>CM060935.1:50307500-55949160 GCA_030765085.1 Allium cepa | reverse complement strand
TTCAGGCCTGATTAAGTTACGGACCGTGATGATCCAAGGTTCAGTGTTATTCGAGGTGAAACCGAGGCATGGCAGGGTCTAAAAACACTAGTTTAAAGGGAACCGACCACTCCATCAGCCTTTTATTTCTCGGTTGGAATATTCTCTGTTTATTGATGTGATTCTTGTTTGTTTGCCCACTTTTCCTCTAGTTTTGGATTAGATGGACATTAGGTTGAGACATGACCATAGATTTTGAAATTTATTCATAGCTTCGGTCTGTAATCATAGCTTACTTGAATATTAACTATGTCTCCATTAAAAATATATGCTTTAACAGATTTTGGATAATGAATTCTCCATCAATTTCAATAAGTACTCCGGTAAACTTTAATTGATTTTCATTAGCGGTATTGTAATCTAATTTCATAGGCTTTCCCAAGGCACTGGAAATTTGACTTAACAGTTAACAGCTTCTTTGTTCCAGAATTCTAGTTCTAGGTTCACAAGTTTAACCCAAATAGGAATAGTAGTTAGATATTCCTTTGTTACATGCATACATGGTTTCCATTTCTTGATAAGAAGAACGTGAGAGTTATAGGTATAAGGGCTATTTTTAGTAACTTCTTCACAATCTCGCAGTAAACGGAATCTGGTAACCATAAAACCGTTCACTTTGTAATAAAGATCAAAATTACCGAATGGTTTGAACACTTTTCTATATAATATTTAAAATTGTCATACACCAGCCTTTTGCCTAGGATGTAAACAACCAAGCAATTCTTCCATTTTTCCTTAGATTCTAAGAAACTAAATATGGCATATATCACTACAACAAAAGTTTCTTTTCTTAGCACATTGATACAACGTTTTTAAGTGGGTTGCCATCAAAAATGATAATTTAACGACAAATTACTTTAGTCAGCGTTTGTGCAAGCTGTGTGAAATTATAGGCGGCAATTTATTTCCTTCCCTCCGTTTCTATGAACTCTAATTAAAAAAACTTGCCCAAAATTTCTATTCCCCCATCCAAATTAGTTATTCCTTCCTCCAAAAAAATATTTTTTCCCTTCCCACTGCAATCGATTAGCCCTCTTGTAGTCGTCACCACTGCAGGATCGTCTCCGTTTTCCCTCGTCCCCGTCGCCGTTGCAGGCTCGTTAGTGGAAGCGACCGTTAGCCCTAATTCCTGCTGCAGTCAATGGACGCGAATATGTAGCCATCATCGCCAACTGCCCTTTGTCCTTGAAATTTCAGAGTAAGTTGTAGCCGATTAGCTTTTGCCTTTGTTTTCTATTTTGAGATTAAGTTTCAGAGTAAGATTAAATGGTTTTTACTAGAATATAAAATAAGCAAGAATATATCTCAAATGAAGAAAGTTCGATCTTGTTCTGGCATCTTGATTCTTCTATTATAGTAGCGGAGACCGTGCTTTAAAGAGGTTGGGTTGATGCCTAGGATGTAAGTTTCTCTAGGAAGGCATTCTCTCAAGGTAGACATAAATGACACAACAATGATGTTATGTTATTTTATGAACATGGAAAGTTTATTCTAGTGGACTTTGCAGTCCGAGTTTGATAATTAGAATTTCTTGTCACTAGATCTCTGATAGTTTATTTAGTTTGAGTTTATGGGTTTGATTTGTGCATACTGTTTTTCTTAAAACCTTGTTAAAAAATATTGTCAAGTCCAGTAATCTATGCTTTCTTTCTTCATTGCCAAGTGTCAATCCATAGCTAGTAAATCCATCATGTTTTAAAATTAATTCTCAATTTTATATGAATACAAGGTGCCCTGTTGATGTGGAACGCTCTTATTTTTATTTTATTTTTATTTTATAGTCGACTCTTACATATTTCCATTTGTATATTTCACTGTAAATCTCCACGTTATACATTTGAGTTAAAGATAATTAATATAATTTTTGTTGAAATTTCTTTTTGTTGTGTAGTTGTTAAATTTTGAGGCACACAGTTGCTTCTTGAAATAATTTACTCCAATATCTTCTTGAAATATTTTTAGTTACACAGAAATATTAGTGAACAATCCATCAATGCCGTATTATGTATGTAGTCATCAAACTAAAAAAACACAATTCAGTGTAAAACAGTGTTTCAACTAACTATAATGCGTTGCATTCGCTTATTCATGCTTTCGATATTTGAACGGAAGTGCAGGATGGTCTTTTATGAATTGAGAATTGCTTAGTGAGCAGAGTATATAATCAACTGCTAATCTAAATCGAGTATATTTGACGTTGCCCCCTAGTAATTAATTTATTAGATTTCAATTTTATTCTGTTACACTAAACGTCTTTACCCTAAATACTACAAAACATGGTATCAATATTTACCCACAGAAGTGTTGAGTCCAATGTAACTAACGCTGAGTGTGCGTGTGTGTGCACACGTGTGTTAATACTTTAATAGGTATGATATTTAGTTATGTCAAAAAAAGATCCCATATAAATGTTATGTAATTAGTGTCCAGATGCATTTTTGTACTTGATGGACTGTCTCTTTTATATTATTGATGTTATGTAATGTATTGCCAACATATGTAAAATAGGTTCGTCTTTCTTCAGTTGATGCAATGGGGCAGATGATTGGCATGATCATGAGATCACAGTTAAAGGCGGCGCTCCCAAAGCTTATTCAGACTATACTGGATCTGTAAGCACAAAAATATAGCCATTATTTATTAAAATGGTCAATTTTGCATTCATTTTTCTCTCTCTATTCTTTCCCTTATTCCGGTATACTTTCTTTTTCATATACCAGCTATAAAAGAGATCAGGGGTGTGCATACCTTGCCACACAAAGTCTACATAATCTTCTTACTGCTTGTTTATTGTCAGAGAATGGACTTCCATTACTTGATTTTGAGGTACTTAAAAAGGATTTTCTCAGTTTTGTTATTAATAACACAAATTTACCTTTCTTTTTTTTGATTCTTCATCATTAAGTATTTGGTCACTTCTAACCAGCACCTTACATAATATAATCTTTTTTATCTTTGTATATTGGAAATTATGTTAAATTAATTTAAGATGATCAAGTCAATTTTTTGGTATATACAACTATATTATATAGTTTGTTGAAATTACTACAATACTTTAATGTTATTTCATGTACTTATTTAAATTTATTTTTACAAAGCTTGATAAAAATCAAAATTTTATTTGCAGGAACTCAATAGCCCCTTGAGTGCTCTTCTTCCAGTAGCATTTGTTACAGACAGTAATGATGATCATTCAAGCGTTTCTATTGCTCTTAAGGTGCATGATGTTGTGCATTTATTACATCTGAAATTCCCTTTGTACTAGTTGTACTAGTAGATATCTACTATTACTTATTTGCTAGATGCTTTGATTCCAGCTATATACCAAATTAGGAATAAATTGATCTGTGACTTATTTTCACTATACATTATATAGCATAATTTTTCTAGTGGGGATGTGACAGGCTCCAATTGTTTGAGAAAAAGGCAAAGATGATTATAATGATGATTTTATTAGTGGGTATACTTGATCCTTAATGTATGTTGTGAGTATTTTTGGAACGAGATAAAAGTTAAGGGATGCAGATTGGAATGGTAGATTAACTAGCTATATGGATGCAAATTTGATATCCATAAAACAACTAGGATACCTTCAAAACTAAACATATAATTTGGTGATGCGGTCAACTGATTTATGACATTACATTAGAATTACCATTCATTTAGCTGCTTTAGTAGTAGCTATTATTCTACATGTCTTTAATGTCAATTATCATTTTCAAAAATTACATTGGCGCCTTTATTTTCTTCTTCTTCTCAATGTTTAATCTCTCTTTCATGCCTTTATTTGCCTTTTTTTGTATGTATAAGTTACTACTGATGCATATTTGTGAATCATGTTCTGTTTGTTTTGCGGATTTATAACAAAATTCAGCATTGTTGTTTGATAATTAGCAAAGTGTATCCCGAGGACATATGCACATTCCTTTTGACTATGAGTTCTCATTACTATGTTCATAAATTACAAATAGTGACAGTAGAACTTCATTAATTCAATTTTCATTTGAAGTCGTAATATTAATTAACAAAATTTATCTAACTTATTTTTAATTCTGCATGCTTAATTGCAGAAGTGCCAGGCTAAAAATGAACCTTCAGTTGTTGGTGCACTTTCTGTATTAAAGCATTCGCTTTCGAGGTTTAAACTTTTACAGTTTTTGTTGTTTAGTAATGTCTTTGTTTCAAAACACGTAAACATACTCAAATAAACTTGCCTTAAAATCACAAATCAATACTGATAAAATGTAAGCAATTTCTTAGTTTCTCGCACAACCAAACAGTTGAAAAATGATAAATACAATTGATAAACAAGAAAGGAAGCAAATTACAGTAATTTCCCTCATAAATTGTATAAGTCTAGTAGGAAAATCCCTATTTATTTGGTGAAGAAACAATGGTGGGATTTTTTTTACTTCAGATTTAGGAATAATAAAAACTTAACCTGGGCAAGTCTTACCAAAAATCCTAAATCTGGTCAAACTTGACCCGGTTTTGCCTAATTAACAGTAGCGTATTTGATTGACCAAATTTGTGTCTTCTAGCCAATCATAATATTTGGCTTTAGAACACAATTTTTTAGCTTCTTAAATTTTCTTTTCAGCACCTTTTCTTCATAATTTCTTTTAAGTCCGTCCTTTTATAACTTTTATATCTTAACTTTTATTTCTTTATATATTCATATCTTAAATTCATGTAAGTCTCCCCCTCATTTTATAACTTGTAGAGCAAGACCCCCCTCTCCCTCTCTCTTTCATTCTTTATGTTTCAGCATTAGGAGGCTTGTTAATTTTTTCTATCTTCTATCGTGAAGTATCTGTTGTACGATACAAACCACTCGCATACGACGCCATGAATAACGTGGTTGTAGATTCTTTATTTGAGGTATTCTGCATTGTAGCACACTCATTTAGAACTTCAAGTACCAACTGCAAGATTTTCTGTGCTGTTTTATTTCAAAATACACCAAAAACTATGTGAAAACTTAACCAGAATTGCAATTATTTGTTGATAAAACTGCTTGCACTGTCGCTAAACCAAATATTCAGTCAAGTCAATAACAAAAGGTAGAAGCAATACACCAGAGGGAGGCAAGTGATCTATCCTTTCTCCTCCTGTAGATTGCGGAGATATAATTTACTGCTCACTTTAAGCATATGATTATTAGAAATGAACAACAGTTTTAAAGAAGTACTAATCCTGCAAGCTCCGTGCAGCATTTTTTTTCTTTTTCCAAACTCATGTGGTCTCCTAGAGGAACCTCTATTTCTAAGAAATCAATCTTCTTTTAGCTCGCTTCTTCTATTTATCATGTCAGTTTCTCATTTCTTCTTTTAACTTGTTGTGTGTCCCAACAGTGTTCTTGTAACAAAATATAACTCTAGTGGTTGTGTAATTTATTGATACCTACTTTATTAATGGATCATTCCTAGGTTTCTGGAAGCATGGCATGGTAAAAGGAATTAACTTGTTGAAACAGTGCAATCATTGTTGGATGAACAGAGTTTAACTATCCAAAAAGCACTCGCGGAGGTAAGAACCTATGTTGATCTACTTAATTAAGAACCAAATAGTAATTTTTTCAGTTTCTTGTACTAATTTTGAATTGATCTTTATTGTGATCTAATAAAATATTTTATGATGACAAATGACATTTTGTTCTATTAAAGGTAAATAATCGATACAATCGGTGACTTCATATTGATTGGGTTGTATAATGATGACAAATAAATAAATAAAACCAACTATGGATATTTTAGCTGAAAGAGAAATCAATTCGCAAAGACAATAGGAAATATACTAAAGTACATTGATTACTAACTCTACTGTCAGTGACTTCATGAAATTCTGCAAGATTTCACACTAATCAAACATTAGCACGTCATTCATCTAATATGAAAACTGAGATGCATGATTACTCTGGCACGCACTTCTTCTTGCAGGACTTAATACTTCCCTCAGACATCCCTATCATGTCATCTGGCTGAACACCATAAGACCTCAGTGTATGCTCATCATGCATCGGTTCTACTTGTAAAGGAATACATAGCTCTCCGGCTGTGGCAGATCAGTATGTAGTTGCTCATTCAAATTCTGCAACTCTCTCTTCATTGCCTTAACAATATCATGCGGATTCACTTCAATAGGTATATTCTTCATAAGAAATCTAAAAATATCCTCCATTTAGCTAACATTTCTATCGCTACATCTTCATGAACTCCATAGTCACATAATTTCTTTGCATCCATCATCTCTTCATCTTGAAAATATAATGATACTCATTTCTGAACTGAGCTAAGTGTAAACAAGTAGTTCTAAACTGAGCATCTGAACTTCACCCCTTTTGCTAACCATTTGTATAAAATGGACGGGAGTAGTGGACAGAAAACTTTAATGTAGTGTTCAACGTAACCAGTTATGAATATGAAATCATCAAATCAAGCGCTCTGGCTTTAATATTTTGTAGTGGAAATCAGCAAATCAACAAATTAAAGAAAAATTCAAACAAATTCAGACTTCAATATTTTGTAGTGGAAAAACAATGAATAAAGATTTTTCTACCATTTGCAAGACTTGTCTACAAATATCTGCAGAGATCTCTGCATATATTTGTAAAATTCTACGCAAACATTAGCATTTTCTCAAAAAAACTAAAATAGAAATTGTTTTGATCACAAAAACATGCAATTAATATTTCAATGTAAATTAAAAAAACTGATTTTTTTGTTTTACCAAAATTAAAAATAGGATTGTAATTTAAATCATGATTCAGAAATGTATTTTCGCTATTAAATCTTAAAATACGGGACATAACCCAATTTCACTACAACAAAAGTTTATATTAATAGCACTACAAATTATGATTAAACAGCGTAGTAAGGCTACTTGCTATATTTACTAGCGTCAGCAAAGTAAAAAAAATTGAAAACGCTGTCTGATGACTTCTTAACCAAATTTCAAAGACGGGCTCTAAATTTAGTAGATATACTATATTTGTACAAATTGTATAGAATTATATAGAAATGCAAGTAAAACTATATGGGAAATATCAATAAGATTGCTGTAATTTTACTATTTGAAAAGTAGGTATATTGTACATAAGTATTTAAACCTCAGTTACCTCAAATAATATAGATAGAATAATTATGTATTCTTAATTTATTACCGTATCCAAAAATATCGGATGTAGATATTTTAAATACCAGAAATAACGTGTAATTTTTTTTAAGAATTTGACTATATTTACGAACATTCCTGGTAAAAGGTAAAACTAAATTGAAAATTAACTAAATTGTCCCACTTTGAAATATTCTTTAACTTTTTTATTTGTAATGAAACTTCTTTAATTTTTTAGACTATATTGCTTTGTATTCCTTTTTCTAACTCTTTATCCCGATACCATCTTTATGTCGTTTTCCCCTTCTTTTCAAAATGGGTTTTTATCTACAAAATTTGTTTCTAATTATTTAATTTGTTTCCTGGATACATAAGCAAACAATCATCCCAAATTATATTCTCTTCTCATATTTTTAAAATTTAAACATCTTACCTTAGTTAATTGTTAATCTGGATTCCTAAACATATAATTAAATGAACTGGACTGAATAGAGAGAAATTGTGCATCAGATTACACAACGGGTTGATGCACTACATGTGCATGTAACACTATAGCTGATCTGTCAATAAATTTGTAGTTCTATCAACATATTTCCACTTAAAATGAAAATCTAGAATTTAAACTCTTTCAATGAATATTTAATTTTATAATCAGGCTAGTGCTTTCAGCGAGCAAAAAGCCTTGTCTTTAAACACTCAACGCTACAAGAAAAATGTTTGTTAATTGCATCGATGGAGAGTGTTTCATTGCAACTTGCAATCATTACGAGTAGAAAGAATAATATAAACGTTGCGTGCTGAAAAACTTTTTGCGCACCTTACATATTATTTTGGTCCCACTATTTAGGTCGTGCTTCCATCTCAGTTAAGTTGCTGGTAATGGCAGTTAAATTCACTATCTAGAAAATATAATAGATTGATCCATGTTTCTCTAAATTTATTTCACTAGTATAATAGTTTGCTAGTAATGGCAGTTAAGTTGCTGGTAATTGTTATGTGGTTCTTTTTTTTTTTTGAAAGGGTACTTTATATACAACAAATCATTGGGACAACATATCTCATGTCAATAAACGTCCAAAAGCAAGTTTCGAACTTGTGACCTCTTGCACCAAAGCCGAATCAATTAACCACTTGGACAATGGTGCTTGTCTGTTATGTGGTTCTTATCTTCTAGTATACAGTTAGGGGCCTGTGCTATAATTTTATTGACGATGATGAGGCTAATGGGGATGCATTTCTATGTCATGAACAAATTGCTTAGTATGTTACTTGAGGCTTGCTACGATGACATGTTTCTGGTTATGCAGTTTTTACTATTTAAACAGATAGACAGCAAGTTAACACTGCCTGTTTACTCGGTTTCATGTAGTTGTAACCTCATTTGACTGTTTGTTTCTGCACTTAACCTTCCAAATTCAAGCCTAAAGTTGCAGGTAGTGCACATAAATCATTCAGTCGTGACATATCAGATGCTCATTACAAAGCGTATGTATACGATGGAATCAACATCAGTGGCACAAATGGCGAGGTCATGCCTGGTCAGGTAATTATGATTAACATACACATGTCAGTGTTCCTTGCATCTTTATTCGATTTTACATATGTGATATAGACTGTTTCAAAAATAAATTTTGCGTGTTCTACGGTGAGAGTAGCAATAAAAAAAATTCCTACACCAATAATGCTTACATCCATGTTGCTGCACATTAACGTAGTATCTAACCGTTGCATGCCTCATGATAGTAATGAGAGTCAATAACAAGTCTAGCTTCTTAGTTTTTCTTTAAATTATTTGCTCAAGTAAACCTTAGTGTATTTCAATGCAGCTACTTCAGTGAGTATAAAATTCAGATCCAATGTACAAATCTACTGATGAAGCTTGGAGCATCATACTCAGGGTTGATACTCAAGTTAGGATGGTTAAAAATGTTGTGGATGATATTCCTCGGTACAAGTTTGGATTCGTTGACGGTAATGTATTGTCGTCTCGAGTAAACAAGAACGATCAGTCGAATGGTACGTTATTAAAAATAAATGCCTACAAATTTTATGTTCATGGAGTTATTTATTGATTCTATTAACCAATAAATAAGAATTAAGAATATACTCATATGTTGCAAAATAAGAGTATCAGTCTTCATCAATTTTATATAAAGTAAGAGAAATGATCAAATAAGAAATGATTTTTTTGTCATAACCAAGCATTTGGAGTTGTGTTAATTACGAACCTTAATATTTGATCATGATTCATGATGAATTTTTACATTCTGTATCATTTCCTGATAACTAATTCCAAAACACCACAGTCCATCTCCTGCCTTATCCATGTATAGTGTAGAGAAGTCTCTGTTTTTTGGCCTGGATTATTATTGTTAACATGGTTCAAACAGTAAAAAATATTCTTCACCATTTGCAAGATTTTTCTACAAATATCTGCAGAGATCTCTGCATATATTTGTAAAATTCTACGCAAACATTAGCTCAGTGGTAGCTCAGTTGTAGGTGCTCGAATAGATAGCTCTGTGGTAGCTCGGTGGTTTCTCTGGTGTGTAGTGATGTTGTTGTGGCACTGTGATGCACTAATGGTTTAGTGGAGGTGTAAGAAGTGATGACAGTGGATGGTTGTAGTGAAGAAGCAGGTCAGGTGTAGAACTGATGATGGTTGCTGTGGGTAGTTATTTCAGTGATAAAGGGAAGTGTAGTATTTGAAGTATGAAATGTACAGTTTGGTTAGTGAAGGCTGGTATTTGAAATGTTGAGGAGAAGTTGTTGTGATATGCACAATGGTGTAGTGTTTGAAGCAGTGGTGTGTCATTGTGATGGGTAGTTTGTATATGGGCAGTGTAATGGTGAAGGGTGATAGGGTAGTTATGAGGCAGTTTTGATGTTTGTATGGGAAGTGCAGCAGTTTCTGGTTTGTTGAAGGGATGTCAATGTGATAGGATATATCAGAGGTCGTATGTTGTTGTAATGGCTGTTGTTGCTATGGCAGTGTGGTATAGGGGACGGTGGTCAGCTTTTTTTTTTACGGTTGGTGGACCGAAGGAAGTTTGTGTGCGCTGTGAGGGGAAGTATGGCTGTAAAGGGAATTTTGATAGTGCTGAAAATTCAGCTTGCATTGTATTCAGGTGGTTTGGTTGCATTGAAGCTGGCGAAGAAGGTGAATGTGAAAGTATGGATGAGAAGTAACAAGGCAGTGGGGATTTTTTGCTGGAATAGTGTGGTTATATGAATGAGGAATGGTAGGCAAAGAGGCTGTACTTGTTAGTGTAGTGCAGTAGAGGAGGAGTGCACAGAGTTACAGAAATTGTATGGTAGTGTGCACAGTTGTATGATAGGATGATGGAGGAATCTTGAGGTGGTGGGCAAGATAAGGAGGGATGCACTACAAGAAAAACTGCATTTGACAGCAAAATAGAACAGCGTCTTAACCATGCACGCAGTTATTTGCGATTTTAGATATCAACAAGATTTGATAATCGCTGTCTAATATCTTCCCTCTAAATAAATCGACATTTATTTTTCATGGCCGCCATTTATCATTTTGTTTCCCTCCAAAATAAAGCAAGAGCCTTAATGGAATACTTCTCAATTATCATTCACTTTCAGCTCTCCCTTCGCTCAATCTTATCATCCGCATGAAAATTCTAAATCATTTTCAGCCTCCGCAAGAAGCCCTAATCCAAAACCGCAAATCCTTTTGCCCTCCGCAAGAAATCCTAAATGAAAACTCTAAATTCTAGACCACTTCAGCTACAATTTAGGGTGGTAATGGTGCTACCGACCAATCCCAGGCTATTGGAATAGAAACACTTCAACTGTTTCTAGACCACTTCCAGCCGTCATCCTTTAATCCGACTGTAATGTAAAGGTAAGACATTGGTATTCGTTTGACATGTTTCCTTACTGTCTGATGTTGTTAACCATATTAAATATCAAACATTTATTGCTATTATGCTTCAAAAGTTTACTTTGGAAACTTGGTTTTTAAACATTGTTGTATGTAGAAAGAGATATTGTGGGTAGGAAAAAAAATGTTGCAATTGAATATTGAGAAATATAATTACTATATCCTAGATTACGTAGATGCAATAGAGTCAAATATGTTTGATATTTGTCATTCTTTGATTATACACATGCTGGAACACTGATTTAACATGAGAATGCTTATGCAAGAGATTTTCATCACTGCTTTTCCCTGGAATCAAATACATCGGGTGCGCATAAGTTTAGTTTTTGTTTTTTGAATGTTTCAAAAAGAGTGAAGTATATGCATCAGGTATCATAGAGTCAAACTCTGAAGCAAAATTTTATGGAGTGAATGTTGTCATCGGAAAGTATGTTTCTTGTTGAATTTCAAATATTTAGCACAATAGTTATTATTGTTCGTTTATACACACATTACATTTCGAATTATTAGGCAGAGGGAATCTTTTGATACAGCATGCAAATCAGGAGGACAGTCTTGTGTTCCCAACAAGCTTGCTGTTTTAAACAACTATGAATTGTAAGTATTACTTTCTTCAATTTTAATAATTCATGTGTAGTTTAGTTGCCTGTTAGCCAGTACCTCTTAATATGTTTTTAGGTCGGTGGTATAATTTCTCTATGAAAGTGGGTTACTTAAAATAAATGTGTGTTTCTTCTCTATGAAAACAATCAGAGTTATTCATGTTACAGATATAGTAATGCATGTGCATTGGTTATTAGTTGAAATTCAAAATATAATTATGGTCAAGTATCCTAAAACTTGTACATTAGAGAAAAATAATGCTTGCTGTAAATAATTGTCGAAAAGGATAGGAAAAGCATAAATCACCTTATATGAAATTGTGACTGCATTTCGATTTAGAAGAAGGCTAAATTATGTCTGTAGTCACACACTTGGGTTGTAACTGTGCCTAGTTTTTTATAAAATTATGGTTATATCTCAGTTTATGGAAGAAGACCACATTATGCAGCTGTATTCTACTGTTTTATCTTAAAAAATATACATGAAAATAAAAGCTAATTTTGAAAATTGTGGTAATACACGTTTATTTTTGACCTTTTTTCTACAATTTGGATGAATAAATATACATGAAAATATACATGAAACTTCAAATTTTTAGATGGCGTTTACTCACTGATCATTTCAAATTTCTTCATTGCAGGTAATTAAAGATGGCGATGACACATTCTTCTTCCATAGCAAGTAGCAAGTAGCAAGCATATGAAACTTTTTAGATGCACGTTTTGTTGTTGGCATTTGGTGTGGACTTACTGTATTGATATTATACTTTTACTTAACATATAACGTGTCTTTGTTTAACAGAATTTGTGGCAACTTGGTTTACTTTGTTATTTTTGTTATGGATATTATTGAAACTTGGTTTATGGATGTCTTTTGTTTATTAATATTGTCTTAACTAGTTTATGTAACCAATTAATAGTTATTAGAACCTGTTATATATACTAGTTGCTTGAATATGCTTAAAATATAGTTTTGGAATATTCAAAAATAGAGTGGAATATTAAAGCTGTTATATAAATAGAAGACAACGTTTGATTAATGCTGTCAATGAAGAAACAACAGCGTTTAATTCGTGCTATAATTATCTTGAAATTGTCAATAACAGCGTTTTTTACATGCTGTCGAAATAGTTCATGATTCAATAACAGCGTTTTTAACATTCTGTCAAAATTGTTGATGATTCAATAACAGCGTTTAGAAAAAGCTGTTGTAAACAGTTAAAGTAGAATTTGAACATCTTCAACAACTAAATTATAAACGCTGTTGAAACATAATACAGCACGTCTGAAAACGCTGTAAAAACATTATTGACAGCTCGTAATAAACGCTGTCACAGAGATGTTTCAACAGCGTTTATAGAAAAGCTGTTGTAAGTTATGTATATACGACAGCATGTCGTTATACAGCGTTTGAAATAACGCTGTTGTATCATATTACAGCGTTTATCAAACGCTGTTAAAAGCCTTTTGTGGTGTAGTGTATCGTGCTCTTTTCCCTTTGTCGTCTAGTGGTTCATAACATATTCATAGTATGTATCTATAGAAAACCCCTTAACTGTATCCACCCAACTCTAATTCCATGTTGTGGATTTTCCGTTTTGTGATGAAGTTTTCCTCACTGCCTCACCTGGATTTGGATCTGGTGGTTTAGGATGTGGTGTAACCGTTTCTGCCTGTTTATCATTATCCCCATTTTTATTTGATATTATATATGTATGAACATATGCATGTATGTATATATACTCACACGTATTAAAGTGTATACTTTAATATAAACAAAATGTAACACGTACAAAAAATTATAGTAACATGGCTGATGTATGTATATAAGCATGTATATAAAAATATCTATTAGCCCTTTGATCAAGCAAGTTGTTTACACTTTGCATTTGCGAGCTATTTTCTCTTTGGAATCCACCTCCTTACTTCTCCTAGCTTGGTTTGCAAGGATAAGTTTCCAACTTCTGTCTAATGGAGGCTAGGATTTTGTTGTTGGAAAGTAGGTAAATGATGGAGGAAGAGGGTGGTATTTAAAGAAATTCAATTAAAGCCTCGCTAATTCCAACACACTTAGCACACGACGACTATTATGCTTTTTCAATTTAGCACTATTAAATAGTAGATCCGCTTAAGCCCTACTATTTTATGCTATATCTGCTAAATCGGAGATTTTTAGCACCCATTTTAGCAACTTTTATATAAAAACGTTAATTTGACTGGTTCTCTTATAAACCAAATAAACAAATTTAGGGTAAATGTCTAAGTTTAAGCTTTAAGTGCTTAACATAAAATCGAACACTATTATATTCACCAAATCTAAACTGTTGAATTTATTATATAGGAGTGAACAATGTTTTTTCTACACAAATAATATGAGAATGAGAGTTAATCATCTTTGGACATTTAATTTTATCTCTTATAAAGATTTTTATAGCTCCGCTATTTTTGATATATTCTCCTTTATCCCCGCTTTGGCTTTTTGGACCTGTATCGCTATAAAGCCATTAAGCGCTTTAACCGCAAAGATTTAAAACCATAAATATAAAACATCTAGTTTATCTCAAGGTTTTTCTCACGTTTTTCTCACATTTTTATCTAGATCTAAATTACTTTCTATTATGCAAAATATACCTTAATCCCTCCATCTATGGCCTGCATCGTAGGTGCAATCATTTTGCAATTTTTTTGCCCTAATAAAGCCTATAATTAATTATTTAAATATTTATTTTTGCCCATTAATGTAACCGCCCATATTCTTATGTAACGATGGACCATAAAAATATTATTTTTTAACTAAATTAGGTCCAAATAAGCTATGATTTTGGAAAATATTCAGTTTTAATATTTTTGACCCTTAGAATAAATTATAAACAAATTTGACCTTAAAAACATGTAAGAGCTATGACTTTTGATGGAAACTGAATTGGGTCCTGAAGCGCTTTCAAATGAAAGGTTTGATGGTTTGCCTTTTTGTAGAGTGGTCATAATAAATTTTTATGACCATATAGTTTGGAGGATATTGCAACTTAAAGTTTGATAGTTTTTAGGTGGATTAGTGGGTAATTATCTAAGTTCAAAATTAGGCTCAATTAGTGAGCTTTGTATTTTTGCTAACTGTATCATAGAAAGACAATCCTAATAACTTTTCCACTTCCTCAAAACTTATTATAACCTCCACTAATTCATCTCCGATCAAAATTTCATCAAATCTGTAATAAATTGGGCCTAATCAAGTAGTTAAGAGTAAATTAACAAGGGTAGCGAGGAATAATCTAATTACTACATTAGATGCTTTAGGATTCGTGCTTTTGTTGTCCATTTCGGATTTACATTGGAATTCATGTTTTTGATCGATTTTACATTGATAAATGAGTGATATATCATCTCATAATCTCTTTATATCATTATATATGTTAGAAAAATGTTTTGGATCTAACTTTTAAAGTAAAAATATAATTTTGGTCTGATTTGAAATTATAAAAGATTTATGGATGAACTTAAATTATTTATCCATACATTCATGCTTTGGTTTATCATATGAGTGTTATATTATGGTATGTATGTTATACATATTGTATTGTGTGGATATGTTGCTTGTTTGCCAGTTTGAATGTATGTTTGCATGTTTAGATTGGTTGAAAATGTATATCAACAGAGAATTTGGGATGGTATTGCTCTATTGATTAGGATCTCTTGTAGAAGGAGTGAAAAGATGATGTACCATCCGGGTTTGATTACACAAATGATGAATGATCTAAAGCGATGGAACAAACTTCGTAGGATTGTCTCAAAGATAATTAAAGTCGTATTGATGCAAAGGAAATTGCACGCATATTGAAGAGGCGAAACAAAGCTGAAGTAATGTAGTTTGGCCAGAAAACGACTTAGCCAAATTTTGGCTAAGTCATGATCAATTGGTGTCGGCTAACCCAGGCGGTCGGTATCGATCGACTTTAATTGGCTTGGGATCAATGTAGTGGAGTTGTATAATAGCTTCGAGGCAAGTGGCTAATTGCATAATGACTACATAGGGCCTCGGAAGAAAAATCATGGAGCAAATCAAGACTGCCGATCAAATCCAATTTTTAAAACCTGGCTAGGTGTTTGGACTTTGATATAGGGAAAGTTTAAGATGGTTGTAGGACTCAAGCTCATAAACACGGGATTGACTCAAGAATGACATGAGGAATTGAAGCTTGGATCTAGGATCTATCATCACCGATCGACTGTGTAGTTAAAGCCCCGCAAAATCCCCGCTGCAGCGCATAACATTCTTTGACCACTACGCTTTATCAACACTATTAAACAGTAAATCTGCTTTAAACCTTACTATTTTTCGTTACACCCGCTAAATCAATGTTTTTTAGCACCCGCTTTAGCAATATTAATACAAAATGGTTGATTTGACTAGTTATCTTTTGAACTAAAACAAAAAATTATGGTAAAAACCTAATTTTAAGAAATAAGTGCTTAGTATAAGTTAGAAATCTCGTGGTCGCCAAATTTGGATTGCATAAATCATGATATTATTTAGTATTCTTATATTAGATTAAATAATATTTCTTTTTTTCCACACAAATGATGTGATAATGAGAATTAATTAACCTAAAATATATGGTTTTACATGTAATGAAGCTTTTTGCATCTCTGTTGTTTCCTGCTATATCCCTACTTTATTCCTACTATAAATTTATGCACATCCACTATTATGGAACTGCTTAGCGCTTTTAACTGCATAGTTGACCGATCATACTTTGTTGAGAAATGTTTGGCATGATGTAAGAAGGCTCTATGATAATTCACATGTAATTTGGGTGGATGGATTGCGATATATTAAAGAAATACTGATCGACCTAGAGTATGGGGAAAAGTCGGGCTCAACATAAGAAAATACAAGTTTACTTTAGGCTTGATGTGAGGATATGCTATGTTACTTAGGTCTCGGCATGAGAACTCAAGGAATCTAGTAAAGTGGCCAGAAATGTTCTAAACTGCAATAAATCGATGATACGAGTTGGTTAGATAGAACGCTTCTGATTCAATCCAAGAATTCAACGGTCTGAGATCCCCAAACTTAACTATAAATAGGACCCTAGGCCTATCTATTTTCTCACAATCATATTTTCTCCCAAATGGGTTTATTGCCTGAGGCTGGACCCTAAAAACAAAATATTTCTAGGGAGAAGATCTCAATAAAGAAATATTACACACCTTAGAAGGGGATCCAAGAAGACCATGGAGTCAAGCTGAGCACAAGCAAAGCTAAGGACGACATATGAGTGGATTTAATTATATATCTTTTACGTTTATGATATATTATTGTTAGATTCCCATTAAATAATTTTATTCAATATTTATTTCAGTAATTAATTCTATTAATTAGTATGCTGAGACTGTAAATTGTGTAAGAGAGCTTATATTTAGTTATTACTTATATAGAAAAAGGAAAATAGTAATCCACTAAATATGAATAATATTAGGCTTGACAGTTAGAGAAAGGCGTAAGCCTAAAAGTAGAGAATTTACAGTTATTTACATCTATTTCAAAAGTTAAAATTTAGCCTGTAAATGTGTGTTTCTTTTTTTAATCTTTTTTTTGCGAATAAAATAGTAAAGAGAAGAATTTGCTAATACGGACTAAAATAGAAGAACGCTCGATTTACAGAAACTAGATGTAAAATAAGAAAAGCCGAAATAAAAAGTGAAAAATAGAAATTTGCAGTAAATTATGCTAAAATGGAAGTAATAAATTAAAGAAAAAATATAATAACTTTATTTGGAAGTAAGTGATAGATTAATTGGTTGGTTTAGAAAAGAGAATACATTTCTATAGTTTAATATTTAAAATATAGAGATAAACGTAGTTCCAATAATAAAAAAAGAAAAGGGGAATTAGTGTAAAATAGAGAAACTATTGTATTTAACATTATTCAAAAAGTAAAGAAATAAAAAAGGAATATCTTGCAATTACGGATTATTTTGTATAGCTTCATTTAGTATGAAATATGAAAATGGATTTTAGCACAGTTTTTGTAACCAACCAAATAGAATAGAACTACTTCCTAAAACATAAGAAAATAAAATGAAGGATTAAAGGAATGAAGAAGGAATCAAGTTAATTATTAGACAAGACTAAAAGCTATAGAGAGAAATGTTACTAGATCTACATTTACTGTGCATATAATAGAATAAGAGCAAAGCAGTTATTATGATAAGTAAATTTATGACAATCGAACGTAGTCCCAAGCCAAGATTGTCATACAATAAGAGAATTAAGGGGAATTCAATATCATAATAAAAGAAGACAGACTGGAATGGAAAAGAGATGCTTGTAATTATATTTATAATATATAGATTATAAAAGAATATAGTAGTGACAATTGCAAGTAAAATTATAACATAGATTATAATTAAGTAGAAAGAATAGAAAAGGCATATTTTAAGACTTAAATTAAGTTAATAAGCAAATAGAGCAGAAACAACAGAAGAGGCTTATTTGAACAAACTTAGATCTTGGATTAAATTAATAAGCAAGATAATAGAAGTGGCCCATATCAACAGCATTCCCTTTTAGTCAGGAACAGATGGTCTCATAATAGTTAGGTGAAGCTGGGACAAGCTTATGATAATTAGGGTAAATAAGTAGCCAACATAATAAGAAAAGTAACTCAATGTAAAATAAAAGATTAGATTTACAGTTAAGTTGCGTTTGGAGCAGCCCAAAGGATGAAGAATCTAACGAAACAGTTCATCATAGATTTTAGCACAGAAGGAGCACTTCCAACTTAGATATTTTGGGCCAGAGGAAGTACGAGACTTCAACGCGATGTGAGAGTATTCTAGAATGGCCCTTTAAGGTAGACATAACGGAGCAGTCCGTTGGAAGAAGATATGTAGGTGTTCCATCGAAAGAATATGCCTTGACTTCTTTTTGCATGGTAGGACCATTGTAGGCAGTCAAAAGGGGTTGATGTTTGGAGTAGGATATTTGTATGTCCCAGTACTTACAAGTAAGTTTTAGTGGGCAGGACCCAAAAGGATAGTCGCATGCGGATATTGGGGCAGCATCAAAATCAAGAAGCAAGTTCGAGAAAGACTAGAGTTAAACCAACAATCCAATGCTTCTTTAACTATCGAGACATTGGATGGGGGGCGTAGCCAGTTGGGATTGTAGATTGTTTGGAGTAGGGCACAACCACTTAGCTCTTTAGAGGTCTTTAGATTAGTTGAGGGGTGCTGCGTGGGGCCATAGCCATGATAAGAAAAGAGACAGACCAAATAGAATATCTATATTATAGGCCTAATAAGGCAATCCTTTACAGAAAATCCCCGATTAAGTTCTGTACAAGATAGACCTTGTTAAGCGAGATTCAAGGAGTAGATAGAACGATTACATATAGTCCTCAAGGTACGCAATGGGTGATACATTGTGGATGTCCGAGCATTAATATAGGCCAGTGTAGACAAAGTTTTACATTTTCATAATGGATGATGGAACATCTATATTGTAGGCTTTACGAGGCAGTCCTTTACAGATGTAGTCACAAAACGCTATAGGAGCATGACGCGGAGTCCTTTACGAGGAGAACACGAAAGGTACTATGGGTAGAACTTAGAACCGATGCGGTCATTAGGCATACAGCTACATATATATATCAGTTATTAGGTTTCGATCTACTAGGGAGTGGATGGGAACGATTCACGCATAGAGGCGAGAGTATTATAAACTCAATAAACCTAATATAACAGTAAATGGACATAAAATAGTACATGTAGAATTAAGCTTAGAAGTATGTAATTTGTCCATTCGTCAGAACTTTAGTTCTGACCCCCTCCTCATAACATCCTACAGGTTAGGTAGATGACAGAGACTTTCTAGCTGTGTGACAGTTGTTTAGAAAGTGTTATTATATTAATAAGTATTTACTTACTATTATATTTTAGTCAGTTCCGCTGTGAGATATTTATTTGAGCTCTGTTATATTTATCTTTGCATATTTACGGGATACCAGATGCCTAACTCAGGCTTCGGTGGGCTTGCGTTTTAGCATTTTTGCGAAAAATCTAGACCCACTTGAATTCGGGTTATTACACAAATCTATATTGAAATTCATTTTTTTGATCGTTTTACATCGATAAGGTATGACCTATCACCTCATTATGTCGTTATACCTTAGTATATGTTAGAAATGTTTTTTGATCCAATTTTAAAAGTAAAAATATGATGTTGGACTGATTAGAAATTATAAATGATTTATAGACAAATTTAAATTGATTTTAACATATATATACATATATGCTTTTATTTATCATGTGAATGTTAGATTAGGGTATGTATGTTATATTTATTATACCATATGGATATGAAGCTTGTTTCTTGTTAGAATGTATGTTTGCATGTTTAGATTACTTGAAATGCATTCCGGTAGCGGATTTGGAGTGGAATTGTTCTATTGTTAAGGATCTCATGTAGAAAGAATGGAAATATATTGGTTCACCCAAATTTGATTACACAAATGATGGGAGATTCAGAGCGAACAAACTTTGATGGATCGACTAAAGAATGTTTGGAGACATATCAACGCGAAGGAGATTGCATGCCGATTGAAGAGGTGAAATATAGCTGAAGTGATGCAGTTTGGCTATAAAATGACCCGACAAAATTTTGAATAAGTCGTGATTGCTTAGTATTGACCAACCCATATGGGTCGATACCAATCGAGTTTGGTTGAAGTGGGCTTAATGAAGATGAGTTGGATGATGACTTTGAGGCAAATGGCTGACACACAAAAGCTACTCCAGACCTTTGATGGGAAAACACGAAGAAAATCAAGAACACTGATCGATACTATTTTTGAAATGCGGCTAAGAGTTAGAACTTCTATACATGGGGAAAGTTGAAGGGAATTCGATATATAGGCTCAGAAACACGGGATTGATTAGAGAACGACGTAATCAAATCTTTGATATGATATTGATCACTACCGATCGATCATCACCACCACCGATCGATCATACATTTTTCAGAAATGTGTGGCATTATGCAAAGAGGATCTGTGATTGATCGTATGCAATTTGGATGAATGGATGTGAGATATTAAAGAACTATAGATTGACCTTGAATATAGGGAAAACGTGAGCTCTATGTGAGAAAACACTAGTTTATGCAACACTGTATTTGGCCCGCCATAATAAGAGGAATTAATCAATTAAATAATTACTCAGAATATCTTATGAGATAAGAATAAAGCAAGTAGGTTCATTAACAAAATAAGAAGTGAATGTTATGGTAGAGAAACTAAGGGATTAATAAGACTAAGCTGGAAAGGATTTTAGCCTAAGCCAAAATTGTTACTGTTCGATTTCGTCATTCATCTTCCACACATAAAAAAATCAAAATTAGAGAGAGAGCTAGGCTAGCCACCATTTTAAAGAAGAGGAAGATAAAATTTAATAATGAAAAGGAAGGAATTCATCTCTAAGAAGAAAAAGAGGATTAAAACCAAGTTTAATCAAGCCTAGATGTTTCTCAGTTTTCTTACAAGTAATTAGCAAGCCGATTAAAGCCTAGCTTAGCCCAATCATGGTCGGCCTGGCTAATCATGACTGGCCCATTCATATCGGCTCCACATTGACATGGCCCTAAACCAGCCTATCCACTTGGTAGCACTTTAGATCGATATATGATCGTCTCTTCCAAGCTATTTCAACATATAACTCATCGAACAAGGATAGAACTGAACATAACATAACCCGGTCTTCATCGACCGACTCTCCAATAACTAGCTCCCTCATGTCGGTGCAAACTCAGTGTGGCTCCATGTCAATCTGCCTACTCAGCATCATTCCAAGT
The DNA here is from genome assembly GCA_030765085.1 of Allium cepa. NCBI lineage: Eukaryota > Viridiplantae > Streptophyta > Magnoliopsida > Asparagales > Amaryllidaceae > Allium > Allium cepa. The sequence goes on along the minus strand of CM060935.1, from coordinate 55,927,643 downwards.
TAGTTGCCAACCAGCTCATTGGACAAGATAACTCAAGTGTGACCCATCTTTCATTAGGCTTCATTGCAATTACCTTCGACTGGTCCCAAGCAACATATCTCATCATCTCATAGCCAACCGGACACCTCTCTTGTAACTTGGTCCTTAGGACCAATCAACTCTCCTCAATAGACATAAGCATTAAGAAACGGCCCACTCATGGCGGTCTTCATCCAGTTTGGCTCCAGGCTAATCCATTAGGACATGCTCTATAGCTGGTTGGCATGACTAAAGGCGGATTAATAGTTGATTTATTTGTCAAGAAAGGCTCAAGCATAACCTGCTCTGGTCAAGCATCACCATAGCCTATCCCATCATATCACAATTGGCCTGAAATGTTCTTTGAACCTTAGTCCTTTGCACCATTCAACTTCTAGTATCAATTGTGGCCTAGCCGAAGTCACTAATATGTTTTGCCAAATAGGCATGCAAAAGTAAACAACAAACTATGCAGTCCACTATTTAAGGTACCATAGTAAAGCATCCAAAAGCATATCTACACCTATAGCTTACCGTCAGCATTTAATGCATGTTAAATGCAAAGTCTACGCTTGTTATAGAAGAACAATTGGCATGCTTCTTGGCCACTTGTTAATTTCTACCTTTGCAGCTATCTCCTGTCAACCTATGCAACCAGATTAATGGCCATACAAGCTTCTCGCCTATTTTACTTCGCAATCTTAGCCATTTGTCATCAACTTCAACCATTATAAATATCTCATGCATTTCCACTTCAAAGGAGTTGGAAATTATTAAAACTCTGATTATTTTCTCTTTCCAGAGTTTCTCACAGCACATCAAAGCACTGAGCACTTAAAATTAGCTATTTTTAGTCTTAAATGCTTTTTTGTTTTATTCACTTGTAATTCCTTGTAATCGCAAGAAATAAATATAACAAGAGGTCTTCATTGTGGATGCAGACAAGCTTACCAAATCACTTTATATTTGGTGTTATTTTCTTAGCTTTGCTTACTTTCATCCTCGTTTTACATTTTGTTTAGTAATTAACAGGTAACATTTACTTTCACGGCTCATTTGGCTAATTTGGAGGTTAGCTAAATCTCTGTTCAATACTAGGTGAGTACAACTTTCTCTAATCACTTCCAAACCCATTTGGGTTCTTGTTGTATGTGTTCATGATGCTAAAAAAGATGTTGAGCAAGTTTAAGAAAGATAAAATGGTTTCATTCATGCTTGGGAATTAAATAGTAATTTTTTTGATATGTTTTAGGGTAAAACGTGAATCAAACCTTCTACGATTCATTTGAATTTTTTATGACATCTAAAATATTAATTTGAAGATGGTTGTTTAGTTTCATAATTTTTTGAAATTAAGTGAATTTTATGTGAATTTTCTAAGATGACAAAAAATCTTAATTTTGGTTTTTTAGTTATTTAAAATATGAAAAACAATAATTTTGATATGAAATTTTTTATGAAGTAATGGATAGAAAATTGAATTATTCTCATGCATTTTGAATCAATATCAATTATCTAGTAAAGAGGTTAATTACAAATGGTAATTTAAGTAACTAATTGATGTAGTAATTAATAATTGTGTAACAAGTCTTGAGAAGAGAATTGCAAAGACAAATGTTAACCAATGGAAACTCGACATATAAAAGGACTGAGTGGAAAGTAGTTAATTTCAATAGAAATCGAATGGTTTTTAAGATAATTATAGAATTGCCACTCAACTAGCAATAGCTTGTAAATTCAACATGCGATAGTATGTAAACTCAACATGTATAACACCTATCCCTTAACCCGTGTTAGCTTCTAAAAGCTCAGACTTCGATAGCTTGGGACATAAGGTAGGCTTTGACATGCGATAGGATTTAAACTACAATAGCTTTTGGCTCATGATATGTGATATCCCATAAAGTTCAACCTTCAGTAGCTTGACATACAATAAGTTTGCATGCGACAACTCAACCTTCAATAAATTCAGTTAATGACCCACGATAGCTTTTAGGACTCAACTTTCGATAGCCTTATATTTTGATTAGTGATAGCTTAGCATGAGACATGAAGGCATGCGATATCTCAACCTTCATAGCTTGGGATTATGGATTGCGAAAGACTAGCATGTGGTAGGTTGGCATTTGATAGCATTACTTTCAATAGCCTTGGAATATGACCTACAATAGCTTAAATTAAGACGCTCGATGGCATAAAGGAAAACGAGGCTTGCAATAGCTATGAGTGATGAAATTCCCTAAGTAAAGAATAATAAGTTAGAATGTAGTAACTTATTTAAATGTAGAAATTGAAAAGCCTAAGAAAGTAAAGAGATGATAAGTAGTATCATTTAAAATAATAGCACGTGGTGTAATATCTTAGTGGAAACTATATTTTTAAATATAATAATGTATTTAGTAATGTTGGTATAAGGCTTTAGTGGCAACCAAATGTCTAAACACAACATAGTATTTGGTAATGTAGTGTAAGACCTTAGTGGCAATCAAATACGTAACGATCCACCTTTTTAAGCCTCAAAAGTGGAGAATAACACATCCGTAGAATTCATGTGCCGAGCATCCAAGTACCAAAAAGACAAATTGTTGGGGTAAAAGAAAAGAAAAGATGAACGGAATCTCACATCGTAATGAGCAAAGTTATATCCAAATGATCTTTATAAAAGAAAACTTTAATATACATACAATAATCAAAGCCTAACTTATCATCAGCCTGAACAATTATAATAGCCTGTCCTCATAAATGTTGATTAATAGAAAATAAGAGATACAACAGAAATAAAAATATGTAAATACCTCTTGAAGGCATCCAACTCGTCTCCTGAAGCTCCAAAGCTAAGTCTGGAAAAGTACCCTGGTCCGACCCGAGAATTATACGAAAATAATACCCAGATTAGTCCGATAAACAGCGTGAGAAACTCAAATCATATGGATAATCCATTTATGGATCCTTTTAAAAATAAAGGTATCCTGTATGGCCACGTCCCACATAAACACAAACGGTTTTTACCTTATGATAACTAAACCATTTTTATTAAAAAATCTAGGGATATTATTATAATGTCTAGGGTTTAAAATCAATATATAACATAGCTGAAATTCTTGCATCTCAGGTTCTAGCATATTTAGTATACAAGTAAGTTCATAAAGCATGAATTGGAAAATGGATTCCATACAATAACAAGGCTATTGGAGTACTGCCTGCCATAGTATACCTCTAGAAAAATGTACCGAGAGCCTTAGCTGACTCCTTGTGAATCAGGATCGGTCTACCCTTTTTAGATACTACCAAATATGTCATCAACCCTGTTGCTGCATACAACAATACTGGCATCAATCATACATAAATCCATAAATATCAATATTCATCAAGCGGTAACCATACCCTAATGGGTCCGATCCACATAGCCCTGATGCATATCCCCTATTTTAGTCGTTCAAGGGTATGAGGCTTAAGGCTACATTTTACGTTTTTAGCAAATCCGACTTGAAATGCTCACACTGCCCTCCAAGCAACAATGCATTGCTAGCACTCATCCATACAAATTGTTCAGGATATAAACTAACTAATCCTCAGGATTAGTAGCAAGTAGCTCTTGCACTCTAAAGAACTCTGTCTTCAATTTCATCATCTTTAAGATGTCTCCAATTCGAACGCTTATGCCAGTTCAAAATGATTTTTGGATAAGTCATTCTTATTTGATCTTGGTCTCTTTTAATCAAAAATATATAGTTTTTTGGTTAACTCAATCCTGGTTCTTTTAGAAGTAAGCAGATGATAAAAGAGTCTCAAGGAGATCTCTAATATTCACACTTAAAGTAAGAGAGGTTTCATCGGAATGAGTTCTCCCAAGGGAATCTCAAACCGTATGAAATCACAAAGCTTTCAAATGCTTCTTAAGTCAAATAGGCCAAGTTATCGATAGTGGATAAACCATTATCTGATGCAAGTACATAGTTTGCATATGGGAAATCATACATCATATACTTATCATAACTTTTCAATTTCAACTCCATGTTATCCCTCGATTAATAATGAAGTCAAACAAGTTAGAGAAATACACTTGCCTCTACGTACATTCTTAAACTCTCACAGATAGAAACAGGCTTCTATACCTCAAAATTTAGTGTCAGGTATAAGATGAAGTACCTTCCATATACTTTATTTATTATGACCTATTTATAAAAATTAACTCTCTTATACTTATCACACTTCTGACATTTTGACTTCTATATCCCTCATCCAGAATCAAAGCCAAGTAAGTCGGGGAACTGGTTGCACCTGGCGTTTCCTTAGTTGAAGCACTCTGATTCTTGATTTCACAAGGAGAAAAAAGTCTACTTATTAGGTTTTAGTGCTAAATATAAGGTGATTTACTTTCCATAAACATGTCGACAATTTAACATTACTTATCATATTTGTTTTATTTTACTTAGTGGCACTAAAAAAGAAACCCCTTGTGTAACACAAAGCCTTTTTAAAACAATTTGAAACTAACTTTATAAGCTTATTTTTAGTCTTTTATTTTCAAACTAATTATTAAAAACATTTTCCAAAATCACTTATTTAAACCAAATATGTATATAAAAAGGCAACATCTTTCGTTTATGTAAAGTAAACAACTTATTTAATAACAAGTGTTATAAACCAAACTTTCTTTCTAATTTCCTGAAACCGTTTACTATAACAAAATTGTTTTTGTCCATGACCCTTTCCTTTTTCTTGAAAGCATTTATTACAACAATAGTGTAGTGATCCTTGCTTTCTTCTTACTTGCTATCATATTTAAAACATTTAACCGCTACTTAAAACCTTCATTCAAACTTCCCTTAACAGTTATCAGTTTTGGAAAAGAATTCGACTTTGAGAAATAAAGGATTTTTCCTTATATAGAATAAATCCTTACTTAAATATTTCAAACAAATCCTTGTAGAAATATAGTTAAATTCCAAGCTACCTTTAAAAATTCTTATCTCACTTTTGTAAAACATAATCGAAATGTAACGATCCTGAATTTTAAACAATTTAATTTGCGAATATTTAATTTATTTTAAATATTTAAATGATGATTTGACGTGAATTTCAAATTATCAGAATAAATTGGCGATTAAATTTTAGAATTTAATCTAGTGAAAAGTTGAATAGAATTTGAATTTAGCTTCGAAATTGAATATTGAATTGGTATTTAAAATTTGAACGAATGACTAGGAATAATAATTTGGATTTTGAGAATTATTATTTATGTAAATTTATAAATCGATGTTTGGTTATAAATAACATTTTTCTTTAACTAAAATAAAATAGAATAAATTTTTTGTCAATAACGAAATAAAGAAATACAACTAGTGGAAATTTTAACAACATCGTTTTTGCAAAGCAAAGAAAATAAACAAAACTAATTGAATTTAAATTGAAAAAAAAAAGAGAAAAAGATAAAAAGTAAAAAAATAAAATAATATATATAAAAAAGGTATACTGCCTTATACTTTGTTCAGCTAAAAACACGCCCCAATCTATGCCTTTAATCACGCCTTCCATCACGCATTCCCTCTGCAAAAACACGTTCCCCTTTCTCCTTAAAACACGAAGCTCTCCTTTTCATTCGAAAACCAGAAAAAAATAAATCAAATGAAAGAAATAATGGCGGCCACGAATCTTCGCTCGTCCTCCTCTTCGTCGTTCAACAATTAGGGCTTTTCGAAATTTGGGTTTGCTTCGGCTTCAATTCGATCGCGTGCTTCTCAGTGGGTCGAGTTCGTCTCCTTGCTTCGGTGAAAGGTGAGTTCTTTGCTCACGATTGGTTTTGATTCAAGTGTTTAAATTTGTTTGAATTGGATGTTTGGTTGCATGCTATGTTTTGGGTGATATTTGCTATCAATTGCTCTGATAATTCGATTTTAACTGATGGAAACAGATGCTATTTGAATTGCGTTTAAAGTGTTGAAAACAGATACTAAAATTTTGTTTTTAAATTGATAAGAACAGATTCTACCCAATATTTGTTTTTAAACTAATAAGAACAAATGCTATTTGATATTTGTTTTAAACTGATAAGAACAATTGCTATTTGGGATTTATTTTTAAATTGATAAGAACAGATGTTAATTGAAATTTGTTTTTTTAACTAATGAGAACAGATGCTATTAAAACTTGACTTGCTTTGTGTTGCTGCATGTGATGGATCTTTGAATCTGGTTGTGGAAAATTGTGTTTATATGTGCTTGGTTGAACCTCTGTTCATATGTGATGTACATATGTGTCTGTAGAACCCCCTATTCTTGTTTTCAGTTGCAAGCTAATTCAAAACCCTAATTCTTTTGAAATAAATGCACATGCAAGTATTAGAACTCAAGTTCAAAGCAAAACTGTCATTAAAAATGAATATATAAATTGCTCTGTCCCCATTTTGTTTAGTGAGTGACCTCACAATTTAAAAAGAGTTTCAAATTATCTGTTGCATGAAGCATATAATGTTTGCTTGAGTTTGAATGTAAATGTGTGCATATGAGTTTGTATCTGGGTATTCTCTGCTTCAATTAAATGTGAGTAAACTTCTTGTTTTAAAAACAGATTCTTCCTTTAAATTAAATGCTTAAGTGATATACTAAAATCAAGTTCAACAAAACTGTCATGTAAAAATCAAATTTAACTACTATGATTTGAAACTGCAGCACCTTCATTTTGATAAATAACTTCACAATTGAAAATTGTTTTAAATAATCTGTGCATGCGTCTGATAAAACTTAGCTTGTTGGATTGATCTTGTGTTGTGATGATGTATTGTGTTTACATATGTAAATATGTATATGTGTGTAGCTGATGAATCTGCATACCTGTTTGTCTTATTATAAATTATATTCAAGATAAATAGATTTTGTGTCTCTGTTATAAGAAATACAGTATTGGTTCTTTTAAAAAAAAAATATATAAATCAACATCATAAACTGTTACAAGATTTATCATGAACATATGTTGGAAATCTGAAAGTATAAACAAGTATTTATGAACTAAAGGTATGCTTGTATTTGGAAAAACAGTAGGAATCTTTAAAACTGGTAAAGCTCAAGTGTTATAAATTACTGATTCAAGTTTAATTCTTGAATCACCCATGGAAAATGGGATTTTTAAAATCAAAAATCAAAATGTGTGTGGCTATGCATTTTCATGGTAGACTATTATGTTGCACTCCATATTAGTTTGTTAATTGTATTCTTCTAACTCAAACCGTGAGGTTATTTTTTTTTTACAAGACATGAAAAAAAAACAAAAAAAAATACTAGTTAAAATTTTAACAAGATTAATCAAGCAAAATATACAAAACTAATTGAATTTAAATTGAAAAAAAAAACAAAAGAAGAAAGAAACAGATACTGCACTTGCTATTAGTACACTGTCCCTTGGCGCAATTGAGCCATTTCACCTGATCATTTGGTTAATAATCCCCATTGGTTGTTTCAGTGACATGAAATGTCAGCTGCCTTGTTCCTCTCCTATTCACTTGTGTTAGACTTACATATGTACAAACACCTATTCTTCCATATCGCTATTCACACATATGTGTATGTGTTTGTTTGAGTGTGTAGCATCCCTGCACACCCACTGGTGTATGTCCCTTGTTGTGCATATGAGCTACCCTACCCTGCGCCATCATGACCTGCTCCTTTGCTTTAATTTTTGACCTTGTTTGCCTCATTTACTTATTGCCATGACTTTTGTAAACTGTATGGTTGTATGAAAATGTGTTCACTCGAGTTGCTCATGTGTTTGCTGCCTCACACTTATGTTCTCAAACTGTCTTGGGCACATTTGTTCACTTGTTTGGGGTTAAGTTGCTATTCACTGCCATGCGTTGATATATGTGTTGCTTTCCCTATGAGTTGGGCACACTTATCTTTTCCTATGAGTTGCTGCCCAGATTTGTACTTGCTGTCATGCTCCATGCATTTGAGCTCTTTTAGTTGCAGTGCTTCATCACTTGATGTCTTTGATTCATTTGCGGTCTGCACTGTTTGTTGTAACTGGGCTTGTTGTACACTGCTGCCTGTACTTGTGTTCTTTGTTCTTGTGCACTGACCATACGGTCTTTGCTTATTTGTAGCTTGTATTACTTGTTTCACTGAAATTTTACAGGGTTTGCTGCCCTTGTACATGATCTGTTTTGCATGTTTGATGTTGCATGCTTGCTGCTGCATGTTTGTTTGCTTCATGTTTTTGTTCAAGTTGGCACTAGTTTTGCCTTGAGCATTTCTTTGTGGTCTTTGTGATTTGCACTTGCACACTTGCTCTTGTTGGTTGTGCACACGAGTTGGCGAGGCAGCGCACATGTGTATAAATATACGTGTGTACTGCAGCCACACAGGATTGACAGATGCAATTAAAAATTGAAGTTGCTAATGTGAAAAATCCATAATAGATTTAAATTGATTCATGTGATTCGTCATCTCTGTTACCATTTTATTCAATTCATTGCAAATTTAATTACTTGAATAAAGATTAATCCTGACTCGAGTGTTTTGTGTTTTGCAATTAACGCTCGGGTCAGACCGAGTATTTTTACAGCTTGAAGATTTTCAGGCAGCGAAGTTAGAGAGAGGGGAAAGCACTTCACTAAAGTTTTTTTTTTTTTTTGGAAAATTTTTCTTGTACTCAAAAATAAAAGATATATTCCACTGTATAAAAATTTAATGCATTGTACAAACTCTGATATATGTATGTAAGAAAAATTCATTTATGAATAATATTATGATTATTCTGTGATTCTGTGGCTGTTTCTGTTTAAACTCTATAAACTGAACAACAATCCGTCATTTTGAACGTTTCGAGTTGGTTTAATTACCGACTAGAGGCGGTCAGGACGGCGGGTCGTTACACGAAAGGAATTTACCAAATATCTAAAGTAGATAAACTTTATTAAAATAGTATATTTTTAGAGTGTATCCATAGCGACTACTGCTATATGGACCGTAATGTTAAAAAAATTTGTTCGTAAATCAAACAGGTTCTACACCACATTTCTTTTCATATTTTGAACCACTCCATATCTTTGTAAAAATGTTTGAAAAAGGTCGAGTTCGAAAACCATTTCAAAACACTTATATAAACAAAATAGTAAACCGTTTCTAAAGAAAACACAGGATTTCAAAGTCGAATATGAACAAATCATCAAAACAAATCAATTATCAACAACATCCACTTCATTACATCATATTTGGCAAATAATATTGTAAAGTAAAATCAACATTTGCAGGTCCCGTTGAATCCCTTAATAAATCTTTCAAAGTGTATTCGTCGCGGCCTTTCCGCTACGAACCACTTCGACATTCCATAGTCCTCTACAAAATAAAATTCATATGCATGCGCTAAATGAGCGGGAATACATCTCCTAACTAAGCACGTATGTTTTTACATACATACGTAAGTGAGCAATAATATGGCAATAAATAATTACAATATTCATACACAAAAATAAATATAATTTGAAGTGAGGTTTCTTACTTCCAAACGCAATGAGATGTAGCACAAGCTCACTGCTAGAGCAACCAACACCAAATAACCAAAAAGCAACACCAACTCCTAGCAAATGCAAGCAAAAGACTTGGAAGGCCTTTGGGTGCATGGAAAAAGGAAAGAAAAATGCCTAGGGGGTATGGTCTTGACCAAGGAGTGGGGTTTGACACTTAAAATTGGTCTCTTTGCGGATGGTAAAGGTCTTAGTATGGAAATACGTACTTAAGGAGGAAGTATGAATGAATCTGAAGTGGTTTTACCTTGGTTTTGAAAATGGAGAAGGTGGAGTAGAGAAAAGCAAAATGGAAGTGAAAGTGCAAAATGAAATGGGAAAGTGATGCTTTATGTTATAAACAAGAATGAATGGTAAAAGACCATACCACCCTTCCCAAAAACAAGCTAATTCCTCCTTAAATGTAAACAACAAACCTTCCCTCCATCACGTTATGTACAAGAGACCACACCCTTATGAAAATTAAGAAAAGGCAATGTACTTTACCATGTACTTTATTACCAAAGAAATATAAACGAAAAGTCTCCTTCCTCAGTATAAAAGTATATTTTCTAACAATATGGTTTAAGTTAATGAATTAATTAATAAAAGTGCTTTGTTATTTGTATAATTATGTTCAAATATTAGTGTATGTATGTGCAACAACGTAGCAATAACTTCCGTTCGATAAAAAGTTGAAAATTTAAAAAATAATTTTCGATCAGATTGTCAATTTTTCATCGAACTATTTATTTTGTAAACAAACTTCCAAAATAAGTTCGCTGTTGTCACTTATTGATTTAAAAAGAGTTATTTGATTATTAAAAACCATTGATTGAATATTTAAATTTTATTAAATATTCATAAATCAAAGAAGTAAAATTCCGAGTCGTTACAAAATGTTGGTATAGGAGATAATATTCGATAATATTGGTGTAAGGCCTTCATGGAAACCAAAATGTCTAAATATGACATGACATAATATTTGGTAACATTAGTGTAAGGCATTAGTGGCAACCAAATGTCTAAACATGAAATATTACTCGATAACATGGTATAACGCGTAAGGCCTTGGCGGTAGTCAAACTTCTAAATACAATATAATATTTTGTAACATTGGAGTTAGGTCGTAGTGACATCCATAAGTCTAAATATGATATTATTATTTGGCAACTTTATTGTAAGGCCTGTATGGCAACCTACTTATCTGCTCATGATAAAGATGGGAAACTAAAATAAAGGCCTGAGTTGCAAAATAAAATGTCCAACCCTTTCATTAAATGTAGCAAGAATCAGGCTTGTGTGGAAATTTAAATAAATTGAATATAGAACCTAGTCAAATATGTTGTGAAAGGTAAATCTCACACTTATGTTTGAACTGATAATTGAAGATTGATAATAATACAGTTATTTATTACATGCTATTATGTAAGTGCTATTGACTGAATTAGTGAAGGGAAAACCCGTTCTATGCTTCGACGGCATGGTTTCACTGTTTGGTTAGTTTTCTAGGTTAAGTATTATTCAGACTAGGCTTTATGTCTGATATGTTTTAATTATTTCTCATAAACCCATCGGTGCACTTCAAGTATTCTAAGTTTATGGATTAGACAAGTTTCTTTAGAAATAAAAATAAAAGCTCCAAAGACGAAGCATGAGGCTTATGTGCTATTAAAGGCTATTTTAATTTTTCATTGTTGTAAAATCAAAGTATATAACTAGTTACATGTTTATGTCAACATCTTCATATGTCGAGCATGGCACAGCTATTTATGTTTTATTATTTTTACTGCTACATAGGCACAAATCAGGTCAATGAAGATGTAAATACAATTATCTAAAGATAGTTTTATGTGATGAAATTATTTTGCTGCTCTGATTACTTAATGACATGGAAAAAATTGTCCTGTAATATAGGTGATGTCTATAGCATTGTCGATGTTCATTTTCATTTCTTGAAGGGAGGATGCTATAACTTAGTATCAGAGTTTAGATTAGAGGACACTTAAATAAAATAGGGCTTAGTATAAACTAAATAGTTAGCAAATGAACATCTTGGAGAAGGGGATACACTGTATATGTATGCATATACATATATATAATGTAACTATATTTTGATATAGCATATATGTGAATATATCTATATCTCTACTGTTGTCTCACTCTCTTAGCTCTTATTTACTATAAATGCTTGCTTGCACAGAAAAAATGCAGAAAGCAAGAACAAAGATACAAAGCAGATGTTTAACATTGGGAGGAACAAGAGAAAATGCAGGTAGAGGAACCGACCGTATGCAAACGAATGGCCAAGGAGAAGAGGCAGCTCCAGAAGTCCATGTTGAAGCTAGTACTAGGATGGCTGCACTGGTTATAAGAAACATGGCATGCACTTTTCTAGCAGTTCATAACGAACTTGGCATGAGAGCAGCTACCACTACATGCCTCGAATGTGCCAAGAGTCCCAGTGCATCCAACCAGGGAAGATTTTGTTGAAATGAACAAGGATTTCTCAAGTCCAGGAGAAGAAATGTTTGATGGAATGAAACAAGCATTAGAGGCGAGTGATTTCCTGGGGAAGCGTGATAGGATTTTCAGTGACTTGGAGCTTACTAATGCCCAAAGAGTGAAGTTGGTATCTAGGAAGTTTAAAGGATTAACAACTATCTGGTGGGAGACGGTGAGGGCAGAGATACATGAGCAAGAAGTTACTTGAGAAATGTTTAGAGAGGTGTTTGAAGGATAGTTCATTCCTAGATCAAAGTTTTCAGCAATGTTTTGGGAGTTTACTAAATTACAACAGGGAAGTATAGTAGTGCCAAATTATGTGCACTAACCTTGAGTTTGTTTTGTATAGAAATTTGTTTGTTTGCAACCCATATGTGTTTTACTTCGTAGGGTATGAGGTAATCTTGGGTATGGATTGGTTGATGCATAGTGATGGTAGGACCTATTATGTTGATAGAGTTATTGCCTTGCAAAATCCAAGGGATGGAGAAAGGTGTTGCATTGGACTAAATAAAGGAGAATTCGGGATAGAGTTATGTACAATTGAGGACCAGGAGAATGAGATCGATAGAGTGTTAGTGGTTTGAGAATTCATTGATAGTTTTGAGTTAGTAATGGGACTACCGTCGAGAAGAGAAATTAAATTATGTATAGACATTGTACTAGGGGCTTAACTTGTAAGTTAACCATCTAGAGAAATGCTGCCTAAAGAGATGGAAGAATTAAAGGAGAAGTCGGTTTACTTGAGCATAAAAGTTTCGTCAAGCCAAGTAGTTTATCGCGAGGGGCATCCACAGTATTTGTAAAGAAATCGAATAGATCATTATGGATGTGTACTGATTATCGGAAGTTGAATGAGTTAATAGTGAAGAATCATTATCCCAAGGATAGACTATTAGTTTGATCAGTTCAACGGAACTACAATATTCTCACAGCTAGTTGCAATGACATTCCATTAATTGAGGGTAGCTAAGGATATGCTCCATTGACCTCGTTCAAAACAAAGTATGATTTGTATGAATGGTTAGTTATGCCCTTTGAATTGACTAGTGCCCCACCATCCTTTGTAGATCTTGGATCTAATGCAATAAGTTGGATGGATTTTCATGGCCTTCATCATGATATTTTGGTGCATTCTAGGAACGAAAGAGGCCATAAGGTCCATCTTAGATTGGCGTTGGAGATATTAAGGCAATAAAAATTAAAGGTGAAGTTTTTTAAGTGTCATTTTTGAAAACGAGAAGTTAAATTTCTTGGCCATTGTAACAACCCTAATATTAATTAACAATATTTAGGATCTTTAATTGGATAAATAAAATAAAATAATGTAAATGGATAAGAAGATTCGGATTTTCTAATTAGAATGGTTCGAGCCTTAATTAATGAACTAGTGGGATTATTTAGAACACTAATAAGAAGAAGAGTATATAAGGAGGGCAAAATGGGAAAGGAGCATGTTTCCTTAACAACTATACCCATTCTCATTTCCTCATTCATTCCATTTAATACAAACGAAAATAAGGAGTAAAGGCTGGCCATTAACAAGGGTATCAAGGGAAGTAAAGCTAGGGAAAATAAGAGAAAAGCTTATGGGAATCAAGTCAAAAAACAAATCTCAACCATCTTAAACTATTCAAGGTGAATAACAAGATATTCATCTCATGTTTTAAGTATTATTTCTGGGTTTAAGTATAGATCTGATTCTTTTACTTATATTATGCCATTCTATGATAGTTTGAATGATTTGTTTATTGGTGAATTTATTTAATTTATTTATGAAATTATTTGACAAGTTTGTGTCAGAAAACCTACCATATGATATCCAAATGACTTAATATTTTGATATGATGCTAGAAACATTATTTTTGTATGGGTTTTTAATTTCATAATTTCCGTATTCAAATAAAATGTTTGGTGAATTTCCTAAGGTTGGAAAATGGTTTATTTCAGGTTTAATTATTAAAAATAATAATTACGTTTTTGGCGTCGAAATATTTACATGTTAATGAAGATAATAAATTGGATTTATCATGATTTTTGAGAATTTTCCCTAGTATTTATGATTTACTATGAATTATTTGAGTTAGAAAGGCTTAATTAATACAATTAAATGTTAATATAAAATGCAAGGTTTGCTAAGTACTTGGGAAATGACGAATATGATCTTTAGCTATTTTTTGGAAAAAGATTTTGGTAAAGAAAGTGTTATCTAACAAGATTTTAACAAATAATTGAGTTTTGGTGAAAAGAAACTATTTTAATGGTAATAACATAGTTTTCCCATTAAATACGACTTTGTCATGCCGAATTTCGTGATGTTGCCCTTATTTCACCACCTCTATTCTTTGATGTCAATCAAAAGAAATGCATAGGGTATCAACTTAGGTTGATAAAGAATGCATAAGCTTGGTCAATGTACGAAGCTAGCAACAATGTCCACACACGATCTTCGAAGTGGATAAGGCCATTTTCTTTAACTTATTGATGCCATGTTTTACTATGATGCCTGTTGTATACGTCATCGTCGATCCTAATGGTTTTGAAGTGGCTTATAGTGGTGATAATAACGCTGCATGTTTCAAACGTATTGACTTCGAATTTATAGTCCTATGCTGCTACTATTAACTTCGGTATTATATGATACCATGTTTTATCTCTTCGACCTAGATCCTTACATCCGTTTTCGAATACGACGATGGTGCCACCTATATTGACCTCGATACTAATGAAGCTACCTACTTTTCTCTAAGGCATTTGATGCCGAGTGTAACATCTCTTACTTGGATGCCCAAAACTAACGGCTACGGATGCTGCAGTCATCCATAGTTATTAATCCTCGATGACCAAATACGACGTGTTAGATAAATCGATACAAAGATCATAAGAATTTGAGAAAAAATTAACAAATTAAAAACACATTTCCACATTCTATTCAAAACATTTTGTATTCATTACATAACCCCACAAATGTTAATGTTTAACAGCGGAATTTCTATCGGATTAGAAACCCGTCGAAAAAATTTGAATTAAATTTATACCGCAAGCGCATGGCATACAATTGTAGCACGTATGCGAGCACGAATCGATCCATAGGGAATTATAGATTAATCCAAAGTCGAACGATTCTTAACTAGTAAAAGAAAGTAAAAACAAACTAAAACTAAAGAGAATAAAAATATGAGATTAAAGAGAAGTTTAGAGGCAAATCCCCTCTCAAGATCACATAAATCAACATAATGAAATTATGATCTCTTTTTGGTCGTTTGTGAATTTAGTTGATGCATTTATCATAAGCATGACCAAATTATATTATTAATTAACACACTTAAGCCATCAAACTTTAATGCACCCTCTAACCCACTTACTAACTTCAGTGAAAATGATATGAAATTGAAAGTAGAATCTATTTTAAGCATGGATTATTAAACATTAAATTAGAAACATAAACCATCAAATTTTGATTCTAAATCCACTTCCATTACAATGATCATATGTAGATGAAGATGTAATTAGTGATTCATATGACTAGGCATAACTTATTTGGTTTGAACAACATAAGCTATCAAACTCATATTAAACACAAAATCAAACAAATATCCAACTTTCCATGAAGCACAAAAGAGACATAAATGAGAAATTATGTTGCATCTACATGATTCAAGTGCATCATTACGCCTAAATTGAAGCGATTAGCCTCTCTTTTTGTGTTATCATGTCAATACAAGTAGAAAGCAACATGAAATAAACAAAAACAGAAGGAAGAGGAAAATGAAAGCTAATGGAAAAGAGAACTAATCTAATTGCATAAAATAAAAGAGATCTAACAACATGAAAGGAAATAAACAAGAAGAGGAAAAGAACATGTATTAAATTGCATAAAAAAGTTACACGAAAAGAAGAAATGGCTAAGTAGCCATGAAAAGAAAGAGAGCTCTCATTTTATTTTCCTAAGAGAAGAGACCAAGAGAAGAGAACCTAAAGAGAGACTAAGGAAGAGATTACGTGAATATAATAGGTTATTTATATAAGCATGAAACCCTAATCCATAATTTGGGGAATGACCAAACTACCCTTGAGCTTATGTGGAGGTCAAGTAATCATTAGCTTCTACTAATCATTATTTAAGTGTACATGAAGGCATAACCTCCACAAGCATGTGCATTAGCCTCTAATTTGTACATTAAGGTAGGTGGATAAGTGAGGTCCTCCATGATCTTCACTTTTAATTATTTCCATCTTCATTCCTTTGTATTATTTTTGCGCATGCATATCTTCTTCATGAAACAACTTGTAATTGAAATCAAATTCCTACAAAATAGTACGAAAATTTCTAATTAAATTTTCTCAAGTTAATTTATGCATAAAAATGACTATTTCGCCCTTGAATGTAGATGAATATGTGACAATTTGAAATTAATATGGATTTTGGTTAAAAAAAAGTTAAAATACCCAATATAATCATTTATTTAATATAATTAGAATATATATGGTGGTAAAAATATGCACATTTACGTGCGCATCAAATATCCTACATTTATCTTTTTATTCGTCCTCGAATAAAGAAAAACTAAGATAACCCCATTTTTATAGGGAGCACGATTGCATTGAGCACATGCAACAAGCAGTTAAACCTCTGGGTGTCCCCAATAGGACGAGTGTTGTCTCGTGAGGGTTTTCAGCGGATACTCACACAAAATCCAAATGCAGGATGAAAATATTTACATGCAAGATTTATTTACAAAGAGACGAATGCGAGTTTTTGAAAATATTTGCAATGAAGGATTCACTTTTAAATCGACAAAAATAAGTTAAATATAGGTTTTGTTCATTATCTTGAAAATTTAAGTCGTTTACTCGTCAAAATTTCAAATAAAAACGAAGTTATCATAAAAAATAGACTATAATTTAACTTGTTGTTTCGGTTGATAACAAAGTGCGGTTGATAACAAAGTGTAACTATAAAATGGGTCCTTAGTTGATTATCAAAGTTTATCAAAGTGGTATATTCATTTCTTTTCAATAACAAGTCAAATCAACTAAGTTAAAAATAGTCCTAGGATTTCAATTGCTTACTCTCTATTATTTTTCTGAATTTTTTTTTATATTTGCAATATTTATATATGCCTAACTCAGATAAACTGAGGCCGGATATATTACACATGCGCTGCCTTGTGGACTTATGTGAGGGTTGGTCATCGTTTTGAAAATTTTGTTGTTCGAAACTCCAATGATTTACACAATAGTTGTTGTTAAAATATCCATATGAATTTGGAGTGAAATCATATGGATTATATTGATTTTCACAACTATTGTACAATTCAAGTGAATATGGAAATTCGGACATTTTCAAGAACGTTTTTGGTTTTTCTTAGATAAAGGAAAAGTAAAATTTATATTTCAAAAGGGAAATTGATTTTTGTTTTTCAAATTTTTTTTTTCTTGTTTTTGAAAAGGTTTTATATTTTTTTTTTTTTTGGATTTTGGTTTTCTAAAGAAGAAAACTAAGTATTTTTTTTTGAATTTTTGGAATTTTGATTTTGAAAATTTTCAAAGGAAAAGGATTTAAAAATAACTAAGTTAAGAAATATTTACAATTTTTTTAGTTTTGGATTTTGAATTTTTTTTTTAAAATATGCATGAACTAATGCAACTAAATGAATGCAAGGGTCTAATTACAAATGATTTATCCTAAATTATCCCAAAATTGTATAATCACACATTGTCTTAAATCAACAAAAATATTTCTCGGCCGGGTAACGGGTAGGGGTTATGTGCACCACGAATCACCGTAGCAATGCCGAAGGTTTAAGTAACTTCAGAGGAACAACGGCTATAATATTTACGAATCACCGTAATATTTATAAATGGTTGTTACGCTGCCGTAGCCTAGACACCAAGAAATTAAATTGTTCAAAGAAGATAACTTGTCAATATACAATTAAGAGTTATCGATGTCTAACCGTTATTATTAATCAAATTCTAAGATGAAATGCAAAGCAGAAATTAAACGTGAATTAATGATGCAACTATGAATGGAATTTATTTATTTATTTATTTTGAATTTTTTTATACAAATGCAAATGCAAGCGATCAACAATGCAAGAAAAAAACAAGAAATGAAAGCATACTACTAGAATATGCAGAACTATTGAGCAATTATTTCAAAACAGTGTATTTTTTATAGAGCAAGCAAGCAGTTTTTTTTGGCAAGCGGTGCAAAACTATCAACTCTTCCAGCAAGAAATAAAAAAAAAATCAAATTATAACAAAACCAAAGAAATTTTTTTTAATAGAAAAAAAATATGACAAACGCAAACTCAAAAAAAAGGAAAACTAAACAAACCAAAACAAACCACCTTTTATTTTTGAATTAAAAAACAAATTAATTTAATACAAAAACAAAGACTCTCAAGCCCCAAACCAAGCCCAACTAACAAGTCACACACCGCCCAAATTAAAACCACACGACACCCTTAAACCTTACTGCTTTTATCCCAAATCAAAATTAAAAAAAAATTCACGAAACCAGAGCAGCAATAATAAAAAAATGGAAATTTTACATATATAGGCCAGTTTTGAAAAGATATAACAAGTATAGGCCAGTTTCAAAAGTATTTACAAGTATAGACCAGTTTTCGTTTTGCTGGTCTATAGCGTTGGCGATTTTTCAAAAATCGCCAACGTGCGATTTTTCAAAAATCGCCCAGGTAGAATATTTTGTTTTGATCTGGGCGATTTTTGAAAAATCGCCAACGGGCGATTTTTCAAAGATCGCCAAATCGAAATATCCACAGACAGCCCTCCCTTTCTCTCTCACTTCCACCTTTCCTCAAAACAAAAAAAAAATCTTTAATGGCAGATCTGTTCTGAAATCTTTCTTCATATTCTTTAAAACTTTGATTCAGTATTAAATCTGTAGATCGAGTCTACGTTGCTTAGCAAATTTCAGCTTGGTGAAGGTAAATTCACTAAACCCTAGTTGTTTTGTCTAATTTCTGTATTTTGGTAAACTTAATAATTGATTATGGTAAGCTAGAAAATTGGTATAATGTGTACGTACTAAACGATTTGTATATTGATATGTAGAATGGCGAGAAATATGATTCCTACGCTTTGCTACTACGACGGCGAACTACTTGTCGATGATCAAAGGAATGGTAAATATGTTGGGGGTATTTGTAAACCAAGAAGAGTGCGAAAAGGTTACAAATTGACGGAATTAAAAGATGCTGTGTATAGAACGACGAAGATTAATAAAGAAGAATTTGAACTTGAGCTAGTGGTTAACTGGCCTAGGGATTCGGGTTCTAAAGCAATAGCATTGGCGGACGATGACGATGTAGAAGTAATGTTTTCTGCTGTTGCAAAATCTATTGAGTTATACGTAGGGAAAGTAGCAAAGCAACAACAAGAACAGCATGTGGCATGTCCCGTAGTAAGTACTGGAATTGGATACTATACGCAGATGTTGGGGACTGCGGATCCATTTACTGACTACGTATCTCCTACCTATAGCAATTCTCCATCTATGCATCACGGATTTACGCCGTACGAAGACGCGCAACAGTTTACGCAAGAAAACAACATTTATTGCAACCCGCCTAGGGATGCAAATACGATTCCAAGGTAAAAAAAATTGTGGTGAAGTTGTAGATGTACTATTATGTAGTTAATTTTTCTTATGTTATGCCATAATTTAAACAGCTTCCAACAACATGACATTCAACATGACGAAAGCGATGGTCATGTTAATGCAAATATGTCGCAGTCAATGTATCGTGATCCATGCGAACTATATGATATGAGTCAAAGGTATGTTTGCAGATTGGGCAATATTTTTGGTCTCATTTGGTTTCTATTATCGTTTAGTTGACTTCTATATATAAATTAGGTATATGACACTTGATTCTGCTGCGCAATGGAGTGTTGGACCATCCACTCATTCTCCGCATGCAAATTTTGACAATGATATGGATGTTGGTGGGAATGCAGCCGTGGATGAAGAACGTCATGTAGATAGCATGGTCGTTGCTTCTATGAATGTTACCGAAGACTCTTGGATACAAAGAATGCAAGTTAACAACGAGCCGTTGAACTATGACTTCCCTACGGCAGATGACAATGATGCAGATAGTGATGAAGCAGAGATGGAAGTGCCTTTGGATGATGATCTTTGCACCGCTCAAATGTTGGCAAGATCTGTTGTAGGTAATCTTCAGTTTTCCGGTGAACGATTTTCGACCTCTTGCGTTCAAGCTGGTTTCAGTGTTGGAATGGTTTTTGAGACAAAAGAGAAGTTTCTTCAACAATTAACGGAATGGTCAATTTTGCATGCCGTTTCATACAAACCAATAAATTCGAACAAAACACAATATACCGCTATATGCACCGTTGAAGGTAATTGTCCGTGGAGAATACATGCCATAGTTTCGAAAAAATCCGAGTCGGGATGGTGGGAAATTAGGAAGTATCCAAGCGTACACACTTGTGTCAACCCAATAGTTAATTCCAACCATAAGCAAGCAACTTCAAAATTTCTTGTGACAAAAATTATGTCTTTTGTCAAAGCCGATTTGGATATTTCAGCTGGTACAGTCCAAGTGCTTGTGCACGATCAATTGTTCATCAACATAAGTTACATGAAAGCGTGGCGAGCATTAAGCAAAGCAATAGAGAGTATTTATGGCGATTGGGCAGAATCGTACTCAACTTTACCGCAGTTCTTTGACGAGATAAAAAGAATGAACCCTGGCTCTATAGGTCACGTGACACATGATGAAGTGAGAGCGTTCGATCGAGCTTTTTGGGCATTTGGGCCTTGCATTACAGGTTTTGCGCATTGTCGGCCGTTGTTATGTATTGACGGTACGCACTTGTACGGTAAATACAAAGGCACATTGCTTGTTGCAACCGCGATAGATGTAGATGATTGTCTTTATCCTTTGGCATACGCAGAAGTTGAATCGGAGTCATGTGATTCTTGGGGTTGGTTTTTTCCCTGCATGCTAGAATTCATACATAGTGTTCGCGGTCGTTGTATTACTTTCATATCCGATAGGATGAAAGGAATTCCAAAAGCTTTACACGGAAAATGGCGACAACCACACAAACATCGTTATTGTGCAAGACATATAAAAGCCAACTTTCAAGCGGCAAGATTCAGAGATAAGCGTTTGACAGGATTATTTTCTTCGGCAGCGTGCGCGTCTGAGGTAGTGGAGTACATGAAAATTAGAGAAGAGATAAAAGCAACAAGTAGGCATGCGCATGAGTGGATTGAGCGTAGTCTGGGAAATTTTGAAGAAAACTGGGCTTTGTGCAAAGACGATGGAGGACGCTTTCATGTAATGACAACTAATGCTTCTGAAAGTTTTAACGGTGTATTGAAAGGTGCTAGATCTCTACCTATAAAGGCCTTGGTTGCACGAACATTCTATCGCTCAGTTGAATATTTCTGCAAGCGTCGCCAAATTGCAGATGAACTAGCGACACGCTTGACTCCAAAGTGGGAAGCCAAAATAGCAGAAAGAGCCAGTGAAGCATGTCGCTATAGACTAGTACGATTTAGTCAAACCGAATGGCAGGTAATTCACTACTTTGGTGATGAATACAAAGTTATAATCGTCGGCACCAATTTCTCGTGCACATGCAACATTCTGATACTGCAGAAGATACCATGCTGTCATGTAATGGCAGCTTGTTCGGCGCAAACAGGTGGGGCTAATAGAGCACATCATGACTTAGCGTCAAGATGGTACTCCGTTGACAGCTACAAAGCCGCTTATAAGCCGGAGTTTCATCCCGTGCATGATCGGAGGTTTTGGGGCACATATAATGGTCCTCACATATTACCGCCGACTGTGAGACGGCAACCGGGAAGGCCACGGTCGACAAGGATGAAAGGTGTGATGGATGAAGGCCAATCGTCAAAATCGAGTAGGTGTACCAAATGCGGTGGGCTAGGCCATAACCGTAAGCGATGTGTTACTGCCGTGTAGATGTGTTTGTATTATTTGACTTCTATGTAATTGAACTCTACTGTTTACTTAATATGTCATGTTGTTTGCTGCTGTAAGAAAATTTGTCAAATGCTATATATTGCAGGTCCTTACTATGTTTGTTATATATGAAACAAGCTGCTCCTGTTTGGCAGTTGCAGCACAAAAAGTGCGATTTTTGGAAAATCGCAGAAGGCGATTTTTCAAAAATCGCCTTCAACAATCTGCTGCTAACAAACAGCAACAATTATACCATAATAATGCATACAAATATCACGGTCTTTTACATCCCATACAAAAAGATCAGTAGTAGCCATATCCAATCAAGTCACAAAAGCATGTTCATACCATAGACAATTATACCGTACACAACACCGTTCAAATTACGTAGCCATATCCAATCAATGCACAAAAGCATGTTCATACCATACACAATTATACCGTACACAACACCTTTCAACTAACATAGCCATATCCAATATAATGCACGTATCATCTACGTAAGCGACGAAGTTCCATAGGCGTACGCCGACGACGATGTTCCGGCCGTTGAGACATGTACTCTTCTTCCTCGATCTCGGTGGTAGGATCAAATGTACATGATGGTTGAGTAGGTCCATGGGTGAAATCTTCCGGTTGTTGGGATGTCGAAGGGCCTTCTTCGTACGAAGTTCCTTCACCTCTTCTGTGTCGCCGCCTGTAAGTAAGTAGGAGCGGCGGTGCCTCCCCTTGAGGTGGAGGAATGTCTGCTGGAGGTGGAGGTATAGGAGGGGAAGGACGTCTTGGCCTCTCTAATTTGTTTCTTCCCAAGACTGCGCGTAGAATGTTTTTGATGTTCATGCACATTCCTTTCGACTGCGCATCGTGATCTAGACGTTGTTCGAGCATTTCGGCGGTTTCCAACGCGTTGTAAATTCCATCAGCCCGTACAACGCAAAGACAATTATTTACCTTTTTTCGAAAATATGATTAAATTAACGGGGTTCAGTATACTTACAACGTTTCTCTCAAGGGGCGCACGAGGGGTGTATGGATGATGGGCAACAGCCTGTACAGGCGCCTGAAGAACATACCTACGCGTGATATGCCAATACCACCGCATATATGTCTCTAAAGGGGTGATCGGCTCTCTTTCCAATTGCGTAAACAAATGGCGCTCGTTCCATATCTCCATAGCATTTGCAATTTCCCCGACATGGTACTCGTCGGTATAGACTGGCGCGTTTTTTGGAATATGTTGCGCCATTGCAAACTGGCGCATGACCATATCGGGTAGGTGATGTGCGCAACGAGTAGTGCAAATAAGTGGAAGCCTTGCAGTCCACAGATATCTAGCGGCCGTACATATAGCCGGAAGACCCTCCAATACAACCTGCGTGTATGGATTCCAGGTCACTGCAGCTGGGTCTAGAACGTCTAGCTCATTGCGGTAAAAGCGTACATTCCGCCGGGGGGGTCTGAGATGTCTTTTTTGGACCAACTCATTTGTCAACAAGCGAAGAAACAATATTTTAGCTTAAACAAATTTTGAATTACAAAATTAATTTTCAAAGGACATGAAGTTATACCGAGATCCAAGAGGGTGTGTGTGATCGACGACAACATTTCGGACTTGAATCCGTCCGACAGGTAGATATGTCCATGACCAAATCTATAGGGAAAAAACAATTTAGCTACTTACAACATATTTCAAATTTTGTCGAAGGAGCAAGATAAATTATGCTTGTACCTGAACAAGTGTCAGACACCCGCCTATAAGCTTAGTCACCATAAGAGCGAGATTGGAGAGCTCCATATAGGTGTATGCCAAAACAGCACTACCCCATGAGTACTGGGCACACTGATCAAGATCGGCTAAATATGGTAGCCATTTCAAGTCCACGCGATTTTTGGAGTGATCACACATTAAACGGGATGTAATGATGTGCAGAATAATGGCTCGTGCCCGCTGCTGTATCTGAATCTCCGTAGCATCGGCAGGTATATCATCAGCTACAGCTTGTCGAAACCATTTCACTTCTACCATGTCGTTACCCCTTACTTGTTGCGGAGGAGGAGTAATACCGAGCAAATCCGTGCACAACTAAATATAATCATGATGGTCCTCACCCATCACTGGATTGCCTTCTATAGGCAAACCTAAAAGCACGGCCACATCCCCTAATGTGATCGTCATCTCTCCGACAGGAAGATGGAATGTAGATGTCTCCGGTCTCCATCTATCGACAAGAGCTGTGATCAGATGATGATCTAACTGCAGGTAGCCTACCCGTAGTACTGTCGAAAAGCCTGCTCGATCAATCTCCTCTAATACTCTAGGATGATGTGAAGTGACTTTCTTGAGAGAAATAGAGTGATCGATGGTGAAATCTGCTTCTTCGCTCTGTTTAACATTACACGTACAAATATTAGCATTCACACAATTTGTGAAACGAAAATCATAGGAAATTACCATCATATACGCTTCACTAGACGTGCGGTGTCTAGGCTGTAGGTACAACACGCTCGGGTCTACAGGACCGGGCTCCATCTCAATGTAATCTACAACGCAAAGATTAATGCATACAACCCATAACTATCAAAAATTAAGTTCTCTTCAATTTACACTAAAGCACACGCAATTGAATGAACATTCACTTGCAAATACCTCGTAATGTAATCTACCACACTTAGCTTTCACAAGAAATTGCAAAAAATTGAAATCTAGAAAACCCAAAAAATGCCCTAAATCAAGAAATTGGAGATGGGTGCATTACCAATATCCTCCACTATTCCGGATGTTCAAGCCATGGTCCGAATGAGCTTTGAATTTGATTAAAAAGCAAAGAATAGATTAATTTTTGGGAGGGAGAGAGCTCAAACCCGAAATGGGTTTTTTGGAGCTTGGTTTAAAGTTGTAAAGTGAGGGGAAGGGCTTGCTGCCTGTCTGTTTTGTACAGGCGAAACAGTGGGCGATTTTTCAAAAATCGCCAGTTGGCGATTTTTGAAAAATCGCCCAAACAAATTAAGAGCGGGCGATTTTTCAAAAATCGCCTTTGGCGAATTTTGAAAAATCGCCACCTTCATCACAGTAGGCTGCCTATTTTGGCAATTGTTTGTTTTCACTTAAAAGATAGAAGTGATACAGAGATACCTCCAAACAACTCTATATGATCATATAAATTCGTCCGACGACAAATAATTTGATATAACCATCAATTTCAGAGAAAATCAAACATACATTCTACGAATAGGTGAGATTATCCCTCAGTTACAAAGTACTAACAACAAATAAATCTAACAACACAAAACTACTAACGTACGATCTACGAAAGGTTAAAATATCCATCGATTACATGAAAATAAATGAAGTACCCAACATAGAGTTCATGATATAAAACCATTTGTCAAATGATTCCATTGCGAACGTAAGCTAAATATGACATTTTCTTCTCTACCAACAATTTCTATTCATTTCTTCAACTAATTTTTTCAAACGCCTAATTTCAGCTTGCATTTTGAGGGCGTATTCCACTCCTCGAGCACACAATGGAGAATCGATCCACTTCATAAATTTACAGCACCCCACTTCGCCATGATTCATCATGTCATCTTCGTAAGAAGCACAACCGTAAAATCTTCGTCCAGCATTGGTTTTAGTTTTGGCTACGACAACCACGCATTCATCGCCGCATCGGCAAACTGGATATGCACCGGATGGCAATGTAGGCCCTACAGGATTACAAGGACTAAGTACTTTACCTTCAAAAGAAATTTGCTTGCCCGGTCTTTGGTTTGCTACAACTTCACGTAAGCGAGTGTTGAGAGATGATGTTCCCGAATGGAACTTTTGACGTATTGGCCCAAATTGCGTTTCCGGAACAAATTCAACATCACTTAGATGCGTACTGTCCCTTCGCGCTTCAAACTCATCGTAACATTTCGACATCGTCTCGTCGTCTATCTCCCAATCTTCCATGTTTGTTTCAGCTGCGAGTACGCCAACAATGGTTAGAATACACAACAGCTCCGAATTAGGATTTTAGTAAGCGTAAATCGATATACATTACCCTGTACCGAAGATTACACTTACTTGTTCAGAAGCTTTGATTGTATCTTGTGAGAATCGGACTTTTTTTTGGGTTTTCTATGAAGTAGGGTTTGCAAACTTTCAGGAATTTGATGATAAGTTTGGTAAGTTTGGTAAAGTTGATGGTGAAAGAAGATGGTAGGTGGCTGGTTGGATTTATAGCAGGGTTTCTTCTGGCGATTTTTCAAAAATCGCCAACGCTATAGACCAGCAAAATGAAAACTGGTCTATACTTATAAATACTTTTGAAACTGGCCTATACTTGTTATATCTTTTCAAAACTGGCCTATATATGTAAAATTTCCTAAAAAAATAGATTTTTATCTCAATTTCAAAACCAAAATTTCCCAATCAAATGTCGTAATTTGAAGTCAGGGTTTGAGGATTTGAAGTGAATGCAGGCGATGAATGTTTGTTAGTTGATGGCTTTTGGCTGCGGTGGTGGAGATGTTCGAGTTCATGGTTTGAGTCGAGGTTCAGTAGTTCGTGGTTTCAGTTGGAAGTCGCTGAAGGCGCACTTCGGTTTGGGGAGATTGAAGTGGTGTCGATTTGGCGAATTGGTGAGTTGAGGCTGTCGCGGTTGAAGGGAGGTTCGTCTGCGTGTTTTGTGTGTCTATCGATTCCGATGAATTGTGGTGTGCTGGCATTGCAGTAATGTCAGAGGAGAGTATGGGTAATGGAGTTACTGTTGGCAATGTTGTTATGACAATCCGGTGAAGTAACGGATGTATGTACGTGTCTCGAGGCAGTCCAGTGTTTGATGGCAACTGTGTAGTAGTGAATGGCTAGGCTTGGAGAAGTAGTGATGTGTGCTGGTTAGAGGTGAGGAATGGATTGCAGGCGATGTGTATCAGTGGTATGTATGGAAGGAGTAAGTGGTTCAGGCAGCTTTGGCAAGGAGAATTATGTTATATAGGAAGAAGGTGGGATGGTAGTTGTATCTGCAGTAAGTCGAGACAGTGGTTGGTTGTTGGCAGAATGAAGGTTGATGAAGACAGAACGAAGGCAATGGTTGAGGGTGATATGCACTGGAGGTTATGTAGAGAGTAGTCGTGATGTTTTGTTGTAGGTAGTTTATGTTTGATGGTTGAAGGGCAGTGGAGATGAGGCTTGTAAATGATGACAGTGAAATGATAGTGATTGCAAGTGATTCGATGGTTTGTACGCTGCGGGTGAGATAGGAAATTTTGTGAAATGTGATTGTTGTTTGGATTTGTATGTAGGCAGTGAATGCAGTGGTGGGACAGTGAATGCAGCCGAGACAGTGAACTGCTGATTGTTATCGCACAGTTTGTTTATTGAAAGTGGAATGCTAACTATGTTGTAGCAGTGAAGGCAGTGGTGAAATTGAGAGGAGCAAGTGGTTGTTTGATCAAATAGGATGTGGATGGTAGCACCGGTGATATGTTTGTTATGGTCTTGTAGTTGTAAGGAGAGTGGAGACTTGAATGAAGCAGTAGAACAGTAGATCAGTGAGTTACAATTGAATTACAGGCTGTTATGGTGGTCTTATTGAAGTATGGTACTTTGAAGTGGATGGAATGTGCACAGGGAGTTGGGAGTTGTAATAGCAACAGCTGGATTGTAAGTGGTTGATGTTGGCTGTAGTTTTTGAGAAGTGGTTGATGGAGCAGTTTTGAATGTTTGTTGTAGGGTTGATTTTGTTAACTCTGAAAAGAATGATAGTAGAGGTGAAGTGGCTTGTTCAGTGATGACCAGGGGTGAATATGAGGCAGCAAGGCAAGCGTATGTTTGGTTATTGGCAGTAAATGAAGGGGATGCAAGTGATCAGTGGGCAGATGCGCCAAGTGATCGGTGGGCAGAATAATGAAATGTAGATTTTTGGTTATGTAAACTGCAGCAGTTTTTAAATGAACAGAGACAATAATAATAAAAAAATTGTTTTGAAATTGGGTTTGTCTCTGTTTTTTTTTTATAAATGGTAAGTGCAAATGAAAATGAAACTAGAAAAGCAAGCGCACACAAACAAATTGCAAACAAAAATAACACAAACGCACTATAATTTTTTTTTTCTTCTTTTTAATGCACTCAACACACAAACAAACACACAATAAAAATCAAATTAAAGTAATTCGAAAAATAGAAAATCAAAATCAAAGCAATTTCCCAACAACGGCGCCAAAAGCTTGTTTAACGACGAATTTCTATCGGATTAGAAACCCGTCGAAAAATTTTGAATTAAATTTATACCGCAAGCGCACGGCGTACGATTATAGCACATATGCGAGTGCGGTCGATCCGCAGGAATTGTAGATTTTAAAATTCTATCCAATCAAATTAAACCAAAGTCGAATGATTGTTCACTACTAAAAGAAAGTAAAAACAAATTAAAACTAAAGAGAATAAAAATGTAAGATTAAAGAGCAATTTAGAGGCAAATCTCCTCTCATGATCACATAAATCAACATAATAAAATTATGATCTCTTTTTAGTCATTTGTGAGTTTAGTTGATGTATTTATCATAAGCATGACCTAATTGTGTTATTAATTAACATACTTAAGCCATCAAACTTTAATGCACCATCTAACCCACTTACTAACTTCAATGAAAATGATATGAAATTAAAAGTAGAATCTATTTTAAGCATGACTTATTAACTATTGAATTAGAAACATAAACAATCAAATTTTGATTCTAAATCCACTTTCATTACCATGATCATATGTAGATGAAGAGGTAGTTAGTGATTCATATGACTAAGCGTAGTTTATTTGTTTTGAACAACATAAGCTATCAAACTCAATATTAAACATAAAATCACACAAACATCCTACTTTTCATTAAGCGCAAAAGAGACAAATGAGAAATTATGTTGCATCTACATGATTCAAGAGAGTTTCATTACCTATAAATTGAAGGGATTAGCCTCTCATTTGTGTTATCATGTCAACACAAGTAGAAAACAACATGAAATAAACAAAAACAAATAGAAGAGGAAAATGAAAGCTAATGGAAAAGAGAACTAATCTAATTGCATAATATAAAAGATCTACACTGCAACATGAAAGGAAATAAACAAGAAGAGGAAAAAAAACATGTATTAAATTGCATAAAAAAGTTACATGAAAAGAAGAAATGACTAAGTAGCCATGAAAAAAAAGGCTTTCATTTTATTTTCCTAAGAGGAGACTAAGAGAAGAGAGCCTAAAAGAGAGACTAAGGAAGAGATTACGTGAACATAATGGGTTATTTATACGAGCATGAAGCCATAATCCATAATTTGAGAAATGACCAAACTACCCTTGATAAAGTGTGGAGGCCAAGTAATCATTAGCTTCTACTAATCATCATTTAAGTGTACATGAAGGCATAAACTCCATAAGCATGTGCATCAGCCTCTAATTTGTACATTAAGGTAGGTGGGTAAATGAGATCCTTCATGAACTTCACCTTGAATTATTTCCATCTTCATTCCCTTATGTTCTTTTTGTGCATGCATATCTTCTTCATGAAGCAACTTGCAATTGAAACCAAATTCCTACAAAATAATATGTAAATTTCAAATTAAATTTTCTCAAGTTAATATATGCACAAAAATGACTGTTTTGCCCTTGGATGAAGATGAATATGTGACAATTTGGAATTTATATGGATTTTGGTTAAAATAAATTAAAATACCCAATATGATCATTTATTTTAATTATTTAGAATAAATATGGTGGTAAAAGTATGCACATTTACATGCACATCAGTTAACGACATTCAAAAAAAATACAGTTATTAGATATACGCCAAGAGCGACATATGAAGATGCCCCCTTGGTTGATCAGAGTATATAGTAAAGCTAATAAGTCTGCATTTACACCTAAAATACTTAGCAGGAAACGATAACTCGAAATAACTAATTGTCTCCTGCACGTCTCCTGTGACACCCCACCTCTATACCCACGCTAGCAAAGAGTATTAATAGATAATACCGTCTACTAACACGGAGAATAAGGCTGGATAGGAGCGACCATCTATAGTCTTGCTTTAACTATCTATTAAATACATCGACAATAATCAAACCAAACCGATCGACATATCCAATGAATACTTAAAACAAAAGCATAGGTGGCTGGAGGATCTATCAGAACAGAATATAACAACTCAAACGTAGGAAACATCACAGAACAGTAAACCATCATAAACATATATACCGATACATGGCAGAGTATACAAAATAATACATGTCAAGTGGTATAGCCAACCACAATATACAGACAAATCCAAAAGAATAAATATCAGAGTTCCAACATAATAGGACTACACAAAAGCTATGAAAAAAGAGAAGCTAGCGAAGTAGTCCATGCGGAAGCAAAATAGGCTAAGTCCAAAGTACCTAACCTGAAACATCTCGGTCTGACCCGAGTATAAAATACACGGGTCAGTCTAGCTAAACAAATTAGTTAGATAAACTGAACAACAATAAACCTGCAAGGTTACAAAGTATAACAAATATCTCTAAAAGAGATAACACAATCATCAACAAAAGATGAATCATATAGAACAAGCCTCATATCATCGGCGATATAGATAAACAAAGGATACAATTATCCCAAATCAAGCCAAAAGGCAAATAACAAATACCCAAGGTATACAAGTTCCACAAGGTAATCACTATACTTCATGCGGCTCAAAATGACCAACATCGAAGGGCGATACCAAGGGAATATACATATCAATGAAACATCATAAAATTGCTCGAGCTCAGTACTGTATAAACAAGGATCCATGAGCCCGAAGACTCCAAACCCAATATCACCCATGCGGCTCATAAGGACCAACATCGGAAGCGATACTAAAGGGCAACCCAATATCACCCATGCGGCTCATAACGACCAACATCGGAAGCGATACTAAAGGGCAACAAACCCGAAGGTACAAATCCGAAGGCAACATACCCGAAGGCAACAAACCGTAGAGGTGAAGGTCCGGAGGCCCAGTACTGGACACCACTAACTGGCAGAATGTGTTACAACTCTCGAAAAGGAATCCGAAAAGTGTTAACGTATGTCCCATAACCACTCGTTCGCACTAAACGGTTTACTATCCGTCAGTCACTTTCACACTCAAAGCAGTACAAAGTTTACCTCATATCATCGATAAACCAAACCCAAAGGTCAAAACGATCAATCGAATAGGTCGGGGGCTAATCGGGAAGACAAACGCATGGATTCATGGTCCGTGTTTTACCTAACCATTTAATCTTCCTTCCACTTCGCTCGAAGTGCAAAATTGTGTGTGTACATTATAAATAGAATTTATAATTTGGAGAAGGTAGCCTTTAATACGATTTAGAGACTTTATTTATAAAACCCGTTAATGAAGTCAAAAACAAGTCATCAAAGTCAAATATGCAATAACAACTAATTTGAATCAACACGAATCGATAAAATTTGGAAATTAACCAAAATAGGCAAAATTGTGCATTTCAGACGTCTGAAATTACCTTCCAGACGTCTGAACCACTACCAGACGTCTGAATGGATTCCCAGACGTCTGGATTTTGTCTCTGTCTTTTTGCGTCTTCAGGGACCAATTCTAGACATCTGGGTTTCCAAACCAGACGTCTGAATTTGAAACCAGACGTCTGAAATTAGAGTTCAGACGTTTGAAATCCCCCTGTAGGCTAAAATCAGCCAAGCCACATAAAGGCAAAAATCCAAATGAATTGCAAACGAACGAGCGATGGATGCTATGGGTTTATGCCATACGACAACCCAACACTATTGGCTCTTTTATACACCTCCAAAAACATGATCAAATATCAAAGTTAGGATCTTTAAAGAATTGAACCCAAACACTAAAAATTTGGATATTCACCAATTCAATCCAAACCAACAGCAAATGCATATGAACAAGGTGTTAGGAATTCATACCCAACATCAATGAAATCAAGAGAAGTAGATGTGAGTTCAAAACTCACCTTTTTGCACACAAACAAAGATGAGAGCACAAACACAAAAAGGAGGTTAACCACTCTTCACTTCAACTCTACAATCTTCAATCTAAGAACCAAAACATATATTTCCCAAATTAGAGCTTAGGAATTTCTAAAATTGAAGAGGAGAAGAGATGGAGAAGATGAAGAGGAGGCTTACCTATCCTTCTCTTTGAATTTCAAGCAAGAATTTGGAGTTTGCAAATGGAACTAGGGCTTGGAGTTTCTAATTCTTCTTTCTTTCCCCCATTTTCAGTTTTCTTAAGCTAAAGGAATGAAATGAAGATGAATGGATGAATAGTTAGTGAGCTAGAGGGTTAAGAGGAGATTGGGGCTGAACCCAAACTAAAGCCCAAGTAGAAAAAGGGGCAAAATTTCACAAACTCCAAACATATCAAAGATTATACTCAAAAAGATCGCAAACGCCATTTTGGACTCAATGGAAGTGGTTTCAAGCTCCAATTCGGCCATTTGCAAAAATAGCTCTTCGGACCTAAATCCGACAAACGACGCTATAAAATCGTTAAATATGCGGGTTGTTACATCTCCGGAAGCTTTATTCGTCTAAGAAGAGAACCTGAAAAACTTAAATCTCGAACTACTCAAAATCAATTGAACAGCCGAGAGTTTAAGGAGAAAATAAAAACTTTGAGTCAGACATAAAGCCTGATTTGAATAATAATCTAAAATCTCAATCCATTTAGATATCTAGTGAGACCACACCGCTTAGCGGAACGGGTTCCCCACTCACTAGTATCCCAAAACCATACCGTGCTCCTGCATCAATGATGGTTAAAACATACTTTTCAAAATATTATTATGATATGCATATTTATAGACAGTTTGGGTTTTCCATCACCGGTTTAACTGACTCCCTATCATAATCATAGTTTCTAGGGTCATTATTAAGCTTTTAGTGTTTTATATGGGTTTACTGATAACCTTTTTATAATTCATGGACACCCTGTCCTATTCCAAAGTTTTCATGGGATCACTAAGTACCAATAAGCCCTGCGAATTAACTTAATTAATTCACGGGTTCCAGTAAACCTATTAGCCTCTCCCATAACTCCCCTCTTATCCTAGTTTTTATGGGTTGACTAGAAACCTATAGATTATTCCAGTAACTCTCTTTTTAGCCAAGTTTTCATAGGTTGACTAGGAACCTACAACTTTCTTATCCTAGTTTTCATGGGTTGACTAGGAACCATTTGACTGATATCAATACTTAATCCAGATATAGTTTTCTCATGTTCACTACAAACTAATTGGCCCTTGTCAACCAACCTTAAAACATAATTTTCATGGGTTTATTATAAACCTGTTGGTTACTCCAATAACTTTCTAATCATAGTTTTTATGAGTTTACTATGAGCCTATTCCTGGACAACTTCAAAGTTTAAGCATCCTATATTCTAGTCTCCCTGACTCCCTGGATGCAATTCTACTCATTCAGGAGTTCAATCAATCTATGTTCACTACTGGGTTAACCAAGCTGGTTCTTCTACCCCTTTATCCTCCAAAATATAGTTATGAGTCCTTTATCATGTGAATATATTAATATTCGAAAAAGTAAACGTAGTAACTAAATAATACCACTCATGTATGCTTCAGATCCTTGAAATACTTCTTCAAATTTACATGCTTGAAATCCTTTCAAAACTTCTTCATTTAACCATGGGTTTTTTCCCATTAAAAATGAGTTTGGGTTTATAAAGCTTTTCGACACCTTCGAAACCTTTGCTTTCGTCTTTATTGGATAACCTCTTTCGAAAGCATAAAATTCTATCTTTAAAACATTAGGCCTCCTGCCTTTCGAACACTTTAAAATATCTCTTTCGAAACTTTTCGATTGTATTGAAGCGTTAACCTTCAACTCTGGAAGCATAGCTTCAAAACCAAGTGAAAATACCCCCTTCCGAAATCATTGAAAATATACCTTCCGAAACCATTGAAAGTACCTCTTTCGAAACCATTAAAGGTTACCTTTTGAAACCATTACCTTTCAAAGCCATTAGGTTTATATTTAAAAATAACATTTTTAGATCAAAATGAACATAAGCAAAAGCACCTCTTTAGGAAGTATTTTTTACTTCAAAAACTATATTGATGGTGTCGAAACCATCCTTTCGTGAGCATTGAAACATCTAGGTAAAACAATTGAAGGTTGGCTTCGAAACTCCTTTCGACAGTATCCCCTTCGAAATCCCTATCCCCTTTCGAAAGCAGTAAGAAGTGGTTTATATTTATAAATAGAATAGTACCTATCGACACAATTGATATCTTCAATACCATTAAAAGGCATCATTTCACAGAAGGATTTCGACTTGATCGAAACTACCCCTTCTAAAAGCTTTAAATAAAGGCTATGCAACCCCTTAAGAAGCTACTTCTTTAAAACAAAGGCGGCAGCTCTCTTTCGAAAGATTCATTTGAAATATCTTTCGCAACCATAGGTTTCGCCTACATCGAAACCCCTTTATAATAGGCAAGCGCTTTTTTCCTTTAAAACAAAACAATGGACTCAACCCTTTTGGTTTCGCCTACATCGAAACCTTTCGTCTATCTCCAATCCACAGCGTACCATCCAAATGATACCATGTCTATTGGTTTACTGGTTTCGACCTATAAGATTTCAACTAGGTTGGAGACGAAAGCTCTGGGTCGAAAGGTCTTTCTAAAGAAGGCGGAACCCCTTTTTTTGAACAAATGGCTGTTTTTACCTAGTAAAGTAAACTTTTTGTAACTAAATTGCCTGCTTATAAACTCTTAATTGGTTATAATAAACTTTCAAATTATTTTTCTAAAATTTTCCGCATTTTCTCAGAACTAAAACCAATTAAATTTTTAACAAATAAGCCCTTCACATTAATAAAACAATTCAATCATTTAGGACCTCCTTTCAAAATAATTTAATTTCCATACTAAATCACTTAGTAAAAATCCCAAAAAGTACCAGAAATTCACTTTAATCATGTTATCTAACATATCAAAATTTTGGACTAAATTCTCAGTATATTTTTCGAAATAAATTTATAAACCCAAATAACCATATTTTCCTTTGAAAATTCATAATTAATTCTTTACACCTTGGAAAATTATAAAAATTAAAACCCAACTCCAAAATAATGTTCCTCATAACATATAATTTTCCCATGGAATTTAGAAATCATTTAATCTCGATTATACCCTAAAACCGTGCATATTCTCTTTTGAACAGTCTTGTTTAAATCATAAGAACTTTTAAATCAAGCGTATCGTTGTCCAATATATCATAAAAATGAACTTACCCTTAAATCCAAAAACATATGATTATAAAAATCAGAATAGAGATGTAGTGATTATTATTCACCTTAAATTGGATAAGGAAATTGACGATTGATTGAGACTGATTTCTTCTATCTTGAATTCTAAGCTTTACTTTGATTTTTCTCTTCTTCTCTTCTTCCTAATGGCCGGCCTTGCTCTTCCTTCTTTACATTTTTAGTTTTTCAATAAATGAACATGTATGGTTAAGGGAAAATAGTATAAGGGTGGGAAATGGGTGACGGTGACTCGAATGCCCTTATGATTAATTAGCTAACATTTAACCATTTATAAATTTACTCATTTTAGATAAGCATGACCGCAATAATTTATTTAACCAAATTCAATCTCCTTATCACTCTACATTATTCTATTTAATTTATTCTAATTAAATCTCTTGAATAATGTCATCAAAATTAGGGGTGTTACATGCTCCCCTCCTTAAAGAATTTGGTCCTCGAAATTCAGTAAGGACTAACTAGCAATCATTTGTAACAACTCCTAACAACCATAGTAGTCTACCTGAACAGCAACTCATCTATATAAATCTAATATAGACATGGCATCAAAGAAGATCGGGACAAGCCTTTCGAATATTGTCCTTTGTCTTTCAAGTATAGTCCTTCTCGTTGTCGCTCCATTGAACTTTCACCAACTTGACTATCTTGGTCATCAATGTTTTCTCATCCCCCGTTAAAACCCGAACTGCTTGTCTAACAAATGTCAAATCATGTTCCACTACCAAGTCCTCCAACTCCATCTGATGAATAGTAGCCTCCGGATCATGTACATATTTGCGAAGGTGAGACACTTAGAATACATTATGGACACCTGCCAAACTGCTCGGCAATGCTACTCTATATGTGAGCTTTCCAATCCTTTCTATAATCTGGAATGGACCAACATATCTTGGGGGCAACTTTTCTGATTTTCCAAATCATACCACACCCTTCATCTGTGATACCTTAGTGAAACCCGGTCTCCCACTGAGAACTCCAAATCTTTACGCCTCTTATCCATGTAACTCTTCTGTCATGATAGAGCTTCCTTCATCCGTTCTTGGGTCAACTCAATCTTTTCTGACGCGTTCGTAATCAAATCTGGACCTAAGACTAATATGTCTACAATCTCCAACCAACATGCAGGGGATTTGCATGACCGTCCATACAAAGATTCAAAAGGCGTCATTCCTATGCTAGTCTGATAATAATTATTATTTGAAAACTCAATGAAATGTAGGTGATCCTCCCAAGATCCACCAAAATCTAACACACAAGCTCTCAATAAATCCTTAAGCACCTTATTGACTCTCTCTATCTGCTCATCCGTCTATGGGTGATATGCGGTACACATCTTGAGCTTAGTGCCTAACACATCCTGTAGACTCTTCCTGAATTCACTAGTGAATAAAGCATCTCGGTCGCTGACTATGCTATTAGGAACTCCATGTAGTCGAACTATGTTCTTCACGAATAACTTCGCCAAAACTGGTGTCGTCCTTGCCGACATTACTAGAATGAAATGGACACTCTTGGTGAACCTGTCCATAGTAACCCATATATTATCATTTCCACTCTTTGACCTTGGCAATCCATCTATTAAATCCATGGAAATCGAATTCCATTTCCATACTCGAATCTCTAGAGGCTAAAGAACAACACTCGACTTCTTATTTTCGGCTTTCACTTATAACAATTTACACACTGCTAACCCACAAGCCGACATCCCTCTTCATGCCTTCCCAATAGAAGCTCCTCTTCATATCTTGGTACATCTTGGTCCCTTCAGGATGTATCATGAACTTCGATCAATGACACTCTTCCAGAACTTCCCTCCTTAATTCCTCCACATCTGGAACGCATAATCTTCTCTTCTTTCTCAACCATCCTCTTTAGTCAAAACAAAAATGCTTTAGATCATCGATCTCTGATCCTACCTCAAGCCTTCTAATCCTCTTGGATAAAATTGGATTTTCCCTCTGGTTAGAAGTTATCCACTCGATTAGCACTGGTCGAACTTCTAAACAAGACAACATGGCAGTACCCTAACTAGAACTAGTAGTAGATCTCAACTGCACACCGCAACTGGCTAAAGCTTCTAGATCCTTCCATTCCGCTAACATTGCTAACTCCACGTTCTAATGTTTTCAACTAAGAGCGTCAGCAACTTTGTTTCCTTTCCTAGGAGTATACTATATACCGAAATCATAAGCTGCCAAAAACTTCAGCCACATTTGCTGCCTCATATTCAACTCCTTCTGAGAGAATTAACATCCCAAAGACTTATGATCGGTATACAACTCAAATCTCTCCCCTAAGAGATAATGCCTCTAAATCTTCAAGGCACAAATCAGTGCAGCCAACTCCAAGTCATGAGTACGATATCTTCGTGCGGTCAAAGCTGCCTAGATGCATAAGCAACGACTTTGCCCTTCTGCATCAACATTGCTCCCAATCCAGTCCCACATGCATCGGTGTATACTACCAACCCTTGGTTTCTATCTGGAACTACTAACATTAGAGCATTGGTCAACAAATGCTTTAACATAAGGAATGCTTCTTCATATTTTTCGGACCAACAAACTTCACTTCCTTCTTGGTAAGCTTAGTCAAAAGCACTGCTATCCACGAGAAATTCTTAATGAATTTTCGGTAATAGTCAGCAAGTCCAAAAATTTTTTGATCTCGGTCACTGCCTCTGGTCTCTTCAAATTGCTTTCAGCTTTGATCCTATCTGAATCCCTTCTCTGAAACCACATGACCAAGAAACTTAACCTCTTTCTTCCAAAAGTGACACTTGAAAAACTTCGTCTTTAGCTGATTCTGCCTCAGCGTCTCTAGCATAACTCTGAGATGATCTTTATATTCTCTTTCATCTTTAGAGTATACCAAATGTCATCTATAAACATCAACATGAATCTATCCAAATACTCCCAGAAGACTCGGTTCATCAAATCCACAAAGATAGCAGGTTCATTTGTCAATCCAAAGGGCATCACTAACCACTCATACGAATCATACGTAGTTCGAAATGCTATCACAGGAATGTTATCCTCCACTGCTCTCAACTGATGGAACCCCCATCACCAAATTTAATTGGGAGAACATCCTGGCTCCACTCAATTGATCAAACAGATCATAAATTCTCAGCAAAGGATACTTATTATTTATCATCATTTCGTTCAGCTTACGATAGTCAATACACATCCTTAATGAACCATCTAGTTTTTTCATGAATACCGCGGCCGCTTCCCAAGGTGAATTGCTTGGTCTAATAAATTTTTTTCCTTCTAGATCCAGTAACTGCACCTTTAGCTCCTTAGTGTCATCCTGCTAGGTGGTCTACTCATAATCAGCTCCTGGCACAAGGTTTATCCGTAACTCAATAGCTCATTTCGGTGGTAGTCCTGTGACTGGCTCAAAGACATCCGCAAATTCCCTTGCCACTCGAACCTGACTTATATCTTCGCCCACTTCCATGGCACTTAACAAGGCACAACAATTCCGATCAGAGTTCTCCACTGAGAATATAATTCGGTTATGACTATTAGGGTGTCTCAAAGATATATCCCCATCCTGGCAAAATATCCCGTCCTCATACCTCCTCAACCAATCCATGCCCAAAATGCTTCTGAAATCTACGAAATCATAAATATATAGACCGCATGCAAACATATGACCTAACAGATCCAGTTCTAACTGGTCACATCTCATCCCATAGTTGCATATCCTTCTATTGGATTTGCAACCCTTAAGGAAGTAACAAGGTATGTGGGTTCTATGCATAACCTATCAACCAAATATTGTGATACAAATGAATATGATGCACTGGTATCAATAGTACCCTAACTGGAATACTCTAAAATGAAAACATACCTTATATCATAGTTTTTCCGTCTCTTCTGCAGTAGACCTAGAAGAAGATGGTGGTCCAATAGCGAAATCCTTCCCTTTGTC
The DNA here is from genome assembly GCA_030765085.1 of Allium cepa. Classification (NCBI taxonomy): domain Eukaryota; kingdom Viridiplantae; phylum Streptophyta; class Magnoliopsida; order Asparagales; family Amaryllidaceae; genus Allium; species Allium cepa. The sequence goes on along the minus strand of CM060935.1, from coordinate 55,888,346 downwards.
CGTCCTGACTGGCTCTGGACACTGGTTCTTGTAATGCCCAACTTGATCGCAGTTGAAGCATCGCAGTTGAAGCATTTAATATTCTTCTTCTCCACAGGCTTCTTCCCTTTGCCTATCCGGCACTCATGAGCATAATGACCCTTCTTACCATACTTGAAGCACACCAAATCAACCTTTGCCCTTTTGGAAGCCTTCCTTTTTTAGGCTCCCTTCTTAAATAATTCCTTTTCTTCCCCTGAGGACCCTGAGATTCAACAAGCTTCTCCCTAGCAGAAACAGCAAGCATCTCTTCATGGCGAATAGCCATCTCCACTACCACATTACAAGGTTCTTGGAAACGGGTCATGGTCATTCTAGCAAGCTCAGGTCTTAGTCCTCGAATGAACTTTTCATTCCTTCTAACATCAATGTCAACCAAAAAGCATATCCCTAGCGAGACAGGTCATCAGACTTAGTAGCATACTAGACCACTGACATCACTCCCTAAACGAGGTCCATAAACTTTCTCATCAACGTTGACTTGGCAACCTCAAATAAGAACCTTTGCTCAAACCTTCTCCTAAATTCAGCCAATGTCAGCTCTTCCTCCGGAACTCCAGCGGTTACACTATTCCACCAATGAAGCCCTACCCCTTGCAACTGCTTAGAGGCTAGCCTTCTCTTTTCTCCATCATCCAAGCCTAGATAAGTGAAAATTCTCTCATAGCTCAGCAACCAATTCTCAACCTCAACAGCATCCTCCATTCCCATAAACAGCTTTCCACCCAGACTGGTGTAGTTTATGCTCAGCCTAGCATAATTATATCCAGCTGGTGCTATAATATTAGCTCCTCCAACATTACCAACAACACCTGCTTGCAAAAGCTTAGCCAATAACTAATACACCATCCCTGCATCTACTAGAGGATTTCCAGTACCTACATTGGCCTTGGCATTTGGATTAGCATTAGCCTGTCGACCTAGACTCCACGTGGTATTAGGTCGAGCATTTTTGTTGGTTGTGGTGCTTCCTCCAGCTAGATTCTATTTCCTATTTCCATATCTTTTTTCTCATAAATCCACATATGCGCTTTAGTAGGATACAGATGAACGGTCTAAGAGAGAGGGGAACACGTACTTATGTGTGTGTATATATAAATATATATGTCAAATACAAGTATGTTACTATAGCGTTAATCCAAAACCAAATCATATTTTCAAATTCATTGGATTATGTTCCAAAAAGCATTTAGGTTTTTACTTCCTTTTAAAGTTTCTTAAACCTATGCTTTGATACACACTTATAACATCCCCCTACCCGTAGGCCCAAAACTAATGGCTATAGATGTTGTAGTCATCCATAGTTATTAATCCTCGGCGATCAAATACAGTGGTATTATATACATCGATACACAGATCACAAGAATATGAAAAAAAAAATTAACAAATTAAAAACACATTTCCACGTTCCATTCAAAACATTTAATGTTCATTACATATTCCTACAAACATAAACCATGTTTAGAAAATATAATTATTATACATACGCCAAGAGCGACATGTGAAGATGCCCCCTTGGCTGATCAAAGTATATAGTAAGGCTAACAAGTCTGCATTTACATCCAAACAACACAGTAGAAAAAATAACTCTAAATAACTAATTGCTTCCTGCATGCCTTTAGAAGCTTTATTCATCGAAGAAGAGAACCTAAAAATCTTAAATCTCAAACTACTCAAAATCAATTGAGCACCCAGAGTTTAAGGGGAAAATAAAACTTCGAGCCATACATAAAGCCTAGTATGAATAATAATTTAACATCTTTATACATTCCGATATCTAGTGAGACCATGTCGCTTAGCGGAATGGGTTTTCCCCTCACTAGTATCCCAAAATCTTTTTCAAACCCATATAATATGCTCCTGCATGCACAATAGTTAAAATATACATTTCAAAATATTATGATGATATGCATACTTATATAAAATTTGGGTTTCCCATCCCCAGTTTAACTGACTCCGTGTCATAATCGTAGTTTCTAGGATCACTATTAACCTTTTATGGGTTTACTATTAACCTTTTTATAATTCATGGGCACTGTCCTATTCTAAAGTTTTCATGTGATCACTAAGAACCAATAGGCCCTACCAATTAACTTAATCAATTCATGGGTTCTAGTAAACCTATTAGTCTCTCCCATAACTTCGCTCTTATCCTAGCTTTGATGGGTTGACTAGGAACCTATGGATTATTCCAGTAACTCTCTTTTTAGCCTAGTTTTCATGGGTTGACTAGGAACCTACTACTTTCTTATCCTAGTTTTCATGGATTGACTAGGAACCATTTGACTAATGTCGGTACTTAATAAAAAAATAATTTTCTTGGGTTTACTACAAACCAATTGGCCCCTGCCTACCATCCTTAATACATAGTTTTCATGGGTTTACTATGAACCTATAGGTTACCCCAATAACTTCCTAGTCATAGTTTTCGTGGGTTTACTATGAACCTATCTTCTAGACAACTTCAAAGTTTAAGCATCCTATATTCTGGTTTCCTTGCCTGCTTGGATGCAATTTTACACATTTAGGAGTTTAGTAAATTTATGTTCACTATTGAGTTAATATAACTAGTTCTTCTACCCCTTTTTCGGTCCTTTATCATGTGATTATACTTATATTTGAAAAAGTAAACATAATAACCAAACAATAACACTCCTGTAAGTTTTAGATCCTTGAAATACTTCTTTAAATTTACGTACTTGAAAACCTTTCAAAACTTCTTTATTTAACCATTGGTTTTTTCCTATTAAAAATGGGTTAGGGTTTATAAAGCCTTTTGAAACCTTTGTTTTCGAATTCATTGGATAACCTCCTTCAAAAGCATAAAATTCTATCTTTATAACATTAGACTCCTGCCTTATGAATACTTTAAAATATCTCTTTCGAAACCTCTCGATTGTACCGAAGCATTAACCTTTATCTATGGAAGCATAGCTTCGAAACTAAGTGAAAATAACCCTTTCAAAACCATTAGAAATATTCTTTTTGAAACCATTAAAAGTACTCCTTTCGAAACCATTGAAGGTTACCCTTCGAAACCATTGCCCTTCGAAGCCATTGGGTTTATATTTAAAATAACATTTTTGGGTCAAAGTGAACATAAGCAAAAGCACCACTTTCGAAACCATTCTTTACTTCAAAAAGTATTGGGAAGATTGATGGTATCGAAAACATTCTTCTGAAAGCATTAAAACATCTGGGTAAAATAATTTAAGGTTGGCTTTGAAACCCCTTTCGACAGCATCCTCTTTGAAACCCTTAATCCCTTTCGAAAGCAGTAGAAACAGGCTTATATTTATAAATACAGTAGTACCTTTCGACAGCATTGATGCCTTCAATATCCTCAAAAGGCATCATTTCATAGAAGGGTTTCAACTTGGTCGAAACTCTCCCTTGCTAAAGCTTTAAATAAAGGCTAAGTAACCCCTTCACAAGCTACTTCTTTAAAACAAAGGCAGTAGCTCCCTTTTGAAAGCTTCTTTTGAAATAACTTCCGCAACCATAGGTTTCGTCTATGTCGAAAACCCCTTTATAACAGGCAAGTGCTTTTTCCTTTAAAAAATGATGGACTCAACCCTTTCGGAAGCTACGTTTCGATACCCTACCTTTCACCTATATCCAATCCACTACGTACCATCTAAATGATACCATGTGTATTGGTTTACTGGTTTCGACCTAGCATTTTTCGACTAGGATAGAGGCAAAAGCTCTGGGTCGAAAGGTCTTTCCAAAGAAGGCACGACCCATTTTTTCTGAACAAAAGGCTGTTTTTACCCAATAAAGTAAACATTTGTTAACTAACTTGACCACTTGAAAACTCTTAATTGGTTACAATAAACTTTTAAATTGTTTTTCTAAAATTTTCGCATTTTCTCATATCTAAAACCAATTAACCTTTTAACAAATAAGTCATTTCCATTAACAAAACAATTAAATCATTTAGGTCTCCTTCCAAAATAATTTAATTTCCATATTAGATCACTTAGTAAAAATCCACAAAAATTTCAAAAATTCACTTTAATCATGTTATCTAACATATCAAAATTTCAAACCCAAATTCTCAATATATTTTTCAAAATAAATTTCTAAACCCGAATAATCATATTTCCTTTGAAAATTCATAATTAATTCTCAACGGCTTGGAAAATTATAAAAATTGAAGTTTATGTTTTCCCCTAAAAATTATAAAAATTGAAAATTATAAAAATTGTACTTCAATTGTGAGATGGCATATTATTATTCGCACTAGGCTTTTTGTTTGACTTATGTATTCCTGTTTAACTGCCGGGTCCTTAAAATTTGATTTGAGTAGGTCGAGAGTAAGGATTACAGATTAGGTAGGTTTTAGCGAATAAAGTTTTTGGAGACGTGCAGGGGGTAAACTAGTTATGTAGGAGTCTATCTATTACAATTATCCGTTGTGGCACATCGGTTGTTGTATTAATGTATGGACAGTGGATGTATCTGTCTATTTAGTAACTCTAATCAACTAAAGGGCATCTTCATATGTCACTCTTGGAATATTTTGTAATGATTATATTTTATCTAACCCAGGGCAACATTTGGGATTAAGTATTGAATATTAAATTATGACTTTGAAATGAAATGTGAAAGTTTGTTTTTATTTCATTTTCTTATGCTTTTGGTATTATGGATATCATTAACATGACCGTATTTTATCATCGAAAATTAATACTATAGATGATTGCAGTATTTGTAGCGCTTAGTTCGGACCTCGGAATAGGAAATGTTACAGCTTTGTATCATAGCATAGGTTTATGTAAAAACTAAAGAATTTTGAAATTTAAAAAGAGTTTTTGAAAGCATAATCCTAATGAATCAGAGAATAAGATTGGGATATGGGATAATGCTATATTAATGTATTTGTATTTTTATATAAATATATGCTTTGTCTCTAATCTCCATCTCTCTTAGATCGTTCTACCACATCTTAGTAAGATTTGAATGCAAATTTGAGGAAGTAAGATATGGAGGCAAGAAATAGTGGAGCGAACATCGATAAAGGAAGCAGCACTACCAATGGAAATGTCAAGCCTAACACTAAGAGAAATCCAAGTCTACAGACTACTGCTAGGTACAGGAATACCACCGGTTGATATACGAGCAAAGTATCAGTTCTTTGTCAAAATGATGCAAGTAGTAGTTGTTCTGGGTTAGTTGGTGGAAATGTTGTAGAAGCTACTCAAGAAGTTCCAATTATCAACAATTATGTTGTGTTGAGTAGAGACTATGCAAGACTTGGAGGGAAATCATTCATTGGAACTGAGGATGCAATTGAAGTGGAGAATGAGTTGCTTCATTATGAAACGATTTTCGCTAATCTCAGTTTGAATGAGAATAGAAGTGGAGATTGGCATCCAGGAAATTGCAAAGAGTTGCATTGTATTAGTGGAATAGTGTGACTATCGGGGTAGTAGATGAGACCTTGACTTGGGGTTGAATTCAGAAGAAGGTTTGAAGAAAGATTCATGTCTGAAATCGCCATGTCAACTCTGTTGAGGAAGTCTATAGAATTAGTGCAAGATGATATGACGATGCTTGAGTATGCAACCATATTTTAGGGATTGTCAATATATGGATATGCTATTGTTAATACAGTTATCAAAAGGAATAGGAAGTTCATCCGTGCACTGAGGCCTGAGCTTGCTAAAGCAACTTTGACACATCTCAGGGATCCATGTAATGTACTCATAGAGATGGCTTTTTGAAATGAAGAGATGCTTTCTTTGTTAAGTAATAACAAGCTAGCAAAGAGTCAGGGTGGACAGAATCAGAAGATAAAGTTTTACAAGAAGAAGGGAGCTTCGAGGAGTGGAGCTATCAAGAAAGGAAAGTCTGAGGTTATGTGTTACAAGTGTGACAAGAAGGGATATTATGCTCATGAGTGCTGAACTAGCCAGGGAAAGGAAGTTGTCAGAAAGAAGAATGTTAAGTGCTTTAATTGCGACCAAGTGGGACATTACAAGAACAACAGTCTAGAGGAGGCCAGGGCAGAAAAAGGAAAAGTATTTACTTTGAAATCGGCTACCTAAGACCAAAAACTGAAGAGAAAGGGAAAGCTGTGATGGTAAGTATGCTTTTGATTCATAGTATACCTATTAGAGTACTATATGATACTAGTGCATTGCATTCTTTCTATTTCATTGTTTGGTAGATAAGCTTAACCCAGAACCCTCATACCTAGTTACTTCCCTAAAGGTTGCGAATCCAATAGGAGGCATGCAACTCTAGAGATGAGATGTGAACCTTTTGAGTTTGCATTATTAGATCATGTATTTACCTTAAGTTTGAGTTGGGTTTTTGTAGTTAGAAAATTTGTATATGTTTTGAGCCTATTACTGGACTACCGCCTAAACGAGCTATTGAGTTTCGAATAGATCTTGTACCTGGAGCTGAATCCATTAGTAGACCGCCTAGCAGATGGACACCTACTGAGATGAAAGAGTTAAAGGTGAAACTGGTGGACTTAGAAGAAAAGAATTTTATTAGACCAAGCAGTTCATCTTAGGGAGCGGCTATAGTGTTTATGAAGAAACTGGACAGGTCATTAAGGCTGTGTATCGATTATCGTAAGTTGGATGAACATATGATAAGGAATCGATATCCCTTACCGAGAGCCGATGATTTGTTTAATCAATTGGGTGGAGCCAAAGTGTGTTCCCAATTGGATTTGACGACAGGGTTCCATCAACTAAAGCTAGGGAAGACAGTGTTCCATTCACGGCATTTAGAACAAGGTATGGCTCGTATAAGTGATTAGTAATGTTATTCGGATTGACTAATGCACCTTCTTTCTTCGCAGACTTACTGAATCGAATTTTCTGGGAGCACTAGGATAGGTTTGTATTGGTATTCATTTATGACATTTTGATATATTCTAAAGATGAAACAGATCATGAGATTCGCCTCAGAATAGTGCTTGATATGTTGAGGTAGCATCAGTTAGAAGCGAAGTTTTCGAAGTGTCATTTTTGGAAGAAAAATGTGAAGTTTCTCTATCATGTAGTCTCAGAAAAAGTGTTGTCTGTAGATCCAGTTAAGATAGTAGTTAATAACTGGAAGAAACCCAAGATGGTGATTGAGGTAGAAAATTTTCTTGGACTACCTGGCTACAACTGGAGACTCATTAAGGATTTCTCTTGTATAGCAGCACCGATGACTAAACAAATAAGGAAGGACTTGATGTATGTTTGGACCGATAAATATAAGGAGGTATTCCAGTAGCTGAAACATTTATTGACCAACGTACCCGTGTTAGTTGTTCTGAATGGAAATCAAGATTTAGTGGTGCGTACTGATGCATGTGGAATAGGTTAGGAGTTGTATTGATGTCGAGGGGTAAAGTGGTTGCCTACTCTTCTTGGTAGATCAAGCCGCATGAAATTGGATATCTGACTCATGATATAGAGTTGGCAACGGTGATTTTCGCATTGAAAGTGTGGAGACACTTCCTCTTAGGAGAACGATTCGAGTTATATACAAATAACACGTTTTTAAGGAACTTATTCTCTTAGAAGGAGTTTAATATAAGACAGCAAAAGCGGTTAGAGTTTACAGTTGCTTATGATTTTGGAATTGGGTACACATCAAGGAAAGAAAACAAAGTTGCAGATGCACTTAGCAGGAAATATCAGAATGTGGAGTTAGCTGTGTTAATTGAATGGAAAGAATTAGAAGATTGGAAGGTAAAACTGAGATTGATGATTTGAAGGGTTTTTACCTTGACCAAAATGGATGGTTGAGAAAGAAAGGACAATTATGTGTTCCAAACGTAGGTGACCTAAGGAAAGAAGTACTTAGGGAGTGTCATCGATCGAAGTTTACTATTCATCCGGGAGGAATTAAGATGTATCAGGATATGAAGAGAAGTTTCTTCTAGGAGGGTATGAAAAGGGATGTAGGCTTATGGGTAAAATAGTGTTTGAATTTCCAGCAAGTAAAAGCCGAGCAGCAGTAGCCTAGCGGATTGCTTCAACTTTTGGATATATCAATTTGGAAATGGGACTCGATATCCATGGATTTTATTGGCGGGTTACCAAGGTCAAACAGGGAAAACGAAAGCATACGGATCATAGTAGATAGACTAACCGAGAGTGCATATTTCATTCATGTTAAGTCAACCAAGACATTGGCTAGGTTGTTTATGAAGAATATTGTTAGAATGAATAGGATTCCTATTAGTATAGTCGGTGACAAAGATTCTTTATTTATTAGCAAATTCTTAAAGAGTCTACAAGAGGTTTTAGGTACTAAGCTTAAGATGAGTGCAACTTATCATCCATATACAGATGGATAGAAATAGAGATCCGATTAGATACTTGAAAATTTATTGAGGGTTTGTGTACTAGATTTTGGAGGGTCATGGGAAGCCCATTTGCACTTTGTTGAATTTTCCTATAATAATAGTTATCAGACTAGTATAGAAATGGTGCCTTCTGAAGATTTGTATGAACGGTCATGCAAATCACTCGCGTGTTGGTTAGAGACCGGAGGTAGATTAGTTCTTGGTCCAGATCTGATAAGAGAAGCCGTAGAAAAGATTAAGCTGATTTAGGGTAGATGAAGGAAGCTCGATCTAGGCAGAAAATTTATGCAAATAAGAGACGAAAGGATTTAGAATTCTCAGTTAGAGGTCATGTTTTCATCAAAATATCACCAACGAAGGATGTAGTAAGGTTTGGAAATACGATAAAATTGATTCTGAGATATGTAGGTCCATTTCCTATCATAGAGAGGATCGGGAAACTCGCTTACAGGATAGAGTTACCAAGCATTTAGTAGGAGTCCATAATGTTTTCCATATTTCTTATATAAGGAAATGTGTTCGAGATCTAGAGACTACTATAATTCCGACTACATTGGAAGATTTAGTAGGGGAGCCGGACATGACTATAGTTAGACATCCAGTTCATGTTATGGCTAAGGATGAGAAAAGGCTATGGAACAAGGCGGTCAAATTAACAAAGTCCAGTGGAGTGACGATGAGAGAGACTGTACTAAGAAAATAGAGAGTAGGATTAGAGACACTTATCCTTGCTTGTTTGATGGTATGTTTTACATCCATGCTTTTATGTTTGATGTGTGAACCTTATTATAATTTCGAGGATGAAATTCTTTAAGGAGAAGAGTTTGTAACAACCCTAATTTTCAGTAACATTATATAGGATATTTAATTGGATAAATCAATTAAAATTATGTAAATGGATAAGGAAATTGGGATTTGGTAATTAGAATCGGTCGAGCCTTAATTAATGAACTAACGAGATTAATTAGAACATTAATAAGAAGGGTACATAAGGAGGACAAAATAGGAAAGGAGCATATCTCCTTAACAAAGATACTCTTTCTTTCTTCCTCCTTCATTCAATTTAATACAAACGAAAATAAGGAGTCAAGGCCGACCATTAACAAGGTTTTTAAGGGAAGTAAAGCTATGAAAAACAAGAGCAAAGCTTAGGGAAATCAAATCAAAAACAAACCTCAACCTTCTTAAACCATTCAAGGTGATAATAAGATATGCGTCTTATGTTTTAATTATTATTTTCGGGTTTAAGTATAGATCTGGTTCTTTTACTTATATTATGCCATGATATAATAGTTTGATCGGTTATATGCTTATTGGGGAATTTATTTAATTTATTTATGAAATTTGATAAGTTTGAGTTAGAAAACCTATCATATGACATCCAAATGACTTCAAATTTTGATATGGTGTTATAAACATTATTTTGAAAGAGGATTTTTTATTTCATAATTTTTGGATTTAACTAGAATATTTAGTGAATTTCCTATGGTTGGAAAATGGCTCATTTCGATTTTAATTATTATAAATAATTAAATTAGGTTTTTAATCCCGTAATTTTTATATGTTAAAGAAGACAATAAATTGGATTTATTATGATTTTTTAGGATTTTTCCTAAGTGTTTATGATTTAATTTGAATTATTTGAGCTGGAAAGGCTTAATTAGTACATCGAAATATTAATATAAAATGCAAAGTTTGCTAAGTACTTTGAAAATGATAAATCTTCTCCTTAGCAGTTTTTTGGAAAATATTTTGGTAAAGAAAGTGTTATCCAATAAAATTTTGATAAATAACTGGGGTTTGGTGAAAGGAAACTACTTTTAATGTTAAGAAAACCATTTTCCCGTTAATTACAACATTGCCATGCTGAAGTTCATAATACCGCCCCTATCTCACCGCCTTTATGGTCTTTGACATTGATCAAGAGCAATGTATAGGGTATCAACTTAAGTAGATAAGGAATGCATCGGCTTGGTCGAAGTAGGAAGCCAATAATAACGTCTACATCATGATCTTCGAAGTAGATGTGGTCGTTTTCTTTAACTTATTGACGCTGCATTTTACTATACTGCTTGTTTTCTATGACATCACTGACAACAATGGTTTTAAAGTGGTTTCTGGTGGGTGATGATGATGCCGCATGTTTTAAACATATTTACTTCGACTTTATAGGCCTATGCCGCTAATAGTAACTTCGGTAGTATATGATACATGTTTTATCATTTCCACCTTAATCGTTGTAACCATTTTCGAAGATGGCAATGGTGATGTATATATTGACTTCGGCTTTAGTGAAGCCTCCTACTTTTCTTTAAGGCATTCGATGTCGAGATTTAACAATGTCAACCCCACTTTTTTTATCCTATGAAGTCGACACTTTATGAAGTGCGGATTCCTAGTTACCAGCCTTATGACCTTATGTTTTAAAAGTTAAAGGCTTTAACATATTTTATATCGAAGAAAGGCGATGACCCCAACAGCGATAATGACGCCGAACTTAATTAATATAAAGTTTTATTGTTTTGGCTTATGTTTTGAGGGGCAAAGACCCTCATCAACTATATCATTGGTGTGTTTTATCAATATAAAGACTTTATATTGTTTTGGCTTTATGGACTCATGTAACAGCCCGCAAATCCATACCCTTTGAGTCAACACTATTCTCTAACATATCAAATCAAAGTGAACGAAAATACGAACCATTAGGATTAAAGAAGAAGTTGATAGAAGAAGAGAAAACAAAACAACAATAGAATCTTACCATCGCAACAGAATAAAATATAATGGATAATAACAGATCTTTACACAAAAGAAAACTATATCTGTTTTATACATACACCATCAGAATACATCATCAAAGTTCAACAACATCAATAACATACAACTGGACAATCATATAAACTTGTCTTGAAAGCTGGATACACAGTGGAATAATAATCAAGTACGGAAGTACGTGTCGCCATCCAGCTCGTCTCCTGAGCTCCACAGCATCCTTTCCTGCATTCTATAATACTCGGTATGACCCGATCATTATAGTTAAATAACACCCGAGTCAGTCTGGAATACCAGCGTGAAAAAACCACACTCAAATTGATTATTAAAGTTTCAAAATCCTTTGAAATCAAAAGCATCTCGTAAGACCACGCCACAAATAAACATGTCGGGTTTTTACCTCACGATAGCCAAAACATTTCTTATCAAAATTCTCTAATATTATAATAGTGTCTATATACAAGTACTTATTCAAATAGCCAAAATTGTTACATTTATTAAATTCCAGCATACTAGCTACAAAGTGGGTTTTACAAACAAAACCGTAAAAGGCACGTAGGGAGAATGGATTTCCAACTAATGACTAGGCACTGGGGTAACACCTATCAAAGTACCTAGTCTAGATCAGCGTACTGAGGATCCACCCTAAATCCCCTGCAACACAAGACCGGGACTACCCCTTACTGGATAATCCCGAGTAAGATCACCCCGCGGTTGGGATCAGCAATCGCCACACAGCCGAAATAAAAAGGGACATCTAGACAGGGATGATCTCACCCTAATGGGTGCTACACACTTAGCCTTGCTGCATAACCCTTGATTTTCAGTCATTTCCGGTTGATGAGGCTCGAGACTAAGCGTTACCTTTTTAGAACATTTCACTTAGAATGCCCATCGTCCACATGACGATGTTCTGAAAGCATTCATCCATACAAGTCTGTTCCGGGTTCGAACAGAACCGAAGGCACTACTCTTACTACATCCATTTTGGAATCACCTCAAGATTAGTAGCGACTAGCCCTTTCACTTCGCCGCCCACCTTCGAATCCAAACTCTTGTTTTCAACACAAAAATGTTCAAACCGGATCGAAGTGGTTTTTAGGAAATAAATCCCGATCCCGGTCACTTCGTAACGATCAGCGCATTGGCCAATATTGATAGTCGGTTATTTAACTATCAATTTACATTCACATACAACCATCAAACAATAAATAATTTCCCAAATTATTTATTAATCTCAAAACATCTTTGCAAGATATATTTCCATTTTCAACCCTTTTGAAAATAGTTTCAAACCATCTTCCTTTTTCGGAATAAATTCCCAAAATATTTTCTATTTCCACTGGAATCACCAAGTACAAATACTTTAGATTTAAAATAATTCAAACACTGTATCATAAAATATACCTTAAACATTTAAATTTAAAAACTACTTTAATACTTTAAATATAAAAAAATATACTTTAAGAATATTTAAGATAAAGCTACTTTATAAAATACAAAACTAAATTTTTCTCTTTTTAAACCATAATACCAAGTCGCCTTTAAATAATTACTACTATAATAAATTAGAAAAATATACTTACGTTAAAATTTAAACATTTAGAAATAATAAGTTTTCTAAAACATACTTTTAAACAACTTAAACCTTTTTACTTATACTTAAAAAAAATTCTTTGAAAACGTACTTGGCTATCCAGGGAATACGCTTCTCTTTCACATCTTTTAAAAATAAATCGCTATTTATTTTCAAACAAATTCACCCATTCCTTTAATAAATTCCCACCGTGAATTTATTCTTCCAAATATCCACTGATATATTACTTTACTTTTATAAACCCTGTTTATAAGTTTCATAGACTCAACTTCCCTTTAAAATTCCGATTCCAAACACTTAGATCAATTTCCAAATTGATTCTCAATTTACTCCATTTTGAAATAAATTTCTTTACTTACTCGATTTATTTCAAAATCCATTAACTTTAGATTTTATTCCTTAATTATGATTTAGAATATTTTTAACTGAAAATACCTATTTCATATTTTCCAAATTTCTTCTTTATCCTTTCTAATAAATTTAAACCTTGAATTTTAAAGTAAATTCTTTTATTCCTTTAAATAACATCACTTAAGTTTTAAATTTCATAATTACTCTGATTATTCAAAATCCCCTTTTCCATACTTGGAACTTATTTATTAGAATTTTAAAATCACTTTCATTCTTTTTCAATTCATTCTTCAATTTATCCCATATTTTCAATAACCAATTTATTTACAAATTCTCTCCTTTAATTTTCTTTTCAAAAATCCAATCTATATATTTTTGGTAACTCAGTACTCCCAAATATTTTCAATCAAACATAGCATCCAACATTTTTGTTACCAATATAATTTATCACAGACTATCAATGGCAAAATCATAGAATATTAAAACATTCTAAATAAATCTGAGTAATCCTGTTGGATCCCTCCAACCTGTTTCCCTGCATCCACAGACGTTAGCACAAATAAAATACCAATTCCACTTCGAGGTGGAATATTGCGGTATATGGGTTTTTAAAATATCATCCGCTATTATGCGGCGCATAGGGTCTCATCCGCTATATAATGCGGGAATCCATCACTCCAATATATACTCTATATATTACTATATATAATATAGCACATCAAATCAATTCAATCATTCAACTAATTATTTAAATTTAACCATTTAAATTTAAATAGCAATCCAAAAGAGTGAGATTAACTCACCTATAACCTTTGTTTGCAATCCAATCCAATTCCGACTTGGTTTCCAAAAAAAATTCAACCTTGAATAAACATTAGATTCATTTTGTTAATATCCGAATAAATCGGACAAATAATTTCCATTTTCTAAATTTAATTTATTTAACAAATAATTTTATTTAAACTAAAATAAGAATGTGTGTATATATAATTACCAGATTAAAAGTAGAATTATGATTAGTGAAAATAAAAATTTTCTGATTTCAGCTTCCTATATATACATATAAATTGAAAACTACATTCGTATATATATATATATCATTATATAATTATATTTGTCTGTATTCATTAATTTATAAGAGTAAATTACCTCCAACACAGATCAAATCGAGCAACGAAGATGCTGCCTCCTCGAAGCCCTTGCCATCGCTGAAGTCTGCCACTCCCAGCTTGCTCGTGAACGAGCTCCACTTCCCAAACCTAATCACCGAAGCCCTACTGCCTCGCGAATCCCACTGCTCGATCGAAACCCATGCCTAGCACTCCATATTCCCCGGCCGAAATCGAATCGAGGCTATGAACTCCACCTTCAAATTAACATCGCCGGCTGTAACCGCCACTCGTGCGACGAGTTCTATATCATGAGCTAATATGGTCGCGGCTCTCTCTCACTCTCAGATTTATGAACGAGTTCGAGATTTGGGAATCAATTTAGAAATGAGGGAGGAAGGAACTCGAATGAACAAAGTGTAGTAGCGATTATTGAACGAAGTAGTTGATTTTCAAAGTTGATTTGGGAAATGTTTTTCGCGATTTCCCTTCAGAGGCAACCATCTCCCCTTTTCTTCCGGAAACGCAACCATGGATTTATTTCTTCGAACTGAGATGCTCGGCTTTATTTTCTTGAAAAAAAAATAAAAAGGTGGCGTGATTTGAAAAGGAAGAGACATCATTGTTTGCGTGTTTGAATGGATATAGAATGGCGTATTTCAGAAGGTAAGCTACAGTGTCCCTGAAAAGAAGGGTAAAGTTTTTGGTGTGAAGGAAATTCTTTTGACTAGGCAAACAATATACCTTATATTTAAATTTAAATTTAAATTGAAATTGACTTGAATTCGCAACTCAAAATCTCAACCTCCTATCGAGACGTGCCGCTAGGCGTTTATGACGTTAAACCCCTATTCTGAACGCAATGGAGTCCTAATTCGATCGTATGGAGAAGATAGCTTTTTGAACCAGTTATTTTATCAAATTTTTTATACAAATTTCAGCACGTTTATATATCATACGCTCACACCACAACTCCAAACACTCCGAAATTTGGAATCCGATAATATTACACTATTATGGATCCAATGGAACTGTTTTTCACTACCACACCTGCGGTTAGCCCTGTTCTTTCTTAGCTCACAGCAGCTCAATTAGTTTTCGTCAAATTCCGAGACTGTGCCTCGGAAGGCTATTTTTAAATATCGATTTTAACGACATAATTTCAAAACTTAACAAAACATTCCCAAATTCAATTTCAACACTTTTACTATCTTCAATACTATCGATATAAATTTTTCAAACCCTTAAATTATTTTTAACAGGCTTAAAACTCCAGATTCAACATTTTACCCAATTTCCAGTAATTAAATCCAATAATTAAATTTCCAAAAATGGTGATATTTGAAATTTAAGTTATAAATTAACTTTTAAATATTAAAATCAATTAAATATCCCAATTTAAATTGTCCAAAATTCCGGATCTTCACATTCCTCCCCATTAAAAGAATTTCGTCCCCGAAATTACTAAGGCAGAACAATGTCCCAAACCCACTAACTTACTAAAACCCATTTAGTGAAAATCTCATATCTACTTTCCAATCCTTTAGTTCCAACTAAAAAATTAGTTACCATCTCCATTTTCAAAACCCTTATTTAAATTCCAATACAAAATCGTTTTGTTGCTAATGAAAATTTTTCCAACAAAAATTTTCTAACTCCCAAAATTTTCGAAATTTTTTGGCACAGTCATCTTTGTACGGATGAGCTTTTGCAATTTTACAAGAGATATAAATATATATACATCGACCCACACGGTCAGAAAACAAAAACAGTTCATATTTCCTATTTTTATTGCGTAGGCGTACCTTTATTTAGCATTTTTAAGCAAGCGGCTTATTATTTTAGCATTTTGCGCGATCAAATCCAGCCAAACGGCTTCCCGGTACCTGTACGTACTCAATTTAAACATGTAAGTAGTAAACATACGAAATTTATTAACATTTCGCTTACTTTCAATAGCTAAACACATGCATTTCATAAGCAACATGCACCAAACACTTTCCATGAGCAATTTGTATGATTTAAAAACTAATTCAATTGCTTTCAACCAATTCATGTGCCATTCCATTCAATTATAATGGTTTACACTTCAATTTCTTACATTCAATTTATTTTAATCCAAACAAGTTAATATTCAATTCAATTGATTTCAAAATCAATTTTATTTCACTTCTATCAATTCATAGAATTTTATTTAATGTCGTTTTCGTCAAACGACAATTTATTTCTACGCAATTCGACTATGTTTATGTGAATAAATAATTACTTAAGCTTATAACCATTTTAAATTTATTCCTACTCAATTTATATTTGATTCCTTCCATTTTAATTCATTCGCAGCCATTTTATTTAGCTCGACACATTCCATGCTTGTATACTACTAACCATTCCCAAATTAATCCAACCCAAGCTTTTATTTAATGGTCTACCCTTCCTACTCGAAGTCGAGCTTCTCATTATTCTTAACTTAAGTTAATTTACTTCAATTTATTCCAACTTCAAACTTAAGTTCACTTCTATTTAATTTGATTCTCGTCTAATCAAATTCCATTTAATTCAGTTAGCCCATCAATTTTATTTTAATTCACCTTCTCAATTTATCAAAATAATATCCAAGCACATACTTAACTCATTTATAATCGAATTGGATTTTATTTGCAACTCAAATCATTTCTACTATAATCCAATTCCATTTCATTTGACAACAACTTCAACTCATAATTAATCCACTTACAATATGTGATGAATATTATTTATACTCAAGTTCTATTTCTATCATTCACTTTAATTCACAACCAATCTTACTAACTTACAATTCAACTTTTATTTAACCAATTTAACTCCATTAACATATCCAATTAACTCATTTATTTCAAATTAGTCCCCTTCCAACTTGCAATTCAATATTTGATTTTTATCTTCAAAAATAACTTCATTTAATTTTCTTGAGTTCAATCTTATTTTATACCTCAAGTTTGGAGAGAGAAAAAATTCAAAATACCAACACTTTTATTTCGACTTATTTATTCCCTTTTTAAAATTTTATAAGCTACTCACTTATTAATATTCATACTTCTCCATCCGTTTACAGTCAATCACATTCATATATTACTTTTAACTAGGGATTATATATTCTTATTTCAATTCTTTTATAAACTTCTGAAGCTTATTTATTCCAATTCAATACTTACTTAGTTGACACTAATTTATTTAAGAAAGAATTTTATTCCATTCAATATTATCTATAACTCAGCTGAATTTATTTCAATTCAATTTTATTTAACTTAACCCCGGTTAAATCTAGCTACATACCATTCTTTTGAATTTTATTAATCAAGGACTTAATTCCATTTAATATCATCCCACACAATTCACTTTTATTTCATTTCAACTCTTTTCCACTTACTTCAAATCAAACTCATTATTATTAACTTTGCTTAAGTTAATTTAATTCTAATTAATTTTATTTCTCAATCCAAATTTAATTTTTTTATTTTCCCATTCCAATCACATTCAAGATTTACTAATTATTTCTTCCAATCATCAATTAAATTTCAAAGCTTAATCTTAACCCAAGTTAAATTCTCATTTTTAACTTTCACCTTTAATTTTAATTCCAAAATCCAATCCCCATATTCCTTATCAAAATCATTCAATATTTATAAGTTTATAACTTATCTCCTGATGATCTCTAAATTATTTAAATAAGGATTTCAGGATTTTTAAACGTTGGGCTTTTGTTCAAGTCATTTTGAAATCACCATTATCCCAAACTCACACTTCCCAAAAAAATTTAAACCAATCCTGGTTTTTATCCCCAACAAATTTCCTTTGAAATTTCAAAAACAAACTTTTTTCCCCCAAAACATTCTAAAACAATGACCACGACAGCAATCCATCACTTAAAAACTCGAAAATGAACAGCGATGATGTCGCGATCATCATTGGAATTATTTCCTAGTGACCGAAGCGATTTTAGTGCTATGACATCTCCAAAACCTATTTAAAACCATTTTCTTTCAAAAATATCTCCAAAATAATATTATTATTTTCCTTTCAAAATACTTCGGAAAACACTTCCAAAATCCCCGAGATTTAAATCTTCAATTTTTAATTTGTATCCATTTTTAACGATAATCCATTTGTATAATTTATGCTCATACTATTTTTTTTCCATTTGATTATACAAGTCACACTAATTTCATAATTCCATTTGTTTAAAATACTATCATCCAAACACCCAAGTTATATAACAATTTAAGAAAATATTTCCTTTATATCAAAACATATATTTGGGTAAAATTATTTCATTTACCCGCTTTCGAAAACAATATTGTGTCGAATTGTCTTATTCAAGTGTTTAGAAACCTCTTCGATACAGTTGTCCAGACTGTGCCGACGAAGGTTCATATGCCACTCAATAAATCAATCAACACAATATAAAACCATTTTTATATCCACTGACAAATATGCACTCATAACTATTAATACGCTCAAACTCATTCTGGAGTACTATTGACTCTATCTCAAATGAGTAATTCCCAACAGAGCCAAGGTTCTCGCTTAACCTGGCTCTGATATCACTATAACAGCCCGCAAATCCGTACCCCTTGAGTCGACACTATTCTCCAACATATAAACTCAAAGTGAACAAAAATACGAACCATTAGGATTAAAGAAGAAGTTGATAGAAGAAGAGAAAACAAAACAACAATAGAATCTTACCATCGCAACAGAATAAAATATAATGGATAATAACAGATCTTTACACAAAAGAAAACTATATCTGTTTTATACATACACCATCAGAATACATCATCAAAGTTCAACAACATCAATAACATACAACTGGACAATCATATAAACTTGTCTTGAAAGCTGGATACACAGTGGAATAATAATCAAGTACGGAAGTACGTATCGCCATCCAGCTCGTCCTCTGAGCTCCACAACATCCTTTCCTGTATTCTATAATACTCGGTATGACCCGATCATTATAGTTAAATAACACCCGAGTCAGTCTGGAATACTAGCGTGAGAAAACCACACTCAAATTGATTATTAAAGTTTTAAAATCCTTTGAAATCAAAAGCATCTCGTAAGACCACGCCACAAATAAACATGTCGGGTTTTTACCTTACGATAGCCAAAACATTTCTTATCAAAATCCTCTGATATTATAATAGTGTCTATATACAAGTACTCATTCAAATAGCCGAAATTGTTACATTTATTAAATTCCAGCATACTAGCCACAAAGTGGGTTCTACAAAGAAACCCGTAAAAGGCACATAGGGAGAATGGATTTCCAACTAATGACTAGGCACTGGGGTACCACCTATCACAGTACCTAGTCTAGATCAGCATACTGAGGATCCATCCTAAATTCCCTGCAATATAAGACCGAGACTACCCCTTACTGGATAATTCCGAGTAAGATCACCCCACGGTTGGGATTAGCAACCGCCACACAGCCGAAATAAAAAGAGACATCTAGACAGGGATGACCTCACCCTAATGGGTGCTACCCACTTAGCCTTGCTGCATAACCCCTGATTTCAGTCATTCCTGGTTGATTAGGCTCGAGGCTAAGCGTGACCTTTTTAGAACATTTCACTTAGAATGCCCATCATCCACCTGACGATGTTCTGAAAGCGTTCATCCATACAAGTCCGTTTCGGGTTCGAACAGAACCGAAGGCACTACTCCTACTACATCCATTTTGGAATCACCTCAGGATTAGTAGCGACTAGCCCTTGCAGTTCATTGCTCCACCTTCGAATCCAAACTCTTGTTATCCACACGAAAACATTCAAACCGGATCGAAGTGGTTTTCAGGAAATAAATCCCGATCCCGATCTCTTCGAAACGATCAGCACATTGGCCAATATTAATAGTCGGTTATTTAACTATCAATTTACATTCACAAATAACCATCAAACAATAAATAATTTCCTAAATTATTTATTAATCTCAAAATATCTTTTCAAGATATATTTCCATTTTCAACCCTTTTGAAAACAGTTTCAAACCATCTTCCTTTTTCGGAATAAATTCCCCAAATATTTTCTATTTCCACTGGAATCACCAAGTGCAAATACTTTAGATTTAAAATAATTCAAACACTATATCATAAAATATACTTTAAACATTTAAATTTAAAAACTACTTTAATACTTTATTTAAAAAAAAATACTTTAAGAATATTTAAAATAAAGCTACTTTATACAATATAAAACTAAATTTTTCTCTTTTTAAACCATAATACAAAGTCGCCTTTAAATAATTACTACTATAATAAATTAGAAAAATATACTTACTTTAAAATTTAATCATTTAGAAATAATAAGTTTTCTAAAACATACTTTTAAACAATTTAAACCTTTTTACTTATACTTAAAAAAAAAATTCTTTGAAAACGTACTTGGCTATCCAGGGAAATACGCTTCCCTTTTACATCTTTTAAAAATAAATTACTATTTATTTTTAAACAAATTTACCCATTCCTTTAATAAATTTCCACCATGAATTTATTCTTTCAAATATCCATTGATATATTACTTTACTTTTATAAACCCCGTTTATAAGTTTCATAGACTCAACTTCCCGTTAAAATTCTGATTCCAAACACTTAGATCAATTTCCAAATTGATTCCCAATTTAGTCCATTTTTAAATAAATTTCTTTACTTACTTAATTTATTTCAAAATCCATTAACTTTAGATTTTATTCCTTAATTACGATTTAGAATATTTTTAACTGAAAATACCTATTTCATATTTTCCAAATTTCTTCTTTATCCTTTCTAATAAATTTAAACCTAATCACCGAAGCCCTACTGCCTCACGAATCCCATTGCTCGATCGAAACCCGAGCCTAGCACTCCATGTTCCCCTGCCAAAATTGAATCGAGGCTATGAACTCCACCTTCAAATTAACGTCGCCGGCTGTAACTGCCACTCGAGCGTCGAGTTCCGTATCGCGATCTAATATGGTCGCGGCACTCTCACACTCTCAGATTTACGAACGATTTCGAGATTAGGGAATCGATTTAGAAATGAGGGAGGAAGGAACTCGAATGAACAAAGTGTAGCAGCGATTATTGAATGAAGTAGTTGATTTTCAAAGTTGATTTGGGAAATGTTTTTCGCGATTTCCCTTCAAAGGTAACTATCTCACCTTTTTTCTTTTGGAAACGCAACCATGGATTTATTCCTCCGAACTGAGATGCTCGACTTTATTTTCTTGAAAAAAAGAAAATGGTGGCGTGATTTGAAAAGGAAGAGACATCATTGTTTGCGTGTTTGAATGGATATAGAATGGCATATTTCAGAAGGTAAGTTACAATGTCCCTGAAAAGAAGGGTAAAGTTTTTGGTGTGAAGGAAATTCTTTTGACTAGGCAAACAATATACCTTATATTTAAATTTAAATTTAAATTGACTTGAATTCACAGCTAATCTCAACCTCTTATCGAGACATGCCACTAGGAGTTTATAGCGTTAAACCTCTATTCTGAACGCAATGGAAAAGGTCTCGAGTCCTTATTCGATCGTATGGAGAAGATAGCTTTTTGAACCAGTTATTTTATCAAATTTTCGATATAAATTTCAGCACGTTTATATATCGTACGCTCACACCTCAACTCCAAACACTCTGAAATTTGGAATCCGATAATATTACACTATTACGGATCCAATGGAACTGGTTTCGTCAAATTCCAAGACTGTGCCTCGGAAGGCTATTTATAAATATTGATTTTAACGACATAATTTCAAAACTTAACGAAACATTCCCAAATTCAATTTCAACACTTTTACCATATTCAGTACTATCGATATAAATTTTACAAACCCTTAAATTATTTAACAGGCTTAAAACTCCAGATTCAACATTTTACCTTATTTCCAGTAATTAAATCGAATAATTAAATTTCCAAAAAAATGGTAATATTTGAGATTTAAGTTACAAACTAACTTTTAAATATTAAAATCAATCAAATATTCCAATTTAAATTGTTCAAAATTCTGGGTCGTCACAACTCAGGTTTTGTAAGGCGATGACCTTATATGACTTCGAATTTCATCGACATTACTTTATAAAAGCATATATTATGGCATAATTATTTTGGACAAAGTAAAGGCTATATTTACCTTTTTTTGAAAGTATGATTTCAAGGGGTAAATCATTTGTAAAGAAGCATTTTTCTAGGAAATAAATATGTTGTTTAGCATAAAATTTTACAAAAGAGATTATTGTTGTTATCACTTTTGGATAGACTATGAAGGCTAAATTTGACTTGGAGATTAGTAAATCAGATGGGAGTGATGTAGGGTAGTACCCTATATTTCAGTTATTAGCCCCTAGCTGATATTAATCCAAAATTCCAATGTGTATGGCTTTGTCAAGAGTAAGACAAAAAATAGGTTTACGCACAGAAATGAATGCATACAGAAAGGTAGGTTATAGGTTTGTCTACAAAACCTTTAGGTTCATAGTAAGCCTGGCAAAACTATGAGTTTGAAAGACTGTTAGGCAAACACTAGGATAAACGTATTTGGACAAACCGTCCAATTTTCTTTTAATAGTTAATTAGAAAATTTGGTATATCTGGTAGTCCTGAGTCAACCATATAGGTTGGTAGTTACGCTGTGGAAACTAAACATTGGGCTAGATATCCACTAATTTGATGGATAGTCATGATTACCTATGAAGCATGCATGCACATTAGTATTTATATTATTTATTTTAACCAGTTTATTTACAGGGATTGATTTACAAATGTATATTTTAAAAAGGGATATTAATGAGGAGAAAAATCA
Organism: Allium cepa; assembly: GCA_030765085.1. Lineage (NCBI taxonomy): Eukaryota > Viridiplantae > Streptophyta > Magnoliopsida > Asparagales > Amaryllidaceae > Allium > Allium cepa. Next base: position 55,865,331 of record CM060935.1, on the reverse strand, counting down.
TTCTGCTGAGCAGCGTGGTCTCACTTAATATCTAAAATTGAGATGACATATTATAATTCACACTAGGCTTTTTGTCTGACTCAAAATTTATGTTTTTCCTTAAACTCTAAGGTGCTTAAAATTTGATTTGAATAAGTTGGGAGTAAGGGCTTTATAGCTTACTTAGGTTTTGGCGAATAAGGTTTTCGAAAATGTGGAGGAGGCAAAGCTAGATATGTAGGAGTTTATCTATTGCTATTATCTGTTGTGTTACGTCAGTTGTTGCATAAATGTATTGACAATAGATGTATCTATCTATTTATTAACTCTGATCAACTAAGGGGCAACCTTTATATGTCACTCTTGGAATATTTTGTAATGGTTATATTTTATCTGAACCTAGGCAACGTTTGGGATTATGTATTGAATATCAAATTATGACTTTGAAACAAAATGTGAAAGTTTGTTTTTATTTCATATTTTTGTGCTTCGGATATTATGGATACCATTACATAACTGCATTTTGTCACCAGAAATTAATGACATAGATGACTATGCCATCTGTAGTGCTTAGTTTCGGGCCCTGGAATAGGGGATGTTACAATCTTGTTGTTTCGAAGAATGGAGTAGTAGAGGATCCATCAAAGATACAAACCATTAACGATTGGAAGAGAACAGAGACGGTAATGAAGATGAGAAGTTTCTTAGGATTTGCTGGCTATTATCAGAGATTCATTAAGTATTTCTCATAAATAGCGGCACCCTTGACTAAATTGATCGAAAATAAAGATAATTTTGTATTGGCTGGTAAGTGTTAAGCGTCATTTCAGAAGTTGAAGAAGTTTGTAATAAATGCTCCTGTTTTGATAGTACTTGAGGATAATCAGAATTTGGTAATGTAATGCTTGTGGCACCGAATTGATTGTGACACTGATGCGAAAAAGGGAAAGTGATTACTTACATGTCAAGGTAGTTGAGACCGCATGAAGTTAAATATCCAACTCACGACTTGGAGTTTGCAGCGGTAGTTATTGTGTTGAAAATTTAATGACATTATTTTTTAGGAGAACGGTTCGAGATGTATATGAATCTTAAGTCTTTTAATATTTATTCTCTCAAAAGGAGTTTAATATGAGGCAATACTGGTGGTCATAATTTTTGGCAGCATGTGACTTCAATATACAGTATACACTAAGAATGGGGAACAAGGTTGCATATGTTTTAAGTAGAAGGCAGCAGAATGGAGTATAATCCAAGATAGAAGAATGGAAGATACTAGAGACATTGGCATCTTAAGGGTGCATTATATTATGAATGTAGGATTAAGTCAAGATCGGGAATTTTAACAAGTTTGGAAGTACCCCCAACACTTACAGATAGAATTGCTATAAAACAAAAAAGTGCACCCATATTTAACCGATAGAATCAGGGATTGGAGATGGGTGTGAATGTTGATGATTTGCGAGGATTCGCGATAGTCCCAAAGGGATGGCTTAGGAAGAAAGGAAGACAATATGTTCTAAATGTAGGAAACCTTTGAAAAAAGGTTATGGAAGAAAGTTATCGGCCTAAGCTTGCAATTCATCTTGGGGGCGGGAGGATGTATCGAGACATGAACAGAGTATTCTTTTGGGAGGGGATGAAAAGAATACCAGAGAATGTATAAAGAGTGTTTCACATGTCAGCAAGTAAAAGCTGAGCATCAAATGCCAAGCGGTTTGCTTCAACCTTTGGAAGTACCAACTTGGAAGTGGTATTCGATATTCATGAATTTTATTGATGTGTTGCTAAGGTCAAAAATGGAAAAATGGTAACATTTGTATAGTAGTTGATAGATTGACCAGGCGTGTTCATTTTATCCCAAAAAAGTTGACAAGTACGATTGCTAGCTTAGTGAAGCTATACATAGAGAATGTTGTAAGGGTGCATGGGATTGCGAACAATATTATTACTGATAGATACCCATTGTTCACCAGTGAGGAGAAGTTTACAGAGTTCATTAGGTATAGAATTGAACCTGAGTACAGCTAACCACACATACATAGATAGCCAAATGGAAAGGATGAACAGTGTGATATAGGATTTGTTGAGAGCAAGCATCCTTGATTTTAGAGGATCTTAGGAAGATAGTTTTCCCTTCGTAAGTTTGCTTATAATAATACTTACCAATCAAAAATTGGAATGATGCCTTTTGTGGAACTTTATCTAAGACCGTTTAAGTCACATATTTGTTGGTTGGACATAGAAGGTAAAATCGTGCCAGTACCCAACTAGGTGAGAGACACTATCAAGAAGATAGATATGATTCGCATTAGGATGAAAATTGTGCAATCAAGGCAGAAAAGATATGTCAACAAAAGGTGAAAAGAGTTAGATTTCTTAGTATATGATCATGTGTTTATGAAGGTTTCTATGATGCGAGGTGTTATATAATTTGGCAAGTAAGGATATTAGCACCCAGATATATAGGTAGGTTTTCAATGATTGAGAAGATTGGTCAATTCACATATCGAAACGAGTTGCCAAGTAGTTTGGCGGGTGTGCGTGATTTTTTACGCATCACATTTGAGGAAATGTGTAGATGACCTGGTATAGTAGTGGAACAGAGGGCAATTGAGGACTTATCCATGGAACTAGATTTGATTTGTGTTAGACGATTGAAATAAATAGTAGGTTGGGATAGAAAAGAGTTCATGAACAAAGTTATCGGAGTTGTTTGCGTCTAGTAGAGTGATGATATAAATGACTGTACTTGGGAGATAGATGATAAAATTAGGAATATCCATCCTGATTTTTTTGGCATGTATGTTTGTTTATAATAAAATAGCAGTGACACAAATATGATTTATGATATGATAGTTATATGTGTTAGTAATGGACTAATACATTATGATTGTTGATTTATGATTTACATAGTAAAGGCCTCGTGTAATTGTTGTACGTGTGTGTACATGGAATCATGGTGGTTATTATCCTGCATTGTTGAATTCAGGTATGAAATTCTTACAAAGAGTAGAGACTGTAACACCTCATATTAATAGTTCCATAACATGGCGAATTAATCACTTAAACAATTACTCAAAATACCTTAAGAGATGATAATAATAATCAAGTAAGTAGGTTCATTATTAGAATAAGAAGTAAATGTTTAGATGGAGAGATTATAGGATTAATAAGACTATGCTACAATGGGATTTTATCATAAGCCTAAATTATTAACTCCTAAGATTTCCAACTCCTCATTTATCTCCCACACATACAAAAAAAGAGAGAGTAGCTGGGTTGGCCACCATTTTGAAGAAAAGGAAGAGAACATTTAATTACAAAAGGGTAGGAATTCATCTCTAAGAAGAAAAAGATGATTTACACCAATTTTAATCAAGCCTAGGTAAGTAAAACATTCTCCAATCCCTTCTAAACCCATTCGGGTTATGGTTGTATGTGTTTGTGATGCTGACAAGTTTAAGAAAGAATGGTTTCATTCACGTTTGGGAATTAAGTGGTAATAGTTTTAATATATTTTAGGGTGAAACATGATCAAACCTCCTACAATTCATTTGATTTTTTTTATGACATCTATAAGATTAATTTGGAGATGAGCTTTTAATTTCATAATTTTTCAAAATTTTACTAATTTTATATGAATTTTCTAAGTTGATCGAATGCTTGATTTTGGGTTTTTAATTATTTAAGATATGAAAATAATAATTTTGACATGAAATTTTTATATGAGGCAAAGGAAATAAAATTGGATCTTTTTGAATTTCTGGGGATTTTCCCATTCAAAATAATATGAATTATTTAGTAAAGGGAAAAGTTAATTAAATGGCAATTTAACGAATTAACTGATGAAGCAATTAATAATTATGGAGCAAGTCCTGAAAAGAGAACTATAGAGACTCATGTTAACCAATGAAAATTCAACATATAAAAGGATTGGGTGGAAAATATTTGCCATTAATGAAAATAAAACGATTTTCAAGATAATTACAGAATTGCCACTCAACATAGGGTAACTTGTAACTTAACATGTGATAGCTTGTAAACACAACATGTGATGGCTTCCATTTATCAACATACGATAGCTTCAAAAAGCACAGCCTTCGATAGCTTTTGACATATGGTAGGTCTAACATGCGATAGGTTTTGAGCTAAGGTTGTTTCTGATGTGCAATAGATTTTCGCCTACGATAGCCTTTAACCCTTGATATGCAATAGCCCTTAAAGTTCAACCTTTGATGGCTTGGCATGCGATGGGTCGGCATGTATAGCTCAACCCTTTAGGGCTCAACTTCGATATTTGACTTATTATAGCTTAGCATTCAATAAGAACGCATGTGATAGCTCAACCTTCGATGGCTTAGGGTTGTGGCTTGCGAAAACCTACCATGCGGCATGTGATAGCTCAACTTTCGATATCCTTGAAATATGACATGTGAGAACTTAAATTAAGATCCCCAATAGGTTAAAGGAAAATGTGGCTTACAATAGCTATGGGTGATGAAGTTCCCTAAGTAAAGAACAATAAGTTGGAATGTAGTAATTTATTTACAAGTAAAAAAATGAAATTATGCCTAAGAAAGTTAAGTGAAGATAAGCAGTATTATTTGAAATAATAGGACATGGTGTAAGGCTTTAGTGGCAACTATACGTCTAACCATAATATTATATTCCGTAATATTGGTGTGATGCCTTAATGGCAGCCAAATCTCTAAATACGACGTAGTAATTGCTAGTGATGGTGTAAGGATTTAGTGGCAACTCAATGTCTAAATTCGACTAGTATTCGGTAATATTGATGTAATGCTATTATGGCAACAAAATGTTGAAATACGACATAATATTCGATAATGTTGGTGTAAGATCTTAGTGGCAACCAAATGTCTAAACACGACATATTACTCGATAATGTGGTGTAAGGCCTTAATAGCAGCCAAACGTCTAAATACGACATAATATTTTGTAATGTTGGAGTAAGGACTTAGTGGCATCCATTTGTCTAAATACGACATTGTATTCGGTAACATTGGTGTAAGGCTTATGTAGCAACCTAATTATCTGCTCATAATAAAGGTGGAAAGTAAGATAAAGGCATAAGTGGCAACCTAAAATGTACAACCTCGACATTAGAAGTAGTAAGAATCAGGCATGTGTGACAAGTTAAATAAACTGACATAGAACTTGGTCGAAATATGTTGTGAAGGGTAAATCTCACACTTATGTTAGAATTGATAACTGGATATTGATCATGATATGAAGATCTATTACATGATATTATAAAAGTGATGTTGACTGAATTAGTGACAGAGAACTCGTTCTATGCTTCAACAGCATGGTCCCATTATATGATTTGTTGTTTAGGATAAAAAATTACTTATACCATGCTTTATGTTTGACCCTTGTTTTTATTATTTCATATAAACACATGGATACTCATTCGAGTTGGCTGAGTTTATGAATTAGACATTTTTCTTTGAAAAGACGAATAAAAACTTCAAAGACGAAGAGAGAGGCTTATTTGCTAATAAAAGTCATTTTAAATTTCCCCTCTTATGAAATCAAATGTATAACTGGTTAAGTTTTCATGTCAGCATCTTCATATGTCACGCATGATTACTATTAATGTTTTATTATTTTTACCCCTGCGTGGGCACATATCAGGTTAATAAAGATGTAATGACAGTGATGTAAAGATGGTTTTATGTAATGAAATTATTTAGCTACTATGTTTACTTAATGCTTTAGAAAAATTAGATCTCATTTTATCGCTTGAAAATAATATTGGTGATGACTACAACAGCATGGCGTTTATTTTCAAGTCTCGAAATGGAGGATGTTGCAGTTTACTTCGGGATCGACGCGAGGAAACGTTGTCTTACTTTTTGCTTGATATGAGAAAACTCAAGGAATTGTGTGAAGTGGATAGAAATGTTCTGAACGTTGATAAATTGACAGTTGTAGGATCGATTTCACCTTAGAGAGGGTGAATAAGGTGCTACTATTAATTATAAAAAAAATATTATGGAACTATGTAAAATAATCTCAGCACATATATCATTTGAGTAATAGCAGCACAGATAATAGCAGAATAGCAGAAATAGAAACACAGATTTATCCAGCTTCAGCAAAACCCAGCCTACATGTTGCCCCCAAGGTTTCTACTAGAAATTAAGTAGTCAAACGCTTACACACGTAAACTCACAACACCCGCTATCGATAACCTAACTCTATGCTCAAAACTCTACCACAACTCAGCCACTGAGTTGCGAATTCTCGAATTACACCATCGTAGTTCATCCCCTGGTCACACGACTAGAAATTACAAAAGTTTAAAAGATATACAAATTAAAAACAATTAAAAACAATAAAAACGAGAAGCCCTATTTTAAAAAAACATCCCAACCGTCCCAAAATAAAAAAATATTGATAAATATTATTCCTCTTTTCCCTTTTATATCTTCGACCGACTGCTTGTTCTTATTTGTGATAATGGCTGCTTCAATTTTCGTTCGTTCCTCTATAACTAAATTAGGGTTTCTGTGAAATTCGAAGAAGCCGACTTCAAATGCTCGATCGAATAGACGATTCAGCGTTCCTTGCTTGTCGATCGATGGTCTCTTTTGTTTATTTCGGCTGCTTCAAATTTGATCGAGTTAGAACTTACTTCGGTATGTAATTTCCTTTTTTCTTTTCTGAATAATTTGCTTGAACTCGATAATCCTCATGCCGATGATGTTTACAGTTTTATTTTTGAATTCATCTGTTTTTATGCTTGGCCGCTGATCTTCATATGGATGCTTGTGATGATTTCTCACTTTTTCAATTTCGTATAATTTCTGGTTATTACGGCTTTGAATTTTGTTCGACTCCTTGGCCACCATGCCTCAGACTTGATTTGACGATGTTGATTTCGTTATTTGTTGTTCATTTTATTCTTTTGACTTTGGCATGTCTGTTCATCCCTGTAGCATACTTGACTTGTTCAATTTTTACTTGCCATTCCATGACTTCGGCCACTTGAAACTATTTTGATTTCAGGACTCTCTTGATTTGAAACTTCAAACTTGATTTCACGTGTATATTTGTTAATGTTGGATAGAAGTTCGATTCTTGATTGCTGCTTGGTTGTCATTGTGTACATGTTGTAGCTTTATTTCATGTATATTGTCACTGCATATATGGTTTACGACTTAGTCTAGTTTTTGCATTGAGCTGTATTCGGTTTCACTGCATAGCTTTGCATTTTTGTGAGCTGAGCATTTCGACTTATATTCAGTTGTATGCATGAAGTTATGTGTACTTTCAAAGCCGTCTTTCTTTGTCAAAATAGGTGCTACCTGGAAAATTTTGCAACCTTTTCCCATGCTGCCGAACTCTGTGTACTGTCCTGATGCACTTGCTTCCATGTCTGTTTTTGTTTGAAGTTGCACTGGTTGTCTTCTTTTAGCCTTGCTCATTGATCTGGTTTTATTTGAATTGTATACTTGAGTCTTTTCCAACTGCTGTTCTTTTCTCTAGTACTTTGTTTGAGATGTTTCTGGATTAGTGTAGTTTGCACTGACTTCACTTGAGTTTGCATTATAGTCTTGATCGAGTCTGGTGCTTGAATTTGGTCTGCACTTCCACATGAGTTCATGTTGAAACTTGTTTCCATTGTGCCAGCCTTGCTTTGTTTTGATCTTGGCCATTCACTTGTTAAGGCTGCTGCTGCTTTGAACCTTTGAGTTACTTGTCCATTTTGTTTTGTATACTTGAGTCATATGCATGTTCACTACTGTTGCACTGATTTTGTACATACTGTACTTGAGTCTGAGTACATTTGTATTTTAATCCATTGATGATGATGTCTGCTTTTGGATTCTTTGTTTCTTGTGCATCGAGTCACTTGTACTTGATAGTTTTGTATTGCACCTGAGTTGAATCCAACTTATAGCTCGGGTTTGACCTTGTGCTCATTTGTCGTGACTTTATTTGTATTTCACTTGAGTTAAATCCAACTTTTAATTGGGTTTGACCTTGTTCTCACATGTCCCTATAATTTTATCAAGTGTATATCGGTGTGCACGGCCTTGTGGCATGTACAATGATACACTGAGCATGTCACAAGCTGTTCGTGTATCATGAATTCAAAATTAAATGATGACGAAAAACCCAAATAACTGAGGCAAATAAAATTTTCAAAATCACGTTTTATTTTATACTACAAAAATATTTCTTTTTCAATTTTACTACGTCAGTGTGTATTTTTGCAGATAACTCAAATGTTGGATTCAATCTGCAATAGAGATGAAGATTAAATACGAGTGAATGAGTGATATGTAGTGAGGTGCTAATATAAATGATAAATTGTGATGTAGTCGAATTTGTATTGTAATTGAAGTTGTGTACACATAGTGAGATCTCAAATTTTTAGTATTCAAAATTGTAATAAATATATGTTTGAATAAAATATCGGTTTGAATTTAAATTTTGTATTATTTATTTTATCCAGCAAATTTTTATTTAATTATGTGAAAAATAAAATGGTACCTTAAAAATACATTTAAATGAATATATATAATACATTTAAATGAATATATATATAAATACATTTAAATGAATATATATATATATATACATTAAATGAATATATATATATATATTATCATAAAACAAAAATCAAATACTTGCATATTCAACAACAGTTAGCTGTTTGGGTCAAGCGCTTCAAGGGGAAATGTTCATAACATCAAGTAATGGTCCGAGGAGGCAAGTTTTATGATGTGAACTTGTGAAGTAGAACATATGATGTGTTCTGCTATCGGGACATGTGCTGAAGGATTATTGATAACTTGGAAGTTTCGATGTGTGCTCATGAAGAGGGGGGTATGTGAGGACGCTCATCTTGATTTGTCAATATAGGATTTGTGCACCCTAGACCTTGTTGATATGTGAATCTAGTTCGAGCCGTCGAAGTGGGCATGGATTCAAGCACTTATGAAACCAAGATGTTGAATGGTCTTTAATCGTCGAATGTGATGGTTATCATATATCCAACGGCACTTGAGTGGAGTATGTAAGGTTGTTTGATGGTTTCCATTTTGCTGTATTTGCCATGTGTTGTGTTTGATTAGTGTATCATTCGAAGTAGGTATTGTTGTGTTGTATACCTGAATATCCTAGATTGTACTTAGAGTAGTAATACACCTACATGATGATAATAGCAGTTTAACATATATTGATGTTATGTGCTAACTTGTTGGATGGAGGAACAAATTAGGTATGATTCTCAATACCATTTGCTCCTATTTACGATGTATTATAGCTTTTATATCTATTTTGAGATTAAAGATTGCTCATACTATACCATTGTCTGACCCAAGGTTATCTACATTGCTTCTTATCTTCTTGAGTATTCTTAAATGAGTAGATTGAGATAGTATGTAGAGATAGCGCATAGAGCTGTGCGTATAACAAGAAGGAGGCTTGTGCTTTCATATATCTATATTTAAGGCTATTATTGCTATATTACACTATGCAGTACTATGGAGCTATATCAATATTTTTATTATTAGAGACGGTTTCTTTTGGAGTTTATTTGATTCATATGTATAAATTGCCGCTTTGTTTTGTAAAACTATGGAAAACTTGATGCACTTTGATTTATTTTATTCATGTAGGTTAGATTACTATCTCACTTGTTTTATATCTATTTGCTATTTTGTGTTATCTATGTGTTGTAGGATATATGATAGGTTCTACTTTGGGTTATCGTTATTTCACCACTGGAAGCTTCTCTATATTGGTCGGTATCAATGCAGCGCACTATTCATGGTATCGAATATGTATTTAAGTACCGGAGGTGTAAGGAGGTCGTTACGATTTATTTAATTATATCCATGTGTAATGTTTACATGTTATTTTATTAATTTTAAGGTCGTAAGTAAATAGATAAAATCCATAAAAAATAATATAATATCTATATTAGTTTTTATTTAATTTACTACATTTATAAATTAATTTAACTGAGTTGAATTTCAAAATATGTTGCAAATACTATTGTATGACTCTCTGGTGCGAACTTGACCCTTAAAATGTTTAAACAATTTAAATTTCCAAGCCTGTATGAATTTTGCTGAAGCATTGTAGCTGATATGAATTTGGTTGCTTGGAGATCATTTGGTGAAATCATATTTTAATCTACCAAAGAAACACCCCAGATAACAATATATAATGCACATTTTCCTTTTCCTCATCCTTGTATCACTGAGATATCTAGAGATTGGTCGATGGTCAAAAACTCTAGTAATATCCTTAGTTAATTGTGTACTACAACTTCAAAGACCATGGTTCAATCCGATAATATTTATCGATTAACCATTTACTTTGTTTATAAATTCTGTTGTTAAGTTGACTACCAATTAGGGTAATATCAACCTTCTACAATGATGGAGACCAATCCTCTCTTAAATAGTGTTTCACTTCAAGTGTTTCAACGAATACCCAATTATACGTAACATGAAAAACATGTCATATGATTGATCATAATTAATATACAGTCTAGACACTTAAGATTCACGGTAATCACAAGTCTAAAGACCATCGCACATCGTCAGACGATATCTTCTATTTTGGCTTGGTTGTATTTGATCTACAGAAGACTCTCATTGATTCGTTCTATGATTGTACCAAACAACGCAAGTACGTAACCCTTTGATATCCCTAACGGTCATAAGTAACTCCGCCTCCGTTATATAGAGAGGATTGCGTACACTAGTCTCAATGGATGTATTGATGCCCTTCTCCTAATGCATCTCAAAAAGGAACGTTTAAGAATGAGTATCTTAAATACTTGATTCCATACCAATGTTCACAAACACATTCGCAACGGTAACTACTGAATATCATTCCTATGGATTTTCTACTTATATATACTCAATGTTTTAAAAGCATTTCTTGTATCAAAATATATAAATATTCACAGTAGAAAACAAAACCAAAAGCAATTTCTATTTTGAACAAGATCCTTATACAACGGTTAAGCTATATAATAATACATAATTGTTGCTATGCACAATCTTAACTCTAACATAAGAGATCCACTATTGTTCTTGTTATGCATTTCGTTATATGTGTACGTGGGGATGTTGTTGTACTTTGATACAATTTATCATGTCATGATATCATCAACTTTATCCACTCTATATTGTGTATCACATATTATGCATCATGTTTTAGTGTTACGTACTTGTTGTATTACTCTTTATTTGTTCCATTATAAGAAATTATACATTGACACATAATGTTGTTTTATTTTTTACACCCTTAAGTATCCAACGTTCACCGTATTCGAGATTGATGTACTATTTAGATATTGGTATGGTTGATGGGAACGATGAGGTGTTACAAAGTGGATAGATTAATTCACTAAGATTTGTTTTTTGGCATATTAGTTTCATCCTAAATCAAATGTTTAGTTACAACATAGGTATATTAAAATTTCATATACGATTTCATTTGAAATCAAAGTATTGTAATTTTTTAACAAACATATGTTTACCATTAATTATGTAATACTGGACCTATATCTACAACGAAGAATAAGTATCTTGAAACAAAATAAATTAAGACAAATTATAATTTATAATAATCCTCCAAATCTAAAAATAAGATATTTGAAGAAAATGATTAATAGATTTTATTTCACTTAGAAACTCAATGGACTTCCGACAAGCTTACGTAATCCTTAGTGGTTCTATTGAGAAGAATCAGAAGAAGTAAACTGATAAACAAAAAAAATTAAAAAAAACCATATACGAATCCATTAATAAATAAAAAGGTGTAGGGTTTGATTCTTTCGCTTTCCACAAAGCAGATTTCATAAATTAATTGAGAAGGAAAGATGAACTTGATCTTCCAAATAAGCATTACTAACTGTATTTTTCGTCAACCTTGAAATTGCACCACTAAAAGCAAATTTTAGTTGCTAGTTGTCCAGTTTAAGAGCTACAATGAGCATTCAATAGGTACATGGCATAAGATATAGAGTAGTTCGATAGAGCTGCATATGTCCATTGTGAATTCCTCTTATTATACGGCTCTCTTTCAATTGTAAGGAATTACAAGAGATATGACAAGATAAAAAGGAGAGGCTCAAGACTAACATTGTTGCGAATCTTGAGGGCTTATTTAGCTTAAAACTACGAATGATCAGCTGCTATGAGAATCTACTGCTTGTGCTAAGCTAAGGACGTGCGATCGTGAGTGGCCAATGGATCCCTTGAATAAATCAACCCTTGTGGGTGGTGACCAACCTTATGAATTAGTCAACTCTTGAAGGGTGGCGACCAACAACCGAATAGTCGATGGCGAGTGGCGACAAAAAACTAAATAGTTGACCCAACATGGGTGGCGATCAACAACCGAATAGTCGATCCTTAGCGAGTGGCGACCAACAACCTCTTTGAAGTTGTCATGCATGGGGTATTTATAGTGGCAGATACAGCTGAGATGATGCTGTAAAACCAGTTGGAAATGCACTACGTCTAGATCTGATTAATGAGGGACAACTGGCAAGATGAAGGGAATCAACGATGGAGGTTAACGTCAACAGGAAAAGACCCTGTAAGATACATATCATGCTCTTACTGTTCAGTTAATGGTCATGCATAGTGATAATGTGTTGCATGGCATGCTATATGTTGGAAGATGACACACTTGTTTGTACTTTTTTGTCGCCCTTTCCTGCATGCTAATGTAGCGAAGCGAACCAAGCAAGCGAACCTTTTTCTTAGGATATGGAAAGAGGTAGGAAATGTCCATGGGTAGTGTTGTGAGAGTAGGCCATATTGGGCAGGCCTGCACTACTCAAAAGGATATGAAGGACCAACTATAGCATTGCTTGTAGGGGCTGAATCGGAGCCAGGTTGGCGATGGGCCAAGGGAGGTGCTTAAGTTGGTGGGTGTCTGGAAGCCAACTGGTCATAAAAGAGGGCCAGACGATGGAGATGGGGCCGAGTAGTGTGGATGGCTTGCTTTGCATGACGAGCTGGTTGTTGGTCGTTGCTTTGGGTACACTGCCCGAGAGCCGACCTGAAATGCCATGGAGAGGACGGGCAGACAGGGTTCCAACCCAAACGATGGTCAAGGGAGACTTGCTAGCCTGTTTTGATTCTTAAGTAGCTTGTGATAGGCTAGCCTGGGCCTAGGCCTGCGCGGACTGAAACTGATTAAGCCAACAAACATTGATTAGCTTATCTTCTTATTTACGAAAAATTTAAATAACATTTTGCACCGTAAGCCTGTGCCCATGAGCGGGTCTGGGCTTGTAAAACCTAGAATACTTCTATCTATTGACGGTTCTACTATGTAATTAATGCATTATCCATGTATCCATGCGCCATTAGTCGTGATAGTTGTGCTTCTCGAGATGCGTCAAAAAGTGTCTCTCTGTCCACGTGCATGGTGGGACATGACGTTTATCATCTTTAAATGGTTAAGATTCCTTTTTCCTTTTCGACTAAAATATATGTGTTTGAAGGGAGAGGCATATAAATACCCCCTTTCCCTTCCACTTTAAACCAATGGAGCTTTGTTTTCTTCTGTAGATTTCAACTCTGTGTGGTTTTCTTTTCGTAAAAAACAAATGGCTTTCACCGCCTACTTCTATTGCATTGCTCTTGAGCATTTGGCTTTTTATCAAACTTGTTTTGGATTTTCTCAAATTTAGCGAGGCTTAGAAACGAGGTATCATTATCGGGTGTCGAGTTGTGTTTTTCGATGATGGTTCAAACCGCTGCTCATGGGTTTCAGCTGCTTGAGATGAGTGTTTCCTTTGGTTAGGACCCGGGTCCCCTAGCCAAAGTTCTGGCATTGATTGAACATCGATCTCGATATATGGGTCCGAGGGCTAGGGCACTTCCTTAATTTAATGCTCCTATATTCCCAACCTTAGGTCAGTTTGGAAGATTCAACGCCCCTTTGGAAGGAGTATGGGCCTCTGATTCGTATGTCACCGTCGAGGCCTTGGTCTGCTCTTTTGCGAGGTTGCTTGGGAGCTATTTATGATCTCTTGGAAGAATCGATGCTGAAATAGTTGGTGATGGCGGCGGCACACTCCTTCAACAAGTTCTGGATCGGTCGAAGCATCTGAAGTGCTTCGAAGACTGGAGCTTGCCTGGTTTACTTCAGTAATTTCTTATCGTTTCCAAAGCTGGGCATTTTCTAAGTGATGATAAGAGCACGGGTCATTGGCCGTTGAAGAGCACCGTTAAATATTTCTTCTGCTTTGCTCTTTTTCTTCTTTTCAACTAGTTAGTGATTGAAACTGTTGTAAGCCAAGTAGGGCGGGCGTTGTGTCCCCACCCACTATTGGACTGAATAAAGCAGATTCTTTGTTGTAAACATGTTGTTTGAGAAACTAGCTGCAGTTTGTTTTTGCTTTCGACTTGTAGGGAAGCGTATCTCGAATAATTAGCAGCCTTTGGATTGATCTGACCATATTTCTTCGATTGCCTGCTCGGGTAGGTTGAGAGACTCAAAACCGAGCTTGATCGTGCCGTCCGGGTGCTTGTTAGGTGCTGAGACCGATGTGCGGCAACTGAGCCTCATTATGTTGCTTTGCCGATGGGTGTCCTAATTTGATTAAGCAAGGGGGCTTGGAGGTTCTCTTGGGCGACGCGCAGCCCAAGGCATTCTTGTATGATTTTTAGTAAAAAAAACTTTGTTTAAAATGTACTGAGTAGCAAGATTTTCATGCAATGGGCTGAGCCTGGTTGTACCTTCATACGAGCCGAGTGTTTGCCAATCATCGACCGACGGGTAGAACTGGAACTGACGGGAAGCGCATGATTGCTCATTGGTTCTCTTAAGTGATAAGAAGTCATATGCATAGCGCTGGACAGGCCCTACCTCAAAGCACACGGGGCTTGGGAGTTCTTCAGAGTGGCATGTCAATTGTTGCATAGACAACTGCAGAACCCGACTCGATCGAGGGTGCATGGCTAGCTCGAGCACTCTTATATAATGGAGTGATAGTGGTGAGACTGGCAGCAGGCGCCGTTATTCAGAAGAACTTAGCAGATAGAAATTGTTAAAAGTGAACTTATATATACCTTCATTTGATGTTGGGTAGTCCCGGTTCGAACCTAAGCGATGAGCAGCTTGGAAGTTCACCTGGGTGACATGCTGCAAGCGAAGGCTGAGCAGGCTTATTCTTACATGGATACACTACGGATGTCGGACTTCAACATCACTTGGGATAACAGTGTCAGTCTAGACAACAGTGTCCCATCATGTTCGGAGGATGAGCAGCATCATGGACGAGGGGTACAGACGTTGTGGATGCGTATCCAGTCATCAATTTGCCCTAGTGCACAAGGGAGAGATGTCTCACCAAGACCCCCGGGGCAAGGGGTTATCCCCGAACAAAGAAATGAATGCATGGTGACTCAACTTTACTAGATAGCCTGACAACCCCGATAAGGAAATAATTATCGGTAATTCATCGTCGTGGATAGCCCGTTGGTTAAGAGGGGAGCGACGACTCACATGGTCATGGAGGAGGAAGGGCAGTGGTCCCTAAACAAGGTAATGAACTTATGATAACTCATCCTCATTAGATAGCCTAGGCAGCAATGCCGAACAATATAGGCTTCGAAGACTTCAATGCTCTCTTTACAAGCAGTCGTCGGCTCGAGAGCAAGCTTGAGAGAGTCGATCGCTGATCTTGGATGCCCCTAAACATACAGACAGGCATCTGGCTGCTCTCAAGAACCATTGAGGCGAAGATGGAGGAGCGATTCACTCGGCAACCCACCAAAGGGAGCTACCTTGGATATTGACACGAGTGTTGGGCCTCAGGGATTTTCCAAGGAGGAGCGAGGCGGAGATCAAGATTATTGACGATGGCCATCTTGCCCCTGGGTATACTCATGAGGCCAATCGATCAGGGCATCTCGCAGAGGCATGCTTGGCAAGTGGTGGGAGGCTCATTCCATGTGCTAGGGGTCTTTTCGTTGATCAAAGGGGCAAGCGAGACCACACTCGCAGTTGTCATATTTCATATTGGATATGGGATGCCAAGAATGAAAAGAGCTTGCACGAATTAACCACAAGGACGGAGGTTCGAGTCATCCTTCTAGTCAACCTCGAAATTGCACCACAAAAACCAAAGGTTACTTGCTAATCGTCTGCTCTAAGAGCTAAAATGAGCATTCGATCGATAAATGACACAAGATGTAAACTGGTTCTGCAAAGTTTTCTATGTCCACTGTGAATTCCTTTTATTATACAACTCCCTTTCAATTACGGGGAATTACAAGTACGACATGATAAACAAGGGTAGCTCAAGACTAATGCTGCTACAAATCTTAAGGGCTTGTTGAGCTTAGAACTGCGAACGATGAGCTGTTGTGAGAATCTACTGCTTGGTGTTAAGCTGAGGACGCGGGATCGTGAGTGGTTGATGGATTTTTTCAGTAAATCAACCATTGCGGATGGTGCACAACCTTCTGAATTAATCGACCTTTGACGGGTGGCGTCCAATAACCGAATATTCGACCCACGGCGAGTGGCAACCAACTACTGAATAGTTCACCCTCAAGAACCGAGTAGTTGACCATTAACAGGTGTCAACCAACAACCCTTTTGAATTTTTCATGCGTGGCGTATTTATAGCAGTTGAAACCGGTGCTGGAACGGCTAAGATGATGCCGTAAAATCGGCTGGAAAGGCGCTAGATCATAGATCTGATTAATGAGAAACAGTTGACGAAGTGAAGGGAACCGGCGGTGGATGTCAACATCAACAGGAAAAGACCCTGTAGGATACATGCTGTGCTCTTACTGTTCAGGTAATGTCCATGCACAATGGTAGCATGTTGCACATCATGCTCTGTGTCAAAAGAGGACAGACTTGGTTGTACTTTTTTGTCGGCCTTACCCGCATATTGATGTGGCGAGGCGAACTGGCAAGCTAGTTTTTTCTCAAGGATATCGAAAGAGGTAAGAAATTATCAGGGGTAGTGCTAGAGGAGTAGGCTCTGCTGGTAGGCCTAACTGCTCTACTCAGAAGGATATGGAGGACCAATTGTGCTTGCAGGGCTGCATCGAAGCCAACGGGTTGGCAACCAAAGACGACTTTTCTTACGGGGGCTGCACTGTTTGGGAGCCAGCTAGTCATAAGTGGGAGGCCAGACGATGGGGACCAAGTCGAGTAGTGTGGATGTCTTGCTTTGCTTGACAAGCTGGCTGTTGGTCGCTGCTTTAGGTGCACTGACCTAGCGGCTCGACCTAAAATGTCATGGAGAGGACAGGCAGACAGAGGTCCAACCCAGATGACACTCGAGGGAGGCTTGCTGGTCTGTTTTTAATTCTCAAGTAGCTTGTGGTAGGTCGGCCTAAACCCAAGCTGGTCCGGACCGAAGCGGATTAAGCTAAGAAACTTCGATGAGCATATTTTCTTATTTACAAAAAATTTAAGTAACAAGCATAAACCCTATGTTTTCATTTCTATGAAAATTGATTTAAAGAAAATAGAAATTATGTAATTTGAAGACCTTACCCTTTTATTTATAATGTTGACATTTTCTAATTCAACCATTCAATAAATTAACGCCATCTAGTATCTGTGCACTAATATCTTGATAGTTATATTCTAAAGCATTTTAACTGTAATTCGCTACTTAATCACTTAAATTAGGCATTACACATAAATAACATAATACATTTTATTTTATATATGTATAGTCCACATGTTTAATTTTCCCAACAAGAACATCAAAATATTTCTTTTAGCACCATAGTCTTTTCATAAATCTAATAAATATAAACATTTACATGCACACATAGAGAGAGATACACGTACATGTAATAACATCAATCTTACGTTTCATTTGACTAAATTATATATCAAACAAACATACGATTGTCTACAATTGTACAACCGAACATAGCTAACTAGTTTCTCTTCCTTCGACAATTTTATGTCGTATTCTTGTCCTAACCTATTCCCCATCAATGATAAAAATCAACGGCCTTCAAATTACATCGTGCTTCAGGTTAATTTACGTTATTTCCTTCTTGTTTTTTGACTTTGAGCAATTTCAACTGATCGATTTTGGGTTTGATGCTTTGAGAGAGAATGGGAAAATGAAATCCAGTAAACACCGTCCTGATTTTGAGCAGTTTCAAATGATGGATTTTGGTATTGATACTTTGAGGGAGAATGGAAAAATGAAACCCAGTAAACACCATCCTAGTGGTTAGACGCTCTAACCTTGGTGTACGAGATCATAGATCCGAATCATGCATGGGCATCATTCAAACCACTGGAGAGACCCTACCTTAGAAAAAATTGAAAGAAATTTGACGACGTTCTCTACGAGTAAGCATAATTGTTTGAACCAGAAGTATTGTATTTGAATTTTTTTGGCATCATTTAGCATTGGTATTAAGTAGGTGATTTTGACAAGTAACAAGGGTTGTCATAATACTAGCGTAATTGATATGATAATGGCAAATTTATTTGTCACTTTTAATGGTAAAACTTCGATAATATTTTTTTTCAAAATCTTAAGTAACTGTAATTTACTAATAGAGTACTAACATACTAATATTATATAATCGTATTCCATGCAAGCAAATGATCAGATTTAATTCAAACAGGTAAATTCAGTTTTACCAATTTAAAATTAACAGTACTTACGTTACCCAAAAGGTAAACCATCCTATCATGAAGCTGGACCCAGTACACTATCAATAAAGTCCAACAGGATTAAGTTCATGAGGAAATCACATTTGCATTCTATGAAATATCAGCACCGCTGCAATGCAAAGAAGCTATTCAAATGCTACTAAAATACGTTACGCTTAATCAGTGCCCTTGAAGGTCACACTGCAGCGTTGATGGATTTCATACTGTAACCAATCCAAATATACTAAAAATGATATTGAAAAACACAATATTATGTATACTAGAAGTCAAGCTGATAAGGTACCCATCGCGATGTATATGTTAAAAAACAATATAAGATTTTCAAATCATTTCTTGTCCATATAAAGACAATACAGATTACCAATCCTAGCCTGAGCGCGAAGCCAATCTCTTGAGATGATGAAACATTCTCTGCTTCACCCACTGCCTATCATTTGGAAGGTACGCATGAATCGAAGGATCGTATCTGGAAACGAAGTTCAATGCACATGTCAGTTAGGAAAAGTAACATGCAAGTTGCACGCATCTTTGTATAAGCTATATATACAGACACACACATATATGTATACACACACACACATATATATATATATACACACACATACACATACATATATATCAGCTAAACCTCAAACCCCCCATTATCAGCTAAGTTCCGAATTAAATAGATATATTTTCTATTTTACCACTTCTCTATTCTTTAATTCAAAACTTGGGCTAATATCAGAAGGATTTGAGGTGTAGCAAAAATGAGTCGTAGCCGTGATATATATGTATATGTATATATTTGTACACACACACATATATATAGATATACATACATATAGACACACACACGTACAGTAATGCACTCAGATCTGTAATGCCATCCATGAAGTTGTAAAGATTAGCGATATATATCAGCTAAACCTCAAACCCCACCCCCCCCCCCCTCCCTTCCAATTATCAGCTAAGTTCCGAATTAAATAGATATATTCTCTCTTCTACCACTTCACTCTATTATTTAATTCAGAACTTGTGGCTAATATCAGAAGGATTTGAGGTGTAGCAAAAATGAGTCGTAGCCGCGATATACACACATATACATATACATAGACACACACACGTACACTAATGCACTCAGATCGGCAAGGCCGTCCATGAAGTTGTAAAGATCAGCGATGTCGTAGGTGATGTTCCTGATTGTTGGATTAATTTCCTTCAGCTTTCTCTCATATAAACCACAAAGTCCTGTTCATGTCAAAATAATATTTATAAAAACTTTAACTTTTTGTTAAATAAATGTCATCCCAGTTCTCAAAACTTTCCATTTTGGTAGATACAAATAAAGTAGATTGTTAAGCAAGAAATTTTGAACTAGTTCGGTTACATATTTATGCAAAATCAGTTTAACCACTAAAGATGACCTTTTTCAAATATTTGAATAAAGGATCAACCATGAAATTAGATTTGTAGTAAGGATATTTACCACCAATTTCGGTGAATTTTTCTACTATCTATCAGTCAATTGATAGAGGAATAATCTATGGACGGTTATTAAAACTGAGAACTTGAAACAATTAAGAGAAGACTGAACATTTGAATCAAACCATTGAGATAACATTTGGAACATTTATTGGCACAAATTAGAATTCGAAACAAGGAATCCTCCTAACAATAGAACAGCTAGGAGAATAAGATATAAATACAATTTTTGATGACTATATACATGCATGCAAACTGTATAAAGATTATTGTGTACATCCATCGTCTATTAGTATACGATAAGAAGGATAGCTAATGAAACATTTACTAGAACTGAACACTTGGAAGTTAGATATATGTATTGGAACAGTTGTACAGATAAAGAAAAACTAGATTTAAACATTAAAATATTAGACAAATACACAACAAAACTATAAATCATCTCACATTTGTTGTTTTTGGGTTTGTATGGTGTTGAATTAAAAAAGAATTCAATTATTCTTAATATTTCAATATGTTGATAGTTAATTGTCTGCATAACAGATAGAGTTACTCTAATTAAACCTGTAAACTTATTATTATTTTTCTGCAAGAAAAATGTTTCATTTGTTTGACATCCATGTGTTGTCCAGATATGATTAGGACTTTTCCTCTTTAATTGCATTAAGCAATCCCTATCAGCTACTGTCCAAAGTAAACTTCAGCAAATTAACTATGAGACAGAATACACCCACCAAAGGATGCTGCAATTAGTGTGGGTGTGTGTGCGCGCGTGCATGCACACATCCACACACAGCATGCACTGTGTGATCAATTGATCAAACTGGATAGCATATTTTAGTTCCATCAACTTATCTAACACCACATTATATCCATTAAGAAGGCATTTATTTTTTTGATTTGTTTTTTTTTCAATTAAAAAGGCGTTTATTGATGTGAGGTAAATGCTTAGTTTGATCAAATTAGATGTTAACTAAAACAACAATCGTTCTTTCTTATAGAACCATATGCAATGATTTACGTATAATTTGAAGCTACAAAAAAAGTTACTTGGTGATTTCGCAGCAATTTAATATCGAATCGGAGATTGAAAGGTTATCTTATCAGCTACTAGAAATAGAAAATTTTGTTTTCATTAGTTAAAATATGATCGGAATTTGATTGTTCATCATCTATCTCCCTTATTTTATTTTTATCATCAAGGTGGTTCAACTTTTTGACCATACATTTAAAACAAACGGAATTATAAAGAGTTGTCGTTAAAATATTAGATATAGGAAACAAGACTTCAAAAAAACAAACAAACAAATATTCTTGAAAAAAAAACGCATTTTTTTCAAACCATCTTAAAAAATAATGAAGCTTAAACATTAAGCACAAAACATAATAGCACTTTCAAGAAAGTGAAAACTATAAAGAAATGACAAAAACACAAGTCAAAATTCAAACAATTAAGCTTTTTTGCTCAAAAAAACAAATTTTAAAATAAGCCAATTTAAAAAATAAATAAACAATTGATCAAAATTTATAACCTAACCTATTCTGCAATTTCATTCACAATAACAATTTTTCAAACTAATGGAACCTCACAAGCATTTTAGAACAAAAAATTATTTATAGGAAAAGACAAATGAAGAAAACTAAAACTGTGAACGAATCTAGAAACCCAAAACCAATATATGAAACAAAAACCAGACACAGTTGCATATGGTTTTGAAAATCTTGAACTCATAATTTTTTTATAAATACCTTACACATTATTCCATTTGGAAATTCTCATGAACAATACCACAAAATAATAATAAAATACTTCTTAGCTCAAAGTACGTATTATTCGCAGCAAGTAGAAAATTTATTCAAGAAAAATACAAGTTGAACTTTGATTGTTTATAATTCAAGGATTTTAGCACAGATCATCTTTTCCACTTTTAACAATTTTTCATGAATTTCTGCCATATTTACTAATAGAATATGTTTATGGTTGGTTATTCTTAAAATAATTATTTGAACAAACTTCCAAAATATAGATTCAGATGCATCCAACTGTTTGCATACTTTTGTGATATAACTATTCTGAAAGTAATTTTTCACAAGTTAACAAAGTAAACTTAAGTTTGATTAGACATCGAAAAACAAGCATCATCAAGAAAAAAGTTGGTGCCTCTAGTTAGTACAATTAGAAATCAAGTTATAATCAAATCTGAACCTTTATCAGCTGTGTTGTCAAGTCATTAATTAGCACATACTGTTGAGTCATATCACACTTGCCTTTTGAGTATTTTACGAACTGATTAACTAAATACATATATTGACTTCTATATACTAGGTTTCAAGTTCTACAAGTTCTTGCAAAAGAATACCAGCTTATATGCACTACTAATACATGAAATTATAAACTCTACGAAATTAATCTTAAAGGTGTTTTAACACTATTTTCCCTTTAGTATCACATATCCCATGCATTTTCATTGAGTGAAATAAATTTCAGTACGCTGTTATAAGCATGAATAATACAAAGCCCACATTAAGATGGCTTGTATGCCAAATTGCTGCTAAAACAAGTGACATGTAGTTAAGAGTACGTGGACAAATGGAATGTTTTATTTGATAAAAAGGATATTTTGATCAAATTTATTTCATATGCATAGGTCTACATGTTAATTACTAGTATGATAAGTATCATGTATTCATGTTACTAAAGCCGAGTTGCAAAATTGTTATGTAGCATGCCACTTCAAAATTTTGTACTGTAATCTTATTGATAGAACAAGGACGCATGCCAATTGCTAAGAGCATGCCGACAAATGAGCGATATTTCAGTAGAAAAAATCAAAATCAAAGTGAAACTTTGATCAAATTTATTTCATTTGCATAGGTTTACATGTTAATTACTTGTATGATAACTATCAAGCTACTGGAGCTAACAAATTTTAGTTGGGAAAATGTTATGTAGCATATCACTTCAAATTCTGTACTGAGATAACAAATATAAAAAACAATTTTGGCGTAGTGTAGCATGTTGGTTGATTAGATAATTGGCATGCAAAATAATCTGTAATGTTGTACATGCTTACTGGCAAAAACAATACCATACTGAAGGAAATGTTCAACAATTGAAAGGATATAGGAAGGGCCGAAGGGTGTTAAAAACTTAAAATGGTGTTAAATGTTTTATATTAGTACAAAATTGTATATTTACTACAATGTAGAAAATCAACATTGCTAAACACATATCTAGCTAGTTTAAGACAGTGACATAAAGTGTCAATTGCATTTCAATTGTTAGTCTGCTTTTTAACCACTCAAGGAAAGAAAAAATCATGATGAACTACAATTGAGCATAGCAGGACTACAAAAAGAAAGTGCATTTGTATGTCTATTTGTGGTCTTGAAACGTACAAGAAAAATTGGTTAATTTTACTCATTGTTGTATGCTAATCATGAATGTTGCATAGTTACTCATGTCAATTGCATTACGAATTCATGTTATAGCAGTTTTGTTTGGTATTTTCACAGCTAATAGGCACATGACATCCTACATTTAGACATGGTTACTCATTGTTGAACTACAATTGAGCGTAAACAGGACTACAGAAAGAAAGTACATTTGTATGTCTATTTGTGGTCTTGAAATGTACAAAGAAAATTGGATAATTTTACTCATTGTTGTACGCTAATCATGAATGTTGCATAGGCCTATCAACAGATGCTTTCGGATGCGGACAGTGTCATATCTGCATCCGCATCCAAAATTAGGTTCGGATATCGGGTATTCGCATCCACGGATACGGACAGATATCGGATAATTATCCTATCCGCTAACGACCGATAAATCAAGAATTACAAAAAGAAAGTCTTAGTTTAATATAAATATTTTTCAATCTCGTTGATTATATAAGTGTTAAAAATTGACAAATATGATGATAATAAATAGTTTCGAACAGTTAATAAGCATTAAGTGCATATAATATAAACTACTAGCTTAATAAAATGATAAACAAATATCATTTATTGCATTAAAATACACATAATTTGAACTATAATCTTGACATAAACCGGATGAATAATTTTCGCATGCGGATGTCTTCGTATCCGCGTCCGCATCCGTTTTCCGGATATCGGATATTTATCCCTTTTTTGAATGCGGATGCGGACGGATTTCGGATTTTTCAGGTATCCATTGACAGAGCCCTAATATTGCATAGTTACTCATGTCTACGAATTCATGTTATAGCAGTTTTGTTTGGTATTTTCACAGCTAATGGGCACATGACATCCTACATTTAGACATGGCATGCCTTTGTAAGTGACGACTTGACATTCTACAATCGGAGATGGTTTCCAACATGTGCAGTGTGAGTAAAATTCTAAGAAAAATCATGTTACCTATATTCAAATAACAAACTCATTAGACGCTAAGAAATTGTAACCTATAGAATAAAATCTAATGGCATTCGTTTATAGACCACAAGAAAGAAAATATAATAATAACAGAAGATTAATGATAGGTTTTCTGATGCAAAATAGTATACAAAGTACAAACATTTAGATGATGTTGAACAACTTAAACACCACAAGAAAATATACTGTAGATGGATGGTATATCATCATACATCGTAAACTTAAAAACTTGACCACGAGATATTGAATGAATGCACGCTTGCACACAATATAAAGTTTCCAGTATCAGTTCAAGTTCTTGAAGATTAATTTAAAAAGGTAAATTACCATCCATCGCTTGACTAGTTGAATCATAATCCATGAAGGTCCTAGTAGCTCTGTTATGAGACGTTTGCATCAGTATAATGGTGTGCATATTAGCCTGTAGAAAATAACTCAACATGAGCATAACAATACTGTAATAATCACTTGTTTTTGTCCATAAAGAAAGTGGATGCAGAATCTTTCATACACTAAATTAGAATACAATAAGGACAGTATATTAACCTTGCAAATAGCTTTATAAAGCGCAAAGGTGTCCATTAACAATTTTACAGGTTAGCCGGACTAAAATACTGCAGTCGTATCACAAATATTCTGACAGCATGATTACAGAGTTCTGCTAAAATGTTAGTGAGAACAATCATGTTTATGCAGGCAATCTCCGTTTTATGTATTTCAGTATTTGGTATTGTCTTCGCATACCTCAACACACTCATACATGTATATTTTTGAAAGAGATAACTCTGTCTTACTGTAGAGTTACTCCATCCCTCAAACGTCAGAACCTTCCAAGAGACCAAAATTTCTTTGTCGAACAATCGCGATTCAGCTGTTCTTACCGAGGTTCAAATTTTCACTTTCCGGATTCGTTTTGGTCATCTATACTTCTAAAAATTTTGGTTCCGTTTCGGAAATTCCATTTAAATTCCGGTTTCTTAAGTCCATGTTTTTTTTTTCCAATGTAAATATGTTAAAACATTCAATGATAACCAAGATATTTTAATATTAATACAATTTCCATTAATCGTTTTTATAGTTTTAATAAATATACATTGTTCAATTTCTTTATCTTACTTTTAGCTCATACATTGCTGAGGCAAAATTCTCATTTTTTAAAGTACAAAGCCTGTAGTGTACTTGTAATGCTTCATCAAAGTCCAACGTCCATCTTCTAGTTTAAGCTCATTTCACTTTCTTTTCCAAAGTCAAAATAACCAGATCCAATTTGCGATTCCAACCACAATTCTATCGTTCTTCGGCTCCTTCCCTCCTCTCCCTTCAAACAACCCTCAATTTTGAATTCTATTCACACTAAAATACACTTTGAATCTGAAATAAATGTTATCGATTAAGGAGCAAAACAAAGAAAATTGAAGGTAATTACTAACTTTTTGTTTTTTCAGTTTACAGTGATTTTTTCGGTGCCAGTCCGGAAAGGAAACTTCCTCGAATTTCGGCCCGGTCAGCACAGGATGCGGGATGGAATGAATGGAATTCCGACGTACCAGGCGGAAGTTCAAACCTTGGTTCTTACTTTGAAACTTCACAGATTATTACAAAGTTTCAAATCTCATTCGTGAACTCATTTTTGTGCTTTGACGTGATTGAACATCAACTTTCATTCATATCTCGTTTGATACCCATCTCGTTCAATGTATTAAATCTCAATCGAAATCCTAATCTAAGATATTGTCTAAAATTACATATTTTTCTTTTATTTTTTTACCTTTTACATGATCCATACTAATCTTATCAATTATTATTTTATAATCTGTATCATGCTTTCAAATCTCGGATTACAGACGAAATCTCGGATTGACTTTTCGGACTATATCTCGGCTTGAGATCTTAAGATCTCAAATGAGATGGCTGTATAAATGTTAAAAAATCACGTCTAAAATCTCACCTCACCCAGATACAAAAAGTTAATCTCAAGGATTGTGTTTTTTTTTTCAAAGTTTAAATGCAAAAGCCTTTTTTAGTTAATAACCATATTAATTAAGCTACCACTCTCCTTCAAAAAAGAAAAACTAATACGCTCTTTCTACCAAATGTACCACATTTCCATGCAATCAAATAGGCTACAATCCTAATTTTATTTTGATATATAAGAACCATTAAAAATATCTTTAAAATATCAATTTTACACTCTTAAGTTACTTCAAAATAGTCTTGAGTTGTAAATGATCAAAATCAAGGTTTTGTATCTCACTCATTTCGGCCAAGATCTCATTTGACCACTTGAACAATTCGAAACATTTGATGATTCTGCATGGATCTCATTTGAATCGAACCTCGTCTCAATCAAGAAGATCATGGTCGAGGTTAATTTGCAAGATCTTGATCGAGTTCATGATTATTTTTTAGCTTAAATGATGAGTTGGCCAATAAATCTGCAATAAATCAATGAAACATATCTTCTCTATTCTAATCTAAACCCATAACAAATCACAATTTAGTCTAATATATTGTATTTAATTCAATTTTTACTCACATAGAAAGTTCCTAGATATTAAAGTTTCACTTTTCATTCCAATTGATTTGTTTCAAACTCAATAATTGTAGGTTCAGTTGAGTTCATGAATTCAACTCAAGAATTCCAAATTAGTTTTTCAAAAACTTTTAAACTAATTTATTTTGACTTCGTTTTTTTTTTAATTGCATTATAAATAAGAATAGTTTTTTTTTTGAATTGCAACAAATTTAAGCTATGAGATTCTATGTTTTTTTATATTTTGTTTTCCAGAATTGCACTGAATTAAAGCACAAATATGATAAGTTATCTTTTTATTTTGTTTTACGGTTTTCTTCCATTGCAGCATATTTTTATTTTTGATGTTAGTTTTTGGTTGCAGTATACTATTAACAGAATTAGAACGTTCATGAAATGAACTATAACGTAAGTACTAATCACGGATAAACAAAAGGTTTTGGTTATCACAATTGATTCTTAACTCAAATTAAGTTTGGTACAAGTTAAAACATGCTAACATGACACCAAACAACCATTTATGTTGGATGAGTGGATTTGTACTTCTAAAAGAATGAACAATCAGATCATAATTTAAAATTATCAAGAGGTCGAAGTTTTTCTTGAAGAGGCATTTTCCTATAAAGTTGAGAGGATTGAGATAGATTTGTTATTGCGTAAAGAAAACTTGATTTTATTTTGGTTAGCTTGCATGATGTTATGCCCATTTTGTGCTGGGGGTTTCATATAATTTATAATCTTTTTATTCCTCCAAATGTTGTGTTTATGAATGTTGCAACTCACAAATTTAGTTCTATATGCAAATAATTTTATATAAAAAACATATTCTAAGATAGTTTCAAGATGGAAATTTGAACCAAAGATGTAAATCTGAAATAGACGTCCGAGATGTATTTATCCCATTCGAATTCGTATGTGAGATCTCTGAAACGAGACTTGACCGAACTCGGGATTCTAAAAACATGACTGAAACCTAAGGTTTGAAACCTTGAACTGACAAACATTTTAATGGATGAAAATGAATTTCTCATGTGATGGGAACGTTTCCAATAATTCATCAAAACTGCATTTCTTCCAACAATCACAAGGTAAAGCAGTTCATTATTTACTGAACAAATAGAATAGTGAATGTAAAGCTTATATTCAAGTTATTCTACTTAAGATAGGTTTAGTCAATAATTACCTCCTCAAACCTGATTTCAGTTAGTAGGGCTATTCATATTGTATTACATGTATAAAAAAGAAAAGCAATCCCAACCTAAAAAATTAGAATTACTTCTAAATTTGGAAGCAGTGAGTGTCAAAAAGTTTTTAAAAAATGAATGACCGAAAGAAGAAGATAATACAACATTCCAAATCTTCAAGTGCTTATAAAGGCTCAAAGGAACCTACACATCTCTCAAAATAATTTCTGAAGTTTTATTTTCAATTCAAATATTTCATCAATTCTGGAGAAAACCAGCTTACATAGAGCACAGACAAACAATAATAATTTCGCTGAATAAACACTGTTGGGGAATCTCAATTTAGCCTTAAAACCCTAAAAGTTAAGTCTTTTGTCCTAATCCAGCGTAGGAAACAAAAGCATCCCGAAACAAGCAAAAGAATACCATCAACACACACAAAGTACTTCAAGCATAACAAAACAGATGCACATTAGAGCGAACTCCGTTATGTTGATGAAAGATTATCAAAACTACAACGGCTATTGTCAGAACTGAAATCAAGCTTAGAGGGAAGAAAGGATAGAGCAAGAATCTGATGAACGAAGTTAATAAAACATTGAAAATGCTAAAAGTAAAGTAGGGAGCAAGAGGATCTCACCATGAGAGAGTGGTTTGTTTTCCTCTATGCGCCGGAGTGAAAGATGGGCGAATAAAGGGCCAACTGTATTTGCAAGCCCGTAAGATACTTTAACCTGCTACGATTGGGCTGGGTCAGATCATACCTGATCCATTATCCATCAGACCCATCAACTGTATTTTTTTATACGTTACTTTATGGTTTATTTTCAACGGACAAATATATATATATATATATATATATATATATATATATATATAAATAGAAAAAATACATAGGACAAGTGCGAATCGTGCTTGGGGATTGCATAATTTTTTAACTTGGCATCTTTTGAAAGTTTTTAGTCACGTGAATGTGGAACGTAAACTTTTGAAGCGTAATTTTTTTCGAATTGGTTCTTTCTGAAAAACTACTAAGAAACCTTAAATGATAAATATATTCGAGTAATTTGAAAGAATACAAATTATAGATATGTTTAGAAACAATTGTGTTATACAACAAACAATAACATCTTTATTAATAGTTGGTTTGAAAGCGCAAACTTTTTGTTCCGACCATAAACTTTTAAAAATACCGTTTACTCATATGTTATTTAACGCTCATTTATGTATGTTACCAAAACTCTTAAAAATTGGATCTAACATATGGACTCACTTTACAAATTCAACACGTGTCTTTACAAATATTAATAAACATTAATATCATTTGAAAATAAATTGTTTTTTTACATATTCAAAACGCTTAAATATTATCAAATCTTAATGTCACTCAAAATAGGATATAACAAATGAAATTCCTTTACAAATTCTTCCTTTATTAACTAATAATAGAAATATAAATTCAAACTACCAAAAAAATAGATACTGAAACTTAAAAATAAAAATTCAAACAAACTATGCATGAGTTCAATGCAAAATACGTCTAAATATTTTTGAAAATTATTTTTTTGAATGTTTGAGACATATACAATTTGTAGAACAATTCACGCGCGAAGCGCGTGCCATAACGCTCATAAAAAAGAAGTCATTTTCTAACTTGAAAGCATAACAATAGTAATAATACCAATTTTCTAAATTAAATCGATCGTTTAATTATTATTTTTGTGTATTGCATGGAAATACTATTTGGTATGACTTAATTTGAATTGGAATTGAATTAAAGAGTCAAAAAATGATAATTAACTATAATTAGTTGTATTTTATTCTAACTAAAATTTAAAAATGATGAATATTTTCCATAATTGAAAATGTGAAATAAAGGACATTATTAACTTTAGTTTGTAGATAATTACTTAAGCGTATAAAAAAATTCATTACTAAATAACGTAAAAATGGTGTCACATGAGTACGAATATACATTTATTGTTACATGCGGCAAGAGTAGATTATGATAAATAGGTTTATTGTTAAATTTAATTTTGGTTTAAAATAAATGGAAAATTAAATACAATTAACTCTAATTAATTATTATTTGTTTCTTTCTAGTTTGATTCCAATATAAATTAGAAAACTAGTTATACAACAATTTAGTATTGATACTCTTCCTAACTAAACGAATTAATTACCATCAGTGGGAATATTCATTCTATAAAAATTAATTAACTTCATTTCAAAGAGAGAAAAATATGGTATTATTCATTTATAATATCATCAACATCCAAACCAAGAAATAAACATGTTATTTAATTTTTAAATTAATTAAATTACATCTTTTCTCTAGGGGTTTTAATTTTGTACGAGCGTCCGTTGTCCACCTCGGTTCAAAGTCGAAATGTGTCCGTCCGTGTTTGTCTGTTTCTCATTTAGGACACGAATTAAAAAAAATTGTATAATATTTTGTCCATACGAATTGTTCGATGATTTTTCTATTTTTCGTACATCGTCCATCCGTTGTCTAGCTCGTACGAAGAGTGTACGAGCCAAAATCTCATCTAGTCTGTGTCTGTCCGAAACACTTATTGGACATGGCAAAAACACTCATATGTCCGGTCCGATCCGCCCGATTAACACCTCTACTTTTCTCTATTAAGTTTATAGAAAATAATTTTATAACCTAAGAATTTTAGTTTAAACTAAAAATTAAAATGAGGCAAACTTTACATTATTTTTGAAAATAAAACCATAGAATTGAATGTGTTACCACTGTGCCTTCGAAAATGGCAGCTAGTTCATCATTTAAGTTTTTAGATCAGGCATAAATTTTGTATATTACTAAAGACGATCTTTTTGTTCTTATTGGTACCACTGTAATTCAAGTATATTCATTTAATAATTTACTTTTTAATACCACAATTACATTCTATTATTTAATAATAACTAAAAGACAGTAAAACGTAACTTACCAATTGAAATTCAAGGACAGTTTTTTACTGACCATTAGAACTTTGCCCACCCGATATAACAATACCACACTCACCAGTTTCTAGAAAAGTTTCTAAAAATGATATACTGACAGTTATTTTATCCAAATACTCATTAATAACAATCTTTTTGAAAACAACATTTTGTGAAGACTGCAGAAATTTTAAATACAGCATTGAAATTTTTTGAATTTTAGAAAACTTAATTAAATGTACTACTTTTTTTACAAAACTACATATACGGATACTAAGATTCTTTGAAGCGTCTTCTTATGATTTTGGCTCGTTGACGATTGAGTGAATCGATTGCCAATACATTCGATATTACTTAAAATTAAGGAGGAAGATGAATTTTGATTATTTGACCGTTTATTTAAGGAATGTTGGTAATTTTTAAACAATAAATACATGTTTTTGTGGTCCAGAAAGCACAATTAATGGAATTATAAAGTATAATAAATATTTTTGTTGGTACTTTTTTACTCATGGTAATCAAAGTGCATTTCAATAGCGACTTAAATTGTGAACTAACAATTTTGTATGCTTTAGTACTCATTGCATGCTCTACCTATATTAGGTATTCAAAGAAACTCGCTCCTAAACCATGTGTCTTCCCGCTTTAATGGTAACAACTGCTTGAGCATGATCCTACTTTGTAAGAACATATGCAATTGTTAATAAAAAGTACACAACATGATTTAACGAAATTAGTCATTGAAAAATATGTAATTAAGTAAAATTAAAAACCAATTTTGATCCATTGCAAAATCAAATTTTATATCGAAATAAAGTGCAACCCAATTTAAGCATTAAAAAGAATTGGTATCTAGTTGGTCCTCCCATTAGATATAATAAAAAGGAATTAGTTATCTTATTACTTTGAATTGAAATTAAATGAAATAAGAAGCAAATAATTCCGTTTATCGGTTGAATGACAATATAATTTGACATGATTCTTCTAGTTTTAAATTAGTTTACTTATAAACATTATAAACAAGTACACCTCTAATCCATAATTGTTTACAAACATCTTTAAAATGTAGAAATTCACATTAATATGACATCAAAAACACTTTGTAGGAAATAAATTACCTTATAGCCTTTTAAGGCTTTCAAAAAATTGATGATAGTCATGCATTGAATGGAAGTCATGTGTTATTTCTAAATCTTAGATTGACTAAGATGAATAATATTAGATTTAAACAAAAATAAGTTTATGTCAAGTAAGATAGTATAAAACATTTAAATAAGAAGTAAAAGTTTATAAAGCAAATATTTATAATTAAATATTAAAAAAACCCAAAGTTGTCTACTATAGCCAAAACAAATGAGCTACTTATGCATTTACATTTTTCCTAAAACGCTATAAAATTTATTATTTGAATATTCCATTATCGTATATTTTTTTACAACTTGATTTTCTTATATATTTGTGTAAGAATAGAAAAACGACCAACTTTACCGCTGATAGACTATACTAAAAACATAAAGATTACTTGGTACCTATGCAGTAATAAACAATTTATGCCCTATAAAATAAATTTGATAAAAAAATTCATAGCGTATGAATATAGTAAAAATCAAATAAAAGTAACATTGGATACAAATTTTGATATTGAAAAAATTAGTTTGTTTAATCTCTAATAAGTTTTACCAAACAATCGAATATTTTATGCTGCCAATGCATTAGTAAATTCAATAACTCTTGGAAAAAAATGGAAAATAAACTCCTAACCATGCTAATACTAATATTATAACATGATTAACTTTGAAGAAGTAATTAGGATAAATATATCCTTTGGCATGTAGTTGTAGTATAATATAATAGATGATTATCGCGACAAATGTACCTATATATCATGACTTTTTTTAACTATTTAGAAAAATAAAAGGTCTTTGTAATACTAAGTAAGAAATTAGTTTTAAAATTCATAAATGCTTGCAAAGTAATGGCAGTTCATATAGTAAATTCAAAAGTATGTATTGTAACAACCCGCATATTTAACAGTTATATATTTAAATGTTTTATTTAAATATAGCGTCGTTAGTCGGATTTTTTGGATCTAAAATGTTACTTTTTGCAAACGGCCGAATTAGAACTCGAAACCACTTCCATTGAGTTCAAAATGGCGTTTGCGATCTTTTTGAGTATAAGATTTGATATGTTTGGAGGAAGTTGAATTTTGCTACCTTTTCTAGTTGGGTTTTGGGTTCAGCCCACTAGCTAACTAAATACCCTAACTCAGTCCCTCTCCTTCCATTCTCTCATTCCTACTTCTAAGCTTAAGTTAAACTGAAAATGGGGGAAAGGAAGAGGAATTAAAAATTCCAAGCCCTAGTTTCTTTTTGCAACATAAATTCTTGCTCCAAAAATCAAAGGGAAGCCATTGGTAAGCCTCCTATTCATCTTCTCCAAGTCTTTCTCCTTCAATTTCAGAAAATTTTCTAAACCTAACTTATGAAGATACTTGTTTTGATCTTAGATTGAAGCTAGTAGAGTTGAAGTGGAGAGTGGTTGGTTGTTTCTTTGCTATTAAGCCTCTCTATTCTTGTTCTGAGTTAAAAAAGGTGAGTTTTGAACTCACATCTACTTCTCTTGATATTATTGATGTTAGGTGAGATTTTTATCTTACATCTATGGCTACAACTATCTTGCGTTATTAGGAATGAATTCCTAGCATATTTACATGTTCATTTGCTTTCGATTTGGATTGATTTGGTGAAATTACCAAATTATGATTTTTGAAGCCAAATCTATGAAAATCTTTCTATGGTTGATATTTATGTTGTTGGAGTGTTTGGGTGAGTCGTTAAGGTTAGGTAGTCGTTTGACGTGAGCCCCATAATCAACACTCGTCTGATTGCTTCCGATTGGTTTTGGCTTTCAATGGCCTAGGTTCAGGAAATGCCTGACCATCGGGTTTCAGACGTCTGAATCCCTATTTCAGACGTCTGAATATTGTTCTGAGGAAGATTTTTATTCCCAGATTCAGATGTCTGAATTTATATTTCAGACGTCTGAATTGGCTAAATTTCAACCAGAAAGGAAATAGGAAAAATATTGCCTATTTCAGACGTCTGGAAATTAGGTTCAGACGTCTGAATCCTGTTCTAGAAAACAAATTTATTTCCAGATTCAGACGTCTGAACCACTTCTTTCAGACGTCTGAACCTGCTGTTTTTTGCCATTTTGCCTTGTTCATTTAGTTTTCCAAATTTAATCGATGCGTGTTGATTCTAATTAGTTGTTTATGCATATTTGACCTTGATGATTCCTTTTCGACTTCATTCACAGGTTTTTATAAATAATCTCTTCAAATCGTATTGAAAGCTCGTTTCTCCAATTTATATATTCTATTTAAAACACACACAAATTCGCACTCCAAGCGAAGTGGGAGGAAAATTAAATGATTAGATAAAACGCGTGCAATTAACACGTGTGTTCATCCTTTCAGTTGATTCCCAATCTATTCGTTTGAACGTTTTGACCTTTGGTCTTGTTTACCGATGAAATGAGGTGAACTTTGTATTGCTTTGAGAGTGAAATTAACTAACGGATAGTAAACCGTTCAGTGCGAACGAGTGGTTGTGGGACTCACGTTACCACTTTTTGGATTCATTTTTGAGAGTTATAACACATTCTGCCAGTTAGTGGTGTCCAGTACTGGCCCTTCGGACCTTCACCACTACGGTTTGTTACCTACGGATGTGTTGCCTTCGGGTTTGCATCTTCAGGTTTGTTGCCTTTGGGATAGTGTCTTCGGATTGTTTCCTTCAGGTTTGTTGCCTTCGGGTACGTTGCCTTCGGGTATGTTGCCTTCGAGTTTGTACCTTCAGGTTTGTGCCTTCGGGTTTGTTGCCCTATTGTATCGCTTTCGGAGTTGGTCTTTATGAGCCGCTCGAGTGATATTTGGGTTTGGAGCCTTCAGGCTTATGGATCCTTGTTTAT
The DNA here is from genome assembly GCA_030765085.1 of Allium cepa. Lineage (NCBI taxonomy): Eukaryota > Viridiplantae > Streptophyta > Magnoliopsida > Asparagales > Amaryllidaceae > Allium > Allium cepa. The sequence continues at coordinate 55,830,150 of CM060935.1, read as the reverse complement.
ACAGTACTGAGCACGTGCAAATTTTTTGATGTTTCATTGGTATGTATATTCCCTAGGTATTGCCCTTATGTGTTGGTCTTTTTGAGCCGCACGATACATATAGCGATTACCTTGTGGAACTTGTGTTACCTTCATTGGTATTTGTTATTTCCCTTTTTGGCTTGTTTTGGGATATTCATATCATTTGTTTATTGTGTTGCCGATGATATGAGACTTGTCTTATTTTGATTCATCTTTTGTTAGATGATTGTTGTATCTCTTTTAGAGATATTTGTTATACCGTGTGACCTTGCTGGTTATTATTGTTCAGTTTATCTAACTGATTTGTTTAGTTAGACTGACCCGCGTATTTTATACTCGGGTCAGACCGAGTTATTTCAGGTTAGGTGCTTTTGGACTTAGCCTACTTTGCTTCTGCATGGACTATTCAGCTTGTTCCTTTTTGTTAAAGCTTTTTGTGTAGTCCTTTTTGTTGTAACTCTGATATATGTATTCTTTTGGATTCGTCTGTATATTGTGGTTTGCTATACCACTTGACGTGTATCAGTTTGTATACTCTGTTATGTATCAGTATATGTGTATATGATGATCTACTGTTCTGTGGTGTATATTACATTTGAGTTGTTATATTCTGTTCTAATAGATCCTCCAACCACCTATGGTTTTTGTTTTAAGTGTTCATTGGATATGTCGATCTGCTGGTATGACTATTGTCGATGTATTCAATAGATAGTTAGAGCAAGGCTATAGATGGTCGCTCCTAACCAGTCTTATTCTCCATGTTAGTTGACGGCATCACCCTGTAGTGTCCTTGGCTAGCGTGGGTATAGAGGTGGGCCGTCACAGCTTGGTATCAGAGCGAGGTTCAGGACAAGATATGATAAACACGGAATAGAAGCACGTATTACGATACATCAGAGTGTAATAAGTGATACAAATCTTTGAATCATCGTGTCTCTCTATTCCTTCTACCATCAAAGGTTAGATAGGAATTGGGAATACGTCTAGGAATGCATTTTGTTCCGTAGTATTCCATATTTGGATTGGTGACATCTACCTTGTGAATAATCTTATTCTTATCTTACTCTCAGCGTATGGCTGGAAGAGGCACGGGACGACGTTCGGATGCTGGGCAATCCAGTGGCTCACATCCGGATGGCGTTTATATGTCTACCGATCAGTTTTTGGAATTGTTTAGGAGCACTCAGCCTCCAGTCTCGAGTGTCTCCACCTCGCAAGTCTGCCTTTGCACGCCAGTGCAGTGATTTTTCTCATCTTGGAGGAAAGTCGTTTAAGGGCTCCGAGTCCGTTCTTGAAGTCCAAGCTTGGCTTCGCACGTGCGAGCGTATCTTCTCTCGTATGGATCTTTCTGACCATGATAGAGTTCTTGTAACTTCTAGCTTATTGCAAGAGCGTTCTCTTGATTAGTATGAGCTTCTTGTAGCCAAAATTGATGAGTCTACTCTTTCTTGGACTCAGTTTCGGGGACGATTCGAACTCAAGTTCGTTCCTGAATCTGAAAAAGTTTTATTGACCCGTCGCTTCCTTGAGTTAAAGCAAGGGAAATCTTCTGTTTCTGAGTATGTTGCATCATTCGAGGCTTTATCTAAGTATGGTCTTGAATTTATTAGCACTTCTTATAAGAAGAATTTGAAGTTTGTTTCTGGTCTTAAGAAATATCTTAAGAAGTCTTTGTTGCTCCAGCTTAAGCTTTCTTTTGAGGAGTTGGTAGATTCTGCACTTCATCTTGAAACCATCGAGAAGGAGTGTGATAGTGCTGAGGATGTTGAGGTTTCTAAGAACCCCAACAAGAAGCAGTTTCCATTTCAGAAATCCAGGTATTTTCCTTCTAAGAAGAAGAAGACTGGTGGTGCTAGTTCTCAGTCTCGGTCTGTTGGAACACCTTTCATTCAGAAGTGTTTCAATTGTGGTTCTCCGGATCATATTATTCGAGCTTGTCCTAAGCCTCTCTTCTGTCGCTATTGCAAGAAGGAAGGTCATCATGTTTCCACCTGTCCTACTGTTCCGGCTGGTGCCAAGTCTAGCAAGCTTTATGCTGCTAAGACTTCTGAAGGCCCCTCTCAGCCCAAAGGTATATCTCCATCTATTTTGGAAGGTTCTATTTTATTTCATGACCATAGTATTCGAGTTCTTTTCGATACGGGCGCTTCACATTCTTTCGTATCGCAAAAGCTCATTGATGATTTATCTTTGGATATTTCTTGTTTGGTTACTTCTTTAAGGATTGCAAATCCTATTGGAGGATCCGCGACCCTTAGTATGCTTTATGATGATGTCGAGATTGTTTTATGTGGCTTTTCTTTTCGTGCGAATCTGCACATTATTTCTTGTCTGGGATTTGATATGATTTTGGGAATGGACTGGCTAGTGAGATATGATGCCAAGGTTATTTGTTCGGAGAGAATTTTGTATCTTCGACATCCGGATTCGCCTACTCAGCTATTACTTGTTCTTCGGAATGTGGATAATTCCGAAATGGCTTTACATTTTCTTGATTCGCGGGATGATGATGATATGTCTCGTATTCCTATTGCTTGTGAATTTTCTGATGTTCTCGAACCTGTTTCGGGTTTGCCACCCAAACGGGCAATTGAGTTCCACGTTGGTCTCATTCCAGGCATGCAGCCAGTTAGTCGTTCTCCCACGAGGATGTCTACAAAGGAAAATGAGGAACTCAAGAAGCAGCTTTTAGAGCTTGAGTCCAAGCGGTTGATTCAGTCCAGTTTTTCTCCGTAGGGATCCGCGGTCGTCTTCGTGAAGAAATCTGATGGAACTCTTAGACTTTGCATAGACTATCGCAAGCTTAACGAGTTAACCATCAGGAATAGGTATCCATTGCCTAGGATCGATGATATGTTCGATCTATTGAGTGGTACTAAGGTCTTTTCTCAGCTAGACCTTGCCATAGGTTTTCATCAGTTACGAGTCGCGGAGGATAACATACCTCTTACCGCTTTTCGCACTCGTTATGGTTCTTTTGAGTGGCTCGTTATGCCGTTCGGTTTGACGAACGCTCCTGCTTTCTTTGTAGATCTCATGAATCCGGTATTCCGGGAATATCTCGATAAGTTCGTCCTTGTGTTCATTGATGACATCCTTATTTATTCTAAGTCTGAAGCCAAGCATTCAAATCACTTAAGAATTGTCTTGAGTACTCTCCGTCATCATCAGCTTAGAGCCAAATTCTCCAAGTGCCATTTTTGGGAGAATAAGGTTAAGTTCTTAGGCCATGTTGTATCTTCCGATGGCATTTCTGTCGATCCCTCAAAGATCAAAGCCATCCAGAATTGAAAGAGGCCCGAGAATGTGCATGAGATTCGTAGTTTCCTTGGATTGGCGGGTTATTACCGTCGGTTCATTAAGGATTTTTCCCATGTTGCGCTTCCTCTCACCAGCCTTACTCGGAAAGGCATTCGTTTTATTTGGTCCGACAAGTGTGAAGCTTCCTTTCTGACATTAAAGGAACTTCTCACTAATGCTCCTATTCTTGTGGTTCCCGAGGGGAATCATGATCTTGTTGTCTACACCGATGCTTGTGGTAGTGGTCTCGGTGCTGTTCTTATGCAGAAGGATCGGGTAGTTTCTTATGCTTCTAGGCAACTGCATCCGAATGAAATTCGTTATGCAACTCTTGATCTTGAGTTAGCCTCCATTGTCTTTGCCTTGAAGATTTGGCGACACTATTTATTGGGCGAGCGCTTCATTCTCTATACCGATCATAAATCCTTGAAGTATTTGTTCACTCAGAAGGAACTCAATATGAGACAACAGCGTTGGATCAAGTTTCTTGCTTCCTATGATTTCGATATCCTGTATACCCCTAGTAAGGGTAATCGTGCTGCTGACGCGCTTAGTCGCAAACATTCGACTGTTGTTTCTATGATGCTTGTCGAATGGGATATTCTTGAGACTTTTTTTGTGAAATTCGTGATCGAGGTTCATCTTCTGATTCTCCTATTCTATTATTTAGTTTGGGGGCTTGACCCATTTTGCTGGATCGTATTGCCGATGCTCAGCGGCGTGATCCTGATTTGTTGTATCTTATTCAGCTTTGTGAGTCTGGATCCTGTGATGAGGCATTGCGAGATTTCAGCATTGATTCTCATGGGTGTCTTCGTAAGAAGAACCGTCCTTTTGTGCCTTCTGATTTTGCGCTTAGGCATGACGTTCTTGATGATTGTCACCGGTCTAAGTATACCATTCATCCTGGTAGTAGTAAGATGTATGCCGATATGCATCGTCTTTATTATTGGGAAGGCATGAAGCACGATGTGGCGAGTTATGTGAGTAATTGCATAACTTGTCAGCGTATTAAGGCCGAACATCAACGTCCTTGGGTCTTCTTCAGCCTCTAGAGATTCCATTGTGGAAATGGGATCAGATTTCTATGGATTTCATTGACGGCCTACCTCGTTCGAGATCGGGCCATTCTAGCATCTGGGTTATTGTTGATCGCCTCACTAAATCCGCTCATTTCTTCCTATTAAGTCTAATAGGACTGCTTCGCATTTGGCTAAGTTGTATGTCAAGGAAATTGTGAGACTTCACGATGTTCCTAGTTCTATTGTGAGTGACCGTGATCCTTTATTCACGAGTCATTTTTGGCAGAGTCTTCGGCAAGCTTTGGGAACAAAGCTTAATTTTAGCACAGCTTATCATCCGCAGACTGACTGACAGACTGAACGGGTAAATCGTATCTTGGAAGATATTCTCCGTATTTGTATTTTTAATTTCGGTGGTAGTTAAAAGGATCACCTACCTCTTGTAGAGTTCTCCTATAATAATAGTTTTCAGTCCAATATCGGTATGGCTCCTTTCGAAGCCTTATACGGAAGGCCACCTTCTTGTTGGTTGGAATCTGGGGAGAAGCTTATTCTTGTCCCAGATTTTGTTCGTGAATCTTCCGAGAAGATTGATCTTATTCATTTGAGAATGAAAGAGGCACAAAGCCGCCAGAAGTCCTACGCTGACAACCATGGGAAGCCTCTCGAATTCTCGATTGGTGATCTCTTCTTTATTCGTGTTTCTCCTTTGAAAAGGGTGATGCGCTTCAGTGTGACTGGAAAATTGGCTCCTCATTTTATAGGACCATTTTCTACTACTGAACGTATTGGCCCTGTGGCTTATAGAGTTTCACTTCCTGCTCATTTATCTGGCATTTATGACGTGTTTCACGTCTCTCAACTTCGGAAGTGTCTTCGGGAGTCGGATTCTATTATCGCTTCTCCTGATTAGCAAGAGCTTGAGGTCTCACCAGACTTATCTACTGTAAAGCAACCTATTCGCGTACTTGACACGGAGGTGCGACACCTATGAAACAAGGACGTGCCGCTCGTTAAAGTTCAATGGTCCGCTAGCCCCAATGACTGTACTTGGGAAACCAGAGAGTTTATTGAGCGATCTTATCCGGGTTTTCTATCTTTGCTTGGCAATGGTGAGAATATCTTTTTATCTCAAGCTTATTTCCTTTTCTTTTGAATGTTGTATGTATGTAGTTGTTACAAATATCGTCTCTAGGAATTGCGGGGATGGAATTTCGTAAGGAGGGGAGATCTGTAACAACCCGCATATTTAACGGTTATGTATTTAAATGTTTTATTTAAATATAGCGTCGTTAGTCGGATTTTTTGGATCTGAAATGTTACTTTTTGCAAACGGCTGAATTAGGACTCGAAACCACTTCCATTGAGTTCAAAATGGCATTTGCGATCTTTTTGAGTATAAGCTTTGATATGTTAGGAGTAAGTTGAATTTTGCTACTTTTTCTAGTTGGGTTTTGGGTTTGGGTTCAGCCCACTAGCTAACTAAATACCCTAACTCAGTCCCTCTCCTTCCATTCTCTCATTCCTACTTCTAAACTTAAGTTAAAACTGAAAATGGAGGAAAGGAAGAGGAATTAGAAATTCAAAGCCCTAGTTTCTTTTTGCAACATAAATTCTTGCTCCAAAAATCAAAGGGAAGCTATTGGTAAGCCTCCTCTTCATCTTCTCCAGCTCTTTCTCCTTCAATTTCAGAAAATTTTCTAAACCTAACTTATGAAGATACTTGTTTTGATCTTAGATTGAAGCTAGTAGAGTTGAAGTGGAGAGTGGTTGGTTGTTTCTTTGCTATTGAGCCTCTCTATTCTTGTTCTGAGTTAAAAAAGGTGAGTTTTGAACTCACATCTACTTCTCTTGATATTATTGATGTTAGGTGAGATTTTTATCTTACATCTATGGCTACAACTATCTTGCGTTATTAGGAATGAATTCCTAGCATATTTACATGTTCATTTGCTTTCGATTTGGATTGATTTGGTGAAATTACCAAATTATGATTTTTGAAGCCAAATCTATGAAAATCTTTCTATGGTTGATATTTATGTTGTTCGAAGTGTTTGAGTGAGTCGTTAAGGTTGGGTAGTCGTTTGACGTGAGCCCCACAATCAACACTCATCCGATTGCTTTCGATTGGTTTTGGCCTTCAATGGCCTAGGTTCAGGAAATGCCTGACCATCGGGTTTCAGACGTCTGAATCCCTATTTCAGACGTCTGAATATTGTCCTGGGGAAGATTTTTATTCCCAGATTCAGACGTCTGAATTTATATTTCAAACGTCTGAATTGGCTAAATTTCAACCAGAAAGGAAATAGGCAAAATATTGCCTATTTCATACGTCTGGAAATTGGGTTCAGACGTCTGAATCCTGTTCTGGAAAACAAATTTATTTCCAGATTCAGACGTCTGAACCACTTCTTTCAGACGTCTGAACCTGCTGTTTTTTGCCATTTTGCCTTGTTCGTTTAGTTTTCCAAATTTAATCGATGCGTGTTGATTCCAATTAGTTGTTTATGCATATTTGACCTTGATGGTTCCTTTTCGACTTCATTCACGGGTTTTTATAAATCATCTCTTCAAATCGTATTAAAAGCTCGTTTCTCCAATTTATAAATTCTATTTAAAACACACACAAATTCGCACTCCGAGCGAAGTGGGAGGAGAATTAAATGATTAGATAAAACGCGTGCAGTGAACACGTGCGTTCATCCTTTCAGTTAATTCCCATTCTATTCGTTTGAACGTTTTGACCTTTGGTCTGGTTTACCGATGAAATGAGGTGAACTTTGTATTGCTTTGAGTGTGGAATTAACTAACGGATAGTAAACCGTTCAGTGCGAACGAGTGGTTATGGGACTCACGTTACCACTTTTCGGATTCCTTTTTGAGAGTTATGACACATTCTGCCAGTTGTGGTGTCCAGTACTGGGCCTTCGGACCTTCACCACTACGGTTTGTTGCCTACGGGTGTGTTGCCTTCGGGTTTGCATCTTCAGGTTTGTTGCCTTTGGGATAGTGTCTTCGGACTTTCTCCTTCAGGTTTGTTGCCTTCGGGTATGTTGCCTTCGGGTTTGTACCTTCGGGTTTGTTGCCCTATTGTATCGCTTTCGGAGTTGGTCTTTATAAGCCGCTTGAGTGATATTTAGGTTTGGAGCCTTCGGGCTTATGGAACCTTGTTTATACAGTACTGATCACGTGCAAATTTTCTGATGTTTCATTGATATGTATATTCCCTAGGTATTGCCCTTCGGTGTTGGTCTTTTTAAGCCGCACAATATATATAGAGATTACCTTGTGGAACTTGTGTTACCTTCATTGGTATTTGTTATTTGCCGTTTTGGCTTGTTTTGGGATATTCATATCCTTTGTTTATTGTGTTGCCGATGATATGAGGCTTGTCTTATTTTGATTCTTCTTTTGTTAGATGATTGTTGTATCTCTTTTAGAGATATTTGTTATACTGTGTGACCTTGCAGGTTATTATTGTTCAGTTTATCTAACTGATTTGTTTAGTTAGACTGACCCGCGTATTTTATACTCGGGTCAGACCGAGTTGTTTCTTGTTAGGTGCTTTTGGACTTAGCCTATTTTGCTTCCGCATGGACTATTCAGCTTGTTCCTTTTTGTTAAAGCTTTTTGTGTAGTCCTTTTTGTTGTAACTCTGATATATGTATTCTTTTGGATTCGTCTGTATATTGTGGCTTGTTATACCACTTGACGTGTATCAGTTTGTATACTCTGTTATGTATCAATATATGTGTATATGATGATCTACTGTTATGTGATGTATATTACATTTGAGTTGTTACATTCTGTTCTGATAGATCCTCCAACCACCTATGGTTTTGTTTTAAGTATTCATTAGATATGTCGATCTGCTGGTATGATTATTGTCGATGTATTCAATAGATAGTTAGAGCAAGGCTATAGATGGTTGCTCCTAACCAGCCTTATTCTCTGTGTTAGTTGACGGTATTACCATGTAGTGTTCTTGGCTAGCGTGGGTATAGAGGTGGGGCGTCACAGCTTGATGCAGTATTTATACTAAATAAAGTTATTTAGTGAATTGGATAAATTATAATAGTCCCCTAGTTTATTTCTAAGAGACACACAAAAACATTTGTTCAAACTATAAAACTCAAATCAGAATCAGAATGAAAAAGTTAACACATTTATATTACTCTAAATATAAAAGTTAAATCAGAATTAGAACTAAATGTACGAAATGATTTTAAGCGATTTTAGTGAGAATCGAAAATTTGAGAAATGATAAAATGCTATTGAATTGCAAGCAACAGATGTATATAACAATAACTAATAGATTAATGTTGGTTTTTGAATGGCTTGTCCTGTTGCCTTTGAAATTCATGGAAAAAGATTCGCTACCTCGATGTAGTGCGTTTTCGTAGGAGATAGGACAGCTGTGGGGTGTTTTGATTTTTTGTTTTTTCTTGCTATGGAATGTCGTTATGGTGGCTCCTGGATGCGATGTGTGGCATTATTAGTGGTTGTATTGGCAATCATGCTTGCGACTGTATTGGTGTTGTTGTATCTATTTCTTATAGCTGCAATGAATTGATATGCCAAACGCAGGGTGGCTTTTCCTGCATTTGGTTTATTTGGATGAAGTTCCTCTCCTTTATGGTGTAGCTGCACTTTCCTCTCTCACCGATCTTCCTACTTTATTGTTTTGCGATGTTTGTGTTGTTTGGTGTTGTTATATCTCTCTATGTGGTAGTTGGTATCATGCTAGTTTTGGACTTATGTTGCTATAGATTTTGGATGTGTTGTCGTTTCCTTGTGAATAAGTGCATTCGTGTCCAAGCTTTGAATCATTAAACTCTCTTCAATAAATTGCAACTAAGATTGTCTTTGCTGTAATTAGATGTGTGGCTCATTGTTTATGAGTTGTATGCTTCTTTATTAAGGCCAAGGGTTATGGCTAATTGAATGTGCTTGCTCATGTTGATCGTATGGTACTGGCTTGTCTTATCTGCTATTGATATATTCTTTGATAAAGTTTTGCTTTTCGTGATTCATCGCTGCTCGAAATGTTAGTATATAGTGTTGGTAATATGATTTAGGTTATGTCATAGTACTTGTAAAGGTATGTTGTTATTTTATGAGCTATGTAAAAGATTTTCTAACGTGAGCTGTTGAGGTATATTCGCCTCACAATAGTTCTTTTTTTTTAAAAAAATGGACGATCCACTATATAACCTTGCTAGAAAAAAGTTAGATTAATGTTGGTAATGTTGATGGAAAAGTAGAATTTTATAAGTGGCTGAAAATAAAGTTAGTCATTGAATTAAGGATAATGAAGCATTCAAGATAAATAAAACATGGAAATATATTAATATTTGATAGAAATTAAACATTTTACTGCACTACTTCAATCAAAAACTTATAGTTAATTCGCTATCAATAAAAATATCAATCTTGAAAAAAACATAAGAAATGAGTTAAAAAGCATTCTATACTTATTAATTTAAGAAAGAAACACTCGATGCATTTATATTATTCAAAATATAAAACTAAAATTATAATTAGAACAAAATAAATTAAAGATGATTGGCAAAAAACAGTGTTATAAAAGAATTAATCTTTAGTTTTGTAATAATAAACTTTAAATTGGAGAATTAGAGATAAGTTACTACAATAATAAAAAACCATCTTAAAATTAATCTTTCAATTCTCTGACTCATCGATCCCATTATTCAACCCAAATCTGCAACAATTCTAGAAATGAAAAGGTCAGCCCAAATAAAAGAAGTAAACATAAAGAAATGAGGATGTTTTATAATTATTAATTTTAGAATGTAAGACTTGAAAATTTTACATTATTTAGAGTGTAAAACACAAATCTGCATTAAAACTAAATGTTGGTGTTATTGGCACTTCAGTTATGGATATAAGGAGGTCAGTTTCTTTTAAAAAATATTTTTTACTGTGATGGTTATTAATCAAACTAGCCCTTTCGTAAAATTACAATAAATTAACCTAGTTGCCATTTATTTTATTTATCCTAATTTTCCCTTAATCACCATTAATATTTAATCCAAAATCATTAGTCAAATGTCGGAGAATTCAAACTCACCTCAAAATGAAATAGAAATGAAAAAGAGACAAAGTTGGTTCTTACTCAAGAAAGCATTCAACGCGGTAAATTTAAACTTTATTTTTTGCCACTAGTAAAAAAACGCGCTATAAATTGGGTTAATGAATTACCTTTCCATCATCTTTTCAGCAGCATGCTTTGGATCTATAGTGAAGATAAGCTGAATTTTTATTGTCGCCATTATTTTCTTTTTCAAAAAATGAATGAGAATGAGAAAGTAGATGAAAGTGTTTAAAGTTTTGATGTTTCAATTAAGGATAAAAGAGGTAAAAATATGTTTTACCAATAGGAAATGTACCACTCACAGCAATTTAATTTTGAATGGAGTGCTTCTAAAATTTGGTCCCCCCATATCCAAAACTGAGTTTCGATAACAACACCCAAACTAAATATGTGAAAGTAGGTTATGTGATTTTGGTAAGAAACAAAAACATAAAGAAATTATTAAGGGGATTTTCACTTCTATATGTAGGGTAATAAGTTTGAGGAATGACAAGCACCATTGTCCGAGTGGTTAATTGATTTGGGTTTGGTGCAAGAGGTTACAAGTTCGAAACTTGCTTTCGAACGTTTATTGACATGGGATATGATGTCCCAATGATTTGTTGTATATAAAGTACCATTTCAAAAAAAATAAGTTTGAAGAATAACATTTCTGAAAAATCGGTTTAAGGACAATTTACAAAAAAAGATAAATAAATTTATCATTTTCAGTTATATGGAAATAAAGATGAATGAATTTATCATTTTTCTATAACTTAAAAAGATAAATGAATTTATCATTTTTCTATAAATTGTTCTTAAATTAATTATTCAGAATGTCGTCTTTAAAACTTATTACCCTGAAATGAGAAGCCCTTCAACCTTATTTCCACAATTATTAATTTGAATTAAGCTTCATGTTTTAATTATGTTTAGAGGCTTTTGAGAATTTTATGTTATAGGTAAGAGATGCATGTAGCATTAATTGCTAATTTAATATTGTTATTCTCTGCAGAAGATTAAAAATAGATTAATACTATAGAAATCGAATATTTTATGCAATATAATAGTTTATTGTCCCAGTAGAGAAATTTGTATTTATTTAAGTTAATGCTTTAATGGGTTAATAAGTAGAGATATGTACATAAAAGTACAAAGTTTTTATATATACAAAAAGAAAAATAACAATCATATATAAAAAAAATATAAGTGTATGAAGGGGAGTCATATAATGTTACGAGAGTAAAAGAAAAAAGAGAGGGAATTGCAAGCCAAGGGTCACAACTCACTTTTTATTATATATATTAGATACATTAATTAATTCATTGGCGTCGTATATTTTGTTAATTTTAGCATATTTCTTCTCTCTCCTTAATTCTCTCATGTTAGTTTACTTTAAAATATCTATATATAGGTGTGAATTTTAAAATTAGTCACGTTGTTTTATTAATTATTGCTAACCATTTTGCACTCAAATACTTGCATTTTATAATTTCCATAGCTAATAAGTTCTACTCTGTTGTTCCTAGTTATTTTTCACTATGCCTGTACATTTTAAACTAGTTAGATTTCATAAATTTAAGTTATTTAAATAATTCATTATATCCATACAGTTAAACTAATTAAATGTTCTAAATTTAAACTATTTATATAAAATCAATTAGCTAACATTCGTTAATTTGTTTAACAAATCTTAAAAATAATCATTTTAACATGAACAACACATTTTTATGGATAAAATGAAAAAAAAATTCTTTATCCAAATTAAAATGTACTAATTATAAAACAAAAATTATATATATAAATTTACAATTCATTTATCATAATAAATTGTATAATAAATAAGTAATGGTAAGGTAGAGGAATTTTCCACACCTATCGTTAGTTATAGAAGTTTTCTCCCTCTCTTTATTTCTAGCATATTTTTTTCCAAATGTTGTAAGTAATCATTTTAATAATGCTTCATAATGTTTTATTGGTTCATTCCGTGGGTTTGTAGTTAAAATACCTACATTTTTCTAACATCTGTTATTAGTGACAAAGTTCTCATTAGTGGTATCAAACAGTTTTCATTTAAGTCTAAATATTTAAATTAATTAAATAATTAAGTGTATATTGAAATATAGGGAAATAGTATAATTGACATAATTCGTCAATTTTTTAGCTTCAAGGACATGCTCTCAATTTTTCCAGTGAGAAGCACAAAATCCAAGCACTATAGTTAATGAAGTTGACTGATAAAGATATTGAACTTTTTACATAAAAGAAAAGATTATTTAAAGTCTCTCTTTAATTATACTATGTTTTCTCCTCTTTCCTTAATTCTCAGATATCTTAGTTTAAAATATCTTTATATATTTTATGATTTTAAAATTAGTCACACAGTTCTATTAATTCTTACCAACTGTTTTACATTTAAATATGAACAAACTTATTCCACAACAATGAGGTAATAATCTATGTAGTTAATGCCCCGCTACAACCCTGCTATATCTCATAGCGGATTTCTACCACTACAATTTTTCCATATAGCTCTAGAATATAGCATTTCCACTTTACTCCCCGCTATTTCCGCTATATCCCGTTATTTCCGCTATATTTCGCTATTCCCGCTATATCTTTTTTAATAAAATGAATTGAAAATTTGCATTTATACATTATAAAAATCATGAAACTAATTTATTTGATTTAATTTTTAATATATTTTCAGAAATGAAAATACTCTAATATTCTACTAAATTCAATTATGTTGTATAATAGATTTTCGTTTATTTAAAGAATATTCGCACATGTTTTTATTTAAAATTATTTATGTATTATTTATAATTCAATTGAATGATAATTTTTCATTTAATTACCATTTATGACTTTTTGCACCTCCACCGAGTTTTATATTCGCACGAGTTTTATATGCTATTTTAGAGGCGTCCGCTATATCCTCGCTATATCTCCGCTATGACTTTTTGCACCTCCATCGCTTTGAATCTACCGAACGCATTAACTGCACAGGTAATAATATAAATTTCTAAAAGTCACAGCTGAGAAATAATTTAACAAAATTATCGAAAAATAAATAGTTAAAATCCTTATTACTAAGAAATTTGAGTGTTATTTGAAAGCATTGTGATAGGAAGAAAGATAATGTAAAGATGTAATATAGAAGAAAAACTTGTTCAAGAAGGAAATCGTTTCTTTCTCATCGAATCTCTATTTAAAATGATCATCTTTTTTCTAAAATTTGTTACTCTAGCATTCTTCCACATCTATATCATGAAAAATAAAATAAAAATCAAAGACGAGAATTTGATAGCAAAGAATGTTATCCATTAATATTTTATGTGATAATAATTGTTTTAAAAAAGGAAGTAATCTTTTTATCAAACATTTAATTTCTAATTTAAAAGCTATACAAATATAACTACAATAAGAAATTTTTTTTGTTTCTTTTTTATTATTAATATTATATTTTGTCAAGTAGTTTATTAAATTAACATAAATGGAATAATAATACGTAAGCACTAATTCATTAGAAGCAAAGTTTACACGTAAAATTCAAATAATATTTGGTAATGTACGCGAAAACCAATGTCTAAGTATGTGATTATATTAATCTCGTTATAGCATAAAATCATACCAACCATAAAAGTACTAAATATACTAATAAATAAGCTAATTTAACAATGATACTTTAGATGTTAAATGCCCAAAGTCTAAATCACACAATTATTTTATAAGTACTATACGATTGTAATAAGCAGTGTACGTTGTTAATCTAGAAAATGGATCAACATCCAGAGATCAAATGGAGCACCAGTTCAAATAAAGTAAACGTAAAAGCAATAAAAGGAGACATAATATTTATAGTGGTTCAATGTAATCTCCGGCCTACATCCACTTTGATCTTTTCTATTAGTCGTTCTCTCACTAGATTACAACTAGTTTTCTTAAATCTAACCACAATCTAGTGGATCTCGGATTTACAATAGGATTTCTAAGAGTTTTAGAGGAAGAGTAAGTGTGAAGAAGTTGTAGATCCCAAAGTTAGAAAGCTGGAAGAGAAGAGCAGGAAAAAATCCCTCTTTGGTTGCAGGAAGGTTTTATTTATAAAGAAAATAGTCATATTGGGCCAGAAATCCACCTAGAGCGGAGTGCAGACATTGGCACGAAGTCACATGTCAAATTGTAGAATCTTCTGATTTAACCAAACATATCAATACCTACTTAAACATGTTGGTACCTACATGTTTCCTTAGTTCGAATCACTTTGAATCTTCTTGCACCTTCCTTCTTACTTCATTTTATGTGTCACATGTTGTTTCCATCGATCATTGGTCATACAAAACAAATTGATACCTACTTGTTGTCCAAAATTGCTTGGTACCAACTTATTTTCCTAAGTACCTTGGTACCACCCTATTTCCTTAGCTTGAATAACTTGTACTCTTTCACGATATTCTTCTAATTCCATGTTGAGGTGTCTGAAGAATTCACAATTCTACCATGTAGTCAAAACAAGTCGGCACCTACTTGTTATTCAAAAAACAATTCAGTACCTACTTATTGTCCAAAACAAGTAAGTATCTACTTGTTTCCTTAGTGTATTTTTGGTTAAAACTTTCTTGATTTGTTTCTTTATTTCATCTAAGAGTGCTTGCTAATTTTCAAATCGTTTCATCCTTGTTTAAATCATCTAAGTCCTATTGGAATCTGCTTTGGCTCAAAAGCGGGTTAACATTTGTTCCCCAAAGTACGCCTTTTGAATGTTAGGTGTGGTTTTCTCAAGAACAAGTTCCAGTAATCAGTCTTCAATAGTTGAGCTCTTAGGCTATTCATTGATTTTAATCTTGGTAAATTGTCCGGTTCTTTCAGATTCTCTTGCAAATCACAGGCCATTCTAAATCTATTGTACCTAATACTCTAGTTACTACTTAAGTGTAGTTCATACATCATAATCATTTCGATTTGATTTAGAGTGATTACATCACATGTCAAAATCCTTAATGTAATTTTGTTTACAACTTCTCGAGTTATTTCCTTGTTTCATCTAAGAGTGCTTGCTAATTTTCAAATCGTTTCATCATTGTTCAAATCTTCTAAGTCTGGTTAGAATCTACTTTAGCTCAAGAGCAGGTTAATATTTGCTCCCCAAAGTACGACTTTTGAATGTAAGGGTGATTTTCTCAAGAAAATTTCTACTAATCAACCTTCAATAGTTGAGCTCTTTGGTTATTCATTGATCTTAAGCTTGATGAATCGTCCGGTTCTTTCAGATTCTCTTGCAAATCACAGGCCGTTCCAAATCCATTGTAGCCTAATACTCTAGTCTCTGCTTAAGTGTAGTTCATACATCACAATTATTTCGATTTCATTCAGAGTTATTACATCACACGTCAAAATCATCATGTGTTCACTTGGGATTCATCAACTTTATTCTAATTAGAAGGCATTCAATCCTTTTATCAAATTAGTTTCCGTTAAGGTTCGACCTCTCTAGACCATTTTACATCTAAGTTTGCATGCGATCTCTTCGAATCATTCGTTATCCAATCTAGGATTTGATCTTTACGGATCATTTAATGTTTTAAAATAAGGGGATGATCCTTTTGAATCGTTTAGCATTCTATTTAATGGTTTGATCTCTCCGAACAATTATCGCCAATCTAGGGTTTTGATATTTCTGGATCCTTATTGAGTCCGCTTACTTTAGATAAGGAACTCAACGACCAAGCAAGCTCATCCACTTACTCTTTGATGAGGTGACTTAGTTTTCATACACGCCCATCCATCTCCGACAAGGGAACTTGTACCCAACACTCCGGTCCTGTCTCTTCAGACGGGACTTAAAGTGATCAACACCATACAAGTCTATCCACTCACCCTTCAATAAGAGGACTATTAATATTATATTTTGTCATGTAGTTTATTAAATTAACATAATGGAACAATAATATGTAAGCACTAATTTATTGGAAGCAAAGTTTACATGTAAAGTTCAAATAATATTTGGTAACGTATGCGAAAACCAATGTCTAAGTATGTGATTATATTAATCTCTTTATCACATAAAATCATAACAACCATAAAAATACTAAATATACTAATAAATAAGCTAATTTAGCAATGATACTTTCGATGTTAAATGCCCAAAGTCTAGATCACACAATTATTTTTTAAGTATTATACGATTGTATTAGGCAGTGTACCTTGTTAATCTAGAAAATGGATCAACACCCTAAGATCAGATGGAGCACCAGTTCAAATAAAGTAAACATAAAAGTAGTAAAAGGAGACATAATATTTAAAGTGGTTCAGTGTAATCTTTGACCTACATTCACTTTAATCTTTTTTATTAGCTGTTCTTTCTCTGGATTACAACTAGTTTTCTTAAATCTGACCCCAATCTAGTGGATCTCAGATTTACAATGGGGTTTCTAAGTGTTTTAGAGAGAGAGTAAGAGTGAAGAAGTTTTAGATCCCAGAGTTAGAAAGCTAGAAGAGAAGAGCAGGAAAAGGTCCCTCTTTGGTTGCAAGTAGGTTTTTATTTATAGAGGAAACAATTGTGTCGGGCCAAAAATCCACCTAGAGCAGAGTGTAGGCATTGACACGAAGTCACGTGTCAAATTATAGAATCTCCCGATTTAACCAAACATATCGATACCTACTTAAACATGTCGATACCTACATGTTTCCTTAGTTCGAATCACTTTGAATCTTCTTTCACCTTTCTTATTACTTCATTTTAATATGTCACGTGTTGTTTCCATCGATCATTGGTCATACAAAACAAATTGATACCTACTTGTTGTCCAAAATAGCTTGGCACCAACTTATTTTCCTAAATAGCTTGGTGGCAACCTATTTTCTTAGCTCAAATAACTTGTACTCTTTCACGACATTCTTCTAATTCCATGTTTAGGTGTCCGAAGAATTCATAATTCTACTGAGTAGTCAAAATAAGTCGGCACCTACTTGTTATTCAAAAAACAAGTCAGTACCTACTTGTTGTCCAAAACAAGTCGGTATCTACTTGTTTCCTTAGTGAATTTTTGGCTAAAACTTTCTCTAGTTGTTTCCTTATCTCATCTAAGAGTTCTTGCTCATTTTCAAATCGTTTCACCCTTGTTCAAATCATCTAAGTCCGGTTGGAATCTGCTTTTGCTCAAAAGAGGGTTAGCATTTGCTTCCCAAAGCACGCCTTTTGAATGTAAGGTGTGGTTTGCTCAAGAACAAGTTCCAGTAATCAGCCTTTAATAGTTGAGCTCTTAGGCTATTCATTGATCTTAATCTTGGTAAATTGTCCAATTCTTTCAGATTCTCTTGCAAATCACATGCCGTTCTAAATCTATTGTACCTAATACTCTTAAGTGTTGTTCATACATCATAATCATTTCGATTTCATTTAGAGTTATTACATCACATATAAAAATCATCATGTGTTCACTTGGGATTTATTAGCTTTATTCTAATTACAAGGCATTGAATCCTTTTATTAACTCAGTTTCCGTTAAGGTTCATTCTCTCTAGATCATTTTACATCCAAGTTTGCATGTGATCTCTCCGAATCATTTGTAATCCAATCTAGGATATGATCTATCTGGATCATTTAATGTTTAAAATAAGGGGACGATCTCTTTGAATCATTTTAGCATTCTATTTAATGGTTCAGTCTCTCTAAACCATTTATCGCCTAATCTAGGGTTTCGATCACTCAGGAACCTTGTTGAATCTGCTTACTCTTCAGCAAAGGAACTCAAAGACCAAGAAATCCCATCCACTTACTCTCCTGTGATGTGACTTACTTTTCATGCATGCCCATCCACTTGGTCTCCTCCAAGGGAGCTTGCACCCAACACTCTAGTCCTATCTCTCCAGACGGGACTTAAAGCGATCAACGTCATATAGGTCTATCAGGTCACCCTCTGATGAGGACTTTTAGTATTATATTTTTTCATGTATTTTATTAAATTAATATAAATGGAACAATAATATGTAAGCACTGGTGTTATCACGCCTTTTGGCAAGGCTGTAGCAGGCGGATTTAACTAAATCAGTTTCTCAGTTATCAAGGATGGAATGCGGTAGGTTTGAGTCGACTGGATGGATAGGTAACGCATCATGTTTTGGAAGTCGGTCGGCGTGGAAGTCGGTCGGCATGGAAGTCGGTCGGCATGGAAGTCGATCGGAACAGGAAGTTGCTACAGGAACAAGAAGTCGCTACAGGAACAGGAAGTCGGTACAGGAATAGGAAGTCGGTACAGGAACAGGAAATCGGTACAGGAACAGAAAGGCGCTACAGGAACAGGAAGTCGCCCGGCATGGAAGTCGCTTGGCAGGAAGTCGCTCGGCAGGAAGTCGCTCGGCAGGAAGTCGCTACAGGAAGTCGCTCGGTAGGAAGTCGCAACAGGAAGTCGCTCGGCAGGAAGTCGCTATAGGAAGTCGCTCGACAGGAAGTCGTACAGGAAGTCCCTCGGTAGGAAGTCACTACAGGAAGTCGCTCTAGGAAGTTGCTCGGCTGGAAGTCGCTTCAAGAAGATGCTCGATAGGAAGTCACTACAGGAAGTCACTCGGTAGGAAGTCGCTCGGCAGGAAGTCACTACAGGAAGTCACAAGAAGTCGCTACAGAAAGTCGCTACAGGAAGTCGCTCGGCAGTAAGTCGCTACAGGAAGTCGCTAGAGGAAGTCACCACAGGAAGTCGCTCAGCAGGAAGTCACTATGAGAAATGCAGATTATGGATCTTAAGGTTAGAATTAACACTAGAGGGGGGTGAATAGTGTTTTAAGGAATTACTAAATCTTTTGAGTTTATGTTAATTTGAACACAAATGTATGCAATATTCAGACATAGATATGATCACAGAATCAAAAACAGATACAGAAATAAAGTAAAAGCAATAAAGGAAAGAACACATTGGATTTTATACTGGTTCGGAGTTACCTTACATCCGGTCCCGCACACAAGTACGGATTTCCTTTCAAAAGCAATTTTTGCAATTACACCCTCGATTTCAAGGCCATGAGGTACACCACTCCAGATTTACAATCCTCTGGGTAGAGATAGTTGATTTTACGGGCAACAAGTTCACCCAGTTGATTTCATAGGCTACAATCACACATTTTCTTGCTTGATTAATTTCACAGGCTACAGTCACACCTTTTCTCACTCAATTAATTACAAAGAAGCCTATAACTCTGAATAGCACCGAGATCTTGTTGAGATAGTGATAGAGAATCAAACCAGAGATGATCTAATTAGATTCAATGGTGATTTCGGCAGAGTAATAGTAAAAATACATATAAAGAAACGTGGAAGAAGAAGAGGAGTTAAATCAGAGAAATTATATACATAAATTCGTTTAAAACTGTCCCTATTTATAGTAGGACAACAACCATGTCCATTCGTGAAAGGATATGACGAATAAACACTTCGTTTGAAATTCAAAATTTTGAAATCAACCGCCACCTTGTCGACAAGGGTATGTACGGGTTGTCGACAGGCCTATGGTATTTTTGGTAATTTATTTTTCTTTGAAAATAACTTCTATCTTTTATTAAAACTATTCTAAACTTTATAAATATTCTTAACTATAGTTAAAACACATAATTAAGTATAGAGAATAATATTTTACTATATATAAAATTTTACTATAATTTTATATTTAAATCTAAGTATAAATATTAAAAGTTAAATATATTATAATTAAAAGATAGTTTAAAGCCAAGGATAATTTGAATTTGAAGATAAAGATTATTTTGAGGAAAAAAGTATTTTAAAACCATGATAGATGTTTTTGATTCTTTTAAAAGGAAGGTTTTGAAATCATTTTGAAAACAAGATATAATTTTCTAAAAACATTTTAATAAAAGTTAGTGGATACAAAATAATGTTCCACTAGATTTTTCGTAGGTTCCATCCTACTTAGGGTTCCATCCCTTTAATAGGCTCGAAGTGGATTCCATTCCACGAATAAATTGGATTTTAAGATGTCAGTGCTTTTCCAGGAGTTTTAACAAAATTCCTAATTAAATTACTTATTATTGAAATCTTGAACTCTTGATACTCATGAGTCTTCAATCTTGATATCTTCAGTCTTGAATCTCTATACTGTACGGTCTTCATTCTTGGTACCTACATGGTTAAATCCTGCATATATGTATATATGTAAACTATAATGTTAGTATTTATATTTTATAACAATTCCTAAGGTTGTTGTCATCAAAATCATCCTTCTCAAGGACTAACAATCTCCCCCATTTTGATGATGACAACCTATGTTTATAAAATATTACTTCTGCCCTAATAACCCCCCCTTAATCTATGCCTAACTATCCTATTTTATACTTCTCCCCCTTTCTCATCAACAAAAACTAACTTCAAACTATATAACTCCCCCCTAAAACTAATACTATATAACATGTGATTATAATGATAGTGTTATCATAAATAATCATCACTTAATTCTAAAACTAAAAATTACTAACTATCCTAACTAAGAATCCATATATGATAATACTTATAATAGTGATAATGTGAAAATCAAATATAAGAAAGCGGATCATTTTTTAATTATATATTGTTATATTTACATTTTCGTAGAAAACATAAGTAAGATCATATAAAAGAGAAAAGAAATTAATGTGTATTTATACATATTATGTTTTGCACACTGATTATCAATCCACACCAAACCAAATCAAATCAAATCAATCCAAGCAATCAATTCAAATCAAACAAAGTAATAAAATCAAACATTACGAGGAACTTCCACCCATCCTTCTTCTTCAAATATAGGGTCTGCTTTAATGGCATCCCAATTTTTATTTGCATTGGTGAGAGAGACTAGAGGATGTGCTTCGTTATCATCTTTGTGCAGGGAGGAAATCATCCATCGTATCGCATCGAAATGCTTTTCTTGCTCCTTGATCATCTGCATTTGACTCAACTCTAAGTGTCGCTGATTAGAAGGATGAAAGAGAGATTATTTTTGAAAGAGTTAAGGGTTTCTTCAAGATTCTCGGTCAAATTATGAATTGGATTGGCCATATTTGAGTTTGTGAGAAGAAATAGAGATAAAGTAGATAAGAAGTGATTTTGAGTGATGAATTCTGGAAGAAATATGTATTTATAGGTGTAGAAATTCGTTTGAAATGAATAGACACAAGGTAGTTATTCAAATTTCAAATTTAAAATGAAAAGTCATTTCTGACCTGTACTTGTCGACATGGTCAAGGGGGGTTGTCTACAGGGGTCAGTTAATTTTGATGACTCATTTTGATTTTTTGAATAATTGTGTGTGTGTGTATATATATATATATTTATATAATATACTAATATTTATTATGGAGATAGGATAAGCTAGAAAACGGAAAAGTAATTCAATTTCATTTCGTAGTAGAACGATACAATGATTAAACATTAAGAACTACACGAACATTCAAATCAAAACAAATTAAAACTAATACAACAAGACATGAAAAGGTAGAGCTAGTTAGAGGATGATGAAGACGAAGATAATCCAAGCTTCCTGCTGACTTTGGAGAAAAACTTGTTCATCTTGGATGACATTTTATCCAACTACTTACTAATGGATCGTTTAAGTGTCCGTTGATTTTCAACAACGATCTTTTGGTTTTTGAGTAAGGTTTTGTTGGTTGGATTAGAGGGATGGTCAATAATTTCCAAGGACGCTTCACTTTCTTCTTCTTCTTCTTCCTCCTCTTCCATCTCCTCATGAGCCAAACGCTCTTCCTTTTCGACAAGAGTTTCATATGGTTGAAAAACGTATGGAATTTTCATAAGAGAAATGTTTAGGTGATTAAAAACTTTTCTTGAAACAAATTTTTCTCCTTTAAAATCTACTCCAAAATAATTAAAAATTCGAGTGAGATAGATTCCATAATACAAAGTGTTTTCACCCATTTCAAGATTTTTGGGACGAAATTCATCTAAAATAACTTACGCCAATTAATATCATAATTTCCAAAAATAGCAAAAGGTGCTTTGCAAACTTTTAAGGTTGGATTGTTAAAACTCCCTGATCTGGGGGTCATAGTATGTTGTAAAAGAAGATTAACAATTCTAGCTTTTGGTCGAAAGTTCCGATTTATGAAATCAAAGTTATCTCCTTCGAAAACGTGATGAAATGTCTCATGATCATTTTCATCGATATTAAAACTAGAAAGATCCATTCCCGTGCTCTTGCAATTGAGAATGGTACCCAAAAGATCACAATTTAAAATGATTCTAGTGCCTTTAACACTACTCCAAATTTCATCATCATTTCCCTTATAAAATCCACGGTTGAGATTTTCATAGAAAATTTTAACAAGATTTGAATAACAAACAAAATCATTTTGTGAAGCATCAACAAGACTAAGAACTTGATTGTTTGCAAAAAGAGAATCGATTTCATAAGAAGAGGAACCTTGAAATAGAGAAAAATTCCCAGGATGGACTTTTCCATAGTTAGCATAGTTGATATATGCTTTTATAGCCTCCAGATCATTGTAGAGTTGCTTTTTTATCTTTCTAAAAATTCTCATTGTGGAAGGGTTGCTTGAAGAAGCCATTAGAGTAGAGAGTAGAGAGCTTGATATTTTGGAATAAGAGTTTGAATTTGAAAAAGAAAGTGAAAAGTTGTGATAAAAGATAGTGAATAAATAGATTCTCAAAGGACATGTTCTCTGGTCAAAAGGTGACTTTTCAGAGACTTGAATGAAGTGAAAAGATGGAGGAAAATTCAACATTTGAATTCAAATTTTGAATTTCAATTTTCTGTACCCTTGTCGACAACATGGCGGGGACCTTGTCGACAGGTGTCTCTGAATTTTCATGATTTATTTCTCTTAAGTATTCTAATATATATATATATATATATATATATTTAATGTCTATATATATCTGGAATATTACTAGAATTATAGCATATTCCATAAAATATTATTAAAAAAATAATAAATAAAAATAATTGTAAAATAAATAAAAATAAAATTTTTTAAAATTCAAACAACACACCAATTCAAAATCAACCAATCAAACATTCAATTCTAAGCATGCAATTTCAACCAATGTATTGTAAATGTGTACCTTTTTCTAAGTCCGTTTCTATGAATCCGTCGGAGTCGTGAACAGCCGTGAACACATATTTGAATTATCTGTCTTCTGATCATCATCGCTTGAAGACGAGTTTGAGTCATCTAGAGTAGCAGTGAATGCACGTTTTCGTTTCTTTGCGGAATTATTGTTTATGGGAAGATTTTTCCTATCTGGATGCGGGCAGTCTCTTTTAATATGGCCTGGTTCGTCACAGTTGAAACATTTGATATTGTTTGGCACTACATTCTGATTACCAGAGTTCTTATAGTTGTTTCTCTCGAGATTATTCATCTTTTTGTATTTCAAGAATTTCCGAAAATTCTTGGTCATAAAGGCTATCTCTTCATCATTATCAGTGTTTGAGTCTAATCCATCGGCCAATGCATTGAATGCCATTGATTTCTTTTCAGATGCTTTGCTTTCTCTTCTCTCAATCATTTGGAATTCAAACGACATTAGATTTCCAATTAATTCTTCTATCTTTAAGGCACTGATGTCATTTTCCTCTTCGATTGCAAGTGTATTTTGATCCCATTCTGGAGTAAGAGAATTTAAGATTTTTTTGACTTGATCTTCTTTCGAAAATTCCTTTCCCAAGGATGTTAGAGAATGCACAATATTCTGAAATCTGCTATAATATCTGAAATAGACTCATTAGAATTCATCTTAAATAATTGAAACTGATTTGTGAGCATGGAAATTTTGGTCTGTTTAACTTTGCTTGTTCCTTCGTGAGTAACTTGCAAAGTTTTTCAGATTTCATGTGCAGACTTATAAATTGACACTCTATTAAATTCATTCCTATCAAGTGAACAAAATAAAATATTCATAGCTTTAGAGTTGTTTTGTGCAACAGTCTTTTGCTCAGCAGTCCACTGTGCAAAATCAGTCGTGGGTTCAAAATATTCAGTCTGTTTGATATTCCAAGTGTCTAGTCCTATAGATTGTAAATATATTTTCATCCTACATGCCCAATATGCATAGTTACTGCCATTGAAAAGTGGTGGTCTGACAGTAGACTGACCTTCTACAAATGAACTAGTGACAAGGATAATAGAACCAGTGTTGGTACTATTAACAGTACCAGTGCTGATAGCCATTTTGAAAAATTTTCAGAATTCAGATTATGAAACTTTGAAAACCTTGCTCTGATACCAAATGCGAGAAATGTAGATTACGGATCTTAAGGCTAGAATTAACACTAGAGGGGGGTGAATAGTGTTTTAAGGAATTACTAAATCTTTTTGAGTTTATGTTAATTTGAACACAAATGTACGCAAAATTCAGACACAGATATGATCATAGAATCAAACATAGATGCAGAAATAAAGTAAAAGCAATAAAGGAAAGAATACACTGGATTTTATACGGGTTCGGAGTTACCTTACATCTAGTCCCGCACACAAGTACGGATTTCCTTTCATAAGCAATTTTTACAATCGATTTCAAGGCCACGAGGTACACCACTCCAGATTCACAATCGTCTAGGTAGAGATACTTGATTTTACGGGCAATAAATTCACCCAATTGATTTCACAGGCTATAATTTCTCGCTTGATTGATTTCAGGCTACAATCACACCCTTTCTCACTCAATTAATTACAAAGAAGCCTATAACTCTAAATAGCACTGAGATCTTGTTGAGATAGTGATAAAGAATCAAACCAAAGATGATTAGTTAGATTCAATGGTGATTTCGGCCCTTGATGCTCGGGTTGACTTCCTTCAGCCCTTGATCCGGTGTAAGGCCTCTTCATCTACCCCAGATCTCATATTCAAGCTTCAACTCTTCAGATCTAGCTCTTGTTTTCAATGAAAGCACCAAAATATTAACCTAGAAAATGAATCAACACCCAATGATCAGATGCAAGCACCCTGTTCATAAACATAAAAGCACCAAAAGGAGACACAATTTTTATAGTGGTACGGCATAATCCCTAACCTATATCCACTTTAATCTTTTTTACTAGTTGTTCTCTCTTTGTATTACAACTAGTTTTCTTAGATCTGACCACAATCCAGTGGATCTCATATTTACAATAGAGTTTCTAAGTGTTTTAGGAGGAGAGTAAGAGTGAAGAAGTTCTAAATCTCGAATTTAGAAGGCTGGAAGAGGAGAAGGAAAAGATACCTCTTTAGTTGCAGATAGGTTTGCATTTATAAAGGAAATAGTCATATTAGGCCAAAAATCCACCTGGTGTAGATTCTAGATATTGGCTCGAAGCCATGTGCCAAATTGCAAAATCTCCCGACTTAACCAAACATGTCGATACCTACTTAAAACATGTCGATAATTACATGTTTCCTTTGTTCGAATCATTTTGGATCTTCTTGAATCCTTCTTCTTACTTCATTGTAATGTGTCCTATGTGGTTTCCATCGATTGTTGGTCGTCCAAAACAAATCGGTACCTACTTGTTATCAAAACAGCTTAGTACCAACCAGTTGCCTAAATAGCTCGGTACCAAACTATTTAGCTCGAAATAACTTGTACTCTTTTGCAAGATTCTTTTAATTTCATGTTGAGGTGTCCCAAGTAGTTGCAACATCTTCCGGGTAATCAAAACAAGTCGACACCTAATTGTTTTCCAAAAACAAGTCAGTACCTACTTGTTGTCCAAAAAAGTCGATTCCTACTTGTTTTCTTGGTGTATTTTTGGTTGAAACTTTCCTGAGCTGTTCTTGTTTCATCTAAGAGTGCTTGCCAATTTCTAAGTCGTTTTGTCCTCATTTGAATTTTTAAGTTTGGATGGAATCTACTTTGGCTCAAAAGTGGGTTAACGTTAGCCCTCCAAAGTACGCCTTCGGAATGTAAAGTGTGCTTTGCTCAAGAACAAGTTCTAGTGATCAACATTCAATAGCTAAGCACTTTGGCTATTCATTATTCTTTATTTGGTGAATTGTCCTGTTCATTCGAATTCTCTCGCAAATCACAAGTTGTTCCAAACCTTTTGTAGCCTAAGACTCTAGTCTCTACTTAAGTGTGCTTTATACATCATAATCATTCTAATTTCATTCAAAGTTATTACAACACATGTCAAAATCATTCCATGTTCACCTAAGATTTATTGGCTTTATTCTAGTTACAAGACATTCAAATCCTTTTATTGAATTGTTTTCGTTCTAAGGTTCGAACTCCCTAGATGAAATTACATCCAAGTTAGCATGCAATCTCTCTATATTGCTTATAATTGAATCTAGGATTCGATCTCTCTGGATTGTTTAATGTTTAAATTAAGGACATGATCTCTCTAGATCATTTGGCATTCTATTTAAGGGTTCGATTTCTTCGAAATATTTATCGCCCAATCTAGGGTTTCAATCTCTTTGGATTCTTGCCGAGTCTGCTTGCTCTTTGGCAAAGTAACTTAATGACCAAGCAAGCCCATCCACTCACTCTCTAGTAAGAGGACTTACCTTTCATGCATGCCCATCCACTTAATCTCTGACAAGGGAGCTTGCTTCCTTCACACCGGTCTCGTCTCCTCGAATAGGAATTTAAGCGATCAACATCGTATAAGTCCATCTGCCCACTCTCCAGCAAGGGGACTTGCACCTTGCATTTCGATCCTATCTCTCTAGATGAGACTTAAAGCGATCAATATCAGTCATGACATTCATTTGGATTTTCAAATTTCAAATATCCAAGTCAAGGCAATCAAGCAGAAATCCTAATTGTTCATCCTAGACATCTAACTCAGAGTCTGCCCAGAGAGCAATTTTGGTCATACACATGTAAGCGGCCCAAGGTTATTATTATCTTAATTAGTCATCTTAGATATTCGACTCAGAGTGTACCCAAGGATCGTTTGAGAATCTGACATGTGTAAGCGGTCTGAGAGTTCTGCTGCATTATTTATTTAAAGCTGAGGTACGAGAATCGAACCTGACCCCAATTTATCCCGATCATGCGGTTATCATTCAATGGAAGTCTAATCCATAACATTATTCTACCTCCCATTCTAACAGTGAGCTTGTGGGTCCATCTCTTGCTGTCATTCATTAATATTCTAATTTGCTACTCTAGCTCTTGCGTCGCCTGTTCCAAGCATTAAAGCTCATCCTAGATCCATATCAATCATGCCCCAAGTAAATTTCTCTTGGTACCAATTGGTTCAAGTTATGGGGGCACCCGTTCCAGTTTGTTTTGCTCTAAGTCCAGATGTTCAGGCATTGATTTCTGGTCTTTTATTTTGAATTCCTGTAGCTCTAGCTATTCATTGTTGATCTATCCGTCTGAAATATCCCTCCAGCATTTCCTGCAGTCAAGCCATTATTACATCTTGCATTTCCTTCATCTTTTCATGTACTTTCTGGTCACATAGACGAATTGATTAGAATTTGAGGACACCTCTTGGATGCCTCGTGCTCTGGTTGACTTCCTCCAGCCTTAAATCTGGTGTAAGGCCTCTTCATCTTCTCCAAATCTCATATTCAAGCCTTAAATCTTTAGATCCAGCTCTTATTCTCAGTGAAAGCACCAAAATATTAACCTAGAAAATGGATCAATGCTGAGAGATCAGATTAACGCAACAGTTCAAATAAAGTAAACAGAAAAGCAGTAAAAGGAGACATAATTTTTATAGTGGTTCGGCGTAAGCTTCAACCTACGTCCACTTTAATTTTTTTTATTAGTTGTTCTCTCTTTGGATTACAACTAATTTTCTTAGATTTGACCATAATATAGTGGATCTTAGATTTACAGTGGAGTTTCTAAGTGTTTTAGGAGGAGAGTAAGAGTGAAGAAGTTCCAGATCCCAGAGTTAGAAAGCTGGAAGAGAAGAGTAGGAAAAGATCCCCCTTTAGTTGCAGGTAGGTTTGTATTTATAAAGGAAACAGTCATGTTGGGCTAGAATTTCACCTGGTGTAGAGTCCACACATTGGCTTGAAGTCACATGCCAAATTGCTGAATCTCCCAACTTAACCAAACATGTCGATACATACTTAAATATGTCAGTTCTTACATGTTTCCTTAGTTCAAATCACTTTAAATCTTCTAGCATCCTTCTTCTTACTTTATTTCAACATGTCATATGTTGTTTCCATCGATCGTTGGTCGTCCAAAACAAATTGGTACCTACATGTTGTCCAAAACAACTTAGTACCAATAAATTGCCAAAATAGCTAGGTACCAAACTATTTTATTAGCTTGAAATAACTTGTATTCTTTTGTAGCATTTTTTTAGTTTCATGTTGTAGTTTCCTAAGAATTCGCAATATCTACCGAGTAATCAAAACAAGTCGGCACCCTACTTTTTGTCCAAAAACAAGTTCGTACCTACTTGTTGTCTAAAACAAGTTGGTTCCTACTTGTTTCCATAGTGTATTTTTGGTTGAAACTTTCCTGAGCTATTTCCTTGTCTCATCTATGGGTGCTTGCCAATTTCAAGTCATTTCGTCCTCATTTGAATCTTTTTAGTCCGGTCCAAATCTTCTTTTGCTCAAAAATGAGTTAAAATTAGCCCTCCAAAGTACTCCTTTTGAATGTAAGGTATGCTTTACTTAAGAACAAGTTTCATTAATTAACATTCGATAGTTGAGCTTCAAACATTCATTGATCTTAATCTTAGTGAATTATCCTATTCCTTAGCAAATCATAGGCCGTTCCAACCCTGATGTGGCCTATGACTCTAGTCTCTTCTTAACTACAATTCATATATCACAATCATTACGATTTCGTTCGGAGTTAATTACACCACATGTCAAAATCATCCCGTGTTAATCCATGATTTATCAGCTTTATTCTAATTACAAGGCATTCAAATCCTTTAATAAAATCGATTTTTGTTCTGTGATTCGATCTCTCTGGTTCATTTTACATCCAATTTAGCCTACAATCTCTCCGGATTGTTCGTAATCTAATATGGAATTCGATCTCTCCAGATCGTTTAATGTTTAATTAAGGGGGCGATCCTCTGGTTCATACGACATTTTATTTAAGGGTTCGATCTCTTTGGACCTTTTTTCGCCTAATCTAGGGTTTCGATCTCTCCAAATCCTTACCGAGTCTTCTTGCTCTCCTGCAAAGGAACTTGACGACCAAGAAGCCCATACACCCACTCTTCGATGAGGGGACCTGTTTTCATACAAGCTCATCCACTTGCTCTTTGGAAAGGGAGCTTGTACTCAATACTCCATTCCCATCTCTCCAAATGGGACTTAAAGCGTTCAACATCATACAAGTCCATCTAATTGCTCTCGGATGAGGGGATTTGCACAATGCACTCCGGTACCATCTCTCCGGTCATGAGTTAGACTGATCAATGTCCATCATCACATTCATATGGATTTTCAAAATTCAAATATCCAAGTCAAGGCAATCGAGCAAAAACCCTAATTGTTCATCCTATACATCTAATTTAGAGCGCGCTTAGAGACTAATCTAGGTCTCATATACGTGTAAGCGATTCGAGGTTGTTATTATCTTAATTGATCATCTTAGACATCCTACTCAGAGTGTGCCTAAAGAACGTTTGGGATCCTATACACATGTAAGTGGTCCGAGAGTTATACTGTTCATTTATTTAAAGCAAAGGTAATGGAATGGAACAATACTCCAATTTATCCCGATCATGATGTTGTCATCCGATGGAAGTCTTAGATCCATAACTTCATTCTTCCCCCAGTTCTATTGGTGAGCTTCTGGTTCCACACCTACTATCATATATTCGTATTTTGATTTTCCATTTTAGCTCCAACATCGCCTGTTCCAAGCACTAAACCCGTCCTAGATCCAAATCAATTGTGCCCTAAAATAAATTCCTTTTGGTACTTAGTGGTTTAGGTCGTTGGGGCATCATTTCGGTTTGTTTTGCTCTAACTCAAGATGCTTTTGCATTGGTTTCTGGTCATTTGTTCGAAACTCCTATAGCTCTAGCTATTCATTGTTCATCTATCCTTTTGAAAAATCCCTCTGGCATTTCCTGCTATCAAGCCATTATTCCATCTTACATTTCCTTCATCTTTCCATCTATTCACTGCTCATGTAGAAGGATTGATTAGAATTTGAGGACACCTCGTGATTGCTCCCATGCTCTGGTTGACTTTCTCTAGCCTTAGATCTGATGTAAGGCCTCTTCATCTTCTCCAAATCTCATGCTCAAGCTTCAAGCCTTCAGATCTAGCTCTTGTTCTCAATGAAAGCACCAAAACATTAACCTAGAAAATGGACCAACACCTAGAGATCAGGTGAAAGCACCAGTTCAAATAAAGTAAATAGAAAAGCAGTAAAAGGAGACATAATTTTTATAGTGCTTCGGCGTAATCTCTGGCTCACGTCCACTTTAATCTTTTTTATCAGTTGTTCTTTCTGAATTACAACTAGTTTTCTTACATCTAACCATGATCTAGTGGATCTTAGATTGACAATGTAGTTTCTAAGTATTTTTGAAGGAGAGTAAGAATGAAGAAGTTATGGATCCCGGAGTTAGAAATCTGGAAGAGAAGGGGAGGAAAAGATTCCTCTTTGGTTGCATGTAGGTTTGTATTTATAGAGGAAACAGTCATGTTCGACCAGAAATCCACCTGCAGTAGAGTCTATACATTGGACCGAAGTCACGTGCCAAATTGTATAATCTCTCGAATTAACAAACATGTCGGTACCTGCATGTTTCCTTAGTTCGAATCACTTAGAATCTTCTTGCATCCTTCTTCTTAGTTCATTTTGATGTGTCCCATGTTGTTTCTATCGATTGTTAGTCATCCAAAATAAGTTGGTACCTATTTATTGTCCAAAACATCTTAGTAACGGCCTATTTTCCCAAATAGCTCGGTACCAACCTATTTCCTTAACTCGAAATAACTTGTACTCTTTTGCAACGAGGTGTCCCAAGAAGTTGCAACATCTACCGAGTTGTCAAACAAATTTGCATCTACTTGTTGTCCAGAAACTAGTCGGTGTTTACTAATTGTTCAAAACAAGTCGGTACATACTTGTTTCCTTAGTGTATTTTTGGTTGGAACTTTTCCAAACTATTTCCTTGTTTCATTTAAAAGTGCTTGCCAATTTTCAAGTTGTTTCATCTTCGTGTAAATCTTCTAAGTCCGGATGAAATCTGCTTTGGCTCAAAAGCAGGTTAACAGTACCTTAATATCATATTCATAATTCACAAAACTTTCATTCTTTCTCTTTCTAGATTCTTAATAATTAACACCTAGGAAATCAATCATTCTACAATTAAATGGAAATGATGAAGAAATTACACGAAAAACATACATAAGAAATTGCACTTAATTTAGGAATTTCATCAATTTGAAATTTTATGTAAACTTCTGATAAAAAACAGTAGACATATAGCTATAGTAAGAATAATTTACAATTTCACTGTCGTTAGTAACATAAAATCCATATATGCATATAATACTGAAACTGGACGATTACATTTGTGGAAGCTACTTTATAATGAATCTTAGCATGTTAATACACCTTGGCTAATCATGGGGGATTTCACTTGCATTTGAAAAAATGAAGAAAAACTATTTAAATAATTAATTGTGTCCATACATTTAAATCAATTGAATGTTTTAAATTTAAAATGTTTAAATAGAATCAATTAGCTAAAATTCGTTAATTTGTTTAACAAACCCTAAAAGTAATCATTTTAACATGAATACCGCATTTTTATGAATAAAAATGGAAAAAAAATTATTCTTGATCCAAATTAAAATTTACTAATAGCAAAACCAAAAAATCATACACATAAATTTACAATTTGTTTATCATAATAAGTTATCGAATAAGTTATTTTAAGGTAGAGGGATGTTCCATACCTATCATTGATTATAGAAGTTTTCTTCCCCTCTTTATTTATAACATTTTTTTTTTCAAATGTTGTAGGTAATCATTTTAATAATGACTCATAATGTTTTATTGGTTCATTCCATGGGTTTGCAGTCAAAATAGCTATATTTTTCTAATATTTATGATTATTGACAAAGTTCTCATTAGTGCTATCATACTATTTTCATTTGAGTCTAAATATTTAAATTAATTAAATAATTAAGTTTACATTGAAATACAGGAAAATAGTACGAGGACAAAATTCATTAATTTTTTAGCTTCAATGACATGCTCTCAATTTTTTTAGTAAGAAGGACAAAATCTAAATAACTATAGGTAATTAATTTGCCTAATAAAAATATTTAACTTTTTATATAATGGATAAGGTTATTTAAAGTCTCTCTTTAATCCTACTATTTTTTCTCCTCATTCCTTAATTCTCTCATTATATCTATTTTAAAATATCTTTATATAGCTTGTGATTTTAGAAATAGTCACACTGTTTTATTAATTCTTACCAAACGTTTAACATTTAAATATGAACAAACTTGTTCCATAATAGTGAAGTAATATAATGAAATTTTGAAAACAACAACCGCCAAATAATTTAACAGAATTATAAAAAATATAGTTAAAATCTGTATTACTAAGAAGTTTTAGTGTTATATGGAAGCACTGTGATTGGAACAAAGATAAAGTAAAGATGTAATATAGAAGAAAAGCCTATTTAAGAAGCCAATCATTTCTTTCTCATCAAATCTTTATTTAAAATTATCATCTTTTTTCTAAAATTTGTTACCCTACCATTCTTCTGCATCTATATTATGAGAAATAAAAATCTTTGGTGAGAGTTTGATAACAAAGAATGTTATCTGTTGATAGATTATATGATAATGAATGTCTTATTAAAGAAAAGATATTATTTTGAAATTCCAAGTTAATTTATGATTTAAAAGCAATACACAATGACTACAATAAGAAATCTATTTAGTTTCCTTTCCACCATTAATATTATATTTAGTCAAATAGTTTATTAAATAAACATAAATGAACAATAATATGTAAACCTTTATTCATTGGAAGCAAATGTTATAAAATTTGAATAATATTTGGTAACTTACGCGAAAACTAGTGTCTAGGTATATGAATATTAATCTCGTTATCACATAAAATCATACTAACCATAAAAATACTAAAATATACTAATAGATATGTTAATTTAGCAATGAAACATTGGATGTTAAATGCCCAAAGACAAGATCGCACTGCTATTTGATAAGCACTATACGATTGTATTAGGCAGTGTACCTTAATATCACATTCATAATTCACAAAACTTCCATTATTTCTCTTTATAGATTATTGATAATTAACAGCAGGAAATCAATCATTCTTTAAATTAAATTGAAATGATGAAGAAAGTACACAAAAAACATATATAAGCAATTGCACATAACTTAGGAATGTAATCAATTTGATATTTTAAGTCAACTTCTGATAAAAAAATAGTAGACATATAGCTACATTAAGAACAATTTACATGTTCATTGCCATTAATAATATAAAAACCATATATGCATATAATACTGAAAGTGGAAGATCACATTTGTGGAAGCTACTTTATAATGAATCTAAGCATGTTAATACACCTTAGCTAATCATTGGGGATTTCAATTGCATTGGAACAAATGAATAAAAATATGGCGACAGCCCCGTTCCTTTCTTAAAGTTGCAAGAAATTGATAGTTCACGTTATCAACGGGGGTGAAAGAATTAATAGTTAAAGGTTATGAATATACTTAATGGTTAGGGCCTTCTAAAAAACATCATGACCAAAACTAGATAGAACCTCTTGTGATGTTCAATGGCTAGATATGTTTCCTCAAAGTAATGCAATTAATTTAGTGCGTTGCTAAAAGCACCTTATTTTTCTCTTCTTAATACCATTGTTAAAAAATACCATAAAATTTTATCTACCAAAGACATCATTTTCAACACTTTTTTTATACGGCGAACAACCATCGATTAACACCATTTTTCATGATGATCAACCACTGAACAACAATTGTTTCATGGTTGATGACCATGGAAAACGGTATTGGTCGACGATTGTTTGTTGTGCAAAATGGCTTTACGTGGTGGTTGACTACTGTTTGAAATGGCTTTGGTATTAAATATCGTATAAATTTTATTGCGTTTATTATTATTTTTCTATGGTATTAGGAAGAAGGAAAATGGATATCCTTATCAACACACTTTATTTACCAAGTTCTAGCAGTGTTTGTACCTCTATTATTTTACAACTTCAACATGAAATACACAAACTTAGGACTGTGCTGTTTAAATTCACGAATCATTGACTATTGCATCAGGATTATATTATGCTAGTAGAACCATGCCTTAGAAATGAAAACTGGAGCAAACTCCATTGTTCAATATACTTTATATGCTAAAGGAAACAAAGCAAAAATAAAGGAATGGAATCTCAATAAAAATGATATAAGAAAATAGGTTAAGCATCTTAGAACCAAATATGCAGAAATGCAAAGATACTTGGAAATTAATCATAACAAAGACAATGCACAACTGATCACATTTGACAAAGCAAAATAAATGAAGCAATGAAGCAGCAAGTTCCAGATTCACAACATAAGGGAAAATGTGATTAGTTAACTCAAATGGATGATGCAACGAAGTTCTTTTATGCTCAGAAGTAAAGTAAGAAAAACATGAACACAGTTGGCAATTTAATTGACATGAATGACAATGTTATAAATAAAATTGAGGATTTCAATGGAGAAGCCATCAAAAATTTCAGAAAATTATTCAATACTGAACCTATCAAGAAAGAATTACCAAATATCACTCGTAAAATGACAATGTTTGAATTTGGTCGAAATTATCTTAACAGTAGTTTTGATATGGATGATGTAAAAGAGGCTATTGTTAGCATCAGAAACAGTACAACTCCAGGATCAGATGGATTCAATGCTACATTTTTTAAATTTCATTGGGTGAAGCTCAAATTTAACTTGCTAGAGTCATCTAAAGTGTTATTAACTAAAGTAAAATTCTTAAAGAAATTAATCATACATTGGTTTCTTTAATATCAAAAGTCAAAAACAAGTCCATATTTTAGATTATAGGCCAATTTCCTGTTGCAATTTCATTTGCAAAGTAATATCCAAAGTGTTATGTAATAGATTAAAGCATGTTCTTGAGAATTTAATCTTGTAAAATCAATGTACTTATGTGCCAAACATAGGTACCAGTGAGTGAAGTCTGATAGCTCATGAAATTGTCAAAGGTTTCAATTGCAAAGAAAGTGATATAATTTGTATTGAAAATTGATCTAAGCAAAGCATATGATACTTTACGAGAGACTTTATAATACACATAATGAAACCTTTTAATTTTCTAGAAAAGTGACTGCGCATAGTTGAAGATTTAATCACTACATCGACTTTTTATGTAAAAATTCTAGGCAACACTTGTAGTAATTTCACTAGCATAAGTGGGATTAGACAAGGAGAACCTTTGGCGCTTCACAATAACAATGGAATATTTCACTATGCTAATAAGATAAACTATTGATGGTTGGAGAAATCAGTCCATTAATGCACATAACATCAAAATTACCCATTTAATGTATGCAGATGATGTTCTAATATTTCTTAAAGCTAACAAAATGCAGCCAAAGCCATCAAAGACTTATTTAATACTCTTTATGAGGTGGCAGGCCTAAATATAAACTCAGAGAAATCAAAGAATTTTTTCCAGTAAAGGATGCAATCAAAAATCAGAGACTCGTAATATCTTAGGAATAGAGGAAAAAATGTTGCCAATTACATATCTAGGGTTGCCTTTGTCACCAATTTATATCAACAAGATCTGTTGTGAAGCACTAATTAACAAAATCAAACATAAAATTGAATTTGGGAAACAAGATTGCTAAGTCTAGCTAGAAGGATTAAAGTAAACAAATCTAAAATTTATCCCACAATCTTATTTTGGATGCAAAGTTTTAAACTGCCAGTTAATGTCATTAGTAAAATAACTCAAGTTTGTTCCAATTTTTAATGGAAGGGAAAATTTAGTAAATTCTTTGGCAAATGTGTGTTTAACCAAAGAAGAGGGGGTTTGGGACTAAAAGATCTTGTTGAAAGTAATGATGCAATTAGCATAAAACTTATATGAAAATTGATGGATGAACAAAGTTTTGTGGACAAAATAGATGCAAAGAAATACATCAAAAACACCTCATTTTGGGACATGGAAATTAGAACTTAACAATCTGGTACATGGAAAACTTGCTACTTTTTTTTTGAAATGGTACTTTATATACAACAAATCATTGGGATAACATATCCCATGTCAATAAACG
The DNA here is from genome assembly GCA_030765085.1 of Allium cepa. Classification (NCBI taxonomy): domain Eukaryota; kingdom Viridiplantae; phylum Streptophyta; class Magnoliopsida; order Asparagales; family Amaryllidaceae; genus Allium; species Allium cepa. The sequence continues at coordinate 55,793,457 of CM060935.1, read as the reverse complement.
TTCGAAAGCAAGTTTCGAACTTGTGACCTCTTGCACCAAAGCCGAATCAATTAACTACTTGGACAATGGTGCTTGTCGAAAACTTGCTACTTTAAAGTAATATGGCATTGCAATGCACAGAAAAAAGAATTGCAGATGGAAAAACAACGAAACTACGGTTTGATCAGTGACTACAAGGAGGCAGACTTATTAATAGGTTGGGTACACAAAATTTAGATATATTAAATGACAAACATATTCTTGTCAGTTCTATCATTGAAACTAATGGCTGGAATGTTGATAGACTTAGCTATTTATGGCAGTTTAAATAAGAAATTGAAAACACTCCATTTTCAGTGATAGAACTGAAGACGGTTGGAATTGGTTGCATAGAAAATCAAGGCAATATTCTTTAAAATCTTTGGAATGAAATCAGAAATAAATGCATGCATTTAATTGGCATAAATTTGTTTAGGATAAATGCAACTATCAAAAATGACACTTTTTTATATAAAGTAATAACCAAACAACTATTAATCATGGAAAAATTATAGTAAAGAGGCATGATCATTCAAAATTATTGTAGTTTATGTAAAAGTCATGAAGTGACTAAAGCACACTTATTTTTTGAATGTTCATTCATTTCACATGTATGGAGATGGTGCATAAAAATTTGAATATGCCAGCTATAATAGATTTAAATTTGTATAGTGAAATTATTGCCATTTTAACTACTTTCAAAGCCAAAAACAAAGTTAGAGACCTATCAAAAGTAGTTTTATCTACTAGTGTATGGCATTGCGAACAAAAACGAAATGCTAGGATTTTTCACAGTAAATTCAAAGCAACAAGGCAAATAACTAATGAAATTTTAAGCTATGTAATAATCATGTCAAATTCAACAAATCCACAAGATCATAGCAAGCTAACATTAATATCTTAAATAAATGAAATATACATGTTAGCTGAGCCTTACCAACACCTCTACACTAAAAAGTCTTACTTTCCTCGTTGGATCTAAAAGAAACCATATACCGCTTTTGATCAATCATGGTGGACACCCTTGTAAGTTGTCATTCGTTTTTTATTTTTCAATTTCTCCATGTTTTATCACTTCTATAGTTGTTGTACGAGATTAAATACAAACTCATACAAAATAGAAACAAAAGAAATTAAAGAAGCAATACTTAGCTTTAGAGATACTTATAGCATCAATGGAAAAAAGAAAAAAACCAAAGAGCATCATTGATTTCATGCAAGAAGCTGCCATGGAATTCATAAAGGAAATCCTAAATTTATAAAAGGAAATTGGATGACTTAATTGAATAAACCAACCATCTCATGTCACTAACAATAACTGTAGTTATTAGGCTTTGGCTTATTTTGTATTTTTTTGTAACTATTGTTTTGAACACATATCTTTTTACAAAGCAAAGTAATAAAAATGTGTATCCTATATTCAAAAAATAACATAAATTTCACTTTGATTTGGAATTGCTCATTTGCTTGGAAACTGAATCTGCATATAAAATCAAAATAATAGAAAAATGCTTTGTGGTATTAGCAAAAATTATCATGGAGTACATGAATATTAATCTCATTGTTCTACGTAATCATAACAAGTATAAAAGCACCAACACATACTAATAAATGAGTAGATTTACCAATAATGTTTTGCATACTAATCTGATGCCCAAAGCCTATAACATTTCCTTTTTCTTTTTAGATAAATGATGTATAATACTTAGGCATCGGTAATATTTACAATGCAATAGAAATGATAAAGAAGTATATGAAGACTTGTAAGAGAAATTACCTCATAACATAAGAGTTTCATCTTTTAATCATACTTCACTTTTTAACAAATTTCATAAGGCATCTTCAGAGCCACATATTGAAATATTAGTATAGAAAAATACTAATTACATACCTATTTTAGTAGTGCTTCTGAATTCTCTTAGTTAAATGTCTGTTATATGGCTTTTTGACCAGCTAGAGTTTCACTGGACTTAAAATATCAAGATAAAACAATTCATGAACTTGGGAAAATGCTGGGCAATAAGAACACACTTAAGAAATTCCAGGAGATTTGGAGCATAATGGACCACTCGGTATCGAGAGCTTTTTACTCCATTATCGGCCTCCAAAACCACTTGTACTTGAAGCACTACCTCAGGTGATTTCCATGGAGAATATATGAACAATTCTAAGGATTTTCTAGAAGAAAAGCAAAGAAAGAAGAGATGAATAAAGCAATATCAACAACTATCAATCTTCAAGGAAAAGTGTCTGTAGCACAACAGATCAAAAATAACTAAAATAATGAAAGAGAGGAAAACTCCCACTTACAAAAACCTATCGGTACCAAGAGGAATCTCTCGGTACCAAGTGGTTTTTATTGGTGTATGTGCCTGGAAGCTCACTTCTGAATATTGGGCTTGGATCTAGACTTCATATCCGTGGGCCTTCGGTCCTACTAGGCAGTTTTCCAATAAATACATCACATATAGGTTTAGGAAAAGGAATTCTTCTTCTCTTTCTAGACTTTGGACTTTTTGGCATTTGATTTCTCTTCTATCTTCTTCTTCCCTAAATACTCTAAACACTCCCAAATTCGAGATCTTGATCTACTAGATTATGATTGGATTTGAGTTATAATCATTGATTCCAAAGAGAATCAACCAATAACAAAGATTAAAGTGGACATAGGCCAAACTATTTGCTGAACCACTGTAAAATTGTGTCTTTTATACTGCTTTTACGTTTATCTCATTAGATATATACATTTTTTTTCGTTCAATTGCTTCTAGGGTGTTTATACCATTTTTGGTGTAAACATAGCTTTCACTGAGAATGAGCTAGATTAAACAACCTAAAGTTTGGATCTGAGGTATGGAAGAGATGAAAAGGCCTAACACCAGATCTATGTTTGGAGGGAGTTTACCAGAGCATGGGGCCAGTATGGAGGTATCCTCAAATTCTACTCAATTCATCTATATTTCTAGAGAGAAGACCGAGAGAATGATGAAAGACATGGAATAATGGCTCGACAATAGGAGATGCTAGATGGTTCCTTCCAAAGGATGGATCAAAGAACAATTGGAGTAGTTGGATTCAACACAAAGGACCTGGAACTATTATGGGAGAACTTGGAGTTGGAGCAGAGAAAACCGAGCAATCACCTTACAAGCCGAACTAGTTGGTACCGACACAAATTTACTTAGAGGCAATTTTGATTTGAATTTAGGGAGAACTAGAACACCGGGAGCGAATGATGATGGAGCCAGAAACACAAAGCATGATATGAATGCACAACAACCAAAGGAGCATGTGCTAGAGCTTCCTCATAGGAACGGAGGATAGAGTGAAGTTGGGGGTGTAGATTGGGATGCGAATGTGTAATCACAAGATATGCATCGTAATTTCCCTATAGGAACGGGGTGCAAAACATAGCTATGAAACATAAGCTACCATTAAATGACAATGACCGGATTACTGCAATGATCAAAAGGATAGTGAGAGGTGGACCTCCAAACCAAAGGTTAAAGGATATCAATAGAACTGCATTCACTCTTAACAATCGGCACGTAAGGAATCCTCTTAATTTTAAGCTACCAACGTTGGACAATGTAACAGAAGGACAGATCCGACCATTCAACTGATGAGGTACATTCCATATATGTAGGTCTTGGGTGCATTTATTGAGGTAATGGGGTGGTGCTTCCTGTTATACTTGATAGAGATGGCTGCCATGTGATTTTGGCAGTTAGAGAATCGGTCCATAAGCCAGTGGGTTGGATTGGTAGACAGATTCTTAAGACTGTTCAGTGTTTATATCTCTCGACCAAAGAATATGATAATGATTTCAAGCATAAAGCAAAGGGCCAAAGAACCCTTGAGAAGTTATCTGACGAGATTCAATGCCGCAGCTGCTGTAGTTGATAACAGAATCCATTGATAGTCCCGACGGCGACACTGTATGGGGTCACAAGAAAGACCAACTTTAAAATTTCATTGGAAGGGATCCACCTTTGGATATCATGGAGTTTTATTACGAATCTGAGAGATATTTGCATCAAGAGGATGCTGAGGCTGATATGATGTTAATGCTATGGATCATGGAGGAGCATCTGGAGCAGGATATGGTAAAGACAATGGGAAGTGAAAAGACGATAACTACTTCGGAGGACTGAAACGAAAAAGGAGGGAATCAAAGTTATCTTCCTACATCGATCTAACCAAAAACCCGAAGATGATATATCTAGAAACTAGAGGGAAGATCCCTTATCAGAGGCCAGCTAAGAGGGAACCAAATATTGGGAGAGGTTTAGAAAATTTTTCTTGTTCCATGAGCTAAATGGACATGAAACGAACGAGTGCCAAAATCTTCATGAACTGACAGAAGAGTTAGTTCAAAGTAATCAAGTACAACAGTACTTAAGGAACTAAACTGCAATGGTGCAGCCGAAGCAGCCACTATCTACAATAAAAGCATCAATACACAACCAAGGATTTTGGGTCAAGAATGGTAATCCCTTGATCGGGATGGATGGGAGTCAAGTTCATTTCCTTTGCTTTACTTTTCCTTTAAAAGAGATAAGACAATAATAACCTTAGATAGCTTACACATGTACAATACCTCGATTGATCTCTAGGCACACTCTAAGTTGGATGTTTGAGATGAATGCTTAGGATGTTTGCTTGATTGCTTTGATTTGAATATTTGATTTTTAACAACCACTAGAACATGATGACTAATATTGATCGCGGTAGTCCCGTCCGGAGTGATGGGGAAATGACAACAATTTGCAAGTTCCCTTGCCTAAAAGCGAGTGGATGGACTTGTACATGAAAGTAAGTCCTCATGTAGGATGTTAAATCATCCAGAGAGTCGGACCTTAGAACGGGTGTTTAACAATTTTTAGCTTGCCAAAATTATTTTTTAACGATTTTTTCACCCCTACATTACACATTTCTCTTTGTTTATTTTTAATAATATGTTATATATTCATTTCCATTTCTATTAACTAATTTATAAATTATCACACTTTGTGTAACATCCCGCCTTTTTGTACGTTTTAAATCGACGATAAACCATCCACGTCAGCCTTAAACCATACAGAAGGGCGGATTGTTATGGGGTAAATAAGAAAAAAACAGAGAAGAAAAGAAAAACAAAATAGAATCTTGCAAAGGAACGATAAAATATAATAATCAAATAAACAGTTCATGAAGCTGTTTACAAAACATTTGGTTATACTTATACAATACATATCAGAGTTTCATATACCAGAGAATAATAAAATGTAGCGGAGTACATGATGCAGTGAATAATAAAATAGATAATAGTAGTAATATTTTCGTCTTCGTCCTCCAAAATAAAGTCATGAAAACCTGAAGTGCTCAGACTGACCCGAGCGAGTTGAAAAGATAAAACACTCGAGTCAGAACTAAAAGATCTTATGTAAGTTAAATCAACGGTAAATAATATGGGTGGAACGGCATCAGAAATGTTTACGGGATTTGACATCTCCTATCCGGTGTCTAACGTGAGTGTAGTAACTTAAGAGATGTTCAGGATTCACCTCCTAAGGATCCGTTAAACTATTTTCTATGTAGTAATATTTCGCTATTATAATAATGTCTATTAATAAAATAAACTTACTTTTAAATAGCGTTAAGGAGTGACCCAATATTCCCCTTAACACGTAATAGTCTCAGTAGTCCATCCAGTATCATAGTCCCTCCTGATCGGGAAACCACCAGAGGATATCACACGGGCTACGGGAGAAAACCAAACTCGTACAAGGCGCGCTAGGTAGGTGACATGACACAACTAGGCAATGCCAGGGCAGATATACCAATTACGCTTTCGGACCGGTGGTAGAGCAGCTACTACCACCCACCTCGAGCCACACCCCAAAATTAAAAGGGCCCAAATCAATCACAAAGTAATAGAATGGTATCGAAAGAGTGTGTCCAATAAAAGGTGCTACCTTCTTAGCCCGTCGATCGCTCGTGTTTTAGCCACCTTATGCCAACTTACGAGAGTCAGGTCCACGTATATACCTCAAAGGAAACGCCGCCACCATCCTACCTCATTATGGAATCTCCACCGCATACACGGCTGTTAAAGTGGTTTTCGGAGTTGGCAGAGAGTATGACAACTTCCGATCCCGGTCTCTTTAACAACCAAACGTTATTATAACACCGCGGTCATTTCAAAATAATTTATACTTCAAAACCAGAATATAATATCCATTTCAAAACCATATAAATACGATATCGTTTCCGTTTTAAAACCTAAATCAATATGATATCATTTTATAAAGACCTAAATCAATATAATATCACTTTTATTTCAAATATATCTATTTTCAAAAATCATACCACTTTCAAATTTATACACTTTGAAACCAAACATTTGAAATTTTAAAACTTTTAAAACATAATACTTTGAAATTCATAACTTCGAAACACTTTAATTTCGATAAAACATTTCAATTTCGATATATTTCAAGGCTTTAAATATCCCAAAATTTCTATACTAAATTTGATAATTTCAATTCAAAAATTAAATTTTCTATTATTTAGTTTTGAAATATTTTACATAATAGATCCATTATCATTTAAACAAAACTCAAATTACAAATAACTAAATATTTCCTTCAATTCGTTTATACTTGAAATACTCATTTAATACACATTGACCCCAAAATCAAGCTACAAAATTTTTACCTTTTCAAATTTCCCAATTAATAAATTTCACATCAACCTTTTTGAGTTTAATTCTTAAATAAATTTAATTTCAAATAAATCTCTAATTATATCCTAACCTTTATTTATTTAAATCATTATACACTCTATATTAAAATAAAATTTAAATACTTACTCACATTTATTTTAATAAAAATCAAACTCTATTATTAAACTTAATTGTTATTTAACAAACTTATACATAGCTTAAATTCAAGCATTTAACTATACATAAAATAATATTTATATAATATCAAAAATCAATATTCATTAAACCATTTATTTCTTTCAAAAACCATAGAAATCATTTTCAAAATATTTTATATATAGACCACGGTGTCTGTATATAATTTTCTGCCCTATGGTAGTGTGATACACATATTTATCATTTCAATCCGTAATTTAAAATAAAAATATGGTTATATATCATTTCAAATCGCAATCCAGAATGAAATAAATACATAGCAACTTGCAGTTTATAATAATATAAAATACAACATCCATTCATCCAATATCAGTCATCAACCATTTATCACAATCATCATCCAATTTCAAACAATAACAACAATATAGAACAGACAATAAATAACAGGTATCTACTGGCAGTTTAAATTCAAAATAAATTAAATAACAAGTTAACTGTTGCTTATATGCAATATAATTAAATAACAATTTAACTGGCAATTTATATGCAGTATAAATCAAATAACAATTTAATCCAACAAATTCAACTTCACCGAGATGATGATTAAAAATATGCCTAACAGTCATAAATAAATTTTCTAATCACATCAAAATTTAATTTAACACACATAAGAAATTTTAGAAGTTGTGAGTGGGCTAAAACACTCACCTTTTGAATTTAAATTTAATTTAAATCCAAAATTTGAACAGTCTCAGAATTCATCCAAACATGCGTTAAAATGTCCGAAATTTCGATACGATCCTAAAAAAAGAAACCGCGCGCAAATCAGACATCATATGAGAAAGTAATTTAATTTAGAGCGATTGAAATTGAATTAAAATGAAATAAAAGTAAATAAAAACAAAGTAACTCACCGTACACGTCAGCCCGTCTCTCAACACGAAACCTTACAGCAAAATCGCACACGAACCCAAAAAAACCCTAGAAGCCGCCGCCTCACGCAAATTTTTGTCGCCACTAGGTTGAGCTACGACTCGATCCAGCGTGACCATCGCGCTCACCACCTCCAGGCGCCCCCTCCTCGTGGTCGCGGTCGACTCTGGTGTGCCATAGGCGTTCGTCGCCGTCGCCCAATTACAGCCGTTCGTGGCGATTCTAGCAACAACTACCCCAAACGAACCATGCCGATCGAAAGCACTCGGCCTCCTCTACGCGTCTAAGACTTCCTGATCGATGAATCGTTGAAGATCCACCGTCAACTCTGACGACCAAATATGAATGGCTGGGAGTTATTCATTAAATTCCGGACACATGGAGACTCGAATCGAAAAACAGATCACAGAATTGAGATGCGCTTTTCGAGATGCGCTTTTCGAGAGCTTTTCGAAGATATAAAATATGATATAGTTTGAAGAATTTGAAATTTTTATTTGGTTTTGAATTGCAATTGGATATGAAAGTGGGAATTTGTTTGTCTGCCATTGAGGAGGAGAGACAGCTGAATTATACGTTCAGAAATGAGGAATAAGAAATAGGCTAGGGTTTATGACTGGATATATATAGGTAGGGTTGAAAATAAAAGAACGGATCATATTGGTTTGGATCGTTGAACGATAAATGGCCCGGAAAGCCCTTCTGACTCCGGAACGAAATTGGATCAACCCATATATCAAAATGGATGCTTTTGAATATTTCAAAATCCATGGAACAGGTTTTAAGTCCAAATTCCATCGTATGAAGAAGTTATGCTAAAATCAAATTATTTCAAATTGATTTCAATTAAATTGATTCCCAGACGTTTCGAGCCTTTACAATTAAACGACAAATCTGATCGTTATGAAACTTGAAATCCTACAATAATTCACCGTTACGGATCCGATGAAACTAGTTTCGTCGAAATCTGAGTCCGTGGCCAAAATGGCTATTTTCCAGTTAAATAAATAAATTATTAATTAATTAATTAAATCATATTTTCAATTTCAGTTCTATAATTGACAAATTTTTATCATTTTTAAACTTCTTAATCATTTACACTAATTTATATAAATTTAGATATCAATTTAGAGTTGATTAGTTTATCAATTTCAGTGTTAACCTCAATTTCATTAAATTCAGAAATTATAAATTTTAATTTCCAATAATTCTATTTAATTTACTTTTCATTCTATTATTCAATTCATTATTATCAAGAGGATGAAATTAACATTGGATTCAAAATCTATTACATTAATATTCTCACATTCCATCTTAATTTAAATTAACGTAATAATTTAATATTTAATTCCACTTATTTGCAATAAATCCAATTATTTTACTTTAAATTCCAATAAGTAAATAAATCCCGACTCCCATTCTTTTAAGTCAACTAATTATCATATTATGAATAAAATTAACATTATTCCCAATTATTACCTTAACTTAAATTAACGTAACATTTAATTTAGATTTATTGCAATTGATTTCCAATTCAATTGGATGAACTGAATATATAATTAACTCATAAAAATTGTTGTCATTAACTCTTAATCACACATTTAAGTTTATTATTTCCACTCCAATATTATAGTTATTTACCGAGTATTGGTTTTTATTCAATTACCATCCATTATATATATATATTCATTCATTAATTCAATATTTATGTTCGTTTTCTTATATTAAATTTATAATCAGGTATAACATTTTCACTACTTCATTTATTAGAATTTCATTCAAATTGTTAATAGTCAACTTACATTAACATTAATACCTTTGATTCTAATTATTATTTCATTCTTAATCCGCAAATTTTATTTCTTTCAAAATTATACTACCAAAATCTCATTATATTAACAAATTTAAATTGTCGAAAATTACGGGTCGTTACACTTTCCCCACTCAAAACTTTTCGTCCCCGAAAAGGAAAAAGAAGGAAAAAGGAAGAATTTAGAATCAATAGATCTTACTTAAAATATTAAATTTATAAACAAGTAAATTTACAAAATAAATTAATTTAAATAAAATATACCAATTTATAACCATTATATTGTTTTATACTTAAATTAATAAAGTTTAGAAAACATTTTTCAAAATTTTTCTAAGTTCAAAATTTACAGAAAATTTCGGCGGAGTCTCCTTTGTACGAAGAGGCTCGGGAGAAAATATAATATCAAATATGACAATATACAACATATATTTTCCAAAATAATATATATCCCAACATGGGAAAAACAATATAATAGCGCTATAAAACTGTAATCCGAAAACGTACCTATTTGTCGGGCAATTACGCTTAATTATGAAACCAAAAGCAGTAGCAATTGCTTCCATAACTTGCATTTCCTTTATATAATCTAAAAAGAGTTAATAATTATATAAAATGAAATATTAACTTTTGTTTCAACCACTAGCAAACAAATCAATATAAACAACAATCATTCGCAACCAACAGCATGCACATCATATACAAATCAACCATCCAAGCAAACAAACAAATAGTTGTTCGGGTTCAAAAGCTTTAAATTGTACAGAATGAAAATAAACTACTAAGTGCACCATTTACTCAACAGTCTTATATGAAACTAAATAGATTATCCATACATCCACACAACTTTAAAGTATCCTTGTCCCAAACAACTATAAACCAAACAAACAACAATTTCAGATAATAAATCAGTTCATTCTTATTAATTTCATTTCATACATTTGTAGTTTGATTCCCTTTTCATTCATATATTGATTCATCCCTTAAATTTTCATTTACTTCTTACAAACTTTTTCCTTTATTCATTGATTCAATGTTTATTTCCTTTATTTTCATTTATTACTTACAAATATTCATTTTCATTTATTAATGTCATGTCAGTTTCCTCTTTATCGCATTATATTCATTCATTCATTCATTTACATAATTCCATTTATTAACATTCATTTATTTGCGTATCAATTCATTTACTTAAGTTCACAACAATTACAACATCAAATTCTTATTTAAAAAAAGAATTTCGTTACCTATTTTCATTACCTCAAGTTTATTACTTGTATAATATCCATTACATTTTCTCATTAAACATTAGAACTTTTAATATCTGGTAAGCTATATATATGCTTTTTAAGAATGCAGTTGAAATTTATACAAGTTCATCTCATTTCTTTTAATTAATTTAATGTTATATCTTTTGTTTTATAGGTTACAATTTCAAATTTCTTGAAATTTCATTTATAACTTAGCATTAAATCTATTATTTCATTTATAGGTTTCAATTATTAGTTAAATTTCGTTTCACTAAGGCAATCGAAACTATTAATTAATGGAAAATTTATAACTAAATACTGGGTTAAATTTCAAATCATTTAAAAATAATAGATAGATTATACACTTACAATTTATATATCCAATTACATTTAAAACAATTTGAAATTTATATTTGTTTATCAAAATAAATCTGTAGTAAAACTACTACAATGGCCTTCCTACTTAGAAACTCGAAAATGAATATCGATGATGCGTGCACTCATCGTCGAAATTATTTTCCAACGATAGAGAGGGGAGTACATAACTCATTTCTTTCCAACATTTCTTTAAAACAATTCTTTCAAATTATATTGAAATATTTATATCAGAAAATACTTCTAAACAATATTGTTATTATATTCCAAAATTATTCGAAAGAAAGTTTCAAAACCCAGGAACTTAAGTTCTAAATTTCCAATTTTACTTTATTTTATTAGTAAATTTTATTTTACAACCAATATTTATAAATTTCACTACCTAACAACCAATATATTATAACCAAATATAACCTTTATAAAATTTATTACTTTATATACATAAAATATAATAGGCAAAATTATTTCATTTACCTATATTTCAAAACAAATATTATGTCGGTCTGTCCTACGAAGTGTTTAGAAATCCCTATTGATGTCATAGCATCCTATGCACCAACCAGAATTTATAAATACAAAATGGAACAAATTAACACAATATTAAAACCTTTTTATAAAACTAACAAATACACTCTCTCATATATATACACTCAGCGACTCATCATAGGGTATTACTACCTTATTAATAAAGAGTCAGACCCCACAAAGCTAAGGCTCATCGCTAAACCAACGCTTTGATACCAGATGTAACATCCCGCCTTTTTGTACGTTTTAAATCGATGATAAACCACCCACGTCAGACTTAAACCATACAGAACGGAGGATTGTTATGGGGTAAATAAGAAAAAACAAAGAAGAAAAAAAAAAGAATCTTGCAGCAAAACGATAAAATATAATAATCAAATAAACAGTTCATGAAGCTGTTTACAAAACATTTGGTTATACTTATACAATACATATCAGAGTTTCACATACGAGAGAATAATAAAATGCAGCGGAGTGCATGATGCAGTGAATAATAAAGTAGATAAAAGTAATAATATCTTCGTGTTCGTCCTCCAAAATAAAGTCTTCAAAACCTGAAATGCTCAGACTGACCTGAGCGAATTGAAAAGACAAAACACTCGAGTCAGAACTAAAAAAATCTTATGTAAGTTAAATCAACGGTAAATAATATGGGTGGAACGGCGTTAGAGATGTTTACGGGATTTGACATCTCCTATCCGGTGTTTAACGTGAGTGCAGTAACTTAAGAGATGTTCGGGATTCACATCTCCTAAAGATCCGTTAAACTATTTACTATGTAGTAATATTTTGCTATTATAATAATGTCTATTAATAAAATAAACTTACTTTTAAATAGCGTTAAGAAGCGACCCATTATTCCCCTTAACACGTAATAGTCCCAGTAGTCCATCCAGTATCATAGTCCTTCCTGATCGGGAAGCCACCAGAGGATACCACACGGGCTACGGGAGAAAACCAAAGTCGTAAAAGGCGCGCTGGGGTAGGTGACAAGGCACAACTAGGCAATGCCAGGGCAGATATACCAATTACGCTTCCGGACCGGTGATAACGCGTAGCAGCTACTACCGCCCACCTCGAGCCACACCCCAAAATCAAAAGGGCCCAAATCAATCACAAAGTAATAGAATGGTATCGAAGGAGTGTGTCCGATAAAAGGTGATACCTTCTTAGCCAGTCGATCGCTCCTATTTTAGCCACCTTATGCCAACTCATGGGAGTCTGGTCCCTGTATATACCTCAAAGGAAATCCGCCACCATCCTACTTTATTCTAGAATCTCCATCGTGTACACGGTTGTTAAAGTGGTTTTCGGAGTTGGCAGAGAGTATGACAACTTCCGATCCCGGTCTCTTTAACAACCAAACGTTATTATAACACCGCGGTCATTTCAAAATAATTTATACTTCAAAACCAGAATATAATATCCATTTCAAAACCATATAAATACGATATCGTTTCCGTTTTTAAAACCCAAAATCAATATGATATCATTATAAAGACCGAAATCAATATAATATCACTTTTATTTCAAATATATCCCTTTTCCAAAATCATAGCACTTTCAAATTTATACACTTTGAAACCATAAATTTGAAATTTTATTACTTTTAAAACATAATACTTTGAAATTCATAACTTCGAAACACTTTAATTTCGATAAAACATCTCAATTTCGATCTGCGAAGTTAATGCTCCGCTATTACCCTGCAATATCTCATAGCGGATTTCTTCCGCTACGATTTTTCCATATAGCCCCAAAATGTAGCCTTTCCGCTTTAATCCTCGCTATTTCTGCTATATCCCGTTATTCCCGCTATATTTTGCTCTTTCCGCTATATCTTCTTTAATAAAATGAATTAAAAATTGCATTTATACACTATAAAAATTATGAAACTAATTTATTTGATTTAATTTTTAATATATTTTCAGAAATAAAATTACTCTGATATTCTACTAAATTCAATTATGTTATTTGCAGTTTTACGTTTATTTAAAGTATATTCGCACATTTTTTTGTTTAAAATCATTTATGTATTAATTATAATTGAATTAAATGATAATTTTTCATTTAATTACCATTTATATATTTAGAAAAACATTAAATACAAGTTTTATATGCTATTTTAGAGCTATCCACTATATCCCGCTATATCCTCGCTTTATCCCCGCTATGATTTTTTGCACCTCCACCGCTTTGAATCCGCCGAGCGCTTTAACTGCACAGATTTCGATATATTTCAAGGCTTTAAATATCCCAAAATTTCCAAACTAAATTTGATAATTTCGATTCAAAAATTAAATTTTCTATTATTTAGTTTTGAAATATTTTACATAATAGATCCATTATCGTTTAAATAAAACTCAAATTAAAAATAACTAAATATTTCCTTCAACTCATTTATACTTGAAATACTCATTTAGTTCACCTTGACCCTAAAATCAAGTTATAAAAAATTTGCCTTTTAAAATTTCCAATTTAATAAATTTTACATCAACCTTTTTGAGTTCAATTCTTAAATAAATTTAATTTCAAATAAATCTCTAATTTATCTCCCAACCTTAATTTATTTAAATTATTATACACTCTATATTAAAATAAAATTTGAATACTTGCTCACATTTATTTTAATAAAAATCAACCTCAATTATTAAACTAAATTGTTATTTAACAAACTTATACATAGCTTAAATTCAAGCATTTAACTATACATAAAACAATATTTATATAATATCAAAAATCAATATTCATTAAACCATTTTTTTTTCAAAAACTATAGAAATCATTTTCAAAATATTTTATATATAGACCACGGTGTCTATATATAATTTTCTGCACTATGGTCAAGTGATACGGATATTTATCATTTCAATCCGTAATTTAAAATAAAAATACGGTTATATATCATTTCAAACCACAGTCCCGAATGAAATAAACACATAACAACTTGAAGTTTATAATGATATAAAATACAACATCCATTCATCCAATATCAATCATCAACCATTTATCACAATCATCATCCAATTTCAAACAATAACATCAATATAGAATAGATAATAAATAACTGTATCTACTGGTAGTTTAAATTCAAAATAAATTAAATAACAAGTTAACTGGCAGCTTATATGCAAAATAAATTAAATAATGATTTAACTGGCAATTTATATGCAATATAAATTAAATACCAATTTAATCCAATAAATTCAATTTAACTGAGATGATAATTAAAAATATGCCTAACAGTCATATATAAATTTTCTAATCACATCAAAAATTAATTTAACACACATAACAAATTTTAGAAGTTGTGAGTGGGTTAAAACATTCACCTTTTGAATTTAAATCCAAAATTTGAGCAGTCTCAAAATTCATCCAAACCAGCATCACAATGTTCGAAATTTCGATACGATCCTAACAAAAGAAACAGCGCGCAAATCAGACATCATATGAGAAAGTTATTTAATATAGAGCGATTGAAATTGAATTAAAATAAAAGTAAAACAAAACAAAGTAACTCATCGTACACGTCAGCCCGTCTCTCAACACGAAACCCTATAGCAAAATCGCACATGAACCCAAAATATCCTAGAAGCTGCCGCCTCACCTAAATTTTCGTCGCCACTAGGTTGAACACGACTCGATCCAGCGTGACCATCGCACTCATCACCTCCAGGCGCCCCCTCCTCGTGGTCGCGGTCGACCCTGGTGCACCACAGGCATTCGTCGCCGCTCCTCAATGACAAGCCGATCATGGCGATTCTAGCAACAACTACTCCAAACGAACCATGCCAATCGAAAGCACTCAGCCTCCTCTATGTGCCTAGACTTCCTGATCGATGAATCGTGGAAGATCCACGGTCAACTCCGACGACCTAATATGAACGGCGGGGAGTTATTCATTAAATTTCGAACATATAGAGACTCGAATCAAAAAAGGAATCATAGAATTGAGATGCACTTTTCGAGAGCTTTCCGATGATATAAAATATGATATAGTTTGAAGAATTTGAAATTTTGATTTGGTTTTGAATTGCAGTTGGATCTGGAAGTGGGAATTTGTTTGTCTGCCATTGAGGAGGAGTGACAGCTGAATTGTACGTATAGAAATGAGGAATAAGAAATAGGCTAGGGTTTATAACTGGATATATATAGGTAGAGTTGAAAAATAAAGAACGGATCAGATTGGTTTGGATCGTTGAACGATAAATGGCCTGGAAAGCCCGTTCTGACTCCGGAACGAAATTGAGTCAACCCATATATCAAAATAGATGCTTTTGAATATTTTAAAATCGATGGAATATGTTTCAAATTCAAATTCCATCGTATGAAGAAGTTATGGTAAAATCAAAATATTTCAAATTGATTTCAATTAAATTGAGTCCCAGGCATTTCAAGCCCGCACGATCAAACGACAAGTCCGATCATTATAAAACTTGAAATCCTACAATAATTCACCGTTACGGATCCGATAAAACTAGTTTCGTCGAAATCCGAGTCCGTGGCCAAAATGGCTATTTTTCAGTTAATCAAATAAATTATTAATTAATTAAATCAGATTTTCAATTTTAATTCTATAATTGACAAATTTTTATCATTTTTAAATTTCTTAATCATTTACACTAATTATATAAATTTAGATGTCAATTTAGAGTTGATTAGTTTATCAATTTCAGTGTTAACCTAAATTTCATTAAATTCAGAAATTATAAATTTTAATTTCCAATAATTCTATTTAATTTACTTTTCATTATATTATTCAATTCATTATTATCAAGCGGATGAAATTAACATTGGATTCAAAATCTATTACATTAATATTCTCACATTCCATCTTAACATAAATTAACGTAATAATTTAATATTTAATTCCACTTATTTGCAGTAAATCCAATTATTTAACTTTAAATTCCAATAAATAAATCCTGACTCCCATTCTTTTAATTCAACTAATTATCATATTATGAATAAAATTAATATTATTCCCAATTATTACCTTAATTTACATTAATGTAACATTTAATTTAGATTCATTGCAATTGATTTCCAATTCAATTGGATGAACTGAATATATAAGCAACTCATAAAAATTGTTGTCATTAACTCTTAATCACACATTTAAGTTTATTATTTCCACTCCAATATTATAGTTATTTACCAAGTATTGGTTTTTATTCAATTACCATCTATTATATATATATTCATTAATTAATTCAATATTTACATTCCTTTTCTTATATTAAATTTATAACCAGGTATAACATTTTCACTACTTCATTTATTAGAATTTCATTCAAGTTGTTAATAGTCAACTTATATTAACATTAATGCCTTTAATTCTAATTATTATTTCATTCTTAATCCACAAATTTTATTTCTTTCAAAATTATACTACCAAAATCTCATTATATTAACAAATTTAAATTTTCGAAAATTACGGGTCGTTACACTTTGACATCGAATTGTATTCAAACATCATGATAGGTTGCCATCATATTTTTTTCGTCACTGTAGTATATTCATTTCTAGTGATGGAACCTACATTATAAAACTAAAATTAAAAATAAAAAAAATCATGTCAACATGGAGATACAACTGAAAATAAAATTGATGTTATGCTTGAACTTTTCTAGTTGTTTGATATGACAAAAAAACTTTATAAAACAATTACATGTTGTATTACATATAGACATGTCTAGAAAATGTAGTTTAATATCAACACTAATAATAAGCACTAAAATTTTACTTATCCATTTCATTGAATAAAATAGCTTAATGAAATGTGACAACCCACACCTTTATAAACACCGATTCAAAGCCCAAAATGGCGTTTAAACTCACGTCGTGCCAAGGAGTACGAGTCATCGAGTTTTTAAGGTTTACAATATATATGGACTATTATAAATTTTAGAACATTCTACACTTTCAGATCTCACAGTAGAAAATAATAAAATATAAATATTGAAAATAATCCAGAGTAATAAAGTTTCAAAATAATCATGTGTATAAAATGTCTGACATAAATAAAATCTCCAAATAACATCATAAACAAGTCTGTCTAATATATATATATATATATGTATGTATATGTATATGTATATGTATATGTATATGTGTATGTGTATGTGTATGTGTATGTGTATGTATATGTCATGTATACATGTGTGAGTGTGTGAGAACCCGCACCCAATAGGCCTGAATTATCGCTAAATTGAATCAAGTGTATCAAAGTATGGATCCTTGGTTTTGTATCTTACAAGTAAATAAATAAATGCATATTAGAGCATTATCAATATTACTCACAATGAAATATTAAAGTATAATAAATCATATTGTTATTGACCAAGATTGACCCTTCCAATATTTAGTGTCCTTGTTAGTGACGAGCATGTATTAGGAAATGTATCTCCTATCTACACCAGTACCTGTCCCTGTAACCTATTTTGTGGGTTGTATCGAGAAGGGGGTCACAACAACGTTCTGGTGATTGGTAAATTATACACTTTATACATTACACAAGTTTATGCCTATTAACTTCCATCACATGTTAATGTCCTTTTGTTTAACATAGTCATCTCAATTCCATGTATGCGTACAATGCACCTCATCTACCCAAAGTAGACTATAACTACATGCATATATATATATATATGTATATGTATATATAAGTACCACAATTCTCCCTTTGGATCAAGATGCCCTCCCCATATATCTGTAACCCAACATCTCGTCAGGATTCATCATTAACACAATATCACGTCTTCGTCCTCGTGCATACCAAGGAACAAGCATAGTGCTTCGTAATATCATCATAATAGTTTAGCTATATTCTACCTTGCCTTGTGGATCTACTTACTTGTCTACTTCTTATTATAGACTCGGCTCTATGAACTATGGAGGATTCAACTCCTCGGACTACCCCACTCATTTTGAAAGACCTTACTTAAGGGTTATCTAGCCTGTCTTCTAACAAATAAATTATCAAACAACTATGGTGGTGCATGACTTAAACGTGCTCTACGCTAGTAGGTGATGTAGCCGTTAAGGTGTAACCCTCGTCTTTTGGATAACTGCTCAGGATCAATGACGTTCTCAACCTACGTGCAACCCCTACTCCCTAATATGGTACTAAAACACTGACATGGCTCCGAGCCATGCCCACCGTCTCATTTAGGTGGCCTAATGCAGTCAAGGAATACCCCTACTGAAAAAATTGAAGCAGACCCTACTGGAGTACTCTTTCACCTATACATGAGCATATATAGTTCCATGGGTTTTATAGTTGGATATATCTCACATAAGTATAATGTATACACAACCGCTAGTAGCCCCTTGCGGTGGGAGACTTTTGTTATATAACACTACTGACCTAGCATTTTAACCCATTTTAATGACCATGTCATTTTTATCTATCTAGGTCATTAGCTAACTTTAATAATTCACTCATGTCATAAACGCATGCATGAAGCTACACACACACACACACACACATATATATATATTCATACTTTTTTAATTATTATGACTCTATGTTCAATGGTTCACAATATTTCATTACTTTTTCACGCGTTTATTTTTTATCCTTTTTATACCAATTTAATGTCATTTACCGCTTTCATTAAAAGGTCTCAATATCTTTAACTTTTTACTCTCCTTTATAATTATTGAATTTTTGTTTCTATTTCTCTTTAACTTTTACCACCCTCCTTTGTTTATTGGACTTTCCATACTCATATATTATATATACTTCTTGCCTTTATTCATTTTAGTACTTGCCTACCTAGTTATCATTTACTACTTGATTCCAATCTTGTCTCTATTGCATACACATATGTTAATTTTACAATTTAACCACTATTATTATCACAACTTCAATTCTTTGATTCATTCTTAGGGATTTTTGCATTTTAATGCATTGTAATTACATCTTCCTCAAAAGTAAAGTTAGCACTTTAAATCTCTATATCTTATCCGAAAATGTAATTTGTGTTAAATTTGGAATCACAATTAATTATATTTTGTAGTTACTGAAATAGACAGTACAAAAAATGGTAAAATATTTCTATTTTATACATCTCTTTCTTTTAGGCATATTCCTTATTATTTCAAATCATACACTTTTATTTATGAATTCGAACTCGATCATCTATAGAAATTTACATCACAACACACAACATTCCAATGGATTAAAATGCTACCTAAATCCTCATAATTTACCATGATAATTCTTATTTACATTTTACTTGCATAAGACATTTAAATCTATAAATTTGGAACTACTAAGTAATTTATAAATTTTAGGGACTACTACTATCCAATACTTTTAAAATTTGTCATACATGCAATATTAAAAATAAGTTATAAATCACAGAACATGTTGGCATGGTTTATAAATTCATTACATATATACAATTTCAGCCTACAACTCCAAATTTACATTTAGGCATAGAGGAGTAGATTTACAATGACATAAATCCAGTATTATATAAAATTAAATAATTTCACACTCATCTTTTTAGCTTTCCAATCTCCATATTCGATCCTTGTTATTCATTTTGACTTCCTTTTTCTCCCTATTTGAATACATATACCACAACAATACATATATCTATTAAAAATATAGGTCAGAGAAGAGATTTGGATTTAATTTAGATTTATCTTCGGATTTATAATTTATCTTGGCTTTGACGATTTAATTCAACCCTATTCTTCTTCTCGATTATCATCTACTACTATCCACTTGTATATACATGTATAAACCATAGAATTATTTAGGTTAAAAATTTTGTGGAGAAGAGAAAATGGCAGAGTTTCTTTGTTGCTTCGAAAAATGTGAGAAGAAAAGTGAGGAGTAAAGTCTATATTTATAGAGGTTTGAATCAATGTTAGCCGTAAGATTCTTTTATTTTAAATCTGGGCCATTCGGCTATGTTAAAATATTACATTTGACGACTCAACCAGTCGACCACCTCACCTTTACCGGCCGACCTGTGGTGATTGATCAGTCCAAGTAGGGGTCATTCGGTCATAAGTAATTATGCTAATTAATTACATACGTTTTACTTTTTTGAATTCTTTCCTTTCGCGCCTGACAGAGATAGTTTATTTGTACATTAAGTTTTCTTAAACTCTAAGCAACATTCAACCTAATTTTTATTAGGTTAATTACATTTTCTTTCCATAATTGCATATATAATTATTTCCAACTTGAAATATTCAAACCTTAATAACATTTTTGTTTGAACTTCGATCGGAAAATTTTATATATGAAAATTGATTAGAAAATCGCCACGAACACACCGGTGCAAGTTTCGTAGCCAAATTATAAAGTTTGTGAAAAATTATGTTTTCAATTTTAATCATTTGTCATAAAAACTATGGGGCATTCCATTCACCATCCTTAAAAGAATTTTTTCCTTGAAATTGTTCAAGGGCTGAATCATGTAACATAATACATAACCATTCTAAATTAACCAACCAATTAGTGTGCAACCAATTTTGCAACCAATCATGAACAAGTGCACTGCCTATCACAATACATGTGGTATGTATGCGGAATAATTCTGACCGACGCCTCCTATATGAATGCATTCTTCAATATTTTTTAGAAAATATGATGCAAACAACTTATATATACTGGCATTTCTATATATATACAATTTTTAAAAAATCAAAAACTTGTTTTGGCATTCAACTTTTATCACATTTCTACAAATAAAAGTATAGTTCAACCAATTTTTCATCCAGTCCCTTCCATCCAAAATCTTGCATGCCATTGCTAACATCCAAATTTTAAAAAATTCAATTTTCTAAACCTATATTCCTTATGCCGGAAAAGGGTTTAGAAGAAAATTTCTATATTTTTATTCTTTTCTTATGTACCCTTCTTCCACTATACCTTAGAACTTTTCTTTTGCCCCCAATCCTTTTCTAGCTTTTCCAAATAAAATTCACATAAGAAAATTTACCTTTAAAGTTTTAAAACAGAGTTATTTTAAAATAAGTTTGGATCATCTACTGACGAGGTATGGAAATAGAGATTTTATAGCTAAAACAACATTTTTCCCTTATCACCAACTACCTTTTACTTTTACTATGACTTCTGCTGCACGGTTTAACTTTTCCCTATGCAAAGCATGTGGCATATCATATTTTCCTTTCTTCTGTTCAAAACTTTTTTAAATTAATATTTTGAAATAGTTCTAAAAACTTCAAGGATTCATTTTTTTTTAAGTTTTCCATAAAAGCATTTTATTTTTATAGCCAAATAATTTTGAACAAAAATTTCCAAAAGTGTATATTTTCCTTTCAAAACAATTTATGCCACATCCTATGCAGTCAGAGTTTAGACAATAGTTTAACGTCCTTAATGGACTCTATTCTATTACACGATAAATATCAATTCCAAAAACATTTTCATTTATTTCAAAATAACAACCAACACACAAGTTCATTTATAAATTTTGGCTATTAAGGCATAGCAAGAGTGACCCGTCGTATCACAACAACTTTTCCTTATCCTTCGCTTGCCAAAATTTATATCCCAAACCTTTATTACGTTTTGGGACTTAACTTTACTTTTCTTAGTAGCTAATTTAATAAATTCTCTAATTTATTTTTAACCTCCAGCCTTTTATTTATTTCACATTAGCTAAGTATCTACATGAGATTTCCTTACACAATTTTCCAGTAAGTATAGCGGTCAATCAAGAAAATCAACTTAAAAGGAACTTTTCTTACAATATCGTACATGTTTTATACAATAGAAACAACTAATGCTACAACACAACCTAAAAGAAACAATTGTTGGAAGCTGTTCTTCAACATCAACTGACATTTATGATGTCGTGCCCCCATCACCCTACTAAAGTTAAATAGACCTTTCAAACATGCTTTTCCACTGTAATCTGCGTATCTTAACTTCCTTTTGTCTTCTAACAGTTAAGGTCCATCCATTACTTCCATTATCACGATCAATTATGGGATAAACTATGCATCACTACACTGTAGTGTGTATGAAATATAAACTATGCACATTTAGAGTAACTCATTGGCAAATTGACTTGGCGGAATAACCTTTCTGCCATTTGTCTTGCATTCATTAACCTTGGATCTACCAACGTCATCTATACATATTTGTCACCTTATTACTATATGTTACCATCTTCTCTTAATTCAAATCCCATGATAGTACCCTCAGATTTTTGGTATTTACCTTCTTTATCCTTGACCTTTCTTAAGAGCTTGTTCAAGAACTCGTAGAAGCGTACTTTTGTACCATTCATCATTCCTTTATGGGTTCTTCTTATGGCTTGCACACATGTCTAATAAAACATTTCTAGGTTCTCATCATCATTCCTTATACTCCACGAGGATTTCTTATTGCTAGTAGTCATCGCTATTTTCTTCATAGCCTAACCTTGTATCCCGTCTTACCTAAGTAGTCATCCCTATTTGCTCCACATTAAATTTTTGGTTTAGTTTTCGTTATTTTTTTTCAAAAACTAAAAATGTAAATTTTTTAAAGCACTTAATCCTAAAACTTTTATCTTTAAAGGTACAAATTTAGAAACTTTTTATTAAATTCGAAATTAGCTTGGTGTCTTAACTTTTAAAACTATAATTTAGGATTTTTGAATTAAATTTTATGCATCGAGTCCAAAATAAAATGTTAGCAATTTAATTTTAAAAGGTTCTTTTCCATTGCCTTCAAGTCAACTTTTATTATGAAGCCCTTTTCAACAACAATGATTTTTATTTTTGGGATTTTAACGCGAACAATTTATTAAGTTTTTCTTTTAAAAACTCTATTGTTATACCAAATCATTCCTTCAAAAATACATTCTACACTGTTTTCAAAACATCTTTTACACTTTTAAACAATAAAAAGTAGAGTAGACAAGGACAGTTTCATCCTATTATTTTCCAGTTACTAATTCTATCTTCACATTCAATCCTTGATGGACTCTCTAATATCACGTAAGGGGGAACTTTTAAGAGATAAGTGGCACACTGCCATAGAAAATATCCATTTCCTTTGTTTTGCCTTAATTTCCTATGTCGCTTCTAATTAGATTGCTAGCACTATTTTTAATATAATCTCCTAACGTCATTTCTAATTACTACTATTATTTTATATAAATTTCTAATATTATTTTTATTTACATTTCATAATGTTACTACTATTTAACCACCTTCTACATAAACTGCTCTTATTTAAATCACTCCTCTTTAGACAACTTTTTCTTTCAATTTACCGTCTTCTTATTGAACCATTGGATGCGTTCACCTATTGCTTTTATTTTTGAGATCTAGATTTTTTCCCCGTACTATTTACCTTGTTTTAAAGTTGTGCCACTTTCTATTACCCACTCCTAAAAAATCTTTTACCGCTAATTTTTTTTCATATTTGAAAAATCAATGAGCTATATAGATTATGCTATTTTTTAAACAAGTAACTTTTTATTAAAACTCCATCTGCTAAAATTTCTAAATTAACTAGTTTTGATTTCTAGTAAAACTTTTTATTTAAATAAGATATAAATATTTTATTTTTCTGAAAATTTAATATTTATCGATTTTTCTATAAAAAGGATTTTGCTACTATCAAATAGTTCGTTTGAAAATCATTTCAAATATATTATTTGTATATTTTTCTCAACTTTTATATAAAAATCGTTTCAACCTTTATATTAAATCATTTCGTATAGGGTCGGACTCGAAGTAGATTTTTATTTGTCCCCTCTTTTGGACTTTTCTTCTTTTCTACTTACTAACCGACTTATACTCTCCTAAAATATAAAAAATCTGACTATCATCTTAGAGTGATTATTATACACCTTCTTTCAAGAACTTATTTAATTCTTATTTCTGGTTATCTACAACGTATAGATCCTTACTTTTCATTTATCTAGACCTAGTATAGATCATTAATTGACAATCCTACGGAGATCTACAAGCATTGGGCTATCGAGGACTAGGGAGTCACGTACCATCCAACTTCAAGGACCTTCCATATGCTGCATTCGTGCTCTTCTTAAGTCAATGCCTTTCCATATGACCTATTTCTCATGGGTAATGAGGTAGGTGTACATTTTCAACTTCCTCCATTGCTCCGACACATAATCGACTAGTCCATCTTTCCAGAATATGGTTGCAACAACTCTAGGGTTGGAATTTTTATGATTTGGCGTATAATATATTTATAATTGTAGTAAAAATATGCTCACTCAATGTTTCCTAATTATTATGATCGACTAACCTAAGCTCTAATATCAAATGTAACAACTCATACCCCAGTGGGCCTGAATTTTCACTAAATTGAAAACCCTAGTCCACCAAAGTACGAATTTTTAGTTTGGTATCCTGCAAATAAATAAATGCATATCAGAGCACCATCGATATAAGTCATAATGGAATAGTAAAGTATAATAAATCGTATAGTTACTAACTAGGATTGACACTTCCAATATCTAGTGTCCTTGTCAGTACCGAGCATGCATAAGAAAACATGCCCTTCCACTATTCTCGCCTTGCACAGTACCTGTCCCTCTAAGCTATCATATGGGTTGTAACGGTGGAGGGTTAGAACAACATTTTGGTGACTGGTAAATCATACACTTTATACGTAACACTAGTTTATGGCGATTCCTTCCATCACTTGTTATGTCATTTTATTTTACCTAGTCGCCACGAATCCATGTACGTGTATGATATGCCCAATCTACCCAAGTAGACCATAACTACATATGTATGTACGTATATATATAAGTACCAATGTCCCCTTTTGGACCAAGATACTATCCCCACTGATATCTGTAACTCACCACCTTGTTAGGATCCATCATTAGTGCAGTATCACATCCTTGTTGTCGTGCATGTAAGGAACTCCCATAGTGCCTATTAACGACGTTACAATAGTTTAACCATATTCTATCTTGCTTTGGCTATTTATTAACTTATCTACTTCTTATTATGGACTCAGCTCCATGGACTATGAAGGACTCAGCTCTTTGGACTACCCTACTCGTTTTGAAAGACCTCACTCAAGGTTATCTAGCCTTGCCTCCCAACATACAAACTAGCAAACAACCATGGCATGCATGATAAAAATGTGACCTACATTAGTAGGAGGTGTAGCCCATTTAGGTGAAACGCTCTCTTTCCACTGACCGCTCAGAATTGATGATGCTCTCGACTTACATACATTTTCTGTTCCCTAATATGGTAACAAATACACCGACATAGCCCAGGGCCTTTCTCACTCTCCCATTTAAATTGCCTAATGTAATCAAGATAATATCCTAACTAAAAAATTTGAAGCAGACTTTATTGGGGTATTCCTTTACCTATTCATGAGTATATATAATTCCAAGAGTTCTACGGTTGGATATATACAATGTTAATATAATATATACATTACAGTGGGCAAATTTCTATTGTGTAATACTACTGAACTCGCATTCCAACCCATTTTAATGATTATGTAATTTTTATCCATCTAAGTTGTTAGCTAACTTTAATAATTCACACCCATTATAACGCGTACTTGAGCTATGTATGTATGTACATATATTCATACTTATTTAATTATTATGCCTCTACTGTTCTATGGTTCAAAATATTTCTTTACTTTTTCATGCGTTTACTTCTTACCTTTTTATATCAATTTATTGTCATTTATCGCTTTCATTAAAAGATCCAAATATCTTTTCCCGTTTATTTCCCTTTCTCATTATAAAATTTTTACTTATATTTCCCTTTTAACTTTTACCACCCTACCTTATTTGATCGACTTTCTATACCCGTATTTTATATATGCTTCTTGTATTTATTCATTTTATTACTTTCCCACCTTGTTATCATTTACTGTTTGGTTTCCATCAAATCTTTATTGCACGCACACACACACACACACACACACACACACACACATATATATATATATATATATTAATTTTACAATTTAACCATTATTAATATCACAACTTCAATTCTTTAATTCATACTAAGGAATTATTGCATTTTAATGCATTGGAATTACATCCCCTTAAAAGGAAAGCTTTATACTGTAAATGTCTATATCTTATCCAAAAAGAGAATTTGTGTTACGTTTGGAATTACAAGAAATTATATTTTGTATTTATTGAAATAGACAGATTAAAATACGGCAAAATATCCTTATTTTGTACATCTCTTTCTTTAAAGCGCATTCCTTGTAATTTCAAACGATACTTTTATTTACAAATCTAAACTTGGTAATCGATAGAAACTTACATTGCAACACACTACATTCCAATGAATTAAAATACAACCTAAATTCCCATAATTTATTATTATAACTCTAATTTACGTTCTACTTGCATAAGACATTTAAATCTACAAACTTTGTACTGCTACATATGTAACGTCCCGCCTTTTCGCATGATTTAAACAGACACACATGCCGATTCAAACCATACGGAAGGGCGGATTGTTATGGGGTAAATAAGAAAAACGAGAAAGAAATAAAAGAAAACAGAATCTTGCAGCGGAAGGATAAAATATAAATAAAATATATAGTTTATAAATCTGTTTACAAAACATTTATATAATACATATCAGAGTTACACATACCAATAACAATGCAGCGGAACAGTGTATAGTGTAATAGTATAAATAATAATAATATACATCTTCGTCTTCGTCCTCCAGAGCTAAATCTTCAAATCCTGAAACGCTCGGACTCACCCGAGCGAATTGAAAAGACAAAACACTCGAGTCAGAACTAAAAGATCTTATGTAAGTTAAATTAACAGAAATAAATATGAGTGCAGTAACTCAAGAGATGCTCGGGATTTACATCTCCTAAGGATCCGATAAACTATTTACTATGTAGTATATTGCGCTATTATAATAGTGTCTAATTGTAAAATAAACTTACTTTTAAATAGCGTTAAGGCTTTACATTTTCCACCTTAACACATTTATATATTCCCATAGTCTATACAGTACCGTAATCTCCCCCGTACTGGGTGTCGTCAGAGGGGACTCCATAGGTATGGTACAAAACAAAATCGTATAAGGCGCGCTAGGGTAGGTGACACGGCACAACTAGGCAATGCCAGGGTAGATATACCAATTACGCTTCCGGGCCGATGGAAACGCGCAGCGCACAGCTGCCGCCCACCTCGAACAAACTTCCCACATCAAAGAAATCAAAAGTGAAGGTGGCCACCGAAAAATCCAAAGTCAGAGTATAGTATCGAAGGAAAGTGTCCGATCAGAGGTGCTACCTCATTAACCCGTCAATCGCTTCTGTTTTAGCCACCTTATGCCAACTCACGGGAGTTGGGTCCACGTATTTACCTTACAGGAAACGCCGCCACCAACCTACTTCATTCTGGAATCTCCACCGTGTACACGGTTAGTCAAAGTGGTTTTCGGTATCGACAGAGAGTATGTCCATATCTGATCCCGGTCTCTTTGCCAACCAATCGTTATTCTAACACCGCGGTCATTTAAAATAATTATACTTTAAAACCAGAATAAAATATCCATTTCAAAACCATATAAATATGATATCATTTCCTTTTAAAACCTGAATTAATACGATATCATTTTATTCCAATATATATACTTTCCAAAATCTTAGGGTTTTCAAAGTAAATATTTAGAGGTCAAAACTCTTGAATATAAAATTTCAAATTATACTACCCTGAAAATCATAACTTTGAAACAAGTTTCCATCTCTTAAATGGTCAAATATTATATTACTTTTATAAAACAAAATAGCTTCTTTACATTTCACAAATCAATTCCAACTATCGATTTAAACTTCCAAATACCATTTTAATTCTTATGTTTCAAAGCTTTAAATATTTCACCATTTCAAAAAAAAACTCATTTGACAAATCCATATGTATCAAATTCAATTACTTCTTATTTAGACTTGAAATGTTTACTTAATGAATTCAATATAATTTAAGTAAAACCTTTAACTTCACATAACCGGATAATCTTTCAATTTATTAAACTTGATATATTCATTTAAATCACTCTACACAAAAATCAAGTTATAAAAATCATACCCTTTAAAAATTAATAACCTTTTTATTTAATTCCAAATTTTACTCAATATTCATCTTCTGACCTTATTCTCATTTAAGTTAATAAAACTCCAGAACTTAAATTTTAAATAAATGCTTAATCGTATTTGATCTTAAAAATCAAACTTTATTTTATACTTCAAAACAATTTATACAAAGCTTAAAACCGGAAATTACTATATATAAATAACCTTTATTAATAACCAAATCAAAAACCCATAAACCATATATATATATATAGCTTTGCAAAAACCATAGAAAAACATTTCAAAAAAATAATTTTATATATATACCGCAGTGCCTGTATAAAATTTTCTACCCTATGGTCAAGTGATACGGATGTTATCATTTCAATCCGCAATTTAAAATAAAATGCGGTTGTATATCATTTCAAACCGCAATCCCGAATAAAATGAAAATGCATGATGACTTGCAGTTTATACAATATAAATATAGCATCCATTCATCCAATTATCAATCATCAACCATTATTTGCAATCATCATCCAATTTAAACAATCATCGATATAGGGCATATAAATTATACAGGTAATAAATAACTGGTATTAATTAATAGTTTATATTCGATAATAAATTTAATAACGGTTAAACTAGCAGTTTATATGCAAATGTATAAATTATATAACTGTTGAACTAGCAGTTATATACAAATATATGAATTCTAACTGTCAATTTATATGCAATAATTAAAATTAATTAGCAGTTAAATTAAATAAATGCAAATTAACTGAGATGATGAATTAAACATGCCAAACAATTATGAATAAATTCCTACTCATATCTTAAGTAAATTTAACAAACACAAGAAATTTTAGAAGTTGTGAGTGGGTTAAAACACTCACCTTTTGAATTTAAATCGAATTTAAATTCAATTTAAACTCAAAAATTCAACAGTCTCCGAATTGGTCCAAACCAGCGTCAACAGATCTGGAATTTAATTATGATCCTAACAAAAAAAATCTCGCATGAATCGGACAATGTATGAGAAAGTTATTCGAAAATTTCGATTGAAACAAAAATTAAATAAAACAAAATAAACAAATATACCCCATCACCATGCCACGTCACAGGCCACGTCATTCTTCTCAAATTCGAGCATGCTACAGCACCAATCAAAAAAACGGACAGTACCAAAAGATTACGCTCTTCGAGAATTATGACATATAATTTTTCTGGAATTTTTAGAGGAGTTTGAAATTTTTTTTATTTTTTATTTTGGACTTTAATTGGATCTAGAAATTTTGCAGCCATTGGAAGAGAAGAAGTTGAAGAAAAGAACACACAGAGAGAAATGAAGATAGATGGAGGCTAGGGTTTACACAGCCTATAAATAGACAAAGTGAAATATGATAGGTGGGCACGAATCATAAACGCGCAAAACGGTTGTTGGCCCACCAGAATATTTTATATTAATTGGATACGTTACGGATTAGTAAATAAATTAATTTCTTCCTCAGACATTTACATTGAATTTTAAACGTATTTACAAATGTAAATTTAGATGCTTCATTTATAAGTTCCAATATAAATTCACAATTTCATTAAATTCCAAATTCATAGATAAGTTTCCATTTTCAACTAAATTTCTAAATTACCGTAATAATTTATCTTAGATTTTTATTCATTCTCAATAGATTTAACTATTGTAAATTGACTAAGTTTTCATACCATAAAAATCCACATTTCTATGTATATATACATTTGAATTCCCTACTAAAATATTTTATTTATATTTCGCAATTACTTCCAATCCATTTTTTTTGGCATCGCACTGTTACTTAAATAAATAGCCTATACCAACACTAATTATCATTAATTTGAAAACGGTTTACCAAATTTTGGATTTTATTAATAATTTTTATTTTTACTTCATTGTTTATTCAAATTTAGACAATTTAAGATGTTTCTTAAATGCTGAGTACATTATTAACTTCAGCGTAAAACTTCACTTTTATTTTATCTACAAATTATAAATTAACTTTGCAGAAATCCTTTAGTTGACCTTTCATTTAATTACCCTATCTATTGGTATCCCATAGATGGGAATTCCTAAAACATCTCCGAATTCCAACTTTAATTTCAATCACATAAAATGTTTTATTTAGTTTCCAATAAATTCAATAAATTCAAATTATCATGTTCTAAATCCAAATGAATCCATATATCCTGCCTTCCATTCTTTTAATCTAACTAATTATCATATTCTGAATAAAGTTTACGTTATTTCCACCTATAAGCTACAAATAACAACGAATGTTGCATTTGATTTAGATTCTAAATAAATTGATGGGTAATAATTAATAATTCTCATTATTGCCCGATTTATTCCCATTCATGCTTAAATTACCACCAACCAATCATTAAATTTACCTATCTTTTATTGATTCCATAAAATCTATTTGCCCTGAGTTAGTTACTGCATTTATCAAATTCCAATTTCGCAATCACCTTACATACATAAATTGGTATTGCATTAACATTTAAATTCATTAGCTTATGTCAACACTATTAACATTAATTGCAATGTATTACCAATTTTAGTCACTACCCTAACTACTAACTCATATTAACCTACATTATTCCCAAGAATTTCATTGGTTTTTCTTATATTAAATTTATCAACCATATTAATTAAGGTTTTTTAAAAACAATTAATAAAATTCCCTTTAATATATACAACTTAGAAATCTATTAAGCATGGTATTATATTTCACGTAAATGTACATTTAATTACATTTATTACAATGTTATCCAAATAAATTGAATGATCTAAGTATATAACTCCTAATATCCACCCATCTTGCCTTAATCCGAAATAACATACAAATTAAACTACCCTTAATTTCAATTAACCCTATCATTACTTTTTATATTCCAAACAAATAAATTAATAATAGGTTAATTGAATCAGATTTACAATCCAACTTTAATTATTTGCAAATTTTGTCAGTTTGGACCACTTGGTAAATTCAGAATCCTTTAACTACTTCCTACATTAATTCATTTTTGAATAATCCCAAAATTTTCAATATTAAAGTACAAATCCAATTTATCAAAAATTAAAACTTAAATTTCAAGGAATTTATTTATTTAGGTTTAGATCCCGTTATTCACTAAAATTGGTTGGTATTTATTTCATTCGCCTCTTTAATTGTACGTAAATTTCTCATAAATACACCTAAAATTTCATTTAATTCCAACTGCTTCCTAATTTCCATTTCTACGTCTTAACACACTCTATATTAAACTTCTAGACATTGTATTACTTATCATATTAATGTAACCTTTATTTAGTGTATTAACATTTATTTCAATTCAAATTCTATCAACCAATTAAACATGTAACCTATTACTATTGCTTACAAATCAAAATATTGCACCCATTGTCATCTTCTGAATGGAATTAGTTCTTATTTCAAAACTTATCTAAATTTACATTGAGACCATATTTAATCCTCTTCGATAATATTAATTCTCAATTATTAAATTGAATCAATATATCTTACATAACATGTTTTACGTATAAATTTTTAATTAATATTATTTCAACTTATTCCCCATATTCTCTATAATTACCTAACATAAATCTACGCTTATTTTATTCTACGTTCACACTTCCGTTACTCTCAAATCAATAAGTAACGTTCATATAAATAAATGTTATGTCAGTTTCCTATTTATTGCGATATTTTTATTTATTTATTACTGCATAACTTTACTTATTTTCTTCCCATCACTTTAAAATTAATCGTTAAAGTAACGCTTATCAATACGTATCAAATTATTTACCAAATTAAAAGGTTTTGATTTTTTAACAAATTAATTGACAGATTAATTAGGTAATGTATACGAATTGTTATTATACCCATAAATTTACACTTAACTAATTAAATGTCTTACCTATATTCTCTATCTTCCCATTATATTCAGGTACAATACTTACACCAATTTTTATTGAAAAATTTATCCATATTACAAACAAAGGCTTAAATTACCATTGTTAAATTAGCATTTAATATATATTTATCACCTTTTATTATTTCTACTAAATTTTTATTACAAAATTCTATTAAATAAATTAAATCGTAGAAATTTACGGGTCGTTACACTCTTCCCCACTCAAAACTTTTCGCCCTCGAAAAGGAAAAAAAAGGGAAAAGAAGGATTTAGAATCTACATATCTTATTCAAAACATTACCTTATAAACAATTAAATTTACAATATCTGTTACTTTTCTTAAAATATAAAATTTACAACATTATCTTTTTATACTTAAATTTATTAGAGTTTGGAGAACATTTCAAAATATTTCTAAGTCCAAAATTTAAATATCTAAGTAGTTCCAATCACTAATCATCCAAATTAATACAACAACCATCAATTTCCTCGAACATCATACATACAATTACAAAACAACCATACAATCACACAATCAAATAGTTGTTTGGGTTCAAACTTGAAATTGTACAGAATGAAAAATAACTATCAAGTGCATCATTTACTCAACAGTCTTAGATGGAACAAAATAGATTATTTATTCATCCAACAACTTCAAATTTCCTTACCCAACCAACCATAAATCAAACAATAACAATTCAAACCAGCAACCAAACTAACTTATTATAAATTTCATGCTTTAGTTGTTTGATTTCCCTTTTTGTTTATGTAGTGATTTTTTTCTCATTCACATTTACTTATCAAAGGTTTGCTCATTCATTTTTACTTATTACTTACAATTATTCAATTCCATTAACTCGGGTCATGCTGGTTGCTTATATTTTGTTATAATTATTCATTCATTTATAATAGCATGTCCTTATTTATTTACTTTAATTCCTTAAGTTTTATAATCATCTATCTATCATGCTTACCTTTATTTATATTTACTTGGTAAAATTTCAATTATATCTTAAGTTATTGAATACAGCAAATTCATTGAATGCTTCATTACCTACTATTACTTGTACAAATTTCTACTACATTTTTTATTAAACATTTCAACTTTTTATATTTGGTAAGTTATATATGTTAAAGAAAATGCAAATGAACTTATACAAGTTTTATCTCATCTTTTAATTAAATTTAATGTTCAACAATATTACTCTTTATCTCATATGTTACAAATTTCAAATTTCCCTTTATGACTTTGCATTAAATCTCTTACCTAAATTAGAGGTTTCAATTTATTAATCACTTACCTTTTATTTCACTACAATAATTTAAACAATTAATTAATGGAAATTTAAGAATTAAATACCGGGTTAAATTTCAAATTATTTTGAAATATTAGATAAATATATTCTTCTAACTTATATACCTCTAATTTTATTTAAAACAATTAAAAATTTATATCTTTTTCGAAAATGAATCTGCAGTAGAACTACTACAGTGGCCTTTCCCCTTCGAAACTCGAAAATGAAAGTCGATGATGCGGCCGCCATCACCGAAATTATTTTCCAGCGACAGAGAGGAAAGTACAAAACTTATTTTCTCAAAAATCTTCTTTAAAACGATTCTTCCGAATTATGTTAAATATTTATATCAGAAAGTACTTATAAACAAAATTATTAATATATTTCAAAATCATTCAAAAGAAAAACCCCGGACTTAAGTTCTAAATTTCCAAATTTCATTTATCTTATTTTTCAATCTTATTTCTATTATTATTTACACTTTATTGCCTAATAATCAATCTATTGCAGCCAAATATAAATATCAATTGAAATTTTTTATTTTATATATAAAAATATAATAGGCAAAAAATTTTCATTCACCTATATTAAAACAAATATTATGTCGGTCTGTCCTATTAAGTGTTTAGAAATCCCTATTGATGTCATAGCGTCCCATGCACCAACCAGAATTTATAAATACGAAATGGAACAGATTAACACAATATAAAAACCTTTTTATAACACTAACAAATACGCTCTCTCATATATATACATTCAACGACTCCCATAGGGTATTACTACCCTATTAGTAAAGAGTCAATCCCCACAAAGCTAAGGTTTATCGCTAAACCAAAGCTCTGATACCAGATGTAACGTCCCGCCTTTTCGCACGATTTGAACAGACACACATGCCGATTCAAACCATACGGAAGGACGGATTGTTATGGGGTAAATAAGAAAAACGAGAAAGAAATAAAAGAAAACAGAATCTCGCAGCGGAAGAATAAAATATAATAATAAAATATATAGTTTATAAATCTGTTTATAAAACATTTATATAATACATATCAGAGTTACACATACCAATAACAATGCAGCAGAACAGTGTATAGTGTACTAGTATAAATAATAATAATAATATACATCTTCGTCTTCGTCCTCCAGAGCTAAATCTTCAAATCCTGAAACGCTCGGACTGACCCGAGCGAATTGAAAAAACAAAACACTCGAGTCAGAACTAAAAGATCTTATGTAAGTTAAATTAACAGAAATAAATATGAGTGCAGTAACTCAAGAGATGCTCGGGATTTACATCTCCTAAGGATCCGTTAAACTATTTACTATGTAGTATATTGCGCTATTATAATAGTGTCTAATTGTAAAATAAACTTACTTTTAAATAGCGTTAAGGCTTTACATTTTCCACCTTAACACATTTATATATTCCCATAGTCTATACAGTACCGTAATCTCCCCCGTACTGGGCGTCGTCAGAGGGCACTCCATAGGTATGGTACAAAACAAAATCGTATAAGGCGCGCTAGGGTAGGTGACACGGCACAACTAGGCAATGCCAGGGTAGATATACCAATTACGCTTCCGGGCCGATGGAAACGCGCAGCGCGCAGCTGCCGCCCACCTCGAACAAACTCCCCACATCAAAGAAATCAAAAGTGAAGGTGGCCACCGAAAAATCCAAAGTCAGAGTATAGTATCGAAGGGAAGTGTCCGATCAGAGGTGCTACCTTATTAACCCGTCAATCGCTCCTGTTTTAGCCACCTTATGCCAACTCACGGGAGTTGGGTCCACGTATTTACCTTACAGGAAACGCCGCCACCAACCTACTTCATTCTGGAATCTCCACCGCGTACACGGTTAGTCAAAGTGGTTTTCGGTATCGACAGAGAGTATGTCCATATCCGATCCCGGTCTCTTTACCAACCAATCGTTATTCTAACACCGCGGTCATTTAAAATAATTATACTTTAAAACCAGAAAAAATATCCATTTCAAAACCATATAAATATGATATCATTTCCTTTTAAAACCCGAATTAATACGATATCATTTTATTCCAATATATATACTTTCCAAAATCATAGGGTTTTCAAAGTAAATATTTAGAGGTCAAAACTCTTGAATATAAAATTTCAAATTATACTACCTTGAAAATCATAACTTTGAAACAAGTTTCCATCTCTTAAATGGTCAAATATTATATTACTTTTATAAAACAAAATAGCTTCTTTACATTTCACAAATCAATTCCAAATATCGATTTAAACTTCCAAATACCATTTTAATTCTTATGTTTCAAAGCTTTAAATATTTCACCATTTCAAAAAAAAAACAACTCATTTGACAAATCCATATGTATCAAATTCAATTACTTCTTATTTAGACTTGAAATGTCTACTTAATGAATTCAATATAATTTAAGTAAAACCTTTAACTTCACATAACTGGATAATCTTTCAATTTATTAAACTTGATATATTCATTTAAATCACTCTACACAAAAATCAAGTTATAAAAATCATACCCTTTAAAAATTAATAACCTTTTTATTTAATTCCAAATTTTACTCAATATTCATCTTCCGACCTTATTCTCATTTAAGTCAATAAAACTCCAGAACTTAAATTTTAAATAAATGCTTAATCGTATTTGATCTTAAAAATCAAACTTTATTTTATACTTCAAAACAATTTATACAAAGCTTAAAACCGAAAATTACTATATATAAATAACCTTTATTAATAACCAAATCAAAAACCCATAAACCATATATATAGCTTTGCAAAAACCATAGAAAAACATTTCAAAAAAAATAATTTTATATATATATACCGCGGTGCCTGTATAAAATTTTCTACCCTATGGTCAAGTGATACGGATGTTATCATTTCAATCCGCAATTTAAAATAAAATGCGGTTGTATATCATTTCAAACCGCAATCCCGAATGAAATTAAAATGCATGATGACTTGTAGTTTATACAATATAAATATGGCATCCATTCATCCAATTATCAATCATCAACCATTATTTGCAATCATCATCCAATTTAAACAATCATCGATATAGGGCATATAAATTATACAGGTAATAAATAACTGGTATTAATTAACAGTTTATATTCGATAATAAATTTAATAACTGTTAAACTAGCAGTTTATATGCAAATGGATAAATTATATAACTGTTGAACTAGCAGTTATATACAAATATATGAATTCTAACTGTCAATTTATATGCAATAATTAAAATTAATTAGCAGTTAAATTAAATAAATGCAAATTAACTGAGATGATGAATTAAACATGCCAAACAATTATGAATAAATTCCTACTCATATTTTAAGTAAATTTAACAAACACAAGAAATTTTAGAAGTTGTGAGTGGGTTAAAACACTCACCTTTTGAATTTAAATCGAATTTAAACTCAAAAATTCGAAGGTCTCCGAATTGGTCCAAACCAACGTCAACAGATCTGGAATTTAATTACGATCCTAACAAAAAAAATATCGCATGAATCGGACTACGTATGAGAAAGTTATTCGAAAATTTCGATTGAAACAAAAATTAAATAAAACAAAATAAACAAATATACCCCATCGCCATGCCACGTCACAAGCCACGTCATTCTTCTCAAATTCGAGCACGCTACAGCACCAATGAAAAAAAACGGACAGTACCAACAGATTACGCTCTTCGAGAATTATGACATTTAATTTTTCTGGAATTTTTAGAGGAGTTTGAATTTTTTTTTTAATTTTTTATTTTGGAATGTAATTGGATCTAGAAATTTTGCAGCCATTGGAAGAGAAGAAGTTGAAGAAAAGAACACACAGAGAGAAATGAAGATAGATGGAGGCTAGGGTTTACACAGCCTATAAATAGACAAAGTGAAATAGGATAGGTGGGCACGAATCCTAAACGCGCAAAACGGTTGTTGGCCCACAAGAATATTTTATATTAATTGGATACGTTACGGATTAGTAAATAAATTAATTTCTTCCTCAGACATTTACATTGAATTTTAAACGTATTTACAAATGTAAATTTAGATGCTTCATTTATAAGTTTCAATATAAATTCACAATTTCATTAAATTCCAAATTCATAGATAAGTTTCCATTTTCAACTAAATTTCTACATTACCGTAATAATTTATCTTAGATTTTTATTCATTCTCAATAGATTTAACTATTGTAAATTGACTAAGTTTTCATACTATAAAAATCCACATTTCTATGTATATATACATTTGAATTCCCTACTAAAATATTTTATTTATATTTCGCAATTACTTCCAATCCATTTTTTTTGGCATCACACTGTTACTTAAATAAATAGCCTATACCAACACTAATTATCATTAATTTGAAAACGGGTTACCAAATTTTGGATTTTATTAATAATTATTATTTATTACTTCATTGTTTATTCGAATTTAGACAATTTAAGATGTTTCTTAAATGCTAAGTACATTATTAACTTCAGCGTAAAACTTCAATTTTATTTTATCTACAAATTATAAATTAACTTTGCAGAAATCCTTTAGTTGACCTTTCATTTAATTATCCTATCTATTGGTATCCCATAGATGGGAATTCCTAAAACATCTCCGAATTCCAACTTTAATTTCAATCACATAAAATGTTCTATTCAGTTTCCAATAAATTCAATAAATTCAAATTATCATGTTCTAAATCCAAATGAATCCATATATCCTGCCTTCCATTCTTTTAATCTAACTAATTATCATATTCTGAATAAAGTTTACGTTATTTCCACCTATAAGCTACAAATAACAACGAATGTTGCATTTGATTTAGATTCTAAATAAATTGATGGGTAATAATTAATAATTCTCACTATTGCCCAATTTATTCCCATTCATGCTTAAATTACCACCAACCAGTCATTAAATTTACCTATCTTTTATTGATTCCATAAAATCTATTTGCCCTGAGTTAGTTACTGCATTTATCAAATTCCAATTTCGCAATCACCTTAAATACATAATTTGGTATTGCATTAACATTTAAATTCATTAGCTTATGTCAACACTATTAACATTAATTGCAATGTATTACCAATTTTAGTCACTATCCTAACTACTAACTCATATTAACCTACATTATTCCCAAGAATTTCATTGGTTTTTCTTATATTAAATTTATCAACCATATTAATTAAGGTTTTTTTAAAACAATTAATAAAATTCCCTTTAATATATACAACTTAGCAATCTATTAAGCATGGTATTATATTTCATGTAAATGTACATTTAATTACATTTAT
The DNA here is from genome assembly GCA_030765085.1 of Allium cepa. Taxonomy (NCBI): domain Eukaryota; kingdom Viridiplantae; phylum Streptophyta; class Magnoliopsida; order Asparagales; family Amaryllidaceae; genus Allium; species Allium cepa. Next base: position 55,754,092 of record CM060935.1, on the reverse strand, counting down.
TACAATGTTATCAAATAAATTGAATGATCTAAGTATATAACTCCTAATATCCACCCATCTTGCCTTAATCCCAAATAACATACAAATTAAACTACCATTAATTTCAATTAACCCTATCATTACTTTTTATATTCCAAACAAATAAATTAATAATAGGTTAATTGAATCAGATTCACAATCCAACTTTAATTATTTGCAAATTTTGTCAGTTTGGACCACTTGGTAAATTCAGAATCCTTTAACAACTTCCTACATTAATTCATTTTTTAATAATCCCAAAATTTTCAATATTAAAGTACAAATCCAATTTATCAAAAATTAAAACTTAAATTTCAAGGAATTTATTTATTTAGGTTTAGATCCCGTTATTCACTAAAATTGGTTGGTATTTATTTCATTCGCCTCTTTAATTGTACGTAAATTTCTCATAAATACACCTAAAATTTCATTTAATTCCAACTGCTTCCTAATTTCCATTTCTACGTCTTAACACACTCTATATTAAACTTCTAGACATTGTATTACTTATCATATTAATGTAACCTTTATTTAGTGTATTAACATTTATTTCAATTCAAATTCTATCAACCAATTAAACATGTAACCTATTACTATTGCTTACAAATCAAAATATTGCACCCATTGTCATCTTCTTAATGGAATTAGTCATTATTTCAAAACTTATCTAAATTTACATTGAGACCATTTTTAATCCTCTTCGATAATATTAATCCTCAATTTATTAAATGGAATCAATATATCTTACATAACATGTTTTACACATGAATTTTTAATTAATATTATTTCAACTTATTCCCCATATTCTCAATAATTACCTAACATAAATCTACGCTTATTTTATTCTACGTTCACACTTCCGTTACTCTCAAATCAATAAGTAACGTTCATATAAATAAATGTTATGTCAGTTTCCTATTTATTGCGATATTTTTATTTATTTATTACTGCATAACTTTACTTATTTTCTTCCCATCACTTTAAAATTAATCGTTAAAGTAACGCTTATCAATACGCATCAAATTATTTACCAAATTAAAAGGTTTTGATTTTTTTAACAAATTAATTGACAAATTAATTAGGTAATGTATACGAATTGTTATTATACCCATAAATTTACACTTAACTAATTAAATGCCTTACCTATATTCTCTATCTTCCCATTATATTCAAGTACAATACTTACACCAATTTTTATTGAAAAATTTATCCATATTACAAACAAAGGCTTAAATTACCATTGTTAAATTAGCGTTCAATATATATTTATCACCTTTTATTATTTCTACTAAATTTTTATTGCAAAATTCTATTAAATAAATTAAATTGTCGAAATTTACGGATCGTTACAACATAATTTATAAATTTCAGGGACTAATACTACCCAATACTTTCTAGATTCTCATACATGCAATGCTAAAATTAAGTTATCAATCATATAATAAGCAGGCAGCATTTATAAATTCTTTGCATATATACAATTTTAGCCTATGACTCCAGGTTTACATTTAGACATATAGGAATAGATTTACTATAAGATAATTCCAATATTATATAAAATATATAATTTTTCTCTCACCTCTTTATCTCTTCAAATCTCCAAATCTGATCCCTGTTATTCAGCTTGACTCCCGTTTTCTCCATATTTGAATAAAAATACCACAAGCATACATATATCTATTAGAAATTTAGATTAGGGAAAAGATTCCAATTTAATTTAGATTTTATATTTGGATTTATAGTTTACCTTGGCTTTGATAATTTGATTCGACCTTATTCTTCTTCTTAATTATATTATACTATTCTCCACTTGTATGTTTATACTATAGATTTATTTAGGTTTAAGAATATATGGAGAAGAGAAAATGGCAGAGCAGCATCGTCGTTTTAAAAAATATAAAAAGAAAGATGAGGGTTAGGCCTGTATTTATAAAGGTTCAGATTAATGCCAACTATTAGATTTTTTATTTTAAATTTGGGAAATTTAGCCATGTCAAAATTTTACATTTGACGAATCAACCGGTCGACCTACTCAAGTATGGGTCGACGGTCATAGTTTATTATATTAATTAATTATGCATGTTTTATTTTGTTGATTTCTTTCCCTTCGCTGCTTACCGAGATAATTTATTTCTACGTTAACTTTTCTTAAACCCAAAGCAACAATTAATGTTAGTTTATTAATGCTAGTTACATTTTATTTTCTTAACCGCATATATAAATATTTCCACTTGAAATAATCAAACGTTAAATTTTTTTCATTTGAACTCCGATTGAAAAACTTTATGTATAAAAATTGATCTAAAAAATGCCATGGACCCACTGGTGCGAGTTTCATAGCCAAATTCTGAAGTGTTGAAATTTTTTATTTTTGGTGTTATTATTTATTAACTAATTTCGTTTTAATCAATTGTCGTAAAAACTACAGGGTGTTACGGAGTGTGTGTGCATGTATAATATTGTACATAGAAGAATGGCAGTAAATAGAGGAGTCTCCAAATTTCATGTTGCCATCTTCATGCATATTTTCAAATCAACTCACTTGCTACCCAGTGCTCCTGTCATATGTACAAAAGGAAGAAAATGAGGGGATCAGACAAAATCCTTTGAATGAATTGTAGCAATAGTGTATGGTATTCGCAAGTAATTAACTTCATTTATATCCTACATGACATGTTTATGGACTACTTATATGTAAAGAACTACACATTAAAGTGCGAAAACCTGTTGCCAAGCGTAAGTTTGTAACAGTCACCCTAAATGTACTTAATATCGAAAGTATATTCTCCGTGATAAACCACCGAATAAATATATTGAGTTGATAGTCTCCAATGCGAACCCTTGTATACGATCCCGATGATCAACGTATCCTACCGAATATACTTGACATGCTTAGGCCCACTTGCCCCAAATGTGTGAGTAACCTACTAGTTAATATTCATTATCATATGCATTACATTAGACATACACAATAATTTCTAGGCCCAATTACCTTAATAACATTGAGTAACCTCTCCTTAACGCTCGATATTCTACTATATATGCACCGCACCACGGATACACAACATTGCCTAGGCCACATGTCCCCAAAATGCATCGAGTAACCTCTCAATATGCATAGCACCAGGCATTCACAACAATGCCTAGGCCTCATTGCCCCCAAATGCATTGAGTAACCTCTTATTAGTGCCATATGCACCAAAGCAATAATTGCGATAAAACTGCATGCAACGTCAAGTGCTATGCCATATAACTTCATGAAGTGCTAAGCTAGGACATCACCAAGTGTGATACTATTCCATCTTGTTACATGAATTTATTTACTTCCATGGACTCCCAAAAGTCGAAGAAGTGGGAAAAGTCCCATAATTCACCCTATTTTCCTTGCAACGGGTCTAGGATTGATCTGGGCATTTTCTTATCCATTTAGATATTTGAATTTTATTCAAACATCTAAACTCTTATAGAAAACTATGGATACATGTGTTCAGACGTCTGACCCTATCTCCAAAGTCTGACTTTGATTTTAGACATTTTGAAAATAAATCAAGATGTTTGAATCAGGTCAGAAATGAATTGATTTCTTTCTAGTTTGTGATTTCTAAAATCCAAACATCTGAGACTAAATTGAAATGTCTGAATTAAGGTTTCCAAGTCTGTGCTCTTATTTGTTTATTTTGTCTTCTTTATGCATTAAAGTATAGACACAAGGGTTTCTTTTTAATAGTGTTTTGGGTGAAATTATAATTTATTTATATATAACCTCAACTAGTTGATCTCTACAATTGTAGATAACATTTCAATAGATTAACCATGGGTATGTCTATCACAAATCTATGTATATGTTCAAATTAAATGGAATTAATTCAAGGTAATCACAAGGGTGTATTTAATTACTTTTTATCTACTCTAAAGCACTCCAACTTATCATATAAAAATTTACAACCGCAGAAAAAAGGATGAATTATACTTGTTTATCCTTTATTTTATTTCAATAATTATTTCATTAAATTATCACCTTGGATTTCTTCATTATTTCTACGTTTATAGATTCATAGCTGAAGTTATCAATTTAAATAAACTTTAGGTTGAAATTGTCATTACAATTTCAAAAGTTATATTTTTAATTAGGGTAGAGTTATAAAGGAAATTTACTACTTATTAATCATCATAACATGTCGTAATTAATCCATTCACCGCAAAGAGTCGCTTGAAGAAATTCCTCTTCTAATTCAATTTGAATCTCTTGCTTTTATTTTTTGCCTATTTTGTTGATCTAGCTTCTTTTTTCTTTAATTTGAATCCTCCACTCTTTAATTAGTTGCTTCCTTCTCCTTTTAATTTCATTTTATTTTTTTATTTTATAAATTGGAGAAGAAGTTTAAGATTTTTTTTGGCAAAGCAGAAGAAATTTAAGAATTAAAGTAAAGGTTAAGAAATTTAGAGGAGGAAGAGGAAGAGAAGAACACACATAATTAGAGAGGTTGTGGCTAGGTTTCAATGTAACAACTTAGATTTTAGAATTACTTTTATAAAATAAATGATGATTTAAATTAGAAATTTTAAACGAGTGATTAATTTTTTAGTACTGAAATATGGAGGAATTAGAATTTTAAGATAACCAATTCCTTTGAAATTTGACTTCTGAATTTCTATAATATTGGATAATTATTATATGTGGTGAATATTTTCGAAGCTTTAAACAAATATATAAATCTATTATTATAAGCATTAGAATTGATCAATAGTTTAGAAATTGTGTATTTTGGATTTTTTAAGTGTTAGAGAAATCGAGTTATGATTTAATAAAGTGGCTTTAAAAAATATACATTGTAAAACAAAGAAGAAAAGTTTTAATTGAAATTATAATGTAAAAGGTTGAATTAAAAAGGAAAATAAGAACAGAAATTGCATTTATATTTAAGTGGGCCTAATTGAAACCCATACTCATACATAAGCAAATAAGAGAAGTGTACTTCCCCATTTTCTCATTTCTAAGTATCCTATACGTTACTAATTTTAGGAAAATAACAGTAAATAAGGTTTTCATTTCCTCTTGCAAATTCCATCAAATTTCCTATTTTATAATACAAGGAAATTCTTGAAAATTCACAGAAAATCAAGATAAGCTATTTCACCTCTTCGCTACTTTCTTAAACCATCAATTACGGGAGTTTTGAATCCTTTTATGTTCTCTCTTTCTATTGAGTTTTAGAGTATTGAAAGTGAAAAAAATAATTGATTTTAGTAGAAAATCTCGAAGGACATCATAGGAATTAAAGTGAATAATCCTTAAAAGTTGTCTGCATGTTTGTTTAGACTGATTCAACTAATGATTTCATTTAAATCAAATTACTATGGTTATGTTGAAAGTATGCTTCTTTGAAACATTAGATGGTAGAAATTTATTTAGAAATTATGCCGTAGTAAAACGGTGATAACTTGTAGTTCCCAAACCCGTTTAGGGTCAATCTTTTTTGATTAGAAAATAGATTCAATGAGAAACAATTTATCTTTTGGTCATTTTTTTATATTTAACCGTTTAAATTATGTGAAATGGATTTGAACAGATAATCATAGTTATGTCTTTATAGTGATTTTTTTGAGTTTATACCTAAAATTGATTAGGCTATAACTCTTGAAACGTAAGTCCAAATTTGATGATATGAAAAGCTAATATGATTATCTATAACTTTATGTTGTGGTTTTTGTAAAATTTTAAGGTTTAAATGACCTGAAATAGATTTAAACATATAGTCATAGCTTTATATTTATAGTGATTCTTCTGAGGTTATAACTGAAACTGATTTGGATATAACTTTTGAACCGTAAATTCAAATTTAATGATCATTATCTTGCTGAAATGCTAAGTCGGTGGTCTATAGCTTAGAGTTTTACAAATTTTGAGGTTAAAATGACCTGAAATGGATTTGAACATATAGTCATAGCACCATCTTTATAGTGATTTTTCTGAGTTTATACCTAAAATTGGTTTGGCCATAACTTTTGAACCGTAAGTCCAAATTTAATGATTTTTTCTTACGGGAAAGCTAAGAATATTATCAATATATTTAATGTTGTGATTTAAAAAAAAAATTAAGTTTAAATGACCTAAAATGGATTTGATAGTATTACACATGAGCTAAAAGAGAAAACCAATTGCTTGTGAACAATGATTCATCATTCGGCAATTCATTGCATTTACGTTAGACTTGTCGAATTTGTAGAACTTCTATATGACCTTAGAAATAATGATTACACAAATTGCTACTTCTATAAGAAAATAATCATAATGAAACGACGTAGTAACACCAAATGGCATGGAACACTCGGTGTCACTTCTTTGGTTGATTATATAACTTATCTTGTAGAACAACTAATTAAGTGGTATTTAATAACTTATAGTAAATACTCTAGCAGAACCAAGTGATATAGGACACATGGTATTACTTTAGTGATTACTATTCAATAGTATATAACACTTCAGTATTAAACCATACATTGGGAAAATACGCTATGTCTATAGCTCACTAATTTAAAAATGTGTATTATTTGCTTGACCTTATAGGCTAATTATGGGGTCGCTCGTCGAGTCGTGATGTCCATGTTATTGATACTATCTGTGTTAGTGATAGAATGAAATCTATGTTAGTGATTGCTCACGACCACCAAAAGCCAACAGTTGGTACCATATATGTCCTCTGTTAAGAGGGTTGGTATATAACGACTGCAGGAGCATGTCTTGTAAGTCTCCCCTTGGAATAGAGCAGCTCACACAAGTAATAATTTTCCCCATAATCGGGACAATAAAAGGATTTACTATATGGATTCTTTTCTTGCTTTATGCTATACTTTTATGTTAACTAAAAGTAGTACAACTTTATGTTTGTTGTGGGATGCCATCTTATGTTTGATTGGACCTTATTCACACTGTAGTGAAATGACACTGTTGATGATCTTGATATGAAATTTAATATAGTGTTTTAATCTTGATAACTATCAATGAATGTGACCATTATGCAGATATTGTAATATCTAGCGCATTATCTCAGCATATTATGTGATCTTACCTGGTCATATTTAAAAAAGTCTAGCCTGTTTATTTTTATAAATACTCAGGTTGAGCCAAGACTTGACAGGCACAAGATCTCAGTGACCATGTTTGTGACAAGCTCACTCCATGACCTATGTTGTGCACATATGTGTGTTTATGAACTAGGGTGATATATGTTTGACATGGATATGTACTATATATAATGTATAAGACAATGACTTATTTTGATGTGTATATATATTTTAAGACCTGATCCTTTAAATGTATTATACACTCTGTGATTCTATGTTCTAAAATGTATTATATATTGTACAGATAGCTATTAGCCAATGTGTGCATTGCTATGTGCCGAGACTGGTGATAGAATGTATTGCTTCAAAATTTAAAGGTAAAGTACGGCAGTGTTAGCCCAAAGTAATATACACGATTGGTTGCACCTAACTAGCCTCATTGTCTATATTACTCGCTAATATTACTTGTAATAATCTTAAATAGAATCGGTCTAGGTGTGAGGTGTTACATTTAGAATAAATAAAAGTGAGGGTTAGAGCTTTATTTGTAGTTGAAAACTAGGGTTATTTGGTTGAATTAATGTTTATAGAATGCCATTAGATCTAGTTTTAACCAGTTTTGACCCATTTTATCAATATTAACAAATTGTATATATTTTCTAAATAGAAATGGAACTCCAGATGCAATAGGATAGGCCCAGTGGCCTAATTGCAAAGTTTGAGAAAAAAAATTATTTTTGCTCTTTTTAAAAGAAATTACATATTTAACCTTATTATTGTTTTGATTTATTATTAAAATTTCCAAAGTGTTACATTCACCCCCTTAAAAAGATTTCGTCACCAAAATCACCAAGGATGGAAAATGCAACTCGTATATACAATAAATATCTAAAACCATCTAATCAACCATTTGCAAACATTGTCCTTAGTTTCAAATTTCTAAGTAGCATGTACATATAGGTATGGAATGCATATAAACTTATACGTAATGTAAACTTAGGTAGTCTCCTGCTCTAGTCAACCTCCTAAGATGTAAGTGTTTATGCCATGTATCCAAAATGTATGCAATGTCCTACATACTTGCAATTCTATAAGGACGAGAAATCATTTAATACATGTTAAAAAATGCGACAATCAATATGCATATAACTAATATATAAAATAGATAAGGTGATGTGCATTATAGGCCAAAAACATCAGCCCATAGGTGCAATGCTAACTAATAAAATACATCCATTAGTAACCATCATCCAAAACATGTCCTACCGACACATTCACATCTATGTCTAGAATCCAATCACTCCTACTTATGGAATATACTAAGCTAAATACTATGCATTCAATAAATCTTACCAGCTTAAATGGAAACATACCCAAAAAGAGATCGAGATGAGTGGCTTAGATTTTATTCTCGGGTTCCCAAGTACTATTTGTTGGATCATCTTCCTACTAAACTCTAACCAGTCTATTACTTTATTGCAACATTAGTTAGTCCAATGCTCAACAATGCGGGTAGGTTGTAGGAAACAAGTGACTCTCTCCACTTCAACTTCTTCTAAACGTCTTGACTCAACCATGGTAGCTGAAACGTGTAGACAGTCAGAAAAGAGTGAAGACATTTTGAATTTCCTCTAGCTTTTTAGGAAGCTCCACTCTATTAGCTAACTTCCAACCCACTACAAACTTCTATTCCATGTGTCTCCTATCATCTAAGGGTTCTGTACGTCCTATGCAGTTTTCATTGTAATATGGATCCAATCTATTTTCTCCAAAGTATGTCTAATCATGTCAAGTCCTAGAATAATTCTATTTTTAGTGTCCTACTAATAAGATAGAGAATTACATGACCTCCCGTACAATGCTTTGAACGGTGTCTTTCCAATACTTTCCTGATTGTAATTATTATATGCAAACTCTACTAACAATAAGTGATTCTTCCAAGAACCTCTAAAGTACATGATACACATCCACAACAAATCTTATAATTTGTGTGGGTGATATGCCATACTCAAATTTAGCTCAGTGCCAAAGGCCTCTTGAAGACTCCTCCAAAACTCACTAGTGAAAAAAGGATCTCAGTCACTATAATACCAAAAGGAATTTCATCTAAATGAACTATCTTCCTTACGTATAAGGTTGCCAAAGATGCAACTATTCTCATGCTCCTGATTGGAATGAAATAAACACATTATGTAAGTTGGTCGATAATGACCTAAATACTCTCATTCACTTGCCTACTCCTAGGTGTCCCATCGACAAATTCTATAAAGATACTCTTCCATTTCCACTGCGGAATATCCAACAGCTGTAATAATCCACCGGGATTCTTCTGCTTTGCCTTTAATCTTTGACAAGTTACACACTTGGAAAAAAATTCTGCTACATGTCTTTTCCTACTTGGATTCATCTTAAGTTTTATCATTTCACTTATAATATCGCTTCTCCAATCCTTCAACAATCATGATACCAAGACAGTACATTTCCAATTTGTAAGAATTTTATCCTAAGTTGTATAACCTAAAAGTAAGTAACATTCAAGCATTCAAGTAATGTAATCCTAATTTTTTGTTCAAACCTAGCAACCAAAATCCTAAGTCTAATTGGATTCCTAAATTTAAAAGAAATCCTAACCTAAGATTGTTTTAGCCTTAAAAGTAATCGATTAGGTGATACATCTTCATATGTAACTGTTATGCAACATAAACCATGTATCCTTAAGTTGATACTTCATGATAGCTTTCTTAAATAAATACTCCCCTTCTTATCCAAGACTGAAAAGAATCATTTTATCCTCTTCCTGAATTCTCACCAATACCTCCAAGTCTTATTTTCCATGAAAATCACCTCCACATCCTCAATGCATGCAACATATAATATCTTTTACTTGATTAGAATTCAAATTCTTTAATTAGTCATTCTGTAACGACCCGCAAATCTGTACCCCTTAAGTCGACACTATTCTACATCAATCAACTCAAGTCGAACAGAAATACGAACCATTTGGGCTAAAGAAGAAGAGGCAGAAGAAGAGAAAACAGAAAACAATAACAGAATCTAACCAATGCAGCGGAATAAATATAATATATATTAACAGATCTTTACACAAAAGAAACTATATTTGTCTTATACATACATCATCAGAGTACATCATCAGAGTTCCACATCAATAACATACAACTGTATACACAGCAGAATAATAACTAAATACGGAAGTACGTATCACCATCCAGCTCGTCATCTGAGCTCCACAGCATCATATCCGGGATCCTATAATACTCGGTCTGACCCGAGCATTACAGTTAAATAACACTCGAGTCAGTCTGGAAAACCAGCGTGAGAAAACCACACTCAACTTGATTATTAAAGTTTCAAAATCCTTTGAAAATCAAAAGCATCTCGTAAGACCACGCCACAAATAAACATGTCGGGTTTTTACCTTACGATAGCTAAAACATTTTTATTAAAATCCTCTGATATTATAATAGGGTCTGTATACAAACACTTATTAAAATAGCCGAAATTGTTACATTATTAAATTCCAGCTACTAACCACAGAGTGGGTAATACAAACAAAACTCGTAAATGGCGCGTAGGGAGAATGGATTTCCAACTAATGACTAGGCACTGGGGTACCACCTGTCACGGTACGTGGCCTATATCACTGTACCGAGGATCACTCCCGACCCCCGCAACACAAGACCTGGACTATCCCTTACTGGATAATCCCGAGTAAGATCACCCCGCAGTTGGGATCAGCAACCGCACCAATAAGCTGAAATAAAAGGGACTTCTAGAGAGGGATGACCTTACCCGAAAATGGGTGCTGCCCACCAAGCCTTGCCGCATAACCCCTGATTTTCAGTCATTCCCGGTTGATGAGGCTTAAGGCTAAGCATTACTTTTTTAGAACATATCCCTTAGAATGCCCATCGTCCACCTAACGATGTTCCGAAAGCATTCATCCATAGAAGTCCATCCTGGGTTCGAACGGAACCGAAGGCACTATTCCTACTACATCCATTTTGGAAATATCCTCAGGATTAGTAGCGACAAGCCCTTGCACTTCACTGCTCCATCTTCGACTCCTAACTCGTTTCCCCACGAAACGTACAAATTGGATCGAAGTGGTTTTCGAGAAATAAATCTCGATCCCGGTCGCTTCGAAACGTTCAACGCATTTGGACAATATTGATAGTCGATTATTTAACTATCAATTAACATTCACAACATCCATCAAACAATAAATAATCTCCCAAATTATTTATTAATCCCAAAAATATCTTCACAAGATATATTTCCACTTTTCAAACCCTTTTGAAAACAGTTTCAAACTACTTTCCTTTCTCAGAATAAATTCCAAGTATTTTCTATTTCCACTGAAATCACCAAGCACAAAACTTTAGATTTTTAAAATAATTTAAAACGCTTTACTTTGAAATATACTTTAAAACATTTATTTTAAAAAACTACTTCAGTAATTTATTAAAAATACATACTATATGAATATTTGAAAATAAGGTTACTTTATAAAATATAAACTAGGTTTTCACTTTTTAAAACAAAATACTAAGTCACTTTTTAAATAATTACTACGATAATAGATTTGATAAATATTTACTTAAGAATTTAAATGATTAGAAATAATAAATTTTCTAAAACATGCTTTTTAAAACAACATTAAAGCTTTTAATTTATATTTAAAAGTTTATTTTGAAAACGTACTTGGCTATCTAGGGAAAAACACTTCTCTTCACATCTTTTAAAAATAAATCACTATTTATCTTAAACAAATTTTCTCATTCCTTTAATAAATTCCCACCTTGAATTTATTCTTCCCAAATATCCACTGATATATTTTACTTTACCTTTATAAACCCAGTTTATAAATTCCATACCCACATTCTTCTTTAAAAATCCCGATTTTACATACTTAAATCATTTTCAAATTGATTTCCAATTTACGCCATTTATTTCAAAATCCATTAATTTTAGATTTTATTCCTTAATTATGATTTAAAAGACTTTTAACTGAAAATACCAATTTTAGATTTCTCAAATTACTTCTTTATCCTTTTAAATAAATTTAAACTTTGAATTTTAAAAATCATTCTTTACTCCTTTAATTGATATCACTTAACTTTACAATTCATTAATTTCTATTTATTCCAAAATCCCTTTTTTTCCTACTCGGAGTTATTAATTAGAATTTTAAAAATCACTTTTATTCTTATCCAATTCATTCTTTAAATTATTCAAATCCTCTATGATTATATTACTTAAAAATTCACTCTTTTATTTTCTTCTCAAAAATTGAATTATATATATATATATATATCGATAACTCAGTGTACCGAAATATATTCAAGCAAACCATAGAAATCAATATTTCCAATTAACAATAATATTCATCACAGAATATCAAATATCCATAACACAGAATATCAAACTATTCTAAATAATTTTGAGGAATCCTGTTGGATCCCTCTAACCTGTTTCCCTGCATCCACAGACGTTAGCACAATATAAAATACCAAATCCACTTCAAGGTGGAATATCGCGGTATATGGGTTATAAATAAAATATCATCCGCTATTATGCGGCGCATAGGGTCTCATCCGCTATAAAATGCGGGAAATCAATCATTCCAAGATGTATTATATATTATAATATAGCACATCAAATCAATTCAACCATTCAACCAATTATTTAAATTTAACCATTTAAATTCAAATTCAACCAGATGAGCGAGATTAACTCATCTTTGATTTGTTTGCAACTTCCATCTCGACTTGTTTTCACAATTTTGATCCTTGTATAAACATTATGTAATGTTATTAACACTTGGAAAAAATTGAACGATTAATTATCATACAATCATACACATATATATTAAATTTAATTAAATCAAATTGATCGATACCTTACGGCAAAGATGATAACCCAGACGGAGCTCTAAATTCTACAATTTTCCTAATTCCCTTTTACCGGAGTCGGCACGTCACCGAACCCTCACCTCAGCCCATCGCCACTTCCTTCTTCGATGCCTCCGTGCTTCGAAACGAGTCAAAGCCATATCACGACAGACTAGCTTCGCGACCTACCCCTGACAATGTGACCTACCCGAGCCCCTTGCGACTCGCCTACGCCCCTCAAAGGTCCTCCGCCTCCTATGCATTCGTGTACGCAACTACCTCGAACGCAGCAAATCCCTTCCCAAATCACTGACGCATCCCACTGTCGATGTATTACACAGCTTCCCAAATCGACTCCGCCTCCGAGTCGCGAAATGAAGCTCTCGATTGATTTATTATAGCCAAAATCGATTTGAGCAACGATCTGGGATTTTGAAAGAGGAAGCCAGCCATTAATTTGATTTGATTTTTTTATTACGAATTGAAGAAGGTAGACGGCAATAAAAAGAAGATGAGCAAGTTTCGTTCGAACTGGAGGGGAGATAGGTGGAGACGCGATTTATAAAATAGGGTAGAGGCTTTCTGCAGAAGATAAGCGCCAATGAAAAGATATTGAAAGGACGTTAGCGCACAAAATTGTTTCTACGTGTTGATAGAAAAAGGGACAGGATGGTCGGCTAAGCTTACATAGGTATTGAATAGGGTGGCTGATGGGAAAAGATTTCAGCGCGTTTATATATCATACGCTCACACAACAACTCCAAACACTATGAAATTTGAAATCCGATAATAATAAAATATTACGGATCCAATGGAACTGGTTTCGTCGAATTCCGAGACTGTTCCTTGAAAGGCTATTTTTAAATTCAATTTAAAACGATAAAATTTCAAAACCGAACAAATCAGTGATAAATTCAATTTTAAAACTTTTATTATCCTCGACACTATCAATATAAATTTTACAAGCCTTCAAATTATTTTTAACAGGCTTAAAACTCCAGATTCAACACTTTACCAAACTTCAACTTATTTAATTTAATAATTAAATTACCAATAAATGGTGATATTTGAATTCAAGTTAAAAATTAACTTTTAAATATTTAAAATCAATTTAATATTCTGATTTTGAATGCTCAAAAATTCCGGACCGTCACATTCCTCCTCTCCTAAAAGAATTTCATCCCCGAAATTATTAATTAGGAAGAATGGTCCAATACCCGTTTGCCTTTCCCAAAACCAACAATTCAACTTTTATTTGGTGAAAATCCAACAATGGATTCCATATCCTACCCAACTATCTTTTATAAAGACCCATTACCATTCTTACTAACTTCCCAAACTCCCACATAATTTGCAAATAATACTATTTGCTCAATTATTCAAGTTTCAATTTAAAACCAAATTTCGAATTATCAAAATTTTCTAACTCCCTGAATTTTCGAAATTTTTTGCCATCGTCCCGTTTGCGCTGCTAGCTCGGTACAACTATCAAAAGCCTCTACGGGCCCCCAAATTACAAAAGAAAACAAAAAGCCAAGTGGCTCGATCAAAACCCCAATCAAATTTCATATAGAAATTTAAACACATACCTTTTTGTTGAGCAATTCAAATTTATCTTCTGAAATCAAAACCCATTTTTATTTTTCTTCATAATACCTGTATATCCTACTTAGCAATAATATCCAATCACAACATTAAAAACCATTTATTGACCTCTTTACAGAATTTTAATATCTTTTCATTCAAGCCCGTACGATGTACCTATACCATTGGTACGCAATATCACATTCGATCGCTCGCTCGATCACACAATTTCACTTCCCAATTAGTATCGTCCACCCGACTTTCTAGTGCGGAATCAGATCTGGTTTCTTGATCAAAAACCGTCATTCTCCTTGCATAGTCATAACTATGATAGAGAATTTCCATAATCAATCTAAACCCATATCCAGGGTTTGCCGTCGAAAATCGAGTGAAAAATTCTAACTCGGATCGATATAACTATCTCGAAATTCTATGTTCGAATCTGGATCAAATTGCTATGCGAATAAAATAATATACGTACATCCTACGTATTTATATCCATTGATTACCAACTATATCAATTTTCTTTTATTCATATTATTTGGATTTTCATTTACTATCCACAATTATCCCATTTCACAACTTTCAGTTTTAATCTTCATTCAATTATTCACTTAGTATAATTCCAATACCAAACTTACTTAAGAATTTCACCTTTCATTTCTTAAGTTCAATATAAATATTTTATGCACCTCTTAAATTTATTTCACTTTACTATTGAAGTTTATGTCTATTTCTATTCATTTTGCCTTTACGATTCCATTTGAAATCAATTTGCCTTCAAACTTTGCATATTGAATTTTATTCACCTTATTTCAACCCATACTTAATAAACCATTTCCTTTTATTAGTTCCACTTACTAATTTATTTAAAATCTCAAACAAAGGTTTATTTGCAAACTTTTTCTTCCTTTAGTTTCTTCAAACAATTTCTTCAATTTCACCTTACTTTACATACACAATTTTAAATTAGATTTCAATATTCAGTTTTAAATCTATTTGCTTACTAATTTTAAATCCTTTGCCGTTAGTGAAAATTTTTTTAAAAAAATATAACTCCCAAAATTTTCGGAAAATTTTGGCAAAGTCTCCTTTGTACGGAGGAGCATTTGCAATTTGACAATACATATACATACATACATACATACATCGACCCACACGGTCGGAAAAACAAAAACAGTTCATATTTCCTATTCTTATTGTATAGGCGTACCTTTATTTAGCATTTTTAAGCAAGCGGCTTATTATTTTAGCATTTTGCACAATCAAATCCAACCCAACGGCTTCCCGGTACCTGACTTACTTAATTCAAACATATTAGTACTAAATATATGCAATTTATTAACATTCCACTTACTTTCAATAGTTAACAAATAAATTTCACTTATAACGCATGTTATATAATTCCCATAAGCACATATAAGGTTCCGACACTTATTACAATTGCTTATAACCAATTCCCAAACCATTCCATTTCGGTTTAAGTGATTTACAACGTACACGCTTATATTTAATTCATTCTAAGCAAAACAAACCCATATTCATTCCAATTGATTTCAAAATCATCCTATTTCACTTCTAATAACTCATAGAATTTTATCTAATCTAGTTTACATCAAACGATCCATTTTCTAATGCAATTCGACAATATTAATGTGAACAAATAATTACTTAAGCTTTATAACCATTTAAATTGATTCCGACTCAATTTACACTTGATTCTATCTCATTTTAGTTTATTCACAATCTTTTCATTGCATTTTCTTTCATATCCAAATGTTTGATTCTAAACCATTTTATTAACTCGACAACTAATATATTAAATAACCATCTCACAATTTACTTAAGTTGTTTATTTTCTTCAAACTATTCCACCCAATAACTTAAGTTTATTCTATTCCACCAACTTCCATTTAAATCTTTGATTTGATTTTTTTTCCTTTGATCAAATCCCAACTATCTTACTAATTTATTCGATTAGTTTATTCCTTCATCCATTCTTAAATTTCAATTCACATTAACAATTCATCATTGAATTTATTTATAGTAAGGTCACTCAATTTATGCCTGAATTGGATTTGTTTACAACTCATACCAAAACTATTTTAATCCAATTCAACACTTACTTAGTTTACATTTATTTACTTAAGTAAGAATTTTTTCCATTCAACATTATCTATAACTCGACTGAATTCATTTAAATTATATTTTATTTAGCTTAACTCCAGTTAAATCTAGCTACATACCATTCTTTTGAATTTTGTTAAATAAGAACTTAATTCCATTTAATATCATTCATGACACAACTGAATTTTGATTCAATTCAATCCAATTAACTAAATTTTATTTCTCAATATTTGAGTTCAAAATTTATTTATTTACTTAAAAGCTTATATTGCTCATTTGAGTCATTTCATCTTATAACCACAATTCCAGATTATATATATAACACTTACTAGCTTAAGGTATAAATTTTCATTTCATAATTATAATCATTTTATCTTTCAACTTTATATCCAATTTAATTTAATTTCAATTTCAATTTTATTTTACTTATCACAAGTTAAATTCAAATATATTTTCTTCACTTTCATTCACTTAAGTTAAATTGTAATTTCCGGATTAAAATTTCCAATTTCTTCTTATTAATATCAACTTTACTTTATAAGTTCAATAGTTGATTCATTTAAACTTTTTACATTATTTAAATATAATTTCTTAGAATTCAGTTGCCCGGTTTCATTTCCAAAACCATTTTGAAATGATAACTACACATACCCACTTGGTATATCAAATCAAATCTGTAACGACTCGGATTTTGCCCGCTCGAAAATCGACATCCATACTTCATATCGTATTCGAATGCCATAGATTCGACCGTTCAAATCCGATTCGCCAGAGCTTATAACAATCATTAAGTATATAACACAGCGGAATAAAAGAATAATACATTGATATACAGCTTTGATACAATATCTGATACAACAGATAATCCAATAGATATCAATATACATCAGAGATATGATACAATAAATAGCAGCGGAAAAGAAAAATAGATAACATCTAGCAGTGGAACAATATAACTCTAAGATAGTCTTCAAAAGAGAACTCCGAGAACTGCAACTCCATTTCCAAGAATCAATCCAGCAAAAGTTCGAACTCCCAATAACGATGCATCAAGCTCAGCAAGAATGGTGTGGTCCAAAGACTGAACCAACTCCAGATAACCTACTAATCTGACTATCTGAAAAACCCAACTCTAGACTGCTCGTGTAGAAAATTTTTGAGCATCCAGAGTTTAGGAAAGAAACAATAAACTCCGGATCAGTCGTGGGACTGGTGTGAGAACTCAAAACAGTTTATTTATCTTTTTAAAATCAAAATAGAGGAACATTTTTAAATTCAATTCGTAATGCTTTTAAAAATGAGACTACCATAAGACCTCCTGCCACACACACAATGCAAACGCAGACTTGGAGAAGATTTCTCCTTATGATAGTCAAACATGCTTGATACGCATTAAAATCAAATCAATTTTTTGATATTATTATTAGTGCATAGTGTAGAAGAAATTCATTTCGAAAGTAGAATATAAATCTTAGCCAGCATAGGTACCATTATATTATGCCTACTATAGCTACCTCCTGAGGAAGCAGGTTCTACAACTAAAACCGTACAAGTTTCGTATTGTTTCTTTGGATTTCCAACAAATGGTCAGGCCAAGGAACTTCCCATTGCCACATGAGAATGCCTCTGGAAAGACATTCCCGAGAACCAAACCGGAACTCTGCCAACACAAGGCCGGGTTACCCCTAACTGGGTAACTACTGACACGAGCACGCCATTCCCCGATCGTAAACGACCTTTCTCACGGGATCCCGATAACCAACAACCACAAAGTAATAAATTCGTAGTAACCACATAGGTTAAATATCTGGGCTCCATACCATGATACCACCTCTATCCAGAAGGAAATGTACATACCCTAAAGGGGGCTACCCCTCATAACCTTGCCGCATCTTTCCTGTTTTGACCATTTCCGGGGTGTGAGGCTCGACGAAGTCACGTCCACAAAAACATACTTTATACAAAAGCCATGCTTTGGGTCAACAAATGATCAACACAATGATCACCAAGATAGACGATCAAATAAATGATCCTATCACAAATAATCAACACAATGATCATTTCAGCAACACTCAGCATGTCACATTACCAAATTGGGAATATATCGCTGATAACCTTCAACTATATAACCTCTGAGCTCGTACGTCTCAGAGAAGGGTGTTAAGCTAAAAGAATAAATTCTCCGCCACCAACAGAAATATATTTGAAAGGAATCGGCTTTATATCTCAATTTGTAATGTCAGACATACAATCCATACAAGTCTGTTCCGGGCTCGAACAGAACCGAAGGCACTTACAAAGAAGTCCTTGCAACCCGGATATTCACAATCCCGATCGGATTTTCCCATCACTTAGGGAGTTTCTATACCGGCGCGACTCGGTGCAGAAACAATCGATAGGTCATCCTATCGCTTTCGCAAATACCCGGTCTTCATCACCGGTCTTCAAATGCTATCCATAACGACGTATCACATATTCGAAATGGGTTATATGACCAAAGGTCCTTTCCCGGCTAAACCGAATAGTGAGCGAAAATATTTTCAAAACATATGGATATGGGATTTCAATTAAGTCACAACTTATTACCCAAAACTTTTCTTCAAATGGCTTAACAAATTACCATTCTCAATCTTTAACAAAAAGATTCATTTTCACAACCTTTAACGGTTTAAACAATTTTCACATTTTAATATTTTAAACAAAAGATTCATTCACAGATTTTCCAAATCAATTTTCATTTCAATTTGATTTAACTCGTTAAATCTTTAAATCAAAGATTTAACTTATAGCCTTCAAAACAATTTCATTTCAATTTGATTTAAACAAATCATCAATTTAAATCTGTTAAAAATAAACAGATTTAATTCATAGCTTTCAAAAAGAATTCATTCATAACTTAGGAAAATCATTTCTCTATTCAATCTTGAAATTCCCCTAATTAACTGGAATCTCAGTTCTTATCCAAAAGTGTTTATCATTTGAAAACAACAGTTTTCATTTTGGAAATCTGATTCATTTATACGAGTTGAAATCCTTGAATTAAATTCAAATTCCCAAAAATAATACTTTAAAAATGGTTTAACTCATAATGACTAGTATAATATCATTAATCCCTAATTTCAAATTACAGAATTCAATTTCAAGTATTGAATTTAAATTTAAATCAACTTATTTAAATTCCAAAACTTAATCAAGTAATTTAAAAATAATAAATTCTATTTTGAAATTCCATTCCAAAAGCTTTTCACATTTATTCCGATTCCATTTCCAAAATATTTGAATTTAAAAATTCAAATTTAACTATTTCAAAAATCTGCGACTTAATCGATTTCCTCGTGAAATCCATAATTGTGTGTGTATAAGTGTGGTCCAGGGGTTATACACAGTAGTGCAACATCATACAATTATTACAGATCAGAATACAGGAATATAATTGATAAGCGATATAAGCTGTAACGCTTATCGGTTATATACAGATCACAGATAAATATGTCACAGATAGTAAATTACAGATCACCACATAAATCAGGATGTATCACAAAGCATCATATATTAGGGATATCAAACAATCAAGTCATCCAATAGAATCCAAATATTCGTAAGTAAAATCGGTTAATTATCTGATTAATTTAAATCAAATTAATTTCTTATGAATTATAAGTCCTGGTTAATTAACATTGATAATTTACAAATCATTTTGATTAATTATTCTTTAATCTTTTACTAATTATCCATTACAAATAAATTAATTAACCTTTTATTATCAACCTTTAATTTTTAAACAATTAATCTTTAATTATCTAATTCACCATTTAATTAATTATCTTTAATTAATTACTCTAATTAATTTTTCCTTGATTAATTATCATTCCTTAATAAACTTCATTAAATTAAATTTAACCTTTAATTAATTAATCTCAAATTAATTATCATTTTGAGTCAATCACATTATGCTTTGTATTAAATATTGATTAATCACTTGATTAAATCAATCTTTATCATTTATTAATATTTAATTAAATAATTATCCTTTAATTATTCATCATTAATAAATTAGCTCTTAACAAATTTTTTTTTTATCAGTACTTAATTAACCTTTAATTAATTAATCTTTTAATTTATCACATTAATTTATTCAATTACATAAATTAAATCTTTAATAAATTAACCCTTTTTAATTAAATCTTTAATTAAAACTTAATTTAAATTGAAATAATTTACTTTTAAACCTTAAACCAATCCCATACTTAAATAAAGCAATTATTTAAAAGAATGAGTTAAAAATGTTTAAAACTTGAATTTTGTTTTAAAGTTTCAAAAACTGTTTTTATACCTACCCGAGTCAAACCCGAGAAAATCCACGTTCTACCCAAGCCCTGCTTCGAGTCTTTCCCCAAACCAACCCGAGACTTTATAAATTTCAAATTTTTGTTTAAGTGTTAAAAATTTACCCGGTACTTTATCATTTTGCTTCGAGTCACTTACTCGATTTACTCGAGTACCACTTCGGGTAAAAACCCACTGGAACGCTGCTTCTACCCAATCCATTTTCAGGTACAAGAAGATGCACCGTGCACCTGCACGGTCGCCGTGCGACGTTCTGACCATTACCACGATCATCTACACGACCACGATCATCCATTCATACACTCCAACCCACCAAATCTCCCTCCTTCACACGAAAATCGAAATCAAGCTAAATGCTAAAACCTGGAACAAGCACAGGACTCCCACTCGAAGCCTGTCAACGTCTCGTGTTCGGCGCCTCAACCACTGGAGTTCGTGCAACTCCGGCCACCGTCTCATCTACACCCCAGCCTCCATCACCCCTAGTCTCGTGCAACTCGATGCACCGTGGACGACGAACGAATCAAATTTCTTCGACCCCAACAAAACTAGGGCTACAGACTTCAACCAATTGCCGACGCCACCACCGTGATCTACTCACCATCCCTATATTTTTCCTGCCACCCCGGTAAGCTCCTCCACCACCACGCACAACCCTAGCACCTCTAGTACCCCTGGTCGCCAGAAATCCCCCAAAAACCCATTTCCGTTCAACTTCAAACTGCTACCCAACTACCCCACTAAAAATCACGAAACTCATCTTAAAAATCATCATTTGATATGAGGATTCAAGTTATACACTTGAATTAATGATTCGTGTCATTCGAAATTTCCAATATTTAAAGTTTGTACTGTAAAATCTTGATCTTCTATTCTACATACCTCTATACATTATGAAACCATTTTTTAATTATAGCCCATACTTAAACACATCGATCTTGTTTTGAAACTAAGGCCTGATATGGATTATAAAACAAGAACTTGAATTATCTTTTTTCTTTGCTTTGTTGGGTTGTTCTCTGTAAACCTGATACTTAAATGTATCTATGGTTTCACAGTTTCCAGTGAAAAAGAAAAACAACAAAACCTGCATACTGGGAAGTAAAACAGAGAATACTCTGATGAAAGCCACACACACAACACATGCATATCATCACAGCATATACCATAAGATACATATTCATTTCGAAGCAACACACAAGTTTAAACTTTGAAATACAGATGTGTACTCACCTTCCAAATCATTGCTTAAATCCAGGAGTTTACAGGTTAGAGTTTGGTTGATCTGAAGCTTTTCTTTTATTTTCCTGGAACTTGTAAATTTGGAATTTTGCTTTGCTAATGAAGTTGAACTCTTTGCATGCTTGATACTTATTACAGCTTTGAAAATGTTTAAAGAATTTGAGAAAATGTTTACAAGTATGCTCAGCCTTGTGAACTAAAGCTGTACATATATAGAAAGAAAGAGGTGTGCAGGTACAAGTGATGGTATTTTTTTTTGTTATAGGCTAGAGGTGTAAACATTAAATGCATCTGTACTTTGTTATGCATTTGTTTACCTTTACTTTTTCTTTCTTTCTTGTCTCGGCTGTACAAATATGTAAAGGTATGGTTTGGATTATTTATTTTGTTTGAATACTTGAATGTATCTTGTATTTTCTTTTCTTTTACTTTGCTTTTAATAACTTAAATAAATTTCTATTTTATATAACATAACTTGCTTGATTTAATTTACAAGCTCTTGTATTTATTTATGCTTATATTTGTATTTGTTTGTATTATTTTGTATTGCATACTTTTGTTTATGTAAGGTTGTGATGAATATTGTTTTTGACATATATATTGTTTTCTTGTTTTATAAGAGTTTCATATAAGTTTATATGCATGTCTAGGTCATTTTTTTATAACCATATATTTATTTGAAACATTTATTGCTAATACTTATTTTACTTTGTTTATATATCTTACTTTGTTTTGTTTCTCATTTATGCATTTGTTTATTTATGTAAAAATATATACTTTTATTTTGCTTACTTAAATGTATTTGTTTTATTCTTGCATTTTAAATTTACTTCTATTTTTATTTTACTCTTATTACTTTTGTCTTGTATTTAATATATATATTTTATATAACTCAAATTATCATCATTTATAAATTTTTAAATCAATTTATTTATTTATTTTTATACTTGTGTCCAAAGTATATTATTTATTATTTAAAAATCATTTATTTAAGAATTTATTTAAAATCCAATATATACATTTCACAATTTTAATTCAAAAATTCATTTAAATTATCAATTTAAATTAAATTAAAATCTAGGGTCGTTACAAAATCTCCAGATTCCAAACACTTGTTTTTACCAAAACAAATTTTCCTTTTTAAATTTCACAAACAACTTGTATACCCAACAAGCCCAAACAATATCATAACCAACTATCCTGGTAGCAATCCATCACTTTAGAAACTCGAAAATGAATACTGATGATGTGGCCATCATCATCAGGATTATTTTCCAACGACTGAAGTGAGTTCAGTGCTTCCTTACTTCCATAAATTCCTCCCAAAACAATTTCCATTCAACAATATTTTCCAAAACAATACTCCACTATTGCCTTCAAATCTTTTGGAAAGACATTTCAAACATTCCCAAGATTTTAAATTCCCAAACCCTTTTGCTTAAATTCATTTAAACACTTTTCAAATTTCTAGAACTTAAATTCTAGTTTAAATCAAATTTTAGTTATATTTCTTTTTATTTAAACCATACTTAGACAATTCTATTTGGTTATAAACCACTAAAATTTTAGATTTTTGTTTAATTGTAGTATTAACAACCAAACATCCAAATATATATAATAATTTTAGAAAAATATTTCTTTTATGTTAGAATATAATTTTGGGTAAAATTATTTCATTTACCACTTTAAAAACAATACTGTGTCGTTTTATTTTGCTTAAGAGTTTAGAAATCCCTATCGATGACGTGGCGTTCCACACATCGACCAGAATCCGTAAACACTCAACGGGTAAGTCAACACAATATAAAAACAATTTTATATTCATTAACAAATACGCGCTCATATCTATTAATACACTCAAACTCATTCTAGAGTATCATGGACTCTATTCTATGAGTAATTCCCACCAGAGCCAAGGTTATCACCAACCTAAGCTCTGATACCAAGTGTAACGGCCCACAAATCCGTACCCCTTTAGTCGACACTATTCTACATCAATCAACTCAAGTTGAACAGAAATACGAACCATTTATGTTAAAGAAGAAGAGGTAGAAGAAGAGAAAACAGAAAACAACAACATAATCTAACCAACGCAGCGGAGTAAATATAATATATAATAACAGATCTTTACACAAAAGAAACTATATTTGTCTTATATATACATCATCAGAGTACATCATCAGAGTTCCACATCAATAACATATAACTGTATACATAGCAGAATAATAACCAAATACGGAAGTACGTATCGCCATCCAGCTCGTCTCCTGAGCTCCACAGCATCATATCCTGGATCCTATAATACTCGGTCTAACCCGAGCATTACAATTAAATAACACCCGAGTAAGTCTAGAAAACCAGCATGAGAAAACCACGCTCAACTTGATTATTGAAGTTTCAAAATCCTTTGAAAATCAAAAGCATCTCGTAAGACCACGCCACAAATAAACATGTCAGGTTTTTACCTTACGATAGCTAAAACATTTTTATTAAAATCCTCTGATATTATAATAGGGTCTATATACAAATACTTATTAAAATAGCCGAAATTGTTACATTATTAAATTCTAGCTACTAGCCACAGAGTGGCTAATACAAACAAAACTCGTAAAAGGAGCGTAGGGAGAATGAGTTTCCAACTAATGACTAGGCACTAGGGTACCCCCTGTCACGGTACGTGGCCTAGATCACTGTACCAAGGATCACTCCCGACCCTCTGCAACACAAGACCCGGACTATCCCTTACTGGATAATCCTAAGTAAGATCACCCCACAGTTGGGATCAACAACCGCACCACTAAGCCGAAATAAAAGGGACATCTAGACAGGGATGACCTTACCCGGAAATGGGTGCTGCCCACCAAGCCTTGCTGCATAACCCTTGATTTTCAGTCATTCCCAGTTCGTCCACCTGACGATGTTTCGAAAGCATTCATCCATACAAGTCCATCCTGGGTTCGAATGGAACCGAAGGCACTACTCCTACTACATCCATTTTGAAAATATCCTCAGGATTAGTAGCGACTAGCCCTTGCACTTCACTGCTCCATCTTCGACTCCGAACTCGTTTCACCACGAAACGTACAAACCAGATCGAAGTGGTTTTCGAGAAATAAATCTCGATCTCGGTCTCTTTGAAACGATCAGCGCATTTAGCCAATATTGATAGTCGGTTATTTAACTATCAATTAACATTCACAACATCCATCAAACAATAAATAATCTCCCAAATTATTTACTAATCCCAAAAATATCTTCACAAGATATATTTCCAATTTTCAAACCCTTTTGAAAACAGTTTCAAACTATCTTCCTTTCTCAGAATAAATTCCAAGTATTTTCTATTTCCACTGAAATCACCAAGCACAAAACATTAGATTTTTAAAATAATTTAAACTGCTTTACTTTGAAATATACTTTAAAACATTTATTTTAAAAAACTACTTCAATAATTTATTAAAAATACATACTATATGAATATTTGAAAATAAGGTTACTTTATAAAATATAAAACTAGGTTTTCACTTTTTAAAACAAAATACTAAGTCACTTTTTAAATAATTACTATGATAATAGATCTGAAAAATATTTACTTAAGAATTTACACGATTAGAAATAATAAATTTTCTAAAACATGCATTTTAAAACAACATTAAAGCTTTTAACTTATATTTAAAAGTTTATTTTGAAAACGTACTTGGCTATCCAGGGAAAAACACTTCTCTTCACATCTTTTAAAAATAAATCACTATTTATCTTAAACAAATTTTCACATTCCTTTAATAAATTCCCACCTTGAATTTATTCTTCCCAAATATCCACTGATGTATTTTACTTTACCTTTATAAACCCAGTTTATAAATTCCATAGCCACATTCTCCTTTAAAAATCCCGATTTTACATACTTAAATCAATTTCCAAATTGATTTCCAATTTACTCCATTTATTTCAAAATCCATTAATTTAAGATTTTATTCCTTAAATATGATTTAAAATACTTTTAACTAAAAATACCAATTTTAGATTTCTCAAATTACTTCTTTATCCTTTTAAATAAATTTAAACTTTGAATTTTAAAAATCATTATTTATTCCTTTAATTGATATCACTTAAGTTTATAATTCATTAATTTCTATTTATTCCAAAATCCCCCTTTTTTTCCTACTCGGAGTTGTTAATTAGAATTTTAAAAATCACTTTTATTCTTATCCAATTCATTCTTTAATTTATTCAAATCCTCTATGATTATATTACTTAAAAATTCACTCTTTTATTTTCTTCTACAAAATTCAATTCTATATATATATCTATAACTCAGTGTACCGAAATATATTCAAGCAAACCATAGAAATCAATATTTCCAATTAACAATAATATTCATCACAGAATATCAAATATCCATAACACAGAATATCAAACTATTCTAAATAATTTTGAGGAATCCTGTTGGATCCCTCCAACCTGTTTTCCTGCATCCACATACGCTAGCACAATATAAAATACCAATTCCACTTCGAGGTGGAATATCGCGGTATATGGGTTATAAATAAAATATCATCCACTATTATGCGTCGCATAGGGTCTCATCCGCTATAAAATGCGGGAAATCAATCATTCCAAGATGTATTATATATTATAATATAGCACATCAAATCAGTTCAACCATTCAACCAATTATTTAAATTTAACCATTTAAATTTAAATTAAACCAGATGAGTGAGATTAACTCATCTTTGATTTGTTTGCAACCAATTTCCATCTCGACTTGTTTTCTTCACAATTTTGATCCTTGTATAAACATTATGTAATGTTATTAACACTTGGAAAAATTGAACGATTAATTTATCATTAACTAGATTTACCTAACTATTTTTATTTATTTTTTCTATTCTATATCAGCATACAATCATACCCATATATATTAAATTTAATTAAATCAAATTGATCGATACCTTACGACAAAGATGATCACCCAGATGGAGCTTTAAATTCTACAATTCGCCTAAATCCATTTTACCAGAGTTGGCACGTCGTCGAACCCTCACCTCAGCCCATCACCACTTCCTTCTTCGATGCCTCCGTGCGTCGAAACGAGTCAAAGCCATACCGCGACAGGCTAGCTTCGCGACCTACCCCTGGCAACGCGACCTACCCGAGCCCCTTGCGACTTGCCTACGCCCCTCAAAGGTCCTCCGCCTCCTATGCATTCGCGTACGCAACTACCTCGAACGCAGCAAATCCCTTCCCAAATCACTGACGCGTCCCACTGTCGACGTATTACGTAGCTACCCAAATCGACTCCGCCTCCGAGTCGCGAAACGAAGCTCTCGATTGATTTATTATAGCCGAAATCGATTTGAGCAACGATCTGGGATTTTGAAAGGGGAAGCCAGCCATTAATTTGATTTGATTTTTTTTATTACGAATTGTAGAAGGTAGACGACAATAAAAAGAAGATGAGCAAGTTTCGTTCGAACTGGAGGGGGGATAGGTGGAGACGCGATTTATAAAATAGGGTAGAGGCTTTCTTCAGAAGATAAGCGACATTGAAAAGATATTGAAAGGACGTTAGCGCACAAAATTGTTTCTACGTGTTGATAGAAAAAGGGACAGGATGGTCGGCTAAGCTTACATAGGTATTGAATAGGGTGGCTGATGGGAAAAAATTTCAGCGCGTTTATATATCGTACGCTAACACAACAACTCCAAACGCTACAAAATTTGAAATCCGATAATAATAAAATATTACGGATCCAATGGAACTAGTTTTGTCGAATTACAAGACTGTGCCTCAGAAGGCTATTTTTAAATTCAATTTAAAACGATAAAATTTCAAAACTGAACAAATCATTGTTAAATTCAATTTTAAAACTTTTATTATCCTCAGCACTATCAATATAAATTTTACAAGCCTTCAAATTATTTTCAACAGGCTTAAAACTCCAGATTCAACATTTCACCCAACTTCAACTTATTTAATTTAAAAATTAAATTATCGAATAAATGGTGATATTTGAATTCAAGTTAAAAATTAACTTTTAAATATTTAAAATCAATTAAATATTCCGATTTTAAATGCTTAACAATTCCGGGTCGTCACACATTCCTTGTGTAACCTTAATTACAACTTCATCTAGGATATCTTTTGCAACTTGAGCTTTCAAAATTTTGTTATTTATTAATACAACTCAAGATGGAATGGTGTCTTTCTATATTAAACTAATAGACATAATGTTCCACACTTAAATGATGTCGTATCCAAAAACTCATCTAGGAATCTAAAATGGACGAAGTCCTAGCCTAATGAACATGCTATGCAACTCGTTCACATCATCCCTAAATAATGTACTTATAGTTTTGACGATAACTCAAGTAACAATATTTAATCAATATTTCCATAAAACTTATACCATAAAAAGATAACCTACTTGTCTGGTACCTATAAATTCCTAAGCCAAAAGAAACATATGCGGCACAACATTACCCAAAATGTTGGCTCAACTACACCCATCCATGAATAATCCAAATCGTCTACCATTTTTAGCGAAGTTAAAACAACATATACTTTATGGACTTATGATCGATAAATAATTCCTTTTGCTTAATAAAAGCATGCTCACATTTTGATTTTTACAGAAAAACCGTCTTGGTAAAGTGTTTTAATAGTGCATAAATCATTGCTAAGTCTTTAATGAAATTCTTGTTATCGACAAATTTTCCATAGTCCTAAAATAGACTCAAACAGATGAAATGGGCATCAAAGTAATGAAGGAATGATTCAAGGAGCTTCGAAGGTGTCAAGTCCAAAGACATCAAAGATTTGGCCAAGTTTTAGAAATGGAAATCAAGTTGGCGTCGACTTGATTCATGTTGGTACCGACATGATCTACACCTATATGATTTACATCGATATGATTTAAGAACTATTAAGAATGATGATCATCGATTCTCCCGATAGACCACAATTAACGCGAGCAAACATATTAATGACGAGGAACGCATTTTTGCTATGCTACTAATACTTGTACTTGCTCTGCTATTCTGCCCAAGCCTGGCTGAGGAAGAGTTCTCAGGGACATGGTCTAATCATGAGGGTAGTATTTTATCATGGTGTTGGATCCCAAGTTTTTATGGATTCCTTCTTTGTTACCGGGGCCAAAGCAATGATGTCTCAAAACGAATAGGCTCTAGAGAAACTTTTCTTTTTTCCTTTGTCTTGAACTTCGTGAAGAACTCCATTATATCTCAAAAAAGCGGGGTTGCGCCCCAGTTGTACACTCCCTTTCGTCCCGCCCTGTGAATGAGCTCATGAAGTTTGATAAACTTTCTAACATCAAAATCATGTCTATACCAACATGGTTTAATTGGAACCGACATGATTTTGGGACTTGGATTAGCAATGCATGAAGGAAAAATGCTTAAGCATAGAGGAAAAATGGACTTTACATATTGATATGATTTTCATCTCAATACTGATGTGGGATGACCTGTTCTTCATACTGGATTTCCGAATCTTGGAGATTTAGACACATTCAAACTTGGATGGTAAGATCTATACTATAATTTGGCTACCTTCATCTAGAAAAGGACTTTTGGCTCCTTATATTTAATATATCTTCTTCTTTCCCAAACTCTTATAAATTTGAGATCTACTAGATTGTGGTTGGATTCGAGTTATAATCTTTGTGTTCCAAAGAGAAAACATAGGATAAAAGATTAAAGTGGACGCAGGCTAGAGTATTTGTCGAATCACTATCAAACTACTTGTTTGTTTTGTATTTTCATTAATAAATCTATATATACTTGCTTTTAAAGTGTTGTACAAACTTTGGCACAATTTTTTTGGTGTTTTCACTGAGATAGGATTGGATTTAAGAGCTTCAAGCTTGATTTGGAGAGGATGAAGAGGCCCACTGCAAGTCCTATCGTAGGAGGAACTAGAGTACGTGTTACTGCTAGATGTCTTCGAGCTCTAACCCATCTTCTATATAAGTTACCAAAGAGGAGATGGAAGGAATGATGGAAAGAATGCAAGAGAGACCGATGGCTTGGCCAGAAGAAATGATGGATGAATTTTTAAGAAGAGTGGAGCAGTAGAGAATGGATGGAGTAGTTAGAATTCACAATCAAAGGCCAAAAAGAAGAGTATATACATTGGGAATTGGAGTAGAGCAAACTGGATTCGTTCTCCCACCGAAATTCATGTCGGTACCGACATGAATCATATTAGTACCGACATGATTGGACAAGGGCACAACTAATTTAAACTTCGGGTAAGCTAGGGTACCAGGATCGGGAGATGCAAGAGTCAGAAATGCTAACTAGAATGTAAACGTATGACTACAAGGACCAGGAACTCCTTGTAGGAATGAGGGTAGGGGTGAAGAAAGGATGATAACCTAAGAAAGGGCATGGAGCCCTAGAGAATTCCATGAAATAATAACGATGGGATGGATTATTAAGGGATAAACCCTTATATTAGAGTTTGGAGGATGTGAATAGGAGCATGTTCACCCTAAACATTTGATATGCCAGGATCCCACCTAATTTTAAACTGCCAACTCTTAAGATGTATAACAAAAGGATGGATCCAATCGTTCATTTAATGAGATATATCTAGTATATGGGAGCAATGAGCGCTTTGGAGGACGTAATGGGTTGGTGCTTCCATATTACTTAACTGATTTAGTGGTGATATGGTTTCGACAACTAGAGAATGGATCCATTAGCACAAGGACCCAACTGGTGGATAGATTCTTGGAGCAGTTCAGAATCTGTACTGCAAGATCGAAGAATGTAGCAATGCTTTCAAGCATAAACTGAAGGGTTAGAGAGACCATGCATAGTTATCTAACTATATTCAACATAACAACCACTACGTTATAGAAGCTAGACTAATTGATAATCCGATGGCGCTTGTTTCTTGAATTGTATGTAAAATTACTTTTAGGATTGATTTGAAAGGGATTAGTCAGTGGATTTGGTGGATTTCTATTATGAAAGTGCCAAAGTGAATGTTGTGGACTATGGAGAACCATCCATAACAGGACATGGAAAGAATAAAGGGAAACGAAAAGCAAACAATAACTATGGAGGACTGAAGCGATAAAGAAGGGAGCCAAAAATTTCCTTCTGCACTAAATAGAGACCCTAGATGGGATAAACTTAGATAACGAGGACAAATCCCCTACCAGAATCCAGCTAAGAAAGAACCCACAGATTAGGAGAAGAGATCCGAAAGATTTTGCCTATTTCATGAGATGGATGGACAAAAGACGAATGAGTGCTGACACCTTCATGATTTCATAGAAGTGCAGTTCAAAACAACCAGCTGTAACAATCCTATTGCACCACCATTTAAAACGAATATATCGAGATACCACCGTGACTCTGGGTTGAGAATAATTTATCCCATGACTGGGATAGATAAGAGTTAGATTCGATTCACTTGTTTTTCTTTTTGTTTTAATAAATAAAACAATATTTCTCTCAAGTCAGTTACATGTGCAAGGGGCCCCGATTAGTCTGTTACATGCTCTGGGTTGGATGTGCAAGTAATTGTTGTTAGAATGGATGTTTAGGATGTTTGTTTGTTACTTTAGTTTGAATTTTATAAATGAATAGTTGATTTTTAAAATCATTTGTAATCAATAGCTGAAAATGATTACAAAACACCAATGGAGACCAGTGGCCCCCCAAAACCGATATATAAACTAATTGGACATGGTTCTCTCAAATGAAGAGCTGGGATGATAAACCATAAGGTACAAGTCCCCGTGCCGAAGAATGAGTGGATGAACTTATATAGGATAGTAAGTCCCCTCCCCAAAGAGTGAGTGGATGGAATTACTTGAACATTGGGTTCCCTTACTGAAGAGCAAATAGATTGAACTTCATATAAACATATGATCTGATGGGATCAGAGATTGGATATTTGATCCAGATAGATCAGAAATTGGAATGGATATTGATTATACGATCTTGAGAGATCTATGCTTAACTTTAGAATTTAAACGCTTATTGATTTGATGATGATTGCTTAATGATTAATAGGCTTCATTGCCTCAATTTGGTTGGACTTATTTACAATAGAATGCATGGTGATACTAGATGATTTGTAAGTAACATTCCAAGCGATGGCAATGAACCCTTCTAATTAATAATGCATGATAGCACGATGTACTATTGGCCTAAGAAGGATAAATCCCATATGAACATGAGATGATATAGGGATTAATTTATGATAACCTAAATCCTGGGCATACAAGAGATGACATTGATAATGATATCTTTGATTGACGATATATGATATAAGATATGTTAATTCCAAGGGAATGAAAAATGAATTGGATTTACAACTAATGTTCAAGTAAGGATTGGAGTCCTTAGCTATGGTGATTTAAAACAAACTTTTATTTGTACGCGATCCCAAAGGAACCGAAAGATTTACCATGATTAATCTAGTAGATAGCCAAAGAGCGCAAATGATGACAATTTTCCAATCTCAAAGCTTGTTCTAGAGCAAAGCACATCTTATATACACAAGACGTACCGGGGCAAATTTTACGGGAAAATTTTCATAGTCCCAGAATAGACTCAAACAAATGAAATAGACTTCAAACTGACGAAGGAATGAACAACGATCTTGGAAGATGTTAAGGTTGAAGGCATCACAGATATGGACAAGTTTTAGAAATGCAAATCAGTTTGGTACCAACATGATTCAAGTTAGTGCCGATATGATTTACATCGACATGATTTACGTCGACTTGATTTGGAAACTATCAAAAATGATGATATGAAGGAACTCGGGAAGTTTAATGAACTTTTGGACAACAAAATCATGTCGGCATCAACAAGATTTAGTCAGTACCAACATTACTTTGGGACTTGGATTGGCAATGCATGAAGCCAAAAAGCTTAGGATTAAGGAAAAAGGGATTTCAAATGCCCAAATTCATGTCGGTATCGATATGAATTGCTTCTCGATACCGATGTGCGATAATTTGTTCTTCATACTAGATTTTCGAATTTGGGAGATTTCAGACGTTTTCAAACCTGGGTGGCGAGATCTGTGCTAGAATTTGGATATAAATAGGAAGCTACCTTCATTTAGAAAAGGAGTTTTGGCACCTTGGATTTCTTCTATCTTCTTCTTCCCTAAACTCTTGTAAATCCGAGATCAACTAGATCATGATTAAATTTGAGTTGTAATGTTTGTATTTCAAAGAGAAAACATAAGATATTAATAATATTAAAGTAGATATATGTTAGATTATTTTTCGAACCACTATAAAAAGTGCTTGTTTATTCTTATCTTGATTAATATATCTAGACTTACTTGCTTTTGGGGGGTGTTATGTCAAACTAAAGGCACAACATTTCTAATAGTAGCTAGCCAAACCAAGAGACCTTCTTTTCTCCGTAACATTCTTTGATATAGTAAAATACCTTGGCTTACTCTTTCCTTTCATTAAAATTAAATAAGTTTTAGCTAGATCACATATTCCAAACCTTCTCACACTAAGATTAGGCATCCAAACCATATTTAGATTGAAAAACACGAAGTGATATTCACTCTTTATTATTGCAAATTTAATTTGGTACCCTACTCTTCCAATTCGAATGCCAACTTAAAAGGTCACCCAATCTCTATATTCAATTCTTTCTTTACCCCAAATTTCAGTGCTTTAAAATTCCCCAATGTCTAATACCAGCAAGTCCTTACCATACTACATAGGATTATTCTTGCTAGTTTGTCATAATTAATTCAAACTTTATAGGCTGTGTAATTTTTCTAACTCCAATCAAATTTCAAGTGAATTTTTTTCTTTTCAAAGTATTTGATTCCCAATCTTATTTTAACAAAAACTAGTAGACTTACTAAAACGATTAAAGGACTTGTAATAAGTGACAGATAGAATTGTACAAGTTAATACCTTTACTTGCAAAAACTTTGGTATCCAAAAGTCGGCTAGGAAGAGATAATTTACACTTTAAATGGAAATACCGAAGAATGATTTTGATATATGCTAGAGTAGATTGGGAAATAATAAAATATGCCAAATAAATTGTAAGGAAATGATAATTTCTTTGTTATGAATAATAATCAATGGAAAACTCATTTTGTTCTGTGATGTGGTCTTATAATATACGTAACTATGAATTATTGTAATTAACATTATGAGTGAGAACCTAGTTAAACATATGACATGTGTAATGTAATTAAACAAATCAAAATATCATTGTGATAAATGCAATGGTGAATATATAACAAAAATATATATTAAATAAATGCATTATATAATGAGATTATCACATTAAAGAAGTAGCATAAAATTAATTTCGTATTTTGACCGTACTACCTAAAATAGAAGCTTTAACATTTTTTCCTTTGATAATTATAAGAAAACTAGAGAAGTTAGATTCAAATTTATATAAAATATTATAATTATATTACTTTTTTAACTTTGTACTTATAAATTCACATA
This sequence comes from Allium cepa, assembly GCA_030765085.1. Taxonomy (NCBI): domain Eukaryota; kingdom Viridiplantae; phylum Streptophyta; class Magnoliopsida; order Asparagales; family Amaryllidaceae; genus Allium; species Allium cepa. The sequence continues at coordinate 55,719,306 of CM060935.1, read as the reverse complement.
TATTCTTCTTAAAGAAGATTAGTAAATACATGTATTTAAAATAGAAATTATAGCTCTCTAACGGAATATATATATATATATATATATATACATCTATATATATATATATATATATATATAGATGTATTAATCGTAATATTTTCGCATTAATATTTGACATGGTTTTAGTAATAGTTTATTTATTTGTCTGAATTTTTCCACCTTATTAGTCTTATCATAAATGTTTGAAAATAAGTTATTTTCATTAATAAAAATAAAATTTCAAAAATAGGACTAATAAAATTCAAACATCAAATATGTGTATTTATTGAGAATAACTATAACAAAAAAATTAATTTATCATTTATTGGTTTTTATTTAGTTCTTACTAATGGGTTCGGGCCTCCGAGATATCTAAATGAGTACTCATCTTTTGAATAAAGTAACACTCTTATTCCTACAATTATCTTATTGATATCATCAATAGTTTTGTGAATATATTATTTTATTACCAACATTCATAACTTAATAATCTACAATAAAAGGATTATAATATATATCATATAAATTGCAACCAACATATTCGAACTTATGTCCTTGTATAGAATAGAGGGATTAAGGAAAAATAGTAGCCACAAATTACATTAGATAAAATGTAGTCATTGGGATTCAAACTTGCATGTTTCTTAAGAATATACCGAGTCAATGAAAGTGAAGTAATGGGACAATTTTCCTTGAAGGAGTAACAAATATGGGAAATGTGTCAAATCTAATGCAATGTTTTATAAAATTAATAGAAAATAACCGAAATAATGAACTTGCCAAAGTTTGGTAGATGCTGGAATAAGACAATGAAAGAGAACTACATGTGACTGACTTAAATAGAAAAAATGCATAGAAAAAAGTTATATATTGAAAATATATAGGAAAATCATTATTCCAAAGTTAACAATGGTAATAGAATAATAATAAAAGTTTGTTAATAAAAAAGTGACGAGGGATTAATACTTATTCTACAAAGAAAACTAAAGAATTAATTTCTTACAGTCATATATTCAACTTTTATTACTTTTTGTTATGAAAAATAAGAATTGAAAAAATGAAATAAGAATAGAAGTTAAAAAAAATAAGAGTTATATGGAAATAAAGAAAAAAGATCAAGAAGAAATTTATTTACTGGTAGACAAAAGAATTGATGACACTTGAGTTACTACTAGGTTAACCTTTTTATTTGGGATAAAGAAAAGAACTGGTATATTTTTTTCAAACATTAAGAAACTTGGATTTTTTTCGAAAATCATGCGAAATAGATAGATTAGACTTGGTTTAATTCATAGAGTATATAACATTATGTTAGCAATTCTAACTGCCTTTTTTATAGTGCGATGCTAAGGTTAATGACCTGCATTTTCGACCATCAAAAGTCGGTACCAAATACATCCCTGGTGTTCAAATTCTGAACATCCAATCATTGGATAGGCAGATTGTTAGGTTAAAATGAAAAGAACAATAGAGGAAATAAAATCTCACAATGGAAACGATAACATATAATATAACAAAGGCAGTATAAACTGTCACTCCAAGATACACGGTATATCAGAGTTAAAAAATCATTCCCACTGATGTTCCTCGACATGAGAATCATGATGCAACCAACACCAAGTCCGCTCATCATTTAAAACACACAGTCCAAAACCCTAGGTCTCATCCCACCACGTCGACCATGACCAACATTCACCGCACCCTACAAAATTTGTATAGAATTAAAGCTCATACCTATAAGAACTCAAAGAATCTGGTTTTGTGACTAGTGAAGTGCAGATTTGGATTTTTGAAATGGGGAAGCCATTTCATTCATGGTTACAGAAATGTAAAAAGAAAGCTAAGAGGGAAAAGTGAGTCATGTAAAGTCAAGTGTTGAATTTATCTAATTTTATAAACAAAACAATTTCTTTACTTCTAATTCACGCTAGCCAAAAATTCCAAGTAACACATCATATCAAAAGTAAATCACCATTAATTTATGTTGAAATTTTGAATTTGTTTTGATTTAAAAAGGTTTTAAAAAGAGAGTTTTGCGGTATTCTGCCAAGTAATATCTCATCTGCGTACGAACCATGAATGACGGAAATATAAATACGATCATACATCAAAATGCAACACAACCATAAATCAACAATAAAATACGCAGATTATTTTATTCAATGAAATTTCAAAAATACCAACGTTTGCCGTAAAATACGTTAAACAAAGATTTAAATATTTTCTAAATTAAAATGATGCATATATCCTATAAACTAAATTTAAAATACTTCATTAAAAATCAAGTCGTTTTATCAACAGTTGATTTTCTTGTTGATTTAATTGACTACTTATTATTGTAAATAAATTTACAAAATGAGTTCACCATTATTATTTATTAATTAAAGGAGTTACATAAGGTTATTAAATCTATTCAATTAACATTTAATTCACAATTTGAATATCTAAATAATCAAAATATCTGAACATAATTTACTAAACTTTAAAAACCAATTATTTAAATATTTAACATTAATTAAATATTCAAATCAAAATGATAAAATTATAGGATGTTACATAAGGGCACCATGAAAGGTACTTTCCAATACCAATACTAAAAAATACTAAATAATTTAATGCTTCCTACTTATTAATACCAATAACATAATTCAAAGGGCCTACCATTCCATAAACCATAATAGTCATACGGTACTTAAAAACCATGATTTTTTATATGCAGCGTTGGTAACAATCGGTTAAATGTTAATATGTAGCGTGATTTAAAAAATTGCACTATGATTACTCATTGAATATGTCATGAAGTCATGGCGTACAACCATCGAGCATGCAAATAGTTGAATGGTTATACATCACAGTCCAAAAGTTGGACTTACCAAGTGTTTTTTGGTCGATTATTTTAACAACCGTATTATATTCATGGGTTATGGCAATTTGATAATGGTGGTGGTTACTTATTGTACTACCATCAATAGCTAAAACTCTATATAATGTGGTGACATTTAACCGTCAACCAATTGTTAATTCATAAGCTACTTGTGCACAATCGAGTAAAAATAGGAATTGATCAATATTTCCCCCTCATTTTGTTCCATGAAATTATTATTTTTCATAAATTAAAGGTTTAATTTGCTTTTGATTTATGAATTTTTGGATTTTTTTAGGGGAAGAAGAAGATGGAAAGGGCGGTAGAAAAGAGTGTTAGTAATGATGTGAAGGCAAAATATGATGGTAGCAAAAGATGGTTGCATAAAATGGTCGACAATGAGTCGCATGAAATTTGAAAGGTGGAATTAGTGGTTTGGTTACTATATATGTTTCAGTAAAGAGATAGATTGCTGTATTATGAAGTGTGGTAATTTAATTAAGTTTATTATTTTCAATTATGGTATTAGAAACACATTTCATGATGCCCTTGGCACCACATCGTTTTTATTTGATAATAATAAATGAAAAAGATAATTCGCACACACATGGACACACACATATCTTAGAATTAAATGAATCAAGAAAAGAGCATAAATTGAAAGTTATCGATTTAAACCTGATACAGATGCAAATTTCTTGACTATTATGCTTCGGCGTTAATATTGATTATATTTTATGTTAGTAATAACTAAATTCAAAAATAGGTCATGCTTAATTTTTCAAACTAACTACAAAACGTATATAAGATCAATTCAGTGGTTGAATTTGGATAAACTGTGTGTTTCATATTATAACTTATATATATACATGAGTTCAATGGTTGAATTCATAAAAAAATTAAGATAAAATTATAGCTCTCAAATCAAATAATATATGTATAGAATTCTTGGTTATTATACTTCTGATTTTCCTCCATTCTTGCTATTTTTATCATAATTATTTACAAAATGGTACTTTTTAATAAACTTTATATTTCAAAAATTAGAACAAATAAAATTCAAACGAAGATAATGCTTATTCAAAATAGTTACAAAATATAAGATTGTATGCTTAGGTCTTGTATTTTAAATGTAATTTATAAGAAGAAAGAGACTTAACAAAAAAAGTTAACATTTACTAATGAACTAAGCAACTTTAAATTATATTGGATAAAACGGGGTCTACTGGATTCAAACCATGATTCTTCATTTGGACTGAATCAAGGTAAGTGGAGTTATTCTGAGATATATTAGATATAAGAGTGGTTAGCGGGATTTGAATATGCGATCTCTTTAGAATATACTCAATAAAGAAAAGAGAGTATTGTAATTTTAAAATTACAAGGAAAAAAAATTGAGTGAAATCTGACTTTTATATATATAGTATAAGATAGTATTAGTATGTATATTTAAAGCAAAACATCTTTTCTCTTTTTCTAAATTTTTTATTCTACTTATAAATTCATTTCTTAAGTTGTTTTCTCCCCTCTTTCTTCTTCTTCTATTACAAATCCAATAATTAAATAGGTTTTCATGGTACAGTTTTTCTATTGTGTAGAAAGACAAGTTTATATCTGTATTATATAAGTTAGTTGTATTATCTATGTTAGAGCATCTCCAACAGCTTAGGGGGGTAATATTCAGACGTTGAATATTGCCCCCTAAATATTAAGGAGGGCGCCCAACAGTTGGGTGCTGATTTAATCGGCGCCCAAGCCTGGGCGCTGATTAAATGAATGCCCAATGATGAGCGCTGATTAAATCGATGCCCAAGCATTGGGCGCAGATTTAATCAACGTCCCAGGCTGAGTGCCTATAAGTAGAGCACCCGGCCCCTTTACCCTCATTTTTCTCTCTTGTTTATTTGCTTTTTTGTATAAAAAAGACAAAATGCCGTCATGTGTAGCCAAAGTCGCAAGACGTACCATTCGACATCAGCCAAAGGAGCTTGTAGTGCCAGTACACATTGCTCTAGCACTAGAAATGACGATTTTCTAACTACGGATTCTTCACGGCATTGGATGCGGTCGACATATAATTTTAAATAATACATAACTAACCGTTACAAAATGTTTATTAGATAGATATGTGATATTATAAAGTGTACTACTTAGCTGTTTGAATTTAAATTATACAATAATCCCGAACAATACTTAATTTTTTAGTCATAGTACGTTAGTTATCGAGAGAGTTGGGCGAAGCGTATATGACAGTAGTATGACACTACCCCAGGTTTTAGTAGATAGGTTGCAGACTAGTCCTTTTGCACAATTCTTATAGGTTAGGTCACCACAATCATTTGATCGTCCACTTGTAGCATCCCTAGTTGAGAGATGGTGTCCTACGACAAGTACTTTTCATTTTCCAGATTTTGAGCTCGGCATCACCCTCGCTGATTTTTATATGCTGACTGGGATTGAGATCGGAGGCCTTGACAGGATACCATTTCCTTTTGATCATACGTTTGAGTGCCTCGAGCTCTTCACTATTTATCTACCCTAGTTTGAGGAGGGTCGTGTTGCCTCCAGGGCAGTTCCCCTTACATATCTACAAACATATATTGCAGCTCATATGGGCACTAAGGCTATGAGTGGCGCCATGCTTAGAGCATTCCTGCTGTACTTATTTGATTCGACTTTATTTTCGAACCAAAAGGGTACCATTAGATTAGGTTACCTTACAGCGGTAGCCGATTTAGATCAGCTGCATTCTATTGATTGAGTTTCCGCTATACTCGAACATTTGTACACCGCTCTTAATTCTTATGCTTTGGAGGAGGTAAGGCAGATGTTTGGGTTTTGGTATATTCTACCGTGTTGGTACTATGAGTACACAGCGAACATGCATCTCCGTATTGTTGAGACTGCTAGTCAAGCTCCAGAGACATACTTTTCATGCATGAGATGATGAGAGCATGTTCGGTTAGTTTCTCGGACGCCTATGGGGGTTAGATACGACCTAATGGAGGCCCGTACGCAGATTGATATGAGATGCATGAACAATATTGTCCGGGCACCATGGGCTACATATTGGATTGTCATGACACATGCGATCCTAATGCATGATGCTCATCCACTTTCTATTTCATATCATTTGAGCATACAAAGGATGATCTTACTCCCACTGGTGTTTTTTCTTATTTGATGTTTGGGGGAGCGATGCTGGTTTCAGACTACTGGGGAGTTACGTATCCCTAGAGATCCATTATCTTACGATGACACGGTAGACGTTGGACCATTGGATCACAATATATACAAGGATTAAGACAGACTGTATGGGTAGATGCTTCTACATTTTTATTATCGGAGGGGGACAATGACACCTACTAGGTTGGAGTTGGTCCTCAACGATATATGTTACCCGACTATGCTCGTGCTGTGAACTCCAATCATATCGGCCCACACATTGCCAGTGGTAGAGTTAAGGCACCTCCATTTTCTTTTGATCTCACTTTATCCTAGTATTCTTAGCATCCTATGAACTTCAGTCTAGACGCCTATTATAAAGCATATGATCTTACTGGTACTCTTATCTAGCAGACGATAGTTTATCCCGCAGATCATGAGATTGCCGATGTCCCCACTACTGGACTATACCCGCCTTATGGGGTAATCCATTGTATTACTAATTCATTGTATAGTATTAATTAAACAAACGATTATTGATATATTACATGTAATTATAGTATACAGGTAGGTTGGACGAGCATAGTCGATATATTGCCGCTGTACAGCATATGACCCTCGTTCATATGCCGCTTAGTCTTCAGGCTCAGCAGACTCAACTGGCGATGTAAGCATAGATTGATGATTTGCAGGCTCAGCTGGCTGCATTTCATGTAGATGATGCTGGGGATGACAACGAGGACGATGACGACGATTATGTTGTTGACTTAGGATGATCATGTTATGTACTATTACATTTATTTTACCATTGATTGTCTATATTGATGCACTTCTATATTATATTGAGGACATATATTATTGTTTATTTGTTACGTTATACATTTTTTTTTGACATTTACATTGAGGATACATGTTGTATTGAGGACATGTATTGTATTGGATATCTTTATTTACAGCATCACGATCATATCAAGCACTGTTTTCACATTGCATTACTTTTGATGTTTGCATAGCTTTATTTAAAATACAGTTACATTGCATAAGTTTACTGGCAGTGTCACGTCATATTGAGCACTGTTTCCACGTTGCACTTCTTTTAATGTTTGCATAGCTTTATTTACAGCACATTTACATTGCATAGCTTTATTTACAGCACATTTACATCGAGCACTGTTTGTAAGTTGCACTTCTTTTGATGTTTGCTAGACTTAGCATTCTAGACACGTTGTGGTACTTTTGATGTCAATGCTATTACAAAGTAGTTCAGTATTCTATATTGTTCGAACATCGTAGCCACATTTCACTGTGTTTTTCCATAGGACATCTTCTTACTGCTATATATCATATTGCTTGGCAAATCATTCTTAATTTATCTCATTCTACTAAGCAAAAAATGATGGATTATAGCCATATTTTCTTGCCAGAATCGTACTCATACGAGGGTCCTTTAAGTTACGAGAACGTTCCTAATCCACCTTACCCTGAAGAACCAACCGGATGGTGTGTTGAAATGGAGGAAAGACATTATGAAGATGTGTGAGAGCATGAGAGAACTTTGCAAGAGCAGAGACTTTTGGAGGATGGAAGAAGACGGGGGGAGGAGCGGAGGAGAAATAATGGAAGAAGGCAAAGAGGGCTTGAAATATGGGCTCAACAACCTCAACGAGAACAAGAGGTTAATTCTGGAGAAATATACTGCAATTGTGGAGTTAATTGCACTTATGGACCTGATATGTTCAGGAGAAGATACAGAATGAGAAGAGATCTATTTTTAATAATTTTAACAGGTATTCAAAACAATGACAAATATTTTATTCAAAAACCAAATGCTTCAAAAACACAGGGACTTAGTGGTGAACAAAAAATGACTGCTGCACTGAGGATGTTAGCTTATGGCACCCCCGCAGATGCATTGGATGATGCATATCGGATCGTAGAGACGACCATATTAGAAACTCTCGACAAATTCTGCCAATCTGCGGTAGACATTTTCGACACTGAGTACCTTAGATCTCTAAATGAGGATGATGTGGTGCGGATTCGAGAAATGCACGAGGGCAGAGGATGGCCCGGAATTCTTGGAAGTCTCGACTGTATGCAATGGAAATGGAAGAACTGCCCCCAAAGCATACCAAGGAGCTTGCAATGGTAAAGAAATAAAACCAACTATTATTTTGGAAGCCGTTGCTTCATACGATTTATGGATATGTATGCTTTCTTTGTAATGCCTGACTCTAATAATGATTTAATGTTATTGAGAGGTCACACTTATTTAACGATCTGACACTTGGTCAAGTAAACCACTGTCGTTTACTCTTGGGCAAGACACTTACGAGCACAAACATTATCTTAATGATAGGATTTATCCAAAATGGAGCACCATTGTGAAAACACGTTCGAACCTGATAACAACAAAGCAAGAAAAGTTTGCTCCGATGCAAGAGGAATAAAAAAAGATGTAGAAAGAGCTTTTGGCGTTCTTCAATCCAGATTGCAATGATTAGTAATCCATGTCGACTTTGGTCTCGGGAAAAAATGTCCAAAATCATGTTTATATGTATTGTTATACATAATATGATTATTGAAGACGAAAGAGATATGGACGAATAACAACGTCACTACGAATATGATGGTGCTGGGCTAATGCGAGAAGTATTCCGATATGATGTTCTTATAACAGAAGAAGCCCTCGACATTCACGTGGAACGCCAGCGTTCGTACAGATACGCGCAACTTCACAACCGGCTACAAAAAGATCTTATGAATCACATTTGGAATTACTTTGGTGATTGTTAGTTCAATTTTATATTTGATCTATCATGTATGCATGCGTTTGCGTTGTAATAGTATTTAAGTTGTCTTATTAATATGTATTGCATTTCCTTCAAAATGTTATTCTGTTTGGTTATCGACTTTGTCTAAATGGAAACAAGAATGGTACACGTTAATTAATAACAAAATACAAGATATTTGAATAAAAGATACATTACATCGGAAGTAGTACAACTTAAACAATTCTAAGATTAAATAAATTACTTTGAGGAAACTTGAAAATAATTATTTGTCGTTTGCGCTCCATCCAATACTGCTTTTGCATGTCATCCATCCCCATAAGATCTTTATACAGAATCATCGGTTCTTGGCTTTTCCTTTTTATATCCAGCTTTTATTGCTCAATTTCTGCTAACTTATGCATCACATCGATCTTTTCCTGCGCTAGTTTGTTTCTATCTTGATGCATTATTTCGTGATTTTCAAGAGCGGCAACTTTATTCTTTCTCTTTGCTGCTTCTATCCCCATTGGTATGTAACCTTTCATCTGGTCTCTGGTTGAGCGAATCCGACTCAATTTTTCCCTGAAATTGACTTTCTCTACAAGATGAATCTCCCGAGCTAGAAGAGTATGAAGATTTCGTTGCTTTGTTTTTCCCCTTCCCCTTTGTTTTATGTTATTAAAGTTTCACTTCGGTGTGCTCGTCAGCAACTCGTAACAGTTAAAAATTTGGTAATAATATGTTTTTTAACTCAGTTTTCCCTTGCAAAAAGCTTTGAATTCCTCATTCGCCGTTTTTAAAAAAAATCAAAAGGCAATAAATTAATAATCAGATTAAATACAAAAAACTAATAAAACATGAAACATGCCAAATGCTCTTCCCTCCCATTCTACTAGGATTCGCTTTCTTTATTTTATAAATATGTGATTCATAAAACCGAGTTTGAGGATTGGTTTTCCCGAATAGACCTTGAATTGCCGACAAAGATCGAGTGTTTTCAGGATGTTTAAGATTGAAGTTATGCATCATTTTCTTCCAAAACTTATCGCCGCTCTGATCGTTGCATCTAATCGAGTCGTTCGTATAATGACAATAAATGTTGCATAAATCGTAGTCATTATCGCTTCTCCATGTGTTAGATGAATGTTGTGTAGAATGAGTGCTCGGTTGTTGCTGACTGTCGTTGAAGAAATAATTTTGAGACTGAGAAGGATGCATGAAATCTCCAAAAAATGAAGTTACTTTTAGATAATTAAGGTTGTACAAAATATGATTGAAGATGTTTATGTAGATAGAAAGATGAAAGAAAGTGATATGTAGATAAAACGAAAAGAAGCCATTGGAAGGAGCCGCTGGTGTGATTAAATCAACGCTCCATTCTGGACGTTGATTTAATCAGCATCCAGCTACGGACGCTGATTAAATTAGTGTTTGAGACAAATTTATAATTTTGAATTGACCCCTGAATGTCAGCCTTAATATTCAACGTAAATAATGTTGGAGTGGAAAATTTTCACTTGAGCCTTAATATCAAGGCTGAATGGTTTACTATTGGAGATGCTATTAGCTGACGCATTTTCAGTTCAGTCCAAGAATTAAATCCCACCTTAATAAACAAGAGGGATAATTTTTAACCATTCATCTTTTTTACTACATTTTACTTAAATTTGTCAACAAAGCTGAAACTTTGTTATCTTTTATTATCCTTCAATATTTCTTCCCCAGACCAACAATGATACAGGCAGTGATACATTGCTAAAACGAACGCTAAAGAGACAATGATTTGGATAAAAAATAGTAAAATATTTAGGGTAAAATATACTTGTATTTTACAATGTAAACAGTAAATATCATGTCACGTAAACAATCAAAACAATCGTAAACTCATCCACCATACTTATCCTTATACTCCTTCCACACCTCATCAACGCTGCACCCAAGCAACTCCTCAAAAAACCCATCACTATACCCATCCTTCATCCTGCCATTAATCTCCCCCACAAACCCACTCTTCTTCCCCTCGCAATAATCAAGAAACCTCGCCGTAACATCGTACCCTTCATCCCACCTCTTCCCTTCCCCAGGCTTCACCCAGTTCCCCGCCTCATACCCCGCCCTCAACCTGACGAAATCCGCCACCCCTTCCACCAGCCCCGTCGGCGCCTTCCCTTCCCCATCCCACTGCCACACGTGCGTCGTCTCGTGGTACATCAACCCCGTAAACTCCACCTTCACGTCTCCGCTGTAGTTCCCTATGTACTCCTCGCTCATGTGTATTCCGTTCCCAACGGTGTGCGCTACCCCTTCCATGCTCTCTATCGTCAGGGTGATGGCTGTCACGTCCTTCCGTTCCGTTTCGGATTGGTTGAAGGTCGTCCATATGAAGGAGGACGCGTTCACTAGCGTTTGGATGCTGTATTGTAAGCCTATCTCGCTGTTGAATCTGTTGCCTCCTGCTGTGTTTCCTGCGTTGTTGGTTGCTCTGTATATTATAGCGTTTGTACATTGTACAAGTAATGTGATGAATAAGAAGGCTGTGATGCGGTTCATGGGGTTTGGTTTGTTGGTCGAAAAGAATGAGTGGAGAGATGAGGTGTTACTGACGTTGTTGAATTATTCTGTATGCTGCCAAAGAAGGGGCGGCTGTGGCGGGGCCTATGTGATTGGAACTTGATAGTTGAAATGATTAGGTGACATGCATGATTCACGGTAATGCTTCCAAAGTCTGTGATGTAACGTGTGAGGTTAACTAATGATGAACTTACAAATATTTATCAATAGCCTACGATGGTCAGCAGCTCAGGAACAAGATAGGGTGCATCTTTTGTCAATGGAAAGGAGAGGAGAGAAGAATTTGAAAGGGTAACAAGATGACACCACTAAAGAATAATATGTTCTTGTATTCTGAAAGATGACACCATAATAAAATATTACGATCTTGTACGGTAAAAAGAGACATTTAAAATGGATATCTAAAAAATAAATTGTAATTAATAAATATTTTCATTATTTTAGTTTAATTGTTTCTTACTGGTTAAATGAATCATGACATTATGAAACCCTAGGAAAGCACGGAATATATCGAAATACACTAAAATAATGACAAAATTCAGGTGATAGGTAGACAAGTAGACGAACCATCATAAAATACTGGTATTTGATTTTGTGGTGATGTTCTATTTCCAACAGCAATCAAATATGGGGCGTTGTCAGCATTTAAAGAAGTGAATATTTCTTTGTTCTCTTGTATCTTAACTAGTGAAATTACATTAGAAAATTGAATTTCTTCAAACATCCTCACCTGACAATTGCATTCTTGAAATTCATAGACGAGGAAGCATATTCTGCACTGTTTTCCATTAGATTTGGACTTGGAACAAGGAAAGAGCTATCTATTTCTAAATAAGATTTCTTCAAATTTCTTTAATATATCATATTTACAATCTCGTTTATCTTCTCATCCGTCTCATTTCAATCTCTTCTACTCATTTCAATCTCTTCTACTACGAATTTTGGAAGCAAAACCTTGTCACGTTCTATATGCATTATCAGAATGAAAGTATCCTAGAGCTATGATGGTGGAGCCTGTTGTGACGGTTGTGTTTTAAGGACTTCAAATGGAGTATAAAACCCATCATACCTCCAATTTTGATTGAACATCTTATTGGTAATTTGTTATGGAGGAAGAGAACATTGAGTCTTGACTTGTTCTTCTGTAGCACCAGGTTGCAAAAAGCACCCTCCTCGGTTGCAACAGTACATTGGAAGTTGTGACTACATACGGGCTATTGATTCTCTCTAATACTTTAGAATTGTAGTTCCGAACTCCTAAAAAACAATGGGAAAAAGGAACAAAAATCAATACTAAAACCCATAAATAATAAAACAAAAATACGATATAAAAATTACCTTCACATGATCGACCCACTGTTGCGTGCTTCCGCTAACTATTACCTTCACTAAATCTCATCCAGAGCCCATTTCATCATATAAATTCTACCATAATGACCATCATTTCTTGAGTCCTTCATATCTGTAACAAATCTGATTGTCGTTTATGGGTAATTCATCTAGAATAGTCAACAAAACTTCATTTAGCATCGTTAAATATATTGGATAAGCCACAAAAGTAGTACACTCAGAATAAACCGTCTCTAGACAAATATAACATATCACTGACAAAGCTCTACAGTGCTTCACATCGAAAATATATTGGATAAACTACAAAAGTAAATATCTGAAGAGTGTAGCTACATGCTCATCCTCTAGATGGTTCCGTGCACTATCTCATAGCTGCTATCTAGTATAGTTCTTTAAGACTATCCAAGATAATATTGAACAAAGTATAAAACCTCAAGTCAGACAACGGTTTAGTATGAGCAATCTACAATTTCAAATTATTAAAAGTAGATAGTATATATGGTATGCAGAACCATACCTGCCCTGCCCCTACATCCAAAGAGGTAACACATAATAGTATATGTTAATATACTATCATCATGTGAGTGTACTGCAAGTCAAAGTACAATGTGGAAGTCTAAACATCTAAGTCAATAATACTTGAATCATGCAACATCTCTAGCAAAGCGAACCAAATATAGCAACCATCAACCATCCTCACGTATTCACTCGAGTGCATCATGTACTAGTTTTAATAGAGCTTATGGGGGCACTATTGTGCTTAGAAATTTAGCTTGCGCTTACGGAAATAATTGCCAAGAAGCAAAGAGAGAATCCACCCTATGCCGAAAGAATTAGACGCCTAGAGTTTGGAACCAAAACTGATAAGATGAAGCATTTTGGAGTTAATGAAGGAGGCAGACTTCGAAAAAATTGAAGGTTATATATTTTGGATGTATGAAGCCTTTAGAAAGAAATTTTAGACGTATGTCATCATTCAAAGTTGTCTATACTCCCAAGAGGTATAAAGATATGCCGAGATATGGAAAAAATAAGTTTTTTCTAGAAAGGAATGAAAATGGAGATTAGTGAGTGTGTGAAGTGATGCTTTACATACCAATAGGTTAAGGCACAAAATTAGAAGCCAAGTAAACTTTTACAGCCTTTGGAAGTTCCAGTATGAAAACGAGACTCGGTTTCTATGGATTTTAAAATGGCTTGCTGAGATCTAGGGCTAGGAATGAGAGCATATGTGTTACAATTGATAGACCAACTAAGAGTGCCTATTTTATTACAGTAATACCTATAATTATGGTAGCAAGATTGACCGATATTTATTTGAAGACTATAATGAGATTACATGGAGTACCAAGTACTATAGTCAGTGACCATGACCTTGTTAGTGTAAATTTTAGTCTACACCAACACCCCGAAATCCAAAGGTATATCTCCGAAAGCTGAATTGAATATTCGACCCAGCATAGAGGTTATCGAGACGTGATGTAATCAAGCTTCGAGTACAAGATGTTGAACCAACCATAGAGTAACAATAACACATGTAGAGAAGGTAAAGTGCAAAAAGTAAATAGCACCAAAACTTTTATAGTGGTTCAGGTCGAAAATTCCTACATCTGATATCCTTTCCTTATTTAGTCACTCTTATATAGCCGAGAGGCTTATTACATTGAATCTACGCACTTCCACCGTTAATGATTTTGTGAATAAAGTTCTAATATATGAAAGTACTATATGATTTTATTTCAGTTCTTTTTCATGCCAGAAGATCCTTGCCTCTTAGGATTGCCGCCTATTTATAGCTAATATGCTATGACGCCATTGGTGGAGTGCCTTCTCCTCGGATTAATGACCTGGCTGGCCATATGCAGCCTAGATTGAACGCCTATTATCATTTGGTTAAGTGCATTTTGATGCAGATTGCTAAGGTGATGCCTTTATAAATATCTTCTTGGTTATTTTTCATTTATCCAAACCTTTGGTCTCCTCTTGGGATATCTGAGTTGTTAACTGTTTATACATGTTGAAATGCTTTTGCTTCCGGCAACTGCTTCCCTCGGTTAAGCTTCTTGTCTTAGTTTGACGATGATATCGACCTCGATTGACACTTTGACTTGTGCTCTTGTACTACATACTCTCGGATACTAAGTGTGGTGCTTAAACTCTCGTTAGAAACCCAACGATGTGTCTCAGAATTACATACCAAGGAAATTTTCTTTCGAATATTTGAAATTTATACTTTGTAGAAATTATGTGTAACACATAGCCCCTCAAAGTTTACCTCATATGGTTGATATGAGGTGGACTTCGGAAAGAATAGCGTCATGTCAGGCTTAATACTTGGCTTGTTTATTCCACTTCGATCTTGAGGTTGATCCTAAGCTTCTTGGCAAAGTAGCATTCTCATCTAGAGTCATTTGGAAATTAAAATTACTTCCCATAGGCAAAATATACTTACACACCATGCTTCAGTCATCTAAGGCTGGTTTTACATAAGAAATGGGTTCGAAAGCTATTAGTGATGGTATGATGCCTACATTTGTATATTATTATGAGAAAACTAGGCTATCTTGTTGAAATCAAATTTATTTTTTTTGGATAGAAGGCATTGTTTAAACCGGACTGTGTGGTATAAATTTTTGAAAGCATTTTTGTCACTTGAATTCATTTAGACAAAAAAATAAGTGAAGTTATTTGAGCGTCGAGAGACGAAATCTAATTTGAGACCATGAGGTCAAAACTATTTGAAATCTTGCTTTTCATTTGGAGCCATATAGACTAAGTGATAAGCGAAATTGTTTGAGTGCCGAGATGCGAAATTTTATTCGAGACCATGAGGTTAAATTTTTTGAAATCATGCTTGTCACTTGAAGCCATATGGACTTCATAACAAGCAAACTATTTCGGTGCCAAAAGGCAAAGTTTGATTTGGGACCGCGAGGTCAGAGTGTTTGAAACTATACTTGCCACTTGAAGCCATCTAAGCTAAGTGGTAAGCGAAATAACTTCAGTGTCAAAAGGCAAAATCTGATTTGGGACTGTGAGGTCAAAGTTTTTAAAGCTATGCTTGCTACTTGAAGCCATCTAGGCTAAGTGGTAAGTGAAATTACTTCGGTGCGGAAAGGAGAAATCTGATTTGGGATTATGAGGTCAAAGTGTTTGAAACTATGCTTGCCACTTGAAGTCATCTAGGCTAAGTAGCAAGTGAAACTACTTAGGTGCTGGAAGGCAAAATCCGATTTGGGACCGTGAGGTCAAAGTGTTTGAAGCTACGCTTGCCACTTAAAGCCATTAAGCTAACTGATAAGCGAAATTACTTCCGTGCCAAAAGGAAAAGGTTAAACTAGACCATGTGGCCGAGGAAATACTTGCCTCACGAGGCCTCTGGACTAGAGAAACCGAGATTTGATTCTAAAAGGATGGTTCCTGATCCTGCATTTAATACTCATGACAACTGTCATGATTCTATTGGTTTCTCTGGAAAAGTGCCTCCTTTTCCTTTATCCCATGATGATTTGTATTTTGATACTACCACACTTACTCTACGGTTAGGATATTAACGATTGGGTAATCCCCACCATCGGTTCTAGGATTTGAATAAACCTTCTTTCTTTCCTTCTTTCTTCTTACTCACATTATTAGCAACTGTGTTCGCCATTGAAGCTTGGAAATCTTTGCAAGTTACTGTATATTCTTTATTCAAACAGTAAGTGTTCAATTTTTCCTATGATTTTATGAACGTTCTTTATCACTATCGGTTATTTATGATTCTTTTTCTTTTTCAAAATTTTGAGAAATCGGATTTTGGTAGCTTCTATGATACCGGTATTCGACTTGGGATATCATTTCATTAATGAACCTTGATGCCTATTGTCTGTAGATTAAGGGTTTGTTTCTAAATCAAGTCTTTAATTGGTCTAGGTCGATAATCACTATGTTGTTGAGTCGGCTATTTGGGAAATTCTAATTTTTAAATTTGGGATGTAAGATCCAGTCTTAGGCCTAATTCCTCGTTTGAATTATAAAACTTTTAGGCCTTCCCAGTGGTTTTGGAATACTTATTGATAGTTATCTTAGCCATTATCTTCTCTAGACCCATCGATGGATAAGCCAATAACTAATCAAAAGGAGCTAAATAACTGAGTTGAGAGTTATAGGGTTGAGGGAGTTGAGGTTAGGCTAAAATCTAGATGACGATTGGAGCGAATCCCCGAGGGATTCTTCACATGGACATTAGAGAACTTAGCAAACGAAATATCACTTCCTCTTGCCCCTTTGTTTGCTGACATCCTCAAATTTTATCGATTTAACCCAATTCAACTCGAGATCATCTCAGTACTCTATCCGCTTTGGCGATCTTATACTGAAAGAACGGGTATCACGACATGACTTCTTTTGAGATTTACTACCTGTACAATTTGCATAATTAATTCGAAAAGTCATCAATTCCTCTTTTTTTCTTCAATTTTGGAATAAAATGCCTTTGATCAAACCACTCAGTAAAGTAGCGGCTACTCGTTGGTTTTATGTGAGAGCGGATAATCGTTAAATAGTTTCTGGGCTACTAGAGGCTTGTAAGTTTTCAAACCCATCTTGTTTGAAGTACACTTGATTATAAATTTTGGTTAAACCAATATTTAACATCTTTTCCCTTTTCATCTCCATATCTAAACTCGGGAGGGATAAGACCCCGACCTTTAAGGATTTGTATGATGCTAGGTATGAGGAATTGATGAGAATTCCCGAGGGAGAAAGATTTAAGCATATAGTTCTTACAGAGGCTAATCTCAAGGCCTATGGGATCCTATCCTGTTCTTCCAAATTTCATGGATACGATCCCCTTTATTTGAAATTATGTCCTCGGATATAGCTGATTTGTGTGATTCTAGGGGGTTCACTTGCTTTGATCCAAGAATACATAAACCAAAAGATTGAATGCTGCTCCCGAGGGTGGACCTTAGTTTTAGATATATTGTAGCATATATTCTAGGATGTAGCTTTCATGAAATTTAACCTTGCTTATGTAAACTATAGTATTTTTTATGTGGTAGTGGCTTTTGATGATATGCTTGAAATAGGTGGGTTACTACTAAACAAAGCTCTTCTTCTGCTTCTATTCGACCGAAGCCAGCTTTGGAGGATCCTTCCAAAACTAAGAAACATAAGAAAAACAAGAGCGTCCTTCTTTCCATAGCTACACTTTCCTAAGATGCCCTTGCTTTAACTCATGCTCCGAAAGATTAGGTGAATTGGGTGGTCAAGATAAACCGTTCCACTATTGACGCTCATCTGTCTAAGGTTGTGGGGAACTCTCAGGTGGAGTTAGCTGATGACATGGGCATTTTTAAGAGGATAACAGGTCTTAGGATGGAGGATCAACTTAGGGTACAGTCTTAAGTATTTATCTCTTTTTTTTATTCAAACCTTCTTCCTTTAGGTTTTAGCTAACTTCTCGATTCTGCACCGATGGTTTCAAAAGATGGAGGGGGAAGTGGAGAAGGCCGAGGCTTTAAAGAAAGAATTTTCCAAGTTTAAAAAGGATGTATAGGCTGAAAAGGAAAATTTCTTCTGGATTTAAAGGATTTTGAGACAAAAATTGCTGACTTAGAGAAAGATTTGAAAGGCCTAAAGGCCAAGCATCAGAAGGCTGATGGTAAACATGCGAAGGCCAAGTTGGAAGTCTTGGGCTTGATTACTAGGGAAGAGGCTGAGAAGGTGGCTGCTAATGAAGCCTTCAAAATCTTGTACAATGCCTATGATATAATCGGGACAAAGGCATGACACTCTTTATGGGCTTCAATCCCAACGGTAAGAAGATTACGGTAAGAAGATTGAGGTGAGTTTTCCCAGAAGAATGAGGAAGCACGAGCTTCGGTAGGAGTTGGGCACTCAATACCAATTGGGAGGGTAAGGATAGAGAAGAAGTATGCCATGATTCTAAATCTTAGAAATCTCCTATTGATGATGTTTAAATTTTGAAATTTGTAATAATTTTTCTATGCTTATATGCTTTCACTTATAGTGATTATCGACTTTTGTGGTTTTCTATTTAATGTTGAGTTTACAATGAATTGTTTCCTTACTGCCTTCGTATTGTTTATTCTAAAGTATTCTTTCCTTTAACCATGTTTAAACAAAGAAAGTCGAATTTCACCTCTCATTATAAAGTACAATGGGAGAGGAGCCAAACCAGAAACTCAAGGTTATTAGCAACCATAGGCACCCTTAAAACCAAGCTAAAATCCACTAGACTAAGAAATGTAAACTTATCCAATAAGATCAAGGAGGTACAAGAAACATATGACCAAAACTATGCCAAATTAGCTAAGTCTTAGGCTTAGAGGTACTAGGTTAACTAACAAAATGTTAGATTAGAGGATTAAATTAAAGTTTGCTTTAGACGACCTAGACGAGGTTTTTAAAGAGTTTGCTCGACTTTCTAAACTGCATCTGGGAGAACCACGGTTGAAGAGCAAAAGGCTATCTTTCCTTGGAAGATTCTACGATCTAAGCCTTAATATAATTCAGGAGGCCCTTTCTAGTTATTGGAGTGTGACTCCATCTCCTTTAGCTATTACTAAAGGGAAGACTCTTGAAAGTGAACATGTTTCGGAATACATTCCTCAATGTATTCTAGAAGTTAACCTTTGATTGCCCCTAATAGAATCTTCTCCCTCTCTTTATCGAATGATCGTTTAGGGGAGGATATCACATTTTCCAATATGGTCAGACCCACTAGGTCCCTTGCTGATGCTAAGAGTAGAGACCTTAAGATCATCTCAGTTACTAAGGAAAATTTTGCCTATCTTAGAGGACCATGAATTATGTACCTTTTTTTAATTTTCTGTATCAATATTCTATGGAGTAGAGTAGAATTATCTTTATGGCGACCTATATTTTGTGATTTTAATTTGAATCTCTTTTAGGGGCAATCATGTCCCAACTGCTTAAGATTAGAAAGAGATTGTGTATCTATGCAATAGAGTCTTGATGATAAGATAGCCGAATTGACGAGATACAGTCTTGATCTTGATACCAACATCCATATTGTTTTGAAGGACAATGAATCATTGAAACGAACTCTCAAGGAACTATCTAAAAAGATGTCTGCATCCCCAAGGCATTGTCGGTTACTGATCAGGTTTCAGAATCGATAGTTCTAGGATTGTTGGAATCTACGGCTACTCTTAAGTAGCAGTTGGATGAAGCCCACCAAGAGCTTTCGGCAATCAAACTACAAGAACCCGAGACTAAAAATAGCTATACCAATGAAGTTATGGTTGTAGCCCCTTCGGCTTATGGAAGAGGCAGAGGTAGAAGTTATGCCACTGTGGGACTTCCTTCTTCTCATAGGACTACTATTGTCTCTTCTAGGTCTCGTTTCTAGCATTCCTAATCTAGGAGGAGTTCTCCCTCGGTTTCAGTACCTAATGAATCAAACATTCTCATTTATACCAGGGATGGTCGAAGAATTTCATTCATGTTTTAAGTTGGAATGGATATCTAAGATATATGAAAGAATGGATGAGCGCTTCAAATCTCACCTGAAGAGGGCCGTGAAGGAGGTCGAAACTAGGTTTATGAATATGTATAAAGGCTTATGATATTTTATCCCCTTTTCTTTTCTTCTATATCTCGAATGTGCTAATGATCACTTAGATAATCACTCTATAATATTAAGGACCTTTTGTCCTTTCCGTTGACTTATTCTTTTAACTCAAACTATCTTGTTTGTTCGTTTAATTCCTCGGGGTACTTATTTCCCCGTGGCGCCTTACCATATTGATATCTTTGGTGTCCGCTCTTATCGTTTAATGCCATCCATATGGCCCTCATTGGAATTCTTACTCAAAGCTCATTCTTCATAAGGAACTTTCCTCCTAGGGCTCTAACCTATCCAATTCCAAACTTATGCGTGATACTTCTTGACCACGGCTCACTATTATTGAGAATCTACCCAATATTCTAATCTAACATGGAATCTACCCAATGCATGAAACTTCTCGTCCATAGCTCACTATCATTGGAAATCTACCCAATAGCCCAATCTAATTAAGAATCTACCCAGCGCATGGCACTTTTCGCCCATGGCTTACTATCATTCGGAATCTACCCAACATTCTAATCTAGTTAGGAATCTACCTAGTGCATAGTACCATTGGACCATGGCTCACCATTATTGGAATCTACTCAATATTATAATCTAATTGGGAATCTACCTAATGCATAGTACTATTTGATCATGGATCACTATTATTGGGAATCTATCCAATATTCTTATCTAACTGGGAATCTACAATGCATGGTACTATTTGACCATGACTCACTATTATTGGAAATCTACCCAGTATTCTAATCTAACTGGGAATCTACCTAGTGCGTGGTATTATTTGGCAATGGTTCGCTATTAGCTTGCATTCTACTTTTCAATGTCTTTTTAAACCCAGGTGATATAACTTCACACTTTTTAGCGCATAACTGTAGGGGTGCTCTTATGGTGATGTCTGCCAACTTATTATTAGGTCCAAATCTGCAGCCACTTTTGGCAGGTATCGACCATCTACAACCAATTTTGGCGGGTGTCAGCCATCTACAACTACTTTAAGTTATTGTTCATATGGAATGCTGGTTATAACTCGGTAAAGGGAAATTTGAATTCATTGAAAAGAGTGCTTTCAGGATATTTTGTAAAAGACTTTTGAATATCATATAGTTGGTAACACCTTATTGTTCGATGGAAAACTTGTAGATTTTAGCTTGAGAAAGAGAGTTGATGTACAGACCTTTGCCTTTTCTTTTTTCATAGAAAAAGTGAAACTCTTTATTGACCTCATCAAATCACTAGAAGATTTTTGATCCTTGGACTCTAAATGCAGAGATGATAAATGAAAATAAGTAAAAGATGTACATGTTGGATAGAAGTTTATGTGTATCGAGACTATAATTATATATAACGAGAAAGGAAGGAGTTAAACCTGAAAGAAGAATTTCAAAAAGATAAGAGACTCCTTTAAATGTAAAGATCCATATGGTATTCTTCATCTTTGAAGGAGAATATATATATGCTTGGTTGAATGGGCTTCCATGACACAAATTTCTCTTGAAACACATGAGAAAAGTTAGATATTTATAAAAATAGGATATTAAACTAATATTTAAGAAATTCAGTTAATCTCCCTTTATGTATAAATTTTTCCTCGGTGACGTCCGTCTGTCTCATGCCTATTCACTTGAAGGTAGATACAGTAGTTCTTTCCTTTAGGATCTTCCTTGGTGGACGGGGGATAGTTTGGATAAAGGAACTCCTCACGAGTTTCCAAAAAGTTGTAAGACAAAATTTGTTTGAGTGGAGTAGGGACTTGGTTTCTTTTAATCTTCTTCCAATAGTGGGGGGTAGAGGTAACAGGGAAAGCTCTTTTGGCCAGCTAAGACGGACCTTTACTTATCATTATTACAATGCTTAAATCCTTAATTTTACTTTCACTAGCCTTAACCATGCTATGGAGTTGAGCAGACTCTTAGAGGGACTACTGAAGATACTCCAAAAGCCGTCTGATCTAGAGAGATTGAAGTTCACAGACAGGATCATACCCTTGGTTCAATTCTTTTTTCAAGATGAAGGTAGCAAGATGCTCATCATTATCTTCTTTAATGAGATGGATGCAGAGGTTGAGAGGTAATTCTGAGAGGGCTTCTTCATTTTTAAAACAAGTCATAATTGATTGAAACATTTTATTGGACTTCCAAGAGAAAACAAGGTTCGAAGGTTTAGAGCCGTCTTTCTAGTTCCAGAAATGATAGTGTAAATTTTAGTCTATTCCAACATTTCAAGATTCGAAGGTATATCTCCGAAAGCTGAATGGAATATTGGACCCAGCAAAGAGTTTATCAATATGATATAATCATGCTTCTAGTATGAGATATCGAATCATAGAGTAACAATATCATATGTAGGGAAGATAAAGGGCAGAAAGTAAATAACACCGAGACTTTTATAGTGATTCAAGCTAAAAGTCCCTACGTTCACTGTCCTTCCTCATTTGATCACTCTTATATCGCCTAGAGGCTTATTACATTGAATTTAGGCACTTCCACCATTAATGAATTTGTGAATAAAGCTCCAATATAGGAAAGTACTATATGATTTTATGTCCATATTTTCATGGCAGAAGATCCTTGCATCTTGGGATTACCGTCTTTTTATACCCAATATGCTATAATGCCATTAATGGAGTTCCTTCTCCTCAGATTGATGATCTTGTCGGCCATGTGCGGCCTAGATTTGAATGCATGTTATCATCTGGTTGAGTGCATTTTAATGCAGATTGCTTACGTGATGCCCTTATATATAACTTCCTGGTTATCTTTCATTTGTCCTAATTGTTGGTCTCGTACTGGGCTCTAAGCCATTGATTGTTGATACTTTCTATAATGCTTTGGTATGCTACACTCGGTTAAGCTTTTTATGTTAGCTGGACAATGATCTTGAATGATTGACACTTTGACTCATGCTCTTG
Source organism: Allium cepa (assembly GCA_030765085.1). Classification (NCBI taxonomy): domain Eukaryota; kingdom Viridiplantae; phylum Streptophyta; class Magnoliopsida; order Asparagales; family Amaryllidaceae; genus Allium; species Allium cepa. The sequence continues at coordinate 55,696,051 of CM060935.1, read as the reverse complement.
GACCTCATACTCTCGGATATTAACTCCGGTGCTTAAGCTCTCGTAGGAAACCAAGCGATGGGTCTCAAAACTACAAGCCAAGAAATTTTCCTTTTGAATATTCGAAATTTGTACTTTGTAGAAATTATAGAGTAACTGACCTATTATTCGCTATTGAGTTTTGGCGGAGCGTATGGTGTGCTTTGGGTTCAAAGTTATGCATGAGTACAACATACCATCCATAGATGGATGGACAGACCGGGAGAGTCAACCTGATACTGGGTGATCAATTATAGGCTTATGTGTTAGACAATAGCAGATCTTGGGAAGATCACCAATACTTAGTGAAATTTTGAGAAAATAGTAGTTACTAATCCAGTACAGGGATGGAACCTTTTGAGGTGTCGTTTAGAAGACCATGTAAGTCTTGTATATTGTGTGAGGCAGGAGATAGGCTACTGTTGGGAGTGGATCCTATTAGAGAAGCTTTGAAAAGGCTGAAATGATTTAGCAAAGGATGAAGGAAGCTCAATCAAGACAAAAGTGCATGCTGATAGAAGGTCGGATGACTTGGAGTTTGATTTGGGAGATCAGGTATTTGTTAAGGTTTCACCAATGAGGGGCATTATAAGATTCAAAAAGGCATAAAAGTTAGCACTAGCTATCTCTTCCTATTTTTGATACATAAAAGAACCAGAACGATAGCCTATATGGTTGAGTTCTCAAGTATTTTGGTGGGGTTCCATAATATGTTTCATGTTTCAAACTTGTAGAAGTGTGTATGAGACCCTAAGCTGATAAATAATCCTAAAGCCATGGATTGGTAGAGTTAGAGGTATATCTTAGGGGCAATTATGTTATTTGTTACATATGTCTAACTCGATAACCAATCTCGTTCGAAATAAAAGATGTTATCTTTCTATTATATATTATTAATGTGTTATATTAATTAATTAATTTAATTAGAAATATATTTAATAGAAAATCCATAGATGGTACGCTTTTTGATTGTATTTATAATGTGTTGTAATAATGAGTGGTTTATCACAATAAAATAAACATATCATTTTAAACATTCCTAGTCAAGATGTATCAAAATAGGATATCGATATATCTATAGAAACTAGAGTACGTAACGCTCACCAAATGTTAGGCAGTGTACGCTCATGACTGTTGATAGTTATTGGATGACGATGAAATGACTCACTCGATGGTTTTTTGTTAGTTAATATAACTATGGTCAAATAGAAAATATCGATGTAAGTAATTTACATGGTTCTCTTAAATTGAGAATAGTTTTGATCCTCAATATGAAAGCTCTACTTTGATTATAGTCAAATCATGGCACGGAGTACATCGAATGACTAAAGTTGGGTCGAGTGGAAGTATTGAATGTGAAAAACTATTCAAGAGAGGATTTGTCTTCTCAGTTATATGGGGTTAGTACCATGGTTAACTGAAGTCAATTCAAAGTCAATATCTTTGGCCACAATAGTTCAGTTAATAATAATTGTTGTTATTGAACCAAGGCTATGTGTTTGGACTATAGCGTTGAATATGGACGATGTTAAAATTTTGGTCAATTGCTAAATTACATAAGTCCAAAGTGATATAGTTTTAACGAAGGGAATTGGTATAATAATTGTCACAAATAGGTAACACTTATAATAAGTCAAATTTGATTTTACTAAAAAGATGTATAAGGAATAAATTCAGCCAAAATGTAGCACTACTAGCTTAGGTGATGTGTGAATGTTAATTTTTGAATTTTTCGATATTAAATGCTAATTGAATTTACACCTTTGAGTTGCAAAACCATAATAATGAATACTCTAAATGAACCATATGATTTGATTAATTTATAAATTTTTAGTGAATTAATTAAAGCTTATGAAATATTAATTATTAACTTTATTAGATTTGTTTAGTACCATTAACATTTAATAAAGTATGCGTATAAAGGTTAGAAACACGCATATTGATATACATTATCGATAAAATATTTAATCTGGGCTTAAATAGATTAATTGCTAAGTGGTCTTGGGTATTTTTTTAGTTATACATGCATGATTAAATCCATTATTCTTCTTTTGTCTCCCTTTTCATCATGCAATCCAAAGGAGCAATCAAAAGAAGTAAATACTCTCTTATTAAATCCATTATTCTTCTTTTCTTGACAAAATATTTCATTTCATTTTATTTTTTCCACACTCGTCCTTTCCCTTAATGTCCTCCGTGATAAAAAAATTCCCCAATAAAAATTCAAATAAAAATCAACAACATTCAAGGTGGTGTTTGCATCTAGATTCTTGTGAAATCTAGAGGTTGATTCAATGAATGGGGTTCTATTATCTAATCAAAGTACAAATCTCAGGCTTCATCTTTAGGTAATTCTAGTTTTATTTTATTATATTTTCATCATGTTAATGAATTTTAAATCCCATACATACTACATTCAATCTCATTATTTGTTCATTATTTTATCCTAAATTTTAGATATGATATATGCTAATTGATTATATGTTCATCATCACAATATAATTGGATTTCACATTTGCTATTTTTTTTCCATCATATGCTCATATTATATATGCATTTTAGATCTAATTTATTTTATAATGAATATATATATATATATATGTCTAATTGGTCCAATCTAATTTTTTCATTTTATATATATATTTTTGCAAACAAACAAATATTTTGGATTGGAAACAAATTTAAATAATTGATGTATTTCTTACCTCATTATATACATAAATTTAAATCAACTACATGTGTAAATTATTTAAAATTACTTTACAGACCGAACATGTTTAACCTTTGTTGTTTTGAACATAATTTTTGGTTGTTGTTGACATTTGTTTAAAAGTTGTTTCAATTAGAAAAAGAGGAAAACATAAGTGGACTTTTGTGCAAAACATTATAAACCCTTTGGATCCTTCTTAGTTAAAGTAGGTTTCAATATGTTATTTTAATTTTAAAACATATAATAGAGTACAAAGTTTATATATGCATACATATATTTTAATTTAATTAGAACATACTTTGTAATTATTCTTATATGCATACATATATGTGTTTAAGTGTTCAAATAATAGCATTAAAGATGAGTAAATAAAAGGAAATAACTCCTTAACATTTTCCACTCCTTAAGTGTTAACTCAAAAAGTGGATCAACACCTTGGATTGAGCGTGAAAGCACCAGCCTTATTCTTACAGAGCAATAATATAGAGAACAAATATAAAAAAACCCATAGATAGTACGAAGACAAGAAGATTTTTATAGTGGTTCGGATGTTAAAAAATCCTACGTCTACTTTATAACTTTTATTATTGACTAATTGCTATTACAAGGTGAATTGGATTACAAAGTCGTTGAATATCCCAAGTTAGACTAAGTCCCCCATGCTTGAGTTCACTGGAGAATCATAGTAAACCCCTTGGATGAGTGTTGTGAGGAAGAAGGAGAAGAGTGAACAATAGTTTCTTCAGCGTTTCAACAACCAGTCTGGAGGATCCCTTTATGTTGTAGATAGGAGAGTATTTATAGAGGTTAGAGAGCTACTGGGCTGGGACTTCTATCCATATGCTCGTGAACGACTGTAAGAAGATGCACTGCAAATGTCATCTCGAACCGAGCTAATTTGATGGATCTCTAGCGATCCATAGCTTCCTGTCGATGGCGACCCAATGATTTGGGATGCTTCCCTTGCCTTCTACCTCAAAGTTCATGGCGATCTGGAAAAACTATATGGATCACCAGCTGATTTTTGGACTTTATCTTCAGGAATGCATTTGTTGTCTCTTTTTGATGTCCTCCAAGTAATTTCATAGCATGTTTCCTTGTCTTGAAAACAGTGTGCTTACTGGTTGCATTAGACTGCCGATTAAACTAGACGAATGCTCGTCTCCTGATTTAACTAGCCTAGAATCCCATTAAACTTAGCCATTGTCCTTAGAATACCCATTGGACCATGATGCAAGTGAATTCATGAATCCACGAGCCAAGATTATGGATCACTAGCGATCCATGGATGATGGATCGCTAGCAATCCATCACCTTTGCATATTTTTGCTTTCTATTTCTTTGATTTCTCTTGGTTAGTTGTTCTAGTCTTTTTGGTTAGCTCTTGAGCTATTCTGACTCGACCAAGCTGTTCCGACTTCCTTTGGATTCTACTGGGTTAAAAATCCAGATAACATTTGCCCACTAGAGTATGCTTTCATTGAAAATAAGGCATGCTCTAGAAGTAATTGCTTTTCAGTTTCTGCTTGGCGAGGTTCGAATAATCGTGTTAGGGCTACATGAATTTGACTTTGGCTATTTAGTTGCTCGTTAAGTTTTGACTTGAACTGTCGTTGCTTATCATAACAGACCAAATTTTACCATATAACTTTTTAGAATGCCTTGAAGCAGTATGTGGATCTTGCTAGATAAATTCGAGATTGGTTGCATGCGATTCGATGGATCGGTAGCGATCCATAGCCAATGGATCGCTAGCGACCCATAGCCAATGGATCGCTAGTGACCCAATAACTTAGCATTTTTTTTCTTTCATGCAATCCTCCTATATAACTACCTTGAGCTGACCTAATCTCCATTCTTACTTTCTTCTTGCGACCTAAGCCTTCCCCCCGTGATTCGATCAAAGTTTAGTCCAGGACCTAAGTCCATATGATCTATCCCCGTCGCCGACCATTCACTATAAGAGCCTTTCGCCATTGATTGACCCGAATCCTGCTATCAACAACCCTAAATCCATCATCTCCTTCCTTGGATCACCACCGACCCACCGTGCTTGGATCACTGGGTTGAAAACTCCGACCATCTTTGCCTTTTGATCCTTAATTGAAGGTGGGTAATGGTGATTCTGACACTTATTTAGGGATTCGATGACAGAGTGTATTGGTAATGACTGTAACAAAGAGTGTGAATTGATTGTGATTTTATGGAGGAAAATAGTAAATCGAGTCTTGAGTTCTTCACGAAACGACATTCAGGCCTTGTCCTGGAGCCTGACATGTTTTGCTGTCTTTGTCTATAGAAATAAAATTGACTTGTATTAAGTTACCTTGTTAATACAGCATGATGCATCATGAATTAGTTTTACCTCTCCAGATGATTCAGATTGGTCTTTTTTTTGCACGCTCGGTGTACCTGTTTTGGGAAGAACTTTCCACGTCGCTTCGGAGACGGATCTGTTATCGATCATTGATCGATAATGGATAAGTGTAGCCGAAGTAATTCCAAAGAATAATATGAAAAGTCCTTTTCCTTTTCCACTGCGAGTGAACTATCTACACGGATAGACCATTTATAGTGCTCAGGACACCGAGCTCACCCCTATAGATAACACACTATAGTTACAATGGTACATATTTGAAATCCGACGTGTCGTGTGAATCGATATTCCTTCGTAATTCAAGTGTTGTAGCGGGATTCTTAGTTTAGAGTATAATTATCTAATTTCTTTGGACGTAAGTCCTATTGTTCAGAATGAAGTACCCATTTTCTCGCTGTAATTCCAGTGGAGGAAGTCCAGGACTTTTAGAAACTGAGTCTTCCTCTATCGCCCTTCCTCTTCTGCTTCGCAGGATGAATATGGTTAAATAGTTTCAGTTGGTCCGGTCGTGGATCGAACTCCTCCGAACTTCAGAGTTCTTCTTAATTTGCCGAAGAGAGCCTCCTCCATGATCTCTGCCAAGGTTTTGCACAACATTTTCTTGCAATACGATATTCTGGAGGATGACATGTGCCTTTTAGAGAATAATGAATTCGCCTGTACGCTGCCTATGGGATATACTACTTGCCATCACTATATGTGCCTAAGTGGAGCAGTGGCCCCTTTCAATGAATTCTTGAGAGAAACTCTTTTGAACTTGGGAATTACCTTGTTCCAAATTTAGCCTAATGGATATGCTGTCTTAATTTGCCTGCACATTTTGTTTATGCGGACATTTAACCGTGCTATGAGTTTGGATGAGCTAGGATATTTTCTCTTGTTTAAAAGAAGAGACGAGTGCCCATCTCTAGTCGTCATCGAGGCTCAGAAGAATCGTAAAATCATGCTGTAACTGCAAAGCAATTTATCTAGATTTAAGACTCGGTACTTCTTCGTTTGATGTCCCGAAGGGTTCAATTGCCTTTGGACAACAGTGGGTAAGTTCTCTTCCTTACTCATTGAGTTTTGATACGTCGCTATGGAATCTCTGACAAGTTAAACACTTCCTACAGTTATTCTGAGGCTAAATAAAGACCTATCACTTGACCAAACGTTCCATACCCTAAATGCTGTAGATGTCGGAGAAAGATTTGTTAAATTTATGTTGACGGATGAAAACTTGCATCGGTATATACTGTTGCATCTAGGGAGATCTGCCGTAGCAGTTGAGATCCCGTCTCCTTCTCATTCCAGAATACAAATGCGCTCTACTTCTTCGTCTTATGGTTCCAAGGAATGTGTTTTTCAAGAAAAGGAAGATATTTTGCAAGTCGATTGAAGAGACTCATGAGGGAAGAGATGTCACGATCGAAGCCAGCTTCCTGGTCAAAATGCCCATGATTTTGGAGGAAGGGGAAGAAGAGTTTAAACAAAGAGAAGGAAAGGCTGCAATGGTAATGAAAAAAGAGAAGGGTGAAGTTGAGAGTAGTAGTCGTGTGTCCTCCTCCAGTGATGATGATTTATATGCAGATTCCGGTGACAGAGACTCCGAATCATGTGATAAGATTCTGGGGATGAGTCCTGGTATTCTAAACTCGTCTCCCTAAGTGACTCACAATAAAAAAACTACCCCAAAAATTAAGCAACCTTGGGATTCCCTGATTAATGATAGCGTAGTAGACTTTAGGGATTTGAGCAACGTCTACGTCAATTTTGACGAACTTATGGAAGAAGATTTTGGATTTAAAGAGACGTCTCCTCGCCCGGGCCATATTTCACCTGACATCAGTCTGATTTCCACTACAATGGCTGCTCAGTCTGGTTGTGATGTCATTTTAGGCCCCTCAGACACATTACATGTTTCATTAGGGTCGCACTTGCATACCCCCCCCCCCCACACACACTCTATTCAAGCCTATTTTTTTTGTTAAAGCTCTTTATCTATTCTTCATGTAAGGTACCAAAAGAGGATGTGGTCTTTATAATGATTTTGAGAGTTCACTAATTCACAATGCTGGTCGAAACAATCCACCAGTCGTCATCAGTCTTGTGAGATCGAGGAGGAATAGGAAAAAAAGAAGGATTTAACGACTGAAGCTCATCCCTGAGACGAGAGGGAACAGAGTCGTACATATAAAAGCGGTTATGAGAAGAGAAAGACCTTTGATGAGCGAGAGGAACCGTCCAAAAAGTCAGTGGTTGATCACAGTTCTCATCCTTCAAAGCAACAGGCCTTTGCCCAGGCTCCAACTTCAGTAGGTCTCAAAGTTCAAGTTCCTTCTGTTCCAGCTCCATCTTCATCCCAAGTTCCATCATCCCACATGGCACTTTCTCCTGGTTCTTCGCATCCTCACCGAAGATCGGCTTATATTCTTCCGTTTGGTCCTCCTAGACTTGAAGCAACGCTCCCCGGATGGTTAAAAGGACCACGACCTTTGCATAGTTCGCAATGATTCATATATACCCTACCTTCAAGCGATCCACAGTGATTTGGAGCAAGCCGAGGGATAGGAAAAACTATGCAAGCAGCTGGCTGATATGAACCACAATAATTACCAAGAGATCCTCTCCTTTGAATCAGAGAAGGATTACTTCGAGAAGGCATTGGTGGAAAGCGATGCCAGAATTGAACGACTGGTATAAAAAGGGACGCGACACTTCTTAAGAGTAAGAATAATGCCGCATTGCTAAAAGAGCCGAAAGAGACTCATGCGAAGATCGAGATCATCCTTTGAGATGAAATTAAGAAGGCACATGCAAAAGAAGTTAAGAAAGGAGCTTGAAGCTCGCAACATGATTGACAAAGCCTAAACAAAGACCATTACTAATCATGGAAAGATTGCTGAAGGCCATAACAAAACAATTATGGAACCTGAGGAGGTTGTGAAGTCGTGTGATAAGACCATTTTCGATTAGGCCAAGACGATCGCCCTGCTCCAAGAAAGAGTTGTGCAGCTTAGAGTCGAAAAATTCGCATTATAATTGAAAAGGCCACCGTTACAGCGGATTATATAGAGCTACAGGATACTTTTGAGAGGAAGATGGAGAAGATGGACGATACCATCTTAAACTTCTATGTCAACTCCATGTTGCATCAAGGGAGTCTCAATTATCTAGGCCCCAAGTTCCCATGCACTCTCGGTGTGGTTTGGGAGGAAATTTTGACCCATTTTCGAGATTTTAGGGATGTCTACACTGAGCGAAAGCCAGAGGATACCTTAACAAGGAGTCAAAGAAACACTGATAGAGGGACGGAAAATTATGCGAATTGAAAAGCAATGGGAAACTGCTGATGTTGCTATGGTAGCGACTGCCAAAACAATGCCGGACCCTCTTGTTTTTGGACCCAGTGAATCATCGAGAAAGCCTCACAATCAATTGGCGAGTTCTAGGCCTGAAGCTTCTCTGTAGATTGTGCAACCATCCGAAGAAGGAGAAGGTGATGAATATGAGATCGACATTCTCAACCACTCCTCTGATGCAGGTAATCTTCTTGTTAATCCCCAGTTCGAGAATTTTCAACTTACATCGGAAGAGAAAGACGAACTTAATGCTTTCATTTTTGATCTTAGAGGTCCATCTTCCTTACCCGCAAATCCATTGGTTTCCTTGATACCCGGACCTGTCACTATTTCAATTGCTCCCATACTCGTCTCTGTAGCTACTTCGGTAGTTGTTTCTGTGTCCGGTTCAGGCTCGAGTATGAGAAGATCGCTGCATTGCATGGCTTTGATGACCCTTCCGTACCTTTGGAGGGCGACTTTACGGTAGCCGATGATTGAGAGCAGGAGGTCCAAATTGAGTAGACACATAAATCCAAACAGCAACTGGTTGCAGTTAAGAAAGAAAAGGTTGAAGCGATAAAATTCTCAAAGAGCCCTCGCAAATCCCGGTAGCATAAGATGAAATGGGAGACTTTCAAGAAAGTTAAGGAGCAAGGAGGAGATGTCGACACCGAGGAGATAGTCGAGTTCACTGGCAGCGACACTACCCCCGGCCAGGATTACAAGAGGAAGCAAAAACTACCAACCAAAGACGGGAAGGGGAGTGGTGGAAAGAGGCTTTGAGAAACCCGAATGGCAGTGTTGTTGATTTTCAAGGCATTTTGTTTTGTTTTGTTCAAGTGCAAAGTCCGAAATTACTACAGCGCCTATACCTTTTCTTTTTGTTGGCTGGTATTGTGTGGGTACGACCCCCATATTTTGACCTTGTACAGAAAAAAGTTATAAGTAATACAATGCTGACATTTTGATTATAACTTTACTTGTCTGCTTATCTGTGTTTTATTTACTTATGTCTATTTCATTTTCTACTATTTTATTTTATCTAGTCCTGTGATTACCGCCAAAATTCTTTGTTTGGAGTAACAGAACTTGTGAATTATTTTTGTTCTCCAGCATTCCATTTAAGTACCGGTATGTGCCTACCAGTTCATAGGGCTATTTACTTCGAATACTTGATAAATGACCGGTTGATCCAAATGTTTATTTACGATTGTCTTCATTATCACTGACTTACTTTATGGTTCTTATCCTCAGGAACTTGTGATTTGAATGGCTTGATTACAAATTATTGTTGGTCGGTAATTGGAATTATCTACCGATTTGTAGCATTTTGATTTTGTTGGGCTCATGCCCGTTGCTCTTGATAATGGGCATAGGTTAATTCTTGTTATTCCTGCAATAGGTGAGTATTTCGTGTATCGCCAGAGTGATACCGATGCTTAAAAGTATGTGCGGCTTATGAAATGCATGGCTTGTGGGATGCATAGCTCTCGGGACAGATATGACCTATCGATCCAAAGCGGTTTCGAAACTTCTCGACATCACCAATCTTTAGGCAACATGAGGAGTTTATGCTTTTAAGAGCATGATTCCATGGCTCAAAAATGTAGTGCATGGCTTATGGGATGTGCGACTTTGATTTGAGCCTTCTCGGTGCTACCGGAGCAACGCTGGTTCTTAGAAGGCGGGGATCGGGTTCCGTCGATCCAAAATTTTGTTTCAATTTTCTTCTGTCAACCCAATGGGTAATTATGGCATACTTGAGCATGATTCCACTATCTCAAGCAGCAATTAATTGGTTTTGAGCCAATTTGACCCCATCGACCCAACAGTTTACTTTTATGAACGCAGTTTTATAGGTTTGGAAAGCAATGCAATTTTATTAAGAAAGATTAGGCAAATTCTACCTATTTACAATGGCCCCGGCATTCTAGGGCCATTTAGAAAGTACATATGATAGGTTCATATAAAGTAAGGATGTAGTGATTCGATGTTCCATGCTCGGGGAATTTGGATTCCGTCCACGGTTGTCAGTTTGAAAGTTCTGTCTTCCAACTTTTGATTGACCACATATGGCCCTTCCAAATTCTGTTTGAAGGCTCCAGGCCGGGGATAGACTCTTTTGCGGATAAGGTCTCCTAGTTTGAAGGTTTGGTTGCAAACTCTAGAGCTGAAATACCTTGCGACCCTTTTTGGTGAGCAGCGGTCCTTAGTTCGGCTTCTTCCCTCTTTTCATCAATCATATCAAACGACTCAAGTAGGAGCTGCTCGTTTTGCCATTGATTGAAGTTCTATTTTCGATGGAAGGGGGCTTCTAGATCTACAGGGATCATTTCTTTTGAACCATATGCCAAAGCAAACGGGGGTATGCCCGGTTGCTACTTTGTATGTTATTATATAGGTCCATAGTGCGAGTGGAAGTTCATCAACCCAATTTTCTTTAGCTTTAGTCAACCACTTTTTGATAGTGGACTTGACGATCTTGTTTATTGCTTCCATTTACCCGTATGCTTATGGTCGAGAGACTGTAGAAAAACTTTTCTTGATTCAGAAGCACTTGCAAAAGTCTTTGAACTAGGCGCTTTTGAATTGGGTTCCGTTATCAATGATGATTTTTTGTGGCATGCCAAATCTACAATTGATGTTTTTATTAACAAAATTAATAACTTCCTTTGTGATAATGGTGGCCAACTGTTCCACTACGATCCATTTTGTGAAATGGTCAACAACAAATATAGCAAATTTAGCCCCTCCTTTTGCTACCGACAACATGCCAATTAGGTCGATTCCTTATATTACAAACGGCCATTGGATGGCCATATGCATTATCTTTATTGAATGAGTTCTTTTTATCTTGTTGAATCTTTAGCATCGATCACATCGTCTGGTGTAATCCGTTGCATCGATTTATCTTTGGCCAGGAATATCCATACCGAAGGATTCTCTTTACAAAGGTTCTACCCCCCAGTATAGTCTCCGCAGTCGCCTTCATGAACTTCATTCAGGATCCGTCAAGCTTCGTCTTCGGTCACGCATCTGAGCAATGGGTGGAGAATCCCCTACGGTAGAGTATCCTATCTTGTATTATGAATCACGGTGCTTTTCGAAGAAGCTTTTTCTGCTGGTTTTTATCGGTGGGAAGGGTTCTTGTAAGGAAATAGTCTTTGATTGGCGTCATCCAGGTTTCTAGTTCGACAGTGCTTTCAAAAATATCATTGACATCCATTTTGCTTATACTTGGAGTAGTTAGGGTCTCAACCAGGCCCAGTCCCAACGATTGAGCTTCTTCGGAGCTGGCTGGTTTGGCTAAGTAGTCAGCTTTTGTGTTATTCTCCTTTGGGATGTGAGTTGTCATATAACGTTTGATGTCGTTCAGCAACTCTTGAACTTTAGAGAGATATGGGGTAAGGTTCTCCCCCAAGCCTGGTATTCGCCTTTCACCTGACAGACGACTAGTTGAGAGTCATTGTAGATGTGAATGGACTTTATTTTGAGTTCCTTCACAACTTTCAGTTCTGCTATCAGCGCTTCGATTCTGCCTCATTATTTATCATAGAGAATTCCAAGCATAGGGCAAACAAATGGCTTGTCCCTTAGGGGTTTCCAACACTACCCTTGCCTCCGGGAAGAGGTTGTTAGGCATACCACCGACAATGAGTTTCCATTGCATTTCATTTTCCAATGAATTTCTTCCTCATCATCCGATGTGGTAAACTTTGACGATGAAATCTGCCAGCGCTTGCCCATTGATTGCCTTCTCGGATGGTAAGTGACATCATATTGGCTCAATTCGATATTTATTTTAGGAGTCGCCCACAAGTTTCGAGTCATTATAATACTTGCTTTAAAGGTTGATCAGTTAGTGCTTTAATCGGGTGTGCCTAGAAATACGGTTGTAACTTCCTAGACGTGATCAAAAGGCAATGCGCTAGCTTTTCCAATTTCGGATAAATTTTATCGACTACAGTGAACCGCTTGGTAATGTCATATATGGGTCGCTGAATCGTAGTTTCTTCATGCACATGGGAAACGCTCAATGCGTGAGGCGATATTGCTAAGTAGATGAACAAGTCCTCTCCGTCTACTGGCTTTGATAGGATTGGTAGGGCTTCTATATGTCGTAGCAACTCTTTAAATGCGGTTTGACAAGATTTATTCCATTCAAAGTTCTTCTTTCCTTTCTTTAATGCATAAAAGAATAGTATATACTTATCAATAGATTTCGAGATGAAATGAATTAACATCGTGACTTTCCCATTCATGCTTTATAATTCCTTCTTATTCTTTGGGGCTTGGACTTCTCGTAAGGCAGTTATTTGCTTTGGATTGCTTTAATGCCTCTGGCGCTCACTATGAATCCCAAGAACTTTCTGGAGGCTACTCCGAAGTGACATTTAAGTAGATTGAGTTTCATTCCATATTTTTGGAGTATTTCAAACATTTCAGTGAGATTATTTTGGTGATTTGTTACTACTCATGATTTCACTAACATGTTATCCACATAGACCTCCATGGGTTTTTCAATCTAACGCTCGAATATGGTGTTTACTAATCTTTTGTAGGTTTCCCCTGCGTTCTTTAAACCGAATGGCATTACCCTATAGGAGTGTAATTCAAGATCGGTGATGAAGCTGGTGTTTTCTTGGTTAGGCTTGTGCATCGGGATTTGATTGTAGCCCGAGTACACATCCATTAATGATAGCAGTTCATGCCTGGCCATTCCATCCACAAGCTGGTCAATTCTGGGATGTGGAAAACTCTCCTTCCAACAGGCTTTAAGTCTGAGTAGTCGATGCAAGTTTGCCATTTCCCATTGGACTTCTTGACCAAAACCGGGTTAGATACCCATTCGAGGTAGGTCGCATAATGGATAACACCATTGGCCATCGGTTTGTCTACTTCTTCTCTTAATACCTTAGACAGCTCTGGGTCCAAGCTGTGCCTCTTTTGCTTTACCGGTGTAAACTTGGGGTCAATGTTTAGCGCATGGCATGTAATTTCTAGCGATATCCCACACATATCACAACATGTCTAAGCGAATACATCCAAGTCGGCATGAAGAAATTTGGTGAGTTCTATTCACATCTTCTTTCCAAGGTGTGATCCAATATTCAAGACCTATGTCGGGTCATCCATATCCACGAGAATGGAAACTGTCAACTCTACGGGTGTTGCTCGATCCTCCGTTGAACTTTTCTAGGGTCCAAAACCTTATCGAATCGGCTATGGTCCCTAAGCCAGGTATGGTTCTGTAGTTGCTGTTCAGTAGGTTCGCGAATGTGAAGGGTTCACCCCATATTCTTCCCCTTTTCCTTTCTTTTGGATTCATGTAGTTTTGCGATATAACATTCCCTGGCGACATTTTGTTCTCTTTTGATCACTCCAACTCCATTTTCCATTGGGAATTTCATGGTAAGGCTCCATTGGGCTAAAGTGATTATGAAATCTGCCATTGTGGATCGTCCCAAGAAGTCATTGTACATCGACATTTCATGTACAATCACAAAAGTTTGGGTGAGAGTGACTCTTCGGTCAACTTCACCAAGTTCTACAGGTAAGTCAATCACTTTCGACGGGCTGTTTAGGCTTACCGGTGAATCCTTGTGTTTTGGTTTGGCAAGCAGGTACGTCTTTCTTATTGATCTTCATCTAATCAAAGGTGTGCTTGAAAAGGATAATCACAGAACTGCCGCTGTCAACCAATACTCGTCAGACCACGATGGGTCCGATCCCTATTGTCACGACCATAGGATCGAGAGTTAGAGCTTCAATCCCTTCGATGTCTCGACTTTGGAATACTATGTCATCATTCAAAGTTTTCTGCATTTCGGCCGGAGCTCCATCTTCGATTGTTAGGCACGAATCCTTCAGAGCGTGCTTTAATGAACTCGCATAATGCTCCATTTCTCCCTTACTTCTTTGTGCGGGACGTGGTCCTCCAAATATCGTTCCAATGATGAGTCTTTGGTCAATTCACTTAGATCCCTCTTCATTGGTTCCGGCTTGTTTTCTCCGATCCTAGGAGCTTAGGGAGCCAAGGGTTGGTCGGGATTCTACGATTTTCTCATGGATTGCTGAAGCTTGTTTTCTCAGATCAGCTCTTCAATCAAGTTCCTAAGATGATGGCACTCGTTTGGGTTGTGACCATGCATCTACTGGAAGCGACAGAACTTCTCCGAGCGCTTTTGTTATTCAGTTGCTACCTTCTTATGGGGTTTTTTTATACTCCTCTGTCCCTTGTATTGCGAGATAGATGTTTTCTAGAGTATCATTGAGCATGGTATAATCCTCGGGCCTGAAGCCTTTAAGTCGTTTATTGCTACCATTTTGTTTATTGGAATTCTAATTTTTCCGTTTTGGGTTTCCATCTTTCCCTACACTTCCTTCGGTAGTCCCGGAGGCGTTTATGTTCTAGTTCATCGCTATGTCACTCTGTCCGCCATTCATCGATTGCAAGCTATTGGACTTCCTTTCTAATTTTTGTGCCTCTAAAAATCTCAAGTATTGACCCTCTTTATGGTTGAAGTTCTTCCTAGTGGTAGGTTGTTTCATTTTGATCCATTTTTCGAACTCAGTTTCGGGGTGGATGGTGAGGACCAAAGCCATGAAAAACATGTTCTCATTTGGATTTCTTACCTCTATCACTGTGGTATTGAACCAATTCATGAAAGACTTCAGAGATTCATTTTGTCCCTAGAATAGGCTAGATAAGGACATCACATCTTTAGGCTATGCTATGTGAAGTCTGAATCGATAAAGAAATCTTGTTGCCAATTGTTCGAAAGTGGAGATAGATCTTGGTGGAAGCCTAATGAATCACATGGAAGCAATTCCTTCAAAAAATTAGGAAACATCTACAGCAAATAGTGTCCGAAGAATTCACTCTGTTTATATACCAAATGTACTTATACAGATGGGGTTTTGGGTCTTTTGTTCCATCATAAGACGAAATAGTTGGCATAGTGAAATTTTCTGGGTACTGCTCATTCAAGATTGCCTCAGTGAAGGGGGTTCGACTTGGAGCAGATCCCCACCCATCATCTCTTTTATTCTTATTCTCATACATTAGTCGCTTGACCATATCCATCATAAATGCCTCTGATGTCTGATGGTATGAGGGTCGGCTGTCAGTCACTACACCGAGCATTTGGCTTTGCAAACGGTCTTGGTGAGTGGGTTGAATCCTAGACTGTCCTGTTTTCGAAAGGGCCACTCCCTCAGGGTCTCGTTGGCTTGCGATTGGCCTGATTCGGGCAGTTTGGACATTCCTAGCATTATCAAATGCTTTGGCATTTCTTTCAAACTTGGCATCATTAAATATCTCTCCATCTTCTAAGTCGGAAAGGTCCATAGCTATATCCACTTGTTGGGTCGTCGCTCCTTGGTTCAGATTCATAGCTGTTTCCTTACGGTTGGTGGAGTACTTATGTTCCCTTCCATGTTGATTCCCATGGTTCCAGCTATCACTCCTCTTTGTGGTTACTTTCTGTTTCTTCTATTTAGACTAGAAACGGAAGAATTTTATTGTCCCATCGTAGCCACAGGTTCTACCATAGTTCTTAGAGAAGGATGTAATTGTAAGGTCAAGAGGGTTTTCAACTTATCCATAAGTGCTCTCTAACTGCTTTCCATTTTCTGATTGATTTCATCAACCATTTTATTCAATTAATCTCTTGTAACGGTTTCGTGTTGATTGGAGGATCCTGGCCTCTGATCTCCTACGTTGGCACTATATGCTACAATTTGTTGAAAGTTCATTTCTTCTTCGGTTATTATCGCCCCTATAGATCTTCCAGAAGCAGTTCTGTTTCTTCCCTGAGCCATTGATTTCTAGCAATAGATTTTTTTCTAAAAGAGATTTAAGGATTTAACTTCTGAACCTATCCGATTCAAAATAGAAAGCTAGATCTATACCCTGAGTTGGGTTCTCAGTGAACGCACCAAAACGTTAACCCAAAAAATGGATCAACATCCTGGATTGAGCATGAAAGCACCAACCTTATTCTTATGGAGCAATAATACAGAGAATAAATATAAAAAACCAAGAGGTGGTAAGAAGACAAGAAGATTTTAATAGGGGTTCAACTGTTAATAAAGCCTACTTCCACTTTATATTATTGACTGATTATTATTACAAGCCGAATTAGATTACATAGTTGTCGATTATCCCGAGTTAGACAAAGTCCCCAATGCTGGAGTTCATCGGAGAATCACAATAAATCCCTTGGATAACTATTGTGAGGAGGGTGGAGAAGAGTGAAGAATAGTTTCTGTAGAGCTTTAGCAGTCAGTCTAAAGGATCCATTTATATTGCAGATAGGAGGGTAATTATAGAGGTTTGAGAGCTACTGGTCCAGGCCTTCTTGCTATATGCTTGCGAACGATTGTAAGAAGATACACTGCAAATTTCATCTCGAACTGAGCTAACTTAATGGATCGCTAGTGGTCCATACCTTCTAGGTTGATGGCGATAAAACGACGTGGGATGCTTCCATTTCCTTCTACCTTAAAATTCATGGTGACCTAGAAAAACAGTATGGATCGCTAGCGATCCATGTACATAGCTGATTTTTGGACTTTGTCTTCTGGGGTGCATTTGTTGTCTCATGTTGGTGTCCTCTAAGTAATTTCATTGCATGTTGCTTTGTTTTGATGACGGTTTGATTACTGGTTGCATCAGACTACTGAATCAACTAGACGAATGCTTGTATCTTGATTAAACTAGCTCGAGATCCCATCAAGCTTAGCCATTGTCCTTAGAATACCCGTTGGACCATGATGTAAGTGAATTCGTGAATTCATAAGCAAAGATTATGGATCGTTAGTGGTCCATAGATAATGTCTCATTAGCAATCCATCATCTTTGTATATTTTCGCTTTCTATTTCCCTGATTTCTCTTGGTTTGTTGTTCTAGTCTTTTTGGTTAGCTCTTGAGATATTCTGACTCGACCAAGCAGTTTCAACTTCCTTTGGATTCTGCTGGGTTGAAAACTCGGATAACATTAATAATTGCTTACTTTAACATAATTGATTGTCATTTTGAATATATATAAACTTTTAATCAGGTAAAATAACTTTATAACACATTATATATAAGTAAATATAAGTAAACTATATATATTGTTAGAGAAAAAACCATTATAACATCCACGATGCCAATAATGATGAATTAATCCTTGACTTTAGCAAATGCAGCGATATGATTAAGCATAACTCAATCGATGTCGTATTAGTTGTGTTATCAAGGACTTATTTATCACTTGAGACTTTGTACATAACGGAACCATTAAAGGATGGATTTATAACGTTAATAGGACTTCTTAGAGTGAAATATATCAGAGTTCATAGGTTTTCATGGATTATGGTTCTCAAGATCCTCTAAGGCCATTTGGAGTCAACATATTCAAGAGTCCCTATAGTCTTAAAGGAAAAGATGTTCCTAAAAAGGACCCATGTCATGTCATATGTTCATAAGTGATAAGAAAACAAATAACAAATCTTGTGGAATAGTCCATTAGGTTTGGCAACAGGCTATGTAATTCGTTCTTATGTTTGAAGTCTAATGTCTATATAATTATGCTCATATCACTCGTCAAAGTCCAAAGCACCATTTAAATAATTTTGTCGAATTTTGAACTTAAGAAGTTTGTCAAAGTTCAATAATGTTTGAAAAAGCATAGCCAAAAATAATATGCATTCGAAAATTCCTTGTTGCTATTGATTATGCAAGATTACAGTCAAATAGAGATTGTCTCCAATTCAATTTAGGGTTTATAATGATTTGATTTCAATAAATGAAGAGAAGAAAAAATTTCCCCCAAGACCATTTGGTCCATATTTATAGGGGTAAGTGAGCGACTTAGCGCTTGATTTTGGAAAGCTTAGCTTTGGCATGCTTGGTGTTAGAAAGTTTAGCTTTGGGAATCATCAATGTAGTTTGGTGGGGGACTTTGACTTCATCCCTTTAGAGATATGCGATAGCAATGAACTACGGTATTGACGACTTCAATCAAAAGGCGACATTGAAAGCTTTCATTATGATATTTACACCGCTTTAGTATAACATTGATGAGTTCAGGGGATCTTGATAGAATTCACCATTAACATCACAAATATAAGTACGTGGCATCCTTTAAGTGTCATATGAAAGTCGACATCATATAATAGCGGCCTTGTTCTTTAGCAACATTGATATTTAGTGGCATTGATTGTATATGGCATTAACGGTGGACAAATTGATGAAGTATGGTTCCCTATTAGTCTGGCATTGTTGGTCCCAAATGGTATCATTGCCGACGAGCTTGATTTGGCAACAATAGATGAATAGCAGCGTCAATGAATCATGGCAACGTTAAGATACGACATAGATCTTAATGACTTTATTTAATAGTCCTTGACTTCTTTGTCGACACCCTTGCTTTTTTACCGAGGAATGATGTTGTGAAGATGAGAGGTGGCTTCATGGATACCTTGTCGTGCCACATTCCTTTGAGATAATTGTTAGTAGTGACAAGTAGCATCGTCAACTGAGTAATTAAGTGTGATACCAACAAAGCGCGATGTTGAAAACAAATAGTATAAGTAATAGAATTTCATCATTTGATATGTATGAAAGACGACATGGATGGTACTGACAATGGGAGACGTTGTTTAACGGTGATGTTGATCCTTGGCATTATGGAAGAGCGGTATCATTAAATTGCTACCAGATGTGGGGTGGATGAAGGGTGAAGTTGAAGAGATATGTTATTGATTTTATACATTATTAATCTCATGATCATTATCGATCTTTGACGTAGAAATTAATGGCACTAGTTCCTTTGCAACGCTATCATCATGGCATTACTTTTGATACTGAATTATATGGATAACATTTGCCTCCCTTATAGTATAAGCAGTGCTCTTACTCTTTAGGGTAAAACCATGAATTTTCTTGCTTTGCTTAATCTTTAGCGAGATATCCCTTGTAGTTTTATTTTCATGCAAAACAAGCCCTTACTCTTATTGTTAACTTTTTGATCGAACTTTTTAGGAGATTATGAAAAATATTTTACTTGCCACCTGATGCTACTTTTGACATCTATCAAGTTTAGGAAATTATCTAAGAAACATTTACTTGAACTGCAGACTAGATAATTATTTGTGAATTGTAATTTCTTTTAATAAAAATATCATAGGAGGAAAGACTAGAAATCCTTCTAGCAATGAGAATAGAAGATCAATAGGTCTGTTTTATGATTATAGTAGAAAACCATAGAATTCATTTGTTAATAAAATGTCCTTTTGAAAATTAGAGAAGACCAGAAATCCATATCGAGCCATAATAAAAGTCCTTAAATCCATATTTGGCAATGGTAGCAGAAGACTAGAGATTCATATTTGATAATAATTGAAGATCAGAATCCTTATCTGGTAATAAAAATAGAAGACCAGAAATCCAAATCTGGCAATAATAGAAGAAGACTAGAAATATAAATCTAGCAATAATAATATAAAAGATTAAAAATCCAAATCTGGCAATAATAGAAGAAGACCAAAATTCCAATATGGCAATAATAGAGGTAGACCAAAAATTCAAATCTGATAATAATAAAGGCCAAAATCCAAATCTTGAAATAATAGAAGAAAACTAGAAATTCAAATTTGATAATAATAGAAGACAAGAAATCCAAATATGTTAATAACAGAAGGCCAGAAATTGAAACCTAGCAATAATAGAAGAAAACTAGAATCCAAATCTGGCAATAATAAAAGTCTAGAAATCCAATACTGGCAATAATAGAAGACTAGAAATCCAAATTTGTTAATAGTAGAAGATCAGAAATCCAAATCTGACATTAATAGATGAAGCTCAGAAATCCAAATCTGATAATAATAGAAAGATAAAAAATATAAATTTGATAATAATAGAAGGCCAGAAATCCTTACCTAGCAATAATAATAGAAGATCAAAAATCCAAATCCGGCAATAATAGAAGAAAATGACGAATCCAAATCTGGCAATAACTCATATTTCATGGACCTTCCTCCAAAAAAATTGTTTGATTTGAAGCGCTACATGACTCAGACTTTTGATACATTGATTTGGAGAACTTCTTGACTCGGACTTTTGATAGATCTTCCTCTTGAAGGTTAATTGATTTAGACCACTATTTGGCTCCAATTTTGATAAATCTTCCTCTTGGAGATTGATTCGGTGCTTTAGTATGGCCTTTGATGACTGGCACTAAAGGATTACTCCATCCTCCCTCTAGGAGGTACTTTAGTGAGGCATTTGGTGACGACAATGAAGGCGTGGTCGATGCTTCAACGAGGCTTTGATGATGACGCTAAAGGCTTAATCCGTCCTCCCTCTAGGGGATGATTTAGTTTTGATGATGGAACTTAAGGCTTTTTCGATGCTTTAATGAGTCTTTGATGACGTCACTAAAGGCTTACTCTGACCTCCCTTTAAAAGGCACTTTAGTGAGGCCTTTAATGATGCCACAGAAGGCTTGGTTTGTGCTTTAGTGATGCCATTGATGATGGTGCTGAAGGCTTACTCGGTTCTCCCTTTAGCAGATGCTTTAGTAAGGCCTTTGATGATGGCACTGAAGGCTTTTTCCGTGTTTTAGTGAGGTCTTTGATGGCATCACTAAAGGCTTAGTCCAACCTTCCTCTAGGAGATGCTTCAGTGAGGCCTTTGTTGACGACACTGAAAGCTTAGATATGGCCATTGATGGTCAGGGACCTCTTGCAGTTAAGAGCCTTTAATGTATAAGACCTTTGATGGCTTGGGACATTTTATAGTTGTTAGGAACCGAGATATTGGTTTTAATGACAACAACCTTTTTAACTTATCTTATTATAAAATATATACTAACACTGTTGTCTAGATAGATATGTATATGCAATATATATATATATATATATATATATATATATATATATATATATATATATATGCAGGTATTGATTACTGAAGACTGATTAGTATAAAGACTCAGGACTCAAGATTGAGGACTCTAGAGTATCAAGAGCAAGATTTCAAGATATGTGTCGAGTTTTTGTTAAAACTTCATAATAACATGGAATTTTTCATTCCGAATTTCATTTGGGATAGAGTCCATTTCTACCTTCTTAGTGGCTTACAAATCCACAACAAGTAGCTTACAAATCTACGATAAGTGGCTTTCAAACCCACGAACATCCTGGTTTTGTACAAGTTCTCAAGTCCAGATGTGATGAGATATTCTACAGGAAGAAGCTTGCAAAACTACTTCAAAATGATTTTCAAAACTGCTTTTCAAAATATTTTAGCCTTAAAATAATCCTTTTCAAATGATTTTCAAAAAGATGTTTTAGCCTTGAAATATTTTTTTTTAAAAATAAAATCTTGTTTTAAACTTCGTTTTCAAAACAAATTTTACATTGTTTTTTAACTAGGGATGTCGACATGATGGGATACCCCATGTCGACATGGTGGCCATTGAATTCAAAAGTTTCAATTTTCAAAAGAAGTGTCTATTCATTTACATCTCTTCACGAATGGTTATGACCATTGGTGCTTTATAAATTGCTTTCACAACGAATTTTTTAACTAACTAATTTCTTATTTTCTTCACTCCTTCTTCTCCATAAATCCATATTCTAAAATTTTCATATTTTTAAGATCGTGCTGAAATTCTACCGAATTCTCAAGTGAATCAAATTAGAATATCATTCTTGTTTGATTCTCTGTCCTGTCTCGAAGATCAAAGTGCTATTCAGAGTTTAGGATCAATTTGTAATCAAAAGTTTATCAAGTCTCTCTATAAGGTATGGTTGTGCATGGAAATCAATTGGGTGATCTTTTGTCATTTAAATCAATAGAGTTTCCCCAAACTCGTGGGACAGGAGGATACCTCGAGGCCTTTAGAAATTGATGATTGTAATCTCGACATTGTTATAGTAAAAATCTGTATGAGTTGTTTGCCTTGGTACGGGACTGGATGTAGTGTAACTCTGAACCGGTATAAAATCTGGTGTGTTCTTTCCTTTACTGCTTTTTATTTACTTTCTGCATCTGTGTTTGATTCTGTGATTGTTCTGTGATTAAGTTTTGCATTTGTTTATATCATAATTTTTAAATTAGTCCATCTAAGTCTTACAATCCATTAAACACTATTCACTCCACTCTAGTCTGAATTAGCCTTAAGATCCTTAATCCTCTATCCCTTTCAATTGGTATCAGAGCAAGGTTTTCATAGTTTTCATAATCTAAAACTTGAAAATTGTTTTAATGGCTACCAACACTGGTAATGTCAACTCTGGCACTAGTTCTGTTATCCCTAACACTAGTTTATTTGTAGAAGGTCAGTCTACTATCGGACCACCATTTTTCAATGGCAGTAATTATGCATATTGGGCTTGTAGAATGAAAATTTATTTATAATTAGTAGGATTAGACACTTGGAATATCACACAAACTGAGTATGTTGAACCAACTACCAATTTGCCCAGTGGACTGCTGAGCAAAAGGGTGTTGCCAAAATAACTCAAAGGCCATGAATATATTATTTTGTTCACTAGATAGGAATGAGTTTAATAGAGTGTCTGTTTGTAAGTCTGCATTTGAAATCTGGAAAACTTTGCAAGTTACTCATGAAGGAACAAGGAAAGTTAAACATACTAAAATTTCCATATTAATTAATTAGTTTCAATTGCTTAAAATGCATGCAAATGAGTCCATTTTTGACATGTATTGTCGATTTCAAGATATTGTTCATTCACTAATTGCACTGGGAAAAAGCTTTTCTGGAGGAAGACCAAGTCAGAAATTTTTTAAATTCACTCACTCCAAAATGGGATCAAAAGACAATTGCAATCAAAGAAGCAAATGATACCAGTCTAATGAAAATAGAAGAATTGATTGGAAATCTAATGTCTTATGAAGTTCACCTACAAGGAAGAAGAGAAAACAAGACTATAGAAAATAAGTCATTAGCATTCAATGCAACAACTGAAGATTCAGAACCAAATAATGATGAGGAGATTGCTTTCATGACAAGAAACTTTCGAAAATTCCTAAAATATAGAAAAATGAATAATTACAAAAGAAATGATCAAAGAAATTCCAGAAATAATACGGAGAACATCAACAATGATAGATGCTACAATTGCAATAAAGTCATGCACCGTAGAAAAGATTGTCCGTATCCACAAAAACAATTGTTCCCTCCAACCTATGACTCGTCAAGGAAAAGAAAGAAAGCATACACAACAACTCTTGATGACTCAGACTCAACATCCAGTGATGATGAAAAGAAGATGGATAATTCAAATCTGTGTTTCACTTCTATTCATGAATCAAATGACAATGGGAGTATGGATCTAAAAATAGGTATGCATTTACATTGTTTTAATTTATCTTGTTTGAATGGATGCTTGTTTGTTTGCTTGATTCTTTTTAAATTCCTTGAATTTTAAATTCAAATTTATCCCTTGAAATTTGAATTTTAAATTCAAAAATAATATTATTTTAGTAATATTTTAAATATTAAACTATTAATATTTAAGTATTATTATATTTAATGTTATCACAGGAATTATATAATTAGAATATAGGATATAATATATTCATTTATTAGAAATTAGGAAAGAAACTTGTCCTTTGATTCAATAGGCACACGTCGACATACCCGGATACCCCATGTCGACATTCCCCTCAAAATTTGATTTCAAAATTTTAATTCAAACTTTTAAATTTCCCTCCACCTTTTCACCAACTTCAATGCACTTTAAAGAGAAAATGTCTATAGAATCTCTATTTAATTCACTCTCTTTATCATCGTTTTTCACTTTTATTTCAAATTTATCTTCATTATCTTCAACTCCTCTCAAACTTCTTCAATGGTCTCTTCAAGCACTCCTAACACCATTAGGCTTCCATAATCTATCGAAAACTTTCTTTTTAATGACCTAGAAGCTACCAAAGCTTACTTCAACTATGTAAACTTTGGTAAAATTCATATGGGAAAGTTTGTTATTTTTGAAGATTTTCCTTCTTATGAAATTGAAAATCTTTTCAACAATGTTATGTTCTTAGTTTAGTAGATAACAAACAAAATGATTTTGTGTATGTTATCCAAATCTTGTTAGGATGTTTTATGCAAATTTGAATCGTGGTTTTTATGATGGACAAGACAGACAAATTTGGAGTAGTGTTAAAGAAACCAAAATTGTTTTGGATTGTGAAATTTTAAGAAATATTTTGGGATGCAAGTATATGGAATGAATCACTCAGAATTTCAAATAAATGAAAATGATCGAGAGATATTTCATCACATCTTTGAAGAGGATGACAATTTTGAATTCAAAAATCGTTATTTTTGTCCAAAAGCAAGAATTGTCAACCTTCTTATTCAACACACTCTTATACCAAGATCGGGAAACTACAACAACCTGATTTTGAAAGTTTGCAAAGCTCTTTTTGCAATTTTTGAAAATTATGATATTAATTGGGCTCAAGTTATTTTGGATGAGCTAAGGTCCAATTATTTTACTCCCGATGAAAACACATTATATCATGGAATTTATCTCACTCGGTTTTTTATTACTTTGGAGTTGATTTCAAAAGGGAAGAATTTATATCTCGAAAAGTGTTTAACTATGGAAGCATTTCCCTTATGAAAACTCTATTAGTGTTTCAACCATATGAAACACTTAAAGAAAAAGAAGAAAGGCTTGCTCATGAAGAGATGGAAGAAATGGCGGAAGAAGAATAAGAGGAAGAGGAAGGAATGGAAATTGAAGAGGAGGAAGAGGAGGATCAAGAAACTTCCTTAGAAAGTATTGAATATCCTACAAATCTCGCTAATCCATCCAATAAGACCATTCCCAATAATTAAAGAATTATAGTGGAAAATCAAAGGACACTTAAAAGACCAGTGAGTAAGAAAATGGACAAAATTTTCACTAAAATCGACAAGTTCTTCAGGAAAATTAGTAGAAAGCTTGAAATATCATCTTCTTCATCTTCATCTAATTAGTTTTAGTTCGTGTTATCTTAGTTCTATCTTTGTATTTTCTTTATTTTAGTTAATATTATATTATCTTATGTAATGTTAACTAGAATCATTAATGAAATCTTTCATTTTTTTGTTATTCATCTTCACTTGTCTCTGTAATTGCTTGTTTTTATATTATACAAATTTTAGTTGAATAGATTTGTTCATAATATTCAAAATAAAGCAAATTGTCGCTTTAGGCAGAGGCATGTCGACATCTACCATCCCCCCATGTTGACATACAATGGGCAGAAAATAGTTACTCTTACAAATTTTATTTTCATGTAATTAACCTGTGTATAAACGACTTTCTACCCCTATTTATACCTATATCTTCAGAATAAATTATCAAACTTCATTTCAAATCACTCCCTTTCATAGTTCTTCCTATTTCTGGAATTATGGCTTATTCGATTAAGAATCTAAGTGATAATCTTGATGAAACTCTCACCTTTTTCATGAATATTCTTACATTCATACTTCGTAATCAGTGCCACTTAGAATTGAGTCAAATGCAGATGAACAAGGAGCAAGAGAGACATTTCAACGCCCTTCGTTGGATGATCTCAGCACTTAACACGGATGATCTCGAAGGAAATCCA
Organism: Allium cepa; assembly: GCA_030765085.1. Lineage (NCBI taxonomy): Eukaryota > Viridiplantae > Streptophyta > Magnoliopsida > Asparagales > Amaryllidaceae > Allium > Allium cepa. The sequence continues at coordinate 55,669,993 of CM060935.1, read as the reverse complement.
TCAGTCACTCTTAACAAAGATAAAGAAGAATGAGATGCCATCAAAGCAGACCCTATCTTTAGAGAAGATGGCTGGAAGTACCAAGGAATGTCTAGTCATTCTATATGTTATTTATTTGATTTGATTGGTGTGTTTTAAATTTGATTGACTTGACTTATTTAAAAACATTTGATATGTTTATATATGTGATTGGATCGAATAATTACTGTAAATATGATTGGATGAGGATTGATTTACTTCTGAATTACACTTATGACCACACTTAGCACTTATTACACTTATATATGGATTACTCTATTATAGTTGATTATCTTATATCAAGTTTAGGGAATTTTTTAGTAAGGAGTTTTTGTTGATGACAAAGGGGGAGAAGTTATAAAATAACGGTTGGCTTGGAGTAAGGGGGAGTTATGATTGAGTAAGGAGGAGTCATGGAGTAAGGGGGATTTATGATAGGAATTATGGTATGGTAAATATATTTTATAAATACAAGTTGTCATCATCAAATAGGGGGAGATTGTTAGGAACTGAGATGATTGTTTTGATCATAATAACCTTTTTAACTTATCTTATTATAGAATACATACTAACACTGTTGTCTAGATAGATATGTATATGCAGGATACATACATACATACATACATATATACACACACACACACACACACACACACACACACATATATATGCAGGTATTGATTACTGAAGACTGATCGGTATAAAAACTCAGGAGTCAAGATTGAAGACTCTAAAGTAGCAAGAGCAACATTTCAAGATATATGTCTAGTTTTTGTTAAAACTTCATAAAAGCATGAAAATATTCGTTTTGAATTTCATTTGGGATGGAATCCATTTCTACCTTCTTAGTGTCATACAAACCCACGACAAGTAGCTTACAAATCTACGATAAGTGGCTTACAAACCCACAAATATCCTGATTTTGTACAAGTTCTCAAGTCCTGATGTGACGGGATATTCTGCAGGAAGAAGCTTGCAAAAATACTTCAAAATGATTTTCAAAACTGCTTTTTAAAATATTTTAGCCTTAAAATTATCTTTTTCAAATGATTTTCAAAAAGAGGTTTTAGCCTCAAAATAATATTTGTTTTTGTTTTAAAATAAACTCTTTTTTTAAACTTCATTTTCAAAACAAATTTTACATTGTTTTTTAAATAGGGATGTCTACATCATGGGATACCACATGTCGACTTGGTGGCCGTTGAATTCAAAAGTTTCAATTTTCAAAAGAAGTGTCTATTTGTTTAAATCTCTTCACGAATGGTTATGACCATTGGTGCTTTATAAATAGCCTTCATAATCAAATTTTTGAACTACATTAATTTCTTATTTTCTTCACTCCTTCTGCACAAATCCATATTTTAAAATTTTCATATTTTTAAGATCATGCCAAAATTATGCCAAATTCTTAAGCGAATCAAATTAGAATATCATTCTTGTTTGATTCTCTGTCCTCTCTCAAAGATCAAAGTGCTATTTAGAGTTATAAGATTAATTTGTAATCAAAAGTTTATCAAGTCTCTCTATAAGGTGTGGTTGTGCCTGGAAATCAATTGGGTAATCTTGTGTCCTATAAATCAATGGAGTTTGCCCCAGATCCGTGAGACATGAGAGTACCTCAAGGCCTTTAGAAATTGAGGAATGTAATCTCGACATTGGTATAATAAAAATCTATATGAGGTGTTTGTCTTGGTACATGTCTAGATGTAGGGTAACTCCTAACCAATATAAAATCCAATGTATTCTTTCCTTTACTGCTTTTTATTTACTTTCTGCATCTGTGTTTGATTCTGTGATTGTTCTGTGATTAAGTTTTGCATTTATTTATACCATAATTTTTAAATTAGTCCATATAAGTCTTAGAATCCATAAAACACTATTCACCCCCTCTCTAATGTTAATTGGCCTTAAAATCCTTAATCCATTGTCCCTTTCTATAGTCATAAGCCTTTGATAGCTAAGGCCTTTGATGACCTGAGACCTTTTACAGTCATAAGCCTTTGATGGCTAGGGGGTTTGATGGTCAGGAACGCCTAGAGGTTATGAGCCTTTGATGGCCTAGGACCTCTTGCAGTCATGAGCCTTTGATGGTTTGGGTCTTTGATGGCAAGGGACCTCTTGGGGACATGAGCCTTTGATGGCTAAGGCCTTTGATGGTCCAGGACCTCTTGTGGTCAAGAGCCTTTAATGGCAAGGGACCTCTTAACTAAAAAAATGTTTCAATAACTTTTCACATGCTATCAATTCGCTAACATAAAAATATCGGTCGCGAGTGATTGCTCAGCTTCATGGCTATGAAGGTGATGATAAAAATGGAGCAATATGGAGATTTCAAGCAAAGATCTAAATGGAAAGCAAATGCAAAAAACCAAGACCCAAACACAAATCAATAAACAAGTTTCAACTACTTCTAACTTCCAAACAACCCATGATCCAAACTATGGACAAACCTGAAACTAGGTCATCTTCAAGAAAATATTCGGACCAGAATATTGCAAAATCTGTAAAAGTAACTAACTATAAGTTGTTGTAAATTCAATTCTCTTAACTTGTAAAAAAGAATCACACAAAAAGCTTCTATCCTGAGGAACTTATGGTTAAAACGAACAAAGGTGTTTTCTGAGTTGAAAACCTAAGTTCAAAAATACTTCAAAAAGATTTGAGATTTTGGCATAGAAAATTATGAAATTTGAAGATCTGATCTAAAAGAAAGTTGATGCCACTGGAAAAATAAATGTTCTAAAAAATGAATCACATAATTTGGTTATTTCCTAATGGAGATAGGATTGATACAATATGGGGTATTTTCGACCAAAACTGGACCCTAGAAAGGACTTGAAAAATGGAGTTTTTAATATATAAATATTCAAAATAGGTAGATGGCTTCAACAAAAAGTTATTGCCATCGAAATTATACACAGTTTAAAATAAAATTTGATTTGGAGTAGTTAAGCGGAATATAGAAACCATGGAAAAAGGCGAAGAAAGAGGGACAATAGGGAAGAGGAAAAGAAGGAAAAAAGGAGAAAGAAGAGGAGAGGGAAGGTGGGGCTTTAGCCATGGGATGGTGGTCGAGAGGAGGTGGGAGATGGTCAGAGTTGGTGGTGGAAGGAGGTGGCAAGAGAAGAGAGGTAGGCTAGGGTTTTCAAGGAGGAAGGATGGAAATTGATTTGGAGATTTAGGAGTTTTGGGGTTTGGAATTTTCTGTAGATTTGAGTAAGAAGAAGAAGAGTATGCAGAAAGTTTCTCAAATGAGAAATTTTTGTACGTGCTTGGCTTTAGTCAGATAGGAAATAGAAGGTCAGTGGGTGGGAAAACGAAGGGTCCAAAGTCTATTTGGGTTCGTAGGGTCTCTTGGTTTACTAAGAAGTCCATTAGTCTAAAACAAACCAAATAAGACTTTGCCAAAAAAAAGAACACAAATATACACTGCAAATTTATGCCAATTTTTCGCAGTAAATTATATTTTTAAGGCAATAGGAATTTGATTTTGACGAAACGAAAGATGGAGTGGTGATTAGAATTCTGTTTAGTATCATATTAAAAGAATAAAATTTAAAAATTCAAATTTAAATTTTCCAACCAAATGTCAAACTTTTACTAAGTTTGATCAAAATTTAAAATTTTACAAAAAAATTATTCTAATAAATTTGGTCAAATAAAACACTCAAAATTCATTTTTTATATTCCAAATTTAATTTTTATTTAAACTTAAAATACTTCCATTTTAAATTTGTTAAAAGTTAAAGATCGTTACACTTTATCTTAGTTAAAAGATGCAACATCAATTACTGCAATGTTAATTTGTTTCCCTTCATCGTATTTAAAAGGCTAAATGCCAATAAATTCAATATATATTTCAAATTAAAGGGTGGTTATAAATTTCCAATTTCTTATTACTAACATGTTTGTATCTTCTATTGTCATGATTAAATAGTTGCAACGTTCATTGCATTAATAAAAGACATCCAACACTTACCAATTAATTTTACCTTATTCCATTATCTGAAATCAGCTTGGTATGTTACCATTTAAATCACACATTTTATTTTCCTTAAATAAATATGCATTTTATCGCCGCTTACAATTTCCTTTATTATCCAATTCATTCCATTAACTACGCATTCAATTCTCATCCAATTATATTCAAATCTATGTTATCATCCTTATTATTCAATCAACAATACCCTATGAATTATATTAACATAAGTTTGCATTTTTTACATTCATTATTTTACCATTAACATCTTTTACCATATTGACTGTAATAATTAGTTACATAAATTTTCATTGATTTCCAAATTAATTCCAAACATATTAAATAAGGAGATGATAAATGAACATTTGTTACTTTTAATAATTTTATCACATTTATAAATTTATTGGTTATAAACAAAGATTATAACTACTTACTACATTACTGATTTCATATTCTATATTAACCAATTTCAATCAGTTACGTACAATCTCATCATTACATACATCATTTAATTTATTTCATTATTTACAATTATGACCAAATTAACCTAAAATTTATTTCAATTGATTGAAATTACATTAATAATTACCAATAGCATTCAAACAACATTATTAAATCATATTCAAATTATTTCCTCAATAATAAATCATAAATTTAACTTCTCATAATATTAAATGTCAAAATCTTATTTAATTTAATAGTTTTAATTATCAAAATTGACGGGTCGTTATACTCTCCCGCACTCAAAACTTTTCGTCCTCGGAAAGGGAATAAGATGGGATAAAGAAACTAATTTTTTCTTCTTCAGAATAATCAATTTACAAACTCTTTAAACTTACATAATTAAGTATTTTAGACAAAATATACCAACTTTAAATAATTAAAACTTTCATGTTCAAGTTTAATAAAAGTTTGAAAAATATTTCACAAAAATTTTCTATGTCCTAAATTCACGTAAAATTTCGCCAGAGTCTCCTCTGTACGAATAGCTCTGAAAAAATAATAACATCAATAATTTCAATATATATACATCATATTTCAAAAATAAAACATCTCAAATCACGTGAAAACAATAAACTATCATTGCAAAAACGTAATCCGAAAACGTACTTATTTGTCGGGCAAACAAACTTTATTTATGAAATCAAAAGCAGTTGCTATTGCTTCCATAAACCTATATTTCATTTATATAATCCAAAAGAGTTAAAATTATGTAAAAGATTATATATTAGTTATTTCAATTAATAGTGCAAGCAACATATAACATATATAATAATCATATGCAAACAAAAAAGTTCTACTATTATATGCAACAAAGGAAACTATCAAACATCCATAGCAACCAAACTCATGGTTTGTTTAGGTGCAGACACTTTTCATCGTCCAAGAGTGCTAAATAAACTATCAAGTGTACCTTATGTTCAACGGCTTTTGGTAATTAATTAATAGATTATTCGTACAACCTTAAACAATTTAGCATTTCATTATCCAAACATCCCATAAGCCAAGCACATAGGATTTGAAATATTATTTAAGTTTATTCGATTGGTTTTTTTCTTCATCTTTTACTTTTCATTCATTTATATAAAGATCGATCACTTACATAATTTTTTTTCCATTAAAGATTTAAGTCATTAATGAATCAATTCATAAAATATCAGTTAAGCTTCTACTGCCTTACTTAAGTTTATAAAGTAATTCGGTTATAGAATAAAAATTTAAGTTTTTGGTAATCGCCTTTGAAGAAATAAGAAATATTTCAATATATTTAAAAAAAATTCAGTTAAAACATTTAACATCATTCACTTAGCAAAAATATAAGAAACATTTAAAACATCCTCATAACATTATGCTGGGATTTTCTAAAAAGTTTAAAATAATGTTAGAAATTTATATCAAAACATTATAATAAGCTTAAAACAATAAAGTTCCTTAAATCCGATAATTTATTAGACTTATTATTTTAAAATAAGTATAAACTCAAGATTATTAAACTGAAACTAATAGTTTACTCAAATCTTACCTTAGATTTCCAAATCGAAGTATAAAATTTCATATCTTCATAATTAATTTTACATGCTCGTTTTAAAATGAATATTCAAATCATGGAAAAACATGTATTCTAGTTTAATACAAGATTCAAATGGTAAATAAACCTTTAAATTTACTAGCAGTACTTCAAAATCAAGGAAATATTTCAAACCATAATTTCATAAATAGTGATTCCAATTTATTTTTCAAGCATATTACTGTAAATAAATTTCCCAAATCATTTATTTTTTTATAAAATTGTAAAACACATTTTTTCATATAGTCCATTTGTATAATATCTTTAAATTATACGTTCAGAGAAATTTATATAAATTTTACTTGAAATATTCATTTGAAAATTTCATTTGAATATCAATCATCTTTAGTACTTCAATACTTTACAAAAAAATTCTTCTTGCTTCATTTATAAATACCATTTTAATTTTTTTTAAATAACATATTTATAAATATATGTAAACTATTTGAAAATAATTATTTACAATATCCCTTATATTTAAAAAGAAGCTATTGAAAACATTAAATTCATTATTTATAAATTTTATTAGTTTTAAATCTCAAAATACTTTTCAAACATCATTAATAAATCAATAATCAATAATCATTAACATAAATATGTTTTATTTAATTAATAACTTCTCACAATATTTACAACACTAATAATCTACTATTAAACCATGTTTTACATAAGTAAACAATATTTTAAACATTTTAAAGTATTTAGAAAAGAAAGGGAAAAATAATCAAAATATCCTTTATATAATACTTCTATCAAAATACCTTTATAACTCGATGTTTTAATAAGTTTGTCCTCGTTCTTACAAACTCTGGTCCTATATTGATCAGGCATAAGACTAGAAATCTCCAAGTACTTAGTAGACCCATTTCAACACCTAATGAAAATACTTTAAACATATATGAAAAATACCACTCAAAATCTAATGTCAAATGATGATGTTACAGTAGCAGTGGCCCGCTGTTGATCCAATGTTTACGCAATGGACATAAAAATTTCCAGAAGATCCTTCCACCTTTGGGATTCCAGAAAAATATCATAGCCATTTCGTAAACAAGGGACCAGCGACCCGTGCTGCAGTGGTATGATGTTGTAACAGACCGCGCATCCATACCCCTTTGATTTCAAAAATAGTTCCATCAAAACAACTCAAAGTGGATGGAAGTATGAACCATTAGGGTGAAAGAAGAAAAGAGGTAGAAGAAGAAATAAAAAACAATATCATAATCTCACAAACGCAGCGGAATAACATATAATAGATAACAACAGATTTTTATACAAAAGAACTAGAACTGTTTTATATATTACATCATTAGAGTACAACATCAAACAAAAAACATAACATTGGAAAATTATGATAACTTGTCCACACAAAGCTGAATAAACAACATACCATACACAGTGGAAATAAGTTAGATACGTATGATACGTCTCCCCTTCCAATGTATCCCTTACGTCTCCCCTTCCAATGTATCCCATGAGCTCCATAGCAGTCCATCCAAAATCTATATTCTATAATACTCGATCTTACCCGAGCATTATAGTAAAATAATACCCGAGTCAGTCTGGAAAACTAGCATGAGAAAACACACTCAATTGAATTATCAAAGTTTCAAAATCCTTTGAAACCAAAGGTATCTCGTAAGACCATGCCACAAATAAATATGTCGGGTTTTTACCATACGATAACTAAAACATTTTTATCAAATCCGTCTGATATTATAATAGTGCCTATAGAAAGTAAAATAGAATCTAGCTGAAATGCTTGCATCTCACGTTTTAGCATATTTAGGCACAATCAAAACCGTACTAGCGCTTATTGAAGATTGGATTTCATACAATGACAGGGCTACTAGGGTACCGCCCGTCACATTACCTGGTCTAGATCAGAGTACCGAGGATCCGCCTCGATCCACTGCAACACAAGACCGGAGTTGCCCCTTACTAGATAGTCCGAATAAGATCACCTCACGGTTGAGATCAGCAACCGCCTACACAGCCAAAATAAAAAGGGACATCCAGATAGGGTTGACCTTATCCTAATTGATTGCTAGCCATTTAGCCTTGCTGCACCTCCCATGTTTTAGCCATTCCCGGTTGATGAGGCTTGAGGCTATGCGTTACCTTTTTAGCACACATCCACTTGGAATGCTCACCGTCCTCCTGACGATGGTCAGATAGCATTCAATCATACAAGTTGCCCGGGGTCTGGACAAACCGAATCACCGTCTTTATCATCTTCGCGGTCTTCATTCGCAAATGTTCAAATCGTATGGTTTTCGACTAATTACACCCGATCCCAGTCTCTTCGAAGCGATCACCGCATTGGCCAATATTAATAGTCAATTATTCAACCATGAAATTTAAACAATCATTCAACCAATTATTTATTCCCATAGAAAAGCACCAAGTCTTAATAATTTAGATTTTAATACTTTAAAATTCCTTTACCCAAAAATATACACTCAAAACGTTTGAAATAAAACAACTTAAATCACTTTATTCAAAATATTAGTTATAAAGTTCTATAATAATTTTCCAAATACAAACTTAGCCAAAATTGATTTTAAATAAAATTATTATATAAGTATAAATATTTAGTAATTATCTTTTAAATCATAATATTAATTTAACCTTCAAAATAATTACTACTATAATTAATTTTAAATAAATATTTACTTAAAATTATAACAATTTAAAATAAATAAATTTCTCTAAAAAACACACCTTTAAACAACTTTAAATCCTTTAAGTTAGAAATCTTCTTTTGAAAAATACACTTAGCTTTTCAGGAAATACTGTAACAATCTTGTATCTTGTGATTATTTTAATTGTATATTTTATTTATTTCAAATTGAATTTCTTGATTTAAAATTTTATTTTATTTATCAAATGAATAATTTTTGTTATTTTAAATATAAGTTTTGATTTTTATGTGGATTATAATTCCAAACATGAATTAATAGAATATTTTCCAGAAAAGTGGATTTTTGGTCAATATGGTCAAACTTTGACTTTTAAATTTAAATATTTGAATTTTTGAATTTTATCTTTTATTATGAAAATAAATTAAATTTAAAGAATACCGCTTTTCGTCTCGTTGAAATCTGATTAATATAGTGAAAGTTATGTTTTTTACAATATTGTGTGTAAATTGATTTATAAACAATATTGTTTATTTTATTTTTATAAATAATATTTTGGTTTGTCGTAAATTTTTCTAGTTTGTGTATATATGTGTAATATGACATGTTATATATATATATATATATATTTTATTTTTAAAACATTTTTGAAGTGTTGTAGTTATTTTTCTAAAAGCTAGTTATATTTTGTTTTCAATTTTAAAACTAGTTTACATATAATTAACTATTTTCTTATATTTTTCTAAAATTTATTTATTCATTTCATTTTCACATTATTTTGTATTCATTTTTATTCTATTTACATGATTTTATTTTAGTTTATTTGCATAAAAGAAAATAGGAAATTTAAGGATACTTTAGCCTTTTTAACTTTTGACTTTTCATTTTCCACCCCTTCATTTTTGGGCCGTCCCTTGCCAAACTCATAGCCATGAGTTTCTTAAGCAGTTCATGTGAAAACATCTCTTCTTATCCCACTTTCACGCAAGGTTTCAGATCTGAAAGGAAGAAGATAATGGCTCTTATATTTTTCTACTCTTTCCTCTTCTTTTTATTGATTTTCCGTTAAAATTTGCCTTGCCGCTTCGTGCAGTTGCTCGACCATAGCCTCACCACCTTCACCTCCCTCCTCCTCTTCACCATCCATGACCCATCACCATCTCCTCCTCTGACTTGACCAGGCCGTGCGCCCTACTTGATCAAAACTCCTCCCAAAAAAATGCAACATCCCTTGAAATCCATGCAAGCCGAGCCACCACTACAACATACACCATCATACATCATCTTGGCCGCCTCCTATTGCTCCACCACCACCTTGATACCACCACTACCCATCAACTTAGCCTCCGTCCAGACCTGAACACACATGGACGAGCCCACATCACCTTCGGTCGAGCCCAATTTGTTGACCAAAACTCCACTTTAGTGCTTGCCTCTTTGTATTCATGTTGTGTAACTCCTCTACACTCTTCAAATCCTTGTTAGCCGTGCCTTTTGATCCAAACCAAAGCCTTTTCCCACCTAAAACCTATTATGACCGAGCCTAAGGCATGTATGGCCGAGCACAAGATGTGTTAGGGTCAAGCAAAATTGATTAAAAGCTAGGTGATGCTCTTTGTTGCTTCTAATTTCCGCCTTGTTTCAATTTATCTTTGGTATCATATTTTTATTTTTATATGGCTTGTTTATGTGTTGTTCACAAGATAAAAACTTGGCTCTCCACTCCACTCTAGTCAAGAGTCGTGTTATCATGCCTTTTGGAATTCGTTTTTGTGCTTTGTCTTGCTATCTTCAGCTTGAAACAAGTGATTATTTCACACATGACATATTTACTTATATAAACTATGAAGTGACATCAGGTGAATATGTAAACTGCTATATCATATTATACTATGTTATACCTGCCTATGATATGATTCATATGATGTTCACCCTGTTAATAAACCTGTCATATCATCTGTTACTGCTATATAATGCTATGTTGTTATTTATAACTATTTATCACACTACAAGTTCCCCGTAGAATAGAATCACTATGGGTTCAAATGATTCATACTCGAACGGACTTTAGAATATGGAAAAATCATTATGGGCTGAAATGACAGGCCAAAGCGATTTTATTTATTTCATTTTACTTGGGACTGTGGGTTTGAAATGATAGAACTTGCGTTTACTTTGTAAATTACGGATTGAAATGATATATTATCCGTATCACTCGACCTAGGCTAGAAAATTATATACAGACCCGTGGTTAATATATATTTTCTAAATTTTTTATTTAAAAATGTAAATATTATGATATTTTTAATTTAAATTTAATTAAAAATGATTTTTCTAAATATTAGTGACTTTCTACAAGTTAAATAATTGAGATAAATAAATGCTAATGAAAATTTTGAAATATAAGTTAATTTTGGAAATTTTGATATGTTTATAAATAGAGTTAAATTAAGTAAGAAAATATGATAAATTGATTTAAATTTGTATTTAAAATGATTTTATAAAGTGTTGTTTAATTTTCTATGAATTAAAAATAGTTAAATAAATGAATGAGAAAAAATGAATTTGAATTATAACTTAACTTGGAAATTGTGAATGTGTTTTAAAAATAAAAGTTAATTTAAGAAAAATAAAATAGAATTAAAATTTATTTATAAAAAAATGGTAAATTAAATTTAAAGAATAACGTAAATGAAAATGTTATGAAAATTGTACACTTGAATTTATTAAGTGAATTATTGAAAATTTGATTTTTTTTTATAGGAAATTTACTTTATAAAAATCATAAGTTAAAGGTATTTTAATGAACATTTTTAAGTGTTAAATTATGATTTTTATAATGTTTAAAAATGGTTAAAATTAAAGTTTAATTTATTGATGAAATTGTATCAAAAATTTGGAATTAAATACTAGAACTTCAGAAATGCTATCGGTTCTAAAGTTAACTTAAAATCTAAAGTAAATGATGTTACAACACTTTGTAAGTGCTGTGGTTGACACAAATGAACTATGGCTAAAATTTTAACTAAGTGATATTACAACACTTGGTAAGTATTACAACAGTTTTATTTAAATGCTATCTTTTATGAATAATCTGTTTCCAAATGAACCAAACTATTACAGGAGTTTTTGTTTAAAGCCGTCTTTGCTGAATTTAACCGTTTTAAATTATAAATTACATCCGTTTTTCTAAATGCCGTGAAAGGCTAAAATTTTCAATGTTTATATTTTTTAACTAAATAAATGAGCTAAGAATTGTCTAAAATTTTGGGAAATGAATACTTGATTTGTAAATATAATAACTTCACTTTTGAATGGTTTAAATGAATTGTTTTGATTTAAATATAAACTATTTGAAAGGTGATTTGAAATGATAATAAATGAATGATATCGTTGATTTAAAAGGGTATTTAAATTTGAATATTTGGATTTGAATTCTAATAATGATTTAAAAATAAAGTTTGAAAAAATATGATATTTTGAGGTATTATATTTTGATACATTGAAATGGTTTGGAAATGATTTGATCTTTATTTTTGGTAAAAAATTTGAATTTGGAAATGATACATTATTTTGAAGTATAAACTATGATTTTTAAACTACAACCACGGGTTATAATAACGATTCATTGTTGAAGAGACCGGGATCGGATATGGACATACTCTCTGTCGATACCTAAAACCACTTTAACAATTGTGTACGCGGTGGAGATTCCAGAACATAGTAGGATGGTGGCGACACTCCTCTTGAGGTATGAACATGGACCTGACTCTCATGAGTTGACTTACGGTGGCTAAAACAAGACCGATTGACATGCCAAGTGAGGTAGCTCCTCCGATCGGACACATTCCTTCGATACTATACTCTTACTTGTGATTGATTTGATGTATATCCTCCGATTTTGATTGGGAGTGTGTTCCGAAGTGGATGGTAGTAGCTGCTATGCGCTACCAGCAGCGCGGAAGCGTAATTGGTATATCTACCCTGGCATTGCCTAGTTGTGCCATGTCACCTACCATATCGGCCTTACTACAAGTTTGTTTTTCTCCCATAGCCCATGGAGTATTTAGGGTAGTCTCCTGATCTGGAGATATGCTGATACTGTATGGACTACTGGGACTATTACGTGTTGGGGCTATATGGGTAACCCTTCGATGCTATTTTAAAGTAGGTTTATTTTACTGTAGACATTATTATAATAGCACAATATTACCACATAGTAAATTGTTTAACGGATCCTTAGAGGATGGGCCCTTCCAAGCATCCTTTAAGTTACTTGTACTTTATTACAGTTCACTTGAGTTGGTTTACATTATATAAGTGTATATGTCCCGACTCGAGTGTTTTGTGTTTTGCTTTATGCTTGGTTCAGCCTGAGTATTTACAGCTTTGGATTTCTCTTTCCATAGCTAGCTGGAGATTCTATCTATCTAGTAATTATCTATTTCAGTTGTTCTATTTCAGTTCTTGTATTAGTGAACATCTATGTATTTGGAATTTCTATTGTATTTGTTTTCTGACTGATATTATGTATTTGTTTTGAGAGTTTGTTATAGTAGCTTCATGAACTACTATGGTATTTAAAATTTCCGCTGTGAGTTATTCCGATATTTCTGTGTCTGTGATTCTGTGAATGATTTCATTTTCTTCAAATTTTATTACAGTGTGGTATTTTGAGCAATTCAAGTCCGACATGTGCGGATGCGAATGACTAAAAATATCGGGTTGTTACATTTGATATCAGAGCTTTGGTTTTAGGAAAATCATAGCCTGTGGAGCAAAAAATCATTAGAGATAGGGTAGGAATACCCTAAAATGAGTGAAATCAATCTCAGAATCACTTCTATATGAGAGAACGTATTTTCAAAGTATAAAATGATTTTCAAAATGATTTTTCAAAATGATTTTTCAAAGGATTTTTCAAAGATTATTTTGATATAAACTTTTCTTGTTTTAAAGGAAAATTTTCTAAACTTCCTTCCTTTCGTATCTGTCTTGTTAGTATTTTCTTCTTTAGGATATTCATCCAAGTGAATTTGTCCTATCTTATCTTTGTCTCCTCCATATCCTGTCCTAAATTCATTCTTGATATTTTTCAGGATGAATCGAGGAAATGCCGGAGGTAGGGGTCGTGCCCCAGCTCCTCAACTTGTTGCATCCATTAAGTTCACTGTTCTCTATAAGGAATTCTCTCAACTTGGTGGAACCAAGTTTTCTGGTTCAGAGTGCATTATTGAAGCTCAGCAATGGTTGCGTAGTTTAGAGACGATATTTACCGGTCTTAAGATTACCGATGCCCAGAAGCGTCAGTTAGCAGCTTGGCAGCTGCAAAGAGTCTGCCCAAGATTGGTGGGAGTCTGATATGGCTAACACCGTCGAGGCCGATCTTTCTTAGTAGCAGTTTAGGTATCTTCTTGTGTTTCTTGAATTTTGTTTCTCTATCTCCTTCGTGCCATTTCTAAGCTTATTTATCACCTTTTAGGGATGCTTTCGTTGCTAAGTGGATGCCCAAAGCCGAGAAATCCCAGCTTTATAGGGAGTTTATGGATCTCAAGCAAGGAAGCATGTCTTTTTCTGAGTATGAGAGGAAGTTCAACAAACTTTCTAAGTTCGGTCCTAGCCTAATAGACACTCCTCTCAAGATGAATGAGAAGTTCATTTCCTATGCTCGTCCTGAGTACTATGGTCGTCTCATTTCTCATGTTCATGGAACTTTTACCCAGCTTATGGATATGGCCATTCGTTATGAGAACCCTACTTCTAAGAGTCCTGCTGTTGTTGGTGCTCCTCTATTTCAGTCTTCCTATGCTAAATCTAAGAAGAGAAAGACTAATTTACAGCAACAGAAGCAGAATTGGCTCAAGAATGCGATTTTGGGAACTTCATCATCTTCTCCTTCTCAGAGGCAACCTGTTGATCTTTCTTCTATCACCTGCTTCAAATGTGATCAGAAGGGACACTATGTCAATAGTTTCCCTACTTTAACTGGTGCAGCTATTCCTCCTCTTGCTCAGTTGGGTAAGCCTTCCGGTATATTTGCTATCACCTCTGCATCTTCTTCAGCTCCTGTTCCTAGTGCTCCTAGGGATGACCAAGGTACTCTTCAGTGCAACCTTTTCTTTATTTCTGTATCATGTTCATGTTTATTTGATACCGGAATTTTCCGTAGTTTGATTTCTGTTGACTTGTGTGATAAGTTTGAGTATCTCCTTTCTCCTAAGTTTACTTCTATGCCTTTATGTGTTTCAAATCCAATTGGGGTCCGCAAACCTTAATAGGATTTGTAAGCATGTACAACTTCTCTATTTTGATCATTTCTTTAGTGGCGATCTTCATTAAACTCCTGTAGTCAGATTCTTCTATCCCGATTTATTTGATGAAGTCATTGCTTTACCTCCTAAGCGGGAAATTGATTTCCGTATTGATCTTATTCCTGGAGCTTTGAGAATGGGTTACATGAATGGTTAGTCATACCTTTTGGTTTGACTAATTTACCTGCTTTCTTTGTTGATTTAATGAATCTTGTTTTCATGCTGTGTTTACTAAGTTTTTTAAATGCCATTTCTGGGAAGATGAAGTCCAATTCCTTGGACATATTGTTTCTAGTAATGGAATTTCTGTTGATCCAGTCATGATCGCTGGGATCAATGAAAATCTTTCTTTCTTTCTCTTTTTCCTTAGTCATTCAATTATTCTATCTTTTCTGTTGTTCCTATTTCTCCCTATTCTATTAGAGGATTGGGAAACTTCTTAGACTCCTTCTGAGATTTTGTAGTTTTCTGAGCCTTGCCGGTTATTACCGGAGATTCATTGAGAATTTTGCTCGGATTGCTGCACTTTTCACTGATTAGTTTATCTGGGTTATTGTGGATAGACTGACCAAGTCCTCTTATTTCATTCCGGTCAAGTCTACTCATTCTGCTTCTTGCTTATCTGAGATCTACATGAGGGAGATTATTCGTCTCTGTGGTGTTCTTATAAGTATTGTTGGTGATCATGATCCTATCTTTTCTAGTCAGTTTGGAAAGGTTTTCTAGTATCTTTGGGTACTCCTCTGAATCTGAGTACTGCTTACCATCCACAGACAGACGGTCAAACGAGAAGAGTGAATCAGATTTCTCGAGGATCTTCTTCGTGCTGGTGTTCTTTTTTCTGGAGGACCTTGGGAAGATTATCTTCACCTTGTTAAACTTACTATAACAACAGTTATCAGGTATAATATCAATCTTCTTATCATCTTGTCTTAATCCTTTTTTGTGTGTTTCACATACCTTCTTCCTTTACGAGGACGAAAAGTTTTGAGTGGGGAAGAGTGTAACAACCCTATATCTTGTGATTATTTTAATTGTATATTTTATTTATTTTAAATTAAATTTCTTGATTTAAAACTCTATTTTATTTATCAAAATGAATAATTTTTGTTATTTTAAATATAAATTTTGATTTTTATGTGGATTATATAGTTCCAACATGAACTAATAGAATATTTTCCAGAAATTTGGATTTTTGGTCAATATGGTAAAACTTTGACTTTTAAATTTAAAATTTAAAATTTTAAATTATTGAATTTTATCTTTTATTGTAAAAATAAATTAAATTTTAAGAATACTGCTTTTCGTTTCATTAAAATCTGATTAATATTGTGAAAGTTATGATTTTTACAATATTGTGTGTAAATTGATTTATTTAACAATATTGTTTATTTTAATTTATATAAATAATATTTTGTTTGTCATATATTGTTCTAATTTGTGTATATATGTGTAATATGACATGTTATATATGTATTTTATTTTTAAAACATTTTTAAAGTGTTGTAGTTATTTTTCCAAAAACTAGTTATATTTTGTTTTCAATTTTAAAACCAGTTTACGTATAATTAACTATTTTCTAATATTTTTCTTTATTTTTCTAATTTTTTTATTCATTTCATTTTCACATTATTTTTTATTCGGTTTTATTTTATTTACCTGATTTTATTTTAGTTTATTTGCATAAAAGAAAATAGGAAATTTAAAGAGACTTTAGCCTTTTTAACTTTTGACTTTTCATTTTCCACCCTTTCATTTTTGGGCCGCCCTTCCCAAACTCATAGCCATGAGTTTCTTAATGAAATTCACATGAAAACATCTCTTCTTATCTCACTTTTCACACAAGGTTTCAGATTTGAAAGGAAGAAGGTAATGGCTCTTATGTTTTTCTACTCTTTCCTCTTCTTTTTATTGATTTTCCATTGAAATTTGCCTTGCCTCTTCTTGCATTTGCTCGGCCATAGCTCACCATCTTCACCTTCCTCCTCCTCTTCACCATCCATGATCTATCAATATCTTCTCCTCTAACTTGACCAGCCGTGCACCCTCCTTGATCAAAACTCCAGTAAAAAACTGCAACATCCCTTGAAATCCATGCAAGCCGAGCCACCACTACAACATACACAATCATACATCATCTTGGCCGACTCCTATTGTTCCACCACCACCTTGATACCACCACTACCAATCGACTTAGCCTCTTTCCATACCTGAACTCACATGGCCGAGCCCACATCACCTTTGGTCGAGCCTAAATTGTTGACTAAAACTCCACTTTAGTGCTTGCCTCTTTGTATTCATGTTGTGTAACTCCTCTACACTCTTCAAATCCTTATTAGCCGTGCCTTTTGATCCAAACCAGAGCCTTTTCCCACCTAAAACATGTTGTGATCGAGCCTAAGGCATGTATGGCCGAGCACAGGATGTGTTAGGGTCAAGCAAGCTAGGTGGTGCTCTTTGTTGCTTCTAATTTCCACCTTGTTTCAATTTATCTTTGGTATTGTATTTATATTTTTATATGGATTGTTTATGTATTGTTCACAAGATAAAAACTTGGCTCTCCACTCCATTCTAGTCAAGGGTCTTGTTATCGTGCCTTTTGGAATTCGTTTGTGTGCTTTGTCTTGCTATCTCCAGCTTGAAACAAGTGAGTATTTCACACATGACATATTTACTTATATAAATTGTGAAGTGACGGCAAGTGAATATGTAAACTGCTATATCATGTTATACTATGCTATACCTGCCTATGATATGATTCATATGATGTTCATCCTGTTAATAAACCTGTCATATCATCTGTTACTGCTATATAATGCTATGCTGTTATTTATAACTATTTATCACACAGCAAGTTTCCTGTAGAATAGAATCACTATGGGTTGAAATGATACATACTCGAATGGACTTTAGAATAGGGAAAAATCATTATGGGTTGAAATGGTAGGCCTGAGTGATTTTATTTATTTAATTTTACTTGGGACTACGGGTTTGAAATGATAGAACCCAGGTATTCTTTTAAATTATGGATTGAAATGATATATTATCCGTATCACTTGACCTAGGCTAAAAAATTATATACAGACCCGTGGTTAATATATATTTTCTATTTTTTTTAAAATACTTTAAAAATGTAAATGTTATGATATTTTAATTTAAATTTAATTAAAAATGTTTTTTCTAAAATATTAGTGATTTTCTAAAGTTAAATAAGTGAGATAAATAAATGGCAAAGAAAATTTTGAAATATAAGTTAATTTTGGAAATTTTGATTTGTTTATAAATGGAGTTAAATTAAGTAAGAAAATATGATAAATTGATGTAAATTTGAATTTAAAATGATTTTATAAAGTGTTATTTATTTTTCTATGAATTAAAAATAGTTAAATAAATGAATGAGAAAAAATGAATTTGAATTATAACTTAACTTGGAAAATGTGAATGTGTTTTAAAAATAAAAGTTAAGTTAAGAAAAATAAAATGGAATTTAATTTATTTATAAAAAATGGTAAATTAAATTTAAAGAATAAAATAAATGAATATGTTATGAAAATTGTACACTTGAATTTATTAAGTGAATTATTGAAAATTTGATTTTTTTTTTATAGGAAATTTACTTTATAAAAATCATAAGTTAAAGGTATTTTAGTGAACATTTTTAAGTGTTAAATTATGTTTTTTATAATGTTTGAAAATTGTTAAAATTAAAGTTTAATTTATTTGTGAAATTATATAGAAAATTTGGAATTAAATAATAGCACTTCAGAAATGCTATCATTTATGAAGTTAACTTAAAATCTAAAGTAAATGATATTACAGCACTTTGTAAGTGTTGTGGTTGACACAAATGAACTATGGCTAAATTTTAACTAAGTGATATTATAGCACTTGGTAAGTGCTGTGGTAGCTGAAAGATAACTAAAATCTGAAACTAAATAAAGGGCTACAGTAGCACTTGATAAGTGTTGTGGTAGGCTGAAATGAACTGTTTTTAAATGAACTAAACTATTACAACAGTTTTATTTAAATGTTGTCTTTTCTGAATAAACTGTTTTCAAATGAACCAAACTATTACAGCAGTTTTTGTTTAAAGCTGTCTTTGTTGAATTTAACTGTTTTAAATTATAAATTATAGCAGTTTTTCTAAATGCTGTGAAAGGCTGAAATTTTCAATGTTTATGGTTTTTAACTAAATAAATGAGCTAAGAATTGTCTAAAATTTTGGGAATTGAATACTTGATTTGTAAATATAATGACTTCACTTTTGAATGGTTTAAATGAATTGTTTTGATTTAAATATAAACTATTTGAAAGGTGATTTGAAATGATAATAAATGAATGATATCTTTGATTTAAAAGGGTATTTAAATTTGAATATTTGGATTTGAATTCTAATACTGATTTAAAAATAAAGTTTGAAAAGATATGATATTTTGAGATATGATATTTTGATACATTGAAATGGTTTAAAAATGATTTGATCTTTATTTTTGGTAAAGAATTTGAATTTGGAAATGATACTTTATTTTGAAGTATAAACTTTGATTTTTAAATTACAACCACGGGTTATAATAATGATTGGTTGTTAAAGAGACCGGGATCGGATATGGACATACTCTCTATCGATACCGAAAACCACTTTAACAACTGTGTATGCGGTGGAGATTCCAGAACGAAGTATGATGGTGGCGACGCTCCTCTTGAGGTATGAACGTGGACCCGACTCCCGTGAGTTGGATTAAGGTGGCTAAAACAGGAGCGATCGACGGGCCAAGTGAGGTAGCTCCTCTGATCGGACACATTCCTTTGATACTATACTCTTACTTGTGATTGATTTGATGTACATCCTTCGATTTAGATTGGGAGTGTGTTCCGAGGTGGGTTGTAGTGGCTGCTATGCGTTACCACCAGCCCGAAAATATAATTGGTATATCTACCCTGACATTGCCTTGTTGTGCCGTGTCACCTACCATATCGAGCCTTACTACGAGTTTTTTTTCTCCCGTAGCCCATGGAGTATTTAGGGTAGTCTCCCGATCTGGAGATATGCTGATACTGGATGGACTACTGGGACTATTACGTGTTGGGGGCTATATGGGTAACCCTTCGACGCTATTTTAAAATAAGTTTATTTTACCGTTCGCATTATTATAATAGCGCAATATTACTACATAGTAAATAGTTTAACGGATCCTTAGAGGATGGGCGGTCCCAAGCATCCTTTAAGTTACTTGTACTTTATTACAGTTCACTTGAGTTGGTTTACATTATATAGGTATGTATGTCCTGACTCGAGTGTTTTGTATTTTGCTTTACGCTCGAGTCAGCCTGAGTATTCGCAGCTTTGGATTTCTCTTTCTAGAGCTCGTTGGAGATTCTATCTATGTAGTAATTATCTATTTCAATTGTTCAATTTCACTTCTTGTATTAGTGAACTTCTATGTATTTGGAATTTCTATTGTATTTGTTTTTTGACTAATATTATGTATTTGTTTTGAGAGTTTGTTATAGTAGCTTCATGAACTATTATGGTATTTAAAATTTCTGCTGTGGGTTATTCTGGTTTCTGTGCCTGTGATTTTATGAATGATTTCATTTGCTCCAAAAATTTTTACAATGCAGTATTTTGAGCAATTTAAGTCTGACATGTGCGGATGCGAATGGCTGAAAATATCGCGTTGTCACAAATACACCTTCCATTCCAACATAACCCGTCTAATCATTTATAAATCCTTCTCGATTTATTCCCGTTCAATTTACGTCCTAAACCCGTAAATTTATTTTCTACTCTTTTAGAAATAAACCACTATTATTTTTAAACAAATCACCCTTTCTTAAAAATTCCTACCGTGAATTTAAAATCTCAAATATCCACTGATATTTATTTCACTTTATTTATAAGCCCAGTTTCTATGTTCCATAGTCCCATTCTCCTTTTAAATCCCTATTTCAAATACTTTGTAAATTTTCAAATCGATTTCCAAAATTAACCCATTTTAAAACAAATTCCTTTACTGACCCAAATCAATTCCAAAACCAATTAATTCCAGATTCTTCCTTTTATTACGATTTAAAATCTTATTTAAATCTGACATTATCAACTTCACACTTTATATCAAAATTTCCCCTTTTTAAATTCTCCCAAACCATTTTAAACCTTAAATTTAAAAATAAATACTTCATTTATTTTAACATTATCACTTTAGTTTCAGTATTCATTTATTCCCATTTATTCAAAACCTCTTCCCCCATACTCGGAATTTATTTGATAGGATTTTAAATCAAACTCTTTATCCTTTCCCAAATTCATTCTTTTAATTTATCCAATTTCACTATATTTATTTTACTTAGTATTCCCTCTTTTATTTTCCTTTAAAATCCAATCTTTATATTTTTGACATCTTAATATACCCAAAATATGTTCAGTCAAACCATAGCATTCAATATTTTTAATTCCCAATATAATCAATATAATCTGTCACGGATCATCAAATAAACATATCATCGAATATGAAAATAAATTCAAATATTTATAGGAATCTAGTCGGATCCCTCCAACCTGATTCACTGCATCCGTAGATATTACCACAATATAAAAATACCAATCCCACTTCGAGGGTGATATCGTGGTATAAAGGATCATCCGCTATATAATGCGGGAATATCAATCACTCCAATATATATATACACTACTATATATAATATCACATCCAAACTGATAATAGATCATCAATTCAAGCAACCAATCCAATAATTTAAATTTAACCATTTAAATTTAAACGGTAATCCACACGAGTGAGATTAACTCACCTTTATTTTTGCTTGCGGTCCATTCCAATCTTGATTGGTTTTACGGTTTTTGACCTTGTGTAAACATTATAAGGTTTGTTAATATTTGAATTGATCGATGATTAACTACTATTTATTTATTTATTTAATTTAAGCTAACAATTTGGTTTTAATTCCTGTTAAAAAATTGTCTTTAGTTATTAAATAGCTAAATAATTTATAAAATAAATTAACCACCCTAAATACATATTTTTAAAATAAACTAGTAAGTTAAAAGATGTCTGTTTGTTCTATCTTTCATTTTGAAACTGCTTATATGTTTATAAAAATAATCTATATAGATTTTAAAAATCTAATTTTGTATACTCTTATATTTTCCAAAATCTTATCCATATTTTTTTTTGTTTTACCTACATATTAAAACATGCATGAATATATTTCATTGAATCAAGTTGAATCGAAAAAGGAAAAAAAAAGAATCGAATACCTAACTGCCGTCAAGCCCTATCTTGGCCTCATCAAGAAGCTTCACCCTCTGCCTATCATCGACTTCCCCTGACAACGCGACTACGACCAAAGACTGCTCGCCGCCGCCCCCTCACGCTTTCACCTGTAGTACTTTTCCCCAACGACAAAGCATCCTTTGTTCGAACAGCCCTGCATCCAAATCGATCGACCAACCCTCATCGAAACCATCGCCCCTTCCTTATGCGCTCACCCCAACTTCACCGAGTCATGACTCGCTCGTGTTCGTCCTCTTTCGAGATTGAGTTCTCCATAACTATCGATCCACTCGTGGCAACCCCTCATATTTACGCGACAAATCGAAACCCCTCACGCGAGGAATTCGATCGATTCGATGACATAAAGCTCTTCCGCCCTGTATCTTTTTGGGTTTCGATTTGAGAAAGAATTGTAAAGAAGGGAGGGAGGTCGTTTGGACTGAAAAGGAAAGAAGAATGTAAGCTCGCGATTTCTTTGAACAGGGGCCATTATATATATTTATTTTAAATGATCACTGTGTACATTTTGAAAAGGGAAGGGGAGACCAGATGAGATGTTTAGCGTGCCAAAATGAACAAGCTACGGTGAATGCAAAGGAGACAAAAGCTGCCGAGGAGAAAAAGTTTTGATGTGCTATGAACTCAGCTGAAGTTGACTAGGATATATATATATATATATATATATATATATATATATGTAAATTTAAATTTAAATTCAAATTGTCTCAATAAATGCAATTCAGAATTTCAAACCCCTATCGAGGCATGCCACTAGGTGTCTATAATGTTATACCCCTATTTTGAATGCAATGAAAAAGGTTTCGAGTCCTAATTCGATCGTACGGATAAGACAACTTTTTGAACCTAGTTATTAAATTGAATTTTCATTATAGATTTCAGTGCGTTTACATATCGTATGGCCATACGCTAATCCCAAACGCTATGAAAATTGGAATCTAATAATAATACACTATTACAGATCCAATAGAACTGGTTCGTCAAATTTCGAGACTGTGCCTCGGAAGGCTATTTTTCAATTTCAATTTAAACGATATATTTTTTAAAACTAAACAAATCACCTTAAAAATCAATCTTAACACTTCTATTATCTTCAGTATTATTAATATAAATTTTATAAGCCATTGAAATATTTTTAACAAGCTTTAAATTCTAGATTCAATACTTTACCCAATTTCCACTTATTAAATTCAATAATTTAAATTATCAAATAAATAGCGATATTTGAAATTCAAGTTATAATTTAACTTTTAAATATTTGAAATTAATTAAATATTCTAATTTCAAATATCCAAAACTCCGGGTTGTAACAACTGCTGATTCAATGATTTACGCAATGGATGCACTTCCTCCCCAGATGATCCATAAGCAACAGATCCCAGGATTGAAAGTGCCTTCATTGGGTAAACTAAAGAACCATCTATCCTGGAAAAAAAAATCAAGCAACTCATGAATTTATGTCAGAACAACCATACCGGTTCGAATCTATTTCTGAATTCACCCAAGTATATCAGGGCTTTTTGGTTGAATCCATTCCTGGATTCCCCAAGTCCATCTAGGTTGAAACATGTCATATTATATTTCTTCGCGAAGGGTACTTCTCCATGCTTTTACTTCAAAATATATCATACCATATACAATACCCTTTCAAAATCATAACTTCAAATATCACACTTATCTAAATTCCATTATATACAATATTTCATTTCAGACCGACAAAAGTCTCGACTATATGAAATCATTCTTATATGAATTCTATTGTATATAAGATTTATCTCTTCAGATCGAATACCTTCCAAAATCAGTAGTCTTTAAAATCACCTTATACATATATAAAGTCCATCTTATATGAGAATCGGAATTTTTTCAAAAACAATTACGCTGCATAAAAACCATATGAGATGAACATCTTTGCTTTATAAAAGGTTTTGAATTTAGAATAGTTTTGAATCTAAAGTAGTACTGTATATAAAATAGTTTTTGTATATAAGATAAAATAAAAAATAGTTTGTACATAAAATAGTTTGTGAAATAGTTTTTGTGTATAACATAAAATAAAAAAATAGTTTTGTATATAAAATAGTTTGTAAAATAGTTTTTTATATAAGATAAAATAAAAAAAATAGTTTTGTATATAAAGTAATTTGTAAAATAGTATTTTTATGTAGGAGAAAATAAAAAAAAATTATTTTTTATATAAAATAGTTTGTAAAATAGTTTTTGTACATAAGATAAAATAAAAAATAGTTTTGTACATAAAGTAAAATAAAAATATTTTGTAAAATGGTTTTGAATTCATAGTAGGTTCGCATAAAAAATTTCCAATTTAAATTACAAAGGATATCCAACCAATAATTTTCATTTTCAGTGTTAAAGCATATCAATTATATTAGAACATAAGGTGTACATATGCCATCATCATGCAATATCACATTCGATCGCTCAGTCGATCACACAATTTCGCTTTTGAACTAGTATTGTTCATTCGACTTCCCTAGTGCGGACTTTGATAAGCTTTCTTGACTAGAAACCATCATTCTCCTTGCATAGCCATAAACTATGAGAGAATTTTAGAATCAGACCAAAACTCCATATCAAATTTCGCCATCAAAAAACAAATGAAAAATCCTAACACAAAATGATGTAATTCATCTCAAACTTGTGTAATCAAATCCAGATCAAATTAATATGCGAATAAAACAATATACGTACAACTTACGTATTTATTCCAATTTGTTTCATAACCATTACATTTTCAATTCACATTATAAATCTCATTCATTTATACACATTTTATCTCTTATCAATTAAAAAATTCTCCGTTTAATGAAAAATCATTAATAAATAACATTACTACATCCCGCTTCATTTTAAATCACATTTATTTTCATATATAGCATTTCTCATTTAATACTACATTTATCTGCGAATCATTTCATAGGAAATTTCCTTAAGTTTATAACCAATTTATAAAGGCTTAACTTCTTTTATAAGACATTATTCAAGTTTAAAGTTACCACAACTTTAACTATAACCATTTCTTGCAACATCCATTTATTTCGTAAACAATTTACTAGTCATGACTTTATTTATAATCATTTCATTTTAGATTATATTTGTTTATCCAATTAGTTTTCACTTTGACTTTTGAATTATTTATGACACATTTCTTAAATTTTAGCTAAGTTTATAAACATTTTTACAACCATTTAACTCTATTTATAACACATTTTTCTCCATAATTTCAACTCAAATACTTCAATTCACACTTATAGCATCATATTTCATCATAAAGTATATACAATCTTTCAGAATCATTTTCTTAACATAAATTTCAAAAATTAAAATCTTGTTTTACTCATTTTGCCTTTTCCAATTAAGGTTATAAAATTCAACTTTTACAATTTTAAAAAATTACTAAGTCACTAAAATTAATTTCAAAATTTTGGATTGTCCATAATTTCATAACATTCCATTTTATTTCAATTTTTAATACTACTAATCAACAAACAACAAGATTCACAACAAAACATTTCAATTTCTTTAACAAGTATCCTAATGATTATTTTTTGAATAATATTACTAGTATTTACAAAATAATATGAAACCAATATCTAAAACATTAGATTTTCAGTCTTAATTTTTCAGTTTAAATTCTCTTTATTAAGACTAAACTTAGAAATTACGTTCATATAATCATTCACTTTATTTTCTTTAATATACCATTATTAAACTAGTCTTTATTTCATAAATTCAAATCATCAATAATAGCCAATGCTTGTAAACTGACTAAATACAACTAATCAATGATAAATGATAAGAATTAAATATTATAATTTCCTGAAACAAACACATTACAAATAACTATATTAGTTATAAAAAAATTCATTCCCTTATATAACATAAAATGTTAGGAATTTTTTTATTTCATTTCAAAACAATAGAAAACATTTTATAACACTAATAAATACACGTTCTCGTACACATACACACGCATATATAATCAAACTCATTCTAGGGTATTACTAACCCTATTCTAATGAGTAAATCCCAACAGGCTAAGGTATCTCGAAACCAAAGCTACGATACCAACTATAACAACCTGCCTTTTTAGACAGTTTAAGTCGACCATAAACCACATATGTCTAACTCGAATTATTCAAAAGACAAATTATTAATGAGATTGTTCTAATGAAATATGAAGTTATTTACAACAAAATCAGAATTTATAATTTTTTTTACAAGCAGAATTGATAAATGCTATAATAGTAGTAGATATGTTCCTCAACTTCGTCTTCATCTTCAGAAATAAGAGTCTTCGCTAAACTGAAATATTCGGTCTGACCAAGCGTAATGTAAGACAAAATCACTTGAGTCAGGACTAACATTCTTGTGTAAGTAATTCAACTCAAGTGAAATGTATAGATAACTCAATAAGTGAAATGCTTAGGTCTAAATAAACATCATTTAAATTATAAATCATTTCAGTTCAAACACTGACTTTCATGTTCGTTTCCAATCGATTCATTATTAAATTCAACTTCAGATTTTAATTTCTCACTTAATGCTATTAAGTTAAAATCAAACAACAAGTTTAAATCTAAAAATCTAATTAAAACTTTCATAAAATCAATTAAATTTCAAGTTCAAACATAAATTTAACCTAAAATATTTCAATTTTATTTCTAAATCAATTTATTTAAACAAGGAGTGGTTTTATATCAGGTATATATCATTTACCCAAAGTGATTTCGCTAACTATCAGGGAACTTGCAGTGTGAGAACAATAAAATAATAACATAAATTACATGTCAATGACCAATATACGTACATAATTAACAATTTAATATATACACACACAACATGCACATGCCTAACTAATATACCACACGTGTCACATATCATAAACATCATAAGCGAGTATTTCAAGTTCTAACATGTCATACACTAACATAACATATAAATATTTAACGTGACATATATACAAGGAATTTGCAAGGTGATTTATAATAAAATAACATGGCATATGTCATAACAAAATACATAACAATCATTTACAAATCATGTAAACTTGCATAACATAGGTGGTCCATTTTTCCATGTCCAATATGTGTCATTTTATATGTCAAAGTGGACATATAAATTAATTTACATCATATGAATTTAACTAAATAAAATCCTAACTAAAATAATGTTTCAATAACTTTTCACATGCTATCAATTCACTAACATAAAAATATTAGTCGTGAGTGATTACTTACCTTTCATGGCTATGAAAGTGATAATAAAAATGGAGCAATATGGAGATTCCTAGCAAAAATCCAAATGCAAGCAAATCCAACAAAGTTTAGACCTGAACATGAATCAATAAACAAGTTTCAACAACTTCCAACTTCTGAACAACCTAAGATCCAAACTACGGGCAAACGTGAAATAAGGTCATCTTCAAAAAAATATTTGGACTAGAATATTACTGAATCTGTAAAAGTGACTAATTTTAGAAAGTTGTTTCAAATTCTTTTCTCTCCACTATCATAAAAAGAATCACTCAAAAATTTTTGTCTTAAGGAAGTTATGGTCAAAACAAACAGAAGTGTTTTCTGATTTGAACTGAATTCAAAAATACTTCGAAAACATTTGAGTTTTTGGCATAGCAAATTAAGGAATTTGAAGAATTGCTCAAAAAGATAGTTAAACCCACTGAAAAATAAATGGTTTTAAAAATTAATCACATAATTTGGTTCTTTCCTGGAGGATATATGATTGATACAATATAGAGTATTTTCGGCTAAAACTGGACCCGAAAAAGTACTTGAAAAATGGAATTTTTGATATAGAAATTTTTGAAATGGGAAGAAGGCTTCAACAACAAACCATTGAAATTACATAGTGTTTCAAAAAAAAAATTCATTTGGAGTAGATCAGTGGAATATAAAAGCCATGGAAATAAGGGGAAGAAAGAGGGAAAATTAGGAAGGGAAAAAGGATAAAGAAGAGGAGAGAGAAGGTGGGGCTTTGGCCATGGTTTGGTGGATGGTGGTCGAGTGGGGGAGGAGGGAGATGGTCGGAGTTGGTGGTGGAGGGCAGTGACAAGAGGAGAGAGGTAGGCTAAGGTTGTGAAGGAGGAAGGATGGAATTTGATTTGGAGATTTAGGAGTTTTGGGGTTTGGAGTTTTCTTTAGATTTGAGGAAGAAGATGAAGAGTACGCAGAAATTTTCTCAAATGAGGAATTTTTGTACGTACTTGGTTTTAGTCAAATAGGAAATAGAAGGTCAATCGGTGGGAAAAGGAAGGGTCCAAAGTCTATTAGGGTTCGTAGGGTTTTTTGGTTTACTACGGAGTCCACTAGTCTAAAACAAACCCAATAAGACTTAGCCAAAAAAGAACACAAATATACACTGCAAATTTATGTCAATTTTTCATAGTAACTTATATTTTTAGGGCAATAGAAATTTGATTTTGATAAAACGAAAAATGGAGTGGTGATTAGAATTCCATCTAGTATCATATAAAAAGAATAAAATTTAAAAATTCAAATTTAAATTTTCCAACCAAGTGGCGAACTTTGACTAAGTTTGACAAAAATATGAAATTTCACAAAAAATATTTATTCTATTATATTTGGTCGAATAAAACACTTAACATTACAAATTCTAATTTCAAATTTAGTTTTATTAAAATTCAAAATACTTCCATTTTAAAGTTGTTAAAAGTTGTGGATCGTTATGCTTTATCTTAGTTAAAAGATGTAATACCAATTAATGCAGTATTAATTTGCTTCCCTTTATCATATTTAAAACGTTAAATGCCAATCAATTCAATATATATATTTCAAATTAAATGGTGGTTATAAATTTCTAATTTATTGTTACTAACATATTTGTAACTTCTATTGTCATTATTAAACAGTTGTAGTGTTTATTGCATAACAAAAGACATCCATCACTTACCAATTAATTGTTTTACCTCAACCCATTATTTGAAATCAACTTGGTATGTTACCATTTACATCACGCATTTTATTTTCCTTAAATGAATATGAATTTTATTATCCAACTTTTAAGTAATTTTATCATATTTATAAATTTATTGTTTACAAACAAAGATTATAACTACTTACCACATCATTGATTTCGTATTCTATATCAACCAATTTCAATCAATTACATACATTCTCACCATTACATACATTATTTAATTTATTTCATTATTTGCAACTATAACCAAATTACCTAAAATTTATTTCAATTGATTGAAATCACATTAAATAGTTATCAATAGCATTCAAACAACATTATTAAATCATATTCTACTTATTTCCTCAATAATAAACCATAAATTTTAATTTCTCACAATATTAAGTTTCAAAATCTTATTCAATAGTTTTTATTATCAAAATTTATGGGTTGTTACACTTGTCGACACCCTTGACTCTTACTGAGGAATGACACTGAAGATGAGAGGCGGTGTCATGGCTATCTTATCATGCCGCATTCCTTTGCGATCATTATCAGCCGTAATAAGTAGCATCCTCCATTGAATGATGAAGTGTGATACCAACAAAGCACGTTGTTGACAACAGATGGTATAGGTAATAGAACTTTATCGTTTGATATGTATGAATAGCGGTATGGATGGTACTGATGATGGGCAATGTTGCTCAATGGCGATGTTGATCCTTGGATGATATCCTTGAAGTGCTACACGATGTAATGTGGATGAAGGTTGATGCCGAAGAGATACATTACCGATTTTATACATTATTGATCTCATGTAGCACTATTGATCTTTGACTCAGAACTTAGTGACACTGATTCCTTTATGACGCTATCACCCAAGGCTTTACTTTTGATATTGAAATTATATGATAACATGTATAAACACAATATTATTATTTTATGTAATTTCAAAATAAACAATGGATAATAAATTCATATATAATGGGCTAATGTCCAATGTGGTGTAAATTCTAGCACCTATATACGTACACGTTAACAATGTACACTACTTATATGTTTCACTTGCACTATACACACATGGATGTATTTGATACATTCATTATTATACATTTAAATTTAAATTAAATTTAAAACTCCATTTAAGCTATTTAAATAAAATAAGATTTTATTTAAAGCCTCATTAGATAGGATCTAATGATCACTTAGATTTCATAGGCCTAATAGGTCTAAAATAGAAACTTTTTGAGTTTTACCCATTAACTTCGCTGCGAACTGCCCCAGTTCCAATAATGGTATCAGTACAGGGTAGGTTGAGATGTTCACTTGGTACATCGGATGTCTTAGGTTTGATCCCTGCATCTAGCATGATAAGGGTTCTTACATTGTAATCTATAATGCGGCATTGCCTCTAACCTCTTACATGTTATGTGATAGTTGTGCTAGTTGAAAGGCTGCATGTAATACTCGCTTATGAGGTACCTAGTTAGGTCACCTTATAGGAGTTTGGATCAGACCAATAATGGTAGCAGAGCCCGATAGCCTATGCAGTCTAAATTATTCATGTTAAGGCTAACCAATTAAGCTAGTATGGTGTCTAGAAATGTAATATCTTGGATTGGAATTGGGTAATAAAGTACCATGTCTACCTAATCACTAGTCTGGCCTAAAAGGTGAAGTGAGCTCAAGGGTTGTCCATAATAGAAAAGGCCCGATTTGAATTGGACTTTGGGCTAGTTTTCAAAATTGTTTTGAAAATTAAAATAAAGATTTTAAATTTAAAAATTAAATTTAAAATGAAACATGTTTGTTATAAAAGTTGTAATATAATATAAGTTTTCAAAATGTTTGAAAAGATAATAAAATTTCAAATTATTTGAAAATTTAAAATTCAAACATTAATTTCAAAAACTAATTAATTTATAATACTAATAAAAATGAGCTAATTATATACATATATATGCATGTATTGTATATATTGATATATGTTATATTATTTTAAAATGTTACGATAGTAAAATATACATGTATGTATATATAAAATGACTTCCAAAATTAACGTAGTTTGATTAAAAGTGTTTGCTTAAATAAATTAGTTAACAGTTAATTAATTAAATTAAAGATACGCACACGAATATACATATATATATATATATATGATATATATGTATTATTATAAAGGTTATAGTATACATGTCCAATATAAAAGTTATATTGAAATAGTTGTAGGATCGATTTCACCCTAGAGGGGCGAGGGTGAATATGGTGATACTATTAATTATAAAAATTTATTGTGGAAGTTTATAAAATATTTTCAACACAGATATACCAGAATTATAGCAGCACAGATAATAGTAGAACAATAAATGCAGACATAGAATTACCCAGCTTCTGCAAAACCCTGCCTACGTGCTGCCCCCAAGGTTTCTACTAGAAATTAAGCAGTCAAACGCTTACACACGTAAACTCGCGACACCCGCTATCAATTAGCCATAACTCTACACTCAAAACTCTGCCACAACTCAGCCACTGAGTTGCGAATTCTTGAACTACACCATCGTAGCTCGTTCCCTAGTCACACGACTAGAAATTACAATTGTTTAAAAGGAAAATACAAATTTAAAACAACTAAACCGATTAGAAAACCTAATCATCTAATACCCTTAATTAACAAGGCTGACCCAATAATAACAATGGAGTCTTCCTTTTATCTCTTTATTTCCTTATCCTAGCTTCCTGTAATTCAATGGATGCTTCGTTCCTTGAGAAAATTAGGGCTTTCTTTGCTCTGTAAAAAATGTCGGCCTCATTCCTTTGCTGCTTTGGGCGAAATTAGGGCTTGTGAAAATTGAAGGCGCCACTTGAATTCTGAAGCTTCGATTCCTCTCCTCTCTGTCGATCGCTTTCGGCTACTTCAATTTGATCAAGTTCGAATTAAAATTGGTATGTTATTTTCCTTTTTGTTTTTCTGGTTGATTGCTTGAAGTCGATCGATGATTCAAGTTATTGGTTTATTGTTCTCAGTTTTTCTCGAATTCGAATTTGTAATTTTGCCGATGATGTTCGTTTATGTAGGGTTCAAACCCCTATATTTTGTTCTTATATTATATAAATTCATCAAATAATTTAGCTTTGAATTCGTCTCGGCCACTTGATTAATATTAAATGATGGTGATTCTTCTGACTTCTTTAATTTTGCTTGGTTAACGCGGCTTCGATTTTTGACTTGGTTGATTTCCTTGGTCATCACGGTTTCTGACATTGGTTTGAAATTGGATTTTGTGAAAATATTTCGTGTTTGACATTTAACTTGACTTGATCGATCGCCTCACTGTTCCATGACTTCGGCCAGTTGAAACTGTGATGATTTTCTGGCTTGACTTTAATTTGTTCATTTTCACCTGACTTCAACTTTGCATTTGCTTTGTGTATTGGCTTCGACCATTATGTCTCTGACTTTGGTTTTACTTTGACCTACAGTTTGAAATCTCCTCTGTCTTTGTTCGAACTTGTACCTTGGTTGTTGATTTTTGCCTCTGTGACTTTTGATGACTTCGGTACTGTCACTGACACTACTTCATTGATTTGTTTATGCAAGCTTGGAATTGCCTCTGGCCAGTTGAATTATTGACTGTTGTTTGAAGTGTGATATTGTGTACATGTTGCTTTAATTCTGGTACATGATATTTGAGTCTGCACTGCATGTTGTACCTGTTCTTTTGGCACTGCTTAATGGTCCAGTTTCATTTAAACTTTGTTGTACTGACTTGAGCTCGAGTTGCTTCAATGTATATTGATGTTGTGTTGCTGCCATTCACTGATGCACTGCTTCATTGATACATATATATGTCTTGTAGAAATGTTGTATTCACTTGCATCCATATTGTCACTGTCTATTAGATGTGAGGTCTTTGGTATCAGGGTAGCTTCATTGTTCGTCGAGTCATTGAACTTGTATAGTTGTGCATGTCACTGCTGCATTGTATTTGCATCATGTTTATAGTTTGTGTGATATCACTTCACTAGTGGTTTTCTGGTCTATATGCATTAGTGCATTCATGTGCTTGTTGTCTCATTGATGCATTCGTTCATGTGTCTACCGTGCACTTGGTTTGCATTGTTGGTCTGGTCTCACGGCTGTAGCCTGGTTGTCATGTATGCTTCAGTGTTGCATTTGTATTAGATTGATGTGTGCACCACTTGTGTACAATCTGGAGCTTGTTATATATATGATATGCTAGCTCAAGTTATGTAGTGAGTCTGTTCTCCGGACATCCTTTTCTGTTTTGTTTCTTGCTGTTTGGTTTCAATGTGCATGTGTGTTTGCATATGAATTGGGTTGTACCCTCGACTCTGTCCACTATTGCATTATGTTGTACCTGTTTTTGATGCCTTCATGTATATGCCGAGTCTTGTTGAGATCACTGGTGCACTGACTTGAGTCCGTGTTTAGTCTTCGAGTTGAGTTGAGTTGCATCTTAACTTTGTTGCACTACATATTCCAATGTGCCATGCCTTGTGTACTTGTCTGGTTCATGCTGTACATATATGCTGCTGAACTTCATGTTAAGGCTGGTGCATGCTTTGTACTTGTAGTCTACACTGCAACCACATTAGAGTCTTGTGTATGGACTTGTAGCATATCTAGCTCGGTTGTCTCGACCACATGTATTTTTTTGTTTGACTAGCATGAGCTAGTCGATTCTGCTTGGGGCTTTTGTTGTATGCTCATGTCTTGTGTCAATTTATGGTGCACCACTGTTGCATTGACTTTGTACATATTGTGCCTGTATTTTTGGGCTGCACCCGTGTTGAATCCAGCTTTAAAGCTCGGTTTTGACCTTGTGCCAAAATCATGACTTTATATTTATTTCACTTGAGTTGAACCCGACTTTTAATTTAGGTTTGACCTTGTGCTCACCTGTCCCTGTAGTTTTATCAAGTGTACATATCAGTGTGCACGGCCTTGTGGCATGTACAATGATACACGGTCCATGTCACAAGCTGTTCGTGTATGATGAATTCAAAAATAAATGATGATGAACAACCCAAATAACTGAGGCAAATAATATTTTCGAAATTACATTTTCTTTTACACTGCAAAAATATTTTCTTTTCAATTTTACTGCATCAGTATTTATTTTTGCAGATTGCTCAGATGTTGGATTTAAGTTGAAGATAGAATACGAGTGAATGAGTGAATTGTAGTGAGGTGCATTCGTAAATGATAAATTGTGATGTATTGTAATTGCGAGTTGTATATATATAGTGAGAGATCAAATTTGTACTATTCAAAATTGTAATAAAAATTTGTTTGAATAAAATATCCGTTTGAATTTAAATTCTGTGTTATTTACTTTATTCAGCAAATATTTATTTAATTATGTGAAAAATAAAATAGTACATTAACAAATACATTTAAATGAATATATATATATATATGTTTATTATCATCAAACAAAAACCATATACTTGCATATTCAACAATAGTAATATAAAATTAATTAAAGATTTAATTAATTAAATTTTATTAAGTAAGATTTAATTAATATACTATTACATATAATATTATTATACAAGTTAATGAAATAAAAAAGTTATATAACAATTGAACTTATATAATATGAATGTATATTTAAAGGTGGAATGTAACGACCTGGACTTTTCGACGGTTAATTTTAAATATTTAAATGGGTTTAAATATTGAATTTGGAATCGTAATTTATTTAATAAGATTTTAACACTGAAATTTCAAGCGATTCCGTAAATTTTGAAAATCTTTGATTTAATCGACGAGTTAAAATAGCGATCTGGGGCACAGTCTTGGAATTCAACAAAATCAGTTCCATTGGATCCGTAATAATGTATTATTATCGGCTTTGAAATTTCGAAGCGTTTGGAGTTATCGTTTGGTCGTACGAGATATAAACGCATTGAATTTAATACCGAAAATTCAATATAATAATTGGGTAAAAATAGATATCTTCTCCATACAATCGAGTTAGGACTCGAAACCTTTTACATTGCGTTCTTAATAGGGGTATAAAGTTATAAACTCCCGGCGGCACGCCTCGATAGGGAATCAAGATTTTGAGTTGCATAGAGCGAGATATTTTGACTTTAAAATAAAAAAATTTAAAAGTCAAACCTATTCTCACACGCCACCTATCACTTTCAAGCCGCACTTTCACCTTTCAAAAATCACGTCTCCCCTCCTTTCATCCTTCAGTTGAAATCACATATGCCTACCTTCTTCTCAATTTGAAAACTCGGAATCACACGAGAGGAAAAAAAAGAAAAAAAGTCAAGGTCGTATACTCGAAGCCACTTCACCAATTTTTAAATCGCGTTGTTTCCCTGAAATTCAAACTAAAGAAATCGAATTCATCTCAAACAAAAATAAGACTTCGTAATTTAATCACGATCGCACGAGGCTAAGGGAGGCATATAGGCGGCCACGATGCTGAGCTGGTAGCTCGTGATTAGGGTTAGGCAAACTCGGGTTCGCATGTGACAGTTCAATGTGGGCGATATCGCAATCAATTCTAGGGCTCGCTTGAGATATTGGCGGTGGTGGTGCTGAAAAGCCCGGCATGATGGCTTCGGTGAGGACAAAACGAGGGTTGAAGGCGATAGTTGAAGGTGAATGCAACTTGGGGCTATCAAGCAGTTGCAGCCGAAGTAGCCGCAGTGGCTCGTGGCCAATGTCTGGGTAGTTGCTCGCATGGGTGGATGTGGTCAGTAGCTGGTGACCGATTGACGTTGAGGGTAGGTTATTTTTAATTATAATTTTAGTTGAGTTAATTATACTAATTTAGTTAAAATGTTTGTTAACTTCATATCATATTCACATGAGGTTGGGGTCGCATGAAAATGTAAAATATTGAATTCATAATGACATAAGCTATAATCTAAAATTGGTTTGGATTTTTTGAAATCAGCTAGAATTTTAAAATTGGACTGATCAGCAAATAAAAATAAAGATGAGTAAATCTTGCTTATTTTTGGATCGCTGGTTTAATTTAAAATGTTGAAAATTTAAATTACTGGTTGATTGGATGAATTTACAAATTATTATCAGTTTGGATGTTATATAAATGGTAGTGCATATATTAGTAGCAGGAGTGATATGGCTGCACATTATAGCGGATGAGACCCTACACGCCCTGCATAATAGTAGATAACCCTATATACCGCGATATCCCCCTCGAAGTGGGATTGGTATTTTTATTGTTGACTAACATCTATGGATGCAGGAAAACAGGTTGTAGGGATCCAATTGGATTCTTCAAAAATGTTGATTCATTTTTTCATATATAATGATATATGTTTTGTGCAGATAATCTGTTATAGATTATTGTTATGATTTGAATTTGTGGATGCTATGGAAGCACGGGCCTTAATTTTGGAATTTTAAATACCATAAATTATTATTTTTAGTTTAACGGAATTTAAAAGGAGGTTTTTGATATAAAATATTTATATTGGACACTGGAGCATTTTTAGGAAAATTGAATCAGGAACAATATATATATATATATATATATATATATATATATTGGATTGTACGTAACTATTCGCAAATTGTTTTAAATAGAGATTTTTTTACAAAAAATAATTATATAAAGGAGTTGGTGAATGGTATTCTGAAATATGGAAAAGAGCTAAAATCAATATTAAAATAGGTTGGAGGTATAAATGAAATTGATAGGGAATGAATTTATTTAATGGAATTTTATACGTAACATTGTTTTATAAATAGGTAAAACCAAAGGGTTATAAATAAAAGAATTCGATATTAGACGATAATTGGGAATATAAATTCATATGGTGAATTTATATTAGAATATGGAAACAGGGTTGAGAAAAATAGTAGATTCTATTTTTGAAATGAGAATGGTTAGGGAATCGACAATGAATCGATATGTTGTGAAATCGAGAGAAAATTATAAATTAGATTGGTCATTGAGATTTTAAACTATATTTTTATTTTTAAGAAGTTCAGTTTGTTTTTCCAAAGGAAAAAACTTTATTATTAAACTATGAAATTTTAGACTAGCTAGTATTGGAATACTTCGGAAAATGGATTTTCAAATGTTTAATATTTATTGAAATAAAATTTTAATTTTTATAATCAGCATTGTAAATTGATTTGTTTTATTTTTAGATGAGTTATTGAAGGTTTATTAAAAGTGTTTAATATTTTAAATAATAACTTTAAACATATTTAAAAATAAAAATAAATTATTAT
Source organism: Allium cepa (assembly GCA_030765085.1). NCBI lineage: Eukaryota > Viridiplantae > Streptophyta > Magnoliopsida > Asparagales > Amaryllidaceae > Allium > Allium cepa. The sequence continues at coordinate 55,632,457 of CM060935.1, read as the reverse complement.
TCTTTGAAAATTCTCATTATATATATAAATGATTGCAAATTTATTTATAAAATTCCCTTGAGATGTGCAAACGGATTTTTTATTTAAAGGATGAGATTTTATAAGAGAAATCCTATAAATGGAATTCTAGAGACTTAATAAAATTTTCCAAATGTTTAAATGCGATAACTTCAAAAAGAATTTGAATTCGTTAAAGAAGTATAAATGGTTAAATGAGATTATAAACAAGTATAATCGGTTTGGAAATTGTACGAAGAAACTTATTAATAATTCTAGAGATTTATGAGATGAGTTACAAATTATTTCCAAGTTTAATATTAAAATTATTTTTGGAAATTATACATATAAATTTTCTCCTAATTATTGAAAGGAAGGATTTGGAGATATTTTAGTGGGAAATAATTTAGAATAGAAGTATTTTCTAAGGGTTATAAAAATGGAAGTTGCAAAATATTTCTATGTATTGAAAATGGTGAAATATCATGCTATGGGTCCAAGTGTTGAAATTATTTTCAAATATATAAATATTGAAAGAGATTGAATACATATCTTGGTGAAGATGTTTTGAAATAAATATTTTGGAGATTTATAAAATAAGGCCTAGTGTTTGCCTTTGGATGTTATTTGATAGTCAAATAACCAACTATCAAATATTAGCCAAATTAGTTGATCGTTTCAAAGAGGCCGAGATCAGATTTAATTATCCGAAAACCACTTCGATCCGGTTTGAACGTACGAATGAATACCGTGAAGATGATAAAGATGTTAATTTGGTTTTTCTAGACCTATGGCAACTTATATTAAAGAATGCTATCAGAACGTCATCATCGGAGGACGAGGAGCATTCTAAAGAATTGTTTCTTGAATGGTAACGCTTAGTCTCGAGCCTCATCAACCGAGAATGACTAAAACAGGGGAGATGCAGCAAGGCTAAGTGGGTCGCATCCAATTAGGGTATGTTATCACCTTTCTAGATGTCCTCGGTAACCAAATTATTATGGATATGGTTGTGCATGGAAGGAGCACTTAATGGTAAGGGTGGGAACACCCGAGATGATAACATATTCGGTTTATCCAGGATAGGGGTAGTCCGGTCTTGTGTAGCAGGGGATTTCGGCAAGGTCCTTGATAAATTGTTCTAGAGGTTTAATGTGATGGACAGTATCCCATGGGCCTAGTTGTTCGTTGAAATCCATTCTCTAATACGAGCTTACGGTTTGTTTGTAGACCCAGTATGCGGGAATTTAATTAATGTAAAAATTTCAGCTTTTTAAATAAGTATTTGTGCTTAGAAACTATTATAATATCGATGAATTTGATAAAAATTGTTTTGGTTATCGTAAGGGAGAAACCCATCGTGTTTATGTGTGACGTGGTCTTACGAGATACCTTTGTTTTCAAAGGATTTTGATAACACTAATAATTCAAATTGAGTGTGTTTTCTCACGCTGATTTTCCAGACTGACTCGGTGTTATTTTATTATAGTACTGGGATCAGACAGAGTATTACAGATCCAGTATAGAATGCTATGGAGCTCAGGAGGCGAGCTGGATGATAGAGACGTATCTCCATACTTGATTATATTTTTCCGCCATATGAGGACAAGTTATTATAACTATCCAAATTGATGTATTGATTGTTATATTCTGATGATTGTAGTATATAAACTATTACAGATTCTTTTTTGTAAAAATATATTATTATATATTATATTTTATTCCGCTGCAATTAAGAGATTCTATATTGTTGTTTATTTTCCTTCTATCTCTTTCTTTTTCTTTACCCTGGTTATTCGCTCTTCCGTGCACTTTAGGTTTAAAAAAAGAGTGGATTGTTATCAACTCAAGGGGTATGGAACTGTGGGTCACTACATGGAACATTAAAGAAACCCAAATAGACTTAAAGAATAAATGCATATATAAATGTACATATATCATGATTTTTGATGTGTCAACCCTTGAATCATGAGGGTATTTTATAAGAAATACAATATATTGTATTTCGATATCACTTAATATAATATATTAAAGACTATGAATCTTCAATATAAAGTTGTCATATACCATTTATATGTTAAGAGGCTACTTGCATACTCTTTTGTTGATATTCCTCAATCAGAGATGTTATAAGTAGCAATATTTGTATACTGATTAGACGAGGCAAGATACATGCATGTGTTTGTTGATATTCCTTAAGGCACATGGATTATATTTAGGCTATCACGAAATAGTGGGTATGAGTGAACAATCTCTTTCGATTTGTTGATATTCCTCAAGGTCGAGATGTGATTAGGACAAAAGCCACGGGTTAGGAGTTGTATATGATATAACCAATAAGGAGTTATTCATCGCATGTAGGCCTACTATTTATTAATAATCCTCTAGGTCAAAATCTCAAGGCATGCAAGTCCTAATGTCCACCAGAGAAATCAAAAAATCATATGTTTTCCGTAGGGTTTTGAGAAACATAAAAACATAGTGGAAACCTTATTAGGAAAATGAAATGGTAACATTTAACCTTTCTGATATTGTAAGATCATTTGTTATATAAAGTTATAATAATCTAATTGATAAATTTATGCAAGTAATATACTTCATAAAATGTTTATCCATAAATATATAAAAATGAGCTAAATTAAAGATTGTCAAAATAATCATACTTGCCAATAAATTTTTGAATGTTGACCTATGCAAGCGCCTTTTTATACAACTACTATATATGTTCGTAACTTGGTCACTTACGAATTTACTTACTTAAGTCTATGTATTGTCTTTAATGAGTTTCGAACTCTAAAATTAGTACAATAATATGGATATTTGATCCAAATACAATCACTTATAAATATTATACGTTAAATGGTCACAATTCATAATGTACGAAGCCTCAATGAAGTTAGTTCATTGAAGTAAGCAAGTAAAGTGTAGTTTGAGATTGTATATTTAATATGATTATAATAGTGATCTTGTGGTGTTAAATGTAACACTTGACAAAAGGCTACAAGATAGATCTAATAATTTGATCACAAAACGTCAGTTTGAACATTTTACATAAAATGCGGTTTATTTGATATCTTAAAAGTTAAGGATGAACAAATGAACTTTTGTAAAGAGTTCTTTATGGTATTGTAGTAGGATTTTCCTTTGAATGGTTCGGCCATTTTGAAAGGATAGTGAATATACAATAGTAGATGTAACTTAAGGTACGGCTGGGATGAAGAGCGAATGATCACTCCACATCACAAAGAAATATTGGAAATAAAAATTGTAAAATAATAATTGACCCTTAAAATTGGAATTCAAATATGATTTCTATTCCAAAACGTTCTTTACATATAAAATTGTTTCCAATAAGATTTATTTCTTTGAGTTTAAGATAATTGATCAAAGAACTATCCATTATAAACTAGTTACAGTATATGAAATAAATAGTCTATATTAGCAGATAATGGAACTTTGTATTCAGCACGCTATTATGGTAATGGCGGAAATAGTGGAAGAAAGTCATTTGGCACTTATTGATTACGTCAAGTTATGAAAATTATTTTCGTAAACTATACCTCACTTTATTAATGAAATATGTATTGTTTATTTTCATAACAAAGTGATGCATTGGAAAACACCGAGGTATCTAAAATTATTTACAATTATTTTGAAAATATAAACTAAGCCATGGGTCTAAGAAATAATTATTTAATCATATGATTATGAATTATATAACATTAGTGAATTATACCTTGGATAATTAAAGGAAAAGCTCCTATCCAATGGAAGCGTCATAAGATTTGATGATCTCTTCAGGTTGATACATATAGACATATGCAATCACAAGTCTAATAATACTAGAATGGTTTGTCAATGAATTATTACAAGCATGAATATATGTATTTAATACATATGGGGCATGTTTACGATAATTTATATAATATAAAACAGATGTAAAATATAACAACATGCAAAAGAAATGATTTTATTTGATCGAATGAGTGCATATATTCGAAAGAGCTCCAAATGCACCTAAAGTAAATTAAGATTTAATATCAATAGTCACTCCTCCTTACAATGCCAATGATATGTTGATAAGGGGTAATCAACTTTGTTGAAAAAAAGACGATTAAATGATGAGTGAAGTTGAGTTAAATTCTTTGTATAGGGTGTGTACTTAAGAGTGGTACATAAGGTTAAAATTAATTTCATCTAAATAATACTTTATAAAATATAAGGGTTTATAAGAAACCATAACATGTCTTAGGCCAAGGAGTTAGAAGGTTGTGCAAGTTACAAGCCTGTATATAATAATTGTTCGTGAGGGATCTTGTATGAATCTCCCCAAAATAAGTTTGGAATGACTGTCATTGGATGATTAATTTATATTTTGAACATAAATATTGTAAGCTAAAACCAAATCAGTTTTATGCATAAGTAAATTCATAAAGTGTTTATGAATATTTATTCCATTGCACTGAGAAACAACTGCTGTTTCAAGAAATACAAATGTCACAGTAAAGGAATTTCTTTAAAAATTACTGACAGTAAAATGGATTTGGATCCGATCCAAAGATGAAATTGATTATGTAGGATGAAATGAAATTGACCAAAAACTAAACAAACACAACGTATTAGAATTTCTAATAAATATTTTTGAAAATTGAAGAAAAACTATGAGTTTCTTCTCAGTGTCATATCAATCTCAAGAATAGATAATCCTCAGTAGTCAATTAGACCATCAAGAGTATTGACTCTACGGTTGTGGAATAATGTGAAAATTCAAAATGGATTCCAAGTATAGTATCAAAATATAATTTTGATAGTTGTACCTAATAGGATACGATCCATCGGCCGCGAATGTGTCTTCAAGAGTAAGATTAATGCAGTTGGATTATAATAAGCAAAGTTGACAAGAAAAACATCGTAAATTTTCAATTACTGAAATTAACATAATATATTTGTTATTCAACATGCTCCCATTAAATTGGATTTACTCACAAAATTATAGTTTGGTGTGACTTTGTATTTGGTACATATGTGTTAAAATTGAAAATCCTAAATAATGATTTAAAATAGACTATTTACACATAACAACCAAAGTGTTTGAAAGTCAGTGAGAGTAACATTGAGTTTGAGGGTTTTCTAGTACGATCCAAGAAATGACATGAAAGTATCAATCTGTAAGCATCAAAACTGAGTAGAACTTTAATAGAAATGTCCAATTGTTTCATTTTCAGTCAAAACGTATGTAACGACCGGCAAATACGTCACTTTAATAAATTTATTAGCGATTAAAATGATTTAATAATTATTTTAATATTTTTGATAACTCATTTTAAATAGTTATAAAGTAATAAATTATCATTAATTTTATAAATATATATGTATACATATATGCACACAATTGATTTGAAATCGTAAGAAAAGAAAAAAAAGAAAAGAGCAAAAAAATTGTTTCGCTTTATCGGTATAATAGCAACTTTTGTAAATAATAGCTAATATTGATTTATATGATTTTATAATTCAAATGGGATCATTCTTATTAATTAAAAATGGTTATAATTTTTTTTACATATATATATAATTTAAATTATAAGTGAAAATGCGACTGGGAATCGGTTTCCTGATTTTCAACTGTTTAATGAATGAAAGATGTTCGAAAGTCATTGCAACCTTGTTTATATGTCATGTACACATATATAACTTACAAATGCATCCACTAACATATACGTGAACACATATATACATACATATAACATATATACATTTACATGTATATATGTTAAAAATATCCAAGATATTTTCCAATTTCTTACTCCTTAAGATTTCTCAAAGTCAATCAAGGACAAATCATCATGAGGGCACATGGGGGGGGGGGGGGTCTTTTTGGCCATGTGATTGGAGTATGCGGTGTAAAGGTGATGTGAAAAATGATAAAAATATCATGATATTTACAATCCTCTTCTTTTCTTATAGATACCCCTTTCCCCTCTTTATTTTCATGTTCTTTCTTCTTCATTTTCTAAAATTTTCACTCCTCTTTCATGGTTTTGCGTGCTAATTAAATAATGTTAAAATATCTCTCCGAAATTTAATTATAATACACACACACACACACACACACACACTTAAGCATCTCAAAACTATTCCAAAACTCCACTCTTCCCCTCTGCCATCCATGGCCTCTCTTCTTCCATCAAAAGGCCGAGACCTCCTCTTCTCCAACCCTAGGCCATGTGTGAGGACCGCCCATGACTCCCGCACCAAAACAAGGAAATAATGCGCTGAAAGGCGTGCCAGGCAGCCATGGACGATAGTCAGGGTAAAACAAAACAAAAGAATCTCTATCGTACAACTCACAGCGCATGGATAAAATACAATAGAGAAATATAATATAGTGAAGCTCCATAGAACAGAACATCATCATATAAGCATCACAGTAGTTTTATACAATCATCTACTCAAATCCATACATGAAAGCCTCACTACAAATCACTCAACCAAATACAGCAGCGGATACCCAGTACATATAGTAAGAAAACTAATATGCAAAGCCTCCTGCTCGTCTTCGTCATCTTCATCGTAGAACTCCTAGCACAGCACCTGTCACCTGCTACCTAGTCTGCCCATCCCAACATGGATGAACAGCCCAAGGTAATAAGGGGAGACATAAAACCTTGAGTCAGACAAAGTCTTAGTGAGCAGTAAATTAACTATCAAACATACCAAAAGAGCATAAGGAATAAAAGGAATAGGAACTAAACCATCCCACTCCACCTCTTCTCACAGTGATAGCCCCCAGACACACACTAAGGAGAAGCAATCATAGCATAGCAGGTAATTAAAATAAAGCAATAATCACTCGAGTCAAGGACGATGTTTTCCAAATACAAACCCCCAAGGCCTAAACCAAGATCAGATAAGCACCCAGAAAACACCGCACTTGAGACCGAATGATAGTACAACCAAACATCCATGACTCTGGCTATCACTGTATCATTGCCTTGATATCACCGTTAGTTGAATGACCACCTGTCAAGGGCTAATGGTAACCCCGGTTCTAGCCATAACTCCGCACGTCGTCGCAGCCCGTGCCTAGGAATTTTCGCAACTACCCAGAGTACTAGCACGTCGTCGCAGCCCGTGCCTGGAACGTCGTCGCAGCCCGTTCCAACGTACCCTTGCTTTGAGCATGCTAGAACCTTCAACAACGATAAGATCTCAGCCTCCTAGTCATCCTCCTCGACGACTATTTCCATACTAGCTCAAGCGCCTCTCAAGCTAACCATTATCACCAACTCGGATCGCATCACCGAGTAATCAACATAACTTTGCACGTCGTCGCAGCCCGTGCTTGGGACGTCATCGTGACCCGTCCCATCACAACATATGTCTTGCCTCATCACATCATAGCAAAGTCTCTCTTCTTGGAACGTCATCATGACCCGTCCCATTTCAACATCACACCTTGCTTTATCGCATCATAGCAAAGTCCCATCTCAATCATGCTTTGCCTTCTCGTATCATGGCAAGATCCCACATCCTCGAATCCATCCATATGAGCTTCCACATCCGCTTCATATGCTACAGGCAGCTTCCACATTCAAGAGCTTTTCCACCTAGCTTTTGAATCATCTCGAACCATCTTGTTCCAAATCAACCACTAGCTAACTTGAAACAATCCAAATCATTCATCAATACAAACAATCAAGCATTCAAACAAGATTTAATAAGCAATATCAACAAAAATGGCAATATCATAAATAAATGAGCATAAGTCCAACATGCATGATTCATAGGTTTTTAGCATAGATCTATCAAATATAAAACATGGGTTTTGTCTCTAATACTTGTTAAACAAATATGCATAGGTAAACATCTTCAAAAATGATGGATCTACATGCAGACTTAAGGACAATGCGAGAAAATGCTATTTCAAACACATAAACTAGCTACCAATCCACTACACTCCTTTGGGTCCGCGTGAGAGATAACTACCACTCACCAAATCACCCAAACACCTCAAAAACCACACACTTCAGATCTGGACAGCGAAGAACAAGGCTTGATCCGGCAAGATCTCGCTTCAATCGATGAAATCTAGCCCGAACGGATGAAGATCTTCAACTTGGACACTTGAATCTTCGATCCCGATCTTCGATCTTGGATGGATGCTAACACTTGATTGGAATGGAGAAAAGAAGATGAAGAAATGTTGTAGTCGAGTCTTCAAAATGGCAGCACTTCGTTGCTTCAAAAACCGGTGCCAAAAAGTGAGCCGAACCCCTCTATTTATAGGCTGGAAACTCCTTAGGTCGTCGCCCCTTAGGTCGTCCCCGACCTAACTATGAGTCGTTGCCGACTCATCAGCCCCTACGACCTACGACCTAACCAACACAACATACAACCAAGGCCGACTTACGACTTAACCCAGACGCGACCTAAAACACAGGCCGACCTAACGACTCAACGCACTGCCGACCCAACTGTCACACGACTCAACACACTGCCGCATTTCCTAAGTCCTAGGTCGCCTGACGACTTAACTAGCATGCCGACCTACGACCTAAGACCCTGCCGACCTAAGTCCTAAACACACAGACCAAGGCCATACGGGACACGACTTAACAGCTTAGCCTTATGGCCGACCTAATATCTCCGACCTAACTTAGGTCGTTTACGACCTAAGTCTAAACAGTACTCACGCGACCTAACTACTCCCACGACCCAAAACTTACACGACCTAACAGCTTACACCTTCTAAGTTAAGTCGTTTACTACTATAGGTCGGACACCTCTAGGTCGATCTACACTAGATCGGTCGCCACTAGCATCATCCTATCTGCTAGGTCGTCCACGACCTAACTTCCTTAGGTCGCTCCAAAACCCTTCCGACCTAACAACCATACGACTCATCGCCTTAACTCGTATACGACTTATCCCCTTAAGTCGTTAACTCGGCAACCTCCCTAACTCGGAAGCCCTCTATTTCATGAGTCGGTCAACTTTCTTAGGTCGGTCACTCTCTTAGGTCGCTCCAGCGACCAAAACTACCTCACGACCTAAGCTAACACGGCAACATGCTAACCCGAGCACCCTCCTAAGTCGTAACTCGTACACGACCTAACTATGAGTCGGTCCCGACTCATCACTTAACACACGAGTTATCTCCCAATACGACTCAGGCTAGGAACACCACAAACAACACTAACGACCTGTAAATTCTACGATCCATCGACACGTAAAATACGGGTCGTTACATTCTCTCCCCCTTAGGAATTTCGCCCCCGAAATTCCAAGCAAACAATCAGAAATCAAAGATATTCCGCATGCCTACCATCCAAAGCAATCAACAAACCATGCAACCAATTCTAGCCTAGCATGCAGAATTCTAAGACTCAGAACAAGCTACAAATTCATGAGATGTCACGACACTTTAGGGCCATACCTCGAAGAGTCCGGGATGAGCTGCCTTCATCCTCTCTTCCTCCTCCCATGTACAGTCGTTAACATCATCACTCCATTGTACCTTGAGCAACGTAATCGTCTTCCTCCTAAGCTGTTTCGTATCGGTTTCAACAATACGAAGCGGCTTACGAGGTCTCGAAACAACTGGATAAACCTCCAAGTCTTCACAGCTATCAGCAGAAACCACAGTAGTTGGGTCGTGCACATACTTCCGTAGATAAGATACATGAAAAACATTGTGTACACCCGCCATCTTTTCCGGTAACTCCAATCTATAAGCGAGCTTTCCAATTCGCTCGATAATCGGGAATGGTCCAACAAATCTCGGAGTTAACTTTCCTTTCTTTCCGAATCTAATGACACTCTTCAGAGGAGAAATCTTCACAAAAACCATATCACCTACGTCGAATTCCAAATCCTTACGACGATTATCTGCATAACTTTTCTGACGATCCTGGGCTGCCTTCATTCTTTGCCGAATGATCTCTATACAATCTGAAGTCTGTCGAATCATCTCTGGCCCAAGTATCAGCTTTTCTCCAGTTTCCAACCAACATGTCGGAGAGTTACACGGTCTTCCATATAATGCCTCATATGGTGCCATACCAATACTCGACTGATAACTGTTATTATAAGCAAACTCCACCAAATGAAGGTGATCTTCCCATGATCCTCCGAAGTCCAAAACACATGCTCTAAGAAGATCTTCCAAAACTCGGTTGACTCTCTCAGTCTGACCATCTGTTTGAGGGTGATAAGCTGTACTCAAACACAACTCAGTTCCCAAAACTTCCTGGAAGCTCTTCCAAAATCTACTAGTGAACAATGGATCTCGATCGCTCACTATACTCTTCGGAACACCATGGAAACGAACTATCCACTTCACATATAATTCAGCCAACTTCGATGCAGTCCTAGTCGATCGAACAGGAATGAACCTTGCACTCTTGGTCAAACGATCTACTATGACCCAAATCCCTTCATTCCCTGCTCTTGTCCTAGGTAGACCATCGATAAAGTCCATCGACACTTGCTCCCACTTCCATGTAGGAACCTCTAATGGCTGAAGCAATCCACTGGGCTTCTTCTGCTCAGCTTTCACCAACTGGCAATTCATACACTTGGAAATAAAGTTTCCAACATCCTTCTTCATACCTTCCCAGTAGTAGGTTCTCTTCATATCCCGATACATCTTATTTCCACCTGGATGAATTGTCAACTTCGAGTGATGACTCTCCCTCAGAACTTCATCTCTCAATCCATCTACATCGGGAACAACTAGTCGCCCTTGCTTTCGAAGCCAACCCTCTCGATCGACCTCGAATCCCTTATCCTTCTCCGGGTCCAATCCAGATTCCAAATCACAGATAATCTTGACAAGCTTATCATCTCCCCTTTGCCTCTCACCAATTCTTTCCACAAGGGTAGGCCTTATCGATAAGTTTGCCAACATCTCAGGTTCCAATTCACATCTAGGCCTGAAATCAAATCCAGCCAAATACTCAAGACTCTTCCATTCCGAAAACATGGCTCCCAATCCTGCATGTCTTCGACTTAACGCATCAGCCACTGCGTTACCTTTCCCTGGAGTATAGGCTATACCAAAATCATACGATGCTAAGAACTCTAGCCACCTTTGCTGTCGAAGATTCAAATCCTTTTGGGAAAACAGATACTTCAACGACTTATGATCTGTAAACAGCTCGAATCTAACTCCCAATAGATAGTGTCTCCACATCTTCAAAGCAAACACAATCGCCGCTAACTCCAAATCATGAGTCGGATAATTCCTTTCATGCGGCTTTAGTTGTCGACTAGCATACGCAACAACTTTATGCTTCTGCATTAGCACCGCTCCTAGTCCAGTGCCACATGCATCGGTGTAGACCACCATCTCATCATTCCCACTAGGAATTGTCAAAACAGGAGCACTTGTCAGTCGCTCTTTCAGGATCACGAAAGCTTGCTCACATTTATCATCCCATTTGAACACTTGGTTCTTTTTCGTCAATCCTGTCAACGGTGCAGCTATCTTGGAAAAGTCTTTAATAAACCGTCGATAATATCCTGCTAATCCAAGAAAACTTCTCACATCAGATGCATTCTTAGGTCTAACCCAATCCTGGATCGCTGCCACCTTAGCGGGATCAACCGCTATTCCATTTCCAGAGATAACATGGCCTAAGAACCTCACTTCACTCTTCCAGAAGTGACACTTCGAAAACTTAGCCTTCAGCTGATGTTTCCACAAAATTTCCAAAACAATCCTCAAGTGCGTCTTGTGCTCTTCCTCAGTTTCGGAATAAATCAGAATATCATCCACGAACACAAGCACGAACTTATCCAACTGATCTCTGAACACTCTATTCATAAGATCCACAAAATAGGCTGGTGCGTTAGTCAATCCAAACGGCATTACCAGCCACTCATAAAACCCGGATGGTGTCCTGAAAGCAGTCTTCGGCACACTATCCTTCGCCACTCTCAACTGGTGAAATCCCGTTGCCAAATCCATCTGAGAAAACACCCTAGCCTCGTGAAGCTGATCAAACAAGTCATCTATTCTCGGCAATGGATACTTGTTCTTCCTAGTCACCTTATTCAGCTCACGATAATCAACACACAACCTCAACGATCCATCCGTTTTGGTTGCGAACACAACGGGCGCACCCCATTCGGACACACTTCTCCGAATGAATCCTTTCCGCAAAAGATCATCGACTTGCACCTTCAGCTCTTGCTGCTCCCTCGGTGCCATCCGCCTAAGAGGCATCACAACAGGTCTGGCTCCCTCAACTAGATCGATACGAAACTCGATCTCCCTATGCGGCGGCAACCCTTTGACTTCCTCAAAGACATTCTCAAACTCATTCACAATAGGCACCGATGACAGTCCATCCCGTGGAACAACTAGCGAATACATGAAGCTCATGAAGACGCCTTCTTCATGCTTACATCGTATCACAACCTTTCGCCCTTCCACATTCCCGACTGTCACCTCAAGCCTCTCACAATCAATCCTTGCCGCATACTTCCTAAGCCAGTCCATACCCAAAATAATTCCGAACCCCGCAAAGTTCAGAACAAAGCAATCACAAACAAACGAGCAATCATGACTCGACACAACTAGACCACGACATCTCATACACAAACATGACGAACCCCCAACTGGATTAGTCACAACCAATGGCCTATCAACAATATCCGGTTTCAAACCTAACCGGCCTACCAAATCATCACAAACAAAAGAATGCGACGCTCCAGTATCAAACAACACTCTAACTGGAACACCACAAATAGAAAGAGTACCTTGAACCACCACACTCTTCCCCTTCTCCTCAGCAGTAGGAGCTCTTGAAGACGACGGCACAGCTTCCAAAGCATAAGCTTGCACAACTTGCCTGTCCTTCCTCGGTTCTGGACAATCCTTCCTGAAATGCCCTGGCTTATCACAGTTATGGCACTTCGCCGGCGCCTTTGGATTCCTACAATCCTTGGAGAGATGGCCCTTCTTCTGACAATTATAGCAGGTCACTTCGCCCTTTGGCTTCTTCTGGCCATCCTTACTCTTCTGCTGCTGCTGCTTCCTCTTCCTATTCCCACTCTGCTGTGGTTTAGATCCTTCCCTGGTTACAGCAACAACAGAATTTTCCTTAGGGAACAAACTCTCATGCCTAAGGGCTTTCTCCACCAGCTTCTCAAATGGATCGTCCAAGTGATCCACTAACTGCCTCCCAAGATAAGCATCCAGACCAGTCACAAACTTCTCGTTCTTCTGGTAGGGAGAATCAATATACGATCTGGCATACTTAGACAAAGCTTCGAACTCGGAAATATACTCAAGAACTGGTCTCCCACCTTGCTTGAGCTCTACAAACCTCTTGAACAAAACAGACTTCTGAGCCGTAGAGATGAACTTAGCTTCAAATCTAACTCGGAATTGCTCCCAAGTAATCTCTTCTTCTGGTGTATCGATGGTGATAGAATTCCACCAATCAGCAGCTCTTCCCTGAAGCTGTCTCGATGCAAGCTTTCTCTTGGTTGCATCCTCAATCCCTAAGTCACCAAAGATCCTTCGACAAGCATCAATCCATCTCTGTACTTCAATAGTCGACTCTGTCCCCAAGAAAGCTTTTCCTCCAAGAGAAGTATAATCCTTGCAAAGCTTGGCAAAATCCACCGGTCTCGGAGCTTGGACTTGAACTCCCACATCCACTGATGATCCTGAAGCTGGTATCCTTCTCATGATCGAAGTCATCATCGCTTCGAACATAGTTCCATAATCAACAGCTCCTTCATCAGCACGGCTTTCCCTTGCAGCTGGTCTCCCTCTTCGACTCATCCTTATTATCTGTAATAAGAGTGATTAGAACACCTTAAGAAACAACTGCATAAGGAGTTCAAATCCTTCTAGGCTACTATATTATATATAGTAATCATCCATCAAATTACAATTACGTCTCTCTTACGTAGTTACATCAGCGAGCGTTGGCTAAAATCGATTAACCAAAGCTCTGATACCAAATGTGAGGACCGCCCATGACTCCCGCACCAAAACAAGGAAATAATGCGCTGAAAGGCGTGCCAGGCAGCCATGGACGATAGTCAGGGTAAAACAAAACAAAAGAATCTCTATCGTACAACTCACAGCGCATGGATAAAATACAATAGAGAAATATAATATAGTGAAGCTCCATAGAACAGAACATCATCATATAAGCATCACAGTAGTTTTATACAATCATCTACTCAAATCCATACATGAAAGCCTCACTACAAATCACTCAACCAAATACAGCAGCGGATACCCAGTACATATAGTAAGAAAACTAATATGCAAAGCCTCCTGCTCGTCTTCGTCATCTTCATCGTAGAACTCCTAGCACAGCACCTGTCACCTGCTACCTAGTCTGCCCATCCCAACATGGATGAACAGCCCAAGGTAATAAGGGGAGACATAAAACCTTGAGTCAGACAAAGTCTTAGTGAGCAGTAAATTAACTATCAAACATACCAAAAGAGCATAAGGAATAAAAGGAATAGGAACTAAACCATCCCACTCCACCTCTTCTCACAGTGATAGCCCCCAGACACACACTAAGGAGAAGCAATCATAGCATAGCAGGTAATTAAAATAAAGCAATAATCACTCGAGTCAAGGACGATGTTTTCCAAATACAAACCCCCAAGGCCTAAACCAAGATCAGATAAGCACCCAGAAAACACCGCACTTGAGACCGAATGATAGTACAACCAAACATCCATGACTCTGGCTATCACTGTATCATTGCCTTGATATCACCGTTAGTTGAATGACCACCTGTCAAGGGCTAATGGTAACCCCGGTTCTAGCCATAACTCCGCACGTCGTCGCAGCCCGTGCCTAGGAATTTTCGCAACTACCCAGAGTACTAGCACGTCGTCGCAGCCCGTGCCTGGAACGTCGTCGCAGCCCGTTCCAACGTACCCTTGCTTTGAGCATGCTAGAACCTTCAACAACGATAAGATCTCAGCCTCCTAGTCATCCTCCTCGACGACTATTTCCATACTAGCTCAAGCGCCTCTCAAGCTAACCATTATCACCAACTCGGATCGCATCACCGAGTAATCAACATAACTTTGCACGTCGTCGCAGCCCGTGCTTGGGACGTCATCGTGACCCGTCCCATCACAACATATGTCTTGCCTCATCACATCATAGCAAAGTCTCTCTTCTTGGAACGTCATCATGACCCGTCCCATTTCAACATCACACCTTGCTTTATCGCATCATAGCAAAGTCCCATCTCAATCATGCTTTGCCTTCTCGTATCATGGCAAGATCCCACATCCTCGAATCCATCCATATGAGCTTCCACATCCGCTTCATATGCTACAGGCAGCTTCCACATTCAAGAGCTTTTCCACCTAGCTTTTGAATCATCTCGAACCATCTTGTTCCAAATCAACCACTAGCTAACTTGAAACAATCCAAATCATTCATCAATACAAACAATCAAGCATTCAAACAAGATTTAATAAGCAATATCAACAAAAATGGCAATATCATAAATAAATGAGCATAAGTCCAACATGCATGATTCATAGGTTTTTAGCATAGATCTATCAAATATAAAACATGGGTTTTGTCTCTAATACTTGTTAAACAAATATGCATAGGTAAACATCTTCAAAAATGATGGATCTACATGCAGACTTAAGGACAATGCGAGAAAATGCTATTTCAAACACATAAACTAGCTACCAATCCACTACACTCCTTTGGGTCCGCGTGAGAGATAACTACCACTCACCAAATCACCCAAACACCTCAAAAACCACACACTTCAGATCTGGACAGCGAAGAACAAGGCTTGATCCGGCAAGATCTCGCTTCAATCGATGAAATCTAGCCCGAACGGATGAAGATCTTCAACTTGGACACTTGAATCTTCGATCCCGATCTTCGATCTTGGATGGATGCTAACACTTGATTGGAATGGAGAAAAGAAGATGAAGAAATGTTGTAGTCGAGTCTTCAAAATGGCAGCACTTCGTTGCTTCAAAAACCGGTGCCAAAAAGTGAGCCGAACCCCTCTATTTATAGGCTGGAAACTCCTTAGGTCGTCGCCCCTTAGGTCGTCCCCGACCTAACTATGAGTCGTTGCCGACTCATCAGCCCCTACGACCTACGACCTAACCAACACAACATACAACCAAGGCCGACTTACGACTTAACCCAGACGCGACCTAAAACACAGGCCGACCTAACGACTCAACGCACTGCCGACCCAACTGTCACACGACTCAACACACTGCCGCATTTCCTAAGTCCTAGGTCGCCTGACGACTTAACTAGCATGCCGACCTACGACCTAAGACCCTGCCGACCTAAGTCCTAAACACACAGACCAAGGCCATACGGGACACGACTTAACAGCTTAGCCTTATGGCCGACCTAATATCTCCGACCTAACTTAGGTCGTTTACGACCTAAGTCTAAACAGTACTCACGCGACCTAACTACTCCCACGACCCAAAACTTACACGACCTAACAGCTTACACCTTCTAAGTTAAGTCGTTTACTACTATAGGTCGGACACCTCTAGGTCGATCTACACTAGATCGGTCGCCACTAGCATCATCCTATCTGCTAGGTCGTCCACGACCTAACTTCCTTAGGTCGCTCCAAAACCCTTCCGACCTAACAACCATACGACTCATCGCCTTAACTCGTATACGACTTATCCCCTTAAGTCTTTAACTCGGCAACCTCCCTAACTCGGAAGCCCTCTATTTCATGAGTCGGTCAACTTTCTTAGGTCGGTCACTCTCTTAGGTCGCTCCAGCGACCAAAACTACCTCACGACCTAAGCTAACACGGCAACATGCTAACCCGAGCACCCTCCTAAGTCGTAACTCGTACACGACCTAACTATGAGTCGGTCCCGACTCATCACTTAACACACGAGTTATCTCCCAATACGACTCAGGCTAGGAACACCACAAACAACACTAACGACCTGTAAATTCTACGATCCATCGACACGTAAAATACGGGTCGTTACACCATGAGACTCCTAGTCAAGGATGAGCCCTTTAAAGTCAAGAATCCAAGTGATCGTGAACTTTAAAATCCAAACAGTAGAGCTATAGCAAATTTTTAGTTAATCGTTTAATCCCAAGGCGATAAACTCCTAAACTATAATAGTATATGCTATTGGATGTATATATGTTTGATTATGATTATTGATGATGGTTTCATAATATGAATGTTGAATACACACACACACACACATACATACATACACACACACACATACACACAAGTCACAGAAATACATGTCGATAGGCACAAAGGAAATCACTTCCTTTATTGAATGAAATGGTGTATATGGAATGTTAAACCCCTTTAAAAGGTTTAAAAATGAGTTTGAAATTTTTTATAAGCATATAAAAGTATTTTGGGGAAGTTTGAATTGTAATTGAAAATTTAGTCAAAATTTGGCACGTCGCGTAACGACATTTTGCCATTTCGCGCAATAAAATCAAACGAGTATAAAAAATGGAATATAGCTCGAAATTCTTCGAGATAAGAATTTTCTAAACTATTATATCCATAATTTTCATACAAAGAAAGAAAATCGAGATTTCAATTAGTATATTTTGAAATATGAGTAAAACAAGTTTTTGGATAAAAATGCGGTTTTGCATTTCGGAATCCATTAAAGGATTTCTTTGAAAATGACGTTTTAAATTTTTTGAAAAATATGAAATAAAAACTGAAAATATTTTAAACTTCTTAAAAGTAATTTTAATAAAAAAATTAATTTCCAAATGACAAAAAGTCCTTTTGATCAATATAGCTTAAAAAGCACTTTCCGCAGCACTTTTCCGCGGCGCTTTCTACAACTTTTGAAATATAGTTTTAAACACAACCCATCTTTTGAAAACCTTTTGTAAATGTTTTGTAATAATTAATAAAGTGTTTTAAATGTAATTTGAAGAATTTATTGAATGGTTATATGATTGAGTCGATCAGATAACTTGATCACCTTATGGGTGTTAAAGAGATATTGTCTAGGCCTGGGTTTGGAAAACCAGTTTCCTTCCCTCCCTAACTATCCGGACTGGCCCAATGGAGGGAATAGTAAATTTGGTTTACTTGGATCAAAATTTTCCAAAAGTATAAAAGATATAATTTTTCAAATATAAATAATTTTGATTTTATGGGGATAATCTTCTTGTACTCGGTGTTAAACCCGAAGAAGGAACTCATACTATTCATGGAATTTAAAAGGCGATTTCAACGTTATCAACCCATAATACTTATTGAATAAAGGAATTGATATTGTGTAGAATTAAATGATTTCTATAGATTCTGCTAACTCAATATTAACTAGTTTTCGATTAACATCCTAGATAACATGGTTTGACTCAATCAAAATTTGAGTTTTGAATTAAGAAATCTATGTTAAGATTTAAATAAAAAATTGAAAATATTTCCTTAAGTGAAAAATGAAATGAATTTGAATTATTCCAAGTTTAAAAAGGTTTTAAGTAATTAAAGGATATGATAAGAGAGGTTTAATGATTCTGTATATACTAAAAAGAAACATTTTAAAATTTTATATCTCTAAAAGATAATTTTAATAATAAGAATGAATTAATAAAATACTATTCACTTATTTACTGGAGCACTTTTATTGATGATTGGTTCGAAGAAATCGGAGTTGGATTTTGATGATTCGTATCTGAAAACCACTTTAAACCAATTTACGTATTCAAAGTGAAGACATGGATATGATTTGGAAGATGTAATGCAACGCTGCTTATCACTGACCCTCGAGGAAAATTTCCCGCATTATGTTATGTGGCCATAGTTCTTCATTTAGGATATTTGATGCAAGGACTTATCGCTACTAATCCCAGGAGTAACTCGACAGGATGTGGAGGAGATTGCCTTTGGTTTATCCTGTTCTAGGCAATTTGTATGAACGAATGTCTAACGTTGCATTTCTAGTTACATAAATTCATCTCTTTGTATGTATTATCTGCTTCGTGGCGGAGAAGGCAACTTCTCTTAGCTTAACACCCTTTCCTGAGATGTACGAGCTGAGGAGTTATATGTTTGTAGAAATCAGTTGTGTGACAATGTGATAGCGATATGGCATTTAAAGTGGAGTGTGTTGTGTGAAAGGTAATCACTATCTCAAGCTTCATCACTCGGTAATGGCTTAAATAGGGTACGCCGCAATATGGTTCGCAACCATGGTATGGTCATCACCTTTTTCGATTTCTCTCTATATGTCGAGTATGTGGTGTATGATATGGGATCCCAAATAGGTCCGTTACCACTAGGGTGAAATCATATTTAGTTCTGTCCAGGCCATGTATGAGTGCCAAATAGGGATAGGCCAGTCTTGCCAGTTCTAAATGATTGTTTGTGTATCTCGGTACATTCCTTTAGAGATGTATTGTATGGAAGGTAGTCCCTTTTCTGCCATTGTATGGAAATCCACTCTCCGTACGTGCCCTGTAAGAGTTTTGTTTGTAGAACCTAACATATCCATAATTTAATAATGGCAACAATTTCAGCTAAGATTAATAAGTTTACTTGCAAGTGTTTTCAAAGGAATGTCATTGAAAATAACATCAAATGTTTTTTCCGTAGTAAATGTTTTGGTTATCATAAGAAGATAAAAACCCATTTCGTGTTCATATATGATGTGGTCTTATGAGATACCTTTTGTTTTAAAATGCATATTTTGAGTTTTTCATACTAGATCCATGACTGACCCAGAGTTTATTTTTCTTTCCCTTTAAACTCTGGGTGCCCTAATTTTCCCCGGGCAACCTTGTAGTTAGCTAATTAGGAGCATTTTGGAGTATCTGGGGCATATGGAGCGTGAAGTCTGAAGCATGAAGCAATTTGCAATTCTTTTGTTTTTACCACCACTTTCCGTAATGTTTATATTATGTATCTACTAGCACCTGTGGGGAGAAGTCGTTATAACTATCCCAGTTGGCTTAGTACTTATCATGACTCTAATATCTCATTTTAAGAGTTATTATATGTACTACCTTTACGGTTACCACTTTTTAAATACAATGTGAGATTATGCTATTGTTCTATCTTCCATCTTTATTTTCTTTTACCCTATGATAATCTGTCTCTCCAGCACTTATATTTGCGGTTTGTAAATACCAAGAATGTATTATTGTCGATTTCTAAAGGTTAAGGAACTAGGTCATCACATTTGGTGTCAGAGCTTGTGGTTGAGTGAATACCAAAGCTTTAATAGGGTCAACTCATTAGAAGTATGGTTGGTAATGCCCTAGAATGAGTTTAGTCTGAGAGAGCACACACTTAATTTTTCTCTCGAAAAAGTACATTCAAACTTTACGACAATTTCCTAAGATATATCATCTACATATGCTAAAAATTATTCCCTTACTATATGCAGATAGTAGGAAATGAGTGGAAGAAGAGGATGAGGTAGGGATGGGGAGTTAGCAGTACCATAAATAGAAATAGTCAAACTCCCACAGCCTAACAATCGAGGAAGCAACAATTCAGGTACAACCCCAAATCATCTTTGCCACATTATGCAAGGACTATACCAGTTTGGGTGGAAAATCATTCAAGGGAACGAATTCCATCATAAAAGTTCAAGCATGGATCTGTTCAAGTGAAAGGATTTTCAAAGGGCTAAATATTGCAAACGAGTGGAAGAGATTCTTGGCCTCTTGGCAATTGCAGGATGGAGCTCTTGCCTTGTGGGGGTCCATTGCTATGACTGAATCAGAAGACAATTTTTCTAGGCGCGATTTAAGGAGGTACTAGAAGAGCAGTATATGCCTACTTTTGGAAAAGCACACCTTACAAAAGATTTATGGATTAAAACAGGGGAAAATGTCCGTAGAAGAGTATACTAATAAATTTAATGAATTATCACGATTTGGACTAGGTCTAATTGACACTCCTCTTAAAAAGAATGAACTGTTTATTTCTGGAATGAAGAAACAATATTAAGATAGAATGACGGCGCATACGAAAGAGACTTTCATGGATTTGGTGGATATGGGTCTTCGATACGAAATCCTAAACAAGGAAGACCCACGTACGACCCAAAGTAATGGAAACATGGAAGAAAAGAAAATTTAGCAAGCAAGGGAAGAAACCAGAGCAAGCCAAGCCAGAGGCAGATCGTTTGAAAGATGTAACTTGTTATAATTGCCAGCAAAAAGGTCACCTTTCCACAACCCACAAAAATTCTAAGAGATAAAGGGGAACCTACTATGAATGCTACCAGCTAGGATAGAGGATAACATAATGCCCCTTATAAAGAAAAGAGAGCAAGCTAGAGTATTTTCTATTAAAGAAGAATCTTCAACCTCAACAGATGCAAAGGGAAAGGGAGTACTAGAAGGTGAAATTGATAGTTAGAGTATTATTTGATACCGAGGCTTCCGCAGCTTTATTTCTAAGAACCAAGTTGATAGACTTAAAATTAAACCATGTTGTTAGAGATTCCCATATGTGTGTCTAACCCAATAGGCAAAACAGCTAATCTCTTTATGATTTGTGAAGGAATCCAAGTTACCTACCTATCCTAGATTTTTTCCACGCAATCCAATAGTCCTTAACTTTGATGAATTTGAAATTTTACTTGGTATGGATTGGTTATCCAGATATAAATCTATTCTTATTTATAATAAAAGGGTAGTACTACTATGAAATAAAAGAGGTGAACCTTTCATGATAAAATATGAGAACCCTAGTCTAGTAAAAGAGAATTACATATATGTGCTTAACCTATTCCAAATACATTTAGAAGAAATACACATAGTAAGGGAATTTTTGATGTTATTGAAGAAGTAAAAAGCATGCAACCCCCATCGAGAAATGGAATTCCAAATAGATTTACTTCCAACACAACTCCAGTTGTTTACCCAATTCCGAAGATGGCTTCTAAAGAGAAGGAAGAATTAAGAAAACAAACTAATGAATTGTTGAAGAAGGGATTGATAAGACCTAGTCGCTCATGTTGGGGGGTAGTAGTAGTTTTTGTTGCAAAGTCTGATGGCTCGTTAATGTTAGTTTGGATTATAGAGATCTAAACAAATGAACAATAAAAAACAAGTACCCTCTACCTCGCATAGATGATATGTTTGACCAATTACATGGGGATAGGAAATTCTCAAAATGGACCTAGCCACCGATTCCATCAGCTAAGGGTAACAGAAGGTTGCATTCCTTTAACCGTATTCAGAAGCTCAAATGAATTATACAAATGGCTAGTTATGCCTTTTGGGCTAAGAAATGCTCCTGCCTATTTCATTGACCTTTTGAATAGAGTATTTAGAAAAGTATTCAATAAATTCGTATCAGTCTTTATCGATGACATTTTGATATATTCAAAGAATGAGGAAGAATAGGTAGGGCATCTTGAAATCGTATTAGAAATACCAAGAAGAAATGCGCTGAAAGCTAAATTCTCAAAATGCCACTTTTGGGAAAAAGAAGTAAGATTCCTTGGACACGTGGTGTCGGGAGAGGGAATTGCAATTGACCAACCAAAGATTACGGCTATTTTGGACTGGAAACAACCCCAAACTCCCAAGGACATTGGCAGTTTCTTGGGATTAGCAGGATACTATCGAAGATTTATTCTAGACTTCTCCAAGATTTCCTTTCACTTAACAAAGCTAACCATGAAAGATGTGATGTTTGAGTGGACACAAAATTGTGAAGAAGCTTTTCAAGAGCTCAAGAAAAGGTTAACCACTGCTCTCGTGCAGAATAAAATGATGGATTTACTATATATACAGATGCATGTGGGGAAGGAGTAGGTGTTGTTTTAATGCAACACGGGAAGGTTATTGATTATGCAAGTAGATAACTGAAGATCTATGAGAGAAGTTATGCAACATATGACTTGGAATTATTCGTCGTTATGTTCGCATTAAAAATGTGGAGAGATTATCTACTGGGTAAGAATTCATTATAGTTTATTTTGAATAGACTTTGATTGACCTTAGTAAATAATATTCCTTTTTTGAATAGGTGAAAATTTTGATCCCTTCACAGACCACTAATCTTTGAAATATCTTTTCACTCAGAAGGATTGAAATATGAGGCAGCAATGTTGGTTAAAATTTCTCGCTTCATACCATCTTGATATCTTATATACATTCGGAAAGGCCAACGTGGTAGTAGATGCATTAAGTAGGAAGCCTGCCATTATAGCTTAACTTGTAATTACCCCGACCCTTCTGGAGAAAATCTCCAACGAGCAAAATAATGATCAATGGCTAAGGAAGTTTTTTAAAAGAGTATGCCAAGGGCATAATTCATGCTTTGAAATCGACAACCGTGGGATATTACGGTTAATGGGGATAATTTTTATCCCATAGGTTGACAACTTAAGGCAAGAAGTATTGACAGAATCGCATCAATCTAAACTTAATATCCACCCAGGAGTAAACAAAATGTACAAGGATGTAAAATGGACATATTGGTCGAAGAGTATGAAGAGGGATATTTCCATCCATGTTAGCAGGTGTGCGAATTGTCAACACATAAAGAGTGATCAACAAAAGACTGCTGGACCACTCTAACCTCTTGAAATTCTAACTTGGAAATGGGACCAAATATCGATGGATTTCATCGACGGTTTTCTTGATCAAAAAAGTGAATGAAGGCATTTTGGTCATCATAGATCGACTAACCAAAAGCACGCACTTCATCCCTGTAAAGTCAACACGAACTGCTGCAAGCCTTGTGGAAATATACATGAGAGAAGTAGTTCGATTACATGGTGTTCCAAGCAGCATAGTCAGTGATTAAGACCCTATCTTTACCAATAAGTTCTAGGAGGCATTGCAGACAGCTTTGGGAATAGAGCTAAACATTAGTACGACATACTACCTCTAGAACGATGGACAAATAGAAAGAGTAAATTTGGTATTGGAGGATCATATAAGAGCTTGCATCTTAGATTTCAGAGGTTTATGGGAAAGCTACCTTCATCTGATAGAATTCTCTTACAATAACAGTTATCAAGATAGTATTAGCATGGCTCCATATGAAGTTTTATATGGTCGTCCATGTAGATCCCTAGTATGTCGGACTGAGACCGGAGATCGGTTGATACTAGACTCTGACATGATTAGAGAAGCTTCAGAAAAGTTGTCCTAATCAAGAAAAGGATGAGAGAAGCCCAGAGCAGACAAAAGAGTTATGTGGACATGAGGCATAGAATTCTCAGTAGGAGATTAGTATTCCTAAAGGTTTCCTCAATGAGAGGAGTGGTGAGATTTGGGAGAATTAGAAAGTTGGCTCCTTGATATATTGGGCCTTTTCCCATTCTCGAGCGGATTGGCCCATTATCCTATCGTGTAGAATTGCCCGAAAGGTTGTCGGGTGTTCATAATGTCTTTCATGTATCTCACCTATGAAAATATGTGCATGACCTAGAGTAGATTATAGAAACAACCGTCCAAGAGGATTTGGAAGCTGAACCTAATTTGGCCGTTATTAGGCAACCCATGCGAGTTGTGGATCACGATGAGAAGCGATTAAGGAGAAAAATTGTAAGATTAGTTAAAGTTCAATGAGTGGTGATGCAGCAGACTGTGCATGGGAGACGGAGGAAAGAATGGGTAAAGCCTATCCTAATTTTATAATGGATACATAGTTGTATGTTGTAGTGTACTCATCGCCTTGTGGTGATGTCACTTGCCATATCTTATACATACGTATCACTTCATTATATATATTTGTTTCTGAGTTATCTTCTTCTTACCCCTAATTTCGAGGACGAAATTCTTTTAAGGAGGAGTTTGTAACAACCCACAAATACATCACCTTAATAAATTTATTAGAGATTAAAAAGATTTAATAATTGTTTTAATATTTTTGATTACTCATTTTAAATAATTATAAAGTAATAACTTATCATTATATATATATATAAGTGTATATATAATATGTGCATGATCCAGAGCAGATTATAGAAACAGCCACCGAAGAGGATTTGGAAGTTGAGCCTAATTTTGTCGTTATTAGACAACCTATGCGAATTATGGATCGCGATGAGAAGCGATTAGGGAGGAAAATTGAAAGATTAGTAAAGTCCAATGGAGTGGTGACGCAGCAGAGTGTATATGGGAGACGGAGGAGAGAATGTGTAAAGCCTGTCCTGAGTTTAGAATGGATACATAGTTGTATACTGTATAGTGTACTCGCCGGCTTGTGGTGATGTCACTTGCTATATCTTTTACATATGTACCACTTCGTTATATATATTTATTTCTAAGTTATCTTCTTCTTACCCTTAATCTTGAGGATGAAATTATTTAAAGGGAGAGTCTAAAACGACCCGCAAATACATCACTTTAATAAATTTATTGAGACTAAAAACATTTATTAATTATTTTAATAATTTTGATAATTCATTTTAAACAGTTATAAAGTAATAAGTTATCATTAATTATATATATGTATGTATGTATGTATGTATGTATATACACTTGATTTGTAATCATAAGTAAAGAAAAAAAGAGAAAAAAAGAATTCGTTTCACTTTATTGGTATAATAGCAATTTTGGAAATAATAGTTAATATTGATTTATATGATTTTATAATTCAAATGAGTTCATTTTTATAAATTAAAAATGGTTATAATTTTTTTTTGATTTTTTTTACATATACATGTAATTTAAATTATAAGTGAAACTGTGACCGGGAATCGCTTTCTTGATTTTCAATAGTTTAACAAGCAGAAATTGTTCGAAAGTCGTTGCAACCTTGTTTATATGTCATATGCACTTATATACTAATGCATCCACTAACATATATATAAACACATATATACATACATATAACATATATACATTTATACATACATATGTTAAAAATATCCAAAATATTTTCCAATTTCTTACTCCTTACGCCTTCTCAAAGTCAACCATGGACAAACCACCATGAGAGCACATGGGATGGGAGTCTTTTTTGGCCATATAATGGGTAGATGAGGCGTAAAGGTGACGTGAAAGAGGATAAAAATATCAAGATATTTTAAGTCCTTTTCTTTTTCTATAAATACTCCTTCTTCTCTTCATTTTCACATGCTTTCTTCTTAATTTTGTAAGCTTTTCTCTTCTATTTCATGGCTTCTCATGTTAATAAAATAATACCAAAATATTTTTCAAAAGAAATTTATTCATAATATTTACAAATACATACTTAAGCATCTCAAAACTATTCCAAAACTCCACTCTTCCTCTCTACCATCCACGATCTCTCTTCTTCCAACAAAAGGCTGAGCCCTCCTCTTCTCCAACCTTAGTCCATGAACCTCCTAGTCAAGGCCAAGCCCTTCAAAGTCAAGAACCTAAGTGATCATGAGCTTTAAAATCCAAATAGCAGAGCTATAGCAAATTTTTAGTTAATCGTTTAAACCCAAGGAGAGAAACTCCTAAACTATAATATTATATGCTAATGGATGTGATATATGTTTGATTATGATTATTGATGATGGTCACTTAATATGAAAGTTGAATATATATATATATATATATATATATATATATATATATATATATATATATTCATACACACACACACACAAACACACACAAGTCACAAAAATACATGTCGATATGCACAAAGGAATTCACTTTCCTTTATAGGATCAATTTGTGTATATGGAATGTTAAACCTCTTTAAGAGGTTTAAAAATGAGTTTGAAATGTTTTGTCAACATATAAAAGTGTTTTGGTGAAGTTTGAATGGTAATTGAAAATCTAGTCAAAATTTGGCGCGTCGCATATTGGCAGTTCACGATTTCGCGCCATAAAAGTCAAACGAGTATACAAAATAGAATATAACTCGAAATTTTTGAGATAAGAATTTTTCAAACTATTATGCTCATAGTTTTCAAACAGAAAGAAAATCGAGATTTTGATAAGTAGATTTTGAAATATGAGTAAAAAAAAATTTGAAAAAATTGCGGTTATGCAGTTCGGTATCCAATAAACAATTTCTTTGAAATGATATTTAAAATTGTTTGAAAATATGAAACAAATTAAAAAATCTTTTAAAATGTTCTAAAATTAATTTTAGTCAAAAAATGAATTTCCAAATATTAAAAAGTCATTTTGATCAATATAGCTTAAAAATCACTTTCCGTAGACTTTTCCACAGCACTTTCTATAACTTTTGTAATATAGTCTTAAACGCAATCTTTCTTTTTCAAAACATTTGTTAATGTTTTCAAATTATTAATAAAGTGTTTTAAAGGTAATTTGAAGAATTTATGGAATGATTATGTGATTAATGATTTAGAGTCGATCAAATAACTTGACCGCCTTATGGGTGTCGTAGAGATAGTGTCTAGGCTTTGGTTTGGAAAACTAGTTTTCTGCCCTCCCTGGCTATCCGGACAGGCTCGACGAAGGGAATACTAAATTTGATTTACTCGGATTAAAATTTTCCAAAAGTATAAAAGATATACCTTTTAAGATACAAATAATTTCGATTTTATGGGCATAATCTTCTTATACTCAGTGTTAAACCCGAAAAGGGAACTCGTGCTATTCATGGAATTTAAAAGGTGATTTCTCCATATTTCGCCCATATTACTTGTTGACTACAGGAATTGATAATGAGTAGAATTAGATGATCTCTATAGATTTTTCTTACTTAATATTTACTGGTTCGAATTAACATCCTAGATAACATGGTTTTAACTCAATCAAAATTTGAGTTTTGAATTAAGAAATCTATGTTAAGATTTAAATGAAATAACCGAGGAATATTTCGTAAAGTGAAAAAGGAAATGATTTTGAATTGTTCCATATTTAAAAAGGTTTTAAGTAATTAAAGGATATAATAAGAGAGGTTTAATGATTCCGTATATACTAGAAAGAAACGTTTTAAAATTTTATATCCCTAAAAGATAATTTTAATAAAAAGAATGAATTAATCAAATACTATTCACCTATTAATTATTGATGATTGGTTTGAAGGAACCGGTGTCGGATTTGGATGATTCCCATCCGACAGCCACTTCTAACCAATTTACGTACTCAAAGCGAAGACATGGATATGATTTGGAAGATGGAATGTAGGGTTGCTTGTCACTGACCCTCGTGGGAAATTTCCCATGTCCTATTATATGGTAATAATTCTTCATTTAGGAAATTCGATGCAAGGACTTCTCGCTACTAATCCTAGGGGTAATTCCCGATAGGATGTGGTAGGAGAGTGCCTTCAATTTTTCATGTTCTTGGGCAATTTGTATGGAAGAATGTCTGACATTGCATTTCTAGTTTCATAAATTGATCTCTATTATCTACTTGGTGGTGGAGAAGGAAACTTCTCTTAGCTTAACTCCCATTTCTGAGATGTATGAGCTCAGGAGTTGTACATTTGTAGAAATCAGTTGTGTGACTATGAGATGGCGATATGACATTCAAAGTGGAATGTGCTATGTGAATGGTAATCGCTACCTCAAGCCTCATCATGCGGTAATGGCTCAAACAGGGTAAGCTATAAGGCTATGTGGTTCGCAACCAGGGTACGGTTATCACCTTTCTAAATTACTCTCTATATGTCGAGTATGTGGTGTATGCTATGGGATCCCGAATAGGTCGATTACGACCGTGGTGGTTTCATATTCGGTTCTATCCAGGCCATGTATGAGTGCCAAATAGGGATAGGCCAGTTTTGCCAGATGCGGAGGATTGTTTGTCTATCCTTTGTACGTTCCTCTAAAGATGTAATGTATGGAAGATAGTCCCTTACCTGCCATTTTATGGAAATCCATTCTTCGAACGAGCCATGTAAGAGTTTATTTGTAGAGCCTAACAAATCCACAATTTAATACTAGCACATATTTTCAAAGGAATGCCATTAAAAATAATATCAAATGTTTTTTCTGTTGTAAATATTTTGGTTATCATAAGGTAAAAATCCATTTCGTGTTTATGTGCAACGTGGTCTTATGAGACACCTTTTATTAAAATGCGTATTTTGGTTTTCTCATACCAGTCCCATGATTGACCCAGAGTTTATTTTTCTTTCCCTTTAAACTCTGGGTGCCCTCTTTTCCCTGGGCAGCCTAGTAGTTGGCTGATTAGGAGCATTTTGGAATATTTGGAGCATATCGTGCATGATGTCTGAAGCATGAAGCAATTTGAATTTCTTTTGTTTTTACTACCACTTTCCGCAATGTTTATATTATGTATCTACCAACACCTATTGGGATAGGCCATTACAACTATCCCAGCTGGGTTAGTACTTATCATGACTCTGATTTGTCACATTGAGAGTGATTATATATAATACCTTTACGGTTACCACTTTTAAATATGGTGTGATATTATGTTATTGTTCTATCTTCTATCTTTATTTTCTTTTACCTATGATAATCTGCCTCTCTGGCACTTGGATTTGTGGCACGTGAATACGGAGAATGTATTAGTGTTGATTTCTAAGGGTCGAGGAGGTGGATCATCACAATGTAGAGGAAGTGTGTGTCTAGAAGAAAGGATTGTTAAATGTACTAAAATATTTCCAAATATAAACAACATACAATTGATTGCTTACGATGTACTTATGTTAAATCAAAAATAGTTTGGTTGTTGAATACTTGTTATTGGATTTGTAAATTATATATTTTATAATTAGTTCAAAGGATGTTGCAAAGACATTTTATTAAAATTCTTAATATGGTTCATGTATGAGGATACCTTATATTCGACAATACCAGTTGCATACTTGTTGTATTTTCAACATTATCGTAGTTTGATTATGTATTTGATGCATGAAGCAAATACCAAATCCAATTAAGATCACTAAATGGTAGTTTAGAGTATTCTCGAGTTTTTATGAAATACTAGAGAATTGTTTACAGAAATAACAAACCCCTTATGTAGGAATTCTTGGACTCGAACTTCATAAGTGATATCGAGTATAATATGTCAATATTAAATTCATGTTCAAACCTTTGTTCCAAATGAAACATTGTGGTTGATTCAATGAAAAGGCTAAGTACATCATCTTGAATAGTGTTATGATAAAAGCAATGTATAAATATAAATGCCTAAATTTATAACTAAGCTACGGGTGCTTCCAAGTATTAAGAATATTACATTATTGTTACATGACAACAATGAAATGATAAGAGCTCACCAGAAGTCAAGAAACATACTTCGAATATTTCCACATCGTAAAGGTAGTATATCAGCATTAGAGAGAATTGATTGACATAGTAGATAACTAAAATAACGTAGCAGATCCATTCATGAAAGGTCTAACTCGACCAGTCTCATCTATGGCTGTCAATGGTTGTTTGAAAAATTCAAAATTCGTATCTGAAAAGCGAACAAATATCCGATATTCGAAAAAATGGACGCAGATGTGGATATGAAGACATCTACATCGAAAAATTATCCATTTGATTTTTTTTCATGATTATAGTTTAAATTATGTGTATATTAGTACAGCGATTAGATATCTATTCATTGTTTTATTAAGTTAGAACTTTATATTATATGCACTTAATGCATATTGAGTGCTCAAAACTACTTATTATTATATTTGTTTACTTTTAACTCTTTAATCAGTAATGGGATTGAAAAAGGTTTATGTTAAACTAATAAAATTCATTCATGTTTCTTGATTTATCGGTCGTTAGCGGATTGAATAACTATCCCATATACATCCGTATTCACGGTTGTAAATATCCGAAATGATTTTGGATGCAGATATAGATATGTCACTATCCACATATGAAAGTATTCGTTGATAGAAATAGTCTCATCAAAGTGATCAAAGGGATGGTATAGAGATTCCATAATTGGCCCGAAGTGGAGGTGGGAGATTAATAGAGTTAGGGGTATGCCCTTGGGAAATTATGTAATTTGTTACATACATCTAACTCGATAACCAATCTTGTTTGAAATAAAAGGTGTTCTCTTTCTATTATATACTTGATATAATGCGCTATATTGATTAATTAATTAATTAAAACCGTGTTTGATAGAATATCCATAAATGGTATGTTTTATGATTTTTTATAATGTATTGTAATCATGAGTGATTTATCACAATAAAATAAACATATCATTTCAAATATTCCATGTTAAGATGCATGGAGACTGGATATTGATATATCTGTTGAGACTAGATTATGTAACACTCTCCAAATATTAGACAGCGTATTACTCATGACTGATGAGGGCACCAAGGGGTTATGTATTGATAGTTATTAGATAACTATGAAATTAATCACCAGATAGTTTTTTGTTGGCTATTATAACTAAGGTCAAATAGAAAATATTAACGTGACTAATTTAAATAGTTCTCTTGGATTAGAATACTATCGATTTTTAGTATAAAAGCTCTGCTTTGATTATAATTATATCATGGCATAGAGTCTACCAAACCATTATAGTTGGGTCAAGTAGAAGTATTGGAAGTGAAACGCTATTCAAGTGAGGATTCATCTCGTCGATTATATGGGGTTAGTATCACGGTCTACTGAAGTAAACTCAAATTCAAAATCTTTCATTAGGGTAGTCTGGTTAATAATAATAATTAGTATTGAACCAAGGATTTTATGTTGAATATAGAGTTAAGTATGGACGGTATTGGAATTTTGACCATTACCAAATTCCATAAGTCCAAATTAATATAGTTTTGACGAAGATAATTGATGTACATAATTGTCACTAATAGGTAACATTTATAACAGTAAAATTGGATTTTATTAAAAAGATGTGTAAGCGAAAAATTCAGCTAAAATGTCATACTACTAGCTAAGGCAGCATGTGAACGTTAATTTTTGAATTGTTCAATAATAATCGTTGAATAAATTTACACCTTTGAGTCGCACAGTCGTTACGATGAATACCCTAAATAAATACACGGTGCAGTGAATTTATAAATTATTGTGAAGTAATTACATTATTTAATATTTATGAAATATTGATTATTAAACTTTATTTGATTTGATTCAATACAATCGGCATTTGATAAAGTGTGTATATAAAAGTTATAAATGCGCATATTGATATATAGTATAGATAAATATTTAAATTAGGTTCAAATAGATTAATTGCTAAGTGATTTTGATAAAAAAAATTAAGGCCCATATGCATGATGAAAACGAGAAGAGGTTTCAAATGCGATTTGAAAATCCAAAGGAGCAATCAAAAGAAGGAATTAAATCTCCATCCTTTACTCCTCTTTCTGACTCACTTAAACCTCATTTATGAAATGATTTTTGCCCTTTTCTCTTTAATTCTGTTACGTCTTCCAAAAATATGATAAGGTTGGAGAGAATTTTATGACATTTAATTGGGAATTAAATTGGAAAGGTTTTAAAGGAGAGAATTAAAGGGTTTCAATGTTTCCTTTGAAACGTATCCTCTTTTATTTAATCCATCGTTCGTCTTTCACTAACAAAAAAAATCTTGTTTTCTTTCTCTTACTCTCCTCCCCTCTCTTAATGTTCTCCATGATAAAAAATTCCCCAAAACAAATTCAAATAAAAATCAATAACATTCACGGTGGTGTTTGCCTCTAGATCCTTGCAAAATCCAAAGGTTGATTTAGTTGAATCAAAGTTTTATTCTTCATTCTAGGTGCAAATCTTAGGCTTTGTCTTTAGGTAATTCTAATTTTATTTTATTGTATATTCACCATGTTAATGAATTTTAAATCTTATACATGCTACATATCGTCTCATTATTTTTTAATTATGTTGACCCAGAGTTCAGATCTAATATGTGTTAATTGTTTCTGTAAGCATCGTAATAATAAAATTAGATTTTACATTTGCTACAAAATTTTCATCATACGTTCATATTATATATATAGTTTAGATCTAAATCATTTTACAACAAATTTATATATTTCTAACTTGCCTAATTTAATCTTTTTTATTGTTTTAGAAATTATTATCTTATAAGATAAAAAGGCAAACCAATAGACCTACTGTAACGACTCGTATTTTTAATTGTTTAAATACATTAAATTAAATAAGAAAGTTTAAATAAAATTGTTAGGAATTAAATTTTTAACCTTTTTTATACAAATTAAACTATAATATAACATTGTGATCTTAAATTTAATTTCTATTAATGATATAGGTTGGAGTCTAGAACGTATATTAATGTGTATTATAATGACATTGTTTCAAATGTAATTAATGGACAGGAACACCAAAGGCTAACTGTAATAAGGAGTATAACTTGGGAATATAAGCGGTAGAAAATAAAAATTCATTATTTTATTTTTGTTGACGTATGTTAGGAAATATGTTCATGATATTAATTTGAATTCGCACTAGTAACACGTATTACAGTAAGATAAAAAAAATGATAACATATGTTATGTGTATTTAATGACATTGTTTGAATGTAATTAATAATGATGATTGTAATAATAACTGTTAATGAAGAATATAATGAATAAATTTATTAAGGAGAATACAAATGATTATTTATTTGAAACATGTTTTAACATAGAGTAAGAATTAATCATTTATAAGTAAAATTCTAACTCATGTTTGTAACTAATAATGTTAATAGATATGTTTGAATTACAATTTAAAAGGAAAAAAATTGGATTAACTATCTTTTCTGTAATCAGCGTATGTTTTGAAATTTAATTATTGAAATTAATATCAATTAAAATGTTTCCATTAATAAAAAATATAAGTGAATCGTAATTAATTAGTGATATGTGCAACTTATGTTTTATGTTAAAAATATAATAAGTATTTTATTGAGAAATAGTAAGTTAATTGGTGTGTTCAATATTATTAGTTGTGTGTATAAAAAGATAACGATTAAATTAACATATATTTATGTGTATATTAAGAGTTAATGAAATTTATTGAAGGGAATATACGTTTTGAAATTAAATTTCAAAAGTTGTTTGTAGTATACTAATCCTTCCATTTTCATTAATTTATTACCTTACTTTATTCTGCTGCAATCTCACGTTTTCTGTAACGACCCATCTTTTTGGACGGTTCAGATCGACAATAAACCACACATATCAAACTCAAAACATTAGAATGGAAGGTTTGTTAATGGGGTAAATAGAAGAAAAAAAGTGAGAAAAAAACAGTATCTCATAGCGGAACGACAAAATATAATAATCAAATAAACAGTTCATGAAGTTGTTTTACAAATAACATTTGATTACACTTTTACAAATTCAAATCAGAGTTATACATACACATAAATAAAAAAATAATGCAATAGAACACAAATGTAGTGGAATAATAAATAGAAATAATATACTGAATCTTCATCTTCGTCCACCAGAAAATAGTCTTCAACACTGAAAAACTCAGGCTGAGCCAAGCATAATGAAAACAATACACTCGAGTCAGAACTAAAAAAATCCCAGGTAAGTCAAATCAATCTCAAACAAAAATATGAGTGCAATGGATTTAGAGATGTTATGGGATTTTTCATCTCCCATCAAGTGTCCAACGTGAGTGAAATAACTTACGAAATTTCAAATAATTCGAAATACTAATTTTAACCACTTTATTTAAAGTGAATCCGAAGTTTAAATTAAAAACTTAAACTTTTTAAATAATTAATTTTCAATAATAAACCAAATTCATTAAATTGTATGGGTATACATCATTTCAACCCATAATTTAAATTTCTGAAATATCTAATTCTAAAACGATTCGGAGGACCATTTAAATGATGTCAATAATATACAAGGTGATAACTGGGACATATTAAAATAAATGAACAACCATACATCCAACATATCAATCAATAAGCATCCATTTCAAACAACATCCAAATCAACCAATATATTTCAATTATAATATTTATAAATATTGGGGTTTAATTATCAATTAAATTTCAATATAAAATTAAATGTCAATTCAGATTCAACATTAATTCAGATGTTAACTTAAATCAACAAACATCAAAAAAAATTATATATCACATCATATATTTTATTTAAATTGTATGAGTGGGTTTAAACACTCATCTTTGATTTATAGCCAATTGAAAATCTAATAAAAGCCAAAATTTCAATGGTTTCTAAATTCAACCAAACTAGTTTTATGTTGTCCGGAATTCTGATACGAACCCAAAGAAACCGTGCATTAATCAGAGTTCATATCCGGAAGATATTCAAGTTACAAGAATATTATGGAAACGAAATAGAAAACCATGTACACCAATTTTAATAATAACATAAAACAAGTTAGTTACTTACATTAAGAATTTTGAAACCAGCAAATGTTTCTAAATTCTTGAGAATCAACGAAAAAATGACATAATGGCTAACACATAGAGGAAGGAGGCTTTAGGCAATGGATTTGTATACAAATAGAAAAGATTGGCTTCGTGAAAATAAGTTTCTCACGTTTGTTTGTTTTTTTAGAAGAGAAAGAAACTTTAGGCAAAAGAAATAATGGTAGCACGTTTTGGAAATGGAAAGTTAAATGAAGAGATTTATGAAATAGGAAATGAATAAGGGTAAAGCACGTTTGGAAATTGGAATATGGAAGGGAAGGATACAAGAAGATGTAAATATGCAAAATAAAAAGAGCCAAATATGTAGGTAATTAACAAAAGATGAAAGACATACAATGGAATTTGTTAAGACATGTTTACATGGCAAGCAAATCTTTTGGTATAAAATTTCAAAACATATGCTACCTCAATTAATTTCATCAACACACATGAAATATTTCAAGGCAAGGCTTGTGTGTGAATAAAAAAACTTACTGGAAAACCAAAAGAGGCATGTATTTTCTAAAAGAAAGTAATAATAAAATAAAATAAATGAAACCGACGATTTAAATTTGAGAACATAGACCGTACATAAAAAAGTTCAATTTAACATATTTTGTTAACCTAATGCGCTCAAATTTACACATATATATGTATTTTTATTTAGTACATATCAAATAAAATTAAATACCACAATTAGCATAATGATTGCCACCCCACACACTAAAAGATGAACTGAGACTCCAAAGTCAAATTTGAAACGGAATAAATTTCCAATGTAAATATGCTAACTATTCCAAATAAAAAATTTAACCAAACCTTCAAGTTGTTTTCTTACGATTTTATTATTGTTATTTTTTTATAAATTAAATTCAATTCAAGTTTGAATATTTAAATAAATCAAATATTCCAACTAGAAACATGCAACAAAATTCAATTCTTTGTTTTAATGAAATTAAATTTACATTCACAAATGAAATATTCACTTTATTTGATAAAAATATTCTTTTCAAGGAACTAATCCTTCTCTTTTATTTTTATTGAAACAAATTTCTTTTTATTACACATTAATTTACAATTAACACCTAGCCCTTTAAAACCAACTTATAATAAAGATTATCCCATTAAAGAGTAATCAAATGTTATTTGTAAAACAGCTTCATGAACTATTTATTTGATTATTATATTTTGTCATTCCGTTGTGAGATCATGTGTTTTGTTTACTTTCTTTTCACTTATTTCTTATTTACCGCATTGACAATCTTCCCTTTTGAATCGTTTGAGTTAACATGTGTGGTTTATTGTCGATTTAAACTATCCAAAAAGGTGGGCCGTTACACATACAATTTTTGATTGGAAACAAATTTAAATTGATGTATTTTGTACATCATTATATACATAAATATAAATTGACCACAAATGTAAATTATTTAAAATTACTTTGAAGATTGGAAAATATTTCACATATTTGTTGTTTTTAATGTAATTTTTGGTAGTTGGTGACATTTGTTTAAAAGTTTTTTCAATTAAAAAGGGAAAATATAAGCAGACTTTTGTGCAAAACATTATAAACTATTTGAATCACTTTTAAGTTAATGCAGATTCTGATTTTTTTTACTTTAATTTTAAAGCAAATAGTATATTACAAAGTTTATATGTATGTGTGTGTGTGTTATTTTATTTAATACGTATTTTGTAGTCATTCATATATGCATACATATATGTGTTTGAGTTTTCAAATTGTTTTGAAATAGCATTAAAGATAAGTAAATGAAAACATATAACTCCTCCATCTTTTCCTCTCCTTATTAATTGCTTAGTTTAATATAATTGATTGTCATTTTGAATATATGTAAACTTTGATTAGGTAAAATAACTTTATCACATATTATATATAGGTAAATATAAGATAGCTATGTATATACATATATTGTTATTTTATATAATTTCAAAATGGACTATGGATAAAAAGGCGTATATAAAAGGCAAATCTATTCACTCAAGTGTAAATCCCAACATCTATATACATACATATTAACTGTGGACACTACTTATATGTTGCATTTGCATGATACACACATGAATGTATTTGATACAATCATTATT
Source organism: Allium cepa (assembly GCA_030765085.1). Taxonomy (NCBI): domain Eukaryota; kingdom Viridiplantae; phylum Streptophyta; class Magnoliopsida; order Asparagales; family Amaryllidaceae; genus Allium; species Allium cepa. The sequence goes on along the minus strand of CM060935.1, from coordinate 55,595,121 downwards.
ATATATTTAAATTCAAATTAAATTTAAAAATCCTTTGAAGCAACTTAAATAAAATAATATTTTATATAAAATCCTATTAAATTGGGTCTAATGATCTTTTAGACATAATATGCCAATTAATCTAAGACAGATTTTTTTTTAAATTTCGAAATTTACTCTTTAACTCTACTACGGACTGGCCCAGCATGGATGACTCGGTTGTTGAGCCAAATGTGACATGTTTTAAATCCCATTTAGATTATGGAACAGGGCATAAAGAAGCTTCGGAATAAGAAAGTGAAGATTATGAGGATTTAATAAAGTGGAGATCTTGAGGATTGTACTTGGAAGACAGAAGATAAGGTCCAAAGGACTTATCCTAAGTTATTTGTTTAAATTTATCATATATGTTTACTATGTTTTGATGAAACCATACACACACGGATATATGTGTGTTATTATGGTTGATTTGTTATGTGTTAGTAAAAGCACTAGCATATTTTATTGTGATGCATATGCAGGGAATTTGTGTTTTAGTACTTGAGTAGGCGAGAAGAATCACTACCGTACCTTATTTGGATTTCAGGGAAAAATTCCTATAAAGGGGGAAGCCTATGTGACCCATATACTAAAGAATAATTAGTTGAGGAATAACTAATAAAATTAAAGGTTTAATTGTTTTAATAAATAATTTAAATAGGAAAATGGAATGGATTACGTTACAAAAATATTCGAGGGCATTTATCTACTTACCACATATATAATATTAAATTACGAAGAGGAAATTATAAGTTGATAATTAAGAATAAATGAGAAATAAGTTGTAACGATATGCCTTTTCGACCAGTAAAAGTTGACACTGATACATCCATAGTATTCATGTGCCAAGCATCTAAGTGCCGGAAAGACATTGTTGGGGAAAAGAAAGAAAAAATGGAAAGAATCTCACATCATGATGAATAATATATAATATGTAACAGATCTTTTACAAAAGAAAACTGTAATATACATACATTAATAAGAGTAAACTAACCAATCATCCACCTAGACAGTTATAACAACATATCATCACAAATGCTAATAAATACAAATAACCAACGTAGCAAAAACAAAATATTCGTGAATTCATGTTGGCGGCATCCAACCCCTCTCTTGAAGCTCTAAAGCATCCAAACTAAATCTATAAAATATGATTGGGGCTGACCCGAGTTTTATAAGAAAATAACGTTCGGTTCAATGTGGTAAACCAGTGTGAGAAACACACATCATATTAATTTTAATGTAATGTTAGCACGAAAATTGGTCACTAACACCCTTGAGTAGAGTTATGTAGAGAGATTAATGAAGAGAGTAAGTTAAAACTGAGGAATTGCACAGTAGAATGCAATAATAACTATAAGAAACAAGAACACCATATTTATAGTGGTTCGACGTAATTGCCTACATCCACTTTGTGTTTAATCTTTATTGCTTTTTCAATCTATTGAATACAGATACAATCTATACACCAATGACTAGATTACATGTTTGAATAAAAAATAGACGAGTCTTGAAAATGGCAGTCTCCCCAGTGTTCTAGGAAAAAGGTCCCTTTACACTATGCCCCTGCCCCTCTATTTATAGATGAGGATAGGCTGGACTCCCTGTGTAGTTCTAAGGACAAGGTACATTGGCCCACAATAGACAACTCCTGTATACAGAACCTAGTATACCGAATGGCAGTTGCCGAGCGACGTCGGTCGAACGAAGGTAGCCGAGTGATGAGTGTACCTTCGAAGCCGAACGATGAGTCTGCCTTCCATGCCGAATGAGGAGTATTCCTTCCAGGCCAAACAACATTTTAGCAGAGCCGAACGAGGATATGCCAAACCATAATGGCCAAACGAGGCATTACGACCAACTCAGAATGAACGAGGCATCCCTTCCTTTTGACCGAGCCATATAGAAACGCCGCCATACACTAAATTCACCAAACCCTTTACACTGCCAGCCTTTCCTTGATCAGGATCTTATATGGTGTCAACTATCACATCTACAACTATCATCATGTAGCTAGACCATAGTGCTAGGTAACATTTTTCAAACTTCTAGTCATTGGTGTATGGATTGTATTTGTATTCAATAGATTGAAAAAGCAATAAAGATTAAACTCAAAGTAGACTTAGGCAGTTACTCCAAACCACTATAAATCTGATGTTCATGTTTCTTACAGTTATTATTGCATTCTATTGTGTAATTCCTCTATTTTAACTTACTCTCTTTATTAATATCTCTACATAGCTCTACTCAAGGGTGTTAGTGACCAATTTTGGTGCTTTCACTGAGAAATGAATTCTCCGCTTGATTGGATCTCATCGTCTACTAGTGGATTTCCATATTCGCGAGATAGATCCGATTGTTTACTAGGAAACTTCCTATTCTGCTCAGATTTGAAAGAAATCTAAAGGAAGATGATAACCATAGTAAGTGAAACTAAGTCTACTGCCTCTGTTTTTGGAAGACTTGATTAAGCTAATTTTCTTGTTTAGAGTTAATCAAGTGTTCATGTTCATGTGAAAGGATTGAATTCACTGGTGTACGCAAGATCTAGGGATTGGATGTTGAAGTTTTCACTCAAGTTGAATGAAGGTCGACCCTCCTCTGAAAGCAATTCAGCCGATTGCCTAAGAAAAGGCATATGCGGAACGCTCCAAAAAAGGCATACGCCGATTGCTCCAGAAAAGGCATATGCCAACCGCTCCAAAAAAGTCTTTCCGACCGCTTCAGAAAAGGGATATTCCGAACGTCACTTTGCCGGGCGATGCTTGCCTAGTGAGGTATGCGGAGTGAGGTATGTCGAGCGATACATGCCTATGCCGAACGACATCCAGGCCGAACCACATGCCTATGTTGAACGACATCCAGGCCGAACCAAACCACATGCATATGCCGAATGGCATCTAGGCCGAACGACATCCAGACCGAGCCACATGCCTATGCTGAGCAACATCCAGGCTGAGCCACATGTCTATTCCAAACGGCATCCAAGGCGAGCTACCTTGATCGACCCACCTTGGACGATCAACCTTGGCCAACCTCCTTTGCCGAGCCATGATTAGCCGATCCAAACTTAAGTTACACCAGTCTCTTATACGACTCCTATTTTCCAAAAAAAAAAAAATTCAGGTACATTCCCTCCGGATAGTGAATTCAAAACTCAACTTAATAAAGGAACATTCTATCCACTTCCCTTACAACCCATGATCGACCAGGGCATAGAGGATCCAGCGTCAACTTTTGAACGGCAACAAGGGAATGGACAAGCAACCACTACTCAAACGATACTCCCAAAGGTTGGAGAACATAGATGATATGACTCTATACTAATGCCAAGATGACTCCAAGAACCATTCTTCACTGACCTACACTTCAAATTTAGTGACTCCAAGCAGACCAATGTTTGGCTCTAAGAAATTTATTCCAAATGCTAACAAGGATATCATATTAATCGTGTTTGAGGAGAGTTGGCCTCCAGATATATTTTGACAGCTGGAGAGCCTCCTATAACAATGGATTGTTTCTATTAACAAATGAATCAGAACCAAAGTGAGAAGGAGTGGAGCAGACTAGGAAAAATAATAATGCACACCCCTCAGCTATGGACACTGATTCCAATAGACAAAACAAGATCTCAATTCGACTTATATGCTCTTTGAAAGATTTAATCGATAGCCTCTATTTGGAGACTCGCGACTCAAAGTGGTACTGAAAACTAACCTTGATAGAGTCCGTCGAAGTCCAGAAAAAATCAAGGGAATGTCTTATACCCCACGATGAAAACTAATCCTAACACTGGCGATTACGAACACCTCCGAGGTGTCATTAGAAAGCAAATTCAGAAAGAAAAGCTTAAATACTACGTTCAAGCCTTATAGAATGGCGAGCCAGCACCTTCGGATGCCCATCAATAAAGAACTCCAATTATCAATTGGACTGTTGATGACCAAGTACTCAGAGTTGGCCGCCAATCAATCCATACAGACCATGATCGGACTTGTGAGTTTCATCAAGACAAGCATGATTCGACCGTTCACCATCAACCATATACCTTCGATTTGGGGCTATGGACTAAAGATTGAAAAGCTCGTCACGATCAGAGACCAATACGATGCTAACATGACCGACCGCCCATTCGTCGACCTACACATTTGACTTAAACACCTAAGCAATGTTTGGAATGAATATGGCCCGATCATCCACTCAATCTGAGTCATAAAACAAAGTTTGACAAAATACAAATGCATTTCTTGAACCTCGATGATGCTAGGATCTATCTAGAGTAGACGTGATTTGATTATCTGCACATCAAATCCTACCCTGAACACAAAAGGTTGTTCGAAAGCCTGACTTGGAGTAGCTGTGATGGACTACCTACTCGTCAACCGTCGCTCTCAATACATGGACACGACTGCATCTTGAAACATATGCAACTTACTTTGTCTACTCAATAATCTGTTATCCTTAATTCCTAGAAAGAGATACGAAGAAAATTGTGTGAGACTTGATTATCTAACCCAGCTTGGATGTGATCTAACCATCTGTCATATACCTCCTTCCTTGAATTGATTGGAAGAGCTATAATCACCAAGCAGACGAGAATCGACCATCGATTTTTCAATTTTCGTCCTTCATGTTGGGGGTAAAGTCCCATTCCATGAGCAAACGTGGTTCGATTGTTCATTCGACAACATTAGCCTCGATACGTTAAATGAAATACAAATTAAGAAGGTGGAAATACAACCGCTCTCAACAAAAATCTCTAAGTCCCTGAAGCGGACTAGAGTACTCTGAGCCCCTAGAGCATGGACTAGAGTATAAACAACTTAAAAATCTCTAAGTCCCCATAGTCCGGACTAGAGTACTTTGAGTCCCCAGAGCGTGGACTAGAGTATAAACGATTTAAAAATCTCTTAGTCCCCATAGTGCGGAGTAGAGTACTCTGAGTCCCCAAAGCGCGGACTAGAGTATAAGAAACTTAAAAACTTCTAAGTCCTTGAAGTGGATTAGAGTACTCTGAGTCCCCAGAGCACGGACTAGAGTATAAACGGCTTAAAAACCTCTAAGTCCCCGAAGCGGACTGGAGTACTCTAAGTCCCCTAAGTATAAATGGCTTAAAAACCTCTAAGTCCCTGAAACGGACTAGAGTACTCTAAGTCTCTGAAACGGACTAGAGTGATCTAAGTCCCCTGAGTGCGGACTAGAGTATAAACGACATAAAAACCTCTTAAGTCCCTAAAGTAGACTAGAGTACTCTAAGTCCCCTGAGCGTGGACTAGCGTATAAATGACATAAAAATCTCTAAGTCCCCAGAGTGCGGACAAGACTCTCCAAGTCCCTAGAGCGCAGACTAGAGTATAAAAACTTAAAAACCTCTAAGTCCCTGAAGCGGACTAGAGTACGCTAATTCTCCTGAGTGAGACTGGAGTATAAACGACATAAAAACCTCTAAGTCCCTGAAGTGGACTAGAGTACTCTAAGTCTTTTGAGAGTGGACTAGAGTATAAATGACTTTAAAATATCTAAGTCCCCAGAGTGCGGACTAGAGCACTTTGAGTCCCCAAAGAGTAGACTAGAGTATAAACCATTTGAAAATCTCTAAGTCCCCAGAGTGTGGACTAGAGTACTCTGAATCCCCAGAGCGTGGACTAAAGTATGAACGATTTGAAAATCTCTAAGTCCCATAGTGCAGACTAGAGTACTCTGAGTCCCCAGCGTGCAGACTAGAGTATAAACACTTAAAAACCTCTAAGTCCCTGAAGCGGACTAGAGTACTCTAAGTCCCCGAAATGCAGACTAGAGTATGAACGACAAATCTCTAAGTCCCTAGAGCGTAGAATAGAGTACTTTGAGTCCCCGGAGTGCAGACTAGAGTATAAATGACTCAAAAATTTCTAAGTCCCCGAAGCATGGACTAGAGTGCTCTAAGTCCCCAGAGTGCGGACTAGAGTATAAACGAATTGACGAAAATCTCTGCATCCCAAACTGTGGACTAAAACATAAACCGTTCGACAAATCTCTAAGTCCCCGGAGCATGGAACGAAGCATGAACACAAATTGGGCGTGAGTCAACCGAGGGGTGAACAACACTAAGTCACCAGAATGTAGAGTGACATATAAATATCGATAAATAGATGAGTGGATTTCAGCCGTTCTCTATTCCGCAAACTTCGGCCTGAGATCGACAGGAGTATTAACTCGCTAAGGATGGAGTTCGACCCTCTGACTCGTGGACTGGCCAAATCAGTGCTGGGAGCAGGAGCACAAATCACTAAATGCTTAATATGACAACTTACTACAGCTCTAGCTTGGCATTCTTTACAAATTAAGGCAACGACTATGGTGAGGCCTCAGCACAGAACCAATCGAAACGGCATCTAAAGCTACGGGCGACCAACTATATCAAACCTCAAATTGAAGGTCAATACCAATCTGCACCAAGCATAAACGAATGTGACTCAGATGTTTCTTGAAAAACTACGACCTCCATAATTTGAAAAGGAGAGTAAACCATGAAGACTTGGTCAAAAATTCTCCAACACCTTCCTTCGATCCGTTAGGAGGAGTATGAAACTGGATGAGCTTGACCCAAATGCATTTGAGCCAACTTCACCCCGAGATCTAATTACAGAAAATGAACCAAAGTGGATGTGGCTGATCGTCCAATGTCTAAATTATAACTGAAATTAACGAGGCATTTACGTATTCCTCTTGGAATGAAAAAATGCAATACAATCAAAGATAGACGAGACCCAGCCTCCCATCAACTGACGTGATCCCACGATTCAACGGGAAAGAGAGTAAAGCTAAAGTGGGCATGGCTGGCCTTCCTGCTTATCGATATATGCCCCAGGCCTAGGGGCAAGAGCGAAAAGCAAGATGAATGTGAACCGACTATTCATCGATCAACTCTATGTTTTTGGAGTTTAGACGGGAATATAAACATAGCTAGGACAAGACTCAACCGTCCATGCAGTGCATTTATCAACCCGAGACTGGGAGCAGACGCATGGTCATCCAAAGATTGGCTGTGATAGCTCAGTATTAAAACTTATATATAGTGCTTACAGCTACTCAAGGCTACGACCGAAAGAATATCTAGAGATAGAATCATTAAATCGATACCTAAGCTCATGGAAAACTGACTGTCACTCCAACCTGAAGGACGGGTAAAGGATCATGAATGCATTGAATAGAAAGTGAGTTACTCGAATATACAAGCAAATTCAAACTCATAGCAAGATCCAGCTATGTAGCTAGATGAAACTCAAGGATGACCCATACTCGACATTTCCTTCAATGTGCTTTTAAGCCTGATCTTTGGCCATTTGCTGATAATCGATTAGAGCATTCAGAGCCCTTCACTATTAGACTTAATAACTCATGACAAGACTCTAGGATTCGACTAGAGTAACCATCAACGTTGACCCTCCCAACCATATTTCACATTGAATGTTATGTAAAATAGTTACATCTGAACTCAAAGAATCCGGAATTGCACCTGCTAAGCTGACTGTCGACATTGCATCCAGACATGGCGACCCATTCTAGGTGCTGAATATATGATCACAGCTCAGTGTAGTAATGATAAAATAATTAGGTGGATTTTTCTGAATAAATGATGATATGTTCCCTTGGACCCGTTTTGACATACATGTGTGATTTCACTAACTATCACGAGCCATGCATTGAATATCGACCTGAAGCTACAACAGCTAGCGCAATATCTATTAATTTCATCATGAAAGCTCCACTCTTGCTAATGAGCTCACCACATCAACGTCTAAGCCTACTAGCCATTGCGACTGGGCATACAATGACTTGAGACGTCTGAAAGGCTACCTAAATAGAATATCGAACTAAGCCAATTCAAAATCACTTATTTCCCTTGAAGGGATATCCAATGAAAGAAACTAGCAGACCTCATACCCGAATTCACTGCATCAGATGACTACTCGAAGAGTAGTAGAGAACCAACCAATAGATAGAAAATGTACGTGGATGGAGCATCCATCGATCAGTGTTATGGTGTAGGAGTCATGTTAATGATTCCCAAGGACCGATCGATCTGCTACGTCATGAGACGCAATTCCCTTGTAACAAACAACAATGCTTGGTATCAAGCCTCGACTGCCAGCCTTAAACTTGCTAGAGGATTTGGAGTGGAAATTTTACATATCTTTTGTGATTCCTGGTTGATAGAATGCAAAGTTAAGGAAGTTGAACTTACTAGGGGACATTGTCTTGCTCTTTATATTAGCCAGGTTCAAGAGCTACTAGTCGACTTCACGCATTACATTATTACACATATACTCAACGAACAAAATGAAAACAGTCCAGTCATTAGCCAAGTTGACCAGTTTTAGAGACGCGCAATAGAAATACATTATTTCGGTTGAAATACTCAATATTCCAAGCATTGATGGATGAAGATCGGCTAGATCTTGAAGACAGAGCTAGAAAAGGAGTCATGGTTGACTCCTATTAAAGACTATCTATAATGTGGAATTTTTACTGATTGGAGGAATGGAAAACGACAGATCATCCTCAAAGCTTCACGCCAAATCATCTAAGAAGAAGTCATGTGTAGAAAGGAGTTTATCCATTCCTATGCTTCGGTGTATCACCCATGATGATATCAAGTGAGTCTTGAGCGAAGTCTATGAAGAAGAATGTGGTGATTACATCAGGGGAGAACCCTGATAAAGAAAATACTCTACTACGGGTATTATTGACCAACTATCAATCCAGATGTGGTTTATCATGCTAGACAATGCAACAAGTGCAAGATGTTTGCAAAAATCTGGGAGCCCCACCGATGGAAATTTCTCAAATGGCTAGTCCATAGCTGTTTGCCACATAGGGGTATTAACATCATCTTCTTACCGATCCTAAAGTTGGTGCAAAGTACGCCAACATAGCAGTTGATTGCTTCACCGAATGGGCAGATAAAGAACTTTTAACCACAACCAAGATGAAGAAAATAATCAACTTCATTATCCGTAACGTCATCTGTCCTTATAACCTTCCATGATCCATTATAACTCCAAATGGACAGGTTGAAGCTGTGAACAAAATCATAAAGTCTGTTCTAAAGAGAGGTTTGGAAAAGGCTCGTGGTAAATGGATGCATGAACTCCCAACAACATTATGGGATTATAGAAATACCCATGAGTCCGTGACCGATCGTACTTCATTCGCTCTTGCTTACTAGTCTGAGAAAATACAAACAAGGAACCACAATTGAATTTCAATTAAAATAGATGGAATTGGTGATGACTTATGAGCATATAAGACACATCCGAGAGCCAATGGTAAGAACATATACACGAACATACATGTATACGTTCGAAAAAGTTCGACTTCTTGAAATCAACAGAAACTGAATTCTCACTTAAGGTTATTAAGAAAAGACTGGATCAGATAGCCAAAGCTTACTAGCCCTATAGTACTGGACAAGGATGGCTACTGATGAGCTACAACCCTAGACTTATAATATTGGGAATGGACCAAGTATCATGACGACCAAAGAAGGATACAAAATCTCGGGAGGATAAAATTTAAGGATAACTACTATTCAGGAAACATGATGGATTTCTTTCTGGAAACAAGGAATACTCGCTGATTCAAAGCGTTTCATGTTGCTTCACCTGACACACTTGGGGGGGGGGGAAATGTTACCTAGCACTTTGGCCCAACTACAAGATGATAGTTACAGATGTGATAGTTGACACCATATGAGATCTTGATCAAGGAAAGGCTGGCAGTGTAAAGGGTTTGGTGCATTCGGTGTATGGCGGCGTTTCTGTATGGCTCGCTCAAAAGTAAGGGACGCCTCGTTCTGTCTGAGTTGGTCGTAACGCCTCATTCGGCCATCAGGTTCGTCATATCCTTGTTCGCTCTTCTAAAATGTTGTTTGGCTTGGAAGGAAGATTCCTCATTCGATCTGGAAGACAGACTTGTCGTTCGGCTTGGAAGGTACACTCATCGCTCTGCTACCTTCGTTCGACTGACGTCTCTCGGCAACTACCATTCGGTATACCTAGTTCAGTATAGAGGAGTTGTCTATTGTGGGCCAAAGTACCTTGTCCATAGGCCTGCGTAGGGATCCTATCTTCGTCTATAAATAGAGGGGTAGGGGCACAGTGTAAAGGGACTTTTTTCCTAGAACACTAGGAGTCTCTGCCATTTTCAAGACTCATCTATTTTTGATTAAAACTTGTAATCTAGTCACTAGTGTATGGATTGTATCTATATTTAATAGATTGAAAAAGCAATAAAGATTAAACTCAAAGTGGACATAGGAAGTTATGTCGAACTACTATAAATCTAGTGTTCTTGTCTCTTACAATTATTATTGCATTCTACTATGTAATTCCTCAGTTTTAACTTACTCTCTTGATTAATCTCTCTACATAACTCTACTCAAGGGTGTTAATGACCAATTTTGGTGCTAACATAAACCTTTCAGAAATAAAGGTATATCGTAGGACCACACCACACATGAAAACCAAAACATTTCAAATAGAAATTCTAGTGATATTATAATAATTTCTATAGTTTAAAATAAATATATAAAATAGCTAGAATGCTTGTGCCTCACATTCCAACATAGTCGGACATATTTAAGTCCGTAAGGCACTTATTGGAGAATAAATTCTATCAATAATAAGACTACCGCGGTACTGTATGCCATAGTACACCTTTAGAAAATGTGCCCAGGTCGAAAAAATTTCGACCCCTACGAATCAGGATCGTCCTACCCCTTGCTGGACAGTACAGAATATATCATTACCTTGGTTGCTTTGCAACCTTTTCCCGAGAGCTCTCTTGCTCTTACCATATCCATAAATTCATAAATAGTGATCTAAAAGCGTGATGACATACCCTAATGGGTGCGACCCATATATCCTTGAAGCATATCCTATGTTCTAGTTATTCTCGGTTATGAGCTTTAAGGCTAGGATTTACCTTTTATATAGCAATCCTTCTTGGAATACTAACATTTAAGAAACAATGCAATGCCAGCATTCATCCATACAGGTTTTTTAGGATATGAACAAATCGAAGACATTACTTCTACTACATCCTTTTTGGAATCACTCTTAGGATTAATAGCAAGTAGCCATTGCACTTCAAAGAGTTTCATCTTCGATCATCTTCAAGGTATCTCCACTTCAAGCGTGTGCTGGTTTGAAGTGGACGGATAATATACTTGATCCTGGTCTCTTCGAACCGACAACGATAATTTTTAAAAATTAGCCAACAATTGATAGTTAGTTATTAAACTATCAAACAAACAAACCATCAAATCATGAAATTAATTTTACATGGAAACCAAGCAAATTTAAGTGCAAAGCGACCACTAGCCTTCTTTAATTAATCCTTTCATTAATTACAACCACTATGTAATTTTTAATTTTTGCATTAAAATAGTTTTACAAAGACATATTCATAAATCCCCTCTATCTTTTTCAATACTTGAAAAACATTGATATATTTATCTCAATTGTATAAGCATACTCACAAACATTTCACTTTTAAACTTAGAAAACATTCCATATAATTATATCAACAGTATAAGTATATTCACAAAACATTACATTTCCAATAATTAGGAAATGTACCCATACTTAGCTCATAGGTATAAGTTATATTAACAGATCTTAAGAAAGATTTCATTTTCCTAAACCATATTCAATTGGGTTTAAACAAATGTCATTTGAAAACATTAATAACAATAAACCCAAATGGTGACCTCATTTTGGTGTTAAGTAAATGGATAAAGTAGAAACTAGACCAAATACACTTACCACCACTTTTCTATTTCAAACAGTATCATCCCTCGATTAATAATGAGATCAAACAAATTTGAAAACTATCCTTGCCTCAACATACATTCTTCATTTCCAAAACAGAGACAAGTTTTCAAACCTTGGAATTTTGTGTTGAGTATGAAAAGGATATTTTCCATACCACCGCAATTTAAAATGATCATTTATGGAAATCAAATCTCATTCTATTTATAAAAGTTCTCTTTATAAATCCCTTCATAAAATTCCTTATAAAGCTCCTTATTTATAAACCTTTTTATATGTAAAATCTCCTTTTATAAATCTCCAAATTTGTTTCTAACTTTTTTTTATAAATCTCCTAATTCATTTATGAAACTCCTTTTGTAAATCTCCAGATTTATTTCGAACTCGTTTTATAAATCTCCTAATTTACAAAACTTCTTTTGTAAAACTTCTTTATAAATTATTTTTAAAAATTCTTATAAAACTTCTTTACAAATTCATTTCTACTTTTAAACCTCCTATGCTTATCTTATTATCTTCGATCAAAAAATTGAAACGAATACATTCCATAATGTGGTCCTTTTATATATCACTATAAATCCACAAATGCGATTTATTATACCAAATTATAAAAATGATATTAATTTCTTCGTTTGTAAAATATTATTTATAAGTCTATCTTTTATCTATCAGATAACATTTATAAAACTATTCTTTTATTCAACAATTCATATAAAGCATTTCACATATATTTATTCCAAAACATTTGTGTCTCCTTTTAAAATAGAATTATTTTAATATAACAGATAAACCCTTTTATTTCCTTTAAAAATAAATATTCATTAAGATAATAACTTTTCTATAGAGATAAAGACTTTTCAAAATAATTTTAATACATTTACATATACATATATATAAGACAAGAATAATAAAAGAAGTTGAAGCAAAATAGAGAAGTTAAAAAAACATTCAAATAAAATATAACAAAAATTCTAGAAGTGTCAGATTTAAAAATCATTTCTCAAATCAAAACCATTTCCAAATCAAATAGTAATTAGTAGTATTTCAAAATACTATAATGAGCTAATAACACTATAGCATTTAATTAGTGCTATTATTACCTTTATCACTAAAAAGATTCAACTTTTAATGTATGTTAATGTCATATCCAATATGGCCAAACTATCAAATTTTGACATTTAACAATCTATATAATAAATATACAAACGGAATTAAAATCAATAGGTGCATAACTGAAATTTAAAATTATACCGGTAGTCCAGATTTCTCTACAAAATTTCCTATATTTCATTTTAAATGTCACTCACTTTTTAGAAGTAGATATTCAACAAAACAAAACCAATAATTCATCCAAACATGTAAACAATAATTTACCAATATATATCATTATAGCACCTACTTAGATGTGAGGCCACTCAACGAAATTCCAGTTAACGCTTAAGCATTTTGGTTTGATCTAAAATCGAATGTTCTACTTTAGATCAAAATTCTACTTACTTCAAAATTGATGAAACTAGTTCCAGTGCATAGATAATGTTATCATGAGCGTAATGTAAAAAATCTCACCTCGATTGAACCTCGATCGTAAAAGTTATTCATTTATAAGATTTGAGATTTATTTAAAAATTAAACAACCAATTAATCACTAATTATAGTTAATCACCCACTCATCATCTTCCCTCCAACACGCTAAATACAATCACATGTACATAAATAGTGTGCATACACCATTAATGTGCACACACGACGAACGACACAGATTAGCACCAGACCGTTTGATGAACAATTTTTTAATATTTTAAAATAATTAAGAAAACACGTATTCACAGTTTAAATTAAAGAGTGATTCTCAATAATCAATAGTTAATAAGATAAGTTTATTAGGTTCTCATAAAAAAAAGAAGACTTGTTTCTATTTATCTTTATATAAAAAAATATTAGTAATCAGTAATCGTTCTTGAATCAAGGGGTTTATCTTTATCCATTTTGATTTGACTGGAATTCATAATTGTTTGGATTGTGTAATCTCCAATTACTGACATTCTCCAACCATCCTCTCTTCGCGAGCTCAACTCGTCTACCCTAAAATGAAACACTCCATCACCGCTTCTCCAAAGCGACCTGTACCCGATACCCCCTATCAAAAATCACAAATAACCTTGGACCACCGCTATGCCTCTAACCAACACAGTTCATCTTCTCTCGCCTTCACGAGCTCCACTGTGCCATCTATTTGACCTCTAGCCTTGCAAATCAATTCGCGACTGAACCCTAGCCCATAATTTCTCCCACAATCGCGATTTTCTACCCATGACCGCACACCTTCATATGACCACCATCCATGCTCGTTCCATATATTTTCTCCCCAAGCTCGATAAAACCTTAACCCTAGTTTGCTACTCCACGTTAAGTTCCACCGCAAGCCATTAAACACACCTAGATTTGTAGATCTCTCCACCAGAAACTCAAAGAACCCATCTTTATGACTTTAAGTTAAGTCAATCTTTTGTTTTGAATTTTTGAAGAGAAATTTTTTAATTTTCTTTTACTGTAAGTTGAAAGTGAAGAGAGCAAAACGAATGAGGAAAATTCAGAGAGTTGATTATTCTAAGTGTTGTGACATGTTTAGCTTGAAATTTCCGGCACTTCACTGCACAATCTTTCATTCGCATATAAACAGTGAATGACAAAACAAAAATACAATCACGGACTTAAATACGACACGATCTCAAAACAATAATAATATACACAGGTTATTTTGTTTTGTAAAACTTCAAACTAACATCCTTTGCCATAAAATACATCAAACGAAAATTCAAATATTTTTCAAATTAAAAATTATAGAAAATCCTATAAATAAAAATAAAAATACTATAATAAAAATCAAGTCGTTCTATTAAAAATTGATTTTCTTATTATTTATTAAATTCAATCCAAATCTAAATATTTGAATAAATTAAATATTACCATTCGAAATGTTAAAAATTCTGGGTTGTTACATAAATAAATGTGACCATCTATAAGGTAAATCTGAAAAGAGAAGATATAGTAAAGAGGGAAACAAAATAATAAAATGAGGCTAGAAAGCCCAAAACTATTATTGTAATAACCCGCATCGTCCGTCACACCGATCAAAAGCCTAGTTTGATTTCGAACTTGCATCATGCCAAGAAATACAAGCTATTAGGTTTTTAGAACATTGTAGAGCATAATTATAAGAGTAAATTCCAAGACATTATACACTTCTGATCTCACAGCGAAAGAAATTAAAATATAAGTACTGCAAAATAGACATTTCAAGATAGGTCTCCAAAACACCTTACTTGTCATTTACACAGTTTTAAAGTGCAATATATATTTTACAGACTTTTAATACTATAAATAACTACATAATGGACAACAATAATATGAGTACAAGTTTAATATATGATGAACATATGTAGTTACTTCAATGCTACACTAGCTGATATAGGGTGTGATATAAGGGTCCATGAATTCTTAAGGTTTGCTACCTAAAGGTTCTTTTCTAATACATTCCTACATTACAATTTGTTTAGGATAATACAGTGGATCGAACTAAGGATTGAATCTCAAGTCTAACGATCGACCACCGCTCCTCAGGCTAGTTAATATAAACAATGCTGCTAGGATACTAAAACATGTAAACACTGCAATAATGCTACTAAATGTGGAAACACCACCCCTTGGCTACTAAACATGAAACACCACCATTAGGCTACTATAGGACTAAATTCCCACTAATACGAGGCTATTGTGGACATAAACTTCCACTACTGTCACAGTCACTAGGCTATTGGGAACATCCACCCTCACTATGCTTGGAGAGGAAGAAACCGAAATGTCGACTTAGCAGAAAGCCTCATCATATTCATTCGCTTTACCTCTCAACCATAGTGTTGGCCTCTTATTGCACGTTGTGGGTCCTTCTCTATAATTGTCTCATGTGCATAAGGAGTTTAGGAATAAGATGACCTCCCGCTGTGCCGAACCCAATCGATCAGGCATCTGTGTTAACTACCCACCCACCTTTGGAACCTCCTAGGAGCGATTTCTGTGAAAATAATTGCCTCAAACTGATTAATATTTAAATTGGGTAAATAATATTTGCACAACACCGTCACTAACTAGCGTCCGCTTCTAGGGAATTAGCTTCCCTACTAGGCCAAACATGCACCCATTTGCCCTTAAATAAGCCCACAACAATTCACATTTCATATAATTTTTATTTATAATTTTAGGCCTCGGGCCATGAGATAGTTAAGGGTATGGCCTAAGGGCAATTATATAATTTGTTACATATATCTAACTCATTAATCAATCTTGTTTGAAATAAAAAGCGTTTTCTTTCTATTATTTACTTGATATAATTTTCTAGGTTAATTAGTTAATTTAATTAAAACTATATTTAGTAGAAAATCCATAAATGTTACATTTTATGATAGTTGTTACATAATGTTATAATTGTGTGTAATTTATTGCAATGAAAATAAATATACCATTCTAAATATTTCTAGTTAAGATGCATCGAGACTGGATATCGATGTATCCCTTGAGGCTAGAGTATGTAATGCTCTCCAAATGTTAGAGGGTGTATTACTCATGACTACCGGGGTTAGGTAGAGCCTATGTGCGGATGGTTATTGGACAAATACGGAACAACTCATTCATTAGTTTTCTTTTGGTTAATAGAATTAAGGTCAAAAGAAAATATCAATGTAACTGATTTACATATTTCTCTCGACTGAGAATAGGTGGATCTTCAATATGAAAGCTCCACTTTGATTATAGTCAAATCATGGCATAGCCTCCACCGAGTGAATATATTTGGGTCGAGTGATAGTATTAAAAGTGAAGCACTATTCGTCTCCTTGGTCATAGGGGTTGGTATTACGGCTAACTCAAGTCAACACAAAGTTAATGATTTTGACCAGAGCATTTCGGTTAATAGTAATAGTTATTATTGAACCAAGTACTTTGTTTTTAGACTATAGAGCTGAATATGGACGATGTTGGAATTTTAACCGATACGAAATTCAATAAGTCTAAAGTGATATAGTTCAGATGAAAAGAATTGGTGTAAAATAAATATCATAATCGCTTAACTAAATAAAGTTGTATTTTATCAAAATTAAGTAAGCGATAAATTAGCCTAAAATGTCACACACCTACTAAGTAACGTGTGAATATAAACATTTGAATAGTTCGATGTTAATCACTGATTAAATTTGCACCTAACGAGTTATACAACTGATATGTTAAAATCTCTTTAGGCCAAATGATCTAATTAATTTTTAATTTTTATAAATTAATTAAATTAATTAATATTTATGAAATATTGATTTTAAAATGTTGAATGTGATTTTAGGAATAAATTAGTGTATATACTTATGATAGTTATAAATATATTGATCAATATGCGATATCGACATGCAATTAAATCAAATTTAATTAATAATATTTATTTGGAATGAATGGGCTATTAGCCTATAATGTATGGTGATACATATGGCAGCAATATGCATGTTAGGGGCTGCTAAAAGATAGGTTAGGAGGATCTTAGATGGATGGCGCTGATTTTGAGAGAACGAGTAAGAGATTTGATCCATCTTTCTCTCTATTCCTTCCGCTACAAAAGGCCACTAATCCTAAATTTTGAAGAATCTTTTTGGTTGCCTTCTATCTCTATTTTTTATGGCCGATCCATGCCTCTAATAGCTCCATTAACATTCAAATCAAATCAGTTCAAAGCTATACTACTTGATAGCAAAGAGTCTACGATTCAATAATTAGCAATCTGCTGAATTGAGAAGACTTCTAAGGAGGGATATTCATCGTAGCAAGGTGTACTTCAAGGCATAGGTTTTGGTATAGTCTTATTATTTTGTATAAGTTGAAATTAATGTATTATATTATGTTGCTTGTTTATATTTATCATAATTATATTGTAAGTTAGGTGAGATTCATGTATATATGAATGTTGTCACATATTGAATGGTTATATGTTTGTATAATAAAAAAACATTTTTTATATAAATCTTATGTATACATAGACAAATAAATTTATTTTATTTTTTATTATTTTATTAATTAATTATATTTATATTAGTATGTCATTTTACATAAATTAAATGACTTATAATTAATTATGCCATTATATCATGTTAAAATTGATCTTACAATTTTATATATGCAAATACATACTAAATATAATTTTAGGTAATAGCAAAGTATTTTTGAATAATTTTTTTACTAATTTTTATATTATTTAAATCAAAATATAAGTTCATATAACATAATATATGTTCGGAAAACTATATTTTAAATTTTAATAAAAAGTACATCACCGTATAATCTCTTGATAAAATTCCTAGAATTAATCAATCGAAATTATTATTTTTTAACAATCGTTTAATTATGCAGTCGAAATCAAATAAATAATAAAAAAATAATTTGACTTATAATATTATGGATTATTTTATGACCTTATAATATCATATTCAAATTTAAAAAATTGAAAATTTTCAAAATATGTCATGGAAATAATTTTAACATCATTTTAATGCTTTTTGACTAATATACATACATATATAATTTAATAATATACATTTTATAATTAAATATTTTATTTTCTATGAATTGAATTTGGAATGTTATAAAAATAAATATTCAATTTTATTTAGTTTTCGTATTTGATATATATATATATATATGTATATGTATATATATGTATGTATATATATATATATATGTGTGTGTGCATATGTATATATATTTCTTACTGTAAAATATACGTGTGTATTATATTTAATAAAAAGAATTTATATATTATGTATATATAGATATATGCATAAATATGTTTATATATATATATATCCGTGTGTGTGCATTTATAGTCATTTATTTAATTAATATCTAATTAATATATATGTATTATTAATATTTTACGTTTATGCAATATATATATATATATATATATCATATACATAAGCAAATATTTATATATATATAAATATTTATTTAAATAACATGTTTATATATACATACATATGTTTGGACAACCATACATATAAGATGAGGTAACATTTTCATTGTGATGCAAATCCTAACATTTATATACGAACATGTTATACCTTGCACAGATTATTATGTTACTCGTGCACACACTTACATGTATGTATATAGTACATATGTGTGCCCTTATATTTAATTAAACTTGAATTAAATAAAATTCCATTAATTATTTATAAATTTAAATGATATAAAAGATTTAATTTAAATTAAATTTAGAAATTTTCTAAATAAATCGGCCCTATAAAGATCTAATAGGGTAAAAAAATTTGAAATTCACCTATAACTTCCGCTGTGGGCTGCCTAATTGCAACAATAGTATCGGAACCCAATAGCATATGCGGTCTAAATTAGTCATATTAGGATTAACTATTAAGCTCATAGCCCAAAGGTTACACCAAATAGAAAATGCCCAATTTTAATTGGACTTTGTACTAATTTTCAAAATTGTTTAAAAATTAATATATAAGATTTTAAATTTAAAATAAGATATACAAATACTATGAAAGTTAAAATATTACAAAAATTCAAAACGTTTGAAAATAAATACTAATTTCAAAACCTTAAAATTTATTGATAAGATTAATAAAATAAATTAATTAGATCGGTTAATTAATTAATTAATGTATACATGTATTATATGTTATGATATATGTTGTTGTTCTAAAATGTTTAAAATAACATAAATATACATATAAGTATATGAAATTGAATTCTGAAATTAATATAATTTAATTAAAATCATTTAATTAAGTTAATTAATCAAAGGTTAATTAATTAAATAAATAAATTAAAGGTTAATTAATTAAAGGCTAATTATTCAATGAATATAAACATACATAAGATATATGTGGAATACTTTAAAAGTTATACCGTATAATAAATATTTAATATAACTATAATACTAAAACAATATAAAATTAAAAATATTAATTAATTAAGTAAGATTTAATTAATATAATATTGTGTATAACGCTATTATATAAGTAGTATGAAATATAAAAGTTAAATAATAATAAAACTTATATAATATGAATGTTTTAACTAATGGTGGAACTTTAAAGAAACCCAAACAGACTTAAGGAATAAGTACATAAGTAAATGTACGTATACCATAATTTTAGATGTGTTCGACGCTTGAATCACGAGAGAATTTCACAAGAAATACATTATTCCATGAGTCAATATCACTTAATATATTATATTGAAGATTATGAATCTTCAACATACTGGTCTTCTACAATGTATATATCAATATATTACTCGCATACTCCTTGATTTTTGAGCAGACTGAAGCTATGGTGTTATGTGTAGTATTATTAATATATTGAATAGACGAGGTAAGATAATTATATGTATTTGTTAAGTGGGCTCAAAGTACATGTACTATACTTAGGCTGGCGCAATATGGTAGGTACGAGTGAATAATTATGTTTCGATTTGTTGAGCAGACTTAAGGTCGAAGCAAAATGAAGATAAGGTACCAAAGGGTTTGGAGTTGTATGTGAAACGGCCGATAAAGAGTTATCCATTATTTGTGGGGCTATGATTTGTTGTGCAGACTCAAGGTTAAAATCCCAAGTCAAATGATTCCTAATACCCAATAGTGAAATCCAAAGACTTCCATGTTCTGCTTATGGTTTGGTGAAACATAAATGACAATAGAAAGCCTTATTAGAAAATTGAAATGATAACGTTTAACCTTTCTAATATTGAAAGAACATAAGCTACATAATGTTATAATAATCTACAATGATAAATTTGTGCATTTAATACGATTGATAAAATGTTTATCAATTAAGATATGTAAATGATATGAATTAAAGATTGACAAATAGAAATATAACATAAAATTACTGATAAATTCTTATCGCATGTTAATGTTTCAATACCCATGCAAGCACCTTATTTTACAACTAGTAAATGCATTCATAATTTGGTCGCTTACTTGTTCATTTGGTTGAGACCGTGTATTGCATTCTATAAGTTTTGAACTCCAAAAGTAATACAAGATTATGGATGTTTGATCCATATACAATCACATATAAATCTTATATGATGAACGGCCAAAGTTTGTAATGTACAATATTTTGATGAAATTAGTTCATCCGAAAAGCTAAATAAATCAAAATGTGAGATCGTATCAATTTGATTGATTTCAAAGGGATTATACTGTGTTAAATGTAACGTTAGACCAAAACTACATTATAAACATAAGAACTTGATTGCTGATATATTAGTTTTGATCGGTTTACGTAAAGTACAACATATTTGATGTCCTTAAATGTTAAGGATAATCGAGCGTGCTTTTTTAAAGAGTTCATTGTGATCTTGTAGTAAAGGCATTCTTTTGAATGGTTTGACCATTTAGAAAAAATTACAAATGCACAAGAGTAGATGTGATTTAAGGTAGAGTTGAGATGAAGGGAGTGAATGGTCACTTTTGCTTCATAAAGAAACATCGAAAATGACAATTGTAATAATAATTCATACTTAATATTAGAATATGAAATATGATTTCTATTCTAAAATGTATTTTCATGTAGGATATTGTTTTCTGTAATATTTATTTCATTGAGTTTAAGATATTTGATTAAAGAACTATTCGCTGTAAAATAGTAATAGTATATGAAATAAATAATCTATATTAAGTGAACATGGACCTATGAATTTAGTATCCTATTATAGTAATGGCAGAAATAGTGTAATCATGCCATATAGCACTAATTGATTGCATCAAATTATGAAAATTATTGTCATAAAACGCACCGAACATTATTTATGAAATAAGACTATTTATCCATGCAGACTGAAAAATTAGATATAGTTATATTTTAATGTGATTATTGTGCATATTCGTAATGAAAGAAAACTACAATATGGTATTTTTTTTATAACAAAAGTGATGCATTTATGGCGCTCTCTCTGTTTTCTTCCCGTAGATCTCATCCTTCAATCTGAAATCGTTCTCTGATTCTCGCTCTAACTTTTCCAATCGAATTCCAATTCCTTACTCTTATGCCTAAGCTATCAAGAATCGATTACCACAACAAACAAGTTTGTTTAATTGTGTCTCTAATTTGAAGTGGATTGATTCAAGAAAAGGAAAGAAATATTATTTTAGATATGCGGATCTTAATCACATTGCTAATCAGGTCCGAGATCCTATCATATGCTTTTCCTATTGATCCTTTGGTCATAAAAGTAAAGATTGTTTAACGCACTTGACTTTCTCAGATTCCAGTCCCAAATTAGTCGATCACGGATTCCAATTTGTCTTGAAATGTTTGTTGTTGAAGGGAATCTTGCTTGAACGTCTATGGAAAAAGAGAGAAGAAAGAATTAAATATCTTGAAGAATTGTTTTACCACTTTGACATAAATAATGCCCCAAATATAGGCAAAGGCTACAAAGATAGATTCGGCGATCCAGAAGAGTATTTTGGTTTTACTGATTCAGATTCTTCAGAGGATAGTTTCATCGATTCGAGCCTCTATGAAAACTTTGATGTTGGACAAAACGATTCTAGATTGGACATTGATCCTATTCTTGCTGATCGAGATGTTTCTAAATGTAAAGAAGATCATTCTTCTTCTTATTTGAACTTTTCATTAGACGATAAAGGAAAGGACAATGAAACGCATGATTCCAACAAATTTGACTGCCTCTCTAAATGGACATGCTCTGATTTCATTGTTGATAGTTCTAAAGATGATAGTGGATTGATTAGGCTCTCTGAAAACTCGTAATCGTTTGTTTCTAGTGATAGTAATTCAAAACCTGTAATCTACAATGGTGTTAGTTCCATCGATAATAGTTCCTCAAATGTCGTTTTGATGGATTGGTTTGAAAAACTTGGAAATATGGATTTCTAATTGTTGGAATAGGAGTGTATCGCGAATGGAAGCAATGTGTCTGAGAATTGTATAGACTTTGGTTTTAAGAATTTTGTTGCAAGCACAATGACAAAGGAGGAAAATTGCTTGGTTAAAGGGCTAGATGTCTCATCGGTGGTTATCTCATACGAGTTTGTGAATTCAGAAATGAGAAGTGTGTCAGAGTTGCACTATGGGGACTTCTTCACTGTAAGTTACTATGATAAAGCTCATTCTGTTACATTTGATAATAATCAGGATTGGGATATTATTTTGTCTGAAGATGAAGTCAATATATTGGAGGAATCTTTTGTGGATTTTGATAAAACGTTGAATGTTGTGAATGAATCGAGTATGTGTATGTATGATACAGCTGACATGCACACAACACTAAAGGTAATCGAATGTCCTGGTTTGAATTTAACTATGGGTGATTCAGCTGTGGTTGTTGCTTTCTTTAGTGATAATTTGGTGGGTGTAGAAGGTGTTTTAAATGAGAATGCAATTGAATTGGCTAGCGGGGATAGGAATGTTGGGTTGGAGAAGATGAAATCAGTTTGTTTTGAGATGGTAAACTCTTCGAACTGTTTGGGTGAACTGGACATAGTGGGATAGGTAGAAAAGGGAGGCTATTCTGATAAGCAAGAAAGTGATGATAGTTTGTCTATTTTGAGTGATGCTTTGAATGTGGCAGCCGCTTCTAAAGTGTGCTGTGTCACTGATAATGCAATAATAGAAAGTTCTTGTCTTCTACAAAATGCTAGTGTTATTAGGTGTGGTAGTTATTCAGCATCTTGTACTTCTTCATCGAGGTGACGTAGGCATAGGATTTCAGCGAAGGCTAGTGGTTCAGTTCGACGAAGTGCCAGGATCCGATGTTGTAGATCTCAGTATTCGGGTGAGTTTCCTGATTCGATCACCATGAGTGGGGCTACAGATTCAGGCTTAGTTTTGCGTTCTGATTTGGGTAGTGAATATTCATCTTATGCTTTAGGTAGTTCGTCTTCTTCTCAGTTTAGTCAGTTGGCTAGGGATACCACTTTCATTTTCATCGATGTTGACATTGATTTAGAGTACATTAGAGATAGGGAACTCAAGAGGGCAGATCTGCTTATACATGAGGATTATTAGTTGGAATATCAGAGGTTTAAATGATATAAATAGATGTGACAAAGTTAGGGCTTTCTTTAGAGACTATGCTATTGACATTGCTTCACTACAAGAAACTAAAATTGAATTTCCAGATAATCGTTTTTATAGAAGATTAGGTGGTTTTTATTCTAGGAAATAGGCTTGTCTACCTCCAATGGGTTCTTCTGGGGTTTATTGTTTTGTAGGCGTGACAATAATTTCAAAATGCTTCAATGTATTTCCAAAAAACACTCATTGCATATTATCTTTATAAATCTTAGTGACTATTCTTTTTTAAATATTTCTAATGTTTATGGTCCTAATTTGAAAATAGAGCGTATCGGACTCTTTCGTATGAATGTTTGGATTTTAGATCGTTAGCTACGGGTTGTTGGATTTTGGGAGGTGATTTTAACATTATGCGTTTTTTAGGAGAGCTTTCACCTCGTGAGGATGATTTTTCGACTATGGAGGAGTTTGACCAATTTATTATTAATTCTAATTTGATAGAAATTCCTCTATCTAACAGAGATTATTCTTGGAGTAATGCTGGGGAAACCCCATCCATGGCTTTACTTGATAGGTTTTTTGTTAGTGATGAAATTGAGGATAAATATCCTATTTGTAGAGTTTTTGGTTTACCGTACACTTACTCTGATCATTGTCCTATTATTCTCACATCTGATCAGCATAGGGTTATCAATAAATCTTTCAAATTTGAAAAAATGTGGTTAATAGAACCTAACTTTTTAAATTAAATTAAAAACAAGTGGATTTCTTTGATTTATTATAATATTAGCAATAGGGATAATTCTGCAAAACTTAGGGATCTTAGGACTTATCTCAAAAATTGGAATAAAAATGTTTTTGGTAGTATTAGAATTAAGAAAGAAAATATTCTTGATGAATTACTTAAATTAAACAAGATAGAAGAATCGAGACAAGTAGACGTAGGTGAGCATAATGTTCTAGCAAATTTAAAAGAGGAACTTAATTCTATTTTAGTAAAGGAAGAGATTATGTGGAAACAGAGATCCATGATTGAATGGACTAATGAAGGTGATAATAACACCAAATTCTTTCACAATATGGCTAACGGTAGATGACGTAGTAATACTATTAATTCAATTATTGTAAATAATGAAGAGTAGTTGACCAAAGAGATCTTAATAAGGCTTTTACGGATTATTATAGAGATATTTTTGGTAATAAAAATACTCATAGAATTAATGCTAGATGGAATGATTTATATTTGTCCGACTCTATCGTTGATCTTTCTAGGCTAGATGGTCCTTTTACTGAGCATGAAATTTGGAAAGCCATCAATGATTTGGCTTGGGATAAATCCCATGGGCCGGATGGGTTTCGAATTTTCTTTTGTAAAACATTTTTGGGATGTTTTAATAATTGATTTAATTAATATGTTCAATGATTTCTATAATGGAAATTTACAACTACGCATTGCAAATGTTATTTTATTACGCAAAAAAGTAGGTGCCAATAATCTCAAACATTTAGACCTATTTCTTTGATTAATTGTTTTGTTAAAATTATGTCTAAAGTTTTAGCCAATAGACTTAGTTTAAGAATGAATGATCTAATTGATAATTCGCAAAATGCATTTATTAAAGGGAGAAATATCACCGATGATGTAGCTGTTGTTCAAGAATACATTAATCTCTGTTGTAAGAATAATATAACATGTGCGATTTTAAAATTGGACTTTGTTAAAGCTTTTGATTCAGTAGATTTGGATTTTCTTGTAGATATCTTTCATGTTAGAGGTTTTAGTCATAGATGGATTAGCTGGATTATGAATTTGCTTATTACTGGTCACTCTAGCATAATGGTTAATGGTATTTTAGGTAATAAAATTCAATCTAAGCGAGGTTTAAGGCAAGGGGATTTTTATCGCCTCTATTATTTAACTTAGTTATAGATGTTTTTGCTAAGATAATTAAAAACGCGGTTGATAATGGATCTTTGGGTTTTGTAGGTAATGATATATCGCATAATGGTATTTCTGTCCTCTAATTTGCTGATGATACCTTGCTTTTGTCCTCTCATTTACCTAGGCATATTTTTACATTTAAGTTTATTTTATATAATTTTGAACTACTATCAGGTTTAAAAATATATTTGACCAAAGTTCTGTTTTAGTTTTAAACGATTTTGAAAAGTTGAAAATTTAGTGGCTTGTACTCTAAATTGTAAAATTATGAATTTTCCACTTGACTGTCTTGGTTTTGTGATTAGATCTACTAAGCTCAAACATGACGACTAGTTTTTAATCATAGATAAAGTCAAAAATAGGATTTCAAATTGGAATGGGAGATTACTATCAAGAGCGGGTATATTAGTTTTAATAAATTCTGTTTTATCAGCACTCCTGATTTATTGGATGTCTATGTATCTTTTTCCATATTGGGTGATTGATAAAATAGATAAAATTAGAAGAGATTTTATTTGGAATGGTGAAAACTCTAATAGTTGCATTAAATGCTTAGTAAATTGGGGAAACAGTTTGTAAATCTAAAACTGATGGAGGTTTAGGAGTCATTAATTTGCGTAATATGAACTTATCCTTACTAGGTAAATGATTATGGAAGTTTAAGGATATTAATGATAAAGCTACTTGGAAAGAGATCATTTCTAAATATTACTATAATGGCAGTAGTAATTTATATCAAATTACTCCTATAGTCAGTTGTAATTTGTGACGCTCCACCTCTATAGTCACGCTAGCCAGAGACGCTACGTGGTAATGCCATCAACTAGCACGAAGAATAAGGCCGTTGAGGAGCGACCATCCGTGTAATTACTTTATGCGAGCATCGATATGCCAGATAGTATAACATGCATTTCATTTCAAGAGGAAATTCGACATACCGATACAAACTCAAAGCTACTGCACAGTGGCTATATGATCTTCGGAAACAAATATAGAAATAAGCATAACACAAATCAGTCACAGATATCCTTATAACAAAGGCGGAAACAGATATGAATATAACATATAGAAGTGTACATCAAAGTAGTGGTCAAATAAGATCCACAATATCACAAAATAATATGTACAAGTGCAAGACGAAAAAATAAGTATACATCAAGGATTCTCTATCTCGAATGTATAACAACAAAAACTACGAGACTAGAGTGGTTAGTCAAAAGTCAGATAATGTTCCCAGAAGAGGAGTCAAGCAGAAGCACCTGTAATATCTCGGTCTGACCCGAGTATTATTTAATAAGAAAATAATAAACAGATCAGTCTAGCTATAAATATCAAATAAAACGAGATAGAATAAGAGATATCACCAAACGATGATAACAATAATGTCATACTATGAAAAGTATACGTTTAACAACAACAAAAATCATACCATATCTCAAAAATCTCATAATAGAAAAAATAATGTCATATTCTTTTCCACATCCACCAAACCACAAATATTGACAAAGCTTATCAATGTAAATCACTAAAGTTGGTGAAACACAAATTCTAGAAATCACCCATTTAGAAATCTAGAAATCACAAAAGGGGGAGGCCTATCACAAACGGGAGCAAGAAAACTCACCAACACGTGTATCACAAACGGAACGCTATTCTATGGTCGCTAACCATCAATTTGAGCCGAGGCTCCACAAATGGCCCAAAGACCATGGGTCGCTACCCCACCAAATTTGAGTCGAGACTCCACAAACATCAAAAGACCATAGTCGTTAGCCCATAAAAATGAGACGAAACTCCATAGAACGAGGTACAGTCCCCCACATGGACAAAGATTCATCGCACATCGCTAGTCTAAACCACAAAAATGATCATCATCGATCATCAAGAAGTGTCAATTACACTAAGCTAGTAAATAAAAGAGTTTAGCTTCATGTCCCATAACCACTGGCTTAACTTAAATATTTACGAACAAATTGTAGATTTCCACTCAAAAGTTTTCACAAGAGTTTCAATCGAACAAGTCCAAAAATTAACCGACGAAGTAAATGCAAGCATTTCATACCACTAGTTTTACTATGCGTTTAATTAGATTTCTCAAACGAATGAGGTAAAGGTATGTGTATACTAATAGATTGGAAAATAGTTTTATAGACAATCTTTGCATTAAAAATAGAGTTGAAATCATATTTGAGAAAGAGTTTGAATATTTACTATTAGTATAGAAACCTTTGTATTTTAAAGTGACAATTCACAAAATTGATTGTAAAAACAACCAGTCCAAAAATTCACATACGAAGACTGAATTAAATCCAAAGAAATCAATACCAAATCCATCAAAATGGATATTCCCCAAAAGAAGCTATTATAGTCAACAAAGGTGACAACAACAAATTGGAGAAACAAGAATCGATTAAAAGTGGGAAATTCAAACACAAAAGGCAAAATAGGTAGAGACAGCAGATTTAGTCGACTGGACCAAGGTGGTAAGTAGACTGACACAAATCCTAAAAACTTTTTATTTACAGGTTCAGTCGACTGAACCTGGGTGGCTAGTCGAGTAAATCATGCCTAGAAACTTTCGGTTTCCAGGCTCAGTCGACTGACCCAAAGTGCTCAGTCGACTGATACTGGCCCTGGAAAATTCCTGGGTTCGGTTCAGTCGACTGACCTTCTAGTTCATTCGACTGAACTGGGAATTGCAGTATTCTCAACCTAGCCCCCAAGGGGTGAAATTCCAAACAATTTGCGATCGGACGAGCGATGGACGCTAGTTACGCCAATCGGCAACCCAGCCTTATAGGCTCTACGATACGCCACCAAAAGCATGATCAAACATCAAAGCTAATATTTTTAAAGATTTAACTTCAAAACACATAAAATTGGAATATTCATAAAACCAATTCAATCCAAAGAAAATGGACAAGGAATAGATGTTAGGATCACTACCTAACAACTATCAAAGATATAGACATAGATGTGAGTTCAAAAACTCACCTTTTACACAAAAACAAGGAAGGAGAAGCTTGAAAACAAAGGAAGATCGACCACTCTTCAATCTCAACTCTAAAAGCTCCAAATCTAAGATCATAAACAACAATTTCCCAAATTAGGTTATAGGAAATTTCTGAAGTTGGAGAGAGATTGAGATGGTGAAGAAGAAGGAGATGCTTACCTAAGCTTCTCTTTGATTTTGGAGCTAAAACTTGGATTTGCAAATGAAGCTAGGATTAAGGAATTCCTAATCTCTTTTCTCTTTCCCCATTTTTGCTTAAAGCTTGAAGTGTTAGGAAATGAGAATGAATGAAGAGGAGAGGGGGTGGAGCTTGGGTCTTATGTTATGTTATTGGGCTGAAACCCAAACCCAAAGCCCTAGGTGAAAATGTCAAAATTTAAGCTAACTCCAAACATATCGATGTTTATACTCAAAAAGGACGCAAACGTCATTTTGAACTCAATGGAAGCGGTCTCGAGTCCTAATTCGATTGTTTGCAAAAAGTTGCATTTCGGACTAAAATCCAACTAACGATGCTATATTTAAAAAAATATTTAAATATACAATCGTAAAATATGCGGGTTGTTACATACTCCCCTCCTTAAAGAAATTGTGTCCTCGCAATATTTAAGAAGAAAATAAAAAGTAACAACCATAAAAGCATATTAACACAAAAGAAAGTTGAAATAAGAATTTTACCTCAAAGAGCACGAGAGAATAAGTCCGGATGTGTTCGCTCGATGAATTCTCTAGATTCCCAAGAATAATACTTAGGATTTGAGGACCATTGAACTTTCACAAGAGGGACAGCTTTATTTCGAAGGCGTTTTACCTCCGAAGCAATAATACAAATTGGATGTTGCTCATAAGTCAAATTAGGCGAAACTTCAATTTCTTCCACAACACCGGGCTCAAGAATAGAATCATAATCTCGATGGCATTTTCGAAATTGAGAGACGTGGAATACGTCATGAATTGCAGAAAACTGAACCAGTAATAAAAGGCGACAAGCCGTAGAATGAATACGTTCGGTGATGGGAAATGGACCAATATATCGAGGCGCTAATTTTCCCGATCGACTGAAATGCACAACACCCTTCATAGGAGATACAAGAATAAGCACAACATCTCCTATAGAAAATACTAATTTCCTTCTTCGGTTATCAACATAGGATTTTTGTCTACTTTGAGCTTCTTTCATCCTATGACGAATAAGGTCAATCTTTTCTGTGGAATCTCAAATAAAATCTAGACCTAAAACCAGCTTCTCACCGGCCTCAAGCCAACAAGAAGGAGATCGGCATGGCCTTCCACAAAGTGCCTCGAAAGGTGCCGTACCAATACTAGATTGGATGCTATCATTATAGAAAAACTCAACAAGAGAAATATGATCTTCCCAACTTCCACCAAAATCAAGAACACATGCAGAAGAAGATCTTCAAGAGTTTGATTCACGCGCTCGGTTTTTCCATCGGACTGAGGGTGATAAGCGGTGCTAAAATTAAGCTTTGTTCCTAAAGCTTTTTGAAGACTCTTTCAAAATCCACTAGTAAACAACTGATCACGATCGCTAACAATAGAAGTAGGGACACCGTGCAATCTAACGATTTCTTTAACAAAGAGTTTGGCCAAAAGAGGTACGGTTCGATTGGACCAAATGGGTATAAATTGGGCAGATTTAGCATGTTTATCAACTATCACCCACAGACTATCATGGCCCAAACGAGAACGGGGAAGACCGTCAATAAAATTCATGGAAATTTGGTCCCACTTCCAAATTGGAATGTCCAATGGTTGCAATAACCCACTGGGCCTTTGATGCTCGGCCTTAACAAGTTGGCAAGTCATGCAATTCTTAATGAAGTTAGCAATATCAGATTTCATTCCATCCCAATAATAAAGTCGCTTCATATCCGCATCCATTTTACTACTACCGAGATGAATGGTAAATTTAGATCGATGACAGTCTTCTAAAATGTCTTTACGAAGATCACTAATATTTGGCACGATAAGTCTATCAAATTTTCGAATACCGCCACGAGCATCAATATCAAAATCTTTCAAACCTTCAATATCAATTTTATCCCTACAACTTTGGCTAAGAAGAGCCAATTCGGGATCTAGCTTTTGGGCTTCAAGAATGCTGTCTAAAAGAGAAAGATGTGCCTCAAGCATATATAGAACAAGAGATGAACATAAATTGGATTCACGATCTCGAATCTCGCAAGTGGACAAAATCCCAAGATCATTCCATTCGGATATCATCATAGAAACAACTGCTTGTTGCTTACAACTAAGGGCATCGGCAACATAATCTCCCTTTCCGGGAGTATAAAGAATATCAAGATCATAAGATGGAAGAAACTCGAGTCAACGTTGTTGACGTAAATTAAGTACCTTTTGAGAAAGTAAATATTTCAAAGATTTATGGTCGGTATAGAGAACAAATTTCTCTCCCAAAAGATAATGACGCCAAATTCTAAAGGGCAAAAACAATAGCTGCGAGCTTTAAATCATGAGTGGCATATCTAGTATCGGCAGGCTTTAGTTGCCTAGAAGCATAAGCAAATAACACGTTCCTTTTGCATAAGAACGGTTCCCAAACCAACATGACTAGCATCGGTATAAACAATAAAATTTTGGTTCCCTTCGGGAATCGCAGTTATAGGAGCATCGGAAAGGAGTTCTTTTAATTTCTGAAAAGAAGCTTCACATTTGTCCGACCAAATGTATCTATCTCCCTTCTTTGTCAAATTAGTAAGAGACACAGAAATTTTTGAAAATTCTTTTATGAAACGACGGTAATAACCCGCCAATCCGAGAAAACTACGGATTTCCGTCACACTCTCCGATCTCTTCCAATTTTGAATCGCTTCAATCTTCGAAGGATCCATGGAAATTCCGGATTCGGAAATAATATGACCGAGAAACTTCACACGAGATTGCCAAAAGTGGCACTTGGAAAATTGTGCTTTCAATTAGTTGCTCCTAAGAGTTTCCAACACAATTTGAAGATGCTTTTCATGCTCTTCCTCGGTTTTAGAATAAACAAGAATATCATATATAAAATGAGAACAAATCGATCGAGGAAGTCCTTGAAAAATCGATTCACAAGATCAACGAAATAAGCTGGAGCATTCGTTAAACCAAATGGCATAACAAGCCATTCATAAGATCCATAACGTGTACCGAATGATGTCAAAGGAATGTTATCCTCTGCAATACGAAGCTAATGAAAACCGGTTGCTAAGTCTAACTGTGAGAAGACTCTAGATCCACTAAGTTGATCGAACAGATCATCAATTCTAGGTAAAGGATATTTACTCTTGGTGGAAAGATCATTAAGCTTGCGGTAGTCAACACAAAGCCTACGTGTACCATCGGATTTCTTCACAAAAATAGCTGAAGCTCCCCAAGGAGAGGAACTAGAACGAATAAAATGCTTCGTCTCCAATTCAGATAATTGCTTACGCATCTCCTTATTTTCTTTATTGGACATACGATAAGGAGGATTAGTGATAGGTAGAGCTCCAGGAATTAGATTAATTCTGCACTCAATTGCTCGCTTAGGTGGTAATCCTAAAACGGGCTCAAATATGTCGGAAAATTCACGAACAACGTCAATGAGAGAAATGACATATTCCTCATCATCATTATCGTCATCATGAGGGTTTAGAGAATACAAGGATGCTGCCAATTTAGGATCCAAATCTTTAAGAACAATAGAAATCTGCTAAACAAATTGAGGATGTCGAAGATGAATAGTCTGCTTAAGACATAGGATATGAGCTTCATAACGATTAAGCCAATCCATTTCCAAAATCATTCTAAAGCCTAAGTAACGCATGACATGCAAATCAGCTCAGAAGGAAAAATCACATAAAATAATCTTGACATCTTTACAAAGTAAACTGAGTGTTGCGGATCCACCAATCGGATTCGCAATTCTCAAAGAAGTCATAAAGCCATAACACATAAAGAAAAAGTATCAACAAGTTCTTTTGATATAAAAGAATGGGATGCACTCGTATCAAAAAGAACTCGAATAGGATGATCATGAAACATAATAATGCCATCAAGGATAGAATGAGAAATACCATGACCAGGAAAAGTGTTACTAGGGGCTTGCACCATATTTAGCTTTCCCTCCTTCTTGTTTTGAAGCTTGGGACAGGAAGATATATAATGGCCCGAACTTTAGCAATAGCGACAAGTAAATGGCTTTGAACACTTATTTGCATAATGGTCCTTACAACCACAATTGCAGCATTCTCCATGTCTAGAAGTATGAGTCTTTACTACCTGTTTCCCTTTCTTGTTGGGATAAGGACCTTTGAACTTATTAGTCCTCTTCTTGTTGTTGTTGAAGTTCGGTTTGACACCCATAACTTCAACGTCATCATCTTTATCGGCCTCTTCGAGTCGAAGAGCGATATCAACAAGTTGATCAAAAGAAACTTCTAATTTTAGATGTAATGGCTTTTTGAGATTCTTCTTCAAGCCATAGGAAAACCTCTGATTTTTCTTCAATGGGGTATTTACATAATCGACCCCATACTTAGAGAGGGATTCAAAAGATGCGACATAATCTGCCACAGAAGATTCACCTTGAACAAGGTTAATAAAACGACGGGCCAGAGTCACTTTTTCAGCTTCTGGTACAAACTTCGATTCAAATCTTTCCCGAAATTGCTTCCAAGTAAGATCCGCTTTAGTAATTTCAGAAATCAGAAGCTCATAACAGTCTAATGCTCTTTCTTGGAGCATACTAGAAGTCACTTGGACACAATGCTAATAAATGAGATCCATGCGAGAAAAGATGCGATCGCATGTTCTAAGCCAAGCTTGGACTTCGAAAACGCCCTCGGAACCCCTAAACGGCTTTCCACCCAAATTTGTATAATCACTACACAGGCATGCAAATCTAGATTTTGGGTAAGTAGGCTTTGGAATGGGTCCAATAGCTTGAGCATTCTTTACAAGATCTAGAAGCTGTTGGGCAGACATAAATACTCCATCCCGGGGAGTAGCACTGGATTGACCAGTGCTAGGACGACCTAGTCTAACCATTTCTCTTCTTTAAGAAACAAAGAAGAGAAAAAAGTTATTCTCAGAATGAATATTAAACAATTTTGATTGATAAAACAAGGCATCATAAAAGAAAATAGGATAAAACGGCACGAAGACTCGAATTAAGTCCTAAAGCACGACTCCTAAGAAGGACATAGGACAATGATCCTTGCTAGATTATTCTACATTGTTCCGAAGTTTGGCTCCGATACCAAGCTGTGACGCCCCACCTCTATAGTCACGCAAGCCAAGGACACTACGTGATAATGCCATCAACTAGCACGAAGAATAAGGCTATTGAGGAGTGCCATCCGTGTAATTACTTTGTGCGAGCACCGATATGTCAGATAGTATAACATGCATTTCGTTTCAAGAGGAAATCCGACATACCGATACAAACTCAAAGCTACTACACAGTGGCTATATGATCTACGGAAACAAATATAGAAATAAGCATAACACAAATCAGTCACAGATATCCATATCACAAAGGCGGAAACAGATATGAATATAACACATATAAGTGTACATCAGAGTAGTGGTCAAATAAGATCCACAATATCACAAAAGAATAAGTACAAGTGCGAGACAAAAGAATATGTATACATCAAGGAGACTCTATCCCGAATGTATAATAACAAAAACTACGAGAGTAGAGTAGTTAATCAAAAGTTAGATAATGTTCCCGGAAGAGGAGTCAAGCAGAAGCACCTGTAACATCTCGGTCTGACCAAAGTATTATTTAATAAGAAAATAATAAATAGATCAGTCTAGTTATAAATATCAAATAAAACGAGATAGAATAAGAGCTATCACCAAACATATGATAACGATAATGCCATACTATGAAAAGTATACGTTTAATAACAACAAAAATCATATCATATCTTAAGAATCTCATAACAGCAAAAAGAATGTCATATTCTTTTCCATATCCACCAAACCACAAATATTGACAAAGCTTATCAATGTAAATCACTAAAACTGGTGAAACATAAATTCTAGTAATCATCTATTTAGAAATCCAGAAATCACAAAAAGGGGAGGCCTATCACAAACGGGAGCATGAAAACTCACCAACACATGTATCACAAACGCAACCCTATTCCATGGTCGCTAACCATCAATTTAAGCGGAGGCTCCACAAACGGCCCGAAGACCATGGGTTGCTACCCCACCAAATTTGAGTCGAGACTCCACAAACGATCAAAAGACCATAATCGTTAGCCCATTTAAATGAGACGAAGCTCCATAGAATGGGGTACAGTCCCCTACGTGGACAAAGAGACATCGTGCATCGCTAGTCTAAACCACAAAAATGATCATCATCGATCATGAAGAAGTGTCAATTACACTAAGCTGGTAAATAAAAGAGTTTAGCTTCATGTCCCATAACAACTGGCTTAACTTATATATTTACGAACAAATTGTAGATCTCCACTTGAAAGTTGTCACAAGAGTTTCAATCGAACAAGTCCAAAAATTAACCAACTAAGTAAACGCAAGTGTTTCATACCACTAGTTCTACTAAGCCGTTTAATTAGATTTCTCAAACAAATGAGGTATTGTGTATACTAATAGATTGGAAAACAGTTTTATAAACAAGCTTTGTATTAAAAATAGAGTTGAAATCATATTTGAGAAAGAGTTTGAATATTTACTATTAGTATTGAAACCTTTGTATTTTAAAGTGACAATTCACAAAATTGTTTGCAATCAATCACCAAAGATTCACATATGAAAACGTGAATTAGATCAAAGAAATCGATACCAAATCCATCAAAATGGATGTTCCCCAAAAATCTCGAAAAAGAAGTTATCAAAGTTAACAAAGGTGATAAAAACAAATTGGAGAAACAAGAATCGATTAAAAGTGGGAAATTCAAACACAAAAGGCAAAACAGGAAGAACATTAGATTCAGTCGACTAGACCAGGATGGTTAGTCGACTGACACAAATCCTGAAAACTTTCTATTTCCAGGTTCAGTCGACTGAACCTG
This sequence comes from Allium cepa, assembly GCA_030765085.1. Lineage (NCBI taxonomy): Eukaryota > Viridiplantae > Streptophyta > Magnoliopsida > Asparagales > Amaryllidaceae > Allium > Allium cepa. Next base: position 55,559,179 of record CM060935.1, on the reverse strand, counting down.
GGTGGTCAGTCGACTGAATCATGCCTGGAAACTTTCGGTTTCCAGGCTCAGTCGACTGACCCAAAGTGGTCGGTCGACTGATACTGACTCATGAAGATTCCTAGGTTCGGCTCAGTCGACTGACCTTCTAGTTCAGTTGACTAAACTGGAAATTCCAGTATTCCTGGGTTGTTACATAATTTATCAAACTTTTGAAAATCTATTTTAAAATGTCATGAGATATTTAACCTAGGTATTATTACAATAGTTCATTCTGGTAATTGCACTTATTTCTGTCGTTGGATTTCTGCCTTACCTCTAATTCATTTTACAGATTTATTTTTCGGGTATAGCTAATAAATCTTTTAAATTTATTTGGAAATCTAACGCTCCTCCTAAATCTAAAATTCATATGTGGTTAATAATGCAAGAAAAACTTAGCACTATAGAATTTTTAAAGAGGAAAAATATTCAAAATAATAATAATTTCTATTTTTGTAATTTATATCTTAAAGATATTAATCATTTATACTATGATTGCACAGATACTTATTTTATTCTAAATAATACCCTTAAAATCTTTAACTTCAATATACACACTAAAATTTCAGATTGTGAATTCTATTTGAATAATTTTAGACTTAGGTTCAAAAGATTATAAGATTTTTACTCGACATTTTATTCGTTATTATTTGTTGGTATGTTTGGTTTGAAAGAAATCAAAGAAGTTTTAATAATAATAGTCTTTTTAACAAATTGATTAATACAATTTCTTTATTTTATTTAATTGGATTTCTAATCCCAAATATAAATTAGCTAAAAATAACCTGTTTAAAGGATATCTTAATAAGGTTAGTTATAGTATTAATCTATTTAAACTCAATAATAATATTTTTAACATCAACCATAGTAGTATTAATATTTATTCAAACTTATATGACGATTTAACTGTTAATCATAACTTACTTATGATCAAAGTCCATAAGATTATTTTATGCTTTGTTCTAATTTTTTGTACTAGTAAGTGTTGATATTAGTTTATACATCCTATAAATCTTTAGTATTTGTCCTGTTAGTAATATTTAGATATTTTATTATATAATTCTTTCATAAATAGTCCAATTAGTATTATTTAGATATTTTATTTCCCATCTATCTCATACAAATATATGTATATAAATAATATAAATATACATATACATGTATAATTCTAATTTTTTTTCCTTAGTCATTCTTCAGATGTACGTATAAGTGATAGGGTGTTAGGTTCACTTTGCAGGTACTCCCGACTTCGAATTATAGATTTTTGGATTGCAGAGAGATCATCAGAGCAGAGTTTTCCTCTCAGATCCACTAGTAGTTCTACCTCAGATAGAGGATTCCTTCATCTCCATTATGGCCTTCTATTTCCAGAAGGATCTACTCTTCTGATTGGTATTTCTTTCATTTGTACAAAGTCTCCAGAGTGGATTTTTCATTCAGTATCATTTTTAGATCCACTTCAAAGCAGTTTCTTTTTCGTTCCATCCGAACTAGAAGCATGGAGCTTCTTAGCTTGTGACGACATCCAGTATTACTGGCTTTTCTTTATTTTTTTGGGTACTTCTAACACCTTAATATTGTACGATGGTCATGCCAGAGCTTGATATTAGAGTGTGATGGGTGGTGGCCTTGCCGGCACTCATCTTAGGGGTACTTAAGTACTATTGTTTCTTGTATTTATTTCTGTTACCTGCCAGGCATGTTGGCAGCGCCTTGTTTTGTGATACATATATAGTTGCATGTGTTCTCTCCTTTATTTATAGAGGATCGCACATTTTTCTCAAAAAAAACAAAAGTGATGCATTTGGAAAATACTGACGTATCTAAAGTTATTTACAATTAATTTGTAATGGTAGACTAAGCCGTAGAAATAATTTTTTATTATGTGATTATGAAACATATGATACTTGTTAATTATATTTAAAATAAGTAAGGGCTGTGCACCCATTTAATAAGAGCATCACAAGGTTTGATGAACTCTTTGGATTAGTACATATTAATGTATACAATAGTGTGACGACCCGGAATTCTTGAGTATTTGAAATGAGGATATTTAATTAATTTTAAATATTCAAGAGTTAATTATCAACTTTAATTTCAAATACCAGTATTTATTTGATAATTAATTGTTGAATTAAATAATTAAAATTGGATAAAATAGGAAATCTGAGAATTTAGGCCAGTTAAAATAAAATTTGAAAGCTCATAAAATTTATATTGATAACACTGAAGGTAGTAAAAGTGTTAAAATTGAATTTGGAAACGTTTGGGTAAGTTTTGAAATTTTATATCGTTTAAATTTAATTTAAAATAACTTTCCGAGACACAGTCTCGGAATTCAACGAAACCAGTCCACTGGGTCCGTAATATGGAATTATTATTGGATTTCAAAATTTCGTATTGATCGAAGTTCGAAATTTCAAACTGCATAAATCGAAAACAATGTAACTTTAATTACAAATGTATTTATACTCTGGTCAAATCACTCTCATCGGCTGTTTTTATTTCACCTCAAATTACTGTACATGAGTAAGTTTTACACGCCATTATCATTTCTTTCACTTCGTCCATTCTCTTCTCTCAGAAGCTAAGAAAAAAAAATTATAATAATGACCGAAGTAAAATATAACGCGTTAGAGCCTTCACTTTGAATCTCAACCTCACTTTTCTCTCCTCGGTTCAATTAGAAATATAATGGCCGTGGAAATTAACTGAACGAAAGTTATTTTCGTTCGAAGAAAGAAAAGAGAGGAGGGGGCGCTTCCTCTATTCAAACCAAATCGAGGTTTATTAATCGGCGGCAGACAAATCGAATGTGTGACCTAGTGAGTGCTCTCGTGCTTGGTAGAAGGGGTGTTTGACTGAGTTCTTTGATGAAGGGGTTGGCGTTCGTTTCAGGTGGGGTTTGGCGAGCGTCGGCGTTAGGGCCAGTCGCAATTAGGGTTTTGGAGACCCCGAGTTTGCGATTTGGGGTTGTTGCGTACGCGAAGGCTTCGGGAAGGAAGTAGCAACATTCGTGAAACGTTGTGCGTCGAGTGATGGTGGGAATCAGCGGCATCGCGAGGCAAGGAGGGTCGGCGACGAGTTGCGTGAGGGAGACAACATCGCGACTCGAAGTCACGATCGTTTTGAGGCAGGGTTCTTGCGATGTCAGAAGGGTTATTCTCGAGCTCGTGATTTGGAGGGTATGGGCTCTGTTTTTTTTATATATATCTCTAGGAACTTAATTTCATAGTATTTTAATTAAATGCTTCTTAAGTTTAAATCCCTTTATATAATTTATGGATTTTTACCTCTTTAATCTGAAAGTCAACAGTAAAAAAAATAATTTTAAAGTCTATGTATCCTGAATTTTTTTAAACAGACGGTAAAAATATATTTAGACAGGATTGTTTTTGTTTAAAGGGAGAATTTGTTTAATTTAAATTATTAGTTTAAAAATAAATAAAGAAAAATAATAATAACATGAATATATATAGTAAGCCTACTGTTTAAACTCTACGATATATACTAAGGTAATTAACCTGTTTAATTAGCTGCTTATTTAATTATTAGTTAAGACTAGAATTTTTAGTTAGTATATTATTGGGTTAAAACCAAATTATTAACTTAAAGTAAATAAATAGTAATTAATTGATCAATCAATTCAAATATTAACAAACCTTATAATGTTGACTCAAGGTCAAAATTAATGAAGAACAAGCTGGTGTGGATGGGTTGCAAATTAAAAGGACAAAGGTGAGTTAATCTCACTCAGTTAGATTTAAATTTAAATTTAAATGATTAAATTTAGATAATTGTTTAAATGGTTGAATTGATTGTTGTGTTATATAGTAGTATATACTACCCTTTGAAATGATTGATTTTCCCTCATTTTATAGTGAAGATATTTTATATTGTGCTAACGTCTGTGAATGCAGGGAAAACAGGTTGGAGGGATCCAACTGGACCCCTCAACATTTATTTAAATTATTTAAATTAACCTGTTATGATGATTTGATATTTTATGATGGATTATGTTGAAATATTGAATGCTATGGTTTGATTGGATAATTGGATATATTGAATTTCCAGAAAAATATATAACTTGGATGTTGGAAAGAAAAGAAAGGAGGTGAATTTGTAAGTAAAATAATTATGGAAATTTGAATTAAATTTAAGAATGAAACAAAAATAAAATAAAGTGACATAAGAATTCTAATTAATAAATCATGAATTTAGAAAGGAGATGTTTGAATAAATTGAAAGTTAATGAATTGTAAACTTCAATGCTAATATCCAAAGAACAGAACATTTATTTTAAATTTAAGATTTTAAATTTTGAAAGGAACAAAGAAGAAAATGGGAAGAAGCCTGAAATTTGTATATTTCAGTTAAAAGATTTAAAATCAAACAGCAAATAATAATAACAAAATAAAGTCCATAATTAATGAATTTTGAAATAAACTGAGCAAGTAAAGAAATTTATTTAAAATAGAATGAATTGGAAATCAATTCGGTAAATTGATTTAAGTGCTTGAAGTTGGAATTTTCTCTGGATGGCCAAGTACACGTATTTAAAATAAATTTGTAAATATAAATTTAATGTTTTAAAGTTTTTTTTTTTAAAGAAAGCAAGTTTTGTAAAATTTATTATTTCTAATATGTAATTTCTAAAGCAAGTATTTCCTTTTAATATATTATAGCATTAATTATTTAAAAGTGACTTAATATTTGTTTTAAAGGTGGAAACCTGGTTTTATATTTTATAAAGTAAACTTATTTTCTCAAATTCATATAGTATGTATTTTTAACAAATTATTTAAGTAGTTTTATCCTAAATGTTTTAAAGTATATATTTCAAAGCAAAGTGTTTTAAATTATTTTAAAAATCTAGTTTGTGCTTGGTGATTTCAGAGGAGATAGAAAATATTTGGGAAAATTGATTCTGAAAAGAATGACGGTTTTGAAACTGTTTTCAAAAGATTGAAAATAGAAATATATCTTGTGAAGATATTTTGAGGTTAATAAATAATTTGGGAAATTATTTATTGTTTGATGGATGTTTGTGAATGTTAATTGATAGTTAAATAACTGACTATCAATATTGGCCAAATGCGTTGATCGTTTCGAAGAGACCGGGATCGGGATTTATTTCTCGAAAACCACTTCGATCCGGTTTGTACGTTTCTTGAAAATGATTTTGGATTCGAAGATGGAGCAGTGAAGTGCAAGGGCTAGTCACTACTAATCCTGAGGATATTTCCAAAATGGATGTAGTAGGAATAGTGCCTTCGGTTCCGTTCGAACCCGGGATGGACTTGTATGGATGAATGCTTGCGAAACATCGTCAGGTGGACGATGGGCATTCTAAGGGATATTGTTCTTAAAAGGTAACGCTTAGCCTCAAGCCTCATCAAATGGGAATGACTGAAAATCAGGGGTTACGCAGCAAGGCTAGGTGGGTAGCACCCAAGCAGGGTGAGGTCATTCCAGTCTAGATGTCCCTTTTTATTTCGGCTTAGTGGTGTGGTTGCTGATCCCAACCGCGGGGTGATCTCACTCGGGAATATCCAGTAAGGGATAGTCCCGGCCTTGTGTTGCAGGGGAGCGGGCGTACTCCTCGGTACGGTGATCTAGGCCCCGTACTGTGACAGGTGGTACCCCAGTGCCTAGTCATTGGTTGGAAATCCATTTTCCCTACGAGCCTTGTATAAGTTTTGTTTGTATTACCCACTTTTGTGGCTAGTAGCTGGAATTTAATAGATGTAACAATTTCGGCTATTTTATAAGTATTTGTATATAGACCCTATTATAATATCAGAGGATTTCTATAAAAATTGTTTTAGCTATCGTAAGGTAAAAACCCGACATGTTTATTTGTGGCGTGGTCTTACGAGATGCTTTTGTTTTCAAAGGATTTTTGAAACTTTAACAATCAATTGGGTGTGATTTTCTCACACTAGTATTCCAGACTGACTCGGGTGTTATTTAACTGTAATTCTCGGGTCAGACCGAGTATTATAGAATACAGGATATGATGCTGTGGAGCTCAGGAGACGAGCTGGATGACGAAACGTACTCTCGTACATGTATATTTATGTACGTATTCCGCTGTATTGAGTTGCTATGTATCCATTTGTATGATAGTGATGTTGAGTTGTGATTGATGTACTCTGATGATGTAATATATAAATAGATATATTTGATTTTGAGTAACGATCATTTATTATCTATTATATTTTATTCCGCTGCGATGGTTAGATTCTGTTGTTGTTTTCTATTTTTCTTCTTCTACCTCTTCTTCTTTAACCCAAATGGTTCGTATTTCTGTACAACTTGAGTTGAGTGTTGTAGAATAGAGTTGACTCAAGGGGGATAGGATTTGCTACATTACAGCGTGATAGGGGGTTCTTGCTTTGCGTTAGGTGGCGAACGGGAGACTCTTACCCCTACATGCCCCCGGGGATGGTATAAGGTCTTGCGGGGTTGGTTGCGACTCGAGAAGGTGGCCGTAAAAGCAAATCCAGGGTATCACTGTGAGCCACATCGGGGCTGGGATGGTTGAAAAGCTTACCGGTCGTGAGCCGTTGCTGATGGTTGAAAAGCCTAGGACGTTAGGTTGGTATCAGAGCATAGGTTGGAGATAACCTTGGCTCTGGTGGGAACTACTCATTTAAAATAGAGTCCGTAGTACTCTATAATGAGTTTGAGCGTTTTAATAGATATGAGCGCGTATTTGTTAGTGAATATAAATTGTTTTAATATTGTGTTGATCGGTTTATTGAGTGGCATATGAACCTTCGTCGGCACAGTCTGGACAACTGTATCGAAAGGGTTTCTAAACACTTGAATAGAACAATCGACATGGTATTGTTTTAAATATGGGTGAGTGAAATAATTTTACCCAAAAATATATTTTTGATATAAAGCAAGTTTTTGGTAAACTATATAGCTATTATATGGTTGCTTGGATGTTAGAAATGATAATATTAAAGTATTATCATTGTTAAGTGAAATATTTAATTAGAAATTGTAAATATAATCAAAGATTGAGAAGATAAATCCAATTATGAAATGAAATTTATAAATAAGAATTGTAAATGTAATTTATAAATTGAATTAAAATAAAATGGGAATTTGTATAAGCATAAATTGTACAAATGCATTATAGTTAAAATTTGAATTAAAATAAAATTTGAAATGTTAAAACCCCGGAGATTTTGGAAATATTTTGAAGATAAATAGTAATATTGTTGTTTTTGGGGTATTTCTGAAAGGAAATTGTTTCAAATAAAATTTGGGAAGTGAGATAGCATTGAATTCACTTCAGTCACTGGAAAATAACTTCGGTGATGACTGCAGCATCATCGATGTTCATTTTCGAGTTTCTAAGTGATGGATTGCTGGCAAATTGATTTGTTCAGAAAGGTTAGTTGTTTTTGGAAATCTTAAAGGAAATTTGTTGGGAATAAAACCAGGATTGATTTAATTTGTGAGAAATATGATTTGAGATGTTGGAGATTTCAAAACAATTTTAAACCAAAGCTGGGTGTTTAAAAAAAAATCTGGATAAGATAAGTTGTAAGCTTATAAATGGAAATGGTTTGTAAATCAGGAAGAAATTTAAGCTTTGGATAATGGAATATAAATTTAAAGTGGAAAATTAAAATGAAATTAACTTGGATTGGAGAATAAAATTTAACTGGACTAAAATAAATTGAATAAGCTGAAAATAATATCCAGTTGTATTCGAATTTAGTTGCAATCGAATTGAATTAAATAAAATTGATTTAAAATAAAATTGAATTGGAATAAGGATTTAATTAAGTTATAAATTAAATTAAATTTTTACCTGGATAACTGGGAAATAAGTTGGATAAGAATTAAATTGAGTTAAATAAATCAGAATGAATTGTAAAAGAATTAAAAATCCATGAAATAAAAATATGCTTGGGTTATAAATAAGCATAAGGCTTGGGTTAAAAATAAAAGGTGAATATATTCAAGCCTAGAATGAATGGGATTGTATGAAATATAAGTTGTGACTTGTTAAATCTGAAGGCGAGATAGAAAACCCAAAAATAAATATCTTTGGTGAATTGGAAAATAAACAGAAAAGCCAAACTTGAATTATAAAATAATGTGAACTAAGAAAATTAAATGAAGTGATATTTGGAAATAAAATCAAGTATTGTACTATAAATAGGAGAGAACTAATTTGTTAATAAATTAGTTAATGAAATTGAATTGTGAGTTTATGATGAGGTTTGAAAATAAAACTCAAGTTATAACTAAATTCGACTTACATTGTCGATGAAGAAAATATAATTAAAAGTGGCTTGAAATTAATTAATTGATTTGTGAATGAAATTGCAATGTAAGTTAATAAAATTGGATGGTAATTTAAAAGTGAATGGTAATTTGAAAATGAATAATGGATCCAGAACTTGAGTTCTAGATTTAAAATTTAACTTGAAGTGTTAACAAATTAAATATAATTGGGAATGTATCAAATATAAATGTGAATGGATTAAAATAGCAATGGTTTGAATGTGCAAATAAAATCCAAATAAGTGAAGATAACCTGGAAAATAGCTAGGTAATAAAATGAATGAGTTGAATCTGGAAAGTTAAATTTTATAATAACCAATCAAATGAAATTTGTAGATTTAAATGGTTATTGAATGATATGGCTTGGTTGTTTTGAGCTAAATAAAATAGTTGGAATTAACAAATATGAAATGGCATGCAAATGAATGGATTGTGAATAAAACTGAGATGAAATGTGTCGAAATAAATAAGTGGGTGTGAATGAAAAAAAACTGGTAGTTAAAATGAATCTAAATTGTTAATGGTTTTAAATGAACTAGTTTGGTTAATAAAATGAAATGCAAGTGAATGGATTCAAATTTAAAATGCAAGGAAAATGAGAATATATAGGTTGTGAATAAATTTAAAATGGAATAGAATTAGGTATAAATTGAGTTGAAATCCATTTAAATTGGTTATAAAACATAAATATTTGTTTGTTCACATAGATTTTTTCAAATTTGCATAGAATAAATATCATTGGATGTAAATGGAGGTGATTAAAATTCTATGAATTAATAGGAGAGAAATAAATTGATTTTTGAGATCAATTGGATTAAATATGAGTTCAGTTGCTTAAAAATAAACTAAATGTAAACGATTGAGTTTTAAGCCATTAAAATTGATGAAGTGGTATACGAATGGGTTGAAAGCCATTCAAATCAAATGAAAATGGTTATAAATTAATTGGAATAGTTGAATTAGCATGGAAACTATATAAATTTGCTTACGGAAAAAAATGTTTGGAATGAGTTTCTTTTAGTATTCATATGTTTTAACTATTTCTAATAAGTGAAATATAGTTAAACTGCATATATTTGGCACTTACATGTTTAAATTGAGTAAGTATAGGTACCTGGAAGCCGTGTGGCTGGATTTGGTTGTGCTATTTGCTAAAAATAATACGCCGTTTGCTTAAAATGCTAAATAAGGTACGCCTACACAATTAAAATAGGAAATATGAACTGTTTTTGGTTTTTCCGACCGTGTGGGTCGATGTATATATATTTATCTCTTTTGTCAAATTGCAAAAGCTCCTCCGTACAAAGGAGACTCTGCCAAAAAATTTCAGAAATTTTGGGAGTTAGAAAATTTTTGGAAAATTTTGTTAACGACAAACAAATTCAAATCGGAAACTAAAATAAGTTGGTAAATGCAACCAATTGAAAAAAATGACATAAATTAGTTTTAAATGACAAATAAAATTTAAATATGCAGAGTTAAGATAAATTGAATTCATATGGAAATGAAAGAATCGATTTGAATAGAAATAGGTATAAACTAAAAGTGGTAAAGTGAAAATAATGATAAGAAACATATAAAATGTAAATACTAACTTAAGAAAGGAATGGTAAATTCTAGATTGGAAATTGGTATTACAAATATAATCTAAGATAATATTGAAATGAATTGATATTGACATTTTGTAAGAAAGTCGATAAGATATTTTGGGAATATTGTGATTGGATACTGGTGCTAAACATGATATGCAGGTATATAAAAAGGAAAAGAAAATTTGATTTGGTTTCAAGAGATAAATTTGAAATGCTCGACAAAAAGGTATGTATTTAAACTTGGTATGAAATTTGATTTGGATTTGGATTGAGCCACTTGGCGTTTTCTTTTCTTTTTGGATTTGGGAGGCCGTAGAGCCATTTTGTAGTTGTACCGAGCTAGCCGCGCAAAGGAGACGCTAGAAAAATTTTTGGAAAATTTAGGGAGTTATTAAATTTTTGAGAAATTTTTGATAATTAAAAATTTAGTTTTGAATTATAATTTGAACGATTGTATAAATAAAGTTATTAGAGAATTAAGGGAAACGTTTGGGAAGTTAGTAGGAATTATAATGGGCGTTCTATTAAAAAGATAGTTGGTAAGATGTTGAATTGTTAAGAACTGAGTAGTTTTGGAAAAATAAATGGGTATTGGACCATTCTTCCTAACTTGTAATTTCGGGGACGAAATTCTTTTAAGGGGGAAGGAATGTGACGACCGGAATTCTTGAGTATTTGAAATGAGGATATTTAATTAATTTTAGATATTCAAGAGTTAATTATCAACTTTAATTTCAAATACCAGTATTTATTTGATAATTAATTATTGAATTAAATAATTAAAATTGGATAAAATAGGAAATCTCAGGTTTTAGGCCTGTTAAAATAAAATTTGAAAGCTCATAAAATTTATATTGATAACACTGAAGGTAGTAAAAGTGTTAAAATTGAATTTGGAAACGTTTGGGTAAGTTTTGAAATTTTATATCGTTTAAATTTAATTTAAAATAGCTTTCCGAGACAGTCTCGAAATTCAACGAAACCAGTCCATTGGGTCCGTAATATGGAATTATTATTGGATTTCTAAATTTCGTATTGATCGAAGTTCGAAATTTCAAACTGCGTAAATCGAAAACAATGTAACTTTAATTACAAATATATTTATATTCTGGTTAAATCACTCTCATCAGCTGTTTTTATTTCACCTCAAATTACTGTACATGAGTAAGTTTTACACGCCATTATCATTTCTTTCACTTCGTCCTTTCTCTTCTCTCAGAAGCTAAGAAAAATTATAATAATAACAAAAGTAAAATATAACGCCTTAGAGCCTTCACTTTGAATCTCAACCTCACTTTTCTCTCCTCGGTTCAATTAGAAATATAATGGCCGTGGAAATTAACTGAACGAAACTTGTTTTCGTTCGAAGAAAGAAAAGAGAGGAACGGGGGCCGCTTCCTCTATTCAAACCAAATCGTGGTTTATTAATCGGCGGCAGGCAAATCGAATGCGTGACCTAGTGAGTGCTCTCGTGCTTGGTAGAAGGGGGGTTTGACTGAGTTCTTTGATGAAGGGGTTGGCGTTCATTTCAGGTGGGGTTTGGCGAACGTCGGCGTTAGGGCCGGTCGCAATTAGGGTTTTGGAGACCCTGAGTTTGCGATTTGGGGTTGTTGCGTACGCGAAGGCTTCAGGAAGGAAGTAGCAACATTCGTGAAACATTGTGCGTCGAGTGATGGTGGGAATCAGCGGCATCGCGAGGCAAGGAGGGTCGACGACGAGTTGCGTGAGGGAGACAGCATCGCGACTCGAAGTCACGATCGTTTTGAGGCAGGGTTCTTGCGATGTCAGAAGGGTTATTCTCGAGCTCGCGATTTGGAGGGTATGGGCTCTGTTTTTTTATATATATCTCTAGGAACTTAATTTCATAGTATTTTAATTAAATTCTTCTTAAGTTTAAATCCCTTTATATAATTTGTGGATTTTTACCTCTTTAATCTGAAAGTTAACAGTAAAAAAAAAAATTAAAGTCTATATATCCTGAATTTTTTTAAACAGACAGTAAAAATATATTTAGACAGGATTGTTTTTGTTTAAAGGGAGAATTTGTTTAATTTAAATTATTAGTTTAAAAATAAATAAATAAAAATAATAATAACATGAATATATATAGTAAGCCTACTGTTTAAACTCTATGATATATACTAAGGTAATTAACCTGTTTAATTAGCTGCTTATTTAATTATTAGCTAAGACTAGAATTTTTAGTTAGTAAACTATTGGGTTAAAACCAAATTATTAACTTAAAGTAAATAAATAGTAATTAATTGATCAATCAATTCAAATATTAACAAACCTTATAATGTTGACTCAAGGTCAAAATTAATGAAGAACAAGCTGGTGTGGATGGATTGCAAATTAAAAAGGACAAAGGTGAGTTAATCTCACTCAGTTAGATTTAAATTTAAATGATTAAATTTAAATAATTGTTTAAATGGTTGAATTGATTGTTGTGTTATATAGTAGTATATACTACACTTTGAAATGATTGATTTTCCCTCATTTTATAGTGAAGATATTTTATATTGTGCTAACGTCTGTGAATGCAGGGAAAACAGGTTGGAGGGATCTAACTAGACTCCTCAACATTTATTTAAATTATTTAAATTACCCTGTTATGATGATTTGATATTTTATGATGGATTATGTTGAAATATTGAATGCTATGGTTTGATTGGATAATTGGACATATTGAATTTCCAGAAAAATATATAACTTGGATGTTGGAAAGAAAAGAAAGGAGGTGAATTTGTAAGTAAAATAATTATGGAAATTTGAATAAAATTTAAGAATGGAACAAAAATAAAATAAAGTGACATAAGAATTCTAATTAATAAATCTTGAATTTACAAAGGAGATGTTTGAATAAATTGAAAGTTAATGAATTGTAAACTCCAATGCTAATATCCAAAGAACAGAACATTCATTTTAAATTTAAGATTTTAAATTTTGAAAGGAACAAAGAAGAAAATGGGAAGAAGCCTGAAATTTGTATATTTCAGTTAAAAGATTTAAAATCAAACAGCAAATAATAATAACAAAATAAAGTCCATAATTAATGAATTTCGAAATAAACTGAGCAAGTAAAGAAATTTATTTAAAATAGAATGAATTGGAAATCAATTCGGGAAATTGATTTAAGTGCTTGAAGTTGGAATTTTCTCTGGATGGCCAAGTACACGTATTTAAAAGTAAATTTGTAAATATAAATTTAATGTTTTAAAGTTTGTTTTTTTTAAAGAAAGCAAGTTTTGTAAAATTTATTATTTCTAATATTTAATTTCTAAAGCAAGTATTTCCTTTTAATATATTATAGCATTAATTATTTAAAAGTGACTTAATATTTGTTTTAAAGGTGGAAACCTGGTTTTATATTTTATAAAGTAAACTTATTTTCTCAAATTCATATAGTACGTATTTTTAACAAATTATTTAAGTAGTTTTATCCTAAATTTTTTAAAGTATACATTTCAAAGCAAAGTATTTTAAATTATTTTAAAAATCAAGTTTGTGCTTGGTGATTTCAGAGGAGATAGAAAATATTTGGGAAAGTTGATTCTGAAAAGAATGATGGTTTTGAAACTGTTTTCAAAAGATTGAAAATAGAAATATATCTTGTGAAGATATTTTGAGGTTAATAAATAATTTGGGAAATTATTTATTATTTGATGGATGTTTGTGAATGTTAATTGATAGTTAAATAACTGACTATCAATATTGGCCAAATGCGTTGATCGTTTCGAAGAGACCGGGATCGGGATTTATTTTTCAAAAACCACTTCGATCCGGTTTGTACGTTTCGTGAAAACGAGTTTGGATTCGAAGATGGAGCAGTGAAGTGCAAGGGCTAGTCGCTACTAATCCTGAGGATATTTCCAAAATGGATGTAGTAGGAATAGTGCCTTCGGTTCCGTTCGAACCCGGGACGGACTTGTATGGATGAATGCTTGCGAAACATCGTCAGGTGGACGATGGGCATTCTAAGGGATATTGTTCTTAAAAGGTAACGCTTAGCCTCAAGCCTCATCAAATGGGAATGACTGAAAATCAGGGGTTATGCAGCAAGGCTAGGTGGGTAGCACCCAAGCAGGGTGAGGTCATTCCAGTCTAGATGTCCCTTTTATTTCGGCTTAGTGGTGCTGTTGCTGATCCCAACCGTGGGGTGATCTCACTCGGGATTATCCAGTAAGGGGTAGTGCCAGCCTTGTGTTGCAGGGGAGCGGGCGTACTCCTCGGTACGGTGATCTAGGCCCCGTACTGTGACAGGTGGTACCCCAGTGCCTAGTCATTGGTTGGAAATCCATTTTCCCTACGAGCCTTGTATGAGTTTTGTCTGTATTACCCACTTTTGTGTCTAGTAGCTGGAATTTAATAGATGTAACAATTTTGGCTATTTTATAAGTATTTGTATACAGACCTATTATAATATTAGAGGATTTCTATAAAAATTGTTTTAGCTATCGTAAGGTAAAAACCCGACATGTTTATTTGTGGCGTGGTCTTACCAGATGCTTTTGTTTTCAAAAGATTTTTGAAACTTTAATAATCAATTGGGTGTGATTTTCTCATGCTGGTATTCCAGACTGACTCGGGTGTTATTTAACTGTAATGCTCGGGTCAGACCGAGTATTATAGAATGCAGGATATGATGCTGTAGAGCTCAGGAGACGAGCTGGATGACGAAACGTACTCTCTTACTTGTATATTTATGTACGTATTCCGCTGTATTGAGTTGCTATGTATCCATTTGTATGATAGTGATGTTGAATTGTGATTGATGTACTCTGATGTAATATATAAATAGATATATTTGATTTTGAGTAAAGATCATTTATTATCTATTATATTTTATTCCGCTGCGATGGTTAGATTCTGTTGTTGTTTTCTATTTTTCTTCTTCTACCTCTTCTTCTTTAACCCAAATGGTTCTTATTTCTATACAACTTGAGTTGAGTGTTGTAGAATAGAGTTGACTCAAGGGGTACGGATTTGCGGGTCGTTACAAATAGCAAGCCTATTAATACCAAATTTGTTCCATGTACTTGGTTATATTCATCAATGATATAACCAACATGGACTAGTGTATTTGATGTACATTTGTTGTGTTTATGATATGATCATAGAGTACAAAACGAAAGTAAATAAAATAACATGTGATAGAAATGATCCGATTTGATCGAATGGGTGAGTATATTGGAAAGAGTTCCAAACGTATCTAGAAATGAATAAAGATTCAATCTCAAAAGTCACTCCTCCTTGTGGTATATAATGTTGTATCTATAAGGAATAATCGAACTTTATTGGACGATTAATTATGAGTGAAGTTGAGTTAATTTCTTTTTATAAGGTTATGCACTTAAGAGTAGTACACAATGTTAATATTATTTCATCTAAATGATAGTTTACAAAATCATACAAGATAAGAGTTTATAAGCATGTTGGCTAAGGAGTTGGCGGGTTGTGCAAGTTGAAAATATGCATGTAACAATTATTTATGAGTGATCTTGTATGAATCTCCCCAAAAAGGAGTTTGGAAAGGAATGTCTTTGGATGACATACTATATTTTGAATGCAAGTTTTGTAAACTAAAATCAAATTAGTTTTATATGTAAGGAAATTCATAAAATGTTTGTGAATACATATTCTGTTGCACTGAGAAATAATTATTGTTCCAACTTCATAATGAAGAAATTTCTTTGAGAAATTATTGGTAGTAAAATGGAATGGGATACAATAAAAAAAACGATCACGTGAAATGAAATGAAACTAACTACCCTAATCGAACACATCACATTAGAATGTCTAAAAAATATTCTTGCACATCAAAGAGAAACTATGATTTTTTTTATCAAAGTCGAAAATATACAACCCTCGGTTATTAAAGTAAACCCTTAAGAGTGTTGGCTCTATGATATGGTATGATGCGCTGATCCGAAATAGATTCCAAGTACATTATCAATATATGATTTTGATAGTTGTATCCATATGAATATGATCCATGGCCACAAATCTGTCTTTATGAGAAATACAAATGCTGTTGGAATTTTAATGAGCAACGTTGATATGAATAACTTCGTAAATTTTAATTTTTGAAATTATCATAATAGGTTAATTATTGTACATGCTCAAGTTAATTTGGATTTACTCACAAAATATCCCTTAGTATGACTTTATGTTTTGGTACGTATGTTGTAACGACCCGCCTTTTAATCCACAGAAAGACGCATTATTAATAAGAAAGAAAGGGATAGAAAAGAGAAAAGATAGGAAAGAAAGGACTAAACAATATCAGAATCTCACAGCGGAAAGAATAAAATATATTAATCACATAGTTATTGGATAATATACATCGTTTAACAGAGTTACACAGCTTTATACATCACAAATTAGATAGTTATAAAGATCTGTCTATTGTACAACTCAAGTTTCATACCAGACATCAACACAGAGATCAACACAACGGAACCACATATATCTATATATGCTGAAGCCTCCTGCTCCATATCTCCTCTAGTATTCATCAAAGTAAACCTGAATCCCTTGGCTACTCGTAAAAATTTGAGTAACCAAGAGTTTAAGAAAATAGAAAATAAACTCCGGGTCAGACATGGGTCTGGTGTGAGTGAATGGGTTAAAGTTGCTTAATTTTGAAAAATTATTTAAAAATCGTAAGACTTCCTGCACATAAACACGGAATTTTTTTTACCTTACGACGATCAAAACATTTGATTGGAAATCCAAAGATATTATAATAGTGTCTAGGGTTTTCAAGTAAAATACAGAAATAGCTGGAGTGCTTACAGCTCACGTTCCAACATAGTTGGGCAGAATCAAAACTGTAACGACCCACTATTTTGTACCATTCAAATTTGACGATAAATTTAAACTTGTCAAACTTGAAGAGTTCAAAACAATAGATTGTAAATAAATTGGGAGCAAATGAAATCAAATCATAGAATCACAGACACAGATATCAGAAAACTCGCAGCGGAATTTTAAATACTTAGTGGTTCATGAAGCCACTATAAATAGTCTCAAACAAATAAAAATTACATAGTCTTTAATCTTAGATATAGTTTAAATCCTCAAATAGAAAATCCAGATATTCCATAGTCTTGATTACATAAATAAGATAACGGACTGAATGTTTTGCCGACAGCTTGAAAAATCTACAGAAGTCCTAGCTTTGGGATGAAAGCTGAACTGCAACTCAGGCTGACCGGAGCGTAAAATAAAACATAAACACTCGAGTCAGGACATACATACTTATATAGTGTAAGCTAATTCAAGTGTACTGTAATATAGAGCAAGTAACTTAAAGGATGCTTGGGACCGCCCATCCTTTAAGGATCCGTTAAACTATTTACTATGTAGTAATATCTCGCTATTATAATAGTGTCTATTTGTAAAATAAACTTACTTTTAAATAGCGTTAAGGCTTTACATTTTCCACCTTAACACATAAATAGTGCCAGTAGTCTATACAGTACCTGCATATCTCTTGATCGGGAGACTACGAGAAGATACTCCATAGGTACGACACAAATCAAACTCGTACAAGGCTCGCTATGGTAGGTGAAAGGGCACAACTAGGCAATGCCATGGTAGATATACCAATTGCAATCCGGACCGATGGAAACGCGCAGCGCGCAGCTGCCGCCCACCTCGAACAACACTCCCAAATCAAAGGTGTGCACCAAAACAATCACAAAAGTAATAGAATGGCATACGAAGAAGTGCGTCCGATCAAAGGTGCTACCTCATTAATCCGAGAATCGCTCCTGTTTTAGCCACCGTATGCCAACTCATGGGAGTCGGGTCCACGTATTTACCTCAAAGAAAACGTCACCACCATCCTACTTCATTCTGGAATCTCCACTGCGTACACGGTTGTCAAAGTGGTTTTCGGTATCGACAGAGAGTATGCCAGATATCCAATCCCGGTCTCTTTAACAACCAAGCGTTATTATAACCAGTGGTTACAACCTTTTTAAAAATGGTATTTATACTTTAAAAATCAAAATAAATTTTAAATACCTTTCAATATCATAATATCATCTCGAACATCATTTATTTAAACATCAATCATTTTATTTAATATAATATACCATTTAAATCTATTTAATTTATTCAGGAATTGATTGCGTTTCAACTCACATTTAAAAGTTAAAATCTTCCATTTAAAACCATTGAAAGTCAATTCCTTATTTTTTTTAATTTACATAATTAATTCCACAATTTAAGCCTTTTTCCCAAAGATTATTTCCATTAAATTCTAATAAAACAATCAAAAATTCAGTTTCCACAGCACTTATAAAATGCTACCTAAAGTTATAGGTTAAAACAGTCCATTTACAAAAGACAGCATTTAAGTGCTGTAATAGATTATTAGCTTAAATTATTAAGTTTTAAATTCCCAAATATAACTTATTAATAACTAAAATCTCACCTTTAACAAAAATTCAGAATTTCTCAAAATAAATTATATTCCAAAATTTTAATTAAACATTTATTTATTTAACATCTTGCCTCATTCAAAAATCATTATAAATTTTATAAAAATTCTTTAAATACATTTTAACCCAGAATATTATAAACTTCCCATTTAAAATAGTTTAAGAAATTTCAGAAAAATATTATATAAACCACGGGTCTGTATATAGTTTTTTAGCGTAGGTCAAGTGATACAGATATATGTCATTTCAATCCGCAATTTACAAAAACCCGGGTTCTATCATTTCAAACCCGCAATCCCAAGTTAAATAATAAATAATTAAATAATTAAATAAATAATTATCGTTCAGGCCTATCATTTCAGCCTATAACGATCTCAAATTTACAGGGAACTTGCAGTGTGATTAACAGTAAATAAGCATTAAATAGTATAACTGCAATAATATTAAAATAAATAAACAACTGATGATGTGTCAATTAATAATGGGGTTTAACATCATACGTTTATATCATAGGCAGATAAAATTAAATAAAATAAGTTTACAATAACACTTGTGATTAATTCACAAATATACAAGTATGTTTGTCTGGTGAGGAATACTCACCTTAAAGCTGCAGAGAATTTGATTCAAACGATTGTATCACTTGATAAAGAAACGTACAAACGGCACGATCAGAAATAAAGTGATGTAGTGGAATATAATAAATAATAGTAATACAATCTTCGTCTCCATCCTTCAGAAATAAAGTCTTAGAATCCTGAAATGCTCAGACTGACCCGAGCGAATTGAAAAGACAAAACACTCGAGTCGGAACTAAAAGATCTTATGTAAGTTAAATCAACAGAAATAAATGTGAGTGGAACGGCGTCAGAGATGTTTAGGGATTTGACATCTCCTATCCAGTGTCTAACGTGGGTGCAGTAACTCAAGAGATGCTTGGAATTCACATCTCCTAAGGATCCGTTAAACTATTTACTATGTAGTAATATTTCGCTGTTATAATAATATCTATTAGTAAAATAAACTTACTTTAAAATAGCGTTAAGGAGTGACCCAATATTCCCCTTAACACATAATAGTGCCAATAGTCTATACAGTACCGTAATACCTTCTGATCGGGAGGCTTCCAGAGGATACTCCATAGGTACGACACAAATCAAACTCGTACAAGACGCACTAGGTTAGGTGACACGACACAACAAGGCAATGCCAGGATAGATATACCAATTACGCTTCCAGACCGGTGGTAACACGTAGCAGCTACTACCGCCCACCTCGAGCCACAACCCCAAAAGCAAAAGGGCCTAAATCAATCACAAAGCAATAGAATGGTATCGAAGGAGTGTGTCCGATAAAATATGCTACCTTCTTAGCCCGTCAATCGCTCCTGTTTTAGCCACCTTATGCAAACTCACGGGAGTCGGGTCCACGTATATACCTCAAACGAAACGCCGCAATAATCCTACTTCATTCTGGAATCTCCACCGCGTACACGGTTGTTAAAGTGGTTTTTAGAGTTGGCAGAGAGTATGACAACTTCCGATCCTGGTCTCTTTGACAACCAAATGTTATTATAACACCGCGGTCATTTCAAAACAATTTTACTTCAAAACCAGAATATAATATCCATTTCAAAATCATACAAATATGATATTGTTTCCATTTCAAAAACCAAACCAATATGATATCATTTTTATAAAACCCAAATCAATATAATACCATTTTTATTTCAAATATATCCTCTTTCCTAAAATCGTAGCACTTTCAGTGTTATAACACTTTGAAACCAAACATTTGATTTACAACATTTTCAAATCATAATACTTTGAAATTCGTAACTTCGAAACATAACTTCCATCCCTTAAATGGTTCAAATACTAAAATACTTTATATAATAAATAGCTTCTTCAATTTCGAACTTTACTTTCCAGGTAAGAAAAGTTGATTGCGGGAGTGAGTATGGGAAGAAAAAAATATTTGCATTGATTGATAAAAGAACGGTAAGGAAGCACGATTTGAAGAATTTCGAACTTTACCTTCTTTTTATATAATAACTTGCGTTGATTTGTCCGGTCAAAATTATTAGATTTGGAACGTTATCCCATCCAAAGATCCTATTTGATTTTGTTCGTGAATTATATGCGAAATCTAAGGTGGAGAAACGGCAGAATTAAATGCTGAGAATGTAAAAGGAAATCACAGATTATATACCTATTAACCAAATGAAGTTGTACGTAGACCAGCATTGATTTATAAAGAAACGGTAAAGTTTTATTAGACAATTTAAAGCAAATTGAATGCGTTGATTTTTTTTATTAATACGTTTTCCTATATACGTTATTTATACCATTAAAAATTTGTGCCCTTTTAAATGCGAAATTTCATGGTCTATAAATACACTGACTTGTCAAAAGTTATTACTTAACTTAAAATTAAATTCGTTTACATTCTTCGTATTTAAAATATACATAATTCATTTTTATTAAAATTTCAATTGGAGTTGTCTTTTAACAAAGTTAAAATTTCAAAACTTCCAATTTTATATTTAGACTTTTGGGAAATGATTCAATCAAATAAATAATTTAAAATAAATAAATTTCACGGTTTTATAAATGCTAGAAAAACTAGGGCTGTTACACTCTCCCCCACTCAGAACTTTTCGTCCTCGAAAAGGAATGAAAGAAGTAAAGGAAGATAAGATAGTAAAGCAAAGTACCTTAAACGAATAATTCCGGATTCGAAGCATGAATGCTCTCCTCCGTTTGCCAGGTGCAATCCCGTTCATCAGTGCTCCATTGCACTTTGACCAGTCAGACAGATTTTCTTCTTAGCTATTTCGTACCTCGATTGACGATATGAAGCGGCTTCCTTTCAATAGTTAGGTCAGGCTCGATGTCCAAACTATCAAGAGTAGTAGGCTGGATAATAAGAGATGGATCGTGAAGACAGCGACAAAGGTGGGATAGATGGAACACATTGTGTATTCCAGCAAATTTCTCGGGCAAATCTAGTCGATAAGCAAGAGATCCAATTCTTTCCAAGATGCGGAATGGACTGATGAACCTAGGGGCAAGCTTCCCTCTACGCTCAAACCGAACCACATTTCTTAAAGGGGAACCCTTAAGAAAAACCAAATCACCAACAACAAACTCTAAACTTCTTCTACGACGATCCGCGTACTTCTTCTGGCTATCCTGAGCAATCTTTAACCTTCTCTTAATCTCCTCAACCTTTTCCGAAGCTTCCAAAATCATTTCGGGCCCAAGAACTAAGCGATTACCGGATTCAATCCAGCAAGACGGAGATCTACACGGTCTCCCGTACAGAGCAGCAAATGGGGACATCTTAAGACTAGCCTGATAACTATTGTTATAGGTGAATTCCACAAGATGGAGATGATCTTCCCAGGATCCTCCATAATCCAAGATACAAGCACAGAGAAGATCTTCTAAAATCTGATTTACCCTTTCAGTTTGCCCGTCAGTTTGTGGGTGGTAAGCAGTGCTCAGATTTAAACGAGTACCCAAGGATTCTTGGAATCCTTTCCAAAACTGACTAGTGAAAATAGGGTCTCGATCGCAAACAATGCTAAGGGGAACGCCATGGAGGCGAACGATCTCTCTCATATAAATCTCAGATAAACTCGAAGCCGTACGGGTAGACCTGACTGGAATAAAATGAGCGGACTTAGTCAGTCTATCCACAATAACCCAGATACTTTCATTTCCCTTCCTAGATCTCGGCAAACCATCGATAAAATCCATAGAAACTTGCTTCCACTTCCAATCAGGAATCTCCAGAGGCTGCAACAATCCCGGTGTCCTTTGATGATCAGCCTTGACTTGCTGACAAGTCACACACCTACTCACAAAAATAGAGACATCACACTTCATACCCTTCCACCAGTAAAGTTTCTTTAAATCCTGATACATCTTTGCTACGCCAGGATGAATAGAAAGTCGGGATTGATGATGTTCCTGAAGTAGCTCCTACCTCAAACCATCAACATTCGGGACACAAATCCGATTATTAATCCTTAGAATCCAATTATCATCAATCGGAGCTCCACCACCATCAAGACTACTACCACCAACCCTGCTGCGAACATTCTCCTTGATCAATCTGATGATCCTATCCTCATCCTACTTAGCCTTGATCCGGTCCAAAAGGGGAGAAGAAACAATAAGTTGGCACAACAAAGACTTCTTTCTACTCAACGCATCCGCCATGACATTTGCTTTTCCCGAGGTATAGTTGATGTAGAGATCATAAGACGCATGAAACTCGAGCCACCGTACTTGTCTCTGATTCAAATCTTTCTTGGTAAAGATATATTTCAAAGACTGATGATCGGTGAAGAGGTTAAACTTGGTCCCCTAATGATGATGTCTCCACAGCTTCAGAGCAAAGACAACAACCAGCAATTCTAAATCGTGGGCAGCATGATTTGCTTCATGGTTCTTCAATTGACGACTAGCAAATGCAATTACCTTCCCATCTTGCATTAATACTGCTCCCAAACCCTCGCGACACGCATCGGTGAAAACCGTTAATCTCTCATTTCCATTTGGTACAGTAAGCACTGGTGCGGAAGTGAGCTTATCCTTTAACTCTTGGAATGCAGCTTTACACTTATTGCTCCATATAAAATTAGCATTCTTTCGAGTCAGAGCAGTCAGAGGTGCAGAAATCCAAGCAAAGTTCTCAATGAACCTCCGATAGTAACCGGCAAGGCCCAGAAAACTACGAATATCAGTTGGAGTCTTCGGTTCTTCCCAATCTTTGATCGCAGCGATTTTGACTGGATCAACAGAAACTCCTTCACTAGAGACAATATGTCCGAGAAATCGGACTTCCTCTTCCCAAAAATGGCATTTGGAAAACTTAGCTTTTAACTGGTGATTTCGGAGAGTCTCTAAAACATAATTCAAACGTGACTCGTGCTCTTTCTTCATGTTGGAGAAAACAAGGATATCATCAATAAAGACAAGAACGAATTTATTTAGCACGTCATGAAAAACCCGATTCATCAAGTCGACGAAAAAAGCGGGAGCGTTAGTCAAACCAAAAGGCATAACTAGCCATTCAAAGAAGCCATTCTCAGTACGGAAAGCAGTTTTGGGTATGCTCTCCTCTGCAACTCTAAGCTGGTGAAAACCTGTGGCTAGATCAAGCTGAGAGAAAATAGACGCTCCATAAAGTTGATCGAACATATCATTGATGCGGGGCATAGGATATCTGTTTTTCATAGTGAGCTTGTTCAGCTCTCTATAATCAACACACATCCGAAGGGACCCATCTGATTTGGTGACGAAAACCACGGCTGCTCCCCATTCAGAAAAACTAGGTCTAATTAGACCTTTAGAGGACAAATCCTGAATTTTCTTCCTTAATTCGATCTTCTCCCGTGGAGCCATTATTCTGGGTGGAAGGACTACAGATCGTACTCCAAGAATGAGATCGATACGGAAATCAACTTCCCTTTTCGGAGGTAGATAAACGACTTCACCAAAAACGTCAGGAAATAGTTTGACTACTCGAGTCGAATGGATATCATCAGGGAAAGTGTCGAGAGAATAGATGATGCTACCAGCGAATTCTTTAGGTAAACTGCACTGGATCTTTAGAGAATTTCCAAAATCATCTTTGAGGGCAACCGTTCGAGAGCTATAAGAGATATCTGCATTATGCCTATCTAACCAATCACCTCCAAGCAAAAGACCGAAAGCGTAAAATCCCAAAACATAGAAGTCACCAGTGAAACACTGCTGGAAATGGAGGAGCTTCACATCCCTACAAACTTTACTAAGGTTCACAAGGCCACCGATGGGGTTTGAAACACATAAAGGTATAGAAGAAAATTCAGGATAAAGGAGATGCTCAAATTTATTACAGAGATCCGACGAGATGAAACTATGGGAAGCTCCGGTATCGAATAAAACGCAAACAGGAGATTTAAACAAAGTAAAAGAACCTTGAAGTGTACCTTGAGAGTCGTTCGGAGCTGGAGCGAGTGCAAGTGCAGGCTGTGGGGCTGGAGAGGATGCAGAAGTCACTGCAAAGATTCCTGATGCCGTGCCCTTCTTTTGAGTGGGGCAGTCCTTCTTGAAGTGTCCCGGCTGAAGGCAGATGTGGCAGAGGTCTCGCCTAGCCAACTGAGAAGGAGGTGGAATAGCAGCACCCAAAGTAGGAAAACTATAAGCGTAGTGTCCTTTCTGGTCGCATTTATGGTAGGTGATGGTAGAAAGATCTACAGTCAGCCTCGCAGGTGCAGAAGATGATGATCCCAGCCCTTGAGTCCTGTTCCTCTTATGACGGTAGAAATTTGACTTCCTTTTCTTAGAATTTCCAGAAGACTGACGGTGCAGATTGGGCAGCTGGAGTGGCCCTAGAGGTAAGGTTCTCATACCGAAGAGCCATGTCCATCAAAGCGGTGAATGTCCCATGCACGTGGGTAATAAGCCGATCGTAAAACTCGGGGCGAGCACCAGCGATAAATTTCTCGTTCTTCTTAAGCAGGGTGTCTATCAAATTCAGGCCATACTGCGAGAGCTCATTAAATTTTCTCTCGTATTCCGTGAAGGACATATCGCCCTGCTTCAAATCCATAAAGTCTCGATAGAGCTGAGACTTGCCCGCCTCGGGGATCCATTTGACCAAAATGACCTCCCTAAATTGCTCCCAGGTGACATCAGCCTCATTAGTGTGAGCAGTAACAGATAGCCACTAATTCAAAGCGGCTCCCTTCATCTGCCAGGCCGCCAATTGCCTCTGCTGGGCATTTGTGATTTCGAAACAGGAGAAGATTCTCTCCAAGTCTCTCAACCATTGCTGAGCTTCTATTATGGATTCAGAACCCGTAAACTTAGTGCCACCAAGCTCAGTATAATTTTTGCAAAGCTTAGTAAATCTAACAGAGGCAGCGGGTGGAGGTGCTGGAGCAGCAGCTCGTCCCCTACCTCTGATATTTCCTCTATCCATCTTGAGAAATTAAGAATGAATTTAAGGACCGAGGGAAAAACATAGATGTCAAGATATTCTAGTGATAAGATAAAATTTAACTAGAACAAGCACTTAACAAAGGCTCTAATTATAAGATGGAGAAAAGGAAAGAAATAGTTGGAAAATTTTATTTTTAAAACAGGAAGGTTTTATATAAAAATACTTCTTTGAAACCTTTTCGAAAATTATTTTATACTTTAAAATACGCTCTCTCACAAGAAAAGGATTCTAGAATTTGACTTCACTCATTCTAGGGTATTGCTACCCTATCTCTAATGAGTTTTTGCTCCTTAGGCTATGGTTAAACCAAAGCTCTGATACCAACTGTGAAGACCCACTATTTTGTACCATTCAAATTTGATGATAAATTTAAACTTGTCAAACTTGAAGAGTTCAAAACAATAGATTGTAAATAAAATTGGGAGCAAATGAAATCAAATCACAGAATTACAAACACAGATATCAGAAATCTCGCAGCGGAATTTTAAATACTTAGTGGTTCATGAAGCCACTATAAATAGTCTCAAACAAATAAAAATTACATAGTCTTTAATCTCAGATATAGTTTAAATCCTCAAATAGAAAATCCAGATATTCCATGGTCTTGATTACATAAATAAGATAACGGACTGAAAGTTTTGCCGGCAGCTTGAAAAATCTACAGAAGTCCTAGCTCCGGGATGAAAGCTGAACTGCAACTCAGGCTGACCCGAGCGTAAAATAAAACATAAACACTTGAGTCAGGACATACATACTTATATAGTGTAAGCTAATTCAAGTGTATTGTAATATAGAGCAAGTAACTTAAAGGATGCTTGGGACCGCCCATTCTCTAAGGATCCGTTAAACTATTTACTATGTAGTAATGCCTCGCTGTTATAATAGTGTCTATTTATAAAATAAACTTACTTTTAAATAGCGTTAAGGCTTTACATTTTCCACCTTAACACATAAATAGTGCCAGTAGTCTATACAGTACCTGCATATCTCCTGATCGGGAGACTACGAGAAGATACTCCATAGGTACGACACAAATCAAACTCGTACAAGGCTCGCTATGGTAGGTGACAGGGCACAACAAGGCAATGCCAAGGTAGATATACCAATTGCTATCTGGACCGATGGAAAAGCGCAGCGCGCAGCTGCCGCCCACCTTGAACAACACTACCAAATCAAAGGCGCGCACCAAAACAATCACAAAAGTAATAGAATGACATACGAAGAAGTGCGTCCGATCAGAGGTGCTACCTCATTAATCCGAGAATCGCTCCTGTTTTAGGCACCTTATGCCAACTCACGGGAGTCGGGTCCACGTATTTACCTCAAAGAAAACGTCACCACCATCCTACTTCATTCTGAAATCTCCACCGCGTACACGGTTGTCAAAGTGGTTTTCGGTATCGACAGAGAGTATGCCAGATATCCGATCCCGGTCTCTTTAACAACCAAGCGTTATTATAACAGTGGTTACAACCTTTTTAAAAATAGTATTTATACTTCAAAAATCAAAATAAATTTCAAATACCTTTCAATATCATGATATCATCTCGAACATCATTTATTTAAACATCAATCATTTTATTTAATATAATATACCATTTAAATCTATTTAATTTATTCAGGAATTGATTGCCTTTCAACTCACATTTAAAAGTTAAAATCTTCCATTTAAAACCATTTAAAGTCAATTCCTTATGTTTATTAATTTACATAATTAATTTCACAATTTATCCCAAAGATTATTTCCATTAAATTTTAATAAAACAATCAAAAATTCAGTTTCCATAGCACTTATAAAATGCTACCTAAATTTATAGGTTAAAACAGTCCATTTACAAAAGACAGCATTTAAGTGCTGCAATAGATTATTAACTTAAATTATTAAGTTTTAAATTCCCAAATATAACTTATTAATTTACTTAACTAAAATCTTACCTTTAACAAAAATTCTGAATTTCCCAAAATAAGTTATATTCCAAAATTTTACTTAAACATTTATTTATTTAACATCTTGCCTCATTCAAAAGTCATTATAAATTTTATACAAATTCTTTAAATACATTTTAACCCAGAATATTATAAACTTCCCATTTAAAATAGTTTAAGAAAATTTAGAAAAATATTATATAAACCACGGGTCTGTATATAGTTTTCTAGCCTAGGTCAAGTGATACGGATAAATATCATTTCAATCCGCAATTCACAAAAACCCGGGTTCTATCATTTCAAACCCGCAATCCCAAATTAAATATTAAATAATTAAATAATTAAACAAATAATTATCGTTCAGGCCTATCATTTCAGCCTATAACGATCTTAAATTTACAGGGAACATGTAGTGTGATTAACAGTAAATAAGCATTAAATAATATAACTGCAATAATATTAAAATAAATAAACAACTGATGATGTGTCAATTAATAATGGGGTTTAACATCATACGCTTATATCACAGGCAGATAAAATTAAATAAAATAATTTTACAATAACACTTGTGATTAATTCACAAATATACAAGTATGTTTGTCTAGTGAGAAATACTCACCTTAAAGCTGCAGAGAATTTGATTCAAACAATTGTATCACTTGATAAAGAAACGTACAAACGGCATGATCAGATTTCCGCGGACGCAACGTCTTGATTCAAATCTAGAACAAGATCCAAATACGCGACTTAAGTTATGGTCAAAGCAAATTTTCGAAACAACTGGAACGAACAAAATTTGACTTGACTCGACCACTCCCACTACTCGACTCGCCCATGTTCTCAAGGTCAGGCAGTGAAATCTTAACTATTTACGTACCCATGAAAATTATAGTGGAAAGTTTTAGGCAAAAGCTGGAAAGAAAAAGGTGGACACAATACGTTATTCCCTTTGTACAAACAGGTGGCGTACACTAAAATTCTTCAGAATTGATAACAGTGAAATTTGCAACTAATATATCCTTTTTTTTCCTTGTATAAATAAACTCGTTGCATAAAAGTGAAGCATGTTGGTTCCCAAAGCTTGAACACGCAACATAGCACAGCCCCTCCTACCTCATCTTTTAAAACATGCATTTCTTTTTTTTTTTTAATATGAAAACACGTCCCTTCCTATCCAAACTAGATTTTGCATGCATGTTACTCCCAGGTTTATTTCCCAATTCCCTTACTCAATGCATGTACTTGAAATATTTGCGTCCAGGCTATATACTCCCACCGAATGCAAATTCCTCTCCTACTCTCTTTTTTTTATAAAAGCAAGGTGGGCATGAAGTATCTTGGGTTTGGATCCACTGCACAAAGGTGCTAGGCTTGCATGTAGGCCTGCGCACGGTGGTTGGACTTGGCCAAGTGTCAAGCTAGTGTTGATGCCGAGCTAGTGGTGGTGATGCGGCGGCACATAGTGGAGGAGAAAGCACATAGGTAGGGGACTGGTCGTGAAAAATATGGTGGGTGGCCGAGCATAAATGGAATAGGGAATAGGAGCAAAAGAAAAATGCAAGAAGAACAAATAAATAAAAAATGAGAAAGAAGGAACTGCAGCCATACCTGATGTAAAACTCGCGTATGGGCGAAGGAAGATGGAGCCAATTGAGGTGATGAGGGATTGAACGTGCTAGCGTATTAAATATAAAGGGTTGCGTAAATCAAGTGATGAAGTTTCGGCAAGGAAAAATAAATTTGATTTTTTTTTAGCGTTAAATTCTGGAAGCTTGCGTTGAATACAGGGGAAAGAACAAAAGAAAATTGGTAGTAAATAATCTGTGCGTTAAAATTTGGGGATAACTTGCGGCAATCTAGGTAGGCAAGTATTCAAATTTCTTTGATTGAAATTAAGAAAACGACAAGCAATAAAATTTCCTTTGAACTGAAATGGAAGTTTCTTTTATTTATTTTATTTTTTGAACGTTGAAAACTTTCCAGGTAAGAAAAGTTGATTGCGGGAGTGAGTATGGGAAGAAAATAATTATTTGCATTGATTGATAAAAGAAAGGCAAGGAAGCACGATTTGAAGAATTTCGAACGTTACCTTCTTTTTATATAATAACGTGCATTGATTTGTCCGGTCAAAATTATTAGATTTGGAACGTTATCCCATCCAAAGACCTTATTTGATTTTGTTCGTGAATTATATGTGAAATCTTAGGTGGAGAAACGGCAGAATTAATTGCTGAGAATGTAAAAGGAAATCACAGATTATATACCTATTAACCAAATGAAGTTGTACATAGACCAGCATTGATTTATAAAGAAACGGTAAAGTTTTATTAGACAATTTAAAGCAAATTGAATGCGTTGATTTTTTTTTATTAATACGTTTTCATATATACGTTATTTATACCATTAAAAATTTGTGCCCTTTTGTAACAACCCGGCATTTGCGTCGATTAATAATCGACTTTTATATGATTAATATTGACACAAATTTCCATTTGAAGTTTTAAATTTTGAATTTTTAAATTTCTTTTATAAATTGTTAAAAGAAATTACGGGCTTTAATATAAACTTGGCCCATATTTCTTTTGTTTGATGCTGTGAAGTTTTCGAGTTATAACCGTTCCCCTCTTCATTTCTGTTGGCTAACCCGATCCCTCTCTCTCATTTTCAATTATTCGAAACCCTAAACGAAAAGAAAATTATGGTGGCTGCTCGTTTCGTCGCCCCTCCCCCTTTCCTCTAAAATTAGGGCTTCGTTCCAAATTGGGGTGTTCGCCTGTAGTCTTGCTCGATCCAATTCTCCTGCTCGGCTACGAATCTGCGACTCGAAAAGGTGAGTG
Source organism: Allium cepa (assembly GCA_030765085.1). NCBI lineage: Eukaryota > Viridiplantae > Streptophyta > Magnoliopsida > Asparagales > Amaryllidaceae > Allium > Allium cepa. The sequence continues at coordinate 55,529,035 of CM060935.1, read as the reverse complement.
AACTATCACTCACATCTAATTCCTGCTTAGTATTGTGTTCATGTTGTTCAACTTTGTTTCGATGTCGATGATTTTTATTTGCCTTGGTTCGATTTCTATTATCCACGGCTTTGAGTAGTCAAGTGATTCTATAGCTTGAGTACAGTGTAATGTAAATGGCAGATGATTTTGAGTATTTTCTGTTGACATCGGCTTTAACATGAATCTTATTTCTGACTTCAATTTGATTTCTGACTTCGGTCACTTGTTTTTGTGGACTTTCGGTTGGTTGAAAATGCTATGCTTCGGCCTTGATTTTGTGGTGAACCTGTTATCTACTTGTTTTTGGTTGACTTTGATATTGGCATTCATTCATTGTCACTGTCTTGTATACTTGTCGCATTTTTGAGTCCACTGGCATGTTTCACGTTCATTTGCATAGTGCAGTTGCCTTTGTGTCTGGCCATGTTGCATCTCTAGCCAAGCTTAGTACTCGTGCACAGTCCACTGTTGCCTTGAGTAGTTGTTGTCTGCATCACCATATATCAGTTATACCTGTTTTCAATTGGCTGTTACAGTCCTATCCACTGCCCTGTCCTGTTGTACATGCTTACAATTGAATTGAGTTATTCTCGAGTATGATACTTGGTCGTAATGATCATTTATGTCTGGTGTATGTGCATTTGTGGCTTTTCCACTGTGTACTTGCATGCATCCCTCTGATCATATGGTCATGTCGCCTTCAGATTGCTTGTATATATGTTTCATATTGTGCCTTGTTCTTGATCATGATATTAGCACTGTCCAGTTTACAGTTGAATGTATGTTGTATTTTGGGATACACTTGGGTTATGTATCACTTGTGTTGTTTGTTGTGTCATATATGACATTGTTTGCATTAAGTTGTAACTGTTGCCTTGAACTGTTGCCACAACGTTCATGTGCATTTTCCATTTAAGTGAAATTGAATTCGAAATGTATTATTAAACACTTGAGTTGATTATGGTAATTTTGGGCATTGTTTCATCTGACTTCGGTCTTGATACTTGTACTACCTGGTCTGGATTGTGCTTTATCTTTGTGTATGGCTATTCTTTGACCACTTCACTATCGTTTTGACATTCCTTTGTATTTTGGTTCTACGCATTGTCGTGTCACTTGTGTACTTAAGTCAGTGCTGCCCACCTGACTTTGAGCATTGCAGTTTACTAGCTGTCTTCAATCTTATGTTTTCGGTGAAGGCTTGAATCTCTGATATGTGTATGTTTATATGCATATATATGCATACATATAAATCTGCTCGTTTTGGTCATCATTCAAAGTGTTCACTGAGCCTGTACACTTGCCTTCATCTGAATTCATGATTTTTATTCCAGTGCATACTCTAGCCTACACATTCACCTATGCTTGTATGCAGTTTGTTTGTCACCTCTGTACTGTGTATTCATGTTGAAACTGGACCATTTACTTTCTTTGATCTTTGATCCATTGTAGCATTTTTAGTTACACTAACACTTGAACTTGTAGTCTTTATGCACTTTTCTGGTTTGATGTGCATATGCTTACTTGATCCTGTAGTGTTGTACTGGGGCACTGTTGTGTCTGCACTTGTATCTCTTGTGAACTTTGTCTCTCTTTTGCCTTTTTGAACCAGTGCACTTGACCATGAGCCTGTAGTCTTCATATATGTGCATTTGGATTGATTTTCGAATTACACTTGAGTTGAATCCGGTGACTCGGGTTTGATCTTGTGTTTGCTTGTGAATATTCATTGGGTACATCATCACTGTAGTGGCAAGGCAGTGCACGCAAGCGTGAACTGCAGCCACATGGTATTGAGTTTTTGGGTACGACATCACTATAGTGGCAAGGCAGTGCACGCAAGCGTGAACTGCAGCCACACGGTATGGTTTTGTGATATTCTATTTTGTTTTGATTTATTAATCTTTTGCGTAGTTCATGTGCTGTAGTGGCGAGGCAGTACACGCGTGCGTGTACTGCAGCCCTACTCATCTTAATGTTTTAATTGATATTCCAATTGAACTGTTTTGTTTATTTCAATTCAATGTTCTGAATTGCATTCTGATTTGGTTTAATTACTATCGTCTATTCATTATTTAATTATTATTGCTTCTGTGCATTAATAACTGAGTTTGAATTAGACTGACCCGAGTATTATTTTCTTTTGAATTTAATACTCGGGTCAGACCGAGTATTTCAGGTTGTAGATATTCTGCTTTGGGTTGCTGCTAGAGCTATGAAGTTCTTTCATATCTTTTGGAGTAGTCGTCGTCATTTGTAGTAGTATGAAAAATTGTATAGGAAGATATGTATTCATGTATATTATATACGTTAATGTACTTGTATATGTAACTTCCTTAGTCGACTGTTGTAGTTGTATCATATGTACCGTGTGAATGTATTGTAACTGACATCAGTTATTATATATATATGAGACTTTCTGTTCCATCTGTGTTCCGCATTTATATTATCTGTGTTGTTATTTTATATTTACTGTTCTAAACTATTACGAACCATCGTAGTTCATTTTATACTGGAATTGGGGTATGTCGATGGGAGAAAATAAATCAGAGATGAAAAATGAAAGAATATATATATTTATATCACTCCCATCGAGATAACCAATACTAGTGTAAGGCCAACTATTGATGGCCGCTCCTCAACAGCCTTATTCTCCGTGCTAGTTGACAGCATTACACCGTAGTGTTCTTGGCTAGCATGGGTATAGAGGTGGGGCGTCACAGCTTGGTATCAGAGCCTGGGGTTTAGAACAAATATAAAACATAACTTAGATAGTACATGTGTTACAACTATTTGTCGATGTTTTATTTCACATCTTTGTCTTAAGATCATCTTTGATTGTTAGGAATGAATTCCTAACGCTTATTCGTGAGCATTGCTGCTATTCTCTATTGCACTTGCTCACTTGAGTTTACACTTCTAAGTATCAGTGTATATATGCTCTACCAAGTGCATATTGCTGCAACTAGTACCCACTTCGATTTGAACTCGCATTGTTTATTCGAACTGCTATATATATGCATTCTTATCTCTGATTCGTGTACTTAATGCAGTTTCCATACAATTGGGTTTTGGGTATCAATCTTTGAGACAAATTGCATTCCAATTGTCGACTCTGTCTGTTTATCCATGGTTTGTTGGTTTTCATGTGCCTCTCTCTGATAGTTTTAAAATTTCTTTGGTATAAAAGAAATTGTCTTGGTCTTTGCCTTGTCGATATCGACGTTGACTTGACTTTTACTTTTGCTAAAGTCATTCAAGCATTTATACTCGTTCTGCTTTGTTTTTCCAATTGTTGATCGGTTCTTCTTTTCCGGTTAGTTGTTATCACCTTTGTCGACTTTGATAACTTCTATTTCAGGAATTTTGGGTATTCCTACTTTGATGGATTTGGAATCGAATTCTTTGTATTTTATTCACGTCTTCGAATGTGAATCTTAGTGAATTGATTTGGTTTTCGAATTTAATCGATTCTTGATTATTTCCCGATTTGTTGCTATCATTTATTAGCAACTTTGATGACCTTTTCTTCGGGATTTTTGTGAACATACCTTTCGATGAATCCGGTATCGATTTCTTTGGATTCTATTCACGTCTTCGTATGTGAATTCTTGTGATTGATTGTTTCTACAATCATTTTTGTGATTTGTCACTTTAAAAATATAAAGGTTTCAATACTGGTAGTAAATATCAAAAACTCTTTTATCAAAATGTTTTCAACTCTATTTTCAATACCAAACTCGTTTTTGAAACTGTTTTCCAATCTATTAGTATATACAAATCTTTATTTCACTCGTATGAGAAATCTAATTAAACGGCTTAGTAAAACAAGTGGTATGAAACGCTTGCGTTTACTTCGTCGGTTAATTGTTGGACTTGTTCGATTGAACCTCTAGTGACAAATTTTATTAGTGAAGATTTACAGTTTGTTCGTAAATATTTAAGTTAAGTAAGTGGTTATGGGACATGATGCTAAACTTTTACATTTACTGACTTAGTGTAATTGACACTTCTCGTTGATCATGACGATCATTTTTACGGTTAGACTAGGCCTCATCGGTGTGATTTCGTCTCACACATATCTCTTGGGCTTTGAGGATTGTCTAGACACCACTTGTGTGATTTCATTCACACATACTTTTCTTTTGATTGTGAGGTTAGACTAGACACCACTTGTGTGATTCCACTCACACATACCTCTTTTGATTTTTTTTGGTTAGTCTGGACCTCAATCTGTGTGATTTCGACTCACACATGTGGGGTAGCGCCCCACGGTCTTCGAGCCATTCGTGTGTCAAAATTAATGGCTTGCAACCATGAGATAGCGTCTCGTTATGCGTTGCACGTGTTGATGATTTTTCATGCTCGCGGGTAGGTGAGATTCCGTGCTCCCGTTCTCGCTTTGCGTTGCACGTGTTGATGATTTTTCATGCTCGCGTGTAGGTGAGATTCCGTGCTCCCGTTCTCGCTTTGCGTTGCCCGTGTTGGTGATTTTCATGCTCACGTGTAGGTGAGATTCCGTGCTCCCGTTCTCGCTTTGCGTTGCATGTGTTGATGATTTTTCATGCTCGCGGGTAGGTGAGATTCCGTGCTCCCGTTCTCGCTTTGCGTTGCACGTGTTGATGATTTTTCATGCTCGCATGTAGGTGAGATTCCGTGCTCCCGTTCTCGCTTTGCGTTGCCCGTGTTGGTGATTTTCATGCTCACGTGTAGGTGAGATTCTGTGCTCCCGTTCTCGCTTTGCATTGCACGTGTTGGTGAGTTTTCATGCTCGCATGTAGGTGAGTTTTCGTGCTCCCGTTCTCGTTATGCGTTACATGTGTTGATGAATTTTCATGCTCGCGTGTTGGTGAGTTTCCATACTCTCCTTTGAGTTTTCATACTCCGTTTGAGTTTTCATACTCTGTTTGAGTTTTCATACTTTGTTCGAGTTTTCATACTCCGTTTGAGTTTTCATACTCTGTTTGAGTTTTCATATTCCGTTTGAGTTTTCATACTCTGTTCGAGTTTTCATACTCCGTTTGAGTTTTCATACTCCGTTTGAGTTTTCATACTCTGTTCGAGTTTTCATACTCCGGTTCGAGTTTTCATACTCGCGTTCGAGTTCTCATACTCTTAGCTTGTGTTTTCTGGATTTCTTGTGAGGATTTCTAGAATTTGTGCTTCACCAATTTTCGTGATTTCTATTGATAAGTTTTATCAATTCTTGTGCATTGGTGAATTCGTGTGTTATTGACTTGTTATGAATACAAGTTTAGGGTATGATATCCCTTTCTATCTTTTAGAAGATTCTTGTGACCTTTTTGATGAACGAAAATTCATTGGTGTTATATTTTGATGCCAATTATTTCGATGAAATTTTGACGTACGTCGAAGTTGCTACTGACATTGCTATTTTAATCACGTGTTTTAAAAATTTGTTATTCTTCAAAATATTTCAAAATATAAATCAAAATTGTTTTCAAAATCTTTACGATTTGCGCTTTCAAAAGAATGAGGAAGCGAATTAAACGTTTCAGAAAAATCGAGGACTATGACCCCTTTCTTTTACTGATTCGCTTAATTCCGGACTTGTCCGTTTGAGAACGTAAAATGTTATTTATTTAAAATACACAATTTTGCACTTTCAAGGAAACGATGAAGTGAATTAAACGATTTAGTAAAACTCGTGGTTATGGGTCATGTGCGTTTGCTATTTCGGTTAATTTCGGACTCGTTAATTGAAAATTTGTGATTTCTGATTATCGCTTGTGATAATCAGATAATTGAGATTTGATTATCAATTGTGATAATTAAATATTTATGATTTCTGATTATAGTTTTTGATAATCAGATATTTATTGTTTCTAATTATCGTTTGTGATAATTAGATATTTGTGGTTTAATTATCGTTTGTGATAATTAAACATTTGCGATTTGAGATTTGATTATCAATTGTGATAATTAAATATTTGTGATTTGAAATTTGATTACCGTTGTGGTAATTCCTGATTATCGTTTTTGATAATTAGATATTTGTGGTTTAATTATCGTTTGTGATAATTAAACATTTGAGATTTGAGATTTGATTATCAATTGTGATAATTAGATATTTGTGGTTTAATTATCGTTTGTGATAATTAGACATTTGAGATTTGAGATTTGATTATCAATTGTGATAATTAAATATTTGTGATTTCTGATTATCGTTTTTGATAATCAGATATTTGTTGTTTTTGATTATCGTTTGTGATAATTAAATATCTGTGATTTGAGATTGATTTTCAATTTTGATAATCGAATACTTGTTGATTTGATTATCGTTTTGGATAATCGAATATTTGTGATTTGAGATTTCTGAATTATCTATTGATAATTAGATTTTGATGATAATTTGTGAATTTCCTATATGAAATTAAAAGATTTCTTTGGCGTTTATATTGTACTACGCCAGTGTACCGGCTCAATTTTCTGCTATTCATGACGTTTTCCACGTCTTCCTATTACGGAAATGCCTTAGGGATTTTTGATTTTTTATTCTTGAGCAACCTTCTATTCATATCAATGCTTCGGGGGTTCAGCACCTTCGAAATAAAGATGTTTTCCTCGTGAAAGTTTAGCGGTTCTCAAATCCTATGGATTTCACTTTGGAATCCAGAGAATTCATCGAGCAAACACATTCAAGCTTACTCTTTCATGCTCTTATGGTTGTTACCTTTTGTCCATTTATTCCTTATGATTGCGAGGACGCAATTTCTTTAAGAAGGGGAGTCTGTAACAACCCGGCATTTGCGTCGATTAATAATCGACTTTTATATGATTAATATTGACACAAATTTCCATTTGAAGTTTTAAATTTTGAATTTTTAAATTTCTTTTATAAATTGTTAAAAGAAATTTCGGGCTTTAATATAAACTTGGCCCATATTTCTTTTGTTTGATGCTGTGAAGTTTTCGAGTTATAACCGTTCCCCTCTTCATTTCTGTTGGCTAACCCGATCCCTCTCTCTCATTTTCAATTATTCGAAACCCTAAACGAAAAGAAAATTATGGTGGCTGCTCGTTTCGTCGCCCCTACCCCTTTCCTCTAAAATTAGGGCTTCGTTCCAAATTGGGGTGTTCGCCTGTAGTCTTGCTCGATCCAATTCTCCTGCTCGGCTACGAATCTGCGACACGAAAAGGTGAGTGAACTATCACTCACATCTAATTCCTGCTTAGTATTGTGTTCATGTTGTTCAACTTTGTTTCGATGTCGATGATTTTTATTTGCCTTGGTTCGATTTCTATTATCCACGGCTTTGAGTAGTCAAGTGATTCTATAGCTTGAGTACAGTGTAATGTAAATGGCAGATGATTTTGAGTATTTTCTGTTGACATCGGCTTTAACATGAATCTTATTTCTGACTTCAATTTGATTTCTGACTTCGGTCACTTGTTTTTGTGGACTTTCGGTTGGTTGAAAATGCTATGCTTCGGCCTTGATTTTGTGGTGAACCTGTTATCTACTTGTTTTTGGTTGACTTTGATATTGGCATTCATTCATTGTCGCTGTCTTGTATACTTGTCGCATTTTTGAGTCCACTGGCATGTTTCACGTTCATTTGCATAGTGCAGTTGCCTTTGTGTCTGGCCATGTTGCATCTCTAGCCAAGCTTAGTACTGGTGCACAGTCCACTGTTGCCTTGAGTAGTTGTTGTCTGCATCACCATATATCAGTTATACCTGTTTTCAATTGGCTGTTACAGTCCTATCCACTGCCCTGTCCTGTTGTACATGCTTACAATTGAATTGAGTTATTCTCGAGTATGATACTTGGTCGAACTGATCATTTATGTCTGGTGTATGTGCATTTGTGGCTTTTCCACTGTGTACTTGCATGCATCCCTCTGATCATATGGTCATGTCGCCTTCAGATTGCTTGTATATATGTTTCATATTGTGCCTTGTTCTTGATCATGATATTAGCACTGTCCAGTTTACAGTTGAATGCATGTTGTATTTTGGGATACACTTGGGTTATGTATCACTTGTGTTGTTTGTTGTGTCATATATGACATTGTTTGCATTAAGTTGTAACTGTTGCCTTGAACTGTTGCCACAACGTTCATGTGCATTTTCCATTTAAGTGAAATTGAATTCGAAATGTATTATTAAACACTTGAGTTGATTATGGTAATTTTGGGCATTGTTTCATCTGACTTCGGTCTTGATACTTGTACTACCTGGTCTGGATTGTGCTTTATCTTTGTGTATGGCTATTCTTTGACCACTTCACTATCGTTTTGACATTCCTTTGTATTTTGGTTCTACGCATTGTCGTGTCACTTGTGTACTTAAGTCAGTGCTGCCCACCTGACTTTGAGCATTGCAGTTTACTAGCTGTCTTCAATCTTATGTTTTCGGTGAAGGCTTGAATCTCTGATATGTGTATGTTTATATGCATATATATGCATACATATAAATCTGCTCGTTTTGGTCATCATTCAAAGTGTTCACTGAGCCTGTACACTTGCCTTCATCTGAATTCATGATTTTTATTCCAGTGCATACTCTAGCCTGCACATTCACCTATGCTTGTATGCAGTTTGTTTGTCACCTCTGTACTGTGTATTCATGTTGAAACTGGACCATTTACTTTCTTTGATCTTTGATCCATTGTAGCATTTTTAGTTACACTAACACTTGAACTTGTAGTCTTTATGCACTTTTCTGGTTTGATGTGCATATGCTTACTTGATCCTGTAGTGTTGTACTGGGGCACTGTTGTGTCTGCACTTGTATCTCTTGTGAACTTTGTCTCTCTTTTGCCTTTTTGAACCAGTGCACTTGACCATGAGCCTGTAGTCTTCATATATGTGCATTTGGATTGATTTTCGAATTACACTTGAGTTGAATCCGGTGACTCGGGTTTGATCTTGTGTTTGCTTGTGAATATTCATTGGGTACATCATCACTGTAGTGGCAAGGCAGTGCACGCAAGCGTGAACTGCAGCCACACGGTATTGAGTTTTTGGGTACGACATCACTATAGTGGCAAGGCAGTGCACGCAAGCGTGAACTGCAGCCACACGGTATGGTTTTGTGATATTCTATTTTGTTTTGATTTATTAATCTTTTGCGTAGTTCATGTGCTGTAGTGGCGAGGCAGTACACGCGTGCGTGTACTGCAGCCCTACTCATCTTAATGTTTTAATTGATATTCCAATGGTCTGAACTGTTTTGTTTATTTCAATTCAATGTTCTGAATTGCATTCTGATTTGGTTTAATTACTATCGTCTATTCATTATTTAATTATTATTGCTTCTGTGCATTAAAAACTGAGTTTGAATTAGACTGACCCGAGTATTATTTTCTTTTGAATTTAATACTCGGGTCAGACCGAGTATTTCAGGTTGTAGATATTCTGCTTTGGGTTGCTGCTAGAGCTATGAAGTTCTTTCATATCTTTTGGAGTAGTCGTCGTCATTTGTAGTAGTATGAAAAATTGTATAGGAAGATATGTATTCATGTATATTATATACGTTAATGTACTTGTATATGTAACTTCCTTAGTCGACTGTTGTAGTTGTATCATATGTACCGTGTGAATGTATTGTAACTGACATCAGTTATTATATATATATGAGACTTTCTGTTCCATCTGTGTTCCGCATTTATATTATCTGTGTTGTTATTTTATATTTACTGTTCTAAACTATTACGAACCATCGTAGTTCGTTTTATACTGGAATTGGGGTATGTCGATGGGAGAAAATAAATCAGAGATGAAAAATGAAAGAATATATATATTTATATCACTCCCATCGAGATAACCAATACTAGTGTAAGGCCAACTATTGATGGCCGCTCCTCAACAGCCTTATTCTCCGTGCTAGTTGACAGCATTACACCGTAGTGTTCTTGGCTAGCGTGGGTATAGAGGTGGGGCGTCACACCTTTTAAGTGCGAAATTTCACGGTCTATAAATACACTGACTTGTCAAAAGTTATTACTTAACTTAAAATTAAATTAGTTTACATTCTTCATATTTCAAATATACATAATTCATTTTTATTAAAATTCCAATTGGAGTTGTCTTTTAACAAAGTTAAAATTTCGAAACTTCCAATTTTATATTTAGACTTTTGGGAAATGATTCAATCAAATAAATAATTTAAAATAAATAAATTTCACGGTTTTATAAATGCTAGAAAAACTAGGGTTGTCACAAAAACGCACGACACTTATTGGAGATTGGATTCCATATAATGGCAGGGCTACTGGGGTACCGCCCGTCACAGTATGTGGCTTAGATCACTGTATCGAGGATCCTTGCTGCATCTCCCTTGTTTTAGCCATTTCTGATTGATGAAGCTTAAGGCTACGATTAACTTTTTAGAACACATATCTTAGAATGCTCATCGTCATCCAATGACGATGTTCTGAAAGCATTCAATCCATGCAAGTCCGTTCCAGGTTCGAACGAAACGGCATGCACTCTCGTTACACTCATTTTGGAATCACCCTCAGAGTTAAAGACAATAGCCCTTGCACTCTGAATCTTCATCTCAAACATCACTTGAGATTTCACGATCTATCGTTTAATTTGGATCGATGTGGTTTTTGGATGTACAAATTTGAAAATCCGATCCCGGTCTCACCGAAATCCAAAACGCCATCTTTTAAGGTCAACTTGTTTTAAATTAAAACAATTCAATTTATTATCTATATTCACATGGATAGATAATTCACATATCCACAGATAGATAATTCATATTATCACAATTCAACCAAAACATCTCATATCACATATCAGTACATATTCCATATCAGAGATATCAAACAATCCAAGGCATTCAATAACATTCAACAATCCATAAGCAAAGATTAATTAGTCAGACCATTAATTAATTTCATCCATTAATAAAAATCCTACTTACTTAACCATTAATTAATTATTAATAAATTAATTAATCTTCTCTTAATTATCATCTTAATTAATTAACCTTAATTAATAAATCTTAAATTAAATTAAGTAATTAGCCTTAATTAATTACACAAATTAATTATCCTTTAACCATTCACATTAATTAACCTTTAATTACTCTTATTAATTACGTTAATTAATGATCCACTAATTTCTTCCCTTAATTAATTACGCTCTTATTTAACAAATAATCTTTAATTAACCATATTCATTAATTAACCTTAATTAATCACATTCAATAATTAACTAGCCATTAATTAATTACCTTAATTAATCAATCCTTTAATTAATTACACTAAGTAATTAATCCTTAATTACTTCCATTAAGTAATTATCCTTCAATTACTTTCCACTAAGTAATTCCCTTTTAATTAATTACATCCAGTAATTACCCATTAATTACTTACACTAAGTAATTACACTTTATTAATTACATTAAGTAATTATACTTAATCAATCATCAAGTGAACATCTTTAATTAATTAAACTAGTTAATTAACTTAAATTAATCACATCAATTTAATTAATTACATTGAGTAATTAACCCCTTTGATAACTTCCATTAATTAATCACTCTTATATTAATTGGCCTTTAATTAATTACACAAATTAATTAACCCTTAATTAATCAAGTAATTAACTATTCCGAATTAATTAACCAAATTAATTACATGTATTAATTATTTCTTAAGCACTAGTTAATCATCCTTAAATTAATTACATTCATTAACTATCGGCTAATTACTTTCAATAAGTAATTGTACTTTGATTATTATCACAAATTAATTTACCCTTATTAATTCGTTAAATAATTAACCTTTACTTAGTTAATTATCTTAATTAATTATCATTTAAATCTTATTTAAATTAAATACTTGAAATTGATTTATTATCAACATAAAAATCAATTGAGATCTTTTTGATTGATTAAAATCTAATACATCTACCTTAATTATTCCTTAATTACAACATTTATTACATTTTAAGAATACTTACAAAATTTATTTAACATGTAATTTCTTTAAAATCAGAACAGACTTAAACATTACTTTATCATTTAAATCTTTGAACAACTTGTTTAAACATTTGCTTGGAAAACTAATTCATTTTAAATATACTTTAAATCTTCAAACTTGCTTAAAACATTTTGTTTTATAAACTATATTTTTCAAAATCTAGTTACAAAAATTATTTTGAAAACCTATTCATACACTTATATTTAGTATAATTAAATTGTTTGAAATTTATTTATCTTACATACTTTCAAATTTGATTAAAAACTTATTCAAGCTTCATACAGAAATCTGGAAAACCAAATTTTTACTTCATAAATAGAAAACCCAAGCCTAACACTACTGATTCTAGATATTACCCTCGAGTAACACACGAACAATCCACGCAAACCCTTACTTCGAGCCGAACACGAAAGAAACTTCGAACCTGACCCGAGCACACTCTTCTTCCCCAAAACAGTCACACGAAGATGTATGCGTGTGCATGCACACCATACCCATGGCCCTCCGATTATCTCTTCGACCTTCGACAAGTCAACGCCGACCCCGCCTACCCACTCGTTCACCCAAAATGACGATATCACCTCTGCATCAAAATCGAACCCAATCAACCAATACCTGGAACCAACCTCGATCGAAAAACCCACAATCGTCGACGATCCCAACCTCGAGAACCCTCGATGACATCACCAAAACTTCGTCATGAACTCCAGTATCGTTCCCTCCCCCATTGTGATCCACTCTGGTGCATCACCGTTGTCGTACCAGCCTTGACAATTCCAACAACCAAAACCCACCACTAAACCCTATATCGCCTCTGACCTGACGCCTCGACCACTAGTAAAATCCATAACCATTTTCCCCTCGATCCACGGCACTCCGGCCATCTCCAGACCAAATCCTGACGAGAATCTCGTCACCGTTTGTCGATAATTGACGAAAACCCAAAATAGATCAATCCCGTAATTCTCAAAAAATACAATACTAAAAATCACGAAACAATATCAAAATTCATGAATTTCTAATACAAACCGGGTTCTAAAATCAAATTCTAAAATTATGATTATTGATTTTTAAGTTATATTTAGATCACCACTGTATTTTATATTTTGTAAAAATTACTAGATATAAAATCTTGAAACCATTTTTAAAATTATTATTGCATTGTAATATCATCTTTTATCTATAAATCTTAGCCTAAATTTGATTGTAGAGAGAGAAATTGGTTTAACTTGTGAGGATTTGTGCCTAACGTATGGACAGAGGAATATTGATACATATACACAGGCATTAGCATAGAACGGATCAATATATATACAAGCATTCACATCTTTGTATATATAACATAAACATTCCTCAGTATTACTTCAACATTCCATCTCATGCATGAAATTATCCTACCAAATTCAAGTTTTCAAAAATGTTTACTCACTAGGTTAAACATAAACAAAGAACAAGATCTTCATTTATGATCTACAGTTTGAAATTTGATCTGGCCTATTTGCATTTGATTTGAATTCTATGTGTTGAAACTGAAATTGATGTTGACCTTGTTGCATGCTTTGATTCAGTTTGCAATATGTTGAAGATTTGAAAAACTAAAATTGTTTAAAGCTTTGATTTTTTTTTTTTATAATTTAGACTTCAGTTTTCGAAAGAAGAAAAGAAGGATGTTTGAACTATAAACTTGGAACTGGAAATAAAATAACCAAGTTTCTTCTTTAAATCACTTATTTATGAATAAATTTTTAAGGAGGCAAATGCGGCCACTTTTTAATTTAAATTTTCCTTGGCTTACAAATGTACAAAACATCGTATTATTATTACAAATGTATTTGCATGTTATAAGGGTCTTACAAATGTCAAATATGTGTATTATTATGTTCTCATGTATTTAAAATTTGTGTAATATGTATATATTTTTATATGTTTATATTAATTAGCCTTTATGTTTATTTCAAATAAAATTTTAAATGAAGTTAATTTAAATCAAAAGAATTGAACCTTATATTAAATAATTTTCTTACGCTTTATATACTTTAAAATATTTGGAATAAATTATGTTTTAAACTTTAAACGTAAGTTAAATATCTTTAAATAAATATAGATACTATCTTTGTTATTAAGAAATATAAAATTTAATTTAAAATAGCCTTTGAAAAGTATTAAATTAAATTCAATCCTAACTCCCAAATTACAATATATATATATATATATATATATATATATATTAAAATTTAGAAACATGTTTTTATTTGTTAAATTCAAACCAAAGCTTTTACATTTATAATATATATAAATATATACATTATAAATAGAAAACATTTTAGTATTAGCCTGGAAAATTTATTATATTAAAGTTTTAAAACATAACTTCAAATCACGTATATATATATATATATATATATATATATATTACAATTTGAAAACATAATCTTTTATTAAAGTAAAACCAAAGACTTCCTATTTACAATATATATGCCAATATATACATTATAAATAGAAAACAATCTTATTAGCTTTAGAACAATAAACTTGCCAATTTTAAAATAATTATAAAAGAAAATTATCAAGCCAACATTACCAAATTTGAATGATTATAAAAGATATTATTAAATCAATATTTCCCAGTTTAAATAAGAAGATTGTTTAAATCAATATTGCCTATTTAAATAGTTATAAAACAAGATTATCAAATTATATTGTCTATTCAAATTATTATAGATGAAGATTGTCAAATAGTTATTGCCAAAATTTCTGGGTCATCACATTCCTCCACCCTTAAAAGAATTTCGTCCCCGAAATTTAAATGCAAAGATAATTTAATAATCCAGCAAAGATTTTAATTTTCAAACAACAAGGCATACATCAACTATATACTAACAACCATAGCAATCAATTTATTCAAACAAACAAATCTAACTTTGTCCAGACAAAATTCTGGATAGGACTTCCTAATAGTGTCAAGAGTTTTCCAGGTACAACCACTGGGATACTTGCTCTACTGAAATCTAACTTGCTACATTACTAACTCCAGAGCTCTTACTCATCTAGCCCTACAAAACTGAATAGGATATCAGGCCAGCGACAAGTCCAACTCAACTCCCAAAATCTCCTAAACTGTCGGTTCCATAATTAGTGATGGATCATTCACGTATTCCCTCAGAGATACGTGAAATACATTGTGAATCCCAGTCATCCAAACTGGCATTTCAATCCTGTAGGACAAACATTTATCCTTACAAGAACACAGAAAGATCCAATACTTTGGAACTAGCTTCCTAGTCTTATCAAATCTTACCGCTCCCTTTATCGGAGAAACCATAGCAATAACGAAGTCTCCAACTTCAAATTCCGGATTCCTTTGTCTCTTATTCACATAACTTGTTTGACGATTCTGGTCTGCCTACATCCTTTCCTGATCAGCTCAATCTACACTGGTGCCTCTCAAACAAATCTGGACCAAGAACAAGATGATCTCTGGATTCTACCCAACAAAATGATCCTTCCAAGATCTTTTGAAAATCCAGAACACAAACTCTACTTCACAAGCATCAGTAGACTGAATTAACTCTCCCATCCAGAAAAGACAAAACATGTGTGCATGCCAATCTCGCCTTCAGATCTTGAAAAACTTCCTATAGAAACCCCTAGTCAAAAACGATTGCGAACTTCCGTAAGAGTCTACGGTTGCTTCCGTTCTAGAATAGCTGCTACCTTACTTCTACTACACAACTCTGATTTGGAGATGATGAGAATGTCGTTGATGAACACGAGCACATACTTGTCCAACGCATTCTGGAAAACACGGTTCCTCGGATCCATAAAAGAGAAGATACAGAAGTTCTATTAAATCCTGAGCTGCTTCACTAAATCCTCTCTCTAGGAGACCAAGTCGATATGAAAACTCAATCTCCTGATGCGGGCAAACTTGACCTCTCTGAAAACATCTGCAAAATTTATGACAACTTTTATAGCTCCAACTTCTTCTTAAGATGCCTTGATCCTATGCAAAAGATTACCCAAGAGAACACTCAAACTATCGCAAGTCACTTTTGCGATCCTACCCAGTTCATTTTCCAAAGACATTATTCTCTCTTCACAAATCAGTGTAGGATCGATTTCACCCTAGAGGGGGGGGGTGAATAGGGTGATGGTATAAATTTTAAAAATTAATTGCGGAAGCTTATAAAATATTTTCAACACAGATCACAGAACAATAGCAGCACAGATAATAGCAGAATAATAAATGCAGAAATAAAACGACACAGAATTTACCCAGCTTCGGCAAAACCCTGCCTACGTGCTGCCCCCAAGATTTCTACTAGAAATTAGATAGTCAGACGCTTACACACGTAAACTCGCGACACCCGCTATCGACTAAACCTAACTCTACGCTCAAAACCCTACCACAACTCAGCCACTGAGTTGCGAATTCTCAAGCTACGCCACGTAGCTTGTCCCCTAGTCACACGGCTAGAAATTTAAACGATTTAAAAAGAATTTACAAATTAAAAAACAATGAAAATAAAATAACCCTAATTAAAATAAAATAGCCCTTATATAATATAAAACAGAGAAAAATAAGTCGGCCCCCTTTTGTAATTCGACCCGATCCTTTTTGTTTATTTTCTCCGTTCCTTATAATGGCGGCCGTGTTCTTCTCGTTCCTCCTGATTAAAATTTGGGCTTTCGTCCTTCGATCCAAATTAGGGTTTTCAAATTGAAGTTGCCGCTTTCGATTAGCTCGTTTCTCTGATTAGCTCGTTTCTCTGACTAGCTCTCGGCTCTTCAATTGAATCGAGTTCGTATACGATTTTGGTATGTATTTTTCTCCTTTTGTTTTTTGGTTTGATGCTTGCTTAAACTCTGATGCTTTTTTTTAAATTGCCGATGATGATGATTGGGGTTTTAATGCTTGAACTCGATCGATATTTGTTGTACGTTGATGATTAGATTGACTTTTTCAATTTCATATATTCTGACACTTGTGTCCCACAGCTTTGATTTTTAACTCGGTCAATTGCCTTTGCTATCACGGTTTCCAATTTGACTTGTTCTTCATATCCACGGCTTTGATTCATTTCGTGGTCACCACGATTTTGACTTTGATCAGAAACACGTCTTGACGATGTTTCCTTGGACACCTATGTTGCTTCAGCACTGCCTCCACGACTTTGACATTTACATTGTTCATCTCGACATTGATTCATTTATATTGTTACTGCATATATGTATATAGTTGAACGCTTGCTGTTTTGTAGATTCATTTGTCCTTGTAGCTTGCTGTTTTGACTTGACATCATTACTTCAATGTTTCTGATGCTCCTTCGATTCAGTGAGGCTTGTGTTTGGTTGTTAGTTGTATTAGTCCTTGGTGCAGTTGATTTGTAGTCTTTGGTTCTTTGTTGTTGTCTCCGTCAATTTGGCTGCACATGTTTCACTGGCACACATATTTTCCTTTGAAGTGATATTGTCATCTTGATTGCTTGCATGTATATATATGCATTCATGTATGTATATATGTGCTGTCATCTTTTGATTGTTGCATTCATTGGTCATTCTGGCCTTGTACCTGTAGCACGGTCGTGGTTTTGAAGTTTCTGTCATTTGTTGATTTTGTTCTTTGGTCAGTAACTCCTTTGATTTGTGATTCACTTCATGTTGCTGCGTTTGTTTGCTGTATGTCGAACTTGCTTGCTTTGTATATATTGTTGTCAGATACTTAGAACTGTTAAGAACAGTTCGACTTCGACTTGGTCTTTGAGTTGCTTCACAATCTTGTTGTCTGCTGATGTTCCTTCTACTGGTATCACTTGTTTGTTATTTGAACTTGAGACTGTAGTTTATGATGCACTTGTTTTGTACTTCATTTATGCACCGTTCGGTCTTGTTCCTTCACTTTACTTGAGCAGTTAGCATTGAAACTGTATGATTCATTTTTTATGTTGTATTGTGAAGCATCTTGATCATTATATATTGATACTTGTGCATTTGCATTCTTGCTTTCATATGCATTGAGCTCTTATCCTTAGCTGTTCATCTGTGCACATTGTAGCCTTGGTCAAAAACTGGTCACTAACCCATGTATATTTGATGTTGTCATTTTGTGTTGGTGGTCGACACACTTCAAGTAGTTTTCATGTAGCTTGTTCTCTGATTTATTTGGTATGCTGTTTCGAACCATGCTGGTTGTGGCACTGAACTTCTTTTGTTGGTTGCTGTGTCATTGTCTTCTTTGTACACTTGGGCTTGTAGTTGATGGTAGTTGCTGTGTCATTGTCATTGTTTTGGTTGATGCAACAATATTGCCATATTGATCCTTCTGTTTGCTTTGGTTTCATTTGATTACGTGATGTTGCATCACTTGATGTTGCCCTGTTCCCTGACCTTTGTTCTTTGTTTTTTTATTTGGTGCCTTCTTGAATTTGTGTAGACTGTGCAATACACTTGAGTTGAATCCAGTTTTACAACTCGGGTTTGACCTTGTGTTGAAGTCGAAATTTTATTTTTGTTGCACCTGAGTTGAACCCGTCTTCTTATTTTGGGTTTGACCTGTGCTCACCTGTCCCTATAAATCAATCAAGTGTATATTTCGATGTGCACGCTCTTGTGGCATATACAGTGATACACTGTGTATGTCATAAGTTGTTCGTGTATAATGGATTCAAAAATAAATCATAACGAACAACCCAAATAACCGAGGCAAATATTATTTTCAAAATTCACTTTTTATTTTATACCGCAAAAATATTTCCTTTTCAATTTTAGTGCTTCAAAATTATTTTTGCAGATTTCTCAGATGCTGGATTCTAACTGGAATGAGGTTGAAGATAAAACTACGAGTGTGAGTGATATGTAGTGAGGAATTTATGTACATATGAAATTGTGATGTATTGTAATCAAATTGTATATGTATCAAAAATTTATATGTATAGTGAGAGCTTGAATTTGTACTATTCAAAACTGTAATAAATATTTGTTTGAATAAAATTTCTATTTGAATTCAAATTCCGTGTTATTTATTTTTATTCAGCAAATAATTATTTAGTCTATGAAAAATAAAATAGTACATTAACAAATACATTTAAACGAATATATATATGTTTATTATCATCAAACAAAAATCATGTATTCGCATATTCAACAATCTCCCCCTTTTGATGATAACAAACATATATTTAAGATTTTGAATATATTAAATGTATTTGATCATTCATATGCTCTAATTGCTCCCCCTATTTAAATGCTTCCTCTCAACACAAAGCTCCCCCTACATATATGTATACAAATAAAAATATGCAAATGAGCCTAGATGCTATTTGACATTTGCTTGATTTTATTTGACAAAATCTTAACTTTTCTCTCCCCCTTTTGTTATCAGCAAAAGAATGATAGTGTTAGAGAAAATAGAGATAAAGTGATTGATATTAGTTCAATATTAAAACTCAATTGAATATAAATATTAAATTTCAATAAAAAATCAGACAAAAATCATAACTACCCTCGTTAGGCGCATATTCCACTTTTAGAAGTAATGGAAATGATGTCATCATATAAAACCATACAGTTGTATCTGTTTGTGGTACATTTATATCAGGAATTTGAATATCTACTAATCATGCATAACCGTTAGGACTTTCAAATGAGATTATTAGTATTCCAATTTAATCTTAAAATTGAATTCAAGTATCTTCTAATCACGCATAACCGTGAGGACTTTTAAATGGGAATAGAATCAACTTGTTTATCTAATAAATCAATTTTGATATGCGTTCCATACATGCATAACCGTGAGGACTTTTAAATGAGCATGGAAGCACATAACAAATTCCAAGTAATTCACCCATGCATAACCATGAGGACTTTTAAATGAGAGTGAATACTTTGGATTTTATTTTATAAAATGAAAAACGAATGATTCCTGTTTAAAGTACCACATATCGACAAACTATACTAAATTTTTGATGAGCGATGGTCGATAGAAATATGATAGACATAGAACTGGTTATGGAATCTTTACCCAACAAAAAGTTTTATAACTCTTGTTTGAATTTCTAAAGAAATTTACTAATTATACCGTCTCGAGTCATAATATATAATCAATATTAGCACTCATCACTCTTTCAATCACTATTCATCTTTTTGATAATCATAGGGAGTCAGATTAGTCAAAATAGCCATTTAAAATCAAATTCAAACATAACTATGAAACCAATTTTTCAAAATGACTAATCTGAAAATATGGTCAAAAATGATTTTCTCGAGGGGGTTTTATAAGAAAATTTTCTGCTATTTGAAAATTATTTGAAATGAAAAATATGTAGATATTTTCTTTGAAAAACGATGCAGTAACTAAATATTTCAAAAATTGCGTTCAACGAGTAATTTTTCTATCAACTAGATTACCAGTGTAATCTGCATCTGAATTTCTTTTTCACTCAAAATTATCATTAATTGAATTTGATTGACCAGACCATGAAGTATGCAACAAAATATCTCAAAATCAAATTTAACAGCTTTTCAAATGACATTCTCTTGAATTTGAAATGAAGCCGAGTAAATAATCAAAAAACCATGAATATAGAGTTAGCCAAATTATAACCAAATGTATTATTATCCAACAAAACACCATTTTTGATCCAACCTAATATAATCAAAAAAATTAGAGAATTTTATAGTGTTTTTGGCATAAATATGATCGGCCAACTATGTTGAACAAGTCAGAATCAAAATCATCATCTCTTCACCATCTCAATATTGGCTGATTTTAATTCAACTTATGGTGCGGATCATCACATTTAATATATCGTTCAAATAAATATACCATTACCTGGTTTACCTTTATGATATTTTTCGTTGTTTATCCATTGTGATTCTATCACCTTCATAATAGGCTAAGGAACTTTGCTTTGTCGTCCGTTGTATTTCTGGAACAGCCAAAAATCCAAAAAACACTGTTGTTATTCCTTAGCCTGCCACCACACCTACACGGGAAAAGATTTATGTGACCTATTTGTTTTTATAGGTCCATGGTTGTTAGTGGAAGAAGATTTAGAAAAATAATTTTGTGGAGACCCAAAACTGTTTATATATGTTCCTTTTGGCACCCAAATTTGTTTAACTTTGAGAGATTTTATATTTGTGCCTTCTGGAACCAAAATTGGTATGGTTTTCACATGTTTGGGTCTATACCAACAATTATTGTGATCGTGTCCATATTTTCTACAAATTGTGCATATGGAATTTTCTTGATTAATATCGCTTTCAACATTTTCAGATTGATTATATCCAAGTCCTTGTCTAGCTGTATTAACAGTTTGCTTCCCTAATAGCAGATTCAACGATTTCTCACTTTTTGAAAATTTATCTAAAGTTATTGACAATTGTTGGACTTGTATTTTGAGAGATTCATTTTCGTTCAATAATTGTGTGCACTTTTTGATAGAATTTTCTCTCCTAGTATTTTCGTTCTCTTTCAAAATCAGAATTTCATTTTCAAGTGATTTTATATTAATTTCTGATTTTTTAATTTCTTCTTCGAATGTTAGACACTTATCACACATAGGGATCCTACTTTGATAGATTTTAACTAATTGGTCAAGTTGTTTATTTAAATCTATCAAAGTATCTTTTTGTGATTCATGTTTGGCATACTTCTCCCTAAGTCATTCAAAACAACCATTCACTTCGTGGAAATATATAAGTAATTCCGAATAAGAAAGTTTTGATACCTCACTTGGCTCGTCGTCATCACTATCAGTTATTTCACCATGAAGACACAAGTCTGCTTTTTCATTCTCGCTGTTAGCACTTTCATCACTTGTATTCCACGTGGCAGCAAAACTTCTCCTTTTTGATTTCTTTTCAAAGTCGCGTCGAGTTTGAGGACAATTAGGCTTTATGTGTCCGTGTTGGTTGCACTTATGACAGATGATCTTTGGTTCTTCTGGATTGTCCAATATTTTATTTATTCTGCTTTTCAATTTTCGATTTAGAGCTGAATTTCCGTATTTGTAATTCCACCTTTTGACTTTCTTTATTATCAGCTCTAATTCTGCCGCTCCATCATCATTATCATCACTATCACTTTCTGTTGTTCCTTTAAGAGCTATTGATTTCTTTCGAGTATCACCTCCTTCACGTTCTTCCTTGAATTTCATTTCTAGCTCATAAGCGGTAAGATTTCCGATGAGTTCTTCGACATTCATTTGTTTCAAATCTTTTGATTCTTGAATGGCAGTCACTTTGGCTTCAAAACTTCATGGAAGGACTCTGAGGATTTTTCGGACTATCTCCAACTCTGTATATGGTTTTCCAAGGGCTTTTGATTTGTATACAATATTGGAAAGTCGTCCATGCATCTCTTTGACATTTTCTTCTTTTGCCATTGTGAAATTCTCGTATTCGCTGCTTAGCATGGCTAGGTGAGATTCTTTGACTTGAGATGTTCCTTCGTGAGTCACTTCTAGTGTGTGCCATATTTCCTGTGCAGTTAGACAATGTGAGACATGATTAAATTCAAATTGATCCAATGAATAGATAATAGAATTCATAGCTCTAACATTAGCATTTTGTAATTTATTTTCTATTTCTGTCTATTGATCCATTGGTTTATCTATTTCCTGATTATCTACAATTATAGTTGGTGCTCTATAACCTGTCTCAACAATGTTCCAAGCATCAATGGTTTTAAGAAAAAATTTCAATCTATTTTTCCAATAAGCATATTCACCATTGAACATTGGTGGTCTAACTATAGACTGACCCTCGGCAAAAGCATTATTAAAAGAAGCCATTTTTAAAAATTCAAACTTTTAAACAAAAACTGATTTTTGAAAAATGAATTTTTAAAACAAAAAAATTGACTTCTATTCCTATCTCTAATACCACTTGTAGGATCGATTTCATCCTAGAGGGGGGGTGAATAGGGTGATGGTATAAATTTTAAAAATTAATTGCGGAAGCTTATAAAATATTTTCAACACAGATCACAGAACAATAGCAGCACAGATAATAGCAGAATAATAAATGCAGAAACAGAACGATACAGAATTTACCCATCTTCGGCAAAACCCTGCCTACGTGCTTCCCCCAAGATTTCTACTAGAAATTAGATAGTCAGACGCTTACACACGTAAATTCGCGACACCCGCTATCGACTAAACCTAACACTACGCTCAAAACCCTGCCACAACTCAGCCGCTGAGTTGCGAATTCTCAAGCTACGCCACGTAGCTTGTCCCCTAGTCACACGACTAAAAATTTAAACGGTTTAAAAAGAAATTACAAATTAAAAAAAATTAAAATAAATAACCATAATTAAAATAAAAAAGCCCTTATATAATATAAAATAGAGAAAAATAAGCTTACCCCCTTTTGTAATTCGACCCGATCCTTTTTGTTTATTTTCTCCGTTCCTTATAATGGCGGCCGTGTTCTTCTCGTTCCTCCTGATTAAAATTTGGGCTTTCGTCCTTCGATCCAAATAAGGTTTTTCAAATTGAAGTTGCTGCTTTTGATTAGCTCGTTTCTCTGATTAGCTCATTTCTCTGATTAGCTCTCGGTTGTTCAATTGAATCGACTTCGTGTACGATTTTGGTATGTACTTTTCTCCTTTTGTTTTCTGGTTTGATGCTTTCTTAAACTCTGATGCTTTTTTTTAAATTGCCTATGATGATGATTGGGGTTTTAATGCTTGAAATCGATCGATATTTTTTGAACGTTGATGATTTGATTGACTTTTTCAATTTCGTATATTCTAACACTTGCGTCCACGGCTTTGATTTTTAACTCGGTCAATTGCCTTTGCTATCACGGTTTCCAATTTGACTTGTTCTTCATATCCATGGCTTTGATTCATTTCGTGGTCACCACGATTTTTACTTTGATCAGAAACACGTCTTGACGATGTTTCCTTGGACACCTATGTTGACTTCGACACTGCCTCCACGACTTTGACATTTACATTGTTCATCTCGACATTGATTCATTTATATTGGTACTGCATATACCTATATAGTTGAACCCTTGCTGTTTTGTAGATACATTTGTCCTTGTAGCTTGCTGTTTTGACTTGACATCATTACTTCAATGTTTCTGATGCTCCTTCGATTCAGTGAGGCTTGTATTTGAATGTCTGTTGTATTAGTCCTTGGTGCAGTTGATTTGTAGTCTCTGGTTCTTTGTTGTTGTCTCCGTCAATTTGGCTGCACATGTTTCACTGGCACATATATTTTCATTTGAAGTGATATTGTCATCTTGATTGCTTGCATGTATATATATGCATTCATGTATGTATATATGTGCTATCATCTTTTGATTATTGCATTCATTGGTCATTCTGGCCTTGTACCTGTAGCACGCTCGTGGTTTTGAAGTTTCTGTCATTTGTTGATTTTGTTCTTTGGTCAATAACTCCTTTGATTTGTGATTCACTTCATGTTGCTACGTTTGTTTGATGTATGTCGAACTTGCTTGCTTTGTATATATTGTTGTCAAATACTTAGAACTGTTAAGAACAGTTCGACTTCGACTTGGTCTTTGAGTTGCTTCACAGTCTTGTTGTCTGCTGATGTTCCTTCTAATGGTATCACTTGTTTGTTATTTGAACTTGAGACTGTGGTTTATGATGCACTTGTTTTGTACTTCGTATATGCACTGTTCAGTCTTGTTCCTTCACTTTACTTGAGCAGTTAGCATTGAAACTGTATGATTCATTTTGTATGTTGTACTGTGAAGCATCTTGATCATTATATATTAATACTTGTGCATTTGCATTCTTGCTTTCATATGCATTGAGCTCTTATCCTTAGCTGTTCATCTGTGCACATTGTAGCCTTGGTCAAAAACTGGTCACTAACCCATGTATATTTGATGTTGTCATTG
Source organism: Allium cepa (assembly GCA_030765085.1). Classification (NCBI taxonomy): domain Eukaryota; kingdom Viridiplantae; phylum Streptophyta; class Magnoliopsida; order Asparagales; family Amaryllidaceae; genus Allium; species Allium cepa. Next base: position 55,504,167 of record CM060935.1, on the reverse strand, counting down.
TGTGTTGGTGGTCGACACACTTCAAGTAGTTTTCATGTAGCTTGTTCTATGATTTATTTGGTATGCTGTTTCGAACCATGTTCGTTGTGGCACTGAACTTCTTTTGTTGGTTGCTGTGTCATTGTCTTCTTTGTACACTTGGGCTTGTAGTTGATGGTAGTTGCTGTGTCATTGTCATTGTTTTGGTTGATGCAACAATATTGCCATATTGATCCTTCTGTTTGCTTTGGTTTCATTTGATTACGTGATGTTGCATCACTTGATGTTGCCCTGTTCCCTGACCTTTGTTCTTTGTTTTTTTATTTGGTTCCTTCTTGAATTTGTGTAGACTGTGCAATACACTTGAGTTGAATCCAGTTTTACAACTCGGGTTTGACCTTGTGTTGAAGTCGAAATTTTATTTATGTTGCACCTGAGTTGAACCCGTCCTTTTATTTTGGGTTTGACCTGTGCTCACCTGTCCCTATAAATCAATCAAGTGTATATTTCGATGTGCACGCTCTTGTGGCATATACAGTGATACACTGTGTATGTCACAAGTTGTTCGTGTATAATGGATTCAAAAATAAATCATAACGAACAACCCAAATAACCGAGGCAAATATTATTTTCAAAATTCACTTTTTATTTTATACCGCAAAAATATTTCCTTTTCAATTTTAGTGCTTCAAAATTATTTTTGCAGATTTCTCAGATGCTGGATTCTAACTGGAATGAAGTTGAAGATAAAACTACGAGTGTGAGTGATATGTAGTGAGGAATTTGTGTACATATGAAATTGTGATGTATTGTAATCAAATTGTATATGTATCAAAAATTTATATGTATAGTGAGAGCTTGAATTTGTACTATTCAAAAATGTAATAAATATTTGTTTGAATAAAATTTCTATTTGAATTCAAATTCCGTGTTATTTATTTTTATTCAGCAAATAATTATTTAGTCTATGAAAAATAAAATAGTACATTAACAAATACATTTAAACGAATATATATATATGTTTATTATCATCAAACAAAAATCATATAAGCGCATATTCAACAATCAGAACAACTTATGCTTGCCTAACCAATCCATCGAAGAAAAGGGTCCACTCTGCTGCTTTTGAATTCCATCTCTAGGATACTGCTTAGCTAGATGACTTCCTGTCGACACAGAGAACACTCCGAGCTGCAACGCTGCCCCTGATGCCAAAGACTTATTATCCATGAGCTCTTCTATCCTCAAAACCATATCAACCATTTCCTCAAACGAGCCTTTGAGATGGGAAGACATCTTCTTAAGAAACTCGGGCCTCAAACCCAACACATACACCTTACTGAACTTAGTCTCATCTTCGATATAGACAAACTCCCTTGCTTGATATACAGAAAATTTCTATATAGTCGAGTCTTCCTTGCAGTAGGTAAAATTGCTCCTCATATACTTCCTTAAGCTTGCTCCAAAGAAAACACCTTCGGTACCATCGATGGTCACTACGTCCCATCACGCAGCTTCTCCTTCCTAAAGTAGCCAAGATACCATCACTCACTTCTTCTTATCCAACAGATCCAAACTCTTGAAAATCCGCCTCACATGAGCGTGATCCAACTTACACTTCAATGATGGATTCCGAACCTTTAAAAGGTTTCCTCCAGAGATTGGTGAAATCCTAACACAATGATGCAAAGCTCTCTTGAGGGACTACAGCCTCGGCAGATACTCTTCCAACCTCAATCACTCAGACTTCTTCCATTAGTGGTAGTCGTGATACACACACCATCGCCTTATCTACCGCTAGAACTCATGTTGGCAAACCCAGACAGGTAACCCAACAAATCAGGTAGTTATACACACACACACACACACACACACACACAAAAGTACGCTCTCCCAGTATAGAAATCACTCCAAAGCCTGGGTATTCTCTCAACCTAGCGCTCTGATACCACTATAACGACCCACCTTTCAATCTATAGAAAGACGCATCATTAATAAGAAAGAAAGAGATAGAAAAAAGAAAAGATAGGAAAGAAAGGACTAAACAATATCAGAATCTCACAGGGGAACGAATAAAATATATTAATTACATAGTTAGTAGATAATATACATCGTCTAACAGAGTTACACAGCTTAATACATCACAAATTAGATAGTTATAAAGATCTGTCTATTGTACAACTCAAGTTTCATACAAGATATCAACACAGAGATCAACACAACGAAACCACTATATATCTTTATACGCTGAAGCCTCCTGCTCCATATCTCCTTCAGTATTTATCAAAGAAAACCTGAATCCCTTGGCTACTCGTAAAATTTGAGTACCCAAGAGTTTAAGAAAATAGAAAATAAACTCTGGGTCAGACATGAGTCTGGTGTGAGTAAACAGGCTAAAGTTGCTTAATTTTGAAAAATTGTTTGAAAACAAAAGGTATCTCGTAAGACTTCCTGCACATAAACACGGAATTTTTTTTACCTTACGATAACCAAAACATTTGATAGGAAATCCATTGATATTATAATAGTGTCTAGGGTTTTCAAGTAAAATATAGAAATAGCTGGAATGCTTACATCTCACGTTCCAACATAGTTGGGCACAATCAAAACGTACAGCAATTATTGGAGATTGGATTCCATACAATGGCAGGGCTACTGGGGTACCGCTCGTCACAGTACGTGGCCTAGATCACCATACTGAGGATCCACCCTGATCCCCTACAACAAACAACCGGAACCATCCCTTACTGGATAGCCCCGAATAAGACAACCCTACAGTTGCCGCGAATAACTGCCCACACAGCTGAATAAAAAGGGACCTCTAGACAGGGGAAATCTTATCCTACTTGGTGCTACCCACTTAGCCTTGCTGCATCTCCCCTATTTTGGCCATTCCCGTAGACGAGGCTTAAGACTACGATTACCTTTTTAGAACACATATCTTAGAATGCTCATCATCCTCCAATGACGATGTTCTAAAAGCAAAAATCCATACAAGTCCATTCCGGGTTGGAACGAAACCGAAGGCACTATCTTGTTACACTCATTTTGGAATCACCCTCAGAGTTAATGACAATAGCCCTTGCATTCTGAATCTTCATCTCGAACATCACTTGAGATTTCACGACCTATGGTTTAATTTGGATCGATGTAGTTTTCGGATATCCAAATTTGGAAATTCGATCCCGGTCTCACCGAAATCCAAAACGTCGTCTTTTAAGGTCAAGTTGTTTTAAGTTAAAACAATTTAATTTATTATTTATATTCATATAGATGGATAATTCACATATTCACACATAGTAATCCATATTATCACAATTTAACCAAATCATCTCATATCACAGATCGTTACATATTCCACATCAGAGATATCAAACAATACAAGGCATTCGATATCTTTCAACCATCCATAAGCAAAGATTAATTAGTCACACTATTAATAATTACATCCATTACTAAAAATCCTGCCTACTTAACCATTAATTAATTATAAATTAATCAATTAATCATCCCTTAATTATCATCTTAATTAATTAACCTTAATTAATAAATCTTGAATTACATTAAGTAATTAGCCTTAATCAATTACACAAATTAATTATCCTTTAATCATTCACATTAATTAACCTTTAATTACTCTTATTAATTACGTTAATTAATGATCGTCTAATTTCTTACCTTAATTAATTACTCTTTTATTTAACAAATAATCTTTAATTAACCATATTCATTAATTAACCTTAATTAATCACATTCAGTAATCAACTAGCCATTAATTAATTACCTTAATTAATCAATCCTCTAATTAATTACACTAAGTAATTAATCCTTCAACTACTTTCCATTAAGTAATTCCCTTTTAATTAATTACATCCAGTAATTACCCATTAATTACTTACATTAAGTAATTACACGTTATTAATTACATTAAGTAATTATACTTAATCAATCATCAAGTGATCATCTATAATTAATTAAACTAGTTAATTAACTTAAATTAATCACATTAATTTAATTAATTACATTGAGTGATTAATCCCTTTGATTACTTCCATTAATTAATCACTCTTAAAATAATTGGCCTTTAACTAATTATAAAAATTAATTAACCCTTAATTAATCAAGTAATTAACTATTCCGAATTAATCAACCCAATTAATTACATTTATTAATTATTTCTTAATCACTAGTTAATGATCCTTAAATTAATTGCATTCATTAGCTTTCCAATAATTACTTTCCATAAGTAATTATACTTTGATTATTATCACAAATTAATTTACCCTTATTAATTCGTTAAGTAATTAACCCTTAATTAAATGATTATCCTAGTTAATTAATCATTTAAATCTTATTTAAATTAAATACTTGAAATTGATTTATTAACATAAAAATCAATTAAGATCTTTTTGATTGATTAAAAATCTGATACACCTACCTTAATTATTCCTTAATTACAACATTTATTACATTTTAAAAATACTTAGAAATTTTATTACAAAATTTATCTAACATATAATTTCTTTAAAATCAAAACAATTTAAACATTACTTTATCATTTAAATCTTGGAATAATTTGTTTAAAACTTGTTTAAACATTTGCTTAGAAAAATAATTCATTTTAAATATACTTTAAATCTTTAAACTTGTTTAAAACATTTTGTTTTATAAACTATATTTTTCAAAATCTAGTTACAAAATTTATTTCGAAAACCTATTCGTACACTTAAATTTAGTATAATTAAATTGTTTGAAACTTATTTATCTTACATACTTTAAAATTTGATTAAAAACTTATTCAAGCTTCATACAAAAATCTGGAAAACCAAATTTTTACTTCACAAATAGAAAACCCGAGCCTAACATTAGTGATTCCCGAGATCACCCTCGAGTAATACACGAACAATCCACATACACCCTTACTTCAAGTCGAACACGAAAGAAACTTTGAACCTGACCCAAGCACACTCTTCTTCCCCAAAACAGACACATGAAGATGTACACATGTATAGGCACACCGTACACGCAGCCCTCCGACCATCTCTTCGACCATGGATGAGTTGATGCCGACCCCGCCTGTCCACTCGTTCACGCAGAATTACGATATCACCTCCGCATCAAAATCGAACCCAATAGACCAATACTTGGAACCAATCTCGATCGAAAACCCCACGATCGCTGACGATTCCGACCTCGAGAACCCTCTCCGACCTCACCAAAACTTCGTCACGAACTCCACTATCGTTTCCCCCAATCGCGATCCACTCCTATGCATCACCATCGCCGTACCAGCCTTGACAATTCCAACAACCAAAACCCACCACTAAACCCAATATCGCCTCCGACCTAATGCCTCGATCACCAGTAAAATCCACAACTATTTTTCCCTCGATCCACATCACTCCAGCTATCCGCGGACCAAATCCCGACGGGAATCTCGTCGCCTTTCATCGACAATCGACGAAAACCCCAAAATTGATCAATCCTAGAATTCTCAACAAATACAATACTAAAAATCAAGAAACCTATGTCAAAATTCATGAATTTCGAATACAAACCAGGTTCTAAAATCAAATTCTGAAATTATAATGACTGATTTTTAAGTTATATTTTTGATCATCACTGTATTTTATATTTTGTAAAAATTACTAGATATAAAATATTAAAACCATTTTTAAAATGATTATTACACTGTAATAATCATCTTTTATCTATAAATATTAGCCTAAATTTGATTATAGAGAGAGAAATTGGTTTAACTTGCGAGGATTTGTGCCTGATATATAGACAGAGGAATATTGATATATATACATAGGCATTTGCATTGAACAGTTCAGTATATATACAAGAATTCACATCCTTGCATATAAAACATAAACATTCCTCGGTATTACTTCAACATTCCATCTCATGCATGAAATTATAATACAGATTCAAGTTCTTAAAAATGTTGACTCATTAGGTTAAACATAAACAGAGAATAGGATCTTCATTAATGATCTGCAATTTGATCTGGACCTATTTGCATTTGATTGGAATTCTATGATGTTGAAACTGAAACTGATGTTGACCTTGTTGCATGCTTTGATTCAGATTGCAATATGTTGAAGATTTCAAAAACTGAAATTGTTTGAAGCTTTGATTTTTTTTCTTTTGAATTTAGACTTCAGTTTTATAAAGAAGAAAAAAAGGATGTTTGAACTGTAAACTTTGAACTGGAAATAAAATAATCAGGTTTCTTCTTTAAATCACTTATTTATAAATAAATTTTTAAAGAGACAAATGTGACCACTTGTTAATTTAAATTTTCCTTGGCTTACGAAAGTACAAAACATCATATTATTATTACTAACGTATTTGCATGGTATAAGGGTCTTATAAATGTCAAATATGTGTATTATTACGTTCTCATGCATTTAAAATTTGTGTAATATGTATATATTTTTATTTGTTTATATTAATTAGCCTTTATGTTTATTTCAAATAAAATTCTAAAAGAAATTAATTTAAAATCAAAAGAATTGAACCTTATATTAAATAATTTTCTTATGCTTTATATGCTTTTAAATGTTTGGTATAAATTATTTTTTAAACTTTAAACTTAAGTTAAATATTTTTTAAAAAATATAGATATTATCTTTGTTGTTAAGAAATAGAAAGTTTAATTTTAAATAGCCTTTGAAAAGTATTAAATTAAATTCAATCATAATTCCCAAATTATAGTATATATATTAAAATTTGGAAACATATTTTTATTTATTAAATTCAAACCAAAGCTTTCCCATTTATAATATATAAAGCTTTCCCATTTATAATATATATTATATATACATTATAAATAGAAAAAAATTAATATTAGCTTGGAAAATTTGTTATATTGAATTTTTAAAACATAACTTCAAATCACAATATATACATATATATATTACAATTTGAAAACATAATCTTTTATTAAAGTAAAACCAAAGGCTTTCTATTTGCAATATATATGCCAATATATGTATATATATATTATAAATATAAAACAATTTTTTTAGCTTTAAAAGAATAAACTTGCCAATTTTAAAATAATTATAAAAGAAAATTATCAAGCCAATATTACCAAATTTGAATGACTATAAAAGATATTATTAAATTAATATTGCCTAATTTAAATATTTATAAAAGAAAATTATTTAAACCAATGTTGCCTATTTAAAAGTTATAAAACAAGATTATCAAATTATATTGTCTATTCAAATTATTATAGATGAAGATTATCAAATTTTTGTTGCCAAAATTTCCAAGTCATCACATATGTATTGAAATACAATATTCTAAATAATGATTTTGAATATACTGTTTACACATTATAACCAAAAAAATTATTGAAGTCAGTAGGAGATCTTTTGATTCTGTGAGTCCTTGGATATGATCCAAGAAATGGCAAAAAATATCATTTCTTAAGCATTAGATTTGAATAAATATTTTGATATAAGTATCAATTAGTTTGACTATTAATCAAAATGCGGAGGAAGCGTGCACTCATAAGAAAGAAATTTAAAAGGTACATAAATATTTCTAAACGGTGAGTAAACAACACATTGTCGATTTTAACGATGTACTTGTATTAAAAGTAGCTTTAGGTGTTCTAATACTCAACATTGGATCTGTAAATGATGCCTTTTATATCAGTATAAAAGATACCGGGAATATCTCAATTTAATATGCAATGACACTTTATTAAATTATTTAATACTGAATATGTGAGATGAGTTCCTTATGCATTGGCAATTGGAATTACCATACATGTTCATTGTCGATGATATCATGATTTATTTATATATTTGATACATAAAGAAAATATCAAATCCAAACTGATATCACTAATGGTAGCTTGGAGTGTTGTCGTGATATTTGCAAAATACTAGAGAGTTGTTCACAGAAACAACGAGTTCATTGTGTAGGAGTGTTTGGACTCAAAATTCTTAAGTGATATTGAGTACAATATGTCAACAATAAATTCAAATTTATCTTTAAGTTGTAAATGTTTGAAATATAAGAGACTGTGGCTAATTCATTGAATTGAATAGAGCCACAATAAAAAAAATGTATATATATAATAAATGCACAAATTTATAATTATGCTGAGGGTGATTCCTAATGTTGAGAATCATAGAACATTGTTATATGATAACAATTTCATGATATTGTTCATAAGAGAACTTAGAGCTCACTGGAAGTTAAGAGACATACTCTGAATTATTTCCCATGATAAATATAGTTCATCAGCGTCGCAGAGAGTTGATTGACAGAGTAGATAATTGAAACGTAATAGCATATCCATTCACTAAGGGACTGACCCGATTGGTTCAGATAAACCCGATTGGAGAAGTTGGAATAAGATTCATAATTGACCCTAAGTGCAAGTGGGAGATTGATAGAGTTAGGAGTATTTCCTAGGGGAAATTATGTAATTTGTTATAAATATCTAACCCGATAACCAAACTTGTTTGAAATCAAAGGTGCTTTTTTTCTATTATTTACCTAGTATAATGTGTTATATTAATTAATTATTTTATTTAAAAGTAATCCATAAATTGTACATTTTGTGATGATAGTTACAAAGTGTTGTAAACGTGAGTAATCTATCACAATGAAAACAAATATACCATTTTAAATTTTCCTAGTTAAGATGCATTGAGACTGGATATTGATGTACCTACCGAGGCTAGAGTATGTGGCGCTCTTCAAATGTTGGCCACCTAAAGGCTACTTACTGATGGTTATTGGATAATTGTGGAATGGCTCAATTGATAGTTTTCTATTGGTTAATAAAACTAAGATCAAAAAGAAAATATCGATGTGACCGATTTACATAATTCTCTCAATGTGAGAATAATGTAGATTCAATATGTAAGCTTCATTTTGATTATAGTCAAACCATGGCATGGAATTCATCGACCGATAGTTAGGTCGAGAGGAATTATTGGAAGTGAAGCATTATTCAAGGGAGGATTCATCTCCTTAGTTGTATAAGGTTTATAGGTTAAAACAAGTCAACTCAAGGTCAAAGTCTCTGGCCAGGGAATTTCGGTTAATAATAATTGTGATTAGCAACCTTGGACTTTGTTTTTGGACCATAGAGTTGAATATAGATGATGTTGGAATTTTGACCATTACCAAATTCAACATGTCTAAGGTGATATAGTTTTGATGAAGAGAATTGGTGTAAAATAAATGTCACAACAGGATAACATTTTATTAACTAAAATTGAATTTTACTGAAACTAAGCAAGTGATAAATTTGGAAAAAATGTCACTCCACATGGTAAGTGATGTGCGAACATTAATATTCGAATAGTTCGATGTTAATCGTTGACCAAATTTACACCTGACGAGTAACACAACCGACATGATGAATTCACTTTAGACCAAATGATCTAATTAGTTTATAATTGTTATAAATTAATTAAATTAATTTATATTTATGAAATATTGATTATAAAATTTTGAATGTGATTTGGGGAATAAATATTAGTGTTAATATTTAAAATAGTTATAAATATATCAATATGCAATATCGACAAGCAATTAATTCAGATTTAGTTAATAATATTTATTCCGACATAAATATGCTATTAGCCCATGATGTATGGTGATGCATACGATAGAAAGATGCATGTTAGGGGCGGCTAAAAGATGGCGTAGAAGGATCTTAGATGGATGGCTCTGATTTGAGGATAATAGGTAAGAGATTCGGTCCACCTTTCTCTCTATTCCTTCCACCATAAAAGGCCACAAACCCTAACTTTGAAGAACTTTTTTGGCTGCCTTCTACCTCTACTTTTGCTAGTCGATCCATGCCTCCAAGCCCTTCATTAGTATTCAAATCAAATCAGTTCAAAGCTATAGCTATTTGATAGCAAATGGTCTACGATTAAAGGATTAACAATCTGTCGAATTGAGAAGAATTCTAAAAGGGATATTCATCATAGCAAGGTTACTTCAAGGCATAGCTTTTACTTTGGTCTTATTATTTCATATGACTTATAATTAAAGTATAATATTCTATTATTTCTTATATTTATCATAATTATATTATTATTTAGGTGGGATTCCTATATGTATGAATGTTGTTACATATTGAATAATTATATGTATATATGTATAATAATTTTTTTTATATCTAATGTATACATAGCCAAATAAATTTAATTTGATTTTTATTATTTTTTAAATTAATTATATTTACATTAGTATGTCGTATTACATAAATTAAAAAACTTATTATTAATTATTCTATCATATCATATTAAAATTGATCTTATACCATTTTATATACAAATTTATAGTAAATAGAATTTTAGGTAATAGCATAGTAATCTTTAATAATTTTTAACTAAATTTAATATTATTTAAATCAAAATATAAGTTGAATAATTCATCCAAAATAATATATGTTTTGAAAATTATATTCTAAATTTTATAAAAAATATTGGTCACCATATCGTCTCTCGATAAAAATCCTAGAATTTAAAAGTCAAAATTATTATTTTTAAATATCATTCAATTATGTGGCCGAAATTAATCAAATAATAATTTTGACTTAGAAAATTATGGACTTTTTGTGACCTTATAACGTCGTATTTGAATTTCAAATAATTCAAAATTTGAAAATTATGTCATGAATTTTTTTTAAACATTATTTTAGTGTGTTTCGGCGAATATATATATATATATAATTTAATAATATAGTATTATAATAAAACATCTATGTGCTACGAATTAGATCTGGAATGCTATAAAAATAAATATTTAATTTTCATATTTGATATAATTATATATGTGTGTGTGTCTGTGCAGTTAATGCCCCGCTATTACCCCGCTACAACCCCGCTATATCTCATAGCGGATTTCTACCGCTACGATTTTTCCATATAGCCCCAGAATATAGCCTTTCCGCTTTAATCCCTGCTATTTCCGCTACATCCCGTTATTTCCGCTATATTCCGCTATTCCCGCTATATCTTTTTTAATAAAATGAATTGAAAAATTGCATTTATACATTATAAAATTATTAAACTAATTTATTTGATTTAATTTTTAATATATTTTCATAAATGAAAATACTCTAATATTCTACCAAATTCAATTATGTTATATAACAGTTTTTCGTTTATTTAAAGTATATTCGCACATGTTTTTATTTAAAATTATTCATGTATTATTTATAATTTAATTAAATGATAATTTTTCATTTAATTATCGTTTATATATTTGTAAAAACATTAAGTACGAGTTTTATATGCTATTTTAGAGCCATCCGCTATATCCTGCTATATCCTTGCTGTATCCCCGCTATGACTTTTTGCACCTCCACCGTTTTGAATCTACCGAGCGCATTAACTGCGAAGGTGTGTGTAGATACACACATATTTATTAATACTTTAGATATTATAACTATAATTATATATAAATACATACATGCATGCATATATATTTATATATATTTATTACGGTAAAGTATATATGTATATTATATTTAATAAAAAAACTTTGTATATTATGTTTATACACATACATGCATATATATATATATATATATGTTTATATATATAGTCATTTATTCAGTAAATAAATAACTAATATTTTACTAATATTTTACATTGATGGAATATATATTATATATATAAGTAAATATTTATATTTTAATATTTATTTAAATAACATGTTTGTAAATACATACATATGTTTGGACAACATACAGTGTATATAAGAAATGCTAACGTGTCCGCTGTAATGCAAATCCCAACATTTATATACAGACATGTTATACCTTGCATGGATTATTATGTTACACATGCATACAGATACATGTATGTATATGATACATATGTGTACCATTATATTTAATTAAACTTGAATTCATAAAATTCCATTCATTATTTATAAATTCAAATGAAATAAAAGGTTTTATTTAAATTATATTTAGAAATGTTCTAAGTAAATTAAACTTCATTGGTCCAATAAAGATCCAAATGGGTTAAATTTTTTGAAATTCAACTGTAATTTCCATGTTGGGCTGACCCAATTCCAACAGGCCGAGGTTCAATTTGCCTGTTTTTGTTGCGAATGATCGACCACCATTACCCTACGACCGACCGCTGCTGGTCTACCCTTAGGGTTCTATGGTCGATCATTCGTGTTATTAAATTTCGTGTTATTAAATTAGGTTTTCTACATCCTCTTAATTATCAATTGTTTACACGTTAAATATCAAGTCGCCCTATGGTTGGCGTACCCTAATTATAGTCTATGCAAAAAATTTGCAATTAAATTCTTGGTTTGTTGATTTAGGGATTTCAATTTCAAGTAGAAAAGGGTATAACTTATTGATATGCAGTTAACAGTTTACTGACAATTTCAAGTTTGAGTTTCTAACATATTCAATTAACAGAAAGGGTGTACTTGCATTAAAACTGGTTTATGAATTTACAGTAATTCCAGTTTTTACCCTAACATGTGGATTTTCATTTAAGATTTACAATATCCATTTTAATTTACTAATAACTTAAATAAATTAGAATATATTAAACCTAACATGAATAATCATTTAATCAAAATTATTCTCGCTCATCTCAAATCTATGTTTTTCCTATTTTCTTTGCTTGAGAATCGCCCCTCTGTATGATGACTTTACTTGCTTCTTCAAGATTCAATTGGTTGTGTTCTTTTAGGTTGATCTTTACGAAGACTTGTGGTTATAGGAGAGAATTGATTTTGGCAGCATTCCATTACAATAATTGTTTTATTGATTTTAGGGTTAGGTTAGGCTTGCTTGTATAGGGATTGGAAAAGTGTTTGAGCCATTGGAATTGGGTTGGAGAATATCTAAAACTGTCAAATACGGTCATCAAAACATAACAAAAAATCAACAATCGAAGCCATCCAATGCAACACTCCAGGTTACGATTTTTTAAGTAGGACGGTCAACCCAGGGATATCTTTGGTCAGGTTGACCATTCAACGGTAGGGATCGACCCTCTAACTTTTTTTCTTGTTTTATTTCAAATTTTCCATGCGCATAAATCCTCCATTCTAACACTAATTTCGAACTATTATATATGAATACTGTCTAGAAAATTGCTACAAACGTAATGGTGTAACTTTTGTAGCCGAATTCGAATGCCTATGGAAATATTCTTTTAGTCCTTGATTTAATTAATTTATACCTTCCTTATTAAATCCTCTTTAAAGGTATTTCATTCCCAAAATCTTAACGAATGGAAAAATGTGACTCATACACATAGCAACCAATGGCTACAACGACCTACTCATATATCATTCATGAGAAATCATGGTCTTTAGATGTTTTCTAATGCCAATTTACATATGTGTGTGTGTGTGTGTGTGTGTATGTATATGTATATGTATATGTATATGTATGAAACTTGAAAGGCACGTGAATCTATATTATGCAAAAGAGTAGTTGGTCTACTGATTCGGTCGACCTCCTATCATGCAAATTCTCATGCCATGCATCCAAATGTATACAATATCCTAAATAAGTAAACTAGAAATTCTATATGTGTGCACGACCATTTCATCCTTATGCAACATCCATATGCATAATATTCAATAAGATAAACAATATTCAAACATCCGTATGTGTCATATAAACCAAGCTAGGCAATATTAAGGGATAATGTGAATGTGAGTGTACTACCTAGAGGATGTACTGTCCTAAACATGCATAATAAGCAACCAAACAGTATATCCAAATACATTTACTAGCATCCATCATCCATAACACGTCCTACTAAAATGTTTACAACCATTCCTAATATCCAATGTTCTCTGCCTAAACGAGAACCTATTTGTAGAAATTGTCTCTTCTAATTAAAATGGAAAAGTTCTAGAAAGGAGTTCGAGATGGGTAGCTTAGATTTTCTCCTCAAGCTCCCATGTATTCTCAACCGGATCGTTTACTTACTGGGCTCTAACCAGTTTAATTATCTCATTACATATTCAATTTGTCCCATGCTCAAAAATATTGGTAGGTGCATGATGCACAAGGGACTCACCTATCCTTTTTAGCTTTATTTTGTTAACTACACCGCCTAGGCATTTCCGGAAGTACCTAATGATAGCTTCTTATTATTTTATCCATATTTTATCTTACCTTGGGGATTTTATACTTATCTACTTTCCAGTTGTGGACTTAGCTCCACGGACTACCACATATGTCTCCTATCAATACTTGCTTTACTTCCTACCTCTGCGGTATTTTTCCTTCTATGAAATAAATCTGTCCATAATTTCCAACTACACTCCTCATCCTATACCACTGACATTCACCTTTAGTCCATATGTATGTGCATAGGTAATTCTCTGCAATCCTTTCTACTGAATCAAATGGTGTTAACATGCACCGTGCTAAATAACTTGAGCATAAGTATTCTCCAGCAAAATTGTAGCTCTAAGAAATTCTCAATGCACAACATACCGCCTTAACTCATCCAATGGTATACCTAATCATTTCAACTTCTACATACTAAGTAAAACAACTCGAATGTGGATGGTACCTCCTTCTATGGTACTCCCTATTTAGCTCTTTTCTATTTCTCCACTTTACCCCCAAAGATATCCAACTTGGTGATTTCTTAAATTGTTGAAAATAGCAAAACCAATTTTCCAATTCGATCTACAAGGATCTATCTTAAATTCTACATGTGAAAGTTGGTCTATCTTCCCATCTGAGGGATGATTGAGAAGAATCCTCTTTGTCCCTTCCTTTAAATCTTATCAAAAAAATTCGGATTTTGTTTTCTGTGAAAATCCCCTTTGCATTTCCAATGCATGAAAATATCAATATCTTTTCTTAATAAAGATCGAAATACTTGAATTAACTATCCCTTGCTAAATTTTGACTATAATCTTGTTTAGGATACTTTTTATGGTTTGAACTTCCAAAACTTTTTCCATTTCTTAACGTCCTTCCATAAATAAGACTTTTTTAACCAAACACGACCCCTTATCATTTTAATCCCATATACATGATGACTAATACTTTAGGTTATACCTTGTATTCTCGTATGTTAATGCATTGGAACTACATCCCTCCCAAAGAAATGATTGGCAGTGTAAATTTATATATCTTATCCAAAAGGAGATTTAGTGTTACGTTTGGAATAACGAGGAATTACCTTTTTCTTAGTTATTGAAATAAATAGTACAAAATACGGTAACCATCTATTTTGTACATCTTTTCCATTTGGGTATATTTCTTTTTATTTCAAATGACACACTTTATTTATAAATCGGAACTTGGTAATCCAAAGAAATTTACATTGCTATCTTCTACATTCTAATGAACTAAGACACTACTTAAATCCTATTCATAACTTATCACTACTTCCAGTTATGCCTACTACCCGTATATATTATCCAACCAAATCTGGGGTCACCTAAATTCCAACAATTTACGATGATAACTTAATTTATATTTTTCTTTCACACGTCCTTCAAATATACCAATCTGGAACTGTAATATGATCTATAAATTCAGGAACTACTATTACCTAACAATTTCCAGATTCAAATACGTGCATATCTATAATCATAAAATTCCAAGGTTTACTTAGGCATACTTGGAACACATCTACAATGATAGAATCCAATAAGGTAACACCGTCCGTAGGCTATTGTAAAAACCAATTTCCACTAATACCACCACATAATGCTACGGGGGGCTGCTCTTCTACTAACATGACTTTCCACTGTTGTTAACCTGGTCCGTCTATAGCCACTAGGTATGCTATCTTCATCTATGTGGTACCAACCAATATTCAGACCACCCATTTGTCCCTTAACTTAATATATAAGAATTGAAGCAGACCTTACTTGGCCCTTTTTACATTTCAAACCAAATAAAAATCCTTGCATATATAACATCCTTTGTTATAATAAAACATCTCAACTTATTCTTTCCTTATTCGGGAATATGTCTTATCCAAATTATACTTTCCAAACGTCCTCCCCTATGATTCTATGATTCAAATTATACTTGGGTACAAAGATACATGGTGATGTTTACTCTTCACTATTCAAAAGTTTGACTTAGCAGCGTACCTTTCCAATTGTAATAGTTGATTGAAAAGATCATTAAACACCCATGTTTTCCTTCTTACCTCTGACCCAATCATTTCAAGGCTTCTAATTTCCATTGTCAATTCTATCCTAGTGGGCTACTTAATCCTATTTGTCTAAAACCAATCTATTTCTTTTCTTTTAAGTTTAAGTGATAGTCAAAATATCGCCACTTTACATTTTTAAATCAAGGCCTTTGATTTTTGACATTATTTCCATAAAATAAGTAAGTTTTAAAACTGTAAAATCTTCCCCATAATTTTTAACTACCATTTCCCTCTTACCATGATCATGACATTCTCTTTATTCAAATTATCAAAACGGTTTAATTTGAATTTAACAAAGGTACTTAGGACACACCATTTTAACATTTTCTTTCATCATTAAGAAATTATTACAAAAGCGAATTTTCATAGATAATGTGAATAAACTTTTATTATTATTATTATTATTATTATTATTATTATTATTATTATTATTATTATTATTATTATTATCATCATCATTATTATTATTTTAGAGTTTGACAAATTGTTGATAAAAGACATTTCATTACTAACCATTTCTTATTTATAAAAGGAGTTCAAAGGTTGAATCTTACACACTTCTCAATTTTTTTCTTCCAAATGTTCTGTTCTTAGAAGCAAAATGCACATTTATGAAAAGCGTAACAATGTGCCTAGAAAAAAACAAAACTTTCAAAAATAGTTGTTGATAAATCACTTTTTATCAAATTCTAAAATTTACGTTTTACACCAATTCTATAAAGTTCGTGTGATTATTTTATAAAAAATCATACATCAACTTTCTTTTCCATTTAAAATATCGGACATCTACTATTTCTAACTTTTAGAAAACATTTTCATTAGTTTATCACTTAAATTGGAGTAGACAATAGCAGTCTAATCACCTAAGCCCACTTATACCTAACATTGCTTAAGTGCAAAAGGTTTCTGTCCTTCTTTTCAAAGATGGTCAGTTCTAGCTCATTTTCCAATATAGTGTCTTACTTCATCATGGAAATATTTCAGCCGCACCTTTAAATAGGAGTCTTATAGCTCCTATTAATATAAGAATAGGATTTCTATTATAATTGGGAAATTTGCCTTTAGTTTATGAAGTCCTTATGCTTTCAATATCGAATTCCTATTATAGGGATCTCATGGGACTAATCTTCCTTACTCATCATTAAGTTCGTATTTACTTGCTATAGCTAGTTTGTATATAAATCCTCTGCTAGCCTATCTTTATGGGATAAACTCTAATAAATGTGAAAAGTTTATTTTTCACCTCAACTGTTATAATCTTAACACTTATTTAACCCACAATTGTATGCTTTTATAAGGTATAAGCCAATGATTACCTTAAGGGTCAAAATATATAAGTTGTTAAGTATTAATACACATATTAGAAAATTATAATTACACTGCCTTAGTCGGGTTAGGCTTATCTCCTCGCTTTTGATACCGATGAAACCATATAGGGATGTTCACGCTTGAAACCTTAGCTGTCTTTCTAGATCCATTCCTCTAAAATTTGTACCGATTCTCACTACCTTGTGATTGAGAATAAATTTCAACTTTCCCAAAGATAATACATGACAAGACTACTTGATATCGTTCTTTCTTGTCATACTTTTGTATATGTAAAACATTTATCTATACATATGTATAGCTTTCAAAAGTTCATTTTGAAAAACCCTTTGAAAACCTTGTTGAAAAACCCTTTTTTCAAAAGTTTTTAACTTCGTTCTCTCAATATATGCCTAAACCCTAAGGAATCTTATAGCTAAGCTCTGACCCTAAATGTAATAACCCACACATTCGATACACCGATCCAATGCCCAGTGTGACTTCGAACTCATGTCATGCCGAAATATGAGCCGTTGGGCTTTTAAAATATTTTGAGGATAATTATAAGGGTAAGTTCTATGACATTCTACACTTCAAATCTTACTTCTGAAGGAATTAAAATTAAGTAATGAAAAATAGAAATTTCACAAAATACTCTCCAAAATAATTTATTTTCATTTACACTGTTTCAAAGTACAACATATATGTAACCGACTTTTAATACATAAAATAACTACATGATAGACAACAAGAAGATGAGAACTCCAACATGAAGATCCTTCCTCTATGTATTATGCCCAATCAACTGCTAGCTTGTCATCCTATGATAGGGAAAAATGAAAAGGAAGGAGTAGGTAAGATAAAAGTATGGTGACTAGTATAGGTTTAATATGTGATGATCATATGCATTTACTTAAATACTACTCTAGCTAATATAGGCATGATACAACTGTCCATGAGTTCTTAAGGTTTGCTACCTAAAGGTTCTTGTTTAATACATTCCTATACTACAATTAGCGTAGGCTAATATAATGGATCAAACCTTATGTCTAATGACCGACCACCTCTCCTAGAGTTACTCAATATAAACAATGTCCCTAGGCTACTAAAACATGTAAACACTATCATAATGCTATTAAATGTGGAAACACCGCCCCTTGGTTACTAAATATGAAATGCCGCCGATAGCCTACTGTATGACTAAATTCCAACTACTATCACCGCCACTAGGCTACTATGGACATAAACATCCACTGCTATCATCGCAACTAGGCTGTTGGGAACATTCCCCTTTACTATGCCTTGGGAGGAAGAACCCGAAACGCTGACTCGATGGAAAGTCTCATTGTCTGCATTCGCTTCAACCTCTCATTCGTAGTGTTGGCCTCTTACTGCACGCTCTGGGTCCTCCTCTCGAATTGCATCACGTGCGTTAGAAATTTGTAAATATTAGAACCTCTTATTGTGCCCAACCCACTCAATCAAGCATATGTGCCAATTACATGCCCATAGTTGGAACCTCCTATGAGTGCTTTTCATGAAAATACATCGCCTCAAACTGATTACTATTCTAAATTGGATAAACAATATTTACCCAATAGCGACACTAACTGTAACAACCCTGTATTTTCTGATTATTGTAATTGTATATTTTAATTATTTTAATTTAAATTCCTAATTTAAAAAAAAACTTTATTTTATTTATTAAAATGAATATATTTTGTTAATTGAAATACAAATGTTGATTTTGATGTGGATTTGAATTTCAATCATGCATAAATTGAATATTTCCAGAAAAGTGAATTTTGGTCAATCTGGTCAAACTTTGACTTCTAACTTAAAATTTAAAAGTTTGAAATTATAAATTTTATCTTTTATTATGAACATAGATTTAATAACATGAATACTACTTTTCGTTTCGTTGGAAACGGAGTTAAATTGTGAAAGCTATGAACATTTCAATTTTTAGTATAATTGGTTTTTTGTGCAATTTTGCCTATTTTAAATTTTATAAATCATATTTTCTTTCTTATATTTTATTTTAATATGTGCAAATATGTTAATTTATGTATATTTTCATCTCTAAATATTTTAAAAATAATAATAGAATTTTTCTAAAATTTACTATGATGATTTCCTATTTTTGAAGGCTGTTTTTCCTATTTTCTGCTATTTTCTTCAAAAAAAAAATTATATGTAAATTAAATTTTAAATATTTATTTTGTGAATATATTTTTATTTTATGTTATTATTTATGTTTAAAAATATATTACAAGCTCATATGAATTTTATAAAATTTATTCTATTAAATTTCAAATTTTCCAGACTAGTTTACTATTTTTAGCTATTTTCTTAATTTAACTTTATATTATTGATAAATGTTTATATAAATTATTACATTTTGATAAATTTCGAAATTTTACCTGGTATTAGTATTATTACCAGAAATATAAAGTTATAAAAAAATTAAATAAAGAAATATGAAAGGTTTCTGAAACCCTTTACATTCCTAAGTCTTTTAATCTTCTGCCTTTTCATTTCTTAACCTACATCTTTATTGTTTTTTTTTCTTTGGCCGTACAATTCCTTCTCATTTCAGCTGCCTCCTTCATTATTTTTCACGTGAACTCAAAAATATTTCTCACACAAAAAAAGGTGCGGCCATAGTTGATCAAAAAGATTGGGTAGAAACTTCTTCCTTTCTCTTGTTTTTCTATTGATTTCTATTGATTGTTTGCATTTGTTCTCACTTGATTTGATAGGATGCACCAACTCCAGCCCTTAGCCGACCTCCACCACCTCATTCTCCGATCATCACCCCCTCCAGTCCACCACCCCATCAGGCCGAGCAACCCCAAGGCAAGCCTCACCACCAAAATGCACAAATCCATCACCTAGCATTCAAGCCTAGCCTAGTTTGCATCTAACACCTTCATCTCCCTTTAACCGCCACCTAGACTGACCAATCACAATCACCACTGACCTGATCTCGACCTAACACACCTCTACACACCCTCACCTGACCATACCTAAAGTGTTCATGCCCTCCTTGGCCTTGGCCGAGCCTTGTAGTTGCATAGAATCCTTGCTATTGCCTTCTAATGTCAGATTTTGCATCACCAAATGTTGCACCACTTTCTCTAGGCTAGGCCGACCCATTCCAATCCATGAACTGATCCAAATACATTCTTTGGCCATGCAAACCTGATCCATAGTTGAAGCATAGATGGTAGGAAGCAAGTGCAAACACTTTGGCTTTGTTTATGCATCCATTTCTAGCTTTGTTTAGTGGTATTTTGTTGTGTAACTTATGTGTTGTTATGCTTGTTTTGTTGAATGTATCCAAGGAGATTTATCTTTGGCTCTCCCACTCAAATCATATTCGTGTTGTCGTGCCTTCAAGATTCGGTGTTGTGTGTTTTGGTAGCGATCTCTAGCTTGAACAAGTGAGTTATCCTCACTAGACAATATGTACATATATAACTAGTAAATTGACCCCTTTTGAATCTGTAAAATGCATTATCATGTTACATATGCTATATTATGATTATATGATGTTCATCCATGCTTAAACACCTATTATAACATCTGTTACTGTTATATTATGTTGTTCTGTTATTTTTATCAGTTTATCACACTGCAAGTTCCCTTTAGATTAGAATCACTATGGGTTGAAATGATACATACCCGAACGGACTTTAGAATAGGGAAAATCGTTATGGGCTGAAATGATAGGCCTGAGCGATTTTTATTTTATTTCATTTACTTGGGACTGCGGGTTTGAAATGATAAAACCCGGATTTTCTTTGTAAATTACGGGTTGAAATGATACATTACCCGTATCACTTTACCTAGGCTAGAAAATTATATACAGACCCGTAGTTAAAATATATTTTTCTAAATTTTTTAAAAATATGTTTGAAATGTAAATATTATAATATTTTGATTTAAAACATAATTAAAAATGATTTTTGTAAAGTATTATTGATTTTTTTGGAAATTTATAGGTTAAATAAATTATGGAAAAGTTAGAAAATTTAAATGTAAGTTATTTTGGAAATTTTGATTTAATTATAATTGGAAATTAAATATGAAATTATGATAAATTTATGATAATTTGAATTTAAAATGAATTTAAAATGATTTTATAATATATTAATGATTTTTGAGTAAAGTTAAAAAATGAAAGGGATGATTATTTAAGTTGAAATTTTGAAATGTAACCAAATGGGAATTTGTGAATTTGGCTTAAAAGTGAATTTTAAGTTAAGTGAAAAAAATTGAAATTAAGTTATATTTTGAAATTTAAACTTAAGTGTTAAGTTGAAATTTAATTTAATGAATTTAAATTTGAATGTTGAAATTTAATAAGTGAATTATTATTAAATCTTGATTTTTGAATGGAAATTTAACTTTATAAAATCATGAACTTAAGGAAAATTAAATGTTGTTTATAAATGTGAAAATGTGTAATTTTATAAGTTAAAAATGTTTTAAATAAAAATATAATTGGTTGTGAAATTATATTGAATATTTGAAGTTAATTAACTACATTTTTGAAATGCTATTAATTGCAATGTAAATGATATTACAGCATTTGTAAATGATGTAGTTGATGATAATGAACTAAAAAGCTAAATTGAATTAAAGGCTATTATAGCAATCTTTTTAAGTGCTATAATTGTTGAATTTAACTAAGTTTATTTGAAATATTAAGTAAACCCTATTACAGCATTTTTAAAAATGCTGTCTTTTGTTAAATTGAACTGTTTTGAATGTAACTTTCTGTAGCGTTTTCTAAATGCTGCGAAAAGTGAATTTTCACTGTTTTGATAAACTTAAGTGAATAAATGAACTTTGGAAGTTGAAATTTTTGGAAATTTAATAATTTAATTATTAAATATAATAACTTTATTTTAATGATTTAAAATGATTTTTGAAATATAAACTGTTTGAAATGTAAATTGAAATGGTATTTTAAATTGAATAAAATGAATAATGATTTGAAATGAATGTGGTTTTGAAATGATATGATATTTTGATATATTAAAATGATTTGAAATGTGGTTTTGAAATGATATGATATTTTGATATATTAAAATGATTTGAAATGTGGTTTTGAAAAGATATGATATTTTGATATATTAAAATGATTTGACAAGAATTTTTGGAAAGATATGATGTTTTAAAATGGTTTGGAATTAATTTAATCATTATTTTGATAAAGATTTGGATTTGAAATGATATCCTATTTTGAAGTATAAACATTATTTTAAAAGTTATAACTACGGGTTATAATAACGATTGGTTGGCAAAGAGACCGGGATCGGATATCTGGCATACTCTCTGTCGATACCGAAAACCACTTTGACAACCGTGTACGCGGTGGAGATTCCAGAATGAAGTAGGATGGTGGCGACGTTCTTGAGGTATATTACGTGGACCCAACTCCCGTGAGTTGGCATAAGGTGGCTAAAACAGGAGCGATCTCGGGCCAAGTGAGGCCATTCCTCCGATCGGACACATTCCTTCGATACTATACTCTTACTTGTGATTGATTAGATGGCCATCCTCCGATTTTGATTGGGAGTGTGTTCCGAGGTGGGAGTATGTGGCTGCTGCGTTACCACCAGCCCGTGTGCGTAATTGGTATATCTACCCTGGCATTGCCTTGTGTGCCGTGTCACCTACCATACCGAGCCTTTACTACGAGTTTGTTTTTCTCCCGTAGCCCGTGTGGTATCCTCTGACAGTCACCCGCAGTGGAGATGGCATGATATTGGATGGACTACTGGGACTATTATGTGTGAAGGGTGATATGGGTAGCCCGGAACGCTATTTAAAAGTAAGTTTATTTTACTGTAGACATTATTTTAATAGCGAAATATTACTACATAGTAAATAGTTTAACGGATCCTTAAAGGATGGGCGGTCTCAGGCATCCTTTAAGTTACTTGTACCTTATTACAGTTCACTTGAGTTGGTTTACATTATATAAGTATATATTGTCCTGACTCGAGTGTTTGTATTTTTATTTACGCTCGGGTCAGCCTGAGTTATTCACAGATTTGGATTCCACTTTCTGGAGATTGGAATCGCTGGAGATTATCTGCTTATCTAGTTTTATCTATTCCAGTTCTGTTGTTCTATTCAGCTTGTACTTGGTTATCATCTTAAGAGTTCTGTTGTACTTTATTTAGTCTGTTGTATTTTATTTAACTCTGATATATTTATATAGTGGCTTCATGAACTACTATTTCTTTTACTTCCGCTGCATTATTAAATACTCTGTGACTGTGATCTGTGATTTTATTTACTGTATATTCTGAGATTTGCCAAATTTTATTTACAATGCGGTATTTTGAGAAATTCAAGTCCGACATGTGCGGATGCGAATGGTTGAAAATATCGGGTTGTTACATTTGGTATCAGAGCTTTGGTAGCTCTAGGCAAAACTCAGTATATAGGGTAAATGTATTTACAGAATCACTTTCATTCGAGTTTAAACCTCTTCCTTTTTGACTCGATTCCTTTGAATTTTGGAACATTCCCTGTGGTTCCAAAATCCATTCATGTCCCTCACTATTTATCTTCTTTTGTTTCTGGAGTACCCCGTAACTCCACTTCAAAAGATCTTCATAATGAGTCGGCGGTCTCGCCAACCTCAAATTTATTTGTAAAAGGGGAAAACCCCTTTACAACAACATCGATTCACCAGAGATTCTATATGCTCGGTTTAGATGCTAGTATCTCTTATAATTTCGAACTCTACATCTTGAGATCGAATGTCGATTTACCCAAGAAATCCACATCGGTCTTATTCTTTAAGTCACGGTTGACCTGGTTAAGGTTGCCCGCGATTTATATAAACTCATCCATCTCCCTATTCTGTTATTTAATCATCTCATCTTTGTTTCCAACTTATCTTCAAATTATTCTTGAAGTGTATTTGTAAACTAATATTTAAAATGTTTTATATATTGTGTTGTTTGAGTTGTTGATGTTGATTTGGGTTTCTAATCGATTCGTCTGATCAACGCTATCGATAAGATTTCCAAAACACTTGAACAGAGCAAACTGACACAATATGTTTTTAAAATTTAGTAATGAAATAAATTTTGTGAAATAAATTTTGTAACTATATTATAAATCTTTATCTGGATTTTTATTTGAATTGGTTGTTAAGAAATAATATTTGATTTATATATCATTTTCTATTGTTTCATATATCTAATTGAACTATAAAACATGGTTATAAATTTATTTGGAAATTTAAAATGAATGTAAAACAAGAATTTGAGAATTTAATTTCCGATGGATTTCAAACTTGGTGTTTAAAGTTTTAAAGGATATATTATTTAAAGTATTTTGGAATAGAAATTTGTTTCCAAAGAATTTTAAAGTTTCAAACTAGTGCTCTTCTCTTTGTCGCTGGAAAATAACTTCGGTGATGACTGCAGCATCACCGACATTCATTTTCGAGTTTCGAAGTAAAGTGACCATTCTGTAGTCTTGCTACAGTTTTGATTTGGGAAAATTTTGTTGATTTTAATTTCTAAAATAAGACTGGATTTATAACATATGCTGATATATGATTTGAATTTGAATGGATATATATATATATATATAGTGTATATGAGCATTTATTTATCTCTAAATAGTTTGGAATTTATCGGAAATTTAATTCCTAAATTTTATCTTCAAGGATAATTTCTAAGTATAATTTTGATATTTGGATAAATATTCAAGCTTGAAATAATTGAATTAGAAAGTTTTATTTGTATAATACACAATTTCATTCCAATATAATTTACCTTAATTTTCAGAAGTTGAATATGTAATTGGATAATATACAATATAAAAAAAGGATTTTATAAATAAAATTTGAGTGGTTATTATAAATGTTATATACTTAAATTTTAGTTATAAGAGGATTAACAGAGGTAAATAAAGAAAAAGTGTAATGGAATAATTTACAATATAAAATGATGATAAAGGAACTAAGAATCAATTTAAGGCAGTTACAATGAGTGTAAATATATTTAACATAGGTGATAAAATATATTGAGAGGAATAAATTTAATTTTAATTAGTAGTGAAGAAGAATTAAATTTTATTTGGTACATTTTGAGTATAATAAAAGATTTTTCAAATACATGATTTTAGGGATTTGTTAATTTAAGATAATTGGATGATAAGATAATGAAATTAGAGATGCTTAAGATTTATTTGACTTAGGTAAAATTAATTTTCAGTTTAAGTTGAAATTTTATGGTTTCAAATTTATTATTTTATTTTGTTTTTCAAACTATCTTTTGGTTGTCCTAATTTCCCTTATCTTGCTACAGAATGGGAGGCTATTGCATATACCAGTCTGTTTAGAAATCTTTCTATAATCTTTAAAAATCTTTGGTACTCATCTTTGAATCTAAGCACTGCTTGCCATCCACAGACCGTCGGTCAAACGGGAAGGGTGAATCAGATTCTAAATTTTTTTTTTCCATGCTTGTGTTCTTGAATTCTGGAAGATCTTGGAAAGATTATCTCCACATTGTTAAACTTACCTATAGCAGCAGTTATCATGTATGATTTTAATCTTCTTGTCATCTTGTCTTAATACTATTTCTGTGCTTTCCCTTACCTCATTCCTTTTCAGGGACGAAAAGTTTTGAGTGGGGGAGAGTGTAACAACCCTGTATTTTCTGATTATTGTAATTGTATATTTTAATTATTTTAATTTAAATTCCTAATTTAAAAAAAAAACTTTATTTTATTTATTAAAATGAATATATTTTGTTAATTGAAATACAAATGTTGATTTTGATGTGGATTTGAATTTCAATCATGCATAAATTGAATATTTCCAGAAAAGTGAATTTTGGTCAATCTGGTCAAACTTTGACTTCTAACTTAAAATTTAAAAGTTTGAAATTATAAATTTTATCTTTTATTATGAACATAGATTTAATAACATGAATACTACTTTTCATTTCGTTGGAAACGGAGTTAAATTGTGAAAGTTATGAACATTTCAATTTTTAGTATAATTGGTTTTTTGTGCAATTTTGCCTATTTTAAATTTTATAAATCATATTTTCTTTCTTATATTTTATTTTAATATGTGTAAATATGTTAATTTATGTATATTTTCATCTCTAAATATTTTAAAAATAATAATAGAATTTTTCTAAAATTTACTATGATGATTTCCTATTTTTGAAGGCTGTTTTCCTATTTTCTGCTATTTTCTTCAAAAAAAATTATATGTAAATTAAATTTTAAATACTTATTTTGTGAATATATATTTATTTTATGTTATTATTTATGTTTAAAAATATATTACAAGCTCATATGAATTTTATAAAATTTATTCTATTAAATTTCAAATTTTCCAGACTAGTTTACTATTTTTAGCTATTTTCTTAATTTAACTTTATATTATTGATAAATGTTTATATAAATTATTACATTTTGATAAATTTCGAAATTTTACCTGGTATTAGTATTATTACCAGAAATATAAAGTTATAAAAAAACTAAATAAAGAAATATGAAAGGTTTCTGAAACCCTTTACATTCCTAAGTCTTTTAATCTTCTGCCTTTTCATTTCTTAACCTACATCTTTATTGTTTTTTTTTCTTTGGCCGTACAATTCCTTCTCATTTCAGCTGCCTCCTTCATTCTTTTTCACTTGAACTCAAAAATATTTCTCACACAAAAAAAGGTGCGGCCATAGTTGATCAAAAAGATTGGGTAGAAACTTCTTCCTTTCTCTTGTTTTTCTATTGATTTCTATTGATTGTTTGCATTTGTTCTCACTTGATTTGATAGGATGCACCAACTCCAGCCCTTAGCCGACCTCCACCACCTCATTCTCCGATCATCACCCCCTCCAGTCCACCACCCCATCAGGCCGAGCAACCCCAAGGCAAGCCTCACCACCAAAATGCACAAATCCATCACCTAGCATTCAAGTCTAGCCTAGTTTGCATCTAACACCTTCATCTCCCTTTAGCCGCCACCTAGACCGACCAACCACCATCACCACTGACCTGATCTCGACCTAACACACCTCTACACACCCTCACCTGACCATACCTAAAGTGTCCATGCCCTCCTTGGCCTTGGCCGAGCCTTGTAGTTGCATAGAATCCTTGCTATTGCCTTCTAATGTTAGATTTTGCATCACCAAATGTTGCACCACTTTCTCTAGGCTAGGCCGACCCATTCCAATCCATGACCTGATCCAAATACATTCTTTGGCCGTGCAAACCTGATCCATAGTTGAAGCATAGATGGTAGGAAGCAAGTGCAAACACTTTGGCTTTGTTTATGCATCCATTTCTAGCTTTGTTTAGTGGTATTTTGGTGTGTAACTTATGTGTTGTTATGCTTGTTTTGTTGAATGTATCCAAGGAGATTTATCTTTGGCTCTCCCACTCAAATCATATTCGTGTTGTCGTGCCTTCAAGATTCGGTGTTGTGTGTTTTGGTAGCGATCTCTAGCTTGAACAAGTGAGTTATCCTCACCAGACAATATGTACATATATAACTAGTAAATTGACCCCTTTTGAATCTGTAAAATGCATTATCATGTTACATATGCTATATTATGATTATATGATGTTCACCCATGCTTAAACACCTATTATAACATCTGTTACTATTATATTATGTTGTTCTGTTATTTTTATCAGTTTATCACACTGCAACTTCCCTTTAGATTAGAATCACTATGGGTTGAAATGATACATACCCGAACGGACTTTAGAATAGGGAAAATCGTTATTGGCTGAAATGATAGGCCTGAGCGATTTTCATTTTATTTCATTTACTTGGGACTGCGGGTTTGAAATGATAAAACCCGGATTTTCTTTGTAAATTACGGGTTGAAATGATACATTACCCGTATCACTTTACCTAGGCTAGAAAATTATATACAGACCCGTAGTTAAAATATATTTTTCTAAAGTTTTTAAAAATATGTTTGAAATGTAAATATTATAATATTTTGATTTAAAACATAATTAAAAATGATTTTTGTAAAGTATTATTGATTTTTTTGGAAATTTATAGGTTAAATAAATTATGGAAAAGTTAGAAAATTTAAATGTAAGTTATTTTGGAAATTTTGATTTAATTATAATTGGAAATTAAATTAAATATGAAATTATGATAAATTTATGATAATTTGAATTTAAAATGAATTTAAAATGATTTTATAATATATTAATGATTTTTGAGTAAAGTTAAAAAATGAAAGGGATGATTATTTAAGTTGAAATTTTGAAATATAACCAAATGGGAATTTGTGAATTTGGCTTAAAAGTGAATTTTAAGTTAAGTGAAAAAAATTGAAATTAAGTTATATTTTGAAATTTAAACTTAAGTGTTAAGTTGAAATTTAATTTAATGAATTTAAATTTGAATGTTGAAATTTAATAAGTGAATTATTATTAAATCTTGATTTTTGAATGGAAATTTAACTTTATAAAATCATGAACTTAAGGAAAATTAAATGTTGTTTATAAATGTGAAAATGTATGATTTTATAAGTTAAAAATGTTTTAAATAAAAATATAATTGGTTGTGGAATTATATTGAATATTTGAAGTTAATTAACTGCATTTTTGAAATGCTATTAATTGCAATGTAAATGATATTACAGCATTTGTAAATGATGTAGTTGATGATAATGAACTAAAAAGCTAAATTGAATTAAAGGCTATTATAGCAATCTTTTTAAGTGCTATAATTGTTGAATTTAACTAAGTTTATTTGAAATATTAAGTAAACCCTATTACAGCATTTTTAAAAATGCCGTTTTTTGTTAAATTGAACTGTTTTGAATGTAACTTTCCGTAGCGTTTTCTAAATGCTGCGAAAAGTGAATTTTCACTGTTTTGATAAACTTAAGTGAAAAAATGAACTTTGGAAGTTGAAATTTTTGGAAATTTAATAATTTAATTATTAAATATAATAACTTTATTTTAATGATTTAAAATGATTTTTGAAATATAAACTGTTTGAAATGTAAATTGAAATGGTATTTTAAATTGAATAAAATGAATAATGATTTGAAATGAATGTGGTTTTGAAATGATATGATATTTTGATATATTAAAATGATTTGAAATGTGGTTTTGAAATGATATGATATTTTGATATATTAAAATGATTTGAAATGTGGTTTTGAAAAGATATGATATTTTGATATATTAAAATGATTTGACAAGAATTTCTGGAAAGATATGATGTTTTAAAATGGTTTGGAATTAATTTAATCATTATTTTGATAAAGATTTGGATTTGAAATGATATCCTATTTTGAAGTATAAACATTATTTTAAAAGTTATAACTACGGGTTATAATAACGATTGGTTGGCAAAGAGACCGGGATCGGATATCTGGCATACTCTCTGTCGATACTGAAAACCACTTTGACAACCGTGTACGCGGTGGAGATTCTAGAATGAAGTAAGATGGTGGTGACGTTCTTGAGGTATATTACGTGGACCCAACTCCCGTGAGTTGGCATAAGGTGGCTAAAACAGGAGCGATCTCGGGCCAAGTGAGGTCATTCCTCCGATCGGACACATTCCTTCGATACTATACTCTTACTTGCGATTGATTAGATGGCCATCCTCCGATTTTGATTGGGAGTGTGTTCCGAGGTGGGCGTATGTGGCTGCTGCGTTACCACCAGCCCGTGTGCGTAATTGGTATATCTACCCTGGCATTGCCTTGTGTGCCGTGTCACCTACCATACCGAGCCTTTACTACGAGTTTGTTTTTCTCCCGTAGCCCGTGTGGTATCCTCTGACAGTCACCCGGAGTGGAGATGACATGATATTGGATGGACTACTGGGACTATTATGTGTGAAGGGTGATATGGGTAGCCCGGAACGCTATTTAAAAGTAAGTTTATTTTATTGTAGACATTATTTTAATAGCGAAATATTACTATATAGTAAATAGTCTAACGGATCCTTAAAGGATGGGCGGTCTCAGGCATCCTTTAAGTTACTTGTACCTTATTACAGTTCACTTGAGTTGGTTTACATTATATAAGTATATATTGTCCTGACTCGAGTGTTTGTATTTTTATTTACGCTCGGGTCAGCCTGAGTTATTCACAGATTTGGATTCCACTTTCTGGAGATTGGAATCGCTGGAGATTATCTGCTTATCTAGTTTTATCTATTCTAGTTCTGTTGTTCTATTCAGCTTGTACTTGGTTATCATCTTAAGAGTTCTGTTGTACTTTATTTAGTCTGTTGTATTTTATTTAACTCTGATATATTTATATAGTGGCTTCATGAACTACTATTTCTTTTACTTTCGCTGCATTATTAAATACTCTGTGTCTGTGATCTATGATTTTATTTACTGTATATTCTGAGATTTGCCAAATTTTATTTACAATGCGGTATTTTGAGCAATTCAAGTCCGACATGTGCGGATGCGAATGGTTGAAAATATCGGGTTGTTACACTAACTAGCGTCCACTCCTTGAGAACTAGCTTCCTTAGAAGTCATAACATTCACCTAGTTGCCTAAAATAGGCCCACAATAATTTACGTTCATTTAATTTTTATTTCTAGTTTTTGGGCCTTAGGTTGAAGTTCAATTTTCTAGTTTCCGTCCCAAACGATCGACTACCACTACTCCACGGTCAACCGCAAGGGTTCTACGGTCGACCATTTGCGTTTTTATATTGGGGTTTCTGCATCCTTTTAATTGTCGATTGTTGACTCGAAAATTATCAAGTTGCATAGCGATTAGTGAACCCTAATTACAGTCTAAGCAACAATTTTGCAACTAAATTATGAGTTTGTAGATCTAAGGCTTTCAATTTCAAGTAGAAAAAAGTATAACTTATTAATATTCAACTAACAGTTTACTAACAATTTCAAGTTAGTGTTTCTAACATATTTAATTAACAGAAAAGGTGTACTTGCATCAAATCGGGTTTATCAATTTATAGGAATTCCACTTTTTACCCTAATATGTAGGTTCAAATTTAAGGCCTACAATATCCATTTTAATTTACTAATAATCTAAATCAATTAGAATGGATTAAACGGTGACATCCCGCCTTTTTGTATGCTTTAAATCGACGATAAACCACACACATCAGACTCAAATCATACAGAAGAGCGGGTTATGGGGTAAATAAGAAAAAGCAGAGAAAGAAAAAAAAATAGAATCTTGCAGCAAAATGATAAAATATAATAATCAAATAAATAGTTCATGAAGCTATTTACAAACATTTGATTATACTTATGCAATACATATCAACGTTACACATACCAGATAATAATAAATAACAATGCAGCGGAAAAATATGATGCAGTGGAATATAATAAATAATAGTAATACAATCTTCGTCTCCGTCCTTCAGAAATAAAGTCTTAGAATCCTGAAATGCTCAGACTGACCCGAGCGAATTGAAAAGACAAAACACTCGAGTCAGAACTAAAAGATCTTATGTAAGTTAAATCAACAGAAATAAATGTGAGTGGAACGGCATCAGAGATGTTTAGGGATTTGACATCTCCTATTCAGTGTCTAACGTGGGTGCAGTAACTCAAGAGATGCTTGGAATTCACATCTCCTAAGGATCCGTTAAACTATTTACTATGTAGTAATATTTCGCTGTTATAATAATATCTATTAGTAAAATAAACTTACTTTAAAATAGCGTTAAGGAGTGACCCAATATTCCCCTTAACACATAATAGTGCCAACAGTCTATACAGTACCGTAATACCTTCTGATCGGGAGGCTGCCAGAGGATACTCCATAGGTACGACACAAATCAAACTCGTACAAGACGCACTAGGTTAGGTGACACGGCACAACTAGGCAATGCCAGGGTAGATAAACCAATTACGCTTCCAGACCGGTGGTAACACGTTAGCAGCTACTACCGCCCACCTCGAGCCACAACCCCAAAATCAAAAGGGCCCAAATCAATCATAAAGCAATAGAATGGTATCAAAGGAGTGTGTCCGATAAAATATGCTACCTTCTTAGCCCGTCAATCGCTCCTGTTTTAGCCACCTTATGCAAACTCATGGGAGTCGGGTCCATGTATATACCTCAAACGAAACGCCGCAACAATCCAACTTCATTCTGGAATCTCCACCGCGTATACGGTTGTTAAAGTGGTTTTTAGAGCTGGCAGAGAGTATGACAACTTCCGATCCTGGTCTCTTTGACAACCAAATGTTATTATAACACCGCGGTCATTTCAAAACAATTTTACTTCAAAACCAGAATATAATATCCATTTCAAAATCATACAAATACGATATTGTTTCCATTTCAAAAACCAAACCAATATGATGTCATTTTTATAAAACCCAAATCAATATAATACCATTTTTATTTCAAATATATCCTCTTTCCTAAAATCATAGCACTTTCAATGTTATAACACTTTGAAACCAAACATTTGATTTACAACATTTTCAAATCATAATACTTTGAAATTCGTAACTTTGAAACATAACTTCCATCCCTTAAATGGTTCAAATATTAAAATACTTTATATAATAAATAGCTTCTTCAATTTCGAACTTTACTTTCCAGGTAAGAAAAGTTGATTGCGGGAGTGAGTATGGTAAGAAAAAAATTATTTGCATTGATTGATAAAAGAACGGTAAGGAAGCACGATTTGAAGAATTTCGAACTTTACCTTCTTTTTATATAATAACTTGCGTTGATTTTTCCGGTCAAAATTATTAGATTTGGAACGTTATCCCATCCAAAGATCCTATTTGATTTTGTTCGTGAATTATATGCGAAATCTTAGGTAGAGAAACGGCAGAATTAATTGCTGAGAATGTAAAAGGAAATCACAGATTATATACCTATTAACCAAATGAAGTTGTACGTAGACCAACATTGATTTATAAAGAAATGGTAAAGTTTTATTAGACAATTTAAAGCAAATTGAATGCGCTGATTTTTTTTATTAATACGTTTTCCTATATACGTTATTTATACCATTAAAAATTTGTGCCCTTTTAGATGCGAAATTTCACGGTCTATAAATACACTGACTTGTCAAAAGTTATTACTTAACTTAAAATTAAATTCGTTTACATTCTTCGTATTTAAAATATACATAATTCATTTTTATTAAAATTCCAATTGGAGTTGTCTTTTAACAAAGTTAAAATTTCAAAACTTCCAATTTTATATTTAGACTTTTGGGAAATGATTCAATCAAATAAATAATTTAAAATAAATAAACTTCACGGTTTTATAAATGCTAGAAAAACTAGGGCTGTTACACTCTCCCCCACTCAGAACTTTTCGTCCTCGAAAAGGAATGAAAGAAGTAAAGGAAGATAAGATAGTAAAGCAAAGTACCTTAAACGAATAATTTCGGATCCGAAGCATGAATGCTCTCCTCCGTTTCCCAGGTGCAATCCCGTTCATCAATGCTCCCTTGCACTTTGACCAGTCGGACAGATTTTCTTCTTAGCTGTTTCGTACCTCGATCGACGATACGAAGCGGCTTCCTTTCAATAGTTAGGTCAGGCTCGATGTCCAAACTATCAAGAGTAGTAGGCTGGATAATAAGAGATGGATCGTGAAGACATCGACGAAGGTGGGATACATGGAACACATTGTGTATTCCAGCAAATTTCTCGGGCAAATCCAGTCGATAAGCAAGAGATCCAATTCTTTCCAAGATGCGGAATGGACTGATGAACCTAGGGGCAAGCTTCCCTCTACGCTCAAACCGAACCACATTTCTTAAAGGGGAACCCTTAAGAAAAACCAAATCACCAACAACAAACTCTAAACTTCTTCTACGACGATCCGCGTACTTCTTCTGTCTATCCTGAGCAATCTTTAGCCTTCTCTTAATCTCCTCAACCTTTTCCGAAGCTTCCAAAATCATTTTGGGCCCAAGAACTAAGCGATTACCAGATCAATCCAGCAAGACGGAGATCTACACGGTCTCCCGTACAGAGCAGCAAATAGGGACATCTTAAGACTAGCCTGATAACTATTGTTATAGGTGAATTCCACAAGATGGAGATGATCTTCCCAAGATCCTCCATAATCCAAGATACAAGCACGGAGAAGATCTTCTAAAATCTGATTTACCCTTTCAGTTTGCCCGTCAGTTTGTGGGTGGTAAGCAGTGCTAAGATTTAAACGAGTACCCAAGGATTCTTGGAATCCTTTCCAAAACTGACTAGTGAAAATAGGGTCTCGATCGCAAACAATGCTAAGGGGAACGCCATGGAGGCGAACGATCTCCCTCATATAAATCTCAGATAAACTCGAAGCCGTACGGGTAGACCTGACTGGAACAAAATGAGCGGACTTAGTCAGTCTATCCACAATAACCCAGATACTTTCATTTCCCTTCCTAGATCTCGGCAAACCATCGATAAAATCCATAGAAACTTGCTCCCACTTCCAATCGGGGATCTCCAAAGGCTGCAACAATCCCGGTGTCCTTTGATGATCAGCCTTGACTTGCTGACAAGTCGCACACCTACTCACAAAAATAGAGACATCACGCTTCATACCCTTCCACCAGTAAAGTTTCTTTAAATCCTGATACATCTTTGCTACGCCAGGATGAATAGAAAGTCGGGATTGATGATGTTCCTGAAGGAGCTCCTGCCTCGAACCATCAACATTCGGGACACAAATTCGATTATTAATCCTTAGAATCCCTTTATCATCAATCTGAGCTCCACTACCATCAAGACTACTACCACCAACCCTACTGCGAACATTCTCCTTGATCAATCTGATGATCCTATCCTCATCCTGCTTAGCCTTGATCCGGTCCAAAAGGGGAGAAGAAACAATAAGTTGGCACAACAAAGACTTCTTTCTACTCAACGCATCCGCCACGACATTTTCTTTTCCCGAGGTATAGTTGATGTAGAGATCATAAGACGCATGAAACTCGAGCCACCGTACTTGTCTCTGATTCAAATCTTTCTCGGTAAAGATATATTTCAAAAACTGATGATCGGTGAAGAGGTCAAACTTGGCCCCTAAATGATGATGTCTCCACAGCTTCAGAGCAAAGACAACAGCCAGCAATTCTAAATCGTGGGCAGCATAATTTGCTTCATGGTTCTTCAACTGACTAGCATATGCAATTACCTTCCCGTCTTGCATTAATACTGCTCCCAAACCCTCGCGACCCGCATCGGTGAAAACCGTTAATCTCTCATTTCCATTTGGTACAGTAAGCACTGGTGCGGAAGTGAGCTTATCCTTTAACTCTTAGAATGTAGCATTACACTTATTTCTCCATATAAAATTAGCATTCTTTCGAGTCAGAGCAGTCAGAGGTGCAGAAATCCGAGCAAAGTTCTCAATGAACCTCCGATGGTAACCGACAAGGCCCAGAAAATTGCGAATATCAGTTGGAGTCTTCGGTTCTTCCCAATCTTTGATCGCAGCGATTTTGACTGGATCAACAGAAACTCCTTCACTAGAGACAATATGTCCGAGAAATCGGACTTCCTCTTCCCAGAAATGGCATTTGGAAAACTTAGCTTTTAATTGGTGATTTCGGAGAGTCTCTAAAACATAATTCAAATGTGACTCGTGCTCTTTCTTCGTGTTGGAGAAAACAAGGATATCAACAATAAAGACACGAATGAATTTATTTAGCACGTCACGAAAAACCCGATTCATCAAGTCGACGAAAAAAGCGGGAGCGTTAGTCAAACCAAAAGGCATAACTAGCCATTCAAAGAAGCCATTCTCAGTACGGAAAGCAGTTTTGGGTATGCTCTCCTCTGCAACTCTAAGCTGGTGAAATCCTGTGGCTAGATCAAGTTGAGAGAAAATAGACGCTCCATAAAGTTGATCGAACATATCATTGATGCGGGGCATAGGATATCTGTTTTTCATAGTGAGCTTGTTCAGCTCTCTATAATCAACACACATCCGAAGGGACCCATCTGATTTGGTGACGAAAACCACGGCTGCTCCCCATTTAGAAAAACTAGGTCTAATCAGACCTTTAGAGGACAAATCCTGAATTTGCTTCCTTAATTCGATCTTCTCCTGTGGAGCTATTATTCTGGGTGGAAGGACTACAGGTCATGCCCTAGGAATGAGATCGATACGGAAATCAACTTCCCTTTTCGGAGGTAGATAAATGACTTCACCAAAAACATCAGGAAATAGTTTGACTACTCGAGTCGAATGGATATCATCAAGGATAGTGTCGAGAGAATAGATGAAGCTACCAGCGAATTCTTTAGGTAAACTACACTGGATCTTTAGAGAATTTCCAAAATCATCTTTGAGGGCAATCGTTTGAGAGCTACAAGAGATATCTGCATCATGCCTATCTAACCAATCACCTCCAAGCAAAAGATCGAAAGCGTCAAATCCCGAAACATAGAAGTCACCAGTGAAACACTGCTGGAAATGGAGGAGCTTCACATCCCTACAAACTTTACTAAGGTTCGCAAGGCCACCGATGGGGTTTGAAACACATAAAGGTACATAAGAAAATTCAGGAGAAAGGAGATGCTCAAATTTATTACAGAGATCCGACGAGATGAAACTATGGGAAGCTCCGGTATCGAATAAAACGCGAACAGGAGATTTAAACAAAGTAAAAGAACCTTGAAGTGTACCTTGAGAGTCGTTCGGAGCTGGAGCGAGTGCAAGTGCAGGCTGTGGGGATGGAGAGGATGCAGAAGTCACTGCAAAGATTCCTGATGCCGTGCCCTTCTTTTGAGTGGGGCAGTCCTTCTTGAAGTGTCCCGGCTGAAGGCAGACGTGGCAGAGGTCTCGCCTAGCCAACTGAGAAGGAGGTGGAATAGCAGCACCCAAAGTAGGACAACTATTAGCGTAGTGTCCTTTCTGGTCGCATTTATGGCAGGTTATGGAAGAAAGATCTACAGTCGGCCTCGCAGGTGCAGAAGATGATGATCCCAGCCCTTGAGTCCTGTTCCTCTTATGACGGTAGAAATTTGACTTCCTTTTCTTAGAATTTCCAGAAGACTGAGACGGTGCAGATTGGGCAGCTGGAGTGGCCCTAGAGGTGGGGTTCTCATACCGGAGAGCCATGTCCATCAAAGCGGTGAATGTCCCATGCACGTGGGTAATAAGCCGATCGTAAAACTCGGGGCGAGCACCAGCGATAAATTTCTCGTTCTTCTTAAGCAGCGTGTCTATCAAAATCAGGCCATACTGCGAGAGCTCATTAAATTTTCTCTCGTACTCCGTGAAGGACATATCGCCCTGCTTCAGATCCATAAAGTCTCGATAGAGCTGAGACTTGCCCGCCTTGGGCATCCATTTGACCAAAAAGGCCTCCCTAAATTGCTCCCAGGTGACGTCAGCCTCATTAGTGTGAGCAGTAACAGATAGCCACCAATTCAAAGCGGTTCCCTTCATCTGCCAGGCCGCCAATTACCTCTGCTGGGCATTTGTGATTTCGAGACAGGAGAAGATTCTCTCCAAGTCTCTCAACCATTGCTGAGCTTCTATTATGGATTCAGAACCCGTAAATTTAGTGCCACCAAGCTCAGTATAATCTTTGCAAAGCTTTGTAAATCTAACAGAGGCAGCGGGTGGAGGTGCTGGAGCAGCAGCTCGTCCCCTACCTCTGATATTTCCTCTATCCATCTTGAGAAATCAAGAATGAATTTAAGGACAGAGGGAAAAACATAGATGTCAAGATATTCTAGTGATAAGATAAAATTTAACTAGAACAAGCACTTAACAAAGGCTCTAATTATAAGATGGAGAAAAGGAAAGAAATAGTTGGAAAATTTTATTTTTAAAACAGGAAGGTTTTATATAAAAATACTTCTTTGAAACCTTTTCGAAAATCATTTTATACTTTAAAATACGCTCTCTCACAAGAAAAGGATTCTAGAATTTGACTTCACTCATTCTAGGGTATTGCTACCCTATCTCTAATGAGTTTTTGCTCCTTAGGCTATGGTTAAACCAAAGCTCTGATACCGACTGTGACGACCCACTATTTTGTACCATTCAAATTTGACGATAAATTTAAACTTGTCAAACTTGAAGAGTTCAAAACAATAAATTGTAAATAAATTGGGAGCAAATGAAATCAAATCACAGAATCACAAACACAAATATCAGAAAACTCGCAGCGGAATTTTAAATACTTAGTGGTTCATGAAGCCACTATAAATAGTCTCAAACAAATAAAAATTACATAGTCTTTAATCTCAGATATAGTTTAAATCCTCAAATAGAAAATCCAGATATTCCATAGTCTTGATTACACAAATAAGATAACGGACTAAAAGTTTTGCTGGCAGCTTGAAAAATCTACAGAAGTCCTAGCTCCGGGATGAAAGCTGAACTGCAACTAAGGCTGACCCGAGCGTAAAATAAAACATAAGCACTCGAGTCAGGACATACATACTTATATAGTGTAAGCTAATTCAAGTGTACTGTAATATAGAGCAAGTAACTTAAAGGATGCTTGGGACCGCCCATTCTCTAAGGATCCGTTAAACTATTTACTATGTAGTAATACCTCGCTGTTATAATAGTGTCTATTTGTAAAATAAACTTACTTTTAAATAGCGTTAAGGCTTTACATTTTCCACCTTAATACATAAATAGTGCCAGTAGTCTATACAGTACCTGCATATCTCTTGATCGGGAGACTACGAGAAGATACTCCATAGGTACGACACAAATCAAACTCGTACAAGGCTCGCTATGGTAGGTGACAGGGCACAACTAGGCAATGCCAGCGTAGATATACCAATTGCTATCCGGACCGATGGAAACGCGCAGCGCGCAGCTGCCGCCCACCTTGAACAACACTCCAAAATCAAAGGCGCGCACCAAAACAATTATAAAAGTAATAGAATGGCATACGAAGAAGTGCGTCCGATCAGAGGTGCTACCTCATTAATCCGAGAATCGCTCCTGTTTTAGCCACCTTATGCCAACTCACGGGAGTCGAGTCCACGTATTTACCTCAAAGAAAACGTCACCACCATCCTACTTCATTCTGGAATCTCCACCGCGTACACGGTTGTCAAAGTGGTTTTCGGTATCGACAGAGAGTATGCCAGATATCCGATCCCGGTCTCTTTAACGACCAAGCATTATTATAACCAGTGGTTACAACCTTTTTAAAAATGGTATTTATACTTTAAAAATCAAAATAAATTTCAAATACCTTTCAATATCATGATATCATCTCGAACATCATTTATTTAAACATCAATCATTTTATTTAATATAATATACCATTTAAATATATTTAATTTATTCAGGAATTGATTGCCTTTCAACTCACATTTAAAAGTTAAAATCTTCCATTTAAAACCATTTAAAGTCAATTCCTTATTTTTATTAATTTACATAATTAATTCCACGATTTAAGCCTTTTTCCCAAAGATTATTTCCATTAAATTTTAATAAAACAATCAAAAATTCAGTTTCCATAGCACTTACAAAATGCTATCTAAAGTTATAGGTTAAAACAGTCCATTTACAAAAGACAGCATTTAAGTGCTGTAATAGATTATTAACTTAAATTATTAAGTTTTAAATTCCCAAATATAACTTATTAATTTATTTAACTAAAATCTCACCTTTAACAAAAATTCTGAATTTCCCAAAATAAGTTATAGTCCAAAATTTTACTTAAACATTTATTTATTTAACATCTTGCTTCATTCAAAAATCATTATAAATTTTATAAAAATTCTTTAAATACATCTTAACCCAGAATATTATAAACTTCCCATTTAAAATAGTTTAAGAAATTTTAGAAAAATATTATATAAACCACGGGTCTGTATATAGTTTTCTAGCCTAGGTCAAGTGATACGGATATATATCATTTCAATCCGCAATTTACAAAAACCCGGGTTCTATCATTTCAAACCCGTAATCACAAATTAAATAATAAATAATTAAGTAATTAAATAAATAATTATCGCTCAGGCCCATCATTTCGGCCTATAACGATCTCAAATTTACAGGGAACTTGCAGTGTGATTAACAGTAAATAAGCATTAAATAGTATAACTGCAATAATATTAAAATAAATAAACAACTGTTGATGTGTCAATTAATAATGGGGTTTAACATCATACATTTATATCACAGGCAGATAAAATTAAATAAAATAAGTTTACAATAACACTTGTGATTAATTCACAAATATACAAGTATGTTTGTCTGGTGAGAAATACTCACCTTAAAGCTGCAGAGAATTTGATTCAAATGATTGTATCACTTGATAAAGAAACGTACAAACGGCACGATCAGATTTCCACGGACGCAACGTCTTGATTCAAATCTAGAACAAGATCCAAATACGCGACTTAAGTTATGGTCAAAGAAAATTTTCGAAACAACCGGAACGAACAGAATTTGACTTGACTCGACCACTCCCACTACTCGACTCGCCCATGTTCTCAAGGCCAGGCAGTGAAATCTTAACTATTTACGTACCCATGAAAATTATAGTGGAAAGTTTTAGGCAAAAGCTGGAAAGAAAAAGATGGACACAATACGTTATTCCCTTTGTACAAACAGGTGGCGTACACTAAAATTCTTCAGAATTGATAACAGTGAAATTTGCAACTAATATATCTTTTTTTTTCTCTGTATAAATAAACGCGTTGCATAAAAGTGAAGCATGTTGGTTCCCAAAGCTTGAACACGCAACATAGCACAGCCCCTCCTACCTCATCTTTTAAAACATGCATTTCTCTTCTTTTTTTTAATATGAAAACACGTCCCTTCCTATCCAAACTAGATTTTGCATGCATGTTACTCCCAGGTCTATTTCCCAATTCCCTAACTCAATGCATATACTTGAAATATTTGCGTCCACACTATATACTCCCACCGAATGCAAATTCCTCTCTTATTCTCTTTTTTTATAAAAGCAAGGTGGGCATGAAGTATCTTGGGTTTGGATCCATTGCACAAAGGTGCTAGGCTTGGATGTAGGCCTGCGACGGTGGCAGGACTTGGCCAAGTGTCAAGCTAGTGTTGATGCCGAGCTAGTGGTGGTGATGCGGCGGCACATAGTAGAGGAGAAAGCACAAAGGTAGGGGACTGGTCGTGAAAAATATGGTGGGTGGCCGAGCATAAATGGAACAAGGGATAAGAGAAAAAGAAAAATGCAAGAAGAACAAATAAAAAAAATGAGAAAGAAGGAACTGCAGCCATACCTGATGTAAAACTCGCATATGGGCGAAGGAAGATGGAGCCAATTGGGGTGATGAGGGATTGAACGTGCTAGCTTATTAAATATAAAGGGTTGCGTAAATCAAGTGATGAAGTTTCGGCAAGGAAAAATAATTTTGAATTTTTTTTTGAACGTTAAATTCTGGAAGCTTGCGTTGAATACGGGGGAAAGACCAAAAGAAAATTGGAAGTAAATAATCTATGCGTTAAAATTTGGTGATAACTTGCGGCATTCTAGGTAGGCAAGTATTCAATTTTCTTTGATTGAAATTAATAAAACGGCAAGCAATAAAATTTCCTTTGAACTGAAATGGAAGTTTCTTTATTTATTTTATTTTTTGAACGTTGAAAACTTTCCAGGTAAGAAAAGTCGATTGCGGTAGTGAGTATGGGAAGAAAATAATTATTTGCATTGATTGATAAAAGAACGGTAAGGAAGCACGATTTGAAGAATTTCGAACGTTACCTTCTTTTTATATAATAACTTGCATTGATTTGTCTGGTCAAAATTATTAGATTTGGAATGTTATCCCATCCAAATATCCTATTTGATTTTGTTCGTGAATTATATGCGAAATCTTAGGTGGAGAAACGGCATAATTAATTGCTGAGAATGTAAAAGGAAATCACAGATTATATACCTATTAACCAAATGAAGTTGTACGTAGACCAGCATTGATTTATAAAGAAACGGTAAAGTTTTATTAGACAATTTAAAGAAATTGAATGCGTTGATTTTTTTTTATTAATACGTTTTCCTATATACGTTATTTATACCATTAAAAATTTGTGCTCTTTTAAATGCGAAATTTCACGGTCTATAAATACACTGACTTGTCAAAAGTTATTACTTAACTTAAAATTAAATTCGTTTACATCCTTCGTATTTAAAATATACATAATTCATTTTTATTAAAATTCCAATTGGAGTTGTCTTTTAACAAAGTTAAAATTTCAAAACTTCCAATTTTATATTTAGACTTTTGGGAAATGATTCAATCAAATAAATAATTTAAAATAAATAAATTTCACGGTTTTATAAATGCTAGAAAAACTAGGGCTTTCACAAAAACGCACGACACTTATTGGAGATTGGATTCCATATAATGGCAGGGCTACTGGGGTACCGCCCGTCACAGTATGTGGCCTAGATCACTGTATCGAGGATCCTTGCTGCATCTCCCTTGTTTTAGCCATTTCCGATTAATGAAGCTTAAGGCTACGATTAACTTTTTAGAACACATA
This sequence comes from Allium cepa, assembly GCA_030765085.1. NCBI lineage: Eukaryota > Viridiplantae > Streptophyta > Magnoliopsida > Asparagales > Amaryllidaceae > Allium > Allium cepa. The sequence continues at coordinate 55,461,236 of CM060935.1, read as the reverse complement.
TCTTAGAATGCTCATCGTCATCCAATGACGATGCTCTGAAAGCATTTAATCCATGCAAGTCCGTTCCAGGTTCGAACGAAACCGAATGCACTCTCGTTACACTCATTTTGGAATCACCCTCAGAGTTAAAGACAATAGCCCTTGCACTCTGAATCTACATCTCAAACATCACTTGAGATTTCACGATCTATCGTTTAATTTGGATCGATGTGGTTTTTGGATGTAAAAATTTGAAAATCCGATCCCGGTCTCACCGAAATCCAAAACGCCATCTTTTAAGGTCAACTTGTTTTAAATTAAAACAATTCAATTTATTATCTATATTCACATAGATAGATAATTCACATATCCACAGATAGATAATTCATATTATCACAATTCAGCCAAAAATCTCATATCACATATCAGTACATATTCCATATCAGAGATATCAAACAATCCAAGGCATTCAATAACATTCAACAATCCATAAGCAAAGATTAATTAGTCAGACCATTAATTAATTTCATCCATTAATAAAAATCCTGCTTACTTAACCATTAATTAATTATTAATAAATTAATTAATCATCCCTTAATTATCATCTTAATTAATTAACCTTAATTAATAAATCTTAAATTAAATTAAGTAATTAGCCTTAATTAATTACACAAATTAATTATCCTTTAACCATTCACATTAATTAACCTTTAATTACTCTTATTAATTACGTTAATTAACGATCCACTAATTTCTTCCCTTAATTAATTACGCTTTTATTTAACAAACAATTTTTAATTAACCATATTCATTAATTAACCTTAATTAATCACATTCAATAATTAACTAGCCATTAATTAATTACCTTAATTAATCAATCCTTTAATTAATTACACTAAGTAATTAATCCTTAATTACTTCCATTAAGTAATTATCCTTCAATTACTTTCCACTAAGTAATTCCCTTTTAATTAATTACATCTAGTAATTACCCATTAATTACTTACACTAAGTAATTACACTTTATTAATTACATTAAGTAATTATACTTAATCAATCATCAAGTGAACATCTTTAATTAATTAAACTAGTTAATTAACTTAAATTAATCACATCAATTTAATTAATTACATTGAGTAATTAACCCCTTTGATAACTTCCATTAACTAATCACTCTTAAATTAATTGGCTTTTAATTAATTACACAAATTAATTAACCCTTAATTAATCAAGTAATTAACTATTCCGAATTAATTAACCAAATTAATTACATGTATTAATTATTTCTTAAGCACTAGTTAATCATCCTTAAATTAATTGCATTCATTAACTATCGGCTAATTACTTTAAATAAGTAATTGTACTTTGATTATTATCACAAATTAATTTACCCTTATTAATTCGTTAAGTAATTAACCTTTACTTAGTTAATTATCTTAATTAATTATCATTTAAATCTTATTTAAATTAAATACTTGAAATTGATTTATTATCAACATAAAAATCAATTGAGATCTTTTTGATTGATTAAAATCTAATACATCTACCTTAATTATTCCTTAATTACAACATTTATTACATTTTAAGAATACTTACAAAATTTATTTAACATATAATTTCTTTAAAATCAGAACAGACTTAAACATTACTTTATCATTTAAATCTTTGAACAACTTGTTTAAACATTTGCTTGGAAAACTAATTCATTTTAAATATACTTTAAATCTTCAAACTTGCTTAAAACATTTTGTTTTATAAACTATATTTTTCAAAATCTATTTACAAAAATTATTTTGAAAACCTATTCATACACTTATTTTTAGTATAATTAAATTGTTTGAAATTTATTTATCTTACATACTTTCAAATTTGATTAAAAACTTATTCAAGCTTCATACAGAAATCTGGAAAACCAAATTTTTACTTCATAAATAGAAAACCCAAGCCTAACACTAGTGATTCTAGATATTACCCTTGAGTAACACACGAACAATCCACGGAAACCCTTACTTCGAGCCGAACACGAACGAAACTTCGAACCTGACCCGAGCACACTCTTCTTCCCCAAAACAGTCACACAAAGATGTACGCGTGTGCATGCACACCATACCCATGGCCCTCCGATTATCTCTTCGACCTTCGACAAGTCAACGCCGACCCCGCCTACCCACTCGTTCACCTAAAATGACGATATCACCTCTGCATCAAAATCGAACCCAATCGACCAATACCTGGAACCAACCTCGATCGAAAAACCCACAATCGTCGACGATCCCAACCTCGAGAACCCTCGACGACATCACCAAAACTTCGTCATGAACTCCAGTATCGTTCCCTCCCCCATTGCGATCCACTCTGGTGCATCACCATTGTCGTACCAGCCTTGACAATTCCAACAACCAAAACCCACCACTAAACCCTATATCGCCTCTGACCTGACGCCTCGATCACCAGTAGAATCCATAACCATTTTCCCCTCGATCCATGGCACTCCGGCCATCTCCAGACCAAATCCTGACGAGAATCTCGTCACCGTTTGTCAATAATTGACGAAAACCCCAAAATAGATCAATCCCGTAATTCTCAAAAAAGACAATACTAAAAATCACGAAACTATATCAAAATTCATGAATTTCTAATACAAACCGAGTTCTAAAATCAAATTCTGAAATTATGATTATTGATTTTTAAGTTATATTTAGATCATCACTGTATTTTATATTTTGTAAAAATTACTAGATATAAAATCTTGAAACCATTTTTAAAATTATTATTGCATTGTAATATCATCTTTTACCTATAAATCTTAGCCTAAATTTGATTGTAGAGAGAGAAATTGGTTTAACTTGTGAGGATTTGTGCCTAACATATGGACAGAGCAATATTGATACATATACACATGCATTTGCATAGAACGGATCAATATATATACAAGCATTCACATCTTTGCATATATAACATAAACATTCCTCAGTATTACTTTGACATTCCATCTCATGCATGAAATTATCCTACCAAATTCAAGTTTTTAAAAATGTTTACTCACCAGGTTAAACATAAACAGAGAACAAGATCTTCATTTATGATCTACAGTTTGAAATTTGATCTGGACCTATTTGCATTTGATTTGAATTCTATGTGTTGAAACTAAAATTGATGTTGGCCTTGTTGCATGCTTTGATTCAGTTTGCAATATGTTGAAGATTTGAAAAACTAAAATTGTTTGAAGCTTTGATTTTTTTTTAAATTTAGACTTCAGTTTTCGAAAGAAGAAAAGAAGGATGTTTGAACTATAAACTTTGAACTGGAAATAAAATAACCAGGTTTCTTCTTTAAATCGCTTATTTATGAATAAATTTTTAAGGAGGCAAATGCGGCCACTTTTTAATTTAAATTTTCCTTGGCTTACAAATGTAAAAAACATCATATTATTATTACAAATGTATTTGCATGTTATAAGGGTCTTACAAATGTCAAATATGTGTATTATTATGTTCTCATGTATTTAAAATTTGTGTAATATGTATATATTTTTATATGTTTATATAAATTAGCCTTTATGTTTATTTCAAATAAAATTTTAAAAGAAGTTAATTTAAATCAAAAGAATTGAACCTTATATTAAATAATTTTCTTACGCTTTATATACTTTAAAATATTTGGAATAAATTATGTTTTAAACTTTAAACGTAAGTTAAATATTTTTAAATAAATATAGATACTATCTTTGTTATTAAGAAATATAAAATTTAATTTAAAATAGCCTTTGAAAAGTATTAAATTAAATTCAATCCTAACTCCCAAATTACAATATATATATATATATATATATATATATATAAATTTGGAAACATGTTTTTATTTGTTAAATTCAAACCAAAGCTTTTACATTTATAATATATATATATATAAATATATACATTATAAATAGAAAACATTTTAGTATTATCCTGGAAAATTTATTATATTGAATTTTTAAAACATAACTTCAAATCACATATATACATATATATTACAATTTGAAAACATAATCTTTTATTAAAGTAAAACCAAAGACTTCCTATTTACAATATATATGCCAATATATACATTATAAATAGAAAACAATCTTATTAGCTTTAGAAGAATAAACTTGCCAATTTTAAAATAATTATAAAAGAAAATTATCAAACCAATATTACCCAATTTGAATGATTATAAAAGATATTATTAAATCAATATTTTCTAGTTTAAATAAGAAGATTGTTTAAATCAATATTGCCTATTAAATAGTTATAAAACAAGATTATCAAATTATATTGTCTATTCAAATTATTATAGATGAAGATTATCAAATAGTTATTGCCAAAATTTCTGGGTCATCACATTCCTCCACCCTTAAAAGAATTTCGTCCCCAAAATTTAAATGCAAAGATAATTTAATAATCCAGCAAAGATTTTAATTTTCAAACAACAAGGCATACATCAACTATATACTAACAACCATAGCAATCAATTTATTCAAACAAACAAATCTAACTTTGTCCAGACAAAATTCTGGATAGGACTTCCTAATACTGTCAAGAGTTTTCCAGGTACAACCACTGGGATACTTGCTCTACTGAAATCTAACTAGCTACATTACTAACTCCAGAGCTCTTACTCATCTAGCTCTACAAAACTGAATAGGATATCAGGCCAGTGACAAGTCCAACTCAACTTCCAAAATCTCCTAAACTGCCAGTTCCATAATTAGTGATGGATCATTCACGTATTCCCTCAGAGATACGTGAAATACATTGTGAATCCCAGTCATCCAAACTGGCATTTCAATCCTGTAGGACAAACACTTATCCTTACAAGAGCACAGAAAGATCCAATACTTTGGAGCTAGCTCCCCAGTCTTATCAAATCTTACTGCTCCCTTTATCAGAGAAACCTTAACAATAACGAAGTCTCCAACTTCAAATTCCAGATTCCCTTGTCTCTTATTCACACAACTTGTTTGACGATTCTGGTCTGCCTACATCCTTTCCTGATCAGCTCAATCTACACTGGTGCCTCTCAAACAAATCTGGACCAAGAACAAGATGATCTCTGGATTCTACCCAACAAAATGATCCTTCCAAGATCTTTTGAAAATCCAGAACACAAACTCTACTTCACAAGCATCAGTAGACTGAACTTAACTCTCCCATCCAGAAAAGACAAAACATGTGCGCATGCCAATCTCGCCTTCAGATCTTGAAAAACTTCCTGTAGAAACCCCTAGTCAAAAACGAATGTGAACTTCCATAAGAGTCTACGGTTGCTTCCATTCTAGAATAGCTGCTACCTTACTTCTACTACACAACTCTGATTTGGAGATGATGAAAATGTCATTCATGAACACGAGCACATACTTATCCAATGCATTCTGGAAAACACGGTTCCTCGGATCCATAAAAGAGAAGATACAGAAGTTCTATTAAATCCTGAGCTGCTTCACTAAATCCTCTCTCTAGGAGCCATCCTCCTACTTAGTTGAACCATCGGTATTGCTCTAGGAACCAAGTCGACACGAAAAATCAATCTCCTGATGCGGGCAAACTTGACCTCTCTGAAAATATCTGCAAAATTTCTGACAACTTTTATAGCTCCAACTTCTTCTTAAGATGCCTTGATCCTATGCAAAAGATTACCCAAGAGAACACTCAAACTATCGCAAGTCACTTTTGCGATCCTACCCAGTTCATTTTCCAAAGACATTATTCTCTCTTCACAAATCAGTGTAGGATCGATTTCACCCTAGAGGGGGGTGAATTGGGTGATGGTATAAATTTTAAAAATTAATTGCAGAAGCTTATAAAATATTTTCAGCACAGATCACAGAACAATAGCAGCACAGATAATAGCAGAATAATAAATGCAGAAATAGAACGACACAGAATGTACCCAGCTTTGGCAAAACCCTGCCTACGTGCTGCCCCCAAGGTTTCTGAAAAGTGTGAGATAATGATGCACGTGCTAATATAGTACACACGGATCGTGTAATATGGAATATAATATAACTGCGGAAATAGATGATAGTAGCAAAGTAAAATAAAAATAGAAAAGTCACACCAGAGATTTTTATACTGGTTCGGAGCACCGTTCTACGTCCAGTCCCAGACTTCTATCTGGATTTTCACTATTAACTACCTCGCTTCACCCGAAGGAATAGGTATACAATACCCGAGAAAACGAACGGGATTTCACGCCTCTAATACACTGAGGACTTCAATACTTGCCTCTTACAACACCGAGGACTTCAACACTTGCCTCTTACAACACCGAGGACTTCAACAACGATGAATATAATTGTTTGTTGACGGTATGTGTTCTTGCTAACACAGTTTTGTCACTTGTAGTACAAATTTCCTATAATCTTATCCTCAAAATATGTGAATGATGTTTTGTGAAGATTAAGGAAAGTATATTACTTGTTGAATCAAAAGATATGAAATAATTTCAATGAATCAATAAGCAATTAAAATAATTGAGAGCTTTTAGAATGCAGGAGTAGTAAAATCAGAATTAGAGTAAAAGGAATATGTTTTTTATATAATTTGAATCAATGATTTAGATTAGTATATATAGAGAAAAAATAGTTGTAACTCTTTGAGAACAGTTGCCATTAATAGTTATGATCATTGATGAAAGGTAAGAGATGCAACCATTGGAGAAAGAAGTGTCTTTTGGTAAAGGTTGCTCTCTGTTTAAAAACGGTCGACAGGTCAAAAAATGACCAGTAGACAGGATTTCAAATATATAGTCGTTATGTGTATGTGTGCACGTTCATTGTGCATATTATGCAGAAACGGTCGACCGCCTCTTTTACTACCGGTCGACCGGTCTCTGATAATTTGCACAGTGAATGTGCAATGCTATTCAAATGTATATATATATTGATTATATTGAAATGCATGATTATTTGAGGATAGATTTTAACAAGTTTATCACTAATACAATATCAAATAATCAATCTATAATCTAGAGTACCATATGTAGCCATGATGTCTTTGTTTTGTCGATCGCCTTTATTTCTTTGTCAGAAATCAAAACCTTCATAGAACCTGTGACTCAACATTCTCCCCCTTTTTGATTGATGACAATATATCTGAAGTTCTGAATCTCCCCTTGAATATGTGATCTCCCCTTGATATTTTATTTGTATTCTATATATATTTATATTCCTGCAAATAATTGTTAGCACCTTTCTCCCCCTTTGTCATCGACAAAAAGGAATAGATAATGGAATAATATAGGAGTATATCAACCAGAATATAACATAATATAACATACACCATAATATAGGATTATCATACACACCAAACATACCAGAGTATCCAAACATACCAAAGTATCATACACACCATAATATCGTACGAATGAAAGTAACGACACTATTTAGTACAAGTGTCGAATGATGTTTTAAATTACTAATCCAAAATATAGAGATAGAAAAAAATCTAGGATGAGTCAGAAGCTGTCTCTTCTTGAATATCTTCTTCCTCATCATCATCATCATCATCTTCTTCTTCCTCGTCCTCTCTAGATGATTCTCCACGACCATGTCCACTAGTACCAGCAGACTCCTCTGATGTTGACCAATTAAAAGCAGGAGGAGCAGGACGTTTGCCTGGGTCTTGAGCGGAGATGGATGTGCTACATGAAATAGCATCCCATAAAATACCAAAGAATGACTTGACTTTGTTGAAGCGTTTATCAATTTTCGTGTCCATGCGCTTGAGTCTTGATTCAAGCAAGAATTGATTACGCGCAATAGTTTCAAGTGATTCTTTTGTGGTGGATTTTGATTTCAACATTTTAACTTCGTCGGAATGAGGTCGAGAGGAAGTGGCTTTTTGTTTTGTTGGATCTCTTTGTTGCCATTGTTCAAACGGCATAATCGCAAGGTAAGGAGGAGGAAGCTTCATGCGTTTGATGGTTACGGAATCAATACATTTTGGTTTCGAGATGGCAGAGTCAGGAGGCTTTACCCCACAAGCTAGCAAAATACGCATGATATATTCATTGTAGAAAAAATTGAGGCCGTGAAGAGTTGTTCACCTTGAGAATCTCGTCAAATAGCACATGAACCCAATTGATTTGGATATCCCTATAAATAGCATAGAGAGCTTTGAAGTTTTCTTTATATACAGCATCGTAATTTCCTAGTCTAGGAAACAGAGAATGCATCAAGACGCGATGTAGTAGTCTGGCGGTGGGGCGAAGTCCAATAGATTTTGTGCCATCACTGTTGTCCTCTATGAACTTATGGCTGATGCTATTGCGAGTGAAGACTTCACAGAAAGTAGATGAAAACTCATCGCCTCGATTTGGTATACCAAGTATAGAGGCAATCCTATCATGAGTGATAAAAATTTGTTTGCCACAGACGACAGACCAAATGACTCCGTTCGGATTATCAGGTTTATACTCGTCCAGGTTCATGTTGGCATAGAACAATTTAATCATCAAGTGATTTATTTCCACATTGTTTTCTGAAAAATCGATTAAGGGAGAAATATTGGAGTTATTTGCTAACCTTCGGATTCCATAAGATGTGAAATCATCAAACTTGATGTAAGAGCCCGGATGAAATTTGTAGTTAGTCATTTGATTCCATCTAGTGATAGCTTCCGGATTTTGAAGCCATTTCTTGGCGGAGATATTGAGAGATGAAGTTTCGGAGGATGTTCCTTTCTTGGATTTCTTTTGCGGAAGAGCCATTGTTGGAGAATTTGGAGAATAGGAACTTTGAAATTTTGGGGAGTGGATTTAGGGTTTTGGTGAAAAAGTTACTGGAAGTAAGAAAATGAGGAAGATAGAGGAATAAAAGGACGGACGATATATATAAAAAACTGAAATCACGCGTACCGGTCGACCTGTGGATTATGGCCGGTCGACCGTTTTCCAACAGAGGCCAAACGGTCGACCGGTTATAATATGGGGGGTCAACCGGTTATGTAATAGCCTTTTTTGCATTTTTTTTGAATATATCGTGCTATATTTTCACTCTTATTGTAAAGCACAAGCATTATTACATGAGTGATAGAGAGAAAAAGATACAACAACTATATATAAATCTAATGAGAAGTGGTAGGTTCGTCATTAGAATTTTTATTATCTTCAATACGTTTTGACCATGGACTCCAGTCTTTCTGAGTACCTTCATTCCTCTCATAATTCTGATCCCAAGAGTTAGGACTTTTAGATGTTGATGGCCTAGACGGCATTGGTTCATGCACGTCATGCTTGTTAGAACTACAGAAGAATGATGCCACCTTCTCTAAAACAGATAAACGTGCCGATGTGCGTTGTTGCTCATGATAAAGTTGGCTTTGCCCATAATGGAGCTGTCTCTGAAGATCTATTTGATGTTTCTGATAGTGGTGAATCTCGTCGATCTGTGCTTTGGTACGAGGAGAACAAAACAGCGTCTTCTTCACTCGTTTTGAGGTTGGTGTACTACCAGGAGTACGAGAGCATTGATGATGATATCTTGGTTTTTGTTTTGGTGTTTTGGGAGAATAATACTCTTCTGACTCAGAACTTGTAATGGAAATGTGTGATTCTTGAGCACATTTATCACAAAAGTGAGCCATAGAGAATTATGTAGAGATTCTTATGCTCAGATAAAGAAAGATGAAATAAGGAGAGAAATTTTTGCAAGCTTATAAAGAGTTTCCTTGTAAAAAAATCTGTGGATGAAAATGAATAAAGAAAATTAACCATGAAAGCAAGCAGAGGCTCATATTCAATGTTAAAAAATAGCTTAAGCAAAAGCTATAGTTAAAAAATATAAAAGAAAAGACGATCATTAGTAATTACTAGTCAAGATCTTTTCTTGAAATTAAACCAAGCTCTCTTCGTAATCTAATAAAACTAGATTCGAGCAGAGGCTTAGTAAAAATGTCCGCTAATTGATTGTCAGTTTGGACATATTCAAGACATATATTTCCTTTTTCAATATTATCTCGAAGGAAATGATGATGGATATCAATGTGTTTGGTTCTAGAGTGATTCACTGGATTCTTAGAGAGATTTATAGCACTTGTGTTATCACAGTATATAAAGAATTTGATAAATGAATATCAAATTCTTGAAGTGTTTGTTGCATATATAGTACTTGAGTACAAGAGAGAGCCGCTGATATATATTCGGCTTCACATGTTGATATTGAAACACAATTCTATTTCTTACTAAACCAAGAGACAAGTGATTTTCCAATAAAATGGCACGTACCACTTGTACTTTTTCTATCCGTTCGCGATCCGCCAAAATCAGCATCACTATATGATACTAATTCAAATGGACATTCTTTTGGATAAAAAGGGCCGAAATCTTTGGTATTATTAAGATAACGAATTATGCGTTTCACTACTCATAGATGTGATTCCTTTGGATCTGCTTGAAAGCGTGCACATAGACAAACACTCATCATTATATCTGGACGACTTGCTGTAAGATAAAGAAGAGAACCAATCATACTTCGATATAATTTATGGTCAACATTTTCTACTAGAAATTAGATAGTCAGACGCTTACACACGTAAACTCGCCACACCCCCTATCGACTAAACCTAACTCTATCCATAAAACCCTGCCACAACTCAGCCACTGAGTTGCGAATTCTCAAGCTACGCCACGTAGCTTGACCCCTAGTCACACGACTAGAAATTTAAGCGGTTTAAAAAGAATTTACAAATTTAAAAATAAAATAAAATAAAATAACCCTAATTAAAATAAAAAAGCCCTTACATAATATAAAACAGAGAAAAATAAGCCGGCCCCCGTTTGTAATTCGACCCGATCCTTTTTGTTTATTTTCTCCGTTCCTTATAATGGCGGCCGAGTTCTTCTCGTTCCTCCTGATTAAAATTTGGGCTTTCGTCCTTCGATCCAAATTAGGGTTTTCAAATTGAAGTTGCCGCTTTTGATTAGCTTATTTCTCTGATTAGCTCGTTTCTCTGATTAGCTCTCGGCTCTTCAATTGAATCGAGTTCGTATACGATTTTGGTATGTATTTTTCCCCTTTTGTTTTCTAGTTTGATGCTTGCTTAAACTCTGATGCTTTTTTTTAAATTGCCGATGATGATGATTGGGGTTTAATGCTTGAACTCGATCTATATTTGTTGAACGTTGATGATTTGATTGACTTTTTAAATTTCGTATATCCTGACACTTGCATCCCACGGCTTTGATTTTTAACTCGGTCAATTGCCTTTGCTATCACGGTTTCCAATTTGACTTGTTCTTCATATCCACGGCTTTGATTCATTTCGTGGTCACCACGATTTTGACTTTGATCAGAAACACGTCTTGACGATGTTTCCTTGGACACCTATGTTGCTTCGGCACTGCCTCCACGACTTTGACATTTACATTGTTCATCTCGATATTGATTCATTTATATTGTTACTGCATATATCTATAGTTGAACCCTTGCTGTTTTGTAGATTCATTTGTACTTGTAGCTTGCTGTTTTGACTTGACATCATTACTTCAATGTTTCTGATGCTCCTTCGATTCAGTGAGGCTTGTATTTGAATGTCAGTTGTATTAGTCCTTGGTGTAGTTGATTTGTAGTCTCTGGTTCTTTGTTGTTGTCTCCGTCAATTTGGCTACACATGTTTCACTGGCACATATATTTTCATTTGAAGTGATATTGTCATCTTGATTGCTTGCATGTATATATATGCATTCATGTATGTATATATGTGCTGTCATCTTTTGATTGTTGCATTCATTGGTCATTCTGGCCTTGTACCTGTAGCACGGTCGTGGTTTTGAAGTTTCTGTCATTTGTTGATTTTGTTCTTTGGTCAGTAACTCCTTTGATTTATGATTCACTTCATGTTGCTGCGTTTGTTTGCTGTATGTCGAACTTGCTTGCTTTGTATATATTGTTGTCAGATACTTAGAACTATTAAGAATAGTTCGACTTCGACTTGGTCTTTGAGTTGCTTCACAGTCTTGTTGTCTGCTGATGTTCCTTCTACTGGTATCACTTGTTTGTTATTTGAACTTGAGACTGTGGTTTATGATGCACTTGTTTTGCACTTCATATATGCACTGTTCGGTCTTGTTCCTTCACTTTACTTGAGCAGTTAGCATTGAAACTGTATGATTCATTTTGTATGTTGTACTCTGAAGCATCTTGATCATTATATATTGATACTTGTGCATTTGCATTCTTGCTTTCATATGCATTGAGCTCTTATCCTTAGTTGTTCATCTGTGCACATTGTAGCCTTGGTCAAAAACTGGTCACTAACCCATGTATATTTGATGTTGTCATTGTGTGTTGGTGGTCGACACACTTCATGTAGTTTTCATGTAGCTTGTTCTCTGATTTATCTGGTATGCTGTTTCGAACCATGTTCGTTGTGGCACTGAACTTTTTTTGTTGGTTGCTGTGTCATTGTCTTCTTTGTACACTTGGGCTTGTAGTTAATGGTAGTTGCTGTGTCATTGTCATTGTTTTGGTTGATGCAACAATATTGCCATATTGATCCTTCTGTTTGCTTTGGCTTCATTTGATTATGTGATGTTGCATCACTTGATGTTGCTCTGTTCCCTGACCTTTGTTCTTTGTTTTTTATTTGGTGCCTTCTTGAATTTGTGTAGACTGTGCAATACACTTGAGTTGAATCCAGTTTTACAACTCGGGTTTGACCTTGTGTTGAAGTCGAAATTTTATTTATGTTGCACCTGAGTTGAACCCGTCTTTTTATTTTGGGTTTGACCTGTACTCACCTGTCCCTGTAAATCAATCAAGTGTATATTTCGATGTGCACGGTCTTGTGGCATATACGTGATACACTGTGTATGTCACAAGTTGTTCGTGTATAATGGATTCAAAAATAAATCATAACGAACAACCCAAATAACCGAGGCAAATATTATTTTCAAAATTCACTTTTTATTTTATACCGCAATAATATTTCCTTTTCAATTTTACCGCTTCAAAATTATTTTTGCAGATTTCTCAAATGCTGGATTCTAACTGGAATGAAGTTGAAGATAAAACTACGAGTGTGAGTGATATGTAGTGAGGAATTTGTGTGCATATGAAATTGTGATGTATTGTAATCAAATTGTATATGTATCAAAATTTTATATGTATAGTGAGAGCTTGAATTTGTACTATTCAAAACTGTAATAAATATTTGTTTGAATAAAATTTCTATTTGAATTCAAATTCCGTGTTATTTATTTTTATTCAGCAAATAATTATTTAGTCTATGAAAAATAAAATAGTACATTAACAAATACATTTAAACGAATATATATATGTTTATTATCATCAAACAAAAATCATATATTTGCATATTCAACAATCTCCCCCTTTTGATGATAACAAACATATATCTAAGATTTTGAATATATTAAATGTATTTGATCATTCATATGCTCTAATTGCTCCCCCTCTTTAAATGCTTCCTCTTTACACAAAGCTCTCCCTACATATATGTATACAAATAAAAAAATGCAAATGAGCCTAGATGCTATTTGACATTTGCTTGATTTTATTTGACAAAATCTTAACTTTCTCTCCCCCTTTTGTTATCAGCAAAAAATGATAGTGTTAGAGAAAATAGAGATAAAGTGATCGATATTAATTCAACATTAAAACTCAATTGAATATAAATATTAAATTCCAATAAAAAAATCAAACAAAAATCATAACTACCCTCGTTAGGTGCATATTCCACTTTTAGAAGTAATGGAAATTATGTCATCATATAAAACCATACAGTTGTATCTGTTTGTGGTACATTTATATCAGGAATTTGAATATCTACTAATCATGCATAACCGTTAGGACTTTTAAACGAGATTAGTAGTGTTCCAATTTAATTTTAAAATTGAATTCAAGTATCTTCTAATCACGCATAACCGTGAGGACTTTTAAATGGGATTATAATCAACTTGTTTATCTAATAAATCAATTTTGATATGCGTTCCATACATGCATAACCGTGAGGACTTTTAAATGACCATGGAAGCACATAACAAATTCCAAGTAATTCACCCATGCATAACCGTGAGGACTTTTAAATGAGCATTGAAGCACATAACAAATTCCAAGTAATTCACCCATGCATAACCGTGAGGACTTTTAAATGAGAGTGAATACTTTGGATTTTATTTTATAAAATGAAAAACGAATGATTCCTATTTAAAGTACGACATAACGACAAACTATACTGAATTTTTGATGAGCGATGGTTGATAGAAATATGATAGACATAGAACTGGTTATGGAATCTTTACCCAACAAAAAGTTTTATAACTCTTGTTTGAATTTCTAAAGAAATTTACTAATTATACCGTCTCGAGTCATAATATATGATCAATATTAGCACTCATCACTCTTTCAATCACTATTCATCTTTTTGATAATCATAGGGAGTCAGATTAGTCAAAATAGCCATTTAAAATCAAATTCAAACATAATTATGAAACTAATTTTTCAAAATGACTAATATGAAAATATGGTCAAAAATGATTTTCTCGAGGGGGTTTTATAAGAAAATTTTCTGCTATTTGAAAATTATTTGAAATGAAAAATATGCGGATATTTTCTTTGAAAAACGATGTAGTAACTAAATATTTCAAAAATTACGTTCAACTAATAATTTTTCTATCAACTAGATTACCAGTGTAATCTGCATCTGAATTTCTTTTTCACTCAAAATTATCATTAATTGAATTTGATTGACCAGACCATGAAGTATGCAACAAAATATCTCAAAATCAAATTTAACAGCTTTTCAAATGACATTCTCTTGAATTTGAAATGAAGCCGAGTAAATAATCAAAAAACCATGAATATAGAGTTAGCCAAATTATAACCAAATGTACTAATATCCAGCAAAACACCATTTTTGATCCAACCTAATATAATCAAAAAAATTAGAGAATTTTATAGTGTTTTTGGCATAAATATAATCGGCCAACTATATTGAACAAGTCAAAATCAAAATCATCATCTCTTCACCATCTCAATATTGGCTAATTTTAATTCAACTTATGGTGCGTATCATCACATTTAATATATCGTTCAAATAAATATACCATTACCTATTTTACCTTTACGATATTTTTCGTTGTTTATCCATTGTGATTCTTTCACCTTTATAATAGGCTAAGGAACTTTTCTTTGTCACTCGTTGTGTTTCTGGAACAGCCAAAAATCCAGAAAACACTGTTGTTATTCCTTAGCCTGCCACCACACCTACACGGGAAAAGATTTATGTGACCTATTTCTTTTTATAGGTCCATGGTTGTTAGTGGCAGAAGATTTAGAAAATAATTTTGTGGAGGCCCAAAACTGTTTATATATGTTCCTTTTGGCACCCAAATTTGTTTAACTTTGAGAGATTTTATATTTGTGCCTTCTGGAACCAAAATTGGTATGGTTTTCACATGTTTGGGTCTATACCAACAATTATTGTGATCGTATCCATATTTTCTACAAATTGTGCACATGGAATTTTCTTGATTAATATCGCTTTCAACATTTTCAGATTGATTATATCCAAGTCCTTGTCTAGCTGTATTAACAGTTTGCTTCCCTAATAGCAGAATCAACGATTTCTCACTTTTTGAAAATTTATCTAAAGTTATTGACAATTGTTGGACTTGTATTTTGAGAGATTCATTTTCGTTCAATAATTGTGTGCATTTTTGATAGAATTTTCTCTCCTAGTATTTTCGTTCTCTTTCAAAATCAGAATTTCATTTTCAAGTGATTTTATATTAATTTCTGATTTTTTAATTTCTTCTTCGAATGTTGGACACTTATCACACTTAGGGATCCTACTTTGATAGGTTTTAACTAATTGGTCAAGTTGTTTATTTAAATCTATCAAAGTATCTTTTTGTGATTCATGTTTGGCATACTTCTCCCTAAGTCATTCAAAACAACCATTCACTTCGTGGAAATATATAAGTAATTCCGAATAAGAAAGTTTTGATACCTCGCTTGGCTCGTCATCATCACTGTCGGTTATTTCACCATGAAGACACAAGTCTGCTTTTTCATTCTCACTGTTAGCACTTTCATCACTTGTATTCCACGTTGCAGCAAAACTTCTCCTTTTTGATTTCTTTTCAAAGTCGCGCCGAGTTTGAGGACAATTGGGCTTTATGTGTCCGGGTTGGTTGCACTTATGACAGATGATCTTTGGTTCTTCTGGATTGTCCAATATTTTATTTATTCTGCTTTTCAATTTTCGATTTAGAGCTGAATTTCCGTATTTGTAATTCCACCTTTTGACTTTCTTTATTATCAGCTCCAATTCTGCCGCTCCATCATCATTATCATCACTATCACTTTCTGTTGTTCCTTTAAGAGCTATTGATTTCTTTCGAGTATCACCTCCTTCACGTTCTTCCTTGAATTTCATTTCTAGCTCATAAGCGGTAAGATTTCCGATGAGTTCTTCGACTTTCATTTGTTTCAAATCTTTTGATTCTTGAATGGCAGTCACTTTGGCTTCAAAACTTCGTGGAAGGACTCTGAGGATTTTTCGGACTATCTCCAACTCTGTATATGG
The DNA here is from genome assembly GCA_030765085.1 of Allium cepa. NCBI lineage: Eukaryota > Viridiplantae > Streptophyta > Magnoliopsida > Asparagales > Amaryllidaceae > Allium > Allium cepa. Next base: position 55,444,686 of record CM060935.1, on the reverse strand, counting down.
TTTTCCAATGGCTTTTGATTTGTATACGATATTGGAAAGTCGTCCATGCATCTCTTTAACATTATCTTCTTTTGCCATTGTGAAATTCTCGTATTCGCTGCTTAGCATGGCAAGGTGAGATTCTTTGACTTGAGATGTTCCTTCGTGAGTCACTTCTAGTGTGTGCCATATTTCCTGTGCAGTTAGACAATGTGAGACACGATTAAATTCAAATTGATCCAATGAATAGATAATAGAATTCATAGCTCTAGCTTTAGTATTTTGTAATTTATTTTCTATTTCTGTCCATTGATCCATTGGTTTATCTATTTCCTGATTATCTACAATTATAGTTGGTGCTCTATAACCTGTTTCAACAATGTTCCAAGCGTCAATGGTTTTAAGAAAAATTTTCATTCTATTTTTCCAATAAGCATATTCACCATTGAACATTGGTGGTCTAACTATAGACTGACCCTCGGCAAAAGCATTATTAAAAGAAGCCATTTTTAAAAATTCAAACTTTTAAACAAAAACTAGTTTTTGAAAAATGAATTTTTAAAACAAAAAAATTGACTTCTATTCCTAGCTCTAATACCACTTATAGGATCGATTTCACCCTGGGGGGGGTGAATAGGGTGATGGTATAAATTTTAAAAATTAATTGCGGAAGCTTATAAAATATTTTCAACACAGATCATAGAACAATAGCCACACAGATAATAGCAGAATAATAAATGCAGAAATAGAACGACACATAATTTACTCAGCTTCGGCAAAACCCTGCCTACATGCTGCCCCCAAGGTTTCTACTAGAAATTAGATAGTCAGACGCTTACACACGTAAACTCGCGACACCCGCTATCGACTAAACCTAACTCTACGCTCAAAACCCTGCCACAACTCAGCCGTTGAGTTGCGAATTCTCAAGCTACGCCACGTAGCTTGTCCCCTAGTCACACGACTAGAAATTTAAACGGTTTAAAAAGAAATTACAAATTAAAAAAACTAAAATAAAATAACCCTAATTAAAATAAAAAAGCCCTTATATAATATAAAACAGAGAAAAATAAGCTGGCCCCCTTTTGTAATTCGACCCGATCCTTTTTGTTTATTTTCTCCGTTCCTTATAATGGCGGTCGTGTTCTTCTCGTTCCTCCTGATTAAAATTTGGGCTTTCGTCCTTCGATCCAAATAAGGTTTTTCAAATTGAAGTTGCTGCTTTTGATTAGCAAGTTTCTCTGATTAGCTCGTTTCTCTGATTAGCTCTCGGCTCTTCAATTGAATCGAGTTCGTATGCGATTTTTGTATGTACTTTTCTCCTTTTGTTTTATGGTTTGATGCTTTCTTAAACTCTGATGCTTTTTTTTAAATTGCCGATGATGATGATTGGGGTTTAAATGCTTGAACTCGATCGATATTTGTTGACCGTTGATGATGATTGGTCACCACGATTTTGACTTTGATCAGAAACACGTCTTGACGATGTTTCATTGGACACCTATGTTGACTTCGGCACTGCCTCCACGACTTTGACATTTACATTGTTCATCTCGACATTGATTCATTTATATTGTTACTGCATATATCTATATAGTTGAACCCTTGCTGTTTTGTAGATACATTTGTCCTTGTAGCTTGCTGTTTTGACTTGACATCATTACTTCAATGTTTCTGATGCTCCTTCGATTTAGTGAGGCTTGTATTTGAATGTCAGTTGTATTAGTCCTTGGTGCAGTTGATTTGTAGTCTCTGGTTCTTTGTTGTTGTCTCCATCAATTTGGCTGCACATGTTTCACTGGCACATATATTTTCATTTGAAGTGATATTATCATCTTGATTACTTGCATGTATATATATGCATTCATGTATGTATATATGTGCTGTCATCTTTTGATTGTTGCATTCATTGGTCATTCAGGCCTTGTACCTGTAGCACGGTCGTGGTTTTGAAGTTTCTGTCATTTGTTGATTTTGTTCTTTGGTCAGTAACTCCTTTGATTTGTGATTCACTTCATGCTGCTGCGTTTGTTTGATGTATGTCGAACTTGCTTGCTTTGTATATATTGTTGTCAGATACTTAGAACTGTTAAGAACAGTTCGACTTCGACTTGGTCTTTGAGTTGCTTCACAGTCTTGTTTTCTGCTGATGTTCCTTCTACTAGTATCACTTGTTTGTTATTTGAACTTGAGACTGTGGTTTATGATGCACTTGTTTTGTACTTCATACATGCACTGTTCAGTCTTGTTCCTTCACTTTACTTGAGCAGTTAGCATTGAAACTGTATGATTCATTTTGTATGTTGTACTGTGAAGCATCTTGATCATTATATATCGATACATGTGCATTTGCATTCTTGCTTTAATATGCATTGAGCTCTTATCCTTAGCTGTTCATCTGTGCACATTGTAGCCTTGGTCAAAAACTGGTCACTAACCCATGTATATTTGATGTTGTCATTGTGTGTTGGTGGTTGACACACTTCAAGTAGTTTTCATGTAGCTTGTTCTCTGATTTATTTGGTATGATGTTTCGAACCATGTTCGTTGTGGCACTGAACTTCTTTTGTTGGTTGCTATGTCATTGTCTTCTTTGTACACTTGGGATTGTAGTTGATGGAAGTTGCTGTGTCATTGTCATTGTTTTGGTTGATGCAACAATATTTCCATATTGATCCTTCTGTTTGCTTTGGCTTCATTTGATTATGTGATGTTGCATCACTTGATGTTGCCCTGTTCCCTGACCTTTGTTCTTTGTTTGTTATTTGGTGCCTTCTTGAATTTGTGTAGACTGTGCATTACACTAGAGTTGAATCCAGTTTTACAACTCGGGTTTGACCAAGTGTTGAAGTCGAAATTTTATTTATGTTGCACCTGAGTTGAACCCGTCTTTTTATTTTGGGTTTGACCTGTGCTCACCTGTCCCTGTAAATCAATCAAGTGTATATTTCGATGTGCACGGTCTTGTGGCATATACAGTGATACACTGTGTATGTCGCAAGTTGTTCGTGTATTATGGATTCAAAAATAAATCATGACGAACAACCCAAATAACTGAGGCAAATATTATTTTCAAAATTCACTTTTTGTTTTATACTGCAAAAATATTTCCTTTCCAATTTTACTGCTTCAAAATTATTTTTGCAGATTTCTCAGATGCTGGATTCTAACTGGAATGAAGTTGAAGATAAAACTACAAGTGAGTGATATGTAGTGAGGAATTTGTGTACATATGAAATTGTGATGTATTGTAATCAAAATTGTATATGTATCAAAATTTTATATGTGTAGTGAGAGCTTGAATTTGTACTATTCAAAAATGTAATAAATATTTGTTTGAATAAAATTTCTGTTTGAAGTCAAATTCCGTGTTATTTATTTTTATTCAGCAAATAATTATTTAGTCTATGAAAAATAAAATAGTACATTAACAAATACATTTAAATGAATATATATATATATATATATATATATATATGTTTATTATCATCAAACAAAAATCATATAAGCGCATATTCAATAATCAGAACAACTTATGCTTGCCTAACCAATCCATCGAAGAAAAGGGTCCACTCTGCTGCTTCTGAATTCCATCTCTAGGATACTGCTTAGCTAGATGACTTCCTGTCGGCATAGAGAACACTCCGAGCTGCAACGCTGCCCCTGATGCCAAAGACTTATTATCCTTGAGCTCTTCTATCCTCAAAACCATATCAACCATTTCCTCAAACGAGCCTTTGAGATGGGAAGACATCTTCTTAAGAAACTCGGGCCTCAAACCCAACACAGACACCTTACTGAACTTAGTATCATCTTCGATACAGACAAACTACCTTGCTTGATATACAGAAAATTTCTATATAGTCGAGTCTTCCTTGCGGTAGGTAAAATTGCTCCTCATATACTTCCTTAAGCTTGCTCCAAAGAAAACACCTTCCGTAACATGCATGGTCACTACGTCCCATCACGCAGCTTCTCCTTCCTAAAGTAGCCAAGATACCATCACTCACTTCTTCTTATCCAACAGATCCAAACTCTTGAAAATCCGCCTCACATGAGCGTGATCAAACTTACACTTCAATAATGGATTCCGAACCAAGGTTTCCTTCAGAGATTGGTGAAATCCTAACACAATGATGCAAAGCTCTCTTGAAGGACTACAGCCTCGGTAGATACTCTTCCAACCTCAATCACTCAGACTTCTTCCATTAGTGGTAGTCGTGATACACACACCATCGCCTTATCTACCGCTAGAACTCATGTTGGCAAACCCAGACAGGTAACCCAACAAATCAGGTAGTTACACACACACACACACAAAAGTACGCCCTCCCAGTATAGAAATCACTCCAAAGCCTAGGTATTCTCTCAACCTAGCGCTCTGATACCACTATAACGACCCACCTTTCAATCCATAGAAAGACGCATCATTAATAAGAAAGAAAGGGATAGAAAAAAGAAAAGATAGGAAAGAAAGGACTAAACAATATCAGAATCTCACAGGGGAATGAATAAAATATATTAATTACATAGTTAGTAGATAATATACATCGTCTAACAGAGTTACACAGCTTAATACATCACAAATTAGATAGTTATAAAGATCTGTCTATTGTACAACTCAAGTTTCATACAAGATATCAACACAGAGATCAACACAACGGAACCACTATATATCTGTATACGCTGAAGCCTCCTGCTCCATATCTCTTTTAGTATTCATCAAAGAAAACCTGATCCCTTGGCTATTCGTAAAAATTTGAGTACCCAAGAGTTTAAGAAAATAGAAAATAAACTCTGGGTCAGACATGAGTCTGGTGTGAGTAAACAGGCTAAAGTTGCTTAATTCTGAAAAATTGTTTGAAAACAAAAGGTATCTCGTAAGACTTCCTGCACATAAACACGGAATTTTTTTTACCTTACGATAACCAAAACATTTGATAGGAAATCCATTGATATTATAATAGTGTCTAGGGTTTTCAAGTAAAATATAGAAATAGATGGAATGCTTACATCTCACGTTCCAACATAGTTGGGTACAATCAAAACGTACGGCAATTATTGGAGATTGGATTCCATACAATGGCAGGGCTACTGGGGTACCGCTCGTCACAGTACGTGGCCTAGATCACCATACCGAGGATCCACCCTGATCCCCTACAACAAACAACCAGAACCATCCCTTACTGGATAACCCCGAATAAGACAACCCTACAGTTGCCGCAAACAACTGCCCACACAGCTGAATAAAAAGAGACCTCTAGACAGGGGAAATCTTATCCTACTTGGTGCTACCCACTTAGCCTTGCTGCATCTCCCCTGTTTTAACCATTCCCGTAGATGAGGCTTAAGACTACGATTACTGTAACGTCCCGCCGCTCTGACCGCCTCTAGTCGGTAATTAAACCAACTCGAAACGTTCAAAATGACGGATTGTTGTTCAGTTTATAAAGTTCAAACAGAATCAGCCACAGAATCACAGAATAATCATAATATTATTCATAAATGAATTTTTCTTACATACATATATCAGAGTTTGTACAATGCATTAAATTTTTATACAGCGGAACAATTTATTTTCATTAAGTACAAGAAAATTTTCTAGAAAAACTTTTAGTGGAGTGCTTTCCCCAACTCTCTCTAACTTCGCGGCCTGAAAATCTTCAAGCTGTAAAAGTACTCGGTCTGACCCGAGCGTTTATTGCAAAACACAAAAACACTCGAGTCAGGATTAATCTTTATTCAAGTAATTAAATTTGTATTGAACTGAATAAAATGGTAACAGAGATGACGAATCACATGAATCAATTTAGATCTATTATGGATTTTCACATTAACAACTTCAATTTAATTATTATTATTTTTCCGAAATCTATCAATCCTGTGTGGCTGCAGTACACACGTATATTTTCACACATGTGCACTGCCTCGCCAACACGTGTGCACCAAACAAACAAGAGCAAGTGTGCAAGTGCAAATCACAAAGACCACAAAGAAATGCTCAAGGCAAAACTAGTGCCAACTTGAACAAAAACATGCAGCAAACAAACATGCAGCAGCAAACATGCCACATCAAACATGCAAAACAGATCATGTACAAGGGCAGTGAACCCTGAAAAATTTCAGTGAAACAGGTAACACAAGCTACAAATAAGCAAAGACCGTATGGTCAGTGCACAAGAACAAAGAACACAAGTACAGGCAGCAGTGTACAACAATGCAATCAACACAGCAGCTCGAAGACAGAGTATATGCAAATGAAGATCACAAATGCAAGTGCAGGTGAACAATTTGGCACCAAACTGAACCCAACACCATAGGAACAAGATGAGACAGCAATAAATGAGGTTGCAAAGTCAAATTTTTAACAAAATGGCAAAGGTCAAGCTACTGACCAATCACACAAATGCACACAGGCACTGTTACTACATAATGCCAGCAAAAAGGAGGTGAAAGCACAAAAATTATGCAATGTAATGTGAACATTGTCCATCATACATATGAATCAATTTCATATGTACAACCAACACCCAACAATGCAACAGTGAACAACACCAGTAAAAAGGGTCACAAAGAAATGGTTCCAAAATGAAATGAACCAGAGAAATGCAACTTCAAGGCATGAATCCATAGTGAAACAGACCAAGTGACAACAATGCAGAGCTCCACCAGGCAAGATGATAACCCATATATATACATACAAGAATGCATATATATATATATATATATATATATATATATATATATATACATGCCAGAAATCAAGAAGACGATGTAACTTCAAATGAAAACATATGGGTCAGTGCAACATGTGCAACTCAGTGAATTAGAGGCAACAAAAAAAATCAGGCAACAGGAGCATATGGTGGTGCAGACTACAAATCTTGCTTGATTACTTAATCTTTCCCTTCAATTCTTCTGTTTATATTGTTACAGGCATATTCTTTTTAGAATTTATAACTTAAATTCATTTAAATGGGAAGATTCAAATTTTCCTATTTAGTTTGAGTCTGCAATTTAAAACAGAGAGGAGCAAACAGTACTCAAATGCAAGTGCACAACTAGACCCAAGTCCAACAGACTCAAGAGAATGCAACAACATGTCAACAGAAATGACATAGCAACAAGGCAGACCCCATACTCAGGTGGACAACATATCAAAATTTTGGAAATACAAAGTATTCAAATGAACACAGTAAGCTACATGATGATCAAACAAAGGGATGCAGACCAATATGTTCATGAAATGAAACACTCAATGGTGAAGCAATTCGAATGAACACAGCATGTACAAGTTACAAAAACTCAAGTGAAGCAAGTACAGTGTGACAGTGAATGGGAAAATGTGTGAACATAGCAAACTAAATGAAACAGTGGACAGGACAATTACAGTGCAACTCAATGCTACAAAAGACCAACAGTATTAATGCAACTCCATGCCAATATGACTGCAAGAACATGAGTACAGATAACAGCATGGTAAAATGCACCCCAAAGCCAAGCATGTACATAAGTGGACGATGCAGACAATAGTTAAGTTCAAGTGCAACAAAATGGAATGCAACTACAAGTGTAATAGTCAAGTCTAAATGCATAAATGAGGAGACTGCAGTGGACAGTGCAGACAAAATGAAAGGCACCAGTGAAACGAAGCAAAGGATCAAATCAAAACAAATGAAACTGGGTTCAAAATTTTCTTAACATTAAAAGCTTCAGATTTTAAACTTTGAAACTGATATTCATTTCAAATTAGAGGGGAAAAAATTTATTTACAGACACATGCATGCATCACATATGCACTGGAGTTCAAACAAGCAAGATTTTTGGTATAACATCTGTTCTTATCAATTTAAAAACAAATTTACAAATAGCATCTATTCTCCTCAGAAATAAAAAAACAAAATTTATAGCATCTGTTTTCATCAGTAAAAAAAAACAATATCATATAGCATCTGTTTTTAACAGTTTAAAAACAATTCAAATAGCATCTGTTCTTAACAATTTAAATCAAATTCAAAGAGCATCTGTTCTTAACAGTTTATATCAAATATCAAATAGTATTTGTTCTCAACAGTTTAAAATTAAAATCCATAGCATCTGTTCTTAACATTTTAAATTAACATTTAAGTAGCATCTGTTCTCAACAGTCTAGATTTTTAAAAACAAATTTTATAGCATCTGTTTTTAACAGTTTAAAATTAAATCCCAAATAGTGTCTGTTCTCACCAATTTAAAAATTAAAATCAATAGCATCTGTTCTCAACAGTCTAGATCTAATATCAAATAGCATTTGTTCTCAATAGTTTAAAATTAAAATCCATAGCATCTGTTCTTAACAGTTTAAATTAACATTTAAGTAGCATCTGTTCTCAACAGTCTAGATTTTTAAAAACAAATTTTATAGCATCTGTTTTTAACAGTTTAAAATTAAATCCCAAATAGTGTCTGTTCTCACCAATTTAAAAATTAAAATCAATAGCATCTGTTCTCAACAGTCTAGATCTAATATCAAATAGCATTTGTTCTCAACAGTTTAAATTAAATTGACCGAGAGCAAAGAGCAAATGATAGCAAACAACACTCAAAACATAGCATGCAACCAACATTCAATTCAACCAAATTTAAAAACTTGAATCTAAATTAATCGTGAGTAAAGAACTCACCTTTCACCGAATCGAAATGGAGCAACGCAAATTAGAACGAGGCCGGCGCCTTTGATTTGAAAAGCCCCAATTTTGTTGAATGACGAAGTGGAGACGAGGTCGCCATTTTTTTCTTTCGTGTGTTTTATTATTATTTTTTTTCGTATGAACTGATGGAGGAAGGAGGTAGGGTTTCGAATGAATATAAAAGAGGGGAGAGACGTGTTTTTGGTCGTGGGTTATGGCGTGACGAAAGGCGTGTATTTGGCTGACAGGGGTAAGGTAATGTACTCTTTTTTTTTTATTATTTTTTTATATATATACTTTTTATTATTATTATTATTATACAATTATTAATTTTTTATATATCTTTTCTTTCATTTTATGTTCAATTGTTTTGTTTAATTTTTGTTGTTAAAACTTTAACTAAGTGTACTTATTTATTTTATTTTTGTATTGATTACAATTTTGTTCCTTTTATTTATTTTTAAAGAAAAGAAAAATGTTATTTAAAACTAACCATCCATTTATAAATTTACATAAGCAACAATTCTTATATCCAAATTTATGTTCTTCTAAGTCGTTAGTTTGAATTCCAATACAAATTCAATATTCAATTTCAACTTCAAAGTTAAATTCAAATTCTATTCAACTTTAAATAGATTAAATTCTTAAATTTAATCGCCAATTTATTCTGATAATTTGAAATTCAAGTCAAATCATCATTTAAATATTTAAAATAAATTAAATATTTACAAATTAAATTGTTCAAAAATTCTGGGTTGTTACAATCTCCCCTCCTTAAAAGAATTTCGTCCCGAAATTATAAGTTAGAAAAAACGATTGCTAAAATCTCACCGATATTTATACCCTACACAATTTTATCAAGTTTCAAACTCACAAATAATTATAGGATTCATTCCACTTATTTCATCTCAGCAGTTTTGTTCATCGATTTCAATAATCAAGACACAAAAGTCTTTTACCAAATTTTTGACTTACAAAAACTCAGATTTTTAAACTTGAAATCTTTCATGCTAAATATTTGCATAATATATCTTATCCAAAAAACTGTGGACTTTCAAGATACTTTTAAAAATCTTCTTCCTTAATTCATTAAGTTAGAATTATGTAATTCTAATTTCAGATTATTGATTTTCTATTTAAAGTTTGAAAATACTTGATAACTCGAAGTTTAACAAGTCCATCGTCGTTCTTACAGACATTAGGCATACGCTGGCCAGGCGCAAGACTAAAAATCTCCAAGTACTAAATATACTTGCTTCAACTCCCAGTGAAAATACTTTTTTTTAAAATTATTTTAAAAATGGATATGGAAAGCACGTTCCCCCATGGATCACAGTTTACCCGGCGGTTACGCTACTATCTCAGTAGAATCACTTGTAACCTTAGATTTCTCATCACTCATGAATTTCGCCATGGTTGTCGCCTTAGATCGCGGTCCACACGACGGTTACGCTACTATCTCAGTAGAATCGCTCGTGGCCTTAGGCATCACGCCCCTCGAATTTCGCTTCGGTTTCCAAATCGCAGTTTACTCGGCGGTTGCGCCACTATCTCAGTGGAATCGCTTGTAACTGTAGGCATCACGCCCCACGAATTACGCCAGCATCAATTCACATAATCCCAAACACGATGATCCATCGTGGGGGATATCATATCAGTCCCAATGGACATTCCACTAATGGAATTCTACGTAGCTACGATTTCCAATGGACACTCCACCGAGTTCCAATCACCTTCACACATAATAAATGGAAGGTACATTTCCATATCCTCAGTTTTTAGAAAACATATGTCATATACATATAGTACTTCATTTCACATTTCGTACATATCATACCTATGTAAACCTACACAGGACTTTTCATAATAATGACTTTCCAAACTGATAGTTTTCGATTATATTCACATATATAAGTTACGAAAACTCAATTCACATTCACAACAAATAGAGGATTCCAAATTTTCCATCACGTTTAAAATTTTCCTCTAAATCGATTTGAAAATTTAAGGTTATCTCAAACCTAATTCACATTCACAATCCAATTTATTATCGACTTCACATTCGATTTGGATTTCACGTTACATCGTCAATTCTCAACACATAATTGATGTCTATCGATATATAACCTCTAAGCTCGTACGTCTCAGAGAAGGGTGTTAAGCTAAAAGAATAAATTCTCCGCCACCAACAGATATATATTTAATAGAGATCAAATGCTATGTCATCAATTCACAATGTTAGACATACAATCCCAATCGACTATCCAAAATTCAAAGCTCAACTTATATTGTTTTTGATGTCAAAGTTAAACTCAATTTTAACTCAAGATTCAATCTTTTTGAAAAATTCCCAAGTTGAACTAATTGTTCACATTTCTCAAAATAATATCTTTACAAGATATATAATTTTCACACTTAGCCATTTGAAACTAATTTCAAATACTCATTTTTTCAATTTATCTTTAAAAGATAAAATTTCAAACCTTTCATTTCATATTGGAAAACATTTCCATACTTATTAAATAATAAGTAATTCACAAATTCTTTTATTTTCAACTCGAAAAATATTCTATATACTTGAATCAAAATTAAGTATATATTTCACTCTTTAAGGAAATCATTCTTTTAAACACATTTATTTGAGTTAAAACGAATGTTGCGTAAAACATCGTTACGACAACTCAAAATCACTAGTATAAGGATTCGGATTTAAAATAGATATATAAATCCCAATACTATAAACAACATTTCCTTTCGGAAACCATTTACTATAACAACAATGTTATAGTCCATCTTTTCCTTATTTTTCTCGAAAACGCCTATTTCAACAATTGAATGTTGAAATCTATGTATTCGATAGTTAATGCATTTTAAAACATCTTTAAAACTATTAACTTTTTCAACTTCAACTTAATTCATAGTTTGAATTCTTCATACTTTTCATAGTATTAGTTTTAAACCGATTTCAAACTTTTCAATATTAAGTTTTTCACTTAATTTAATTTTCCGCACGTTTAAATTCAAATTCATCACTGAATTTATTAAACCTATAATGGATTATCATGTTGACAACTTCAAATTTGAAATCTAAATTTCATTTGAACTTTACATTTGCTTTCTATTTCAAAAATAATCAACTAGTTCTTTAGTAAATTATTCATCGAATTGGTTCCATTAGATCTATATTTCCATATTAACTATTTTGGGCAATAGTTTTAAACTTGAAATATAAACTTCACATCAAACTAGTTTGATTCATATAGTTAAATCAACAATTAAACTTCCTTCCATAATATCACTTCCCTAAAACATATCCGTTTTAGTCAATAATATATTCACTGTCCAAAATCGTGAATATACTTTTTTAAACAGTTTCATCATTTCTACAACTTATTTTTATTTTTAAAGGGTTATCCACTGTCCAAAATCGTGGATATAACTCCTTTAATAAGCTACAACAATTTACTTATCAAATTCAATTGATTTCGAATTTATAAACAATCTTTACAAATTCCATTTCTATTTATAAACTTCGATTGACAATCTTTTTTATTAATTCAATTCAATTCAATTTATATAACTCAGTTATATACCAAAAGTTCATATTATAAGTTAAATACTTATAATCCATTTATTCACTAAATCGTTCTTCAAAACATTTGAAATTAATTTTCAAAAGAATTCAGAATCAAATTCTCAAGTTATAGTTTAATTATCCTCTTGGCTATAACTAAATTGAAATATCATTTTATTTCACAATTATTATTTTGTAGATATTCACAATATTTGATTCAAACCAATTTAAACCAATTTCATTAATTCACTTCACTTATATTTTATTTTTCATAAGTCTCAATAATTCGATAATGGATTTCGAATGAGAAACTATCACAATCCTAATTTTAGAGAGGGGAATTTTCAAAATAATTCTAACTTTCAAAATACCTTTTTATTTTACAAAGAAAACAATTTCAAACTTATTTTAAATTTGAAAACATTTTTCTTTAAAGTGGTTCTAGTAACTATTCATATTAAACATCATAAACTGAGCTTTGAGTAAACCAAAGCTCTGATACCACTTTTGTAATGACCCGCCGCTCTGACCGCCTCTAGTCGGTAATTAAACCAACTCGAAACGTTCAAAATGACGGATTGTTGTTCAGTTTATAAAGTTTAAACAGAATCAGCCATAGAATCACAGAATAATCATAATATTATTCATAAATGAATTTTTCTTACATACATATATCAGAGTTTGTACAATGCATTAAATTTTTATACAGCGGAACAATTTATTTTCATTAAGTACAAGAAAATTTTCTAGAAAAACTTTTAGTGGAGTGCTTTCCCCAACTCTCTCTAACTTCGCGGCCTGAAAATCTTCAAGCTGTAAAAGTACTCGGTCTGACCCCGAGCGTTTATTGCAAAACACAAAAACACTCGAGTCAGGATTAATCTTTATTCAAGTAATTAAATTTGTAATGAACTGAATAAAATGGTAACAGAGATGACGAATCACATGAATCAATTTAGATCTATTATGGATTTTCACATTAACAACTTCAATTTAATTTTTTTCTTTTCCGAAATCTATCAATCCTGTGTGGCTGCAGTACACACGTATATTTTCACACATGTGCACTGCCTCGCCAACACGTGTGCACCAAACAAACAAGAGCAAGTGTGCAAGTGCAAATCACAAAGACCACAAAGAAATGCTCAAGGCAAAACTAGTGCCAACTTGAACAAAAACATGCAGCAAACAAACATGCAGCAGTAAACATGCCACATCAAACATGCAAAACAGATCATGTACAAGGGCAGTGAACCCTGAAAAATTTCAGTGAAACAGGTAACACAAGCTACAAATAAGCAAAGACCGTATGGTCAGTGCACAAGAACAAAGAACACAAGTACAGGCAGCAGTGTACAACAATGCAATCAACACAGCAGCTCGAAGGCAGAGTATATGCAAATGAAGATCACAAATGCAAGTGCAGGTGAACAATTTGGCACCAAACTGAACCCAACACCATAGGAACAAGATGAGACAGCAATAAATGAGGTTGCAAAGTCAAATTTTTAACAAAATGGCAAAGGTCAAGCTACTGACCAATCACACAAATGCACACAGGCACTGTTACTACATAATGCCAGCAAAAAGGAGGTGAAAGCACAAAAATTATGCAATGTAATGTGAACATTGTCCATCATACATATGAATCAATTTCATATGTACAACCAACACCCAACAATGCAACAGTGAACAACACCAGTAAAAAGGGTCACAAAGAAATGGTTCCAAAATGAAATGAACCAGAGAAATGCAACTTCAAGGCATGAATCCATAGTGAAACAGACCAAGTGACAACAATGCAGAGCTCCACCAGGCAAGATGATAACCCATATATATACATACAAGAATGCATATATATATATATATACATGCCAGAAATCAAGAAGACGATGTAACTTCAAATGAAAACATATGGGTCAGTGCAACATGTGCAACTCAGTGAATTAGAGGCAACAAAAAAAATCAGGCAACATGAGCATATGGTGGTGCAGACTACAAATCTTGCTTGATTACTTAATCTTTCCCTTCAATTTTCTGTTTATATTGTTACAGGCATATTCTTTTTAGAATTTATAACTTAAATTCATTTAAATGGGAAGATACAAATTTTCCTATTTAGTTTGAGTCTGCAATTTAAAACAGAGAGGAGCAAACAGTACTCAAATGCAAGTGCACAACTAGACCCAAGTCCAACAGACTCAAGAGAATGCAACAACATGTCAACAGAAATGACATAGCAACAAGGCAGACCCCATACTCAGGTGGACAACATATCAAAATTTTGGAAATACAAAGTATTCAAATGAACACAGTAAGCTACATGATGATCAAACAAAGGGATGCAGACCAATATGTTCATGAAATGAAACACTCAATGGTGAAGCAATTCGAATGAACACAGCATGTACAAGTTACAAAAACTCAAGTGAAGCAAGTACAGTGTGACAGTGAATGGGAAAATGTGTGAACATAGCAAACTAAATGAAACAGTGGACAGGACAATTACAGTGCAACTCAATGCTACAAAAGACCAACAGTATTAATGCAACTCCATGCCAATATGACTGCAAGAACATGAGTACAGATAACAGCATGGTAAAATGCACCCCAAAGCCAAGCATGTACATAAGTGGACGATGCAGACAATAGTTAAGTTCAAGTGCAACAAAATGGAATGCAACTACAAGTGCAACAGTCAAGTCTAAATGCATAAATGAGGAGACTGCAGTGGACAGTGCAGACAAAATGAAAGTTACCAGTGAAACGAAGCAAAGGATCAAATCAAAACAAATGAAACTGGGTTCAAAATTTTCTTAACATTAAAAGCTTCAGATTTTAAACTTTGAAACTGATATTCATTTCAAATTAGAGGGGAAAAAGTTTATTTACAGACACATGCATCATCACATATGCACTGGAGTTCAAACAAGCAAGATTTTTGGTATAACATCTGTTCTTATCAATTTAAAAACAAATTTACAAATAGCATCTATTCTCCTCAGAAATAAAAAAACAAAATTTATAGCATCTGTTTTCATCAGTAAAAAAAAACAATATCATATAGCATCTGTTTTTAACAGTTTAAAAACAATTCAAATAGCATCTGTTCTTAACAATTTAAATCAAATTCAAAGAGCATCTGTTCTTAACAGTTTATATCAAATATCAAATAGTATTTGTTCTCAACAGTTTAAAATTAAAATCCATAGCATTTGTTCTTAACAGTTTAAATTAACATTTAAGTAGCATCTGTTCTCAACAGTCTAGATTTTTAAAAACAAATTTTATAGCATCTGTTTTTAACAGTTTAAAATTAATTCCCAAATAGTGTCTGTTCTCACCAATTTAAAAATTAAAATCAATAGCATCTGTTCTCAACAGTCTAGATCTAATATCAAATAGCATTTGTTCTCAACAGTTTAAAATTAAAATCCATAGCATCTGTTCTTAACAGTTTAAATTAACATTTAAGTAGCATCTGTTCTCAACAGTCTAGATTTTTAAAAACAAATTTTATAGCATCTGTTTTTAACAGTTTAAAATTAAATCCCAAATAGTGTCTGTTCTCACCAATTTAAAAATTAAAATCAATAGCATCTGTTCTCAACAGTCTAGATCTAATATCAAATAGCATTTGTTCTCAACAGTTTAAATTAAATTGACCGAGAGCAAAGAGCAAATGATAGCAAACAACACTCAAAATATAGCATGCAACCAACATTCAATTCAACCAAATTTAAAAACTTGAATCTAAATTAATCGTGAGTAAAGAACTCACCTTTCACCGAATCGAAATGGAGCAACGCAAATTAGAACGAGGTCGGCGCCTTTGATTTGAAAAGCCCCAATTTTGTTGAATGACGAAGTGGAGACGAGGCCGCCATTTTTTTCTTTCGTGTGTTTTTTTTTTTTTCGTATGAACTGATGAGGAAGGAGGTAGGGTTTCGAATGAATATAAAAGAGGGGAGAGACGTGTTTTTGGTCGTGGGTTATGGCGTGACGAAAGGCGTGTATTTGGCTGACAGGGGTAAGGTAATGTACTCTTTTTTTTTTATTTTTTTATTTATTTTTTTATATATATACTTTTTATTATTATTATTATACAATTATTAATTTTTTATATATCTTTTCTTTCATTTTATGTTCAATTGTTTTGTTTAATTTTTGTTGTTAAAACTTTAACTAAGTGTACTTATTTATTTTATTTTTGTATTGATTACAATTTTGTTCCTTTTATTTATTTTTAAAGAAAAGAAAAATGTTATTTAAAACTAACCATCCATTTATAAATTTACATAAGCAACAATTCTTATATCCAAATTTATTTTCTTCTAAGTCGTTAGTTTGAATTCCAATACAAATTCAATATTCAATTTCAACTTCAAAGTTAAATTCAAATTCTATTCAACTTTAAATAGATTAAATTCTTAAATTTAATCGCCAATTTATTCTGATAATTTGAAATTCAAGTCAAATCATCATTTAAATATTTAAAATAAATTAAATATTTACCAATGAAATTGTTCAAAAATTCTGGGTTGTTACAATTACCTTTTTAGAACACATATCTTAGAATGCTCATCATCCTCCAATGATGATGTTTTAAAAGCAAAAATCCATACAAGTCCATTCCTGGTTGGAACGAAACCGAAGGCACTATCTTGTTACACTCATTTTGGAATCACCCTCAGAATTAATGACAATAGCCCTTGTTATCCCAACTTTTGGCAAAGTTGAGATACCCAAAAATTTACTAAAAATCAATGATTATTATTCTTGAATATCAATTGAGCATTGCAGGATAACCATGGATATCGATGAGTTTTTGCCGAGTCCAGATTGAGCTACAATTGATAGGACATGACAAGAAAGATCATAGAAGTCCGCATCTCAAATTTCAAGTCAATCCGAGTTTGTATGCTTAAGTTACGATGGATTCAAGTTGAGAGAGATGGACCTAGCTCGGTTCGAATCCATCACCCCTTCATTGGTTCGAACCCATCAGGGCAGGCATCACGTTCGAATCCATAAGCAGAGACGACGTTCGAATCCATCAGCTAGTGCCCGCCTCACATCCATCAACTTCGACTCCATTTACTTCGAATCCATCCCGTGACCTTCCTTCGTATCCATCCAACCAAAGCCACTCCACATCCACTACTTCGAATCCATAAGAAATGCCCTTGCTTCGACTCCATCCAAGTGACCATACTTCGACTCTATCAACTATGCATCGATTCAGATTCGTCCACAAGGCCATAAGACCGAATCCATCGAAGTGTTCTATGTCTTCGAATCCCAGTGGAGAGAAAGCATCGAACCGCTCCTGATCGATTCGATGGAAGTGCTAGTTTCTATCGATTCGAAGGGAGCGACTCTTCGAATCGATAGCCTTGAAACCATCAAGTAGGCACGGCTACGAACTCGGAGTCGACCCATTCAACTCGGCGAAAAGTAGGGATCGGCTCGAAGAACGCGCGACACGTCACAAGAGCATGGATTCGACCCTATGGGTTCGAACCGTATCGATTCGAACGAACCCACAGGATCGATTCGAAGCAGCCAGCACGCCGAGAATCTCTATCTTGAATCGATCGTATCTCTCAATCCCTTGACCAAATGCCATGAAATTTTTACAGGAGTTTGCCTACATGTTGGAGAATGTTCACGCCAAATTTCATCACGATTGGACACTTTTTTGATCGATTCGAACCAAGGGTCGAATCGATCCCAATGTGAGCCCAGATCTCCAGGTTTCGGCCATGTAGGCCCCCTCAAGTGCCTGAAGCGGTCTACCATACTTTTAGGAGAAATATCAGCCTCCTACGCCTATAAATAGAGCCCCAGGTCATTTAGAAAAGGGGATCTTGATTTGGAAGCATCCAGGCTCTATCAGACTCTACCGCGCACTTCACTACTACCATCGTACTCGAATTTCAGAGCTATAATCCATTGTAATCCGCTGTAATTAATTGTAACCAGCGAAGAATATCAATAAAAGTTAAAACCTTTGAATTGGACTTAGGCCGGAGATAGCCGAACCACTATAAATTGTGTGTTCTTGTTCATAATTTCTATTTTGCTGCGTGTTGCTTGCTTAGATCTGTGATTTGTGTTTGGATATTGCTGATTTATATTCCAACACTGGTGCTTTCACAATACTTGGGGTTTGTGACCAATTTTGGCACAAACACTTTGGTGCTTTCACTGAGAAGACTAGCACCCGCTACATCAGATTCAGAATTCAGATTCAGAAATAATGACTCGACAAACAAGACAAAGGGTTGATCGGAGCCAACAAGAAGGAAGCCAAGAAGCATCCTCGGAGGAGGGACAAGCTTCCGTCTACATCACCAGAGACGAGATGGAAGCTATGGCTAATTCATTACGCGAAAGCATGATGAAGACTCAACAGGAGATGCTGCAGAATTTCCTCGAACAAATGAGGGCGACGAATATGCAGAACCTTGGACCAACCACAATAGCTGCTAGTGTGGGACAAGGAATCAGGATTACAGAAGCCAACGAAGGTCAGGTTCAAGACCAGAATGTAGGAGTTGAAGGTGACCAACAAGGACTTGGGGGCGGACCCTTGGGATCCGATACTGGAACGCCAATAGACGGAGCCCAACGAGCTGGAGTCAATGCTTATGCTAATGAGCCACCAGAAGAATACGTACCAGAATTCCCTTCAAGGCTCAGGGGGCAGGATAGGAACTTGACAAGGGGGCAACCCCTAGACGGAGACGAGAGAATGATTGGCCTAATGCGACGAATCATGAGAGGAGGACTGCCTAGCGGAGGGCTGGAAGAAGTTAGTCGGAGTCCGTTCACTCCGAACATCCGAAACGCAAGGAACCCTCCAAAATTCAAACTACCAACGCTAGAACCCTACGACGGGAGGTCAGACCCGACCATGCATATTACCAGATATATTAGGCACATGGAAGTGTTGGGGGCATCCGAGGAAGTGATGGCACGTTCCTTCCCTCTATATTTGTCAGATTTGGCTGCGCTTTGGTTCACGCAACTGGAGACTGGATCAATCAGAACATGGAGCGAGCTTGTAGACTGCTTCATGAGACAGTTTAGTCCATGTGACGCAACCCAAGAGCGTGACGACTTTAGCTTCGATCAAGCAAAGGGCCGGAGAGTCCATAAAAGATTTCCTACTAAGATTCAATGTAATAGTGACTTCTGTAGATCGCCCGGATCCATCGATGATTTTGATGGCGGCGGTGGCAGGAGTCGCGGAAGGCACCAAATTTAAAGATTCTCTGACTAAAGATCCACCACAAGATCTTGGAGAGTTCTTTCATAAAGCTGAAAAGTTCATCCGATTAGAAGAATCACCAGCCGAGAGGCTGGAAACAAATGTTGCGCAGAGCGAAGGAACCTCCAGAGAACAGTCGGGAGCGGACAAGGGAAAAAGAAAACATGATGATAGACATGATGGTCCTGGTAAACGGAAGAAATTCCGAGAACCAAGATTTAGGCAGTACACAGATCTGAATGCAGGCCTAGAAAGAATTTACACTGAAACTCGGGGCCAACTCCCCTATCGAAAGCCACATATAAGGGATCCCACTGAGCGGGAGCGCATGACTGGAAAATATTGCCTATTCAATGAGCTAGATGGGAACACCACAGATGAATGCCGCCACCTAAAGGATGAGGTGGAAGAACATGCCAGGGGTGGTAGATTGCCGCAATTTGTCAGAGAACGGACAGCGACGTTAAGGCCTGAACAACTACCGCCTCCTCCTAACAGGAACGGTCCTGGATCGGGATCACGACTCATCATCCACTGATTAAAGATGGCAAAGGCTAAGTCTGGGATTTGGACTTCGGTCGAATAATTCTATTTAGATTTGTTTTCAGAATAAACGGTTACTCCACTTACACATGTACGAGAACCGGAGAGATCCCTAGGCATGCTCTGAGATGGAGATAAACCGATACGCCCAGAGAGGCAATGTTTAACTTTTTCTGATGTTTGAGATTGAACATCTAGAACTCGAATTTTAAATAAATAAATTAGAACTTCTTGCAATAAACCTTTTGACCGGAGAGTCAGAAGATGAACATTAATACCAATATAAAAATGATCGCTTTATGACCCTACCCGGAGAGGCGGGGTCCGGAGTGCAAGAAGTGAGTTGCTTCGCCGGAGAGCGACAGGATCAACTCACTTAAGCGCTGTTTCCCCTTCACCGGAGAGTGACAGGATGGGATCCAGCAAGAGCCCGGAGAGGCTATGATCGGTCTCGAACGACCAAGACATCACTTAATGTTCAGATACACTGAACCGGAGCGCAAGAAGTGGGTTACTTCGCCGGAGAGCGACAGGATCAACTCACTTAAGCGTTGTTTCCCCTTCACCGGAGAGTGACAGGATGGGATCCAGCAAGAGCCCGGAGAGGCTATGATCGGTCCAGAACGACCATGACATCGCTATATGTCCTAACCAGGACCAGAGTGCAAGGGATAGAAAGCAATGCCAGAGTGCAATAGGATCTTTCTATTCAATCACTAAGTCTAGAATGGACTTAGTAAGGGTTCAGAGTAGCCATTAATAGTCCGGAGAGACTACGGAACTTCACGAATGCTGATTCGGCTTCGAAAAGCCATAAACTTGATTGATAATACCGCAGCTATGAATGAAACATGAATCTAATGCATTCGATTTAAGACCGTTCAAAACATACCTTTTACCAAAAGGCATGTTTTATGAGAAATATCAGCCTCCTACGCCTATAAATAGAGCCCCAGGTCATTCAGAAAAGGGGATCTTGATTTGGAAGCATCCAGGCTCTATCAGACTCTACCGCGCACTTCACTACTACCATCGTACTCGAATTTCAGAGCTATAATCCATTGTAATCCGCTGTAATTAATTGTAACCAGCGAAGAATATCAATAAAAGTTAAAACCTTTGAAGTGGACTTAGGCCGGAGATAGCCGAACCACTATAAATTGTGTGTTCTTGTTCATAATTTCTATTTTGCTGCGTGTTGCTTGCTTAGATCTGTGATTTGTGTTTGGATATTGCTGATTTATATTCCAACACTGGTGCTTTCACAATACTTGGGGTTTGTGACCAATTTTGGCACAAACAGCCCTTGCACTCTGAATCTTCATCTCGAACATCACTTGAGATTTCATGACCTATGGTTTAATTTGGATCGATGTGGTTTTCAGAAATCCAAATTTGGAAATTCGATCCCGGTCTCACCGAAATCCAAAACGTCGTCTTTTAAGGTCAAGTTGTTTTAAGTTAAAACAATTTAATTTATTATTTATATTCATATAGATGGATAATTCACATATTCACAGATAGATAATCCATATTATCACAATTTAACCAAATCATCTCATATCACAAATCGTTACATATTCCACATCAGAGATATCAAACAATACAAGGCATTCGATATCATTCAACCATCATAAGCAAAGATTAATTAGTCACACTATTAATAATTACATCCATTACTAAAAATCCTGCCTACTTAACCGTTAATTAATTATAAATTAATCAATTAATCATCCCTTAATTATCATCTTAATTAATTAACCTTAATTAATAAATCTTGAATTACATCAAGTAATTAGCCTTAATCAATTACACAAATTAATTATCCTTTAATCATTCACATTAATTAACCTTTAATTACTCTTATTAATTACGTTAATTAATGATCGTCTAATTTCTTACCTTAATTAATTACTCTTTTATTTAACAAATAATCTTTAATTAACCATATTCATTAATTAACCTTAATTAATCACATTCAGTAATCAACTAGCCATTAATTAATTACCTTAATTAATCAATCCTCTAATTAATTACACTAAGTAATTAATCCTTCAACTACTTTCCATTAAATAATTCCCTTTTAATTAATTACATCCAGTAATTACCCATTAATTACTTACATTAAATAATTACACGTTATTAATTACATTAAGTAATTATACTTAATCAATCGTCAAGTGATCATCTTTAATTAATTAAACTAGTTAATTAACTTAAATTAATCACATTAATTTAATTAATTACATTGAGTGATTAATCCCTTTGATTACTTCCATTAATTAATCACTCTTAAAATAATTGGCCTTTAATTAATTATACAAATTAATTAACCCTTAATTAATCAAGTAATTAACTATTCCGAATTAATCAACCCAATTAATTACATTTATTAATTATTTCTTAATCACTAGTTAATGATCCTTAAATTAATTGCATTCATTAGCTATCTAATAATTACTTTCCATAAGTAATAACACTTTGATTATTATCACAAACTAATTTACCCTTATTAATTCGTTAAGTAATTAACCCTTAATTAAATGATTATCCTAATTAATTAATCATTTAAATCTTATTTAAATTAAATACTTGAAATTAATTTATTATTAACATAAAAATCAATTAAGATCTTTTTGATTGATTAAAAATCCGATACACCTACCTTAATTATTCCTTAATTACAACATTTGTTACATTTTAAAAATACTTAGAAATTTTATTACAAAATTTATCTAACATATAATTTCTTTAAAATCAAAACAATTTAAACATTACTTTATCATTTAAATCTTGGAATAATTTGTTTAAAACTTGTTTAAACATTTGCTTAGAAAAATAATTCATTTTAAATATACTTTAAATCTTTAAACTTGTTTAAAACATTTTGTTTTATAAACTATATTTTTCAAAATCTAGTTACAAAATTTATTTCGAAAACCTATTCATACACTTAAATTTAGTATAATTAAATTGTTTGAAACTTATTTATCTTACATACTTTAAAATTTGATAAAAAAATTATTCAAGCTTTATACAAAAATCTGGAAAACCAAATTTTTACTTCACAAATAGAAAACCCGAGCCTAACACTAGTGATTCCCGAGATCACCCTCGAGTAATACACGAACAATCCACACAAACCCTTACTTCAAGTCGAACACGAAAGAAACTTTGAACCTGACCCAAGCACACTCTTCTTCCCCAAAACAGATACATGAAGATGTACACATGTATAGGCACACCGTACCCACAACCCTCCAACCATCTCTTCGACCATGGACGAGTTGATGCCGACCCCGCCTATCCACTCGTTCACGCAGAATGACGATATCACCTCCGCATCAAAATCGAACCCAATCGACCAATACTTGGAACCAATCTCGATCGAAAAACCCACGATCGCTGACGATTCCGACCTCGAGAACCCTCTTCGACCTCACCAAAACTTCGTCACGAACTCCACTATCGTTTCCCCCGATCGCGATCCACCCCTATGCATCACCATCGCCGTACCAGCCTTGACAATTCCAACAACCAAAACCCACCACTAAACCCAATATCGCCTCCGACCTAATGCCTCGATCACCGATAAAATCCACAACTATTTTTCCCTCGATCCACAACACTCCAGCTATCCCCAGACCAAATCCCGACGAAAATCTCGTCGCCATTCATCGACAATCGACGAAAACCCTAAAATTGATCAATCCTAGAATTCTCAACAAATACAATACTAAAAATCAAGAAACCTATATCAAAATTCATGAATTTCTAATACAAACCAGGTTCTAAAATCAAATTCTGAAATTATGATGATTGATTTTTAAGTTATATTTTTGATCATCACTGTATTTTATATTTTGTAAAAATTACTAGATATAAAATCTTAAAACCATTTTTAAAATGATTATTACACTGTAATAATCATCTTTTATCTATAAATTTTAGCCTAAATTTGATTATAGAGAGAGAAATTGGTTTAACTTGCGAGGATTTGTGCCTGACATATAGACAAAGGAATATTGATATATATACATAGGCATTTGCATTGAACAGTTCAGTATATATACAAGAATTCACATCCTTGCATATAAAACATAAACATTCCTCGGTATTACTTCAACATTCCATCTCATGCATGAAATTATAATACAGATTCAAGTTTTTAAAAATGTTAACTCATTGGTTGAACATAAACAGAGAATAGGATCTTCATTAATGATCTGCAATTTGAAATTTGATCTGGACCTATTTGCATTTGATTTGAATTCTATGATGTTGAAACTGAAACTGATGTTGACCTTGTTGCATGCTTTGATTCAGATTGGAATATGTTGATGATTTCAAAAACTGAAATTGTTTGAAGCTTTGATTTTTTTTCTTTTGAATTTAGACTTCAGTTTTATAGAGAAGAAAAAAAGGATGTTTGAACTGTAAACTTTGAACTGGAAATAAAATAATCAGGTTTCTTCTTTAAATCACTTATTTATAAATAATTTTTTAAAGAGACAAATGTGACCACTTGTTAATTTAAATTTTCCTTAGCTTACGAAAGTACAAAACATCATATTATTATTACAAATGTATTTGCATGTTATAAGGGTCTTATAAATGTCAAATATGTGTATTATTACGTTCTCATGCATTTAAAATTTGTGTAATATGTATATATTTTTATATGTTTATATTAATTAGCCTTTATGTTTATTTCAAATAAAATTTTAAAAGAAAGTAATTTAAAATCAAAAGAATTGAACCTTATATTAAATAATTTTCTTATGCTTTATATGCTTTTAAATGTTTGGTATAAATTATTTTTTAAACTTTAAACTTAAGTTAAATATTTTTAAAAAAATATAGATATTATCTTTGTTGTTAAGAAATAGAAAGTTTAATTTTAAATAGCCTTTGAAAAGTATTAAATTAAATTCAATCATAACTCCCAAATTATAATATATATATATTAAAATTTGGAAACATATTTTTATTTATTAAATTCAAACCAAAGCTTTCCCATTTATAATATATATTATATATACATTATAAATAGAAAAAAAAATTAATATTAGCTCGGAAAATTTGTTATATTGAATTTTTAAAACATAACTTCAAATCACAATATATACATATATATTACAATTTGAAAACATAATCTTTTATTAAAGTAAAACCAAAGACTTTCTATTTGCAATATATATGCCAATATATATATTATAGATATAAAACAATTTTATTAGCTTTAAAAGAATAAACTTGCCAATTTTAAAATAATTATAAAAGAAAATTATCAAGCCAATACTACCAAATTTGAATGACTATAAAAGATATTATTAAATTAATATTGCCTAATTTAAATATTTATAAAAGAAAATTATTTAAACAAATGTTGCCTATTTAAAAGTTATAAAACAAGATTATCAAATTATATTGTCTATTCAAATTATTATAGATGAAGATTATCAAATTTTTGTTGCCAAAATTTCCAAGTCATCACATATGTATTGAAATACAATATTCTAAATAATGATTTTGAATATAATGTTTACACATTATAACCAAAAAATTTATCGAAGTCAGTGGGAGATCTTTTGATTCTGTGAGTCCTTGGATATGATCCAAGAAATGGCAAAAAATATCATTTCTTAAGCATTAGATTTGAATAAATATTTTGATATAAATATCAATTAGTTTGATTATTAATCAAAATGCAGAGGAAGCGTGCACTCATAAGAAAGAAATTTAAAAGGTACATAAATATTTCTAAACGGTGAGTAAACAACACATTGTCAATTTTAACGATGTACTTGTATTAAAAGAAGCTTTAGGTGTTCTAATACTCAACATTGGATCTGTAAATGATGCCTTTTATATTCAGTATAAAACATACCGGGAATATCTCAATTTAATATGCAATGACACTTTATTAAATTATTTAATACTGAATATGTGAGATGAGTTCCTTATGCATTGGCAATTGGAATTACCATACATGTTCATTGTCGACGATATCATGATTTATTTATATATTTGATACATAAAGAAAATATCAAATCCAAACTGATATTACTAATGGTAGCTTGGAGTGTTGTCATGATATTTGCAAAATACTAGAGAGTTGTTCACAGAAACAACGAGTTCATTGTGTAGGAGTGTTCGGACTCAAAATTCTTAAGTGATATTGAGTACAATTTGTCAATAATAAATTCAAATTTATCTTTAAGTTGTAAATGTTTGAAATATAAGAGTTGTGGCTAATTCATTGAATTGAATAGAGCCACAATAAAAAAAATGTATATATATATAATAAATGCACAAATTTATAATTATGCTGAGGGTGATTCCCAATGTTGAGAATCATAGAACATTGTTATATGATAACAATTTCATGATATAGTTCATAAGAGAACTTAGAGCTCACTGGAAGTTAAGAGACATACTCTGAATTATTTCCCATGATAAATATACTTCATCAGCGTCGCAGAGAGTTGATTGACAGAGTAGATAATTGAAACGTAATAGCATATCCATTCACTAAGGGACTGACCCGATTGGTTCAGATATACCCGGTTGGAGAAGTTGGAATAAGATTCATAATTGACCCTAAGTGCAAGTGGGAGATTGATAGAGTTAGGAGTATTTCCTAGGGGAAATTATGTAATTTGTTATAAATATCTAACCCGATAACCAAACTTGTTCGAAATCAAAGGTGCTTTCTTTCTATTATTTACCTAGTATAATGTGTTATATTAATTAACTATTTTATTTAAAAGTATATAAAATAAAAAATCCATAAATTTTACATTTTTTGATGATAGTTACAAAGTGTTGTAAACGTGAGTAATCTATCACAATGAAAATAAATATACCATTTTAAATTCTCCTAGTTAAGATGCATTGAGACTGGATATTGATGTATCTACCGAGGCTAGAGTATGTGGCGCTTTTCAAATGTTGGCCACCTAAAGGCTACTTACTGATGGTTATTGGATAATTGTGGAATGGCTCAATCGATAGTTTTCTATTGGTTAATAAAACTAAGAACAAAAAGAAAATATCGATGTGACCGATTTACATAATTCTCTCAATGTGAGAATAATGTAGATTTGAATATGTAAGCTTCATCTTGATTATAGTCAAACCATGGCATGGCATTCATCGACCGATAGTTAGGTCGAGAGGAATTATTGGAAGTGAAGAATTATTCAAGGGAGGATTCGTCTCCTTAGTTGTATAAGGTTTATAGGTTAAAACAAGTCAACTCAAGGTCAAAGTCTCTGGCCAGGGAATTTTGGTTAATAATAATTGTGATTAGTAACCTTGGACTTTGTTTTTGGACCATAGAGTTGAATATAGATGATGTTGGAATTTTGACCATTACCAAATTCAACATGTCTAAGGTGATATAGTTTTGATGAAGAGAATTGGTGTAAAATAAATGTCACAACAGGATAACACTTTATTAACTAAAATTGAATTTTACTGAAACTAAGCAAGTGATAAATTTGGAAAAAATGTCACTCCACATGGTAAGTGATGTGCAAACATTAATATTCGAATAGTTCGATGTTGACCAAATTTACACCTGACGAGTAACACAACCGACATGATGAATTCACTTTAGACCAAATGATCTAATTAGTTTATAATTGTTATAAATTAATTAAATTAATTTATATTTATGAAGTATTGATTATAAAATTTTGAACGTGATTTGAGGAATAAATATTAGTGTTAATATTTAAAATAGTTATAAATATATCAATATGCAATATCGACAAGCAATTAAATCAGATTTAGTTAATAATATTTATTCCGACATAAATATGCTATTAGCCCATTATGTATGGTGATGCATACGATAGAAAGATGCATGTTAGGGGCGGCTAAAAGATGGCGTAGAAGGATCTTAGATGGATGGCTCTGATTTGAGGATAATAGGTAAGAGATTCGGTCCACCTTCCTCTCTATTCCTTCCATCATAAAAGGCCACAAACCCTAACTTTGAAGAACCTTTTTGGCTGCCTTCTACCTCTACTTTTTCTAGTCGATCCATGCCTCCAAGCCCTTCATTAGTATTCAAATCAAATCAAATCAATTCAAAGCTATAGCTATTTGATAGCAAATGGTCTACGATTAAAGGATTAACAATCTGTCGAATTGAGAAGAATTCTAGAAGGGATATTCATCATAGCAAGGTTACTTCAAGGCATAGCTTTTACTTTGGTCTTATTATTTCATATGACTTATAATTAAAGCATAATATTCTATTATTTCTTATATTTATCATAATTATATTATTATTTAGGCGGGATTCCTATATGTATGAATGTTGTTACATATTGAATAGTTATACGTATATATGTATAATAAATTTTTTTTATATCTAATGTATACATAGCCAAATAAATTTAATTTGATTTTTTTTAATTAATTATATTTACATTAGTATGTCGTATTACATAAATTAGAAAACTTATTATTAATTATTCTATCATATCATATTAAAATTGATCTTATACCATTTTATATACAAATTTATAGTAAATAGAATTTTAGGTAATAACATAGTATTTTTTAATAATTTTTAAGTAAATTTAATATTATTTAAATCAAAATATAAGTTGAATAATTCATCCAAAATAATATATGTTTTGAAAATTATATTCTAAATTTTATAAAAATTATTGATCACCATATCGTCTCTCGATAAAAATCCTAGAATTTAAAAGTCAAAATTATTATTTTTAAATATCATTCAATTATGCGGCCGAAATTAATCAAATAATAATTTTGACTTAGAAAATTATGGACTTTTTGTGACCTTATAACATCGTATTTGAATTTCAAATAATTCAAAATTTGAAAATCATGTCATGAAATTTTTTTAAACATTATTTTAGTGTGTTTCGGCGAATATATATATATATATAATTTAATAATATAGTATTATAGTAAAACATCTATGTGCTACGAATTAGATCTGGAATGCTATAAAAATAAATATTTAATTTTCATATTTGACATAATTATATATGTGTGTGTGTCTGTGTAGTTAATGCCCCGCTATTACCCCGCTACAACCCCGCTATATCTCATAGCGGATTTCTACCGCTACGATTTTTCCATATAGCCCCAGAATATAGCCTTTCCGCTTTAATCCCTGCTATTTCCGCTACATCCCGTTATTTCCGCTATATTCCGCTATTCCCGCTATATCTTTTTTAATAAAATGAATTGAAAAATTGCATTTATACATTATAAAATTATTAAACTAATTTATTTGATTTAATTTTTAATATATTTTCAGAAATGAAAATACTCTAATATTCTACCAAATTCAATTATGTTATATAACAGTTTTTCGTTTATTTAAAGTATATTCGCACATGTTTTTATTTAAAATTATTCATGTATTATTTATAATTTAATTAAATGATAATTTTTCATTTAATTATCGTTTATATATTTGTAAAAACATTAAGTACGAGTTTTATATGCTATTTTAGAGCCATCCGCTATATCCTTGTTGTATCCCCGCTGTGACTTTTTGCACCTCCACCGCTTTGAATCTACCGAGCGCATTAACTGCACAGGTGTGTGTAGACACACACATATTTATTAATACTTTAGATATTATAACTATAATTATATATAAATACATACATATATACATACATATATTTATATATATTTATTACGGTAAAGTATATATGTATATTATATTTAATAAAAAACTTTGTATATTATGTTTATACACATACATGCATATATATATATATGTGTGTGTGTTTATATATGTAGTCACTTATTCAGTTAATAAATAACTAATATTTTACTAATATTTTACATTGATGGAATATATATTATATATATAAGTAAATATTTATATTTTAATATTTATTTAAATAACATGTTTGTAAATACATACATATGTTTGGACAACATACAGTGTATATAAGAAATGCTAACGTGTCCGCTGTAATGAAAATCCTAACATTTATATACGGACATGTTATACCTTGCATGGATTATCATGTTACACATGCATACAGATACATGTATGTATATGATACATATGTGTACCATTATATTTAATTAAACTTGAATTCATAAAATTCCATTCATTATTTATAAATTCAAATGAAATAAAAGGTTTTATTTAAATTATATTTAGAAATGTTCTAAGTAAATTAGACTTCATTGGTCCAATAAAGATCCAAATGGGTTAAAATTTTTGAAATTCAACTGTAATTTCCATGTTGGGCTGACCCAATTCCAACAGGCCGAGGTTCAATTTGCCTGTTTTTGTTGCGAATGATCGACCACCATTACCCTACGACCGACCGCTGCTGGTCTACCCTTAGGGTTCTATGGTCGATCATTCGTGTTATTAAATTAGGTTTTCTACATCCTTTTAATTATCAATTGTTTACACGTTAAATATCAAGTCGCCCTATGGTTGGCGAATCCTAATTATAGTCTAAGCAAAAAATTTGCAATTAAATTCTTGGTTTGTTGATTTAGAGATTTCAATTTCAAGTAGAAAAGGGTATAACTTATTGATATGCAGTTAACAGTTTACTGACAATTTCAAGTTTGAGTTTCTAACATATTCAATTAACAGAAAGGGTGTACTTGCATTAAAACTGGTTTATGAATTTACAGTAATTCCCGTTTTTACCCTAACATGTGGATTTTCATTTAAGATTTACAATATCCATTTTAATTTACTAATAACTTAAATAAATTAGGATAGATTAAACCTAACATGAATAATCATTTAATCAAAATTATTCTCGCTCATCTCAAATCTATGCTTTTCCTATTTTCTTTGCTTGAGAATCGCCCCTCTGTATGCTGACTTTACTTGCTTCTTCAAGATTCAATTGGTTGTGTTCTTTTAGGTTGATCTTTACGAAGACTTGTGGTTATAGGAGAGAATGTATTTTGGCAGCATTCCATTACAATAATTGTTATATTGATTTTAGGGTTAGGTTAGGCTTGCTTGTATAGGGATTGGAAAAGTGTTTGAGCTATTGGAATTGGGTTGGAGAATATCTAAAACTGTCAAATACGGTCATTAAAACATAACAAAAAATCAACAATCGAAGCCATCCAATGCAACACTCCAGGTTACAATTTTTTAAGTAGGACGGTCAACTCAGGGATATCTTTGGTCAGGTTGACCATTCAATGGTAGGGATCGACCCTCTAACTTTTTTTCTTGTTTTATTTCAAATTTTCCATGCCCATAAATCCTCCATTCTAACACTAATTTCGAACTATTATATATGAATACTGTCTAGAAAATTGCTACAAACGCAATGGTGTAACTTTCATAGCCGAATTCGAATGTCTGTGGAAATATTCTTTTAGTCCTTGATTTAATTAATTTATACCTTCCTTATTAAATCCGCTTTAAAGGTATTTCATTCCCGAAATCTTAACGAATCGAAAAATGTGACTCATACACATAGCAACCAATAGCTACAACGACCTACTCATATATCATTCATGAGAAATCATGGTCTTTAGATGTTTTCTAATGCCAATGTACATATATATGTGTGTGTGTGTGTGTGTGTGTGTATGTATATGTATATGTATATGTATATGTATATGTATATGTATGAAACTTGAAAGGCACGTGAATCTATATTATGCAAAAGAGTAGTTGGTCTACCGATTCGGTCGACCTCCTATCATGCAAATTCTCATGCCATGCATCCAAATGTATACAATATCCTAAATAAGTAAACTAGCAATTCTATATGTGTGCACGACCATTTCATCCTTATGCAACATCCATATGCATAATATTCAATAAGATAAACAATATTCAAACATCCGTATGTGTCATATAAAACAAGCTAGGCAATATTAAGGGAATGTGAATGTGAGTGTACTACCTAGAGGATGTATTGTCCTAAACATGCATAATAAGCAACCAAACAGTATATCCAAATACATTTACTAGCATCCATCATCCATAACACGTCCTACTAAAATGTTTACAACCATTCCTAATATCCAATGTTCTCTACCTAAACGAGAACCTATTTGTAGAAATTGTCTCTTCTAATTAAAATGGAAAAGTTCCAGAAAGGAGTTCGAGATGGGTAGCATGGATTTTCTCCTCAAGCTCCCATGTATTCTCAACCGGATCGTCTACTTACTGGGCTCTAACCAGTTTAATTATCTCATTACATATTCAATTTGTCCCATGCTAAAAAATATTGGTAGGTGCATGATGCACAAGGGACTCACCTATCCTTTTTAGCTTTATTTTGTTAACTACACCGCCTAGGCATTTCCGGAAGTACCTAATGATAGCTTCTTATTATTTTAGCCATATTTTATCTTACCTTGGGGATTTTATACTTATATACTTTCCAGTTGTGGACTTAGCTCCACGGACTACCACATATGTCTCCTATCAATACTTGCTTTACTTCCTACCTCTGCGGTATTTTTCCTTCTATGAAATAAATCTGTCCATAATTTCCAACTACACTCCTCATCCTATACCACTGACATTCACCTTTAGTCCATATGTATGTGCATAGGTAATTCTCTGCAATCCTTTCTACTGAATCAAATGGTGTTAACATGCATCGTGCTAAATAACTTGAGCATAAGTATTCTCCAGCAAAATTGTAGCTCCAATAAATTTTCAATGCACAACATACCGCCTTAACTCATCCAATGGTATACCTAATCATTTCAACTTCTACATACTAAGTGAAACAACTCGAATGTGGATGGTACCTCCTTCTATGGTACTCCCTATTTAGCTCTTTTCTATTTCTCCACTTTACCCCCAAAGATATCCAACTTGGTGATTTCTTAAATTGTTGAAAATAGCAAAACCAATTTTCCAATTCGATCTACAAGGATCTATCTTAAATTCTACATGTGAAAGTTGGTCTATCTTCCCATCCGAGAGATGATTGAGAAGAATCCTCTTTGTCCCTTCCTTTAAATCTTATCAAAAAAATTCGGATTTTGTTTTCTGTGAAAATCCCCTTTGCATTTCCAATGCATGAAAATATCAATATCTTTTCTTAATAAAGATCGAAATCCTTGAATTAACTATCCCTTGCTAAATTTTGACTATAATCTTGTTTAGGATACTTTTTATGGTTTGAACTTCCAAAACTTTTTCCATTTCTTAACATCCTTCCATAAATAAGACTTTTTTAACCAAACACGACCCCTTATAATTTTAATCCCATATACATGATGGCTAATACTTTAGGTTATACCTTGTATTCCCGTATGTTAA
The DNA here is from genome assembly GCA_030765085.1 of Allium cepa. Taxonomy (NCBI): domain Eukaryota; kingdom Viridiplantae; phylum Streptophyta; class Magnoliopsida; order Asparagales; family Amaryllidaceae; genus Allium; species Allium cepa. The sequence continues at coordinate 55,411,357 of CM060935.1, read as the reverse complement.
TGCATTGGAACTACATCCCTCCCAAAGAAATGATTGGCAGTGTAAATTTATATATCTTATCCAAAAGGATATTTAGTATTACGTTTGGAATTACAAGGAATTACCTATTTCTTAGTTATTGAAATAAATAGTACAAAATACGGTAACCATCCCTATTTTGTATCCATTTGGGTATATTTCTTTTTATTTCAAACGACACACTTTATTTATAAATCGGAACTTGGTAATCCAAAGAAATTTACATTGCTATCTTCCACATTCTAATGATCTAAGACACTACTTAAATCCTATTCATAACTTATCACTACTTCCAGTTATGCCTACTACCCGTATATATTATCCAACCAAATCTGGGGTCACCTAAATTCCAACAATTTACGATGATAACTTAATTTATATTTTTCTTTCACACGTCCGTCAAATATACCAATCTGGAACTGTAATATGATCTATAAATCCAGGAACTACTATTACCTAACAATTTCCAGATTCAAATACTTGCATATTTATAATCATAAAATTCCAAGGTTTACTTAGGCATACTTGGAACACATCTACAATGATAGAATCCAATAAGGTAACACCGTCCGTAGGCTATTGTAAAAACCAATTTCCACTAATACCACCACATAATGCTACTGGGGGCTGCTCTTCTACTAACATGACTTTCCACTGTTGTTAACCTGGTCCGTCTATAGCCACTAGGTATGGTATCTTCATCTATGTGGTACCAACCAATATTCAGACCACCCATTTGTCCCTTAACTTAATATATAAGAATTGAAGCAGACCTTACTTGGCCCTTTTTACATTTCAAATCAAATAAAAATCCTTGCATATATAGCATCCTTTGTTATAATAAAACGTCTCAACTTATTCTTTCCTTATTCGGGAATATGTGTGACGACCGCCCATGACTCCCGCACCAAAACAAAGGAATAATGCGCTGAAAGGTGTGCCAGGCAGCCATGGACGATAGTCAGGGTAAAATAAAACAGAAGAATCTCTATCGCACAACTCACAGCGCATGGATAAAATACAATAGGAAATATATATATAGTGAAGCTCCATAACAGAAAATCATCATATAAGCATCATAGTAGTCTTATACAAACATGAATCATCCATACATCAAAGCCTCACTACATAACACTCAATCAAATACAGCAGCGGATACCCAGCACATATAATAAGAAATAATATGCATAGCCTCCTGCTCGTCTTCGTCATCATCAGCGGAGAACTCCAAGAACAGCACCTGTCACCTGCTACCTAGTCTGCCCATCCCAACATGGATGAACAGCCCAAGGTAATAAGAGGAGACATAAAACCTTGAGTCAGACAAAGTCTTAGTGAGCAGTAAATTAACTATCAAACATACCAAAAGAGCATAAGGGATAAAAGGAATAGGAACCAAACCATCCCACTCCACCTCTTTCTACAGTGATAGCCCCCAGACACACACTAAGGAGAAGCAAGCATAACATAGCAGGTAATTAAAGTTAACAGTAATCACTCGAGTCAAGGACGATGTTTTCCAAATACAAACCCCCAAGGCCTAAACCAAGATCAGACAAGCACCTGGAAAACACCGCTCTTGAGACCGAATGATGATACAACCAAACATCCATGACTCTGGCTATCACTGTTATCATTGCCTTGATTTCACCGTTAGTTGAATGACCACCTGTCAAGGGCTAATGGTAACCCCGGTTTAGACATAACTCCGCACGTCATCGTGACCCGTGCCTAAGCCGAACGCATCAGCCCAGAGTACTAGCACGTCATCGTGACCCGTGCTTGGAACGTCATCGTGACCCGTTCCAACGTACCCTTGCTTCGAGTATGCTAGAACCTTCAACAACGATGAGATCTTAGCCTCCTAGTCATCCTCCTTGACGACTATTTCCATACTAGCTCAAGCGCCTCTCAAGCTAACCATTATCCACACCAACCCGGACCGCACCACCGAGTTATATCTTCACACGTCGTCATGACCCATGTTTGGAACGTCATCATGACCCGTCCCATCTCAACTTATGTCTTGCCTCATCATATCCTAGCAAAGCCTTTCATCTTGGAACGTCATCATGACCCGTCCCATTTCAACACAAGCCTTGCCTCATCACACCATAGCAAAGTCCCATTTCAATGTCATGCTTTGCCTTCTCACATCATGGCAAGATCCCACATCCTCGAATCCATCCATATGAGCTTCCACATCCGCTTCACATGCTACAGGCAGCTTTCACCATTCAAGAGCCTTTCCACTTAGCTTTTGAATCATCTTCAACCATCTTGTTCCAAATCAACTACAAGCTAACTTGGAACAATCAAATCTATCATACATTCACACAATCAATCATTAATACAACCAATAAAGCATTCAAACAAGATCTAACAAGCAATATCAACTATAATGGCAATTTCGTAAATAAATGAGCAAAAGTCCAACATATGTGATATCATGGTTTTTAGTATAGATCTATCAAATATAAAACATGGGTTTTGTCTCTAATACTTGTTAAACAAACTTGCATAAGTAAACATCTTTAAGAACCATGGATCTAGACTCGGATCTAAGAAAAATGCATGAAATCTCTAACTTTAACACTAAAACAAGCCACCAATCCAATATACTCCTTTGGATCCGCGTGAGAGATAACTACCACTCACCAAATCACCAAAACAACCTAAAATCAATCAACTTCAGATCTGGACAGCAAGGACTTGAGCTTGATCCGGAGAAATTTCACTTGAAACGGTGAAATCTAGCTTCTTCGGATGAAAATCTTCAACTTTGGATCTTCGATCTTTGATCTTGTTCTTCGATCTTCAATGGATGTTAGCACTTGATGGAAGTAGAGAAAGAAGTGAAGAAAATACTGTAGTCGAGTCTTCAAAATGGCAGCACTTCGTCGCTTCAAAAACCGGTGCCAAAAAGTGAGCCAAACCCCTCTATTTATAGGCTGGAATCCCCCTTAGCTCGGCCGTCCTCTTAACTCGGAGCTCGCTATTAGGTCGTTGCCGACCTAAAAGACTCTGACCTAACATAGGTCGCTGCCGACCTATACGACTCAACTACACGGCCGCTAACACCTAAGTCTTAAGTCGTATGACGACTCAGCCAACGTGCCGACCTAACTCTTAGCACAGAACCAACTTAGGTCGCATACGACCTTATCCCTCGACCGACCTAAATCCTACCGACTCACGACCTAAGCAACTCAAGAACCCAAAGCCGTCCTAACTATAAGTCGACTCAACCAACCACGCGACCTACGACTCGATACAAGTGCCGACCTAACCCCTACCGACCTAAGTATCATACGACTTATCCCCCTAGGTCGTTAAACCTTAAGTCGGTCACCCTGTAGGTCGGTCACGACCTATCTCTTGACCAATACACAAGCCTGCTAACCCTTAGGTCGGAGAAGATTTTAAACCGCTACCCCTCCTTGAGTCGGTCCCCTATGAGTCGGTCGCGACTCATCACTTGTACTCGGGTTAACTTCTAAACGACTAAAGCTAGAGGCAACACAAACAACACTATCGACCTGCAAATTCTACGATCTATCGACACGTAAAATACGGGTCGTTACATTCTCTCCCCCTTAGGAATTTCGCCCTCGAAATTCCAAGCAAACAACAAAAATCACAATTATTCCGCATGCCTACCATCCATAGCAATCAACAAACCATGCATCCAATTCTATCCTAGCATGCAGAATTCTAAGACTTAGAACAAGCTACAAATTCATGAGATGTCACGACACTTTAGGGCCATACCTCGAAGAGTCCGGGATGAGCTGCCTTCATCCTCTCTTCCTCCTCCCATGTACAGTCGTTAACATCATCACTCCATTGTACCTTGAGCAACGTAATCGTCTTCCTCCTAAGCTGTTTCGTATCGGTTTCAACAATACGAAGCGGCTCACGAGGTCTCGTACCCACGGGATCAACCTCTAAGTCTTCGCAGCTATCAGCAGAAACCACCGTACTCGGGTCATGCACATACTTCCGTAGATAAGATACATGAAAAACATTGTGCACACCCGCCATCTTTTCCGGTAACTCCAATCTATAAGCGAGCTTTCCAATTCGCTCGGTAATCGGAAATGGTCCAACAAATCTCGGAGTTAACTTTCCTTTCTTTCCGAATCTAATAACACTCTTCAATGGAGAAATTTTCACAAAAACCTTCTCACCTACGTCGAATTCCAAATCCTTACGACGATTATCGGCATAACTTTTCTGACGATCTTGGGCTGCCTTCATTCGTTGCCGAATGATCTCTATACCATCCGAAGTCTGTCGAATCATCTCTGGCCCAAGTATCAGCTTTTCTCTAGTTTCCAACCAACATGTCGGAGAGTTACACGGTCTTCCATATAATGCCTCATATGGTGCCATACCAATACTCGACTGATAACTGTTATTATAAGCAAACTCCACCAAATGAAGGTGATCTTCCCATAATCCTCCGAAGTCCAAAACACATGCTCTAAGAAGATCTTCCAAAATTCGGTTGACTCTCTCAGTCTGACCATCTGTTTGAGGGTGATAAGCTGTACTCAAACGCAACTCGGTTCCCAAAACTTCCTGGAAGCTCTTCCAAAATCCACTAGTGAACAATGGATCTCGATCGCTCACCATACTCTTCGGAACACCATGGAATCGAACAACCCACTTCACATACAGCTCAGCCAACTTCGATGCAGTCCTAGTCGATCGAACAGGAATGAATCTTGCACTTTTAGTCAAACGATCTACAATGACCCAAATCCCTTCGTTTCTCGCTCTTGTCCTAGGTAGACCATCGATAAAATCCATCGACACTTGCTCCCACTTCCATGTAGGAACCTCTAATGGCTGAAGCAATCCACTAGGCTTCTTCTGCTCAGCTTTCACCAACTGGCAGTTCATACACTTGGAAATAAAACTTCCAACATCTTTCTTCATACCTTCCCAGTAGTAAGTTCTCTTCATATCTCGATACATCTTATTTCCACCTGGATGAATTGTCAACTTCGAGTGATGACTTTCCTTCAGAACTTCATCTCTCAATCCATCAATATCGGGAACAACCAACCGTCCTTGCTTTCGAAGCCAACCCTCTTGATCGACTTCGAATCCCTTATCCTTCTCTGGGTCCAATCCAGATTCCAAATCACGGATAATCTTGACAAGCTTATCGTCCCGCCTTTGGCTCTCACCAATTCTTTCCACAAGAGTAGGCCTTATCGATAAGTTTGCCAACATCTCAGGTTCCAATTCACATCTAGGCCTGAAGTCAAACTCAGCCAAATACTCAAGATTCTTCCATTCCGAAAACATGGCTCCTAATCCTGCATGTCTTCGACTTAACGCATCTGCCACTGCGTTACCTTTTCCCGGAGTATAGGCTATACCAAAATCATAAGATGCTAGGAACTCTAGCCACCTTTGCTGTCGAAGATTTAAATCCTTTTGGGAGAACAGATACTTCAACGACTTATGATCTGTAAACAACTCGAATCTAACTCCCAATAGATAATGTCTCCACATCTTCAAAGCAAACACAATCGCCGCTAACTCCAAATCATGGGTCGGATAATTCCTTTCATGCGGCTTCAGTTGTCGACTTGCATACGCAACAACTTTCTCCTTCTGCATTAGCACTGCTCCAAGTCCAGTACCACATGCATCGGTGTAAACCACCATCTCATCATTCCCACCTGGAATAGTCAAAACAGGAGCACTTGTCAGTCGCTCTTTCAGGATTACGAAAGCTTGCTCACACTTATTATCCCATTTGAACACTTGGTTCCTCTTCGTCAATCCTGTCAACGGTGCAGCTATCTTGGAAAAGTCTTTGATAAACCGTCGATAATATCCTGCTAATCCAAGAAAACTTCTCACATCAGATGCATTCTTAGGTCTAACCCAATCCTGGATTGCTGCCACCTTAGCGGGATCAACCGCTATTCCATTTCCAGAGATAACATGGCCTAAGAACCTCACTTCACTTTTCCAGAAGTGACACTTTGAAAACTTAGCCTTCAGCTGATGTTTCCGTAGGGTTTCCAAAACAATCCTCAAGTGCGTCTTGTGCTCTTCCTCAGTTCTGGAATAAATCAGAATATCATCCACGAACACAAGCACGAACTTATTCAACTGATCTCTGAATACCCTATTCATAAGATCCACAAAATATGCTGGCGCGTTAGTCAATCCAAACGGCATTACCAGCCACTCATAAAACCCGGATGGTGTCCTGAAAGCAGTCTTCGGCACACTATCCTTCGCCACTCTCAACTGGTGAAATCCCGTTGCCAAATCCATCTGAGAAAACACCTTAGCCTCGTGAAGCTGATCAAACAAGTCATCTATTCTCGGCAATGGATACTTGTTCTTCCTAGTCACCTTATTCAGCTCACGATAATCAACACACAACCTCAACGATCCATCCGCTTTGGTTGCGAACACAACGGGCGCACCCCATTCGGACACACTCCTCCGAATGAATCCTTTCTGCAAAAGGTCATCAACTTGCACCTTCAGCTCTTGCTGCTCCCTCGGTGCCATCCGCCTAAGAGGCATCACAACAGGTCTGGCTCCCTCAACTAGATCGATACGAAACTCGATCTCCCTATGCGGCGGTAACCCTTTGACCTCGTCAAAGACGTCCTCAAATCTATTCACAATAGGCACCGATGACAGTCCATCCCGTGGAACAACCAGCGAATACATGAAGCTCATGAAGACGCCTTCCTCATGCTTACATCGTATCACAACCTTTCGCCCTTCCACATTCCCGACTGTCACCTCAAGCCTCTCACAATCAATCCTTGCCGCATACTTCCTAAGCCAGTCCATACCCAAAATAATTCCGAACCCCGCAAAGTTCAGAACAAAGCAATCACAAACAAACGAGCAATCATGACTCGACACAACTAGACCACGGCATATCATACACAAACATGACGAACCCCCGACTGGATTAGTCACAACCAATGGCCTATCAACAATATCCGGTTTCAAACCTAACCGGCCTACCAAATCATCACAAACAAAAGAATGCGACGCTCCAGTATCAAACAGCACTCTAACTGGAACACCACAAATGGAAAGAGTACCTTGAACCACCACACTCTTCCCCTTCTCTTCAGCAGTAAGAGCTTTTGAAGACGACGGAACAGCCCCCAAAGCATAGGCTTGCACAACCTGCCTATCTTTCCTTGGTTCTGGACAATCCTTCTTGATATGTCCCGGCTTATCACAGTTGTGGCACTTCAACTGCACCTTTGGATTCTTGCAATCCCGGGAGAGATGACCCTTCTGTCGGCAGTTGTAGCAGGTCACTTCGCCTGTCAGCTTCTTCTGGCCATCCTTACCTTTCTGTTGCTGCTGCTTCCTTTTCCTATTTCCACCCTGCTGTGGTTTAGATCCTTCCCTGGTTACAGCAACAACAGAACTTTCCTTAGGAAACAAACTCTCATGCCTAAGAGCTTTCTCCACGAGCTTCTCAAACGGATCATCCAAATGATCCACCAACTGCCTTCCAAGATAAGCATCCAGACCAGTCACAAACTTTTCGTTCTTCTGATAGGGAGAATCAATATACGATCTGGCATACTTGGACAGAGCTTCGAACTCAGAAATATACTCAAGAACAGGCCTCCCACCCTGCTTGAGCTCCACAAACCTCTTGAACAAAACAGACTTCTGAGCCGTAGAGATGAACTTGGCTTCAAATCTAACTTGGAATTGCTCCCAAGTAATCTCCTCTTCTGGTGTATCTATGGTGATAGAATTCCACCAATCTGCAGCCCTCCCTTGAAGCTGTCTCGATGCAAGCTTTCTCTTGGTTGCATCTTCAATCCCTAAGTCACCAAAGATCCTTCGGCAAGCATCAATCCATCTCTGCACCTCAATAGTCGACTCCGTCCCCAAGAAAGCTTTTCCTCCAAGAGAAGTATAATCCTTGCAAAGCTTAGCAAAATCTACCGGTCTCGGAGCTTGGACTTGAACTCCCACATCCACAGATGATCCTGATGCTGGTATCCTCCTCATGATTGAAGTCATCATGGCCTCAAACATAGGAGCATAATCAACAGCTTCCCTAGCATCACGGCTACCCCTCGCAGCTTGTCTCTCACTTCGACTCATCCTTAATATCTGTAAAAAGGAATGATTAGAACACCTTAAGAAACAACTGCATAAGGAGTTCAAATCCTTCTAAACTACTATATTATATATAGTAATCATCCATCAAATTACAATTACGTCTCTCATACGTAGTTACGTCAGCGAGCGTTGGCTAAAATCGATTAACCTCGCTCTGATACCAAATGTGACGACCGCCCATGACTCCCGCACCAAAACAAGGGAATAATGCGCTGAAAGGTGTGCCAGGCAGCCATGGACGATAGTCAGGGTAAAATAAAACAGAAGAATCTCTATCGCACAACTCACAGCGCATGGATAAAATACAATAGGAAATATATATATAGTGAAGCTCCATAACAGAAAATCATCATATAAGCATCATAGTAGTCTTATACAAACATGAATCATCCATACATCAAAGCCTCACTACATAACACTCAATCAAATACAGCAGCGGATACCCAGCACATATAATAAGAAATAATATGCATAGCCTCCTGCTCGTCTTCGTCATCATCAGCGGAGAACTCCAAGAACAGCACCTGTCACCTGCTACCTAGTCTGCCCATCCCAACATGGATGAACAGCCCAAGGTAATAAGAGGAGACATAAAACCTTGAGTCAGACAAAGTCTTAGTGAGCAGTAAATTAACTATCAAACATACCAAAAGAGCATAAGGGATAAAAGGAATAGGAACCAAACCATCCCACTCCACCTCTTTCTACAGTGATAGCCCCCAGACACACACTAAGGAGAAGCAAGCATAACATAGCAGGTAATTAAAGTTAACAGTAATCACTCGAGTCAAGGACGATGTTTTCCAAATACAAACCCCCAAGGCCTAAACCAAGATCAGACAAGCACCTGGAAAACACCGCTCTTGAGACCGAATGATGATACAACCAAACATCCATGACTCTGGCTATCACTGTTATCATTGCCTTGATTTCACCGTTAGTTGAATGACCACCTGTCAAGGGCTAATGGTAACCCCGGTTTAGACATAACTCCGCACGTCATCGTGACCCGTGCCTAAGCCGAACGCATCAGCCCAGAGTACTAGCACGTCATCGTGACCCGTGCTTGGAACGTCATCGTGACCCGTTCCAACGTACCCTTGCTTCGAGTATGCTAGAACCTTCAACAACGATGAGATCTTAGCCTCCTAGTCATCCTCCTTGACGACTATTTCCATACTAGCTCAAGCGCCTCTCAAGCTAACCATTATCCACACCAACCCGGACCGCACCACCGAGTTATATCTTCACACGTCGTCATGACCCGTGTTTGGAACGTCATCATGACCCGTCCCATCTCAACTTATGTCTTGCCTCATCATATCCTAGCAAAGCCTTTCATCTTGGAACGTCATCATGACCCGTCCCATTTCAACACAAGCCTTGCCTCATCACACCATAGCAAAGTCCCATTTCAATGTCATGCTTTGCCTTCTCACATCATGGCAAGATCCCACATCCTCGAATCCATCCATATGAGCTTCCACATCCGCTTCACATGCTACAGGCAGCTTTCACCATTCAAGAGCCTTTCCACTTAGCTTTTGAATCATCTTCAACCATCTTGTTCCAAATCAACTACAAGCTAACTTGGAACAATCAAATCTATCATACATTCACACAATCAATCATTAATACAACCAATAAAGCATTCAAACAAGATCTAACAAGCAATATCAACTATAATGGCAATTTCGTAAATAAATGAGCAAAAGTCCAACATATGTGATATCATGGTTTTTAGTATAGATCTATCAAATATAAAACATGGGTTTTGTCTCTAATACTTGTTAAACAAACTTGCATAAGTAAACATCTTTAAGAACCATGGATCTAGACTCGGATCTAAGAAAAATGCATGAAATCTCTAACTTTAACACTAAAACAAGCCACCAATCCAATATACTCCTTTGGATCCGCGTGAGAGATAACTACCACTCACCAAATCACCAAAACAACCTAAAATCAATCAACTTCAGATCTGGACAGCAAGGACTTGAGCTTGATCCGGAGAAATTTCACTTGAAACGGTGAAATCTAGCTTCTTCGGATGAAAATCTTCAACTTTGGATCTTCGATCTTTGATCTTGTTCTTCGATCTTCAATGGATGTTAGCACTTGATGGAAGTAGAGAAAGAAGTGAAGAAAATACTGTAGTCGAGTCTTCAAAATGGCAGCACTTCGTCGCTTCAAAAACCGGTGCCAAAAAGTGAGCCAAACCCCTCTATTTATAGGCTGGAATCCCCCTTAGCTCGGCCGTCCTCTTAACTCGGAGCTCGCTATTAGGTCGTTGCCGACCTAAAAGACTCTGACCTAACATAGGTCGCTGCCGACCTATACGACTCAACTACACGGCCGCTAACACCTAAGTCTTAAGTCGTATGACGACTCAGCCAACGTGCCGACCTAACTCTTAGCACAGAACCAACTTAGGTCGCATACGACCTTATCCCTCGACCGACCTAAATCCTACCGACTCACGACCTAAGCAACTCAAGAACCCAAAGCCGTCCTAACTATAAGTCGACTCAACCAACCACGCGACCTACGACTCGATACAAGTGCCGACCTAACCCCTACCGACCTAAGTATCATACGACTTATACCCCTAGGTCGTTAAACCTTAAGTCGGTCACCCTGTAGGTCGGTCACGACCTATCTCTTAACCAATACACAAGCCTGCTAACCCTTAGGTCGGAGAAGACTTTAAACCGCTACCCCTCCTTGAGTCGGTCCCCTATGAGTCGGTCACGACTCATCACTTGTACTCGGGTTAACTTCTAAACGACTAAAGCTAGAGGCAACACAAACAACACTATCGACCTGCAAATTCTACGATCTATCGACACGTAAAATACGGGTCGTTACAATATGTCTTATCCAAATTATACTTTCCAAACGTCCTCCCCTAAGATTCTATGATTCAAATTATACTTGGGTAAAAAGATACATGGTGATGTTTACTCTGCACTATTCAAAATTTTGACTTAGCAGCGTACCTTTCCAATTGTAACAGTTGATTGAAAAGATCATTAAACACCCATGTTATCCTTCTTACCTCTGACCCAATCATTTCAAGGCTTCTAATTTCCATTGTCAATTCTATCCTAGTGGGCTACTTAATCCTATTTGTCTAAAACCAATCTATTTCTTTTCTTTTAAGTTTAAGTGATAGTCAAAATATCGCCACTTTACATTTTTAAATCAAGGCCTTTGATTTTTGACATTATTTCCATAAAATAAGTAAGTTTTAAAACTGTAAAATCTTCCCCATAATTTTTAACTACCATTTCCCTCTTACCATGATCATGACATTCTCTTTATTCAAATTATCAAAACGGTTTAATTTGAATTTAACAAAGGTACTTAGGATACACCATTTTAACATTTTCTTTCATCATTAAGAAATTATTACAAAAGCGAATTTTCAAAGATAATGTGAATAAACTTTTATTATTATTATTATTTTAGAGTTTGACAAATTGTTGATAAAAGACATTTTAGTACTAACCATTTCTTATTTATAAAAGGAGTTCAAAGGTTGAATCTTACACACTCCTCAATTTTTTTCTTCCAAATGTTCTATTCTTAGAAGCAAAATGCACATTTATGAAAAGCGTAACAATGTGCCTAGAAAAAAACAAAACTTTCAAAAATAGTTGTTGATAAATCACTTTTTGTCAAATTCTCAAATTTACGTTTTACACCAATTCTATAAAGTTCGTGTCATTATTTATAAAAAATCAAACATCAACTTTCTTTTCCATTTAAAATATCGAACATCTACTATTTCTAACTTTTAGAAAACATTTTCATTAGTTTATCACTTAAATTGGAGTAGACAATAGCAGTCTAATCACCTAAGCCCACTTATACCTAACATTGCTTAAGTGCAAAAGGTTTCTGTCCTTCTTTTCAAAGATGGTCAGTTCTAGCTCATTTTCCAATATAGTGTCTTACTTCATCATGGAAATATTTCAGCCGCACCTTTAAATAGGAGTCTTATAGCTCCTATTAATATAAGAATAGATTTCTATTATAATTGGGAAATCTACCTTTAGTTTATGAAGTCCTTATGCTTTCAATACCAAATTCCTATTATAGGGATCTTATGGGACTAATCTTCCTTAGTCATCATTAAGTCCGTATTTACTTGCTATAGCTAGTTTGTATATAAATCCTCTGCTCGCCTATCTTTATGGGATAAACTCTAATAAATGTGAAAAGTTTATTTTTCACCTCAACTGTTATAATCTTAACACTTATTTAACCCACAATTGTATGCTTTTATAAGGTATAAGCCAATGATTACCTTAAGGGTCAAAATATTTAAGTTGTTAAGTATTAATACATATATTAGAAAATTATAATTACACTGCCTTAGTCGGGTTAGGCTTATCTCCTCGCTTTTGATACCGATGAAACCATATAGGGACATTCACGCTTGAAACCTTAGCTGACTTTCTAGATCCATTCCTCTAAAATTTGTACCGATTCTCACTACCTTGTGATTGAGAATAAATTTCAACTTTCCCAAAGATAGTACATGGCAAGACTACTTGATATCGTTCTTTCTTGTCATACTTTTGTATATGTAAAACATTTATCTATACATATGTATAGCTTTCAAAAGTTCATTTTGAAAAACCCTTTGAAAACCTTGTTGAAAAACCCTTTTTTCAAAAGTTTTTAACTTCGTTCTCTCAATATATGCCTAAACCCTAAGGAATCTTATAGCTAAGCTCTGACACTAAATGTAATAACCCACACCATTCGATACACCGATCCAATGCCCAGTGTGACTTCGAACTCATGTCATGCCAAAATATGAGCTGTTGGGTTTTTAAAACATTTTGAGGATAATTATAAGGGTAAGTTCTATGACATTCTACACTTCAAATCTTACTTCCGAAGGAATTAAAATTAAGTACTGAAAAATAGAAATTTCACAAAATACTCTCCAAAATAATTTATTTTCATTTACACTGTTTCAATGTACAACATATATGTAACCGACTTTTAATACATAAAATAACTACATGATAGACAACAAGAAGATGAGAACTCCAACATGAAGATCCTTCCTCTATGTATTATGCCCAATCAACTGCTAGCTTGTCATCCTATGATAGGGAAAAATGAAAAGGAGGGAGTAGGTTAGATAAAAGTATGGTGACGAGTATAGGTTTAATATGTGATGATCATATGCATTTACTTAAATACTACTCTAGCTAATATAGGCATGATACAAGTGTCCATGAGTTCTTAATGGTTGTTACCTAAAGGTTCTTGTTTAATACATTCCTATACTACAATTAGCGTAGGCTAATATAATGGGTCAAACCTTATGTCTAATGACCGACCACCTCTCCTAGAGTTACTCAATATAAACAATGTCCCTAGGCTACTAAAGCATGTAAAACTATCATAATGCTATTAAATGTGGAAACACCGCCCCTTGGTTACTAAATATGAAATGCCGCCGATAGCCTACTGTATGACTAAATTCCAACTACTATCACCGCCACTAGGCTACTATGGACATAAACATCCACTGCTATCATCGCAACTAGGCTGCTGGGAACATTCCCCTTTACTATGCCTTGGGAGGAAGAAGCCGAAACGCTGATTCGATGGAAAGTCTCATCGTCTGCATTCGCTTCAACCTCTCAGTCGTAGTGTTGGCCTCTTATTGCACGCTCTGGGTCCTCCTCTCCAATTGCATCACGTGCGTTAGAAATTTGTAAATATTAGAACCTCTTATTGTTCCCAGCCCACTCAATCAAGCATATGTGCCAACTACATGCCTATAGTTGGAACCTCCTATGAGTGCTTTTCATGAAAATACATCACCTCAAACTGATTACTATTCTAAATTGGATAAACAATATTTACCCAATAGCGACACTAACTAGCGTCCATTCCTTGAGAACTAGCTTCCTTAGAAGTCATAACATTCACCTAGTTGCCTAAAATAGGCCCACAATAATTTACGTTCAATTAATTTTTATTTCTAGTTTTTGGGCCTTAGGTCGAAGTTCAATTTTCTAGTTTCCGTCCCAAACGATCGACTACCGCTACTCCACGGTCAACCGCAAGGGTTCTACGGTCGACCATTTGTGTTTTTATATTGGAGTTTCTGCATCCTTTTAATTGTCGATTGTTGACTCGAAAATTATCAAGTTGCATAGCGATTAGTGAACCCTAATTACAGTCTAAGCAACAATTTTGCAATTAAATTATGAGTTTGTAGATCTAAGGCTTTCAATTTCAAGTAGAAAAAAGTATAACTTATTAATATTCAATTAGCAGTTTACTAACAATTTCAAGTTAGTGTTTCTAACATATTTAATTAACAGAAAAGGTGTACTTGCATCAAATCGGGTTTATCAATTTATAGGAATCCCACTTTTTACCCTAATATGTGGGTTCAAATTTAAGGCCTACAATATCCATTTTAATTTATTAATAATCTAAATCAATTAGAATGGATTAAACGGTGACATCCCGCCTTTTTGTATGCTTTAAATCGACGATAAACCACACACATCAGACTTAAATTGTAACAACCCGCATATTTATCGATTTTATATTTAAATATTTTATTTAAATATTTTATCGTTAGTCGAATTTTAGTCCGAAAAGCTACTTTTTGCAAACAGCCGAATTAGGACTCGAGACCACCCCCATTGAGTTCAAAATGACGTTTGCGACCTTTTTGAGTATAAGCTTCGATATGTTTAGAGAAAGTTGAATTTTGCTACTTTTCACTTAGGGTTTTGGTTTGGGCTGAGCCAATTAACCACTTACTAACTCAGTCCCAATCCTCCTCTCCTCTTCATTACTTCATTCCAACTCCTAACTCTCTAGCAAAACTGAAAATGGAGGTGGAGAGTGGAAATTAAAACTCCAAGCCCTAGCTTCCTTTGCAAATCCACCTCCTTGCTCCAAAGTTCATGAGAACCCATTGGTAAGCTTCCTCTTCTTCTTCTCCAACTCATTCTCTCTTTGATTTCAGAAATTTCCTAAACCTAATTTAGGAAATGTTTATCTTTTAAGCTTAGATTCAAGCTTGTTGAGTTGGAATTAAAGAGTGCTTGTTCTTGCCATTGCTTCATAGCATCTTCTTCATTCGTTTGGGTTCAAAGGTGAGATTTTTAATCTCACATCTATGCTTATAATTCTCTTCGATGGTTAGGTATGAATTCCTAACACTTTTTCATGTGCATTTGGTTTTGATTTGGATTGCTTTTGTGAATATTCCAATTTTTAGTGTTTTGGGTTCAAATCTTTAAAAATCATAGCTTTGATGTTTTGAACATGTTTTTGGTGATGCATCGAGGAGCATATAGGGCCGGGTAGTCGATTGGCATAAACCCTTAGCGACGTTGCTCGTGCGATTGCAAATTGATCGAGGTTTGCACCTCATTTGAAATAGGGTAGGAAGTGCAAGTATACAGGTTCGGCCGACCGAGCCCCTGGGCCGGTCGACCGACCTGCTACCCGAGCACTTCCTGCCTCTGTTTAGAAGTGCTGGATACAGGCTTCGGCCGACCGAGCCCCTGGGCCGGTCGACCGACCTGCTACCCGAGCACTTCCTACCTCTGGTTCGGTCAACCGACCAGAAAGTCCGGTCGACCGACCTGCTGCTATTTGCCAACTATGCCTATTTTGTGTGATTTCCAACCTTTGGTTCGGTCGACCGACTCAGGGAGTCCGGTCGACCGACTCAGGGAGTCCGGTCGACCGACTTGATGATTTTTGCCAGATTAGCCTATTTTGCTAATCCGTTTGAATATCCAACTTTAATCGATTCGTGTTGTCTCCCTTTTGTTGTTGTCATTTATTATCTACTTTGATGACCTTTTCTTTGGGAATTTTAGATATATCCACTTTGATGGATTTTATATCGATTTCTTTGGATTTTATTCACATTTTCGAATGTGAATCTTTGTGATTGATTGTTCCTACAATCTTCTTTGTGATTTGTCACTTTAAAAATATAAAGGTTTTCTATACTAGTAGTAAATATCGAAACTCTTTCCTCAAACGATTTCAATACTATTTTAATACCAAACTTGTTTGCAAAACCGTTTTCCAATCTATTAGTATATATAAACCTTTACCTCACTCGTATGAGAAATCTAATTAAACGACTTAGTAAAACGAGTGGTATGAAACGCTTGCGTTTACTTCGTCGGTTAATTCTTGGACTTGTTCGATTGAAACTCTTGTGACAATTTTCTAGTGGAGATCTACAATTTGTTCGTAAATATTTAAGTTAAGCTAGTGGTTATGGGACATGAAGCTAAGCTCATATATTTACTAGCTTAGTGTAATTGACACTTCTCGTTGATCATGATGATCATTTTTGTGGTTTAGACTAGCAATGTGCGATGTCTCTTTGTCTGCGAGGTTAGGCTAGACACCACTTGTGTGATTCCATTCACACATACCTTTTCGGTTAGCCTAGACACCACTTGTGTGATTCCATTCACACATACCTTTTTGCTTTTTGGTTAGGCTAGACACCACTTGTGTGATTCCATTCACACATACCTTTTCGGTTAGCCTAGACACCACTTGTGTGATTCCATTCACACATACCTTTTTGCTTTTTGGTTAGGCTAGACACCACTTGTGTGATTCCATTCACACATACCTTTTCGATTAGCCTAGACACCACTTGTGTGATTCCATTCACACATAACTTTTTGCTTTTTGGTTAGGCTAGACACCACTTGTGTGATTCCATTCACACATACCTTTTCGGTTAGCCTAGACACCACTTGTGTGATTCCATTCACACATACCTTTTTGCTTTTTGGTTAGGCTAGACACCACTTGTGTGATTCCATTCACACATACCTTTTCGGTTAGCCTAGACACCACTTGTGTGATTCCATTCACACATACCTTTTTTCTTTTTTGTTAGGCTAGACACCACTTGTGTGATTCCATTCACACATACCTTTTCGGTTAGCCTAGACACCACTTGTGTGATTCCATTCACACATACCTTTTTGCTTTTTGGTTAAGCTAGACACCACTTGTGTGATTCCATTCACACATACCTTTTCGGTTAGCCTAGACACCACTTGTGTGATTCCATTCACACATACCTTTTTGCTTTTTGGTTAGGCTAGACACCACTTGTGTGATTCCATTCACACATACCTTTTCGGTTAGCCTAGACACCACTTGTGTGATTCCATTCACACATACCTTTTTTCTTTTTGGTTAGGCTAGACACCACTTGTGCGATTCCATTCACACATACCTTTTCGGTTAGCCTAGACACCACTTGTGTGACTCCACTCACACATACCTTTTTGTGATTTCTGGATTTCGTGTGTTGATTTCTGGAATTTATGTTTCACCAACTTTTACGATTGGCATTGATATATATATGTCCTTTGTTGTGGCTTGGTGAACGAAATTAGGAGTATGACATTCCTTTTTATCTTGAGTAGATTATTGTGATATTGATTAATCTCTTGTTGATTTTCAATTACTTATTTATCACAGCTTGGCATTGTGATTATTATATGTTTATGTCATATCTCTTATTATATATCACTTCATCTGATATTTATAGCTAGACTGATCCGTTTATTATTTTCTTCTTAAATAATACTCGGGTCAGACTGAGATTTTACAGGTGCTTCCTCATGGCTTCCTATCTGGAACCATCTTCTGACTTTTGGCTAACTACTCTAGTTTGGTAGTTTTTGTTGTATACATTTGAGATACAGACTCCTTGATGTATACATATTTTTTGTCTAGCACTTGTATCTATTCCTTTGTATTATTGTGGATCTTTTTGACCACTACTCTGATATACACTTCCATGTGTTAATTATGTATTCATATCTTCTTCCGCCTTTGTGATATGAATTGTCTGTGACTGATTTATGTTATGTTTATTTCTATATTTGTTTCCGAAGATATTATAGCCACTGTGTAGTAGCTTTGAGTTTGTGTCGGTATGTCGGATTTCCCTCTTGATAAAGAAATGCATGTTATACTATCTGACATATCGATACTCACACAAAGCAATTACATGGATGGTCGCTCCTCAACAGCCTTATTCTCCGTGCTAGTTGACAGCATTACTTCGTAGTGTTCTTGGCTAGCGTGGGTATAGAGGTGGGGCGTCACATAAATCATACAGAAGAGCGGGTTATGGGGTAAATAAGAAAAAGCAGAGAAAGAAAAAAAATAGAATCTTACAGCAAAACGATAAAATATAATAATCAAATAAATAGTCCATGAAGCTATTTACAAACATTTGATTATACTTATGCAATACATATCAAAGTTACACATACCAGAGAATAATAAATAACAATGCAGCGGAAAAATGTGATGCAGTGGAATATAATAAATAATAGTAATACAATCTTCGTCCCCGTCCTTCAGCAATAAAGTCTTAGAATCCTGAAATGCTCAGACTGACCCGAGCGAATTGAAAAGACAAAACACTCGAGTCAGAACTAAAAGATCTTATGTAAGTTAAATCAACAGAAACAAATGTGAGTGGAACGGCGTCAGAGATGTTTAGGGATTTGACATCTCCTATCCAGTGTCTAACGTGGGTGCAGTAACTCAAGAGATGCTTGGAATTCACATCTACTAAGGATTCGTTAAACTATTTACTATGTAGTAATATTTCGCTGTTATAATAATATCTATTAGTAAAATAAACTTACTTTAAAATAGCGTTAAGGAGTGACCCAATTTTCCCCTTAACACATAATAGTGCCAATAGTCTATACAGTACCGTAATACCTTCTGATCGGGAGGCTGCCAGAGGATACTCCATAGGTACGACACAAATCAAACTCGTACAAGACGCACTAGGTTAGGTGACACGGCACAACTAGGCAATGGCAGGGTAGATAAACCAATTACGCTTCCAGACCGGTGGTAACACGTAGCAACTACTACCGCCCACCTCGAGCCATAACCCCAAAATCAAAAGGGCCCAAATCAATCATAAAGCAATAGAATGGTATCGAAGGAGTGTGTCCGATAAAATATGCTACCTTCTTAGCCCGTCAATCGCTCCTGTTTTAGCCACCTTATGCAAACTCACGGGAGTCGGGTCCACGTATATACCTCAAACGAAACGCCGCAACCATCCTACTTCATTCTGGAATCTCCACCGCGCACACGGTTGTTAAAGTGGTTTTTAGAGCTGGCAGAGAGTATGACAACTTCCGATCCTGGTCTCTTTGACAACCAAATGTTATTATAACACCGCGGTCATTTCAAAACAATTTTACTTCAAAACCAGAATATAATATCCATTTCAAAATCATACAAATACGATATTGTTTCCATTTCAAAAACCAAACCAATATGATATCATTTTTATAAAACCCAAATCAATATAATACCATTTTTATTTCAAATATATCCTCTTTCCTAAAATCATAGCACTTTCAATGTTATAACACTTTGAAACCAAACATTTGATTTACAACATTTTCAAATCATAATACTTTGAAATTCGTAACTTTGAAACATAACTTCCATCCCTTAAATGGTTCAAATATTAAAATACTTCATATAATAAATAGCTTCTTCAATTTCGCAAATCAATTCCAAAACAACTCAAATTCCAAAAATTCATATTTAAACCAAATCCCAAATAAATTTCAATATAATTCAGTTTTCAAATAAACTATTCCAAATTATATTGATTTCACAACCGATTGATCCACAAAATAAAAACCTTTCAAATTCAGTATATTTCAAGCCTTAAGTATTCAACAGTTTCAAAACTAAGTTTGATCATTACAATTCAGCAATTCAATTTTCTATTATTTAATTTTGAAATATTTTACTCAATAAATCCATTATAATCTTAATATAACCCAAATTTTAAATAATTGAATATTTCCTTAAATTTAATTATACTTGAAATATTCATTTAAATCACTCTAAACCAAAAACAAGTTATAAGAATCATACCTTTCAAAGCCTCAATTTCATTTAAATCAAATTTATTCGAGTATAATTCTTAAATAATTTAATTCAAACCATTTCATATTTATCTTCCAACCTTAATTTTATTTAATTCATTATAAACTCTACATACAATATAATTTAAACAAATACTTAACCATATTACATAAAAACAATCAAACTTAATTATTTAACTTATTTTATATTTCAAAACAAATTTATACATAGCTAAAAACTAATGATAAAATAACATTTATATAACATCAAAAACCAATATTTATATAACCCACATATTTCTTTACAAAACCATAAAAATCATTTTAAAATATTTTTATATATAGACCACGGCGTTTGAATATAATTTTCTACCCTATGATCAAGTGATATGGATATTTATCATTTCAATCCGTAATTTAAAACAAAAATAAGGTTATATATCATTTCAAAACCGCAATCCCAAATGAAATAAAAATGCATAACAACTTGATTATAACAACTTGAAATAAAAATCCATCTAATATCAACCATCAACCATTTATCACAATCATCATCCAATTCAAACAATAACATCAATATAGAACAGATAATAAATAACAGGTATTTACTGGCTATTTATATTAATTAATAAATTAAATAATGGTTTATATGAAATAATAAATCAAATAACAATTTAACACAACAAATTCAATTTAACTGGAATGATGATAAAAATATGCCAAACAGCCATGAATAAATTTCTAATCACGTCGGAAATTAATTTAACACACATAAGAAATTTTAGAAATTGTGAGTGGGTTAAAACACTCACCTTTCGAATTTAAATTGAATTTATTTCCAATTTAAACCAAAAAAATTCGCAGTCTTAGAATTCGTCCAAACTAGCGCCAAAGTGTCCGGAATTCCAATACGAACCTAGTGGAGGAAATCGCGCGTGAAAAGGACCTCATATGCACAAGTTATGTGCATTAGAACGATCAATAATATAAATTAAAATAAATAATATAAACAAGACAAACAAAACCATACGAACATGTCACCATTGCCTGCACTAGTCTCGAGCCGTACACACATGCATCTCAAGATACAAACCCTAACAGCTACACCCACGAGCCACCGCCACGTCCGCGCCCCACTCCGCCGCCACTGACCATCGCGTCCCCCTCGTACAACGTCCCACCGCCACCTCCGTGGTTACCCCCACGCACAGCGACTCGATCGGCACGAAATAGGGCAGTAGCTGCCATATTAATTCGTGGCTTAATCGAATTTTGAATGAAAATCCAACCATCGATTCGCCAAATAAACTGCGTGGATAAAGTCCCCTCGGTCCACTCTACAATACCTAGAAATAGATTCGAAGATCAGACGATTTTGGTTGCGGCGTGATGAACGACTGTGGATAGTTCATCGATTTCTGACCACACCGAAACCTAGATTGAAAATTAATTATATATTTGACTTACGCTCGTCAAGAGCTTCAAATCCATATATAATTCGATATAGTTTGAAGAGATTTAATTTTTAGCTTTGAATTTTATTTGCAATTGCATTTTGGAATTTAGCGTTCTGTCTGCCATTGGGAAAGAGGAGAGACAGCTGAATTGTACGTATAGAAATGAGGAATAAGGAATAGGCTCGGGTTTATAACAAGGTATATATAGATAGGTCAGTAATTGAGATGAATGGACACGATTGATTTGGACCGTTGAATGATAAATGGTCCGAAAAGCCCGTTTCGACTCCGGAACGAAATTGGGTTCAGCCATATATCAAAATTGGTGTTTTTGAATATTTTAAAATCAATGGGATAGGTTTTAAGTCCAAATTCCATCGTATGAAGAAGTTATGCTAAAATCAAGTTATTTCAAATTGATTTCAATTAATTTCAATTAAATTGATTTCAATTAACTTGATTTCAAGGCGTTTCGAGTCCGTACGATCAAACGACAAGTCCGATTGTTACGAAACTTGAAATCATACAATAATTCACTGTTATGGATCCAATGAAATTAGTTTCATCGAAATCCGAGTCAGTGGCCAAAATGGCTATTTTTTTACATTCATTAAATAAATTAATAATAAATTAATTAAATCAAATTTTCAATTTCAATTCGGCAATTGACAAATTTCATCATTTTTGATCCCTTACTCATTTACAATGATTTAAACAAATTTAAATATCAATTTAGAGTTGGTAAATTTATTAATTTCAGTGTTAACCTCAATTTCATTAATTCAAAAATTATAAATTTAATTTTCAAAAATTCTATTTAATTTACTTTTCATTCTATTTTTCAATTCACTATTATCAAACGGATGCATTTAACATTGGATTCATGATCTATTATCTTAATATTCTTGGATTTCATCTTAATCTCCATTAACGTATTAATTAAATATTTAATTTCATTCATTTGCAATTAATCTAATTATTGGATTTTAAACTTCAAATAAATTAATAAATCTTGATTTCCATTTTTTAAATCAACCAATTGTCATGTTATAAATAGATTTAACATTATTTCCTATTATTTCTTTAATTTATACTAACATTGAATTAATCAATTACCACTTATTACGTATTATTTCATCAACTAATGTATTTTAAACTTATTTCCTAATTTATCAATTACAATCAGTTATAAGCTTACAATTGGTTCAATTAATTGGGTTTGCGTCAAATTAGTTATTTATTAACTTGTATTAACATCATTACCTTTATTTTAGTGATTTCATTATTAAATTATAGATTTGTTTATTTTATTTCCGAGTTAAATTACTAAAACTTATTAAATTAACAAAATTTAATTATCGAAAATTACGGGTCGTTACACTCTCCCCCACTCAAAACTTTTCGTCCCCGAAAAGGAAAAAGAAGGGAAAAGAAGAATTAAGAAATTAATATATCTTACTTAAAATATTAAATTTATAAATAAACAAATATACAAAATTAATTAATTTAAATAAAATATACCAATTTATAACCATTAGATCTTTTTATACTTAAATTAATGAAGTTTGGAAACATTTTCAAAAAAAATTCTAAGTCCAAAATTTAAGGAAAATTTCTGCGGAGTCTCCTCTGTACGGAGAGGCTAGGGAGATAATATAATATCAAATATAACAATATACAACATATATTTTCCAAAATAATATATCCCAACATGGAAAAAGCAATATAATAACGCTATAAACCGTAATCCAAAAATGTACCTATTTGTCGGGCAATTTACGCTTATTTTATGAAACCAAAAGTAGTAGCAATTGCTTCCATAACCTGTATTTCACTTATGTAATACAAAAGAGTTAATAATTATATAAAATGAAATTTTTAAAGTTGTTTCAACCACCAACAAACAAATCCATATAACAACAGTCAATTGCAACAAAGCATGCAACCATCACATAAAATCAACACAAGTCAATTATCTATTCACATCAACCAAAACAAATAGTTGTTCGGGCTCAAAAATTTAAATTATACAAAATGGAAAATAAACTACTAAGTGCACCATTTACTCAACAGTCTTAGATGAAGCTAAATAGATTATTTATACATCCAAACCAATTTAAAATATTCTTTCCCAAACAACCATAAACCAACAAACAACAATTCCAATCAATAGATCAAGTTCATTCTTATCTATTTTATTTCATAACGTTTGTTTTCTTTCTTTTTTTTATATAACGATTTATCTTTTTAATTTACATTTATTTCTTGCAAATTTTCATTTCCATCCATTTATTCAGTGTTTATTTCACTAATTTTCACTTATATTTACATGAATTCATTTTTATTTATTCATATTATATAAATTTTCTTTTTATTGCATTACATTTGTCCATTTATCAATTTCATTTATTTTCATTCATTTATTACTTAATTCCATTTATTCATTTATTTATAACACTTACCTTTCAATTTATTTAGTTAGTAGTCTTTCAATTATACTTAAGTTTATAACAACCACAACATCAAATTCTTATTTATTAAATAATTTTATTGAATATTTTCATTATTTCAATTTTTTACTAGTAAAATTTCCCATTGAATTTTCTTTTAACATTTAATATTTTATAGTTGGTAAGTTATATATATGTTAAAGAATGCAATTGAAAATTATACAAGTTTATCTTATTTCTTTTAAATTAATTAGATGTTCAATAATCATATCCTTTGTCTTATAGGTTACATATTTCAAATTTTCTTTTAATTTAATTTATAACATAGCGTTTAAATCCTTTATTTTAATTAAAGGTTCCAATTATTAATTAGTTACATTCCATTTCACTACAATAATTGAAACTATTAACTAACGGAAACTTAAGAACTAAATACCGGGGTTAATTTCAAATCATTTAAAATAATAGATAAATATATACACTTACAACTTATATATATATATATCTAATTTTATTTAAAGCAATTTAAAATTTATATTTGTTCATCAAAATAAATCTGTAGTAAAACTACTACAGTGGCCTTCCCACTTTGAAACTCGAAAATGAATGTCGATGATGCGTGCACTCATCACCAAAATTATTTCCCAATGACATAGAGGGGAGTACAGAACTTATTTCTTTCTAAATTTTCTTTTAAAATAATTCTTTCAAATCTTATTGAAATATTTGTATTAGAAAATACTTCTAAATAATATTATTATTATACTCCAAAATCATTTGAAAGAAATTTTCAAAAACCCAGGGACTTAAGTTCTAAATTTCCAATTTTTCTTTATTTTATTTTAAATCTTATTTCCAACCAATATTTATAAGTTTCACTACCTAACACCCAATATATTACCGCCAAATATAACCTTTATAAAATTTATTACTTTATATACAGAAAATATAATAGGAAAAATTATTTCATTCAACTATATTGAAAACAAATATTGCGTCGGTCTGTCCTATTATGTGTTTAGAAATCCATATTGATGTCATAGCGTCCTATGCACCAACCAGAATTTATAAATACAAAACGAAACAAATCAACACAATATCAAAACCTTTTTATAGCACTAACAAATACTCTCTCTCATATATATACACTCAACGACTCATCATTGGGTATTATTACCCTATTAGTAAAGAGTCAGACCCCACAAAGCTAACGTTTATCACTAAACCAAAGTTCTGAAACTAGATGTAACATCCCGCCTTTTTGTATGCTTTAAATCGACGATATACCACACATGTCGGACTTAACCATACAGAAGGGCGGATTGTTATGGGGTAAATAAGAAAAAGCAGATAAAGAAAAAAATAGAATCTTGCAGCGAAACAATAAAATATAATAATCAAATAAATAGTTCATGAAGTTGTTTACAAACATTTGATTATGCTTATACAATACATATCAGAGTTACACATACCAGAGAATAATAAATAGCAATGCAGCAGAAAAATGTGATGTAGTGGAATATAATAAATAATAGTAATACAATCTTCGTCT
The DNA here is from genome assembly GCA_030765085.1 of Allium cepa. Classification (NCBI taxonomy): domain Eukaryota; kingdom Viridiplantae; phylum Streptophyta; class Magnoliopsida; order Asparagales; family Amaryllidaceae; genus Allium; species Allium cepa. The sequence continues at coordinate 55,385,760 of CM060935.1, read as the reverse complement.
TCGTCCTCCAGAAATAAAGTCTTTAAGTCCTGAAATGCTCAGACTGACCCGAGCGAATTGAAAGACAAAACACTCAAGTCAGATCTAAAAGATCTTATGTAATTTAAATCAACAGAAATAAATATGAGTGGAACGGCGTCAGAGATGTTTACGGGATTTGACATCTCCTATCTAGTGTCTAACGTGAGTGCAGTAACTCAAGAGATGCTCGAGATTCACATCTCCTAAGGATCCGTTAAACTATTTACTATGTAGTAATATTTCGCCATTATAATAATATCTATTAGTAAAATAAACTTACTTTAAAATAGCATTAAGGAGTGACCCAATATTCCCCTTAATATGTAATAGTGCCAATAGTGTATACAGTACCGTAATACCTCCTGATCGGGAGGCTACTAGAGGATACTCCATAGGTACGACACAAATCAAACTCGTACAAGGCGTGCTAGGTTAGGTGACACGGCACAACTAGGCAATGCCAGGGTAGATATACAAATTACGCTTCCAGACCGGTGGTAACGCGTAGCAGCTACTACCTCCCACCTCGAGCCACAACCCCAAAATCAAAAGGTCCCAAATCAATCACAAAGCAATAGAATGGTATCGAAGGAGTGTGTCCGATAAAATGTGCTAACTTCTTAGCCCATCAATCCTCTCGCTCCTATTTTAGCCACCTTATGCCAACTCATGAGAGTCGGGTCCACGTACATACCTCAAACGAAACGCCGCAACCATCCTACTTCATTCTGAAATCTCCACCGCGTACACGGCTGTTAAAGTGGTTTTTAGAGTTGGCAGAGAGTATGACAACTTCCGATCCTGGTCTCTTTGACAACCAAATGTTATTATAACACCGCGGTCATTTCAAAACAATTATACTTCAAAACCAGAATATAATACCATTTAAAAATCATATAAATACGATATTGTTTCCATTTCAAAAATCAAACCAATATGATATCATTTTTATAAAACCCAAACCAATATAATATCATTTTTATTTCAAATATATCCTCTTTCCCAAATTCATAGCACTTTCAACGTTATAACACTTCGAAACCAAACACCTGAAATTATAACATTTTCAAATCATAATACTTTGAAATTCGTAACTTTGAAACATAACTTCCATCCCTTAAATGGTTCAAATATTAAAATACTTTATATAATAAATAGCTTCTTCAATTTCACAAATCAATTCCAAAACAACTCGAATTCCAAAAATTTATATTTAAACCAAATCCCAAATCAATAAATTTCAATACAGTTCAGTTTTCAAATAAACTATTCCAAGTATATTGATTTCACAACCGATTGATCCACAAAATAAACCCTTTCAAATTCAATATATTTCAAGCCTTAAGTATTCAGCGGTTTCAAAACTAGGTTTGATAATTACAATTCAGCAATTCAATTTTCTATTATTTAGTTTTGAAATATTTTACTTAATAAATCCATTATAATTTAAACATAACCCCAATTTCAAATAACTGAATATTTCCTTAAATTTAATTATACTTAAAATATTCATTTAAATCACTCTAAACCAAAATCAAGTTATAAGAATCATACCTTTTAAAGCCTCAATTTTATTTAAATCAAATTTATTCGTGTATAATTCTTAAATAATTTAATTCAAACCATTTCATATTTATCTTCCAACCTTAATTTTATTTAAGTCATTATAAACTCTATATACAACATAATTTAAACTGGTACTTAACCATATTACATAAAAACAGTCAAACTTTATTATTTAACTTATGTTATATTTTAAAAAAAAAATTATACATAGCTAAAAACCAATAATAAAATAACATTTTTATAACATCAAAAATCAATATTTATATAACCCATATATTTCTTTACAAAACCATAGAAATCATTTCAAAAATATTTTTATATATAGACCTCGGCGTCTGTATATAATTTTCAACCCTGTGGTCAAGTGATACAGATATTTATCATTTCAATCCATAATTTAAAATAAAAATATGGTTATGTATCATTTCAAACTGCAATCCCGAATGAAATAAAAATGCATAACAACTTGCAGTTTATAACAATATAAAATACAACATCCACTCATCCAATATCAACCATCAACCATTTATCACAATCATCATCCAATTCAAACAGTAACATCAATATAGAACATATAAAAAATAACAGGTATTTACTGGCAGTTTATATTTAATAATAAATTAAATAACGGTTTATATGCAATAATAAATTAAATAACAATTTAATTAAATAAATTCAATTTAACTGGAATGATGATAAAAATATGCCAAACTGTCATAAATAAATTTCTAATCACATCGGATATTAATTAACACACATAAGAAGTTTTAGATGTTGTGAGTAGGTTAAAACACTCACCTTTCGAATTTAAATTGAATTTATTTCCAATTTAAACCCAAAATTTTCACAGTCTCAGAATTCTTCCAAACCAGTGCCAAAGTGTCCGAAATTCCAGTACGAACCTAGTGGAGAAAACCACACGCGAAACGGACCTCGTATGCACAAGTTATGTGTATTAGAACGATCAACAATATAAACAGGAAAAACAAAACCATACGAACACATCACCATTGCCTGCACCAGTCTCGAGCCTTGCACACACGCATCTCAAGATACAAACCCTAACAGCTACACCTACAAGCCGCCGCTGTGTGCTGCGCCCCACTCCGCCGCCGCTAGCCATCGCGCCCCCTCCTACAATGTCCCGCCGCCACCTCCGTGGTTTACCCCACGCACAGCGACTCGATCGGCACGAAATAGGGCAGCATCCGCCACGTTGATTCGTGCCCTAATCGAATTTTGCACGAAAATCCAACCATCGATTCGCCAAATAAACTACATTGATGAAGTCCCCTCGGTCCACTCTACAATACCCAGAAATAGATTCGAAGATCGGACGATTTTGGTCACGGCGTGATGAAAGGCCATGGATATTTAATCGATTTTCAGCCACATCGAAACCCAGATTGAAAAATGAATTATATATTTGACTTGCGCTCGTCGAGAGCTTCAAATCCATATATAATTCAATATAGTTTTGAATTTTATTTGAAATTGCATTTTGGGATGTAGCGTTCTGTCTGCCATTGGGAAAGAGGAGAGACAGCTAAATTGTATGTACAAAAATAAGGAATAAGAAATAGGCTAAGGTTTATAACAAGGTATATATAGGTAGGTCAGAAATAGAGATGAATGGACACGATTGGTTTGGATCGTTGAGCGATAAATGGCCCGAAAAGCCCGTTTCGACTCCGGAACAAAATTAGACCAATCCATATATCAAAATAGGTGCTTTTGAGTATTTTAAAATCAATAGAACGGGTTTCAAGTCCAAATTCCATCGTATGAAGAAGTTATGCTAAAATCAAGTTATTTCAAATTGATTTCAATTGATTTCAATTAAATGGATTTCAAGGCGTTTCGAGTCCGTACGATCAAACGACAAGTCCCCTTATTACGAAACTTAAAATCCTATAATAATTCACAGTTACGGATCCGATGAAACTGATTTCATCGAAATCCGAGTCAGTGGCCGAAATGGCTATTTTTTTACATTAATTAAAAAAATTAATAATAAATTAATTAAATTGAATTTTCAATTTCAATTCGATAATTGACAAATTTCATCATTTTTGATTCCTTACTCATTTATAATGATTTAAACAAGTTTAAATGTCAATTTAGAGTTGATAAATTTATCAATTTCAATGTTAACCTTAATTTCATTAATTCAAAAATTATAAATTTAATTTCCAAAAATTCTATCTAATTTTCTTTTCATTCTATTATTCAATTCATTATTATCAAACGAATACATTTAACATTGGATTCATGATCTATTCTTAATATTCTTAGATTTCATCTTAATCTCCACTAACGTAATAATTAAATATTTAATTTCATTCATTTGCAATTAATCCAATTATTGGATTTTAAACTTCAAATAAATTAATAAATCTTGATTTCCATTCTTTAAATCAACCAATTGTCATATTGTAAATAGAGTTAACATTATTCCCCATTATTTATTTAATTTATACTAACATTGAATTTATCAAATTACCACTTATTACGTATTATTTCATCAATTAATGTATTTTGAACTTATTTCCTAATTTATCAATTACAATCAGTTATAATCTTACAATTGGTTCAGTTAATTAGGTTTGCGCCAAATTGGTTATTTATTAACTTGTACTAACATGTTACCTTTATTTTAGTTATTTTATTATTAAATTACATATTTTTTATTTTCTTTCCAAGTTAAATTACTAAAACTTATTAAATTAACAAAATTAAATTATCGAAAATTACGGGTCATTACATAAACCGAACTGGAATATTAATCTAATCAAAAAATTTCCCACTTATCTAAAGCCTAAGCTCTTTCTGTTTGCTTTGCTTAATAACCACCCCTCTGTATGATGGCTCCGCTTGCTTCTTTTCGATTCAATTGACTGTGTTCTTCTAGGTCGATTTTAATTTTGATTTTTAAGAAGATTGGGGTTAGAGGAGAGATTGGATTTCGACAGGATTCTATTATAGTAAGTGTTATATTAATTTCAGGGTTAGTTTAGGCTTGCTTGTATATAGGTTGGGAAAGTGTTTGGGCTATTGGATTTAGGTTGGAGAATATTTAAAACCATCAGTTACGATCATCAAAAAGTAGCGACGAAGCAACAGTTGAAGCCACCCACCACAACACTCCAGATTACGATTTTTCAAGTGGGATGGTCGACCAAAGGAAGCTTATGGTTGACCACTGTAGGTTGATCATAAATGGTGGGGTTCGACCCTAAATCATTTTTTTGTTTTCTTCTTATTTTATTCAGATCTTTCCATGCTCATAACTCCTTAATATTAACTCTGATTTCGAAGTGTTATGTAGTAAATCATCTAAAAATTACTGCGTATGCAATGATTCAAGTTTCATAGCCAAATGTTGATGTTTTTTAAGTCCTTAATTTAATTAATTTTTACTTTCCTTATTAAATTTCCTTTTAGTTTCATATTAAATTTTCGATTAAATTTTCATAAATTTCTGGTGTATTACACTTACTATATAAATGTCACTAAACATACCATCCTCCTCTTTTCACTCATTCTCCATGGATTAGAACAAAACAAAATGATCACCCCTAAAAAAAGAGAAGAAAACGAGAAAGCACTAAGTCTAAGAAGTGTAAAGGATCCCAAAAATATAAAAATTGGGAAAGTTATATTGTTTCTTTTACATGGTTTTTATTTATATTTGTTACATTTAATTTTTATGATAATTTTATATAATATGTATTTCTATCTGATAGATCTAGATTAAATGAATGTTTTGGGTTGAAACAGCCTTACTTGGGAGTTTTTCTATGATTCCTTACTGTAATGATTTTGAAATACCATGAAAAATTAATATGATGGATGAAATATGTTCTTAGAAATGAGTTTTTGATTTGGAGAATTTTCCAAAGTTGAAATAATTAGTTTTGAATTTTTGAACTAATTCATGCACTAAATTAATAAGTGAAAATGGCTAAACGGTAGAAATGTTGGTAAAAATGTGCTAAAATAAATATCTATGAATTCTTCGAAATTTATAAATATTTCTCTAATCAGGAATAATTATTTCCAAAAGCTAAATTAGTATGTTGAAACTAGATAATAAGGCAATTGAAACAAGATTATGCATAGCAATTTCATGTCTAGGTAATAAAGGGACAAGATCACATAAAACGCTGCAAAACAAATAAAGGACATTGTCACTAATTAAAAATGGAGGCATGCTAACTAAGGAGTCAACATGTGGAAAGCATTGAATAGACATGTAGATGTGGGCTATTAATATTGCACGCTTTAATATAAGTATTTAAGGAAGTGTCTTGGTGAAAGGTGACATATCAAGAGTATAATACTCCGGATACCTGAAATAAGCAATGAAATTCTTGAAGAAATTTAAAGCCAATGAAATAAGCAAGAATATAATTAAAAGAGACGGCCGTAGGTTCTAGACGTAGATGTCGAATGAAGGAGTTCTCAACGAGAGTAAATAAACAAGGCTTCTTGTAATGACCTGCCTTTTTGAACCCCCAAATGTCGACACTAATACATCCATGGTATTTATGCGTCGGACACGTAAGTGCCAGAAAGAAATATTGTCAGTGTAAAAGGAAGAGGCAAAAAGAAATTGAATAAGAATGAAAAAAAACATCAGAATCTTACAACAAGACATAATGTATAATATCAAAACAGTGCAAACGTTTACTCTAAGATACAATGAAACTTTAGATTTACTAACCTAAATATCGTCATCAACATGGATAACTATAACAACCTTTCCTTACAATTGATGATATAAACATACTAGTAGTGCAGCGGTAATAAAATACATAAATAGGCGAGAGCATCCAGCTCATATCCTGAAACTCCAAAGAATATTCAATGGAAACTTACCATTCTCAGACTGGCCGAATCAGCACTTGAGGAATCAAGGTAAAAGAAAAAACAATGAGTCAGACATAAGTCTAATATGAGAGACCTAAGAAATACAAACTCCATATAATAATAACTTTTGAGACTGACCGAATCATCAGAGTGGTTTTTCGCTGAAAGAACCATAACCATCTAATAAGTAAATAAGGCGATATAATATCTAGGTTGTAGAATACAAATCAAAAAATAGTTATGCTGCTTGCATCTTACACCACAAAAGTAAACATAGTTGGACAATGCCCAAACATGTGATGCTGAATACCATCAACTCCTATGCGCCTCGATCGAAAGCATATCTAAATATTTAGAGTGAATGTATCCTTAAGTTAGCTAAACCCACTGGATATGTTGTCTACTCTATTTACTATCAATTTCGGTGGTGAAGTCACATTCAGTATCTCAATACACGAGCCTTCATTGAATAGATCTTGAATCTCTGTATGGACTCCAATATCTCAACACACGAGCCCTCTCTCTTAGAATCATCCTCAAGGTGGACAGTAACATTGGTAACATCATTTGAAATGGTAAATATGACCTCTCCTCAGACTTAACCTTAGGATGGAAGTTTCAAATCTAAAATATTTCACTGCATAACCACTTCCATAACATAGAACTCTTATGTTAGTTTTGAAGTGGTTGTGGTTTCAAGCCATCTCATATAAGTACATTCCCTCGCTTACCGAACTCTTCAAAACCAAATCAATGAATTTCCAGTCAACTAAAGTTTGGTTTTTCTAGAAATAAATAGAGCATGCATATGGTGGAGATAATCTCTTATTCGGATATATTTCCTTTTCTCTTGTCCTTGAAGAGCAAGACGAGAGGGTACAGTTTCACTAAGACAATAACCGTAGCATATAAATCTCATGTTTCTTCTAGATATTTCCAAAATTAATGTTAATTCAATTCAATAGAAATAAATGATCACATATGGAAATCAAGTCTCATATACTTATCACCATTTTTGACCTTCTCAACTTGTACTATCTTTGGGTCAAAAGTGAAGCCAGTTAGGTTAGAGCACTGATTACATCCAAGACCTACCTAGATACCTCACTCATAGATATAAAAAATCTACATTATCGGCTTTTAGTGCGAAGTCTAGGAATAAATACTTCACACAGATGATAAGCACATAAACATGATCGAATCACATAACCGACTTATAATCCCACTTTATTGAATCATTTTTCTATTCGAACTAAGCAGACTATACATAGGAGCCCTCTTTGGGGGATCTCAAATATATATTCCAAAATCTAATATGTATTATAGGATAAGCCCTCCTCGGGGGATCTCAAACCATGTAAATCCATGAAGTTTTATTTTACCTACGTTTCTTACTTGTATATATATTTGAAATGCCTTTAAAAATGATATAAACATGTATACCAATGCTATGTTATTTACTCTACTCAATTCATTCTTTGAAATATATACATACCCTTATCTTAAAGGTATAGAATATTCACAAATCATTTAACAAAATTTTCTATTTCAAAAAATAATCAAAGAGGTTAAAAAAATGTCACTCAAACATTAATACTATAAAACCCTTCTCTCTTTTGTAAATTAAACCACTACATTTTATAACTTTTTTCCAAACATTTTATACTTACCATTTTCTTTGAAATACATTTTTAATGATCTATATGCAAAATTATGATTAAAAGGGTTAAAAACAAATGTTACTAAAATATTGTTGCTATAAACCTCTTATTTAACTTACTTTTTCAAATATACACAAACATTTAGAATACTTACAAATAATTCCAATACCCATATAAAATATTATGAAAAAATAGCTTATTTAGAATTTTTATATAAAACCATTGCATAATAATGATACATATATAAGAAAACCTTTTACTTTAAAAATTCACATATAATTATTAAAAACATAACTAAACTTTTAATTCATTCCAAAATACTCTTAAACATGTTATTAGTCATCTCATAAACGATTTCATAAAAATAATCAACTTAATCACTATTAAACTCACTTTAAATCACCAAAATCACAAACAGCAACATAACGCAGCCAAATGCTATCAAAGGTAAAAATTGCTACTGTTAAGTGCTGTTAAATATTTTAAACAAAGAATACCTAAAAAAAGCTTAAAAGTTTGATCAATTTTTTCCATGCAAACAAATGTTTTAAGATCTATTTTTTTATAGTAAGTACTGCACTTAGAGTTATGCAAACAAACCCTTAATAATATCTCTTAAAATCATATTTAAAAATTCATAAAAGCATGGCATTTATAAAGTGCTTATACAACAAACTTTCTCGCTTCTAACGTTTATAACTTTTTTCTACAGGTTTTATAATTTTCAAAACCATTTCTTTGCTATCACATACACTGCTATAGGTGTAGAGCACAACCAAAATACACTATATCATAATACGCTTACCAATCATAATTTCAAGCAAGTTAAACACAAGGATTATGAATTACATTTATAACGACTCTTTCACTTCAAACATTTGCACGCACTTCCACATCACATACAACCAAAATACACATGTATATATGAAGTCAAGGCTATGTTACATGTTTTAAAGGGTAATAAAAGTGAATTATTACATTTAAAATTATCGTTTGCTTTCAAAATAAATAGTGGTCCAGAGTTATAACTTTAACTTTTTTACTTTATATTAATACACAATTATAAGTACAATATTTAATTTTTAGTGGTGATTTAACTCACCAAAACCCTTATTAACATCAAGCATAAGCACTTAATAACACAATACACTTCCTACTATCACCGCACAAGCCAAGGACTCCCTTTTCTTCAAAATTTCTTTTGGCCTTCCTTGCTCTCCAAAATAGCTCACGGCCTTGATTGATAATTGACCTAGTGTTCTCTTCCTTATGCATTTGAGTTGTTATTCCATGCTTTTATATTGTTTTACGACCTTTTCCAAAGTTTGGTGAAGTCCGATGTTGATGTTTATTGATGTTAGAAAGTCAAAGAGAAGAGAAAGAAGATAAAAAAGACATTGTTTGTATGTTTTTATTTGCAAACCAACTTTTGTGAACTAATTAAGAGACTAAATGGACTAAAACAAGAGGTCAAAATATGTTTTGTTATGACTTGTGATTTATGATAATCTTATACTGATTGTGCAACCGAGGCTAATATGAGGGAAAACCCATTCTTTGCTTTAACAGCATGGTCCTACTAGTGGAGGAACTTAGATGAGAAATGAAATTATTCATACCAAACTTGTGTCCATGTGTTTATTGGTTTCCTCTATAAATTCATAAGCATTAGTTTGAGTAGGACGAGTTTATAGGTTTTCAAATTATAGATTTTAGCCAAAAGTAATTACCGAGACTATTTTGAAGATGAAGATGGCAAGAGGTCCTACTATTATTTTCTTTAAAGTAGCTTGTATTCTGCTGTGTAGTATAAGTATTTGTTAAGTCCAAGTGACTATAAGGTTTTGATTTAACGATCATTATTTTATGTATCAAATGTTTGAAAAATACTATTATTTAATTCATTTGATGTCTATGATGCTATAATTTTGGAAAATGACTACTTGGGACATTATCCATCTTTAGAATTTTTATCCGACAAATTTGACCTTTACAATATTATGAGGCTTATATCTTTTGATAAGAACTAAACTAGGGTTTGAAATTACTTCGATTAAATCAGGATGATGGTTTCTCTTTTCGTAGAGTGGTCGTAATAGAAATATGGACTGACCATTCAGGAGATACGACTATTTTAAGTTTCGACTATTATTGTCCAGATTACTGAATAATTAGTTACGCCTATACTTGTGCCCACTAACCATTTTGGAATATGTGCCTAATTGAGAATGATAGGATAGATCTAATCGCTTTTTGCACTTCCCTAAACAAGTCTATACCTCCATTAATCTATTTTCTATAAAAAAAGCTTTTATTTTCATAGTTAATCTAACCTAAAACAATCATTAAAGGGTAATTCGCAAGGGAAAGATCTTAGATTCATCTTTTAGCCACCACAGGCATCAAATTCTTGCTGTCCATTTTAGATTCGGATATAGAGTTAGGTAATTTCGGTGTTACATGATTGATTTAACATCTCTCACCATTCTATGCATATTTGTATGGTTAAAATGTTGTTTTTAAAGACAACTTTGATGTTAAAATGTTTTTAAACTTTAGTATGACCTTAATGGCATGTTTATGGTCGAATTTAAAAAGATAATAATGAATTTTAAATGGTATTGCACCTTTTACCAATTGTGTTGTCATTTTTGAATAAGACTACATGAAAGTCTGTGGAGTGTATCGTATAATGTATATGCAAGTATATGTGACAAAATATATGATGCAACTAAAACATTATTAATCTAAGTAAATATATAATACGCACACCAGGATTTTATGTTGGTTCGGACCTCTCGTCCTACGTCCAGTCCCGAAGCTCCCCTTCGAAATTCTACTATTAAACAGCCTCGCTTCGCCTGGAGGAATAGGCTTGGTTACTATAAGTTGTTCTTGTCAAACGTGTATTCTAGTATAATACAGATGTTGACCTTTTAGTACAATTGCTTCCAAATATCTCTAAGGAATATTATCTATGAGAAACTGTGTATATGGAAGAGTGAATACAAGTAAGAATTGCTAGAGTGCAGAGATCAAGAGTAGAGTATAGAATCAGAAAGCATAAGTGAGAAAGGTAAGTAAGTTAAGTACTGTTGTCTTGATTCTTGATGCTATATATAGTTGTAGATAGGTATCTTGAGTAGTTGCATCCATTAACGAAATGATGAAGAGTTGCAGGGAAGAGAAGCAGAGATGTCTATTCGAATATGGCAGTTGAAGTTCTTATTAAAAATCCAAGTTTGAAATCTGATGTCTGTGATATCTTTTAGACATCTGCTACTATATATATCTTTGAATATAGTAGTAGATCAGATGTCTGAGTGCAATTGTCAGACGGCTGGTTCAACCTGTCTATTATTCAAAAGAACTGTTTCGGACGTTTGGCTTGTGCATCCAGACGTCTGATATTGTGCATATCAATTTTCATGCTCTTTTTCTTGTGCTTCTTTGTTCCTATCAACTTGTAGTCTCTTATAGTGTCCTTTGAGCCTTGTTCTTGTCTTTCTAGTGATGTTGTTCTAGCAAGTACCTGTATATATGTATGTATGTATGTATGTATGTATATTCGATTTCCATTGTATAGTTATTATCGTCGAAACTGTAGATTTGATTTCCTAACAATCTCCCTCTTTTTGATGATGACAGCTATACAATGTACTTGTATATAATTTTATAAATCTCCCTGTGAATATGTGCATTCCATTATTTATTGTGTTGTTTATTATTTGCTCAAGTACCTGTACATATAAATATATATGTATATTCGATTTCCGTTGTACAATTGTTATCCTCGAAACCATAGATTTGATTTCCTAACAGTGCATATAGCAAATTATATGCTTATAAATCATGTTTGAGTGAATTGACTATATTATTTAGATGTTTATGAATGATGGTTGCTTTATATGGATTTCTGTGACATGCTTATTAACGATATTAGTTAGTTAGAAAGTGGTCATCGTTTCAGTGATTCGGTGAGCAAGATTGCTCAAAATTAAATGCAGCTTGGACATGTTGTTGTGGGAGTCTAGAGAGCATACAGATCAGGTCACAGGTTGTTTAGAGGCAATTTGGCTTATCAAATTCATGTCGGTAAGAGTTTCAAATTTAGTTGGTGTATATCAACTCAAGGTGGTGGTGAAGCTGCTTCGGGCAAGATAAGGAAACTTCAAGATAGGCATGATGTAAGCCAAGGAATAAGATATCAAGACTATGGTTCAATTTTTGCATGATACTCGGTACTAACATCTTATTGAGCAAGCATGAAGCACAAAGACTTTGGCGTAATGGACAAAGGAGCTACAAGTAAGTAGTGAAGACAGAAGGTCAGTGGAGAATCACTTATCCAATTATGGCTAAGTGATTCATGACAGCATCAATGTGAATGATCCATGTTAGTACCGACATGAATGAAAATTTACCAATTTAGACCAAATTTCCAAGGGGTATTAAGGGTGCCTTGGGGATCTTACTAGAGTTGTTCGTTCATTTGTTTGATGGATTCGGAACTTTGATGTCTTGAGCATATGTCTTAGGTGGAATGTAGAGGGAGGTTTCGATGTGGATGACTCGAAAGATGAGAGTCACGATGGTCTAAAAGAGCAAGTTCAAGGATGAGTGCTTGTGAGTTGAGCAAAGGAGGAGTTACACCATGGAAAATTTGAAAAATGGTAGAATAATGATGGGTTCGAAGTCATGTGCAAAGGATCGTAAACACTCAAAGGTTTTTGAGGGTTACTCGTATAGCAGGGTTATATATGGTCACCCACTCGATTATGTGGATTTCGGTTCCTTAAGTTGATAGTCTAGTCCTTAGCTGTATAGAGTAGTGAGATAGGAGCACCGAAAACCAAGATTTTTCCATTGTCTTTAGATTATGTAGATGCCTTTCGAGCTATCTTATATCCAAATCACTTGAGTGAAAGTGAGGCTTGTTTAATGGATGATGTGTTTTCCATATTTTTCTTATCACTATAGGGATGTCACAAGGCATAGGTACTATGGATGTGGATACCTAGGCATCCAATATTGTACTTAGGATGTAGTACACCTTTCTGATGATAGTAGATGATAAATTAGCATACATTTTTATCTATTAATTCTTCGGATGTAAGGATGGATTAGGTATGATTCTTATACCATTGTTTCTTACTATATTGATTTGTATAGTATGTTGAGTTTTTCTTATTGTTCAAACCAGACTATTATCTAACTCGAGGTTTTTGGCTTTGCTTCTTATTATCTCAAGTACTCTTAAATAAGTAGACTAGATAATAGGTTTGGGTGATATGTGGTGTTGTGCTAAGGATGAGTAAGAGATGGTGCTTTATCATATTATATTCGGGTTTACCATTGCTCATTCCAATATGCAACACTACGGAGCCTAGACAATGCTAGCAATGTCATCTGGAGACGGTTATCTTGATTTTAATTCCAATTGTATGAACTCTAATACTATTTTATATAACTTCGTGAACCCATGTACTTTATTATTTATGGTTCATCTAGTTGTTACTATATCTTATGTCTTATATATGTAATGATTATTATATTTTATTCGATGCGCCGTGAGATATACTACAAGTTCTATGATCATCTTTCTTACTTTTTACCCTTGACAATTGTGGTATATCGACCAGGCATTGAAGTTGCGCACTCTTCAGATGTATTGGGTGCCAAAGTTGTAGGGTGATCATTACATTTGACATCTTCATATATTGGATCTTTGATGCTACTATGTAATGATTTATATTTTACCCTTTTGTCGAAATGATTTATGATTCAAAATATGTGTTGATGATATTTTATTTAGTTGATATATTTACTTAGATTGTTTTATATATATATATATATATATATATATATTGAACTCATTCTAACGTCAAAAGACAATTTTAAGGTGATAGCAACACATTAGGGTTCTACCTTTAGGTTTCGGAATGGAAGATGTTACATGCATCATTTGAGGCATTATATAGCCGACCATGCAATGTTCTTTCATGTTCGTGGGAAGCGAGTGAGAAGCAGATACTTGTGCCAGACATGATAAGGGTTACTTCAGAGAAGATCAAGATCATTCAATAATGAATGAAAGCTGCTCAAGATAATAGAAAAGATTGTTGATAAGAGAAGACGTGATCTTGAGTTTTCTATGGGTGATATAGTGTTTTTCAAGATCTCTCCATTGAAATATGTATATCGAATCAGTACCAAGGGAAGTTAGCACCGAGATTTGTAGGTTCGTTTTTGATACTCGAGAGGATTGAGAACCTCGCCTATAAATTTGACTTAGCTCAGAAGATGGAGAGTATGCACAACGTATTCCATGTCTCTCATTTGTTGACATTTGTGCATGTCTCGGACTTAACTATTACATCAGATAAACTAGATGATATCAAGATTGAGTCAAAAGCTTCAAGACCTCAGGCTTATTCATACATTGGACATGATATAGGTCAAAGGCAGTGAAGTTGGTGAAGGTTCAATGCAGTGAAAGCTAGAGCGATTGCACTTGAAAGACTAAGAAAAGCATGAAGACACTTATCCAGAGCTCTTTACTTTGTAATATTTCTTTTTATCATTAGATATCAGATTTAATATCCTATAATGCTAGTTCAGTACCTTGCATGCTAGGATATGCATATATTTTATTTCTTATTTACGAGTACATATGCACGCTCATATGAGCATGCATTTAATAATCACAACAATTTAATTCAATAATGCATTTGTGCAGTGTTACGGTATACACAACTATACATCACTAATAGCAAAACAATTAACGTACACAAATAATTATAAATCTAGTGCAAGGAACATAATTGTTAATGTAATATATTACAATAGTCATTCAAATTTTGAACAATAGAAAATATAAAAACAAAATGAAAAGTCCCACTGATTTTATTAACAGTAAATATGAAAAAATTCTATGAAGTTCAAATGATAGACATGACGATAAATATAACTCAAATATTGTATAACTAATGATCCTTAGTAAAAAAGACATGATACATCATTGAAGAAGAAAAATGCGAGTGCTTTAGTACGCAAAAAGAAAATGTAAAAGTACAAAGCAGCCACAAATAAATGCACATTTGCCATAGAAATTCATTATAAAAGACAAACAACTATTACACAGAGGTCTAAATGCAAAAAAAAATGTGCGGTTCATGCACAGAAACACTTGATTAAATGTATGTGTTGTGCAATGACTACTCTTAGATTCACTTTTAAGTGTCTTTTGTCTCCGTACATCATGCAAATATCCTTACTTCTTATAATATGCACATAAAAATTCCATACCTGTAGCCATTAATGGATCTTAAATTGGTGTTTACAAATTCCAAGTCCAATACCTTCTATCAGGCTACATGATTCATTAAAACTAAACAAATGGCTAGTTAAAAATCTAATTTAGGAAATAAACCATCCCAATAGTTTCTAAGCGGAGAGATACAGAAAAGTAGTTCATCTTGATCATTCCATGTGACATACAATGTTATTTACATGCACATGTTTCTCACCATTTGCATCATACAACAGATTTCATGCGTATAGGAAGTTGTAGTGACAACCACTCTGAAACTAACCATCACATCAGCATCACCAGCTAAATGGTCCAGATTCTATGCCTCACCAAATGGATGCATATGCCCACTCTTACTCCTATGCCTTCAACTCCTTCATCCCATTCACGACCAATATAATCTTCCTAACACCATTCCTCCCTCTCTGGTTCATCATCCTCTTCATCGACTTCTCCCTCATAGGAAGCTGCTACTTCCTCGAGTTAACCCTACTCCGGTTAGGCTTGAAAAAATACTAACCACCTTCTTTGCCTTCATCATGAGCATCTTCTAGATTTCTACCATGGCAGGCAAGCTCCTCAACTGACTTGCAGTCATCGGTACTACTTTAAACACGTTATATGTAGGCAGTGCTGGGTAACTTCGTTGGAGACCTCGCTAGTGAAGTTTCTCTAGCAATGGCTGAGTAACCTGTGATGGCCATGGTTAGCTGCTTTGTTAATCTCATGTTCAATATGATTGTCCTACCAAAAAGAATATGTGTAATATGTTAGTAGAAAAATATTTTTGTTGCATGAGGAAATACTAATACTTTGTGAGTTATTATTTATCGGACAACCTGAATTGTATAAAAAAAATTGTATGCACTCACAATGTCAGCGATAGTTGGATACTAATAAATGTTTACAATGGTGCATCTCAGTTTCATCTGTCCAAGACATGTATGGGAATATGTGTTATTTATAAAGTGTTTGTTTGGAATAACAGTTAGATACATAATTTCATGGTGCTCCTTCTGGTCTCTTCCTAGGTGTTAGTTGGAAATTATGGGGTCATATTTTGTTTATATTAAGATTTTGGTTGTCCTCGTCCAATTATTAAAACATGGTAAGACAAAATAGTTAACTTGACACAAATTGACACGGATTTAATGTGCAACATAATACCTCATTGGTCACAATTTCCGCTTTTAAAAGTTGCATCATATGAGGAGTATGATGTGTCAAATATGCTTAATTACAACATAATATTGGGTGACAATAGTATATAGTGGTAAAGTATTTTTATTAAATCTAGGTGACTAATTACAGCTTAATTTTTAAATCCATATGCCAAATGTGTAAATAACATCGTAGGAAACTTCGTAGCATTGTTATGTGCACGACCGTACTTAACAATATAAAAAAACTAACAGTAGCTTATAACCATAATTTTCTTAAGTAGTTATATCTCAAAGTCCAAGCGATGCATCAAAAGAACAACCAAACACAGAAGTGTCATCACCTAAGTTAGAAAATCACAGCACATGACTGTACTTAACTGTAAATGAAGAAAATTACTACAGTTTCAGAGTAGTTTTACATAGAGTTTGGAAAAGGCATCGGTAGTGAAGTTTCACAATGATTGTGCATAGAGTTTCCCTTTTATTAATACCTTATTTTAGGTGTTACAAATTATGTAATCATATTTTTAAATTTCTGCCATATCAGCGGAATCATTGATAGTAAAATCCTTGGTTAAACTATTTGATGAGGGTTTCCTACTTAAACACACATCACTTACTTCCTCAATGTTTCTCGGAGCATATAGCACATTTAGCAGAATTCTAGTGCTACCTAAAATCAAAATCAAACGTATGTACAGGTAAAGTAGCTGTCCTCTAATTAACTTGCACTTCTTACTCGGTTCACTTATCCACATGACATGATTTTAGACGTATATTTCTTTATAGTCAAATGTTTTGGTCTCTTAAATCTATATCCCCTCTGAGTATTTTTTTTATATCATGCTTTCAGCTTTCGTGTGATTATCTTATTATGTTATATTTATATGCTTCCTAGTAAGATGATATTTTGGTGAATGATATGAAATAAAATTTAAATGAAAAAATATTCTTCGCATAAATGAATAAATGAGATGGAATGATGAATTTATCTAAGTTCATGTTTTTATTTTTGTTTATTCCGCTTTAAGCTAAGATGATTTTATATAATATGGTGTTATGGTTACTGTTAAATAACTAACGCTACACCATTTCCAAGCTATCCGTTACCAATAATGAATTTAGGTTTACTGTCAATTAACCGATGTTGTCCATTTTCAAGCAATCCATTACCAAAAATGAAATTAACTACTATATCGATACCCATGGTTAAATTTACCGATGCCAAATGTAAATGTAAGGTAATCAAAACATCAAAATCGTTTAGAACAGTGAGTCCATTGATTATTTATTAACTGAAACCACTGATTATGCTAAATAATAATAATAATTTTTTTTTAAAGAAAGATTCATCACCCAAAGTAGAAAATTATGGCAGAAAAGATAGAATCATCCCTAAAGCAGATGAAGGAAAAGAAGGGGAATCCTCTCAAACCACAAATCATAGTACACCGCTGTATATGTGCTTAATGTAATTTTTTTGATTACGAGAAACTGGAATAATTTATACAACTAAATCTCATCGGTATTAACAATTTTATCAGTTTCAATTAAACTCGGCAACAAATTCATGGCAAACATATCAAGCTATCAGACTTTAAATCAAGGAAAAAGTACAGCAGTATGCACCAAAGTAGGTTAGGTATTACTCATTCCATGGAATAATCAATAGCAGTCTGTTGCATGAAAAATGTAAGAGCAACCAAGCAAACATAACAGTGTTAATCGTAATAATTTCAAAGTGATACCAACACTTAAAAAATCAGACAACAGTGGAATATAAAATAGTCAGATATTGTGAATCATTTCAATACGTCTTGGGCTTTTTTAACACCATCAAATTGTTTAACTTTGCAGCATAGTAGCAAACTATTTAATGGTAAATTAGATTTTACCCATGACTATTAACCATGACTGTAATCACTTGGTAAAATATATTTTCCAGATTCTACATCAAGTTAAACTATTTCAGTATTAAAAATATCAACCTATTTGTTATACACTTTTCAGTTTAGCTACTACACAATATCTAACAAATTTACAAAATATCAAAATATTTGATAGTGTTGTAAAAAAACCTAAAGAAATGCACCAAATACAATCTCGGTTGTAGTCTAGCAACAATGGTAATAAGGGACGAATAACAAAAGTGTAGAAGTTTAAAAATTGCCTATAATGGTCGAAGTTCGGTATGTAAGGAGCAACAGTTAAGGAATCAGAGCACCATAAGTCAGCAAACTTGAAGAATTGAAGCACAATAAGTTAATCTTAATCAGAGCACATTAAGCTTTGAAAGTTTAACTTTCCGTTGCATTTCCTTCAGTATTTTATTTCTCCAAACAATAACTATCAGCTTAAAGGTATCGATTTCCTCCAGTACGAACTATCACTTTGTTTTCAATAAATATTAGTTTACATCTAAAACAATTATACAACAAATCTTCAAAATAATTATCCTCCCAAATACTAACCAATCTTCAAAACTTCATATAAGAGCCATACGTCATAATAGAAGAAGCAAACACTGCACCATCATCAAGACTAATTTCAGTGAATTGTTGATCGATCGAGAAAATGGTAGATTGTTGGCACCGCATTGAAGTGACCGTAGTGAATTATTGGAGAAAATGGTGGATTGTCGGAGAAGATGTTGAACTATCCTTAGTTGATAATCTAGAATCGCGCAAGTAGACATTGTTTGTATGGTTCTGTGGACTGACCACGTATCGATTGCTGCAGAAGGAGTTGGAGAAGACGATGGATCTGGAATCGTGTTCGATCTAGAAATCATCTTTTTTGCAATGGGGAAGAAATGAGAATTCGTTTAGGGTACTTCAGTTTTGGGAAGGCAAACAGAAATAGAAGCAAGAAATGGAGAAAATGTAAGGGCTTAATCGAAATTCCAAAAAGACGCGGTTGATTTTATATTCAACGAATTAACATCATTAGTAGTAAAGATATGTGCATGTTTGATGGATGTTTGCTAGCTTATGGCTGTTAGACATGCGAGGTAATTATATTGTTTGACGTTACCTTGTCTGATGAGATTTCAAGGGCAAAATTTCTAAAGGAGGAAGAGTGTAACGACCCATATTTTACATGTCAGATGATCATAAAATATTATTTTTAAATTCAAATTAGGTCATATGATGCTATAACTTTAGGGAAGGTTGAGCATTCATATTTTTTACCCTTAGAAATTTTATTGAATGGTTTGACCTTGAAAATCTATAAGGGCTATATCTTTTGACAGCATCCAAATTACGGTCTGATACCATTTCCAAATGAAAATGGTATCCTTTTGCGTTGAGTGATTAAAGTAGGTTTTGGCTAGACCGTTTAAGAGATATGGTTATACGTAGTTAGATGGTTTCTATATGAATTAGTGGGTAATTAGCTTAGGCCTGGATTAGGAATATTAACCCATTTAGGGGTTTGTGCCTAGCTAGCCTATGGGAACGGCCCCTAATAATTAGTCCACTCCTAAAAACTTATATGAGCCCACATTATTTAGTTTCTTAGCCAAAAGCAACCGAAATCCTTACTTTAATTAGCCAAATCAATTGACCATGAGGTGATTAACATAGAGATTAGTAAAGGATCATTAGCGATTTTGAAAATCTATGTCTTGGGATTTATGCTTGGCCAACCGAGATCAATTGACCTCATTTTTTAGTGCATTGGATATTTTGGTGATTGGTTTATACTTCCCAATATACTATACATGTTTATATAGTTTAAAATGCGTTTTAAAAGTGTTTCCAAAGATAAAAAATGAAATTTTGATTGGATCTAAACTTGACCATGATTTACAAATGAATTTTAAAATTTTAAAACGAGTTAACTTGATTTTGTGCATGTTTATGATGAACAATATTAGAAAATGGGATAGATTTAGTGTAATTTGATGTTGAATATGAATTTGATCATATGTACGTGTTGTAATGATTGTATTGTATTGTTTAGTTGTGTATATGTATATTTGATTGCATTAGATGAAACACCCATTGGTAAGCAGTCTAGAGTTAGGATATTCCAAGAAAAAGCATTTTGTGCAAATTGATGGATGCATAAATAACGAAAAATCCAATTGATGGAACAAAGTTATGGAAGAGCATTGGATTTGCACGGGAGTTGGTTTGAGGTATAAAAGATGAAGAAATCTGCTAAGTAAATCATTCGACACTGAACACTATCGAGTAGTTTGATGGAAGAAAAATGTAAGTGGCACTTGGAGATGCTACGAGGTAGTGGTGGACTCACTTTAGACTTGGACAGAGTTGACTTCGGGCATGGATGCATCTTAGAGTTGAAGTTCTTAGCCATTTTGGCTAAGTATAAAATAAGATGGTGATATCGATGCATATATTTTGGCACCAAACCATCTTATTTGACGAAAATGATGGGGAAGCTTCATGCGAAAGTGAAGGCCAAGACACTTAGCCAATTTTAGCTAAGTGATGGTAAGAATCATTTGGCATCGAATGATCTTGATCAATCAATGCCAATGATCAAAAATTATTACTTGGAGCTGGAATTTCCATGGCATGACTATAGTGGGAACATAAACTTTATTGATGATTTGAGCAAAGGAAAGGGAAGTGATGATTGACGATCGAAGGGTTTACAAGTGTAGAAAATGATTGATGTATTAGCTTGGTGATTTCAGGTTGTAGTTGGGGGATTTCCATGACTACTTAGGGATATGCCTAGGGAATCCAAAGGGTAACTTCGGGACTTGTCTTGGGATTTTATAAGGTGACTTCAAGATTTAGTGGCAAAGATTCTATGACTTGTGATGGAATTCTAAAGATGTTTTGGACTTGGACGATTTGATGGTGGGAGTTGTGATGCTGATCCATAAGGACGAGTTCATTGTTGCGAACTTGTGAAGTGGAAAGTTGATGTGTTCTACTATAAAGATGTGTGCTAAGGGATCATTGATACTCGAACGCTTTAACTATGCTCATAAAAAGATGTATGCGAGGATGCTCCTCTTGGATTTGATCGTATCTCGATTCTTTAATGGTAGATCTGTTTAACCTTGGACTTATTATGTCAAGTCTATTTTCGAGCCTTCAAAGTGGCATGGAGTTGAGCAGTGAGAAACTTAAACGTTGAGTAGTCTTTGATTATTGATGTGGTCATATAACTTATCATATATGCATGATCAATATTCTCATGAACACTTTGACTAAGTTAGGATATGTCCTTCTCTACACTAGGGTCATTGTCCTCTTTGCAAGGCTCATGATCGACACTCCCTAAAGTCTAATAGTCTTTGTCCTACTTCAAGATCATACATTACCCCTATATTAATACCTCCTCCTACCTAAGACTTGGCACCTTCTCATAAATCTAAGCACACCTCTTGATTTGCCGGCTTTTCCATTTTCGAACTCGTCAAACAGAGGTCTTGCAAAGAATGCAATTCCTCATCTCTTCCTACGCATGTTTCAATGGTTGTCTCAGCCCTGGTTGTAAGCCCCAATCTTATTGAAATGCAAAAGGCCTTCTCTCAGCTGTAATTTATGAATGCTAAATTAGACTATAATTTGAAAAATATCCCATGTGATTTAATAAGTCATACTGGAACTTGCATTCTTGATGTTTTCAATCAGTATTACATTTGGAGAAGGTTTGATCATGCTTTGTCCGATACGAACAAAGAAAACTAGTTGATCGTCCGGAAAAATGAGATTGAGATGAAATATTGTTAATGAATCATTAACTTTTATTCTAAAGAAGTAGGTCAACTGAAGAAGTATGTCTAGAACAACAAAAAGAAACATCTAGATGATTTGAAGGCTTAAAGCCAAAGTAAAAGCTATAAGAGGAGCGACTTTAAAATGTCTGCTAAAAAGTTATGAGCTAGCCAAGCAAAAAGGCGATACTTTGGACCACTATCGATACACATGCTCTCATTATTAATAACCTCAAGGCTGAAGTGGCGAAGTAGAAGAAAGAGAAAGATGATGCTCTTTCCTAGCTGAAGAACACATAACCAAAGTCCTTGACACTAACGAGGAGAAGAAATATTTATAGCCTTGAGCCATCGAGGCCGAGAAGAAAGAAGAGGAGCTCAATGATCAAATCGAGACCACTCTGGTTCGCTTCAACACGAATGTGATTAAGTCTGGCAACATAAGTGGCTTGGTAACAAATAACCTAAGGCACTAGTTTCGACCTTGGGTGAAATTCTTAAACAAGAAAGAGAGCACGTTGACGAGGTTGATGAAGAGATTAAAGCTAACCTTCTTGATGATGAATATCGTGAGGCCATAGCCCATGGACATTCATAGCTCTCCCTCTATGCTTTAACTTCCGATTAGGTACCTAATAGGGCTCTTGTTGAATCCAGCTCAAGGGATATGGAAGAAAGCTCTACTACTATCTCACAAGAACCCTGAGCAAAGAACATCAATGTGAACGCGACCAGTTGAGAGTCACCGTACCTCCCACATTTGTCCTTCTTATGTCTGAACCTATCATCTCTTCATTTGAAATTACAACTCCAATAACATCAACACTGGCCTTATGTTTATAGATCATACAACCCCAAGGATCCTAGCTACATGCTATAAATGATTGCCCTCATACTTCCTATTTTGTCTCCTATCCTGTAGGTAGGGTAGGATGAAACTCCATTTCAGACTCCATATACCTTCCATGGAGGAATATCATTAGTTTCTCCTATGCTCAAAAAACTTCAAATGATACATGGGGATGTTTCTAATCTTTCTTTTTCTATTTGTCAACTTTTAGGTTGGCCTACTATAGCCCTCCTATTGGATGTGACCTTCGCCCTAAGCTCTCAAGCTCCTACCACAGAAACCATCATCATCACCACGCCGCCTCTTATTCCAACCTTTTCAACTGGATCTGCTCCGGGGACCAATGTTGAAAAGATTATTGCATTAAACAAAGAAGGTACAAATGATCCTATTTTTTCAATTGGTAATGATGATGTGACCATTATTGATGTTTAGGGTTCTGATTTTGGGCCATCCATGGCAGAGAGGTGGGCCATTGACTATCCAAGCTGAAAGATGTCAAGAAGGAGAAAGGCTTGGAGGACATTCTGGCTCTCCTCTCTGCATCCCTTTCAATTACTCCTTTAGTTGTTCCAACTTCCATCCTCTTTATGGCTGGTGTATTTGTTGAAACTCCTAAATCATATACTGACTTAGAGAGTAACTACAACTAGAATGAAGATCCCAAGGGTTATCTTGCACCGTCGAAAGATGTTGACCCCTTGAAGAGAAAGCCACCTTCCTCCTTAAAGAAGGAAAGGAAAAGGAAGTTGAAGAAGAGGATGCACCATTAAGGATATTTCATTTTGTTTCTTTTTACTATTTACATAATCGTTAATGTGTGGGTATGACCCCTGCTTTTATAGTTGAAAACTTGGGAGTAATCAAAGTTATTTTTCTTTCAACTTTGTCATACTTGTTTCACTACATTTACACATATGGGCCGACATATTTGTCAATTTGTACAATGATTATCTATAGTTCAATTACATTTATTTTATTCATGCTTGTGTCTTTGGTCCGTGCAATGCCATTATTTACTATAACCGGTACATATTAATAAATTTTTGCAATTGCTAGGTAGTTTTCATTAGTTAGATTTGATTATCATTGCCAGTATGTTTCCTTATTTGACTAAATAGAATTGTATTTCTTCTGCAATCTCATGGCCAATCATGTTTATTTCCAACCAAATATATTATGTTCAACTATGAATGAAGTTGTACTCCTAGAACATTCAATTTCACGCTGTCTCCTATCCCTAGGAATTGTGTCCCAGATGCCTATCTTTGGGCATCCATCCTCGATACACCTATCTTCAGGAAATGATCAACAACATTTTGTCAACGAACCTTCTTCATCATCAATTGAACATATTGCATTGGGTTGTAAATGAGATTATACCTGTAATAGACTCAACTCTGTGCCAACTCCTATCTCCACGGATCAATGTCCCAGATGTTTATCTCTAGACATCCATTGCCAACCCTACCCACCTCCAGGCATTGATCAAATATTCTTTGTCAAGTATCTTTGCTTATCATCAATCGAGCACATCTTGCTAAGCCGTAAGTGAGGTCGATCCTGCATATAGATACAAGTATATACTGGTTCATAGCTTGGGGATTGTTGTCTCAAATGCCTATCTTCGAGCATCAATCCTCGACCTTGCCTGTCTTCGATCATTGGTCAAAGCTTAGATATGTAAAGGAAATCGTCTGATCGACCCCAGTATGATTATAATGCAACGACCTAATCATGGATCGAAGGAGTTCATTGGTACCTATCTTTTAGTACCTAGGCATCCTGTTTTTCAAAACACAAAATGTTTGAATTTTCCACTAATCATTCAACATAAAGTTAGACTTTTAATAACACAGTTCCATTGATTCTAAATGTCAACTTTATTCCCAGATGAAAGAATAGCTGACTCTACCATATTACATCAGGTCATAATTGATAAAATGTATTATTTTTAGATAAATCTAAGTAAAATAGCATCGTAGGCACTTGCTATTCATGCCTGCGAAATTGAGATCCCATCAACAACTGATAATCTGAAAGTTTCATCCTAAAAATTCTGTTCAATCACATCGAGACCTTCTCTATTCAAACCAAGTTCACCCATATAAGGAAAGCCTATTCCAAGACGAAGTCTCCTATCTAGGTAAGGATTCTAACCTTGGCATTGAACTTCTTCACTGCTCTTATCTGGTGAGCAGCAACCATCAGGTCAGCCTCTTCTCGTTTCTCTTCCACTAAGTTGAGGGACTCAAACAAGAGTTCTTCGTTCACCTTAGGTCATAATATAGTCTTCAAAGAGAAGGGACTCCCACTTCAAATAAAATTATGGCCTCATTTCTGTAGGTCAAAGCAAATGGAGTAGGGCCATTCATAGACTTGTGGGATGTCCTATAAGCCCATAAAGCTAGCAGTAACTCATCAACCTAATTGCCTTTAAGCCTCATCAATATTTTCTTAATGATGTATCTTACGAACTTGTTCACTACCTCCATCTGTCCATTCACTTACGGGTCTACTACTATGGAAAAGCTTTTCTAATTCAGTATCAATTATAGAATTATTTAAACTCGACACTCTCGAATCAAGTCTTATTGTTAGTGTTGATCTTCTGTGGAACTCTAACTCTACAAAGGATATTCTTCACCACAAATTCTATCATTTTCTTTATAGTGATTATCAGAAGCAGTTCAGCTTCAAGCTACTTTGTCAAGTAGTCCATAGCCATAGTGGCATACTTCGCTCCACCTTTCGATATTGGTAGCACACCGATAATATCAATTTCAGATATCAAAAATGGCCATGGGCTAACCATTTATATAAGCTCAGAAGACGGGGCTCTTAGTATCTTTGCAAACCTTTGGCATTTATCACGCCATGTAGCGTAAGCGGCTACATCTCGACTGACAATTGTCCAAAAGTATCCATAGCGAAGAAATTTCTTTGCTAATGTCTACCTTATAGTGCGATCATTACAATTTCCTTAGTGCACATCAACAAGGGTTTTCTTGGCTTCATCTTTGGTGATACGCCATAGTAAGAGGGTTGAGAATCATTTCCTATATAATACTCCTTCTTACATGATGAATTGTGGTGCTTGATGCAAGAGTATTCATCGTTCATTCTTCCCACTCGATAGAGTTCCTATTAGCAAATATTTATTTATTTGAGTCGTCCATGACTCCTTTTCCTCATAAGCCTTCAAGATCCAGTTAACATCCATCTCATAGATGACCGACGCCTACAACACTTCTAAAACAATTCCCATAAGTTGTGCGTCCCTAGTCCTAGCTAGTTTGGCTAATGAATCATCTTTCATATTTTCTTTCCTTGGGATGTGCATTATCGTGTAATGCTCGATATCGTTGAGCAATCCCAATGCTTTCCTATGGTAAGAGGCAAGTTCTCGCTCCCTTAGCCTGAAAGTTCTTTTTCTTACTTAACATACAACCACTTTAAAGTCACTAAATATATTCAATTTCCTAGCTCTCAGTTCCTTCGCTATCTTGAGCTGCGCAATCAACGCTGTGTATTCAACTTTTGTCGCTAAGAAACCTTGCCACAAAGCACAACAAATCTTCTGTCCTTCTAGAGTCACAAGAACTACTCCTACCCTAGAATGGTGCTCATTGTTTTCTTCATCTATGTATATTTTCCATAGGGAAGTTAGTTGGATAAAATCTTCATTCACTTCTCCATCCCAGATGATGAACTCAATAATGAAATATGCCAGTGCCTATCCTTTGATCACCTTCCTAGGATGGGATGATATGTTATATTGGCTTAGCTTGATATTTTGCTTTATCAGTCTTACCCAAGTCTCAAGTTGATGTGGTACTTGCCTCGATGGTTCATCAGTAAGTACTTTTATCAAATGAGCCTTGAAGTATGGCCGATGAGGCAATCAACAAATAGTATGCTAGCTTCTCTAGCTTTGGATAATTCTTCTTTTTTCCAACAAATCATTTGTTGATGTGTTTTATAGACCTTTGGATTTTTCTATCCTTGCGTTCCAAGGCTACTCAGTGTGCAAACAAACGTCGGTAGATAAATAAAAGGATCTTCTTCCAATGGCTTTGACAAAATTAGTGGTATCTCCATATGATTTACCAAATTTTGGAAAGCATCCAAGCATTCCGTCATCCAAACAAACTTTCCTTTCTCCTTCTTGAGTGCGTCAAAGAATGTTATGCATTTGTCTGCTGCTTTCAAAAAGAATCGACCCAACATTGAGACTTTACCATTCAAGATATGCATCTTGCTCCTTGTCTTTAAGGTAGTAACCTATTTTAATGCTTTAGTCTGCTCTGGGTTAGCTTCATTACCCCTTGAGATTACAAAAAAATCCTAAAACTTGCCTAATGCAACTCTAAAACAATACTTCAATGGTTTGAGCCTCATTCCATACTTACAAAACACATTGAAAATTTCGGGGATGTCATCTATGTAACTCATCGATTGTGATGACTTTACAATCATATCATCTACAAAGACCTTGATAGTCCATCCAAGCCATTCTTTGAACATTCTATCCACCAATCATTGGTAAGTAGCTCTAGCATTCTTCAGTCAGAACGGTATAACTCAGTAACAATACAACCCCAAATTAGTAATGAAAATATTGTGCTCCTGATCCAAAACGTGCATTGCTATCTGAATGTAGTCGAAGATCACATCCATAAAGGATAGTATTTTATGTCAGGTTATTCCATCCACAAGTTGGTTAATCCTTGGAAATGGAAAGCTATCTTTTGGGCTTGCCTTATGCGCATACAAAAAGTCAATGCATGTCCGCCATTTTTCGTTTGCCTTCTTGACCAACACTAGATTTGATATCCACTTTGGGTATAGTGCATCATGGTGGAGCCATTTTCCTTCAATGTATCCGCTTCTTCCTTCAACACGACAAATTGCTCCAGTTCCAACTACGTCGCTTTTACTTCATAGGAGGGTCTTTGGTCTACATTCGGTTTATGACACACTATCTTAGGTGAAATTCCGAATTTATTAGTATAAATCCAACTAAACACATCTAGGTTTGCATGGAGAAACCCTACCAACTCCTTTCATATTTATGCTAAGCTAAGACCCGATCTTGGGAACCCACGTGGGTTATCATCATCGATCGAGATGTTGACCGTTAACTCCATTAGTTATGCCCTCGCACCCTCTGACTCTTCCAGTGGGTCCACAGGCTTATACAACTAGCTATGAAACCTAAGTCAGGGTTTAGGCGGTGATTGCTTTTCATCGGCAGCCTCAATATAGAGAGATTTCTCTATACTCTTTCCTTTCTCACGTTGCTTTCCCTCTCGATGCTCTATGGCATACATTAATGACCGGTGCTCTGGTTCGGTTCCTACTCCATTCTTGGTGGGAACTTCATCATCAAATACCATGGAGCAAGCAATATTCTGAAACTTGCAACGGGTCGGACGACCCAAGAAAAATTTAGTGGTTGAAAATTTACTGACAACAAAAAACGTCTATACCGCATTATCTTATGATCTCCATCGCCCAATTCCATAGGTACTTAGATGAAGCCAACATGCTCCTTGGCCATTCTAGTGAATCCTTGGGTACAATATTTACAAGGTTTTAGATCATTGTAACACCCCGTCATTTTAATGTCAGATAATTAAAAAGAATTAATTAACAAATAGTAACATTGAAAAATAAATTTTCATAAACAACGGAATTTTGCTATGAAACCTGCACCATTAGGTTCATAGCAATATTCGAATCAATTTTCATATATAAAGTTTTTTATCAGAGTTTCAATGAAAAAGTTATTAACATCTGAATATTTCGAGTAGGAAATAATTATATATGTAATTAAGATAATAAAAATATTAATTGGCATTAATTACCATCAGATAGAGTTAACTCGTAATTAATGTCATTTAAACCTTAAGAAAGATAATAGTGGAAAAATTATGGCAATCAAACTAATAAAGGAAGCAAATAAACAAATCAAATGATGCACAATTAATTAACATAACAATGGCCGATCGGTTGACCCCTAAGTCATGCTGATCGACCCTACGGTTGACCGGTAGAGGGCGACGGTCGAGTCGAGCTATTAATTGGAGAATTTTACATGGCCGAAAGGCCCAAATTTAAAATAGTTAAATCTAACGAATGGCATTGAATTGAACCCATATAAATACTGGCCTAACCCCTTACTTTTATTATCACATTTTCTGATGCACGATAAAGCTCTTCCGTTTTTTCTTTTCCATAAAATTCTTAATTCTTAAAAATATTTATAGTTTATGCGTATATAAATGAAGAATAGTAGAGGATATTGAGAAGAAGAATAGAGTCAAATTGAATTGTCAAAGCTATGGTAAATTGTAAATCTGAATCTGAATTGTATATTAAATCCAAATGACTTTTCTAATCTAGATTTTGATAAATATTGTATGCTTATGGTCTATACATCCAAATAGAAAGAAAAGGGAGTCAAATCAGAAGAGAAAAGATTAGATATGGTGATTTGTAAAGCTAAGAGGTGAGTGAGAAATTATATATTTTTAGATAATATTGGGTTTATATCATTGTAAATCTATTTCTCTATGCCTGAAATGTAAATTAGAGTTGTAAGCTAAAATTTGTAGATGTGTAATGAAACTATAGACCTTGCCTACATATTCTAGATTGATAGCTTGAATTTTATATTGCACGTATCTAAATCTAGAAAATGTTAGGCATTACCAGTTCCTGAATTTAGTAGTGGGTAGTAGTAGTAGTCCTTGAAACTTATAAATTATGTGGTAATTCTAGATTGTAGATTTGAATGGATGTTGTAAGTAAGAATGTAAATTAAGTTATCACAATAAATTATGGGGGTTTAAGTAGTATTTTAATTCACTGGAATATAGAGTGTTGCAATATGAATTTCTATAGATTATTAGTTTGATTTATAAATAAAAGTGTATCGTTTGAAATAACAAGGAATGCACCTAAAAGGAAAAAGATGTACAAAATAGGGATATTTACCGTATTTTGTACCATCTATTTCAATAATATGAAAAAGATAATCCCTAATCATTCCAAACGTAATACAAATTCTTCTTTTAGATAAGATATAGACATTTTATAGGGTTAACCTTTCCATTTGGGGAGAAATGTAGTTCCAATGTATTAAAATGCATAAATCCCTTAGGATTAATCGAAGAATTATACATATGATAATAATAATGGACTAAGCGAAGAATTAATAAATATTCAATTTAAGAAAGACATAAAGTAAATAATGACGATGAAAAGCTAGGCAAGCAATAACTTAAATAAAAGGGTTTATGATGGGTTTGAATTATTAAAGTTAGTGAATAACTTAAGTAGATAAGACTGACATAGTCATTAGAATGGGTTGGAATACGAGGTCAGTAGTGTTACACAATAAAAATACGCCTACTATAAGGGGCTGCCAGCAGTTGTGTATACATTATACTATGGTGGGAAATATCCAACTATAGGACATGCGGAATTATATAGGCTTGCGTATAAGTAAAGGAATATCCTACTAGGGTCCGCTTCAATCATTTTGGGGGTATTATCTTGATTGCGTTAGGAAATTTAAATAGGACGATGATCAAAGATCGGCATTATGTTAGTGTGTTGTACCATATTGCGGAGTAGGAGTTGTATATAGGTTGGGAACGCTATTGGTTCTGAACGGTCATTGGAATGATGATAGTTACACCTAAAGGGCTACACCTCATACTAGTGTAGATCACGTTAGTTCATGCACCACCACAGCTATTTGTTGGTTTGCTTATTAGGAGGCATGGCTAGATAACTCTTAAGAGAGGTCTTTTAGAATGAATGGGATAGTTTGTGAAGCTAAGTCCATGGTATTTTGTGGTGCCGAGTCCATAGTCTTAAGATCTGAGTCCTCTACAGTTTGTGGAGTCGAGTCCATAGTCCTAAGAGTTGAGTCCTCTATAGTTTATGGAGCCGAGTCCACTATAGTTCAAGGAGCTGAATCCTTTATAGTCTATGGAGCTGAGTTCACAATAGGAAGTAGACAAGTAGAAAATTCCTAAGCGATATAGAATACAGCTAAACTATTGTGATGCCGTTATTAGGCACTACGAGGAGTTCCTTAGCATACACGACGATGAAGACCTGATACTGCGATGAAGATGGATCATGACAAGGAGCTGAGTTATGCATAATAGTGAGGATAATATCTTGGTCCAAAGGAGGACTGTGGTACTTATATATATATATAATATATATATATATATATATATATGATCTACTACGGGTAGATGGGGCGTATAGTATGCATATGTGGAGTCGAGACAACTAGGTAAAAATAAAAAGACAACTTGTGATGAAAGGCAACTAGCATAAACTACTATTATGTAAAATGTATAATTTACCAGTTACCATATTGTTCTAACCCCTTCCTCCTTACATCTTACATGATAACTTTAGATGGACATGTATTAGTACAAGGCGGGAATGCGAAAGGACAAGTTTCCTTATGCATGCTCGGTACTGATGAACATTAGTTATTGGAAGTGTCAGTCTTGGTTAGTGCTATTTGATTTATTATAATTTACTATTACATTGTGAATAATATCAATAATGCTCTGATATGTATTTATTTTTTTACCTGCAAGGCACCAAAATAATGATCCGTACTTTAGTAAGCTTGGGATTTTAGATTTAACGAAAATTCTGGCCTATTAAGGTGTGGATTGTTACAATTATTCTCACTGATTTGCATTTCATCAAAGGTTCTTTTAAACAAAATATTACCTGTGCTCCCAAAGTCAAATAATACTTGGTGCACTATTATTGACCCAACCATGATCGCAATCACTATGGGATCAATTATCGGTGCATCTACCCCACTGCTATCTCTATTTTTTTGAAAATGATTTATCATTCATTGCTACTTCGCTGGAGTACCATCTTCTCTTACGAACTTTTGGCATATGCCTCAACAAGCGGCTATATTTTTCTAACTTATTCCAACTTTTCACTATAGGATAAGGTCCTCTATTTATCATAATCCTCCATTTAGGTCTTCTTGCTCCCTCTCTACTGGACCCAGCTTGATCTATTTGGGTTGCTTAGCCTTTGGCCTAATATTCGACTACCATCGGCATGCAGGTTCCTCACGTATTGCTGCAGTTTTTTCTTTCTTAATAAATCAGCACTTACATCCCTCAAATGTTAGCATTCATTGATATTGTGCTCATATGTCTCATGAAAGTGAGAATATTTACCTAAAAGCCTTTCTCTCTCAATTGCCTTCCTCTAAGGCAGTTTCTTATAATTTTGTGTACCTTGCTTGACAAGGTAGATATTTTTAATACAATCATTCAATGAGTGTAATATCCAGGCCTAGTGTATCTTATGCACTTCTTGGTATTTTTTTCTTCTTCATACTAGCTACTTGGTTTTTTCTGTTTGCGTTATTATTGTTTCCGACATCCATGGAAAAATTTCTAGGACTATCACAACTCTGCTTGATAACAGTGTTTCTTTATACAAAAGCTTTCGGTCCCTCACGATTGTCAACGGCTAAATACCTCTCTTCCAAGCATAGATACTAGGACTCCTTTATAAAAAACTCCTTCATGTTAGATGGTTGGTTTCTCTTCAACTACCTACCAAAATAAGTCTATGGATTAACTCCATTAACCCATAACATCAAGAAAATCCCCTCTTTAGGATTGCTTACTTTTGTCACTACAACGTTAAACCTTTTAAGAAAGTCCTTCAGAGTCTTTCTAGAACTTTGATGGACTTTTGATAATGAAATCACATCCTTTGGTGGGGCAGTATGGAGCCTATATTACAAGAACTTCTTCATTAGTTGGTTAAATGTTGATAGGACCTCAATGCAAGTCGAGTGAACTACATTGTAGCAACTCCATCTAAGAATATATGGAAGTTCCTACATCTCGCCTCATCCGTAGCTCGAGCACTTCCCATATGCCATCCGTGCTTCAACAAATGTTTCCTCAGACCAATGTTCCCATCATGGGATGGCAACACTAGAATCGCAAACTTCTTTAAATACCTTTCTGCTAAAACATTTTTGATGAATGGGGTTCAATCTGGTGATGAAACCACTCGTCATTATTTCTGTATCAAGTCTCGTTCAATGGGATTTTAACCATATCAGCAATGTACTCCTCGTTGCTCTAGGAGATTGGATGACGAGCATCAAGAACATCATTGAGTGTTTAACTCTATAAATGCTCTTGGTTCATTGCATGATGTCTGAGCTCCCCTATCTTTGGGAAAGCCACTTGTTTAGACCCTTTTAGTCGACGTCTTGTCAGAATACATTCTCTCTTGGCTAGTTCTATGAAATTCATCTGAATAGCAATTACCTGACCATAAGTAGCTTGGCATTCACTAGCACTAACCTCCACTAGAATCTCACCTTTAGAACCACTCAAGGCGGCTCTGTCTGAACGATCGATTCTAAATTCCGTAGACCAATTATTACATGCGGAACTTCTATTCCAACCCTTATCAGTTCCCAACTTCAGTATTCCAGCGTCCCTCATCTCCATCTTTAGCTTGCCACCCCTTTGATTCTGATGAAGATTAACTCTCTTTCTTGGAGTCTGAAGATGGTGAATCTTTATGTCTCTTTCTGTGCCTCAAAGGTAGCTCGTCTATTATAGAAAAATTCTCTCCATCTTCTCTAAGATGGCACTCTGACTCTCTAGCATCTTCTTGTTCATTTCAGCAATCATTCGATCTAAATCCACATTTTTCATCATTTATGGTGTACTTGAGCTTCAAAAAGAGTTGGTTAATTTACTTCCTATCTATGCTAAGAACCTTCATTCTCTGCTCCAATGATAGGTCTTAAGGTAGTAGATTTCTCATAATCCTTTTGGGTGTGTTTTTCCATTTAGATCAAATGATAGATTCATTCCAAATCCAAGTAACCATGGATCTTCAAAACAAAACTCTTAGATATAGCTTTTAGAATTCCTCCAATCCAAACTGGAAGCATGGATCTATTCTTGAGACTAATCCCTCTTAGTGTAAGCACCAAAATATTTGCTTTAAAATGTGGACAAAATGTAACACCCTAAAAATTTTATTGAAAATTTAATAAAGTAATCAAATTAAATATAACAAGGGTAAAAATGAAATTTTCACAATCATCCGAATCTGGCAATGAAGCTTATGCTATTGTGTTCGTAGCAACTTTCTGGATAGTTTCTATATATAATGTTTTGAAATTGAAGCTAGAATGAAAAAGATATTGATGTTTAAAGGTTCGAATTCAAAAATAATTAGAATATATATATAATCACACACACATATATATGGAAAATAATAACAAATCATAATCTTAAAATTAGTTAACAATTTTAACTTAACCAGTAGACACTCTAGTTGCGGTCGGTCGATACATAGTTGTCAACTGCCCCGAACCAAGCGATTGATCGATGGGCATGTACCGTTAGGATTAGCTTAGCCAAAACAGCATAGTTTAATTTTATTAAATCAAATGCCAATATTTTTCATGCTGCTATAAATAGGATAGTAACCCTAAACCCTAATCATTCATCAGTAGTATGTTTAAATTCCATCTCTCCTCTAAATCTCTATCTCCTCTAAAATAAATTTCTTAAATAAGAATTTTAAATAAATTGAAGACGAAATCAACTGCAAAAGGAAGAGATTAACAAGTAGAGGGAAGTGTGATTCAACACAAAAAAGGGATAGTTTTTTAGAGCTGAGTTGGTTCATAATTACTATAGAGATTTATATGTAATTGATTTTATTTATATCCTATTTGACATAGAATTGGTTTAATCTAAACAAAAAATATTATTTATATAGTAATTGTAATAGATTACAAATTGAATAAGAATTTAACCGATTTAAATATGATCCTTGTCTAACCTAAATCTAGATAAAGTAAATTTATTAGATTAAAATTTGTTTAGGTTTAACACCCATTTTGTGAATTGAATATAGACTAAAACATATTAATACCATGTTAATCCTAAACTTAATTTAATTTATTTTGATAACAAATCTACTTATGGAATTATTATAAATTGAAATTGAAATCATTGAAGATTGTTGATTGAGAAAATAAGATTTCACTGTAATTAACACTTCTCTATAACAACAAGTCAACGGAGAATGATTGTTAACACTTACAACAGAAAAAACGGACTATGACTGTAGATAGGCTCAATGGAGCTAGTCGACTGCTCCAGTGACTAACGGTCAACCGGTTAACGATTTTCAGGGGTAATCTGAACCTCGGCCTAAATTCTAGATTTGTAGTTTATTTAGGTATATATTACTATATATTAATATTAGTATAAGTGGGCAATTAGATCCTAAGATTTGCAACTCTTGAATTTTATGGGACTGGACAGATGTGTACGCAGGCTCTAAAAAGCTCAAGTGTGTGGCTCGTGTGAGGTTTTGCGATATTCGACTAGGGCGATTCTATTGTTAGTGTCGATGTGTATGCGACAGATGTGTACGCAACATAGAAACTATTTATTCAATAGGGTCGAGTTTCGACTAGGGCGATTCTATTGCAAATTACACTCATGTGAGATTTTGTGACGTACGTGCAACACTAACAATGATATCTGGAGAAGTGTGTGGCTTGGCACCAGTAGTGTTTCCTGGGTATGTATGATGATAAGGACATAATACTGTGTTTTTTATGGATACCTAGGGCGGTACGGTAAGTGGTGTTACGTTACCATTGAGAGTGGACACAGATGTAGTAGACCTTAAGACGTCTTTGGTGCGAGTCGACATTGCGGGCTCCACCTTAATGCATAAATATGATACATGTAGTCATAATTTAGGAATATAGTCCCAAGTTAAAATTGAAGGTGATCCAATGTTGGAATAGTTCCAATAACCACTAGCTAATCCAAGTTGTTTTGAGGTTTGATTACTTATTTGATCTTAAGTATAAGCCGTCACAAGATGTTGGTGTTGGTGTATTTAGTACTATACCTCTAGGTTAACAAAACCTACCTTAATAATTAGTTCACAAACAAAAGTAGAACACCTTAGGTCACATAAAGTACTAATGAAGTTAATTATATGTGGTCACCATATATTAATGATGTAACTCATTCATCAGACTTTTGTCCGATCCACTCTTTTTCTTTCTTTTTCCCTCCGCTATAAGAGGACAGGCGGTAGGTGATAGGCCTAGGGATTAGTTCATAGAGAGGCGAGCTTGGCAATGGAGCTGCTTATTATTTTACATTACTCTCCATGTAACTATTTATCATGCTTAGTGTTTATCAGACTGCATGATGTATTTCTGTAAATTTTGGACTATAACTATGTACGTTTTGGGACTATGTTTTCTGAGAATTTTCTAAGATGACTATTTTCTATATTTATATTTTTCTATCTTCCACTGTGAGATTTAAAAGTATAGAATGTCTTAGATTTTATCCTTATATTTTTAGTCTTTATAATGTTTTATAACTCGATAGCTCGTACTTCTTGACACTTACGCGAGTCTGAAAGTCACCCTAGGCTTTGGGCTGGTACGTTGGCAGGTCTGGGTTATAACACTTGGCATTAGTGCCTAGGTTTAGAAGTCCTTATGGATTAGGTGCATTTTAAGGAAACATACTTGAAATTTTTTGAAAGAAAAAGTTTTCCTAAAAAGTTTTCAAAATGGGTTTTCTGAAGAGTACATATATAAATATGGAGAAAAGTTTTCCAAGGATTTTATATACAAGTATAGTATGAAAAAATACAATCACTTATTCTTGCCAATAATATATATATGGAAAAGTTGCTAATAATTCATAAATCATGGACCAAGAGGATGAGCAATCCTGTTGGTTGTGGCTCGGATGATGTGGCTGAGTTTTCGGGAATGAACATCTTGATTTGGTATCGTTGGCATTTGGAAGCAAGAGGACAAGCCGAGTTTAACTCTAATAGGGGACCTACAAAGCAGGCACCAAATGTTGTTCCTCTCTACCCACCTATCGTCGATTTTGCTAAGCTATATAAGGAATTTGCAAGCCTATGAGGGAAGCCTATGCGGAGACCAAGTTGTGTGTGGACTCGAAGGTATGGATCGGCACTTATGAGAGGATTTTTGGATTGATGGGTCATGAAGATGACGTAAGGAGATAGCATGCCACCTAGCACTTACAGGGATAGGCTTTGAATTGGTGGGACATGGTAGTAGCAGAAACCGATGAGGGGAAGATTACATGGGGAGAGGTTAGGAGGCATTTTGAGATGAATTTTTTTTCCATTGCAAAGAAAGGAGTACGGTTAGAGAAGTTCACACATTGCGATAAGGAGAGATGTTGGTGAAGGAGTATGTGAATCAATTCGATGAGTTGGCTTGGTATTGTATAAAGCTGATAAATACCCCTCATAAGAAAGCTCTAAAGTTTGTTAAGGGACTAAATCAACCTCTTTAAGAATTGGCCCTTAGTCATATTCCTATAGGTGTGACTTTCGACGGTTTGGTGGAGATGGCGTTGTTAAACCGTTTCTAAGAAGGACGTAAAGAGTGAGTCTAAGAAGTCGGGAGGAAAGACACTGCACCGGAATCAGTGCAAGGGCGAAATTAGGGCCAAATGGAAGATTAAGAAGTAGGAGTTGTAGCATAAGAGATGTTGTAAGAAGGGGCATTTTGCAAAGGAGAACCAGACGGACATCTCAAAACTTAAATGTTATAATTGCAATCAATTCATCATATGAGGAAGGACTGTCCGGCACCATAGAAGTCCTCAACCTAAGTGGTTTTGGATTACGCATTTGATGTACTCCCCAACTTGAATGAGCCTCTAGTAGCGAACAAGGGGAGAAGGTCATAATTAAAGGTGTGTTTACTTTATTAGATTTATTTGTTTGTACCTTATTTGACACTAGGGCATCACACTCTTTTATCTAAATATACTTGTAGACGAGTTGCACTTAGACACTAGCATAGTTACAAACCTTATAGTTGTATCAAACCATGTAGGAGGATCAAATTATTTATCTATGATATGTAGGGGTTTGAAATTATTTATTTTTAGGGTCAAGTTCGATTTCGATGCTTTTTTATTAGGATTTTCTAGGTTTGGCTTGAATTTGGGTATGGACTGAATGATCATGTATGGGGCTATCTTAGATTGTGATAGGAAGTTCGTTTGGTTGCTTGTAGTGGATGCAATCTAGAGATTTATTGTGATCCCAAAGGATCAGATATATTGAGTTACTTATAATCTTTAGACTATCACATGATGAATTAGACTCAATGCCAGTGATTAGAGGCTATCCAGATGTCTTTTTCGAGGTCACTGGTCTTCTATCCTAAAGCAATTGTAGAGAACGCCATACCCTTTGCCTTACCCTTGAGGCATATGTCTCCTAAAGAGAGACGCGAGCTAAACAACAGAGTAAGTGAGCTATTGAAGAAGGGTTTCACTAGGAGGAGTATATCAGAGTGGGGAGCATCGGTTGTCTTTGCCACTAAGGCGAATGGTTCTCTGAGGCTTTACGTCAATTATCGAGCTGAATAAGCTAACAAAAAGAATTGTCACCCATTACCCCTCAAAAATGATCTCTTTGATCAGTTGGTTGAAGCAAAGGTATTCTCTCAACTTGACATGGCTGTCATTTTTCATCGGCTGCATGTAGCTGAAGATAGTATTTAGCCGACTGCTTTCGTACACCCAACAAATTTTATGAGTGGTTAGATATGCCCTTTGAACTAACCAATGCACATGCCTACTTTGTTGATCTAATGATTCAAGTTTTCACAGGAATGCTAAATAAGTTCATGGTGGTATTTGTTGATGATATATTAGTCTATTCAAAAAGTGAGGAGGAGCACATGTTTCATCTATAAAAAGTGCCCAATAGACTCCATAGGCATAAGTTAAAGGTGACGTTTCCAAATGTCAATTTTGGTGTAAGAAGGTATGCTTTGTGGGAGACGTTTTCTCTAAGAGTGGGAAGGGGGTCGATTATAGTAAAGTTGCTACTGTATAGGATTAGCATGCGTCGAAGAATGTCATGGAAGTGAAAAATTTCCTTGGTCAGGTGTGCTGTTATAGGAAGTTCATTAAGGACTTCACTAAAATATGCACCTCTAACCTATCTTACCAAGAAGAATTTGGTTTTCTCGTAGGACTCGAAGTATAAGGATGCTTTTACAAAGATGAAGGAGGCATTGACTGGTGCATATGTTTGTGTATTACCTAATGGTATGATGGCATTCATAGTGTATACCAATGCTTGAGTTATGGGATTCGGTGCGGTCTTGATGCAGGGAGGAAGGGTGGTGCACTTTTCTAGTCGACAGTTGAAAGTCCATGAGAGGAACTATCTTATCCATGATCTTGAGTTGGTAGCCATTGTCTTTGCATTTAAGTCATGAATGACACTATCTATTAGGAGAGCGGTTTGAACTGTGTACGAATCATAAGTCTATGAAATATTTATTCTTCCAAAACCATTTGAATTTAAGGCAGCATAGGTGGATGAAGTTTTTAACATCATATGATTTCAATATCTCCTATACTCCAAGAAAAGGCAATGTTGTAGCCGATGCCTTAAGTAAGCAGCATGCGATGTTGAGTCCTATGTCCTTAGAGTGGAAGCACTTGGAGTTTATCGCTACATTCAATTTCGACCCTCGTCAGTCATCACTTCGAGATTGTTAGCAACTTTGGATATGCGGCCTACACTTATGGATCACATTAATTCATGTTAGGAACATGATAAGGAGTTAGTGGATATCTTTAAGAAGCTTGGTAGAAGAGAGCAGTCGAGCCATTTCAGGCATTATACCATTGACTAGAAGGGGTGGTTACAAAGGGCCGATAGGTTATGTGTTCCTCTTATTATGGAGTTAATTGACATGGTAATAGCTGAGTCTCGTCGTTCTAAGATGATTATTCATCCCGGTGGAGCTTAAATGTACCATGACATGAAGAGGGTCTTTTATTGGCCTGATGATGCGGCTCAGGACAGGGTCGGAGCAGTGCAAGGCCTAAATCTTCAAGACTTGAGTCGTCCATGACCTAAGAAAGCAGAGTTAAGTCGTCCACGACTTAAGGAAAAGGAGCTGCGACTTAACTCCAATGGGTTGCGACCTAATGAAGCGGCTTTAAGTCGTCTACGACTTAACAAAGCTCGGGGGAAAGAGCTACGACTTAACAAGAATGAAGAAAAGGAGTTACGACTCATGATAAGTCGCGTAAGTTTAAGTCGCATAAGTGTTAAACCGTTGACGACCTAAGTAAGTCGTAAGTCGTGACGTTATGTTGTAATTTGTTAGTATTTTCCTTGAGTCGTTGAATGTTGAGTCGTAAGTCGTTTGAATCTTATGTCGTGAGTAGTTAGGTCGTCTACGACCTAAGTGATGTAATATGTTGTAATTCCATACGTCGTAGGTCGTTTGTGATTTAGGCGCTATGTGTCTGTTATGTCATAAGTAATCTGGGTCGTGTGTTTTAAGTCGTGTACGACTTAAGTGTATTGATAGGTCGTTGCCGACCTACGGGTGAGTCGTAAGTCGTGTACGACTTAAGGAGCCGATTGTAAAAATGCTATAAATAGGGAGTGTGTTGTACATTTGAAGGAGGATGATTGTTGAATAAAATTTCATTTTGATTGCTGTGTGCATTCATCTAAATTGGTAGTTGAGTGTAATCTCCTATCTCCACTTTCGGTTAATCGAGTGCGCTCGATTCAACGATTGTTAAAGCCAATTCACGGTATCAAGTGCGCTTGATCAACGTTTGAAGAATTGTAGATCTTTTTTCACGGTATCGTGCGCGATCAACGTGTCGAAGATAGCTAGAATTTGGTATCTTTGTGATCAACAAATTTGGGCATTTCAGTATCTTCAATCCACCGTTTTCTACTTTCATCGATCTATATCGGTTCGTTATTATCCGCTGCGTCAGTTTTGGTATCAGAGCTAGACTTAGCCAATCATAGCTAAGCCGAGTCTTGGAGCCAAGGAGTTTGAAGTTGGTGTTCATCGTGTTCATCTTGAAGTTGCAACAAGTTGGGTGTTTTCGATCCATTTCATTTTGGATCAAAGTCCGGAAAGTGTTTGAATTTTTGGAGAAGAGTTTGAGGTGTTTGAATAAAGGCCGAGCATAACTTTGTGATAAGCCTTGAGCCGTGCATCATCTTGCTTGTTCAAGCCGAGTTTGAAGTTTGAAGTTGAAGTGAGTTGAGCCGAGTTAAGTGAAGGCCGTGACTTGTTGTACAAGTTAGTGTTGAATTTTGAAGTTTGATTTGTAGAAGAGTTGTGAAGTTTTGAAGATTGTGTTGATTCAATCATGCCACCAAGGAGAGCTAATCGTCATCAGAATGTTGAAGCGTTGTATAGAAGAGAAGAAGCCAAGCAAATGGAACAACACATTAATGAGAAATTTGATGAAGGCATTGGGAAGTTAGAGAAGTTGATGAATGATTTTAATCAAAATCAAAGGAGGAGATCACCAATCTCGAACCATGGAGGAAACATAGTTTCGCCATCGGTTACGGAAGCGAGAAGGGTATCACCGCAATCTTTTAGAGAGAGAAGAGAAACATCAATTTCATCGAGAAGAGATCACCATGACTATGGACATGAAGAGAGAAGAACTCCACGTGAGTTTGAAGATGAGCCATATAGAGATGAAGAGAGACATAGTAGAAGAGACATGCGTGATCGAAGGGATATTGATGGTCGAGATCGATATAGACAGACATTTGATTTTAATGAAGAGGTGATAGAGCTAGCATTCATTATCGAGATCGAGACCAAGTACGAAATGTATATCGGGATGTTGAAGATGATCATCGATGGGAATTGGGTATGAAGATGGAAATTCCAGAATTCAAGGGTGGAATGGTTGCAGAAGAATTTTTGGATTGGTTGTCTAATGTTGAAGAGATCTTTGATTTCAAAGAGGTTCCGGAGAATCGTCGAGTGAAGTTGGTTGCTACTAGATTGAGAGGTAGAGCTATGGCATGGTGGCAGCAAACCAAACTTACATGAGAACGGATGGGGAAGTCGAAGATTGAGTCATGGGAGAAGATGAAGAAACTGATGAAAGCTACATTTTTGCCTTACAATTATCAATCACTCATGTATCAGAGATTGCAGAATCTGAGGCAAGGGGCAAAGACTGTTAGTGATTATGCTGATGAATTTTATCAACTGATTGCTCGAAACGACATTATGGAGACAGAGGAACAACTGACTGCTAGGTTTGTTGGAGGGTTGAGGATACAGATCCAGGATATGGTGAATATGTTTGATCCAAGATCTGTAGAAGAAGCACATCAGAAAGTGTTGGCTTGGGAGAAGCAGGGAAGATGTGGAGGTGGTGTGTTTACAAGTTCCAATATTCAGAACAAGGGTGCTAGTGGGAGTTCCAATGTTTCGGAAGCTGTCAGTAAACCAGTTGTGAATGAAGTTGCGAAAGCGAGGATCAACAACAGTTTCAAATGTTATAATTTCCAGGAAGTGGGTCACAAGAGTAATGAATGTCCGAAGCGAAAGAAATGAACCATGATTGCTGAAGTTGAAGGTGAGGATGTTGGGGAAGGTTATCCTAGTCCAGTTGAGGAGGATGAACAGGATGTTGCGTCAGGAGATGAAGGATGTAATCTAATGATGAGAAGGTCTTGTTTAATACCGAAGCAAGAAGAAGAGGCTAGTTGGTTGAGGAGTAACATCTTTCAGTCAACGTGCACTATTCTGGGAAAGGTTTGTAAATTTGTGATTGACGCTAGAAGCTGTGACAATATTATTTCTACCGAAGCTGTGAGAAAGTTGAAGCTGAAAACAGAGAAGCATCCAAATCCTTACAAGTTAGCGTGGTTGAGAAAAGGAGGAGAGGTGAAGGTGGATAGGCGAGTTCGAGTTCCATTTTCTATTGGGAAGAAGTATAAAGACGAGATTTGGTGTGATGTAGTTGAGATGGATGTTTGTCACTTGCTTTTGGGAAGACCATGGCAGTATGATCGAGCAGTACAACATGACGGTCGGACCAATAGCTACATTTTTATGTTCGAGGGTGTTAAGATCATTTTGGTTCCAAAGAAGAGAAAACAAGGAGAAAGCAAGTCAGAAGAGATTGAGGAGATGAAGACTTTATTGACTTTGAAGGAATTTATTGAAGAAGTAGAGGAGAGTCCAGAGGTGTTTTTGTTGATTGGACGTGAAGCTACTAAATCTGTTGAAGTTCCTGAAGAAGTAAAGCCAGTATTGGAAGAATTCAGTGATGTGTTTCCTGAAAAATTACCAACGAAGTTGCCACCGTTGAGGGATATTCAACATCAGATCGATCTTGTGCCAGGGGCAGTATTACCACACAGGCCACATTACCGAATGAGTCCCAAGGAGCATAAAGAACTAAGGAGGCAAGTGGAGGAGTTGTTAGAACAGGGGCGTGTTCAGGAGAGCTTGAGTCCTTGTGCAGTGCCTTCTTTATTGGTGCCAAAGAAGGATGGTTCGTGGAGAATGTGTACGGACAGTCGGGCTCTAAATAAGATCACTGTGAGATACAGATTTCCTATGCCAAGTTTGATGATTTGATTGATCAGTTGAGTGGAGCTGTTGTGTTCTCGAAGATTGACTTGAAGAGTGGATACCATCAGATTCGTATTAGACCAGGTGATGAGTGGAAGACTACTTTCAAAACCAGGGAAGGGTTATACGAATGGTTGGTTATGCCGTTTGGTTTATCGAATGCACCGAGTACTTTTATGAGAGTGATGAACCAGATTTTCAGACCATACATTGGGAAGTTTGTGGTAGTTTACTTTGATGATATTTTGATCTACAGTGGGAGTATGGAAAAGCATGTCCAGCATTTGCGTGAAATACCATTGATTCTACGACAGGAGAAATTTTATGCTGCAACGAAGAAGTGTGTGTTTATGACGGACAGTGTTTTGTTTCTGGGATACGTTTTGTCGAAAGAAGGAATTCAAGTGGATGAAAGTAAAGTAGTAGCTATCAGGAATTGGCCACAGCCAAAGACGATTATTGAAGTGAGGAGTTTTCATGGA
This sequence comes from Allium cepa, assembly GCA_030765085.1. NCBI lineage: Eukaryota > Viridiplantae > Streptophyta > Magnoliopsida > Asparagales > Amaryllidaceae > Allium > Allium cepa. The sequence goes on along the minus strand of CM060935.1, from coordinate 55,341,578 downwards.
TTGGTATCTTTCTATCGAAGGTTCATTCCACATTTTAGTAGTGTGATGGCACCAGTAACCGATTGCATGAAGGGAAAGAAGTTTGAGTGGTCAGAGGAAGCAGGGGTTGCTTTTAAGAAGATCAAAACACTATTGACGACAACACCAATTCTAGTTTTACTGGATTTTCAGTTGTTGTTTGAATTACATACTGATGCATCGAAGGTTGGGATTGGTGGATTTTTGAGTCAGAAAGGAAGACCAGTTGCTTATTTCAGTGAGAAGTTGTCTGGAGCTAAGTTGAGATATAGCACTTATGATGTTGAGTTTTACGCAATTGTTCAAGCTGTGAAGCACTGGAGACATTATCTGTTTCAGAAGGAGTTTGTTCTTTACACTGATCATGAAGTGTTGAAGCACTTACAAGGGCAGGATAAGATTTCAGCAAGGCATGCATCGTGGATTGCTTATCTGCAGCAATTTACGTTTGTTGTGAAACATAAATCGGGAATTACGAATCGTGTAGCAGATGCATTGAGCAGAAGGAATCACTTGTTGACTACAATGAAGGTTGAGATGACAGGGTTTGAATTGTTGCCAGAACTGATTAAAGAAGATCCTTACTTTATGAACTTTGTTGAAAAGGTCAAGGAGGGGAATGCTGATGAGTTTGTATTGGTGGATGGTTTTCTATTTAAAGGAAATCGTTTATGCGTACCGGATTGTAGTTTGAGAATGAAGATTATAAAGGAGCTACATGAAGAAGGCCATGTGGGTAGAGATCGAACATTGCAGTTGATTTCTCAATCATATTATTGGTCGTCGATGAGAAGGGAAGTTGAAAGGTTTGTGCGTAGATGTCATGTTTGTCAGGTTTCGAAAGGGACAGCTACAAATGCAGGATTGTATATGCCATTATCTGTTCCTACAAAACCTTGGGTAGACATTAGCATGGATTTTGTGTTGGGTTTGCCAAGAACTCAAAGGGGGAATGACTCTATATATGTTGTGGTAGATCGTTTTTCGAAGATGGTACATTTTGTTGCTTGTAAGAAGACGGCGGATGCAGTCCATGTGGCACAATTGTTCTTTAAAGAGATCTATCGTTTACATGGGATACCAGAGTCTATTGTTTCAGATAGAGATACTCGTTTTCTAAGTCATTTTTGGCTAAGCTTGTGGAAGATGGTGGGAACAAAGTTGAACTTTAGTAGCGCTTATCACCCGCAAACAGATGGACAGACAGAAGTTGTCAACAGATCGTTGGGAAATTTGTTGCGATGTCTTGTAAAGGACAATCTGAAGAGTTGGGACATGAAGTTATGCCAGGCAGAGTTTGCACATAATCATCCAGTAAATCGTAGTACGGGTTTCAGTCCATTTCAGATTGTATATTCAAATCTACCCAGGGACCATTGGACTTAACGGTAGCACCACAACCGAAGGGGACAGTTAAACGAGCTGTAAATTTATTGATGGGTTGACTGAATTCCATAAAATCGTTCAGGAGGATTGGAGAAAGCAAATGAGAAGTATAAAAGGTCCGTAGATCTGAAGCGAAGAAGTGTTGAGTTTAATGAAGGAGATATGGTGTATGCTGTGTTAACCAAGGATCGTTTTCCAGTGGGCGCTTATAGCAAGTTGAAAGCCAGAAAAATTGGTCCTGTAGAAGTTGTGAAACGGATTAATGAAAATGCTTATAAGTTAAAGCTGCCGGAGGATGTATACACTTCTGACGTATTCAATGTTAAGCATCTCGTACCACATTATGGAGTTGAACAATCCGATGTGGAAGAATTTACAAATTCGAGGACGAATTTTTCTCAACCTGGGGAGGATGATGCAGCTTAGGACAGAGTCGAAGCAGTGCAAGGCCCAAATCTTCAAGACTTGAGTCGTCCATGACCTAAGAAAGCAGAGTTAAGTCGTCCACGACTTAAGGAAAAGGAGCTGCGACTTAACTCCAACGGGTTGCGACCTAATGAAGCGGCTTTAAGTCGTCTACGACTTAACAAAGCTCGAGGGAAAGAGCTACGACTTAACAAGAATGAAGAAAAGGAGTTACGACTCATGATAAGTCGCGGAAGTTTAAGTCGCATAAGTGTTAAACCGTTGACGACCTAAGTAAGTCGTAAGTCGTGACGTTATGTTGTAATTTGTTTGTATTTTCCTTGAGTCGTTGAATGTTGAGTCGTAAGTCGTTTGAATCTTATGTCGTAAGTAGTTAGGTCGTCTACGACCTAAGTGATGTAATATGTTGTAATTCCATAAGTCGTAGGTCGTTTGTGATTTAGGCGCTATGTGTCTATTATGTCATAAGTAATCTGGGTCGTGTGTTTTAAGTCGTGTACGACTTAAGTGTATTGATAGGTCGTTGTCGACCTATGGGTGAGTCGTAAGTCGTGTACGACTTAAGGAGCCGGTTGTAAAAATGCTATAAATAGGGAGTGTGTTGTACATTTGAAGGAGGTTGATTGTTGAATAAAATTTCATTTTGATTGCTGTGTGCTTTCATCTAAATTGGTAGTTGAGTGTAATCTCCTATCTCCACTTTCGGTTAATCGAGTGCACTCGATTCAACGATTGTTGAAGCCAATTCACGGTATCAAGTGCGCTTGATCAACGTTTGAAGAATTGTAGATCTTCTTTCATGGTATCGTGCATGATCAACGTGTCGAAGATAGCTAGAATTCGGTATCTTTGTGGTCAACGAATTTGGGCATTTCAGTATCTTCAATCCACCGTTTGCTACTTTCATCGATCTATATCGATTCGTTATTATCCGCTGCGTCACCTGATATAAAGAGACACGTGGCAGAGTATTTGACCAGATGTATGACTTGTGAAAGGGTAAAGGCGGAGCAGAAGAAGTTAGGAGGATTGTTGCAACCATTAGATATTCCACAGTGTAAGTAGGAGAGAGTTTCATGGATTTCATCGACGGACTACCTAAGATTAGGAGGGGAATGAGAGTATTTGGTTCATAATCGACCTATTGACCAAATGCATTCATTTTCTTCCAGTTAGAAGTAAAAGGACTATTGTCTTTGGTGACACTATATATGGGTGAGATAGTTAGGTTACATGGAGATCCTTTTAGCATCGTTTGCGACCAAGATCCACATTTTACCAAAGAACACTACTACAAAACAGACCATTTGCATCGGTTGTTTACCCCCCTTTTGCATCAGTTCAACAACGATGCATATGCAACCGATGCAACAGGCTTAACACTTTTGCATCCGTTATGAAACCGATGCAAAAAGGTCCTTTTTGCATCGGTTGTTACTAACAACTGATGCAAAATATCATGGTTGATTGCTTGGACACAGCCCCATGTTGCATCGGTTGTAATAAAAACCGATGCAACAAAGGAACTTGTTGCATAGGTTGTTGTTGAAAACCGATGCAAACTAATCCCTCTATTACATCGGTTTTTTATAACAACCGATGCAAACTAATCCCTCTATTGCATCAGCTATTTATACCTGATGCAAAAAAGCCATTCTCAGAAACCATTATTACAATACTCAAATAGACTATATATATTATTGATTATAACAAATAATTATTGCATGCAATATTACAATCATTCAAAATTAAATTTGATGCCAAATACATAATCAGATTTAATAAATAGCATAAGTGCACAGGTTAATACATAAATCGGATTTAATAAATACAGTACTCTTAGATTTAATAAGTAGCATATTCAAAACTCTTTTCAAAATGTCTGAAGATGAATACGGGTTAGAAGGAAATAGGCCTATTGTAGTTCCATGCGATGCAGTTTTTATGGACTGCATCTTGGCTTTTCTTCGGTGTCGAGTTTCGAAAGACCTTAAGTTAACTTTCTTCAGTTCTTTATCCCCTGATCAGTGTTCCATGGCTGCTTCATCATTTCATGAAGCTGCTAATAATTCCGAATAATCATTAATTTTCACCATTGATATCAGAGACTGGACTCACCATTGATATCAGAGACTGGACTGTGCTAATATCTCCAAATGATCTTTGATATTAGTATAGTTAAGAAGGACAAAAGTTCAAAATATAGATAATATAAAGAAACTGAATCACAACCTCCACCTAATACTGGGATGTTTACTTGCAAATAATGTGTCTATTTATAAGCACAAGTTTACCAGCAAAACCAATACAGAACCATACAATGATTTTCATAAATCAAAATGGGGGAAACCAAACTAAAATGGAAAGATGGTAACTTGAATTTCAAACATTACTTTGCTTGGACTTTGTGATACTTTAAATGGATTTGTGCTTTATCGGGACATTCACTTACCTTACTTTCTTTTGGACCTGACAGAAATAAAAGCTAAGTAGAAGCCCAAAAAAATGAATTGCCTTTAAGGTACTGAATACCGTAAGCTAAAACAAAATTTCAATATAAAAGTATACACTGCACAACAATTTCGACATATAATATTCAAAAAACATTAGTAGGTGAGTATGCATAAAATCATGTCATAGAAAATCTTAGGTACTGAATAACTCATGTAATGCCTATCGTGTTTACCATGATGATAATAGTTACAAAACAAAAAACAGTTATATCATTATTATTGCCTGTAAGTCTGAGGCTTCTCTAATGAATCGGTAGGTACTCCTAACAAACGATAGAAGTACAAATTATCAACTTTGAAAAAATGTAACCATAAACGTTAATATAGACTCATCTTCAAATTACATTTACTTTCATACCATCAAGTTAGCTGCTATTGAGCAAAATAAAGAATCGTAGGAAGCTACGGTTAGGTGACATATTCTGAGTGTAAATTAAAACGATGGAAACGTATTTTTGACTTAGCTAGTGAAGTGACTGTAGAAGGTCCAATGTATATAGATGTGTGGTTGCAGACGATCCCATGTGTAAATCTGGCAAAATTTTATTACACAACTTATCCAAGACAAATTATTTAAATCATATAGAAAGGTAAAATTATGAGCGAAAGTTTGTTTCCACTGAAGGTATACTTTATTGAGTTTCTAAATTCCTCTTTATTACATTACTTTTCAGAGACGGATTTCATTACATGACTTATCCAAGACAAACTTTTGTTTCCAAATATACTTAAAGATAAGCAGGGGCGGAGGGATGTGAGAGCTAGTGGGGTCACTTTACCCTCCCAGGATTAGAAATAATACATTTTTATATATGTCAGGTTATGATAATATTGGTACATAAATCATAGTTCTGGACACAATAGACTTGATGCATCTAGGCCAAACTAGCTACATGCTAAATATAAAAATTGTGTTCAACTGAATTAATAATATTCATGGAGAAAAATAAAAGGGATTAAATATCATATAACAGCCAATTTCTAAGAATATCACCTACCATGTACAACAAAAAAAGCGTAAACAGCAGTAAAAGAAATGATATTTTACTTACCATATAATCATTTGGTTATCCCAGGAGTGAAGATCAAAGGATCAGATATCAACCTTGCAACAGAAGAAACGATAAAGTATTAATAGCCAGGAAATAAGATAAAAAAGACATATCTACTGTGATCGTTAAATATAGGGAAACCAGTAATCACCGGATATAGAATACAGAAAATAGTCTAAGACTTGTTCATAGAAACAACATAGGAAGAAACAAAATCTGCAATGAATCAATGACTAACACAGGGAAATTGCACTGAAAGAATGTCAACGGTTCGAATATATTGCATGAACCGTATGGTTGTGCCGTTTCAGTTTATCATCTATGCTTATGATGTACTGAAAGAAACCACCATAACGGTAGAATATATTTGTAGCTTTGAACAAGAGATTATGTCATGTTAACGCTTTGATTAACCAAATGTTACTGGATATTTTCCTTCATATCATCATCTACCTTGTCAGAACGAGAGGAAGTCAAGTAGGTAAACAAAATTGCTGATGAATATCTTAGAAGGTGTGATATCCTTTAAAATCAAAGTAGGTAATGTCGAGAAATTCAAAGCTCAAGATTCTAGAAGAAGGTAGAAATGATCAGACTCTGCAGAAATGAAAGCAACTAATAGCTCCAGCAGTAAACGAGGACTTTTTATTTATTTTAAAGCTAAGTTATTAAATGATTACATGAGAACAATTTAGATATTGAACATTCTTCAAAAAAATTATATATCTTCCATTTTGACCGTAAATGGGTTTTAAAGAACCGTTTATTGTCTAAATGGTTTCCTATTTCAGAGCAATTATGGAAAGGACGAACAATGAAAAAAAAATTAGACGAAAGTACGTTAGGTTTTATTTTTAGATTAAAGGACAAATGTTACTTATAATTCAGGCAGAAGAACAAACTTTAGAAAAAATTAGACTGAAAAACAAATGCTAATTTTTATTTTCGGTATTATATTCAGCTTTACACTATAAAAAACTAGTATTGTCCTTCAATCTAGAAAAACACTTGCTATTCTTCGGCCTTTATTTTTTTTGTCCTTCTGTCTATTTTTCGAATTCTAAAAACCGTTTAACGCTTGAATGTTTTTTTAAAAAAATTAGTGCTAAAAGGAATACCATTTCTAGAAACCACGTTTGAACTTCTAAAGTGTAGTGAAACTAACTACTTTTGAGTTTTCTTGAAAAACTGATAGAAACCTAAAATTCAGTAAAATGGGGAGAGAAAAACTTACATCTGATTGGATGGAAGATCATATAAGTATAAATTTGAATCCAACATTAGTTTAAAAAACCGAGAATAGGGACATACCAATTATACAGTTATTATTAAGTAGATCTGGCAAATAAATGACCGTCGGTGCTCGAGTGCATCAAGAAATCAAACAGTAGACAGAAATGGGTCCTAAACATTTGTATATTTATACAGATCTTTGACTGTTTCATTATTTGATATTGAAAGGTAGTTGTTTAAACTTATAGAAAACTGAAGATAAATACCCAAAAAATGTTTCGAAGAACTTACTTGTAAGTCAGTTAAGTTGAAGAGGATCTCTTTTATGTATGAAACTCTATAGTGCAAAACCCATGTTGCAACTTCTCTCAGCGCCATGATTTGCAGTCTGAAATGGATCCCTTGCAAAATAGAAAATTATAGCATAAGCAATATAGAAAAAAAATCCAAAATAAAGAATAATTTTTGTGAAATTCCATGTTCCTATTACTTGAGATAGGGTATTACAATTAGACATGGAATATGTTTATTAACATGAATTACATGGATATGGTTTCATTCCTCAAAACATTTTTCTTAAATCCCAATGCCAAGTGCATATCATATCAGACATATACTTTGTTGTCAATAAAAATATAGGAATTCATGCAAATTCAGAGTGCAAACTAAAAAACGCTTCATGATGACAATACAGTACAAATAAAACAAAAGTAGTAATACAATAATTTCTCTATTAACGTACATAAGCTGTTACCATCAACATCTTTAGCAATACAGTTATTTCTTTATGTGTCATGCTGATAAGTGCACAATGAAACATAAAAGCAATAAGATACCGAGGTAATCGCTTTTTTCATGCAGATAGGGATATGTATAACATATTGCATTAATTTATGAGTCTTACATAAACATTTCTTAATAGTCTATAAATGTTTGCATGTAATGTGCATTTAACAGACCAAAGAGAGTAAGATGCTCTATCCCTAAGGCATAGCATTCAATAATACCATTTTACCAACAGAAGGGAACCATGTCACACTGTTGAATATCAGCAATCAACACTCCATATACCCTGCTATAAAATTCAAAAGGATAAATATGTAATATAATGCTTGCTTAATTTTTTTGTTACTGCAAATTTAGTATGGATAGTCAGTAATATATGAGACAAAATTTTCATTTAATCTTCTTGTATTTAGTGACTCAGAAAGCATGAATTAGTTTAAAATGACAATTAAGAAGGAAGATCGCTCAATATTTATGACCATACACTAGACATAACCATTGATTTTACATATACATTTTGAGTGAGTAACAACAAATTGTGAATAAATAATACAGTATAAAACCAACACCCGATAAAAATCTTGAAATTGAAATGGATAATAATTGAATAGATTGTTCACAGTACTATTGAGTACATATGATAGTACATAACTAAGATCCAAAGTAAGAAGGATTGACACTCCAAAAGTATCAAAGAACTTGAAACCGGTCTAAACTGATTTAAAACCTAATTCCATAAAATAAACATTGAAAAACAATGTACAGAAGAATATATGTAATCCCATATATAACAATTACAGCAACAATAAAACAAAACATATAAAAATGATTTTATAGAAGAATGATTCAATTCTGATTTGACCCCATAAGTATAAAAATAGTATAGAGATAAAAGAAGATAAGCATGAGAAGCCACGACCTTACTGTTAGTCTTCATTTACTAATATTATAGTATAGTATAGATAAGAATGCTGAGGAATGCGCATACTGAAATAGAGATTAATATTGTATTACATCATTTACTAATTGTCCAATTGGCAGTTTATTTATAAATCCTTCAGTAACAGTGACCTGATAAAGACATGCATGAACATTTAGCAAAATGATGTATTTGAAAGGATGGCATTTTATGGGATTTCATCAAACCTGGTGATCTACATGACGACAAAACTGCACGAGGGCACGGTTGCTTCAGCAAACAATGTAACAAACTGGGTAGGAGCAAATTAAAATTAAAATTAACAGAGATTATAACAATGTAACAAATCAAGTTGTAAATTGCAATGTAACAACAGAGAATGCATAGTGAAATTGTAGACACGGAATGTAATAAAAATTTAACAGAAATGTACAGTGAAAATGTGATTTGATGATTTTTTTTAACAAGAATGCAATGCAACACAAACAAAAATGAAAAACACAAGGCAAAAACACAACACAACAGATGCAACAATCAAATGAACAAAAATAAGTGGACAAAAAACAAAATGTCATAACAAATGCACAACGCAATTAATTTATTTTAGTTTAGTTTAGTAACGCAGTAAAATAAAATAAAATGTAAAGATAATTCAAAGAGTAAAATTAAAATTAAATTTCTCTTCTCGGCAACAGCGCCAAAAACTTTATTCGAATGAATTTACCGTCGATTAGAAAACCACCGAATTTAATGAAATAAAATTACCGCAAATACACGCTGTACAATAGTCGTACGTATACGAGTAGATAGATCCCACAATGAAAGCAAGATTTTCAAAATTACTCAATCTGATTATCCTAAATGTTTTAAAAAGGTATAAAACTAATGAAAAATTGGAACAAAAACTACGAGATTAAAAGGAAATTTAGAGGTAAATCCACTTTCACTTTTATACGATTCAACCCAAAATAAATTTATAATCTCTTTTTTATCACATGTAACATCAGTTGACGTATTTTTATAAGTGTTGTTTATTTATGATATTAAGTAACACAACTAAAACCATCAAACTTTGTTACAAATGATAAGTATTTATTTGTATGTGTGTGTATCCCTAAAGGTTTGTTATGCATCAACAATGAAATATGCATCGTGGATCCTCAATGCTTGTGTATAGCTCCCGAAATTACCCATTGATTTTTTGTAGATATGATAATATAATTACTGATAAATCGTCTTGAATATAATAAAAAATTAAAGTATTTGCAGGAGCTATATTATTAGAATAATGCACCAACATATTGATGATATATTAACATACTCTTAAAATTTCACTCTTTCTATGAAGACATTAGCACATGCCAACGCTAAATATTGCATATTCTCTATTCACTTAATTATATAATAGGTAGTTGTTTAGCTAAATCATTAGACAATGATATAATACACATGCAAAACTTGGTGGTACTGTATAGCAGTGTCTGAAGTCAATACTAGTAAATAGTACTGGTGGATCATAAAGTTACAACCCCACATTAAGCTGTTTTAATATGTTACTAAGACCAATATTTAAAAGAAATCACCTAGATAAAAGAAGAAGAAGAAGAAATGAGAGAGGATATTGATTATTTATTCTGAATATTAATAACGTGATTAGGCTGCAACTTCTTCCAATTAAAATTGATTTATCGGTCGCATTGAAAAATCTGTCTTCTAAATCGATCCGCATTCAAAAATAAAGCTTCAAAAAGAAATTCAGACTCCTTAATTACCTCACAGCTCCGCTTGAGACACGATTGAAGATGCCGAGAGTGAATGCCCGCTTGTCAAAGACGGTGACGTCGTTCTCTTTGTTTTGGCTACCTGAAACCACCGTCGATGTTAATGGAGTCGAAATTTTCAGTGAAGCTGCCAGAGTTCTGAGTCCTTGTGTCTAAGTTTGGAGGTTGTTGATAGGATCTGGAAGCATCTCGTGTTGCTAATGATGGTGCTTTGGAAGCCGATGTTTGCTGCTAGCGTATGTAAAGTCGTCGTCAGATCCGATGCTAAAGTTCGTCGATTGTTGTCATAGAGGAATTCACTTGTGTCATTGATTGCATGGCCAAGATCTGGTAGTTCTCGAGAAGATGAATGCTGATTACTATTTTAAATTGCTGAGGTTGAGATCTTTGTGTGAAGGAGATGATATCCAAAGGACATCCAAAACGGAATAAAACAACTCCGCTCCTTCGGTATAATGACCTTCCGCTAAGTTATTACCGGCTTTGCTTTTCCAAATATGAAGTTATCGGGTCCAAAGATCTGCCCATAACTATATCTCTCTTATCTTCGTTGGTTTTTTCCTTCTATTTAGAGGAAATTAGGGTTTGAGATGAGAAAGAGATGAGAAAGATGAGAAGAACGTGAAGGAGAAAATGGGAGAGGAATTGGGTTGATTAGATCATGGAGTTGGCTAAGGTCAAATTTTTTTTTTGGAAGCAGGCGAAATAATGGGAAAATAAGAACAGCGGAAAAAATTAGGACACGGAAATTAACGAAAGTGCGTAACTATAGGATGTAAAATAATTTAGTAGCATCGGTTGACTTTAAAACCAATGCAACTACAACTATTTGCATCGACGTATTTGCATCGGTTGTTGGTGACAACTGATGCAAATTTGATTTTTTACTATCTATTGCTTTCTACGTACTAATTGCATCAGTTATTAAGACAGAACTGATGCAAATAGTTTTATTTGCATCAGTTTTTACTTCAGTCGATTCAAATGAGGAGATGCAAATGGCCTGTTTTGTAGTTGTGGAATTTGAGGGAGTCTAATGGAGGTTTTAGATACTACGTTGAGTTTGAGTGCTGCTTATCATTCACAGACTGATGGATAGAAGGAAAGGGTGAAACGAGTGTTGGACGACTAACTTCGAATGTGTATCTTTGACTTTGGAGGCTCTTAGGTGGATCACTTTCCATTAGTGGAGTTTACTTATAATAACAACTACTAGGCGAGTATCGGTATGTCACCATTTAAGGAGTTATATGCAAGGTGTTGTAGATCATTGTTTTGTTCGTAGGACACAATGGTATGATTATTCTTGGACCAGATATGGTGAGGGAGACATCAGAGAAGGTATACTTGATCCCTAGAAGGATGAAAACTTCACAATATATGCAGAAATCCTACACTGACGGGAAACACACAGAGTTGGAGTTCATATTGGGCAACATGGTTTTTGTGAAGGTCTCACTGCTTTAGCATGTCATGAGATTTGATAATTCGGGGAAGTTAACACCAAGGTTTATAGGGCCTTTTCCTAGCACTGGTGGAGTAGGGATGTTAGCTTATTAAGTGAAGCTTCCTAAGAAGTTGGCAGAAGTGCATGATATTTCCCATTTGTCACACTTGTGAAAGAGTCTACATGATACAACAATTGTAGTTGAACTGAATTAGTTAGAGGATGTGGAAGTAGAGAGAGAACCACTTGTTTGCCATGCACCCACTCATATTCTTGAGCATTATACAAAGTGCCTCCGCAGTAAAGTTATAACCTTGTTGAGGTCCAATGGGGAGACGATCCAACGGAGAGTAAATGGAAGCCTGAGGAGAAGATCTGAGCTACCCATCCAGAACTCTTTTTTGGTACATTTCCATTTTGGTTAAATAAGTATAAACTACTTATATGTTTAGGTTCTAGCTCAGTATACTTCACAGTTAGGGACAATTAAATGCCAGGAAAGGTTAAGAGCGTGTTATTAAGACATGTTTTAGATGATAGATGATAATGGATGTATTTAATAAATTTATCTTTGCACACTTAAGCAAATAGATTCTTAAGTTAGCTTACGCTCACACCATCACTTGTTTTATTTTACTAATTATATGCATATGGTTGTTGCATGTGGATTGAGTGGTTGCGCATACATGTAGAATTGCCAGTATATTTATTTAGGATGTTGCACACATTTGGATACACGGCACGAGCACTGGCATTTCAAGATGTTGACTAAATCAGGAGACGGCCTGATTTTGGAATTAGCATAGGTTCATATGTATTTCATACCAATATGCATATTGCATTAGGGTTTGAACAAAGGACAATGATTACTGGTGGTTGATGGATGAGTGGATGGTTGTAAGTATTAATTTATGTACATACGAGTTGCATTTTTCCATCCTTGAAGATTTTAAGGATGAAATTCTTTTAAGAGGGAAGAGTGTAACACCCCACAAAATTTACTAGAAATTTCATAAAAGAAATTAAATTAAATATAACAAGGTAAAAATGAAATATTCACAGAAGTATGAATCTGGCTACGAAACTTACACTATTGCATTTGTAGCATTTTGCTAGACAATTTTTATATATAATATTTTTAAATCAAAGCTAGAATTAAAAAGATATTAACGTTTAATGGTTTGAATTTGTAAATAATTAGAATATATATATATGGAAAATAATTAACAAATCATAATATTAAAATTAATTAACTATTATAACTCAACTAGTCGACACCTTCGTTGAGGTCGGTCGACACCTAGCGCTCGACTGCTTAGAACCAAGTGGTTGACCTATGGGCATGCATTGGCTAGGATTAGCCTAGGTTGAACGGTCTTGATTTAATTAGATTAAATCAACGGTTGATATTTGTTTATGCTTCTATAAACAAGACGATAACCCTAAACCCTAATCATTTATCAGCATATCAGAAGTAGATTTAATCTTTATCTCCCATAAAGAAATTTCTGAAATGAAAATTAAAAATAAGTTGAAAAAAATAAAGCAAAAAAGGAGAGATTAACAAGTAGAGGAAATGGAAATTCAACATAGTAAAATGATAGCTTTCTAGAGGTGAGGGGATTCATTAGTACAATAGAGAGTTATACGTAATTAACTTTGTTTATATTCTATTTGACCTAGAATTGGTTTAGTTTAAATCAGAAATATTGTTTATCTAGCAATTGTAATGGATTGGAAATAGAATAAGAATTTAACTTATTTGAATATGATCCTTATCTAATTTGAATCAAGATAAAGTAAATCTGTTAGATAAAAATTCGTTCAGGTTGAACACGCTTTTTGTGAATTGTATACAGACCGATATATATATATATATATATATATATATATATATATCTGTGTGTGTGTGTCAATTTCAATGGTATGACCCAAGGATCAACCATAAGTCCCTTGTTGATTTAATTGGTTGGAGCAGGGTCTCAATATGTACCAATGCTAGCAGCAAGGTAAGTTGTATGTTACATGGTGGGCAATTATTTCCTCAGCTATTAACCGAGAAAAGAGAGGTAGCATCTCATATTATGCAAGTTAGATTATCCAATGAGCAGTCTACAGATTACTGGACGATAGCTAACCAGAAAAAATTTGTTTTTTCAAAGGTTTGGAACAAGATCCAAACATATGCGCGGCAAGATGGTATATACAAACTAATATGCTATAACAAAACTGCTAGGAAATTTTGTTACACAACATATATGGCTTATATACACCATCTTCCTACTACTGATCGACTTATTTCTAAAGGGATGAATGTTAATTCACAATATGAATTGTGCAAAAAGGATAACGAAACTCATCAGCTTTTGTTTACAAATTGTGAATTTAGCACTTATCTACAGAAATCACTGCTTTCCACGTTAGATCTTCAGCTTACAATGGAATGTTCAATACACCAACAGCTCTCTAGATTGTGCCACGGTTTTGTGAATAAATCAGGGCTTTAACACTAGGCTTATGTGGCGGCTTCCATAACAACGCACCGCATATGGATCGAACGGACTAGGCGACGCTTCGAAGGGAAAAGCTGCTCAAAGAAGCAACAATGCAAACTGATTGAAATCGACATTTGCTTGCAACTATGGGGAAGATTCCACCATCGACAACTATCTATGACAGAGAAACATAAATTTTTGCAATGGGGAATAGTATTAGATGATCTTGGATGAATAATGCGGCTGTTTGAAAGGTTTGACTAGGGTTTGTATGCTTGCTTTGTGTTGGGTTGGGTTGGGTGGTTTTTGGAAGTGGAGGTGTCTATTATACCCAATTGGATTGGCTGGTTTTATAAGTTTGTGTTATTGTGTTGTTTTTGTTTTTTTCTTGTTTGTTGTGCTATATACTATATTAGAGTTGTTTATAGAGGATGTCATGCTCTTTTTTCTTGCCACAATGGTAAGGTTTTTTAAAGAAGCGAATCCTGCTATTGTACAGTTCTTATTCATCATTAATAATAGAACCTTTTCTTTGAAATACATATATATATATATATATATATATATATATATATATCTGTGTGTGTGTATTTGTGTGTGTATATATATATCAATACTCTATTGATTCTAAACCTGATTTAATTCGTTTTGACGACAAACCTACTTATGGAATGGTTAGAATTGATATTGAAAACATCAGAGATTGTAGATGGAATAAATAGGGTTCACTGTAATTACTATTTACTGTAATGATAAATCAACAGAGAGTGATCATTAACACCCACAATATAAAAAAATAGACTCCAACCGGTTGATAGGCCTACTAGAGCTAGTAGACGTCAAGTGTTTGACCACTCCAGTGACCAGCGGTCGACCAGTTAATAATTTTCAGGCATAATCTACAGCTTGGCCTAAGGCCTAGGTTTGTAGTTTATTTATTTATGTGTTATTATATATACATGTTTTTACAAGTGGGGAATTAGCCTCTTAGGTCCAAGAATTTTGGACATTACAGGACTAGATAGATGTGTACGCATGCAACAAGGCCTAGACACTATTTATTTAGTGGGGTAGATATTGGACTGAGATGATTTTATCACAAATTACATTCACATAAGGTTTTTCGGTGTACGCACAACACTGACGATGATGCCTGAAGAAGTGTGTAGCTTGGTACTAATGGAGTTTCCTTGGTATGCATGGTGATGACGATGTGATATCGTGTCATTGATGGATACTAGGTGCAGTGCAATAAGTGGCATTACGTTACCACTGAGAGTGGATACAGATGCAATGGACCCTAAGACATTTTTGGCTCGAGTTAGCATTGTAGGCTCCACCTCGATGTGCAAATATGATACGTGTACTTGTATTTTGGGACTGTAGTCCCAAAATTGATAATCTAGGTGATTCTATGTTGGAATTGTTCCAGTGGTTATTAGCCGATTTATAGTTGTTTTGATGCTCGATTAGTTGTTCGATCCTAAGTATAAGCCTTCACAAGATGCTTGTGTAGGAGAATTATGAACTATACCCTTAGGTTAACGAAACCAACCCTAGTAAATAGTTTACAAACATAAGTAGAACACTTTAGGTCACATAGAATAATAATGAAGTTAATTGCATGTGATCTCCATATATTAATGATGTAACTCATTCACTGGATTTTTGGCCAACCTAATCCTATAGTTTCCTTTTTCCCCCACCATAGAAGGATGGGCAGCAGGTAATAGGCTTAGGGATTAGTATATAGAGGCAATTTGTTATTGTAGTTGCTTATTATTTTCAAATAATTTCCATCTTACCATTTATCGTATATAGTATTTATCAGACTGTATGGTCTATTTCTGTAAACTCCGAATTATGACTACTTATGTTTTGAGACTGTTTTATGATATTTTCTAAGATGACTATTTTTTTAAGTGTATAATACCTTATATTTTATCCTTACATTTTTAGTCTCTGCAATGTTTTATAATCCAGTATCTCGTGCTTCTTGGCACCAACGCGAGTTCGAAAGTCGCCCTATGCTTTGGAACGATGTGTCGAGAAGTGCAAGTTATCACATAAACACTCAATCAAACAAAAAATGAAAATTATAGAGAAGTAGGAACTAAAAAGAGAATTAATGCATGAACTTAGAGTGGTTCGGCCGAAATCAATAGCCTACGTCCATTATTAGCTTTGTAATTGAATAGGGGATTAAAAAACTCAAGATTCAAACTGTTTGGTATGAATTCAACAAAGTTTTAGTGCAAATCAGATAACAAAAGAAAAATATCCTTTTATTAATGCATTAGCGTTGTTATTTATGGATGAGATCGTCCATCAAAATACCAGAATTCACTTGAACATGTTCTTCGCCCTAAATGTAACGATCCGTAAATTTTCAATAATTAAAATTGTTAATTTAATAGGATCTTTGAAATTTAATATTGAAGAAAATATAAATTTATGAATTATTAATAAAAAATAATAACTAGAACGAATTGCAACAGTATGAACGTAAGTAAATGGCTAATAACTTGAATGGAATTCCAGTTAATTGAGATAGTGGAAATATTAAAATTTGTTTATAAGTGAAATGTAAGGAAAACAAATTTAAGTATTCAATTTATTAATGAAATAATACGGTGTTAATGGGAATTAAATAAAATTAGTGTTTCATATGAAATTATAACTTGTGGTGGTAAGTAATAAACTTACAAATGTAAGTAAAAGTATATAGGTGACAATTAATATATGTTATTTAGTTATTTAGTGTGTTAAATAAAATTGGAAATCAAATTGCAATTAAAGGTAATTAAATAGTACGTTAATTGAAATTAAATTAATATGGGAGAATATTAAGGACCAAGATTTAAAAACAATGTTAGTTATATTCTTATTGTAATAAAGACTCGAATAACTAGGTTTAAAAATTTAATAAATGGATTTTGGAGTTTTAACTTATAATTTCTGAATATAACGAAATTGGAAAATAACACTGAAATTGATGAGTTAATCAACTTTAAATTTGACATCTAAAATTGTTTAAGTTGTTGTAAATGATTAAGGAATCAAAAATGATAGAAATGGTAAATAACAAAATTTAAACTGAAAAAGTGATTTAATTAATTAATTATTAATTTAATTAATAGCTGGAAAATATCCATTTTGGCCACTGACTTGGATTTCGACGAAAACCGGTTTCATCGGATCCGTAACGGTGAATTATTTTAGGATTTCAAGTTTCGTAGCGATCTGACTTGTCGTTTAATCGTACGAGCTCGAAATGCCTAGAAATCAATAATTGAAATCAATTGAAATCAATTTGAAATAATTTGATTTTACCATAACTTCTTCATACAATGGAATTTGGACTGGAAACATGTCCCATTGCGTTTAAAATATTTAAAAACATCTATTTTGATATATGGGTTGACCCGTTCGCGTTCCAGAGTCGAAACAAGCTTTTCGGGCCATTATCATTCAAATTTCCAGACTAATTGAGCCCATTCAATTCTATTTTGTTCAGCCTATATATACCTCGTTATAAGCCCTAGCCTATTCCTTATATTCATTTTTCTGTATGTACAATTCCAGTTGCTCCTCTTTCTCAATGGCAGACAGAACCCTAAATCCCAAAATTCAATTTCAAATCAAACTCAAAAAAAAATTCAAACTCCTCAATGCATATCAAATTTTATATCGATCTGAAGCTCTCGATGAGCGCAACTCAGATCGGTAATTTTTTTTCCAATTTGAACCTTTGTTTGTCCACAAATTAGAGAACGAATTCCGGCCGTTAATTGACATCCGATGATCGTCGTCTGATCGACGAATCAAGGGTACAATGTTGTAGAGGGGGCTGAGTGTTGTTTATCGGTGCGTCGCGTTCTTGGTTTCAATGGCTAGATCATCGTCGTAAATTCGATTAGGGCTTGGATTTATCGGCGGCGGCTGTTCGATTTCATCCTCGACGAGGCATTCGGGAGCAAGTGACGGTCGTGGGGAGGCATGCATGTAACGACCCAGAATTTTTATTAATTAAAATTTGAATATTTAATTAATTTTAAATATTAAGAAGTGAATTTATAAGTCAAATAAATTTTTATTTGAATTATTGGATTTAATTGAATAATTAAATCGATAATTTAATACGTTAAATTATGGAAATAATTGAAAATTGGGTTAAATATAATTGAAAATTGGGTTAAATATGATTGAAAATGATTTGTAAAATTTTATTTTATCATGTTGAAGTTAGAACGATATTTTAGAACTTTTAAAATCGAATTAAAAGTTAATCTGTGAAAATTGAATATTTTAATATTTAATAATCGACTGTAAAATAGCTAATTTTTGAACAGTCTCAGAATTGAACGAAACAAGTTTCATTGGATCCGTAATAGTTAGTTATTACCGGATTTCAATTTTCGTGTCAATCGGAGTTATCGTTTGATCGTGGCAGCTCGAAACGCATCGAATCGTTTTTAATTTAAATTTGGCGAGTTAAAATAGCCATTTTTCAAAAAGTCTCGGATTTCGACGAAACTAGTTTCATCGGATCCGTAATGTGATATTATTGTAAGGTTTCAAATTTCAAGTCAATTGGATTTACCGTTTGTCCGGTACAAATTAAAACGCATAGAAATCGAGTTAAATCGGTTTAATTTAAATCGAACGTTTACAGCCATAACTCGCACAGATGTCCGAATTAGCTTTCGAAACCTATTCCATTGTATCCGGAACGCGGGGTAAACCTTAGAAACGCTGGTTACGGCGCCTAAATCGGAGTTCGAAATTTCCGAAATGAATAGTGTTTACGCTTGATTTTCTATAAATACACCATTCACAATTAAAAAAAAAAAAAGTCAAAACCCTAAACCTAATTTGCTAGCCGCCACTTTTAGGTTGAATGGCCAGAAATTCTCCTCTTTCTCCCCTCAATCTCTCTCAATCTACAAAGATTTAGCCAAGGTGCTCAACTACAAAGTCGAAGAGCTCGACGAGAGCTTCGATTCCATACGGTGATGATCGGAAATGGTGCAACGTAGGAGGAGCTATGGTGGGCCGTTTGCTTCAGCTCATGCACGCAATTCGAGGCATATATGGTGACCGAACTCCAAGGTGTTGAGGCCGAGCATGGTGGTGGAGTAGGGCTATGCAATGGAGCTTCCTGATCGAATTCTAGTTGATCGTGTTAGGAGTATAATTTAACCCTAATTCTTGTAATGGGTTTGATTGAGCTCGGTTATTACCTGAAGGAGGAGACGTGAGGGGGATGGAGGGAAAGAACGGCCAGATTTGCATGGGACAGGAATCAAGGGCTGTTGATGATTTAGGTTTAAAATATAAAGTTTATGTTGTAATTTAGTTAATTTAAATTCGTGTAAACTTCAACAATTCATAACTTTTTCATACGAGGTCGAAAACACGCGAAACCAGTTGCGTTGGAATCGTATGGACGAGCACTACGCGATGGAGTTGGTTTGGAGTCATTTGGAGTTAGTGAGAATTTTGGGTAAAATTAAACGTCCGTTTAATTTTATTCGAAATAAATCGCTAAAACGGAAATTAAAACCAAGGTGAGAACTTCTCACTCAATCGAATCAGTTTCGATTTTATTTTAAATAGTTAGATTTAAAATATTTGAATGCATGTTTGAATGATGATTGTTATCTATTGATTGTTAAAATAGACATTATACGCCGTTAGTAAGCGGATGTTATTTATTAAAAACATATACCGCGAATATTTCATAAACGGTGAAATTGGTATTATATATAATAGCAATATATATATATTGGCATATGTATATATTGGAGTTATTGATTTCCCGCATTTTTTGTTTAGCGGATGAGACCCTATTGCGCCGTTATTAAGCGGATAATATTTAATAATCCCATATACCGCGATAATTTCGTACTGGAGCGAAATTGGTATTGTGCTAATGTTTGTGAATGCAGGAAAACAGGTTGGAGGGATCCAACTGGATTCCTCAACAGTATTTATTTGATTTCATATATTTTGATATTTGATTGATTATCATATCGATATATGATGGATCGTTGTTGTCGTGATTGACTATTTGGTGTGTAGCATCATTGGACCAAATTTTGGAATTTTAAAATGATTCATAAAATGATTTTTGAAAATATACAGTATGTTTGGAAATTGATCCATTTTAAATAAATAAACGTTATAATTTTTAAAGTTATAAAAATTATGATTTTTAAGAAATATAGTTAAAAGCTGATTTTTGAAAATAAGGAATTAATGACTTTATAAAATAGTTAAATTGGGATTTCTGAAATAATTGTGAAAAGTTTAAATATAGGATTTATAAAAATTTGATTATTTTATAAATCAAAATGATGAAATTATAAAGGAGTTTAAAGACGTTTTTAAAATATTAATATGAATTGATTTACATAAGAGATTTATAAATGGATATTTATAAATTGAAATATTGAATTATAACACGAGTTTTTATAAGTGTTTGAATTAAGTGAAAATGAATTTCATAAATGAATGAAATTTATAGAAGTATAAACGGTGAAGTTATAAATGAAATTTATAAATAGTAAGATTTATAAATTTGGTGAAATTATTTGAAGAATAGATTGGTTAAATAAATGGATCTTATAAGTTATAAGATTATAAATTGGAAAGTCTTTAAAAGAACGATTTGGTAAAATAATCGTTTTATAAGTATTTAACTTATAATATGAACGTTTAGTTTATAATTTAGTGATAAACTGGAATAGGTTAATAAAGGAATTTATAAAAAGGAAATTTTTATAAATAAATAGAAATGGAGTTTATAAACGTTGTTTTACAAATCCGCAAATGACTTATTTTGATAAGTTAATTGTTATAACTTATAAATGGAGTTATATTCACGTTTTAGACTGTGAATAATGCTTTAAAATAAAATGAATAGAAAGGATGAAAATTGTTAACGTAGTATATTCACGTTTTTGAATAGTGAATAATATGTTAAAGAAATTGTTTTGAATGTGATGTTTTGAATAGAATGAAAATGATTTAATGATGTTTTAAATAGAATTAAAACGATCTAACGATGTTTTAAATGTGTTGAGATTCGAAACCATAGATTTCAACATTTATTGTTGAAATAGACGTTTTCGAGAAATAAAAGGAAATGGTGGACTATAACACTATTGTTATAGTAAATGGTTTCCGAAAGGAAATGTTTTGTATAGTATTGGGATTTATATACCTATTTTATTTTCGAATCCCCATACTAGTGATTTTGGGTTGTCGTAACGATGTTTTACGCAACATTCGTTTTGGCCCAAGTAAATATGTTTAAGAGAATGATTTCCTTAAAGAATGAAATATATACTTAATTCGATTTAAGTATATGGAATATTTTCCAAGGTTGAAAATAAAAAGATTAGTGAATTACTTATAATTAAATAAGTATGGAATTGTTTTTCCAATATGAAGTGAATAATTAGAATTTATCTTTTTGAAGATAAATTGAAATGAATAAATTGAAATCATATGCATGAATATTTTGAAATATAAATTCATTATGGAATTTATATGTGAAAGAGAATTTGTTTGAAAATAAATGTTGATTTATTTTTGAAGTGTTGAAATTATATATCTTGTAAAGATATTTTGGAAAATAAAAAAAATTGGAAAATTATTTGGAATCTGGTGATGTGTGCATATCAATTGATAGTTCAATAACCGACTATCAATATTTCCCTTTGAATGGGTATTTGATGTGATTTGATTGAATTTGAATGCCACACTTATTTTTGAATAAGCGCTCACTATTCGGGTTAACCGGGAAAGGACCATGGGGTCGTATAACCCATTCCGAACATGTGATACGTCGTTGTGAATTGCATTGATGACCGGTGTTGAAGACCGAGTATTTGTGAAAGCGATAGGATGACCTATCGATTGTCTCTGCACTGGGTAGCTCCTGGTATAGAGATCTCCTAAGTGATGGGAAATTCGATCGGGATTGTGAATACCCGGATTTCAAGGGCTTCGTAAGAAGTGCCTTCGGTATTGTTCGAGCCCGGAACAGACTTGTATGGATTGTATGTCTGACATTACAAATTGAGATGTAAAGCCGATTTCTTTCAAATATATTTCTGTTGGTGGCGGAGAATTTATTCTTTTAGCTTAACACCCTTCTCTGAGACGTACGAGCTCAGAGGTTATATAGTTGAAGGTTATCAGCGATATATTCCCAATTTGGTAATGTGACATGCTGAGTGATGCTGAAATGATCATTGTGTTGATTATTTGTGATAGGATCGTTTATTTGATCGTCTATCCTTGTGATCATTGTGTTGATCATTTGTGACCCAAAGCATGGCTTTTGTATAAAGTATGTTTTTGTGGACGTGACTTCGTCGAGCCTCACACCCCGTGAATGGTCAAAACAGGAAAGATGCGGCAAGGTTATGAGGGGTAGCACCCTTTAGGATGTGTCCATTTCCTTCTGGAAAAGGGTGGT
This sequence comes from Allium cepa, assembly GCA_030765085.1. Classification (NCBI taxonomy): domain Eukaryota; kingdom Viridiplantae; phylum Streptophyta; class Magnoliopsida; order Asparagales; family Amaryllidaceae; genus Allium; species Allium cepa. Next base: position 55,319,031 of record CM060935.1, on the reverse strand, counting down.
ATCATGGTATGGAGCCCAGATACTTACTCATGTTGAAAACACTTTGTTATGATTGTGTGAATTGATTACGAGCGCTCGGTGAAAAGGTCCCAAAGGACCGGGGGATGGCATATTCGGTCAGTTGTTACTCAGTTAGGGGTAACCCGGCCTTGTGTTGGTAGAGATCCGGTTTGGTTCTCGGGGATGTCCATCCAGAGGCATTCTCATGTGGCAATGGGAAGTTCCTTGGCCTGATCATTCGTTGGAAATCCAAAGAAACAATACGTGACTTGTACGGTTTTAGTTGTATAACCTGCTATGGAATGTGGCGGTAACCTGCTATTGAACATAGTTAGCTATAGTAGGCATAGTTCGAAATGTCTATGCTGGCTAAGATTTATATTCTACTTTCGAAATGAATTTTTCTCTACACTATGCACTAGTAATAATATCAAATGTTATTTTTAAATGCGTATCAAGCATCTTTGACTATCATAAGGAGAAATCTCCTCCGATTCTGCGTTTGCATTGTGTGTGTGTGCGGGAGGCCTTATGGTAGTCTCATTTTTAAAAGCATTGCGAATTGACTTTAAAAATATTCCTCTTTTTTGTTTTCAAATATAAATAAACTGTTTTGAGTTCTCACACCAGTCACATGACTGACTTGGAGTTTATTGTTTTCCTTCCTAAACTCTGGGTGCCCACCAATTTCCACACGGGCAGTTAAGAGTTAGGTTTATCAGGATATTCTGGATATTCTGGAGTGGCTGGAGGCAAGCTGGATGGCATGGCGTATTACTAGCATATAGTATTTCTTTTTCCGCTGCACTGTTTGTTGATGTTGTTGTACACTCTGATAATATGATGTAATGTAATGTATAAAATGTAATAACTGATAGTTCTTTGTTTAAAGATTATTCATTTATTATTATATGTTGTTCCGCTGCGAATTGTGAGATTCTGTTGTTGTTCTCTGTTGTTTCCTTTCTTTCCCGTTCTATTTTAAAATTCTCTATTTTCTTTTGTCTTTTCTCTATTTTAAAATTTTCTCTATTTTCTTTCTTCTCTCTTCTTCTCTTCTCTTTTCATAAATTCTTCTTAAAACCCATAACATTTCGTGTTTCCGGCCTTCGATTTCTCGGCAGTCGATAAAGTGAGTATCGATGTTGAATTTTTGAAAGTCGAAAATTTCAGTTTGTTACATTTGGTATCGGAGCATATGGTTAAGCGACAACCATGGTTCTGTTGGGTATTACTCATTAGAGATAGAGTCAGCAGTACTCTAGATTGAGTTTGAGTGTAATAATAGCTATGAGAGCGTATTTGTTAGTGAATAAAAAAATTGTTTTATATTGTGATGATTGGTTTGTTGAGTGGCATATGAACTTTCGTCAGCGTGGTCCGCAAGACTATGCCGAAGGGGTTTCTAAACACTTGAATAGAACAATTCGACACAGTATTGTTTTAAATTGGGTAAATGAAATAATTTTACCTTTATTATATTTTATATATAAAGGAAATTAAAGGTGTTTTAAAAAGAATAATTGTATAAGAAAAAGAATTATAAGAAAAGAATTATAATTAAAGTGATTTACAATTGTGAAATAAACTTATATATATATAAGAAATGAAACTATATGAATATATTTATGAATATGAGTTGTAAATATAAAAATGAACTTAAGTTATTTAAATGAAATTCAACTGTTGTAATTGAATTGAATGAATGGATGAATTGAATGTTAATCGATTGAATGTGAATTAAATTGATATGGAATAATGAATGTAAGTGATAATTCATTAAAATCTAATGTTATTAGAAGTTGAAAGATTGAATGTTAATCAAGTTAATTAAACCAATTGATAAGCAAAGGAATTTGGTTGCAATTAATAAACATTGGTTGATATATGGTTGTTAGTTGATTGTATATAATTCATTAAGTAGTTAATGAAGTGGGAAGCTAAAGTAAATTGAATTCAAATTAGAAGTAAATAAATTTGAATAGAATTGAATTTGATTTGGAAGTGAACCAACTTGAATATGAATTAGTGAACATAAACTAATTGAAAATGAATGTTGATAAAATCCAGTGTTAATGAATCAAATGTGATTTAAAGTGAAAACCAATTCATTGTATATGAGTGAGAATATGAATGAATATTATTGGTTATGAATGATAGTTGGTTGATGTTTGCATTTGTTGTTTGTTTACATTTGCTATGTTAGCATATATAGTTATTATGTTGCTATATGTTGTATATCGATACTATTATCTATATACATGATTCTCATGTTGTTTGTTGAGTGTTTAGTAGGTGCGGATCGCGTTTGCTTCGCATTTGGAGCTCGCTTTCGCGCTATATTAGCCGTATATGCTCGCTAATAAAAATATAAGGTACATATCTCGGATTACATACCGTACTTTTACATTTTTTCCCTTCGGGATGCCTCATTACTTGATGAGATGTATATTTGTGATATATATACTACCATTTTTTTTTCGGATCGAGCCGCGCAAAGGAGACTATGGCGAATTTTTTCGAAAAATTTAAGGCGTTAGAAAATTTTTGAGAAAATTGGAAAATTTTTGAAAACTAAATTTTTATTTTGGAATTAAAAGTTAAACTATTGTAATTGTTTCTGAAAAGATAACTAAGTATGATTTGAAAACTTAGTAAAGATTTATAAGAAGTTTAACTATGAATTTTGGGAAAATTAATAAATTCTGTAATTTTTCTTACTTGTTAATTTCGAGGACGAAATTCTTTTAAGTGGGGAAGATTGTAACGACCCAGAATTTTTATTAATTAAAATTTGAATATTTAATTAATTTTAAATATTAAGAAGTGAATTTATAAGTCAAATAAATTTTTATTTGAATTATTGGATTTAATTGAATAATTAAATCGATAATTTAATAGTTAAATTATGGAAATAATTGAAAATTGGGTTAAATATAATTGAAAATTGGGTTAAATATGATTGAAAATGATTTGTAAAATTTTATTTTATCATGTTGAAGTTAGAACGATATTTTAGAACTTTTAAAATCGAATTAAAAGTTAATTTGTGAAAATTGAATATTTTAATGTTTAATAATCGACTGTAAAATAGCCAATTTTTGAACAGTCTCAGAATTGAACGAAAGAAGTTTCATTGGATCCGTAATAGTTAGTTATTACCGGATTTTAATTTTCGTGTCAATCGGAGTTTACGTTTGATCGTGGCAGCTCGAAACGCATCGAATCGTTTTTAATTTAAATTTGGCGAGTTAAAATAGCCATTTTTCAAAAAGTCTCGGATTTCGACGAAACCAGTTTCATCGGATCCGTAATGTGATATTATTGTAAGGTTTCAAATTTCAAGTCAATTGGATTTACCGTTTGTCCGGTATAAATTAAAACGCCTAAAAATCGAGTTAAATCGGTTTAATTTAAATCGAACGTTTACAGCCATAACTCGCACAGATGTCCGAATTAGCGTTCGAAACCTTTTCCATTGTGTCCGGAACGCGGGGTAAACCTTAGAAACGCTGGTTACGGCGCCTAAATCGGAGTTCGAAATTTCCGAAATGAATAGTGTTTACGCTTGATTTTCTATAAATACACCATTCACAATTAAAAAAAAAAAAAAAGTCAAAACCCTAAACCTAATTTGCTAGCCGCCACTTTTAGGTTGAATGGCCAGAAATTCTCCTCTTTCTCCCCTCAATCTCTCTCAATCTACAAAGATTTAGCCAAGGTGCTCAACTACAAAGTCGAAGAGCTCGACGAGAGCTTCGATTCCATACGGTGATGATCGGAAATGGTGCAACGTAGGAGGAGCTATGGTGGGCCGTTTGCTTCAGCTCATGCACGCAATTCGAGGCATATATGGTGATCGAACTCCAAGGTGCTGAGGCCGAGCATGGTGGTGGAGTAGGGCTATGCAATGGAGCTTCCTGATCGAATTCTAGTTGATCGTGTTAGGAGTATAATTTAACCCTAATTCTTGTAATGGGTTTGATTGAGCTCGGCTATTACCTTAAGGAGGAGACGTGAGGGGGATGGAGGGAAAGAACGGCCAGATTTGCATGGGACAGGAATCAAGGGCTGTTGATGATTTAGGTTTAAAATATAAAGTTTATGTTGTAATTTAGTTAATTTAAATTCGTGTAAACTTCAACAATTCATAACTTTTTCATACGAGGTCGAAAACGCGCGAAACCAGTTGCGTTGGAATCGTATGGACGAGCACTACGCGATGGAGTTGGTTTGGAGTCGTTTGGAGTTAGTGAGAATTTTGGGTAAAATTAAACGTCCGTTTAATTTTATTCGAAATAAATCGCTAAAACAGAAATTAAAACCAAGGTGAGAACTTCTCACTCAATCGAATCAGTTTCGATTTTATTTTAAATAGTTAGATTTAAAATATTTGAATGCATGTTTGAATGATGATTGTTATTTATTGATTGTTAAAATAGACATTATACGCCGTTAGTAAGCGGATGTTATTTATTAAAAACATATACCGCGAATATTTCATAAACGGTGAAATTGGTATTATATATAATAGCAATATATATATATTGGCATATGTATATATTGGAGTTATTGATTTTCCGCATTTTTTGTTTAGCGGATGAGACCCTATTGCGCCGTTATTAAGCGGATAATATTTAATAATCCCATATACCGCGATAATTTCGTACTGGAGCGAAATTGGTATTGTGCTAATGTTTGTGAATGCAGGAAAACAGGTTGGAGGGATCCAACTGGATTCCTCAACAGTATTTATTTGATTTCAGATATTTTGATATTTGATTGATTATCATATCGATATATGATGGATCGTTGTTGTCGTGATTGACTATTTGGTGTGTAGCATCATTGGACCAAATTTTGGAATTTTAAAATGATTCATAAAGTGATTTTTGAAAATATACAGTATGTTTGGAAATTGATCCATTTTAAATAAATAAACGTTATAATTTTTAAAGTTATAAAAATTATGATTTTTAAGAAATATAGTTAAAAGCTGATTTTTGAAAATAAGGAATTAATGACTTTATAAAATAGTTAAATTGGGATTTCTGAAATAATTGTGAAAAGTTTAAATATAGGATTTATAAAAATTTGATTATTTTATAAATCAAAATGATGAAATTATAAAGGAGTTTAAAGACGTTTTTAAAATATTAATATGAATTGATTTATATAAGAGATTTATAAATGGATATTTATAAATTGAAATATTGAATTATAACACGAGTTTTTATAAGTGTTTGAATTAAGTGAAAATGAATTTCATAAATGAATGAAATTTATAGAAGTATAAACGGTGAAGTTATAAATGAAATTTATAAATAGTAAGATTTATAAATTTGGTGAAATTATTTGAAGAATAGATTGGTTAAATAAATGGATCTTATAAGTTATAAGATTATAAATTGGAAAGTCTTTAAAAGAACGATTTGGTAAAATAATCGTTTTATAAGTATTTAACTTATAATATGAACGTTTAGTTTATAATTTAGTGATAAACTGGAATAGGTTAATAAAGGAATTTATAAAAAGGAAATTTTTATAAATAAATAGAAATGGAGTTTATAAACGTTGTTTTATAAATCCGCAAATGACTTATTTTGATAAGTTAATTGTTATAACTTATAAATGGAGTTATATTCACGTTTTAGACTGTGAATAATCCTTTAAAATAAAATGAATAGAAAGGATGAAAATTGTTAACGTAGTATATTCACGTTTTTGAATAGTGAATAATATGTTAAAGAAATTGTTTTGAATGTGATGTTTTGAATAGAATGAAAACGATTTAATGATGTTTTAAATAGAATTAAAACGATCTAACGATGTTTTAAATGTGTTAAGATTCGAAACCATAGATTTCAACATTTATTGTTGAAATAGACGTTTTCGAGAAATAAAAGGAAATGGTGGACTATAACACTGTTGTTATAGTAAATGGTTTCCGAAAGGAAATGTTTTGTATAGTATTGGGATTTATATACCTATTTTATTTTCGAATCCCCATACTAGTGATTTTGGGTTGTCGTAACGATGTTTTACGCAACATTCGTTTTGGCCCAAGTAAATATGTTTAAGAGAATGATTTCCTTAAAGAATGAAATATATACTTAATTCGATTTAAGTATATGGAATATTTTCCAAGGTTGAAAATAAAAAGATTAGTGAATTACTTATAATTAAATAAGTATGGAATTGTTTTTCCAATATGAAGTGAATAATTAGAATTTATCTTTTTGAAGATAAATTGAAATGAATAAATTGAAATCATATGCATGAATATTTTGAAATATAAATTCATTATGGAATTTATATGTGAAAGGGAATTTGTTTGAAAATAAATGTTGATTTATTTTTGAAGTGTTGACATTATATATCTTGTAAAGATATTTTGGAAAATAAAAAAAATTGGAAAATTATTTGGAATCTGGTGATGTGTGCATATCAATTGATAGTTCAATAACCGACTATCAATATTTCCCTTTGAATGGGTATTTGATGTGATTTGATTGAATTTGAATGCCACACTTATTTTTGAATAAGCACTCACTATTCGGGTTAACCGGGAAAGGACCATGGGGTCGTATAACCCATTCCGAACATGTGATACGTCGTTGTGAATTGCATTGATGACCGGTGTTGAAAACCGAGTATTTGTGAAAGCGATAGGATGACCTATCGATTGTCTCTGCACTGGGTAGCTCCTAGTATAGAGATCTCCTAAGTGATGGGAAATTCGATCGGGATTGTGAATACCCGGACTTCAAGGGCTTCGTAAGAAGTGCCTTCGGTTTTGTTCGAGCCCGGAACAGACTTGTATGGATTGTATGTCTGACATTACAAATTGAGATGTAAAGCCGATTTCTTTCAAATATATTTCTGTTGGTGGCGGAGAATTTATTCTTTTAGCTTAACACCCTTCTCTGAGACGTACGAGCTCAGAGGTTATATAGTTGAAGGTTATCAGCGATATATTCCCAATTTGGTAATGTGACATGCTGAGTGATGCTGAAATGATCATTGTGTTGATTATTTGTGATAGGATCGTTTATTTGATCGTCTATCCTTGTGATCATTGTGTTGATCATTTGTGACCCAAAGCATGGCTTTTGTATAAAGTATGTTTTTGTGGACGTGACTTCGTCGAGCCTCACACCCCGTGAATGGTCAAAACAGGAAAGATGCGGAAAGGTTATGAGGGGTAGCACCCTTTAGGATGTGTCCATTTCCTTCTGGAAAAGGGTGGTATCATGGTATGGAGCCCAGATACTTACTCATGTTGAAAACACTTTGTTATGATTGTGTGAATTGATTACGAGCGCTCGGTGAAAAGGTCCCAAAGGACCGGGGGATGGCATATTCGGTCAGTTGTTACTCAGTTAGGGGTAACCCGGCCTTGTGTTGGTAGAGATCCGGTTTGGTTCTCGGGGATGTCCATCCAGAGGCATTCTCATGTGGCAATGGGAAGTTCCTTGGCCTGATCATTCGTTGGAAATCCAAAGAAACAATACGTGACTTGTACGGTTTTAGTTGTATAACCTGCTATGGAATGTGGCGGTAACCTGCTATTGAACATAGTTAGCTATAGTAGGCATAGTTCGAAATGTCTATGCTGGCTAAGATTTATATTCTACTTTCGAAATGAATTTTTCTCTACACTATGCACTAGTAATAATATCAAATGTTATTTTTAAATGCGTATCAAGCATCTTTGACTATCATAAGGAGAAATCTCCTCCGATTCTGCGTTTGCATTGTGTGTGTGTGCGGGAGGCCTTATGGTAGTCTCATTTTTAAAAGCATTGCGAATTGACTTTAAAAATATTCCTCTTTTTTGTTTTCAAAGATAAATAAACTGTTTTGAGTTCTCACACCAGTCACATGACTGACTTGGAGTTTATTGTTTTCCTTCCTAAACTCTGGGTGCCCACCAATTTCCACACGGGCAGTTAAGAGTTAGGTTTATTAGGATATTCTGGATATTCTGGAGTTGCTGGAGGCAAGCTGGATGGCATGGCGTATTACTAGCATATAGTATTTCTTTTTCCGCTGCACTGTTTGTTGATGTTGTTGTACACTCTGATAATATGATGTAATGTAATGTATAAAATGTAATAACTAATAGTTCTTTGTTTAAAGATTATTCATTTATTATTATATGTTGTTCCGCTGCGAATTGTGAGATTCTGTTGTTGTTCTCTGTTGTTTCCTTTCTTTCCCGTTCTATTTTAAAATTCTCTATTTTCTTTTGTCTTTTCTCTATTTTAAAATTTTCTCTATTTTCTTTCTTCTCTCTTCTTCTCTTCTCTTTTCATAAATTCTTCTTAAAACCCATAACATTCCGTGTTTCCGGCCTTCGATTTCTCGGCAGTCGATAAAGTGAGTATCGATGTTGAATTTTCGAAAGTCGAAAATTTCAGTTTGTTACAATGCAGGTGGAGGCGGTGCCTCAGGAAGGTGCGACGACACAGTGATCGCATGGTGACGGCCTGATTTGGTTGTGTGCGAACGTGGTTGCGAGCCTGGGCAAAGTCGAACAGAGGCAATAACGTGGGCTGCGTACGTTTTTTTATTATTTTGTTTATTCGTTTATACTTTATAATTCAACCGTTCTAATATCATAACTTTTGCATACGAGGTCCAATTCATGCGTGGTTTTCTCCGCTAGGTTCATATTGAAATTCCAGACATTTTGATGCTAGTTTGGAAGAATTCTTAGACTGTTCAAAATTTGGGTTTAAATTAGATTTAAATTCAATTTAAATTCGAAAGGTGAGTGTCTTAACCCATTCACAACTTTCAAAATTTCTTATGTTTGTTAAATTGATTTATGATGTGATTAGAAATTTATTTATGACTATTTGGCATATTTTTAATCATCATCTTGGTTAAATTGAATCTGTTGAATTAAATTGTTATTTAATTTATTATTGCATATAAACTTCCAGTTAAATGGTTATTTAATTTATATTGAATATAAGCTTCCAGTAAATGCCTGTTATTTATTATCTGTTCTATATTGATGTTATTGATTGAATTGGATGATGATTGTGATAAATGGTTGATGATTGATATTGGATGAATGGATGTTGTATTTATATTGTTATAAACTACAAGTTGTTATGAATTTTATTTCATTCGGGATTGCGGTTTGAAATGATATATAACCGTATTTATATTTTAAATTGCGGATTGAAATGATAAATATCAGTATCATTTGATTATAGGATAGAAAATTATATATAGACACTGTGGTCTATATAAAAAAAAATTGAAATGAATTTCTATGTTTTTATAAAGAAATATATAGTTTTATATAAATATTGATTTAGATACTATATAAATTTAATTTTATTATTGATTTTTAGCTATGTATAAATATGTTTTGAAACATAAAATAAGTGAATAATAAAGTTTGATTGTTTTATATAATATGGTTAAGTATCTGTTTAAATTACATTGTAGATAGAGTTTATAATCACTTAAAAAAATTAGGTTGGAAGATAAATATGAAATTGATTTAAATTAAATTATTAAGAATTATACTCGAATAAATTGATTTGAAATTTAAATAAAATTGAGATTTCGAAGGGTATGATTTTTATAACTTGATTTTGGTTTAGAGTGATTTATATGAATATCAAGTTGATTTAAATTAATATATCAAGTAAAATAAATTGAAGGAATATCCGGTTACTTGAAGTTGAAAGGTTTACTTAAATGATACTGGATTTATTGTGTAAACATTTCAAATCTAAATAATAGTAAATGAATTTGACATATATGGAATTATCAAAGAATTAGTTTTGAAATGGTGGAATATTTAAAGCTTTGAAATATATGGGAATTGAAATTGTTTATTTGGAGGTTCAAATCTGTATTTGGAATTGATTTATGAAATTGAAGAAGCTATTTTATTATATAAAGTAATTTAATATTTAAGCCATTTAAGTGGTGCAGTTATGTTTCAAAGTTATGAAATTCAAAGTATTATGTTTTGAAAGGTTATATTTCAAATATTTGGTTTCGAAGTGTATATATTTGAAAGTGCTATGATTTTTGGAAAAGAGATGTATTTGAAAAAAAAATGATGTTACATTGATTTGGGTTTTATAACAATGATATCATATTGCTTTGGTTTTTGAAATGGAAATGATATCGTATTTATATGGTTTGAAAAGATATTATATTCTGGTTTTGAAGTATAATTATCTTGAAATGACCGTGGTGTTATAATAACATTTGGTTGTTAAAGATACCGGGATCGGAAGTTGTCATACTCTCTGCCAACTCCGAAAACTACATTAACAACCGTGTACGCGGTGGAGATTCCAGAATGAAGTAGGATGGTGGCGGTGTTTCCTTTGAGGTAAATACGTGAACCCGACTCCCATGAGTTGACATAAGATGGCTAAAATAGGAGCGATCGACGGGCTAAGAAGGCAGCACCTTTTATCAGACACACTCCTTCGATACCATTCTATTACTTTGTGATTTATTGGGGCCTTTTTTGATTTTGGGGGCACGACTCGAGATGGGCGGTAGTAGCTGCTACGCGTTACCACCGGTCCGGAAGCGTAACTGGTATATCTACCTTGGCATTGCCTAGTTTTGTCGTGTCACCTACCCTAGCACGCCTTGTACGAGTTTGATTTTTTCCCGTAGCCCGTGGAGTATTTAGGGTAGTCTTCCGATCTGGAGATACGCTGATACTGGAAGGACTACTAGGACTATTTTTGTGTTAAAGGGGAGATTGGGTAACTCCTTAACGCTATTTAAAAGTAAATTTATTTTACTATAGACATTATTATAATAGCGAAATATTACTACATAGTAAATAGTTTAACGGATCCTTAGGAGATGTGAATCTCGAGCATCTCTTAAGTTACTGCACGAACGTTGACACTAGATAGGAGATGTCAAATCCCGTAAACATCTCTGACGTCATTCCACTCATATTTATTTCTGTTGATTTAACTCACATAAGATCTTTTAGTTCTGACTCGAATGTTTTGTCCTTTCAATTTACTCGGTCAGTCTGAGCATTTCAGGATTCGAAGACTTTATTTCTGGAGGACGAAGAAGAAGATTTTATTACTACTATCTATTACATTATTCACTACATCATGTACTCCGCTGCATTTTATTATTCTCTTGTATGTGTAGCTCTGATGTGTATTGTATAAGTATAATCAAATGTTTTGTAAATAGCTTCATGAACTGTTTAAACAGCTTCATGAACTGTTTATTTGATTATTATATTTTATCGTTCCGCTGCAAGATTCTATTTTGTTTTTTTCTTTCTCTACTTTTTCTTATTTACCCCATAACAATCCTCCCTTCTGTATGGTTTTAGTCTGATGTGTGTGGTTTATCGTCGATTTAAAGCATACAAAAAGGCGGGATGTTACACTAAATTTGAAGTTTCAGCACAAGGGTCTAGTTAAAATTAGAAATATGACTAATTAAAAGGATTGGTACCCATTGTCATGTATCGGTACTGATCTATTCACTTGTGCAATCTTATTTCTTCCTTTTTTTTGGCCTTTAACTTTGACAAAGTAATGTTAAGTCAGCTCAAGGATCAACAAGATCAGTATCGACTTATTTCCTTGATCATGAATTTTTCAATCTTCCCTTAATTCTATATAATCCATATCCTAAAAAGTTTAGTACATCAACTCCTTACAAGGATCGGTACTGATCCTTGTAGCATATTCCAAGTTTTGCCATTTTTCTTGCATGCTTCACTCTTGACCTATTTCACGAGCACTCAACATTCCAGATCCATCAAGATGCCGCTTTGTTCAAATATGGGATAATAATAACCAATCTTGCTTAAAATAAAAGGTGTTTTGTTTCTATTGTACACTTATTATATTATGATATAATTAATTAAGTAATTGGTTGAAAGTGTACTAAAAAGAAAATCCTCAGATGAGACATCATGTGATAGTAATTATAATGTGTTGTAATAGTGAGAAATTTAAAACATTAAAAATAACATATTAGTTTAAATATTCATTGTCAAGATGTTTCGAGATGGAATATCGATACATCCGTTGAGATTAGAGTGCGTAACTTTCTTCTAATATTAGATAGTGTATTATTATAACTAGTGGAGCACCAAGGGGTTATGTACTAATAATTATTATATAATTATGTAATGACTAACTCGATAATTTCTTGATGGTTAATACAACTAAGGTCAAACAGAGAACCTCGAAGTGACGATATTACATGATCCTTTTGACTTAAAAATATTATTGAATTTCAATGTGCACACCACACTTTCTATAGTTAAATCATTGCATGATGTCCATTGAATGACTATAGTTGGGTCTAAGTTGAAGCACTGAAAGTGAAACACAATTCAATAGAAAATATATATCCTTAGTTGTATGGTGTTTGTATGATGATCAATTGTAGTCAAATAAAAGTCAAAGTCTCTAGCCAAAGCAGTATAATTAATAATATATTATTATTGAACCAAATTTTTTTCTTGACTAATTAAGTTGGATATGGATGATATTAGAATTTTGACCAAAACCAAATTCCATTAGTCCTAATGTGATGCAGAATTGATGAACAGAATTGGTATAAATTAGAGTTACTACCAGGTATCACTTATAATGAGTAAAATTGGATTTTTACCAAAAAGATATGTAAGCCAAAATGTCACACTACTAGCTATAATGATATGTTAATGTTAATATTCAAATTGTTCGATATTAACTGCTGATTGAATGTACACTGTAATGATGAATCCTTTAAAAACAACATGATTTAATTAGTTTATAATTACTGTGAACTACTTAGATTAATTAATATTATGAACATTAATTATTAATTTTATTTGATTTGTCTAAATACAACTAGAATTTAATAAAATACATATATAAAAGTTAAATACGCGCGTATCGATATACGATACTGATATAATATTTAAATTGGATTTATATAAATTAATTACTAAGTGGTTTTTAGAAAATTTTCAGGCTCGCATTGCCTTTTCTATGGCTGGTGAAGAAGGGAAGGAGGGAAGAGGTTTCAAATATGATTTGAAAATCTAAAAGAGCAACTAAAGAAAGTAATTAAATCTCTATCATATACTCTACTTATGACTCAATCGAAACACATTTATGAAATGATTTTTTCCTTACTCTCTCTATTCCATTTGTTGCAGAAAATATGAAGATTGCGATGAGGATTTGATGGGATATAATGAGAAATTAAATAGAAAAGCTTTTAATGATGAACATTGAAAGGTTTCAATGATTCCCTTTAAAACAAATTCTCTTTCATTCATTTCACAATTTTTCCAGACCATTATTTTTTCCTCTCTCTTCCTATCTTTTAGGCCAAAATTTACAAGGCATCCATGAAATATTACAAATTTTTTTTTAAATAAAATCAATAATTGTAATGAACCATTTTCTCATACCCTTTGAATCGACAATAAACCACACATGTGCAACTCAAATTGCATGAATAAACAGATTATTAAGGGTAGACAGAAAATAAAGACAGAAAAGAATATTACACGAATGGAATAACATGTATTATTTCATTAATAATCTTTACAACGGAAAATTTTAAAATACAATATCAAAGTATAACCTAGATTCAGCCTGGACAGTAATAAACTTCTGTCCTTGCAAATGCTGAAAACAACAAAACAAATGCAATAGATGTAGTCGACAATAGAATACGTCCATACGATGATGAAGATCTCCAGCTCTCCTCTGGAAACTCTAACCGTCTTCAACTCAACCTGAAACTACACGAATCTTACCTGAGTATTAAAAATACCCAGATCGGGCTTGATAAACTAGCGTGAGATATTTGAAATTTAAAATGACTATATTATCAAAACCTTTGAAAAGAAGGGTATCTCATAAGACCACTTCCACATATAAATACGAACAGGTTTTTGCCTTATGATAACCAAAACAATTTTATTATCAAAATTATTTGATATTGTTTTTAATGACATTCTTTTGGAAAACACCTTTCAAATAACTTATTCAAATAAGGTATCAATATCCAGACTAAGTCTAATGGAATATATCCGGATTGGGTCAACGGAATATCTAGACTATGATATAAGATACCAGAAGGGGTAGTTGAAATGTTTGCAAGTCATTATAGCTATTTAGGGAATACAATCAAAACTGTAAATCTCATGTTGGGATTGGATTTCCAACATGATAAGGAACTAGTGGCCTTTTCTCTGATCCACGCATAACAAACATAGTTCCGCGCTGCCTTAATTACTTTTCTAAAATTAGTTACTTGGAACTATACTTGCTATACTACCACTGATAACTGGTAGTTCCCTCCTTTTCTCAATCTAACCACTTTATCCAAATTGAGCAATAAATGCCTCGAGGGATGTATCCCTTAAAAGGCTCAACGTATTTGACACCACCATACATGCTTACTTATTCCGAATGTCTATCAGGCCACATAGTATCCTATATCATCTTCCGGGACGTGAGGCTAGTGAGGTTACACTCAGTTTCTTCAAAGCCATGCTTTTTATACAAAACCACGCTTTGATCATAACAGTAACTACTTTGAATGCCACACTGCCATTCCTTTGATCATTATTTGACTCCCATAAGCATACAACCTCTAAGCTTGTATATCTCAGAGAAGGGTGTTAAGCTAAGAGAAGTTGACTTCTCGAATACCAAGCAGATGTAAATTTGTAAATCAAACGTTGTGTCTCAGAAATGCAATATCAAACATTCTTCCATACAAGTTCGTTCTGCAACTGAACGAAACTAAAGGCACTCCTCTACTACCACTAGTAGCAAGTAGTCCTTGCAATCCACAAAAATCTCAACGACGAGGAGACCATTGCTATAAATAAATCTATTATGGGAGCAACCCAGAGCATGTCAACAAGCAGTGCTCGCGCTATGAAGACCTCGGTCTTTAATAATCGTCATCTTCAACATGTCTTCACTTTCGAATATATACATTGGTTCAAAGTGGTTTTCGAATAGGAATCACCCATGTCCAATCCTGGTTCCTTCGAAACCAATTATCAATAGAAAGATGTTTAGTTTTATATGGATATCAATCATCAATCAATTACTTCATCTTTTATAAAATATCTTTCTTATATGTGTTCTTTTCAATTTATTCCATTTTCTTTTCAAATATATATGGAATCATTAAGCCTTGTTTATTCAATCATTTGATTTATTAAACCTCTCTTAAATCCTAAAATAATTCCAAATCATTTTCTCTTTTACTTAGGGAAACCATTCCAAATCATTCATTAAATCTTAATCAAAGATTTCTTATATTCAAGTTATAACTTTTAACATAGGAAAAATATTCCCAAATCATTTATTAAATCTTAATTAAAGATTCCTTTCTTAACTTCAAATCGTATTCTTGCAAATCGAATATTTTCATAACATAGCACTATGGTCGCCTTAGATATGGTAAATTTCACCTCCAAAGACTAGTGGAAAGTAATCCTACATCATGAGAAGAAAAATTCATCAATTATCATTGTCTTCAATATATTTTATTTCGAAAATTAGTTTGAAGGGATTTTCGGATAGGAATCACCCAAATCTGATCCCAGTTCCTTCATGCTAATCATCAATAAAAAGATGTTAAGTGGTTAATTAATATTCGAATAATTTGTTTCTTTTCTTTTATTTTGTAAAAACTTAATTATGATCTTTTAGAGCATTTAGGCTTTTCTTTCGATCTATTCCACCCCTCGCCTAAAAAGAGAAAAATATGCCATGTAAGTTCAGAGCACCGGTTGCTCAATCTCTATCCTTTGTTAAACACCTTTTTTATCTTCCTAGATGTCACAGGCGAGGCAAATTTCCCAGTCGTTTCTGCATACCAGGTTTGTTATTATATTTAATATTCTTTACTTTTTGTTTAAGTGGTATAAACAAGTCCTCTTAACCATTTATTCAAAATCTTATTAAAACTTCTAAATCATCTTTAAATTACTTAATTATTCTCTTAAAATCATTCATACAAGATTTAGGAAAGAATTGTTAAGCTTGAAACTACATTTCAAAAGTTATTTAAAACTAATGAGAAAAGCGTTGCGAAAAGTGTTGCAAATAGTGTTTTAAAAGCTATATTCTTCAATACAAATTTTACACAATTTAGAAATCCATCTTTTCAACTTAAATCTCTTTTAAAAAACTTTTTTAGAATTATCAAATTTATTTCATATTTTTCATCAAAACATCATTTATAAAGAAATCCATTTTTGGATTCCGAACTGCAAAACCACGATGTTTTTAGAAAATTGTTTTGGACATATTTCAAAATCTATTTGATGAAATCTTTATTTTCTTTCTTCATTGGAAAACTGTTATCATTTTGGACCAAATAATTTTTATTTCAAAGAAATACGACTTATAAATCATTCTCTATGTTAGTTTGAAGTTACGGGTCGAAATTTACGAACTACCACTACCCGACGAGCTCGATTTTGACCAATTTTGTGAATTACATCAAAACTTGTCCGAGACACTTCAAACTTGTTTTAAACCATATTTTAACTATTTTAACATATGGAAAACAATATTTTTATCATTACAAACTCATTTTTTCATTTCATTTCATGTTATAATATTACATCATTATAATATCATTTTCAATCTTTTAGATATTTTGAAATCATTAAAAGGCTAATAATTTCCATACACACATTTATATGGATTTAATTTCCATTGAATTAACTATACTTATTAACCATTTCTCTTATCATTTATCAAACCAAGTTATCATCCATATCATATATAATCTACCATAATATCAACCAAGTTATCATCCATTAAAGCATCCAACATATAACAAAATTTTTATATAATTAAATTGAAATACCTTTGAAGAATATGTAACTTAAAATATGAGCACTCACAATTACTTCCACTCCACCAAAAAATTTCGTAGACTTTCCTTTTGATTCCAGCAGCACCTTCTTCTCTTTTTCTTACTCCAGAGCTTCACGACTTGCTCCTCCTTCCTCCATAGGTTTGGCCTCCTCCTATTCCACCCCTTCCTCCATCATTTCTTCACTTTATAGATGCTAAACCATGTTTTAATGGTATTCTAAGGTCTTTGGTAAAGTTTGGTAGTGTTTGAAGTTGATTCGATATGATTTTAAAAAAGTTAGTAAGGAAAGAGAAGAGAAGAAGCCATTAGAGAGAGGAAGAAAAGCTTGAAAAAGAAAGAAGAAGAAGAATAAGAAGAAGTGTAAAAAAGTGAGAAAGTGGATGCTTATTTATGGAAAATTTTTGTATTAAAATAATATTTTGTAAAAAGACCAAAATACCTTTTGCTTGCTTTTTAAGCAACATTATTTTTTCAACACTTAATATCACATTTCAATTCATTACTTTATATCATTTTTACTTAAGAAGTAATCAAGGAATATAAGAATTGTGTTTGGTTTGAATTGATGTTTACTTTTTTGCTTTGTAATGACATGTTTGTCTTTTTGTGCTTACTTTTTCTTAATTATATTCTAGAATTTTCTAAGCATGTTTAGTAAAAGTAACTTGATTTGTGAATTAATAATACTTATACTATTTGAACTAGTATGGGCCTGTGCTTCGCACACAGGCTGTTTGTATTATTGTATACGTTGATATTTTGTTTGAGCCATTAGTTAAACAAATTGCAAATTCTTTCATATGCTAGTAACCGTATCAACGTAGACATATAAATGGAAAGAGGGGGCATTTTTTGAATTTCAAAAAGACACCGAGTAAATTAGTTCAACAAATTTCATTATTTTTAGTAGAGATATGTGTTTCTATATAAGAAAATAAACGTGCAACGACGTTGCGACAACTTTTAATCTACAAAACGTTGATTTTTGACAAAATGCTTTACGGTCACATTTTGACATTTTAGTTAAACTATTTATTTATGTAAATCAAATTTAAAAATAAATTTTATATATTATTTAAAATATAAACATTTGTAAATAAATTAAAATAATTTATTTAACAATTGAAATTTACCTTTCTAAAATCTGCATTTTGTCACTTTTGTCGATATGGGTAAATGTTGCTATTTTTGTGCATACTTCTCTTTGCAAATCCTATCTAATATTATTTTAATCATAGAAACTTACCTCTTTTATATTTAAAATCACTTTAAAAGTTATATTTTAAAGTGGTCAAATTCTGGGACGTTACAATAATATTCAAGGTGGTGTTTTTCTTCAAATCCTTCCATATCCAAGGGTTGAATTAGTTGAATCTAGGAGCTTTGTTCAGCATTTAAATGCAACTCTTTAGCTATATCTAAGGTGATTTTCAATTTTATTTATTCTTATGTTCATCATGTTCATATGGTAAAAATCCTTTACATGCTACATGTAATATATTTGTATATTCATCATGTGATATAATCTAGATACCCTTTTGCCACGTCTTAATTAATTAATTTCTCATCATGTTAATTTTGATCTCCTTTTGTACTATTCCTCAATCAACTATATGATCATTATATTAATACATAACTTAGATCCTTCATCTCGTATGATTATTCGTTCATATTATTTACATAATTTGGTTCTGAATCTTTGTAACAAATTTATATGTGCTTAAGTTGCTCGACCTACTTTGTTTTTGTTTTGGAATCAATATTTGATTGAATACATTTCAATTATATATATATATATATATATATATGTTACATTGTCATTTAAACATTTTTTGATTGAAATTTTTTTGACTGAATTTTTTTTGATTGAACATAACTCTGATTGTTTAAATACCTTTAAAATGAATACATGTATTACATGGTTGTTGTTTGAATATAATTTGTTTGGTTGTTGTTTACATAAGTGTAAAATTTATTTCAACTTAAAAAATTCGTAAGTATGTAAAATCTTAAACCATTTGATTCCTTCCTAAGTTGAAACTTGGATTTAATTTTGCTAACTTTAAATTTATATATGTAAATACTAGACTGTAATCCTTACATGATGTTTAAATGTTAAAACATATTAACAATTATTTATATATGGATGTATGAATGTGCATGTTATTTAAATCAAATTTTATAAAATGGTTGTTTATGTAAAACTATATAATTTAACATTGAACTTTCCTTCATATACAAACACACATACACATACAAATATATATATATATATACACATAGACGTATATATATATATATATTACTCAGGCTTAACAGATGAGATAAAAAAGGGATAGGATTTAACCTTCAAAAAGACAACGGGTGGACATATTTTTTGCCAAGTAGGACAAAACTTTACATCATTTAAACAATTCTCATAGGGTTAAATTTTTAGCACCAATCTCTCAAACTCAAGCTCTATGATATGCTTACATCATGATCTTCATACTCCACGATCTACACATCTAAGCAATTACTATTGCTATCCTCTTTAATTACAGATTCGATCCAATTATTTAGTCCTTGCGTATTACTCCAACCGAAGGTACTTATCCACTCCACTCTCATTTTTCACTTCAACCACCATAGTTGAAATCCAAGAATTAAGATTACTGTCAGACATATGTTAAATTTCATCTTACCTTTGACCATCCTCTCCTTTTTATGTTCATATCGTTCTTTATGCTACTTTACGTTTCAATATTCACTTTTTCTTTCCTTCTCTTAGTTTATACTTTAATGCACATGCAAGCAACTCATTCTTTTGGTGTTTAATCACTACAACAGTTTATGGGTTTTATAGCATTTGAAAAACGCTATAACAGGATACCATAGCGTTTCAGAGAACGCCATGGAACCACAAGCTATGGTAGGCCGGCAGCATTACATAGCAGGAAGGAAAATGTTATAATAGCTAATAGCGTTTACAAAAGGGCATAGCGTTTGCAACCTACCATAGCGTTTTTTCTCTGTTATTAAACTTAAACGTTGTAGGGAATATAATCCTTCATTTAACTTCTATAGCGTTTTTTAGCACATTTTATAGCATTTCATCAAACCATGTTATAGCGTTACAATGTTTTTCGATAGCATTTCTTGTCATGTTTGTATAGCATTTTTATTTTCTACTATAGCGTTTTTGATTCTATTATAGCGTTTTTGATGCATAAATCTTACATCTCATGTAGAGTTGTGATAGCGTTTGATGAATCAATAGCGTTTTTAAAACGCTATTCGATATAATATTAATTTTCAGCATTTTTTTTGTGGTTATTGCTTGCATTTTGAATCGAGTGCTTGTTGTTTTTCTACTAGCATTTCTAATTAAAAAAAATATACACACAATTTCATTCGAAAAAGAATTTTTTTTTTCCATTTTCGAATACATTCGCATTTCACATTTTTACAAATTTTCATATTTACAAACTGACACTGTACTTCCTGCATCCCCTTCACCTCCTTGTTGTTAGCCCCAGACATTGATACTGCAATACCACCTTGTTCATTTCAGCCATCCACCCTGTGCACAGCCTTCAACCATCACTGTGCACATCACAAAGCCACTATTCGCTTCCTTATACAAGTGCACATACTACTGCCTCCTCTCCAACCACATACCCTTCACCACAAACTCATTACCCTTGCCTGTCAAAATACCCCCATACCAAATATCCCCTTCAACCCCTGTTGTCAAGCAGCTACCCATTCTCTGCTTGTAACCCCCCTATGCACTTCTCTGTGCACATTAACATCCACTCACTACTTCCCCACTTCTGTCAACCTAAAGCATCCCCTGACCACCTTGTAATCAACTTTTCTTGCCACTGCCACATTTCATCTCTGTTGTGTACATCTCAACTTCATCTCACCACTATCAACTAAATCCACAACCATAACTACTCCTCCAACACATTTCATAACCTCTTTTATCGGTCATATTCACCCGGCCTGACTACCATTACTCCACCACACCATCACAAACTAGCTCAACTCCTCACGGTTGCATATACCCATTCCTGCACAGCACAACAACACACATCCTCACATCTGTTTGCCTGAATCACATATAAGTGCACAGTCAGTTACAACCAAAAGGGTAGTACCATGATTATTTGTACTGTGATTCTTATTTTATTTTAGTTTACCAAAAATACAGGTAATATACCTGCATTCCTCCTGATACGTTAAGATGATTGGGATTACTGAAATTACATGCATTGCCACAGGTAAAAATTGCATTACTGGCCAGCTTTCGTTCATTACTCATGCCATCTGATCAAGCATTACCTGCATTGTCATGGGTAAAATTTGCATTACCGACGCTTACTCCCAAACAATGGAATGTATTTTCCTATGTGGCACAAAATTACTCACAATGATATTCAATGATACCCCAAATTAGGGTAGTATAACAAATACAGACCTACAAAATATAAAATCTAATTAGTGCATTGACTTATCTGATGTTTTTCACACTGTATATGTGAATGCTCTAGATTAGTTGGTTCAGGAGTTAGTTTTCTGCAGTCGATTAGGTTGCATAATCTTTTCTTTTCTGCTTTTGATCGATCTGGGTGCTCCTGATTCATATAAAAGAATTACTAAATAAATAGTAAAACAGTTGTTTCTTATTGAACTGATGATGATATAACGTTGAATTTCAGCAAACCAAAGTGTCATAAATATGATTTCTTATAACTCATGATCATCTTGGTTTGGAAAATACACTGACTGAAGTACATAAACCAAGAATCGGCTACATTTGGGGTATATGCATATTTCTTTGTGTGGATGTGTATGAATGTATGTACATATAAAGTGATAAACAGACTCTTGGGTTGCTATTTCCAAAGATAACTCTGAGATTGCTGAATGCGGATTATTTTTATGCGCGTTTGTTTTCACTCTCAATTTTGTACTTATTAAATGTTTTTCTACAGCAGTAATCATTGAGAACTACACTAAATAGTACAAATGTGATTTAATTCTTAATAGTTATGAAAATTTTAAAACCACTTATTGACAGTGCTCGACATAGAGTTTTATGTGGAAAAAAACAAAGCCTTAGCATCAACCTAAATCATGATGGTCATAAACAAATAACTACAATAACATTTGTTAACTTTATTTTAGAAAAAAGGAAAAAAAAAGAAGAGTTCCTCAATAAATATAAAATATCTTGAGAAACATGTCAACGGCTTGATATAATCCATCATGTATAGGCCTAGGATAACTTGACACCACTTCAACAAGTACAATAAGTTTCACAACATCTGTCTTTGGATCTTTTGAAATTTCATAAAGCTAGCCATCAATCAACTTTACCACGGCTAGTTTTGAGTTATCAGACACAGAAACAAGATCGGTATCTGCTAGAAGTTCTTCGAAAATCTCTTGGTTAGTTTTATCGCTTCCCTTCTCTTGCATTGAAAGCTCTTCAACTATATTAATAACCACATGAATATCATATATTATTAAAAGATCAGGAACCAAAGATTCATTTAACTGTAATCCTATTCTCTTTCCTTCTTATAGCTATTGCTAGAATCAAACAAGATTGCGCCTTCCAGTAGCTTTATAAAACCTTTTCTATAACCTAATTCATTAGGTGATAAATCAAAACTGTTGGTGAATTGCATATTAGTAGACTTTTAATTTGAATAAATACGAGAAAATGCATTTGTCATTTAATGTTGACCCAATGCATTTCAAAAAAAATTAATGCAAATACCTCAGAGTTACTACCAACCTACTTAAGCACACTAGCACCGCAGTTAGCATCTAGTACATCATAGAGGGGGATTTAGCACTTTAAGCAGTAATTGCTGCTTTCTTTAGCCTTTCTTTTGAATGAAATGCTATGGGTTTTTTTAAAAATTACTATATGCCTATGTAAATACTTTTGAATTGAGTAATTAATTACTGTAAGATGAAGGACTTGTCAGAATAGTGTAAAATTATCCCATTTTTTCCAAAATGAATCTGACGCTCCACTCAAGGAAAAATACTAATGGATTTTTTATTTTATTTATTCAAGTGGACATCTTTCATTCTATCATCCCTAAAGAATGATCGATTCCACTTCCATTAGATTTTCTTGTGTTTCAATTATGTATTACTAGAGTATGACACCCGTGATGTGTGTATGCTTGTATATGATGTAGAGATGTGATAGAATATAATAATATGTAACCATGACAATGGTAGAAATGACAAAACACTAGAGTAGTAGAAATGTGATGTGTGTGTATACTAATGTCGTTTTACGGTACCACGGTTGAATATGCAGATTTTAGTTATGAATAGTAGAGGAGAGGAGTTGGCTAAATCACTAGTTTAATTAATGAGGTCTAGAAATGGATACATAGATGCGCATATTAGATGATCAGAAATGGCCGATACACCTTATTCTTACTTTATAGGCAACTTCAATTAACACTGCTTCATTTCAACTGGGCAAAAGTAGAATTTGAATTCTCAATAAATTTCCTACTGCTGACCTTAGCTATGGTTTCCGAAATTTTGATGCACATATTATAATGGAGATTATTAGCATAATGGTAATGATGATCATATATTTGAAGCTAAGACTTAACACAAAACTATGAATGTCGATTTTCACATCATAATTTAATTGAACAGGGATCAATCCAATGTACATAATTGTGGATTTAGCATAATTCATGATTTACATACCTGCTGGAATTATTCCAATGGGGACTTTAATTGCACTTTTCCAATCTTCTCTTTGTAACAATGCATTTACCATCTGTTGAATATAGATAAAGAGTCTAAATTAGAGGCATAAAAACGTTACCATCAGCAATCAAATAAATCTCCTGTGGAAAAGAAAAAAAAACTCCCTAGAGAGCACATCACATACATAAGGGGCTTACAGTACCCAGAATATATATATAAGTAGTGAGTTGCATTACATAAGTTAACTAAAAAAAAGATCTGGCCATTTATTGATCTGAAAAGGACAACAGATCAAGCTACAAACTACATAAAACTCTAATATTAATAATCGAAATCCTTCAATATCAATTGCTTCCCAAAAAATGACAGTAATGACATACAAATATTGTTTAGTATTAATAAAACTGAAATTTATAATTTCAACTATCCCAATCCATCTATATCCACCCATCTGGGCCATCTCTTCCTCTTTATCAAGTTTGAAATCTAAATTTTATGAAAATACATTCAAATTTCAACTTCCACGAAGCCCACGTATAAATAATTATGCATGTACATCATGTGATTGTGAATGTGCTAATAACATGATAATACAATATTAAAGTCGTGAGCAATGAAGTAAAGGTAAAAGCTGGTATCGATGCAATTATATGCTACTGCATGTTTAATCTCAATCTGGCTGATCATGTTTTCAGTAATTCATTCTTTCAACTTACAGTAAACATCCAATAAAATTAGCCTAATATGATGAGAAGCAACATGCAATTTAATGTCATCTGATCATTGCAATAGATGACTATTACAATAATAATGAATGCAATCAGAGGTCCCTACGGTATTGATCAGCCATAGAAAATATAAAATACTGACTAAACACTTGTGTCAAAGTTATACAGCTTTTACATAATCATTTAACCATATTTTCGTGACCACAAGGTAAAGTGTCCTAAACAGAAGGCAACACTACCAGCAAAATAACGTTTGAAGTTTAAAATCCAACCTATAATGAATTCTTCTAGTGTTTCAATATATTCAAGAAAAACACTCACCTCCATAAGGAGGCCATCTCCACTTACACACACAATTCCATCATATTTTTGGAGTTCTAATTTATATGAAATTTCTTGAGCATGCGGTTGATATCAAGTTTCTGAAAGGGGAAAAAGAAATCAATGTTGATATTTGTGCTACAATGTCTTATGTAAGCTAATAGCATAAACAATTTGGATTGCGTATAAATCTTAAATAGACCTAACAATAGAAACCACCAACCTTCCACGGTATAGAGTATCTTACCAGCTTCAAATAGGGGCTTGATTTCATTCATGAATATCTTCCGTGCACATTTCTTTCCCCCAAATGGGTTTATGAGAATAAATAATCTCTTTGGTTGGTCTATTCATTGCAAAAAAAAAAAAAATTAACCACACCAGAAAAGGAGGAGTGGGGGTGGTGTTGTGTGCGAGATCATGATTTACTGATATTGTAAACAACTTCTTATTGCTAACTGCTAATGACTTTTATCCTTGTCAGTCACACTGAAGTTATTGATAGTAATGAAAAAATTGGGTATTCGAAATACTAACTCAAATTTGAGGCTAAAGGTCGGTAAGTATATTGACTATTGCACAGGTTATTGTCAATATCAATTTTATAAAAAGAACAACATGCTAACAAATCAAATCCAATAATGAATATAAATTATTTATCTATGTGTCCTAGTCTAACGCAAATAGAAGGACATGCTTAAAATGGAAGTTCAAAAATAGATTATTATATATGATTTTAATCATGTGCAGCTCCTTTAAAAAATATAAACAGCAAGCTAGAAGTACTTCAATAAATTAGTGTCCCATGTTATAGTTCAAAATGTAAATATGAACCTTCAGTTTGTTCAAAATGCAAATATGAACACCCATACTATATGGCAGTTCCAGTGACCTCAAAGAATGCGTAGAAACAAAATTGAAAGAAGAATCAACCTTCATTCCAACCCAGTCAATGGCAGTTCCGGTGACCTTGGATAGGAACTCAGCCATCCATGGGTCAAAAGCAAAAATCTTTACTATTAAGCATTATTATATATATGTTATGGCCAATGAATAGTATAGCAAACAGTTATATTAGTATTTATTTTATTATCAGAAGTGTGCAGTCTCATTTTCTCAATCTTTATATTGTTAGTACCCAATCTAGTTCAAATTTCACTAAGACAATTTTTATGTTAATCTGCCTAAAGTTTTTAATATAATAATAAATTAAATTGTGTTTATTTTAGCTTACTGTTCATACGTATCCCTGTCTACATGTTGTGAGTAAGCACCAATCGGTATCACCACTGTACAATGTATGAGCATCATATTGTCCCGTCTTCAACTGTACATCCAACATCACACTACTCTTCATTTGCAGCTTCATCCTGTAGCAGCATTCTGCCCCATCTTCGGCCAGTATGTGCATTCATAATTACTGTATTTTTTTCTTCCAACATGCACTTTTCAGCCAACTTGCACAACTGTTTCCATGCACACAAAACTGTTTCCATGCACAGTTCAGCTAACATGCCATGCTACTCTTCAGTTAACATACTTTGCCATCCTTGCACATGCATCATTTATCAGAAATATACATAACAAGTTTTCTACTGCAAAGGCATATTTTTTCCAGCAGCAATGCTATGTTTCGTAATGAATAAGTGAAGTACTCACTTACCTCACAATTCAAAGGGGGTGCATATGGATCATCGACCCCTATCAAACCTGCATAAATCGATAAAAATGTATACTATTTAATAGGCTAGTCTGATGTGTATATATAGAAATTTTAGTAGCTTGTAATCAGGAACACGTGCAAAAAAATATTGTTGAAAAATATTAAATTAATGAACTTAATCATATTGTAGTTTGGCATATAGTTTTACAAAAGAATAATGAAACTAATCAAAAGAAAGAGTAAAATAAGTAGAATACTAAATGTAGAAATGCAAATAAAGCTGCTAAATATAAGCATGATAGTTCCAATGATGAATTACAGAGTTAAAGATCTTGCACTTTTTCTTTTTTGTTTCACAAAAATTGAATTTTCTATTCGAATTTGGTAGTATATTAAAATACTTCGTTGCAGAACAAATATCAAAAGTATTCCTTGTTAGAACACACTTCAAACATCATTGTTATACCATCAAGAAGGATTGTTTGCAAGCTAGGTTAGAACATATTTATGCTTATATTATAAAATGACAACTTCAGAAACTGCTGGATTATTAGATCTAAAAAGCAGTATTGAGCAGATCAAAAATAATCTTAGTTCCCTAGTTTAAAGCCCTTGTCGTGTTGTATTTAATTCATTAATTCAAAAAGCAAAACAACACCTTCTCCCACTACCTGTGATGGGCAAAGGTAGTTGCAACTAATTTCGGATATTCTTGTTGTTTCTATGGAAATTATGTGGATAATGAAATTCAAATAAAATATACAAAGTTAAATTTAACTTCAAATAATCTGAAGGACTAGCGCCAATCTCATCATATCAAAAAGATAATCATACATAAAAATATAATCTTCTTATCTTGGCTTATCCTTTAACTTACAATTGGTTCTAATTGAGCATCATCAATCCAACATTATGTTTCTATGTTCCATTCATCAATGTGGTTGCTGAAATAATTAACAAAACAAAAATAAATATTAATCATATAGGAAAAGAACAATATGCAAATTAGGATGTTATTATTCCGTAACTTTAAGGTAATTTAACATTGAAAACATACACAAGATACGCAACTACGATGGGATCTAACATGTTAATCAAGTATAAGTTGTTAATTTTTCCTTGAAGAGTTTTAAGTACAAATGATATAGCATAGTAAATAGATGAAATTGATTAATATAATAGCTCCAGTAGGCTTTCAACTTGTAAGTTAGGTATATGAACATGTGAATAGTTCATGATTTAACTCACACAATGTGTGACACAATTAAAAAACAGTTTGTACTGCAGTCATAAGTTTCTAAATATCATCAATCCTAATATCAATCTTATAAAACAGTAAATGGCAATAAGTAGGTTTGGAATTACATCCATTGAAAGCAAAAACAAAAATTCTCATTAACAATACAAATATACAACTGGATGCACCAAATTTATGCCTAACCTAGCATAAGGAAACTAAAGTAGAATGTGACAAACGTAAGGCTTGCCTTAAACATGACATAGTCAAACAAGACAAAATGATAATCACTAACCGAGCATAATTATCCCCTTCATTAACCCTAGACAGAGCTCTATAATGAATCTAGGATCAAATCTTGGCCAATGAATATCAGACCAGCTCCTTTCTTTATTGAGGTAACACTCCAGCTGAAAGCTTGAGCTCTACAATCATTGCAGCATGATTCCTTAGATTAGACATTGTTCTAGGTTTTATGAGATATGGAGGCGAGATTCATAGAGAATAAATTATCGAAGGGAAACAATTTTGGGATAATCATGGATCTGATGTGTGGGAAGTAAATTGATTTAAAAATAAGCATAATTAAAAATAATTTGATTCAAAGCTGAAGAATGATTTTCATTGTATCGATATCTCTTTAGTAGATGGGATGAAATAATTAGTAAAACTTCGGCCGCTAAAATGAAATTTGTCCCGCCTTTGGAGTTTGGTAAGAGTTCAATTCACAGCGTTTGTATTTTCATTTTATTTTGTTAATATGGGGATTAATAGCAACTACATTTGAAACGCTATTTATCAATGATTGTGCTTGCTATTAATAGTGTTTTTTCTTGTAGTGAATTTTTGTTGTATCCTTATACCACGCTATGCATTTTGAGGGAAGATAATGCTAAAGAAATAATAAATTTGTAGAAACATCAACCAATTTTTATTATATTTGAAAATTCTTTCTTTATTATTTCCATTATTTAATTTAA
This sequence comes from Allium cepa, assembly GCA_030765085.1. Lineage (NCBI taxonomy): Eukaryota > Viridiplantae > Streptophyta > Magnoliopsida > Asparagales > Amaryllidaceae > Allium > Allium cepa. Next base: position 55,290,465 of record CM060935.1, on the reverse strand, counting down.
CTAAACATCCATTTTTGTATTCTTTGAATTGGATGAAGCTTTGGAGGAACAAGAATTTAAATAAAAAATGTAGTAGTTAAAATGGAAGAAAAAGTGGCGATGATGCCACTAGAAATGAATTGAAGGTATAAGAAGGAAACTTTCCAACTTAGAGTTGCTAAACCTCTGCCAATAGCAAATATGGTCAAAAAATGGAATAAAATGAAAGTGCTCAACATTTTAAAAATCCTGCAACTTTTATGATTTGAACAATCAAAAGTGCTATTAGGCCCAAAAATACTTGTAGGAATTGGTGTGAATTAATCAGATACATCGAATTTGGTGCTACATGCTAATTTCGTCCCTCCATCTAATGTCTACACATTATCTACCCTATATTTTCAGGCTCTCCGACATTGTCCTTGAATAATTTAGACAAAAAGATTGTTTAACGGTTGATTGGTAATGTATAATTTATATTATTACCTTCATACAAAAAGTACTTCCCATTCTACTAAACCACGTAATTCTAACTAAATCTGTTTTAATTTTTGCTAGCCAAAATTCTATTTGGATATTTACTATAATAAGCTTACAGGTTACGCTAAGTAGGAACATGTAATAAAGTGATATTTAATTTCATGGTGCCTTTATGTAATTGATATTTATTTATTTCCAAGCAACAATTCCTGTACCTACACAATTCCTTCCTTTAATTTACTACATTATGTATTCTGTATCTATTTGTTAAGAATTTTTAATGAAGGATACATTCAAAACCTACTTACATATATAAATTAAATATCTAGGAATCTAGGTAGTTTATATTTAGAATATAGATGTATAAATTTAATTTGTATTCTACATATATAGTTTAAATATTTAATATAGATATATCAGAATAACTTATCTAGAAAGTAAATCAAACGTTATTTTTGAGTACATTATGATTTTGGTATGTAAATATAGCATTTTATCCAATTAAATTCAATATTCCATCCATAAAAGTGAATATTATATTTCTCTAGGTATCTATGTTCGTCATTATGTTTGACCTAGATTGTTTTATATCTTATTAATAATACTTTATCTTAAACAAGTGCAATTGCATGCATATTGGACAGTAAACTGCATTCCAAATTCAATGTAGGTCGAGTGTTTTAGTCTATCCACTTAAGATAAAAGAACCAGCTCTCATCTTTAGCTAATCATAAGGGCCTCGTATATTTCAACTTTTTTGTTGAGATAAAGGTCCGAAATTAAATCATTGGCAATTTTTTATTTATTCTTTGGTTGAATTTTGATGAAGATTAAATAATAATAGTAAAAGCATTTATGCATATGGCATGTGCAATGCATGAACCAAAGTGGATTTTCAATGAAAGCTAAGGTTAGGCAACAAGTATGTACCACATTTATTGGAGCCCGTATATTGTAGGCTGGTGATAGTTTGTTTGTGGCATTATTGGGCACATATTAGATCCCCATTTTCCTTATTTTGACAGTGCTACATAATTGAATTTTGATTTTCTTTTTTTGAAAGATATCTCCATTATTAAGTTTTTTCCAACTTAATTAACAGTTCGGCTCTTTATTTAAATTCGGTATTTATTTCAAATTGCGTTCGGTAGATTTCACCTATTTTTCGTTAATTATTACTCTACCAAAGCTTTAAAAGCCAAATATCACTAATTACTATACGTGCAATTACTTAGTCGGCTCAATTATGGGAATGAACTTAATTTATCTCCATTAACATCTTTTATTTTAAAAGAATTGGTTCAAATTTATATGCTCATTTAAACATGACTACCAAAACTAGTGTTTTTGTGCTCATCAGCATCTTTTCTCCGTTAAACAAAATGCTAACGTGAGCACAAATTGATTAGATATAAAACATAATTACCAAAATTTTCTCTTTATTTGGAGATGGTTTGATTCCGTCAACTCCTTTAAGTTAGGAAAAGTTATCATGGAAGATTACAACAATATCTTTTATATAAACTTTGCTTTCAATTCCAAATTTATTATTTTTAATTAACCTTTTTCCATGATCTAGCTAGAGCACACCTTTATTTCTTCATATATGTATATTTACTACTTGTATTTATGGTAGCCAAATATTTTAAGATGTGAAATACAAATGTTACCATATTCTTCAAATTTATTATATGATTTCTAAACAAGCACTATATCCCAACCAACCACTCGATTAATATACAAAACAATAAATATTGTATTATCTCAGTAGTCCTAATATATAATATACATGTACATATGTATTTTTATTGTATAATATATATGTATCTATGTGTGTGTGTGTATACACATACAAACATATACTTATGTATGTATATGTGGAATAGTTTCTTAGGACATAAATAGATTCTAATTATTCACACATTAAATCTCAACCATTAGATCTTATTTTTAGATGTATGTAATATTTAGTGGAGATTCTTTGGCTGCAATTCATTATTTCACCAATTGAGTCTCAACATCCATATCTCACAAACATAGAGTTATAAATACTTATACACACATACACACACACACATATATAAACATATTGTACAGATGTGTGTGTGTATAAATATGATATGCATGTTCGTGGCATGTATTAAGATACATAAGTACATTTTTTTAAAATAAGTAAACTGTGAACATTAGCGTATAGAAAGAGTTACCTTCAAAAAATACATCGACTTATATTATGTACAACAATTCAAAATTTTAATCCATATTACACATAAGATATAATTTATATACAAAATAAGGTTCATACCCATGCCATCGGTATGGGCTCCATACTATATATAATAAAACTCGTGGATAATAATGGCATATATAAAGTTGACAAACGGGTCTGTTGCGGTGTAAATCTCAACACCTATATATGATCGCATTAACCATGTAAACTACTTGTATATTGCTTACACTTCACACTTATGGGTGTAATCGATACACTTATTATGATATACATTTAAATAAATTAAACTTTAACCTTTTAAACAAACTGAATAAATAATGATTTTATTTCAGATATTTTAGATTGGATCTATACTCCAATGTTAGACTTCATAGGCCCAATAGATCTAAAATATGATTTTTATTTTTTGAAATCTACTTATTTTACCCACTTTTGACCAGCTAGCTTCCTCCAATGGTAATTGGAGCTCAATGGACTATGCAGTCAAAATTAGCAATATTAGAGCTAATTTATTAAAGTCTACCCATTTAGTAGGGTGTCTCGATATGTAGTGTCTAAATTAAGATTGGCTAACAAGTACTTTGCCATACCTAGCCACCAATCTGACCCAAAGGATAAAGTTAGTCCAAAGATTATCCCGAATATAAATGCTCAAATTAATTTTAGGACTTCGGCTAGTTTTTAAATTCTATTTGAAAATTTAAGAGATATGTGAATTTAAGAGTTGTGTTAAAATGTAAAAGGGAAATTTTATACAAAAGGCATTTAAGAAATTCAGACTTGTTGTGAAAAACTAAATAATTAATTTTAAAATTTTAAAGTTGTAAATTTAATTAATATGTTTAATTAAATAAAATAATTAATTGATTAAAAGTTAATTGATTAAAACATATATATTAGTATATGTGTGTCACTTTAATTGTTGTAGTTATTTATTTATCTTAAAATTATTTCTGGTAAATTAAATTAAAATTTCAAATTAAATAAACTATTTAACTAAAAATGTAATTAAACTAAATTTATTAAAAGTTAATTAATCAAAATATTTACATATATTGATATATACACGTAAACAAACTATAAATGTTATTGTTGATTAACTATCTTAAATAGATTAAAATGTGTAGTATAAAATTAAAATAATAATTAAATATGATTTAATAAATAGGAATTAAAAATGATTAAATAATATTTAATTAATAAGATGCATGTGACAACATGCACCTCTCGACACACCGATCTAAAGTCTAGGGTGACTTTCAAACTCGCGTTGGTGTCAAGAAGTACACGCTATCAGGTTTTCAAAACATTACAAAAACTAAGAATATATAGATATAATATAAGACATTCTTCACTTCCACATCTCACAACGGAAGGAAATAAAATATAAATGCAGAAATTAACCATCTTAGAAAATATCTCAAAACACAGTCTCCGAAACAGTAAGTAGTCAAATGCAGAGTACACAGAAATGCAATATATAGTCTAAAAAATACTAAGTACCGAATACCATAATAGTTACAAGGAGAGTAATATAAATGATAAGCAGCTCCAATGCTGAGTTCGTCCCTCCACGTACTAATCATGGGAGGCCACATGTTGCCCTGTCCTCCAGCAGTGTAGGAAAAGATAGTATAAAGGGGGGTCAAACAATTCTAGTTAATGAGTACATTATTAATATATGGTGATTGCATGCAATTGGCTTTTATGTGACCTAGGATGTCCTACAAGTGTCCGTAATTTACTTGTTTCTTAATTTAAGGGGTTTAGCTCAATACATACACTAATGACTTGTGCAGCCTAATACTTAGGGTCAAACAACTAATCAAAACTAAAGACAACTAATGATCCGTTGATAACCGTTGGAACTATTCCACATAGGTTTCCCTAAGATTTCCAACCATGGGACTACGTTTCCCACAACTACGACTAAATGTAATTAATCCAACATAGATTTCCTTACAATTTCCACTATAGGACTATATTCCCACAACTATGACTATATGTATCCTAGTGACGGATTGAGGAGGAGTCCATAATACCAACTCACTGAAGTATCTCATCATCGTGCATTCGTTTCCACCTCTCAATGGTAATGTAACACCTATTATTGCACCATGTTGGGATCTATTAATAACATTGCATCACCGTGAATGCCAAGGAACTCCCATTAGTGCCGAATCGTACAATCCACCAGGCATCATCATCAATATTGCGTCTCTACCGTAGAATCTCATGTGAGTGCAATTTGTGATAGAATCGTCCCAAATCGAATATCGACCCTTGTTGGATAAAAAGCATTTGCCCAGTCCTGCAATGTCCTAATGTCACCATATGAGGGACTAGTTTCCCTATTTATACTAGTATCCATATATATATATATATATATATATATATATATATAGACACACACACTCCTACTATTTTATTCATAACCTGGGCCTTTGGCCAAGTTTCAAACTACGCTAAAAACGCTAATCAGTCGACCGCTTGCTTTCGACCACTCCAGTGAGTGTGGTCGACCAGTCGTTGTAATTTAATTAGATATTATCGTTGTTTTTATTCATTAATTACTGGTCAATTACGTTCATTCCTAAATACGAACAATAAGCCTCTAATTTTCATTTTATAGCAATTCAGTGAATCCTAAATTTATGAAATTTAAGTTGTATTTATCCGAACTCATATTCAATTTATAGTAAACAGTTTAACCTAGGTTTAACATCGACAGATTATATGATTTTATTTTTGTTTAAAAAAGGGTATAACTTGGATCTGTTCTTAATTAACATGTTAACATCAATTTATTTTATACTGTGAAATCTCATATCTAAACAACAAGGTTCTCAATTTTACCTTTAATAACCTAAATCAGATATGGTGTACTAAAATTAAATGCATATAAATCATCTAACAAACAATATATCCACTCACCTCAAATCCAAGCTATTCCCTCCAAGTTACGCCTGGAATTTCCTCCTTTCACTAGCTCTCCACTTGATTAAATTTAGTTTATCTTATTCTTCTTTGGATTTTTTATTTTGTTTGAAGAAATTTGGTTTGAAGAGAAATTTTTTTGGCAAAGTTTGGATGTACTGGTCATTTTCTAATGAATTAGCATTTACATTAGCATGCTATTTATAAAGGCTCAAGCCACTCTGGACCGTTCACAAAAAATATGGTTCCATCTGCCCCGTTCACAAAAAATACGACCTAATTTCACCGTTTAGAAAAAGATACCTTCAAATTGGGCAGTTTGGCCCGCCCAAACCCTAGCTATAAAACAATAACTGGTCGATCGCTTGGGTCTTAAGTGATCGACTACTTTATATCAAATGGTGTTTAATATTTTATTTATTCTTGTCTAATTATTTCAAATCTCCAAATTTTAAATTTTAATAACCTTTTCGTATTAAATCAGATTTTAAAACTTTATTTAAAAAATAGCTATGAATGTTTCGTGGCTACATTCGAACATTTGAGAAAATTACATTTTTTGCCTAATCATATTTAAATTTAATTCTTTTATTAAATTTCCATTCAAATTTTTAGGGTGTTACATTCTTCTCTCCTTAAAAGGATTTCCCCCCTGAAATCTCCAAAGACATAAAAAAGTAACTAGTGCATACAATAATCAACAACTATAACTATCTATTCATCCATCATCCATTGGCAACCATTGTCCCTACTAAAATTTCTAATGCAGTATGTATATGCAAGCTTGGAATGTATATGAATTTGTACTGATACAAAAATTAGGCGGTTTCATGATCTAGTCGACCTCTTGAAATGCAAATGCTTATGACATGTATCCAAATGTATGCAACCTCTTATGTAAAAACACTGAAAATTCTACATGTATGTGCAACCATTCAATCCATACGCAACAACCATATGCATATAACTTAATGAAATAAAACAAGTGATGGTGTGTGCATGTTAACTCAAGAATATATTTGCCCGCATGTATAAAGATCAATTTAATAATTACATCCATTAGCATCCATCATCCAAGACATGTCTTATTGACACATTCACAACCATTCCTAACATCTAATGGTCCCTGGCTATGGGGTATACTAAACTAGAACTTAACACAAAAGTTGTCTACACTTATTAGACTAAAATGGAAACTTATCGAAAAAGAGTTATGGGTGGGTAGCTCGGATCTTCTCCTCATGCTCCTATGTACTCTCCGTTAGGTCGTCTCCCTACTAAATCTTAACAAGCTTAATTACCTTGTTGCGGAATCCCTTTGCACCATGCCCAAGAATACAAGTGGATGCACGGCGACTCTCTCTACTTCCACCTCCTTTAGCTGACTCGGCTTGACTACGAAAGCTATATCATATGAGCACTTTCATAAGTGTGACACATAGAAAACATCATGTTCTCCCACTAACTTCTCAATAAGCTTTAAGCTATATGCTAATTTCCCAAATATATTGGTAACTGTAAAAGGCCCTACAAATCATGGTCTGGCTTCCCTGAACTTCCAAATCTCATAACATGCTTAAGCGGTGAGACCTTTACAAAAACCATGTAGCCGTCTACAAACTATAACTCGATGGATCTCCAGTCAGCATAGGATTTGTGTCTATCTTGTACAGTTCTCATCCTCTTACGGATCAAGTCTACCTTCTTTGATATCTCCCTCACCATATTCGGTCCAAAAATAATCCTACCTTTAGTTTCCCACTAACACGACGATGATCTACAGGTCTTCCATACAATGCCTCGAATAGTTACCTCACAATACTCGCTTGAAAGCTGTTATCCTAGATGAACTCTACTAGTGGTAAGTGGTCCTCCCAAGAGCCTTAAAATCCAATATGCACATCCGAAGTAAGTCCAACAACCCTCAATTCACCACTTCGCCTTTCCATCCATCTAAGGGTTATAAGCGGTATTCAAACTCAACTCAATGCCTAAAGTCTCTTGTAGACCCCTTTAAAACCCGCCGATGGAAAGAGGAACTACTTCGCTACCGATGCTAGAAGGAAGACAATGTAATCTAACAATCTCTCTCACGTATAGCGTCGCCAAACATACAACAGTCCTCGTACTTTTAACCAGATGAAATGAGCACATTTGGTCAATCGGTTGACAATGACGCAAATACTCTCATTTCCTATCCTACCTCTAGGTAGTCCATCAATGAAGTCCATAGAAATACTCTCCCACTTCCACTGAGGAGTATCCAATAGCTGCAATAATCCTCTCTACTTCTTCTGCTCTGCCTTTACCCTCTGGCAAGTCGTACATCGTGTTATATACTCTGCCACATTCTTCTTTATACCCGGCCAATAAAAGACTCTTCAAGCCATGGTACGTATTGTCTCTGCTGGGATGAATAGTCTCTTAGAGCGACGAGACTTGGATAGTACCATGTTAATCAAATCCATAACGAGAGGAATACATAATCTACCATCTCTTCATAACCAAACCTTCGAGTCAATGGAATAATGACTCAAATGACTCGACTGCTTTCCTCTACCGACCTTTTCAAAAATATCCAAGAGCTCCTTGTCTTACTTCTGACTTGACGCAATACGGTACATAATTTGGGCTACACATCCAAAGATTCTAATAATCCCAAAGTGATATCTGATGATGGTTGGAAACTGAATGTAGAAATGAACTCCAAGTGCTTCCACTCTAATAACAAAGGACATAACACTGCATGCTGCCTACTCAAGGTATCGGCTACAACATTGCTCTTGCCCAAAGTATAGGAAATATTGAAGTCATTCGATGTAAGAAACTACAACCATCTCTACTGCCTTAAGTTAAAATCCTAATACAAGAATAAATACTTCAGAGACTTATGATCCATATATAGAGCAAACTACTCTCTTAATAAATAGTATGTCCATGACTTGAGTGCAAAGGCAATGGCCGCCAACTCAAGGTTGTGTGTATGATAGTTTCTCTCGTGGACCTTCAACTTTCGACTAACATAGCTCACTACTCTCCCTTCCTGCATCAATTCTGCATCCAACCCCATACTACAAATGTCAATATATATTTTGAATGCCTTCTTGCCATTAGGTAACACTAGAATAGGTGCATTAGTCAATGCCTCCTTTAGCTTAATAAAAGCATCCTTGCACTTTGTGTCCCATGAGAAAACTTAATTCTTCTTGGTAAGGTGGGTCAAAGTGGCAGAGATCATTGTGAAGTCCTTAATAAACTCCCTACAGTAATCCACCAAACCAAGGAAAATCCTCACTTCTGTGGCATTCTTTGGCACATGCCAATCTTGTACTACGATAATTTACAAGGATTGACCACCGGTCCACTCTTAGAGACGTATCCCAAAAAGCATACTCATCGTGCCAAAAGTGACATTCAAAAAACCTCGCTATCAAATTACGCTCATTGAGTGTATTGAGAAGTTCTTCTAAATGAAACCCATGCTTCTCTTCGCTTTTTGAATAGACAAATATGCCATCCACAAGTACTACCATGAACTTGTTAAGCAACCCTGTAAAAACTTGGCTCATCGGATCAATAAAATAGGCAGGTGCATTGGTCAGTGCAAAGGGCATGACTAACCACTCATAAAGTCCATCGGGTGTACGAAAAGAAGTCTTCTGAATACTATTCTCAGCTACACGCAACTGATGGAATTCAATAGCTAAATCAAGCAGTGAGAACACCTTCACTCCAATAAACTGATCAAAGAGATTTTCTATACGGAGCAATTGATACAATTCTTCTTTGTCACCTTATTCAACTTCCGTTAATCGACGCAAAACCTTAAAGAACCATCTTCCTTAGTGGCAAAGATAACCGGTGCTCCCCATTTTGAAATACTCCTCCTAATGAAGTCCTTCTCTAACAGCTCATTCACTGCTTATTTAATTCACGTCTCTCCTTTGGAGCTATATGCCTCAAGGGTAAGGCAACAGATCTAGCGTTCTCCATAAGATAAATTTGGAACTCGATCTCTCTTTAGGGTGAGAGACTTGTAACCTTGATAAAGACATCTGCGTAATCTCTAACTACAATCATGAAATCTAACTCATCATGTGATGATCCAATGAATATAAGTAACTCAACGAAACTAAACCTTTGGGATCACAATAAACCTCTAGACTGCATCCACTACAAGTACCCAACCTAACAACCTTCCTATCACAATCAAGGATTCCCCTATACATCATTATCCAATCCATCCAAACCCAGAAAATCCAAATGTAAAAGCATTGCAATCGAACTCGACCCACAAAACGAACAATTTCTAACCCTATATATCATAGACAGGTAAGTTGGTCCACCCATAGGGTTTGATACAACTAAAGGTCAATAACTATGCTAGTGTCTAACTGTAACTAATCCACATGTCTGCTAGAGATAAAAGAGTGTGACGCCCTATTCAAATAAGGTACGAATAGGTAAATTAGATAAAGTTGACACGCCTTTAATAACGAGCCTCTTCTCCTTGTCCACAACTAGAGGTGCACTCAAGCTAAAAGCATCTAGTGCGTAAGCTGAAACCATCTGTGTATAGGACTTCTGAGGTGCTGGACACTCCCACCTCATGTATTTGTATTGCTTGTAATTGTAATACTTAATCTTCAAACTGTCCGTCTTGCATTCTCTTGTAAAATGCCCCTTCTTACCACACTTCCCGCACTACATCTTTTGCTTCTTGACCTTTTCCATGGGTCCCATTCCGCCATTGCGTTGGTTCTACTGGGATGTCTTCCTTCCTATCTTCTTAGATTCACCATTCACTTCTTTCTTCAAAATAGCATTCGATAGAGCCATCTCCAACAATCCCACGGAAGTTGCACTCATAGGAATATGAATTGGACCAAATGCCGAAGAGGTTAATTCAGTCCCTTTACGAAATTTAGAGCCTTTTTTGTAAGGGGTATTAGCAACATTCAAAATCCATCCAACTCATCGAATTGATTAACATACTCTTTCACTAACATCTCTCCTTACTATAAATGAATAAACTTCTCCAACTATGCTCCTTCTTCAACCTTGGATAGAAAGTTCATCTCAAAACATATCCTAAACTCCTCTCAGGTGGCAAGTTGTCAACTAAAATCATCCCTAAGGCCCATCAATATAAAAATTCTTTCACCAGTACAAATCCATGTCCTCGAATCTACATATGACTCTGTCCCCACATATGGCTTCCCTCTTAGGGTCGCAAAGTCCTTACAAAGATAAGCAAAATCGTTATCAGGTTGGTAGGCAAGAACTGCACCTGGTGCTCGCTTGGTGGGTCCTTCATTAGGGTTAATCTTGGCTTGACCTCTTGCTTGTAGATACTAAAGGAACCAAATCGGGACGTTCACACCCAAAATCTCAACTGCATCACCAGAGCCAACAGGACCGCTCATCCTTTCTATTTGTGATTTTAGGAATTTATTAGCAGCATTTCCATAGACAGTGCTGGCAAGACTAAGAGAAAGAGTTATTTGCATTGCGCTTATGTATAAAACTTTTGAAAAGCCTTTACTTATACACACACACACACACACACACACACACACACACACACACACACATATATATATACACTTTGGAAACCCATTTTGAAAACCTTTTTGGAAAACTTTTTGGAATACTTTTCAAGTACATTCTCTTAATACGCCCCTAATCCCTAAGGAACTTCGAAACCAATCTCTGATTCAAATTGTCAACACCTATACCTCCCGACACATTAACCAAGGCCTAGGGTGACTTTCGAACTCAAGTTGGTACCAACAAGTACGAGTGGGTTTTTGAAACATTATAGAGACTAAGAACATACGGTATGGTTTAAGACATTCTACACTTTTATACCTCACAGCACAAGGAAACAAAATATAAATACATAAAATAACCATCTTAGAAAATATCTCATAAGGTAATCTCGGAAATGGTACTAGTCAAATCCATAGTACAAAGATATACAATATTTAGTCTGATAAATACAAAGTACTGAGAGGATAATAGTTACATGGAAAGTAATATAAAATGATTAGCAACTCTAATGTTCAGCTCATCTCTCCACACCTAATCGTGGGCCTATCACTTACTAACCTATCCTATTGTGGTGGAGGAAAAGATGACCTATGATGTCCTACAAGTGTCCGTGAATTATTTTTTCTTAATTTAAGGGATTTACCTCAGCACACACCTACACTAACGATTTATGTAGGGTAATACTTATGATTGAACAACTAATCGAACCTCAAGATTACTAATGATTGGCTAATAGCTACTAGAACTATTCCATATATGTTTCCCTACAATTTCCAATGATGGGAGTACGTTTCCCTACAGAATGACTACATGTAACTAATCCAACATAGGTTTCTCTATAATTTCCACCATGGGACTATATTCCCACAACTTCGACTAAACGTATCCAAGTTACACATTGAGAGGGATCCCGCAACGCCTACTTGCTCAAGTATCCTATTATCGTTGCATCTGTGCCCACCTCTCAATGGTAACGTAACACCTCTTGTTGTACCATTTTGGGATCCATCAACGACACAACATCATGCTACATAACCGTGAATATCAAGGAACTCCAGTTAGTGTCGGGATGCACACTCCACCAGTCGTCGTCATCATCAGTGTTGCGTGTCCAATATAGAACTGCCTATGAGTGTAATTCACGATAGAATCGCCACAAGTTGAATATTGACCTTCACTAGATAAATAAATTTATCCAATCCTGCAACATCCCAGTGTCGCCATATAGGGAACTAGCTTCTTTACTTATCCGAACATCCTGATTTATATATTTACAATATATACGTATACACACACTGCTACTATTTTACTCCTAAGTCGGGCCTTAGGCGAGGTTGGAACTATGCTTAGAAATGCTAACCGGTCGACTGCTTGCTCCTAAATTGGTCGACCGCTTGCTTTCAATCGCTCCTATGAGTGCGATCGATCGGTCATCACTATCTAATTAGAGATTATCTTTATTTTTGCCCACTATTACTGGTCAATCATGTTTGTCCCTAAACCTAAACAGTAAGCCTATAGTTTTCATATTATAGCTATTTTGGTGAATCCCAAATGTATGAAATTTAAGTTCTATTTGTCCAAACTCATATTCAGTTTAAAATATAGTTTACCCTGGGTTTAACATCAGCATCAACAGATTATATGACTCCATATTTGATTAGAAAAGGTATAACTTGGATCAATTATTAATTAATAGGTTAACAATAATTTATTTTTTACCGTTAAATCTCAGATATAAACAATAGAGTTCTCAATTTAATTGTGAACAATCTAAATCAGATAGGGGGTACTAAAATTAACTGTATTTAAACCTTCTAATTAGCAATATACTCACTCACCTCAAATCCAAGCTATACCCTCCAAGTTACATCTTGAATCTCCACTGTTCGTTAGCTCTCTGGATGATTAGATTTAGTTTTTCTTCATCTTCTTTGGATTTTCAATTTAATTTGGTTTAACAGAATTTGGCTTCAAGAGAAAAGAATTTAGCAGAGTTCGGACGTACTGCTTATTTTCTGATGAATTAGGTTTACATTAGCATACTATTTATAAGGGTTCAAGCTATTCTGCACCATCTGCAAAAAGATATAGTTCCATCTGCTCCGTTCACAAAAGATACGACCTAATCTCTCCATCCAAAAAAAATACGTTCAAATCGGGTCATTCGAACAACCCAAACCCTTGCCATAAAACAACAATCGATCGACTGCATAGGTCTTGGGAGGTTGACCGCTTTATGTCGACCGACCCACCCAAGGGTGTCAACTGTTATTTAATAATTTATTTATTCTTATTTAATTATTTCAAATCTCCAAATTTTAAAGTTTAATAACTTCTTCGTATTAACTTGGATTTCAAAACTTTGCATATGAAAATTCTCGATAAAATCACTACAAATGCAACAGTGCAATTTTCATAGCTAGATTACGACGTTTATGAAAATTACATTTTTTTTCCCTTATCATCTTTAAATTTAATTCGTTAATTAAATTTCTGCTTCAATTTTTAAATTATAAGTTAATGCTTGGATAACTACAATGCATAAAATTAAGTTGAACTAGAAAGAAACCCAAACTAGATTTAAGGATTAAATACATAACTGTAGTACATATATCATGAATTCAGATGTGTTTTATACTTAAATCACGAGAGTATTTCAAAAGATATAATTTATTCCTAAGTCAATATCACGCAAATAAATACATATTAAAGATTATGAATTCCTAATATACTAGCTGTCATCTGCCATATATTAATATATTACTTGTGTTATCCATATATTTTTGACTGCTATAAACAAGAAGAGATGGAAGCAATGGAAGATAGTGTCGCAACAATAACATAGCAAACATGCAGATATGAACCTCTATGGGAAGGCAAGATGAAGGGAAGGAAAGGCATTATCAGGTAAGACACAACCACAAACCTCAACAAAAAAGAATGATGGTCTTTTAAGAAAATTTGATGAATGTCTACAACCTAAGAGATGGCATGTATCAACAATTCAAAGAATATCAAGCAGTCGAAAATGAGATGTAATGTTGAGCCATAACAATGGAGGAACATGTCAAATACACAACTTCAAGAGAGTGTCAAACTTCTAAATAATGATAGGGATAATGAATGCCTGGCAATAAGGAAATATCGAATCTCCACATTCCAAAGGATATCGAATCTTAATAGCCCAGTAGTTGTCGGATTTCTAAAACATAATGCTCAAAAGCATGAAACTAAGGAAGAGTGCGATACCACTTAAAGATGCCGAATATCTAAACATAAAATAGGATATCGAGCTTTTTATTTAATAACTGGAGTCGAGCCTTACAACACTAAGTGTTGTAAAGCAACTCCAACTAGGCAATGGTTGTCGAATGACAAAGAATGTCACATATCATCAGTACAGTAAAGAATGTCAGATGTTACAAGATGTTGAATGCTAACATTTGTGAAGGATTTTGAGCTTCAATAAGCATGGATGGTTACCGAATGTCAATGGTGCACGAAAGGTTGTTGCAAATCAATAGTGTACATAAGGTTGTCGCATTTCAACTGTATACAGAAAGTTGCCACATGTTATCAATACAATGAACGATGCCGTAAATCAAGGATGCCAAAGGAGACGTGGCGGACAGGCCGCCTACCTTTACTCTTATAAATATTGACCCCATGGCAACTTAGTGGGGGCGAATCATTTCTTTCTCTCTTTCTTGAAATTAAAGAATTGTAAGCCCTAAATTGATTTGGGGAAAATCAAGATCCGATTGTAAATTTTGAAAATTATGAACAACAACTTGGACAAATGACTTTGCACAGCCTATATATCGTGATTGTGAAAATTTGACTATTATTGAATATGGACATATATATAACTAAATTTTGGATTTGGACTTGACTTGGGCCCTTATCTTGAACAAGGCTACCTAAACCCTTGTCTAAATTTGTTACTAGTTTGCATATATTTTAACATATGAACAATAGATTATGGCTTATGTGAATGGACCTTGGCCATCAAAAAATGATAAATGCACTATTGCATATTCACACAACTGGCCTATTTTACCCTCGGATATGACATGAATTTTTTCAATACTTCCATATCAAAAGTTTAGAGGCATCATGGGAGCATTTGAGTAACCTCATCTTGTACTAATCTTGCATGATTAAGCCCATCTTTGGCTTAATGGCACCATAGTCACCTATCTTAGAAATGTCACTTAAATGACATCATGGTTGTTAGACCAATTTTTGAGTTAACATTTTGGCGCTAGAAGGAGGGCCTAAACCTTCGTCCCATTATTTTCTTGCTTAGAAACTAATTATGTAAAGTTTATTGAAGGAAAATGGTAAGAGCTAAGAAGATCAATGTGCCAAATGAAGAGATTGTGCAATAAACAAAGTTGGAGAAAAATACCAATCCAAACTTCAATTTAGAAAATATGGAACTCGGATGACCTTCAACACTAGTGAAGCCAACAAACAGCAAAGATAAGATTTAGGGTCTAACTCAACAACTTGTAATGATGTAGGAACTCTTTAAAAAAATTCTTTCTCGGAATTCTTCTAAAAAGCTGACTAATGGAGGAGAGGAGGTAGAATCTCCAAAGAGGAATCTAGACACCACATTACTCAACAGCCAAGATAAAGGTAAAAGCATTATGAGTCCATAAAGAAAGAAAGAAATTCAAAATGAAGGACCGACAATGTATTTCCCAAACTCCCAAGACCATGAAATTAAGATGAATCATCAAGGGGATGGCCAAGAAAGGAGAATAAGAAGATCTTCCAAGTAGTTAGGAAGCTCAACTTTAGGAAAAACTAAAAGCCCTCCTGAAGGGATTACCATGAGATGAAGCATACTTGAAAGACGTGGCCAATAAAATAGTGGAAGACATGCTTAACCTTAAAGGGAAAAGGACCCTTGACCCTAGGGCAAACAATAATCCCCGCGAAGCTGCATTCACAGAAGATATAATGCTTATTAGAATCACGTCACATATAAAAATCCCTTCATTGAAGTATAACGGAACCACTGACCTCGATGACCATATTTTAACTTTTGAGAGTCAAAGGGATTTACACAATTCCTTTGGAGAAATATGTTGCAGACTTTTCCCATGACTTTTTAGGGTGCAGCTACCAAATGGTATAGACATTACAAAGGGAAAACCATTTACTCTTGAAAATAATTTCTTATGAGTGTTCACCTGTAACGATTGAAACTTTTCGACGCTCGAGAACCGACATCAATACGTCCATTATATCAACTGCCAAGCAATCGAATGCCGGAAAACCATACCGTTATGGTTAAAGAAGAAGAAAAAGATAGAAAAAGAGAGAAAAAGATGGAACAGAACAAAAAGAAACAATAGAACAATATCAGAATCTCACAATCCAAACGGAACAACATATAATAGGTAAATGAATAATCTTTAAACAAAGAACTATATCAGTTATTACATTACATCATATTACATTACATTACATCATCATAGTGTACAACAACAAAATAGCGGAAAAGAAATTCTATATGCTAGAATACGCCGTGCCATCCAGCTTGCCTCCAGTAACTCCTGAATTCCAGAATATCCTGATAACCTAACTCTAGACTGTCCGTGTGGAAATTGGTGGGCACCCAGAGTTTAGGAAGGAAAACAATAAACTCCGAGTCAGTCATGTGACTGGTGTGAGAACTAAAACAGTTTATTTTTAAAACAAAGTACAGGATAATTTTAAAATAGATTCGCAATGTTTTTAGAAAATGAGACTACATAAGGCCTCCCGCACACACACACAATGCAAACGCAGAATCGGAGGAGATTTCTCCTTGTGATAGTCAAAGATGCTTGATACACATTAAAAAGAAACATTTGATATTATTACTAGTGCATAGTGTAGGAAAAATCATTTCGAAAGTAAAGATATAAATCTTAGCCAACATACGACCATTATCGTATGCCTACTATAGCTACCATCCAAACAGTGGGGCGTCACCATAAGTGAATGATTGGTTCTACAACTAAAACCGTACAAGATCATATTGTTTCTTTGGATTTCCAACAAATGGTCAGGCCAAGGAACTTCTCATTGCCACATGGGTACGCCTCTGGAAAGACGACCCGAGAACCTAACCGGATCTCTGCCAACACAAGGCATGGTTACCCCTAACTGGGTAACTACTGACACGAATATGTCGTTCCCCGATCATAACCAATCTATATCCGAGTATCCTCGTTTTCCAACAACCACAAAGCAATAAATTTGCAGCAACAACATAGGTTAAGTATCTGGGCTCCATACCATGATACCACCTCTATCCAGAAGGAATGACATACACTAAAGGGGTGCTACCCCCTAATAACCTTGCCGCATCCTTCCTGTTTTGACCATTTCCAGGGTGTGAGGTCCGACGAAGTCTCATCCACAAAGCCATGCTTTATATAAAAGTTGTGCTTTGATGATCAAATGTTCAACAGCACTACGTATGCCACATTACCAATTTGTGAATTTATCACTAGTAACCATCGACTACATAACCTCTAAGGGTGTTAAGCTAGGAGAATAAATTATCCGCCACCAACGGAAATATATTTAATAGAAACCAGCTTTACATCTCAAATTGTAACGTCGGACACACATCCATACAAGTCTGTTTCGGGCTCGAACAGAACTGAAAGCACTTACAAAGAAGTCCTTGCAATCCGGATATTCATTAATCACGACCGGACTTCCCATCACAAAGGGTAATAAATTTTTATATCGAAGATCAGCCAATGCAGAAACATTCGACGGTAATCCTTCCGTTTTCACAAATATCCGGTCTTCAACACCGGTCATCAAATGCAATCCATAACGATGTATCACATATCCAGAATGGGTTATACGACCCCACTTTCCCGGCTAACCCGAATAGTGAGCGCTTATTCAAAAATAAGTGTAGCATTCAAATTCAAGCAAATCACAACAAATACCTATTTAAAGGTAAATATTGATAGTCGGTTATTTAACTATCAATAGGTATGCTCAACATCACCAGATTCCAAATAATTTCCCAAAATATTTATTTTCCAAAACATCTTTACGAGATATATATTTTTTCTACACTTCAACCATTTGAAAACAGTTTTCAAATCCCTTTTCACCTTTACCACTTTTGAAAACAAATTTCAAACATTTTCCTTACATGGAAATACTTTCATTTCAACATGGTTCATTTAAACCAATTAAATAAATCCTTAACGATTTACTTTATATTTACGTTCAAAATCCGTAAATTTATTCCCACACTTCAAAAATAAATCAACGTTTATTTTTAAACAAATTTCCTTTCCTTTTATAAATTCCATAGTGAATTTACAATTCCAAAATATCTATGAATATACGATTTTCAAATCGATTTCTAATATTCATTTTCAATTTATCTTTAAACGATAAAATCTCAAAATATTCACTTCATATTGGAAAACATTTCCATACTTATTTAATAATAAGTAATTCACAAATCCATTTATTTTCAACACTTGGAAAATATTCAATATACTTAAATCGAAATTAAGTATATATTTCATTCTTTAAGAAATCATTCTCTTAAACACATTTATTTGAGCCAAAATGAATGTTGCGTAAAACATCGTTACGACAACCCAAAATCACTAGTATAGGGATTTGAAATTTAGATAGATATATAAATCCCAATACTATACAAAAACATTTCCTTTCGGAAATCATTTACTATAACAACAGTGTTATAGTCCACCATTTCCTTCTATTTCTCGAAAACGTCTATTTCAACAATGAATGTTGAAATCTATGGTTTCAACACTTATGCATTTTAAAACAACTTCAAATCGTTTTAATTCTATTTAAAATATCACTTCCCCAAAACACTTTAATATATTATTCACTGTCCTAAAATCGTGAATATTCTTCGTTAACCAAATTCAACATTTTTCTACACATTTTGTTTAAAGGATTATCCACCGTCCAAAATCGTGAATATATCTCCTTTAAAAATCTAAAAATAATTGACTTATCGAAAAAAGTCGGTTTCGGATTTATAAAACAATGTTTGTAAATCCCCATTTATATTTTTATAAGGACTTCAATTTACAAGATTTAAAAATCATACTACTTATACAATTCCATTTATAACCTCAATTTCAGCATTAACAGAACTTCTTTTATAATTCCATTATTTCGATTTATAAAATATATATTTTATAAATCTCATCTATAAACCATTTATACTTATTCGAAAATCTCAATTAAAATGCCAAAATCCGATTTATAAGTTAATTACTTATAAATCTTTTATTTTACAAAAATCTATTCATTTTATAATTTCACAATTTATAAATCTATAAATTTTATTCACTTGTGAAATCCTTTTATACTTCATTGTAACACTTATAAAAACTCGTTTTATAATTCCTATATTTTTTATTTATAAATATTAATCTTAGAAATCTTTTATATAAACCGTTTATAGTGATTCAAAAATCTCAATTTAAATAAACCAATCCTTTTAATAATTTACAAAACGTTATTTAAAACTTATATAACTCCAAAATTATACTTAAGTATTATTTTCCAAAAAATATATCTTTTATAACAATAAAATTATAATGTTTATTTATTTTAACAACTCAAAATTTAATAAAACATATACTTTCAAAAATCACTTTAAAATTCTTTTTAAAATCAAAAATCATTATTCTAAAACTTCAAAAAAGAATCTGATGATGCAACAGCACCAAATAGTCAATCATGACATCCAAATATCATATATTGATATGATAATCAACAAACATCACAATATATGTAAATAAATCAATATTGTTGAGGAATCCAGTTGGATCCCTCCAACCTGTTTCCCTGCGTTCAAAGATGTTAGAACAATACCAATTCCGTTCCAATACGGAATATCACGGTATATGGGATTTATAAAACATTATCCGCTATTATGCAGTGCAATAGGGTCTCATCCGCTATATAATGCGGGAAAATCAACTCCAAGTACATAAATAATACCAATTTCAATTTGCAGTGAAATATTCGCGGTATATGTTTTTAATAAATAACCTCCGCTTAATAACAGCACATAATGTCTATTTCAATCAATAACAGAGAATAATTTATCATCCATGCATACAATCAACAATTTTAAATCTAACTATTTAAAATTTAAATCGAAACAATTCGATTGAGTGAGAAGTTCTCACCTTGAGTTTTCGATAACAGTTGTAGCGTTTTATTTCGAATAAAATTAAACGCGCGTTTAATTTTACCCGAAATTCGAACTAGCTCCAGACGAATCCAATCTAGTTCCATTACGTAGTATTCGTCCATACGATTCCAACGCAACTTATTTCGTAATTTTTCGATCTCGTATGAAAAAGTTACTGTATTTTAAACATTGAATGAATTTAAAAAATAAAATTTACAACTTATTTATTTATACCCTAACCAAATCAGGCCGTTCAATTTTTCAAATCAAGATCTGGTCGTTGCACGCTATCTCCCCCTCCCTTTCACGCGTTCGTTCCCTCCCAGGTTTTCATGAGACAACAAACCCACTAGCCGCCCTAAAACCCTAAAGCACGCAATCAATTCAAGTACTTCCACCCCGATCAGGAAGCACCACTTCGAAGAGCATCCTCCACTCCATCACCGCCCCGAGTAGCTTGAAGCTCGGTTCACCCTCCTCCTTAGAAAACGCGCATGAACGTACGAACTTCCAGCCCCAATTGCCACCAATCCATCACTTGTTTCTTGATCATATCCGTTCACAACGTAGAGCTCGCGAAGCTCTAGAGTTTTTCTTTAGAAAGTATTCAGAATTATTGAGTGGATTTGAAGAAATTTGAGGGAGAAGATTGGAGATTTTTGGCCATTGGCTATTGTAAGTGGCGGCTGGCTTCTTCAAAACCCTAGGGTTTGTGAGTTGTTTTCCAAATAGAAGAATGAAGTCCTTATATAGAAATTTTCCAAATTACTGTTCGCTCGAAATTTTCCGAACTCCAAATCACATGCGGTGACCGGCGTTTTTAGGATTTAAACCACGTTCCGGACACAATGGAATAGGTTTCGGAGCCTAATTCGATCACTCTGCGAGATACGGCAATAAACGATCGATTTTAAATTAAACCGATTTAAACGATTTCTAGGCGTTTTGGCTTGCCTCGGACAAACGATAAATCCGATTGGCTTGAAATTTGAAATCTGACATAATATCACATTACGGATCCGATGAAACTGGTTTTGTCGAGATTCGAGACTGTTTGAAAAATGGCTATTTTAACTCGTCAATTAAATATTAAAATATTCAATTTTCACAAATTAACTTTTAATTCAATTTTAAAAGTTCACAAATATCTTTCTAACTCCAACATGATTAAATAAAATTTACAAATCAATTTTAATCATATTTAACCCAATTTTCAATTATTTCTGTATTTTCACATATTAAATTATCGATTTAATTGTCCACTTAAATCCAATTATTCGAAATAAAATTTATTCGACTTATAAATTTCACTTATTAATATTTAAAATCAATTAAATATACAAATTTTAATTGACAGAAATTCTGCGTCGTTTCAAACTTCCCCCTTAAAAGAATTTCGTCCTCAAAATTACCAAGTAGGAAAGAGTTACATAATCCATTAACTTTCCAAAACAATTCGTTCGAATTGAATTTTTCAAATCTCTTAAGTGTTTAACTTTCTCAAAATTCATAGTTAAATTTCTTACAAAATCTTTACTAAGTTTCCAAATCCAAACTTAGTTTCAAAAATTTCCCAATTTTCTCAAAAATATTCTAACGCCTTAAATTTTCGAAAAAATTCGCCAAAGTCTCCTTTGCGCGGCTCGATCCGAAAAAAATGATCGTATATATATCACAAATATACATCTCATCAAGTGACGAGGCATCCCGCAAGGAAAAAAAATGTAAAAGTATGGTATGTAATCCGAGATATGTACCTTATATTTTATTAGCGAGCATATACGGCTAATATAGTGCGAAAGCGAGCTCCAAATGCGAAGCAAGCGCAATCCGCACCTACTAAACACTCAAAAAACTAATGAGAAACATGTATATACGAAAATAATATCAATATACAACATATAGTAACATAACAACTACATGTGCCAACATAGCAATGCATTCAATCAACAAATGCAACCACCAAACAACTATCATCCAACAAATCCATATCAAATCAATATATATTCACTTCTCATTAATATTTAATGAATTGGTTTTCAATTTAATGACATTTGATTTGTTAACATTGGATTTTATCAACACTCACTTATTCATATTCAATTTCAATTAGTTTGCATTCATTAATTTATATTCAAGTTGGTTTACTTCCACATTTAAATCAAATTCACTTAACTTCCAATTTGATTTATAGCTTTCAATTTTCCTTAATTCATTTTCATTTAACACTTAATGAATTATATACAATCAACTAACATCCATATGACAACCAATGTATATTCAACATAACCAAATTATTTACTTCTCTTACATTCATTCAATTTGGTTTTAACACCTTTAATTCCAATTGGTTGATATTAAATTGACTTTCATTCAATTATTCAACTTCCAATAACATTAACTTTTAACGAATTTACACTTGTAAATTCAATTCAAATTCCAATTCTAAAGTAAATTATATTTAACTTTTTACCGAAGTCAAATTCCACCATTTGCTCAAATCCAGATTTATTTTGCTTAATAAAATCATTTAACCATTTTTAGCAATTTTTTTCACTTTCATTTTCTCATTTCATAAGTTATACAACTTATATTCAACAATTACCACTTGGATTTTTATTGATTTACTTATACTTCCTTTAATTTAACTCCATCCTTTAAGTTAAATTTATTCTATCAAAATTCAAATTGTATAAGTTATCAACTCATTTATCATTCCCATAATATTTTAAATAGGATTCCAAAGTCTTTTCAACATTTCAAAACTATTTTTGAAATCAATTCAAATATCCTTTGAATTTCAAAACCCAAATCCAATTTTTCCAAACAACTTTTATTTAAAATAATCTGACAGCAATTCCTCTTTTGGAAACCCGAAAATGAACACCAATGATATCGCGATCATCATCGGAATTATTTTCCAGCGATCGAAAAGAGTTTAGAGCTTTAATTTCTCCAAAATAATTTTTCCAAAATATCAAATCCTTTCAAAACACTTCTCTGGAATTTTTTTTTAGATTATAAATCTTTTACTTATATAATTTCACTTCTTATATATAAGATTATTCCACAATTGTAAATCATTTTAATTATAATTTCATACTTATAATTCAATTGCCTATACAATTTATTCTCTTACAGCTGTTGTTTTTATTTAACTTACTCAACAACCAAACAATCAATTCATATACACTTTAATAATTTTGAAAAATTATTCCTTTATAAATAAAATATAATCGAGGTAAAATTATTTCATTTACCCTATTAAAACGATATCATGTCAATTTGTTCTGTACAAGTGGTAAGAGATCCCTATCAACAACGTTAATTACTCGCATTGACCAGAATCCATATACCACTCAACAAACCAATCATCACAATATAAAACAATTTCATATTCACTAACAAATACGCACTCGTATCTATTATTACACTCAAACTCATTCTAGAGTACTACCGACTCTATCTCTAATGAGTAATACCCAACAGAGCCATGGTTGTCGCTTAACCATAAGCTCTAATACCAAATGTAATGATTGCTACTTTTCGACGCTCGAAAACTGACTGTATCAACTGCCGAGCAATCGAATGTCGTAATACCGTACCGTTATGGTTAAAGAAGAAGAAAAAAAATAGAAGAAGAGAGAAAAAGATAGAACAGAAAGAAACAATAGAACAATATCAGAATCTCACTATCGCAGCGGAACAACATATAATAGGTAAATGAATAATCTTTAAACAAAGAACTATATCAGTTATTACATTACATCATATTACATTACATTACATCATCAGAGTGTACAACAACAAAACGGCGGAAAAGAAATACTATATGCTAGAATACGCCATGCCATCCAGCTTGCCTCCAGCAACTCCTGAATTCCAGAATATCCTGATAACCTAACTCTAGACTGCCTGTGTGGAAATTGGTGGGCACCCAGAGTTTAGGAAGGAAAACAATAAACTCCGCGTCAGTCATGTGACTGGTGTGAGAACTAAAACAGTTTATTTTTAAACAAAGTACAGGATAATTTTAAAATAAATTTGCAATGCTTTTTAGAAAATGAGACTACATAAGGCCTCCCGCACACACACACACAATGCAAACGCAGAATCGGAGGAGATTTCTCCTTATGATAGTCAAAGATGCTTGATACGCATTAAAAAGAAACATTTGATATTATTACTAGTGCATTGTGTAGAAAAAATCATTTCGAAAGTAAAGATATAAATCTTAGCCAACATACGACCATTATTGTATGCCTACTATAGCTACCATCCAAACTTTAGGGCGCCACCATAAGTGAATGATAGGTTCTACAACTAAAACCGTACAAGATCGTATTGTTTCTTTGGATTTCCAACAAATGGTTAGGCCAAGGAACTTCCCATTGCCACATGGGTACGCCTCTGGAAAGATGACCTGAGAACCTAACCGGATCTCTGCCAACACAAGGCCGGGTTACCCCTAACTGGGTAACTACTAACATGAATATGTCATTCCCCGATCGTAACCGATCTATATCCGAGGATCCTCGATTTCTAACAACCACAAAGCAATAAATTTGCAGCAACAACATAGGTTAAGTATCTGGGCTCCATACCATGATACCACCTCTATCCAGAAGGAATGACATACACTAAAGGGACGCTACCCCCTAATAACCTTGCCGCGTCCTTCCTGTTTTGACCATTTCCGGTGTGTGAGGTCCGACGAAGTCTCGTCCACAAAGCCACGCTTTATATAAAAGTTGTGCTTTGATCATCAAATGCTCAACAGCACTTCGTATGCCACATTACCAATTTGGGAATGTATCACTAGTAACCATCAACTACATAACCTCTAAGGGGGTTAAGCTAAGAGAATAAATTATCCGCCACCAACGGAAATATATTTGATAGAAACCAGCTTTACATCTCAAATTGTAATGTCAGACACACATCCATACAAGTCTGTTCCGGGCTCGAACAGAACCGAAAGCACTTACAAAGAAGTCCTTGCAATCTGGATATTCACTAATCAAGACCGGCCTTCCCATCACAAAGGGTAATAAATTTCTATATCGGAGATCAGCCGATGCAGAAACATTCGACAGTAATCCTTCCGTTTTCACAAATATCCGGTCTTCAACACCGGTCATCAAATGCAATCCATAACGACGTATCACATATCCGGGATGGGTTATGCGACCCCAAAGTCATTTCCCGGCTAACCCGAATAGTGAGCGCTTATTCAAAAATAAGTGTAGCATTCAAATTCAAGCAAATCAAAACAAATACCTATTTAAAGGTAAATATTGATAGTCGGTTATTTATGTATCAATAGGTATGCTCAACATCACCAGATTCTAAATAATTTCCCAAATTATTTATTTTCCAAAACATCTTTAAAAGATATATATTTTTTCCACACTTCAACCATTTGAAAATAATTTGCAAATCCCTTTTCACCTTTACCACTTTTGAAAACAAATTTCAAACATTTTCCTTACGCGGAAATACTTTCATTTCAACATGGTTCATTTAAACCAATTAAATAAATCCTTAACGATTTACTTTATATTTACGTTCCAAATCCGTAAATTTATTCCCACACTTCGAAAATAAATCAACATTTATTTTTAAACAAATTTCCTTTCCTTTTATAAATTCCATAGTGAATTTACAATTCCAAAATATCTATGAATATATGATTTTCAAATCGATTTCTAATATTCATTTTCAATTTATCTTTAAACAATAAAATCTCAAAATATTCACTTCATATTGGAAAACATTTCCATACTTATTTAATAATAAGTAATTCAAAAATCCATTTATTTTCAACACTTGGAAAATATTCAATATACTTAAATCGAAATTAAGTATATATTTCATTCTTTAAGAAATCATTCTCTTAAACACATTAATTTGAGCCAAAACGAATGTTGCGTAAAACATCGTTACGACAACCCAAAATCACTAGTATAGGGATTCAAATTTTAGATAGATATATAAATCCCAATACTATACAAAAACATTTCCTTTCAGAAATCATTTACTATAACAACAGTGTTATAGTCCACCATTTCCTTCTATTTCTCGAAAACGTCTATTTCAACAATGAACGTTGAAATCTATGGTTTCGATTAATGCATTTTAAAACAACTTCAAATCGTTTTAATTCTATTTAAAATATCACTTCCCCAAAACACTTTAATATATTATTCATTGTCCTAAAATCGTGAATATTCTTCGTTAACCAAATTCAACATTTTTCTACACATTTTGTTTAAAGGATTATCCACCGTCCAAAATCGTGAATATATCTCCTTTAAAAATCTAAAAATAATTGACTTATCGAAATAAGTCGATTTCGGATTTATAAAACAATGTTTATAAATCCGCGTTTATATTTTTATAAGGACTTCAATTTAAAAGATTTAAAAATCTTACTACTTATAAATTCCATTTATAACCTCAATTTCAGCATTAACAGAACTTCTTTTATTATTCCATTATTTCGATTTATAAAATATATATTTTATAAATCTCATCTATAAACCATTTATACTTATTCAAAAATCTCAATTAAAATGCCGAAATCCGATTTATAAGTTAATTACTTATAAATCTTTTATTTTACAAAAATCTATTCAATTTATAATTTCACAATTTATAAATCTATAAATTTTATTCACTTGTGAAATCCATTTATACTTCATCTTAAGACTTATAAAAACTCGTTTTATAATTCCTTTATTTTTTTTATTTATAAATATTAATCTTAGAAATCTTTTATATAAACCGTTTATAATGATTCACTCAATTTAAATAAACCAATCCTTTTAATAATTTACAAAACGTTATTTAAAACTTATATAACTCCAAAATTATAATTAAGTATTATTTTCCAAAAAATATATCTTTTATAACAATAAAATTATAATGTTTATTTATTTTAACAATTCAAAATTTAATAACACGTATACTTTCAAAAATCACTTTAAAATTCTTTTTAAAATCAAAAATCATTATTTTAAAACTTCAAAAATGGATCCGACGATGCAACAGCACCAAATAGTCAATCACGACATCCAAATATCATATATCGATATGATAATCAACAAACATCACAATATCTGTAAATAAATCAATATTGTTGAGGAATCCAGTTGGATCCCTCCAACCCGTTTCCCTGCATCCAAAGATGTTAGCACAATACCAATTCCGTTCCAATACGGAATATCGCGGTATATGGGATTTATAAAATATTATCCGCTATTATGCCGCGCAATAGGGTCTCATCCTCTATAAATGCGGGAAAATCAACTCCAAATAATACCAATTTCACTTTGCAGTGAAATATTCGCGGTATATGTTTTTAATAAATAACCTCCATTTAATAACGGCGCATAATATCTATTTCAATCAATAACGGATAATAATTTATCATCCATGCATACAATCAACAATTTTAAATCTAATTATTTAAAATTTAAATCGAAACAATTCGATTGAGTGAGAAGTTCTCACCTTGAGTTTTCGATAACAGTTGTAGCGTTCTATTTCGAATAAAATTAAACGCGCGTTTAATTTTACCCGAAATTCAAACTAGCTCCAAACGAATCCAATCCAGCTCCATTTCGTAGTATTCGTCCATACGATTCCAACGCAACTTATTTCGCAATTTTTCGATCTCGTATGAAAAAGTTACGGTATTTTAAACATTGAATGAATTTAAAAAATAAAATTTACAACTTATTTTTTTTTATACCCTAACCAAATCAGGCCGTTCAATTTTTCAAATCAAGATCTGGCCGTTGCACGCTATCTCCCCCTCCCCTTCACGCAATCATTCCCTCCCAGGTTTTCACGAGACAACAAACCCACTAGCCGCCCTAAAACCCTAAAGCACGCAATCAATTCACGTACTTCCACCCCGATCAGGAAGCACCACTTCGAAGAGCATCCTCCTCTCCATCACCGCCCCGAGTAGCTTGAAGCTCGGTTCACCCTCCTCCTCAGAAAACGCGCATGAACGTACGAACTTTCTTCCCCAATTGCCACTAATCCATCGCTTGTTTCTTGATCATATCCGTTCACAACGCAGAGCTCGCGAAGCTCTACAGTTTTGCTTTAGAAAGTATTCAGAATTATTGAGTGGATTTGAAGAAATTTGAGGGAGAAGATTGGAGATTTTTGGCCATTGGCTATTGTAAGTGGCGGCTGGCTTCTTCAAAACCCTAGGGTTTGTGAGTTGTTTGCAAAATAGAAGAATGAAGACCTTATATAGAAATTTTCCAAATTACTATTCACTTGAAATTTTCCGAACTCCAAATCACGTGCGGTGACCAGCATATCTACGGTTTAACCCACGTTCCGGACACAATGGAATAGGTTTCGGAGGCTAATTCGATCCACTGTGCGAGATACAGCAATAAACGATCAATTTTAAATTAAACCGATTTAAACGATTTCAAGGCGTTTTGGCTTGCCCCGGACAAAAGATAAATCCGATTGACTTGAAATTTAAAATCTTACATAATATCACATTACGGATCCGATGAAACTGGTTTCGTCGAAATCTGAGACTGTTTGAAAAATGGCTATTTTAACCCGTCAATTAAATATTAAAATATTCAGTTTTCACAAATTAACTTTTAATTCAATTTTAAAAGTTCACAAACATCTTTCTAACTCCAACATGATTAAATAAAATTTTACAAATCAATTTTAATCATATTTAACCCAATTGTCAATTATTTCTGTATTTTCACATATTAAATTATCGATTTAATTATCCAATTAAATCCAATTATTCGAAATAAAATTTATTCGACTTATAAATTTCACTTATTAATATTTAAAATCAATTAAATATACAAATTTTAATTGATAGAAATTCTGCGTCGTTTCAAACTTCCCCCTTAAAAGATTTTCGTCCTCGAAATTACCAAGTAGGAAAAAGTTACATAATCCATTAACTTTCCAAAACAATTCGTTCGAATTGAATTTTTCAAATCTCTTAAGTGTTTAACTTTCTCAAAATTCATAGTTAAATTTCTTACAAAATCTTTACTAAGTTTCCAAATCCAAACTTAGTTTCAAAAATTTCCCAATTTTCTCAAAAATATTCTAACGCCTTAAATTTTCGAAAAAATTCGCCAGAGTCTCCTTTACGCGGCTCGATCCGAAAAAAATGATAGTATATATATCACAAATATACATCTCATCAAGTGACGAGGCATCCCGCAGGGAAAAAAATGTAAAAGTATGGTATGTAATCCGAGATATGTACCTTATATTTTATTAGCGAGCATATACGGCTAATATAGCGCGAAAGCGAGCTCCAAATGCGAAGCAAGCGCAATCCGCACCTACTAAACACTCAAAAAACCAATGAGAAACATGTATATATGAAAATAATATCAATATACAACATATAGTAACATAACAACTACATGTGCCAACATAGCAATGCATTCAATCAACAAATGCAACCACCAAACAACTATCATCCAACAAATCCATATCAAATCAATATATATTCACTTCTCATTAATATTCAATGAATTAGTTTTCAATTTAATGACATTTGATTTGTTAACATTGGATTTTATCAACATTCATTTATTCATATTCAATTTCAATTAGTTTGCATTCATTAATTTATATTCAAGTTGGTTTACTTCCATATTTAAATCAAATTCACTTAACTTCCAATTTGATTTATAGCTTTCAATTTTCCTTAATTCATTTTCATTTAACACTTAATGAATTATATACAATCAACTAACATCCATATGACAACCAATGTATATACAACATAACCAAATTATTTACTTCTCTTACATTCATTCAATTTGGTTTTAACACCTTTAATTCCAATTGGTTGATATTAAATTGACTTTCATTCAATTATTCAACTTCCAATAACATTAACTTTTAACGAATTTACACTGGTAAATTCAATTCAAATTCCAATTCTAAAGTAAATTATATTTAACTTTTTACCAAAGTCAAATTCCACCATTTGCTCAAATCCAGATTTATTTTTCTTAATAAAATTGTTTAACCATTTTTAACAATTTGTTTCACTTTCATTTTCTCATTTCATAAGTTATACAACTTATATTCAACAATTACCACTTGGATTTTTATTGATTTACTTATACTTCCTTTAATTTAGCTCCATCCTTTAAGTTAAATTTATTCTATCAAAATTCAAATTGTATAAGTTATCAACTCATTTATCATTCCCATAATATTTTAAATAGGATTCCAAAGTCTTTTCAACCTTTCAAAACCATTTTTGAAATCAATTCAAATATCCTTTGAATTTCAAAACCCAAATCCAATTTTTCCAAACAACTTTTATTTAAAATAATCTGACAGAAATTCCTCTTTTGGAAACCCGAAAATGAACACCAATGATGTCGCGATCATCATCGGAATTATTTTCCAGCTATCGAAAAGAGTATAGAGCTTTAATTTCTCCAAAACAATTTTTCCAAAATATCAAATCCTTTCAAAACACTTCTCTGGAATTTTTTTTAGATTATAAATCTTTTACTTATATAATTTCACTTCTTATATATAAGATTATTCCACAATTGTAAATCATTTAAATTATAATTTCATACTTATAATTCAATTGCCTATACAATTTATACTTTTACAGCTGTTGTTTTTATTTAACTTACTCAACAACCAAACAATCAATCCATATACACTTTAATAATTTTAAAAAATTATTCCTTTATAAATAAAATATAATTAAGGTAAAATTATTTCATTTACCCTTTTAAAACGATATCATGTCAATTTGTTCTGTACAAGTGTTTAGAGATCCCTATCAACAACGTTAATTACTCGCATTGACCAGAATCCATATACCACTCAACAAACCAATCCTCACAATATAAAACAATTTCATATTCACTAACAAGTACGCACTCGTATCTATTATTACACTCAAACTCATTCTAGAGTACTACCGACTCTATCTCTAATGAGTAATACCCAACAGAGCCATGGTTGTCGCTTAACCATAAGCTCTGATACCAAATGTAATGATTGCTACTTTTCGACGCTCGAAAACCGACTGTATCAACTGCCTAGCAATCGAATGCCGTAATACCGTACCATTATGGTTAAAGAAGAAGAAAAAGATAGAAGAAGAGAGAAAAAGATAGAACAGAAAGAAACAATAGGACAATATCAGAATCTCACAATCGCAGCGGAACAACATATAATATGTAAATGAATAATCTTTAAACAAAGAACTATATCGGTTATTACATTACATCATATTACATTACATTACATCATCAGAGTGTACAACAACAAAACGGCGGAAAAGAAATACTATATGCTAGAATACGCCATGCCATCCAGCTTGCCTCTAGCAACTCCTGAATTCCAGAATATCCTGATAACCTAACTCTAGACTGCCTGTGTGGAAACTAGTGGGCACCCAGAGTTTAGGAAGGAAAACAATAAACTCCGAGTCAGTCATGTGACTGGTGTGAGAATTAAAACAGTTTATTTTTAGAACAAAGTACAGGATAATTTAAAAATAGATTCGCAATGCTTTTTATAAAATGAGACTACCATAAGGCCTCCCGTACACACACACAATGCAAACGCAGAATCGAAGGATATTTCTCCTTATGATAGTCAAAAATGCTTGATACGCATTAAAAAGAAACATTTGATATTATTACTAGTGCATAGTGTAGGAAAAATCATTTCGAAAGTAAAGATATAAATCTTAGCCAACATACGACCATTATCGTATGCCTACTATAGCTACCATCCAAACTTTAGGGCGCCACCATAAGTGAATAATAGGTTCTACAACTAAAACCGTACAAGATCGTATTGTTTCTTTGGATTTCCAACAAATGGTCAGGCCAAGGAACTTCTCATTGCCACATGGGTACGCCTTGGGAAAGACGACATGAGAACCTAACCGGATCTCTGCCAACACAAGGCCGAGTTACCCTTAACTGGGTAACTACTGACACGAATATGTCATTCCCCGATCGTAACCGATCTATATCCGAGGATCGTCGATTTCCAACAACCACAAAGCAATAAATTTGCAGCAACAACATAGGTTAAGTATCTGGGCTCCATACCATGATACCACCTCTATCCAGAAGGAATGACATACACTAAAGGGATGCTACCCCCTAATAACCTTGCCGCATCCTTCCTGTTTTGACCATTTCCGGTGTGTGAGGTCCGACGAAGTCTCGTCCACAAGGCCACGCTTTATATAAAAGTTGTGCTTTGATCATCAAATGCTCAACAGCACTTCGTATGCCACATTACCAATTTGGGAATGTATCACTAGTAACCATCAACTACATAACCTCTAAGGGGGTTAAGCTAAGAGAATAAATTATCCGCCACCAATGGAAATATATTTGATAGAAACCAGGTTTACATCTCAAATTGTAACGTCAGACACACATCCATACAAGTCTGTTCCGGGCTCGAACAGAACCGAAAGCACTTACAAAGAAGTCCTTGCAATCTGGATATTCACTAATCAAGACCGGACTTCCCATCACAAAGGGTAATAAATTTCTATATCGGAGATCAGCCGATGCAGAAACATTCGACGGTTATCCTTCCGTTTTCACAAATATTCGGTCTTCAACACCGGTCATCAAATGCAATCCATAACGACGTATCACATATCCGGAATGGATTATGCGACCCCAAAGTCCTTTCCCGGCTAACCCGAATAGTGAGCGCTTATTCAAAAATAAGTGTAGCATTCAAATTCAAACAAATCAAAACAAATACCTATTTAAAGGTAAATACTGGTAGTCGGTTATTTAACTATCAATAGGTATGCTCAACATCACCAGATTCTAAATAATTTCCCAAATTATTTATTTTCCAAAACATCTTTAAAAGATATATATTTTTTCCACACTTCAACCATTTGAAAACAATTTTCAAATCCCTTTTCACCTTTACCACTTTTGAAAACAAATTTCAAACATTTTCCTTACGCGGAAATACTTTCATTTCAACATGGTTCATTTAAACCAATTAAATAAATCCTTAACGATTTACTTTATATTTACATTCCAAATCCGTAAATTCATTCCCACACTTCAAAAATAAATCAACGTTTATTTTTAAACAAATTTCCTTTACTTTTATAAATTCCATAGTAAATTTACAATTCCAAAATATCTATGAATATACGATTTTCAAATCGATTTCTAATATTCATTTTCAATTTATCTTTAAACGATAAAATCTCAAAATATTCACATCATATTGGAAAACATTTCCATACTTATTTAATAATAAGTAATTCAAAAATCTATTTATTTTCAACACTTGGAAAATATTCAATATACTTAAATCGAAATTAAGTATATATTTCATTCTTTAAGAAATCATTCTCTTAAACACATTTATTTGAGCCAAAACGAATGTTGCGTAAAACATCGTTACGACAACCCAAAATCACTAGTATAGGGATTCAAAATTTAGATAGATATATAAATCCCAACACTATACAAAAACATTTCCTTTCGGAAATCATTTACTATAACAACAGT
Organism: Allium cepa; assembly: GCA_030765085.1. Taxonomy (NCBI): domain Eukaryota; kingdom Viridiplantae; phylum Streptophyta; class Magnoliopsida; order Asparagales; family Amaryllidaceae; genus Allium; species Allium cepa. The sequence continues at coordinate 55,256,486 of CM060935.1, read as the reverse complement.
GTTATAGTCCACCATTTCCTTCTATTTTTCGAAAATGTCTATTTCAACAATGAACGTTAAAATCTATGGTTTCGATTAATGCATTTTAAAACAACATCAAATCGTTTTAATTCTATTTAAAATATCACTTCCCCAAAACACTTTAATATATTATTCATTGTCCTAAAATCATGAATATTCTTCGTTAACCAAATTCAACATTTTTCTACACATTTTGTTTAAAGGATTATCCACCGTCCAAAATCGTGAATATATCTCCATTAAAAATCAAAAAATAATTGACTTATCGAAATAAGTCGGTTTCGGATTTATAAAACAATGTTTATAAATCCCCGTTTATATTTTTATAAGGACTTCAATTTACAAGATTTAAAAATCTTACTACTTATAAAATTCCGTTTATAACCTCAGTTTTAGCATTAACAGAACTTCTTTTATAATTCCATTATTTCGATTTATAAAATATATATTTTATAAATCTCATCTATAAACCATTTATACTTATTAAAAAATCTCAATTAAAATGCCGAAATCCGATTTATAAGTTAATTACTTATAAATCTTTTATTTTACAAAAATCTATTCATTTTATAATTTCATAATTTATAAATCTATAAATTTTATTCACTTGTGAAATCCATTTATACTTCATTTTAACACTTATAAAAACTCGTTTTATAATTCCTATATTTTTTTATTTATAAATATTAATCTTAGAAATCTTTTATATAAACCGTTTATAATGATTCAAAAATCTCAATTTAAATAAACTAATCCTTTTAATAATTTACAAAACGTTATTTAAAACTTATATAACTCCAAAATTATACTTAAGTATTATTTTCCAAAAAATATATCTTTTATAACAATAAAATTATAATGTTTATTTATTTTAACAATTCAAAATTTAATAAAACGTGTACTTTCAAAAATCACTTTAAAATTGTTTTTAAAATCAAAAATCATTATTTTAAAACTTCAAAAATGGATCCGATGATGCAACAGCACCAAATAGTCAATCACGACATCCAAATATCATATATCGATATGATAATCAACAAACATCACAATATCTGCAAATAAATCAATATTGTTGAGGAATCCAGTTGGATCCCTCCAACCCGTTTCCCTGCATCCAAAGATGTTAGCACAATACCAATTCCATTCCAATACGGAATATCGCGGTGTATGGGATTTATAAAATATTATCCGCTATTATGCGGCGCAATAGGGTCTCATCCGCTATATAATGCGGGAAAATCAACTCCAAGTACATAAATAATACCAATTTCACTTTGCAGTGAAATATTCGCGATATATGTTTTTAATAAATAACCTCCGCTTAATAACGGCGCATAATGTCTATTTCAATCAATAACAGATAATAATTTATCATCCATGCATACAATCAACAATTTTAAATCTAACTATTTAAAATTTAAATCGAAACAATTCGATTGAGTGAGAAGTTCTCGCCTTGAGTTTTCGATAACAGTTGTAGCGTTTTATTTCGAATAAAATTAAACGCGCGTTTAATTTTACCCGAAATTCAAACTAGCTCCAAACGAATCCAATCTAGCTCCATTACGTAGTATTCGTCCATACTATTCCAACGCAACTTATTTCGTAATTTTTCGATCTCGTATGAAAAAGTTACGGTATTTTAAACATTCAATGAATTTAAAAAATAAAATTTACAACTTATTTTTTTTTTATACCCTAACCAAATCAGGCCGTTCAATTTTTCAAATCAAGATCTGGCCGTTGCACGCTATCTCCCCCTCCCTTTCACGGGTTCGTTCCCTCCCAGGTTTTCATGAGACAACAAACCCACTAGCTGCCCTAAAACCCTAAAGCACGCAATTAATTCAAGTACTTCCACCCCGATCAGGAAGCACCACTTCGAAGAGCATCCTCCACTCCATCACCACCCCGAGTAGCTTGAAGCTCGGTTTACCCTCCTCCTCAGAAAACGCGCACGACCGTACGAACTTCCAGCCCCAATTGCCACCAATCCATCGCTTGTTTCTTGATCATAGCCGTTCACAACGTAGAGCTCGCGAGGCTCTACAGTTTTGCTTTAGAAAGTATTCAAAATTATTGAGTGGATTTGAAGAAATTTGAGGGAGAAGATAGGAGATTTTCGGCAATTGGCTATTGTAAGTGGCGGCTGGCTTCTTCAAAACCCTAGGGTTTGTGAGTTGTTTTCCAAATAGAAGAATGAAGTCCTTATATAGAAATTTTCCAAATTACTATTCGCTCGAAATTTTCCGAACTCCAAATCACGTGCGGTGACCGGCGTTTTTAGGATTCAAACCACGTTCCGGACACAATGGAATAGGTTTCGGAGGCTAATTCGATCATCTGTGCGAGATACGGCAATAAACGGTCGATTTTAAATTAAACTGATTTAAACGATTTCTAGGCGTTTTGGCTTGCCTCGGACAAACGATAAACCCGATTGGCTTGAAATTTGAAATCTTATATAATATCACATTACGGATCCGATGAAACTGGTTTCGTCGAAATCCGAGACTGTTTGAAAAATGGCTATTTTAACTCGTCAATTAAATATTAAAATATTCAATTTTCAAAAATTAACTTTTAATTCAATTTAAAATTTCACAAACATATTTCTAACTCCAACATGATTAAATAAAATTTTACAAATCAATTTTAATCATATTTATCCCAATTTTCAATTGTTTCTGTATTTTCACATATTAAATTATCGATTTAATTATCCAATTAAATCCAATTATTCGAAATAAAATTTATTCGACTTATAAATTTCACCTATTAATATTTAAAATCGATTAAATATAAAAAATTTAATTGACAGAAATTCTGGGTCGTTACATCACCACAATTCTACATATGCAAAGATCCCACTATTGACTTAATTTTGCTGGAAAATGTCAAACAATGGCCAGGAGAAGTGCTCAGTGAGTATTTGAGAAGGTTCAATACTAAGGCACTAAAGCAGAAAACGTGAATGATAGAGGAAAACTAATGGCATTACACTTAGGGCTAATCGAATGAACATCCTTTTGAAAGGAATTCTACATCCATGGATATAGGGATCTTCAAGATTTTCATTTTCAAGCTGATAAGTTTATCCATATGGATGAAATGTACTACACTAAGAAGAAATCCAGTCAAATAAAGAAGGAGGAAAACCTAGCCATGATCAACCCAACAAAAAAAAAGATGGGTTGAAAGTAAAAGAGGGAGATGGGAGGAGATCCCTAAATCTAACCATGTGGATTTTAGTAAGCCTATTTCCTATATTTAGACTATGGCTATAGATGAAGGAAACTTTCTAACTTCCTACAAAACCAGGAATAATCCAAAACCAAAGAAGGGAGAGACTACTATGTTGACTATAAGGCGAATAGACATGTATCGTATTCTGGCAATGAATAATCCAGAACATAATTAGATTTGGATTCTTAAAGAAGTTTTTCAAAGAGAATCAAAAGTCCTCCAATCTTGAAGGGAATAATTAGAGGCCTTCAAGTAACACTACAAATTTCATAGAAAATGACTCTCAACCGGACTTTATTCCTCCGATCAATCACATAAATGTCATCCATGGAGGTCCTCATCTCATTAGAAGCAATAAAAGAGCCAAGACTAAATGCATAAGGAAGGAAAGAGATGGTTTAATATCCCGCCTTTCTGGATAGTTTAAAATCGATGATAAACCACACACGTCAAACTCAAACCATACAAAAGAGCGGATTGTTATTGGGGTGAATAAGAAAAGCAGAGAAAGAAAAAAACAAAATCTCATAGCAGAATGACAAAATATAATAATCAAATAACATTTCATGAAGTTGTTTACAAAACATTTGATTATACTAGTACAATGCGGAATCAGAGTTACATACACCAGAGAATAATAAATAATAATGCAGCGGAACAATGTGATGCAGTGGAACAATTATAGTAAATAATAGTAACACAAATCTTCGTCTTCGTCCTCCATAAATAAGGTCTTCAAATCCTGAAATGCTCAGTCTGACCCAAGCGAATTGAAAAGATAAAACACTCGAATTAGAACTAAAAGATATTATGTAAGTTAAATCAACGGTAAATAAATATGAGTGGAACGGCATCAGAGATGTTTACGTGGTTTGACATCTCCTACCCACTGTCAAACATGAGTGCAGTAACTTAAGAGATGCTCGGGATTCACACCTCGTCAGGATCCGTTAAACTATCTACTATGTGTACAATGCGCTATTATAATATGTTTACATTAAAGTAAAAATATTAAAATAGCGTTAAGGCGTTACATTTTCCCCCCTAACACGTTTTATAATGTTAATAGTCTATACAGTACCGTAACTCCCCGTAAACTGGGGCCGTCAGAGGATACACCATAGGTACGACATAAAACAAACTCGTAGAAGGCGCGCTATGGCAGGTGACACGGTACAACTAGACAATGCCAGGGTAGATATACCAATTACACTTCCGGACTGTTGGTAATGCATTGCCGCAACTACTGCCCAACTTGGAACACACATCCAAGTAAAATCGAAGGATGGCCACCAAATAAATCAAAATTCAAAATATAGTATTGATGGAGTGTGCCTGATTGGAGGAATGACCTCACTTGGCCCATCGATTGCTCCTGTTTTAGCCACCTTAAGCCAACTCATAGGAGTCGGGTCCAAGTATATGTACCTCATATAGGATCGTCGCCACCATCCTACTTCATTCTGGAATCTCCACCGCGTCCACAGTTGTCAAAGTGGTTTTCGGTATTGGCGAAGAGCATGACAATATCTGATCCCGGTCTCTTTAACAACCAATCGCTTATTACACACCAGATAATTCTTTTACATTTCCAAAATCATTTCAAAATTGATATCAAAATATCATATTCAATTCAAACCATATCACTTTTGAAATTATTACTTACTTTCGAAATCATATTCGCCTTTGAAATCATAGTTCGATAATTATATTTCCGTTCAAAGTCAAATTCACAATTTATATCAGAATATCGTGTTCTAAAAAACTATACCATTTTCAAATCATATTTCTTCCAAAAATCATATTTCCAAAACAGGTTAAGTCCTTTCTTTAAAATCAACATTTCAATTTATTATAAAATTCAAAAATCCAACTAAGTTATAACGTCATTTAACCTTATTCTCTTTTTAAACCAATTGAAATGAATATAAACTCTTCCACATACTTATTTTGGAAATTTAGAAATTAGTTTAAATAATTATAAATAGTTAAAATACTCCAAAATAGTTTAATTATAAGTAAAGTACTTTTTAAATTGATTTAAGATAGTTAAATAGATTTAATTTAGATCAAATATAATTAAAATAGAATACACAACTTAAAATAGAGTAATTATATTTAAAATAAATTAAAATGGTTTAATTAGTTTAAAAATAAATTAAATTGGTTTTAAAATAGATCAATATAATTTATATAGTTAATATTAGTTAAATAGTTTAATAAATTTGAAAATCTAAATAATTAGAAAATTTAAAATAATATATTTTAATACAGTTTACTTAAAACTATGAGTTGAAATTAATACCAAATTAAACTATTCATTTCATTTCAATATATTTGGACCATTTCAAATTTCCAAATCCACAAATCAAGTTTCAATAGACTATCGAATTTCATTTCATTTCAGTCCATGTTAGAATATCAAATTTAGATTATTCCAATTTTTAAATTTTTCAAGTTATACTTCGAACAAATTCAATAGCTCAGTTTCAATAGAATTTCATTTATACATAGAAGTTTAGCTTTAAACTTCCGATACAATTTCATAAATAAATTCTGTTTTTTAAACCAATTAGCGTTTCAACACAAAACTTGATTTTCCAATAATACTTCAATTTATATAAATCAAATTTTATTTCAAACATAAATTGATTGAATTTGTAACAACCCGATATTTTCAGCCATTCGTATCCATTGTAAATGCATAGGTAGACACACACACCGGACTTGAATTGCTCAAAATATCACATTGTAAATAAATTTGGAGCAAATGAAATACAATCATAGAATCACAGACAAAGAACATATCAGAATAAGTCGCAGCGGAATATAAAACCATAGTAGTTCATGAAGCACTATTACAAACTCTTAAAACATAATACATAATATCAGTCTGAAAAACATATACAATAGAAATCTCAAATACATAGAAGTTTATAAATACCGGAGTTGAAGTAGAACAACTGAACTGAAGGAATAGATAACTAGACAAGTGGAATCTCCAGCGATTCCTAGCTCCAGAAAGAAATCCAAAGCTAAGCTGTAAATACTCAGGCTGACCCGAGCGTAAAGTAAAACACAAAACACTCGAGTCAGGACAATATATACTTATATAATGTAAACCAACTCAAGTGAACTGTAGTAGAAATGCGCAATAACTTAAAGGATGCTTGGGATCACCCATCCTTTAAGAATCAGTTAAACTATAAATTAAATACATCCCTTGGTTAAAATTTCAAAATGGTATTTTATACTTCGAAATCAAATATCATTTCAAAATTCAGTATCATTCAAAATCCATTTCAAAATATCATATCTTCCAAACCACATTCATTTTTATTTAATTTAAATACCATTACAAAACACATTTCAAAATAGTTTATATTTCGAAACAAATTACTTCATTTTAAATCATAAAATGAAGTTATTACATTTAATAATTAAATTATTAAATTTCCAAAATTTTAGTCTTTCAAAATTCACTTATTCACTTAATTTATTGAAACAGATGAAAATTTAACTTTCGCAGCATTTAGAAATTGCTATAGAAAGTTACATTCAAAACAGTTCAATTTAACAAAAGATAGCATTTAAAAATGCTATAATAGGGTTACATCAGTTTCAAATAAAACTTAGTTAAATTCAACAATTGTAACATTTACAAAAATGCTATAATAGCCTTTAATTAAACTTAGCCATTTGGTTCATTATTATCAACTACAGCATTTACAAATGCTGTATTATCATTTACATTAGAATTAATAGCATTTCAGAAATGCAGTTAATTAACTTCAAATATTCAATATAATTTCACAAACAATTATATTTTTATTTAAATCATTTTTTTAACTTATGAAATCATTTAATTCACTTTTATAATCATCATTTAATTTTCCTTAAATTCATGATTTTATAAAGTTAAATTTCCATTAAAAAATAAATATTTAATAATAATTCACTTATTAACTTCCAACACTAAATCTAAATTCATTAAATTAAATTTTAACTTAAACTTAAGTTTAAATTTCAAATATAACTTAATTTCATTTTTATTTACTTAACGTAAAATTCACATTTAAGCCAAATTCACAAATTTCCAATTTTAGTTATATTTCAAAATTTCAACTTAAATATTCATTCATTTCATATTTTAACTTTATTCAAAGATCATTAGTATATTATAAAATCATTTAAATTCACTATAATCCAAATTATCATGAATTTATCATATTTTCATATTTAATTTAAATTCCAATTATCACCAATTTTAAATTTCCAAAGTAACTTACATTTCAGAATTTTTAACTTTACCATTACTTTATTTCACTTATAAATTTTCAAAAAATCAATAATACTTTACAAAAATTATTTCTATTTTTTAATTTTAAATCAAAAATATTATAATATTTGCATTTTTGAAATATTTTAAAAAATTTAGAAAAACATATTTTAACAACGGGTCTGTATTTCATTTTCTAGCCTAAGTAAAGTGATACGGGTAATATATCATTTCAACCCGTAATTTACAAAAAAAACCGGGTTTGATCTTTTTAAACCTGTAATCCCAAGTAAATGAAAATAATTAAAAATCATTCGGGCCTATCATTTCATCCCATAATGATTTTCTCCTATTCTAAAGTCCGTTCGGGTATGTATCATTTCAACCTATAGTGATTCTAATCCAAAGGGAACTTGAAGTGTGATAAACTGATAAAAATAACAGAACAACATAATATAACAGTAACATATGTTATAACAGGTGTTTAAGCATGGGTGGACACCATATAATCATAATATAGCAGGTGTAACATGATAATGCATTTTACAGATTCAAAAGGGGTCAATATACTAGTTATATATGTACATATTGTCTAGTGAGAATAACTCACTGTTTTGAGCTGGAGACACAACGACAAATGCATGAATGAGATCCAAACAAGCACGATAACATGACACAAAGATGAGTGGAAGAGCCAAAGATTAATTCTCCTTGGATACATGAGACAAACACATACATAAGTTTCAAAACAAGATATACTTAAACAATGTTAGAAATGGATTGAATAAAACAAAACCAAAACTATTGCACTTGCTTCCGTCTAGCATAGGCTCAGCCATGGCTAGAAAATACATGACTAAGGCTTGCTCTAAGGTCTGGTTGTGGACTCAAAAGGGTCGGCCTAACCTAGAGAAAGTGGTGCACAAGTTTGTGAGGCAAGAGGCTAACACACAAGGCATTTTGCATGGGTTCAAGGCCACTACAAGGCTCGGCCAAGGCATGACGTAGCACGGCCACTTAAGGTTGGGTCAGGTGGGGTGTGCAGAGGTGTGTCAGGTCGGAATTTGGCTGGTGGAGGTGGAGCAAGTGGTGGCAAGGAGGAGTTTGGAGGTGGTGATGGCTAGGTAGGCTCGGTTTGGGATTATGGAGATGTTTGGCTCATTTTTTAGGTGGATCAACATCATTATGGTGCACATCTATGGATGGGGAGGGGCTGGAGGAAGGGTTGACCAAAGAGGGTGGTGGTGGAGGCGGCCTAGCGGTTGGGGGAGGGAGGGGCCGAGTCATATAGGGATGAAGACAAGTGCAAAACCTCATAAGGAACAAAAGAAAACATAGAAAAGAAAAGATATTTTTACCAAAACTCTTTGCAAATGATGATGATGGCCATGCTTTTTGGAGATGAGAAAGATTGGTTTAAATGAATGAAATGAGAAATATGCGGCTGAGATAAAGAATAAGGTCAGCCAAAGAAAAATAAATGCAAGAGGTTGGAAAACGAAGAGACGGGAAAACAAATAGACAAAAGCAAATCAAGAGTCACAAACTTTTCTAATTACCTTAAATTTATTTATATAACTTTAAATTTCTGAGAATAATAATAATTTCAGTAAAATTTATAAAATGCAACAAAATACAAAAAATATTTATTAATTATATAAGGTTAAAACAAGAAAATAGCACAAAATTGCAAACTTGTCTAGAAAAATGGAAAATAAACAGAGTGAACTTTGGAAAAATTATTTGGACTTGTAAAAATATTTATAACAAATATAATAACATAAAATAAAATGCATTCACAAAAAAATATTTTAATCAAATATAATTTAAATGAAGAAAATAGCAGAAAAAATAGAAAACGGCCTTTAAAAAAATAGAAAATAAATGCAATAAATTTTGGAAAATTTTTATTATCACTTTAAAAATATTAAAAGACAAAAATACACATAAAATAACATATTAACACATATTAAAATAAAATATAACAAAGAAAATATGATTTATATAATTTAAAATAGACAAAATTACAAAATAAAACAAATTATACTCAAAATTGAAATGTACATAACTTTCACAGTTTAAGTCCGTTTTCAACGAAACGAAAAGCAGTATTCAAGTTATTAAATCTATTTTCATAATAAAAGATTAACTTTAATAATTTAAATATTTAAATTTGAAATTTAAAAATCAAATTTTGAGCCAAATTGACCAAAATCAACATTTCAGGAAAATATTCAATTTATACCAGTTTGAAATTATAATTCACATAATAATCAAAGTTTATATTTAAAATGAAATGTTTGAAACGAAACAAGTTTAAAATAATTTTAAAATGAAATAAAGTCGAAATTAAAATATACATAAAAATCTAGGGTTGTTACACTCTTCCCCACTCAAATCTTTTCGTCCTCGAAAAGGAAGGAAGCGGAGAAACAACTAGGAAGAACAATAGGTTGGAAGACATCCTGAAAGAAGGTAGGGAGAAAGTAGCTAGGAGGGAAAGCAGGTTGAAAGACATGGATGAACCATTATTTTAAAACATTATACATTTCAATTAAAATTTTATATTTACAATATTTTAAACATTTTATAATATGATAAATAGTCATTTGATTCAAATTTGATAGTTCGAAGTAAAAAATATTTAAAACATTTTCCATAAATGATCAAAATATCCTTTATACAATACTTTACCAAAATACTTTTATAACTCAATGTCTTAACAAGTTTATCCTCGTTCCTGTAGATTCTGGCAGTGCGTTGATCAGGCGCAAAGCTAGACTTCTCCAAGTACTTAGTAGACTTGTTTCAACATCCAATGAAAATACTTGAAAAACTCATTTAAAACATATATTTAAAGTACAATCTAAACAAATTAACCAAACCGAAACAGTTGTCTAACCATGGATCGCAGATACACAATGGTTACGCTTGGATCCCCCAGGAAACAATCCATATCCGTAGGCTTTCTCAGCCCTGCGAGTTACGCCATGATGACTAGTAGAGTGCAGGATACACAATAGTTACGCCTGGATCCCCTAGGATACAATCCGAACCCCTAGGCCGTCTCAGCCAGACAGTTTCGCTACTAATGCGACCTACATAGAGTGCAGGATACACAATGGCTGCGCCTGGATCCCCCAGGAAACAATCCGTACCCCCAGGCCAGCTCAGCCAGGCAGTTGCGCTATGCAGTCGCGCTCGTAAGACCACGGAGATCGTCGTGGAATTCGATGGACACTCGAGTATCATATCCAGAAAACCCAAATAAAAGAGAGAATAATATCGATAGAATGAATCCACAGTGTGGCCACAAAGAGGATATCAAGCAGAAGGAACTTTACATATCTTTACTTCGAAAATATGTATCATATAGTACGTTTCAAAATCACTTTCAAATATCATACTTGTATAAAGTCCATTATATATAAGATTCCATTTTCAAGTCAAATACTTTCCAAAATCAATAATATATCAAATCATACTTATATTGACTTCGATTATATAAGATTCCAATTTACAAGTCGAGTACCTTTACAAATCAATAGTTTTCAAATCACTTCATACTTATACAAATCAATTTTATATAAGTTCGATAACTCCCAAATCAAGTATTTAGTAAATCAAGGTTCTCAATTTTAATTCGTTTCAATAACATTTCAGTTTTCAAAATCATATATGATTTCACCAAATCATTTCTTCCAAATTACATAAATTTAGTTTTAAAGTTTCTTAAACAATAGATTTAGAAAATAATCCAAATTTCCAAATCAACAAAATTTAGGTCAAACAAATTCATTTCCATTTCAAAAATATATTCACTTCCCATATATTCACTTCAAAAAAATCATAATACTTTCGAAGTTATAAATCTTTCGAAACCAAATACTTGAAATCATTATACTTTGAAAATCATAACTTTTCGAAATCATACATTTGAAATCATAAAACATTCCATTAATCCTTTACATTTCACAAATTTATTCAATTAAACCCAAATCTAAACTTTCCAATTTTAATTCAGTTCAAACAATCAGTTTCAATTCAATTTAGTTTTTCAACAATGCCACTTCAAATATAGATTTGATCCATAAAATAAACTATTCATTCTTTAATATATTTCAGAGCTTAAAAGTACCATATTCCAAAACTAAATTTCATAATTTCATATATCTCAAATTTTACTTCATTATCACTTAGTTTTGAAATATTCATTTCATAAATCCATCATTTTTACATAAACTCAAATTACAAGTAAACCAAGTATCCATTCATACTAATCTAAACTTCAAATATTCATTTATCAAAATCAATGGTTTTCAAAATCATCTTATACTTACATAAAGTTTATCTTATATAAGGATCAAAATTTTCAAAAAATAAATTTCGCTGCATGAAAAGCTATATGGGATTGAAATCTTTGCTTACTAAAAGATTTTTAATTAAGAATAGTTTTGTATATAAAACAGTTTGTACGAAAAATAGAATAAAATAGTTAGTTTAAGAAGAATAAAAGAAAAATAGTTTTGAAAAAAATGGTTTTAAATTTGATAGTAGTTTTTCATAAAAGAAATTTTCCAATTAAATTACAAAGATAACCAACCCAACAACTTTCAATTTTAGCGTCAAGTAAACCAATGATATTAGGATATAAGATGTACATATGTCATCATTTCGCAACATTACATTCGATCGCTCGCTCGATCACACAAGTTCGCTTCCGAACTAGTATTGTCCATTCGACTTCCCTATTGCGGACTTAGATATGGTTTCTCGACTAGAAGCCATCAGTCTCCTTGCATAGCCATATACTATGATAGAGAATTCTAGAATCAAGCCCAAAATCCATATCAAATTTTCGCCATCAAGAATCAAACGAAAAATCCTAATAAAAAATGGTGTAATTCACCTCGAACTTATGTACTTAAACTTGGATCAAATTAATTATGCGAATAAAACAGCATACGTACAACTTATGTATCTATTCAAACTTATTAAATAAATAGTTTCATAAAGATGTTGCTAAGTTAAAACATTTAAAGCCAAATTTTTCTCAGACGTTTGAAGACTAATTTTTATCCATAACAATTCAAAACTAAATTTCATATTAGTATAATTCCAAATAGTCTTATTTATTTACTTAATAAAACAGTTTCAACTTATACAAATCATATTATTTCATACTTGAAACATACAGACTAAACTTATATTCTTTATCAAATACCTTATACCTTTCAAAATTTCTTTGCTTTGAAAAGTTAACCTTGATTTGGAAGTGCTCGAACCTTCAAAATAGTCGAAGAAATCATATTTTAAATCCAAGAGTTGGAAATCAACAACAAATCAGTAAACAAAATTTCAAAAGATAGGTATCAAATCCAAAACTCGGGGACTGAACACCGGCTTACTTTAAATCATTTCAAATATACATACATATATCTTTCGAATATCAAACCGTACTTCAAAAAACTGAAATCAAAATTTGGTTTCATAAAATCACTCTCATAGCAAAGCTACAAGAGTGGCCTCTCCCCCACTCATAAACTCGAAAATTAATGTCGATGATGCATGCATTCATCACCGAATTTATTTTCTAGCGACATAAGTGGGTTCTGGTCTTTTAATTTTTTGAAACTTCTTTGAAATCTCTTCGAAATCATTGGAATTCATTCGAATACATTTGAAACATTTCTTATTCATAAAATATCTTTAAATCATATTATTATTATTATATATTTCCAAAATCTTAAACCGATTTCAAAACACCGGAGTTCGATTCCTCGAAATTCAATTTCAAAAACCCTTCAGTTATAAATCATTTTTCTTATATAAGTCAAGTTCTTATAAAATATTCAAAATTTTCAAATCCTTTCAAAGTTTCAAATTTCCTTTTTCAAAAGATATAAAAATCCTTATTGAAAACATTTCACTTGTATATATAAAATAGGGTCATCCTTATCAAAATAATAATTTTGATGTATGCACAATTTCAAAAAAAACCAAACACAAATTTCCAAAGGATGATTCAAGGAAGGATTTCAGACAATAAAGATTCAAAATTAGAGGAACTCTGATCAAATAGAATACTGATTCGAAGATAATCTCGAACGAAGATAAGATAATTAATTACCAAATGGAAGATGGATAAGCCCTTATAAATCGCGGGCGACCTTAACCGGTCAACCGAGACTTCAGTAATATAATCAATTCATAAATCTAAGTCAAATCGACATTCGATCGCCAGAGATAGAATCCGGGTAGAGCAGGAGATAGATAGCATTGTAAACCGAGGATATTGAAATCTCCGGTGAATCAATGTCAATTGTAAAGAAGTTTCACCCCTTTACAAATCATTCAAAGATTGACGGAATCACCGATCTTTAGAGAGGTCATTCCAAAGTGGATTTATGGAATGCTCCAAAATCAAAGGAATAAAATAGGGACAAGACTGGATTTAGAACAAGTGGGAGTATTCCAAAGTTTAAGGAATCTTAATTGATAAGGATCCCAACCAAGAGATTACTAAACAAGGTGGATTCAGAAGGGATGAAGTTTAGAAAAATCTTGATTTCATAATAAGAAAATTTTTATACTAAAATAATCTTTGAAAATACTTTAAAAAAATCATTTGGAAATAATTTTATACTTCGAAAATACGTTCTCTCACAAAGAAAGGATTCTGAGATTGATTTCACTCATTCTAGGGTATTTCTACCCTATCTCTAATGAGTTTTTGCTCCACAGGCTAAGGTTTGCCTAAAACCAAAGCTCTGATACCAACTGTAACAACCCGATATTTTCAGCCATTCGTATCCATTGTAAGTGCATAGGTATACACACACATCGGACTTGAATTGCTCAAAATATCACATTGTAAATAAATTTGGAGCAAATGAAATACAATCACAGAATCACAGACACAGAACATATCAGAATAACTCGCAGCGGAATATAAAACCATAGTAGTTCATGAAGCTACTATTACAAACTCTCAAAACATAATACATAATATCAGCTGAAAAACATATACAATAGAAATCTCAAATACATAGAAGTTTATAAATACCGGAGTTGAAATAGAACAACTGAACTGAAAGGAATAGATAACTAGACAGGTGGAATCTCCAGCGATTCTTAGCTCCAGAAAGAAATCCAAAACTAAGCTGTAAATACTCAGGCTGACCCGAGCGTAAAGTAAAACACAAAACACTCGAGTCAGGACGATATATACTTATATAATGTAAACCAACTCAAGTGAACTGTAGTAGAAATGCGCAATAATTTAAAGGATGCTTAGGATCATCCATCCTTTAAGAATCAGTTAAACTATAAATTAAATACATCCCGTGGTTAAAATTTCAAAATGGTATTTTATACTTCGAAATCAAATATCATTTCAAAATTCAATATCATTCAAAATCCATTTCAAAATATCAAAGTATCATATCTTCCAAACTATATTCATTTTTATTTAATTTAAATACCATTACAAGACACATTTCAAAATAGTTTATATTTCGAAACAAATTACTTCATTTTAAATCATAAAATGAAGTTATTACATTTAGTAATTAAATTATTAAATTTCCAAAATTTTAGTCTTTCAAAATTCATTTATTCACTTAATTTATTGAAACAGCTGAAAATTCAACTTTCGCAGCATTTAGAAATTGCTACAGAAAGTTACATTCAAAACAGTTCAATTTAACAAAAGATAGCATCTAGAAATGCTTTAATAGGGTTACATCAGTTTCAAATAAAACTTAGTTAAATTCAACAATTATAACATTTACAAAAATGCTATAATAGCCTTTAATTAAACTTAGCCATTTGGTTCATTATTATCAACTACAGCATTTACAAATGCTGTATTATCATTTACATTAGAATTAATAGCATTTCAGAAATGCAGTTAATTAACTTCAAATATTCAATATAATTTCACAAACAATTATATTTTTATTTAAATCATTTTTTTAACTTTTGAAATCATATAATTTCACTTTTATAATCATCATTTAATTTTCCTTAAATTCATGATTTTTTAAAGTTAAATTTCCATTAAAAAATAAATATTTAATAATAATTCACTTGTTAACTTCCAACACTAAATTTAAATTCATTAAATTAAATTTTAACTTAAACTTAAGTTTAAATTTCAAATATAACTTAATTTCATTTTTATTTACTTAACTTAAAATTCACATTTAAGCCAAATTCACAAATTTCCAATTTTAGTTATATTTCAAAATTTCAACTTAAATATTCATTCATTTCATATTTTAACTTTATTCAAAAATCATTAATATATTATAAAATCATTCAAATTCACTTTAATCCAAATTATCATGAATTTATCATATTTTCATATTTAATTTAAATTCCAATTGTCACCAATTTTAAATTTCCGAAATAACTTACATTTCAGATTTTCTAACTTTACCATTAATTTATTTCACTTATAAATTTTCAGAAAATCAATAATACTTTACAAAAATCTTTTTTATTTTTTAATTTTAAATCAAAAATATTATAATATTTACATTTTTGAAATATTTTAAAAAATTTAGAAAAACATATTTTAACAACGGGTCTGTATTTCATTTTCTAGGCTAGGTAAAGTGATACAGGTAATATATCATTTCAACCCGTAATTTACAAAAAAAAACGGGTTTGATCTTTTCAAACCTACAATCCCAAGTAAATGAAAATAATTGAAAATCATTCAGGCCTATCATTTCAGCCCATAATGATTTTCTCCTGTTCTAAAGTCCGTTCGGGTATGTATCATTTCAACCCATAGTTATTTTAATCTAAAGGGAACTTGCAATGTGATAAACTGATAAAAATAACAGAACAGCATAATATAACAGTAACAGATGTTATAATAGGTGTTTAAGCATGGGTGAACATCATCTAATTATAATATAGCAGGTGTAACATGATAATCCATTTTACAGATTCAAAAGGGGTCAATTTACTAGTTATATATGTACATATTGTCTAGTGAGAATAACTCACTGTTTTGAGCTGGAGACACAACGATGAATGCACGAATGAGATCCAAACAAGCATGATAACATGACACAAAGATGAGTGGAAGAGCCAAAGATTAATTCTCCTTGGATACATGAGACAAACAAATATATAAACATAAGTTTCAAAACAAGATATACATAAACAATGTTAGAAATGGATTGAATAAAACAAAACCAAAACTATTGCACTTGCTTCCATCTAGCATAGGCTCAGCCATGGCTAGAAAATACACGACTAAGGCTTGCTCTAAGGTCTGGTTGTTGACTCAAAAGGATCGGTGTAACAACCCGCATATTTATTGATTTTTATATTTAAATATTTTATTTAAATATTTTATCGTTAATCGGATTTTGGTCCGAAGCTACTTTTTGCAAACGGTCAAATTAGGACTCGAGACCACTTCCATTGAGTTCGAAACGTCGTTTGCAATCTTCTAAGTATAAACATTGATATGTTTG
This sequence comes from Allium cepa, assembly GCA_030765085.1. Classification (NCBI taxonomy): domain Eukaryota; kingdom Viridiplantae; phylum Streptophyta; class Magnoliopsida; order Asparagales; family Amaryllidaceae; genus Allium; species Allium cepa. The sequence goes on along the minus strand of CM060935.1, from coordinate 55,239,443 downwards.
GGGTTAGTGGAATTTCACCACTTTTTCACTCGAGCCTTTGGTTTGGACTTTTAGCCCATTAGGCCCAAGTTCCACCCCCCTTCTTCTTCATTGCTTCATTTCATTTCCTAACACTAAAGCTTCAACAAAAATGGCGAATGGAATGAGAAATTAAAACTCCAAAGTCTTTGTTTTATTGCAACTCCAACATTCAACTCCAAATTCAAGAAGAAGACATCGGATTCAAGCTTGTGGTTGCTTCTCCATTTGCCTTCAAGCTTTGTTTTTCATTTTCATTGGGTTTTGGAGCAAAGGTGAGATTTTTATCTCACAAATCTAGTCTATAACTATATTGGACTATTGGGAATGATTCCCTATCACTTTTGCATGCACATTTGCATTTGGTTTGGATTGGATTGGCGAAAAACTCCAATTTTTAGCGTTTTCGCGAAATTTCTGCACTTAGGTCGTTCTGGCCATTTTCGTGTTTTCGGGGTTAGGTCGCTCAGGACCTTAGGTCGTAGGTCGCTCAGGACCATAGGTCGTATGGTCGTTAGGTCGCTCTGCTTTGACTCTGGCCATTTTTGCTCACTCGCAGTTAGGTCGCTCACGACCTAGGACTTAGGTCGCTCGCGAGTTAGTGGCTTAGGTCGTTGGGTCATATAACCCATTAAGTCGCGCTCCTTTAGGTCGCGCCTCTTTTAGGTCGCGCCTCTTTTAGGTCGCGCCTCTTTTAAGTCGCCCTTCTCTGAACCTTGTTAGGTCGCTCAACATTGACCTCGTTAGGTCGCTCAACACACCGTGTCGCTTGGTCGCTCGACTCTGGACTTCATTAGCTCGCTCAACCGTCTACCTTTATAAGTCGTAGGTCGTCTCCGACCTTAAACCACTCGGCCGCATTAGGTCGTGTACCTTTTAGGTCGCGTGTTGCACTAGGTCGTATGACCTTAGGTCGTTAGGTCGTATGGCTTTAGGTCGCTAGGTCGTATGACCTTAGGTCGTTAGGTCGTTTGGCTTTTAGGCCGCTTCCACGCTAGGTCGTTCGACTCTTAGGCTGTAACACTTAGGTCGCTCGCCTCTTAAGTCGCTAGGTCGCGTGCCTTTAGGTCGCGTTTCTTTATTAGGTCGCGTGTCTTGGTTAGGTCGCTGACCTTCTTAACTCGCATGACCTAACCCCTAGGTCGTTGGGCCTCGTTTCTTCTTAGGTCGCTGCTTCTTATAGGTCGCTCGGCTCCTTAATTTCTTTAGGTCGTTTGAGTGTTAGGTCGCGAACCCATTTTAGGTCGCATGACCTATACCCTTTAGGTCGCTGGACCACTAGGTCGTGCCCCTTAGACCCCTAGGTCGCAACCATTAGGTCGCTCAACCCTATCCTTCTTAGGTCGTTAGACCTCATTTTGTCTTCACTAAGTTGCCCCCGCACCCCCACCTTGGGGGGTTGCCACCCCCCCTGGACCCCCCCTCCGTAGGGGATCTTATCTGAAAAACATTGAGCTGATTTCCTTGGATTTTGTTCGCATCTCCGTATGCGATCTTTGTGACTGATTGTTTCTACACTTGCTTATGTGTTTTGTCACTTTATAATATAAAGGTTTCAATACTAGTAGTAAATATCAAAACTCTTTTAACAAACAATTTCAACTCTATTTTTAATAACAAAGCTCTTTTCTTAAACCGTTTTCCAATCTATTAGTATATACAAGCCTTTACCTCACTCGGATGAGAAATCTAATTAAACGACTTAGTAAAACAAGTGGTATGAAACGCTTGCGTTCACTTCGTCGGTTAATTCTTGGACTTGTTCGATTGAACCTCTTGTGACAATTTTATTAGTGAAGATTTACAGTTTGTTCGTAAATATTTAAGTTAAGCAAGTGGTTATGGGACATGAAGCTAAACTTCTATATTTACTAGCTTAGTGTAATTGACACTTCTCGTTGATCTTGATGATCGCTTTATGAATTAGACTAGCAATTGCGCGATGTCTCTTTCATTGCAAGGTTAGACTAGACACCACTTGTGTGATTCCATTCACACATACCTTTCTGCTTTTTGGTTAGTCTTGACCTCAATCTGTGTGATTCCATTCACACATGTGGGGTAGCTCCCCATGGTCTTCGGACCGTCATGTGATAGGCCTCTTTCCCTTTTTATGATTTCTGGATTTCTTGTGTTGATTTCTAGAATTTATCTCTTTGACTTGTCATGAGTACAACTTTAGGGTATGATGCCCTCTTTGGATCTTTGAGAAGATTCTTGTGATATTGATTTATCTCTTATCGGTTGATCTCCTGTTGATCATTATTTGCATACTTATAGTAGTATGTCAGTATGGATATTTTATGTTTATGCCATATCTTTTATTTTATATCATGTCATCTGATATTTATAGCTAGACTGATCCGTTTATTATTTTCTTATAAATAATACTCGGGTCAGACCGAGATGTTACAGGTGCTACTGCTTGACTCCTCCCCCAGTGATTCACTACTCAGACTTTTGGCTACTTGTTTAGATTAGCAGCTTTTGTTGTTTACACTTGAGATATAGACTCATAGTTGTATTCTTTTGTATATCACGCGTTGCTATTCTTTTGTATTATCGTGGATCTTTTTAGACCACTACTCTGATGTACACTTTTATGTGATATATATTCATATCTCTTTCCGCCTTTATGATATGGATATCTGTGATTGATCCGCATGTTATGCTTACTTCTATATTTGTTTCCGAAGATTATTTTATAGCCACCATGTGATAAGAAATTACATGGATGGTCGCTCCTCAACAGCCTTATTCTCCGCGCTAGTTGACAGCACTACACCGTAGTGTTCTTGGCTAGCGTGGGTATAGAGGTGGGGCGTCACAATCGGCCTAACCTAGAGAAAGTGGTGCACAAGTTTGTGAGGCAAGAGGCTAACACACAAGGCATTTTGCATGGGTTCAAGGCCACTACAAGGCTCGGCCAAGGCATGAAGTAGCATGGCCACTTCAGGTGGGGTCAGGTGGGGTGTGCAGAGGTGTGTCAGGTCGGAATTTGGCTGGTGGAGGTGGATCAAGTGGTGGCAAGGAGGAGTTTGGAGGTGGTGATGGCTATGTAGGCTCGGTTTGGGATTTAGGAGATGTTTGGTTCATTTTTTAGGTGGATCAACGTCATTATGGTGCACGTCTATGGATGGGGAGGGGCTGGAGGGAGGGTTGACCAAAGAGGGTGGTGGTGGAGGCGGCCTATAGGTTGGGGGAGGTGGTGGCCGAGTCATATAGGGATGAAGACAAGTGCAAAACCTCGTAAGGAACAAAAGAAAACATAGAAAAGAAAAGATTTTTTTACCAAAACTCTTTGCAAATGATGATGATGGCCATGATTTTTGGAGATGAGAAAGATTGGTTTACATGAATGAAATGATAAATATGCGGCTGAGAGAAAGAATAAGGTCAGCCAAAGAAAAATAAATGCAAGAGGTTGGAAAATGAAGAGACGAGACAACAAAGAGACAAAAGCAAATCAAGAGTCACAAACTTTTCTAATTACCTTAAATTTATTTATATAAGTTTAAATTTATGAGAATAATAATAATTTAAGTAAAAATTTAGAAAATGCAACAAAATATAAAGATATATATAAATATTTATTAATTATATAAGGTTAAAACAAGAAAATAACACAAAATTGCAAACTAGTCTAGAAAAATAGAAAATAAACAGAATGAACTTTGGAAAATTTATATGGACTTGTAAATATATTTATAACAAAGATAATAACATAAAATAAAATGCATTCACAAAAAAATTTTAACTAAATATAATTTAAATGAAAAAAATAGAAAACGGCCTTTAAAAATAGAAAATAAATGCAATAAATTTTGGAAAATTTTTATTATTACTTTAAAAATATTAATGGACAAAAATATACATAAAAAACATATTAACACATATTAAAATAAAATATAACAAAGAAAATATGATTTATATAATTTAAATAGATAAAATTGCAAAATAAAACATATTATACTCAAAATTGAAATGTACAAAACTTTCACAGTTTAAGTCCGTTTTCAACGAAACGAAAAGAAGTATTCAAGTTATTAAATCTATTTTCATAATAAAACATAAAATTTAATAATTTAAATATTTAAATTTGAAATTTAAAAATCAAAATTTGACCCAAATTGACCAAAATCAACATTTCAAGAAAATATTCAATTTATACCGGTTTGAAATTATAGTTCACATAATAATCAAAGTTTATATTTAAAATGAAATGTTTGAAATGAAACAAGTTTAAAATAATTTCAAAATGAAATAAAGTCGAAATTAAAATATACATAAAAATCCAGGGTTGTGACAAAACTCAAAAGTTTAAGGATTTTAAAATCATTTAATTTAACCAATCCAGTATCTGTATATAATTCTCCACCCTAGGATCAAGTGATACAGATATTTATAATTTCAATCCGTAAATTTAAAATTTTATGGTTATAAATCATTTCAAACCGTAATCTAAAAATAAATAACATCCATAAAATCGCTCGTATCTATCATTTCAACCCATAACAATTTTTCCTAAGTCTACAAATCATTCGAGTATGTATCATATCAACCCATAATGAACTTGCAGTTTATAATGAAATAAAATATAACATCCATTCATCCAATATCAACAATCAATATCCATCACAATCATCATCCAAATTAATCAATAAATATCAATATAGAACTGCTAATCAATAACAGGTGGCAATTTGTATTTAATAAAAAATTAAATAACGATTTAATTCAAATAAATGAAAATTAACTAAGATGATGATTAAAAATGTATCAAACAGTCATAAATAAATTCCTGATCACATCTTAAATTTAAATTTAATGAACAAAAGAAATTTTAGAAGTTTTCAGTGGGTTAAAACACTCACCTTTGAATTTAAATTGAATTCAAATTCAAATTGAGCCCAAATTTCAAATGGTCTTAGAATTCATCCAAACTAGCTTTAAAATTTTCTCAATTTCAATGCGATCCTAACAAAAGAAACCATGCATAAATTTGAGCTCGTATGTAAAAGTTATGCATATAGAAGGATTTGAAATCAAGATTTTTAAATAAAATTAATAACCTACCAGAACTCGCCACATCACGCGCGTTGACTTCCTTCCCAAACCCTAATACATTTGTTCTTGCATCAAGTAATTTTGCCGCCGCTGATCGATTCACTAATGCCGCTTCCACAGGCAATGACCGCCTCACCAGAGCATGCCAACGTGCTAGGCTCGTCGAGCCGCCTCTCCAAGCCGAGTGCGACCACCGAGAAAACCCAAACAAGCACCTACCGCCACACCCAAATCGAAATCCTAATCGCAAATTCCCATCGATCTAGTCGTCTATCGACCCAATGAACAGCCCAGATGCACTTCACTCGTTCCCTCCACGCGACTATAATGCCGATTCGACGATCTATCGATGTCGATCACGACACAAAGGACGACCAAGATTTAATCACCGATTTTCGAACACATAGAAACCCAGATCAAAAAATGAATCACAGCATTGAGATGCGCTGGTCGAGAGCTACAAAATGGTATATAATTTGATAGGGTTTGGAGGAGTTAAATTTTTGGAATTGAATTTGATTTGAAATTGCAATTGGGAATTAGTGTCTGACTGCCATTGGGATGAGGAGGAGCAAATGGAATTGTATGTACTGAATTCAAAAATAAGAAATGACCTAGGGTATATAACGATATATATATATATGCGGAACAAAATAGAAACAAATGGGCTCGATCGATTTGGGTTTGGAACGATAAATGACCCGAAAAGCCCATTTCGACTCCGGAACGAAAATGGGTCAACCCATATATCAAAATAAGTGTTTTCAAACATTTTAAACTCAATGAAACAGGTTTCAAATCCCAATTCCATTGTATGAAGTTATGATAAAATCAGCTTATTTCAAATTGATTTCAATTGATTCCAATTAAATTAATTTCTAGGTGTTTTGAGTCCGTACGATCAAACGACAAGTCTGATCGTTACGAAACTTGAAATCCTATAATGAATCACCATTACGGATCCGATGAAACTGGGTTCGTCGAAAACCGAGACAGTGGCCAAAATGGCTATTTTCACGTTAATTAAATAAATTAATATTAAATCAATTAATCACTTTTTCAATTCAAAGTTAATAAATCACAAATTTTATCACTTTAGATTACTTGGACATTTACCATAATTTAAAAAAAAATTAGACATCAATTCAAAGTTAATTAATTTGCTAATTACAGTATTTAACTTCATTTTAATTAAATCCAATTATTTAATATTTAATTCCAATAAATTGTTTTTATTTGATTCCAATCTTTATACTAGATCCACTATTACTTTGTAACACAGTTAAAACTTGTTTCACATTTCATTACATTAATATATTCCAATTTCCATCTTTTATTTGTATTTATAGTTAAATTTCCATTATATTGGATTTTGCCAAATTTACAAATAAATTAAAATTTTAAAGTCCCAATTAATTATTTACCACGGTTTCATTCTTTTATTAACTCAATTATTACCATATGAATAAATTTACATTCCCACTCATTCTATTACATTCCCATTTGGTAAATTTTTTCTAAATCTCATTAATGTAAGATTAAATTTCATTTAATTTTAATTTATTTCTGATTTCAATTAAATAGACTAAATTAACAGGTAACCTACAATAATCATTACTATAACTTTTAATCACACTTATGAATTCATTATTCGCAAACAAATGTTACAATTCTTATATACCCAAATTTTATTCAATGGTCATTTATTTCATACTATTTCATTTATTAATTTAATGTTTGCAATTGTTTTTTTATCAGTTTATAACCAAGTATAACAATTTATAATATTTCAATTAATTGTAATTTCATTCCAATCGTTAATTATTAGGTTCAATTACCATTGTTGCATTTCATTTTAGCATTCATTTCATTATTAAATTACAAAGTTTTTATTTATTTCCATATTAAATTACCAAGATTCATTACTTTAACAATTTAAATAGTCGAAAATTTATGGGTCGTTGCACTATCCCCTACTCAAAACTTTTCGTCCTCGAAAATGAAAAAGGAGGAAAAAAGAATTAAAGAAATCAATCTATCCTATTCAAAATATTAATTTACAAACAATTAATTTGCATAATTAAATAATTTAAATAAAATATATTAATTTATAACAATTAAATCCTTTCATGCTTAAGTTAATAAAATTTTGGAAAATATTTCATAAAATTTTCATAAGTCCAAAATTTACGAAAAATTTCGACGGAGTCTCCTTTGTACGGAGAGGCTCAGGAGAAAATATAATATCAAATATAACAATATATATCACAATATCTCAAAATAATATATCCCAACTGTAAAGCCTCACCCTGAAACCCACCTTAGTAAAGAGAATTAACATGTAATTCCGTATACTAAAGCGGAGAATAGGGCTGGTTAATGGAACTATCTGTAACTTTGCCTTAACCATCTATTGAAAACGTCGATGAATGCTATCTGTATAGTCTTTTCACTTAAGAGGTTCGACGTGTCCAATAAATGACTAACACAAAGCTATAGGTGGCAAAGGATCTATCAGAACAAAACACATCAAGTAAACAAACATCTCATCACAGAACAGATATACATACATGAATGAACGTCTCATATATAATGATTCATCACTTTATAATACCAATACTACAAATGGTGGTATGACAACCACACGAATACAAGAACGAATCAAATGAATATACATCATCTCAGTGAAATAAACCTCTAAAAGGAGAGAGACACGATCTTGACTTCAAAGCATCATTAACGGCAACAACTAAAGAGAGCATCCTGAAACAACTCGGTCTGACCCGAGTGAAAACACACGGGTCAGGCTAGCTAAAAATATCAGTTAAAGATGAATGATCGATAAGGTAAAGCATAAGATATATGGTATCCTTCAAGCAAAGGAAAGCATACACTAAATATTACTTCAATGACGTAAGGGAAGTAGAATTACTCTTCCTAAGGATGAAAAAGATGAAATCAAACAAGGTATACTCAAGTGGTATGATGACACTTGAGTAAAAGAACTATTACTAAATAAGGGTCCATAAGAAGAACATATCAAATACACGTTCGCCTCGTATTACTGGCGAGATTATATGGATATCGATAATAATATACAACCACAATCGTCTTGAAAGACACAACTACAACATCCATATAATACAATGGCACTAACCTTATTAAAAGAATGGAACATGTCTAGGAATGCCTTATTTCATCGGCATATCCTAAGTGCCAAAACAACAAAAATCACAATCACAATATAAAAGGAACTTCAAATATACATATGCACCTTATTTCATCGGTAACATACGGTCACATTCCAAATCTACCCCAAATCATCAAATAATTCGAAGAAGTCATCAAATCATCAATTCAAGGTAAAGCGCTTAATCAAACATTATAATATAACTAATATCACCATATATATAAACATCGCTTTTAGCACTAGGCTATCGATGTGAAGATCAACGAGAAATGGTGAAATCGAAATCATCAAGAACCTTCAAAAGAAAACCTCGGATTGGCCAGATCCTTACATGCCGAAGCATGTTGCGTGCGCTACATCGTGACTAGTACTACTATTTGGTACCATAAACATCATGATGACTGGATTCAAATAATATCGTGAATATCGTGAATGACTATAATCTATAACATCATAATGATTCCCAGTCACAAAGACTCGAGTTAGTAACATCGTGATGATCGGAGTAGCAACTACATCGAAATGACTCCAATCGAGTACTCGTGGTCTGTAGTACAAGTAAACATTGTGAATGTGTCTCAACTTCTCGGATAGGAACCCAATAGGTGTTAACGTATGTCCCATACCATACGTTCGCACCTAACGGTTTACTAGCCGTTAGTTGGTACCACACTAGTAAAACATCATAAACGTCATGAAAATATACTCAGCCTCATGTCATTGGTGAGTAAATACCATACCCTACTCGTCTTATCTCATCGACAAGTAAGAACGTCCATAAAGTCCTCAATCATCATCAAATTTCATCGAAATATTTGCCTCATATCGTTGGCAAGAGCATCTCCATCAATATAGTCCATCATCGAATATACTCCTATTTAGGAGTTCTCGGACTATATATATATGTATGTATGTATGTATGTATGTATGTATGTATGTATGTATGTATGTATGTATGTATGTATGTATGTATGTATCAACCAAATAAATTGATATGGAATAATGCCCCAAATAGGATTTAAATAGATCAAAAACATACCACGAAGTGGTTACCATTAAAGAGGAATTCAAACAATTCCCAAAAGTTGTTTCGATCGTACAAGTCCGAAATTAACCGATAAAGTAAATTCACGAGTCCCATACCTCGTAATTTTACTAAACCGTCTAATTTGCTTCCTCATATGTCCGAAAAAGCATCAAAGTAATTAAAATAAAAAAAATTAATTATAAAATATTTTACCTGAGAAAACGGGGTTATATAACAAATTTTATAAATTTATCTAAAAGATTTTTGGAAAAAACACATCATTAAAAAGGATTATAATATTGTTTAAAAGCCTTAAAAATAAAGAATAATTTTTTAAAAACCAATAAAAATGTATAACAACATTTATTTCCCCAACCATGATGTTAGAAGATTTTATGGAATTTATTCGGATTTTTAAAACTCAAGAAAACATCAATTTGCAATATAATCGGCCTAAACCAGTATTCAAATTTAAATCGAATTCAAATTAATTTAAATTTAAATCTCATCCTAACTTGATTAGTCCATTACTGGACAAAATGATCAAATATTAGCATCAAATTTCATATAAAAAAATTTGCAAAAGAATGCAAATGAAATTGTCGAAATCGGACAAATATATAAATATTGTGGTTGCCAATGACGGGCTAGCAGTAAAAACATCAATTTTCCACCATGTAAACAACAAAATCATACAAAATATAAAACAAAAAAGTTGTAGCATATTTCCTAAGGATTCCATAACATCTTCAATTTCAAGATTCCGCTTAGTAACGCGAAAGTTATGATTGAAATAATACCCAGAAAAAATTTATGTGCACTGGCTATCAACACAGGCCAGCGATGAAAAAGTCAATTTTTCACTCTGTAGACTTTAAAATTATTCAAAACCGAAAACATAAAATTTGTTGAACATTTCACATGGATTCCATAACATCTTTAATTTCAAGATTTCGATCAGTAACGTGAAAGTCATGATCAAAATAATACCTAAAAAATTTATGTGCACTGGCTATCAACACAAGCCAGCAATGAAAAAGTCAATTTTTCACTATGTAGAATTCAAAAACATTCAAAACTAAAAACATAAAAGTTGTGTCATATTTCACGTGGATTCCAGAACATCTTGAATTTCAAGATTCCGATCAGTAATGTGAAAGTTATGATTGAAATACTACCTAAAAAATTTATGTGCACTGGCTATCAACACAGACCAGCGATGAAAGAGTCATTTTTCACAATGTAGACTTCAAAATCATTCAAAACAAAAACATAAAAGTTGTGGCATATTTCACAAGGATTTCAGAACGTCTTGTATTTCTAAATTCGGATTTGAAATGCAAAAGTTATGCTAGAAATACTATTCAACCAATAGAGCAATAATACCAAAAAGAAGTTAAACAACGACAAGCTGAATTTGCAGTAACCAAATAATGCCAGATTCTTGTCCAGAGACTAAATTTAGCTAGAAAATGTAAGTATGAATACTTACCATACACTTTAGCAATGTTTTAGAAAGAATTTGGAGCCAATCTGAGGTCTTTTGTAGAGGTTGAGAACATACAGTACCTAAAAATACCTCAAAACAAACATGCATAGCCAATGGAGAAGAAAGTAAGAATTTACTCACTGTAAAAGAATTTGATGGAGATTTTTGCAGGAGAAGGAAGGAGATTACCTATGGAGTTAATTAGCAAGCCAAAAGAATTAATTTTTTGAGGGCTCCAGCTTGAGATTAGGTTGAAGAGGCAATTGAAAAGTTTCACAGAGAAAGGAAAGAGAGGGAGGGAGAAGAGAGGATTCAGGAATTACAACGTATTGGAAAAAAAATTCCCCTTCAACCAGGCTAGAGTTCACAAAAATGGAAATGGGCTTGGGCTCAATAGTCAAAAGAATTACAACAAAAAGGCCTCAAGGAACAAATTAATTCAACAAATATGTGCACAACATATGTACACATATTTAAAATTTATTTTCTCACAAACTATTTATGCAAGAGATCTCAAATTTTCAACAATTATGAAGTAAAACATTCTAAACCCAAATAAATAGATAAATCTCTATTTTAAACACTTTTACAATAAAGCCCCTATTTTATTATAAATTGCACACTTTTAACTAAATAAAGAAAATAACCCATATTTTAACTTCTAAAACTCCACAAAATATTTTCATTTACTTAGAAAATACACAAACCCATCTAAAACCATAATTTATGGTTAAAACAAATCTCTAACCCAAATTCATGTTTTTATTCAATAAGTACTTAATAAAATTATTACTCTTATTAAAATCAATTAATAAAAGCAAATGGAAATAATTATCCAATTATTGCATTTTTTATCTAAATAAAAACATTTTCCATTCATTTCCACTTATATAACATGAAATAAAATTTTCAAACTCTGTTTTCACAACAAATCCTCAATTCTCACAACAATTAGATTGTTAATTCAAATTTTATTCTCAAAATCAATATTAAATTATAAACTTCGATATAATTTAACATAAAAAGATTACCCCAAACCCAGGATTGTTACAAACTCCCCCTTAACGAAATTGCATCCTCACAATTTCTAGGGAAAAGTTTATACAAAACAACGAACTCAATCAATCGAAAGAAGCTTAGATAAGCGTAGATTTGGAAAATTCCTTATTTTACACCTTAAGATAGAGGAATAGAATAACAAGATTGCTTGAAGTTCCCATAAATCTCCTCGAACATCAGAAAGGGGATAAGCGGAATATAAAAATTTCCAAGCAACATCCCAAAATATTGAAGACACTTCGTCTTCGAATAGCAACAAGAAGGCAAAACGCCAACAAGACCAATCAAAATAGATAGATTACCTGGATAGAGCTGAGACTTAGCTCAAACTTTACCTCAACTCAAGACATAAAAAGGACAATCGAAACAAATTTCCCATGTAATACCACAGAAGATCCCATCAACCAAAGGATACCATCAAGATATGAGCATAATTTCGAAGAAGAGGTGGTTATAACAAGAGACACCAACCTCAGTGACCGCTCGAAAGTGAGTCGTAAAAATATTGCTCTAAGGAAAATAAGCATAAAGGACACGAGCATTTCAAATTTCCAAATCAAAATCTTAAATTCAAACTTTTTATATCAAAACATATCGTGTCTGATTGTCTCATTCTAGCATTTAGGAAATTCTTATCGATAACATTGATCAGGTATATCGACTAAAACTCTTAAACACTCGACGGGCGACCCAACACTAAGAAAACATTTTCTATAAGAAATTTCCTTAGGAACAAAGCTCATTACAAAACGGCCTTTAACTCACCCAAAAATAATTCATAAAACACTTCTCATTTAAAAACATAATTCACCTCTATTGAAACCTCCTAAAATCAAACAATATCTTAATTTCTCAAAAACAAACCTTCAAATTCAAAAAGTTTTAAAACCCAATTAAAATCCACATCAAAGAGAATTCATTGAGATATTATAGTAATACTCAATTCAATGATTGATACGATAAGCTCGAAGGTTCGTTATTACTAACGGTGTAACAAATTATTCAAGGAAATCTCACAACAAGGCATCAAAGATCATCAAGTAATTTCCTTTGGTACGAATAAATATCATACATCTGTATCAGAAGAAACTCAAATGGAAATATCCTAAAAAAATTGTTCTAAGGACAAGACATCACCAAACCGATTTGGAATAATGCGGAATAACTATATTCGTAAACGTACTCTAAAATATTGGTTCGAAGGGTTGTAGAGAGGTGAAAGCCAACAAGATAAGATGAGTAGTAATACTCGTAATACATTTGGATGTATCATCATATATATTTCTGTTCTACATTTATCGTATTTTGTTCTGAAGCTTGCTCTGATACCAAACTGTAAAGCCCCACCCCGAGACGCACCTTAGTAAAGAGAATCAACGTGTAATTCCGTCTACTAAAGCGGAGAATAGGGCTGGTTAAGGGCGACCATCTGCAACTTTGCCTTAACTATCTATTGAAAACGTCTATGAATGCTATCTGTATAGTCTTTTCACTTAAGAGGTTCGACGTGTCCAATAAATGACTAACACAAAGCTATAGGTGGCTAAGGATCTATCAGAACAAAACACATCAACTAAACAAACATCTCATCACAGAACAGATATACATACATGAATGAATGTCTCATATACAATGATTCATCACTTTATAATACCAATACTACAAATGGTGGTATGACAACCACACGAATACAAGAACGAATCAAATGAATATACATCATCTCAGTGAAATAAACCTCTAAAAGGAGAGAGACACGATCTTGACTTCAAAGCATCATCAACGGCAACAACTAAAGAGAGCATCCTGAAACAACTCGGTCTGACCCGAGTGAAAACACACGGGTCAGGCTAGCTAAAAATATCAGTTAAAGATGAATGATCGATAAGGTAAAGCATAAGATATATGGTATCCTTCACGCAAAGGAAAGCATACACTAAATATTATTTCAATGACGTAAGGGAAATAGCATTACTCTTCCTAAGGATGAAAAAGATGAAATCAAACAAGGTATACTCAAGTGGTGTGATGACACTTGAGTAAAAGAACTATTACTAAATAAGGGTCCATAAGAAGAACATATCAAATACATGTTCGCCTCGTATTACTGGCGAGATTATATGGATATCGATAATAATATACAACCACAATCGTCTTGAAAGACACAACTACAAGAATGGATTATATATAGGAACGCCTTATTTCATCGGCATATCCTAAGTGCCAAAACAACAAAAATCACAATCACAATATAAAAGGAACTTCAAATATACATATGCACCTCATTTCATCGGTAACATACGATCACATTCCAAATCCACCCCAAATCATCAAATAATTCAAAGAAGTCATCAAATCATCAATTCAAGGTAAAGCACTTAATCAAACATTATAATATAACTGATATCACCATATATATATATATATATAAACATCTCTTTTAGCACTAGGCTATCGATGTGAAGATCGTCGAGAAATGGTGAAATTGAAATCATCAAGAATCTTCAAAAGAAAACATCGGATTGGCCAGATCCTTACATGTCGAATCATGTTGCAGGTACTACATCGTGACTAGTACTACTATTTGGCACCATAAACATCGTGATGAATGGAGTCAAATAATATCTTAACATCGTGAACATCGTGAATGACTATAGTCTATAACATCGTAATGACTCCCAGTCACAAAGACTCGAGTTAATAACATCGTGATGATCGAAGTAGCAACTACATCGTAATGGCTCCAATCAAGTATTCGTGGTCTGTAGTGCTAGTAAACATTGTGAATGTGTCTCAACTTCTCGGATAAGAACCCAATAGGTGTTAACGTATGTCCCATACCATACATTCGCACCTAACGGTTTACTAGCCTTTAGTTGGTACCACACTAGTAAAATATCATAAACGTCATGAAAATATACTCAGCCTCATGCCATTGGCGATTAAATACCATACCCTACTCATCTTATCTCATTGACAAGTAAGAAGTACCATAAAGTCTTCAATCATCATCAAAATCCATCGAAATATTTGCCTCATATCATTGGCAAGAGCATCTCGATCAATATAGCCCATCATCGAATATACTCCTATTTAGGAGTTCTCGGACTATATATATATCAACCAAATAAATTGATATGGAATAATGCACCAACTAGGAATCAAATACATCAAAAACATACCAAGAAGTGGTTGTCATCAAAGAGGAATTCAAACAATTCCCAAAAGTTGTTTCGATCGTACAAGTCCGAAATTAACCGATAAAGTAAATTCATGAGTCCCATACCTCGTAATTTTACTAAACCGTTTAATTTACTTCCTCATACATCCGGAAAAGCATCAAAGTAATCAAAATAAATAAAAATAATTATAAAAGATTTTACTTGAGAAAACGGGGTTATAAAACAAATTGTAGAAATTTATCTAAAAGATTTTGAGAGAAGACACATCATTAAAAAGGATTTTAATATTTTTTAAACGCCTTAAAAATAAAGAATAATTGTTTAAAAACCTCTAAAAATGTATAAAAACATTTATTACTCCAACCATGATGTTAGAAGATTTTCTGGAATTTATTCGGATTTTTAAAACTCAAGAAAACATCAATGTGCAATTTAATCGGCCTACATCGATGTTCAAATTTAAATCGAATTCAGATTAATTTAAATTCAAATCTCATCCTAACTTGATTTTTCCATTGCTGGACAAAATGATCAAATATTAGCATCAAATTTCATAATAAAATTTGCAAAAGAATGCAAATTAAATTGTCGAAATCGGACAAATATACAAATATTATGGCCGCCATTGACAGGCCAGCAGTAAAAACATCAATTTTCCACCATGTAAACGACAAAATCTTACAAAATTTAAAACACTAAAGTTGTAGAATATTTACTAAAGATTCCAGAACATCTTGAATTTCATGATTCCGATAAGTAACGTGAAAGTTATGATCGAAATACTACCTAGAAAAAATTTATTTGCACGGGCTATCAACACAGACCAGCGATGAAAAAGTCAATTTTTCATTCTGTAGACTTCAAAATCATTCATAAACAAAAACAGAAAAATTGTGGCATATTTCACAAGGATTCCATAACATCTTGAATTTCAATATTCCGATCAGTAACGTGAAAGTTATGATCGAAATACTACCTAAAAATTTTATGTCCACTGGCTATCAACATAGGCCAGCAATGAAAAAGTCAATTTTTCACTCCGTAGACTTAAAAATCATTCAAAACCTTGTGGCATATTTCACAAGGATTCCAAAATATCTTGAATTTCAAGATTCCGATCAGTAACGTGAAAGTTATGATCGAAATACTACCGACCGAACGTGAAGGTAGCGAGGATGAGATGCAGATCGTGGTAGTTGGGAAAGAGCTTATTGATAGGTATAATCAAATGTAGTATTAATTGGAAGTATTTCACGAGTTCGATAATATACATCGCTTGACCAGAAAAAAAATTATGTGCACTGGCTATCAACACAGGTCAGCGATGAAAAAGTCAATTTTTCACTATGTAGACTTCAAAATCATTCAAAACCGAAAACATAAAAGTTGTGGCATATTTCACACGAATTCCAGAACATCTTGAATTTCAAGATTCCGATCAGTAACATGAATGTTATGATCGAAATACTAGCTAAAAATATGTATGTGCACCGGCTATCAACACATGCCAGCAATGAAAATATCAATTTTTCACTATGTTGACTTCAAAATCATTCAAAACAAAAACATAAAAGTTGTGGCATATTTCACAAGGATTCAGGAACATTTTGAATTTCTAAATTTCGATTTGAAATGCAAAAGTTATGCCAGAAATACTATTTAGCCAATAGAGTAATAATACCAAACAGAAGTTAAACAACGACAAGCTGAATTTACAGTAACCAAATAATTCCATATTCTTGTCCAGAGACTAAATTTAGCTAGCAAATGTAAGTATGAATACTTACCATTTGCTTTAGCAATGTTTTAGCAAGAATTTGGAGCCAAGCTGAGATTTTTTTGTAGAGGTTGAGAACATACAATACCTAAAAATACCTCAAAACAAACATGCATAGCCAATGGAGAAGAAAGTAAGAATTTACTCGCTGTAAAAGAATTTGGTGGAGATTTTTGCAGGAGAAGGAAGGAGATTACCTCTGGAGTTAATTAGCAAGCCAAAAGAATTAAATTTTTGAGGGCTCCAGCTTGAGATTAGGTTGAAGAGTCCGTTGAAAAGTTTCACAGAGAAAGGAAAGAGAGGGAGGGAGAAGAGAGGATCCAGGAATTAGAATGTACAGGAAAAAAAAGATCTTCCCTTCAACCAGGCTAGTGTTCACAAAAATGGAATGGGCTTGGGCTCAATAGTCAAAAGAATTACAACAAAAAGGCCTCATGGAATAAATTGATTCAACAAATATGTGCACAACATATGTACACACATATAAAATTATTCTCTCACAAACTATTTATACAAGAGCTCTCAAATTTTCAATAATTATAAAGTAAAAAATCTAAACCCTAATAAATAGAAAAATCTCTATTTTTAAACACTTTTACAATAAACCCCTCTTTTATTATAAATTGCACACTTTTAATTAAATGAAGAAAATAACCCATATTTTAACTTCTAAAACTCCACAAAATATTTTCCTTTACTTAGAAAATACAAATAACCATCTAAAACCGTAATTTATGGTTAAAACAAATCTCCAACCCAAATTCATGTTTTTATTGAATAAGTACTTAAGAAAATTGATTACTCTTATTAAAGCCAATCAATAAAAGAAAATGGCAATAATTATCCAATTATTGCATTTTTTATCTAAATAAAACATTTTCCATTAATTTCCACTTACATAACATGAAATAAAATTCTCAAACTCTTTTTTCACAACATATCCTCAATTCTCACAATAATTAGATTTTTAACTCAAATTTTTATTCTCAAAATCAATATTAGATTATAACCTTCGATATAATTTAACATAAAAAATGACCCCAAACCCAGGGTTGTTATACCAACAACGGGAAAATATATATAATACCGCTAGAAAACCGTAATCAAAGAACATATCTATTTGTCGGGCAAACAACGCTTAATTATGAAACCAAAAGAAGTAAAAATTGCTTCCATAACCTGTATTTCACTTAAATGATCCAAAAGAGTTAATAATTATATAAAATGAAATATTTAAAGTTGTTTCAACCATTAACAAATCAAACAATATAAAACAAAAATCACTTGCAACCACAGCATACAATCATCGCATGAAGCCAAAATGAATCAATTATTCATTTATATCAACCAGCACAAATGATCTTTTGGGTTTAGACACTTTAATCGCATAGAATGACAAATAACTACTAAGTATATCATCTACTCAACAGTCTTAGATAAAATTCAATAGATTATTCATACATTCTAAACAGTTAGGAGTATCCTATCCAAAAAACCCATAAACCAAAACAAACAATGTTTTACAATGTACTTGAGTTATTCTTATTAAATATCTTTCACAACATTTATAGTTTTTATTTTTATTTTTCATTCATACAAGGATTATTTCTTCAACTTACATTTATCTCTTACAACTTTTTATTCCCATTCATCCATTCAGTGTTTATTTCATTTATTACTTACAAAAATTCATTTTCATTTATTCACCTTTAGTTGTACATAACTTCAAACATTAACTTACGTTTATAGTCTTTCACTTACAGTATTCATCTTTCTACTTATTTTTATAATAATAAATTCAACATTTACTTGAGTTTATAATTAATTTACTTATAGTATTCATGTTCAATTTAATTTCTTAGCATATCAATTCATTTACTTAAGTTTATAATTACTTACAATACATACTTTCTATCACTTTTTATCATAGTAACATTTCGATTATAACTTAATTTTATAACAACCGCAACATCAAATTCTTATCTATTAAAGGATTTCATCAAATACTTTCATTACTTTAAGTTTTACTTGTATAATATCCTATTACATTTTCTTATTAAACATTACAACTTTTAATATTTGGTAAGTTATATATATGCTTTTAATAATGCAATTGAAAGTTACACAAGTTTACATTATTTCGTTTTAGTGAATAAATGTTCAATAGTTATCATTCCTTATTTTCATATCTTTTTGTTTACATGTTAAATTTCAAATTCCTTGTATACTTTATTTATAACGTAGCATTTAATCTCTTATTTCCGACTTTAGAAGTTTCAATTATTAATTAGTTAAATTTTTATTCCATTACAATAATTGAAATTCCTTATTTATAGAAATTTAAGAACTAAATGTGGGGTTCCATTTCAAATCATTTAAAACAATATATGGATGTTATACTCATAACTTATATCCAATTATATTTAAAGAAATTTGAAATTTAAATTTTTGTATCAAAATAAATCTGTAGTACAACTACTACAGTGGTCTTTCCACTTTGAAACATGAAAATTAATGTCGACGATGCACGCACTCATCACCGACATTATTTCACAGCGACAGAGAGGGGAGTACATAACTTATTTCTTTTCAAAATTTCTTTAAAACAATTCTTTCAAATCATATTGAAATATTTATATCAGAAAATACTTCTAAATAAAATTATTACTATATCCTAAAATCATTTGAAAGAAAATTTTCAAAATCCCGAAACATAAGTTCTAAATTTTCAAATTTTTCATTTATTTTATTTCCAACCAGTATTTATAAATTTCACTACCTGACAACCAAATATATCATTTATAAAATTTATTATTTTATATATATATATATACATAATATATAATAGGCAAAATTATTTCATTTGCCCATATTTCAAAACAATATCGTGTCTGGATATCCTATTAAGTGTTTAGAAATCTCTATCGATGCCATAGCATCCTATACACCAACCAGAATTTATAAATACAAAACGGAATAAAATTAACATAGTATAAAAACCTTTTTTATAACACTAACAAATACGCTCTCTCATATATACACACACACACACACACACACACACACTCAGCGACTCATCATAGGGTATTACTACCCTATTAATGAAGAGTCAGACCCCATAAAGCTAAGTTTTCGTTAAACCTAGCTCTGATACCAACTGTAACATCCCGCCTTTTTGGACAGGTTAAAATCGACGATAAACCACACACATCAGACTCAAACCATACAAAAGAGCGGATAGTTATTAGGGTGAATGAGAAAAGAAGAGAAAGAAAAAAAACAGAACATAATCTCGCAGCGGAATGACAAAATATAATAATCAAATAACATTTCATGAAGCTGTTTACAAAGCAATTGATTATACTAATACAATGCAGAATCAGAGTTACACATATCAGAGAATAATAAATAATAATGCAGCGGAACAATGTGATATAGCGGAACAAAAATAGTAAATAATAGATATAATAAATAATAGTAGCAAAAATCTTTGTCATCGTCCTTCAGAAATAAGGTCTTCAAAACCTGAAATGCTCAGGCTGACCCAACCAAAGATCTTATGTAAGTTAAATCAACGGTAAATAAATATGAGTGGAATGGTATCAGAGATTTTTACGGAGTTTGACATCTCCTATCCAGTGTCTGACGTGAGTGCAGTAACTTAAGAGTTGCTCGGGATTCACACCTCCTAAGGATCCATTAAACTATCTACTATGTGGTACAATGCGCAATTATAATATGTCTACAGTAAAAAAAAGGTATTAAAATAGCGTTAAGTTGTTACATTTTCCCCCTTAGCACATTTTATAATGTCAATAGTCTATATAGTACCGTAACTCCCTGTAAATTGGGGCCGCCAGAGGATACCCCATAGGTACGACATAAAACAAATTCGTAGAAGGCACGCTAGGGTAGGTGACATGGAACAACTAGGCAATGCTAGGGTAGATATACCAATTACACTTTCGGACTGTTGGTAACGCATAGCCGCAACTACCGCCCAACTTAGAACGTGCTTCCGAGTAAAATCGACGGGTGGCCACCAAATAAATCAAAAGTTGGAATATAATATCGATAGAGTGTGCCCGATTAGAGGAATGACCTCACTTGGCCCATCGATTGCTCCTGTTTTAGCCACCTTAAGCAAACTCATGGGAGTCGGGTCCACATATGTACCTCATATAGGATCGTCGCCACCATCTTACTTCATTCTGGAATCTCCACCGCGTCCACAGTTGTCTATGCGGTTTTTGTTATTGGCAGAGAGTATGACCATATCCATCCCAGTCTCTTTAACAACCAATCGCTTATTACACACCAGATGGTCTTTTACATTTCCAAAATCGTTTCATAATTGATATCAAAATATCATATTCAATTCAAAGCATATCACTTTCAAAATTATTACTTACTTTCAAAATCATATCCGCCTTTGAAATCATAGTACGATAATTATATTTCCTTTCAAAGTCAAATTCATAATTTATATCAGAATATCGTGTTTTCAAAAAATATACCATTTTCAAGTCATATTTCTTCCAAAAATCATATTTCCAAAACAGGTTAAGTCCTTCCTTTAAAATCATCATTTCAATTATTTATAACATTCAAAATTCCAACTTAGGTTATAACATCATTTAACCTTATTCTCTTTCTAAACCAATTGAAATGAATATAAAACCTTCCACGTACTTAGTTTGGAAATTTTGAAATTAGTTATAATTATAAACAGTTAAAATACTCCAAAATAGTTTAATTATAGGTAAAGTACTTTTTAAATTGATTTAGGATAGTTAAATAGATTTAATTTAGATTAAATATAATCGAAATAGGTTACATAACTTTAAAATAGGCTAATTATATTTAAGAAAAATTAAAATGGTTTAATTAGTTTAAAAATAAATCAAATTGGTTTTAAAATTGTTTAAAATAATTTATATAGTTAATATTAGTTAAATAGTTTAATAAATCTAAAAATATAAATAATTAGAAAATTTAAAATAATATATTTTAAAACAGTTTACTTAAAAATATGAGTTGAAATTAATACCAAATTATACTATTCATTTCATTTCAATACATTTGGACCATTTCAAATTTCCAAATCGACAAATCAAGTTTCAATAAACTATCGAATTTCATATCGTTTCAGTCCATGTTAAAATATCAAATTCAAATTATTCCAATTTCAAAATATTTCAAGTTATACTTCGAACAAATTCAATAGCTCAATTTTGATGGAATTTCATTTATACATAAAAATTTAACTTTAAACTTCCGATTTAATTTCTTAAAGAAATTTCTTTTTTTTTAAACCAATTCGCATTTCAACACTAAACTTTATTTTCCAATAATACCTCAATTTATATAAATGAAATTTTATTTCAAAATATCAATTGATTAAATTAAAAAATATAAGGATTTTAAAATCATTTAATTTAACCAATTCGGTGTCCGTATATAATTCTCTACCCTAGGGTCAAGTGATACGGACATTTATCATTCCAATCTGCAAATTTAAAATTTTACGGTTATATATCATTTCAAACCGCAATCCTGAAATATATAACATCCATAAAATCGTTCGAGTCTATCATTTCAACCCGTAACAATTTTTTCTAAATCTATAGATCATTCGGGTACGTATCATTTCAACCCATAGTGCACTTGTAGTTTATAAACGATATAAAATACAACATTCATTCATCTAATATCAACAATCAACGTCCATCACAATCATCATCCAAATCAATCAATAAATATCAATATAGAATGGTAATCAATAACAGGTTAAATAATGATTTAATTCAAACAAATTCAAATTAACTGAGACGATGATTCAAAATGTACCAAACAGTCATAATAAATTCCTAATCACATCATAAATTTGAATTTGACGAACATAAGAAATTTTAGATGTTGCGAGTGGATTAAAACACTCACCTTTGAATTTAAATCGAATCTAAATTCAAATTAAGCCCAAATTTCAAATGATCTTAGAATTCATCCAAATCAACATCACAATATTCGGAATTTCAATATAATCCTAACATAAGAAACCGTGCATAAATCTGAGCTCGTATGTAAAATTTATGGATATTAGAATGATTTGAAATCAAGATTTTAAAATAAATAGCCTAACAGACGTCACGCGCATCAACTTCCTTCCCAAACCCTAATACGTTCGTTCCTGCATCAAGCAATTTAGCCACCGCTGATCGATTCACTAATGCTGATTCCACAAGCGATGACCACGTCACCAGAGCACCCTACCGCGCTAGGCTCGCCTAGCCGCCTCTCCAGGCCGAGTGTGACCACCGAGAAAACCCAAACAAGCACCCACTGCTACACCCAAATCGAAACCCTAATTGCAAATTCTCGACGATCTAGCCATCCATTGACCCAATGACCATCCCAGATGCACTTCACTCGTTCCCCTCCATGCGATTGTATTGTTGATTCGACGATCTGTCGATGTCGATCACGATACAGAGGACGATCGAGATTTAATCTTCGATTTTCGACCAAATAAAACCTAGATCGAAAAACGAATCATAGAACTGAGATGCGCTCGTCCAGAGCTTCAAAACGGTATATAATTTGATAGGGTTTGGAGGAGTTAAATTTTTGGAATTGAATTTGATTTGAAATTGCAATTGGGAATTAGGGTTTGTCAGCCATTGGGATGAGGAGAAGCAAATGGAATTGTACGTACAAAATTTAGAAATAAGAAATGACCTAAGGTTTATACACACACACACACACACACACACACACATATATATATATATATGTATGTATGTATGTATCTATACATATATATATATATATATCTGTGTATATATATAGGCAGAACAAAATAGAAACAAATGGGCTCGATCGATTTGGGTTTTGAACAATATATATATATAGGCAGAACAAAATAGAAACAAATGGGCTCGATCGATTTGGGTTTTGAACAAAATGACCCAAATAGCCCGTTTCAACTTCAGAACGAAAATGGATCAACCCATATATCAAAATAGATGTTTGCAAATATTTTAAACTCAATAGAACAGGTTTCATGTCCCAATTCCATCGTATGAAAAAGTTATGATAAAATCATCTTATT
Source organism: Allium cepa (assembly GCA_030765085.1). Taxonomy (NCBI): domain Eukaryota; kingdom Viridiplantae; phylum Streptophyta; class Magnoliopsida; order Asparagales; family Amaryllidaceae; genus Allium; species Allium cepa. The sequence continues at coordinate 55,215,526 of CM060935.1, read as the reverse complement.
TCAAATTGATTTCAATTAAATTAATTTTATGGCGTTTCGAGTCCGTACGATCAAACGACAAGTCCGATCGTTACAAAACTTGAAATCCTACAATAATTCGCCATTATGGATCCCATGAAACTAGTTTCGTTGAAATCCAAGTCAGTGGCCAAAATGGCTATTTTCACGTTAATTAAATAAATTAATATTAAATCAATTAATCACTTTTTCAATCCAAAGTTAATAAATCACAATTTCTATCATTTTAGATTACTTGGACATTTACCATAATTTAAAACAAATACAGATATCAATTCAAAGTGAATTAATTTACTAATTACAGTGTTTAACTTCAATTGTAATTAAATCCAATTATTTAATATTTAATTCCAATAAATTGTTTTTATTTGATTCCAATCTTTATACTAAATCCACTATTACTTTGTAACATAGTTAACACCCATTTTATATTTCATTACATTAATATATTCCACTTCCCATCTTTTATTTTTATTTACAGTTAAATTTCCATTATATTAGATTTTGCCAAATTTACACATAAATTAAAATTTTAAAGTCCCAATTAACCATTTATCACGGTTTCATTCTTTTACCAACTCAATTATTACCTTATGAGTAAACTTACATTCCCATTTTTCAATTTTTGTCTAAATCTCATTAGTGTAACATTAAATTTCATTTAATTTTATTTTATTTCCCATTTCAATTAAATAGACCAAATAAAAAGGTAACCTATAACAATCGTTAATATAGTTTTTAATCACACTTATGAATTCATTATTCACAAACAAATGTTACAATTCTTATATATCCAAATTTTATTGAATGATCATTTATTTCATACTATTTCGTTTATTAATTTAATGTTTGCATTTGTTTTCTTATCAGTTTATAACCAAGTATAACAATTTACAATATTTCAATTAATTGTAATTTCATTCAAATCGTTAATTATTAGTTTTAATTACCATTGTTGCATTTCATTTTAGCATTCATTTCATTATTAAATTACAAAGTTTTTATTTCTTTCCACATTAAATTACCAAAACTCATTAATCTAACAATTTAAATAGTCAAAAATTTATGGGTCGTTACGGATAGAGTCTTTTCTATCCAGGAGGAGCCACCTCTCAAAAGTTGCAAATATCAACTTCAAATGCCCAACTTAACCATAACCCCACAAGAGTTTAGTAGGATTCGTCACTTGCATAATGACCCACTAATGATAACTTCATGAATTGGGCTCTATGTAGTAATAAAGATTTTTAGTGGACACTAGAAGGGCAGTGAACATCATTTTCACGCACGCATTCAATTAAATGGCTATTCCAAAGGAGAAGTTGGAGCTGAGCTCTGAGCCTACCTTAGGGTTCAACAATAAAAGGTCTACTCCAATAGGACAGATCAAGCTCCATGTGCAGATGGGAATTCTGCCACATTCCAAAACCTTTTAAACTTTGTTTGTCATAATGGAACAGCTCTCCTACTATATCGCCTTCTTTAGGAGACTGACCCTAGATGAAGTTGATGTATTCATGTCACAAAAGTATCTGATAGTGTAATTTCTAACCATGAGTGGATGAGGCACAATAAGAGGAGAGCAATTCAGCTCTGGAAAATTGTGCTTTTCTACACTCGATCAATGCAAAAAGATAGTACTTCTTGTTATGATTTGGCGAAAGAAAAATCAAACAAAATTGAAATTAGAAAGCTCTTGGATGATGGTCCTCTAAGCAAACCATCCAAGGCAAATGAGATGACATGGGCAACCAAGAAAGCTAAGAATGTGTTAAAATGATCTAAATTTTCCGAGAGGAATAGACAAGTGAAAGTGCCAAACCTAATAAGTGAAGAAATAGAAGCAAATAAATTATCATGACTTTCGACTGTTGAAATGTGCAAGAAAGAATAAAGCCAACTGAAGACCTAGGTAAGCCCAGATTCACATAGTTCAACAAGAACAGCGAAGAGTGAAATGGAATTAAGTGACTAGCTCAGTGAGGAATTTGTTCGATTTCTTCAATCTAGCAAGGATGTATTTGTTTAGGTCCCCTCGAACATGGTTGGAACAGATCCAACAATCATGAGCCCTGCCTTGAAAATAGATCTAGTATTACTCCTATTTGACAAAAGAAAAGGTAGTATTATAAAGTTCAAGTTAATGCGTTGAAAGAGGAAGTCAAAAGCTCCTTGAAAGTGGATTCATTAAAGAAGTTTTCATTCCAAAATGGTTGGCCAATCTCATGCTAGTCAAAAAGAAAAATGGAGAATGGAGAATATGCATCGACCATATTGATTTGAATAAATATACCCTAAGGATTTTTATCCCTTGCCTCGAGTAGACCAATCAATAGACGTAAGAAGTGGACATAAGTTGTTGTCTTTTATGGATACATACTCATGATATAATCAAATCCCCATGTTCAGGCTAGATGAAGAGCACACAAGTTTCATAACAGATTGGGGAATATACTGCTGTAAAGTTATATCTTTTGAATTGAAGAATCCAGGGGCTACGTATCAAAGACTGGTAACAGAATGTTTAAGGAACAAATTGGTTGAAACATGGAAGTATATGTAGATGTTATGCTAGTCAAATCTCAAGAGGAAGCCAATCACTTGAAAGATCTTGAGGATATGTTTGAAGTACTAAGAAATTACAAGATGAAGTTGAATCCGCAAAAGTGTTCCTTTGGGATACAATCTGGGAAGTTTCTAATATATATTGTCAATGCCAGAGGAACTAAGGCCAATCCTGACTAAATAAAGTCGATTAGGGACATGACAAAACCAAAGACAAGTAAAGATATGATGAGCTTGAATAGAAGAGTAGAACCTTTGAATAGATTTATTTTTAAAGCCACTAATAAAGGTATCCCTTTTCATTAAAGTAATTAAGAAAAAGAAGAACTTCGAATGAGGAGTAGACTATCAAACTGCCTTTAAAGAATTGAATGATTATCTTGAAAACCCCCTAGTCCTATCTAGCCCTATGGAGAGAGAGAATTTATATCTTTACAAGGCGGTCTCAAACATACAGTAAGTTCAGTTTTAGTAAGAGAAGAGAATAAAGTTCAACTCTCAGTATATTATATAGGCAAAAGGCTTAAGGATGCGGAGGTTAGGTATTCGGTTATAGAGAAGTTAGCATGTTGTTTAATGCTCATCGCCTGAAAGTTACGAGTCTACTATCAGACATACCCAATTAAGGTTTTAATTAACTTTCCACTCAAATAAGTTTTCAATAAATCCGAGGCATCAGAAAGACTAGTAAAATGGGGAAGAGATTTTAACTAATACAATATTGAGCTCCAACCCTGAATTGCAACTAAAGGTCAAGCCCTAACTATTTTTTTCAACGAATGCACATGTTTAAAGCGTAAACGGAAATTTTTTGTTGATGGGGCTTCAAATGAACAAGGGGCTTTTGTAGGATATGTGAATCATTACCCCTGATGTGGACCAGTTGCATTATGCAATCAAATTAGGTTTTCTCGCTACTAATAATGTGGTAGAATATGTGTAACGCCCCACCCAGAGACCCACCTTAGTAAAGAGAATTAACGAGTAATTCCGTCTACTAAAGCGGAGAATAGGGCTGGTTAAGGGCGACCATCTATAACTTTGTCTTAAACATCTACTGAATACGTCGATAAATGCAATATAATTTTTTTTCTTTTCTATCTCAATAGATCGACATACATAGTAAATGTTTAATCCAAAACTATAGGTGGTTGACGGATCTATCAGAACAAAATACAATAACTAAATGTAAAGTACATCACAGAACAGTAATCGACATTATATATATACACACACTGATACATGTTTAGTACAATACAATATGAATACAATAAAGGTGGTACTCGACCACATCATATACATCAAATCAAATGTAAAAACATCAGAGTATGCGGAAGAAATAAACTACTCAAGTGAAAGAGGAGATGATATCCAACACCAACTTCAAGCTAAGTCCAATAGATGATACCTGAAATAACTCGGTCTTACCCGAGTATAAATACACGGGTCAGTCTAGCTACACAAATTAGTCACTACTGATAATTTGAAGCAGAATGGATATCGTGGTACTTCTTCTCGAATGAGGAGAAGGATTAGATAACTCATAGCTCAATACTTAAGTAACAAACGCTACCTAAGTGACTAAATACCTCGAAAGAGGTAACTCAAACTCAATACTCAAATAAAACACAAGTGCCTCATATCATTAGCAATAACCCATAATGAACTCAAATCAACTCACATAAAACTCAAGCAAAACTCAAATGGTTCGATGAACCATTACTCTGAAAAGGAGAAAACTCATCTTAATCACAAATAGAAGTCATGAAAGCAACACAAGACAACTCCATAAGAATGTGAGATCTCAAACTCATAAGTAGGCCAAGGCGGCTAAATCTCACACATACATCTCAATCATAAAAACTCATGGAACTCGATACGAATTCAAACTCATAAAATCTCAAATTCAATAAAGAATTCGATGCATGTTCAAAACTCAGAAAATATTAACACTAATGCACCAAAAACGGCGAATTCAAAACTCATAAAACCTAGATTGGCCATATCCCTAAATACAATGCCGAAGCAATGTTGCACGTGCTAAACTCAGACGGCTGAAGCCTTAGACAAGGTCGCTAACACCTTCCAAAGCAGTTCGTCCTCATGACAAGATCGCTGACACCTTTCCAAAGCAGTTCGTCCTCATGACATGGTCGCTGACACCTTTCCAAAGCAGTTCGTCCTTATGACAAGGTCGCTGACACCTTTCCAAGCCATTTTGTCATCCCTAACAAGGTCGCTAACACCTCCAAAGCAGTTCGTCCTCATGACAAGGTCGCTGACGCCTCTCAAAGCAGTTCTGTTAGGTAAACATCGTGAATGTGTCACAAACTCATGGATAGGAACCCGAAAAGTGTTAACGTGTGTCCCATACCACACATTCGCACTTAGCGGTTTACTAGCCGTTAGTCGATGCCACACTAAAAACATCATAAAACTCAGAAAATTATATCTCGCCTAGTCTCATTGGCGAGTGATAAAGAGATACCATACTTATCTCATCTCATCGATAAGTATTAAATAGCATCATATCTTGTCTCATCTCATCGACAAGTGAAAAACATCATGATGGTTTATCATAAACCATAAATCTCAAAATATGAAATTTTAAACTCAAGACTTGCCTTATGTCATTGGCATGTAAATAAAACATCGTGATGGTTTTCGTCGATCATACTCCTATATAGGAGATCTCAAACCATAATGCTTGCCAAATATTGGCCATCTTAAATAATTCCAATAAATAGAAATTATAAAACTCAAAATAAGCCCTAAAATGGCAAAACATCTCAGAATCAATAATCTCAAATAACTTCGATCAACCTATACTCAAAATATGCAAATGTGTTCAATAGGAAAGTTGTAACACATAAAATAAGCTTTCCGGAACTTCAAAAATCATCTAAATCGGACAAGAAACAAGGAAGATATGATCAATTTACTAACTGTGTTCAGTTTGGATAACATAATTACTAAAGCGACAGAGCTGAGAGTTTACAGTAGCATTTTGATCAATTTATTCTCAAAATATGAAAATATGTTCAACTGTAAAGTTGTCACATATAAAATAAGCTTTCTGGAACTTCAAAACTCGTCTAAATAGGATAAGAAACAAGGAAGATATGATCAATTTACTAACTGTGTTTAGTTTGGATAACATAATTACTAAAGTGACAGAGCTGAGAGTTTGCAGCAGCATTTTGATCAATTTATTCTCAAAATATGCAAATGAGTTCAACAGTAAAGTTGTCACATATAAAATAAGATTTCGGAAATTTGAAAAATCGTCTAAATCGGATAAGAAACAAGGAAGATATGATCAATTTACTAACTGTGTTTAGTTTGGATAACATAATTACTAAAGTGACAGAGCTGAGAGTTTGCAACAGCATTTTGATCAATTTATTCTCAAAATATGCAAATGTGTTCAACAGTAAAGTTGTCATGTATAAAATAAGCTTTCCAAAACTTTAAAATTCATCCAAATCGGATAAGAAACTAGAAAGATATGCCTAAAATAATTTCTGTGTTTCAAAGCTAAGATTAAAACACAGGACAGAAAGGTTACATCTTCTTCAAACTCAAGTTACTCTTAGTAAACAGCTTAATTACAAAAAGTAATGAACATAAAAGTTGTTCCTTATAAAAGCATCTTCCGACTAAAAAAAACCTAACTCAATTTTGATCTACCATTTCAAAGTTATGGTGATTTCAATATCAGGTTTCAACAAAAATATTGCACAAAGAAGAGCTATGTACATCGGTTTCAAACCCAATTTTGACCCTCTAAACCACGGAATTTCTTAAAGTGATTAAAAGAAAACTTGTAGCTAATAGAATGATCTTTCAACTGCAAATAAATTGAGCTAATTTGGATAAATTGGCACTAAGATATCGCTGTTTTACTGCAGCGATATTTTTACAAACAATTTTCAGCAAACTACAACCTTGCAATCATTCAAACTCAAGCAATCAATTCACAACTAATTTGAAACAATTCAATCATCAAACCATCCAATTCAATTCAATTATCAACTAAAAATTATTCTCATAGATTAAAGGTGGTAGTGTGAGTGATTAACTCACCTTTTACTTTCCTATAGCTTGCTAAATCCTCTTTTAAGCCTTGCTAACCTCTTAGCTTCTCCAAAATCACCAAAAAACTCAAGAACAAAATTTGAACAGCAAGCAATTTGATCAAAAAGGGGATCAAAATCATTCTTTTAGAGTTCTAAAGGATAGAGATAGAGTTTAAAACACTTACACTACATTATTGGACAAAATCCCTTTGATTTGAGCTTTGAATTTTGAAATTAGGAACTAGGGTTTAGGAAGATGAATGTTTTACTGAGAAGGAGAATGAATGTACTGATGTTTTAGGAAGAGAAATATGTTTCTCATTTCTTTGCTAACAGGCCAAGTGAAGTATGTTAATGGGCTAGAGTCCAATTTTTCAAGAAAATTAGCTTAGGTTTTAAATTAATCACCCAGTTACATGTTAACAATGCACACCTTCAAATTCAATAATCTATTCAACTTTATTTCATATCAAAAATTTATAAAATTTCATATTCATGATGATAAAATGTTATATACTCAAAATAAAAGATTATTTATGTTTTTAAAACTTTTTATCATCATATTTCTTTTTCTTCTTATAAATAACAAATTTACATCTTTAATTACAAATTCCATTGTAATTAACATTATACATTACACAAAAATAATATTTTTGTGTAATAAAATTCTATAACCCTTTTCAAATATAGTTTTACACTTAAATTATATTTTTAAACTCAATCCCATCATTATTATGAATATATCTCATCTTAAAATTAATCATTTCTTTTAAAAATCATTAAAAGAAGTAAATAGCAATAAGTAACAAAATTATCGCATTAACCCTAAATAAAACACATTTTCCTCATTTTATTTTCTCAAATCATATTAATAAAGTTTTCAGAATATTTTTTCATTTTTATCCTCAAATATATTGTTTATTCCCAATAAACAATTTAAATTCCTCATTAGTTATTAATTTACACTATTAAATTATAACCGCTGTTATAATTCAATATTCTTAGGTAATCGCTAAAATTAGGGTTGTTACAGAATCCCCCTCTTACAAAAATTGCGTCCCCGCAATTTTCTTGAAAAAGAGCTGTAAACAACATAAAAGATACAATCATCGAAGGATAAAGACATGCTTGAATTCCAAATCATTCATACTCTCAATATAGAATGGTCGAAAGAAATAATCAAAAACTCACTTGGTTAATCCATTGGCTCATCAAATGCTAAAATGGTGATTAGTAAACCATCGAATTTTCCAAGTAACTCGAAAGAATTTCGAAGATATCCCGTCTTCGATCAAAACTCAATAAGATGCTCAACAATTAATCAATCGAAAATGATTGATTTCATAAAAATCTACAAATAGAGTCGGGGTCAAACTCACTTAAACCCGAACTCTAAGCAATAGAGAAGAACATCAATAAGATTTTCTTCATATATATGCGGAAAGAACATCCTCACAATAGGGTAGACACAATAGACAAGATAGATAAATCACAAGATGGCTTCTCAAAAGGCCACCAAACTCGAATGACCGCGAAAAATGCACGTCGATAATAATAGCTCAAAGATAGAATATACTCAAGAACAAAGATATAAGCTCAAATTATCATTTAATCCAAGATATTTATAATTTTAAATCTCAACATCTTTTAAATTTTAAAATCTCAATTTTCAACATTTGACAATTTCTCAAACTCTTTACTATATTACTTAGTAAGTAATTTAAAACTCAAAGTTAAAATTCAAATCTCATCTCTTACTTCAAAATTAATTTCCAAAGAATTTTGTAAATCCATAATAATATTCCTAAAAATAAATTATGGGTTTAAATTTTTCTTTACTCTTCTATTAAATCACCTAAATAGATTTTAAAACAATCTCCAAGTTCTCTTATTATACTCTTCCCTTAAAACATTCAATGCATATAATATAGATTCTAAAATCTCAAAATATATACTTCCAATAAAGCACAGCTCTACAATAATCTCATTTATATTCTCATCTTTATAATTTAAAAATAAATAAATGGCATAGCCTCGCCATTGAGTCTCTAATAAATAAATAAATATATATATATATATGTTGGCTCCAGAGTTGGCCGAATGATCAAAACTGCCTCGCTACTCTATTACTCATCTCTAAAATCAATGGCTGCAATTACCATTCAAAAATAAATTTAATATTTAATATCAAAATATTATTTCAAAATCTCAATCCTTAAAACACAAATCATCGTGTTTGATTGCCTCATCATAGCATTTAGGAGATTCTTATCGATAATGTTGATCAGGCGTATCGACCAGAACTCTTAACTACTCGACGGATAACCCAACACTCTCAAATTATTTCTATGAAAGAATAATGCTCATATAAATATATTCTCAAAACATTCTTTGATTTTTAAAATACCCCAAAACTCCAATTTCTCCATTTAAACTCATATATATGGCTTCAAAAACTCAAACCAAAGAACATTAAGAGAATGCATCGAGATATTCCTAGAGTACGCGATTCACAAAATCAACAGAAGGAGATGGAGTGTTCGTCAACTCCTACATGAGGATGAGGCACTCTCGAAAATCATCAAGACCAAAGATAAGCCAGATATTCTCCTCGAAGGAAAAGAAGCATACAAACCACAAATCATTACTTCAAACAAAGTAATGCTGCAAAGGATACCACCGATTGAGTATTCGAAAAGGATATTTAAATAAACTGAATTATAAACTCAATCGAACTCCAATAATCTAGAAACTCACCTCATTCCTTAGTGGATATCCTCGTGGAAGGATAATCGAAGAGCTAAAAGCCAGGAATAAGGTTACCTCAACATTCGATTGCCTGATTGGATGTCAAATCCAAACGGACTCACAAAAATCAACAAAGTCACCTTGATTGGAATTCGAGATATATCATCAACATCTCGATACTCAAGAGTGAATACAGAAACTTCGGAATCATTATTAACATTCCAAAGTGATAGAAATAATAAAACAATCAAATTAGGATGCCTAAATAATTGTAGGATCCTATAACAACAAAAAGGATCGGACTTAACATCAAATAAGTCAATCCATCTCAAATCAAATACATCTCAATATAGTGAGTAATAAGCAAATACTCCCTAAAGCAGCAACAAATAGAAAACTCGAAATGCTCACAACAAGCCAATCGATGTGGACCCCTTAATAGGGTTCACAACTTTCAAAGGAATACAACAAGAATGCTTCAAAGAAATTGGCTCCATCGATATGAACTCACTCGTATCGACAAAAATAAGAATACAATAATCCAAAATAAGATTATTTATAAGATAATATGACACCCAAACTCTATTATGGAATACTACGGAATACAATATACATATTCCTAGACATATTCCATCTCAACATATCCTAATACACGAAAAAGAATTAAAGCACGATTCGAAAACAAGCTCGAATAAAGGACAATGATTCACTCGTACTTTACTTCGACATATCGTGATATACATACAGTTCTATGTTTATTCTACTTTGTTCTGACCACAGCTCTGATTCCAAGCTGTAACGCCCCACCCCGAGACCCACCTTAGTAAAGAGAATTAATGAGTAATTCCGTCTACTAAAGCGGAGAATAGGGCTGGTTAAGGGCGACCATCTATAACTTTGTCTTAAACATCTACTGAATACGTCGATAAATGTAATATAATTTTTTTTTTCCTTTCTATCTCAATAGATTGACATACATAGTAAATGTTTAATCCAAAACTATAGGTGGTTGACGGATCTATCAGAACAAAATACAATAACTAAATGTAAAGCACATCACAGAACAGTAATCGATATCATATATATATATATATATATACATATACACTGATACATGTTTAGTACAATACAATATGAATACAATAAAGGTGGTACTCGACCACACCATATACATCAAATCAAATGTAAAAAAATCAAAGTATGCGGAAGAAATAAACTACTCAAGCGAAAGAAGAGATGATATCCAACACCAACTTCAAGCTAAGTCCAATAGATGATACCTGAGCTAACTCGGTCTGACCCGAGTATAAATACACGGGTCAGTCTAGCTACACAAATTAGTCAATACTGATAATTTGAAGCAGAATGGATATAGTGGTACTTCTTCTCGAATGGGGAGAAGGATTAGATAACTCATAGATCAATACTTAAGTAACAAACGCTACCTAAGTGACTAAATACCTCGAAAGAGGTAACTCAAACTCAATACTCAAATAAAACACAAGTGCCTCATATCATTAGCGATAACCCATAATGAACTCAAATCAACTCACATAAAACTCAAGCAAAACTCAAATGGTTCAATGAACCATTACTCTGAAAAGGAGAAAACTCATCTCAATCACAAATAGAAGTAATGAAAGCAACACATGACAACTCCATAAGAATGTGAGGTCTCAAACTCATAAGTAGGCCAAGGCGGCTAAATCTCACACATACATCTCAATCATAAAAACTCATGGAACTCGATACGAATTCAAACTCATAAAATCTCAAATTCAATAAAGAATTCGATGCATGTTCAAAACTCAGAAAATATTAACACTAATGCACCAAAAACGGCGAATTCAAAACTCATAAAACCCAGATTGGCCATATCCCTAAATACAATGCCGAAGCAATGTTGCACGTGCTAAACTCAGATGGCTGAAGCCTTAGACAAGGTCGCTAACACCTTCCAAAGCATTTCGTCCTCAAGACAAGGTCGCTGACACCTTTCCAAAGCAGTTCGTCCTCATGACATGGTCGCTGACACCTTTCCAAAGCAGTTCGTCCTTATGACAAGATCGCTGACACCTTTCCAAGCCATTTTGTCATCCCTAACAAGGTCGCTAACACCTCCAAAGCAGTTCGTCCTCATGACAAGGTCGCTGACGCCTCTCAAAGCAGTTCTGTTAGGTAAACATTGTGAATGTGTCACAAACTCATGGATAGGAACCCGAAAAGTGTTAACGTGTGTCCCATACCACACATTCGCACTTAGCGGTTTACTAGCCGTTAGTCGATGCCACACTAAAAACATCATAAAACTCAGAAAATTATATCTCGCCTAGTCTCATTGGCGAGTGATAAAGAGATACCATACTTATCTCATCTCATCGATAAGTATTAAATAACATCATATCTTGTCTCATCTCATCGACAAGTGAAAAACATCATGATGGTTTCTCACAAACCATAAATCTCAAAATATGAAATTTTAAACTCAAGACTTGCCTTATGTCATTGGCAAGTAAATAAAACATCGTGATGGTTTTGTCGATCATACTCCTATATAGGAGATCTCAAACCATAATGCTTGCCAAATATTGGCCATCTTAAATAATTCCAATAAATAGAAATTATAAAACTCAAAATAAGCCCTAAAATGGCAAAACATCTCAGAATCAATAATCTCAAATAGCTTCGATCAACCTATACTCAAAATATGCAAATGTGTTCAACAGTAAAGTTGTCACACATAAAATAAGCTTTCCGGAACTTCAAAAATCATCTAAATCGGACAAGAAGCAAGGAAGATATGATCAATTTACTAACTATGTTCAGTTTGGATAACATAATTACTAAAGTGACAGAGCTGAGAGTTTACAGTAGCATTTTAATCAATTTATTCTCAAAATATGCAAATGTGTTCAACAGTAAAGTTGTCACGTATAAAATAAGCTTTTCGGAACTTCAAAAATCGTCTAAATCGGATAAGAAACAAGGAAGATATGATTAATTTACTAACTGTGTTTAGTTTGGATAACATAATTACTAAAGTGACAGAGCTGAGAGTTTGCAGCAGCATTTTGATCAATTTATTCTCAAAATATGCAAATGTGTTTAATATTAAAGTTGTCACATATAAAATAAGCTTTCTGGAACTTCAAAACTCGTCTAAATCGGATAAAAAACAAGGAAGATATGATCAATTTACTAACTGTGTTTAGTTTGGATAACATAATTACTAAAGTGACAGAGCTGAGAGTTTGCAACAGCATTTTGATCAATTTATTCTCAAAATATGCAAATGTGTTCAACAGTAAAGTTGTCACATATAAAATAAACTTTCTATAACTTTAAAAATCATCCAAATCCGATAAGAAACTAGAAAGATATGCCTAAAATAATTTCTGTGTTCCAAAGCTAAGATTAAAACACAGGACAGAAAGGTTACATCTTCTTCAAACTCAATTTACTCTTAGTAAACAGCTTAATTACAAAAAGTAATGAACATAAAAGTTGTTCCTTATAAAAGCATCTTCCAACTGAAAAAAACCTAACTCAATTTTGATCTACCATTTCAAAGTTATGGTGATTGCAATATCAGGTTTCAACAAAAATATTGCACAAAGCAGAGCTATGTACAACGGTTTCAAACCCAATTTTGACCCTCTAAACCACGGAATTTCTTAAAGTGATTAAAAGAAAACTTGTAGCTAATAGAATGATCTTTCAACTGAAAAACATTGAGCTAATTTGGATAAATTGGCACTAAGATATCGCTGTTTTACTGCAGCGATATTTTTACAAACAATTTTCAGCAAACTACAACCATGCAATCATTCAAATTCAAGCAACCAATTCACAACTAATTTGAAACAATTCAATCATCAAACCATCCAATTCAATTCAATTATCAACTGAAAATTATTCTCATAGATTAAAGGTGGTAGTGTGAGTGATTAACTCACCTTTTACTTTCCTATAGCTTGCTAAATCCTCTTTTAAGCCTTGCTAACCTCTTAGCTTCTCCAAAATCACCAAAAAAACTCAAGAACAAAATTTGAACAGCAAGCAATTTGATCAAAAAGGGGATCAAAATCATTCTTTTAGAGTTCTAAAGGATAGAGATAGAGTTTAAAACACTTACTCTACATTATTGGACAAAATCCCTTTGATTTGAGCTTTGAATTTTGAAATTAGGAACTAGGGTTTAGGAAGATGAATGTTTTACTGAGAAGGAGAATGAACGTACTGATGTTTTAGGAAGAGAAATATGTTTCTCATTTCTTTGCTAACAGGCCAAGTGAAGTATGCTAATGGGCTAGAGTCCAATTTTTCAAGAAAATTAGCTTAGGTTATAAATTAATCACTCACTTACATGTTAATAATGCACACCTTCAAATTCAATAATCTATTCAACTTTATTTCATATCAAAAATTTATAAAATTTCATATTCATGGTGATAAAATGTTATATACTCAAAATAAAAGATTATTTATGTTTTTAAAACTTTTTATCATCATATTTCTTTTCCTTCTTATAAATAACAAATTTACATCTTTAATTACAAATTCCATTGTAATTAACATTATAAATTACACAAAAATAATATTTTTGTGTAATAAAATTCTATAACCCTTTTCAAATATAGTTTTACACTTAAATTATATTTTTAAACTCAATCCCATCATTATTATGAATATATCTCATCTTAAAATTAATCATTTCTTTTAAAAATCATTAAAAGAAGTAAATAGCAATAAGTAACAAAATTATCGCATTAACTTTAAATAAAACACAGTTTCCTCATTTTATTTTCTCAAATCATCTTAATAAAGTTTTCAGAATATTTTCTCATTTTTATCCTCAAATATATTGTTTATTCCCAATAAACAATTTAAATTCCTCATTAGCTATTAATTTACACTATTAAATTATAACCGTTGTTATAATTTAATATTCTTAGGTAATCGCTAAAATTAGGGTTGTTACAATATGAATCGATGGTGGCAGGACTTACCTTAGCCCTACAATTGAAAATTCCAGGAATTGAAAACTTTAGCGATTTCTAACTAATAGTAAATCAGTTAAGCTAAACGTATCAAATGAAAGATGCCAAATTGATCCTTTACTTCAAAAAAGTGTTAAGGATATTGACCTAATTTGAACACTTCTCGATACATCAAGTACCGAGTGGGAAGAATTACCTAGTTGATTCTTTGGCCAAATTAGCCAATTCACGAGGAGTACCGAAAAATCAAATTGTTCCAATTAGCTTCCAACTAAGTCCTAGTATAGAGGAAAGGGTCATCGAACCAAAAAGCGAGCCTGTGGTATTTGACTTGATCCTATCCCTTAAACAAGCCAATAAAGAAAACAATCAAGAAATGATTATAAAGAAAAACAAGAAAGAACAATTCATGTAGAAATTAGTAGTCAATACGAAAATAACTTGATGACATCCCTTGTTAAGTACCTGATGGAAGGGAAACTAGCAAAAGATAAAAGAAAGACTAGAAAGATAAGGTGTCAAGCCCCAACTTTTACCATGATGAACAGAACACTTTATAAAAGAGGATATTCACTCCCTTACTTGAGGTATGTTAGTCCAAAAATGGCTTAATACTTTTAAAATAAGAACATGAAAGATTCTATGGATATTATTCTAATGGAATAAAAATAGCCAAAAAGGTCATGAGACATGGTTTTCAATGGCCCAAGTGAGTAATGATGTAGTGAATCATGTAAAGAAACATGAGAAGTGTAAGAAATTTTAACTTATCCCACATATACCCCCACACAAATTAACCCCAATTTTGAGTCCATGGCCTTGTGATGTATAGGTAATCAATTTAATTGGACCATTACATATATGTAAGGTGGAACTAAGTTTGCAGTTGTAGCCATCGATTATTTCACCAAATAGGTAAAAAAGCTGAACCATTACCGAATATAACATCAAGAAAAGTGTTAAAATTTTTGATTAAAAGTATGGTCACTCGGTTTGGAATACCATGTAAGATAATACCCGATGATGAAACTCAATTTGAAAGTGAAGAATTTACGAGATTCTGCAACAAGAATGGAATAATCAGAAGCTTTTCATCCGTAGCTCATCTAAAGCAAATGGAGCCATTTGAAGCTGCCAACAAAACTATTAAAACTATCCTTAAGAAACAAGTGGACAAAGCTAAAGGGAATTAAGTAGAAGAATTACCACTTGTGCTTTGGGAATATAGAACTTCTACTAAGACCGTGATGGGACACACTCCATTTTCTTTAACAAATGGATGTGAAGTAATGCTTCCAATCGAAGTTGAAGTTCCATCTCATCAAATAATTTCATATGCATTCGATCCCAATCAAGAATTGAGGAAAGACTCCTTAAATTTAATCAATGGATCAAGTGATGAAGCAACTATACGAACAATGAATATCAACAAAGGACATCAAGATATTATAAACCCAAGTTAAAGGAAGGTCATTTCAAAAAAGAGATTTGGTTCTCTGAAAAGTCATGGCAAACACCAAAAACCCGATAGATGGACCACTTAGACCAAATTAGGAAGGGCCCTTTGTTATTCATGAAGTAATTCCACCAGGGACTTATTGGTTATGTCGAGGTTATGCCAACCTAATGGCAACATAACAGCAAGAACTTGGAATGTTGAGGACCTAAGGCCTTACATTCCAACAATGGATGAATAAAGGAATTGAGACAAGTATGTCTACGGAATAGATAATCAAATGAAAGAAGGAAACTAAAAGCAAAAACCTAAATCATTTCCTATAAGGTAATAAGGGGTGACATAAAAGCCTTTGATCTCGCCTCAAGGGCTAGTCAAAGCACCTCTTGGAAGGAGGCCAAAGCAAGCCTTTGGTCCCATCTAAGATGGCCTGGCCAAAGCCTTATATGCCTTCGGTCCTAGAGGGAGGAATGAGTAAGCCTTTGCTTCCACCTAAGATAGCCTGGCAAAAGCACCGAACTAGCCTTCAGTTCCACCTATAAGGCCTGGCTAGAGCACATCCGAGAGGAAGGACGAATAAGACTTTGGTTATGCTTAAGACAACTAACCAAATGCATCGACCGGCCTAGATCATTACCTATAAGGTAATTAGGGTCTCAAGCCTAAATCATCATCGAAAGAGTGATAAAAGGCGAAAGCAATCAAAACGTAGATCATCACTAAAAGAGTGATAAGGGGTGAAAGGAGTCAGAGCCTAAATCATCACCCAATGAGTGACAAGGGGTGGAAGAAATCAAGCAAGTTCAAATCTACCCTAAAGATGGGTCAAAGCAACCGTTGGAAGAATAACAATCAAACACGTTTAGTTCTACACCAGAGTAAAGTTATAATAACCTTTGAAGGGTAGGCCAAAAACTATCTAAGAGCTCTAATATGAGCATCCTAAAAGTTTCAAATCTCACATGAACCTAAGACTTCATCCTTAAGAAATTCGAGATTAAATTAGTCCTCAATCTTTTATTCCTAAGGTGGAATTTAAATTTTCTAATGAATAGCGGGAACCTCTGATATTATTTAGATTCCTAGTCTCCTACTAACTGGGACCAGATGGGTTTATGAACTTCTATTCAGAAAAAACTATGGTATTATTACCAGATAGATTTCTGGTCTATTATTCGGATATGATTATGGTATTATTACCAAATGGCTTTGGTCTTCTATTCGGATAAGACTATGGTACTATTACCAGATGGGGTTTTGATCTTCTATTCAAATAAAACTATGAAATTATTACCAGATGGGATTCTGGTCTTCTATTCAAAAAATTATGGTATTATTACCAAATGGGTTTCTGGTCTTCTATTTAAGTGATACTACTAAAAGATGGATTTCTGATCTTCTATTCAAGTAATATTATTTCCAGATGAATTTCTAATCTTCTATTCAAGTAATACCATATGGATTCCAAAGCTTCTCGCCAAAAGAACTTATGGGTTAATGGATTGAATTTATGGACTTCTTATCAAATGCATCTATGGAATTCTTTCCAAAAAAATGTTTAGTTTTCTTATCAAGAGAATCTATGGTCTTCTTATCAAGCAAATTTTTGGTTTTATCGGATAAAATTGGCTTTACATTGAAACGTGAAGGCTTCTTTATATAAATAAGAGGACAAACTAATTCATATCCATACCAAATTTGAGAGGGATTGTTTAACGTTTAATATGAAGTTAATAATCAAGATCATTGTCATCTATTTTATGTTTTTCAAGAACATGGGATTAAAGAGAAATCTCATCAAAAGTTGGAAAGATGATAAAATACAAGATTTTACACTAAAGTGTAAAAAGCCACTTTTATACAAGGAAGGGGGCAAATGTTATCCATATATTTTCTGACTATAATAAACAAGAAGACATGGAAGTAATGGAAGATAATGCAGCAACAATAATGTAGAAAATAGGAAAGTATCAAATTTCCGTGGTATGGAAAACATCAAGGGAAGGATAAGCATTATTAGGTTAGGCGCGTTGACGAACCTTAACAATAAAGTATAATGGTCAATTAAGGAAAGATGGCATGTGTCTACAACCTAATAGATGGCATATGTCTAGAACCTTAGAGATGGCATGTATCTACAACCTAAGAGATGACATGTATAAACAATTTGAAGAATATTGAGTAATCGAAAGTGAGAAATAATTTCGAGCCATAACAATGGAGGAACATGTCACATAACTTAAGGAGAGTATCAAACTTGTAAATAATGATAGGGATGAGGAATGCCTAACAATGAGGAGATATCAGATCTCTATAGTCTAGAGGATATTGAATCCCTATATCCCATGAAATATCGGATTTCTATAACATAATGATGAAAAGCATGAAACTAAGGAAGGGTGCGGCACCACTTAAAGATGTTGAATATCTAAGCATAGAAGAGGATATCGAGCTTTTGATTCAATTGCCGGTGTCAAGCCTTTACAACACTAAGTGTTGTAAAGAAACTCCTACAAGGTAATGGATGTTGAATGACAAAGGATGTCGCTTATCATGAGTACATTGAGGAATGTCTGATGTTATAGGATGTCGAATGCTAACAGCTATGAAGGATTTCAGGCTTCAAGAAGCATGGATGATTGTCGATATCAACAGTACACGGAAGGTTTCCATATATCAACAGTGTATAGAAGGTTGCAGAATTTCAACTATACAAAAAATGTTGCCACGTATTATCAATGCAATGAATGATGTCAAAAATCAAGGGTGTAGTTGTACATGTGGCGGCGGCCGCCTACCTCCACCCTTATAAATATGGACCCTATGGCAATTTAGTGGAGGCAAATCATTTCTTTCTCTCCTTCTCAAAATTAAAGAATTATAAACACTAAATTGATTTGGGGCAAATTTAGAACCGATTGTAACATTTGAAATTTATGAACAAGGACTTGGAAAAAATGACTTTGCATAGCCTGTTTACCTGGATTATGCAAATTTGACTATTATTTGACATGGATGTCCATATGACTAATTTTTGGATTCGAACTTCACATTGGGCCTTTATCTTGAACAAGGATGCTTAAGCCCTTGTCTAAATTAGTATTTAGTTTGCATAATGACTTTATCATATGAACAATAGATTATGGCTTATGTGAATTGCCTATCTTGCCTATTAATAAATGATTAAGGGACTATTGCATATTAACACGACTTACCTACTTTACCCTTGGATGTGTGACATGAACTTTTCGATACTTCCATATCAGAAGTTTAGAGGCATCATAAGACCATTTCAAATTTGTACTAAATCTTGCGTGATTAAGCCCATCTTTGGTTCAATGACACCTTACTGACCAATCGAAGCAATGTCACTCTAAATGACATCATGGATGTTAGATCAATTTTGTGTTGACAACTTGCATACTCTTTAGTTGTTTAATTTCCTTAAGCTAGAGATTATATTTGTTGTATTATTAATATATTGACTAGATGATGTAAAATACATGCATGTATTTGTTGAGTTTCATAAGAATATATGTTGTTTGATAGACTTTGATAAATTTGTTCAAACAATATAATTGATATCGGTTAAAATATACAAATGAACTGAACTAAGATTGACATAGAAATATAAAATATACTTACCAATAAATATTTTGACATGTTGTCCCTTTAAGACCCATGCAACGGGAAATTTATATAACCACTAAACATTCATGCCTTGGTCCTTAAATGTTTATTCGTGGAAGACTATGTATTGTCATCTATGAGTGTTGAACTCTAATAGCGGTACAAGAATACAAGTATTCAATCCATATTCAATGACATATAAATGCTATATGGTGAACGATCACCGCTCGTAATGTATGAAACTTTAATGAAGTTAGTTCATTAAAAAAAGAAAATAAACTATAATGCAAAATCGTGTATTCAATTAGTTTGATTACAATAAGGATCTCCTTTGAATAGTTTGACCATTTCGGAAAGAAAATCGAGTGTATGAGAGTAGATGTAACTCTACACAGTTGCGATGAAGAGAGTGACTGCTCACCTTTGCTTCGTGAAGGGACATTGAAAATGAGAATTGTATAAATACAAAAAGATATTTGATATAGAATGAGAAATATGATTTCTATTCCAATTGTGATATAATATAGCAAAATGTTTTCTATAAAAAAAATCCATGAGTTTTAGATATTTAGTCAAAAACTCTTGACCATAAATGAAAGTATGCTATGCAGTGTGGATCGTATAATATGGATATATGATAATGCAGAGTATACTGATGATAATAATACTGTAAATGATGTGGAATAAAAAGCAGTACAGTAAAATGACACCAGAGATTTTTATACTGGTTCGGAGCACCGTCCTACTTCCAGTCCCAGATTCCTTCTGGAATTTCACTAAAACAATAACCCTCACTTAACCCGGAGGAATAGGTTTATACACCCCTGAGCTGCCGAACGGGGACCTGAGTAGCAGAACAAGATTTCACCTCAACAGCCGAAGAGGACTTCACTTACCTGAGCAGCAGAACAGGACTTCAACAATTATAGAAAATAATTTTGACTTATGTGTTCTGATAACACAGATTTGTCACTTGTAGTACACCCTTCCTGTAATCTTCTCCTTGGCTATAAATGTTTATATTTGAAGTATATGAAGAATAGAAAGGTATAGTGTTGCTTTTATGCAGAATAATTAAGAGTATGATAGCAAATAGATTTCAGAAAGTTAGATCAGAGAATAAGAGAAATCGACTGTAATTCAGTGATTTGAAATGAGGTTGGAGTTTGTATTTATAAGTGCTAGAAAACTACGACTGTTGGTGAAGAGTTTTGATCGAAGTGTTGCATCCGAATCTTTTCGTTAAAGGTTCGCAACTCTTCACAAAAGTCATGTCCTTTAAAAAATATGGCTGTTATAGAAATTCAGTCGACTAGACTACATGGTCAGTCGACTGAATATTCAAACGAATTTAAATATTCAAATATACATGCACTGTGCATGTTGCACATTTTACCCAGTGTCAGTCGACTAGACTACAGGGTCATTCGAATGACCTGGTATATTTTGTGCAATATGCACAGTTTTGTGTGTGTGTGTGTGTGTATATTGTGTGTATATATATATATATATTATTTTTAAACTTTAATTAATTAATTATATGCTTATATAAACTAATATATATACTTGTAACTGAGGAGAGATTTTAACAATATTAATCTAAGACTCAAACATTCAAAATATAAAATTGATGCACCAGTTTTGAAGTCTTGTCTCCTTGTAGTATATATTCTCTTTTTGTAGTAGTCGTCAAATCTATGTGTTGTAGATGAAAGCTCTGTGTCATGAATCAAAACCAAGTCTCAACATTATCCCTCTTTTTGATTGATGGCAACCTGTAAATAGATGTAGATTTCGACTGTATATGTAGAACAACATAAATACTTACTCCCCCTGAATCTCTGACGCTTTGTATCCTGCATTTTTATTCATAGCAATAATATTTCTCCCCCTTTGTCATCGACAAGAAGAAATAAGAAATATGATATCGTAATGTGAAAGATAGTATGAAATGAAGCAAGAAATAAACATTCGCACATTTAATATCCATAGACAATAGTGTATAAATGCAAAATAAACTAGAATGGCCACTTAGATACAAGCCGTATGAATTTAAACAATTGTCTTGAATTAAAAGAAAAGGAAATAAATAAACTTCTTACACCATCGGACCCTTACCCCTACCACCATCTTATTCATTTCCATCATCTCCTTCATCACTAGTAGCTTGATCGTCTCCAGAAGAAGAAGTAGAAGACCATGTAAACACGGATTGCTTTCCCGAATCTCCCAAAGTAGATGTAGAAGTACCGGAAGAGCACAATATTACTTCCCATAATTTTATGAAAAATCCTTTTACTTTATCGAGCTTCTTATCCACTTTTTGAATGTTTGATTGAAGGAATTGTTGATTACGGCACATGATATTGATGGCGGCACGTGGTTGAAGTCCTTCATCCGGAATTGTAATTTCTTCTTGCTGATATCGAGTGGAAGTTTGACGAGATGGTCGGTGAGAGGACTCGCCTAGTTGTGGTTGAACTTAATACGTTTGACGTTGTGTCCATTCTTTAAAGGAAATTATAGAAGGGGGTCGGGCAATAGGTAACTTCATTAAAGCTAGTGTCGGAGCATTTAAGCATCCCATTGTAGAAACTGGTGAAGCCGGTTCCGAAACTTCACAAGCTTTGAGTAGACGCATAATATATTCTCCATGATAAATTATATTCATTTTGCCTTTGTTAAAGCTTAAAAGGTCGTCAAGTATTAAACAAAGCTAATTAATTTTGATGTTTCCAAATATGGCATACAAGGCTCTAAAATTATGCTCATAGACGAGTTCATAACTCCCGGTTCTAGGAGTTACGGTTTTCATTAAGGCACGATGAATTATTCAGGCTTTTGGTCGTAAAGACATTGATTTTAATTGACGCAAATCGTCTTCAAGAAATAAATGGCTAACACGGTCTCTAACCACCAAATCGACATCAATAGTAGACAATTCAACTCCATCATTGTATGTTTTTAGTATATGAGCCATACAATCTAGAGAAAAGAAGACGGCCTTACCACATACTAGGATCCATATGCAATCTTCTTGATTCGAAACATCTTGATGACCCAAACTGAGATTAGCGAAGAATAATTTAACCATAATTTGGTTAATTTTGTGTTTATTGTCGTTAATATCAATTAACGACTCCAAATTGCTACGGCGGGCTAATTCTTGAATATGATAAGCTGAGAAATCAGGAAAGTTGACGAATGAACCTTCGAATATTCTATAATCTTGCATCCTTCTCCATCGCTTTATTGCGGTGTCGTCAAATAACCATTGCTGAATTTGTTCAGTTGAGGGTGGTTGAGATGAGGAGGAGGCTTGACCTTTTCGTTTTGGTGCCATTTAATTTTGATTTGAAGGAGAAAAATTTGAGTTTTGTAGAGCTTAGGGTTTGGAGTAGTTTGAAAAACTAAATTGGGAAGGAGAAGAAAAGGGTAAAATGAATATAAAGAGGGTGGAAAGGTTAAAAGCCTTTCAGATCTATGACTCAGTCGACTGGTGCAGACGTTCAATCGACTGAAGCTGAAGGATGTTTATTTCCATCCTTCTGGTCCAGTCGACTGAGGGCATGTACCATTCGATTGGCCAGTAGTAAATTGTGTCGTTGTTTCAGCGTCAGTCGACTGGTGCAGGCACTTAGTTGACTGATGCAGAAGATTGATTATGCTCAATCTTATGGTCCCGTCGACTGGGAGCCAGCTCCAGCCGACTGACCTGTATCAGTTTTCATAATGAATTTATTATTATATAAAATTTGTATTTCTTATTTATGCCATTAGTGTATAATTTATTTTTGAATGTGAATAATTTTTATTTTTAAATTGTTTGTTTATCAGACGGGAAATAATTTTATTGTAAAGATATATAAACGTACATATTAAAAGAAATTTATTAAGCATATAACGAAAGAAATTATTAAACACAAAGATTATTTCTTTAGGCTTGGTGTTTTGAATTCTTTCAGTTGTTTCCGACGAATGTTTGAAGCTTCGTTGCGAACCCATGAATTTGGCGAGTATGGGGGTCATGGAGGAGACGAAGTCGAAGGGCGTCGAATTGGTGAAACAACATTTTCTTCTGTAGGGTGTGATGAAGCCCCATAGAATTTCATTACAGTATGTTCGATTATACCTATACGTCTGGAGTTAATTTTCTGCTCATAATATATCTCTCATTGAAGCATTAGAGATTCTTGTTGATAATGATGAAGATCGTTGATTTTTTGTTTTGTGTTTGATGAAATATCAATGGTCCTTTTCCCTTTTTTCTTTTCAGGTGTGTATCCGGTATGGTAAGTTGATGATGGCGAACCTTGATGGTTTGGTGTTTTTGGGGAGTTTGGTGTGGCAAGGATTTCAATAGAATCGGTAGTGGATGATGTTGACATTTTTGTAAAGGCTGATGGTGATTGATTTTATAGTTCAGAGAATCGTGTAATGTTTTTTTTTGAGTGCTTGTAATAGGAAAATGTTGCTATTTATAGTTGTATATGTAGAAAAAATAGGATTTGGATTGATGAATCTTTTTAATTTTAGGCTAAATGTAGTAGAGTCAGTGGAATTTCTGTTGGCTGTGGTTATTTGAGCTGTTATAATATGTATAAAGTTAAAAATATAGAAATGCAATAGTATAAAGATAATTATACATATACAGTAGTATAAAATACACGTAATATGTTCAATAAGATAGCCATAAGAGAGTAGAATAGAAAACATTAATAGCTCAGGTGGTTAAGACACCTAGGTTATTCATAACAGGTCAAGAGTTCGAGTTTCAGCATGGTTAGAATTTCAAAAAAAAAAATTTTTTGACTTTTTAGTTAAAAACTTTATATTGTTATGTATATATCTTTACTTGAGATTATCCCAAGTTCACGTCGCAATTTTATAAACGTATTTTCTAATATTGGTTTAGTAAAGATATCTGCTAACTGGTTTTTTGAAGGTACGTAGTCTAGATTTATTATATCTTTTTCTATATTATCGCGTAAAAAGTGATATCTAATATTTATATGTTTAGTTCTCGAGTGATTTTGTAACGACCCAGAATTTATATTAATTAAAATTCGTATATTTAATTAATTTTAAATATTAATAAGTGAAATTTATAACTCGAATAAATTTTGTTTTGAATAATTGGATTTAATTGGATAATTAAATCGATAATTTAATATGTGAAAATACGTAAATAATTGAAAATTGAGTTTAATATGATTGAAAATGATTTGTAAAATTTTATTTTATCATATTGGAGTTATAATGATGTTATAGAACTTTTAAAATCGAATTAAGAGTTAATTTGTGAAAATTGAATATTTTGATATTTAATCGACTAGTGAAATTAGTCAATTTTCGAACAGTCTCAAAATTGGATGAAACTAGTTTCATTGGCTCCGTAATAGTTTGTTATTATCGGATTTCAATTTTCGTAGCAATCGGGGTTTTCGTTTGATCGTGGCAGCTCGAAACGCATTGAATTTGTTTTAATATTTTTTGGCGAGTTAAAATAGCCATTTTTCAAACAGTCTCGGATTTCGACGAAACTAGTTTCATAAGATCCGTAATGTGATATTATTGTACGGTTTCAAATTTCATTTCAATCAGATTTACCGTTTGTCCGGGGCAAGCTAAAACGCCTAGAAATTTGATTTACCGATTTAATTTAAAATCGAACGTTTATTGCCATAACTCGCACAGATGATCAAATTAGCCCCCGAAACACGTTCCATTGTATTCGAAACGTGGGGTAAACCTTAGGAATGCCAACCCGCACGCTTCGTTTGGAGTTCGAAAAATCCGGGATGAATAATGTCGCGTATTTTTCTATAAAAGGACCTCCCTCTTCATAAATTTGCAAACCCTCTCAACCTCAAACCCTAGCCGCCACCTTCAATTTCTATGGCCAGAAATTCACCTTCTTCCTCTCTTAATCTCTTCCAATCCATGAATAATTTGAAGAAACTTTCAACTAACAAATTATAGAGTGCAACGAGAGCTTTAAATCCACATGGGCGAGATGTTGTTTAGTTGACCAGGGGTGGAGTTAGGGGGCTACGTTCGTGGCCATGTATCATTGATTTGCGTGCAAAATGGGGGGCCAAGCTTCTTGATATGGGGGGCCGAAGGTAGCTCTTGTCACGAGCTTCAACGTGGAGGTGGCTGATCGCTCTGGAAGTCGTCGTGGAGGTCGCATAATTCAACTAGATGGGCGGCCTATGGGTTTGTTGTCGCGTTTGAAACGTGAGGGAGGAAGATGGATGTTGCGGCCCAGATGCAAAGTTACAGAAACGAATGGCCATGATGGTATTAGGGTTTAGAAATATAAAATTATGTTGTAAATTTATAACTAAAAATTCGTGAATGTTTAAAAATTCATATCTTTTTCATACGAGGTCCGTTTTGGACGAAACCAGTTGCGTTGGGTTCGTATGGACGAGCATTACGCTATGGAATTGGATTGGAGTCGTTTGGGTTAGCGAAAATTTTGGGTAAAATTAAACGTCCGTTTAATTTTTTTCGAAATAACAACTAAAAACGAAATTGAAATCAAGGTGAGAACATCTCACTCAATCGAATCGGTTTCGATTTTAATTTTAAATAGTTAGATTTAAAATTCTTGAATGTATGTTTGAATGATGATTGTTATCTATTGATTGTTAAAATAGACATTATATGCCGTTAGTAAGCGGATGTTATTTATTAAAAACATATACCGCGAATATTTCACAGTACAGTGAAATTGGTATTATTTATGTACTTGGAGTTGATTTCCCGTATTATATAGCGGATGAGACCCTATTGTGCCGTCTATTAAGCGGATAATATTTTAAATCCCATATACCGCGATAATCCCGTACTGGAACGGAATTGGTATTGTGCTAACATCTTTGGATGCAGGAAAACAGGATGGAGGGATCCAACTGGATTCCTCAACAGTATTTATTTGATTACAGATATTTTGATATTTGTTGATTATCATATAGATATATGATGTCGTTGTTGTCGTGATTGACTATTTGGTGTGTAGCATCATTGGGCCAATTTTGGAATTTTAAAAGGATTTTTAAAGTGATTTTTGAAAGTATACGTTTATAAAATATTTTTGGAATTGATTCATTTTAAATAAATAAACGTTATAATGTTAATGTTATAAAAATTATGATTTTTGAGAAATATAGTTAAAAGTTCATTTTTGAAAATATGGGGTTAATGATTTTATAAAATAGTTTAAATTGGAATTTTTGAATTTATTATAAAAAGTTTAAAATATAGGATTTATGAAATTTGATTATTTTATAAATCAAAATGGTGAAATTTATAAAGGAGTTTAAAGACGTTTTAAAAAATATATAAATTGATTTATATAAGAGATTTATAAAATTGATATTTATAAATTAAAATATTGGGATTATAAAATGAGTTTTTATAAGTGATAGAATGAATTGTAAATGAACTTTGAATGAAATTTATAGAATTATAAATGGTGAAGTTATAAATGGAATTTTATAAGCAGTAGGTTTATAAAATTTGTAAAGTTATTAAAAGAATAGATTTGGGTAAATAAATGAATCTTATAGGTTATAAGATTTATAATTTGGGAAGTTTAAAAGAACGATTTTGTAAACAAATAAATTATAAGTATTTAACTTATAATAAACTTTTGGTATATAATTGAGTTATAAATTGAAATAGATTAATAAAGGAGATTTATAAAAGGAAGTTGTTATAAAATAAATAGAAATGAAATTTATAAACATTGTTTTATAAATCCGCAAACGGCTAATTTTGATAAGTAAATTGTTATAGCTTATTAATGGAGTTATATTCACGTTTTAGACAGTGAATAATCCTTTAAAATAAAATGTATAGAAATGATGAAATTGGTTAACGAATTATATTCACATTTTTGAATAGTGAATAATATGTTAAAGAAAATGTTTTGGATGTGATGTTTTAAATAGAATTAAAACGATCTAACGATGTTTTTAAAATGTGTTAAGATTCGAAACCATAGATTTCAACATTGATTGTTGAAATAGACGTTTTCGAGAAATAGAGGGAAATGGTGGACTATAACACTGTTGTTATAGTAAATGATTTTCGAAAGGAAATGCTTTGTATAGTATTGGGATTTATATATCTATTTTAATTTCGAATCCCTATACTAGTGATTTTGGGTTGTCGTAACGATGTTTTGCGCAACATTCGTTTTGGCCCAAATTGATATATTTAAGAGAATGATTTCCTTAAAGAATGAAATATATACTTAATTTTGATTTAAGTATATTGAATATTTTCCAAATGTTGAAAATAAATAGATTTGTGAACTACTTATTAATAAGTAAGTATGGAAATGTTTTTTTCCAATATTAAGTGAATATTTTAAGATTTTATCTTTTAAAGATAAATTGAAAATGAATAATTGAAATCGTGTATTCATAAATATTTTGGAATTGTAAATTCACTACGGAATTTATAAAAGAAAGGGGAATTTGTTTAAAAATAAACGTTGATTTATTTTTGAAGTGTGGGAATTAATTTACAGATTTGGAACGTAAATATAAAGTAAATCGTTAAGGATTTATTTAATGGGTTTAAAAGAACCATGTTGAAATGAAAGTATTTCCACGTAAGGAAAATGTTTGAAATTTGTTTTCAAAAGTGGTAAATGTGAAAAGTGATTTGAAAATTGTTTTCAAATGGTTGAAGTGTGGAAAATATATATCTTGTAAAGATATTTTTGGAAAATAAATAATTTGGAAAATTACTTGTTATCTGGTGATGTTGTGCATATCCATTGATAGTTCAATAACCGACTATCAATATTTACCTTTGAATGGGTATTTGTTGTGATTTGTTTGAATTTGAATGTCATACTTATTTTTAAATAAGCGCTCACTATTTGGGTTAGCCGGGAAAGGACCTTGGGGTCGTATAACCCATTCCGAATATGTGATACGTCGTTATGAATTGCATTTGAAGACCGGTGTTGAAGACCGGATATTTTTGAAAACGGAAGGATTACCGACAAATGTTTCTACACCGAATGGCCTCGGTATAGAAATTCCATATGTGATGGGAAGTCCGGACGTGATTAGTGAATATCCGGATTGCAAGGACTTCTTTTAAGTGCCTTCGGTTCTGTTCGATCCAGGAACAGACTTGTATAGATAGTATGTATGACATTACAAATAGAGATATAAAGCTGATTTCTTTCAAATATATTTCTGTTGGTGGCGGAGAATTTATTCTTTTAGCTTAACACCCTTCTCTGAGACGTACGAGCTCAGAGGTTATGTAGTTGATGGTTATCAGCGATATATTCCCAATTTGGTAATGTGACATGCTGAGTGTTGCTGTGAAAATGATCATTGTTTGATCATTTGTGATATAATCATTTGTTTGATCATTTATCTTTGTGATCATTACTTTGATCATTTGTTGACCCAAAGCATGGCTTTGTGGACGAGACTTCGTCGGACCTCACACCACGGAAATGGTCAAAACAGGAAGGATGCAGCAAGGTTATTAGGGGTAGCGCCCTTTAGTGTATGTCATTCCTTCTGGATAGAGGTGGTATCATGGTATGGAGCCCAGATACTTAACCTATGTTGTTGCTGCAAACTTATTACTTTGTGGTTGTTGGAAATCGAGGATCCTCGGATGTAGATCGGTTATGATTGGGGGATGGCATATTCGTGTCAGTAGTTACCCAGTTAGGGGTAACCCGGCCTTGTGTTGGCAGAGATCCGGTTTTGTTCTCGGGACGTCATTCCAGAGGCGTTTCCATGTCGCAATGGGAAGTTCCTTGGCCTGACCATTTGTTGGAAATCCAAAGAAACAATACGATCTTGTACGGTTTTAGTTGTAGAACCTATCATTCACTTATGGTGGTCACCACTGTTTGGATGGTAGCTATAGTAGGCATAAATGCGAAATGCCTATGCTGGCTAAGATTTATATCTTTATTTTCGAAATGATTTTTCCTACACTATGCATAGTAATAATATCAAATGTTTCTTTTTAATACGTATCAAGCATCTTTGACTATCATAAGGAGAAATCTCCTCCGATTCTGCGTGTGCATTGTGTGTGTGTGTGCGGGAGGCCTTATGGTAGTCTCATATTTTTTAAAGCATTGCGAATCTATTTTAAAATTATCCTATTCTTTGTTTTAAAGATAAACTGTTTTGAGTTCTCACACCAGTCACATGAGTGACTCGGAGTTTATTGTTTTCCTTCCTAAACTCTGGGTGCCCACCAATTTCCACACGGGCAGTCAAGAGTCAGGTTTATCAGGATATTCTAGAATTCGAGAGTTGCTGGAGGCAAGATGGATGGCATGGCGTATTACTAGTATATAGTATTTATTTTCCGCTGCTTTGTTTATTGTTGTTTGATTGTTGTACACTCTGATGATACAATGTAATGTAATGTGTGTAATGTAATAACTGATATAGTTCTTTGTTTAAAGATTTTTCATTTATCTATTATATGTTGTTCCGCTGCGATTGTGAGATTCTGATATTGTTCTGCTTTTTTTTTCTGTTCCGTTCTATTTTTCTTCTATCTTCTATCTCTTTCTTTTTTCTTAAAAACCCTAAGCGTTCGTATTTCCATTCATCTTGAGTTAAGCACTGGAGATTTGTGTATATTCAAGGAGTACGGATTTGCGGGTCCTTACAGATTTACAGGATTTTTAGATAAATTTATTGCACTAGAATTATCGCAGTAAATTGTTGATTTTGATAGATTTATTCCAAAATCTTTAAGTGTCTTTTGCATATAAATCACTAGTGTGCAAGCTAGTGCTGCAGAAATATATTATGCTTCACAAATTGATAAGGAGACACGGTTTTGTTCCTTATTGAACCATGAAATTAATGATTTACTGATGAATGACACGTACCACTTGTGCTTTTTCTATCCGTTCGTTATCCTTCGAAATCAGCATCGTTGTACGATACTAATTCTAATGAACAGTCTTTTGGATAGAATAGTCTGAAATTTGTAGTTTTATTAAGATAACATAGTATTCGTTTTACAACACGTAGATGTGATTCTTTCGGGTCTGCTTGAAATCGAGCGCATAAACATAAACTCATCATGATATCTGGTCTACTTGCTGTTAAATATAGTAATGATCCTATCATACTATGGTATAATTTTTGGTCTACACTTTTGTCATTTTCATCTTTATCAAGATTTCTTATTGTACTTATAGGAGTTAGTTTGGCAGAAGTGTTTTCCATTCCAAAATGTTTAATAAGATTATTACAATATTTTTCTTGATTAATAAATATTCCATTCGAAACTTGTTTAATTTGTAATCCTAAAAAATACGATAATTCTCCCATATAAGACATTTCAAATTCTTTAGTCATTATTTCCGAGAATTCTTTACATAATTCATTATTAGTTGAGCCAAATATAATGTCATCGACATATATTTGAACTGTTAATATATCATTTTTAGATCGTTTTATAAATAGTGTTTGATCTACTTTTCCTATTTCGAATCCAGAATTAATCAAATAGCTTTTAAGACATTCATACCAAGCACGTGGTGCTTGTTTTAATCCATATAAAGCTTTCTTAAGTTTATATACATGATCTGGATATTTTTCATGAATAAATAAAGGAGGTTGTTCAACATAAACATTTTCTTTAATATAACCATTTAAAAATGCACTTTTAACATCCATTTGATAAAGTTTAAAATTATTAAAACACGCGCGTGCTAATAAGATTTGTATTGCCTAGTCTAGCAACCGGAGCAAACGTTTCATCGTAGTCTATTTTTTCTTCTTTGTTATATCCTTGTGCTGCTAGTATTGCTTTATTTCTATTTATATTTCCTAATTCGTATGCTTTATTTTTATAAACCCATTTAGTTCCTATAAACGCCTGATCACTCGGTCTGGGTACAAGTTCCTAAACTTCATTTCATTCAAGCTGATTTAATTCTTCTTCCAAAGAGATAATCCAATTTTCATCGAATGATGCCTCTTTAGTGTTTTTAGGTTCTATAGTAGATATAAACGCTACATTATCCATTAAGTTTAATTAACTTCTAGTTCGAACATTCGAATTTATTTCTCCAATTATAGTTTCTATAGGATGATTTCGTAAAACTTGTCGCGGAGATCTTATTGTATTAGTAGTATTTCAATTTTCTAAATTATAAACAATGTTTTCATCTTCTCTAGACAAAATGATATCGTCGTCATCGTTCGAATTGTTTATAATTGTTTTTGTTTTATTGAGTAAGTTATTGTTATTAATTGAAGTAGAAGCATTTTCATCAAAAGATACATGGAGTGATTCTTCGATAGTATTTGTTCGTTTATTAAAAATTCGATAAGCTTTACTTCGAATCGAATATCCAAGAAATATTCCTTCGTCGCATTTTGAATCGAATTTTCCAAGCCGGTCTTTAGTATTTAATATAAAGCATTTTGATCCAAACATTTTAAAATAAGATATGTTTGGTTTTTGTACCGTTAAAAAGTTCGTAAGGAGTATTTTTGGTGCGAGGTCTAATAAAAACACGATTCAAAACATAACAAGCAGTTGCAACAGCTTCTTCCCAAAATTGTTTTGGTAACATGCTTTCATTTAATAAAGTTCTTGCACATTCTTGTAGAGTCCGATTCTTTCGTTCTACAACTCCATTTCTTTTGTGGAGTTCTAGTAAATGAAAAATTATGAAAAATTCCTTTCTTCTTACAATAGTTATCAAATTGTATATTTTTGAATTCTCCTCCATGATCACTTCTAATATTTTTAATTTTAATACCTTTTAAGTTTCGAATTTGTTTAACAAAAATTTTGAAATTTTCAAAAGTATCACTTTTATTTTTTATAAAAATAGTCCACGTATATCTAGAAAAATCTTCAACTATTACAAATACGTATTTATTATGATTTATGGATTGAATTTGGGTAGGGCCAAATAAATCCATATGAAGTAATTCGAGCGGTTGTAATGTCGAGATAACTTTCTTAGATTCAAGCGAGGATTTGGTTAGTTTACCTAATTGACATGAGTCACATATATTATCGACTTTAAAATTCATATTAGGTAATTCTTTTACAAGATTATTTTTAGAAATTTTGTTTATATTTTTTAAATTGATATGGCAAAATCGTTTATGCCATATCCATGGATCATTTTATTTAGCTATTAAACATAAATCTGAGTTATGATTAACTTTCATATTTAAAATGTAAATATTTTTATCTCTATTTCCTTCGAAAATAAGATTTTGATTCTGATCAAGAATACTACACTAATTTTCAGAAAATGAAATTTTAAAACCTTATCGCATAGTTGACTTATACTTAATAAGTTATGTTTTAAATTCTTAATTAATAAGTAATAAGAGGTAAATTAGGTGTACCGTAATTGCTCACATCGCCTTTGCCGATGATATATCCCTTGGAATTGTCTCCGAAAGTGACAGAACCTCCATTTGAGTATGTAATATTTATCAACATGTACTTATCTCCTGTCATATGTTTTGAGCAACCACTGTCGAGTATCTATTTTCCTCTTTTCTTGAGTGGGACCTGCAGAAAATATGAGATTATCGTTGGTACCCACTTTTTTAATAGGGCTCTAAGAGTTAGATCTTAGGAAACCAAACCCAAAAGGGTTTAGTATCCCTTTTATAAATATAATTTTTGTTATTATGTACATCTTTTATGAACGAACTAATATATTTCTTTCTTATTAGTTTGTTATTAGTTTTAGGTATCCATATACTTATGGTTTTAGAAATTGGTCTATTTAAATACGTGGATGTTTTATTAGATTTAGCTTTGTTCAAATTACTAGCTTGAGACTTTTTGACTTCCTTCTTATATCCTAAACCATGTTTATTATTAATAAATCGTGAATTCTCAATAATTCTAGATAAATTTTGTCTTCCTTTATTAAAATTTGAAACATTTTTAGTGATTCCATCTAGTTTAGTCTTTAGATTTGAATTTTCTTGTTCTACCATTTTAATATTAGTTTTTAAAACATGATTCTCAAAAACAAGACTATCATTCTTTTCTTTTTGAGTTTCAATTTCTTGACTCAATAATATAAGTTGAGAATTAACATTAGAGAGAGATTCTTTAGTTTTCTCAAGTTCTTCTTCCAATACTTTTTTCTCGTCTTTGAGCATATCTCTTTCGAATTCAGCATTTTTCTGATTTTCTACAGCTTCTTTATATTTCTTTTTAAGACTTTTTAAGGTGTCTAATAATTCAGAGTTTATTTCTATCATATCATCAAAAGTAAAATCACTAACCTCATTAGCTTTAGCCATAAAACATACGTTAGCTTGTTCATTATCGCTTTCACTTTCACTTCCTGATGAAGATGATGAGGAATCTGAATCATCCCAAGTGACCGAAAAGGATTTTCTTTTGAATTTATCCTTCCTTTTATTTCGATATTCTTTCTTTTGATCTGGACAATCTTTCTGCATGTGCCCCTTTTTGTGACAGTTATAACATTCCATAACTGATAAAGACGGTGGTTTATTGCTGTTTGAACTTCTCTTCCCATTGTTTCTGTTTACTTTTCTATATTTCAAAAATTTCTTGAAGTTCTTGGCGATAAAGGCTAGATCGTCTTTGTCTGAATCTGATTCTTCTTGTTCTGCGTGAAATGCTATATTCTTTTTATCTTGAGCCTGAACTCTTTTAGCCTATAAATTCACTTCATAGGACATTAGATTTTCGATTAACTCTTCAGGTTTTATGGTAGAGAGGTCATTAGCTTCTTCAATAGCCAAGACTTTTCTTTCCCATTCATCCATGAAAGAATTTAGGATTTTTGATACAATATCAAAATTAGTGTACTCTTATCCTAATCCTAATAGTGAATGATAGATATCTTGAAATCTAGAGTACATATCATTGATGGATTCATTTTGTTTCATTCTAAAGTTTTGAAACAGATTTTTGAGCATGGAGATTTTGCTTTGTTTGACTTTGCTAGTTCCTTCATGAGTGATTTTAAGTGTTCTCCATATTTCATAAGCAGTTTGACACATGCTAACACGATTAAATTCATTTCTATCTAGTGCACAAAATAACATGTTCATAGCTTTAGCATTGACGGTAACATCTAATTTTTATGCGTTTGACCAAGTGGAATATTCTCCAGTAGGAAGGGTGTATTCATTCTGTGTGATATTCCATGATTCAAAACTATTTGATTGCATATAGATTCTCATACGGGTAGACCAATAATTATAGTTCAAACCATTAAAAAATGGAGATCGTGCAGTAGATTGACCTTCAATAAAACTAGTGGTAGTGTTGGTGTTGTTTTCCATATTAACAAGATATCAGATAACTGTGTAACGGTTATAAGATGCCTTGCTCTGATACCAAATGAAAGTATGCTATGCAGTGTGCATCGTATAATATGGATATATGATAATGCGGAGTATACTGATGATAATAATATTGTAAATGATGCGGAATAAAAAGCAGTATAGTAAAATGACACCAGAGATTTTTATACTGGTTCAGAGCACCGTCCTACGTCCAGTCCCAGACTCCTTTTGCAATTTCACTAAAACAATAGCCCTCACTTAACCCAGAGGAATAGGTTTATACACCCCTGAGCAGCCAAACGAGGACATGAGCAGTAGAATAGGATTTCACCTCAACAAACGAAGAGGACTTCACTTGCCTGAGCAACAGAACAGGACTTCAAGAACTACAGAAAATAATTTTGACTTATGTGTTCGGATAACACGAATTTGTCACTTGTAGTAAACCCTTTCTATAATCTTCTCCTCGAGTATAAATGTTTACATTTGAAGTATATGAAGAATAGAAAGGTATAGTATTGCTTTTATGCAGAATAATTGAGAGTACGATAGCAAATAGATTTTAGAAAGTTAGATCAGAGAATAAGAGATATCGATTGTAATTCAGTGATTTGAAATGAGTTTGGAGTTTGTATTTATAAGTGTTAGAAAGCTACGACTGTTGGTGAAGAGTTTTGATTGAAGTGTTGCATCCGAATCTTTTCGTTAAAGGTTCGCAACTCTTCACAAAAGTCGTGTCCTTTCAAAAATATGGCTGTTATAGAAATTTAGTCGACTGGACTACATGGTCAGTCGATTGAATATTCAAACGAATTTAAATATTCAAATTCAAATATACGTGCACTGTGCATGTTGCACATTTTACCCAGTGTCAGTCGACTGGACTACAGGGTCAGTCGATTGACCTGGTATATTTTGTGCAATATGCACAGTTTTGTATATATATATTATTTTTAAACTTTTATAAATTAATTATATGCTTATATAAACTAGTATATATACTTTTAACTGAGGAGAGATTTTAACAATATTAATCTAAGACTCAAACATTCAAAATATAAAATTGATGCACCATTTTTGAAGTCTTGTCTCCTTGTAGTATATATTCTCTTTTTATAGTAGTCGTCAAATCTATGTGTTGTAGATGAAAGCTTTGTGTCATGAATCAAAACCAAGTCTCGACAATAAATTAGTTACAGTAAAAAGTAACCCATAATAAATAGTTAAATGGAGCTTCATATTCCATACACTATTATAATAATGGTGGAAATAGTGGGAGCATGTCATATAACATTTATTAGGGATGCATCAAGATACAAAAAAATTATTTTCCTAAATAAACCAAATATTATTTATGAAATAATAACTGTTTACAGTATTGATTGAAAATAACTGTAGTTTTGTTTTGTTATAATATATTGAATATTCGTAAATAAATCTCCTGGAATAACAACATTTGTTGCATTAGCTACATAACATATAAGTATCTAAAGTTTTAATAATTATTTTTAGAATTATGGATTAAGCCATATCTTGAAGGAATAATTCTTTAAATCATAAGATTATGAATCATATGGTACTGATGAATTATGTCTTATAAGATTAAGGATAAAGCACCTATTTAAAGCAAGCTATAAAAGAATTGGTGAACTTTTTGGATTGATACATAAAGACGTATATAGTTAAAGTCTGATGATACCAAAATGGACTCACCTATTTTATTTTATTTGCAGATGAATTATCATAGAAGTAAACATGAGTATCTAATACACAAGCAAAGTATTTATTATAAGTTCATTGAATATAGAAGGAAGTAGAAAACATAACATGTAAAGAAAGTAAAATAATTCAATTTGATTTGAATATGTGAGTATTTGGGAAAGAATTCCCAATGTAACTAAAACAAATAAGATTACATCTCAAAAGTCACTCCTCCTGACGACACATAATCATGCATCGATAAGGAATAACTAGACTTTGTTGGACAAAGAACAATTGATGATGAGTGACATCGAGTTAAATACTTTTTATTAGGTAGTGTTCTTACGGGTAAGTACTGTTATCCCGCCTTTTGGCAAGGCCATGACACCAAGAACTTGACTAGAAACCAAGGATGGTTCGCCATGGAGATCATTAATGCATAGGTCTGCTATGGATGTCGGTAAATTTTTTCCAAGTCCAGATCGAGCTACAATTGATATGCATGGCAAGAAAAGCTAATAAAGCCAACATTCCAAATTTCAAGTCAATCGGAGTTGGTATGCTCAAGATATTGATCGATCACGGTTGAGAAATCCAAACTTGCATCGATCATAACTCAAGATCTACAAGTCCAAATACCACCAAATTTTCACAGTAGCTTACTGGCAACATGAGGAATGTTCACGCTTCAGCTTAATTGGATCAAATCTTGATCGATTCGAAGTTGATTCGTATCGATCACGGACCAACTTGCATCGATCATATCTCACAATCCACATGTCCAAATGCTATGAAATTTTCACAGTATCTTACTGCCAACATGAGGAATATTCTTGCCAAACTTCAGCTCAATCGGATCAAATCTTGATCGATTCGAAGTTGCTTCGTATCGATCACAGACCAACTTGCATCGATCATATCTCACAATCCACATGTCCAAATGCTATGAAATTCTCACAGTATCTTACTGCCAACATGAGGAATGTTCTTGCCAAATTTCAGCTCAATCGGATCAAATCTTGATCGATTCGAAGTTGCTTCGTATCGATCATGGACCAACTTGCATCGATCATATCTCACAATCCACATGTCCAAATGCTATGAAATTTTCACAGTATCTTAATGCCAACATGAGGAATGTTCATGCCAAATTTCATCTCAATCGGATCAAATCTTGATCGATTCGAAATTGAGTTCAAATCGATCCCGAAACGTGCCCCAATTTCCTAAGGCCGGGCATGTGGGCCCCGTCACGTGCCAGAAGTGGTCTCCCAAATTTTCAGCGAAATATCAACCTCCAGCATTTATAAATAGAGCCCCTGGTCATTCAGAAAAGGGGTCGGAGAATTTTCAAAGTAAAAGAACGCCCGGACACAGCCACGTTCACTCCAGAACGCCATCACTGCCATTGATCTCGAATTTAAGCTTATTATCTGCTGTACTTCGCTATAAAAAACTTGTAATCTTCAAGTATCAAGCAATAAAGTGATAAAACTTCAGAGTGGACGTAGGCCATACGCCGAACCAATCTAAAACTCTGTGTTTCTATACATTTTCTTATATATTTATTGGTGTGTTTGTTAGATCTTCTTCATTTTACAAATTTTCTCTTTATTTTATCTCTTCAAACACATCCGAAGAGTGTTGTGCCCAATTTTGGTACAAACACTTTGGTGCTTTCACTGAGAGCAACCCAGTTTGTCTCCCGTTCGTTGGGTCTACTTTCGATATCGGATTGCATAAATCTAAGGAGAAGATCCAGATCTATTGTTCAGCGGTTCCTTCTATTCTATTCCGATTGCCCCAGATCTAACAGGAACCATATTCATCGTGAAGGTCGTACCCATATTTACGAATCCAGAAAAAATGTTGTTTTTCGTACCCATGTTTTCGAATCCAGAAAATATGCTGTTTTCGTATCCATATTTTCGTATCCATGAAAATATGATGAAGTTCGTACCCATATTTTCGAATCCAGAACAACTGTTGTTTTTCGGACCCATATTTTCGAATCCAGAAAATATGCTGTTTTTCGTATCCATATTTTCGTATCCATGAAAATATGATGAATTCCGTACCCATAATTTCGAATCCAGAAAATATGCTGTTCTTCGTACCCATATTTTCGAATCCATGAAAATATGATCATTTTCGTATCCATGTTCTCGTATCCAGAAAATGTGATGATTTTCGTATCCATGATTTCGTATCCAGAAAATGTGGTGATTTACGTATCCATGCTTTCGTATCCAGTAAGTGTGGTGATTTTCGTATCCATGCTTTCGTATCCAGTAAATGTGGTGATTTTCGTATCCATGCTTTTGTATCCAGTAAATGTGGTGGTTTTCGTATCCATCAGGGAGCGCTACTTCGTATCCATCAGGGAGCGCTACTTCGTATCCATCATGGAGCGCTACTTCGTATCCATCAGGGGGCGTTGCTTCGTATCCATCATGGAGCGCTACTTCGTATCCATTAGGGAGCGCTACTTCGTATCCATCACGGAGCGCTACTTACTTCGTATCCATCAAGGAGCGCTACTTCGTATCCATCATGGAGCGCTACTTCGTATCCATCAGGGAGCGCTACTTCGTATCCATCATGGAGCGCTACTTCGTATCCATCAAGGAGTGCTACTTCGTATCCATCCATCTGCCTCCAATTCGAATCGATACTCACATGTACTTCGTATCCATCCATCTGCCTCCATTTCGCATCGATACGCACATGCAGTTTGTATCCATCCATCTGCCTTTAATTCATATCGATCTAGCCATTTCGTATCGATGCTACTAGAGCTAATTCTCTGGATGGATACGAACTGGGTCTTTCAGCTGATGAATACGAAAAGTGCAATTCCTCTGATCGATACGAAAACGAGCGCATCTGATGGATTCGAACAAGAACGATACGAAGAAGGACTTTTCAGGTTGCTTGATGGATATGGAATTTCAAAAAAAAATATTTTCGGGTACGATCCAAATTTCCTAAAAAGAGGCTAAAAAAAATTTCGGGGGGAAACCATACAACCTCCAGAGAACTTCCTTAATACCCTATACTGGTCACCTATCTGTTAGCCCATCTTAACCAACTCACATCGAATCGACATTACCAACCGCTCAAACGTTGGGAAATCGGGCATACATCATTCACTAGTATACAAGGCCCTGTAGCCTTAAAATGAACTTGATAATGTTGACATTAGTGTCTCTCCTAGTCAGGACCCATTCATTGAAATCATCCTACATGCAAAATTTGCAGCAAAAGTTTAGCATGCTGATTATGTCAGTGTACTATGGAAATTCAACCTCCGACACTATCTCATGAAGGGAGAATGGTGCATGGAATCCATTAAGAATGATGAATGCCATCAAATGCAAAATCCATGCTCTAAATCAGGAAGCTCCTCTTCTTTAGATGGCTACCGTGGATGCCAACGCCATAGGGCTGCCTCGGAAAGGATAACTCTAACAATATGTTCGAGCCCTATAAAACGAAGGGCCGAGAATCCCTGATCCCTATCAGTCACAAACTTTGGTCAAACTGAGCCACTTGCATTAGACTTCCAACAGAGAAGGGCTAGACTGAAGTGCAATAGCAAGCATACGACGCTGCTTCACACATCAATGAGATTTAATCCGATCTCTTTTGAATTAACTCTATTTCAATTTCGTTTATGTTGCGAAATATGACTGACTTGAATTAAACTACTTGCAAATGATGCAGGTAACCGAGTACTTAAGGATGGGTGCAAAACAACCTCCGTGTACTATGCTCAAATCATTGAGGTATCATCATGACGAGCATGATTCAACCACTCGTCGGCTGCTATATGCACCTAACTTGGGGGCAGGGCATTAAAGCAGAAGAGACTGACAAGGTTGGGACTCCAGTACAAAGTGGATGCAACCGACCATCCACCCATTTGCCTATGCAATTTAATTAGGAGATTTGAGAAAAACTTGTAGTTATATGTCCCAACAATGCACTCTCCATCTCGTACTTGAAGCTCTCCAAAATACTTATGCTTCTTCTGATGCCCAATAGAATCAGAATCACACCAAAGATGGACGTGACATGACCTTCCATGCATCCAATCCTACATTGGACAATTGGGGTTTTTTAAGAGCACATATTTATAGTCGATGTAGTTTGACCATTCATTCCCCAATTTGCATCAATGATTCGACAAAACAATCATGCCACAAACCGACTTTATCAGGGGCCAACCCTCAATTTATAGTCATCAACAACTGACTGCTTACTCGCTAATCATCATGAGCCATCATTCCAACTCTCTTCCTCAACTCGACTGGAAGTGTGCAAAGCATAAAGTGGACGTGGCGCGACCGTCTACTCTCCAACTCTTGCCCCCAACTTAAGGGAAAATACACAACTCAAAGTGGATGTAGTTCAGCCATCCTCTCCTCTGCTCGAGCTCAAAGCTTGCTGGAACACTAATCTTACTCCTTAGGCTTGGCAGAAGTGGGATCCAAGTGAACACGGATGTGATTCATCCGTCCATAAACTAAGTCACATCCTTCGTTGATGGCAGATAAGTGGAAAGTAATTGAGATCCCACCAATCATTTGCTAAGCGAAACCCTCATCTCGGGGGCAAGCCATCACATCAAAGGTAGAACTGGACCGACACACGACAGTCCTGCAATCAGCTCTAGATTCCCAGAGTGCGAACCGGAGTATAAACACTAACTCCACTTTCCTAGAGTGTGAATTGGAGTATAAACATCAAATACATCGTTCCCAGAGTGTGAACGGACTCCAAATTCCTAGAGTGTGGACTGGAGTATAAACATCCAATAAATCGTTC
Organism: Allium cepa; assembly: GCA_030765085.1. NCBI lineage: Eukaryota > Viridiplantae > Streptophyta > Magnoliopsida > Asparagales > Amaryllidaceae > Allium > Allium cepa. The sequence continues at coordinate 55,174,158 of CM060935.1, read as the reverse complement.
CCAGAGTGCAAACGGACTCTAACTTCCCAGAGTGTGAATTGGAGTATAAACATCCAATAAATCGTTCCCAGAGTGCAAACGGACTCCAACTTCCCAGAGTGTGAATTGGAGTATAAACATCCAATAAATCGTTCGCAGAGTGCGAACGGACTCCAACTTCCCAGAGTGTGAATTGGAGTATAAACATCCAATAAATCGTTCCCAGAGTGCGAACGAACTCCAACTTCCCAGATTGTGAATTGGAGTATAAACATCAAATAAATCATCCCTAGAGTGTGAACAGAATCCAAATTCCCAGAGTGCGAATTGGAGTATAAACATCAAATCCATCGTTCCCAAAGCGTGAACGAGTTCCTAAAAAGCCCAAATAGGTGTGACTGACCATCTATAGGCTGACTCCAACTTCCCAGAGTGTGAATTGGAGTATAAACATCTATTACAGGTTCCCGGAGTGCGAACCAACCCATCAATGTGAACTCCAAGTTCCCAAAGCATGAATTGGAGTACAAACATAAATTACAGGTTCCCAAAGCGCGAACTGAAGCATCCATGCTAACTCCAGATTCCCGTAGCGCGAGTCGGAGTACAAACATCAATTCCAGGTTCCCGGAGTGCGAACCAAAATGCAAATTCTAACTCCAGATTCCTAGAGAGCGAGTTGGAGTACAAACATCAATTCCAGGTTCCCGTAGTGCGAACCGAAACGCCAATGCTAGCTCCAAGTTCCCAGAGCGTGAATTGGAGGATAAACATCAATTCCACGTTCCCGGAGTGCGAACCCAAAACATACATGCTAACTCCAACTTCCCAGAGCGTGAAGTGGAGTATAAGCATCAATTCTAGGTTCTCGGAGCGTGAACCAAAAAATACATGATAACTCCACACTCCCTGAGCGTGAAGTGGAGTATAAACATCAATTCCAGGTTCCCAGAGCGTGAACCAAAATATACATTCAGCTCCAGATTCCCAGAGTGCGAACTGGAGTATAAACATCAACTAACTCTAGTCCCGAGAGCGCAGACTGGAGTATAAATACCAAACGGGTTTGACTGACAATCCATCAACCAACTTCAGTCCTCAAAGCTAGAATTGGAATGTAAACTTGCTACAGGTGCAATTAGACTGTCCACAAACTAACTCTACGACTGTAGGCAGAATAACAAATGATTGAAAAGAAGAAAAAGGTGACCCGCTACATCGCTAGCTTAGCGTCCTTTACAACTTAAGGCAATGACTGCAAGGAGGCCTTAATGCTAACCAATTAGAATGATGCACGAAGTTATGGGGAGCCAATTATATCATACCGCCAGATCGACGGGCAATATCGATCTGCACCTTTCATCGATAGGAAATGAGGTCCTTACATTCTACATTGTGTCGCTAAATCGACGGCCAATGTCGATCCTCTTCAATTACAAATCGATGTGACATGAGCGCCCATCGAATACCTTCGACCACCAGAGCATGGATAGAACCACGAATGCCATTCGTCTTCCGTCGCCTTCCTTCGATCCGCCAGGAAGAGCACGAGACTGGATGAGCACGACTTGACTGCATTTGAGTTAATTTTGTCCGTAGATCTGACAGGAGAACGTAAATCGAAACGGACGTGGTTGATCACCCAACTCGGAAAGAATGCAATGCGACCATTCATTCTTCGACTCTTACCATGATCCGACTAAACGAGCTTTTCACAACGAGTGCAACAAAACTGTCCACACACCGATTCTTACACTCGATCCGATAAGGGAAGTATCAATCCTACATTGGATCTTACTGGACAATTCACTCTTCAATTTTTGCCCGGAGTATGACGACATAAGAAACAAAGTGAATGTCGATGAGGCAACGAAGTATTCTACCTAGAGGAAAGAACTAGGATAGAATGCAGAATACGGCACAACTCAACCTTCCATCGGTTAACTCGATCCCATGGTTCAACGGGATAGAATGCAAAATTGAAGTGAACATTATCTACCTTGCCACTTATCGAGATTTTCCCCTGACTTGGGGGTACGCACGATAAATAAGATGAAAATAATTTGATCATTCATCAAGCAACTCTGGCTCTTACAGCTTGGACTACAGTATAAACACAGTAGAAGCTAGGCTCGATCATTCACACAATACACCCATCAACCCAAGACTGGGGACATGAATGTGATCATCCAAGAGATGGATACAACTACTCAACCCAATAGCTTGTGCCTAGTATTTATAACAACTTGACGTTACGGCCGAAATGACACTTAGAGATAGAATCCTCAGATCGATGCCTGGACTTATGGGCAATTGATCATCATTCTGACCCTTCTAATGAGCAATGGATCGTGAGTACATTGAATGGAAAACGCATTGCTTGGAAACACATATAGATTCAAACTCGTAGTTGGAGCCAGCTATGCAGCAGCACACAATACAGGGCTAAACTTTACTAAGCCTTTGATTTAACGCACCTATAAGGCTAATCATTTACCATTGCAAATAAGCACATGGAGTGTATACACCCATCACGAGTATTGTAGATCAGATCACAAATCTACGCAATGATTGTGCAAGAGTCAATTGCATTGCTCCAGGTGAATTTTATATGTTCGCTTGGACTCAATCTCATGTGTATATATGGACTCTCACCCACCATTAAGAACTCTGCATTAAGTGTCAACCCGCTGCATGTTTCGGTAAATAAAAATGAAGCGACGTGGATTTAGAAAGATCTACTGCATTTAAGGAGGAGGCGAATCTACTCAAAACCAATAGGTTTATCTGCGATGTCCTCTACCCAAAATGAGTATTCATTCCTTTTCTTATGAGAGAAACAAAAGGAGAGTGGCAAACGTATGCCAGCTACTCAGATTTTCACGAGGCATGGCAAAGCATAGCTTTCCACATCCAATGATCAACCAACTAATAGACTCAACCATCATACATGAATTACTCTCATCCATGGACGCAAACTCCAAATACAATCAGATACTGAAACATGTCACAGACTAGAAATACAACTGTTTCATTACTGACGCGAGCCTATAGTGCTATGCTGCATTCCTTGGATTCAAACTTGAGAACGCTTATGCTACTTACCAAAGGACGATTAACAAATTATTCGAAAAATCAGATCGGCCGATCAATGAGAGTATATGTAGTTAACATGCTTGTGAGATCACGACCATCAAAAGACCATATCGATGACTTGGCAAAGAAATTCAGTACTCTCCAACAACTCCAGAATGAAACTTGATCCTTTGAAACGCTCTTTGAGCACTGTATAGGAAGAATTATTTGGTTCCGTCATTAATTCTCGTAGGATTGAGGCTAATGTCAGAAAATGCTAAAGATCAAAGTCACCCATGTAACGAGGAAACCAAGCAGTTGTGATAGATCGCTCAAAGAGACCTTTCATTTTATCCAAGTCGTTGGATCATGAACATCTATACCTCAATTGGGTCATGTCAACACACGCCATAAGCATTGCAATGCTATGTGAAGATAAACTGATCCAAAGACCAGTATACGGTGAAAGCTAGCTATTGACAAGCTTACCCCGTTAATGTTTGTACCGACCAACCGTTACGATAGGTCCAATGGCAAACTTAGATGTCTGAAAGGTTACTCAAATGGAATAATGAAGCTAAGTATAAAGCCTTGGTCGCCACGCTAAGACTTGCAAAAAGAATAGGAATGGAAGCTTTACATATCTTATATGATTTCTGGTTAATGTGCCAAGTCATGGAGGACTATCTGACTAGGGGGCAACGTCTTGCTCCTTATCTCAATTGGATCCTAGAGATACTAGCCGACTTCTAGTATTACACCACTATACCAATCCTTAGAAAACGAAACGAAAAGGCCGAATCATTGGCCGAGCTAGCCATTTCTGGGGATGCGCAATAAATAGACTTTATCCCAGTAGAAATACTTGTTATTCCAAGCACTGATAGATGAAGATCGACTAGATTTTAGAAATGGATCCAAGAAAGGGGTCATGGATGACTCCTATCAAAGGCTATCTTCCATGGGGAATTCTTCTTGAATAGACGAATGAGAGATGGCATATCCTCCGCGAACAATCACTGCATGATTATGTATGGATTGTTCGACTCCATTGACACAAAGCATTACACTTGTATCCATCAATCCAAGATCCAATATTACGTATCCGTCGATACGAAGCATACATTCTAACATCCCAAATCGGCCCAGGAGAGGATCGATACAAAAGAAAGGACTTAAAACAACCATCGAACGTTGTTACAACTCAAATTTCACTTCGATCCAGGAGAGGATCGATATAAACTCAATCTAAACAAAAACTAAAGAACTTAATGACGACCTGCAAATGTGAGAACATGAATAGGTATCAGCCTAACATATGTGCATGTATGCCAAACTAACACTCAATTTTCAAAGTTACCAGGAATTGAATGCTTACCTGATGACAATCAAAATGATGAACAACAAAATGCTAGTGCTCAACACTCAGTTACAACAAAACACTTCATGATCATTGACAATCAACAGTTCGACATCTACGTCACTGAAGATCAACCAAAGGAAAAATCTTTTGATGAAAAGATGGCAACTACTCAGTGAATTGGGTAGAACTTTTCAGAATGAAGATGGCAGCTTTTCAAAGCACTTCATGTTCACATAAGACGTACTTTGGGGGGCAAATATTATCCCGCTTTTTGGCAAGGCCGTAACACCAAGAACTTGACTAGAAACCAAGGATGGTTCGTCCTGGAGATCATTAATGCATAGGTCTGCTATGGATGTCGGTAAATTTTTTCCAATTCCAGATGTAACAACCCGGGATTTTGGAGATTACTATTAATATTAAATTATGAAGAAAATTATAATTTAATATTGTTTTTAAAAATGAACTGGATAATAAAATAGGGGATTATATTGTTTATTTTATATAAACAATATCTTGATGAATATAATATGGGATTTGAAATTTAAATAAGTCATATTATTTTACTTGACGCTTATTTGAACATTTGATGGTTGAAATAAGTGCAAATGAATGAAAATAAAGTTTGAAAAACTTTATTTGTGGATTTGTGTTGTAAATAAATAATTGTGATGGTTTAATTTGAGTTAATTAGTAATATCGAAAATTTATTCCAATGTTAGCCTTTTATTGTAAAATAAAGGAATAATATGAAGAAAATAAAATTTAGAAGTGCAAATAGGCTTGGAATGATGTTTTAATGTTATAAAAATGTTAAAACATTATAATACACTTAGTTAGACTTAAAAATAAATTTTATTTGGTTGAAATAGATGAAAATAGTGATTTTTCACTAAAAATGAGAATATTGAAAAATATTGATAAAAATGGATAAAAAATATACATTACTTAGAATTTCACTAAGTATAATTGCCTTTGCTCTTATTGGGTAAGGTTTTAGATCCAAAACCCTAAATCTAGAAGCATCTAGTGAGAAGGAATTGCTTCTATTCCTCTATTCATTCCTTCTTCTCAAAAAAAATAATACAACTTACAATAAACCTAAAACAATGGCCTCCATATGAGGAAAAATAAAAATTCACTCATTCTCTTGCAAATTCAAGGTTCAATTCAAGTTACACACATAAGATAAGGTAATCTCCTACATATTTAATCTCAAATTCATATCAATTCTCAGATTTGATTCACTATAATTGAGTTTTGATATTTTTCCATTCTTGCATGTTGTTTCTATAGCTTCTATAGGTTTCTAATTACTAATCCAAGCTAAAGCTCCTTTCTTTGCAAGCAAAATCATTTAATTCGCTGAAAACAAACCCTAAGGTGAGTAACCTCACTCACGCTTGCTGTATACAATCTTGTTTATTCATATTTAGTGTAAAATTGAATGCTTTGAGCAATAAAAATCAAGTTTTGATCATATTTTGTGCTTAATCCAAAAACTGAATTCTATCCATCTTTGAAGCTGAAACGAATTTGACTATAACTTTTTCGTTTCTTAATCGATTTTGATAATTTTAGATGTTTCTGAAAGCTTAATTCTTGTGCTACAACTTTCATTTTTTGTGTTTTTTGTAGTTTTGAAGTTAGGTGTGTCAAAATTGAATTTTTCTACCGTAATACCGAGAGCAAAACCAATATTTGCTCTGTGCTTAAGGCTGAAACTAAATTGGCCATAACTTCTTTGTTTCTTAACCAATTTCAATAATTTTAGATGTTCCGAAAAGCTTAGATACTAAGATACAACTTTTGTTTTATTAATCTTTCCAGATTTTGAGGTTACCTATGCTATAATTGCAATTGTTTGTCGCTGTCCTGCAACTACATAAGTTCAGGCCGAATTTTATGTTTTGAGTAAAACGATCATAACTTTTGAATCATTGATCCGAATTGATTGATCTTGGTCATTGTGGAAAGCTTGAATCATATGCAACAATTTCATTCATAATGTTTTTAAATATTTCAATGTTTGCTAGCTCAAAACAGCGGATTTATCCGCTGTCATGTGTTTTGTTCCATGTTGTTAGTGCACTTATTTTTTTCAAGCCACTTGAAAATTGTTTTGCATCCATGAACATGTATATGCATGCTCCGTCTTGGTAATTATGGTGTTAAATATTTTATTTTAAATATTTTTAAGAGTATTTCTAAATAATAAAAGTAGATATACTACATTTATTTTATATAAAAAAATAGAATTTTAATAAAAGGATTTCTTTGGGTTTCGAAAATTTTATTTTAAAACCCGTCTACCTTAGTAAATTATTGCGCAAAGATCATAAACTATTATTTTTTCCTTTCGGATGTATAAGAATGAGAATTAAACGATTTAGTAAGGATATATGGTATGAGACATGTGTTCTTGCTTTATCGCTTAATATCGGACTTCTACGACCGAAACTAATTTGAATTATTATCTTGAGATGATTTAGAAGTTGCCAAATTTTAACGAACATTATTGGTTGGAGAATTACTCTTTTTGAGTACGTTTGATGACGAACCAATCTAGATGTTTTTACAATTGCTGATGAGATGAGGCGACCAAGACGAGAATTTTCCGTTTGGAGAATTATGATTAAAAATAACCGTCATGATGTTGTTTTACTTACCGATGAGACGAGGTAGGTCTATTTATGAAGTATTCATGAAGTTAAGATGTTTATGATGATTTAAGAATTTAAGATGGTTATGATGACTTTTACTTGTCGATGAAATGAGACAAGTCACGATGGAACCATTACTCGTCAATGAGAAGAGATGAGTATGGTATTATATTAACTTGCCGATGAAATAAGGCAATATTGATGTTAAGTTTTAATTTGAAACTATGGTTAGAAATAACCATCACGAGTTCTTTTACTTTCCTAGGAGATGAGGCAAGTTGTTATGATGGATTGATGATGATTTCGATATTTATGATGAATTTTTACTTGTCAACGAAATGAGACAAGTCTCGATGTCACTTAAAACTCGTCCAAGTAAGAGATAAGACGAGTTAGGTATCTTACACTCGCCAATGAGATGAGGCAGTGTTTATTTGATGATGTTTTATGATGGTTTTCTAATGTGGCATCGACTAACGATTAGTAAACCAATGGGTATGAACGTATGGTATGGGACGAACGTTGACGTCTATTGGGTTCCTATTCGAGAAGTTGAAACACATTCACGATGTTACTAGTGCTACAGACCGAGTACTCGATTGGAGTCATCACGATGTTCATGAAGTTATTACTCGACTCTAATCATCACGATGTTATTACTCAGGTTTTTGTGACTGGGTGTCATCAAGATGTTTCCAACTATAGTCAATCAAGATGATCACGATGTTATGATGTTATGTGACCCCAAGTCATCACGATGAATGGTACCAAATAATGGTAGTACTAGTCAAGATGTAAATGCACGTGCTGCTTTCCATGAGGTTTTAGGTGTTTCGATTTCACTATTTTGATGATGATGCTTTAGTATAGCCTTATGCATGAAAAAGGCTTATTGACATACATGGTTTTATTTGTGATTTTGAATATGATGTTTTGGATTCTTTCCGTGCTCTATCAAGATGGATTTAAGACATTATATATATTTATACCAATGAGATGAGGTATAAATTATGGTAATGCTTTTATGATGAGTGTTGATAATAGATTTAAGATATATTTATATTTATACCAATGAGATGAGGTATAAATGATTATGGAGATTCCTTTATAATGAGTTTAATGATGATTTGAGATGTATTTATACTTATACCGATGAGCTGAGGTATAATAATTAAGAAGTTTCTATTAGATGAGTTTTATTTATGATGGATTCTTGAAGTTTTAATTATCTTATGAAGATTTCCATATCCTCACCCATTTCATTCGGTTATATATATATATATATATATATATAATTAGGTGAACCATGTCAATATAATATACATATTGTATTCCTCTATGCAATCATGACGAACCATTGATGTATCACTATAGAGATAACTCGATGACTTATATCATTCCATTGGTAACGATGGAATGTTTTTCCCTTATCTCTTATCATCACCTGTAATAATGATAAGTTTTAGCTAGCCTGACCCATGTGTTTTCACTCGGGTCAGACCGAGTTGTTTCAGGTATCATCTATTGGACTTAGCTTGAAGTTGATGTTGGATATCAGCTCTTCTTTCTCTTAAGTAGTTTTTGTTCTTTCGCATACTCTGATGTAGTTATATTTGATTCGATATTTATGATGTGGTCAAGTACCACCTTTATCTGTATTCATATTGTATTGTATTAAACATGTATCAGTATATATATATATATGATGTTGATTACTGTTCTGTGATGTGCTTTACATTTAGTTATTGTATTTTGTTCTGATAGATCCGTTAGCCACCTATAGTTTTGGATTAAGCATTTACTGCATATGTCGATCCATTGAGATAGAAAAAAAAAATTATATTGCATTTATCGACGTATTCAGTAGATGTTTAAGACAAAGTTATAGATGGTCGCCCTTAACCAGCCCTATTCTCCGCTTTAGTAGACGGAATTACTTGTTAATTCTCTTTACTAAGGTGGGTCTCGGGGTGGGGCGTTACAGCTTGGTATCAGAGCTGTGGTCAGAACAAAGTAGAATAAACACAGAACAGTACGTATATCATGATACATCAAAATACAATACGAATGAATCATTTTCCTTTATTCAAGCTTGTTTTCGAATCGAGCCTTGATTCTTTTTCGACTTTTAGGATTGTTAAGATGGAATATGTCTAGGAATAAAGATATATTGTATTCCATAGTATTCCATAATAGAGAGTTTGATGTCATCTTGTCTTATATAAAATCTTATTTGGGATTGTTCTATTCTTATTTTTATCGATACGAGTGAATTCGTATCGATGAAGCTGATTGATTTCTTTGAGCACTCTCGTTGCATTCCTTTGAGAGTTATGATCCTATTAAAGGGATCCACAACGATTGGCTTGTTGTAAGCATTCCGAGTTCTCTATTTGTTGCTGCTTTAGTGAGTATTTGTTTATTACTTACTATCTTGAGATGTATCTGATTTGTGATGGATTGACTTATTTGATGTTAAGTCTGATCCTTTTGTTGTTATATGATCCTATATTTATTTAGGCATCCTAATTTGATTAGGTTATTATTTCTATCACTTTGAAATGTTAGTGATGATTCTGAAGTTTCTGTATTCACTCTTGAGTATCGAGATGTTGATGATATATCTCGAATTCCAGTCAAGGTGACTTTGTTGAGTTTTGTGAGTCCATTTGTTTGACATCCAATCGGGCAATCAAGTATTGAGGTAACCTTATTCCTAGCTCTTCGGTTATCCTTCCACGAGGATTTCCACTAAGGAATGAGGTGAGTTTCTAGATTGTTCAAGTTTGATTGAGTTTATCATTTAGCTTCGTTTGAGTGTTCTTTTCATATACTCAATCAATATTATCCTTTAGCATTACTCCGATTGTAGTGATTCGTGGATTGTGCGCTTCTTCTCCTTTGTGAAGAATATCTTGCTTATCCTATATCTTGATGATTTCCGAGAGTGGCTCGTTGTCTTGTAGGAGTAGACGAACACTCCATCTCCTTCTGTTGATTTTGTGAATCGCGTATTCTAGGAATATCTCGATGCATTCTTTTAATGTTCTTTGGTTTGAGTTTTTGAAGCTATATATATATATATATATATATATATATATATGAGTTTCAAAAAGAAAAATTGAATTTTTGTGATATTTTAAAAAAAATCAAAGAATGTTTTGAGAATATATTTATATGAGTTTTATTCTTTCATAGAAATAATTTGAGAATGTTTGGTTATCCATCGAGTAGTTTAAGAGTTCTGGTCGATACGCTTGATCAACGTTATCGATAGGAATCTCCTAAATGCTATGATGAGGCAATCAGACATGATGATTTGTGTTTTAAAAATTAATATTTTGAAAATAATATTTGAGATTAAATATTAAATTTATTTTTGAATGGTAATTGCAGCCATTGATTTTTTTGACGAGTATCAGAGTGGCGAGGCAGTTTTGATCGTTCGATCGCCTCTGCAGCCAACGAACATATCTATTTATTAGAGATTCAGTGGCAAGGCAATGCCATTTATTTATATATTTATTTTGAAATTATAAAGATGAGAATATGTGAGAAAATTATTGAGCTATACTTTATTTAAAGTATATTTTGAGATTTTAGAATTATATTATATACATTGGATGTTTTAAAAGAAGAGTTATAAGGGGATTTGAAGATCGTTTTAAACTATTTAAGTGGTTTAATAAAAAGAGTAAAGAGAATATAAACTCTTAATTTATTTTAAGAAATATTATTATGGATTTACAAAATCTTTTGAAAATTGATTTTGAAGTATGAGAAGAAATTTGGACTTTTAATTTGAGTTTTAAATTACTTACAAAGTAATATAGTAAAGAGTTTGAAAATTTTCAAATGTTGAAAATTGAGATTTAAAATTTAAAAGATATTGAGATTTATCAATTTTACATATCTTGAATTGAAAAGTAATTTGAGCTTATATCCTTGTTTCTTGAGTATATTCTATCCCTGAGCTGATAGCGACGATGTGCATTTTTCACAGTCATTCGAGTTTGGCGGTCTTGTGAGAAGCCATTTTATGCGATTTATCAATCGTGTCTATTGAGTCTATCCTTGGTAAGAGGGCGTTCTTTCCGTATTATTATGCGGAAAATTGTGTTGTTGGTCATTTTTGTTGCTTAAAGTTCGGGTTTGAATGAGTTTGATCCCGACTCTATTCATAGAGTTTTGAGAAATCTATCTTATTTGATAGATAATTTGTTGAGCTTTTTATTGAGTATTGTTTCGAAGATGGGATATCTTCGAAATCCTTTCGAGTTACTTGGAAAAATTCGATGATTTGCTAGTCGCTATATTAGCATATGATGGACTATTGGATTAACCAAGAAAGTTTTTCCTTATCTCTCTCTACCATTCTATGTTGGGAGAATGAATGGTTTGAGTTTTGAGCTTGTCTATCACCTTTGTCGATTGAATTTTTATGTTGTTTACAGCCTCTTCCTTTAGAAATTGCGAGGACGCAATTTTGTTAAGGGGGAGAGTCTGTAACAACCCGGGATTTTGGAGATTACTATTAATATTAAATTATGAAGAAAATTAAAATTTAATATTGTTTTTAAAAATGAACTGGATAATAAAATAGGGGATTATATTGTTTATTTTATATAAACAATATCTTGATGAATATAATATGGGATTTGAAATTTAAATAAGTCATATTATTTTACTTGACGCTTATTTGAACATTTGATGGTTGAAATAAGTGCAAATGAATGAAAATAAAGTTTGGAAAACTTTATTTATGGATTTGTGTTGTAAATAAATAATTGTGATGGTTTAATTTGAGTTAATTAGTAATATCGAAAATTTATCCAATGTTAGCCTTTTATTGTAAAATAAAGGAATAATATGAAGAAAATAAAATTTAGAAGTGTAAATAGGCTTGGAATGATGTTTTAATGTTATAAAAATGTTAAAACATTATAATACACTTAGTTAGACTTGAAAATAAATTTTATTTGGTTGAAATAGATGAAAATAGTGATTTTTCACTAAAAATGAGAATATTGAAAAATATTGATAAAAATGGATGAAAAATATACATTACTTAGAATTTCACTAAGTATAATTGCCTTTGCTCTTATTGGGTAAGGTTTTAGATCCAAAACCCTAAATCTAGAAGCATCTAGTGAGAAGGAATTGCTTCTATTCCTCTATTCATTCCTTCTTCTCAAAAAAAAAAAAATACAACTTACAATAAACCTAAAACAATGGCCTCCATATGAGGAAAAATCAAAATTCACTCATTCTCTTGCAAATTCAAGGTTCAATTCAAGTTACACACATAAGATAAGATAATTTCCTACCTATTTAATCTCAAATTCATATCAATTCTCAGATTTGATTCACTATAATTGAGTTTTGATATTTTTCCATGCTTGCATGTTGTTTCTATAGCTTTTATAGGTTTCTAATTACTAATCCAAGGCCAAAGCTCCTTTCTTTGCAAGCAAAATCATTTAATTCGCTGAAAACAAACCCTAAGGTGAGTAACCTCACTCACGCTTACTGTATACAATCTTTTTTATTCATATTTAGTGTAAAATTGAATGCTTTGAGCTATAAAAATCAAGTTTTGATCATATTTTGTGCTTAATCCAAAAACTTAATTCTGTCCATCTTTGAAGCTGAAATGAATTTGACTGTAACTTTTTCGTTTCTTAACCGATTTTGATAATTTTAGATGTTTCGAAAAGCTTAATTCTTGTGCTACGACTTTCATTTTTTGTGTTTTCTGAAATTTGGAAGTTAGGTGTGTCAAAATTGAATTTTTCTACTGTAATCCCGAGAGCAAAACCAATATTTGCTCTGTGCTTAAGGCTGAAACTAAATTGGCCATAACTTCTTTGTTTCTTAACCAATTTCGATAATTTTAGATGTTCCGGAAATCTTAGAAACTAAGATACAACTTTTGTTTTATTCATATTTCCAAATTTTGAGGTTACCTATGCTATAAATGCAATTGTTTGTCGCTGTCCTGCAAATACATAAGTTCAGGCCGAATTTTATGTTTTGAGTAAAACGATCATAACTTTTGAATCATTGATCCGAATTGATTGACCTTAGTCATTCTGAAAAGCTTGAATCATATGCAACAACTTTCATTCAGAATGTTTTTAAATATTTCAATGTTTGCTAGCTCAAAACAGCTGATTTATCCGTTGTCCTGTGTTTTGTTCTATGTTGTTAGTGCACTTATTTTTTTCAAACCACTTGAAAATTGTTTTGCATCCATGAACATGTATATGCATGTTCGGTCTTGGTAATTATGGTGTTAAATATTTTATTTTAAATATTTTTAAGAGTATTTCTAAATAATAAAAGTAGATATACTATATTCATTTTATATAAAAAAGTAAAATTTTAATAAAAGGATTTCTTTAGGTTTTGAAAATTTTATTTTAAAACCCGGCTACCTTAGTAAATTATTGCGCAAAGATCATAAACTATTATTTTCCCTTTCGGATGTATAAGAATGAGAATTAAACGATCTAGTAAGGATATATGGTATGAGACATGTGTTCTTGCTTTATCGCTTAATATCGGACTTCTACGGCCGAAACTAATTTGAATTATTATTTTGAGATGATTTAGAAGTTGCCAAATTTTAACGAACATTATTGGTTGGAGAATTACTCTTTTTGAGTACGTTTGATGACGAACCAATCTAGATGTTTTTACAATCGCTGATGAGATGAGGTGACCAAGACGAGAATTTTCCGTTTGGAGAATTATTATTAAAAATAACCATCATGATGTTGTTTTACTTACCGATGAAACGAGGTAAGTCTATTTATGAAGTATTCATGAAGTTAAGATGTTTATGATGATTTAAGAAGTTAAGATGGTTATGATGATTTTTACTTGTCGATGTAATGAGACAAGTCACGATGGAACCTTTACTCGTTAATGAGAAGAGATGAGTATGGTATTATATTAACTTGCCGATGAAATGAGGCAATATTGATGTTAAGTTTTAATTTGAAACTATGGTTAGAAATAACCATCACGAGTTCTTTTACTTTCCTAGGAGATGAGGCAAGTTGTTACGATGGATTGATGATGATTTCGATATTTGTGATGAATTTTTACTTGTCAATGAAATGAGACAAGTCTCGATGTCACTTAAAACTCGTCCAAGTAAGAGATAAGACGAGTTAGGTATCTTACACTCGCCGATGAGATGAGGCAGTGTTTATTTGATGATGTTTTATGATGGTTTTCTAATGTGGCATCGACTAACGATTAGTAAACCAATGGGTAAGAACGTATGGTATGGGACGTACGTTGACGCCTATTGGGTTCCTATTCGAAAAGTTGAGACACATTCACGATGTTACGAGTGCTACAGACCGAGTACTCGATTGGAGTCATCACGATGTTCATGAAGTTATTACTCGACTCCAATCATCACGATGTTATTACTCGGGTTTTTGTGACTGGGTGTCATCAAGATGTTTCCGACTATAGTCAATCAAGATGATCACGATGTTATGATGTTATGTGACCCCAAGTCATCACGATGAATGGTACCAAATAATGGTAGTACTAGTCAAGATGTAAATGCACGTGCTGCTTTCCATGAGGTTTTAGGTGTTTCGATTTCACTATTTTGATGATGATGCTTTAGTATAGCCTTATGTATGAAAAAGGCATATTGACATACATGGTTTTATTTGTGATTTCGAATATGATGTTTTGGATTCTTTCCGGGCTCTATCAAGATGGATTTAAGACATTATATATATTTATACCAATGAGATGAGGTATAAATTATGGTAATGCTTTTATGATGAGTGTTGATAATAGATTTAAGATATATTTATATTTATACCAATGAGATGAGGTATAAATGATTATGGAGATTCCTTTATAATGAGTTTAATGATGGATTTGAGATGTATTTATATTTATACCGATGAGATGAGGTATAATAATTAAGAAGTTTCTATTAGATGAGTTTTATTTATGATGAATTCTTGAAGTTTTAATTATGTTATGAAGATTTACTCTATGGTCCATATCCTCACTCATTTCATTCGGTTATATATATATATATATATATATATATATAATTAGGTGAACCATGTCAATATAATATACATATTGTATTCCTCTATGCAATCATGACGAACCATTGATGTATCATTATAGAGATAACGTGATGACTTATATCATTCCATTGGTAACGATGGAATGTTTTTCCCTTATCTCTTATCATCAACTGTACTAATGATAAGTTCTAGCTAGCCTGACCCATGTGTTTTCACTCGGGTCAGACCGAGTTGTTTCAGGTGCCATCTATTGGACTTAGCTTGAAGTTGATGTTGGATATCGGCTCTTCTTTCTCTTGAGTAGTTTTTGTTCTTTCGCATACTCTAATGTAGTTATATTTGGTTCGATATTTATGATGTGGTCGAGTACCACCTTTATCTGTATTCATATTGTATTGTACTAAACATGTATCAGTATATATATATATATATATATGATGTTGATTACTGTTCTGTGATGTGCTTTACATTTAGTTATTGTATTTGTTCTGATAGATCCGTTAGCCACCTATAGTTTTGGATTAAGCATTTACTGTGTATGTCGATCCATTGAGATAGAAAAGAAAAAAAATTATATTGTATTTATCGACGTATTCAGTAGATGTTTAAGACAAAGTTATAGATGGTCGCCCTTAACCAGCCCTATTCTCCGCTTTAGTAGACGGAATTACTTGTTAATTCTCTTTACTAAGGTGGATCTCGGGGTGGGGCGTTACACCAGATCGAGCTACAATTGATATGACATGGCAAGAAAAGCTAATAAAGCCAACATTCCAAATTTCAAGTCAATCGGAGTTAGTGTGCTCAAGATATTGATCGATCACGGTTGATAAATCCAAACTTGCATCGATCATAACTCAAGATCTACAAGTCCAAATACTACCAAATTTTCACAGTAGCTTACTGGCAACATGAGGAATGTTCACGCCAAATTTCAGCTCAATCGAATCAAATCTTGATCGATTCGAAGTTGCTTCGTATCGATCACGGACCAACTTGCATCGATCATATCTCACAATCCACATGTCCAAATGCTATGAAATTTTCACAGTATCTTACTGCCAACATGAGGAATGTGCTTGCCAAATTTCAGCTCAATCGGATCAAATCTTGATCGATTTGAAGTTGCTTCGTATCGATCACGGACCAACTTGCATCGATCATATCTCACAATCCACATGTCCAAATGCTATGAAATTTTCACAGTATCTTACTGCCACATGAGGAATGTCCTTGCCAAATTTCAGCTCAATCGGATCAAATCTTGATTGATTCGAAGTTGCTTCGTATCGATCACGGACCAACTTGCAACGATCATATCTCACAATCCACATGTCCAAATGCTATGAAATTTTCACAGTATCTTACTGCCAACATGAGGAATGTACATGCCAAATTTCAACTCAATCGGATCAAAACTTGATCGATTCGAAATTGAGTTCGAATCGATCCCGGAACGTGCCCCAATTTCCTAAGGCCAGGCATGTGGGCCCCCTCACGTGCCAGAAGTGGTCTCCCAAATTTTCAGCGAAATATCAGCCTCCAACACTTATAAATAGAGCCCCTGGTAATTCAGAAAAGGGGTCGGAGAATTTTCAAAGTAAAAGAACGCCCGGACTCTGCCACGTTCACTCCAGAACGCCATCACTGCCATTGATCTCGAATTTAAGCTTATTATCTGCTGTACTTCGCTATAAAAAAACTTGTAATCTTCAAGTATCAAGCAATAAAGTGATAAAACTTCATAGTGGACGTAGGCCATACGCCGAACCACTTTAAAACTCTGTGTTTCTACGCATTTTCTTATATGTTTATTGGTGTGTTTGTTAGATCTGCTTCATTTTACATATTTTCTCTTTATTTTATCTCTTCAAACACATTCGAAGAGTGTTGTGTCCAATTTTGGTACAAACAAGTACATATGGTTAAAATAGTTCCATTCAAAACATAGTACGTGTAACATCCCCATATTTTATCAATTTAAAATTAGTGATTTATTTGAATTTCTGGAATTTAGTTTGAAATTAATTTGAAGTTAATTTGAAATTTTGCAAGACAAATAGAATTAGTGTTGATTTGTACATATAAAAATGGATTGTAATTCAAATTTGAATTTGAATTTAAAATTCAAATAAATGTCTTAGAAAAATAATTTTCATTTAAAATAATGAATATGTAATTTATTTAATGTGAAATTAGTTTTAAAAACATTTTTTCCTTAAATTTGTATATAGTAATAAATAGGGAAATGTATTTTTTTTAAATTGGAAATATAATTTAAAAATTATATGTAAATATTTATGCATGCCCAATACAAGTTTTGAAATCTTAACCTATACTTTAACAAGTGTAATTCATATAATAAGTATTTTAACAAATGCAATGATTTTATAATTAAATTGGACAAGTGACATTTTGTTCCATTTTTAAGAAAAATTAATAAAAATAGAAAATGAGATTATACAAACTATCAAATCCCCTCCTTCTCATTTCTTTTAATTTTTTTCAAAGCTTTAGAAAAAAAATCTGTAAACTTTCTAAAAACTAAAAAACAAAATTTTGAAAAACAAATCAGAGAAAAAAATCTAAACCAAAGCAATAATTCAAAACATCTTTTTCAAAATTAAAACCTGAAGCCTAAATCAAATTCAAAACTGAATCTGGAAAAAACAAGCAGCAGTCAACATTCAAGCAGATATTTCAACAAAAATTTGAATCAAACACCCAGACTCAAAACAAAATGATTTAAAGCAAGATCAAACTCAGGATTTTAAAATCAAGAACAAAATCAACTTCGAGGAATTCAAAAGCTCTCTGTTTCTTCTTCTAACTAGTGAGTAAACCCTTTATAATCTGGATTTAGATCTGTTGTTTGAATACATGTTTAAAGCAGGTTGAAAAATTGTTTGCATGTGTATAAATTTGTGTATATATGTGTATGGATATAGCTTTGCATGTCTAAGAATAGACATTGGTCTCTATTCGAAGCATTACAGGTTTCAAACCGGTTTGAAAATCTAAAACTCATCCTTTGATCCTCTATTGAACTTGCTGTCTAAAGAAAACATGTAGGGTTTTGCAAGATCTTAATTCTAGAATTATTTTTAATATTTAAAATGAAAAGGGTTACTATAAAATAAGAAAAACACAGTCAAATAAAATTTTGTTCAAAATTTAATTGATAAAGACTTGAGTTTTGATTACGTGACCATGTTCGTCTTCATAACTATGATTTTTAATAAGAAATTCATGATTTTTAACTTAGTAAATGGCAAGCATTTGTAAGATGAACGGAATATGGGTTTTAATAAAATTCTGGTGATCGAAGGATTTCTAGACCTCGAGATTAAGGTCGTAGCATGCTGGAAGGTCAGGAATCACCAGAAAAATGTTTGATGATTTTATGGTTCGTCGTGGATGATAAGCGAGATAGATTTAGGGTTTAAAACCCATAGCAGGTCCTGGTCGGAAAATACATTGTTGTGTCATCGTCAGTGGGTCGGAGTTGTTCACACCGATGGGATTCGGAGCATAGGGGTTCGATGTTGTTCTGGCTGGTGTCTCATGACCTCTGATGGTCAGAGGCGATTGTTGGTGGCTCGGTTTCATTCCAAGTTTGGATTGTATAGCTCAATCGTGATTACGCCGTCGTTCAAAGGTTCTAGGTGATCGTAAGGCGTAAGTGGATGGTCGTTGACTTGTGGAAGGTGGCGAAGTCGACCGGAGCTCGTCGGAGCTCTGGTGCACATGCATGTACATTGGTTTGTGTTAGTAAGAAATAGTCTGGGGAAGAAAGGCGTGACTCGAAGTTGTCTTCGGGGAGTTTGCATGTTGGCTCGAGTTTGAGTTCGTGCATTTTCAAGCTTGTACCGAGTTTAACACTTAAACAAAATTTTATGCAAGAAAAACGTGACTTGGGTTGGTTTGGGAAGAACCTCGAAGTGAATGGTAGTTTGGCTCGGGGGTGGACTCAAGCGGGTCTCGGGTTGCTGAAAGGAAGCAGTTTTTACTTTAAATCAAAATTTAAATTTTTAGCATTTTTATTCCATGATCTTTAAATAATTTTTTTGGTTTAAAATTGGATTAATAAAGAATTTAATAAATTTATGTTAAAAGTAATTAAGTTTTAATTTATTTAATTTGTGACATTATTTATTAATTAATTATTTTAAATAAATAATGAAATTAATTAAGATAATATGATGTTTTGATTTACGTTAATTTCTTGAATAAATTAATGTGTTAATAATGATTAATTATAAGGTTTATTAATTAAATATTTTGATAATGATTAAATGATTAATCAAGATAAATGATTTATAACTACTTAAATAATTAATGAATAGTTAATTAAAGGTTAGTTAATTATTAATTTAAGTTCATTAATTTATAACTAAAGCTTAATTAATTAAGGTAATTAATTAAAAAATATTTAATTAATGAAAATAATTAAGATTAATTAATTAGTAACTAAAGACTAACTAATTTATAATTAAGGATAATTAATCATTAATTAAGGATAATTAATGAAAATAATTATATGATTAATTGACTATAATCACACGATTAATTAACCTTAATTATATATGATTGATTGATATTGAATGATTTGTATTGATTGATGTCTCTGATGTGTGATTGTGATCTATGTGATATGAATTGCTTTGTGCTGAGCTGTGATATCTGTGATTTGTCTCTTGTGAATGTGAAAAACCCTTGTCCCGTAAAACGGCATTTAAATTTCGATGCGACAGGGACTTGGATTCCGGTTGGTTATCCGAAACCCACATCGAATATTTATGATGAATCTTTACGAGTGATATATCCACGTTTTTTTAAATTAAGCGCTCACTATTTGGTTTAGCCGGAAGAGGACTTTGTGTCATATAACCCATTCCGGATAGTGATACGACGAATGAATAGCAATTGAAGACAGTGGTGAAGACCTAGTGTCTTCGAGAACGATAGGATAACCTGTAAAATGACTCTATACTGAGTTGCTTCGGTATAGAGATCTTCATATGTGATGGGGAGTCCGATTAGGATTGTGGATGCCCGGATTGCATGGGCTTCTTTGGAAGTGCCTTTGGTTCTGGTCGAACTCGAAACAGACTTGTATGGTTGTATGTCTGACATTACACTTTGAGATATAAAGGTGATTTCTTTCAAATACAATTCTGTTGGTGGTGGAGAATGTATTCTCTTAGCTTAACACCCTTCTCTGAGATGTACGAGCTCAGAGGTTATGTAGTTGATGGTTATTAGTGATATACTCCCAATTTGGTAGTGTGGCATGCTGAGTGTTGGTGACCATTTGTTGATCGAAGTATGACTTGAAAAGCATAGCTTCGTGGACGAGACTTCGGCAAACCTCACAACCTGGTAATGGTCGAAACATAAATGTTGTGGCAAGGTTATTAGGGGTCGTGCCCCTAGGGTATGTCCATTTTCTTTTGGATAGAGGTGGTATCATGGTATGGAGCCCAGATATTTAACTGTGTGGTTGTTGCTATTTGTTGGTGAATCTCGGGATAAAGGTCGGTAACGACCGAGGATAGCATACTTGTAGGTGTTGCCTAGTTATAGAGGTAACCCGCCTTGTGTTGGCAGAGATTCGGTTTGGTTCTTGAGGGGGTCTCTCCATAGGCGTCCCATTTGATAAGGAAGTTCCTTAGCCTGACCATTGTTGGAAATCCAATCATTCAATATGATCCTTGTACGGTTTTAGTTGTATAACCTGCCATTTACTTAAGGTGGTCACCAATGTTTAGATGGTAGCTATAGTAGGCATACAATAATGGTTGTACGCTAGCTAAGATTAATATTACACTTTCAAAATGTTTTTTTACACTATGCACTAATAATAATATCAAAAAGAGTTTTCTCGTATCAAGCATGTTTGACTATCATAAGAAGAAATCTCCTCCAATTATGCGATTGCATTGTGTGTGTGGCGGAAGGTCTTATGGTAGTTTCATTTTCCAAAAGCGTATCAGATTCCTTTTAAAAATTATTTTTGTACAAACAACTATTTTTATTTACTCATACCAGTCCCATGACTGGCCTAGAGTTTAGTATTCCCTTTCTAAACTCTGGGTGCCCATATTTTCAACACGGGCAGCCTAGAAGCAAGTTTTCCGTGTTTTTGGAGCTAGCTTGGAATCTTTTGAAGTCTTTTGGAAGCTATCGGATTTTGGAAGCTTTTAAGTTTATAAGAAGGTGCTTACATTGGAATCTCACTATTGCTCTCTTTCTTTTGAAGACACTGTTATTATTCCGCTGTGGTGTTTTTCATCCTATTATTGTATCTTGCGTATATCACTCTGATTATGGGGTTGAATGTTGTATGGATATCGTATCAGTGTTGTATCCGTGTTGTGATAAATGAAATCATCCGTTGTTTCTACTGTTTATTTTCATTTAATGCTGTTATAAGCTCCATCCGAAATGGAATTCAACATTTGAATCTTCGACAGTCGAATACGAGTGAGGTATTTGATGTTGATTTTCAATTGCTGGATTTCGGGTCATGACAAGTGGTATTAGAGCTAAAGGTCGAGTAAGAACTTTAGCTATGGGGTATACCACATTAGGTGGCTCATTAGAGATAGGATGAAGAATACCCTAAAATGAGTATGAACCGAGAGACTGACACTCTAAAACTGCTTGGTCTATTTCTTTAAACTGTTGATATCCCTAAGATATCTTGTCTTTATGCCTAAATCAAGTTGTCTTACTATTTACAGATAGTGAGAATGAGCGGGCGAAGAGGACGAGGTAGGGGACGGGGAAATACCACTACAACTGGTCAAGTCCCTACAACGGCAGCTATTCCCACTCAAATTCAGCCAAATCTGGCTGATCTATATAGAAGTTTTTCCAAACTTGGTTGAAAGCCATTCATTGGCAAGGAATTTATTATCGAAGCCCAAACCTGGATTAGATCATCTGAAAGAATTTTTAGAGGGCTGAAGTTAGAAGACGATCAAATGCGATTAATAGCTTCTTCGCAACTCCAAGAGGAAGCCATAGCCTGATGGGGGGCAGTTACAGTGGATGAGCCGGAAGATGAGTTTACTTGGAGTCGATTCAAAGAGGTGTTTGAGCAGCGATACACGCCGTCTGTTGGTATCTCCCAAATGTACCAAGAGTTCATGGATTTGAAATGGGGAAGTTTATCGTTTGAGGAGTATTTGAATAAATTCAATGAATTATCTCGTTTTGGTCCGGAGCTGGTGAATATACCTTTAAAGAAGAATAAAAGATTCATTCGAGGAATGAATAAGAAGTACCATGAAAGGATGACTACGCACGTAAAAGAATCCTTTTCGGACTTGATCGATATGGGTTATCGATATGCTACCCTGGATATGCAGGAAGTTTCGGAGGAGAAAGGAAGGGTAAGCAATCCGAATTTGAAGAAAAGGAAGTCCGAAGGGAAGAAACTGTGTCAAGGCAAGGAGAAGAAGAACTATCAGGAAAACCCGGCTAGGGATATTACTTGTTACAATTGTTAGGAGAAGGGTCGTTATTCAAACTATTGTAAGAAGCCAAAAAAAAGTAAAGGAAGATCAAAATGTAAAGACAAGTCAAAGAACCAAGGAATGTTTTCGCTGTCACAAGCCAGGTCACGAAGCCAAACATTGCCCGGAAAAGAAGCAAGAACAAGTAGCGAAAATGTATGTGATAAAGGATGAGCCTTCAACTTCAAAGGCGAACAAAGAAAAAAGAAGTCTTAGAAGGTAACATTATCATTTATGATAGAGTTGTTAGAGTACTGTTCGACATGGGTGCTACATATAGTTTTATCTCCCAACAAATCATAAATGAATTAAAACTTAAACCTGAATTTGTTGATGAGCCCATTTGCGTGAAAAATCCAGTGGTGGCCCTGCGAACCATTGTCTACGATGTAAAGACGTTCCTATCTCATATTCTTGTCATCGATTTCCTATCAGTCTCTTTGTTCTCGACTTTGATGAATTTGAAATCTTACTCGGAATGGATTGGCTAATGAAATACGAAGCCAAATTAGATTGTAATAATCGAACGATTTTAATCAGAACCAAATCTGGGAATTTCATTGAAATCACTTGCGAGGATCCGAATCCTAAAAGAGATAAACTGATGTATACTTTGGGATGTCTCAAACCTAGTCTAGAGTCCATATCTATTGTCCGGGAATTTCCAGACATATTCGAAGAAGTCAAATCGTTATCCCCGAACAGAGAAATCGAATTAAGAATGACTTAGTTCAAAATGCTCATCCTGTCATTCATGCAAGTCGTAGGATGGAACCTAGGTAAAGGATATAAATAGTCAAGCAAACCCATGATTTTCTAAAGAAAGGATTAATATGTCCTAGTGTTTTCGAATGGGGTTCAGCTGTGGTATTCGTCGCTAAGTCTAACAGATCCTTGAGATTGTGTGTGGACTACCGTGATCTCAATAAACTAACGCTCAGAAACAAATTTTCTTTACCTAGAATTGATGATCTGTTCGATCAACTACAAGGTGCTCGATTCTTTTCAAAGATGGATCTAGCTCAAGGATTCCATCGGCAATGAATTGTCGAAGATTGTGTTCACTTGACTACTTTTATGGGTCCAGACAATTTCTACGAATGGTAAGTCATGCCTTTCGGATTAACCAATGCTCCTGCATACTTCGTAGACTTAATGACTCGTGTATTCCGAGAAGTATTGAAAAAATTTGTTCTTGTATTCATTGATGATATCTTGATCTACTCCAAAACTGAAGAGGAGCGTGCTGAGCATCTAAGGATTATTTTGGAAATATTAAGAAAGAACATTTCATTCGCCAAATTTTCCAAATGCCATTTTTGGGTCAAGGAAGTAAGATTTATCGGGCACATTGTTAATGAAGAAGGAATTTATGCTGATCCTAGCAAAGCTTCTGCTATTCTAGATTGGAAGCGACCTACAACCCCAAAAGAAGTTCGAAGTTTTCTAGGTTTAGCAGGATATTACCGGATGTTTGTTTAGGATTTTTCTAAGATAGCTAGTTCGTTGACTAAGCTAACAATAAAGAATGCTAAGTTTAACTGGACTCTGAAATGTGATGAAGCAATCCAGGAGTTAAAGAGGAGATTGACTACCACTCCTGTTCTCGCTGTTATCAATAGGAACCAAGGTTTATCTATTTATACAGATGCTTGTGGTGATGGTGTGGGTGTTGTGCTAATGCAGATGGGAAAGTAATTGCCTACGTGAGTAGACAATTATGTCCGCGTGAGAAAAACTACCCAACCCACGATCTGGAACTCTTAGCTATTATTTTCGCTTTAAAAATCTGGCAACACTATCTTCTGGGTAAAATTTCTTTCAACTTCCCGAAAAGATTTAAAAGTTTAACATAACTTGATAAATATACTTAATAAACCTCTTTCTTCTAGGTGAAAAATTTGAATTGTTCACCGACCATAAATCTCTAAAGTATCTTTTCATCCATAAGAATTTAAATTTGAGGCAACAGCGTTGGTTGGAATTTCTGACATCCTATGACCTAGATATTTTGTATACGCCTGGAAAAGCTAATATATTTGTTGATGCCTTGAGTAGAAAACATGCTATTCTTGCTCATCTTATTGTTACTCCTACTCTTCTTAAAAAGATCGCAAGAAAGCAGACAGAAGATAAGTTTCTTCGAGAAATCTATAGAAGAATATGTCAAGGTAGATTCTAGCTTTGAAGTCGATGATAGAGGAATTATAAGATTGAAAGGTAGGATGTGTGTTCCAGATATCCCTAATCTCAAACATGAAGTTTTGGATGAATGTCACAAGTCCAAACTTTGTATCCATCCAGGATTTAATAAGATGTATCGAGATATCAAAAGGACTTTCTGGAAAGCAATGAAAAGGGACATATCTATTTATGTGAGTCGTTGTGCTACTTGTCAGCAAATCAAGAGCGATCAAAAGAAAATGGCAGGTTTACTTCCGCCATTGGAGGTGCCAAAGTGGAAGTGGTATCAGGTGTCTATGGATTTCATAGACGGGTTGCCATATACTAAAAAGGGGAATGAAGCAATTTGGGTTATCGTGGATCGTTTAACTAAGACTTCCCATTTCATTCCAGTGAAATCTACCTGGACAACGGCAAGTTTGGTTGAATTGTATATAAAAGAGATTGTTCATCTCCACAGTATACCCAGTAGTATAGTGAGTGATCATGACCCGATCTTCACTAGAAAATTTTGGGAGGCGTTTCAAGCCGCATTGGGAACCAAAATGAATTTCAGTACTACTTATCACCCGCAGTCTGATGGGCAAACAGAAAGAATAAATCAAATCTTAGAAGACCTTTTACGTGCTTGTATACTTGACTTTGATGGTTCATGGGAGGACCATCTATATCTGGTTGAATTCTCATATAATAATAGTTATCAAGCCAGTATTGAAATGGCTCCTTTCGAGGCTTTATATGGTCGACCATGTCGATCACCTGCATGTCGGATCGAGTAAGGAGATAGACTCGTTCTTGGACCAGATATGATTAAGAAAGCCACTGAAAAAGTTGAATTTATTCGAAAGAAGTTGAAAACTGCTCAAAGTCATCAGAAAAGTTATTACGACCGTAGGAGAAGAGATTTAGAATTCCAGGTTGGAGATTATGTTTTCCTCAAAGTTTCTCCAATGCGTGGAGTGTTAAGGTTTGGAAAGACTAGTAAGCTAGCACCGCATTATATTAGTCCTTTTCCTATTCTGAAGAGGATCGGTCCATTAGCTTATCGACTACAGCCACGCAGTTGGTTATCTGGCGTACATGATGTGTTTCATGTTTCACATCTTCGAAAATATGTGCACGATCCAGATGGTATTATTGAAGAGGCCACTCAGCAGGACTTGGAGATCACACCAAATCTGGCAGTTAAAAGAGAACCGTTAAAGATCATTGATCGAGATGAAAAGAAATTAAGGAATAAAGTTGTGAAACTGGTTAAAATGCAATGGAGTGATGATCTAATTGACTGTACTTGGGAAACAGAGGATAGCATGCAGAAGTCCTATCCCAATTGCAGAGTGGATATTTCGGCTTAATCTGGTAAGCCATTTTCTTCTTTTTCTGTATTCGTATATCCTTTGTTTGTCTCTCTCTCTCCCTTTCAAATTTCGAGGACGAAATTTTCTTAAGGGGGGAATCTGTAACATCCCCAAATTTTATCGGTTTAAAATTAGTAATTTATTTGAATTTCTGGAATTTAATTTGAAATTAATTTGAAATTAATTTGACATTTTTCAAGACAAATAGAATTAGTGTTGATTTATACATATATAAATGGAGTGTAATTCAAATTTGAATTTGAATTTAAAATTTAAATAAATGTCTTAGAAAAATAATTTTCATTTAAAATAATAAATATTTAATTTATTTAATGTGAAATTAGTTTTAAAAACATTTTTTCTTTAAATTGGTATATAATAATAAATAGGAAAATGTATTTTTAAAATAGGAAATATAATTTAAAAATTATGTATAAATATTTATGCATGCCCAAGACAAGTGTTGAAATCTTAACCTATACTTTAAAAAGTGTAATTCATATAATAAGTGTTTTAACAAATGTAATGATTTTATAATTAAATTGGACAAGCGTCATTTTGTATTATTTATAAGCAAAAATTAATAAAAATAGAAAATGAGATTATATAAACTATTAAATACCCTCCTTCTCATTTCTTTTAAAAAAAAATCAATGCTTTAGAAAAAATCTGTAAACTTTCTAAAAACTAGAAAACAAAATTTTCAAAAAAAATCAGAGAAAAAATCTAAACCAAAGCAAGAATTCAAAACATCTTTTTCAAAATTAAAAAAAAAAGCCTGAAGCCTGAATCAAATTCAAAACTGAATCTGGAAAAACAACCAGCAGTCAACATTCAAGCAGAGATTTCAACAACAATTTGAATCAAACATCCCAGACTCAAAACAAAATGATTTAAATCAAGATCAAACTTAGGATTTTAAAATCAAGAACAAAATCAACTTCCAGGAATTCTAAAGCTCTCTGTTTCTTCTTCTAACAGGTGAGTAAACCCTTTATAATCTGGATTTAGATCTGTTGTTTGAAAACATGTTTAAAGCAGGTTGAAAAATTGCTTACATGTGTATAATTATGTGTATATATGTGTATGGATATAGCTTTGCATGTCTAAGAACAGGCATTGGTCTCTTTTCTAAGCATTATATGTTTCAAACCTGTTTGAAAATTGAAAACTCATCCTTTGATCCTCTATTGAACTTGATGTCTAAAGAAAACATGTAGGGTTTGGCAAGATCTTAATTCTAAAATTATTTTTAAATATTTAAAATGAAAAGGGTTACGAAAATAAGAAAAACACAGTCAAATAAAACCCATAGTAGGTCGTGGTCGAAAAATATATTGCTGCGTCATCGTCAATGGTTCGGAGTTGTTCGCACCGATGGGATTCGAAGCATAGGGGTTCGATGTTGTTCTGGCTGGTGTTTCGTGACTTCTGATGGTCAGAGGCGATAGAATGAGGTGATTGTTGGTGGCTCGGTTTCATTCCAAGTTTGGATTGTATAGCTCAATCGTGATTTCGCCGTCGTTCAAGGGTTATGGGTGATCGTAAGGCATAAGCGGATGTCGTTGACTTGTGGATGGTGGCGAAGTCGACCGGAGCTCGTCGGAGCTCTGGTGCACATGCACGTACATTGGTTTGTGTCAGTAAGAAATAGTCTGGGGGAAGAAAGGCGTGACTCGAAGTTATCTTCGGGGAGTTTGCATGTTGGCTCGAGTTTAAGTTCGTGCATTTTCAAGCTTATACCGGGTTTAACACTTAAACAAAATTTTAGGTAAGAAAAAAGTGATTTGGGTTGGTTTGGGAAGAACTCGAAGTGAATGGTAGTTTGGCTCGGGAGTGGACTCAAGTGGGTCTCGGTTTGCTGAAAGGAAGCAATTTTTACTTTAAATCAAAATTTAAATTTTTAACATTTTTATTCCATGATCTTTAAATAATTGTTTTGGTTTAAAATTTGGATTAATAAAGGATTTAAGAAAATTATGTTAAAAGTAATTAAGTTTTAATTTATTTAATTTGTGACATTATTTATTAATTAATTATTTTAAATAAATAATGAAATTAATAAAGATAAAATGATGTTTTGATTTACCTTAATTTCTTGAATAAATTAATGTGTTAATAATGATTAATTATAAGGTTTATTAATTAAAGATTTTGATAATGATTAAATGATTAATCAAGATAAATGATTTATAATTACATAAATAGTTAAAGAATAGTTAATTAAAGGTTAATTAATTATTAATTTAAGTTCATTAGTTTATAATTAAAGATTAATTAATTAAGGTAATTAATTAAAAAATATTTAATTAATGAAAGTAATTAAGATTAATTAATTAGTAATTAAAGACTAATTAATTTATAAGTAAGAATAATTAATCGTTAATTAAGAATAATTAATGAAAATAATTATGCGATTAATTAACTATAATCTTATGATTAACTCATCTTTATTATAGATGATTGATTGATATTGAATGCTTTGCATTGATTGATGTCTTTGATATGTGATTGTGATCTATGTGATATGAATTGCTTTGTGCTAAGCTGTGAAATTTGTGATTTGTTTTTGTGTGAATGTAAAAACCCATTGGCTCGTAAAACGACATTTAAATTTCGATGCGACTGAGAGTCGGATTCCATTTGGTTATCTGAAACCCACATCGAATATTTATGATGAATCTTTGTGAGTGATATATCCATGTGTTTTTAAATTTAGCGCTCACTATTCGGTTTAGACGGGAGAGGACTTTGTGTCATATAACTCATTCCGAACAGTGATACGACGAATGGATAGCAATTGAAGACGGTGGTGAAGACCAGGTGTCTTCGAGAACGATAGGATAACCTGTCAAATGAATCTGCACTAAGTTGCTTCGGTATAGAGATCTCCATATGTGATGGGGAGTCCAATCGGGATTGTGGATGCCCGGATTGCCTTTGGAAGTGCCTTCGGTTCTGTTCGAACCCGGAACAAACTTGTATGGTTGTATGTCTGACATTACACTTTGAGATATAAAGCTGATTTCTTTCAAATACATTTCTGTTGGTGGCGAAGAATTTATTCTCTTAACTTAACGCCCTTTTTTGAGATGTATGAGCTCAGAGGTTATGTAGTTGATGGTTATTAGTGATATACTCCCAATTTGGTAGTGTGGCAAGCTGAGTGTTGCTGATCATTTGTTGATCGAAGCATGGCTTTTGTGTAAAGCATAACTTTGTGGACGAGACTTCGTCGAACCTCACAATCCGGTAATGGTCAAAATAGGAATGTTGCGGCAAGATTATTAAGGGTCGCTCCCCTAAGGTATGTCCATTTTCTTATGGATAAGAGGTGGTATCATGGTATGGATCCCAGATATTTAACTGTGTGGTTGTTGCTAATTGTTGGTGAATCCCAGGATAAAGGTCGGTAACGACCAAGGATGGCATACTTGTAGGTGTTACCTGGTTACGGAGGTAACACGGCCTTGTGTCGGTAGAGATCTGGTTTGGTCGCCTAACCATTGTTGGAAATCCAGTCATTCAATACGAGCCTTGTATTATTTTAGTTGTATAACCTGCCATTTGCTTATGGTGGTCACCACTGTTTAGATGATAGCTATAGTAGGCATACAATAATGGTTGTATGTTGGCTAAGATTAATATTATACTTTCAAAATGTTTTTCTACACTATGCACTAATAATAATATCAAAAAGAGTTTTCTCGTATCAAGCATGTTTGACTATCATGAGAAGAAATCTCCTTCAATTGTGCGATTGCATTGTGTGTGTGGTGGGAGGTCCTATGGCAGTCTCATTTTCCAAATGCATATCGGATTCCTTTTAATAATTTGTACAAACAACTGTTTTTGTTTACTCATACCAGTCCCATGACTGACCCGGAGTTTATTGTTCCCTTCCTAAACTCTGAGTGCCTATAATTTCCACCCGGGCAGCCTAGAACCAGGTTATCCGTGTTTTTGGAGCTAGCTTGGAATCTATTGAAGTCTTTTGGAAGCTATCGGATTTTGGAAGCTTTGAAGTTTAGAAGAAGGTGCTTCCATTGGAATCTCTCTATCGCTCTCTTTCTTTTGAAGACACTATTATTGTTTCGCTATGGTGTTTTTCGTCCTCTTATTGTATCTTGTGTATATCACTTTGATTATGGGGTTGAATGTTTTACGGATATCATATCAGTGTTGTATCTGTATTGTGATAAATGAAATCATCTGTTGTTTCCGTTTTTTATTTTCATTTAATGTTGTTATAAGCTCCATCCGAACTGGAGTTCAACGTTTGAATCTCCGGCAGTTGAATACAAGTGAGGTATTTGATGTTGATTTTCAATCGCTAGATTTCGGGTCGTGACAGTACGAGACCATACAAGATAAGAGTTCGAAAGAAACTCCTATGGGTCAAGGAGTTGATAGGTTATCTGAGTCGAGAAATTGCATGTAATACGTGTTAAAACTTCAGATATTTATTTTGATGACAGCAACCATATATATATATATATATATTACTAACATTTCTTCGAGCCATATAGTACTTTCAAATACATTATGGAGACATTTACAGAGAAAAACAAGAATTCAATAGAAGCACATGAATTATATATAAAGATTAATCAAAGCAAATTGAATAACAAAACTGATTGAAGAAGAAATGAAAATGTTGAAGAGACAATGGTATTTGAAGTGATGATTAGTTGGTTGAACCTTAGAATTCTTTATTAAAGACCCCATTGGCAATTATACTTGAAGTCGCCGACATAGACCTCAATCGAATCACCAAAAACCCACAAATATGATGTACTTTGAAATCTAAAAATCTACAATACTTTATTGGTGTTGTTCTTTTAGAAACATCATATATCGACATATCTCCTCTAAGTATGTCGACATACATGCCATTTTTCAATTTTTTAAAATTCAAATCAATGTATTTTCCTGCCATCTCTTCACCAAAAGACATATCTCTTCAACCATTATTTAAAGGCTTTGGAATACAAATTGTCGCATTAATCATTCTCATTTTCTCTTACTCTTTCATCTCCCTGCATTTGTGAGAGAAATCCATCAAATACTCTTCCATTCTATTTGCAAGTCCATATAATTTCACTTCAATTCTTTAAGGCTTTGCAAACCACACAACATCAGAGAGATTGTACTTGAATTTATATCATTCTCTCTCTAATTTCATCGTACTCCTTAAAGAATTCAAAGATATATCGCCACCAGAGGTCCATAGGATCATTGTACCAAATCTGCAAGAATCTGTATTGAAGGTACAACTACTTGTCATGCTCTACTATTGTTTGTATAGAGAAGAGGGTTTTTTTAGCCTGTAAGTCAAGAGGGTGCATATTATAGCCCATGAAATAAAGATCGTAAAGCTGTTCTTGCCACCCGTGGAATGCAATCGGTGATAGTGCAATCCTATACAGTGCAGTATAGGACTGGATGTAGGATTGGTCGATCTGAACCGGTATAAAAATTCTTGGTGTTATTTACTTTACTACATTTTATTTTGTTACTTACTTGTTATGTTATTATTGGTTTCTATTTGCAATGTGAGTAGATAGAGTTTTAAATTCATAAGTAAGTTTTAAATATTTAAAATACACACTTCACCACTTTATTGTTTAAATAACCTTAAGATCCATTTCACATTGTATTACAGACAACCCATTCTCCCACAATTATGAATTTTTGAAAAGTATAAATGGTTAATAGCATTAGTAACACTTACTATAACATTTTTGTAGAAGGACAATCTACTACTAGAACTCCTCTATTTGATGATAGTAATCATGCTTATTGGGTTTGTAGGATGAAAGCTTGTTTACAGTCTAATGGTTTATATATTTAGAATATTACATAGAGTGAGTACACTAGACCCCACACCGAGCACTCATCTCGGATACCAAAGCAAAAGATACGAGCACTTATTAACTCAAAGGCCATGAATATTTAAATTTGTGCCTTAGATAAAAATGAGTTTAATTTCATTTGTTAATTCTATATGTGAAATTTGGAGAACATTGTAAGTCACACATGAGAGCACGAGTATAGTAAAACAAACTATGATATCTATGCTAACCAACTAGTTTCAACTTTTTAAAATAAAACAAAATAAGCCTATCTCTGATATGTATTCTAGATTTCTGGATATATTACATGCATTATATCATTAGGAAAGAATGTCATCGAAGAGGACTAAGTCAAAAAGATCTTAAATACACTTTCTAGTGAATAAGATCAGAAGACTCTGGCAATTGAAGAAGTTATTGATATTAATACTATGAAAATAGAAGATTTAATTAGTAATCTAATGGCCTATGAAGTAAACTTGTAGGCTGGAAAAGTGAATCCATCAAATGAGAAGAAATCACCAACATTCAATGCTACATACGACAACCATGAACCAGATGATGATGATGGAAAAATCAAATTTCATGACCTTTAAGAAATTCTTGAAATATGAAAAGACGAACAAACTTCGGAAAACTAACAACTATAATTCTTGAAA
The DNA here is from genome assembly GCA_030765085.1 of Allium cepa. NCBI lineage: Eukaryota > Viridiplantae > Streptophyta > Magnoliopsida > Asparagales > Amaryllidaceae > Allium > Allium cepa. Next base: position 55,141,424 of record CM060935.1, on the reverse strand, counting down.
AGGAAATGCTGTTAAGTGTTTTGAACGTGGTTAACCTGACTATTTGAGAAGAGACTGTCCAAATCTGAAAAAACAAAGTACTCTTCAAACACTTTCAACAAGAAGAGGAAATAGGCTTTCAATGCAACATGGGATGATTCAGATACATCATCAAATGATAGTGATTAAGAAAATAAAATTGACAACATGTGCTTTATGGCAAAGGATGAGCAACTATGGAATTTTAACGAAGAAATTATTAATATTTCAAATGATATGTATAAGGTATATAAAATGCTTAGAAAAGAGCAGTAGATTAGTTTAGCAGAGATATGTAGATTAAAAATGTTTAACGAAATGTTAACCGAAGAAAAACAATGTTTAAAAGATGTAATTGAAAGACTTAATGGACTTAATGATGATTTGAAATTTGAAGATTTTGAAGAACTGAAAAATAAAAATGAATCCTTAACATCAAAATAATTCTGAAGTCAGAGATCCCTAATCTAAATGATGAAATAACATCTCTAGGCAATGTTATTCTTAAATGTAATAAGGATTTTGATAAAATGAAAACCAATGTTGATAAATTTAATAAAGGGAAGAATAATTTAGAAAATTTATTATTTGGATATAAGCGCACTAATAATACACATGGAATTGGATACTCCTTTAAGCCTAAATCAAAGAAAAATAGTACTCAAAGCTAAATTTGTTAAGGCTACCAAGTTTAAGCCAAATTATATAAAATTAAAGTAAAAACTATCAAACAATTTCACTAATTCATGAGTTCCTAGAAGGTTAGATTATATATAGAGAGAGAAATATATTGATAATTTTGTTAGTAAAGTTCATTTATCTAATGATTATATTTTGAAAGAGCATTCAAACTCTTCATGGGTTTGGTCCCAAAACTTAACCCTATGGACCCCAAAATAAATAGGGTAAAAGTGCATACATTTTATATTTTTCAAGCACCGAACAATGGATATTGGATAGCATATGTTCAGAGCATATTACAAGAAATCCGTAGATACCGAGCGACATTATATGCAAAGATGGTGAGACAGTGAAATTTTGATATAACTCTAAATGATATGTTATTGGCATCGACAATGTTGGTAACTCTAAAACTCCTCTTAATTTAAATATTTTACTTGATAAATTTATTTCATGTTGTATTGATTTTAATTACCCTCGTGAGTTTCATTTGTATACATTTATATATATATATATATATATATATATATATATATATATACAAAGTCTATACATATTGTCTAGTTATACATAAGTGATTCCTTTTCACCCTTTTTGTTGATGACAAAGGGGGAGAAAATATATAAATATACCAGACAAAATGATATGAGGAGTGCATAGAGTCGGGGGAGTCAAATATAAAATATTGTATTTTATCTCTCAAATATTTATATGGTCATCATCAAAGGGAGGAGATTATTAATACCTCAGATATTGATTTTGATGATAACAACCATATAAGTATTGCTACTAACATTTCTCCGAGTTGTGCAACACTTTCAAATATATTATGGAGACATTTACAAAGATAAACAAGAACTCAGTGGAAGTAAAAGAATTACATATGAAATTAATTAGAGAAAATAGAATAACAAAATGGATTGAAGAAGAAATTCAAATACTAAAACGATGGAGGTGTTTGAAGTGAAGATTAGTTCGTTGAACCTTAGAATTCTCTATTAAAGACCCCATCGCAATTATACTTGAAGGTCATCAACTATTGATCTCGACCGAATCATAAAAAATTCACACATATGAGGTGCTTTGAAATCTAAAAATCTAGAACACTTTATCGGTGTTGTTGATCTCTTTGAAACACCATAGGTCAACACATCTCCTTTATGTATGTCGACATACATATCGTTTTTCAATTTTTTAAAATTCGAATCAAGGGATCTTTCAGCCACCTCTTCACCAAAAGACGTGTCTCTTTAACCACTATTTAAAGGCTCTGGAAAACAAATTTTCACATCAATAATTCTTATTTTCTCTTGCTCTTTTATCTCCATACATTTGTGAGAGAAATCCATTAAATACTCTTCCATTCACTTTGCTAATTCATACTTTTTCACTCTAATTGTTCTAGGGTTTGCAAACCACACAATATCAAAGAGTTTGCACTCAATTTCATATCATTCTCTCCTTGATTTCATTCTAGTCCTCAAAGAATTCAAAGATATATTGCCAATGGAGGTTTATAGGATCATGGTACCGAATCTACAAGAATATGCATTGAGGCTATAATTACTTTCCATAGTTTATTATTATTTGTATAGAAAAGAGGGTTTTCCTATAGCCAGTTAATCAAGAGGGTGCATATCTTGTAGCCCGTGAAATCAAGATTGTAAAGGTGTTCTTGCCACCCATGGAAAGCAAGTAGTGATAGTGAAATTCTGTACAGTGCAGTATAAGACTAGATGTAGGATTGGTCAATCCAAATAAAAATTTCTGGTGTTATTTAGTTTACTGCATTTACTTTATTACTTACTTGTACTATGATTATTGGTTCTATTTGCAATTTGAGTAGATAGAGTTTTAAATTCATAAGTAAATTTTAAATATTTGAATTACACACTTCACCCCTTCTAGTGTTAAAATATGGAAAATGAGTTTAGGATGGATCAATATTGATTGGCTAATTTATATGATGAATATAAGTTTCATAAAAATATATATAAGTTTCATAAGGTAGCACATTAAAATGATTATTAGTACCTATTTTGTTGTATTGGGAAACAAGAGTTGTTTCAAGAAACGCCAACTCCATGACAAATGAATTTATTTTAAAAAAATTGGCAGTAAAGTGGTTTCGGATACGGTCCAAAGGTAAAATGATTAGGATGAAAAATAATAAACCAAGCCTAAATGGACACAAATAATTAGAATGTCTAATAAGAACTCTTGCACTTTAAAGAGAAACTATGATTTGCTCATCGATGTTGACAAAATAATTTCTTCAGTTGTCAATAAGCCATCAAGAGTATTGTCTTTACCATATTGCATGTTGTGCAAATCCAGAATGGAATCTAAGTACGTTATCAAAATATGATTTGATAGTTGCACCCGAAAGGATGTGATCCACCAGTGTAAATTTGCCTCCAAGAAGAAGATCAATGTAGTTGAAATATGGTAAGATGCGTTGATAGAATAACAATGTAAATTTCAATTGTTGAAGTTAACGTAATAGATTCGCCATTCAACCTAGGTTATTTTACATTTTACTCGCAAAATTATCGCTCGATACGAATTTGAGTTATTATATATGTATGTCAAAACAGAAATCTAAATAATGATCTAGAATATATTGTTTGTGCTTAAAAACCAAAATGTCTCACATCGGTGGGAGTGATGACTAAGTTTGTGAGCATTAGATATGCTCTAAGAACTAATATGAAAGTATTGCCCGATAAACATCAGAATTAAGCAAGTATTTTGACAGAGAAATCAAGTAGTTTGAATTTCAGACAAAATGCAGAGGAAGCATGCATCTATTAGAAAGAACATTGGTAGGTACTAGAGTATTTCTAAAACTATAAGTAAACAACAAAATTATAATTGTTATGATATACTCTTGTTAAAATTATTTTAGTTCAGTTATTTAGTTCTCGAAATTGGATTTGAAATTGACAAATTTTATAGCCAATAGAAGGACATTGGGATTGTCCCAAAATGATATACACAAGCACCATAGTAAAATATTTAATATGGAGCATGTAAGATGGATCTTGGAATTGCTTAACAAAAGGATTAAAATTGTAAAAACAAAAAAATAATTGAATTTAAATAAGTTATATATATATATATATATATATATATATTAACAATATTTTTATAAGTGATGTGATTATTATATATTATTGACTATATGGAAAATGTAAGTTTAAATAGAAAATTTTAAATTGAATTGAATTAATGTTTTAAAGAAAAAGAAAGTAAATTATATTTATTCATTTACCTAATTATATTTATAAGCGCAAAACCCAAACTTCTTCTTAGCTTAACATCCACTTCCTTTGTCTCATGGTTTTTCTTACTCCCGACACTTCTTTCTTATGTTTCCACTCTCTCTATCAATATTCCGTCAGCGATAACATTTAGGGGCTTTAGAAAAACATTCCTTCACCCAAACCCTACTTCCTTATAAATTCAAATTAAATTCAAATACAAATTATTAAACTTCCAAACTCAAATATATCTATCTCGACATTAGTACACGCTTATGTTTCAAAGAGAATTGGGTTTTGTCAAAGATCTAGAAGCTTGAATGTGCGTGTGTGTAAAGAGAGAAGTGGAAGATGAAGAAATGCGATCCGACAGTGCAAGTTAACGCCTTCAGGTATGGTGCTTCTCATAATACCTTTGTCTAGTTAAGATTATATTATATATATAATTACATATGTGTTGCTGAGTACCTGAGTTTCATAAGTGCACATCGATCAGAGTAGAATCAATTAGAGTAGAGAAGTAGTCGCCAATATCTCGTGATCGATCTTCTAGAGCGACCAACCGATCTGCCGTTGATGTGATCGGTTGACCGATGCCTAAGAGCCTTGTGTGCGTTTTTGATTGCTATAATGTGTTGATCTGGGTAGTTTTCGGGGTTTGTGTGAGTCTACTTGAGTTGAAATACGAGTAAGCTCATAGGTGCGCATGAATATATGATGATTGCCTTCGGAATTTGTCCTATCTGTTATTGTAATGGTTAGCAGCATCTCTAAAGTGCTATTTTAGGTGGTAGTTTTAGTATTCTTTCCTGTTGTTCCATTTGCCTTGAATGCCATGTGATAGAATTGATTTTTCTTTGTTTCCTCTATGCATTTATATACACACACACGCAGATATATATATATGCTATTTTGACTATGTTGTTACTTTTACTTTCATGTGATGTTCAAGTATGTGTACTGATGAGTTTAGTGCATGAATGTCAATATATATATATACATATATATATATATATATATATTATACAAATAGATTATATATACATATTAAGAATAACACAATATAAGAATAACAGTTTATGAACTTATACAGTAAATTATTATTATATACATAATATAAGATTAAATATGATAATATGTTAATTGTTGATAGTAATGTATATGTTTGCAATTTATTTCCGAGTTTAAGGTGAGCAACAGCGTTTGTATAGTAATACACACACACACACATATATAAGAGCCTATTTTCATAAATGATACGTATTTAAACTTTTATTCCGATAAACCACAAATAATTCCTTTTATACTCTACTTCTTAATTTGATTGTGAGTTAATTCATTTGTGTGATATATAGTTTTCAATCATTTTTAGGTTATGAAAATGGAAGAAAAAATATTTTCTAACGTTATATGTGAATACCAAGTTCATATTTTCATTTTATAAAAGATTAAGAAATTCTTTATTTGTTTTATAGATATCTTATATTTGAATTTCGTTAATTATTCCAATAGTTCTAAAATATATATTTAATATATATATATATATATATTTCTAAGTGTAAATTTTGTTATACAAAATTATATGTTGTGACTATTTTATTTTATGTATGAATTTGTTTATTTACATCTATTTAAATATTCTATTTATATTAGTTCTAATTTCTGATTTTTGATTTCTTCTCTTCTTTATATTGATTTTGATGATATGAATGATTCGCTGTTGAGATGGATTCGATTTATGATTTTTATATGATACGGTGATGACATCTTTATAAGTGATTTTGTGATGATTTCTATTCTGTGTAACAAGGAATTTGAATAAATAGAGTTATCATACCATTTGGAATAGGGCATTCAGTAATATTTCTTTGGTTATTCTTTGGACTTGTTATATATAATATTGAAGGAGCGAGCGTGATGTGTGAGCATTGAATACTAGTAGCATGCGGTGGTATTGAACGTCATTATGTTATTTATTTCGTTATTCTTTGCTCATGGATGACACTTAAATAGGGGTATGTTGTGTGTGTAATCGCTGCAGTGAGCACGAATGGAGGCTACTTGTTAGTTATATAGTTTGTGTATATTTTAGGTCTATCTACCTTTTTTCAACTCCCTTTATGTTTCAGAAGTGAACAAAATTGGTCATTATCCACCCTGACGACCTGATCATGGAGTTGCTCCCTAGATCTATGATACCATTTTTGTTTATGATATTTGATGTGCATTACGAGATTGGTAGTGGTTGCCCCTTGTGTCACATAGGCTAGCAGTCAGTTACCAAAGAGGTACATGTCGGTAGTCGTGGACGAAGGGGCGAGCCTATGATGGATCATTATCACGATACCGATAGGGGAGAGATAATGGTAATCGATGATTGTAAGAGTCGTGTCATATGGACCATATGTGGCTCTTAGAGAAAGCAGACATGCTATTAGTCAGCCGTCTGGTTTCGATGTGGGTGTATGTATGTGGGTAGTAGATAAATATATATTATGTATGGATGAGACTATACCTAAGACTGTGTCTAGTATATGGCCAACCCATATCCTTGTTAGACAGACGGCCTATTTATTATTAATTTGTTGTTTCTATTTCTTGGGATCTTTCAGTTGAGAGTTTCGCTTCCCTAAGGGTTGTGGGTCAAGATATATGATTTTGCACGTTGCTGCATTGTTTTAATCCGGCTCGGATCTTTCTTATTGATTTGATGATGGTATTTCATAAATGAGATTGAGGGAGATTGTGGGCATTGCTTCGTACTGTCTAATTGAGGAAATCTCATTATTGATTATTTTTGGTTTTGATGACGACTTTGAGGCGTGTATGATTCACCATTCGATGTTATTTAGTGTAAATTTTGATTTGATGAGTTTTATAAGGATGATGATGCTTTCCAACTTCGTTTTGCTAAGAATGTGATTTGAGATATTATGAGATTGTAATTTATTATTCTTCTTATATTATTATTTTATGTTATATTACATCTATCATTATAGGTATAGTTTGACCCTTTAGTATTTATATAATACTCGGGTCAGTCCTTGACATTTCAGGTATAGGGATGACATGACCAACATTTTTTTTATTAGGTTAATGGAGATGTATATTAGCATTATTGTATAATACATATATGGTAATGTTTTACTGTTTATGTTAGACATTGAGTTGTATATTGATTATTTATCACATTACATTGAGATGGATTACAGTTGAGATGTTTTGTATCATTAGAGTATTATTTTATAGTATACTACATTATATGATATCACTGTGATTGACTTTGTATTATATGTTATACACTGTATATTATGTATTATTCTATATTGGAGGCACATATGTCTATTGCTTTGTACTGTAACCGTGTATGTATATGTAAATTATATTTTCGATGCTTTAATACATACTAGTGTTAATCCAAGGGGATATTCGTGTGTTTGCCCCATATCATCTTATTCTTTATGTTATCCGATGTTATTACTCTATAATACTCTTGGACAGTATAGGTATAGAGTTGGGGGTGTCACATCACGATATCAGAGCAGGTTCGGAACAATATGGTGTATATCAATGACACAAGTCATTGGCTTAGTTGAGACTTTGGGTCCCTGTCCCTTGGGAGTGTTGAGAAATTTTCTATATAAGAGATAATATGTATAACATATATAGTAGATGATTACCAGAGATAATCAACAGGGAACGTAATTGTGTGATTATACATACATACATGCATACATACATACATACATATATATATGATGTGTAAATGTTATAAAGCTTTCAAATTTTAAGATATGAAATTTTCATTTAATTTGAAGGTTTACATTATGTGATGTGGAATATTATAGATTCATTAATCAATGTATATAAGCTAGATGAATTAATTTAAATTAATTGATAAAATTGTATGCATGAAGTATAGTAAGAATTTTACAAACTATTTTTATAGATTTTGAGATATGATTTGAAGAGGGCAATATAGAATTATTTTGAAGTGTTTAAATTTTGTAAATAACTTTAAACTTCCTTCTTGACGTTAAGTGTAAAATATTTGAATACTTTTGTAAATTTATAAAAAATTATAATGGTTTGGAAAAAAAAATATTTGTAAAATAGTATTTAGAGATGATTTTATTGTAATAAAATGTTTGGGTCTAAAAAAATGATGTAAGGTATTTTATTAAATAGGAAATGATTTTAGTGGGATTTTGGATTAATCAAATTTTGAAATATTATTAAATAATTCGAAGTTATATAAAAAAAAATTAGGATCAAATGGAATCATACAATTAGTAATGAGTTTATATAGGGTTTGATTCCCTACATTTTTGGTTTGAGTATTTGGTTTGAATTTTTCAATTTCCTTTTGGTTTGAGTATTTGGTTTGAATTTTTCAATTTCCTTTCTTGTCCAAGGATTTTTGATTGAACGTTTATCTCGGTCCTTGATTGATATATATTTGTTGCACCCTCTAATATATATATATATATATATATATAAATATATATATGTATGTATGTATGTATAATGTATAGATATATATATATATATATGTATATATATGTATGTATGTATATATAGATATATATGTATGTATGTATGTATCTATGTATGTATGTTTGTATATGTGTGTGTGTGTGTGTATGTATCTGAATATACTTTGACCTATGTTGATTATTTTTAGTCTTGAATTTCTGCTGGCCTGTCCAAACATTTTTGATTTGTTCACTGCTTCGTTTGAAATTCTGTTACCCTCGTTCAGATGTAATGTGGTCAGTAAATACTTGTACGAACACAATCTCTGATGAAATCAAACTAGATCCTGTGATGCTTGAGAACCTTTATGAAGTTGATGTTATTATGTTCAGCTTCAGTTTGAATTTTTAGATGTAAGGTTTGAATGATCAGGATTATTTCATGACTTCGGTCAAGTTTTTGTTTGAGTTTGCAATGTGATGGTTGTAGCTAAACTTTTTGGTTAATGGAGCTTGTACGATGATGATGTCTTCGATATTTCTGTTGTGTTTCATATGTGCATGCCTGTAACATTTTGAGTGTTGTTGCCTCTTGTTGTACGTGCAGTTGCACTTGAAATTGTGTATGTTTGCATATTAATGTGCCTGACAATGGTTTCTTTGAATTGTTGTCCACTTCGATCTGGATTACATATGCCTTGACTTGTATGCTACCTTGTCTGTTGATGCATTTGTTGAACTACCTTAAGTCTGGACTTATTTGTGCGATTGACATTCTCTTGTACTGGCCTAATGCATATTGAACTGCCTTATGCATGTCTTTTCTTTTGCTGATGCACTTGTCAGTCAGTTTTGCCTGTATCCACTTGCCCTGAATCTTCTTGGTTTATTGATTGTAACAACTCGGAATTTTATCACATTGATTATTGAAATATTTAATTAGTTTTAAATATTCAATTTGGGATTTGGTTTAAAATATAATAAAATCTATGCTCCAAATAAATGCTTGATTTTTAATAATGTGTTTTTAATTTAGTTTATAGAGTTTTTCCATAATTTTAAATTTGAAAAAATTATAAATCTTCATTTGACGCTTTATATGTCGAACGTTGGCATTTTTGAAATTTATCAAAATAAGATAACTTGTCAATTTTATTTTTGATTTGTGATCGCGTCATAATTTTGTATGCCCGTATTTTTGTTTCTATTATTCATGGCTCGGACGTAAATGCGATATGGCGTGTCGAAATACTGGAAACACACATACATACATATGCACATCCAGTACAAACCGTTTTCCCCACAACAACCACATTGTCTCAGCACATAAATTTGCCTCCCTTGTCCCAACTGATTCACGATGGTGATGGCACCATTTTGCCACCTTGTCCAAGATGAGCAAGTATGTGTGTGTATATACATGTTCACACGCAGGCAAAGAGGACTTTAACTTTTTCTTCTCTTACTTTTGTTTTGCCTAGAGATGAAACAAAATCCACTTCCTCTCATTCAAAAATCAAAAGCTCGCAAGCCATCCACTTTTAGCTTCGGCTTTCGGCTAGAAAGTTGATCGTCATCCTCTCTAGTTTTTTTAAAATCGATCGCTTTCTATTTTGTCGAGAATGAGCGAGATATCATCAAATTTTAGTGCGGAGAAAATTTTGTTCACAAATTTCAAAAATTAATTTCTCTCAATCTATAAAGAATTGATCGACGGCATAAGCGTCATTGGGTTCGTAAGGTGTCGTAGGATTTTTGGTGGGATTTCGTCGGTGTTTGGTTATGATGATCGACGATCATGGAAAACTAGGGTTCGGATTTGCTTTCGACTTGAGAATGGATTGAAGATTTGAAGCTTGTTGTGGTGTTCCTGGTGGAATGGGGCTCTGATTTTTTGGGAATTTTGGGATTTGAGACGGATTTGATGGCGATAGAGACGAAGATAATGTTGTACTTCCGACTTCAAGGATCTATGGAATATATTCTTTTAGACAATAGCTCAACCCACCAGGTACAAACGGGTTATCGAACTATCGACTTTCAAGATTCAATGAAGCCTTATAACAGCGTAATCGGATTCAAAGTTTGTACGACTTTGATCCGACCAAGAACACTTCAGAAACTGTATCTGATGATGCAATTTATATGGAATAGAATGAAGAGGAAGAAGAGAGCAATTCTGCAATGGTTTCTGATTTCGCAACACCTTGGAGGCGTCACAAAACAGAGCAATTGACGCACGGTGTTTTTCAACACTTTCTAGCGTTGCAGAATCGCTCTGGGAAGAAGAAGAAGATTTTTCACTTTCTGCAACTGTTTCAGGGCGTCGCTATTTATATACGTGAGGAGATGTCCATTCGCGAAGTGTTGCGACCGTTAGCAACGGTCGCGACTATTCATTTTGTAACGGTTCACAACGTTACAAACGGTTGCGTCCATTCATTTTGTAACGTTTCAGAAAACGTTTCAAATTTCCGCTCTTTATTCATTTTCCGGTTCTGGGTCCTTAACGGGCCGAAATCTGGCCCGTTACCGTTCATATATGATCCAAAAATATTTTCGGATCCGAACCCGAAACCCGTACCCAGCCCGGTTCGGTTCGGTCGGACGGGACGGCGGCAGCGCGCGTGTGGTGTTGCATGACTTCTCTCCTCACAACAAAGCAAACATGTGGGAGCCCCAAGGCTCCATCATCCACTTGAGAAATCTTTATTTATACAAATATCTTGTATAAGTTTCTATGATGTGGGACTAATTCTCTTCTACCTCTTTACTTCTTCTCTTCTAAAAACAAAACCCAAACCCAAAGCTTCTTTGAAAATTTACAACAATCTCCCCCAATTTTCAAAATAAGAAAATAAATAAATAGGATGGCTGCATCACTAGAGTGACTTTCTACATACCCAAGTGGGATCAAGCCTATGTAGTTCTAAGATCAAGTTTTGCATCATCGTGAAAACCAACACATAAATAAAAGGTATCTTTTGGATTTGAACCTTTACGTAGTGTAAACCATTCAAAGCCTTATCGAGATTCTACGGTGAACGAATCTTGAACCAAGTATCCCTAATGATAAAACCGGAACAATCACATATGTTGATTTCCTTAGGTAAAGTGTTCTGTATTGCTCAACACGTTAATGGCCATGTGCTTAAATCCTGGTTCATGAGTCTACTTAGAAAGCGGTCTTACTTTCTTAGGAAATGGCCTGATTTCCATACTCATATAGGTAAGTCTCTTAAGGTGTTTCTACGATACACCTTTTAAGGTTTCTAGACTTATTAAGGATATATATATCCTTCCTTTGTTCTTGCAGAATCCAACACTAAATATTATGGGATTATCAATTTAGTGTTCCATAATCATTCTCTTAACTTGTTGGTACCCACTGAACTTTGTCTATCCTTTTCAAGACATAAGTTGGGTTTCTGTTAAGGATGATCAACCTTCATTCACAGACCTTAGTCCCATTTCTTGTGACTTTATAGAAACCATTGCCTTTGGAAGACCTTTTGAAAGTGGGTCAGCCAAGTTTTTCTTCGTTTCTATGTAGTCAACAGTTATAACTCCTCTTTTGAGTAACTGTCTCACCATTTGATGTCTTAGACTCACATGTCTAGACTTTCCATTATATGTCCTATTAGACACATTGTATATTGTTGCTTGATTGTCACAGTTAATCAAGACTGCTGGAGATGGCTTCTTCCACAAAGGGATTTCCATTAATAAATTTCTAAGCCATTCCGCTTCTTTACATGCATCTGCTAATGCAATCAATTCTTACAACATTGTTGAGTCAGAAATACAGGTCTGCTTCTTGGAAGCCCAAGACACAGCAGCGCCTCCTAGTGTAAAGATCCATCCAGTCGTAGACTTGGATTTGGATTCTACATTGTTCCAGGTTGCATCACTATATCCTTCTATTACAGTAGGATATCCTTTATAAGATAAACCATATTCAATGGTTCCTTTCAAATAAGCTAAAACTCTGGAAATGGCTTTCCAATGTTTGAAACCTGGATTACTCGTAAATCGACACAATATACATATAGCATGCATGATGTCTGGTCTAGTGCAATGCATAGCATACATAAGACTCCCAATAACACTGGAATACTCTAGTTGAGAGATAGTACGTCCAGTCTTCTTTTTTAATTTAATACTAGGATCTAAAGGAGTTGGTGCTGGTTTGTCATCGTAATGACCATACTTTTGTAGGAATTTCTCTATGTAATGGGATTGAGTTAGTAATAACTCCCCTTCTTTCCTAACAATTTTAATTCCTAGAATTACATCAGCCTCTCCTAGATCTTTCATATCGAATTTACAAGACAGAAACTTTTTAGTTTCATTCACACATGATATATTGGAACCAAATATTAGCATGTCATCAACTTATAAACATATTATAACAATACCGTTGTTATCCGATTTGCTATAAATACATTTATCGGCATCATTAACAATGAATCCATATGACAGTGCAACTTTATCAAACTTCTCATGCCATTGCATGGGAGCTTGCTTCAGGCCATAAAGAGATTTTACTAATTTGCAAACTTTCTTTTCTTAGCCTGAGGTTTTGAAACCTTCTGGTTGTTCCATATATATCTCTTCTTCTAAATCTCCATTTAGAAAAGCAGTCTTTACATCCATTTGATGTATGACTAATTTATGAATTATTGCAAGTGCAATTAAACAGCGTATAGAAGATATGCGAGCAACTGGAGCATATGTATCAAAATAATCTACTCCATGTCTTTGCTTATATCCCTTAGCAACTAATCTGGCTTTAAACTTATCAATGGATCCATTTGTATTCAACTTTTTCTTGAATATCCATTTACATCCTATAGGTTTAGCACCAGGAGGTAAATCAGTTAAAACCCAAGTTTGGTTTAACATTATGGAATTCATTTCATCATTGATAGCTTCTTTCCAGAAATTTGAATCTCTGGAACTCATAGCTTCAGAATAAGTTTTGGGATCATCATCAATGTTCATTACATATTTAGTCACATTAAGGACTTCGTCCTTACTGCCTTCTACAAGATATGTAATGAAGTCAGGACCATAGTCCTTATCTATTCTCGCTCTTTTGCTTCTCCGTTGTTCAGTACTATTATCTGGTACTGACACTTCCTTGCTGTTTTGAGCAGGAGCATAATCATCGTCATTGATATCATTAGTCATACTACATTCTGGACTAGATGATCTCAATGGGATCTCAACAGTTTGATTTTCAAAAAATTCTACATCTACAGATTATATAACTTCTAGGGTGTCAAGAATAAGAAATCTATAAGTTATACTATTAAGTGAATATCCTATGAAAACATATTTAAATGCTCTATTTCCTAACTTTGGTCGTTTAGGGTCTGGTTTTCTAACATAAGCTAAGCAACCCCAAACTTTAAGTCTAGTTACGTTAGGTTTCCTATTAAACCATAATTCATAAGTGGAAATATTATTCTTTTTAAGTGGTACTCTATTTAAAATATAACATGCAGATAACATAGCATCACTCCATAGGGTATAAGGTAAATTAGAAATTGTGAGCATGGAATTAACCATTTCTACTAAAGTTCTATTCTTCCTTTCAGTAACACCATTTTGTTGTGGTGTATATGGGGCAGTACTTTGGTGAATTATACCTTGTTGTTTACAAAACAGGGTGAATTCATTTGAGAAATATTCACCATCATGATCTGAATGTAATATTTTAATTTTAACTCCTAATTGTGTTTCGACCTCTGCTTTGTAAATTTTGAATTTATCAAAAGCCTCATCTTTAGTTTTCATTAGATATACATATGCATATCTAGTATAATCATCAATGAATGTTATATAGTATTGGTTACCACCATAGGTGATATGACTTTTTAAGTCACCCACATCACATATACCAAATCAAGCAAACCGGTTTTCCTTTCTACGGATTTAAAGGATTTCCGGTGTATTTTTGCTTGAACGCATATTTCACATTTAGAGATAGTATCGAAATCACAATCAGAAATTAATCCTAATTTATTCATATTCCTAATGGAATTATAATTAACATGTCCTAATCTACCATGCCATAAATTAATAGAATCAACAATATAAACAGAAGATTTCTTTATTAAATTCAACTAAATCATGCCGTCACAAGAGTATCCTTGTCCAATGAATTTAGCATTCTTAGACAACACTAGCTTATCAGACTCATACACCATCTTGAATCCTCCTTTGTTAAGAAGGTATCCAGAGACCAAATTCTTACACATATCGGGTATATAGAATACATTGACTAATGTAAGAACTTTTCCAGAGGTGAGAAGAAGTTCTATAGTGCCTTTTTCCAGAACTTTGCTTGGAACCTTATTTGCTCCAGTAACTTCGTCGGCTTCTCCATTATTTTCTTCGTAACTCTTGAACAGATTACGGTCTTTGAAAATGTGAATGGTTGCTCCAGTATCGAACCACCAATCATTATCATTGCCACTAACGGAGTTTGCCTCTTGCACTACAGCCACAAGCGAGTCTTTGACCACATTCACTTTTTGTTGTTTCTTCCGCAGACGGCAGTCTCGGGCATAGTGGCCAGGCTTGTTACAAAAATAACAAGCACCTTTCTTTTTGTTGTTAGTTTTGGAATGATTTTTCTTAAACTGTGTCTCATTCTTTGGCTTCAATTTATCAGTAATTTCAACATTATTTGCCTTAGAATGGGACTCAGTTTGCGGATTATCATCTAGATCGCGTTTGCGAGAGTCTTCTTCAATACGAAGATGACGCTGTAAGCCGTCTAAATCATAATCGGTTTCCGCATGCTTCATTTTTTTCTTATAATCATTCCAACTATGCAGAAGTCTAGAAATTATAACTCCAACAACAAAAGATTCAGGGAGATCAATTCCAGCATCTTTAAGTTGATTCACCAACAGTAAGATTTCGCTTACTTGTTCAATTATGCACTTATTGGTGACCATTTTGAAATCCATAAAATTAAAAATAAGATACTTTTTATTACATGCCTCGGATATGCGGTACTTATTCTCCATAGCAGTTCAGAGTGCATTCGCTGTTTCCAAGGTCCTATGAGCATTGTAGACTGGGGTAGATAGCGCATTCAGAATATGGCCTCTGCATAGGAAATCGTCCTCTTTGTGCTTTGCACGTTTAGCCTTTAGAGCAACATCATCTTTATCAGTTTCCTCCGGGATTTCTTCTAAGCCATCTTCCAAAATGTAGAATAACTTGACGGTGACCAAGAAAAATTTCATCGTCTCTTACCAACGAGTGAAATTGTCGCCATCAAAACGCTCCAATCGAGTTAGATGCTGATTTATAACTTGTAAAGAGCTCGAACCTTCCATGGTTGAAGAAATATTGTCTGAAAATTTGTTGGGGATTTTGCGATTCGAGATGGATTTGATGGCGATAGAGACGAAGACAATGATGTACTTCCGACTTCAAGGATCTATGGAATAGATTCTTTTAGACAATAATTCAACCCACCAGGTACAAACGGGTTATCGAACTATCAACTTTCAGGATTCAATGAAGCCCTATAACAGCGTAATCGGATTCAAAGTTTGTACGACTTTGATCCGACCAAGAACACTTCAAAAACTGTATCTGATGATGCAATTTATATGGAATAGAATGAAGTGGAAGAAGAGAGCAATTCTGCAATGGTTTCTGATTTCGCAACACCTTGGAGGCGTCACAAAACAGAGCAATTGAGGCACAGCGTTTTTCAACACTTTCTAGCGTTGCAGAATCGCTCTGGGAAGAAGAAGAAGATTTTTCACTTTCTGCAACTGTTTCAGGGCGTCGCTATTTATATACGTGAGGAGATGTCCATTCGCGAAGTGTTGCGACCGTTAGCAACGGTCGCGACTATTCATTTTGTAACGGTTCACAACGTTACAAACGGTTGCGTCCATTCATTTTGTAACGTTTCAGAAAACATTACAAATTTCTGCTCTTTATTCATTTTCCGGTTCTGGGTCCTTAACGGGCCGAAATCTGGCCCGTTACCGTTCATATATGATCCAAAAATATTTTCGGATCCGAACCCGAAACCCGTACCCGGCCCGGCCCGGTTCGGTTCGGTCGGACGGGACGGCGGCAGCGCGCGTGTGGTGTTGCATGACTTCTCTCCTCACAACAAAGCAAACATGTGGGAGCCCCAAGGCTCCATCATCCACTTGAGAAATCTTTATTTATACAAATATCTTGTATTATGATGTGGGACTAATTCTCTTCTACCTCTTTACTTCTTCTCTTCTAAAAACAAAACCCAAACCCAAAGCTTGTTTGAAATTTTACAACATGATTAACAAAGTT
This sequence comes from Allium cepa, assembly GCA_030765085.1. Lineage (NCBI taxonomy): Eukaryota > Viridiplantae > Streptophyta > Magnoliopsida > Asparagales > Amaryllidaceae > Allium > Allium cepa. The sequence continues at coordinate 55,124,653 of CM060935.1, read as the reverse complement.
TGGTGGAGAACGGAGCATAAAAATGTCACATGATTTCTCCTTAGGGGGTTTCGTTCGGTCGGAATCTACTGTAGGGATTCGGTGACGATGGCGTGGCGATGGTGCGGAGGAGCTTGGAAAAGCGAACTTGTAGGCGGTCTCCATTGGTGGGACGAGTGGTCGAGGACTCATGCATGTATGCATGTGTACATGCGTGCACGCAAATGGCTTCAGGGATTTGGTATATGGAGAAACGTATTTGGGGAAGAAGACTGTGCATGCGGGTTTGGGTGGGAGCAAGTGCACTCGGCCCGTTTAGCTTTTGGGTGAGAAACCTTTAAATTCGTTTAATTATTATATAAAATAAGGTGTTGATTATAAAATGGATTATCTTGCTAATATGGAATCAATTTTGCATGTGAATTTTTGCGTTGGACTCATATTAACGAGTACAACATTGTAGCATAACTTATTGATGGCTTTGGACAAGTATAAATTTATGACATATGAAAACATATGGGATTTAAATTACGTTATTTTAATTAGTAACTTCATTTAAATTTGTATACCTTAATTATCGATGTTTATGTGGCCAAATAAATTACTATTGAGTTAAATTGGATTGAATATGCTAATTAGACATTTGTTTAGCAGGATAAGACATTGTTTCGCTAATTAAATTAATTAGAGATATGTTTAGCAGAAGAAATCACCATTCTGCTATTATTAACTGGGTATGTTAAAATTGGACATTTGTATTAGCAGAAATAAAACTCGTTTTGCTAGTATATTAGTGTGGGTACTCGGCTATATTCTAACTGATTTGTAGTGGATAAGTGCTGTATTCATACTCGATTGTTAATTATGAATTAAATTTACATATGTGGTGTTATGTAAATACCTGGATTATAACTTGGATAGTAATGGAATTAATGATGACTTAATTAAGTACCATTGGATTGCTAAGCCTCTTTTTAGATTGAAAGGTTGATTAATTTATAAATTTATTTTAAAGATAATTATTATAAATTATTAAAATAGTAGAAATTAGCCCCAAGGGCCTCTTTAACAAGTGGAATTAGTTTCTAGGACACACAACTGAAATAATTACTTTCGAGGACAAAACACAAAATAATTAGTTTTCAGGGCCTAAAAACCTATGAAATTATGTCCTTGAAAGTAATTGGGCTGCTGACTTTGTCCTTGAAAGTAATTATTCTACTGACTTTGGCCTTGAAAGTAATTTCTTTGAATGTGTGTCCTATAAACTAATTGGACTGCAAAGTTTGTCCTTCTGGTGAAATGCCCCTTATTAATAACACTTTAAAAGATAATTATTGTTTATAATTAATATTTAAAAGATAATTGATTATTGTTTAAATAATAATTAAAGGTTAATTATTTTATGAGTCTTTAAAGTATTTCGTAGGGTTATTGAAGAATATTTTTCCAAGTTATTTAACTACCGTTTTAAAATGGTTGATTATAATTATTTATGTAAAAGTTGATTAATTATTTAATTAAAGTTATTTTACAACAATTTGAGTTTAAGAAAAATATTATCTATAAGTTAATTATAATATTATTTCAAAATTAATTTCTTACTATATTAAAATTAGGCTAAAATTTAATTTATTTATATATATTAATATTGCTTTAAGGATAATTTATTATTATATTAATACTATTTGAAGTTAATTAATTATTATATGATTAAAAAGGTTAAATTTCATTTTTAAATGAAAGGTTTAAAAAGGGTTTCATCTAATATGAGGGATTTATTAAAAAAATTATAAATTGGAAAGAGATTTTGGAATCGGAAAAGGAGTTTGGTTTTTAAATGATTTCAGAATGGATGTTTATAAATGGGTTTAGAAATCTAAAAGGGAAAGTCTTATAAATAGGGTTTAAGATTTATAAAAGAGTATTTTATAAATAGATTGGAGACCTATAAATATTTTATAAATATTTTATAAATTGATTTGAAAAGTTATAAAGGAGATATTTACTTATAAAAATAAAGAGATTTATGGAAAGAATTAGTATTTGGATTATTAAAATTTCAATTTTAATGATATATGGAGTTTTACTCATTTTAATATGATTTGAAATGGAAAATCTTTCCGAATGTTTAGTGAATATACTTATAGTATTACTTAAGTACACGAAAAAGTTTCTAAGTTTTGAAAGTGATATGGTTTGTGAATATACCTATACTATTGAGATAAGTATATGGTTATATTTTCTAAGTATCGAAAATATAGTGGTTTGTGAATATACTTATTCTGTTGAGATAAGTATATGGAAGTGATTTCCAAATATTTGAAATGTGATTTTAAATTAATGAAAGATTAATTTAAGAGGCTTAGTGATTTCCGTGGGAAATGTAACCTTGTTTTGAATGTTTGATTGTTTGATAAATATGTAACCGAATATCAAATCTTGGCCTAAATATGTAATCCTTCTAATTTTTAGTGGTACGGAAATATTCCCTACCTAACATCGAAGGATTTTAAGTCTGGAAATATCGAAGAGAAACATGAGAATTATATGGTACAGTTACCGTCGGTAGTACTATACTGTACATATAAGCTCGTTTTTTTCTTCTAGGATAAATGATAAGAAGATCTGTCCACTTAAACGTTTAGAGGGTGATCCCGCTCTTATGTATTGTCAGATTATTTCCTAAAGAACCTGTATTGAGCATTCCAAAAGAGATGACTCCAAAACTATAACCATTTGGAAACCTTATACTATTCTATTGAGAAGTTTCATGATGTATTAAGATGTTGGAATTCATGTGTGCTTTTGAAACCAGTTAGGCTACTTGAAAATATGTGAGATTCCAAGATCTATTTGAGATGCGGGAATCCATATGTGATTCCGAAACCCGTTCGGCTATGGGAATCCATGTAGGATTGCATGATCTATTTTGATGGCAGTGCGTGAGCTGGAACGTCGGACATATCCTTATCAGTGGTAATGAGTAAAACCAAAGATAGGAGGCATGGCCAATGGGGTTGGAAAACCTATAAGGTGTAGTTGGCTCCTCCTAGATGTTACTTACAGTTGTTATGCATGCATGGGGCGATGCACTCGGTCTTAGTGAGACCAACTATATTTTTCCTGTGGTACATCACTAGGGATGCATGCTGCTTTGGAGGGATATCTCTGATCCTTGTGCAAGAGGACCATTTTTGAAGTACTGAGTGCACCTCCATGGAATCCTACACAATTAACGAACGCGCCTTATCGGTTTTTGATTTCATATCCATTATTGTTGTGATGTACATTCACAAGCATCATAGCTACTTGATTATTGTTATTTTCACCCTTAGACATTATTATAATATCACTATATTTTTCTATATAAATGTTTTAGTTATCGTAAGGTAAAAACATGTCTATGTTTATGTGCGGCGTGGCCCTATAAGATACCTTTGATTTTAAAGAATTTTACAAGCTATAATAAATAAAATTTCTAATGATTTGAGTTTCTCATGCTGGTTTTACCAGACTGGTCCGGGCGTTATTTTTCTATAATGTTCGAGTCAGACCGAGCATATTACGGAGTTAGTTGGAGGCTTTGGAGCTTCAAGAGATGAGCCAGAGGTCCAGAGACATATTCACGTACATGGTTCTTTTTCCGTTGCATTCATTGTTGTAATTATCAGAAATTATAAGGGAATGTCATTATAACTGTCCAGGCTGAGATATGCTAGTATACTCCGATTGGTGTTTGTATTTACTAATATTACCGTTTGTTTTGTGTAAAGATTGGTTTTATATCATAGATCATTTGTTCCACTGTGAGATTCTGTGTTGTTATTTTTTCTTCTTGTCTTCTTCCTTCTTTCTTTTCCCCCAACAATCTAACTTTCTAGCACTTTGATATTCGGCATGTGAATACCGTGGAAGTATTAGTGTCGATTTCTAAGGTTCAAAAGGTGGGTCGTTACATTGATGTAAGCTTACCTTGTTTTGTTCGTGATGTATGTGTACTTGTGTACTTGTATATGCATGTACTTGAACCGAGATCCACTAATTTCATGTATATACAAACATACATATACACGTGTATATGTGTGACTTTAAATGCAGAATGTTTTATCGCCGGATGTTCTCGACCCTATGCATGTTTGTGTGAGTGTGTCCCTTGATATAACGTTTTGGCTTGTATTCTTATATATGTAACTTTCTATGTTGTGTACCTTTTGTTGTGAACTCTATGCTTCATATTGCTGTGTGAAATGGTTAAACTAGTTTTACTTGCATTGCAATATTCTTTTTGCTATCTTGTTGCAGTGTACTGTTTTATTTCTTGATGTTCTTAAACATGTCTCTGTGAGCACTTAAACTAATTGCCTGAACTTGAGTATGTTGAAGTCTGTTAGACCCAAACCTAATCTGACGTGCCTGCATTTGATTTAGGGGCTTTGCATCAAAGGTCCATGTTTTTGATGTTGTTGTAAGAAAAGTCCCTATGATAATAAGTATGTAAATTAAGTCCATATTTTTTCTAAATCAAAAAGCGCAAACCATCCTGCACTTTTCTTATAAAAAGTGCTAGTTAACTTGCGCTTTTTAAATTTTATTTTTTTTAAAACTTTTCAAAATTTTTAAAAAAAATTCAAAATGAAAAAGCGCAAACTAGCTTGCGCTTTTCTGATAAAATGTGTAAGTTAACTTGCGCTTTCCAAAATTTCAAAATTTTCGAAAATTTTAAAAATTTAAAAATAAAAAAGCACAAACTAGCTTGAAGTTGCATTTTTAAAAAAATTTAAAATTTTCAATAATTCAAAAAAAATTCAAAATAAAAGCGCAAACTAGCTTGCGCTTTCCTGATAGAAAGCGCGGGTTAACTTGCGCTTTTCAAAAATTTCAAAAAATTAAAAAAAAAAATTAAAGTCTAAAAGTTGCAAGTTAGCTTGCATTTTCTATCAAAAAACGCAAAGCACATTGCGTTTTCTATTTTTTAGAAAATATGGACAAAATTTACATATTAATATCTAGATGGACTTTTCTTATAACAACATCAAAAACAGGGACCTGTAGCTCGTTTGTTGTTTGATTTATGCATGATACTTGAACATGGACTACTCTTGTGTATGGTCTCTTGTATTGATGGTTTGTCTATTCTCATGCCTTAAGTTTGTATGCCTGTTTGTACATGTCCATTTCTCTGAAACATTTTCTCCTTGCTATGGGTGTGCATTTTGATGCTCATTCGTGTGTGCATGTTCATGTTAGCCTGACTATTCCTATAATTGGAATGAAACTGGTTTTCATCTTAGTGCCCATTGAAATTATTTGTTTTGTTGCTATTGTATGCTTAATGGTTGGCTGTTTTCTTTGAACTGAAATGAAATGATGCACTATTCTCCATGTATATACATAGTGCAATTCGTATGCTATTCCCTGCTGCACATGCTAATTTAGTCGTTCCTTAAGTGTGATTCTATTGGGCTTTGCTTAAATGGGCCTTACTTAGCTGTTTGTTTTTAATTAAAATTTTGAGAGAAATTTTGAATTATAAATTTTGTTATGAAATATTTCAAAGGATATTCAATGAGAATTTGCATTCAAATCAAATTTGATTTGTGGTGAAATGGAATTTTTCTTTCTAAATATATTTATGAGCTATATTTGCTTAATAAAGTTACTACAATTCCATGAAGTTATTCTTATTTATGGAAAGAATTTATATACAAAAAAAGTAGGAAATAGTCTAGTTAAAATTATTATAGATTCTTCCTTATAGGAAATTGCGAGAACACGATTTTATTAAGGGGTGGATTCTATAACAACCCGGATTTTGGTAATTAACCTAAGTTAGTAATAGTAATTTAATTTGGAATTTGGAGATTTTTGATAAATTGGCTTTTGGACTTGCTTAATAAAAGGATTAAAATTGTAAAAAAAAAATTGAATTTAAATAAGTTATATATATATATATATAAACAATATTTTTATAAGTGATGTGTTTATTATATATTATTGACTTGATGGGAAATGTAATTTTAAATAGAAAATTTTAAATTGAATTGAATTAATATGTACACACACAAGTAGGTATATGTTGCTTTGTAACTGAATATCATAAGTGTACATCGATCAGAGTAGAGAAGTAGTCCCTAATATCTGGTAATCGATCTTCTAGAGCCTCCGACTGATCGATCGGTGGATGTGACCAGTCGACCAGTGCCTAAAAGTCTCTTATGCATTTTTGATTACTATAGTGTGTTGATTTGGGTAGCTATTTGGGTTTGTGTGTGTCTACGTGAGTTGAAATATCGTTAGACTCATAGTGCGCATGAATATCTAATGACTGCCTCCTGAATTCATCCTACCTATTACTATAATGGTTAGTAGCATTTATAAGGTACTATTTTAGGTGGTAGTTTTAGTATTTCTTTCATGTTGTTTCATTTGCCTTGTTATAAAATTGATTTTTCTTTGTTTCATCTATGCATATGTGTGTTCTATTTAGATTATAATGTTACTTTTTTTTCATATTGATGCTTGGGTGTGTGTATTGTTGAGTTTAGTGCATGAATATCAATATATATATTATATAAATCGATTATATATATATATATATATATATTAAGAATAACATAATATAAGAATAACAGTTTATAAACTTATACGGTGAATTGTTATCATATATATAATATAAGATTAAGTATTATAATCTGTTAATTGTTAATAATCATGTATATGTTAGCAATCTACTTCTGAGTTTAGGATTAGTATTTATATAGTAATATATATATGTATGTATGTATGTATGTATGTATGTATATGTATATGTGTATATATATATATATGTATATATATAAGAACCTATTTTCATAAATGATACGTATTTAAACTTTCGTTCTGATAAACCATAAATAATTCCCTTTATACTCTACTTATTTATTTGATTATGAATTAATTCATATGTGTGATATATCGTTTTCAGTCATTTTTGGATTATCAAATAAGAGAAACAAGATTTTCTAAAGTTATATGTGAATATTAAATTGATGTTTTAATTTTATAAAAGATTGAGAAATTCTTTATTTGTTTCATAGATATCTTGTATTTGAGTTTAGTTAATTATTTCAATAGTTTTATAATATATATTTATTTATTATATATATATATATATATATATATATATTTCCAAGTGTTAATTTAGTTATATAAAATTATATGTTGTGAGTGATTTATTTTTATATATGAATTTGTTTATTTACTCCTATATGAATATTCTATTTATATTAGTTCTAGTTTTCGATTTCTGATTTCTTATCTTCTGTATATTGATTTGACGATATGAATGATTTACCGTTGAGATGGATTTGATTTATGATTTTTATATGATATAATGATGACATTTTTAAGTGATTTTGTAATGATTTCTATTCTGTGTAATGAGGAATCTTAATAAATGGAGCTATAATACCGTTTAGGATAGGGCATTCGGTAATATTTCTCTTGTTATTCTTTAGACTTGTTATATAGATTTTGAAGGAGCGAGTGTGATGTGTGAGCATTTAATAAACGGACTAGTAACATGTGGTGGTATAGGACGCGTTGTGTTATTTATTTGGTTATTCTTTGCTCATGGATAACACTCGTATGGGGGTACATTGTGTGTGTGACTCACTACGGTGAGCATAAATGGAGGTTACTTGTTAGCCACATAGTTTACGTACATTATATGTCTATCTACCTTTGTCTAACTTTCTTTATGTTGCAGGAGTGAATTAGACTGAGCGGTATCCACCTCGCGGCCAGATCATGGGGTCGCGCCCTAGATCTGCGACACCGTTGTTATTTATGATATTTGATATGCATCAAGAGATTGGTAGTTAGTTGCCAATTGTGTCGCATAAGCCAGCAGTCGATTACAATAAGGGAACACATTGGTAGTCATGGCCAAAGAGGCTACGCGTTGTCGAGCCTATGTTGGACCAATACCAAGAAGGGAGAGGTAATGGTAACCGATGACTATAGGAGTTGTGTCATATGAACCATGTTTGGCTTCTAGAGCAAGTAGATGTGCTGTCAGTCTTCTGTTTGGTTCCGATGTGGGTGTATGTATGTGGGTAGTAGATAGACATATATTATGTGTGAATAGGACTATACTTGAGACTGTGTGTAGTGTATAGTAAACCCCATATCCCTCTCAAGCAGATGGCCTATTATTATTGATTTGTTGTTTCTATCTCTTAGGACCTCTTAGTTGAGAATTGTTCCTCTCCAATAGTTGTGGGTCGAGATATATGATTTTTCGCATTGTTGCATTGTTATAAGCTGGCTCAAATCTTTCTTATCGATTTGATTGCTTTGATAATGATATTTTATAGAAAATATTAAGAGAGATTGTGGGCATTGTTTCGATACTGCTTGACTTCACTTGATGATATTTCATTATTGATTATTTATGGTTTGACGACAATTTTGAGATATATATAATTTACACATTCGATGTTGTTTAGTATAAATTTTGATTTGATGAGTTTTATATGGGTGATGACGCTTTCCTGTTAGGGTTTGTTGGGAATGTCATTTGAGATATTATGGGATTGTAATTTATTATTCTTCTTATATTATTACTATATGTTATATTTCATCCATCATTGTAGATATAGTATGACCCTTTTAGAATTTATATAATACTCGGGTCAGCACGAGACATTTCAGGTATAGGGACGACACGACCAGCATTTGTTTTATTGGGCTTAGTGGAGATGTATATCAGGATTTATGTATAATACATACATGTCATTGTTTTATCGTATATGTCAGACATTGAGTTGTATATTTATTATTCATCATATTACATTGAGATAGATTTCAGTTAAGATGTTTTGTATCATTAGAGTATTATTGTATAATATACTACATTATATATTATCGCTTCGATTGACTTTGTGATTTGTGTTATTCACTATATATTGTGTATTGTTCTGTACCAGAGACACACATGTCTATAGCTTTATACCGATACTGTATACATATAAGTTAGTTATATCCTCGATGTTTTAATATGTACCGGTGTTAGTACAAGGGAATATTCAGGTGTGTGCCTCAAATCATCTTATTCTCTGTATTATTCGACAGTATTACTCTGTAATACTCTTAGATAGTATGGGTATAGAGGTGGAGGGTCACATAAACATACTGTACTTTCTACAATATCACATTATGCTTATGTATTTAATGCATGAAGCAAGCAGTAAATTTGAGCTAAGATTACTATATGGAAATTAAGAGCTCTCTCATGTATTTATAAAATACTAAAAAATTATTTATAGAAACAATGAACTCCTTATAGAGGAGTATGCAGAGTTGAACTTCACAAGTCATATCTAGTATAATGTGTCGGCCTTAAGTTCATGTTCAATCTTAAGTTAATAACTTTAAGTTGGAAATGTTCTTGACAATAAGTAGTGGGTGATTCAAGTAAAGGCTAAGCACATCGCCTTTTGTAGAACTGTAATATTGTAAGTACAAATAAATGCACAAACTTATAATCGAGTTAGGGGTGAATCCAAATATTGCGAATCCAATGTATTATTATATGATAACTATGTCATGATACAAATCATGAAAATAACCAAGAACTCACTGGAAGTGGAGGAACATAATTTGAAAAGTTTAACATGATAAGACAGTTTATCAGTGCTAGAGAGAGTTGACTGATATGGTAGATAAGTAAAATAAAATAGCATAACCATTCACTAAGGGACTAACCTGACTAGTTTTTGAGAGAATAATCAAAAGAGTTGGTACAAGGTTCCATACTTAACCCTAAGTGCAAGTGGAAGATAAATAGAGTTAAGGGTGTGCCCTAGGAGCATTATATAATTTGTTACATATATCCAACTCGATACCTAATCTTGTTCAAAATAAAAGGTGTTTTTCTATTATTATTTATTACATTTGATATAATCGATTAAGTAATTAATTTAAATAATATTAAATAGAAAATCTATAAATGATATGTTATGTGATAGTAATTACAATGTATGTAACCATGAGAAATTTATCATATTAAAAATAACATATTATTTTAAATATTCATACTTAGGATGTTTCAAGATGAGATATCGATGCATCCATTTAGACTGGATGTGCAACGCTCTTCAAATATTGGACGGTGTATTACTCATGATTGGTGGGGGCACTAAAGAGTTACGTAGTGATAGTTATTTGGTAAATATGGAATAACCGACTTGAGTGTGTTTCGATGGTTAATATAACTAAGGTCAAATAGAAATCTTAAAGTGACGATATTACATAGTTGTAACAACCCGAAATTTAAGCTAAAATAATTAATTAACGAACAAATGAAATGATAAAATAACTTTGTGAAATTATAAAAACTGAGGCACGGGAGTTGCACCATTGTGTCCACGGTAATTTTCTTGTTAATTTTCATATATAGAACGCCAGAATCCGAGCTAAAATGAATAGGATACGAATTAAACAAGACTAAGAAAAAATTGAAAAAAAAAAAGTAAAATTATATTGGCGTGTCGACCTAGAGGTCGACCATCCCACTACTTAGATCGATCGGTCGGTTGACCTGGCTATATGGGTGGTTGTGCAGTTAAAGCGCTCGGCAGATTCAAGGCAGTGGAGGTACAAAAAGTCATAGCGGTGATACAGCGAGGATATAGTGGGATATAGGGGATGACTCTAAAATAGCATATAAAACTCGTACTTAATTTTTGTTACAAACACATATATGGTAATTAAATGAAAAATTAATATTCAATTGGAGTATAATTAATAAAAAAATGATTTTAAATAAAAACATGTGCGAATATATTGTAAATAAACTTAAAACTGTTATATAACACAATTGAATTTAGTAGAATATTAGAGTATTTTCATTTCCGAAAATAAATTAAAAATTCAAATAAATAAATTAATTTCATAATTTTTGTTTATGTATAAATATCATTTTTTTAATTCATTTCATTTAAAGAAGATACGGCGGAAATAGTGAAATATAGCGGGAATAACGGGATATAGTGAAAATAGCGGGGATTAAAGCGGTAAGGCTATATTTGGGGATATATGGAAAAATCATAGCGGTAGAAATCCACTATGAGATATAGCAGCGTTAAAGCGGGGTAATAGTGGGGCATTAACTGCACATATGGGCTGTTGACCTTTAGGTCGGCCACCTCAGCAATTGAATGAAGGAATTATTCCTTCACTCCAGTAACGTTCAAACACCTCCTTTTACATTCTTTTGTTTAATCTGGTCCTTCCGTGCTTCAATCTGATGGCTCCTATTCAACCTATGACGTGGTTGCGTCTTATTCAATCCCCAAATCTAATGGTCTGGGATCCACTTCTACACATATAAATAAGACCCTAGGCCTGACACTTTTTTTCATTATAGATTTTCTCCAATTGGGTTCACCTTCTTAGACAGGACTCTAAAAAAAATTTCCAAGGAGGAAATTATTTTAAATTAAAACATTTAACAACCCCAAGTGGATCTGTGAAGACCAAGGGAAGAGCTAAGGACCACATGTGAGTGATTTTCATTATTCTTAATTTTTAAGTAATTTAAAATAATAGGGTTTTGGAATAACCTTTTTAGCAGTTTATTTACCGTTTTTAGAATTATTTTCAGTCTATTCCTTTAAGCTATTCTATTCAGTTAATTCTCGTTTATTTCTATTAATTATAGCCTTTTCATTTATTTGTAGTTTATTTACAGTATTTTAATTTATTTAGTGTTGGTTATGCGTTATTTACATCTTTTTCTATGTTTTGGATTTTCTTCTGTAATTATCATTTTTCTTCTATTTCTTCTTTTCTTCACGAATGGATTAGAATAGATTAAATGAGAATATTGATTAAATTATAAGAATACTAAAATAATGGAAGATAAGATGTAAATTTTATGTAATATAAATGAAATTGGACTAAAATTGAGCCTAATTATGATATAAATATTAGAATTGGACTAAATTAAAGATATTGGCCTAGTTATAACTTACAATTATAATAAAAAGAGTAAAAGATGAAAGAAGCTAGTTTTTACACTTAGACCTTGGGTTAAGTAATAAGCACAACTATAACGTAGGTTATAATAAGAAACAGAACGGGAAAGAGGCTTATTTTAAGACTTATGATAAGTTAATAAGCAAATATACTAAAAGATAATAGTAGAGGCTTATTTAAAAAGATTTATACTAAGTTAATAAGCAAAGATAAAGATTAGACACGTACTGGCAGCATTCCCCTTATGTTGTTTAGGGTAGGTAAGTGGTCGATAATTAAAAAGTAAGATCTGTACCGGCAGCATTCCCCTCATGCTATTTCGGGTAGATAAGTGTTCAATAATTAAAAAGTAAGATCCGTACCGGCAGCATTCCTCTCATGCTGTTTAGGGTAGATAAGTGGTCAATAGTTAAAAGGAAAGATCCGTACTGCCAGCATTTCCCTTGGGACATGCTTATGCTATTTACAGTAGATAAGAGGTCAAATAATTAAAAGACCAAATCATTAGGATTTGGACAAGGGAGCAACTACATTTTGTTTGACAGGGACCAGTACCAACGGCATTCCCTATTTTCTATGGACACGATGTCCCACAATAGCCTAAAGTGAGATAAGGGCATGCTTATGCTGTTTAGGATAAATAAAAGGTCAAAAGAGGGAGCAATAGATAGCGCGAACCGGCGGTGACCGAGCATGCGACATCGATTAGGGGAGATAAGTCATTATTGAGTTTCAAGCACTTAGTATATGTGTCTTTCATAGACACCAATGCCTTCTGTGTAGGTAGCTATAGCGTCTAGTTCACGGTAGGTACTATGGAGTAGTAGGCTGATCAAAGGGTGGAGTTAGGATTTCGGCCTGATTATAGGACTAGGAATTCAGCCTAATGGAAGCAACTATAAAGGATAAGTGCAAACAATCAAGTTAATCAATTGTGTCAATTTAGTTAATTCGTATTTATTTTCATCTTATTCCTTCTCTCTATTTCTTTTCTTTCCTTTTATATACTAGAACTATTGTAAAGTCTATTACTTTTACTTTGCTTAAAGATTTTAGTAATTACAATCATTAACCAGACTTTTAGTCTAACCCACTCCTCCATTTTTTCGTTTTCCTCCCATAGGCTAGCATGAGAAAGGGTGATAGATTGCAGACACTTGGAGACTTCTTTGGTAGAGATTTCTTATGTATTTCTCTTCATTATTTTTAATTTTTAGCTTATTCCATGTGCTGGCACTTTGTAAGGGATAGTTTGTACTCTGATATTTATGAGACTGAGGTTTTAATTTCATGAGACATATGATGTATTTGGTTTTATAACTCTATATTATGAAGTTTGACTTTTAGCAAATTATTATTTTAATTGTTTCCGCTGTTTTAATCTATTTTGTCATGTGAATCTTAGTTTCTGCTAGTTATAGTTATACCTACAACGCACCACATCTTTTAGTGTATCCTTTTGGGTATCCTAAGGGGTGTGGGGTGTTTCACTTGGTATCAGAGCCTAAGGTTACAAGATTTCTAACAATTTGTTTTAAAAGTAAATTATTTTTCTGAACAACTTGTTTTAAAAGTATTTTTCAAAAAGGAACTCTTAGAAATAGTTTTTAAAGTATAAAAGAGTTTTATAAAAATCCCCTCAAAAGCCCAGTTCAATCATCCTTCGACTCTTTCCTAAACTATCCTTTTCATTTCGTAAAATGGTTGATTCCCTGAATATTCCCGAGGGCATTCCAGTCTAAGCTTGGTTTCATAGGTATCTACAAGCCACGACTCCAGGGGTGCAAGGGCAAGCATCCAATCCAGCACCAACAGGTGGGAATCCCATCAACCCACCTGCAGTGGTTAATTTCACTAAGCTCTGTAACGATTTTGCAAACTTGAGTGTGATAACTTTTTCTGGTACAGGAACTTTTATGGAGGCTCGGGCTTGGTTGAGAAACACGGAGAGGATATTCGGCCTATTGGGATTGGATGATCAACAACTGGTTCAGCTAGCATCTTGGCAGCTAAAAGAGGAGGCTTCTTATTGGTGTGAGGTTGTTGAGTTGGAAGGAATAGAAGTTACTTGGAATGTATTCGAGAGCAATTTGATAGGAAGTTTTTGCCTTAGGCAAAAGAGAGTATTTAGTTGGAGCGGTTTATTAATTTGAAGCAAGGAAGTTTGTCTGTGAAGGAGTACATCAATCAATTAAATGAATTATTACAGTATGGAATGGAGTTGGTGAATACACCATACAAGAAGGCTATGAAGTTCGCAAAGGAATTAAATCAGCCCCTTCAAGGTTTGTTGTTGACTCACGTACCGATGGGAGCTACATATGAGTCACTAGTAGAGATGTCACTTATGTCCGATGCACCTAAGGAGGGAGAGTTTAAGGAGGTCCCTAAGTCAGAAAGTTCTAAGAAGAAGTGGGGAAAAGATAAGAAGGACGAGGATAAAAAGAAAGGAGGAGGACCTCAAAAGTAGATCGAGAAAAATGAGAAGTGTAAGAGTTGTGGGATGGTTGGTCATTACGCAATGGATTGTAAAAAGGGCAGCAATGAAAGGGAAGTGTTTCAGTTGTGGACAGCCTGATCACTTTAGTAAATCCTACTCTTAGAAGACGAGGTAGGGAGTGAGCGCACCTACAGCACAGATACAGGCTTTGGATGTAGCACCTTCTAGCAATGGGCCGAATAGAGGTAGGAAAATCATTATGGAAGTTTTGATTTCTATTCTTGGTTTTTCCATTTAGACTCTTTTTGAATCTAGAGCATCACATTCTTTTATATCTAGTAGATTGTTTACGCTTAGACATCTCTTTAGTAGTAGATCCCATTTTGTTTCAAACCCCATAGGAGAATTGGCACATTTCTCAATGGTCTGTAGGGGTTTGAAAATTTGCATATTAGGCGTAGAATTTGATTGTGACGCCTATGTATTGGGATTTTCAAGATAGGGGATGAATTGGGAAATGATGGGTATCAACTTGTGAAGCAATATCGGACCGCGAAAGGAGAGTCGTTAGATTAAAGACATGCAGTGGTAGGACTCTCGAGGTCTCTTGTGACCCACAAGGGTCAGTGATGTTGAGCTTCCTTTATTCCTTTGATTCATCACTATGAAAGCTAGATTATGTTCTGGTCATTAAAAAAATTTCAGACATTTTGAGGAGGTTCTTCAACACTTCGTGTTCATCAGTTGAGGGCAAAGTTTATGAAGTGTCACTTTTGTCGTAAGGAAGTGTGTTTCTTGGGGCATAGAGAAGGTCAACATATGGAAAGAGTTTGAGAAATGGTTTTGTACATTTAGGCGCGGATTGTGAAAATCCAAAGAGTGATAGACTAAGGATTGGAGATGTACAATAGATGCAATTGATAAGAAAAGAAGAAAGCCTGTGTATATATAATTGAAAAGATTATAATTGTATTGCCTTGAGGTAGATATAAGCATACAAGAGGAATAGGAACAAAAGATTTTAGTAAGGAAATGAGATTTCCAAGGTTTAGGGAGGATACTCCTAGGGTAGTACATAGGAAAATTCACTTTATGTCTAGCTCAATAAAATATAATTGTTAGAATTGAAATAGTTTCTTTTAGAAAATAAATATGGGGGAAATTTGCATGAAATTTAAATTGGTTTTCATATGACTTTGTTAAAATTAAGATTCTTGTTGAAGAATTATAGCTTGCTAGTTTCTTTGTAAAAAACAAAAAATTTAATATTAAAATCTAGAGGTTATTAAGTATCGAAAACGTAGGTTACAACAATTATTGTTGTAATAGATGTTTTCATGAAAAATAAAGGGAGCATAGACTATAACCACTGTTGTTATAGTAGATGGCTCCTAAAGGAAATTTTTTTCATAGTATATGAGATTTATTTATTTTTGAATCCATACACTAGCTTTTTGGGTTATAGTAACGTTGTTTTATGCAACATCTATTTTAACCCAAATAAAAAAGTATTTTAAGAAGATAATTTCTAATAATAGAAATAAAGTGATTTGTGAATACGCTTGTTATTTAACTAAGTATAAGAAAATGTTTTCTAGCTATGGATATAATAAACTGCTTTGAAAATGAGTTTTTATGAAAAGAGAAGTGTAAGTTAGATATTAGAAAATTAATATATATAAATAAACATATTTTAATCTATTGGAGTGAAAAGAATAATGGTATAATTTTCTACGGAATGAATAAAACTATTTTGTGCAACTTATAATGAATACATGAAAAAGATGTTCAAGGTATGGGAAGCGCTATATTTTGTATAGCCTATTTCGAAAAATATAAAATAAGTTCCTTGTAATTTCACATAAACATGAAGTCTGCTTGTAAAGGATTCATAGAAGGTTTTAGCAGTAAAAATTTCTCATAAGAAAACATAGTTCCAATACATTAAGGTATAAAGCTATTAGGTGTAATAAGAAGATGCTTTGAAAACATATGGAGACATTTAAAAGGTATTTTAAAGAAAAATGGTTTAATGAAAAAGTAAAGAAGTATTTGGAAGTGAAAAACTTAATAACAATTAAATTTAAAATTTTCAATTTTTATAGAAAGCTGTAAAGGTTTTTAAAAGAAAAGAGGAATAAGTTTTAGACTTAGAATTTGGAAGTTTTCCCTCTAAGTTTGGAAAATAATGTAAATCCAGAAAGCTGTAAGGATGCAAGTCTAGAAAGATAAAAGGTCAAGTAACCAAGTACCATTGAACTTGATAGAAATTTGGAAATGTAACTTTAAAAGGCAGTAATTTTGGCATTTGTTGTTTTGAAAGAAGAAGCTTTAGTTTTTGAAATAAAGTGATAAATACCAAACCAAACTTTTAAGTATGGAGTAGATAGGAACCATTTCCTAGGTGTGACGAAAAAGTGTAGGGCTATGCAGGGGATAACAGTGATTACTTTTACAAGTAATAAATAGAGTTTTCTTAGAGTGTATAGGACACAAATGAGAATCTAGGAATGTTAATTCATGTGAGCAAACTAAAGAAGAACAGTAAAATGAAATTAGTAAGATAGTAAGATACACATGGTTGAGGACATGTATTTTTGATTTTGGAGAAACTTGGGAGAGGCATCTTCCTTTAGTAGAATTCTCACATGATAGTAGTTTACAAGCTAGCATTAGAGTGGCACCTTTCGAAGCTCTTTATGGAAGACCGCACAATTGCCTTCGTGTTTGGTAGAGTCTATAAAGGGATTGCCTTGGTTCCGACATAGTTAAGGAGACTTCGGAGAAGATTGGTTTGATCGGGAGAAAATTCGCATCTCATACCCACATCTCTTTGATAATAAGTCTGCGAATTTCCTATTTCCATCTTTAGTTTTGAATATGTTCTTTCTTTTATTATCCTTTGGGAGGGTAGAACTTAGGATTTGACTTATGGACGGTAGGATTTGATGTAAACATGTTATTAGAACATGTTATGAATGATGTATGTTAGTGGTTGCAAGTGTTTGCTAGTGTATGCGATGGACGCATATACTTACACTATGCACTTTTATCTCTTAGGGATCGGCCTAAGTAGGACACTAGAGCATATGCATATAGATGTATGCGTATTTTTATTTTATATTCTGCATATACTTACACTAGGCACTATTATCTCTTAGGATCGGCCTAAGTAGGACACTAGAGCATATGCATATAGATGTATGCGCATTTTTATTTTATATTCCATGGTTGCTATAAATAGATGATTTTCATATGATTATTGCGTCTGGATGATGTTTGTGGCACGCATATAGAACTATCAGTTATCATTAGGGAATTTGCATTCATTTGGATACATGGTACGGACATAATTGCATATAAGGAGGTCAACTAAATCAGTGGACCGCCTAATCTTTTGCATTAATTAGGGACATTAACACTACACTACTTGCATAAGTAGCATAAATCGCATTAGAAAACTTAAGGACAATGGATGAATGGTTGATGATTGAGTAGTTAGGTGTAGATATTGGATGAAAATATTTTGTTCATTCTTTTATTCTTAGAGATTTCGGGGATGAAATCCCTTAAGGATGGGAGAATGCAACAACCCAAAATTTAATCTATAATAATTAATTAAAGAATAAATGAAATGATAAAATAACTTTGTGAAATTATTAGAATTGAGCCATGGGAGTTGCACCATTGCGTCCGCGGTAATTTTCTGCTCAATTTCGATATATAGAACGTCAGAATCCGAGCTAAATGAACAAGATACGAATCAAACAAGAATAAGAGGAAAAAAATTTAGAAAATATATTAGGGGGTCGACCTAAAGGTCGACATCCCACTGCCTAGGTCGACCGGCCGGTCGACCTGGGTACACGGGTCGACCGCCCATGCAATTGAATGAAGGAATTATTCCTCTCTTCCAGTAACGTTCAAACACCTCATTTTGCATTCTTTTGTTTAATCTGGTCCTTCTGTGCTTCTATCTGATGGCTCCTATTCAGCCTATGACTTAGTTGCATCATATTCAATCCCCAAATCCAACGATCTGAGATCCAGTTCTACACCGATAAATAAGACCCTAGGCTTGATGTAAGGACCCGATTCTTCGACTTTCGAAAATTCAACATCGATACTCACTTTATCGACTGCCGAGAAATCGAATACCGAAAAACCGAACACTTAGGGTTTTAAGAAAAAGAAAGAGACAGAAGAAGAGAGAAAAGAAAGAAAATAGAGAGAAAAGAAAATAGAAGATAGATCGGAACTAGAACAGAAAACAATAGAACAACAACAGAATCTCACAATTCGCAGCGGAACAACATATAATAAATAAATGAATAATCTTTAAACAAAGAACTATATCAGTTATTACGTTACATCACATTTCATTACATCATCATCAGAGTGTACAACATCAAAAAACAACAAACAGCGGAAAAAGAAATACTATATACTAATAATACTCCATGCCATCCAGCTTGCCTCTAGCAACTCCAGAATATCCTGATAAACCTTAACTCTTGACTGCCCGTGTGGAAATTGGTGGGCACCCAGAGTTTAGGAAGGAAAACAATAAACTCCGAGTTAGTCATGTGACTGGTGTGAGAACTCAAAACGGTTTATTTATCTTTAAAAAAAAAGACGAATATTTTTAAAGTCAATTCGCAATGCTTTTAAAAATGAGACTACCATAAGGCCTCCCGCACACACACACAATGCAAACGCAGAATCGGAGGAGATTTCTCCTTATGATAGTCAAAGATGCTAGATACGCATTAAAAAGAACATTTCATATTATTACTAGTGCATAGTGAAAGAAAATTCATTTCGAAAATAAAGATATAAATCTTAGCCAACATAGACATTTCGAACTATGCCTACTATAGCTACCATCTAAACAGTGGTGACCACCATAAGTAAATGGTAGGTACTACAACTAATACCGTACAAGGTTTCGTATTGGGAATTGGATTTCCAACGAATGATCAGGCCAAGGAACTTCCCATTGCCACATGAGAACGCCTCTGGAAGGACATCCCCGAGAACCAAACCGGATCTCTACCAACACAAGGCCGGGTTACCCCTAACTGAGTAACAACTGACCGAATATGCCATCCCCCGGTCCTTTGGGACCTTTATCCGGGCGCTCGTAATCAATTCACACAATCATAAAGTGTTTTCAACATGAGTAAGTATCTGGGCTCCATACCATGATACCACCCTTTTCCAGAAGGAAATGCACATACCCTAAAGGGCTCTACCCCTCATAACCTTGCTGCATCTTTCCTGTTTTGACCATTCCCGGGGTGTGAGGCTCGACGAAGTCACGTCCACAAAAACATACTTTATACAAAAGCCATGCTTTGGGTTAACAAATGATCATAGAAATGATCACCAGGATAGACGATCAAATAAATGATCCTATCACAAATAATCAACACAATGATCATTTCACAGCAACACTCAGCATGTCACATTACCAAATTGGGAATATATCGCTGATAACCTTCAACTACATAACCTCTGAGCTCGTACGTCTCAGAGAAGGGTGTTAAGTTAAGAGAATAAATTCTCCGCCACCAACAGAAATATATTTGAAAGAAATCGGCTTTACATCTCAATTTGTAATGTCAGACATACAATCCATACAAGTCTGTTCCGGGCTCGAACAGAACCGAAGGCACTTACAAAGAAGTCCTTGCAATCCGGATATCCACAATCCTGATCGGATTTCCCATCACATATGGAGAACTCAATACCGTAGCTACTCGGTGCAGAGTCAATCGACAGGTCATCCTATCGCTCTCGCAAATACCGGGTCTTCAACACCGATCTTCAATGCTATCCATTACGTCGTATCACTATTCGGAATGGGTAATCCGAATAACGAGCGCAATAATTTAAAAACAAGTGTAGCATTCAAATTCAACAAATCCCAACAAATACCTTTCAAGGGTAAATATTGATAGTCGGTTATTGAACTATCAATGGATATGCACAACATCACCAGATTCCAAATAATTTTCCAATTTATTTATTTTCCAAAATATCTTTACTAGATATATAATTTTCACACTTCAAAAATAAATCAATATTTATTTTGTTAAACAAATTTCCCCATTCTTTTATAAATTCCATAGTGAATTTATATTTCACAATATCCATGCATATACGATTTCAATTATTCATTTCAATTTATCTTCAAAAAGATAGATTCTCAAAACGTTTAATTTCATATTGGAAAAACATTTCCATACCTATTTATTCATAAGTAATTCACAAATTTTATTTATTTTCAACACTTGGAAAATATTCAATATACTTAAATCGAGATTAAGTATATATTTCATTCTTTAAGGAAATCATTCTCTTAAAATATTTATTTGGGCCAAAATGAATGTTGCGTAAAACATCGTTACGACAACCCAAAATCACTAGTATAGGGATTCGAAATTAAAATAGATATATATAAATCCCAATACTATACAAAACTTTTCCTTTCGGAAATCATTTACTATAACAACAGTGTTATTGTCCACCATTTCCTTCTATTTCTCGAAAACATCTATTTCAACAATAAATGTTGAAATCTATGGTTTCGAATCTCAACGCATTTAAAACATCGTTAGATCGTTTTAATTCTATTTAAAACATCAAATCTAAACATTTTCTTTAACATATTATTCACTATTCAAAAACGTGAATATACTACGTTAACCAATTTCATCATTTCTATACATTTCAATTTAAAGGATTATTCACTGTCTAAAACGTGAATATAACTCCATAAATAAGTTATAAAAATTTTCTTATCAAAATAAGTCGTTGCGGATTTATAAAACAACGTTTATAAATTCCATTTCTATTTATTTTATAACAACTTCCTTTTTATAAATCTCCTTTATTAACCTATTCAATTTATAACTCAATTATATAACAAAAGTTCATATTATAAGTTAAACGCTTATAAAACGATTATTTTACAAAATCATTCCTTTAAACTTCATAATTATAAATCTTATAACTTATAAGATTCAATTATTTATCCAAATCTATTCTTTTAATAACTTTATAAATTTTATAAACCTACTGCTTATAAAATTCCATTTATAACTTCACCGTTTATAATTCTATAAATTTCATTCACTTATGAAATTCATTCATAATTCATTCTAACACTTATAAAAACTCGTTTTATAATTCAAATATTTTCATTTATAAATTATCAATTTTATAAATCTTTTATATAAATCAATTTATATTATTATTCTTTTAAAACATCTTTAATCCCCTTTATAATTTCACCATTTTGATTTATAAAATAATCAAATTTTATAAATCCTATTTTTAAACTTTTTATAATAAATTCAGAAATCATAAAATCATTAACCCCATATTTTCAAAAATCAACTTTTAACTATATTTCTCAAAAATCATAATTTTTATAACATTAAAATTATAACGTTTATTTATTTAAAATGGATCAATTCCAAACATATAGTATATTTTCAAAAATCACTTTAAAAATCATTTTAAAATTCCAAAACTTGGTCCAATGATGCTACATACCAAATAGTCAATCACGACAACAACGACATCATATATCGATATGATAATCCATCAAATATCAAAATATCTGAATTCAAATAAATACTGTTGAGGAATCCAGTTGGATCCCTCCAACCTGTTTTCCTGCATCCACAAACATTAGCACAATACCAATTCCGCTCCAGTACGGAATTATCGCGGTATATGGGATTTAAAATATTATCCGCTTAATAGACGGCGCAATAGGGTCTCATCTGCTATACAAATGCGGGAAATCAATAACTCCAATATATACATATGCCAATATATATATATATATATATTGCTATTATATATAATACCAATTTCACTGTTTATGAAATATTCACGGTATATGTTTTTAATAAATAACATCCGCTTACTAACGGCGCATAATGTCTATTTTAACAATCAATAGATAACAATCATCATTCAAACATGCATTTAAATATTTTAAATCTAACTATTTAAAATAAAAATCAAAACCGATTCGATTGAGTGAGAAGTTCTCACCTTATTTCAATTTCGTTTTAGCAATTTATTTCGAATAAAATTAAACGGACGTTTAATTTTACCCGAAATTCCCACTAACTCCAAACGACTCCAATCCAATTGCATCGCGTAGTGCTCATCCATACGATTCCAACGCAACTAGTTTCGCGCGTTTTCGACCTTGTATGAAAACGTTATGATATTATGAAGTTACACGATTTTACATTACTTAATTTATAACATAATTAAATTTTTATAAACCTATCTTAATCTAAGCCGTCCATCACATAATCAAGCACATCAGGGCCGCACGTCCCCCCCCCCCTTCTTCCTCTTCTCATTCACGTAACAGGCAACCCACGCACGCAACACAACCCAACACACGCCCATCTAGGGTTTCGAACACACCCACCTACGTCGCTCGAAAGTTCATCAAACCACTACCATTCGAAAGCCAACGCCCAGAGCTACCCACGGCCAGAGCAAAGTGGAGCTCGGCCTCATCTAGCAGCCTCGAGTTGCGTGTGAACGGCAGGAGGACGCGGCGCCTTTCCTCCCTCTTCGACGCGAATTAAACGATCACCACCGTTGGATCTGTAGAGCTCGTGATGCTCTACATCTTTGCTGTTGGAAGATTTTCGAATTGAATTGTGGATTGGGAGAAAATTGGAGGAGAAAGTGAATCAATTTCGGCCATTGAACAAGCAAGTGGCGGCCTGAAGATGAAATTAGGGTTTATATATTTTTTTTTTTTGGTAAATTATGAGCCTATTTATAGGAAATATCGAACACTATTCATTCCGGAAATTCCGAACTCCGATTTACGCGCCGTAACTAGCGTTTCTAGGGTTTACCCCACGTTCCAGACACAATGGAACAGGTTTCCGAAGCTAATTCGGTCATCTGTGCGAATTATGGCAATAAACGTTTAATTTAAATTAAACCGATTTAAACGATTTTCTAGGCGTTTTAATTTGTACCGGACAAACGGTAAATCCAATTGACACGAAATTTAAAACCATACAATAATATCACATTACGGATCCGATGAAACTGGTTTCGTTGAAATCCGAGACTTTTTGAAAAATGGCTATTTTAACACGCCAAATTAATATTAAAAACAATTTCAATGCGTTTCGAGCTGCCACGATCAAACGATAACTCCGATTGACACGAAAATTGAAATCCGGTAATAACTAACTATTACGGATCTAATAGAACTGGTTTCGTCCAATTCTGAGACTGTTCGAAAATTGACTATTCTCACTAGTCGATTTAGATATTAAAATATTCAATTTTCACAAATTGACTCTTAATTCGATTTTAAAAGTTCTAAAATATCGTTCTAACTCCAACATGATAAAATAAAATTTACAAATCATTTTCAATCATATTTAACTCAATTTTTAATTATTTCCATAATTTAACATATTAAATTATCGATTTAATTATCCAATTAAATCCAATTATTCGAATTAAAATTTATTCGACTTATAAATTCACTTATTAATATTTAAAATAAATTAAATATTCAAATTTTGATTACTAAGAATCCTGGGTCGTTACACTTGACATGTTTTCTCATTTTAGATTTTCTCCAATTGGGTTCACCTTCTTAGGTAGGAACCTATAAGGAATAATTTTCCAACGAGGAAATCATTTTAAATTAAAATATTTAAGAACCCCAAGTGGATTCAAGAAGACCAAGGAAAGAGCTAAGGGCCACATGTGGGTGATTTTAATTATTTTAAATTTTTAAGTAATTTAACATAATAGGGTTTCCAATCGTTGTAGTTTTACTACGATTTTTTGGAATAACCTTTTTAGCAGTTTATTTACAATTTTTAGAATTATTTTATGTCTATTCCTTTTAGCTATTCCATTCAGTTAATTCTAGTTTATTTCTATTAATTATAACTTTTCCATTTATTTACAATTTATTTATAGTATTTTAATTTATTTAGTGTTATTTATGCGTTATTTACATCTTTTTCTACGTTTTGGATTTTCTTCTATAATTGTCAGTTTTCTTCTATTTCTTCTTTTCTTCGCGAATGGATTAGAATAGATTAAACACAAATATGGATTAAATTACAAGAATACTAAAATAACGAAAGATAAGACGCAAATTTTAAAGACTATAATAAAAATGGAATTGGACTGAAATTGAGCCTAATAATAATATAAATATTGAATTGGTCCAAATTAAAGATATTGGCCTAGTTATAATTTACAATTATAACTAAAAAGAGTAAAAGATGAAAGAAGCTTGTTTTTACACTTAGACCTTGGGTTAAGTAATGAGCACAACTATAACGTAGGTTATAATAAGAAATAGAACGGGAAAGAGGCTTATTTTAAGACTTAGGAGAAGCTAATAAGCAAATATAGTAAAGGATAACAGTAGAGGCTTATTTAAAAAGACTTATACTAAGTTAATAAGCAAAGACAAAAATAGGACCCATGCCGACAGCATTCCCCTTATGCTGTTTAGGGTAGATAAGTGGTCAATAATTAAAAAGAAAGATCCGTACCTGCAGCATTCCCCTTATGTTGTTTAGGGTAGATAAGTGGTCAATAATTAAAAAGTAAGATCCATACTGGAAGCATTCCCCTCATGTTGTTTAGGGTAGATAAGTGGTCGATAGATAAAAGAAAAGATCTGTACTGGCAGCATTCCCCACATGCTTTTTAGGGTAGATAAATGGTCAATCGTTAAAAGGAAAGATTTGCACCAGCATAGTTTTCCTTGGAACACGCTTATGCGGTTTAGGATAGATAAGAGGTCAATAATTAAAAGACCAAATTATGGATATTTGGACAAAGGGCGCAACTAGATTTTGTTTGACAGGAACCAGTACCAACAGCATTCCCTATTTTTATGGACACGAGGTCTCGCAATAGCCTGAAGTGAGATAAGGGCATGCCTATGCTATCTAAGGTAAATAAAAGGTCAAAAGAGGGAGCAAATGATAGTGCGAACCGACGGTGACCGAGCGTGCATCATCGATTAAGGGGGATAAGTGGCTATTGAGTTCCAAGCGCTTAGTATGTGTGTCTTTCATAGACACCAATGTCTTCTGTGTAGGGAGCTATAGCGTCTAGTCCACAGTAGGTGCTATGGAGTAGCAGGTCGATCAAAGGGTAAAATTAGGATTTCAGCCTATTATAGGATTACGATTTCAGCCTAATCAAAGCAGCTACCAAGGATAAGTGCAAACAATCAAAGTTAATCAATTATGTCAATTTAGTTAATTCGTATTTATTTCCAGCTTATTACTTCTCTCTATTTCCTTTCTTTCCTCTTATATACTAGAACTATTATAAAGTCTAGTACTTTTACTTTGCTTAAAGATTTTAGTAATTACTATCATTCACCAGACTTTTAGCCTGACCCACTCCTCCATTTTCCCCTTTTCCTCCATAGGCTAGCAAGAGCAAGGACGATAGATTGCAGATACTTGGAGACTTCTTTGGTAGAGATTTCTTATGTATTTCTCTTCTTTATTTTCAGTTTTTAGCTTATTCCATGTACTGGCACTTTGTGAGGGATAGTTTGTACTCTGATAATTAGGAGATTGAGGTTTTGATTTCATGAGAGATATATTGGTATTTTAAGACATATGATGTATTTGGTTTTATAATTCTATATTATGAAGTTTGACTTTTAGAAAATTATTATTTTAACTGTTTTTGTTGTTTTTATTTATTTTGTCTTGTGATTCTTAGTCTCTGCTAGTTTTAGTTATACCTACAACGCACCACATTTTTCAGTGTCTCATTTTGGGTACACTAAGGGATGTGGGTGTTTCAATAGTTCTCATGACTTGAGAATAATATGGAACTTCAATGTGGGCACTTCACTTATGGTTAAATTGTGGCATAACATCCATTAAACACCTATAGTTTGGTCTGATTTGAAGCATTGAAAGTGAAGCACTATTCGATAGAGAATTTGTCCCCATAGTTATATAGGATTAGTATCATAATCGACTATAGTCAACTCAAAGTCAAAGTCTCTAGCCAGAGCAGTACAATTAATAACAATTGTTATTATTAAACCAAGGATATTGTATTTGGACTAATCAAGTTGAATGTAGACGATATTGGAATTTTAACTAAAACCAAGTTCTATAAGTCCTAATATGATATGGTGTTGATGAAGAGAATTTATATAAATAACCATTACTACTAGTACGACTTATATTAAATAAAATTGGATTTTTACTAAAAAGACGTGTAAATGATAAATTTAGCCTAAATATCACATCAGTAGCTAAGGTGACGTGTGAATGTTAATATTTTAATTATTTAATATTAATCGTTGACTGGATTTATATCTTCGAGTCGCACAACCGTACTGATGATTACTCTGAAAAACCATATGATTTAATTAATTTGTAATCGATGTAAATTAATTAAATTAAATAATATTTATGAAATATTAGTTATTAAATTTTATTTGATTTGTTTGAACACCATCTGTATTTAATAAATTTCTTATATAAAAGTTATACATGCACATATCAATATAGTATTTAAATTAGATTTAAATAGAATGCTCGCTAAGTGGTTTTGAAAAAAAAATTCGACCCACATTCCTCTTTTATGGCTTACCAAAGAGGGAAGGAGGGAAGATGTTTCAAGGTGATTTTAAAATCCAAAGGATCAATTAAAGGAAGGTAATATATCTTCATCCTTTACTCTTCTTTATGACTCACTTAAAACACATTTATAAATTGATTTTTTCCCTTCTCCTTTCATTTTATTTTCTACCAAAAATGTGTAGAGGGGGAGAAGATTTAATGAGATTTGTCATGGAATTAAATAGGGAATGTTTTAAGGGAGGGAATTGAAAGGTTTCAATGTTTCCATAAACATATTCTCTTTCATTCATTCCATAGTTCTTCCTAATAATTAAATTTTCCTCTTTCTTTCTCTTGCTTAGGCCAAAATTTCTACGTTCTCCATCATAAGAAAATAAAATCAACTTCAAATAAAATGAATAATATTCAAGGCGGTGTTTGTCTCTAAATCCTTGCAATATCTAGGGGTTGATTTAGTTGAATCTAGGAGCTTTGTTCATCAATTAAGATGCTACTTTTTGACAACATCCTAAGGTGAATTTAAATTTTATTTATTTATATATCATTCATGTTCATATGGTTTGAATCCCTTACATGCTACTTATCATATGTTTGTATATTCATCTTGTAATATTGTTGCTGTCAAAATTGGCTACCAACACCTAATTATGTAGAAGCAACAATATCCAATCCAATCGCAGAAATATGAAAAATAAATAAAATAAAGAACAAAATCAAAAAAATCAAAAAGCAAGTAAAAGAGATAAGATTATAATAGTTCGGCTAACTCCGACCCACATCCACTCTGAAATAATCCTTTTTATTATACTGAAGTTTGTTTACAGTTACAATTCGAAATCCAAGAATTGAATTGGCAGAGTGTAACCTAGGTTGAAGGCAAAGAGAAGCGGAAAGAAGTCCCTTTTTCTGATGCCAGGCCAATTGTATTTATAAGGGATGACGTGCACAGATCAGGCTGAAATTTTGAAAGAGGGTTCGAAAGACCAAGATGAGGCCACCCAAAAATTTCCAGGCCCATTGGGTCCACAATAGGGATTAGTACCGATCCCTATAAGTGCATCCAAATTGGCGGCGACCCCTATGAGGAGTGCCCATGATGTTAGTTACTTGCTCCCCAAATTTCGTGCAACTTCGACATATGGTTTGTGGGATATCCATTTTCTGTGAGGTAGTATTGTTTGAATTCTGATTTCTGCCGATCCCTATAGAGGGAGGGGTGCCGATCCCTCCAATCTCTTCCAAAATCCATGTGATCCCTAGGGAAGCTTCTCCATGTTATATTGTTAACCCACCTTAGCAAGGCAGTACATAGGAAGATTTAACCCAACGGACTTCATGACCATCAAGGTGGGTAGCCCAGAGAAACTGTTACCCGACTCGAAAATCGGCTATAAATGAGACTGTGGACGATGATTAGCGGGGTTCGAGTTGGATCCCTAATTTTTATCCCAATCAATAAGAAATTGGTATGAAGTGATAAGGAGGCCTTATGAGGCTATATTTCAAATTTCAAGACCATCGGAGTTCGTGTGCTCGAGTTACGGGTAAAAGAAGAAGGATCAGATCATATTCAGCTCAACAGCACAAACTCAAAGATGATTGCTCCATAACTCAAAAACCACAAGGAAGATTGAAGTGAAACTTTGGAAACAGTAAGAAGGGACCCTATGGAGTCTATTCGCATGGCATTTGGAGAGATTTGGAGGGATCAGCAGCTATCCCTAAATAGGGATCAGCCCTCGTCCTTTTTAGGGATCGGCTAAACCCAACTTTATAACAAAGATCAATCAATATCTCAACATCTACACATCAATTTGACATGAAACATGGAGAATAAGCTAATTACAACATGGAGAAGCTCCTTTAAGGATTCCATGACATTTGGAGCAAGTTAGAGGGATCGATACCTATCCCTTCACAGGGATCGGCTATAATCAGCCTTCACAACATATTGTAACAAAGATTGATCAATAGTTCGAGTTCTACTAATCCAATTAGCATGAAACTTGGAAGATAAGAATAATAAAACATGAAGAAGCTCCTTTTTAAGGATCACATGGCATTTGGACGAGATTGGAGGGATCGGTACCTATCCCCTTAGAGGGATTGCCAGAAATCAGAATTCAAGCGACATTACCTCATAGAAAATAAGATATCTCATAAACTATATGTTAGAATTGCACGAAATTTGGAGAACAAGTAGCTAACATCATGGGACACTCATAATAGGGATCACAATGCATTTAGATGCACTAATGGTGATCGATACAGATTCCTATTATGGCCCCATTGGGCTTGGAAATTTTTGGATGGCCTCGTCTTGGTCTCCCGAACCTTCTGTCAAAACTTCAGCTCGATCCATGCAAGTCTTCCCTTATAAATACAATAGGCATGACACTAGAAAAGGGGACTTCTTTCTACTTCTCTTTGCCTTCAACCTAGGCTATACTCGGCCAGTTTTATTCTTAGATTTTTGATTGCAACTGTAAACAAAATTCAGTATAGTAAAAAAGATTATTTGGGAGTATATGTGAGCCGGAGTTAGCCGAACCACTACAAATCATATCTCTTTTTAGTTTTTCAATTGTTTTAATTTTGTTCTTCATCTATTTCTCTTCATATTTCTGTGATTCGATTGAATATTGTACTTTTACATAATTGGGTGTTGGTGGCCAAATTTTGACACTAAACTTTTGGTGTTTTCACTAAGAGAGCCATCCCTATGGATTTGGAGTTCAAATTTGGAATCAATTAGAGAGCTTGGATATGTCGCAATGGTGAGATAATCAACAACGAGACAAGTAGCGGATAGAAGCCAACATGAAGGGAGTCATTCAGGAGCTAGAACCAAACAAAAATCTTTCTACATCACCGAAGATGAAATGGAAAGAACGATGGCTGCTATGTAGGAACAGACTTTGAAAAGACAGGAGGAGATGTTGCAGAATCTACTCCGACAGATCAAAGAGGCTGGAGCTATAGGAGCTGCTGGAATGCAAAACCAAGGAGTTGGAACGATAGGGACTACTAGAGCTATGGATAATGGAGTTGAGGTGGCAAGATTCGCTGGAAATTAGAACTGGAAGCACAGAGATGGACCTATTGGACAAAGGAGTGGAACGGAGCAGCCAGGGGCAGTCCCTTGCCATCTTAGAGGGATCAAAACTGATCCCCAAAAACATGGAGGCATGCCTCTGGGTGTGGTCGATCGGGATGCTGGAGATCTGTGGTCAATCTCATGGAGCTTAGTGCAAATTGAAATTTTGATGGTCGTCCAGAGAAATATGTTCCAAATTTCCCTTATAGAATCGGGGAGAAGCTTAGACATGATGATAGGAGACTACTACTAGAGGACAATGACAAGTATGCATAGATGATCAAGCGAGCCATGCATAGAGGATTAGTGAACAAAGATCTGGAGGATGTAAATAAAAATTTTGTTCACTCCTAATATCAAGAATGCTAGGAATCCACCCGAATTTAAACTACCGACACTGAAAGCTTATGATGGAAAGTCGGATCCAACTATACAGATGATGAGGTATATACAGCACATGGAAGTATTGGAGGCTTCAGAAGAAGTCCCATCACGATGGTTCCCCATGTATTAAGCGAATGTAGTTGCGCTATGGTTCAGACGGTCGAAGAGCATTCTATTAGCACATGGATGAAATTGGTCGAGAAATTTATGAAACAGTTTCGGGTTCACATTACGAGACCCAAGAATGTGATGAAATTGACACGGTAAAGCAGTATACTACAACAAACAGGACCTATAACAACATTTCAAAAGCGCTATAAAAGATATTAACAGTGTTTTTACATATGATGTATATTGACATGTAGTTATATGTCAGAGATATACAATGACAAGGAATAAACACTGTTAAATGTCCTTTTTTACAGCATTTCCCTGGTGTCATGAAATCATTTAACAGCGTTTGGTCTAATTTAACGGTATTTTTAAAAAACACTATTAAAAAAATTCAACGGCATTTTAAAACGCTGTTAAAACATCCAACGGCGTTTAAAAAACGTTGTGGAATGTTTTAAAAATGTCGCCAAATTGTATTTGATTACGTATTTAGATACAATATAATGGCATTTTTAAAACGCTGTTAAAACATTCAACGGCATCTAAAAAACGTCGTGGAATGTTTTAACAGTGTTTTAAAAACGCCATTAAATTGTATACAAAGCTAAGTCAATTAGGTTTTTTCTACTTTTTTGTAAATTCCATTTCAATAAACATCAGTCACAATGTGTATATATACCATATTTCAAAATTAGCATATTATGTCAATACCACATTTCAAAATCAACATATTGTATCAGTACCACATTTTGGATGCATATTTAATAACCAACGTATGAAATTTCGTAATCCAAATACACAATATTCTTACACCAAACATAAATAGTTCGTCATCAATAGTTCATAAACAAATTTTGTTGTAGTGTAACCAAAAACACCATCATATCATGTATAAATAATTTGTACCACCAAAAAAGGGAGGGGGTTTGAGGTGGGATAGGGGATATGCTTGTTGATCATCATCGGTTACAGAATCTTTGAAATCCGAGTTGGTCAGCCGTAAAGCTCCACCGGATCTCTTAGCCTTGTAAATACTTTTGATAGTCGAATAGCTATTATCGTTCCTTTTTATAACAAATAAAATCTCTTTGTGTTTCGCACCATCCTTATACATGTCAGCAACAATGTTTTCCTCATCCTCGCTCAACCTACCAGCGTAGCTGTGACCCTCCAACGATTTAGAAATTTCATGGTTACATCGTACATTTTCGACTTTCAGTTTCCAAGTATCCCCTTCAAGTAACAACCCTTTGAGGAATAAAGGGCAGTTGCATTTTCTGGTACCTCTCTTTTTGGCTCTTTTCTTCTTAGGTTTTTCAGAATCCTCGGTATTTTTAGCATGGCTTCTGTATTCTCCACCACTGTCATAAGCAAACAGCAATCGAGCTTTGCGTTTGGGTATGTATTTTTCCTGATTTTATGATGATGATTATGAAGCCAAGAATGATCGCCTTCTGTTTGACCCAATCAACAAATGCAGTGTGAGATGGGAAAATCTGTAAGCACATAAAATAAATAAGTTGAAAAAATCAAAATAAAATAAATAAATCAGAATGTTGTACTAAAATGGTTACTTGGTCAGTGATGAATGCGCTAGAGTGATCAGAATCAGTGGGTTGCGAGCTACATTGAGGTTGTGAGCATGTAGATTCTGATGTTATAAGGATGTTGCTCCAATCATAGTCGCTCTCGCTGTGGGTAGGATTGATTTGAAACAAGAATGTATAACAGCGTTAATAAGTACGACATACAAACATATGACAATTGGCACGGAGTAACCATGACAAAATAAACTTTTGAATCAATGAATGGGACATAGAACTATATTACCATAATTGTTAAAATGAATTTTTTTTGGATAAGATGCGAGATTGAGTAATGGGAAAACGTGAAAAATATATCATAGTATACGAATGAAATAACCTTACATAGAAACACATAACCTCAACCCAAAAAAAATGCTCCATAATACATTAATGTTAAGACAACAAATGACCTAATCAAGTCAAAACATGTCAACCTTGACAACGAGTAAAAAAAAAGCTTCGCCGTTGAAAATTTCTTACAGACAATAGGAAACCTATCAACACATACGCACTATCGCATCAGAGCTTAACAATCTTATTCAAGAAAAAATAGGAATTCAAAGGAAGACCAAAAGAGGAATTCAAAGTATGACCAGCAACATAATTTAAAAAGCATTCCTAGCACTTGCTACCAATGCAATCCAAGTGGTTTGTAATGAGGGCAGGAGAGAAACTGCCATAAAAAACCTAAGAACCACTCATTATAGCACATGCCACTTGTTGTTATGCTAAATCGGTATTACTTAACAAATATAGAGAAATGTTTATTTTGAAAAACAAAGAAAAAGATAGGCTTACAGATAAAATCCAATATAGGAAAGTGGATAAGGTACTGAAATAATTTATTATGAAATTCCATCGATGTTTCATATTGAATAGGATATTCACAAAGGAATGTTAAACAAAAGACAATCTGAAAGTGCTAGAAGATTCGGTAAAACAAAGGAAGGCTGTGAAAAGGTTAGAAAAAGGAAAATGATAAAAAGAGAAAAGATGCACTAGTGGAGGATTGATGGAGCTACCATTTCTTGGTTGTGAGAATGCGAGTAGTTTTTGTATATATCATAATATTCGATAGTTTAACAGTTCAATTGGTAAGGAATTAAAGGTGAAAGATTGTATTTTTGTTATGGGTAATTTGGTGTTGCTATAAAAAGGAACAATGTCATTATTAGTAAGCATTATAGTGTCGCTATAAAAAAGAACTATAATTTGGTGTCGCTGAATTCCACATCCATTACAGTGGTACTGATTCGTTGACATCTTAGCACAAAAATTAAAGCTATAACCATGATGACAATAAAATAATAATTATTAGTGTACATAAGAAAATTATTAATCAAGAATTTCAAATCTCTTTGCCTTATATGTGTCGTGTAGAAACATGATAAGGTATTCCAAAAATGCACGGCATAAACATATTTATAGAGTAAAGATGTCCCAGAATATGAAAAATATCATATCAAAATATAGGATTTAAACCTTATATTGTCATTAAAAAACTTGGCAGTTCTCGTAGAAGTAGTTTCCCATACAAACACCACAGTTTGAGCAATTTTGACGAACCTGCATGATAGATCAAAATAGTTACCCTAACTAGGCTACAATTTTAATTTCCAATTAATTTGAAAAACTAGCATAAAATTGTAACAGGTTCTATGAAATATGCAAATTTACATCTAGTTTTATGTTACATAAAGAGCATATGACCTGAAGGGAAAAAACATAGAAAGTTACGAAACAAAAAATGTCATCAAAATAATTAAAGATAAATACAGACATTATCTTATAAAAATGTAAAGAGAATAAATAAACCAGAACCTTATTGGCATAAATATGATTTTAAATCAAATATATATAATGTAAATTGGGGAAGAAATATCCTAGGATAAACTGACACAGCACACAATTATAAGTACATAATAAGATAATTAAGATCGATATGTCATTTCATAAGAAAATAAGAACATAAGTCACAAACATTACCGTTAAAAAGTTCCATAATACGCTAGAAAGAATCAACCCCTCCAATGCAACAACCTATGAACAAAAAAATTTCTTTGATTATCAGTGTGTTTCCAGTATAAATAATTCTTCAACGCTAATACTTTTGCTTTATTAGTTAAGATATCTTAGCACTACATTTCAATAATATTCTTTAATCACATTATCTGGGCTGTGATGATTTTGTAGTTTATAAGTAATCTTTGCGAGAGGTCTTTGTGGAATTTATTGTACCACTCATAGGAATACTCTAGTACTTGATTCATAATTCACAACACATGCTAATAAAATGCGAAGTAATGTGCAGCAAAAAAATGTAGAGGGAAAAGTAACTGATGCGTTTACATTTATTATCCCTCTTTAATTTTTGGACTTCTAACATTTTTGTGAGCCCAATCTGAAATATGTGCTTGCTATAGAAGTTGGAGCCAAAAGAACGGTAGTTTAACTATAGAAGTTATGGAGTATAAATTTCGAAGTCAACTCCTACATTTCAATATAACAGTATAAGAACTAAAAGAGGATATAACACAAATATAAATATTGAGAAATAAAGCGATATCAGTTGTACTGAACATGAATAAAGATGCATATGCGGTGTATAATTACAAAGGTAATTTAATATATATATATATATATATATATATATATATATAACAATTTTTATAATATAAATGTGTATAATTACAAAGATATATGATCTATGTAATAAAATTTATAATAGTGTATATTTTCATACATAAACTTAGTTAATTTCTATAAAAAATGGTTAATTTAGTGAATTATTATAAAACTTGATTAAATTAGTTTGATCTTTACGACGATCATGATTTATTTCGAACCATCAGCCTGTACATTTTTTATCCTTAACTTACATAATGAAAATAGAAATATTATGTTCGATTACGTGTGCGCACACATCTATACTCGCATACATTCACTCTCTACAGTACTTAAAAAATTATGAGAAATTAAATTTATTCATATACAAATAGAAGAACAAAAGGGTGCAATTACCTATTGAAGGGATTGGGTGAAAGATTATATCTCTATTTAGCTGCTCTGGACGGTGACTAAAAGTATAATTACAACACATTGTCAGTTTTTTATTAATTTTTTATTCAACACATGTCAAAAATAAACCATGTTTCATCATGGTCCAATAGATTATGCCTCATGGTCATATTCAATATTACGCCATCATTGACACTGATAGGAATCTCTTAAAGTAGTTTAAACTTACATGTATCCGGTAGCTAAACTCTTTCTTATTAGAAGGACGGATGAAACAAAGCACATTCCATAATCTCCGACAAGAAATGTACAACATTGGTGAATGACCCACTAGCAACTCTTAAAACTGCAAAGAACCGTGAAAGGAGAAAAGGTGGATAAAATTGGAAAAGCTTCAATATTTCTGTCATGTGATCGTCGATAATAAATTTTCTATAAAGTTAGGTTACATGGTTTTAAGACTACATTAATGTTTGTTCCATAATTATAATAATTAAAAGAAAGTGTTAAATATAAAACTTATGTATGAATAAAATGAACATCGGACAACTAGAGTTTAAATGCCTAGTGCAATAGCTTTTAATTTTTAGGAATAACATAAAAAGTTACTCAGTTGAATACTTTGAGAATTCATTTTAAACTTACTGTGTAAGATGCTTTGATGATTACATCCTTGATATTACTCAGTTTATTTACTAACTAAAATGGTTAGTAAGGATGAAATATTTTACCAATCAAACTATAAGTAAATGTAGATGGAGCATGTATAAAAATGGAATCAAACATGCAAGTATAGCATGTATAAAAAGATTAAGTTATTAAATAACCTACTTACTAAAATTGTTAGAAATGATTAAATAAATAAGCAAACATGCAGGTATAGACAGTGTAATAATTAAATATATATATAGATGTAAATTGGATATAACCCAAACCAAATGTTAATTAGATAGCTAGTTGAACTAAAACTAGACACCATGGCTATCTTATACAATCAGTCTCATGTTAATTGCTAACCTACTACCCAAACTACACTACCCTCACAAAGGCTCCAACTAACCAACCAGTCTCATATTAATTCTAAACTGCTACCCAAACTATCGACACATTAATTATGCACTCCAATACTTCTAGTATGTATTGTTTCCCTCTCCCGCCACCACATAATGAGCCTCTATCTGATCCAGTCACAATTCAACAACTTCTCTTTTGACAACATTTCTTGCAACACGTCATATTTCTTTTAATCAGTTGGATCACCTTGTCAAGCAACATATTCATGTACAAATGTGAGTACAAAATAAATATATAAAAAAAACCATCGCAGTTTAAAAAAAATAGATGAAACAAACAGGGAAGCAAACAATGTTTTAGATTACAAATCAATATGAAGAACATCAAAATAAATGAAAAAAATGGTGACATCAAAGAATAAGATTTTTAATAAATAGGAAACTGAAATTACATAAATAAGTAGACGGACTATTAAAAAGATGAGAGGAATGCCACTGATTTGAGGAATAAA
This sequence comes from Allium cepa, assembly GCA_030765085.1. NCBI lineage: Eukaryota > Viridiplantae > Streptophyta > Magnoliopsida > Asparagales > Amaryllidaceae > Allium > Allium cepa. The sequence goes on along the minus strand of CM060935.1, from coordinate 55,087,827 downwards.
CACGAATGAAGTGACTATTCATAGTGAATATACTTATTTGTTCAAGTGACAACCTACATCCTCCAGTTAAAAAACGTGTATTATAAACATCAACACATACCTTCAAAATTCATTTTTGTAAAGTATGATAAATAACTCCATAAAAGAAGGTGGTAAATAAATATTATTTACATTTGACAGATACATAATCAAAACAAATAAAATGACAGATATATAAACCTTTTTTACATATATGTGCGTGCGCACGCGCGCGCGTTATGTGTGTGTGTATTCAAAAATTCATCATAATTGATTGGGATGGTAATGGCAAGTATAGTTCGTGTGCTTGCAACCACATGATTAATTTACATGTGAAGTTTGGATTTTTTAAAGGCAACTTGAGTGAATTCATCGATAAATGGTAATAACAAAATTGAAGGATATTGTTAATTTTAATGTTATACCATGTGCATTGATACACATGGTATAATTTCGAATTATGGAAGAACACTGGAGTCAAATATTGTAAAAAAAGATCGAAAAGTAATGCCCTCATTAATTTAAATTTATGATTTGTGAATTAATTTACATAGTCTAGTTTGGGATTATGGAAAATAAACGAAGTGAATAGATTTACATACAAAATAGACTGATCTGAGAATCCAAACGTACCATCATATGTCGATAGATTCATACTTTCATTATTTACAAAAAATGCAATAATCAGATCTGAAGCTCACCTATCAGAACAACTTTAGCCAAAGCACAACAATGGATGAGACAGGTTCATCAGCACCAATGCACATCATTGTCGAATGTATCCTGCCAATAACAATTTAAACAATAAGCCGTCAACATCTCATAGGAAGAATCAAGCAAACAAGTATCACAAATTTTTGACTAGGAAAAGGACATGGTTGCATCTCTCAAGCGAAGCAGCGAGCTACAGAGTTAGAAAACACAGATTTGAAATTTATAATCAGGAAAGTGCATAAGATTGCATGAAATTAATTCAAGTGATTTGATGAATGTTAGGGTAAAATAAGGAATTTTGGCGAAGTCGCAACTTCGGACAATTGGCCAAATCCGTGGAGGCCATGGAGAATTTAATGTTAACTAGAAAATTACAAAAATGATAAATCATGATGAATGGCAAAAAAATTTATTGACCTGAAAATTGAGTATATCCACATGGTAGAAAATAAATGATTAAATGATTCCGTCTAGCAAGGAGAAGGAGGCTAAACGATTGCTTCAGAAGGCCAAACGACTGCTTAGAGGAGTGTTTTGATTGAGTGAAGAAATGAGTCCAACATGGAGAAGGAGGACGAACAATTACTTTTTAAGAGGTTGGCATCGATAAGAATCATTCTAGGGTTTCATTGCCATTTTGCCTTTGGAAACGAGAAGAAGAAGAGAAAATAGCAAAAAAAATTGGCCACAAAACGAAAGGAAAGCCTGCTATATAATTTCATTAGAGTCTACCTTATAATTTGCCTGATACATCATATAACGTTTGGATGTGATTTTATTTTCGTCTAATTACTTTGACTACATTTCTGATTAAAATGCTGAGAATTATTGCTGTCAAAACCAAATTTTGTTGTAGTGAGTAGGCAGGAGAATCGATCAAGAATTACTTAACCCGGTTCAATGCAGCAGTTTTTTTGGTGGATCGATCAGATCCATCGATGGTTTTGATGGCGGTAGTGTACGGAGTTGCAGATAATTCAGATTTTAAGATATCACTGATACGGGATCTATCGATGGATCTCGAAGAATTCTACCATGAATCAGAAAGGTTTATACGACAAGAAGATGTGAAAGCTGATAAAGAGGCAATGGAAGTTAATACGATATGGAGTGGAGAACTGCTCGATGAAAGCTCAGGAAAGGATAAGGGTAAACAGAACATGGATAATAACTTCGATGGATCGAAGCGAGTGATGGGGAACCCAAATTCTCTTCTTACTCGAAATTGAATGAAACAGTCGAGTGGATATGTCTGGATACTTGAGGACACCTTTCGTATCGAAGGTCGGCAAGGAGGGAATCATCTGAACGTGAATGGACATCAAAAAAGCGCTGCCTATTCCATGAGCTGGATGGCCACAATACAAATGACTATAGGCATTTAAAAGATATCATTAAAATACACATAAGGAATGGTCAGTTACAACAATATGTAAGGACTCGGGCAGCGGCGGTGGACCAGGAGCAGCCACCGTCCACATCGAATGAAAATGGAACTGGATCAAGGCATCATCGTTAACTTGTCATCAATTGATCGGGTTGGCATGAAATAAGTAAAAAACTCCGTAGTAGGATGACTAAGTCACTTACACCTATACAGCATCGGGGATGGTCTTTGGGCATGCTTTGAGGTGATGACAAACCGTTGTGCTTGGGTTTGTGAAGTTTGTTTTTTCTTCTTATTTGCTTTGAACTCTGGTTTATTTACGGACACTTATTTTATATTTTGGCAAATGGACTTAGGAATGTTTAGATTTGGATCAATATAATAGATAACATAGGTCAAAGGGTATGGACTACGTTTGGCAAGAGGTAGGTCGCTTCGCTTGAACGCGATGGATTGGCCTACTCAGGTCATCGAGTATGGATTGTGCTCGACAAGGATCTGGAGAGATCAAGGTTGTTAGGTATGGACTATGCCTGGCAAAAGGTGGGTCGCTTCACTCGAATGTGAGGGATCGGCCTTGAAACATCCCCTATCTAGAGGCCCGAAGCTAAGCACTACAAATGTTGCAGTCATCAATAGAATTAACTTCCGATGACCAAATTCAGTAATGTTAATGGTATCCATAATATCCGAAGCACTTGAATATGGAATAAAATCATCACAGATTAAAACATTTTCCTAATTACATTTTAAAAATCCTTTTCATATCCAAGTTACATAATTCCAAATGTTTTCTAGGTTCAGATTAAATATAATTATTACAAAATACACCAAGAGTGACATATGAAGATGCCCCGTTGGATGACCAGAGTACAATATAGTCATACTGACTTAATACAACACAGCGGGAATAAACAAAATAAAACCGCAACCCCTAAATAGCTAACTTCAGCCTCCTGCTCGTCTTTAGAAGCTTTATTCGCCAACCTAGTAAAAACCTAAAAATCCCCAAACCTCAGCCTACTCAAATAAATTTTGAGCACCCGAGAGTTTAAAGAGAAAAACATAAATTTCGAGTCAGACATAAAGCCTGGTGTGAATAATACTATACATCTCGGTTATATATTTTGATATTAAGTGAGATCACGTAGCTTAGCGGAACAAGTTTCCCCTCATTAATATCCTTTTAAAACATATATTTTGCAAATCATAGTCCTGCAACCAAAACCGTCTAATACTGTAAAGCATTATCATGTAAACAAACATATCAGGTACAAATGTACTATCTGTCCGAACACTATAGTCTTGTTTGGCTAACTACTAAACTTTTACCGACTTGGGCCTACCAGAAAATGTAAACAAATAATCTAACATCTGATATATACTCCTCTTCTGGATGGTCTATCTCCAGGTCAAATGATCCTAATGGTTTTGCGGGCTCACCAGTAACCCACCTCTATACAAATATATTCCCTTCTGTATATAACATCATCTTAGTCTTACCTGTGACAAAGCCCTACACACTGAAATTTTAGACTAAATTAGCTATGGGCTAATAGCTAATGTATAGGATGTGTCCCTATACTGGTCCCATCTGGTATACAAATATCTGAGTCATTTTACCTAGGTTAATCTTCCCTTAAATTTTCCTTGAATACCTTTTCTTATCAAATTGATTTAAACCTTTACATACTTTAAGCAAAGAAAATATATATACTCTATGATTTACTCAAAATCACCTTGCCATGTTATATATATTTTACACAAATCTTTGTTGATAAAAACATTTAAACCTTTGAAAGTACCACATTCGATTCCATTGAAAGTATCCCTTCCGAAACCAAGTAAACCCTTTTCATAACCTAGGCCGAAAGGCAAGGCCAAAACGTTTCTTTCGAAACCATTCATATAAACCTTTCGAAACCATTGAAAAACCTTTCCTTCAAAAGCTATAAAACCTTAGACATTCTATCTTTAAAACATTTAAGCATTGTCTTTCAAAAACATTAGAAAACCTTCCTTTTAAACCTTTCGAAACCAATCAGGAACCACCCCTTCGAAAGCTTCATTAAAAACCTTTCGAAAGCATTAATCATCAAACCTTTCGAAAGAATTTGGGTTCAACTAAAACATGTGGAACATCCTTTCGAAACTACTTAAAAGTGTATTCTTTGAAACCATTGGGTTCTACCTTCAACAGAATAAAAGAAGCACTTTTTGAAATGCATTTCCTAAATAAGGAAGTAATGGTGTTGAAACCAACCTTCCAAAAGCAATGGTGAAGCGACTTGGGTTTTATAAAACAAAGTAACCCTTTCAAAGGCATCGCTTCGAAAGGTAGAAAGCGGTGGCAAACGGGTTTCGAGCCCGACGAAAGCATTTACCTAAAAACAAAGGCACAACCTCTTAGAAACAATTCCTTTAAAACCATTTGACCCAGTCGAAAGCCAACAAAGTCGAAAGCATCCCTTTCAAAAGCAAAGCAGATGCATTTTTCTTTGAAAGTTTAGTAAGGTTTCGACTTCCTTCAAAACCCTTTTCTTTTGACGTTATACCTTCAACCTTTATCTCATTCGCTACGCACCAAGACATGATACCATGTGCATTGGTTTCGATGGTGATGGAGGCGGAACTAGTAGGTCGAAACCCCAGGTGCCGAAAGTGGCGAAACAGGTAAAAAGCCTATTTAAATTGAATTTTCTCTTTTTAAAGTAATCTTTTCAACTAACCTGCCTTGTTTGGTAAAATATGATTGGTTGCAAATTTTCTTTTCCAAAAACACTATCGAAATTTCAGAATTAGACAATTTAAACAATTTATAAATACACATTCTCCTTTTGTAAATGTATAAAACATTTAAGTCCCATACCTTAAATAATTTTATATGTACATTAAAACACTTAGGAAAATTCTACAAATACTCTAGAAAATCATTTTTAAAATGTTTTCTAACATATTAATTCTAGGCCCAAAACATGTGTTATCGAACCGTAAATAATTTTTAAACCCAAATAATCAATTCCTCACTAGAAAATTAATATTAAATCCACATTTTCAGAAAATTATGAAATTTAAAACCCATCTTTAAAATATCATTTCTAATCTAAATCTAAAATCGCAAGGCACTTGAATGTCATTTAATAGAGTTTTCGCATCAAAATATATCATAAAACCTATATGAATAAGCATAAATCATCAACAAGCATATATAATTTTATCGTTCAAAAACATGGCTACACTTTGCAAGATAAATAGGGTTTAACCTAAAACCCAAAAAATGAGATGTAGTCATTATTCACCTTAGCTTTAAGATCAAGGAGTTTGAGATTTGAATGGATCTGAATTGATTAATCTTCTTCCTTTAGCTTTTCTTCCTCTTGCTCTTGTTTAATGGTGGCCGACCTCTAGCTTATGTTTTTGTTTTGTGAATGTATCAAATGTACGTGATAAATGAATTCCTAAGGATTTAGGGTATTGGAATACTCTTATTCCAACTTTGCCCCTCGCCTAATTGCCTAACTTATTTTATTTTAGTTCATTTTAGTTAGTTTATTCTCTTATGCACGGCTACCCCTTAGCTTAATCATAAATCTCAATCCCCTAATCACCACATTATTTTACTTAATTTATCTAACTAAATATCTTAAATAATGTTATTAAAAATTAGGGTCGTTATAGACTCCCCCCTTAAAGAATTTCATCCTCGAAATTACGATAAGTACTCAACAAATCAAAACATATCATCAAACAAATCATAATAAGCGTCTAAAATCCTGCTCTCAGTCTCATAATTACAGTCTCTCTCATCGTTGCTCCACTGGACTTTCACTAATGTGACTGTCTTGTTTCTAAGCCTACTTCTCATCTCTCGCAACTATCCGAATTGGCTTTTTGACTATAATCAAGTCTGGTTCTACTACTAAGTCATCTAACATAGTCGGTGCTATAGTAGGCTTTGGGTCTCTAATATACTTCCTTAGATGAGAAACATGGAAAACATCAAGGGCTCCTGCCAAACTATTTCGTAACTCTACTCTATATGCGAGTTTCCCGATCCTTTCTACAATAGAAAATGGTCCTACGAATCTTGGTGCCAATTTTCCTGATTTTACTAATTTAATCACGCCCTTCATCAGTGATATCTTAGTGAAATATGATCTCCAATAAAGAACTCCAAGTCTTTCCATCTTCTGTCCGCATAACTCTTTTGCCTAGATTGAGCATCCTTCATTCTATCCTGAATCAACTCAATCTTCTCTACAGCTTCTCTAACTAAATTTGGACCAAGAATCAACCTATCCCCGATCTCCAACCAATAAACGGGAGATTTGCATGGCCTTCCGTACAAAGCTTCAAATGATGCCATCCCTATACTAGTCTGATAACCGTTGTTATATGAAAACTCGACTAAGTGTACATGGTCTTCCCATGATCCTCCAAAATCTAACACATAAGCTCTTAACAAATCTTCCAAGACTTTGTTAACCTTTCCATTTACCTATCGGTCTGTGGTTGGTAAGCGATACTCATCTTGAGCTTGTTTCTTAAAATCTCCTGTAGACTCTTCCAGAACTCACTAGTGAACAAGGAATCCCTATCCCTTACTATGCTACTAGGAATTCCGTGCACTCTAACTACATTCTTCATAAATAACTTAGCTAGAATAGGTGTCGTCCTAGTTGACATAACTGGAATGAAATGGGCACTCTTGGTTAATCTGTCCACTATGACCCGTATACTTTCATTTCCTCTATTAGATCTTGATCACTTGTCTATGAAATCCATAGAAATAGAATCCCACTTCCATACCAGTATATCCAATGGATGAAGCAACCCACTTAACTCCTGATGTTCGACATTTACCTATTAACAGTTCAAACATTGCTTCACCCAAAAGCCTGCATCCCTATTCATAACTTCCCAGAAGAAACTCCTCTCATATCCGGATACATAGTTTCTCATGGATGAATAGTGAACTTCGAACGACGGCATTCCTCCAAAACTTCCTCCCTAACGTCTTCCATATTCGAAACACATAACCTCCCTTTCTTTCTCAACCACCCATTCTGGTCAAGACTAAAATCCTTCAAATCATCGCTCTCCATTCCATCCCTTAACTTCTTGATCCATTCAACCAATATTGGATCTTCCATCTGTTTAGAAGAAATCTTCTCGATCATCATCGGTCGAACTTCTAAACAAGATAACATAACAGATTCTCCACTAGATCCAGCCTCAGGTTTCCACTGCACTCTGTAATTCAATAAAACGCTTCCAAATCTTCCCACTCTGCTATCATTGCCAACACTGCATTTTGATGCTTTCTGCTAAGTGCATCTACAACCTAATTACCTTTCCCTGGCGTGTACTTAATTCCAAAATCATAAGCAGCAACATGCTCTAACCATCTCTGCTGTCTCATGTTCATCTCCTTCTGAGTGAACAAGTACTTCAACGACTTATGATCCGTATATAGCTCAAACCTCTCTTCCAAAAGGTAATGTCCCATACCTTCATCGTAAAAATCACTACAGCTAATTCCAAATCATGTGTAGGATATCTAACTTCATGCGGTCTAAGCTATCGAGAAGCATATGCAATCACTTTACCTCTCTGCATTAACACAGCTCCTAATCCAGTTCCATATGCATCTGTATAAAACACCAACTCCTGATTCCCATCCGGAACAACTAATATAGGTGCATGGATCAATAGGTGTTTCAAGCTCTAGAATGCTTCCTCACACTTATCGGTCCAAACAAACTTCACATCCTTTCATGTTAGCTTAGTCTTTGTGTTGTTATCTACGAAAAATCCTTTATGAACCTCCGATAATATCCAACCAATCCAAGAAAACTCTTTATCTCAGTCACTGTCTCGGGTCTCTTCCAATTATTCACTGCTTCAATTTTAGTCGGATCTACAAATAATTCAATCTCCGAGACTACAGACCAAGAAACTTCACTCACTTCGAAAACTTCGCTTTCAGCTGATGCTGCCTTAGCGTTTCAAGCAGGCCTCTAATATGAACTTCATGCTCTCATTCATCCTAAGAGTATATCAAAATATCATCTATGAAAACCAACACGAACTTATCTAAGTGATCATGGAAAACTTGGCTCATCAAGTTCACAAAGAATGTCGGCGCATTAGTCAGTATGAACGACAACACTAACCATTTGTACGATCCATATCTACTTCTAAACGCCGTCAAAGGAATACTATCCTCTGCTACTCTAAGCTGGTGGAAACCTGTTGCTAAATCCAATTAAGAAAATACCTTGCCTCCACTCAACTGATCAAACAAATCGTCAATTCTAGGAAACGGATATTGATTCTTTATCGTCTTCTCATTCGACTTACGATGATCAATACATAACCTCAACGATTCGTCTGGCTTCTTAGCAAAAACTATGGTTGCTCTGCAAGACGAGCTACTTGGCCTAATAAAATTTTTGCCTTCCAAATCTACAAATTGCACCTTTAGCTACCTCATCTACGTAGGTGTCATCCTACTTGGTGCCTATTCATTGGTTCTGCTCAAGGCACCAAATCTATCTGAAACTCAATGGCTCGTTTCAGTGGCAATCTTACAATAGGTTCAAAAACATCCATGAATTCTCTAACCACGAAACTCGATTCAACACTCGTCTTCTAACTCCACAACACCCAATAGAGCATTCACCTCACAATTAGGGATTTCTACAGTATATGCAATCTGATCACTACAGTCAGCATGTCTAAGTGATATTTTCCTATCATGGAAAAATATCCTAGCATCGTACTTACTTAACCAATCCATGTCCAAAATAATTCCGAACCCTACAAAGTCAAACACATACAAACTGCAAATAAAGGTATGACCTAAGAAATCAAACTCTAGGTGGTTACACTTCATCCCAAGTGTCGCATACCATCCTATCAGATTTGCAACCCTTAAGGAAGTAATTAAGTATGTGGGTTTTAGGTTAATCCTATCTACCAAACAACGAGATATAGAAGAAAGTGATGCACCAGAACACTAACAGACATACCATGAATTTGAAGCGTACCACCTAAAACAGCTTTTCCTTTTTCCTCTGCTGTTAGCCTCGAGGTAGCTGGCTCAAATGGATACACCTTGCCCTTCCCAACCTTAGCAGGCTCCTTGCATTGGTTCTTGTAATGACCAATCTGATCGTAATTGAAGCATCTAATTTTCTTCTTCCTGATCACTTCCTACGCCTTTCCAGTACAATACTCGTTAGCAAAATGTCCTTTCTTATCGCACTTAAAGCAAATAACCTACAACTCTCCTATCTTTGATGCTCCACCTTTCTAAGCATGCTTCTTATGAAAGAACTTCCTTTTCTAACTCTGCCCCACATAGACCTCCTTTGCCTTATTCTTCTCCAAAAAAGCAAGCATCTCATCATTCCTCAATGCCATTCCCACTACAACATCACAATAGTCTCTGATATGCGATAACATTGTCCTAGCAAGCTAAGGCTTCAACACCTTGATGAACTAATCATTTCTCTTAATATTAGTATTAACCATAGCATAGCCATATCTTGCTAGCTCCTCAAAGCTTCTTGCATACTCAAGTACAGTCATGTCACCCTACTCCAATTCAGTAAACTTCTTAAGAAGAGCAGATTTAGCAGTCTCCGACGTAAACTTTTCCTCAAATCTTCTTTTGAACTCGGCCTATGTCATCGTCTCCTCATTAACTCCTACCGTCACACTATTCCACAAGTACAAAGCTACCCCTTGAAGCTGTCTCAAAGCAAGCCTGCCCTTCTGCTCATCAATGAGCCCTATCTGCAAAGATTCTCTCATAGTGCAGTAACTAGTTCTCTATTTCAATGGCATCTTCAGTTCCAATAAATGGCTTTCCTCTCAATCGAGCATAATCCTTACTCGGAATGGCATAATTATTGACCAATGGTACTTCCTGAACTCCTCCTCCAACTACTCCAGCAGCAACAATCGCCTACATCATGTTCAGGAAAAATTGATACATATCTCCCAAATCAACTTATGGGACTCCAACACCTACATTTCCTACTTGTGCCTGACCTGAGTTTCTCCTCGTATTTGGTCCAATGTTACCATTTGTTGTGGTGCTTCCCCCAAGATTCACTCTTCCACTTCTAGCATCCATATCTGTATTCGAGCCCCGTGAGGTATAGAAGAATATCCTAAGAGAGATAGAGAATAGAGATATAATGTATACTTATATATAACAAATACATGTACATTATTATAGCGTTATCTCATACCCCGATCTTATCTCTAATTCCTTAGGATTATATTTTCAAAAATCGTTTTAGTTTAAAGTTTTTCATAAACATACGCTCGGATACCAAGTTGTAACATCCTCTATCTAGAGACCCGAAGCTAAGCGCTACAGATGCTGTAATCATCCATAGTATTAAATTCTGGTGACTATATACGGTAAAGTTAATGTTATCCATAATATCATAAGTACTCGAATATGAAATAAAATCATCACAAATTAAGACATTTTACTAATTATATTTTAAAAAAACTTTTCGTATCCAAGTTACATAATCCCAAACGTTTCCTAGGTTCAGATCAAATATAGCTATTATAAAATACGCCAAGAGCGACATATGAAGATGCCCCCTCGGTTAACCAGATTACCATATAGTCGTACTGACTTAATACAACATAGTGGAAATAAACAAAATAAAACAACAACTCCTAAATAACTAACTTCATCCTCCTGCTCGTCTTTAGAAGCTTTACTTGCCAACCTACTAAAAACCTAAAAATCCTCAACCCACAGCCTACTCAAATCAATTTTGAGCATCCGAGGGTTTAAGGGGAAAAAACATAACTCCGAGTCAACATAAAGCCTGGTGTGAATAATACTATACATCTCGGTTATTTGACATTAAGTGAGACCACCCCACTTAGCAGAACGGGTTTCCACTCACTAATAACCTTTCAAAACATATCTTTTGCTAATCATAGTCCTTCATCTAAAACCGGTTAAAATTGTAAAGAATTATCATGTAAACATATATATATATATATATATATATATATATATATCAGGTACAAATGGACTATTTGTTCGAACACTATAGTTTTGTTTGGCTAACTACTAACCTTTGGTTGACTTGAGCCTACCATATAATATAAACAAATAATCTAACATCTTTTAGATACTCCTCTTCTAAATGGTTTGTCCCTGACTTACTTTCTCCAGGTCAACTGATCCTAGTAGTTTTGTGGGCTCACCAACAACCTACCACAGTGCAAAATATATTTCCTTTTATGTGTAACATCATTTTAGTCATACCTGTGACAAATCCCTACACACTGGAATTTAGGACTAAATTAGCTAGGGACTAATAGCTAATGCATAGGGTGCATATATCAGTCCCATCTGGTATACAAATATTTGAGTCATTTTCCTTAGGGTAATCTTCCCTTAAATTTTCCTTGAAAACCTGTTCTTATCAAATTGATTTAAACCTTTAAATCATACTTTAAACAAGGAAAATATATATACTTTATGCTTTACTCAAAATCATCTTGCCATGTTGTATATACTTTACACAAATCATTGTTGATGAAAACGTTTAAACCTTTGAAGGTACCCCTTTCGATCCTATTAAAAGTATCCCTTTTGAAACCAAGTAAACCCTTTTCATAACCTAGGCCGAAAGGCCGAAACATTCCTTTCGAAACCATTTATATAAACCTTTCGAAACCCTTGAAAAACCTTTCCTTCGAAAGCTATAAAATCTTAAACATCCTATCTTTAAAACATTTAAACATTGCCTTTTGAAAACATTGGAAAACCTTCCTTTTAAACCTTTTAAAACCAACGAGGAACCACCCCTTCGAAAGCTTCATTAAAAACCTTTCGAAAGTATTAAACATCAAACCTTTCGAAAGCAATTGGGTTCAAGTAAAACATGTGGAACATCCTTTCGAAACCACTTAAAACTTTCTTCCTCGAAACATTTGGGTTCTACCTTCAACATAACAAAAAGGTCGTAAAACATTTAAGTCAAAAGCACTCTTTCGAAAGCAATTCCTAAGTAAAGAAGTGATGGTGTCGAAACCAATCTTTCGAAAGCGGTGGAGAAGCGGTTTGGGTTTTATAAAATAAAATAACCCTTCCGAAGGCATCGCTTCAAAAGGTAAAAAGCGGCAACAAAAAGGTTTCGACCCTGACGAAAGCATTTACTTCAAAAAAAGGCGCAACCTCTTAGAAACCATTTGACCTAGTCGACAACCAACCAAGTCGAAAGCATCCCTTTCAAAAGAAAAGCAGGCGCATTTTTCATTTGAAAGCTAAGTAAGGTTTCAACCTCCTTTGGAACCCCTTTGTTTCGACTTTATACCTTCAGCCTTTATCCAATTTGCTACATACTAAGACTTTATACCATACGCATTGGTTTCGATGGTGATGGAAGCGGAACTACTAGGTCAGAACCCCAGGTGCCGAAAGTGGCGAAACAGGTAAAAAGCCTTGTAAGTTGAATTTTCTCTTTTTAAAGTAATCTTTTCAACTAACCTGCCTTGTTTGTTAAAATATGATTGGTTGCAACTTTTGTTTTCCAAAAACACTACTGAAATTTCAGAATTAAACAATTTAAATAATTTATAAATGCCCCTTTTTCTTTTATAAATATATAAAACATTTAAGTCCCATACCATAAACAATTTTACATATCTATTAAATCACTTAGGACAATTCTATAAAAACTCCAAAAAATCATTTTCAATATGTTTTCTAACGTATAATAATTTCAAACCCACAACATGTATTATCCAACTGTAAATAATTTTTAAACCCAAATAACCAATTTTATTACTAGAAAATTAATATTAAATCCACATTAATTCAGAAAATTGAAACCCATCTCTAAAATATCATTTCTGATCTAAATCTAAAATTGCATGGCATTTAGATGTCATATAATAGAGTTTTACATCAAAATATATCATAAAACCTATATGACTAAGCATAAATCATTAACAACATATACAAACATTTTATCATTCAAAAACATGGCTATACTTTGCAAGATAAATCAGATTTAACCTAAAACTGAAAACAATAGAAAACATGAGATGTAGTCATTATTTACTTTAGCTTTGAGATTAAGGAGTTTGAGATTTGAATGGATTTGAATTGATTAATCTTCTTCCTTTAGCTTTTCTTCCTCTTGCTCTTGTTTAGTGGTGGTCGGCCCCTAGCTTATGCTTTTGTTTTGTGAATGTATAAAATGAACGATAGGAATGAATTCCTAAGGGTTTAGGGTATTAGAATACACTTATTCCAACTTTGCCCCTCGCCTATTTGCCTAACTTATTTTATGTTAGTTCATTTTAGTTAGTTTATTCTCTTAGGCACGACTACCCTTAGTTTAATTACAAATCTCAATCCCCTAATTATCACATTATTTTACAAAATTTAGCTAATTAAATATCCTAAATAATGTTACTAAAAATTAGGGTTGTTACAGGCTTACTCAGGTCGTTGAGTATGGATTGTGCTTGACAAGTATCCGGAGAGATCAAGGTCGTCAGGTATGGACTATGCCTGGCAAAGGGTAGGTCACTTTGCTCGAACGTAATGGATCGGCCAACTCAGATCATCGAGTATAGATTGTGCTCTGCAAGGATCCGGTGAGATCAAGGATTTGGATTAGGATAAGACCTAGAGAGGTCATGGATTTGGATATCAGCTTCGAACAAAAAAGGATTTGGGTTTGGATGGATGTGGATTTCGGATAAAATGATCCAGAGAGACCGTGGATTTGGATTGGATTCTGATTGGAAAATACAGCTATCAATGGATTATGGATTATGGATTATGGAAAATCAAAAAACTCCTTCCTATCCCAAAGCATGTTTTGGGGAAAATTATTAACGCAACTTTTAGCGAGGTGATACATAGGCAGATTTAACCCAATGGACTTCATGATCATCAAAGTGGGAAGCCCAAAGAAATAGTAACCAGGCTCGGAAATTGGCTATAAATGAGACTATGGACGATGATCAGGGGGATTCGGGTCAGATCCCTAATTTTTGTCCCAATTAAGGTGTAATTGTTATGAAGTGATAAAGAAGGGCTTATGAGGCTATATTTCAAATTTCAAGACTATCGAAGTTCGTATGCTCGAATTACGAGCAAAAGAAGAGGAATCAGATCATATTCATCTCAACAGCACAAACTCAATGATGATCGTTCCACAACTCAAAAACCACAATACAGATTAAAGAAAAAATTTGAAAACAGGAAGAGGGAACCCTAGGGAGTCTATCCTAGGGATCGCATGGTATTTGAAGAGATTTGGAGGGATCGACCCTCTTTCCTTTTAGGGATCTTCTAAAACCAACTTTATAGCAAAGAGATCAATCAATATCTCAACATCTACACATCCAATTGACATTAAACTTAGAGGAAAAGCTAATTACAATATGGAGAAGCTCCTTTAGGGATCACATGGAATTTAGAGTAAGCTGGAGGGATCAATATCTATTCATTCATAGGGATCGGCCATAATCAGTCTTCACAATATATTGCAACAAAGATTTATCAATAACTCGGTTCTACTAATCCAATTGGTGTGAAAGTTAGAGGCTAAGCAAATATAACATAGAGAATCACCCCTATGGATCGCATAACATTTAGAATAGACTAGAGTGATCGGTACCTATCTCTTTAGAGGGATCGACATCATGGAAAATGCGACATCTCACAAACCGTACGTCAGAATTGTACAAAATTTGGGGGGCAAGTACCTAGCATTATGGGGCACTCCTCATAAGGATCGCAGCCCATTTGGATGCACTAATAGGGAACGATACCAATTTCTATTGTGGGCCTCAATAGGCTTAGAAATTTTTAGGTGGCCTCATTTTGTTCTCCCGAACCTTCTGTCAAAATTTCAGCCCGATCCGTGCATGTCTTTCCCTATAAATACAGTAGTCGTGACATCAGAAAAGGGGACTTCTCTTTGCTTCTCTTTGTCTTCAATTTAAGCTACACTCTGCCAATTTTATTCTTGAATTTTGGATTTATAACTGTAAACAAACTTCATTATAAGGTTATTTAGGAGTGGACGTAGGCCGGTGTTAGTCGAACCACTATAAATCTTGTCACTTTTTACTTTCTTTCTGATTGTTTTAAGTTTTTTCTTCATATATTACTCTTTGTATTTATGTGATTGGATTGGATACTGGTACTTTGACGTAATTAGATGTTGGTGGCCAATTTTTATGCCAACATGTATTATGCTTAGCCTCCAAGTTTCACGCTAATTAGATTAGTAGAACTCGAGTTATTGATCAATCTTTTTGCAATATGTTGTAAAAGCTGATAATAGCTGATCCCTATGGAGGGATAGGTACCGATCCCTCTAACTTGCTTCAAATACCATGAGATCACTAGAGGAGCTTCTCCATGTTGCATTAGCTTGTCCTCCAAGTTTCATGTCAATTGAATGTGTAGATGTGAAGATATTGATTGATCTTTGTTATAAAGTTGGGTTTACTTGATCCCTAAAAGAGAAGAGGGTCGATCCCTATTTAGGGACATGTGGCGATCCCTTTAAATCTCTCGAAATCCCTAAGGTAGACTTCGTAGGGTCCCCTCTTCCTATGTCCAAAGTTTCGCTTCAATCCGCATTGTGGTAGTTGAGATATGAAGTGATCATCCTTGAGTTGTGCTATTGAGCTGAATATGATCTGATCCCTCTTCTTTTGCCTGTAACTCGAGCATACGAACTCAGGTCATCTTGAAATTTGAAATATAGCCACATAAGGCCTTCCTTCTCACTTCATGCTAATTGAACCTTGATTGGGACAAAAATTAGGGATCCAACCCGAAACCCCATGATCATCTTCCATATCTTGTTTATAACCGATTTCCAAGCCTGGTAACTATTTCTCTGGGATTTCCACCTTGATGATCATGAAGTCCGTTGGGTTAAGTCTGCTTATGTACATCCTTGCTAAAAGGCGGGTTAACACGTTTCCCTCCAAAACATGCCTTGTGATAGGAAGGCGTGTTTTGAATTGCCATAAATCCAAAATCCAAAATTCATAATCCTTTGATAGTTGTATTTTCCAATCCAAAATCCAATCCAAATCCACGGTCTCTCCAGATCATTTTATCTGAATCCGCATCCATCCAACGCCAAATTCGTTACTGTTCGAAGCTGATATCCAAATACAAGACCTTTCTAGGTTGTTATCCTAATCCTTGCCGAGTACAATCTGTACTCGATGATTTGAGCAGGTCGATCCATCGTGTTCGAACGAAGCGATCTACCCCTTGCCAGACATAGTCCATACCTGACGACCTTAATCTCTTCGGATTCTTACCGAGCATAATCCATATTCGACGATCTGAGTAGGCCAATCCACCGTGTTCGAGCAAAGCGACCCACCTCTTAACAGGCATAGTCCATATTTGACAACCTTGATCTCTCTATATCTTTACCTAGCACAATCCATACTCAACGACCTAAGTAGGCCGATCCATCGTGTTCAAGCAAAGCGACCTACCCTTTGCTAGGCATAATCCAATAACCTGTGTTATCTATTACATTGATCCAAATTAAACATTCCTGAGTCCATTTGCCAAAATATAAAATAAGAGTTTGTATAACTAATAAAACAGAGTTCGAAGCAAACAAGAAGAATTTTTTTTTCATAAACCCAAGAGCAATGGTTTATCATCATCTTATAACATGCCTAGGGACCAACCTTAATCCTACACATGTGTAAGTGACTTAGTCGTCCGACTGGAGTTTGTTACTTATTCCATGCCACCTTGATTAATTGATGACAAGTTAATGATGATGCCTTGATCTAGTGCCATTTTCATTCGAGGTGGACGATGGCTGCTCCTGTTCCACCACCACAACCCGAGTCCTTACATATTGTTGTAACTGACCATTCCTCACGTATTCCTCAATGATATCCTTCAAATTCTTGCAGTCATTTGTATTATGGCCATCCAGCTCATGGAATAGGCAGCGCTTTTTGGATGTCCATTCACATTTGAAGGGTTCCCTCCTTGTCGGCCTTTGATACGGAAGGCATCCTCGACTATCCAAATATATCAGTTCTATCGTTTCATTCAATCCCGAATAAGAAGAGAATTGGGTTCCCACTTCTGTTGCTTTGATCCATCGAAGCTATTATCCATATTTTGTTTACCCTTGTCCTTTCCCTGAGCTTTCATCGAGTGGGTCTCCACCCCGTACCGTATTAACTTCCATTACTTCTTTATCAGCTTTCGCATCTTCTTGTCGTAAAAACCTTTCTGCTTCATGGTAGAATTCCTGAGATCCATCAGTAGATCCCTATCAATGATATCTTAAAATCTGAATTATCATCAACTCCTGACATTTCCGCCATCAAAACCATCGATGGATTTGGTCGATCCACCGAAAAAACTTTCGCGTTGAACGTGGTTAAGAAATCTTCGAGTGATTCTCCTACTCACTGCTTTACTGATGTCAGTGTCATTACATTCTTGGGTCTCCTAATGTGAACTCGAAACGGTTTCATAAATCTTTTGATCAATTCCGTCCATGTGCTGATATAACCGCTCTCCAACTGCCTGAACCATAATGCAACTACATTCGCAAAGTTCAAGGGGAAACATCTTGCCAAGACTTCTTCTGATGCCCCCAATACTTCCATGTGCCATATATACCTCATCACCATATGCATAGTTGGAGCTGACTTTCCGTTATAAGGTTCTGGTGTCAGTTTAGTTTGAATTCTGGTGGATTCCTAGCATTCCTGATATTAGGAGAGAATGGACTTCTATTTACATCCTCCAGATCCCTGTTCACTAATGCTCCATGCATAGCTCGCCCGATCATCTCTACAAACCTGTCATTATCTTCCAGTGGTAGTCTCCTATCATCATGTCCAAGCTGCACCCTGAATCTATGAGGGAATTTTGAAACATATTTCTCTGGGCAAGAATCCAAATTCCGATTCGCACTAAACTCCATAGGATTAACCACAAATCCTCCAACATCACGATCGACCACACCGAGGGGCATGCCCCCATGTCTTTGGGGACTATTGCCGATCCCTTTGGATGGATCGATGCCGACCTCTCTAAGATGTCCAAGGACTACCCCCGACTACTCTGTTACACTCCTTTGTCCAATAGCTCCACCTCCATACTCTCAGTTCTGATTTTCAACGAATCTTGCCATCTTAACTCCTTGATCCATAGCTCCAGTAGTTCCTATCATTCCAACTCCTTGGTTTTGCATTCCAACAGCTCTTATTGCTGTAGCTTGTCCGATCTGTCGAAGTAGATTCTGCATCATCTCCTCCTATCTTTTCAGCACTCATTCCTGCATGGCATCCATTATTGTTTCCATTTCATCTCTAATGATATAGATAGATGTTTGATTAGTTCCAGCTCCTAAAGAAGCCTCATGACTCCCTTCATGTTAGCTCCTATCTGCTATTTGTCTCCTTGTTGGTTGTCTCACCATTGCTCCAAATCCAATCTCTCTAATTGATTCCAAATCTGAACTCCAAATCCATGGGGCTAGCTCTCTCAATGAAAGCACGAAAATGTTGGCATCAAAATTGACCACCAACACCCAAGTATGTAAAAGTACCAATATCCAATCCAATCATAGAAATATGAAGAGAGATAAATAAAGAACAAATTAAAATAATCAGAAAACAACTAAAAAGATACAAGATTTATAGTGATTTCGCTAACTTCGGCCTACAACCACTCCCAAATAATCCTTTATATTATACTAAAGTTTTTTTTACAGTTAAAATCCAAAATTCAAGAATAAAATTGATAGAGTATAGCCTAGGTTGAAGACAAAGAGAAGTAGAAAGAAGTCCCCTTTTTTGATGCCATGCCTACTGTATTTATAAGGGAAGACGTATATAGATCAGGCTGAAATTTTGACAGAAGGTTCGAAAGATCAAGACGAGGCCATCCAAAAATTTGCAGGCCTATTGGGGTTACAATAGAGACAGGTATCGATCTGTATTAGTGCATCCAAATGGGCTTTGATCCCTATGATGGGTATCCCATTATGTTAGCTACTTGCTTCCAAATTTCATGCAACTCCAATTTACGGTTTGTGAGATATCGCATTTTCCATGAAGTAGTGTTGCTTGAATTCCGATTTCTACCGATCCCTCTATAGGGATAGGTATCGATCCCTTTAATTCTTCCAAATGTCATGCAATCCCTTAGGGAGCTTTTTTGTAACGACCCACTATTTTGCACTATTCAAATTCGACAACAAGTTAAAATATGTCAAGCTTGAATAGTACAAAACAATAGATTGTAAATAAAGTAGGAGCAAATGAAATGAAATCACAGAATCACAAACATAGAAATCAGAATACTCGCAGCGGAATTTAAAAATAAATTAGTGGTTCATGAAGCCACTATCAATAGTCTCAAAATAAGTATAAAGTACAAAGTCTTAAAACTAAATATACTTTGAAATCTCCACAGAAACTCTCAATCATAAATTGTCTTGATTACAAAGGCTAAAATAAGGACTGAACAAAAACTTGACGGAAGCTTTGAAAGAGATGATCTGCTGAAGCCCTAGCTCCGGAAGTGAAGTCTGAACTGAAACTCAGGCTGACCCAAGCGTAAAATAAAACATAACACTCGAGTCAGGGCATACATACTTGTACAGTGTAAGCTAATTCAAGTGAATTGTAATTAAGTACAAGTAACTTAAAGGATGCTTGGGACCGCCCATCCTCTAAGGATCCGTTAAACTATTTACTATGTAGTAATATTTCGCTATTATAATAGTGTCTATTAGTAAAATAAACTTACTTTTAAATAGCGTTAAGGGTTACCCATATAGCCCTTAACACATAATATATATCCATAATCTATACAGTACCGTAATCTCCCCCGTACTGGGCGTCGTCAGAGGGCACTCCATAGGTATGGTACAAAACTAAAATCGTATAAGGCTCGCTATGGTAGGTGACACGGCACAATTAGGCAATGCCAGGGTAGATATACCAATTACACTTCCGGACCGGTGGAAACGCGTAGCTGCTACTACCGCCCACCTCGAACAACACTCTCGAATCAAAGGTGCGCACCAAACAATCACAAAGTAATAGAATGGAATACGAAGAAGTGTGTCCGATCAAAGGTGCTACCTCATTAGTCCGTCGATCGCTTCTGTTTTAGCCACCTTATGCCAACTCACGGGAGTCGAGTCTACGTATTTACCTCAAAGGAAACGTCACCACCATCCTACTTCATTCTGGAATCTTCACCGCGTACACGGTTGTCAAAGTGGTTTTCGGTATCGACAGAGAGTATGCCCATATCCGATCCCGGTCTCCATAACAACCAACGTTATTATTAGCCGTGGTTATAAACCTTTAAAAATAGTTTATATTTCAATCAAAATACTTTATTATAAACTTTTTAAAGGTGAAGTTATTATTCTTTCAAGCCAATATAAATTTCAAGGGTTTAGCCTTAGTTTATCTGCATCATCATTCAACACTTTGCTAAATGCGGAAATATCCTTTCAACAATTTGAGTAAATTAAATTTTAGACTTCAATATAATTTCAGCAAAATTTAAACCTTTATTTAAACAAATTTACTTATAAAATCAAATTTCCACCTTTAAATAGTCATTTAAATTTCTCAATATTTTATGATTTTTATAAAGTTAAATATACAAATATATATATCTAACTTCTTTATACTTTCTTTTAAGTGTAAAAATTTCTATGATTTTTTCTTAACAATTTAGTTTCATTACCGTTTCAAAAATAAACTAAATTTCCAATTTATTTCTAAACCTACCGTTATTTTTAAAAACCAACCTCCAAATTTTAAATCAAGTTATATTTTAACTTCCATATTTCCCAAATTTACCTATTTTTTCATAGAAAACCTAACCTTAATTAATTCGCTTTATATTCAAGTTATACCAAATTTTACTATATTTTCTTAACTTAAATTCTGTTTATTTTACAATCAAAATTTACAAGATAAATTTGCACTTTAAATTTTAACATTCATTTATTTACATATTTATCTTGTAAAATATCACTATACTTATAATAATCATTTTAATCCACTTTTAAACAAAGAATTTTAATTTTAAAAAAATATTTAATATTTCCAGAAAATATATATATATATATATAACCACGGGTCTGTATAATATTTTCTAACCTAGGTCAAGTGATACGGATAATATATAATTTCAATCCGTAATTTACAAAATAAATCCGGATTCTATCATTTCGAACCCGCAATCCCAAGAATAAAATAAACTAAATGAATAAATAAATGTCGTTCAAGCCTATCATTTCATCCTGTGACGATTTCTATTCTACAGGGAACTTGTAGTGTGATTAACTATAAATAATAACTAAATAGTGTAACAGCATAAATAAACAGTATATAATATAATTGATGATGTATAGGTTTAATAACGGGATTTTTTTTACATCATCAATTTATATCACAGTCAAATAAAAATAATAATTATTCTACAATCACACTTGTTATCAATTTATATATATATATATATATATATAATATATAAGTACGTTTGTCAGGTGAGAAAACTCACATTTACGAAGCTGAAGATTTTGATTCGAAACTACGGTAACCACAACAGAACAACGTACAGTAGGCATGATCAATGATTGGAAGACGAGCCAATCCGATTCATATCTTGAACAAGATAAACGAATAACTAATTACGCGAAATTCAAAATGATCAAAATTTTAAATAACAACTGGAACGAGATTAAAATAAAAGGATGATTGCCACAATTTCTCGACCACTCCACCCAAGACTTGACCCCATTCTCAAAGCTCGGCCCAAATTTCTATTTGAATTATATGAATGCTAAAGAGTGAACGGTCGAAAATTTAGTTATAAAGTCTGTGATCAAAAAGTGGTGCATGCACACTTATTTTTTCCAACAATGCAAAAGGTGATGAAACTTTGGTTTAAAATTTTGAACACGCAACTACTATTCTCGGCCATTTATGCACGTTATTATTATTTTTATTTCTTAAATTAAAACCAAATATTATAACGTGTTAGATAAAAAAAAAGAAAAAATAAGCTAAACTTAGGTGGCTCATGCGTATATCCTATTCACATGCAACGTATCCACGTTGAAAATTTACGAAATCCAGCCTATAACCCACCTACATTTTCACCGTCCTTATGCAAATTGATTTCCTTTTTTTTATACGCACGCGATTTGATACAATAAGATACTATTAGGCATAAAGTTTGCAAAAGGTAGAGAATGAAAATGGAATTTCAAAGCTTCAGGTGGAGCAGCCGAGTGAAGTAAAAGAAAACAAAGAAAAAGAAAAAGAAAATAAAAAGAAGAAGAAAGAAAATAACTGCCATTACCTGAAGCTCCACACAAGCTAGGAGACGAAGTCCAAAAGATGAGGTAAAGAAAAAGTGTTCGTGACTGGTATCTATCAATGAGCTATGCGTTGATTTAGGCAAGAAATAAAGTTTTGGGCAAGAAGAATATAAATATTTTAAAAAGGGCCATGAGTTGATTGAGCACAGATTTATTCCTTGTTATACACGGCCACTTGGTTCTATTCCTATTATAAGCAATAGGTAGGAAATCTGTTGTGTGATAGAATTATGCCATGGGTTTCGTAATTAAGGAGAACATAAAACGGAAAGCAATCAATTTGCTTCAAAACGGAAATGGAAAATTGACCAAAAGAATAATTTGTGCGAACGGGTAAATATTAAAGAGAATATCTTGCTTTGATTTTTAGGTAACCATGGCAAGAATAAAATGTGAACGGTTATGGAATTTGAACAATTTGCGAACGTGCTTAATAATGAGAAGAAACTAGCGTTGATATCGGAGGAAACGACAATAATATTAGATTTGAACGTTACTTTATTCAAAGATTTTATACTAAATAAAAATAGTTGCAGCAAAAAGGGAAGTGGGATATCATTAAAAAGGTAAATGTCTAGTCACAATCAATGGAAAAATTGAAACGGATATGCTTCTCTCCTACTCGAAAATGCACGTTTACTGATTTATTTAACCATTTTCAGTTAAGGTATATATTTTTGGAATGCGCACTATAAATGCGATAACCAACTCAAAAATTATGCTCATATTTATAACAAAAATAACGCTCAAATTTTTATACGTTTTAAGAATATTTAATATGAATACGTATCATTTATGTCAACCAAATTTTATCAAAACGGATATAAACATACAACTTAAAGGTGCAATTAAATAGAATATTTACCCCATAAATTTTTTTATTACTTAATTGACCTTTGATTTATTTACCATTTATTAAGAACTAATGTATATGCGTAAAATTATATTTCTTTCACCCAATATAAATTACTTATATTAAAGGTATATAACCAAATTTTGAAAAGAACAAAAGTGAAGCTATAGAATGCTGTTACAAATATATTAAAAGAACTGGAAATTAGAGTTTAAAAGATAAAAATTCCAATTAGAGTTAATCTTTAACTAAAGGCAAAAATTTATAAATCTTATCTTTTATTTAAAAATTTCAGCAATGATTTGATAAATTTAAAATTTAAATTTTTATATAATAAATCCCATAGTTCTAAAAATAAAATGAAAAATACTTGTTAAATTTGGGCTGTTACACTCTCCCCCACTCAGAACTTTTCGTCCTCGAAAAGGAACGAAGGAAGGAAAACAAAGAAGATAAAATAAATGTGTAAAGTACCTTAAACGAATAATTCTGGATTCGAAGCATGAATGCTTTCCTCCGTCTCCCAGGTGCAATCTCGTTCATCCGTGCTCCATTGCACTTTGACCAGGCGGACATACTTTCTTCTTAGCTGTTTCGTATCTCGATCGACGATATGAAGCGGCTTCCTTTCAATAGTTAGGTCAGGCTCGATGTCCAAACTATCAAGAGCAAAAGGCTGGATAATAAGAGATGGATCATGTAGACAGCGACGAAGGTGGGATACATGGAATACATTGTGTATTCCAGCGAATTTCTCGGGCAACTCCAATCGATAAGCAAGAGCCCCAATCCTTTCCAAGATGCGGAATGGACCGATGAACCTAAGAGAAAGCTTCCCTCTACGCCCAAACCGAACCACACTTCTTAAGGGAGAGACCTTAAGAAAAACCAAATCTCCGACTGCGAACTCCAAGCTTCTTCTACGACGATCCTCGTACTTCTTCTTCCTATCCTGAGCAATCCTTAACCTTCTCTTAATCTCCTCTACTTTCTCTGAAGCTTCTAGAATCATATCGGGACCAGGAACTAAGCGGTTACCGGATTCAATCCAGCAGGATGGAGATCTACAGGGTCGTCCGTAAAGAGCAGCAAACGGGGACATTTTAAGACTAGCCTGATAACTATTGTTATAGGTGAATTCCACAAGATGAGATGATCTTACCAAGATCCTCCATAATCCAAAATACAGGCACGAAGAAGATCCTCTAGAATATGATTCACCCTTTCTGTTTGACCGTCAGTCTGTGGGTGGTAAGCAGTGCTCCGACTCAGACGAGTACCCAAGGATTCCTTGAAAGCTTTCCAAAATTTTCTGGTGAAGATAGGGTCTCGATCACAAACTATGCTAAGGGGAACACCATGGAGGCGAACAATCTCCCTCATATAAATCTCAGATAAGCTCGAAGCCATACGAGTAGCCTTGATCGGAATAAAATGAGCGGACTTGGTCAGTCTATCTATGATAACCCAGACGCTCTCATTTCCCATCTTAGATCTCGGTAAACCATCGATGAAATCCATAGAAACTTGCTCCCATTTCCAATTGGGAATCTCCAGAGGCTGCAACAAACCCGGTGTCTTCTGATGATCCGCCTTGACTTGTTGACAAGTCGCACACCTACTAACAAAGATAGAGACAACATGCTTCATACCCTTCCACCAATAAAGTTTCTTCAAATCCTGATACATCTTCGCTACACCAGGATGAATGAAAAGTCTGGATTGATGATGTTCCCGAAGTAACTCCTATCTTAAACCATCAACATTCGGGACACAAATCCGATTATTAGTCCTCAAGATCCCTCTGTCATCAATCTGAGCTCCCCTACCAATAAAACTATTTCCACCAACTCTTCTACGGACACTTCCCTTCATACGCCTAAGCATCTCATCTTCATCCTGCTTAGCCTTGATACGATCCACAAGAGGAGAAGAAACAATAAGCTGGAACAACAAGGATTTCTTCCTACTCAACGCATCCGCCACTACATTTGCTTTCCCAGGAGTATAGTTTATGTCGAGATCATAAGAAGCAAGGAACTCGAGCCATCGAACTTGTCTCTGGTTCAAATCCTTCTGTGTGAAGATATATTTTAAAGACTGATGATCGGTGAAGAGATCAAACTTAGCCCCCAAGAGATGATGTCTCCAAAGCTTCAACGCAAGGACAAAAACTAGCAATTCTAAATCATGAGCATCATAATTAGCTTCGTGAGTCTTCAACTGATGGCTAGCATAGGCAATCACTTTTCCATCTTGCATTAATACTGATCCCAAACCCTCTCGACAAGCATCGGTGAATACCGTTAATCTCTCATTTCCATTTGGAACGGTAAGCACCAGTGCGGAGGTTAGCTTGTCCTTCAACTCTTGGAATGCTGCTTTACACATATCGCTCCATATAAACTTAGCATTCTTTCGAGTCAGAGCAGTCAGAGGTGTAGAAATCCGAGCAAAGTTCTCAATGAACCTCCGATAGTAACCGGCAAAGCCCAGAAAACTGCGAATATCAGTTGGAGTCTTAGGTTCTTCCTAATCCTGTATAGAATATGGAGAGATAAGGACTCCAGAAAAGGTAGAGTGATTAAATTTAGAAGAGAGAGAAGGGAAAACTTACATTGATCGCAGCGATCTTGACTGGACCAACAGAAACTCCTTCACTAGAGACAATATGTCCGAGGAATTGGACTTCCACTTCCCAGAAATGGCATTTTGAGAATTTGGCTTTTAATTGGTGACTCCTAAGGGTCCCCAACACAAAGATCAAGTGCGATTTATGCTCTTCCTCAGACTTGGAGAACACAAGGATATCGTCAATAAAAACTAGAACAGATTTATTGAGCATATCGCGAAAGACCCGATTCATCAAGTCGACGAAGAAAGCAGGAGCGTTGGTCAGGCCAAAAGGCATAACAAGCCATTCAAAGAACCCGTTCTCAGTACGGAAAGCAGTTTTGGGAATGCTCTCCTCAACAACTCTAAGCTGGTGGAAACCTGTGGCTAAATCAAGCCGAGAGAAAACAGCCGCTCCATAGAGTTGATCGAACATATCATTGATGCGAGGCATAGGATATCTGTTTTTCAAAGTGAGCTTGTTTAGCTCCCTATAATCAACATACATCCGGAGAGAACCATCAGATTTTGTAACGAAAACTACGGCTGCTCCCCATTCCGAGAAGCTAGGTCTGATCATACCTTTAGAGGACAAGTCTTGAATTTGATTCCTTAATTCGATCTTCTCCTGAGGTGCCATCCTTCTGGGTGGAAGAACTACAGGTCGTGCTCCAGGAATGAGATCGATCCGGAAGTCAATTTCCCGCTTCGGAGGTAGAGAAGTGACTTCACCAAATACGTAGGGAAATAATCTAACCACAGGAGTGGACTCAATATCACCATGGAAAGTATTGAGAGAATAAATGAAGCTACCAGCGAATTCCTGAGGCAAGCTACACTGAATCACTAAAGAATCACCCTTATCACCAACCAGAGAGACGGTATGGGAACTACAAGAAATGTAGGCATCATGCCTATCCAACCAGTCTCCTCCAAGTAGAAGATCGAAAGCGTCAAAACCAGAACATAAAAGTCACCAGTGAATCGATAATTACCGAGGAAGAGTTTGACATCCCTACAAACCTTACTAAGGTTCGCAGGACCACCGATGGGGTTTGAAACACATAAAGGTACAGAAGAAAACTCGGGAGAAAGGAGATGCTCAAATTTATTATAGAGATCCGACGAGATGAAGCTATGGGAAGCTCCGGTATCGAATAAAACACGAACAGGAGATTTAAACAAAGTAAAAGAACCCTGAAGTGTACCTTGAGAATCGCTAGGAGCTGGTGCAGGCTGTGGGGCTGGGGAGGATGCAGAAGTCACCGCAAAGATCCCTGATGTCGTGCCCTTCTTCTGGGTAGGGCAGTCTCTCTTGAAGTGTCCGGCTGAAGGCAGATGTGGTAGAGGTCTCGTCTAGCCAACTAAGAAGGAGGTGGAATAGCAGCACCTAAAGTAGGACAGCTATTTGTGTAATGTCCCTTCTGGTGGCATATATGGCAGGTGATGGTAGAAAGATCTACTGTCGGCCTCTGAGACGCAGAAGATGATGATCCTAGCCCAGGAGTCCTATTCCTATTATGACGGTAGAAGTTGGACTTCCTTTTCTTAGAATTTCCAGAAGACTGAGACGGTGCAGACTGGGCAGCTGGAGTGGCCCTAGAGGTAGAGTTCTCATACCGGAGAGCCATGTCCATCAGAGCGGTGAACGTCCCATGCAAGTGGATAATAGGCCAATCTTAGAACTCGGGGCATGCTCCAGCAATAAATTTTTCGTTCTTCTTCAGCGGGGTGTCTATCAAATTCAGGCCATATTGCGAGAGCTCATTAAATTTTCTCTCGTATTCCGTAAAGGACATATCGCCCTGCTTCAAATCCATAAAGTCTCGATATAGTTGGAACTTGCCCGCTTCGGGCATCCATTTGACAAGAAAGGCCTCCCTAAAGCACGATAAGAGAGATAGGACAAATTTCGAAAATGGGGGAAAATAATCTAAATTTGGACAACCGAAGAAGATACCTAAATTGCTCCCAAGTGATGTCAGCCTCGTTGGTGTGAGCAGTAACTGATAGCCACCAATTTAAAGCGGCTCCTTTCATCTGCTAGGCCGCCAATTGCCTCTGCTGGGCATTTGTGATTTCGAGACAGGAGAAGATTCTCTCCAAGTATCTCAACCACTGTTGAGCTTCTATTATGGCTTCAGAACCCATGAACTTGGTGCCACCAAGCTCGGTAAAATCTTTGCACAGCTTAGTAAATCTAACAGAGGCAACGGGTGGAGGAGCTGGGGCATCAGCTCGTCCCCTACCTCTGGTATTTCCTCGATTCATCCTGAGAAATCAAGAATGAATTTAAGGACAGAGGAAAAATATAGAGGCAAATATAGATTAGATAAGATAAAGTTCGCTAGAAAGGTATTCAACAAAGGACCTAATTTATATAAGGTGGAGAAAGGGAGAAAGTAGTTGGAAAATTTTGTTTTTAAAATAAGAAAGTTTTTTTTATATATCAAAATACCTCTTTGAAAACCTTTTAAAAAAAATTTATACTTTAAACTACGTTCTCTCACAAAGGAAGGATTCTAAGATTTGTCTTCACTCATTCTAGGGTATTGCTACCCTATCTCTAATGAGTTTTGCTCCTCAGGCTATGGTTAAACCTCGCTCTGATACCAACTGTAACAGCCCGCTATTTTGCACTATTCAAATCCGATAATAAGTTAAAACATGTCAAGCTTGAATAGTTTAAAACAATAGATTGTAAATAAAGTAGGAGCAAATGAAATGAAATCACAGAATCACAAACACAGAAATCAGAATACTCGCAGTGGAATTTAAAAATAACTTAGTGGTTCATGAAGCCACTATCAATAGTCTCAAAATAAGTATAAAGTACAAAGCCTTAAAACTAAATATACTTTGAAATCTCCACAGAAACTCTGAATCATAAATTGTCTTGATTACAAAGGCTAAAATAAGGACTGAACAAAAACTTGACGGAAGCTTGAAAAGAGATGATCTGTTGAAGTCCTAACTCCGAAAGTGAAGTCTGAACTGAAACTCAGGCTGACCCGAGCGTAAAATAAAACATAACACTCGAGTCAGGACATACATACTTATACAGTATAAGCTAATTCAAGTGAACTGTAATAAAGTACAAGTTTAAAGGATGATTGGGACCGCCCATCCTCTAAGGATCCGTTAAACTATTTACTATGTAGTAATATTTCGCCATTATAATGGTGTCTATTAGTAAAATAAACTTACTTTTAAATAGCGTTAAGGGGTTACCCCATATAGCCCTTAACACATAATATATTCCCATAGTCCATATAGTACCGTAATGTCCCCCGTACCGAGCGTCGTCCGAGGGTGCTCCATAGGTATGGTACAAAACTAAAATCGTATAAGGCTCGCTATGGTAGGTGACACGGCTTAACTAGGCAATGCCAGGGTAGATATACCAATTACGCTTCCGGACCGGTGGAAACGCGTAGCTGCTACTACCGCCCACCTCGAACAACACTCCCGAATCAAAGGTGCGCACCAAACAATCACAAAGTAATAGAGTGGCATACGAAGAAGTGTGTCCGATCAAAGATGCTACCTCATTAGTCCGTCGATCGCACCTGCTTTAGCCACCTTATGCCAACTCAGGAGAGTCAGGTCTACGTATTTACCTCAAAGGAAATGTCACCACCATCCTACTTCATTCTGGAATCTTCACCGCATACACGGTTGTCAAAGTGGTTTTCGGTATCGACAGAGAGTATTCCCATATCTGATCCCGGTCTACTTAACAACCAACGTTATTATTACCCGTGGTTATAAACCTTTAAAAATAGTTTATATTTCAATCAAAATACTTTATTTTAAACTGTTTAAAGGTGAAGTTATTATTCTTTCAAGCCAATATAAATTTCAAGGGTTTAGCCTTAGTTTATCTGCATCATCATTCAACACTTTGCTAAATGCGGAAATATCCTTTCAACAATTTGAGTAAATTAAATTTTAGACTTCAATATAATTTCAGCAAAATTTAAACCTCTATTTAAAAAAATTTACTTATAAAATCAAATTTCCACCTTTAAATAGACATTTAAATTTCTCAATATTTATTATTTTTATAAAGTAAAATTTACAAATATATATCTAACTTCTTTATACCCTTTCAAGTGTAAAAATTTCTATGATTTTTTCCTAACAATTTAGTTTCATTACCATTTCAAAAATAAACTAAATTTCCAATCTATTTTTGAACCTACCTTTATTTTTAAAAACCAACCTCCAAATTTTAAATCAAGTTATATTTTAACTTCCATATTTCCCAAGTTTACCTGTTTTTTCATAGAAAACCTAACCTTAATTAATTCGCTTTATATCCAAGTTATACCAAATTTTAATATATTTTCTTAACTTAAATTCTGTTTATTTTACAATCAAAATTTACAAGATAAATTTATACTTTAAATTTTAACATTCATTTATTTACATATTTATCTTGTAAAATATCACTATACTTATAATAATCATTTTAATCCACTTTTAAACAAAGTATTTCAATTTAAAAAATATATTTAATATTTCCAGAATATATATATATATATATAACTATGGGTCTGTATAATATTTTCTAACCTAGGTCAAGTGATACGGATAATATATCATTTCAATCCGTAATTTACAAAATAAATTCGGGTTCTATCATTTCGAACCCGCAATCCCAAGAATAAAATAAACTAAATAAATAAATGAATAAATAAATATCGTTCAGGCCTATCATTTCAGCTTGTGATGATTTCTATTCTACAGGGAACTTGTAGTGTGATTAACTATAAATAATAACTAAATAGTGTAACAGCATAAATAAACAGTATATAATATAACTGATGATGTATAGGTTTAACAACGGGATTTTTTTTACATCATCAATTTATATCATAGTCAAATAAAAATAATAATTATTCTACAGTCGCACTTGTTATCAATTTACAGATATATATATATATATAAGTACGTTTGTCAGGTGAGAAAACTCACCTTTATGAAGCTGAAGATTTTGATTCGAAACCACGGTAACCACAACAGAACAGCGTACAGAAGGCACGATCAATGATTGAAAGATGAGCCAATCCGATTCAGATCTTGAACAAGATAAACGAATAACTAATTACGCGAAATTCAAAACGATCAAAATTTTAAATAACAATTGGAACGAGATTAAAAGAAAAGGATGATTGCCACAATTTCTCGAGCACTCCACCCAAGACTTGACCCCATTCTCAAAGCTCAGCCTAAATTTCTATTTGAATTATATGAATGCTAAAGAGTGAACGGTGGGAAATTTAGTTATAAAGTCTGTGATCAATAAGTGGTGCACGCACACTTATTTTTTCCAACAATGTAAAAGGTGATGAAACTTTGGTTTAAAATTTTGAACACGCAACTGCTATTCTCGGCCATTTATGCACGTTATTATTATTTTTCTTTCTTTAATTTAAACCAAATATTATAACGTGCTAGATAAAAAAAGAAACAATAAGCTAAACTTAGGTGGCTCATGCCTATATCCTATTCACATGCAACGTATTCACGTTGAAAATTTACGAAATCCAACTTATAACCCACCTACATTTTCACCGTGCTTATGCAAATTGATTTCCTTTTTTTATTTTATTTTTTTATATGCACGCGATTTCACATAGTAAGATACTGTTAGGCATAAAGTTTGCAAAAGGTAGAGAATGAAAATGGAATTTCAAAGCTTCAGGTGGAGCAGCCGAGTGAAGTAAAAGAAAACAAAGAAAAAGAAAATAAAAGGAAGAAGAAAGAAAATAACTGCCATTACCTGAAGCTCCGCACAAGCTAGGAGGCGAAGTCCAAAAGATGAGGTAAAGAAAAAGTGTTCGTGACTGGTATTTATCAATGATCTATGTGTTGATTTAGGCAAGAAATAAAGTTTTTGGCAAGAAGAATATAAATATTTTAAAAAGGGCCATGAGTTGATTGAGCACAAATTTATTCCTTGTTATACACGACCACTTGGTGCTACTCCTATTATAAGCAATAGATAGGAAATCTGTTGTGTGATGGAATTATGTCATGGGTTTCGTAATTAAGGAGAACATAAAACGGAAGGCAATCAATTTGCTTCAAAACGGAAATGGAAAATTGACCAAAAGAATAATTTGTGCGAACGTGTAAATATTAAAGAGAATATCTTGCGTTGATTTTTAGGTAAGCATGGCAAGAATAAAATGTGAACGATTATGGAATTTGAACAATTTGCGAACGTACTTAATAATGAGAAGAAACTAGCGTTGATATCGGAGGAAACGACAATAATATTAGATTTGAACGTTACTTTATTCAAAGATTTTATACTAAATAAAAATAGTTGCGGCAAAAAGGGAAGTGAGATATCTTTAAAAAGGTAAATGTCCAGTTACGGTCAAAGGAAAAATTAAAACAGATATGCTTCTCTCCTACTCGAAAATGCACGTTTACTGATATATTTAACCATTTTCAGTTAAGGTATATATTTTTGGAATGCGCACTATAGACGCAATAACTAACTCAAAAATTACGCTCATACTTATAACAAAAATAACGCTTAAATTTTTATACGTTTTAAGAATATTTAATATAAATACGTATCATTTATGTCAAACAAATTTTATCAAAACAGATATAAACATACAACTTAAAGGTGTAATTAAATAGATTATTTAGCCCATAAATTTTTTTATTACTTAATTGACTTTTGATTTATTTAACATTTATTAAGAACTAATGTATATGCGTAAAATTATATTTCTTTCACCCAATATAAATTACTTATATTAAAGGTATATAGCCAAATTTTGAAAATGAAAAAAGTGAAGTTATAGAATGCTGTTACAAATATATTAAAAGAATTGAAAATTAGAGTTTAAAGGATAAAAATTCCAATTAGAGTTAATCTTTAACTAAAGGCAAAATTTTAGAAATCTTATCTTTTATTTAAAAATTTGGGCAATGATTTGATAAATTTAAAATTTAAATTTTATATAATAAATCCCAAAGTTCTAAAAATAAAATGAAAAATACTTGTTAAATTTGGGCTGTTACATTTTTCATGTTATATTACGCTTCAGTCTCCAAGTTTCACATCAATTGGATTAGTAGAACTAGAGTTATTGATCAATCTTTGTTGCAATATGCCATGAAGGCTAATTATAGCTTATCCCTATGGAGGGATAGACACCGATCCCTCCAAGTTACTTCAAATGCTATGCGATCCCTAGAGGAGCTTCTCCAGGTTGTAATCTGTTTGTCTTCTAAGTTTCGTGTCAATTGGATGCATAAATATTGAGATATTGATCGATATTTGCTATAAAATTGGGTTTAGCTAATCCCTAAAAGGGAAGAGGGCCGACCACTATTGAGGGACGGGGTGCCGATCCCTCCAAATCTCTCTAAATGTCATGCGATCCCTAAGGAAGACTCCCTAGGGTCCCCTTTTCCAATTTCTAAAGTTTCGCTTCAATCCGACTTATGGTTGTTGAGTTATGGAGCGGTCATCGTTGAGTTGTGCTGTTGAGCTGAATATGATTCGATCCCTTTTCTTTTGCCCGTAACTCGAGCATACGAATTTTGATCGTCTTGAAATTTGAAATATAGCCTTATAAGGCCTTCCTTATCACTTCATACAAATTGCATCTTGATTAGTAAAAAAATATTAGGGATCCGACCCGAATCCCTCTGATCATCGTCCATAGTCTCGTTTATAGTCAATTTTCGAGCCTAGTAACCGTTTCTCCGGGCTTCCCACCTTGATGGTCATGAAGTCCGTTAGGTTAAATCTGCCTATGTACTGCCTTGCTAAAAGGCGGATTAACACATATGATTTAGATGCACTTTTTTCATACCTCAATTAATTAATTGTTCATTATGTTAATTTAATTTGGATCCACTTTTGCATCATTCTTAAATTGACCATATGATCATTATGTTAATATATAGTTTACATCCTTCATCTCATATGGTTATTTGTTCATATAATTTGTATCGTTTGGTTTTGAATCTTTTACAATGGAATATATATGCCTAAGTTGTCTGGTCTATTTTGTTGTTGTTTTGGAATCAATATTTTTGATTGAATACTTTTTAATAATATATATGTGTGTGTATATATATATATATATATATATATATATATATTACATGGTCATTTAAATAGTTTTTGATTGAAATAAATTTTGATTTATTTTATTTTATTTTTAACGAAGATAATTTTTGGCTGAAAACATTTTTGATTATTTAAACTCACCTTTAAAATAAATACATGCGTTACACGGTTATTATTTGAGTATATTTTGTTGGTTGTTGTTTACGTAAGTGTAAAGTTATTTTAATTTAAAAATTCATAAGTGGACTTC
The DNA here is from genome assembly GCA_030765085.1 of Allium cepa. NCBI lineage: Eukaryota > Viridiplantae > Streptophyta > Magnoliopsida > Asparagales > Amaryllidaceae > Allium > Allium cepa. Next base: position 55,053,438 of record CM060935.1, on the reverse strand, counting down.
ATGCAAAATCTTAAACCATTTGATTCCTTTTTAAGTTGAAAATTGGATTTAAATTTGTTAGCTTTAAATTTATATATGTAAATATTAGATTGCAGCCTTTATGTACATTTTTTTTTAAATACCAAAACATTCTTTACAATTATTTATGTATGGATATAAGAATGTGTAGGTTATTTTAACTCAAATTTTATAATATGGTTTTTTATGTTAAAATATAAAATTTAATTTAAAACATTTCCTTAATTATACATACATATACATATATGCGTGTATATATAAATATATTTAAAATAAAACCTATCGACAACAAAGCCATATATAAATGGACAAAAAGGTCAATTTGCAGTGTAAATTCCAACACCTATATATGGTCACTTTATCAATATGCACTACTTATATGTTGCACTTACACTTTACACTTATGAGCATATCTGATACACTTATTACGATATACATTTAAACTTTAATTAAATTCAAACACTTTAAACAAATTAAATAAAATAAAGATTTTATTTAAAATATTTTAGATTGGACGTAAAATATACTTTAGACTTCATAAGCTCAATAAATCCAAAATTTGAGTTTTTTTTAAACCTAAATATTTCAGACTCTTCCAACCGACTCGGATAATTTAAAAAATCTCGTCTTGAGTATACTCTCATGTGTATATTACTACAAAATCAAGTGTATTTCAAATCTATTTTATAAACCTCATTCTCCGTTGTCAACGGCCACCAGCTCAAGTAGTAAGATCTCTATATTGTGGTTTGTATAGGTCTTGGATTTGATCACCCGAGATACCAAAATGATTGTTCTGCTTATATTAAAACTCATTTTATCTCTTTGAATCATTTCCAAACCAAGCTTAGTTTATCAGATTAAACCAATCTCTTATTATCTTTCTAAATGATATCTAAATAGTTTGAAAACAACTAAGTGACCATAATCCCTTTACCATGTATATTTTGTAAGTCCTATAATCACTTTATAAAATAATCCACTTAATAATATTATTTATAAACCTTAAAATCTCCAACACCTTCATTATATTTTAAAAAGTCGTATAATCACGTTGTAAAATAATCTACTTAATAATATTATATATAAATCCCTTTCCTTTCAAATCTCAATATTATTATTAAATTCTATAAATTTGTATAATCACTTTATAAAATAATCCACTTAATAATATTATTTATAAATCTTTTTCTTTAACATTGCCAATATATCAAATAAAATATAGGGTTAAGAAAAAAGTTCTAATCGCAAGTATACAGTCCAAACCATCCAATCAATAAGGGAAAACAAACAAACACATACACATGGATGTGTGTGTGTGTGTCCAATTCATGTATTCAACATTTAACTAGGATCTTAAATAAGCAGCCTATGTCGACACGATCCATCCAAACATTTTATACATGTAAGATGTTTCATTCTACATCATCTAGGTCATATAATCCAATATACTTAAATATGAGAATTTATAGGAGAATATAAACGTAGAGTAGCATTTTCACTCGCAATAGCCATAATTCTAAATAGTCAAAACCCTAACAACATCTAGTTGTAGAAAATCTCGATATAGTTACAATGAGTAAAACCTCATCTCGATGGACCTCGTATGCAAAAGATACAATTTTTACAAGCATACAAACCATATAAATTAACTAATCGCTAACTAAATTAAATCATTAAATACTTAATTAATCTTTCTTCCTCAAACATTATTTTCTCGCTTAGACCCATTCACTACCAACCTTTCCACCGCATCTCCAGAGACCATCAAAGAGCCTAACCACTAGCAATGGATACCTTTTTACAAACCGGGTCCAATGGCAAACGACATCACCACCACAATCTATGACCCTTTTAAGAAAATCACGACATTGAACCGACTTCAAGTTGTGACCCATCAATAATGACCGCACCATCTTCGAACCCCACTCACACGGGCACCACCTTAAGGGAACTTGTTGCCACCTCCTACTTCGATCCATAGCGCCATCATTTTCCCTTTAAAGTTTGTCGAGCAAAGAGATTAGAGTCAGATATGTGTATTTTAATTTCTAAAGAGGAAGGCCATTAAGAAAATAAAAGTTAGGGTTTTAATTTTATTCGTTTGAAAAATACATTAAAGTTTTAGGTTTGTACTACTTATAGGAGCGCGTGCGACATCTTTTCGACGATGCACTTCGTATCATTTTTCTCTTTGCAATTGTATATAATATGAACCACTCGTGATAGTGCTTTAGGATGTCATTTTCATGCGTTTCGAAATCGTAGTGGTCATTGGATTGTTTGATTCTAAAAATCTTTCAATCACGCAACTTTTAATATCTTTCTCATTCTAAGAACTCAGAATCACTAGTTGAGATTCTACCGAAACCGACCGTGCACACATATCCGTAAAAAGATACGTATAAATAAACCCTAAAAGTTCTATGTCTTTCAAACATATCGATGCTTACACTTTGTCTTTGCAGGGATAACGTTATGGACTCAAAGGAAGAGGTCACATGTGCTAATTCATTCATATTCAAAAGTTTATCTTTTGGCCATTGATAAAAATCAAATATGCAAGAGTTAAATTACTAATTTAAATCCCTAAACATCAAAATACTAGTTGTTACATCGATGTCCATAGATTTTTTTTTTTGTTTTGTCTTTTTTAGCACTACAATTTTTAGAGGATTTCATGAAAGACTAGGAGGAAAATCTCTAATACTTTCTCCTAACGAAACAAAAAATTACGTTTTGATTGACCTCGCCGATTACATGACCCCTCCAATCTCGAGGACAGACCATTAAAACTCTCACTTTATTCATTGTTGATTGTCTTTAGCTATCCTTAAAATAATCGTAACCCGTGTTTTAAATAAGCCGAATGTCAACCGCAAAAAGACATTGGTGATTGCAACTTAACCTCACAAAATCTTCTATGTTCCTCTCGCATCCAATTAAATGTGAACATTTTTTTTTTGCATATACAGACCGATATAGCTTTTTTATACTTATGTTGTGATTTATATTGCAATATCCTTTTATTTTTATCTTGATTTCGAACAACATCAGAACATCGAATGCCCACCATTAGGTCAACATTTTGTTATTGTCCATACTAAGGGGATTAATTTTTTCATTATGGATAAACTATGTTTTTCTATTAGAGACAACATGCAACATTCCATTGCCATTTGAAATTTGAGTAAAAATTTGTCCAAGTGGTTAATTGATTCGACTTTGGTGCAAAATGTCACAAATTCGAAACTTGTTTTCGAACGTTTATTGACATGGGATACGTTGTCCCAATGATTTGTTGTGTATAAAGTAACATTTTTTTTTTAAAAAAAAGAGAGTAAGAATAAGATGTTATTTTGATGCCTAATAGCATTACTCGATTACAAAATCAACTTTAGCCTATTGGAGTAGTATGATAGTTCTTCGTGGCATTAATCCAATTAGGATTACATTGGTAGGCCTGCGGTGCTGTTTCAAGCACTAAAAATAAATACTTCCCTTTTGCAATTTTAAACCCACAACGTTTGAGATTTTTCTTTTCTCCTTCGTGTCGGACATAGTTCTCAGCTCCTTCATCCCCTGCTAAAAGGTCAGCTCTAACGAAATACTTTTGATCTGGGTTTTACTTTTCGTTTTCAGTTGTAAATGTCATATTGGATGTGCTTTAACATATTGGAAAAATCTGCAGGGCATACAATTTAATGAGGTTGTAGATACAATACAATGGATTCATTAAGGTTTTCCGCTGTTCCTGATATTTACGAATCCAAAAGCTGTAAACTTGTCAGAAATTTTGATTCATACGTTCGTAATTTTAAAGAGTGGTCGTTAATCCGGAAGAACTTATTTCAAATATCTTGTAATCCAAGTTCTATTTATAAATCAAGGCAAACTATTGTTTTTGATGGGTTAGAAGCAAATGGGCTGGACAAGGAATTGCAGTCAAATGAAAATTACAATGTGGGATTGATTGCTGAGAATTTGACCTTGAAGAATCCTGATTCTAGGTTAGTGGAAGTAAATAAGACTAGCAAGGATAGTTTAGGTAGAAAGAATGAAAGAAAAATCTGGAGTCGAGTAATCGCTATGAATAAAACTGTAAATAGAAGAGAGAAAAAGCAAACTTCTGAACAAAATGGAAAAGTAAAGGAAAATGGGTATAGAAGAGAGGAATGCAATAGATTTGAAGATGTTGTTTCTATGATAAAGCCCGAGCGGAGTGTAGAACATTGCAATTCTATTCTAAGGCTTCTTGAAACTAGCAACACTGACAAGACAATTGAATTCTTTTCTTGGATGAAGAGCAATGGTAAAGTGAAGGGAAATGCTACTGCATACAATTTGACATTAAGAGCATTGGCTAGGAAGGAGAAATGGAATATAGCTAAGTCGTTGCTCGAAGAAATGACTTCGGAGTCTAACTGTAAGCTAACTTCTCAAGTATTTAACGCCTTGATTTTTGTATGCTCTAAAAGAGGGCTAGTTGAATGGGCTGATAAGTGGTTTGCTATGATGTTAGAAAAACGAGTTGAGCCTAATATTGCTACTATTGGCATGCTTATGAAACTGTACCAGAAAAAATTGAGTATGTCACAAGCTGAATTCACATTTGATCAAATGAAAATGTTCAAGATTCAATGCGTCAGCGCATACTCTTCACTAATTACCATTTACACACGTTTGGGATTGTACGATAAGGCTGAAAAGATTATCATCTTGATGGAACAAGATAAAATAATTCCTAATTTGGAGAACTGGTTAGTTCGTATCAATACATTTAGCCAGCAAGGTAAGCTAGATGAGGCAGAATTGACATTGAGATCCATGATGAATTCTGGAATTTCACCAAATATCGTGGCTTACAATACTTTGATCACAGGGTATGGAAAGATATCTGATATGAAACGTGCAAATACTTTGTTTCAAAATCTAGGCAGTAGAGGTGTCGAGCCAGATGAAACAACTTATAGATCTATGATTGAGGGACTTGGTAGGACCGACAATTACAAAGAAGCATTATTTTACTACAAAGAACTAATAGATAAAGGTTTTAAGCCAAACTCATCCAATTTCTACACCATGATAAATTTACAAGCTAGGCATAAGGACGATAAAGGTATTATTAAAACTCTTGAGGATATGAGGGGAATTCGGTGCCAGTATTCTTCAATTTTAAGTACCCTTTTACAAGCATATGAGAGAGTTGGACGAATGTACGAAATTCCTCTAATCTTGAAAGCTTCATTTTATGAAAACATACTACTTGATCCAACATCTTGCTCAATTTTAGTTTTAGCTTATGTGCAAAATTCTTTGTTGGATGAAGCTATACAAGTTATGCAGGAGAAGAAATGGAAAGATCCTGATTTTGAAGGCAACCTCTACCATTTATTAATCTGTTCGTGCAAAGAAGCTGGTAATTATCTCAATGCAGTAAAAATCTTCTCCCAGATGCCAAAATCGGAGGATAATCCTAATCTTCATATTATATGTTCAATGATTGATATCTATTGTGCCTCGAACAACTTCTCTGATGCTGAAAATCTATATCTGATGCTGAAAGACTCTCAAGTGAAACTTGATATGATTGCTTACAGTATAGTAGTTAGAATGTACATAAAATTAGGATCTTTGGAAAATGCTTGTTTGGTTTTTGAAACAATGGAGAAACAGAAAGATATAATTCCTGATACATATCTGTTTCGTGATATGCTCAGAACATACCAACGATGTAATATGCATGAAAAACTGGCAAGTGTGTACTATCGACTACTAAGATCTGGAGTTGTGTGGGATGAGGCCATGTACAACTGTGTTATAAACTGTTGTGGACGTGCATTGCCTGTGGATGAACTTTCTAGACTATTTGATGAAATGATACAATGTAGTTATGCCGCTAATACTATCACTTTCAATATCATGATTGATATCTATGGAAAAGCAGGACTTCTTAGAAAGGCCAGGAAATTATTTTGGATAGCTAGAAAACAGGGAGTAGCAGATGTGATTTCATACAATACAATGATTGCAGCATATGGTAATAATAAAGATTTCAAAAGAATGAGATCCATTGTTAATCAAATGAAACAGGAAGGTTTTCCAGTGTCTCTCGAAGCATACAATTGCATGTTGCATGCTTATGGGAAAAATGATTTAATAGCGGAGTTTAATGGAGTGCTAGAAAAGATGAAGGAATCAAGATGCTCTTCTGATCATTATACATATAATATTATGATTGATATTTATGGGAAAAAAGGATGGATAGAAGAAGTTGCTAACGTGCTTGATGAACTAAAGGAGCGAGGAATGGAACCTGATTTATATAGCTATAATTGTTTGATTAAGGCATATGGGATTGCTGGAATGGCTGAGGAGGCTGTTAATGTAGTGCAAGAAATGAGGATGAAAGGGATTAAGCCAGATCGAATAACATTTGCTAGCCTTATTTCCGCTCTTCAAAGAAATGAGAATTTTTTGGAAGCGGTTAAGTGGTCACTTTGGATGAAACAGATGAAAATCTCAAGTTAAGTAATTTTCTTGTGCTAATAGTCTTGTGTTATCATCTGGGTATATTTATTTTATTGTGTAATTTTATAAACTTGTATGTTTGTAGCTCATATAACTCAGTTTACCTTCATCTTGAGCTAATGTTCATTTTACACATATTAGTTAATATACAAATGTCTTTTTGTATGATCTTATTTAGTGCATGTACATTGTTTATTTTTGGTTCATCGCTAATAGTTCTTACATTTTGTTTAAAAATACTATTTCTCGCATTCTTTATTGTTTTTTTAAAAATCATATCAAGTTGTTCAGCTATGTCCATGAGTAACAAATTACCATTCTCCACTATTTTCCCATCATTTTAAAAATTCTTAATCGTATACTCCTAGTTTTGTACATTTATCTCATATGTCGAGAGTTATGTGATATCATAATTACCTGATCTGTAATTTTGTAGTGTTTATATGATTTTTGGAAACAACTCATCTAAGGCCTGGATGGGGACATACGTTTGGCAAGGAACTTGTAGCATCACATTGACTGATGCAAGTGCAAATAATAAATATTTTATATAAATATTTTCTAATGAAATATTTCAAAGGCCTGAAATCTAAGAAAATTTCAACAACTCTGGAGACTTTATAGTGGCTCTGAATGTAGGTTTGATCGTTCATTTTGTTATTTGATCATTACACCCTTAAATTTCAAATGACATGGCACAACGAAATCCCCGAGTACTACCACTTTTATTTGTTTATTTTGCGTGTAGCAAAATTTCCTCACTGTTCCATAACTTCCATTATACATCTGAAAGCTAGACAGTTTTGTAAGATGAAAGATGGATGTTCGCAATAACGTATATAATCAATATGTCAACACGTAATAGTTACACTATTTTGCTACCCACAATTGTTACTCCTGTCCATATACGCGTCCAACTTCTTGCCCAGGTCAATTTTCTTACCTTTATCATTTTCTTTATGCAACTGTATACTTAATTCTTTGACATATAATCTTCCATGCTACTAGGAATATATGACTTAGTTTTGTTCAACTTCGTTTGTATCTCAAATCTTTTACACACATGCACGCCCGCCTGTGCGTATACGTATGTATGTATATGTAAAAAACTATCAAACAAACCAAACTGGTCAATTTATTCATTGCAGATGTTAGGGAAAAATGGTAAGTCAAATAAACGATTACTGTTGGATTAAGCCTAATATCTAGGGTTATGTCAAAAATTCTCCTACAATTTTTGTTTCCAACGTGGATGGTAAAACATATATACTGTGTATACATCTCATATCGTTCTCTTCCTATACTAACTTTACAGTAATCAGCAGATATCTGCAAAGTATGCTACAGAACCCTACTTTTACTAAATAGGGATAGTGCAATAGTCAAAAGAGATTATTTCTATGGTGAATAGTGAATTTTATTTTTGCATTATTTCATGTTGTCTTACTCATTTGATTATTTGATTTGGAGACACACACACACATGGTGATGTTTACATATTATGGTGACCGATTTGCATCGACTGCTCATGTCTTTGGCAAAACAAATGCAACTGTACCAAGAAATACATTTTGAATAAACGTTGGTTCATCCCTACAAATGGTCCTATGAAAGCTTATACCCCACTTGGCATCGTACACTTAATTTGAGGTAAGATTATGCATTTCATTTCAAGAAGGAAACAACGCAAGGCCCATTTCATAGACACATCAACAATGTTACTGTCATTGATCAATAAAGCAGGGTTAGGTATGTGGCTTCTTTCAGATAAGTAGATAGTTAATCGCTCATGCATGTGCTCTTTCACAGTATTGACTTGTATATTTTAATTCCGAATCAATTATCTTGCAGATGTATAAAGATTTCATGATAGTTCAATGCCACCTAATTCATTGTGAAGACAGCTCCTTACTACCAAATGGCTGCTATGTTGGTTAGATGTTCAATCTCAGGTGCATGTTTTCAAGTTGATATGATATTATTTTTGTTTCCTGTTATTTTTTGAATGTTAGTCTTCTGGCAACAATGTTCTTGTTTGATTTTTATTATGCCTATCCATTTTTGGAACCCTTATAATAATCCATTGTTATTTCTATGAAAACATACATATTGATACAGCCCTACCCACCGACCGGGCCATATAGAGATCACAATTGATATGTCCTAGGCTGCCTTCAAATGATGCTACAACTTGCATCTCACAAAAATAGTGCACAACATTTAGCATATGAGACAAAAGCTCAGTGGAGAATCTTCCTTTATTGAATTTTATCATTTCTGTACAAGTTGTTATGCATGGTGGATAGCTGTCCATATTTTGATTGAACAAGCTTGCTTTAAATATGAACGTATGGAATGGAAATGGCAGGCAGTAAATATCTAATTCTTGCACATCTTCTTTGTTTCTTTCTCACCTCCTTCTCTCTTTCACTGTTTTAAACTCAAAATTGGAGTTTATTACCATATCACATACACACTTACTTGCATGCATACATACATATATGCATACATACATGTATACACACACATACATACTTACATATATACATACAGTTACACATACACATACACATACATAACAATATACTCAAACACACAAAAAAACATACACATGTGTGCACACACGCATATATACACGCACATGTAGATTTGTGAATGACATATCTATCAGACTCGTGTCACAAATTAATTTGACAGCGACCACTATTACAAGTACACAGGATCGAGACATGTAATTGGAAAGACAACATTCAAAACAATAATATGACTTCCATATATTCTTTTCACTTGAACTTCCAGAAATTTACAAAAAACAAATGAAATTTGCAACCAAAACTCTTGTAAAATGGTCTTCACTCTTTAAACCATACAATATTATACAAACAACCAATTCCCGAAGCAGTTAGCAGTTAATTCCGCACTGCTTCACATTGGGTCCTTTAGTTTTAAGGACAAAAGGGTCAATCCTAACCCACAACAATGAGAAAATGGATGCAAGCAACACTGACCAGATTACCACGATAGTAGGAGTTCTATTCTGCCTTCCCATAAGCCCCTTAAGGAAAGGATACAAATGAACAATCACCCAAAATGCAAAAAATAGCTTCCCAAACAATGGCCCCCATGACTCATATCCATTGTTTATGGCATCTGATACTCCTGCCACTACTCCAACAAGATTGACGATCAACAGAGTTGTAGGTGGGATCAGCAGTGTAGTCCATTTGATTGCATAGAGCTCACCAAAATCTTCATCATCTGTGGCTTTGGAAGTAACTGTGAAATTTGTATCTATGCCTGCAAGGATTTTAAGAAGGCCTTGTACTACTGCAAATAAATGAGCAGAGACTCCTCCAATTACCCAGAATTGCTCATTTCTCCACCATTCTTCAATGCTTACTCCACTCCATCTCAACTCTAGGATACCCGTTGTAAAGATTGAGATGAAGAGCGAGATAAAGAAAAGGCTGGCAAATGTACTGATCTGTAAAGGAGCAATAAGATATTAAATTGCTGTTTATAGAATGACAATATTTTTGTAGTATCCAGTTATACCAACTCTATATGAGTTACTACTAACCGTGGGCATGATGAATTTGCCAGTAAGGAGGCAAATAGCAGGAAGAGTACAATAAGCAAGGAGAGGAAGGGAAGTAAAAGGATATATTGTGGTGTTGATGTAGGCAAAACGTTCTAGCCATTTCAGGTGTCCCTGTTTATAGCCGTACCACAATGGACTGTGTCGACTAAAGAATATCTCTACTGAACCTAATGCCCATCTGAGAACCTGGTTCAGCCTATCGGACAAATTGATTGGAGCTGATCCCTTGAAAGCTGGTCTCTTTGGCATGCAATATATTGACCTCCAGCCTCGGCAATGCATCTTAAATCCTGTTAATATGTCTTCTGTGATCGACCCATAGATCCATCCCAACTACGAATTTTGAAAGAAAAATCCCTTAATGTTAAAAAATCTTTTTTTCTTTCATTTTTCCAAAAGATTAGGCGGTTATAAAAGTTATTATGTACTACCTCTAAACCCCATTCAGTTTTGTCTTCATAGCCACAACTTATTACGTGTATAGCCTCTTTAAGAAGTGCAGCAGGGCTTGATGAGGGAGGCACTCCTCCCTGTTCCATTAAAGTGGAGGTGACAAATGCTGCAGATTGTCCAAACCTTTTCTCAAAATTCATTTCAGACATTAGTTTCACTTGGTCATCCTCAAATCCTAATTAACAAAGATGAACTGGCATTGATTTGAATTCGAATATAGAATAACATGGGGGTAAAAATCAGAATTTTACCTGCATTTGATACTTGGTTCTCCCCTAACTTAGCTAGCTCGAGCTTCTTTTTTCGTCCAAAGCATGGGCAGCAGTCACATGTCACCATCTTTGGGCGTTTTGGACCTTTTGGTGGGTTGTAGCCATAGAGAGCATACCTTCTGAATACACAGCCAGTCCCCACATATACCGGGCCTTGAATTCCGTCTAGACCCTTCATGTTTATCTGCAAAATAAATGCATATCATACAGTTAAGAATTCCCATGTTGTGTTATAAAGAAATGTAAAATTCAGATGTAGGCTTACGTCAAAGAAGACGGTGTTTCTATTTGCATATCGATCATTTGTATCAATGCCATCAAATCTTTGTGGGAACTGCACATAACACACCTTTCTTCCAATTTGTGGATCCATTAGAAAGCACATTGCTTCTCTAACAGCTTTGCTATTGTTTATGTAGTGATCACAGTCCAAGTTCAACATGAATGGAGCATTAGTGAGCACTGCTGAAACCCGTACCTACAGCACTAATATTCAATTATACTGTTAAAATCATGAATATGAAAACTGTTTGTTTTTTCCTCCATTTACCAGAGCATTCATTGCACCGGCTTTCTTGTGATGTTGGAATCCAGGTCTCTTTTCACGAGAGACATAAACAAGGCGAGGAAGCTCATTTCCTTCAACATCATGACCTCCGCTATGTCCCAAAAATACTTGTATCATGCCTGGATGATCTCTAGTGTTATTTCCAGGCCATGGGGTCCCGTCTTTCATAATCCATCCCTCAGCAGGTACTTTAATTGCCTTTGCTACCATTGCATTTATTCGTACTTTGAATTCTTCATACTCTCTCTGTTAGTACAAAACAACTAACAGTTAATATGCGAGTGTTATAGATAATATCATACGGTGTTAAAACTAATGTAAAAAAAAGACTGCTTGTAATGTACCTTCATAGCTCGCCGTTCCTTTACAAAAGTTGGCTGTACTTTATCCTTCAAATAGTCAACCTTTGAAGAGAAATACATTTCAGGTGCGCGTGGCTCAATGCTAAATTTCTTGCAAAAAGGGACCCATTTCCTAGCAAATTCTGCTGTTTCCGAGAGCGATTCAAATGTAAGCATGGAAGCACCATCATCCGATACATAACATGATACTTTATCTACTGGATAGTCGACTGCAAGTATTGACAATACTGTGTTTGCCGTTACAAGTGGAGGTTCTTTCAGTGGATCGACTGTGCTCACGAATATGTCTACTGGGGCAAGCATTGAAGGCTCTCCCTCCCTCTCATATCTATCATATTGCACAAGGTTAGCAAATTAGTAATAATTTTTATCAAAATAGTTAAATAAAAGAGAGTGAGCCTCCTCATCCCATCACTTCAATTCCCTCTTATTCCCCATCAAACTTTTCATTTTATAAATTTTCAAATTGAGCTATTTTTTTATGGATATAATATATATTTGTATAATATAAGTTTCCCCCATATTCTTTTTTATCATTTCAAAACATCCAACCTATGACAATCATTAGTGAATTTGAGCGGTTGTGTAAATATATTAACCAATATTTCCCTTAAGTTAACCCCTTACAATTCATATTATAAAGTTTTGGATCGAGCAATTTTTTTATGGATGTTCATTACCCTCGTAAAATTTTATATCATTTCCTAACTTTTAACCCTTTAAAAATCATAATTGAATGCCTGCAGTCAAGAAAATTTCAATCATTGATCTAAAATATAAATTTTTAGAGGTTAAATTTTTCAATAATTTTCAACCATCGATTTAAAATATAATTTTTGCAGAAACGAGAAGTTTCAAAAAAAGAATCTTATTTTTGTATAATTGATCTACATAATAAAATCGATATGTATACAAAAATAGCTATATCTGCATCATATAAAAAAGTCAATTAGAAAATTTTGTGGAAATAAAAGCCGAAAGATTTGGAGACTCTCCTTATAAAGAATCTGTTGCACTTTTGTGCCTTGGAGTTCTAGTATAATGTACGAGTTCTGTAGTTACCTAAGAGAAAGGCGGTCAAGGTAGGTTTCACGATCAATGGGGAACCATTTAGGAAATTGATCGAGAATCCAGGATACAGCAAACCAAATCTCACAAACAACTGAAGTGAGCCATAAACCAATGGCATCATGAACAGGGTTTAGAATTCGGTATCGAAGGAAGAAGCATAGAACCACTAGACGTATAACAATCACCATCCGATATGGGTTGATTTTGCTTGAAGCAATCGATACTTTTCGTGATAACGGTTGTCTTGCCTCATCATTCCTATGCCAGATTTTTACGTTTTAAATTAGAATTCAACTTTCAAGAATATTATTAGTATAATATATTAGTTTTTGGTATTTACATTGGCATATCAGGATCGAATTCATCTTGTTCACCACCATTGAATCCTTGCTTAGATTTCCACTCTTCCATTCTCTCTTTCCATCCATCACCTTGCTTATCTTCGTACCTTCCATTCCCTGCATATTTGTGCATAATCATCAGATTTATGCCATTTATAAATTCATCCTATTTACTCCCAATGGTAACTAGTTATGAACTGTATGTACACTTACCAGGCTCAGACAAGGGGTAAGGATGAATCCGTTTGTGCAAAGAAGATGTAGAATGTTCTACATAGTTATGACCATTGGATATGGGGAACTCACCACTTACCTGTTTACAAATGTTTACATATTGATTGGTTTTATAATTTTCTTTAACAGAGCAGTTACGGCAAACTTACGGGCCGAGAACTAGTTAGAATAGGAGGAAAGTGAGCAGGACTCATATCAGCATTCTCGGTACTTCTTCCATAGCTCATCTTTCCATACAGCATGGCTTCCACAATTTGTTTGTTGTTTTGCACTGGTGGGTTTTGTGATTGTTGTTGCTCGTTGCTTTCATCGATGTTGAACTCGTATTCCAAGTCATCAACATCTTCTTCGTCTTCATCGCCTGCCACTCTGGGACTCCCTTCACATGTCAAAACATAGCATTCTCATATGTTTAATTTATGTGCCTTTTAATTTGTTGTATAAATCAGGAAATATTAGGACTATTATTACCTTTGAGGCGTTTGTATCGAGTGTTACACTGTGGACAGTTCTGGCTGCCTTCTCTTCGCTCATACTCATAGCATGGTCTACAAACTGGAAATCCACATTCGTTACATGCCACGAACAAATCTCCATCCACAGTCGTCCCTACTTCATCCCCACATATCTCACACATCTGCCCATTCAAAGCTTGTATCGCCTTTGGCTGCACCACCCATATATTTTACATTTATAAATACATAGATAAGACATAATTATTATTATTTTTTGCTTTGTTTGCGCATTGTTTATAATGTATGAGATTGAAATCAATGACTTCTATATACTCAAACTAAACGTCTTACCATTGTTAACATTAGTGGTCATTAGTTCCTCCATACACACACAGACACAAAAATGTATGTATGTAAACGAGGGAATAGATGTGGAGATTCATCTTTTTGAAATAAATGTTGTATATATCAACTAAATGTAATTAATTGTGCACTACGACAAACTAGCGGCTATACATAGCGAAGGTACATACCTCTTCATGGTTACGGATGAGAACAAGCTCATTGCGGTTATGAGAGCCTGCGACCAAACCAGAACTTGCCTCCATTGTTTGACAATGAGGAAGAGATGTGAATGAGGAAAAAGAGAGATTGATATGGGGGGTTTTTGTAGTGTTGTGAAGAAATGCGTAGGAAAGTGCTGGGTTATTTTGGAGAGAAGATAGGTTGCAAGTCCTATTCTATTACCTAATTGGTTGTTTGATTTGTTGCTGCAGAGGAGCTGGATTGCTTCTTTTTGTTGCAGAGTCTCCATTGCTGGCAAATTAAGGAAGATATGCATCACCTTTCTCAAGCTACTGACTTTCCCCTTTTGAGTTAGATATTTCTTTTTTCCCGCCATAGTGTTATTCACTATTTTTATATTATAATGTTATGACTATAATTTTTTATAAGCTAAAAAGTGTTTGCAAGTCCGTTGAATTGGACACCTGTTTCAAACCTCAACCTTTAAGCTATGATGACATTACCCTCCACCTCATGTTCTTAATTGCCTGTATGTATGGCTGCAAACTTTGTAATCGAAGTAAATGTGATTCATTTATATACGTAAGCAAACTTATCAGAATAGATTGCTTAAAGATTTTCTTTGAAGTTAAATGTTTTACTTCTATCTCTGCCTTTTTTACTTTTCTTATTCCTTTTAGTCGTACAGAAGATAATTTTCAAGGGGCACCGTTGAAGGGATTTCATATTTGATTATGTGATTATAAACACGTGCTCACTTTTGTCTCTCTCTGATTTATTATTATTAATAATTATTATTATATTATTAATCAGCGAGGAGCACAATATTTGTAACGATTTCGAGATTTTCGACGCTCAAAAATCGACATCAATACGTCCACTGTATCGAATGCCGGAAAATCGAACCGTTAGGGATTAAAGAAGAAGAGGTAGAAGATAGAAGAACAGAAACAATAACAGAATTTCACATATCTCAGTGGGCAACATATATAGATAAATGGATATCTTTACTACAAAGAACTATATCAGTTATTACATTACATCACATTACATTATCAGAGTGTTACAATAACAAACAGCGGAAAAGAAATATAATATATACTAGTAATACACCTCGTCATCCAGCTTACTCTCGATCTTCACAGCATCTCTTTTCTGACTTCGCTTCAGAATACTGATAACCTGACTCTAGGCTGTCCCTGTGGAAAATTGTGAGCACCCAGAGTTTAGAAAGGGAACAATAAACTGCAGGTCAGTCATGAGACTGATATGAGTAACAAAAACAGTATCCTTAAAAACAACAACAAGAGAATTTAAAACAAATCGGCAATGCTTTTTTAGAAAACGAAACTACCATAAGGCCTCCCGCCACACACACAATGCAAACGCAGATTTGGAAAAGATTTCTCCTTATGATAGTCAAATATGCTTGATACGAGAAAATTTCTTTTATATTATTATTATAAGTGCACAGTGTAAAAAAAACACTTTCAAAGGTATAATATAAATCCTAACCAGCATAGGCATTTTGCACTTATGCCTACTATAGCTACCATGTTTAATAGCAGGTTACCACCACATTCCATGGCAGGTTATACAACTGCAATCGTAAAGGCTCGTATTGTTTGATTGGATTTCCAACAAATGGTCGGGCAAAGAAACTTCCCAAATAAAATGGAACGCCTCTAAAGGGACGCCCCCGGATCCTAACCGGATCTCTACTAGATAAGGCCGGGTTACCTCTGTAATAGGTAACTACTGACACGAGCATGCCATCCCTCGGTCGTTTGCGACCTTTATCCTAGGTACCTCTCAACCAACAACCACAAAGCAATAAGTTTGCAGCAACCACGAAGTTAAGTATCTGGGCTCCATACCATGATACCACTCATAATCCAGAAGGAAATGACATACCCTCAGAGGGCGCTACCCTCAAATAACCTTGCTGCTACGATTCCTGTTTCGGCCATAACCAGGTTGTGAGGTTCGACGAAGTCTCGTCCACAAAGCGACGCTTTTCACAAAAGCCATGCTTCGATCAGCAGCACTTCGTATGCCACATTACCAAATTGGGAGTATATCGCTGATAACCTTCAACTACATAACCTCTGAGCTCGTACGTCTCAGAGAAGGGTGTTAAGCTAAGAGAATAAATTCTCCGCCACCAACATAAATGTATTTGAAGGAAATCTGCTTTATATCTCAAAATGTAACGTCAGACATACAATCCATACAAGTCTGTTCTGGGTTCGAACAGAACCGAAGGCACTTTCGAAGAAGCCTTTGCAAATCTGGGTATCCACGATCCCGATCGGACTTCCCATCACTTAGGGAATCTCTATACCGGAGCAACCCAGTGCAGAGACAATCGATAGGTCATCCTATCGTTCTCGCAAGTAACCGGTCTTCACTGCCGGTCTTCAAATGCTATTCATATCGACGTATCATTATTCGGAATGGGTTATATGACACAAAGGTCCTCTCCCGGCTAAACCGAATAATGAGCGCAATATTTAAAACATATGGATATGGGATTTCAGTTAAGTCACAACTTCATATCCAAAACTTTCCTTCCAAATGGTTTAAACAAATTACCATTTCAAATCGTTTAAACAAAAAGATTTAGTCCATAAAGTTCACCCGGTTTCACAAAGATTCAATTTATAGCTTTCGAAACAGTTCCTTTTCAAATTGGATTGACTATCCAATCTTTCAATTTAAGATTTAATTCGTAACTCTCAAATCCCTTCCATTTCAAATCTTGTATATGGAAGATATACCATTTAAAATCCTCTTAGATTTCAAAACAAGATTTAATCGTCTTCACAAAGGTTAATTCATAGTTTTCCAAACTATTTACAATTTCATTTCAAACTTGAAATCTTTAAACACAATTTTGGAAATCCTTTTTTTTATGAAAGCTATTATTATTTGAAACAAATAGTTTTTATTTCCGATTACAAATTACATAAGTCGAACCATCCAAGTATAAAACTTGGATTTAAATTTAAATTTCCAAAACCATACTTTTTAAATGGTTAAAAACCTAAATAAACATCCTTATAACTTGTATAATCTTTTCGACCCTAATTTCCAAATCATTCCTAACTTGGAAAAATATTTCCAATTCAACTTGAACTTCCTTTAATACCAATTGGAAATTCATTTCTTATGTGAAAGCTTATATCGTTCGAAAACAAGTAGTTTTTATTTCGGAAAAAAATCCGATTTCATTTATACAAGTTAAATCTTCGGGCTAATTTAAATTCCCAAAGCAACACTTTAAATCAGTTTAAAAACTCATATAAACTTGTATACCGTTTTAAATCATAAATACCGAATATAGAATTCAATTTCAGATATTGAATTCCAATTTAAATCAAACTATTCAAATTTTCAAAACTTTATTAAGTTATTCAAAATAACTTTTATCCCTTTCCACAAACTTTTCATATTTAACCCAATTCCATTTCCAAAACCATTTGGATTGAAAATTCAACTTTTAAAACTATTTTTAAATTCAAATATCTGTGACTTAACCAATTTTCACGTGAAATCCATATTCGTGTGTGTATAGTGTAGTCCAAGGGTTTAACACAATAGTGCACACATCAACCATCACAGGTTCAAGCATATTAACATCGATAAGCGGTATAATCCATTACGCTTATCTTCATTCACAGACTCGTAGATAAAATAAATTTATCAATGAGATATATCACAGAATATAAATAAAATTACTATTTGTGAGGAATCCAGTGGGATCCCTCCAACCTGTTTCTCTGCATCCACAGATATTAGCACAACCAATAAATATCAATTCAATCTGATAATCATTATCATATTCAGCTAAACAACCAATCAAACATTTAACTACTAGCTATTTAAATTACTAGTATCCAGATTTGAGTGAGATTACTCACATTGAATTTTCGACGAGCGTTAAAATTTAAATTAAACCGAACGGTGTTCGAATTAACCTAAATTTTTACTTGCTCCGAACGCTTTCAAATTTGCGCTGCAGTGTAGACGCGTCGCTGCGATTCCGGCGCTATCAAATTCGTTGAATTCTGATAATGCAAGCAATAGATATGAATTTTCAAAGTTCAATTACCAATTTAAACACAATTTTTTTTTACCAAAGTTCATCAGGGCCGCCCAAACAAAAATCGAAATCAAAGCCGCACGACATCTCCTTCCTCACGCGCGCAACCAGTAGAAACCGAACCCATTGCTCCTAAGCTAGGGTTGATCGCCGCTTCCCCTATGACGAGCTTTGGCACGATCAGCGACCACCACCTGGAAGGTCTTCGCGAGCTCCACCCACGGCCATGACCACGTCGAGCTTGGCCATCCCCATCGCCAGAAAACCACACACGAACGACCAGCCTTCTCAGTCGATTCGCCGCTAAATCATTGTGGCATAACCAATCTCAGCCGATGGATCTCTAGATATTGTCGAGCTCGTCGACTTTCCAGTTGGAAATTTCTTAAATAGATGAAAGGATTGAGAGAAAATTGAGGGAGAAAAGAAAAGTGTTTCGGCCATTGAATATAGAAGTGGCGGCCGAGAGTTGCTGCTAGGGTTTGGCCTAAAATGAACGTGTATATATAAACGTTTTATTATTATTATTTTATTAATATTCTCAAATTCCTCCAACTTTACAAACGAACTCCAAATCTCACGTGCCGCCAGGCATTTCTAAGATTTTACCCGCGTTCCGAACACAATGGAACGTGTTTTGGAGGCTAATTCGATCATATACACGAGTTACGGAAATAAACGATCAGTTTTAAATTAAATCGATTAAAATAGTTTCTATGCGTTTTAAGCTGTCAGAGTCAAACGACAATTTCGTTAAAATTTTACGGATCCAATGGAACTTGTTTCATCGAATTCCAAGACTGTGCCCCGGAAGGCTATTTTAACTCGTCGATAAATTCGAGCGATTTCCGAAATTGTCAAAATCACTTAAAATTTCACCTTTAAAATTTTACTAACTCAATTATACATCATATAGACTTTATAATTACATTAGAAACTATTCTGATTCACCTCGAACCAAAAATCTAATTATTTGCATTATTATATTATTAAATTAATATAAAATCCCAAATCTTAACCTATCAACTCTTGATTCATCCAACAGTCCAACATCATTACTTAAATTCAAATAGATTTTAAATAAATTTTAGAAACCAATTCATAACCATTTATATCCATATTCACCAATTATCAAATTCTAATTTTAAATTATTATTATTCAAATTTCAATTAAATTCCCATATTTGAAATTTAATTAATTCTACTAATTTAACCTAAATCTTTTTATTCGAAATTGAATTCAAATTCACATTTAACATTTAAAATGAATTAAATGTTTAGAATCTAGCGACCAAAATTCTAGGTCGTTACAATATTAAACCATTAAAATGTGGTGAACTTTATACTCAGAAAAATTTGAATGTGCACTTACATGCTGCTTAAACACACTTCAATCCAAGGAATATTCAAAATTTTGTATGTTTTTATTGTTTAATTTTATACCTCTTAAAAAATTCTCCTCATATTCAAGTATGGAATCTCTCTAACAATGCCCTAACGTAAAAGATATTATAATCAAGATCGATCATTTAAATGTTTATCTATTTATTTTATATTATAGTATACTTATTATGTGTTAAAACAATTATTATTCATACTGCAAATATATATTCATATGTTTTAATCAATTAAATTAGCAGTTAATGTAATATTAAAAATATTAGTTAATATATACATATAACGTAAATATATATACATATACATATGTACATATACTACAAGAGAAATAAGCTTTACTAAGCTAAAATCGCATAGGCGGGACATCGGTGAGCATGACTTTGACGCCGTGCTTAAACCATTTAAGATGTCGGAAAAAAGTGCATGACCAAATTGTTTTCCATGGTTTTCCCACTTTTTTTCATGGGACTATCACTGATGCCCTTTCCACGCCATAGTTTCCGACGACGTATCCACGACACAGTTTCCGATGCCATTATGCGGATTTCTCATGTTTATGTCTTCCAACGTCATATCTACAAATTTCCAATGTCAACTTTTTTCAATTAGACATGTAAACGGATGCTTTCATATACGAATAATACCATATCCTCATCCAAAATAATTTTCGAATATCGGATATCCGCATCCGCTGGTACAGATGGATATCAGATAATTATTCTATGCGCCAATGGTCGAGAAATATAAATAATTTTTTTAACTTAGCATAATTTTTTTTTTTCAATTCCATTGATCATTAGTGTGAAAAATAAACAAATATGATGATAATAAATAGTTTTGAACAATTAATGTACATTAAATTCATATAATACAAACTATTAACTTGATAAAAAAATAAACACATGTTTATCGTTGTACTAAAAAACAACAACTAAGTCATTATTCTCAAAGGGTTGATTAGCGATGGAACCCAAAACTGAATGGCAAAGTCAATTTAAAAACAATCATAATAATAATAAAATAAAGTAAAATAATTATAAACAAATAATAATAATAAAAATAAATAAAAATAAAAATAAGAATATATGAAGGAAATTTAAAAAAGTATCATGATAATAATAATAGTAACACCAACAATAATAGTAATAATAGTACTAATAGTAATAGGGACCACAGACCAAATACTACGTCTTAGGCTTCTATTCACTAGTCCTATAATCTAAAACTTATAACACTACCCCTGCACCAATCCTAAGCAAAAAAGCTCTTAGCTTTTTGATACATGGATCGCTAATTTTCACACGGTCCTATGTGACACTAACTCTTCAGATATATTTCAATCCCTCAAGTCTCTTTTTACTAATTCCTTCCATGTCAACATTGATTGATCTCTACATCTCTTTGAGCATTCGATGTAGCATATAATTCCAACGTACACAGGTGCCTTGAGAAGCCTCTGTAGGGATGTCTAAATCATCTTAAAGCAGTGTTGAACCAGCTTCTCTTCAATTGATGCTACTTCAAGTTTGTTGCATATATCAAATATCTAATTCGGTCTCATCTTGTATGATCACAGCTCCATCGCAACATACACATCCCTGCTACACTTATCTTTTGGGCATGTTTTCTTTTAGTAGGCCAACATTCTACAGCATACAACACTGCATGTCTAATTGCCGTTTTATAGAATTTTCCTTTAGGTTTTTCTAGGACTTTCCTATCACAGATAATACCATACGCTAGTCGCCATTACACCCATCCCGCTCGAATTCTAAAACTAACATCTCATCAATTCCACCATTCGTAGATATTGTATCCTAAATATCGTTGTATTAAAATACATAAAATATTAATTATAATCTTGACAAAAACAGGATGGATAATTTTCACCATCCGTAGATATTGTATCCTAAATATCGTTGTATTAAAATACATAAAACACTACTTATAATCTTGACACCGGATGGATAATTTTTGCATGCTTTGTATTCGCATCCATATCCCTTTTTTGGAATATCGGATATTTATCTGCTTTTCAGATACGGATGCAGACAAATTTTAGATTTTTAAAGATCCATTGACAGGCCTATTTTCAATACCATATCTATGGAATTTCTATGCATGTACTTCTGGTGTCATATCTACGGATTTCCTACACAGTTGTTTTCCGACGTTCACTTACAACATGCGCTATCTTAAAATTGCAAATTTCAGATTTTCTTACACCTATCTACGCCATTCTAACACGGATAAATTTTCATTATAGACCTCTAAAAAAACTTATTTCAAATTTAGGCCCCATTCGAAATTTATTACGAAAACATGCTCTTTTTACGTACATAGGATTTTTGTACATCCGCATTTTGAAAATGCATGTACAAATTTTAAAAAGTTATATACTTGTGCATTCTGAAAATGCACAAGAATGAATTTGCTCTCACGACAAGAACCAATTTATTCTTGCTTATTTCAAAATGCGCAAGTATAAAATGGCTGAACAGTAAAAGAGACATATTTTCATATTAGTTTGGAAGCAGATCTAAACTTGAAATAAGTTGTTTTGGAAGTCTAAAATGAAAATTTATCCTACTAACGCTAGCATAAAGGTTTTTTTTTTGATGTAATCTTGATGCGTTACTTTACCTCAAACACGAATCAATACAAAATTACATATTGTCAAACCGATAAAGCTGGTCATGCAATATTAACAATCACAGATAGTTTAACAATAAATAAATACGCTAACCACCGTTAAATAACTTCACATACAATGTCAATGTCGAACATACCATCAAATACTAAAGCAACAAAGTCCATGCACATCAACTTGTCTGTACGCTACATCAACAAGTTCCAACAATACGTAACAAGTTCGAATAATACATAACTAGATCAAAACATGAATACTATATACATAGACGCAAAGAAATACCCTCAATCCTGTCCTGGTTGGCTCAGATCTCCATCAAAATACTATAACGTCAACTCTTTAAACTGTTCAAAGAATTTCTTAGCTTGTGAAGCTTGCCTTCACCCTTCAGACCAAATCTTCTGTACCAAACTTCTCTGTACCCTGTCCCTAACCAATAGGGGACACCGATTTTCAGTCATTTTGCAATTAAACCCTCAACAGCAGGAGAAAGAAAGGGGGTTTAACTGCAAAATGACAGAAAATCGTTGTTTCCGATTGGTTGAGGACAGGGGGAACAGAGGGATTTGGTAGAGGGGATTTGCTCTCTGCTCCAACCTAATTCTCGCCTGTGCCTCGCTTTCGTTGATGTTGTACGTGACATCTCTATATCTCTATATTTCATTTATGTTTGATTAGATATATTCTTAAGTTAAACAAAAACACACCCATGTACCAAGAATATTTCACATTTATATACGAAATCAATACGTGTTTAATTGATTTGATAATATATCGAAAATGATACCATGCTAAGCGTACATATATTTTCACATTATTTTACAAATATTAAAAACTGTAAATATCTGCACCAATAACTGCAACCATTTACAGTAAAAATATAAATATTTACAACAAAAATGCAATTTTCCCTCAAAATATTTGCTTGGGTATTTGGCGAAACAAGAAAATGGGCTGGAGGAAATATTACTTCTTTTTTTTGGCCTACAGACGCGTATCTTTTTTTTTTTCGTTTGAAGGACGCGGGCTTTATTCTTTCGTTCCAAGGACAAACTTCTGTAAAAATTTAAATTTGCTTTTTAATTTCTCGTTGATCTTTATTTTGATATCACCGATCTTACTTCATCGATCTTCAATTCAAAGATGCGTTTTTCTTTATTTTTGTATTCGATCTTTTCAACTATCTATCGATCTTCATCGCGTTTCTTTATCGTCGATCTTCATCGTCCTCTGGATTGTTATTGATCGATTTCCTTACATTCAGGTATATTGCTCTTATTTTTTCGATCTTCTTCTTTTCTTTCTCTGATGTAATAAATTTAGATTATTAAGTATATTTTTGTTTCTGTAGCTTGCACAGTTTTTCCTTCTTTCAGATTTCATTATCTATTTTGGATTTGTTTCAATGGCAAAGTAAGATTTTACTCTGTACTGTTATGCTTATTCGGCACTGTTTATTGCTTTACAATTTTAATATTAATCTATCATTGCACTAAATTGTCTATGTGGTTTGTTGTGTTATGCTATATTTATATAACATTCTTTGTTTTTGTATTCATAATTTGTTTCAATTTGATTGTTCTATTTTTATTTTGTCGTCTGTTTTTTAATTGATTTATATTTGTTTTATTTAGCGCTTAATTTGAGATTCTTCTTTTATTCTATTTTATTTTAGCATTTTTAACTGGTTTTTAAATTTGTTTTGTAGCACTGATTTCCAATGATGAAGCAAATAGTTTGCTGGTTATTTTTGAACATAATGAGAATTGTTTTTCTACTCGACTTACCACATGAACTTCTTTGTTTGCTGTTAAGACTGAAATCAATGAAGTTTGGCCACATCTTAGTCCATTTTGTACTGAGATATCTTATGTTCTCGAGAATAAGAATATAATCATTGATACTGATTCAGATTTGATTAGTATTCTGTGTTTTCTAATTTTCAAGAAGAGTGAATATTTTAAGTTCACTGTTAAGGAAAAAATTTGTGCTATAGAATCTGATAATACTGGCTATGGATTAGGCTATGCAAGTGTTCAAAGCACTTCAGTTGGTAGTAATTCTGGTGGTAATAGTGATTCTCGTGATGATTCTTCTTACTACTTGAAAGATATGTTAAAAAAAGGTTCTCAAAAAAGTATTGTGGATTTTCTTGGATTTTGTTTTAATGGAGCTGAGGATTTTCGGGAGTTTTTAATGGCATATCAAATTAAAAATGGTTATGATTTGATTTTTGTAAGAAATTCTCCTGATAGAATTTCAGTTAATTGCTCTTGGTTGAAGGATGGTTGTAAGTTTTATCTTAATGCTTCTTCGGATCCTGGTCTACTCTCTCGCTTTTTTATTAGAACGTACAATTTTCATCATTCGTGTGGAGCCGGTCTTAGAGATGTTAATAAAGTTAATATTTCTAGTAGATTTGTTAAATCTTTGATCATTGATCAAATTCGAGATGCTCCTATGAAGAAGCCAAACGATATTATGAACGAATTTAGACGAGAGTACAATTTTAATTTGTCATATTATTATGCTTATAGCGGAAAACAGTTGGCTTTAAAAGAAATATATGGGGATGATGCTATGTCATATAACGATTTAAATTGGTATTTGAAGGCATTGCAGAAGTATAATCCTGCTAGTTACGTGGCCATGGAAGTTAATCCTTCAACTAATCAGTTTGAGAGAGTTTGTATTGGTTTTAGTGCTTGTTTGCTTGGATATAAACACTGTCGGCCATTAATATTTTTGGATGCAGCTGCTTTGAGGGGAAGACCAGGTGTTTTGTTAGCTGCTACTTGTAAAAATGGTAACCAAGGTATGAGTTTCATTTTACTTTTGTTTGTTTTATTACTTATTTATTTTTCTGGTAATGATATATTAAACTATCATTGTTCAAAGTTGTACACAATTTATGATGCATCCATGTTTACAGTAGAGTTCTTTCTTCATTTTATTTAATGATTGAGTTGGTCACAGTAGAAATGTTTACAAAAACAAGAACTAAAATTTTATGCAGCAGTTACTGGAAGACTTTAAAATAACATATGCTATATTCATATATCATTTTGAATCTAATTTAATTGTGTATAATATAAATTATTGTCAGTTAATACAGGTTTTGATGCTTATTATAATTTATGTTTCTTACTACTAAGCTATTATTAATTGTTTATTTTGTAGCTTTCTTTCCTCTTGCTATGGGGATTGTTTCACATGAAAATGAATCTAATTGGTCTTGGTTTTTATCACATCTGAAAGGAATGCTTAATGAAGATCGGTCTTTAGTTTTTATGTCTGATCGTCAATGGGGTCTCATTTTAGGTGTTCCGAAAATATTTCCTTCTTCATATCATAGCTATTGTTTACTTCACATGGAACAGAATATTGGTACTGTTGTCAAGTCAGCTAAAGGTGATTCATCTATTGTGGAGTTGTTCAAACTTTGTGCTAAAGCTTCTAATATGTATGATTTTGAGCGATATCTTTCTAGATTTAAGGATATTGGGGGTACATCCGCCGAAAATTTTCTTAGAGATAAACCTTTTGACCATTGGGCAGATTTGTTTTTTCAAGGAAAGCGTTATGGTGAATATTCATCAAATGTTGCAGAAAGTTTCAACTCATGAATTTTGGAAGATAGAGTTATGCCTATAACTTCTTGTTTGGATGGTATTCGAGTAAAAGTTGTGGAGCAAATAGCAAGACGAAGAGAGGAATGTTGTTTGTGGACTACAAATCTTTGTCCTGTTATGGAGGAACGTTTGTCTAAGTTAGTAGATGATGGCTTTGGTTGGGATGTTTATAAGTCTTCGGAATTTGTGTTTGAAGTTAAATCTCCTAAGTCACAGGTTGTTGATCTTAAAAATCGTTTTTGCAGTTGTAATCAACGGAGAGTTACTAGTTTTCCATGTGCGCATGCAATTAAGTGCATTAACAAGTCTAGATTATCAGTTTATGATTTTGTGGAGGAATATTTTACTGTTAATGCTTTCAAATCCTCGTATGCAAATGCTATCATCCAATTCCAGATTTTGATAAACCAGTTGTTGCTGAAAATGATGTGTTGATTAGGCCTCCTAAAGAAGTTCGTGGTGCAGGAAGACCATCTACAAAGAGGCGTGGTGGATTTGGATATTCTCAAAGTAAAAGAAACAGATGTAGCCAGTGTAATGTAGTTGGCCATAACAAAAGGAATTGTCTTGCTTCTTTAAAAAGTTAAAAAAATTTATGTGTTTTGTTAGTGTAATAGAATATATTTTTTACCTGTAAAGCTGCTACAGCTTATAGAAGAATGAAGTCATATTTTGTGAATTCATTAGAAAATAAAATGTTAACTGTTTGGTTAATTTGTTTTAGCTTCATATATCTGATTTTCTTATATTTTGCTTTGTTGTTGAATTTTTGTTTTTAGGAATTTATTATTTAATCATATTGCAAAATATATAAAATGATATGAAGAATTGTATGAGTTCTGCATTTTAGTATTAACATTTCTATTCTATGTTAGGTGTACTTATCGTTTCACCCTAATGCTAGTTGTAACTAGCATTTCATTATACTCAGTATGCATATTACCTGAAATACAGTTTCAACATTGAAACCCATAATCTGTTATTGTATATAACTGAGTATGCTGTTGTGCAAGAATGAAAGATCTAGCATTTCATAAGTGGCTTTGTAAATTATTGACGGTATGATGATGTACGGTTTAATGAAAGTTGTACCCAGCATTCAGTTAAATGCAAGTTACAGCGTAAACAGTAGTCATCACTCCTGAAACAGAGTTCATATGATTAGCTAATGAGATTACATGAGTGGTTTTGTAAATAATTGACAGTATGATGATGTACAGTTTAATGATAGTTGTATTTAGCATTTCAGTTAAATGCAAGTTACAGTGTAAACAGTAGCCATCACTCCTGAAACAGAGTTCATATGATTAGCTAATGAGATTTCATGAGTGGTTTTGTGAATTATTGACAGTATGATGATGTATAGTTGAATGATAGTTGTATCTAGCATTTCAGTTAAATACAAGTTACAGTGTAGATAGTAGCCATCACTCCTGAAACAGAGTTCATACAAGTGTTCTTTCTAGCATTTCAGTTAAATTTACGCATTATTCATCACAATTCAATTATGGTAAAATGTATTTTCGCATAATGATAGTTATATCTAGCATTTCAGTATAAAACATTATTTACGACTTCAGAAATGCAGTAGAATCATCAGAAAACACATAAAAATGACAATTTAATATATCTTTAGTTTGTACATTGTAGTTCATGCACTGAAAACAGACAATTATAATCAAGTCGGATTCAAATTGAGAAGTTCAAATACATCTTAGCTGTTTATGCACTGAGAACAAAATACAAGTGTTGGATAACATATAAGACTCTATCTCAGAATTCATGTCAGACTCCATCTCAAACTCCACCTCCGACTCCATCTTACACTCTATCTCAGAATCCATCTTAGTTCAATTAGCAGAAGTGTTTCAGTTCAAATAAATGTAAAGTTCAAAAAAGCTACAATGCAACAACTATTCTTATGTACAAATTTTGTAGGATTTCAGCATTGACCAACTATATTGTAGATGATTGAGTATGTCAAACACCACTGCAGCCCTCGGGTTGCTAAGCATTTCCTTTGAATATTTATCTGGCATCTCATCCTTATCCAGTTTTTTTAAGTTTGCCATGACGAAGAATGCACAATCAAGTCTGTTTCAGATATAGAAATATTAGTTAATATTACAGTATAACCTAATGCTAAAATAAAATAGTTTTCTTTACACTAGAATTCTAAAATATAGCTTTATATTTTTATTACACTACTAATCAATGCATTCATAAAGATATCATTGATGAGTTTGCAATGTGCACCTTATACGTAATCTTTTTGTTCAACAGATGTAGTTCAATGAACTGTCAATTAGAAATGCTAGGTTTAACTATCATTTTACATATTTAATGCATTCTAGTGCAATTTAAAAATACAAATGATGTTTTGTTATTGTTTTGCATGTTTACTCCAAAAGAATTTAAAAATATGTGTGATAGTGTAAACAATCGTATGCGATAATTGATAAATTTGTAACCGCGGAAAAAATATAAATGATAGTTTTAACTGTCATTTTTTTTTCATTTTCACATTTTTATGCATTTTAAAATTTTCAGTTGTAGGTGTATGTATCATGTTGATCACTAGATATAGTCAGCTGTATTTTGAAACAGAATAATAAAAGTTTGATGAATATACAAACTAAAATGACAAGAGAAGAAATGGAATTATTTACTTACGAATCACAATCCTGTGGTGGGCTTTTTGGCTGCAACACTTTAGGTTTGTGAAATTCTTTGTTTAGTATTCCAACTTCTGCCCATTTCTTCTTGAACATTAATTCAATTTTGTCTTCCTGCAAGAAGAAAAATTGGTGTTGTATATTAATGTTAAACTGATATAAATATTATACTTTTCTTACAAGAATGATGGCTTGGTTATAGCTGGGGTTTGAAGTCCTTGTTGATCTGCATTTTGGTTTGGTTGAATCATAATGACTCCACCGCATTGTTTCATAGTTTAGCATCAACAAGCTCCAATCGTTTGTTTAATGTATAGGGAAGAAAATTTTCTCTGTAAATTCATCTTTGACAATAACATCTATTGTTGGCATGACTATGTCTTTGATCACAGTTTGCATATCGTGTGCTAAAGCATTCTGCACATTCATATGCAATTAGAATACTTTATATTATTTTTTAACATTATATAATAAAAAGTTTATACTTACCATCATCATTGTACTGAAGTAGTAACTATGTTCATACATCTCTTGAATGTAATAAAACCAATCAATAATCTGTTTAACCAAACAAAGAAAGTTGTAAGTTTGATGGGATATTTTGTTTTTGAACCAGGAATATTTATGCTAGTATTCACTATGATTTACAAGTTTACTTCATTGTATGCACTGAAAAATGTAAATGATAGTTTAAACAAGCATCTTTGACATTCGATATATTTATATGTTCTTTACAAATACCAATGTTGTTTTTAACTATCATTCTTTTATTTAATACATTTATATGCAGTTAGAAATTTCGAATGCTAGTTTAACTATCATTCTATTATTTTTTTACATTTATATGCACTTAAAAAACTATGAATGCTAGTTGTAACAATCATTTTCCTTTTCTATATAGTTATATGCATTTTACAAATAGTAATGCTGCTTTTAGCTATCATTCACTCATTCAATTCATTTATATGCACTTTGGAAGTTGAATGCTAGGCTTACCTATCATTCTTTCATTTTATACATTTATATACATTTTTTTACTATTATAATTATGATTTGATGCATACCTGTCCATCTGTAAGTCCCTCAAATAGAACAGCTTCCAGCATAGATTTGACTATTGTGATTCCTCCTTTATTTCCTTCATCGTTTTCATATGCTACAGTGCTGTAATTGAAAATCAATAATTGACAAGTTGGTTTTTTTTCAATTTTATTTAATTACAAATATAATGAAAGAAAAAAGATTAGAAATTTTACTTCTCATTTTCATTAAATTTGAAGAAAGTAAGAATTTTGTTTTGCTTTTCTTCATTCAATAATTTTAGAATACTGCTTTTTGTTATATCTCTACTCTTGTAAGATTTAGTTGATGGCAAGTACCCATCAATATCAACATCAATTGTTTCTTCATTTTCAATTGTAGTGAGTTTCTCATCTGTCTCAGTGTCAGATTCCTCTTCATACTCAGATTCTTTATTTTGTTCTTCTTGTTTTTGTTCACTTGTACATTTTTGTTGACCTTCTTTAGTTTCAGGTTTCTCCTTTTGGTCTTCATTGTCAACATTTTTCTTTGTTTTTCTGTGAACAATTTCATATTGATAATCAGGATCTATTTTATTCCTTCTTTGGAGCTTTTTAACCCTCAAAACTAAAGAGCTTGGTTTCTTTTCTGTTCTTTTATTCACTGTCGGGGATTTTTCTATTTCCTCTGAAGGTTTCTCCTGATGCTGTTGTTTTTTTTCTTCCTCCATCTTTTTTATTTCCTGAGTTATTTTCAGATCAAATGATGGTGCTTCTATATCTTCTCTTGGTTTTGATTTTAACATTTTGATCTCCTTTATCAACTGTGTGACAATGGCTTCTGCTTGTATTCTTTTTTGTCTCTCCTTTTCTACTTCTTTTTCACTCTTCTTTAATTTATTTTCCAAATCTTGAATGTACTGTTTCATTGAGTCAACTTGCATTTTTGATGACTCTTCCAAGTTTTCTATTTTTTGCATCACAATATTCTCATCTGAATGCAGGTGAACAAATTTTTGTTCCTTTTTTGTTGAAGAACAGCTTTTTCATCTTCATTCAAGTTTTTTATTTCAAAAAAAATCTATGTAATAACATAAATAGTAATGAATGAGTCAAAAGATACAATGAATGAACTAATTTTTTATGTAATTTTCATTTTTCATGTGATGCTATATGTGACTATCATTATTTATTAGCAACTTTGGAAAATTGTATTTGTGCAGAAATGAAATGATATATGTAACTATCATTTAAAGTATGAATGTATAATAACAAAATGAAAACTGTTAATATACATTATGTTATGATATATCTATCTATCATTATACATTTCTTGTATTTGTATGAGAAATAATACCTTGCTACTGTCCATGTTTATCAATGTTTCTTTTGAAATTATTCTTTTCAAACTTCCAATATTCCACCTTCCAAATCTTGGTAAAGTAGAACAGTACGTTGCCAACGGAGATATCAAATTGACATGCTCACATAGGAAAAACTACAAATAAAATATTGCTTGTTAAAATATATAATGTATATAATTTAATTTATAGAGATAGATGTATTAATATAAAGTTAGAATGTTGCACTTACAATTGGGAGCATGGAACAGCCTGGCATGTTTCTTGGCTTTGTTTTGAAAGCCGTCAACACTCTAGTCAATGAATGATGAGTTGAAACTGGCCAAGACACTGAGTTCATTTTGTTGTCATCAATAATATAAGAAATATATCCCCATGGCAAGTATCTTTGATTATCAGGAAAGAAGAAGGTTATCATTGCAAGAATGATAATCAATTTTGAAAAATCAGTTTCATTTTCAAATTTTTGTGTTTATAGAACATTATTTATTTTTGAAACTGTAAGATCTTTTGTTATGTGCTCTATTGTTCCAAAATTTCTTAAAACAAAATCCTTACAATTGTCTGAAAGGATTTATAAACTCATTTTAGGTAATGGAAAAATATTGATTGCATACAAAGGTAAGCTAAATAGAATAGAAACATCTTCAGGTTTGATTTTTAGAAAAACATTCCCTACTTTAAAAGCTTCGTCAGTAATAGAAAATGTTTCTATTATATCATCTAACGTTGTTGGTGATTTTGTAAAAGCAGTTATGGATAAAATTTCTTTGAAAAAAACCAACATAAATTTTTCAAAAGGTGTTTGTTTTAAATAATTCAACTGCTCTATAAGATAACCTTTTTTTTCCTTAATTTTCTTGAAAATTTTAATCATCGGAAGCAGGCTACATCGATATTGAATTTTTTCCTGAGATGATTTCTTTGATTTTTTCTCTTTTGTTATTTTTGCTTTTTTTGATTTTTTACCTTTTGATTCCTGCACAAAAAATTATGAATCAATAAGTCAGTATTTAACAAACTATAATCTAATTTCTGAACTATGAATGCACAATAGAATACTGCTATATTTATGTATCATTATTTGTAGAAATGCTGTATTTGCCTATCATTACTCTTTTTCAATGTATGCTTGTACAATTTCGAACATTGAATGCTATATTTGTCTATCATTACTCTTTTTCGATTTATGCTTGTGCAATTTAAACATTGAATGCTATATTTGTTTATCATTACTCTTTCTCGATGTATGCTTCTATACTTTAAAAACTGAATGCTATGTTTGTCTGTCATTTTATCAAATGCTATATTTGTCTATCATTACTCTTTCTCGATGTATGCTTCTATACTTTAAAAACTGAATGCTATGTTTGTCTGTCATTTTATCAAATGTTATATTTGTCTATCATTACTCTTTTTCGATGTATGCTTCTATACTTTAAAAACTGAATGCTATGTTTGTCTATCATTTTATCCAGTGCTACATTTGTCTATCATTACTCTTTCTCGATGTATGCTTCTATACTTTAAAAACTGAATGCTATGTTTGTCTATCATTTTATCAAATGTTATTTGTCTGTCATTACTCTTTTTCGATGCATGCTTCTATACTTTAAAAACTGAATGCTATGTCTGTCTATCATTTTATCCAATGCTATATTTGTCTATCATTACTCTTTTTTGATGTATGCTTCTATACTTTAAAAATTGAATGCTATGTTTATCTATCATTTTATCCAATGCTACATTTGTCTGTCATTACTTTTTTCGATGTATGCTTCTATACTTTAAAAACTGAATGCTATGTTTGTTTATCATTTTATCCAATGCTACATTTGTCTATCATTACTCTTTTTCGATGTATGCTGCTATACTTTAAAAACTTAATGCTATGTTTGTCTATCATTTTATCAAATGCTATATTTGTCTATCATTACTCTTTTTCGATGTATGCTTTATAATTTAAAAACTGAATACTATGTTTGTCTATCATTACTCTTTTTCAATTATGCTTCTATAGTTTAAAGACTGAATGCTATGTTTGTCTATCATTTTATGAAATGCTATATTTGTCTATCATTCACTAATAATGCATTTTATTGTTGTCTTTCAATCATCAAAAACTGTATGTTATATTCATCTATCATCTCAAATTTTGATATTGCGTATACAAATGAAATTATAGATAGAGCTATCATTCAATAACTATCTATTAAAAATTGAAATATTATTTTTAACAAAAATAAATCAGATGTTGTACCGTCGCCTTTCTTTTTCTACTGATGATTTCATCACAAAGCTCTTGTCTCTTCATGTCGTCTTCTTTTACAGTTTTTGCTGTCCTAGACCTTATCGTTCTCGTTGTTTCTTCTTCAATATCAGTAGAATCGACAGCCGTGGATGGTTTATTTTTTCGTCTTCTCTTTGTTGCTGTACGCATTGCAGTTGAAGCCCTAGTTTTTGAAATTCCAGTTTCATCGTTGATTTGTTCTGGATTTGTTGGAATTTGTGGAATTACGTTGATCGACTTAGCTTCGGAAGTCGATTTAGGTTGTACATCAGCTTCGGGAATAAAATTGCTTTGGGTTAGGGTTGCCATTGCTTGATTGAGAAGAAATTTTGTGTAGAGAAGAAAAGAAAATAAAAAAGCAAAAATGAACGATCGTGCAAATTTTCGCGCGTGTCCTTTTGACGGAAGTTTTATTTTAACGTCCGTTAAAATAAAATATTATTAATTTTTTTTTTTAAACTAATTCTCTCTTGGCAAAACTTCTTCTCAAAAGGGACCATAAGTGTATTTTGAAACTTTAGAAGGGTGTTTAACAAACTTTTCATATGTAAAATTGTTGAACTAACTTTACAGCTAAATTTACAACTAATTGGTAATAAATTCCAACACAAACCGATTTTAGTAATTTTTTAGTTAAACTAATTTTATTCAACTATTTTCCTAGAATATTAAACTAATTTTGTGATCAATAACGAGCACATAACAAATAGTTCCAATTGACTGCTGTTAGACCTACTCTTTTTGATAGCATCTGTGCTAAACTGGTTATTCAAATACACACGTATATACATATATACACATATATATATACATATATATATGTATGTATATGTATATATATATATATGTGTGTGTATGTATGTATACGTATACATATACATATACATATACATATACATATACATATACATATACAGTTCCGGCTCTGGACATTGGATTGTCCTAGGTGAACCTGAAAAATACGGGTAAAAATGTTGCCCCAGGCGAGGCAGGAAAAATGGGAAAAATAATAAGCTGCTTGGAGGAATTGAGCACTAAACCTCATGGAAAGCAAATAGATGCACAAACAACTAAGCCACTAAATCTCTATACGATACATCAATATATATTTACATCTATTATTCACAACTATCATATTTTTGGGAGATTGTTGCCCCGTCGAGAGGGTTGCTCCAGATGGCCGCCTACTCAGCCTAGCTAGCCCCTGAGCCAGCCCTATATATATTAGTGTAATTAGACTTCTCAGGGTCTACGGTCAATGAGAATTTAAGCTGTTAATAAAACAACGCACTAATACTTTTTGCAAACTTCCAATTTTGATTACAGATATAAACGTGTAATTCAAAATATTCATGTTAAAATGTATTATTTTCTTCAAATTAAGCATGTAAATAGTTGAAGGAGATCTTCCTGCCAAGAAAGGCTTTCTCTGTAATAAGACAATAGAAAAATTCTCATGTATCAAGCAAAATGTGGCCATCATACATAATGCCATCTTCCTGACCATGACTAGTAAACAGAATAGCTAAGTATGGTGTTTGGGTTTCATGAATTACATTGGTTTTACATTGTTTTTTGTTATAGTTTCAGTCCTTCAATTTATATTCATGATGACGACGTTGTAAAAGCTTATATGTAACTCTCTAGTTTGTAAGTTTGCTCAAACACTGACTCCCTTGTCGTTGTCAACGTTTGCTGTAAATTTTACTACACGAGTACAATGGATTTGTATGGATTATGTAAACCATGTAACAATTACAAATGAGTTGAACCATAAGGTTCCAATGATTTGAATTATAAATACTAACAAAGTTCCATTTTATAGTCTCTTCTGTAGCCGTTCCACTAGCCTGCAACAAAAAGTGCATTTACACATTGCACTTGCCCGTTTACAAGCAAGTGCATTTCAGGCAAATAAAATGTACAAATGCATGCATTTGCACATTTGTTTTTTCTTTTGGATTAGGACTTTTGACTTGCTTTTTTTTCTTCACCCTCTACTTGAAGTCTTGAATAACCAGATGAACAGTTTTATTTTCACTAATGTAAGACTAAAAAGTAGCAAAAAAATATTCTTAAACACTATTATTACTTATCCTAAAAATTTATTTGATACTATAATTTAGTGTCGATATATAAAACGATATATGTGGCATTGGTAAATTAGCGTCGCTATAACTTATGCAAAAATGACGTCGCTATGACATTGTTAAATTGGCATCCCTATCCCATCGAGAAAAACGATGTTAGCGTCACTATGGCGTCGGTAAATTGGCGTCCCTATGATGTTGGCAACAAGGCGCGCATCGCCAAACCAGTGTCATTCTAGGTATGTTGATGTAGAATTAAGAAAGAAGAAAAATCGAAATGACATAGGAAAAGCGTCTTTAAACTTTGGCGTAAGCGCAGTGTCGCCAATCTCTGATATCACTATGGCGTTGGTAAATTTCCAACAAGTGGCGTTGCTAATTTTTTTGCTCCAATCTAGATTCTATCAACAGATTTGGGGTCGCTAATCTATATATTTTCCGACACCCTGTCGGAAATTTGATTCGATTCAAAAGTTAACGTTCATGAAACTTAAAAAATATATTAGAGGAATGATGATTTTAAAATCATTTTGATCATCATTTTTGTACAGTAAAAGGAGGGTTTGATTTATATTGTTTTTATGCAAATATATTGCAGGTCATATTATTATCCTAAGATCATGCTTTTTGATGCTTGCAGCTACTAGCCCAGACGTATTTCCATCTCACTCATCTCTTTTGTGTGAGAAAATCACCTTGACATACACTGTGGATCAGAACTGTCATACCGATACATGCTGCTTATATATTCATGAGAACCAAACACTACAAAACCACAAGATGAAAATGAAAATCAAAGTGAGAGAAACATCAACAGTACAGCCAGCAGAAGCAACACCACGTATAAAAATATGGAGCTCAAATCTAGATTTGCTAGCATTTAACATGCACACACCAAGCGTGTATATCTACATATGTCCACAAAGTGCAACAACGACAAGCTTCTTCAATGCAGATTTGCTGAAAAATGCACTGAGTCGAGTTCTCGTGCCTTTCCATCCAGTAGCCGGAAGATTGGCAAGGGACAAAGATGGAAGAATCGAGATCGACTGCAATCGAAAAGGAGCTTTGTTTGTTGTGGCTGAATGTGATGATTCCACCATTGATGACTTTGGAGAGTATTTCACACCTGGCACAAGTCCTTCACCCCTTATTCCTAGCGTGCAGTACACTAGTGATATTTCAGATATGCCTCTGTTGTTGCTACAGGTTATGCATACACTCGTCTCCTTGCGATCATTCATGCAAGTGGGGCATCGTAAATTTAGTATGAAAGATGTCCTCTCATTCATTTATACACACACACGAGACCGTCAATGGATACCCGAAAAATTTGAAATCTGTCCACATCCGTATCGGAAAAGCTCAAAACTATTTAGTAGTTTATGCTATATGGATTTAGTGCACATTAGAGGCTCAAAACTATTTATTATCATCGGATTTGATGATTTTACATACTTATATAATCACTGGATTTGAAAAAAAAATTAAGTTAAACTAAATATTCTATTTATATTTTTTAATTTATTGATTGTTGACGGATATGATAATTATTCGATATCCGTCCGTATTCACGTGTGGATATTCGGTATTCGAAGTGATTTTGGATACGGATGATGCGCTATCCGTATCCGAAAGTATCGGTTGACGTAATTTAGTCATGGAATTTACATATATAAATTTAAATATGGACATGCATACTACATTAACTCTGTGATAAATTCCTATGTTAATATGGTAGGTTACTCACTTCAAGTGTGGGGGAGTAGCACTGGGCATTGGCGTACACCACCAAATCGCGGATGGCACATCCGGACTCCACTTTGTAAATTCATGGTCCGAGATCGCCCGTGGACTCCCAAACATCACACTCCAACCCTTATTTGACCGCACCCTCATCCGCTCCCGCAACCCACCCTCCCCTTCCTACCCACACCATGAATTCCACCCCTACCCCACCCCCATTACTCCCACCCCCACCCCTAGCGCCAACAAAGTGAAAGTCAACATCTTCAAAATCACAAGTCAACACCTGTCCATGCTAAAGTCAAAAGTCAACTCCCCTATGTTCAACCCTACCATCTTCTCCTTGCTCTCCGCACACATTTGGATATGCACCTGCATCGCACGCGGCCTTCCAAAAAGTCAGTCAACCTCGATCCAGTTCCCAACTGATGGGCGTTCTCGTCTTTTGCCTCCACTGCCTGAAGGCTACTTTGGCAATGTGATATTTAATACGGTGGCCGTGATGGATGTGGGTGGGCTAACGGGTGCAGGTGGATTGGAAGCTGCAGCATGTAGGATCCAGGAGTCCGCTAAGAGGATGGACGATGAGTACTTGAGGTCCGAGTTGGATTAGTTGGAGATGGAGATGGCGAACATGAACGCCATGGATCGGATGATTGGGAATCCGAACGTTGGGATCGTTAGTTGGCAGAGGTTGAAGGTACGTGATGCGGATTTCGGGTGGGGTAGGCCTGTTTTTATGGGACCCGGTCGGATGCCCTGTGAAGGGTTTGGTTTTCTGCTGCCTGGTGGAGAAGGGGATGGGAGTTTGTTGTTGGTCTTTGCACTCAAGGAAGAACATATGGTCAAATTTAACAAATTGTTCAATCAGTTCTAGTACACACGAGATTGCAATTTGTTTAGGTCTTGGTGGACGCCCACCATGATATCTGCATATATACATCACGCCTCCTACGTGCTACCTCATCTTGCATGCTTTTAAAACTATACGTCAATGTTAAAATCATGCATATATTTATATATGTGTCCACACGGTAAAAGGGATAATTTTGATACGAAGGAATATTATAAGAATATTCTTTGCTTCTTTAATTCAACTAATTACTACTTATACTACTGATAAAAATAGATTATGATGCGAAAGTTTTTGACAATACGTAAAGGCATTTGATGATTAGAATTATATATTCTCCATCATATCGTTACTAACTCCAGTTAAAAGTCAACTTTACGTGAATGTGTAATGGTACGTGGGTGCATGTGTTGATGTGAAGTGTACAGTTGGATCAAAAGATCACTGGATTTGACCTCATTCCTCAAATTATGCAATTTATCAACTCTCAAGAAGTATATATGAAATGAGAATAGTAAACAAATCAATTTTCTGCCAATGGTGATTAGATTAGGAACTTTCTTCCCTCATCCACCTAATCTTAATCTTTTTCACAACCAACTAAAGAGAAAACTTTTTAACACTACAAAAGAGAACAGTTATTTCGACAGCGAGTAGCCGCCGACGGTCGTCAAAAGTGATCGAAAATCGATGAAAATAGCTGTCGAAATAACATCCGTCGAGCAACTGCTCATCGATGGACTTTTGAACAGATCAGTCGATAACTTTTCGATGGTCTTCATCAGATCGTTTGACTGTTTTTGTCGCCTCGTAGAGCATGCAATCGTGGAGACTGCTACGTTTTAACCAATTAGTCGTCGACAGCTGTCGCTAGCCGTTGAAAATTTGAAATTTTTTTGTATTCCAACCGCGATTCATGCCTCAAAAAACACATAAATAACAACATATATCGCATTTCAATTTCACACATAAATCGTATATATTAAAGTCCAAATCACGCATCATATATATCACAAAATATATTACATCACTAATAAAAAAATCAGTACATACAATAAACCAACCTCAAATATTTGTTAATACAACACAAATCTCAAACATACATCAACATTTCAAAATATATCATACATCACATCAAATCAACCCCACCTATATCAAAATATATATAACTCTCATACTATCTCACAACATTAAAGTGCATATATATATAATATCTCAACATAAAGGAAACATACATAATCATCGCCTTCAGATTCCTGCGATGAAGGAAAACTACCATGTTGCATATACGCAGCAATGCGCCTATCCAGCATTTGGTACATCTTCGTAGTCAGATGTATGTTTCGATCCTCGAGGTCAGCAATCCGAGTTCTAAAGTCTGAAATCTCCTGTGCTCTTCTATAGTTGGCTTGCCTTCATCTAGGTTATAACATATTTTACCAAAGCGTATGAGTTTTATATAGTGTGATTAATAAAATCAGTGTGTTATATGTAATTCATAAATATATTATACGTAAACACTACCTCTTGATTTCCAAAACCATATGCTTATTCCGCGTTGGCGGTTTCATGATAGCGTCAAAAATCATGTCCTCCTCATCAGTCAAACGGTCTCGACATGTTCTCTTGAGCAGCCTGGTTCGTTCTCATGAACTGATACTGCGATTAAAAATAAAATTACAATTAAAATTCATATTGCATTTTTTAATTATTAATAACTTATAATTTAAAGTGATTATTAATAACTATAATTTAAAATATGCTTACCATGGACTGTTGTGATTTTGTGTCATGTCATGTGTATGTTTTGACATGCTCGATAACGTTAGTACAAGTAAAAAACTTCCAAGTAGGAGAAGGGACGACCACGCTCTCTTTTCTAAAATAATTATTATGTATTATTGTTGTTGTTGTTACGTATAAGATTATACAATGTTATAAGTATTTATAATCACAATTTATAAATTTACCGATTCTTGATGGTAATGTTGGAATAACTTTGAACCCAAGCTATGTGTGACAGGATTTGCATTTCCATTTGTAGAATTCCGCTCAAATTCTGCTTGTAAATTTAACATAAACATTATATTTCACATTGTAAATTGATGCAATTATTATACCAACTTCTGTTAAATTTTTAATAAATATACGAGATTGGAAAACTTACAATCGCTTATGGACTTTTCCAGTAAGCATTTAAAGCTTTCCATGTGGTTGCACTCATTCAATTAGGTTTTCTTCTTCCGTTTTTAATGCTTGACATTATATAGCGTTAATTTTTCTGCCTTTTTTTGTTCCAATAATTTCTACAAAGAGACAAGTTGGTTTCCTATAAATCTATTGTCCTTTGCACATTGAAATTAAAACGAGTTATACATTTTTACTTTCAACAAATTGCATGTTGGCTATATATAAATTACACATTTACGCTTACATTACATCCCTGCCAAATACACTCCACAATGTAGGGTGAGATATACTCCCACGTAGGCTAGCAAGCAATCATTTTGCTCTTGTAGGCAGCCTTAGAAATATCAAGCACAATATATGAGGGCTTCAATTCAAAACCCAAGTATCAATTATGATATAGACATTTAATAAATCATGAATAATATATCATACATAAAATATTTATGATGTTGCAAAAGATCTGATACTTACCCACTCACTTTACTTGCTAATCTGACTATAGGACAATCTACATGTGATGGGCCACTACCATCACCTCCCATGATAGTCTCTCTCTAACTAGAAGAGGGAGGATCTGATGAATGGGAAGATCGCCGAGGTGGAAACACAACATCTGTCACATAGACATATCATTTTATTACGGGAAAACATATCATTTTATCATGTGAAAACATACCATATTTTATGATAAAACATGTAACATGAATAATCACATAAATTAACTTCTATTAAAACATACATCAAAAACCAGTCTTCGACGTTTTTTGATTCAGACCCGGTCTCGTTCTCCATATCATTTTCTTCTGTAGTCTCAAATGCTTCTACTAAAACATTTGGTTCATCATTCAGAGGTCCAAAATCAGTATGGTCATCAGTTATTATTCTTTCACTATTTTGCTCAAGATCTGCCTAATAAGCTTGTTCGTCTGAAATATTCTTTTCATCGAACATAAATCGTGCATTTTTTTAAAAACTATCGACCAATCTGCTTTATCTCTTTTTAGGAATGGATAACGGAGCAAAATAAAATTGTAGTGCCTGTTTGGCTAATACAAAAGGATTATACTTATGGCACTGTTAGTTAATTTTTCAGCACCATATTCTTTGCTGTTGAATTTAAATCCACCGATGAAGAATATTGGATATGTCTTAGACATTTCCTTTTGGTCTCATCGCAAAATGTTTCAATCCTTCGTTAACTACACAATTTCTCGGATCATAAACATAGTTTTAAAACCAATCAGCAAATTCTTACCTAAGATCGCTACATGGATGTAGTGGTCGTAAATACTGCAAATATTATATATATTGCAAATATTATATATATTGCACATATTCTTTAAGTATAATTGAAATAAATATTAAAAAATTCATATATCGAGAATTATCAAGTAATAATACCTAACAAATGGTGTAACTAAATTTTAAAGTTATAAAACTTGTGTTTACCAAAATAAAGGTATCTCGTAAGACCATGTCCACACATAAACATAGATGGGTTTTTATCTTACGATAATCAAAACATTTCACATCAAATCCTGTTATATTATACTAGTGTCTAGTATACAAATAATATCAATCATAACCGAAATTGCGACATTTATTAAATTCCAGCATACTAGCAACAATCGTGGGTTCTACAAACAAAATGGAAGGCACGTAGTGGAGAATGAATTTCCATACAAATGAATAGGTGAAGCGACTACCTTTCGGTAGTACATCTCTAGAGGAATGTACCAAAGCCCAACTGATGTTCCTCTACCAACACAAGATTGACCTGCCTCTTTCTAGATAGTACCAAATATGTCATCATCTCGGTTGTTACCGACCTATCCGAGGGCCTCATAACATACATCCACAATAAACCCAAACATCATAGCGGGAATAAATATATCTAGAAGGGAATGATCATATTCTAATGGTTGTGAACCATATAGCCTTGCCGCATTTACCTTGTTTTGGTTATTTCTAAATGTGAGGCTTGAGGTCACGTTTACCTTTCACATAGCACATCATCTTTTCTATTTGAATGCCACATTGACATTCTTTCGATCACTATTGACTTTCATAAATTTACAACTTCTGAGCTTATACATTTTAGAGAAGGGTGATAAGCTAAAAGAAGTTGCTTTCTCCACCAAAAAAGATGTATCAATGATGTAATTTCAAAAATGCAATGTCAGACTTCAATCCATACAAGTTGTCCAAGAACAGGACAAACCGAAGGCATTCTCCTACCATATCCTTTAGAGAATCACCCCTAGGATTAGTAGTGATTAGTCCTACATTGGATATTTCATAACGAAGAGACCACTTGTAACACCCCTAATTTTTAATAACATTATTCAAGAGATTTAATTAGAATAAATTAAATAGAATAATGTAGATTGATAAGGAGATTGAGGTTGATTAATTAATTTATTTAATGGTCGTGCTTATTAAAATAAATGAGCTTAAATTGGTTAAGTGTTAGTTAATTAAACACGAGGACATTAGAGTAAATTGTCACCCATGTTTCCACCCTTACACTATTTTTCCCTTAGCCATACACGTTCATTTTATCATAAGCAAAAAAATGTAAGTAAGAAAATAGGAGCCGGCCATTAAGGAGAAAGAAGAAGAGAGAAATCAAATCTAAAGCTTAGGATCAAGCTAGAAGAAATCAATCTTAACAATATCCAATTTCCTCATCCAAACTAAGATGAATAATAATCACTACATCTCTATTTTTGGT
This sequence comes from Allium cepa, assembly GCA_030765085.1. Classification (NCBI taxonomy): domain Eukaryota; kingdom Viridiplantae; phylum Streptophyta; class Magnoliopsida; order Asparagales; family Amaryllidaceae; genus Allium; species Allium cepa. The sequence goes on along the minus strand of CM060935.1, from coordinate 55,010,264 downwards.
TTTATAATCATATGATTTCAGATTTAAGGGTAAATTCTTCTTTATGATATGTTGGATGATAATATGCTTGATTTTGAATTTGTATAATTTAAACAGGGGATATGCACGGTTTTATGGTAAAATCGTTTTATGATATATTGGATGATGATATGCTTGATTTTGATATGTTAGGCAACATGATTAAAGTAAATTTCTAGAGTTTTTGGAGATTTTTACTAAGTGAATTAGTATAGAAATTAAATTTTTTTGATAGGAGGACCTAAATGATTTAATTGTTTTGTTAATTAGAAGGGCTTATTTGTTAAATGTTAATTTGTTTTAGATTTAAGAAAATGCGGCAAATATTAGCTAAATTATTTGAAAGTTTATGATAGCCAATCAAGTGTTTACAAGTAGGCAAGTTTGTTACAAAAAAGTTTACTTTATTTATTGAAAACAGCCTTTACTTCAGAATAGCGTGTTCCGCCTCCTTTGGAAGGAGCTTCCAACCCAGAGCTTCCACCTCCAACCTAGCAAAACCTTTTAGGTCGAAACCAGTAAACCAATACACATGGTATCATTTAAATGGTACGTTGTGGATTGGAGAAAGGCGGAAGGTTTGTTTTGTTTTAAAATAAAAACGCTTGCTTGGTTACAAAAAGGGTTTCAAAGTAGTAGAAACCAATGGTTTCGAAAAGGTATTTCTAAAGAAGCTTTTAAAGAAGAGTTGCCGCCTTCGTTTCCAAGTAGTAGCTTTCAAAGAAGTTACTTAGTTTTTATTTAAAGCTTTCAGAAGGGTAGTTTCGACCAAGTCGAAACCCTTCTATGATTTGATGCCTTTCGATGGTATTGAAGACATCAATGCTGTCGAAAGGTACCTTTTTTTTAAAATATAATCCACTTCCTATTGCTTTCGAAAGGGGTTAGGGGTTTCGAAGGTAGTGGTTTCGAAAGGGGTTTCGAAGCCAACCTTTCATTGTTTTACCCAGATGTTTTAATGCTTTCGAAAGGATAGTTTCGGTGCCATCAAGATCCCCCAATACTTAAAATAAAAGGTTTCGAAAGAGAAGCTTTCTCTTATGTTCACTTTGTCATTTTAAATATAAACCCAATGGCTTTGAAGGGTATTGGTTTTGAAAGGGTAACCTTCAATGATTCCGAAAGGGGTATTTTTGAATGGTTTCGAAGTTATGCTTCTATACTTATATGATAATATTTTAACAAGGTCGAAAGGTTTCGAAAGAGTTGTTTTAAAGTATTCAAAAGGCAGGAGCCTAATGTTTTAAAGATAAGTTTTAATGCTTTCTAATTTGGTCATCCTATGAGGTCGAAAGCAAGGTTTCGAAGGTGTCGAAAGGTTTTATAATCCAAATTAATTTTTAAAGGAAAAACCCATGGCTAAGGGAGTTTTGAAAGGATTTAAGTATGTAAATTTGAAGAAGCGTTCCTTGATAAAAGTGTAGGTTAAAAGGATTAACCGTGTTCTATTGTAAATGTTTTCAAAGATATTAAACCTATAGGAGTGGTTGTTAAGTTGTTAAATTTGGTTCTTGAAATATGAATGTATTCACATAATGAAGAACCAATAACTGTATTTTGGGGGATAAATGGATGGAAGAACCAGCAAGGTTAACTCAATAGTGATTACAAATTTAGTAAACTCATGAATGAGTAGAACTGCATCCAGGGAGTCAGGGAGATCAAAGTATATGATGCTTAAATCTTGAAGTAGTTTGGGAGATAGGTTCATAGTAAACCCATGAAAACTATGATTAGGAAGTTATTGGGGGTAACCAACATGTTCGTAGTAAACCCATGAAAACTATGTATTATGGATGGTTGGCAGGGTCCAATTTGTTTGCAGTGAACCTATGGAAACTATATCCGGATTAAGTATTGACATCGGTCAAAAGGTTCCTAGTCAACCCATGAAAACTAGGATAAGAAAGAAGTTAAGGAAGGCATCAGTAGGTTCCTATAAAAATTGGGCTAAGAAGGGAGTTACTGGAGTAATCCATAGGTTTCTAGTCAACCCATGAAAACTGTGATATAAGATGAGTTATTGAAATGACCAATAGGTTCAGGGGAACCCATGAATTAATTTAAGTTAATTGGCAGGGGCCTATAAGTTCTTAGTGATCCCATGAAAACTCTGAAATAGGACAAGGTGTCCATGAATTATAAATAGGTTATTGGTAAACCCATGAAAACTAATAGTTTAATATTGACCCTAGAAACTATAAATATAACAGGAAGTCAATTAAAGTGGGGATGGGATATCCAAGATATTTATATATTTATATCATCATATTTTGAAATGCTTTGTTTTAACTATTGTGGATGTAGGAGCACGATATATGGTTTTACAAAAAGAGTTTTAGGATACTAGTGAGGGAAAAACCCGTTCCGCTAAGCTGCATGGTCTCACTAGATATCTAAATGGCTTGAGTGTTAGATTATTATTCATATCAGGCCTTATATTTGGCTCGAAGTTTTTGTTTTCACCTTAAAATCTCCGGTGCTCAATTGATTTTGAGTAGTTTGAGATTTAATGTTTTCAAGTTCTCTTCTTAGAAGAATAAGCTTACGGAGGCGTGTAGGAGGTAATTAGTTATTTAGAGTTACTTTTCCCGTTGTGTATTTGGATTTAAAGGCAGACTTATTAGTCTTACTATATACTCTGATCAACTAAGGAGGCATCATCATATGTCGCTCTTGGCATAAGCGTAATAGCTATATTTTCTAAACGTGGTTAGCTTTTATGGGATTATGTAATGGACATGAAATGTTTTGAATGGAATGTGGAAATGTGTTTTTAATTTATTAATTTTTTTGATATTCTTCTGATATATGTATCAACGTAAGCTCCGTGGTATTTGGTCGTCGAGGATTAATAACCATAGATGACTACAGCATCCGTAGCTGTTAGTTTTGAGACTCTAAGTAGGGGGATGCTGCACCATTGCTACTCTATGTATATTGGGAGTTTATCCCTAATGATCAACAAGCAGTCCTTCATTACATAAATCCCAAATATCAACGTCTTTCAAACCTACACATCCGAATGCATATATGTTGGTCCGAAGTGGTTCTTAGATAAATATAACCCCAGTCTCTCCAGATTAGCAACGATAAATAGGCTAAATATTTGATAGTCAGTTATTTAACTACCAAAGCAACAAATAATATCTAGTACATAAGCAGTCACTAGGCGCATTTAATAAATCTTTTATTACTTAAATAACTTTCCAAATATACTTCAAATTGTCTTTAAAAAGATATATTCACAAAACCATTTCAAATTTGATAATGGAAAACATTTCCGTATACTTATATCAATGATATAAGCACATTCACAAATCATTTCATTTTCAACAGTTAGAAAATATTCCTGTAACAACCTGCCTTTTGGACATTTTAAGTAAACACACGCGTTGACTTAATCCATACAAAGGGTAGATTGTAATTGGGGTAAATAAGAAAAAAAAAACAGAGAAAGTGAGAAAAAACCAAATAGAATCTCGCAGTGGAATGACAAAATATAATAATCAAATAACAGTTCACGAAGCTGATTACATAACATTAGATTATATTTATACAACACAGAATCAGAATTACACATATCAGAGATAAAAAAATAATGCAGCGGAACAGTACGAATGCAGTGGAATAAATATAGTAAATAATAGTAGTACAAATCTTCGTTTCACAGAATAAGGTCTTCAAATCCTGAAATGCTCAGGCTGACCTGAGCAAATTGAAAAAACAAAATACACGAGTCAGAACTAAAAGATCTTACGTAAGCTAAATCAACGATAAATAAATATTAATGGAACGGATCAGATATGTTTACAGGTTTTGGCATCTCCTATCCAGTGTCTAACATGGGTGCAGTAACTCAAGAGATGTTCGGGATTCACATCTCCTAAGGATCCGTTAAACTATTTACTATGTAGTACAATACACTATTATAATATGTCTACAGTAAAGTAAAAGTATTAAAATAGCGTTAAGGCGTTATCCATATCCCCCTTAACACATTTTATATATTCCCACAGTCTATATAGTACCGTAACTTCCCTGTAAACTGGAGGGCTATTAGAGGGCACTTCATAGGTATGGTACAAAACAAACTCGTAGAAAGTGCTCTAGGGCATGTGAACACGGCACTTGAGGCAACGCCAGGGTAGATATACCAATTGCGGATCCGGACTGGTGGTAACACATAACAGCTACTACTGCCCACCTCGGACACACTCCCGAATCAAAAATTAAGGATGGCCATCAAATCAATCACGAAGTAATAGAATGGTATCGAAGAAATATGCCCGATAGGAGGAATGGCCTCACTTGGCCCGACCTGGCTCCGGTTTTACTCACATCTATGCTGACTCATGGGAGTCAGGGTTGCGTCATACCTTATACAGAAATCGTTCGCCAAACCATCCTACTTCATTTCTGGAATCTCTACCACGTACACAGCTGTTAAAGTGATTTTCGGTATTGGCAGAGAGTATGAAAATATTCGATCTTGGTCTCTTTAACAACCGAACGCTTATTTCACACCGGATGGTGTTTTACGTTTCAAAAGTCAATTCACAATTTATATCAAAATATCATGTCCTCAAAACCATAATGCTTTTGAAATCATATTTTCTTTGAAATCATATTCACCTTTTCAATCATATCGTTTCCAAAATCATAATTTCTTTTCAAAATCATATTTCCAATTAGGTTAAATTCTCACTCTAAAATTATCATATTCAATTAATTATAACATTTAGAATCCAATTTGGGTTTTATTTAACCATATTCTCCTTTAAATCAATGACTTTGGATATAAACACTTCCCCTTTACTTAGTCTGAAAATTTAGAAAATAGTTTAAATAGTTATAAATAGTTAAATACTCTAAAATAGTTTAATTATAGATTAAAAATACTGTTTAATTTATTTAAGATAGTTAAATAATTTTAAAGTAGATTAAATAGCTTTAAAACAAATTAATTAGATTTAGAATAAGTTAAAATGGGTTAATTACTTTAAAATAAATTAAGTGGTTTAAAATAGGTTAAAATGATTTAATATAGTTAATATAGATCAAAATAGTTTAATAGTTATAAAATCTTAAAATTTAGAATCTTAAATTAATATATTTTAAAAAAAATTATATTTGAAAACATGAATTTTGAATTTGTATCAATTTAAAACTGTTTACTTCATTTCAACAAAATCAGACCATTTCAATTTCCCAATAAAACCCAATTCCAAATCTTCAAGTTTAATTCTCAATAGACCATTAAATTTTATATCAATTCCAATCCATGTTGGAAATATCAATTTATATTTACTCTAATTTCAGTACGTTTCAAAGTTATATTTTAAATAATTTTAATATTTCAATTCTGATAAATTTCAATTATGCTTCAAAAATCAAATTTAAAATTTCAGTTTAAATTCCTTCAATAATTCCTTTTACACCAATTCCAGTTTTAACATAAAGTTGAATTTCGATAATAATTCAATTTATATAAATCAAATTTTATTTCAAAATTTCATTTTACTAAATTCAAAAATTAAGGATTTTAAAATCATTTAATTTAACCAATCCAGTGTCCTTATATAATTCTCTACTAGAGTCAAGTGATACAGATATTTATAATTTTAATCCGCAATTTAAAATTTTACGGTTATATATCGTTTCAAATCGCAATCCCGAAATAAATAACATCCATAAAATCGCTCGAGTCTATCATTTCAAGGTATAATGATTTTTTTTCATAATCTATAGAACGTTCGGGTATATTTCATTTTAACCCATAGTGATTCCTAATAGTATCTAAGGGAACATATAGAGTGATAGCATTTCATAAATCAAATATGGCATCCAATCATCTAATAATAAATTCAAGCATCCATCACAATTGTCATCCAATTCAATCAATAAATATCAACAAATAACTGACTATTTTTCACAAGCAATTAACCGGCAAAATTTAAATGCAATAATAAATTAAATAACGATTTAATTCAAATAAATTCAAACTGGAATAGTCAAATTAATATACCAAACATGCATAAATAAATACCTAATCAAATCATAAAGTTAATTTAACTAATATAGAAAATTTTAGAAGTTGTGAGTGAGTCAAAACACTCACCTTCGACTTTAAATCGAATTAAAATCCAATTTAAGCCCAAAATTTGAACGGTTTCAGAATTTGTCCAAACTGATGTCAAAATGTCCGTAATTTTGATACGATCCTAAAGGAACAAACCACTCATGAAACAGACCTCGTATATGAGAGTTATGCATATTAGAACATTAATGGATTAAAATTAAAAATATAAATAAAATAACCTTGCACACAAATTGATACCTTCCACGTTAGCGCCGCGTATCATCTCCTGATACAATCGAACCCTAATATCACGCAAGCACGGACACGAATCATGAACCCAGCCGCCACTCCAAAATGTTCATCACCACTGCGACACTGCCGTCCACCTCGATCGGCCAACCCCACGTGACACCCATCACCCACCGTGCCCACACGCACCCCGACGTCAGCCGCGCCTCCCTGAAAATGCCCCCATCCGAGACCCACACATCACCGTTCCACAACGATTTTAGGAAAAATCATGGGCCACTTGCCTGATGTAAATCCATGGATCCACATCTTTCGATGACCTCTACACTTCTGCATCACCTGATCGTCAAACGGTCAGCGATCCACCATTGGATCAAAACCCTAACAAATGAACGGTTGAAACTAAATCGCTAATTTTTGGACAAATGATGATTCAATTGCAAAAAAAATTGCACAAGTGAGTTATGCTCATTGGGAACTTCAAAATAGTATATAATATGTTAGAGTTTGAAGGAGTTTGAATTTTGATTCGGTTTTGATTTGTAATTGAAATTGGAACATGGAATTTTTTTATCTACCGTTGGAAAGAGAGAAGCTGATAGAATTGTACGTACAGACAAATGGAATAAAGAACAGTTAGGGTTTATAACATGTTATTTATAGGTAGGTCAGAAATACGAATGAATGGGTGAGATCGATTTGAAGGTTGAACGATAAACAACCTGAATAATCCGTTTTGTTTCCAAAACGAAAATGGGTCATCCTATATATCAAAATAGATGTTTTCAATATTTTCAAACTCAATGGAATAGATTTCAAGTCCTAATTTCATCGTATGAAGAAGTTATGTTAAAATCAGCTTATTTCAAAATTGATTTCAATTGATTTGATTTCTAGGCGTTTCGAGTCCATATGATCAAACAACAAGTTCGATTTCTATGGAACTTAAAACCTCACAATAATTTACCGTTGCGGATCCGATGAAGCTAGTTTTGTCGAAACCCGAGATAGTGGCCAAAAAGGCTATTTTCACATTAATTAAATTAATTAATATTAAATTAATTAATTCACTTTTTAATTCAATATTTGTTAACTAACAAATTTCATTATTTTTGATTACTTTGACATTTATAATAATTCAAAACAAGTTTACAGATCAATTCGGTGTTTAAAAATTTACAAATTACAGTGTTCAATTTCAACTGTAATTAAATCCAATTAATTATAACTTAAATCCAATAAAAAAATTTTATTTGATTTCAAACTTTATATTCAATCAATTATTACTCAAATAACATAGTTAATATTGGTTTGTCTTTCATTACATTAATATCCTCCAATTTCCATCTTTATTTATTTTAACTACTATATTTCCATTTATATTGAATTTTTGTCAAATTTATACATTAATTAAAATTTAAGGTCCCAATTGGTTTATTTTTCTTGATTCAAATCTTTTATTAAATCAATTATTTCATTAAGAATATAATTTCCATTTATATATATTTTATTACAATCATAGATTGTAGTTATTATCTTAACTCACATTACAGTAACATTTAATTTCATTCAATTATAATTGATTTCCAATTTAACTTAACAGACTAAATAAATAGGTAACATATAATAGTTTGCCACCATTTACTTTTAGTCACATTATTAAGTTATTATTTATAACCAAATATTACAATTACTTACCTAACACTAATTTTATTCAATACTATTAATTTTATATTATTTCATTAGTTGATTCAATATTTACATTTATTTCCTTATATTCGATTTATAACCAAGTATAACATTTAAATCATTTCAATTAATTGAGCTTTCATGAACTTAAATTGACATTATTACCTTTCATTCTATTTATTATTTCATTAATAATCCACCAAATTTTTATTTCTCCCATTATTAACTCACAACATCTTATTAAATTATCTACTTTTAATTATTGAAAGTTTACTGGCCGTTACAATTTCCATATACTTATATCAACGGTATAAGAATATTTAATAACACGACCATTTGGAGACACGTCAAATAGATTTCTATAACTGTACAACTCCAGAGTTCATACGCCTCCGGACAGGTATTAATTATAGGAAGCAATGGTCATACACCACCAAGCCTTTAGTATGATCATAAGAATCGATTCGTGTATTTCACGATGGAAGGTCAAAACATAATTTATTGGGCCAAAAAGAATGTTGAGTAAAACATCGTTACGACAACCCAAAACACTAGTATAGGGCTTCGATTAAGTTATATATATATATATATATATATATATATATATCGTATACTCTATAAAACATTTCTTTTTGGAAATCATTTACTATAACAACAGTGTTATAGTCCATGCCTTTCATACTTTACCAAAAATGTCTATTAGAACAATAAATGTTGAAATCTATGCTTTCGATGCTTATCACATTTTTAAAACATTTCAAAACCATTTAATTCCATTCGGAATTATTATTTCCAAAACATTCACTTTAAAAAGATAAATTACTATTAAAACCATTAACTCATCAAAATATTACTTTCAAACATTCTTTTAAATAAAAATCCGTATGTAAATCTCAACATAGGTCATTTCTATATTTACAAAACTATTTTTATAAACCGCCTTTCTATTTTATAAAATTCCTTTATTTACAAAATTCTATTTATAAATCCATTCTTTAATAAAAACTAATCTTACTTAACAATATCCACTTCATAAATCCATTTCTTTATAAATCTAATTTATTTATAAAATCCATTTACAAAATAACTTCAAAATCATTTGCAATATATTTATAAATTTCAATTATAAATCAACTTCTTTATTTATAAAACTATTATCTTGTAAATCTTTTTTGTAAACTTATTCAAAAATCTCTAAATCAAAGTATTTCTCAAACTATATTTTTGTAACAACAAAAATCATAACTTTTTATTTATTAGAAAAAGTTCAATCCTTTTTATAATTGAAAATTTATTAAAATATATACACTTTCAAAGTTACGTCGAAATCCTTTTCAAGTCAAAATCATCATTTTTAGGATTCCAAAATACCAAAAATAAGGCCCAGTGCTACCATAGCACTAAATAACTCAAATCACATCAAAGACATCAACATGACATCCATAATTAACATATATATGAAAATAAAATCAATAGTGGTAAGGAATCCTGTTGGATCCCTCCAACTTATCCCCCTACATCACAGACAGCATATAATCATAAAAATATAAATCAACTGCTTCAAGGCGGGATTCATGTACAAATGGTCACATGCTCATACATGGGAACGTAATAGGGTCTCATCCGCTCCAATAGGCGGGAATATATCCAAAACAACTAATATATGTAATATATCATCCAAACAGATAACAAACAGCATAAATAAAACTATTTCCACTTATATAAAAATATAAGCAGGCCAAAAAGGTGATTTTACTCACAAAAATGCCAGAAATTGTCTAAGCGCTTTAGTTTGAATTAAATTTGAATAGTCGTTCAATTTAAGTTAAAATTTCTACTAGCTCTGAATTCGTCCAATTCAATTCCATAACGAGTGCTCGCTGATACGAATGCAATGAAATTTGTCGCGCTCGAAACGGACCTCGTACGGGAAAGTTATGGATTAATAATCATTCGATATAATTAAATTATAATTGATGTAATCATTAAAATATTTAAAAGTTAACTAATCTCCTCCCTCCCACTACCTGTTCATGGGCTCGTCTCATTCTTCCCAGGCGAACGTGAATTATTTTATTTTCTTGAACTAACGACGATCGCTCGCTCCATACACCAGCACCGCTGACCTGCCCTACGTCGTGCGCCGCCGCCGTCGTGCTCCACTCCCCCACCTCGCATAGCATGCTCACGTGCAACGCCACGAAACTCAATTTGCTGCTTTCGAACATGAGCAAATTTCGGTCACCTCGATCGATGATTCGTCGATCCAACCGTTGGTTAAGGTCGTATAGTCATGCTCCACATTTCCCTAGTTGAAGTCGAAGGCTAATTCAGCCCCTAGAGTTTCCGATCATTGGATGGAAATATTTTTAATGGCGGTTGAAATTTACTTAGGGTTAGGTTTTGCAAATGAAGGAAGTAGATGACTATTTATAGAAAATAAACTCAGCACTATTCATCCGTGAAAATTTCGACCTCCAAACGAAGCATGCCGCCTAGCGTTTTGTATGTTATACCCCTATTCCAAACACAATGGAATATATATCGGGAGCTAAATCTATCATATATAGAAGATAGATTTTCAAAATTGAATTATTTTAATTAAATCCTTTAGTTAAATTCTACGCGTTTCGAATTCGTACGATCAAACGGCACGTCCAATCGCCATGAAATTCGACAGCATATAATAATTCACTATTACTGATCCAATGAAACTGATTTCGTCGAAATCTAGACAGTTCCCAAAAAGACTATTTTTACACGTTAATTAAAACAATTAATTTCGAATTTCGGTTTAATCACTTTAAATCAAATTTAACAGTTCACTTACTCCATTCTAATTTAAATAGAATTTAAATCAACTTTAGAAATCATTTTCATTCTTATGAAATCCAAGTTTCAATTTTTTAAACAATTTCAAATATTAAATTAACAATTTAATTATCAAATTAATCGCTATATTTGGAATATAAGTTATTTAACTTACAAAATTAACTTTTCAATATTTAAAATTAATTAAATATTTCAAATTCGGATAACTAAAATTCTGGGTTGTTACAGACTCCCTTCCTTAAATGAATTTCTTCCCCGAAATTATCAAGTAAGAAAAATGCCATAAAACCATTAAACTTTTCCAAATAATTAGTTGAAATAGATTACCGAATTCATTTAAATCTTTTAACTTTTCGAAATCAATTAGTTAAACTTCTTATGAAAACTTTTTCTAAGTCCTCAAATTCATAATTAACTTTCCAAAACCAACTAATACAGTCCATTCATTCATCCTAACTTATAACTCAAAATCAAATTTTTAGTTATCAAATTCTTTTGCCCAAAATTCTTAGAAAATTTCTAACGCCTTAAATTTACTGAAAATTTCGCTAGCATCTCCTTTGCATAGTTCGATCGAAGTAAATCACAATATATATATATATATATATATATATCACAAATATACATCTCATCTTCAAGGATGAGGCATCCCGTAGGGAAAAATATTAAAGTACGATATGCAATCCGAGATATGTACCTTTTATTATATTAGCAAGCATATATAACGAATATAGCGTAAGCGAGCTCCAAATGCGGAGCATACGCCATCCGACCTACTAATCACTCAACAACAAATGGGAATATGTATATAGAAAGTAATATCAATATATAACATGTACTAATGCAACAACTATATGCAAATGTAGCAAATGCAGCAAGAGAAACCATCAAACAATTAATATTCTTTCAATTAATTCATAAACATATCAATTTGCATTTTCTAATGTCAACATTTAATTTATTAAACCCGTACGATGTACATATATCATCCATATGCAAAATCATACCTAGTCGGTTGCTTGATCACATAATTTCACTTCCGAACTAGTATCAATCACACGACCACTCTAATGTGGACTCGGATCCGGTTCCTTGATTAGAAAACCCCCATTCTCCTTACATAGCCATATACTATGATAGAGAATATCAGAATCAATCAAAAATCCATACCTAGGGTCCGCCGTCAAGAAATCGAATAAAAAAATATCCTAACTCAGACAGGTGTAAATCACCTCGAAATCGTATATTCGAATCTGGATCAAACAGTTTTGCGAACAAAATAATAATTTATAGCTTACATATTTATTTCAATTGATTTCTTATTATATCCCATTCTTGTTCCCGATTCTTTTATTTACATTCATTTATTCATAATCATTTTGCATATTTCTTTATGTACTCATTTTTTACTTCCATTTTCCATATTTATTTGATCCGCATTCAATTGAAATCCAATTCAATTATTCATATCAATTTCACTTACATTCAATTTACTACATTCACTTATTTATCTTCACTTCAAATTCAATTCATGTTTAACAACATTTCATTTCATGTACAATTTATTTAGCATATTTTCTTTTAATACTAACAACAATTAACAATCATTCCATAAAATTATTTACTTAAATTTATTTCAAACATGTTATACAACACTTCTATTTTTATTTTCACTTCAAAACTTAAGTTCTTTCAATTCTATCAAACAACATTCTAAGCCATATTCAATCCATTTTACAACTCAAGTTGAATTGCATTTATGACTTAAGTTCATTCTCATTTCAAAAGTCAAATTCTAATGTACTTAACTCGTTTCAATCCACTTTAATTATCTTGAGTTAAATTTCATTTTATAACTCAGATTTAGAATTAGATTCTTTTCTTCTTAACATTCTCATTCAACAAATTAAAATTTGTTTTTAATTTAACATTATTCAAATCTATAAGTTATAAAAACTTATTTACTTAAATTTCATGAATTAATTTGACTTAAGTTTATTCACGTACTATATTTACAATTCAGGTTATATAATCACTTTACGACTTAAGTGTATAGTCATTTCATTATTTTATCTAATTCATTTCAAATTCAATTTACTTACATTTAACCTTTCTTAAGTCAAACTTCATTTCATTATTTCATTTCACTAACTCAATTTATTTAACTTTACTTAATTAATTCTTTTATTTTATATCTTAAATTCATATTTACTTTTGTTTGCTTAACCAAAATGTTCAACCATTTTAAAATTTGGTTTTACTTTCCTGTTTAAATTCATAAGTTGTAAACTTATTCCTTATCTATACTATTTTCAAATTATTAGTTCAAAGACTTATTTTCCCTATATTTTTCAAATCATACTTGGAATTTTTACAATTAAAACTTGTTTTTATCATAACACAACTTCAATAGTAAATTAAGGTGGCAATTCATCACTTAGAAACTTGAAATTGAATACTGATGATGCTGCAGTCATCACCCGAATTATTTCCCAGCAACCAAAGTGAGTTTAGTGCTTTTTAATTCATTTTAATTCTCTTTTTTATTCATTAATTACACATATAAATTCATACTTATATAACTTCACTTGGTCATACAAAACCATTTCTTATTTGCTTATATTTGTTTATATTTATAATAATCACTTTTTATTAAAAACAAAAGCAATAAATGATAAATGATAATAATCAAGTATTACCATTCACTGACAACCAACAAACAATATATAATTATAATAATTTCTGAAAAAAATTATTCCTTTATATATAAAATATAATTTAGGTAAAATTATTTCATTTACCCACTTTAAAACAATATTGCGTCAGTTTGCCTTATTCAAGTGTTTTGGAATCCCAATTGATAATATTAGCCAAATGCATCGACCAGAACCCAAAATGCAAACTTAACAAATCAAACCACCCAATATAAAACATTTTTGTATCACTAACAAATACGCGCTCATATATATAATAAATCAAACTCAATCTAGGGAATTACCGACCTTATCTATAATGAGTACCCATTAAAGCCTAGGTGTGTCGCTAAATCCTAAGCTCTAATACCAAACGTGACAACCCGCAATTCCGACCCATTTAGAGCTGACAATAAACCATACGTATCCAACCTAAACCGAATGAAAAGATGAATAATCATGAGAAAGAAAGAAGAGAGAAGAAGAAAAGAGGAGAAAAGGAGAGAAGAAGAAAACAGAAACAAAGAAAAAGAAACAAAAACAATCACAAAATCTCACAATCGTAGCGGAACAACATATAATATAATATCAATGATCTTTACAAAACAAAAACTGTAACATACATACATACATACATCAGAGTATAACAATCAATGACTAATCATCAGCCTGGATAGTTGTAGTAATCTGTCCTCACAAATGCTAATAATTTAAACAATAATGCAGTGGAAAAATAAACATATATGTGAATGCAACCAGAAGACTTCCAGATCGTCTGTTGAAGATCCAAAACATCAAATCTAAACCTATAAAGGTTTGATCTGAGCATTGAAAATGAAGAACGCCCAGACCACTCTAGTAAACCAGCATGAGAATACAAATCTCAACTGAATTTTAAAGTTGTAAAACTTTTCTTTATCAAAATAAGGGTATCTCATAAGACCATGCCCACACATAAACACAGATGAGTTTTTACCTTACGATAACCAAAACATTTCATATCAAATCCTGTTATATTGTACTAGTGTCTAGTATACAAATAATATCAATCATAGCTGAAATTGTTACATCGATTAAATTCCAGCATACTAGCCACAATCAAGGGTTCTACAAACAAAATGGCAGGCACATAGTGGAGAATGGATTTTCATACAAATGATTAGGTGAATGGTCTACCTTTTGGCAGTACATCTCTAGAGGAATGTACCGAGGCCCAACTGCTGGTCCTCTACCAACACAAGACCTGCCTACCCCTTTCTAGATAGTACTGAATTTGTCATCGCCCTGGTCGTTACTGACCTATCCGAGGGCCCTCATAGCATATGTAATGTCGCGGATTTTTTCGACTTTCGAAAATTCAACATCGACACTCACTTTATCGACTGCCGAGAAATCGAAGGCCGAAAACCCGAAATGTTATGGGTTTTAAAAAGAATTTAAGAAAAGAAAGAGGTAGAAGAAAATAGAAAATTTAGATAGGGAAAAGAAGGTAGAAAATTTTAAAATAGAAGAAAAAGAGAATAGAACGGAAATACATAGAACGGAACAGAAAACAACAGAACAACATTAGAATCTCACAATTCGCAGCGGAACAACATATAATAGATAAATGAATAATCTTTAAACAAAGAACTATCAGTTATTACATATTATACATTTCATTACATCATATCATCAGAGTATACAACATCATCATATAACAACAAACAGTGCAGCGGAAAAAGAAATACTATATAGCTAGTAATACGCCATGCCATCCAGCTTGCCTCCAGCAATTCCTGAATATCCAGAATATCCTGATAAACCTAACTCTTGACTGCCCGTGTGGAAATTGGTGGGCACCCAGAGTTTAGAAAGGAAAACAATAAACTCCAAGTCAGTCATGTGACTGGTGTGAGAACTCAAAACAGTTTATTTGTCTTTAAAATCAAAATAGAGGAATATTTTTAAATTCAATTCGCAATGCTTTTAAAAATGAGACTACCATAAGGCCTCCCGCACACACACACATGCAAACGCAGAATCGGAGGAGATTTCTCCTTATGATAGCCAAAGATGCTTGATACGCATTTAAAAGAACATTTGATATTATTATTAGTGCATAATGTAGGAAAAATTCATTTCGAAAGTAGAATATAAATCTTAGCCAGCATAGACATTCCGCACTTATGCCTACTATAGCTACTATGTTCAATAGTAGGTTACCGCCACATTCCATAGCAGGTTATACAACTAAAACCGTACAAGTTTCGTATTGTTTCTTTGGATTTCCAACAAATGATCAGGCCAAGGAACTTCCCATTGCCACATGGAAACGCCTCTGGCTGGACGTTCCCGAGAACTTAACCAGCTCTCTGCCAACACAAGGCCGGGTTACCTTTATCACTAGGTAACTACTACACGAATATGGCATCCCCCGGTCCCATTGGACCTTTTAACCGAGCGCTCGTCACCAACAACACCACACAGTAATAAATATAGTGTATCAACATGAGTAAGTATCTGGGCTCCATACCATGATACCACCCTTTCCAGAAGGAAATGCACATACCCTAAAGGGAGCTACCCCTCATAACCTTGCCGCATCTTTCCTGTTTTGACCATTCCGGGATGTGAGGCTCGACGAAGTTTCGTCCACAAAAACATACTTTATACAAAAGCCATGCTTTGGGTCAACAAATGATCAATACAATGATCACAAGGATAGACGATCAAATAAACGATCCTATCACAAATAATCAACACAATGATCATCTCAGCATCACTCAGCATGTCACATTACCAAATTGGGAATATATCGCTGATAACTTCAACTATATAACCTCTGAGCACGTACGTCTCAGAGAAGGGTGTTAAGCTAAAATAATAAATTCTCCGCCACCAACAGAAATATATTTGAAAGAAATCGGCTTTATATCTCAACTTGTAATGTCAGACATACAATCCATACAAGTCTGTTCCGGGCTCGAACAAAACCGAAGGCACTTCTTACGAAGCCCTTGAAATCCGGGTATTCACAATCCCGATCGAATTTCCCATCACTTAAGGAATCTCTATACCAGGAGCTACCCAGTGCAGAGACAATCGATAGGTCATCCTATCGCTTTCACAAATACTCGGTCTTCAACACCGATCTTCAAATGCAATTCACAACGACGTATCACATATTCGGAATGGGTTATACGACCCCATGGTCCTTTCCCGGTTAACCCGAATAGTGAGCGCTTATTCAAAAATAAGTGTGGCATTCAAATTCAAACAAATTACATCAAATACCCATTCAAAGGTAAATATTGATAGTCGGTTATTGAACTATCATGGATATGCACACATCACCAGTTTCCAAATAATTTTCCAATTATTTATTTTCCAAAAATATCTTTACTAGATATATAATTTCACACTTCAAAAATAAATCAATATTTATTTTTAAACAGATTCCACTTTCTTTTATAAATTCCATAGTGAATTTTTAATCCAAAATATCCATGAATATTCGATTTCAATTATTCATTTCAATTTATCTTCAGAAAGATAAATTCTCAAAATATTTCATTTCACATTGGAAAACGATTCCATACTTATTTAATAAGTAATTCACAAATCTTTTATTTTCAACACTTGGAAAATATTCAATATACTTAAATCAAAATTTAGTATATATCTCATTCTTTAAGGAAATCATTCTCTTAAACATATTTATTTGGGCCAAAACGAATGTTACGTAAAACATCGTTACGACGTCCCAAAATCACTAGTATAGGGATTCGAATTTAAAATAGATATATAAATCCCAATACTAAACAAAACATTTCCTTTCGGAAATCATTTACTATAACAACAGTGTTATAGTACACTATTTCCTTTTATTTCTCGAAAACGTCTATTTCAACAATAAATGTTGAAATCTATGGTTTCGAATCTCAACATATCTTAAAACATCGTTAGATCGTTTTAATTCTATTTAAAATATCACATTCTAAACATTTCCTTTAACATATTATTCACTATTCAAAAACGTGAATATACTACATTAATAAATTTCATCAATTCTATGCATTTTATTTCAAAGGATTATTCACGGTCTAAAAACGTGAATATAACTCCATACATAAGTTATAATAATTTACTTATCAAAATAATTCATTTCGAATTTATAAAACAATGTTTATAAATTCCATTTCTATTTATTTATAAAAACTTCCTTTTTATAAATTCTTTTATTAACCTATTCCAGTTTATAACTCAATTATAAACTAAAAGTTCATATTATAAGTTAAATACTTATAAAACGATTATTTTACAAAATCGTTCCTTTAGAGACTTTCCAATTTATAAATCTTATAACTTATAAGATCCATTTATTTAACCAATCTATTCTTCAAATAATTTCACCAAATTTATAAATCTTACTATTTATAAATTTCTTTTATAACTTCACAGTTTATAATTCTATAAATTTCATTCATTTATGAATTTCATTTTCACTTCATTCAAACACTTATAAAAACTTGTTTTATAATGTCCATATTTCAATTTATAAATATCCATTTATAAATCTCTTAATATAAATCAATTTATATTATCCTTTTAAAACTTCTTTAATCTCCTTTATTATTTCACCATTTTTGATTCATAAAATAATTAAATTTCATAAATCCTATATTTAAACTTTTCACAATAATTCTAAAATATCTCGATTTAACTATTTTATAAACTCAATAGCATCATATTCTCAAAAATCAGTTTTTTACCGTATTTCACAAAAATCATAATTTTTATAACTTTAAAAATTATAACGTTTATTTATTTAAAATGAATCAATTCCAAAAATATTTTATAAACGTATACTTTCAAAAATCACTTTAAAATCATTTTAAAATCCCAAAATCTGGGTCCAATGATGCTACACACCAAATAGTCAATCACGACTACAACGATATCATATATCGATATGATAATCAATCAAATATCAAAATATCTGAAATTAAATAAAAACTGTTGAGGAATCCAGTTGGATCCCTCCAACCTGTTTTCCTGCATTCACAAACATTAGCACAATACCAATTTCGCTCCAGTACGAAATTATCGCGGTATATGTTCTTATTAAATATTATCCGCTTAATAACGGCGCAATAGGGTCTCATCCGCTAAACAAAAAATGCGGGAAATCAATAACTCCAATATATACATATGCCAATATATATATATTGCTATTATATATAATACCAATTTCACTGTTTATGAAATATTCGCGGTATATGTTTTTAATAAATAACATCCGCTTACTAACGGCGTATAATGTCTATTTTAACAATCAATAAATATCAATCAACATTCAAACATGCATTCAAATATTTTAAATCTAACTATTTAAAATAAAATCGAAACCTATTCGATTGAGTGAGAAGTTCTCACCTTGGTTTTAATTCCGTTTTAGCGATTTATTTTGAATAAAATTAAACGGACGTTTAATTTTACCCAAAATTCTCACTAACTCCAAATGACTCCAAACCAACTCCATCGCGTAGTGCTCGTCCATACGATTCCAACGCAACTGGTTTCGCGCATTTTCGACCTCGTATGAAAAAGTTATGAATTTTTGAAGTTACACGTATTAAAATATAACTAATTACAACAAAATTTTAAAATTAAACCCTACACAAGTTACAGGCCGTTGGATTTCAATCCAAGCCATCAAGACCGCACGTTTTCCATCTCCTTCCTCACGCATTTGTTCCCAGGTCGCGCACGAACACGTTGAACCCATTACATGAATCTAGGGTTTAACTTTGAGCCATCTCCTTCCATCTTCACTTCGATCAAGATGCGCCATCGCGAACGCCATCACATGCTCTAAGTTCGGCCCCAAGGAGAGCAAGCTCGGCCATCTCCTCCACCTGGAAATGCGTGCGCAGCTCCCCCCCTGTCGGCCCCCTTTTCTCCTTCCACGTTGCACCATTTCCGATCATCACCGTATGGAATTCAAGATCTCATCGTGCTCTATAACTTTCGTGTTGAAAGTTTCTTCTAATTCTTCACGGATTGAAAGTAATTAAGGGATGAAAATCGAAAGATTCTGGCCTTAGAATTGTAACTGGCGGCTAGGGTTACATGTTTTATTTTTTATTTTTTAATTATGAAGGGGGTGTGGGTCTATTTATAGAGAAACGATCGACACTATTCATCCGGAAATTCCGAACTCCGATTTACGCGCCGAAACTGACGTACCTAGGGTTTATCCCGCGTTCCGGACACAATGGAACAGGTTTCGGAAGCTAATTCGGACATCTGTGCGAGTTATGGCTGTAAACGCTCAATTTGAATTAAACCGATTTAAGCGATTTTCTAGGCGTTTTAATTTGTACCGGACAAACGGTAAATCCAATTGACTTGAAATTTGAAACCTTACAATAATATCACATTACGGATCCGATGAAACTAGTTTCGTCGAAATCCGAGACTTTTTGAAAAATGGCTATTTTAACTCGCCAAATTAAAATTAAAAATAAATCGATGCGTTTCGAGCTGCCACGATCAAACGATAACTCTGATTGACACGAAATTTGAAATCCGGTAATAACTAACTATTACGGATCCAATGGAACTGGTTTCGTTCAATTCTGAGACTGTTTAAATATTGGCTATTTTACAGTCAATTATTAAATATTAAAATATTCAATTTTCACAGATTAACTTTTAATTCGATTTTAAAAGTTCTAAAATATCATTCTAACTCTAACATGATAAAATAAAATTTTACAAATCATTTTCAATCATATTTAACTCTATTTTCAATTATTTCCATAATTTAACATATTAAATTATCGATTTAATTATCCCATTAAATCCAATAAATCGAAATAAAATTTATTCGACATATAAATTCACTTATTAATATTTAAAATTAATTAAATATTCAAATTTTAATTTCTAAAAATTCTGGGTCGTTACAATCTTCCCCCCTTAAAAGAATTTCATCCTCGAAATTATTAGTAAGAAAAATTACAGAATCTATTAATTTTCCCAAAATTTATAATTAAACTTCTTACAAATCCTTTACTAAGTTTTCAAATCATACTTAGTTATCTTTTCAAAAACAACTACTATTATTTAACTTTCAACTCTAAAACAAAGTTAAAGTTTTCAAAAAATTTCCCAATTTTCTCAAATTTTTCTAACGCCTTAAATTTTCGGAAAAATTCGTCATAGTCTCCTTTGCGCGGCTCGATCCGAAAAAAAAATGAAAGTATATATATCACAAATATACATCTCATCAAGTAATGAGGCATCCCGAAGGGAAAAAAGTATAAAAGTGCGATATTTAATCCGAGATATGTACCTTATATTTTATTAGCAAGCATATACGGCTAATATAGCACGAAAGCGAGCTCCAAATGCGAAGCAAACGCGATCCGCACCTACTAAACACTCAACAAACAACATGAGAACATGTACATAGACAATAATCTCAATATACAACATATAGCAACATAATAACTACATATGCTAACATAGTAAATGTACTCAATAGCAATATATATTCAACCATCAACCAACTATCATTCATAACCAATAATATTCATTCATATTCTCATTAATATTCAATGAAATAGGTTTTCTCAGTTTAATCACATTTGATTCATTAACAGTGGATGTTCTTACTAACATTCATTTTCAATTAGTTTATATTCACTAATTCATATTCGAGTTGGTTCACTTCCAAATCGAATTCAATTCCATTCAAATTTATTTACTTCTAATTTGAATTTCAATTGATTTAGCTTTCAATTTCATTAACACTTAATGAATTATATACAATCAATCAACAATCAACTAACAACCAATGTTTAATCAATACAACCAAATTTATTCACTTTACATTAATTTGGTTCAACACATTTAATTCCATTTGGTTTAACATTAAATTGATTTCCATTCCAATTTATTCAACTCCTAATAACATTAGATTTCAATGAATTAACACTTACATTCATTATTCCATATCAACTAAATTTACATTCAATTGATTAATATTCAATCCATTCATGCAATTCAACAGTTGAATTTCATTACATAACTCAAGTTTATATCCATTTAACTTTAATTCATTTTTGTTTACAACTTATATTCATATAGTTTCACTTCTTGTATATATATAAGTTTTATTTCACAATTGTAAATCACTTTAATTATAATTCATTTCTTATAATTCACTTGCTTATACAATTATTCTTCAATTTAGATTATTCAAACAACTAGACAATCAACTTATATACACTTTTATAATTCTGAAAAATTATTCCTTTATATATACAAAATATACTCAAGGTAAAATTATTTCATTTACCCAATTTAAAACAATATTGTGTCGAATTGTTCTATTCAAGTGTTTAGAAACCCCTTCGGCATAGTTGTACATACTGTGCTGACGAAGGTTCATATGCCACTCAACAAACCAATCATCACAATATAAAACAATTTCATATATTCACTAACAAATACGCTCTCATAGCTATTATTACACTCAAACTCATTCTAAAGTACTACTGACTCTATCTCTAATGAGTAATACCCAACCGAACCATGGTTGTCGCTTAACCATAAGCTCTGATACCAAATGTAATGTCGCGGATTTTTTCGACTTTCGAAAATTCAACATCGACACTCACTTTATCGACTGCCGAGAAATCGAAGGCCGAAAACCCGAAAAGTTATGGGTTTTAAAAAGAATTTAAGAAAAGAAAGAGGTAGAAGAAAATAGAAAATTTAGATAGGGAAAAGAAGGTGGAAAATTTTAAAATAGAAGAAAAAGAGAATAGAACGGAAATACATAGAACAGAACAGAAAACAACAGAACAACATTAGAATCTCACAATTCGCAGCGGAACAACATATAATAGATAAATGAATAATCTTTAAACAAAGAACTATCAGTTATTACATATTATACATTTCATTACATCATATCATCAGAGTATACAACATCATCATATAACAACAAACAGTGCAGCGGAAAAAGAAATACTATATAGCTAGTAATACGCCATACCATCCAGCTTGCCTCCAGCAATTCCTGAATATCCAGAATATCCTGATAAACCTAACTCTTGACTGCCCATGTGGAAATTGGTGGGCACCCAGAGTTTAGGAAGGAAAACAATAAACTCCAAGTCAGTCATGTGACTGGTGTGAGAACTCAAAACAGTTTATTTATCTTTAAAATCAAAATAGAGGAATATTTTTAAATTCAATTCGCAATGCTTTTAAAAATGAGACTACCATAAGGCCTCCCGCACACACATACATGCAAATGCAGAATCGGAGGAGATTTCTCCTTATGATAGCCAAAGATGCTTGATACGCATTTAAAAGAACATTTGATATTATTATTAGTGCATAGTGTAGGAAAAATTCATTTCGAAAGTAGAATATAAATCTTAGCCAGCATAGACATTCCGCACTTATGCCTACTATAGCTACTATGTTCAATAGCAGGTTACCGCCACATTCCATAGCAGGTTATACAACTAAAACCGTACAAGTTTCGTATTGTTTCTTTGGATTTCCAACAAATGATCAGGCCAAGGAACTTCCCATTGCCACATGGAAACGCCTCTGGCTGGACGTTCCCGAGAACTTAACCAGCTCTCTGCCAACACAAGACCGGGTTACCTTTATCACTAGGTAACTACTACACGAATATGGCATCCCCCGGTCCCATTGGACCTTTTAACCGAGCGCTCGTCACCAACAACACCACACAGTAATAAATATAGTGTATCAACATGAGTAAGTATCTGGGCTCCATACCATGATACCACCCTTTCCAGAAGGAAATGCACATACCCTAAAGGGAGCTACCCCTCATAACCTTGCCGCATCTTTCCTGTTTTGACCATTCCGGGATGTGAGGCTCGACGAAGTTTCGTCCACAAAAACATACTTTATACAAAAGCATGCTTTGGGTCAACAAATGATCAACACAATGATCACAAGGATAGACGATCAAATAAACGATCCTATCACAAATAATCAACACAATGATCATCTCAGCATCACTCAGCATGTCACATTACCAAATTGGGAATATATCGCTGATAACTTCAACTATATAACCTCTGAGCACGTACGTCTCAGAGAAGGGTGTTAAGCTAAAAGAATAAATTCTCCGCCACCAACAGAAATATATTTGAAAGAAATCGGCTTTATATCTCAACTTGTAATGTCAGACATACAATCCATACAAGTCTGTTCCGGGCTCGAACAAAACCGAAGGCACTTCTTACGAAGCCCTTGAAATCCGGGTATTCACAATCCCGATCGAATTTCCCATCACTTAAGGAATCTCTGTACCAGGAGCTACCCAGTGCAGAGACAATCGATAGGTCATCCTATCGCTTTCACAAATACTCGGTCTTCAACACCGATCTTCAAATGCAATTCACAACGACGTATCACATATTCGGAATGGGTTATACGACCCCATGGTCCTTTCCCGGTTAACCCGAATAGTGAGCGCTTATTCAAAAATAAGTGTGGCATTCAAATTCAAACAAATTACATCAAATACCCATTCAAAGGTAAATATTGATAGTCGGTTATTGAACTATCATGGATATGCACACATCACCAGTTTCCAAATAATTTTCCAATTATTTATTTTCCAAAAATATCTTTACTAGATATATAATTTCACACTTCAAAAATAAATCAATATTTATTTTTAAACAGATTCCACTTTCTTTTATAAATTCCATAGTGAATTTTTAATCCAAAATATCCATGAATATTCGATTTCAATTATTCATTTCAATTTATCTTCAAAAAGATAAATTCTCAAAATATTTCATTTCACATTGGAAAATGATTCCATACTTATTTAATAAGTAATTCACAAATCTTTTATTTTCAACACTTGGAAAATATTCAATATACTTAAATCAAAATTTAGTATATATCTCATTCTTTAAGGAAATCATTCTCTTAAACATATTTATTTGGGCCAAAACGAATGTTACGTAAAACATCGTTACGACGTCCCAAAATCACTAGTATAGGGATTCGAATTTAAAATAGATATATAAATCCCAATACTAAACAAAACATTTCCTTTCGGAAATCATTTACTATAACAACAGTGTTATAGTACACTATTTCCTTTTATTTCTCGAAAACGTCTATTTCAACAATAAATGTTGAAATCTATGGTTTCGAATCTCAACATATCTTAAAACATCGTTAGATCGTTTTAATTCTATTTAAAATATCACATTCTAAACATTTCCTTTAACATATTATTCACTATTCAAAAACGTGAATATACTACGTTAATAAATTTCATCAATTCTATGCATTTTATTTCAAAGGATTATTCACGGTCTAAAAACGTGAATATAACTCCATACATAAGTTATAATAATTTACTTATCAAAATAAGTCATTTCGAATTTATAAAACAACGTTTATAAATTCCATTTCTATTTATTTATAAAAACTTCCTTTTTATAAATTCTTTTATTAACCTATTCCAGTTTATAACTCAATTATAAACTAAAAGTTCATATTATAAGTTAAATACTTATAAAACGATTATTTTACAAAATCGTTCCTTTAGAGACTTTCCAATTTATAAATCTTATAACTTATAAGATCCATTTATTTAACCAATCTATTCTTCAAATAATTTCACCAAATTTATAAATCTTACTATTTATAAATTTCTTTTATAACTTCACAGTTTATAATTCTATAAATTTCATTCATTTATGAATTTCATTTTCACTTCATTCAAACACTTATAAAAACTTGTTTTATAATGTCCATATTTCAATTTATAAATATCCATTTATAAATCTCTTAATATAAATCAATTTATATTATCCTTTTAAAACTTCTTTAATCTCCTTTATTATTTCACCATTTTTGATTCATAAAATAATTAAATTTCATAAATCCTATATTTAAACTTTTCACAATAATTCTAAAATATCTCGATTTAACTATTTTATAAACTCAATAGCATCATATTCTCAAAAATCAGTTTTTTACTGTATTTCACAGAAATCATAATTTTTATAACTTTAAAAATTATAACGTTTATTTATTTAAAATGAATCAATTCCAAAAATATTTTATAAACGTATACTTTCAAAAATCACTTTAAAATCATTTTAAAATCCCAAAATCTGGGTCCAATGATGCTACACACCATAGTCAATCACGACTACAACGATATCATATATCGATATGATAATCAATCAAATATCAAAATATCTGAAATTAAATAAAAACTGTTGAGGAATCCAGTTGGATCCCTCCAACCTGTTTTCCTGCATCCACAAACATTAGCACAATACCAATTTCGCTCCAGTACGAAATTATCGCGGTATATGTTCTTATTAAATATTATCCGCTTAATAACGGCGCAATAGGGTCTCATCCGCTAAACAAAAAATGCGGGAAATCAATAACTCCAATATATACATATGCCAATATATATATTGCTATTATATATAATACCAATTTCACTGTTTATGAAATATTCGCGGTATATGTTTTTAATAAATAACATCCGCTTACTAACGGCGTATAATGTCTATTTTAACAATCAATAAATATCAATCAACATTCAAACATGCATTCAAATATTTTAAATCTAACTATTTAAAATAAAATCGAAACCTATTCGATTGAGTGAGAAGTTCTCACCTTGGTTTTAATTCCGTTTTAGCGATTTATTTCGAATAAAATTAAACGGACGTTTAATTTTACCCAAAATTCTCACTAACTCCAAACGACTCCAAACCAACTCCATCGTGTAGTGCTCGTCCATACGATTCCAACGCAACTGGTTTCGCGTATTTTCGACCTCGTATGAAAAAGTTATGAATTTTTGAAGTTACACGTATTAAAATATAACTAATTACAACAAAATTCTAAAATTAAACCCTACACAAGTTACAGGCCGTTGGATTTCAATCCAAGCCATCAAGACCGCACGTTTTCCGTCTCCTTCCTCACGCATTTGTTCCCAGGTCGCGCACGAACACGTTGAACCCATTACATGAATCTAGGGTTTAACTTTGAGCCATCTCCTTCCATCTTCACTTCGATCAAGATGCGCCATCGCGAACGCCATCACATGCTCTAAGTTCGGCCCCAAGGAGAGCAAGCTCGGCCATCTCCTCCACCTGGAAATGCGTGCGCAGCTCCCCCCCTGTCGGCCCCCTTTTCTCCTTCCACGTTGCACCATTTCCGATCATCACCGTATGGAATTCAAGATCTCATCGTGCTCTATAACTTTCGTGTTGAAAGTTTCTTCTAATTCTTCACGGATTGAAAGTAATTAAGGGATGAAAATCGAAAGATTCTGGCCTTAGAATTGTAACTGGCGGCTAGGGTTACATGTTTTATTATTATTTTTTTAATTATGAAGGGGGTGTGGGTCTATTTATAGAGAAACGATCGACACTATTCATCCGGAAATTCCGAACTCCGATTTACGCGCCGAAACTGACGTACCTAGGGTTTATCCCGCGTTCCGGACACAATGGAACAGGTTTCGGAAGCTAATTCGGACATCTGTGCGAGTTATGGCTGTAAACGCTCAATTTGAATTAAACCGATTTAAGCGATTTTCTAGGCGTTTTAATTTGTACCGGACAAACGGTAAATCCAATTGACTTGAAATTTGAAACCTTACAATAATATCACATTACAGATCCGATGAAACTGGTTTCGTCGAAATCCGAGACTTTTTGAAAAATGACTATTTTAACTCGCCAAATTAAAATTAAAAATAAATCGATGCGTTTCGAGCTGCCACGATCAAACGATAATTCCGATTGACACGAAATTTGAAATCCGATAATAACTAACTATTACGGATCCAATGGAACTGGTTTCGTTCAATTCTGAGACTGTTCAAAAATTGGCTATTTTACAGTCGATTATTAAATATTAAAATATTCAATTTTCACAGATTAACTTTTAATTCGATTTTAAAAGTTCTAAAATATCATTCTAACTCTAACATGATAAAATAAAATTTTACAAATCATTTTCAATCATATTTAACTCTATTTTCAATTATTTCCATAATTTAACATATTAAATTATCGATTTAATTATCCCATTAAATCCAATAAATCGAAATAAAATTTATTCGACTTATAAATTCACTTATTAATATTTAAAATTAATTAAATATTCAAATTTTAATTTCTAAAAATTATGGGTCGTTACTGCATACATCCACAATAATTTGAAACCCCAATGTCATAGTGGGAATAAATATATCTAGAAGGGAATGATCATATCCTAATGGTTGCGAACTACATAGCCTTGCCGCATCTACTCTGTTTCGGTCATTTTCGGGTGTGAGGCCTGAGGTCATGTTTATCTTTCACATAACAAATCATCTTTCCTCTTTGAATGCCACATTGTCATTCCTTCGATCACTATTGACTTTCACAAACATGCAACCTCTCAGCTCACGTCTCAGTGAATGGTGTTAAGTTAAGAGAAGTTGCCTTCTCCACCACCAAATATATGTACGTTTATAAAAGTCAACGATGTAATCTCAAAAATGCAATGTTAGACATCCATCCATACAAGTTGTCCAGGACCATGACAAACCGAAGGCACTCTCCTACCACATCCTGTCGGGAATCACCTCTAGGATTAGTAGAGACTAGTCCTTACATTGGATATTTTATAACGAAGAGACCACTGCTACTATATGTATATTAGATGTTTATCCCCAAATGATCAACAAGCCGCCCTTCATTATGAAAATCCCAAATATCAATGTCTTCCAAACCTACACATTTGAATGCATATATGTTGGTCCGAAGTGGTTCTCAGATAAGTCCGACCCCTGTCTCTCTGGATCAACAACAATAAAGAGGCCAAATATCTGATACTCGGTTATTTAACTATCAAAGCAACAAATAATATCTAGTACATAAACAGTTTCTAGGCCCATTTAATAAAATTTTTATTACTTAAATAAATTTCCAAATATTTACTTCAAATTATCATTTAAAGGATATATTCAAAAAACCATTTCAAATTTGATAATGGAAAACTTTTCCATATACTTATATCAATGATATAAGCATATTCATAAATCATTTCATTTTCAACGCTTAGAAAATATTTCCATGTACTTATATCAATGGTATAGTATATTTAATAACACGACCATTTGAACACACACCAAATCGATTTCTATAATCGCAGAACTCCATGGTTCCTACGCCTCCAGACGGGTGTCAAGTATAGGAAGCAATGCTCATACACCATCGAGCCTCTAGTACGATCATAAGAACCGATTCGTGTATTTCACGATGGAAGGTCAAAACATAATTTATTGGGTCAAAATGAATGTTGCGTAAAATATCGTTAACACTAGTATAGAGATCCAATTAAATAATATATATACATATATAAATCCTGTATAAAACATTTTCTTTTGGAAATCATTTACTATAACAAAGTAGTCCATGCCTTCCATACTTTCTCGAAAATGTCTATCGCAACAATAAATGTTGAAATCTATGCTTTCGATGCTTATCACCTTTTTAAAACATTTTCCAAAACCATTTAATTCCATTTGGAATTATTATTTCCAAAACCTTTACTTTAAAAAGATGAATTACTTTTAAAACCATTAATTCATCAATTTTTTTTTTCAAACATTCTTTTAAATAAAAATCCATATTTAAATTTCAACATAAGTCATTTCTATATTTACAAAATAATTTTTATAAATCTCCTATCTATTTTATAAAACTTCTATTTTATAAAATTCCTTTAATTACAAAATTCTATTTATAAATCCATTCTTTTATAAAAGCAAAATTTACTTAACAAAATCCACTTCATAAATCCATTTCTTTATAAATCAAAATTATTTATATAATCCATTTATAAATCCATTACAAAACAACTTCAAAATCCTTTACAAAATATTTATATATTTCAATTATAAATCAACTTCTTTATTTATAAAACTATTCCCTTATAAATCTTTTTTATAAGCTTATTCAAAAATCTCTAAATCAAAGTATTTCTCAAAACTATGTTTTTATAACATCAAAATTCATTACTTTTATTTACTAGAAATAAATTCAATCCTTTTTAAAATTTAAAAATGACTAAAACATATATACTTAAAAAATTACTTTTAAATTCTTTTCAAATTAAAATCATCAGCATTTCAAATACCATAAATAAGGCCTAGTGCTACCATAGCACTAAATTTGTCAAACCACCTCAAAGACATCAACTTGACATCCGAAACATCATATATCAACATATGTATGAAAATAAAATCAACAGTGGTGAGGAATCCTATAGGATCCTTCCAACTCGTCCCACTGCATCACTGATTGCATATAATCATAAAAATATAAATCAACCGCTTTGAGGCGGGGCTCGTATACAAAGGGTCATTCGTGCATACAAGAGAACGTAACAGGATCCCATCTGCTCCAATAGGAGGGAATATATCCAAACCAACTAATATATGTAATATATCATTCAAACAGTCAACAAACAGCATAAATAAAATTATTTCCACATTTATAAAAATATAAACACGCCAGAGAGGTGAGTTTACTTACAAAAGGCTAGAAATCGCTTTAGGGATCCAGTTTGAATTAAAATTGAACGGTTGTTCAATTCAACTCAAAATTCATACTAGCTTCGAATTCGTCCAATCCAATTTCATAGCGTAGTGCTCGTTAATACGAAGGCAATGCAACTTGTCGTGCTCGAAACGGACTACGTACGGAAAAGTTACAAATCAATGATCATTCGATATAATTAAATTATAATTAACATAATCATTAAAATATTTAAAACTTGACTAATCTCCTCCCTCCCACTACTTTTTCATGTGCATGTCTCGTTCTTCCCAGCCGAATGTCAATTTTTTGTTTTCTTTTCGCGATCGAATGACGATCGCTCGCGCTATCCACCAGCGCCGTCGACCAACCCCACGCCGTGCGCCACAACTGCCGAGCACTTGCCCCACCCACCATGCACCGCTCGCGCACGTGCAACACTACAAAACCTAATTTCCTACTCTTGAATGCGAGAGAATTACGGTCGCCTCAGTTCACGATTCATCGATCCAACCGTTGGTTAAGCTCGTATGGACATGCTCTACATTCCCTTAGTTGATGTTGAAGGCTAGTTCAGACCATAGAGGCTCTAGTCATTGTCGATCGTTGGATGGAAATGTTTTTAATGACGACTGAAATTTATTTAGGGTTCGGGTTTGCAAATAAATGAAGTAGTTGGTATTTATAGAAAATAAATTCGATATTATTCATTCGTGAAAATTTCGAACTCAAAACGACGCATGTCTCTTGGTATTCTATATGATTTACCCTTATTCCAAACATAATAGAATATATACAGAAGCCAATTCCATCATATACAATCAAATTATTTAATCAAATTCCTTTACTTAATTTCTATGCGTTTCGAACTCGTACGATCAAACAATACATCCAATCGCCACGAAATTCGACAGCATATAATAATTCATTATTATGGATCTAGTGAAACTACTTTCATCCAAATCCGAGACAGTGCCCAAAAAGAATATTTTTACACTTTAATAAAAATGAGTAATTTCCAGTTGATGTTCATTCACTTTTAAATCAAATTTGAAAGTTCACTAACTCCATTCTAATATAAATAGGATTTAAGTCAACGTAAGAAACCATTTTCATTCATATGAAATCCAAGATTCAATTATTTAAACAATTTCAAATATTAAATTTAACAATCTACTTATCAAACTAATCGCTATATTTGATATATAAGTTATTTAACTTATAAAGTTAACTTTTCAATATTTAAAATCAATTAAATATTCCAAATTCGGATGACTAAAATTTTGGGTTGTTACAAATGGGGGCGCTGAAGCTATATTTGTGATATTCCAACGGCTATCAACGGAAAATTTTTGATGTCTTTCGACTGTTTTTTAAGATATTAAAATTTCTCTTCATTTAAAATAAATTTAACTTAATTTATTATAATTTTTTTTAAAAAGTTTATAATAATCCATTTTTATTTCTAAATATGTAAAAGGTTATCTTTAATTATTATGCAATACGTCTTTTACAATTTGATAATTAATTGTGAATTTTAAATGTATTTAAGACAACAAATCCATATAAAATAAAATATCTAGTAAAAAAATTAATTTGTTGAATCTTATATCGATCCAAGGTATTTTGAGCATACGATCAAAATATAAAAGGTAAATGAATAGGTTTAAGCTATCAATTTTGATTTTCAAATTATAGTCATTCGTCGACATTGTGACTTAAATCTTTCATTCGAAGGTAAAACCATTTTCAAATGAGACGAAATTCAAACCATATATACTATTATGTATTTGTTCAATCCGTTTGGTTGGATTTAAAAAGCAAATATAAGAAAATTTAGACAACAAACATGTCATTTTCATAGAAGTTATCCTGACAATATATACTAAGTGAAGTACAACTCTTTGGAAAATGATCTATTTTGAGTCTAATTTCTTTTACCTCTGTTATTTTTCGATTCTAACCATGCGGATTGGATAAATACATTATAATGTGTTAGTCCATGAGATGATGGTTTTGATGACAACAACCATAGAATATATTATAAAATATAAATACTAACATTATAAGTTTAGATATATATATATATGTATATGTATATGCAGGTTTTAACCATGCAGGTACCAAGAATGAAGACTGTACAGTATAGAGATTCAAGATATCAAGATTGAAGACTCATGAGTATCAAGAATATCAAGAGTTCAAGAATTGAAGTAATTTATTCTTTAATTAAAAATTTTGTTAAAACTCATAGAAAAGAACTGACATCTTAAAATCCAATTTATTCGTGGAATGGAATCCACTTCGAGCCTGTTAAAAGGATGGAACTCTAAGTAGGATGAAACCTACGAAAAATCTAATGGAACATTGTTTTGTATCCGCTAACTTTTTATTCAAAATGATTTTTCAAAATTATATCCTGTTTTCAAAATGTTTTCAAAACCTTCCTTTTAAAAGCACCAAACACCTCTATCCTGATTTTAAATAATTTTAGCCTCGAAATTGTCTTTAATTTCAAAGTCAAAATTACTCCTGATTTTAAACTATCTTTTAAAATAATATATTTAACTTTTAATATTTATACTTAAGATTTAAATATAAAATTATAGTTAAATTATATATACATTATTCTCTATATTTACTTATGAATTTTAACTACAGTCAAGTATATTAGAAAAGTTTAAAATAGTTTTAATATAAGATAAAGGTTATTTTTAAAGAAAATCAAATCATTAAAAATTGCTTTGGGATGTCGACATGCCTATGGTGACCATGTCGACATGGTGTCAGTTGAGTTCAAAATTTAAATTTCAAAAGAAGTGTCTATTCGCCATAACTCTTTATGAATGGACATGGCTGTTGTTCTTTTATAAATAGGGGTTAGTTTCAACGAATTTTATATCAGATTTTCTAGTTTTTTCACTCCTCTTCTTCTTCCACATTTCTTAATACATACTCTTACCATTACTCTACCGAAATCAATATTGAATCATACTCGATTACTTCTAGTTTGACTCTCTATCACTATCTCAACAAGGTTCTCCGTGCTATTCAGAGTTATAGACTTCTTTGTAATCTATTAAGCGAGAAAAGGCGTGATTGTGGCCTTGAAAATCAATCAAGCGAGAAAATGTGTGGTTGTAGCCTTGGTAAATCAATTGGGTAAACTTGTGGTCCGGAAATCAAGTATCTCTACCCAGAGGATTGAAATTCTGGAGGGTGTACCTCGTAGCCTTAAAATCGAGGGTGTAATTGTACAATTGTTTTTGAAAGGAAATCCGTACTTGTGTTGCGGGACTGGATGTAGGGTAACTCCGAACCAGTATAAAATCCGGTGTGTTCTTTCTTTACTGCTTTTATTTTATTTATGCATCTGTGTTTGTTTCTATGATTATCCCTGTATCTGTAGATTACATACATCTGTGTCTAAATTAACATAAACTCAAAAGGATTTAGTAATCTTTATAAACACTATTCACCCCCCCTCTAGTGTAAATCCTAGCCTTAAGATCCGTAATCCGCATTTCTTTCAATTGGTACCAGAGCAAGGTTTTTAAAGTTTCATAATCTGATTTTTGAAAAGTTTTCAATATGGCTACCAACAGTGGTACTGTTACTATCACTAGTATTCCTGTCACTAGTTCATTTGTAGAAGGTCAGTCTACTGTCAGACCACCACTTTTTAATGGCAGTAACTATGCATATTGGGCATGTAGGATGAAAATATACTTACAATCTATAGGATTAGAAACTTGGAATATTACACAAACTGAATATTCTGAACCCACAACTGATTTTGCACAGTGGACTGCTGAGCAAAAGACTGTTGTACAAAATAATTCTAAGGCAATGAATATTTTGTTTTATTCACTAGATAGAAATGAATTCAATAGAGTCTTAGTTTGTATGTCTGCATATGAAATCTGGAAAACTTTGCAAGTTGCTCAAGAAGGAACATGCAAAGTTAAACAGACCAAAATTTCTGTACTCACAAATCAGTTTCAATTATTTAAAATGAATCCCGATGAGTCTATTTCAGATATGTATAGTATATTTCATGATATTGTGCATTCTCAAATATCTTTGGTAAAGGAATTTTCTGAAGAAGATCAAGTCAGAAAGATTTTAAATTCTCTTACTCCAGAATGGGATCAAAAGACACTTGCTATCGTAGAGGAAAATGACATCAGTACTTTAAAGATAGAAGAATTAATTGGAAATCTAATGTCGTATGAAGTTCAAATGATCGGGGGAAGAGAAAACAAAGCATCTGAAAAGAAATCAATGGCATTCAATGCATTGACCGATGGATCAGACTCAAACAGCGATAATGATGAAGAGATAGCCTTTATGACCAGAAATTTTAGGAAATTCTTGAAATACAGAATGATGAATAATCTCAAGAGAAACAACTATAAGAACTCTGGAAATCAGAATGTAGTGCCAAATAATGTCAAATGTTACAACTGTGATGAACCAGACCATTTCAAAAGAGACTGTCCGTATCCAGATAGGCAAAATCCTCCTATGAACAATGATTCAGCAAAGAAATGGAAGCATGCATTTACTGCTGCTCTAGATGACTCAGACTCAAGTTATGATGATCAGAAGACAGATAATTCGAACTTGTGTTTCACAGCTGTTCACGACTCCGACGAATTCAAAGAAACAGACTCAGAATAAGGTACATGTTTACAATACAATTGGTTGAAATTGCTTGCTTAGAATTAGTTGCTTGATTGATTGATTCTGAATTGGTGTGTTGTTTGAATTTCAATTTTTTTTATTATTATCTTATTATTTTTTTTTTTTTTTTAATAGTATAATTTTTTGAAATATACTATAAATATTTCATATATATATATATAGACATTAAAAATAATAAGTATATATATATATATATATATATATATATATATATATTTTAGAGAACTTAGGAAAAATAAATTATCAAAATTCACTGGCACATGTCGACATGGTCCCTACCATGATGTCGACATGGGTATCAGAATTTGAATTTCAAAATTTGAATTCAAATGTCTGAATTTCCCTCCACCTTTTCACTTCATTCAATTATCTGAAAAGCTACCTTTTGAGCAGAGAATATGTCCTTTGAGAATCTATTTATTCACTATCTTTTATCATATGTTTTCACTCTCATTTTCAAATTCAAACTCTCTCTTCAAAACTTCAAGCTCTCTACTCTCTACTTTAATGGCTTCTTCAAGCAACCCCTCCACCATGAGAATTTTCAAAAAAATAAAAGAGCAATTATTCAATGATCCAGAGGCAATAAAAGCATACATCAATTATGCTAATTATGCCAAAGTCCATCCCGGAAAGTTTGCTATTTTTCAAGATTTCTCTTCTTATGAACTTGATTCTCTTTTTGCAAACAATGGAGTTCTAAGTCTTATTGATGCTTCTCAAAATGATTTTGTTTGCTATCCAAATCTTGTCAAAATTTTCTATGCTAATTTAAACCGAGGATTTTATCATGGAAATGAGTATGAAATTTGGAGTAGTGTCAATGGCACTAGAGTTGTTTTGAATTGTGATCTTTTGGGTACCATTCTCAATTGCAAGTGTACGGGAATGGATCTTTCTAATTTTAAAATCGATGAAAATGATCGTGAGACATTTCATCACATTTTCAAAGGGAATGATAATTTTGAATTCAAAAATCGAAATTTTCGACCAAAGGCAAGGATTGTCAATCTTCTTTCGCAACATACTTTGACCCCAAGATTGGGAAATTTTAACAATCCTACTTCAAAAGTTTGCAAAGCTCTTTTTGTTATTTTTGGAAATTATGACATAAATTGGGCGCAAGTTATTTTGGATGAACTTCGTCCTAAAAATCTTGAAATGGGTGAGAATACTTTGTATCATGGAATTTATCTCACTCGGACTTTTAACTATTTTGGAGTGGATTTCAAAGGAGAAGAATTTGTTTCTAGAAAAGTTTTCAATCATTCCAACATTCCGCTTATGAAAATTCTATTTGTTTTTCAACCTTATGAGACCCTTGCCGAAAAGGAAGAGTGTTTGGCTCATGAGGAAATGGAAGTAGAGGAAGAGGAAGAAGAAGGGGATGAAATGGAAATTGAAGAAGAAGAAGGTGAAACCTCTTTGGAAAGCATTGACTATCCTCCTAATCCATCCACCAAAACCCTTCTCAAAAATCAAATGACGATTGTTGAGAATCAACGGATTTTTAAACGATCCGTTAGTAAGAAGTTGGACAAAATTTCATCCAAGATGAACAAGTTCATTTCCAAAATCAGCAAAAAACTTGGACTTTCTTCATCATCACCATCCTCTAACTAGTTTTATCTTTTCATATCTTGTTGTATGTATTTTAGTTTGTTTAATTTGAAAGTTTATGTAGTTTGGTGTATGTTTAATCATTGTAACATCTTAGTATGCAATGAAATGAAATTTCTTTTTTGTTATCTACCTTATCTTATCTCTAGAATAAATGTTAGTATAGTATATAAATACACACACACACACACACACACACACAATTATTTACAAAATCAAATTAGTCATAATTTTTCACTAACCCATGTCGACATCCCCTCTATGACCATGTCAATATGTACTGGTCAGAAATGACAATTGATTTTGAATTTGAAATTTGAATAACAACCACATGTCTATTCATTTCAAACGAATTTCTACACCTATATATGCCTATTTCTTCCAGAATTCTTCACTGAAAATTATTTCCTATCTTCTAATTCTTCATTTATTTCACAAATTCAACTATGGCTAATCCAATTCACAATTTATCCGAAAATCTTAAAGAAACTCTTAATTCGTTCAAGAGTATTCTCTCGTTCATTCTTTGTAAGCAGCGACACTTAGAATTGAGTCAAATAAGATGATCAAGGAGCAAGAAAGGCATTTTGATGTAATACGATGGATGACTTCCTCCTTACACAAGGATGATAACGAAGCACATCCTCCAGTCTCTCTCACCAATGACAATGATAATTGGGATGCTATTAAGGCAGATCCAATCTTTGGAGAAGAAGGATGGATGGAAGTTCCATGTAACGTTTGATTTTTATTTTGTTTACTTTGTTTGAATTGTTTGTTTGAATTAGTTTGATTTGGTTTGGATTGATACTCGGTGTGAATTGATTTCTTAAATTGGTTTGATGGTTGCTACATAAAACATGTATATATACACATTGAAATGTATATAATCCTTAATTAATTATCATGTTCATAAGGATAATTATTTCTTAATCTATCTATTATATATTCCATTTTATAGTTTATTAATACAAGTACTCTAGTCCAAGAATGAGGGGGAGTTAGTTTTTGTTGATGACAAAGGGGGAGAAATATAAAATAGGTTAGTTAGGCATAAATTAAGGGGGAGTTATAGATTAAGGGGGAGTTGTTAGGATAGAAGTAATATTTTATAAACAAAGGTTGCCATCATCAAAAATGGGGAGATTGTTAGTCCGTGAGATGATGGTTTTGATGACAACAACCTTAGAATAGATTATAAAATATAAGTACTAACATTATAAGTTTAGATATGTATGTATATGCAGGTTTTAACCATGTAGGTACCAAGAATGAAGACTGTACAGTATAGAGATTCAAGATATCAAGATTGAAGACTCATGAGTATCAAGAATATCAAGAGTTCAAGAATTGAAGTAATTTATTCTTTAATTAGAAATTTTGTTAAAACTCATAGAAAAGCACTGGCATTTTAAAATCAAATTTATTCGTGGAATGGAATCCACTTCGAGCCTGTTAAAGGGATGTAAACCTAAGTAGGATGGAACCTATGAAAAATCTAGTGGAACATTGTTTTGTATCCGCTAACTTTTTATTCAAAATGATTTTTCAAACTTATATCCTATTTTCAAAATGTTTTCAAAACCTTCTTTTTAAAAGCATCAAAAATCTTATCCTGATTTTAAATAATTTTAGCCTCAAAATTATCTTTGATTTAAAGTCAAAATTACTCCTGATTTTAAACTATCTTTTAAAATAATATATTTAACTTTTAATATTTATACTTAAGATTTAAATATAAAATTATAGTTAAATTTTATATATATTATTCTCTATATTTACTTATGAATTTCAACTATAGTCAAGTATATTAGAAAAGTTTAAAATAGTTTTAATATAAGATAAAGGTTATTTTCAAAGAAAATCAAATCATTAAAAATTGCTTTGGGATGTCGACATGCCTATGGTGACCATGTCGACATGGTGTCAGTTGAGTTCAAAATTTAAATTTTAAAAGAAGTGTCTATTCCCCATAATTCTTCATGAATGGACATGGCTATTGTTCTTTTAAAAATAGGGGTTAGTTTCAACGAATTTTATATCAGATTTTCTGGTTTTTTCACTCCTCTTCTTCTTCCACATTTCTTAATACATACTCTTACCATTACTCTGTCGAAATCAATATTGAATAATACTCGATTACTTCTAGTTTGATTCTCTACCACTATCTCAACAAGGTTCTCAGTGCTATTCAGAGTTATAGACTTCTTTGTAATCTATTAAGCGAGAAAAGGTGTGACTGTGACCTTGAAAATCAATCAAGCGAGAAAATGTGTGATTGTAGCCTTGGTAAATCAATTGGGTAAACTTGTGGCCCGGAAATCAAGTATCTCTACCCAGAGGATTGAAATTCTGGAGGGTGTACCTCGCAGCCTTGAAATCGATGGTGTAATTGTACAATTGCTTTTGAAAGTAAATCCATACTTATGTTGCAGGACTGGATGTAGGGTAACTCCAAACCAGTATAAAATCCGGTGTATTCTTTCCTTTACTGCTTTTATTTTATTTCTACATCTGTGTTTGTTTCTATGATTATCCCTATATATGTAGATTGCATACATCTGTGTCTAAATTAACATAAACTCAAAAAGATTTAGTAATTCTTTATAAACACTATTCACCCCCTTTAGTGTTAATCCTAGCCTTAAGATCCATAATCCGCATTTCTTTCATAATGTACATGTGATACGAATTTCATTTCGTTTGAAGATCATTTGGCCTTCGAACGAAAGGCTTTTAGTCCGAACGTAGATAAACTGCTATATATTTAAGAATTAAGATCGGTACCCTGAATTTATTTACTTTTTTAATCATATTTCAGAAGTAGGTCCAAAATACTTTGCATTGACATTAGATCCATAAATAATAATTTTCTACTAAATATTTTCTTTTATATAAATTTATAATGTTAAAGACATTTAGAATTCATAATTAGTTACATAATGGTTAAAAAATATATTTAAATTTTAAATTCATAAAACCATTATGCATCATAAATTTCACTGAAACTGTGTAATAGACGAACTAAAGTTGCATTTGTTCGTCGTTTGAGTTCAATTTTCAATAAAGTCAAATATCAAATTACACAACAAAAGATTATCGAAGATACTAATTTAATTAATCCCAAACCCTCATAAAATTAAAGAATCGAATAAAAATATTTTCTTAGTATTTAGGAATTGAATTAGTATTTGTAAAAAAATTCAAATTTCTAAAATTAATAATTTACGATAATATGATAAATTAAATTACTTAAAGTAGCCGACCATCGAAAATGTCTTGACGGGGACATTAATGGACGTCAAAACTGTCCGTTGATATTTAGACCTTCTCTAGTTGTATGATATTGATGGGAAGGAGTTCTAAATAATAGGGAATTGCCAGAGGTACCCCAACCATCCTAACCACCTCTAATAAACCTAAGAAAGGCCAAGAACTTTTCAACAATACTACAAAAACGGTCAGAGATACTCAAATATTGCTTCCAACACAGGATTTAAATCCGGGAGAGCAAAACCCCAATGTTGACCTCAGGTCAGAGACACTAATCAATCCAAACAGCCTTCTTCTTTGGTAGGTATGATTAAAATGGAGCTTTTAATTTAGATTTTGATCTGGAATATGTTGCCAAATCATCTTAAACAAAAAGAAAATAGTAGTGGTGAAATAAGGGGTCGGTAGGAGAACGAAAGTCAAGTAGAATAGTTCAGTTATCACCTATGTTTTTGGCAACCCCCAACTTATCATCACTTTAAGGCGTTCGTGTCAAGAACTTGGAACCTGACATGCAACTTTGAGATTTACACTATAAATAATGGATTTTTTGTTATCTGGTTTGCAAACTCATTAGATTATGATAAGATAGTTAACGGAGGGCCTTATTTTATTAACAGAAAGTTGGTTTTTTTGAAAATTGGACTAGTAAAGTAAATCTTGATAAAGATTTTCTCTCAACTATTCTAATATGGATTAGACTTCCCGAACTTAATCCGAAACTGTGGGATAATAACGTGATTACAAGTGCTGTATGCATGTTGTTAAAGTTAAATGAACCAATAGCTAAAGAAACTTATCTCAACTATGTAATAATTTTAGTCGAAAATAAAGCAGATGTTGAATTGCTAGAAGAGGCTTACATATCAATGCATAATGGTGAAAATTTAGTGCAAAAAATCGAGCATGAATGGAACCCTCCAAGATGCAAAACATGCGCTTGTATGGTCAAAATCTTGAAAGTTGTACATCTACCAAAGTTTGAAAAGAAAAACCAAATTTGGATAAAAACACACAAGTTGTTGATGATGAACTTAAAGAAGAATGCATGATTGTTGAGGAAATTGTAGGTTTGAAAAGTATTGGCATTCAAAAAAAATACAATTACAAACAAACTCAAAACTTCTGAAAGAACTTTAGAAACTAGTAAATCAAAAAATGGAAATAAATAATGCAGTGTTACAAAACCAAGACGAAAATGAGGCAATGTCAAATCCTATAGTTTCAAATGATGATTATAAGTTGAATGGGTATCCAATTCAAAATGAGATCATGCAAGAACACACTTTAGACAAGAGTTTAAGTGGGGATGTAAATCAAGATATGAACATACAAGAACCCATCATGCAAATAGGAGTACAGGTTAACAATATGAACCAAGTAGTAGAAGGCCAATTACAAGCAAATGAGGATTATAATAAATGGTTCATTGAGCATCCCACAGCAGGAAAACTCAAGTTTTAATGTAAATACTAAATATATGAACATGTAATTCAACATAAGTAAAGAGAATGAATATAATTCTACCATGGGAATGCGATAACAATAATAGCCCCACCACAAAGAGCGGGAACAGATTCAAGCCTTTTAATTCAAAATGCAGCTAGGTTGCTACTTCCTCTCTTACAAACTCAGGTAAAAGAAAGAAGAGCAGAATAAAAAATATCAATGAAATCATCACCTCAAATAAGGAAGGCATTGCCGAAGATGGGAAATTTAGGTACAAATTCATAATGAAAAACCCAAACTGAGAAAATCAACTTAAAGTTTAAGATAAAGCCTCCTGGCAAAAAAAGGGCATGAGAGTAGTGAAGGAGGATTGTTCTAGGCTTACACCGTGGCTGAAATAAATATCCTTGATAGTATCCTTTGTAAATAAACTTTGCTTATATTTTTCAGTATAATACCATCGATTGTTGCATGGAATATAAGGGGTTTAAACTCCTCGGAACGAAAATTAGATCTAGCAAATTTACTAAACAATTATAAGCCCAGTATTCTAAGCATACTTGAACATAAACTAGGCAATAAAAAATAGAAACCTATCAAACCAGATCGCTAAATAGCTTGGGTATAATAACAACAACAGCAACAGCAACAACAACAACAATAATAATACGATGAGTGGAAATGGTAGAATAATGATTTTATAAGGTCCAAATATCTAGAAAATAAAACAAAATATGCAATATATACACTATATATGTATAAATAAAGGAGCTCTATTTTTAGAATTACTTTAATATATGCATCAAACTGTGAAAATGAAAGGACCTTACAATGTAAACATTTAAAACCATTTAATAATAATATGAAAAATCCCTGGTTATTACTAGGGTATTTTAATAGAGTTCTACACGTTTTTTTAGAAAAGGGGAGTATCCCACTACCTTTTAATTTTTTTATAGAAATAATGAATAATTCCATTTTGAAATTAGGACTAGTGGAGCCCATAATTTTGGCAACAAATTTACTTGTAAATCTGGAGAATGTAATTCACTATAAACTTGACAGAATATTGGTAAATCAAGGATTTATGAAATATTTTTCTATTTTAACCATAATACATTTTCCCGGCATCTAGTGATCATACTCCAATACAATTATCTCTCTTGAAACATGTCATAAATAAGGAAAAAAAATATTCCCTTTTAGATTTGTAAATGGCTGGACATATGGAAGTTCATATAAGCAAATAATTAAAAAATCTTGCTCTATTTATACGGGGGCACTGCCCAGTAAATTTCAACAATCTATTACAAAAACAAAAGAAAGTTTGAATAAATGGAACAAAAGAAATTCCAAAATAGAAATTAAGCAAATTAGAGGGAGACGTGAGTATTTTTAGAATAGCATGGATAAAGATAACTTAGACTTTTCTCGAGTAAAAAATTATTCGAACTCAGAACAAATTAATTGATGCTCTTCATGTATAAGCAATAAACATGAAACATAAAGAAAAGGTGGATTGGCTTACTAATGGGGATGAACCTAGCAAATTTTTTATGCTAAAATATCCAATAGAAAATATAAAAATGATATAGGCAAATTGCTAGACAAATATGGAGTTGTAATAAATGTAGCCTATCGAATAGAAATAGAAGCTATTAGTTACTTTCTCTCTATATAATGCAGAATCATACCCAAAAGCTTTTCCAAATATTGATACTAAATATTTGCTGCATCCAAATAGTTAAGATACTGTTAGCCCCTATATGTATAGAAGAAATTACAGGCATCATTTTTAACGAAAGCAATGATAAAAGCCCTAGTTCAAATGGATTTATGGCTAAATTTTATAAAACTCATTGGGAAGAAATAAAAATAACGCATGTAACGCAGTAGATGAATTTTTTGTGAATGGGAAAATACTAAAAAATTTAAATCATATACTAATTACTCTTATGCCAAAATAAAGTTCCTAATGAGTTAAGGAATTATAGGCCAATTGTTTGTTGTAAATTTATTTATAAAATTATTGCTTTGATCCTCTGTAATAGAATAAAAATGTTACTGATATACCTAAGTTTTGAACATCAAAGCGCCTTCATTCTAGGGAGGCCAATTGCAGAAAATACTTTATTATCACATGGGTTGATTATAAATTTTAATCAAGGTAGTAAAAACAAAATGTGTAGCAAAAAGATTTGCATAAGGATGAATCAGCTTGGCTTTAATGATAATTTTGCAACCTGGTTAGAGAATGCATAGAAAATGTTACTTATTCAATACTTACAAATGGATCTACTTGTGATTTTATCTATTATAATCGAGGAATAAGGCAAGGAGATCCCCTTTCTTCTTACTTGTTCACCATTGTAATGGAATTTCTCTCTTTACAAATTGAAATTAAGCAAAGCAATGTCAATTTAAAAACCACTAATAGAGTTAAACCACTTATAACACATCTATTATATGCTGATGTCTTGTTATTATTTTTAAAAGCAAATGAAAAAAATGCAAATACTATGGTCAAAATATTTGGAAAATTAGAAGAGTATACAGGTATACAAATCAATAAGTGCAAAAGCAAAATAGAATTAAGCAAAGCATGCCCAAAAAATCAAAAATATTGAATATGTTAAAATTTCAACAAGGAACGTTGCCGGTAAAATACTTAGGATTTCCCTTAGCATGAATCAGATCAACAACAGAGATTTCTCATTATATAATCAAATACAATACAGAGTAGAGGAATGGTCCTGCAAACTACTGTCTCTAGTTGGTAACTAGAATTAACACCGTCATCACTACTATTATCATGTACTGGCTACAAACACATGACATCCCAGCAAAAGTGTGATGACAGCCCCATACCACCCGCCTATCAATGACCTAAAAGAACGCTGTAGCATTGCCAGGCTGATATGAAACGATCATCAAGGTTGAAATTTAAAGGAGAAAACTTGTTGCATATCTCACAGTGTATGGATAAAATAATATATAAAATATAGAACATAATATAGTAAGCCATAACAAATGAAAATAACATCTGCACTAAATCATGAGTTATGGTACAAATGTCATAATATCTAAGTACTACATTTCCTCACTACATCCCTCAGAGTATATAGAAACAAACAGTGGAAACTACAAATATAGAGTAATACTATGCTCGTCTTCGTACAGCCGTGTGACTCCAAACTTGTCATCTAGCCTACTCATTCAAGAGTACCCAAGATGATAAGAGGAAACATAAAACCTTGGGTCAGATCATAGTCTAGTGTGAGCGGTAAATGACTATCAAAAGCTATACTGAAAAATATGGTACTAGACAGGTACAAAACCATACTTAACCTGTCCTTACAACCAAAGAGTTAGCACATAATAATAAGATATGATATGCTACTCAAATAAACGACAATAAGATACTATAATAGAACATGCTAGAAGAATCTAAGCAGCC
This sequence comes from Allium cepa, assembly GCA_030765085.1. Taxonomy (NCBI): domain Eukaryota; kingdom Viridiplantae; phylum Streptophyta; class Magnoliopsida; order Asparagales; family Amaryllidaceae; genus Allium; species Allium cepa. The sequence continues at coordinate 54,965,561 of CM060935.1, read as the reverse complement.
TCCTCTATTGACCATATTCCTAATCCCTTCTCCAGCATTCCTATAGATGATAGCTTACTCAAGAGAAATAACAAACATAAACAATCAACCAAAATCTAGTCGTCATCTTCTAAAGCCTTGAATATATGATAACTCATATGGCCCCTTTCTCGTTTTCCAAAGACTAATGGAAATCCCGGTTCTCGATTGTGTTCCCTCGTACTTTCAAGTCTGAAACACCGCACGGTTGTCTCCTACAGTACATCTGTACCGTCTGACACTAGACCCTCTTAGAGAAGTCCAGGATACACGACTGGCGCTATCAGCCTTCGGGTGCTTCCGCATATAGTACCCCCCCACTTGAGCATAACCATAACACTCCGAGTTATCAACGATTCCTTGGCACTCCGAAATCTTCAGAGCTTTCACAACTCTAATCCATTTCCGGACACGAGTCCTGCCACTTAACCTAGTCCATTATACCACAGCCTCGTTTCATCCCAAGCTGTCTATCAACTCCTTCGATCCTACTCCTATTTGAGCCCCTGACCGAAGAGCCGAAACTTCATCATGTGATAACTTCCAAACTGTAGAAGCAATCAGCGAGCTACAACTTCCATCATGATCCAACTATAACAGTCGATCTAAATACTTAGACTCCATTTCTCTTCCAGCCTCAAGTGCACTCTCTCTAGATACCATAGACCCTTAGCCATCCCTCTTAGCCTTCAGGTCTTCACTTCTATGCGCCATAGTCGATCTAACGAAGATGATCCATTCCATCTTCAACACTTGGCCTATCCTCCGATCCAACTTCATAGATCCACTCTAAAATCCATGCTTTTTTCGCTCATGGATCTCACTTCAATTGGCATGCTAATTTGGGATCGGTATCGATCCAATTCAATCGGATCGATGCCAATCCAAATACTTAGTTCCAATTGTTGTGAAACTTTTAGGGTGTCTTCCTGTAGTGCTCCAGAGCTTATCCTCCAAGTTTCATGTGATTCCGATGAACTTTGCTTCCGATATGCTTCGATCACCAATCTAAGTCTTAAAACATGCATAATACTTGCAAACGAATTAGGCGTAACAAGTAATTCAAACATAATAGTGAATCAAACATAGCAAATCATCCAATTACATCTAATATGAACGTACTAATCATCAGATTCAATCTACCATCACAATTCTAACATAGATGTAATCTGACATATAGAATTTCAAAGTCAAATATACAAAAATGACACTGGCCAATGATATAATCCCAATCATATGTTTAATTATGTTAACCTAGGGTTTCTTCTGAAATTACCTAAGTCTAACTACTTTAATTTGATAATTCTTACTTATAATCACCTAACTACAACGTATAATCCATCATAGACTAGTGAGAGATCATAACCACTTACCAAATCTACCAAACCTATGAAATATGATGAAGATCTGATCCAGACAGTGATAAATGGGATGAAGATGCAACCAAAGGATGAGATCAAGCTCTTAGCTGAAGATCTAGGCTCTAATTTGCAATTAGAGACGGTTTGAGATGAAATCCAATGAGATGAATGGAGAATAGAGAGGAGTTAGGGTTTGGGGCTGATGTGAAATGAAAGATAAACTTTCAAATTGTCTTTCTCACATCATATTTATGGTCAAATCTGATTAGACTAATCGGCTTGCTAATTCGACTTATTAATCCCCTTTTATTTCTAGCCAGTAGATTTTAAAACTTAAAACTACTATAACTTCCTAACCACTTATCCGATTTTCCTAAATGACCACTCCACGGAATGGGAAACTACCATCCCGAAGAAATAAAATAGGTTAGAGCATCTAATTTGGCTGCTATCAAAAGTTATATGCAAAATAGGATCTCTAGGGGAAAAATGGTCATATAGAAATTTGAAAAAAAAAATCATAGATGTGTAAAACATCCCTAAAAACCATATCCCAAAATATTAAAATCATACGGCCAAAATGAATTAAATAAAATTATTACGATCATCCGACACGTAAAATACGGGTTGTTACAAAAATCAATACAGAAAACAAAAAAATATGTACAAACTTCATTTGGAGAGACAAATATCACAAACTTTCTTGAAATATAATGCAAACCAAAGAAAACAAATGGCTTCGGACTAAGAAACTTCAAATATTTAAACTCATTATGTGATCTCAAACCACTTTGTGAGCTAAATGGATGAAAGAAAGGTATGTTAAAAGCAAAAAATCCTGGACAATGCAAGTGGGAAAATATCATTCTCACACTTGGAAGAATATATTAAACTGCAGAGATATTGGAATTAAACTCGTCGGAAGACAATTTAAAGATGGATATCAAACATGTTTTTGGTTTGATCCATGGATTAATGGAAATTCATTTGTAAAGTTACTAGGATGGTTTAACGCTTATCAATTTGGTGATGTAAATGCAAAAGTGGACTGCATAATGCAGAATCACAATTGCAATGCATAACAAAAATTAATAGCATCAATATATAAAGGTGCAATAGAAAAAATCATAATAAATCCCAATTCGCCCAAAGATAAATGGATTTGGAAGCTAAATTCAAAAGGAAAATTTTCTTTCAAAAACACATAGAATTACATAAAAGGAGCAAAAGCAAAGGTAGACTGGTTCTCTGTCATCCGGAATAGACCAAAAGCATCCAAAAATGACACATTATGCAAATATTACACTACTGAACATACTACCAACCAGAGATAGGTGCAAAAAATGGAACAATAAAATTGAAACACAATGTTTACTTTGCAAATCTGAATCTGGAAGTAGTGATCACATTTATTTTGACTATGTATACTCAAGACACATCTAGTCAATTGAAAAAACAAAATGTAGCTTCAGCCAATACCAAGCACTTCAAAACATAAGAATTAGTATTCAATTCATCCAATATAAAATTAAATCAAAGGAGTTTGACTTGGCTTGCATTGTCCTCACAACCATAACATATCACTAAAGGAATACAAGATTACACAACAACAAACATGGGTAGCTTGGAACTTTGGAAAATTATAGAAATTGATAGTTAAATTCTATTCAAAAAATCAGATAGGAAAACAAAGCACTCAAAAAATCATTAACAAATACATAATCTATGGGGTATGGATAACTATGAGGATCGATTAGAGGCATACTTACAAAACAGGAAATATTCCACTGAAATTTCTCATGGAAGAACTAATATACCCTTTGACGGTTACTACAGGGTTGCGCTTAGAGGTGGACAGTTGCAAAATCATATCAAATGCATCACCTACAAAAAAGAAGCAAACATTTGTACTAACGCAATGAAATCAAAGGATGGATTGTCATCAAAAGGGAAAAGCTTACCCGTTATGACCAAAGACTACCACTCTCGTAAAGCACCGCCTACCGAACATCATCTTCTACAAAATCGCAATGATCAAAGTTTTTTACCCATTATTTCAAATATTAATAGAAATTATTATCGAAGAAAAATTAATCATAAGATCTATCACTTATCTATGTGGCAAAAAGGAGAGTGTAGCTATATATGTGTTAAAGATAGTTAGATCTGCAGAAATATGAAGATTCAAGCATCAGCTGTGAATCCTTCTAGAGAACAAGGGAATAATAAGCGTGGATGCTTTGGAATCCTTCTTTGACTCGTGAATAGAACGCTTTGATACGTGGTTGCATTCAAAGCAGTCGTCTCTTTGTTTATTAGACCTATTTTACACACAGGGTCCATGGTGTGATAGAGTAATTGAGTGACTTTCCATGGATGAAACCTCCCCACCCCTTTTTAAAAACTACCACCAATATTTCATTCATTGGTCTATATATTTTTCTCTCCCTTATTCTTATCTAACGCCTCCTTTAGCAATAGCTATTAAAATGCTTCAAAAATTTTAGTCTTTCCCTCACTGGTTTAGAGAACGAATAGTGAGCCTTCTTTCCTCTTTTCTATTGCGCTATTCCTTTATCTTGTTTGCAAGCCTTCCTTTCATCGAAGAATGTTTTTTTGATAGAGTTAGAAGTATGCCATAGGGAAAATTATGTAATTTGTTACATATATCTAATTCGATAACCAATCTTGTTCAAAATAAAGGGTGTTTTCTTTCTATTATATACTTGATATAATATGTTATATTAATTTAATTAAAATTATAGTTAATAAAAAAAATCTATAAATGGTATGTTTGGTGATAGTAGTTATAGAGTGTTATGACCGTGAGTATTTTATCATAATGAAAATTAATATACCATTTTAATATTCCTAGATAAGATGTATTAAGACCGGATATCGATACATTGTTAAATTTAGAGTAGTAACACTCTCCAAATGTTAGGCAGTGTATTACTCATGGATGCTGGGGGCACCAGGGTTACGTACTGGTAATTATTGGATAACAATGGAATGACTCACCCGATAGTTTTCTATTGGTTAATATATCTAAGGTCAAACAGAAAATATCAATGTGACAAAATTATATAGTTCTCTTCACTTGAGAATACTATTGAGCTTCAATGTGGAAGCTCCACTTTGATTATAGTTAAATCATGGCACGACGCTCATCAAATGACTATAGTTCGGTCAAGTGGAAGCATTGGAAGAGAATCACTATTCAAAAGAGGATTCGTCTCCTTAGTTATATAAGGTTAGTATCACAATCGACTGAAGTCAACTCAGACTCAAAGTCTCTGGCTAGAGTATTTTGGTTAATAATAATTGCTATTATTGAACTAAGGACTTTGTGTTTGGACAATAGAGTTGAATATGGATAATATTGGAATTTTGACCATTACCAAATTTCACAAATCCAAAGTGATGTTGTTTTGAAGAAGAGAATGAATGTAAACAGAAGTCATAAACAGGTAATATTTAACAAGTAAAATTGGATTTTACTGAAACCAAGTAGGTGAAATATTTGGCCAAAACGCCACACCACCTGCTAATAGCGTGTGAACGTTAACATTTGAATAGTTTGATATTAATCGCTTACAAAATTTGCACCTATTGTGCCACACAATCAAAAAGATGAATACTCCTTTGACCAAATGACTTATTAATTTGTAATTGTTATAAATTAATTAAATTAATTATATTTATGAAATTTTAATTATAAAATTTAGATTTTGATCTGATGAAGAAATATTGTTACTATAAATATATTTATTGATATGAATTGGATTTAAATGCGTAATATTTGTTCGGGCTTTAAATGAGTTTAAATCCCATATAAGGGATGATCATATTCAGCGATGATGGGGCTTGGTGTAGCCATTTGATGGTGTAATAGAGGCTTTGAGATCGAGAGCTAAGATGTAAGAGAATTGGTAAGAGATGATGTAGGATATTGATCTTAAAATATCTCTAAATTCTCTACTATATAAGCATCTCTAACTACACTAGTATGTGATTCTTTTTTAGCCTCCATATCCCCTCTAAATCTGGCCGAACTGTCCCTCTCCATATCTCTAATTTGCTAATTTCAAATCAAATCAAATCAAGTACTATTCATTAGCCGGTGATTATCAATTCAGGGACTAGCACTTTACAGGATTGGTAATCGGTTCAAGGAGCAAACTTCGTTATTTCAAGGTTTACTTTCAGGCATTGGGAGTAAGGTGCATTTCTATCCAACATTTGATTATTAATGTTTAGATATAATGTGTGTACATACATACATACATACATACATACATACATACATACATACATACATATATATTCTTAATTAGGCGACGATTCCGGTATACATATATATTGTCACAATTGGATTGGTTGTACATTTACATATAATGATATATTAATTTTTTTTGACATATATAGTCTTATATGCAGCTTGACTAATAATTTTTTTATTTTAAATAACTTAAAAAATATTTAAATATGTATACATAGTGTATAATTTAATACTACATTGTACTTATATAAAATATAATTACATAATTTTATATATAAATTTTAAAGGTATATTATTTTCAGTAAAAAATTAATAATATATATATATATTATTTTAAATAATATTTAAATCAATATACACATACAAATCAATTGTATTAATGTGTGTATATTTATCATAAAATTATGTTTTATAGTTTATAAAATTAAATTATTACTTATCTTTTTTCCAAAGCAAGCGAGGTTGACTAGCCCTCTACTAGATTATATTGCAATACAATAAAATAAAATAAAATTGAATCAAAACAGGCTTCGAATCAATGGGTAAAAAGGAAAAAAAGAAGACAAAGATGAACAAAAACAGAACAAATATAAAATCAAAGAGGACTTAGACCCAATGGAGGGCAAAAACACAACAAGCGTATATCTCTTCAATTACATATATGTTCTAGTTTGTATTTCATTCCAAAGGCATACAAGTGACTTTCTCTTTTCTTCAAACATGATAGCATTTCTCTCCTTCCAAATAACATCAAAATAGATCTTGATTATCATTGCTATCATTCTAGATCTATCAAACTTCCATTTTGTGGCTTTATAAATTATGTTCCATTCAGTTCCTAAATCAATGTTTGTGTTCTGCCTACTAGCTTTGCCCATGAGTCTTTCCATAAGGGAAAGATAGCCGGGCATTCAAAAAATAGATGGTCAATGGTCAGAACGTGGAGTAAACAGAAGTCACACACTGTAGTACAAGGAAACCCATAACCATGAAGTATGCTTTTAGTCAACATGGCAGAGGAGATCACTTTCCAAAGCATCAAGTTTTCTCTAGAGGTTGTCATCCCTCTTAATGATAGCATGCCATTTACCGTGGCAAGAGAGAGCTACCAATGAGGTGCAGATACACTTACTCAATGGAGTGAGTTTTGCTATTCTAAGATATATTAAGAGGAGCCATTTCACTGAATGATTTTCACTGGATGTTGTTTCGAAAAATTCTTATATTTTGATTGCTATTATAAGGAAGGTTAGCTGCCATCCATGACATAGTCATTAGCTTTTGCATTGGAAGGGATGCAAGATTGTTCAATTTGTTGATGGGTTAATACTTTGGGAAGGGTAACACCCTTACCCACCCATGGCTTATACCAAAAACTTATTACGTTGCTTCCACGAAAATGGTATTATATGAGAGGCAGTAATAACCATCTCATTTTTAATAGATTTCTCCATGACTAATTGCATAATTATGGTATGTCCATGATCCAAAAATTCCTTCTCTCAGTTCTGTTTAGCCGGATCTAGTGAACCTAAAGGTTGTCTTTTTTAGTCCATAGGTCATGAAGGAGCTTGCTAAAGGCTACCATGTTCCATAATTTAATGTTTATGATGCCCAAACATCCTCTGATCAGCGGAGCTTCAAACTTAGAGAAAGAACAAGGTAGAAGCTTCCTTATGTGTATAGTGCCAGTCCAAAAGAATCTCAGCATGGCATCCCTGATCATACTCAAAAGCTTACGAGGGAGGATCAATGTGCGGGCCCAATACACCATCATCGAAAAGATGACAGAGTTTATGAGGACCAGTCTACCACATTGGGATAACTGACGACTGGACCAACAGTTAAGTGAATTAGTTATATTTTTTATAAAGTGGGAGACAGTTAGCAAGAGTAATTCTTTTAGTGATAAGTGGAAGACCCAAATACTTCATGTCACCTTCCATATTCTTGAAACCAGTGGCACTAAAAAAATGAGAAGCAAGAGTCTCAAAAGCACCCGACAACATCATACTAGATTTTAAAGGGTTTAGTTTAAGACTTTTCATGTTGCAAAAGGTATCTAAGGTCTTAACAAGGTAGGTTAGTGAGTGGAGGTCACGTTTAGTGAACAAAAGCACATCATCAATAAACATAAGAGAGGATATTTTCAAATGTTTGCATTTGGGGTGGTATTTAACATGTTTTTTTTGGATAATTGCAGGGATGTCAACTTAGAGAAAACTTCCATGATCATGATGAAGAGGTGAGAAGATAGTGGGTCACCTTGTCAAATTTCTTGTTTACTATTGAAAAATCCCATAGGTCTACTATTGGAAACAACAGAGAAAAAAGGGTAGAGATGCAAGTGAACACCCAAGCAGTAAAAACTTTAGGGAACCCCATTGTTGCCATGACTCTGACAATTGAAGACCACTGTATGGAATCAAAGGCTTTAGAGATGTCAAGCTTGAGAACAGCAGCTGGAGTGGAATTTGATCGACCATAGCCTTAAATTAATTCTTGAGCAAGCAAGACGTTAACTAAAATACTCCTACCAGGCAAAAAAGCTACTTGATTGGCAGATATGAGCATTGGTAGTACAGAAACTAGTATAGTAGCCAGAATCTTGGAGATGCATTTGTAAACAATGTTGCAGCGGAAATAGGTCTAAATGAGGACATAGATAATGGAGAGGAGATTTTGGGAATCAGTGCTATGTTTATGGAGTTAACTTCACCAAGAAGCTTTCATTTATCAAAAAAAAAATATGCACTACCTTGCAGAAATCATATATATAAGACTCCAGGTGGAAGTGAAGAAGGAAACATTCAAGCCATCTGGACCTATTGCAGATTTGTGGTTCATGGAGAATAAATTTGTTTTAATTTCTTCATCAGTCACTCTACAAATGAGTGAAGTGCCTTCATATTGAGTAATAGAAGGAAGATTCAAAGTAGAGATAAGATCCAGGTTTGGAGAGAAATCAGTTAAGTTGCCAAAAAATTAACAAAATGCTCAATAAAGGCTTTATCAACAATATCAAGGGATGAATGTAGTTTACCTTCAGCATTGGTTTTACTATGAATATGATTCTTGCCATGTTTGACTCTATTTGCTGCATGGAAGAAGGTAGTGTTTTTGTCACCTTCATTATTTCACTTTTCATGCAGATGTTGTTTCTTCATGCTTGCTTCTATTTCCAATAATTTATTTAATTCATGGAAAAGCTTATCCTCACATTAAGCTGCTTCTTCATCACATGGTTTAGCCATCATGTTTTCTTGGGCAATTTTGAGTTAATCATTAATATTAAAAGACAGAAGACTGCCAGAACCAAAGGTGTTTGTGGACCATATTCTTGAAGTAGCTTTGATACCCTTGAGTTTCCTATAAAATTTGTACATAGGGTTACGATAATGTTATTTGGAACATGCTTGCAAAATATTATTATGAAAATGAGGGTGTTTGATCCACGCATTATAAAACTTAAAGCTTCTTTTTTTAATAGGAGGGGGCCCAATGCTGAGAATTAAGGGGAGTGGTGAGAAAGTATTGAATGAGGCGGGAAGACAGAAAGGCAAGGCCATTGAAACAAGGAACAAAGGTTACAAAAGGCATGATCAATGTTTGAGAAGGTTCGCTTGCCACTCCTACTATGGTTTTTCCACGAGAATCTTACACCAGCTCTGGGAATAGAGAGAAGGTCAGAATCAGTGGTGGCATTGTTTAAAGGAGAAATATGTTTTGGAAGAAGTGAAAGACCACCTTGCTTGTCATCAAGATCAATGTTTGCGTCAAAATTGGTTACAAACCCCAAATACTGTGAAAGCACCAGTGTATGAACACAAGCCAATGATATTCAAGCACAAATATCAGATCTCAACAAATATCAAACAGCAATTCAGAAATAATGAACAGAGGCACAAGTTTTATAGTGGTTCGGCTATCTCCGGCCTACGTCCACTCCAAAGTTTTATCCTTTTATTGATTATCCTTGATGATTACAGCAGTAAATATGAAGAATTTCAGTACAACAGCAGTATTGAAGCGTAGAAATGAATCCGACAGAGTCTGGAGGTTGAAAGGCCAAAGATCCGAGAGATCCCCTTTTCTGAATGACCAGGGGCTCTATTTATAGGCGTGGGATGCTGATATTTCGCTGAAAATACGGAAGACCACTTCTGGCACGTGAGGGGGCCCACATGCCCGGCCTCAGGAAATTTGGGCCTACTTTGGGATCGATTCGAACTCCATTCGAATCAATCAGAAAATCATCCAATGGAGGTGAAATTTGGTGTGAACATTCTTCAACATGTATGTAAGCTCCTGTAAAAATTTCATTGCATTTGGATCAGTGGATCTTGAGTTATGATCGATTCAAGTTTGGGTTGTCCGTTGGCTGTCGTCTTCGAATCCATTGCTTCGAATCCACCTTGTTCGACCCCATCCAAAACGCGTGCGCATCGATGACGTGGCTCTATTTCCCTGGGTTGATCCACCTTTGTCGCCGTGTTGAATGCCTCTTTTCCTGAAGACGCGCTCGCATCCATGTTCCACGCTTCATCCTTATCCATAACTTCACAACGGTCATGCTTGCATCCATCGATTCGTGTTTTCCTTCGCATAGATCCCTGGAGTGTACTTCGTATCGATCAGCCACGAATCGATCGATACGAAATGACGATGGAGGTTATCGATACGAAGTGGTTGTGATGGAGGTTGGATACGAACTAGACTATACCTAATGGATACGAGCGAAGCCTTACCTGATGGATACGAAGGAGCCAAAGTCCATCTCGATGCGAGAGTATCAATTCAAAACATGCCGCCTCTTCCATCTGACCGATACGAAGCCATCAAGTCATGTCCATGCTGATCGATGCGAACAGCATCGATTCGAAGTCCTTCACCCTGCTTTGCCTTTGATCGATACGAACACTATCGAGTCAAACCAACACCTGATCGATGCGAACTTCACTGAGCCGAATCCATACTGATCGATACGAACGATATCGATATGAAGTCCTCTCTCCCTGATCGATACGAAGTGTATCGATTCGAACCATCATCTGATCGGTGCGAAGCCGATCGATACGAATTCCCAAGTACCTGATCGATACGAACTGTATTGATTCGAACCATCCTTGCGTGCCGATGGATACGAACAACAAGTTCTTCCTACCTTGCATCGATCATATCTCCTTCATATGAACTCTGATTAACCTGAAATTTGAAACATAGCCTTTCCTAGTCCTTATCATCATCTCCAATCAATTTCTTCCCGATCGGAGCTCAACCAAATTTTGACGTCATCGATTGTAGCCTTGTTTCCAATCGATCTCCAATCCCGATATCCATCATTCCTTGCCAATTTGTTGATATTCCAGTTTTGGCCAAAAAGTGGGATAACACTTTGCCCCCCAAAACATGCCTTGTGATAAGAAGGCGTGTTTTGAATAATTCCGATTCCAATATCCAAAGTCCATAGCCATGTCGCCAGAGTATGTCATCCTTAACTGCTTCGAGTCGATGCCCAATTCCAAATCTAATAACCAAAGCCTTATCCAATCCCTTACCCATCCGAACTCAGCAACCGAGTCCTAATCCATCCTTATCCAATAGCCAATAACCGAATCCAGGACCTCTCCGGGTCGATATCCGAATCCATAACCTCTCCAGGCTCTTGCCAAGTGTAATCCACACTTGATGTCCTTGGTCCAGTGTCCCTAGATGTTGAGCTAACCTCTCCGGGTTCTTGCCAAGCGCAATCCACACCTGACGACCGTGGTCCAGTGCCCCTGGACGTTGTACAAAGCCATGGCTTAAATCCTAAGCCGAATCCTGGTCTCTCCGGACCCTTGTTGAGCATAGTCCATATTCAACGACCTAAAACAATAATCAATAATATGGGTCCTAAGTCCTAGGCCGAATCCTGGTCACTTCGGACCCTTGCCGAGCATAGTCCATACTCGACGACCTGAATGAGTCAATTTACCACGTTCGGGCAAAGTGACTCACCCCTTGCCAGGCATAATCCATACCCGACGACCGTTTATCAAAAACCAGATAAAAATCCAATCAAAATCCAATTCAAAATCCAAATCCAAAATCCAAATCAAAACCAGGAAATCAAAAATCCAAACCAGCATCCAAAACCGAAAACAATCATCCAAAGAAAAATCTAAATCAAAAAGCAAGCATAACCAGGAGCTCAATCCAAACTCCAAAACCAAAATCCAAAAATAAAAGCAGTGTCCAATCCAAAAGCAAAAGATAAATTTCACAAACCATAGCATCACAGTTTATCATCATTCAGAGCATGCCTAGGGGCTATCTCCGTCCCCATACATGTGTAAATGACTTGGTTGCTTGCCAGTAGTTCGCTACTTATTCCATATTATCATGGTCAATGGATGATCAATCGACCATCATTCCTGGGCCTCCCACAATCGTGGCTTGAGGTAGGCGACGTTTGCTCCTGCTCCGTCGTTGCACTCCGAGTTCCGACATATTGTGGCAACAGTCCCTTCCTGACATGCTCCTCGATTATATCCTTTAAATGCATGCAACTGTTGGTGACGTGTCCATCCAAATCATGGAAGAGACAATGCCTTCCTGATGTCCTCTCTCGTTCTGATGGTTCTCTCCTAGCCGGCCTTCGGTAGGGAAGGCGTTTCCGAGTATCCAGGTATATCTGCTCCAGCGTCTCGTTCAATCCTGTGTATGTAGAAAACTTTGGATCCTTCCATTGCTTCCTATTTTTTCCAGAATCATCGTCCAACTTCCTTTTTCCTTTGTCTTTATCCGAACCTTTGCTAGATGGTCCTCCACCCTCAGTTGCATTAACCTTTTTCAACTTTAAATCTGTACTCGCATCTTCCTGCCGAAGGAACCTCTCTGCCTTATGAAAGAATTCGTCGAGATCCCGTGGGGGATCTTGTATCAGAGATACCTTGAAATCTGAATCCTCCCTGACTCCTGATACTGCTGCCATTAAAACCATTGATGGATCAGGCCGGTCCACCGAAGCAACTGCCGCACTGAATCGAGTTAGAAAAGCTCTAAGCGATTCGTCCATCCTTTGATTTACCGATGTCAGTGTCATCACATTCTTCGGCCTCTTGACGTGAACCCGAAACTGTCCCAAAATTTTTTCCACCAATTCCCCCCAAGTCCTGATAGATCCTTCTCCCAGCTGTCTAAACCACGTTGCAGCTGAGTCCGTCAAGTACAAAGGAAAGCATCGTGCCATTACTTCCTCCGATGCCCCTAGCACCTCCATGTGTCTGATGTACCTCATCAAGTGATCGGTAGGGTCTGCCTTGCCATCATATACCTCCACGCTAGGTAGTTTGAACTTAGGTGGATTCTGAGCCATCCTTATCTCCCGAGCGAACAGACTCCTGTTCACTCCTTCCAAGTCTCTGTTGGTCATACCACCTCGCACAGTTTTTCTGATGATCTCCACTAATCCAGTATTATCTGTCAGGGGTTGCCCCCGAGGGAACTCCGGCACATACTCTTCATGCGGCTCACTAGCAGCAACGTTAGCCCTGGCCTGTTGAACTCCTTCTAAAGGTCCTCCTGTGTTGGATCCCGCGGGCCTGCCTCCAAGCCCTGTTGATTGCCTTCTGGCTCTGTATCCTGTCCTCCATTGGATTCCACTACCCTAATCCCTTGTCTTGCATCCACAGCCGTTGTAGCTTTTCCTAAGTTCTACGTCCCTACAGCTCTCATTTGCTCAAAGAAAGCTTGCATCATCTCCTGCTGGCTCTTCAACAATTTCTCTTGCAAAGAATTTGCCATAGCTTCCATTTCATCCCTGGTGATGTAGATGGAAGCCTGTCCTTCTCCTGCTCCAGACGATGCCTCCTGGCTTCCTCCTTTTGGCTTCTCTCAGCCCTTTGTCTTCTGCTATTTTTCCTAGTCATTGTCCTCAAATCAAAACTCCTCAAACTCTTCAAATCTGACCTTCAAATCCGATGTAGCGGGTTCTAGTCCTTCTCAGTAAATGCACCAAAGTGTTTGCGCCAAAATTGGTCACAAACCCCAAATACCGTGAAAGCACCAGTGTATGAACACAAGCCAATGATATTCAAGCACAAATATCAGATCTCAACAAATATCAAATAGCAATTCAGAAATAATGAACAGAGACACAAGTTTTATAGTGGTTCGGCTATCTCCGGCCTACGTCCACTCCAAAGTTTTATCCTTTTATTGATTGTCCTTGATGATTACAGCAGTAAATATGAAGAATTTTCTGTACAACAGTAGTATTGAAGCGTAGAAATGAATTCGGCAGAGTCTGGAGGTTGAAAGGCCAAAGATCCGAGAGATCCCCTTTTCTGAATGACCAGGGGATCTATTTACAGGCGTGGGATGCTGATATTTCGCTGAAAATTCAGGAGACCACTTCTAGCACGTGAGGGGCCCACATGCCCGGCCTCAGGAAATTTGGGCCCACTTTGGGATTGATTCGAACTCCATTCAAATCGATCAGAAAATCATCCAATCGAGGTGAAATTTGGTGTGGACATTCTTCAACATGTATTTAAGCTCCTGTAAAAATTTCATTGCATTTGGATCAGTGGATCTTGAGTTATGATCGATTCGAGTTTGGGTTGTCCGTTGGCCGTCGTCTTCGAATCCATTGCTTTGAATCCACCTTGTTCGACTCCATCCAAAACGCGTGCGCATCGATGACGTGGCGCTATTTCCCTGGGTTGATCCACCTTTGTCGCCATGTTGAATGCCTCTTTTCCTGAAGACGCGCTCGCATCCATGTTCCACGCTTCATCCTTATCCATAACTTCACAACGGTCATGCTCGCATCCATCGATTCGTGTTTTCCTTCGCATAGATCCCTGGAGTGTACTTCGTATCGATCAGCCACGAATCGATCGATACGAAACGACGATGGAAGTTATCGATACGAAGTGGTTGTGATGGAGGTTGGATACGAATTAGACCGTACCTAATGGATACGAGCGAAGCCTTACCTGATAGATACGAAGGAGCCAAAGTCCATCTCGATGCGAGAGTATCGATTCGAAACATGTCGCCTCTTCCATCTGACCGATACGAAGCCATCGAGTCATGTCCATGCTGATCGATGCGAACATCATCGATTCGAAGTCCTTCACCCTGCTTTGCCTTTGATCGATACGAACACTATCGAGTCAAACCAACACCTAATCGATGCGAACTTCACTGAGCCAAATCTATACTGATCGATATGAATGGTATCGAAACGAAGTCCTCTCTCCCTGATCGATACGAAGTGTATCGATTCGAACCATCATCTGATCGGTGCGAAGCCGATCGATACGAACTCCCAAGTACCTGATCGATACGAACTGTATCGATTCGAACCATTCTTGCGTGCCGATGGATACGAACAGCAAGTTCTTCCTACCTTACATCGATCATGTCTCCTTTATATGAACTCTGATTAACCTAAAATTTGAAACATAGCGTTTCCTAGTCCTTATCATCATCTCCAATCAATTTCGTCCCGATCGGAGCTCAACCAAATTTTGACGTCATCGATTGTAGCCTTGTTTCCAATCGATCTCCAATCCCGATATCCATCATTCCTTGCCAATTTGTTGATATTCCAGTTTTGGCCAAAAAGTGGGATAACAATCAATACAATAGTTGAAGTCACCCATAACAAGCCAAGGATGGGAAGATTGTCTGAAGGATGGTATGGGGTTGAGAAAGTTGCTTCTAGACAAGAAAGAGTTGTTAGCATAAACTATGGTTAGATAAAAGGATAAAGAAGGATGAACAGAAAGGACATGGAAGTGAATGTGTTGTGTGTAGGACATGATAGGGGTTAGAGATAAAACCGAGGGGTCATAAAGAACTAAAATTCTGCCATAGGGAGCATTTTGTAAGTTGTGTAACATAGACCAAGATGGATTGATGTAATGAGAAGCTTTATTTGAAAGAGAGTGATTAAGTTTGGTTTCCATAAGAGAAAGAAGACACCAATCATGGAGTTGAATAAGATTTTTTGCTTGATCAAGCTTTAAACTAGAGCGTGCTCCATGAATATTCCAAGCAGTTATTTTTTTATTCATCGATTAAACTGTTGTGAAGGTGGTAGAGATATTTTTCACTCTTTGATGCAAGAGATCGAGTGACTTTCCTCGAACTAGAGGCAGTTTGAGGAGATGGATTAGGGATGGAGGATTTGGTTGTAATGATGTTTTTTGGAGAATCGAAGGGGATTCAGATTGTTTTTGGTTCATGAGATTGGCATAGAGAATGTTTTGGTGATATCCACCTAGGTATATTAACAAAGAAAGCATAATGGGTGTTAAATCTATGATGTTGGTAGTTGTTGACAAGGTCATAGGTTCATCTTCCTATTTATCATGCAAGGAGAAGATCATTTGATTTATCTGAGTTTCCAGTTTAAAGCACCAGGCGTTTTCAATTTTCGTGACAAAGAAATGATTGGCTGTTTTACTGGTGTGCACATGGCTTTTACTTATGCACCTAAATAGAGGTTGTGCATGTGCACCGTAGTATCTTCAGAAGCAATGCAGTTGATACTTCCTTCACTGGGTTTGTTACATTTTGCAATAGTTAACTCACTATCTAATGCATTACTGTCTTCAAGAGTTGTCATAACTTCAGCTATTAGCTTACTAATGACGATAGCACAATCATCAAAGTCACTTAAATCTGCCAAAGCACCATATTTGTTGCTTGTCAAGTTCATACTTTTAGAAGGCAGATTATTATTAGATGGCAAAGTCACTAAACTTTTTGTTTTTATCATACAAAAAATAATTTTTTGAAACATTATCCTTCACAACTTTGTTTTGACCACTGTTCTTTCCCTTTATAACTTCATTCTTGTTATTGCCCTTGTTATGGTTGACTCTCTGCCATACTTGCATCGAGGCTTACTCACAATCACATTATCATTTCCCCGAGTCACACCCATAGACACTGCAACATCCTCTTGCACACAGTTTTCCTCCACAACCTTTTTTTCCTTCAAATATGACATCAAAGTGTGTCCAAACTCCTTACATGCCTTGCAAATTTCAGGCTTCCATAAGTAGCTTACTTGAACTTGAAGTTCACTCCCATCTAACAGTTTGATTGGAAATCCATCAGGAAGATAACGCTCAGGGTTTACCTCCACCATGCATTTAGTATAAGCAATTATGTCCAGTTGCTATGTTGATTCATCCATACAGAGAAATTTTCCAACCTTCGCTGCCAGTCAGTTAATGCCAATGTGGGACCAAGCATAAAGAGGAATATTTCTTAATTTAATATAGACAGGCATAGTTTTGATGCTACTGTAGCTATTGCCAACTTTATCATCCCATAGCTTAATGATGAAGAGTTTGTTTCTCATGATAATAGGATTAGATTCAGTGATCTTCTTATGATCTTCATCGTCGGTTAGTTTGGATAAGAATAAGACACCATCTGATTTAATAGAGATCGAGCCTTTCAGCTTCCATCTTTTTTTCAAGTTGAAAATAACTATCGAATAGGATAAAGGCTGATTGAGGAAGAATCCTACTAGATAATCTTTCCAAATGTTGTTGCCAGCTTGAATGACTTCAATGGGAGGGACCATGGCAGCACCATCAAAAACACTTACAAGGGGAGAAATGACCAACATTGCGAGGCTTGGATTTGAAGAGGGAGGTCCAAGCAGAAGTAGAAGGAGGAGAAGAAAAATGATGAGGAGGAGAAGCAAGAGGCTCAAAGACAGAAGGGGGGGGGGGGGAGGAGGAGGAATGGTAGCCGGAATAGTTAGAGAAGGAACAGGAGAAGGGACAACAGAAGGAACAGTCAGCGCAAGGGGCGGAGGGTCAAGAGAAGGTGGTAGGATGATACATGAGGAAGTCAAAGGAGAGGGAGGGGGAGTACGAGGTGGACGAGAAGTGAATGGCGGGAGGGGATGGGTTTGAACTGGGAGGGATGGTCCCCATTGTTAAAGAAAAAAGAATAATGCAAAAAGGTTGTTTTAAATTATAAAATTGCATATTAATATTTAATTTTCAAAATATTTTCTAGAATTTTATATAAATTTAAAATTCAAGATTAAAGTTTGAAAGACAAATTTTTTATTACTTTTTATTAATTATAGAGAATATCTATATGATAATTATTTAAATATATTTTAAAATTTTAAGAAAAATTACCATGTGCATGACCTGGTATTATGTAAATTTGAAATATATAATTTTGTATAAATTTAAAATGTTAATACACACATATATAATTTATTATAATATTATTTACGCATAAACATGTAAGTATTTAATATATATATATATATATGTATGTATGTATGTACATAAAAATTTTAGTTTCATATATACATCCATACTTTGTTTTCAACTTTAAAAGTAATAATTATATTTTATGTAATTTATAGATGATTCGAATATCATACATATGTTTAGAAATACATACACATATAATTAATTAAACCAAATATGATTTTTAAACATACATACATATATTAAAAATATTTATGAACATATATTTGGATAATATATTGGCATATAGGATGAGCTAACATGTCCGTTGTGGTGTAAATCTCAACCCCCATACATGGGCATGCTATACCTTACATGGATTAATATTTTACATATGTACAAACACATATGTTGTAACAACCCAAAAATTCTAACAAGTATTTTATTCTTTTATTTATAAACTTTGTGGTTTTGATTTACAAAAAAGTTGAATTTTTTTAAATTTAATTATAAATAGTCACCAATTTTTTTTAAATATAAGCAAAATTCTATAATTCTTATTTTGGTTAAAATTTAACACTAATTGAAATTTTAAATCTTTAAATTCTAATTTTCAAATCTTTTAATTCAACTGGATATATTCGGAACAACATTTTCCACTTTTGTTTTTTGTTATGTTAGATTATATACTATTTAAATTGAGTAATTAATATTTTTACTTATATACATCAGTTCTTGGTAAATGATGAATGAATCAGATGGATGTAAACAAATCGTATTTTTAATTAAGTAGTAAATTTTAAATTTTATAGAGTATAGATAAGCTTTATAAAATGAACATTTTAAATTGTACGTTCATATCCGTTTGATTTATTTAGTTAGCATATAAATAATACGTAATTAATGAAATACTCTTTTAACATATATTTTACTAAATAAAGTAGTGAATAAATAAGGAAACGTATAAATTTAAACGCGTTACTTTTATTTTAATGTGGGCGTATGGTTGATTTGATTAATGCATCTATAGTGTGCATTCTTAATAAAAATTTATTATCTTAACTAAATAAATAAATTTATCTGTAGCCTTGCATTCCAAGTGACAAAGAAATGATTTTCCTAACCGTTCAATTTATTTTAAATCTAGCTTTGATAAGTTACGTGTAAATTTCTACGCTTCCCTTTTTCTTCATTTTTATAATAAGAATAAAATCTCCAAATTCATGTAGCCGTTTCAAGCAAATTTATTTCTCTTTAAACGTTCAAAATCTGTTTCAAGATTGCTTGAAGTTCACGTGTAAACTTTTACACGTTCTTTTTGATTCAATGGTTTTAATTTGATATAAAAACTCTTTTATTTACTTACCGTTCAAAACAACAAAAATTTTCTTGCCACTTTTGCATTGGATTTACTAACTTATTAGCAATCCAATACGTACGGAAACTTCCTTGCCTCTCGGGTATAAATTGATAGGAATATATTCCATAGCCTGATACACAATCAACGCAATCATGTATAATTGATTTAAATTTATTTCTTGCCTATATTCTCTCACCTCAATCAACGCAATCGTGTATAATTGATTTTAAATTATTTCTTGCCCATATTCTCTCACCTCAATCAACGCAATCGTGTATAATTGATTCAAATTTATTTCTTGTCTATATTCTCTTACCTCAATCAACGCAACCCTGATAAATATAAGCCTCGTACACAAATAGTTTTTAATTGCATCTCAATATTTCCTTCATTTCTTCTTGCATGCGTGGGCTCTGAAGGTATGGCCTCATTTTCTTCTTTTTATTTTATATTTTTTTCCATGCTTTGCTTCTCCCCTCCTTGTCCTCTGCTTTCAATTTATTTGACAAATGCATCTTCATATTTCACTCGGCAAGAAGAGAAGGGAAAAAAAATTTAGAATAAAAAAATAAAACCATCGATGCCTTCCTTACCTCTAAAACCACGCAATATCTCCCTAACCACATCAGCTGCCTACATCCCTTATTTGAGTGAACTTCCCTATATATATATTTCAACTTGCGTTCACAAATTTTCGCTGCATTTGTTCATCTTCCTTCTATATTGCGTGTGCTTCATACATCAGGTAATGGCTTTATAATAAATTTATTTCCTTCTTTTGTTTTTCCTTGGTTTTGTAAGTTTTTAATCTGTTGTTATAGTATATAAATATAGGTATATTATATATAATGGCTTATATGAAAAGTATATTTGTTTATGTATATGATAATACATCAGTTTCTAGTATTGTAGCATGCGCATATTTTATATTTTGATTTTGTCTCATATTTTTTTTAGGTTGTTCTTGTTGAATGACTGTTGTGATAGGTATATGATATTTATCTATAACAGATGTTTCGGTTTTATTTTAAATAATATATATGATTTCAATAAAACTGTTATATATGTTAATGTGTTGAAGGGCATATACGTATTGCGGTATACAAAAGAAGATATGATATTGAATTTTATATGATGCATATGTTGGATTTTATTACATCTTAGTATAAAAGTTATAATTGGCTGCATGTGTTTCACTTCTCGGGTTGCGTGCATTATGTAAGTTACACATTGGCTTTAGTAGACACATTTATGCCACGTTCATACCATGGTCTGCATATATATTATATGAATATTTTTTATGATAATATACTTGATTTTTTTAAACATTGATTTTTAATACATAATATTTAATACATAGATTTGAAAGTGGGTTATAATGTATGGGTTATACAAGTGGTTATGAGCTGTTTTTCATACACACTCAGTTTACATCAGCTTATGTACACCATCTGTTGGGTACAAATAAACACATTTCAAATTAAGTATACTGATATTATATGATAACTATTGATTTTGAATATAATAGGTCTAGGAGTTCATATATACTTGAGTTTGGGTATATTTATAGTACCTACATGAAATTAGTGAGTAGATTGCATATATACATCTTGTCTACACATTTCGTTATTTATGATCTGCACATTGGTTATTTGTATGATGTAGTACGGTTTATATATTGTAGTATGTGATGATCTGTATATATATACATATATGATATTTTGATATTTTGCTATTTATAAAAGTTATGCATAGGATATTTTGTACATATGCTGTATTAATATATACAGATTTTATAAATTTGTATAATATTAGCTTATATATAATATGTTGTTTATAAAGATAATATCCTGTTTATATAATAGTGATGTTAAGAACGTATGTACTGTGTATATATATTATATAAAGTTCTAACCAATTTACATATATAAGATAAGTAAGGTATATCATATGTTATTTTTTTTGTTAACAAAGTTATGGTATACATTTAAATTTTCTTCGTATATGAATTAGTTTTGTAACAATTTTAGAAAATTATATAGACTTTAATTTAAATATTGATTTCTAAAGACATAACTTGTATATAGGTTACACATATGTTTATATATTTTCCTGTATATCTATTCATTTATATAAGTATTAATTTTTAACCTATTATGTATATATGTTGATTTTTAATCTATATGGTTAATTTAAAACAATGGTTTTAATTTTATATATATGTTATTCTGATATTTGGTTTAAAATTAAATATTTATTCCATGGATAATAATAATAATTATGTATCATTGTTGCTTCTATCGTGTTGATTCTGATTTGTTCCCATCAACATCTTTATATATCAGCTTTGTTCGTCGAAATCGTGCCAATCCAGCTTTTATTTTGAAATTCATGCTTGGATTCGTAACCCATTTCAATGACAAATCGCTCCAGCCTCGAAAGGTGAGCAATCACTCACGGTTAACGTTCTTTTATTTATTAAATTTTATTTCAATTGAAACGACAATTGAAATATGCTGCTATTAGTTATTTACATTGCTATATATGTTGTTATCTGCAATTGTTCACTTGTGGGATATGACACCATATCCTATTGTTTATATTATATTGGTATTGATGATATATGCCTGTTATTTTATTTTATTATTTGTTATCACTCTGCAAGTTCCCTGTAGTTTAGAATTCACTATGGGTTGAAATGATACATACCCGAACGGACTTTAGAATAGGAAAATTTCGTTATGGGTTGAAATGATAAATCCAAGCGATTTTCAATTAAATTGAATTTGGGATTGCGGGTCGAAGTGATATCTACCCGTATATTTAAATTTTGGATTGAAATGATAAATATCCGTATCCCTTGACCATAGGGTAGGAAAGTATATACAGACACCGTTGGTCCACACACATATATATATATAAATGTTTGAAAATAATTTCTATAGTTTGGAAGGAAATATATGGTTTTTAATAAATATTGGTTCTTAAAATATTATATATAAATGGAAATTATATATATATATATTTAATCATAATATTATTGAGATTGAATCAATCCATATAATATGTTTAAGTATTTATTTAAATTTATATTTCAAAATTGATTGTCGTAATAATTTGAATAAGTTAAGGTTGAGAATATAAAGTTGAATTTATTATTATGAATTCTACTTAATTGGATTGATTTGAACTATTGAATTTGAAATTTAAGATTTGATTTATAACTTGATTTTGATTTAAATGATTAAATGGAAGTTTTAGGTTTAAACAAATCGAAAGGAACATTTAGTTTAAAGGTAAATTTAGCTTATTTAATAAATATTGAATTTATTAAGTGAACATTTCAAGACTAAATAATAAGGTTAAATCGAGATCTATATGAAACTGTTAAATTGAACTTTGGAATGTTGAATATTAAAGCTTTGAAATATACTAGAATTTAAATGGTTGATTTGTGATTTAGATCTGTATTTGAAATATATATAATTTGAATTGGTTTGGTCAGAAACTGAATTGAACGGAAATTGATAAATTGAGATTGAATTTAATTTGAATAGGGAAGTCAGGTTGATTTTGAAGTGATTTGTTGAGTTTGAGGAAATCACAAATATTCCACTTTATAAAATATTTATATATATTTTGGAAATATATATATTTGAAATGAAATGATGTTTTGTTGTGAAGTATAAATTAATTTGAAATGACCTCGGTGTTATAGTGTATATTTCTACCTTGTAGATAGTTCCATGGACTCTTAGAGGATGGTTATCCCAAACATCCTTTAAGTTACTTGTATTTCAGTTGATATTTCACTTGAGTTGGATTTATTGATATAAGAACGTTAATCCTGACTTGAGTGTTTGTGTTTTTACCTTATGCTCGGGTCAGACCGAGTGATACACATTTGAAACTCACTTGTGGAGTTTGGAGCTTCATTAGAGATCCAACTATCGATTCAGCTTTCAGCTTTTCCAGTTGATTGGTTCAGAGAAGTCATCTGTTCGTACTGATGACTTCGCTGTATTTGAGATATTTTGTTGTATTCTATTTCTAACTCTGATATTTTTATAGTAGCTTCATGAACTACTATTTATTTATTCCACTGCGTATTATTGTATTACTGTGTCTGTGATTCTGTGACTTATTTATTTACTGTATATGCTGAGTTTGCAAAATATAAATTAACAATATGATATTTTGAGCAATTCAAGTCTGACATGTGTGTCTGCCATTGCACTTGGAGGGTGCAGCATGATAGGGCGTTCTCGCTTCCTGGTTTGGTAGCGAACGGTTGACTCTTACTAATACATGTCCCCGTGGGGGTTGGTGGTGCAGTCGAGAGGCTGGCCGTAAAGGCTGAACACAGGTACCAATGTATGCTACGGTGGGCGTTACCCCACTGGCGCGGCCCGTTACAGTGGGTATCAAAGCTTTGGCTCGAGCCAAACTTAGCATGTATGGTAAATTTAATTACGGAATCACTTTTGTTCGAGCTTGAATCCTTTCCTCTTTGATTAGAATTTCCTTTGAATTTTGGAACGTTCCCTTGGTTCCGAAATCCATTCTTGTCTCTCCTTATTTACATTCTTTCGATTTTGGAGTGTCCCATAACTCCAATGAATGATTTGTAAAGGGGGTGAAACTCCTTTACAATTAGCATTGATTCACCGGAGATTTATATATCCTCGGTTTACATGCTGCTATCTCTTGTTATGCCGAATTCTATTTTTGGCGATCGAATGTCGATTTGCCTTAGAATCCCGCATCGATCATATTACTGAAGTCACGGTGGACCCGGTTAAAGTCGCCCGCGATTTATGTAGTATATCCATCTCCTATTTTGAAATTTAATTATCTCATTTTCGATCGAGTCTATCATCGAATCAAAATTCTATTTGTTTAGAGTTCCTCTAATTTGAAACTCTATCTTTATTTTGAAATCCATTCTTGAATCATCCTTTGAAAAATTGGGTTTGTTTGTATTTTCAAAATTGTTTTTATATATCGAAATTATTATTTTGATAAGCGTGATTATATTCAATATATAAAAGTGAAATGTTTTCGATAAGGATTATATACCTTTTAAAAACGAAAATTTGAAGCTTTGAAAGGATTTGAAATTTTGAAAATTTTATAAGAAATTTGATTTATATAAAAATGATTTTTATGGAAAGGTTTTGAAATTGAAATTTGAGAGATTGAACTCCGACATTTTTTTAAATTGGTGTAAGAAAAAATATATAGCAATACTATTTGAAAGTATTTTCTGAATAATAAATTCTTCAAATGACTTCAAATGAGTTCCAATAATTTCGAAGAAATTTTAAAGAAATTTTCAAGAAAATAGAAGTCCAGAACTCCCTTATGTCGCTGGAAAATAATTTCGGTGATGAGTGCTCGCGTCATCGACACTGATTTTCGAGTTTCAGAGTGGGGGAGAGGCCACTCTGGTAGCCTTACTATGCGAGTGATATTGTGAAACCAATTTTGATTTCAAATTTCGAAGTATGATTTGATTTTCAAAAGATATATGTATATATTTGAAATGATTTAAAGTAAGCCATTGTTCAATCCTCGAGTTTTCGATTTGATTTAGTATAACTTTATTTATAAAAATTAATTTACCGATTTGTTGCTGATTTCCAACTCTTGGATTTGAAATTTGATTTCACCGACTATTTTGAAGGTTCGAACACTTCCAAATCAAGGTTTAAAATTTTAAAGCTAGGAAATTTCGAAGAGTATAAAATATTCGATAAAGTATGTAAGTTTAGTTTTGTATGTTTTAATATGATTTAAATAATTTTGAAACTGTTTTGTGAAATAAATGAATAAGACTATTTTGAATTGTATTAATTTGAAATTTTGTTTTAAGATGTTTCAAATAAAATTTAGTTCTAAAAGTTTGACTTAGGAACATCTTTTGTATAACTATATATATGTAGGATAATAATTTGCAAAAGGAAAAGTGGATCTTTTGAATAGAAATAAATAGTTTAAGGTTTTAAAAGGATAGTTATAATTTTGGAAACCATTTTGAGTATAATTGATTTTGAGAAAAATATTTGGTTTTTGAAAATAGATTGGAATTTAAAACCCAGTATTTATATGATGATTTTGGAAAGTATTCGATTTGGAAATGAAATCTTATATATAATGGACTTTATATAAGTATGATATTTGAAAGTGATTTGAAAAGGTACTATATGATACATATTTTCGAAGTAAAGATATGGAAAGTGCCTTTTACTTGATATCCGCTTTGTGGCCACATTGTGGATTCATTCTATCGATATTATTCTCTCTGATTATTGGTTTTCCGAATGTGAGACTCGAGTGTACTACCATGGCATAACCCACGGTTTTTTTGGGGTGGTGTAATCCGCAAGGCAGAGATTGCTTAAAGGATATGGATGTTTCCTGGGTGATCCAGGTGTAACCATTTTTATGTATCCTACGGTATACCAGTTTTGTTGTCGTGGCGTAATCCGCAAGGCAGAGATTGCTCAAAGGATATGGGTGTTTCCTGGGGGATCTAGGCGTAACCATTGTTATGTATCCTGCGGTCCACGGGTTTTGGTTATCATGACGTAAATCACAAGGCAGTGAATGCTTAAAGGATATGGATGTTTCCTGGGGGATCCAGGCGTGACCATTGTTATGTATCCTGTGATCCAGGTGATTTATTTGGATTGTGCTTTCTATATCGGTTTTAAAAGTTTTCAGTATTTTCACTGGGTGTTGAAACAGGTCTACTAAGCACTTGAAGAATTCTAGCTTTGCGCCCGATCAACACATGGCCAAAGTCTGCAAGAACGAGGATAAACTTGTTGAAACATCGAGTTATAAAAGTATTTTTGAAAGAAAATTTTGTTTCGATATAAAGGTATTTTATTATAAAAGTGTTTTTCAACAAAGAAATTTTGTATTAACACCTGAAATTAAGACTCTTATGGTTTGAAATTTACGATTTATGCCCGATACTATTCTTTTGGATCTACCTTATATACTCAGCATATTTATTCACCCATATTCTGTTTCCTGAATCTACCTTCCTTTCCTTTTTGAATATAATCTTTAAAATATTGTTTATTTATATACTACCTGGTTTAATAGTAAAAAAATTAGTGTTTTATATAAATAATTGATCTCATAAATAATTGAATGGATTTAATAAAATGAGTTTAACCAAACTATTAAATACTAATAAAAAAATTATATGGTTTTAAATAAATTGTTAATTTGTTTTCCAAAGTCTAATTTTTCATCTGGTTGTTTCTATTCTCCTATTTTATTCCTTTTCGAGGACGAAAAGTTCTGACTGGGGGAGAGTGTAACAACTCAAAAATTCTAACAAGTATTTTATTCTTTTATTTATAAACTTTTGGGTTTTGATTTACAAAAAAATTGAATTTTTTAAATATAAATAGTCACCAATTTTTTTTAAATATAAGCAAAATTCTATAATTCTTATTTTGGTTAAAATTTAACATTAATTGAAATTTTAAATCTTCAAATTCTAACTTCCAAATCTTTTAATTCAACTGGATATATTCGAAACAACATTTTCTGCTATTGTTTTTTTATGTTAGATTATATACTTTTTAAATTGAGTAATTAATATTTTTACTTATATACATCAGTTCTTGGTAAATGATGAATGAATCAGATGGATATAAACAAATCGTATTTTTAATTAAGTAATGAATTTTAAAATTTATAGTGTATAGATAAACTTTATAAAATGGACGTTTTAAATTGTACGTTCATATCCATTTGATTTATTTAGTTAGCATATAAATAGTATGTAATTAATGAAATACTCTTTAAACATATATTTTACTAAATATAAGTAGTGAATAAATAAGGAAACGTACAAATTTAAATGCGTTACTTTTATTTTAATGTGGGCGTATGGTTGATTTGATTAATGCATCTATAATGCACATTCTTAATAAAAATTTATTACCTTAACTTTTTGTAGCCTTGCATTCCAAGTGGGAAAGAAATGATTTCCCTAGCCGTTCAATTTCTTTTAAATCTAGCTTTGATAAGTTACGTGTAAATTCCTACGCTTCCCTTTTTCTTCATTTTTATAATAGGAATAAAATCTCCAAATTCGCGTAGCCGTTTCAAGCAAATTTATTTCTCTTTAGATGTTCAAAATCTGTTTCAAGATTGCTTTAAGTTCACGTGTAAACTTTTACACGTTCTTTTTGATTCAATTGTTTTAATTTGGTATAAAAACTCTTTTATTTACTTACCGTTCAAAACAACAAATATTTGCTTGCCACTTTTGCATTGGATTTACTAACTTATTAGCAATCCAATACGTACGGAAACTTCCTTGCCTCTTGGGTATAAATTGATAGGAATATATTCCATAGCCTGATACACAATCAACGCAATCGTGTATAATTGATTTAAATTTATTTCTTGCCTATATTCTCTCACCTCAATCAATGCAATCGTGTATAATTGATTTAAATTTATTTCTTGACCATATTCTCTCACCTCAATCAACGCAATCGTGTATAATTGATTCAAATTTATTTCTTGCCTATATTCTCTCACCTCAATCAACGCAACCCTGATAAATATAAGCCTCGTACACAAATAATTTTCAACTGCATCTCAACGTTTACTTCATTTCTTCTTGCGTGCGTGAGCTCTGAAGGTATGGCCTCATTTTCTTCTTTTTATTTTATATTTTTTTTCCATGCTTTGCTTCTCCCCTCCCTGTCCTCTGCTTTCAATATATTTGACAAATCCATCTTCATATTTCACTCGGCAAGAAGAGAATGGAAAAAAAAAATTTAGAATAAAAAAATAAAACCATCGATGCCTTCCTTACCTCTAAAACCACGCAATATCTCTCTTACCACGTCAGCTGCCTGCATCGCTTGTTTGAGCGAACTTCCCTATATATAGTTCAACTCGCGTTCACAAATTTTCACTGCATTTGTTCATCTTCCTTCTATATTGCGTGTGCTTCATACATCAGGTAATGGCTTTATTATAAATTTATTTCCTTCTTTTTTTTTTCCTTAGTTTTTTAAGTTTTTAATCTGTTGTTATGGTATATAAATATAGGTATATTATATACAGTGGTTTATATGAAAAGTATATTTGTTTATGTATATGATAATACATCAGTTTCTAGTATTGTAGCATGCGCATGTTTTATATTTTGATTTTGTCTCATATTTTTTTAGGCTGTTCTAGTTGAATGAATGTTGTGTTAGGTATATGATATTTATCTGTAACAGATGTTTCGGTTTTATTTTAAATAATATATATGATTTCAATAAAACTGTTATATAGTTAATGTGTTGAAGGGTATATACGTATGCGGTATACAAAAGAAGATATGATATTGAATTTTATATGATGAATATATTGGATTTTATTACATCTTAGTATAAAAGTTATAGTTGGCTGCATGTGTTTCACGTCTCGGGTTGCGTGCATTATATAGGTTACATATTGGCTTTAGTAGACACATTTATGCCGCGTTTACACCAAGGTCTGCATATATATATTATATGAATATTTTTTATGATAATATTCTTGATTTTTTTTAAACACCGATTTTTAATACATAATATTTAATACATAGATTTGAAAGTGGGTTATAATGTATGGGTTATACAAGTGGTTATGAGCTGCTTGTCATACACGGTCAGTTTACATCAGTTGATGTACACCATCTGTTGGGTACAAATAAACATCATTTCAAATTAAGTATACTTATATTATATGATAACTATTTATTTTGAATATAATAGGTCTAGGAGTTCATATATACTTGAGTTCGGTTATGTTTATAGTACCTACATGAAATTAGTGAGTAGACTGCATATATACATCTTGTGTACACATTTTGTTATTTATGGTCTGCACATTGATTATCTGTATCATGTAGTACGGTTTATATATTGTAGTACGTAATGATCTGTATATATATACATATATGATATTTTGATATTTTGCTATTTATAAAAGTTATGCATAGGATATTTTGTAATATGCTGAATTGTTATTTACTTATTTTATAAATTTGTATAATATTAGCTTATATATAATATGTGTTTTATAAAGATAATATACTGTTTATATAATAGTGATGTTAAGAACGTATGTACTGTGGATATATATTATATAAAGTTCTAACCAGTTTACATAAGTAAGGTATATCATATGTTATGTTTGTTTTCTTTTAAACAAAGTTATGGTATACATTTAAATTTTCTTAGTATATGAACTAGTTTTGTAACAATTTTAGCAAATTATATAGACTTTAATTTAAATATTGATTTCTAAAGATATAACTTGTATATAGGTTACACATATGTTTATATATTTGCCTGTATATCTATTCGTTTATATAAGTATTAATTTTTAACCTATTACGTATATATGTTGATTTTTAATCTATGTATTTAATTTAAAACAATGGTTTTAATTTTATATATATATATATGTTATTTTGATATTTGTTTTAAAATTAAATATTTATTCCATGGATAATAATAATAATAATAATTATATATCATTGTTGCTTCTATCGTGTTGATTCTGATTTGTTCCCATCAACATCTTTATAGTTCGTCGAAATCGTGCCAATCCAGCTTTTACTTTGAAATTCATGCTTGGATTCGTAATCCATTTCAGTGACAAACCGCTCCAGCCTCGAAAGGTGAGCAATCACTCACGATTAACGTTCTTTTATTTATTAAATTTGATTTCAATTGAAACGACAATTGAAATATGCTACTATTAGTTATTTACATTGCTATATATGTTGTTATCTGCAATTGTTCACTTTTGGGATATGACACCATATCCTGTTGTTTATATTATATTGGTATTGATGATATATGCCTGTTATTTTATTTTATTATCTGTTATCACTCTACAAGTTCCATGTAGTTTAGAATTCACTATGGGTTGAAATGATACATACCCGAACGGACTTTAGAATAAGAGAATTTCGTTATGGGTTGAAATGATAAACCCAAGCGATTTTCAGTTTAATTGAATTTGGGATTGCGGGTCGAAGTAATATCTACCCATATATTTAAATTTCGGATTGAAATGATAATTATCCGTATCCCTTGACCATAGGGTAGGAAAGTATATACAGACACCGTTGGTCCACACACACACACACACATATATATATATATAAATGTTTGAAAATAATTTCTATAGTTTGAAAGGAAATATATGGTTTTTAATAAATATTGGTTCTTAAAATATTATATATAAATGGAAATTATATATATATTTAATCATAATATTATTGAGATTGAATCAATCCATATAATATGTTTAAGTATTTATTTAAATTTATATTTCAAAATTGATTGTTGTAATAATTTGAATAAGTCAAGGTTGAGAATATAAAGTTGAATTTATTTTAAATGGTATTTAGTTATGAATTCTACTTAATTGGATTGATTTGAACTATTGAACTTGAAATTTAAGATTTGATTTATAACTTGATTTTGATTTAAATGATTAAATGGAAGTTTCAAGTTTAAACAAATCGAAAGGAACATGTAGTTTAAAGGTAAATTTAGGTTATTTAATAAATATTGAATTTATTAAGTGAACATTTCAAGACTAAATAATAAGGTTAAATCAAGATCTATATAAAGCTGTTAAATTAAACTTATGAATGTTGAATATTAAAGCTTTGAAATATACTAGAATTTAAATGGTTAATTTGTGATTTAGATCTGTATTTGAAATATATATAATTTGAATTTGTTTGGTTAGAAACTGAATTGAATGGAAATTGATAAATTGATATTGAATTTAATTTGAATAGGGAAGTCGAGTTGATTTTGAAGTGATTTGTTAAGTTTGAGGAAATTACAAATATTCTACTTTATAAAATGTTTATATATATTTTGGAAATATATATATTTGAAATGATATGATATTTTGTTGTGAAGTATAAATTAATTTGAAATGACCTCGGTGTTATAGTGTATATTTCTACCTTGTAGATAGTTCCATGGACTCTTAGAGGATGGTTATCCCAAACATCCTTTAAGTTATTTGTATTTCAGTTGATATTTCACTTGTGTTGGATTTATTGATATAAGAACATTAATCCTAACTCGAGTGTTTTGTGTTTATGCTTTATGCTCGGGTCAAACCGAGTGATACAGCATTTGAGACTCACCTGTGGAGTTTGGAGCTTCATTGGAGATCCAACTATCGATTCAGCTTTCAGCTTTTCCAGTTGATTGGTTCAGAGAAGTCATCTGTTCGTACTGAAGACTTCGCTGTATTTGAGATATTCTGTTGTATTCTATTTCTAACTCTGATATTTATAGAGTAGCTTCATGAACTACTACTTATTTATTCCACTGCGTACTATTGTATTACTCTGTGTCTGTGATTCTGTGACTGATTTATTTACTGTATATGCTGAGTTTGCAAAATATAAATTAACAATCTGATATTTTGAGCAATTCAAGTCCGACATATGCAGATGCGAATGGTTGAAAATAGCAGGTCGTTACATATGTGTATATACAATACACGTATATATAATACAACATTTATCAAATAATATGAAATCTTTTTATAAATTTAAATAAAATAAAGATTTTGTTAAAATAAATTTAGAAATGTTCTAAATAAATTAGACTTCATAAGCCAAATAAATATCCAAAATGATAAAATATTTGAAATTATCCATAACTTCTATTAGGGGCTGACCCAGTTCCAACAATGGTATCAAAGACCGATGGCTTATGTGGTCTAAATTAGTCATGATAGGGTTAACTAATCAAGCTCACATCCTAAATAGTAGGGTATCTCGAATGGTAATGTTGAAGGATTGGGTTTAGGTAATCAAGTACTCTGCCTTACCTAGCAACCGGCCTGGCTTAAACAAATATGTGAGCCCAAAGGTCGCCCCTGATAGAAAATGCCTAATTTGGATTGGGTCTTTAGCTCATTTTCATAATTTTTTGAAAATTAAAAAAAAATACATAAGATTTTAAATTTAAATTTTAAATAAGATACACACATATTATAAGGGTTGTAATATAATAAAATTGTTCAAAATGTTTGAAAAATAATATACATTAATTTTGAATTTTGAATTTTATTGATAAGAATAATACAATAAATAATAAAACAAATAAGTTAATTATGAAAAAAAATATACATATATTTATATGTTTGATATATGTTATGTTATTTTAAAATGGTTAAGATATCATAAGTATACATGTATGTATATAATATGATTTTTATAAATTAATGTAATTCAATTAAAATTGTTTAATTATATAAATTAATTGAAGGTTAATTAGTTAAATTAATTAATTAAAGGTTAATTAATTAAATAAAAACACACATATATGAGATATATGTGTTATATAATAGGGTTATATATATATATATATTCTATATAGATGTTATATTCAACTAGAAGTGAAATTATACATAAGACTATTATATAGGTAATATGAAATACAAAGTTATATAATAATAAAACTTATAAAATATGAATATGTAAACTAAAGGTGGAATATCAAATGAACCTAAACAGACTTAAGGAATAAATACATGAGTAAATGTATGTATACCATGATTTTCAATATGTCCGACACTTAAATCACAAGGGTATTTCATAAGAGATACATTATTCCATCAGTCGATATCTCAATATATGTTGAAGATTTTGAATCTTCAATATAATGTTGTCCTCTATCATATATATATATATATATATATATATATATATATATATATATAAGTTACTTGCATGCTTCTTAGTTGTTGAGCATACTCAAGTTAAGGATGCTATGTGTAGTATTATTGATATATTAAATACATGAGATAAGATAACTATATGTATTTATTGAGAAAACTCAAGGTACATATACTATACTTAAGCCATCGTAATATTGTCGGTATGAGTGAATAATTTTGTTTTGATTTGTTGGGCAAGCCAAGGGTCGAAGTGAAACTAGAACAAGATGCCAAGGATTAGTAGTTATACATGATGCAGCTGATAAGGAGTTTATCCATCGTCATGGAGCTATGATTTTTTGAGCAAACTCAAAGTCAAAATTCCAAGACAAACGAGTCCTAACACCCACTAGTGAAGTTGAAGGACTTCTATGTTTCGACTTAGGATTTGGCGAAACATAAAAGACTAGCATGAGCCTTATTAGAAAAATGAAATGTTAACATTTAGCATTTTTAATATTGTAAGAACATATGCTATATAATGTTATAATAATCTACATCGATAAATTTCTGCATTTATTATAATTGATAAAATGTTTATCAATTAAGATACACAAATGAGTTGAATTGAAGGTTGAAAAGTAGAAATATAACATATACTTACTAATAAATGCTCATTACATGTTAATGTTTCAACACACATGAAATCCTTTGATTGTACAACTACTAAATATGTCCGTAATATGGTCACTTATGTGTTAATTTGGTCGAAATCGTGTATTTCATTCTATGAGTTTTGAACTTAAAAGAAATACAATACTATGAATATTTGATCCATATACAATTGCATATAAATGTTATATGGTGAATGGTCATGGTTTGTAATGTAAAATATTTTGATGAAATCAGTTCATCCGAAATAAGCAAATAAACCATAATGAAAGACCGAGTATTTAATTTGATTGATTACAATAGAAGAACATATTGTATTAAATGTAACACAAGACCAAAATTACAATATAAATCTAGAAACTCGATTTTTGAAATAACAGTTAGATCAGTTTACATAGGGTGCATCGTATTTGATGGCCTCAAACGTTAGGGTTGATCGAATGCATTTTTGTAAAGAATTAGTTATGATATTATTGTAAAGGATTTCTTTTGAATGATTCAACCATTTAGAAAGAAAAATGAATGTACAAGAGTAGAAGTGATTTAAGGTATAACTGGGATGACGAGAGTGAATGATCACTTCTACTTCGTAAAGAAACATCGAAAACGAGAATTGTAATAATAATGACTGATACTTATCATTAAAATAAGAAATGTGATTTCTTTCTGAAATGTATTTCTGTATATGAAATTTATTTCTTTAAGTTCAAGATATTTGATCATAAAACTCTCCACTACAAACTAGTTGTAGTATATGAAATAAATAGTCTATATTGAGTGAATAACGGACCTTCGAATTTAGTACGCTATTATAGTAATGGTAGAAATAGTGAAGCATGCCATATAGCACTTATTGATTGCATCAAATTACAAAAAATGTTTCCTTAAAACATACTGAACTTATTTATGAATGATTATTTTCGGTGTCAACTGAAATTAGACATGGTTATATTTCAATGTGAATATTATGGATATTCGATATGATTTTATGTTATGGTATTTTTTTCACAAAAAAGTGATGCTTTGGAAAATACTGTTGTATTTGAAATTATTTACAATTATTCTGGAATTATATACTAAGGCGTCATATCGATAAATAATTTATTTATATGATTATGAATCATATGATACCGGTTAATTATATCTCAAATAATTAAGGGCTATGCATCTATTAAGTGGGAGTGTCATAAGAGTTGATGAACACTTTGGATTCTTACATATAGACGTACGCATTCGTAAGTCTACTAAAACGAAAACGGTTCCACATTCTTCGTCTTATTCACCGACGAGTTATCACAAGCATGAACATGTGTATTTAATATGCATAGATAAGTCTATGATAAGCTCATAAAATATATAACGAAAGTAAATAATATAACATGTAACATAGATAATTCAATTTGACCGAACGGGTAAGTATATTGAAAAGAATTTTGTATATACTTTTGAATAAAGATTCAGTATCAATGGTCACTCCTCCCTGTAATACATAATGATGTATTAATAAGGAGTAACCGAACTTTGTTGAACAAAACATGATTAATGATGAGTGAAGTTGAGTTAAAATCAGTCTATAAGGTGTGTACTTAAGAGTAGTACACAATGTTAAAATTAATATCATCCAAAGAATAACTTTACAAAACCATATGACATAAGGGTTTGTAAGAAACCCTTACATATCCTAGGTCAAGCAGTTCATAGGTGGTGTGAGTCAAAAGACTACACGTAATACTTGTACGTAAGAAATCTTGTATGAATAGTCCCAAGTGAATTTTAGGAATAATAGTCATTAGATGATCGGTTTTTGTCGTGAACATAAAAATATTGTCAACTAATGCAAAATTAGTTTTATATAAAATAATTTATAATATTCTTATGAATGGCCATTCAATTGCACAGATAAATAGCTGTTGTTTTAAGAAATACCACCTTCATCGCGAAAGAATTTCTTTAATAAGTTATTGGTATAAAGTGAATTTTGATACAATCCAATGAAAAAACTGATTACAATAGATGAAATGAAATTAATCGAACCTAAATGGACATAAATACATTAGAACGTATAATGACTATTTTTATATATTAAAGAGAAACTGTGAGTTTCTTATCAATGTCATGAATAAATAATCCTTAGTTGTTTAATTCAACCAT
Organism: Allium cepa; assembly: GCA_030765085.1. Lineage (NCBI taxonomy): Eukaryota > Viridiplantae > Streptophyta > Magnoliopsida > Asparagales > Amaryllidaceae > Allium > Allium cepa. The sequence goes on along the minus strand of CM060935.1, from coordinate 54,929,768 downwards.
TAAGTGTATTGACTCTATGAGTTGGTACGATGTGCTGATCTGAAATAGATTCCAAGTAACTTATCAAAATATGATTTTTATAGTTGTACCTGAAAGGCTATGATCCATTGGCTGCAAATGTGTCTTTAGGAGAAAGTCAAATGCAGTTGGAATATAGTGAGCCACATCGATAAGAATAATACCATGAACTTCAATTGTTGAAACTAACGTGATAGGTTCACCATTCGATGTGCTCAATTTGGTTCGGATTTTATCCATAAAATTTTCACATTATATGACTTTATGTTTTGGTACGTATGTGTTGAAATAGATAATTTTAAACACTAATTTATGATAAACTGTTTATACATAATAATAAAGTGTCTCGAAGTCAATAGGAGTGATATCGAGTTTGTTAGTTTTTGGATATGATCCAAAACAGATACGAAAGTGTGTTTCAAAAAGCATCATTAAACAAGTGTTTTGATAGAAATATCAAATAGTTTGATTGTCAATCGAAATGTAGAGGAAGTGCATGCACATAAGAAAGAAAGTTAAAAGGTGCATAAATTTCTTAACTGTAACGACCCAGAATTTTAAACAATTTAATTTGGAAATATTTAATTAATTTTAAATATTTGAATGATGGTTTGGATTGAATTTTCAATATAACTTTGAATTTAGCGATTAAATTATAGAATTTAATCTATTGAAAGTTGAATAAAAATTTGAATCTTCAATTTTAAGCTGATTAAAAATATTTCAAAAGCTTGTAAAATTTATATTGATAATATTGAAGATAATAGAAGCTTCAGAATTTAATTTGGAAGTGAATTGTTCAGTTTTGAAATTAAATCGTTTGAATCGATATTTAAAAATAGCCTTCCGAGGCACAGTCTCGGAATTCGACGAAACCAGTTCCATTGGGTCCGTAATATTGAATTTTTCTCGGATTTCAAATTTCGTATTTTTCGGAGTTTATATGTGAGCACACAAGATATAAACGCGTCGAAATCAAATTGGATTCAATTTAAATTTAAAATTTAAATTGAGTCAAACATCAGCTACTTTCTTCCTTTAATCACGCACTTGAACCACGCCTAAAATCACGCGATTTCCTCTGCAAAAACACGATCCATTTCCCTACCCAGCACGCAATCCTTTCCTTTAATAATAGAACCGAACACCCCTTCTTCTAAAACAAAAGAAAAAAAAAATTAACAGCAATTTCAAAATAATGGCCGCTTACCTCATAATGTAAATTGAAATCGCGAGGCGCGTGCTCGCATGGTGACTTCGAACGCGCATGGTCGAGAGGCCGTGGAGCAGGCGACGACAAAGTGAAAGCGACGAGGGGTGTCGCGATTCGAGCGGCGGCGGCGACGCAACTGAGGTGCTCGCGAGGCGGCGCTAGGGCTCGCGTGCGCGCGAGGTGATGGAAAGCTCGAACGAGTGAGGAGCGGCGGCAGCAGCAAGTCAGAGAGGGTGGTCGCGATCGGCAATTGCGAGGCGCATTTCTTCGAGCACGGTGGCAAGGGCTGCGTGCGTTCGTCGAGGAGCTGGGTTCGCAAATTGACAGTAAGGTAATTTTCGTGTTTTTAAAATTTTAATGATTTCAAACTTAATTTAATTTAAGTAAGATGTATATAGATTAGAAATAGGATTTTAAAAGTTTAAAGATTTAAAAATGCAGTTTCAATTATCTTCAGTTCAATTTAAAAATGTATTATGGTATTTTAAATATTACAGTAAAGAAAATATTTTTGGAAACTAAAGTTTGGAAAAAAAAATTATTATTTATAAATTTTAAAATCTATATATTATCTTCAAAGAAAAATACAGTGAATATATATATATATATAAAATATGATTTTGCCAGAAAAGGGAAAATCCCAGAGTTTGAATTTATATATATTTGATTAATTTATTAAAAAGGAAGTTTAGTTTTAATTCAATCCTTAGTTAAACAAATTTATTAAAAGAAATTGATATAAGGATATTAATTTAAAGTAAAATGATTAGTTAAGTTGTTATAAAATAAATAGTTTACGATAATAAATTTGTTTTATCTATTATGGTTACTAAAAAGAAAAATTTTAGTTAAAATTGAATTTATAATTAATTAAGTTATTAAAAGAGAGTTTGGTTAATTAAATTTAATTTTTAGTTAAAATAAATTTATTAAAGAAGAAATTAGTTTAAAACGAGACTATGAGTTAATTTAACTATTAAAATGAAATCGCCGATGAATCGAAATAATCAAAACGAAAATTTATTATTCGATTATTTCGAATATTAATAAATTGTGTAAATATTTATACAAGGTATAAATCAAGAAAATCGAGTCAAGATGGGAAATGGATTGCAAAATAAAAGCAAAGGTAAGAACTTCTCACTCAAAAGGATTTATTTAAATTTTAAATAGTTAGATTTAAAATTGATAGTTGTGTTGATTGAATGCTTGAATGATGATTGTTATATATATATATATATATATATATTGGATGTGAATAGACCCTATACGCCGTTAGTAAGCGGAGGTTATTTATTACACACATATACCGCGATATTCCACCACGAAGTGGAATTGGTATTATATTATATATATAGCAATATATATATATATATATATATATATATATATATATATATATATTGGCATATGTATATATTGCAGTTAATTGATTTCCCGCATTGTATAGCGGATGAGACCCTATTGCGCCGTTAGTAAGCGGATAATATTTTATAAAATCCCATATACCGCGATATTCCACCTCGAAGTGGAATGCGTATTGTGCTAATGTCTGTGGATGCAGGGAAACAGGTTGGAGGGATCCAACTGGATTCCTCACAAATATTTATTTGATTTCATATATTGTGATATTTGATTGTTTATCATGGATGATATATGATGTTTGAAAGTCGTGATTGACTATTTGATATGTTGCATCATCGGATCCAATTTTGAAGTTTAAAAAATACGATTTTGATTTTTAAGGGATTTCTAAAGTGATTTTTGGAAATATACGTTTATAAAATATTTTTGGAATTGATTCATCTTAAATAAGTAAACGTTATAATTTTAATATTATAAAAATTATGATTTTTGAGAAATTCAGTTAAAAGTTGATTTTTTGAAAATATGAGATTAATGATTTTATAAAATAGTTTAAACTGGGATTTCTGAATTTATTATAAAAGTTTAAAAATAGGATTTATGGAATTTGATTATTTTATAAATCAAAATGATGAATTATAAAGGAGTTTAAAGACGTTTTAAAATAGTAATATAAATTGATTTATATTAAAAGATTTATAAATTGATATTTATAAATTAAAAATATTAGAATTGCAAAACGAGCTTTTATAAATGTTAGAATGGATTGTGAATGAATTCCATAAATGAATGAAATTTATAGAATTATAAACGGTGAAGTTATAAATGGAATTTTATAAACAGTAGGTTTATAAAATTTGTAAAGTTATTTAAAAGAATAAATTTTGGATAAATAAATGAATCTTATAAGTTATAAGATTTATAAACTTGGGAAGTTTAAAGAAACAATTTTGTAAACAAATAAATTATAAGTGTTTGACTTATAATATGAATTTTTAATATATCATTGTGATATGAATTGAGATAGGTTAATAAAGGAATTTATAAAAAGGAGTTGATATAAAATAAATAGAAATAGAATTTATAAACGTTGTTTTATAAATCCGCAACGACTTATTTTGATAAGGAATTGTTGTAATTTGTTAATGGAATTATATTCATGTTTTAGACAGTGAATAATCCTTTAAAATAAAATGAATAGAAGTGATGAAATTTATTAACAAGGTATATTAACGTTTTTGAATAGTGAATATTATGTTAAAGAAATTATTTTGGATGTGATGTTTGAAATAGAATTAAAACGATCTAAAGATGTTTTAAAAGGTGTTGAGATTCGAAACCATAGATTTCAACATTTATTGTTGAAATAGATGTTTTCGAGAAATAAAAGGAAATGGTGGACTATAACACTGTTGTTATAGTAAATGATTTCGAAAGGAAATGTTTTGTATAGTATTGGGATTTATATATCTATTTTAATTTCGAATCCCTATACTAGTGATTTTGGGTTGTCGTAACGATGTTTTACGCAACATTCGTTTTGGCCCAAATAAATATATTAAAGAGAATAATTTTCTTAAAGAATGAAATATATACTTAATTTCGATTAGAGTATATTGAATATTTTCCAAGTGTTGAAAATAAAAAATTGTGAATTACTTATTTAATAAGTATGGAAATGTTTTCCAATATAAAGTGAATATGTTGAGAATTTATATTTTTGAAGATAAATTGAAAATGAATAATTGGAAACGTATATTCATAGATATTTTAGCATATGAATTCAATATGGAATTTATAAATGAAATTTGGAAAATAGGTTAAAAATAAATATTGATTTATTTTTGAAGTATGGAAAGTTTATATCTTCTAAAGATATTTTTGGGAAATAAATAATTTGGAAAATTATTTGGAATCTGGTGATGTTGTGCATATCTATTGATAGTTCAATAACCGACTATCAATATTTACCTTTAAATAGGTAATTGTTGTGATTTGCTTGAAATTGAATGCCACACTTATTTTTTTTAAAATAAGCGCTCACTATTCGGGTTAACCGGGAAAGGACCTTGGGGTCGTATAACCCATTCCGAATATGTGATACGTCGTTATGAATTGCATTCGAAGACCGGTGTTGAAGACCGGATATTTTCGAAAACGAAAGGGTTTCTTGTTGATTGTCTCTGCACTGGCTGATCCCCGGTATAGAGATCTCCATATGTGATGGGAAATTCGAACGTGATTAGAGATTATTCGGATTGCAAGGACTTCTTTGTAAGTGCCTTCGGTTCTGTTCGATCCCGGAACAGACTTGTATGTATTGTGTGTCTGACATTACAAATTGAGATGTAAAGCCGATTTCTTTCAAATATATTTCTGTTGGTGGCGGAGAATTTATTCTCTTAGCTTAACACCCTTCTCTGAGACGTACGAGCTCAGAGGTTATGTAATTGAAGGTTATCAGCGATATATTCCCAATTTTGGTAATGTGACATGCTGAGTGTTGCTGTGAAATGATCATTGTGTTGATTATTTATGATAGGATCATTTGTTTGATCGTCTATCTTGGTGATCATTTCTATGATCATTTGTTGACCCAAAGCATGGCTTTTGTATAAAGTATGTTTTTGTGGACGAGACTTCGTCGAGCCTCACAAACCGGTAATGGTCGAAACAGGAATTGTGCGGCAAGGTTTCCAGGGATCGCTTCCCTAGGGTATGGCCATTCCTTCTGGAAAAGGGTAGTATCATGGTATGGAGCCCAGATACTTACTCATGTTGAAACACTTATTATTATGGTGTGATGTTGGTTAGAGAGCTCTCGTTTAAAGGTTCCAAAGGACCGGGGGTGGCATATCTGAGGGTTTGTAATATTCCTTGGGAAAAGGGATTCCCGGCTTTGTTTAGCAGAGAACGGTTGGGTTCTCGGGGCGTCCTTCCAGAGGTGTTTCCATGTGGCAATGGGAAGTTCCTTGGCCTGACCATTTGTTGGAAAATCCATTCTTCAAATACGAGCCTTGTACGGTATTAGTTGTATTACCTGCCATCTACTTATGGTGGCGCCCCACTGTGGATGGTAGCTATAGTAGGCATAGTTCGAAATGTCTATGTTGGCTAAGATTTATATTCTACTTTCGAAATAAATTTTTCCTACACTATGCACTAGTAATAATATCAAATGTTCATTTAAATGCGTATCAAGCATCTTTGACTATCATAAGAAGAAATCTCCTCCAAGTCTGCGTTTGCATTGTGTGTGTGGCGGGAGGTCTTATGGTAGTCTCATTTTTAAAAGCATTGCGAATTGATTTTTTTAAAAATATTCCTCTACTTTATTTTAAAGATAAATAAACTATTTTTGAGTTCCCACACCAGTCACATGACTGACTCGGAGTTTATTGTTTTCCTTCCTAAACTCTGGGTGCCCACCAATTTTTACACGGGCAGTCAAGAGTTAGGTTTATCAGGATATTTGGAATTCAGGAGTTGCTGGAGGCAAGCTGGATGGCATGGCGTATTACTAATTTATATAGTAGTTCTTTTTTTTCCACTGCATTGTTTGATGTTGTACACTCTGATGATATGATGTAATGAAATGTAATGTAATAACTGATATAGTTCTTTGTTTAAAGATTATTCATTTATCTATTATATGTTGTTCCGCTGCGAATTGTGAGATTCTGATGTTGTTCTGTTGTTTTCTATCTTCTGTTTTCTTTTCTCTCTATTTTCTCTCTTCTCTCTTCTACCTCTTTCCTCTTTCTTAAAACCCATAACATTTCGGTTTTTCGGCAACGAAAAATCTAAAACGTTACATTAACCATAAGTAAAAAACATGCTATTTATTATTAACGATGTACTTTTGTTAAAATCTGTTTTTGTTGTTTTATTACTTGATATTGGATTTGTAAATGATGTCTTTTATAGTAAGTATGTAGGATACTAGAAGTGTCGCAAATTATATGAAAAAACACATTATTAAAATGACTAATACAGAATGCGTAAAATGGATTCCTTATTCATTGACAATAGGGATTATCATACATGTTATGTTGTCTATGATATTGTGTTTTGTTTATGTATTTGATACATAAAGCAAATATCAAATCCAAATTGATATAACTAAATGGTTTTCTTATAAGAGCCTAATTAGAAAAATAAAATGTTAACATTTAGCATTTTTAATATTGTAAGAAAATATGATATATAATGTAATAATAATCTACATCGATAAATTTCTACATTTATTATACTTGATAAAATGTTTATCAATTAAGATACACAAATGAATTGAATTGAAGATTGAAAAGCAGAAATATAACATATACTTACTAATAAATGCTTATTGCATGTTAATGTTTCAACGCACGTGAAATCGTCTGATCGTACAACTACTAAGTATGTTCGTAATATGGTCACTTATGTGTTAATTTGGTGGAGATCGTTTATTGCATTCTATAAGTTTTGAACTTGAAAGCAATACAATACTATGGATATTTGATCCATATACAATTGCATATAAATGTTATATGGTGACCGGCCACGGTTTGTAATGTAGAATATTTCAACGATATAAGTTCATCCGAAATAAGCAAATAAACCATAATGAAAGACCGAGTATTTAATTTGATTGATTACAATAAAAGAACATATTGTGTTAAATCTAACACGAGACCAAAATTACAATATACATCTAAAAACTCGATTGTTGAAACAACAGTTTGACCAGTTTACACAAGGTGCATCGTATTTGATGGCCTCAAATGTTAGGGTTGATCAAATGCATTTTTTGAATGATTCAACCATTTAGAAGAAGAACGAATGTACAAGAGTAGATGTGATTTAAGATATAGTTGGGATGAAGAAAGTGAATGATCACTTCTAGTTCAAAAGAAACATTGAAAATGAGAATTGTAATGATAATGATTGATACCTAACATTAAAATAAGAAATATGATTTCTATTCTGAAATGTATTTTTGTATAGAAAATTATTTTCGATGAAATTTATTTCTTTGAGTTCAAGATATTTGATCAAAAAACTCTCCACTATAAACTAGTTGTAGTATATTAAATAAATAGTCTATATTAAGTGAATAACGGACCTTCGAATATAATATTCTATTATGGTAATGGCAGAAATAGTGAAGCATGTCATATAGTACTTATTGATTGCATCAAATTTCAGAAAATGTTTCCGCAAAACATAATGAACATTATTTATGAATGACTATTTTTCAGTGTCAACTGAAAATTAGACATGATTATATTTCAATGTGAATATTATGGATATTCGATATGATTTTATATTATAGTATTTTTTCACAAAAAAGTGATGCTTTGGAAAATACTGTTGTATTTGAAATTATTTACAATTATTCTGAAATTATATACTAAGCCGTAGTTTTGAGAAATAATTTGTACTATATGATTATGGATCATATGATACCGGTTAATTATATCTCAAATAATTAAGGGCTATCCACCTATTAAGTGGGAGTGTCATAAGAGTTGATGAACTCTTCGGATTGATACATATAGATGTACGCAATCGTAAGTCTATTAATACCAAAACGGTTCCACATTCTTCGTCTTATTCACCGACGAGTTATCACAAACATGAACATGTGTATTTAATATGCATAGATAAGTCTATGACAAGCTCATAGGATATATAACGAAAGTAAATAATATAACATGTAATATAGATAATTTGATTTGACCAAATGGGTAAGTATGTTGAAAAGAATTTTGTATGTACCTTTGAATAAAGATTCAGCCTCAATAGTCACTCCTCCCTATAATACATAATGATGTATTAATAAGGAGTAATCGAACTTTGTTAGACAAAACATGATTAATGATGAGTGAAGTTGAGTTAAACTCAGTCTATAAGGTGTGTACTTAAGAGTAGTACACAGGGTTAAAATTAATATCATCCAAAGAATAAGTTCACAACACCATATGCCATAAGGGTTCTGTGATATCCCAGAATATTTGGCAATATAAATTTAATAATCTGTGTAAAAATTAAACTAATTTGATAATGTTTGTTAATAATATTTAAATTGATTTAATCATCTTCTTTTAAATAAATATTTAACTGATAATTTATCTTTTAAAAGCTAATTTAAATTGTTTCTATTTATAATATATATTTGTATATAATTGTATATATTATAAATAGATAAGCTCTGTTTTAAATTAATAAATAAAGTTATGTTTTCTAATTCTAATAATTTTGATAATTTGGAAATTTAATATTGAATAAATAATAATATGATTTTAAATTACTCAAGATAAAGTTTAATTTGTTTGAAATGGTTTTAGCTTAGAGTTTAAATTTAAATAAAAAGTTCCGTTTTGTTTTTTTTTAAAATATAGCTTGATAAATAAGTATTTATATTTTAAAGAGATTGTTTCTTTTGAAAATTTATTTTTAATTTAATAATGAGCTATATTAATAATGTAAATCTTTACAAGAGGATTTTAAATAAAAATTGTTATTTCAACTTTAATTATATATGTGTGAGTGTTTGAATGAAAGTTATGATTTGGAAATTAAAATAAATATTATTAATATTAATATAAGTATAAAATAAAATAATAATAAGTAATTAAATAGTTGATAGTCTATGTTTAAAATAAAAGAGAAATAAAGAGAAGCCCATATGTTAAATAACAAACCAATACTAGTGACTAAAACAACTTTGTATTTATTTTATTTTGTGTGAAGTATAGAATCAAAACAGGTAATAGAATCTAGTAGGGGAAGTTGGATATGCAGGCAAGACTAGAAGTGAGATATAAAATGTGCCTGTAAAAATATGATTATGCAAGAACAATGTATGAATAAAAATAAGACAAGCCATATATATATTCTACTGTGTTCACAAATCAAGGGTTTGGCTGCAACTAGTATAATAAAATAAATGAGTACAAGATCATAAATTATATAAGACAAAACAAAGTAAAAATATATGCTTGCAATAGAAATGCAGAAGTTAACAAAGCAAAGTGAAAGAAATCAAGGCAGATAAGATTAATGTACAAAGTAAATATCTGAACATAAGATAAGTTGTAAACATATAGTACATTAACAATAAATGCTTTCATTTCTAGCAGCAAACATGTCCATACGAATTGGATGTAAAATTTTTCCAGCCTCCAAAATAAATATCTTGCCTGATAAAAACAAAGTAAAGAAAAGCTTGCAACAGTAAAAGCCTACACCCTTTACAAACTTATCTTTCTATATATACATATCAAACCGGAGGAAAATTATATTGCAAGCTTCTTCTTTTTTTATACAAACTTAAATAGAAACTGAAACCATTATTCAACAATAAGCAAACAAGATGAATTTAACAGGAAGATCAAAGCAAAAAAAATTTACAGTTCAGAAGTTCAAAACAGTTTCCAGTTTTAAAGTTTGAGCTATTTCAATACCCAGGGTGCTCTGTTCATTTTTTTCAAGCAAGGTAGTAACATTTTTAAAATTACTAAAGTTTTAAAATCTTTTGCATGATAATATTTGGATGCTTAAATATATTGTGTGAATATTTATATATTCATTTTTCTCTGGGTGTTTGTGTAATGAAATCCTGTATATTTCAAGCCTGCAATCCAAACTGTTTCATTACAAACTTGCCTTGTTTTTCATTTGCTATGAGTAATTTCATATTCTAAAATAACCTAAGCTTAATTTAGTTGTATGATGAATAACAGAGATTTTTGTTTGTATGGAAGTATATGCTTTACACTATATTTTGATGAGATGAAGCCTGCATACTATTATCTGGATGTTGCCTCTGTTTATAATTTCCAAGTCTGGGTTAATTCAAAAATCATTATTTACTCAACCTATTGATTGTTAGGACAAAGCATTTAAACAAAACATGTTTTGTTGATTATAAAGTAAATTTTTAAATTGAATTCATGCTAAACAAAGTTGATCTGCTCTGAAAAACCTTAAGAACAGTTTAAATTTAATACAGGTGACATTTTCGAATATCTTGAATTATCAATTCAAGTTTATGAACGGATTACTAAATCAAAAATAGGATTTTTAAAACTCAAATCACATTTTTTTCGTAATAGGTTGAGTTGGCGTTCTGGGTTGATCAATTTGGGGATTTTGGGTTGCCTCTGGCAACACAGTTGATTGGAGTGGTTGTGGTCCTTCATGGAGGTGGAGAAGTGACTGGCGAAGATAGGAAAATTGGGTGGTGGATGATCAGAAGCAGGTGGAGGCAGCGGCCTTGTGTTTTAATTTCTAAACCTAATTTTTTTCTGATGCTCACATATTTGATCGCCACGACTTCGCCGTAGCGTCGAGTGTGGCCGGGTTTAGAGGGGTGGTGCCTGGGTCGTAGATGAGCGTGTAGGCGAAGGGGCGGTGATGCCGGGGGTCAGAGTTGCCATGCCGAGGCGCATTCGTGAGTGGATGATGGGTTTGAAATTTATCAGGCTATGCTCGATTTAGATCGACATTGTAATAGGGTTGTTTGTTGATTCGTGGTCAACGTTGGAACGATTTGCGACTTGAAGGGGGTGGTCTCGATTGCCAGAGCCCGGCGCCGACTCCGTGCATGTGCACGGCGAACATTATGGGTTTTATTGTTTTTGGGTTTGCCTAAGAGGAGATGCTCGAGTTTTACTCGAGTTATTCAAGGTTTGGCTCGTGTTTTTTTTTTCTTTTGACTCGAAGTGATTTTGCTTAGGGCTCGGGTAGATTTTGTTTACAGGTTTTAAAGCCTGAAGTTTAAATTTTTTAAAAACTTGAGTTAAAAATTGTACAACAGACAATTAAACTAAGTTTAAACCTAGATGAAATCAGAATTCAAAATGACTTTGGAATCTTAAAAGTTTTAAAATGTTTAAAAAGAAGGTTTTCAGTTTTTTTAAATATTATAATCTGACAGTCCTTTTCAGATTTTAAATTACTTTTAAATTTGAAAACAGAATTTAAACTGGGATTTAAATTCAAAAGATTTGAAGTATAGTTTCAAATGAACATTTGACCTTAAGGTTTTAAAATGGATTGGATTTGGAAATCAAGTTTTTAATTCAAGTTTTTAAAGGAAGTTTAAATCAAAGTTTTAAATTAAAGGTAAATTGGTGGATTCAAGATTACTTCGAATTCAAATCTGTAAGTTTAAATCAGTTGTTAAAATATGAATGTCTCTTGGAAGTTTAAATTTAAATAAAGACTTAAGCGGTTGAATTTAAAGGCTTTTCTTATATAAGTTCATATGTAAATAATAAATGCTATTTACATTTATTTAAAGATTATAAATTGAATATAAAATTTAGTTAATATAGAATAATAATCATCTTTGAATCTTAAACTCAAAATGAAATTTGAATTCAAATTTAAAATGTAATGTTCTAATATACTTTAATATTTATGAGTCATCAATAAAGAAATAAATTATCGTAGGAATAATTAAGATATTTAAATGATTAAATGAATAGGTTAATCAAGAAATGACTTATTTTATAAACTAATAGTTTAGATTAATTTATACTAGAAATTAATTAAGAAAGTAATTTAAGAAATGTTATTAGTTAATGAAGATAATTAACTAAAGATTATTAGTTAATTAATGTATGTCATTAATTAATATAATTAATCAGATTAATTAGATAATCTATTGTAAATTATTAAATGTAATTACTTGATAAAAGTAATTAAGAGATTAATTACGTGTTGTGATTAATTTTGATTAAATGATTAATTTAAGTTAATTAATTTATTTTAAATAATTTAAGAAAATCATTTGATATATTGATAAGTGTAATTACTTAGTGTATTCAATAGAGCATAATTACTTAAAGAAGTAATTAATGTTAACCACTGAATGTAATTAGTGAAAAGTGATGTGTTAATAAAGTAATTTGGATAATTACTTTTGAAATTAATCAAAGGATTAATTAAAGGAGATAATTAATTATGGGATAATTAATTTATTAATATGAGTAATTAAGGGTAGTTAATTACTGGAATGTTATTAATCAAGGGTGATTAATAATTGAGTTAAATTAAAGATGAATCATTTAATGTAAATTAATTTAATCAAAGTAATTTAATTTAAATCTGAATTAGAGATCATTAATGGATATAATTAATGATGTAAATTAAGAATTGTTTAATTAAGAAATAATTAATAATGTGGTGATTAATTTATGTAATTGATCGACAATAAACGTAATTAATTATATTTAATTAATAAATAAAGTAATTAAATGTTAATTACTATAAATGATTTAGGATAATTAATTTGGGAAATTAAATAAAGACTAATTACTTATTGTAATTAGAAGGTGATTAACCAAGGGTGTTCAATCAAGATAAATATCTAGAGAATAATTAATTAATTTGATTTATAATTAATTAATGGTTGGATAAGCAGGATTTATAAATGAAGTAATTAATTTAATTTACTTTAAATTAATTAGAGATAGAAGTAGTTAATTTAATCCATTTTAAATTAATTACAAATGATATGATTATAAATCATTGCTTATGGATGTATGATATTGATATTTCATTTGATGATTGTGAATTCAGATATGACATGAGTAATATATATGTGATATGGATGCTTGGTTTAAGTATGATAATATTTAATTACTTGTTTGGATGATGATATTAATTATCTGTTTATGATGATGGTGTGATTATCTATTGTGATATTATGAATTAACCATCTGTGTGTATATTGATAATTTTTAATTAAACTGTTAAGACTAAGTAGACAACTTGGCCTTAAAAGAGACGTTTTGGTTCGATGAGACCGGAATCGGTTTTCCTTATTTGGAACATCCGAAAACCACATCGATTCCAAATTAACGATAGGTCGTGAATCTGAAGTGAAGATGAAGGTTCAGAATGCAAGGGTTATCGTCGTTAACTCTGAGGGTGATTCCAAAATGAGTGTAACGAGATAATGCCTTCGGTTTCGTTCGAACCCGGAACGAACTTGTATGGATTGAATGCTTTCAACACATCGTCAGGTGGGCGATGAGCATTCTAAGAAATATGTTCTCTAAAGGTAATCGTAACCTCAAGCCTCATCAACCGAGAATGGCTAAAACAGGGGAGGTGCAGCAAGGTTAGGTGGGTCATGCCCAAGCAGGACAAGGATATTCCCCTGTCTAGATGTCCCTTTTTATTCGGCTGTGTGGGCAGTTGATTGCAACAACTTCCGGGGTTTATCTTGTTCGGGACTGTTCAGTAAGGAATGGTTTCGGCCTTGTGTTGCAGGGGGTCGGGAGTGATCCTTGGTACGTTGATCTAGGCCACGTACTGTGACGGGCGGTACCCCAGTAGCCCTGCCATTGTATGGAATCCAAAATCCAATAAGTGCCAACGGTTTTGATTGTATTACCCACTTTTGTGGCTAGTAGCTGGAATTTAATCATGTAACAATTTCGGCTATTTTCTATTTACTTGAAAACCCTAGACCTACTATAATATCACAGAATTTCCTATCAAATGTTTTGGTTAGCGTAAGGTAAAAACTTACCCATGTTTATTTGTGGGGAGTCTTACGTGATACCTTTTATTTTAAAAAGGATTTTCAAAATTAAGCAACTTTAACCTGTTATTCACACCAGACCCATGTCTGACCCGGAGTTTATTTTTGTTTTTCATAAACTCTCAGGTACCCAAATTTTTACGAGTAGCCATGGGATTCAGGTTAGCTTTGATGAATTTTGGAGGAGCAATGGAGCAGGAGGCTTCAGCGTTGTAGATATATTTATAGTTCCGCTGTGTTGGTATCTTTGAGTTATTTGTTTGAGTTGTGTTGTATTAACTAGACAGGTGTTTATAACTGTCTAGTATGTGATGTATTATATGTATAACTCTGATTGATGCTGTATATTATGTAAATACTTATGTGATTATTATAATTTATTCGTTCCGCTATGAGATTCTGATGTTGTTGTTCTTTCTTCTCTATCTTTTCTATTTTCTCATCCCTTTCTTTCTTCAAGACGAAATGGATTTCTGGGCATAGAAAGCCCGGGTCGTCACAGGTTCATAAGATACCCTTACATATCCTAAGTCAAGGAGTTGGTAGGTTGTGTGATTTAAAAGACTGCACGTAATAATTGTACGTAAGGTATCTTGTATGAATTATCCTAAGAGAATTTTAGGAACAATAGTCACTACATGATCGGTTTTTGTTGTGAATATAAAATATTATGAACTAATGCATAATTAGTTTTATATAAAATAATTTATAAAATAATTATGAATGGCCATTCAATTGCATTAAGAAATAACTATTGTTTTAAGAAATACCAACTTCATAGCGAAGGAATTTCTTTAATAAATTATTAGTGTATAGTGAATTTGGATATGATCCAATGATAAAACTGGTTATAAGGGATGAAATCAAAATTGGTTACATTAGAACATCTAATGACTATTCTTATATATTAAAGAGAAACCGTGAGTTTCTTGTCAATGTCATGAATAAATAATCCTTGGTTGTTTAATTTAACCATTAAGAATATTGACCCTATGATATGGTATGTTGCGTTGATCTGAAATATATTTCAAGTACTTTGTCAAAATATGATTTTGTTTATTGCGCCCGAAAGGCTACGATCCATTGGCCGCAAATGAGTCTTTAGGAGATAGTCAAATGCAGTTAGAATATAGTGAGCCACATCGATAAGAATAATACCATGAATTTCAATTGTTGAAACCAACATGATAGATTCACCGTTCGATGTGCTTAAGTTGATTTGGATTCTACCCATAAAATTATCAGATTATATGACTTTATGTTTTGGTACATATGTGTTGAAATAGAAAATTTAAACACTAATTCAGGATAAACTGTTTACACATAATAAATAAAATGTCTCGAAGCCAATGGGAGCGATATCGAGTTTGTTAATTTTTGGATACGATCCAAAATAGATACGAAAGTGTATTTCGACTAGCATCATTGAATAAGTGTTTCGATAGAAATATCAAATAGTTTGATTGTCAATCAAAATTTGGAGGAAGCGTGTGCTCATAAGAAAGAAAGTTAAAATGCGACGACCTGTAAATTTTAACAAATTAAATTGGAATAATTAATTGATTTCAAATATTTAAAGGTTAATTTTAAACTTGAATTCCAAATATTAATATTTACTTGATAATTTAAATATTGAATTTAATAATTGAAATTGGGTAAATTGTTGAATCTGAAATTTCTAAGCCTGTTTAAAATAATTTGAAGGCTTATAAAATTTATAATGATGATACTGAAGATAATTGAATGGTTGAAATTTAAATTTAAGGTAATTTGTTCAATTTTGATAATATATCGTTTAAATCGATATTTAAAAATAACCTTCCGAGGGACAGTCTCGGAATTCGACGAAACCAGTTCCATTAGATCCGTAATAGTTAGTTATTATCAAATTTCAATTTTCGTAGCAATCAGAGTTGTCGTTTGACCCTGGCAACTCAAAACGCTTAGAACTATTTTAATCAATTTAATTTAAATTGATCATTTACTTCCGTAACTCGCGCTTATGATTGAATTAGCTTTGGAAACACATTCCATTGTATTCGGAATGCGGGTTAAATCTTATAATCGCCTCGTGGTATTCCTTAAAAGGAGTTCAAAATTTTAATTGGCGCCTAACGAGACGTTTTGAAGTTTTATAATATAATTAAATTTAATTAGCAGGATATTTTCTTTGACAATGTCGTGCTCAAGAAGCTTTCTACCCTCCTATATTTCATCCCGTCCCCCCTCTTTATTCTCTTAGCAGATCGAACATGTACGAAAAAAACAAGAGGAAGAACGAAAATGGCCGAAGCTGTTTTGAAAACAAGCTCCCCTTTTCTCGAATCGAAACCCTCCTCCTTCTAGCGCAAACCCTAATCATAGCCGATCCAATATGGGTCGCGATTGATTGTGGAGGAATTCGATTCGTTTCGAATCGCCTGAAGGCATTGGTGAGCGCGCGGCGATAGGAGACAACAGTGATGTCGTTCGTGACAGTGAAGGTGATGAGCACGAAATAGCTTGGGGTGGCCGCGTAGAGGGGTTTGAGCTAGGGTTTCGGCTTGCGAGCGATCGAGGTAGAGAGGGGGGAATTGCAGTAGCGAGTGGAAGACAAAGCAGGCAGGGTTGGGGTAGCGATGTCGTCTCTGGCCTGGAGGGTTTTGGTTGTAGGTGAAGTAGCTGCAGTCATGAGGCAGCAAGGTATATGCATTTTAGTTTATTTAATTTAATTAATGAATAAGTATATACATGTGAAATTTTATTTTTACAATAAAGAAATTTTAAAACAATTCTATTGATTTTATTGTAGTACATGTATATAGAGGCTAGAAAGAAATTTTTTAAATATTGAATATTTATATAAAATTTGATTTTTGGGAAACTATAAATTAATTTTAGTATATGAGTTCAAAAGAAGAGGAATAATTACTATTTTTTTGGGAAATTTGTTCGAATAAAATATTTAGTGAATCAAATTTATTAAACTGTTTCAATTAACTTATTTAATTTCGGGACTAAAATATATGTTTAAGGTGATTTTTAATTTAGAATTTAAATCAATTTATAAGTTAAATTAAATAAGTGAATGATAATAAATTATTGATTTAAAATTCAAGTGTTATTTAATTTATATGATATTTATACAAGGTCTTAACTGAGTAAACAAAATCGAATTGGAATGGATTGCAAACAGAAAAATCAAAGGTGAGTAATCTCACGCTCTGGATTTTATTTAAATTTAAATGGTTAAATTTAAATAATTGGATGAATGATTGAATTATTTGGATGTGTACTGATGATCTAGTGATTTATTTTTCGTTGTTTCTCGAGTTAATTGTGGTTTGACTCGAGGTATTTGGATTTTAAATGGTTTTGAACTTAAATCATAAATAAGAAAATGGTTCTGTTTAAAATCAAACAAGGTTTAATGATCGGTGATTTATTAAATAGGTATGATAATTTAAATGGAAAATTAATTAATTAAATTAATTAATGATTTGGGTTAATTAGTTAAGTTTATATTAAATTAGAATGATCATTGGGTGGTTTAATAAGTAATTACCAAATATGATTAATAAAATATAATTACTTTGTGAAATTAATCAAGAGATTAATTAAAATAGTAAATAAAGGAGTAATTAATTTATTCAATGAAGTAAATAAAAAAAGATAGTAAATTACTGGTTGAGATAAATCAAGAGTGATAAATATTTATGATTTAATTAATGATTGATTATTTAATGTAATTAATTTAGATTAGGATAAGTTATAATATAATTGAAAATCCTTAATATATATAATTAATGATGTAATCAAAGATTGATTAATTAAGATTGATTAACCCATAAATAATGACTTATGAAAAATTAACTAATATAATTAATTAAGGATTAATGTAATTAAAATAGTTAATTAATTTATGAAGTAATTAAGATTACTTATTGAATTTGGTTAAGAATAATTAATATCATGAAATTAAATAAAGATAATTAGTTGAACGTAATCGAAAATAATTAATCTAGGTGATTAATTAAGATTAATAATGAAGGGTTGACTAATTAATTGATTTGGAATTAATTAATGTTAAATGAAGGAATCTAAGTGATTGAGGTTAGAAATTCAATTAGAACCAATTGAATTAATTTGGAAGGGATAAAATTTGCTTATGAATGATTGATTGATATTGGATGCTTTGAATGAGTTGATATCTCTGATATGAAATGTTGTGTATTTAATTTAGATAGATTGGGTTAGAATGACATGAAACTCGAAGAGGCCGGTGCCGGGTATTAGAAAATACCCGAAACCACTTCAAATATTTATAGATTGATATGTAAAATCTATTGGCTAGAATGAAATGATTTAAGTGAATTGGACTATTTAATCTAAATTCGATAATTAGAAATTGATGGGTGAAATCGGTGATGTTTATAGAAAAATTGTGGCTTGTAATTGCTTTGAGTTATCCCGGGTTTTATATAAGTTGAATGCTTTGTATTCCATATTAGTTGGGTCTACTCACGCTGGTTTCTAGCCTGACCCGAGTGTTACTTTGGTGTAATGCTCGGGTCAGACCGAGTATTACAGATTTTCAGGTTAGGACGTTCTAGAGTTCAGGAGTCGAGCCGGATGGCAAGAACGTATGGAGTGTTTACGCTATATTATATTGTTGTTTATCTTGACATGATAATGATGAATATTCAAGGTATGTGTATATGTGAAACTCTGATGTATTAAAATGTAATCGACAGATATAATATTCTTTTGTAGACTGTTATTATTTATTATTATATTTTATTTGCTGCGAATGTGAGATGTTGATGTTTCTGATCTTCTTCTTCTTCTTCTATCTCTTTCTTCTTTTCATAACTATCTGGAATTTTTGGCTTTGAAAATTTCGGGTTGTTACATAAAAGGTGCATAAATTTCTAATCATAAGTAAAAACACGCTATTTATTGTTAACGACGTACTTGTGTTAAAATCTTATTTTGTTGTTTATTACTCGATGTTGGATTTGTAAATGATGTCTTTTATAGTAATTATAAAGGATACTAGGAGTGTCCTAAATCATTTGAAAGAACACATTATTAAAATGATTAATACAGAATGCGTAAAATGGATTCCTTATTCATTGACAATAGGAATTATCATACATATTATGTTGTCTATAATATTGTGTTTTGTTTATGTTTTTGATACATAAAGTAAATATCAAATCCAAATTGATATAACTAAATGGTTGTTTGAGATGTTCTTATGTATTTATGAAGCACTAGAGAATTTTTTACAGAAACAACAAATGCCCCATGAAGGAGTGTTCAGACTGAAACTTTCGTGAGTGATACTAAGTATAATATTTCATAATAAATTGAAGTTAAGAATCTTTAAGTTATAAATGTTCCAAATGAAAGAATGTGACTGATTCAATAAAAAAAGGTATAAGTACATCATCTTGAATAGCGCCGCAATAAAAATAATATATATAAATATTAATGCACAAATTTATAACTGAACCGAGGGCGATTCCAAATGTTGATAATCTCATAACATTGTTATATGATAACAACGTCATGATAGTTCATAACAAAACTTAGAGCTCACTAAACCAAATTGTTCCACATAATAAAGGTAATTTATTAGCAATAGAGAAAGTTAATTGATAGAGCAAATAATTGAAGCATAATAGCATACCATTCATGGAGGGATTGACCCAATTGGTTTTGAGGAGTAATTGAAAACGTTAGAACAAGATTCCGTAATTGACCCCAAGTGCAAGTGGAAGATTGATAAAGTTTGGAGTGCGCCTTAGGGGTAATTATGTAATTTGTTATTTATATCTAACTCAATAACCAATCTTATTCGAAATAAAGTTGTTTTCTTTCTATTATATACTTGATATAATGAGTTATGTCAATCAATTAATTTAATTTAAAGTATATTTAATAGAAAATCCGTAAATTGTATGTTTTATGATAGTAGTTACAAAGTATTTTATCACAATGAAAATGAATATACCATTTTATATATTCCTTGTCAAGATGTATCAGTACTGGATATCGATTACATCCATTGAGAATAGAATATGCAACGTTTTCAAATGTTAGGCAGCGTATTACTCATGGCAGTTGAGGGGCACCAAGGGGTTATGCACTGATAATTATTGGATAAATATGGAATGATTCACTCGATATTTTTTTGTTGATTAATATAATTAAGGTCCAATAGAAAATATCGATGTGACAAAATTACACTGTTTTACTGACTTAAGAATTCTATTGATCTTCAATGTAGAACCCCTACTTTGATTATATTTGTGTAACGACCCAGAGTTTCAGTCATTTGAAATTGGAATATTTAATTAATTTTAAATATTGAGATGTTAATTTTATAGATGAAATAACTTGAATTTCAAATATAGCGATTTATTGGATAATTTAGTTGTTTAATTTAATAATTTAAAATTATTTAAATAATTGAATCTTGGGTTTTAAGTTAGATAAAAATGATTTCAAAGCTTATTTAAAATTCTATAAATAAGGATAAAAATAATAACACTTTTAAACTGGATTTAAAGATGATTTAGCTGATTTTTAATAATAGTTCATTTTATTAAACGAGTAAAAATAGCCTTCCGAGGCAGTCTTGGATTTCGACGAAACCAGTTTCATTGGATCCATAATAATGAATTATAATATACCATCAAATTTCATAGCGATCAGATGAATCATTTGGTCATTCGAGATCGAAACGCGCATAATTTAATATTGAAAATTTAATATAATAATTGAGTTCAAAAAGCTATCTTCTGCATAAGATCGAATTAAGACTCAAGACTAGTTCAATTGCGTTCGGAATAAGGATATAACATATAGAACGCCAGAAGGCACGCCTCGATTGGGGCTCGATATTTTTAGACGTGTAATGTTGGATATTTTTGATATATATATATATATATGTATATATATATATATATCTTCACCATACTCTCAACCCATACTCCACCCTCTTCACTCCATACTTCAGCCATACCTTCTCCATGTCAATCCATAACCTTCTTCCCTCTATAAAAGCATGGCAGTGACAAAAGAAAACTAGTTTTGAAAATATTTCAAATGTTTAAAAACAAAAAGAAAAAAATCATCGGAATAAAGCAATAGCCTCATCTAATGGCCGCAATAATTTTGTACCACCACAGGCCAATCAGGCCTCGTGTTCAACTAGGAAGTTGTTCGTTTCGACATGATGAAGAAAATCAATGGTTGGATGAAGGAATGGCGAAGTATGGAGGCAAGATTAGCTCGATGAACGGAAGGAGGGAGTTTATTGATTCCGGTGAGTAGTGGCACTTTGAGGAGATGACATTTGGAGGAAAATGGTAAAGGAGGTTCGTGGGCATCTATTAGCGAAGTCGATTGACCAATGGTGGACCATAGTGATGGCTGCGGCGCTTGGAAGTCACGGCATAAATTTGCCATTTTTTGGCAATATAGGTAGGCGAAGGCGGCGTAGTTGGTGGTATGAGTCTAATTTGAGGTGGCGCGTTGCATGATTGGGCAGCGGTAGCTTGCAAGTGGCTTGGCGGCGGTGTTTTGAAATTGGCTTCTGGTTCATTTGTGTGCATGAACGAGGTATTGGGTAGGGAAGGAGAAGGAATTAAAATGTAATTAGAGGATAATTAAGATATTAGTTTGTAAATTATTTGTGACGCCCACCTCAATACCCACGCTAGCCGAGAACACTACAGTGTAATGCTGTCAACTAGCACGGAGAATAAGGCTGTTGAGGAGCGACCATCCGTGTAATTGCTTTGCGCGAGCACCGATATGTCAGATAGTATAACATGCATTTTATTTCAAGAGGAAATCCGACATACCGATACAAACACAAAGCTACTTCACAGTGGCTATATATAATCTTCGGAAACAAATATAGAAATAAACATAACACAAATCAGTCACAGATAATTCATATCACAAAGGCGGAAGAAGATATGAATATATAACTAACACATGAAAGTGTATTTCAGAGTAGCGGTTTAAAAAGATCCGCAATAACCCAAAAGAATAGTTACAAGAACTACACAAAAGAATAAGTATACAACATGGAGTCTATGTCTCAATTGTATACAACAAAATAAACTACTAATCTAAGTAGTTAACCAAAAGTCAGAGAAATCAATCCCAAGTGAGAAGTCAAGCTGAAGCACCTGTAACATCTCGGTCTGACCCGAGTATTATTTAATAAGAAAATAATAAACGGATCAGTCTAACTATAAATATCAGATGAAACGATATAGAATAAGAGATATGACTAAACACATAATAATCACAATGCCAAACTGTGATATATATATATATATATAGGTAATTGAACATCGACGAGAGGTTAATCAATGTCATAGAATCTACATAAGAATCAAATAAATGTCATACTCCTTATTTCGTTCACCAAACCATAAATATTGATGATTATATCAATGTCAATCACAAAAGTCAATGACACACGAATTCACCTATGCACAAAAATTGATAAATCATATCAATAGAAACCACAAAAATAGGTGAAGCATAAATTCCAGAATTCAACACACGAAATCCAGAAATCACAAGAAAAGGGGGGAGGCCTATCACACGAACGGGAGCATGAAAACTCACCAACATATGTATCACATGAACGAGACGCTATCTCATGGTAGCTAGCCATTAATTTTTGACACACGAACGGTCCAAAGACCATGGGGCGCTACCCCATCAATTTGAGTCGAAACTCCACAAAACGGAGTTTAGTCTCCCTCGCGGACAAAGAGACATCGCACATTGCTAGTCTAAACCACAAAGATGATCGTCATGATCAACGAGAAGTGCCAATTACACTAAGCTAGTAAATATATGAGTTTAGCTTCATGTCCCATAACCACTTGCTTAACTAAAATATTTACGAACAAACTGTAGATCTCCACTAGAAAATTGTCACAAGAGTTTCAATCGAACAAGTCCAAGAATTAACCGACGAAGTAAACGCAAGCGTTTCATACCACTTGTTTTACTAAGCCGTTTAATTAGATTTCTCATACGAGTGAGGTAAAGGTTTGTATATACTAATAGATTAGATGTCGGTTTGAGAAAACGAGCTTTGTAATAAAATAGTGTTGAAATCATTTGAATAAAGAGTTTTGATATTTACTACTAGTATAGAAAACCTTTATATTTTTAAAGTGACAAATGACAAAGAAGATTGTAGGAACAATCAATCACTAAAATTCACATACGAAGATGTGAATAAAATCCAAAGAAACCGATAAAGAATCCATCGAAATGGATATTCAAAAATCCCTAAAAAGGAGTCATCAAAGGCATAATAAATGATAACAACAAATAGGATCATCACGAATCGATTTAAATTGGAATTCTCAAGCGAATAGGCAAATAGGAAAAAAGAGTGCAGATTCAGACATCTGAAATCAAGGATTCAGACGTCTGAATCTGGAAAATAAATATTTTCCAAAGACAGAATTCAGACGTCTGAATCCTTGAATGCAGACGTCTGAAATAGGCACTTTTTAGCCTATTTCCTCTCTGGTTCCAAACGAACCAATTCAGACGTCTGAAATCATGTATTCAGACGTCTGAATCTGGGAATAGAAATCTTCTCAGAACAATATTCAGACGTCTGAATACTACGTTTCAGACGTCTGAATGAAGGGTTCAGGGCATTCCCTGAACCTAGGCCAAAAATGGCCAAACGGATACCGGAAGCGATCGATCGAGCAACGATGACTAAGGAATTACGTCGAGCGACAACCCAGCCTAAACGGCTCTCCGATACGCCTCAAATATCAATGTCCAAATATCCATAATAGGATTTTCATAAATTAGACCAAAACACCAAAAATTGGAATATACACAAAATCAATCCAAACCAAAATCAATTGCACAAGAATAAGTGTTAGGAATTCATACCTAACGATCGAAGATAATTATAGACAAAGATGTGAGATAAAAATCTCACCTTTGAACCCAAACGATTGAAGAAGAAGCTATAGAGCAATGGTAAGAACAATCACTCTTCAATTCCAACCCAAAAAGCTTGAATCTAAGCTTAAAGGAGAAATATTTCCTAAATTAGGTTTAGGAAATTTCTGAAATTGAATGGAGAAAGAGTTGGAGAAGATGAAGGAGGTGCTTACCAATGGGTTCTCTTGAATTTGGAGCTAGAAGTTGGATTTGCTAAGGAAGACTAGGGTTTTGGAGTTTTAATTTCCCATCTCTCCCACCATTGATGCCTTAGAACTGAAAAGAGGAGGAAGTGAGAGTGAATGGGGGGAAAAGTGGTTCAGATTTGAGTATAAGTTAAATATAGGGCTGAACCCAAACCCAAACCCAAAGTGAAAAAGTAGCAAAACTTGACTAACTCCAAACATATCAAAGTTTACACTTAAAAAGGTCGCAAACGGCGTTTTGAACTCAATGGGAGTGGTCCCGAGTCCTAATTCGACCGTATGCAAAAAGTAGCTTTTCAGACTAACTTCCGAGTATCGATATAATATTTAAATATAAAATCGACAAATATGCGAGTTGTTACAGATTGCCCTCCTTAAAGAAATTGCGTCCCCGTAATCCTTAAGAAGATATATAGTAACAACCATAAAAACATATTCAACACAAAAGAAGTTTGAAACAAGAAGTTCACCTCAAAGAGCATGAGAAAGTAAGTCTGGATGTGTTCGCTCGATGAACTCTCTAGATTCCCAAGAACAATCCCTAGGATTTGAAGACCATTGGACTTTAACAAGGGGAACATCTTTATTTCGAAGGCGCTTGACCTCCGTAGCAATAATACGAATAGGATGTTGCTCATAAGTTAAATTAGGTGAAACTTCAATTTCTTCCACAACACCGGACTCAAGAATAGAATCGGAATCTCGAAGGCACTTCCGTAAATGAGAAACATGAAACACGTCATGCATAGCAGAAAACTGAGCCGGTAATAAAAGGCGATAAGCCACGGAACCAATACGTTCGGTGATAGGAAATGGCCCAATGTATCGAGGCGCTAACTTTCCCGATCGAATGAAACGTACAACACCTTTCATAGGTGAAACACGAATGAACACAAGATCTCCCACAGAAAATTCTAACTTCCTTCTCCGGTTATCGGCATAGGATTTTTGTCTACACTGGGCTTCTTTCATCCTATGTCGAATAAGTTCAATCTTTTCTGTGGAATCACGAATAAAGTCTGGACCTAAAACCAGCTTATCACCGGCCTCAAGCCAAAAAGAAGGAGATCGGCATGGCCTTCCATAGAGTGCCTCGAAAGGTGCCATACCAATACTAGATTGGAAGCTATTATTATAGGAAAATTCAACAAGTGAAATATGATCTTCCCAACTTCCACCAAAATCAAGAACACATGCACGAAGAAGATCTTCAAGAGTTTGATTCACACGCTCGGTTTGTCCATCGGACTGAGGATGATAAGCGGTGCTAAAATTAAGCTTCGTTCCTAAAGCTTTTTGAAGACTCTTCCAAAATCCACTAGTAAACAATGGATAACGATCACTAACAATAGAAGTAGGAACCCCATGTAATTTAACAATCTCTTTAACAAAGAGCTTGGCCAAAAGAGGAACGGTTCGGTTAGACCGAACGGGAACAAAATGGGCGGATTTAGTAAGTCTATCAACAATTACCCATAAGCTATCATGACCCGAACGAGAACGGGGAAGGCCATCTATAAAATCCATGGAAATTTGGTCCCACTTCCAAATTGGAATTTCTAAAGGTTGTAATAACCCACCGGGCTTTTGATGTTCGGCCTTAACGAGTTGGCAAGTCATGCAACGCTTAACGAAGTTAGCGATGTCAAGTTTCATTCCCTCCCAATAATAAAGTCGCTTCATATCCGCGTACATTTTACTACTACCGGGATGAATGGTAAATTTAGAATGATGGGAATCTTCTAAAATATCTTTACGAAGATCACTAATATTTGGCACGATAAGTCTACCAAATCTCCGAATGCCGCCACGGGAATCGATATCAAAGTCTTTCAAACCTTCAATATCACCTCTATTCTTAATATTTTGGCCAAGAAGAGCCAAGTCGGGATCTAGCCTTTGAGCTTCAAGAATGCGGTCTAAAAGAGAAGGATGAGCCTCAAGGCTACATAAAACAAATGATGAGCATAAATCGGATAAGCGGTCTCGAATCTCACAAATGGATAAGATCTCGAGATCGTTCCATTCGGATATCATCATAGAAACAACCGCTTGTTGCTTTCGACTAAGTGCATCCGCAACGCGATTCCCCTTTCCAGGAGTACAAAGGATATCAAGATCATATGGTGCAAGAAATTCGAGCCAACGCTGTTGACGCAAATTAAGTTCCTTTTGTGAGAATAAATACTTCAAGGATTTATGATCGGTATAAAGAACAAATTTTCTCTCCTAAAAGATAATGACGCCAAATCCGAAGAGCAAAAACAACAGTCACGAGTTCTAAATCATGTGTGGCATATCTAGTCTCGGCCGGTTTTAATTGCCTTGAAGCATAAGAAATAACACGTTCTTTTTGCATAAGAACGGCACCCAGACCAACGCGACTAGCATCGGTATAAACAACGAAATCTTGATTCCCCTCGGGAATAACAAGAATAGGAGCATCAGAAAGAAGTTCCTTTAGTTTCTGAAAAGAAGTTTCACATTTGTCCGACCAAATGTATTTAACACCTTTCTTCGTTAAGCTAGTGAGAGGCACGAAAATCTTAGAAAAGTGTTTGATAAAACGGCGGTAATAACCCGCCAATCCAAGGAAACTACGAATCTCCGTCACACTCTCCGGTCTCTTCCAATCTTGATCGCTTCAATCTTTGAAGGATCCATGGAAATTCCGGATTTGGAAATAATATGACTGAGAAACTTCACACGAGATTGCCAAAAATGGCATTTTAGAAAATTTTGCTTTCAGTTGATTACTCCTAAGAGTTTCCAACACAATCCGAAGATGCTTCTCATGTTCCTCTTCGGTTTTTGAATACACAAGAATATCATCAATAAAGATGAGAACAAACCGGTCGAGGAAGTCCTTGAAAACTCTATTCATAAGGTCAACGAAATAAGCAGGGGAATTTGTTAACCCAAATGGCATAACGAGCCATTCATAAGATCCATAACGAGTACGGAACGATGTCAAAGCAATGCTACCCTCTGCAATACGAAGCTGATGAAATCCAGTAGCTAAGTCTAATTGTGAAAAGACTTTAGCACCACTAAGCTGATCGAATGGATCATCAATCCGAGGTAAAGGATATTTATTTTTGATAGTAAGATCATTAAGCTTGCAGTAGTCAACGCAAAGCCTAAGTGTACCATCAGATTTCTTCACAAAAATAGCCGAAGCTCCCCAAGGCGAGGAACTAGAGCGAATAAATTGCTTCGTCTCCAATTCAGATAATTGTTTGCGCATCTCCTCATTTTCCTTATTAGACATACGATAAGGAGGACGAGTAATAGGTTGAGCTCCAGGGATAAGATTAATTCCGAACTCGATTACTCGCTTAGGTGGTAATCCTAAAACGGGCTCAAATATGTCGGAAAATTCACGAACGACGTGAATAAGAGAAATTATATCACCCTCATCATCATCATCGTCATCACGAGGATTTAAAAAATATAAAGATGCAACCAAGCTGGAATCCGAATCTTTAAGATTAATAGAAATCTGCTTAACAGATTGAGGATGTCAAAGATGAATAGTCCGCTCAGGACATAGGATATGAGCTTCATAACGGTTAAGCCAATCCATTCCCAAAATCATTCCAAAGCCTAAATAATGCATGACATGCAAATCGGCTGGGAAAGGAAAATCACATAAAATAATCTCGACATCTTTACACAATAAACTGATTGTCGCGGATCCACCAACCGGATTCGCAATTCTCAAAGAAGTCATTAAACACAAAACATCCAAAGAAAAAGTATCAACAAGTTCTTTTGATATAAAAGAATGGGACGCACCCGTATCAAAAAGAACTCGAATAGGATGATCACGAAATAAAATAATTCCATCCAGAATAGAATGAGAAATACCTTGGCCACGAGATGTGTTGCTAGGGGCTTGAGCAACATTAATTTTTCCCTCCTTCCTATTTTGAAGTTTAGGACATACATGCATAAAATGGTCCGGGCTTTTACAATAGCGACAAGTACGAGGCTTTGAACACTTGTTCGCAAAATGGTCTCTGGAACCACAGTTAAAGCATTTCCCTTCAGTAGAGGAAAAGGTCTTTGCAGTAGGAGTTGCTTGCCTCCCTTTCTTATTGGGATAAGGACCTTTGAATTTGTTTGGCCTCTTCTTGTTGTTGAAGTTTGGTTTGGAACCCACAACTTCAACATCATTCTCCCTATCTGCCTCTTCAAGACGAAGAGCGATATCAATGAGTTGGTCGAAAGAAACTTCTAACTTTAGAAGTAATGGCTTCTTGAAATTTTTATTCAAGCCATAGATGAACCTCTGGTTCTACTTTAAAGGGGTGTTAATGTATTCAACCCCGTATTATAAAGCGACTCGAAGGAGGCGACATAATCAGTCACGGAAGAATCACCTTGAACAAGGTCTATAAATCGTCGAGCCAATGTCACTTTCTCAGCTTCTGGTATGAATTTTAACTCGAAGCGCTCTCGGAATTTCTCCCAAGTGAGATCCGCTTCATTTATTTCAGAAATCAGAAGCTCGTACCAGTCTAATGCTCTTTCTTGGAGCATACTAGAAGCCACCTGAACTCGGTGAAGATCAATGAGGTTCATGCGAGAAAAGATTCGATCGCATGTCCTTAACCAAGCCTGGACTTCAATAATAATTTCAGAACCTTTAAATGGCTTCCCGCCCAGGTTGGTGTAATCATTGCAAAAACGTGCAAACCCAGATTTAGGGTGAGTAGGTTCCGGATTAGAACCAGCTGCTTGAGCATTCGTGACAAGGTCAAGAAGTTGTTGGGTACTCATAAAAACTCCATCTTGGGGAGTAGCACTAGATGGTCCAGCTCTGGGACGACCAGGTCTAACCATTTCTCTTCCTTTAGAAAGAAATAAAGAAGAAGAAAAAAAATTAATATCAAGCAATTTTGATAGACAAAACAAGGGATCATAAAGAAAATAGGATGAATCGGTACGAAGACTCGAATTAAATCCTAAAGCACGACTCCAGAGAAAGACTTAGGATGATGATCCTTGTTATAATATTCCATATTGTTCCGAAGTTTGGCTCTGATACCAAGCTGTGACGCCCCACCTCAATACCCACACTAGCCGAGAACACTACAGTGTAATGCTGTCAACTAGCACGGAGAATAAGGCTGTTGAGGAGCGACCATCCATGTAATTGCTTTGCGCGAGCACCGATATGTCAGATAGTATAACATGCATTTTATTTCAAGAGGAAATCCGACATACCGATACAAACACAAAGCTACTTCACAATGGCTATATATAATCTTCGGAAACAAAAATATAGAAATAAACATACCACAAATCAGTCACAGATAATTCATATCACAAAGGCGGAAGAAGATATGAATATATAACTAACACATGAAAGTGTATTTCAGAGTAGCGGTCTAAAAAGATCCGCAATAACCCAAAAGAATAGTTACAAAAACTACACAAAAGAATAAGTATACAACATGGAGTCTATGTCTCAATTGTATACAACAAAATAAACTACTAATCTAAGTAGTTAACCAAAAGTCAGAGAAATCAATCCCAAGTGAGAAGTCAAGCTGAAGCACCTGTAACATCTCGGTCTGACCCGAGTATTATTTAATAAGAAAATAATAAACGGATCAGTCTAACTATAAATATTAGATGAAACGATATAGAATAAGAAATATGACTAAACACATAAAAATCACTATGCCAAACTGTGATATATATATATATATATAGGTAATTGAAAATCAACGAGAGATTAATCAATGTCACAGAATCTACACAAGAATCAAAGAAATGTCATACTCCTTATTTCGTTCGCCAAATCATAAATATTGACGATTATATCAATGTCAATCACATAAGTCAATGACACACGAATTCACCTATGCACAAAAATTGATAAATCATATCAATAGAAACCACAAAAATAGGTGAAGCATAAATTCCAGAATTCAACACACGAAATCCAAAAATCACAAGAAAAGGGGGGATGCCTATCACACGAACGGGAGCATGAAAACTCACCAACATATGTATCACACGAATGAGACGCTATCTCATGGTAGCTAGCCATTAATTTTTGACACACGAACGGTCCGAAGACCATGGGGCGCTACCCCATCAATTTGAGTCGAAACTCCACAAAACGGGGTTTAGTCTCCCTCGCAGACAAAGAGACATCGCACATTGCTAGTCTAAACTACAAAGATGATCGTCATGATCAACGAGAAGTGTCAATTACACTAAGCTAGTAAATATATGAGTTTAGCTTAATGTCCCATAACCACTTGCTTAACTTAAATATTTACGAACAAACTGTAGATCTCCACTAGAAAATTGTCACAAGAGTTTCAATCGAATAAGTCCAAGAATTAACCGATGAAGTAAACGCAAGCGTTTCATACCACTAGTTTTACTAAGCTGTTTAATTAGATTTCTCATACGAGTGAGGTAAAGGTTTGTATATACTAATAGATTAGAAGTCGGTTTGAGAAAACGAGCTTTGTAATAAAATAGTGTTGAAATCATTTGAAGAAAGAGTTTTGATATTTACTACTAGTATAGAAAACCTTTATATTTTTAAAGTGACAAATCACAAAGAAGATTGTAGGAACAATCAATCACTAAAATTCACATACGAAGATGTGAATAAAATCCAAAGAAACCGATAAAGAATCCATCGAAATGGATATTCAAAAATCCCTAAAAAGGAGTCATCAAAGGCATAATAAATGATAACAACAAATAGGATCATCACGAATCGATTTAAATTGGAATTCTCAAGCGAATAGGCAAAAAGAGTGCAGATTCAGACGTCTGAAATCAATGATTCAGACGGCTGAATCTGGAAAATAAATATTTTCCAAAGACAGAATTCAGACGTCTGAATCCTTGAATCCAGACGTCTGAAATAGGCACTTTTTAGCTTATTTCCTCTCTGGTTCCAAATGAACCAATTCAGACGTCTGAAATCATATATTCAGACGTCTGAATCTGGGAATAGAAATCTTCTCAGAACAATATTCAGACGTCTGAATACTACGTTTGAACCCTTCATTCAGACGTCTGAATGAAGGGTTCAGGGCATTCCTTGAACCTAGGCCAAAAATGGCCAAATGGATACCGGAAGCGATCGATCGAGCGACGATGACTAAGGAATTACGTCGAGCGACAACCCAGCCTAAACGGCTCTCCGATACGCCTCAAATATCAATGTCCAAATATCCATAATAGGATTTTCATAAATTAGACCAAAACACCAAAAATTGGAATATACACAAAATCAATTCAAACCAAAATCAATTGCACAAGAATAAGTGTTAGGAATTCATACCTAACAATCAAAGATAATTATAGACAAAGATGTGAGATAAAAATCTCACCTTTGAACCCAAACGATTGAAGAAGAAGCTATAGAGCAATAGTAAGAACAATCACTCTTCAATTCCAACCCAAAAAGCTTGAATCTAAGCTTAAAGGAGAAACATTTCCTAAATTAGGTTTAGGAAATTTTTGAAATTGAATGGAGAAAGAGTTGGAGAAGATGAAGGAGGTGCTTACCAATGGGTTCTCTTGAATTTGGAGCTAGAAGTTGGATTTGCTAAGGAAGACTAGGGTTTTGGAGTTTTAATTTCCCATCTCTCCCACCATTGATGCCTTAGAACTGAAAAGAGGAGGAATTGAGAGTGAATGGGGGGAAAAGTGGTTCAGATTTGAGTATAAGTTAAACATAGGGCTGAACCCAAACTCAAACCCAAAGTGAAAAAGTAGCAAAACTTGACTAACTCCAAACATATCAAAGTTTACACTTAAAAAGGTCGCAAACGGCGTTTTGAACTCAATGGGAGTGGTCCCGAGTCCTAATTCGACCGTATGCAAAAAGTAGCTTTTCGGACTAACTTTCGAGTATCGATAAAATATTTAAATAAAATATTTAATTATAAAATCGACAAATATGCGGGTTGTTACATTATTAATTTAAAATCGATAATTTTAAATTTAATAACTCTCTTGTGTGAGGTCAAATTGAATCATGGATTTTTGTGTTATGCTTGTAACGATGTAAGCTTCAAAATGGAACTGGTTTGGGCGAATTTGAAGACAGTTGAAATTTTGGATTAAAATCGGACGTCGTTCGATTTTAGTTCCAAACCGAAACGCCTCGACGACAAAAGAAAATTTCGATGAGTTGAACTCACCGTTTTGGTTATATAGTATGATATATAGTTAATAAAAATTGTTGAATGATTGTCTGGATCAATTACTACATTTATTAGTTGGTTTGGATATATTTCCCATCCTGGAGCGGATGAGACGCTATTACGTTCCCGTGTAAGAGCGGATGACCCTTTGTACACGAATCCCGCCTCGAAGCGGTTGATTTATATTATATAATTATATAACGTTTGTGATGCAAGGGACAGGTTGAAGGGATTCAACTGGATTTCTCACTACTGTTGATTTTAATTACATATATATGTGTTAATATATGTGAGCAGTGATGCAAAGGGACAGGTTGGAGGGATCCAATGGGATTCCTCATTATTTTTGAATTGATTTCAATAATATTACAGTCGTATGAATTATTGGGTAATAAACTATATTTTTGTAAATATGGGTTATGATATTATTATTTGTTTGAAAAACTAAAACCTAGTAGATTATAAAAAAGCAACATCGATATTGGTTGAGCGTTTGGTAGCTATTGGCCTCAAATTAGTATTTTAAAACTAATGTAAATTACTATTTGACTGGAATTGGTTTCGAGACGGGAAATGATTTTTAAATCCGAAATTGGGTTTCAGAATTGTATTGTTTTAAAAGATTGTCTGCCTATATTAATATATTATTTTAAAGTTCTTTAGTTTTATTAATATTATTTTAAAAGTTAGTTAATTATATTAATATTATTTTATAGTTATTTAATTATATTAATATTATTTTAAAGTTATTTAATTTTATTAATATTGTTTTAAAGTTATTTAGTTATATAATATTATTTTTAGGTTATTTAATTCTATTAATATTGCTTTTAGGTTATTTAATTATATTAATATTGTTTTAAAGTTGCCTGTTTATAGTTAATATGGTTTTAAAGGATTTATCAAAGGGTTAATAATTTGAAAGGTTAATTATTTCAAGAATAATTATGGTTTGAAATTGATAATAAGGATTATTAATAAGGTTTTGAACATAAATTATTACTATTTATAATAGGGTAAAGATTAATTATTATTGTTTTTGAAATGATTAATTATTATTTTAAGATGTTTAAAATTAATAATAGTAGTTATTTATTCATATTGTTTACTTTTAATAATTATTTTTTATATATAATACTCTTTTAGAAGTAAATGATCTTTATTTGTTTATAATTGTGTTCGAGACCCATGAATAGAGTTGAAAGACTTAGATCTTATAGAGGAGCTTAAAAAATGGTTTGGAGACGTAAGGAAGATTGTTTACAAGGTGAAGGGTTTTATAAATGGTTAGATATTCATAACCGGACTTAAGTAACGGGTTTATAGATTTATAAAAGAAGTTTTATAAATGGTTTTGAGGTTTATAAAGTGTTTATAAATGAAATGATCGAAATGTATAAAAGAAGTTTTATAAATGGTTCCAGAAGCTTCATAAAATAGTTTATAAATGGTTTTAGAGAATTATAAGGAGTTCATGAATGATTTTTGAATCAGATAAAAAGAAATTCTTTCTCAGTTTGTTAAATATACTTATAACTTTGAGATAAGTGTATGGATATTCTCCAAGTACTGAAATTATAAGGACGGGTGGATACATCTTTGTAAAGGTATTTCTATACAAGTAATTTACAAAGTGGTTTTCATTTATAATTTTTATAAAAGGAGGCCAGTGATTGCTTATGTGCTTAATCAATGTTGGTTTTTCCTATGGAATAAATCCTTGACCGAATGTTGTTATTCGATAGTTAAATAACCGAAAAACTAATTTGGACCAAAATGTAACTTTGGAAATATCTAGGAGAAACATATGAGTTATGTGGCACAGTCATCTCCGATGATGTTGTATTGTGCGTATAAATCTCGTTTTGTTCTCGTAGGAAAATGATAAGGGAATCCCTCCACTAACGGTTAGGAAGTGATCTCCGATCTTATCTTTGACATTTTATTTAAAGAACTGGGGTTGAGTTTACCGAGAATTATCAAAAGGATGTTTTAAAGAGACCGAGATCGGGTATGTTACCCGTAAACCACTTCGATCCACCAATTGCATTTCGAAGTAAAGACAACTTGAAGATGATGGAATTGGAGATGGAGCTCTCAAGTGTTTCGCTCAGTCCTAGAACGAACTTATATGGATGAATGTTGGTATTTGTCTGGAGGTTAGCGTCAACATCCCAAGATGGTTTGCTAGGAGGAAGAAGGTAAAGACGTGACCTCGCGAGCCTCACAAACTGAGAAATGGAAAAAACAAGGTATGTAGCAGAGCTATGTGGTCAGCTACCATTAGGAGCCGCCATCCCATTTTTGATTGTCCATATTCGAATTGTTTTGCATGAAAACACCATGGTAGTGTAAGGTCTCGGTGTAAAAAAGGGATGGGGTAATCTGGCTCGTCATGTTAAAGGGGCAACCGGCTCTGTGTAGTAGGGGTACAAGAAGTTCTTATCATACTCCAATGCATTTTCTAGAGGTGTATCATTGGAAGGTAGTTACTTACCTTGCCATAATGTAGAATCCAATCTCCAATACGTGCCTTTACAGTTTTAGTTATATATCTATTATGTTGGAATTTAACTAATGTAACAATTTTGGCTAAGATTAATAAGTATTTGTATCTGAGACACTTGTAATATTAGAGAATTTCATATGAAATGTTTTGATTATCGTAAGGTAAAAATCCGTCCGTGTTTATGTGCGACGTGGTATTACGGGATACTTTTGATTTTCAAAGGTCTTCTATAACTTTAAAATCCAGTTGGGTGTGTTTTCTCACGCTAGTTTTCCATACTAACTTAGGTGTTGTTTTATTATAATGCTCGGATCAAACCAAGCATATTACATAATTAGATTGGATGCTTGGAGCTTCAAGAAACGAGTTGGAGGCCTAAAGACGCATTCACGTAGATGGTTATTTTTCCACGATATTCATTTTTGTATCTATCAGCATTGTAAAGACAGGCTCTTATAACTGTCCAGGCTGAAATAGGTTAGTATACTCTAATGGATTTCTGTGTGTGTATATATATTGCATTTTTGTAAAGATTTGTTACATATTATGGATTATTCATTCTATTGTGAGATACTATGTTGTTAGATTTCTTTCTATCTTCTTTCATTTTCTTTTCCCCTAAGTTTCAGGTTTTTCGGCATTCTATTGCTCGGCACGCAATGCAGTGGACGTATTAGTGTTGATTTTCGAAGATCGAAAATTCTCGGCTGTTACTTTTGGTATCAGAGCTGAAGATTAAGCGAGAACCTTGGCTTTAGTAGGGTAACTCATTAGAGATAGGGTTAGTAGCACCCTACAATGAGTTTGAGTGTATTTATACATGGGCACTTATTTGTCAGTGATATAAAAAAGGTTTTATATTGTGTTGGTTGATTTGTTGAGTGGCTTATGGCTTCTGGTCAATACGAGTAATTAACGTTATTGATAGGGATCTTTAAACACTTAAACATAGCAATTCGACATAGTATTGCTTTGAAATTGGGTAAATGAAATAACTTTACCTTAATTTTATTTTATATATAAAGGAATAATTTTTCAGGAAAAAATTTATTATGGTATATATGGTGTGCTTGGTCGTTAGAGAATGATGTTATTTGATTATTATCATTTGTTGTTTATGTTTCTATTAGAATAAAAGTTGTTATTACTAAAATGCAAACAAGATAAACAATTAAGAATTGATTTTATATAACCATAGTGAAATTATGTGAATATGGTTTATTAAAACGGTTTATAAATTATAAGGGTTTAGAAGCTAGGAATTTGAGAATTTAAATTCCGTAGATTTTGGAAATGGTTTTTCAAGGCGTTGAAAAATAAAAATAATACCATTTAGAAAATATTTTCAATAGAAATATTCAAAAAGGACTTTTAAGAGGTAAAAGCAAAAAACTCACTTCGGTCGCTGGAAAATAATTTCACTGATGAATGCAGCATCATCAACATTTATTTTCGGGTTTCCAGGAGAGGAATTGCTACTATTGAAGTTTTGTTTTGGTAAAACTGGTTTTGATTTTAAAGTTCAAAAGCATGATTTGGAATACCAAGGAATTATTTGAAGTATTGTTTCAAATAGTTTGAAATAAGAATAAGGTGTCCAAGCTTTGAAAATTTTCGTCTAAGAGTTTTATGAAAATACGAGAAATAAGTCTGATAACTTATTAATTTCGAGAATTAGTAAGTTAAAATAATGTTTTAATTTTTTGAATATGAATGTTAGAAAAGTAAGTTTGGAATTAAACTAGGAAATGGAATTTAACCTCACTTTAATAAAATGAATTATGAAAAGAAATTCAATCTAAGTTAGGTTAAATGAAATATTTTTTTGAAAGGAAATTGATTGAGATTTGAAATGGATTAATGGAATGAGTTAATTAATAAATTAGTAAATTGAATATGGTTTTGGAATGTTGGTTAATATAATTGAATATTGAAACTGAACCTTGTTGTGAATTAATGAAATAAGTTAAATGAAATTGAATTAGATTTGTAATGCATATGGACTTAAGTTGTGAAGTGGTAGTAAACCTAAGAAGAGTTGTATAAAATGTTTATAAACTTAAGTAAAATTTTATGAAATGATCCGTAAATGAATATAATATGGAGTGAAATGTTGTTAAGCATAAAATTTGATGGAATAGTTTTTAAATGATATCAGTATTGAAAGAATATACGAAGAAAATAAATGAGTAATAATGAAGTAATGTGAGGAATTAAATGTAAATCAAATGAATGGGAGTAAATGGAAATAAATATGTAAGTTGTACGTATATTATTTGTTTCACATAACGGTTTGATGCAGATTCGAGTAGATGATTTCGATATGATTTACATCGGTCCGAGTTGGGATTTTTTACTCGATTCTCGACGGTGAACACTGGAAATGGATTTTATATTGATTTTGGAATTCTCTGTCATATTATATGACTACATAAGGAGAATGACGGTTTTTGATTGAGGAACCAGATCCGAGTCCGCACTAGAGTGGTCGTGTGAACGATATTAGTTCGGAAGTGAAATTGGTGATTGAGCAAGCAATCAAATTTGGCATTGTGTATGGATGATATATGTACATCGTATGGGCTTTAGTAAAGTAAATGTTGGAAATTCAAAATGCAAAATAATGTGATTGTGAACTAAAGATTAGATGTCATTGGTAAATAAGATGTAGGTATATAAAACAAGAGCTAGTTTGATGCCTTTGATGTCATAAGTAAAATTAGGTTTCCCAAGTAAAAAGTACACGTCTAAATTGTTGTTTGATGGTTTTATGATCGAGCCACTTGGCTTTTTTTTTCTTTTGACTAATTTGGGCCTATAGTGGCGAGTGGTAGTTTTTAGATCTAGTCACGCAAAGGAGATGCCGGTGAAACGGTAAATTTTAGTCGTTAGAAAATTTTTGAGAAATTTTGAAGAAATTTTTAATAACTAAAATTTGATTTTGAGTTATAACCTAAAATGATTGAATGGGATGATATTAGCAAGAATCTATGAATGAATTGGGAAACTTTGTAAAAGTAATAACAAAGTTTCAACAAATTGATTTTGGAAAGCTTAAAGGCTTAAAATAATTTGGCATACTATTTCAACTAATTGGTTTTAAAAATTAATGGGTTTGAACATTTTTCTTACCTTGGTAATTTCGGGGAAAAATTCTTTTTAAGGGGGAAGAGCGTAACGATCCAGAATTTTAGTCATTTGAAATTGGAATATTTAATTAATTTAAATATTGAAAATTTAATTTTTTAGATTAAATAACTCGAATTTAAAATGTGGCAATTTATTGGATAGTTTAATTGTTGAATTTAATAATTTAAAATTATTTAATCGTTGAACCTTGGGTTTGAAGTTAGATAAAAATGGTATCAATGCTTACTTAAAATTCTACTAACAAAGATAAAGATGATAAAAACTTTAAATTGGATTTAAAGGCGATTTAACTGATTTGTAATAATAATTCGTTTTATTTAATGAGTAAAATAGCCTTTTGATGCACTATCCTGGATTTCGACAAAACCTATTTCATTGGATCTGTAATAATGATTTGTGATATGCCGTCAAAATTCATGGCGATCGGATGAATCGTTTGGCCGTGCGAGATCGAAACTCATAGAATTTAATATCAAAAATTTAATATAACAATTGAGTTTAAAACGCTATCTTCTGCATATGATCGACTTAAGGATCGAGAGAAGTTCCATTGCGTTCGGAATAGGGATATAACATATAGAACGCCTGACAGCACACCTCGATTGGGTTTTGATATTTTTGGACGTGTAATGTCGGATATTTTTGAAATATATATATATATATATATATATATATATATATATATTCACCATTCTCCCAACCTATACTGCACCCTGTTCACTCCATACTTCAGCCATACCTTCCCCATGTCAACCCATAACCATCTGCCCTCTATAAAAGCATGGCAGCAACAAAAGAAAACAAGTTTTGCAAAATTTTCAAATGTTTAAAAAGAAAAAGAAAAAAAAATCATCAGAACAAAGCAACAGCCTGATCTAACGGCCGTAACAAATTTGGTCCACCATAGGCCATATCAGGCCTCGAGTTCAACTAGGAAGTTGTTCGTATCGACATGATAGAGCAAATCAACTGTTGAATGAAGGCACAATGGAGTGTGGAGGCAAGATTATCTTGATGAATAGAGGGAGGGAGTTCATCGATTCCAGTGAGTAGAGGAACTTAGAGGAGATGACGTCTGAAGGAAAATTGTAGAGGAGATTCGTGGGCAAATACTGGCGAAGTCGCTTGTCCAATAGTGGGCGACCACGGCGATGGTTGCAGCGCTTGGAAGTCGTGGTAGAACTTTTTTCATTTTTTGCCAATATGGGTAGGCGAAGGCGGCGTGGTTGGTGGCAGCGGTCCTATCTGAGGCGGCGCATTATGTGGTTGGGGAGCGTAGGCTTGCAGGTGGCCGTAGCGGTGACATTCTGAAATTGGCAACTAGTTAGTTCGTGTGCATGAACGGAGTATTGGTGAGGAAAGCAGAAGGATTTAAAATGTAATTAGAGGATAATTTAGAAATTAGTTTGTAAATTATTAATTTAAAAATCGATAACCTTAAAATTTAATAACTCTCTCATGCGAAGACAAATCGAGGTGGATTTTTGCATTATGCTCGCAACGACGTAAGCTTCACAATAGAACTGATTTCAAAAAATTTGAGGACAGTTTAAATTTGGGCTAAAATCAGACATCGTTCGATTTTAGTTCCAAACCGAAACGCCTCGGCTATAAAAAATGGATGGAGTTCTTGGAGAAGTCATTTTTGAAGAGAGTAGAAAGTTTAAAAGAGTGAAAGAGAATTTTAATTTTAAAATGAAAGTGAAAAGGTATGATAAGATAATGGAAATAAATAGATATTCAATAGGCATGTTCTCTTCTCAAGTGGTACCTTTCCGGAACATTGGATTTGGTGAAAAGGTAAAGGGAAATTCAAAGATTTGAATTCAAATTTGAATTTCAAACTTCTGACAGGGATGTCGACATCATGGATAGGGCCATGTCGACATGGATCAGAGAATTCTTGTGACTTATATTTTCCTATATACTTTAATATCAATATATGTATATTATTTTTAATGTCTATGTATTTTCTGGAGTAATATTAAATATAATAATACTCTTTTAATAAAAATATATTATAATATTAAAAATAAAAATAAACATAATAATAAAAAAAATTAAAATTCAAACAACACATAATTTCTCAAAAAATCAAATAATTTTAAGCAAACAATTTCAACCAATATATTGTAAACATGTACCTTTTTCTAGATTCGTATCTCCGAGATCATCGGAATCATGAATAGCTATAAATCACACATTTGAATATTCCATCTTCTGATCAACATCACTTAAGGATGAGTCTAAGTCTGAATCGTCTAGTGTAGCGGTATACGCTCTTTTCCTTTTCTTTGTATAATCATTGCTTGTAGGAAACTTTTGCTTATCAAGATGCGGACAGTCTCTTTTGAGACGACCTGGTTCGTCACAGTTAAAACATTTGACGTGGTTTGGTACTTCATTATGATTTCCATAATTCCTGTGATCATTCTTTTGAAGTTGTTCAACTTTCTGTATTTAAGAAACTTCCGAAAATTCTTTGTCATGAAAGCCATTTCTTCATCATCATAACTTCCCTAGTCTGATTCATCTGTTAATGCATTGAACATAATTGACTTCTTCTCGAATGCCTTTTTATCTCTTGTCCCTTGCATTTGTACTTCGAATGACATAGATTTCCAATCAATTCTTCAATCTTGGAAGTACCGATATCATTTACTTCTTCGCTTGCAAGGGTATTCTGATCCCATTCTGGAGTAAGAGAATTTAGAATTTTCTGACTTAATCTTCTACGGAATTTTTTTTCTAATGATGTTAGATAATGCACAATATCCTGAAATCTACTATACACATCTAAAATGGACTCATCAGAATTCATTTTGAATAATTGAAATTGATTTGTGAATGTGGATATTTTGGTCTGTTTGACTTTTCTTGTTCCTTCGTATGTAACTTGCAAAAATTTTCAGATATCATATGTAGACTTACAAACAGATACTCTATTGAATTGATTCCTATCAAGTGAACAAAATAAAATATTTTTGGCTTTGGAATTATTTTATGCAATAGTCTTTTGCTCAGCAGTCCACTGTGCAAAACAAGTTGTGCGTTCAGAATATTCAGTTTCTGTGATATTCCATGTGTCTAATCCTATAGAGTGTAAATATATTTTCATTCTGCATGCCCAATATGCATAGCTACTGCCATTAAAAAGTGGTGGTCTGGCAGTAGACTAACCCTCTGCAAATGAACTAATGATAGTGTTATTAGAACCAGTGTTGGTAGCCATTTTTAAAAAATTTCAAAATTTAGATTATGAAAACTTTGAAAACCAATCCTCTGATACCAAATGTGAAAAATGCAGATTACAAATCTTAAGGCTGGAATAGCACTAGAGGTGGGTGAATAGTGTTTTGTGGATTTTCTAAATATTTTTGAAACTTATGTAATTTAGTCACCACAAATGCACTTCACAGACACAGATATAATCACAAAATCGGACACAGGTGAAAACACTAAATAAAAGCAATAAAGGAAAGAACACATCAGGATTTTATATTGGTTCGGTGTTACCCTACATCCAGTCCCGTAGAATCGTACAGATTTCTTATCAAAATAATCTCCCAGATTACACCCTCGGTTTCAAGGCTACGAGGCACACCCTTCTGTATTCGAGTCCAGGGCAAACTCTCTTGATTTAACCAGGCTACAAGGTCACCTAATAGATTTCCTGGGCTACAATCACACCCAATTGATTTCAAGGCTCAACCGCACCTTTTACTTAACAGTTTGATTTACAAAAGATTCTATAACTCTGAATAGCACTGAGATCTTATGGAGAGAGTGGCAGAGAACAAAACAAGAGATAATAAAGTTTGATTTACTTGGTATTTCGGTAGAGTATAGTTTAGGATTCTTTAGAATAAATGTGGAAGATGAAGATGAGAGAAAATAAATGAAATCTGGTAAAAAAATTCATTTAGAACTTACTGGTATTTATAGTAGAGCAACATCCATATCTAGTGGAAGGATACGATGAATAAAGACTTCTTTTGCAAATTGAAATTTGAAAATAACGGACACCGTGTTGACATGGGGGTTGAGGGATGTCGATATGCTCAAGGCAAAATTGATGTTTTGATTTTCTTATTAAAATTGGTTTCTATAGTTTGTCAAAACAATTTCTAAACTTTGTAAATATATTTGAATATAGTTTCAACATATAAAAGAGTTTAGAAAGTAATTTTTAATATATATAATCTTAATCTATAAAGTGATTTAAAATCTGAGTATATAAATATTTTAAAGCTAAATATTTAAAACAAGATGTGGTTTAAAAACAAGGACAATTTTGAAATCAAAATATTAAAAATGATAAAAATAGTTTTGAGGCTAAAATATGTAAAACCAAGAGAGATGTCTTTTTGAAAAGAAAGTTTTGAAAACATTTTTTTAAAAACAAGAGATATATATTTTTGAAAAGCATTTTTATAAAATTAATGGATATCAAAATAGGGCCACTATATGTTCCACTATGTATTATCATGGGTTTCATCCCACTTGGGTTCCATCCCTTTAACAGAATCCAAATGGATTCCATTCCACGATTTTTTTTTGAATAAAGATGTAAGTGATTTCAAGATGTAAGTGATTTCAAGATGTTTTAACATAATTCTAAACTCAATATTTATCTTGTATTATTGAAATCTTGAACTCTGGATATCCTGATACTCATGTGTTTTCAATGTTGACATCTTCAATCTTGAATCTCTACACTGTACAGTCTTCATTCTTGATACCTGCATGTTTATATTCTGCGTATACATATATATATCTAAATCATTATGTTAGTATTTATATTTTATAACAAGTTCTAAGTTTGTTGTCATCAAAACCATCATCTCAAGGACTAACAATCTCCCTTTTTTTGATGATGATAACCCATGTTTATAAAA
The DNA here is from genome assembly GCA_030765085.1 of Allium cepa. Classification (NCBI taxonomy): domain Eukaryota; kingdom Viridiplantae; phylum Streptophyta; class Magnoliopsida; order Asparagales; family Amaryllidaceae; genus Allium; species Allium cepa. The sequence goes on along the minus strand of CM060935.1, from coordinate 54,886,679 downwards.
TATACCTTTTCTTCACAATAACTCGCCCTAAAACTAATAACTTCCCCTTAATCTAAGCCCACCCCTTAATCTAAGCCTAACTACTCTAACCACACTATTTTATATTTCTACCCCTTTGTCATCAATAAAAAACTTATCCTAAACTAATATAACTCCCTTTTAGTCTTATATTGGAGTACCTGTGACAAATTATAATGGAGTGTGTGTATGTGTGTGTGTATACATATAATACCATGAGTTAATAAAAAGGACATGACAAATATGAAAGTTTAAACCCAATAAATATATACCATGTTTCATATAATGTTATACAATCCATTCAAACCAAATTAATTCTAATCAAATCAAAGCAAATCAAATCAAATCAAATCAAATCACACAATTCAAAAACAAGCAATTCAAATCATAAGGAGATTAAATATTTCTAGGAACTTCAACCCATCGTTCTTCCCCAAAGATAGGATCCTTTTTTAATAAATTCCCAATCTTCATTATCTTGAATCAAAGTTCCTACTTGGTTTTGTATCGAGATCATCTTTGTTGAGGGCAGAAATCATCCAACGGAGGGCATCAAAATGCTTCTCTTGTTCTTTTGTCAACTACATTTGACTTAGTTCTAAGTGCATTTGATTACGGAGAATAAAAGTAAGTATATTCTCAAATGAATTGAGAATTTCTTAAAGATTACCACTTAGGGTTTGAGAAGAGGAAGCCATTTTTGATAAGTAGTGAAGAGATGCAAATAGAGATAAGTAGAAATGAAAAGATTACAAATTTCTAGAAGAAACAGGTGTTTAAATAGGCAGAAATTCGTTTAAAATAAACAGACACGTTCAAAATTTGTAAAATAACCAAATCTGACAGTTATATGTCGACACAGAGGGGTAGAGGCATGTTGACATGGGTTCGTTAATTTATGTATCTTATTTATTTTATGAATAAGTATGTGTGTGTCTATATATATATATATTCATATACTATACTAACATTTATTCTAGAGACACGATAAGGTAGAAAAACATAAGATAGATGATTTTTATAAATAGATGAGATGATACATAAGATACTACATAATATGATAAAAAGAACAATACAAGCTCACACAAAACAAACTAATACATCACAACCTAGTTCTTAGAATGTGCTAGAGGATGAAGAGGATGATGATAAGCCAAGTTTCCGACCAACTTTAGCAAAGAATTTGTTCATATTAGTGGACATTTTATCTGATTTCTTGCTAACGGGTCTTTTGAGAATCCATTGATTTTCCACTATAATCTTTTGATTTTCGAGGAGAGTTTTGTTGGAAGGATTATTAGTATTGGTAGGATATTCAATACTTTTCAAGGAGGTTTCTTCATTATCTTATTCAATTTCCATTTCCTCCCATTCTTCTTCTTCTCTTCTTCATCTTATTTCTCCATCTTCATGTGTCAATATTTCATCCTTTTCGGCAAGTGATTCATATTGTTGAAATATGAAAGGAATTTTCATGAGTGAAATGTTGGCATGATTAAACACTTTTCTTGAAACAAATTCTTTCCTTTTGTAATCAAAGCTAAAAGAATTAAAAATACGAGTGAGATAGATTCCATGATACAAGGTATTCTTATCCATTTCCAAATTTTTAGGATGAAAATCATCCATAATCACTTGCATCCAATTAATGTCTTAATGACCAAAGATAGCAAAATGAGCTTTACAAACTTTTAAAGTTAGGTTATTGAAATTTTCTGATCTAGGAGTGATAGTATGTTGCAAAAGAAGATTGACAATACGTGCTTTCGGACGAAAGCTACAATTTTTAAATTCAAAGTTGTCATCTCCTTCGAAAATGTAATGAAATGTCTCATGATCATGTTCATCAATATTAAAAGTAGAAAGATCTATTCCCGAATTCTTGCTATTGAGAATGTTGCCCAAAATTTCATAATTTAAAACAATTTTAGTGCCTTTAACACTGCTTCAAATTCCATCTTCATTTCTTTCATAAAAATCATGATTCAAATCCGCATAAAACATTTTAACAAGATTTGGGTAACAAACAAAATCATTTTGAGAATTCTCAAAAAGACTAAGGATATGATCATCTTCAAGAAGACTATTGATTTCATATGTAGAGAAATCGCTAAAGATAGCAAACTTTCCCGTATGAACTTTTCAGAAATTAGCATAGCTTATATAAGCCTTGATTGCTTCCGGATTATTATAGAGATAATCTTTAATGGTTTTAGAATGCCTCATTGTGGATGGTGTGCTTTAAAAAGCCATTTTTGAAGAGAGTAGAAAGTTTGAAAGAGTGAAAGTGAGTTTGAATTTTAAAATGAAAGTGAAAAGGTATGATAAGATAATGGAAATAAATAGATATTCAATAGACATGTTCTCTAGTCAAGAGGTACCTTTCCAGAATATTGGATTTGGTGAAAAGTTGGAGGGAAATTCAAAGATTTGAATTCAAATTTGAATTTCAAATTTCTGACAGGGACGTCGACATCATGGATAGGGCCGTGTCGACATGGGTCGGAGAATTCATGTGACTTATATTTTCCTATATACTTATAATATTAAAAATAAAAATAAACATAATAATAAATAATTTAAAATTCAAACAACACATAATTTCAAAAACAATCAAACAATCAAACAATTTTAAGCAAACATTTTCAACCAATATATTGTAAACATGTACCTTTTTTAGATTCATATCTCCGAGATCACCGGAATCATGAATAATCGTAGAGCATATATTTGAATTTTCCATCTTCTGATCATCATTGCTTGAGGATGAGTCTAAGTCTGAATTGTCTAGTGTAGCAGTATATGTTCTTTTCCTTTTCTTCGTATAATCATTGCGTGCAGGAAAGTTTTGCTTATCAGGGTGCGGACGGTCTCTTTTGAGACGGCCTGGTTCGTCATAGTTGAAACATTTGACGTGGTTTGGTACTTCATTATGATTTCGAGAATTCCTGTGATTATTTTTTTGAAGTTGTTTATCTTTCTATATTTTAGAAACTTTCGAAAATTCTTTGTCATGAAAGCTATTTCTTCATTATCATCACTTCCCGAGTCTGATCTATCCGTTAATGCATTGAACGTAATTGACTTCTTTTCGAATACCTTGCTATCACTTCTCCCTTGCATTTGTACTTCGAGCGACATTAGATTCCAATCAGTTCTTCATTCATTAAAGTACCAATATCATTTGCTTCTTCGATTGCAAGGGCATTCTGATCCCATTCCAGGGTAACGGAATTTAGAATTTTTCTGACTTGATCTTCTTCGGAATTTTTTTTCTAATGATGTTAGATAATGCACAATATCCTGAAATCTACTATACATATCTGAAATGGACTCATTAGAATTCATTTTGAATTATTGAAATTGATTTGTGAGTATGGATATTTTGGTCTGTTTGACTTTGCTCGTTCCTTCATGAGTAACTTGCAAGTTTTCCATATATCATATGCAGACTAACAAATAGATACTCTATAGAATTCAATCCTATCAAGTGAAAAAAATAAAATATTCATGGCTTCGGAATTATTTTGTGCAATAGTCTTTTGCTCAGCAGTCCACTGTGCAAAACTAGTTGTGGGTTTAGAATATTCGGTTTGTGTGATATACCATGTGTCTAATTCTATTGACTGTAAATATATTTTCATTCTACAAGTCCAATATGCATGGTTACTTCCATTAAAAAATGCCGATCTAGTAGTAGACCGACCCTCTACAAATGAACTAATGATAGTGTTAATAGAACCAGTGTGGGTAGCTATTTTTAAAACTTTTTAAAATCAGATAATGAAAACTTTGAAAACCAGTGCCCTGATAGCAAATGTGAGAAATGCGGATTACGGATCTTAAGACTGAAATAATACTAGAGGGAGGGTGAATAGTGTTTTGTGTATTTTCTAAATCTTTTTGAAACTTATGTAATTTAATCACCATAAAATGCAATTCATAGACACAGATATAATCATAGAATCAGACATAGATGCAAATACTAAATAAAAGCAATAAAGGAAAGAATGCACTAGGATTTTATACTGGTTTGGAATACCCTACATCCAGTCCCGTACAATCGTACAGATTTCTTATCAAAATAATCTCGCAGATTACACCCTCAATTTCAGGGCTACGAGGTACACACTCCTGTATTCGAGTTCAGGGGAAACTCTCTTGATTTAACCAGGTTACAAGATTACCTCATTGATTTCCGGGGCTACAATCACACCTAATTGATTTCAAGGTTCAACCGCACTTTTTACTTAACAGTTTAATTTACAAAAGATTCTATTACTCTGAATAGCACTGAAATCTTATGACGAGAGTGGCAGAGAATCAAACAAGAGATAATCAAGTTTGATTCACTTGGTATTTCGGTAGAGTATAGTTTAGGATTCTTTAGAATAAATATGGACGATGAAGAGGGGAGAAAATAAATGAAATTTGGTAAAAAAAAATTCATTTACAACTTACTGGTATTTATAGTAGAGCAATCGTCATATTTATTCGTGAAAGGATACGACAAATAAACACTTCTTTTGAAAATTTAAATTTGAAAATAACGGACACCATGTCGACATGGGGATTGAGGGATGTCGACATGCTCAAGGCAAAACTGATGTTTTGATTTTCTTATTAAAATTGGTTTCTAAAATTTGTCAAAACAATTTCTAAACTTTGTAATTATATTTGAATAAAGTTTAAACATATAAAAGAGTTTAGAAAGTAATTTTTAATATATATATATAATCTTAATCTATAAAGTGATTTAAAATCTGCGTACATAAATATTTTAAAGCTAAATATTTAAAACAAGAGATGGTTTAAAAACAAGGACAATTTTGAAATCAAACTATTAAAAATGATACAAATAGTTTTGAGGGTAAAATATTTAAAACCAAGAGAGATGTCTTTTTGGAAAGAAAGTTTTGAAAACATTTTTTAAAAACAAGATATATATTTTTGAAAAGCATTTTTATAAAATTAGTGGATATCAAAATAGGACCATTATATGTTCCACTAGGTATTGTCGTAGGTCCCATACCTTACAGGCTCGAAGTGGTTTCCATTCTGAATAAATTTCAAATAAAGATGTAAGTGCTTTTAAGAAGTTTTAACATAATAATTGACTCAATACTTATCTTGTACTATTGAAATCTTGAACTCTTGAACTCTTGATATCTTGATACTCATGAGTCTTCAATCTTGATATCTTCAGTCTTGAATCTCTATATTGTACAGTTCATTCTTGTTAACTGCATGTTTATATTTTGCATATACAAATATATCTAAACCATAACGTTAGTATTTATATTTTATAACAAGTCCTAAAGTTGTTGTCATCAAAACCATCATCTCAAGGACTAATAGAGGGATCCAACAGGATTCCTCGTTATTGTTGAATTGGTTTCAATAATATTCCAGTCATATGAATTATTGGATAATACACCTGATTTTTGAAAATGTGGGTTATGACATTGTTGTATGTTTGAAAAACTAAAACCTAGTAGATTATAAAAATCAGTATCGATATTGGTAAAACGTTTCGCAGCTAATGGCCTCAAATTTATTTTAAAAATACAGTAAATTACCATTTGAGTTGGAATTGGTTTTGAGACAGGAAATGATTTGTAAATCCAAAATTGGGTATCAAATTTATATTGTTTTAAAAGATTATCTACCTATAACATCCCGCCTTTTTGTATGCTTTAAATCGACGATAAACGTCAGATTTAAACCATGCAGAAGGGCGGATTGTTATTGGGTTGAATAAGAAAAAGCAGAAAAGAAAAAACAAAACAGAATCTCACAGCGGAATGACAAAATATAATAATCAAATAACAGTTCATGAAGCTGTTTTACAAAAATTTGATTTTACTTTTACGACACACAATAAAAGTTAGACATACCAAAGAATCATAAATAACAATGCAGCGGAACAGTGTAAATGTAGTGGAGTGATATAATAAATAATAGTGGTACAATCTTCGTCTTCGTCCTCCAGAAATAAGGTCTTCAACTCATGTAATGCTTAGGCTGACCCGAGTGAATTGAAAAGACAAAACACTCGAGCCAGAAAAAAAAGATCTTACGTGAGTTAAATCAACAGAAATAAATATGAGTGGAACGGCGTCAGAGATGTTTATGGGAGTTGACATCTCCTATCCAATGTCAAGATGTGTGCAGTAACTTAAGAGATGTTCGGGATTTCCATCTCCTATGAATCCATTAAACTATTTACTATGTAGTAATATACGCTATTATAATAATGTATATTGGTAAAATAAATTTACTTTTAAATAACGTTAAGGGGTTACCCATATAGCCCTTACCACGTTATAGTCCCGGTAGTCCATCCAGTATCAGCGTATCTCTAGATCGAAAGACTATCTAAATACTCCACGGGATACGGGAGAAATCCAAATTCGCACAAGGCGCGCTAGGGTAGGTAACACGACACAACTAGACATACCAGGGTAGATATACCAATTATGCTTCCAGACCGGTGGTAAAGCGCAGCAGCTACTACCGCCTACCTCGAGCCACACCCCCAAAATCAAAAGGGCCCAAATCAATCACAAAGTAATAGAATGGTATCGAAGGAGTGTGTCCGAGAAAAGGTGCTACCTTCTTAGCCCGTCAATCGCTCCTGTTTTAGCCACCTTATGCCAACTCACGGGAGTCGGATCCACGTATATAACTTAAAGGAAATGCCTCCACCATCCTACTTCATTCTGGAATCACCATCGCGTACACGGTTGTTAAAGTGGTTTTCGAAGCTGGCAGAGAGTATGACAACTTCCGATCCCGGCCTCTTCAATAACTAACCATTATTATAACACCACGGTCTTTCAAAATAGTTTATACTTTAAAACCAAATATCATTGCCTTTCCCAAATCAAATCAATGCGATATCATTTTCATTTCAAATATATCCTTTTCAAAATCATAGCACTTTCAACGTTATAACACTTCAAAATCATAACACTTGAAATATAACATTTTCAAATCATGATAGTTTGAACGTAACTTCCACCACTTAAATGGTTTGAATATTTAAAATACTTTATACAATAAATAGCTTATTCAATTTAATAAATCAATTCCAAAACAACTAGAATTTCTAGATTTTATATTTAAACAAATCCAAAATCATAAATTTCAATTCAATTCAGTTTTCGAATAAACTATTCCAAATTATATCGATTTCATAGCAGATTTGATCCAAAAAATAAACCATTTCAAATTCAATATATTTCAAAACTTTAGGTATTCAACAAATTTCAAAACTAAGTTTGGTAATTTCACACACACACACACACACAGATATATATATATATATATATATATATATATCAAATTCAATTATCTATTATTTAGTTTCGAATTATTTACTTGATAAACCTATTATCATTTGAATAAAACTCAAATTGAAAATAACTAATTATTTCCTTCAATTCATTTATACTTGAAATAATTATTTAATTCACCTTAACCCAAAATCAAGTTATAAAGATCATACCTTTATAATTTCCAATTTAATAAATTTTACATCAAACCTATTTGAGTTTAGTTCTTAAATAAATCCAATTTCAAATAAATTTCCAATTTATCTTCCAAACTTAATTTATTTAAATCATTTAAACTCTATATTAAATATATAATTTAAATACTTAACCGTATTATCTTCCATAAAAACAACTTTATTATTAAACTCATTTTATATTAAAGAAAATTATACATAGCTTAAAATCAAGAATAAAATAACATTTATAAAATATCTAAATCAATATTCATATAAAACCATATATTTCTTTACAAACCATAGAAATCATTTCAAAATGTTTTTATATATAGACCACGGTGTCTGTATATAATTTTCCATCCTATGGTCAAGTGATACAGATATTTATCATTTCAATTCGTAATTTAAAGATAAATACGGTTATTTATCATTTCAAACCGCAACCTCGAATGAAATAAAAATCCATAACCATTTGCAGTTTATAACAATATAAAATACAAATCCATTCATCCAAAATCAACCATCAAACATTTATCACAATCATCTTCCAATTCAATCAATAACATCAATATAGAACTGATAATAAACAACAGGTATTTACTGACAGTTTATATTCAATAATAAATTAAATAACAATTTAACTGGCAGTTTACATGCTATAATAAATTCAATTTAACTAAGATGATAATTAAAAATATGCCAAACAGTCATAAAATAAATTTCTAATCACATCATAAATCAATTTAACAAACATAAGAAATTTTAGAAGTTGTGAGTGAGTTAAAACACTCACCTTTTGGATTTAAATTGAATTTAAATCTAGTTTAAACCCAAAATTTGAACAGTCTTAGAATTCTTCCAAACTAGTGCCAAAGTGTCCGAAATTTCGATACGAACCTAGCGGAGAAAACCACGCGTCAAACGAACCTCGTATGCGAAAGTTATTGCAATAAGAACATTCGAAATAAAAATTTAAATAAAATAATTAAATAAAGAGATGAAAACACGTCACCTTCATTCAAGCTTCTTCTAAAGCCGTAGCCTGTACGCCAGAATCGCGCACGAACAGCCAACCACGCCGTCGATTCACGGTCGCACTGCTGCGTAGGAGCTCTTGGCCAGAGTCGTGCCGCCTCTCACGAACCCCCATCCTCTCGCGACAATCCCCCTCCCCCCGCAACCACGTTGACGACATCTGCCGCCCAAAAGTTCAAACCCTAATCCAACTTTTTCCGATGATCTAGCCATCAATTCGCCATACGAACCACTCAGATCGACTCCCCTCAGCCACTCTACAAAACCCCTAAATCAAATCGACGATCCGACAACATTCATCGACGCACGATGAACGGCCGTGAGTATTCCACCGATTTTCGGCCACATCGAAACTCAAATTGAAAAACGAATCACATATTTAATTTGCACTCGTCGAGAGCTTCAAATCCATATATAATTCGATATATATTGAGGAATTTGAATTTTAAAGTAGAAATTTTTGATTTGCAATCGACTGTGAAATTTAGAGTTTGTCTGCCATTGAGAAAGAGGAGCAATTAGAATTGTACGTATAGAAAAATGAACACAAGAAATAGGCTAGGGTTTGTAACGAGGTATATATATGCAAAGTTGAAATTAGGACGGGCCAGATTGGTTTGGATCGAAACGATAAATGGCCCGAAAAGCCCGTTATGGCTCCGGAACGAAAATGAGTCAACCCATATATCAAAATAGATGTTTTTAAATATTTCAAAATCAATGGAACAGGTTTTAGGTCCAAATTCCATCGTATTAAGAAGTTATGCTAAAATCAAGTTATTTCAAATGGATTTCAATTAAATTGATTTCAAGGCATTTCGAGTCCGTGCGATCAAACGACAAGCCCGATCGCTACGAAACTTGAAATCCTACAATAATTCACCGTTACAGATCCGATGGACCTGGTTTCATCAAAATCCGAGTCAATGGCCAAAATGGCTATTTTCTAGTTAATTAAATAAATTAATATAAATTAATTAATCACTTTCCAATTTTAATTTTTAATAATTTACAACTTCTATTAATTTTGATTTCTTAACCATTCAAAAATAATTTAAACAAATTTAGCGGTCGATTTAAAATTGATTAATTCCTCTATTTCAGTGTTTAAATCCAATTTCACTAAATTTAGAAATTATAAATTAAATTTCCAATAATTCCATTTAATTTGACCTTTCATCCTATTATTTAATCTATCATTATCAAATGGATGAAATTAACATTGGTTCATGATTTATTACATAATATTCTCAAATTTCAACTTAATTTCCATTAACATAATATTTAAATATTAAATTCCATTTATTTGCAATTAATCCAATTATTAAATTTAAATTCCAACAAATTAATAAATCTTGATTTTCCATTATTTTTATCAACCAATTGTCATATTACAAATGGAATTTACATTATTTTCAAATATTATCCTAATTTACATTAACATAATGTTTAACTACACTTACTGAAATTTATTTCCCAATTTACTAAATACAATCAATTATAACCTTACAATTGTTTCAATTGATTGGGGTCGCACTAATTCAGTTATTTATTAACTTGCATAACATTATTACCTTTATTTTAGTGATTTCATTATTAAATTGCAGATTTTTTCTTTCCGAATTAAATTACCAAAACTTATTAAATTAACAAAATTTAATTATCGAAAATTACGGGTCGTTACACTCTCTCCCACTCAAAACTTTTCATCCCCAAAAAAAGAGGAAGGAAAGAGTTGAGTAAACAATATCTTATTCAAAAATATTAACTTTATAAACAAATAAATTTACAAAATTAAATAATCTAAATAAAATATACCAATTTATAACCATTAAATCTTTTTATACTCAAATTAATAAAGTTTGGAAAACATTTTCAAAAATTTCTAAGTCTAAAAATTATGGAAAATTTTGGCCGAGTCTTCTTTGTACGGGGAGGCTCGGTAGACAATATAATATCAAATTTACAAAATATCACATATAATTTCCAAAATAATATATCCCAACATGGAAAAAACAATATAATAATGCTATAAAACCGTAATCCGAGAACTTTCCTATTTGTCGGGCAATTAACGCTTAATTATGAAACCAAAAGCAGTAGTAATTGCTTCCATAACCTGTATTTCACTTATATAATCCAAAGAGTTAGTACTTATATAAAATAAAATATTTAAAGTTGTTTCAACCACTAACGAACAAATCAATATAAACACCGATCACTAGCAACCAACATACAATCATCATATAAAATCAACACAAATCAATCATCTATTCATATCAAACAAAACAAATAGTTGTTCGGATTCAAAACTTTAAATTGTACATAATGAAAAATAAACTACTAAGTGCACAATTTACTCAACAGTCTTAGATGAAACTAAATAGATTATTTATACATCTAAACGAATTTAAAGTATCCTTGGCCAAACAACCATAAACCAAACAATCAACAAATTGTAACATTATTTAAGTTTATTCTTATGAATTTTCTCTTCTTTTTTTCATTCATGCAATGATTCATCTTTTTACTTATTTTCATTATAAATAACTTTAACATTTACTTAAGTTTATTATCATTTATTTATAATGTTTCTATTATATTTAATTAGCAGCATTTCAGTTATAACTTAAGTTTATAACAATTGTAACATTAAATTCTTATTTATAAAGCAAATTCATTGAATACTTTCATTTCTTCAAGTTTTACATGTAAAATTTCCCGTTACATTTTCTTTTAACATTTTAACTTTTTTATAGTTAGTAAATAATATATATGTTAAAGAATGCAATTGAAAAATATATAAGTTTACCTCATTTCTTTTAAATTAATTTTATGTTCAATAATCCTATCATTTGTCTTATAGGTTATACATTCCAGTTTTTCTTGTAATTTCATTCATAACCTAACATTTAATCTCTTATTTTAATTTAGAAGTTCCAATTATAAATTAGTTACATTCCACTTCACTACAAAAATTGAAACCATTAATTAACGGAACTTAAGAACTAAATATCGGGTTTTAATTTCAAATCATTTTAAAATAATAGATAAACATATACTTACAATTTATATATCCAATTTTATTTAAAACAATTTGAAATTTATATTTTTTTATCAAAATAAATTCGTAGTAAAACTACTACAGTGGTCTTCCCACTTTGAAACTCGAACATGAATGTCGATAATGCGTGCACTCATCATCGAAATTATTTTCCAACGATAAAGATGGAAGTACTGAACTTATTTCCTTCCAAAATTTCTTTTAAAACAATTCTTTCAAATTATACTGAAATATTTATATCAGAAAACTTATAAACGATATTATTATTTTCCAAAATCCTTTGAAAGCAAATTTCAAAATCCTAGAACTTAAGTTCTAAAATTTCCAAATTTCATTCATTTTATTGTCTTCAAATCTTATTTCCAATCAATATTTATAAATTTCACTACCTAACAAACAATATATTACAATCAAACATAACAACAATAACAACAACAACAATAACAACGACAACAACAAAGCCAGTTTTCTCAAACAAGTTGGGGTCGGCTAGAGATGGAACCCGAAACTAAGTGACAAAAGTAATGTAAAGGTTATAATAATAACAATAACAATAAAAGTAATAAAATAAAGTCAAATTAGTAATAATAGTGATCAAGTAAAAATAAAAATAAAGATAGAAAAACGAATGTAAAATAAATAAATAAATAAATACAACCAAATATAAGCTTTATAAAAAAATTATTTTATGTATAGAAAATATAATATGCAAAATTATTTCATTCACCTATATTTAAAACAAATATTGTGTCGGTCTGTCCTATTAAGTGTTTAGAAATCCCAATTGATGTCATAGCGTCCTACGCACCAATTAGAATTTATAAATACAAAACGGAACAAATTAACACAATATCAAAACCCTTTTATAACACTAACAAATACGCTATCTTATATATATATATATATATATATATATATACACACACACACACACACTCAACGACTCATCATAGGGTACTACTACCCTATTAGTAAAGAGTCAGACCCCATGAAGCTAAGGTTCATCGCTAAACCAAAGCTCTGATACCAGATGTAACATCCCGCCTTTTCGTATGCTTTAAATTGACGATAAACTACACACGTCAGAGTTAAACCATACAAAAGAGCGGATTGTTATTGGGGTGAATAAGAAAAAGCAGATAAAGAAAGAAAAACTGAATCTCACAGCGGAATGACAAAATATAATAATCAAATAACAGTTCATGAATCTGTTTTACAAAATTTTGATTTTACTTTTACGACACAGAATTAGAGTTACACATACCAAAGAATCATAAATAATAATACAGTGGAACAATATAAATGTAGTGGAGTGATATAATAAATAATAGTAATACCATCTTCGTCTTCGTCCTCCAAAAATAAGGTCTTCAACTCCTGAAATGCTCAGGCTGACCCGAGCGAATTGAAAAGACAAAACACTCGAGCCAGAACTAAAAGATCTTACGTGAGTTAAATCAACAGAAATAAATATGAGTGGAACGGCGTCAGAGATGTTTACGAGGTTTGACATCTCCTATCCAGTGTCAACGTGCGTGCAGTAACTTAAGAGATGTTCGGCATTTCCATCTCTTAAGGATCCGTTAAACTATTTACTATGTAGTAATATACACTATTATAGTAATGCATGTTGGCAAAATAAACTTACTTTTAAAAGCGTTAAGGGGTTGCCCATATAGCACTTACCACGTAATAGTCCCATTAGTCCATCCAGTATAAGCGCATCTCCATATCGGGAGACTGCCCTAAATACTCCACGGGCTACGGGAGAAATCCAACCTCGTACCAGGTGCGCTAGGGTAGGTGACACGGCACAACTAGGCACTGCCAGGGTAGATATACCAATTACGCTTCTGGACCAGTGATAACGCGTAGCAGCTACTACCGCCCGCCTCGAGCCACACTTCCAAAATCAAAAGTGCCCAAATCAATCACAAAGTAATAGAATGGTATCGAAGGAGTTTGTCCGATAAAAGGTGCTACCTTCTTAGCCCGTCAGTCGCTCCTGTTTTAGCCACCTTATGCCAACTCACGGGAGTCGAGTCCACGTATATGCCATAGAGGAGACGCCGCCACCATCCTACTTCATTCTGGAATCTCCACTGCGTACACGATTCTTAAAGTGGTTTTCGGAGTTGGCAGAGAGTATGACAACTTCCGATCCTGGCCTCTTCAACAACAAACTGGTATTATAACACCGCGGTCTTTTCAAAATAGTTTATACTTTAAAACCAAATATCATTGCCTTTTCCAAATCAAATCACTGCGATATCATTTTCATTTCAAATATATCCTTTTCAAAATCATAGCACTTTCAACGTTATAACACTTCGAAATCATAACACTTGAAATATAACATTTTCAAATCATGATACTTTGAACATAACTTCCACCACTTAAATGGTTTAAATATTTAAAATACTTTATATAATAAATAGCTTCTTTAATTTCACAAATCAGTTCCAAAAGAACTAGAATTTCTAGATTTTATATTTAACCAAATCCCAAATCATAAATTTCAATTCATTTCAGTTTTCGAATAAGCTATTCCAAATTATATCGATTTCATAGCAGATTTGATCCACAAAATAAACCATCTCAAATTCAATATATTTCAAAACTTTAGGTATTCAACAAATTTCAAAACTAAGTTTGATAATTTCATATATATATATATATATATATATATATATATATCAAATTCAATTTTCTATTATTTAGTATCGAATTATTTACTTGATAAATCTATTATCATTTGAATAAAACTCAAATTATAAATAACTAATTATTTCCTTCAATTTATTTATACTTGAAATACTCATTTAATTCACCTTAACCCAAAATCAAGTTATAAAAATCATACCTTTAAAATTTCCAATTCAATAAATTTCACATCAAACTTATTTGACTTTAGTTCTTAAATAAATCCAATTTCAAATAAATTTCCTATTTATCTTCCAACCTTAATTTATTCAACCATTTAAGCTCTATATTGAATATATAATTTAAATACTTAGTCGTATTATCTTCCATAAAATCAACTTTATTATTAAACTCATTTTATATTAAAGCAAATTATACATAGTTTAAAATCAAGAATAAAATAACATTTATAAAATATCTAAATCAATATTTATATAAAACCATATATGTATCTACAAAATCATAGAAATCATTTCAAAATTTTTTTATATATAAACCACGGTGTTTGTATATAATTTTCTACCTAATGGTCAAGTGATATGGATATTTATCATTTCAATCCGTAATTTAAAGATAAATACGGTTATTTATTATTTCAAACCGTAGTCCTAAATGAAATAAAAATCCATAACCGTTTGCAGTTTATAACAATATAAAATACAACATCCATTCATCCAAAATCAACCATCAAACATTTATCACAATCATCATCCAATTCAATCAATAACATCAATATAGAACAGATAATAAACAACAGGTATTTACTGGCAGTTTATATTCAATAATAAATTAAATAACAATTTAACTAGTAGTTTATATGCAATAATAAATTAAATAACAATTTAATTCAAATAAATTCAATTTAATTGAGATGATAATTAAAAATATGCCAAACAGTCATAAAATAAATTTCAAATCACATCGTAAATCAATTTAACAAACATAAGAAATTTTAGAAGTTGTGAGTGGGTTAAAACACTCGCTTTTTGAATTTAAATCCAATTTAAACCCAAAATTTGAACAGTCTTAGAATTTGTAATGACCCGCAAATCCGTACCCCTTGAGTCAACGTTATTCTCCATCAACCAACTCAAGACAAACGGAAATACGAGCCATTTGGGTTAAAGAAGAAGAGGTAGAAGAAGAGAAAACTAAACAACATTAGAATCTAACCATCGCAGCGGAATAAAATATAATAGATAATAATTGATCTTTACAAAAAAGCAAATCTGTTTATACATTACATCATCAGCATACATCATCAGAGTTCAACAACATCAATAACATACAACTGGACAGTCATATAAACCCGTCCTCAAAACTGAATACACAGCTAATCAACACAGTGGAATATTCAAAACAAGTACGGAAGTACGTATCGCCATCCAGCTCGTCTCCTGAGCTCCATTGCAAAATATCCTGCATTCTATAATACTCGGGCTAACCCGAGCATTATAGTTAAATAACACCTGAGTCAGTCTGGAATACCAGCGTGAGAAAATCACACTCAATTGGATTATTAAAGTTTAAAAATCATTTGAAAACAAAAGCATCTCGTAAGACCACGCCACAAATAAACATGTCGGGTTTTTACCTTACGATAGCTAAAACATTTCTTATAAAATCCTCTGATATTATAATAGGGTCTATTTATAAATACTTATTAAAATAGCCGAAATTGTTACATTCATTAAATTCCAGCTACTAGCCACAGTGGTGGGTAATACAAACAAAACCGTAAAAGGCACGTAGGTAGAATGGATTTCCAACTAATGATTAGGCACTGGGGTACCACCTGTCACAGTACGTGGTCTAGATCACCATACCGAGGACTACTCCCAATCCCCTGCAACACAAGACGGGACTACCCCTTACTGGATTATCACGAGTAAGATCACCCCACGGTTGGGATCAGCAACCGCACCACTAAGCCGAATAAAAAAGGGACATCTAGACAGGGATGACCTCACCCTAATGGGCGCTACCCACCTAGCTTTGCTGCATAACCCCTGATTTTCAGTCATTCCAGGTTGATGAGGCTCGAAGCTAAGCGTTACCTTTTTAGAACATATCCCTTAGAATGTTCACCGTCCATCTGACGATGTTCTGAAAGCATTCATCCATACAAGTCTGTCTCGGGTTCGAACGGAACCGAAGGCATTACTCCTACTACATCCATTTTGGAATCATCCTCAGGATTAGTAGCGACTAGCCCTTCCACTTCACTGCTCCATCTTCGACTCTGAACTCGTCTTCCTCACGAAAACGTACAAACCGGATCTAAGTGGTTTTCGGGAAATAAATCCCGATCCCAGTCTCTTCGAAACGATCAGCATTGGCCAATATTGATAGTCAGTTATTTAACTATCAATTAACATTCGCAACAACCATCCAACATAAATAATTTCTCCAAATTAGTTGTTATCCTCAAAATATCTTCGCAAGATATATTTCCAATTTCAACCCCTTTTTGAAAACAGTTTTCAAACCATCCTCTCTCGGAAGACATTTCCCAAATATTTTCTATTTCCACTGAAATCACCAAGTACAAATAATTTAAAACACTTATTATAAGACATACTTTAAAACATTTGAACTAAAAATTACTTTAATACTTAATCACACTATATACTTTAAGAATATTTAAAATAAAACTACTTTGTACAATATAAAACTGAATTTCTAACTTTTAAAACATGATACCAAGCTACCTTAAATAATTGCTGCTATAATAATTTAAAAACTTACTTTAGAAATTAAACATTTAGAAATAATCAACTTTCTAAAACATAGCCTTAAATCAACTTTAATACTTTTACATATACTTAAAATTTGCTTCGAAACGTACTTGGCTATCCAGGGAAATACACTTCTCTTTCACATCTTTTTTTAAAAATAAACCACTATTTATTTTTAAACAAATTTACCCAATCCTTAATAAATTCCCATCGTGAATTTATTCTTCCAAGTATCCACTGATATATTGCTTTACTTTTATAAAGCCAGTTTATAAATTTCATAGTTACATCCTCCTTTAAATTTTCAATTTAAAACACTTAAATCAATTTCCAAATTGATTTCCAATTTACTCCATTTTGAAATAAATTCCTTTACTTACTCATTTATTTCAAAACCCATTGACTTTAGATTTTTATTCCTTAATTATGATTTAAAAATATTTTTAACTGAAATTACCAATTCCATATTTCCTAAATTTCCTCTTTATCCTTTTAAATAATTTCAAATCTTAAATTTTGAAATAATTTCCTTATTTCTGGAAATAATATCACTTGAGTTTAAAATTCATTATTTCTCTGTTTATTCAAAATCCTTTTTTCATATCCAGAATTCATTAGGATTTAAAAATCACCTTTATCCCTTTCCAATTCATTCTTATTTTTATTCAAATTCTCTATAACTATTTTACTTAAAAATTCACTCTTTTATCTTCTTTCAAAGATCCAATTCTATATAATTTGACAACTCAGTGTACTGAAATATATTCAAGCAAATCATAGCATTTCAATATTCCAATTATCAATATAATTCATCATAGAATATCAAATATTCATAACACAAAATATTAAACATTCTAAATAATTTGAGGAATCCAGTTGGATCCCTCCAACCTATTTCCCTACACCCACAGATGTTAGCACAATACCAATTCCTCTTCAATGTGGAATATCGCGGCATATGAAATTAACATAATATCATCTGCTATTATGTGGTGCATAGGGTCTCATCCGCTATATAATGCGGGAAATCAATCACTCCAATATATAATATGTTTCCTGGCGAATTGTCTGGGCAACTTAGTACTTGGCCTCCCCTATCGATCGGTCAAGTTGGAGCGTTCGGCAACACAACACGTCCGACATCCAAGAAGCACTCGGCGTCCAAGCTCAGCAGGTGCATATGGAACGTTCAGCATCAATGAGCGTTCGGCACGTTAAGACCGTTCGGCAAGAGCGCATCGCTCGGCATCATAAGATCGTTCGGCATTGAATAGCGCTCGGCACCTAGGAGCGTCCGACATTGGGAAACGTTCGGTGTTGAATACCGTTCGACCAAAGAAGAGCACTCGGCATTGAATAGCGCTCGGCGTCAACTGCCTCGTTCAGCATCCAGACCGTTCGACATCATACCGTTCGGCATATCAGGGAACGTTCGGTACCCATGAAGGTTCGGCATCCGATAGACGTTCAACATGAGTCTCGTTCGGCCTCCCGAGACGTCCGACGATCAAAGATGGTTCGACATTCTCCTCAGCACGATCGGCTTCAATTGTTGCTCGGCCTACTCTTCCCACACAATGAACGTGTCGTTCGGCGTAAAGAGGATGGTTCGGCATTCGACCGTTCGGCCTGTTTAGTTCAGCACACAGGCTTGTCCCCTTCGGGCCAAGATATTCAGATACCTAGCCCACCAGGGAAGTCCAACCCATCTTCGCCTATAAATAGAGGGGCAGGGGCATAGAGAAAAGGAGAGAGATTTTAGAGAACACTGGGGAAACTCTGTCATTTACAAGACTCATTCCAGACCTTATTTCTTTGTATCTTGCAACTGTATTCAAGTACTTACAAGCGGATTGTATCTGTAATCAAGCATCAATGAAAAGAATAAAGATCAACTTCAAAGTGTATGTAGGCTACTACGCCGAACCACTATAAATTTGGTGTTCTTACTTTCTGCATTTGAATTTACATTCTGTTCTCCGTTTTAATTTACTTTCTTCATTAATCTCTCTACACAATCTTTCTAAGGGTGTTAGTGACCAATTTTGGTGCTAACATTTTGGTGCTTTCATTGAGAGTTTGAATTCTGAGGCTATTAGGATCTACTTTGCAACTACTGGATTGCATGAATCCCCCGAAGGAGATCCATAATCATTTATAAGGCATCTGTTGATTCTACTCAGAGTTACAACCAACAACTCTACCATAGGAAGACCACGTACTAGATCAGCCTCTAAAAATGCAGATGTCCACGAAACTGCTAGTGTGCACAACTGGGAACTAGCAATCAGCAAGCGATTCGAGGTGCAGAGCCCTCCAACCAAAACCAAGCGAAGTTGTTTCCCGAGAAGAGTTCAATGACTTGATAAGAGAGCTTAAGGAAAGTTGAAGGCAACTTCCTGAGCAAATGCAAGCCAACGCTAACCTCATAACTCAGCTTACTCAGTAGCAGCATCAGAATGCTGGAGGTAGCCCCATTCCTTACTCTGAAAATGATAGTTCGACTTCAGCTGATGAACCTCCTAGGCGTAGACTCCATAAGGATAAAGATGCACAAGCGGGTGCCACTAATCGATCTACTAGAAATCAAGCCCACGAAGAGACCGGACGCCCGAATCTCTAAGACCCAAATCAGGCGGGACATCATCCCGCACGGTCCCGTGGAACGGAACCCAACCTTCCATCCTCCATACAAACTCCGGACTTAACAGCTATGGTTTGGCAGTTGTTGAGAGAAAACCAAGGCTTGACCAATGAAGATTGGGGAGTGACCAGAAGCCATACGCCCTTTACGGATGATATCCTGCAGGCTGAGTACCCCCAAGAAGTTCAATATGCCGACTATCCCAACCTATGAGGGGAAGACTGATCCCAGGCAACATGTGATGAGGTATGGATGGATGATGGATTCTGCAAGAGCCAATGATGCGACCAAGTGTAGGTGCTTCCCAATCACTTTGTCTGGTATTGCCACCATGTGGTTTACTCGACTCCCACCTCGATCTATATTCAGCTTTGACGAATTAGCAACAAAATTCATAGAACAATTTAGGATACACACCACTCGCCCGAAGGACGTGATGTCCTTATCAAGCGTAATCCAAGCTTCGGGAGAGTCATTAAAAGCATACTTGCAAAGGTTTCATGTTGCTGCTACCGAGGTGAGCAATCCTAACGACCACGAGATTCTGATGGCAGTAATGCATGGAGTGGATCCGGATTCTGAGTTTGGAGATTGGTTGGCGGGGAAGCCCCAGCTACGCTGGAACGTTTTTATTCGAAATCTCATCAGTTCATAAGAAGGGAGGAAGCTCGATGGACAAGGCAAGACAAGGCATCAGGGCCCGTTCAAGAGTCTGTGAAAAGTAACGTCGTCGTGAAACAAACCGGAGATAATTCTGGAAAAACACAAGTTAACATCCAGAACAAGTCCGGGCAGTCTAAAGGATCCGGAGGTGGAAATCCCGGAAAGAAAAAAGAAACAGGAAAATGGAAATCAAGGATCCCAACATACAATGAATACACCCCGTTGAACGCATCTCTTGAAAACATCTATCTATCAACTTGCAACACTTTCCAATATATAAAGCCACGTCCAATGGAATCGATGGAAGAACAGAAGCGGACCGGGAAGTATTGCCGTTTCCACGAGTCTTATGGGCACAACACGGAGGAGTGCAGACACCTCCATGATGCTATAGAAAAGTTGATAAGACAGAAAAAGCTCCAGGAATTTGTCAAAGACCCACAGGATGGGAGGCAAGAAACATCGGACCCAGGACGTGGGCCAGCCCCACACCAACCAGAACAACCTACTCGAACTGTGGGCAAATTGGTTATTAACAAGATTGCTGGCAGGCCTCATCCTGCAGATAAGAATTGGAAGGAGATGGAGTGATATGCTAACTCTTTAAGACATGCGGAGTATGAGTGTTGTTCGAATATGGAGGATGGGACTCCTGCAAAGCAACAGCGCACAATGAATGATGATATCGTATTCAGGAGCCGAGATGCGGGCAAGATAGAAGCCCCTACCATCGACCCGATGGTCATATCTGCGACAATCGGGCCGGCGTATGTGAAGAGAATTCTAATTGATTGTGGAAGTTCCGTTATCATCTTCAAGAAGGCATATGACCAAATGAAACTGGAAGCTAAGGATTTGAAACCATCCAATGCCAGAATCCATGGCTTTAACGGCGCAACAACGGATGCAGTGGGATATGTGGAGTTACCAGTTAAACTGGGGCAGGGCGAGCATATGAGGGTGCGAATCCTACCATTCATAGTGTTGGACGTGGACTCTCCATATAACGTATTTCTTGGACGTCCCGCCTTGGCAGAATTTAGGGCAGCATTGGCCCCTTTGTGTCTAACATTAAAATTTCCCACAGATAGCGGTGTTGGAGTGGTGCACAGCGATCAGGAGACCGGACATGCCTGTTATGTGATTGAGCTGAGAGAGGCTCAGCGTAGAGAGAAAAGAAAGGTTGTGGACCGCTCTGTCCGCAGCCGAAATGCTGATGATTGACAAGTAGCGCCCGAGCCCTGGCTCGGGCAACATTCTCAGATCTATAGGGACATAGATCCGAGAGACGATGATGGGGAACCCAGGGAAACCAATGCAGCACCGGCTGAACTCACAATTGACATCACATTTAACCGGAGCGACCCATCGCGAGTCCTTAAAATTGGATCGCAACTCGACCCTTTGGACACTGAGAACCTTATTGATTTCCCCCGAGATAATCTTGATGTTTTCGCCTGGACACATTCTGATATGTGCGGGATTTCTCCTGCGATTGCAAGTCATATGTTGAACACAGACCCGAAACATGTACCTGTGAAACAAAAAAGGAGAGGCATGGACCCGGAGAGGTCCGCGGCTCTCAAAGAGGAGGTGGACAAGCTCAAAGCCAACGGGTTCGTCCGCGACGCCCTCTACCCTGAATGGGTATCTAACCCGGTGCTAGTGAAGAAAGCGAATGGAAAATGGAGGACCTGTGTTGATTATTCTGATTTAAACAAAGCGTGCCCTAAGGATAGTTTCCTGTTGCCTAGGATTGATCAGCTGGTCGGCTCAACTGCCAGGCATAAGTTATTATCATTTATGGATGCGTATTCAGGATATAATCAAATCCCAATGCACCTCCTAGACCAAGAACACACCAGTTTTGTCACGAACATGGGATTGTATTGCTATGTAGTAATGCCATTTGGATTGAAGAACACAGTAGAGACTCAACAACGCCTGGTGAATCAAATGTTCAAAGATCAGATTGGTAAAACAATGGAAGTCTATGTGGATGACATGCTCATGAAGTCACGGTAGTCAAACGACCACATTCGAGACTTAGCGGGGATGTTTGACATACTCAGGCATTATGGAAAGAAGATCAATCCGTTGAAGTGTTCATGTGGCGTAGCATCAGGAAAGTTTCTAGGATTCATTGTGAATGCCCGGGGAATCGAGGCTAACCCAGAGAAGATCCAGGCTATCCGAGATATACAAGTACCCAGAACCATAAAGCAGGTGCAAAGCCTGAATGGAAAGTGGCTGCGCTAAGTCGATTCATATCTGGAGCTACAGACAAGTGTATTCCCTTCTTCGACATTATAAAGAAAGGAAAGAGAAACTTCGAATGGACATCCGACTGCGAGGAAGCATTCCGGGCTCTGGTAAGGCACTTGGAAAGTCCCCATGTACTGTCCAAGCCGATAGACCACGAAATGTTGTATGTATACTTGGCGGTATCCCAGCATGCTATAAGTACAGCCTTGGTCCGCGAGGAAGACCGGATTCAAAAGCCGGTTTACTATGTCTGTAAACGCTTGACAGGGGAGGAAATAAATTATCCAAAGATTGAAAAACTAGCCTATTGCTTGGTGATCGCATCACGCAAGCTGCGCCCCTACTTTCAGGCACACTCAATCTATGTCTACACTGACCAACCCTTGCGACAGATACTCCAACGACCGGAAACTTCCGAAAGGATGCTGAAACGGAACATTGATTTAAGTCAGTTCGATATTACCTATTTGCCGTAGAGGGCCATACAAGGACAAGCACTAGCTGACTTCATTGCTGAATTCACTGTGCCAGATGAACCGAGCAGTCACAGTGTCATACCTCCCGTTCGTTGGAAGATGTACACAGATGGTGCATCTAACGACCGTCGCGCGGGGTCTGGTGTAGTCCTTGTGACTTTGGAAGACCGATCAATTTGCTATGCTTTGAAGCTTGAGTTTGCAGCGACAAATAATGAAGCCGAGTATGAAGCATTGATTACTGGCCTGAGACTAGTTAACGAACTGGGAGTGAAGTCAATCGAAATATTTTGTGACTCGCAACTGGTAGTATATCAGGTGCGGGGAGACTATCAAGCGAAGGGACAGAGACTAGCTCCCTACCTTGCCCGTGTTCGATAGTTGTTAGCGAATCTGGAATATTACGACATCTGCATGTCCCGCACGAACAAAATAGAGAAGCCGATTCGTTGGCAAAATTCGCAAGCACTGGTGATGCACAACAAATGGGATTATTCCCTGTTGAGACCCTCCATGCCCCGAGTATAGAGATGATAGAGATAGATCTCGTTTTAGAAACCGAACCTGAGAAGGAATCATGGTGACCCCGATTAGACAGTACTTGCTACAAGGGGATTTACCTGAAAAGAGGAACGAATGATGCAAAGTCCTTCGTAAGGCTTCGCACTATGTAATACATGACGGTATATTGTATCGGAGGGGATTCTCGACCCCCTTACTCCGGTGCGTGGCCCATGATGAGATAAAACGAGTATTAAAGGAAGTCCACGAGGGAGAGTGCGGTGACTACACCGGGGGGCAAACATTAGCAAAGAAAATCCTCCGTTACGGATACTATTGGCAGACTATCAATCGGGATGCTGCATACTATGTGAGAAAATGTGACAAATGCCAGATATATGCAAAAATCCCGAGAGCTCCGCCAACGGAACTCACACAAATGGTTAGTCCCTGGCCATTTGCGATGTGGGGGATCGACCTAGTAGGCTCCTTACCCTTAGCCAAAGGTGGAGCGAAATATGCAATAGTTGCAGTTGACTACTTTACCAAATGGGCAGAAGCAGAGCCTCTAGCTACGATAACCGCCAAGAAGGTTATTAATTTCATCGTACGAAATATCATATGCTGTTTTGGCCTTCCACGGACCATCGTCACGGACAATGGAACTCAATTCGAGAGCAAGGAGTTCAAAGAATTTTGCCAGAAATATAGCATTGAGAAGAAATTTGCAGCAGTTGCTCATCCAAAGGCGAATGGACAGGTAGAAGCCGTAAACAAAATAATCAAGTCCATATTGAAAAAACGTCTAGAAAAGGCCAAAGGCAGGTGGGTGGATGAACTTCCAATAGCACTTTGGGCCTACAGGACCACCCACAAAACCGCGACTGGCCGCACTCCGTTCGCATTGGCATATGGCACGAAAGCTGTCATACCCGTGGAACTTAAGGTCCCATTACATCGGGTAACTTATTACGACCGCGAGTCGAACCAAAATCTCTTATTGGAATCCTTGGACCTCATCGATGAAAAACGCGAAGAAGCTAATTTGAGAGCGGCTGCATACAGACATAGAGTCGCTAAATATTATAATGAGAAGGTCCGACCAAGAACTTTTAATGTGGGAGACCTCATTTTGAAACGAGTTTTCCCGATCCTGTCTCATATGAATCCCGCATGGGAAGGTCCATATATCATCGAACGGAAGCTTGGAGAAGGAACTTTCAAGCTATCGATCGTCGATGGTGTGACGCTCTCCCGAGTATGGAACAGCGAGCACTTGCGGCATTATTATACTTCGTCTATTTCTTCCATGTATTAGTCGCACTCATTTCCAGTATGCTTTTTTTTCTAATTCTTGGCATGTAATAAGGCAATTTAGCTTGCTTTCATTAATAAAGGCTTGAAGCCATCTTTTCCATGAACTACCAATGTCTCTACAAATGATGATCCTGTGACAAGCAAATAAAATTATGTTATTTCGGCTAATGTGCGAATGTGCACGGACAACTTAAAACCTCCAAGTCCCCGGAGTGCGGACTGGAGTACTCTAAGTCCCCGGAGCGCGGACTCGAGTATAAATGATTTAAAATCTCCAAGTCCTCGGAGTGTGGACTAGAGTACTCTAAGTCCCTGGAGCACGGACTCGAGTATAAACGATTTAAAATCTCCAAGTCCCCGGAGTGCGGACTGGAGTACTCTAAATCCTCGGAGCGCGGACTCGAGTATAAACGATCTAAAAGCTCCAAGTCCCCAGAGCGCGGACTGGAGTACTCTAAGTCCCCAGAGCGCGGACTCGAGTATAAACAACTCAAAATCTCCAAGTCCCCGGAGTGCGGACCGGAGTACTCTAAGTCCCCGGAGTGCGGACTCAAGTATAAACGACTCAAAATCTCCAAGTCCTCGGAGTGCGGACTGGAGTACTCTAAGTCCCCGAAGCGCGGACTCGAGTATAAACGATTTAAAATCTCCAAGTCCCCGGAGTGCGGACTGGAATACTATAAGTCCCCGGAGCGCGGACTCGAGTAGATGATTTAAAATCTCCAAGTCCCCGGAGTACGGACTGGGGTACTCTAAGTCCCCGGAGCGCGGTCCCATGTATAAACGATTTAAAATCTCTAAGTCCTCGGAGTGCTGACCCGAGTATAAACGATTTAAAATCTCTAAGTCCCCAGAGTGCGGACTGGAGTACTGTAAGTCTCCGGAGCGCGAACTCGAGTATAAACGATTTGAATAACCAGGTCCGCTGAAGGCGGACTAGATGCAAATGACTTGAAGACATCGAGCCTTCAGCGTGCATACTAGAAAATGTTCTAAGTGCTTGAAGCACGAAAGGGGGAAATGAACAACTCTCAAGGAATCTCTGAGCCATATGAAGGCGAATTAAGAAATCCATGTTATTCACAATAGCACGGATTAAAATCACAATCACGCAGAAAACTAAACAATAAAAATCTTTTGAAAAAACAGAAGAAGAAACTAATCTTTATTCAGGAAAAGTTTTCTGCTACAAACACTCCGAATTTTGCAGTCGACAGTTTATCTACAAAAATTACAAGAAATTATTACATGACTTAGATTAACTCTCGTTGGACGGGGATAGTAATCAATTCTTGTGCGTTTTCTTCTTCCCAGACGGCTCCTCCCTAGAGCATTTACCCTTGGAATCCTTCCTTGATGGAGGGGTAACAACTGAAAAAGTAGGGGGGACATCCACGGGCTTGGACCCACCGGGGAGAATGATCTTCAACGGTTTGGTCAAGGGATCGCCTAGATCCACAGTTTGAGGTTCGACCTTAATCTTGGTCGTCTCTTCCTTCTCTTTCTTAAGCCTCTCCTTCATGCAAAGCTCAGATGTGTGCTCAGAGACGCCTGTAATTTCAACTTCATAACTCCCGTCGATGGGAGAAGAAGCCTCAGATCTATCTTCATCAAGCGCTCCGATCACTTGGGCGTCTGGACTGGGAGCCTCTCCAGCATGTGGGGCCTCACTAGCCTCTTTCTCCGCCTCCTTGGCAACATCGCTCCTCGGAGTGGGTTCAGGATCGGAACGACCTGCACAAAATCACGAAAAGAAAGTATCAGAATGCGATAGCTTTCAGGGAAACACTTGGGATGTTAAAGAAAAAGAGTTTCCTACCAGAGTCCGGCTGATTTCCAGCCGTCATGGAGGTCTCACCCTCCGGGATGGGAGACAAAACATGAACGCCCAGACCGGGAGCTTCCGGGTCATAGCCAATGTGCTGCTCAAAAGGATCAAGTATCGGCCGATCGGCCGACCGAATAGGCACATGAGCTGGAGGCGCGGCTTCGGATGGGCCAGTAATAACTTCTTTCCCTTTCCTTGAAGGGGAACCTTTGCCATATATAGCTTTAGCGGCGGACAAGTCCGAAGGCTCGTTTCCCCTGAGATATTCTTTTATCAATTCTCCCTCATTGATATCCAAGCGCCGTGCTCGGCCTTCCTGATTTCTATCAATGCCTCCCATGCCTCGGCTAGAGATTCAAGATAACCCTCGCCCAAGAAAGTCAAGTCACGATGCATGAGAACCCGGGCGTTGAATTCAGCAATTAGTGGGTCAAACATGCTCTTGACCTCCTCCCTGCCTTCTTCTCTAGCCGCCTCGAGACACGAGTCAGTATCGATGGACGCAATCCTTTCGCCCTCTTCACGAGCCTCCCTCTTTAACGCCTCAACCTTGGAAAGCTCGCCCTCAAGTTTTTCTTTCAAAAGCCGAGTGGCAACGATCTCGTCACAGTATCGTTGTGACTCCTCTTGGGCGGCCATTCTCTCTTCGCTCTCCCTGCGAAGCTGCTCCTCAAGTTCCTTGACTCGGAGGCTGAGCGTGTCCCTCTCCTTTTGAATGGAGTCCTTCTCTAGAGCCAAAGCCCCACACCGTTGAACCGCCTCGTCAAGTTCTCTCTTATGAGTTGACTCCAGACGGGTAACGGCCTCAGCAGTGTCCTTAGCTCTCTGACGGGAAACCTCTAGCTCAGACCTATAAGTGGCGATTTCCTCGTCCTGAGCTTTAATGATATCATTGTTGTGGATAGCCTCAAGCTTCAGGCGATCGATTTCATACTGGCGCTCCATGGAAACTTTAGAAAGTTTTTCGGCTAGGTGAACTAATGCGTCATGTTGAAGGTAGACGTCGTTCGTACAGGCAAGGGCAATCTGTTTAGCATGTCCAGGAATAGGATGAATAGCCGGAAGGAATTTCAGGCCATCGAAGCAGATCTTCGGGAATTTATCTTTAAGCTCGGCCAGCCTCTCCGGCACTGACGGGTTCATTGCAGGAGCGGGAGGAGACGACTTTGAAAGTTCGCCCCTCCTGTAGGAATCTTGGGACTGACGAGTGGAAGAAGAATCAGAGTGTTGGCCCCTGGGAGCATCAGGTTGCGACCTCTTATGGCCGCACTTGTCCCTACTTTGCTCTGCGTGAGAAGATGTTTCCTGGTGGTATTTTGGTTGGTAATGAGTTTTCCTCTGAGACGACGAATCCCGGGACTGAAAATCTTTGTCGCCGTCACCTTTCCTATCTCGGCGTCTTCCGGAACCTGAGTCCCATCCGGAATGATGAAGAACTGACGAACCGTGAAGGTGATCGAATCCATATGAACGCCTCATACCACCTGTACAGAATTCAAATAACAGCGAATCAGCAAAGAGTAGTGTAACGAAAAAAATCTAAGCGAAAATTGGAGTGCAAGTGTTCGTGTGTGTCCTAGTGTTTCCCCCCAATGGACCAGTCGCTTTTCTAATAGGAGTCTTCTCCCCCTGACCATGGGTCGGAGCACCCACGTCGCCTCTAATGGGCGAATGAAGTTTGAATACCTCCGGATCGTCAAAGTCATAATTGAGCAGATCGTCCGGAATGGAGTGGTTTGATAAGCTCATTAAAGAACTCTCTACGTGCTATGAAGAGGCCTCTTTCTCCGTCGGGATAAGCGTAACCTTCGAAGTTCCGCCAACCTTCTCCTTTCTGATTTTGTACGTCAAAGTCTTTTTCCCCTTCGAACGGGAAGATGACGTTTCAATATCATGCACTTCGACCGGCGGATACTGAGTAACACCCACATTCTCACCTTGTGTTTCAGGAGCTTCGCTCTCTTTAATCTCCCCATCTTCCTGTTCATCTGGGGTGTGGCGTGATGACGATTTAGCTAATTTTTTCCCTTTACCGGATGCGGGCTTGGGAATGGAGACGCCCTTAGGAAGGCTTACCCGACGACCTTCCGCTAACAGTCCGAACCTTGACAGTGACTCATTTGAAATGAGAGTTCGGATGTCTCGTTCTTCGGCGGGAAGGGCTCTAATAGCTTCAACAGCCTTAGAATAACCGAGGCCATCAAGGCGTGGATTGATACCTGAAAAGTGGAAACAAGAATTAGAAAAAGCGTAGCCTCGGTCACAACATGAGCATCGTTCCAAGAAAAAGACTTACTTCCTTCAACCCATCTCCTCGCGAAACCGGGAGGCAACGCACATAGAACCATTCCTGTTAGTACAAGGAAAATTTGCTCCACGCCCTAGTCAAAATTTGGCATTGGTGGTGCGGCTCGAGGAACACAAAGGAGGGGCTATCTCTCCGCTTTTTGATCATATAAATATATCTGATGTCGCCAGGAGTTGGAGGCCTAGAAAAGACGGTCATGAAGAGGTGGTATGTCCCATAAATGAATGCGTGGCCATTCGGGTGCAGCTGCAAGGGGGCGATATCCATGTATTGCAACATGTCCCGAAGAAATAGATTGAATGGAGGCACGCTGCCCACCCAGCACATAAACTTATTACAGGCAGTATATCCAACTGGAGGCAGGTGTGGGCGTTCGTGCCCTGACGGAATCAACACGTCGGCGAAAGGAATTCCGTGGATAGAGCATATTCGCCGAAGCGCGACTTCATTAATCTTCGAAGCCTGTGAATCGATCGGATTATCCAAAAGAATCGATGCGTCCAGAGCATCAGGGGCTAAGTCATGAGCGGGAGACGTCGACGGGTTTGAAACATCTGCATCCCCTTGTTTGGAAGACGGCCCGGGCCTATCTGAGATAGTGGCGGAGCTAGATTTTTTAGACATCTTCAATAAATAACGGATCTGGCAAAACACCTGTGTGAACTATACTTGAAAAATGATCGATGTTAGAATTAACAAACGAATATTCCCCCCACGTGGTGTATGAACTAGTGCAATCAATCATGTGTAAGCATCAAAAATTTGAAAGTCACGAGGTTACTGATATAAAATTAAGCCTCAAATCATCACCTTCGAAGACCGTCATCGCTTACCATCTCCAAAAGCCTGCCTTATGGCGATTAAAGTTCCGGATTCAGAAAACGTTAAAAGAAGTTGTCTGGTTATGTTGATTTAAGTTCGGGTTTATGTCTACTGAAGCTAGGAAGTTTTCGGTCCGGATCAGTTCGATATGCTGATATGCGGGAGTCCTTGTCCTTGTTTTCTTATATGATTAGGCAAGGTAGTTTAAGTGTTCGGCCTAAGCTAGAAGATGGTTCGACATTCAACATGGCTCGGCCTAAAAGTTGTTCGGCTAAATTATCGTCTGGCCAAAATATCGTTCGGCTTAACTGCTGTTTGGCCAAGCTTTCATTCGACGAAGCTACTGTTCGGCCTAATACTTGTTCGGCAAAATTCTTGTTCATCCTAACTATTGCTCGAACTAGTTAGCGCCCGGCAAAGTGACGTTCGGCCAAAATTCCATTCGGCCGAGACAACACTCAGCATCCTCCCCGCAAACTCATGCTTCCTCCCAAACATTCCATCCCACCATTCGACATGTGGTGAGTCACACCGAACCAGAATTATGCCGAGCCTTAACGATCGGCACTGCGCTGACTACGGTTCCATTCCTCTCGTCCTCCATCCACGCCGAACGACAAGAACAGGTAACTCGGCGAGTCATCCCAGATCATGCCGTTCGGCATCCTAACCACCTCCAACACTTACTCCATTCTTTCCCTTCCTCCGGTTTTCGTTCGGTACGAAAGAGCTAGGTCGAACTACAACACATCACCCAGCAACTCCAATGTGAGATCACCCGTAGTCATTATTCCTCACCTCACATCACTCAGCCCCAACGATATCCTAACCAAGGTTCGCTTATCCATCCGTGTGACCCTCTCGGCCACGGTTCTAGTATACAAACCTAGGCCTCTTATTGAAACTGTTTAATTATGGAAAGGATTTAGATAGAAGGGATAATACATAGTCGGTAGATCGAAGCTGGGGTAGGTTTGATTAGGTTTTTTAGTGTCCGATTAACAGGCAAGGATTGCAAGTTCTTGAGGAATAACAGAAATAAAAGTGGAAAAGAGGGGAGAAGGAGGATGCCAGATTTTATAGGGAAGAATAGGAAGGTGAAGAGGCTATAACCGGTAGAGCCGGTCAAGAAGGTATCGTCCGGCATGCATAGAACGTTCGGCTTCGACCGCATCTTTCAGTTTCGGCTCACAAAGCCACTCGGCACACGAGAAGTGTCTGGTCTCGGCTGCATCGTTCTGCATACACATTACGTTCGGCATGCGCCATAATCCCGTCATGAGAAACAAACCAAGGATCGAAGAGGAGCTCAGAGGACACGTTATTCAAAGCGCATCACGTCCGATCATGCGATATACTTTGGGGGGCAAGTGTTTCCCGGGGAATTATCCGGGCAACTTAGTACTTGGCCTCCCCTATCGATCGGTCAAGTTGGAGCGTTCGGCAGCACAACACATCCGACATCCAAGAAGCACTCAGCGTCCAAGCTTAGGAGGTGCATATGGAACGTTCGGCATTAATGATCGTTCGGCACGTTAAGACCGTTCGGCTAGAGCGCATTGCTCGACATCATAAGATCGTTCGGCATTGAA
This sequence comes from Allium cepa, assembly GCA_030765085.1. Taxonomy (NCBI): domain Eukaryota; kingdom Viridiplantae; phylum Streptophyta; class Magnoliopsida; order Asparagales; family Amaryllidaceae; genus Allium; species Allium cepa. The sequence continues at coordinate 54,855,192 of CM060935.1, read as the reverse complement.
TAGCGCTTGGCACCTAGGAGCGTCCGACATTGGGAAACGTTCGGTATTGAATACCGTGCGGCCAAAGAAGAGCACTCGGCATTGAATAGTGCTCGGCGTCAAGCGCCTCGTTCGGCATCCAGACCATTCGGCATTATACCATTTGGCATATCAGGGAACGTTCGGTACCCATGAAGGTTCGGCATCCGATAGACGTTCAACATGAGTCTCGTTCGGCCTCCCGGGACGTCCGACGATCAAAGATGGTTCGACATTCTCTCAGCACGATCGGCTTCAATTGTTGCTCGGCCTACTCTTCCCACACAACAAACTTGTCGTTCGGCGTAAAGAGGATGGTTCGACATTCGACCGTTCGGCCTGTTCGGTTCGGCACACAGGGCTTGTCCCCTTTGGACCAAGATATTCAGATACCTGGCCCACCAGGGAAGTCCAACCCATCTTCACCTATAAATAGAGGGGCAGGGGCACAGAGAAAAGGAGAGAAATTTTAGAGAACACTGGGGAAACTCTGTCATTTACAAGACTCATTCCAGACCTTATTTCTTTGTATCTTGCAACTGTATTCAAGTACTTAGAAGTGGATTGTATCTGTAATCAAGCATCAATGAAAAGAATAAAGATCAACTTCAAAGTGGATGTAGGCTACTACGCCGAACCACTATAAATTTGGTGTTCTTACTTTCTGCATTTGAATTTACATTCTGTTCTCCGTTTTAGTTTACTTTCTTCATTAATCTCTCTACACAATCTTTCTAAGGGTGTTAGTGACCAATTTTGGTGCTAACATACTATATACTAGTATATATAATATAGCAAATTAAATCAATTCAATCATTCAACCAGATATTTAAATTCAACCATTTAAATTTAAATAGCAATCCAGAAGAGTGAGATTAACTCACCTTTGATTTTTGTTTTGCAATCTGATTCATCTCGATTATTTTCCTCCATGATTATGGACCTTATACAAAACTATAGGTTTAATTAAATATTGAATAAATCAAACAATTTATCACCATTTATTTATTTAATTTAAACTAATAAATTTGGTTTTTAAACTAATTTTCCTTTTGATAAATTATTTTTAATAACTAAATAGCCAAATAAGCTTATTAAACAAATTGACCACTCTAAATACATATTTTAAAAAACAACTAGTAAGTTAAAAGATGTATATCTATTTTTTTTATTTCTTTCATTTTGGAACTTCATGCCTATATATATACAATAGTTTGTAGAGATTCAAAAATCAATTTTTTATTTAATCTTTCAACATTCAAAATTTTATTTCAAAATCTTATACATATATTCTGTAATCTTTTGCAATTATAAAAAAAATCTTATTTATACCTATATAATTTTCGATTCCTCTAACGTGTTCATAATATATATATATATATATATATATATATATATATATATATATATATATATATATATTCTTACTACGTCACATATTCATCAAGTCAAATTAAGAGAAAAACAAAATCAAACCTCACCGCATCCACCCACTGCCGAATCGTCGATCGTGAATCAAAAGCATGCATTGTTCCGACCAGTGATCTCAACCCATCGTCAATAAGCTCGACCACATGCACAGGCAAAGCGACAACCCAAAACAGCGACGACCACGATCGCCTTCTTTCCAATGCTCGCGCGCCATCCTTGTCGCGCTGTTGTACTAGCGCGAGGGCCTCCACCTCGCGATCGAGCACAAGGAAAACGAAACCAAGCGGTGACGGCGGCCGAGCCTCCTTAACCACGAATCAAAAATCTCACGTCGATCTCGCGGCCACCAGAAAACAAATCACTAATGGCAAGGAACGAAGAAAATAACTGACCGAAAATCGATTCCGACTTCCCCCTTTTGCCCCGTTATTGACGAAAGCTTCAGCCGCTTCGAGAGCGATTCTTGAATCGCATGAGGAGAGGAGAAAAAAATATGGTGGACGATAGTTTATTTTGAATTTTTAATGTTTACTACGGCCATTAATATTTTTTTCGATTTTGATTCATTGCCATTTTTATTTTTATTTTTTTTGATTTCGTATTGAATTCGATTTGTCTGCTGTGAAAAGAAAAGCGTGACAGAAAGGAAGAAGAAGGACGGTTGTGTGGGAAACTGGATGTGAAGCTTGTGTGTTGAAGAAGGAATGAGGAGACACTATACGGGCAGCTATTGTTATTTGAAGGTAAATAAGGCTCTGAAGTTTTCTTTTCTATTCACAGTATTTCATTCTTGCGTTAAAAACATCAAACGAACGCCTGTCGTCAAAACGAACACGTGTTTAGAGATTTCACCACGTGTTTGACATTGCAATAGTGTTGCAAAACAATTATATTATATATAAAATTTTGAATTTAAATTCAAATTTAATTCGTCTAGAATTACGCAACACAAAATATCGATCTCCAATCGAGGCGTGCCGCTAGACGTTTATAATATTATGCCCTTGTTCCGAACACAATGGAAAAGGTTTCGAGTACTAATTCGATCGTTTGGGGAAGATAGCTTTTTGAACCAGTTTTTATATTAAATTTCGATATAAATTTCAGTGCGTTTATATATCGTACGCTCACACAACAACTTCAAACACAACGAAAATTGAAACCCGGTAATAATACAATATTACAGATCCAATGGAACTGGTTTCGTCGAATTCCGAGACTGTGCCTCGGAAGGCTATTTTTAAATATCAATTTAAACGATGCATTTTTAAAACTGAACAAAACACTTTTTAATTCAATTTTATAAGTTCTATTATCTTCAGTATTATTAATATAAATTTTATAAGCCTCTGAAATATTTTTAACAAGCTTAAAACTCAAGGTTTCATATTTTACCCAACTTCCAATTATTAAATTCAATAATTTAATTATCAAATAAATAGTGATATTTGGAATTCAAGTTAAAATTAACCTTTCAAATATAAAAATCAATTAAAAGTTCCAATTTCAAATGCTCAAAAATTTCGGGTCGTCGCATTCCCCCCCCCCCCCCCCCTTAAAAGAATTTCGTACTCGAAATTACTAGTTAAGAAGAATGGTCCACAACCCGTTAGCTATTTTCCCTAAAACCATTCAGTTTCAAACACTTTCCAAAACAATCGTTTTATTAATGACATATTATCACTCTTACTAACTTTCCAAACTCTCACATAGTTTTCAAACAATACTATTTGCTCAATCGTTCAAATTTCAATTTAAACCAGATTTTGAATTATTAAAAAAAATTCAAAAAATTTCTAACTCCCTAAATTTCTGAAAATTTTCTCCAGCATCACCTTTGCGCGGCTAGCTCGGTACAACTACAAAATGCCTCTACGGGCTCCCAGATTCCAAAAGAAAACAAAAAGCCAAGTGGCTAGATCAAAAAACCCAATCAAATTTTATATAGAAATTTAAACACATACCATTTTGTCTAGCAATTCAAATTTATCTTCTGAAATCAAAACCAATTTTCCTTTTCCTGTATAATACCTGTATATCCTACTTAGCAATAACATCCAATCACAACATTCAAAATCATTTTATTGACTCCTTTACAAAATTTCAATATCTATTCATCCAAGCCCGTACGATATAGCTATATCATTCTTTCGCAATACCGAATCTGATCGCCTACTCAATCACACAATTTCATTTCCGAACTAGTATCGTCCACCCGACTTCCTAGTGCGGACTCAGATCTGGTTTCTTGATCAGAAACCATCATTCTCCTTGCATAGTCATAACTATGATAGAGAATTTCCAGAATCAATCAAAATCCATATCCAGGGTTCGCCGTCGAAAATCGAGTGAAAAATCCTAACTCGGATAGATATAACTATCTCGAAATTTTATGCTCAAAATCTGAATCAAATCGCAATGCGAATAAAATAATATATGTATATCTTACATATATATATATATATCCATTCTCTTTTATTCACATTCATTTTGATTTCTATTCCCTCATCAACGCTTATCATTTCACATATATTTTTATTACATGTTCACTCAAATGCTTATTTAATATATTTTTTCCGACACCCATATTATTTAAGAATTTCACCTTTTCTTCTTAAGTTCAACATAAGTACTTTATACGCTTCTTATATTTATTTTCACTTCTCCACTTTAGTTTATATCTACTATTTTTTTCTCTGGATTTCCAGTTCCATATGAATTCAATTTATCTTCAACTCCGAATATTGAGTTTTATCTTTCATTTGTAACTGATTTATATCATTATTTTAAATTAGTTCCATCCACTAATTTATTTCAATTTCCAATTTGAAATCGTTTTGTCGTTAACAAAAAAATTCCCAAATTTTTTTTCTAACCCCCAAAATTTTCGAAAATTTTTGGCAGAGTCTCTTTTGTACGGAGGAGCTTTTGCAATTTGACAAGAGATATAAATATATAGCAAAAGAGATATAAATATATATACATCGACCCACACGGTCGGAAAAACAAAAACAGTTCATATTTCCTATTTTTATTATGTAGGCGTACCTTTATTTAGCATTTTTACACAAGCGGCTTATTAATTAGCAACTAGCGTGACCAAAATCCTTGCCAAACGGCTTCCCAGTACCTGTACTTACTTCGTTTAAACATGTAAGTGTCAAAATCATGCAATTTAACAACATTTAACATATTTAACTAGCAAACATACGAGTTTCTATGAGCAATACAGGTTAAACAATATTTATAAGCAACTTATAGGGTTCCGACATTAATTTTAATTGTTTACAACCAATTCGTATACACTTCATTCAATTTAAATGGTTTGCAACTCAATTGCTTACATTCAATTCATTTTTAACCCAAACAACTCACATTTATTTCAGTTGATTCCAAAAGTCAATTTTATTTACCTCTACCAATTCATAGAATTTTTATTTACTTCCGTTTAAGTCGAACGACTAATTTATTCTGTGCAATTTGACGATATTCACTTAATAGAATATGCACTTTAGTTTTTTATCCGCATCCAATTGATTCGAACTCATTTTATATTTAATTCCGTCCCATTTCTAGTTTATTCACCAACTATATATTTTAAAATCATTTCATTGAGCTTGAAAACATTCGATTCTTATATTAATAACCACTTCCCAAATTAATTTAACCCAAACTTTTATTTAATGAACTTTCATTCTTACTCGAAGTTGAGCTTCTAATTATTCTTAACTTAAGTTAATTTACTTCAATTTATTCCAACTTTAAAACTTAAGCTCACTTCATTTGCAAATAAATTTTCTTTTTCACTTTAACTTGATTCTATTTCAATCAAATCTCATTTCAATCTACAAATTTATTTGATTAGTTCTTTTGTTTCGTTCATTGCAAATTTTAATTTCCAAATTCAATTCATTCGCGACTCATTTAATTCAATTAACCATTCTCATAATCCATTTAAATTTTAATTCCATTCTCAATTCATTAAAATAATATCCAAGGCCGTATTTAATTCATGTTTAATTCACTTACAATTCCAAGTTGAATTTCTATTTATAACTCGGGTTTTATTTACAAATCCATCATTAACTCAAATTTCAACTTTTATTTATCCAACAAGTGTTCCATTTCCATATTAAATAATTAATTATTCAGTTGGCTCACTTCCAATTTACAATTCAATCTTTGACTTTTATATTCAAAAATCACTTTATTACTTTACTTGAGTTCAATCTAATTTATAATTCGAGTTTAGATTTCTATTTCACTTTCCAAAATACCAAAACATTTCAAACCAACTCCAGATTTTAAATCATTACTAAAATGTTCCAAATTCAATTTTGAAAACATATATATCTAAATCGAAGCATTCCTCTGCATTTTTAAGATCAAACCAAATTTCGCAAACAAACATTAATCCAAAACATCCAGGTAGCAATCCACTTCTTGGAAACTCGAAAATGAACACCGATGATGTCGCGATCACCATCGAAATTATTTTCCAGCGACCGAAAAGAGTTCAAAGCTTTTATCCATTCAAAAACATTTTCCAAATATTTTTAAACTCCAAATCTCACCAGATTTCAAATCCAATTCAAAATATTTCCAAATAATGTCACCATTATTTCTCCAAAACCCTTGAAACCCAATTTCCAACCCAAAGGAATTTTAAACCTTTCCCAAGATTCCAAATTCCAATCGTGCCAATTTATATTGAAACATTACTCTGGAATTTTCATTTCAACTTCAATTATAGATCACATTTATGATTCACATTTACATGTCCCATTTGTATATGAATTTATTTCTTAATCTTTGGTTATAATTTTAATTCTTCATTTAATTTTCACTTAACAATGATAATAATTTAGTATTTTCATCCCTTAACAATCAAGCAACCACATATAGCTATAATAATTTATGAAAAATTATTTCTTTTATATACAATAATAATTTGGGTAAAATTATTTCATTTACCCTATTTTAAAACAATACTGTGTCGGTTTATCTTGTTCAAGAGTTTAGAAATCCCTATGGATGACATGGCATCTCATATATCGACCAGAATCCATAAACACTTAACCGATAAATCAATACAATATAAAAACAATTTTTATATTCACTAACAAATACGCGCTCATATTTATTAATACACTAAAACTCATTTTAGAGTACTACGAACTCTATTTAATGAGTAATCCCTATCAGAGCCAAGGTTATCACCAACCTAAGCTCTGATACCAAGTGTCACGACCCGCAAATCCGTACCCCTCAACGCTATTCTCCATCAATCAATTCAAGAGGAACGGAAATACGAACCATTTGGGTTAAAGAAGAAGAGGTAGAAGAAGAGAAAACAAAACAACATCAGAATCTAACCATCGCAGCGGAATAAAATATAATAGATAATAACTGATCTTTACACAAAAGCAAAGCTGTTATACATTACATCATCAGCATACATCATCAAAGTTCAACAACATCGATAACATATAACTAGATAGTCATATAAACCTGTCCTCAAAACTGAATACACAGCTAATCAACATAGTGGAATATTTAAAACAAGTACGGAAGCACGTATCGCCATCCAGCTCATCTCCTGAGCTCCACTGCAACATATCATGTATTCTATAATACTCGGTCTGACCCGAGCATTATAGTTAAATAACACCCGAGTTAGTATGGAATACCAACGTGATAAAATCACACTCAATTGGATTATTAAAGTTTCATAATCGTTTGAAAACAAAAGCATCTCGTAAGACCATGCCACAAATAAACATGTCGGGTTTTTACCTTACGATAGCTAAAACATTTCATATAAAATCCACTGATATTATAATAGGGTCTATTTACAAATACTTATTAAAATAGCCAAAATTATTACATTCATTAAATTCCAGCTACTAGCCACAGTCGTGGGTAATACAAACAAAACAGCAAAAGGCATGTAGGGAGAATGGATTTCCAACTAATGATTAGGCACTGGGGTACTACCTGTCATAGTACGTGGTCTAGATCACCGTACCGAGGATTACTCCCAATCCCCTGCAACACAAGACTGGGACTACCCCTTACTGGATAATACCAAGTAAGATCACCCCACGGTTGGGATCAGCAACCGCACCACTAAGCAGAATAAAAAGGGACATCTAAACAGGGATGACCTCACCCTAATGGGCGCTACCCACATAGCCTTGCTGCATAACTCCTGATTTTCAGTCATTCCCGGTTGATGAGGCTCGAGGCTAAGCGTTACCTTTTTAGAACATATCCCATAGAATGTTCACCGTCCACCTGACGATGTTCTGAAAGCATTCATCCATACAAGTCCGTCCCGGGTTCGAACGGAACCGAAGGCACTACTCCTACATCCATTTTGGAATCATCCTCAGGATTAGTAGCGACTAACCCTTGCACTTCACTACCCATCTTCGACTCCGAACTCGTCTTCCTCACGAAAACGTACAAATCAGATCGAAGTGGTTTTCGAGAAATAAATCCCGGTCTCTTCGAAACGATCAGCGCATTGGCCAATATTGATAGTCGGTTATTTAACTATTAATTAACACTCGCAACAACCATCCAACATAAATAATTTCTCCAAATTATTTATTATCCTCAAAATATCTTCGCAAGATATATTTCCAATTTCAACCCCTTTTTTAAAACAGTTTTCAAACCATCCTCTCTCGGAAGACATTTCCCAAATATTTTCTATTTCCACTGAAATCACCAAGTACAAATAATTTAAAACGCTTATTATAAGACATACTTTAAAATATTTGAATTAAAAAATACTTTAATACTTAATCACACTATATACTTTAAGAATATTTAAAATAAAACTACTTTGTACAATATAAAACTGAATTTCTAACTTTTAAAACATAATACCAAGCTACCTTAAATAATTGTTGCTATAATAATTTAAAAACTTACTTTAGAATTTAAACATTCAGAAATAATCAATTTTCTAAAACATACCCTTAAATCAACTTTAAAACTTTTACATATACTTAAAATTTGCTTTGAAAAGTACTTGGCTATCCAGGGAAACACACTTCTCTTTCACATCTTTTTTTAAAAATAAATCACTGTTTATTTTTTAACAAATTTACCCAATCCTTAATAAATTCCCACCGTGAATTTATTCTTTCAAATATCCACTGATATATTGCTTTACTTTTATAAACTGAGTTTATAAATTTCATAGTTACATCCTCCTTTAAATTTTCAATTTCAACCACTTAAATCAATTTCCAAATTGATTTCCAATTTACTCCATTTTGAAATAAATTCCTTTACTTACTCATTTATTTCAAAACCCATTGACTTTAGATTTTTGTTCCTTAATTATGGTTTAAAAATCTTTTTAACTGAAATTACCAATTCCATATTTCCCAAATTTCTTCTTTATCCTTTTAAATAATTTCAAATATTGAATTTTTAAAATAAGTTCTTTATTTTTGGAAATAATATCAGTTGAGTTTAAAATTCATTATCTCTCTGTTTATTCAAAATCCCTTTTCCATTTCCAGAATTCATTAGGATTTAAAAATCACTTTTATCCATTTCCAATTCATTCTTATTTTTATTCAAATTCTCTATAACTATTTTACTTAAAAATTCACTCTTTTATCTTCTTTCAAAGATCCAATTCTACATAATTTCATAACTCAGTGTACCGAAATATATTCAAGCAAACCATAGCATTTCAATATTCCAATTATTAATATAATTCATCATAGAATATCAAATATTCATAACACGGAATATTAAATAATCTAAATAATTTGAGGAATCCAATTGGATCCCTCCAACCTGTTTCCCTGCATCCACAGATGTTAGCACAATATCAATTCCACTTCGAGGTGGAATATCACGGTATATGGGATTAATATAATATCATCCATTGTATAATGTGGAAAATCAATCACTCCAATATATACTATATACTACTATATATAATATAGCACATCAAATCAATTCAATCATTCAACCAGATATTTAAATTCAACCATTTGAATTTAAATAGCAATCCAGAAGAGTGAGATTAACTCACCTTGATTTTTGTCTTGCAATCTGATCCATCTCGATTATTTTCCTCCACGATTATGGACCTTATACAACATTATAGGTTTAATTAAATATTGAATAAATCAAACAATTTATGACCATTTATTTATTTAATTTAAACTAATAAATTTGGTTTTTAAACTAATTTCCCTTTTGATAAATTATTTTTGGCAACTAAATAGCTAAATAAGCTTATTAAATAAATTGATCACCCTAAATACATATTTAAAAAAACAACTAGTAAGTTAAAAGATGTATATCTAATTTTTTTTATATTTCTTTCATTTTGGAACTTCATGCCTCTCTCTATATATATACAGTAGTTTGTAGAGATTCAAAAATCAAATTTTTATATAATCCTTCAACATTCAAAATTTTATTTCAAAATCTTATACATATATTCTATAATCTTTTGCAATTATAAAAATCTTATTTATACCTACATAATTTCGGATTCCTCTAACGTGTTCATAATATGTGTGTGTTTGTGTGTGTGTGTGTGTATTCTGACTACGTATGCACATATTTATCAAGTCAAAATTAAGAGAAAAACAAAATCAAACCTCACTGCATCCACCCACTGCCGAATTGTCGACCGTGATTCAAAAGCATGCATTGATCCGACCAGAGATCTCAACCCATCGTCAATAAGCTCGACCACATGCACAGGCAAAGCGACGACCCAAAACAGCGGCGACCACGACCGCCTTCTTCCCAGTGCTCGCGCGCCATCCTTGTCGCGCTGTTGTACTAGCGCGAGGGCCTCCACCTCGCGATCGAGCACAAGTAAAACGAATCCAAGCGGTGACGGCGGCCGAGCCTCCTTAACACGAATCAAAAATCTCACATCGATCTCGCGGCCACCAGAAAAAAAATCACGAACGATAAGGAACGAAGAAAACAACTGACCGAAAATCGATTCCGACATCTCCCTTTTGCCCCGTTGTCGACGAAGGCTTCTGCCGCTTCGAGAGCGATTCTCGAATCGCGTGAGGAGAGGAGAAAAAATATGGCGGACTGATTTTGAAATTTTAATGTTTACTGCGGCCATTAATACTTTCTTTCCGATTTCGACTCGTCGCCATTTTTATTTTTAATTTTTTGATTTCGTATTGAATTCGATTTTTCTGCTGTGAAAAGAAGGGCGTGATAGAAAGGAAGAAGAAGGACGGTTGCGTGGGAAACTGGATGTGAAGCTTGCGTGTTGAAGAAGGAATGAGGAGACACTATACAGGCAGCTACAGTTATTTGAAGGTAAACAAGGCTCTGGAGTTTTCTTTTCTATTCACGGGTTTTTCCATTCTTGCGTTAAAAATTTCAAACGAACGCGTGTCGTCATAACGAACTCGTGTTTAGAGATTTCACCACGTGTTTGAGATTGCAATAGTGTTGCAAAACAATTATATTATATATAAAATTTTGAATTTAAATTCAAATTTAATTCATCTAGAATTACGCAACACAAAATCTCAATCTCCAATCGAGGCGTGCCGCTAGGCGTTTATAATGTTATACCCTCATTTCGAACGCAATAGAAAAGGTTTCGAGTCCTAATTCGATCGTTTGGGGAAGATAGCCTTTTGAACCCAGTTTTTATATTAAATTTGATATAAGTTTCAGCGCGTTTACATGTCATACGCTCACACAACAACTCTAAACACTACAAAAATTGAAAATCGATAATAATACAATATTACGGATCCAATGGAACTGGTTTCGTCGAATTCCAAAACTATGCCTCGGAAGTCTATTTTTAAATATCAATTTAAACGATACATTTTTAAAACTGAACAAAACACTTTTTAATTCAATTTTAAAAGTTATATTATCTTCACTATTATTAATATAAATTTTATAAGCCTCTGAAATATTTTTAACAAGCTTAAAACTCAAGGTTCCATATTTTACCCAACTTCCAATTATTAAATTCAATAATTTAATTATCAAATAAATAGTGATATTTGGAATTCAAGTTAAAATTAACCTTTCAAATATTTAAAAATCAATTAAATATTCCAATTTCAAGTGCTAAAAAATTCCGGATCGTTACAGAATTCGCCCAAACCCGCGACAAAGTGTCCGGAATTTCGATACGAACCTAGCAGAGAAAACCGCGCATGAAACGGATTTTGTATGCGAAAGTTATTACAATAAGAACATTGGAAATAAAATTTTAAATAAAATAATTAAATAAAGATATGAAAACACGTCGCCTTCATTGATGCTTCTTCCAAAGCCCTATCCTATACGCCAGAATCGCGCACGAACAGCCAACCACGCCGTCGATTCACGGTCGCACTTCCGCGTAGGAGCGCCTGACCAAAGTCGCGCCGCCTCTCACGAACCTCCATCCTCTCGCGACAACTCCCCCGCGACCATGTTGACGACAGTCGCCACCAAAAGTTCAAACCCTAATCCAACTTTTGCCAACGATCCAACCATCAACTCGCCATACGAACCACTCAAATCGGCTCTCCCCAGCCCACTCTACAAAACCCCTAAATCAAATCGACGATCTGATAACGTTCATCGACGCACGCTGAACGGCCGTGAGTATTCCATCGATTTCCAGCCATATCGAAATTCAAATTGAAAATGAATCACATATTTGACATGCACTCATCGAGAGCTTCAAATCCATATATAATTCGATATATATTGAGGAATTTGAATTTTGAAGTAGAAATTTTTGATTTGCACTTGACTGTGAAATTTAGAGTTTGTTTGCCATTGAGAAAGAAGAGCAATTGGAATTGTACGCATAGAAAAGTGAATACAAGAAATAGGCTAGGGTTTATAGCAAGGTATATATATGCAAAGCTGAAATTAGGACGGACCGGATTGATTTGGATCGAAATTTGAACGATAAATGACCCGAAAATCCCGTTCTGACTCCGGAACGAAAATGAGTCAACCATATATCAAAATAAATGTTTTTAAATATTTTAAAATCAATGGAACATGTTTCGGGTCCAAATTCCATCGTATGAAAAAATTATGCTAAAATCAAGTTATTTCAAATTGATTTCAATTGATTTCACTTAAATTGATTTCAAGGCATTTCGAGTCCGTACGATCAAAATGAAAAGCCCGATCACTACGAAACTTGGAATCCTACAATAATTCACCGTTACGGATTCGATGGAACTGGTTTCGTCGAAATACGAGTCAGCGGCCAAAATGGCTATTTTCAAGTTAATTAAATAAATTAATATTAAATTAATTAATCATTTTCCAATTTAAATTTTTAATAATTTACAACTTCTATCAATTTTGATTTCTTAACCATTCACAAATAATTTAAACAAATTTAGCTGTTGATTTAAAATTGATTAATTCTTAAATTTCAGTGTTTAATTTCAATTTCACTAAATTCAGAAATTATAAATTAAATTTCCAATAATTCCATTTAATTTGACCTTTCATCCTATTATTTAATCTATCATTATCAAATGGATGAAATTAACACTGGTTCATGATTTATTACTTAATATTCTCAAATTTCAACTTAATTTCCATTAATGTAACATTTAAATATTAAATTCCATTTATTTGTAATTAATCCAATTATTAGATTTAAATTCCAATAAATTGATAAATCTTGATTTACCATTCTTTTTATCAACCAATTGTCATATTATGAATGGAATTTACATCATTTTCAAATATTATCTTAATTTACATTAACATAATATTTAACTACACTTGTTGAAATTTATTTCCCAGTTTACTAAATACAATCAATTATAACCTTACAATTGTTTCAATTAATTGGGATTGCACTAATTTAGTTATTTATTAACTTGCATAGCATTATTACCTTTATTTTAGTGATTTCATTATTAAATTACAGATTTTTTTTCTTTCCGAATTAAATTACCAAAATTTATTAAATCAACAAAATTTAATTATCAAAAATTACGTGTCGTTACACTACCTATATTAATATATTATTTTGAAGTTATTTCATTTTATTAATATTCTTTCAAAAGTTAATTAATTATATTAATTTTAATTTTAATTTTAATTATATTTATATTATTTTAAGGTTATTTAATTTTATTAATATTATTTTAAAGCTATTTAATTATATTAATATTATTTTAAAGTAATTTAATTATATTAATATTATTTAAAAGTTATTTGATTTTACTAATATTATTTTAAAGTTATTTAATTATACATATACATGTACAAAAAGGTGACTTACAACTTAAACAACGGTCAAATTAGAAAAATGGCCTCCTGCTAGTTCTCTCTATATTGCTATTCTCTGTTTCTTCTTCTCGTCTTATTACTTTCTTTGTCAGATTTCTTTTGCGCTCTCCAGCTGGGTACGCTCTTCTCTCTCTTATGCCCGATTGTATCTCTTCGAGGTGGCATCTAGGGTTTGTCTATGGATTTGGGGATTTTTTACTTTCGTGGTGAATTCGTGAGCTCTTGTCCCTCTTTCGCTAGCATATCTGCCGCACTCTTGGAAGTGGTGGCTCCCCCTCTATCGGTGTGCTTCTTTGGCAAATGCTCCGTTGAGATTTGCGTATTCTCTTCTAGGGCATCTTCGGCTCTGTCTCGCTTCAGGTTTTTGGTTGTGGATGGGTTTTTCATGGAGATTTCAACATGTTTTTCTTATTCTGTGCGTGGCTCGATTTTTTCTGGGTCGTGTCCTATTTCTTGTGCTGCGCCTGAGATCAGTTCCTCAACTCCATGCTTGTCGGCGTCTATCGGTGATCGGGATTTCATCACCCGATTTGAACCGAGACTCCTTTTTGGGGATGCGGTGGGTGGGTCGGCCTTGACCGGATCCGAGTTGTGCTTTGGTTCGATTGATATCGATTCTGCTTGCGATGCTGCTGGCTTTTTGGCAGGTTGTGACTCTCTCTCGAGTGACAATCGAGATTTCACCTCTCGCTTTGTTCCTAGTCTGTCTTTTCTAGGGGCAGATGCTTCTTTTTGTCCACTTGAGATTTCTTGCGACTTTGGGACTGTTGGTATTGTAGGCAATGTCGGTGGTAAAGGGGATAAGGAATTGACCACCTTACCCCCACGACCTGTCCGGCAGTTGTTTCCTGGCAGTTCGCCTTTGCTCTCGGGCGAGAGTTCGGCTGTGTCGTTGTGCGAAGGTGGTGTTTTGCCTTCTGTGTGGGCCATAGACGATAAGGAATTACCAAGTTCTTTATTGTTGTGGGCTCAGTCTTCTATCCGGATGGTTGGTGATGCCTTGTGCAGGCAGGTGAGCGACTCTCACTTTTGTTCCTTCTTCTTAGATATTGCTGGTAACTCTATTATTTTTTGGTTGTCGGCCGATGTGGTCGGTTTTGTTTTCTTGAGCCTTGACACACGCTTGTGTGTGCTCCCTGACATCGTCTCTTCGCCTCTGTCTGGTACTATGTCAGGTCCCGTATGCACTTATCGCTTTGTCTCGATCGGCCTTGATCTCTTGTCCTGCTGCATGCATCAGAGTATTTGGTCTCTGGTTGTTTTGCAGGTTTTCCTCAGCCATATCGGCTGTGTCCATACCAGTATTCTAGTATGGAGCGATCGATTGGGATCTGCTTGCTGGGCTCTAGTGTTGGGTCATTACGAGGCCTTTTCTGTGTCGTCAGTGACTTATTCTTTTTATTGTGTTTCCTTTTTGTCGGAAAACCTTCGGTCCATTCGGTGGTTGCCTCGGGCCTGGAGCGGTTGGTTTGGGCGATCTACCAGCTCTGGTCGTACAGCGATCGTCTCTGACTGCTATACGGACAGCCTGGGTTATTGCCAGCCCTCCTTGGTTTGCTCTGTTGTTGCCCCTGATTGGTCCGAGTTGCGATTCTTACCCGCAGCGCGGGTCTGTTTGACTAATGACAGTCCGGCTTTGGTAAGACTCCCACAACAACATGGGAAGCAACTTGTTTGATCCTCCACACTTCTCAGTCTTCCGTCGTTTATTCCCTTCTTCGCTCTTCCCGTTCTCTCGTCGCTCTCTTCTTGTCCTTCGTCGGCTGATTCGGTGTTATCTTCTGATGGTTGCTCTACCATAGTTTCTTCATCCCCCATTGTGGTTCATTTCCTCCCTTCTTCTGTTTGGTTCTTTAGGCAGTTCGGATTGCGCTTGGTCCGCTTCCCTTCTATTTTACGCTTTCCTTGTGATCACTCGGATCAGTTGGTCCTCTCTCCCTTGCACTGTTCCTCGGAGTTCTCCCGTCCCTCCTCTGCGTGTCCTCTGTCCATGTCCATTCCTCTTATGAGCAAGGCCGAGATTGCGCTCCTTAATGAGCGCCTTGATTGTTTAGCTAGAAACTCCTCGCCTGCGTCTTCTCTGGTTAGTTCCTCCATGTCTCCTTTGTTAGGGACCGGGGGTGAGGTGTCATTTGAGGTGTCTTTTGAGCCGTCCGACCCTCCTCCACGCTCGACTCATCGCAGGCCGCGAAGAGTCCTTTCTACCCCTCGCACCATTCGCACACGCTCTATAGCGGCATCCGAGCAGATCGATCAATCTACTCGCTATTCACTGTATCTGGTCTGAGTGTGAGCTTGTTAGTTTTTCCTTGGGAGGTGTCTTGTTTTCGCCTCTATCTCCTCTTTCTCCTTCTTTCTATCTTCATGGCGAACTTTCTCTTCTGGAATGTCCGCGGTATTGGCAATGATGCGTCTTTGGCTAGGCTAAAACGCATTGTCAGGAAGCACTCTGTTGGTTTGGTGGCTCTCCTGGAACCCTTTATTGCCCTGGAAGGTATTTCCAAAATCGCCTTATCCTTGGGATTTGGCGGTGGCTCTGCTAATGTCTCGGGTAAGATTTGGATTTTATGGTCCAAATCTCTTGCGGTTCGTCCCGCTTTCGATTCCTCTCAACTCTTTTCGGTGGCGTGTACGTTCCCTGCCTTTGTAGCTCCTTTTCTATTCTCGGCTGTCTACGCCAAATGTGATCGTTCGGAGAGATTAGCCCTTTGGTCCGACATTCTTGCTCTCGATTCTTTGGGCTTCTCTTCTTCAGTGGTAGGCGGCGATTTCAATATCGTCGCTTGCCAAGCGGAAAAACGGGGAGGAGCGGCTATCAACCGAGGGGCTATGGCGGATTTCAACTCGTTCATTGTCTCCTCCGGTCTCTCGGAGCTCCCTTTTGTCGGCTCTGCTTTCACCTGGTCTAACAACCAAGAGGGCCCGAATCGTATCCTCTCTAGACTTGACCGTGTTTTCGGGTCGAAGGAATGGTTTCGCCTTCCCTTCTCCTTCTCAATCGCTCATCTTCATCGGTCCTTCTCGGACCATGCTCCTATGATTGTCCACTGCTCTCCTCTATCCCTGTCGGGGCCCACTTCCTTTCGGTTCCAGAGCATGTGGAGATTCCACCACTCCTTCCTTCAAGTGGTTTCTAATTCTTGGATCGATCCTATTTTTGCCTCTCCCTGTGCTGCTTTCGGGCGTAAGCTAACGCGTCTCAAGGCTTGCCTTAAGGTTTGGAACGTTCAGGTTTTCAAGAACATTTTCGATCGCATTCGTATGGCCGAAGAGTCTCTTATCGTAGCTGAATCCTTGTTAGACGAGGATCCGTCCGCTGCCAACAAGGAGGCATGGGCCCTAGCCCAATCTTCCTTCTCTTCGAAACTTCTTGTCGAGAATGATTACCTCCGCCAAAATGCGAGGGTCAAGTGGGTTGTCGACGGAGATGCGAACTCCAAATTCTTCCATTCCTCTATTCGGAAGAAGAATAACATTCTCTCGATTCGAGAGATTTTGCGGCCTGATCTCTCTTTATCTTCTTCGCCTGAAGAAGTCAAAGATAACATCCTATCCCACTTTCAAACCTTTCTGGGCTCTCCATCTGTCTCGGTTTCAGATCCGACCCTGTTTGCTTTCATTCCTCGTGTGGTCCTTTCTACGGAAAGTGCCGCTCTCGCAGATCTCCCGTCCCCTGAGGAGATCCGTGCTTGTGTTTTTGCACTGAGCAAGGATAGTGCCAGTGGCCCTGATGGCTTCAATGGTGTCTTTTTCAGGTGTTCCTGGCCTATTATCTAGGCGGATTTTTGTCTTGCTGTTCAATCCTTCTTCTCTGGGGGGACTCTTCCAGTTGAATGGACATCCACCAACCTGATTCTCATTTCTAAATGCGAAAACCCAAGGTCTTGTGAGGATTTCCGGCCTATAAGCCTTTGCAACTTTTCGAATAAAGTTATTTCTAAAATCCTGGCCAATCGCTTGGCTCCTTTCCTTGAACGTATTATTTCACCGTCTCAAGCGGGGTTTGTCAAGGGGCGTCTTATCTCTGATAATGTCCTTCTAGCCCAGGAACTAATCTCCCAGATCGATTGGAAAGTTTGGGGCTCTAATGTTGTCTTTAAACTGGACATGGCTAAGGCCTACGATCACATGTCCTAGTTTTTCGTCATCAAGGTGTTAAGGACCTTCAGTTTTCCTGAATCCTTGATTGACTTGGTATAGAGGCTCATCTCCAACTGCTGGTTCTCTGTCCTCATTAACGGCTCGGCCCATGGGTTCTTCAGAGCGGGGAGGGGCTTGCGTCAGGGAGACCCGCTTTCGCCTTCTCTTTTTGTGATCGCGGAAGAGGCTTTTATTCGAGGACTCCAATCCTTAACCACCTACGGTCAAATCCAACGCTTCGGGATTCCGAGGGGTTTCCCCCTTATTTCCTCCTTATCCTTTGCATACGACATTGTCACTTTCTCTAATGGCAGTCGTTCCTCTGTTCGGCGACTTCTTAGCTTTATCCATCAATACGAGAGGTCTTCGGGCCAACTCGTTAACCCCTCCAAATGTTGCTTCGTCCATTTGAAGGACTTGTCTCCCTCTCATGCTTCCTGGATCGAGACTATCTCCGGTTTCAAGAAATCATCTCTTCCTCTTCCCTACCTAGGTATTGTCCTATACCGGGGTAGAAAGCTCAACGCTTTTTTCGACCCATTGATAGACTAAGTGAGGGGTAAGATTGTACGCTGGAATGGGTCTCTTCTTTCCCAGGCCGGCAGACTAGTTCTTGTCAAGTCAGTTTTAGATTCGATGGGAACTCATATTTTCACGGCTATGACCCCTACCTCCTCTTTTTTCCGGTCTTATCGGTCTTTGGCATCGTCTTTTTTCTGGGGCAACCGGGAAAACGGCCGTCGTCACCACTGGGTGTTGTGGGACACGGTTTATCTCCCCAAAAGTGAAGGTGGGTTGGGTCTGCGTAACCCTAAAGACCTTTGTGCGGCCTTTGCTTGTAAGTTGTGCTACAGGTTTGGGGCAAACAACTCCTTATGGGCGTCGTTCCTTCATGCTAAGTACCAAAGACTTGCGGGCTCTAATTTTATGGGCTCTCTGTCCTTCGCTAGTGAGACCTAAAAGCACATGCAGTCGGTGAAGCCTTTCTCTGACTCTCACGGCGGTTTGGCAGGCTGGGTTGGCGCTCCTTTTTCCATTCTGAAAGCCTGGTCCTCAATCAGAATTCCTAACCCCACTCGTCCCGAATTTTCGTTCATTTGGGATTCGCGTATTCCCCCAAAGGTCTCTCTTCTGATGTGGCGTATCCTACATGACGTGTTGCCACTGGACGAGAATCTCCAAAAGATCGGCATCCCTTCTGTTTCCCGTTGTAGATGCTGTGGCAACGGGGAAACAGAATCCTTGAACCACTTGTTTTTTGGTGGTTACTCGGCCAGAGCCTGCTGGAATTACTTCGGGAACCTAGTTGGTGTTCGAAGCAATGCGAGATCTCCATTAGAACTTCAGCGTTCCTGGTGGGCTGGGAGTTCTGGAAAATCGCTTCGGTCTATCGTGTTCCGCTTGATTCCTTGCCTCATCTGCTGGCACGTCTGGTGCACGCGGAATAAGGCTGCTTTCGAGAGCTCTCCTATGGATCCTCCGTCCATTATTCATCGTGTGAGGAATGACGTCTTCCTGGCTTTCCGTGGTAGACCTTTCAGGGGTCCCATGGGCCACCGATCCGGGCGGTTAGTGGGACTTCTTTCGATTTTCTGTTCTCCTACCCCCGTTAGAATTGGAGTTGGTTGAGCCTTTGCTGTCCGGTGGTGGCCTTCACCCACCGCTCCCACCCCCTCCCCCCTCTTTTATTTTAATGTGGTTGCTAGTCTCCTTGTTTCAGGTGTTTTTGGTGATTCCAAGGCCCGGAGCTCGCTTTGAGTGGAAAGGCTGTTGTTTCTGTGGTTGTCATCTTGGGCTGCGCGTTCGGGTTTTCTACTACTTTTTTCAGACGTCGATCATATCCTTTTGTCCGTGGTTTGTGTTTGAGTTGCTTGGGTGGGTACCCTCTATTCAGCTTCTTCCACTTAGGCGGTTCTCTCCGAGGTTTTCCGAGGATTCCTGCTTCCTCTTTGGTGCTCTCCTTATCTTTATTCCCTTGGTGGTTGTGCTGGTTATAGTGTGATTGTTTTGCTGCTCAGTTTGGGTCTTGGCTGCTTCTTGCTGTTTCTTTTGGCATGATGTTCGATGGTAGTGTTTTGGGTGGACCGGCCTTAACCTGTGGGTTGTGGCGGGGGAGATGGTTCTTTGGGTTTTTTTATCCACGCTTCTTCGAGTCTGTATGGTTGTTTTGTTTTTTCTTTCTGTTGGTTTTACGTTGTACTGGGAGGTAGATGTTCTACATTTGCTTTGCCTTTAAAAAAAAGTTATTTAATTATATTAATATTATTTTTAAAGTTATTTAATTTTGTTAATTTTATTTTGAAGTAATTTAATTATACTAATACTGTTTTAATGTTATTTAATTATATTAATATTATTTTAAGGTTATTTAATTATATTAATATTGTTTTAAGGTTATTTAAGTATACTAGTATTGTTTTAAAGTTATTTGTTTATACACAACACCAGATCGTCTTATTTCAACGTTTATAACCGTTACAAATCAAATTTATAACAGTTATAACCGTTAGTATTAGGTACATGATAAAATCTATAATATATTTCCCAACGGTTATAACAGATGGGAATAAGGAATTTCCAACGGTTATAAACGTTTGAAAACTCCATAGTACTAGCGGTGATAACCGTTGGGAATAAGGAATTTCTCAACCGCTATAACCATTGAGAAACTCCATAGTACCAAAATTAAAAAGTCCATATTCCCAATCGTTATAACCGTTGAAAATTTTGGTATAATTAATTTTAAATGTCTAAATTAAACTTCACAGTAATAAATATATAATTAATTTCAAAATAAACAATATCAAACACACATTTCATATTAAAAATCAACAAAATTTCAAAAATCACAACTTTTCTTACTTTTCTACCATAAACCATTAAAAATGAAAATATATTTATATTAAGATTCTACCAACAAAAAACATTTATACAACTTTGAATTTTGTACAAATTTTGGAAGTATCGATGTTTGCGCAAAAAATGGGCAAACACCCCAAAGTCGTATGATTTAGTTGATTATATGTTGTTCTTAGTGATTTGGGTGATTTATGCAAATATATAAAAAGCAGGGACTAAACTGTAAAAGACACACAGATTTATAGTGGTTCGGCCAGAACGTGCCTACGTCCACTTTATATGTTATTCTCCTTTTTCTCTTCAGATTACAAGTACAAAGCTTTGATTACAAGTATCTAAAGTTGTTTGAGAGTTCCTTCCAGGCTTGAGCTCTCAAACTCGTCCCCCATTGTTGTACCCCTGCCCCTCTATTTATAGAGTGAGGTAGGGGGCAGGGGTCTTGGATGTATATAGCTGCTGGTGGGCTCGGGCTGAAGCAATTTGGCCTGGTAGCGTTCTGGTTCGGCGAAGCTTGGTTCGGTCGTAGTTGGAGAAGGTTGGGCCGGTGGAGTTTTGGTCCGGTGATGGAGAGTTTTGGTCCGGTGATAGCATGGCTTGGTGGTATGTGGTTTGGTGGAGCATGGAAGTGGAGCTTGGTTCGGCTATGGAAGGAGGAGAGGTCCGGTTCGGCATGAGCTGGTTCGGCATGGAGGTGGAGAGGTCCGGTTCGGCTATGGTTTGGGGGGAAGGTTGGTTTTGGATCGGTACTACCGAATGAATTGGGAAAGCCGAATGAGGGGAGTGCCGGACGAGCTCTTGGAGGTTCAATTCCGAACGGGCTATGCCGAATGGAATATGTGGTGTACTACCGAATCAACCTTTAAACCTTTGATACCGAATGGACTTTTATACTTGAATCATGAGTGAAATCCCTGACATATATACGCTTGCTTGCTTCCTTTTGTTCTGGTCGCGGTGGAAATGCGCACAACATTGATATTCCAGTTTTGTCCAAAAAATGGGATAACACTTTGCCCCCCAAAATATGCCTTGCGGTAGGAAGGAGTGTTTTGTAATGCCATGAGCTGGATGTTCATATCCGGTTGACAACCTGTAAAGAGCTTGATATTTTATATGGCCCCAAATGACGACCGTTCGGGATCGAGCTATTTGGGATGAAGCGCGGCCGTTCATGGTCAAGCGCCTAACTTCAAATGACGATCGTTCGTGATCAAGTCATTTGAGGTGAAGTGCGACCGTGCGCGGTCAAGCGCATAAATTCGTGCGTCGATCGTTCGGGATCGAGTCATCTGCAGTGAAATGTGACCGTTCAAGGTCAAGCGCTTTACTTCAAATGACGACCGTTCGGGATCGAGTCATTCGAGGTAAAGTGCGACAGTGCGCGGTCGAGTGGGGACCGTTCAAGGTCAAGCGCTTAACTTCAAATGACGATCGTTCGTGATCGAGTCATTCGAGGTAAAGTGCGACAGTGCACGGTCAAGTGGTGGTCCTCAAATGACGACCGTACGCGATCAAGCCATTTGAGGTAAGGCGTAACAGTCAGTGATCAGGTGGCGGACCTCAAATGGCGACCGTTTGCGATCGGGCCATTTGAGGTAAGGTGAGTTGTGCCGTTCGAGGCGAGTTGTGCCGTTCGAGGCGAGTTTGTGACCGTTCGCGGTCGGGTGCCGTTCGAGGCGAATTGTGACTGTTCGAAGTCGAGTGCCGTTCGAGGCGAATTGTAGCTGTTCGAAGTCGGGTGCCGTTCGAGGCGAATGAGTGTGCCCGAGGGGGACTTAATATTATCAGTGTTGGAGTCATTGTTTGGGGGAATTTTTCGAATCAAAGACTTCGGCAGTTCGTTGCCATGCAATAGGTGCTCGTGGACCGTTCGCGATCCAACGGGCATACAAGTAAATAATTTTTTCATAGAATTGTAAATGTTAAAGCAATAGTACCTTACAGCAGAAATGTCCAAACAGGAAGAATTCAAATGTTCAAATCGAAACAAAAGCAAAGCAAGGATGTCAAAGTGTAAGTTCCCACTCCGAAGCAGTCAATGATCATTCAGAGCATGCCTGGAGATCGTTCGCGATCTCGTACATGTGTAAACGATTTAATTGCGTTAGTGGAAGCTTACGACCTGTTCATCGTTATTTTAATCAAGCAATCAATGGATAATCAAATGGTGCCTTGATCCAGGGTCACCTCTAGCTGACGTAGAGGGCGGTCGCTCTGGCTCCACCGCTGGAGTTCGCCTCCTCACATACTGAAGGAGCATACCGTTCCTGATATGCCCTTCTACCTCGTCCTTCAAATGCCTACAATCATTAGTGTTATGACCATTCAGTTCATGAAATACACAAAACTTATCTGATTTTCTTTCGTCAGAGGTTGGATCCCTTCGCATTGGTCTACGATACGGAACCTTCCCCTTGGTATCCTGATAAATCCGTTCCAAACTCTCATTCAGCTCTGAATAGGTGGTGAAGCATGGTTCTCTTCGTAGCCACTTTGTCCTGTCATCATTATCCTCAGCCTTTCTTTTTCCTATGCTAGTCTCCGCACCCTTTCCAGGTGGGTTTCCGCTCTTGATTACGTAAACGTCATCTTCTTCCTCTCTTTCTACACTAGCATCTTCCAAACGCAGAAACTTTTCAGCCTCATGATAGAACTCTCCCAGATTCATAGGCGGGTCCTTGGTTAATGAATTCTTAAACTCTGTATTACCAGCTATTCCATATACAGCCGCCATCATGACCATAGATGGATCTGGTCGATCCACTGATGCTGCCGCCGCATTAAATCGCGTTAGAAAGCTCCTCAAAGTCTCTCTAGTTTTCTGTTTCAAGGTTGCCAAAGTCATCACATTCTTGGGTCTCGCAATGTGAACCCTGAATTGCCTCATGAATCTCTCAGTTAAATCTGCCCATGTTCCTATGGAGCCGCTCTCCAGTTGCCTAAACCATAACGCTGTAATGTCCGTCAAATACAGTGGAAAGCACCGGGCCATAACCTCCTCTGATGCCCCTAGCACTTCCATATGTCTCATATACTTCGTTAGATGGACCGTGGGGTCCGTTTTCCCGTTGTACATGTCCAATGATGGTAGCTTGAATGCTGGTGGGTTCCTAGCCATCCTAATCGCAGAAGAAAAAGGACTCATGTTTACATCTTCCAAGTCTCTGTTTACTAAACCGCCTCTCATAGCTCTTCTAACCATCTCTGCTAATCTGTCATTGTCTCCAAGCTGTAGTTCTCGTTCACTGTCTTCGACCTGCCCCCCAAGTCCGCGAGAGTTTTCATGTGTATGCCTCCCTGGCTGAACGTTCATTCCTCTATTGCTACCAGGTGGTTCGGATGCCCCCATCTCACTTCCCGGGGTCAGATCAACATGCTCTGCGTGAGTGCCCCCTAGCTCTGGTGCTGCGCTAGATGGTCCTGCTCCGTTCTGAACCCCAGTTGCTCCTTGGATTTGTGCTCCAATTTGCCCAATTTGTTGAAGTAAGTTCTGGATCATCTCTTCTTGTCTTCTCATCATGGCCTCCATCTCATCCCTAGTGATGAAGATTGACGCTTGATTCCCTCCTGAGGAAGCCTCTTGACTTCCTTGGTGTTCACTTCTCTCTGGCCTTTGCCTTCTACTTGTTTGTCTCGTCATAACTCTTAGATCTGAACTCTTAGATTTTCAAATTCAACTTCTATCCGATGTAGCGGGAGCTGGTTGCTCTCAGTGAAAGCACCAAAATGTTTGCGCAAAAAAAGGGCAAACACCCCAAAGTCGTATGATTAATTAGTTGATTATATGTTGTTTTTAGTGATTTGGGTGATTTATGCAAATATATAAAAAGCAGGGACTAAACTGTAAAAGACACACAGATTTATAGTGGTTCGGCCAGAACGTGCCTACGTCCACTTTATATGTTATTCTCCTTTTTCTCTTCAGATTACAAGTACAAAGTTTTGATTACAAGTATCTAAAGTTGTTTGAGAGTTCCTTCCAGACTTGAGCTCTCAAACTCGTCCCCCATTGTTGTACCCCTGCCCCTCTATTTATAGAGTGAGGTAGAGGGCAGGGATCTTGGATGTATATAGCTGCTGGTGGGCCCGGGCTGAAGCAATTTGGCCTGGTAGCGTTCTGGTTCGGCGAAGCTTGGTTCGGTCGTAGTTGGAGAAGGTTGGGCCGGTGGAGTTTTGGTCCGGTGATGGAGAGTTTTGGTCCGGTGATAGCATGGCTTGGTGGTATGTGGTTTGGTGGAGCATGGAAGTGGAGCTTGGTTCGGCTATGGAAGGAGGAGAGGTCCGGTTCGGCATGAGCTGGTTCGGCATGGAGGTGGAGAGGTCCGGTTCGGCTATGGTTTGGGGGGAAGGTTGGTTTTGGATCGGTACTACCGAATGAATTGGGAAAGCCGAATGAGAGGAGTGTCGGACGAGCTCTTGGAGGTTCAATTCCGAACGGGCTATGCCGAATGGAATATGTGGTGTACTACCGAATCAACCTTTAAACCTTTGATACCGAATGGACTTTTATACTTGAATCATGAGTGAAATCCCTGACATATATACGCTTGCTTGCTTCTTTTTGTTCTAGTCGCGGTGGAAATGCGCACAACATTGATATTCCAGTTTTGTCCAAAAAATGGGATAACAATCGAATAATTCTAAACAGTTAACAGAGCCTTCGATGATAACCAATACAATTGAAACGATACAAAATAACTCCGAAGGAACTTTACTCAGTAACGCCCACTAATACCAATAAAAGAAACATCAGTTCTTTAGCTGAGCCAAATCAGCTAGTAGCATGTTTCTCCATGGTGATTCAAACATCTTCAAAACTTGAGTAAATTAAAGCTGAGCTTGCTACCAGAAAAATTGAAGTCAATTAATGCTTTTGCTGTCAACCTGAATGTATAAGAGACACAAAATTATACACATCATTAACATAGTATAGTGTTTGAATTACCAAAAAAACTATATATAGAGATTGCAAATTAAAATACAAGTTTCAAATACTTTAGCTCACGGGAGTGTTCTTTGAATACAATGTAAAATGTGTAGGTGTTGGAAGTCAATATTCAGCAGTGGAAAAGTGTGAGTAATTGAAGTAAGATAATAGCTGAAATTGTTTATCAACATGAACTTTTGGCACAGATATAATTTTGATACAATATAATTGTTCTGGTTTCATACAGATAGCACCAGCACCGTAATCTTTTCGACCATAAGATCGTATAAAAAAATTAAAAATGCATGCATGTTTGGATAGGTTACATGCAACAGAAAATAACTGCGTAGACATAGCCTCTTGCAAGTTGTAACCAAAAGAGGAGGATATGCTTACTTCATCCCTCGTAGCTACTAGCAAAAACAATGGCTATGTTTGCTTTTCATTGATTAGTATTCTCTTGCAAGTCTTCCATTCTTGTTATTCTAATCAGTAAAACTTCAGTATCACAATCTAAAGCAAATATGTGTCTAAAGTCATAGAATGATAAGAAAATAGATTTTATTAATAATGTAAAAAAGAAAAGGGTAGTACGTGAACAATAACAAAACTTACCATCTATTGTGAACTTCCTATAAATGCTGACTATTTTTATATTTTTCAAGTAGATATCATGCTCTTCCATCTCTATTTCATTTATTATATTTGTTTTTCTATCTCTTGGCAATTAGCTTTAGTAAACTATTCTTAGCAACTGTCAAAGTAATACTAAAATAATGTTAATATTCTTGTACAACTTTTGAAAAAGAATTCCAATATAATATTTTTGTACTTATTTTCGACGGCTATGTGACATGTGTAAAGAGACTTATTACTTGGTTGCTTTCAAATCCCATATAAAT
Organism: Allium cepa; assembly: GCA_030765085.1. NCBI lineage: Eukaryota > Viridiplantae > Streptophyta > Magnoliopsida > Asparagales > Amaryllidaceae > Allium > Allium cepa. The sequence continues at coordinate 54,828,618 of CM060935.1, read as the reverse complement.
TTTGACTTATTTGATCATAAATAATCATATTAATTACCTTATATACAGTAGAGAGTACTGATAAACTATAACATTCTTTAACTCAAATGCATAAACTATCAATAATTGATTGTTACCATATTATTAATTCTCAACGAATAGCTTTATAAAGTCCATAGACGAGCAAACTCTATTATTATAAACCTGAGCTTTAAGCTACTCCTTTTATCAGTGAAATTATGTGCATTTCCTTTGCTTTCTTTTCTCTACATGAACCATTAAAAATAGCCTGCAAATGGATATAGTAAGCCAGCATGGGAATCAGCATTATTAACTCCATTGTCGAGCCAAAGCTATTAGTGAAAACCTTAGCTTGAAGCAATTCCTAATATCAACAAACTTATGTGCATTTCCTTTGCTTTTTTTTTTCCTCTACAAACCATTAAAAATAACCTGCAAATTCATAAACTAAATCACCATGGAATTTACTTCCTTTCATTCATAATGAAATGCAATAAGCTATCATTGGCCCAGGCACTGTTATCCCATTTTTTGGTCAAAACTAGGATATCAATGTTGTGTGCATTTCCACCACGACCAAACTAAGAAGAAGCAAGCAAGCGTACATCGAAGTCTCATTCGACATCCAAGATGCCTTGGTTCATCCGGTGTTCCCAATACAAGAGCTCATTCGGCAAGAAGCATTCGGCGCTCCAACACTCAGCTTCATTCGGCAGCTACATTCGGCATTCCCAATAATCGAACTCATTCGGCAATCATCCATTCGGCATCACCAAACCATGTAACCACCGGACCATGCAACCACCGAACCAGCTCCATCCTCACCATACTACTGCCGGTCGAGAAGTCAATGCCGAGCCAACATCTTACCACCTCCCACCGAATCAACCTCCTTTCCATCCACTACCAAGTAAACCACCGGTCCAACCATCCCAGCTACGACCGAACCAAGCTTCGCCGAACCAAAGTTGCCAGGCCAGATTGCTTCAGCCCAAGCCCACCAGCAGCTATAAACATCCAAGACCCCTGCCCCCAGCCTCACTCTATAAATAGAGGGGCAGGGGTACAACAATGAGAGAGAAGTTTTGGGACAAGTTTGGAAGCTCAAGCCTGAAAGGAACTCTCAAACAACTTTAGATACTTGTAATCAAAGCTTTGTACTAGTAATCTAAAGAAAAAAGGAGAATAACATATAAAGTGGACGTAGGCACGTTCTGGCCGAACCACTATAAATCTGTGTGTCTTTTACAGTTTAGTCCCTGCTTTTTATATATTTGCATAAATCACCCAAATCACTAAATACAACATAAAATCAACCAACTCATACGACTTTGGGTGTTTGCGGCCATTTTTTACGCAAACATTTTGGTGCTTTCACTGAGAAGAACCAGCTCCCGCTACATCGGATAGAAGTCGAATTTGAAAATCTAAGAGTTCAGATCTAAGAGTTATGATGAGACAAACAAGTAGAAGGCAAAGGCCAGAGAGAAGTGAACACCAAAGAAGTCAAGAGGCTTCCTCAGGAGCAAACCAAGCTTCAACCTTCATCATCAGGGATGAGATGGAGGCTATGATGAGAAGACAAAAAGAGATGATTCAGAACTTGCTTCAGCAAATTGGGCAACTTGGAGCACAAAACCAAGGAGCAACTGGAGTTCAGAATGGAGCAGGACCATCTGGCGTAGCACCAGAGCTAGGGGGCACCCACACTTGGAGCATGTTGATCCAATCCCAGAGAGAGAGATAGAGGCCTCTGAGCAACCTGGTAAGGAATGAACGTTCATCCAGGGGGCAGGTAAAATTCCTTCCTGAACTCGGGGGGCAGGTCGAAAGCGATGAACAAGTCGCAAACCTCTCACTAGCACGGTTAGATCATTTACACATGTAAGCGATCGCGCACGATCCATAGGCATGCTCTGAATGACTACAGACCGCACCATAGTAAGAGTTTACGCTTTGACATCCTCGTCTTGCTTTGATCTTGACTTGAACATTCCTGTTGTGGAATTCGTATGATTATTGCTTTGATATTTGCAAATTTACTTGTATACCCGTGGATCGCGAACGGTCCACGAGCACCTCTTGCATGGTAGCGAACTGCCAAAGTCTTTGATTCGAAAAACTCCCCCAAACAATAACTCCAGCACTGATATTATTAAGTCCCCCTCGGGCACACACAGCTCGCCTCGAACGGCACCCGACTTCGAACAGTCACAATTCGCCTCGAACGGCACCCGATCGCGAACGGTCACAATTCGCCTCGAACGGCACCCGACTTCGAACAGTCACAATTCGCCTCGAACGGCACCCGATCGCGAACGGTCACAAATCGCCTCGAACGGCACATGATCGCGAACGGTCACAACTCGCCCCGAACGGCACAACTCCTCCCACCTCAAATGGCTGATCGCGAACGGTCGTCATTTGGGGTCCCCCACTTGACCGCGCACTGTCGCACTTTACCTCGAATGACTCGATCCCGAACGGTCGTCATTTGAAGTTGAGCGCTTGACCTTGAACGGTCACATTTCACCACAGATGACTCGATCCCGAACGATCGATACATGGATTTACGCACTTGGCCGTGCACTGTCGCACTTTACCTCGAATGACTCGATCCCGAACGGTCGTCATTTGAAGTTGAGCGCTTGACCTTGAACGGTCACATTTCACCACAGATGACTCGATCCCGAACGATCGATACATGGATTTACGCACTTGACCGCGCACTGTCGCACTTTACCTCGAATGACTCGATCCCGAACGGTCGTCATTTGAAGTTGAGCGCTTGACCTTGAACGGTCACATTTCACCGAAGATGACTCGATCCTGAACGATCGACGCATGGATTTACACGCTTGACCGCGCACGGTCGCACTTCACCTCAAATGACTCGATCATGAACGATCGTCATTTGAAGTTAGGCGCTTGACCATGAACGGCCACGCTTCATCCCAAATAGCTCGATCCCGAATGATCGTCATTTGAGGACATGTGAAACTACCAAGCTCTTTACAGGACATCAACAGGATATGAACATCCAGCTCATGGCATTACAAATATGAACATCCAGCTCATGGCATTACAAAACACGCCTTCCTACCGCAAGGCATATTTTGGGGGGCAAAGTGTTATCCCATTTTTTGGTCAAAACTAGGATATCAATGTTGTGTGCATTTCCACCACGACCAAACTAAGAAGAAGCAAGCAAGCGTACATCGAAGTCTCATTCGGCATCCAAGATGCCTTGGTTCATCCGGTGTTCCCAATACAAGAGCTCATTCGGCAAGAAGCATTCGGCGCTCCAACACTCAGCTTCATTCGGCAGCTACATTCGGCATTCCCAATAATCGAACTCATTCGGCAATCATCCATTCGGCATCACCAAACCATGTAACCACCGGACCATGCAACCACCGAACCAGCTCCATCCTCACCATACTACTGCCGGTCGAGAAGTCAATGCCGAGCCAACATCTTACCACCTCCCACCGAATCAACCTCCTTTCCATCCACTACCAAGTAAACCACCGGTCCAACCATCCCAGCTACGACCGAACCAAGCTTCGCCGAACCAAAGTTGCCAGGCCAGATTGCTTCAGCCCAAGCCCACCAGCAGCTATAAACATCCAAGACCCCTGCCCCCAGCCTCACTCTATAAATAGAGGGGCAGGGGTACAACAATGAGAGAGAAGTTTTGGGACAAGTTTGGGAGCTCAAGCTTGGAAGGAACTCTCAAACAACTTTAGATACTTGTAATCAAAGCTTTGTACTAGTAATCTAAAGAAAAAAGGAGAATAACATATAAAGTGGACGTAGGCACGTTCTGGCCGAACCACTATAAATCTGTGTGTCTTTTACAGTTTAGTCCCTGCTTTTTATATATTTGCATAAATCACCCAAATCACTAAATACAACATAAAATCAATCAACTCATACGACTTTGGGTGTTTGCGGCCATTTTTTACGCAAACAGGCACAATGTACTAGATTAATACGTGAGACAAAAAAAGAAGCAAGAGTGGGTGCAAATAAGTATGGAATTAAGTATGTTAGGATTTCACATTTACAATATAAATTGTGTGAATTAAGATATTGTTTAAACAAGTACAACCTTTAATACCTATCCATTCCATCCAATTCCATCCAAAGACTGATAATAAAATCAGACCTACAAAAATTATGCAATTCGTTGAAAATTGTATAATTGGATTTATAATTGAAGACTTCTATCAAATCAATACATGATATATATATTCAAATAAAAAAAAACTAACACGTGGAAAGCTCTAACTGCACTAAACAACTCCTTGTATTTCTACGGCTGTGAAGTAAAAGTTTATACCAAATGTAATAATATAAATCTTTGGAATGAAAAATTATAAAAAGGGGATTTAAGTACAGAAAAATACGAAAAGAATCAGCGGACGGGTATTAGCAATAGAGGACGCCGCTGCCTTACAGACAAATGAATCTATATTTGTTATCAAAAAAATTTGCATTCATCCACCATACTTATAAGCACATATTAATTAACTAATATCTTGACCTAAGTCTATTGACAAGTGATAAAGCATTACTCATAACTTTAATTGCAGCAAGCGTCGTTTTCTTTATAATAACATTCATACTATTTTGATGCTGTTAATTTATCACTTACGATTAAGCCAAATTTTTAAAAAATAATGTGGACAATAACACTTTAGACATGATTTGCTATTAGCCAAGCCTATATGCGTGAGGCTAAACTGAGTGAGACCGTTGCCTTTACTATCAATGTCGACTGACATAACAAATCATTTTGACAAAAAAAGTCAACTTAATTTAGCATAAAATGCCTAATTTCAAAAATAAATTAAAGTTGAAGTAATTACCTGATTTAATTATGAAAATTAGTCTATACAATCGATTGCATCCGTTTACAGCCCTATATACCATGTGTACTTAGCCAACATAATCTAACCGATAGTAGATTTTTGTTTTGTGCCCGTTCAAATTCATAGCACTTATGGAGCTATTCAGTCGAAACCAATGAAACATTCATACAATTTGTTTAGGATTCCTTATTAAAAAAATTAGTGACTTCTACTATCAATTCTCTAACCTATTTTTTATCATTTCATTACTGATAGAAATGGAGTAGAATGTCAGTATTGAATGCTGCTAGTTCCTTCAGATTTACGAGTGACTGCATAATTAATGAATAGATGGCCAAAGATATATGGAATTCGGTACAGTTCAAAAGGAAAAATACATCAGAAATTGTCGTTTTGTTTTAGTGATATTATAAAACGTGATAGGGCTAGTTAAGATTTTGCTCCCGCTAGTACCTTATGCTTTCACGTTTTGATGACATCTAAAAAAAAGGGTGGTGTAACCTTTAATCAAAAATAATAATCTGACTCGTGAATCCAGGAGCTAAAATTACAAATAACATTGGTCTAACCCTTTTATCAAAATCAGTAAAACAATAAGCATTTACTTTTAAACAAATCAAAAAATAACTCATATTTCCTTTCAACAACAAAAAAAATTAACTTTAAATAATGTTTAGCTGATAAATATTTGTACATATCTATATTATTACACATAACATGCATTGTTAATGTGGATATCAAAAGGCTTTGTATTACTTCGGTACTGTATTAAATCTATCGCCAAATAAATTTCTGTAAAAGAGCGGGAGTTAATGAGGAAGTAGCGGGGGAAACCGAGCATGAGTCCGCCGAAGAGGTGCGGCGCCCACCGCTGACGTGGTGGATGTCGGAGTTCGGAAGCACGATTTGCGTCGATTTAGACGACGAGGCGGCTGCGTTGTTCAACGTGCAGGAGATGTTGTTCCCCATTAATTTATAAGTTTGTATATGTGTGTAATAGTTTAATTAACGTAGGAAGAATTGATACTGGGAAACTATGGGTGGTTGCGATATATAAGGGATGGAGGAAGTAAAAATATGGAAGAATGTAAATAGTATATGGAGGAGGAGGTGGATTATTTTTTCGTTATTAAAATTTGAAGTGTGTCAGATCAGTAATATTTGGAGACTGGTTTATACTTCGGGAATAATTTGGTCTGTAACATTGCTTTCGTTTTGGTTGTCAACAGGCAGCTTGCAACCTATGTTGCAGGTACTAGGAAATAATGTTAACATCAACATGCACTATCACTTTTACCAAAATCTTCTAATCCGCTCACTTTTACCAAAATCTTCCAACTAACAAATTGAAGAGCTCGTCATACTCTTTAAAATCAACAGCTGCGATGGAGTTTCGCGTGGTGGATCGGTGGCTATTGGGGTTTGAACGCGAGCGTTCAAGCACGAATTTCGAGACATCGGGGGGCCGAGTTCTTTGCTGTCAAGGGCGAAGGAGGAGCTAGTGATGGTGCATCGTTCGGTTTTTTCTGATCGTCATTGATGTCGGCGATGATGGCGCGGCAAGGTGGGAAAGCGAACGACGTTCATGGGTTCTTTGCGCGCATCTTTGCCTGGGTAGGGAAGAAAAAGGGCACGGCCCTGAATGATTCAAGCAGATCGAACGACTTTGATAAAAGAACGTTAAAAAAAAAAAAAAAAAGTTGAAAATTATTATATATAAATTCGTATAAACTTCTTAACTCTGTAACTTGTTCACACGAGGTCGAAAACTGACGAAACAAATTGCGTTGGGTTCGTATTGACGAACACTACATGATGGAGCTGGATTGGGATTTATTTGAGCTAGTGGAATTTTGGGTAAAATTAAACGCGTATTTAATTTTATTCGGAACGAAACACTGCAACTGTTATTGTAAGCAATGTGAGAACTTCTCACTCAATCGAATTTGTTTCGATTTAAATTTTAAATAGTTTGATTTAAAATTGCTTGATTGTGTTGATTGTATGCTTGGATGATAAATTGCTATCTATTGTATTGAAATAGACCTTATATGCTGCATATTAAGCGGAGATTATTTTATTAAACACATATACCGCGATATTCCACCTTGAAGTGGAATTGGTATTATATATGTACTTGGAGTTGATTTCCCACATTATATAGCGGATGAGACCCTATTGCGCCACATAATTGCGGATGATATTTTATATAAACCCATATACCGCGATATACCGTCTTGAAACAGGATTGGTATTGTGCTAACATATGTGGATGCAGGGAAACAGGTTGGAGGGATCCAACTGGATTTCTCAAATAATTGAATTTTTTCCAATGTTGTGTGTTGATTATTTATAATCTCTGTGTGATTATCTTTGTGATTGAAATCGTTGAAAGCTAAAATTTAGCCGAATATAATTTTGGTATCGTTGGATACCGGAAATAAATAAAATTTGATTTTTGAAAATTCAGGTTGAAAGTTTATATTAAAATTTATTTTTGAGAATTGGATAAATTTAAAAGAAGGAATTCTAAAATAATAAAGTTTTATTTTTAATCTTATTGAATAAAATTTCAAAATATGGGAAAAGCTTTAATAAATGGATTACGGGTAATATTATTCAAAGGTTGAAGAATTTATTCAAAATAAGGATTTTAAAGAGTTGAAAAATAAAAGAATTGGCTTTTTTTAAAAGGAATTTATTTTTTTAAAACGAAATAAAATTTGAAACCCATTTGGGAATTGATTTTTGGTGATTGAATTTAAATCTTTCGAAAATCCATTTTGAAATTTATTTGGTGTTTTGAAAAGAATTTGGAATCAATTTGAAAATTGATTTGGGATTTAGTAGAAATTGATTTAAAATTGAGATTTGAATGAAATTCACTTGGTGTTCAATTTCTTGGAAAATCAATATGGAATTTTATTTGGTTATTTTTGAAATCAATTGAAAGATTGAATTGTTGTTGAAAGTGAATATTTGAAATCGATTTGAAAATCGTATATCAATGGTTATTTGGAAATTTAAATTTACCATGGAATTTATAAAGGAAAGGGAAATTTGTTTAAAAATAAACATTGATTTATTTTTGAAGTGTGGAAATAAATTTACGGATTTGGAACGTAAATTTAAAGTAAATCAGTAAGGATTTATTTAATTGGTTTAAATGAACTATTTTGAAATGAAAGTGTATTCTCCCTGGAAAGCCGAATAAAATTTCTGAATAACTTTGAAAAATATATACATATATATGTATATAATTCTAGAATTTGTTTTGAAAAGGATACTTTGGAGAAATTAACTTTTTAAATTGTTTTAAATCCTTTAAGTAAAGATTTATTAAGTTGATATAGAAATGTTTGTTTCTAAGATTTAATCAATAATTGTTTTAGAAAATAGTTATTTAAATAGTTATACTCTATCTACTAATTTTATTTTGAAAATTAGTTTGGACTTAAGTTATATGTAATATTGGTATAATATTTTTATAACTAATATTTTAAGTAAAGTGTTTAAAGAAAAATAGTTTATTTCAAAGTGTTTTCCCGATATATTTTCGATAAGTGTTATAAATTATTTTAAAGTATTTGAACTCGACAGATTTCCAGTGAAAATGAATAAATATTTGGAATTATCTCAGCGTAAGGAAAATGATTTGAAATTTGCTTTCAAAAGTTGTAAAGGTGAAAAGTGATTTGAAATTTGTTTTCAAATGGTCGAAGTGTGGAAAAATATATCTTGTGAAGATATTTTTGGAAAATAAATAATTTGGAAAATTATTTGGAATCTGATAATGTTGTGCATATCTATTGATAGTTAAATAACCGACTATCAATATTTACCTTTAAATGGGTATTTGTATTTACCTTTAAATGGGTATTTGTTGTGATTTTCTTGAATTTGAATGCTACACTTATTTTAAAATAAGCGCTCATTATTCGGTTTAGCCGGGAGAGGACCTTTGGGTCATAAATACCATTCCGAATAGTGATACGACGTAATGGATAGCATTTGAAGACCGGTGTTGAAGACCGGATATTTTCGAAAACGGAAGGATTACCGTCGAATGTCTCTGCATCGGCTGATCCCCGATATAGAGATTTTATCACCCTTTGTGATGAGAATTCCGGACGTGATTAGTGAATATCCGGATGGCAGGGCTTCTTTGGAAGTGCCTTCGGTTCCGTTCGATCTCGAAATGGACTTGTATGGATGTGTGTCTAACATTACAATTTGAGATGTAAAGCTGGTTTCTATCAAATATATTTTTGTTGGTGGTGGAGAATTTATTCTCTTAGCTTAACACCCTTCTCTAAGACGTACGAGCTCAGAGGTTATGTAGTTGATGGTTACTAGTGATACATTCCCAATTTGGTAATGTGACATATGAAGTGTTGTTGATCATTTGTTGATCGAAGCATGACTTTTGTGAAAAGCGTAGCTTTGTGGATGAGATTTCGTCGGACCTCACACCCCAGAATGGTCAAAACAGGAAGAATGCAGCAAGGTTATGGGGGTTACGCCCCTTAGGGTATGTTCATTTCCTTCTGGATAGAGGTGGTATCATGGTATGGAGCCCAGATACTTAACCTATATTGTTGCTGCAAATTTATTACTTTGTGGTTTTTGGTATTGAGGATCCTCGGATAAAGGTTGTTTACAACCGGGGGATGACATACTAGTGTCGGTAGTTACCTATTTTTGCACAGGTAATCCGGCCTTGTGTTGGCAGAGATTCGGTTAGGTTCTCGGGGCGTCCCGCTAGAAGCGTTCTCATGTGGCAATAGGAAGTTCCTTAGCCTGACCATTTGTTGGAAAATCCAAAGAAACAATACGAGACCTGTACGGTTTTAGTTGTAGAACCTGCCATCTACTTATGGTGGCGCCTCACTGTTTAGATGGCAGCTATAGTAGGCATACGATAATGGTCGTATGTTGACTAAGATTTATATTATACTTTCGAAAGGTTTTCCATTGTGCACTTATAATAATAATATCAAAGAAAATTTCTCGTATCAAGCATGTTTGACTATCATAAGGAGAAATCTCCTCCAATTCTGCGTTTGCATTGTGTGTGTGGCGGGAGGCCTTATGGTAGTTTCATTTTCCAAAAGCATTGCGGATTCTTTTTATTTCTTTGTGCAAATAACTGTTTTAAGTTCTCACAACAGTCCCATGACTGACCTGGAGTTTATTGTTCCCTTTCTAAACTCTGCGTGCCCATCATTTTCCACACGGGCAGCCTAGAGTCAGGTTATCAGGATATTCTGAAATTCAGGAGGTGCTGTGGAGCTTAAGAGGCGAGCTGGATGGGGAAACGTATCACTTGTATATGATAGTATCTTTTCCGCTGTTATCCACTTGTAAGTACAAGTTCATATAATTGTCCAGTTTTGTTGTGTTGTAAGTTGACTCTGATGATGCAATGTATAAAATGTACAGTTCTTTTGATTTAAAGATTATTCATTTATCTATTATATGTTGTCCCGCTGCGATTATGAGATTCTGATATTGTTTCTGTTGCTTCTTCTTTCTTTCTTCTTCTACCTCTTCTTCTTTAACCCTAACAAGTCAGTTTTTCGGCCTTCGATTGCTCGGCAGTTGATACAGTGGACGATTAATGTCGATTTTCGGAAGTCGAAAATCCCAAAACGTTACATTGCCGGTTTTGGCAAGACAGTTTGAAAATATTCTAGACAACTCTTTAAGATCTTCGTGTTTTTTCTAAGATACCATAGAACCTAGTCCATGCAACCGATAAGCAATAATAAAGGTTCTCCTTTTTGTAGTCGACGACTAATATAGAGTGATAGGATGAGAAGAAAATAAGTTGAATACAAATAAGAAAGAATGAAGACTAGAGAACCAACCAGAAATTCCAATAACTTCCATGTCAGGAAAGTCGGTCTGAAGAAAATCCAAGACGTTCTGCACTCCTTTGGAGACCATGTTGATCCCCATAGCATCTCCAGTTCTGCATGTGAATCTTATGTACAAATTTCTACCTTCAAGCGCGCATTGTATTCCTTGAAGTCTTGCAATTCTACTTGACCAGAAAAAGAATAGTAAATAGATACTGCTAAATCATCCCACTATAATAAGTAACAAATACACGCTATCAGTCAATAGCAACGGAAACATTTGTAAATTGGTTGAACATACGATTTAATGTTATTTATCTACACACCTCTACATCAAAATATATGCAAACAAACAAAACATAATGACAAAAGGAACCAAGAAATATGCCATTTTGTACCACTAAATCAAATTATGAGAGAAAAGTATGAATCTTTGCACCTATTGAAAACAACAGCCAGAGTATCGAAATTAGCAGCCTCCTTCAAAAACAACAGCAAGAGTATCCAATATAAGTAAATCAATGAAATTGAAGAATATTATGAAAATGAATTCCTAGTTAATCATTATAAATGAGCAGGGTTAATATTCTCAATGCAAGACACAAGCAAAAAAAAAAATTAGAAGCATGCATTAGCATGATTTTCATGAGCTTTCAAGTATAAAAAATGCCTATTCATTAAAATTATTCATTAAAATGATTGAAAAGTAATTTTTGTACGAAAAAAGGAAAAAAAAAAAGAGAACACCAAAATTCATGATCATCAGAAACTTTCAGCCTCACATAATTCAGAAAAAGAAAAGTAGAATAAAAAAGAATACTTGCATGCAAATCCAAAACCATAAGAGTGAGTATAGCAATTAATATGATACGGGAAGTTGTTGATCTAGAATTGCATGTTTTTGAATAATACTGTACCGTCCAATACCAAAACTTTACTAATTTACCTTGAAATCATTGAAATTCCAAGTACAAAAATGTATGGTTTCTGCAACTCTCTCAATAGGTGTTGAACCATGATCAGTATGACTAACTTATCTCTTTGTGTGATCTACAACATCTTAAATAACATACATGTTTTGTGTAAAATTGTAAATATCAAATTAAAACTCCGAAAAGTAATAATAACACACACGCGCACACATATAGATTCATGTTAAAATTAAATAATTTAATATCCATGCACATGAGACTTTCTTTTTTAAGTATGTATAATGATATCAGACCAGAAACATCTGATCTGAAAATCCTATAATTTTAAAAGAACTTCAGCCCCATGGGAGTTGAAATATAATAATAAAAGAATTCTCATTTTCTTTTTTAAGGAATATGTTAAAAAACACTTCTACTTTCCAACTTTGATACTCTCATAGAGATAAATTTTGTCACTATCCTTCCCAATTTTATTTCCAGTCCCAGGTTTATAAACTTTTTAGGAAGAACCAAAAGAACTTTACCCAAAGAACTTCAAATTTACACAAAGAAATATTCACATGTAGTAAATACAAATTAGAGATATCCAAAATAGCTTGTCAAGTTATACGCCTGCCAAACTCAACTTACAACATGTCTTTCCATACTTGATCTTGCTTCAAAACATGTAGCATAAGGGTCACATTCATTATTTTAACAGAGGCAACTGTATTAATATCTAGGAGAAAAAAGTAGTCAAATTATAGGAAAAATGAAAGTTTAAAATTGTAACATAAAATTAGCAACTAGTGTTCTGGAAGTTAAGTTAATAAAAAAAGATAAATTCACATACTATAGTGGAAAACAAAAGCCTAACTTGTTGGTTGAAATATAAATTCAGTCTTTTACTCCCAAAATAATGTTAACTTCTTGATTTTGCATGCTGCATAGATTGATTTAGCTCACAAATAAAGTTAATACCTACTCTCGGTTCCCTAAAGTCACATCATAATATTAGCTCTCAAAAAATAGATTATGATTTATGAATAATCTTCAAATACCAATCCAATGTAGTAGCCTATGAACCATTGAAAATAAAAGGATGATAATAAGATTCCAGCAACTGCATTTAATATACCTAATTCCAAATCACAAATCTATGTCTCTAATTGCACTTAATTAATACATTGATTATATTTTATTCAGATGGAAAGGTATCTTATATAATTATACTTTTCCGACGTTACGAGGCTTTGAAAATTTATTTAATGTGATTTTTTGGGTAGCACACAAGCAACTGAGATTTACATGCACTTTGCTTCAAAAATATTACATAGACAACAGTAGATAGCCACTCTTTTAATTATTCAAAGTTAATTTATTCAAGATATTGATTGACCATAAACAATAGTATGTCCATATGTACAATTCATACATTAATATAACACACAATCTGATTATTTTCATTAGTATATATACACATATATTATTATTTTTACAAAATTAAATCCAAATTAAATACTCAAAAGGAGCGATACCTTTCAAAGACACCTTTAAGTACGGTTAATAACCATAAAACATAAAATTAAATCCATTATTGGCAAAAAATTACACGTAAGCAAAAACTCAATAATGGAGTAGAATTATCAAGGAGAAAAAAATGAGAGTACCCGATCCAGACGGAGGAGGAGAGAAGCACGTCGAAGGCAGAGAGGAAGTTTTGGTTGACGATGCAGACAATCACCGTCGAAGGCGGCGGACAATCACAGTTAGGGCTTTCGATGTATTTGATTAGTTGAAGTGATTTTTCCTATTTTGTAGTCTTTCATGTTTTGGCAAACGTTGTTGATATTTAAGGATGTGTGTGTTTTACAAGGCAGAGACAGAGGGGTTGATAAACACAGATCGAATTTGAGGCTAAAGGGAGGAGACGGTGATAAGCGAAAACCCTAACTTGATTTTCAAAATAACGAAGGATGAAGCTAGAAGTATGAAGAATGGGAGAAGCAAGAATAGAAGATGAAATGACGACTCTATCCATAGCGCTTCGAATTTTTTACAAAAGCCCAAGTTTTGTCATGAAAATAAGACGTAACAGTAATAACTGTTATAACTTTCCAATGTTAATAAACGTTACAAAATGAAATGAAAAAAGTGTTACAAAATAGCATGTTTGGTGTAGCGATAGTTCATATGGTTTTGAAGAATTTTTCAAAAGGTTAATTATCTCCAGAATAATTATGTCTTGAAATTAATAATAAGGATTATTTATAAGGTTTTGAAAATAAATTTTTACTATTTATAATTAGGGAGATTATTATTATTGTTTTTGAAATGATTAATTATTGTTTTGTGATGTTTAAATTAATAATAATCATTTATTTATTCATAATGTTTAATTTTAATAATTATTATTATTATATATAATACTGTTTTAGAAGTAAATGATCTTTATTTATTTATAAATGTGCTCGAGACCCATGAATAGAGTTGAAGACTTGGATCTTATCAACGAACTTTTAAAATGGTTTGGAGACGTAAGGAAGATTATTTACAAGGTGAAGAGTTTTATAAATGGTTAGATATTTATAAGCGGACTTAAGAAACATGTTTATAGACTTATAAAAGAAGTTTTATAAATGGTTTAGAGATTTATAAAGGATTCATAATTGAGTTTTAGAAATTATTGAAATGTGTAAAACAAGTTTTATAAATCGTTCCAGTATTTTTATAAAATGTTTTATACATGGTTTTAGAGGACTATAAGGAGTTCATGAATGATTTTTGAATCAGATAAAAAGAAAATCTGTCTCAGTTTGGTAAATATACTTATACCATTGAAATAAGTATATAGATATTCTCTAAGTATTGAAATTATAGGGATCGGTGGATACATCTTTGTAAAGGTATTCTTATATAAGTAATTTAAAAGATATTTTTATTTATAAAAGATTTATAAAATGAGGCTACTGATTGCTTATATGCTTAACCAATGTTGGTTTTCCCTATGGAATAAACCCTTGACCGAATATTGTTATTCGATAGTTAAATAACCGATAATCAAATTTGGACCCAAAACTAAATTTGAAAATATCTAGGAGAAACACGTTAGTTATGTAGCACAGTCATCTCCAATGATGTTGTACTGTGCGTATAAACATCGTTTCGTTCTCCTAGGACAATGATATGGAAATCCATCCACTAACAGTTAGGAGGTGACCTCCGATCTTATCTTTGAAATTTTATTTCTTAAAGAACCGAGGTTGAGTTTACCGGGAATTATCGAAAAGTTGGTTCAAAGAGATCAAGATTGGGTATGTTACCCGTAAACCACTTCGATCCAACAAATTCATTTCGAAGTGAAGATAACTTGAAGATGATGGAATCGGAGACGAAGCTCTCAAGTGTTTCGTTCAGTCTCATAACGAACTTGTATGGACGAATGCTGGTATTGCATTATTATCTGGAGGGCAGTGTTAACATTCCAAGATGGTCTTCTAGGAGGAAGAAGGTAAAGACGTGACCTCGCGAGCCTCACAAACCGAGAAATGGAAAAAATAGGGTATGCAGCAGAGCTATGCGGTCAGCTACCAGGAGCCACCATCCTATTCTAGATTGTCCATATTTGAACTGTTTTGCACGCAAACACCATGGTAGTATAAGGCCTCGGCTCAAAAAGGGATTGGATAATCCGCTCGTCATGTTAAAGGGCAACCGGCTCTGTGTAGCAGGGGTACAAGAAGTTATTGTCAGACTCCAGTTCATTTTCTAAGGGTGTATCATTTGAAGGTAGTTCCTTACCTTGCCATAGTATGAAATCCAAT
This sequence comes from Allium cepa, assembly GCA_030765085.1. Lineage (NCBI taxonomy): Eukaryota > Viridiplantae > Streptophyta > Magnoliopsida > Asparagales > Amaryllidaceae > Allium > Allium cepa. The sequence goes on along the minus strand of CM060935.1, from coordinate 54,813,145 downwards.
CTCCAATATGAGCCTTTACGATTTTAGTTGTATGTCTATTATGCTGAAATTTAATTGATGTAACAATTTCAACTAAGATTAATAAATATTTGTATCTTAGACACTGGTAATATCATAGAATTTCATATGAAATGTTTTGATTATCGTAAGGTAAAAACCATATGTGTTTATATGCGGCGTGGTCTTACGAGATACTTTTGATCTTCAAAGGTTTTCTATAACTTTAAAATCCGGTTGGGTGTGTTTTCTCATGCTGGTTTTCCAGACTGACTGGATTTTATTTTATTATAATGCTCGGGTCAGACTGAGCATATTGCAGGGTTAGATTGGACGCTTGGAGCTTCAGAAGACGAGTTAAGGGCCCACAGGAATATTCATGCAGATGGTTATTTTTCCACGGTATTCATTGTTGTATTCATCCGCGATCATAACGACAAACTCTTATAACTGTTCAGGATGAAATAAGTTAGTATACTCTGATTTAATATATATATATACATATACATATACATATACATATACATATATATATATATATACATATATATACATACATATATATATATATATTGCAGTTTTGCTTTTGTGTAAATTTCTTTTATATATTATAGAATCGTTCCGCTATGAGATTCTATGTCGTTATTTTTCGTTCTATCTTATTTCCTTTTCTTTTACCCTAACTTTTGGTTTTTCGACATTCAATTGCTTGGCACGAAATGTAATGGACGTAGTAGTATCGATTTTCGAAGGTCGAAAATTCCTGGCATTACAAGTTGGGTCGTGTGGAATCATTGGAAGTGAAACAATCATATTCAAGAGCGGATTTGTTTCTCAATTATATGAAATTAGTGTCATGGATAACTGATGTCAACTCAAAGTCAAAGTGTTTGGCCAAAGCATTTCGACTAATAATAATTGTTATTATTGAACTAAGGACTTGGTGTTTGGACTATAGATTTGAAGATGGATGATATTGGAATTTTGACCATTATCAAATTCCATAAATCCAAAGTGATATAGTTTTGACGAGGAGAGTTGGTATAAATAAAAGTCACAACCAAGTAATGCTTAACAAAGTAAAATTGGATTTTACTGAAACCAAATAGGAATATATTTGGCTAAAATGTCACATCACCTACTAAGTGACATGTGAATGTTAATATTTGAATAGTTCGATATTAAGCACTAAAAAAATTTATACTTAACGGGTTACACAACCGAAAAAATGCATACTCTTTTGACACAATGATTTAATTAATTAATCAATTAATATTTATGAAATTTTGATTATAAAAATTTCATTGTGATTATAAAAGTTTCATTTTTATTTGATGAAAAAATAATGTTAAATTTACCTATAATAGTTATAAATATATTAATCAATATGCGATATCAATACGCATTTAAATTGGATTTAATTGCAGAATATTTGTTTAGGCTTTAGATGAGTTTAAAGCCCATATAAAGGTAGATCATATTCGGCCATGATGGGGGATTGGTGCGGCCATGAGATGGTGCGATAGAGGATTTAAGATGAAGGGCTAAGATGGAAAAGAATTGGTAAGACATGATGTATGCTATCGATCTTAAAATATCTCTTAATTCTCCTCTATATAAGCATCTCGAACCACACTAGTTTATGACCCATTTTTAGCCTCCATATCACCTTTAGATCTGACCCCACTGTCCTCTTCCATCACTAATTTCCTGAGTTCAAATTAAATCAAATCAAATGTCATTCGATAGTTGGTGGTCATCAGTTCGGTGACTAGCACTCTTTTGGACTGGAAATCAGTTCAAGGAACAAACTTCATCATTTCTAGGTCTACTTTCATGAATTTTGAGTAAGGTACATTTCTAAACAACATTTGATTATTAATGTTTAGATATAATGTTTATTATGTGTGCGTATCTATGTATTTTAGTTAGGTTAATTTTTCAATATCATACATACATACATATATATTGCCATAATTAGATTGGTTGCATGTAAAAAAAATTGACTTATATATACGCTTATATGTAGCATAACTAATAAAATTATAATTTATTATTTTAAATAACTTAAATATATAATATTTATATAGGTATACATAGTGTATAATTTAATGCTACATCATACTTATATAGAGTAGTTATATAATTTTATATATAAAATATGTATATGTATTAATTTTTATAGTAGTTATATTCCAATATAAAATAAATAATTTTATTAAAACTGAAAGTAATGTGTGTGTATTAACTTACATAAATAAAATAATTATCACGTGGAAAAGATATAATTTTATCATGAAGAAAAGATAATGTATGTATGTTTATACATATATGTATATAGTATAATTATTTTATTTTAAAATAGATAAATAACAAAATTCAAAATCATTTTTATTTTATGTATATAGGTTTTAAAATATAGACAAAAACTCCTAAAGATTGAAAATAGAAAAATAAATATGATTTTAAACATATATTAAATATTATATTAATTGAAAAATTATCATTTATATTTAAATCAAATAAATACCAATGTATAATATGTCAAATCTTTTTTAAGTAACAAATTATACAATAATATGTTTATCAGATTATAAATTTTTGGGACCAGGCCGGTTTACAGCAGATGAAATAGGTAGATTTCAATGTTTCCATGTTTTAGATCATAGAGTCTAATGGGTTGTACTAGATTCAGTCTATATTATTTAAATAAAATTCAGTTTCACTTAATTATTCAATGAGTTGAATAAGATTAATTTTATATAATATTTATGAGTATATCAATATATTCTCATGTTTGTACAACATGTACATGCAACATAATAATGTGTAAATAACTAATATATACATACAAACATATGTTGAGATTTGCTCCCATAACATATGCATCGACACATTGGCCATCTCAAAATATAATTTTAAAAAACATACACATATATGTATATATAGTTTAAAAATTTATTTAATGTTAAATAAATAAAAACTTCATAATATTTACTTAGATTTTGACCAAGTCCATAAAATTTAAATTTCAATTTAATTTCTAAAATATCTAATTATGACCTAGCAAAATATTTTAATTTTTTTTAGATCTATAAAAACATATAAAATATCATATAATTAATTAAAATAAATATATTTTATTTTGAATAATCTATTATCATCGATGAAAATAAAATCCTCTTTTTTAAATATAAAAATTAAAAACATAACATAATCAAATAATGTAAATTTTAATAAATGAAATATTAAAGTATATTATATGAATTATTTCTTTTCGATCATAGATTTTTATTAAGTTTAAAGCTGAAACTATTTACTGCAATTTAATAAATCAAATATTTACATACATGCATGCATATGTATGTATGTATTGATGCAAACATTATAAAATTTTAATATAATATATGTAGTTTGGAATATAAAAAAATCTTTTTAAATCGAAACATAATTTCATACATATACATATGTATAATTTTATAAACACCGAATATAGATATATAATTATCAAAAGTAAATAAAAATTATTAAATTATTATAAAATTAATTTTAAAATTTAAAATAATATAAATATACATGGCCAAGTAAAAAATGTTTTTTTTAACCTTATACAAAGATTTAAATAACAATTTTACTAATATATAAACTGATCGATGTAAGGAAGACAACCATTGCACATAAAATCGTTATGATACATGCACACACGCACATATATATTACATGATGAGTATGATATATAAAAGAGATTTAATACTTTAGGGAGGTCGGCTTTGACCACATGTTAATTGATGGTATCTCCTAGATTCACCTTGAATCGATCTCCTAGCATCGCCACAGCTTGCAGTACCACTGTTTTGTTAGATTTGATGAGATGGGATTAATGTATTTCCATCCATGCATGATGGATGGATGGATGATGCTTATGGCCTAAGGGAATGAAGCAGGAATTAAGTGGGAAATATGGAGGTTAGTTTGGTTTAAATAAGGAGAGAAAAGAAGACAAAATCTCCTCCTTTTAACAAGTATTCAAAGCTAGATTTGAAATCCAAACTCCGTCTCCCCTCTTCTTGGTCGACCGTATCATAGGCCAGATGACCATCAAATACTCCAAATCTGTTTAGTAATTAACTTCATTCGAATCATTTATTAAATGCATATTGATATCTTATATCGATGCATACATGTATAAATTTTATATATGCATGTAATTAATTACCAATGACACACAAAAATACTAAAAGCACCAAATGCATCAAATAAATAAATAAATATTACTTAATTTAATTAATTTACAATAATTATAGATCGGTTTAACTAGTGGTATTTTAAAAAATTAACCAATACGGTTCCACAACTCGTAAGTGTAAATTCAGTTAGTGATTAAAATCAAACTGTTTGAATATTAACTGTAACAACACACATATTTTACGATTGCATATTTAAATGTTTTATTTAAATATAGCATCGTTAGTCAGATTTAAGTCCGAGATGCTACGTTTTGTAAATAGTCGAATTATGACTCAGGACTACTTCCATTGAGCTCAAAATGACATTTGCATCCTTTTTGAGTATAAACACCGATATGTTTGGAGTTGAGTTGAATTTTGCTATTTTTCTATTGGGCTTTGGGTTTGGCTTGCAGGCCATTAACCCATCATAATACCCTAACTCCTCCCCCACTCCTCTTCATTCATTTTCATTTCCTAGCACTCTCAAGCTAAAGTAAAAATGGGGGAAAGAAAGGAGAATCAAAATTCCTAAGCCCTAGTTTACTAGAAAATTCAAGATTCAAGCTCCAAAAATCAAAGAGAAGCTTAAGTAAGCATCCTCTTCATCTCCTCCATCTCAATGTCCCTTCAATTTTCAGAAATTCCTAAACCCTATCTTAGGAAGTATTTGCTTATGAGTTTAGATTTGAGCTTATTGGGTTGAAGTGAAGAGTGGTTGATCTTTCCTTTGTTTTGAAACTTCTTGTTCGTTGTTTTTGGGTTTAAAGATGAGTTCTTGAACTCACATATATGTCTATACCTTTGATAGTTGTTAGATATGAATTCCTAACATCTATTCAGGTCCATCTGCTTTTGAATTGAATTGGTTTGGCGAATTTTTCAATTTTCGGTATTTTGAAGTCAAAATCTATAAAAATCCTATTTTGGATGTTCGGACATGTTGTTCGGAGTGTATTGACGAGTCTATAGGGCTAGGTTGTCGCTTGACATAAGTCCCTAACCATGGTTGCTCGTCCGATCGCTTTCAATATGAATTGGCCATCATTGGCCTAAGCTAAATCATGCCCTGAGCTTTAGCTCAGACGTCTAGTAGTATGCTCAAACGTCTGGAGCTACGGAATAAAATTCCAGACCTTCAGCTCAGACGTCCGAGGTTCTTTCCCAGACGTTTGGGCGACCTGGAAGAAAATTCCGAACCCTCAGCTCAGACGTCTGGGGAAAGCACCAGACTTCTTACACTGTTAAATTCAGGGAAATTGCCCTTTTCTATGTGGCTTTCCATTTTATATCGATTTGCGGTTGATCCGAATAGTCGTCACTTATTATCGACTTTGATGACTTCTTTCTGAATTTTTGGTAATATACATTTGATGGATTTGATATCGATTTCTATGGTTTTCATTCATGTCATCGAATGTGAATTTGTGGTGATTGGTTGTTTTTACAGTCATTTTTATGATTTATCACATTAAAATACAAAGGTTTCTATACGAGTGGTAAATACTCAAACTCTTTCATAAAAATGATTTCAATGTTATTTTTAATACAAAGCTCGTGTTTAAATCGTTTCCCAATCTATTAATATGTACAAACCTTTACCTCGTTCGTTCAAGAAATCCTATTAAACGACTTAGCAAAACAAGTGGTATGAAATGCTTGCATTTACTTCATCGATTAATTCTTAGACTTGTTCGATTGAAATCTTGTGACAATTTTCGAGTGGAAATTTACAATTTGTTCGTAAATACTTAAGTTATACCGGTTGTTATGGTACATGAAGCTAAACTCATTTATTAACCATCTTAGTGTGATTCATGCTTTTATTGATCAATGATGATCATTTTATGGTTTAGACTAGCAATATGCGATGTCTCTTTGTCCACATGGGGGGACTGTACCTCGTTTTATTGAGCTTCGTCTCATTTCTTTTATAGGCTAGCGACCTATGGGTGCTTTAGAGTTTCGACTCACTTTTATGGGCTAGCGACCCATGTTCATTTAAGGAGTTCGGTTCATTGGACATACCATTGTTGTACTACATCGTTGTTCCGACTTATCAGGTTCATCGGGCATATCATTATTGTACTACGTCGTTGCTCTGAATTACTCGAGTTTCAAGTTTCTTGGGCGTACCGTTATTGTACTATGTCGTTGCGCCGGCTCTATGGTTAGCGACCAAGGGATAGCATCCCGTTTGTGATACACGTGTTGGTGAGTTTTCATGCTCCCATTTTTGATATGCCTCCCTTTTTATGATTTCTGGATTTCTAATTGATGATTTATAGAATTTGTGTTTCCCCAATTTTTGTGATTTATATTGATAAGCTTTATCAATATTTGTGGCTTGGTGAATAAAATAAAGAATATGACATTCTTTTTGGTGTTTGAGAAAATTTAAGATATTGTATGATTTTTGTTGTTATCTGATGTATACTTGTCACAATATGACATTATTGTTATCATACATTTTTGTTATATCTCTTATCCTATCTCATCTTACATGATATTTATGGCTAAATGCCGTTTATTTTTTCCTCTTAAATAATATTCAAGTCAGGCCGAAGTATTTCAGATACTTCTGCTTGGCTTCTTAACAGGGTCCGTCGTCTGACTTTTGGCTAATTACTTAGCTTTGTGGTATTTTCTTTTATACATTCGAGACAGAGACTCCTTGATGTATACATATTCTTTTGTCTAGCTCTTGTACCTATTCTTTTGTGTTGTAGTGGATCTTATACGACCACTACTTGGATGTACACTTTTATGTGTTGTATTCATATTTGTTTCTGCCTTAGTGATATGAATATCTATGACTGATTTTTTGTTATGCTTATTTTATATTTGTTTCTGAAGATTACATAGCCACTATATAGTAGCTTTGAGTTTGTATTGGTATGTCGGATTTCCTTTTGAACGAAATGCATGATATACTCTCCGACATATCAATGCTCGCACAAAGCAATTACATAGGTGGTTGTTCCTCAACAGCGTTATTCTTCGTGCTAGTCGACGACATTACCCTATAGTGTCCTTAGCTAGTGTGAGTATAGAGGTGAGGCATCATAGCTTGGTATCAGAGCCAGACTTCGGAACAATATAGAGTATTATAGCAAGGATCATCGTCCTAAGTCTCTCTTATGAATCGTGCCTTAGGAGTTAGTTCGAGTCTTAGGACCCATTCTATCCTAATTTCTTTTGTGATGCCTATTTTTATCAATCATAATTGTTTGATACTCATTTTGAGAATAACCTTTTTCCTCTTCTTTCTTTTTTTATAAAAGAAGAGAAATGGTTGACCTGGCCATCCCAGCACCGGTCAATCCAGTGCAACACCTCAGGAAGGTGTATTTATGTCTGCCCAACAGCTTTTAGATCTTGTAAAGAATGCTCAAGCTGTCGGACCTATTCTTGAGCCTGCTCGCCCTTAATTCGGGTTTGCATGCTTGTGTAGTGATTATACCAATTTGGATGGAAAACCATTCAAGGGTTCCAAAAGTGTTATAGAAGTCCAAGCTTAACTTAGAACATGCGATCACATCTTTTCTCGCATGAATCTTGTTGATCTCCATCGAGTCCAAGTGGCTTCTAGCATGCTCCAAGAAAGAGCATTAGATTGGTATGAGCTTTTGATTTTGGAAATTATTTAAGCGTATCTTACTTGGGAGCAATTCCAGGAAAGATTTGAATTGAAGTTGTGCCGAAAGCTGAAAAGGTAAATTTAGATCGACGCTTTATTGACCTTAATCAAGGTGAATCTTCTATGATGGATTACGTTCGCATCTTTTGATTCTCTCTCTAAATGTAGGATCGAGTATATTAATACCCCATTGAAGAAAAATCAAAGGTTTATTTATAGGTTGAATAAGAAACTTAAAAATCCTTTACTTCTGAAACTAGAAATTTCTTTCGATCAGCTTGTTGATATCGCTCTTCGACTTGAAGAGGCTAATAAAGAAAGCGACGTTGAAGTTGTGGGTGCCAAACAGATTTTCAACATCAACAAGAAGAGGCCTATTAAGTTCAATCCTAATCCCAACATAAAAGGGAAGAAAACAACTTTGGTAGCAAAGACTCCTACCTCTAGTCGTGGTCAATGCTACAATTGTGGCTCTAATGACCAATATGCAAATAGGTGTCCGAAACCCCTTTTGTCGTTATTGCAAAAGTTCGGGTCATCTTTTATCTTCATTCCCCAAACTTTCAAGAGGGAAAACTAAATGTTGTGCAAGCGCCTAGTAACACTTCTCTTGGTCAAGGTATTTTTCATTCTATCTTTGATGGCATTATTATGTTTCGTGATCATCCTATTCGAGTTCTTTTTGACACGGGTGCATCTCACTCTTTTATATCAAAAGAACTTGTTGATACTTTGTCTTTAAATGTTAGGCTTTGATGACTTCCTTGAGAATTGCAAATCTGGTTGGTAGATCCGCAACACTCATTTTACTTTGTAAAGATGTCGAGAGTATTTTATGTGATTATGCTTTCCATGCTGATTTTCTTTTTATGCGTTACTTAGGCTTCAGAACGATTTTGGGAATGGATTGGCTTAATCATTATGAAGCCCACATCATATGTTCTGAGAGGACTATACATCTTCGACATCCTTAATCAGTTAAGTTGATTTCTATTGTTCTTAAAGATTCAGATTCTAATTCGGTGGCATCCTTATATTCTCTAAACCCTCATGATTATGATAATGATGATGAGGAAGATGTTATTTTCCTCATTCGCGTTGTTCGTGAATTTTCCAACATATTTGAGCTCTTTTTAGGATTACCACCTAAGAGAGCATTGAGTTCAGAATTAATCTAATCCCTGAAGCGCTACCCATCACTCGTCCTCCTTATCATATGTCTAATAAGGAAAATGAGGAGATGTGTAAGCAATTATCCGAATTTGGAAGCGAAGCAATTTATTCGTTCTAGTTCCTCTCCATGGGGAGCTTCAACTATTTTTGTAAAAAAATCCAATGGTATGCTTAGGCTTTGCGTTGACTATCGCAAGCTTAACGACCTCACCATCAAGAATAAATATCATTTACCTCAGATTGATGATCTATTCGATCAACTTTGCGGTGATAGAGTCTTTTCACCATTAGACTTAGCTACCGGTTTTCATTAGCTTCGTATTGCAGAGGATAGCATTCCTTTGATGTCGTTCCATACTCATTATGGATCTTATGAATGGCCTATTATGCCATTTGGTTTAACGAATGCTCCAGCTTATTTCGTTGACCTTATGAATCGAGTTTTCAAAGACTTCTTCGATCGATTTGTTGTCATCTTTATAGATGATATTTTTGTTTATGCTAAAACCGAGAAGAGCACGAAAAACTTCTTCATATTATGTTGGAAACTCTTAGGAGAAATCAATTAAAAGCAAGATTTTCTAAGTGCCACTTTTGGCAATCTCGTATGTATTTCCTAAAACATATTATTTCTGAATCCGGAATTTCCATGGATCCTTCAAAGAACGAAGCGATTCAAAATTGGAAGAAATCGGAGAGTGTAACGGAAATTCGTAGCTTTCTTGGATTGGCGGGCAATTACCGTCGGTTCATAAAAGCCTTTTCTAAAATTTCCGCGCCTTTTACTAGTTTGACAAAGAAGGGGGTTAAGTACATTTGGTCAAACAAATGTGAAGTTTCAGAAATTAAAAGAACTCCTTTCCAATGCTCCAATTCTTGTAATTCCTGAAGGGAACCAAGATTTTATTATTTATACCGATGTTAGTCGTGTTGGTTTGGGAGCCATTCTCATGGAACGTGTTATTGCATATGCTTCTAGGCAATTAAAGCCTACTGAGACTAGATATGCCACTCATGATTTAGAGCTCGCGACTATTATTTTTCCCCTTAGCATTTGGCATCACTATCTTTTGGGAGAAAAATTTGTTCTCTACACTGATCATAAATCTTTAAAGTATTTATCTTCTCAAAAGGAACTTAATTTGCACCAACAATATTGACTCGAGCTCCTTGCATCTTATGATCTTGATATTCTTTATACTCCTAGAAAGAGAAATCGTGTTGCCGATGCCCTTAGCCGAAAGCAACAAGCTGTTGTTTCTATGATGATATCTGAATGGAATGATCTTGAGACTTTGTCCACTTGTAAGATTCGAGATCGTGGATCCAATTCATGTTCATCTTTTGTTTTATGTAGCCTTGAGGCTCATTCTTCTCTTTTAGACCGCATTCTTAAAGCTCAAAAATATGATCCCGAATTGGCTCTTCTTAGCCAAAGTTGTAGGGATAGAAATAGTGATGGTTTGAACTACTTTGAAATCAATGCTCGTGGCGGCATTTGAAATTTGGTAGACTTATCGCACCAAAGATTAGTGATCTTCGTGAAGACATTTAGAAGATTCTCATCGTTCTAAATTTACCACTCATCCCAATATTAGTAAAATGTACGCGGATATGAAGTGACTTTGTTATTGGGATGGAATGAAATTAGATATTTCTATTAAGTGTTGCATGACTTGCCAACTCATAAAGGCGGAGCATCAAAGGCTCAGTGGGTTATTGCAACTTTTGGACATTCCTGTTTGAAAGTAGGATCAAGTTTCCATGGACTTTATTGACGGTCTTCCCCGTTCTCGTTCGGGTCATAGCAGTTTATGGGTGATTGCTGATAGGCTTACAAAATCCGCCCATTTTATTTCCGTACGGCCTAATCGGACCCTAGCCCTTCTGGCCAAACTCTATGTTAGAGAAATTGTTAAATTTTGTGGAGTTTCTACTTCTATTGTTAGCGTTTGTAATCCATTATTTACTAGTGGTTTTTGGAAGAGTCTTCAAATAGTTTTGGAAACGAAGCTTAATTTTAGCACCGCTTATCATCCTCAGTCCGATGGACAAACCGAGCGTGTGAATCAAACTCTTGAAGATCTTCTTCGTACATGTATTCTTGATTTTGGTGGAAGTTGGAAAGATCATATTTCCCTTATTGAGTTTTCTTATAATAATAGCTTCCAATCTAGTATTGGTATGGTACCTTTCGAGGCACTCTATGGAAGGTCATGTCGATCTCCTTCTTGTTGGCTTGAGGCCGGTGAGAAGATGGTTTTAGGTCCATATTTTATTCGTGATTTCATAGAAAAGATTGACCTTATTCATCATAGGATGAAAGAAGCTCAAAGTAGGCAAAAATCCTATGCCGATAATCGAAGAAGGAATTTGGAATTTTCTGTGGAAGATTTGGTGTTTATTCGTGTTTCACCTATGAAGGGTGTTATGCGTTTCAGTCGATCGAGGAAACTAGCACCTCGATATATTGGCTCATTTCCCATCACCGAACGTATTGGTTACATGGCTTATCGCCTTTTATTACCGGCTCAATTTTCTGATAGTCATAACGTATTCCACATCTCTCAACTACGAAAATGCCTTAGGGATTCCGATTCTATTCTTAAGCCCAGTGTTATTGAAGAAGTTGAAGTTTCACCTAATTTGACTTATGAGCAACATCCTATTCGTATCATTGCTACGGAGGTTAAACATCTTCGTAATAAAGATGTCCCACTTTTGAAAGTTGAATGGTCCTCAAATCCTAAGGATTGTTCTTGGAAATCCAAAGAATTCATCGAGCGAACACATCCGGGCTTACTCTCTCGAGATCTTTGAGGTGAACTTCTTACTTCAGATTTTCTTTTGCGTTGATATGCTTTTATGGTTGTTACTCTTTGTTTTCTTCCTAAAGTGCCGCAAGGATGCAATTTCTTTAAGGAGGGAGTCTGTCCGAATATTTTACGATTTTATATTTAAATGTTTTATATAAATATAGCATCACTAGTTGGATTTAAGTCCAAAATGCTACTTTTTGTGAACACCCGAATTAGGACTCAAGACTACTTCCATTGAGTTTGAAATGGCGTTTGCGACCTTTTTGAGTATAAACACCGATATGTTTGGAGTTGAGTTGAATTTTGCTATTTTTCTATTGGGCTTTGGGTTTAGGTTACAGTCCATTAACCCAATATAATACCTTAACTCCATCGCCTCTCCTGTTCATTTATTTTCATTTCCTAGCACTCTCAAGCTAAAGTTAAAATGGGGGAAAGAAAGGAGAATCAAAATTCCTAATCCATATTTTAATTGGAAATTCAAGATTCAAGCTCCAAAAATCAAAGAGAAGCTTAGGTAAGCATTCTCTTTATCTCCTCCATCTCAATATCCCTTCAATTTTCAAAAATTCCAAAACCCTATCTTAGCAAATATTTACTTATAAGCCTAGATTTGAGCTTCTTGGGTTGAAGTGAAGAGTGGTTGATCTTTCCTTTGTTTTAAAGCTTCTCATTCGTTGTTTTTGCGATTAAAGATGAGTTCTTGAACTCACATCTATGTCTATACCTTTGATAGTTGTTAGATATGAATTCCTAACATTTATTCATGTCCATTTACTTTTGAACTGAATTGGTTTGGAAAATTTTCCAATTTTTGGTATTTTGAAATCAAAATCTATGTGAATCCTATTTTGGATGTTCGAACATGTTGTTTAGAGTGTATTGACGAGTCTATAGGGCTGGGTTGTCGCTTGGCATAAGTCCCTAGCCATCGTTGCTCGTCCGATCAATTTCGATATGAGTTGGACATCATTGGCCTAAGCTATATCTTGCCTTGAGCTTCAGCACCGACTTCTGGTAGTTGCTCAGACTTCTGGAGCTATGGAATAAAAATTCCAGACCTTCAGCTCAGACATCTGAGGTTCTTTCCCAGACATCTAGACGATTTGGAAGAAAATTCCAGATCTTCAGCTCAGACGTCTGGGGAAAGCACTAGACGTCTGACACTGTTAAATTCAGGGAAATTGCCTATTTCTATGAGGCTTTCCATTTTATATCGATTTTTGGTTGATAGGATTAGTCTTCGTCATTTATTATCGACTTTGATGACTTATTTCTGGATTTTTGGGAATATCCATTTTATGGATCTGATATCGATTTCTATGGTTTTAATTCATGTCATCAAATGTGAATTTTGGTGATTGGTTGTTTTTACAATCATTTCTGTGATTTGTCACTTAAAAATACAAAGGTAACTATACTAGAGTAAATACTCAAACTCTTTCACAAAAATGATTTCAACATTATTTTTATTGCAAAGCTCGTTTTAAACCATTTTCGAATCTATTAGTATATACAAACCTTTACCTCATTCGTTCGAGAAATCCAATTAAACGATTTAGCAAAATAAGTGGTCTGAAAAGCTTGCGTTTACTTCGTCGGTTAATTTTTAGACTTGTTCGATTAAAATCTTGCGACAATTTTCAAGTGGAAATTTATAGTTTGTTCATAGATACTTAAGTTAAGCTAGTGGTTATGGAACATGAAGCTAAACTGATTTATTTACTAGCTTATTGTAATTCACGCTTTTTAATGATCAATGGCGATCATTTTATGATGTAGACTAGTAATATGCGATGTCTCTTTGTCCATGTGAGGGGACTATCTATACCTTATTTTATTGAGATCCATCTTATTTCTTTTATAGGCTAGCGACCTATGGGTTCTTTGTAGTTTCGACTCACTTTTATGGGCTAGCGACCCATGTTCTTTTATGGAGTTCAGTTCATCAGACGTACCGTTGTTGTAAGACGTCATTGTTCTGGCTTATCAAGTTCAATGGGCATACCGTAATTGTACTATGTCGTTGTTCTGAATTATTCAAGTTTCAGGTTCCTCGGGCATATCGTTATTATACTACGTCGTTGCACCGGCTCTGTGGTTAGCGACCATGGGATAGCTTCCCGTTTGTGATACACGTATTGGTGAGTTTTCATGCTCCCATTTTTTATAGGCCTCCCTCTTTTGATTTTTGGATTTCTAATTGATGATTTCTAGAGTTTGCGTTTCACCAATTTTTGTGATTTATATTGATAAGCTTTATCAATATTTGTGGCTTAGTGAATAAATAAAGAATATGACATTCTTTTTGGTGTTTGAGAATATTTGAGATATTGTATGATTTTTGTCGTTATCTGATGTATACTTGTCACAGTATGGCATTATTGTTATCATACATTTTTCTTTCATCTCTTATCCTATCTCATTTTATACGATATTTATAGCTAGACAGATCCGTTTATTATTTTCATCTTAAATAATATTCGGGCCAGACCGAGGTATTTCAAGTACTTCTGCTTGACTTCTTATTAGGGTCTGTCGTCTGACTTTTGGCTAACTACTTAGCTTGGTAGTATTTTATTTTATACATTCGAGATAGAGACTCCTTGATGTATACATATTCTTTTGTCTAGCTCTTGTACCTATTATTTTGTGTTGTAGTGGATCTTATACGACCACTACTTGGATGTACACTTTTATGTGTTGTATTCATATCTGTTTTCGCCTTAGTGATATGAATATCTATGACTAATTGTGTGTTATACTTATTTTCTATTTGTTTCCGAAGACCATATAGCCACTGCGTAGTAGCTTTGAGTTTGTATTGGTATGTCGGATTTCCTTTTGAACGAAATGCATGACATACTATCTGACATATCGATACTCGCACAAAGCAATTACACAAATGGTCGCTCCTCAACAGCCTTATTCTTCACGCTAGTCGACGACATTACCATATGGCAAGTATGAGTATAAAGGTGGGGCATCACATTAACGTTCACTCATTACCTTAGCTAGTGGAGTGACAATGGCTAAAGTTATCGCTTATACATCTTTATTAGTAAAAGCTAATTTTATAACTTAAGCGGTACCTTTCAGTAACGACTATTTACATAATTTCTCTTTGTCCACATTATATCACATTAGGACTTATGGAATTTGATTTTGGTCAAAATTCAAGTATCATGTGGTTAATCCATGAACAAAGTCGTTGGTTTAGTAGTGACATTTATTATTAATCGCACCACTGTGGCCAGAGATTTTGACTCAGAGTTGACTACAATTGATCGCGAAACTAACTCATGCAACTATATAGTGTTTTACTTACAATGCTTCAACTCACACCCAACTTTAGTCGCTCGATGGTCAGCATGTCATAATTTAACTATAATCAAGTGGAATATCCACATTGAAGCTTACTTTCAAGTCAAAAGAATTGTGTAACATCGCACTTTGAGATTCTTGTTTGACTTAGTGTTATTAATAATAGGAAACTCTTGGGTGAATCATTCTATATTTATCCAATAACTATCGGTATGTAATCCCTTAGTACCCCTAGCAGTCATAAGTAATACATTATCCAATATTTGGATAGCATTATGTACTTTGGTCTCAAATGATGTATTAGTATCCTTTCTTAAAACATCTTGATCAAGAATATTTAAAATAATTTGTTATTTTATATTGTGGTAATTTTCGCATGATTTTAACTTCTTGTAATTATTATCACATAACATACCATTTAAGGATTTTCAATTTTAATATACTTTAATTTAATTTACTTAATTAATTATATCACTATATAACAAAGTATATAATAGAAATTAAACATCTTTAGTACGAACAAGACTGTT
This sequence comes from Allium cepa, assembly GCA_030765085.1. NCBI lineage: Eukaryota > Viridiplantae > Streptophyta > Magnoliopsida > Asparagales > Amaryllidaceae > Allium > Allium cepa. The sequence goes on along the minus strand of CM060935.1, from coordinate 54,797,436 downwards.
TATAGAGTTAGATATATGTAACAAGTTACATAATTTTCCCTTGGGTACACTACTAATCTTACTTGCACTTAGAATAAATTATGGAATATCAATGCCATCCCTTCGATTTGTTTCTTCAAAAATGATTGACCCAGCCCCTCAGTGAATGTATATTTTAATTATCGGCATTGATAAACTGCCTTTATCACGTGGAACTTTCTAGAATGTTTCTCGAATTCTATTGAGCTTTAGTTCCTTTGTGATGTATCATGGCATTATTGTTGTAACGACCCGTTAAACTTGATAATATTAAATGAATTAAATTAATATAATTTCCAATCTAATGTAGAATAAATGTAGGAGTTAGATAGTAACTGGAATTAAAAGGTTAACAATTGAAATGTTTATATGGCAATAGATAGAATAACGAAAATTTGAGTTGTGGTTATAGGATTTAATTGGTTGTGAAATTAATACTAGAGGAACGCTAAATGAAAACTTTAGCAACGGCAATTAAAGCTTAATTATTGTTAAATTGAATGAAAACCTAACTGAGATAGTGTAAGATGTATATCTTTGTGTAGTTGTATATGTATAGGAGATTTAAATGTATAGTTAATTATGAATTGTAGAAACGGTTATTTAATCTAATTGTTGAAAAATTAGGTGAAATATAAATAGGGAAATAGCGTAATTGTTGCACTTGAATAAAAATAAATTTAAGAATTTATGACAAGAATTTAAATTTCCTATGTGTTTATATATATTGGTAAAATTGTAACTATATGGGAATTTAGAAGTAAAATAAATGGCAGTGAGGGATAACCAATTCAATGCAATACAAATGTGATTGGGACGACTGTTGGGTTTAATGGAGTATATATAAACAGTGAAAATCATTATAATCTCTTAATTTAATACGATTGTTTAATTAATACTAAAAGAATAAAGTTGAAATAGTAGTAGTGTAATAAAAACTTTAATAGATTGCAATTGTATAATGGAAGTAAATTGTTAATAAATGAATGTAAATATTAACAAATTTATGGAAATAAAATATAAAGGAATGTTGGATAGAACATAAGTGAATGAAATTCGATAGTACGTTAATTTGGAGGTAAATTTAAGAAAGAATAACAACCATTATAAATTTCCTAACTTATTTGTCAATGAATGTATTTGGGAATAGAGTTCTTTTATATGTTGAATAGTTATAATGTTGTTATTAAGAATGAACGTTACTTTATTAAGTATAAATATAGTAACGGAAGTATGAATAAATTTATAGAAACGTAAGACTTACTTTAAGGTAATATTTGAGTGTAGACTTTTGAAATAGATTTGACAACAATAATTATTGTTCGTTACCTATCTTATTTGTTGTTAAGTTTATTTCGAAATCAAATCCCAAATGTATTCACTAAATTTTTGCAGTTGCATAGTTTTGGTTTGTAATTGCAGTAGTTAGTTCTATAAGGTGAGGTCTATACTATTTTTATTTTAATTGGACCATTGGTTGATATAGACTTTAGAAAGCGAGATTTATAATTTTTAATTTGAGTATTAAATTCAACAAATGGTATTTATTATTACAAATAAAATGGAATTAAACGTAAAATATTAATTAAAATGGAATTTGTAAACATTATAGTGAAATTTTGAACTAATGTTAGTAGAATCTTTATTTTAGGTAAAAGTTTAGAATATAAAGGTTAAAAATCTATCTTCTTATTTGTTAATGGGATTAGGATCGGTAATAAGTGGTAATAATTAAATGAATGTTACACTAAATTGAAAGTGGAGTAACGTTCGTTTAAAAGTTGAGAGATTATAGGAGCATATTTATTAAGCGTTACTTTAAAATTTATGTTTGATTGTGAAATTTATACGAGAAGTTGCAAAGTAATAATTAAGAAAGAATACATATAAATTGTTTATAACCTAAAACTTAAGGGTAGTTAAATGTTGAAATTGAATCTAATCAATTGGAAACTTAATTAAATTGGGTTCAATGTAAATAAAGGGTTATTTTAAGAAATTGAAATAAGTATTATAATTGGCAAATTTAGTTACTTTAAAGTGAAACGGAAGATATTAACGCAATAGTTTGAATGCAATATTTAATTCATCTAATTTATATTAAAGATTCGTTAGATTAATTTAATAGAAATTTTGGAACATTTAATAGATAATTGCTGATTTTGAATGGAATTAAAGGAATTACTGAAATCGAAATTTAGCAACTTTTAAACCTTTGCAATTGATTTTGAATATAAAGAGTCAATGGAAATTTGTGGATTAATTTATGAATTCATGAAATCAGTGTATTGACTTAGTTGTAACTATATGTAAATGTACGCAATAAGGTTGTGCAATACCAATTATTTGGATTGAAATTTATATTAAATATAATGTTGGTAGCAATTGGAATTTACCGTTTTGCAAAATAAATAAGAAATCAAGTCAAATGTAAATTATATCGTAAAGGATAAATTCATTTAAACAGTAAGATTTTTAAATAAATAAACGTTTCACTTAGGTTTCATTTGGATAATTTATGTAGTTTAATGGGAAAGCAATTGAAATTGATTACCCTAAATTTGTGCAGTTAGGGTAGTTTTGATTTGTCACTTAAGATGGTAAATTCTATAAAATGTGATAAATGTAGTTTTAATTAAATTATGACGATTGGGTATTTAAGAAGTGATAAACCAAAATTTATTGATTTATTTGAAATTAAATTGTGGATTTATTTCAAATAAGTGAAATTTATGTTTAACTATTACATCAATAGGAATTAATCTAATTTAAGGATATGTTAATATGAATTGGGCAAAAGGGTGTTTGGACTAGGGAATAATATTAATCGGTTTTAGAAACCTTAAATATAAAATGGGAAGTAGACAAGATTTAACGTTACAACCATTTATACAAAATCCAGGATGTGTGTAGAAGTATTTATGGAATAAAACGTAAACAATTGTTGGATAAAAAGAGTAGGAATCAACATTTATTTATTTAATTGGATATAACTACGATAGTATGATTTATTGCATTTAAATGAAATCTAATATATAGAACATTGCCTTAAAAGGAAGAATAGATAAAATTAATGATAAATCTATATACTATATAAGATTTATTGATTTAAAGACAAAAGAGGCAAGATGTATAAATTAGATTAAGTGCAACCTTCAGTAAATAAAATTTGATGGAATAAGAACATTTGGGTAATTTATTTCCAATTAATCAATTCACGTTTCAAAATTTAATGCTAGTTTATTACATATATGTTTATGCCTAAATTTAAACTTATGTTTAGATCCAATCCGATCCATCTATTATTTTTCAGTCTTGTCTATATATAACCTGTTATAAACCCTAGCCACTCCTTATTTTAATTTTCTATACGTAGATCTCCTTCTCAACTCCTCATTCTAATGGCAGAAAAAAAAAACCTAATTCCCAAATTCCAAAAAAAAAAAAATTCAAAAAAAAAAAAAAAAAAAAAGGGATCTGCAGCAGCTTCTGGTCGCGCTTCGGGTTTCAGGAGAGAAAACCCTAGAGCAACTTCGGGTCCGGAAGAAAATGACTCGGGTCGCTCCGGGTCGTTTTGGCGAAAACTCCAAGCAAGCACCGGGGAATTGAAGCGGCGCACCGAAGTCGACCCAGGACCAGAATTTTCCATTTTTCAAATTTTCATAACTTTTGCATACGAGCTCGGATTCGCGCGCGGTTTGTTTTGATGGGATCGTATCGGAATTTCTGACGTTTTGGCACTAGTTTGGATGAATTTGGAGACTGTCCAAATTTTGAGTTTAAATTGGATTTAATTTCGATTTAAATTCCAAAGGTGAGTGTTTTAACCCACTCACAACTACTAGAAGCTTTTATGTTTGTTTAAATTAATTTTAGAAATGAATAGAAATTTATTTATGAGTATTTGGCATGTTTATTTTATTCATATCTGTTGAATTGCATTTATTTAATTTAACTGTTAATTTAATTAATTTATTGCGTATAAATTTACAGTTAAAATTTATTTGTTTGTATATGAACTGCTAGTTAACAGTTATATAATTTATTTCTGAATATAGATTGTAGATTAATAGCTGTTAAATTTAATTTGAATAAAATTGCCAGTATTACCTGTTATGTAGTACCAAAAATAATATTGTTATTGATTGATATTGATTGATGATTGCGATTTGGATGATGGATGATGTTGATGAATGGATGTTTATTGTATATCATTAAATTGCAAATTATCATGCATATTTCATTTCATTCGGGATTGTGGTTTGAAATGATATATAACCGCAAAATTTTATATCTTTTAAATTGCGGATTGAAATGATAAATATCCGTATCACTTGACCATAGGATAGAAAATTATATACAGGCACCGCGGTATATATATAACTATTTAAATGTGATTTCTATGGTTTGGATGGAATACGGTTTATAATAATCTTAAATTTTATATTGTATAAATATTTTTCTTCCATATATATATACATATGAAGTTGAAAATTTTGAAATTAAAAGGTGTATAAAAATCTTTATTAAAAATGGAAGAAAATTAAGAAAATGGAGTTTAATAATTTATATCATATGTTTAAATGTTAAGTTTGGAAATTTTAATATATGATATTTATAATTGGATTTTTCCCAAAATAAATTGAAATGAATATTCTAGTATAATTTGAATTGGGAAAAATATATATATTTTATTACTAGAAATTGAAGTCTTATTATTTATAGATTTTATATGAATGTTCAAGACTAATTAATAGAACAATTGATTTGTTGAAAGCATAAAATCCAACTTTAGTTTGAAATATTGATACTCAAAATGGATATACGTATATATAAATAAATTGAAGTGGTTTTAGAACTTGAGAGAGATAATATAAATTTTGGTTTAGACTTTAATAAAGAAATGTATTTGTAAAGCCATGAGAACTATTTTCTTTACAAAGTAACATTTAAGTTAAACCATTTAATTCATATACCGTTGAATGTCCAAACCATTCAAGTTTTTAGAAGTTATGGTTTTAAATTATGATTTTCAAAATATTATGCTTTGAAAATATTTGATTTTCAGACGTTATGAAGTTAAAGCATTATGATTTTGGAAAGGAATTATATTTGGGATAAGTGATAAAATATGGTTTTGGGTTTTGAAATGATATCGTATTCATGGTTATGAAATGGAATGTTTATTCTGATTTTTAAAGTATAACCTATTTTTAAATGACCGCGGTGTTATAATAACGATGGGTTGGCAAAGAGACCGGGATCGGATATGGACATACTCTCTGTCGATACCGAAAACCACTTTGACTAACCGTGTATGCGGTGGAGATTCCAGAATGAAGTAGGTGGTGGCGACGTTTCCTGTAAGGTAAATACGTGGACCCGACTCCCGTGAGTTGGCATAAGGTGGCTAAAACAGGAGCGATTCTCAGGCCAATGAGGTCATTCCTCTGATCGGACCCTCCTCTTCGATATTATACTTTGATTTTGGATTGATTCAGTGGCCACTTCTATATTTTGATTTTGGGGAGTTAGTCCGAGGTGGGCGGTAACTACGGCTACGCGTTTCCACCAGCCTGGATAGCAATTGGTATATCTACCCTGGCATTGCCTAGTTGTGCCGTGTCACCTACGATACCGAGCCTTTACTACGAGTTTCTATTTGTGTCGTACCTATGGAGTATCCTCTGGTAGCTTCCCGATCAGGAGGTATTACGGTACTGTATAGACTATTGGCATTATTTGTGTTAAGGGCTATATGGGTAACCCTTTAACGCTATTAAAAAATAAGTTTATTTTATAAATAGACACTATTATAATAGCGCACTATACTACATAGTAAATAGTTTAACGGATCCTTAGGAGATGTAAATCCCGAACATCTCTTGAGTTACTGTACTCATATTTATTTCTGTTAATTTAACTCACATAAGATCTTTTAGTCTGACTCGAGTGTTTTTGTCTTTTCAAATTCGCAAGGGTCAGTCCGAGCGTTTGAGGATCGAAGATTTTAGCTTTGGAGGACGAAGACGAAGAATCCGTATTATATTATTTATAGTATTGCACCACACTCTAAATTTCCGCTGCATTGATTGTATTGGTATGTGTAACTCTGATATTCATTGTATAAGTAAAATAAATATTTTGTAAACAGTTATCATGAACTGTATATTGATTATTATATTTTATCCTTCCGCTGTGAGATTCTATTTTGTTTTATTTCTTCTCTATTTTTTCTTATTTACCCCATAACAATCCGCCCTTGCGTATGCTTTGAATTGGCACGTGTGTCGGTTTAAAGTGTGCGAAAAGGCGGGATGTTACAGCTGGTATCAGAGCTTTGGTTTAGCGATAAACTTTGGCTTTGTGGGATTTGACTCTTTGTTAATAGGGTAGTAATACCCTATGGGAGTCGCTGAGTGTATATATATGAGAGAGCGTATTTGTTAGTGTTATAAAATGATTTTAATATTGTGTTAATCTGTTTCGTTTTGTATTTATAAATTCTGGTTGATGCATGGGACGCTATGTGATCAATAGGGATTTCTAAACACTTAATAGGACAAACCGACATAATATTTGTTTTAATATAGGTAAATGAAATAATTTTGCCTATTATATTTTCTATATATAAAATAAAAAAATTCAAATGATATCTATATTTGGTTGCAATAGATTGGTTGTTAGGAATAAAATTTATAAATAATAGGTAAAATAAGATTTCAATTAAAATCATTGAAATTTGGAAATTTTAGAACTTAAGTCCGGGATTTTTGAAAATTTGCTTTCAAAGGATTTATGAAATATAATGATTTGGTCTATAAGTATTTTCTTATATAAATATTTAGTATAATTCGGAAGAATTGTTTTAAAGAAAATTTTGGAGAAAAATAAATTTTGTACTTTCCTCTCTGTCGCTGGAAAATAATTTCGGTGATGGCGGCCGCATCATCGACTTTCATTTTCGGGTTTCGAAGGGGAAAGGCCACTATTGTAAATTCTACTGCATATTTATTTTGAAATCATCTAAAATTTAATTGTTTTAAAATATAATTAGAGATATATAAGTTGTAAGAAATTATTTATCTATTATTTTTAAAATAATTTTAAAATTTGATCCGGTATTTAATTCTTAATTTCCATTAATTAATTGTTTCAATTATAGTAGTGAAACAGAATTTAATTAATAATTGAAACCCTAAATAAAATAAGAGTCTTAAATGCTAAGTTATAGAGGAAGTTAAAAATTTTACTTATAAGAAAGAAGTAAAGATTTGTTGAACATTTAATTAAATTAAAAGAAGAGATAAAACTTGTATAAGTTCTTTTGCATTTTCTATAACATATATAACTTACCAATATGAAAGGTTGAAATGTTAATTAAGAGATTGGAATAGAATATTATACTAGTAGAATTTTTGGAAATAATCAAGTATTCAATGAATTGCTATTAAAAATAAGAATTAAATGGTATAAACTTAAGCAAAAAAAAAAAGAGAAAATCAAACCACTGAAGCCTGAAATAAAAGTATAATAAGCTAATTTGGTGTTGGTTTGAATTGTTTTGTTTGATGTATGTTCGTTGGGTAAGGAATTTGAAGTTGTTGGATGAATAAATAATCTATCTTTGTTCCATCTACGACTGTTGAGTAAAGGATGCACTTGATAGTTATTTTTCATTTCATACAATTTCAGAATTTGAACCCGAACAACTAATTGTTTGGTTGATTGAATGATTGTTTGTTTGTGGTGTGTGCTGTTTGTTAAAATTTATGGTTGTTGCATGTGATGGGATATGAATGATTGAATCTACTTGAATATTTCACTTTGGTATAAATAGTTAACCTTTTAGATTATATAAGTGGAATACAGGTGATGGAAGCAACTGCTACTACTTTTGGTTCCATAATAATAAGCGTATATTGCCCGACAAATAGGTACGTTTCCGGATTACGTTTTATAGCGTTTTGGGCTATAATATTTTGATAATATATGTATATATTTGTATATTTTGATATTATATTTTCTCCGGAGTCTCTCCGTACAAAGGAGACTCTGCCAAAATTTTCCGTAAATTTTAGACTTAGAATTTTGTTGAAAATATTTTCCCAACTTTAATAATTTAAGTATAAAAGAATATAATGATTATAAACAGGTATATTTTATTTAAGAAAATAAAGTTAGTAAATTATTGTTTAAGTTAATATTTGAAAATAAGATTACTGTTTTATTCTTCCTTCTCCCTTCTTTTTTCTTTTCGGGGACGAAAAGTTTTGAGTGGGGGAGATTGTAACGACCCATTAAACTTGATAATATTAAATGAATTAAATTAATATAATTTCCAATCTAATGTAGAATAAATGTAGGAGTTAGATAGTAACTGGAATTAAAAGGTTAACAATTGAAATGTTTATATGGCAATAGATAGAATAACGAAAATTTGAGTTGTGGTTATAGGATTTAATTGGTTGTGAAATTAATACTAGAGGAACGCTAAATGAAAACTTTAGCAACGGCAATTAAAGCTTAATTATTGTTAAATTGAATGAAAACCTAACTGAGATAGTGTAAGATGTATATCTTTGTGTAGTTGTATATGTATAGGAGATTTAAATGTATAGTTAATTATGAATTGTAGAAACGGTTATTTAATCTAATTGTTGAAAAATTAGGTGAAATATAAATAGGGAAATAGCGTAATTGTTGCACTTGAATAAAAATAAATTTAAGAATTTATGACAAGAATTTAAATTTCCTATGTGTTTATATATATTGGTAAAATTGTAACTATATGGGAATTTAGGAAGTAAAATAAATGGCAGTGAGGGATAACCAATTCAATGCAATACAAAGGTGATTGGGACGACTGTTGGGTTTAATGGAGTATATATAAACAGTGAAAATCATTATAATCTCTTAATTTAATACGATTGTTTAATTAATACTAAAAGAATAAAGTTGAAATAGTATTAGTGTAATAAAAACTTTAATAGATTGCAATTGTATAATGGAAGTAAATTGTTAATAAATGAATGTAAATATTAACAAATTTATGGAAATAAAGTATAAAGGAAGGTTGGATAGAACATAAGTGAATGAAATTTGATAGTACGTTAATTTGGAGGTAAATTTAAGAAAGAATAACAACCATTATAAATTTCCTAACTTATTTGTCAATGAATGTATTTGGGAATAGAGTTCTTTTATATGTTGAATAGTTATAATGTTGTTATTAAGAATGAACGTTACTTTATTAAGTATAAATATAGTAACGGAAGTATGAATAAATTTATAGAAACGTAAGACTTACTTTAAGGTAATATTTGAGTGTAGACTTTTGAAATAGATTTGACAACAATAATTATTGTTCGTTACCTATCTTATTTGTTGTTAAGTTTATTTCGAAATCAAATCCCAAATGTATTCACTAAATTTTTGCAGTTGCGTAGTTTTGGTTTGTAATTGCAGTAGTTAGTTCTATAAGGTGAGGTCTATACTATTTTTATTTTAATTGGACCATTGGTTGATATAGACTTTAGAAAGCGAGATTTATAATTTTTAATTTGAGTATTAAATTCAACAAATGGTATTTATTATTACAAATAAAATGGAATTAAACGTAAAATATTAATTAAAATGGAATTTGTAAACATTATAGTGAAATTTTGAACTAATGTTAGTAGCATCTTTATTTTAGGTAAAAGTTTAGAATATATATTTGTTAATGGGATTAGGATCGGTAATAGGTGGTAATAATTAAATGAATGTTACACTAAATTGAAAGTGGAGTAACGTTCGTTTAAAAGTTGAGAAATTATAGGAGCATATTTATTAAGCGTTACTTTAAAATTTATGTTTGATTGTGAAATTTATACGAGAAGTTGCAAAGTAATAATTAAGAAAGAATACATATAAATTGTTTATAACCTAAAACTTAAGGGTAGTTAAATGTTGAAGTTGAATCTAATCAATTGGAAACTTAATTAAATTGGGTTCAATGTAAATAAAGGGTTATTTTAAGAAATTGAAATAAGTATTATAATTGGCAAATTTAGTTACTTTAAAGTGAAACGGAAGATATTAACGCAATAGTTTGAATGCAATATTTAATTCATCTAATTTATATTAAAGATTCGTTAAATTAATTTAATAGAAATTTTGGGACATTTAATAGATAATTGCTGATTTTGAATGGAATTAAAGGAATTACTGAAATCGAAATTTAGCAACTTTTAAACCTTTGCAATTGATTTTGAATATAAAGAGTCAATGGAAATTTGTGGATTAATTTATGAATTCATGAAATCAGTGTATTGACTTAGTTGTAACTATATGTAAATGTACGCAATAAGGTTGTGCAATACCAATTATTTGGATTCAAATTTATATTAAATATAATGTTGGTAGCAATTGGAATTTACCGTTTTGCAAAATAAATAAGAAATCAAGTCAAATGTAAATTATATCGTAAAGGATAAATTCATTTAAACAGTAAGATTTTTAAATAAATAAACGTTTCACTTAGGTTTCATTTGGATAATTTATGTAGTTTAATGGGAAAGCAATTGAAATTGATTACCCTAAATTTGTGCAGTTAGGGTAGTTTTGATTTGTCACTTAAGATGGTAAATTCTATAAAATGTGATAAATGTAGTTTTAATTAAATTATGACGATTGGGTATTTAAGAAGTGATAAACCAAAATTTATTGATTTATCTGAAATTAAATTGTGGATTTATTTCAAATAAGTGAAATTTATGTTTAACTATTACATCAATAGGAATTAATCTAATTTAAGGATATGTTAATATGAATTGGGCAAAAGGGTGTTTGGACTAGGGAATAATATTAATCGGTTTTAGAAACCTTAAATATAAAATGGGAAGTAGACAAGATTTAACGTTACAACCATTTATACAAAATCCAGGATGTGTGTAGAAGTATTTATGGAATAAAACGTAAACAATTGTTGGATAAAAAGAGTAGGAATCAACATTTATTTATTTAATTGGATATAACTACGATAGTATGATTTATTGCATTTAAATGAAATCTAATATATAGAACATTGCCTAAAAAGGAAGAATAGATAAAATTAATAATAAATCTATATACTATATAAGATTTATTGATTTAAAGACAAAAGGGGCAAGATGTATAAATTAGATTAAGTGCAACCTTCAGTAAATAAAATTTGATGGAATAAGAACATTTGGGTAATTTATTTCCAATTAATCAATTCACGTTTCAAAATTTAATGCTAGTTTATTACATATATGTTTATGCCTAAATTTAAACTTATATTTAGATCCAATCCGATCCATCTATTATTTTTCAGTCTTGTCTATATATAACCTGTTATAAACCCTAGCCACTCCTTATTTTCATTTTTCTATACGTAGATCTCCTTCTCAACTCCTCATTCTAATGGCAGAAAAAAAAAACCTAATTCCCAAATTCCAAAAAAAAAAAACAAAATTTCAAAAAAAAAAAAAAAAAAAATCGGATCTGCAGCAGCTTCTGGTCGCGCTTCGGGTTTCAGGGGAGAAAACCCTAGAGCAACTTCGGGTCCGGAAGAAAATGACTCGGGTCGCTCCGGGTCGTTTTGGCGAAAACTCCAAGCAAGCACCGGGGAATTGAGGCGGCGCACCGAAGTCGACCCAGGACCAGAATTTTTCATTTTTCAAATTTTCATAACTTTTGCATACGAGCTCGGATTCGCGCGCGGTTTGTTTTGATGGGATCGTATCGGAATTTCTGACGTTTTGGCACTAGTTTGGATGAATTTGGAGACTGTCCAAATTTTGAGTTTAAATTGGATTTAATTTCGATTTAAATTCCAAAGGTGAGTGTTTTAACCCACTCACAACTACTAGAAGCTTTTATGTTTGTTTAAATTAATTTTAGAAATGAATAGAAATTTATTTATGAGTATTTGGCATGTTTATTTTATTCATATCTGTTGAATTGCATTTATTTAATTTAACTGTTAATTTAATTAATTTATTGTGTATAAATTTACAGTTAAAATTTATTTGTTTGTATATGAACTGCTAGTTAACAGTTATATAATTTATTTCTGAATATAGACTGTAGATTAATAGCTGTTAAATTTAATTTGAATAAAATTGCCAGTATTACCTGTTATGTAGTACCAAAAATAATATTGTTATTGATTGATATTGATTGATGATTGCGATTTGGATGATGGATGATGTTGATGAATGGATGTTTATTGTATATCATTAAATTGCAAATTATCATGCATATTTCATTTCATTCGGGATTGTGGTTTGAAATGATATATAACCGCAAAATTTTATATCTTTTAAATTGCGGATTGAAATGATAAATATCCGTATCACTTGACCATAGGATAGAAAATTATATACAGGCACCGCGGTATATATATAACTATTTAAATGTGATTTCTATGGTTTGTATGGAATACGGTTTATAATAATCTTAAATTTTATATTGTATAAATATTTTTCTTCCATATATATATATACATATGAAGTTGAAAATTTTGAAATTAAAAGGTGTATAAAAATCTTTATTAAAAATGGATGAAAATTAAGAAAATGGAGTTTAATAATTTATATCATATGTTTAAATGTTAAGTTTGGAAATTTTAATATATGATATTTATAATTGGATTTTTCCCAAAATAAATTGAAATGAATATTCTAGTATAATTTGAATTGGGAAAAATATATATATTTTATTACTAGAAATTGAAGTCTTATTATTTATAGATTTTATATGAATATTCAAGACTAATTAATAGAACAATTGATTTGTTGAAAGCATAAAATCCAACTTTAGTTTGAAATATTGATACTCAAAATGGATATACGTATATATAAATAAATTGAAGTGGTTTTGGAACTTGAGAGAGATAATATAAATTTTGGTTTAGACTTTAATAAAGAAATATATTTGTAAAGCCATGAGAACTATTTTCTTTACAAAGTAACATTTAAGTTAAACCATTTAATTCATATACCGTTGAATGTCCAAACCATTCAAGTTTTTAGAAGTTATGGTTTTAAATTATGATTTTCAAAATATTATGCTTTGAAAATATTTGATTTTCAGACGTTATGAAGTTAAAGCATTATGATTTTGGAAAATAATTATATTTGGGATAAGTGATAAAATATGGTTTTGGGTTTTGAAATGATATCGTATTCATGGTTATGAAATGGAATGTTTATTCTGATTTTTAAAGTATAACCTATTTTTAAATGACCGCGGTGTTATAATAACGATGGGTTGGCAAAGAGACCGGGATCGGATATGGACATACTCTCTGTCGATACCGAAAACCACTTTGACTAACCGTGTACGCGGTGGAGATTCCAGAATGAAGTAGGTGGTGGCGACGTTTCCTGTAAGGTAAATACGTGGACCCGACTCCCGTGAGTTGGCATAAGGTGGCTAAAACAGGAGCGATTCTCAGGCCAATGAGGTCATTCCTCTGATCGGACCCTCCTCTTCGATATTATACTTTGATTTTGGATTGATTCAGTGGCCACTTCTATATTTTGATTTTGGGGAGTTAGTCCAAGGTGGGCGGTAACTGCGGCTACGCGTTTCCACCAGCCTGGATAGCAATTGGTATATCTACCCTGGCATTGCCTAGTTGTGCCGTGTCACCTACCATACCGAGCCTTTACTACGAGTTTCTATTTGTGTCGTACCTATGGAGTATCCTCTGGTAGCTTCCCGATCAGGAGGTATTACGGTACTGTATAGACTATTGGCATTATTTGTGTTAAGGGCTATATGGGTAACCCCTTAACGCTATTAAAAAGTAAGTTTATTTTATAAATAGACACTACTATAATAGCGCAATATACTACATAGTAAATAGTTTAACGGATCCTTAGGAGATGTAAATCCCGAACATCTCTTGAGTTACTGTACTCATATTTATTTCTGTTAATTTAACTCACATAAGATCTTTTAGTCTGACTCGAGTGTTTTTGTCTTTTCAAATTCGCTCGGGTCAGTCCGAGCGTTTCAGGATCGAAGATTTTAGCTTTGGAGGATGAAGACGAAGAATCCGTATTATATTATTTATAGTATTGCACCACACTCTAAATTTCCGCTGCATTGATTGTATTGGTATGTGTAACTCTGATATTCATTGTATAAGTAAAATAAATATTTTGTAAACAGTTATCACGAACTGTATATTGATTATTATATTTTATCCTTCCGCTGTGAGATTCTATTTTGTTTTATTTCTTCTCTATTTTTTATTTACCCCATAACAATCCGCCCTTGCGTATGCTTTGAATTGGCACGTGTGTCGGTTTAAAGTGTGCGAAAAGGCGGGATGTTACAATTGTCATAACAATGTTATGGCCTCAACATTTAGAATCACCCCTAGTCCACTTATAAATTTGTGCATGCACACACACACACACGCACACACATTGCTTTTGTTATTACGCTCATTCAAGGCGATGTACGTAGCCTATTGGTTAAATTCAGTACGATCGCTTGTTTAAAATATTTCCAATTTAAAGCCCATTGACTAGGTTTGAATAAGAATTTAGGATTGACATACTATGCTCGATATCATTTATAAAGTTCGAGTCTGATACTCCTTCATAAGAAGTTTGTTGTTTCCATAAACAATTTTCTAGTACATCTTAAATACTCGAGCATGCTATTAACTGCTATTTTGTGATTCTAATTTAGGTTTGATACTTGCACACTTTACCTGTTACATAAGCAAATTGTGATATAGTAGACAACAAAACATATATTGTTGGAACTGAGTCGGTCAACAGCTGGTGGAATGGGTGAATTTCAAAAAAAAATTAATCGAATCTTAATGGGCTTGTGAAGTCTAATGGTTGTACCGAATCCACTCTAGTTAGTTTAAAATCACATTTCATTTAATTCTACTGATTTAATTAATTAATGTACGTTAATTAACTTAACAATTATAAGTTTCGAGTATGTCGATATATATTCGTGTATATGTAAGCGTAATGTGTAACATAGCAAGGTGTACATGGTTAATGATTATATAAGTAGATATTGGGATTTACATCCACTATGTAAGAATTAGCCATTTATATATTCGTTAATTATCTCAAAAAACCATTTAATATATTAATAAAATAAATAAATACAAATTTTCAAAATTATTTATATATAATAAATAATAAAATATCTCATCTTACTAAGTCATTAAATTTTAAATTCAAGTTTTATATTTAAAACATCTAATTATGACTTAGGAAATTATTCTAAAATTAAAAACTAAATCATAAAGATATCAGTTATTTTTTAGTATTTATATATATGTTATTTATATAAAATAATTATTGCATCCAATTTTTTATAGTTGTAAATATATTATTTATTTAAAATACACAACACTATTTTTAATATGTTTAAAAAAATTATACCTAAATAAATATTTATCTTAAACTAAATATTTTAGTTGTATATATATGTAAAACATTATTTAGCTAGTAAGAAAAATAAATTACTTTTTATTTATATCTATACATATTATTGATTTATTTAAAACACATAAGACTATTTTATTTTAATATGTATAATATATATGTTATAAAATAAATATTTTAAAATTATATACATATTTGCTAGTAAGTAATTTTAAAAAAAACTAATTTTTGTTAAAATAACATATATATATATAATAGTATAAAAAGTAAAAAATTTATTAAAATAAATAATATATTTTAATTAAAAAAATTATTTTTTCTGCTATAGAATTTTTTTTAAACTATAACAGCTAAAGATAAATTAAAGAATTTAATTTAATATATATATATAGTTCTAAAATAGTTTTAAGGTATTTTAGGTTATAAAATTAGTAAATAATCATTTAAAGTTAAAAATAAATATTTATAATATTTAGAAAATTAGTATATACATACATATATATACATACATATATATATATATATATATATATATTAGAATACAAGCATTATTGAATTTGAACTATTTACATATATTTCATATTTAAAGTTTGAATTAAATTAACAACTCATATAAATTAATTATTTAATATAATTTAATATGTACACATACACATATACATACAAACATATATATATATACACACACATATATATGTGTGTGTGTATGTATATTAATATTTATGGTGAGATAATAACATTTATATAATATCGTTATTATGAGATGAAAAACATATAATGAACAATATATGTAATACCAAAGAATATACCAAATAGAAGTAGTCTTTGATTGACATGTCAATTCAAATCGTCTTATAAATCTCCTAAATGTAGGTCCAAAGGTGCAAACTTGGGAGTGCCAACACTTGAAAGAGTTCTGTATTTGATTTAGGGTGTGTTAAAACTCAGCTGTAGGTTGAATTACATGGGGTTATGGCGGGCAAGGAGTGGGAGAGATGGAGTAATAATTAAGCTAAAAAGTGGAAGTCTAGGTTCACTTAAACAAAGGATCTAATAGAAATATCATTCCACCATCTCCTCTTTCCAAGTCATGCCCTAAAACCCCTTTTCCCTCATGATTTTTTGGCTCATCTAAATTTGGTTAATAATTGACCAAATAAATCTCAAAACCCAATAACAATTAATTCCACTTTAATTCAATTTAAATTCTTATTGATTTCGTACATCGATGCACACATATATAACTTTTTATATACGTACCTAATTGATTACTAATATCACCCAAAACATTTCTAGAGGCTAAGCCCATTTACTAAATATATTCCAAATATTAAATACAATAATAGCTAAAATTGCTTTAAATATCAATTAATTTAATTAATTTACAATACTTTATAAACTAATTAAATCAAGTGGCGATTCAAAGACTGAAATGAATTCAGTTGTGCTACTCACGGACATGAATCAAGTCAGCGACTAATATTTAAACAATCAAGCACAAACATTCATACATCATCTTAGCTAGTTGTGTGATAGTTTGGTCGAACTCATCACTTACAAATCTCATTAGTAAAAACCAATTTTAAAATTTAAGTGGTACCTTTTAGCAATGATTATCTATACTAATTCTCTTCTTAGCACTATATCACTATATTATTTATGGAATTTGGTTTTGGTCAAAATTCCAACATCATCCATATTCAACTCGGTTTTGTCCATAAAAAAGACATTGGTTCAATAATAACGTTTGTTATTAGACATACTAATATGGCTAGAGATTTTAACTTTGCATTGACTACAATCGACCGACGAATTCTTTATTGAACAATTTTTTACTTCTAATGCTTTCAACACAAACCCAACTACAGTCGCTAGATAGTCATCATGCCATGATTCAACTATAATCAAAATGGATTATCCTTATTGAAGCTCAACGGTAATCTCAAGTTGAGAAATTGTGTAATATCATCACTCTGAGGTTTCCTGTTTGACCAAATTGTTATTAACTAACAGGAAACTCCCAGATGAGTCATGATATAGTTATTTAATCACTATAAATATGTAACCCCTTGGTGTCTCCAGTAGCCATGAGCAACATACTATTGAACATTTGGCGAGTTTTATGTACTTTGGTCTCAACAGATGTATCAATATACTTTCCCGAGACTTCTTGAACAAGAATATTTAAAATAGTGTGTTACTTTATTTTGTTATAATTTTCTCATGATTACAAATCCTTATAATTAATATCACATAACATATCATTTAACGATTTTCTATTTAATATACATTGAATTAATTACTTAATTAATCATATCATTATATAACAAAGTATATAATATAAATCAAATACCTTTATTACCAATATGAATGGTTAAAGAGTTAGATATGCATAACAAGCTACATAATTGCCCTTAAGGCATACCCTTAACTCACTTATATATGATAATTTGTATTGCTGCTGATCATGAATCCATCTTATATGCTCCACATTAAATATTTTCTATGGTGCTCGTGTATATCGTTTGGGACAATCCCAAAATCCTTGTATATTGAATATTAAAAATGTCATTTTCAAATCAAATTTCAAGTATTAACTACCAAACTAAAATGAGTTTAACATGGGTACACTGTTAACAGTTATAAATTTGTCGTTTAATTTACAGTTTTAGAAATATTTTAGTACCTTTAATGTGATTTTTTACAAGCACATACTTCATTTGCATTTCCACTAAAAATCAAAATATCTGATTTCTTTGTTAAAATATTTGCTCAATTTTGGGTGATCACCAAATGAAACTTTTGTCTCAGTTCTTGGATCTTGTCTGAAACCCAAAACTCAATAACTTTACCACTAACTTCGAGACACATGGTTTTATATGCAAACATTCTATTCTAAATCATTATTTAGAGACTTCTTTCAACATAAATGTCCTAAAACTCAAAATCATATTGTCGACAATTTTGTAAGTAAAATCTGAAATAACTTAAGCACATTGAAGGTGTATCTATTATGCTGATTTCAACCATTGAAATTTACAATATTATTATTATCAATATTGCTTACCATAGTCCAATTGCATTGGTCTTTATCTTAAAGGCGTATTTATAGCTAATGGATCATCCCTTTGGGTGCAACTATCAATCATAATTTGATACTGTACTTGGAATCTATTCAGGATTTGCGCATCGTGTCTTATGGAAGAGTTAGTATACTTAATGGCTTATTGTCAATCGAGGAAATTATTTTTCTTGACAATGATACAAAACTCATAGTTTCTCTTTAATGTATGATAATTCATGTTAGACATTCTAATTTGTTGTGTCCATGTAGAATTAGCTAATTTCATGTCATCTTTTATAATGAATTTATCTTTGGATCATATCCAAATCCATTTTACTATGAATAAACTCTAAAAGTAATCCCTTTTTCAAGAAGCTGATGTTTTTTGAAACAATAATTGTTTCTCAATATGACATAACATGCATTCTGAAACATTTTATGAAATGTCCTTAGATATGTATAAAATTGATTTAGTTTTTAGTTTATGAAACTTATGTTTATAACATAAATTGGTCAATCAATATTGGTCTACCCTAAATTGCTTTGGGTTGATCCACACAAGATCCCTTAAAAAAAAAATACCCGCAGCATCTCAGCTCACATAACTTGTCAACTCCTTAGCTTAAGATATGTAGGGGTTTCTTTAAACTTTTGCCTTGTTTGATCTCGTAAGTTATGCATTAGATGAAATTAAGTTTAACCTATGTACTTACTCCTAAGTATACACATCCTAATAGGAAAAAGTTAAATCATCTTCACTTATCATCAAGTGTTCTTTATCCAACAAAATCTGATTACTCCTTATCAATACATTATTACTGTTGTAGATAGGAGTGATTATTAAGATGGAACCCTTTTTGTTTTAGGTACATTTCGAACTCTTTTTCAATATACTCACATATTCGATCAAATCAAATGATTTTATTTTACGTTGCCCATTATGTTATTTACTCGTTTTATAAGCTATGAACCTATCATAAAGTACTACATGTGTATCAAATACACATGTTTATGTTTGTCATAATTTATCAGTGTATTTAATAAAGTGGATAGGTTTTGGTATTATTTTACATTTGACTGCATGCATTTATATGTATGAATCTAAAGAATTCATTAACTATGTTGTTGCTTCCAGTGATTGGGTCCTTAGACATTTGAGATAAAATTCACTAGCACCATATGATTTATCATCATATGATTAAAGGTTGATTTCTCAAAGATATGGCATAGTCCATAATTTCAAAATAATTATATTTTTTAGATACTTCTATATTTTCTATAGCTTATGCATTACTTGTATTTGTAAAAAATACCATTATTATATATTTATCTTTTGACCAATATATATATTATTCATTTTAAAATAAAAATATACCTATTTTCAGTCACTACCGAAAACAAATATTATTTCATAAATAATACTAAGTGTATTTAAGAAGACAATCTTTCGTAACTTGATGCATCCACTAATAAGTGTCATATGGTATGCTCCCACTATTTTCTCCATTACAATAATAGCTTATTAAATATAAGGCTCCATTCAACAACTTATTATGGAATTTTATTTCATCTATTATAATTAGTTTGTAGTCGAGGGTTTAAGATTAAATATTTTTGAACTCGAAGAAATAATTTATATAAAAAACAAATTTCTGTATGTAAATACATTTGGAATAAAAACCATATTTCCCATTCCTTATTAGGTATCTACAAGCATTTTCTACAATTCTCGTTTTCGGTGTCTCTTCCTGAAGTAAAGGTGACTATCCACTCTCTTCATTCCAACTATGCTAATGTTACATCCACTCTAGAACATTCCTTTTCCTTTTAAAAATGGTCAAATTTGTAACGACCCGTAATTTCGCTACTTCAAAAATGAGAGATATTGTTTATTTTAAATTTATAAAGGGTTTAGAAACATAAATAAAAATGTTATATATAATAAAGAAATTATTTATTCTTATAGTTAATAATTAAAAAGTATATATTTGAATTTTAGAAAAATCAACAAATGTTAAGTTTTGTTACAAATAAATAAAGGATTAAACAGTAAATGTAACAGCCCTAGTTTTTCTGGCAATTTATTTCTTTTTATTTGTAAAACCTTGAAATTTAATATAAATTTTAACTTGATTTAATCATTTCCCAAAATTCTAGGTATAAAATGAAGTTTCGAAATTTGTAACTTTGTTAAAGGACAACTCCAAACGGGAATTTTAATAAAAATGAATTTTGTATATTTTAAATACGAAGAATGTAAACGAATTTAATTTTAAGCTAAGTAATTACTTTTGACAAGTTAGTGTATTTATAGACCCTAAAATTTCGCATTTAAAAGGGCACAAATTTTTAATGGTATATAACGTATATAGGAAAACGTATTAATAAAAAAAAAATCAACGCATTCAATTTGCTTTAAATTGTCCAATAAAACTTTACCGTTTCTTTATAAATCAATGATGGTCTACATACAATTTCATTTGGTTAATAGGTATATAATCTGTGATTTCCTTTTTCATTCTTAGCAATTAATTCTGCCGTTTCTCCACATAAGATTTCGCATATAATTCACGAACAAAATCAAATAGGATCTTTGGATGGGATAACGTTCCAAATCTAATAATTTTGACCGGACAAATCAACGCAAGTTATTATATAAAAAGAAGGTAACGTTCGAAATTCTTCAAATTGTGCTTCCTTACCGTTCTTTTATCAATCAATGCAAATAATTATTTTCTTCCCATACTCACTCCCGCAATCAACTTTTCTTACCTGGAAAGTTTCCAACGTTCAAAAAATAAAAGAAACCTCCATTTCAGTTCAAAACGGAAATGGTATTGTTTACCGTTTTCTTAATTTCAATCAAAGGAATTAAATACTTGCCTAAATACCGCAAGTTTATCCCCAAAATTCTAGTGCACGTTCGCAAGTAAATGAGAAAAAAAAATATAAAGATTTTTACTTGCCGTTTATTCTTCTCTGCATTGATTTCCTTGCCGAAACAAATGGGACTCTTGCCCAAATTTCTATTCATGCCTAAATTATCGTAACTCGTCTCTTATATAAATCAAACCCACATCACAAAGTTTCACCACCTCAACATTGTCCATTTGCATTGTTCCAGTTGCTTGCGTGAAAAACTTCTTCAGGTAAATGGCCGAACCTTGCTTTCATTTATTTTGTTCTTCTTGTTTCATTTGGTCCGACGTCCACACTACTTGGCTGCTCCACCACCTGTCCTTGCCACATCTCCTTTTTCCCTCTCTGATCTATTTTGACATACATGTCAGATTGTTGTAGGAAGTTAAGCTTAATATCCTTTTGCACTCTGTAGAAAAATGCATGCGCATCTGTAGTTGTGGCCACTTGAACTTCTTGCGTGAGTCATTTTTTTAAAATATGAATTGCTAAAGTGTGTCATCTTTGAAGAAAAAAATGGTAACAAACAAAACTAACATCCTTCATTTTGCATACACTCACACGTGCAAAATCACGTTTGTTTCAGCAGATAGGTAGAACTTTTTATTACCAAAATTATTTCCAAAATATGCAGTGACTTGTATATTTTGAGTGCATGCTTACGGGGTTTAAAATAGGCAAGGAGACCGTGTCATTTATTTAGATTGCATCACCTTGTTTTGTGAATTCATGCATGAGTCATTTTAATAAAATGTTAACAAAAGAAATAAAAGTATATTTTCATTTGGATCTCTGGAAGAAGTAAAAAAAAAAAAAAACAAAAGAAGAGAAATGCGTGTTTTAAAAGATGAGGTAGGAGTGGCTGTGCTATGTTGCGTGTTCAAGCTTTGGGAACCAACATGCTTCACTTTTATGCAACGTGATTATTTATACAGAGAAAGAAAAAAAAAGATATATTAGTTGCAAATTTCACTGTTATCAATTCTGAAGAATTTTAGTGTACGCCACCTGTTTGTAGAAAGGGAATAATGTATTGTGTCCACCTTTTTCTTTCCAGCTTTTGCCTAAAACTTTCCACTATAATTTTCATGGGTACGTAAATAGTTAAGATTTCACTGCCTGGCCTTGAGAATGTGGGCGAGTCGAGTAGTGGGAGTGGTCGAATCAAGTCAAATTCTATTCATTCCAGTTGTTTCGAAAATTTTGCTTTGACCGTAATTTTAAAAGTCGCATATTTGGTATTTGGATCTTATTATAGATTTGAATGAAGGCGTGGCATCCGCGGAAATCTAATTGTGCCATTTGTACGTTCCTTTATCAAGTGGTACAATCGTTTGAATCTGATTATCTGCAGTTTTAAGGTGAGTACTTCTCACCAGACAAACATACCTATATATCTGTGAATTTATCACAAGTGTAATTGTAAAATTTATCTTATTTAATTTTATCTGCCTGTGATATAAACGTATGATGTTAAACCCAATTATTTATTGACACATCATCAGTTGTTTATTTATTGAAGTATTATTGCAGTTATACTATTTAATGCTTATTTACTGTTAATCACACTGCAAGTTCCCTGTAAATTTAGGATCATTATAGGCTGAAATGATAGGCCTGAACGATAATTATTTACCCATTTATTTATTTAATTGTTCAATTATTTATTATTTAAATTGGGATTGCGGGTTTGAAACGATAGAACTCGGGTTTTTGTAAATTGCGGACTGAAATGATATATATTTGTATCACTTGACCTAGGCTAGAAAACTATATACAGACCCGTGGTTTATATAATATTTTATGAAATGTTTTAAAAATATTTTAAATAGGAAGTTTATGATATTCTGGCTTAAATGTATTTAAAGGATTTTATGAAATTTATAATGATATTTGAATGAGGCAAAATGTTAAATAATTGGAAGTTTAAGTAAAATTTTGGAATATAACTTATTCTGAATTTTTGTTAAAAGTGAGATTTTAATTAAGTAAAATAATTGATAATAAGTTATATTTGGGAATTTAAAATAGTTGTTAGGTTAATAATTTATTTCAGCACTTAAATGCTGTCTTTTGTAAATGAACTATTTTAACCTATGACTTTAGGTA
Source organism: Allium cepa (assembly GCA_030765085.1). Classification (NCBI taxonomy): domain Eukaryota; kingdom Viridiplantae; phylum Streptophyta; class Magnoliopsida; order Asparagales; family Amaryllidaceae; genus Allium; species Allium cepa. Next base: position 54,773,889 of record CM060935.1, on the reverse strand, counting down.
GCATTTTATAAGTGCTACGGAAACTGAATTTTGATTGTTTTAATAAAAGAATTTAATGGAAATAATCTTTGGGAAAAAGCTTAAATTTTGGAATTTAATATTTAATTAATAAAAATAAGGAATTGACTTTAAATGGTTTTAAATGGAAGAATTTAACTTTTAAATGTGAGTTGAAAGGCAGTTAATTCCTAAATAAATTGAATAGATTTAAATGGTATTTTATAAAAATCACTGATGTTTAAAAATGATATTATGATATTGAAGGTATTTGAAATTTATTTTGATTTTTAAAGTATAAATACCATTTTTAAAAGTTGTAACCACGGGTTAAAATAACGTTTGGTTGTTAAAGAGACCGGGATAGGATATCTGGCATACTCTCTGTCGATACCGAAAACCACTTTAACAACCGTGTACGTGGTGGAGATTCCAGAATGAAGTAGGATGGTGGTGACGTTTTCTTTAAGGTAAATACGTGGACCCAACTCCCGTGAGTTGGCATAAGGTGGCTAAAACAGGAGCGATTCTCGGATTAATGAGGTAGCACCTCTGATCGGACGCACTTCTTCATATGCCATTCTATTACTCTTGTGATTGTTTTGGTGCGCACCTTTGATTTGGGAGTGTTGTTCGAGGTGGGCGGCAGCTTCGCGCTGCGCGTTTCCATCGGTCCGGATAGCAATTGGTATGTCTACCCTGGCATTGCCTAGTTGTGCCGTGTCACCTACCATAGCGAGCCTTGTACGAGTTTGGTTTTCTCCCGTAGCCCGTATGGTATCCTCTGATGGCTTCCCGATCAGGAGGGACTATGATATTGGATGGACTACAGGGACTATTATGTGGTAAGGGCTATATGGGTAACCCCTTAACGCTATTTAAAAGTAAGTTTATTTTACTAATAGACATTACTATAATAGCGAATATTATTACGTAGTAAATAGTTTAACGGATCCTTAGAGGATGGGTGGTCCCAAGCATCCTTTAAGTTACTTGCTCTATATTACAGTACACTTGAATTAGCTTACACTATATAAGTATGTATGTCCTGACTCGAGTGTTTATGTTTTATTTTACGCTCGGGTCAGCCTGAGTTGAAGTTCAGCTTTCATTCCGGAGATAGGATTTCTGTAGATCTTTCAAGCTGTTGGCAAACTTTCAGTCCGTTATCTTATTTATGTAATCAAGACTATGGGATATTTGGACTTTTCTTTTGATGATTTAAACTATATTTGAGATTAAAGACTATGTAATTTTTATTTGTTTGAGACTATTTATAGTGGCTTCATGAACCACTAAGTATTTTTAATTCCGCTGCGAGTTTCTGATACCTGTGTCTATGATTCTGTGATTTGATTTCATTTGCTCCTAATTTATTTACAATCTATTGTTTTGAACTATTTGAGCTTGACATATTTTAAATTTTCGTTGAATTTGAATGGTACAAAATAGTGGATCATTACAGTTGGTATCATAGCTTTGGTTTAACCATAGCCTAAGGAGCAAAAAACTCATTAGAGATAGGGTAGCAATACCCTAGAATGAGTGAAGTCAAATTATAGAATCCTTTCCTTGTGAGAGAGCGTATTTTAAAGTATAAAATGATTTTCAAAAAGGTTTCAAAGAGATATTTTTATATAAAACCTTCCTGTTTTAAAAATAAAATTTTCCAACTATTTCTTTCCTTTTCTCCATCTTATAATTAGAGCCTTTGTTAAGTGCTTGTTAAAAGTTAAATTTTATCTTATCACTAGAATATCTTGACATCAATATTTTTCCTCTGTTCTTAAATTCATTCTTAATGTCTCAGGATGAATCGAGGAAATATTAGAGGTAGGGTACGAGCTGATGCCCCAGCTCCTCCACCCGCAGCCCCTGTTAGATTTACAAAGCTTTGCAAAGATTATACTGAGCTTGGTGGCACTAAGTTCACGGGTTCTAAATCCATAATAGAAGCTCAACAATGGTTGTGAGACTTGGAGAGAATCTTCTTCTGTCTTGAAATCACAAATGCCCAGCAGAGGCAATTGGCGGCCTGGCATATGAAGGGAGCCGCTTTGAATTGGTGGCTATCAGTCACTGCTCACACTAATGAGGCTGACATCACCTGGGAGCAATTTAGGGAGGCCTTTCTTATCAAATGGATGCCCGAGGCGGGGAAGTCTCAGCTATATCGATACTTTATGGATTTGAAGCAGGGCGATATGTCCTTCACGAAATACGAGAGAAAATTTAATGAGCTCTCGCAGTATGGCCTGAATTTGATAGACACCCCGCTTAAGAAGAACGAGAAATTTATCGTTGGTGCTCGCCCCGAGTTTTACGATCGGCTTATTACCCACGTGCATGGGACATTCACCGCTTTGATGGACATGGCTCTTCGGTATGAGAACCCTACCTCTAGGGCCACTCCAGCTGCCCAATCTGCACCGTCTCAGTCTTCTGGAAATTCTAAGAAAAGGAAGTCAAATTTCTACCGTCATAAGAGGAACAGGACTCAAGGGCTGGTGTGACGACCCAAACTCTATGTCCAATAAACGACATCAAATTCGCATCGCCGGAGCTTATAACAACAATTAGATGAATATAAAACAGCGGAACAGAATCAATATCATAAATAATATCACTGTTACAACATCAACATAATATCCATACTATATCAGAGTACATAGTACATACACCACAATCTCTAAATACAACATCATGATAATACAACAGTGAACATATATCCAAAAGTTCTCAAATGAGAGAGATGCTAATGAACTCCCAAAAGCTAACACCTGCAATCTCCAAAGCTCCTAATATATCTCCAAGATAAGAGCTCCAAAATACTGCTACTCCAAAATATAGAAACCTGCTACTAGGCTGCCCGTGTGGAAATAATGGGCACCCAGAGTTTAGGAAAGAAAACAATAAACTCCGGATCAGTCATGGGACTGGTATGAGTAAACAAAAACAGTTGCATTTAAATAAAACAAGATTTATAAAAGAATTTTCGGAATGCTTTTAAAAAATGGAACTACCATAAGACCTCCCGCCACACACACAATGCAAACGCAGAATTGGAGGAGATTTCTTCTTATGACAGTTAAATATGCTTGATACGAGAAAAGAATTCTTTGTTATTATTACTAGTGCATAGTGATAGTAAATCATTTCTGAAAGTAGAATATTAATCTTAGCCAACATACGACCATTATCGTATGCCTACTATAGCTACCATGTTTTGTGGCAGGTTACCGCCACGCTGCATGACAGGTTCTACAACTAAAACCGTACAGGGTTTCGTATTGGAAATTGGATTTCCAACTAATGGTCAGGCCAAGGAACTTCCCATTGCCACATGAGAACGCCTCTGGAAGGACGTCCCCGAGAACCAAACCGGATCTCTACCAACACAAGGCCGGGTTACCCCTAACTGGGTAACTACTGACACGAGTATGCCATCTCCCGGTCGTAACCAACCTTTAACCGGGGCCCCAGCAACAAATCACAAAATCATATATATATATCTGCGATATCCACATAAGTTAAGTATCTGGGCTCCATACCATGATACCACTTCTATCCAGAAGGAAATGTACATACCCTAAGGGGTGCTACCCCCAATAACCTTGCCGCATCTTTCCTGTTTTGACCATTTCGGGGTGTGAGGTCCGACGAAGTCACGTCCACAAAAACACACTTTATACAAAAGCCGTGCTTTGGGTCAACAAATGATCATCACAATGATCACCAAGATAGACGATCAAACAAATGATCCTATCACAAATAATCAACACAATGATCATTTCAGCAACACTCAGCATGTCACATTACCAAATTGGGAATATATCGCTGATAACTTCAACTATATAACCTCTGAGCTCGTACGTCTCAGAGAAGGGTGTTAAGCTAAGAGAATAAATTCTCCGCCACCAACAGAAATATATTTGAAAGAAATCTGCTTTATGTCTCAATTTGTAATGTCAGACACACAAACCATACAAGTCTGTTCTGGGTTCGAACAGAACCGAAGGCACTTCCAAAGAAGTCCTTGCAATCCGGATATCCACAATTCTGATCGGATTTACCATCACATATGGAGAACTCTATACCGGAGCAACTCGGTGCAGAGTCAATCGACAGGTCATCCTATCGCTCTCGCAAATACCCGGTCTTCAACACCGGTCTTCAAATGCTATCCAATTCGACGTATCACTATTCGGAATGGGTTATACGACACGAAGGTCATCTCCCGGTTAAACCGAATAGTGAGCGTTAATTTAAAAACAATGTGGATGTCATTCATAATAATTCACAGGTTCGATGTGGGTTTCGGATAACAAACTGAAATCCGATTCCCTGTCGCATCGAAGTTTAAATGCCGTTTTACGGGCAACAGGGTTTTTTTACATCTATACAGAACGAATCATAATCACAGTGCAATAACATGGCAATTATATCATACAGAATTACAACCAGAACAGAGATGATATCAATATAAGTTAACAACAATAGTTAGTTATTTATAAATCAAAACGAATGAGATAAATTAACCAATATTTATTTTATCGATTATTCAATCAATGATCTATTATTCTTAATGATAATTAAATTAATCTTAATCGTCTTGATACATTGATTTTTCCTTAATTAGTTATTTTAATTAAGTGTCAATTTAAATTAATTAACTTGCTTTATCAAATCAATAAATTCTTAGTTATAAATTTATTTGAGTACTTAATTGTTTATTAAATCAATTTTTATCACAACTTTAAATTATTCTAAATTCCTTTTCAAAACTATTGATAAAAATTGTTTACCTTAATTTCCATTTGAAAATCTGTTTTATATTTTTAAAAATTAATTTGTTGATACGTTGGAATTTTAACGTAAATCAATTTAAAATTCTTCCTTTAAAATCTAAAAACTTTAATTAAAGGGTTAAATAATTTTTTTTTTTAATTTAAACTTTCATTACTTAATCAAAGAATTAACAATGCTATAACATTTGTTAAATAATTTAACTTAGCTAGATTTATATTATTTACATGGCAACACAAAATCCTCTTGAAGATTTTTAAATGGGCTTAGCCCATCATAAACAACCCGTGTAACAAAGGTCACGAGCCCGATCCTTTCTCTTCTTATCCCAGTTTCTTTCCTTCCCCCAGTTCTTTTTTTTTTATCTAACGCTTGTATATGTCAAACTGGAAAGAAGTCTCCTTCACACGCTCGAGTTCGACCCTGAGTTCGACCCTCTCCATGCCCGATAACATCACCGAGTAACCCAGACCTTCTTCTCCTTCATTTCCCTTTTGTTTCTTTGTTTTTTTTTTATACTGGCACATCACCACCACCGTGCACGTGCACGGTGGTTCGTCGCGACTCTGGTGATCGCCTCGATCACCGGCAAGTCGAAAAATCGCTGCAGATGCTAAATCGAACATTGGTTCGATCGAAAACACTCGAAATCAAAAAATCGCCTCTTCATCGAACTGTAACCCAAAAACCCATTGAACAAAACCTCTTCGCCGCCACGCCTCGAGTCACCAGAAGGTTCGTCACTTCGGCCTTACCACGTCCATACCCCGAGCCAACATCTCCCCCAAAATCTTCGAACTCGATCAACTCAAAAGGGCGCAATCGAAATTTTTGTACAGAACAAAAAAAATGGTATTAAAACCCTAATGCGACCTCGAATCCAAATCTCACGCAATAGATAATTTTTCTGATATTTCTCGTGACATCCCTAATGTTTGTACTTGCTTCAATTTAATTCTCAACCTTTTAAATAGATTAAATTTCCTGGAATTTGTGGAAATACAGTTTTCATTCATAAACGAACTGCTGATACAATACCAATCTAAAAATCCTCATTTTGTTTTTTTAAAAATCATAAATTGAAGTAAGAATTCAAGCTATATATTCGAATCATTAAATTAAAATTTTTGAATTCATTATAAAATCTATTGTTACTGTAAGCTGAGTGTTCCAGAGTCAGGTTCTTCATTTTCGAACTTGAAATAGTTTGCTAAATCATAACTTAAGTTTAGGCCACTCATTTCTTTTTAAAATCCCAGTTTTAAAAAAAAAACATTTGTATGAAAACATATGATTTTTTTTTTTTCTGTTTTCTCTGAAACCAAAGATTGGAAGAATAGCTACAACAAAGATATGCAGAGTCATCCTTTAAAACATACATAGCCAAACATAATTTGTTTATGGATCAAATACACATGATTTTAGATATCCAAAGCAGTAAGTTTACTCACTTGACAATATTTGAAAATAGAGGATGCTTTTGTTTTTGGAATCTGCAGTTGGTCTTTCTCTCCTTCACTCTCTGATTTTTGCTTTTATTTTTTTCTTTATAAAAACAATAAGGTTTTAAATATTTTCTTCCCAGACTTTGCTATGTTTTTGTTCGAATGAACCAAAGCAAATATGCATGTATATGTAGAAGAGATAGTTTGTACAGGGTAGGGAAAATAGGCTGAGTCCAGCAAAGCAAGTACAAGTTGAAGTATATAAAAAAAACTAACCATGCTTTTAGATCTGCTATGCAGTAATAACATTAAATGAAGTATGTTGCTTGTATTTAATGCAGTTATGCTTCTTTGCTAAAGGTGATAGCATTAAATGAAGGTATGGAAAAGGAATGTTCAAGTTTTCTTCTTTTTCCTATTTGCAGCATGTTATGTTCTGATTTTTTTTTTTTATATGTATAGTTTATATACTTTTTACAGTTTTATAATCCTTCATACCCTTTTGTTATCTTATTTTATTTGTTTATTTGTTTACATTGCTTAAATGTTAGATTTTTTTTTTTTTTGTTCTCTTATGTCTTTATATTGTTTATAGCAACTTGTTTTAGTTATTTTGCTAAATATATGAAAAGTTGTTTTATTTTATTTTATCTTCTTTTGCTTACATATTTTACTGGTTTGTACATTTGTTCATTTGTTCATTTATTTGTTTATTTATTCTTTTGTTCATTGTTTGTTCTTTGTTTATATCTTTTATTTATTTATTTGTTTGATCTTTTATTTATATCTTTTATTTATTTATTTGTTTAGAAGTTTAATTATTTGTTATGTGATTTAAATCTTATAATTTCATCATAACTTTAACAAATTTTAAATTCTATTAAAAGATCATCTATCAATATCTCTTTTTATTTAATTCTATATTAATGTGTAATATTAATATCAACAATAAAATATTTAGATTAAATTTTACTAGTTAGATCCCGAAGTTCAAACAATTTATCTAATTTTAAATTTCAAAAATTTCGGGATGTTACAATATCCCCTCCTTAAGAAAATTTCGTCCTCGAAATTAAAAGAGAGAGAAACTTAAACAAAGAATAGATGAATTTATAAATAAGGAATTGACTTACAGTTTTAAGTCGAGATGTCAATTCTGCATTTGGGATATGATTTCTTCATATTCTCTTCAGTCTCCCAAGTACAGTCCTTTGGATCGCCACTCCATTGAACTTTGACCAATTTCACAATCTTGTTCCTCAATCGCTTCTCATCACGATCTACAATCTTTATCGGTTCCCTTCTAACTGCCAAGTTGGGAGTGATTTCAAGATCCTGCTGAGCAGCTTCTTCAATAATATCATCTGGATCGTGCACATATTTCCGAAGATTAGAAATATGGAACACATCATGTACGCCAGATAACCAGTTGGGTAACTGCACTCTATATGCTAGAGAACCAATCCTTTCCAGAATAGGAAAAGGACCAATATAACGCGGTGCTAACTTTCCAGTTTTCCCAAATCTGAACACTCCCCGCATCGGAGATACTTTTAGAAATACAGAATCTCCAACTTGAAATTCCAAATTTCTCCTTCGACGGTCATAATAGCTCTTCTGACGACTTTGGGCAGTTAATAACTTCTTTCGAATAAATTCTACCTTCTCAGTGGCTTCTTTTATCATATCTGGTCCAAGAACAAGTCTATCACCTGATTCGATCCAACATGTAGGTGATCGACACGGACGACCATATAAAGCTTCGAAAGGAGCCATTTCTAAACTGGCTTGATAGCTGTTATTATATGAGAATTCAACCAGATGCAAATGGTCCTCCCAAGAACCACCAAAATCATGAACACAAGCACGCAGTAGGTCTTCTAAAACTCGGTTAACCCTCTCAGTCTGTCCATCAGATTGCGGATGGTAAGCAGTACTGAAATTTAATTTCGTTCCTAAAGCGTCTTGAAATGCTTCCCAAAATCTACAAGTGAAGATCGGGTCACGATCACTCACTATACTACTGGGAATACCATGGAGGCGAACAATTTCCTTTATATAAATACCTGCCAAGCTTGCCGCAGTACGAGTGGATTTAACTGGAATGAAATGGGCATTCTTGGTTAGACGATCCACAATAACCCAAATCGCTTCATTGCCTTTCCTGGTACGAGGCAATCCATCGATGAAATCCATCGATACTTGATCCCATTTCCATTTCGGTACTTCCAAAGGTTGAAGTAAACCGGCCACTTTCCTTTGGTCGCTCTTGATCTGCTGACAAGTAGCACATCGACTCACATAAATAGATATGTCTCTCTTCATCGTTTTCCACCAGAATGTCCTTTTAACATCACGATACATTTTGTTGACTCCGGGATGGATGTTAAATTTGGATTTGTGGCATTCGTTCAATACTTCACGTTTCAATTCTGGAATGTCAGGGACACAAATTCTGCCCTTCATCCTTATAACTTCTCTATTATCTAATTCAAAAGTAGTATCCTCTCCTCGATCTATTCTTCTACGCATTTCTCGAAGAAACTTGTCTTCCGTTTGCCTGCTCGCGATCTTCTCAAGGAGAGTAGGAGTGATAACAAGATATGCAAGAACAGCATGTCTTCTACTTAAAGCATCGGCTACTACATTGGCTTTTCCCGGCGTATATTGGATATTTAAGTCATAAGATGCCAGAAATTCCAACCAACGTTGTTGTCGCAGATTCAGATCCTTCTGGGAGAAAAGATATTTCAAGTTTTTATGATCGGTGAATAATTCGAATTTTTCACCTATAACAAAGAGAGTTTATTAAGTATATTTCTTTAGCTAATTTCGCAAATTATTTAGAAAGCTGAAAAGATTCTTACCCAGAAGATAATGTCGCCATATTTTCAAAGCGAAAACAACAGCCAAAAGTTCCAAATCGTGCGTTGGGTAGTTCTTCTCATGCGGACGTAATTGTCTACCCGCGTAGGCAACTACCTTTCCATTTTGCATTAATACTGCACCTACCCCTTCACCACTTGCATCAGTATAGACAGATAAGCCTTGGTTCCCGTTAACAATAGTGAGAACAGGAGCAGTGGTTAATCTCTTTTTCAACTCTTGAAAAGCTTCCTCACATTTTGAAGTCCAATCAAATTCTACACCTTTCATTGTTAGCTTAGTTAATGGGCTAGCCAACTTAGAAAAATCTTGAACGAATTTCCGGTAATAGCCTGCTAAACCCAAAAAGCTTCGAACTTCTTTTGGAGTAGTGGGTTGTTTCCAATCAAGAATAGCGGAAATTTTGCTAGGATCTACTGAAATTCCTTCTTCATTAACAATATGGCCAAGGAATTTGACTTCATTGACCCAGAAGTGACATTTGGAAAATTTCGCATATAGAACATTTCTCCTCAAAATCTCTAAGACAATTCTAAGATGCTCGGCATGCTCATCTTTAGTTTTGGAAAAAATTAAGATGTCATCAATGAATACAAGCACAAATTTATTTAAAACTTCCCGAAACACGCGAGTCATCAGATCTACGAAGTATGCTGGAGCATTGGTTAGTCCGAAAGGCATAACTAACCATTCATAGAACATATTAGGACCTCTGAAAGCGGTCAGATGTACACAATCTTCAGCGATTCGTAATTGATGGAATCCTTGGGCCAGATCCATTTTTGAAAAGAAACGAGCGCCGTGCAACTGATCAAATAAATCATCAATCCTGGGCAGTGGAAATTTATTCTTGAGAGTTTGTTTATTTAGATCGCGGTAATCTACACACAATCTCAAAGATCCGTCTGATTTAGCAACAAATACGACGGCTGAGCCCCATTCGGAAACACTGGGTCGAATTAATCCTTTTGCTAGTAGCTCATTAGTTTGATGAACCAATTCAATCTTTTCCCTAGGTGCCATCCTGCGACTTGCGTGAACAACAGGACGAGTATTAGGTAAAAAATCGATTCGGAATTCTATTTCTCGATGAGGAGGTAAAGATTTCACTTCTTCAAATACGTCAGAAAAATCCCGAACAACAGGTATAGACTGCAAAGTGGGTTCAAGATTTCCCAAAGTATATATCAATCTGTCGCTCCTTGGACTTGGATTCTCACAAGAGATTTCAATAAAATTTCCAAAATTTGTTTGGATTAAAACTGTCCGATTACTACACTCCAATCTAGCATCGTATCTCGTTAACCAGTTCATACCGAGTAAGATTTCAAATTCATCAAATTCGAGGACATACAGGTTGATAGGAAATTTATAGCTAGCATATGAAATAGGAACTCTCTTACAATATGAACTTAGATTTGCGGGACCTCCAACCGGATTTTTCACGCAAATAAGATCGTCAGCAAATTTAGTTTCAAGTCCTAATCCTTTTACGGTTTGTTGGGAAATAAAGCTATGTGAAGCTCCTGTATCAAATAAAACTCTAACAGTTCTATTATTAATAGTAAGGTTACCTTCCAAAACACTTTTCCCTTTGTCAGCTTTTGAAGATGAGGGGTCCTCCTTTATTGCATAGACTTTTGCTACCTGCGCTGGCCTCATCACTGGGCAATCTTTAACTAAATGTCCCGGTTTATGACAATTGTAACATTCTCTAGCTGGTCTCTTGGGTTTTGGGCAGTTATTTGAATAGTGGCCTTTCTCTTTACAGTTGTAACAAGTGACATTTTCTGCTGCGCTTCCCTGAATGCTCCTCTTCTTCTCATTGCCTTGCCAAGGTTTCTTGCCTCCGAATTTACGCTTTTTATAATTCTGACTACCTGAATTACCTTTCTCCACAGTCGCTTCCTGTATATCAAGAGTAGCGTACCTGTAACCCATATCTACTAAATCTGAGAAAGATTCTTTAACATGACCCGTCATTCTTCCATGATATTTCCGGTTCATTCCTCGGATAAACCTTTCGTTTTTCTTCAGAGGTGTATTTAGCAATTCCGGACCAAACCGAGATAGTTCACTGAATTTATTCAAGTATTCTTCAAACGACAAACTTCCTTGTTTCAAATCCAGAAATTCCTGATACATTCTAGAAACACCTGCTGATGGCATGTAACGTTTCTCAAACACTTCTTTAAAACGATCCCAAGTGAATTCTTCCTCGGGTTCATCTACAATGATGGTTTCCCACCAAGCTGAAGCTTCTCCTTGGAGTTGCCAAGAAGCTATAAGTCTTTTCTGCTCATCCTGCAATTTTAGTCCTTTAAAAATCTTTTCACACGATCTTACCCAAGCTTGAGCGTCAATAATTGACTCTTTGCCAATAAATGGTTTTCCACCAAGCTTTTCAAACTTCTTATATAATTCAGCCAAGTCCGGCTGCTGCTGAATTTCTATTACTGCTTCTGCGGCTGCGGGAATTTGATTTGGTACTGCAGCATTGCCTTGACCCCTCACTCTTCCTCTGCGTCCACTCATTTTCACTATCTGAGATTAGTAAGAAAATTGATTTAGATATGCAGACGAAATATCTTAAGGAATATCAGCAGTAAAAATAACTGACTAAGAAAATTTTAAAGTCTCAAATTTTATTATACTCATTCTAGGGTATACTTCACCCTATCTCTAATGAGCCGTCTAATGTGTTATACTCCGTAGCTAAAGTTCTTACTCAACCAATAGCTCTGATACCACTTTGTGACGACCCAAACTCGATGTCCAATAAACGACATCAAATTCGCATCGCCGGAGCTTATAACAACAATTAGATGAATATAAAACAGCGGAACAGAATCAATATCATAAATAATATCACTGTTACAACATCAACATAATATCCATACTATATCAGAGTACATAGTACATACACCACAATCTCTAAATACAACATCATGATAATACAACAGTGAACATATATCCAAAAGTTCTCAAATGAGAGAGATGCTAATGAACTCCCAAAAGCTAACACCTGCAATCTCCAAAGCTCCTAATATATCTCCAAGATAAGAGCTCCAAAATACTGCTACTCCAAAATATAGAAACCTGCTACTAGGCTGCCCGTGTGGAAATAATGGGCACCCAGAGTTTAGGAAAGAAAACAATAAACTCCGGATCAGTCATGGGACTGGTATGAGTAAACAAAAACAGTTGCATTTAAATAAAACAAGATTTATAAAAGAATTTTCGGAATGCTTTTAAAAAATGGAACTACCATAAGACCTCCCGCCACACACACAATGCAAACGCAGAATTGGAGGAGATTTCTTCTTATGACAGTTAAATATGCTTGATACGAGAAAAGAATTCTTTGTTATTATTACTAGTGCATAGTGATAGTAAATCATTTCTGAAAGTAGAATATTAATCTTAGCCAACATACGACCATTATCGTATGCCTACTATAGCTACCATGTTTTGTGGCAGGTTACCGCCACGCTGCATGACAGGTTCTACAACTAAAACCGTACAGGGTTTCGTATTGGAAATTGGATTTCCAACTAATGGTCAGGCCAAGGAACTTCCCATTGCCACATGAGAACGCCTCTGGAAGGACGTCCCCGAGAACCAAACCGGATCTCTACCAACACAAGGCCGGGTTACCCCTAACTGGGTAACTACTGACACGAGTATGCCATCTCCCGGTCGTAACCAACCTTTAACCGGGGCCCCAGCAACAAATCACAAAATCATATATATATATCTGCGATATCCACATAAGTTAAGTATCTGGGCTCCATACCATGATACCACTTCTATCCAGAAGGAAATGTACATACCCTAAGGGGTGCTACCCCCAATAACCTTGCCGCATCTTTCCTGTTTTGACCATTTCGGGGTGTGAGGTCCGACGAAGTCACGTCCACAAAAACACACTTTACTTTGGGTCAACAAATGATCATCACAATGATCACCAAGATAGACGATCAAACAAATGATCCTATCACAAATAATCAACACAATGATCATTTCAGCAACACTCAGCATGTCACATTACCAAATTGGGAATATATCGCTGATAACTTCAACTATATAACCTCTGAGCTCGTACGTCTCAGAGAAGGGTGTTAAGCTAAGAGAATAAATTCTCCGCCACCAACAGAAATATATTTGAAAGAAATCTGCTTTATGTCTCAATTTGTAATGTCAGACACACAAACCATACAAGTCTGTTCTGGGTTCGAACAGAACCGAAGGCACTTCCAAAGAAGTCCTTGCAATCCGGATATCCACAATTCTGATCGGATTTACCATCACATATGGAGAACTCTATACCGGAGCAACTCGGTGCAGAGTCAATCGACAGGTCATCCTATCGCTCTCGCAAATACCCGGTCTTCAACACCGGTCTTCAAATGCTATCCAATTCGACGTATCACTATTCGGAATGGGTTATACGACACGAAGGTCATCTCCCGGTTAAACCGAATAGTGAGCGTTAATTTAAAAACAATGTGGATGTCATTCATAATAATTCATAGGTTCGATGTGGGTTTCGGATAACAAACTGAAATCCGATTCCCTGTCGCATCGAAGTTTAAATGCCGTTTTACGGGCAACAGGGTTTTTTTACATCTATACAGAACGAATCATAATCACAGTGCAATAACATGGCAATTATATCATACAGAATTACAACCAGAACAGAGATGATATCAATATAAGTTAACAACAATAGTTAGTTATTTATAAATCAAAACGAATGAGATAAATTAACCAATATTTATTTTATCGATTATTCAATCAATGATCTATTATTCTTAATGATAATTAAATTAATCTTAATCGTCTTGATACATTGATTTTTCCTTAATTAGTTATTTTAATTAAGTGTCAATTTAAATTAATTAACTTGCTTTATCAAATCAATAAATTCTTAGTTATAAATTTATTTGAGTACTTAATTGTTTATTAAATCAATTTTTATCACAACTTTAAATTATTCTAAATTCCTTTTCAAAACTATTGATAAAAATTGTTTACCTTAATTTCCATTTGAAAATCTGTTTTATATTTTTAAAAATTAATTTGTTGATACGTTGGAATTTTAACGTAAATCAATTTAAAATTCTTCCTTTAAAATCTAAAAACTTTAATTAAAGGGTTAAATAATTTTTTTTTTTAATTTAAACTTTCATTACTTAATCAAAGAATTAACAATGCTATAACATTTGTTAAATAATTTAACTTAGCTAGATTTATATTATTTACATGGCAACACAAAATCCTCTTGAAGATTTTTAAATGGGCTTAGCCCATCATAAACAACCCGTGTAACAAAGGTCACGAGCCCGATCCTTTCTCTTCTTATCCCAGTTTCTTTCCTTCCCCCAGTTCTTTTTTTTTTATCTAACGCTTGTATATGTCAAACTGGAAAGAAGTCTCCTTCACACGCTCGAGTTCGACCCTGAGTTCGACCCTCTCCATGCCCGATAACATCACCGAGTAACCCAGACCTTCTTCTCCTTCATTTCCCTTTTGTTTCTTTGTTTTTTTTTATACTGGCACATCACCACCACCGTGCACGTGCACGGTGGTTCGTCGCGACTCTGGTGATCGCCTCGATCACCGGCAAGTCGAAAAATCGCTGCAGATGCTAAATCGAACATTGGTTCGATCGAAAACACTCGAAATCAAAAAATCGCCTCTTCATCGAACTGTAACCCAAAAACCCATTGAACAAAACCTCTTCGCCGCCACGCCTCGAGTCACCAGAAGGTTCGTCACTTCGGCCTTACCACGTCCATACCCCGAGCCAACATCTCCCCCAAAATCTTCGAACTCGATCAACTCAAAAGGGCGCAATCGAAATTTTTGTACAGAACAAAAAAAATGGTATTAAAACCCTAATGCGACCTCGAATCCAAATCTCACGCAATAGATAATTTTTCTGATATTTCTCGTGACATCCCTAATGTTTGTACTTGCTTCAATTTAATTCTCAACCTTTTAAATAGATTAAATTTCCTGGAATTTGTGGAAATACAGTTTTCATTCATAAACGAACTGCTGATACAATACCAATCTAAAAATCCTCATTTTGTTTTTTTAAAAATCATAAATTGAAGTAAGAATTCAAGCTATATATTCGAATCATTAAATTAAAATTTTTGAATTCATTATAAAATCTATTGTTACTGTAAGCTGAGTGTTCCAGAGTCAGGTTCTTCATTTTCGAACTTGAAATAGTTTGCTAAATCATAACTTAAGTTTAGGCCACTCATTTCTTTTTAAAATCCCAGTTTTAAAAAAAAAACATTTGTATGAAAACATATGATTTTTTTTTTTTTCTGTTTTCTCTGAAACCAAAGATTGGAAGAATAGCTACAACAAAGATATGCAGAGTCATCCTTTAAAACATACATAGCCAAACATAATTTGTTTATGGATCAAATACACATGATTTTAGATATCCAAAGCAGTAAGTTTACTCACTTGACAATATTTGAAAATAGAGGATGCTTTTGTTTTTGGAATCTGCAGTTGGTCTTTCTCTCCTTCACTCTCTGATTTTTGCTTTTATTTTTTTCTTTATAAAAACAATAAGGTTTTAAATATTTTCTTCCCAGACTTTGCTATGTTTTTGTTCGAATGAACCAAAGCAAATATGCATGTATATGTAGAAGAGATAGTTTGTACAGGGTAGGGAAAATAGGCTGAGTCCAGCAAAGCAAGTACAAGTTGAAGTATATAAAAAAAACTAACCATGCTTTTAGATCTGCTATGCAGTAATAACATTAAATGAAGTATGTTGCTTGTATTTAATGCAGTTATGCTTCTTTGCTAAAGGTGATAGCATTAAATGAAGGTATGGAAAAGGAATGTTCAAGTTTTCTTCTTTTTCCTATTTGCAGCATGTTATGTTCTGATTTTTTTTTTTTTTTATATGTATAGTTTATATACTTTTTACAGTTTTATAATCCTTCATACCCTTTTGTTATCTTATTTTATTTGTTTATTTGTTTACATTGCTTAAATGTTAGATTTTTTTTTTTTTTTTGTTCTCTTATGTCTTTATATTGTTTATAGCAACTTGTTTTAGTTATTTTGCTAAATATATGAAAAGTTGTTTTATTTTATTTTATCTTCTTTTGCTTACATATTTTACTGGTTTGTACATTTGTTCATTTGTTCATTTATTTGTTTATTTATTCTTTTGTTCATTGTTTGTTCTTTGTTTATATCTTTTATTTATTTATTTGTTTGATCTTTTATTTATATCTTTTATTTATTTATTTGTTTAGAAGTTTAATTACTTGTTATGTGATTTAAATCTTATAATTTCATCATAACTTTAACAAATTTTAAATTCTATTAAAAGATCATCTATCAATATCTCTTTTTATTTAATTCTATATTAATGTGTAATATTAATATCAACAATAAAATATTTAGATTAAATTTTACTAGTTAGATCCCGAAGTTCAAACAATTTATCTAATTTTAAATTTCAAAAATTTCGGGATGTTACAGCTGGGATCATCATCTTCTGCACCTGCGAGGCCAACTGTAGATCTTTCTACCATCACCTGCCATAAATGCCATCAGAAGGGGCACTACGTAAATAGATGTCCTACTTTGGGTGCTGCTATTCCACCTCCTTCTCAGTTGGCTAGGCGAGACCTCTGCCACATCTGCCTTTAGCCGGGACACTTCATGAAGGACTGCCCCACTCAAAAGAAGGGCACGGCATCAGGAATCTTTGCGGTGACTTCTGCATCCTCTCCAGCCCCACAGCCTGCACCTGCACTCACTCCAGCTCCGAACGACTCTCAAAGTACACTTCAAGGTTCTTTTACTTTGTTTAAATCTCCTGTTCGCGTTTTATTCGATACCGGAGCTTCCCATAGTTTCATCTCGTCGGATCTCTGTAATAAATTTGAGCATCTCCTTTCTCCTGAATTTTCTTCTGTACTTTTATGTGTTTCAAACCCCATCGGTGGCCCTGCGAACCTTAGTAAAGTTTGTAGGGATGTGAAGCTCCTCCATTTCCAGCAGTGTTTCACTGGTGACTTCTATGTTTTGGGATTTGACGCTTTCGATCTTTTGCTTGGAGGTGATTGGTTAGATAGGCATGATGCAGATATCTCTTGTAGCTCTCGAACGGTTGCCCTCAAAGATGATTTTGGAAATTCTCTAAAGATCCATTGTAGTTTACCTTAAGAATTCGCTGGTAGCTTCATCTATTCTCTCGACACTTTCCTTGATGATATCCATTCAACCCCTGTAGTCAAACTATTTCCCGACGTATTTGGTGAAGTCATCTCTCTACCTCCGAAGCGGGAAATTGATTTCCGGATCGATCTCATTCCTGGAGCACGAACTGTAGTTCTTCCACCCAGAAGAATGGCACCCCGGGAGAAGGTGGAATTAAGGAATCAGATTCAAGACTTATCCTCAAAAGGTCTGATCGGACCTAGTTTCGCAGAATGGGGAGCAGCCGTAGTGTTCGTTACAAAGTCTGATGGTTCCCTCCTGATGTGTGTTGATTATAGGGAACTGAACAAGCTCACTATGAAAAACAGATATCCTATGCCCCGCATCAATGATATGTTCGATCAACTTTATGGAGCAACTGTTTTCTCTCAGCTTGATTTATCAACAGGCTTCCACCAGCTTAGAGTTGCTGAGGAGAGCATAACCAAAACTGCTTTCCGTACTGAGAATGGGTTCTTTGAGTGGCTTGTTATGCCTTTTGGCCTGACCAACGCCCCTGCTTTCTTCGTCGACTTGATGAATCGTGTTTTTCGCGATGTGCTCAATAAATTTGTTCTTGTCTTTATTGATGACATCCTTGTCTTCTCCAAAACAAGGGATGAGCATGGGTCGCACTTGAAGTATGTTTTAGAGACTCTCCGAAATCGCCAATTAAAGGCTAAATTCTCTAAGTGTCATTTTTGGGAAGAAGAAGTCGGATTCCTCGGTCATATTGTCTCTAGTGAAGGAGTTTCTGTTGATCCGGTCAAGATTGCTGCGATCAAAGATTGGGAAGAACCTAAAACTCCTACGGATATTCGCAGTTTTCTGGGCCTTGCCGGTTACTATCGAAGGTTCATTGAGAACTTTGCTCGAATTTCTGCACCTTTGACTGCTCTGACTCGAAAGAATGCTAAGTTTATATGGAGCAATAAGTGTAAATCTGCATTCAAAGAGTTAAAGGATAAGCAGACTTCCGCACCAGTGCTTACCGACCCGAATGGAAATGAGAGACTAATGGTTTTCACCGATGCTTGTCGCGAGGGTTTGGGAGCAGTATTAATGCAAGATGGGAAGGTAATTGCATATGCTAGTCGGCAGTTAAAGACCCATGAGGCTAATTATGCTGCTCACGATTTAGAATTGCTGGCTGTTGTCTTTGCTCTGAAGCTGTGGAGACATCATCTCTTAGGAGCTAAGTTTGATCTCTTCACCGATCATCAATCTTTGAAATGTATCTTCACCCAGAAGGATTTGAATCAGAGACAAGTTCGGTGGCTCGAGTTTCTAGTTTCTTACAATCTTGACATCAACCATACCCCCGGGAAAGCAAATGTAGTGGTCGATGCGCTGAGTAGGAAGAAGTCTTTGCTGTGCCAGCTTTTTGTTTCTTCTCCTCTTTTGGATCGTATCATGGATAACCAGGATAAGGATGAGATGCTTAGGCGTATGAAGGGAAGTGTTCGTAACAGGATTGTTGGTAGTAGTCTTGACGGTAGTGGAGCTCAGATTGATGATAAAGGGATTTTAAGGATCAATAATCGGATTTGTGTCCCGAATGTTGATGGTTTGAGGCAGGAGTTACTTCGGGAACACCACAAGTCCCGACTTTCTATCCATCCTGGCGTAGCGAAGATGTATCCGGATTTAAAGAAACTTTACTGGTGGAAGGGTATGAAGCGCGATGTCTCTATCTTTGTGAGTAGGTGTGCGACTTGTCAGCAAGTCAAGGCGGATCATCAGAAGACACCAGGATTGTTGCAGCCTTTGGAGATTCCAAATTGGAAGTGGGAGCAAGTTTATATGGATTTCATCGATGGTTTACCTAGATCTAGGAGGGGAAATGAAAGCAACCGGGTTATTGTGGATAGACTGACTAAGTCCGCTCACTTTATTCCAGTCAGGTCTACCCGTACGGCTTCGAGCTTATCTGAGATTTATATGAGGGAAATTGTTCGTCTCCATGGCGTTTCCCTTAGCATAGTTTGTGATCGAGACCCTATCTTCACTAGTCAATTTTGGAAAGCAGTCCAAGAATCCTTAGGTACTCGTTTGAATCTGAGCACTGCTTACCACCCACAAACTGACGGTCAAACTGAAGATGGTAAATCAGATTCTAGAGGATCTTCTTCGTGCTTGCATCTTGGATTATGGAGGATCTTGGAAAGATCATCTCCATCTTGTGGAATTCACCTATAACAATAGTTATCAGGCTAGTCTTAAGATGTCCCCATTTGCTGCTCTGTACGGGAGACCATGTAGATCTCCGTCTTGCTGGATTGAATCCGGTAATCGCTTAGTTCTTGGGCCCGAAATGATTTTGGAAGCTTCGGAGAAAGTGGAGGAGATTAAAAGAAGGTTAAAGATTGCTCAGGATAGACAGAAGAAGTTTGCGGATCGTCGTAGAAGAAGCTTGGAGTTTGCTGTTGGTGATTTGGTTTTTCTGAAGGTTTCCCCATTAAGAAATGTGGTTCGGTTTGGGCGTAGAGGGAAGCTGGCCCCTAGGTTTATTGGTCCATTCCGTATTTTGAAAAGGGTTGGATCTCTTGCTTATCGACTGGATCTACCCGAGAAATTCGCTGGAACACACGATCTGTTCCATGTATCCCACCTTCGTCGCTGTCTTCACGATCCATCTCTCATTATCCAGACTACTGCTCTTGATGGTTTGGACATCGAGCCTGACTTAACTATTGAAAGGAAGCCGCTTCGTATCATCGATCGAGGTACGAAACAGCTAAGGAGAAAATATGTCCGACTGGTCAAAGTGCAATGGAGCACTGATGAACGGGATTGCACATGGGAGACGGAAGAGAGCATTCGTGCTTCGAATCCGGAATTATTTGTTTAAGGTACTTTGCTTTGTTATCTTATCTTCCTTTGTTGTCCTTCTTTCGTTCCTTTTCGAGGACGAAATATTCTGAGTGGGGGAGAGTGTAACAGCCCTAATTTTTCTGGCAATTTATTTCTTTTTATTTATAAAACCTTGAAATTTAATATAAATTTTAACTTGATTTAATCATTTCCCAAAATTCTAGGTATAAAATGAAGTTTTGAAATTTTTAACTTTGTTAAAGGACAACTCCAAACAGGAATTTTAATAAAAATGAATTTTGTATATTTTAAATACGAAGAATGTAAACGAATTTAATTTTAAGTTAAGTAATAACTTTAGAAAAGTCAGTGTATTTATAGACCGTGAAATTTCGCATTTAAGAGGGCACAAATTTTTAATGTTAAATAACGTATATAGGAAAACATATTAATGAAAAAAAAATCAACGCATTCAATTTGCTTTAAATTGTCCAATAAAACTTTACCGTTTCTTTATAAATCAATGATGGTCTACGTAGAATTTCATTTGGTTAATAGGTATATAATCTGTGATTTCCTTTTTCATTCTCAGCAATTAATTCTGCCGTTTCTCCACCTAAGATTTCACATATAATTCACGAACAAAATCAAATAGGATCTTTGGATGGGATAACGTTCCAAATCTAATAATTTTGATCGGACAAATCAATGCAAGTTATTATATAAAAAGAAGGTAACGTTCGAAATTCTTCATATTGTGCTTCCTTACCGTTCTTTTATCAATCAATGCAAATAATTATTTTCTTACCATACTCACTCCCGCAAACAACTTTTCTTACCTGGAAAGTTTTCAACGTTCAAAAAATAAAAGAAACCTCCATTTCAGTTCAAAATGGAAATGGTATTGTTTACCGTTTTCTTAATTTCAATCAAAGGAATTAAATACTTGCCTAAAAACCGCAAGTTTATCTCCAAAATTCTAGTGTACGTACGCAAGTAAATGAAAAAAATATATATAAAGATTTTTACTTGTCGTTTATTCTTCTCTGCATTGATTTCCTTGCCGAAACAAACGGGACTCTTGCCCAAATTTCTATTCATGCCTAAATTATCGCAACTCGTCTCTTATATAAATCAAACCCACACCACAAAGTTTCACCACCTCAACATTGTCAATTTGCATTGTTCCAGTTGCTTGCATGAAAAACTTCTTCAGGTAAATGGTCGAACCTTGCTTTCATTTATTTTGTTCTTCTTCTTGTTTCATTTGGTCCGATGTCCACACTACTCGGCCGCTCCACTACCTGTCCTTGCCACATCTCCTTTTTCCCTCTCTGGTCTATTTTGACATACATGTCAGATTGTTGTAGGAAGTCAAGCTTAATATTCTTTTGCACTCTGTAGAAAAATGCATGCGCCCCTGTAGTTGCGGCCACTTGAACTTCTTGCGTGAGTCATTTTTTTAAAATATGAATTGCTAATGTGTGTCATCTTTGAAAAAAAAATGGTAACAAACAAAACTAATATCCTTCATTTTGCATACACTCACACGTGAAAAATCATGTTTGTTTCAGCAGATAGGTAGAACTTTTTATTACCTAAATTATTTCCAAAATATGCAGTGACTTGCATATTTTGAGTGCATACTTACGGCGTTTAAAATAGGCAAGGAGACCGTGCCATTTATTTAGATTGCATCACCTTGTTTTGTGAATTCATGCATGAGTCATTTTAATAAAATGTTAACAAAAGAAATAAAAGTATATTTTCATTTGCATCTCCGGAAGAAGTAAAAAAATACAAAAAAAAAAAACAAACAAAAGAAGAGAATTGCGTGTTTTAAAAGATAAGGTAGGAGTGGCTGTGCTATGTTGCGTGTTCAAGCTTTGGGAACCAACATGCTTCACTTTTATGCAACGTGATTATTTATACAGAGAAAGAAAAAAAAGATATATTAGTTGCAAATTTCACTGTTACCAATTCTGAAGAATTTTAGTGTACGCCACATGTTTGTAGAAAGGGAATAACTTATTGTGTCCACCTTTTTCTTTCCAGCTTTTGCCTAAAACTTTCCACTATAATTTTCATGGGTACGTAAATAGTTAAGATTTCACTGCCTGGCCTTGAGAACGTGGGCGAGTCGAGTAGTGGGAGTGGTCGAGTCAAGTCAAATTCTATTCGTTCCAGTTGTTTCGAAAATTTTGCTTTGACCGTAATTTTAAAAGTCGCGTATTTGGTATTTGGATCTTATTATAGATTTGAATCAAGGCGTGGCATCCGCGGAAATCCAATCATGCCATTTGTACGTTCCTTTATCAAGTGGTACAATCGTTTGAATCTGATTATCTGCAGTTTTAAGGTGAGTATTTCTCACCAGACAAACATACCTATATATCTGTGAATTTATCACAAGTGTAATTGTAAAATTTATCTTATTTAATTTTATCTGCCTGTGATATAAACGTATGATGTTAAACCCCATTATTTATTGACACATCATCAGTTGTTTATTTATTGAAGTATTATTGCAGTTATACTATTTAATGCTTATTTACTGTTAATCACACTGCAAGTTCCCTGTAAATTTGGGATCGTTATAGGCTGAAATGATAGGCCTGAATGATAATTATTTACCCATTTATTTATTTAATTGTTTAATTATTTATTATTTAACTTGGGATTGCGGGTTTGAAATGATAGAACCCGGGTTTTTGTAAATTGCGGATTGAAATGACTTATATCCGTATCACTTGACCTACGCTAGAAAACTATATACAGACCCGTGGTTTATATAATATTTTATGAAATGTTTTAAAAATATTTTAAATAGGAAGTTTATGATATTCTGGCTTAAATGTATTTAAAGGATTTTATGAAATTTATAATGATTTTTGAATGAGCCAAAATGTTAAATAAATGGAAGTTTAAGTAAAATTTTGGAATATAACTTATTCTGAATTTTGTTAAAAGTGAGATTTTAGTTAAGTAAAACAATTGATAATAAGTTATATTTGGGAATTTAAAATTAGTTGGTAAGTTAATAATTTATTTCATCACTTAAATGCTGTCTTTTGTAAATGAACTGTTTTAACCTATGACTTTAGGTAGCATTTTATAAGTGCTACGGAAACTGAATTTTGATTGTTTTAATAAAAGAATTTAATGGAAATAATCTTTGGGAAAAAGCTTAAATTTTGGAATTTAATATGTAATTAATAAAAATAAGGAATTGACTTTAAATGGTTTTAAATGGAAGAATTTAACTTTTAAATGCGAGTTGAAAGGCAATTAATTCCTAAATAAATTGAATAGATTTAAATGGTATTTTATAAAAATGACTGATGTTTAAAAATGATGTTATGATATTGAAGGTATTTGAAATTTATTTTGATTTTTAAAGTATAAATACCATTTTTAAAAATTGTAACCACGGGTTAAAATAACGTTTGGTTGTTAAAGAGACCGGGATCGGATATCTGGCATACTCTCTGTCGATACCGAAAACCACTTTGACAATCGTGTGCGCGGTGGAGATTCCAGAATGAAGTAGGATGGTGGTGACGTTTTCTTTAAGGTAAATACGTGGACCCGACTCCCGTGAGTTGGCATAAGGTGGCTAAAACAGGAGCGATTCTCGGATTAATGAGGTAGCACCTCTGATCGGACGCACTTCTTCGTATGCCATTCTATTACTCTTGTGATTGTTTTGGTGCGCACCTTTGATTTGGGAGTGTTGTTTGAGGTGGGCGGCAGCTGCGCGCTGCGCGTTTCCATCGGTCCGGATAGCAATTGGTATATCTACCCTGGCATTGCCTAGTTGTGCCGTGTCACCTACCATAGCGAGCCTTGTACGAGTTTGGTTTTCTCCCGTAGCCCGTGTGGTATCCTCTGGTGGTTTCCCGATCAGTAGGGACTATGATATTGGATGGACTACTGGGACTATTATGTGGTAAGGGCTATATGGGTAACCCCTTAACGCTATTTAAAAGTAAGTTTATTTTACTAATAGACATTATTATAATAGCGAATATTATTACATAGTAAATAGTTTAACGGATCCTTAGAGGATGGGTGGTCCCAAGCATCCTTTAAGTTACTTGCTCTATATTACAGTACACTTGAATTAGCTTACACTATATAAGTATGTATGTCCTGACTCGAGTGTTTATGTTTTATTTTACGCTCGGATCATCCTGAGTTGCAGTTCAGCTTTCATTCCGGAGATAGGATTTCTGTAGATCTTTCAAGCTGCTGGCAAACTTTCAATCCGTTATCTTATTTATGTAATCAAGACTATGGGATATTTGGATTTTTCTTTTGATGATTTAAACTATATTTGTGATTAAAGACTATGTAATTTTTATTTGTTTGAGACTATTTATAGTGGCTTCATGAACCACTAAGTATTTTAAATTCTGCTGCGAGTTTCTGATATCTGTGTCTGTGATTTTGTGATTTCATTTGCTCCTAATTTATTTACAATCTATTGTTTTGAACTATTCAAGCTTGACATATTTTAAATTTTCGTCGAATTTGAATGGTACAAAATAGTGGACCGTTACAGTAAGTTTAAACATTTATTTGATAAGTTAAATCTTATTTAAAACATCTAATAAAGATAATAAAAGTATACTAAAAGATTTAAAAATATGTTAATAATCGTTTTAGAAAAATAACCAAATTTTGTCGCATTTTGTCAGTTTTACATGCACTTGCAATGAGATATTTTGATCTTAATTACGTATGATTTTAAAATATAAAGAGGCATGTTTTTATTTATTTAAAGAAGTAAAAAGTTCATTCTTAACTTTGGTTTATATCAATATATTGCTTAACAAAAAGGTCAAATTTTGACTGTAAAATTTACTGACAAAAACACTGTTTTCAACCAAAACATGTTTTTGTCAAGTTGTTGCAACCTGATACATTTTCTAACATATAAATGCAAGTTTACAAACTATTTAAATACTTTACATTTAGCACTAAAGACAAAATGAGTTTACTTTTGAAAAGTCTAAATAATAAAAAGATATAAAAGTTACGATTTGATTAATTTAAATTTAATTGAAAACATTATAAACAACATCATTACCCAATTCTCGTCTCATTAATGAGATGTTATGCTTATACATAGAAAAGGAGCAAAAATGTATGATTTAACAATTATAAACCATATAAACTGACATACCTTCATCTCTTAACACACTCTTCCAATACCATCATTCCATACATTAAATGCAACTCAAATCAAAACTAATCAAGTTAAAAAGTAAATAAGGTAATTTGTGTCATTTACCATCAAAATCTTCACTTATAAATACAACCTCATACCTCTTCATTTTCTCTTTCATTTTCCAAAATTTCCAAAATCCTTCTCCACTTCCTCTATTTCTCTTCTACCTTCAAGCTACCACCTCACGTCACCACACCATCACCTTACACCCTCAAAAATCACGGCCAAACCCACATACCCCTTCTAAAACTCCAAGATCGAGCCCAAAAGACCCAAAACCGAGCACCTATAAGCCAAGCCGAATTTAACTTCCACTTACCACCTCTTACACCCTCCCACACACCAAGACCGAGCCCTACCCACTTAAACCCGAGCCTAAACTCCCCTTACCCGTCGTGTACAAGCCCTACCCGAGCCCAAAGCACATACCCAAGGCCGTACACCTCATTTCCTTCCAAAAAGCTCATGGCCAAACGAATAAAAAAGGAAACAAAAGGAGAAAAAGAAGAAAAGAAATGAAAAAAAAAAAGAGAGAGGAAAACAAAATCCGTTCGAAAGGAAAATAAATTAAGGCGAGAATTCAAGACGTTCGGGAAAAGCACATTAGTTCGAAAAGCATGTTAACGTACAAAAAGTTTGGCGGAGTGTATGAAGGTGAGAAATCATCATCGCTTTTGAAATTATATTTTAGTTATGTTAAAACAATCACATCTATACCCTTATGGCATATGAATGTTTATACCAAATTGATTGATAATATGGATGGTTTGATAGTTGGTTAGATAATTGAATTGTGATAATATATTCCGTTATGGTATTAATAGTGAATGTTGAATTTGAAATCATATGTTATGTGATTGGTACGAGAAATAGAACATATTTTCAAAGAAAAGATTGAGTTACTAATATTAAACCTCTTATTGCTTGAGTAAATAGAAAGTTATCCCAAGCCTCTGATATTGCTATTCGTTCATTTTCCTCTTCTTTCTCTTTGTTTGTTTTCTCATTTTCTTTTGTATGTTCTTGCTCAAAATAATAAATTTAAGATTCTGAGGTTCTCCCTAACCAATTCCTAATTTTAATATCAAAAAAAGAAAAAAAATGTTTAGTTTATTCGATCCAAAAAAAGTGGAGAATGCGCATTTGCTTGAAATATTTTCAAGATAATTGTTTTACGTCTTTGAGTACGCATAGATCCAATGGATGTTATGTTAGTGATAAATATGGATATTGGTTATGTTCATTTGTGATTTAATAATCCCTTTGTTATTAAGACCATATTTTGGTGATATGAGATATTTTGAAAAAATAAGTCTCTTTTCAATTAGAAGTGAAGTTAAAGTAAAAATAAAAGAGAATTTGAAATTTGAAGTGAAACGAATTTAAAAAGGATAGTGAAATTGAAGTCGATTTTGAAAAATTGAAGTTGAGATTAATGTTGAATTGAAGTTAAATTGAAATTAGATTTGAAATCTAAGTTTTAGATGTGTTTAATTTGAAGTTAGAATTGAAATTGAATTGAAATTGAAATTAAGAATTTAATATTAAAATAATAGGAATATAATAATATTATAAATAAAATATCTTTTAAATACTTTAAAAAGTGAAAATATTGATTTAGAATGATTTGTAAAGATTTTATAAGTAATAAAATTCAATTCGAATAGAGTACTTCAAATATTGAAAAATAAGTTAAAACTAGGTGCGTCGCGCAACGGTAGTTCACGATTTTGTGCCGACAAGTTCAAATGAATGTGTAGAGTGGAATGTAGCTTGGAATTCTTCGAGATAAGAAACTATATCCATATCTTCAAAACGAGGAAATGAAATAAAAGTTTTGTTGAGTAGATTTTGAATGAAGTCCAAATCAATTTTCCAGAAAAATCGCGCTAGTGCGGTTGAGTGACCATAATAGAAAATCTATTTAAATGAATGTTTTTAATTATGGAAAAATATGAAATAAATTTGATAAATCTATCTAAATAGTTTAAAAGAGATTTGGATTGGAAAATATGAATTATCCAATGTTTAATAGTTGTTTTAAATCAAATAAGCTTATATAGCACTTTCCACAGCACTTTCATGCTGCGAATTGTATGATTTTTTGAATATGAGTTTAAATGCAACGATTTTTCATGGAGTTAATTATGAATGTTTTTAATATTAAAATTTAGCATTTAAGAGATAATTTAGAATATTTATAATCAATTCCAAAATAAATTTGATAACTGAGTACGCGGAAACGAATAGTACATTTGTCCCACCTGTGAGATCTAGAAAAATAAAACAAGGTGTTTAACTAAGGTTAGGGATGGAGCAACCAGTGCCCTGAACTTACCTGGCCTATGTTTTCTTTTCCTAGACGAGGGGTGGAACAGATCAAAAGGAAAGCTCGGATGGGCTAAAATAAAAAGATTCTATTAAATTTTCCAAAAATAAAAGAAGGTTGAGAATATCCAAAATTTAAGCAATCTCTAATTAGAATGATTTCAACGATCCTATTTACTTAAAAATATTTGCTAAGATTGATTTAGGTTTTATCGTAAACGATGTCTTAAATAACATTGTTTTTAACCCGCCTAAAAACAAATGAATTTGGATCGAGAGTTAAGTAAGGAAGTTAAAGATATTATCCAAAGAAAAGGAATGAATTACTTAGAATTATCCTAAGTTAAAAGAAAGAGATTTTGAAATCATCTGAGAATAATTAAAGTGAAAAGAGACTTAATAAATCTTGTATATTCATATTCACTTTTTATCGATAATTAAATTTGGAAGGAACCGGGGTCGGATTTGGGGTGATTCCTATCTGAAAACCACTTTGAACCAATATATACGTTCGAATGTGAAGACATGTTGAAGATGATGGTTACTGAAGACCGTGGATCTTCATAGCATAAAGACTGCTTATTGAATATGTTTTGGGTAGCTTCCATTATAGAGTTATTTATAGCAGTGGTCTCCTCGTGATGGAGATTTTTCGGATTGCAAGGACTACTCGCTACTAGGAGTAGTAGGAGAGTGCCTTCGGTTTGTCCTATCCCTGGACAACTTGTATGGACATTTGTATGACATTGCATTTCTAATGATTACATCCATTGGTTTTTACAAACGTACATCAGTAGTGGCAGAGAAGGCAACTTCTTTTAGCTTAACATTCTCCTTAAGACGTACGAGTTCAAGGGTTGTATTTTTGTGGAAGGCAATTAGTAGTTAACGGAAATGGCAATCTGGCATTCAAAGATGTTATATGTGCTATGTGAAAAGGTAACTGTTGCCTCAAGCCTCATCAAACCAGAAATGATCGAAACAGGATTAGATGCGGTTAAGGCTAAGTGGGTCATTCCCAAGTAGGGTATGATCATCCCCTTCAATATATATTTCTTCCCGCTATGACATTCGGGATGTAAATTAATGTGGTATACGGAAATGAGTGCTCGGTTAAAGGTCGGTTACGATCGGAGGATGACATATTCGGTACTATCTAGTTACAGAGATAGGTCGGTCTTGTGTTGGTAGAGGGCAGATATTCTATGCTTTGGGACATCCATCTAGAGTTGTACCCATTCAAAGGGTAGATCCTTCACCTGGCCATTTGTATGGAAATCCATTCTCCAATAAGAATTCTAATTTACAAGATAGAGAAAAAGATAAACCTAAACGAGACAATTTGTAAATATATTATAAAAGGGTAAGTTCTGTAACTTATAAGGAGATAAGTTAATTTGAAATTTAGAAACTTTGATTAGGTAAAGTCAAAGCAAAATTTAGGAATATGAGATATAAGAAATATCTCCTAACATAAAACTTTGAATTAGTGATACATTAGGGTAACATTTGTAATTCAAGATGAAGTAAGATTAGAAGTAGATGGATTTGAATTAAATGGTTAGTAGGTTGATTGTTGGATGAAAATGTTTAAGTTACAAATACCATGTGAGTTAATTTTCACAATTTGACTATATAAGGTATTTTATGAATTTAAGGTTAAGAAATTTGATTTAGAAATGGATAGGTAAATAAGTTAATAATCATAAGATTTGTAAGAAAAAGGTGTACACTTTGCGAAGTTGTCTTATTAATATATGGATTGGATAAATAATATTAGCTTAATTAATAACTTAGGTGAATAAAACTAAGGATTGAGTTTTATAACTTACTAATTTGAGACAATAGTAGAATTCCACATTTTTTAAACACCTCAATTGAAGTAATGACGATTTGAAGTTTGGGGATATGTATATATACTCTTAGGAAGTAAAATTATATTATATAAGTTTAAGTCACACTTGTATGCTTAAGCAATAATTGATTTAGTAGAAAGTAAATGGCTGTGAAATAAACATGGACTAATAGAAATTTTGAAAAAACGTATTAGGTAAAAATGAATGTGAATAAGTATATAAGTTAAACGTAGATCATTTTGGCACATATATTTTTGATCTAATATCCGAGTATGAAACTTTGAGGTGTTTACAGCAATCCAAAAAAGATTTTATTACTCGATTCTTGAGGGCGAACATTGATGAGATTTTGTGATTATGTACTCAAGTTTTCTATCATAATTGAGAGCTATGCAAGAAAAGCAAGGGTTTGTGATTAGTAAGTCTGATCAAAGTCTGCACTAAGAAATCGGGAGATCAATACTAGTTCGGAAGTAAAGTTATGGATTTGAATAACAGATCAATTATATATCACATATAGTATGATGTTTTGGGTCTGTCAACATAGTAGTTGGGTAGTTATCTCAAATAGTGGACACTAAAACATAAGGGTTGGACTTATGTTTTGGTATGTGTGTGTGTGTATATATATACACCTCAGGTATAGTACATGCTTAAGTCAGGGGATGAGTTATGTGGATATATTCATTTATATTAATACAGTATCATTTTTGTCATTGTATATATATCTTAAGTTTGCAGTGTACACTAGGATGGGTACGATAGAAGTTTGACTTGATGTATGTATAAATAACCTTAAGTACATGATAAGTATTCAGGTTAGTATGAGAAATCTCTGTATGTATGTTTTTGCATCATTTGTTTAGTGTTGTTATGATATCGACCATCTTCTTTTCGATCATCAGTATAAATAAGTTGAAATATTTGAGGATACGAGTATGAGACAGATTCCTTTATGTAACTTTCATTTCAAGGACGAAATGCTTTTAAGTAAGGGAGAATGTAACGATCCGTAATTTCGCTACTTCAAAAATGAGAGATTTTGTTTATTTTAAATGTAAAAAGGGTTTAAAAAATTTAATAAAAATGTTAAATATAATAAAGAAATTATTTATTTTATAGTTAATAATTAAAAATAAATATTTGCATTTTAGAACAAATCAACAAAAGTTAAGTTTTGTTAAAAGTAAATAAAGGCTTAAATAAATAAGTTTAAACATTTATTTGATAAGTTAAATTTTATTTAAAACATCTAACAAAGATAATAAAAGAATATTAAAAGATTTAAAAATATGTTAATAATCATTTTACGAAAATAACCAAATTTTGTCGCATTTTGTCAGTTTTACATACACTGTAAAATTAGATATTTTGATATTAATTAAGTATAATTTTAAAATATAAAGAGACATGTTTTTATTTATTTAAAGAAGCAAAAGGTTCATTTTTAATTTTGGTTTACATCAACATAAAGCTTAACAAAAATGTAAAATTTTAACTCTAAAATTTGTAGACGAAAACACCATTTTCAACCAAAACAAGTTGTCGTCAAGTTGTTGCAACTTGATACATTTTCTAACATATAAATGCAAGTTTACAAACTATTTAAACACTTGACAATTAGCAATAAAGACAAAAGGAGTTTACTTTTGAAAAGACTAAATAAAAAAAGGTGTAAAAGTTATGATTTGACAAATTTAAATTTAATTAAAACTTTATAAACAACATCATTACCGTACTTCTCATCTCATTGATGAGATGTTATGCTTATACATAGAAAAGGAGAAAAAAATGTATGATTTAATGATTACAAACCATAAGAAAGTGACACCTCTTCACCTCTTAGCACACTCTTCCATAACCATTATTCCATACATTTAATGCAACTCAAATCAAAGCTAATCAAGTTCAAAAGTAAACAAGGTTATTTGTGTCATTCACCACTAAAATCTTCTCTTATAAATACAACCTCAAACCTCTTCATTTTCACTTCACTGTCATTTCACAAAATTTCAAAAATCCGTCTCTACTTCCTCCATTTCTCCTCTACCTTCAAGCTACCACCTCCACATCACTACACCATCACCTTACACCCTAAAAACTCATAGCCAAACCCACCAACCCCTTCCAAAACTCCAAGGTAGCGCCTACAAGACCCAAACCCGAGCGCCTACAAGCCAAGCTGAGCCAAACTTCCACCTACCCATCCCCTACACCCTCCTACACCAACGCCGAGCCCTACCCTAAATCGAGCCCCAACTCCCCATACCCATCGTGTACAAGCCCTACCTGAGACCAAAGCCACCTTCCAAGCCAATACTCCACATACCTAAGGCCGTACAACCTATTCCCTTCCAAAAAGCTCACGGCCAAACAAATAAAAAAGAAAACAAAAGGAGAAAAAGAAGAAAAGAAAATAAAACGAAAAGAGAGAGGAAAACAAAAGCAATTCGGAAGGAAAATAAATTAAGGCTAGAATTGAAGACGTTCGAAAAAAGCATATTAGTTCGAAAAGCACGTTAACCTTCAAAAAGTTTAATGGAGTGGATATGAAGGTGAGAAATCCTCATCGCTTTTGAAATTATATTTTGATTTTGTTAAAACAATTACATCTATACCGTTACAACATATGAATATTTGTACTAAATTGATTGCTAATATGGATGATTTGATAGTTGCTTAGATAATTGAATTGTGATAATATATTCTGTTATGGTATTAATAGTGAATGTTGAATTTGAAATCATTTGTTATGTAATTGGTTGAATGGATGTTATGTTTGTGATAAATATGGATATTGGTCGTGTTCATTTTTGATTTAATAATCCCTTTGTTAACAAGACCATATTTTGGTGATATGAGATATTTTGAAACAATAAGTCTTTTTTTCAATTAGAAGTGAAGATAAAGTAAAAATAAAAGAGAATTTGAAATTTGAAGTGAAATAGGTTTGAAAAGGATAGTGAAATTGAAATAGAAATTGAGAAGAATAGTGAAACTAAAATTGAAATCGATTTTGAAAAATTGAAGTTGAGATTAAGGTTGAACTGAAGTTTAAATTGAAATTAGATTTGAAATTTAAGTTTTAAATGTGTTTAATTTGAAGTTAGAATTGAAATTGAATTGAAATTGGAATTTAAAATTTAATATTAAAATAATGGGAATATAATAATATTATAATATGGAATTAGTGAAAATACCTTTTAAATACTTTAAAAAATAAAAATATTGATTTAAAATGATTTGTAATGATTTTATAGGTGATAAAATTCAATTCGAATAGATTATTTCAATATTGAAAAATAAGTTAAAAATAGGTGCGTCGCGCAATGGTAGTTCGAGATTTCGCGCTGATAAGTTCAAATGAACGTGTAGAGTGGAATATAGCTCGGAATTCTTCGAGATAAGAAAATTTCGGACTATTATATCCATATCTTCAAAACGAGGAAAGAAAATTAAAGTTTTTTTGAGTATAATTTTGAATTAAGTCCAAATAATTTTTTTAGAAAAATCGCGTTAGTACAGTTAAGTGACCATAACAGGAAATCTGTTTAAATGAATGTTTTTAATTATGAAAAAATACGAAATAAATTTGAGAAATATATTTAAATAGTTTAAAAGAGATTTGGATTGGAAAATATGTATTATTGAATGTTTAAAATTTGTTTTAAATCAAATTAGCTTATATAGCACTTTTCGTAGCACTTTTATGCTGCGAATTGTATGATTTTTTTAATATGAGTTTAAATGTAATGATTTTTCCTAAAATTAATTATGAATGTTTTTAAAAGGAAAATTTAGCATCTAAGAGATAATTTGGAATATTTATAATCAATTCCAAATAAATTTGATAATTGAATATGCAGAAACGACTAGTACATTTGTCCCGCATGTGAGATCTAGGAAAATAAAACAAGATATTTAACTAAGTTTAGGGATGGAGAAACCAGCAACCGAGGGGTGGAACTGTAACATCCTGCTTTTTTATAAGTTTTAAATCGACGATAAACCGCACACATCAGACTCAAACCATACCAAAGTGTGGACTGTTGTTGGAGTGAATAAGAAAAGCAGAGAAAGAAAAAACAAAATAGAATCTTACAGCGGAACGACAAAATATAATAATCAAATAAACAGTTCATGAAGCTATTTTACAAAACATTTGATTATACTTACACAACATAGGTTAGAGTTACACATACTAAAGAATAGTAAATAACGCACGGAATAGTGTGAATGTAGTGGAATAACATAATAAATAATAGTAATACAATCTTCGTCTTCTTCCTCCAGAAATAAGGTCTTCGAATCCTGAATGCTCAGACTAACCCGACCGAATTTAAAAGACAAAACACTCGAGTTGGAACTAAAAGATCTTATGTAAGTTAAATCAACGGTAAACAATATGAGGGGAACGGCGTCTGAGATGTTTATAGGATTTGACATCTCCTATCCATTGTCTAACATGAGTGCAGTATCTTAAGAGATGCTTCGAATTCACATCTCCTAAAGATTCGTTAAACTATGTACTATGTATTAATATACGCTATTATAACAATGTCTATTAGTAAAATAAATTTACTTTTAAATAGCATTAAAGGGTTACCCATATAGCCCTTACCACATAATTGTCCCAGTAGTCCATCCAGTATCATGGTTCCTCTTGATCGGGAAGCCACCAGAGGATACCACACGGGCTACGGGAGAAAACCAAACTCGTGCAAGTTGCGCAAGGGTAGACGACACATCACAACGAGGCAATGCCAGGGTAGATATACCAATTACGCATCCAGACTGATGGTGACGCATAGCACGCAACTACCGCCCACCAAGAGCCATACCCCCAAAAAAATATCAAAGGGCCCTAATCAATCACAAAGTAATAGAATGTTATCCAAGGAGTGTGTCTGATAAGAGGGGCTACCTCACTGGCCCATAAGCGCTCCTGTTTCAGCCACCTTATGCCAACTCATGGGAGTTGGGTCCACGTATATACCTCAAAGGAAACGCCGCCACCATCCTACTTCATTATGGAATCTCCACCACATTTACAGTTGTTAAAGTGGTTTTTGAAGTTGGCAGAGAGTATAACAACTTCTGATCCCGATCTCTTTAACAACCAAACGTTATTATAACCCCACGGTCATTTCAAAATAATTTATACTTCAAAACCAGAATATAATATCCATTTCAAAACCATATAAATACGATTCATTTCCATTTCAAAAACTAAACCAATATGATATCATTTTTATTAAAATGCAAATCAGTATAATATCATTTTTATTTCAAGTATATCCTTTCCGAAACAACTCGAATTTAAAAATTTTAAATTCAACCAACTCCCAAATCATTAATTTCAATACGATTTAGTTTCTAAATAAACTATTCCAATTTATGTCGATTTCAAAACTAAGTTTGGTAATTACGATTAAACAATTCAGTTTTCTATTATTTAGTTTTGAAATATTTTTACATAATAAATCCATTATCATTGAAATAAAACTCAATTTACAACTAAGTAAATATTTCCTTCAATTAATTTATACTTGAAATATTCGTTTAATTCAACTTAAACCGAAATCAAGTTATAAGAATCATGCCTTCTAAAATTCCAAATTAATAAATTTCACATCAACTTATTTGAGTTTAATTCTTAAATAAATTCAATTTCCAATTTATCTCCCAACCTTAATTTATTTAAATCATTATAAAACCCTCTATTAAAATACAATTTATCCAAATACTTAGCCATGTTATCTCCAATAAATATCAAATTTATTTTTATGCTTATTCTATATTAAAACAAATTATACATAGCTTAAAATCAAGGATAAAATAACATTTATATAATATCTAAAATCAATATTCATCTAAAACCATATATTTCTTTACAAAACCATAGAAATCATTTCAAAATATTTTTATATATAGACCACGGTGACTGTATATAAGTTTCTATCCTATGGTCAAGTGATACAGATATTTATCATTTTAATCCGTAATTTAAAATATAAATACAGTTATATATCATTTCAAATCGCAATCCTAAATGAAATAAAAATCTATAACATCTTGCAGTTTATAACAATATAAAATACAACATCGATTCATCCAATATCAATCATTAAAATTTATCGATCATCATCCAATTCAATCAATAACATCAATATAGAATATATAATAAATAACATGTATTTACTGGCAATTATATTCAATAATAAATTAAATAACTATTTTATCCAAATAAACTGAGATGATGATTCAAAATATGCCAAACAATCATAAATAAATTTCTAATCACATCATAAACCAATTTAACAAACATAAGAATTTTTAGAAGTTGTGAGTGGGTTAAAACACTCACCTTTCGAATTTAAATTGAATTTAAATCCAATTTAAATCCAAAATTCAAACTGTACCAGAATTCGTCCCAACAAAAGTCAAAATGTCTAGAATTTTGATACGATCCTAGTGGAGAAAACCGTGCGTGAAACGGACCTCGTATGTAAAAATTATGCTAGTTAGAAAGTTTTATACTTTAAGTTAAATTAAAATAAAATTAATAGTAAAACGAACCAATAGAGGAAAGCCATGTCAGCTTTCCTTCATCACCCAGCAAACACGAACGGGACCCAGGCCGAACCCTATCGAACACGAGCTCAACCAGCTGAAGCCGCCGCCCCTGTACTTTGTTCGCCGACGACACGCCTCTGGCCGCGACCATCGCTCGCTCCCCTACGGCCTGCAACCCCCTCCAGACGATCTCGCAACCACCAATGCGGCACCAAAACAGCCGGCTTCCACCAAAAGATCAAGCCCTAATCGAATTATCGATGGAAATCCGATCGATGATCAACCAAACGACCAACTCCGATGGGTTCCACTCGCTTATCTCCACGCAACCGTACCATAGATTTGGCGATCTATCAACGCTGATTGGAACATGATGAACGGCCAAAAATAGTTCATCAATTTCAAGCCACGTCGAAAAAAAATCAAAAAACTAACAGCAGATTTGACTTGCGCTCGTCAAGAGCTTCAAATCGATATATAATACGGTATATTTTGAGGAGGTTAAATTTTTGATTTGATTTTGAATTGCAATTGAATTTGGAATTGAAAATTTGTCTGCCATTGAGAAAGAGGAGCAACAGAAAGAATTGTATGTAAATGGGGAATAGAAGGCTGCTAGGGTTTATAACCAGATATATATAGGTAGAGCTGAGAAATAGAGGAACGGATACGATTGGTTTGGACCGTTGAACGATAAATAGCCTGAAAAGCCTGTTTCGACTCCGAAACGAAAATGGGTCAACCCATATATCAAAATATATGTTTTTAAATATTTTAAACGCAATGGAATAGATTTCAAGTCTAAATTCCATCGTATGAAGAAGTTATGCTTAAATCAAGTTATTTAAAATTGATTTCAATTGATTTGATTTTTAGGCGTTTCAAGCCCGTACAATCAAACGACAAGCCCGATCGTTATGAAACTTGAAATCCTATAATAATTCACCTTTACGGATCCGATGAAAGCAATTTTTTCGAAATGCGAGTCAGTGGCCAAAATGGCTATTTTCCAGTTAATTAAATAATTAAATATTAAATTAATTAATCACTTCTTCAATTCAAATTTAATTATTTACCATTTCTATCATTTCTACTTATAATTGAACTTCTAATTCATTAACCAAAATTTCCATATCCACCAATTAGGGATTTATTGCAAAATTTACGGTGTTTACCTTCAATTTAAGTAAATTCAAATAAATTATATTTTTAATTTCAATTAAATTAATTCAATTTGTTTTCAATCTCTTTATTCAGTCAATCATCATCTTATGGATAAATTTAACATTAGTATATATCCAATTACCCTAATGGTTTATAGTTATTAACTAAATTTATACTAACTTAGTATTTAATTATGTTTAATTGCAGTGGATTAAGATCTAATTCAATAGATTAAATAAAAGGGTAAACGATTAAAATTATCACTATTTGTCAAATTTAATCTTATTCATATTTTATTACCAACCAAGAATTATTATAATTACTTATCTAGTATTGATTCTATCAAATTTCAATTTCATTAAATTCAGAAATTATAAATTAAAATTCCAAAAATCCATTTATCAAATTTTAA
Organism: Allium cepa; assembly: GCA_030765085.1. NCBI lineage: Eukaryota > Viridiplantae > Streptophyta > Magnoliopsida > Asparagales > Amaryllidaceae > Allium > Allium cepa. The sequence goes on along the minus strand of CM060935.1, from coordinate 54,736,122 downwards.
ACCTTGTTATTCAAGTCTTTCATTACAACAAGGTTATAACTAACATTGAGTACACTAATGTTTCCCAATTTCATCTTAATTTCCATTCACCTAATATTTAAATATTTAATTTAATTTAATTGCAATTTGATTTCAATTTTATTTAATAGGCTAAATAGATAGACAGCCCGTACTAATTATCACCATTAACCGTTAATTATATCTATCGGTTTATTATTTACAACCAGTTGTTACCATTAGTTTCCTAACACTAATTTCATTCTATTACTACTAATCAATATATTATTTCATTGGTTAATTCAATACTTACATTTATTTATACAACACTTACCCTTTATTTACTTATATTCAATTTTATATCGAAGTGCAACAATTTACACCATTTCATTATTGTGGTTTCACTTCAATTGTCAAAAAATAGTTTTAATAACCATTGCTACATTTCTAACATTCGCTTCATTTTAAATTATAGAGTTTTTATTTCTTTCTAAATTTAATTACAAAAATCTTATTAAATTAACTAATTTAATAATCGAAATTTATGGGTCGTTATAGGAACATATCGAAAGGAAAGCTTGGGTGCTCTAAAATAAAAAGATTCTAATAATTTTTTCCAAAAATAAAAAACGATTGGTATTATCCAAAATGTAAGCAATCTCTAATTAGAATGATTTCTATGATCCTATTTACTCAAAAATGGTTGCTAAGATTGATTTAGGGTTTATCATAAATGATGTCTTAAATAACATTTTTTTTAACCCGCCAAAAAACTAAGGAATTTGGATCGAGAGTTAAGTAAGGAAGTTTGAGATATTATCCAAAGTAAAAGAATGAACTATTTAGAATTTTCGTACGTTAAAACAAAGAGATTTAGAAATCATCCAAGGAGAATTAAAGTGGAAAGAGGCTTAATAAATCATGTATACTTATATTCACTTTTTATCGATAATTGGATTTCAAAGGAACCTGGGCCGGATTTGGGTGATTACTATCCGAAAATCACTTCGAGCCAATGTACACGTTTGAATGTGAAGATATGTTGAAGATGATGATTATTGAAGACCGTAGATCTTCATAGCTGTGACGACCCGTCCTTCTACTATCAGAAAGACGTATCATCATTAAGAAAGAAAGGGATGAGAAAATAGAAAAGATAGAGAAGAAAGAACAACAACATCAGAATCTCACAACGGAATGGAACAAAATATAATATATCACATAAATATTTCATAGTTTGATACATCAATCAGAGTTATACAGATCATACATCTCATACTGGACAGTTATAAACTCCTGTCTAATTAATACACTCAATACAATACAACACAAACGATATGACTCAGAGATACTTCCACAGTGGGACTATATATATATATATATCTACAACGCTGAAACCTCCTGCTCCATTGCTCCTCCAGAATTCATCAAAGCTAACCTGAATCCCTTGGCTACCCGTAAAAATTTGGGTACCCGAGAGTTTATGAAAAACAAAAATAAACTCCGGGTCAGACATGGGTCTGGTATGAGTAAACGGGTTAAAGTTGTTTTACTTTGAAAACATTTGAAAATAAAGGTATCACGTAAGACTTCCCACAAATAAATACGGGTAAGTTTTTACCTTACGCTAACCAAAACATTTCATAGGAAATCCAGTGATATTATAATAGTGTCTAGGGTTTTCAAGTAAATAGAAAATAGCCGAAATTGTTACATGATTAAATTCCAGCTACTAGCCACAAAAGTGGGTAATACAAATCAAAACCGTAGGGTCTCGTAGGGAAAATGGATTTCCAACAATGGCAGGGCTACTGGGGTACCGCCCGTCACAGTACGGGGCCTAGATCACCGTACCGAGGATTACTCCCTTCATCCCCTGCAACACAAGGCCGGAACCATTCCTTACTGAACGGTCCCGAACAAGATAAACCCCGCGGTTGTAGCTAGCAACCGCCCACTAAGCCGAAATATAAAAAGGGACATCAGGACAGGGGAAATATCTTGTCCTACTTGGGCATGACCCACCTAACCTTGCTGCACATCCCCTGTTTTAGCCATTCCCGATTGATGAGGCTTGAGGCTACGATTACCTTTAAAGAACATATCACTTAGAATGCTCATCGTCCGCCTGACGATGTGTTGAAAGCATTCAATCCATACAAGTTCGTTCCGGGTTCGAACGAAACCGAAGGCATTATCTCGTTGCACTCATTTTGGAATCACCCTCAGAGTCAACGATGATAACCCTTGCATTCTGAAAACTCCACCTCGAACTTCATTTCAGTATTCACGACCTAACGTTTAAATTGGATCGATGTGGTTTTCGGAGAATCAAAATTGATTCTTCCGATCCCGGTCTCATCGAATAGAAACGCCATTTTAAGGGCCAAGTTGTCTAATTAACTTAACAGTTTAAATAATTTAAATTCAACAATTGAATTAACATAGCATCTATCACAGATAAAACATATACAAGCATCATAGATATAACATAACATATCACAGAACATCACAGAATATCATCCATTTAAACATCACAAATCAGATATTCTACTCAACCATCCATAAACAATTACTCTTAAATTCTATTTGTAATTAATTCAATTTAGAATGAATTACCCGAGAGTTGATCTCTTAACTCTTTTTATTAATTAACAATTTATTATCTATTTCATTTCAAATCATCTAATAAATGATTTCTTAATTAACTATTAAATCCTAATTACATAATTATTTATTTCACACTATCAATTACTTAATTTCTTCTTAATCCAGTTATTTACTTTAATTAATCATTTAAATTAATATCTTAATTATTCCATTTAATCACTGCTAATTACTTACTTAACCATTTATTTACTCTTAATTAATTTACTCGACTAATCAACTATTAATCATTCATAAAATTTACTTTAAGCAAATAATTTCCAAATTTACCCCTTCTCTTAATTATTTACTCGATCTTTGCCCGTGAAGCAATTACTCTCAATCAACTTCCACCAAGAATTAATCTACCGTTAATTCTAATTTAAAAGTAATTGTTAATGATTTATTTATCTTATTGTTCAACTTCATTAAATATGTAAAAGTCTTCTTTTAAATTGTATAATTAAATATAGTATTAACCACAACATTAATTTATTGGTTAACCCATTACTTAATTTAAATTAATTCCATGATTAAAATAGCAGCTAAGATTCTGAACCATTGTGAAACATTACTTCCACACTAAATCTCGTATTTAATTGTATCTAAATTTTGTTAAACACTTCCACAAAATACAACAGTTCAATGAACCCGAGACTTCCCTATCCTCGCTCGAGTGTTCCTTCGAGTTTCCCACGCAACTACCTGAGTCGTCTCTATACAACATCTTCTTCTTCATTATATATTTCTTCCTTCAGTAATTAAGTTCAGGAAAACCCAAAATAGCATTAGACCCTTACACTCGAACGCGAACCCGTAGCAACACTCAAAACTACACGCGCACAACTCGGGGAAAGTGATCACGTGACCCTTATGGCACTTTAACTCGACATCCATCACCACCGTGCACGTGCACGGTGGTTCGCCTTGCCTCCGGCGACCCACGACAGTCCCCACAAACCCCAAACCGACCTCTCATACGAATACGATACCCAAATCATCTCAATTCGGTCGAAGGCAAAGAATTGCCTGAAGCTCGACCATGCGGCACCAACCCCTTCCCAAAAATTTCCTCATGCGGCCACCACCCATCACCGGAGGTGATGAAACCTCACCAGTACGTCGCTCACACCCCTACCTACCTCCACTAAAACTCGCATTCCACTCGGTTTACTTATGATGCCGAAATCAAATTTTTACAGAGCATACAAAACATTCACACTAAAACCCTACTCTAGATTCAATCCCAAAATCCCTACATTCGAGAATTTTTTTGACATTTTTCTTGGATCATATGGTTTAAAATCTTGCTTCCTGTAAATTTACAGAAGTTAAAATTGACTCAAAACTTCCAGAATTGACACAAACCCCACTTAGTTTCATTTTAAAACTGCACCTTTGATCTTTACTTAAAAATCAAGATTTTTATATTAAAAATCATAATTGTGTTTATGAAAACTAAATATAATATTGGATTTTCAATTTTCAACACTTGAATTTTTAACCTTGATTTTCTTTTTAACCTGTAGTTCGAATACAGAGTTAATGTCATACTGTTAATTTCCAACATGTTTTGCAGACTTTGTTTTCATACAAACAAACTTGAATTATCTCACTAACACATCCAAATGGCTATATAAATATGTTTTGTAAATTTATTTGCTTTGTTTTGTACAAAATTTAAAGTACTGATCAAGAACAACTATGCAAACATTCAGTGTAAACTGACATATACAAAACAGTATGCTTAAACTACTTCAACACATATCATAAATAAACAAACATATAAACTAAAGTTGAAATTAGTTCGTTTACTCACCTAAAACTGTTGAACAGAATTGATGTTGAAGAATTTGCAATTGAATTTTCTGAAACTTCCCTGTTGGTATTGTTGTTGGATTTAAATCTAAGCTTGCATAACAAATCAATATTTTTCTCAGATTTGCCTGTGGTTTTTGATCCAGTTCTCTTTTTTTTTTATTAAATGAGCATAGTATATAGGTGTATATATAAGTTAAAGCTACTAGCAGGTTGAACCTAGACAGTTAATATTTGCATTGTCCTTTCCTCTCTTTTATTGGTTAAATATATATATCTGCAGTATGAAATCATAAAAGGATTTCGGCTATAGTACTTGTTAAACAATATGTTATGCTAATTAATGCCTTTGCTCTTAATTATGACAACATGTAATAAATGTTTTACTGATACTTATTTTGTTTTGTACAAATATATTTCTTTTATTTCGGCTAGCATATCCTATAAGACACAGCTTTTTATTTTTATCATGTTTGAAGTGAAAACTGGTTTTTTTTTCATGCCTATAAACTACATGACAGCACAAACATGTTTAATACAGAAATATGTTACAAGTATCTTCTTTTACTTAAGCATTTAACATGTTCTTATGACATTCAACAATGTAACAGACTTTGGTTAAAAGGTTTATGTTATACAAATGGGTTTTATAGGTTATTATCTTGACTAAATAAATTTTATTCTATTTGTATTTCAGATTTCCAGGTCTTTGGTTCATAATATTTCATATGTAAACTTATATTCCTAGTTATAACTTATATTCGTATATTTATTGTTAGTTATACTTTATATTTTATAATTATGGTGTATATTTATGTTTATGTTTTAACTTTATCATTTTAAAAACTAAAACTGCATTCATATGTATTTTATCGAGTATCAAAAATATAAAGTCTTTGATTTGATTTTATTGAACATGTCAGATTTGTTTTAATGGTTTTGAAGTATTCTATTTCAAATTTTCAAATCAAAATTTCTTTTATAAAACATATAACTATTAAATATCCAAGATCTCATTCTTTTAAACATTGAGAAGCTTATATTTAATTTAAATTAGATTAAATATTCATTAAAATATGCTGTCAAAATTCCGGGTCGTTACATTCCTCCCCCCTTAAAAGAATTTCGTCCCCGAAATTTAAACAACAGTTAATTCAAAAAGCTGTTATGCCAATCATTCAAACATACATATCATTTATATATTAACAACAAACAAATAGTCTATTCTAACAAACAACACTAGCTATCCGAACACAAGTTCGGATAAGTTTCCCTAAAACTATCGAGAGTTTATCTCTCGATGATCAATAATCCAAACTGGATTCCTGACCACAATTAAATTCGACACAACTTCAAATTTCCTGAATTACTGGTTTAACAATCAATGATGAATCATGAACAAATTTCCTGAGATATATGGAATATACAATAAATTCCTGACATCCATTCTAGCAATTCAATTTTAAAAGCTACAGTTTTAACTCTTTCTAAATTTTATCGACTTCTTTACGGAATTTCAACATCTATTCAATTAATCCCGTACGATGTACATATATCATTCGTACATAATATCAAATCCGATCGCTCGATCACACAATTTCATTTCCGAACTAGTATCATCCACCCGACTTCCTAGTACGGACTCAGAACTGGTTTCTTGATCAGAAGCTGTCATTCTCCTTGCATAGTCACAACTATGATAGAGAATTTCCAGCATCAATCAAAATCCAAATCCATGGTTCGTCGTCGAAAATCGAGTGAAAAATCCTAATTCGGATCGATATAACTATCATGAAATTCTGTGCTCGAATCTGAATCAAATTGTTATGCGAATAAAATAATATACGTTCATCCTACGTATTTATATCAATTGATTATCAACCATATCAATTTTCTTTTATGCACATTATTTTGATTCTATCCACTTGGAATAAAATTTTCCCAATATCAAATTTTACTTAAGGGTTTCACCATCCATGTCTTAAGTTTTGATATAAGCATTATATATTCCCTTATATTATTACTCTACCACCATAGCTTTTATATCTTCTTATTTCCAATTTCCTGTGAATTTCAATTTATTTCCAACTCTGAATATTGAACCTTTATTGACTATCTCCTTTTAAAACTGATTCCTATTATTATTATTTTCAAATTAGTTTCTTTCATTAGTTTACTTTAAATTTTCAATTTGAAATTATTTTGTTGCTAAATGTTTTTTTTCTCTCTCTTTTTTTTTCAAATTTTGAAAAGTTTGGACATATTCTCCATTACACATTTTCATAAACACATATGTAAGGTTCCAATCCTTAACCCAACTAATCTCAATCAATTTTCAAACCATTCCCTTTTAATTAAAAGGAATGTACAACTTACTTGCTTATATAATTCATTTAAGCACAACCAACTCATATTCAAAATCATCTTATTTTGCTTCCAATAATTCATAGAATTTTATTCAATCTTATCTACTTCAAACAACTCATTTCCCTAGGCAATTTAACAACATCATTGTGAATAAATAATCACTTAAGCTTTATAACAAATCTTAAATTGATTTCAACTCAATTTATACTTGAGTCCATCTTAATTAATTTATCCACAATCCTTTCGTTGCATTTCAACAGGTTTGATCCTAAACCATTTTATTAAATTTGACAACCCATATTTTACATTAATCATCTCACAATTTATTTAAGTCATCAACTGTTTCACTTAATAACTTAAGTTCATTCTATTCCACCAATCCCCATTCAAATCTTTGATTTGATTTTCTTTTAATCAAATCCCAACTACTTACTGATTAGTTTATTCTTTTATCCATCCTTAAATTTTAATTTACATTAACAATTCATTATTGAATTTATTCATAATCAATTATTCAATTTATACTTGAATTAAATTTGTTTACAACTCACACCATTATTTAAATCCAATTCAATACTTACTTTGGTTTACATTTACTTATTCACTTAAGAATTTTATTTCATTCAATATTATTTATAACTCGACTGAATTCATTTAAATTCAGTCTTATTCTAACTCAACTTCAGTTAAATTTAGCCACTTACAATTCTTTAAATTTATTTCTCAATATATGAGTTCAAAACTTATTTATTTCCCTTAAAGTTGATATTACTCATTTGGGTCATTTCATCTTATAACCACAATTTCAGTTTATATATATATATATATAGCACTTACTGTCTTAAGGTATAAATTTTCACCTTACAATCACAATCAGTTTACCTTCAAATTTTATAGCCAACTAAGTTCATTTTGAATTCCAATTCCATTTAACGTGTCTCAGGTTAACCTCTAATATATCTCTTATTTCATTTACTTAAGTTAAATTTTAATCTCCTGGATTAAAATTTCCAATTTCACCTTATAATTTTCAACTTTACTTTATAAGGTCAACAGTTAATTCATTCAAACCTTTCACATTATGTAAATAGAATTTCTTAGAATTGAATTTTCCCGGTTTTCATTTCCAAAATCATTTTAAAATGATGACTATACATATCCATCAGGTATATCCTGTCAAATTTCCAAATTCCGAACACTTGTTTTCACCAAAACAAATTTTCTCTTTTTGAAATTTTTTTTGAAACAACTTGCATGCCCAACAACCACAAACAATATCATAACCAACAATATGTTCCAAAACAAGATTACATTATTTCCTTCAAATCTTTTGAAAAAAACATTTCAAACATTTCCAAGATTTTAATTTTTCCAAATCCTTTGTTGAAATTTCATTTAAACATCTTATAAATTTCCGGGACTTAAATTCTAGTTTAATCAGATTTCAGTTATATTTCTTTTGTATTAAAGATCATACTTAGACAATTTATTTATAGCCCACTCAAATTTAAATTTTTATTTGGTTGTAGTATTAACAACCAAACATCCAAATATATAATAATTTCATAAAAATACTTCTTTTATATCAAAATATAAATTTGGGTAAAATTATTTCACCCTACTTTAAAAATCAATATTGTGTCGAATTGCTCTATTCAAGTGTTTAGATACCCCTTCGATACAGTTTTCGAGGCTGTGTCGACGAAGGTTCATATACCACTCAATAAATCAATCAATGCAATATAAAACAACTTTATATTCACTAACAAATACGCGCTCATATCTATTAATACACTCAAACTCATTTTAGAGTTCTACTGACTCTATTTTATGAGTAATTCCTACCAGAGCCAAGGTTATCACCAACCTATGCTCTGATACCAACTGTGACGACCCGTCCTTCTACTATCAGAAAGACGTATCATCATTAAGAAAGAAAGGGATGAGAAAATAGAAAAGATAGAGAAGAAAGAACAACAACATCAGAATCTCACAGCGGAATGGAACAAAATATAATATATCACATAAATATTTCATAGTTTGATACATCAATCAGAGTTATACAGATCATACATCTCATACTGGATAGTTATAAACTCCTGTCTAGTTAATACACTCAATACAATACAACACAAACGATATGACTCAGAGATACTTCCACAGTGGGACTATATATATATATATATCTACCACGCTGAAACCTCCTGCTCCATTGCTCCTCCAGAATTCGTCAAAGCTAACCTGAATCCCTTGGCTACCCGTAAAAATTTGGGTACCCGAGAGTTTATGAAAAACAAAAATAAACTCCGGGTCAGACATGGGTCTGGTATGAGTAAACGGGTCAAAGTTGTTTAACTTTGAAAACATTTGAAAATAAAGGTATCACGTAAGACTTCCCACAAATAAATACGGGTAAGTTTTTACCTTACGCTAACCAAAACATTTCATAGGAAATCCAGTGATATTATAATAGTGTCTAGGGTTTTCAAGTAAATAGAAAATAGCCGAAATTGTTACATGATTAAATTCCAGCTACTAGCCACAAAAGTGGGTAATACAAATCAAAACCGTAGGGTCTCGTAGGGAAAATGGATTTCCAACAATGGCAGGGCTACTGGGGTACCGCCCGTCACAGTACGGGGCCAAGATCACCGTACCGAGGATTACTCCCTTCATCCCCTGCAACACAAGGCCGGAACCATTCCTTACTGAACAGTCCCGAACAAGATAAACCCCGCGGTTGTAGCTAGCAACCGCCCACTAAGCCGAAATATAAAAAGGGACATCTAGACAGGGGAAATATCTTGTCCTGCTTGGGCATGACCCACCTAACCTTGCTGCACATCCCCTGTTTTAGCCATTCCCGGTTGATGAGGCTTGAGGCTACGATTACCTTTAAAGAACATATCACTTAGAATGCTCATCGTCCGCCTGACGATGTGTTGAAAGCATTCAATCCATACAAGTTCGTTCCGGGTTCGAACGAAACCGAAGGCATTATCTCGTTGCACTCATTTTGGAATCACCCTCAGAGTCAACGACGATAACCCTTGCATTCTGAAAACTCCGCCTCGAACTTCATTTCAGTATTCACGACCTAACGTTTAAATTGGATCGATGTGGTTTTCGGAGAATCAAAATTGATTCTTCCGATCCCGGTCTCATCGAATAGAAACGCCATTTTAAGGGCCAAGTTGTCTAATTAACTTAACAGTTTAAATAATTTAAATTCAACAATTGAATTAACATAGCATCTATCACAGATAAAACATATACAAGCATCATAGATATAACATAACATATCACAGAACATCACAGAATATCATCCATTTAAACATCACAAATCAGATATTCTACTCAACCATCCATAAACAATTACTCTTAAATTCTATTTGTAATTAATTCAATTTAGAATGAATTACCCGAGAGTTGATCTCTTAACTCTTTTTATTAATTAACAATTTATTATCTATTTCATTTCAAATCATCTAATAAATGATTTCTTAATTAACTATTAAATCCTAATTACATAATTATTTATTTCACACTATCAATTACTTAATTTCTTCTTAATCCAGTTATTTACTTCAATTAATCATTTAAATTAATAGTCTTAATTATTCCATTTAATTACTGCTAATTACTTACTTAACCATTTATTTACTCTTAATTAATTTACTCGACTAATCAACTATTAATCATTCATAAAATTTACTTTAAGTAAATAATTTCCAAATTTACCCCTTCTCTTAATTATTTACTCGATCTTTGCCCGTGAAGCAATTACTCTCAATCAACTTCCACCAAGAATTAATCTACCGTTAATTCTAATTTAAAAGTAATTGTTAATGATTTATTTATCTTATTGTTCAACTTCATTAAATATGTAAAAGTCTTCTTTTAAATTGTATAATTAAATATAGTATTAACCATAACATTAATTTATTGGTTAACCCATTACTTAATTTAAATTAATTCCATGATTAAAATAGCAGCTAAGATTCTGAACCATTGTGAAACATTACTTCCACACTAAATCTCGTATTTAATTGTATCTAAATTTTGTTAAACACTTCCACAAAATACAACAGTTCAATGAACCCGAGACTTCCCTATCCTCGCTCGAGTGTTCCTTCGAGTTTCCCACGCAACTACCTGAGTCGTCTCTGTACAACATCTTCTTCTTCATTATATATTTCTTCCTTCAGTAATTAAGTTCAGGAAAACCCAAAATAGCATTAGACCCTTACACTCGAACGCGAACCCGGAGCAACACTCAAAACTACACGCGCACAACTCGGGGAAAGTGATCACGCGACCCTTATGGCACTTTAACTCGACATCCATCACCACCGTGCACGTGCACGATGGTTCGCCTTGCCTCCGGCGACCCACGACAGTCCCCACAAACCCCAAACCGACCTCTCATACGAATACGATACCCAAATCATCTCAATTCGGTCGAAGGCAAAGAATTGCCTGAAGCTCGACCATGCGGCACCAACCCCTTCCCAAAAATTTCCTCATGCGGCCACCACCCATCACCGGAGGTGATGAAACCTCACCAGTACGTCGCTCACACCCCTACCTACCTCCACTAAAACTCGCATTCCACTCGGTTTACTTATGATGCCGAAATCAAATTTTTACAGAGCATACAAAACATTCACACTAAAACCCTACTCTAGATTCAATCCTAAAATCCCTACATTCGAGAATTTTTTTGACATTTTTCTTGGATCATATGGTTTAAAATCTTGCTTCCTGTAAATTTACAGAAGTTAAAATTGACTCAAAACTTCCAGAATTGACACAAACCCCACTTAGTTTCATTTTAAAACTGCACCTTTGATCTTTACTTAAAAATCAAGATTTTTATATTAGAAATCATAATTGTGTTTATGAAAACTAAATATAATATTGGATTTTCAATTTTCAACACTTGAAGTTTTAACCTTGATTTTCTTTTTAACCTGTAGTTCGAATACAGAGTTAATGTCATACTGTTAATTTCCAACATGTTTTGCAGACTTTGTTTTCATACAAACAAACTTGAATTATCTCACTAACACATCCAAATGGATATATAAATATGTTTTGTAAATTTATTTGCTTTGTTTTGTACAAAATTTAAAGTACTGATCAAGAACAACTATGCAAACATTCAGTGTAAACTGACATATACAAAACAATATGCTCAAACTACTTCAACACATATCATAAATAAACAAACATATAAACTAAAGTTGAAATTAGTTCGTTTACTCACCTAAAACTGTTGAACAGAATTGATGTTGAAGAATTTGCAATTGAATTTTATGAAACTTCCCTGTTGGTTTTGCTGTTGGATTTAAATCTAAGCTTGCATAACAAATCAATATTTTTCTCAGATTTGCCTGTGGTTTTTGATCCAGTTCTTTTTTTTATTTTATAAATGAGCATAGTATATAGGTGTATATATAAGTTAAAGCTACTAGCAGGTTGAACCTAGACAGTTAATATTTGCATTGTCCTTTCCTCTCTTTTATTGGTTAAATATATATATCTGCAATATGAAATCATAAAGGGATTTCGGCTATAGTACTTGTTAAACAATATGTTATGCTAATTAATGCCTTTGCTCTTAATTATGACAACATGTAATAAATGTTTTACTGATACTTATTTTGTTTTGTACAAATATATTTCTTTTATTTCGGCTAGCATATCCTATAAGATACAACTTTTTATTTTTATCATGTTTGAAGTGAAAACTTGTTTTTTTTTTCATCCCTATAAACTACATGACAGCACAAACATGTTTAATACGGAAATATGTTACAAGTATCTTCTTTTACTTAAGCATTTAACATGTTCTTATGACATTCAACAATGTAACAGACTTTGGTTAAAAGATTTATGTTATACAAATGGGTTTTATAGGTTATTATCTTGACTAAATAAATTTTATTCTATTTGTATTTCAGATTTCCAGGTCTTTGGTTCATAATATTTCATATGTAAACTTATATTCCTAGTTATAACTTATATTCGTATATTTATTGTTAGTTATACTTTATATTTTATAATTATGGTGTATATTTATGTTTATGTTTTAACTTTATCATTTTAAAAACTAAAACTGCATTCATATGTATTTTATCGAATATCAAAAATATAAAGTCTTTGATTTGATTTTATTGAACATGACAGATTTGTTTTAATGGTTTTGAAGTATTTTATTTCAAATTTTCAAATCAAAATTTCTTTTATAAAACATATAACTATTAAATATTCAAGATCTCATTCTTTTAAACATTGACAAGCTTATATTTAATTTAAATTAGATTAAATATTCATTAAAATATGCTGTCAAAATTCCGGGTCGTTACAATAGCGTGAAGACTGCTTGTTGAACATGCTCTGGGTAGCTTCCATTATAGAGTTATTTATAGCAGTGGTCTCCTTATGATGGAGATTTTTCAAATTGTAAGGACTGCTCGCTACTAGTGGTAGTAGGTAAGTGTCTTCGGTTTGTCTAGTTTCTGGACAACTTGTATGGACGTTTGTCTGACATTGCATTTCTAAAGATTACGTACATTGTTTTTTACAAATGTACATCAGTGGTGGTGGAGAAGGCAACTTCTCTTAACTTAACACCCTCCTTGAGACATACAAGCTCAAGGGATGTATTTTTGTGGAAGGCAATTAGTAGTTAACGGAAATGGCAAAGTGGCATTCAAAGATGTGATATGTGCTATGTGAAAAGGTAATCATTGCCTCAAGCCTCACCAAACTAGAAATGATCGAAACAGGATTAGATGCGGAAAGGCTAATTGGGTCATTCCCAAGTAGGGTATGATCATCTCCTTCTAAATATATTTCATCCTGCTATGACGTTGGGGATGTAAATTAATGTGGGTATGGAAATAAGTGGTCGGTTAAAGGTCGGTAACGACAGGGGGATGACAGATTCGGTACTATATAGTTACATAGTTAGGCCTGTCTTATGTTGGTAGAGGGCAGATGTTCTGTGCCTCGGGATATCCATCTAGAGGTGTGCCCATTCGGAAGGTAGATCCTTCACCTGTCATTTGTATGGAAATCCATTCTCCAACAAGAACCTACAGTTTTGTTTGTATTGGCGTAATGAATAGCCTCGAAATGCTATATTGGTAACCATTTTGGATAAGGTTAATAGCTTATTTGCAAATGTTTTCAAAGAGATGTCATTAGAAATAATATCAAAGGTTTTGATATAAAAGTATTTTAGTTACATAAGGTAAAAATCCATCTGTGTTTATGTGTGGGTGCGGTCTTATGTGATACTCTTTATTAAAGGATTTTATCCAAAAGCTGATGTGTGACACTGTCATATATTATTGAGCTTTTCTCACGCTGGTTTATCAAGCCCGATCCGGGTATTTTCAATACTTGGGTCAAATCCAAGTAGTTTCAGGTTTAGTTGAAGACGGTTAGAGTTCCGGAGGAGAGCTAGAGATATTCATCTGCGTATGGACATATTCTATTATCCGCTGTACTTAGTGTGTTTTGGTTTGATGTTTGTCAGCAATTGTAAGTACAGATGATTATAACTCTCTGGGCTGGATTTAGGTTAGACTCTGTTATATGCATTTAAAAAATTTCCACTGTAAAGATATTTGTTTAATATCGTATGTTATTCCTTTCATGCGAGATTCTGTTCAATCTAATTTTTCTTTATTACCCTTCATGTTTCATATTTTCGTGCAACTTGAGTTGGACCTGTGTGGTTTATTGTCGATTCAAATGGTACGGAAAAACGGACCGTCACAAAGTCATTCAAAGGAAACCCTTGCTACAAGATAGCACCAAACCCTTTAGAAAAGTGCATTAGGTCATCCTTAAAATTTAAGGAAACGCAATAAGTTACACTTCACGTAAACTGATCAAACTTGTATAGCATATATTCTAACAACATTAGAAAAGTTAAATGTATCCATTTAATTTTCTAATAAAGCTCCTATTGGATTTTTTTATTCCTTAAATCCTAAAAGAAATATTTTGATTCCTCTGATGAGTATTAGGACTCACTTGCCTAGGGACTATGACCTTGAATTTTCTCAGTAAATCGTAGGCCCGTAAGTTATGGATAGCTCTTTATTGGTTATATAATATACAACTCCTAACCGTGATCTTTGTCCTAATCTCAATCTTGACTTTGAGTTTGCTCAACAAATTGAAAGAGATTATTCGTTCATACAAACATCGCGATGGCCTAAGTATAATGCATTTATCTTGATTTTTTTATCAATAAATGCATGCGTGTATCTTACATCATGTAGGCACTGATAGCAGTGTTATAAAAATCGATCTAGGCGACAGCCTGAGTCGCGCCTAGGTGCCAGGCAAGGCATTACACCTCGTCTAAGAGGTAAGCGATTGTATTAGGAGGATTGACTACATATGAAAAGACAATGATCTAAATATTTAGCAATGCAATTCTTTTGGAACTATTAAATAACAAGCCTGTTAAGTTTGGCCCATATTAGTCACTTATCCGTCAAAGTTTCATCGACAAACTGACCATGCCTTGAAAGAGCAGCAGGGTATTTTATTATAGAGTAAGGCTCTCTTGCATCCTCATCATTCATATGATGTGGGACTAAACCACCATTACACATCAACCATTAGATTATGCATAGAGTTTCAATAGCCAGATCCGCACATGTGATTAACCGAGCATTTTCACATGAATTCGATATCATGCATTACTAAGAAACAATGTGCAATGCTAGGGATGTTAGGAAACATGTCGGTAAATGATTGGTTGGGCAAAATAAATGTGGATTGGTATGGGATTTGATGGTGGATTTAAATGAGCTAATATATTTTTTTTCTGAAATTAATTCAGAATTTTTCAATGTGCTTTTAACTTTAAAAACTAAAAATAAATACATCGCCAAAATATATAAAAAATCTCTAGTAGCTAACTTATTTTAGTTTGATTGAATGTTGACATATATTCAATTATTACTACATACGTAATCCACTATATTCATATTTATAATGTAAGAAATTTTATCAAAATGCCTAGTTTCGATTAGTCCCTACTTAGACGATTAATCCTTAGTCCATGCCTTTGCCTAGCATCTGCTTGTGATTTTTACAACCTTAACTGATAGTACTACACATAACATCCCCAAATTGAGTTTTCTCAAACATTAGAGAGTATGCGAGTGATCTACTATTATATAAATGGTAGAGAACAATTTTATTTATTATAGATTTCTAATCTTTGATACATTTATATTGAGTATATCTATTTAAGGGATAATGTATTTCTTTTGAGATACCCGCATGATTCAAGTGTTAGACACATATGATATCACAGTATACATACTATATGTATGTGCCTATTCCAAAAGTTAATTAAGTTATAAATGTTTATAAATTAATTAGTTTATGTAATATTCTTATATATATTATTAATTAAATCACAACAAATTAATTTAATTTATAAATTTAATTAACAAACTAATTAAATTATTTTAAAATTCCAAATTTTATTTTTTGATCCATTCATCCTTTATAGTTTTAAGGTGGTTGTTAACTATAACGTTTATAGTTTTATATACACATATCATTAGATATATATATATATATATTAACATTTAATTAATTTATATATCAAATAAATAATTTATTAGTTAAAAAATTCAATTAAATATTTTTAGTAAATTCAAAATATATTTTTTACCTTAAATTATTTAAGATGTATATATATATAAACTGAACCATAACATTTTTAATTACATATAAGTTTATTTTAATTAATCAACTTTTATTTATTTATTTACTTATTTAATCCACTTAAGTATGCATTAAATAATTTTTGAAAAATATTAATTTTATTCTAAAACAATTTTGAAATTTTTTTTGTAACTTTCATAAAATCTAATTTTATATTTTAAACTTAACTTTAAAATTTAAAATATATGTTAAGTTTCAAAACTGAATTTTGAAAATAAGCCTAAGGCCCAAATCAATTTGGGTCTATATAATTAGGCCAAACTTTTAGACTTGCTCCATCTATTGGGTCAGGCCAATAGGTAGGAAGGAGAGAATACTTGATTATTCAAGTCCAAGCCTAGACCCTACTATTTTAAGAACCCATCGAATAAGTAGGCTTTATTAGTTTAATCTAAAGTTGTTAATTTGGACCACATAGACCATTTGGCCTCTGATAGCATTGTTGGAACCAATATGATCTGTAGTGGTTGAAATATATGGATTTCAATTTTTTGTCTTATTTTAGATCGTGGTGGGTCTGTGAAGTCTAATGGATTGAACTAAATATAATCTAGACTATTTAAATAAAACCCTATTTTATTTAATTTTACAAATTTAATTATCCAATGAGTTGATTAAAATTAGTTTTGTACAATATTTATGTATGTACCAATATATTCTTATACATATACAATGTGTACATGCAACATAGTAATGTGTATATCGTTAATGTATATGTATATAGATGTCGGGATTTTCATTTATAACGTATACATTGTTAATTTATACGTATATACATATTGGGATTTACATTTATAATGTATACATTGGCAATTTGTATATGCATTAGCCATCTTAAAATATTATTTGTAAACACAAACGTGCACACACAAAGAGATACACACGCATCTATTTACATATACATATATTATTTTGGAATTTGTTTATATACTAAAAAATCTTTATAATATTTTTAATTGGATTTTGTCCAAGTTAATAAAATTTAAATACACATTTAAAATCTAATTTAACTTGGTAAAAAAGCTGTAAAGTTCAAATCTAGATCTATAGTAACATTTAAACTATCTTTTAATATTAAAGTGAATATTTTATATTTTGAATAGTATATTATCATTACCAAAAATAAATCCTTTTTTCATACATTAATTAAAACATAACAAAATCAAAGTATGTAATTTTTAAATTAACTAAATATTAAAAATATATTATACAAATTATTTCTTTTCGACCATTGATTTTTTTGCATAAAAACCTAAACTATTTATTTTTATATAGTAAATCCAATATATATATGTGTATGTGTTAATGTAAACATTATTAGTATAATTAAATTTAAATATATCAATAATATATAATATATATTTTGGAATTTTTTTTAAATGAACATGATTATATATATATATATATATTTAATTTTATAAACACCATTCGAATATATATATATATATAATTATAAATAGTAGACAACATATTTTAAATTAGTAAAAAATAAATTTTAAAGTTCAACGTAATATAAATATCCTTGGCCGATAATTTTTTAACCTTATATAAAGATTTAAATAACAATTCGGTTAATATATAACTGATCAATGTAATTCAGTGATAGATAAAAGTGAGACAACTATTGCACACATAAGTTGTGATATATATATATAATATGTTGATACGAGCTAAATAAATGAGATTATATATATATAATATATGAATATATGAGGTAAATATAAATGAGATTTAATACCAATGTGATGTAGCCTTCGAACATACATTTATTTTGATGATCTATCTTAAATAAACCATGAATCGATCTCCTAGTGTTACAACGGTTTGGAGCCTTAGAGTACCGCTATTTTATTAGATTTAAAGAGATGGGTTTCATGTATTTTCAGTCATTCATGATAGAGGGATGTGCTTACAGCCTAGGAATAGGAAGTAGGAGTGAAGAGAGAAAATATGAAGGCTTGCTTCGTTTAAATAGGAGAGAAGGAGAGACAAATTCTCCTCTTTTTACTATTTCTCCTTTTGCCAACAATTCAAATTTAGATCTGAAATCCAGACCCCACCTCTCATTCATTCACAGTCATCCATATCAAAGGATAGATGAGCCATCATATACTCCAAACCTATTTATTCATTAATATCATTTAAATTGTATTTAAATCCATATCGTTATCGTATATCGATACGTAAATATATGACTTTTATATACTATTATTCGACAATTGAACCAAGCGGCATTTCGATGGATCTTGACTTTAAGATGATGAAGAAATGGGTAAGATGCTTAGGAGATTTTATGAATGATAAATAAATGGAGCATTGGAAGTTTAGCCAAGTTTTGCATAAGGAAAAAAGCCATTACCGATTGGTCCGAACATGTTAATACCGATAGGTCTGAAATGCAAGGAGATCTACTTTGAGCTATTGGTGATGCTAATTATTGCTTTAAAGAAAAGACAATTTTTTAGGGCGGAAAAAACAAGTCATTACCAACATGTTTTGATGAGCAATTTTGTAAATGATGATCCAAATTTGAAGACCTGTAACGACCCGTAATTTTCGATAATTAAAAATATTAAATTAAATAAGATTTTGAAATTTAATGTTGAGAGAAATTAAAATTTATGATCATTAATGCAGAAAATAATTTGAATTTGATATAATAATGTTGTCAGAATATATTCACAACTATTTTAATGCAATCTCAATCAATTGGAATAATTGTAAAGTTAATTTGGTTAAATAGGTATAAGGGATAAAATATTTATTGGAATCAATTGTTGAAATTTAATGCAATTAAATATTACAGTTAACATGGTTAAGGTGATAACTGTGAAATCTAAATGTAATAAAATGTAAACCAAATTTATTTATATTCATAGGATAATAATTGATTCAATAATAAGAGTTAGAATCAAAATAAAAAAATTTGATTGAAACTAAATTATAATTAACCAAAATTTTATTATAGTTATAACTGAACAATGAAATTAGTGCAATATCAAAATTTTGAATTCTACATGGAAAATTTATTTAAGATTATAATTCTATGTAACTAGAAATGACGGAAATTTCTAAACTTTTAATTTTGAATTTAAAGGGTTTATGTAACGTCCCGGAAATTTTCGACTTTCGAAAATTCGACATCGACACTCACTTTATCGACTGCCGAGAAATCGAAGGTCAAAAACCGGAATGTTATGGGTTTTAAAAAGAATTTAAGAAAAAGAAAGAGATAGAAGAAGAGAGAAAAATAAGAAACAAGAAGATAGAAAATTTTAAAAATAGAAGAAATAGAAAGAAAAAGAGAATAGAGGAAAAAGAAAACAAAAGACAGAAAAGAAAATAGAGAATTTGAAAATAGAAGATAGAAGCATTTTAATAATAGAACGGACAGAAAGGAAACAACAGAACAACATCAGAATCTCACAATTCGCAGCGGAACAACATATAATAATAAATGAATAATCTTTAAACAAAGAACTATATCAGTTATTACATTACATTTCATTTCATTACATCATATCATCAGAGTGTACAACAACATACAACAATAAACAGTGCAGCGGAAAAGAAATACTATATAAACTAGTAATACGCCATGCCATCCAGCTTGCCTCCAGCAACTCCAGAATATCCAGAATATCCTGATAAACCTAACTCTTAACTGCCCGTGTGGAAATTGGTGGGCACCCAGAGTTTAGGAAAGAAAACAATAAACTCCGAGTCAGTCATGTGACTGGTGTGAGAACTCAAAACAGTTTATTTAACTTTAAAATCAAAATAGAGGAATATTTTTAAATCAATTCGCAATGCTTTTAAAAATGAGACTACCATAAGGCCTCCCGCACACACACACAATGCAAACGCAGAATCGGAGGAGATTTCTCCTTATGATAGTCAAAGATGCTTGATACGCATTTAAAATAACATTTGATATTATTATTAGTGCATAGTGTATAACAAATTCATTTCGAAAGTAGAATATAAATCTTAGCCAACATACGACCATTATCGTATGCCTACTATAGCTACCATCCAAACAGTGGTGACCACCATAAGTGAATGGCAGGTTCTACAACTAATACCGTACAAGTCTCGTATTGTTTCTTTGGATTTCCAACGAATGATCAGGCCAAGGAACTTCCCATTGCCACTGAGAATGCCTCTGGATGGACATCCCCGAGAACCAAACCGGATCTCTACCAACACAAGGCCGGGTTACTCCTAACTGAGTAACAACTGACCGAATATGCCATCCCCCGGTCCTTTGGGACCTTTTCACCGAGCGCTCGTAATCAATTCACACAATCATAAAGTGTTTTCAACATGAGTAAGTATCTGGGCTCCATACCATGATACCACCCTTTTCCAGAAGGAAATGGACACATCCTAAAGGGTGCTACCCCTCATAACCTTGCTGCTTCTTTCCTGTTTTGACCATTCACGGGGTGTGAGGCTCGACGAATTCACGTCCACAAAAACATACTTTATACAAAAGCCATGCTTTGGGTCAACAAATGATCAACACAATGATCACTAAGATAGACGATCAAATAAATGATCCTATCACAATAATCAACACAATGATCATTTCAGCATCACTCAGCATGTCACATTACCAAATTGGGAATATATCGCTGATAACTTCAACTATATAACCTTTGAGCTCGTACGTCTCAAAGAAGGGTGTTAAGCAAAGAATAAATTCTCCGCCACCAACAGAAATATATTTGAAAGAAATCGGCTTTATATCTCAACTTGTAATGTCAGGCATACAATCCATACAAGTCTGTTCCGGGATCGAACAAAACCGAAGGCACTTCTTACGAAGCCCTTGCAAATCCGGGTATTCACAATCCCGATCGAATTTCCCATCACTTAGGAGATCTCTATACCAGGAGCTACCCAGTGCAGAGACAATCGATAGGTCATCCTATCGCTTTCACAAATACTCGGTCTTCAACACCGATCTTCAAATGCAATTCATAACGACGTATCACATATTCGGAATGGGTTATACGACCCCATGGTCCTTTCCCGGTTAACCCGAATAGTGAGCGCTTATTCAAAAATAAGTGTAGCATTCAAATTCAATCAATTCACATCCAATACCCATTCAAAGGGAAATACTGATAGTCGGTTATTGAACTATCAATTGATATGCATACATCACCAGATTCCAAATAATTTTCCAAAATATCTTTACAAGATATATAATTTCAACACTTCAAAAATAAATCAATATTTATTTTCAAACTAATTTCACTTTTCACATATAAATTCCATAATGAATTTATATTTCAAAATATCCATGCATATTCGATTTCAATAATTCATTTCAATTTATCTTCAAAAAGATAAATTCTAATTATTCACTTCATATTGGAAAACATTTCCATACTTATCAAAAATAAGTAATCGACAAATCTCTTTATTTTCAACCTTTGAAAATATTCAATATACTTAAATCGAATTAAGTATATTATTCATTCTTTAAGGGAAATCATTCTCTTAAACATTTTTATTTGGGCCAAAACGAATGTTGCGTAAAACATCGTTACAACGTCCCAAAATCACTAGTATAGGGATTCGAAATTAAATAGATATATAAATCCCAATACTATACAACCCATTTCCTTTCGGAAATCATTTACTATAACAACAGTGTTATAGTCCACCATTTCCTTTTATTTCTGGAAAACGTCTATTTCAACAATAAATGTTGAAATCTATGGTTTCGAATCTCAACACATTTTAAAACATCGTTAGATCGTTTTAATTCTATTTAAAACATTCACATTCTAAACAATTTCTTTAACGTGTTATTCACTGTTCAAAAACGTGAATAAACTTCTTTAACAAATTCCATCCTTTTATTCATTTTAATTCAAAGGATTATTCACTGTCTAAAACGTGAATATAACTCCATTTATAAGTTATAACAATTAACTTATCAAAATAAGTCGTTTGTGAATTTATAAAACAACGTTTATAAATTCCATTTCGATTTATTTATAAAAACTTCCTTTTTATAAATTCCTTTATTAACATATTCCAGTTTATAACTAAATTATAAACTAAACGTTCATATTATAAGTTAACTACTTATAAACGATTATTTCACAAAATCGTTCCTTAGAATTTCATAATTATAAATCTTATAACTTATAAGATTCATTTATTTATCCAAGACTATTATTTTAACAACATAATAAATTTTATAAACCTACTGCTTATAAAATTCCATTTATGACTTCACCGTATAAAATTCTATAAATTTCATTCTATTTATGAAATTCATTCACAATTTATTCTAACACTTATAAAAGCTCGTTTTATAATTCCTACGTTCTAATTTATAAATTATCAATTTATAAATCTTTAATATAAATCAATTTATATTTTTCTTTTACAACGTCTTTAAATTCCTTTATAATTTCATCATTCTGATTTATAAAATAATCAAATTTTATAAATCCTATATTTAAACTTTTATCATATATTCAAAAATCCAATCTAAATTATTTTATAAAATCATTAGTTCATATTTCTCAAAAATCGACTTTTAATCGTATTTCTAAAAATCAGCTTTTTAACTATATTTCACAAAAACCATAATTTTTATAACTTTAAAAATTATAACGTTTATTTATTTATAATGGATCAATTCCAAAAAAATATTTTATCTTTTCAAAAATCACTTTAAAAACATTTTAAAATCCCAAAATCTGGGTCCAATGATGCTACACACCAAATAGTCAATCACGACTACAACGATATCATATATCGATATGATAATCCATCAAATATCAAAATATCTGAAATCAATAAAAACTGTTGAGGAATCCAGTTGGATCCCTCCAACCTGTTTCCTGCATCCAAAAACATTAGCACAATACCAATTTCACTCCAGTACGAAATTATCGCGGTACATGTTCTTATTAAATATTATCCGCTTAATAACGGCGTAATAGGGTCTCATCCGCTAAACAAAAAATGCGGGAAATCAATCAACTGCAATATATACATATGCCAATATATATATATTGATATTATATATAATACCTATTTCACTGTTTATGAAATATTCGCGGTATATGTTTTTATTAAATAACATCCGCTTACTAACGGCGAATAATGTCTATTTTAACAATCAATAATTTACAGTCATCATTCAAACATGCATTCAAATATTTTAAATCTAACTATTTAAAATAAAATCGAAATCTATTCGATTGAGTGAGAAATTCTCACCTTGGTTTTAATTTCCGTTTAAGCTTTTATTTCGAATAAAATTAAACGCGCGTTTAATTTTACCCGAAATTCTCACTAACTCCAAACGACTCCAAACCAACTCCATCGCGTAGTGCTCGTCCATACGATTCCAACGCAACTGAGTTTGCATTTTTTCGACCTCGTATGAAAAAGATACGAATTTTACAAGTTTACACGTATTTATATTACTTAAATCACACATAACTTTATAATTTAAACCCAAACAAATCACAGCCTTTGATCTCACCCCCCCTCACATCTGGGCCGCACGTCTCCACCCCCATCTTCTTCGTTCTCATCTCCAGGTAATTAGCCGACCTCCTTGAACCCATAGCACAATTCTAGGGTTAAATAGCTCGGCCACCACACACGATTATATTCGATCACAACACCACCATGACGAAGCCCACGACCTTAGCTATGTTCGGCCACAACAGTAGTGAACTCGGCCTCCTCCTCTAGCGTGCGCACGGTGATGAACTGCAGATGGACGCGAGCATTTTGACGAAGATCCGTAGCTCCAAATGCGATCTCCACCGTTGATCTCGTAGCTCTCGTCGTGCTCTTCATCTTTGTAGTTGAAACCTAAGGCTAATTGTCGACGGATTGGAAGATAATCGAGGTGGAAGTCGAGTGTTTTCTGGCCATTCATTTTTAGGGCCGGCTACATGAAGAAAATTAGGGTTTTGGAATATATTTTATCAAATTTTGTGAAGGGGTAGGGCTATTTATAAGGAACGAGCGACACTATTCATCCCGGAATTTTCGAACTCCGATTTAGACGCCGTAACCAGCGTACCTAGGGTTTATCCCGCATTCCGGACACAATGGAACAGGTTTCGGAAGCTAATTCGGAAGTATGTGCGAGTTATGGCTAAAAACGTTCAATTTGAATTAAACCGATTTAAATCGATTTCTAGGCGTTTTAATTTGTACCGGACAAACGGTAAATCCAATTGACTTGAAATTTGAAACCTTACAATAATATCACATTACGGATCCGATGAAACTGGTTTCGTCGAAATCCGAGACTTTTTGAAAAATGGCTATTTTGACTCGCCAAATTTAAATTAAAAATAATTCGATGCGTTTCGAGCTGCCACGATCAAACGATAGCTCCGATTGACACGAAAATTGAAATCCGGTAATAACTAACTATTACGGATCCAATGGAACTGGTTTCGTTCAATTCTGAGACTGTTCAAAAATTGGCTATTTTACAGTCGATTATTAAATATTAAAATATTCAATTTTCACAGATTAACTTTTAATTCGATTTTAAAAGTTCTAAAATATCATTCTAACTTCAACATGATAAAATAAAATTTTACTAATCATTTTCTATCATATTTAACTCTATTTCCAATTATTTCCATAATTTCACATATTAATTTATCGATTTAATTATCCAATTAAATCCAATAATTCAAATAAAAATTTATTTGACTTATAAATTCACTTATTAATATTTAAAATAAATTAAATATTCAAATTTTAATTTCTGAAAATTCTGGGTCGTTACAATCTTTCCCCCTTAAAAGAATTTCGTCCTCGAAATTACAAGTAAGAAAGGTTACATAATTTATTAATTTTCCAAAATTCATAATTAAACTTCTTATAAATCTTTACTAAGTTTTCAAATCATACTTAGTTATCTTTTCAAAAACACTATCTATTGTTTAACTTTCAATTCCAAAATCAAAGTTAAAAGTTTTCAAAATTTTCCCAATTTTCTCAAAAATTTTCTAACGCCTTAAATTTCCGGAAAAATTCGCCATGGTCTCCTTTGCGCGGCTCGATCCGAAAAAAAAAATGACAGTATATATATCACAAATATACATCTCATCAAGTAATGAGGCATCCCGAAGGGAAAAAAGTGTAAAAGTACGATATTTAATCCGAGATATGTACCTTATATTTTATTAGCAAGCATATACGGCTAATATAGCGCAAAAGCGAGCTCCAAATGCGAAGCAAACGCAATCCGCACCTACTAAACACTTAACAAACAACATGAGAACATGCACATATGCAAATAATCTCAATATACAACATATAGCAACATATCAACTATATATGTCACATAGCAAATGCAACAATAGCAATATACATTCAACCATCAACCAACTATCATCCATAACTAATAAATATTCATTTATATTCTCATTAATATTCAATGAATTGGTTTTCACTCTAAATCATATTTGATTCATCAACATTGGATTTTATCAACATTCATTCTCAATTTTAATTAGTTTACATTACTGATTAAATCCAATTCACTTTCAATTCTATTCAAATTTATTTACTTCAAATTTGAATTCAATTTCATAGCTTCCAATTTCATTAATTCACTTTCATTAACACTTAATGAATTATATACAATCATCTAACAATCATATAACAACCAATGTATATTAATTACAACCAAATTCCTTTGCTTATATTCATTCTCATTCAATTTATTCAACTTCTAATAACATTTGATTTCAATGAATTTATACTTTCATTCATTATTCCATATCAACTTAAATTACATTCAATTGATTAACATTCAATCCATTCATTCAATTCAATTACAAAGTTGAATTTCATTTACATAACTTAAGTTATATTCCATTTAACTTTAAATTCACTTCTTATTTATAACTCATATTCATAAATATATTCATATAGTTTCACTTCTTATATATATATATTAGTTTATTTCACAATTGTAAATCACTTTAATTATAATCCATACTTATAATTCTTTTGCTTAGATTATTCAAACAACCTAACAATCAACTTATATACACTTTAATAATTCTGAAAAATTATTTCTTTATATATAAAATATAATCAAGGCAAAATTATTTCATTTACCCAATTTTAAAATCGATATTATGTCGAATTGTTCTATTCAAGTGTTTAGAAACCCCTTCGGCTCAGTTTCGAGGCTGTGCTGACGAAAGTTCATATACCACTCAATAAACCAATCATCACAATATAAAACAATTTTATATTCACTAACAAATACGCTCTCATAGCTATTATTACACTCAAACTCATTCTAGAGTACTGCTGACTCTATCTCTAATGAGTAATACCCAACAGAACCATGGTTGTCGCTTAACCATCAGCTTAACCATCAGCTTAACCATCAGAGCTCTGATACCAAATGTAACGTCCCGGAAATTTTCGACTTTCGAAAATTCGACATCGACACTCACTTTATCGAATGCCGAGAAATCGAAGGTCAAAAACCGGAATGTTATGGGTTTTAAAAAGAATTTAAGAAAAAGAAAGAGATAGAAGAAGAGAGAAAAAGAAGAAACAAGAAGATAGAAAATTTTAAAAATAGAAGAAATAGAAAGAAAAAGAGAATAGAGGAAAAAGAAAACAAAAGACAGAAAAGAAAATAGAGAATTTGAAAATAGAAGATAGAAGCATTTTAATAATAGAACGGACAGAAAGGAAACAACAGAACAACATCAGAATCTCACAATTCGCAGCGGAACAACATATAATAATAAATGAATAATCTTTAAACAAAGAACTATATCAGTTATTACATTACATTTCATTTCATTACATCATATCATCAGAGTGTACAACAACATACAACAATAAACAGTGCAGCGGAAAAGAAATACTATATAAACTAGTAATACGCCATGCCATCCAGCTTGCCTCCAGCAACTCCAGAATATCCAGAATATCCTGATAAACCTAACTCTTAACTGCCCGTGTGGAAATTGGTGGGCACCCAGAGTTTAGGAAAGAAAACAATAAACTCCGAGTCAGTCATGTGACTGGAGTGAGAACTCAAAACAGTTTATTTAACTTTAAAATCAAAATAGAGGAATATTTTTAAATCAATTCGCAATGCTTTTAAAAATGAGACTACCATAAGGCCTCCCGCACACACACACAATGCAAACGCAGAATCGGAGGAGATTTCTCCTTATGATAGTCAAAGATGCTTGATACGCATTTAAAATAACATTTGATATTATTATTAGTGCATAGTGTATAACAAATTCATTTCGAAAGTAGAATATAAATCTTAGCCAACATACGACCATTATCGTATGCCTACTATAGCTACCATCCAAACAGTGGTGACCACCATAAGTGAATGGCAGGTTCTACAACTAATACCGTACAAGTCTCGTATTGTTTCTTTGGATTTCCAACGAATGATCAGGCCAAGGAACTTCCCATTGCCACTGAGAATGCCTCTGGATGGACATCCCCGAGAACCAAACCGGATCTCTACCAACACAAGGCCGGGTTACTCCTAACTGAGTAACAACTGACCGAATATGCCATCCCCGGTCCTTTGGGACCTTTTCACCGAGCGCTCGTAATCAATTCACACAATCATAAAGTGTTTTCAACATGAGTAAGTATCTGGGCTCCATACCATGATACCACCCTTTTCCAGAAGGAAATGGACACATCCTAAAGGGTGCTACCCCTCATAACCTTGCTGCTTCTTTCCTGTTTTGACCATTCACGGGGTGTGAGGCTCGACGAATTCACGTCCACAAAAACATACTTTATACAAAAGCCATGCTTTGGGTCAACAAATGATCAACACAATGATCACTAAGATAGACGATCAAATAAATGATCCTATCACAATAATCAACACAATGATCATTTCAGCATCACTCAGCATGTCACATTACCAAATTGGGAATATATCGCTGATAACTTCAACTATATAACCTTTGAGCTCGTACGTCTCAAAGAAGGGTGTTAAGAAAAGAATAAATTCTCCGCCACCAACAGAAATATATTTGAAAGAAATCGGCTTTATATCTCAACTTGTAATGTCAGGCATACAATCCATACAAGTCTGTTCCGGGATCGAACAAAACCGAAGGCACTTCTTACGAAGCCCTTGCAAATCCGGGTATTCACAATCCCGATCGAATTTCCCATCACTTAGGAGATCTCTATACCAGGAGCTACCCAGTGCAGAGACAATCGATAGGTCATCCTATCGCTTTCACAAATACTCGGTCTTCAACACCGATCTTCAAATGCAATTCATAACGACGTATCACATATTCGGAATGGGTTATACGACCCCATGGTCCTTTCCCGGTTAACCCGAATAGTGAGCGCTTATTCAAAAATAAGTGTAGCATTCAAATTCAATCAATTCACATCCAATACCCATTCAAAGGGAAATACTGATAGTCGGTTATTGAACTATCAATTGATATGCATACATCACCAGATTCCAAATAATTTTCCAAAATATCTTTACAAGATATATAATTTCAACACTTCAAAAATAAATCAATATTTATTTTCAAACTAATTTCACTTTTCACATATAAATTCCATAATGAATTTATATTTCAAAATATCCATGCATATTCGATTTCAATAATTCATTTCAATTTATCTTCAAAAAGATAAATTCTAATTATTCACTTCATATTGGAAAACATTTCCATACTTATCAAAAATAAGTAATCGACAAATCTCTTTATTTTCAACCTTTGAAAATATTCAATATACTTAAATCGAATTAAGTATATTATTCATTCTTTAAGGGAAATCATTCTCTTAAACATTTTTATTTGGGCCAAAACGAATGTTGCGTAAAACATCGTTACAACGTCCCAAAATCACTAGTATAGGGATTCGAAATTAAATAGATATATAAATCCCAATACTATACAACCCATTTCCTTTCGGAAATCATTTACTATAACAACAGTGTTATAGTCCACCATTTCCTTTTATTTCTCGAAAACGTCTATTTCAACAATAAATGTTGAAATCTATGGTTTCGAATCTCAACACATTTTAAAACATCGTTAGATCGTTTTAATTCTATTTAAAACATTCACATTCTAAACAATTTCTTTAACGTGTTATTCACTGTTCAAAAACGTGAATAAACTTCTTTAACAAATTCCATCCTTTTATTCATTTTAATTCAAAGGATTATTCACTGTCTAAAACGTGAATATAACTCCATTTATAAGTTATAACAATTAACTTATCAAAATAAGTCGTTTGTGAATTTATAAAACAACGTTTATAAATTCCATTTCGATTTATTTATAAAAACTTCCTTTTTATAAATTCCTTTATTAACATATTCCAGTTTATAACTAAATTATAAACTAAACGTTCATATTATAAGTTAACTACTTATAAACGATTATTTCACAAAATCGTTCCTTAGAATTTCATAATTATAAATCTTATAGCTTATAAGATTCATTTATTTATCCAAAACTATTATTTTAACAACATAATAAATTTTATAAACCTACTGCTTATAAAATTCCATTTATGACTTCACCGTATAAAATTCTATAAATTTCATTCTATTTATGAAATTCATTCACAATTTATTCTAACACTTATAAAAGCTCGTTTTATAATTCCTACGTTCTAATTTATAAATTATCAATTTATAAATCTTTAATATAAATCAATTTATATTTTTCTTTTACAACGTCTTTAAATTCCTTTATAATTTCATCATTCTGATTTATAAAATAATCAAATTTTATAAATCCTATATTTAAACTTTTATCATATATTCAAAAATCCAATCTAAATTATTTTATAAAATCATTAGTTCATATTTCTCAAAAATCGACTTTTAATCGTATTTCTAAAAATCAGCTTTTTAACTATATTTCACAAAAACCATAATTTTTATAACTTTAAAAATTATAACGTTTATTTATTTATAATGGATCAATTCCAAAAAAATATTTTATCTTTTCAAAAATCACTTTAAAAACATTTTAAAATCCCAAAATCTGGGTCCAATGATGCTACACACCAAATAGTCAATCACGACTACAACGATATCATATATCGATATGATAATCCATCAAATATCAAAATATCTGAAATCAATAAAAACTGTTGAGGAATCCAGTTGGATCCCTCCAACCTGTTTCCTGCATCCAAAAACATTAGCACAATACCAATTTCGCTCCAGTACGAAATTATCGCGGTACATGTTCTTATTAAATATTATCCGCTTAATAACGGCGTAATAGGGTCTCATCCGCTAAACAAAAAATGCGGGAAATCAATCAACTGCAATATATACATATGCCAATATATATATATTGATATTATATATAATACCTATTTCACTGTTTATGAAATATTCGCGGTATATGTTTTTATTAAATAACATCTGCTTACTAACGGCGAATAATGTCTATTTTAACAATCAATAATTTACAGTCATCATTCAAACATGCATTCAAATATTTTAAATCTAACTATTTAAAATAAAATCGAAATCTATTCGATTGAGTGAGAAATTCCCACCTTGGTTTTAATTTCCGTTTAAGCTTTTATTTCGAATAAAATTAAACGCGCGTTTAATTTTACCCGAAATTCTCACTAACTCCAAATGACTCCAAACCAACTCCATCGCGTAGTGCTCGTCCATACGATTCCAACGCAACTGAGTTTGCATTTTTTCGACCTCGTATGAAAAAGATACGAATTTTACAAGTTTACACGTATTTATATTACTTAAATCACACATAAC
This sequence comes from Allium cepa, assembly GCA_030765085.1. Taxonomy (NCBI): domain Eukaryota; kingdom Viridiplantae; phylum Streptophyta; class Magnoliopsida; order Asparagales; family Amaryllidaceae; genus Allium; species Allium cepa. Next base: position 54,704,711 of record CM060935.1, on the reverse strand, counting down.
TTTATAATTTAAACCCAAACAAATCACAGCCTTTGATCTCACCCCCCCTCACATCTGGGCCGCACGTCTCCACCCCCATCTTCTTCGTTCTCATCTCCAGGTAATTAGCCGACCTCCTTGAACCCATAGCACAATTCTAGGGTTAAATAGCTCGGCCACCACACACGATTATATTCGATCACAACACCACCATGACGAAGCCCACGACCTTAGCTATGTTCGGCCACAACAGTAGTGAACTCGGCCTCCTCCTCTAGCGTGCGCACGGTGATGAACTGCAGATGGACGCGAGCATTTTGACGAAGATCCGTAGCTCCAAATGCGATCTCCACCGTTGATCTCGTAGCTCTCGTCGTGCTCTTCATCTTTGTAGTTGAAACCTAAGGCTAATTGTCGACGGATTGGAAGATAATCGAGGTGGAAGTCGAGTGTTTTCTGGCCATTCATTTTTAGGGCCGGCTACATGAAGAAAATTAGGGTTTTGGAATATATTTTATCAAATTTTGTGAAGGGGTAGGGCTATTTATAAGGAACGAGCGACACTATTCATCCCGGAATTTCCGAACTCCGATTTAGACGCCGTAACCAGCGTACCTAGGGTTTATCCCGCATTCCGGACACAATGGAACAGGTTTCGGAAGCTAATTCGGAAGTATGTGCGAGTTATGGCTAAAAACGTTCAATTTGAATTAAACCGATTTAAATCGATTTCTAGGCGTTTTAATTTGTACCGGACAAACGGTAAATCCAATTGACTTGAAATTTGAAACCTTACAATAATATCACATTACGGATCCGATGAAACTGGTTTCGTCGAAATCCGAGACTTTTTGAAAAATGGCTATTTTGACTCGCCAAATTTAAATTAAAAATAATTCGATGCGTTTCGAGCTGCCACGATCAAACGATAGCTCCGATTGACACGAAAATTGAAATCCGGTAATAACTAACTATTACGGATCCAATGGAACTGGTTTCGTTCAATTCTGAGACTGTTCAAAAATTGGCTATTTTACAGTCGATTATTAAATATTAAAATATTCAATTTTCACAGATTAACTTTTAAATCGATTTTAAAAGTTCTAAAATATCATTCTAACTTCAACATGATAAAATAAAATTTTACTAATCATTTTCTATCATATTTAACTCTATTTCCAATTATTTCCATAATTTCACATATTAATTTATCGATTTAATTATCCAATTAAATCCAATAATTCAAATAAAAATTTATTTGACTTATAAATTCACTTATTAATATTTAAAATAAATTAAATATTCAAATTTTAATTTCTGAAAATTCTGGGTCGTTACAGTTTAATCAATTTAATAATAACTTATTTAATTAACGTGAAAATAACCATTTTGGTCACTGTCTCGGATTTTGAAGAAACTAGTTTCATCGGATCAGTAATAGTAAATTATTGTAAGATCTCAAGTTTCGTAGTGATCATACTTATCGTTTGATCGTGCGGGCTTGAAATACGTACAAATTGATTAATAAAATTTAAATGAATTTATTTTTATTTTGAAAGCTAACTTTTATATACAATGGAATTAGGATTTGAAACTGGTTCAATTTAGTTAAAAAATATCAAAAACATATATTTCGATATATTTGATGAACATTTTTGTTTCAGAAACGAAACGAGCTTTTCGGGTCGTTGTTATCATTTTGACCCAATTCGATATGTCCATTCATTCTTATCTTCCTTTGTCCATGTAAATTGATTTTTTTCTGAAACCCTACCAGCCTTTTCTTATTTCTATACATATTATTATTTCCATCTGTTCCTCCTTCTCAAACGTCAGAATATTGAACTTTAATTCCCAAATTCAATTTCAAAATCAAAATCAAATCGACATTTAAACCCCTCAAAATATATCAAATTATATATTGTTGGATAGCTCTCGAAGAGTGTAATATAGATCTATTATTCGTTTTTTCATTTGAGTCTTGGTTTGGCCAGAAATCGATGAAGAAGTCTCGATGTCGAAACTAGGGTTTGCTTTTTAACGGTGGATCCACAACCATTTGATGATCGGGAAGTTGCTGCTCGTAGAGGGAAGTGAAGCCAATGCATCGTCATGGTTAGTTGTGCTAGCGGTGCTTGGTTTTGCCAAAAAATGGCATAGATAGGGGCAGTGGCGGCTCCCCATTCGAAGTGACGGAGGTGGTGTCCTGGGCCCTGTAGGCATGCCGGACGTAGGAATGGCAAAGGCGACCGCTGATCAGGGTGGCGACTATTGTAGACGCGTGCGGCAGTGGTTGCAGGACGGTGACCAATATGTTTCAACATGCATAACATGTTATTACTGTGCTGCTAGGGTTTTCAGTGGTAACTATATTTACGAAAATGCCCTCGTTTTATTTTTATTCAATTTTAAAATTTAAAAATTCTTACGTCCGTAACTTTTTCATACGAGCTCAGATTTGGACATGATTTTCTCCGTTGCGATCGTATCGAAATTTCAAACAATAAGGAAATTGTTTGGTTTGATTCTAAGATAGTTGAAATTTTGGGCTTTATTTGGATTTTTAATCGATTTGAAATCAAAGGTGAGTGATGTTAGTAATATTAAGTTTATGATGTGATAAGAAATTTGTTGATGCTATTTGGTATTTTAAATCATCATTTAAATTTAATTTGAATTTATATTGGATAAAATTACCTTTTAAATTAATATTGAATTTAAATTGTTAGTTAAATACCTGATAATGATAAGCAGCTAATTGTTGTGATTTATTGGTTGATTTGAATGATTATTTTGATGGATGCTTAATTGTTGACATTTTGGCTGATTTGTTGTTATGTTTATTTATATGTTAGTATCGCATTGCAAGTTCCCTTCGTTATTGTTACGAAAATAACTATGGGTAGAAATGATACATACCCGAACGATCTTATAGATTAGGGAAAAATCGTTATGGGTTGAAATGTTAAACCCGAGCGATTTTATGAATTTGAAAAATTGTGATTCGAGATACGGGTTGTAATGATATATATCCGAAAATTTAAATTTATTACTGGTTGTAATGATATATATTCGTATCAGTTGACCATAGGATAAAAAGTATATACAGACACCAGATTGGTTAAATTAAATGGTTTAAAACTTGAATTTTGGATTTTTGATTAAATATTACTGTTTTGAAGGAAATAAATTATAGATTTATATGGATTGAATTATTTTACTAATTCAAGCTTTGAAAGTTGAAATTGAAATGGTTAAAAAGAATTTGCTTAAGAATTAAATTGGGAATGTGAAGATAAAATCGACATATGACTTTAATTCAGAAATTTGAATTTTTTAGAAGATTTGAAGCATGAAGTTAAAAATTGATTTAAGTGGTCTAAATAGGTAAATTGAAATTGGGCTTGAAATTGATATGATTTAAAATAGTTTTAAATGAGAAATGAGTTGAATTTAAATCACTGATTTGAATTGTTGAATCGAAATTGAAGTTAAAAATGAATGTTTCGAAAATTGAAGTTATTTCAAATTGAAATTGAAATCACATTTATTTGGAATGAAATCGAAATTGAGTCATTTGAATTGAAAGATTAAATTGAGTTTTGTTGCTTTGAAGTCTGGATATAGTCCAGATTTGTTAAAATGGAAGAAACAGTTTGATTTGATACTATTTTCAAAATAAATTATTTTAAAATAAACTATTTAAAGTCTATTATTCTAAAATTTAGATTATTTAGATTTTCAAACTATTTTTCTATATAACCATTTCCTATACTCAAACCATTTTGTATTGAACTTTTATTAACTGTTTTAAGATCCTTAAACGATTTTTAACTGTTTTAAAATCCTTAGACTATTTAAACTATTAAAACCATTTTAAATTATTTATATATATCCAAACTGTTTTCAAAAATTCAAACTACGCAAGGTTGAATTGTTTATATTTTAATCCTTGATTTAAAGACAAATGTGATTAAATGATGTTATGACCTACGTTGGAATTTGAAATGATATTATTTAGTAAAATGATATATTTTGAGTAAATATGATGGTTTTGAAATAAGGGATATTTTAAATTGAATATGATATTTTGATATCAATTATGAATTGGTTTTGCAAATATAAAAGAACCAACAGTGTGAAACAAGCATTTGTTTGTTAAAGAGACCGAGATTGCATATTGTCGTACTCTTTACCAATACCAAAAACCATTTTAATAATTGCTCACGTGGTGGAGAATCTAGAATGAAGTAGGATGGTTTGGCAAACGCTACTGGAATGAAGTAAGAAAACGATGATGGATGGCCTTGACTTTCGGTCATAATTAAAATGACTAAAACAGGAGCTATACCTAGGCCAAGTGAGGTTGCTTCCCTTGTTGAGCATGCTTCTTCAAAACCATACCTATTGCTTTGTGATTTGATTTGGTGGCCACCCTTGTGGCTTGAGTTGGGCGGTAATAGCTGTTATGCATTACCACCAGCTTGGTTCTGCAAAACGGTAGTATCCTACCCTGGGCATTGCCTCATGTGCATTGTCATATTTATCCAGATTGAACCCACTACGAGTTTGGTTTATGTCGTACCTATGGAGTGCTCCTTGATAGCCCACCGGTTCAGTGGAGTATACAATACTGTTTAGACTACGTTAATAAAAATGTGTTAAAGGGGATATGGGTAACGCCTTAATGCTATTTTAATATTTTACTTTATGATAGACATTATATATTTAGTGTATTGTACTATGTATGTAGATAGTTTAACGGATCCTTAGGAGATGGAATCCCGAACATCACTAAAGTTACTGCATGCATATTTGACACTAGATGGAGATATAAAATCTCGTAAACATCTATGAAGCTGTTATACTCATATTTACTTATTTTGATTTAACTTACATATGATTCCTTAGTTTCGACTTGACTGTTTTGTCTTTTCATTACACTCGGGTCAGCCTGAGCTTTTCTATGTTAAAGAAATTATTCCAGAGGACGAAGACAGAGTTTTGTACTATATTATTATTTTATCCCACTACATCATGTTGTTCCGCTGCATTATCTTATTATTCATGTTGTATGTATAACTCTGGTATACTGTAAAAGTGCAATGAAATGTTATTTGTAAAACAGCTTCCTGAACTGTTTATTTGATTATTATATTTTGTCATTCCGCTGTGAGATTGCGTTTTTTATTTTTCCTTTTTTTCTCTTATTTTCTTATTTAACCCGTTAACAATCCTCCCTTTTGAATGGTTTGAGTTAACATATCTAGTTTATTATCGATTTAAACCATCCTAAAAGGTGAGTCATTACATTTGGTACCAAAGCTCTGTTTTAGCGATAACCTTAGCTTTGTGGGGTTTGACTCATTAGAGATAGGGTAGTAATACCCTAAAATGAGTTGTCTGAGTGTATATATATGAGGGAGCATTTTCACTAGTCTTAAAAAATTGTTTTTATATTGTGTTAATTTGTTCTGTTTAGTATTTATAAGTTCTGGTCGATACATAGGACGCTATGACATCGATAGAGATTTCTAAACACTTAATAAGGCAGATCGACACAATATTGTTTTGTAATATAGGAAAATGAAATAATTTTATCTAGTAATATTTTTTAAATAAAATAATAATTTTTATAAATGGATGTAGTTGTCTGTGATATGTTGTTTGTTAGGAAGTGAAATTTTGTAAATACTGGTCGCAAAATAAGATTTACAAATAAAGTGAATATAAATTGGAAATTCGAGAACTTTAGTTTTGGGGTTTTGAAAAAAAATTTCAAAATATTTTGGAATATAATATTAGTATTATTTGGAAGTACTTTCAGATATAAATATTTTTAATGCGATTTGAAAGAAATAATTTTTAAAGAATTTTTAAAGGAAATAAGTTCTTAATTCCCCTATTCTGTTATTGGAAAATATTCTAATGATGATGATCGCATTTTCGACATTCATTTTCGAGTTTCAAAGTGGGAAGACCACTGTAGTAGCCTCACTACACATTTGTTTTTATAAAAAAATCTTAATTTTTAAATTTCAAAATATGATTTGATATGCATAAAAGATATAAATATGTATATTATTTGAAAGTGATTTAAAATGAATCTAAATTTGAATTCTTAAGTTCTTGTTAAATTAATGGTTTTCAGTTGTAGAAATAAAGTGAAATCTTAATAGTTGGAAACTTCTAAAAATGAAAGAATAAGAAAATATAAGCTAAGTGATTAATTAAACTGTAAAGAATTAGAAATTTATCACCTGTAAATTTAAGATAATAAAAAAATTAAGAAGATATGAATTGTTGAAATTTTTTGTTAACTAAATTGAATAAGATATATCTGTATAACATTTAATTACATTCTAAAAACATATATAAAACCTGCCTGAAGTATTTAAAAAGTTGAATTGTTAAATATGGATATGTCATAAAATATTATACAAGTAAAATCTTAATAAGAAAATGCTTCACAATGAACATATGTTATAAATGAAAAAAATATATGAACAATGAATGTTATGACATAAATTAGTGTTTTGAAATGCTAATAATTAGATTGAATAGTATAAAGTAAATATTATCTAAGAAAATGGTTATAAACTTAAGAAATGAATGAAATGATTCATAAATAAGTTTTTTATTAATGGACACTATAAAAGAAAGAATAAATGTGAATTAAAAGGTAGAAACACTTAAGTATGAAATGTTTTATTCATGAATATTCATATTAAATGGAAATCAAGTTATATAAGTAAATGAATGTGAATTAAATTGCAAAAAAAAAAACTTATATAATATTTCAAAAACTGATTTATTGTTGACTTCAGATATTGACTGTGAAATAGCTTATGTAAGTAAATGAATGAAAAAAAATATTGTATGAATGAATGAAAATAAATAAATAAAAAGTAAATAATGATTTGAAAAGAAACCAATCGAATAAACTTAAATAATATTTAAATTTTGTATTGTTTGGCTTATGAGAAGTTTGGGAAAGGATACTTCAAAGTTTTTAAGATTATATGAATAATCTATAAAGCAATTATCTAGAACTATTGAGCGTAGGGTACACTTAGTAGTTTATTTATCATCATTGTACAAAGGAAAGTGTCTGAACCTGAACAAACCATTAGTTTGATTGCTATGGGTGTATGATGGATACTTTGATTGCATATAATTGTTGTATTGTTTTGTTCGCATATGTTTTGTGTTGATTTGCTTTTGTTACTGATCGAAAACAACTAAATTTTTCTCTTGTATATAATTCTCACTATTTTGGATTATATAAGTGAAATATAGGTTTATGGAAGCAATAGCTACTACTTTTGATTTCATAAATAAAGTTGTTTGCCCGACAAACAGGTACGTTTTCAGATTATGATTTAGGGCATTTCACTAAAAGGACAAACTTTGCAGTCCAATTAGTTTCTAGGACACACATCCATAGAAATTAATTTTGAGACCAAAGTCAGCAGAATAATTACTTTTAAGGACAAAGTCAGCAGTCCTATTACTTTCAAGGACATAATTTCATAGGTTTTTAGGCCTTAGAAACTAATTATTTTGCATTTTGCCCTTTAAGTAATTATTTCAATTATGTGTCCTAGAAACTAATTGCACTTGCTAAAGAGGCCCTTACGGCAAATTTCCACTTATGATTTTGTAACGATTTTTTATTTTTTCTCATTGTTCGGGATGCTTACTATTGAAATATGATATATATATATATATATATATATTGAAATCATTAATATTATTATTTTATCGGATCTAACCGTACAAAGGAGGCTCTACCGATTTTTTTTATAAATTTAGAACTTTGAATTTTTTTGTGAAAGTGAAATGTTTTCAAACTTTTATTAGACTTGGATATTGTGATGACCCGGAATTTTGAGGCAATATCAATTTAATAATCTGAATTAAAATTAAATTGATTTGATAATCTTTGTTAATAAGATTTGAATTAATTTAATAATCTTATTAAATAAATATTTGATTGATAAGATTTAATCTTTTTAAATCTAATATTTGTTTTATATTTATAATATATATAGAATATTGTATATATTGTAAATAGGTATTGTTTTAAATGAATCCTGTTTTCTATAAAATTTATATCTTTAGTAAAATTGGAAATTATGATTTTATTTAAAAGTTAAACTTTTTAAAAGCCATTAATACATAAAATATGGTTTTAAATACCTAAGATAAATATTAAATGATTTAAAATATGTGTAACTCAAGTTTAAAATTTAAATAAATAACAATGAGGTCATTTTGAGTTTCTTTTAAATATAATGTGATAATAAATAATTTATTAATAAAGAAATAATATCTTTTATAAGTTATTTATAGTTATTAAATGTTGATATTTTTATATATATGATAATACATTGTTTCAACAAATAAATTTTAATAAAAACTATTGTTTTTCAAAATTCAAATTTGTAGTGTATTTGTAAAATAAATTGGATTTCAAAATTTTAATTTGAACTTGAATTCAAAGTTTAAAGTATAAATGTTTTTAATTTGTTTTGATTTTGAAATATTTGTATAAGTTTAATTTTATAGTTATAATTTGATTTATTTTATTTTAAAATCTATATACATGTAAATAAATGCATGTTAACTCATTAACTAAACATATCTTATATTAAACATCTAACTTTAAATACAAGTTAACTAAATATATAGCTTATTAACTTTTATAACAAGTGTAAACTTTTTTGAAAACACAAATTAACATGTGTTAGGAAATAAAACATTTAGAGTGACAAATGTAATATTGGGGACATGTGGCGTTTTTGTTTTTGGTTTCTTTTTATTTTATTTCAGTTTTTTTTAAAAAGCACGTTCTCTTCCATCTTATTTCTTTTTAAATCAAAAACTAAGAAACAATGGAAACAAATTTCTGAAAATCATTTTCAAAGCCACTTCTGTAATCAAAAATCTGTTAAACATTTTCCAAAACAAAATCATCTTCAAAAGCCCCGACATCTTCAAGTTTAAAAGCATATCTGTCACTATTTTGAAATCAAGAAGAAATTCTGCATTTCTGGAATTAGCCTGCATCATTTCAATATGGAGTTTTCTGCATACAAACCTGGAATTAAAGCAAGTTTTTAAAGCATATAAACGTGGGAACAAATGCAAGTTGAAACATCAGTAACTCAGGTTTCAAAGATGAAGCATGCATGTAAGATTTATAAATCAACAACAAAAGCACAAGTCTTCTTCTTTCAAATTAACTGTTCTGCCATCAAAATTAAAGTGAGTAACTTTCTAAAACTTAAAATTTAATAATTTGTTGCATGCTGAGATATGGAATGAATGTGTGTTGACTAAATATTTATATGTGATGATTTTTCTGTATATATATAGATGTGTGAATATGTGTATGTTAGTTTCTGTTCAATTCCTGTTACTAGTTTTCATGCTAAAACTAATCCAAATCTTTATCTTCTAACTTGATCCTTGATAGTGTTTAAGTCTAACCAAAGATTGTTTGTTTATCATAAAATAAATAAAAGGAAATTTAATAGGTAGAAATAAGTTTGGAAATTTTCTGGAAACCATAAGAAAACAGAATTGTGTAAGCATTATCAAATTTTCAAATAGCAAAATTTGATGTTCCAAGCTTAGAATCTGGAATCTCATTCAAAATAAAGATTTTTAAAACTTAAATCCAAAATTTTAAACTAAGGTTGAAGGAGCAGTTTTGAAATGAACTTAAATGAGAAAATTATGACTTTCTGGTGATATACGTGAGTGTGGAGTTAGGGGTTCTTCCTGGAATTAGAATGGTGATGGGTGATGTTGGGAAAAATGCTTGATGTAGTTGCACTTCGTCGTGGTGGAAGCGGCGACGTCTTCTTGTCCAGAACCCTAGTTTTTGATAGGGTTAGTAATCCGATCTTCTCGTCTTCTACAAACGATCGAGTGCAGTGAGGATTTGAGGGAAGATGTCTTGACTGTATTTGAAGTTGTAGCCGGAGTCGTTGCCGTTCCGGTGGACAGAAGGTGGAGGATGAGGCGGTTTACAGGTTTGGGTGAAACCTGTTTTCTCTGTTCCAGGTTTTTAATAGGAACTCGAATTCGATTTTGGACTATAGAAGAGTGGATTGTTGGTTGTGTTGGAACGAGAGGTTGGACGCCTGCGTAGGGAAGCCAACGGAGGTGGCTGGTGATTGCTGGAGGCACGGTGCACGTACACCGTGCAAAATCTTTGTGCCTGTTGTTTTCTGGGTATAGGGGTGTTTGAACTCGAAGTGTAACTCGGGTATTTTTGTGTTTTGCTCGAAGAAAGAGTCTGATGACTCGAAGCAGATGTGGGCAGGGTGGGGTTAGTTTGGTACAGGTTTTAGCAGAACCTGTTAATCTGTTTAATTTTAAATATAAAATTTAAAAATGAATTTAAATGAAGTTAAGTTTTTTAAACTCTGAGTCATGTTTAAATTTAGTTTGTGTTATAGTTTCAAATGATTTTGAATCCTACGAGTTTTAAAATTTTAAAAGTGGTTCTAAGTTTGAAAAATAAAATATAAAACCTGCAGTTTTCAGAAAAATTAAATTTCATTTTAAAATTTGAATCATGGTTCAAAACACCAGTTTGAATCTAAATTTTAGTTCAGTTTCCTTAAGATTTTTGAATCTTTAGGTTTTAAAAATAAATTTGTATTTTAAATAAAAGTTTAAAAAAATCAAGGTTCAAATCAAAAGTTTATTTAAGTTTAAATTATAAATGATTTGATTAAGGAATGGGTTCAAGTGTATTGAGTTAAAAATCTACGATTTGAATAAGGTTTAAAATTTGAATGTTTTTCAAACAAGTTAAATTTAAATTGTTTATTTGAAGTAAATGTGTTTTCAAACATTTAATTTGATTTTCCTTTTAAATGAAATCATTAAATGGTTTATAAAGGAAGTTAAATGATTGTTAACTTGAATTTGAAATTTAAATGGTAATGTATTTTAAACTTAATTTTTATTAAAATAAGTATATTAAGATTTATCTTATATAAGTTTAATTTTAAGTAATAAATGTTATTTACATTTATTTTAAAGAATAATAAATGAAATTTAAATTGGTTAATTCTTAATTTCATTTTGAATTTTAGATTCAAAATGAAATTTGAATTTAAATTTTTAAAATGAAATGTTCTAAGTACATTTTAATATTAATAAAATTACTAATAAGGAAGGGGTTATCTTAAAAATTATTAAGATATTAAATATAATTAAATAAATTGGATAATTAAGGAATAACTTATTTATTTAATTAATAATTTGGATTAATTTAAATTAGAGATTTATTAAGAAGAAATTAAAGAAAATTAATTAAAGAATTAATAATAGTTAATGATGGTCATTAACTAAGCTTTATTTGATAATTAATTAATATGATTAAATTTTAATTATTAATTAGATTGATAATTAATGATAATAAATTGTAAAATTTATTTAAGTTAATTACTTAAAATGAAAGAAATTAAGACATTAATTACTTAATGTAATTAATGAGTTTATTGAGATTGGTTTAGATTAATTAATTAAGTTTAATTAATTTTAAACATTTGATTTGATAATAATTACTTTATGTAATTAATGGAATTACTCAGTTAAGTAATTAGAGATAATTACAGGATGTAATTAGTGGATAGTGTTGGAATTGTGAATGTAATTTGGATTAAATTATCTTGTATAATTAATCAAGAGATTAATTAAGAGATTAATTAAAGGGTAATTAATTTGATAAGTAATTAAAGTAGTTAATTACAGACTGAGATTAATCAAAGGTGATTAATAATTATGGATTAAATGAGATTAATTACTGAAAGTAATTAATTTAATTGAGTAATTAATTAAATATAATTAAAAATCATTAATTAATATAATTAATGATGTAATTAAGATTGACTAATTAATATTAATTAATCAATAATAAGTGATTAGGTGTAATTAATTAATTGTAATTAATTAAGATTAAATGTAATTAATTATAGTTAATTAATTAATGAAGTAATTAAAGGTTAATTGCTGTAATTGGTTTAGAGTAATTAATTTTGTGAAATTAATTAAAGTATAGTTAATCAGGATTGATTAATTAAGATGATAAAATTAGAGGTTAATCAATTAATTAATTTGTAATTAATTAATGATGATATAAGCAAGATTTATATTGAGTAAGTGATTAATTTAATTTATTTTAAATTAATTAAAGATGATGTAATTAATTTAATTCATTTTAAATTAATTATAGATAGTATGATTATAGATCATTGCATATGATGGTTGTTATTGGTTGCTTTGAATGGTTTTGAATCTCAGCTATGAGATTAATAATGTTGAGTGATATGGATGTATTGGTTGCATTGTGATGGTGATATGGGTTATCTTTGATAGTGATAAATGTGGATTATCTATGGTTATGAGAATGATAATTATCTGTTGTGAATCTATGAATTATCCATCTGTGTATATATAGATGATATAATTGAATTGTTTTAAACTTTAAAACAACTTAGACCTAAAAGACACGCTTTGGATTTCGATGAGACCGGGATCGGGTTTCTATATTTGGATATCCTAAAACCACATCGATCCAAATTAACGATAGGTCGTGAATCTTATGTGAAGAGTGAAGACTCGAGGTGTAAGGGCTATACGTCAGTATAACTCTGTGGGTGATTCCGTAATGAGTTTGACGGAATAGTACTTATAGATTCGAGATGGAGATTCAGAGTGCAAGGGTTATCGTCGTTAACTCTGAGGGTGATTCCAAAACGAGTATAACGAGATAATGCCTTCGGTTTCGTTCGAACCCGAAACGAACTTGTATGGATTGAATGCTTTCAGAACATCGTCAGGTGGACGATGAGCATTCTAAGAGATGTGTCCTCTAAAGGTAATCGTAGCCTCAAGCCTCATCAACCGGGAATGGCTAAAACAGGGGATGTGCAGCAAGGCTTCGTGGGTAGCACCCACTGGAGAGCAAGATTGATCCATGTCTAGAGGTCCCTTTTTATTCGGCTTAGTGGGCAGTTGGAATCGCGCGCCAACTACGGGGTTGTCTTGTTCGGAACTGTTCAGTAAGGAATGGGTCCGGCCTTGTGTTACAGGGGAGTGGGAGTACTCCTCGGTACGTTGATCTAGGCCACGTACTGTGACGGGCGGTACCCCAGTAGCCCTGCCATTGTATGGAACCCAAAATCCAATAAGTGCCAACGGTTTTGATTGTATTACCCACTTTTGTGGCTAGTAGCTGGAATTTAATAATGTAACAATTTCGGCTATTTCTTATTTACTTGAAAACCCTAGACCTATTATAATATCACTGGATTTCCTATCAAATGTTTTGGTTAGCGTAAGGTAAAAACTTTTCCATGTTTATGTGTGGGAAGTCTTACGTGATACCTTTCTTTTCAAAAGTTTTTGAAAGTTAAGCAACTTTAACCTGTTACTCACACCAGACCCATGTTTGACCCGGAGTTTATCTGTTGTTTTCATAAACTCTTGGGCACTCAAATTTTTATGAGTAGCCCAGGGATTCAGGTTAGCTTTGACGAATATTGGAGGAGCAATGGAGCAGGAGGCTTCTGCGTTAGATATTAGTATTCCGCTGTGTGTTCTGTGTTGTCTCTGGATTGTATTATGTTGTAAATACTAGATAGGTGTTATAACTGTCTAGTATGTGATGTATATCTGTGTACTTTGATAGTGATTGTAAACTATGTAATATTTTATGTTATTAATATAATTTATTCGTTCCGCTGTTTAGATTCTGATGTGTTATTTCTTCTTCTTCTCTTTCTTTTCTTCTTCTATCCCTTACTTTCTTAATTAGTGATGCGATTTTATGGTGATAGAAAGTCGGGTCGCTACAGATATGGAAGATTTAAGTATTTATAAATTGATATATTTTATTTAAAATATTTAACCATGTAAGTTTAAAGTGTTATAAATTGATTTTTCGAATAAAAGTATATTAGTATCTTAATTCCTTCTTTCCTTTTCGAGGACGAAAAGTTTTGAGTGGGAGAGAGTGTAACAACCCGTAATTTTCGATAATTAAAAATATTAAATTAAATAAGATTTTGAAATTTAATGTTGAGAGAAATTAAAATTTATGATTAATCAATGAGAAAGTAATTAGAATTTGATTTAATAATGTTGTTTGAATGTTACTGACAACTATTTTAATGCAATCTCTATCAATTGGAATAATTGTAAAGTTAATTTGGTTAAATCGGTAAATAAGGAATAAAATAATTGTTGGAATCAATTGTTGAAATTTAATGCAATTAAATATTATAGTTAACATGGTTAAGATAATAACTGTAACATATAAATGTAATAAAATATAAACCAAATTTAATTATATTCATAGGATAATAGTTGATTTAGTAATAAGAGTTAGAATCAAAATAAAAGAATTTGATTGAAACTATATTATAATTAACTTGGATTTTATTACAGTTATACTTGAATGATGAAATTAGTGCAATTTCAAAATTTTAAATTCGACATGGAAAATTTATTTAAGATTATAATTCTATGTAACCAGAATTGCTAAATTTTTAATTTTGAATTTAAAGGGATTAATCAATTTATAATAATTTATTTAATTAACGTGAAAATTAGCCATTTTTTCCATGGTCTCGGATTTCGAAAAAACTAGTTTCATCGGATCCGTAACACTGAATTACTGTAAGATTTCATGTTTCATAGCGATCGAACTTACCGTTTGATCGTGCGGGCTCGAAATGTGTAGAAATCAGTTAATAGAATTTAAATGAATTTATTTTTATAATTTCTGTATACAATGGAATTAGGGTTTAAAACTAGTTCCATTAAGTTTAAAAATATCTAAAACATATATTTCGATATATTGGATAATCCGTTTTCGTTTCGAAAACGGGCTTTTCGGGTCGTTGCTATCGTTTAGACCCAATTCGATATTTCCAGTCGTTCTTATCTACTTTTGTCCGTATAAATAGATTTATTTTCTAAAACCCCAGCAACATTTTCTTATTTCTATACGTACTATTATTTTCATATGTTCCTCCTCAAACGTTAGAATATCGAACGCTAATTCCCAAATTCAATTTCAAATCAAATCGAAATTTAAACTCGTCAAACCATATCGAATTATATATAGTTGGAAAGCTCCTGACAAGCGTAATCTAGATCTGTTGTTCATTTTTGCATTTGATTCTCGGATTGGCTAGTTATCATGAAGAAGTCTCGGCCGCTGAAACTAGGGTTTGCTTTTTAACAGTGGATCTTCGAGTGTTTGATGATCGGAAAGTCGCTGCTGGTAGAAGGAAACGAGGCGAGTTCATCGGCATGATTAGTCCATGTTATAGGTGCTTGGTTTGGCTAAAAAATGGCATAGATAGGCGCGGCGGTGGCTCCCCATTAAAAGCGCGCAAAGGTGGTGGCATGGGTCCTGTAAGCGTGCCTGGCCGTGGGAATGGCAACGACGACCTCTGATCGGGGTGGCGACTGTTGTAGACGCGTGCGGTAGTGGTTCTAGTACGGCAGCTAATTGGGTTTAACGTGCATAGCGAGTTCATTTTGTGCTTCTAGGGTTTTCAGAGTTAACTATATTTATGAAAATGCCTTCACTTTATTTTTATTTAATTTTAAAATTATAAACTTCTAACGTCCGTAACTTTTTCATACGAGCTCAGATTTAGACGTTGTTTTCTCCATCGTGATCGTATCGAAATTTCAAACGATCTAGAACTGGTTTAGTCGGATTATGAGACTGTTGGAATTTTGAGCTTTATTTGGATTTTTAATCGATTTGAAATCAAAGGTGAGTGTTTTAACCCACTCACGAATACCAAACTATATTATGTAAGTTAAATTAAATTTATGATGTGATTAGAAATTTGTTGATTGCTTTTTGGTATTTTAAATCGTCATTTAAATTTAATTTGAATTTATATTGGATTTAATTGCCATTTAAATTTATATTGAATTTAAATTGTTAGCTAAATGCCTAATAATGATAACAAGTTAATTGTTGTGATTTATTGGTTGACTTGAATGATGACTGTGATGAATGCTTAATTGTTGACATTTTGGATTATTTGATGTTATGTCTATTTTATATGTTGTTACCACACTGCAATTTCCCTTAGTTATTGTTAGGAAAATCACTGTAGGTTGAAATGATACATACCCGAACGATCTTCTAGTTTAGGGAAAAATCATTATGGGTTGAAATGATAAACCCGAACAATTTAATGAATTTGAAAAATTGTGATTTGGGATACAGTTTGAAACGATATATACCTGGAAATTTAAATTTATTGCAGGTTGAAATGGTATATATCTGTATCACTTGACCATAGGGTAGAAAATTATATACAAACACTGGATTGGGTAAATTAAATGGTTTAAAATACTGAATTTGGATTTTTGATTAAATGTTATTGTTTTAAAGGAAATAAATTATAAATTTAAATGATTTTAATTACTTTTCTAATTCAAGCTTTGAAATTGAAATTGAAATGGTTGAAAAGAATTTGTTTAAGAATTAAATTGGGAATGTAAAGTTAAAATCGATGTATGACTTTAATTCGGAGGTTTGATTTTTTTTGAAGATTTGGATCTTAAAGTTTAGCAATGAAGTTGAAAATTGATTTAAGTGGTTCAAAGAAGTAATCTGAAATTGGGATTGAAATTGATATGATTTGAAATGGTTTTAAATAAGAACGGAGTTGAATTTAAATAACTGATTCGAATTGTTGAATCGAAATTGAAGTTAAAAATGAATATTTCGGAAATAAAAGCTATTTCGAATTGAGATTGAAATCACATTGATTTGGAACTAAATCGAAATTGAGTCATTTGAATTGAAAGGCTAAAATTGAGTTTTGTTGGTTTTAAGTCAGGATATAGTCTAGATTTGTTGAAAGGGAAGAAAGAGTTTGATTTGATACTATTTTCAAAATAAAATATTTTAATATAAACTGTTTTAAATCTATTTTTTTAAAATTCGGATTATTTAGATTTTCAAACTATTTTTCTATATAAACCATTTCCAATACTCAAACCATTTTTATATTAAACTATTTTTAACTGTTTTAAAATCCTTAAACTATTTTTAACTATTTTAAAATTGTGACGCCCCACCTCTATACTCACGCTAGCCAAGGGCACCACTGGGTAATGCCATCGACTGTGAAAAGACTCTAGCACAGCTAAGTTGATCAAATAGATCATCAATCCGAGGTAAGGGATATTTATTCTTGATGGTGAGGTCATTAAGCTTGCGGTAATCAACGCAAAGTCTAAGTGTACCATCAGATTTCTTCACAAAAATAGCCGAAGCTCCCTAAGAAGAGGAACTAGAACGAATAAACTGCTTCGCTTCCAATTCGAATAATTGTTTGCGCTTCTCCTCATTTTCTTTTTTAGACATACGATAAGGAGGACGAGTGATAGGTAGAGCTCCAGGGATTAGATTAAGTCCGAACTCGATTGCTCACTTAGGAGGTAATCCTAAGACGGGCTCAAATATGTCAGAAAATTCACGAACAACGTGAATGAGGGAAATGATATCTTCCTCATCATCATTATCGTCATCATGAGAGTTTAGAGAATATAAGAATGCTGCCAATTTGGAATCAGAATCTTTAAGAACAATCGAAATCTGCTTAACAGATTGAGGATGTCGAAGATGAATAGTCCTCTTAGGACATAGGATATGGGCTTCATAACGGTTAAGCCAATCCATTTCCAAAATCATTTTGAAACCTAAATAACGCATTACATGCAAATCGGCTCGAAATGCATAATCACATAAAATAATCTCGACATCTTCACAAAGCAAACTGAGTGTCGCAGATCTACCTACGGGATTCGCAATTCTCAATGAAGTCATCAAAGCCCTAACACTTAAAGACAAAGTATCAACAGGTTCTTTTGATATAAAAGAATGGGATGCACCCGTATCAAAAAGAACTCGAATAGGATGATCACGAAACATAATAATGCCATGAATGATAGAATGAGAAATACCTTGACCACGAGATATATTACTAGGGGATTGCACAACATTTAGCTTTCCTTCGTTCCTGCTTTGAAGTTTGAGACATGAGTATAAAAGATGACCCAAACTTTTGCAATAACAACAAAAGAGTGGTTTCAGGCATTTATTAGCATAATGGTCCTTAGAACCACAACTGTAGCATTACCCACGACTAGAGGTAGGGTCTTTGCTACCGATGTTGCATGTTTCCCTTTCTTGTTGGGTTTCGGCTTGAACTTAATAGGCCTCTTCTTGTTGTTGTTGAAGTTTGGTTTGACATCCACAACTTCAACATTACTTTCTTTATCGGCCTCTTCGAGTGCGATATCAATAAGCTGATCGAAAGAAACTTCTAACTTCAAAAGTAATGGCCTTTTAAGATTCTTATTCAAGCTATAGACAAACCTCTGATTTTTCTTCAATGGGGTATTAACGTACTCGACCCTATATTTAGAGAGGAATTCAAAAGATGTGACGTAATCCGTCATAGAAGATTCACCTTGAACAAGGTCAATAAAGCACCGAGCTAAAGTTACCTTTTCAGCTTCTGGCACAAACTTCAATTCAAATCTTTCTCGGAATTGCTCCCAAGTAAGATACACTTCAATAATTTTCGAAATCAGAAACTCATACCAATCTAATGCTCTCTCTTGGAGCATACTAGAAGCCACCTAGACACGATGGAGATCAATAAGATTCATGCAAGAAAAGATTTGATCGCATTTTCTAAGCCAAGCTTGGACTTCTATGACGCTTTCGGAATCCTTGAATGGCTTCCTACCCAAATTGGTATAATCACTGCACAAGCGTGCGAACCCAAATTTAGGATGAGTAGGCTCTAGAATAGGCCCGACAGCTTGAGCATTCTTTACAAGATCCAAGAGCTGTTGGGCAGACATAAATACTCCATCATGAGGAGTAGCACTGGATTGATCGACGCTGGGACGGCCTGGTCTAACCATCTCTCTTCTTTAATAAAGAAAGAAGAAGAAAAGGTTATTCTCAAAATGAATATCAAAAAATCATGGTTGATAAAATAAGGCATCATAAAAGAAAATAGGATAGAACGGGTCCTAAGACTCGGATAAATCCTAAAGCATGATTCCTAAGAAGGACCTAGGACAATGATCCTTGCTAGATTATTTTACATTGTTCCGAAGTTTGGCTCTGATACCAAGCTGTGACGCCCCACTTTTATATTCACGCTAGCCAAGGACACCACTGGGTAATGCCATCGACTAGCACGAAGAATAAGGCTGTTGAGGAGCGACCATCCATGTAATGGCTTTGTGCGAGTACCGATATGTCAGATAGTGTAACAAGCATTTCATTTTAAGAGGAAATCCGACATATCAAGTACAAACTCAAAGCTATTACACAGTGGCTATGTGGACTTCGAAAACAAATATAAAATAAGCATAACACAAATCAGTCATACATATCCATATCACAAAGATGGAAACAGATATGAATATAACACATAGAAGTGTACATCAGAGTATTGGTCATGCAAGATCCACAATATCACAAAAGAATAGATACAAGTGCTAGACAAAAGAATATGTATACATCAAGGACTCTCTATCTCGAATGTATAATAACAAAAAACTACTAAACTAGAGTTGTTAGCCAAAAGTCAAATGATGGTCCTAGATAAGAAGTCAAACAGAAGCGCCTGTAACATCTCGGTCTGACTCGAGTATTATTTAATAAAAAATAATAAAGGGATCAGTGTAGCTATAAATATCAGATAAATAGAGATATGATACAAGATATGGCAAAAATGTATGATAAAAATAATGCCATACTATGATAAGTATATATTTAATAACAAAAAAAATCATACAATATCTCTAGAAATCTCAAACACACAAAAGAAGGTCATATTCTTTATTTTATTCACCAAACCACAAATATTGACAATCATATCAATGCCAATCGAAAAAATTGGTGAAACACAAATTCTAGAAATCATCAATTAGAAATCCACAAATCACAAAGGGGGAGGCCTATGACAAATGGAAGCATGAAAACTAACCAACACGTGCATAACAAACGGGTCGCTAACCCATGGCCGCTAATCATAGAGTCGGTGCAACGATGTAGTACAATAACGGTACGCCCGAGGAACCTGAAACTCGAATAATTTTATACAACGACGTAGTACAATAACGGTACGTCGATGAGCCAAACTCCATAAAAGAACATGGGTCGCTAGCCCATAAAAAATGAGTCGAAACTCCAAAGAATCAATAGGTCGTTAGCCTATAAAATAAATGAGTCGAAACTCCAAAGAATCAATAGGTCGTCAGCCTATAAAATAAATGAGACGAAACTCTATAAAACGAGGTATAGTCCCCTACGTGGACAAAGAGACATCACATAATGCTAGCCTAATTAACAAAATGATCATCATCGATCATTAAGAAGTGTCGATTACACTAAGCTAGTAAATAAACGAGTTTAGCTTCATGCCCCATAACCACTGGCTTAACTTAAATATTTACGAACAAATGTTAGATTTCCACTCAAAGATTGTCATAAGATTTTCAATCGAATGAGTCTAAGAACTAAACGATAAAGTAAATGCAAGCGTTTCATATCGCTTGTTTTGCTAAGTCTTTAATTGGATTTCTCGAACGAATGAGGTAAAGGTTCGTATATACTAATAGATTGGAAAACAGTGTTATAAACAAGCTTTGTATTAAAATAGAGTTGAAATCATCTTTGTGAATTTACTAGTAGTATAGAAACCTTTGCATTTTAAAGTGATAAACCATAGAAAACGATCGTAGAAACAACCAATCACCAAAAATTCACATTCGAAGACGTGAATTAAATCCAAAGAAAGAAGTCATCAAAGTCGATAATAAGTGATGGCAACTAATTGGATTGACAAGAATCGATAAAAAATTGGAATCCCTCACAAAAAGGCAAAATTGGCTGAGAGAAGCAGGTACAGTCGACTGAACTAAGTGGTTTGTCGACTGATCCTATACCTGGAAACTTTGAGGTTCCAGGTCCCGTCGACTGAACACAGAGGTCAGTCGACCGATACAGGGATAGGAATTTTCTGTCCCCAGGTTCAGTCGAATGAACTCAGAAGTCAGTCGACTGGTACAGGGATAGGAATTTTCCTTCCCCAGTTTCTGTCGATTGAACCTACATTTCAGTCGACTGAACTGCAATTTGCAGTATTCTCAGCCTAGGCCCAAGAAGGGCAAAAATCCTAACCGGGATCGATCGGACGAGCAACGACGACTAGAGATTTATGCCAAGCGACTACCCAGCCTTATAAGCTCTTTGACACACCCCAAAAACATGTTCAAACATTAAAGCTAGGATTTTTAAAGACCTGACTTCAAAACACCAAAAATTGGAATATTCATAAAATCAATCCAATCCAAAAGTAATTGGACAAGGAATAGATGTTAGGAATCACTACCTAACAACTATCAAAGATATAGACATAGATGTGAGTTTATAAACTCACCTTTTTCTCAAAAACACAAGTGAGAAGCTATAAGGCAAGGGAAGAACAACCACACTTCAATTTTATCCCAAGAAGCTTCAATCTAAGTTCATAAGAAAGACATTTTCTAAGTTAGGGTTTAGGAAATTTTTGAAATTGAAGAGGAATCGAGATGGAGAAGATGAAGAGAATGCTTACCTAAGCTTCTCCTTGATTTCTAGCTTGAAGTTGACAATTCCTAAGAGAATTAGGGCTTAGGAATTCCTAATTTATTTTCTTTTCCCCCATTTTTATTAAAGCTTGAGTGTTAGGAAATATGTTAGGTTAATAGGCTGAAACCCAAACCTAAAGCCCTAAATGAAACATCAAAATTTTAATCAACTCCAAATATATCGATGTTTATACTTAAAAAGGTCGTAAACATCGTTTTGAAATCAATGGAAGTGGTCTCGAGTCCTAATTTGATTGTTGGCAAAAAGTGACATTTCGGACCTAAATCCGACTAACGATGCTATATTCAAATAAAACATTTAAATATATAATCGTAAAATATGCGGGTTGTTGCAGACTCCCCTCCTTGAAGAAATTGCGTACTCGTAATTCTTAAGAAGAAAACAAAGGGTAACAACCATAAAAGCATATCAACACAAAAGAAAATTTGAAATAAGAAGTTCACCTTTGAGGAGCATGAGAGATCAGTAAGTCTGGATGCATTTGCTCGATGAATTCTCTGGATTCCCAAGAGCAATCCTTAGGATTTGAGGACCATTGAACTTTCACAAGCAAAACATCTTTATTTCGAAGGCGTCTAACCTCCGTAGTAATGATACGAATAGGATGTTGCTCATATGGCAAATTAGGCGACACTTCAATTTCTTCAACAACACCGGACTCAAGAATAGAATCGGAATCCCTAAGGCATTTCCGTAGCTGAGAAACGTGAAACATGTCATGAATAGCAGAAAATTAAGCCGGTAATAAAAGGCGATAAGCCACGAAACCAATGCGTTCGGTGATGGAAACTGGACTAATATATCGAGGTGCTAATTTTCCCGATCGATTGAAACGCACAGCACCCTTCATAGGTGAAACAAAAATAAACACCAAATCTCCCACAGAAAATTCCAAATTCCTACTTCGATTATTAGCATAGGGTTTTTGTCTACTTTGAGCTACTTTCATTCTATTACGAATAAGGTCAATCTTTTCTGTGGCAGTCCGAATAAAATCTGGACCTAAAACTAGCTTCTCACCGGCCTTAAGCCAACAAGAACGAGATCGGCATGGCCTTTCATAGAGTGCTTTGAAAGGTGCCATACCAATACTAGATTGGAAGCTATTATTAAAGGAAAACTCAATAAGAGAAATATGATCTTCCCAACTTCCACCAAAATCAAGAACATATGCACGAAGAAGATCTTCAAGATTTTGATTCACACGCTTGGTTTGTTCGTCGGACTGAGGATGATAAGCAGCGCTAAAATTAAGCTTCGTTCCCAAAGATTTTTGAAGACCCTTCCAAAATCTACAAGTAAACAATGGATCATGATTGCTAATAATAGAAGTAGGAACTCCATGCAATTTAATAATTTCTTTAACATAGAGTTTGGCCAAAAGAGGTACGGTCTGATTGGACCAAACTGGAATAAAATGGACGGATTTTGTAAGTCTATCCACAATCACCCATAACTATCATGACCCAAACGAGAACGGGGAAGACCGTCAATAAGTTCCATGGATACTTGGTCCCACTTTCAAATTGGAATATCTAAAGGTTGCAATAACCCACCGGGCTTTTGATGCTCGGCCTTAATGAGTTGGTAAGTTATGCAACGCTTAATGAAGTTAGCAATATTAGATTTCATTCCATCCTAATATTAAAGTCGCTTCATATCTGCGTACATTTTACTACTACCGGGATGAATGGTAAATTTGGAACTATGAGAATCTTCTAAAATATCTTTACGAAGATTACCAATATTCGGCACGATAAGTCTACCAAATTTTCAAATACCTCCATGAGCATCGTTTCAAAGTCTTTCAAACCATCAACATTACCATCCTGACAATTTTGGATAAGAAGAACAAATTCGGGATCGTGCTCTTGAGCTTCAAGAATGCGGTCTAAAAGAGAAGGATGAGCCTCAAGGTACATAAAACAAGAGACGAACATGAATCGGATTCACGATCTCGAATCTCACAAGTGGATAAAGTCTCGAGATCATTCCATTCGGATATCATCATAGAAACAACCGCTTGTTGCTTTCGGCTAAGGACATCGGCAACACAATTTTCCTTTTCGGGAGTATAAAGAATATCAAGATCATAAGATGCAAGGAACTCGAGCCAACATTGTTGATGCAAATTAAGTTCCTTTTGAGAAAATATGTACTTCAAAGATTTATGATTGGTATAGAGAACAAATTTCTCTCCCAAAAGATAATGATGCCAAATTCGAAGGGCGAAGACAATAGCCACAAGCTCTAAATCATGAGTGGCATATCTAGTCTCGATAGACTTTTAATTGCCTAGAAGCATAAGCAATAGCACGTTCCCTTTGCATGAGAACGGCTCCCAAACCAACATGACTAGCATCGGTATAAACAATAAAGTCTTGGTTCCCTTCGGGAATCTCAAGGATAGGAGCATCTGAAAGGAGTTCTTTTAATCTTTGAAAAGAAGCTTCACATTTGTCTGACCAAATGTATTTAACTCCCTTCTTTGTCAAACTAGTAAGAGGCACAGAAATTTTAGAAAAGTCTTCTATGAAACGACGGTAATAATCCGCCAATCAAAGGAAGCTACGAATTTCTGTCACACTCTCCGGTCGAGTCTCTTCCAATTTTGAATCGCTTCAATCTTGGACGGATCCACTGAAATTCCAAATTCAGAAATAATACGTCCGAGAAATTTCGCATGAGATTGTCAAAAGTGGCTCTTAGAAAATTTTTCTTTTAATTGATTGCTCCTAAGAGTTTCCAACATAATCCAAAGATGCTTCCCATGCTCTTCCTCGATTTTATAACAAAGAAGAATATCATCTACAAAGATGAGAACAAATCGATGGAGGAAGTCTTTGAAAACTCGATTCATAAGGTTAACGAAATAAGATGGAGAATTCGTTAAACCAAATGGCATAACAAGCCATTCATCAGATCCATAAAGAGTATGGAACAATGTCAAAGGAATGTTATCCTCTGCAATAGTAAGCTGATGAAAACCGGTTGCAAAGTCTAACTATGAAAAGACTCTAGCACCGCTAAGTTAGTCGAATAGATCATCAATCCGAGGTAAGAGATATTTATTCTTGATGGTGAGGTCATTAAGCTTGCGGTAGTCAACGCAAAGTCTAAGTGTACCATCGGATTTCTTCACAAAAATAGCCGAAGCTCCCCAAGGAGGGGAACTAGAACGAATAAATTGCTTCGCTTCCAATTTGAATAATTGTTTACGCATCTCCTCATTTTCTTTATTAGACGTACGATAAGGAGGACGAGTGATAGGTAGAGCTCTAGGGATTAGATTAAGTCTGAACTCGATTGCTCGCTTAGGAGGTAATCCTAAGACGGGCTCAAATATGTCGAGAAATTTACGAACAACGTGAATGAGGGAAATGACATCTTTTTCATCATCATTATCGTCATCATAAGGGTTTAGAGAATATAAGGATGCTGCCAATTTGGAATTTGAATCTTTAGGAACAATCGAAATCTGCTTAACAGATTGAGGATGTCGAAGATGAATTGTCCTCTCAGGACATAGGTATGGGCTTCATAATGGTGTAGCCAATCCATTCCCAAAATCATTCTGAAACATAAATAACGCATTGCATGCAAATCGGCTCGGAACGGATAATCACATGAAAATAATCTCGACATATTTACAAAGCAAACTGAGTGTCGCAGTTCCACTAACCGGGTTCGCAATTCTCAGTGAAGTCATCAAAGCATTTACACTTAAAGACAAAGTATCAACAAGTTCTTTTGATATAAAAGAATGGGATGCACCTGTATCAAAAAGAACACGAATAGGATGATCATAAAACATAGTAATGCCATCAAGGATAGAATGAGAAATACCTTAACCACGAGATGTGTTACTAGGGGCTTGCACAACATTTAGCTTTCCCTTGTTCTTGCTTTGAAGTTTGGGACATGAGGATAAAAAATGACCCAAACTTTTTCAATAACGACAAAAGAGTGGTTTCAAGCATTTATTAGCATAATGTCCATAGAACCACAATTGTAGCACTGCGCACGACTCGAGGCAAGAATCTTTGCTGCCGAAGTTGCTTGTTTCCCTTTCTTGTTGGGATTAGGCTTGAACTTAATAGGCCTCTTCTTCTTGTTGTTGAAGTTTGGTTTGGCACCCACAACTTCAACATCACTTTCTTTATCGGCCTCTTCGAGTCAAAGAGCGATATCAACAAGCTGATCGAAAGAAACTTCTAACTTCAAAAGTAATGGATTTTTGAGATTCTTATTCAAGCTATAGATAAACCTCCGATTTTTATTCAACGGGGTATTAATGTACTTGACCCTATATTTAGAGAGGGATTCAAAAAATGCGACGTAATCCATCATAGAAGATTCACCTTGAACAAGGTCAATAAAGCGCCGAGCTAAAGTAACTTTTTCAGCTTCCGGCACAAACTTCAATTCGAATCTTTCCTGGAATTTCTACCAAGTAAGATACGCTTCAATAATTTCCAAAATTAGAAGCTCACACCAATCTAATGCTCTCTCTTGGAGCATAGTAGAAGCCACCTGGACACGATGTAGATCAATAAGATTCATGCAAGAAAAGATGCGATCACATGTTCTAAGCCAAGCTTGGACTTGTATGATACTTTTGGAACCCTTGAATAGCTTCCTATCCAAATTGGTATAATCACTGCACAAGCGTGCAAAGCCATATTTAGGGTGAGTAGGCTATGGAATAGGTCCGACAGCTTGAGCATTCTTTACAAGATCCAAGAGCTCTTGGGCAGACATAAATACTCCATCCTGAGGAGTAGCACAGGATTGATCGACGCTGAAACGGCCTGGTCTAACCATCTCTTTTCTTTAATAAAGAAAGAAGAAGAAAAAGGTTATTCTCAAAATGAATATCAAACAATCATGATTGATAAAACAAGGCATCATAAAAGAAAATAGGATAGAACATGTCTTAAGACTCGAATAAATCCTAAAGCACGATTCCTAAGAAGGACTTAGGGCAATGATCCTTGCTAGATTATTTTACATTGTTCTGAAGTTTGGCTCTGATACCAAGCTATGACACCCCGCCTCTATACTCACGCTAGCCAAGAACACCACTGGGTAATGCCGTCGACTAGCACGAAAAATAAGGCTGCTGAGGAGTGACCATCCATGTAATGGCTTTGTGCGAGTACCAATATGTCAGATAGTGTAAAAAGCATTTCATTTTAAGAGGAAATCCAACATATCAAGTATAAACTCAAAGCTACTACATAATGGCTATGTGGATTTCGAAAACAAATATAACATAAGCATAACACAAATCAGTAGTAGTATCCATATCACAAAGGCGGAAACAGATATGAATATAACACATAGAAGTGTACATCGGAGTAGTGGTCATGCAAGGTCCATAATATCACAAAAGAATAGATACAAGTGCTAGACAAAAGAATATGTATACATCAAGAAGTCTCTATCACGAACGTATAATAACAAAAAAAATTACTAAACTAGAGTAGTTAGCCAAAAGTCAAATGATGGTCCCAGATAAGAAGTCAAATAGAAGCACCTATAACATCTCGGTCTGACCCGTATATTATTTAATAAGAAAATAATAAATGGATCAGTCTAGCTATAAATATCAGATAAAATGAGATAGGATACGAGATATGACAAAAATGTATGATAATAATAATGCCATCTTGTGATAAGTTTACATTTAATAACAACAAAAATCATACAATATCTCTCGAAATCTCAAACACACAAAAGAAGGTCATATACTTTATTTATTTGCCAAACCATAAATATTGACAATCATATCAATGACAATCGCAAAAATTGGTGAAACACAAATTCTAGAAATCATCAATTAGAAATCGAAAAATCACAAAGAGGGAGGCATGTCACAAACGGGAGCATGAAAACTCACCAACACGTGCTTCACAAACGGGTCTCTAACCCATGGTCGCTAATCATAGAGTCGGTGCAATGACGTAGTACAATAACGGTACGCCCAAGGAACCTGAAACTCAAATAATTCGGTACAACGATGTAGTACGATATTGGTACGTCCGATGAGCTGAACTCCATAAAAGAACATGGGTCGCTAGCCCATAAAAAATGAGTCGAAACTCCAAAGAACCAATAGGTCGTTAGCCTATAAAAGAAATGAGACGAAACTCAATAAAACGAGGTATAATCCCCTACGTGGACAAAGAGACATCGCATAACGCTAGTCTAAATCATAAAAGAACAAGGTCCTAATTTCTTTTCTCTTCCCTCATTTTTACTAAAGCTTGAGTGTTAGGAAATATTATGAAGGAATAAAGAGGAGTGGAGTGGAGTTAGGTTAATATGTTGGGTTAATGGACTGAAACCCAAACCCAAAGCCCTAATGAAAACATCAAAATTTTAATCAGCTCCAAACATATCGATGTTTATACTTAAAATGGTCGCAAACATCGTTTTGAACTCAGTGGAAGTGGTTTCGAGTCCTAATTCGGCTGTCTACAAAAAGCGACATTTCGGACCTAAATCCGACTAATGATGCTAATTTAAATAATATATTTAAATATACAATCGTAAAATATGCGGGTTGTTATAAAAATCCTTAGACTATTTAAACTATTTAGAAATATCCAAACTATTTTCAAAAATTCAAATTGTGTAAGGTTGAATTGTTTATATTTTAATCCTTGATTTAAAGGCGATTGTGGTTAAATGATGTTATAACCTACATTGGAATTTGAAATGATATTTCTTGTGAAATGACATATTTTGAGTAAATATAGTGGTTTTGAAATGAGGGATATCTTGAATTGAATATGATATTTTGATATCAATTATGAATCGATTTTGGAAATGTGAAAGAACCAACCGGTGTGAAATAAGCATTTGGTTATTAAAGGAACCGAGATCGAATATTGTCATACTCTCTGCCAATACCAAAAACCACTTTAACAACTATGCATGTGATGGAGAATCCATAATAAAGTAGGATGATTTGGTGAACGCTAATAGAATGAAGTGAGAGAACGATGATGGATAGCCTTGACTTTTGGGTCATAACTAAAATGACTAAAATAGGAGCTATACCTGGGCCATGTGTGTGAGGTCGCACCCTTATCGAGCATGCTTCTTCGAAACCATATCTATTAATTTATGATTTGATTTGATGGCCACCCTTTGATTTGATTTTAGGAGTGTGTCTTGAGGTGGGCGGTAATAGCTGCTATGTGTTACCACCAGCCCAGTTTTGCAAAATGGTAGCATCCTACCCTAGGCATTGCTTCGTGTGCTTTGTCATATTTATCCTGATCGAGCCCACTACGAGTTTGGTTTATGTCGTACCTATGGAGTGCTCTCTAATAGCCCACCGGTTTAGTGGAGTTTACAGTACTGTATGTACTATGACATTTATAAAAATGTTTTAAGTGGGATATGGTTAACACCTTAATGCTATTTTAATACTTTACTTTATGACAGACATTATATATATAGCGTATTGTACTATGTATGTAGACAGTTTAACGGATCCTTAGGAGATGGAATCCCGAACATCTCTTAAGTTACCGCATGCACATTAGACACTGGATAGGAGATGTAAATCCCTTAAACATCTCTGAAGCCGTTACACTCATATTTACCTATTTTGATTTAACTTACATAATATCCTTTAGCTCTGACTCGAGTGTTTTGTCTTTTCATTTCGCTCGGGTCAGCCTGAGCTTTTCAGTGTTGAAGACATTATTCTAGAGGACGAAGACGGAGTTTAGTATTATAATATTATTTTATCCCACCGCATCATATTGTTCCGTTGCATTATCTTATTATTCCTGTTGTATGTATAACTTTAATATATTGTAAAAGTGTAATCAAATGTTATTTGTAAAAAAGCTTCGTGGATTGTTTACTTGATTATTATAATTTGTCATTTCGTTATAAGATTTTGTGTTTTGTTTTACCTTTTTCTCTTATTTTCTTATTTACTCCATTAACAATCCTCCCTTTTAAATGGTTTAAGTTTACATGTATGGTTTATTGTCGATTTAAACCATCCAAAAAGGTGGGTCGTTACAAGACCTAAGCAAATATGAAGGGAGATCAAATGAGCAAGTTGACAAAACCTCTCGATGCCGACTAGAACTGGTAGGTATCTAGAGGTATAGATGACAATTTTTGAAAAGTTCTTCATTCCTGGAAACTTGGATCTAAGTTCTTACTTATTCTAACACATAGTGGCGATTTTGTAAGAGGTTTTTGGCTGTAAATGTATCTCCTTTAACAATGAAAAATAGACGTTGGACTTAATTACTAATTTTTGCAACTAAGCTCTATTACTTTTCATTTTCAATCATTGTTGGATCTAAAATCATGGTATTTTTGGATGATGTAGTGAAAATAAAATTGAAATAAAGTGGATTATGGACCTAGGTTATCGAATTGAGGTTGGAGCACTTTAAAAATCTTGTCTTCTCTCATTTTCAGTTTTGGTTGATGGATTTGGGCTAGCACGTAACATATTAAATGGGTGAATTTCAATCTTTTTCACCATTTTGAATCTTATTGGGGCTATGAAGTCTAAATAGATTTAAGTCAGATTTAAATTAATTCTAAATAAAATCATGATTTTATTCAATTTATTGATAAAAGCTTGGTTTGATATTATATTTATATTATATATTGTGTACGTGCATATCATATACATATTTATATGTATATGCACATGCAACATATATAGTGCTCATGGTATAACATGTAATTATCTAGGAGGTAGGATTTACACCGCAACAGACATGTTAGCTTCTTCATATAAAAATGTGCCATCTACTATATATATATATAATATTAAATCATGTTCATGTTTGAATACACACACATACACACATATACTTTTAAATGTAAAAGCAATATTATTTATATATATGTACATAAAATAATATTTATAAATAAACAGAAATTGTTAAAGTCAAATTTTAAAACTAGATCTAGATTTGAAAATATCTTTTAATTTCAAACTTTAAATCATTTATATTTTAATAATATATACATATAAAAATAGTTTTTTATTGTGAATGTAAATATATATATATATATATATTAAAATTTAATATTTAAAAATCGTTTGCAATATAAAATGATAATATGCAACTAAGTATGTAAATAAATAATACACATATGTATTATTTTGGTAAAATCATTTTTTGACGAAATCAATTTATTTTAATTTAGTTATATCGTCACTGATTGAAATTTTGTTTTTTTATCCAAAATAAGTTTCCAAATGCAGATTATATAAATTATTTTATTGGAAAAAATAGATTTTACAACATATATAAAATTTAAAAATATATATGTATATACATGAGATTAACTCAATGTATTATATTTGTAAAATAATATATGTATACATATATTCATATTTTAATACATATATATATATATATATATCTAATTTTTGTTTAACTTACTAACATGTGTATAATTTAGTAACAAATTTACATATATTATATACATATGTTTGTATAATTTAAAAATCAACTTTTGTTTTAAAAACCTTTTTAAATAATTGTTAGTTTGAATTTTTTCTTGCCAAAAGCTTATATTCATGTATTTGAGTGTGTGTATAATTTTTTTTAGTATATTCACAATATGATTATATATTCATATTCTACGTTAACAACACACATATATATAAAGATTCATGATATATATACATACACATCCAATCTTACCATATATAAATCTAAAACAATGATATACATACATACATGCACATATGAGTTAGGATCAATAGCCTACCTTATTTAGCACCATTTTATAGCCCCTGATATCAGCCACAAGTTCCTATTTAAATATTTGTTCTTTCTCTCTCCTACCAAAATATGTATGTATATATGTATGTATGTATGTATGTATGTAAGTATGTATGTATGCATGTAAATTGGAATATTACCTCAACCGTAGCCTAACAATAAGACCTCTAAAGCCGAATCTATCGAATTCTTTGGAACTAAATCCAATCTCTTCCAAAAACCGCTACTCGACCGAAACCTTTGTAATGTTTGACTTAATTTTGTTTTTGAAACTTGTAATGGAGGAAGGAGCAAGATATTTTTGGCTACAATTATAGGTTAGGGGAGAGTATATGTAAAGCCAAAAAGTCAAGGGTTATGGTGTTTTAACAAACGACAAAAGAGAGAGTAAAATATGGATCCAAATCCACTCTTTCCTCTGCCAATTCAAATCTCACTAAATAAAATTCAACCCCCCTTCCCTCAAGCTTAGCCGACCATAGCAAGAGCACAAATGGGCCTCTATTCCACTTCAAACTAGATCAAATTTAAACATACATCAATAGGTGTGTCAATACGTGTGTATATAACTTGTATATATTGACTTTTTTCAATATCGATCAACACAAATCAAAATTTTATAATTATTATTTCATAAATATTAGTTAATTTAATTAATTTATAACGCTTATAATTTAATTAAATCAGGTGGTAGTCAAAGTATTCAACATTTCTGTAACAACCCAGTATATCGCATCAATTAATAATCGACATTGAAAACGATTAATATTGGTTGTTAATTGTTGTTGAATGTTTTAATCAGCTGAAATTCTTTTGAAAATGGTTAAGTGTTTTTGGGCCACATTTCTTTTTGGTGATGGTTATCTAAGCCCAATAACCGTTCCCTCCTCTTTACCCTTTTCATTCGAAACCCTTTACTAAAATCAAACGAAGAAAAATAAATGGCGGCCCCCTTTTTCATTTTCGTTCGTAACCCTAAATTAAGAACATACGAACGAAATGGCGGCTGCGTTTATTTCGTTCGCTCCTCTGTCCAAATTAGGGCTTAATGAAATCGAGGGCGCCGATTTGGATTATCTCGATCGAACGAAGCTTTGTCAATCGATGCTTTCTTCACTTCGTGCTCGTCAATGTAAGGTGAGTTTACTCACATCTAATTCACATCTCGAGTTAATTTAATGATCGAATTCTGTGATTTCGTTCGTATTCAATTGTTTGAGTTGTCGATTTATTTTGCTTGCAGTTCAATTTAAGTCGTTTTGTGTTGATTTTGATCAGTTTGATTTTCGTGGTTGTCATGACTTTATTCGATCGTGTTCCTTGCTACCTTGGTCATCACGATGTTGTTTTTCTGGTATTTAACCTGATTTTTTTGTTGACTTCGGTCTGACTTTGATTTTTGAAGTTTCCTGTGGCATTTTTTAATCTTCGGCCTTGAATTTATTTAGCAAATTCTTTGAAACTACTGTTGTCTTGATTATTTCGAAACTGCTGCTAAATGCTTTTGGGCGCTTGAACCTTCTCTGTGCACATTTGTTTTACTGCCTTTGTTTAGGTGATAATTTTCACTTGTTCGTAGTTGACTTCATTGTTGTTTGAACAGCTTATGTGCACTTGAATATGCACTGAAACCATGTGTATACATACATCTATATAGGTATATATTTGTATTGTCCTTGTAGTCTTTGTTCCACCTTGATCCAGTGGTTGCTGTCATGACTTGATGTTGATTACTTCTTGTCTCTTGCAATTTTGTTTTTGCATGTTTACGATTTGGTTGAAGATTGTTGGTTCAGTTCATACTGTACTTCGACTCGTGTATGCTTCTGATTTGTATAAGACATTTCTATTTGTGTATGCACTGTGTATTCGAGTGTGATTCATGTAGTCTTGCATCTTGATTCAGGTATATTGTCACTACACACCTGTATATGTATGAAGCACTTTTGTACAGTCTTGTTGCTTCACCATTGATTAAGTCATGTGAATGTTTTTACTGTGTACATACTTATATTCAGTTTTGTGGTTGTGTCTGCACATGTTTCACTGGCATTTGACTTGTAGTCTACAGTGTGCATTGCTGCTTGCTGATCACTGGCATGATTTGAAACTCACTTGACTTTGCACTTGCTTTGTGATTCTGTTGGACCTAGTTGTCCTATCTGCAGTGCACTGTCTATTGTTTCCTTGTGTAGTTCTTGTCTGCATCACCATATATCAGTTATACTTGTTTTCAATTGGTTGTTATAGTCCTGTCCACTGCCCTGTCTTGTTGTACATGCTTACAATTGAATTGAGTTATTCTCGAGTATGATACTTGGTCATACTGATCATTTATGTCTGGTGTGTGTGCATTTGTGACTTTTCCACTATGTACTTGCATGCATCCCTCTGATCATATGGTCATGTTGCCTTAAGTTGCTTGTATATATGTTTTTACTTTGAGCATGTTGCATTTTGGGCATTGTTCCATCTAACTTCGGTCTTGATATTTGTACTACCTGGTCTGGATCGTGCTTTATCTTTGTGTATGGCTATTCTTTGACCACTTCACTATCATTTTGACATTCCTTTGTGTCTTGGTTCTATGCATTGCTGTGTCACTTGTGTACTTAAGTCAGTGCTGTCCACCTGAGTTTGAGCATTGCAGTTTTACTTGCTGTCTTCATATTGTGACTGTTTTGAGTTGGTTCCATTGTTTTTCATTGTTGCTTGGATATTGAACTGCTTTATGCTTGAAGTCGTAGCCTGTACGCCTGCCCCATGTTGAATCCAGCTAATAGTTCGGGTTTCACCTTGAGCCCGGTTGTGTACATCATCACTGTAGTGGCAAGGCAGTGCACGCAAGCATGAACTGCAGCCACACGGTATGGAGCTTTAGAGTACATCACCACGGTAGTGGCAAGGCAGTGCACGCAAGCGTGAACTGCAGCCACACTGTATTGTTTTATTGATATTCTTTTTGTGTTGATTTAATGATCTTTTAGTATTCCATATGCTGTAGCGGCGAGGCAGTGCACGCGTGCGTGTACTGCAGCCCTACACGAATTGACATTTTAATTGATATTTCAATATTTTGTGTCGTATTCTGATTTGGTTTAATTTGATGATTTTGTTGCTAATTGTCGATTTGGCAATTTTGATGTTTTCCAGATTATCTTCATGGATATTCTTTTCATTTCTTATTAAAGAGTTGGATATACGAGATTTCTGTGACTGTTGTCTATTTGATATTTGATTATTATTGCTTCTGTGCATTAATAACTGAGTTTGAATTAGACTGACCTGTGTATTATTTTCTTTTGAATTTAATACTCGGGTCAGACCCGAGTTATTTCAGGTTGTAGATATCTTGCTTTGGGTAGCTGTTTGAGCTACGAAGACTTTTCATACATTTTGGAGTTGTCGTGTCGTAGTATAGGATGTTGTATATTCATGTATATTATTTACGATAATGTACTTGTATATGTAACTTCCAGAGTCGACAGTTGTAGTTGTATCATATGTATTGTATCACATGTATTGTAACCGACATCAGTTATTGTATATATGAGACTTTCCGCATTTATATTATATGTGTTATTATTATATTTACTGTCCTAAACTATTATGAACCATCGTAGTTCGTTTTATACTGGAATTGGGGTATGTCGATGGGAGTAAATAAATCAGAGATGAAAAATGAAAGGATATATATATATATACCACTCCTATCGAGATAACCAAAACTAATGTAAGGCCTAACTACGGATGGCCGCTCCTCAACAGCCTTATTCTCCACGCTAGTTGACAGCATTACACCATAGTTTCTTAGCTAGCGTGGGTATAGAAGTGGGGCGTCACAGCTTGGTATCAGAGCCTGGGGTTTAGGATAAATATAAAACATAACTTAGATGAAACTTGTATTACAACTATTTGTAGACGTTTTATCTCACATCTTTGTCTTTGCTTATCTTTAATTGTTAGGTATGAATTCCTAATGCTTATTCATGCACATTTGATTTTGATTTCGTGAAAGTATTTTGGCTTCGGCCTCCGTTTGCTTTGCGAACTCAAGTTAGGCTTTTGATGATGAGGATTTTGTTCTTGTGTTTTCGGCTTTGAATTGATTTAGCCGACGTTGATTTTGTTTGAATTTGGCCAATTAAAGCTATTTTGACCTCTGGACTTTGTTCCACTTTTGTGCTAAGCTATGGGTGTCATTGTGTACCTGTTACACTGTGATGAAAAATAGCTCGACCGGTTGCAAATTAAGTGATTTTGATTTTTCACTCATATCTAGTTCGAATCTCAGCGATTTTGAACTTGATATTTTGTGTTTTCTTTGGCTTGATTTCCATTCGACTTCGGTCACTTTGTTTTTGTGAAATTGTTAATTTCTTGATTTCCAAGACTCTGACTTTGTTTGCCGTTGAGTTCTTTGATGATGATGTTGATTCATTTTGTACTCGACTGTGGCTATTACTTGTTAACTTCGACATTGACATGATTTTTTACTTTTGTTGAAGTCATTTATGCATTTATGCTCGTTTTGCTTTGTTTTTCCAATTGTTAATCGATTCTTCTTTTCCGATTAGTTGTTATCACCTTTGTCGACTTTGATAACTTCTATTTTTGGAATTTTTGGGTATTCCTACTTTGATGGATTTGGAATCGAATTCTTTGGATTTTATTCACGTCTTCGAATGTGAATTTTAGTGAATTGATTTGGTTTTCAAATTTAATCGATTCTTGTTAATTCCCCTATTTGTTGCTATCATTTATTAGCAACTTTGATGACATTTTGTTCAGGTCGATTTCTTTGGATTCTATTCACATCTTTGTATGTGAATTCTTGTGATTGATTGTTTCTACAATCATTTTTGTGATTTGTCACTTTAAAAGTATAAAGGTTTCAATACTAGTAGTAAATATCAAAACCTTTTTCTCCAAACGATTCCAAAACTATTTTACTACAAAGCTCTTTTCCTAAACCGTTTTCCAATCTATTAGTATATACAAACCTTTACCTCACTCGTATGAGAAATCTAATTAAACGACTTAGTAAAACGAGTGGTATGAAACGCTTGCGTTTGCTTCATCGGTTAATTCTTGGACTTGTTCGATTGAATCTTTTGTGACAATTTTCTAGTGACGATTTACAGTTTGTTCGTAAATATTTAAGTTAGGCAAGTGGTTATGGGACATGAAGCTAAACTCATATATTTACTAACTTAGTGTAATTGACACTTCTCGTTGATCATGACGGTCATTTTATGATTTAGACTAGGAATTGTGCGATGTCTCTTTGTTTGCAAGGTTAGACTAGACTTCATTGGTGTGATTCCGACTCACACATATCTCTTTGTCCGCAATGTTAGTCTAGACACCATTTGTGTGATTCCACTCACACATACCTTTTTGTTGCGAGGTTAGGCTAGACACCATTTGTGTGATTCCACTCACACATACCTTTTTGCTTTTTGGTTAGCCTAGACACCATTTGTGTGATTCCACTCACACATACCTTTTTGCTTTTTGGTTAGCCTAGACACCATTTGTGTGATTCCGCTCACACATACCTTTTTGTTTGCGAGGTTAGGCTAGACACCATTTGTGTGATCCCACTCACACATACCTTTTTGCTTTTTGGTTAGCCTAGACACCATTTGTGTGATTCCGCTCACATATACCTTTTTGTTTGCGAGGTTAGGCTAGACACCATTTGTGTGATTCCACTAACACATACCTTTTTGCTTTTTTGGTTAGCCTAGACCTCATATGGGTGATCCCGACTCATCCATATGGGGTAGCTCCCCATGGTCTTCGGACCGTCATGTGATAGGCCTCTTTCCCTCTTTGTGTTTTCTGGATTTCTTGTGTAGATTTCTAGAATTTGTGTTTTCTGGATTTCTTGTGATGATTTCTAGAACTTGTGCTTCACCAATTTTTGTGATTTCTATTAATAAGTTTTATCAATTTTTGTGCATTGGTGAATTCGTGTGTCATTGACTTGTTATGAGTACAAGTTTAGGGTATGATACCCCTTTCTATCTTTGAGAAGATTCTTGTGACATTTTTGATGAATGAAAATTCATTGGTATTATATTTTGATTCCAATTATCTTGATGAGATTTTGACGTATTAACTTCAGTAACCGTCAATTTTAAAATGAATTTCAAGCGGTTATCCCGCAATGCTGATTTTGTTGTCCGTTTTTACGGTATTTTGAGAAGTGAAATTTCCTTGTCGAAGTTGCTGCTGATGTTGCTATTTTAATCACGTGTTTTAAAAATTTGTTATTTTTAAAAATTGTTTCAAAATATAAATCAAAATTGTTTTCAAATTTTTTACAGTTTACGCTTTCAAAAGAATGAGGAAGCGATTTAAAAGTTTCAGAAAAATCGAGGACTATGACCCTTTCTTTTGCTGATTCGCTTAATTCCGGACTTGTCCGTTTGAGAATGTGAAATGTTATTTTTAGAATACACAATTCTGCACTTTCAAGGAAACGATGAAGAGAATTAAATGATTTAGTAACACTCGTGGTTATGGGACATGTGCGTTTGCTATTTCGGTTAATCCCGGACTCGTTAATTGAAATATTATTTCTGATTATCGTTTTTGATACTCGGATATCTGTGATTTCTGATTATCGTTTTTGATAATCGGATGTTTGCTGTTTCTGATTATCGCTTGTGATAATTAGATATTTGAGATTTAATTATCGTTTGTGATAATTAAATATTTGTGATTTAAGATTTGATTATCAATTGTGATAATAAATATTCGTTGATTTGTGATTTCTGATTATCGTTTTTGATAATCATATATTTTTTGTTTCTGATTATCGCTTGTGATGATTAGATATTTGAGATTTAATAATCGTTTGTGATAATTAAATATTTGCGATTTAAAATTTGATTATCAATTGTGATAATTAAATATTGTTGATTTGTGATTTCTGATTATCGTTTTTGATAATCAGATATTTGTTGTTTCTGATTATCGTTTGTGATAATTAGATATTTGAGATTTAATTATCGTTTTTGATAACTAAATATTTGTTGTTTCCGATTATCGTATTTGATAATTGGATATTTGTTGTTTGAGATTTCTAATTATCGTTTTTGGTAATTAGATATTTGCAATGTTGCGACTTGTGATTTTTGTTTTCAATTATCTTTGTTGATAATTAAATTTTGCTGTCTTCTAATTATCGTATCGATAATTAGATATTGCTGTTTTGTGATTTCTGATTATCGTTTTTGATAATCGGATGTTTATTGTTTCTGATTATCGCTTGTGATAATTAGATATTTGAGATTTAATTATCGTTTGTGATAATTAAATATTTGTGATATAAGATTTGATTATCAATGGTGATAACTAAATATTCGTTGATTTGTGATTTCTGATTATCGTTTTTGATAATCAGATATTTGTTGTTTCTGATTATCGCTTGTGATAATTAGATATTTGAGATTTAATTATCGTTTTTGATAATTAAATATTTGCAATTTAAGATTTGATTATCAATTGTGATAATTAAATATTCGTTGATTTGTGATTTCTGATTATCGTTTTTGATAATCAGATATTTGTTGTTTCTGATTATCGCTTATGATAATTAGATATTTGAGATTTAATTATCGTTTTTGATAATTAAATATTTGTTGTTTCTGATTATCGTATTTGATAATTGGATATTTATTGATTTGAGATTTCTAATTATCGTTTTTGGTAATTAGATATTTGCAATGTTGCGACTTGTGATTTTTGTTTTCTAATTATCTTTGTTGATAATTAGATTTTGCTGTCTTCTAATTATCGTATTGATAATTAGATATTGCTGTTTTGTGGACTCTGTATTCTGATTATCTATTTGATAATTAAATTTTGTAGAGAATTTGTGAATTTCTTTTATGAAATTAAAAGATTTCTTTGGTGTTTATATTGTACTACTCTGGTGTACCGGCTCAATTTTCTGCTATTCATGATGTTTTCCACGTCTTCTAATTACGGAAATGCCTTAGGGATTTTCGAATTTATTCTTGATCCCAGTGTTATTGAAGGAATGGAAGTTTTGCCTATTTGACTCTTGAGCAACCTTATATTCACATCATTGCTTCGGGGGTGTAGTACCTTCGAAATAAAGAAGTTTCTCTTGCGGATGTTCAATGGTTCTCAAATCCTAAGGATTGCACTTAGGAATCCTGAGAATTCATCGAGCAAACACGCTCAGGCTTGTCATGATGTTCTTTCAAGCTCTTTATGGTGAACTTCCTATTTCAAATTTCTTCATCTTGTGATGATGTTCTTTATGGTTGTTACCATTTGTTCATTTATTCCTTATGATTGCGAGGACGCAATTTCTTTAAGGAGGGGAGTCTGTAACAACCCGGTATTTCGCATCAATTAATAATCGACATTAAAAACGATTAATATTGGTTGTTAAATGCTGTTGAATGTTTTAATCAGCTAAAATTCTTTTGAAAAATGGTTAAGTGTTTTTGGGCCACATTTCTTTTTGGTAATGGTTATCTAAGCCCAATAACCGTTCCCTCCTCTTTACCCTTTTCATTCGAAACCCTTCACTAAAATCGAACGAAGAAAAATAAATGGCGGCCCCCTTTTTCATTTTCGTTCGCAACCCTGAATTAAGAACATACGAACGAAATGGCGGCTGCGTTTATTTCGTTCGCTCCTCTGTCCAAATTAGGGCTTAATGAAATCGAGGGTGCCAATTTGGATTATCTCGATCGAACGAAGCTTTGTCAATCGATGCTTTCTTCACTTCGTGCTCGTCAATGTAAGGTGAGGTTACTCACATCTAATTCACATCTCGAGTTAATTTAATGATCGAATTCTGTGATTTCGTTCGTATTCAATTGTTTGAGTTGTCGATTTATTTTGCTTGCAGTTCGATTTAAGTTGTTTTTTGTTGATTTTGATCTGTTTGATTTTCGTGGTTGTCACGACTTCTATATTGAACTGTTCGATCGCATTCCTTGCTACCTTGGTCATCACGATGTTGTTTTTCTGGTATTTAACCTGATTTTTTTGTTGACTTCGGTCTGACTTTGATTTTTGAAGTTTCCTGTGGCATTTCTTAATCTTCGGCCTTGAACTTATTTAGCAAATTCTTTGAAACTACTGTTGTCTTGATTATTTCGAAACTGCTGCTAAATGCTTTTGGGCGCTTGAACCTTCTCTGTGCACATCTGTTTTACTGCCTTTGTTTAGGTGATAATTTTCACTTGTTCGTAGTTGACTTCATTGTTGTTTGAACAATTTATGTGCACTTGAATATGCACTGAAACCATGTGTATACATACATCTATGTAGGTATATATATGTATTGTCCTTGTAGTCTTTATTCCACCTTGATCCAGTGGTTGCTGTCATGACTTGATGTTGATTACTTCTTGTCTCTTGCAGTTTTTTTTTTGCATGTTTATGACTTGGTTGAAGATTGTTGGTTCAGTTCATATTGTACTTCGACTCGTGTATGCTTCTGATTTGTATAAGACATTTCTATTTG
The DNA here is from genome assembly GCA_030765085.1 of Allium cepa. Taxonomy (NCBI): domain Eukaryota; kingdom Viridiplantae; phylum Streptophyta; class Magnoliopsida; order Asparagales; family Amaryllidaceae; genus Allium; species Allium cepa. The sequence goes on along the minus strand of CM060935.1, from coordinate 54,663,673 downwards.
TGTCTGCACTGTGTATTCGAGTCTGATTCATGTAGTCTTGCATCTTGATTCAGGTATATTGTCACTGCACACCTGTATATGTCTGAAGCACTTTTGTACAGTCTGGTTGCTTCACCATTGATTAAGTCATGTGAATGTTTTTACTATGTACATATTTGTATTCAGTTTTGTGGTTGTGTCTGCACATGTTTCACTGGCATTTGACTTGTAGTCTACAGTGTGCATTGCTGCTTGCTGATCACTGGCATGATTTGAAACTCACTTGACTTTGCACTTGCTTTATGATTCTGTTGGACCTAGTTGTCCTATCTGCAGTGCACTGTCCACTGTTTCCTTGAGTAGTTGTTGCCTGCATCACCATATATCAGTTATACTTGTTTTCAATTGTCTGTTATAGTCCTGTCCACTGCCCTGTCCTGTTGTACATGCTTACAATTGAATTGAGTTATTCTCGAGTATGATACTTGGTCGTAATGATCATTTATGTCTGGTGTGTGTGCATTTGTGGCTTTTCCACTGTGTACTTGCATGCATCCCTCTGATCATATGGTCATGTTGCCTTACGTTGCTTGTATATATGTTTTTACTTTGAGCATGTTGCATTTTGGGCATTGTTTCATCTGACTTCGGTCTTGATACTTGTACTACCTGGTCTGGATTGTGCTTTATCTTTGTGTATGGCTATTCTTTGACCACTTCACTATCATTTTGACATTCCTTTGTGTCTTGGTTCTATGCATTGTTGTGTCACTTGTGTACTTAAGTCAGTGATGTCCACCTGAGTTTGAGCATTGTAGTTTTACTTGCTGTCTTCATATTGTGACTGTTTTGAGTTAGTTCCATTGTTTTTCATTGTTGCTTGGATATTGAACTGCTTTATGCTTGAAGTCGTAGCCTGTACATCTACCCCGTGTTGAATCCAGCTAATAGTTCGGGTTTGACCTTGTGCCCAGTTGTGTACATCATCACTGTAGTGGCAAGGCGGTGCACGCAAGCATGAACTGCAGCCACACGGTATGGAGCTTTAGAGTACATCATCACGGTAGTGGCAAGGCAGTGCATGCAAGCGTGAACTGCAGCCACACAGTATGTTTTATTGATATTCTTTTTGTGTTGATTTAATGATCTTTTGGTATTCCATATGCTGTAGCGGCGAGCAGTGCACGCGTGCGTGTACTGCAACCCTACACGAATTGACATTTTAATTGATATTTCAATATTTTGTGTCGTATTCTGATTTGGTTTAATTTGATGATTTTGTTGTTAATTGTCGATTTGGCAATTTTGATGTTTTCCAAATTATCTTCATAGATATTCTTTTCATTTCTTATTAAAGAGTTGGATATACGAGATTTCTGTGGCTGTCGTCTATTTGATATTTGATTATTATTGCTTCTGTACATTAATAACTGAGTTTGAATTAGACTGACCCGTGTATTATTTTCTTTTGAATTTAATACTCGGGTCAGACCCGAGTTATTTCAGGTTGTAGATATCTTGCTTTGGGTTGCTGTTTGAGCTACGAAGACTTTTCATACATTTTGGAGTTGTCGTGTCGTAGTATAGGATGTTGTATATTCATGTATATTATTTACGATAATGTACTTGTATACGTAACTTCCAGAGTCGGCAGTTGTAGTTGTATCATATGTATTGTATCACATGTATTGTAACTGACATCAGTTATTGTATATATGAGACTTTCCGCATTTATATTATCTGTGTTATTATTATATTTACTGTCCTAAACTATTATGAACCATCGTAGAATTGGGGTATGTCGATGGGAGTAAATAAATCAGAGATGAAAAATGAAAGGATATATATATATATATACCACTCCTATCGAGATAACCAAAACTAGTGTAAGGCCTAACTACGGATGGCCGCTCCTCAACAGCCTTAATCTCCGCGCTAGTTGACAGCATTACACCATAGTGTTCTTGGCTAGTGTAGGTATAGAGGTGGGGCATCACAATTTCATTTGTGTGACTCGTAGGGTGAATTCAATCAACGATTAAATCGAACATTTCAAATATAACGTTCACACGTCACTTTAGCCAGTGGTATGACATACGAATAAATTTATCACAAATAGTTTTAATAAAATCCAACTTTACTTATTTTAAGTGGTCTTCAGTAGTGAAAGGTATTTACACACATTCTCTTCGTTAAAACTATATCACATTAGGACTTATGGAATTTTATAATGGTCAGATTTCAATATCGTCTAGATTCAACTTGTATAGTCCATGCATAAAGTCCTAGGTTCAATAATAACAATTATTATTAATGAAACTACTCTAGCTGAAGACTTTGACTTTGAGTTGACTTTAGTTGACTTAGTTAATAACCTCGTATAACTTAGGAGATGAATTCTCTACTGAATAGTGTTTCACTTTCAATGCTTTAAGTTGACACAACCGTAGTCGTTCGATGAATGATATGCTATGATTTAACTATGATCAATGTGAAGTTTCCATATTGACGTTCGATGGTAATCTCAAGTCAAGAGAATTATGCAATAGTCACATCGATATTTATATGTGACCTTAGTAATATTAACAAACATAAAACTATCAAATGAGTTGTTTAATAGTTATCCAATAACATCAGCACGTAACTCCTTGGCGCCCTTAGCAACCATAAGTCATGCACTGCCCAACATTTGGATATCATGATGTACTCTAGTCTCAATAGATGTACAAATATCATGTCTTGATACCTCTTGACTAGGAATACTTAAAAAGATATATTTGTTATATCATGATAAATTGTTCATGATTATAACACATTGTAATTACTATCACAAAACACACCATTTATGGACTTTCTATTAACTATAATTAATACAACATATTACAAAAGTATATAATAGATAGCAAAAAAACCTTTTATTTTGAACGAGATTTTATTACAGTGTTAATAATTTAAAATAAATTACAAAATTGCCCTAGCGCATAACAATAATTCTATCAATCTCCAACTTGCACTTCGGGCCAAATGGAATCTATATCGCATCTCTTTGATCAGCTTGATAAGAACCAAACGAACTACTCCCTTAGTAAATGGATCTGCTATGTTTTCCTTGGTATATAGTCTTCGTATCATGACCTCTTTCTTCTCAATAAATTACCTAATTATGTGGAACTTTCGAAGAATGTATCATGATTTCTTTTATGCTCTATGCTCTTTTGCAGTCTGCATCGCCACATTGTTGTCACAAAATAATTCCATTGGATTCTCCATGTTAGGAATCACTCCTAGCTCAGTAAAAATCTTGCACACTTAGACTACTAAGTGCTTCATTGAGAGTGATGTACTCGGCCTACATTGTGGAATCAAATACTACGACGACCCGAAAATCCATACCTTTCGAATCGACAATAATCCACACGTGTCCGACCCAAAAAGCACAAAGTGACGGAAAATCAAGAGAAAGAAAAGAAGAGAGAAGAAGAGAAGAGAAGAAAGAAGATAGAACCAAACGGAACAATACAGAGTCTCACATCGTAGTGGAAAATATATAATATCATATCAATGATCTTTACAAAACAGAAACTGCATATATATACACATCAATTAGAGTTCAACAATCAATCAATACTTATCAGCCTGAACAGTTGTAATAACATGTCCTTACAAATGCCGATAATTAAAAACAACTAAGCAATGCAGCGGATAATCAAGCAAAAATGGATGTACAAAAATGAAGATCTCCAGCTTTCCTGCTGAAGCTCCAAAAGCACCAAATCTGAACCTGTAAATATACTCGGTCTGACCCGAGCATTGAAAGGGAAGAACGCCCGGGTCAGTCTAGTAAACCAGCATGATAAACACACTCAATTAAATTTATTAAGTTACCAAAAATTTTCCTTTATCAAAATAAAAGTATCTCGTTAGACAAGTCCATACATAAACATGGACACGTTTTTACCTTACGATAACTAAAACGTTTCTTTCATATCAAATTCATGTTATATTATACTAGTGTCCAATATACAAATAATATTAATCATAGTCGAAATGATTACCCATATAGCATTTCGAGGGTATTCATTACGCCTTTACAAACAAAATCACAGCTCGTAGTGTGTTTTGGATTTTTATACAAATGACCAGGTGAAGGGACTACCTTCCGAAGGGGTACACCTCTATATGGATGTCCCGAGGCACATAACGTCTACCCTCTACCAACACAAGACTGGCCCACCTTTATAACTAGATGGTGTCGAATATGTCATCCTCCGGTCATTACCGACCTTTACCGAGGGCCCTCTAGCATACAAACCACAAAAATCAGATACATGACGTCATAACATGCAAAGATATATCTAGAAGAGGATGATTATATCCTAATGGGAGCGACCCATATAGCCCTGCTGCATCTAACCCTGTTTGGTCATTTTCGGTTGATGAGGCCTGATGAGGTAAAGATTACCTTTCACAATCACATATCACATCACTTTGAATGCCACACGGCCATTTCCGTTGACTACTAATTGCCTTCTACAAAAATACAACCCTTAAGCTCATACGTCTTAAGGAGGGTGTTAAGCTAAGAGAAGTTGTCTTCTCCGCCACCACTAATGTACGTTTGTAAAAACCAATGTACATAATATGTAGAAATGCAATGTCAGACAAACATCCATACATGTTGTCCAGGAACAAGACAAACCGAAGGCACTTTCCTACCACATCGTGTCGAGAAATCCCTAGGATTAGTAGCGAATAGTCCTTGCATTGAAATTTTCATAATGTAGAGACCGCTGCTACTTTATGCATACTGGGATTTTAACCCCAAATAATCAACAAGCAGTCCCCTACTATGAAAATCCGGAATAACAATATCATCACAAGCAACCTGCATAATCGTCGGATATAGGTTAGTCCGAAGTGGTTTTCAGATAAATCTGATCCCAGTCTCTTTGCACCAACAACACAAAAGAGTTTCTCAAGCTCACACAGAAATTAAGTCTCATAGACTTATCACGTCTCCAACTTTCAACTTGCTATCCTTAGGGCCAAGAAGGAAGCTCGATAGATTGGAGTAATACTCCGCACTATATGATTCAACATCCTTAACACAAATGATAATCAAGCCTACATAGAAGCTACGTACTAAGTGTACGACTAAATAGTTCCCACATTAAGTCGAGGAACTAAAATTTGGCAAAGTTTGATAGTCAGTTATTTAACTATCAAAACAAACAAACAAATATTTAGCACCATATACAATCGCTAGGCCTTTTAATTAGTCTTTTATTATTTAAATTGCTTGCCAAATATTCACTTCAAATTACCTTTTAAAAAGATATATTCTCAAAATCATTTCAACATCTATATTGTAAAAAAATTCCAAATACTTATTTAATAGTAAGTAATTCACAAATCAATTTATTTTCAACACTTAGAAAATATTACATATACTTAAATCGGGATTAAGTATATATTTTATCCTTTAGGAAAACTTTCTCTTTAAACACATTTATTTAGGTCAAAACGAATGTTGCGTAAAACATTGTTACGACAACCCAAAATCATTAGTATAGGGATTCGAAAACAAGATAGATATATAAACCCCAATACTATACAAAAATATTTCCATTCGAAAATCATTTACTACAACAACAGTGTTATAGTCCATCATTTCCTTGTTTCTCGAAAACATCTATTTCAACAATGAATGTTGAAAAATCTATGTTTTTAATACTTAACACATTTTAAAACATCTTCAAATCATTTTAAATCCATTTAAAATATCACTTTTTAGACCATATCCATTTTATTTAATATATTATTCACTATCCAAAATCGTGAATATAGTTCATTTCCCAAACCCAATATTCTACACATTTATTAAAGGATAATCCACTATCTAAAATTGTGGATACAATACCTTTAATAAGCTTCTATATTTACTTATCAAATTCAATTGATTTCGCATTTATAGAAAAATGTTTATAAATTCACATTTCTATTTTATAAAAACTTCAATATACAAAATTCCTTTATTAACTAATTCCGTTTATAACTCAACTATACCAAAAAGCCAAATTATAAGTTAATAACTTATAATTCATTTATTTTACAAAATCCATTCCTTTAATAACTACGCAACTTCATAAATCTTATTTACTTATAAGATTTACTTATACTTCATTTTAACAATTTTAAAACTCCATTATAATTCCATTATTCCGATTTATAAAATTCAATTTAATAATCTTCTATGTAACACCATTTATAATAATTTCAAAAATCCCAATTTAAACTATTTACAAAATAGTTAACTCTATATTCCAAAAATCGCATTTCAATTATATTTCCCAAAACATCATAATGTTTATAACATAAAAATTATAATATTTATTTATTTAAAATAAATCCATTCCTTTAACACTTCAAAATTCAACAAAATGTATATTTCAAATCACTTGAAAATCCTTTTAAATTTTGAAATCATCACTTTAACATTTTTAAATTTCCAAAATATGGCCCAATGCTACAACAACACTAAATACAATAATCACGACATCCCAAACATCATATATCATATGATAACAGCATATATAACAATATAAATACTGATGAGGAATCCAGTTGGATCCCTCCAACCTGTCATCTGCAACAAATATACATATTAGAATATGTATGCAATGTCCACTTCAAGGAAGACGCACGTATAAAGGGTCGTCCGCTCATATACGGGAACGTATAGGGTCATCTGCTCTACTAGGCAGGTATATATCCAAATTCCAATAAATATATCATATATCATCCAAACAATCATCAATCATCATAAATAAATATTTATTCTCACTTATATAAAAATATCATTGAGTCAGAAAGAGTGAGTTGTACTCACATTGCTTGTAGTAGTCGCGTTAGCGATTTATTCCGATTAAAATTAAACAAGCGTTTAATTTGAACCAAAATTTTTACTAGCTCAAATAGATCCTAATCCAGCTCAATAATGTAGTGCTCATTAATACGGACCTAACGCAATTCATTTCGTCGAAGACGGTCCTCATATGACAAATTTACAGCATTTTAAACCTTATACGAATTAATATAAATTGATTTACTATTTTCTTTTTTTTATAATTTTTTTACATCAGAGCTATTCATCATTGCAGCACCAGATCTGGGCCATGAACATCTTCTTCCTCCCCCTTTGTTTATCATGTTCGAAAATACCCATAGAGCCGCCGTTTTAAATTGAATTTTCACCAAATCCTCGCTCGACTAGACGTTGATCAGCCACCACAGATGCGTGTGCCAACCAGAGCCACACCCACGGCCAGAGCCTCATCACGGTCGGTGCCTCCATAGCTCCACAATTTGGACCAATACGTAGCACGAACGCGAGTCCCTAGCTCTCTCCTCGTCGTGAATTAGACGATCACCACCGTTGAAGGCGTTCATCTCGTTGCGCTATAGAGTTTTATAGTTGATGATTTTTGATAAAAGTGGATGGATTGGAAGAGATCGAGGAGGAAAGGTTGCAAAATTATGGCCACTGGAATAGAGGGTGGTGGCTAGCCCTAACCCTAGTAGGGTTTTGTAAAAATGAATAAAAAATGGCCTTTTGTAGAAAATTTCACGACACTATTCATTCTATAATTTTTCGAACTCGAAACGAAGTGTGCCACCTGGCATTTATAATATTTTACCCCTATTCCGAATGCAATGGAATATATATCAGGAGCCAATTCGATCGTATTTGGAAGATAGGTTTTCGAATCGACTATTTAAATTTAAAATTCACTTAAAAGATTTTCTATGCGTTTTAGCTTGCCTCGAACAAAAACTTAAATCCGATTGACATGAAATTTGAAATCTTATAATAATTTAACATTACGGATCCGATGAAACTGGTTTCATCGAAATCCAAGACTTTTTGAAAAATGACTATTTTTACTTGTCAATTAAATATTAAAATATTCAATTTCTGCTAATCAACTTTTAATTTGATTTAAAAAGTCCTGTAACATCATTCTAATTCAATAGGATTAAATTCAACTTTATAAACCATTTTCATTCACATTAAATCCAATTTTCTATTATTTACACAATTTCAAATATTAAATTAACTATTTAATTATCCAATCAAATCTAGATATTTGAAATTTAATTTATTCAGCTTATAAAATTTACTTGTGCATATTTAAAATCAATTAAATATACGAATTCAAATGACTGAAACTCTGTATCGTTACATTCTCCCCTACTTAAAAAAATTTCGTCCCCGAAATTACCAAGTAAGAAAAAGTTACAAAATCCATTAACTTTTCAAAATAATTCGTTCAATTTAGATTTACCAAAAGTTTAAACCTTTTAAATTTTTTTCAAAATCCGTTCGTTAAACTTCTTATAAAAACTTTACTATGTTTTCAAATCCATATATAGTTATCTTTCCAAAATGAAATAATATCGTTTAACTTCCAATTCAAAAACCAAAACTTTAGTTATCAAAAGTTTTCAAATTTTACCAAAAAAATTCTAACATTTTAAATTTTCAAAAAAATTCGCCAGCGTCTCTTTTGCACGGTTCGATCATAGTAGGGTCACAACATGTATACATATCACATATATACATCTCATCTACGAGGAAGAGGCAACCCATAGGGAAAAAAAATATAAAAGTACGATACGTAATCCGAGATATGTGCCTTGTATATTATTAGCGAGCATATATGGCTAATATAGCATGAAAGAAAGCTTCAAAAGCGAAGCAAGCGCCATACGCACCTACTAAATACTCAACAAACAAATGAGAACATGTATATATGAAAGTAATATCAATATACAACATACATCAATTCAACAACTATATATGCCAATATAGAAAATGCAATACAAAGCAACAAATCTAATCATCAAACAACTATCATCCAACACTATCCAATCAATCCCTAACCAAATCAATTGAAATTCATTTCTCATTAATATTCATTGAATTGATTTTCAATTTAATCACCTTTGATTCATTAACATTGGATTCTTCTAACATTGGATTCTTCTAACATTTAGTTATTCAAATTCAATTAGTTTACATTCACTAATTGATATTCAAATTTTTTCACTTTCAATTCAAACCAAATAAAATTCAATTCTATTTACTTCCACTTCCAATTTGGATTCAATGATTTATAGCTTTCATTTTCATTAATTTAATTTCATTAACACTTAATGAATTCCTATACAATCAATTAACATACCAATGCATAACCAACATATCCAAATTTATTTACTTTGCTTACATTCAATTTGGTTCCACGCTTTTAATTTCAAATTGATTTAACATTCAACTGACTTTCATTCAATTATTCAATCCATAACTTCTTAACTTAAGTTTTATTCAATTCTTAACAACATCATTTCTAATGTTGATTCATTTTACAATTAAAGTTGAATTTCTTTATATAACTCAAGTTCACATTCATTTAATTCACTTTATTAATTTATTTCGATACTAAAATCAACTTTATTCAACATCACTTAAGTTATATTTCATTTCAACTTCATTTACGTTTACTATACAACTTATTTATTCAACTTCCATGGATATTTACCTAAGTATACTTCTATTCAACAAACTCATTTTATAATTCAAATCATAATTATATAATCACCTACCAATTAAGTTTAAATTTCCATTTCAATAACTTATCTAATCCAGTTCAAATCTAATTCAATTTATTTAATTTTCCTTTAGTTAAATTTCAAATCATATATTTATTATGCTAACTCGCATTTATTTCAACTTTACCAAAGCTAAAAATTTATTATCTCATATATTATAAGTCCAAAACTTATTTTACAAATATTTATCAATTACAACTTGGATTTTAAATCAATTTTGTTTATCATAACAAAACTTCAATTTCAATTTAATATTGGTAGAAAATCCATCACACAGAAACTCGAAAATGATACTTATGATGTTGTGGTCATCACCCTTATTATTTTTCTAGCAACAGTAGTGAATTCGGTGCTTTATATTCTTTTTTAAAAAAATTCCTTTTATAAATCACATTCATAAATCTTTCACTTATATAATTTCACTTATTTTCCATTTATAATAATATAACCTCTTTAACTTTGAAAAACAACTTTCAAAATAAACGGGATTCGAATTTCACAAATTCTTAGTTAAATCCATTTTCATTTACAACTCAAATAGTTTCACTTCTTATATATAATATTATTTCACTTTTGTAAATCATATTAATTTTAATTTCATACTTATAATTCATTTGCTTATATAATTCATTCTTTTACAATTGTTGCTTTTTGTTTAGATTATTTAAACAGCTTTTATTAACTTACATATATTTCATTTATAAACAACCAAACAATTCAATTTATTTACACTATAATAATTCTAAAAAAATCATTTCTATGTGTATAAAATATAATCAAGGTAAAATTATTTCATGTACCCAATTTAAAATGATACCATGTCGACTTGCCACGTTTAAGTGTTTGGAAATCCCTATCGATAACATGACTTCCCACATCACGATCAGAATTCACAAATAACTCAATGGATAAGTAAACATAATATAAAATATTTTATATTCACTAACAAATACGCACTCATACAGATAATACACTCAAACTCAATCTAGGGTGCTACTTTCCCTATCTATACTGAGTACACATCAAAGTTTAGGAATATACAAAATCTAAGCTTTGATACCAGCTGTGACGACCCGAAAATCCGTACCTTTTGTATCGACAATAATCCACACATGTTCGACCCAAAAAGCACAGACTGACAGAAAGTCAAGAGAAAGAAAAGAAGAGAGAAGAAGAGAAAAGAAGAGAGAGAGAGAAGATAGAACCAAACAAAACAATACAGAATCTCACATCGTAGCGGAAAATATATAATATCATATCAATGATCTTTACAAAACAGAAACTATATATATACACATCAATCAGAGTTCAACAATCAACCAATAGTTATCAGCATGAACAGTTGTAATAACCTGTCCTTACAAATGCCGATAATTTAAAACAATTAAGCAATGCAGCGGATAATCAAACAAATATGGATGTACGAAAATGAAGATCTCCAGCTCTCCTGCTGAAGCTCCAAAAGCACCAAATCTGAACCTGTAAATATACTCGGTCAAACCCGAACATTGAAAGGGAAGAACGCCCGGATCAATCTGGTAAACCATCATGAGAAACACATTCAACTGAATTTATTAAGTTACCAAAACTTTTCCTTTATCAAAATAAAAGTATCTCCTAAGACAAGTCCACACATAAACACGGACGTATTTTTACCGTACGATAACTAAAGCGTTTCTTTCATATCAAATTCATGTTATATTATAGTAGTGTCTAGTATACAAATAATTTTAATCATAGTCAAAATGGTTACCCATACAGCATTTCGAGGTTATTCATTACGCCTTTACAAGAAAAATCGCAGCTCGTAGTGGGTTTTGGATTTCCATACAAATGACCAGGTGAAGGCTACCTTCTGAAGGGGTACACCTCGAGATGGATGTCCCGAGGCACAGAACATCTATCCTCTACCAACACAAGACCGGCCCACCTCTATAACTAGATGGTGCCGAATATGTCATCTTTCGGTCGTTACCGACCTTTACAGAGGGCCCTCTAGCATACAAACCACAATAATCAGATACACGACGTCATAGCATGCAAAGATATATCTAGAAGAGGATGATCATATCCTAATGGAAGCGACCCACATAGCCCTGCCGCATTTAATGTTGTTTTGATCATTTCCGGTTGATGAGGCCTGACGAGGTAACGATTACCTTTCACAATCACATATCACATCACTTTGAATGCCACACGGTCATTTCCGTTGACTACTAATTGCCTTCCACAAAAATACAACCCTTAAGCTCATACGTCTCAAGGAGTGTGTTAAGCTAAGAGAAGTTGCCTTCTCCGCCACCACTGATGTACGTTTGTAAAAACCAATGTACATAATCTATAGAAATGCAATGTCAGACAATCATCCATACAAGTTGTCTAGGAACAGGACGAACCGAAGGTACTTTCTACCACATCCTGTCGGAAAATCCTTAGGATTAGTAGCGAATAGTCCTTGCATTGGATATTTCATAATGTAGAGACCACTGCTACTATATGCCTATTGGGATTTTAACCCCAAACAATCAACAAGCAGTCCCCCACTATGAAAATCCGAAATAACAATATCATCATAAGCAACCTGCACAATTGTCGCATATATGTTGGTCCGAAGTGGTTTTCAGATCAATCTGATCCCGGTCTTTTCGCACCAACGCAAAAGCATTTCTCAACCTCACACAGAAACTAAGTCTCATAAACTTATCACGTCTTCAACTTTCAACTTGCTATCCTTCGGGCCAAGAAGGAAGCTCGATAGATTAGAGTAATACTCCGCACTATACGAATCAACATCCTCAACACAAATGATAATCAAGCCTACACAGAAGGCTGCATACTAAGTGTATGACTAAATAGTTCCCACATCAATTCGAGGAACTAAAATTTGGCAAAGTTTGATAGTCGGTTATTTAACTATCAAAACAAACAAATATTTAGCACCATATATAATCGCTAGGCCTTTTAATTAATCTTTTATTAATTAAATTGCTTGCCAAATATTCACTTCAAATTATCTTTTTAAAAGATATATTCTCAAAATCATTTCAACATCCATATTGGAAAACATTTCCAAATACTTATTTAATAATAAATAATTCAGAAATCAATTTATTTTCAACACTTAGAAAATATTATATATATTTAAATCAGGATTAAGTATATATTTTATCCTTTAAGGAAAACTTTCTCTTTAAACACATTTATTTGGGTCAAAACCAATGTTGCATAAAACATCGTTACGACAACCCAAAATCACTAGTATAGGGATTCAAAAATAAGATAGATATATAAAACCCAATACTTTACAAAAACATTTCCTTTCAAAAATCATTTACTATATCAACAGTGTTACAGCCCATCATTTCCTTATTTCTCGAAAACGTCTATTTCAACAATGAATGTTGAAATCTATGGTTTCGATACTTAACACATTTTAAAACATCTTCTAATCGTTTTAAATCCATTTAAAATATCACTTTTTAGGACATATCGATTTTATTTAATATATTATTCACTGTCCAAAATCGTGAATATAGTTCATTTACCAAACCCAATATTCTACACATTTATTAAAAGGTAATCCACTATCCAAAATCATGGAGATAATACCTTTAATAAGCTTCTATAATTACTTATCAAATTCAATTGATTTTGCATTTATAAAACAGTGTTTATAAATTCACATTTCTATTTTATAAAACCTTCAATATACAAAATTCCTTTATTAACCAATTCCATTTATAACTCAATTATATACTAAAAAGACAAATTATAAGTTAATAACTTATAATTCATTTATTTTACAAAATTCATTCCTTTAATAACTTTGCAACTTCATAAATCTTATTTACTTAGAAGATTTACTTATACTTCATTTTAACAATTTTAAAACTCCATTATAATTCCATTATTCCGATTTATAAAATTCAATTTAAAGTAAAACCATATATAATAATTTAAAAAATCCCAATTTAAACTATTTACAAAATAGTTAACTCCATATTCCGAAAATCGCATTTTAATTATATTTCCCAAAACATCATAATGTTTATAACATAAAAATTATAATATTTATTTATTTAAAATAAATCCATTCCTTTAACACTTCAAAATTCAACAAAACGTATATTTTCAAAATCACTTGAAAATCCTTTTAAATTTGGAAATCACCACTTTAACATTTTTAAATTTCCAAAATATAGCCCAATGCTGCAACTGCACTAAATACAACAATCACGATATCCAAAACATCATATATCATATGATAACAGCATATATAACAATATTTATAAATAAATCAATACTGGTAAGGAATCCAGTTGGATCCCTCCAACCTGTCACTCGCAACAAATATACATATTAGAATGCGTATAATGTCAGCTTCAAGGTAGACGCGTGTACAAAGGGTCATCCGCTCATACACGGGAACGTATAGGGTCATCTGCTCCACTAGGCAGGTATATATATCCAAATACCAATCAATATATCATATATCATCCAAACAATCGTCAATCATCATAAATAGTATCTATTCTCACTTATATAAAAATATCAATGACTCGGAAAGAGTAAGTTTTGCTCACATAGCTTGCAGTCATCGCGTTAGCGATTTATTCCAATTAAAATTAAACAAGAGTTTAATTTCAACCAAAATTTTAACTAGCTCAAATAAATCCCAATCTAGCTCATAATGTAGTGCTCGTCAACACGGACCCAATGCAATTCGTTTCGTCGAAAACGGACCTCGTATGACAAAGTTATAACATTTTAAACGTTATACGAATTGATATAAATTAATTTACTATTTTTTTTATAACCTTTCACATCATAGTCATTCATCATTGCAGCACTAGATCTGGGCCATGAACATTCTCTTCCTCCCCCTTCGTTTATCACGTTCGAAAATACCCATAGAGTCGTCGTTTTAAATTGAATTTTCACCAACTCCTCGCTCGACTAGACGTCGATCAACCACCATAGATGTGTGCGCCTACCAGAGCCTCACTTACGGCCACAGCTTCATCACGGTTGGCGCCTCCATGGCTCCGCAATTCAAACCTATACGTGGCACGAACGCGAGCCTCTAGCTCTCTCCTCGCCGTGAATTAGATGATCGCCACCGTTGAAGACGTTCGTCTCATCGCGCTCTAGAGTTTTGTAGTTGACGGTTTCTGATAAAAGTGGATGGATTGAAAGAGATCGATGAGGAAAGGTTGCGAAATTCTGGCCATTGGAATAGAGGGTGGCCGCCAGCCCTAACCCTAGCAGGGTTTTGTAAAAATGAATAAAAGTTGGTCTTTTATAGAAAATTTCGCGACCCTATTCGCTCAAAAATTTTCGAACTCGAAACGAAGCGTGCCACCTTGCATTTATAATGTTTTACCCTTATTACGAATGCAATGGAATATATACCAGGAGCCAATTCGACGTATTTGAAAGATAGGTTTTCGAATCTACTATTTATATTTAAAATTCATTTAAACGATTTTCTATGTATTTTAGCTTGCCCCGGACAAATCATAAATCCGGTTGACACGAAATTTGAAATCTTACAATAATTTAACATTATGGATCCGATGAAACTAGTTTTGTCGAAATCCAAGACTGTTTGAAAAATGGCTATTTTATTCGTCAATTAAATATTAAAATATTCAATTTCTACAAATCAACTTTTAATCGATTTATAAAGTCCTGTAACATCATTTTAATTCAACTAGGATTAAATTCAACTTTATAAATCATTTTCATTCACATTAAATCCAATTTTCTATTATTTACACAATTTCAAATATAAAAATTAACAATTTAATTATCCAATTAAATCTAGATATTCGAAATATAATTTATTCAGCTTATAAAATTTACTTGTGCATATTTAAAATCAATTAAATATATGAATTTCAAATGACTGAAATTCTGAGTCGTTACAACTGCTATTTCCTATTGGAACTTTTCCAACTGACGTCCCCACCGTTAGTAGTAAAGCCATAATCCGACACTGACATATGTCGATATCACTCCGAAAGCTAGAGTTTGTACACCCCTTCATATGGAGGGCTCCATTCCTATATATTAGGAATAAGTCAATAGTATTTCTTGAATATTTAAATATACATTTAAAGTCATCCAATGCTTTTCTCCAGGATTATACTAGATTCGGCTTATGCATCCTAATGTGCATGCAACATCTGATCTCGTACATTGCATATAAATGATGGAATCGATTTCCCAAGCATACGATGTCCACTGCATACACTCTTTCTCCTCAACATTTCGAGGAGTATCCTTCTTAGAAATGACGATTTCATATTGCGTTCTAACATTTCCATGCTTGGAATTCTCCGTACTGAACTTTTTAGTATGGTACTTATATACAGGGATTTGGACAATCCAAACAACCTCTTCGATCCTTCTCTATAGATCTTTATACCTAGTACATACTGTTAATACCTCAATTATTAATTTTAATGATAACAACCTTAATAATAATAATACGTTCATATAAAATTTAATACTATGCTTTGCTAAGTTATATAATATATATGTAGGATACTATATAGGTATTTAATCAAAGACTGTATAGTATAAAGACGTAAAGACATGAAGATTCATGAGCATAAAGATCAAGACATGAAGATCTCAAGATTATAGTAAAGTTTATAGAATCATAGAATTTTGTAAAGTCCTCGGTAGAAATCTTTGATCTTTATTTCTCATTTTCTAATCCTTATCTTTAAAAAAAATTAAATATATTTAAAAATTATTCATCAAAGTTTTTCAAAGGTTAAAATGTTTATAAACCATGTTTAAACTCTTTTACAAAGTATCAAGTTATTTTATATGGTATAGGATTTTCATAACATTTTAAATAAATAAGTTTTCTAATTACACTAGCCTATGTCAACATATAAGCAGATGATATGTCAACATATATGCCACAATTTTGAACTTCCAATTTTGAAATGAAGTATCCATTCCTCGCAACTCTTCACGAATGGACATGTCTGTCTATTCTTTAAATATATGGGTTTTTCAAATGAATTTTTTAGCAACTACTTTCTTATTTCTTCTCTCTCTTAATTTGCCGAAATTTCTATTAAAAGATTATATTCAAATCTTCTCAAATTCAACCAAAATCAATATATTCAATCTTCATTTTATTGATTCTCTACTATTTACTCTCGGATTTCATTCATCTCTCTCACAATCAAAGATCAAAGTGCTGTCCAAGAGGCTGTAGGATTCATTGCAACCAAAGATCAAGTATCTTTGGAAAAACCATCAAACTCTAGTTGTATTTGCTTGGATCTGATTATAGCCCGTTTAAATCAACTGGAAAGCCCGAAAATCTAACTGGGTGTGCTTGTAGCCCATCCAAATCAAATGAGTGTACACTGAGCCCCGAAAATCATAAGGGTGTGTCTCGTAGCCTCAAAATTGAGATTGTAATTGTTTTTCCTTCTACCAATTGAAAGATTAGTGAAAAGATCTGTACAAGAAATATGGGACTGGACATAAGGTAACTTTGAACCAATATAAAAATCTTGGTATGATCTCTCTAATTCTTTACTTTTTACTTTACTACATTTATACTCATCTACGTTTTCATATGTGATTGTTTATTCTGCAATGGTTAATAATAATCTTGAAAGTATTTTTAAAATATTCATAAAAATTAGAAAACACTATTCACCCCTCTATTGTTTGATTGGCCTTAAAATCCATAATTCTGCAACCCACGTTTGGTATCAGAGCACTAGGTTTTCAAAAATTCGTAATTTGATTTTTGAAAAGTTTTAGTGGCTAACAATACTATTATTACATTTGTTAACACTTTTTTCCACTTTTTTCAAAGGACAATCTACTACTAGATCCCCACTTTTTAATGGCAGTAACTATACTTATTGGTCATGTAGGATGAGGATCTATTTATAATATAATGGTTTTGATATTTCTAATGCTACAAAAAATGAGTACATTAAACCACAGACTAATTTTATATAATGGACTGCTGATCAAAAGGCACTTGCATAGAATCATAAAGCAATGAATATTCTACTTTGTTCATTAGATAAAAATGAATTTGATAGAGTCTCTATTTGTAAGTGTACATATGAAATTTGGAGAATACTACAAGTTACACATGAGGGTACTAGTAAAGTGAAAATAGACTAAAATTTCAATGTTAACTAATAGTTTCAATTGTTTAAAATGAATCCAAATGAGTCTATTTTTGACATGTACTGTAGATTTCATGGCATAATGCATTCATTAGTTGCAAAAGGTAAAAAAAATTCTAAAGAGGATCAAGTTAAAAAATACTCAATTCACTCACTTCAGAATGGGGTCAAAAGACAATTGCAATTGAAGAAGTTAATGATATTAGTACTCTAAAAATCAAAGAGTTAGACAGTCTAATGTCCTATGAAGCACAAATGCAGGGTAGAAGGGAAAACAAGGCAATACAAAAGAAATACATCGCTGTTAATGCAATAAATGATGATCAGGGTTATGACGATGACAATGATGAAAAAATTACTTTCATGACTAGAAATTTTAGAAAATTTCTGAAATATAAAATGATGAATAGTTTTCAAAAACCTGAAAATAAAACATCTGTAACTGGAACTGCGACTGGATGCTTTAATTCTGACGAACCTGTAACGATCTAGAATTTTGAACATTATAAATTAAAATATTTAATTGATTTTAAATTTTTTCAATGTTAATTTGACTTGAATTTCAAATATCATTATTTATTAGGATAATTAATTATTGAATTTAACAAATAGAAATGGGATAAATTGTTAAATCTGAAAATTTAAGCTGACTAAAAATATTTTAAAGGCTTGAAAAATCTATAATGATAACACTGAAGATAATGGAAGCTTTAGAATTTGATTTGAAAACGTTCTGTTCAGTTTTGAAATTTTCCCGTTTAAATCAATATTTAAAAAATAGCCTTCCAAGGTACAGTCTCGGATTTCGACAAAAACAGTTCCATTGGATCCGCATATCAGATTTCAATTTTCGTAGTGTTTGGAGTGATCGTTTGGTCATACGATAAGGAAACGAGCTAAAAATTATATCGAAATTTAATTTAAAAACTGGGTCCAAAAAGCTATCTTCTCCATACGACCGAATTTGGACACGAAACCATTTTCATTGCGTTCGGAATGGGCGTATAACATTATAAATGCCTACTGGCATGCCTCGATTGGAGATTGAAGTTTTGAATTGCGTTTATCGAAGCAATTTAAAATTTGAATTTAAATTACATATTTTTATATGTTTAATATAATAATATTTTACCAGATGGGTTTAACACGTTACTTACCATCCGAACCACGTGTTCGTAAGAATAAACACGCGTTCGTTCTCTTCTTGTTCTAAAGAATAAAAAAACAAGAATTCCTTTCCAAAAACAAAAATTGAACGAAGAAAACAAAGGAAAAAAATCAAATCACTCGGCTTCGAACTAACTCAGTGGTCGCTCTCCCCTTTTCTCATTTCGAATCTGGAACGATTCGTTCCTCAATTAATATAAAAAATCCACTCGTATCGATTTTGCTCGAGATTCTAATCGGGAGGAGGGCTCTCGAACTTGGATTTGTGGGGGGCGATGGCGATATCGTTGTGAAGTTGTGCGCGAGGAGGGTCGCTGAAGGATGGAGCGCGCGTTTGCTTGCGCGAGTGAGGATTAGGGGTTTGTCGTGGCCGTGATGGTGCATCAATCGAGGCTTCAATTTTAGAGTTTTCGTCGAGAGTGGTGCATAGCATCGAGAGTGGCGCGGCCGGGGAATCACGTCGCGATCGAGGTTGGAGCATCGCGGGTCGTCGTGGTCGCTGTTATCGTCGACGACAGTGAACTGGTGCGAGGCAGTGACGCTTGCGATGGAGGATGAAGCATTTTGGTTCGTGCAACGGCATGCAAGGCTACGACTACTCGTGTAGTGGCGGTGACTTCGGAATGTGGTCAGCGCAAATCTTCACAGTAAGGTATTTTTCAGTTTTGTTTTAATGTTAATTTTAATTTAATGTTAAGTAGGAACTTTAATTAAATTTATGGTTTAAAAATTTAGGTTATCAGAAATTAAACAGTAAAATAGAAAATTAAATTTTTTTCACTGCAGAATATATAGGGTTAAAACAGGAAGATTTTATATGGAAAAGATTTAGAAATTATATAAAATAAAGGTATAAAATATTTTATTTTAATCAAATATATATAACTTTGGGAATATATAAATTTATATAAAAAAATTAATTTTTAATCTATACAAGTTAATTTTTTAGTATTTGCAGTTTTAAAAGAAAAAAATTGGTTTAAACCAAAATTTTTAGTTGATTAATTTATTAAAGAGGAAATTTAGTTTTAATTTTATTTTTAGTTAAATAAATTTATTAAAAGAAATTGTTTTAAAATAAAATCATTGGATAATTGAAATTACTAAACAAAAATTTGTTATTCGATTATTTAGAATATTAATGAATTATATAAATGTTTATACGAAGTCTAAAATGGAGAAACAAGCCGGAACGGAAATGAGTTGGAATGGATTGCAAATTAAAGGTGAGATCTTCTCACTCAAACTATAATAATTGAAAATTACAGTTGTGTTGGGGATGCGGATTAAGGATCTTAAGGCAGAAATAACACAAGAGGGGGGTGAATAGTGTTTTAAAGAATATATGAACTATATGACTAAATTAAAACTTTCAACGCAAATCTAAACAGAATTCTAACACATAATGATCACAGAACATATAACAAATGCAAATAGTAAAGTAAAGCAAGTGAAAGCAAAGAACACACCGGATTTTATACTGGTTCGGAATCCTCCTACATCCAGTCCTACACCAAGGCAATATCATTGTACATATTTTTATAAGCCAATATCCAAATTACAACCCTCAATTTCTAAGACCTTGAGGAACCCTCCTATCTTCGAGTCTGCGGTAAACTCTCTTGATTTACGGGACACAAGATCACCTTAATACTTTCTAATACCAATCCTTTTTAATGGATAGACTCTATGGACTTTTTGAATACAAATTAATCCTATAACTCTGAATAGCACTTTGATCTTAAGTAGAATGATGGAGAATCAAATAGAGAGAGTATCTAAATGATTTCCTATTGAGAGTTTGGCAGAATGATGGCACGATCTTGAAAATATGAAGTTTTATGGATATGGAATGGTGGAGAAGAAAGAGTGAAGAAAATAAGAAAGTAGTTAGTTAAAAAAATTCGTTATGGAAGACTTTATATAGATGCACAACAGTCATAACCATTGGCAAAAGGTTTTTGAACGAATGGACACTTCTTTTGAAAATTGAATTTTGAATCCAACTGTCACCATGTCGACATGGTGTATCCCCATATGTCGACATCCCTCAGTTCAAAATTGTAGAGATGTGGTTTTGTATAAGCATTTGAATTTAAAACAAGTTGAAACTTCTCTAAAGAAAAATAAAGTGTTTAAACAATATTTTGAGATAGAGAATGAATATAAAACATTATTTTAAATATATATATATATATATATATATATATAATTGATATAGACCGTCAATTATATAAGTAATATTTAAAATCAGAATAAGTTTTGATGTTTTAAAAATAGAAGTTTTTAAAATCAGAATGGAGGAATATTTCAAGGCTAAAACAAAGTTTGAAAACATATTTAAAAAAATGATTTTGAAAGCTAAGACATTTTGAAAACAGATTTAAAAACATTTTGAAAAATCTATTCAAACTGAAAGTGCAAGAACCTTCCTACAGAGCTCCTCCATGGGACTCGAGAACTTGTACAAAGTAGTTTAAATGATTTTGATTTTCGTGGGTTTGTAAGCCACTTGTCGTAGGTTTGTAAGCTATTTGTCGTGGGTTTGTAAGCCACTGGTTTCGATAGAAATTGGGTTCCATCCCAAAAGAAAATTGGAAGAAAGATGAGAGTGCTATTATGAATTTTTAACAAAATACTAGACAATTATCTTGAGATCTTGAAATCTTGATTCTCTAGAGTCTTGAATCTTGAATCTCTAATCTTCATCTTGATGCTTGAGTCTTTATACTGATCAGTCTTTGATAATACCTGCATATACTTCCTATATACATACATACATACATATATATATATATATATATATATGGAAATGTTAGTATATATTTTATAAAGTAAAGTATAATAACTATATAAGGTTGTTGTCATCAAAACATCATCAACTCAGTTCCTAACAATCTCCCCCTTTCTGATGATGACAACCTTTATTTATAAAATATTCTTACCATATCATAACTCTCCATAACTCCCCTTTGCTCCGTGACTTCTTCTTAAAACTACAACTCCCCTTTATTCCATGACTCCCCCTTACACCAAGCACATATTTTTATAAGTTTCTCCCCCTTTGTCATCAACAAAAACTATTAATTACTTAAGAATTCAAGAATGATTAGTATGAACAAATAATATGTATAGAGCAAGCATGAAACAATGAGTATAAGTGAACACATTTTAGTTATTACAACATATATATGAACATACTTAAACACGAACAAACAAAACAATTTAAAACAAAGAATAAAATGAAGGTACGCTTTAATGGCGATCCTTAACTATAGGAGACTTATGAATCGAACAATTGGGGTAGTGGAGACAAAAGTTTCCACGTTGTTTAATTATGTTTCCATTAGTATCAACAAGGATCTCACCAACGCAAATAACGCTCTCGTCCTCATTTATATGGACTTTGGGTTGAGGAAAAGGTTGATCTTCCTCTTGGTCTTCTTGTGGCTCTTCCATAGGTTCTTCTTCCTCTGATTCCATGGCTTGTGAAGAGTCTTCAATATTAATAGGATTTGTATGGTTATCCATAAGGAATTTTTGTACATTCCTAATAATATTCCCTTGCCTTTGTTGTTCTCTAGCCATCCTAAGTTGACTTACTTGAATTTCAGTCAACAATTGAAGGATATCTTTCATCTTCTCTTGTAATTTGATCACTCGAGCATGCGTAGATCGTTGAAATGGACCAGAATGAGGAGATGTGGGTGAAGTGGGTTCATTAGTAGAAGAGAAGGCCATTATTTTATTGTTTCAGAAGTTATTTACAGAGAATATAGTGAAGAAAGAGGAGAGAAAACGAAATAAATAGATAAATAACCAAATAACTAACTTTGGAGGGAAATTCTATTTTCAAATTTTTGTTGGGTATGTCGACATCAGGGGATGGGGCATGTCGACATGTCTTTCAGAAAAAGTGTAATTTTTATTTTGAATTTTTATTGATTATTATATTATACTATTTTATATTTCAGATTTTGAACAAATACCTAATTCTCTTCTAAATTTAGTAAAATTCTGTTCGGTTAACGGTTTAGTTAATATATCAGCAATTTGTTTTTCAGTATTTATATAATCTAGAGTTATTATTTCTTTAGTTATATTATCTCTAAGAAAATGATGTCTTATATCAATATGTTTAGTTCTAGCATGATGAGTTGGAATTTTAGATAGATTTATTGCACTAGTATTATCACAATATATTGGTGATTTACTTATGTTAATTCCAAAATCTTTTAAAGTTTGTTGCATATATATGACTTGTGAATAGGCCAGAGCAGCAGATATATACTCTGCTTCAGTTGTTGACAAGGAAACAGTATTTTGTTTCTTGCTGAACCAGGAAACCAGTGAATATCCTAGAAAGTGACAAGTTCCACTTGTACTCTTTCGGTCTGATTTACAACCAGCATAATCAGCATCACAATATGATATTAAATCAAAAGTATTATTTTTAGGATAAAATAAACCATAATCTAAAGTGTATTTTACATATCTTAAAATTCTTTTAACAGCTTTTAAGTGAGTTTCTTTAGGTTGTGATTGGTATCTTGCACAGAGACAAACACTATGCATAATATCAGGACGACTCGCCGTTATATAAAGTAGCGAACCAATCATACCCCTATATAAAGTTTGATCAATATCTTTTGATTTATCTTCTTTACTTAAACCTACATTTGTTGACATTGGAGTTGGTTTCCCACTAGAGGTGCTTAAACCAAATTTATTGATTAAGTCTTTAGCATAATTTTCTTGACTTATGAAGATTCCATTTTCTAGTTGTTTAATTTGAAGCCCTAAGAAGAAACTTAATTCTCCCATGTGACTCATTTCAAATTCTTTAGTCATTATATCTGAAAATTCTTTATTCATTATGTTATTAGTTGATCCAAAGATTATATCATCTACATATATTTGAACCAGTTGAATATCTCGATCATTTCTTTTAATAAAAAGTGTTGTATCTACTTTACCAATTTCAAAACCAGATTGAAGTAAATAAGATCTTAGTCTTTCATACCAGGCTCTAGGAGCTTGCTTTAGACCATATAGAGCTTTCTTTAACTTGTATACATGGTTTGGAAATTTATTATCTTCAAAAAGTGGAGGTTGTTCAACATAAACATCTTCTTTTACAAACCATTTAGAAAAGCACTTTAACATCCATTTGATATAATTTAAAATTATTATAATTAGCGAAAGCAAGTAGAATTCTTATAGCTTCTAATCTTGCTACAGGGGCAAAGGTTTCATCATAGTCAATTCCTTCTTCTTGATAATAAACTTGCGTGACTAAACGAGCTTTATTTCTTACAACCTCACCGAGTTCATTCATTTATTTTTATAAACCCATTTAGTTCCAATTATACTTTTATCCTCAGGTTTAGGAACAAGTTCCCATACATCATTTCCGGTAAATTGATTCAATTCTTCTTGCATAGCAAGAATCATGAATCATCAGACGATGCTTCCTTTGTATTTTTAGGTTCAATTATTGATATAAAGGCTACATTACTCATAGTACTTAATTGATTTCTAGTTCTTACTACAGATTCAATATTTCCTAAAACATTTTCTATAGGATGATCTTTTGATATTTTAAATCTCTTATTAAGTTGATTTATTTCACTAATAGTTTCATTAGATTGATTTAAATTTATAAAATCTTCTTCATCGTCTATTTGTACAATATCTTTAAGATTTTCATCAAAAGATACATGCATAGTTTCTTCAATAGTATTAGTTTTTAAATTAAAAACTCTAGATGCTTTGCTTCTATTAGAATAACCAATAAAGAATCCTTTATTAGCTTTTGGTTCAAATTTATCTAAATTATCTTTTGTATTAAGTATAAAACATATACTCCCAAAGACTTTGAAATAAGCAACTATATGTTTCTTATTATAAAGTAATTCATATGGAGTTTTATTTGTTAATGGTCTAACTAAAATTCTATTTAATATATAACAAGCTGTAGCAACTGCTTCAGCCCAAAAATATTTAGGTAAATTACTATCAGAAAGCATTGTACGAGCACACTCTTAAATCGTTCTATTCTTACGTTCTACTATCAGTTTTGTTGTGGAGTTCTTGGAAATGAAAAGTTGTGAGTAATTCCCTTCTGAGTATAGAAATTCTCAAAATTTTAATTTTCAAATTCACCACCGTGATCACTTCGAATAGTTTTAATTTTGAAAGAATGTTGTTTTTGAATTCTTTTAGAAAAGTTTTTAAATATTTCAAAAGCATCACTTTTA
This sequence comes from Allium cepa, assembly GCA_030765085.1. Classification (NCBI taxonomy): domain Eukaryota; kingdom Viridiplantae; phylum Streptophyta; class Magnoliopsida; order Asparagales; family Amaryllidaceae; genus Allium; species Allium cepa. Next base: position 54,638,418 of record CM060935.1, on the reverse strand, counting down.
TGTTTTAAAAAAATTGTCCAAGTATATCTTGAATAATCATCTACTATAACAAAAACATATTTACTATGGTTAATTGATTGAACTTGAGATGGACCAAATAAATCTAAATGAAGTAATTCTAGAGGACTAGAGGTAGAAATAACATCTTTTAATTTAAATGAACTTTTCTTAAGTTTTCCTAATTGACAAGCATCACAAATACTATCTACTTTAAAGTTTAACTTGGGTAGACCTCTAACTAAGTCAAGTTTTGATATCCTAGATAATAATTTGAAATTCAAATGGCCAAATCTTTTATGCCAAATCCAAGGGTCACTTGTATTAGCCAAAAGACATAGATTATCATTTGAAATTTTCATACTAAGGATATAAATATTTTTCTTCCTAATACCTTCAAAAATTATATTAGACTTATCATCTTCAATGTGACATTTATCTTTTTCAAATTTAATTTTAAAACCTTTATATCAAAGTTGACTTATACTAAGCAGATTATGTTTTAAGTTCCTAACTAATAAAACATCAGAAATAAGTAAAGTTTTAGAGTTACCGACATTGCTGACGCCAACCACATATCCTTTAGAGTTGTCACCAAAATTGACTAATCCACCATCTTGATAAGTAATGTCCTTGAGTATCTCGGGATTTCCAGTCATGTGCCTCGAACAGCCACTATCAAGTATCCATTTATCTTTCTCAGTTTGCATAGTTTGTCCATTGGGTGTTGATTCGTCAAAAGCCATATAACATGTCTGTTCCCGCATAACACACTAATTCGGTAGATAACTTGATTTTTCAAAATAACTATATGCAGACTTATGAAACTTTGATGAAATGCATATATTCAAAACAGTTTTAACACAATTTTCCAAAAATTCCATTTTTATATTTTTCAAGTTTCAGATTATGAAAACAATAAAAACCAATGCTCTGATATCAATTGTTGGGGATGCGGATTAAGGATCTTAAGGCAGAAATAACACTAGAGGGGGGTGAATAGTGTTTTAAAGAATATATGAACTATATAACTAAATTAAAACTTTCAACACAAATCTAAACAGAATAATAACACAGAGAACATATAACAAATGCAAATAGTAAAGTAAAGCAAGTAAAAGGAAAGAACACACCGGATTTTATACTGGTTCGGAATCCTCCTACATCCAGTCCTGCACCAAGGCAATATCCTTGTACAGATTTTTATAAGCCAATATCCAAATTACAACCCTCAATTTCTAAGGCCTTGAGGAACCCTCCTATCTCCGAGTCTGGGGTAAACTCTCTTGATTTACGGGACACAAGATCACCCTAATACTTTCTAATACCAATCCTTTTGAATGGATAGACTCTATGGACTTTTTGAATACAAATTAATCCTATAACTCTGAATAGCACTTTGATCTTTAGTAGAATGATGGAGAATCAAATAGAGAGAGTATCTAAATGATTTCCTATTGAGAGTTTGGCTGAATGATGGCACGATCTTGAAAATATGAAGTTTTATGGATATGGAATGGTGGAGAAGAAAGAGTGAAGAAAATAAGAAAGTAGTTAGTTAAAAAAATTCGTTTTGGAAGCCTTTATATAGATGCACAACATTCATAACCATTGGCGAAAGGTTTTTGAACGAATGGACACTTCTTTTGAAAATTGAATTTTGAATCCAACTGTCACCCTGTCGACATGGGGTATCCCCATATGTCGACATCCCTCAGTTCAAAATTGTAGAAATGTTGTTTTGTAAAAGCATTTGAATTTAAAACAAGTTGAAACTTCTCTGAAGCAAAATAAAGTGTTTAAACAATATTTTGAGATGGAGAATGAATATAAAACATTATTTTAAATATATATATATATATATATATATATATGTATATAATTGATATAGACCGTCAATTTTATAAGTAATATTTAAAATCAGAATAAGTTTTGATGTTTTAAAAATAGAAGTTTTTAAAATCAGAATGGAGGAATATTTCAAGGCTAAAACAAAGTTTGAAAACATTTTTGAAAACATGATTTTGAAAGCTAAAACATTTTGAAAACAGATTTAAAAACATTTTGAAAAATCTATTCAAACTGAAATTGCAAGAAACTTCCTACAGAGCTCCTCCATAGGACTCGAGAACTTGTACAAAGTAGTTTAAATGATTTTGATTTTCGTGGGTTTGTAAGCCACTTGTCGTAGATTTGTAAGCTACTTGTCGTGGGTTTGTAAGCCACTGGTTTCGATAGAAATTGGGTTCCATCCCAAAAGAAAATTGGAAGAAAGATGAGAGTGCTATTATGAAGTTTTAACAAAATACTAGACACTTATCTTGAGATCTTGAAATCTTGATTCTCTAGAGTCTTGAATCTTGAATCTCTAATCTTCATCTTGATGCTTGAGTCTTTATACTGATCAGTCTTCGATAACACCTGCATATACTTCCTATATACATACATATATATATATCTATCTATATGGAAATGTTAGTATATATTTTATAAAGTAAAGTATAATAACTATATAAGGTTATTGTCATCAAAACATCATCAACTCAGTTCCTAACAAGTTGTTGATTGATTGTTGAATGGTGATAGTATTTATAGTGTGTGTGTGTATATATTTCCCGCATTATATAGTAGATAAGACCCTATGCGCCGCATAATAGCGGATGATTTTATATAATCCCATATACCGTGATATTCCACCTCGAAGTTGAATTGGTATTTAATTGTTGTGCTAACATCTGCGGATGCAGGGAAACAAGTTGGAGGGATCCAACTGGATTCCTCAAATATTTGAATTTGTTTCAATGTTGTGTGTTGTTGTATTTATAATCTACGTATGATTATATTTGTGATTGAAATCGTTGATGGCTATAGTTTAGCCGAATATATTTTTGGTATCGTAGGATACCGAAAACATAAAAAATTGGAATTTTGGAAATTAAAGTAGAAAATTTCAAGTAAATAAATATTAGAGAATTGAATAAATCCAAAAGAAGGAATTTAAAATTATAAAAGTGCGATGTCCCGCAATTTTAGGCAATATCAATTTAATAATCTGTATTAATAGTTAAATTTATTTGATAATTTTCCTTTATAATTCTAATCTAAATTGGTAAGTTTATTCTTTTAAAAGCAAATAAATATTAAATTGGTAAATTTTACCTTTTAAAAGCTAATAAAATGTTTTCTATTTATAATGTGTGTGTGTATATATATATATATATATTTGTATATATTGTAAATAGAAAAGCTTTGGTTTGAATAAATAAATAAAATCATGATTTCAAATTCTAATATATATTTTGGTAAATTGGAAATTATGATATAAAACTTTTCAAAGCTATTTAAATAGTTAACCGTGTAATTTTAAAATACTTAAGGTAAATATTTAATTGTTTAAGTTATATTTTAGCTTAAGTTTAGATTTAAATAAAATTAACAAAAGGTTTGTTTTATTTTAAATATTTCTTGTTAAATATGATTTAAAAATATATAAAAAGTTTAAAATACAATTTACAAATATATAAAGCATATGATACATTAATTCATTTAAGTGATATAAGTAATATATAAATAATGAGATAATCTCTTTTATAAATTATTTAAAATTTGCAAGATTGTTATTTTCAAATAATAATAATAATAATATGTTGTTTTGATATGTGGATATAAATAGATTTTAAAGAAAATAGTATTTTTTTTTTCAAATTGAACGTGTTGTTATATATGCATATATAATTGACTTTAAATTAGATTTTTAAATTTAATTTGAATTTGAATTTGGATTTAAGATTGAAATTCAAAAGATAGATATTTTTATTTATTTTGAATTTTAAAAATATATGTATAAGCTTTTATTTGTATATAATATATTTTATAATATATTCTTTAAAAGAAATTCATATATATATATATATAATGTTTTGTAAATTAAGTATAAAGCTTTTTATTTACATTTAAAATAAATATAAATTACTTAAAGGGCAAGTGTAATAAAATGAAGACACATTAGTAACAAGTGTTAATTAGTAAACAAATGTAAATGACAAATGGTGAATTTTTAATAAGTGTCCTTTATAATTTTCATTTTTCTTTTATTTTTATTATATCACAAATTAACTTATATAAACATTGTTCTTCTCTTCATTCCTTTTTTCTATTCTTAGCTCTAAAGCAGAAACTCAAACAAATTCTCTAAACAAAATCTGATAATCTGAACTTCCTCAAACTAGAAATCGAATTCAACATCCTGTAAATCCCATTTTCAAAAATAAAAACCAAAGCCTGCATGTCTTAAAACCTGAGATGAAAAAAAAGGCTATACATCATTCTTCAAATGTGAGATTAATGAAGCAAACCTGAAATCAAGCAGTTTCATCTCTGTTTCAAAACAGAAGTCATCTGTGCAAGTTTCTATAATAATAAATTCAAGTTTTTAAATTAAGAGGCATTCAAAAGTTTCAAAAGCTATTTCAAAAAAAGGGGCTCTGTTCATCATCTTTTACAGGTGAGTAAAAAAAAAAATTTAAAAATTAAGTATGATTATGGTTGCATGTTAATTTCTGGAATGAATATGTTTTGTGTGAATATATATAAGTGTATTTTTCTGTGTATATATATATATATATATATATATATATATATATATATATATGAATGTATAGGTGTGCATGTTGATATATCTGTGTCCTCTGTTCTTTGTTTTCAAGCTCAATGTTTTTGAATCAAAATTCATGTTCTCTTGATCTAATCTCTGATAGGTCTTAGTCTTTAAACAAAATTTGTTTGCTTTCATAAATAAAGTTTTAAAATTTTATTTAGGTTAAAATAAATTTGAAACCTCTCTTGAAACCAAAAGGAACAGGCAAGTTAGAGTTATGTTAAAATTTTAAACTTCTTAATTAATTAATTCAGGCACATAATCTGAAACCATATCTTGAAACTTGATTTTATAAAATAAAATCATAATTTTTAGTAGTGGGATGAGGGAGCAGATCGAGTTTGATCAAAATTGGTAATTTGGGTTGTTTCCGATCATCTAGACGCTCGAGGAGGTCGTGATCTTCGCTGATAAATAGAGTGATCGATGAGGTCGGCAAAAATGACGAGAAGGTCGATAGACCATTGTGGCGTCGGGAGTTGGTCATTTGGGTTTTAAACCCAATTTTTAGGCTTAGTCGGTAAAATGTTCATCCCATCGCCTCTGGTGGATCGAGTTCCACCAAATTATGGGAATTGATAGCGGGGAGGTCGGCGAAGGCGTAGGCACTCCGCTGCTCGGCATTGGGAGTTTGAGGTTTTTCCGGGCTGGGGTTCCAGGTTGTGCACGAATGCTCGAATTCGATTTTGAGGGGGAATTAGAGTTTTGATGGTCGAATTTGGTGCGAGGGTGATCGCCAGCATGTGAGTGGCATCGTGGATGGCCGAATGTGGCTGCCTTGTCGGTGCATGTGCACGGAGGGTATTGTTGTGTTAGAGTTTTTATTTGAGGTTCTGTCTCGAAGGAGGTTTTCGGATAATGGGGTATTGTCTCAAGTAAAGTCTCGAGTCGTTCGAGAGTGTTATTCTTTCCAGATTTTAAAACTTTAAATTTAAATAAAATTTTGAGAAAAAACAGAAAGATGTGGTTTTTCTCGGGTTAGTACTCGAGTAGGCTTCGGGTTGAACCCAAAGAAGCATGTTAAAATAGATTTTCAAAAGTTAAAAAAAGCAAGGTTTTGAATTTAAATGAATTTGATTTAAAACTCCTCCTATATAAAATTTTCTTTTATATAAGGTAAATGTTCTTTAACATTTGATTAGAAGATTTGTAAATTTGATTTAAATTTGTTAAAGTTAAATTTGTTAATTCTTTTAAAACTTAAATTTGAAAATGAAATTTAAAAATAAATCTTTAAAGTAAAATGTTTCAAAGGCTTTTGTAAATGACAACCAAGTCATTAATAAGGATAGTATTTTATATTAAAGTAAATTAAGATTTAATGATTTGAAATTAATAAAATTAATAAGGTAATTAAAGAGTAATTAATTAATTAATTTAATTAATTAATGATTATGGATTAATTAATTAAGTAATTAAGAGTTGTAAATTAATTAATTAAGGGTTAATTAATTTTTAATTAAGGATCATTAATTAGATAAGTATAGATTATTAATTAATTAATTAATTAATTAATCAAATAATTAAAGATTAATTAAGTTTCAGTTAACTACTTAATTAATTAAGTAATTAGAGATCAATTAATTGGTAATTAAGAATTGATTAATTTGTAATTGATAATGGTTAATTAAATTTTAATTACTTAAGCAAAGTAATTAAGAATCGTTAATAGTTAATGTAAAGATCATTAACTAGGGATTATGAAATGATTAATTAATGTGATTAATTTAAGATAATTAATTAGATTAATTAATTAAGGATAATCATTTGTAGAATTTGGTTGAGTATAATTACTTAATGAAAGTAATTAAAGGTATTAATTACTTAATGTAATTAGTTAAGTTAATGTGATTAGTTAAGTTAATTTATAAGTTTAATTAATTTAAGATAATCACTTGATGATTTGTTAAGTATAATTACTTAAATGTAATTTATAGAGCGTAATTACTTAGTGAAGTAATTGATGGTTAATTACTGGATGTAATTAATTGAAGAATGGAAGTAATTTGGAATCAATTACTTTGTGAAATTAATACGAAGGATGATTACTTAGTGGAAGTTATTAAGAATTAATTACTTAGTGTAAATAATTTAAGAACTAATTAATAAAATTTATTTAGAAAGTAATTGAGTAATGTAGTTAATTAAGGGTAGTTAATTACTGAATGTGATTAATTAAGGTTGATTAATGAATGTGATTAATTAAAGATTAATTATTAAATGTGATTAATTAGAAGAATAATTAATTGAAGAAGTAATTAGGGATCATTAATTAATATAATTAACGAAGTAATTAAGGGTTGATTAATTAAGGATAATTAATCAATATAAGTGATTATAGAATAATTAATGTAATTAATTAAGGATTAACGTAATTAATTATAGGTAATTAATTAATGAAGGTAATTAAAAGTTAATTTTGTAAATGGTTAAGAATAATTAATTTGTGTAATTAATTAAAGGATAATTAGTTAATGTAATTAAATAATAATTAATCAAGATGATTAATTAAGATGGATAATTAAAGGATGATTAATTATCTGGTTTGTAAAGAATAAATGTTAAAGTAAGCAGGATTTATAATAATGGAAGTAATTAATTTAATTTATTTTAAATTAATTAGAGATGGTGTGATTAATAGATCTTTGCTTATGGATGGCTGATTGATATTGAATGCTTGGATTGTTTGATATCTCTGATATGAGATATGTGTTGATCTGTAATATTAGATGCTTTGGTTGAATTGTGATAATATTGATTATCTATTTATGAGATTGCGAATTATCTATCTGTGTGAATATAGATAATGAAATGAATTATTTTAACTTTTAAAACAACTTGGACTTAAAAGACGGCGTTTTGGATTTCGATGAGACTGGGATCGGGTTTCCAAATTTGGATATCCGAAAACCCCAACGATCCAAATTAACGATAGGTCGTGAATCTCAAGTGAAGATGAAGATCCAGATTGCAAGGGTTATGTCGTTAACTCTGAGGGTAATTCCAAAATGAGTGTAATGAGATAATGCCTTCGGTTTCGTTCGAACACGGAACGAACTTGTATGGATTGAATGTTTTTAGCACGTCGTCAGGTGGACGATGAGCATTCTGAGATATATGTGTTCTATAAAGGTAATCATATCCTCAAGCCTCATCAACCGGGAATGGCTAAAAAAGGATAGGTGCAGCAAGGCTATGTGAGTCGCGCTCAAGTAGGACAAGATTTTCCCCTGTCTAGAAGTCCTTTTATATTCTGCCGTGTGGGAAGTTGGAATTGTGCACCAACTGCGGGATTGTCTTGTTCAGGACTATCCAGTAAGGGATGGTTCCGGCCTTGTATTGCAGTGGATTTAAGGTGGATCCTCGGTACAGTGATCTAGGCCACGTACTGTGACGGGCGGTACCCTAGTTGCCCTGCCATTGTATGGAATCCAATCTCCAATAAATGCCGTACGTTTTAGTTGTGCCCAACTATGTTTGAACGTGAGATGTAAGCATTCCAACTATTTCTGTATTTTACTTGAAAACCATAGATCTTATTATAATATCACTGGATTTTCTATCAAATGTTTTGGCTATCGTAAGGTAAAAACTTTTCTGTGTTTTTCTGCGGGAAATCTTACGACATACCTTTTGTTTTCAAAGGTTTTTCAAAGTTAAGCAACCTTAACCCGTTACTCACACCAGACCCATGTCTGACCCGGAGTTTATTTTCTGTATTTCTTAAACTATTGGGTACTCAAATTTTTACGAGTTGCCAAGAGATTCAGGTTAACTTTGACGAACTCTAGAGGAGAAATGGAGCAGGAGGCTTCAGCATTCGTAGATATATAGTTTTTCGCTGTGTTAGTATCTATGTGTTGTATCTTGAGTTGTAGTAACTAGATAGGTGTTTATAACTATCTAGTACGTGATGTATAAGCTGTATAACTCTAATGAATGTTGTATATTATATAATACTTATGTGATTAATATAATTTATTCGTTCCGCTGCTGAGATTTTGATGTTGTTTCATACTTTATTCTCTATCTTTTCTCTTTTCTATCCCTTTCATTCTTATTGATGATGCGTCTTTCTGTGGAGAGAAAGGCTGGTTGTCACAAAAAGATTGATTTTGAAATCTTATCGAATTAGTTCCAAAATATGGAAAAAAAATTATAAATGGATTAAAAGTTGGATTATCTATTTAAAATTCAGATTTTAAATAGTTTGGAAGAAATAAAGGAATTTGTTTTAAAAAGATAATAAATTTGGTGTTTGAATGAAAATTTATTTGGTGTTTTGAAAATAAATTGGGAAATCGATTTGAAATTGATTTAGTGTTTGAAATAAATTTGGAAATCAATTTAGTGTTTGAAATAAATTTGAGATTCAATTTGAAATTTGATTCGGTATTTGAAAATAAATCTTGGGAAATCAATTCTGAAATCAATTTGGTGTTTGGAATAAATATTTGGAAAATCAATTTGGAATTTGATTTGGTGTTGGAATAAATTGGGAAATCAATTTGGAATTTGATTTAGTATTGAAAGTGAATATTTGGCAATCGATTTGAAAATCGTATATCAGCGGATATTTGGAAATTTAAATTCACAATAGGAATTTATAAAGGAAAGAGAAATTTGTTTAAAAATATATATTGGTTTATTTTTAAGTGTGGAAAGAAATTTACGGATCTCGAATGTAAATTTAAAATAAATCAAGAAGGATTTATTGATTGATTTAAATGGAAAGTATATTTTCTCTGGAAAGCCGAGTATGTTTTTAAAGTAGCTTTCGGATATAAATTAAAAGTTCTAAAGATGGTTTTAAAAGGATATTTGTGGAGAAATTATTTTCTTGAATTATTTTTGACCTTTAAAGTAATGATTTATTTAATTAATTATTGAAGTGATTATTTAAGGATTTAAATTGATATTCGATTTTGAAAAGGGTTGTTTAAATAGTTATACTTTATCTTATAATTTTATTTTAAAACTATTTGGGCTTAAGATTTATATGAGATATGGGTATAAAAAATTTATAACTAATATTTTAAATAAAGTGTTTTATAATAGTTTTATTTTAAATGTTTCCAAATATATACATGTTTGGATAAGTAGTTTAAATTATTTTAAAGTATTTGCACTCGGCCAATTTTCAATGGAAATAAACAAATATTTGGAAATTTATTCCGCGTAAGGAAAGTGATTTGAATTTTTTTTTCAAATGGTTGAAGTGTGAAAATATATCTTGCGAAGATATTTTGAAAATAAATAAATGGGGAAAATTATTTATATCTTGGCGATTGTTGTGAATATTGTTTGATAGTTAAATAACTGACTATCAATATTAGCCTTTAAATGGCATTTGAATTTTGATGCAACCGGAGGTCAGATGCCGAATGGTTATTCGAAAACCACATTGAATCTTTGTGATGGTGTTTTGTTTAAAAGATCAAAGTGGAAAATTTGTTGTGATTTACTTGAAATCTGAACGAACACTTATTTTAAAAATAATCGCTCATTATTCAGATTAGCCGAAAGAGGACTTTGTGTCATAAAACCCGTTCCAAATAATGATACAACGAAATGGGATTGCATTTGAAGACGGTGTTGAAGACCGGGTATTTTCGAAAGCGAAAGGATTACCTGTCGAATGTCTCTGCACCGAGTTGCTCCAGTATAGAGATTATATCACCCTTTGTGATAGGGAGTCCGGACGTGATTAGTGAATATCTGGATTTGCAAGGGCTTCTTTGAAGTGCCTTCGATTCCGTTCGATCATACAGACTTGTATGGATGTGTGTCTGACATTACACTTTGAGATATAAAGTCGGTTTCTATCAAATACATTTCTGTTGGTGGCGGAGAATTTATTCTCTTAGCTTAACACCCTTCTCTGAGATGTACGAGCTCAGAGGTTATGTAGTTGATGGTTGCTAGTGATATAATCCCAATTTGGTAGTGTGGCATATGAAGTGTTGCTGATCATTTGTTGATCGAAGCATGGCTTTTGTGAAAAGTGTAGCTTTGTCGACGAGACCTCGCCGGACCACACAACCCGAAAATGGTCGAAACGGGAAGGATGCATCAAGACAATTTGGGGGTAGCACCCTCAGGGTATGTCCATTTCCTTCTGGAAAAAGGTGGTATCATGGTATGGAGCCTAGATATTTAACCTATGTGGTTACTGCAAATTTATTACTTTATGGTTGTTGCTTTGTGGTTGAGGATCCTCGGATAAAGGTCGGTAACGACCGGGGATAGCATACTTGTGGTAGTTACCTATGTTATAGTTGTATTTATAGCATGAGGTAACTTGGCCTAGTGTTGGCAGAGAGCTGGTTAAGTTATTAGGGGCGTCCCTCCAGAGGCGTTCCATTCGGTGTAGGAAGTTCCTTAGCATGACCATTTGTTAGAAATCCAAAGAAATAATACGAGCCCTGTACGGTTTTAGTTATGTAACCTGCCATGGAATATGGCGGTAAACTGCTATTGAACATGGTAGCTATAACTAGCATAAGTGCGAAATGTCTATGCTGGCTAAGATTAATATTATACTTTCGAAAGTTTTCCACACTATGCACTAATAATAATAATATCAAAGAGATTTTGCGTATCACGCATGTTTGACTATCATAAGGAGAATTCTCCTCCAATTCTGCGTTTGCATTGTGTGTATGGCGAGAGGTCTTATGGTAGTTTCATTTTCCAAAAGCATAGCGGATTTCTTTTTATTTTCTTTGTGAAAATAACTGTTTTTAAGATCTCACACCAGTCCCATGAATGACCTGGAGTTTATTATTCCCTTTCTAAACTGTGGGTGCCCATAATTTTCCACACGGGCAGCCTAGAGTCAGGTTATCAGTTATTCGAAAGCGAAATCAAGAAGTTGTTGTGGAGATTTGGTGTTCAAGCTGGATGGCGAGACGTATCACTTATATTGTAGTGTCCGTTGCGTATGGGTTGGTGCAAGTCAAATTTTCTTGTGCACAAGTTATTATAACTGCCAGTGTTGTATTGTGTCATTGTAAACTCTGATAATGTGATGTATAAACTGATATAGTACTTTTGTTTTGTAGATTATTCATTTATCTATTATATGTTATTCCATTGCGAAATGTGAGATTCTGTTATCTTCTTCTTCTTAAACCGTAACGGTTTGGTTTTCCGGCATTCGATTGTGTGGCATTTGATACAGTGGATGTATTGATGTCGACTTTCGAGCGTCGAAAAATTGGATCATTATAGAACCGTTCATTTTCAGAGAGACTGCCTACAGCTGAATAAATCAAGGATCTCACCAGAAATGATTCATCCAGAAAAAGAAAAAGGGCTTATGCAATAACTTTGGATGAGTCAGACACTTCCACTAGCGATAATGAACCAAATACTGAGAATGTAAATATGCATTTCATGGCAGCAACAGAGTAGTCAAAACTGATCAACAAAAACCAACAAAAACATAAGTATTTACATATAAGAATAAATTAGCGTAGTTTTATTTTTGTAAATTTCAGGCTATATGTTGACATAACCCAATGTCATATGTAGAAATAAATGCCAGAAAACTGAAAGTTGAAATTTGAACTCAAAATTCAAATTTCAAACTTCCCTCTCTTTTTACACTTACTCCTATGTTTTGAAAAGACATATTTTTTACCAGAGAATATGTCATCTGATTCTTTACTTACTCCATCTCCATCCTGTCATTTCACTCACTTTATTTTAAATTTCAAATATTATTTCACACTCTTGACTCCTCAAACTTTCAATAATGGATTCCTCTAGTCAAAATTCAAAAACCATTAGGCTCTCCAAGAAAACTAAAAGCTTTCACTTGAATGAGATAGATGCCATTGAAGCCTATATGGAGTATACCACTTTCAAAAAGGTTTCTCCAAATAGATTTGCTAAATTCGAAGATTTTTCTTCTTATACTTTACATGATCTTTATTTTGAAAATGAAATTCTATGTTTAATTAAACCTTTTCAAAATAATTTTATATGTAGTCCTAATTTGGTCAAAATGTTTTATGTGAATTTAAATGGAAAATTTTATCGAGGAGAAGAAGATCAAGTTTGATGTCGTATTAATTGTTCTTAAATGATTTCAAATTATGAACTTTTGGGTCATATTCTTGGTTATAAATCTAGTGGAATTGACCTCTCCAGTTTTCAAATTGATATACATAATCATGAAGTTCTTCATGATATTTTCGAAATTGATGAAGGTTTTGGATTTAAACACATGAATCTTCGACCAAAATCCAGACTTATGAGTCTTATGTTACAATAAAGTATTACTCTAAGGATGGGTAATTATAATAACCCTACTCAAAAAGTTTTCAAATCTCCTTTTGCAATTTATGGTCGCAACAACATAAATTGGACACAAGTCATTTTAGACGTCTTTATTCAAAAGAACATTTCTAGACATGAGAACACTCTTCCATGGTGAGTAATCTTACTAGAATTTTCTTACATTTTGGTGTGGATTTAAGAGGAAAAAGTTCATTCCTCAAAATGTTTTTGACATAGCTGATATCACTCTTTTACACATTCCACCATTTTTCGAATCTATAAGACTCTTCCTGAAAAGGAGCAAAGGTTGACATGGAAAGATGAATGAATTTCAACTAGAAGATGAAGAAGAAGGGGATGAGGTGGAGTGGAAGAAGAGGAGGAAAAGGAGGAAGGGATTCTTCCTTAAAAAATTTTGAAAAACCATCACACCCTACCAATAAAGAGACATTAATGAACCAAGAGATGCTTCTTAAAAACCAAAAGAAGCTTGAGCTTTCATTTAGTAAAGAGTTTACTTCTCATTCAAACAAAGTGGACAAGAACTTTGGAAAGATCATTCGCAAGCTTAGTGGCTCTTCATCATCATTATCATCTACCTCCTTCTAAAACCTATCTAGTTGTTTTCTTATGATATCTAGCTTTGTATTGTGTGATTTTGGTTTAAGTTCACGTTGTGTTTGTGTATCGTTGAAATCCATGTATCCTTCAAGTTCTAAGTAATGAAAATGTATTTCTTACTGCCTTGTATTGTTTATTAGTCTTTGGAAGTTATGAATATATAATGGTATAAGATAAAAACAAAAAATATAGCAAATATTCCCGTTTTGAAAATTTATGCATATATGTCGACATACATGCTACCAATTTGTCGACATATAATAGGCAGAAAGCAATTTTTCTAAATTTCAAAATATAAATAAGTACAAATCATCCATTCATTTTTAACAATTTTCTACTTCTATTTAATCTTATTTCTTCTAGAAAACTCACTCATAATTTTATTCTATACCCTTTTTTCATTCTCAAACATATTTTCACAACAGTGCCTTCTCCACATCAAAAATTATATGAAAATCTTGAATTAACTCTTCAATCTTTCAAAGGCATTCTCTCCTTTATCCTACGAAATCAAAGGAATTTAGAGTTGAGACAAATGTGGATGATCAAGGAATAAGAAAAGCATTTTGATTCCATTCGATGGATGATTTCTTACTTAACCAAAGACAAACCAACCAAAACCCAGAGTGTACTATTAATAAGGATAATGAAGATTGGGATACCATCAAAGTAGACCCAATCTTTGGATTCAATGGTTGGGTTGAAGTTCCATGGATTTTATAGTATTAGATTTGGATTTGATATGTACTCTTAGTATTTAGTTTGGATTGTTTGAATTATTGTTTTGATTGATTTGGTTTGAATGATTCGATTGTTTTGATTTTGTTTGAAGTTGGATTGGCTTGTATATATGACTTGAATTTGTATAATTTAAAATAAAATTTAATGTAAAGGCCTTCATTATCCGATTTAATATAAAATACTACATTATTTACCATATACTTATCATATATCATTATATATTATCATATCAATTTAACTCAAATGATTAATTTTGAATATATATTATCTAAGCATTTATATTAGGTGAGTTTTTGGTTATTCACCCATTTTTGTTGATGACAAATGGGGAGAAAAATATAAAATATACATATGCTGTAACATCCCGAAATTTTTAACAATACCAATTTAATAATCTGTAGTTAAAATTAAATTGATATTGATATTCTGTTAATAATTATTCAGATAGATTTAATAATCCTCTTCAATAATTATTTAAATTGGTTATTTTATCTTTTTAAAATAATAAATTGATTTCTATTTATAAATAAATATATGGTTTATATTTTTAATAGATTAGCTTTGTTTTAATTTTAATAAGTAAGCATATTTTATTTAGTTTTAATATTGGTAGTAATTTGGAAAAATTGTTTTATTTAATATTTAAGTCTTTCAAAGTAAAGTAAATAATTTTGGTTTAAATTAATAATTCAATCATGTTTTAAAATTCTAATATTTACATTATAATTTGGAAATTTTGATTTTAATTGGTATTGAGTTTTTAAAACTATTTCATAAATAAATATATGATTTAAAATTGATAAGAAAAATATTAAAGTGTTTAAATTAAATTGGCTTGAGTTTTAAATTTAGCATATATTCAACAAATGGTTTTATGGCCTAATAAAATGGATTATTTATTTAATAAAAATATAATCTCTTGTAAAATGATTTTAATTTAATAATGAGAGAGTTATAAAAATAATATTGATATTGTAATGACTTTTTAAATAAGTTTTGAATAAGATTTGTAGTTTTTATTTCAAATTGAATTTATATTTATAACTTGATTTAAAAATATTTGATTTTGAATTTATTTTGAATTTAAATTCCCAAGTATAAAATTTTAATTGTTTTAATTTTAATATGTATAAGTTTATTTATAAACATTGTTTGTTTTTATTTTCATTTATAAATTTATACACATGTTTAAATATAAACTAACATATTAACTTAGGCTAACATACACATTAAATTGTAATTAGTACTAATTATCTTAAAGAGACATGTGTTGCATTCTTTAACAAGTGTTCAAACTAACATAAACAATTTGACAAGTGTAAAAAATTTAGTTTTAATTTTTCTTTTATTTCATAAATCTGAAAATACATCTAGTATAAGCTTACATATTCTTTTTCATTTCTTTAATCAAAACAAAGGTCAAAAACTCACTTACTTCATACATACATTTTGTTCATAAAATCTACATATTCTAAAATCAAAAGCATTTTCATATTAACTATCAAAATCTGCATTCACAAATTCATCAAAAATCAATCTCATCTTCATATCTATCATAAAGGCCTGCATATTCAAATCCACAAATCTGCATATTCCAAAACCATGATCAAATCTGCATATTCCACTCCTATTAAAAATAAAACCCACCTTCATCTGCAAATTTCAAATGAAGTCTGCAAAATTCAAAGTGAAGCCTGCACTGTTTTCTGAGTTCTGTTTTTAAGTCCTGGAATGGATTTGAAAACATGAAAGCATCTGCATGTATTTGGGGGAATTAGCAACTGCATCTTCTACATCTGCATGCATATGGGAAACTAGCATCTGCATGCAAGTGATTAGAGTATGGATCATGAGCATTTCATCAAAGTTCAACTCAGATTTAAAAATCAGAGAAAGCACACCTGCAAAATTTAGAAAAGGGAAAAACAGAGGGTCTGCATTCATCAAATGGTGAGTAACATTTAAATTTTAAACTATATTTAGGTTGCTTGATAAATGTTTGTGATAAAATATGTTGTGTGCTTATGAAAAGACTGTTGTGATTATAATTGTATATACATGTTGATTATGTTCTGCAGTGTGTACTCAGATTCACATCCAATTTAAAGGAATTTCTACAATTGGTTTGATTTAAGATAGTAACTGGGTTCTAGAATAATTAAAAGAAGTTTGTCTATCATAGAATAGAATTCAAATTTATAAAGTAATATGTTTTTATTTTCTTAAGTTAAGGTTTAAATTTTTTTAGAGGAGTTAAAATACAGGGTGATATCTCTGTAAAAACAGGTAATAACATTATATGTTAATCTTGATCTAATCCAAACATATTAATATTGAAATCCAGGTTCGTAAACTAAAAACATTTATTGAAACTTGATTTTTTTTAAATCAAGTAGTATTATTTCTAGGTGTCTGTTTCAGTAACAGTTTGTTATTGAACAAAGATACGAATTTGAGCTAATTCTTGCAATCTGTGATTTGAGAAAATTTAGAATCCTTCTGGGTTATAGAGTAAGGATCATTGATCCTCAGAAAAATCAGACATGAATTTAAAACTAATTAGAGTAAGTGCAGTTTTAAATTTCTTCAGTTAACCCTAGTTTTGAAGTAGGTTTGAGTTTTTAGTCAGTGAGAAGGTGTAGGATTGACCGAGTATTCGGGTACTTAGGGAATGTGTAGTAGGTATGTGGAGGAGTTCGAGGTTGGAACGGGTGGACCTCAAGTGATCGGAGCGAGGCGAATTCGCCGTTGACAGGTTTTGTCATAAAACCTGTTTGAAGTCTACAGGTTTTGGGATCAGGGTTTATAATTTTGAATGCTTTGATTTTGTTTGATCTAGAGATGAAGTTGGGCATTCATGGGTTTTCTGGAAGTGGTGGATCATCTATGATGATGAGAAGGGGCGGTGGTCGCCGTGCATATGCACGGCGACATGTTTTCTGGTAAACTGTCTGGGGTGTTGGATGTTATAGGGGAAGGTTGAGGTTGCTCGAAGCAAGTAGGTATAAAACTCGAAGTTGGCAAGCATGAAACCCGAAGTAAAAATTTTGGTTTCTCGGGTCACTGTAAATTAATAGGTTTCAGAAAAACCTGTTTTCTTTAAATCTGGGTTTTTAAATATTCAAAATCTGTAGCTTTTGTGTAAGGTAAAGTTTAAGTTTAAATTCAATTCAAGTTTGAATTTCTAGTTTGAATTCAAATTCCAGTTTTTCTTAAATAAAAATAAAGTTTCAAAATTTAACTTAATTAACTATTTCATTTTTGTAAATAGTTGAAACTTATTAATAATGAGGTTTTTAAAATGTGAGTAAGATTTAAAGATTAATTTGAAATCTGGAAATCTTAATTTAAAAATAAAGCTCAGTTTTAAATTTAAATAGAAGATTTAAATTGAAAGTTTAAACTAAGAATGAGTTGGAAATTTCTAAAACATTGAAATGAATTCAACTTCAAATTTTATGATTTCATTTTAAGACAAACTTTTGATTTGTCCTGAAATTTAAATAAGTTATAAATTATTTAAAAATTTGATAAGTTTTAAAACTATTCTATTTTAAACTTGAATTTAAATTGGAATTTAAAGGTAATTTCAAAAGTACTTGGTTTTGAATTAAATTGTTTTAAACATAATTAAGTTATGCTTTATCTTGAAAATTTAAATTAAGATTAATATTTCAGGATTTATTAACTAACAAGGTGATTAAGATTGATTGATTAATTTAATTAATTAATTAATTTTGGAATTAATAATTGATTAATGATTAATCAATTTAAAATTAAGATCATTAGTTAAGTTATTAATTAATGATAAATGAATATTAATTATGTAATTAAGTTTTAATTAAGGTTAATTAATTTAATAATTAACTTTATTTAATGAATGATTAAAGATAGTTTAAATGGTAATTAATTTAAGTTAATTACTTTATAAAATAATTAAAGAATGGCTAATGAAGGTCATTAACCAGGATTATTTAACAATTAATTAATGTAGTTAATTTTTATAATTAATTAGATTAATTAATTTAATAATAATCATTTATGAATGGTATGAGTATAATTACTTAATGAAGTAATTAAGGAGTTAATTACTTAATGTAATTAATTTAATTTAATGAGATTGTTTATTTTAATTAATTTTAAACACTTGGGTTTTATAAATGATTACTTTATGTAATTAATGGATTGAAAATCTCTTAGTTAAGTAATTAATTAATAATTACAGTTCTAATTAAGTGGTGATGTTTAAGAATGAAGTAATCTGGATTAATTATTTAGTAATTAATCAAATAATTAATTGAGAAATTAATTTAAGGATAATTAATTTGGTTTAATATAGTAATTAAGTTAGTTAATTACTAAATGTAATTAATCTGGGATGATTAATAATTATAAGTTAATTACTTAAGGTAATTAATAATTAAAGATCATTAATTATTATAATTAATGATGTAATTAAAGTTGATTAATTATGATATAATAGGTAATTAAAGGAAATTAATTAATGTAATTAATTAAGGATTAGGATAATTAGTTATGATTAATTAATTAATTAAAGTAATTAAAGGTTAATTACTGTTTAGTTGGATAATTAATTTTATTGAATTAATTGAAGATAATTACATGAATGTGATTAAGGATAATTAATCAAGAGTGATTAATTAAGGTGATTAATAATGAATGATTAATTTATTGTAATCAATTAAATGATTAAGTGAGCAAGATTTAAATTGGTGAAGTAATTAATTTAATTTATTTTAAATTAATTAAAGATGAAGTAATTAATTTAATTCATTTTAAATTAATTAGAATTAGAGATAGTTAATTTAATTCATTTTAAATTAATTATATTGATGATGAATAAATCTTTGATTATGTATAAATGTATGACATTGATTGTCTTGGATGCTTTGTGATCTCAGTAATGAGATAAATAATATGGTGTGGTATGTATGTTTGATTGTATTATGATGATAACTTAGATTATCTTTTGTGATGGTGATATATGGAATATCTATTTGATATTGATAATGTGGATTGCCTGTTATGTGATAATGTTGATTATCAGTTATGATTTGTGAGATATCTATCTGTGTGTATATAGATACTGTAATTGAATTGTTTTAAAAAATTTAAAACAACTTGGACCCTAAAAGACACGCTTTGGATTTCGATGAGACCGGGATCGGATTTCCATATTTGGATATCCGAAAACCACATCAATTCCAAATAACGTTAGGTCGTGAATCAAAGTGGAGCTTTGTGAAGACTCGAGGTGTAAGGACTATGAGTCAATATTACTCTGTGGGTGATTCCGTAATGAGTTTGACGGAATTAGTTCTTATAGATTCGAGATGGTGGTTTAGAGTGCAAGGTTTATTGTCGTTAACTCTGAGGGTGATTCCAAAATGAGTGTAACGAGATAATGCCTTCGGTTTCGTTCGAACCCGGAACGAAGTTGTATGGATTGAATGCTTTCAGAACATCGTCAGGTGGACGATGAGCATTCTAAGATGATATGTCCTATAAAGGTAATCGTAGCCTCAAGCCTCATCAACCGGTAATGGCTAAAACAGGGGAGGTGCAGCAAGGCTTCGTGGGTCGCACCCACTGGAGAGCAAGATTTACCTCTGTCTAGAAGTCCCTTTATATTCGGCTTTGTGGGTGGTTGCTAGCTACAACCACGGGGTTATCTTGTTCGAAACTGTTCAGTAAGGAATGGGTCCGGCTTTGTGTTGCAGGGGGTCGGGAGTGATCCTCGGTACGTTGATCTAGGCCACGTACTGTGACGGGCGGTACCCCAGTAGCCCAGCCATTGTATGGAATCCAAAATCCAATAAGTGCCAACGGTTTTGATTGTATTACCCACTTTTGTGGCTAGTAGCTGGAATTTAATCATGTAACAATTTCGGCTATTTCTTATTTATTTGAAAACCCTAGACACTATTATAACATCATCGGATTTCCTATCAAACATTTTGGTTAGCGTAAGGTAAAAACGTTTCCATGTTTATGTGTGGGAAGTATTACGTAATACCTTTCTTTTCAAAAGATTTTTAAAAGTTAAGCAACTTTAACCTGTTACTCACACCAGACCCATGTCTGACCCGGAGTTTATTTTTTTGTTTTCCATAAACTCTTGGGTACTCAAAATTTTATGAGTAGTCAAGGGAATTCAGGTTAGGTCAGGTTAGCTTTGACGAATTATGGAGGAGCAATGGAGCAGGAGGCTTCTGCGTGTAGATATATATATATATAGTTTCCGCTGTGTAGATTTCTATGAGTTGTTCTTATGAGCTGTATTGAGTTGTAATAACTAGACATGTGTTTCTAACTGTCTAGTATGTGTTGTATATCTGTGTACTCTGATAATGGTTGTAAACTATGTCATATTTATGTTATTAATATAGTTTATTCGTTCCGCTGTTAGATCCTGATGTGTTGTTTCTTTCTTCTCTTCTTTCTATTCTCTTTTCTATCCCTTTCTTTCTTAGATGATGCAATTTTCTGGGGTAAGAAAGTCGGGTCGTCTCAGCTGGTATCAAAGCATTAGGTTGAGTGAATACCTAGGCTCTGTAGTGGTGTCTTTCTTGAGAGAGCGTATTTGTAATTTTAATATATATATATATATATATATATATATATTTCTACCTATCTGTTGGGTTACCTATTCAGGTTTTCCAATATAAGTTATAAAGGTAGATGGGGTAGTAGTGTGTGTAACACGATTACTACCATTAGTTGGTGTTTGAATGTTTGAAGTTGGAATTCTACCTGTTGAGACTGTAGACCTAATACCGTCTCGAGTGAGTTCTGTAGTGATGAAGAACTTCATTGGTCTCTGAAGGAAACCTGTTAAGGTTCGGAGTTCATTTCTGAAGTTGGATGAGTAGTGTTTGGATCTGTTGGTTGGTAGAAGCGAATGATGGTATTTTGGATACCTCGGGAAGTAGTAGCTGCGTGATGAGATGCAGTGACTATGGATGTTTCCAAAGATGTTTTCTTAGGAACAAGTTAAGGAAGTGAGTCTGCTTCAGTGTTGTGGCTGTGTTCAGCCGGAGTTTCTGTTTGCTTTGAGGTCCGAGTTTGTCGGAGAGCTTTGTTTTGGAATTCTTTGGCATCTGTAGCAGCAGTGCAGCTTGGGGTGTTCTCGGTGTTGGCAAGAGATCTTTTGGCTTAGCAGTTTTTCTGAAGTGGAGTTCAAAAGCAGCTGAGTGGACCCATTTATTCGATGGGTTGACTAGTGAAGTTTAAGCTGTTCTATTTGGTTATGGGAGAACAGTATTCCTTAGATTTGGTTTGAGTGGATCGCAAAAGTGACTTGCGATTGTTTGAGTGTTCTCTTGGGTTATCTTAGTTTCTCTGGATGTCTTCAGAGAAGTCAGAGTTTGGTTCGCATCTGGAGATTGAGTTTTTCTTATCGACTGGAATTCCAGGAGTGGAACGGGTGGTTCAGCTTAATAGTAGGATGGTTTCAAGGAGATTGAGTTGGAGTAGCATCTCGGAGTTTTGGAGGAACTTCTGAATTTTTCTTATGGATTTGTTGAACCATATCTCTGGGGTGTGTTGTCCTGTTTGTGCTTGCGTTCTTCTTCAGCATTTTCTTCTACTTCGGATCGAGTTGAGCAGCGGAAGCAGTTGGGAAGTGTATCTGCTTTTCTTTTCCCGGACAGAAGGAGTGAGTTGTTGTCTTTTGATGTTGAGGAGTTGAGTTTGAGTTCTTGATTTTGGTTGATCTTGAGGAGATCATTTTGTTGTGTTGATTGGTCTAGTTTGTTTCTAGAAGCATCAGCGTAGGTTGAGCTGATCAATAAGGTTTTAGACAGCCCAGGATTGTCTGAAGAGATTTTGTGGATAAGAGTCGGAGGGATTTGGACTCTGAAGTCGGAAATTTGATTTGGATAAGTTTTCTCCGATCATAAGTGAGCAATAAGTTTGGGTAAGTCTGGGATGTTAGCTATGAAGTGTTTTGGATCTTTTCTGTGATCTAGGAGATTAAGTGATTGATCTACAGGATTGAATTTCCAGTTTGGATAACTGGGATTCGATGTGTTTCACGTATCTCTGAGGGAGTACGTGTATGATCTATCTCTGGTTGTGGAACCAGCAGTTCTGGAGTTTTGGTTGTTGAGTCAGACTCGTTTGTAGTTTGATATCTTGTCTAGTGTTATAGATATAGTTGTATAGGAGCTTTTATAGATTCATAGTATTGTTTGTTTGGATTCTCTAGAGCGAGTATCCCGGTATATATATATATATATATATATATATATATACCTGGGGAAACTCGATAAAATTTTATCCAGAATTTGTCTGGATAATTAGATTTGTTTGATTGGTTGAATTGATTGCTATGGTTGTTAGCATATGTTTGATATATGCTTGTGTTTTAAAATTGAAATTTAATGAGATTATTAAATTACCTTTGTTTTAAATTTCGAGGACGAAATTCTTTTAAGGGGGAAGGATTGTAACATCCCGGAATTTTTAACAATATCAATCTAATAATATGTAGTTAAAATTAAATTGATATTGATATTCTGTTAATAATTATTCAGATAGATTTAATAATCCTCTTCAATAATTATTTAAACTGGTTATTTTATCTTTTTAAAATAATAAATTGATTTCTATTTATAAATAAATATATGGTTTATATTTTTAATAGATTAGCTTTGTTTTAATTTTAATAAGTAAAGCATATATTTTTTTTAGTTTTAATATTGGTAGTAATTTGGAAAATTTGTTTTATTTAATATTTAAGTCTTTCAAAGTTAAATAAATAATTTTGGTTTAAATTTAATAATTCAATCATGTTTTAAAATTCTAATATTTACATTATAATTTGGAAATTTTGATTTTAATTGGTGTTGAGTTTTTAAAAGTATTTCATAAAGAAATGTATGATTTTAAATTGATAAGAAAAATATTAAAGTGTTTAAATTAAATTGGCTTGAGTTTTAAATTTAGAATATATTTAACAAATGGTTTTATGGCTTAATAAAATGGATTATTTATTTAATAAAAATATAATCTCTTGTAAAATGATTTTAATTTAATAATAAGAGAGTTATAAAAATAATATTGATATTGTAATGACTTTTTAAATAAGTTTTGAATAAATTTGTAGTTTTTATTTCAAATTGAATTTATATTTATAACTTGATTTAAAAATATTTGATTTTGAATTTACTTTGAATTTAAATTCCCAAGTATAAAATTTTAATTGTTTTAATTTTAATATGTATAGGTTTATTTATAAACATTGTTTGTTTTTATTTTCATTTATAAATTTATACACATGTTTAAATATAAACTAACATATTAACTTAGGCTAACATACACATTAAATTGTAATTAGTACTAATTATCTTAAAGAGACATGTGTTGCATTCTTTAACAAGTGTTCAAACTAACATAAACAATTTGACAACTGTAAAAAAATTAGTCTTAATTTTTCTTTTATTTCATAAATCTGAAAATACATCTAGTATAAGCTTACATATTCTTTTTAATTTCTTTAATCAAAATAAAGATCAAAAACTCACTTACTTCATACATACATTCTGTTCATAAAATCGGCATATTCTAAAATCAAAAGCATTTTCATATTAATCATCAAAATCTGCATTCACAAATTCATCAAAAATCAATCTCATCTTCATATCTATCATAAAGGCCTGCATATTCAAATCCACAAATCTGCATATTCCAAAACCATGATCAAATCTGCATATTCCACTCCTATTAAAAATAAAACCCACCTTCATCTGCAAATTTCAAATGAAGTCTGCAAAATTCAAAGTGAAGCCTGCACTGTTTTCTGCATTCTATTTTTAAGTCCTGAAATGGATTTGAAAACATGAAAGCATCTGCATGTATTTGGGGGAATTAGCAACTGCATCTTCTACATCTGCATGCATATGGGAAACTAGCATCTGCATGCAAGTGATTAGAGTATGGATCATGAGCATTTCATCAAAGTTCAACTCAGATTTAAAAATCAGAGAAAGCACACCTGCAAAATTTAGAAAAGGGAAAAACAGAGGGTCTGCATTCATCAAATGGTGAGTAACATTTAAATTTTAAACTATATTTAGGTTGCTTGATAAATGTTTGTGATAAAATATGTTGTGTGCTTATGAAAAGTCTGTTGCGATTATAATTGTATATACATGTTGATTATGTTCTGTGGAGTATACTCAGATTCACATCCAATTTAAAGGAATTTCTACAATTGGTCTGATTTAAGATAGTAATTGGGTTCTAGAATAATTAAAAGAAGTTTGTTTATCATAGATTAGAATTCAAATTTATAAAGTAATATGTTTTTATTTTCTTAAGTTAAGGTTTAAAAAATTTTAGAGGAGTTAAAATACAGGGTGATATCTCTGTAAAAACAGGTAATAACATTATATGTTAATCTTGATCTAATCCAAACATATTAATATTGAAATCCAGGTTCGTAAACTAAAAACATTTATTGAAAATTGATTTTTTTTGAATCAAGTAGTATTATTTCTAGGTGTCTGTTTCAGTAACAGTTTGTTATTGAACAAAGATATGAATTTGAGCTAATTCTTGCAATCTGTGATTTGAGAAAATTTAGATCCTTCTGGGTTATAGAGTAAGGATCATTGATCCTCAGAAAAATCAGAGATGAATTTAAAACTGATTAGAGTCAGTCCAGTTTTAAATTTCTTCAGTTAACCCTTGTTTTGAAGTGGGTTTGAGTTTTTAGTCAGTGAGAAGGTGTAGGGTTGACTGAGTATTCTGGTACTTGGGGAATGTGTAGTAGGTATGTGGAGGAGTTCGAGGTTGGAACGGGTGGACCTCAAGTGATCGGAGCGAGGCGAATTCGCCGTTGACAAGTTTTGTCATAAAACCTATTTGAAGTCTACAGGTTTTGGGATCAGGGGTTATAATTTTGAATGCTTTGATTTTGTTCGATCTGGAGATGAAGTAGGACATTCATGGGTTTTCTGGAAGTGTTGGATCATCTATGATGATGAGAAGGGGCGGTGGTCGCCGTGCATATGCACGGCGACATGTTTTCTGGTAAACTGTTTGGGGCGTTGGATGTTATAGGGGAAGGTTGAGGTTGCTCGAAGCAAGTAGGTATAAAACTCGAAGTTGGCAAGCATGAAACCCAAAGTAAAAAATTTGGTTTCTCGGGTCACTGTAAATTAACAGGTTTCAGAAAAACCTGCTTTCTTTAAATCTGAGTTTTTAAATATTCAAAATCTGTAGCTTTTGTGTAAGGTAAAGTTTACGTTTAAATTCAATTCAAGTTTGAATTTCTAGTTTGAATTCAAATTCCAGTTTTTTTTAAATAAAAATAAAGTTTCAAAATTTAACTTAATTAACTATTTCATTTTTGTAAATAGTTGAAACTTTTAATAATGAGGTTTTTAAAATGTGAGTAAGATTTAAAGATTAATTTGAAATCTGGAAATCTAAATTTAAAAATAAAGCTCGTTTTTAAATTTAAATAGAAGATTTAAATTGAAAGTTTAAACTAAGAATGAGTTGGAAATTTCTAAAACATTGAAATGAATTCAACTTCAAATTTTATGATTTCATTTTAAGACAAACTTTTGATTTGTCATGAAATTTAAATAAGTTATAAATTATTTAAAACTTTGATAAGTTTTAAAATTATTCTACTTTAAACTTGAATTTAAATTGGAATTTAAAGGTAATTTCAAAAGTACTTGGTTTTGAATTAAATTGTTTTAAACATAATTAAGTTATGCTTTATCTTGAAAATGTAAATTAAGATTAATATTTCAGGATTTATTAACTAACAAGGTGATTAAGATTGATTGATTAATTTAATTAATTAATTGATTTTGGAATTAATAATTGATTAATGATTAATTAATTTAAAATTAAGATCATTAATTAAGTTATTAATTAATGATAAATGAATATTAATTATGTAATTAAGGTTAATTAATTTAATAATTAATTTTAATTAATGAATGATTAAAGATAATTTAAATGGTAATTAATTTGAGTTAATTACTTTATAAAATAATTAAAGAATGGTTAATGAAGGTCATTAACTAGGATTATTTAACAATTAATTAATGTAGTTAATTTTTATAATTAATTAGATTAATTAATTTAATAATAATCATTTATGAATGGTATAAGTATAATTACTTAATGAAGTAATTAAGGAGTTAATTACTTAATGTAATTAGTTTAATTTAATGAGATTGTTTATTTTAATTAATTAAGTTTAATTAATTTTAAACTCTTGGGTTTTATAAATGATTACTTTATGTAATTAATGGATTGAAAATCTCTTAGTTAAGTAATTAATTAATAATTACAGTTCTAATTAAGTAGTGATGTTTAAGAATGAAGTAATCTGGATTAATTATTTAGTAATTAATCAGATAATTAATTGAGAAATTAATTTAAGGATAATTAATTTGGTTTAATATAGTAATTAAGTTAGTTAATTACTAAATGTAATTAATCTGGGATGATTAATAATTATAAGTTAATTACTTAAGGTAATTAATAATTAAAGATCATTAATTATTATAATTAATGATGTAATTAAAGTTGATTAATTATGATTAACAAAACAATAATAGTTAATTAAAGGAAATTAATTAATGTAATTAATTAAGGATTAGGATAATTAATTATGATTAATTAATTAATTAAAGTAATTAAAGGTTAATTACTGTTTAGTTGGATAATTAATTTTGTGAAATTAATTGAGGATAATTACATGAATGTAATTAAGGATAATTAATCAAGAGTGATTAATTAAGGTGATTAATAATGAATGATTATTTTATTGTAATCAATTAAATGATTAAGTGAAGATTTAAATTGGTGAAGTAATTAATTTAATTTATTTTAAATTAATTAAAGATGAAGTAACTAATTTAATTCATTTTAAATTAATTATAATTAGAGATAGTTAATTTAATTCATTTTAAATTAATTATATTGATGATGAATAAATCTTTGCTTATGTATAAATGGATGACATTGATTGTCTTGGATGCTTTGTGATCTCAGTAATGAGATAAATAATATGGTGTGGTATGTATGTTTGATTGTATTGTGATGATAACTTAGATTATCTTTTGTGATGGTGATATATGGAATATCTATTTGGTATTGATAATGTAGATTACCTGTTATGTGATAATGTTGATTATCAGTTATGATTTGTGAGATATCTATCTGTGTGTATATAAATACTGTAATTGAATTGTTTTAAAATTTTAAAACAACTTGGACCCTAAAAGACACGCTTTGGATTTCGATGAGACCGGTATCGGATTTCCATATTTGGATATCCGAAAACCACATCAATTCCAAATAAGGTTAGGTCGTGAATCAAAGTGGAGCTTTGTGAAGACTCGAATTGTAAGGACTATGAGTCAATATAACTCTGTGGGTGATTCCGTAATGAGTTTGACGGAATTAGTTCTTATAGATTCGAGATGGTGGTTTAGAGTGCAAGGTTTATTGTCGTTAACTCTGAGGGTGATTCTAAAATGAGTGTAACGAGATAATGCCTTCGGTTTCGTTCGAACCCGGAACGAACTTGTATGGATTGAATGCTTTCATAACATCGTCAGGTGGACGATGAGCATTCTAAGATGATATGTCCTATAAAGGTAATTGTAGCCTCAAGCCTCATCAACCGGGAATGGCTAAAACAGGGGAGGTGCAGCAAGGCTTCGTGGGTCGCACCCACTGGAGAGCAAGATTTACCTCTGTCTAGAAGTCCCTTTATATTCGGCTGTGTGGGTGGTTGCTAGCTACAACCACGGGGTTATCTTGTTTGGAACTGTTCAGTAAGGAATGGGTCCGGCTTTGTGTTGCAAGGGGTCGGGAGTGATCCTCGTTACGTTGATCTAGGCCACGTACTGTGACGAGCGGTACCCCAGTAGCCCAGCCATTGTATGGAATCCAAAATCCAATAAGTGCCAACGGTTTTGATTGTATTACCCACTTTTGTGGCTAGTAGCTGGAATTTAATCATGTAACAATTTCGGCTATTTCTTATTTATTTGAAAACCCTGGACACTATTATAATATCATCAGATTTCCTATCAAACGTTTTGGTTAGCGTAAGGTAAAAGCTTTTCCATGTTTATGTGTGGGAAGTCTTACGTAATACCTTTCTTTTCAAAAGATTTTTAAAAGTTAAGCAACTTTAACCTGTTACTCACAGCAGACCCATGTCTGACCCGGAGTTTATTTTTTTGTTTTCCATAAACTCTTGGGTACTCAAATTTTTATGAGTAGTCAAGGGAATTCAGGTTAGGTCAGGTTAGCTATGACGAATTATGGAGGAGCAATGGAGCAGGAGGCTTCTGTGTGTAGATATATATATAGTTTCCGCTGTGTAGATTTCTCTGAGTTGTTCTTATGAGTTGTATTGAGTTGTAATAACTAGACAGGTGTTTCTAACTGTCTAGTATGTGTTGTATATCTGTGTACTCTGATAATGGTTGTAAACTATGTCATATTTATGTTATTAATATAGTTTATTCGTTCCGCTGTTAGATCCTGATGTGTTGTTTCTTTCTTCTCTTCTTTCTATTCTCTTTTCTATCCCTTTCTTTCTTATAGATGATGCAATTTTCTGGGGTAAGAAAGTCGGGTCGTCTCAGCTGGTATCAGAGCATTAGGTTGAGTGAATACCTAGGCTCTGTAGTGGTGTCTTTCTTGAGAGAGCGTATTTGTAATTTTAATATATATATATTTCTACCTATCTGTTGGGTTACCTATTCAGGTTTTCCAATATAAGTTATAAAGGTAGATGGGGTAGTAGTGTGTGTAACACGATTACTACCATTAGTTGGTGTTTGAATGTTTGAAGTTGGAATTCTATCTGTTGAGACTGTAGACCTAATACCGTCTCGAGTGAGTTCTGTAGTGATGAAGAACTTCATTGGTCTCTGAAGGAAACCTGTTAAGGTTCGGAGTTCATTTCTGAAGTTGGATGAGTAGTGTTTGGATCTGTTGGTTGGTAGAAGCGAATGATGGTATTTTGGATACCTCGGGAAGTAGTAGCTGCGTGATGAGATGCAGTGACTATGGATGTTTCCAAAGATGTTTTCTTAGGAACAAGTTAAGGAAGTGAGTCTGCTTCAGTGTTGTGGCTGTGTTCAGCCGGAGTTTCTGTTTTCTTTGAGGTCCGAGTTTCTCGGAGAGGTTTGTTTTGGAATTCTTTGGCATCTGTAGCAGCAGTGCAGCTTGGAGTGTTCTCGGTGTTGGCAAGAGATCTTTTGGCTTAGCAGTTTTTCTGAAGTGGAGTTCAAAAGCAGCTGAGTGGACCCATTTCTTCGATGGGTTGACTAGTGAAGTTTAAGCTGTTCTATTTGGTTAAGGGAGAACAGTGTTCCTTGGATTTGGTTTGGGCGGATCGCAAAAGTGACTTGCGATTGTTTGAGTGTTCTCTTAGGTTATCTGAGTTTTTCTGGATGTCTTCAAAGAAGTCAGAGTTTGGTTCGCATCTGGAGATTGAGTTTTTCTTATCGACTGGAATTCCAGGAGTGGAACGGGTGGTTCAGCTTAATAGTAGGATGGTTTCAAGGAGATTGAGTTGGAGTAGCATCTCGGAGTTTTGGAGGAACTTCTGAATTTTTCTTATGGATTTGTTGAACCATATCTCTGGGGTGTGTTGTCCTGTTTGTGCTTGCGTTCTTCTTCAGCATTTTCTTCTACTTCGGATCGAGTTGAGCAGCGGAAGCAGTTGGGAAGTGTATCTGCTTTTCTTTTCCCGGACAGAAGGAGTGAGTTGTCGTCTTTTGATGTTGAGGAGTTGAGTTTGAGTTCTTGATTTTGGTTGATCTTGAGGAGATCATTTTGTTGTGTTGATTGGTCTAGTTTGTTTCTAGAAGCATCAGCGTAGGTTGAGCTGATCAATAAGGTTTTAGACAGCCCAGGATTGTCTGAAGAGATTTTGTGGATAAGAGTCGGAGGGATTTGGACTCTGAAGTCGGAAATTTGATTTGGATAAGTTTTCTCCGATCATAAGTGAGCTATAAGTTTGGGTAAGTCTGGGATGTTAGCTATGAAGTGTTTTGGATCTTTTCTGTGATCTAGGAGATTAAGTGATTGATCTACAGGATTGAATTTCCAGTTTGGATAACTGGGATTCGATGTGTTTCACGTATCTCTGAGGGAGTACGTGTATGATCTATCTCTGGTTGTGGAACCAGCAGTTCTGGAGTTTTGGTTGTTGAGTCAGACTCGTTGTAGTTTGATATCTTGTCTAGTGTTATAGATATAGTTGTATAGGAGCTTTTATAGATTCATAGTATTGTTTGTTTGGATTCTCTAGAGCGAGTATCCCGGTATATATATATATATATATATATATATACACACCTAGGGAAACTCGATAAAATTTTATCCAGAATTTGTCTGGATAATTAGATTTGTTTGATTGGTTAAATTGATTGCTATGGTTGTTGCATATGTTTGATATATGCTTGTGTTTAAAAATTGAAATTTGATGAGATTATTAAATTACCTTTGTTTTAAATTTCGAGGACGAAATTCTTTTAAGGGGGAAGGATTGTAATATCCCGAAATTTTTAACAATATCAATTTAATAATCTGTAGTTAAAATTAAATTGATATTGATATTCTATTAATAATTATTCAGATAGATTTAATAATCCTCTTCAACAGTTATTTAAATTGGTTATTTTATCTTTTTAAAATAATAAATTAATTTATATTTATAAATAAATATATGGTTTATATTTTTAATAGATTAGCTTTGTTTTAATTTTAATAAGTAAAGCATTTTTTTAGTTTTAATATTGGTAGTAAATTGGAAAATTTGTTTTATTTAATATTTAAGTCTTTCAAAGTTAAATAAATAATTTTGGTTTAAATTTAATAATTCAATCATGTTTTAAAATTCTAATATTTACATTATAATTTGGAAATTTTGATTTTAATTAGTATTGAGTTTTTAAAACTATTTCATAAATAAATTTATGATTTTAAATTGACAAGAAAAACATTAAAGTGTTTAAATTAAACTGGCTTGAGTTTTAGATTTAGAATATATTCAACAAATGGTTTTATGGCTTAATAAAATGGATTATTTATTTAATAAAAATATAATCTCTTGTAAAATGATTTTAATTTAATAATAAGAGAGTTATAAAAATAATATTGATATTGTAATGACTTTTTAAATAAGTTTTTAATAAGATTTGTAGTTTTTATTTCAAATTGAATTTATATTTATAACTTGATTTAAAAATATTTGATTTTGAATTTATTTTGAATTTAAATTCCCAAGTATAAAATTTTAATTGTTTTAATTTTAATATGTATAAGTTTATTTATAAACGTTGTTTGTTTCTATTTTCATTTATAAATTTATACACATGTTTAAATATAAACTAACATATTAACTTAGACTAACATACGCATTAAATTGTAATTAGTACTAATTATCTTAAAGAGACATGTGTTGCATTCTTTCACAAGTGTTCAAACTAACATAAACAATTTGACAGGTGTAAAAAATTTAGTTTTAATTTTTCTTTTATTTCGTAAATCTGAAAATACATCTAGTATAAGCTTACATATTCTTTTTCATTTCTTTAATCAAAACAAAGATCAAAAACTCACTTACTTCATACATACATTATGTTCATAAAATCTGCATATTCTAAAATCAAAAGCATTTTCATATTAACTATCAAAATCTGCATTCACAAATTCATCAAAAATCAATCTCATCTTCATATCTATCATAAAGGCCTGCATATTCAAATCCACAAATCTGCATATTCCAAAACCATGATCAAATATGCATATTCCACTCCTATTAAAAATAAAACCCACCTTCATCTGCAAATTTCAAATGAAGTCTGCAAAATTCAAAGTGAAGCCTGCACTGTTTTCTGCATTCTGTTTTTAAGTTCTGGAATGGATTTGAAAACATGAAAGCATCTGCATGTATTTGGGGGAATTAGCAACTGCATCTTCTACATCTGCATGCATATGGGAAACTAGCATCTGCATGCAAGTGATTAGAGTATGGATCATGAGCATTTCATCAAAGTTCAACTCAGATTTAAAAATCAGAGAAAGCACACCTGCAAAATTTAGAAAAGGGAAAAACAGAGGGTCTGCAT
The DNA here is from genome assembly GCA_030765085.1 of Allium cepa. Classification (NCBI taxonomy): domain Eukaryota; kingdom Viridiplantae; phylum Streptophyta; class Magnoliopsida; order Asparagales; family Amaryllidaceae; genus Allium; species Allium cepa. The sequence continues at coordinate 54,605,961 of CM060935.1, read as the reverse complement.
TCATCAAATGGTGAGTAACATTTAAATTTTAAACTATATTTAGGTTGCTTGATAAATGTTTGTGATAAAATATGTTGTGTGCCTATGAAAAGTCTGCTGTGATTATAATTGTATATACATGTTGATTATGTTCTGTAGAGTATACTCAGATTCACATCCAATTTAAAGGAATTTATACAATTGGTCTGATTTAAGATGGTAACTGGGTTCTAGAATAATTAAAGAAGTTTCTTTATCATAGATTAGAATTCAAATTTATAAAGTAATATGTTTTTATTTTCTTAAGTTAAGGTTTAAAAATTTTTAGAGGAGTTAAAATACAGGGTGATATCTCTGTAAAAACAGGTAATAACATTATATGTTAATCTTGATCTAATCCAAACATATTAATATTGAAATCCAGGTTCGTAAACTAAAAACATTTATTGAAACTTGATTTTTTTTTAAATCAAGTAGTATTATTTCTATGTGTCTGTTTCAGTAACAGTTTGTTATTGAACAAAGATATGAATTTGAGCTAATTCTTGCAATCTGTTATTTGAGAAAAATTAGAATCCTTCTGGGTTATAGGGTAAGGATCATTGATCCTCAGAAAAATCAGACATGAATTTAAAACTAATTAGAGTAAGTGCAGTTTTAAATTTCTTCAGTTAACCTAGTTTTGAAAGTGGGTTTGAGTTTTTAGTCAGTGAGAAGGTGTAGGGTTGACCGAGTATTCTGGCACTTGGGGAATGTGTGGTAGGTATGTGGAGGAGTTCGAGGTTGGAACGGGTGGACCTCAAGTGATCGGAGCGAGGCGAATTCGCCGTTGACAGGTTTTGTCATAAAACCTGTTTGAAGTCCACAGGTTTTGGGATCAGGGGTTATAATTTTGAATGCTTTGATTTTGTTCGATCTGGAGATGAAGTAGGGCATTCATGGGTTTTCTGGAAGTGGTGGATCATCTATGATGATGAGAAGGGGCGGTGGTCGCCGTGCATATGCACGGCGACATGTTTTCTGGTAAACTGTTTGGGGTGTTGGATGTTATAGGGGAAGGTTGAGGTTGCTCGAAGCAAGTAGGTATAAAACTCGAAGTTGGCAAGCATGAAACCCGAAGTAAAAATTTTGGTTTCTCGGGTCACTGTAAATTAACAGGTTTTAGAAAAACCTGTTTTCTTTAAATCTGGGTTTTTAAATATTCAAAATCTGTAGCTTTTGTGTAAGGTAAAGTTTAAGTTTAAATTCAATTCAAGTTTGAATTTCTAGTTTGAATTCAAATTCCAGTTTTTTTTAAATAAAAATAAAGTTTCAAAATTTAACTAAATTAACTATTTCATTTTTGTAAATAGTTGAAACTTATTAATAATGAGGTTTTGAAAATGTGAGTAAGATTTAAAGATTAATTTGAAATCTGGAAATCTAAATTTAAAAATAAAGCTCAGTTTTAAATTAAAATAGAAGATTTAAATTGAAAGTTTGAACTAAGAATGAGTTGGAAATTTCTAAAACATTGAAACGAATTCAACTTCAAATTTTATGATTTCATTTTAAGACAAACTTTTGATTTGTCCTGAAATTTAAATAAGTTATAAATTATTTAAAACTTTGATAAGTTTTAAAAGTATTCTATTTTAAACTTGAATTAAATTGGAATTTAAAGGTAATTTCAAAAGTACTTAGTTTTGAATTAAATTGTTTTAAACATAATTAAGTTACGCTTTATCTTGAAAATTTAAATTAAGATTAATATTTCAGGATTTATTAATTAACAAGGTGATTAAGATTAATTAATTAATTTAATTAACTAATTGATTTTGGAATTAATAATTGATTAATGATTAATCAATTTAAAATTAAGATCATTAATTAAGTTATTAATTAATGATAAATGAATATTAATTATGTAATTAAGTTTTAACTAAGGTTAATTAATTTAATAATTAACTTTAATTAAAGAATGATTAAAGATAATTTAAATGGTAATTAATTTAAGTTAATTACTTTATAAAATAATTAAAGAATGGTTAATGAAGGTCATTAACCAGGATTATTTAACAATTAATTAATGTAGTTAATTTTTATAATTAATTAGATTAATCAATTTAATAATAATCATTTATGAATGGTATGAGTATAATTACTTAATGAAGTAATTAAGGAGTTAATTACTTAATGTAATTAATTTAATTTAATGAGATTGTTTATTTTAATTAATTAAGTTTAATTAATTTTAAACACTTGGGTTTTATAAATGATTACTTTATGTAATTAATGGATTGAAAATCTCTTTGTTAAGTAATTGATTAATAATTACAGTTCTAATTAAGTAGTGATGTTTAAGAATGAAGTAATCTGGATTAATTATTTAGTAATTAATCAAATAATTAATTGAGAAATTAATTTAAGGATAATTAATTTGGTTTAATATAGTAATTAAGTTAGTTAATTACTAAATGTAATTAATCTGGGATGATTAATAATTATAAGTTAATTACTTAAGGTAATTAATAATTAAAGATCATTAATTATTATAATTAATGATGTAATTAAAGTTGATTAATTATGATTAATTAACCAATAATAGTTAATTAAAGGAAATTAATTAATGTAATTAATTAAGGATTAGGATAATTAATTATGATTAATTAATTAATTAAAGTAATTAAAGGTTAATTACTGTTTAGTTGGATAATTAATTTTGTGAAATTAATTGAGGATAATTACATGAATGTAATTAAGGATAATTAATCAAGAGTGATTAATTAAGGTGATTAATAATGAATGATTATTTTATTGTAATCAATTAAATGATTAAGTGAAGATTTAAATTGGTGAAGTAATTAATTTAATTTATTTTAAATTAATTAAAGATGAAGTAATTAATTTAATTCATTTTAAATTAATTATAATTAGAGATAGTTAATTTAATCCATTTTAAATTAATTATATTGATGATGAATAAATCTTTGCTTATGTATAAATGGATGACATTAATTGTCTTGGATACTTTATGATCTCAGTAATGAGATAAATAATATAGTGTGATATGTATGTTTGATTGTACTGTGATGATAACTTAGATTATCTTTTGTGATTGTGATATATGGAATATCTATTTGATATTGATAATGTGGATTACCTGTTATGTGATAATGTTGATTATCAGTTATGATTTGTGAGATATCTATCTGTGTGTATATAGATACTGTAATTGAATTGTTTTAAAACTTTAAAACAACTTGGACCCTAAAAGACACGCTTTGGATTTCGATGAGACCGGGATCGGATTTCCATATTTGGATATCCAAAAACAACATCAATTCCAAATAACGTTAGGTCGTGAATCAAAGTGGAGCTTTGCGAAGACTCGAGGTGTAAGGACTATGAGTCAATATAACTCCGTGGGTGATTCCGTAATGAGTATGACGGAATTAGTTCTTATAGATTCGAGATGGTGGTTTAGAGTGCAAGGGTTATTGTCGTTAACTCTGAGGATGATTCCAAATGAGTGTAACGAGATAATGCCTTCGGTTTCGTTCGAACCCGGAACGAACTTGTATGGATTGAATGCTTTCAGAACATCGTCAGGTGGACGATGAGCATTCTAAGATGATATGTCCTATAAAGGTAATCGTAGCCTCAAGCCTCATCGACCGGGAATGGCTAAAACAGGGGAGGTGCAGCAAGGCTTCGTGGGTCGCACCCACTGGAGAGCAAGATTTACCTCTGTCTAAAAGTCCCTTTATATTCGGCTGTGTGGGTGGTTGCTAGCTACAACCACGGGGTTATCTTGTTCGGAACTGTTCATTAAGGAATGGGTCCGGATTTATGTTGCAGGGGGCCGGGAGTGATCCTCGGTACGTTGATCTAGGCCACGTACTGTGACGGGCGGTACCCCAGTAGCCCAGCCATTGTATGGAATCCAAAATCCAATAAGTGCCAACGGTTTTGATTGTATTACCCACTTTTGTGGCTAGTAGCTGGAATTTAATCATGTAACAATTTCGGCTATTTCTTATTTATTTGAAAACCCTAGACACTATTATAATATCATCAGATTTCCTATCAAACGTTTTGGTTAGCGTAAGGTAAAAACTTTTCCATGTTTATGTGTGGGAAGTCTTACGTAATACCTTTCTTTTCAAAAGATTTTTAAAAGTTAAGCAACTTTAACCTGTTACTCAAACCAGACCCATGTCTGACCCGGAGTTTATTTTATTGTTTTCCATAAACTCTTGGGTACTCAAATTTTTATGAGTAGTCAAGGGAATTCAGGTTAGGTCAGGTTAGCTTTGACGAATTATGGAGGAGCAATGGAGCAGGAGGCTTCTGCGTGTAGATATATATATATATAGTTTCCGCTGTGTAGATTTCTCTGAGTTGTTCTTATGAGTTGTATTGAGTTGTAATAAGTAGACAGGTGTTTATAACTGTCTAGTATGTGTTGTATATCTGTGTACTCTGATAATGGTTGTAAACTATGTCATATTTATGTTATTAATATAGTTTATTTGTTCCACTGTTAGATCCTGATGTGTTGTTTCTTTCTTCTCTTCTTTCTATTCTCTTTTCTATCCCTTTCTTTCTTAAAGATGATGTGATTTTCTGGGGTAAGAAAGTCGGGTAGTCTCATATGCATACATATGCATATACTCAGGGGGTGTTGTCTAACTCATGGGGAGTTATATCATACTTTATATATACAGGACATTAATGGTTCTCATCAATTATTGATTTTAATAATAACAACCTTGATAATAATAACACAATTACATAAAATATGGATACTAATGTTTTTTCAAGTTATATAGTATATAGTGCAGAACATTTCACATGTGTTGAATCGAAGACTTTATAGTATAAAGACTCAAAGAATGGATATGAAGACTCATAAGTATAAAGATTAAGATATGAAGATCACAAGCCTATATCAAAGTTTATAGAGTCATAGAATATTATTAAAGTCCCTCGTAGAAATTTTGATCTCTATTTCTCATTTTCTAATCTTGATCTTAAAAACGGATATTTTTTAGAAATATATTTAAATGTATTTCACAAAAATTTTTCAAAGGTTAAAGTGTTTATAATATTTTACAAAGTAATAAATTATTTTACATGGTATAGGACTTTCAAAACATTTTAAAATAAACAAGTTTTCAAATTACGCTAGCCTATGTTGACATATAGGCAGATGATATGTCGACATATATACCGCAATTTTGAAATTCAAATTTTGAAATGAAGTGTCTATTCATCGTAACTTTTTGTAAATGGATATATATGTTTATTCTCTATATATAGGGGTTCTTCAAATGAATTTTTAACAGCTGCTTTCTTATTATCTTCTATCCTCTTATTCTACCAAAATTTCTAGTCAAAAATATAGTCAAATCTTCTCAAATTCAACCAAAATAAATTCAACCTTCATTGTATTAATTATTTACTATCTACTCTCTGATTTCAATCATCTCTCTCTCTATCAAGAAAAGATCAAAGTGTTGTCTAAGAGGCTATAGGGTTGATTCTAACAAAAAAATCATGCAATTATCTTTGGAAAAACCATCATCTGTAGTTGTATTTGCTTGGGTGTGATTGTAGCTCGTTTAAATCAATTGGGTGTGCTTGGTATCCTGAAAATCTGAGTGATCATGCTTGTAGCCCATCCAAAAAAAGCAAGTGTACCTTGAGCCCAGAAAACCAACTGGGTGTGTCTCATAGTCTCGAAATCTATATTGTAACTGGATTTGCCTTCTACCCATTGAAATATTAGCATTTGAAAAGAAATCCGTATAAGAAACTATATAGAACTGGACATAGGGTAACTCCGAACCAGTATAAAAATTTAGAAGTGACCTCCCTAATTCTTTACTTTTTAATTTACTGCATTTATTCTTATGTAATAATCCTGAATTTTGAATTACATAATAAATAAATAATGATATAAACTAGAGATTTAAATGATAAATTTGACTGTTCAAGTATTATAATATGGAAAAAATTAATTTATATTTTTTATAAAAGATAATGAATTCTTGTGGAATGTGAGTTCTAAATATATAATATTGGAGAATTAAAATATGGAATGAATATTTTGGAATTTTAGAATATATCTATCTTTATAAGAAGAATAGAGATTTTATTTTGGTAAATTCCTTATATTTATTATAAAGAGGAGTTAAGAGGTGTTATATTGTAAGTAATTAATTTTAAAAAGATATATCGGGGCTAATTTGTTAAATTATTCAATTGTTTGTAAGAAATGATTGTTTTATAAATAATCAATTTAAAAGTGTACATATACATATGAATTTAGAAATCTACTAGTAGTGCTGGTTAGAAAATTTGCTTTGGAATTTATTTTTGCAAAATATGAATTACAAAAGAATTTTGTTTTAAAGGTTGAAGTAGAAAAGATAAACTTTCTTTATTTTCTTTTCTTGGGTGTATTTCAATCCAAGGCCAAATTAAAATTTAAAAAAAGAGAGAGAGAGAATTTCCCCCTTCTCAAAGGGGAGTACATTCAACGCTTACAAGGAAAGAAAACAGAAGAAGAACTTTATTATTCTCATCCTCAAACCCTCAAACTAAATCCCTCATTTTAATTCAAAATAAGTTTCCAGAAAATCCAATAAATTCAAGCTAATGATATCACACCCTATTTCATATCCTTAGTGCTTGATTTCAGTTTTTACAATGATGTGATCCTTGCATTCTTCTTTTTGGTTGAGGTATTATTTATGGTTTGCTGAAATTTATAGTCTAGTTTGAAATTTGGCGTATTGGCAAGCTATTTTAAGGAATCAAGGTGAGTAATTCTCACCACTCTCTCCCTAAATTTATTGCATTTTTTTACAGTTATGATTTCAGTAGTAGGTTCAGTCGAATTGATTTGGTTATGAAATAACTGAAAGTAACGCATCGTTGAAACATAAGGTGGTAGCTGAAAATTTATTTTGAAACTACGCTATAGTAACACAACAATAACTTACACTTTCTAGACTCGTATGGGGTCAACTTTTTTGGTTAGAAAATAGATTCAATGGAAATAATTTCACTTTTGATCACATTTTGATATTTAGCCATTTTACTTGCCTGAAATGGATTTGAAAGTACAATTACAGTTCTGTCTTTAAAATAATTTTCTGAGTTTAAACCTAAAACTTGGTTTGGCCATAACTTTTGAAACATAAGTCCAAATTTGATGTTACTTTTCTTGATGGAATGCATTGACTTTTATCTACAACCTTATTGTTTGAGTTTTGCGAAATTTTGAGGTTTACATGGTTCAAACTATATTTTGAGCCACTGCCTTGAGAATGAAAGATAGGGTTATGGAATTTATACCTGAAAGTTGTTTTGGCCATAACTTCTGAACCATAAGTCCAAATTTGATGGTCGTTTTTTCGCAGGGAAGCTTAGACTTTATTTACAACTTTACTATTTAATTTTTTTCAAATTTTGAGGTTTAAAGCATCGAATTGCATTTATTTTCGTAATTTCGAAATTGAAATTGTTCGGAAATTTTTCCCAATAGCCCTTTTTCGTGTTTTCTTCGACCATTCTTGTGTTTCTTCATGGTTTCTTGTATTTCATTATGTTTTTGACTTTTGAGATATTTTATAATATTAACCGACGGGTCATATATCACTACTCGCTCAGTCATAAGTCTCAGAACCCATGCTTAAGGCAACCTTGTTACGTTTTATTTTTCTTTGTTTACTTTTACATTTTTGATTTTGTACTTCTTTTGTTTCCTTTATTTCCAAAATTTTTGGAGTTCTGATGATTTCATATTTTGGGGAATCTACATTGTTCATAATTAGTTAGCATAGTGTGTGTATTAAATACATTACGTATGAAAAGAAATCTTCTTTAAACTAATTATATCAAAATCATTTATAAAGCTTATTTAAAATGTATTACTTATTTCTAAATCAGAGATTCAAAATATGGTTTTTGAATCTTATATTTAGAAGTATTTTGATGAAGAAAGATTCTTGATGAATATAAAATTATATATATTAGCTTTCTATATAGAAGAAATGATATGTGTGTGTGTGAGAATTTCGATTTAAAGAATATATTTAAATAAGAAGTGTATTTTAAATATCTAATACGGTCATTAGACAATATTTGAATGTTTTCAAGATATGCAATATCTATATAAAAGGTTTGTGGACTTAAAAGAAGAGATTTAAACGTATATAAAGTGTTTTGAATATCATTTTATAGTTTTGTAAAGTTATTACTTAGGAATTATAAAAAATTACTTCTCCTTTGAAACCTTTATGATTTTTCATAAAAATTAGCCTTTGCGCTAACTTTTCCTTTTTCTATCAAATGAGAAATATACTTAAACAGTTTAGTAGTAACAAGTGGTTATCAGACATTATCACTTTATTATATAATTATACGACTTGTTTGCATAGAGTATTTGGATAGTGAAATTTACTAGCTGCTTGAGAGGTTTTAGGTACCTATTCCAAATTGCTTGAGAGGTGTTAGCGACCTAGTCCAAGCTGCTTGAGAGGTGTTCGTGACCTAATCCAAACTTCTTAAGTGGTGATAACAACCTCGCACAACTGCTTATTATTTGTAGTGTTTGCATTCGGATATGAATTCTCTTTTCATGCTTTAAAGATTTTGATAAGTTAGCACCATAGTTGAGATGATTGTCCATAGAGACTTATCTCGCTTTCATGTTTTCTTCTAATTTTGACTCGCTTTCATGCTTTTCTTTTGGTTTTGACTCGCTTTCATGCTTGTCTTTTGATTTTGACTCGCTTTAATGCTTGTTTTTTGGTTTTAGTTGCTTTTATTCTATTTTGTGAGATATTTCGATTCAACATGATATGATTTTATGACATGGTGAATTATTGTGATTATGCCATTTATTAATTAAGGTTGGCATGTTATATATGATTATGACTATATTATAATAGTCTCTTATATTACTCTATAATCTCACCTGCAAGAGAAAGATCAGGCAACCTCACATATTCTACCCATAATTAATATTGGACTATATGTTGTGCTTCACACTCTTACTTGATAATGTTACACATAATAGATCCCCAATTATTTTTGTTGAATTAGAGATAGTCTGACTCGTTTATTATTTATTAATACTTGGGTCAGGTCGAGCCATTTCAGATTTTGGGACTCATTGACCATGGATATTGGGCTAGCTTATGGAGATACACACACACGAACATCTCTTTAGGACCTAGACCTTTGTGCTTCTTGTATACTTGTATGAGTTGTTGACTTTTTTATGTCATATATTTTTGAGACATATTGGTGTCTGTATATATATTTGTATTCTACGAGCCTAGTATTTCTCTTTTATAGATTTGCTTTGTATCTTCATGTCTCTATTTTATATTCCATTGTGTTCTATGATTTTGTGCACCTATGATATATTACACATTGTTTTTTTCTTATTAGCCGTTGTGGTTATTGCTTTGTGCGGGTACCATACACGTCATATATGATTCATGAGAAAAAATGTGTCGATATTATCTCAGGGGAATGCTCATGGTTTGTCACTCCTATCCATCTTTATTCTCTATATTAGAAAATAATATTAGTACATAATACTCTTTGTTAGTATGGGTATAGACCTGGGGCATTACAGCTTAGTATCAAAGCTAACGTTCAGAACACTATACAATATTTGAGACATGAATCTTTGCTTAGACAGGTTCAGAGTCTCGTCCGCTGAGGTGCAGAGTGGATTTTAGAATTTATTGTCCATTTATGATAAAAGTATAATGATTATTGGGAATAATCATCGGGATGTATTTGTAAAATTTTCAAACTACTATACAAATTATTTTTGTAATGATGCTAAAGTTTGGTATTCACTTTTGTCAAGAGTGAGATTTAATGGATAGCATAAATTCGACTTTAGATGGCTTTGAATTGAATTGTTGTGTTCTGATCTACTAGTGATTAGAGTTGCGCAATGGAAGCAGATTGACTGCAATCGGCTAAGCACATTATTTAGTTTGTCTTATATATGTTTTGGCTGATGAATGCTTGGTTGTTTTAAAATTTTAGTAACTATTTAAAGTTTATATTGAGGGGAAATCAACATATGAGATTTGTAACCTACTTGGTATTAATAATATGACCTTATGGTATCTTCGGTGGTGTAGTTATCGTATATTGAAAGTGTGATTTTTGTATAAAATATAATATTAACCCATATATATGATTTATTAAATACTAAGATAAATTTAAAATTTGATTAATGTTTGATGTATGCATGGATGAATGGAATGTATTATTGAATTGTTATTTGTAAATTATTATTGTATAAAATATAAAGGTTTATTGGAAGTAATTTGATAAAAGCAAGAATCTATCCAAATTAAGAGTCTTTTGATTAAGGAAAATTTTGGAAATATACTTTATGTTAAATTGCTTATTGGATGCTTTAAGAATTCTGGTCAAGGGTTTGACCAACATTCTCGATAGGGATTCCTAAACATTATGATGAGACAATTGGACACAGTACTTTGAGTTACAATATTTTAAAGTATTGTAGGTAATTATGAAATAGTTATATATAATAGTTAAAGAGGAAATAAAGTTTTAAAGTGAGTTAAATATTACTTTATAAATGAAATGTGTGTTTTGGATAATTTGATTTTGTGAATAAGAAATATTGCATGTAAATTTAATTTAATATATATACAACATGGTTCAAGAAGTTTGGTATTTTAAAAATTTTTGAATTTTGAATTTGGAAAAAAATTGAAAATAATCAAGGGTTGAACAATAATAAGTTTCATGATTCCTCAATTGGATAGAAATGAAATTTGTGTTAAAACTTTATGAATTATAAAGGGTTATAGTATTTTAAAGAGGTCATTTCATGTATTTCACATCCTTGTTTATAAATCGATATATTAAAGAAATTAAATATCTTGAACACCTAAGAAGGTTTTGGTAATTTAAATTTATAAACGATGTTTGTGCTATGAAGGATGTATAGTAATTATGCACAAATTTTAGAAATTTTAACATAAGAAATGTAGCGACCCCGGATTTTCGACTCTTGGAATCGACATAAATACGTTCACTATATAACATGCTGAGTATTCAAGTGCTGAAAATACCGATTACTAGGGGTAAAGAAGAAAAGAAAGAAGAAGAAACAAAAAAAAAATAACAACACGGAATCTCACAATCGCAGCGGAACAAAATATAATATATAATAACGGATTTTTGTACAAGAGAATCTGTGACTGTCAATATATATATATATATATATATATATATATATATATGTATGTATGTATGTATGTATGTATGTATGTATGTATGTATGTATGTATGTATGTATGTATGTATGTATATACAACCATTAGAGTACGACCATCAATACATCAATATGGACAGTTATCTACAACTTGTCCTTACCGGTGTTGGCTATACAGTCTACAAACATAGTGGAGTATAATGAAGTACGAGTATACGTCTCGGTCATCCAACTCGTCTCCTAAGCTCCATAGAATCCTAACCTAAATTTATAATACTCGGTTTGACTCGAGCATTATAAGAAAATAAAACCCGAGTCAATCTGGAAAACCAGCATGAGAAAACACACTTAACATGAATTATTAAAGTTATAAAAATCCTTTGAAAAACAACTCATAAGACCGCATCACATATAAACACAATGGGTTTTTCCCTTATGATAACCAAAACATTTTTATAGAAAATCTAGTGATTTTAAAATAGTGTCTAAGTACAAACACTTATTTAAATAGCCAAAATTGTTACACTAATTAAATTCCAACATACTAGGCTCTACAATCAAAACCGTAAAGGCTCGTGTTAGAGAATGGATTCCATACAATGACCGGGCTATTGGGGTATCATCTGTCACAGTACACCTCAAGAAAAATGTACCGAGGACCTTACCGCGATCCCCTACCAATACAAGACCGTCCTACCCTAACTTTGACAGTACCGAATAGATTATCACCCCAGGTGTTCCCACCCTTAATCGAGAGCTTGCTTTTCCATGCACAACCATATCTATTTATAATATATCTAAGGTTGCTTAGAAAGGTGATAACATACCCTAATTGGGTGCGACCCACTTAGCCTTGCTACATCTTCCCTATCTGAGTCATTTCCGATTGATGAGGCTAGAGGCTAGTTTACCTTTCAAGAAAAATTCCACTTAGAATGCTCATTATCCTTCAATGACGATGTTCTGATAGCATTCGTCCATATAATTTGTCCTTTGTTTGGACAAACCAAGTCGTCCTCTTCACCAACATCAGATACCAACATTCATAACGTTCAAAACGGTTTGTAGTGGTTTTCGGATAATTAAACCCGATCCCGGTCTCTTCAAAACGATTAACGAATTTGACCAGATTTGATAGTCGATTATTTAACTATCAAATAACATCCATAAGCAGTCACTAGGCCCATATTATAAAATTTTAAACACACTCATTTCAAAAATATCTTTACGAAGGTATATATTTAATCTCTTTCGATATCTCAATATTTGAAACATCTCTGAATACTTATATCCATAACAGGATGTTTCAACCCATATCTTACTTCAATACTCATTGAAATATTTCCAATTTGATTTACAATCCACTACTTAGAAAAATATCTCGATATAAATCCTTCATCTCTAATATTTCCATAAACCTTTCATTTCCACACTTAAGAAAATATTATAAATCCATTTTCCGAAATCATTTCTAATATCGATACCTAGTAATTATTTCATATCTTATCACCTACATTTTCGAAATTTATATTAATTCCTTTTACATTCACCAAAATCGATTATACTCATATATAATCTCGTCTATTAATATGCAACTTCTAAAAATCATATCTGTTTCCATATCTCGAGAGATTTTATAAATAATTTGAAATAATTTCCAAAACTCTATATATGTATAATAAGTATTTTTAAGAATGATAATTTATTTTTAAAACATGTTTAAGTAATTATTTAAAATTTTAAAATAATTTAATAAACATTGATAATTTATACCCTATTTCATTTTAAAATAACTAATTGGTTTACAAAGCTTATTATAAATATGTGAATTTGTTTCACTAAATAGTAAATATCTGAATAATCTACTTCTCGAAATATTTCACTACTAATAGCTTAAATATTCGTAATTGGATAAATAAAATTTCCCTTTTCAAAAAAAAACTTAACTTCTTAAAACTAAAATATATTTTTAAAATCTCAATAACCAATTAAATTTATAAATTCCTCTCTATTCCTAACACATTGCTATCATTCCGATCTCCTTAACCATTTCCACTTTTCAAAAATAGTATCCACTATTTTTCCCGAAAACTATTTTTATACATTGGTATAAATTCACCTTATGAATTTTATATTCCCAAATTATCATCTGATATCGATTCCTTTATTTATAATATCATTTATAAATTTATAACTCCTATGGGTTTCACTATTTATAAACTAATCTCATTTTATAAATTCATTCCTTAATAAATCCCATTGATTTTTCAAATCTATTTTTAATATCAATTTAAAACTCCTTATCCATATTTTTAAAATATCCTCTGAAAATCCATAGTTAAAAATTCCTTATATAAATTATTTTAAAAGCTCTATTAAATATATTTTTCGAAAAGTTAAGTACAAACCCAAAAATAAAATTATTATTTTATTCAACTCAATTTCCTTTAAAATAACCTAAATTTCAATATACATATTTTTATATGTAAAATTCCTTTTAATTCCTTCAAATTCAAAAATAATATTTATGGTATTTAAAATACCAAAATTCAGGCCAATGCTACTATAGCATCTAATTATTCAAATCGCAACAATAATCTATAATAGATTATTCTAACATATCATATATCATTATATATGAAATTAAAATCAACATTTTTGAGGAATCCAGCTAGATCCCTCCAACCTGTTTCCTTCCAATATAGATGTTAATACAACATAAAAACACCAATCCCACTTCGAGGGGGTTATCGTGGTATATAGGATCATCCGCTACTATACGGGACGCAATGGGTCTCATCTGCTCCAATGGCAAGAAATATATCCAACTACTAATATATATATATACACACAACTATATATATATGACAACAACTGATAATAATATATAAATTCAACCAATCATCAAGATTTAATTTTTATTGCTGTAAACTAAATTTGTCAACCAAATTGAGTGAGATTTACTCATCTTGATTTTTAATTCGCTAATCGTCCCAATTTAAATTATTTTACTCGGATTCCGCGACTTCGAATCCTATACGACTGATTCTGTGCGATTTAACCTCGTATAAAAAAATTATGAATTATACAAATTAACAATTTCCATTTTTAATTTTATAATTAATAAATTGATTACATAATTTTACTAATTACCTATTTAACCATAATCCATTAAATAGTAACCAAATAAAACAAAGATAAGGGGATCTAGACTTTAGTTGTGAGTTAAGAACAACTCACCAAATCATGAATTCCATTACTAAAATTCTGACCTTGCGACCATTACTAAAAATCGAGCCTGACCACACGTTTTCTCATGTCTTCGCTCTCAACCGCCATACATGCCTTACCCTCCATTTTTCCTGAAACCACATTCAACCACAATCTATATCAGCAACTCCTCATCACTCTAACAACCCTTGCAACACAACACTCCTACGTCACCTCATTGTGACAAAACTACAACCACAGCAATGCCATCAACCGAATACCACTTCTCGACCAAATATGATTCTAAATGCCAAATCACACGATCGTGGCCTCTTAGAAAAATGCCAACATCAAACATCAAGCTAATTAGAACAAAGCCTCACCCTTGGCAACCGTAACCTGACAGTTACCATCCCCTGTTACTGTTCAAAATCGAACGCAACCTACAACACTCCATCACCGCCTCATGCCTTCGTGCTTAAGCCTATACTCGCGCGCGCCCATAGCGGCCACGTAAACCCCGAAATCAAACGCAATCATCCATAATCCTGTACACGTGGTTCTTAGGTCATATCGACCTTGCCATATCATCGTTCGAGATGCCGATGCAAGTCGCCTCACGCGATTCTATTTTTTTAAACTCGATTCGTGAACGAGCAGGGTGATTTGGAAAAATGAGGAGGAAGGATTTCATGATTTTAAAAAAGAAGAAGGAGGCTTTCATGATTTTAAAAGAAAGAAATGGGTGAATACGATATAGGTAGGGTGGATGATAGATCGTCTAATGGTAAGTATTTGAGGCGGAGAAGAAAGAATGTAGGATGATGGATAGAGTTGTCCTTTAATTTAAATTACATTTTCAAACTATCTCAACTGCATAACCCCTATCGAGCCATGCTGCCTGGCGTTCATAATGTTATATCGCTATTTCGAACCCAATGAAACAAGTTTCAAGGCCTATATTCGATCGTATGTGGAAGATAGCTATTCGAACCCAACTATTAAATTAAATTTTCAATATTAATTTTAATGTGTTTACAATTTGTACGACCAAACAACAACTCTAAATTCTATGAAATTGAAATTCGACAATAATACACTATTATGGATCTAATGGAACTGGTTTCGTCGAATTTTGAGACTGTGCGTCGGATCGGCATCTTAACACGTCGATTAAATCAACGATTTTAAAAATTTGCGAAATCACTTGAAATTCAGTTTCAAAAACTTACTAAATTCTAATTCAAATAGAAATTATATCAACATTAGAAATCGTTTCAATTCATATTCAACTCCAATTCAATTATTCACCATTTTATGATAAAATAAATCACTATATTTGAAATTTAAATTCATTCAATAATTCAACCAAAATCTTCACATTCAAAAATCAATTTATATTTCAAATCCATATTTAAAACTATTTAAATATTTAAAATCAAACGTCGAAAAATCCGGGTTGTTACGAGAAAATATTCGAAGCAAAAGGAACTTTATATTTGATGATTGGTAATTAAAAGAATGGATTATATTGATGAATTTAATATGAATAAGTAATATTTGGTATAAACGTATACCTTAGGGGACATTTATATGAATGGTAAAATGCAAAATTTAGAAACTTAATTGTTGAGAAAGAAATTTAGTTTGGTAGATATATGTCAAACTTTAAAAAAAATTGAAGTTTTGTTGACAATAAATGTTATGGTAAATGAACCTTATGAATAAATTAAAATAAAAGAAACTCATTTAGCTTTATAATTGCCTTATCATTAAAAGGTTGAATGGAATAGTTTTAACTATCAAAGAAAAGTTGAAAACTTAAACACCATAGGATTGAGTTAATTTTTACTCAAAGTATAAAAATCTCAACATAAGAAGTTCACAGAAAAGAATAATAATGATATTATCGTTATGGACTATGTTCAAAGTTGAAACTAATTTTTTGTGTGATAATAATAAAAGAGAAGGCGTTTGATTTAAATAAATTTCCCCCTCAAGTGTTTATGTTTTCCATTTCCACAGAAAGATATAAACCTGAAGTATATCTTGGAAATATAACTAAGAATAATTGAGTTTCTACTTAATACAAGAATAGTTTTCAAGGCAAGGTATAAGTGTAAAAAAAATTTCATGTGCATAAGCTTGTTAGCCAATAGAAAATTGTAATTTACAACACTTAGCTTTCCGAGATTTTTATCCTAAATCTCTGTTTAAAGGCATTTTAGCATAAGCTTGTTGTTTTGGTGTAATATTTTGGTTTGGGATAAGGATTGATAAATGATTTCGTTGCAGATAATTTTGTTTTAAAAATATTTGTAGTAAAACGACTATGTCTCTTGACTCTTTTATCCGATTGTATTTTCCTTTTTTGGGTTTGAAAGGTTATTTGGTAAGGAGAAACTTTTCATTACGCCACTTTATCAAATTTTGCATTATTTTATTGCTAAATACCGCTTTAAGCTGAACCAAAAAATGAAAAAAATCTATCATGCGGTTTGTTCCCTAAGTTAAAAACATCGACTTGTCTTGGCCTTAACTTTCAAACCATTAATTCGACTCTAGTAGTCTTGTGCTTTTTAGAAAGCTAAGGCCGTAGAGAAAAACTTCTACTTTAAAAGTTTTGTAAAATTTTCAAGTTTGTTATATGGAAACTTACTATTATTATGAGGGACTTAATGGTTAATGTGACTTTCTAAAAGTTTGTAACTTGGAATTTCATGTGTATTTGAGATGGTACTAAATTCAAAATATTTTGAATACTTAGTAAATATAGTCTAACCTCGTTTGATTTTGAAAATAAAATAAAATCTTAGGTAATACATTGGAAAGCAAAGTGATTCTTGATAATTAGTTGTCTACATCTTTTAATAGTAGCTTGTAGATGTATATTTAATATTTTGATAACCAAAGTAATTGTGAGTTACTATGATTATATGAGTATTTTAAATGGTTCATAATGGTATATGTAATGTATAAAAAAAGTTTTGAATATATTTCTAATATATATATATATATATATATATTTATATATATATATATATATTATAGACTTTTTTCTAAAATGGAATTGCGGGCACACAATTTATTTAAGGAGGGATAACAATCCTGATTTTTGAATTAATCTAATAAAATGGATAATGATTTAAATAATATATTTAAATTAGAAATTTGAGTTTTCAAGTATTGTGATATGAAAAAATTTAATTTATATTCTTATATAAGAGATCATGAGTTCTTGTGGAATGTGAATTCTAAATACATAATATTAGAGAACCAGTATATGGAATGAATATTTTGGAGTTTATGAATAAATCTATTTTTATAAGAAGAATAGAGATTTCATTTTGGTAAATTCCTTTTATTTATTATAAAGAGGAGTTAAGATGGTTAAGCTGTAAGTGGTTAATTTAAAAAAGATAAATTGGGGTTTAATTAGTTAAAATATTCAATTACTTCTAAGAATAATGAAAAAATGATTGTTTTATAAATAATAAATTTAAAAGTGTGTGTGTATCAACATATATCTATATAAATTTAGAAATCTATTAGTAGTGTTGGTTAGAAAATTTTCTTTGGGATTTACTTTTGCAAAACACGACTTAGAAAAGAGTTGGGTTTTAAGGTTGAAATAGAAAGAGATAAACTTTCTTTTTTTTCTTTTCTTATTGTGTTTGTTTCAATCCAAGGCCTAGTTAAAATTAAACAAAAGAGAAGTTCTCCCCTTCTTAAAAGGAGCATGTTCAACACTTATAGGGAAAGAAAACAGAAGAGGAATTTTAGTATTCTCTTCCTCAAACCCTTAAACTAAATCCCTCACTTTAATTCAAAATGAAATTTTAGAAAATATAACAAATTCAAAGTAATGATATCAAACCCAATTTCATCTTCTTTGATATTTGATTTCAGTTTTTGCAATGTTATGACCCTTGTATTCTTCTTTTTGGTTGAGGTATTATTTAGGGTTTGCTGAAATTCATAGTCTAGGTTGAAATTTGGGGTTTTGCAAGTTATCTTATGAAATCAAGGTGAGTGATCCTCACAACTCTCTCTCTAAATTGTTTGCATGTTTGCATAGCTATGATTTCAGTAGTAAATTAAATAGAATTGCTTTAGTTATGTACTAGCTGAAAGTAATGCATCTTTGAAACATAATGTGGTAGCTGAAAATTTATTTGGAAAGTGTGTTGTAGTAAAACAACGATAACTTACACTTTCTAAATCTTTTTAGGGTCAATCTTTTTGGATTAGAAAACAGGTTCAATGGAAAATAATTTCTTTATTGGTCCCTTTTTGATATTTAACCATTCACTTGACCTGGAATGGATTTGAAAGCATAAATACAGTTCTATCTTTAAAGTAATTTTCTAAGTTTAAACCTGAAATTTGATTTGGTCATAAAATCATAAGTCCATATTTGATGATCCTTTTCTTGCTGGAAAGTTTATTTACAACTTTAGTATTTTGATTTGAAATTTTTTTAGGTTTAAATGGTCGAAACTACATTTTTAATCACTGTCTTAAGAATGGAAGGAAGGGTTATGGAATTTGTACCTGAAACTTGTTTTAGCCATAACTTTTGAATCATAAGTCCAAATTTGATGACCTTTTTCTTGCTGGGAAGAATAGACTTTTATATACAACTTTCATGTTTAAAGTTTTGTAAAATTTTAAGTCTAAAGGATCGAAATGAATTTTTTATCGCAGCGCTGAGATTGAAATTTTTCGAGAAATTTTTCCTGATTGCCCTTTTTCATGTTTTCTTCGACCATTCTTGCATTTCTTCATGGTTTCTTGTATTTCGATGTGTTTTTGACTTTTGAAATCTTCTATAATATAAATGACTAGTTATTTATCACTGGTCAATAAGTTATAAGCCTTGGAGCCTATGTGCTCAAGGCAACCTTGTTATGTTTTGTTCATCTTTGTTTACATTCAAATTTTTTATTACTTACTTCTTTTATTTCCTTAATTTCTGGAATTTTTGGAATTATGATGATTACATATTTTAGAGAATTTTCATTATTCTATATTATTTAGAATAGTGTGTACACACACATACACACACACTATAGATACATTACATATGAAAAGAAATCATCTTTAAACTAGTTATGTCAACTATAATCTTTAGAAATCACTTATAGAGCTTATTTAAATATATTACCGATTTCTAAACCAGTGATACGAAATATGGTTTTTGAATCATATATTTAAAATTATTTTGATAAAGAAAGATTCTTATGGAATTTTTGATAATAGTAGTCTTTTTAAAGCCGAATATAAAATTATATACATATATACATACATATATATACATATTAGATTTCTATGAGGAAGGTATAGTATATATGTGTGTTGTAAATTTCGATATAAAGACTATGTTTAAGTAAGAAATGTTTTTTAAAATATTTAATATGGTCATCAGACCAACTGAATGTTTTCAAGAGATGTAATATCTATGTGAAAGGTTTATGGACTTAAAAGAAGAGATTTAAATGTATATAAAATATTTTGAATATCACTTTATAGCTTTGTAAAGTTATTACTTAGGCTTTATAAATAGTTACTTCTCTTTTGAAACCTTTGTGATTTTTCATGAAAATTAGCCTTTGCACTAACTTTTCCTTTTTCTATGAAATTAGAAAATTACTTAAACAGTTTAACAGTAATAAGTGGTTATAGAACATTAATTATCACTTTATTGTTCAATTATATGACTTGTTTGCATAGAGTATTTAGACGGTGAAATTTACTAACTGCTTGAGAGGTATTAGCGACCTTGTCCAAACTGCTTGATAGGTGTTAGAGACCATGTCCAAACTGCTTGAGAGTTGTTAGCGACCTAGTCCAAGCTGCTTGAGAGGTGATACCATCCTAGTCCAAACTGCTTGAGAGGTGATTGCAACCTAGCCCAACTGCTTGTTATTCGTAGTGTTTGGATATAAATTCCCTTTTCATGCTCTGAAGATTTTGATAAGTTAGCACCATATTTGAGATGATTTCCATGAGGGACTTTTCTTGTTTCTTGCTTATGTTTAGGTTGACTCACTTTGATGCTCATCATTTAGTTTTGACTCGCTTTCATGCTTATCTTTTAGTTTTTCCTCACTTTCATTCTTGTCTTTTGATTTTGACTCGGTTTAATGCTTGTCTTTTGGTTTTGACTTGTTTTCATTCTATTTTGTGATTCTGATTTGCGAGATATTTCTATTCACTATATTTTGAGATGATTTCTTATAATAAGTTTGATATGATTTTATGACATAGTGAATTATTGTGATTATGTCATTTTTTAATTTATAGGTTGGCATATTATATATGGGTATGACTATATTACCATAGTATCTTATATTACCATGTGATCTCACTTTTATTGAATTAGAGATAATCGGACACATTTATTATTTATTAACACTTAGGTCAGGCGGAGTCATTTCAGGTATATGGACTCACTGACCGTTGGTGTTGGGCTATCTTATGGATATGTGTGTGTTCGCACGCGTGTGCGTGCGCGTACGTGCGTATATATCTGAGTGTGTGTCTTTAGGTCCTAGACAATTGTGCTTGTTGTATACATGTATGAGTTGTTGACTTTTTATGTCATGTATATTTTTGAGACATGTTGGTGTCTATGTCTATATCTTCATTATGCGAGTCTACTATTTCTCTTTTGCAGACTCGCTTATGTATGTATCTTCGTGTTTATGTTTTATATTCCACTATGTTTTGTGACTCTGTGCTATCTGCAATATGTTATATATTGTTCCATTCTTATTAGTCATCATGTTTATTTCTTTGTGCTGATATCATACACGTCACATACGATTCAAGGGGTAAAAAATGTGTCGGTATTAGCCCAAGGGAATAGTCACAGTTGGTCGCTCCTATCCAGCGTTATTCTCCATATTAGCATATAATATTACTACGTAATATTCTTTACTAGTATGGGTATAGAGGTGGGGCGTACGACTTATCTATGTTTGCATATGTGATTGTTAATTTGTATTGGTTAATAATAATCTTGAAAGCATTTTAAAAAATTCATAACAATTGGTCAATACTATTCACCCCCCTCTATTGTTTTACTAGCCTTAAGATCCATAATTCCGCAACCCACATAGATGATGCTTCTTCCAAATTCTTTGTGGAGAATTTCTTACAAATCCAAGCTTATACTGGTTGCAATAGAGAAACATCATTGCCAATAAATAGACGATCATCAGTATATAAAACTAAGAACACGATACTGTTTCCCTATTCCTTTAGGTATATGCATGATTCCTATGTGTTTTGATAAATACCAAATTATTTTATTAATTAATCAAAATATTATTCCAACTCTCCTTGAAGCTTTGTTAAGTCCATAAATGGATCGTAACAACTTGCAAGCCTTACCCTCAAGCTGCGACACATAAATGGTCTCTCCTAAATCACCATTTAGAAATGTCATATTTACATCCATTCCCATAATTCATATTCGTAGAATGCAGCAATAGCTAGCATTATCCTAAGGGACTTAAGCATTACTACGGGAGAAAAAGTTTTGCCATAAACAACACCTTGAATTTGGCAAAATCCATTCGCAGCTATCCATGCTTTATAAGTCCAATTTTTCATTCGCATCTAGCTTTTTCTTAAAAACACATTTGCAACCGATGCATTTTATCCCCTGAAGTATGTCGAAGTCCTTACTTTGTTTTGATAAATGAAATCCACCTTGGATTTTATAGCTCCAAGCTGAAGTGTGGAGTCTTTACTTTGCAGCACTTATTTGAATGATAAAGGAGTGGGGTCATCTAAGATGCAGTCCTACTTTTCGCGATCTTTGAGATAACTATAGTATCTCTCCAATGCGCCATATTCCATACTAGACCTTCTACTAAGTTATTCATTTTCATATATGGATGATTTTGGTTCTCCCACTGATTCAGCCTCCATGTTAATTTGTCGGATCTCTTCCAAATCTACAACGTCATTTTTAATTTCTTTTAACAGAATGCTTTTTCTAAAAGGACAACATGTGTGAAAACAGTAACCTTTGTTCCTCCGTGTTGTAGAATATATATCCAATAGAGTTCTTGGGATATCCTACATACTTACACAAGGTTTATCTTGCCTCAAGTTTGTTGGGGCCGATGTTTTTAACATAGGTTGGACAACCCTACGCTTTCAAATAATTAAGGTAGGGTTTCTTCAAATGCCACATCAAATATGGCATCTTAGGAACATATTTCATTGCTTTCAAACTCAACGTATGCATTGCGGTTTCAAGCACATATCCTCAATAGGACATAGGTAACCAAGCCTTACTCATCATTGAACGAACAATATGAAATGACTTGCCTTTTTGGACATTCTAAGCAGAAATACTTGGCAGACTCAAACCATTCAAAAAGGAAGATTGTTATGGGGTAAGTAAAAAAGAGAAAGAAATAAAATAAATACAGACTCTTGCAGTGAAATGACAAAATATAATAATCAAATAACAGCTCATGAAGCTGTTTACAAATAAATTTGATTACGCTATGCAATACAAAATCAGAGTTACACATAATAAGAATAAATAAATAAATGCAACGGAACAACATGATGCAGTGAAATAAATATACAAATAATAATAGTACAAATCTTCGTCTTCATCCTCCATAATAATGCCTTCAACCCTGAAATGCTCAGGCTGACCCGAGCGAACTGATAAGACAAAACACTCGAGTTAGAACAAAAAGATCTTATGTAAGTTAAATCAACGATAAATAAATATGGGTGGAACGATGTCGGAGATGTTTACGGGGTTTGACATCTCTTATCCAATGTCTAATGTGAGTGCAATAATTTAAGAGATGTTCGGAATTACCCTCTCCTAAGCATCCGTTAAACTTTCTACTATGTAGTACAATACGCTATTATAGTATGTCTACAGTAAGTAAAAGTACTAAAATAGTGTTAAGGCATTACCTATATCCTCCTTAACACATTTTATATTTTCTCAGTCTATACACTACCGTAACTCCTCCATAAATCGGAGGCTATCAAAGGGCACTTCATATGTATGGTACAAAAAAACTCGTAGAAGGCGCTTTAGGACATGTGAACACGGCACTGGAGGCAATGACAGGGTAGATATACCAATTGCGTATCTGGATTGGTGGTAACGCATAGCAACTACTACCATCCACCTTGGAACACACTTCCAAATCAAAATCAAGCGGTGGCTATAAAATCAATCACAAAGCAACAAATACGGTATCAAAGAAATGTGTCTGATAGAAGAAATGACCTCACTTGGCCCGGCGTGGTTCCTGTTTTAGTCACATCTAAGCTGACTCACGAGAGTCAGAGTCACGTCATACCTCAAACAAAAATCATTCGCCAAACCATCCTACTTCATTTCTGGAATCTCCACCACGTACATAGTTGTTAAAGTGGTTTTCTTTATTGGCAGAGAGTATGACAATATCCAATCCCGGTCTCTTTAACAATCAAATGCTTATTTCACACCGGATGGTTCTTTTACATTGCAAAAGTCAATTCATACTTAATATCAAAAATCGTATTCTCAAAACCATATTATTTTCAAATCATATTCACTTTCAAACCTATGTTCATTTTCAAAATCGTCTTCACTTCAAAAATTAAACTTAGTCATTTATGCCATTTCACAAAAGGTAGCAATTACAAATTCCAACTTAAGTTGTATCACCACCAAGGATTTAAATATAATTACATCAACTTTACATAGTTTGTAATTTTTAGAAAACAGTTTATATAGTCATAAACAGTTTATATAAATCAATTTCTATTTTAAAAATACCAATTAACTAAATTTGAAATTCCAAAGATCCAAAAATCATTTTATTTAACCATTCCGGTGTCCGTATACAATTTTCTACCCTAGGGTAAAGTGATTTGGATATTTATCATTTCAATCCGCAATTTAAATTTTTCTCGGTTATATATCATTTCAAATCGCAATTCCAAATTAAATAAAATCCATAAAGTCGCTCGAGTCTATCATTTCAACCCATAGCGATTTTTCTTAATCTATAGATTATTCGGGTATGTATCATTTCAATCCATAGGGTACTTGCAACATTATAACAATATAAAATACAACATCCAGTAATCCAATTTAAAAAAATCAAATATACATCATAATCAACATCCAAATCAATCAATGGACATCAATAGATAATTGATAATCATTACAGGTATTAAATTAAATGAAAATTAAATACAATAAACGTCAAATTTAACTAGAATGACAATTTAACATATCAAACAACAATCAATTAATTTCTAATCACACCATAAATTATATTTAACTAACATAACATAATTAGTTAATTGTGAGTGGGTCAAAACACTCACCTTCAATTTTAAATCGAATTAAAATCCAAAAATAAGCCCTAAATTTGAACATTCTTAGAATTTGTCTAAACAAGTGTCGAAATGTCCAGAATTTTGATATGATCCCAACAAAACAAACCGCTTATAAATCGGACCTCATATGTGAAAGTTATGTACGTTAGAACGATTTCGAATTTAAATTAAAATAAAAAACAAAGGACAACTCACCCAGCCACGCCATCGCTCACCCAAAACCAACCCGTGAACTCTACCCCAAATCTCTATCGCCTGCTACCTCATGGCCGCCTACTTTGATTGAGAATTTCGAATACCTCCGACTACTATAGCCCTCGCCGTCGCCACGGACGGCCTTGTCTCCCTCTGCCGCACCCTTCTATGCGAATGACGACACCTTCGGTCGCCAGAATTCACCACGCTGTCGCTTAGTGTCGAACCCTAATCCCCTAATTGTCGATGATCCAGCTACCTGTTCACCCAACTAATGACTTAGATGAACTCCTCTCCTCTCTCTCTACTCTACAATACCATCGATTCGTCGATACATCGAAGTTGATCGACGAGCGATGAACGATCGAAAATAATTCCTTGAATTTCAGACACACAGAAACCCAAACTGAAAAACAGACTACAAATTTAACTTGCGCTCATCGAGAGCTTAAAATCGATACATAATTCGATATATTTTGAGGAGTTTAAATTTTGAAATTGAATTTGAATTTGAATTGAGGGTTTGGAATTTTGGATATGTTCTGCCATTGAAAAAGGAAGATAGGAATAGACAGACATATTTGTGCATACTAAAAAAATGAGTTGAGAAACAACTAGGGTTTATAACAGGCTGTTTATATGTAGGTCCGAAATAAAAATGGACAGACAAGATTGATTTTCAAGTTGAACAATACACGATCCGAAAAGCCTGTTCTGCCTCCAGAACGAAAATGGATCATCCCGTGTATCAAAATAAATAATTTCAATAAATTTAAACACAATGGAACAAATTTCAAGTCCTAATTCCATCATATGAAGAAGTTTTGTTAAAATCGGCTTATTTCAAATTGATTTCAATTGAATTGATTGCTAGGCATTTCGAGTCCGTACGATCAAAGGACAAGTCCGGTCGCTACGAAACTTGTAATCCTATAATAATTAACCGTTACGGGTCCGATGAAACCGATTTCATCGAAATTTGAGATAGTGGCCAAAGTGGCTATTTTTACCTTAATTAAATAAATTAATATTAAATCAATTAAATCACTTTTTAATTCAATATTTATAAACTAACAAATTTTCATCACTTTTGATTACATAGATATTTACGATAGTTTAAAACAAATTCACACACCAATTCAGTGTTAAATATTATCCTAATTACAGTATTCAATTTTACATGTAATTCAATCCAATATTTGTAATTTAATTCCAAAATAAATTTGGTTTCGATCTTTAATTCAATCCATTGCTACTCTACATCCATAATTAATATTGTTTTATATTTTATTACATCAATATTCTCTCATTTCTACCCTTTATTTGTATTATTTAATATATTTCTCTTATATTTAAATTTTATCAATTATATTATAATTTAGAATCTCAACAAATTAGTTTATCTTTGTTCACTCTTTTTATTACATCAATTGTTGTCTTGCAAATATAATAACATTCCCATACATTTTATTACATTAATTATTTTACCATTTTCATCTTACTTTCCATTAAAGTAATACTTAATTACGTTTAACTATAGTAAATACATTCATTATAATTTAAATTCCAATTAACTGAGCAAACTTGATTCCAATTCTTTTTATTAAATCAATTGTCATATTATGCATAAAATTTTCATTGGTTACATCTTATTGGATCAACATTCCCCAATTATCAATTCAACCTACATTAACTGCACTAATTAAGTGAATTAATTACAATTGATTTCCAATTTTAATTTAGCAGGCTAAATAAATAGGTAGCATATAATAATTGTTACCAGTAACTTTTAGTCACATTTGTATGTTCGTTATCTACACCCAAATGTCATAGTTATTTTGTAACAACCCTGTATTTTATGATTATTTTAATTGTATTTTTTGATTATTCTAATAGAATTTATGATTTAAAAACTTTATTTTATTTATTAAAATGGATAAATTTTGTTATTTAAAAAATAAATTTTGATTTGTATGTGAATTGAAATTTCAAACATGAATAAATAGAATATTTTCTAGAAATGTGAATTTTAGTCAATATGGTCAAACTTTGACTTTTAAATTTAAAATTTAAAATTTTGAATTTTTTAATTTTATATTTTATTACGAAAATAAATAAAATTTTAAGTATACTGCTTGTCGTTTCGTTGAAATCCGATTAATATTGTGAAAGTTATGCTTTTTAAACTATTGTATGTAAATTGTTTATTTAACAAATTTGTTTATTTTAATTTATTTAAATAATATTTTGTTTGTCATATCATGTTCTAATTTGTGTATATATGTGTAACATGACATGCTCTGTATATAATTTTATTTTTAAACATTTTAAAAGTGTAGTGGTAATGTTCCAATGCTTATTGTATTTTGTTTACAATTTTAAATGCTAGTTTCAATTTAATAAGCTATTTTTTTATTATCTTCTATTTTTCCTAAAATTATTTATTTATTTCTTTTAACTTTATTTTTTGTTTGTCTTTTATTTTTATTTACTGATTTTTTTTTGTTTCTTTAGAATAAAAGAAATTAGAAATTCAAAGCGACAAGCCTTTTCATTTTCTAATGACTTTTCATTTACTTTATCTTTTCATTTTTTTGTCTTTTCATGCTTTGGTCATCCATTCCTATGTTTTAGCCTTCTATTCTTCTTTTTCATTCACATGAGAACTTTCTCATCTCCTCAAAACTCACGGCTATTTCCACATGAAAAAAAAATATAGGTTCTAATGCCTTCAATTTCTCATCTTTTCTTCTTATTTCCAATGATTTTGCCTTGCTCCTCTTCAAGTTATGCTCAGCACTACTGTCCTCTTCTCCACTGACCACCACCATCTCCTCCTTCTCATCATCCACTTCCAAACACCTCCACCTCAGATCTGATGTGGCTGTGACCTCCATATGATACAAGCATCAAAAACTTTGCAAAAATCCATGAAAACATTGCCTAGCCGACCTAAACTCCACTGTCTCCTTCATATCTTGCCTTGGCCTCACCCCTAGCTCCACCACCACCTGCCAACACCACCTCTCGCTGCAGCTTTAGCCATTACCAAACCTGAACCCTCCATGGTCGAGCCCAAACAATGACTAGGCCGAGCCTAGTTGTGCCCAAAACCCTACTCTTTTGCCTTGTCCTTTGTATTCCCTGTGTTGTAACTCCCATTACCATCATCATCTCCATGTTGTCGTGCATTTTTGATGCCAAACCGAGCCTATAAAACCATCATAGTCGTGCCTAAGAACCCCTAGGTCAAGCACTTGAATGGTTAAGGCAAGGTCTAGTCATCTATTTCTTTGTTGTTTCTTATTTTCATCTGTTTCAATATTGGTTTTGTGTTCAATATTCATATGTTATATTGTCTTGGTTATTTGTTGTATACAAGGTCAATATCAAGGCTCTCCATTCATTCAAATCAAAAGTCGTGTTGTATCATGCTGTATCATGCCTTTGGAATCGTTCTTATGTGTCGTAGTGGTCTCTAGCTTTGATAAAAGTGAGTCCTTCTCATTCTGACATTTTTTACTTATCAAATGGTAAATGGATGACAAGTGATTAGAAAATAAAATGTTTATGCAAGATAATGATGATTATATGATATGCTATGCCATGTTATTACTATGTTAAATTTGTTAATTATCACATGACATATGATATATGATAGTATATTGTGACATTGACATGTTAGTATAATTGTTTATATTGTTTATGCATATATTCGCACTGCAAGTTCCCTGTTAGAATATAATCACTATGGGTTGAAATGATACATATCCGAACAGACATTAAAATAGGGAAAAATCATTATGAGCTGAAACGATAGGCTCAAGTGATTTTTGTTGTATTTTATTTGACTTGGGATTGCGGATTTGAAAGGATAGAACCCGGGTTTTCTTTTTAAACTGCAGATTGAAATGATACATGTCCGTATCACTTGACCTAGGTTAGAAAATTGTATACAGACCCCATGGCATATTTTTAAACAATTTTCTATGATATGTATTTTAAAAGTATGAAATTTTGATTTAAAAATATATAATTTATGGTTTTGAGAAAGCTAAATATTAAGTTTTGAATTTGTGAATTTAAGTATGTAAATTTGAAGTAAATGTGACTTTTGACTTTAAATTTTATTTTAAAAATGAAAGTAAATAATGAAAATTAAATTTAAAGTTTTGAAATGATATTTGAAGTAGAATGTTAAGTTTTGTTAGATTTATAAGTTAAGAAACAGTGAAATTTTGACTTAAGAAATGAATTGAGTTTCAAATTGGATTTTTGATTTTAAAATTTTGTTGTGATAAATCATATGTTAAATTATTTAAATGTGAAATTTTGAAGTCTAGAAATATGATTTATAAGTTCAAAATAACAAAATTTGGAGTGTTAATGTTTCTGAAGTTATAATAAAATCTGGAATTTTATTAATAGCATTTTTCCAAAATGCTATGGTCTTATGACAGCATTTTTAAGTGCTATTTTTTCGAACTTAACTATGTTTGATATAACTAAATATCTATTAAGGCATTTTATAAATGTTGTTATTCCTGAACTAAACTATTTTGGAAACTATAAGCTACGATAGCACTTTATAAATGCTGTCGTTGCTGAAATTTGACTATGTTTCGAAATATTATAGATTTTAACACTATTTGAGTTATATTTTAAAGTGTTAAATGATTTAACTTTGGGAATTTGTTATTTGTGAAATTTAAGGAGTTTTGAGTATAATTTAATATTTAAATTTGAATTTAAAGGAATTTAAAGTAAATTTGAATTTAAGTAGTGTTTACTTTGTTATGTGTTAAATGGAATGAAATGTAAAGAGATAAATGAATTTTTGAATGAAATTTTGAAATGTGTTTTGTTATGATATTTGAAATAATAAATGAATGACATATTTGATTTTAATATGATATTTAAATTGAATATTTGAATTAAAGAATGATAATGAATTTATAATGGATTTGAAAAGGGAATGATTTTGAAATGGTTTTGAATGACATAATCTTTATTTCGATAAAGAATGTGAATTTGAATGATATATGATTTTGATTTATTCGATTTATTCGAAAAACGAATATTTGAAATTTATGTTAGTATGAAAGGATATTTGGTTTACTTGCAATTTGAGTTTATTTAAATAATATTGGATTTATGAAATGAATATTTCAAAACTAAGTAATAATGAAGTTAAATTTGAGATATATGAAATTACAAATTTTAATTTTGAAATGTGGGATATTAAAGCTTTGAAATATATTAAAAATTGAATAGTTTATTTTGTGGATTAAATCCGTATTTGAAATTGGTAAGATTAGAAATGTTTTGTTGGGAGACTGAATTGAATAGAAACTGATGGTTTGAATTGAATTAAATTGGAAATTGGAAATTGGAAATTTAGGTTTAATTGAATAAATTTGTAAAAAGTAAAGAATTAAAGGAATGTTTCATGATTTCAAATGTATGATTTCGAAATGTTATGATTTTCAAAGTGTAATGATTTCAAGTATTTTGGTTTCGGAAGAGTTATAACTTTGAAAGTATTATGATTTTTGAAAGGTGATATATGTTTGAAATGGAAAGGATATCGTATTGATTTGAATATAATTTTGAAATAAAAATGGTTTTGGTTTCGAAGTATAAATTATTTTGAAGGAATACAGTTTTGAAATGAAATGATTTTATTTTTGAAGTATAAACTATTTTGAAATGGCCACGGCGTTATAATAACGATTGGTTGTTAAAGAGACTGGGACGGAAGTTGTCATACTCTCTGCCAACTCCGAAAACCACTTTAACAGCCGTGTACGCGGTGGAGATTCCAGAATGAAGTAGGATGGTGGCGACGGTCCTACTGAGGTATGAATGTGGACCCGACTCCCATGGGTTGGCTTAAGGTGGCTAGAACAGGAGCGATCGACGAGCCAAGTGAGGTCATTCCTCCTATCGGACACATTTCTTTGATACTATACTCTTACTTGTGGTTAATTTGATGGCCATCCTCCGATTTTGATTGGGAGTGTGTTCCGAGTGGCGGTAGTGGCTGCTATGCATTACCACCAACCCGGAAGCATAATTGGTATATCTACCCTGACATTGCCTAGCTGTGCCGTGTCACCTACCATATCGAGCTTTACTACGAGTTTGTTTTTCTCCCGTAGCCATGGAGTATTTAGGATAGCCTCCCGATCGGGAGGTATGCTGATACTGGATGGACTACTAGGACTATTACGTGTCGAGGGCTATATGGGTAAACCTTTAACGCTACTTAAAAGTAAGTATATTTTACTGTAGACATTATTATAATAGCGCAATAGTACTAAATAGTAAATAGTTTAACGGATCCTTAAAGGACGGGTGATCCCAAGCATCCTTTAAGTTACCGATGCATTTTGTTACTGTTCACTTGAGTTGATTTACAGTTCATAAGTATATATGTCTTGACTCGAGTGTTTTGCTTTACATTCGAGTCGGACTGAGTGATTCAGTATTCAAGACTCACCTTCGGAGTTGGAGCTTTGCTTGAAGATCCAGCCATCTATTTTGCTTTCAGTATCTAGTGATTGCAGTGATGTATCCTATCCTAATTTGTACCTGATGTATCTTGTTACTCTTCTGTTGTATCTTGTTTAACTCTAATGTATCTTTTATGTATGTAGTAGTTTCATGAACTACTATTCCTTTTACTTCCGCTGAATTACTATTTACTTTATATCTGTGATCTGTGATTATTTATTTACTGTATATACTGAGATTTGCCAAATTTTATTTACAACGTGGTATTTTGAGCAATTCAAGTCCGACATATGCGGATGCGAATAGTTGAAAATATCGGATCGTTACATATTTACACCACTTATTAAATTCAATCACAATTTGTTGCTTACTATTTAATTAATACAACACTTAAATTATCCATAGTTCTTACAGTTCAGTTAGCAATTAATACCTTCATTATTACAATAAATTTTCCATTTATAACTGACTATAACTTTTTAATCATTTCAATTAATTAGAATTAGATTCAAAGCAATTGTAAATTACCTTAAGTAATACTATTACCTTTTAATCCAATTACATTCTTATTATTTAATCACAAAATTTCATTCCCTCCAACATTAATCAAAAAACTTTATTATATTAACAATTTTCGGTTACCGAAAATTAAGGACCGTTACACTCTCCCCCACTTAAAACTTTTCGTCCCCGAAAAGGAAAGAAAGGGAAAAGAAGGAATTAAGAATATATCTTATTCAAAATATTAAATTTATAAACAATTAATTTAACAAATTAATAATTTAAATAAAATATATCCATTTATAAAGAATTAAATCCTTTTATACTCAAATTAATAAAGTTCGAAAACATTTCACACAAATTATTCTAAGTCCAAAATTTACGAAAAATTTCGACAGAGTCTCCTTTGTACGAAGAGGTTTGGGAGAAATAGTAATATCAATAATAATATATATCATATTTTTCAAAATAATATATCCCAAACAACGGGAAAAACAATATAATATCGCTAGAAAACGTAATCCGAGAACGTACCTATTTGTAAGGCAATTTACGCTTATTTTATGAAACCAAAAGCAGTAGCTATTGCTTCCATACATATATTTCATTTATATAATCCAAAGAGGTTAATAATTAAGTAAAAGAGAATATTAAGTTGTTCCCAATAAATAACAAACAAAACACCACAATATTACAATAGCCATTGCAAACAACAGCAAAAACATCATTTTCAACAAAAAGTGAAATCATCCATCCATGGCAACCAAATCAAATGGTTTGTTCAGGTTCAGATCTTCTAATCGTATAAAGTAATAAATAAACTATGAAGTAAACCATACACTCAATAGTCGTATATAAATTTATAAATTGTTTATACATTTTTGTACAGAATAGGAGTATCCTTTCCCAACCAATCCATAAGTCAATACAAAAAAAAATGTAACACATTTTTAAGTTTCCTCTATTTATCCTTCACATCATTTGTTGTTCTTTTTTCTCTCATCTTCATATAATGCAAATTTTCTTTCATTAGTTTACATTCATTTTATAAGCTATTTCCATTCAATTGTTTATAAAATCAATGAATTCTTAATTTAAATATTTCATATATTTTATTGCAGTTCAGTTCACATTTATTAATTTATATACCTGATTTCCATTAGACATTAATATTCATTAATGCATAAGTTCATACTTAAGTTCGTTACCTTTTAATTTACATTCATCCTTTCTTATGTAATGTCATTGAATATAAAATTCATTTCTAAATCATTTCAACTTTTCTGAAGTTATAATCATTTACTTAATATAATACTCATTTTAATTCTGAATGGCTTCAACATTAATTTAGTTTATAATTATTTACTTATTCACCTTTATCATTAAATCAGATTATAAATAGTATAGATGTTAACATAAGTTTATATCATTTTTCTTGCATTATTTACCTTTATTATATTTAATTAATAGCATTTCAAATTATTGACTTAAATTTATAATAATTTATAACATTAGAGTTCTTATTTATATATGTAATTCCATTAAACCCTTTCATTATACTTAAGTTTTACTTGTATAATATTCTATTACATATTTCTATTGACATTTCAACTTTAATATTTTGGTAAGTCGTAAATTGATCTAAGAATGCAATTGAATGTTACACAAGTTTATATTATTCACTTTAGTAAACAAAATGCTTAATAATTACATCTTTTGAAATTTTATTATTCATAAACCTATAAGTTACAAATTTTCAATTTCTTGTCTATTTCATTAATCATTTTAACATCAAATTGCTTATTTTCATTTTAGAAGTTTCCAATTATCAATATAGTCAAGATTCCATTCATTACAATAACTTCAATTTCTAATTTACAAAAACTTAAGAACTAAACATCCGGGTTCCTTTTCAATTAATTTAAAATAAAATTATACCCATAACTCATATATATGTATATCAAATCATATTTAGAAATTTGAATTAAAATTTGTTTATCAAAACAAATATGCAAAAAAAATACTATAACGGTCTTCCCACTTTGAAACCCAAATGAACATCGATGATGCGTGCACTTATCACCGAAATTATTTTCCAATGATAGAGAGGGGAGAACATAAATTATTTCCTTCCAAAATTCTTTTAAACATTTCTTCCAAATTACATTGAAATATTTATATTAGAAAATACTTATATTCCAAAGTCATTCGAAAGAAATTTTCAAAATCCTGAAACTTAAGTTCTAAAGTTCGATTTATATTCATTTGACTAAAAATCCTACTTTACAATCAATATTTATAAAATTCCTCTATCTAACAAACAACACAATATATCCAACTATATCATTTATAAAATTTATTATTCTATATGCAAAATATATAATAGGCAAAATTATTTCATTTACCTATATTTCAAAACAAGTATTGTGTCGGTCCGCCCTATCAAGTGTGTAGAAATCCTGTCAATGTCGTAGCGTCCTATGCACCGACCAGAATTTATAAATACAAAACGGAACAAATTAACACAATACAAAACCCTTTTATATTAATAACAAATACGCTCTCTCATATAGATACACTCAGCGACTTATTCTACCGTATTACTACCCTAGTTTATATGAGCCAGACCCCATAAAGCTAAGGTTATCGCTAAACCAAAGCTTTGATACCAACTGTAACGACCTGCCTTTTTGGACGTTTTATGCAGGCACACATGCCAAACTCAAACCATTCAAAATTACAGATTGTTATGGGGTAAATAAGAAAAAGAGAAAAAAAAAAGAATCTCGCAATGGAATGAAAAAATATAATAATCAAATAACAGTTCATAAAGCTGTTTACAAATAAATTTGATTATACTATACAATACAGAATCGGAGTTACATACAACAAGAATCAATAAATAAATGCAGCGGAACAACATGAAACTGTGGAATAAATATGTCAAATAATAATAGTACAAATCCTCGTCTTCGTCCTCTAGAATAAGGTCTTCAACCCTGAAATGTTCAGGCTGACCCGAGAAAATTGAAAAGACAAATCACTCGAGTCAGAATAAAAGATCTTATGTAAGTTAAATCAATGATAAATAAATATGAGTGGGACGACGTCGGAGATGTTTACAGGGTTTGACATCTCCTATCCAGTGTCTAACATGAATGCAATAACTTAAGAGATGTTCGGGATTACCATCTCCTAAGGATCCGTTAAACTATCTACTATGTAGTACAATACACTATTATAATATGTCTACAGTAAAGTAAACGTATTAAAATAGCGTTAAGGTATTACTCATATCCCTCATAACACATTTTATATATTCTCATAGTCTATATAGTACCGTAGTTCCTCTGTAAACTGGAGGCTATCAGAGAGCACTTCATAGGTATAGTACAAAACAAACTTGTAGAAGGCGCTAGGGCATGTGAACACTGCATTCGAGGCGATGTCAGGGTAGATATACCAATTGCGTATCCGAACTGATGGTAATGCATAGCAACTACTACTGCCCACCTTGGAACACCCTCAAAAATCAAAATCAAGGGGTGGCCACTAAATCAATCACAAAGCAATAGATATGGTATCGAAGAAATGTGCCCGATAGGAGGAATGACCTAACTTGGTCCGGCATGGCTCCTATTTTATTCACATCTAAGCTGAATCATGGGAATCAGAGTTACGTCATACCTCATACAGAAATTGTTCGCCGAACCATCCTACTTCATTTTTGGAATCTCCACCATGTACACAGTTGTTAAAGTGATTTTCGGTATTGGTAGAGAGTATGACAATATTCGATCTCGGTATCATTAAAAACCAAACGCTTATTTCACACCTGATGGTTCTTTTACATTTCAAAAGTCAATTCATACTTAATATCAAAATATCATATTCTCAAAACCATATTATTTTCAAATCATATTCACATTCAAACTCATTTTCAAAATCGTCTTCATTTCAAAAATCATATTTACTCAATTAAGCCATTTCGCAAAAGGTATCAATTTCAAATTCTAACTTAAGTTATATCACCACCAAGGATTTAAATATAATAACTTCAACTTTATATAGTTTGCAATTTTTATTATAGTTATAAATAGTTTAGAATAATCTAAATAAATTAAAATAGTTTAAATAAATTAAAATAGTTTAAATAAATTAAAATAGTTTAAATAAATCAAAATAGTTTAAATAGATTTAAATTTGATTTAGCTAGATTTAAATTAATTTTAATCGGTTAAATATAGATTAAATAGATTTAATTAGATTTTAAAATGTTTAAATAGGTTAATTATAGATAAATGGAGTTAAATTATATTAAGTAGATTTTTGAAATTATTAAATAAATTTAAAATAGATTAAATAGATTTAAATTATATTTAAAAAATTAAAATATATTAACAAATGTAATTAGTTTAAAATAGGTAAAATAGATTAAATTGCATTAAATAGGTTATAATAGATTAAAATAAATTAAATTTTTTTAAATTGATTTAAAATAGTTAATTTAATTAAAATTGTTTAAATTAAAAAAGATTCCAAAGTAATATTCAAACATTTCAATAAATCGATTTTGATAATTCATTCGCATCTAACATAACACTTCAACTTTGAAAATTCAAATGCAAAACCTTTGAGCAATTCATTAAATTAATTCCAATTTCAATAAAATAATTCAGTTTATATAAATCAATTTCTATTTCAAAAATACCAGTTAACTGAATTCAAAATTCCAATGATCCAAAAATCATTTAGTTTAACCAATCTGGTGTCCGTATATAATTTTCTATCGAGGGCCTAGTGATATGGATATTTATCATTTCAATCCGTAATTTAACATTTTACGGTTACATATCGTCTCAAACCGCAATCCAGAATTAAATAAAATCCATAAAATTGCACGAGTCTATCATTTCAACCCATAACGATTTTTCATAATCTATAGATCATTCGGGTATGTATCATTTCAACGCATAGGGAACTTGCAATATTATAACAATATAAAATACAACATCTAGTCATCCAATATCAACAAATCAAACATACATCATAATCAACATCCAAAATCAATCAATGAATATCAATAGATAACTAATAATCAATACAGGTATTAAATTGACAATTCAAAATTCAATATTAAATTAAGCGAAAATTAAACGCAATAAAAGTAAAATTTAACTAGAATTACAATTTAACATATCAAATAGCAATCATTCAATTTATAATCACATAATAAATTATATTTAGCTAACATAAGATAATTTAGTAATTGTGAGTGGGTCAAAACACCCACCTTCGATTTAAATCAAATTATAATCCAAAATAAGCCCCAAATTTGAAAAGTCTCAAAATCTGTCCAAACAACCGTAAAATGTCTGGAATTATGATATGATCCTAACAAAAAAAACCACGCATAAATCGGACCTCATATGTGAAAGTTATGTACGTTAGAACAATTTCGAATTTAAATTAAAATTAAAAAAACAAAGGACAACTTTTCCAACCACGTCATCGCTCACCCAAAATCAACGCATGAACTCTACCCCAAATCTCGAACGTCGGCTACCACACGGCCGCCTACTTTGACCAAGAAATTCGAGCGCCTTCGACCACTTTAGCCCTCGTCGTCGCCACTAACGCCCTCATCTCCCTCCGTCGCACCCCTCTATGCCAACGATGACGCCTCCGGTTGCCAGAATTCGTCGCGCCGCCGCTTAATGTTCAAACCCTAATCCCCTAATCGTCGATGATCCAGCTATCTGTTCACCCAATCAATGACTCAGATGAACTCCTCTCCTCCCTCTCTACGCTACCATACCATCGATTCGTCGATCCATCGAAGTTGATCAACGGGCAATGAATGGCCGAAAGTAATTCCTTGAATTCCAGACATACAGAAACCCAAATCGAAAAACATACTGCAGATTTGAATTGCGCTCATCAAGAGATTCAAGTCAGTATATAATTCGATATATTTTGAGAATTTCAATTTTAGAATTGAATTTGAAATTGAATTGAGGGTTTGGATTTTGGATATGTTCTGCCATGGAAAAAGGGAGATAGGAATAGACAGACAAATTTGCACGTACCAGAAAACTAAGTTGAGAAACAACTAGGGTGTATAACAGGCTATTTATAGGTAGGTCAGAAATAAAATGGACGGACAAGATTGATTTTCAAGTTGAACGATAAACGACCCGAAAAGCCCGTTCTGCCTTCGGGACAAAAATAGGTCATCCCATATATCAAAATAGATGTTTTTGATAAATTTAAACTCAATGGAACTAGTTTCAAGTCCTAATTCCATCGTACGAAGAATTATAATAAAATCGGGTTTATTTCAAATTGATTTCAATTGAATTGTTTTCTAGAGTTTTCGAGTCTGTACGATCAAATGACATGTCTGATCGCTACGAAACTTGAAATCCTACAATAATTCACCGTTACAGATCCGATGAAACTAGTTTCGTCGAATTCCGAGACAGTGGCTAAAATAGCTATTTTTACCTTAATTAAATAAATTAATATTAAACTAATTAAATCATTTTTAATTCAATATTTATAAACTAACAAATTTTCATCACTTTTGATTATATGCATATTTATGGTAGTTAAAACAAATTCACATATCAATTCAATATTAAATATTACCCTAATTACAATATTCAATTTCAACTGTAATTAAATCATTAAATCCAATATTTATAATTTAATTCCAATAAATTTATTTAATTTGGTTTCGATCTTTAATTCAATACATTATTACTCTACATCCACAATTAACATTGTTTTATATTTTATTACATTAATATTCACTAATTTCTACCCTTTATTTGTATTATTTATTATATGTCTCTTATATTGAATTTTTGTCAGTTATATAATAATATAGAATCTCAACAAATTAGTTTATATTTGTTTCACTCTCTCTATTACATCAATTGTTGTCTTGCAAATATAATAATATTCCCATACATTTTATTACATTAATTATTTTACCATTTTCATCTTACTTTCCATTAAAGTAATCTTTAATTACATTTAACTATATTAAATCCATTCATTATAATTTAAATTCCAACAAACCAAGCAAACTTGATTCCAATTCTTTTATTAAATCAATTTTCATATTATGCATAAAATTTTCATTGGTTACATCTTATTGAATCAACATTCCCCAATTATCAATTTAACCTACGTTAACTACACTAATTAACTGAATTAATTGCAATTGATTTCCAATTTTAATTTAGCAGGATAAATAAATAGGTAGCATATAATAATTGTCTCCATTAACTTTTATTCACATTTGTATGTTTGTTATCTACACACAAATGTCATAGTTATTTACACCACTTATTAAATTCAATCACAATTTATTGCTTTCTATTTAATTAATACAACACTTAATTATCAATAGTTCTTATAATTCAGTTTTCAATTAATACCTTCATTATTACAATAAATTTTCTATCTACAACTGATTATAACTTTTAATCATTTCAATTAATTAGAATTACATTCAAAGTAATTGTATATTACCTTAAGTTAATACTATTACCTTTTAATCCAATTATATTCTTATTATTTAATCACAAAATTTCATTTCTTCCAACATTAATCACAAAACTTTATTAAATTAACAATTTTTAGTTACCGAAAATTACGGGTCGTTACACCATAACTAATAAGGTTCGGTTCTTTCACTCCAAAACACCATTATGTTACAGAGTATAGGGTGGATAACTTGAGGGATATTCCTATTATCTTTTAAGTACCGATGGAGATCCTGTCCAAC
Organism: Allium cepa; assembly: GCA_030765085.1. NCBI lineage: Eukaryota > Viridiplantae > Streptophyta > Magnoliopsida > Asparagales > Amaryllidaceae > Allium > Allium cepa. The sequence continues at coordinate 54,566,107 of CM060935.1, read as the reverse complement.
GTACTCACCTCCTCGATCGCATCAAAATATTTTAATTTTTTGTTTCATCTAATTTCAACCTCATTTTTATATTTAATTAGTTTCTCACAGACATCGGATTTGTTTTTCATTAGATACAAATGTCCTAGTATTGAGAAATCATTCGTAATGGTTACAAGGTAAAAAGAATTATCCATGGTAACTAATTGAGCTACATACATCAGTATGTATGAGGCCTAAAAGTTCATTAACATTTTCGTTGCTCCCATTGAAGGAGTGCTTAGTCATATTTTCCTTAAAGATAACACCTGCCCATATCAAATGATTCAGAATCAATTAATAATGATAGAAAACCCTCGATTTTCGATTTGTATAGTTGTGCCTCACTTATAACCTTGCCTTCAATGCCAATGATAGTTTTATTTATGTAAAATTACTCACATCATAGACATAATTAGTATTGATCGTATAAATGCCATTATCCAAAGTACCATCGTAGACTTTATTACCATCTACATAATGTTTATAACATTATTTTCACTATGAAATATATAACAGGTCTTAGACAATCTAGACATAGAAATAATACTATAAATAATTACATAATAGAAATTATTTACTACCAAAACTAATATATTATGCAAATTTAGATGAAAGTCTCCAACTACGGTTGCATCTACTAGAGATCCATCAAAAACTTAAAGCCTTATTTGTCCCTTTTCCACATGATATCTATTCCTAAGTCCCTATAATGAATTACTAATGTGAGTTCTAGATCCAGTATCTAAAACCCAAAATAATTTATTAATTACAAAACAATTTTGAATCATAAATATATCTGTAAGAGCAGCATAACTATTTTGTTTCTTTTCTTTGACAATATTTTAGTACTCTAGATAGTTCTGTTTTTAGTGACCCTTCTTGTGATAATGTTGACATTCGCCCTTGTCATCTAGAGCAGTCCTTTTGTTCTTCTTATTAACCCTTTTCTGTTTCTTTAAACATTTGAAGGTGATGCATTCCCTTTAACCACAAGTACCATACCCTGATCCTTGGGTGAACGGCTCCACGAGGCTTACGTTCAATTGGTCATATTATAGTTTAATATAAATGGATCAAACTAAGAAGTAAGAGGCCCTAGGATCATATCTACTTGAAATTCGTTTCCTATCGTCACATCCTACTAAGAAAGTCTATTAACATAGCCTTTCTTCATTAGAACATAACCCTCCACTTTCTGGCCCTTCGTCATTTTCACATTAAATAGTTTCTTCATAAGTTCATACCTGGTGGAATGAGATTGTTCCCTAAACAAAGTTTTGAGGCTATCGAAAATTTGATGGACACTTATGTCCTTGAGCTATCTCTACAACTACTTGTCTAACAAAGACAATGCGTCAACTTGGGCAATTTCAAGGTATACGACCCCATTTATTATAGGATATGTGTAACGAGGTCCACATCTGTAACGACCCGCTTTTCCATACAATTCAAGCTGATAATAAACCATACATGTCCAATCCAAATCAAATGGAAAGACGGATAGTTAAGGGAAAGAAAGAAGAAAGAAGAAGAGAAGAAAAGAAGAAGAGAAGAGAAAAAGAAGAGAAAAGAAACTAAAATACAGAATCTCACAATCACAGCGGAACAACATATAATATAATATCAATGATCCTTACTAAAAAGAAACTGTTATATACATACATCCATCCATTAGAGTACAAAAACAATCATAATTATTATTTTGACAGTTATAACATTATGTCCTCACAATTGCTGATAATTTCAATAACAAAGCAGCATAAAAGAAATACGTGCGAGAATATGAACTGAAGACCTCTAACTTGTCTTCTGAGCTCCGATGCATCTAAAGAAATCCATAAATATGCTCGGTCTGACCCGAGCATTATAATAAAATAACTCCCGAATCAGTCTGAAAAACCAGCGTGAGAAAACACATCCAACTGGATTTTTAAAGTTACAGAAACCTTTCGAAAATCAAGGTATCTCGTAAGACCACGCCGCACATAAACATGGATGGATTTTTACCTTACGATAACTAAAAAATTTCAAATGCAATCCCCTAATATTGTAATAGTGTCTAATATATAAGTACTTATTAATCATAGATGAAATTATTACATTAATTGAATTCCAGCATACTAGGTTCTACAACCAAAAGCAAAGGATCGTATTGGATAATGGATTCCAACTATGAAAGGGTAATGCTCTACCCATCAAATCTGTATACCTCTAAATAAAATATATGAGAGGCTACAACATGTTGCACTGTTGCTACTGAGGATCAGCATTACCCCCTTCTCAAGTAGCATCGAGCACGATCAACCTACAGTTGCAATTAACAACCACACAATGGGATCTCGAAGCATACATGAATATTGCTCTAGACTTGCGATGATCATACCCTACTTGGGTGCAACCCACTTAACGCTATCGCATGTCTCTGCTTTATTCATTTCTCGGGTGTGAGGCACGAGGAGGCCACACTCTTACACTTCTCACTTGGAATGCTAACATTTCCCTCGAGGCAATAATGAAATATCAGCATTCATCCATACAAGTTCGTGCTGGGATTGAATGAAACGGTTGAGAGCTCCGTCTCTTATTCCATCATCTTCAAGATGTCTTCACTTCAAACGCTTGAGTTGGATCAAAGTGGTTTTCGGATAATGAATCTGATCCTATTCTCTTCGAAACAACATTCGATAGGTTCTAGTAAACTCAAACCCAGTTCTTTAGGAAATAAATAGTCAAATATAATATCGAGGATCACCTCCAAACCGTTAGTGGACGGATTTCCTTATTATTGTCCTAAAAGAACGAAATGAGATTTACGCGCATAGTACAGTAACATCGGAGATGACTGTGCTACATAGCTCACGTGTTTCTTTTAGATATTGCCAAAGTTACTTTTGGGTACAAATTCTGATAGTTGGTCACTTAACTATCGAATAACAAAAATTCAACTGGGGATTAATTCCATTGGAAAAACCAACATTTGGTTAAGCACCAGGAAACACTAAGCCCCCTTAATTGATATTTTCATTAGTTAAAACTATCTTGTAAATGCTTGTAAAATAACATTCACAAAGATATATTCACAACCCTTATATTTTTAATACTTAGAATATATGGATATACTTATCTCAACGATATAAGTATATTTGCCAAACACTAAGGAGGATCTCCTTTTTATAAAATTCTAAAAACATTTATAAACTCCATTATAAATTTCTTAAACCCTTTATAAACCATTTATAGATTATTCTCCAAGTCGTTTTATAAACCCTTTATAAACCATTTATAAATCATTTCCCAAGTCTTTTATAAACCCTTTATAAACCATGCAGTTTTTTCTAAAAATCCTTTTTACAAATCTCTAAATCCATATAAACCTCTATACCTTGTAAATAATCTTCTTTTAAATCTTCAACCATTTTACAAGTTCCTCTTATAAAAATCCAAGTCTGTTTACAAAACTCTATATACAAATATCAAAACCATCATAAATAAATAATTATCATTAACCTTTGACCTCTTAAATAATAATTAATAACTCAAACCATTATTGATAAAACAATCGCTAATCTTTACCATATAAATAATAATAAATTTCCAAAATATTATTAATAAACATTATTATCAATTTCAAACCACATTAATAATTTAAATAGTTAACCTTTAAAAATTATTTAAATATTTAAAAATAATTTAAAGCAATATTAACATGCATAACCAACTTAAAAACACAATATATTTCCTTGATAAATATTCATTCTTAAATCTTCAACCCAGTCATTTCCATATTTATAAAACCACATTTAAGAATGTCTTTCCATTTTATAAAAACTTCCTTTCATAAAACACATTTATTTACGAATTCCCTTTATAAATTCTTTTCTATTTATAAAAAAACCGTTTTACATTCAAAATTTAGCCCTGCCTTCAATTTCCAAAATAGAGTCAATTATTTCTAAATGTCAGTCTGTATTTTGAATAAATCCATCGTTTGACTTATTTCTCCAATTTATTAAAAAATAATAGTTCCCTTTAATTTATAAACCCCATTTATAAATTCACACTTTTATTAACAATATACAATTTACAAATCTTAGCTTTCTTTGTAAAAATATCACTCTTGTAAGTTATTCCATTTATAAATTTCCATAAATCATAATATATGTACCTATATAAATATATATCACTTTATACAAAAATGCTTATTAAGTATTATATCAAAAATATTTCTGTTTCCTTTTTAAAACATATCTCTATAATATAAAAGACGGATTTATTCTCGAAGATTTTAAAAATCTATATTGTAGAGTTCGGAAATCTCTATTTAGAATATTTTATAAACCAATCAATTTATAATATCTAAAATCATACTTTCATTTTGAAAAATTATTTAAACATATAAAATTCCCAAAATCATTTTGAAATCCCTTTTTAAATCAAATTGCTACTTTATAGTATTTTAAAATACCAAAAATGAAGCCCGGTGCTACTAAAGCACTAATTAAGCAAATCATATTGATGTCATCAATTTGGCGTTCAATTATATATAGCTATCTATATGAAAATAAAATCAACAATGTGAGGAATCCCAATGGATCCCTCCAACATGTCCCCCTACATCACATACAGTATATAATCAATATATAAAAGTCAACCGCTTCGAGGCGAGATTCGTGTAGAAAGGGTCATCCGCTCTTACACGGGAACATAATAGGGTCTCATCCGCTCTAGTAGGAGGGAATATATCCAATCCAACTAATAATAATTAGTAAATTGTCCAAAAAGTCAATCACTATGAATAATAAATATCTAAACGTCCAATAGATAATTTTTATTGGCTATAATATTTTTGGTTAACCAAAAAAGTGAGATTAACTCTCCGAAATTTTCTTTTGTTTTCGGGGCGTTCCAGTTTGGAACTAAAATCAAATGATGTTCGATTTTAGCCCAATTTTCAACTGTCTCCAAATTCATTCACACCAGTTCCACCGCAAAGCCTACGTCATTGCCAGCGCAAATCAAAAATCTGTGCCTCGATTAGACCTCGTATTAAGGAGTTATTAAAAAAAATTGTTCCGAAAATTATAATTATAATAATAAACTGATAAAATAATTAACTTATTTACAACTTTACCTTCTTCTCCAATTTGAATTGCCACTCTTCCAGTTTTCCACCATCACCATTAGTCGATCGTTCATTACTTCTCTCTTCCTCCACGACACAAGATAACATAATCCGACAACTCCAACGGCTTCATCGCCGAATTCCGCAACTCCCAGCACCAAAAATGACACACCCGAAACACCTACAAAATCGCGGCACCCTCCATTTGCTGCCATCTGTATGCATGTCACCACCTCTCCCCTTAATCGCATCCTCTATGGCATGGCGTTGGGTTGCCTAACGCCTCCCTTAACACAAAATGCACTTCCATTAAATCAATCGACGATTAGGTTTGTGAAAATCTAAAACCCTAGATTTATATTCAAATAAAATTTTGACTGCTAAGCTCTAACCAAAAGACGCAGCCAATTTACTAACATCATGAGGAAGCTAAAGCCAAAACAAGTTCTAAGAACTAAATTTTATAATTTTATTAAGTATAAATTTTGTTTTAATTTTTTTTTTTCTTTTTCTCCTCTGGTAATGATATATGTAAAGGAGGAGATGACATGGGAGTAATGGGCTTGAAGATTTGAGGGCTTAAAGATGTGAGGACCTATACCAAATAGCATTCCCTATTAGACAAAAGGATGGTCTCACATTAGCCTGAAGAGAGACGAGAGCATGCTTATTCTTAAAATGGTAGTAATTGGTCAATTAGAAGTCCAAATCATGCGTATGTGGATAAAGGGTGCAACTAGGTATTTTTTTGGGATGAGGGGCCAGTTCCAACAGCATTTCCCCTATTTTCTATGGACACGCAATGGTCTCACATTAGCCTGAAGTGAGACGAGGGGCAGGTTTATGTTGGATTTTGAGGTAATAAGAAGACTCAATAGGTGGAGCAAAAGTTAGTATGGGCATGGTGGCAGTTACACATGCGACTTCCATTCTGGTGCTCAGTAGTCGCTATGAGTTCCAAGCACTATGTATGTGTCTTTCGTAGACACCATTGCCTTCTGTGTAGGGAGCTATGTATCATATGTATCCATAGTGGTTGCTTTATGCATCTTTCGTAGATACCATTGGTTGCTTTGTAGGGAGTTACCTAGTCTTTGGTCCGTAGTAAGGTCTATGGAGTAGCAGGCCGATCGAAGGGTAGAATTAGGAATTCGGCCTAATTATAGGATTACGAATTCAGCCTAATCAAAGCAGCAATCAAGAACAAGTGCAAACAATCAAATTTAACCTATCTTATAGTTAATCGTGTTTATTTTCAGTTTATCTCTTTTCTATTTCATTTGTTTCCTCTTTATATACTAGAACTGTTGTAGAGTCTATTACTTTTGCTTTGTTTAAAGACTCTAGTAATTACTATCATTCACCAGACTTTTAGTTTGACCTACTTCTCTATTTTCCCCATTTCCCCCCTTAAGCAATCAAGGGAGAGGACAATAGATTGCAGTTGCTTGGAGATTTCTTGGAGGAGTTTGCTACAATGTATTTCTTTTCTTTCAGCTTTTGTTCTTTCTATATATTGGCTTATTAAGACGGATATTATGTAATATTTTTTTGAGACTATGAGTTTTTGTTTCATGAGACATATTGGATTTTTAGATATGTATGTAGTCTTTGATCGACTTATTTATGAAGCCATTATGAAGTTTTGTTTTAATTAAGTTATTATTTTAACTTTTCGTTGTTTTTATCTATTTTTGTCTTGTGAATCTTAGCCTCTGTTAGCTTTAGTTTTACCAATAATACACCACGCCTTTTAATGTGTCCTTTTGAGTATATTAAGGGGTGTGGGATGTTTAACTTGGTATCAGAGCCTAAGGTTGCAGGATTTCAAAAAATATATTTTTAAAAGCAGTATTTTTCAAAATAACTTGTTTTTAAAAGTATTTTTTAGAAAAGAACTTTTGGAATTGATTTTAAGTATAAAAGAGATTTTATAAAAATCCCCTTATAAGTCCAGTTCAATCACCCTTTGACTCTTTCCTAAACTATCCTTTTCTTTTCGTAGAATGGCTGATTTCCTGAACCTTCCCGAGGGCATTCCAGTCCTAGCATGGTTTCATAAGTATTTACAAGTCATGGCTCCAGAGGTGCATGGGCATGCGCCCAATCTTACATTAGCGGGTGTGAATCCCACCAGCCCACCTGCCGCCATCAATCTCTCTAAGCTTTCTACAGATTTTGCGAGTTTGGGTGGGAAGATTTTTTCGAGCAAGGAGCCTTTTGTAGAGGCGAGAGCATGACTTAGGGACACAGAGAAGATTTTTGGTCTTTTGGACTGGATGATCAACAGCGAGTTCAGCTAGCCTCTTGGCAGCTGAAGGAGGAGGCATCTTATTAGCGAAAGATGATCGAGTTGGAAGGAAGGAATATTACTTGGAATGAATTCTAGGAGCGATTCGAAAGGAAGTTTCTGTCTCGGGTGGAAGAGAGTGTTCAGTTGGAGAGGTTTATCAATTTAAAGCAAGGGAGTCTGTCTACTAAGGAATACATCAATCAATTCAATAAGCAGTCGCGATTTAGTATGGATTTGGTGAAAATGCATCATAAGAAAGCATGAAATTTGCGAAGCGAATGAATCAAACCCTTCAGGGATTATTTCTCACTCACGTACCGATGAGGGATACTTATGTGTCTTTTCTCGAGATGGCGCTTATGTCGGATGCAGTCAAGGCGGGAGCATCTAAAGAGGTAGTTAAGTTAGAAAGTTCAAAGTGGTGGGACAACAACAATAAGAAGAAGAAAGGTGATGGTCCTCAGAAGCAGATTAAGAAAGGAATAAAGTGTCGTAATTGTAGGAATATGGGACATATTTCCAAGGATTTTAGGAAGGAGAAGATGAAGGGTAAGTGCTATACTTGCGGGCAGCATGGTTATATAAGTAGGAGTTGTCCCTAGGGAGCTGGTCAGGAAGCGAGTGCACAAATTGCGCAAATTCAGGCGTTAGACGCAACACCTTTCAGTAGCATTTCGGATAGAGGTAGGAAGGTCATAGTTGAAGGTTTGATTTCTATATCTGATTTTCCCATTTGGATATTATTTGATTCTAGAGCATCACACTCTTTTATTTCTAGCTCTCTAGTAGATTGTTTGCACTTGGATATATCATTAGTAATAGACCCCATTATTGTTTCAAACCCCATAGGAGGATCGACACACTTATCTATGATTTGTAGGGATTTGAAAATCTTTATCCTAGGCATAGAATTTGATTGCGATGCCAATGTTTAGGAGTCTTAGGGTATAGGATGATCTTAGGGATGGATAGCTATCCACATAAGTAGCTATATTAGACTGCGAGAAGAGAGTCGTTAGACTTGAGACTTGTAGTGGTAGGACTATGGAGGTATCTTGCAACCCGCAAGGGTCGATCATGTTGAGTTTTCTCTGTTTCCTCGATTCATCTTCAACAAAGTTGCATTTGGTTCATGTTGTTAGAGATTTTTCAGACATCTTTGAGGAGGTAAAGGAACTGCCCCCTAAGAGAGAGATTGACTTCAGGATTTATTCGACTGAGAATGCCAAGCCAGTAGTATTACCTGTGAGGCGCATGGCACTTAGGGAGAGGAAATAATTGAGCAAGCAGATCCGTGAGCTTTTGGAGAAGGGATTCATAAGAAGGTGCATATTAAAGTGGTGAGCGCCAGTCGTCTTCACCACTAAGGTAGATGGTTCTCTCTGACTTTGCACGGACTATAGGGAATTAAATAAGCTCATCAAGAAGAACCGATATCCACTCCCTAGGATTAATGATCTTTTGACCAGTTAGTAGGCTCTTTAGTTTTCTCTCAGCTTGATTTAGCCATGGGATTCCATCATCTTAGGGTGGTGGAGGACAGTATAGATATGACTGCGTTTAGGACACCAGACGGATTCTATGAGTGGATGGTTATGCCTTTTTGGGCTAACAAATTCCCCAGCCCATTTCGTTGAGCCGTGTTTTTTAGAAATGTCCTACATAGGTTCGTGGTGATGTTCGTGGATGACATTATGGTGTTTTCCAAGAAGTATGGAAGAGCATGTTGTCACCTTAAGAAATTACTTCGTATAGTTGAAGATAGAATTCTTGAAGTATCAGTTTTGGCATAAGGAAGTGCGTTTCTCGAGGCATGGAGTCTACATATTGTAGGAATGATTTTGTACACATAGAATTCGAATTTTAGCAAAACCAAAGAAAGGTAGGCAAAGGTTAAAGATGTACAATAGAAATTTGGTAGATAAGAAAGCCCATGTGTAGATAATTGCAGAGGTTATAATTGCTTCACACAAGTGGATTTAATGGTAACGCCTTAGAATAAGTATAAGCAGCAAAGAGTATGAGTAAAAGACTTCAGTTTAGGAAAGGTACTCTTAGGGTAGTAGGTAGGAAAATCCACTTTATGTCTAACCCTATAAAATGAAATTATTAGAATTGAAAAGAAGAATTGTCAATATCTTTAAAAGTAAATATTGGGTTTTTGGAAATATAGTAAGAAATTTAAATTTGTTTTTATATGATAAAATTTTTAAAGAAATTCTTTTTGAATTTTTTTATTATAGAGCATATATAGCTCACTGGTTTCTTTGTAAGTAAACAAAAATTGTAAATATAAAAACATAGAGTTTATTAAGTATCAAAAAGATAGGTTACAACATTTATTGTTGTAATAAATGTTTTCGCGAAAAATAAAAGGAGCATAGACAGTAACCCTATTGTTATTGTAAGTATCTCCAAAGAGAAATGTTTTTATATAGTATATGAGATTTATTAGTATTTATTAAATTCATACGCTAGTACTTTTGGGTTGTAGTAACAGTATTTTACTCAACATCTATTTTAAACCCAAACAAAAATATTTTTAAAGATAATTTCTAAGAATAGAAATAAAAAAGATTTATGAATATACTTATTATTTAAATAAGTATACAAAAATGTTTTCGGGTTATAGATACATTAAAACAATTTTAAAGATGAGTTTTTCTAAAAAGAAAATGTGAAAGTTAGATGATAGAAAATATTTATCATGGAAGAATATAAATTAAACATACTTTAATCTATTGAATGAAAAGAATAATGGTATTATTTCCCATGAAACCAATAAAAATATTTTGTGTATGTCATAAGGGAATACATGAAAGAGATGTACAAGGTGTGGGAAGCACCATATTTTGTTTAGCCCCGTTTCAAAAGTATTGAATAAATTCCTTGTAACTTCACAAAAACACGAGGTCTCTTTTAAAAGGTTTATAGAAGATTTTAGCGTTAATAACTTCTCATAAGAGAAAGTAGTTCCAATGCATTAAGGCATGAGGCTGTTAAGTAGGATAAGAGGATGTTCTGGAAACACATAAATGATATTTTTAAGATATTTTAAAAGAAAATGGTTTGGTAAAAAAGTAAATAAGTTTTTGAAATGAAAAACTTAAAGTAAAATTTGAAAATTCAAATTTTTATAGAAACTGTGAAAGTCTTTGCAACGTCCGCCTTTTCGCACGCTCTAAATCGACACACGTGCCAATTCAAACCATACGGAAGGGCGGATTTTTATGGGGTAGATAAGAAAAAAACAAGAAAGAAATAAAACAAACAGAATCTCACAGTGGAAGGATAAAATATAATAATCAAATATATAGTTCATGAAGCTGTTTTTCAAAATATTTAATTATACTTACAATATATATCAGAGTTATACATACCATAGAATATCAATAATGCAGCGGAATACAATAGTGTAGTGGAATAATATAATAGGTAATAGAAATCAAATCTTCATCTTCGTCCTCCAGAGCTAGAGTCTTCGAATCTTGAAATACTCAGGCTGACCTGAGCAAATTGAAAAGACAAAACACTCGAGTCAGAACTAAAAGATCTTATATAAGTTAAATCAACAATAAATATGAGTGCGGTAACTTAAGAGATGCTCGGAATTCACATCTCCTAAGGATCCGTTAAACTATTTACTATGTAGTAATATTTCGCTATTATAACAGTGTCTATTAGTAAAATAAACTTACTTTAAAATAGCGTTAAGGAGTGACCCAATATTCCCCTTAACACATAATATATTCCCATAGTCTATAAAGTACCATAATCTCCCCCGTACTGGGCGTCGTCAGAGGGCACTCCATAGGTATGGTACAAAAAAAAACGTATAAGGCGCGCTAGGGTAGGTGACACGGCACAAATAGACAATGCCAGGGTAGATATACCAATTACGCTTCCGGGTCGGTGGTAACGCATAGCCGCAGCTACCGTCCACCTCGAGCCACACTCCCAAAGAAATCAAAAGTGGCCACCGAATAAATCCAAAGTCAGAGTAGAAAATCGAATGGATGTGTCCGATAAAAGGGGCTGCCTTCTTAACCCGTCAATCGCTCCTGTTTTAGCCACCTTATGCCAACTCACGGGAGTTGGGTCCACGTATTTACCTCAAAGGAAACGCCCTGCCATCCTACTTCATTCTGGAATCTCCACCGCATACATGGTTGTTGAAGTGGTTTTCGGAGTTGGCAGAGAGTATGACAACTTCCGATCCCGGTCCCTTCAACAACCAAATGTTATTATAACACCGCGGTCATTTTAAAATAATTATACTTCAAACAAAACATAATATCCCTTTCAAAACATATAAATACGATATCATTTCTGTTTTAAAAACCCAAATAAATATTCTTCAAATATATCCTTTTCTGAAACCATAACATTTTCAAAGTTATAATATTCCGAAACCAAAACTTGAATATATATAGCCTTTCATAACATAAACTTTGAATTTCATAACCTTGAAATAAAACTACACCACTTAAATGGTTTAAATATTAAATTACTTTATAAAATAAAATAACTTCTTTAATTTCACAAATAAATTTCAAATACCGATTTGAACCTCCAAATAAACCATTTCAATTTCAATATATTTCAAAGCTTAAAAATTCAATACTTCAAAACTAAATTTTATAATTCATATATATATATACACACACACACACCAATTTCACTTTTTCTATTATTTAGTTTTGAAATATTTACTTAATAAATCCAATATATTTTAAGTAAAACTTTTAACTTCAAACAGCTGGATATTCTTCAATTTATTTAACTCGATATATTCGTTTATCTCAACATTTTAATTTCATTTAAATCCCTTTAAACCAACTCAAGTTATAAAGATCATACCCTTTAAAAACTCCATTTTTATTTAAATTCCAAATCAAATTTATTCAAGTAAAATTCTTAAATAATTCAATTTAAACCAATTCCATCTTTATTTTCCAACTTAAATTTCATTTAAGTCATTTCAACTCTATATATACAAAATCTTAAATAGGTACTAAACCATATAATATAAAACAATCAAACTCCATTATTAACTCATTTTATTAAATCAACTTTATACGTAGCTTAAATTCAAGAATTTAACTTCAAGAATTTAACTATCTATATATATAAAATAATATTAATATAACATCAAAAATTAATACTTATTAAACCGTATATTCCTTTCCAAAACCATAGAAAATCATTTCAAAATAATTTTACATATATCGACCGCGGTGCCTGTATAATATTCTCTATCATGTGGTCAAGTGATATGGATATTTATCATTTTAATCTGTAATTTAAAATAAAAATTATGGTTATATATCATTTCAAGCCGCAATCCCGAATAAAATGAAAATGCTCAATAACTTGCAGTGTATACAATATATAATACAGCATCCATTCATCCAATATCAATCATCAACCATTTATAACAATCATCATCCAATATAAACAATAACATCACTATAGAACGGATAATAAACAACAAGTATTAACTAGCAGTCTATATTCAATAATAAATTAAAACTGTTTAACTGGCAATTTATATGCAATAATAAATAAATAAATATTTAATCGGCAGTTTATACGCAAAAATAAATTAAATAACAATTCAATTTAAATAAATGCAATCTAATGAGATGATGATTAAATATATGCCCAACAATTGTAGATAAATTTTTAAATCACATCAAAATTCAATTTAACAAACATAAGAAATCTTAGAAGTTGTGAGTGGATTAAAACACTCATTTTTTGAATTTAAATTGAATTTTAAATTCAATTTAAACCCGAAAATTTGACAGTCTCCGAATTCGTCCAAACCTGCGTCATAAAGTCCGGAATTTTATTACGATCCTAACAAAAAAAATCGCGCGTGAATTGGATCTCGTATGCATAAGTTATGTCGATTAGAACGAGTTGAAAATTAAATTTATAATACAAAACAAAACAGACTAACCTTCATGCCACGTCATTACGAATTTCACGCGTTCTTTCTGCTTCGTTCGAAACCAGGTAGCGCACGGTCAACTCCACTTTGACCTTTCAATCCACCGCGCCGCCAGCCACTAGGGCGCTGCAAATTTTCCCCACGTACTCCCCCTCGCACGCCGCACGCCCACCTAGGTCCGGTCCCAGCTTGAGCCGCAGCCGTTCAACCCTATGGCCGAAACCCTAATCGAAAATCTGACCGTCGATTTGACGAGCAAACTATGCTGATGCGACCCCCTCGGTCTACTCTTCGAAATCCAGAAACGGTTCGTCGATCCGTCGAGTTTCATTTCGACGTGATGAACGACCGAAAATTCTTCGATTTTTACTGATCTGACGATGAACAAAACGAAAAACGAATTATGGATCTGAGTTATGCTCGTTGAGAGCTTCAAAATATATTCTTTCTAAATTTTTCTAAGGAGTTTGGATTCTTGACTTTGATTTTGAAATGGAATTGGATATGGAATTTTGTTGTCTACCATTGAGAAGGAGAGATAGCTAAATTGCGTACAGACAAATGAGAATGTGGGGAATTACGGTTTATAACCGAGTTTATATGGGTAGGTTAGAAATTAGAATGGATGGATAAGGTTGGATATACGTGCTAACTCCAAAGTGGCCCAAAAAGCCCGTTTCGACTCTGGAACGAAATTGGGTCAACCCATATACCAAAATAGATATTTTAAAATATTTTAAACACGATGGAAAAGGTTTCACATCCAAATTCCATCGTATGAAGAAGTTATGTTACAATCAATATTTTTCAAATTGATTTCAATTTCATTTATTTCAAGGCGTTTCGAGCCCGTATGATCAAGCGACAAGTCCATCATTACGAAACTTGAAATCCTACAATAATTCACCGTTACGGATCCGATGAAACTCGTTTTTGTCGAAATCCGAGTCAGTGGCCAAAATGGTTGTTTTTACACGAATTAAATAAATTTATAATTAATTGATTAAATCCAAATTTAAATTTCAATTCTAAAATTGACAAATTTTATCACCCTTATATTTCTCAAACATTTACAATGATTTAAACAAATTTAAAGTTAATTTTGAGTTGATTAATTCACAAATTCCAATGTTAACCTCAATTTCAATATTTATTAAATTTTAAAATTATAAAATAAAACTCCAAAAATCCATTTATTAAATTCTTAACCCTTGTTATTCGAGTCTTATTACAATAAGAATGTAGCTAACATTGCTTTTAAGTCTTGGTTCCTAATATCCACCTATTTTGACTTAATTTCAATTAACGTATAAATTAAATTACCTTTAATTGCAATTAATCCTATTATTAAAATTTAAATTCCAAAAAAAAAATTAATAATAAGTTAATTAAATCAAATTTACAATTCGACTTTAATTATTTACAAAAAAATTCAATTTGGATTACTTGGTAAATTTAGAATCCTCTAAATAACTTTCAACATCAATTTATCATTGACTAATTCACAATTTACAATATTAAATTACATTTTCAATTTATCCAATAATTAAAACATAAATTCCCAAGGAATTTGTTTATTTGGTTTTTAAATCCTGTTATTCACTAAATTGTCACCTCATAGTTACAATTAACATTGGTTTGTATTTATTACATTCACACCTTTAGTTATTGCGTAAATTCTCATTAATATACATTAAAGTTTATTTAATTCCAATTGATTCACATTTTAATTATTAAACCAAATAAACGGGTAACCTATAACATGTGTTACCATGATTTTAATTACACCTATGAATTCCCTATTATCAAGCTAATGTTAAAATTCTTAAATACTTCTGTTTTCATTTAATTACCCTTTACTATATTATTATTATTCCATTAACAAATTTAGTAATTACATTCGTCTCTTACATTTCAAACTCATAACCAATTTTAACAAATTTCAAAAATTCCCCAGCCCTCCCCTTTCCATTTATCCATTTTATTAAGTTTACATTAATAAATCTTTTCTTCCATTCCTCAAATTCAACAACTAGTTCTATTATGAATACCGTTAATGTTATTTCCAAATATCCCTTAATTAAAATTAAAGTAAAATTTTATTTATTTTTATTTCAGTTGATTCAAAATTCAATTCCTAAGTCTTAATATACTCTAAATTAACAACTTCTAAACATGGTATTACTTCACATATTAATGTAACTTTTATTTATTGTATTAACATTTATTTCAAATTCTAGTTCCATCAACTAATTAAACAGGTAACCTAAAATATATGCTTACAAGCCAAATATTACACCAATTGTCATATTCTGAATGGAGTTAGCATTAATTTCAAAAATTATCTAAAATTTACATTAATATACTATTTTATTACCATTATGAAATTAAATCCCTAATTTATTTAATGCAATCAATTTTGACCTTTCAGTTATTTCAATTAATTGGGGTTGCGCAAATTAATTATTTATTAACTTACATTATCATAATTGCATTAATTTACATTCAGTTATAAATTAATACACTGATTTCATTTGTAAATTAAATGCTTACCTTTATAAGCTTCGTTCACAAACAATATTTCAATTACTATAGGACATTGATTTAATTCAATTTACTATTTAATATAATTAATTCATTAAATAAATTCACTATTTACCTTTATTTTCATATATTCAATTCTTAGCCTAGTATAACAATTTACACCACTTCAGTTTATTCGTAATTTATTTCAACTGTTAATACTTAGCTTAAATTTCCATGGTTTCATTTAATTTTCAACATTTGCTTTATTATTAATTATAAAATTTTTATTTCTTTCTAAATTAAATTACATAAATCTTATTAAAATGACAAATTTTAATTAACGAAAATTACGGGTCGTTACACTCTCCCCCACTCAAAACTTTTCGTCCCGAAAAGGAAAAATAAGGGAAAAGAAGAATTTATAAATCAATATATATTATTCAAAACATTATATTCATAACAATAAGTTTACAGAATTAGATAATTTAAATAAAATATATAGATTTAAAACAATTAAATCTTTTATATTCAAATTAATAAGGTTTGAAAATATTTTCTAAGTCCAAAATTTACGGAAAATTTCGGTAGAGTCTCCTTTGTATGGAGAGACTCGGGAGAAGATATAATATCAATATAACAATATAGAACATATATTTTCCAAAATAATATATCCCAACATGGGAAAACAATATAATAACGCTATAAACCGTAATCCAAAAACATATCTATTTGTCGGGCAATTAACGCATATTTTTATGGAACCAAAAGCAGTAGCAATTGCTTCCATAACCTGCATTTCACTTATATAATCTAAAAGAGTTAATACTTATATAAAATGAAATATTGAAGTTGTTTCAACCATAACAACAATAAATGCAAACATCAATCACTTGCAACCAGGCATACAACCATCACATAGAATCAACACATATCAATCATTCATTCATATCAAACAAAACAAATAGTTAAATTGTACAGAATGAAGAATAAACTGCTAAGTGCATCTTTTACTCAACAGTCTTAGATGAAACGAAATAGATTATTCATACATCCAACATCTTAAAGTATCCTTGTCTAAACACCATAAACCAAACAAACAGCACTTCCAAACAATAAATCAAGTTAATTTTCAATTTCATAGCATTATTGTTTGCTTTCCCTTAATTTATATTTATTTCTTGCAAATTTTCATTTATTTCTTGCAATTATTCATAATACTTACACTTCTATTACTAGTAGCATTTCAATTATACTTAAGTTATAACACTACACATTAAATTCTTATTTATTAAGGTGATTCATTAAACCTTTTCATTATATAAAAAAATTCTTGTACAATTTCCTGTTACAATTTCTTATTAAACATTTCAACTTTTAATATTTGGTAAGTAATATATATGCCTTTAAGAATGTAATTGAAAGTTATACAAGTTTTTCTTAATTCTTTTACTTAATTTACTGTTCAATAATAATCCTTTGTTTTATATGTTACAAAATTTTGAATTTCCTTTTGATTTCATTCATAACCTAGCATTAAACTTCTTATTTTAATTAAAGGTTCTAATTATAAATTAGTTACATTCAATTTCACTATAATAATTGAAATTATTAATTAACAGAAACTTAAGAACTAAATACCGGGTATAATTTCAAATTATTTTAAAATAATAGATAAATGTATACACTTACAGTTTATATATCCAATTATATTTAAAACAATTTTAAAATTTATATTTGTTTATCAAAACAAATCTGCAGTAATGTGACACCCCACCTCTATACCCACGCTAGCCAAGAACATTACGGAGTAGTGCTGTCAACTAGCGCGGAGAATAAGGCTGTTGAGGAGCGACCATCCATGTAATTTCTTATCACACGGTGGCTATAAATAATCTTCGGAAACAAACGTAGAAATAAGCATAACGCAAATCAGTCACAGACATCCATATCACAAAGGCGGAAGAAGATATGAATATATAACTAACACGTGAAAGTGTACATCAAAGTAGTGGTCAAAAGATCCACAATAATACAAAAGAATAGCAACACGTGCTATACAAAAGAATACAACTATGAGTCTATATCTCAAGTGTATACAACAAAAACTGCTAATCTAAACAGTTAGCCAAAAGTCAGAGTGATGAATCCCTGAGAAGAAGTCAAGCAGAAGCACCTGTAACATCTCGGTCTGACCCGAGTATTATTTAAGAAAAATAATAAACGAGTCAGTCTAGCTATAAATATCAGATGACAAGATATAACATAAAAGATATGGCATAAACATAAAATATCCATAATGACATACCACTATAAGTATGTAAATAATGATCAACAGAAGATCAATCAATAAGAGATAATCAATATCACAAGAATCTTCTCAAAGATTCGGAAAGGGCATCATACCCCAAACTTGTACTCATAACAAGTTAATGACATAAATTCTAGAAATCAATGCAAGAAGTCCAGAAATCATAGAAAAGAGAAAGAGGCCTATCACATGACGGTCCGAAGACCAAGGGGAGCTACCCCACATGTGTGAATCGAATCACACAGGTTAAGGTCCAGACTAACCAAAAAGCAAAAAGGGATGTGTGAGTGGAATCACACAAGTGGTGTCTAGTCTAACCTCGCAACAAGAGACATCGCACAGTTGCTAGTCTAAAGCATCAGAATGATCGTCATGATCAACGAGAAGTGTCAATTACACTAAGCTAGTAAATATAGAAGTTTAGCTTCATGTCCCATAACCACTTGCTTAACTTAAATATTTACGAACAAACTGTAAATCTTCACTAATAAAATTGTCACAAGAGGTTCAATCGAACAAGTCCAAGAATTAACCGACGAAGTGAACGCAAGCGTTTCATACCACTTGTTTTACTAAGTCGTTTAATTAGATTTCTCATCCGAGTGAGGTAAAGGTTTGTATATACTAATAGATTGGAAAACGGTTTAAGAAAAGAGCTTTGTTATTAAAAATAGAGTTGAAATTGTTTGTTAAAAGAGTTTTGATATTTACTACTAGTATTGAAACCTTTATATTATAAAATGACAAAACACAGAAGCAATTATATAAACAATCAATCACAAAGATCGCATACGGAGATGTGAATAAGATCCAAGGAAATCAGCTCAATGTTTTTCAGATAAGATCCCCTACGGAGGGGGGGTCCAGGGGGGTGGCAACCCCCCAAGGTGGGGGTGCGGGGGCAACGCCACCGCTTACGGGGTACGACCTAGTGAAGACAAAAAGGGGGTCTAACGACCTAAGAGGGATAGGGTCGAGCGACCTAACGGTTGCGACCTAGGGGTCTAAGGGGTCAAGCGACTTAGTGGTTGCGACCTAGAGGTATTCGCGACCTAACGATGACTCACGACCCAACATGGCCGACTTAACAGAGGTCGCGACCTAACAGGATAACTCGTGACCGACTTAAGAGTTGCGTGACTGAAGGGTTGCACGACTTAAGGGTTGCACGACTTAAGGGTTGCACGACTTAAGGGTTAGGCCAGGAGCGACCTAACGAGATAAGGTCCAACGACCTACGAGTTAAGGGTCCAACGACCTATCGGGATAACTCGTAACCGACTTAAGAGTTGCGTGACTGAAGGGCTGCACGACTTAAGGATTGCACGACTTAAGGGTTGCACGACTTAAGGGTTGCACGACTTAAGGGTTAGGCCAGGTACGACCTAGTGAAGACAAAAAGGGGGTCTAACGACCTAAGAGGGATAGGGTCGAGCGACCTAACGGTTGCGACCTAGGGGTCTAAGGGGTCAAGCGACTTAGTGGTTGCGACCTAGAGGTGTTCGCGACCTAACGATGACTCACGACCCAACATGGCCGACTTAATAGAGATCGCGACCTAACAGGATAACTCGTGACCGACTTAAGAGTTGCGTGACTGAAGGGTTGCACGACTTAAGGGTTGCACGACTTAAGGGTTGCATGACTTAAGGGTTAGGCCAGGAGCGACCTAACGAGATAAGGTCAACGACCTACGAGTTAAGGGTCCAACGACCTATCGGGATAACTCGTAACCGACTTAAGAGTTGCGTGACTGAAGGGCTGCACGACTTAAGGGTTGCACGACTTAAGGGTTGCACGACTTAAGGGTTGCACGACTTAAGGGTTAGGCCAGGAGCGACCTAACGAGATAAGGTCCAACGACCTACGAGTTAAGGGTCCAACGACCTATCAGGATAACTCGTAACCGACTTAAGATTTGCGTGACTGAAGGGTTGCACGACTTAAGGTTTAACTCGTAAACGACTCACGACCTATGGATGAACGACTTAACTCCGAACGAGCTAAAAATGGCCAGAACGACCTAGGGTTAACTCGTAAACGACTCACGACCTATGGATGAACGATTTAACTCCGAACGAGCTAAAAATGGCCAGAACGACCTAGGGTTAACTCGTAAACGACTCACGACCTATGGATGAACGACTTAACTCCGAACGAGCTAAAAATGGCCAGAACGACCTAAGTGCAGAAAATTCACCAAAACGCTAAAAATTGGAGTTTTTCGCCAATCCAATCCAAACCAAATGCTAACATGCATGCAATGATAGGGAATCATTCCCAACAGTCCAATATAGTTATAGGCTAGAATTGTGAGATAAAAATCTCACCTTTGCACAAATTCAATGAAGAAGGAGCTTGAAACAATGGAGAAGCAACTACAAGCTAGAATCCAATGTCTTCACTTTGATTTTGGAGTTGAATGATGGATTTAAAGTTGAAACCTAAGCTTGGAGTTTTAATTTCCTCTTCCACTCACCATTAATGCAAAAGCTTGGTTGTTAGGAAATTTATGAAGAGTGAGAAGAAGGAAGGGGGTTTGGGCTTGAGTTATAATGGCAATCTAACCCAAAGTCCAAAGCGGGAAAAGTTAGTGAAGTTCCACTAACTCCAAACCTACCAATGTTTATACTTAAAAAAATTGTAAACGGCATTTCGAACTCAATGGAAGTGGTCTCGAGTCCTAATTTGACCGTTTGCAAAAAGTAGCTTTTCGGACCAATATCCGATTAACGACAAAATATTTAAATAAAATATTTAAATATAAAATCGATAAATATGCGGGTTGTTACAAGTAACTACAGTGGCCTTCCCACTTCAAAACTCGAAAATGAATGTCGATGATGCATGCACTCATCACCGAAATTATTTTCCAGCGACAGAGAGGGGAGTACAGAACTTATTTCTTTTCCAAATTTCTTTTAAAACAATTCTTTCAAATTATGTCAAAATATTCATATCAGAAAATACTTCTAATAATAATATTATTATTATTATATTCCGTCATCATTCAAAAGAAATTTTCGAAAATCTCGGACTTAAGTTCTAAAATTTTCAATTTTCATTCATTTTATCTTAAATCTTATTTCAACTATTATTTATAACTTTCATTGCCTAATAACCAATATATTGCAACCAAATATAACTTTTATAAAAATTTACTTTATATATATAGAAAATATAATAGGCAAAATTATTTCATTTACCTATATTAAAACCAAATATTATGTCGGTCTGTCCTATTAAGTGTTTAGAAATCCCTACTGATGTCATAGCGTCCCATGCACCAACCAGAATTCATAAATACAAAACGGAACAGATTAACACAATATTAAAACGTTTTTATAATACTAACAAGTACGCTCTCTCATATATATACACATCGACTCCCGTAGGGTATTACTACCTTATTGATAAAGAGTCAGACCCCACAAAGCTAAGGTTTATCGCTAAACCAAAGCTCTGATACCAGATGTAACATCCAGCCTTTTCGCGCGCTTTAAATCGACATCCGTGCCAATTCAAACTATACGGAAGGGCGGATTTTTATTGGGTAAATAAGAAGAAAACAAGAAAGAAATAAAACAAATAGAATCTCACAGCGGAAGGATAAAATATAATAATCAAATATACAGTTCATGAAGCTGTTTTTCAAAATATTTAATTATACTTACAATATATAACATAATTATACATACCATAGAATATCAATAATGCAGCGGAATACAATAGTGTAGTGGAATAGTATAATAGGTAATAGAAATAAAATCTTCGTCTTCGTCCTCCAAAGCTAGAGTCTTCGAATCCTGAAATACTCAGGCTGACCCGAGCGAATTGAAAAGACAAAACACTCGAGTCAGAACTAAAAGATCTTATGTAAGTTAAATCAACAATAAATATGAGCGCAGTAACTTAAGAGATGCTCGGGATTCACATCTCCTAAGGATCCGTTAAACTATTTACTATGTGGTGATATTTCGCTATTATAATAGTGTCTATTAGCAAAATAAACTTACTTTAAAATAGCGTTAAGGAGTGACCCAATATTCCCTTTAACACATAATATATTCCCATAGTCTATACAGTACCGTAATCTCCCCCGTACTAGGCATCGTCAGAGGGCACTCTATGGTACAAAATAAAATCGTATAAGGCGTGCTAGGGTAGGTGACACGGCACAATTAGGCAATGCGAGGGTAGATATACCAATTACGTTTCCGGGTCAGTGGTAACGCATAGCCGCAGCTATCGCCCACCTCGAGCCACACTCCCAAATCAAAGAAACCAAAAGTGGCCACCGAATAAATCCAAAGTCAGAGTAGAATATCGAAGGGATTTTGTTCGATAAAAGGGGCTACCTTCTTAACCCGTCAATCGCTCCTGTTTTAGCCACCTTATGTCAACTCACGGGAGTTGGGTCCACGTATTTACCTCAAAGGAAATACCACCAACATCCTGCCTCATTCTGGAATCTCCACCGCGTACATGGTTGTTGAAGTGGTTTTCGGAGATGGCAGAGAGTATGACAACTTCCGATCCCGGTCTCTTCAACAACCAAACGTTATTATAACACCGCGGTCATTTTAAAATCATTATACTTCAAACAAAATATAATATCCCTTACAAAACATATAAATACGATATCATTTCTATTTTAAAAACCCAAATCAATATTATTTTCAAATATATCCTTTTCTGAAACCATAACATTTTCAGAGTTATAATATTCCGAAACCAAAACTTGAATATATAGCCTTTCATAACATAAATTTTGAATTTCATAACCTTGAAATGTAACTACACCACTTAAATGGTTTAAATATTAAATTACTTTATAAAATAAATAGCTTCTTTAAATTTACAAATAAATTCCAAATAACGATTTGAACCTCCAAATAAACCATTTCAATTTCAATATATTTCAAAGCTTAAAAATTCAATACTTCAAAACTAAATTTTATAATTCATACATATATATACACCAATTTCACTTTTTCTATTATTTAGTTTTGAAATATTTACTTAATAAATCCAACATATTTTAAGTAAAACTTTTAACTTCAAACAGCTGGATATTCTTCACTTTATTTAATTTGATATATTCGTTTATCTTAACTTTTTAATTCATTTAAATCCCTTTAAACCAACTCAAGTTATAAAGATCATACCCTTTAAAAACTCCATTTTTATTTAAATTCCAAATCAAATTTATTTAAGTACAATTCTTAAATAATTCAATTTAAACCAATTCCATCTTTATTTTCCAACTTAAATTTCATTTAAGTCATTTAAACTCTATATGTACAATATATTAAATAGGTACTAAACCATATAATATAAAATAATCAAACACCATTATTAAACCATTTTATTAAATAAATTTTATATATAGCTTAAATTCAAGAATTTAACTATATATATATATATAAAATAATATTAATATAACATCAAAAACTAATACTTATTAAACCGTATATTCCTTTCCAAAACCATAGAAAATCATTTTAAAATATTTTTATATATATAGATCGCGGTGTCTGTATAAAATTCTCTATCCTGGTCAAGTGATATGGATATTTATCATTTCAATCCGTAATTTAAAATAAAAATAACGGTTATATATCATTTCAAACGGTAATCGCGAATGAAATAAAAATGCTCAATAACTTGCAGTATATAAAATATATAATACAGCATCCATTCATCCAATATCAATTATCAACCATTTACGACAATGATCATCCAATATAAACAATAACGTCACTATAGAACGGATAATAAACAACAAGTATTAACTAGCAGTTTATATTCAATAATAAATTAAAACTGTTTAACTGGCAGTTTATATGCAATAATAAATAAATAAAAATTTAATTGGTAGTTTACATGCAAAAATAAATTAAATAACAACTTAATTTAAATAAATGCAATCTAACTGAGATGATGATTAAATATATGCCCAACAATCGTAGATAAATTTTTAAATCACATCAAAATTCAATTTAACAAACATAAGAAATCTTAGAAGTTGTGAGTGGATTAAAACACTCACCTTTTGAATTTAAATTGAATTTTAAATTCAACTTAAACCCAAAAATTTGACAGTCTCCAAATTCGCCCAAACCAGTGTCGTAAAGTCCGAAATTTTATTAAGATCCTAACAAAAAAATCACGCGTGAATTGGATCTCGTATGCATAAGTTATGTCGATTAGAACGAGTTGAAAATTAAATTTATAATACAAAACAAAACAAACTAACCTTAACGCCACGTCATCACGAATTTCACGCGTACTCTCTGTTTTGTTCGAAACCAGGTAGCGCATGTTCAACTCCATTTTGACCTTTCCAATCCACCGCGCCGCCGGCCACTAAGGCCCAGCAAATTTTCCCCACGTACTACCCCTCGCACACCGCACGCCCACTTAGGTCCGGTCCCCCCCCCCCACGCTTGAGCCGCCGCCGTTCAATCCTATGGCCAAAACCTTAATCAAAAATTTCCAGTCGATTTGACGAGCAAACTATGCCGATGCGATCCCCTCGGTCCACTCTTCGAAACCCAGAAACGGTTCGTCGATCCGTCGAATTTGATTTCGACATGATGAACGGTCGAAAAATCTTCAATTTTTACTGATGAGACGATGAACCAAAACGAAAAACGAATTAAGGATCTGAGTTACGCTCATTGAGAGCTTCAAAATATATTTTTTCTGAATTTTTCTGAGGAGTTTGGATTCTTGACTTTGATTTTGAAATGGAATTGGATCTGGAATTTTGTTGTCTGCCATTGAGGAGGATAGATAGCTGAATTGCATATAGACAAATGAGAATGAGGGGAATTAGGGTTTATAACCGGGTTTATATAGGTAGGTTAGAAATTAGAATGGATGGATAAGGTTGGATATACGCGCTAACTCCAAAGTGGCCCAAAAAACCCATTTCGACTCCGGAACGAAATTGGGTCAACCCATATATCTAAATAGATATTTTAAAATATTTTAAACGCGATGGAAAAGGTTTCACGTCCAAATTCCATCGTATTAATAAGTTATGCTAAAATCAATATTTTTCAAATTGATTTCAATTTCATTTAGTTCAAGGCGTTTCGAGCCCGTACGATCAAACGACAAGTCCGATCGTTACAAAACTTGAAATCCTATAATAATTCACCGTTACGGATCCGATGAAACTGGTTTTATCGAAATCCGAGTCAGTGGCCAAAATGGCTATTTTTACACTGATTAAATAAATTTATTATTAATTGATTAAATCCAAATTTCAATTTCAATTCTAAAATTGACAAATTTTATCACCCTTATATTTCTCAAACATTTACAATGATTTAAACAAATTTAAATGTTAATTGTGAGTTGATTAATTCACAAATTCCAATGTTAACCTCAATTTCAATATTTATTAAATTTTGAAATCATAAAATAAAACTCCAAAAATCCATTTATTAAATTCTTAACCCTTGTTATTTGAGTCTTATTACGATAAGAATGTAGCTAACATTGCTTTTAAGTCTTGGTTCCTAATATCCACTCATTTTTACTTAATTTCAATTAGCGTATAAATTAAATTACCTTTAATTGCAATTTATCCTATTATCACAATTTAAATTCCAAATAAATTAATAAATAAATTAATAATAAAATCAAATTTACAATTCAACTTTAATTATTTACAAAAAAATTAAGTTTGGATTACTTGGTAAATTTAGAATCCTTTAAACAACTTTCTACATCAATTTATCATTGAATAATTCACAATTTACAATATTAAATAAAATTTTCAATTTATCCAGTAATTAAAACTTAAATTCCCAAGTAATTTATTTATTTGGTTTTAAATCCTGTTATTCACTAAATTGTTACCTCATAGTTACAATTAACATTGGTTTGTATTTATTACATTCACACCTTTAATTATTGCGTAAATTCTCATTAATATACATTAAAGTTCATTTAATTCCAATTTATTCACATTTTAATTATTAAACCAAATAAACGGGTAACCTATAACATGTGTTACCATGATTTTAATTACATCTATGAATTCCCTATTATCAAGCAAATGTTAAAATTCTTAAATACTTCTGTTTTCATTTAATTACCCTTTACTATATTATTATGATTCCATTAACAAATTTAGTAAATACATTCGTTTCCTACATTTCAAACTCATAACCAATTGTAACAAATTTCAAATATTCCCCAGCCCTTCCCTTTCCATTTATCCATTTTATTAAGTTTACATTAATAAATCTTTTCTTCCGTTCCTCAAATTCAACAGCTAGTTCTATTATGAATAGCGTTAACGTTATTTCCAAATATCCCTTAATTAACATTAACATAAAATTTTATTTATTTTATTTCAGTTGATTCAAAATTCAATTCCTAAGTCTTAATATACTCTAAATTAACAACTTCTAAACATGGTATTACTTCTCATATTAATGTAACTTTTATTTATTGTATTAACATTTATTTCAAATTCTAATTCCATCAACTAATTAAAAAGGTAACTTAAAATATATGCTTACAAGCCAAATATTACACCAATTGTCATATTCTGAATGAAGTTAGCATTAATTTCAAAAATTATCTAAATTTTACATTAATATAATATTTTATGACCTTTAATGAAATTAAATCCCCAATTTATTTAATGCAATCAATTTTGACCTTTCAGTTATTTCAATTAATTGGGTTTGCGCAAATTAATTATTTATTAACTTACATTAACATAATTGCATTAATTTACATTCAGTTATAAATTAATACACTGATTTCATTTGTAAATTAAATGCTTACCTTTATAAGCTTCATTCCCAAACAATATTTCAATTACTATAGGACATTGATTTAATTCAATTTACTATTTAATATAATTAATTCATTAAATAAATTCACTATTTACCTTTGTTTTCTTATATTCAATTCTTAGCCTAGTATAACAATTTACATCACTTCAATTTGTTCGTAATTTTATTTCAACTGTTAATACTTAGCTTTAATTTCCATGGTTTCATTTCATTTTCAACATTTGCTTTATTATTAATTATAAAAAATTTATTTCTTTCAAAATTAACTTACATAAATCTTATTAAAATGACAAATTTTAATTAACGAAAATTACGAGTCTTTACACTCTCCCCCACTCAAAACTTTTCATCCCCGAAAAGAAAAAATAAGGGAAAAGAAGAATTTATAAATCAATATATATCATTCAAAACATTATATTCATAACAATAAGTTTACAGAATTGGATAATTTAAATAAAATATATATATTTATAAACAATTAAATCTTTTATACTCAAATTAATAAGGTTTGAAATATTTTCAAAATATTTTCTAAGTCCAAAATTTACGGAAAATTTCGGTAGAGTCTCCTTTGTATGGAGAGGCTCGGGAGAAGATATAATATCAATATAACAATATACAACATATATTTTCCAAAATAATATATCCCAACACGGGAAAACAATATAATAACGCTGTAAACCGTAATCCGAAAACGTACCTATTTGTCGGGCAATTAACGCTAATTTTTATGGAACTAAAAGCAGTAGCGATTGCTTCCATAATCTGCATTTCACTTATACAATCTAAAAGAATTAATACTTACATAAAATGAAATATTGAAGTTGTTTCAACTATAACAACAATAAATGCAAACATCAATCACTTGCAACCAGGCATACAACCATTACATAGAATCAACACATATCAATCATTCATTCATATCAAACAAAACAAATAGTTGTTCGGGTTCAAAACTTTAAATTGTACAGAATGAAGAATAAACTACTAAGTGCATCTTTTACTCAACAGTCTTAGATGAAACGAAATAGATTATTCATACATCCACAATCTTAAAGTATCCTTGCCCAAACACCATAAACCAAATAAACAGCACTTACAAACAATAAATCAAGTTAATTTTCAATTTCATAGCTTTATTGTTTGCTTTCCCTTAATTTATATTTATTTCTTGCAAATTTTCATTTATTGCTTGCAATTATTCATAATACTTACACTTCTATTACTAGTAGCATTTCAATTATACTTTAGTTATAACACTACACATCAAATTCTTATTTATTAAGGTGATTCATTGAACCTTTTCATTATATAAAAAAAATTCTTGTACAATTTCCTGCTATAATTTCTTATTAAACATTTCAACTTTTAATAGTTGGTAAGTTATATATATGCTTTTAAGAAGGTAATTGAAAGTTATACAAGTTTTTCTTAATTCTTTTACTTAATTTACTGTTCAATAATAATCCTTTATTTTATATGTTACAAATTTTAAATTTCCTTTTGATTTCATTCATAACCTAGCATTAAACTTATTATTTTAATTAAAGGTCCTAATTATAAATTAGTTACATTTAATTTCACTACAATAATTGAAATTATAAATTAATGAAAACTTAAGAACTAAATACCGGGTTTAATTTCAAATTATTTTAAAATAATAGATAAATGTATACACTTACAGTTTATATATCCAATTATATTTAAAACAATTTTAAAATTTATATTTGTTTATCAAAACAAATCTGCAGTAACTACTACAGTGGCCTTCCCACTTTGAAACTCGAAAATGGATGTCGATGATGCATGCACTCATCACCGAAATCATTTTCTAACGACAGAGAGGGGAGTACAGAACTTATTTCTTTTCCAAATTTCTTTTAAAACAATTCTTTCAAATTATATCAAAATATTTACATCAGAAAATACTTCTAATAATATTATTATTATTATATTCCAACATCATTCAAAAGAAATTTTCGAAAATCCCGGAACTTAAGTTCTAAAATTTCCAATTTTCATTCATTTTATCTTAAATCTTATTTCAACTATTTTTTATAACTTTCATTACCTAACAACCAATATATTGCAACCAAATATAACTTTTATAAAAATTTACTTTATATATATAGAAAATATAATGGGCAAAATTATTTCATTTACCTATATTAAAACCAAATATTATGTCGCTCTGTCCTATTAAGTGTTTAGAAATACCTATTGATGTCATAGCGTCCCATGCACCAACCAGAATTCAAAAATACAAAATGGAACAGATTAACACAATATTAAAACCTTTTTATAACACTAACAAGTACTGTGACGACCCAGAATTTTTTTAGCATTTGAAAACGGAATATTTAGTTGATTTTAAATATTTTAAAGTTTAATTGTTAACTTGAATTCAAATATCACTATTTATTTCATAATTAAATTATTGAATTTAATAATTTGAAAGTTGGGTAAGATGTTCAATCTGGAGTTCTAAGCCTGTTAAAAATAATTTAAAGGCTTGCAAAACTTATATTGATAACACTGAAGATAGTAAAGGTGTTCAAATTGAATTTGGTAGTGTTTTGTTCAGTTTTGAATTTTATATCGTTTAAATTGAATTTAAAAACAGCCTTCCGAGGCACAGTCTCGGAATTTGACGAAACAAGTTCCATTGGGTCTGTAATATTGAATTATTATTGGATTTCAAATTTTGTATTGATCGGAGTTGTTGTGTGAGCGTACGATAAGTAAACGCGTTAAAAATTAATAAAACTTTAATTGATCAAATCAATGTCATTGGTACCTTCTTAAACACGCTTCCCTTTTAATATTCAGCCGACTTCCTTTCATATCCATGTTTCTCCTTTTTATAACATCACGCAACCATCTCGTCTTGTTTCCCTTTTCCACTTTAAATCACGCACCCCTTTCTCGTCTTCTTTCAGAGCGTAGACCAAAGAAAAAAAATGAAAATGATGAATTGAAAACAAATCAAAGAAATATCGCCGAAGTATTTCATTCATCTTCTACTCCAAATCGTGATTCCCTTTTTCCTTCATTCGATAAGTAATGGCTATGCTCGTTGCATCAAGGCAGCTCGCTTCGTCTAATCAGGCACAGTTCCATTCGACGTCGCTCGTTGGATATCGACCGAGTTCAGAGAAGAGCGCGATACTTCGGTTCGATCTGCGTTCACTGCTCGAGCTAGGGTTTCAGTTTGCGTAGGATCGAGGTGGAGTTGGGATTAGCAGTGGTTGTATTTCGAGATGATGGTGAAGTGGGCACCTTCAGCTAAAATTTTGAGCGATGCGGTCAGCCTTTGGAAGGCGCGATCGTAGAGGGTTAAGCGCGAGCTTCGAGATGGAGGTTGTTCACAGGGAGGTGGGGAAACGCGACATCGAGTTCATCTGTGGGTGCAGAGCTTCTGATTTTTGGTTCCAGTTCGATTTGAGGTAAACTCGATTCTTGAGGCATTTTAATTAAACATTTTCTCAAGTAATCTGGTGAATAAATTATTGTCACTTATTAGGATTAGCCGTAATAAGATAATTTTGTTTAAATATACAGGTTAGAAGATAGAAAAGGAAGAAAAATAATGGAGATTTACAGTAAAGAACCTTACTGTCTACTTTACAAATTTTTAGATTCATATTCATATATGTACACTACTACAAAACAGTCCATTTGCATCGCCTCATTTGAATCGGTTGAAGTAAAAACTGATGCAAATAGAACTATTTGCATCAGTTCTGTCTTAATAACGGATGCACTTGGTACGTGGAAAGCAATAGGTAATAAAAAATCAAATTTGCACCAGTTGTCACCAACAATCGATGCAAATACGTAGACGCAAATAGTTTTAGTCGCATCGGTTTTAAAGTCAACCGATGCAACTACGTCCAGAATAATAATTTTCGCATCGGTTCCCTAGCATAGGCGATGCAATATTATTTAAGCGATCAATTTTTTTTCCCGGTTACATCCCGCCTTTCCAATTTTTTTCGCCCCTCCCGTTCTTTTTCCCCAAATAATTCGCCTACTTCAAAACAAAAAAAAAACCCTAAAATGGTTTCTAGAGTTGCTATAGATTCCACAGTTCGTATTCGAGATTCCACAGTTAAGCGATCAATTTCTGTAGATTCCACAGTTCGTATTCGAGAGCGATTCCACGATGGTAGTCGCTTTGGGTGATTTGGGTTTACGAGGTGGTTCGCGCCAACTTGGCAAGGAAGACTTGGGTATTGGGTTGGAGATGTTGGAGATTGCAGTTTGGAGGAGATTGGGTTGCCATGGTTTGTACGTGGGTTCGATCGGGGATTGCGATTCTGGATATGTATGATTGTAGATGGGGTCACTTTTTTTCATTGCCTGTAGCTGAGGGGAAGCGACGCATTTCGATTGGCGACTCTGGGAACATTGGCGATGGCATAGGCAAGTCGGGATGGTAAAAAGAGAGTGGTTAGTGAAGATGATAGATGAACTCATCGTCTCTAGCTTCGTATCCCTATGATTCTATGCAAGTTAAGGGTACTCTATACACATGTATAAGCTGTGCAGAGAAGAATAGAGGGAAAAGAAGGTGTGAGGGCGTTGTAGGTTGGTTTGCTTCTTACAAGGAGATGTAGGCTTTTGGATCATGGTCAGGTATATTTCATTATATCATAACACAATAATAGGTTGTGAACATTTCTTAGTCCTGGAGAAATCCTTATCTGCTTATTATGGGAAATTTTTATTAGATGAAATGCTGCTAAATAAAGATTGGTAAGACAAACAAGTAATTTGAGTTGTTTGATTATATTAATTTTACGATGATAGAAAAATCATAAAAAGGTGAAACTGAAAATGTAAAAAATATGATTTTGGAATACTTATTAAGTACCATCACTTATCTTATCATCATAATCAAGACTAACGTCACCATACCGGGATAGATAGTGATCCATACATTCTTAATTCAGCCTTACTATTCAATATAATGTACCATAGAAAGATCTAGGAACTTTTATTGTTGAAGTTTAAAATGGAAGCAAGTGAAGCTAACAAATTATTTTGAAGCTAACAAGGGCGGTTGAATTTCTTTCCTACGACAATAGTCGAATATGGGTGCAGGCATAGACTTATAGTTTTTAGATCTGACAACGAGGAGTTCGAGGGCAGGGCTGAAGGAATAAATAAGTTACTGTACGTGTCATGAAGGAACAAATAACTAAAAGATGAGTAGCTGGTGGAGGGGAGATGAGTATTGTCGATAGTGTCATGAATAAGGTACTGTACGTGTTTTAAATCATACCATTTTTATTTGTATGTTGTAGTTTCAATTTTATCTATGGGTAAATTTTCAGTATCAGCTAATTTTTTCTGGACCTTTGCTATTGAAATTGAAACTTTTTTGTTTTCATGATATTTATTAACAAACTACATGAATTTTTTGTTCTTAAGCAAGTTCGGTCGAATTTATAGTTTAGATTGTCGGTTGAAAACGCTTTATAGTTTGCTAAGTGGTGCTTTACACTTTGATTATGGTTAGTCAAAGCATATGGTTTAGTATTCTGTTTAGCTATTTTTTATGCTAATATTCACTAATTTTAGTTGCATATTCCACATAAATGAAAACTTTATTATATGGAGATAAATGAAATTATATTTTGAACTAAAAAGCTACATTTTTAAGGTATGTGGATTATGTTTCACACAACAACTATATTAGTAAACTTTTATCGTGAAATTTTACAGTAAGTGGTTGCATGCTGAACAAATAAGTTATAAGGTTTATCAAGATTAACTGATCCCCCCTTGAAACAATCACTCATTTTAATTAAGGCAGGGGTGAAACTGTATACTGGTGGAAACATATTAAACTACTGCAAAAGCAACCTCTGAAATTTATCTCACAGTTCCCACCTCAGAAACATAACATATACATAACGTATACATGACATATATACATAACAAAGTTTGGCAACTTCGTGTTTTGAAAATCATTACTATTAAAATCATAAAAATCCTGCAATCGACCCATTTTGAACCAAAATACATAATTGAAAATGGCAGACACATCTTCATGGTTTTACCCACCTAAAATACTTGCCTACCTTGAACCTTTTTACCCCCAATTATCAACATTGACATTTACATGGTTTTGATCTCACGGTTTACCGGTATTTGGACTAAATATTGTCAACTGTACAAAAAACATAAACTGAAATAAACGTATAGGTTTAAATCATGTACTTTAAATGCACCTTTAAGAAGTAACTCAAATGATATCAAATTTTTGCATACTGTCCTTTGGCAATTAGATAACTTTGATAGTACTATTTCTACCAAAGCATCAAACCCGTTGTACAAAAAATTCTGTGACGACCCGGGATTTTCAAGCATTTAAAATTGAGATATTTAATTGATTTTAAATATTCAAGATAATAATTGTAACTTGAATTACGAATATCATAATTTATTTGACAGTTAAATTGTGAATTAAATGATTGAAATTGGATAAAATATAAAATATGAGATTTTAAGCCTGTTAAAATATAATTTGGAAGCTTATAAAATATATATTGATAACATTGAATATAATAGAAGTGTTAAAATGGAATCTAACAGTGAATTGGTCATTTTTGAAATTTAATCGTTTAAATTAAATTTAAAGATAGCCTTCCGAGGCACAGTCTTGGAATTCAACGAAACCAGTTCCATTGGGTCCGTAATATTGAATTATTCTCGGATTTCAAATTTCGTAGTGATAAGAGTTGTTGTGTGAGCGTACGATATATAAACGCGGGGAAAATTTACATTGAAAATTCAATTAAAATTTATATGTATATTCTTATGTAAACAACCTTCATCAGTTGACGTTCGATCACATCACGTACCCTGTCTTCCTTTAGAAGCTAACGCTTTCATTTTAAAGTCAGGCTTCTTCGAGAATCCTCACGTTCGGTTTTATAGAGGAAAAAAAGAAATAGGGTCGTAGCCTCCATTTTCATTTGAGTATAAACGAAAAATGGCCGTGCCTCTTGAATCAATTCGAGTTTCCTTCTTCTGGAAATGGCCGGCGATTTGCTTTTTCCAATCCTCTTCGAAATCAAACGTTCAAATAAAACTTCATCTCGTTCTTTCCCAGTGTGCTCCTTTTCGAACGAATCGAATCGCGATAGGTTCGTATCCAATTTTGTGAGTGCGAAAGCTGAGACGTCGGGGTGTGGCCGAGATGTTGTTCAAATTGGGTGCCGACAGCATGGGTCGTGAAAGCTAGGCGTGGGTTTCCTCAGTAGGGACAAAGATAGACAGATCGAAGGCGAGAATTGGATCGTGGAGGCAAGTTGTACTCGTAGGGTGTAAGGGAATCTCGCGATTTCTTTGGGTGCTGCGAGTTTTGGGACATTCAAGTCGAGCTAGGGTTTTGTCGAGGATGCCCTAGTGGAAGCGCAGCAGTCGACGTTGAGATGGGGATGACTTCTATTGCATCGCGTGAGTAGCTTGAAGTGAAGGCCGACATAGTTACTGGGAGTTGGGGGTCGTTGGTTGGCGAGTGGTTCTGAGGAAAATAAGGTATATCTGCGTTTTGTTTCTCAATTTAAAATTTCTTCTTATATAGTTGTTCAAAAAAAAAAAAAGAAGGGGGTTTAATATAAATATATACATACACAGGATTCGGGTACTATAAGGATTTCATTTTAGAATCTAATGTGAATATATATATATAGTGTGTGTCTAGATAAATCAGCAGTGTATGTAATTAAGATCTAAAGATATAGAAATTTTAAAGGAAGGTTTACATGAAGAAGGAATGAAATAATAATAATAATAATAATAATAATACACTTTGCTAATTTATTTAGTAATTAATTTGTTTAGTTAACTTATGTTCAGTAATTAGGAAATATTTTATTTTAAAGGGAGTTAACTTAAAACTAATTATTAGTTAAATGAAAGGAAGAAATTGTGGGTTAATTCAAGTATTAATAAAACATATAAATTGTTTATTCAAGGTCAAAATAATGAAGAACAAGCTGGTTTGGATTGGATTGCAAACAAAGACAAAGGTGAGTTAATCTCACTCAGTTAATTTAATTTTAAATTTAAATGATTAAATTTTAAATAATTGTTTGAATGGTTGAAATTGATTGATGTGATATGGTATGAAATATTCTGGAATCGATATATTGTTGTGCTAACATCTGTGGATGCAGGAAAACAGGTTGGAGGGATCCAACTGGATCCCTCAACATTTATTTAAATTTATTTAATATGCTCTGCTGTGAATATTGATATTCTATGATGAGTTGTATGGGAATATTGAATGTTATGGTTGATTGGATATTTTTGGGTAAATGAATTTCCAATTATATAAATTGGATTTTGGAAAGAAAATAAAAGAAGTGAATTTGTAAGCGAAATAATTATAGAAAACTTGAATAAATTAAGAATGAATCGGAAAGAAATAGGAGTAGTATTAAAAATCCTAATAAATAATTTCGAGTATGAAAAGAATTTTGAATAAAACAGAAATTTATAAATTGTAAACTCAAGTTATATTAATTAAAGGAATAAAGAATTATTTTAA
Organism: Allium cepa; assembly: GCA_030765085.1. Classification (NCBI taxonomy): domain Eukaryota; kingdom Viridiplantae; phylum Streptophyta; class Magnoliopsida; order Asparagales; family Amaryllidaceae; genus Allium; species Allium cepa. Next base: position 54,530,490 of record CM060935.1, on the reverse strand, counting down.
ACTTTAACGTTTAAATTTATTTAAAGAATAAAGAAGTAACTTGAGAAATCTAAGAATTGGTATTTTCAGTTAAAAGTAATTTAACTCACAATTAAGGAAATAAAATCTAAAATTAATGGATTTTGAAAAAGGAAGGAAGAAAATTGGAATTCAATTTGGAAATTGATTCAAGTGATAGAAATTAGAATTTCAAGAAGAATGTGAAGGGAAGTATATTTCCCTGGATAGCCAAGTACGTTGTTAAAGAAAATTTAAATATAAGATAAAAGTTTAATGTGGTTTTAAAAAGCATATTTTAGAAATTTTATTATTTCTGAATGTTTAAAATTCATAAGTAAATACAAATCTATTATTGTAATAACTATTTAAATGTGACTTAGTATTTTATTCTAAAGAGTGAAAACCTAGTTTTATATTTTATAAAGTAACTTTATTTTCAAAAATCATATAGTATGTATTTTTAGTAAATTATTGAAGTAGTTTTTAAAATGAATGTTCTAAAATATATTTCAAAGTAAAGTGTTTTTAAATTATTTTAAAAATCTTAAGTTTGGTGCTTGGCGATTTCAGTGGAAATAGAAACTATTTGGGAAATTGATTCTGAGAAAGGAAAATAGTTTTAAAACTGTTTTCAAAAGGGTTTGAAAAGTGGAAATATATCTTGTGAAGATATTTTTGAGGGTAATAAATAATTCGGGATAATTATTTATTGGTTGATGGTTGGTTGTGAATATTAATTGATAGTTAAATAACCGACTATCAATATTGGTCAACTGCGTTGATCGTTTCGAAGAGACCGGGATCGAGATTTATTTCTCGAAAACCACTTCGATCCGGTTTGTACGTTTCGTGAAAAAGATTTTGGATTCGAAGATGGAGCAGTGAAGTGCAAGGGCTAATCGCTACTAATCTTGAGGATATTTCCAAAATGGATGTAGTAGGAATAGTGCCTTCGGTTCCGTTCGAACCCGGGACGGACTTGTATGAATGAATGCTTGCGAAACATCGTCAGGCGGACGATGGGCATTCTAAGAAATATGTTCTATAAAGGTAACGCTTAGCCTCAAGCCTCATCAAATGGGAATGACTGAAAATCAGGGGTTATGCAGCAAGGCTAGGTGGGTAGCACCCAAGCAGGGTGAGGTCATTCCAGTCTAGATGTCCCTTATTATTTTCGGCTTAGTGGTGCGGTTGCTAATCCCAACCGCGGGGTGATCTCATTCAGGACTGTCCAGTAAGGGATGGTTCCGGCCTTGTGTTGCAGGGGATGAAGGGAGTAATCCTCGGTACGGTGATCTAGGCCCCGTACTGTGACAGGTGGTACCCCAGTGCCTAGTCATTGGATGGAAATCCATTCTCCCTACGAGCCTTGTACGAGTTTTATTTGTATTACCCACTTTATGGCTCGTAGATGGAATTTAATAATGTAACAATTTCGGCTATTTTATAAGTACTTGTGTATAGACCCTATTATAATATCAGAGGATTTCTATAAAAATTGTTTTAGCTATCGTAAGGTAAAAACCCGACATGTTTATTTGTGGCGTGGTCTTACGAGATGTTTTTTGTTTTCAAAGGATTTTTTTGAAAACTTTAATAATCAATTGGGTGTGATTTTTCTCACGCTGGTATTCCAGACTGACTCGGGTATTATTTAACTATAATGCTCGGGTCAGACCGAGTATTATAGGATACAGGATATGATGTTGTGGAGCTCAGGAGACGAGCAGGATGACGATACGTACTCTCGTACTTGTTTATATATATATATATATATATTCCGCTGCTGAGTTGGTGTGTATCCATTGTATGTTTTTGATGTGAGCTGTGACTGATGTACTCTGATGATGTAATGTATGTAAACAGATATATTTGATTTTGAGTAAAGATTATTATTTATCTATTATATTTTATTCCGTTGCGATGGTTAGATTCTGTTGTTGTTTTCAATTCTCTTCTTCTACCTCTTCTTCTTAAACCCAAAATGGTTCGTATTTCTGTGCAACTTGAGTTGATTGTTGTAGAATAGTGTTAACTCAAGGGGTACGGATTTGCGGGTCGTTACAAATTCTGTCTGTAAAACTAAGGTAGTCTTATCTGTCTCTTTACTCAGTGCCGAATGTTTCAAATGAGAGGGATGTCATGTTATAAGTTATAGGAATCGAACAACTTTCAGATACCAATAAAAGGCGAACTAAATTTATCAAATAATGCTTATAATGGTAAATAAACTTGCATCATCCGCAAAATGATCCCGGTAGTCATATCAGACTATCAGTAACCAATTTTCTGAATTCTAACCACTGATTATGTAACTGTTACAGTTGTACCCAAAAATTAAAGTCAAATACATTTCGTAAATCATCTGTCGACACCAGACTACTAAAAAATTTACAAATTTGTACTGTCGGACGACAGTTAATAGTCGGCACGCAATAAGGCAAAAACTTTCATACAAAACACTTTACACGGAGCTGAATTTTTTCATATTGTAACGGGAAATCAAGTTAACTCAAAACATCTGCCATATTATAGGGATACATTGAAGTGGTCGACATATTTCTAAAAAACAGGCAGAAATAAAATATTTGAATAAATAAAACAATAGAACCAATACTTTAATTACCTAAAATCTAAAATATTATATGAACAATTATAGGTGCTCGTTCATAATTAAATTAGTAGTGTGTAATACCTGAGGTCTATTAACATAAGGAGTAAATGGAACATCCAAGAGATTTCCCTTTCCTGCTAAACATAATTATTAGATATGCATATGGTAATTCTTAAGCATGTACGGGTTATTGATTAAAATTATTAGTTATGTTCTAAGTTACTACCATGATTGAATCAATCAGCTCCTGTAGTCTATTCTGCAATCCATGAACTTGGTTTTCCAGAGCACATACTTTCTTCGAGTTGCTTATATTAACACCCAGTTTAGATGGTGTAACCCCAAAACAGCATCCTCTTACTCTTCCACTATGTTCATGGCCAAATGTCTTCGCCACACCATCTGTACTCAAAGGAACCGTTACTTGAGAACTTTGAGTGTTGTTATGCTCTTTTATCTTAGTTTACACATTGAAAAAAGGCCAAAGAAGTAATAATTGCATTATTAAACTCTGTAAGAGAGTTTGGCGGTATTCTAGTTTACTTGGTGTTCCCTTAGCAACTTAGTTCGTTCATTCGAATAACAAGCTACCAGATAAAATAGTCAAACTTAAAAATGGTTCTATATAATTATATTTGAGATTTAGCAAAAAAGTGACCTATACAAGTAGAAATTTAATATTTAACCTCTATTATTATTTTTGAGAAAAATATTGGCACGTGATAGTTGGGATAATACATTACAGTTTAAATATGAAAGGATAATACATTACAGTTTCTTTATATTTTTTTATTTTATGAAATATTTTGTAGGACCAAGTATTGATGTAACTAAATGCATCTGGGAACGGTGGTTCATTGAAGCAGATGTAGTACAAGTCGACATGGATATTGCAGGTAAAAATTCTGCTGATAAAAGCTTTTTCCAACATCTACGATAAATAATTATCTATCCACTAACTCCTAATCTCAAATTCATACTCCTAATTTTTTTGGAATATGGTATCCTCCCTCGGTTTTACAAAATAACGTAGGTACCTGATATCAATAAAAGGTCCGCTATATTCCCCCACCGACTGAATTTTCTACTTACTCATGCAACTAATTCCGAACTACACATTTTCTCTATATAACTTTGGTCTATGCAATGGTTAATGTTAAAGGATACTGTAGCAGTGGAAATATATTCAAAAAATGAGTTTTTCATTCTCATTTTTTCTTATTTTTTTTACACTGCTAGCTAACCTCAGGAAGAGTGAAATACTTTTTTATCTCCAAATGACTGAATTTTCTCAATTATTTATTGACTTATTACCTCAAACTATCTGTTGTGCATATTCATGGATAACCTATTTATGAAACACTATTACTGACATTCAAATGTGAACTATTATATTTTCAAAATAATATACTTATAGTAAGTATTCCATGTTATACTAATTCAAAATTATATGTTTGCATTTATCACGATTATGCTTACAACTTATGCTAATTCAAAATTATGTGGTACAAACATATAATGAAATTATACTGTTGATAATTCAAGATATATATGAAGCTAATTTGACTTTCATTCCGTCCGAGATGAAGAATTTGCCACTGAAGCTGTGGATAATTTGACTATATACGGATTAAATTTTGCTTTGAACCCATTTAAGATAATACCTAAAAGTATATTCAAGGAAACAAAATTAAATAGGTAATATATCAACAAAGTAATTCTTAACAAATAAAAAGAAAGCTCTAAATTGTTTCAAAACGAGATGGGTAAATATGGTAGCAAATTGAAACCGGATATTCCAAATATTTAAATTATATATGAAGCTAATTTTACTTTGATTATATGGGGATTAAATGTTGCTTTGAACCCATTCAAGATAATGCCTAAAAGTATATTCAAGGAAACCAAATTAATTTTAACTACGTGGGAAATATATTAACAAAGTAACTTTTAATGAGTAAAATGTAAAATCCAAATTATTTCATAATGAGATGGATAAATAGGGAAACAAATTGAGATTGAATGTTCCAAGTATTTAAATTATATATGAGGCTAATTTTATCTTACTCCTAATAAGATGATGATTTTGCCACTGAAGTGTGGACAATATGACTATACTGGGATTAAATGTTGCTTCAAAACCCACTCAAAGTAATACCTAAAAGCTCAGTCAAGGAAATAAACTTAATTATCGGAACAGCCTATGCTACTATGTACAGCCTGATAATTATCGGAACAGCCTATGCTACTGATTACAGCCTGTTTACAAATGCTTATAATAATTGATGCTTATATTAATTCAACAACCAATTTACAGACCTGATTGTTGTGTAATTGGGGGTTCTAGCAAATTATATAACTACTAGTAATTAGTAATTACAGCCTGCTTATACCTTATGAAGACTGTAATTGTTCTTATAGACGTATATTACAGCCAATGCTAGAACCTCATAAGCATTACAAGCTTAACCATTATAGCATTTTGAATTCACATGTAGCTAGCTTTCCCATTTGTGTTCACCTGTAGCCAGCTACAGGTTTCAAAATATAATACTGTGAGTTCCTTCATGTCTCATTTTTTGTTCACCTTTAGCTAACTTTCCAGTTTTGCTAAATTTTGCTATGGCTGCTGTGGTTGTTGTGAAGTATGGAAAAGACAGAGGCAGTATGATGAAGTGGAGGAAGTGGAACTATATGTTAAGTAGACTATTATGCAAGTAGGCAATGTGTAGAGAGACAGATGCGGTGAATGGTGATGACAATTGATGGTTCAGGCAGGGGTTAATGAGTTATTGTCAGGTGGTCAGATGGTATAAGGCAGGTTTGAAGAAATTAAGATGGTGATGGTTGTTTTGAAGGATGGTATGATGTTGGGAATAAGCAGCAGTGAGAGGTAAATCAAGTTGATGATTGTTTCTGGTGGTTTGTTTTGGAATGATCAGGTGGTTGGCAGGAAGAGGATGTGCAAGCACTTAGAAGTGGGTTGATATGGAGAAGTGATGTGGAGCTGCTGTGAGGCTAAAGTTTATATGGTGGTAAGGGATGCAAAGATGGAAGTTTATGGATGGTTATGGCAATGGCACAGTGGATTGACAGGTTGTTATGAAAAGTGTATGGGGTTGTTTTTTGAGGTAGCGCGGTAATTGCAGAGGAGAGGGTGGCTGGCAATTTGATTGTACAGTGATGAAAGTGCCAATGAATTGAGATGTAATTGAAATTCTGTAACAAAATTGAAGATGAATGCAATGTTCTCCTTTTTGTGTATGTTTTTTTCTTTTATATATATATATATAAAGATTATCAATAATATATATATATATATATATCTATTTGAGTACTATAATAATGGTTTTTGAGGGATTAGTTTGCATCGGTTGTTATAAAAAACCGATGCAATAGAGGGATTAGTTTGCATCGGTTTTCAACAACTTATGCAACAAGTTTCTTTGTTGCATCAGTTTTCAAGCAACCAATCATGATATTTTGCATCAGTTGTTAGTAACAACCGATGCGAAAAGGACCTTTTTGCATCGATTTCAGAACTGATGCAAAAATGTTAAGCCTGTTGCATCGGTTGTTAAACTGATGCAAAATGGGGGTAAACAACCGATGTAAATGACCTGTTTTGTAGTAGGTAGCTACAAAGAAAAATAAAATAAAATAAATGAGATACCTACACTTACTAGTTTATTTGTAAATAATAAATTATGGAGATAGATTTGTTTATTAAACTTATTCAATTATTTTAAATTGCTAAAGATATTTTTATTTGTGAAGAAATATCTGTTTAAAATTTAAATTATTAAGTTTAAAAAGCTTTGGTTCAAAAAAAATAAACCGTGAATTGTTATACAAGGTTTAAAAATCTTGGAAATATGCCAGTTTAGAATGGATTACAAAAAGCAAAGCAAAGGTGAGTTAATCTCACTCGGCTGAATTTTAATTTTAATTTAAATGGTTGAATTTAAATAATTGGTTGATTGATTGATTTGATCTGGTGTGTTATATTATATAGTAGTATATAGTATATTTTGGAATGTTTGATTTCCGCATTAAATAACGGATGATTTTATATTTAAAATCCATATACCGTGATATTCCACCTCGAAGTGGAATTGGTATTTTATATTGTGCTAACGTCTGTGGATGCAGGGAACAGGTTGGAGGGATCCAACTGAATCCCTCAACATTTATAATTTAATATTCTCTATTGTGATTATATTAGGATATTGAATGATATTGTTTGATTGGCTATATTTTGGTATAATGTGTTACCAAAAATATATAAATTAGATTTTGGAAAGAAAATAAAAGAAGTGAATTTGTAAACGAAATAATTATATAAAATTTGAATAAATTAAGAATGAATTAAAAAGAAATGGAAGTGATGTCACAATACTAAACAACTTCGTGTATGAAAAGATTTTGAATAATCGAAAATTAATGAATTGTAAAATCAAGTGATATTATTTCAAAGGAATAAAGAATTATTTAAAAATTTAAAGTTCAAATTTATTTAAAAGAATAAAGAAGTAATTTGAGGAATCTAAATTGGTATTTCAGTTAAAAATATTTTAAATCATAATTAAGAAAATAAATCTGAAATTAATGGATTTTGGAACTAAAAAGGAAATAAATTGGGAATCAGTTTGGAAATTGATTCAAGTGCTTGAATTGGAGATTTAAAGATAAATGTAAAGAGAAGTATATTTCTCTGGATAGCCAAGTACGTTCAAAGAAAAAAAATTAAATATAAGATAAAAAGTTTTCATTGTTGTTTATAAAGTATGTTTTTAGGAATTTATTATTTCTAAATATCAAAATTCTAAAGTAAATATTTTACAAATCTATTAGCGTAGTAATTATTTATAAATAGTGACTTGGTATTTTGTTTTAAAAGTGAAAGCCTAGTATTATATTTTATAAAGTAACCTTATTTTCAAATGTTCATATGGTATGTATTTTTAGTAAATTATTGAAGTAGTCTTAACTTAAATTTTTTAAAGTAAATTCCAAAGTAAGTATTTTCTTTAAATCTATTATTATAATAATTATCTAAAGAATGATTTGGTATTTTGTTTAAAGAAGAAAATATAGTTATATTTATAAAGTAAACTTATTTTAATTGTTTCTAAAGTATTATTTTAAATTAAGTATTAAAGTAAAATTTCCTATATTAAATGTTAAATATATTTTACAATAAAGTGTTTTGAAATTATTTTAAAAATCTAAAATCTTGTGCTTGGTGATTCCAGTGGAAATAGAAAATACTTGGAAATTCCAATGGAAATAGAAAATACTTGGAATTTATTCTGAGAAAGGAAGACAGTTTGAAAACTGTTTTGAAAAAAAGAGGTTTGAAAAGTGAAAATATATCTTGCAAAGCTATTTTGAGATAAATAAATAATTTGGGAAATTATTTATTGGTTGATGGTTGTTTGTGAATATTAATTGATAGTTAAATCACCGACTATCAATATTGGACAAATACGTTGATAGTTTCGAAGAGACCGGGATCGAGATTTATTTCTCGAAAACCACTTCGATCCGATTTGTACATTTCGTGGGAAACGAGTTTGGATTCGAAGATGGAGCAGTGAAGTGCAAGGGCTAGTCGCTACTAATCCAGAGGATATTTCCAAAATGGATGTAGTAGGAATAGTGCCTTCGATTCCGTTCAAACCCGGGACGGACTTGTATGGACGAATGCTTTCGGAACATCATCAGGTGGACGATGGGTATTCTAAGGGATATGTTCTAAAAAGGTAACGCTTAGCCTCAAGCCTCATCAAATGAGAATGAATGAAAATCTGGGTTATGCAGCAAAGCTATGTGGGTAGCACCCAAGCAGGGTGAGGTCATCCCTGCCTAGATGTCCCGTTTTATTTTGGCTTAATGGGCGGTTGCTGATCCCAACCGCGGGATGATCTCACTCAGGATTATCCAGTAAGGGGTAGTCCCGGTCTTGTGTTGCAGGGGAGCGGGCGTACTTCTCGGTGTTGTGATCTAGGCCACGTACTGTGATAGGTGGTACCCCAGTGCCTAGTCATTGGTTGGAAATCCATTCTCCCTACGAGCCTTGTACGAGTTTTGTTTGTATTACCCACCCTGTGGCTAGTAGTTGGAATTTAATAGATGTAACAATTTCTGCTATTTTATAAGTATTTGTATATAGACCCTATTATAATATCAGAGGATTTCTATAAAAATTGTTTTAGCTATCGTAAGGTAAAAACCCGACATGTTTATTTGTGACGTGGTCTTACGAGATGCTTTTGTTTTCAAAAGGATTTTTTGAAAATTTAATAATCAATTGAGTGTGATTTTCTCACGCTGGTATTCCAGACTGACTCAGGTGTTATTTAATTGTAATGCTTGGGTCAGACCGAGTATTATAGGATACAGGATATGATGCTATGGAGCTCATGAGACGAGCTGGATGACGATACGTACTTCCGTACTTGTTTATATATATTCCGCTGTATTGAGTTGATGTGTATCTATTTGTATGTTAGTGATGTTGAACTGTGATTGATGTACTCCGATAATGTAATATATAAACAGATATATCTGATTTTGAGTATAGATCATTTATTACCTATTATATTCTATTCCGCTGTGATGGTTAGATTCTGTTGTTGTTTTCTATTTTCTTCTTCTACCTCTTCTTCTTTAACCCACATGGTTCGTATTTCTGTACAACTTGAGTTGATTTAGGGAGAATAGTGTTAACTTAAGAGGTACAGATCTACGGGTCGTTACAAGTACGCTCTCACATATATACACTCATCGACTCCCGTAGTGTATCACTACCCTATTGATAAAGAGTCAGACCCCACAAAGCTAAGGTTTATCGCTAAACCAAAGCTCTGATACCAGATGTAATGTCCTGCCTTTTCGCACACTTTAAATCGACACACGTGCCAATTCAAACCATACAGAGGGGCGTATTTTTATTGGGTAAATAAGAAAAAAAACAAGAAAGATATAAAACAAACAGAATCTCACAGCAGAAGGATAAAATATAATAATCAAATATACGGTTCATGAAGCTGTTTTTCAAAATATTTAATTATACTTACAATATATATCAGAGTTATACATACCATAGAATATCAATAATGCAGCGGAATACAATAGTGTAGTGGAATAATACAATAGGTAATAGAAATGAAATATTCGTCTTCGTCCTGCAGAGCTAGAGTCTTCGAATCCTGAAATACTCAGGCTGACCCGAGCGAATTGAAAAGACAAAACACTCGAGTCAGAACTAAAAGATCTTATGTAAATTAAATCAATAATAAATATGAGTGCAGTAACTTAAGAGATGCTCGGGATTCACATCTCCTAAGGATCCGTTAAACTATTTAGTAATATTTCGCTATTATAATAGTGTTTATTAGCAAAATAAACTTACTTTAAAATAGCGTTAGGGAGTGGCCCAATATTACGCTTAACACATAATATATTCTCATAGTCTATACAGTACAGTAATCTCCCCGGGCTGGGAGTCGTCAAAGGGCACTCCATAGGCATGGTACAAAATAAAATCGTATAAGGCGCGCTAGTGTAGGTGACACGGCACAATTAGGCAATGCCAGGGTAGATATACCAATTACGCTTCCGGGTCGGTGGTAACGCATAGCCGCATCTACCGTCCACCTCAAGCCACACCCCTAAATCAAAGAAATCAAAAGTGGCCACTGAATAAAACCAAAGTTAAAGTAGAATATCGAAGGGATGTGTCCGATAAAAGGGGCTACCTTCTTAACCCGTCAGTCGCTCCTATTTTAGCCATCTTATGCCAACTCAAGGGAGTTGGGTCCACATATTTACCTCAAAGGAAATGCTGTCACCATCCTACTTCATTTTAGAATCTCCACCGCGTACACGGTTGTTGAAGTGGTTTTCGGAGTTGGCAGAGAGTATGACAACATCCGATCACGGTCTCTTCAACAACCAAACGTTATTATAACACCGTTGTCATTTTAAAATCATTATACTTCAAACAAAATATAATATCCCTCTCAAAACATATAAATACGATATTATTTCTGTTTTAAAAACCCAAATCAATATTATTTTCAAACATATCCTTTTCTGAAACCATAACATTTACTAAGTTATAATATTCCGAAACCAAAACTTGAATATATAGCCTTTCATAACATAAACTTTGAATTTCATAACCTTGAAATATAACTACACCACTTAAATGGTTTAAATATTAAAATACTTTATAAAATAAAATAGCTTCTTTAATTTCACAAATAAATTCCAAATACCGATTTGAATCTCTAAATAAACCATTTCAATTTCAATATATTTCAAAGCTTAAAAATTCAATACTTCAAAACTAAATTTTATAATTCATACATATATATATACACACCAATTTTACTTTTTCTATTATTTAGTTTTGAAATATTTACTTAATAAATCCAACATATTTTAAGTAAAACTTTTAACTTCAAACAGCTGGATATTCTTCAATTTATTTAATTTGATATATTCGTTTATCTCAACTTTTTAATTCATTTAAATCCCTTTAAACTAACTCAAGTTATAAAGATCATACCCTTTAAAAACTCCATTTTTATTTAAATTCCAAATCAAATTTATTCAAGTACAATTCTTAAATAATTCAATTTAAACCAATTCCATCTTTATTTTCCAACTTAAATTTCATTTAATTCATTTAAACTCCATATATACAATATATTAAATAGGTACTAAACCATATAATATAAAACAATCAAACTCCATTATTAACCCATTTTATTAAATAAATTTTATACATAGCTTAAATTCAAGAATTTATGTAACGTATACGGATTTTCGTTGCCGAAAAACCGAATAGTTAGGGGTTTTAAAAGAATTTTAAGAAAAGAAAAAGAGAGAAGAGTAGTTAAGAAGATAGAAAATAGAGAATTTGAAAATAGGAAAAAGAGAATAGAAAATTTTTTTTTAAAATAGAACTGACAGAAAGGAACAACAGAACAGAAAGAACAACATCAGAATCTCACAATTCGCAGCGGAACAACATATAATAATAAATGAATAATCTTTAAACAAAGAACTATATCAGTTATTACATTACATCATATCATCAGAGTGTACAACATCATACAACATCAACAGTGCAGCGGAAAAAGAAATACTATATAAACTAGTAATACGCCATGCCATCCAGCTTGCCTCCAGCAACTCCTGAATATCCAGAATATCCTGATAAACCTTAACTCTTGACTGCCCGTGTGGAAATTGGTGGGCACCCAGAGTTTAGGAAGGAAAACAATAAACTCCAAGTCAGTCATGTGACTGGTGCGAGAACTCAAAACAGTTTATTTAACTTTAAAATCAAAATAGAGAGATATTTTTATTTCAATTCGCAATGCTTTTAAAAATGAGACTACCATAAGACCTCCCGCCACACACACAATGCAAACGCAGACTTGGAGGAGATTTCTTCTTATGTTAGTCAAAGATGCTTCTACGCAAAAATCAAATCAATTTGGATATTATTATTAGTGCATAGTGTTGAAAATTTATTTCGAAAATAAAGATATAAATCTTAGCCAGCATAGGTACCATTATATTATGCCTACTATAGCTACCATTTTAAATGGCAAGTTCTACAACTAAAACCGTACAAGATCGTATTGTTTCTTTGGATTTCCAACAAATGGTCAGGCCAAGGAACTTCCCATTGCCACATGAGAATGCCTCTGGAAAGACATCCCCGAGAACCAAACCGGAACTCTGCCAACACAAGGCCGGGTTACCCCTAACTGGGTAACTACTGACACGAGCACGCCATTCCCCGGTCCTTTAGGACCTTTTCAACCGAGCGCTCGATATCCAACATCACACCATAATAAATAGAGTGTTTTCAACATGAGTAAGTATCTGGGCTCCATGCCATGATACCACCCCTTTCCAGAAGGAAATGCACATACCCTAAGGGGAGCTACAGCAACCCCTAATAACCTTGCCGCATCTTTCCTGTTTTGACCATTTCCGGGATGTGAGGCTCGACGAATTCACGTCCACAAAAAAAAACATACTTTATACAAAAGCCATGCTTTGGGTCAAACAAATGATCAACACAATGATCACTAAGATAGACGATCAAATAAACGATCCTATCACAAATAATCAACACAATGATCATTTCAGCATCACTCAGCATGTCACATTACCAAATTGGGAATACATCGCTGATAACTTCAACTATATAACCTTTGAGCACATACGTCTCAAAGAAGGGTGTTAAGCAAAGAATAAATTCTCCGCCACCAACAGAAATATATTTGAAAGAAATCGGCTTTATATCTCAAATTGTAATGTCAGACATACAATCCATACAAGTCTGTTCCGGGCTCGAACAGAACCGAAGGCACTTACAAAGAAGTCCTTGCAATCCGAATAATCTCTAATCACGTTCGGATTTCCCATCACTTATGGAGATCTCTATACCGGGGATCAGCCAGTGCAGAGACAATCAACAAGAAACCCTCTCGTTTTCGAAAATATCCGGTCTTCAACACCGGTCTTCGAATGCAATTCATAACGACGTATCACATATTCGGAATGGGTTATACGACCCCATGGTCCTTTCCCGGTTAACCCGAATAGTGAGCGCTTATTTATTTTTTTTAAAAAATAAGTGTGGCATTCAATTTCAAACAAATTCACAACAAATACCTATTTAAAGGTAAATATCGATAGTCGGTTATTGAACTATCAATGGATATGCCAACATCACCAGCATCCAAATAATTTTCCAAATATTTAATTCCAAAATATCTTTAGAAGATATAACTTTCCATATTTCAAAAAAATAAATCAATATTTACTTTCAAACCTATTTTCCCAATTCCATTTATAAATTCCATATTGAATTTATATTTCCAAAATATTTATGAATATACGATTTCAAATATTCATTTTCAATTTATCTTCAGAAAGATAAATTCTCAACATATTCACTTTATATTGGAAAACATTTCCATACTTATTTATCTTATAAGTAATTCACAAATTTTTATTTATTTTCAACCTTGGAAAATATTCCGTATACTCTAATCGAAATTAAGTATATATTTCATTTTTTAAGGAAATCATTCACTTAACATATTTATGTGGGCCAAAACGAATGTTGCGTAAAACATCGTTACGACAACCCAAAATCACTAGTATAGGGATTCGAAAAAAAATAGATATATAAATCCCGATACTATACAAAACATTTCCTTTCGGAAATTATCTATTATAACAACAGTGTTATAATCTATTATTTCCTTCTATTTCTCGAAAACATCTATTTCAACAATAAATGTTGAAATCTATGATTTCGAATCTCAACATATTTTAAAACATCATTAGATCGTTTTAATTCCATTTCAAACATCACTTCCAAAATAATTTCTTTAACATAATATTCACTATTCAAAAACGTGAATATACTTTGTTAATAAATTTCATCACTTCTATTCATTTTAGTTTAAGGAATTATTCACTGTCTAAAACATGAATATATTTCCATAAATAAATTAGAACAATTTACTTATCAAATAGGTCATTTTGAATTTATAAAACAATGTTTATAAATTCTATTCTATTTATTTTATAACAACTTCCTTTTATAAATTTTCTTTATTAACCTATCTCAATTCATATTACAATGATATACTAAAAATTCATATTATAAGTCAAATACTTATAATTTATTTATTTACAAAATTGTTTCTTTGAACTTCTCAAATTTATAAATTTTATAACTTATAAGATTCATTTATTTATCCAAACTCATTCCTTTAATAATTTTATAAATTTTATAAACCTACTGCTTATAAAATTCTATTTATAACTTCACCGTTATAATTCTATAATTCCAATTTATGAAATTCATTTACAATTCTTTCTAACGCTTAGAAAAGTTCGTTTTACACTTTTAATACTTTTAATTTATAAATATTAATTTATAAATCTTTTAATACAAATGAATTTGTATTATTATTTTAAAACATCTTTTAAACTCCTTTAGAATTCCAGCATTTTGATTTATAAAATAATCCAATTTCATAAATCCTATTTTTAAACTTTTTATAATAGATTCAAAAATCTCAGTTTAAACTATTTTATAAAATCATCAATCCCATATTTTCAAAAATCAACTTTTAACTATATTTCTCAAAAATCATAATTTTTATAACATAAAAATTATAACGTCTATTTATTTAAGATGAATCAATTACAAAAATATTTTATAAACGTATGCTTTCAAAAATCACTTTAGAAATTAAAATCGTTGTTTTTAAATTTCAAAAATTGGATCCGATGATGCAACACATCAAATAGTCAATCACGATTTTCCAATATCATATATCGATATGATAAACAATCAAACATCACAATATTTAAAATCAATAAATATTTGTGAGGAATCCAGTTGGATCCCTCCAACCTGTTTCCCTGCATCCACAGACATTAGCACAATACCATTCCGTTTCAAGACGGAATATCGCGGTATATGGGATTTTATAAATATATATCCGCTTACTAACGGCGCATAGGGTCTCATCCGCTAAAAAGAAATGCGGGAAATCAATCAACTGCAATATATACATATGCCAATATATATATATTGCTATATATATAATATAATACCAATTCCACTTCAAGGTGGAATATCGCGGTATATGTGTGTAATAAATAACCTCCGCTTACTAACGGCGTATAGGGTCTATTCACATCCAATATTTATATATATATATATAACAATCATCATTCAAGCATTCAATCAACACAGTCAATAAATTTTAAATTTAACTATTTAAAATTTAAATAAACAATAGAAATTCCTTTTGAGTGAGAAGTTCTCACCTTTTATTCCTGTTTGCCATCCACTTCCAATTCAACTTGATTTCTTCATTTATACCTTGTATAACAATTTTATACAATTTATTAATATTCGAATAGATCGAATAATAAATTTTCAATTGATAATTTCGATTCATTGGTGATTTCATTTTAATAGTTTAAATTAACTGATAGTTTCGTTTAAACCAATTTCTCGTTTAATAAATTTATTTAAACTAAAAATTTTGTTTTAAACAAATTTTCTTCTTTAAAATTTTATTTAACTAAAATTTAAATTTCTTTTAATAAACTTTATTAACTAACTCCTTTTAATTTCAAACATGTTATTCTTAACAATTTGTCAAATTCAAATTTAACTTCAACTAAACTTACTTAAATAAATTAAGTTAACAAACTTTCCCCTTTTTAAAATAATTCTAACTAAAAATTTCCAATTGAACTAAATCCCCTTTTTAAATAGAATATTTGAACTAAGTGAAAAATCACTTACCCTTTAATAACTTAATTAATTTATTTCTTTATTTAATTTAAAAATCAAATTTCCTTAAATAAATCATTTTATCAAATATTAGCAGATGGAATGCCACTTAAATCTCAAAATGAAATCATTGGAGATGAACATATAAAAATTAATATGGCAAGGCAGCAGTGCTCCTGCAACTTTGGTTCTGACTAAAATTGTGTTACATCTTTCAGTTATTTGTTAAGTCTTATAAAAATGAGGCAACAATGATTTGCCTGTAGAAACAAAAAATTACTTTATGCATGATAGCACAGACCCTTTTGGTTTGGACTTCAAATTTTGTGTCTTTGCATTTTCAGTATGTATTTTAAAAAGCATGGATGAGGAGCAGAAAATGAAATAAGAACAGGAAGGAAAAAATTGTGTCGAAAGCAGGTTCAACAAGTAGGATTGTCTGACAACCATTTCTTGTTGATGGCAAATTTTGTTGAGAGATCAGAAATTACTCTGCTTACTCCAAAAATCTCAACAAATCAAAATTCCCAAAATGAATTTAGGGAAAACCAAATCCAATTGCAACAATGCAACGTAAATCGACAAGAGAAAGACTACATAAAAACGTAACTGCAGTTACTAACAGATACAAGGGCAGGCTGCAACTAATACTGCAGTCATCATAAAGGCACAAAGGCACAAAGGCCATAACAAAGCTCAAACAGATGCACAATGCAAATTCATGCAAACATACTAACATATATTTCAAACATTCACCTCTATGTACTCATGCTAACTTTATTTGCAAGTGACAGCAGATAGTATCTGCTTTTATCAATTTAAATAAGAATTTATATAGCATTTGCTCTAAACAGTTTAATTGCTTAAATCAGAAGCATTTGTTTTTATCAATTTAAAGCAATATTACTAGCATCTGCTCCCATCAGTTAAATAAATTAAAAATTGGGTAGAATCTGTTCTTATCAGTTTAAATTTAAACAATCGAGCAAGAGACCGTAGCTAGTATCTGTCCTTAACAGTTTAAATAACGAAATAACAGAGCAATTCATAGCAATAGAACAACCAACAACCAACATCAAGTGTATTATCTGTTCCTATCAGTTTAAAATTCGAAGTAGCCGAGCAAATGATAATGAATAACCCACAATTTCTATACTCGCAATTTAACCGACAGATGGAAACAAAACAACACGCCTTCATAGCATAAAACCAAGCAATCAATCCATAACAAATTTTTAAATACTTGCGTTCCGATAATCGTGAGCCAAAAGACTCACTTTTCAATCGAATCGAAGAGCACGCCAGAGATTCGAAGTCGAAGCCGGCCACACGAAGACGAATAAACAAGTCGAACTCGAATTTAAGCCCAAATTTTGCAAAGCCCCAATTTTCTGAAGGCGAACGAAGGCGAAGAGACGAATTTTAAATTCGTGGCCGCCATTTTTTCTTTTTATTTTTCTTTCGTCTGAATGAAGAAAGTGGAGAGGGGTAGGGTTATAAAAATAGAAAGGGGACGTGGTTTAAAGCATGGTCACGGTATGTTGAAGGTATGGAGGAATGCTCAAAGTAAGGTGATGTTATACTTTTTATTTTATTTTATTTTTCTCTTTTATTTTTTTTCTTTCTTATTTTAAATCCAAATTATTTTTTTTTTTTTTTTAAAATCATTAATTCAAATTTAAAATATAAGTTCAATATTAAATTTCAACTTCAAAGTCAAAATTCAAATTTGTATTCAACTTTTAAATAGATTAAATTCTAAATTTTAGTCACCAATTCATTCTGATAATTTGAAATTCAATTCAAACCATCATTCAAATATTTAAAATTAATCAAATATTTCAATTTAAATTATTCAAAATTCAGGGTCGTTACAATCTTTCCCCCTTAAAAGAATTTCGTCCCGAAATTACAAGTTAAGAAGAATGCCCTTATCCCTTCTACTATTTTTCACTATCTAAATAGTTTTATCAACTTACCAACCTAAATCTTTTTACTAGAGATTCATTATCATTTCAACTAGCTTTCCAACTTCAATTATAGGTTTCAAACAATATTGTTTTTACTAACCATTCAAATTTAAATTCAAATTCAAATTTCCAACTTTCAAATTTTTCTCAAAAATTTTCTAACACCCTAAATTTTCGAAAAATTTCGCCAGCGTCTCCTTTGCGCGGCTAGCTCGGTACGACTACAAAATGGCACCACGGCCCCTCAGAATCAAAAAGAAAAGAGAAAAGCCAAGTGGCTAGAGAAGAAAGTCATCAAATCTCATACTGAAATTGAAATACGTACCTTTTTTGTCGAGCAATTCAATTTTAACTTTGAAATCAAAATCTCAATTTCTTTATATACCTGTATAACCTGTATAATCTGCTAGTAGTAGCATCCAAATCCAACATTCAAACCAATTTGCAAATTTTATTACAAAATTTCCAATATATGCTTCTTATACGTTTTTACTTCACTATTGAAGTTGCATATGCATTTTTATTCAATTTTACATTTAAATTTAATTCACAATTTAAATTTTATTTGAATTCAATTCATCTTATTTTCACTTAGAAATCAAATTCTATTTTATTCACATTCCATTTTTATATTCATTCCATTTGAAATGAATAAATTATCAAGTTAGTTTACTTGAATTCAATCCTTTTATTTCTTTCCATTACTAATGATAATAATTCAATATTATCACTTCTAACAATCATGCAACCATATACTATAATAATTCATTGAAAATTATTTCTTTTCATACAAAATAGTTTTGGGCTAAAATTATTTTATAATATAAATCAATTTTATATTCACTAACAAATACGCTCTCATATCTATTATTACACTCAAACTCATTCTAGAGTACCGCTGACTCTATCTCTAACGAGTAATACCCATCAGAACCATGGTTGTCGCTTAACCAACAGAGCTCTGATACCAAATGTAACGTATACGGATTTTCGTTGCCGAAAAACCGAATAGTTAGGGGTTTTAAAAGAATTTTAAGAAAAGAAAAAGAGAGAAGAGTAGTTAAGAAGATAGAAAATAGAGAATTTGAAAATAGGAAAAAGAGAATAGAATTTTTTTTTTTAAAATAGAACTGACAGAAAGGAACAACAGAACAGAAAGAACAACATCAGAATCTCACAATTCGCAGCGGAACAACATATAATAATAAATGAATAATCTTTAAACAAAGAACTATATCAGTTATTACATTACATCATATCATCAGAGTGTACAACATCATACAACATCAACAGTGCAGCGGAAAAAGAAATACTATATAAACTAGTAATACGCCATGCCATCCAGCTTGCCTCCAGCAACTCCTGAATATCCAGAATATCCTGATAAACCTTAACTCTTGACTGCCCGTGTGGAAATTGGTGGGCACCCAGAGTTTAGGAAGGAAAACAATAAACTCCAAGTCAGTCATGTGACTGGTGCGAGAACTCAAAACAGTTTATTTAACTTTAAAATCAAAATAGAGAGATATTTTTATTTCAATTCGCAATGCTTTTAAAAATGAGACTACCATAAGACCTCCCGCCACACACACAATGCAAACGCAGACTTGGAGGAGATTTCTTCTTATGTTAGTCAAAGATGCTTCTACGCAAAAATCAAATCAATTTGGATATTATTATTAGTGCATAGTGTTGAAAATTTATTTCGAAAATAAAGATATAAATCTTAGCCAGCATAGGTACCATTATATTATGCCTACTATAGCTACCATTTTAAATGGCAGGTTCTACAACTAAAACCGTACAAGATCGTATTGTTTCTTTGGATTTCCAACAAATGGTCAGGCCAAGGAACTTCCCATTGCCACATGAGAATGCCTCTGGAAAGACATCCCCGAGAACCAAACCGGAACTCTGCCAACACAAGGCCGGGTTACCCCTAACTGGGTAACTACTGACACGAGCACGCCATTCCCCGGTCCTTTAGGACCTTTTCAACCGAGCGCTCGATATCCAACATCACACCATAATAAATAGAGTGTTTTCAACATGAGTAAGTATCTGGGCTCCATACCATGATACCACCCCTTTCCAGAAGGAAATGCACATACCCTAAGGGGAGCTACAACAACCCCTAATAACCTTGCCGCATCTTTCCTGTTTTGACCATTTCCGGGATGTGAGGCTCGACGAATTCACGTCCACAAAAAAAAACATACTTTATACAAAAGCCATGCTTTGGGTCAAACAAATGATCAACACAATGATCACTAAGATAGACGATCAAATAAACGATCCTATCACAAATAATCAACACAATGATCATTTCAGCATCACTCAGCATGTCACATTACCAAATTGGGAATACATCGCTGATAACTTCAACTATATAACCTTTGAGCACATACGTCTCAAAGAAAGGTGTTAAGCAAAGAATAAATTCTCCGCCACCAACAGAAATATATTTGAAAGAAATCGGCTTTATATCTCAAATTGTAATGTCAGACATACAATCCATACAAGTCTGTTCCGGGCTCGAACAGAACCGAAGGCACTTACAAAGAAGTCCTTGCAATCCGAATAATCTCTAATCACGTTCGGATTTCCCATCACTTATGGAGATCTCTATACCGGGGATCAGCCAGTGCAGAGACAATCAACAAGAAACCCTCTCGTTTTCGAAAATATCCGGTCTTCAACACCGGTCTTCGAATGCAATTCATAACGACGTATCACATATTCGGAATGGGTTATACGACCCCATGGTCCTTTCCCGGTTAACCCGAATAGTGAGCGCTTATTTTTTTTTTTTTAAAATAAGTGTGGCATTCAATTTCAAACAAATTCACAACAAATACCTATTTAAAGGTAAATATCGATAGTCGGTTATTGAACTATCAATGGATATGCCAACATCACCAGCATCCAAATAATTTTCCAAATATTTAATTCCAAAATATCTTTAGAAGATATAACTTTCCATATTTCAAAAAAATAAATCAATATTTACTTTCAAACCTATTTTCCCAATTCCATTTATAAATTCCATATTGAATTTATATTTCCAAAATATTTATGAATATACGATTTCAAATATTCATTTTCAATTTATCTTCAGAAAGATAAATTCTCAACATATTCACTTTATATTGGAAAACATTTCCATACTTATTTATCTTATAAGTAATTCACAAATTTTTATTTATTTTCAACCTTGGAAAATATTCCGTATACTCTAATCGAAATTAAGTATATATTTCATTTTTTAAGGAAATCATTCACTTAACATATTTATGTGGGCCAAAACGAATGTTGCGTAAAACATCGTTACGACAACCCAAAATCACTAGTATAGGGATTCGAAAAAAAATAGATATATAAATCCCGATACTATACAAAACATTTCCTTTCGGAAATTATCTATTATAACAACAGTGTTATAATCTATTATTTCCTTCTATTTCTCGAAAACATCTATTTCAACAATAAATGTTGAAATCTATGATTTCGAATCTCAACATATTTTAAAACATCATTAGATCGTTTTAATTCCATTTCAAACATCACTTCCAAAATAATTTCTTTAACATAATATTCACTATTCAAAAACGTGAATATACTTTGTTAATAAATTTCATCACTTCTATTCATTTTAGTTTAAGGAATTATTCACTGTCTAAAACATGAATATATTTCCATAAATAAATTAGAACAATTTACTTATCAAATAGGTCATTTTGAATTTATAAAACAATGTTTATAAATTCTATTCTATTTATTTTATAACAACTTCCTTTTATAAATTTTCTTTATTAACCTATCTCAATTCATATTACAATGATATACTAAAAATTCATATTATAAGTCAAATACTTATAATTTATTTATTTACAAAATTGTTTCTTTGAACTTCTCAAATTTATAAATTTTATAACTTATAAGATTCATTTATTTATCCAAACTCATTCCTTTAATAATTTTATAAATTTTATAAACCTACTGCTTATAAAATTCTATTTATAACTTCACCGTTATAATTCTATAATTCCAATTTATGAAATTCATTTACAATTCTTTCTAACGCTTAGAAAAGTTCGTTTTACACTTTTAATACTTTTAATTTATAAATATTAATTTATAAATCTTTTAATACAAATGAATTTGTATTATTATTTTAAAACATCTTTTAAACTCCTTTAGAATTCCAGCATTTTGATTTATAAAATAATCCAATTTCATAAATCCTATTTTTAAACTTTTTATAATAGATTCAAAAATCTCAGTTTAAACTATTTTATAAAATCATCAATCCCATATTTTCAAAAATCAACTTTTAACTATATTTCTCAAAAATCATAATTTTTATAACATAAAAATTATAACGTCTATTTATTTAAGATGAATCAATTACAAAAATATTTTATAAACGTATGCTTTCAAAAATCACTTTAGAAATTAAAATCGTTGTTTTTAAATTTCAAAAATTGGATCCGATGATGCAACACATCAAATAGTCAATCACGATTTTCCAATATCATATATCGATATGATAAACAATCAAACATCACAATATTTAAAATCAATAAATATTTGTGAGGAATCCAGTTGGATCCCTCCAACCTGTTTCCCTGCATCCACAGACATTAGCACAATACCATTCCGTTTCAAGACGGAATATCGCGGTATATGGGATTTTATAAATATATATCCGCTTACTAACGGCGCATAGGGTCTCATCCGCTAAAAAGAAATGCGGGAAATCAATCAACTGCAATATATACATATGCCAATATATATATATTGCTATATATATAATATAATACCAATTCCACTTCAAGGTGGAATATCGCGGTATATGTGTGTAATAAATAACCTCCGCTTACTAACGGCGTATAGGGTCTATTCACATCCAATATTTATATATATATATAACAATCATCATTCAAGCATTCAATCAACACAGTCAATAAATTTTAAATTTAACTATTTAAAATTTAAATAAACAATAGAAATTCCTTTTGAGTGAGAAGTTCTCACCTTTTATTCCTGTTTGCCATCCACTTCCAATTCAACTTGATTTCTTCATTTATACCTTGTATAACAATTTTATACAATTTATTAATATTCGAATAGATCGAATAATAAATTTTCAATTGATAATTTCGATTCATTGGTGATTTCATTTTAATAGTTTAAATTAACTGATAGTTTCGTTTAAACCAATTTCTCGTTTAATAAATTTATTTAAACTAAAAATTTTGTTTTAAACAAATTTTCTTCTTTAAAATTTTATTTAACTAAAATTTAAATTTCTTTTAATAAACTTTATTAACTAACTCCTTTTAATTTCAAACATGTTATTCTTAACAATTTGTCAAATTCAAATTTAACTTCAACTAAACTTACTTAAATAAATTAAGTTAACAAACTTTCCCCTTTTTAAAATAATTCTAACTAAAAATTTCCAATTGAACTAAATCCCCTTTTTAAATAGAATATTTGAACTAAGTGAAAAATCACTTACCCTTTAATAACTTAATTAATTTATTTCTTTATTTAATTTAAAAATCAAATTTCCTTAAATAAATCATTTTATCAAATATTAGCAGATGGAATGCCACTTAAATCTCAAAATGAAATCATTGGAGATGAACATATAAAAATTAATATGGCAAGGCAGCAGTGCTCCTGCAACTTTGGTTCTGACTAAAATTGTGTTACATCTTTCAGTTATTTGTTAAGTCTTATAAAAATGAGGCAACAATGATTTGCCTGTAGAAACAAAAAATTACTTTATGCATGATAGCACAGACCCTTTTGGTTTGGACTTCAAATTTTGTGTCTTTGCATTTTCAGTATGTATTTTAAAAAGCATGGATGAGGAGCAGAAAATGAAATAAGAACAGGAAGGAAAAAATTGTGTCGAAAGCAGGTTCAACAAGTAGGATTGTCTGACAACCATTTCTTGTTGATGGCAAATTTTGTTGAGAGATCAGAAATTACTCTGCTTACTCCAAAAATCTCAACAAATCAAAATTCCCAAAATGAATTTAGGGAAAACCAAATCCAATTGCAACAATGCAACGTAAATCGACAAGAGAAAGACTGCATAAAAACGTAACTGCAGTTACTAACAGATACAAGGGCAGGCTGCAACTAATACTGCAGTCATCATAAAGGCACAAAGGCACAAAGGCCATAACAAAGCTCAAACAGATGCACAATGCAAATTCATGCAAACATACTAACATATATTTCAAACATTCACCTCTATGTACTCATGCTAACTTTATTTGCAAGTGACAGCAGATAGTATCTGCTTTTATCAATTTAAATAAGAATTTATATAGCATTTGCTCTTAACAGTTTAATTGCTTAAATCAGAAGCATTTGTTTTTATCAATTTAAAGCAATATTACTAGCATCTGCTCCCATCAGTTAAATAAATTAAAAATTGGGTAGAATCTGTTCTTATCAGTTTAAATTTAAACAATCGAGCAAGAGACCGTAGCTAGTATCTGTCCTTAACAGTTTAAATAACGAAATAACAGAGCAATTCATAGCAATAGAACAACCAACAACCAACATCAAGTGTATTATCTGTTCCTATCAGTTTAAAATTCGAAGTAGCCGAGCAAATGATAATGAATAACCCACAATTTCTATACTCGCAATTTAACCGACAGATGGAAACAAAACAACACGCCTTCATAGCATAAAACCAAGCAATCAATCCATAACAAATTTTTAAATACTTGCGTTCCAATAATCGTGAGCCAAAAGACTCACTTTTCAATCGAATCGAAGAGCACGCCAGAGATTTGAAGTCGAAGCCGGCCACACGAAGACGAATAAACAAGTCGAACTCGAATTTAAGCCCAAATTTTGCAAAGCCCCAATTTTCTGAAGGCGAACGAAGGCGAAGAGACGAATTTTAAATTCGTGGCCGCCATTTTTTCTTTTTATTTTTCTTTCGTCTGAATGAAGAAAGTGGAGAGGGGTAGGGTTATAAAAATAGAAAGGGGACGTGGTTTAAAGCATGGTCACGGTATGTTGAAGGTATGGAGGAATGCTCAAAGTAAGGTGATGTTATACTTTTTATTTTATTTTATTTTTCTCTTTTATTTTTTTTCTTTCTTATTTTAAATCCAAATTATTTTTTTTTTTTTTTTAAATCATTAATTCAAATTTAAAATATAAGTTCAATATTAAATTTCAACTTCAAAGTCAAAATTCAAATTTGTATTCAACTTTTAAATAGATTAAATTCTAAATTTTAATCACCAATTCATTCTGATAATTTGAAATTCAATTCAAACCATCATTCAAATATTTAAAATTAATCAAATATTTCAATTTAAATTATTCAAAATTCAGGGTCGTTACAATTTAACTATATATATATATAAAATAATATTAATATAACATCAAAATTTAATACTTATTAAACCGTATATTCCTTTCCAAAACCATAGAAAATCATTTAAAAATATTTATATATATATAGGCCACGGTGCCTGTATAAAATTCTCTATCCTATGGTCAAGTGAAACGGATATTTATCATTTCAATCCGTAATTTAAAATAAAAATTACGGTTATATATCATTTCAAACGGCAATCCCGAATGAAATGAAAATGCTCGATAACTTACAGTATATACAATATATAATACAGCATTCATTCATCCAATATCAATCGTCAACCATTTACAACAATCATCATCCAATGTAAATAATAACATCACTATAGAACGGATAATAAACAACAAGTATTAACTAGCAGTCTATATTCAATACTAAATTAAAACTGTTTAACTGTCAGTTTATATGCAATAATAAATAAATAAAAATTTAATTGGCAGTTTATATGCAAAAATAAATTAAATAACAATTTAATTTAAATAAATGCAATCTAACTGAGAGATGATTAAATATATGCCCAACAATCGTAGATAAATTTTTAAATCACATCAAAATTCAATTTAACAAACATACGAAATCTTAGAAGTTGTGAGTGGATTAAAACACTTACCTTTTGAATTTAAATTGAATTTTAAATTGAATTTAAACCTAAAAATTTGACGGTCTCCGAATTCGCCCAAACTAGCGTCGTAAAGTCTGGAATTTTATTACGATCCTAACAAAAAAATCATGCGTGAATTGGATCTCGTATGCATAAGTTATGTCGATTAGAACGAGTTGAAAATTAAATTTATAATACAAACTAAACAAACTAACCTTCACGCCACGTCATCACGAATTTCACGCGTACTCTCTGCTTCGTTCGAAACCAGGTAGCGCACAGTCAACTCCACTTTGACCTTTCCAATCCACCGCGCCGCCGGCCACTAGGGCGCTGCAAATTTTCCCCACGTACTACCCCTCGCACACCGCACGCCTACCTAGGTCCGGTCCCCCCACGCTTGAGCCGTCGCCGTTCAACCCTATGGCCGAAACCCTAATCGAAAATTTCCATTCGATCTGACCGTCGATTTGACAAGCAAACAATGCCGATGCGATCCCCTCGGTCTGCTCTTCAAAACCTAGAAACGGTTCGTCGGTCCGTCGAGTTTGATTTCGACGTGATGAATGGTCGAAAATTCTTCGATTTTTACTAACGAGACAATGAACCAAAACAAAAAACGAATTATGGATCTGAGTTACGCTCATTGCGAGCTTCAAAAATATATTTTTTCTGAATTTTTCTGAGGAGTTTGGATTCTTGACTTTGATTTTGAAATGGAATTGGATCTGGAATTTTGTTGTCTGCCATTGAGGAGGATAGATAGCTGAATTGCATACAGACAAATGAGAATGAGGGGAATTATGGTTTATAACCGGGTTTATATAGGTGGGTCAGAAATTAGAATGGATGGATAAGGTCAGATATACGCGTTAAATCCAAAGTGGCCCAAAAAGCCCGTTTCGACTCCGGAACGAAATTGGGTCAACCCATATATCAAAATAGATATTTTAAAATATTCTAAACGCAATGGAAAAGGTTTCACTTCCAAATTCCATCGTATGAAGAAGTTATGCTAAAATCAATATTTTTCAAATTGATTTCAATTTCATTAATTTCAAGGCGTTTCGAGCCTATATGATCAAACGACAAGTTCGATCGTTACGAAACTTGAAATCCTACAATAATTCACCGTTATGGATCTGATGAAACTGGTTTCGTCGAAATCCGAGTCAGTGACCAAAATGGCTATTTTTACACTAGTTAGATAAATTTATATTTAATTGATTAAATCCAAATTTAAATTTCAATTCTAAAATTGAAATTTTATCACCCTTATATTTCTCAAACATTTACAATGATTTAAAAAAAATTAAATGTTAATTTTGAGTTGATTAATTCATAAATTCCAACGTTAACCTCAATTTCAATATTTATTAAATTTTGAAATTATAAAATAAAACTCAAAAAATCCATTTACTAAATTGTTAACCCTTGTTATTCGAGTCTTCTTACAATAAGAATGTAGCTAACATTGTTTTTAAGTCTTGGTTCCTAATATCCATCCATTTTGACTTAATTTCAATTAACGTATAAATTAAATTACGTGTAATTGCAATTAATCCTATTATTACAATTTAAATTCCAAATAAATTAATTAATAAATTAATAATAAGTTAATTAAATCAAATTTGCAATTCAACTTTAATTATTTACAAATTTTTTCAATTTGGATTACTTGATAAATTTAGAATCCTTTAAACCACTTTCTACATCAATTTATCATTGAATAATTCACAATTTACAATATTAAATTACATTTTCGATTTATCCCGTAATTAAAACTTAAATTCCCAAGGAATTTATTTATTTGGTCTTTAAATCATGTTATTCACTAAATTGTCACCTCATAGTTACAATTAACATTGGTTTGTATTTATTACATTGACACCTTTAGTTATTGCGTAAATTCTCGTTAATATACATTAAAGTTCATTTAATTCCAATTGATTCACATTTTAATTATTAAACCAAATAAACGGATAACCTATAACATGTGTTACCATGATTTTAATTACACCTATGAATTCTCTATTATCAAGCAAATGTTAAAATTCTTAAATACTTCTGTTTTCATTTAATTACCCTTTACTATATTATTATTATTCCATTAACAAATTTAGTAATTACATTCGTTTCTTACATTTCAAACTCATAACCAATTATGACAAATTTCAAAAATTCCCCAGCCCTTCCCTTTCCATTTATCTATTTTATTAAGTTTACATTAATAAATCTTTTCTTCCATTCCTCAAATTCAACAACTAGTTCTATTTTGAATACCGTTAACGTTATTTTCAAATATCCCTTAATTAACATTAACGTAAAATTTTATTTATTTTTATTTCGATTGATTCAAAATTCAATTCCTAAGTCTTAATATACTCTAAATTAACAACTTCTAAACATGGTATTACTTCTCATATTAATTTAACTTTTATTTATTGTATTAACATTTATTTCAAATTCTAATTCCATCAACTAATTAAACATGTAACTTAAAATATATGCTTCCAAGCCAAATATTACACCAATTGTCATATTCTGAACGGAGTTAGCATTAATTTCAAAAATTATCTAAATTAAATCCCCAATTTATTTAAGGCAATCAATTTTGACCTTTCAGTTATTTCAATTAATTGGGGTTACACAAATTAGTTATTTATTAACTTACATTAACATACTTGCATTAATTTACATTCAGTTACAAATAATTAATGCACTGATTTCATTTGTAAATTAAATGCTTACCTTTATAAGCTTCATTCCCAAACAATATTTCAATTACTACAAACAATATTTCAATTACTACAGGACATTGATTTAATTCAATTTACTATTTAATATTATTAATTCATTAAATAAATTCACTATTTACCTTTGTTTTCTTATTTTCAATTCTTAGCCTAGTATAACAATTTACATCACTTCAATTTATTCGTAATTTTATTGCAACTGTTAATACTTAGCTTTAATTTCCATGGTTTCATTTCACTTTCAACATTTGCTTTATTATTAATTATAAAAAATTTATTTATTTCTAAATTAAATTACATAAATCTTATTAAAATGACAAATTTAATTAACGAAAATTACGGGTCATTACAGTCATTAAAAGAAAGAGAGGTATAAGTTTTAGACTTAAAAATTTGGAAGTTTTTCCCTCTAGTTTAGGGAGATAATATTAAGTAGCCAAGTATTTTTGAAATTAACAGAAAATGAAAAGATAACACTTTTAAGGACAAAGAATTTGGGATTTGATGTTTTAAAAATTTAGAAACCTTAGTTTTTAAAATAAAGTGATAAATACCAAACTAAACTCCTAAATTTAAAGTAGATATGAATCATTTTCAAGGAATAAAGTGTAAGACTATGAAGGAGACAACAGGAATTACTTAAGTAATAGTGGATGTTCCCGTAAAGTGCACAGGACACTTGTGAGGACTTAGGATTGTTAATTCATGAGCAGTAAAGTGGGATTAGTAAGATAATAAGGTGCACATGGTTAAGAATGGATATTTTTGATTTTGGAGGAACTTGGAAGAAGCATCTTTCTCAAGTGGAATTCATATGTGATTGTAGTTCTCAAGCTAGCATTGGAGTGGCTCCTTTCGAAGCTCTTTATGGAAGACCGTGCTAGTCGCCTTCATGTTAATTAGAGTCTATGAAAAGACTGCTGCTTGGTGTCGACAGGGTTAAAAAGACTTCAGAGAAGATTGCTTTGATTAGGAGAAAATTCGTATCTCATATCCATATCTCTTTAGTAATTTCGAATTTCCTTTTTCCATCTTGAGTTTTGAATAAGTTCTTTCCTTTATTATCCTTTTAGAGGGTAGAACTTAGGATTTAACATATGGGCGGTAGGATTTGATGTAAATATGTTATTAGAACATGTTA
The DNA here is from genome assembly GCA_030765085.1 of Allium cepa. Lineage (NCBI taxonomy): Eukaryota > Viridiplantae > Streptophyta > Magnoliopsida > Asparagales > Amaryllidaceae > Allium > Allium cepa. The sequence goes on along the minus strand of CM060935.1, from coordinate 54,500,622 downwards.
TGAACGATGTATGCTAGTGGTTGCAAGTGTTTGTTAGTGGATGCTATGGATGCATATAGGTACACTAGGCACTATTATTTTTTAGGGATTGGCCTAACTAGGACATAGAGCATATGCATATGGATGTGTGCACGTTTTTATTTTTTTATTTCCTTGGTTGTCATAAATGGATGTTTATCACATGATTGTTGCATTTGGATGATGTTTGTAGCACGCATATAGAATTATTAGTTATCGGTAGAAATTTTTTACACTCATTCGGATACATGGCGCTGAAAAGATTGCATAAAAGGAGGTCGACTGAATCGGTGGACCATCTAATCTTTTGCATTAGTTAGAAACTTTTACACTATACTAATTGCATAAGTATCATAAATTGCATTAGAAAAACTTAAGAACAATAGATGAATGATTGATGATTGAGTAGTTTATTGTAGAATTGGATGAAAACATTTAGTACATTCTTTTAACCTTAGAGATTTTGAGGATGAAATCCCTTAATTAGGGGAGAATGTAACAACCTAAAATTTAACCCATAAAACTTAATTCATTAATTAATTAAATAATAAAATAAATTTGTAAAATTATCATAATTGAGCCACGAGAATTGCACTATTGTGTCCGTAGTAATTTTCTGGTCAATTTTCATATATAGAACGTCAGAAACCAAGCAAATATGACCAAGATACAAAATAAGCAGAAATAGAAGAAAAGAATATATATATATATATAATGCAGGTCGACCTAGGCACCAGGCGGTCGACAGCCCGGTGGACCCTACTCTCTTAATTATGAACGAACGAGATCGTTCGTTCGAATGTTCCAGAGCGAATTTTGCCGACTTAATGACATGTTTTGCATTCTTTAGCTCGATCCGGTCCTTCCATTCTTGCATCTAATGGCTCCTATTTAGCTTATGACGTGGTTGCATCCCATTTAATCTTCAAAATTAAATGGTCTAAGATCCACTTCTACCCTTATAAATAGAACCTTAGACCTAACAATTTTTCTCATTTTAGGTTTACCCCAATTGGGTTCACCTTTCTAGGAAGGACCCTAAAAGGAATAATTTTCCAAGGAGAAAATCATCACAAATTAAATTATTTTACAACTCTAAGTGGTCCGGGAAGGCCAAAGGAAGAACTTAGGTTCGAATGTGAGTGATTGTCATTATTTTAGATTTCTTTAAGTAATTTAAAATAACAGGGTTTTCAATAGTTGTAGTTTGGAATTGCCTTTTCAGTAGTTTATTTACAGTTTTTTAGAATTATTTTTAGTCTATTTCCTTTTAGCTATTCTTTTCAATAATTTTAGTTCATTTCTACTAATTGCAGCTTTACCATATTTACAGTATTTTAGTTTATTTACTGTTATATATACGTTATTTACATCTTCTTTCAACGCTTTGGATTTTCTTCTATTTTTAGTTTTCTTTTATTCTTCCTTCTTAGCGTATGGATTAGAATAGGATTAACGTGAATATGGATTAAATTGTAAGAAAACTGAAATAATGGAATATAAGATGTAAATTACAAAGACTATAATATAAATGGAATTGGACTGAAATTATGCCTAATTGGACTGAAATTATGCCTAATGACATTAATTGGGCTGAATTAAAAAGATTGGCCTAGTTATAACTTAGAATTATAACTAGAAAGAGTAAAAGACGAAAGAAGCTTATTTTTGCACTTAGACCTTGGATTAAGTAATAAACATGATTATAATGTAGGTTATAATAAGAAAAAGAACATAATAATGCTTACTTTAAGACTTAGGATAAATTAATAAGCACAGATAATAGAGAAAAGTGTAAAGGCTTATTTAAATAATTTATCTAAGTTAATAAGCAAAGATGAAAGTAGGACATGTACCAAATAACATTCTCTATTAGAAAAAATGGTGGTCTCACATTAGCCTGAAGAGAGATAAAGGCACGCTTATGCTTAAATGGTAGTAATTGGTTAATTAGAAGTCCACGGGGGATTTAGATAAGGGGTGCAACTAGATATTGTCTGAATGAAAGGCCAGTACCAACAGCATTTCCCCTATTTTCTATGGACACACGGTTGTCTCACATTAGCCTGAAGTGAGACGAGGGGCACGCTTATGCTGGAGTTTAAGGTAATAAGAAGACCCAATAGGTGGAGCAAAAGGTAGCATGGGCATGGTGGCAGTTATGCGTATGACTTCCATTCTAGTGCTAAATAATCGCTATGAGTTCCAAGTGCTTAGTATGTGTGTCTTTCTAAGACACCATTGCCTTTTGTGTAGGGATATGTATCATCTGGATGTACAATGGTTGCTTTATGCATCTTTCGTAGATACCATTGGCCACTGTGTAGGGAGTTACATAATCTCTAATCTGTAGTAAGGCCTATGGAGTAGCAGGTCGATCGAAGGGTAGAATCAGGAATTCAGCCTAATAATAGGATTAGGAATTCATCCTAATCAAAGGAGCTATCAAGAACAAGTGAAAACAATCAAAGTTAACCTATCGTATAGTTAATCGTATTTATTTCCAGTTTATATCTTTCATATTTCCGTTGTTTCCTCCTTTTATACTAGAACTGTTGTAGAGTCTATTACTTTTACTTTGCTTAAAGACTCTAGTAATTACTATCATTCACCAGAATTTTAGTCTGACCAACTCCTCTATTTTTTTCTTCCCCCCCCCCCTTAGGCAATCAAGGGAGAGACAATAGATTTCAGTTGCTCGGATATTTCTTTGAGGAGTTTCCTACCATGTATTACTTTTCTTTTAGCTTTTATTCTTTCTATGTACTGGTTTATTATGAGGGATATTATGTAATCTGATTTTTTAAATTATGAGTTTTTGTTTCATGAGACATATTTGATTTTTAGACATGTACGTGGTATTTGGTATCTGACTTATTTATGAAGCCATTATGAAGTTTTGTTTTAATTAAGTTATTATTTTGCGTTTCCGCTGTTTTTATATATTTTTGTCTTGTGAATCTTTGTCTCTATTAGCTTTATTTATACCTATAACAACATATGCCCTTTAATGTGTCCTTTTGGGTATATTAAGAGGTGTGGGGTGTTTCAATGAGTTTATGGAAATGGTTTATTAGAGAATTGATGCAATGTCCTGCCTTTTTGCACGCTTTAAATCGATGATAAACTACACACGTCAGATTTAAACCATACAAAAGGGCGGATTGTTATGGGGTAAATAAGAAAAAGTAGAGAAAGAAAAACAAAATAGAACCTTGCAGGAGAACGATAAAATATAATAATCAAATAATTGTTCATGAAGCTGTTTTACAAAAACATTTGATTATATTTATACAATACATATCAGAGTACACATACCAGAGAATAATAATTAATGCAGCGGAATTAAATGGTGTAGTGGAATAATATAGTAGATAATAGTACTACAATCTTCGTCTTCGTTCTCCAGAATAAAATCTACAAATCCTGAAACGCTCGGACTGACCCGAGCGAATTGAAAGGACAAAACACTCGAGTCAGAACTAAAATATCTTATGTAAGTTAAATCAACAGGAATAAATATGAGTGGAACGACGTCGGAGATGTTTACGGGATTTGGCATCTCCTATCCAGTGTCTAACGTGGGTGCACTAACTTAAGAGATGCTCGGGATTCACATCTCCTAAGGATCCATTAAACTATTTACTATGTAGTAATATTTCTCTATTATAATAGTGTCTAGTAGTAAAATAAATTTACTTTTTCATAGCATTAAGGGGTTACCCATATAGCCCTTAACATGTAATAGTCCCAGTAGTCCATCCAATATCATAGTTCCTCCTGATCGGCAAGCCACAAGAGGATACCATACGGGCTACGGGAGAAGACCAAACTCGTACAAGGCACGCTAGGGTAGATAACACGGCATAACTAGGCAATGCCAGGGTAGATATACCAATTATGCTTCCGGGTCGGTGGAAACGCGTAGCGCGCAGCTACCGCCCACCTCGAGCCACACCCCCAAATAAAAAATCAATAGTGGCCACCGAATAAATCCAAAAGTCAAAGTATAATATCGAAGGGATGTGTCCGATCAAAGGTGCTACCTCATTAACCCATCAATCTCTCTTGTTTTAGCCACCTTATGCCAACTCACGGGAGTCGGGTCCACGTATTTACGTCAAAGAAAACGCCGCCGCCATCCTAATTCATTCTGGAATCTCCACCGCGTACACGGTTGTTAAACTTGTTTTTGGAGTTGGCAGAGAGTATGACAACTTCCGATCCCGGTCTCCTTAATAACCAAACGTTATTATAACACCGCGGTCTTTTTAAAATAGTTTATACCGTAAAACCAGAATATAATATCCATTTCAAAACCATATAAATACGATACCATTTACCCTATTAAAAACCAAATCAATATGATATCATTTTATTTCAAATATATCATTTTCCCAAAATCATAGCACTTTCAAATCTATATGTCTTGAAACCCATAGCTTTGAAACATAACTTCAATAATTAAATGGTGTAAATATTAAATTCTTTATATAATAAAATAGCTTCTTTAATTTCACAAATAAATTCCAAATTTCGATTTGAACCTCCAATTAAACTATTTCAAATTCCCATATATTTCAAAGCTTTTAAATATTCCACCATTTTAAAACGAATTCTTTGAAAATTTCATATATATCAAATTCAATTGCTATTATTTCGATTTGAAATGTTAACTTAATAAATAAAATATCATTTTAGTAAAACCTTTAGACTTCAAATAACTGGACATTCTTTCAATTTAATTAACTTGATAATATTCATTTAAATCAATTTGATATTCATTTAAGTCCTCTAAACAAAGTTCAAGTTATAAAATCATACCTACTAAATCTCAATTTATTTACATTTCAAATCAAATTTTTTGAGGATAATTCTTAAATACTTTAATTCAAATCAAATTCACATTATCTTCCAACATTAATTTTATTTGAGTCATTATAAACTCTATATACAATAGAATTTAAATGGATACTTAACTATATTATATAAAAGAAATCAAACTTTATTATTTATCTTATTTTATAATTCAAAACAAATTTATACATAGCTAAATCAATAATAAAATAGCATTTATTTAACATCTAAAATCAATATCTGTATAGCCCATATATTTCATTACGAAACCATAAAAATCATTTCAAAAATAATTTTATATATATACCGCGGTGCTTGTATATAATTTTCTATCCTATGGTCAAGTGATACGGATATTTATCATTTCGATCCACAATTAAAAATAAAAATGCGGTCGTATATCATTTCATACCAAAATCCTGAATCAAAATAAATGCATAATAACTAGCAGATTTTGATGATATAAATAAAACATCCATTCATCCATCATAAAATCATACATCCATCACAATAATCATTCAAAAAAATCAATCAATACCAATATATAACTGATAATATATAACAGGTAATTAGCTGGCAGTTATATTCAATAATAAATTAAATAACGATTTAGTTTCAATAAATGCAATTAAATGAGATGATTATTAAAAATATACGAAACAGCCATAAATAAATGCATAATCACAACATAAATTAATTTACCAAACATAAGAAATTTTAGAAGTTGTGAGTGGGTTAAAACACTCACCTTTTGAATTTAAATTGAATTTTAAATCCAATTTAAACCCAAAAATTGCACGGTCTCTAAATTCATCCAAACTAGTGCCAAAATCTACGGAATTTAAATACGATCCTAACAAAAAAAGCCACGCATGAATCGGTGTTCGTATGTGAAAGTTATAGCAATTTGAATATTAACGATTTAGAAATTAAAATAAATAAAACGATAGTACTAACGTACCATGTCATCACGTAAAGTCCCTCTCTCCCGAGCTACAGGCACGCACGCAACTGCTCCAGAAAGAAAACACGCAGCTCGCCCCCCCAACCTTGACTCACCATTGACCACGATTTGCAAGCGCCATCGACCACCAAAGCATCACCCACCAACGTCATCGTACTCCTCTACCCATGCCGCACCCAACGCCGCGCCTGACACCGCCTCCGGTCGCCCCAATATCCAGTAGCCGCGGCCCATATATAACCCTAATCCAATTTTTTTGACGATATAACCGTTAACTCACCACGAAACTCATATGGATGCGACCCCCTCGGCTCTCTCTTCAAAACCCAGAAAGGATTTCCGATCATACGAAGTTCATCGTCGAGCATTGAACGGCCGAAAGTTTTTCTTCGATTTCTGGACAAACTATGTGTCGAATCGAAAAACAAGTTGCAGATCTGAGTTACGCTCTTTGAGAGCTTCGAATTGATATAAAATTTGGCATATATTGTGGAGTTTGAAATTTCAGATTTAGATTTGATTTGGGATTGCAATTGTAATTTGGGTTTGTCTGCCATTGAAGTGAGAATGTGAATAGAACGTATAGAAATAAGGAACAGAGGCTGCTAGGGTTTATAGCAGGATATATATAGGCAGGGTTGATATTTGAATGGATGGATAAGATAGATTTACGCGCTAACGCCAAAGTGGCCCAAAAAGCCCGTTTCGAATCCGAAATGAAATTGGGTCAACCCATATATCAAAATAGATGTTTTTAAATATTTTAAATGCGATGGAACAAATTTCTAGTCCAAATTCCATCGTATGAAGAAGTTATGCTAAAATCAAATTATTTCAAATTGATTTCAATTGATTTCAATTTAATTGATTTCAAGGCGTTTCACGTTCATATGATCAAACGACAAGTCCGATTGCTACGAAACTTGAAATCCTACAAGAGTTCACCTTTCCGGATCCGATGAAACTAGTTTCGTCGAAATCCGAGTCAGTGGCCAAATGGCTATTTTTCCAGTTAATTAAATAAATTAATATTAAATTAAATTAAATTAAATTAAATTAAATTACTTTTCAACTTCAACTCTATAATTAACAAATTTCATCAATTTTAGCTTTCTTAATCATTTACACTAGTTTAACCAAATTTAAATGTCCATTTGGGTAAATCTATATATTTTAGTGTTAACTTTCAATTTTACTATATTCAAGAATTATAAATTGAATTTTCCAATAATTCCAATTAATTTACTTTTCGCTCTATTTTTTTCTATAACATAGTTAATATTTGTTTTACATTCATTACATTAGTGCTCTCATACCATCCTTTATTTATTGACTATCATATCTCCATTTACTATATTTTGGTCAATTCACACTTTCGTTATTATATTAGTAATCACTAAAGTAAAGTTTATTATCAACCATAAACATTATAATTACTTAACGGACATTGATTGTATAAATTTCCAATTTATTACGTATTACTTCATCAGTTAACATAATTTGAATTCATTTCTCAATTTACTAATTTCGATCAATCATAACTTTACAATCTGTTTCAATTAATAGGGTGTGCACTAATTTAGTTATTAACAATTAACTTACCAATCTTATCCAAGTTATTATTTCCATTAATATTATTTCAAATTTTATTTCTTTCAGTATTCATTACACAATCATATTAAATTAACAAATTATAATGTTTTCTACTATTTCTTTTTGGGATTTCATTCCAATTGTCAAAAATTAATTTTTATTTACCATTGCAACATTTAATTTCTAACATTCGCTCCAATATAAACTATAAGATTCTCATTTCCATTTCTTTCTACATTTAATTACAAAATCTTACAAATTTAACCAATTTTAATTATTGAAATTTACGGGTCGTTGCACTCTCCCCCACTCAAAATTTTTTGTCCCCGAAAAGGAAAAAGAAGGGAAAAGAAGAATTAGGAATCAAAATATCTTACTTAAAATATTAAATTTATAAACAAATAACTTTACAAAAGTAATTAATTTAAATAAAATATACCAATTTATAACCATTAAATCTTTTTATACTTAAATTAATAAAGTTTGGAAAACATTTTCAAAAAAATTTCTATGTCCAAAATTTACGGAAAATTTTGACAGAGTCTCCTTTGTACGGAGAGGCTCGGGAGAAAATATAATATCAAATATAATAATATATAACATATATTTTCCAAAATAAAATATATATCCCAACCCGGGAAAAATAATATTATAGCGCTATAAACCGTGATCCGAAAACGTACCTATTTGTCGGGCAATTAATGCTTATTTTATGAAACCAAAAGCAGTAGCAATTGCTTCCATAACCTGTATTTCACTTATATAATCCAAAAGGGTTAACAATTATATAAATGAAATATTAAAGTTGTTTCAACCATAAAAAAACAAATCAATACAACCAACAACCACTTGCAACAAGGCATACAACCATCACATAAAAATCAACACAAATCAAACATTCAGTCATATCAACAAAACAAATAGTTGTTCGGGTTTAAAACGTCAAATTGTACAGGATGAAAAATAAACTACTAAGCACACCATTTACTCAACAGTCTCTGATGAAGCTAAATAGATTATTCATACATCCCAACAATTTTAAAATATCCTTACCCAAACAACCATAGATCAAAACAAACAACAATCCCAAACAACAAATCAAATTTACTTATTATTTATTTCATTTCATACATTAGCTGTTTGATTTCTTTTCTTTCATATAATGATTTATCTTTTTATTTTACATTTATTTCTTACCATTTTACTTAGAAATAACTTCAACTTATTTTCTTAAGTTAAAATTTCTTACTTACAATACCTGCCTTCCATTATATTTAATTAGTAGTATTTCCATTATACTTAAGTTTATAACAACTACAATACCAAATTCTTATTTATTAAAGAATTTCATTGAACCTTCCTATTACAAAAGCTTTACATGTATAATATCCATTACGTTTTCTTATTAACATTTCAACTTTTTACATCTTCTAGTAAGTTATATATATGCCTTTAAAAATGTAATTAAAATCATACAAGTTTATCTTATTTATTTTAGTTAATTAATGGTTCAATAATTATATCTTTCGTTTTATAAGATTACAATTTCACTTTCTTTTAATCTCATGTATAACTTAGCATTAAATCACTTATTAATTAAAGGTTCCAATTTACAAATTAGCCATATTCTATTTTACTACACTTAATTGAAACTATTAATTAACGGAAACTTAAGAATTAAATACCAGGTTTTATTCAAAATCATTTTAAAATAACAGATAAACATATGCTTGGAATTTTTATATCCAATTATATTTAAAACAATTTGAAATTTATTTGTTTATCAAAACAAATCTGTAGTAAAATTACTACAGTGGCCTTCCCACTTCGAAATTTGAAAATGAATGTCGATGATGCGGCCGCCATCACCGAAATTATCTTCCAGCGACGGAAAGAGAAGTTCAGAACTTAATTTCTTTTCAAAAATTTCTTTAAAACAATTCTTTCAAACCATATTGAAATATTTATATCAGAAAATACTTCTAAATAATATTATTATTATATTCCAAAATTATTCGAAAGAAACTTTCAAAAGCCCGGAACTTAAGTTCTAAATTTCCAATGTTCATTTATTTTATCTTCAGTCTTATTTCAACTATTATTTATAAATTTCATTACCTAACAACCAATATATTGCAACCAAAATATATCATCTATAAAAATTTATTTTATATATATAGAAAATATAATAGGCAAAATTATTTCGTTCACCTATATTAAAGTAAATATTGTGTCGGTCTGTCCTATTAAGTGTTTAGAAATCCCTATTGATGTCATAGCGTCCCATGCATCAACCAGAATTTATAAATACAAGACGGAACAAATTAACACAATATTAAAACCTTTTATAACACTAACCAATACGCTCCCTCATATATATACACTCAGCGACTCATTATGAGGTATTACTACCCTATTAGTACAGAGTCAAACCCCACAAAGCTAAGGTTTATCACTAAACCAAAGCTCTGATACCAAATGTAACGTCCCGCCTTTTTGCATGCTTTAAATTGACGATAAACCACACACGTTAGACTTAAACCATACAAAAGGGTGGATTGTTATGGTGTAAATAAGAAATAGTAGAGAAAGAAAAACAAAATAAAATCTTGCAACGGAACGATAAAATATAATAATCAAATAATTGTTCATGAAGCTGCTTTACAAAAAAATTGACTATATTTATACTATACATATCAAAGTACACATACCAGAGAATAATAATTAATGCAGCGGAATTAAATGGTGTAGTGGAATAATATAGTAGATAATAGTACTACAATCTTCGTCTTCGTTCTCCAGAATAAAATCTACAAATCCTGAAACGCTCGGACTGACCCGAGCGAATTGAAAGGACAAAACACTCGAGTCAGAACTAAAATATCTTATGTAAGTTAAATCAACAGGAATAAATATGAGTGGAACGACGTCGGAGATGTTTACGGGATTTGGCATCTCCTATCCAGTGTCTAACGTGGGTGCACTAACTTAAGAGATGCTCGGGATTCACATCTCCTAAGGATCCGTTAAACTATTTACTATGTAGTAATATTTCGCTATTATAATAGTGTCTAATAGTAAAATAAACTTACTTTTTCATAGCATTAAGGGGTTACCCATATAGCCCTCAACACATAATAGTCCCAGTAGTCCATCCAATATCATAGTCCCTCTTGATCGGGAAGCCACCAGAGGATACCACACGGGCTACGGGAGAAAACCAAACTTGTACAAGGCGCGCTAGGATAGGTGACACGGCACAACTAGGCAATGGCAGGGTAGATATACCAATTACGCTTCCGGGTCGGTGGTAACGCGTAGCACGCAGCTACCGCCCACCTCGAGCCACACTCCCAAATAAAAAATCAAAAGTGGCCACCGAATCAATCCAAATGTCAAAGTATAATATCAAAGGGATGGCCCGATCAAAGGTGCTACCTCATTAACTCGTCAATCGCTCCTGTTTTAGCCACCTTATGCCAACTCACGGGAGTTGGGTCCACGTATTTACCTCAAAGGGAACGTCGCCACCATCCTACTTCATTCTGAAATCTCCACCGCGTACACGGTTGTTAAAGTGGTTTTCGGAATTGGCAAAGAGTATGACAACTTCTGATCCCGGTCACTTTAACAACCAAACGTTATTATAACACCGCGGTCTTTTCAAAATAGTTTATACCTTAAAACCAGAATATAATATCCATTTCAAAACCATATAAATACGATATCATTTATCTTTTTAAAAACCAAATCAATATGATATCATTTTTATTTCAAATATATCCTTTTCCCAAAATCATAGCACTTTCAAATCTATATATCTTGAAATCCATGGCTTAGAAACATAACTTCAATAATTTAATGGTTTAAATATTAAATTCTTTATATAATAAAATAGCTTCTTATTTTCACAAATAAATTCCAAATTCCGATTTGAACCTCCAATTAAACTATTTCAAATTCCCATATATTTCAAAACTTTTAAATATTCCACTATTTCAAAACGAATTCTTTGAAAATTTCATATATATCAAATTCAATTACTATTATTTCGATTTGAAATCTTAACTTAATAAATCAAATATCATTTTAGTAAAACCTTTAGACTTTAAATAACTGGGCATTCTTTCAATTTAATTAACTTGATAATATTCATTTAAATCAATTTGATATTCATTTAAATCCTCTAAACAAAATTCAAGCTATAAAATCATACCTATTAAATCTCAATTTATTTACATTTCAAATCAAATTTTTCGAGGATAATTCTTAAATACTTTAATTCAAATCAAATTCACATTATCTTCCAACCTTAATTTTATTTGAGTCATTATAAACTCTATATACAATAGAATTTAAATGGATACTTAACCATATTATATAAAAGAAATCAAACTTTATTATTTAGCTTATTCTATAATTCAAAACAAATTTATACATAGCTAAATCAATAATGAAATAGCATTAATATAACATCTAAAATCAATATCTGTATAGCACATATATTTCTTTACACAACCATAAAAATCATTTCAAAAATAATTCTATATATATACCACGGTGCCTGTATATAATTTTCTATCATATGGTCAAGTGATACGGATATTTATCATTTCAATCCGCAATTAAAAATAAAAATGCAACTGTCTATCATTTCAAACCGCAATCCCGAATCAAAATAAATGCATAACAACTTGCAGATTTTGATGATATAAATAAAACATCAATTCGTCCATCATAAAATCATACATCCCTCACAATCATCATACAAAACAATCAATCAATATCAATATATAACTGATAATATACAACAGGTAATTAACTGGAAGTTATATTCAATAATAAATTAAATAACGATTTAATTTCAATAAATGCAATTAACTGAGATGATGATTAAAATATACGAAACAACCATAAATAAATGCATAATCACAACATAAATTAATTTACCAAACATAAAAAAATTTAGAAGTTGCGAGTAAGACGCTTACCTTTTGAATTTAAATTGAATTTTAAATCCAATTTAAACCCAAAAATTGCACAGTCTCCAAATTCATCCAAACAAGCTCCAAAATCTCCAGAATTTAAATACGATCCTAACAATAAAACCGTGCATGAATTGGTGTTCGTATGTGAAAGTTATAGCGATTTGAACATTAATGATTTAGAAATTAAAATAAATAAAACAATAGTACTAACGTACCACATCATCATGTAAAGTCCCTCTCTCCTGAGCTACAGGCATGCACGCAACTGCTCCAGGAAGAAAACACGTAGCTCGCTCCTCCACTCCCCCTTGACTGACCGTTGACCATGATTTACAAGCGCCATCGACCACCAGAGCATCACCCGCCAACGTCATCGTACTCCTCTACCCTTGCCGCACCCAACGCCGCGCCTGACACCGCCTTCGGTCGCCCCAATATCCAGTAGTCGCCGCCCATATATAACCCTAATCGAATTTTTCTGACAATATAACCGTTAACTCACCACGAAACTCATATGGATGCGACCCCCTCGGCTCTCTCTTCAAAACCCAGAAAGGATTTTCCGATCATACGAAGTTCATCGTCGAGCATTGAACGGCCGAAAGTTTTTCTTCGATTTCTGGACAAACAATGCATCGAATCGAAAAACGAGTTGTAGATTTGAGTTACGCTCTTTGAGAGCTTCGAATAGATATAAAATTTGGCATATATTGTGGAGTTTGAAATTTCAGCTTTAGATTTGATTTGGGATTGCAATTGTAATTTGGGTTTGTCTGCCATTGAAGTGAGGAGGTGAATAGAACGTATAGAAATAAGGAACAGAGGCTGCTAGGGTTTATAGCAGGATATATATAGGCAGGGTTGATATTTGAATGGATGGATAAGATAGATTTACGCGCTAACGCTAAGTGGCCCAAAAAGCCTGTTTCGAATCCGAAATGAAATTGGGTCAACCCATATATCAAAATAGATGTTTTTAAATATTTTAAACGCGATGGAACAAGTTTCTAGTCCAAATTCCATCGTATGAAGAAGTTATGCTAAAATCAAATTATTTCAAATTGATTTCAATTGATTTCAATTTAATTGATTTCAAGGCGTTTCACATTCATATGATCAAACGACAAGTCTGATTGCTACGAAACTTGAAATCCTACAAGAATTCACATTTCTGGATCCGATGAAACCGGTTTCGTCGAAATCCGAGTCAGTGGCCAAATGGTTGTTTTTCCAGTTAATTAAATAAATTAATATTAAATTAAATTAAATTACATTTCAACTTCAACTCTATAATTAACAAATTTCATCAATTTTAACTTTCTTAATCATTTACACTAGTTTAACCAAATTTAAATGTCTATTTGGATAAATCCATATATTTTAATGTTAACTTTCATTTTTACTATATTCAAGAATTATAAATTGAGTTTTCCAATAATTCCAATTAATTTACTTTTCACTCTATTATTTTTTTCTATAACATAGTTAATATTTGTTTTACATTCATTACATTAGTGCCTCCATTCCATCCTTTATTTATTAACTATCATACCTCTATTTACTTTATTTTGGTCAATTCACACTTCCATTATTATATTAATAATCACTAAAGTAATGTTTATTATCAACCATAAACATTATAATTACTTAACGGACATTGATTGTATAAATTTTCAATTTATTATGTATTACTTCATCAGTTAACATAACTTTGAATTCATTTCTCAATTAACTAATTTCAATAAATCATAACTTTACAATCTGTTTCAATTAATAGGGTGTGAACTAATTTAGTTATTAACAATTAACTTACCAATCTTATCCAACTTATTATTTCCATTAATATTATTTCAAATTTTATTTCTTTCAATATTAATTACACAATAATATTAAATATACAAATTATAATGTTTTCCACTATTTCTTTTTGGGATTTCATTCCAATTGTCAAAAATTAATTTTTATTTACCATTGCAACATTTAATTTCTAACATTCGCTCCAATATAAATTATAAGATTCTCATTTCCATTTCTTTCTACATTTAATTACAAAATCTTACAAATTTAACCAATTTTAATTATCGAAATTTATGGGTCGTTACAATTAATAAGAAAATAAAACATGGGCCTTATGGGTAATAGCCACACCCATAATTCCATTACCCTTAAATATAACATTTCCATTTCCTTTGCGAGTTCATTTTTCATTATTCAAAAACGCAAACAAAAAGATCAAGCCGGCTATTACCTAGGGAAGAAAAAGGGGAAAAACAAATTTAAGCTAAGCAATCAAGCAAGGGGAATCAATCAAGAATCAAATATCAACTTCCTTATCCTAATCAAGGTAAGTAATAATCAAAACAATCTCTTGTTAACCATAAAATATTCAGAAGAATGTAGGTATGAAAGATGGGTCACGAGAGCATGAGGAAAGATCAAAAAGCACCGAGATGTTTTGGATAATCATGCCTTTCGACAAGGAGCTTCCGACGAAGTCCAATGTTATCTTTCAAAGTCCATAGGCAGGATGATGCTCCCAAAATCCACCTTTCGACTAGGACGAGAGGTCTTTCAACAGAGACAAAGAAGAAGGAGCTCAAACCAAACTTTACGAAGGATTCGAGAGGATGCAGCCATCAAGATTAAATAGCTTCAAACCTTCTGAAGTAGTAGAAAGGTTCCATTCAGGGAGGTCTTACCTTTCAAAGAAGATGAAGAAATCAAAGCAAGCAGATACAATTCCATAATGACCTTTTCGTAAGTATAGCAAGCCTTTCGAACCGGTTGGAGCACATCCAGAATACCTTTCAACTAGGTCAAAAGGTTTTTATGAAGAAATCAATGCTCAAAAGTTATCAAAGAATGGTAGAAAACCATTTGAAAACATTGAAGGGAAATATATCACTCGACAACAATCAAGTCAGAAGAAACCTTTCGACAAGATCGAAAGGTTTATAACAAGCACGTAAAGAGCAACTTTCCAACAAGGTCAAAAAGTTCACGGCAATTAAGAGGAGAGCTACCTTCCGACAAGGTTGAAAGGAACATAGTAGTAGGAATAAGGTGAGATTTTCGACAACATCGAAAGGTTCATGAAAACTTCAGAAAGGCAACCTTCCGACAGAGTCAAAAGGTTTGTAAAGACATTAGGAAAAGCAACATTTCGTCAAAGTCGAAAGCTTTATGAAGGCATCGAAAAGACAAACCTTCCGACAGCGATGAAAGGTTCAACATGGCACGTAAGGGGAAAACCTTTCGACAAAGATGAAAGGTTTGTAGTTGCATATAAAAGGAAAATCTTCCGACTCAGTCGAGAGCATAGAATCGAAAAGGGGGCCGCCTGTGTCTATAAATAGGACTCGAGGGGTCATGTTTAGTGGTTCCGAATTTCTCTCATTCTAACTCTGTAACTTCTTGAGGAAAGGATTGAAACCCTAATTGGGCGTGATTTGGAAAATTTGATTAAAGTGAAGCTTTTTCTTGAATAAAAAGGAAAGTATTTAGCTTTGTTAATTACTTTACTGCTTATATAAATCATTGTTAGGTTAACCCATATTTGAAGGTTCAACCGCATTGGAAGGTTCTTGTCGACAAATTCAACAACACTCCTGAACAATCAAAAATTGTAACCTTTCAAAATCCTAAACCCTTAAACATAAACTTTTAGGCAAGGTCAACAACCTATTTTTATTAACATTCACTGAAACCTTCTGAAACTATTGACTCATTTGTTTTAACCTCTCAACATGGTTGGAATCTACTCAATATAAGTGATCAAACCTTTCTTCCAGGTCGGAAGCTACTACCTTCTCACCAAAGTAATTGATTTCCTACCCTAATTCAAGGTTGTCTCCCTAACCATTCGATAAATTTGAATCCTACCTTTTGAGGACTTAATTTAGGAAAATCTAATCTAATCAAAAGAAAAGCCTTTGTGGAAGACTTCAAGCGAGCTCAACGAAGCTGGAAGGTCACTTAGACCAAGATCTAAATCTTTTGGCATCAATGGAAGATCGGATTCATAAGATACTTACAAGTGATGATACAAAAGCAATCGTTAAGGGAATCACACCCTCTGAACTTACCATACTACTTGGAATAACTTTGGGGTTTTGACAAGAAATCCTATTAGCATTTTTTTGCGCTTGAAGGAGAGCTCGAACCTCTGATCCCCAATCACTTTTACGAAGAATTAATAGAGCACTTCGTTCGAAAATAAGAAGATGGAAGGAGTCATGAATTGTATTGATATCTCAAACGAAGAAGTTAAGCCACAATCAACTTTGGAAAACAATATAGTCCCAAACTTTAACTTGGAGAACATAGAAATTGGGCAACCTTCTACCTTAAGGAGGTTGGAAAAAATTAAAATCAAAGTCCAGCACCTGCAACAACAAATGATAGCCATTCAGGAATTTCTTGATAGAGTATTGTCTCAAGAATCACTAAAGGTTATGGAAGGAGAATGTGAGGCACAATGTTTAAATGAAGATCAATATGAGGAGCAAGGAAGTCAGGCTAGGAGAGCCATCGAGTAATCAAATAGCTTAAACATTGAAAACAATGTAGGTCACCATGATAACATTCACAACCAAGTCACAAAGGATACAATAAGAAATGTACTCAACGAATTAACGAAATATGTTATCTTGTAAAATTCCCCTTTTTACAAGAAATAATAGCAATTAGCATTCCTTCTCACATTCGAATTCCCCTACCAAAGTACATTGGAACCACTGATCTAGATGATTACCTTATAGCATTTGAAAATTGGATGAAATTGTATAACGCCTCTGGGACAGTTCGATGCAACTTTTCTCGATTACTCTCTAAGGAGTAGCTATCAAATGGTGTACGAATATAAAAAGAAGCCATTTATTCCTAGGAATAATTTTCTTATGATTTTGTGACACAATTTTACGTATTCAAATATCAAACTATGAGCTTTAGCTTGTTAGCTACAATAAAAAATGGAGATAACCACTAAATGAATATTTAAAGAGGTTCAATACTGAAGCATTAAAAGCCGAAGATGCGATCGATGGAGAAAAGTTAATAACAGTTCGGTCTATACGAAACTTCTACTTCTAAGTCAAGAACTTTATTTAGATGGAGAAAAAAATATTCCACGACAAAGGAATCTTAATAAAGATAAAGAATAGAAGAAATCAATTTTGAGTCCCCTGGTGAAAGATTAGAGGGAAAGAAAAGTAGGAGAAATATTTAGAAAGAGATTTCCGGATCCAACTATGTAAATTTGAACAAGTCCCTTTCTTATATTTTCGCTGTAGCAAAAGATTCTAAAATCTTTTCAATTACTCGCAGTATATCAAGTCGCCCCAAACCAAGCAAAGGAAATGATTATTACGACTTTTACAAAGCGAATGGACATAAGACTGATGAATGTCGCGCCCTATCAAGAATGGTCCAAAATGCAATCAAGTCAGGATCTCTTGAAGAGTTCATTAAAGAAATTTGAATAGCTTTTTATGCTAATAAGAGAATTTCATAAATACCCAAGAATTAACTCTTTCTGCAGAAGAATAGCATATTAATATACTATTGAGCCGTCAAATATAGTGGCATTTATTTGCTATGAACTTCTCTTATTCATAAAATTCTAAACTTGATTTGTATTCCAAAATTGATCATGTATTAATTTGAAATTTGAGTGCTATTACAGGCAAAAAAAACTAGTCCATGGCATTCAGCACATGAATAGTACACTAAAAATTTCTAGCTACTTGAGAAAGACGGCTCAAATGATTGATACGGAGCAACTATCAATGTATAAGTCAATGCAGTACAAAGATCAGTTCTTATGAAACCCCGGACTACTATAAGTTCTTCATTAATTTCTAAAAATGCATACATACATACATACATATATATATTACAAAACAGTCAATAGACAAAAAGATATTTTCACAAACGTCTCCAATACTGATTTTATACCTCTTGGAAGGAGGATCAAAATTACTTTCATACCTCACAAAAAGTGGGAACAAAACTATTCAGTCTTTCCTTGGAAAATGTCTCTTGAGAAGAGAAACAAAAATTTTAAGAATAATATATATGGTACAAAAAATGGTTTTGAGAATCAACCTCTGATGTCCAATCTGAAGTACAAAAAAATGTTTATGAGAATTAACATCTGATGTCCAATCTGGAGTACAAAAAATGTTTTTGAGAATGAGCCTCCGACGTCCAATTCAAAGCACCTCCTAGAGGGAGGAATAAAGCCCCTAACGTCCATATCACCTCTTAGGGGAGGGTCAGGATAAGCACCTGCAAAATCAAATGCCCCTAATGTCCAAATTACCTCTTGGGGGAGGATTCGGTAAAGCGCTCATTAGCGGCCTTTTGGAGAGAGGTCACCTAAGTACATACCCCTTTGAGACAAGGGAAGCCTAAAGAGAGGCTCATCAAACAATGGACTAAGATGTCCAAGCCGAGAGAGTGGCTCATCAAAGAGTAGACTGAGACGTCCAAGCCCAGTAGGGGCTCCAAATAAAAGAATAAAGACAAAGATGTCTACAACTCAAGAATAAAGTCAGAATCCAAGAGAGTAAAGGGTTAAAAAAAGAAACCTATCCATCGTCCGAGACAAAGTTGGAATCCTAGAAGTGAATACACACAAAGGAAAAGGTTATGCTGATGAATTACATAACTTCCAATCGTAGGAAAATAATTCCTACATCAAACGATCAAGAAACTTTCACACCATAAAAAGCATGAGACCAGAAAACTGAAGAAAGAATCCATAACATGGAAACAAAAACAAAGACTGATACGAAATCCAAAGGAATGGAATAGATAATAAATTTTTAGTCGCAAAGATAAAGTACTTCACTCCAAGATCAGGTTAAGAAAGCCACTCCTAAATCCTTTCAGATAAAGTGAATGATTGGATAGAAGAGTCTATTATACCTGTATACACATATATACACATACTACTAACTTATAGGCACTTTAGGAGAAACATATTTTATTAATAGGAAACTTTCCTGTGAATAACCTTAGAATTAAGGTTAGATCAACTTAGTTATCTTTTATTTGAAATCTACTAAATATGCTGTTATTAGATATATCTATGGTTTCATACTTATATTGAATGGAGCTTTGAATATTTAATTCGTCAAATGAGATCCTAAAGAGACATTGGATAAATTCTTGATTTCATGAATTTTGAGTTTCACCATTTCTATTGAAGCAAATTTTAGTTTGGATTTCGTGAATTTTGAATTTTCTTATTGCTTTTTATGATGATTTATAGATTTCATACTCATGTTTACCTTGTCAAATTTTCATGATAACTTTTAATTGAATTCCTGGTTTCATGAATTTTGAATTTCCCTACTGGTCTCTTATGATGGTTTGTGAATTCCAAATATTTAGTTTCTTTCCATTGATTTTTGTGATGGTTTGCTGATTTTATATTCATGATTTCTTTACTAAATCACCGTGTTGATTTCTTGCTGAATTATTGGTTTAATGAATTTCCCTGCTGATTTCTCTGATGATTCATGAATTAGACTTGTTGCAATTTCCCATTCATCGCTTTTTTCATGATTTCTTGGTTTCCTTTGTTGAATTTCCATGATAATTTATGAATTTTCCATTGATCTTCTTATTTTGAACAAGAATGGATGAGTTTCAGATCACATTGTTGATTCTTGGATTTTTAATCCCTGATTTAATGGAATTTAAGCTTCCTTTTTGATTCTTAGGAGGATTGATGAATTTTGTATTTCTAATTCCTATTGGAAATTTTGGATAATTTTTATAGGGTTTTGAATTGATGAATTCTAAAGTTACTTCATGATTTTCATGGTAATTTATGAATTTCTGATTTTCTTTTTAGGTGTTTGATAATTCTTTATGAGATTTCTGATTTAATGAATTTCGAGATTTCCTTGTGAATCTTTATGGTAATTTTTGAATTTTGCATTATCAATGAATTTGGGATAATTTCTTATTGGATTTTTGATACAGTGAATTTCGAATTTCCTTTCTAGTCTTCATAATAATCCATGAATTTGGTTCCCCATACTTCCATGGCAGAATTTGGATGGTTTCCTGCATGTTTTCTGATTTGTTAAGACTCACGTTTTCCTTTGGATTTTGATGAGAGTTTATGATTTCCTATTCCTTACCGTTTTATTGGATTTTCAGGTCCCTGATTTTTAAAATCTTATGCTTCCTTAATCATTTTTGTCATGATTCATGAGTTTCATGTTTCTACTATCCTTGTTGAGGTTTTTGATGATCACTATTTGGATTTTTGATCGAACGAATTCTAAAATTTCCTTGAGGGTTTCCCTGATGATTTATGAATTTTCTATGCTTGATCTTCTCATTGAATTTCGAATGATCTTTTGTCAATTGACCAACGTCATGGACTTTAAATTTCATTATGGATTTTGATGAAATTTATGAATTTCACATCTCTGATTTCCTTATGGGACCTTTATTGGATTCCTAAGTTTATAAATTCTATATCCTGCCATTGAATTTTATGATGATTTATGAATTTTCTACTGAATTCAGAATTTGGTTTCAATACAAGACCTTCATGACACCAAATGGAAACATTACTAAACTACTTTCTCTTTTTCACTAAATGATAATTGCCAATCAATGGTTTAAGGTTGAAAATGAAGAAAACTTAGAGGGACAAGGAAAGGTCCCTGATATAATGAAATTGATTTCCACTGGTTGAAAAGGTTTAACTCGAGAAAGAAATATCAAGGGTCTATAATAGATTTTCTCCAAAGGTACATTTATATGAATCGATATCTGCAAATCAAATGATATCACTCCACATTCTTAAGGAAGTTTAATTATGGTCATTACAAAGCAACTTATTTGAAAATTTACTCTAATGACATCTTGAATATTAGCTATGTAAATTTGAGATCGCTCGTTAAGATTTCATAACAAAGTCACAACCTTAATAGAAGTTATAATATGTTTTGCAGAAATAAAAGAAGGAAGTTCATTGGATTTTTTTCCTAAAAAACAAAAGCTTCTTTCATATAAGATGGGGCTAAATGTTAACTATAAAATATTCAGAAGAACGAAGGTACGAAAGAAGGGTCACGAGAGCATGAGAAAAGATCACAAAGCACCGAGATGTTCTGGATAGTCATACCTTCCGATGAAGTCCAAGGCTATCATTCAAAGTCCATGGGCAAGATAATGCTCCAAGAATCTACCTTTCGACTAGGATGAGAGACCTTTCAACAAAGACAAAGGAGAAGGAGCTAAAACCAAACCTTCCGAAGGAGTGGATAGGATGCAGCCATCAAGATTTAATAACTTTAAACCTTCTGAAGTAGTCAAAAGGTTCCATTAAAGGAGTTCTTGCCTTTCAAAGAAGATGGAGAAATCAAAGCAAGCAGGTGCAACTCAATAACGGCATTTTCGAAAGCATAGCATGCCTTTCGAACCGGTTGTAGCACATCCAGAATAGGTCGAAAGGTTTTTATGAAGAAAGCAATGCTCAAAAGTCCACAAAGAATGGTAGATAACCATTCGAAAACATTGAAGGGAAACACAGCACTCGACAATAATCAAGTGAGAAGCAGCCTTCCGATAAGGTCAAAAGGTTCACAACAATTAGGAGGAGAGCAACCTTCCGACAAGGTCGAAAGGAAAACAGCAGTAGGAATAAGGTAAGCCTTTCGACAACATCGATAGTTTCGTGAAATCTTCAGAAAGGCAACCGTCCGATAGATTCGAAAGGTTCATTAAGACATCAGGAAAAGCAGCCTTTCGTCAAAGCCGAAAGGTTCATGAAGGCATTGGAAAGACAAACTTTTCGGCAGCGATGAAAGGTTCATTATGGCATATAAGGTGAAAAAATTTCAACAAAGATGAAAGGTTTGTAGTTGCATATAAAAGGGAAATCTTCCAACTCAGTTGAGAGCATAGTGTCAAAAGGGGGCCACTTATGTCTATAAATAGGACTCGAGGGGTCATGTTCGATGGATCCGAATTTCTCTCAATCTAACTTTGTAGCTTCTTAAGGAAAGGATTAAAACCCTAATTGAGTGTGATTTGGAGAAATTTAATAAAGTTAAGCTTTTTCTTGAATAAAAAGGGAAGTACTTAGCTTTGTTAATTACATTACTGCTTATATAAATCTTTGCTGGGTTAACCTATATTTGCAGATTCAACCTCATCGCAAGGTTCTTATCGACAAAGTCAACAACACTCCTAAACAATCAACAACTACAACCTTTCGAAGTCTTAAACCCTTCAACCTAGACCTTTCGACAAGGTTGACAACCTATTTAGATTAACAATCACTGAAACCTTTCGAAACTAGTGACTCGGCTATTTTAACCTCTCAACAAGGTTGGAATCTACTCAATATAAGTGATCAAACCTTTCGTCCAGGTCGGAAGCTACTACCTTCTCACCAAAGTAATTTATTTCCTTCCCTAACTCAAGGAAGGCTGTCTCCCTAACCATTCGATAAGATTGAATCCTACCTTTTAAGGTCTCAATTCAGGAAAAACTAATCTAATCAAAAGAAAAGCCATTGTGGAATACTATAAGTTAGCTCAACGAAGCCGGAAGGTAACTTAGTCCAAGCTCTAAACCTTTCGGCCTCAACGGAAGGTCTGATTCACAAGATACTTACAAATGAGGATACAAAAGCAATCCTTAAAGAAATCACACCCTTTGAACCTACCACACTACTTGGAATAACTTTGGGGTGTTGATAAGAAATCTTGTTAACATCTCTATTTTTGTTTTTAATTATCATTTGATTTCGGGTTTAAGTTTAAATCCATTAACATGATATGTTATATTCCAACAAGTTTGATAAATGTTATATATTTTTTTAAGACTAAGTCATTTATATTGTATTTGGAATGCCATGAGGAATTTATATGTTATGTAAAATATTATGTTGAAGATGGTATTTAACTTTCATAATTTTCCAAGCTATGGAAAGCTTGTTATGAATTTTCAAATGAGAAAATGAATAATTTGGGTTTAAAATTATTTCAGCTAGTATATGGAAGAATTTGGGTCTAAATTTTCTAAATGTTAGATAACATATTAAAAGTGAATTATTATGAATTTTGTGGATTTTTCTAAGTAATTTACTATGGAAATTAAATTATTTTAGATGGAGGAATTAATTGTTTGCTTAATGGAAGGGCTTATTTGCTAAAATATTTTTATTTACATCTAAAATAAGGGCGGCAGTTTTTAAAAAAGAATTTTAAAAGTTTATGGCAACAATTAAATGTTTACAAATTGGCAGGTTAATTAAAAAGCAATTACTTAAAAAGGCATTAAAGCAGTCTTTACCCAGAAATTATGTTTTGCCTCTTTCAGTAGCACCTTTCGACCCTAAACTTCCGCCTCAACCAAAACCATCCAAGTCTAAACCAATAGATAAGGTATTAATAAGTTGGTACGTAGTGGATTGGAGAAAGGTGGAAGGTATGGTGTCAAAACCTAGCTTTTGAAGGGGCCGAAGCCTTTGTGTTACTCTCCAAATATATGCGCTTGCCTCGTTTTCAAAAGGAAGCTTTCAAAGAGGTTGAAACCCTAAATAGCTTTCGAAACATTTCTGCCTTTTGTTTCGAAAATATGCTTTCAAATGAGTTGCCTTGTTTTAATTCAATGCTTTTGAAAGGGGTAGTTTCAACCCACTCGAAACCATGCTGTCGAACTTATGCCTTTCAAATGGATTGAAGTCATCAATGCTTTTGAAAGTAGTTTTTGTTTTATAAGTATAATAAGCCACTTCCTAAAGCTTTCAAAACAGTTAATGGTTTTGAAGGAAATGGATTCGAAAAGGGTTTCAAAACTATCTTTCTAAATGTTTTAACTTATATGATTAATGCTTTCGAAAGGATGGTTCCGAAGCTATCAATTTTCCCCAAACTCTTTTATATGAAGTATAATGGTTTTGAAAGGGGTACCTTCATTTATATTCACTTTGACCCAAAATATATTTTTAGAACAAACCCAATGGTTTCAAAATGGATACGTTGAAATGGTTACGAAAGGGGTGTTTTCAATGGTTTTGAAGCTATGCTTCTAAGAGTTAATAAGTAATAATGTTTTAGGGGTTTCGAAAGAGATATTTTAAAGTATTTCGAAAGGCATATGCTTAGAGTTTTGGAAATAATATTTGAATGCTTTCGAAGAAAGTTATCCAATGATTTCGAAAGTAAAAGTTTAAGGTTTCGAAAGCCTTAGTTTTCAAAATAAAGAACTCAATCTCATTTTTAAAGGAAAAACCATGGCATAAATAAAGGAGTTTTAAGATGACCTTTAAGTATTGAGTTTTTGAAGAAGCTTTCCTTGGTAAAATTTAAAGGGATTAATCATGTTTTATATGAAAATGATTTCAAGGATATTAAACCACCCGTGTTAGTGTTATTATGCTTGCTTCTTCTAATATAATCGTTCACTGTATAATGGGCCCATAACAATGTTTTGGGAGAGAAAAGAGTAGAATAACCTGCTAGGTTGACCCAATGGTGAATATAAAAATTGATCCAACTCCCGTATGAGTATAATTGCATCCAGGAGGTCAGGTAGACCAGAACATAGGATGCCTATATACTAATTAAAGATGTTGTCAGACACAAAGGTTTATAGTAAACCCATGAAAACTATGCTTAGAAAGAGTTACCGACAGGGGCAAATAAGTTTGTAATGAACCCATGAAAACTAGGATATGAGAGAAATTATTGGAGATACCAATAAGTTCAAGGAAAACCAATTAAATAATAAAGTTATTGGTAGGGGCCAATAGGTTCTTAGTGATCCCATAAAAACTATGAAGCCGGATAGGGAGTCCATAAGAGTTAAAACAGGTTATTAGTTAGCCCATGAAAACTAATAGGTTAATAGTGACCCTAGAAAATATGAATGAGACAGATAGTCAAAATGAATGGAGATGGGTAATCCAAAATTGGTTTATTTGTTTGCATATCATTATAATATTTTGAATTATTATGTTTTAAACATTATGGATGCAGGAGCACAGTATATGGTTTTTATAAAGTTTTGAATAAGTTACTAGTGAGGGCAGTTCCACTAAGCGGCGTGGTCTTACTAGATATCTAAATGGTTTGAAATGGTAGGTTATTGTTCATACCAGGTTTTATGTCTGACTCGAAGTTTATATTTTCTCCTTAAACTCTCGAGTGCTCAATTGCTTTTAAGTAGCTTAAGAGTTGAGGTTTTCATATACCTCTTTAGACGCATAAGGTTCCGTAGACATGCAAGAGGCAGGCTAGATAATAAGAGTTATTCTCTATTTTGATTCCGTTGCATTTTATTATAAAGTAAAAGTCGTTTAATCGCCTAGTTATTTACTCTGATCATCCAATGGAGCATCTTCATATGTCGCTCTTAGCATATGTTGTAATAATTATATTTTCTCTAAACGTGGTTCTCGAATATGAGATTATGTAACGAATATTGAAATGGTTTGAAATGGAATGTAAATTTTTTCTATGATTTTTAAATGTTTTCAATATCCATGTATTTCTGTTATATCAATTATCTAACATTACCATATTTGATCGCCGAGGATTAATAACTATGGATGACTATAGCATCTGTAACTGTTAGTTTTGAGCCTCCAAGTGGAGGATGTTACAAGTACCTAGCTTGACATATCCAAAAATCTCAAACTCCAATCGAGACGTGCTACATGGCGTCATATATGTAATACCTCTATTCCGAACGCAATGTAACTAGTCTCGAGACCTAATTTGATCATACGTAGAAGATAGCTTTTAAAACCCAATCATTTTATTTAAATTTCCAAAATTAATTTATAAGCGTTTTAATCTCGCACGTCCAAACGATGGGCTCAATTGCTATGAAATTCGACGACATACTATAATTCACTATTACGGATCCGATGAAAGTAGTTCCGTCGAAATCCAAGAAAAAGCCCCGGAAGGTTATTTTTACACTTTTACTAAAATGAGTAAGTTCCAATTTAAATTTAATCACATTTAAATCCAAATTAAAAGTTTACTATCTTCCTTCTTATTCAAATAGAATTTAAATCAACTTTCGAAATTATTTTCATTCACATTAAATTCAAGATTCAATTATTTAAACAAATTTCAAATATTCAATTTAACAATTTAATTATCTAATAAATCGCTATATTTAAAATTTAAGTACTTTAACTTATAAAAATAACTTTTCAATATTTAAAATAAATAAAATATCCTAAACTCAAATGACTAAAATTCCCAGGTGTGAGGCTCGAAGAGGCCACGCTCTTACCATTCATATAGACTTCCCACTTGGAATGCTAACGTTTTCCTCCAAGCAACCAGCATTCATCCATACAAGTTCATTCTGGGACTGAACGAAACGATTAAAAGCTCTGTCTCCTATTCCATCATCTTCAAGATATCTTCACTTCAAACGCTTGAGTCGGGTCGAAGTGGTTTTCAGATAACAAATCTGATCTCAATCTCTTCGAAACAACATCCGATAGTTTTTGGTAAACTCAACCGCGGTTCTCTAGGAAATAAACAGTCAAAGATGGGATCGGAGATCACCTCCTAACCGTTAGTGGACGGATTTCCTTATCATTGTCCTAGAAGAATGAAATGAGATTTACACGCACAGTACAACATCATCGGAAACAATTGTGCCACATAACTCACGCCTTTCTTCTATATATTTCCAAAGTTACCTTTGAGTCCAAATTTCGATAGTCGGTTATTTAACTATTGAATAACAAAATTCAATCAGGGATTTAATTCCATAGAAAAAACCAACATTTGGTTGAGCACCAAGCAACACTAAGCCTCCTTAATTAATCTTTTCATTGGTTAAAAGCATCTTGTAAATGCTTGTAAAAATACTTCGACAAAGATATATTCACTACCCTCATATTCTCAATACTTAGAAAATATCTATATACTTATCTCAATGGTATAAGTATATTTTCCAAACGCCAAGGAGGATCTCCTTTTTATAAAATTCTAAAAACATTTATAAACTCCATTATAAATTTCTAAAACCCTTTATAAACCATTTATAAATTATTTCCCAAGTCGTTTATAAACCCTTTATAACCATGCAATTATTTATAAAACTCCTTGTAATAAATATCTAAATCCAATTCTAAAATTCGTTTATAAATATCTATATATTTATAAACCCTTTTACCTTGTAAATAATCTTATTTTAATTCTTCAACCATTTTATAAATTCCTCTTATAATAATCCAAGTCTGTTTGCAAAACTCTATTTATGAATATCGAAACTATCATAAATAAATAATATTAACTTTTGGCCTCTTAAATAATAATTAATAGTTCAATCCATTATCGATAAAACAATCGTTAAACTTTACCATATAAATGATAATGGTAATTTCCAAAGTATAATTAATAATCATTATTATCAATTTCAAACCATATCAATAATTTAAATAATTAACCTTTCAAAATTATTTAAATATTTATAAACAACTCTAAGCAATATTAACATGAATAACCAACTTTAAAACATAATATATTTTCTTGATAAATATCCATTCTTAAATCTTCAACCCAGTCATTTCCATATTTATAAAACTACATTTAAGAATATTTTTCCATTTTATAAAAACTTCCTTTTATAAAACCTATTTTTTTATGAATTCCTTTTATAAATTTCTTTCTATTTATAAAAATATCGTTTAACATTCCTAATTTATCCCCGCCTTCCATTTCCATAACAGAGTCAATTATTACTAAAATATCAGTTCGTCTCTTGAATAAATCCACTGTTTGATTTATTTCTCCAATTTATTAAACAATAATAGTTCTCTTTAATTTATGAACCCCATTTATAAATTCACACTTTCATTAACAATATACGATTTACAAATCTTTACTTCCTTTGTAAAATATCATTCTTGTAAATTATTCCATTTATAAATTTTCCGTTTATAAATAAATCATAATATATGTACCTATATACATATATATCATTTTATACAAAAATGCTTAATAAATATTATATCAAAAATATTTCTATTTCCTATTTAATACATATCTCTTTAATATAAAAGGACTTATTCTCCAAGATTTTAAAAATCTATATTGTACAGTTCAAAAATCTCTATTTAGTTCATAATATTATATCTATACACCAACAGCTATGGGTAGTACACTGCTCAACATTTAGAGAGCATTACCTACTCCAGTCTCAACGAATGTATCAATGTCCTTACTTGAAACATCTTGACTATAAATATTTAAAATAATATGTAATTTTATATCGCGATAATTATTATCACATAAAGTGATCATGCCTTTTATGTCTGAAACACTTGTGCTGCCCAAGTAATTAGACCCATCCCTAGCATTATGTCCTTCTATAACTACTAGTAATACAACAAACACTCTAATTCTCACACTGACATACTGCTTCTCGCATTCAGTTGGATTATCTGGGCAGAGAGAACTTTCGATGCTTTAGAAATAAGGGTACCAACCCCACTTATTTATGTCACAAAACCATACATCATTTTTACACTAGGGCAGGTTGCCGCCTTTAGCCTTTAACCTTGATGATTGCTGATAAAGTGATTGATGCTGAGTCCGTTGATAGTTGTGGCTATACATGCGCTCGAGGAGGATGTCCAGGTTGACAACAATGATGACTAGTCCCACTGCTCTCTATACTGCTCTCTATGATGATAAATATTTGCTTATTTTGCTTTTTGTTCTTCTTGTACTAATTACCACTTGTGTGTATGTTACTAAATGCAGACAATCTAGTAGAAGTATTTTGTTGCCACCGATTAGGCATGTTGAAATGGATGCTTTAAATATTTAACTACACATTTTGGGTTGTGCGATCCCGCACTGCACATCCATTCTGCTCAAAAAAATTATTATCATATAACATTTCATCTTTGGATTTTCTATTTTAGTATGCTTCAAGTTAATTTACTTGATTAGTTCTATCACTATAGTATAACAAGAATCAAATAACTTTATTACGATCAATCTTGTTTATGAGTGGGATATACGTAACAAATTATATAATAGCCCCCAAGGACATACCTCTAATTCTCTCATACATTAGCTAAAAATTAGAAAGTGTTATAAACAAATAAGAATATGTTTTAAAGAAATAAGAGAAGAAGCCATTAGAGTAAAAGAATGGAGATATTTCATTCATTCAGAGATTGGTTATATCAGATTGATTCATACAATTACATTACACAGGCTCCTTTATATATAGGCATTGGAGCATGAGATGGAACATATTCCATGATGTGGGACTAATAGAAAAACATAAAAGCATATTCACTTATATATTTACATATATTATAATACTCCCCCTTGAATATGCGTCTTCAAAATCTTGAATGCTCGGATAATTTGAAAATTTCTGTTTCGAAACGTGTATGATGATTGCTCCCCCTCATTATTATCTTGCTTGCATTTATCGATTCAATCGATATAGATTTGCCTCATTAAAAACCTCTATTAGAAAAACCCAGTGGGAAAAAACCTTGAACGAGGAAAAGAGTGCAACTTGTGAAATCATAAATATCATACTAAAAATGATATTTCTTATAATAGTTTGATACTTCAGGATCAAAATAATGCCTCATTAAAATCTTACTAAGAAAAACCCAATGGAAAAAATCTTAGTGAAGGAAAAAGAGTACAATGACATATTTTATTTTCTTATTTCTTTAAATAAAGCTTGATACTTCTGGATCAAACTAATGCCTCATTAAAACCTTACTAAGTAAAACCCTATGGGAAAAATCTTAGTGAAGGAAAAAGAGTATAATATAGTATGTCATATTTCAATAATTTACTGCATCAAATAGAGTTTGATACTTCTGGATCAATTTAATATGTCAGTAAAAACCTTACAAAGGAAAACCCAATGGGAAAAACCTTAGTCAAGGATAAAAATATAATTTAACTTAAATAACATATTTGAGATGTTATTTCTTGAAAAGACGTTTGATTCTTCTAGATCAAGATAATGCCTCATTAAAACCTTAATAAGAAAAACCCAGTGGGGAAAATCTTAAATAAGGAAAAAGAGTACATTATAGCTTATTTCAAATGTTACAGGGAGTTGATACTTCTGGTTGGAAAAAAAAATCTTTGCACAACTTCAGGTTGTTCAAACTTATTTCTTTTTTTCTTTTTTATGATTATATTTTCTGATCCTCCCTTTTTTTTTTTTTAGTTAGAACTTATGTTTCTTTATTTTGAGGAAACTTGTAATTTACTGATTTATGAAAACTGCAGGTTCTCAATTATTATTTCCTTTTTCCCTTTTTTTTTTAACAAGGAAACATTGGAAGATATTAAGCTTATCATGTAAGCTTTTACTAATGTTTCCATTCACTTAATACGATCTTCTAGATACGTATTATATTTATATTTGTTTCTCTTAGAAACAATAAAATATTTCTTCTGGAAATATAAATCGTATATCAAAATAATTTTCAAAGCCTTCAATCAAATCTAAATCAAATCAAAATGTTTTCAAAATGAAAACTTCATTTACCAACCATGATTGATTTCTCAAATCCATATCCAAACTAAATGCAATCAAATTCAATAAATTTGTTGAAGCAACAATATCAAATTTTGTCAAGTTCAAACTTGCATTCCAAAATAAATGAACTATAAAACATAAAAATAAGCATGATATTGAGATCAACAATATAATATGATCAGAAAAATAGCAACAACAAACAAATTAGATCTGAAATATAATAACCAACAGAATAAGAATTAGATCTCAAAGTTTAGATCTATATAAGATATAAAATTATAAGACTAGTATAATAAAATCTAAAAAATAATACAATAGATTTAGATCTGAAGAAGTAGATCTAGAATGGAATGAGATATATAAAAAATAATAATTTGGAAGATTAGATCAATCATAATAAAAAAATAACTTACCGTTTTGAGATCTATAATTAGATCTGGAGAAAGAATAGACCTAATTTCATAATAAATTATCACAATTGTAAATCGTGCTGATAACGTGTTATAAACAAATAAGAATATGTTTTAAAGAAATAAGAGAAGAAGCCATTAGAGTAAAAGAATGGAGATATTTCATTCATTCAGAGATTGGTTATATCAGATTGATTCATACAATTACATTACACAGGCTCCTTTATATATAGGCATTGGAGCATGAGATGGAACATATTCCATGATGTGGGACTAATAGAAAAACATAAAAGCATATTCACTTATATATTTACATATATTATAACAGAAAGTTAATTTTTGGATTTTAAATAAATATACGTTTATTATTTGTGTAGTTTATTGTTAAACCATATATATGTATATAATATATGTGTGTGTGTTTGTATATATATAAATTAATAATAGATCAAAAATAATTGTATATATCATTTAATATATATGCATATATATATATATCATCTATAAATATATATGTATATTTATTTATCTATTATTATATTGTCATATTCATACATATCAAACAATACAAACGTTGAGTATATTGTTCCTCGCATTTGTAAATTAAAATAAAACTAAAAATTAAAATTGAAAATTATATTAAATATGATTTAATAAAAAGCCCATAATAACATAAAAGATCCTTTTGTAAAATTAATAAAGGGAATATTTTTCAATCATGCCTTTGACTCTGCTACGCGGCCCTCTATATCCAATAGTTAGCACGTCGTTGTAATAATATAGTCATATCTATCATATCAAACAGAGTTTTATAATACAAAAATAAGTAAGAATACATATCAATATACATACACAAATAATCCTTAATTTCAACCATGTCAATCCAAAGTATTGAACAAAAACTAACGTTCAACATGAAAATGAGTGCACAAATCCACAAGCAATAGTTATACTAGTCATACAAACCGCAATACTAAATTTCATTGAAAAACAACAACCACACACATGGCCAGATGGTAATACGAACTACTAAGTATATATCAACATCTAGTAAACACCAACAAATAGCAATTGCCCATCATCAAACACTAATCGTCCTTCCACATGATAAATACAAAACGATGTATCACCATAAATAGCAAATACCCACCAAATAGCATATCCCAATGGTGAACGCTAACTCATGCAACAAATGGGCGGTAGTAAATGATATTAGTCCATTCTCAAATGAAGAAATAATCGTTTTATTATTATTTATTCATACATTATTAATTGCATTGAATACTGTATATTATTTTATTATGATTTATTATATATTATTTTATTATGATTTATCGATTCTTAAAAAACTAATACATCAAGATATATCCATTTAAAACTATAAAACATAAACACTTGCGATCTTTGCTCTCCACTAAGGAACTTTCACAAACAGTCTTGTAAATAGCAAATCATGTGTCAGAATGTCCAAGATCTCACCACGAACCCAACGTAATAAACCGCACATGAAATCGAGGTCACATGCTAAGGAATGATTGCCAACTCTCCAGAATTGAAAGATGATGAAAGAAAAGTCTCTCTCGAAAAAGTTATGAAAATTAGATCCCTATTTTTAATTTTTGCTAATTTATGCTGTTTTTGCCCATGATCCAATGCTGAATCGATTTTTTACGAGAGGACAATTTGGTAAAAATAACAAAACAGAAACCAAATTTACATAAGTTTATAGGTAGAGACTTTTTGTGCATAGATGTTGAGAATATGGACCTTTGGTCCAAAACCCCAAATGTAAAGTCTATACTTTCTTCAGTAACGCGTTTATCCCCACTCAAACCCATCTAGCACCTTCGACCTCCATTCGTTGCCGCTAGGAGTTGAATAGACACTTTCGACCACTGCAGCTGATTCCATCCCGCTATACCCAACCGACCTAGTCCAACCTTTGCTCGTCACGGCCAATGAACCCTAAAACATGACAATGTTTCACGATTTCTTCCTCATCCGACCAAGTTAGCATACAATCCCCATCGCCACCAAAATCAATATCTACTGTCGCTTTAATCCAAAACACCAAAACCAAAATCAAACCTAGGACTTCATTGCCTTTTGCATTCGACTCCAAATTCCAATCAATTAAACATCAGACCAGAAAACGAATTGTTACCATCACTTCGTCAAGAAACTTTATATATAATTTGTTAGATTTGAACTCTTGAACTTTTTAGGATGACACGTAATTAGAGAAAATATCCACCGCAAAAATCTGAGTAAGAAGGAGATTCAGAATTAAGAAGAAAATACAACTTTAGTGGTTGCTCAACATTCAACTAATCACATATACACAGACACTCACATTCATACGTCATATACGTATATAATAACTCCTAGAAATTATCTTTAATTACGAGTGTAAATCAAACAATTGTTGATAACTAATTAAAAGTAAATGGGTCATTTTACACATCATTGCACATGAACTCAATCACCAAAATCGGAGACACATTCCCATAAGACAACGTAACATGAACTAT
Organism: Allium cepa; assembly: GCA_030765085.1. NCBI lineage: Eukaryota > Viridiplantae > Streptophyta > Magnoliopsida > Asparagales > Amaryllidaceae > Allium > Allium cepa. Next base: position 54,466,718 of record CM060935.1, on the reverse strand, counting down.
ATCCAACAGTAGCAACGAAGGCCACTCAAAGAAATTATTACATCATCTTATGCATGCATGAAATAGTTATAAGGTTGCTCTAATAAGATACTGCATTGCTTTGATAAAAGATGTATGAAATAATTATCAGTGCAAGTAGCTGGCAGCGCCGGGCAAAAAGTACCTGTGCAAGAAAACAAAATGAGAGCCAAAAAAATTAGTCCATGCAAGTCTTGGATGAAGGTAAACATATAAAATAGAAAACTAATTTATTTTGTTTTTCATGTTCTGAAAAATAACAAAAATACGTAAAACAATACATTAATATTTAAGTCGGAATTGACCTCGAGAATAGAATTAAGTATCATAACGTTGTTCCTTTTTATCCATATATCTAGAAACGACACTTACATATTCCCTTCCTTAACCGTGAAACCGTTACCCAACGAGAACTTTAATAGTTACCATAAGATGTATTTTATATGTGTGTGTATACATTAGAGATCCATCCTTCCTCTAAATTTAGTGCTCTTTTAGCCCATTCATATCAAACATTGGATTCATTAAATAAATGATTAGCCGAAGATGGGAATGAGAATACTAATAAATGACGAAAGTATAAAATACTCAAATAAAATATATCGATAAATTTATAAAATCCGACGACTATTTATAAAATTCGACGGTTGACAAGCCACAAAATTCAAAATCGAACAAGAATTTATATCCTTATCTTTATATGCCTCAAGATCATCTCCACCAAATTTTAGTTCATTTGAATAATCCTGACATATATTTATTTTAACATTTATTTATTTTTATTTGTAGACTAGAATCAGATATCCTTGAATTTCATATGATTTTAAATAGTGCAGCATTAAAAACCCTATAAAGGTTGCAATGAAGCTATGTTTATATACACGAGGGCGCCTATTGAAACGTAGATTTAGACATAACTGATGACACAGTAGATTTCAAACAGTGGATCTCCATCAAATTTAAAACTGTTATTTAATAACTAAGACTTGTTGTTTCTTAATTTGCATACAAATAGAACACACACACCCCTCAGCGGTTTTTGGTGCTACATTATTCCAAATCTAATGAAACTTTGAGGATGTTCAATCTGCGCTATGAACGTCATGTCCACAAAAAATGATACATTTCGAAACTTCTAACATGTTCAAAATGCCGAGTCAAATATCAACCGCTAAAAAACTTATTTTAACCATTGATTTGAACATTATTTTGAACATGCTAAGATTGTTCAAATTAAGCTAATTTTGTAGAGATGATTTTGAGTTATGCAAGAACGTTTCTACAAATTTTGAACCATGTAGGTCGAAAAATTAGAGGTGTAGCTAAATGTGTGGATTTTTTTTGTCTAAATAGCCCAAAAACAACCCACCCACACCGCCCCCCCCCCCCCCCCCCCCCCCCCAAAAAAAAAACACACATCTACACACAATAAAAAACAAAAACAAAAAAACCAAGAAAGGGTAAAAAGCAAAACTAAACACGCAGTTTTTATTTTTATTACTATATCTGTTTTCTACATTCTACATATATTCCCTCTCCTTAAATCTTATATTCGTTTTAAGCCATGATTTTTTATGTGGGTTTCTTTCGCTGTAGTTTTTTCGGAAACGATTTTTTTAACAAACCTAAACCCACACTCGTTTTGTACTTTCAAAACAATTTATTTTTCATTCACTCATGATTGGTTCATTTGTTGCCCTTAACTAAAACAAACCAATTGAATGTGCACTTTAAATTCTATCAAACGCTAGTTTCCATAGAATATTCACAAAATGGTGTGTTTGAGGTCAAGTAGTGAATGTAACTTTAAAGAAGGAAATTATAACATATTTGCTAGCATGGTAAGACGTAATGGATTGGAACGTGGACTTTTCTCGCAACCACGTCAAAAATAGAGACCTACCTCATTTTCGTTTATATTTTTTTTTTCAAACCCAGAATATCCTTGCTATTAAATGATGAATCGATAAACTGTAAGAACAAATAATGTAAAGTACCAAACTTGCATGTGCCCACTCAATTTCCTTTCAGAATTTACTAGTGACCTATTATCCGCCAAATTTATCTTTAAAAACATTGGCACTATCCAAAGCATTAACTAGTGAGTGCTAGTTATTAGAAAATAGTGTTCCTATACATCAATTTGGCCGGGAGCCTATCAGGTTGTAATTATCATATAGAACTGCATATTTTAGTCCTGCTACTCTTGTCAACAAGCAAATCTCTTGTCATTTCATACCAAAGCCATTTTGCCCAGCACATAAACAAAGCCATGACTGTTGCTGCACACGAAAACTTAAAATCTCCCCTTGTAAACTTCCCATAGAATTTGGCCCAAATTCACGGCATCAAGTGCAACAAAAATTTAAGCTTGGTCCTGGTGTAAGATCAGAAAAAACTATTGATTATGCTTTCATACTTGTCATCGTACATTACATAAGTAATGTTTTCTTCTTTACTCCGTATAAGTAATTATGTTTCTTATTTTTTTGTGTTTGGCATTTGTCAACGGGAGCTTGCTTTTGTCAATTTGGCCAAAGGTTTTTTCTTCTCAACTTGGCTACAGGGGGCACAATCGTTTTTTTCAAAAGTTCAATTAAAATTTTAATGTACTGGGGTAAATATCAGTCAAATATATCCAAAATTCGTTTTTCTTGTTCTGCCTTTTAGCCAAACTGATATGCCAACAGCAGTTATCAAAGCATTACTTGGATAAATTATCTATACCCAAAAGATCAAAGTTACGAGTCAACTAAAGATTGTTATTATTTTTTTTATTTTTTTTTAAATTCTACTCCACGTTTGAAAAAGAATTAGATAATAATACATGAAGAAATGAAAGAACCCAGGCATAATATTTCAAAAATCAAATTTAAGCGAACAATTCACCTCAGTGATTCCAATGATGCAGACTGTAAGAGGCTCCACTATACTGAATTATTTGCCAATCAAGTATATGGGTATAAAAAAAAATGCAATTTGCAATTGACAGTAAAGTAAGACATCAGACAAAATGAATAAACAGCTTACTAAGTTTATCAGTCAGAACTTTTTTCCTTGTCGTCGCCACAATTTTCAATTTGTAAAGGACCTTTCACTCCATTATTTGAACCAAGAAGCTCAAGTGCAGCTTTCTCAAGAAACTCTTGTGCAGCTGCACGTGCAGATTTTTTCTCATGTGCTGACTGTTTTTGTTTCTTCGGAATCCCATGGTTATCAGAAAATTTGCTCCTTTTGCCACTACTAATTTCCCTTATACTTTGTCTCTGTCCTGAAAAAGAAAATTATTATGTCCAATGAAAATGAAACTAAATAATTTCGAATAAGATATAGTCTATACCTGGTGATAAGCCTGGAAGAGAATGCCCAATAAATCGTGCTGCTGCTTGGCGATTTAATGTAGTTGACGGCTTCAACGGTGCTTCAAGAAAATTAAAAAGATATAAAGAAGCAGAGACAAACAAGCGATTAAATTCTTTATCATGGAAAAACATGAAATTTAAACATCCAATAGATTCATGATTGTCGGCTGCGATTACACACATTTTTCGAAGATCAGTTTGCTTTGCGTTTAGAAAAGAGTAGTCATATCGAGATATCTATTATATATTCATTTTCTTAATTATCATTCAATATCACATTAGCAATTCTAAATGAAATAGAGATCCTCAATTTATACATAATATAAGAGTAAATGCAGCATCGAAACTAAGAAACCAATCAATGCGACCAAAAACAAGGCCAAATTAACATCGTAAAAATATTGTTTGATTTAAAGCAAGTTACGTAGTAGTTTGCATCCATTTATGTACATAATTAATGTAAATACTATGAAATTGCATACCAAAAATGACGTACATATTTGTTAACTCTTAAGGAACACTTTTTTCCCATAAAATGACTCAACCATCATTAATTATCATCGAAGTAGTTACTTCGACCTAGCTTCACAATTTAATGTTCACAACCATTCACGTCAGACTACAAAGATATAAGTGCACCTAAAAATAATAACAGTTTGTGTTTTTAATATGCATTGCAAATGGGGTTGAAAAAAAGAGGGGTTGAAATCGTAGTCATTACAAAAAAGGAGTGAAGGGAAAGGAGAAGATAGTTTTTGATAGTTTTCAAACCAAAAAAAAAGAAGCAAGAAATATCATTTTCAATTTTATATGTTAAAACCATTTTCCAAATTGACCGTTTTTCACCCTTTTCTTCTCCCATGCATGTTAAAATTTTAAAATACATGTTCAAAACACAAAACTCGTATTCAAACCAAACGGGCCTTTAATGTTAATAATTTACTGGAAATAAGGTAAGTTATTTTTCTTTTAACCGAAAAGTGAACTCTTTAGAAGAAGAAAAAAATTCAAAATTAAAACTCGACTTCTCTATGACATTGACGGACGACAAAAACAGAATTTGAACCAATGGGGGCTGCATTTAACTGCTGCTAATGTAACAGAATGAAACTAAACTCCAAACTCAATTATAGATATAAATTTATGAACATTAAAAATAATTAACATACTTTTTTATCATAGCTTGCATAGTTGCATGAAGTTAATTTGTAACTTGTGTGAAAGACAGTAGAAGACAGAAAGAATGGCAACACAATTTTATATCATCAAACTTTTACACAATAAATTTTATTGATTAACAAGAATACGTTGGTGTATGCTAATTGAAAGGATAATAATAGATATATAAAATCAAACTTAAGAGATACCAGGTAACAAAACACAAATGTATCATTGTCTTCTTTTAACACATATATGGTGAATATCATACAATGCATTAAAACAAATTTGGTCCCTATAGCCATAACTGTGAAATAAAAACCTATATATAAAAAAAAAATTGTAGCATATACGATTGTATATCTTAAAATATTGTTAATAACAATTGGTACATGATCGCAACATACACAATCCGTACATCCAAAATGGGCATTGGTTATTGTGTATGTTAAATAGTATAAAAAAGGAAGCTATTTTTTAGGATATAGGCAAGTATGAGTCTTCACAGCATGATAAACATGTTAGTGATTATTTCTTTAATTTAATAACAGAAAATTTACTATACAAATGAGCTCGTGATAACAAATTAAATACATGTTTCGTAATTTCATAGCCGGCATATAAATCCAGCGTTAGGGTTATCCCAAGGATCCCCATACAATTAGATTCGAGAAGAGATAAGTGAAAAAAACAATATACATAATTTCGTCCAAACAAACTTTATTAATTCTTCCAAAGATTACAAGAAAAGGCCTTAAAATTGAGAAAAAATCTTCATCCTTAAAACCTTAATACAACGACCAACATTCAATCTAATCACAATAAAGCGATAAACCATATACAAGTCTATTTATAACAGCCTTGATAAATGCCTTATTCAATCAGCTAATTAAGGAATTGATGATCAAGGAATTGATGATCAAGGAATTGATTGATTACTTCCATCAATCAAAATAATTCATTTCTATGTAGATAATTGCGTGCATTTTCTTTAATGCAATAAAATAGACATTTAATATTCTTTAATCGCTCTTCAATATATACACACACACACACACACACACACACACACGAGCATTACGGCACGCGCTTCGCGCGTGATAAAAAGCACTTGAATTGTTTTTGTACAAATTGTATATATTTCATACGTTTAAAAGAAAATATTTTCCACAAATATTTAGCCATATGTTTATATTGAATCATACATTGTTAAATTGAATTTTTATTTGTAATTTGCAATATCTAATTTTATGTTCATTTAAAATTTTATTTATATTATTAATTTATAAAAAACAAATTTGTAAAGTAGTTTATTTGTTAGATACTATTTTTAAGTAACATGAAGACTTGGTAATATTAATAGAAGAAAAGTTTAATCTGTAAAGGAAGTTTAATCGTCAGATCCTATTTTTGAGTTGTACTAAAACTTGATTACTACAGAGAGAAATTTTTGGTATTTCATGTGGACATCAAAAGAATGTGACACCAAAATTATTACAACCTTTAACAAAGAAACATATATATGGGTAGTTTTGGAAGTTCATGGCCGGACCAAATGTTTGCGCTTCCAAACCAAATATTAACAAATATACACACACATATATATACACATATATATATACAAACATATATATATACATACATATATATATATATCTTTGAATCACAATTCCGCTTTTACTCGGTACTTTCAAAATCCACTTCTATTTGAAAATATCGTATCATCGAAATCTAACCATCTCCACCTTAATACTATATTTTCATACAAGCCTACCAACTCCACTTACGTCTTCATACTCCAAACATTCTCCAATATCATTATAGAAACAAAATTATTAACCCAAAAAATGGATCAACACCCTGATTTGAGTGAAAGCACCAACCCTGTTCACATTTGCCAATGTCATCACATCCTTCGGTTGTGAGACATGAACTTGGAATTGTCTTAAGAATCTGCCCGCTGACTCGGTCCACGTGCAAATGGACTCATTCTTGAACTGTCTAAACCACATCGATGCCAAACACGTCAAGTATAATGGGAAACACCGCCTCATTACTTCCTCAGAAGCACCCAATACATTCATATATCGGATATATCAAATCGGATGAATCATTGGATCGGTCTTTCCGTATTAAATTTCCAACACAGAAAGCTTGAAATCGGAAGGATTTCTCACGTTTCAGATATTAGCAGTGAACGGGTTTCTGTTCCTATCTTCCAAACCCTGATTTGTGGGTCCTCCTCTAACCAACTTTCTTACCAATTCAGCAATTCGATTTTCACTATTCAATAAAGATCTTCGTCCGAAAGCGATGTCTGCCCTCCGCCTTGGCAAGGGAAATCCGTTCATACTCTGCTGGTTGCACGCTAGTATTCGGATTAGTTTCTGTACCACCAGTTCCTGAAGTTTCAATAGTCACTCCATTGTCGTCCATTTCGGTGCCAGCTCCAATATCGATTCCATCATCGACGTTGATTCCCAGGTTGACTCTTGTATTGCTCCTAAGTATCGGTTGCTCTGAACGTGAAGGCAATGTTCCAGCTCGTTCTAATCCAACTCTGGCAGCTCCTGTATTGTTTCTTATGGTCTAAATTATGTAGCTCCTGCAATTTCTTGTCGTCCCATCCTTTGAAAAAAATCCCTCCATCGTATCTTGTTGCCTAGCCAAGATTCCATCATGCATCTTCTTCATCAGTCTTTCTATTTCTTCTCTAACTACATAGTTGAATTTGTGAGAATTTAAGAATACTTCCTGACTACCTCCAGGCTATGGTTGACTTGCTCCAGTTTTAGATCTAATGTTAGACCTCTTCATATTTTCCCAAACCTTAGGCTCAAGCTTTAAGTTTTCGGATCTACCTTTGTTCTCACTGAAAACACCGAATGTTAACCCAAAAAAATGTATCAACACCCTGATTTGAGTGTGAAAGCACCAGGCCTGAATCGGAGCAACTTAAAACGGACCTACAAAACTCATACGAACTTGAATTGACTTGAAATTTGAAACGAACACTTAAAAGACATGGAAGATGGCTCACACCGAAAATGAGGGCATTTGGACCAGCCCATTTGGGTCGATACCGATCCAACTGATTCGGGTCGGGTCCGACTCATCAAAGTGGGCCCCACCACCTGAGATTCATTGTGATAGGTCACACACATCCTCTATAAGTTATTTGTAAAGTTTCTTCCGACTCCGATAAGTATCGAGCGAGTTATGGATGAATCTCCTTCAAATTGAGCCAGTTTGACAGATCAGGTCTTACCCACCTAGGATGGGCCCCACCTCATGAAATCCAATCTGGAGGCTCATCTACTCATGTACATTGCATGTATGAGGTTTCGCGTCATTTGGTTAAGTATTGAGCAAGTTATGGCTGGATCTTCTACGTCCAGAAGAAAAGATTCAAAAATAAGCTAAGTGTTTAATTCATCACCGGTCCGACTCAATTGGATCACCGTCGATCTAAATACTTAGCTCGGATCCACCTGAGATCCGATTTGGAAGCTCTTTACTCATGTGCATTACATGTATTAGTTTTGTGTCATTTGGTGAAGTATTAAGTGAGTTATGGATGGATCTTCAACGAATGGATGAATTAGATGATCTATGAAGATAGATGATCAAACCAACTCCAAACGACTTGATATTCGAATAAGACTAATTATGGGATAGGAAGACAACCAAATTGAGAAGACCTAAAAATTGCATAACTTTTAGCTCCAAACACCCTTTAACTTCTTGAGCGACCTCTGCATAATGACTACAGGCTTTTGGTAAAGTGGCTCCGACCCAAATGCTCTCTAACCTCTATAAATACAATCATATCTACAACGGTAGAGGGGATCTGATCTCTACTAAAGCTCTGTCATTGACTCGTTATTTCTTCACTCTTCTTCTCCCACACAACAATCATGAAGGGGCAATTAAGATCTTTCTTTGTTTCTAACAATTGTTGCTTGATCTAATCTAGAAAAGGAGAATTATATTGTAATCTAAACTCCTTTGTAATAGCAATTGATAAATAAAAGAATCTTAAAGTGAACGTAGGTATCATTAACAGTCGAACCAGTATAAAAATCTCGTCTCTTTACCTTTTCTGTTATTTTCAATTGCTTTTTCTATTTTATTCGCCTTGATAAATAGGGCTGGTGCTTTCACACTCAAACCAGAGTGTTGCTCTATTTTTTGGGTCAACGCTAATGTCTCCATCCAAAAAAAATGGCTAACCTCCAAACCATCAAATTATGCATGCCCACCAATCGAACATGTTCATCATCATGAATTAGCGTGCTTGTAAGACAAATGCCTTCATGACGACTTTACGGTTTTCTATTGCTGGCTCCACCTTGATTCGGCCAAATTTATTTATCCAACACCCTTTGAGAACTCCCTTCTTTCTCCATCATTTTTTCAAGCAAATTGTATATGTTATCGCTTTCTTATTTTGCATGCAACATCTTCTTGTTACCCTTCTAAATCCTAACGACTCCCCCTAGAGCTGATAAGTTGCAGCACTTTTCTTTCAGTTGTCCCACTAAAATAAAATTCTTCAATTTTCAAGGCATGTCTAACTCTCGTAAGCCTCACTTTCCTTTCATCATACATTTTCAGCATAATTAAACCTATTTTTTTAACATGCAAGTCTCCATCATTGGCATATTTCACCTTGCTTTTTTTACTCCATATAGTCAATGAATGCTCTCTTTTGGTTGCATGTATGAAAACATGCACCTGAATCAAACAACCACTCATTTTCTTTTCTTCTGACACGGAACACATAATTGCTAATACCAAATTCACATCATCACTGCCTTCCTCTAATGCTTTCATCTTCTCATTATCTCTTTTCAGCTTGTTGCAAAATTTCAGCTGATGACCTTCACAGTAATAGCAGATGAAATCCATTTCCATGTTTAATCTATTTAGTCGTCTTTTCATATTTTATCGGTTACCTCTGTTAGTTCCTAAGACGATGATTTTGATAACAACCTTAAGACTTGTTATAAAATATAAATACTAATATTTTTGTCTAGATACATATGTATATGCAGGATATACTATATATATATATATATAGGTACTGAGAATGAAGACTGTACAGTATAGAGATTCAAGACTGATGAATTCAAGATTGTACAAATCAAGACTGAAAACTCATGAGTATCAAGATTATTAGGACTTCAAGAGTTCAAGATAAGTAATAAAATCTAGATTTATGTTAAAACTACATAATAGCACTAAAATCTTTATTCTATTTTAATTGTGTAATGGAATCTACCTTCTCGCTTTAATAGTGGGATTCAACCCACGACCTCTTTAGTGGGATGGAACCCACAACCATCTCCAGTGGAATGGAATCCACGAAATTTTCAAGATAACTTATTTTTAGATTTTTTTTCAAAACTATCTTTTTAAAAACACATCTCTCTCGGTTTAAATATTTTAGCCTTAATTCAAAAACTATTTTTGATTATATTAATTTCAAAATTATTTCTTATTTCTAAACTATCCCCTGGTTTAATGTTTTAGCTTTAATCTCAAAATATTTATATATTTAGTTTTTATTACTTTTATATTTCGTAAGATCACTTTCCAAATGTTTGTATAATCATAAAGTATATTCAAAATAGCTTATAAAGCTCTAAGATTGTTTCGACAAACTTTAGAAAGAAAAACTCCTTTAAAACAAAAATCAATATTCAAAAAATACTAGAGGATGTCGACATGCCTATACCCCATGTTGACATGGTAGTCGTAAATTTTAAAATTCAAAATTTTCAAAAGTGTCTATTCGTCGTAATCTTTCACGAATGGACATGACCATTATCTACTATGTATATACCAGTGGTTTTCAACGAATTTTCACTTAAGATTTCTTTGTTTTCTTTCCTCTTTCTCTTCCATTCTTATTTTCAATCATTCTTAACAAAACTCTGCCAAAATCCTAAATGAATCAAACTCGATCGTCTCTAGTTTGATTCTCTGTCACTCCCTCTCAAAGATCTCAGTGCTATTCAGAGTTATATGATCATTTGTAACCAAAGATCGAAAGATCGAAATGTATCGAGTCTCTCTCTATCAAAGTGTGATTGAAAACGGTGTGATTGTGACCGTAAATCAATTGGATGTGATTGTAGCCCGTAAGCCTGATTAAACCAAGAGAGTGGGATGGAACCCACGACCTCTTTAATGGGATGGACACGACCTTCTCTAGTGGAATGGAATCCACGAAATTTTCAAAATGACTTAATTTTAGATTTTTTCAAAACTATCTTTTTAAAAGGACATCTCTCTCGGTTTAAATATTTTAGCCTTAATTCAAAAACTATTTTTGATCATATTCAAAATCACTTCTCGTTTTTAAACTATCCCCTGATTTTAATGTTTTAGCTTTAATCTCAAAATATTTATATATAGTTTTTATTACTTTTATATTTCGTAAGATCACTTTCCAAAGGTTTTCATAATCATAAAGTATATTAAAAATAGCTTACAAAGTTCAAGATTGTTTCGACAAACTTTAGAAAGAAAAACTCCTTTAAAACAAAAATCAATATTCAAAAAATACTAAGGGATGTCGACATGCCTATACCCCATGTCGACTTGGTAGTCGTAGATTTTAAAATTCAAATTTTCAAAAGTGTCTATTCGTGTAACCTTTCACGAATGGATATGACTGTTATCTACTATATATATACACCAGTGGTTTTCAACGAATTTTCACTTAAGATTTTTTTGTTTTCTCTCCTCTCTCTTTCTTTCTTATTTGCAAACATTCTTAACAAAACTCTGTCAAAATCCTAAGTGAATCAAACTCGATCGTCTCTAGTTTGAATCTCTGCCACACTCTCTCAAAGATCGCAGTGCTATTCAGAGTAATAAAATCATTTGTAATCAGAGATCGAAAGGTCGAAGTGTATCAAGTCTCTATCTATCAAAGTGTGATTGAAAAATGTGTGATTATGCTCGTAAATCAATTAGGTGATCTTGCAGCCTGATTAAATCAAGAGAGTTTGTCCTGGACACGGAGACAGAAGGGTGTATCTCGTGGCAATGAAATCGAGGTTGTAATATCGACATTATATTTGAAAAAAATCTGCACAAAAAATCGTGTGGGCTGGATGTAGGGTAACTCCAAACCAGTATACAATTCCAGTGTGTTCTTTCCTTTACTGTTTTTATTTACTATTTACATCTGTGTCTGGTTCTGTGTCTATCACTGCATTTGTGAATTATCTGTTTGGATTTAATTTGAAATGATTTCAAAAAGATTCATAAAATTAATTAAACACTATTCATCCCCCTCTAGTGTTAATTCTGCCTTAAGATCCGTAATCCGCATTTCCTACAACCCCTCGCAAGATGCACATTTTCAATCGAACTTGCTTTTTCCTTTTCTTCATTAACATTTTCTTTCATTAGGTTTATCCTAGTTCCTCATTAAGAAGGCTGCTGACTAATGATATCATTGAACAACTATATCATAATTTGAGTTGTTTAATGCAACCACAAGCGTTTCACAAATTTCCGGTAATGAACTCATCAAAATCAAGACTTGTGTCTCGTTATCAACTGTGTTATTCACGATCGCTAATTGATTCACAATTGTTTGAAAGTCATTAAGACATTTTTCAATTGATCCACCTTCCTTAAACTTCAAATTTATCAATCTCCTTATAAGAAGAGTGAAATACCGTATTCTCCAAAAAAAACACTGAATAACCTCCACAATCCATAGTCACAATAAGATCAATGAGGTATTGAAATTCTTTCATCTTCACCTTCACCTTCACCTTCAATAGTCCGCAATTTACTTTCAATGGTCACAATAAAACTACGTACGACTGACTCGGACCTATTGCCAACTCACTCAAGCGAGAGCTTTGTGCACATGGTAGATGATGATGATTATATGCCAACTAACCAAGCCAATAACTTGTGCAATACTGGATCATGTGTACACTAACTCACACATTAAACTATTTACCACAATTGCATATGGCATCCTTACCATATATACTTTGTCTTCTTTCTTGCTCGTAAAAATCCTTATTCAAAGGATCATGTACAAATGCATGTATGTTTTTTCAGAATTAGTATTACATGTTTTTTCAGAGTTAGTATTAAACTATGTTTCTAGGAAAAATATACATGCATTAGTTTTCCTTTGCCTCTTTAAGGTCTTTTATATCAAAAATAACTTTTGTTACAATTTCAACATCCGATCTTTGCTTTATCCTTGGATGCAGTAGCATGTTATTCACATACAGAAGAAATCAAGGTTGAGTATCTCGATCTGATCTTGGTTTGATCTTTTATCCTTCAATGTCAAAATCAATTGATTAATTGAACTAAACACAACAATATTTAATTATAAAACAAATCTCACTTCTTAAAACAACTCATTTTTTACCATACCAAGTATAATCGGATCGGGTATGAATTGATAAAATCTAGTAACTTATTGGAAACCCTAAAATTTAACCTACATACCACCCCATGTCTCAATTTTTATGATTTCACTTTTTTCTCTTTGGTTCTCCTCAAAATAAAAATAAAAAATTCACAAGAAAATTTCTCTATTCGAATTTTTTTTCTCTAATTCAAGGTAAGCATTTGCTTCATTGTTTTTTCATGCCCTTTATTCGTTTATTGTACGTTACTTATAACTTAAATATGATGTACAGGAGCTAAATTTACTCTATTACATTGACGTTATGTTAAATCTAACACAATAATATATTCTTCACATTTTTAATGGTTTCATCCTCGTAAATTTCTGGTTATTTACATATCAAAACCAAGTAGAGCCGATCCAAGGTGACCTAAATTCGTTGTTCAGAAGGTGATCTCAAACCCTGAATAAATACATTCAATAGATGTTCTTTAACAGATTAAAATACATAAACATCATTAGTCCTTCAGTCAAATCACTTTTAAGTACAAGTCAGTCAAACATTTTGTACAATTGTGTAAAAATTGTATTAAACCATAAACCACAACTTACAAAGACTTCGTAACTATTACGTTGCTTTACTAGCTATTTCAAGAATATATTACAGCACAGATAATGTGTAACAAGAGTCTACAGTCAAATCTTCAAAACAAATTGTTCTCATTTCTTGTCATGGATCACAATCGCTGTCAAATAATTTGTATCAACGTATCTCATACAACAATGCTTTTCTTTAAAACATAAAACACATATCATCCTCTTTATTTTTTTAACGTGTACCGTTCACTTCTAATATTGTCTTGTATACGCTACCGTCTTTGATTCCAAATATTTGCTTGCTTCATTTATCTAAGAAATTAAGGATTAAATTTTAGATCTTATTTTTTCACCAGAAGTTAATATTTGCTCCTACATGACAAAAATACTACTTATTTTACAAATATATTTCAGTATAGATAACATGTGGAAAGAGTCTACAGTCAAATCTTCAAAACAAATTGTTCACATTATTGTCATGGATCACGATCGCTGTCAAATAATTTGTATCAACGTATCTCATACAACAATGCTTTTTTTAAACATAAAATGCATACCATCCTCTTTATTATTTTAACGTCGCTTCTAATATTGTCTTGTATACACTACCGTCTTTGATTTCAAATATGTGCATAATTTATCTAAGAAATTAAGGATTAAATCTTAGATCTTAATTTTTTCAACCAGAAGTTAATATTTGCTCCTACATGACAAAAATACCTTTGGAGTTATTACTTAACTCCGTCCTTTCATCCAGGCTTATTGATTCATCTTAGAATATATGTAATCTATTATTGAATTAATCATTAAAGTTTCAACCTTGCATAATCAAATCACCACCTCACTTAAGTGGCCTAATAGTCTAACATTTTGTCCAACTATGTTATCATTGTTGTTTAAAACATTCTTGACTTTATCTTCAAAATCTCTCTTCTATTGTGCATGCCACAATCTTATCTTGTAAACTCACATGGATTATGATATAGTGCTTTATCAACCACTTTTTTTTCTAAACATGAACTATTCTTCACTATGTATAAATGTAGCAAAAACTTCTCGATCTTCTTTGGTTCGTAACCTACTGAATCATAAGCATCAACATATCAACTCCTTTAAAGTATCCCAAAATAACTGTTTTCTTTGTTTCTATTTCCAAAACCTGATAACCTTCGTATACCCATGTATAAATCATTTATAAGCTCGTGTCTTATATCATGCGCATAAACTGAATTTCTAAAGGTACGGAGATAGCTTAAACCTATGTTTTTTTACTTTGCACACAATATGTTTTCCCCAAATGGTACGATTCGCTTGGTTCACTTTTTCACAATTCCTATTTGTTACAAATACCTCAACTCTAGCCAAATGTTGTTTACAAAAGCCTATAAATTATAAGGATAATAAGCGATCAATGCCAATCCTCAAACCTTTCCATGGAAATACCTAAAAGCTTCTATCACATCACACTTTCTCTCTTTGAATATTATCATTGCTTGCTTCTTTAGGTTACATTCCTCACAAAACATAACCTGAAATCTACATCTTTAAATAATCACATTCCACTTCAAAACTTTCAAACTCCTTTCCATGACATAACTAAATTTAAGATGTAATAACCAGATGGAGTTAGCATCCTACAAATTTTCACCTCCAACATTGTGTCATCCTTAGAAAATACAAGCTCCTAATCATAGCACATTTGGTCAACGAGCCTTTTCTCAAAATTCTCAAGCTATCCCTCTTCACAATGATTTTGCAAGCCATTAATGTTGTTCGTCTAATGAGATTAGAATAGTGTGTGTTTGCAAGGTGCAAATTACTATCACACATTCACTCGCACAAATACATTACCTAAAAATATGCATGATGCATCATTATCTATATAAAAAAAATATTTTCATCCTTGTCTTTTGCAAGTTAAAAAACAACTTCCTATCAGATTCATTCGGAATTAAGCCTCCAAATTCAAGACCCGATCAAAAATCAATATGTCCAATGTATATGTCATCAGCACATTACTACCTTCTCAAGTGTTCTTCACTACTACCGAGAAGACAATTGTTATTCATTTTTTTTGAAACTCATTTTTCTAATGGCCAAGTTTAGTACATACAAAGCACATATCATATCTTAATATATTCAGCCACATATTTTGAGGCATTTTCAATTAAAACACCTGTTCTTATACGTTTATCTCCCAAAAAAAAAATCCCAGTTGCTACCTGTTAGAATCAAAAATGGCACTTACACCCAATAGAATGCAGTAGAGAATAAAAAGTGTAGAAAATAAATTAAAATAAGTAAGAAATAAACACAGAGATTTATAGTGGTTCGGCAAACTCCGGTCTACGTCCACTTAATGATTTTGTAGCTTATATTCAGACTTAGGGCAAAAGTTCTAGGGGGTTGGTATAACTCCAACATTTAGATTTTCAAAATTACAACAATATGGTGTAGAGTGAAACTAAAGCCACAAAATCCGTAAAAATGAGCATACCCCTCTATTTATAGAGGTATGGAGACTTAAATCCCACACAAAAGATCTTCAGGTCGCTCTACTTGTTATAAACCAGCTCTACCTGAAAATAGGTGTGTTTCATCATCAGGTTGTATGGATCGATACAACTCCATAGGAAGAGGTCAGTATTGACCCATAAGATAGCCAATATGGTCATCTTCAACTCTTCGGTTTGTCTTGTGGTTAGCTTCGTAACTCCATGGTTGTTTGCATCAATAACAGCTTATTTTGGAGTCTAAATGATGGAGTTGTAGAAGAACAGAATTGTAGATTCAAGAGTTTGTAGAGATTGATAGGGAATTGCAGTAAACCAACAAAACAACACTGATGATAGGATTATGGCATCAAAGAGGAACCATTAGCAGAAGATAAGCTCCAATGATGGAGCTTTTGTGGGTCGATACCGACCGTAGAGATGGGTTGCTACCAACCTCACACTTGGCAAGTTTTGGTTTTGGCATCCTTGTGGTGATTTGTTTCTGGTTGTGATTATGGTTGTACTTTGGTTTTTGGGTTTCATAGTCATCTCCTCGAACGTCGTGCCTTGATAACTTCGAAGATTGATCCGTCGGGTTTGTCTTATACTGCCTGGTCAAAAGACGGGATAACACTTGCCCCTCAAAGCACGTCTTACGAATGTAATGTATGCTTTGTTCAAGAACAAATGTGATGTCAAAATTTAATGGTTGAGCTCTCTGACTATTTCAATCTTGATGAATCATTCAGTTCTTTCGGATTCTCTTGTTAATTATGGGTCGTTCCAGACCTATCATAGCATAAGACTCTAGACTTTGTCCAAGTGTTGTCTATATATCATCACAACCCCAATTTCATTCGGAGTCATTACATCACATATCAAAATCATCCCTCATCCGGAATTTACATTATTATCATTCTGATTCTGATTTTATTCAAAATTATTACCTATCAAAATCGTCCTGTGTTCATCCAAGATTTATCTGTCTCGTTCTAATTTCAAGGCGTTCAAATCCTTACATCAAATCGGCATCCGTTTTAAGGTTCGATCTCTTCGGATCGTTTATATTTTGTCTAATGCGCGATCACTCTGGATCATTTTATATTCAGTTTAATGTACGATCTCTCCGGATTGTTTTATGTTTAAATTAAAGGGACGATCTCTTCGGAGAGTTTATTGTTTAAGTTGACGGGACAATTTTTTGTTAATCAAATCTGTAGTCGTACAGGGCCGTTAGTTAAATCTGTGATCTCTTAGGATCGTTAATTGGGGTCGTGGCTGATAATCAAATATATAGTCTCTTCAAACGGTTAATCGGATACATGACCGTTCGGAGCCGATAATCAAATCTGTGGTCTCTCCAAACCGTTAACCAAATCGATGGCCATTTGAGGTCGGTAATATAATATGTGGTCTTTTCGGACCGTTAATCAAATCAATGGTCATTCGAGACATGTAATCAAATCCACGGTCTCTCTGAACCCTTGCTGAGTCCATTCTGCTCGCTCTCCGACAAGAGAATTCAACAACTAGTAAGCCCATCCAGTCGCTCTCCGGTGAAGTGACCTACTCCCTACACTCCAGTCCCGACTCTCCGGTCGGGACTTAACGCGATCAAAGTCCAAGGTCTCTCTGAACCCTTACTGAACCCAATCCGCTCGCTCTCCGACGAGGGGACTCAATGACAAGCAAGCCCAATCCGCTCACGCTCCGGTAAGGGAAACTTCTTGCACTCCGGTCCCGTCCTTCTGGATGGGACTTTATAATGATTAATATCGTACAAGTCCATCTGCTACCACTCCGACGAGGGGGCTTGTACCTTGCCCATCGGTTCCGTCTTTTCGGACGAGACTTATAGCGATTAATATCAGTCATCACATTCAATGTGGATTATAAAATCCTAATCAACTCATGGGGGTCATCAATCTCCGTTGGTCTTTTTTAATCAGTTTTGGTCATCACTCATGCAGTCTAAGTCAGCGCATCTAGCAGACATCGAATCCTTTCAAAATCACCTTTAGACTCTCAACTCAGAGCATGCCTAAGGACCGTTCAAGATCCTATATACGTATAAACGGACCGAGGTGATATTATAGCATTTATGAGAATAAAAGGCGACATAAAGGATTCGAACCTGACTCAAGCCGTCCCGAACTTGGGGTCAGCATCCAATGGAAGTCTCTGATTCATAACTACATCATGCCTCTCGTTCCTACGAGGAAATTTTGGCAGATACTCCTCTTGTCGTACTTCTGCATTCTGATCCGCGTTCATACGCTCCGCTTCAGCTTCAAAATGTACACCATTCCTTCCTAAGGCAGGACGAACCGTGCCCCCGAGACCTTTGGCAATCGGTACCAACCCGTATATTTGGCTTGGGGTTTGTCCCTAGTCGTTCTACCCCACTCTCAGGTAGCTATGCTCCGGCTTCCGGTCCTTGATTCTAATTTTCTGCAACTCTAGTTGTTCTCATCTATCTGATCCTTCTTAAGAAGTTCTCCATCGTCTCTTCCTGATGAGCCATCATCCTTTCCTACAGTCCGTTCATCATAGTTTCTATCTCATCCCTGTTTATGTAGATTTATGGGGGTTTGCTCCTAAGGACGTCTCTTGGCTGCTCCCTTGTTGATTTCCTCCAACAACAGTCCTTCTAATTGATTGTCTAGCCATTTAAAATCATGTCCAATTCTTAAATCAGCGATATCAAGTGTTTCTGGGTGAAAGCACCAAAATGTTTGAACCAAAAATGACACAAACATCCAATAGAAGGTAGAAGAGAATAAAAAGTGAAGAAAATAAATTAAAATAAGTAAAAAATGAACATACAGAGATTTATAGTGATTCAGCAAACTCCGACCTACGTCCACTTACTGATATTATTGTTTATCTTCTGACTTGGAGGCAGAAGTTCTTAGGGATGGGTACAACTTCGACACTTAGATTTTCAGAATTACAAAAATATAGAGTAAAGTAAAATTAAAGTCAAAAAATTCTAAAAAAACGAGCCATATCCCTCTCTTTATAGAGGTAGAGAGTCTTAAATCTCGCACAAAAGATCTTCAGGCCGTTCTCTTTGCTATAAACCGGTTCTGTAACAACCCGCATATTTTGCGATTGTATATTTAAATATTTTATTTAAGTATAGCATCGTCTTCATCTTCTCCATCTCAATTCCTCTTCAATTTCAGAAATTTCCTATAACATAATTTAGGAAATTATTGCTTATAAACTTACATTCAAGCTTCTTGGGTTGAAGTGAAGAGTGGTTGATCTTTCCTTTCTGTTTGAGCTTCTCCTTCATTGTTTTTGAGTAAAAATGTGAGTTTTTGAACTCACATCTATGTCTATAAGTTTCTTCGTTATTAGGTATGAACTCCTAACATCAATCCTTGTTCATTTGCTTTAGATTAAATTGGTTTTATGAATATTCCAATTTTTGATGTTTTGAGGTCAAATCTTTAAAAATCATATCTTTGATGTTTGAACTTGTTTTTTGTGATGTATCGAGGAGCCCATGGGGTTGGATTGCCGATTGGCGTAAACTCCTAGTGCCCATGGCTCGTCCAATCGTCATTTGTTGGATTTTTTCCCTTGGAAGGGCTAGACTGAATATGCTTCAAAAGAAGGTTCAGTCGACTGGACCAGGAGGTCAGTCGACCGAACTAGAGGACAGAAAATGCTTTAGAAGCAGGTTCAGTCGACTGGACCAGAAGGTCAGTCGACTGAACCAGGGGGCAGAAATGCTCTGTACCTATATCAGTCGACTGACCTGGAAACCGAAAGTTTCCAGGCATTGTGTCAGTCGATTGACCACCTGGTTCAGTCGACCGATCTGCTTGCCTTGGCCCTATTTGCCTATTTTGCTTGGGTTTTCAATTTTAATCGATTCGTGTTGATCCGATTTGTTGTTATCATTTATTATCGACTTTGATGACTTCTTTTTCGGAATTTTTGATAATATTCAATTTTGATGGATTCGGTATCGATTTATATGGATTCTCGAGATATTGTATGATTTTCATTGTTGTTAAATGTATTTTTGTCATAGTATGGCATTATTGTTACCATACGTTCTAATCATATCTCTAGTCCTATCTCATTTTATTTGATATTTATAGCTAGACTGATCCGTTTATTATTTTCTTGTTAAATAATACTTGGATCAGACCGAGATGTTACAGGTGTTTCTGCTTGATTCCTTATCAAGAACCGACATGACTTTTGGCTAACTACTTTAGATTTGTAGTTTTTGATGTTATACATTCGAGATAGAAACTCTTTGATGTATACATATTCTTTTGTCTAGCTCTTGTACCTATTATTTTGTAATATTGTGGATCTTGTTGACCACTACTCTGATGTACACTTCTATGTGTTACATTCATATCTGTTTCCGCCTTTGTGATATGGATATTTCTGACTGATTTGTATTGTGCTTATTTTATATTTGTTTTCAAAGACCACATAGCCACTGTGTAGTAGTTTTGAGTTTGTATCGGTATGTCGGATTTCCTCTTGAAATGAAATGCATGTTATACTATCTAACATATCGTGCTCGCACAAAGCAATTACACGGATGGTCGCTCCTCAACAGACTTATTTTTCGTGCTACTTGACGGCATTACCTCGTAGTGTCATTGGCTAGCGTGAGTATAGAGGTGGGGTGTCACAGCTTGGTATCAGAGCCAAACTTCGGAACATTGTAGAATAATGTAGGAATGATCATCGTCCTAAGTCCTTCTTAGGAGTCGTGCCTTAGGATTTATCCGAGTCATTGGACCAATTCTATCCTATTTTCTTTTATGATGCCTTATTTTATTAATCAAGTTTGTTTAATATTCATTCTGAGAATAACCTTTTTTCTCTTCTTTCTTTCTTTAAGAAAAAGAGATGGTTAGTTCTGACAGTCATAGCGTTGGTCAATCCAGTAGTCCTTCTCTGAATGGCGTATTCATGTCTGTCCAACAACTTTTGGATATTGTAAAGAATCAAAGGTTTATATGTGCTTTGAGTAAGGACCACTATGTAAATGTCCAAGGCCTATTTCTTGTCGCTATTGCAAAAATTCAGATCATCATATTTCTGCATGCCCCATACTTCAAAGCAAGAAGACAGGGAAACAAGAAACTCCGGTAGCAAAGACTCCTACCTCTAGTCGAGGACAATGCTACAATTCTGGTTCTAAGGACCATTATGTAATTAAGTGCCCAAAACCCCTTTATTGCCGCTATTGCAAAAGTTCGGGTCATCATTTATCTAAATGTCCCAAACTTCCAAGCAAGAGGGAGGGAAAGCTAAATATTGTGCAAGCGTCTAGTAACAATTCTCTTGGTCAAGGTATTTTTCATCCAGTCCTTGACGACATTTGTTTTGTCATTATCCTATTCGAGTTCTTGTTGATATGGCTTCATCTCATTATTTTTATATTAAAAGAACTTGTCGATTCTTTTTCTTTAAATATTTTGGGCTTGATGACTTCACTAAGAATTGCGAATCCGGATAGTGGATCAGCAACGCTCAGTTTGCTTTGAAAAGATGTGATTATTTTATGTGATTATTCTTTTTGGACCGATTTGCATGTTAAGCGTTACTTAGGCTTCGGAATTGATTTTTGTGAAAGGATTGGCTTAATCATTATGAAGCCATATTATGTCCCGTGTGGACTATCTATTTTCGACATCCTCAATCTGTTATGCAGATTACTATTTTCCTTGATGATTTCGATTCCGATTTGGTGGCATCATTTTATTCTCTAGACTCACTTAAGATGTTATTCTCCTCATTCAAGTAGTTTGTGAAATTTTCCGGCATCTTTGAGCTTGTTTTAGGATTATCACGTAAGCAAATCTATTGAGTGGTACTAAGGTCTTTTTAGTTCGGCTTTGCCACCAATTTTCATTAGCTATGAGTTGCAGACGATAGCGTTCCACTAACCGCAATCCGCACTCAATTATGATTCTTATGAGTGGCTTGTTATACCATTTGGTTTGACGAACCATCCAGACTCTTTCATCCATCTTATAAATCGAGTGTTCCACGAATATCTCGATGAGTCCGTTTTTGAATTTGTTGATTATGGATGAAAACAGCAATTTAAAATTTTACAAATCTTTTTCATAAGATATTTATAAGTATAATTTGAACTTTGTTCTTAAAACAAGCAAAGAATATTCGTGAAGTTTTTAAGAGATATTTTTATCATATAAAAGATGATTTTGTGTTGTTTTTCCCATTGAGTGCTTTAAGAATTCTGGTCGATGCGCTTGATCAACGTTATCGATAGGAATTTCCTAAACGCTACGATGAGACAATCAGACACGGTAACTTGACTTGTAATAAGTAATTTTTTTTTAGAAAGATGATTACATAAAGTTAATTGTAATTTTGAAAGTCTTAGCTTTTCGGAAAAGAAGATCAATTAAAAGAACTCTTTTCCGACTCATATTCTTGTGGTTCCCGAAGAGAACCAAGACTTCACTGTTTGTACCGATGCTAGTCGTATTGATTTGGGTGTCGTTCTCTTGCAAAAGGGAACGTTCTATCATTTATGCTTCTATACAATTAAAGCCTATCGAGAATAGGTATGCCGCTCATGATCTAGTGCTCGCGGCTGTTGTTTTCGCTTTTAGAAATTTGGCATCATTATTTTTGGAAAAGAAATTTGTTCTCTACACCGATCATAAATCTTTGAAGTATTTATTTTCTCAAAACGAACTTAATTTGCATCAACAACGTTGGCTCGAGTTCTTTGCGTCTTATGATCTTGATATTCTTTATACTCCCAGAAAGGGAAATCTTGTTGTCGATGCACTTAGCCATAAGCAACAAGCTGTTGTTTCCATGATGATGTCCGAATGGAATGATTTTTTTTGACAGGTTCATCTAACGTACCGTTATTGTACTACGTCGTTGTTCTAAATTATTCGAGTTTCGGGATCCTCGAACATACCGTTATTTTACTACATCGTTGTACCGGCTCGATTTTCTGTTATTCATGACGTTTTCCACGTCTCTCAACTACGGAAATGTCATAGGGATTCTGATTTTATTCTTGAGGCCGGTGTTATTAAAGGAATTGAAGTTTCACCTAATTTGACTTATGAGCGAACACATCCGGACTTTCTCTCTCGTGCTCTTTAGGGTGAACTTTTTACCTCAAACTTTCTTTTGTGTTGGTATGCTTTTATGGTTGTTACTCTTTGTTTTCTTCTTAAGAATTGCGACGCAATTTCTTTAAGAATGAGAGTCTGTAACAACCCGCATATTTTACGTTTATATATTTAAATATTTTATTTAAATATAGCATCGTTGGTCAGATTAAAGTCTGAAATGCTACCTTTTACAAATAGTCAAATTAGAACTCGAGACCACTTCCATTGAGTTCGAAATGTCGTTTGCGACCTTTTTAAGTATAACCATCGATATGTTTGGAGTTGAGTAGAATTTTGACATTTTCACTTAGGGCTTTGGGTTTGGGTTTCAGCCCACTGGCCCAACGCATCTTATATCCTAACTACACCCTCTCTCCTCTTCATTCATTCTCATTTCCTAACACTTCAAGCTTTAAGTAAAAATGGAGGAAGAGAAAAGAGATTAGGAATTCCTAAGCCCTAGTTTTCTTTGCAAATTCAAGTTCTACCTCCAAATTCCAAAAGAAGCTTAGGTAAGCATCATATTCATCTTCTCCATCTCAATTCCTCTTCAATTTCAGAAATTTCTTATAACATAATTTAGGAAATTATTGCTTATAAGCTTAGATTCAAGCTTCTTGGTTGAAGTGAAGAGTGGTTGATCTTTTCTTTTTGTTTGAGCTTCTCCTTCATTGTTTTTGAGTTTTTGAACTCACATCTATGTCTATAATTTTCTTCGTTGTTGGGTATGAACTCCTAACATCAATCCTTGTTCATTTGCTTTGAATTAAATTGGTTTTATGAATATTCCAATTTTTGGTGTTTGAGGTCAAATCTTTAAAAATCCTATCATTGATGTTTGAACATGTTCGTCCAATTGTCATTTGTTGGATTTTTGCCCTTGGAAGGACTAAGTTGAATATGCTTCAGAAGCAAGTTCAGTCGACTGGACCAGCAGGTCAGTCGACCGAATCAGAGGACAGAAAATGCTTTAGAAGCAGGTTCAGTCGACTGGACCAGGAGGTCAATCGACTGAACCAGGGGACAGAAAATGCTCTGTACCTGTACCAGTCGACTGACCTTATGGTCCAGTCGACTGAACTGGAAACCGAAAGTTCTCAGGCATTGTGTCAGTCGACTGACCACCTGGTTCAGTCGACCGATCTGCTTGCCTCAGCCCTATTTGCCTAATTTGCTTGGGTTTCCAATTTTAATCTATTCGTGTTGATCCGATTTGTTGTTATCATTTATTATCGACTTTGATAACTTCTTTTTCGGCATTTTTGAGAATATCCGATTTTTGATGAATTCGATATCGATTTCTATGGATTTGATTCACGTCTTCGTATGCAAAAAAATTTGATGATTGGTTGTTTTTACAATCACTTTTGTGGTTTGTCACTTTAAAATACAAAAGTTTCTAAACTAGTAGTAAATATCAAAACTCTTTCATCAAAACGATTTCAACACTATTTTAATACAAAGCTCGTTTATAAAACCGTTTTCCAACCTATTAGTATATTCAAACCTTTACCTCATTCGTATGAGAAATCTAATTAAACGGCTTAGCAAAACAAGTGGTATGAAACGCTTGCGTTTACTTTGTCGGTTAATTCCTGTACTTGTTCGATTGAACTCTTGTGACAACTTTCGAGTGGAAATCTACAATTTGTTCGTAAATATGTAAGTTAAGCCAGTGGTTATGGGACATGAGCTAAACTCATATTTTTACTAGCTTAGTGTAATTTACACTTATTTTCGAGTGGAAATCTACAATTTGTTCATAAATAATTAAGTTAAGCCAGTGGTTATGAGACATGGAGCCTAACTCATTTATTTACTAGCTTAGTGTAATTTACACTTGTGGATCTATGATGATCCTTTGGTGGAGTTTCGGCTTAAATTTGTGGGGTAGCGACCCATGATTTTCGGACCGTTTGTGGAGCTTCGGCTCAAAGGTCTTCGGACCGTTTGTTGAGCTTCGGCTCAAAGGTCTTCGGGCCGTTTGTGGAGCCTCGTCTCAAATTGATGGTTAGCGACCATGGAATAGCTTCCGTTTGTGATGCACGTGTTGGTGAGTTTTCATGCTTCCGTTTATGAGTTTGTGATAGGCCTCCCCCTTTGTAATTTCTGAATTTCTAATTGATGATTTCTAGAATTTGTGTTTCACCAATTTTATGAGTGACATTGATATATTTGTCAATATTTGTGGTATGGTGAATAAAACAAAGAATATGACATTCTTTTTTATTTCTGAGATTCTTGAGATACTGTATGATTTTTGTTGTTGTTAAATATATCCTTCTCATAGTATGGCATTATTGTTATCATACGTTCTAATCATATCTCTCATCCTATCTCATTTTATCTGATATTTATAGCTAGACTGATCTGTTTATTATTTTCTTTTTAAATAATATTCGGATCAGACCGAGATGTTACAGGTGCTTCTGCTTGATTCCTTATCAAGAACCAACATATGACTTTTGGCTAACTACTTTAGATTTGTAGTTTTTGATGTTAAACATTCGAGATAGAGACTTCTTGATGTATAAATATTCTTTTGTCTAGCGCGTGTAACTATTCTTTTGTGATAGTGTGAATCTTGTTGACCACTACTCTGATGTACACTTCTATGTGTTAT
Source organism: Allium cepa (assembly GCA_030765085.1). Classification (NCBI taxonomy): domain Eukaryota; kingdom Viridiplantae; phylum Streptophyta; class Magnoliopsida; order Asparagales; family Amaryllidaceae; genus Allium; species Allium cepa. The sequence continues at coordinate 54,440,913 of CM060935.1, read as the reverse complement.
ATTCATATATGTTTCCGTCTTTGTGATATGGATATCTGTGACTGATTTGTGTTATGTTTATTTTATATTTGTTTCCGAAGACCACATAGCCACTGTGGAGTAGTTTTGAGTTTGTATCGGTATGTCGGATTTCCTCTTAAAATGAAATGCATGTTATACTATCTGACATATCGATGCTCGCACAAAGCAATTACACTGATGGTCGCTCCTCAACAACCTTATTCTTCATGCTAGTTGACGGCATTACCTCATAGTGTTATTGGCTAGCGTGAGCATAGAGATGGAACGTCGAAGCTTCTTCATGAAAATTGGGGTACCGCATCATCAGGTTTTATGGATCGGTACAACTTCATGGGCAGGGGTTGGTACCGACCCATAAGATAGCCAATACGGTCGTCTTCAACTCTTCGGTTCGTCATGCAAAGCTTCATGATTCCATAGTTGTTTGCATCAATAAAGCTTGTTTTGGAGTCCGAATGATGGAGCTAGAGTTACAGATTCAAGAGTTCGTGTGGATTGATAGAGAATTGCATCAAATTAACAAAACAACATTGAAAATAAGGTTAACATCAAGGAGGGATCATAGGCAGAAGACGGGCTCCAATGGTGGAGCTTTTATGGATCGGTGGAAAGTTTGGGTTTTGGCATTCTTGTAGAGGTTTGGAATCTGCGTTGTGATCCTGGTTGTACTTTGATTTTTAGGCTTCGTATTCATCATTCGGACATCCTACCTTGATAAATTCGAAATTTAATTCGTTGGGTTTGTCCGTATACTGTATGGTCAAAAGGCAGAATAACATTGCCCTTTAAAGACCATTGCCAATGTCCTTTTGAACACAATGCCTCGTTTAAGAAGGTCCGCTTTGAAGTCCTCAAGTGGTAGCATCTTTATCATGATATCCACAAACATATACAATAATAATATTGATGCCACTTATTCGTCAATAATTAACCTTACAGCCTTGGTCTTCATTTTAAGTTTGTTAAAATTGTCTAGTTGAACTTCCGACGAAGATCTTGTCGATAAGAAATAAATTCAATAGGTTAGATGGTTTGGTAGCATTGTCAAATTATAACTCCTCAAATTAGTTTCAAGATCCTCGGTGGTTTCCTTACTACTAATTTTCGAGATCAATTTCTTTTTCAATGCAGGTGGTAGTAAAGTAAAAATCCATTCGTTCGTATCTTCGTTATTTAATTTTGATTATCTTGTATTTTGTATGCATCAAAAAACGTTATAAAAAGTGGGTTATAGCATGCACCAAGATGCGCATCATGACACGGCATAACAATTACAAAAGCCATGGAGGGGTGATTACATGAAATGTTGCACAAAATGGCACACATTATGCATCAATCAAATGGTCCGCGACAAAAAAAAATAGATGATTTTTATTAAATTAAATAGTTAGTTGTTCATAAATTGATTTTAATTCCCATTTCAAGATCCAAAAGGCTTGACAAATAAGTAATTAGTGCATACCTGTGTTGTTTTTAAAACATGTGATATTTATTATTTAGAAATGTTCATGTTAGCACTTTAAAGGCTAAAGTATTTCAAACTTACAAAATTTTATATTATTATCTAAATAACATAAATCATTGTTTTATACATGCAAGTGTTTTATATTAGTACTTCTATGATGTGAAAGATTGCACAAATGTAGTCTAGTCGATATTACCTTTTTACTTATTTTTTGTTTTGAATTTTACTATTATAGCATTATATTTTATAATATTTTTTGTAAAGATCTAGAAATCTTTGTTGAACATCCATCAGTTAAAAAATAATAATTCTCATATTATTTTGTTTCATTAATATGAAGTATAACAAAAAAATGCATAGTAATCCAAAAAGACAAGTATTATGTACAAAAGCTCCAAGGAGCTTTAGCATCTTTGCATTTCATGCAACGTAAATAACTATGATAGTAAACAAGACAATGCGCAAATTCATCTTCAACCTATTTGCCGTTTTCCGAAATTGTAATCCTCATTCAATTTTTTAATGGCATATTAAGCTCTAACCCTACTGTATGGTACAATGGCTACAAATGTTACAGCTGATCTTTCCTCTTCATCAACTATACAAGAAATCTCCACAAACTTCATGAGTATTTAAACTTAACACCAGATGCAAAGATGTATAATGTAAGAGCACAGTTAAAACGCTACCCAATGATTGCCATAAATGATTAAAACAACTTTTAATAATAACAGCCATCAAACAAAACCAACCTAGTCAACCATTTTAATCTTAACACTAACATGATAGAAAAATAGCATATAGTAGAAAGACAAGTATATAATAGTTTTATAAGCAATGAGATTGAGTGGATAAAAGAGGTAAGCACATATTTCTTCGAGAAATTTTTAGTGGTGGCTAAACCTAATTAAAATGAAAGGACGCTAATAATGAAACATCAGGACTGATTGAATTACTAAACCATTGTCACGAGCACCTACATTAGATCGAGTAATTCTAAACGACTTTTGAATCACAAAAATCAAAATATCTCCAGCTGAACATGAGCAGACAAGTGAAGTAGCAACCACGGTTAATGGTTTGTACCAACTAAAGAGTGTATAACAAATCTAACTTGCAAAAGAAGTGTTGTTTCTAAATTTATTGGCTTTGTCCAATATGCGGTTGTCAGTGAATTTTGAATGAAACATGAGTGTGTGTGGCCATTTTAGCATTAACTATTGTGATGTTGAAATATTATTCTATAAGGTGGTGTTGCTTTTATTCTTAAAGTGCTCGACATCCTCATTAGTCAAGCTACATGGCACATTTCATTCGAGTGTTTGTAACTGCATGTAACACCAATGTGGTAGCTCGCAGCCGGTGTAGACTGTATATCTACACACATGCATTGGTTGTGTTACAATCCTCAATTTCTTGGAAACGGACTCTAATACCATATGCAGTAAAATGCATCCACGAACAACACAAATATCGTTTCCAAGTTAACCACACTCATCGAGTAATCAAGTTGAGGTGTTGGCTTTTGTTCCTTTGAAGGTTACTTGAAGTGATAGCTTGATATGTAAAATATACAAATACATATACATCCACTCTAGTATTAATGTTTGCAATGTCAAAGCATTATTTTTCTAGGATATTGTTTAATATCTACCGTCGAGAGAAGACCCCTTATTTGCCAGTAAAACATATGATTCTATCAAACATCAAATTTCTTGTTGGTTTTCCTTCTTCTCTATAGCCTAAATTTATACATCATCATCCCCGCATCACCCAATTTAAATTGTCCTTATGTCCATACATATATACATATATAACTTGAGCGTTAAGTTAATGAATCACAGTGGAATCCAAGAAGTAAAAACATATGTGATTCCACACACGGACAAATGATTGTGTTGAATGTAGTTGTTTAAAAGCTAACGAGGTTGTTCTTAATTAAACCTATGCCCAGCCAGTAGAAGTGCAAAATCCTTATAAATACGATCACAGTCACTTAGTAATTCAAAAAAAGATCACAGTCACTTCAGGTAGCAATCAGACTATCAGCTATCTCGCAACATGTATGGAATTGAAAATTTGGGTTCATTTTACAGAATAGAGAGCTAGTCCTCAATTCAAATATAATTGTAAATCAACAATTAAGATATGTATTCAACAAACGACTCATTACCATCATTCCAATCTTTAAATCGCTCCAATTTTCCTTCACATAAGCTCAATCTTTCCTGCAATCAAAATCCAGACGTAAAGAATCAAAATAAATATAACTAATTAAAAACACCTCGCAGAATCATTTAATAGTTACTCCTTTAGAAAACCTACCAGCTCAGTGTTAATTGCATGATCGTCAGGCCGAGTTCCATTGCATCTCAATCTCACTATTTACGGTAGACAATCAAAAACAGCATTTAAAAGTAATCTTTGTTCAAACAAATAGAACTTTTAAGTGCATGCCTGATAATAGAGTAGAAGCGGCTTTAGAAAGCATGAGAAAAGCACGTGCGCGCTGGAGAGGGGGGAGTACCGCGATGACGTGAGGTTCCGCCGCCGACAAAAAGTGGAGAAGATTGGCTTCGAGATCGTCGACGCAAGTTAGTGTGTCTTTAATTGAATCTACTACTGCTTCTGGTACAGCCATTGTTTGAAGAAGAATGTTAGGATGACGAGACGGAAATAAGGTTTTCGTCGAGGGTTATATTACAGAAGAGCGAACACTCCTTGCTTACTTGGACAATCTAAGATCTTAGGTGCCGTTTGGCTTGGCGTTTTTAGTTTTGTGTTTTCGTCTATACAAATGTCCATTGTACGTATTGTTGAAAAACAATCAATTTTAAAAAATGAAATTAACATGTAAAATTTGAAAAATGAAATTAACATGTAAAATTACATGTATTTAGCGCACACTACACCAGAATCCTCATTTCGCAACGGCCTTAAGCCGTAGCAAAATAATTTCGCAACGGCTACGAGCCGTTGCGAAATGGGCAGTGGTAAAAATTTCGCAACGGCTCTTGTCCGTTGCTAAATATACTTTTGCAAGGCTAAAGGCCGTTGCAGAATCTTATTTAGCAACGGCTCATAGCCGTTCCGGATTTTATTTAGCAGCGGCTTAAAGCCGTTGTTAAATGTAGACGTATAACTGTTTTTTTAACTATTAGCAACGGCTTTAATCCATTGCTAATTACTAATTTATTTATTTTTAAAAAAAATCAAAATTTCTTCTCTGCACCAGTGACAGTCATTTCATTATCCAAATTAATACAAAAATTTGCAAATTTAACACTATCACAAAAGAAAGATTATTAAACCAAATATTTTTCATACATTCAACACAAAAACCAAACATACCAAATGTTGAAATTATAATGTTCAGCATCAACACATACCACTATATAGTACAACAGCGGAATCATTACATGATACTACATTGCAATCTTATGTTTAACTTGCCTTGGTTGATTAGTCTTATGTCGCACAAATACAAATTATGAGTTCTCGCACAAATACAAATACAAATACAAATACAAATACAAATACAAATACAAATACAAATACAAATATTAACTATGTTTAACCTGCCTTGGTTGATTAGTCTTAGTTAAATTGCATACTCTGTTAATTAATCATATTGCTCCCCTCTTATAACCTGTCATTTAAGGAAACATGCTGGAGTCATTGAAATGGTACAATATAAACAAAAATTGGTAATGAATTATACATACATATTCAATGAATGACTTTAAGTTTCCTAATGAAGTAGCGGTGATAACTAAAAATGATGAGCTATTGATACAACCGTTTAAGTATGAGTGGTAGCTAAGCGCATGTCAAAACTGTAATATTTTTGGCACCAAATGATAGATTGTGCATTTGAAAAAGCATGTGTTCCCAAAACTATGATATATCATACTAACATGTCTCTGTTTCTTATATATACAGAATTTACTTTAGATGTACAGTCCATTATAACTTTCATCCTTATTCCAAAGACCAAATACTTACAATTATTCAGCAAAGACTTGGGGTAATATTTGCATCCATTGTTGGTTATTATTTCTAGTCGCTTGTGAAAGAGTGGGCTATGCGGTAGGATCGTGTAATATGGAATAATGAAATAGTCTAGGTATATAAAGTAGGTAAATGCAAGGAGACACCAAGATTTTATACTGGTTCAGACCTCTCGTCCTACGTTCAGTCCCTAAGCTTCACTTAGGAATTTCACTAACTAACACCCTCACTTCACCCGAAGGAATAAGTTTACAACTTACCCGAACAACCGAACGGGATTTCTTGCCTCAACTACCGAAGAGGACTTCAACTCAATTACTAAAATACAATATTCGACTTGTTGTGTTCTTGTCAACACTAATGAGTCTAATGTAGTACAATATTCCTATAATCTTATCCTCGAGAATATGCAATGTGTTTGTGAAGATTTAGGAAATGTGAATTGCTATGAATCAAAAGAATGTTATAAACAAAAACAGTGATTCAAGCAATAGATTGATGATTGCTTTGAGAATATCTAGAGAATATGAACAAGAGAATAGTAAGATTAAAGCAAGAGATTTCGGTTAATTAAATGATGTTAGAATCATGTATATATACTTGTAGAAGAGATGCATATGTTGTTAAAGGTTGCAAACAAGAGATGCTTCCATTTCCATTGATGAAAGGTTGCAACTCTTGGGAGGAAGAAGGTGTCTTTTCAGAGAAAATTCACAGGTTCAAATTCAGTCGACTGAGCAGGGAATTCAGTCAACTGAAAATATGAAGTCAAATTTTCGGGACCAAATTCAGTCGACTGTGCAGAAAATTCAGTCGACTGAAACTGTGCATGTGTATAAATTTGTTCCAGTTTCAGTCGACTGACTGTTCCTGTTCAGTCGACTGAACTCTGTTGTTAAACAAAAACAGTAGTAGCTCATTTGGTTAGAGTACATGCCTTTCAAACTAGTGACCTGGGTTCGAGCCCTGCTCCATGCATTTTTTGAAAACTTGATTTTGATTAAAATATGCATGCAAGTTTATTTGAATGTGAATGATGATTCTTGAGAAAAGATTTTAACAAATCACTTACTAGACTCTATATACATATTTGATGACTCTTGTTAAAATATATAACTATATGAACCATACTTTGAGTCATTGAGTCAGGATGATGTCGTAGTCGTAGATTCGTGAATTTTTGTCAGCAATCAAAACCTATGATCCAACAGCTTGTGCAATTTTGATGCAACAATAATACAGTTCACACTTCTGGCGTAGGTTAAAACATGCAATCTGAATCAACTATTGAACATAACGCAAATGAATTAGGAAACAACATGTTGAGTGAAAAAAAATTAAATTTATCGAGCCAAGTCAGAATACAAACCAGCAAATGGATTTTGAGCCAATACTATATAACCCCGAAGTAATGAATTATAACTCGGTGACTCAACTCTAAAATGAAGATACGGTTATAGCTTTGGATAGAGACTGTCTTTTGACGATGGGTAATCAAGTTCTGGTATTTGATATAGACAGAAATGATAAGTATGCGCATATCAAAAATAGAAGGCATGTAACAAAAGCTCGTAGAATTTATAGTTTTAGGTTGCCGTGTCGAATAGGTTTGATGGGTTAAATTATTTGAGAAAAACTGGAATGAACCTTCAGATTAGTTACCTTAAACAATAAAACTCAACGTGTGTTTGAATGACATATGCTATAAACTTCCCTCAAAATAAATTTTCAAAATAGTTTCAGATTAGTTACCTTAAGGATTCCATTTTCCGCATTGAATCTACCAGCAGCTATAGTAGCACCTCCAGCTAGGAAGCTAGAATGATGAAACATCCCTTTCTTTTTCTTCAAATCAGAGGATCAAAATGTAAAAATTAAATTAAAACTCAAAAAATAACAGGAAGCAAAAATATTTAACTTAAACACCCACCTTGCCAGCATACAACTTATGTGAGGTGCTCATTACAAAAATCCACTTGGAACTTTTTGGTCCATCAGTAATGGTATCAAGTAGATCTCCAGTTTGCTTGTGCACTATTTTCACGTCTGAAACAATATACTCGAAGTGTTCTCTCTCTTTTTGCAAATAGAATAGTTTCACGGGCCAAAGTTAAAAACACCAGAACTTCACATAATTTAATTATTCCAGAAATAAAGTCTTAATGATAAGCAGTTCACAATTTCACATGCTACATGGTTAGTGCACAGTAAATGGTTGCATGTATGGTACAAGTTGATCTACAAAGGCACTGCAGTGGGGTAAATTAATGACCATTCACTTACTGGAATATTGAGTAACAAGCTAAGGAAACTTACAGGTCCAAAATACTCGACACATTGTTTCCGAAGTAATGAGCTTGGGCATTCAGGTAGATCAACATTTTTTCTAGCACCAATATCCAACCTACAAAGATTTTCCGTAATGTATCATAGTATCCTTCTTTACTACTGTCTATTGTATGCAAAACAGTAATCAAATTCACACTTTGGCATATATCTCAAATTCTAGCAGTTATAGAATGCAGTATATGTTTACAAATACATAAGTTGAACTCACTTGAAAGTTTCACTTTGCATGTTGTTATATCTTTTTTTTAATATCTTGGGTAAAATATCAATAATTAAGAGCGGATATTTTTAACTTTCAAACACACGTTGAAGACAAAAGCTTATAACATATGTCTTTCAAATCCTATACATATATTAATCAAAAGTAAAAGTGATAGAACACGAAATGTGCACGGTGCTTTTCGGAAAATAGGTCCAAATATACTATTTTTGACCTCATACTACTTTTATGTTATGCAATTCAACATATAAAACAAAGTACCAAAAATAGCTAAAACAAAATTCAAATAAAACTGTTGATGAAACTGAGTTGAACAGAAAACAATAAACTATTGCTTGGAAATGACCAAATCCTAAAATCTGGGAAAACCGCAATTGAAATTTAAATAAAGGCGGGTTTTGAATTAAAAAGCATAGCGTGAATATAGCAGAAAAATTAAAATATATTATTTATCCAAGCTATAGTAGAAAAATTCACCAGTAAAAGAATGGCTGGCCCTTAGTACTTTCACACTATTTTACATAATAGATGTGCAAATTGTGGCCATATCGGTGCCTTGGATCGATCTATATTGACAGTATAATTTAAGGCATGAATTAGCATTTTGATTAGAAAAATCATAGGATAAAGATGGTTTCAAGTAATTTTGGGAGCAACAGAAAAATCATAGTAAAGTTATTAGTCCCTAATCTGAACATTGTACACTAGGAATGACTTATTATCCAATATTATGCATCTGCTCCTTGACAAGCTTGGTTTGTTTATGTGATGAAATTATCATCTATCTTCCACCAAGATCTTGTTACGTCTTAGCTCGGTTTACTTTTCTAGATTGGGTTATGTACACAATTCAGAAGATAAACAAGCTACAAAACTTCATACAACAATATCAAAATCTATTGGTTATACTAACAAATGAAAAGTGGATCTTTAACATGATAATATGTCGTTCTCCTCACAGTACATCGACAACTGAGAAGGTTCAAAGTAAAATTATGCAGTATCAGTTGACCATAGTTTACACTCTATGCAGAATAGACTTTGTGCAAAAGTGGAAAAGCTTACAGCTTCGATCCAATGTTGAAAAGCCAATTTCAAGGCTTTAGAATCTTTTGATAATCCCCGTCCAACCTACAATTCAATAATCAATCATATCTTATCACTAGTAGATACTCAAAGATACAGTGACATGAATAGTGAAGGAAGAAATATTACAACCTTGGAAGCATTCAAACTAACTCGGTTCCATCTAGAAATAGCAGATTCAGGCTTAGCATAATCAAAAAAAGAAACTGTACTCTGATTCAACCATGCAAAATTCAGCGCTTGCCACCTGATAATGTCACAAACACAAAACCCTAAGAAATCAAAAGCGTCATCGTCCCAATTTTTTTTTTAAAAAGGACGAAAATTGAAAATAAAACCAAATCTCTTCGGCAATGATAGCGGAATCAGCTAATCTGCGCCTGGTCCTAATTAACACAAAACCAACAAAAACAAAGCCGATAGGTAATCTTAAAGTTATCACTTAATTACCTAATAAACTTTCAAACCCCTAAACAGAATGACCTGAGCATGAAGGCGGACCTACAGGAGAGCGAAGAGCTTCCAAGTCGATTGAGAAGATGTGAGCACGAGGCGGTAGATTTGAACGAAGAAGCACGTAAATGATGGACGAAGTGGATCTGGATCTGGATCTATCGTTTTTTTTTATCGAAGTGGATTATGATACAATAGGGCGTAGCTAGTTGGGAACGGGGGTATGGAAGGCTGTACTAAAATGTAGTACGCGTAAGAGCCATTCCAAAATTTAGAACGGCTATGAGCCGTATTATAAGGTTTTGCAAGGACTTTAACCGTTGCTTAATAGCAACGGCTAAGAGCCGTTGCAAATTTTCCGCCTTCGGGGGTTGCGAAACGGCTGGTATGGTGTAGTGGCATAAATCTGGGTAGTCACGTCTTTATATATACACACACACACTCTTACGTATGAACTTTGAAAGGTAAATGTTGGTTAAATATTGATTCTTACTATATGATTTTGTTATGTGGTAATGTTGTTGCTAATGTTCGTGTATTATGTAATAAATATACTTATATGTAACAGTTGTTTATGTTTTAAAAATATAAGATATTTGGAATATTTACTTACATTTGTGTTAATACTGTTAAAATAGTTTGTGTAATAGCTTTGAAACATATATATGTAAAGTGTAAAGTTTGTATAGAATTTAGATAATATATAGGTAGACATACGTTATACTTTGGGCATTTTATATATATTTAAAGGTCTGTTATATAAAAAGGTTTATTTATAAGTCTGTACAAAATTTGTTATAAATCTATATAGATCATATTCATAACCTGGTTCTTTGTATATATTAGATAAGAAAGTTATATAAGTTTGTAACCTGTTTACTTGTTTATATGGGTTTACATGAGTGTGTACAGGATCTGTTGAGTTAAATATATTGTATTAAGTAAGTTATGTCGTTTAAATAGATATTGAGTTTAAAATGTAATGGGTATGTAAGTCTACATATATCTTAGTACAGGAATTTTATATTGTCTGCATGTGTACAAATCAATTTGATTTCGATTCCGATTTTTTTGATATATATAAATTTCGATTTTTAGTATATGTATACGAGTTAAAAATTTTAGTATATGCAACTCCACAATGACCTTTTCGTAAGTATAGCAAGCCTTTCGAACCGGTTGGAGCACATCCAGAATACCTTTCGACTAGGTCAAAAGGTTTTTATGAAGAAAGCAATGCTCAAAAGTTATCAAAGAATGGTAGAAAACCATTTGAAAACATTGAAGGGAAACATATCACTCGACAACAATCAAGTGAGAAGAAACCTTTCGACAAGATCGAAAGGTTTATAACAAGCACGTAAAGAGCAACTTTCCGACAAGGTCAAAAAGTTCACAGCAATTAGGAGGAGAGTTACCTTCCGACAAGGTTGAAAGGAACATAGTAGTAGGAATAAGGTGAGCTTTTCGACAACATCGAAAGGTTCATGAAAGCTTCAGAAAGGCAACCTTCCGACAGAGTCAAAAGGTTTGTAAAGACATTAGGAAAAGCAACATTTCGTCAAAGTCGAAAGCTTTATGAAGGCATCGAAAAGACAAACCTTCCGACAACGATGAAAGGTTCAACATGGCATGTAAGGGGAAAACCTTTCGACAAAGATGAAAGGTTTGTAGTTGCATATAAAAGGAAAATCTTCCGACTCGGTCGAGAGCATAGAATCAAAAAGGGGGCCGCCTGTGTCTATAAATAGGACTCGAGGGGTCATGTTTAGTGGATCCGAATTTCTCTCATTCTAAATCTGTAACTTCTTGAGGAAAGGATTGAAACCCTAATTGGGTGTGATTTGGAAAATTTGATTAAAGTGAAGCTTTTTCTTGAATAAAAAGGGAAGTATTTAGCTTTGTTAATTACTTTACTGCTTATATAAATCATTGTTAGGTTAACCCATATTTGAAGGTTCAACCGCATTGGAAGGTTCTTGTCGACAAATTCAACAACACTCCTGAACAATCAATAATTGTTACCTTTCAAAGTCCTAAACCCTTAAACATAAACTTTTAGGCAAGGTCAACAACCTATTTTGATTAACATTCACTGAAACCTTCTGAAACTATTGACTCATTTGTTTTAACCTCTCAACATGGTTGGAATCTACTCAATATAAGTGATCAAACCTTTCTTCCAGGTCGGAAGCTACTACCTTCTCACCAAAGTAATTGATTTCCTACCCTAATTCAAGGTTGTCTCCCTAACTATTCGATAAGATTGAATCCTACCTTTTGAGGACTTAATTTAGGAAAATCTAACCTAATCAAAAGAAAAGCCTTTGTGGAAGACTTCAAGCGAGCTCAACGAAGCTGGAAGGTCACTTAGACCAAGCTCTAAATCTTTTGGCATCAATGGAAGATCGGATTCACAAGATACTTACAAGTGATGATACAAAAGCAATCCTTAAGGGAATCACACCCTCTGAACTTACCATACTACTTGGAATAACTTTGGGGTTCTGACAAGAAATCCTATTAGCATTTTTTATGCTAGAAGGAGAGCTCGAACCTCCAATCCCTAATCACTTTTACGAAGAATTAATAGAGCACTTCGTTCGAAAAGAAGAAGATGGAAGGAGTCATGAATTGTATTGATATCTCAAACGAAGAAGTTAAGCCACAATCAACTTTGGAAAACAATATAGTCTCAAACTTTAACTTGGAGAACATAGAAATTAGGCAACCTTCTACCTTAAGGAGGTTGGAAAAAATTAAAATCAAAGTCCAGCACCTGCAACAACAAATGATAGCCATTCAGGAATTTCCCGATAGAGTATTGTCTCAAGAATCACTAAAGGTTATGGAAGGAGAATGTGAGGCACAATGTTTAAATGAAGATCAATATGAGGAGCAAGGAAGTCAGGCTGGAGAGCCATCGAGTAATCAAATAGCTTAAACATTGAAAACAATGTAGGTCACCATGATAACACTCACAACCAAGTCACAAAGGATACAATAAGTGTAGGATCTAGATTAACCCTAGAGGGGGGGTGAATAGGGTTATAGCAAATTTTCTCGATTTAAACACAGAAATAAACTGCAGAAATAAATATGCTGAAAAAGTAAATCACACACAAAATTTACCCAGCTTCGGCAACCCCTGCCTACTGCTGCATTCACAGATTTCTATTAGAATTAAACAGTATCACGCTTACAACAACTCTACTAGACTCGCAGACCCTTTTGCTCCCGCTCACAAACACTCTACTAGACTCGCACACCCTGCTCCCGCCTATAGAGTTTCGCTCACTCGCAAACACTGCTCCCGCCTATCGAGCTTTGCAAACTCGCACTCCCTGCTCACTGAACTAATTCAAAATAGACAATCTGACACTACCTAACCTAGGTGGTGATTTACTAACTTTTTGGTTCGTAAAATAAAAAACAATAAATTAAATACAATAACCCTAAAAACAATATTAATAAAAGCCCAAAACAAAACCCCCTTTTTATTTTTAAGGACCGGCACTTTTATTTTCTTCGTTCCTTTATTTTGAGATGCGGCCGTTCCTCTTTGAAACAATTGTTCGTTCCTCCTTGCGAAATTAGGGTTTCCTCCTTGATGCAAATTAGGGCTTTCGAAGAGCCGACTTTTGTTCGATCGAATATATATTTGTTCGAGAGTTGCGTTGCTCGATCGATTTGTTGTTGCTCTCTCTGGCTACTTCGAGACTCTTTGATTTGCTCACCGCGGCTGCTTCGTTGATCGAATTCCGGTATGTAATTATGTGTTTTTTTCTTTACTGATTTATGCTTTCTGGAATTCGATACATTGATTGCCGATGATGATTGGGTTATATATGCGTTCGATTTCCTGAATCTTCGATCGTATATATTTATTTGAATTTGTCAAATATTCATCTCGGCCACTTGATAATGCTTGAATGTTTGAGATTGATTCTGACTTTTTCATAATCGTATAAACTTGGTTCCTTGGTTGACACGGTTTTAAAATCAATTTCGTGATTTTCTCTGGTTGACTTCGTGTTGGATTTTGTGATGACCACCGGCTTTGACTTGGTTATATTCCTTCATTGCCAAGGCAATCTCGGCACTGTTATGATTTCGTGACTCATGGCTCTGCATTACTACGGCCATGATCTTTGACGTTGAACACTGATAATTTATTTTTGACTTTGGCTTGAATCTGTTCATCTGCACTTGTGTATATTTGGCTTCACTGTGAATTTTGGTCTTCATGATAATGTATTGTTGTTGTCATGATTTTTGTGGCATGTTGCCTTCGTGTTGTTGTTTGCTTTATGTACCCTTCCATATGTTCTCTGATAATGTTGAACCTCACTGTTGCATTCCATTTGTGTTTGCTGTGTTGTAGTTTGATTGTGTTGTTCAGTATGTTCATTTGAGTCAGTGGAGTTGTTTCATTTCCATGATTTGCATTGTTGCTGTAGCTTTTTGAAGCTTGAGTTTCTGGTCACTGCACTTGTACCATAGCTTCTCTGTTCCACTCGAGTTTAGTTGTGCACTTGCATTTGTGTACTGTGTCTTGTTCTCCTGTGGCTTTGGATATTTGCAGTTGGTATTTTGTGCATTTGTGCATTGACCACTTCGACTTGTGTTTTTCACTATTGCATAATTGTTTCTGACCTGTTGCATGCATTTCTATGACTTGTACTTGTACTTTGTTGTAACTGGATATTGATCATGTATCAATATGCCACTGTCACTGTTTGTACTGTCATTTTGTATTCATCCCTGTAGTTCCATCTATGTCGTAGCCTGGACTGGTGCATACTGTTGCTTATTGCATTGATGCTGCTGGCTTCGACATCTTATATTCATGAGATGTTTATTGTGAAGCTTGGTTTACTGTCTGTATTCACTACAGTTTGTACATGCTTCACTGTTCTTTTGCATTTGTGAACATTGTCGAGTCTGCACTTGTTTGATATGAAAATCTGGTCTTTTCATTCATGTTGCAGCTGTTCCACTGCAGTTTCATTGTGACTGCGACTCCATGACTTGATCTTTGTTGAACTGGCTTTGTTTGGTCATTTCTTGGTCATTGCACGGGTCATTGCTTGTGAAGTTTGATAATTCGTTAGCATGCTACTGATTGGTCTTTGTTGCCTCTTGCATGTAGTTGGTTGTAACTGTGCACCTGCCCTGTGTTGAACTCAGTTTTGCAGCTCGGGTTTGACCTTGTGCTTGTGTCGTGATTTTAAATATATTGCACGTGCGTTGAACCCGGCTTTGCATTTGGGTTTGACCTGTGCTCACCTGTCCCTGTAGCATTATCAAGTGTATATATCGGTGTGCACGGCCTTGTGGCATATACAGTAATATACTGTGTATGTCACAAGTTGTTCGTGTATGATGAATTCAGATTTAAATGATGACGAACAACCCAAATAACTGAGGCAAATATCATTTTTAAAATTCACGTTTTATTTTATATCGCAAAAATATTTTATTTTCAATTTTACTGCGTTAGTTTATATTTTTGCAGATCGCTCAGATGCTGGATTCAAACTGGAATGAAGTTGAAGATAAATACGAGTGTGAGTGATATGTAGTGAGGTGAATTGTAAATGTGAAATGTGATGTAATTGTAATCAAAGTTGTATAGTTATAGTGAGAACTTGAAATTGTACTATTCAAAGATGTAATAAATATTTGTTTGAATAAAATATTCGTTTGAATTCAAATTTCGTGTTACTTGTTCTGTTTGAATTCAAATTCAAATTCTGTGTAATTTATTTTATTCAACAGATATTTATTTAACCAAATACATACTATACAAAATATTTGTTTGAATAAAATTTCTGTTTGAATTCAAAATCTGTTTAACTTGTTTTGTTTGAATTCAAATTCAAATTCTGTGAAATTTAATTTTATTCAACAAATATTTATTTAAATTATGAAAAATAAAATAGTACATTACCAAATACATTTATATGAATGTGTATATGTTTATTATCATCAAACAAAAATCATATAGCGCAAAGCGCATATTCAACAATCTCCCCCTTTTGATGATAACAAACATATATTTAAGATTTTGAATATATTAAATGTATTTGATAATTTCATTTGCTCCCCCTATTTGAATGCTTCCTTTATATGTGATACTCCCCCTACATATATGGCTCCCCCTATATATATGCATACAAATAAAAATATGTAAACGAGCCTATATGCAAATTGAAAGTTATTTGACCTTTGCTTGATTCTATTTGACACCTTTGCTTGATTCTATTTGACAAAATCTTAACTTTTCTCTCCCCCATTTGTTATCAGCAAAAGAATAACAGTGTTATAAAAATAGGGATGAAGTGATAGACATGAATCAAACATTTAACTCAATTAAATATAAATATCAAATTTCAATAAAATTCAAACAAAAATCATAATTACCCTTGTCAAACGCATATTCCACTTTCAGAAGTGATGGAGATAGAATCATCAAAAATTCATATAGATATGTCTATTTGTGGTATATTTATTTCTGGAAATTTGAATATCTACTAACCATGCATAACCGTTAGGACTTTTAAATGAGATTAGTAGTATTCCAATTTAATTTAAAAAATGAAATCAAGTATCTTCTAACCACGCATGACCGTGAGGACTTTTAAATGGGATTAGAATCAACTTGTTTATTAAATCAATTATTTTTAATATGCGTTCCATACATGCATAACCATGAGGACTTTTAAATGAGCATGGAAGCACATAATCAAAAATCCAAGTAATTCACCCATGCATGACCGTGAGGACTTTTAAATGAGAGTGAATACTTTGGATATTTATTTTTAATTACCGAATATAAGAAATTTAAGCACAAATAATTTCCTTCACCGATTTAAAGATATTGAAGAACAAATGATTTCCTTTGTAAACTACCACAAATTTACATATTAAATATGATTTTGATGAGTGATGTTCGATAGAAAGATGATAGAAATAGAAATGGTCATGGA
Source organism: Allium cepa (assembly GCA_030765085.1). Classification (NCBI taxonomy): domain Eukaryota; kingdom Viridiplantae; phylum Streptophyta; class Magnoliopsida; order Asparagales; family Amaryllidaceae; genus Allium; species Allium cepa. The sequence continues at coordinate 54,424,316 of CM060935.1, read as the reverse complement.
ATTATAATCCAACAAAAAAGTTTTTATAACTCTTGTTATGAAATTCTAAAGAAATTTTTAATTATACTTTCTCGAGTTATAATATATGATAGATATCAACACTTATCTCTTTTTCAATCACTATTTATCTTTTCGATAATCAAAGGGAGTCAGATTAGTCAAACTTGTCATTTAAAATCAAATTAAAAATTATAAAATCAATTTTTCAAAAATAATTAAGCTGTAAATATGGTCAAACATGATTTCTTGAGGGAAGTTTTATAAGAAAATTTTCTGCTATTTGAAAATTATTTCAAGTGAAAAATATGCAGATATTTTCTTTTTTTAAAAAAATGCAGCAAATAAATGTTTCACAAATTAATCACGTTACACTAATGATTTTTCTATCAACTATATTACCAGTGTAATCCGCATCTGAATTTAAATTTCACTCAATATTCACTTGTTGAATCAAACCATGAGATGTGCATCAAAAATTTCAAAACATCATTCTTTTGAATTTTGAATTTAAGCCGTGTTAACACTCAAAATAAATATCATGATGATAAATTCAGAAACCAGAGGATAAACAATTATTTTCATGAGTAATCAACAGTCAATCAACACCATAATTATTTCAAAAACAATTTCTTAAAATCCTTTTTTTTTATGAATTTGAAATCGTGCAAATTTATAAGCAGTGATCAAAAATGTCAGAACCAATATATCTACGTGTAGCATGAGTAACCAGCATTTGACTGAACAAATTTATATAAATTAGTTCAAAAATTTAAAATCTGGTTGGTCATCAATTAAGCACAAATTAATGTCATAAATAAGAACAAGTCAAAAAATCATATCAATTAAGTCCAAATCAGTCAACCATCATAATTACTCCAAGTAATTCTATTTAAAGATGGTTGGTCATTATTTTTTTAAAAAAAATCATAGCATCAAAATCATCATCTTTTGTTCATCTCAATATTGGCTGATTTTAATTTAGAGTATGGTGCAGATAATCACATTTAAAAAACAATTACCTGTTTTACCTTTACGATAATTTTTTGTGATTGCCCATTGTGATTCTGTCACCTTTATACTAGGCTAAGGAACTTTGTTTTGTCGCCCGTTGTGCTTCTGGAACAGCCGAAATCCAGAGAACACTGTTGTTGTTCCTTAGCCTGCCTCCACACCTACACGATAAAAGATTTATGTGACCTATTTGTTTTTATAGGTCCATTGTTGTTAGTGGCAGAATATGAAAAATATGTTTTTGGAGACTCAAAACTATTTATACATGTTCCTTTTGGCACCCAAATTTGTTTGACTTTCAAAGATTTTATATTTGTGCCTTTTGGAACCCAAATTGGTATAGTTTTCACGTGTTTGGGTTCATACCAATAATTATTTCGATTATGTCCAAATTCTTTACAGAACGTGCTCATTAAATTGACTTGATTAAATTTTGTGTTCCTATGACTATGATTTTCAACATGATTTCCAATTATTTCAGATCGAGCAGCACTTTTACCTTTATTATCATCTTGTGATTTTCCAAAACCTAGTCCTTTTCTATTGTTAGCAAAAATTTGATTTTCCAATAGCATGTTGAAAGATTTTTCGCCTCTTGAAAAGTTATTCAAAGATTTCTCAAGATTTTGGACTTTGGTTTTTAATGTTGTATTTTCAGCGACAAGTGAGGTGCATCGATTTATAAAGTCCTTTTTTCTAGTGTCAATGTTTTCTTTAAGACTCAAGTTTTCTTTTTCAAGGTTCTCAGAGTTATTCCTAATTTTTGATAGTTCCGAATCTAAAATTTTACATTGGTTACATTCTAGGTTTTGAATATTTTCAAGTTCAGTTTTTAACCTAAAATTTTCACGAGCAAATTCTCTCCTATCAGATTTCAGTTTTTCAATTTTAGATTCAAGAGTATCCACTACCTTAGTAAGATCAGAACACATAAAAACAAGTTCTTTATAAGAAAACTCACCTGCCTCACTAGATTCGTCGGAGGTTGCTTCTGATTCTGATTTTGCCATGCAACATAAGTTAGCCTCCTCTGGGCTGCTATCCGAAGCTTCCTCTCCTTCTTCATCATCCCAAGTCGCTGCAAATACCTTCTTCGCCTTTTTCTTTTCTTTGTTGTTTTTGAGAAGTGGGCATTTTGGTTTGATGTGGCCAGGCTTGTTGCAGTTATAACATATCAGTTCATTATCAGAATTTTCGGAATCTTTTGACCTATTGCCCTTTGTTTTCTTCTTGCGTGGCTTGAATCTAGACCATCTTCTAAGATTATTGACAGCCATTGCAAGCTCTTCAATTGGATCTTCTTCATCGCTTTCTTCTTTAATTTTTAAGGCAATCGTCTTCTTCTTTGGTTCGGAGTTGTTGCGTTCTTCCTTTGCTTTTAACTCAAGCTCATATGTCATCAAGTTGCCAATCAACTCCTCCATGCTTAGTTTGCTCAGATCTTTCGATTCTTGGATTGCTGTGACTTTTGCCTCAAAGTTCATTGGTAAAACTCGTAGTATCTTCCGCACAAGCTCTACCTCAGTGAATACCTTCCCAAGCGCTCTAGCATTGTATACCAAGGTTGAAAAACGTCCAAACATATCCTTTATGCTCTCGTCTTTGTCCATCACAAAGTTTTCGTATTCATTGCTGAATAGGGCTAGCCGAGACTCCTTGACTTGAGAAGTTCCTTCGTGTGTCACCTCCAAAGTATGCCATATTTCCTGTGCTGTTGTACAATGAGAAATTCTATTAAATTCATTTTTATCAAGAGCACATATCAAAGCATTCATGGCTTTAGCATTTGTCGTTTTCAATTTCTTATCGTTTGCATCCCACCTATCCTTAGGTTTAGGAATCTCAGTACCACTAACGATTATAGTGGGAGGTTTATAGCCAGTTTCAATAATATCCCAAACATCATAATCAACGGAACTAAGATAAATACTCATCCTAACTTTCCAATAAGCATAATCGTTCCCGTTAAACATGGGTGGCCTAGCAATAGATTGCCCCTTAGAAAAAGCATTATTTTGTAGACTCATGACTCTAGAGTTAAAAAATATATATATATACCGGGCTCTGATACCACTTGTAGGATCTAGATTAACCCTAGAGGGGGGTGAATAGGGTTATAGCAAATTTTCTCGATTTAAACACAGAAATAAACTGCAGAAATAAATATGCTGAAAAAGTAAATCACACACAAAATTTACCCAGCTTCGGCAACCCCTGCCTACTGCTGCATTCACAGATTTCTATTAGAATTAAACAGTATCACGCTTACAACAACTCTACTAGACTCGCAGACCCTTTTGCTCCCGCTCACAAACACTCTACTAGACTCGCACACCCTGCTCCCGCCTATAGAGTTTCGCTCACTCGCAAACACTGCTCCCGCCTATCGAGCTTTGCAAACTCGCACTCCCTGCTCACTGAACTAATTCAAAATAGACAATCTGACACTACCTAACCTAGGTGGTGATTTACTAACTTTTTGGTTCGTAAAATAAAAAACAATAAATTAAAAACAATAACCCTAAAAACAATATTAATAAAAGCCCAAAACAAAACCCCCTTTTTATTTTTAAGGACCGGCACTTTTATTTTCTTCGTTCCTTTATTTTGAGATGCGGCCGTTCCTCTTTGAAACAATTGTTCGTTCCCCCTTGCGAATTTAGGGTTTCCTCGTTGATGCAAATTAGGGCTTTCGAAGAGCCGACTTTTGTTCGATCGAATATATATTTGTTCGAGAGTTGCGTTGCTCGATCGATTTGTTGTTGCTCTCTCTGGCTACTTCGAGACTCTTTGATTTGCTCACCGCGGCTGCTTCGTTGATCGAATTCCGGTATGTAATTATGTGTTTTTTTTCTTTACTGATTTATGCTTTCTGGAATTCGATACATTGATTGCCGATGATGATTGGGTTATATATGCGTTCGATTTCCTGAATCTTCGATCGTATATATTTATTTGAATTTGTCAAATATTCATCTCGGCCACTTGATAATGCTTGAATGTTTGAGATTGATTCTGACTTTTTCATAATCGTATAAACTTGGTTCCTTGGTTGACACGGTTTTAAAATCAATTTCGTGATTTTCTCTGGTTGACTTCGTGTTGGATTTTGTGATGACCACCGGCTTTGACTTGGTTATATTCCTTCATTGCCAAGGCAATCTCGGCACTGTTATGATTTCGTGACTCATGGCTCTGCATTACTACGGCCATGATCTTTGACGTTGAACACTGATAATTTATTTTTGACTTTGGCTTGAATCTGTTCATCTGCACTTGTGTGTATTTGGCTTCACTGTGAATTTTGGTCTTCATGATAATGTATTGCTGTTGTCATGATTGTTGTGGCATGTTGCCTTCGTGCTGTTGTTTGCTTTATGTACCCTTCCATATGTTCTCTGATAATGTTGAACCTCACTGTTGCATTCCATTTGTGTTTGCTGTGTTGCAGTTTGATTGTGTTGTTCAGTATGTTCATTTGAGTCAGTGGAGTTGTTTCATTTCCATGATTTGCATTGTTGCTGTAGCTTTTTGAAGCTTGAGTTTCTGGTCACTGCACTTGTACCATAGCTTCTCTGTTCCACTCGAGTTTAGTTGTGCACTTGCATTTGTGTACTGTGTCTTGTTCTCATGTGGCTTTGGATATTTGCAGTTGGTATTTTGTGCATTTGTGCATTGACCACTTCGACTTGTGTTTTTCACTATTGCATAATTGTTTCTGACCTGTTGCATGCATTGCTATGACTTGTACTTGTACTTTGTTGTAACTGGATATTGATCATGTATCAATATGCCACTGTCACTGTTTGTACTGTCATTTTGTATTCATCCCTGTAGTTCCATCTATGTCGTAGCCTGGACTGGTGCATACTGTTGCTTATTGCATTGATGCTGCTGGCTTCGACATCTTATATTCATGAGATGTTTATTGTGAAGCTTGGTTTACTGTCTGTATTCACTACAGTTTGTACATGCTTCACTGTTCTTTTGCATTTGTGAACATTGTCGAGTCTGCACTTGTTTGATATGAAAATCTGGTCTTTTCATTCATGTTGCAGCTGTTCCACTGCAGTTTCATTGTGACTGCGACTCCATGACTTGATCTTTGTTGAACTGGCTTTGTTTGGTCATTTCTTGGTCATTGCACGGGTCATTGCTTGTGAAGTTTGATAATTCGTTAGCATGCTACTGATTGGTCTTTGTTGCCTCTTGCATGTAGTTGGTTGTAACTGTGCACCTGCCCTGTGTTGAACTCAGTTTTGCAGCTCGGGTTTGACCTTGTGCTTGTGTCGTGATTTTAAATATATTGCACGTGCGTTGAACCCGGCTTTGCATTTGGGTTTGACCTGTGCTCACCTGTCCCTGTAGCATTATCAAGTGTATATATCGGTGTGCACGGCCTTGTGGCATATACAGTAATATACTGTGTATGTCACAAGTTGTTCGTGTATGATGAATTCAGATTTAAATGATGACGAACAACCCAAATAACTGAGGCAAATATCATTTTTAAAATTCACGTTTTATTTTATATCGCAAAAATATTTTATTTTCAATTTTACTGCGTTAGTTTATATTTTTGCAGATCGCTCAGATGCTGGATTCAAACTGGAATGAAGTTGAAGATAAATACGAGTGTGAGTGATATGTAGTGAGGTGAATTGTAAATGTGAAATGTGATGTAATTGTAATCAAAGTTGTATAGTTATAGTGAGAACTTGAAATTGTACTATTCAAAGATGTAATAAATATTTGTTTGAATAAAATATTCGTTTGAATTCAAATTTCGTGTTACTTGTTCTGTTTGAATTCAAATTCAAATTCTGTGTAATTTATTTTATTCAACAGATATTTATTTAACCAAATACATACTATACAAAATATTTTTTTGAATAAAATTTCTGTTTGAATTCAAAATCTGTTTAACTTGTTTTGTTTGAATTCAAATTCAAATTCTGTGAAATTTAATTTTATTCAACAAATATTTATTTAAACTATGAAAAATAAAATAGTACATTACCAAATACATTTATATGAATGTGTATATGTTTATTATCATCAAACAAAAATCATATAGCGCAAAGTGCATATTCAACAATAAGAAATATACTCAACGAATTAACGAAATATGTTATCTTGCAAAATTCCCCTTTTTAGAAGAAATAATGGCAACTAGCATTACTTCTCACATTCGAATTCCCCCACCAAAGTACAGTGGAGCCACTGATCTAGATGATCACCTTATAGCATTTGAAAATTGGATGAAGTTGTATAATGCCTCTGAGACAGTTCGATGCAACTTTTCTCGATTACTCTCTAAGGAGTAGCTATCAAATGGTGTTGGAATATAAAAAGAAGCCATTTATTCCTAGGAACAATTTTCTTATGATTTTGTGAAACAATATTACGTATTCAAAGATCAAACTACGAGCTTTAGCTTGTTAGCTACAATAAAAAATGGGGATAACCACTAAATGAGTATTTAAAGAGGTTCAATACCGAAGCATTAAAAGTCGAAGATGCGATCGATAGAGAAAAGTTAATAACAGTTCGGTCTAGGCTAGTTGAACAAACCCCTTTCTGGGAACAACTTTATATTAATGGATGCGGGATCTACGAAACTTCTACTTCTAAGTCGAGAACTTTATTTAGATGGAGAAAAAAATATTCCACGACAAAGGAATCTTAATAAAGATAAAGAATAGAAGAAATCAATTTTAAGTCCCCTAGTGAAAGATTGGAGGGAAAGAAAAGTAGGAGAAAAATTTAGAAAGAGATTTCTGGATCCGACTATGTAAATTTGAATAAGCCCCTTTCTCATATTTTCGCTGTAGCAAAAGATTCTAAAATCTTTTCAGTTACTCACAGTATATCAAGTCGCCCCAAACCAAGAAAAGGAAATGATTATTACGACTGTTACAAAGCGAATGGACATAAGACTGATGAATGTCGCGTCCTATCAAGAATGGTCCAAAACGCAATCAAGTCAGGATCTCTTGAAGAGTTCATTAAAGAAATTTGAATAGCTTCTTATGCTAATAAGAGAATTTCATAAATACCCAAGAATTAACTTTTTCTGCAGAAGAATAGCATATTAATATTCTATTGAGCCGTCAAATCTAGTGGCATTTATTTGCTATGAACTTCTCTTATTCATAAAATTCTTAACTTGGTTTGTATTCCAAAATTGATCATGTACTAATATGAAATTTGAGTGCCATTACAGGTAAAAAAATTAGTCCATGGCTTTCAACACACGAATAGTACACTAAAAATTTCTAACTACTTGAGAAAGACGGCTCAAATGCTTGATACGGAGCAACTATCAATGTAGAAGTCAATGCAGTACAAAGATCAGTTCTTATGAAACCCCGGGCTGCAATAAGTTCTTCATCAATTTCTAAAAATGCATACATACATACATACATAGGCAAGACGGGGCTAAATGTTAACTATAAAATATTCAGAAGAACGAAGGTATGAAAGAAGGGTCACGAGAGCATGAGGAAAGATCACAAAGCACCGAGATGTTATGGATAGTCATACCTTCCGATGAAGTCCAAGGCTATCATTCAAAGTCCATAGGCAAGATAATGCTCCAAGAATCTACCTTTCGACTAGGATGAGAGATCTTTCAACAAAGACAAAGGAGAAGGAGCTAAAACCAAACCTTCCGAAGGAGTCGATAGGATGCAGCCATCAAGATTTAATAACTTTAAACCTTCTGAAGTAGCCAAAAGGTTCCATTAAAGGAGTTCTTGCCTTTCAAAGAAGATGGAGAAATCAAAGCAAGCAGGTGCGACTCCATAACGGTCTTTTCGAAAGCATATCATGCCTTTCGAACCGGTTGGAGCACATCCAAAATAGGTCGAAAGGTTTTTATGAAGAAAGAATGCTCAAAAGTCCACAAAGAATGGTAGATAACCATTCGAAAACATTGAAGGGAAACACAGCACTCGACAATAATCAAGTGAGAAGCAACCTTCCGATAAGGTCAAAAGGTTCACAACAATTAGGAGGAGAGCAACCTTTCGACAAGGTCGAAAGGAAAACAGCAGTAGGAATAAGGTAAGCCTTTCGACAACATCGATAGTTTCATGAAATCTTTAGAAAGGCAACCGTCCGATAGATTCGAAAGGTTCATTAAGACATCAGGAAAAGCAGCCTTTCGTCAAAGCCGAAAGGTTCATGAAGGCATTGGAAAGACAAACTTTCCGGCAGTGATGAAAGGTTCATTATGGCATATAAGGTGAAAAACTTTCAACAAAGATGAAAGGTTTGTAGTTGCATATAAAAGGGAAATCTTCCAACTCAGTTGAGAGCATAGTGTCAAAAGGAAAGGATTGAAACCCTAATTGAGTGTGATTTGGAGAAATTTAATAAAGTGAAGTTTTTTGTTAAATATAAAGGGAAGTACTTAGCTTTGTTAATTACTTTACTGCTTATATAAATCTTTGTTGGGTTAACCTATATTTGCAGATTCAGCCTCATCGCAAGGTTCTTATTGACAAAGTCAACAACACTCCTGAACAACCAACAACCACAACCTTTCGAAGTCTTAAACCCTTCAACCTAGACCTTTCGACAATGTTGACAACCTATTTAGATTAACAATCACCGAAACTTTCGAAACTATTGACTCGACTGCTTTAACCTCCCAACGAGGTTGGAATCTACTCAATATAAGTGATCAAACCTTTCGTCCAGGTCGGAAGCTACTACCTTCTCACCAAAGTAATTGATTTCCTTCCCTAACTCAAGGAAGTTTGTCTCCCTAACCATTCGATAAGATTGAATCCTACCTTTTAAGGACTCAATTCTGGAAAAACTAATCTAATCAAAAGAAAAGCCATTGTGGAATACTTTAAGTTAGCTCAACGAAGCCGGAAGGTCACTTAGTCCAAGCTCTAAACCTTTCGGCCTCAACGGAAGGTCTGATTCACAAGATACTTACAAATGAGGATACAAAAGCAATCCTTAAAGGAAACACACCCTTTGAACTTACCACGCTACTTGGAATAACTTTGGGGTGTTGATAAGAAATCTTGTTAACATCTCTATTTTTGTTTTTAATGATCATTTGATTTCGGGTTTAAGTTTAAATCCATTAACATGATTTTTGATGATGATGTGCTTGGATTTCATGATATGTTATATTCCAACAAGTTTGATATGTTATATATTGTTTTAAGGCTAAGATCATTTATATTGTATTTGGAATGCCATGAGGAATTTATTTGTTATGTAAAATATTATTTTGAAGATGGCATTTAATTTTCATAATTTTCCAAGCTATGGAAAGCTTGTTATGAATTTTCAAATGAGGAAATGAATAATTTGGGTTTAAAATTATTTCAGCTAGTATATGGAAGAATTTGGGTCTAAAATTTCTAAATGTTAGACAACATATTAGAAATGAATTATTATGAATTTTGTGGATTTTTCTAAGTAATTTACTATGGAAATTAAATTATTTTAGATGGAGGAATTTAGTGTTTGCTTAACGGAAGGGTTTATTTGCTAAAATATTTTTATTTACATCTAAAATAAGGGCGGAAGTTTTTAAAAAATATTTTTAAAAGTTTATGGCAATAATTAAATGTTTACAAATTGGCAGGTTAATTAAAAAGCAATTACTTAAAAAGGCATTAAAGCAGTCTTTACCCAGAAATTATGTTTTGCCTCTTTCAGTAGCACCTTTCGACCCTAAACTTCCTCCTCAACCAAAACCATCCAAGTCTAAACCAATACATAAGGTATTAATAAGTTGGTACGTAGTGGATTGGAGAAAGGTGGAAGGTATGGTGTCAAAACCTAGCTTTTGAAGGGGCCGAAGCCTTTGTGTTACTGTCCAAATATATGCGCTTGCCTCGTTTTCAAAAGGAAGCTTTCAAAGAGGTTGAAACCCTAAATAGCTTTCGAAACATTATTGCCTTTTGTTTCGAAAATATGCTTTCAAATGAGTTTCTTTGTTTTAATTCAATGCTTTTGAAAGGGGTAGTTTCAACCCACTCAAAACCATGCTGTCGAACTTATGCCTTTCAAATGGATTGAAGTCATCAATGCTTTTAAAAGGTAGTTTTTGTTTTATAAGTATAATAAGCCACTTCCTAAAGCTTTCGAAATGGTTAACGGTTTCGAAGGCAATGGATTCGAAAGGGATTTCGAAACTATCTTTCTAAGTATTTTAATTTATATGATTAATGCTTTCGAAAGGATGGTTCCGAAGCTATCAATTTTCCCCAAACTCTTTTATATGAAGTATAATGGTTTTGAAAGGGGTACCTTCGTTTATATTCACTTTGACCCAAAATATATTTTTAGAACAAACCCAATGGTTTCAAAATGGATACGTTCAAATGGTTACGAAAGGGGTGTTTTCAATGGTTTTGAAGCTATGCTTCTAAGAGTTAATAAGTAATAATGTTTTAGGGATTTCGAAAGAGATGTTTTAATGTATTTCGAAAGGCATATGCTTAGAGTTTTGGAAATAAGATTTGAATGCTTTCGAAGGAAGTTATCCAATGATTTCGAAAGTAAAAGTTTAAGGTTTCAAAAGCCTTAGTTTTCAAAATAAAGAACTCAATCTCATTTTTAAAGGAAAAACCATGGCATAAATAAAGGAGTTTTAAGGTGATCTTTAAGTATTGAGTTTTTGAAGAAGCTTTCCTTGGTAAAATTTAAAGGGATTAATCATGTTTTATATGAAAATGATTTCAAGGATACTAAACCACCCGTGTTAGTGTTATTATGTTATTATGCTTGCTTCTTCTAATATAATCGTTCACTGTATAATGGGCCCATAACAATGTTTTGGGAGAGAAAAGGGTAGAATAACCTGCTAGGTTGACCCAGTGGTGAATATAAAAATTGATCCAACTCCTGTATGAGTAGAATTGCATCCAGGAGGTCAGGTAGACCAGAACATAGGATGCCTATATACTAATTAAAGATGTTGTCAGACATAAAGGTTCATAGTAAACCCATGAAAACTATGCTTAGAAAGAGTTACCGATAGGGGAAGATAAGTTTGTAATGAACCCATGAAAACTAGGATATGAGGGAAGTTATTGGAGATACCAATAAGTTCAAGGAAAACCAATGAAATAATAAAGTTATTGGTAGGGGCCAATAGGTTCTTAGTGATCCCATAAAAACTATGAAGCCGGATAGGGAGTCCATAAGAGTTAAAACAGGTTATTAGTTAGCCCATGAAAACTAATAGGTTAATAGTGACCCCAGAAAATATGAATGAGACAGGTAGTCAAAATGAATGGAGATGGGTAATCCAAAATTGGTTTATCTGTTTGCATATCATTATAATATTTTGAATTATTATGTTTTAAACATTGTGGATGCAGGAGCACAGTATATGGTTTTTATAAAGTTTTGAATAAGATACTAGTGAGGGCAGTTTCGCTAAGCGGCGTGGTCTCATTAGATATCTAAATGGTTTGAAATGGTAGGTTATTGTTCATACCAGGTTTTATGTCTGACTCGAAGTTTATATTTTCTCCTTAAACTCTCGAGTGCTCAATTTCTTTTGAGTAGCTTAAGAGTTGAGGTTTTCATATACCTCTTTAGACGAATAAGCTTCCGTAGATGTGCAAGAGGCAAGCTAGATAATAAGAGTTATTCTCTATTTTGATTCCGCTGCATTTTATTATAAAGTAAAAATCGTTTAATCGCCTAGTTATATACTCTGATCATCCAATGGAGCATCTTCATATGTCGCTCTTGGCATATGTTGTAATAATTATACTTATTCTAAAGGTGGTTCTTGAATATGAGATTATGTAACGAATATTGAAATGGTTTGAAATGGAATGTAAAGTTTTTCTATGATTTTTAAATGTTTTCAATATCCATGTATTTCTGTTATATCAATTGTCTAACATTACCATATTTGATCGCCGAGAATTAATAACTATGGATGACTACAGCATCTGTAACTGTTAGTTTTGAGCCTCCAAGTGGAGGATGTTACAAGTACGTAGCTTGACGTATCCAAAAATCTCAAACTCCAATCGAGACGTGCTGCATGGTGTCATATATGTAATACGTCTATTCCGAACGCAATGTAACTAGTCTCGAGACCTAATTTGATCATACGTAGAAGATAGCTTTTAAAACCCAATCATTTTATTTAAATTTCTAAAATTAATTTATAAGCGTTTCAATCTCGCACGTCCAAACGATGGGCTCAATTGCTATGAAATTCGACGACATACTATAATTCACTATTACGGATCCGATGAAACTAGTTCCGTCGAAATCCAAGAAAATGCCTCGGAAGGTTATTTTTACACTTTAACTAAAATGAGTAATTTCCAATTTAAATTTAATCACATTTAAATCCAATTAAAAGTTTATTATCTTCCTTCTTATTCAAATTGAATTTAAATCAACTTTCGAAATTATTTTCATTCGCATTAAATTCAAGATTCAATTATTTAAACAAATTTCAAATATTCAATTTAACAATTTAATTCTCTAATAAATCGCTATATTTGAAATTCAAGCACTTTAACTTATAAAAATAACTTTTCAACATTCAAAATAAATTAAATATCCTAAACTCAAATGACTAAAATTCCCAGGTGTGAGGCTCGAAGAGGCCACGCTCTTACCATTCATATAGACTTCCCACTTGGAATGCTAACGTTTTCCTCCAAGCAACCAGCATTCATCCATACAAGTTCGTTCTGGGACTGAACGAAACGATTAAAAGCTCTGTCTCCTATTCCATCATCTTCAAGACATCTTCACTTCAAACGCTTGAGTCGGGTCGAAGTGGTTTTCAGATAACAAATTTGATCTTAATCTCTTCGAAACAACATCCGATAGTTTTTGGTAAACTCAACCGCAGTTCTCTAGGAAATAAACAGTCAAAGATGGGATCGGAGATCACCTCCTAACCGTTAGTGGACGGATTTCCTTATCATTGTCCTAGAAGAATGAAATGAGATTTACAAACACAGTACAACATCATCGGAAACTATTGTGCTACATAACTCACGCCTTTCTTCTAGATATTTCCAAAGTTACTTTTGAGTCCCAATTTCGATGGTCGGTTATTTAACTATCGAATAACAAAATTCAATCAGGGATTTAATTCCATAGAAAAAACCAACATTTGGTTAAGCACCAAGCAACACTAAGCCTCCTTAATTAATCTTTTCATTGGTTAAAACCATCTTGTAAATGCTTGTAAAAATACTTTGACAAAGATATATTCACTACCTTATATTCTCAATACTTAGAAAATATCCATATACTTATCTCAACGGTATAAGTATATTTTCCAAACGCCAAGGAGGATCTCCTTTTTGTAAAATTCTAAAAACATTTATAAACTCCATTATAAATTTCTAAAACCCTTTATAAACTATTTATAAATTATTTCCCAAGTCGTTTATAAACCCTTTATAACCATGCAATTATTTATAAAACTTCTTTTAATAAATCTCTAAATCCATTTCTAAAATTCGTTTATAAATATCTATATATTTATAAACCTCTTTACCTTGTAAATAATCTTCTTTTAATTCTTCAACCATTTTATAAGTTCCTCTTATAATAATCCAAGTCTGTTTGCAAAACTCTATTTATGAATATCGAAACTATCATAAATAAATAATATTAACTTTTTCCTCTTAAATAATAATTAATAGTTCAATCCATTATCGATAAAACAATCGTTAAACTTTACGATATAAATGATAATGGTAATTTCCAAAGTATAATTAATAATCATTATTATCAACTTCAAACCATATCAATAATTTAAATAATTAACCTTTCAAAATTATTTAAGTATTTATAAACAACTTTAAGCAATATTAACATGAATAACCAACTTTAAAACATAATATATTTTCTTGATAAATATCCATTCTTAAATCTTCAACCCAGTCATTTCCATATTTATAAAACTACATTTAAGAATATCTTTCCATTTTATAAAAACTTCCTTTTATAAAACCTATTTATTTATGAATTCCTTTTATAAATTTCTTTCTATTTATAAAAATATCATTTAACATTCCTAATTTATCCCCGCCTTCAATTTCAATAATAGAGTCAATTATTTCTAAAATATCAGTTCGTATCTTAAATAAATCCACTGTTTGATTTATTTCTCCAATTTATTAAACAATAATAGTTCCCTTTAATTTATGAACCCCATTTATAAATTCACACTTTCATTAACAATATACGATTTACAAATCTTTACTTCCTTTGTAAAATATCATTCTTGTAAATTATTCCATTTATAAATTTCCCGTTTATAAATAAATCATAATATATGTACCTATATACATATATATCATTTTATACAAAAATGCTTAATAAATATTATATCAAAAATATTTCTATTTCCTATTTAATACATATCTCTTTAATATAAAAGAAGGACTTATTCTCCAAGATTTTAAAAATCTATATTGTACAGTTCAAAAATCTCTATTTAGTTCATAATATTATACCTATACACCAGCAGCTATGAGTAGTACACTGCTCAACATTTAGAGAACATTACTAACTCCAGTCTCAACGAATGTATCAATGTCCTTACTTGAAACATCTTGACTATAAATATTTAAAATAATATGTAATTTTATATCGCGATAATTATTATCACTTGTAAAGTGATCATGCCTTTTATGTCTGAAACACTTTTGCTGCCCAAGTAATTAGACCCATCCCTAGCATTATGTCCTTCTATAACTACTAGTAATACAACAAACACTCTAATTCTCACACTGACATACTGCTTCTCGCATTCAGTTGGATTATCTGGGCAGAGAGAACTTTCGATGCTTTAGAAATAAGGGTACCAACCCCATTTATTTATGTCACAAAACCATACATCATTTTTACACTAAGGCAGGTTGCCGCCTTTAGCCTTTAACCTTGATGATTGCTGACAAAGTGATTGATGCTGAGTCCGTTGATAGTTGTGGCTATACATGCGCTCGAGGAGGATGTCTAGGTTGACAACAATGATGACTAGTCCCACTGTTCTCTATACTGCTCTTTATGATGATAAATATTTGCTTATTTTGCTTTTTGTTCTTCTTGTACTAATTACCACTTGTGTGTATGTTACTAAATGCAGACAATCTAGTAGAAGTATTTTGTTGCCACCGATTAGGCATGTTGAAATGGATGCTTTAAATATTTAACTATACATTTTGGGTTGTGCGGTCTCGCACTGCACATCCATTCTGCTCAAAAAAAAATTATTATCATATAACATTTCATTTTTGGATTTTCTATTTTAGTATGCTTCAAGTTAATTTACTTGATTAGTTCTATCACTATAATATAACAAGAATCAAATACCTTTAGTACGATCAATCTTGTTTATGAGTGGGATATACGTAACAAATTATATAATAGCCCCCAAGGGCATACCTCTAATTCTCTCATACATTAGCTAAAAATTAGAAAGTTAATTTTTGGATTTTAAATAAATATATGTTTATTATTTGTGTAGTTTATTGTTAAACCATATATATGTATATAATATATGTGTGTGTGTTTTTGTATATATATAAATTAATAATAGATCAAAAATAATTATATATATTATTTAATATATATGCATATATATATATATCATCTATAAATATATATGTATATTTATCTATCTATTATTATATTGTCATATTCATACATATCAAATAATACAAACGTTGAGTATATTGTTCCTCGCATTTGTAAACTAAAATAAAACTAAAAATTAAAATTGAAAATTATATTAAATATGATTTAATAAAAAGCCCATAATAACATAAAAGATCCTTTTGTAAAATTAATAAAGGGAATATTTTTCAATCATGCCTTTGACTCTGCTACGTGGCCCTCTATACCCAATAGTTAGCACGTCGTTGTAATAATATAGTCATATCTATCATATCAAACAGAGTTTTATAATACAAAAATAAGTAAGAATATATATAATATACATACACAAATAATCCTTAATTTCAACCATGTCAATCCAAAGTATTGAACAAAAACTAACGTTCAACATAAAAATGAGTGCACAAATCCACAAGCAATAGTTATACTAGTCATACAAACCGCAATACTAAATTTCATTGTAAAACAACAACCACACACACGGCCAAATGGTAATACGAACTACTAAGTATATACCAACATCTAGTAAACACCAACAAATAGCAATCGCCCATCATCAAACACTAATCGACCTTCCACATGATAAATACAAAACGATGTATCACCATAAATAACAAATGCCCACCAAATAGCATATCCCAATGTTTGAACGCTAACTCATGCAACAAATGGGCGGTAATAAATGATATTACTCCATTCTCAAATGAAGAAATAATCGTTTTATTATTATTTATTCTTACGTTATTAATTCGCGTTGAATAATGTATATTATTCTATTATAATTTATTATATATTATTTTATTATGATTTATCGATTCTTAAAAAACTAATACATCAAGATATATCCATTTAAAAATATAAAACATAAACACTTGCGATCTTTGCTCTCCACTAAGGAACTTTCACAAACAGTCTTGTAAATAGCAAATCATGTGTCAAAATGTGCAAGGTCTCACCGCGAACCCAACATAATAAACCGCACATGAAATTGAGGTCATATGCTAAGGAATGACTGCCAACTCTCCAGAATTGAAAGATGATGGAAGAAAAGTCCCTCCCCAAAAAGTTATGAAAATTAGATCCTTATTTTTAATTTTTGGCTAATTTATGCTGCTTTTGTCCATGATTCCAATGCTGAATCGATTTTTTGCGAGAGGACAATTTGGTAAAAATAACAAAACAGAAACCAAATTTACATAAGTTTATAGGTAGAGACTTTTTGTGCATAGACGTTGAGAATATGGACCTTTGGTCCATAACCCCAAATGTAAAGTCTATACTTTCTTCAGTAACGCGTTTATCCCCACTCAAACCCGTCTAGCACCTTCGACCTCCAATCGTTGCCGCTAGGAGTTGAATAGACACTGTCGACCACTGCATCTGATTCCATCCCGCTATACCCAACCGACCTAGTCCAACCTTTGCTCGTCACAGCCAATGAACCCTAAAACATGACAATGTTTCACTATTTCTTCCTCATCCGACCAAGTTAGCATACAATCCCCATCGCCACCAAAATCAATATCTACTGTCGCTTTAATCCAAAACACCAAAACCAAAATCAAACCTAGGACTTCATTGCCTTTTGCATTCGACTCCAAATTCCAATCAATTAAACATCAGACCAGAAAACGAATTGTTACCATCACTTCGTCAAGAAACTTTATATATAATTTGTTAGATTTGAACTCTTGAACTTTTTAGGATGATACGTAATTAGAGAAAATATCCACCACAAAAATCTGAGTAAGAAGGAGATTCAGAATTAAGAAGAGAATACAACTTTAGTGGTTGCTCAACATTCAACTAATTACATATACACAGGCACTCACATTCATACGTCATATACGTATATAATAACTCCTAGAAATTATCTTTAATTATGAGTTTAAATCAAACAATTGTTGATAACTAATTAAAAGTAAATGGGTCATTTTACACATCATTGCACATGAACTCAATCACCAAAATCGGAGACACATTCCCATAAGACAACGTAACATGAACTATATCCAACAGTAGCAACGAAGGCCACTCAAAGAAATTATTACATCATCTTATGCATGCATGAAATAGTTATAAGGTTGCTCTAATAAGATACTGCATTGCTTTGATAAAAGATGTATGAAATAATTATCAGTGCAAGTAGCTGGCAGCGCCGGGCAAAAAGTACCTGTGCAAGAAAACAAAATGAGAGCCAAAAAAATTAGTCCATGCAAGTCTTGGATGAAGGAAAACATATAAAATAGAAAACTAATTTATTTTGTTTTTCATGTTCAGAAAAATAACAAAAGCACGTAAAACAATACGTTAATATTTAATCGGAATTGACCTCGAGAATAGAATTAAGTATCATAACGTTGTTCCTTTTTATCCATATATCTAGAAACGACACTTACATATTCCCTTCCTTAACCGTGAAACCGTTACCCAAAGAGAACTTTAATAGTTACCATAAGATGTATTTTATATGTGTGTGTATACATTAGAGATCCATCCTTCCTCTAAATTTAGTGCTCTTTTAGCCCATTCATATCAAACATTGGATTCATTAAATAAATGATTAGCCGAAGATGGGAATGAGAATACTAATAAATGACGAAGGTATAAAATACTCAAATAAAATATATCGATAAATTTATAAAATCCGACGACTATTTATAAAATTCGACGGTTGACAAGCCACAAAATTCAAAATCGAACAAGAATTTATATCCTTATCTTTATATGCCTCAAGATCATCTCCACCAAATTTTAGTTCATTTGAATAATCCTGACATATATTTATTTTAACATTTATTTATTTTTATTTGTAGACTAGAATCAGATATCCTTGAATTTCATATGATTTTAAATAGTGCAGCATTAAAAACCCTATAAAGGTTGCAATGAAGCTATGTTTATATACACGAGGGCGCCTATTGAAACGTAGATTTAGACATAACTGATGACATAGTAGATTTCAAACAGTGGATCTCCATCAAATTTAAAACTGTTATTTAATAACTAAGACTTGTTGTTTCTTAATTTGCCTACAAATAGAACACACACACCCCTCAGCGGTTTTTGGTGCTACATTAATCCAAATCTAATGAAACTTTGGGGATGTTCAATCTACGCTATGAACGTCATGTCCACAAAAAATGATACATTTCGAAACTTCTAACATGTTCAAAATGCCGAGTCAAATATCAACCGCTAAAAAACTTATTTTAACCATTGATTTCAACATTATTTTGAACATGCTAAGATTGTTCAAATTAAGCTACTTTTGTAGAGATGATTTTGAGTTATGCAAGAACGTTTCTACAAATTTTGAACCACATAGGTCGAAAAATTAGAGGTGTAGCTAAATGTGTGAATTTTTTTGTCTAAATAGCCCAAAAACAACCCACCCACACCGCCCCCCCCCCCCCCCCCCCCCAAAAAAAAAAAACACACATCTACACACAATAAAAAGCAAAAACAAAAAAACCAAGAAAGGGTAAAAAGCAAAACTAAACACGCAGTTTTTATTTTTATTACTATATCTGTTTTGTACATTCTACATATATTCCCTCTCCTTAAATCTTATATTCGTTTTAAGCCATGATTTTTTATGTGGGTTTCTTTCGCTGTAGTTTTTTCGGAAACGATTTTTTTAACAAACCTAAACCCACACTCGTTTTGTACTTTCAAAACAATTTATTTTTCATTCACTCATGATTGGTTCATTTGTTGCCCTTAACTAAAACAAACCAATTGAATGTGCACTTTAAATTCTATCAAACGCTAGTTTTCATAGAATATTCACAAAATGGTGTGTTTGAGGTCAAGTAGTGAATGTAACTTTAAAGAAGGAAATTATAATATATTTGCTAGCATGGTAAGACGTAATGGATTGGAAAGTGGACTTTTCTCGCAACCACATCAAAAATAGAGACCTACCTCATTTTCGTTTATATTTTTTTTTTCAAACCCAGAATATCCTTGCTATTAAATGATGAATCGATAAACTGTAAGAACAAATAATGTAAAGTACCAAACTTGCATGTGCCCACTCAATTTCCTTTCAGAATTTACTAGTGACCTATTATCCGCCAAATTTATCTTTAAAAACATTGGCACTATCCAAAGCATTAACTAGTGAGTGCTAGTTATTAGAAAATAGTGTTCCTATACATCAATTTGGCCGGGAGCCTATCAGGTTGTAATTATCATATAGAACTGCATATTTTAGTCCTGCTACTCTTGTCAACAAGCAAATCTCTTGTCATTTCATACCAAAGCCATTTTGCCCAGCACATAAACAAAGCCATGACTGTTGCTGCACACGAAAACTTAAAATCTCCCCTTGTAAACTTCCCATAGAATTTGGCCCAAGTTCACGGCATCAAGTGCAACAAAAATTTAAGCTTGGTCCTGGTGTAGGATCAGAAAAAACTATTGGTTATGCTTTCATACTTGTCATCGTACATTACTTAAGTAATGTTTTCTTCTTTACTCCGTATAAGTAATTATGTTTCTTATTTTCTTGGGTTTGGCATTTGTCAACGGGAGCTTGCTTTTGTCAATTTGGCCAAAGGTTTTTCTTCTCAACTTGGCTACAGGGGGCACAATCGTTTTTTTCAAAAGTTCAATTAAAATTTTAATGTACTGGGGTAAATATCAGTCAAATATATCCAAAATTCGTTTTTCTTGTTCTGCCTTTTAGCCAAACTGATATGCCAACAGCAGTTATCAAAGTATTACTTGGATAAATTATCTATACCCAAAAGATCAAAGTTACGAGTCAACTAAAGATTGTTATTATTTTTTTTATTTTTTTTTAAATTCTACTCCACGTTTGAAAAAGAATTAGATAATAATACATGAAGAAATGAAAGAACCCAGGCATAATATTTCAAAAATCAAATTTAAGCGAACAATTCACCTCAGTGATTCCTATGATGCAGACTGTAAGAGGCTCCACTATACTGAATTATTTGCCAATCAAGTATATGGGTATAAAAAAAATGCAATTTGCAATTGACAGTAAAGTAAGACATCAGACAAAATGAATAAACAGCTTACTAAGTTTATCAGTCAGAACTTTTTTCCTTGTCGTCGCCACAATTTTCAATTTGTAAAGGACCTTTCACTCCATTATTTGAACCAAGAAGCTCAAGTGCAGCTTTCTCAAGAAACTCTTGTGCAGCTGCACGTGCAGATTTTTTCTCATGTGCTGACTGTTTTTGTTTCTTCGGAATCCCATGGTTATCAGAAAATTTGCTCCTTTTGCCACTACTAATTTCCCTTATACTTTGTCTCTGTCCTGAAAAAGAAAATTATTATGTCCAATGAAAATGAAACTAAATAATTTCGAATAAGATATAGTCTATACCTGGTGATAAGCCTGGAAGAGAATGCCCAATAAATCGTGCTGCTGCTTGGCGATTTAATGTAGTTGACGGCTTCAACGGTGCTTCAAGAAAATTAAAAAGATATAAAGAAGCAGAGACAAACAAGCGATTAAATTCTTTATCATGGAAAAACATGAAATTTAAACATCCAATAGATTCATGATTGTCGGCTGCGATTACACACATTTTTCGAAGATCAGTTTGCTTTGCGTTTAGAAAAGAGTAGTCATATCGAGATATCTATTATATATTCATTTTCTTAATTATCATTCAATATCACATTAGCAATTCTAAATGAAATAGAGATCCTCAATTTATACATAATATAAGAGTAAATGCAGCATCGAAACTAAGAAACCAATCAATGCGACCAAAAACAAGGCCAAATTAACATCGTAAAAATATTGTTTGATTTAAAGCAAGTTACGTAGTAGTTTGCATCCATTTATGTACATAATTAATGTAAATACTATGAAATTGCATACCAAAAATGACGTACATATTTGTTAACTCTTAAGGAACACTTTTTTCCCATAAAATGACTCAACCATCATTAATTATCATCGAAGTAGTTACTTCGACCTAGCTTCACAATTTAATGTTCACAACCATTCACGTCAGACTACCAAAGATATAAGTGCACCTAAAAATAATAACAGTTTGTGTTTTTAATATGCATTGCAAATGGGGTTGAAAAAAAGAGGGGTTGAAATCGTAGTCATTACAAAAAAGGAGTGAAGGGAAAGGAGAAGATAGTTTTTGATAGTTTTCATACCAAAAAAAAAAGAAGCAAGAAATATCATTTTCAATTTTATATGTTAAAACCATTTTCCAAATTGACCGTTTTTCACCCTTTTCTTCTCCCATGCATGTTAAAATTTTAAAATACATGTTCAAAACACAAAACTCGTATTCAAACCAAACGGGCCTTTAATGTTAATAATTTACTGGAAATAAGGTAAGTTATTTTTCTTTTAACCGAAAAGTGAACTCTTTAGAAGAAGAAAAAAATTCAAAATTAAAACTCGACTTCTCTATGACATTGACGGACGACAAAAACAGAATTTGAACCAATGGGGGCTGCATTTAACTGCTGCTAATGTAACAGAATGAAACTAAACTCCAAACTCAATTATAGATATAAATTTATGAACATTAAAAATAATTAACATACTTTTTTATCATAGCTTGCATAGTTGCATGAAGTTAATTTGTAACTTGTGTGAAAGACAGTAGAAGACAGAAAGAATGGCAACACAATTTTATATCATCAAACTTTTACACAATAAATTTTATTGATTAACAAGAATACGTTGGTGTATGCTAATTGAAAGGATAATAATAGATATATAAAATCAAACTTAAGAGATACCAGGTAACAAAACACAAATGTATCATTGTCTTCTTTTAACACATATATGGTGAATATCATACAATGCATTAAAACAAATTTGGTCCCTATAGCCATAACTGTGAAATAAAAACCTATATATAAAAAAAAATTGTAGCATATACGATTGTATATCTTAAAATATTGTTAATAACAATTGGTACATGATCGCAACATACACAATCCGTACATCCAAAATGGGACATTGGTTATTGTGTATGTTAAATAGTATAAAAAAGGAAGCTATTTTTTAGGATATAGGCAAGTATGAATCTTCACAGCATGATAAACATGTTAGTGATTATTTCTTTAATTTAATAACAGAAAATTTACTATACAAATGAGCTCGTGATAACAAATTAAATACATGTTTCGTAATTTCATAGCCGGCATATAAATCCAGCGTTAGGGTTATCCCAAGGATCCCCATACAATTAGATTCGAGAAGAGATAAGTGAAAAAAACAACATACATAATTTCGTCCAAACAAACTTTATTAATTCTTCCAAAGATTACAAGAAAAGGCCTTAAAATTGAGAAAAACTCTTCATCCTTAAAACCTTAATACAACGACCAACATTCAATCTAATCACAATAAAGCGATAAACCATATACAAGTCTATTTATAACAGCCTTGATAAATGCCTTATTCAATCAGCTAATTAAGGAATTGATGATCAAGGAATTGATTGATTACTTCCATCTATTAAAATAATTCATTTCTATGTAGATAATTGCTTGCATTTTCTTTAATGCAATAAAATAGACATTTAATATTCTTTAATCGCTCTTCAATATATACACACACACACACACGAGCATTACGGCACGCGCTTCGCGCGTGATAAAAGCACTTGAATTGTTTTTGTACAAATTGTATATATTTCATACGTTTAAAAGAAAATATTTTCCACAAATATTTAGCCATATGTTTATATTGAATCATACATTGTTAAATTGAATTTTTATTTGTAATTTGCAATATCTAATTTTATGTTCGTTTAAAATTTTATTTATATTATTAATTTATAAAAAACAAATTTGTAAAGTAGTTTATTTGTTAGATACTATTTTTAAGTAACATGAAGACTTGGTAATATTAATAGAAGAAAAGTTTAATCTGTAAAGGAAGTTTAATCGTCAGATCCTATTTTTGAGTTGTACTAAAACTTGATTACTACAGAGAGAAATTTTTGGTATTTCATGCGGACATCAAAAGAATGTGACACCAAAATTATTACAACCTTTAACAAAGAAACATATATATGGGTAGTTTTGGAAGTTCATAGCCGGACCAAATGTTTGCGCTTCCAAACCAACTATTAACAAATACACACACAC
This sequence comes from Allium cepa, assembly GCA_030765085.1. Classification (NCBI taxonomy): domain Eukaryota; kingdom Viridiplantae; phylum Streptophyta; class Magnoliopsida; order Asparagales; family Amaryllidaceae; genus Allium; species Allium cepa. Next base: position 54,400,541 of record CM060935.1, on the reverse strand, counting down.
ACATATATACACATATATATATATATACACAAACATATATATATACATACATATATATCTTTGAATCACAATTCCGCTTTTACTCAGTACTTTCAAAATCCACTTCTATTTGAAAATATGGTATCATCGAAATCTAACCATCTCCACCTTGATACTATATTTTCATACAAGCCTACCAACTCCACTTACGTCTTCATACTCCAAACATTCTCCAATATCATTATAGAAACAAAATTGTTAACCCAAAAAATGGATCAACACCCTGATTTGAGTGAAAGCACCAACCCTGTTCACATTTGCCAATGTCATCACATCCTTTGGTTGTGAGACATGAACTTGGAATTGTCTTAAGAATCTGCCCGCTGACTCGGTCCACGTGCAAATGGACTCATTCTTGAACTGTCTAAACCACATCGATGCCAAACACGTCAAGTATAATGGGAAACACCGCCTCATTACTTCCTCAGAAACACCCAACACATTCATATATCGGATATATCAAATCGGATGAATCATTGGATCGGTCTTTCCGTATTAAATTTCCAACACAGAAAGCTTGAAATCGGAAGGATTTCTCACGTTTCAGATATTAGCAGTGAACGGGTTTCTGTTCCTATCTTCCAAACCCTAATTTGTGGGTCCTCCTCTAACCAACTTTCTTACCAATTCAGCAATTCGATTTTCACTATTCAATAAAGATCTTCGTCCGAAAGCGATGTCTGCCCTCCGCCTTGGCAAGGGAAATCCGGTTCATACTCTGCCGGTTGCACGCTAGTATTCGGATTAGCTTCTGTACCACCAGTTCCTGAAGTTTCAATAGTCACTCCATTGTCGTCCCTTTCGGTGCCAGCTCCAATATCGATTCCATCATCGACGTTGATTCCCAGGTTGACTCTTGTATTGCTCCTAAGTATCGGTTGCTCTGAACGTGAAGGCAATATTCCAGCTCGTTCTAATCCAACTCTGGCAGCTCCTGTATTGTTTCCTATGGTCTAAATTATGTAGCTCCTGCAATTTCTTGTCGTCCCATCCTTTGAAAAAAATCCCTCCATCGTATCTTGTTGCCTAGCCAAGATTCCATCATGCATCTTCTTCATCAGTCTTTCTATTTCTTCTCTAACTACATAGTTGGATTGGTGAGAATTTAAGAATACTTCCTGACTACCCCCAGGCTATGGTTGACTTGCTCCAGTTTTAGATCTAATGTTAGACCTCTTCATATTTTCCCAAACCTTAGGCTCAAGCTTCAAGTTTTCGGATCTACCTTTGTTCTCACTGAAAACACCGAATGTTAACACAAAAAAATGTATCAACACCCTGATTTGAGTGTGAAAGCACCAGCCCTGAACCGGAGCAACTTAAAACGGACCTACAAAACTCATACGAACTTGAATTGACTTGAAATTTGAAACGAACACTTAAAAGACATGGAAGATGGCTCACACCGAAAATGAGGGCATTTGGACCAGCCCATTTGGGTCGATACCGATCCAAATGATTCGGGTCGGGTCCGACTCATCAAAGTGGGCCCCACCACCTGAGATTCATTGTGATAGGCCACACACATTCTCTATAAGTTATTTGTAAAGTTTCTTCCGACTCCGATAAGTATCGAGCGAGTTATGGATGAATCTCCTCCAAATTGAGCCAGTTTGACAGATCAGGTCTTACCCACCTAGGATGGGCCCCACCTCATGAAATCCAATCTGGAGGCTCATCTACTCATGTACATTGCATGTATGAGGTTTCGCGTCATTTGGTTAAGTATTGAGCGAGTTATGGCTGCATCTTCTACGTCCAGAAGAAAAGATTCAAAAATAAGCTAAGTGTTTAATTCATCACCGATCCGACTCAATTGTATTACCGTCGATCTAAATACTTAGCTCGGATCCACCTGAGATCCGATTTGGAAGCTCTCTACTCATGTGCATTACATGTATTAGTTTTGTGTCATTTGGTGAAGTATTAAGTGAGTTATGGATGGATCTTCAACGAATGGATGAATTAGATGATCTATGAAGATAGATGATCAAACCAACTCCAAACGACTTGATATTCGAATAAGACTAATTATGGGATAGGAAGACAACCAAATTGAGAAGACCTAAAAATTGCATAACTTTTAGCTCCAAACACCCTTTAACTTCTTGAGCGACCTCTGCATAATGACTACAGGCTTTTGGTAAAGTGGCTCCGACCCAAATGCTTTCTAACCTCTATAAATATAATCATATCTACAACGGTAGAGGGGATCTGATCTCTACTAAAGCTCTGTCATTGACTCGTTATTTCTTCACTCTTCTTCTCCCACACAACAATCATGAAGGGGCAATTGAGATCTTTCTTTGTTTCTAACAATTGTTGTTTGATCTAATCTAGAAAAGGAGAATTATATTGTAATCTAAACTTCTTTGTAATAGCAATTGATAAATAAAAGAATCTTAAAGTGGACGTAGGTATCATTAACATCCGAACCAGTATAAAAATCTCGTCTCTTTACCTTTTCTGTTATTTTCAATTGCTTTTTCTATTTTATTCGCCTTGATAAATAGGGCTGGTGCTTTCACACTCAAACCAGAGTGTTGCTCTATTTTTTGGGTCAACACTAATGTCTCCATCCAAAAAAAAGGGCTAACCTCCAAACCATCAAATTATGCATGCCCACCAATCGAACATATTCATCATCAATGAATTAGCGTGCTTGTAAGACAAATGCCTTTATGAGGACTTTACGGATTTCTATTGCTGGCTCCACCTTGATTCGGCCAAATTTATTTATCCAACACCCTTTGAGAACTCCCTTCTTTCTCCATCATTTTTTCAAGCAAATTGTATATGTTATCGCTTTCTTATTTTGCATGCAACATCTTCTTGTTACCCTTCTAAATCCTAGCGACTCCCCCATGAGCTGATAAGTTGCAGCACTTTTCTTTCAGTTGTCCCACTAAAATAAAATTCTTCAATTTTCAAGGCATGTCTAACTCTCGTAAGCCTCACTTTCCTTTCATCATACATTTTCAGCATAATTAAACCTATTTTTTTAACATGCAAGTCTCCATCATTGGCATATTTCACCTTGCTTTTTTTACTCCATATAGTCAATGAATGCTCTCTTTTGGTTGCATGTATGAAAACATGCACCTGAATCAAACAACCACTCATTTTCTTTTCTTCTGACACGGAACACATCATTGCTAATACCAAAATTCACATCATCACTGCCTTCCTCTAATGCTTTCATCTTCTCATTATCTCTTTTCAGCTTGTTGCAAAATTTCAGCTGATGACCTTCACAGTAATAGCAGATGAAATCCATTTCCATGTTTAATCTATTTAGTCGTCTTTTCATATTTTATCGGTTACCTCTGTTAGTTCCTAAGATGATGGTTTTGATAACAACCTTAAGACTTGTTATAAAATATAAATACTAATATTTTTGTCTAGATACATATGTATATGCAGGATATACTATATATATATATATATATATATATATATATATATGCAGGTACTGAGAATGAAGACTGTACAGTATAGAGATTCAAGACTGATGAATTCAAGATTGTACAAATCAAGACTGAAAACTCATGAGTATCAAGATTATTAGGACTTCAAGAGTTCAAGATAAGTAATAAAATCTAGATTTATGTTAAAACTACATAATAGCACTAAAATCTTTATTCTATTTTAATTGTGTAATGGAATCTACCTTCTCGCTTTAATAGTGGGATGCAACCCACGACCTCTTTAGTGGGATGGAACCCACAACCATCTCCAGTGGAATGGAATCCACGAAATTTTCAAGATAACTTATTTTTAGATTTTTTTTCAAAACTATCTTTTTAAAAACACATCTCTCTCGGTTTAAATATTTTAGCCTTAATTCAAAAACTATTTTTGATTATATTAATTTCAAAATTATTTCTTATTTCTAAACTATCCCCTGGTTTAATGTTTTAGCTTTAATCTCAAAATATTTATATATTTAGTTTTTATTACTTTTATATTTCGTAAGATCACTTTCCAAATGTTTGTATAATCATAAAGTATATTCAAAATAGCTTATAAAGCTCTAAGATTGTTTCGACAAACTTTAGAAAGAAAAACTCCTTTAAAACAAAAATCAATATTCAAAAAATACTAGAGGATGTCGACATGCCTATACCCCATGTTGACATGGTAGTCGTAAATTTTAAAATTCAAAATTTTCAAAAGTGTCTATTCGTCGTAAACTTTCACGAATGGACATGACCATTATCTACTATGTATATACCAGTGGTTTTCAACGAATTTTCACTTAAGATTTCTTTGTTTTCTTTCCTCTTTCTCTTCCATTCTTATTTTCAATCATTCTTAACAAAACTCTGCCAAAATCCTAAATGAATCAAACTCGATCGTCTCTAGTTTGATTCTCTGTCACTCCCTCTCAAAGATCTCAGTGCTATTCAGAGTTATATGATCATTTGTAACCAAAGATCGAAAGATCGAAATGTATCGAGTCTCTCTCTATCAAAGTGTGATTGAAAACGGTGTGATTGTGACCGTAAATCAATTGGATGTGATTGTAGCCCGTAAGCCTGATTAAACCAAGAGAGTGGGATGGAACCCACGACCTCTTTAATGGGATGGACACGACCTTCTCTAGTGGAATGGAATCCACGAAATTTTCAAAATGACTTAATTTTAGATTTTTTCAAAACTATCTTTTTAAAAGGACATCTCTCTCGGTTTAAATATTTTAGCCTTAATTCAAAAACTATTTTTGATCATATTCAAAATCACTTCTCGTTTTTAAACTATCCCCTGATTTTAATGTTTTAGCTTTAATCTCAAAATATTTATATATAGTTTTTATTACTTTTATATTTCGTAAGATCACTTTCCAAAGGTTTTCATAATCATAAAGTATATTAAAAATAGCTTACAAAGTTCAAGATTGTTTCGACAAACTTTAGAAAGAAAAACTCCTTTAAAACAAAAATCAATATTCAAAAAATACTAAGGGATGTCGACATGCCTATACCCCATGTCGACTTGGTAGTCGTAGATTTTAAAATTCAAATTTTCAAAAGTGTCTATTCGTGTAACCTTTCACGAATGGATATGACTGTTATCTACTATATATATACACCAGTGGTTTTCAACGAATTTTCACTTAAGATTTTTTTGTTTTCTCTCCTCTCTCTTTCTTTCTTATTTGCAAACATTCTTAACAAAACTCTGTCAAAATCCTAAGTGAATCAAACTCGATCGTCTCTAGTTTGAATCTCTGCCACTCTCTCTCTCAAAGATCGCAGTGCTATTCAGAGTAATAAAATCATTTGTAATCAGAGATCGAAAGATCGAAGTGTATCAAGCCTCTCTCTATCAAAGTGTGATTGAAAAATGTGTGATTATGCTCGTAAATCAATTAGGTGATCTTGCAGCCTGATTAAATCAAGAGAGTTTGTCCTGAACACGGATACAGAAGGGTGTATCTCGTGGCAATGAAATCGAGGTTGTAATATCGACATTATATTTGAAAAAAATCTGCACAAAAAATCGTGTGGGCTGGATGTAGGGTAACTCCAAACCAGTATACAATTCCAGTGTGTTCTTTCCTTTACTGCTTTTATTTACTATTTACATCTGTGTCTGGTTCTATCACTGCATTTGTGAATTACATCTGTTTGGATTTAATTTGAAATGATTTCAAAAAGATTCATAAAATTAATTAAACACTATTCATCCCCCTCTAGTGTTAATTCTGCCTTAAGATCCGTAATCCGCATTTCCTACAACCCCTCCTTGCAAGATGCACATTTTCAATCGAACTTGCTTTTTCCTTTTCTTCATTAACATTTTCTTTCATTAGGTTTATCCAAGTTCCTCATTAAGAAGGCGACTGACTAATGATATCATTGAACAACTATATCATAATTTGAGTTGTTTAATGCAACCACAGGCGTTTCTCAAATTTCCGGTAATGAACTCATCAAAATCAAGACTTGTGTCTCGTTATCAACTGTGTTATTCACGATCGCTAATTGATTCACAATTGTTTGAAAGTCATTAAGACATTTTTCAATTGATCCACCTTCCTTAAACTTCAAATTTATCAATCTCCTTATAAGAAGAGTATGAAATACCGTATTCTCCAAAAAAACACTGAATAACCTCCACAATCCATAGTCACAATAAGATCAATGAGGTATTGAAATTCTTTCATCTTCACCTTCACCTTCAATAGTCCGCAATTTACTTTCAATGGTCACGATAAAACTACGTACGACTGACTCGGACCTATTGCAAACTCACTCAAGCGAGAGCTTTGTGCACATGGTAGATGATGATGATTATATGCCAACTAACCAAGCCAATAACTTGTGCAATACTGGATCATGTGTACACTAACTCACACATTAAACTATTTACCACAATTGCATATGGCATCCTTACCATATATACTTTGTCTTCTTTCTTGCTCGTAAAAATCCTTATTCAAAGGATCATGTACAAATGCATGTATGTTTTTTCAGAATTAGTATTACATGTTTTTTCAGAGTTAGTATTAAACTATGTTTCTAGGAAAAATATACATGCATTAGTTTTCCTTTGCCTCTTTAAGGTCTTTTACATCAAAAATAACTTTTGTTACAATTTCAACATCCGATCTTTGCTTTATCCTTGGATGCAGTAGCATGTTATTCACATACAGAAGAAATCAAGGTTGAGTATCTCGATCTGATCTTGGTTTGATCTTTTATCCTTCAATGTCAAAATCAATTGATTAATTGAACTAAACACAACAATATTTAATTATAAAACAAATCTCACTTCTTAAAACAACTCATTTTTTACCATACCAAGTATAATCGGATCGGGTATGAATTGATAAAATCTAGTAACTTATTGGAAACCCTAAAATTTAACCTACATACCACCCCATGTCTCAATTTTTATGATTTCACTTTTTTCTCTTTTTTTTTTTTTTTTTTTGAAACTGGGTACTTATATTTACAAAGTAGGCAGCACACAAGTCTGCAAGAATCATCGTGGCGCACAGTTTTTAATATGCCAAAGGCAGAGATCGAACTGCCGACCTTGTCGTCAACAGCCTGGCGTTTTACCATTGCACCAAGGCCTCGGACCACTTTTTTCTCTTTGGTTCTCCTCAAAATAAAAATAAAAAATTCACAAGAAAATTTCTCTATTCGAATTTTTTTTCTCTAATTCAAGGTAAGCATTTGCTTCATTGTTTTTTCATGCCCTTTATTCGTTTATTGTACGTTACTTATAACTTAAATATGATGTACAGGAGCTAAATTTACTCTATTACATTGACGTTATGTTAAATCTAACACAATAATATATTCTTCACATTTTTAATGGTTTCATCCTCGTAAATTTCTGGTTATTTACATATCAAAACCAAGTAGAGCCGATCCAAGGTGACCTAAATTCGTTGTTCAGAAGGTGATCTCAAACCCTGAATAAATACATTCAATAGATGTTCTTTAACAGATTAAAATACATAAACATCATTAGTCCATCAGTCAAATCACTTTTAAGTACAAGTCAGTCAAACATTTTGTACAATTGTGTAAAAATTGTATTAAACCATAAACCACAACTTACAAAGACTTCGTAACTATTACGTTGCTTTACTAGCTATTTCAAGAATATATTACAGCACAGATAATGTGTAACAAGAGTCTACAGTCAAATCTTCAAAACAAATTGTTCTCATTTCTTGTCATGGATCACAATCGCTGTCAAATAATTTGTATCAACGTATCTCATACAACAATGCTTTTCTTTAAAACATAAAACGCATATCATCCTCTTTATTTTTTTAACGTGTACCGTTCACTTCTAATATTGTCTTGTATACGCTACCGTCTTTGATTCCAAATATTTGCTTGCTTCATTTATCTAAGAAATTAAGGATTAAATTTTAGATCTTATTTTTTCACCAGAAGTTAATATTTGCTCCTACATGACAAAAATACTACTTATTTTACAAATATATTTCAGTATAGATAACATGTGGAAAGAGTCTACAGTCAAATCTTCAAAACAAATTGTTCACATTATTGTCATGGATCACGATCGCTGTCAAATAATTTGTATCAACGTATCTCATACAACAATGCTTTTTTTAAACATAAAATGCATACCATCCTCTTTATTATTTTAACGTCGCTTCTAATATTGTCTTGTATACACTACCGTCTTTGATTTCAAATATGTGCATAATTTATCTAAGAAATTAAGGATTAAATCTTAGATCTTAATTTTTTCAACCAGAAGTTAATATTTGCTCCTACATGACAAAAATACCTTTGGAGTTATTACTTAACTCCGTCCTTTCATCCAGGCTTATTGATTCATCTTAGAATATATGTAATCTATTATTGAATTAATCATTAAAGTTTCAACCTTGCATAATCAAATCACCACCTCACTTAAGTGGCCTAATAGTCTAACATTTTGTCCAACTATGTTATCATTGTTGTTTAAAACATTCTTGACTTTATCTTCAAAATCTCTCTTCTATTGTGCATGCCACAATCTTATCTTGTAAACTCACATGGATTATGATATAGTGCTTTATCAACCACTTTTTTTTCTAAACATGAACTATTCTTCACTATGTATAAATGTAGCAAAAACTTCTCGATCTTCTTTGGTTCGTAACCTACTGAATCATAAGCATCAACATATCAACTCCTTTAAAGTATCCCAAAATAACTGTTTTCTTTGTTTCTATTTCCAAAACCTGATAACCTTCGTATACCCATGTATAAATCATTTATAAGCTCGTGTCTTATATCATGCGCATAAACTGAATTTCTAAAGGTACGGAGATAGCTTAAACCTATGTTTTTTTACTTTGCACACAATATGTTTTCCCCAAATGGTACGATTCGCTTGGTTCACTTTTTCACAATTCCTATTTGTTATAAATACCTCAACTCTAGCCAAATGTTGTTTACAAAAGCCTATAAATTATGAGGATAATAAGCGATCAATGCCAATCCTCAAACCTTTCCGTGGAAATACCTAAAAGCTTCTATCACATCACACTTTCTCTCTTTGAATATTATCATTGCTTGCTTCTTTAGGTTACATTCCTCACAAAACATAACCTGAAATCTACATCTTTAAATAATCACATTCCACTTCAAAACTTTCAAACTCATTTCCATGACATAACTAAATTTAAGATGTAATAACCAGATGGAGTTAGCATCCTACAAATTTTCACCTCCAACATTGTGTCATCCTTAGAAAATACAAGCTCCTAATCATAGCACATTTGGTCAACGAGCCTTTTCTCAAAATTCTCAAGCTATCCCTCTTCACAATGATTTTGCAAGCCATTAATGTTGTTCGTCTAATGAGATAAGAATAGTGTGTGTTTGCAAGGTGCAAATTACTATCACGCATTCACTCGCACAAATACATTACCTAAAAATATGCATGATGCATCATTATCTATATAAAAAATATATTTTCATCCTTGTCTTTTGCAAGTTAAAAAACAACTTCCTATCAGATTCATTCGGAATTAAGCCTCCAAATTCAAGACCTGATCAAAAATCAATATGTCCAATGTATATGTCATCAGCACATTACTATCTTCTCAAGTGTTCTTCACCACTACCGAGAAGACAATTGTTATTCATTTTTTTTGAAACTCATTTTTCTAATGGCCAAGTTTAGTACATACAAAGCACATATCATATCTTAATATATTCAGCCACATATTTTGAGGCATTTTCAATTAAAACACCTGTTCTTATACGTTTATCTCCCAAAAAAAAATCCCAGTTGCTACCTGTTTGAATCAAAAATGGCACTTACACCCAATAGAATGCAGTAGAGAATAAAAAGTGTAGAAAATAAATTAAAATAAGTAAGAAATAAACACAGAGATTTATAGTGGTTCGGCAAACTCCGATCTATGTCCACTTAATGATTTTGTAGCTTATATTCAGACTTAGGGCAAAAGTTCTAGGGGGTTGGTATAACTCCAACATTTAGATTTTCAAAATTACAAGAATATGGTGTAGAGTGAAACTAAAGCCACAAAATCCGTAAAAATGAGCATACCCCTCTATTTATAGAGGTATGGAGACTTAAATCCCACCAAAAGATCTTCAGGTCGCTCTACTTGTTATAAACCAGCTCTACCTGAAAATAGGTGTGTTTCATCATCAGGTTGTATGGATCGATACAACTCCATAGGAAGAGGTCGGTATTGACCCATAAGATAGCCAATATGGTCATCTTCAACTCTTCGGTTTGTCTTGTGGTTAGCTTCGTAACTCCATGGTTGTTTGCATCAATAACAGCTTATTTTGGAGTCTAAATGATGGAGTTGTAGAAGAACAGAATTGTAGATTCAAGAGTTTGTAGAGATTGATAGAGAATTGCAGTAAACCAACAAAACAACACTGATGATAGGATTATGGCATCAAAGAGGAACCATTAGCAGAAGATAAGCTCCAATGATGGAGCTTTTATGGGTCGATACCGACCCTAGAGATGGGTTGCTACCAACCTCACACTTGGCAAGTTTTGGTTTTGGCATCCTTGTGGTGATTTGTTTCTGGTTGTGATTATGGTTGTACTTTGGTTTTTGGGTTTCATAGTCATCTCCACGAACGTCGTGCCATGATAACTTCGAAGATTGATCCGTCGGGTTTGTCTTATACTGCCTGGTCAAAAGACGGGATAACACTTGCCCCTCAAAGCACGTCTTACGAATGTAATGTATGCTTTGTTCAAGAACAAATGTGATGTCAAAATTTAATGGTTGCGCTCTCTGACTATTTCAATCTTGATGAATCATTCAGTTCTTTCGGATTCTCTTGTTAATTATGGGTCGTTCCAGACCTATCATAGCATAAGACTCTAGACTTTGTCCAAGTGTTGTCTATATATCATCACAACCCCAATTTCATTCGGAGTCATTACATCATATATCAAAATCATCCCTCATCCGGAATTTACATTATTATCATTCTGATTCTGATTTTATTCAAAGTTATTACCTATCAAAATCGTCCTGTGTTCATCCAAGATTTATCTGTCTCGTTCTAATTTCAAGGCGTTCAAATCCTTACATCAAATCGGCATCCGTTTTAAGGTTCGATCTCTTCGGATCGTTTATATTTTGTCTAATGCGCGATCACTCTGGATCATTTTATATTCAGTTTAATGTACGATCTCTCCGGATTGTTTTATGTTTAAATTAAAGGGACGATCTCTTCGGAGAGTTTATTGTTTAAGTTGACGGGACAATTTTTTGTTAATCAAATCTGTAGTCGTACAGGGCCGGTAGTTAAATCTGTGATCTCTTAAGATCGTTAATTGGGGTCGTGGCTGATAATCAAATATATAGTCTCTTCAAACGGTTAATCGGATACATGACCGTTCGGAGCCGATAATCAAATCTGTAGTCTCTCCAAACCGTTAACCAAATCGATGGTCATTTGAGGTCGGTAATATAATATGTGGTCTTTTCGGACCGTTAATCAAATCAATGGTCATTCGAGACATGTAATCAAATCCACGGTCTCTCTGAACCCTTGCTGAGTCCATTCTGCTCGCTCTCTGACAAGAGAATTCAACAACTAGTAAGCCCATCCAGTCGCTCTCCGGTGAAGTGACCTACTCCCTACACTCCAGTCCCGACTCTCCGGTCGGGACTTAACACGATCAAAGTCCAAGATCTCTCTGAACCCTTACTGAACCCAATCCGCTCGCTCTCCGACGAGGGGACTCAATGACAAGCAAGCTCAATCCGCTCACGCTCCGGTAAGGGAAACTTCTTGCACTCCGGTCCCGTCCTTCTGGACGGGACTTTATAATGATTAATATCGTACAAGTCCATCTGCTACCACTCCGACGAGGGGGCTTGTACCTTGCCCATCGGTTCCGTCTTTTCGGACGAGACTTATAGCGATTAATATCAGTCATCACATTCAATGTGGATTATAAAATCCTAATCAACTCATGGGGGTCATCAATCTCCGTTGGTCTTTTTTAATCAGTTTTGGTCATCACTCATGCAGTCTAAGTCAGCGCATCTAGCAGACATCGAATCCTTTCAAAATCACCTTTAGACTCTCAACTCAGAGCATGCCTAAAGACCGTTTAAGATCCTATATACATATAAACGGACCGAAGTGATATTATAGCATTTATGAGAATAAAAGGCGACATAAAGGATTCGAACCTGACTCAAGCCGTCCCGAACTTGGGGTTAGCATCCAATGGAAGTCTCTGATTCATAACTTCATCATGCCTCTCGTTCCTACGAGGAAATTCTGGCAGATACTCCTCTTGTCGTACTTCTGCATTCTGATCTGCGTTCATACGCTCCGCTTCAGCTTCAAAATGTACACCATTCCTTCCTAAGGCAGGACGAACCGTGCCCCCGAGACCTTTGGCAATCGGTACCAATCCGTATATTTGGCTTGGGGTTTGTCCCTAGTCGTTCTACCCCACTCTAAGGTAGCTATGCTCCGGCTTCCGGTCCTTGATTCTAATTTTCTGCAACTCTAGTTGTTCTCATCTATCTGATCCTTCTTAAGAAGTTCTCCATCGTCTCTTCCTGATGAGCCATCATCCTTTCCTACAGTCCGTTCATCATAGTTTCCATCTCATCCCTGTTTATGTAGATTTATGGGGGTTTGCTCCTACGGACGTCTCTTGGCTGCCCCCTTGTTGATTTCCTCCAACAACAGTCCTTCTAATTGATTGTCTAGCCATTTAAAATCATGTCCAATTCTTAAATCAGCGATATCAAGTGTTTCTGGGTGAAAGCACCAAAATGTTTGAACCAAAAATGACACAAACATCCAATAGAAGGTAGAAGAGAATAAAAAGTGAAGAAAATAAATTAAAATAAGTAAAAAATGAACATACAGAGATTTATAGTGATTCGGCAAACTCCGACCTACGTCCACTTACTGATATTATTGTTTATCTTCTGACTTGGAGGCAGAAGTTCTTAGGGATGGGTACAACTTCGACACTTAGATTTTCAGAATTACAAAAATATAGAGTAAAGTAAAATTAAAGTCAAAAAATTCTAAAAAAACGAGCCATATCCCTCTCTTTATAGAGGTAGAGAGTCTTAAATCTCGCACAAAAGATCTTCAGGCCGTTCTCTTTGCTATAAACCGGTTCTGTAACAACCCGCATATTTTGCGATTGTATATTTAAATATTTTATTTAAGTATAGCATCGTTAGTCGGATTAAAGTCCGAAATGCTACTTTTTGAAAATAGTCGAATTAGAACTTGAGACCACTTCCATTGAGTTCAAAATGTTGTTTGCGACCTTTTTAAGTCGATATGTTTGGAGTTGAGTAGAATTTTGACATTTTCATTTAGGGCTTTGAGTTTGGATTTCAGCCAACTCATCTTATATCCTAACTTCACTCCCTCTCTTCTTCATTCATTCTCCTTTCCTAACACTTCAAGCTTTAAGTACAAATGGAGGAAGAGAAAAGAGATTAGGAATTCCTAAACCCCAGTTTTCTTTGTAAATTCAAATTCTACCTCCAAATTCCAAAATAAACTTAGGTAAGCATCCTCTTCATCTTCTCCGTCTCAATTCCTCTTCAATTTCAGAAATTTCCTAAAACATAATTTAGGAAATTATTGCTTATAAGCTTACATTCAAGTTTCTTGGGTTGAAGTGAAGAGTGGTTGATCTTTCCTTTCTGTTTGAGCTTCTCCTTCATTGTTTTTGAGTAAAAATGTGAGTTTTTGAACTCACATCTATGTCTATAAGTTTCTTCGTTGTTAGGTATGAACTCCTAACATCAATCCTTGTTCATTTGCTTTAGATTAAATTGGTTTTATAAATATTCCAATTTTTGGTGTTTTGAGGTCAAATCTTTAAAAATCCTATCTTTGATGTTTGAACATGTTTTTTGTGATGTATCGAGGAGCCCATAGGGCTGGATTGCCGATTGGCGTAAACTCCTAGTGCCCATTGCTCGTCCAATCGTCATTTGTTGGATTTTTTCCCTTGGAAGGGCTAGACTGAATATGCTTCAAAAGCAGGTTCAGTCGACTGGACCAGGAGGTCAGTCGACCGAACTAGAGGACAGAAAATGCTTTAGAAGCAGGTTCAGTCGACTGGACCAGAAGGTCAGTCGACTGAACCAGGGGGCAGAAATGCTCTGTACCTATATCAGTCGACTGACCTGGAAACCGAAAGTTTCCAGGCATTGTGTCAGTCGATTGACCACCTGGTTCAGTCGACCGATCTGCTTGCCTTAGCCCTATTTGCCTATTTTGCTTGGGTTTTCAATTTTAATCGATTCGTGTTGATCCGATTTGTTGTTATCATTTATTATCGACTTTGATGACTTCTTTTTCGGAATTTTTGATAATATTCAATTTTGATGGATTTGGTATCGATTTATATGGATTCTCGAGATATTGTATGATTTTCATTGTTGTTAAATGTATTTTTGTCATAGTATGGCATTATTGTTACCATACGTTCTAATCATATCTCTAGTCCTATCTCATTTTATTTGATATTTATAGCTAGACTGATCCGTTTATTATTTTCTTGTTAAATAATACTTGGATCAGACCGAGATGTTACAGGTGTTTCTGCTTGATTCCTTATCAAGAACCGACATGACTTTTGGCTAACTACTTTAGATTTGTAGTTTTTGATGTTATACATTCGAGATAGAAACTCTTTGATGTATACATATTCTTTTGTCTAGCTCTTGTACCTATTATTTTGTAATATTGTGGATCTTGTTGACCACTACTCTGATGTACACTTCTATGTGTTACATTCATATCTGTTTCCGCCTTTGTGATATGGATATTTGTGACTGATTTGTATTATGCTTATTTTATATTTGTTTTCAAAGACCACATAGCCACTGTGTAGTAGTTTTGAGTTTGTATCGGTATGTCGGATTTCCTCTTGAAATGAAATGCATGTTATACTATCTAACATATCGTGCTCGCACAAAGCAATTACACGGATGGTCGCTCCTCAACAGACTTATTTTTCGTGCTACTTGACGGCATTACCTCGTAGTGTCATTGGCTAGCGTGAGTATAGAGGTGGGGTGTCACAGCTTGGTATCAGAGCCAAACTTCGGAACATTGTAGAATAATGTAGGAATGATCATCGTCCTAAGTCCTTCTTAGGAGTCGTGCCTTAGGATTTATCCAAGTCATTGGACCAATTTTATCCTATTTTCTTTTATGATGCCTTATTTTATTAATCAAGTTTGTTTAATATTCATTCTGAGAATAACCTTTTTTCTCTTCTTTCTTTCTTTAAGAAAAAGAGATGGTTAGTTCTGACAGTCATAGCGTTGGTCAATCCAGTAGTCCTTCTCTGAATGGCGTATTCATGTCTGTCCAACAACTTTTGGATATTGTAAAGAATCAAAGGTTTATATGTGCTTTGAGTAAGGACCACTATGTAAATGTCCAAGGCCTATTTCTTGTCGCTATTGCAAAAATTCAGATCATCATATTTCTGCATGCCCCATACTTCAAAGCAAGAAGACAGGGAAACAAGAAACTCCGGTAGCAAAGACTCCTACCTCTAGTCGAGGACAATGCTACAATTCTGGTTCTAAGGACCATTATGTAATTAAGTGCCCAAAACCTCTTTATTGCCGCTATTGCAAAAGTTCGGGTCATCATTTATCTAAATGTCCCAAACTTCCAAGCAAGAGGGAGGGAAAGCTAAATATTGTGCAAGCGTCTAGTAACAATTCTCTTGGTCAAGGTATTTTTCATCCAGTCCTTGACGACATTTGTTTTGTGATTATCCTATTCGAGTTCTTGTTGATATGGCTTCATCTCATTATTTTTATATTAAAAGAACTTGTCGATTCTTTTTCTTTAAATATTTTGGGCTTGATGACTTCACTAAGAATTGCGAATCCGGATAGTGGATCTGCAACGCTCAGTTTGCTTTGAAAAGATGTGATTATTTTATGTGATTATTCTTTTTGGACCGATTTGCATGTTAAGCGTTACTTAGGCTTCGGAATTGATTTTTGTGAAAGGATTGGCTTAATCATTATGAAGCCATATTATGTCCCGTGTGGACTATCTATTTTCGACATCCTCAATCTGTTATGCAGATTACTATTTTCCTTGATGATTTCGATTCCGATTTGGTGGCATCATTTTATTCTCTAGACTCACTTAAGATGTTATTCTCCTCATTCAAGTAGTTTGTGAAATTTTCCGGCATCTTTGAGCTTGTTTTAGGATTATCACGTAAGCAAATCTATTGAGTGGTACTAAGGTCTTTTTAGTTCGGCTTTGCCACCAATTTTCATTAGCTATGAGTTGCAGACGATAGCGTTCCACTAACCGCAATCCGCACTCAATTATGATTCTTATGAGTGGCTTGTTATACCATTTGGTTTGACGAACCATCCAGACTCTTTCATCCATCTTATAAATCGAGTGTTCCACGAATATCTCGATGAGTCCGTTTTTGAATTTGTTGATTATGGATGAAAACAGCAATTTAAAATTTTACAAATCTTTTTCATAAGATATTTATAAGTATAATTTGAACTTTGTTCTTAAAACAAGCAAAGAATATTCGTGAAGTTTTTAAGAGATATTTTTATCATATAAAAGATGATTTTGTGTTGTTTTTCCCATTGAGTGCTTTAAGAATTCTGGTCGATGCGCTTGATCAACGTTATCGATAGGAATTTCCTAAACGCTACGATGAGACAATCAGACACGGTAACTTGACTTGTAATAAGTAATTTTTTTTTAGAAAGATGATTACATAAAGTTAATTGTAATTTTGAAAGTCTTAGCTTTTCGGAAAAGAAGATCAATTAAAAGAACTCTTTTCCGACTCATATTCTTGTGGTTCCCGAAGAGAACCAAGACTTCACTGTTTGTACCGATGCTAGTCGTATTGGTTTGGGTGTCGTTCTCTTGCAAAAGGGAACGTTCTATCATTTATGCTTCTATACAATTAAAGCCTATCGAGAATAGGTATGCCGCTCATGATCTAGTGCTCGCGGCTGTTGTTTTCGCTTTTAGAAATTTGGCACCATTATTTTTGGAAAAGAAATTTGTTCTCTACACCGATCATAAATCTTTGAAGTATTTATTTTCTCAAAACGAACTTAATTTGCATCAACAACGTTGGCTCGAGTTCTTTGCATCTTATGATCTTGATATTCTTTATACTCCCAGAAAGGGAAATCTTGTTGTCGATGCACTTAGCCATAAGCAACAAGCTGTTGTTTCCATGATGATGTCCGAATGGAATGATTTTTTTTGACAGGTTCATCTAACGTACCGTTATTGTACTACGTCGTTGTTCTAAATTATTCGAGTTTCGGGATCCTCGAACATACCGTTATTTTACTACATCGTTGTACCGGCTCGATTTTCTGTTATTCATGACGTTTTCCACGTCTCTCAACTACGGAAATGTCATAGGGATTCTGATTTTATTCTTGAGGCCGGTGTTATTAAAGGAATTGAAGTTTCACCTAATTTGACTTATGAGCGAACACATCCGGACTTTCTCTCTCGTGCTCTTTAGGGTGAACTTTTTACCTCAAACTTTCTTTTGTGTTGGTATGCTTTTATGGTTGTTACTCTTTGTTTTCTTCTTAAGAATTGCGACGCAATTTCTTTAAGAATGAGAGTCTGTAACAACCCGCATATTTTACGATTATATATTTAAATATTTTATTTAAATATAGCATCGTTGGTCAGATTAAAGTCTGAAATGCTACCTTTTACAAATAGTCAAATTATAACTCGAGACCACTTCCATTGAGTTCGAAATGTCGTTTGCGACCTTTTTAAGTATAACCATCGATATGTTTGGAGTTGAGTAGAATTTTGACATTTTCACTTAGGGCTTTGGGTTTGGGTTTCAGCCCACTGGCCCAACGCATCTTATATCCTAACTACACCCTCTCTCCTCTTCATTCATTCTCATTTCCTAACACTTCAAGCTTTAAGTAAAAATGGAGGAAGAGAAAAGAGATTAGGAATTCCTAAGCCCTAGTTTTCTTTGCAAATTCAAGTTCTACCTCCAAATTCCAAAAGAAGCTTAGGTAAGCATCATATTCATCTTCTCCATCTCAATTCCTCTTCAATTTCAGAAATTTCTTATAACATAATTTAGGAAATTATTGCTTATAAGCTTAGATTCAAGCTTCTTGGTTGAAGTGAAGAGTGGTTGATCTTTTCTTTTTGTTTGAGCTTCTCCTTCATTGTTTTTGAGTAAAAAGATGAGTTTTTGAACTCACGTCTATGTCTATAATTTTCTTCGTTGTTGGGTATGAACTCCTAACATCAATCCTTGTTCATTTGCTTTGAATTAAATTGGTTTTATGAATATTCCAATTTTTGGTGTTTGAGGTCAAATCTTTAAAAATCCTATCATTGATGTTTGAACATGTTTTTGGTGTTGTATCGAGAAGCCTATAGGGTTGGGTTGCCGATTGGCGTAAACCCCTAGTGCCCATTGCTCGTCCAATTGTCATTTGTTGGATTTTTGCCCTTGGAAGGACTAAGTTGAATATGCTTCAGAAGCAAGTTCAGTCGACTGGACCAGCAGGTCAGTCGACCGAATCAGAGGTCAGAAAATGCTTTAGAAGCAGGTTCAGTCGACTGGACCAGGAGGTCAATCGACTGAACCAGGGGACAGAAAATGCTCTGTACCTGTACCAGTCGACTGACCTTATGGTCCAGTCGACTGAACTGGAAACCGAAAGTTCTCAGGCATTGTGTCAGTCGACTGACCACCTGGTTCAGTCGACCGATCTGCTTGCCTCAGCCCTATTTGCCTAATTTGCTTGGGTTTCCAATTTTAATCTATTCGTGTTGATCCGATTTGTTGTTATCATTTATTATCGACTTTGATAACTTCTTTTTCGGGATTTTTGAGAATATCCGATTTTGATGAATTCGATATCGATTTCTATGGATTTGATTCACGTCTTCGTATGCGAATTTTTTTGATGATTGGTTGTTTTTACAATCACTTTTGTGATTTGTCACTTTAAAATACAAAAGTTTCTAAACTAGTAGTAAATATCAAAACTCTTTCATCAAAACGATTTCAACACTATTTTAATACAAAGCTCGTTTATAAAACCGTTTTCCAACCTATTAGTATATTCAAACCTTTACCTCATTCGTATGAGAAATCTAATTAAACGGCTTAGCAAAACAAGTGGTATGAAACGCTTGCGTTTACTTTATCGGTTAATTCCTGTACTTGTTCGATTGAACTCTTGTGACAACTTTCGAGTGGAAATCTACAATTTGTTCGTAAATATTTAAGTTAAGCCAGTGGTTATGGGACATGAGCTAAACTCATATTTTTACTAGCTTAGTGTAATTTACACTTATTTTCGAGTGGAAATCTACAATTTGTTCATAAATAATTAAGTTAAGCCGGTGGTTATGAGACATGGAGCCTAACTCATTTATTTACTAGCTTAGTGTAATTTACACTTGTGGATCTATGATGATCCTTTGGTGGAGTTTCGGCTTAAATTTGTGGGGTAGCGACCCATGATTTTCGGACCGTTTGTGGAGCTTCGGCTCAAAGGTCTTCGGACCGTTTGTTGAGCTTCGGCTCAAAGGTCTTCGGGCCGTTTGTGGAGCCTCGTCTCAAATTGATGGTTAGCGACCATGGAATAGCTTCCGTTTGTGATGCACGTGTTGGTGAGTTTTCATGCTCCCGTTTATGAGTTTGTGATAGGCCTCCCCCTTTGTAATTTCTGAATTTCTAATTGATGATTTCTAGAATTTTTGTTTCACCAATTTTATGAGTGACATTGATATATTTGTCAATATTTGTGGTATGGTGAATAAAACAAAGAATATGACATTCTTTTTTATTTCTGGGATTCTTGAGATACTGTATGATTTTTGTTGTTGTTAAATATATCCTTCTCATAGTATGACATTATTGTTATCATACGTTCTAATCATATCTCTCATCCTATCTCATTTTATCTGATATTTATAGCTAGACTGATCCGTTTATTATTTTCTTTTTAAATAATATTTGGATCAGACCGAGATGTTACAGGTGCTTCTGCTTGATTCCTTATCAAGAACCAACATATGACTTTTGGCTAACTACTTTAGATTTGTAGTTTTTGATGTTATACATTCGAGATAGAGACTTCTTGATGTATACATATTCTTTTGTCTAGCGCGTGTAACTATTCTTTTGTGATAGTGTGAATCTTGTTGACCACTACTCTGATGTACACTTCTATGTGTTATATTCATATATATTTCCGTCTTTGTGATATGGATATCTGTGACTGCTTTGTGTTATGTTTATTTTATATTTGTTTCCGAAGACCACATAGCCACTGTGTAGTAGTTTTGAGTTTGTATCGGTATGTTGGATTTCCTCTTAAAATGAAATGCATGTTATACTATCTGACATATCGATGCTCGCACAAAGCAATTACACTGATGGTCGCTCCTCAACAACCTTATTCTTCATGCTAGTTGACGGCATTACCTCATAGTGTTATTGGCTAGCGTGAGCATAGAGATGGAACGTCGAAGCTTCTTCATGAAAATTGGGGTACGGCATCATCAGGTTTTATGGATCGGTACAACTTCATGGGCAGGGGTCGGTACCGACCCATAAGATAGCCAATACGGTCGTCTTCAACTCTTCGGTTCGTCATGCAAAGCTTCATGATTCCATAGTTGTTTGCATCAATAAAGCTTGTTTTGGAGTCCGAATGATGGAGCTAGAGTTACAGATTCAAGAGTTCGTGTGGATTGATAGAGAATTGCATCAAATTAACAAAACAACATTGAAAATAAGGTTAACATCAAGGAGGGATCATAGGCAGAAGACGGGCTCCAATGGTGGAGCTTTTATGGATCGGTGGAAAGTTTGGGTTTTGGCATTCTTGTAGAGGTTTGGAATCTGCGTTGTGATCCTGGTTGTACTTTGATTTTTAGGCTTCGTATTCATCATTCGGACATCCTACCTTGATAAATTCGAAATTTAATTCGTCGGGTTTGTCCGTATACTGTATGGTCAAAAGGCAGAATAACATTGCCCTTTAAAGACCATTGCCAATGTCCTTTTGAACACAATGCCTCGTTTAAGAAGGTCCGCTTTGAAGTCCTCAAGTGGTAGCATCTTTATCATGATATCCACAAACATATACGATAATAATATTGATGCCACTTATTCGTCAATAATTAACCTTACAGCCTTGGTCTTCATTTTAAGTTTGTTAAAATTGTCTAGTTGAACTTCCGACGAAGATCTTGTCGATAAGAAATAAATTCAATAGGTTAGATGGTTTGGTAGCATTGTCAAATTATAACTCCTCAAATTAGTTTCAAGATCCTCGGTGGTTTCCTTACTACTAATTTTCGAGATCAATTTCTTTTTCAATGCAGGTGGTAGTAAAGTAAAAATCCATTCGTTCGTATCTTCGTTATTTAATTTTGATTATCTTGTATTTTGTACGCATCAAAAAACGTTATAAAAAGTGGGTTATAGCATGCACCAAGATGCGCATCATGACACGGCATAACAATTACAAAAGCCATGGAGGGGTGATTACATGAAATGTTGCACAAAATGGCACACATTATGCATCAATCAAATGGTCCGCGACAAAAAAAAAAAGATGATTTTTATTAAATTAAATAGTTAGTTGTTCATAAATTGATTTTAATTCCCATTTCAAGATCCAAAAGGCTTGACAAATAAGTAATTAGTGCATACCTGTGTTGTTTTTAAAACATGTGATATTTATTATTTAGAAATGTTCATGTTAGCACTTTAAAGGCTAAAGTATTTCAAACTTACAAAATTTTATATTATTATCTAAATAACATAAATCATTGTTTTATACATGCAAGTGTTTTATATTAGTACCTCTATGATGTATCAGTTAAAAAATAATAATTCTCATATTATTTTGTTTCATTAATATGAAGTATAACAAAAAAATGCATAGTAATCCAAAAAGACAAGTATTATGTACAAAAGCTCCAAGGAGCTTTAGCATCTTTGCATTTCATGCAACGTAAATAACTATGATAGTAAACAAGACAATGCGCAAATTCAACTTCAACCTATTTGCCGTTTTCCGAAATTGTAATCCTCATTCAATTTTTTAATGGCATATTAAGCTCTAACCCTACTGTATGGTACAATGGCTACAAATGTTACAGCTGATCTTTCCTCTTCATCAACTATACAAGAAATCTCCACAAACTTCATGAGTATTTAAACTTAACACCAGATGCAAAGATGTATAATGTAAGAGCACAGTTAAAACGCTACCCAATGATTGCCATAAATGATTAAAACAACTTTTAATAATAACAGCCATCAACAAAACCAACCTAGTCAACCATTTTAATCTTAACACTAACATGATAGAAAAATAGCATATAGTAGAAAGACAAGTATATAATAGTTTTATAAGCAATGAGATTGAGTGGATAAAAGAGGTAAGCACATATTTCTTCGAGAAATTTTTAGTGGTGGCTAAACCTAATTAAAATGAAAGGACGCTAATAATGAAACATCAGGACTGATTGAATTACTAAACCATTGTCACGAGCACCTACATTAGATCGAGTAATTCTAAACGACTTTTGAATCACAAAAATCAAAATATCTCCAGCTGAACATGAGCAGACAAGTGAAGTAGCAACCACGGTTAATGGTTTGTACCAACTAAAGAGTGTATAACAAATCTAACTTGCAAAAGAAGTGTTGTTTCTAAATTTATTGGCTTTGTCCAATATGCGGTTGTCAGTGAATTTTGAATGAAACATGAGTGTGTGTGGCCATTTTAGCATTAACTATTGTGATGTTGAAATATTATTCTATAAGGTGGTGTTGCTTTTATTCTTAAAGTGCTCGACATCCTCATTAGTCAAGCTACATGGCACATTTCATTCTAGTGTTTGTAACTGCATGTAACACCAATGTGGTAGCTCGCAGCCGGTGTAGACTGTATATCTACACACATGCATTGGCTGTGTTACAATCCTCAATTTCTTGGAAACGGACTCTAATACCATATGCAGTAAAATGCATCCACGAACAACACAAATATCGTTTCCAAGTTAACCACACTCATCGAGTAATCAAGTTGAGGTGTTGGCTTTTGTTCCTTTGAAGGTTACTTGAAGTGATAGCTTGATATGTAAAATATACACATACATATACATCCACTCTAGTATTAATGTTTGCAATGTCAAAGCATTATTTTTCTAGGATATTGTTTAATATCTACCGTCGAGAGAAGACCCCTTATTTGCCAGTAAAACATATGATTCTATCAAACATCAAATTTCTTGTTGGTTTTCCTTCTTCTCTATAGCCTAAATTTATACATCATCATCCCCGCATCACCCAATTTAAATTGTCCTTATGTCCATACATATATACATATATAACTTGAGCGTTAAGTTAATGAATCACAGTGGAATCCAAGAAGTAAAAACATATGTGATTCCACACACGGACAAATGATTGTGTTGAATGTAGTTGTTTAAAAGCTAACGAGGTTGTTCTTAATTAAACCTATGCCCAGCCAGTAGAAGTGCAAAATCCTTATAAATACGATCACAGTCACTTAGTAATTCAAAAAAAGATCACAGTCACTTCAGGTAGCAATCAGACTATCAGCTATCTCGCAACATGTATGGAATTGAAAATTTGGGTTCATTTTACAGAATAGAGCGCTAGTCCTCAATTCAAATATAATTGTAAACCAACAATTAAGATATGTATTCAACAAACGACTCATTACCATCATTCCAATCTTTAAATCGCTCCAATTTTCCTTCACATAAGCTCAATCTTTCCTGCAATCAAAATCCAGACGTAAAGAATCAAAATAAATATAACTAATTAAAAACACCTCGCAGAATCATTTAATAGTTACTCCTTTAGAAAACCTACCAGCTCAGTGTTAATTGCATGATCGTCAGGCCGAGTTCCATTGCATCTCAATCTCACTATTTACGGTAGACAATCAAAAACAGCATTTAAAAGTAATCTTTGTTCAAACAAATAGAACTTTTAAGTGCATGCCTGATAATAGAGTAGAAGCGGCTTTAGAAAGCATGAGAAAAGCACGTGCGCGCTGGAGAGGGGGGAGTACCGCGATGACGTCAGGTTCCGCCGCCGACAAAAAGTGGAGAAGATTGGCTTCGAGATCGTCGACGCAAGTTAGTGTGTCTTTAATTGAATCTACTACTGCTTCTGGTACAGCCATTGTTTGAAGAAGAATGTTAGGATGACGAGACGGAAATAAGGTTTTCGTCGAGGGCACGGATAGCAGGAGTACCCTTCAAAATCTATTTACTTATATTACAGAAGAGCGAACACTCCTTGCTGACTGGACAATCTAAAATCTTAGGTGCCGTTTGGCTTGTCGTTTTTAGTTTTGTGTTTTCGTCTATACAAATGTCCATTGTACGTATTGTTGAAAAACAATCAATTTTGAAAAATGAAATTAACATTTAAAATTTGAAAAATGAAATTAACATGTAAAATTACATGTATTTAGCGCAAACTACACCAGAATCCTCATTTCGCAACGGCCTTAAACCGTAGCAAAATAATTTCGCAACGGCTACGAGCCGTTGCGAAATGGCCAGTGGTAAAAATTTCGCAACGGCTCTTGTCCGTTGCTAAATATACTTTTGCAACGGCTAAAGGCCGTTGCAGAATCTTATTTAGCAACGGCTCATAGGCGTTCCGGATTTTATTTAGCAGCGGCTTAAAGCCGTTGTTAAATGTAGACGTATAACTGTTTTTTTAACTATTAGCAACGGCTTTAATCCATTGCTAATTACTAATTTATTTATTTTAAAAAAAATCGAAATTTCTTCTCTGCGCCAGTGACAGTCATTTCATTATCCAAATTAATACAAAATTTTGCAAATTTAACACTATCACAAAAGAAAGATTATTAAACCAAATATTTTTCATACATTCAACACAAAAACCAAACATACCAAATGTTTGAATTATAATGTTCAACATCAACACATACCACTATATAGTACAACAGCGGAATCATTACATGATACTACATTGCAATCTTATGTTTAACTTGCCTTGGTTGATTAGTCTTATGTCGCACAAATACAAATTATGAGTTCTCGCACAAATACAAATACAAATATTAACTATGTTTAACCTGCCTTGGTTGATTAGTCTTAGTTAAATTGCATACTCTGGTAATTAATCATATTGCTCCCCTCTTATAACCTGTCATTTAAGGAAACATGCTGGAGTCATTGAAATGGTACAATATAAACAAAAATTGGTAATGAATTATACATACATATTCAATGAATGACTTTAAGTTTCCTAATGAAGTAGCGGTGATAACTAAAAATGATGAGCTATTGATATAACCGTTTAAGTATGAGTGGTAGCTAAGCGCATGTCAAAACTGTAATATTTTTGGCACCAAATGATAGATTGTGCATTTGAAAAAGCATGTGTTCCCAAAACTATGATATATCATACTAACATGTCTCTGTTTCTTATATATACAGAATTTACTTTAGATGTACAGTCCATTATAACTTTCATCCTTATTCCAAAGACCAAATACTTACAATTATTCAGCAAAGACTTGGGGTAATATTTACATCCATTGCTGGTTATTATTTCTAGTCGCTTGTGCAATTTTGATGCAACAATAATACAGTTCACACTTCTGGTGTAGGTTAAAACATGCAATCTGAATCAACTATTGAACATAACGCAAATGAATTAGGAAACAACATGTTGAGTGAAAAAAAATTAAATTTATCGAGCCAAGTCAGAATACAAACCAGCAAATGGATTTTGAGCCAATACTATATAACCCCGAAGTAATGAATTATAACCCGGTGACTCAACTCTAAAATGAAGATACGGTTATAGCTTTGGATAGAGACTGTCTTTTGACGATGGGTGATCAAGTTCTGGTATTTGATATAGACAGAAATGATAAGTATGCGCATATCAAAAATAGAAGGCATGTAACAAAAGCTCGTAGAATTTATAGTTTTGAGGTTGCCGTGTCGAATAGGTTTGATGGGTTAAATTATTTGAGAAAAACTGGAATGAACCTTCAGATTAGTTACCTTAAACAATAAAACTCAACGTGTGTTTGAATGACATATGCTATAAACTTCCCTAAAAATAAATTTTCAAAATAGTTTCAGATTAGTTACCTTAAGGATTCCATTTTCCGCATTGAATCTACCAGCAGCTATAGTAGCACCTCCAGCTAGGAAGCTAGAATGATGAAACATCCCTTTCTTTTTCTTCAAATCAGAGGATCAAAATGTAAAAATTAAATTAAAACTCAAAAAATAACAGGAAGCAAAAATATTTAACTTAAACACCCACCTTGCCAGCATACAACTTATGTGAGGTGCTCATTACAAAAATCCACTTGGAACTTTTTGGTCCATCAGTAATGGTATCAAGTAGATCTCCAGTTTGCTTGTGCACTATTTTCCCGTCTGAAACAATATACTCGAAGTTTTCTCTCTCTTTTTGCAAATAGAATAGTTTCACGGGCCAAAGTTAAAAACACCAGAACTTCACATAATTTAATTATTCCAGAAATAAAGTCTTAATGATAAGCAGTTCACAATTTCACATGCTACATGGTTAGTGCACAGTAAATGGTTGCAAGTATAGTACAAGTTGATCTACAAAGGCACTGCAGTGGGGTAAATTAATGACCATTCACTTACTGGAATATTGAGTAACAAGCTAAGGAAACTTACAGGTCCAAAATACTCGACACATTGTTTCCGAAGTAATGACCTTGGGCATTCAGATAGATCAACATTTTTTCTAGCACCAATATCCAACCTACAAAGATTTTCCGTAATGTATCATAGTATCCTTCTTTACTACTGTCTATTGTATGCAAAACAGTAATCAAATTCACACTTTGGCATATATCTCAAATTCTAGCAGCTATAGAATGCAGTATATGTTTACAAATACATAAGTTGAACTCACTTGAAAGTTTCACTTTCCATGTTGTTATATCTTTTTTTTAATATCTTGGGTAAAATATCAATAATTAAGAGCGAATATTTTTAACTTTCAAACACACGTTGAAGACATAAGCTTATAACATATGTCTTTCAAATCCTGTACATATATTAATCAAAAGTAAAAGTGATAGAACACGAAATGTGCACGGTGCTTTTCGGAAAATAGGTCCAAATATACTATTTTTGACCTCATACTACTTTTATGCTATGCAATTCAACATATAAAACAAAGTACCAAAAATAGCTGAAACAAAATTCAAATAAAACTGTTGATGAAACTGATTTGAACAGAAAACAATAAACTGTTGCTTGGAAATGACCAAATTCTAAAATCTGGGAAAACCGCAATTGAAATTTAAATAAAGGCGGGTTTTGAACTAAAAAGCATAGCGTGAATATAGCAGAAAAATTATATCTTATCACTAGTAGATACTCAAAGATACAGTGACATGAATAGTGAAGGAAGAAATATTAAAACCTTGGAAGCATTCAAACTAACTCGGTTCCATCTAGAAATAGCAGATTCAGGCTTAGCATAATCAAAAAAAGAAACAGTACTCTGATTCAACCATGCAAAATTCAGCGCTTGCCACCTGATAATGTCACAAACACAAAACCCTAAGAAATCAAAAGCGTCATCGTCCCAATTTTTTTTAAAAAAAAGGACAAAAATTGAAAATAAAACCAAATCTCTTCGGCAATGATAGCAGAATCAGCTAATCTGCGCCTGGTCCTAATTAACACAAAACCAACGAAAACAAAGCCGATAGGTAATCTTAAAGTTATCACTTAATTACCTAATAAACTTTCAAACCCCTAAACAGAATGACCTGAGCATGAAGGCGGACCTACAGGAGAGCGAAGAGCTTCCAAGTCGATTGAGAAGATGTGAGCACGAGGCGGTAGATTTGAACGAAGAAGCACGTAAATGATGGACGAAGTGGATCTGGATCTGGATCTATCGTTTTTTTTATCGAAGTGGATTATGATACAATATGGCGTAGCTAGTTGGGAACGGGGGTATGGAAGGCTGTACTAAAATGTAGTACGCGTAAGAGCCATTCCAAAATTTAGAACGTCTATGAGCCGTATTATAAGGTTTTGCAAGGACTTTAACCGTTGCTTAATAGCAACGGCTAAGAGCCGTTGCAAATTTTCCGCCTTCGGGGGTTGCGAAACGGCTGGTATGGTGTAGTGGCATAAATCTGGGTAGTCACGTCTTTATATACACACACACACATTCTCACGTATGAACTTTGAAAGGTAAATGTTGGTTAAATATTGATTCTTACTATATGATTTTGTTATGTGGTAATGTTGTTGCTAATGTTCGTGTATTATGTAATAAATATACTTATATGTAACAGTTGTTTATGTTTTAAAAATATAAGATATTTGGAATATTTACTTACATTTGTGTTAATACTGTTAAAATAGTTTGTGTAATAGCTTTGAAACATATATATGTAAAGTGTAAAGTTTGTATAGGATTTAGATAATATGTAGGTAGACATACGTTATACTTTGGGCATTTTATATATATTTAAAGGTCTGTTATATAAAAAGGTTTATATATAAGTCTGTACAAAATTTGTTATAAATCTATATAGATCATATTATAACCTGGTTGTTTGTATATATTAGATAAGAAAGTTATATAAGTTTATAACCTGTTTACTTGTTTATATGGGTTTACATAAGTGTGTACAGGATCTGTTGAGTTAAATATATTGTATTAAGTAAGTTATGTCGTTTAAATAGATATTGAGTTTAAAATGTAATGGGTATGTAAGTCTACATATATCTTAGTACAGGAATTTTATATTGTCTGCATGTGTACAAATCAATTTGATTTCGATTCCGATTTTTTTGATATATATAAATTTCGATTTTTAGTATATGTATACGAGTTAAAATTTATGAGTTAAAATTTTTAGTATATGCAACTCCACAATGACCTTTTCGTAAGTATAGCAAGCCTTTCGAACCGGTTGGAGCACATCCAGAATACCTTTCGACTAGGTCAAAAGGTTTTTATGAAGAAAGCAATGCTCAAAAGTTATCAAAGAATGGTAGAAAACCATTTGAAAACATTGAAGGGAAACATATCACTCGACAACAATCAAGTGAGAAGAAACCTTTCGACAAGATCGAAAGGTTTATAACAAGCACGTAAAGAGCAACTTTCCGACAAGGTCAAAAAGTTCACAGCAATTAGGAGGAGAGTTACCTTCCGACAAGGTTGAAAGGAACATAGTAGTAGGAATAAGGTGAGCTTTTCGACAACATCGAAAGGTTCATGAAAGCTTCAGAAAGGCAACCTTCCGACAGAGTCAAAAGGTTTGTAAAGACATTAGGAAAAGCAACATTTCGTCAAAGTCGAAAGCTTTATGAAGGCATCGAAAAGACAAACCTTCCGACAACGATGAAAGGTTCAACATGGCATGTAAGGGGAAAACCTTTCGACAAAGATGAAAGGTTTGTAGTTGCATATAAAAGGAAAATCTTCCGACTCGGTCGAGAGCATAGAATCAAAAAGGGGGCCGCCTGTGTCTATAAATAGGACCCGAGGGGTCATGTTTAGTGGATCCGAATTTCTCTCATTCTAAATCTGTAACTTCTTGAGGAAAGGATTGAAACCCTAATTGGGTGTGATTTGGAAAATTTGATTAAAGTGAAGCTTTTTCTTGAATAAAAAGGGAGGTATTTAGCTTTGTTAATTACTTTATTGCTTATATAAATCATTGTTAGGTTAACCCATATTTGAAGGTTCAACCGCATTGGAAGGTTCTTGTCGACAAATTCAACAACACTCCTGAACAATCAATAATTGTCACCTTTCAAAGTCCTAAACCCTTAAACATAAACTTTTAGGCAAGGTCAACAACCTATTTTGATTAACATTCACTGAAACCTTCTGAAACTATTGACTCATTTGTTTTAACCTCTCAACATGGTTGGAATCTACTCAATATAAGTGATCAAACCTTTCTTCCAGGTCGGAAGCTACTACCTTCTCACCAAAGTAATTGATTTCCTACCCTAATTCAAGGTTGTCTCCCTAACTATTCGATAAGATTGAATCCTACCTTTTGAGGACTTAATTTAGGAAAATCTAACCTAATCAAAAGAAAAGCCTTTGTGGAAGACTTCAAGCGAGCTCAACGAAGCTGGAAGGTCACTTAGACCAAGCTCTAAATCTTTTGGCATCAATGGAAGATCGGATTCACAAGATACTTACAAGTGATGATACAAAAGCAATCCTTAAGGGAATCACACCCTCTGAACTTACCATACTACTTGGAATAACTTTGGGGTTTTGACAAGAAATCCTATTAGCATTTTTTTGTGCTAGAAGGAGAGCTCGAACCTCCAATCCCTAATCACTTTTACGAAGAATTAATAGAGCACTTCGTTCGAAAAGAAGAAGATGGAAGGAGTCATGAATTGTATTGATATCTCAAACGAAGAAGTTAAGCCACAATCAACTTTGGAAAACAATATAGTCCCAAACTTTAACTTGGAGAACATAGAAATTGGGCAACCTTCTACCTTAAGGAGGTTGGAAAAAATTAAAATCAAAGTCCAGCACCTGCAACAACAAATGATAGCCATTCAGGAATTTCCCGATAGAGTATTGTCTCAAGAATCACTAAAGGTTATGGAAGGAGAATGTGAGGCACAATGTTTAAATGAAGATCAATATGAGGAGCAAGGAAGTCAGGCTGGAGAGCCATCGAGTAATCAAATAGCTTAAACATTGAAAACAATGTAGGTCACCATGATAACATTCACAACCAAGTCACAAAGGATACAATAAGAAATATACTCAACGAATTAACGAAATATGTTATCTTGCAAAATTCCCCTTTTTAGAAGAAATAATGGCAACTAGCATTACTTCTCACATTCGAGTTCCCCCACCAAAGTACAGTGGAGCCACTGATCTAGATGATCACCTTATAGCATTTGAAAATTGGATGAAGTTGTATAATGCCTCTGAGACAGTTCGATGCAACTTTTCTCGATTACTCTCTAAGGAGTAGCTATCAAATGGTGTAGGAATATAAAAAGAAGCCATTTATTCCTAGGAACAATTTTCTTATGATTTTGTGACACAATATTACGTATTCAAAGATCAAACTACGAGCTTTAGCTTGTTAGCTACAATAAAAAATGGGGATAACCACTAAATGAGTATTTAAAGAGGTTCAATACTGAAGCATTAAAAGTCGAAGATGCGATCGATAGAGAAAAGTTAATAACAATTCGGTCTAGGCTAGTTGAACAAACCCCTTTCTGGGAACAACTTTATATTAATGGATGTGGGATCTACGAAACTTCTACTTCTAAGTCGAGAACTTTATTTAGATGGAGAAAAAAATATTCCACGACAAAGGAATCTTAATAAAGATAAAGAATAGAAGAAATCAATTTTGAGTCCCCTAGTGAAAGATTGGAGGGAAAGAAAAGTAGGAGAAAAATTTAGAAAGAGATTTCTGGATCCAACTATGTAAATTTGAATAAGCCCCTTTCTCATATTTTCGCTGTAGCAAAAGATTCTAAAATCTTTTCAGTTACTCACAGTATATCAAGTCGCCCCAAACCAAGAAAAGGAAATGATTATTACGACTGTTACAAAGCGAATGGACATAAGACTGATGAATGTCGCGTCCTATCAAGAATGGTCCAAAACGCAATCAAGTCAGGATCTCTTGAAGAGTTCATTAAAGAAATTTGAATAGCTTCTTATGCTAATAAGAGAATTTCATAAATACCCAAGAATTAACTTTTTCTGCAGAAGAATAGCATATTAATATTCTATTGAGCCGTCAAATCTAGTGGCATTTATTTGCTATGAACTTCTCTTATTCATAAAATTCTAAACTTGGTTTGTATTCCAAAATTGATCATGTACTAATATGAAATTTGAGTGCCATTACAGGTAAAAAAATTAGTCCATGGCTTTCAACACACGAATAGTACACTAAAAATTTCTAGTTACTTAAGAAAGACGGCTCAAATGCTTGATACGGAGCAACTATCAATGTATAAGTCAATGCAATACAAAGATCAGTTCTTATGAAACCCCGGGCTGCAATAAGTTCTTCATCAATTTCTAAAAATGCATACATACATACATACATAGACATACATACATACATACATACACATATATATATATATATTACAAAACAGTCAATAGACCAAAAGATATTTTCACAAAAGTCTCCAATGCTGATTTTATACCTCTTGGAAGGAGGATCAAAATTACTTTCATACCTCACAAAAAGTGGGAACAAAACTATTCAGTCTTTCCTCGAAAAATGTCTCTTGAGAAGAGAAACAAATTTTTTGAGAATAATATATATATGGTACAAAAAATGGTTTTGAGAATCAACCTCTGATGTCCAATCTGAAGTACAAAAAAATGTTTTTGAGAATTAACATCCGATGTCCAATCCGGAGTACAAAAAATGTTTTTGAGAATGAGCCTCCGACGTCCAATTCGAAGCACCTCCTAGAGGGAGGAATAAAGCCCCTAACATCCATATCACCTCTTAGAGGATCAAGATAAGCACCCGCAAAATCAAAAGCCCGTAACGTCCATATCACCTCTTAGGGGAGGGTCAGGATAAGCACCCGCAAAATCAAATGCCCCTAATGTCCAAATTACCTCTTAGGGGAGGATTTGGTAAAGCGCTCATTAGCGGCCTTTTGGAGAGAGGTCACCTAAGTACATACCCCTTTGAGGTAAGGGAAGCCTAAAGAGAGGCTCATCAAACAATGGACTAAGATGTCCAAGCCGAGAGAGTGGCTCATCAAAGAGTAGACTGAGACGTCCAAGCCCAGTAGGGGCTCCAAATAAAAGAATAAAGACAAAGATGTCTACAACTCAAGAATAAAGTCAGAATCCAAGAGAGTAAAGGGTTAAAAAAAGAAACCTATCCATCATCCGAGACAAAGTTGGAATCCTAGAAGTGAATACACACAAAGGAAAAGGTTATGCTGATGAATTACATAACTTCCAATCGTAGGAAAATAATTCCTACATCAAACGATCAAGAAACTTTCACACCATAAAAAGCATGAGACCAGAAAATTGAAGAAAGAATCCATAACATGGAAACAAAAACAAAGACAGATACGAAATCCAAAGGAATGGAATAGATAATAAATTTTTAGTCACAAAGATAAAGTACTTCACTCCAAGATCAGGTTAAGAAAGCCACTCCTAAATCCTTTCAGATAAAGTGAATGATTGGATAGAAGAGTCTATTATACCTGTATATACATATATACACATACTACTAACTTATAGGCACTTTAGGAGAAACATATTTTATTAATAGGAAACTTTCCTGTGAATAACCTTAGAATTAAGGTTAGATCAACTTAGTTATCTTTTATTTGAAATCTACTAAATATGTTGTTATTAGATATATCTATGGTTTCATACTTATACTGAACGGAGCTTTGAATATTTAATTCGTCAAATGAGATCCTAAAGAGACGTTGGATAAATTCTTGATTTCATGAATTTTGAGTTTCACCATTTCTATTGAAGCAAATTTTAGTTTGGATTTCGTGAATTTTGAATTTCTATATTGCTTTTTATGATGATTTATAGATTTCATATTCATGTTTACCTTGTCAAATTTTCATGATAACTTTTAATTGAATTCCTGGTTTCATGAATTTTGAATTTCCCTACTGGTCTCTTATGATGGTTTGTGAATTCCAAATATTTAGTTTCTTTCCATTGATTTTTGCGATGGTTTGCTGATTTTATATTCATGATTTCTTTACTAAATCACTGTGGTGATTTCTTGCTGAATTATTGGTTTAATGAATTTCCCTGCTGATTTCTCTGACGATTCATGAATTAGAGTTGTTACAATTTCCCATTCATCGCTTTTTTCATGATTTCTTGGTTTCCTTTGTTGAATTTCCATGATAATTTATGAATTTTCCATTGATCTTCTTATTTTGAACAAGAATGGATGAGTTTCAGATCACATTGTTGATTCTTGGATTTTTAATCCCTGATTTAATGGAATTTAAGCTTCCTTTTTGATTCTTAGGAGGATTGATGAATTATTTATTTCTAATTCCTATTGGAAGTTTTGGATGATTTTTATAGGGTTTTGGATTGATGAATTCTAAAGTTACTTCTTGATTTTCATGGTAATTTATGAGTTTCTGATTTTCATTTTAGGTGTTTGATAATTCTTTATGAGATTTCTGATTTAATGAATTTCGAGATTTCCTTGTGAATCTTTATGGTAATTTTTGCATTTTGCATTATCAATGAATTTGGGATAATTTCTTATTGGATTTTTGATACAGTGAATTTCGAATTTCCTTGCTAGCCTTCATAATAATCCACGAATTTGGTTCCCCATACTTCCATGGCAGAATTTGGATGGTTTCCTGCCTGTTTTCTGATTTGTTGAGACTCACGTTTTCCTTTGGATTTTGATGAGAGTTTATGATTTCCTATTCCTTACCGTTTTATTGGATTTCCAGGTCCCTGATTTTTAAAATCTTGTGCTTCCTTGATCATTTTTATCATGATTCATGAGTTTCATGTTTCTACTATCCTTGTTGAGGTTTTTGATGATCACTATTTGGATTTTTGATCGAACGAATTCTAAAATTTCCTTGAGGGTTTCCCCGATGATTTATGAATTTTCTATGCTTGATCTTCTCATTGAATTTTGAATGATATTTTGTCAATTGACCAACTTCATGGACTTTAAAATTTCATTATGGATTTTGATGAAATTTATGAATTTCACATCTCTGGTTTCCTTATGGGACCTTTATTGGATTCCTAAGTTTATAAATTCTATATCTTGCCGTTGAATTTTATGATGATTTATGAATTTTCTACTGAATTCAGAATTTGATTTCAATACAAGACCTTCATGACACCAAATGGAAACATTACTAAACTACTTTCTACTTTTTCACTAAATGATAATTACCAATCAATGGTTTAAGGTTGAAAATGAAGAAAACTTAGAGGGACAAGGAAAGGTCCCTGATATAATGAAATTGATTTCCACAGGTTGAAAAGGTTTAACTCGAGAAAGAAATATGAAGGGTCTATAATAGATTTTCTCCAAAAGCACATTTATATGAACCGATATCTGCAAATCAAATGATATCACTCCACATTCTTAAGGAAGTTTAATTATGGTCATTACAAAGCAACTTATTTGAAAATTTACTCTAATGACATCTTGAATATTACTTACGTAAATTTGAGATTGCTCGTTAAGATTTCATAACAAAGTCACAACCTTAATAGAAGTTATAATCTGTTTTGCAGAAAGAAAAGAAGGAAGTTCATTGGAGTTTTTTCCTAAAAAACAAAAGCTTCTTTCATACAAGACGGGGCAAAATGTTAACTATAAAATATTCAGAAGAACGAAGGTATGAAAGAAGGGTCACGAGAGCATGAGGAAAGATCACAAAGCACCGAGATGTTTTGGATAGTCATACCTTCCGATGAAGTCCAAGGCTATCATTCAAAGTCCATAGGCAAGATAATGCTCCAAGAATCTACCTTTCGACTAGGATGAGAGATCTTTCAACAAAGACAAAGGAGAAGGAGCTAAAACCAAACCTTCTGCAGGAGTCGATAGGATGCAGCCATCAAGATTTAATAACTTTAAACCTTCTGAAGTAGTCAAAAGGTTCCATTAAAGGAGTTCTTGCCTTTCAAAGAAGATAGAGAAATCAAAGCAAGCAGGTGCGACTCCATAACGGTCTTTTCGAAAGCATATCATGCCTTTCGAACCGGTTGGAGCACATCCAGAATAGGTCGAAAGGTTTTTATGAAGAAAGAATGCTCAAAAGTCCACAAAGAATGGTAGATAACCATTCGAAAACATTGAAGGGAAACGCAGCACTCGACAATAATCAAGTGAGAAGCAACCTTCCGATAAGGTCAAAAGGTTCACAACAATTAGGAGGAGAGCAACCTTTCGACAAGGTCGAAAGGAAAACAGCGGTAGGAATAAGGTAAGCCTTTCGACAACATCGATAGTTTCATGAAATCTTTAGAAAGGCAACCGTCCGATAGATTCGAAAGGTTCATTAAGACATCAGGAAAAGCAGCCTTTCGTCAAAGCCGAAAGGTTCATGAAGGCATTGGAAAGACAAACTTTCCGGCAGTGATGAAAGGTTCATTATGGCATATAAGGTGAAAAACTTTCAACAAAGATGAAAGGTTTGTAGTTGCATATAAAAGGGAAATCTTCCAACTCAGTTGAGAGCATAGTGTCAAAAGGAAAGGATTGAAACCCTAATTGAGTGTGATTTGGAGAAATTTAATAAAGTGAAGTTTTTTGTTAAATATAAAGGGAAGTACTTAGCTTTGTTAATTACTTTACTGCTTATATAAATCTTTGTTGGGTTAACCTATATTTGCAGATTCAGCCTCATCGCAAGGTTCTTATTGACAAAGTCAACAACACTCCTGAACAACCAACAACCACAACCTTTCGAAGTCTTAAACCCTTCAACCTAGACCTTTCGACAATGTTGACAACCTATTTAGATTAACAATCACCGAAACTTTCGAAACTATTGACTCGACTGCTTTAACCTCCCAACGAGGTTGGAATCTACTCAATATAAGTGATCAAACCTTTCGTCCAGGTCGGAAGCTACTACCTTCTCACCAAAGTAATTGATTTCCTTCCCTAACTCAAGGAAGTTTGTCTCCCTAACCATTCGATAAGATTGAATCCTACCTTTTAAGGACTCAATTCTGGAAAAACTAATCTAATCAAAAGAAAAGCCATTGTGGAATACTTTAAGTTAGCTCAACGAAGCCGGAAGGTCACTTAGTCCAAGCTCTAAACCTTTCGGCCTCAACGGAAGGTCTGATTCACAAGATACTTACAAATGAGGATACAAAAGCAATCCTTAAAGGAAACACACCCTTTGAACTTACCACGCTACTTGGAATAACTTTGGGGTGTTGATAAGAAATCTTGTTAACATCTCTATTTTTGTTTTTAATGATCATTTGATTTCGGGTTTAAGTTTAAATCCATTAACATGATTTTTGATGATGATGTGCTTGGATTTCATGATATGTTATATTCCAACAAGTTTGATATGTTATATATTGTTTTAAGGCTAAGATCATTTATATTGTATTTGGAATGCCATGAGGAATTTATTTGTTATGTAAAATATTATTTTGAAGATGGCATTTAATTTTCATAATTTTCCAAGCTATGGAAAGCTTGTTATGAATTTTCAAATGAGGAAATGAATAATTTGGGTTTAAAATTATTTCAGCTAGTATATGGAAGAATTTGGGTCTAAAATTTCTAAATGTTAGACAACATATTAGAAATGAATTATTATGAATTTTGTGGATTTTTCTAAGTAATTTACTATGGAAATTAAATTATTTTAGATGGAGGAATTTAGTGTTTGCTTAACGGAAGGGTTTATTTGCTAAAATATTTTTATTTACATCTAAAATAAGGGCGGAAGTTTTTAAAAAATATTTTTAAAAGTTTATGGCAATAATTAAATGTTTACAAATTGGCAGGTTAATTAAAAAGCAATTACTTAAAAAGGCATTAAAGCAGTCTTTACCCAGAAATTATGTTTTGCCTCTTTCAGTAGCACCTTTCGACCCTAAACTTCCTCCTCAACCAAAACCATCCAAGTCTAAACCAATACATAAGGTATTAATAAGTTGGTACGTAGTGGATTGGAGAAAGGTGGAAGGTATGGTGTCAAAACCTAGCTTTTGAAGGGGCCGAAGCCTTTGTGTTACTGTCCAAATATATGCGCTTGCCTCGTTTTCAAAAGGAAGCTTTCAAAGAGGTTGAAACCCTAAAAAGCTTTCGAAACATTATTGCCTTTTGTTTCGAAAATATGCTTTCAAATGAGTTTCCTTGTTTTAATTCAATGCTTTTGAAAGGGGTAGTTTCAACCCACTCAAAACCATGCTGCCGAACTTATGCCTTTCAAATGGATTGAAGTCATCAATGCTTTTAAAAGGTAGTTTTTGTTTTATAAGTATAATAAGCCACTTCCTAAAGCTTTCGAAATGGTTTCGAAGGCAATGGATTCGAAAGGGGTTTCGAAACTATCTTTCTAAGTATTTTAATTTATATGATTAATGCTTTCGAAAGGATGGTTCCGAAGCTATCAATTTTCCCTAAACTCTTTTATATGAAGTATAATGGTTTTGAAAGGGGTACCTTCGTTTATATTCACTTTGACCCAAAATATATTTTTAGAACAAACCCAATGGTTTCAAAATGGATACGTTCAAATGGTTACGAAAGGGGTGTTTTCAATGGTTTTGAAGCTATGCTTCTAAGAGTTAATAAGTAATAATGTTTTAGGGATTTCGAAAGAGATGTTTTAATGTATTTCGAAAGGCATATGCTTAGAGTTTTGGAAATAAGATTTGAATGCTTTCAAAGGAAGTTATCCAATGATTTCGAAAGTAAAAGTTTAAGGTATCAAAAGCCTTAGTTTTCAAAATAAAGAACTCAATCTCATTTTTAAAGGAAAAACCATGGCATAAATAAAGGAGTTTTAAGACGATCTTTAAGTATTGAGTTTTTGAAGAAGCTTTCCTTGGTAAAATTTAAAGGGATTAATCATGTTTTATATGAAAATGATTTCAAGGATACTAAACCACCCGTGTTAGTGTTATTATGTTATTATGCTTGCTTCTTCTAATATAATCGTTCACTGTATAATGGGCCCATAACAATGTTTTGGGAGAGAAAAGGGTAGAATAACCTGCTAGGTTGACCCAGTGGTGAATATAAAAATTGATCCAACTCCTGTATGAGTAGAATTGCATCCAGGAGGTCAGGTAGACCAGAACATAGGATGCCTATATACTAATTAAAGATGTTGTCAGACATAAAGGTTCATAGTAAACCCATGAAAACTATGCTTAGAAAGAGTTACCGATAGGGGCAGATAAGTTTGTAATGAACCCATGAAAACTAGGATATGAGGGAAGTTATTGGAGATACCAATAAGTTCAAGGAAAACCAATGAAATAATAAAGTTATTGGTAGGGGCCAATAGGTTCTTAGTGATCCCATAAAAACTATGAAGCCGGATAGGGAGTCCATAAGAGTTAAAACAGGTTATTAGTTAGCCCATGAAAACTAATAGGTTAATAGTGACCCCAGAAAATATGAATGAGACAGGTAGTCAAAATGAATGGAGATGGGTAATCCAAAATTGGTTTATCTGTTTGCATATCATTATAATATTTTGAATTATTATGTTTTAAACATTGTGGATGCAGGAGCACAGTATATGGTTTTTATAAAGTTTTGAATAAGATACTAGTGAGGGCAGTTTCGCTAAGCGGCGTGGTCTCATTAGATATCTAAATGGTTTGAAATGGTAGGTTATTGTTCATACCAGGTTTTATGTCTGACTCGAAGTTTATATTTTCTCCTTAAACTCTCGAGTGCTCAATTTCTTTTGAGTAGCTTAAGAGTTGAGGTTTTCATATACCTCTTTAGACGAATAAGCTTCCGTAGATGTGCAAGAGGCAAGCTAGATAATAAGAGTTATTCTCTATTTTGATTCCGCTGCATTTTATTATAAAGTAAAAATCGTTTAATCGCCTAGTTATATACTCTGATCATCCAATGGAGCATCTTCATATGTCGCTCTTGGCATATGTTGTAATAATTATACTTTCTCTAAAGGTGGTTCTTGAATATGAGATTATGTAACGAATATTGAAATGGTTTGAAATGGAATGTAAAGTTTTTCTATGATTTTTAAATGTTTTCAATATCCATGTATTTCTGTTATATCAATTGTCTAACATTACCATATTTGATCGCCGAGAATTAATAACTATGGATGACTACAGCATCTGTAACTGTTAGTTTTGAGCCTCCAAGTGGAGGATGTTACAAGTACGTAGCTTGACGTATCCAAAAATCTCAAACTCCAATCGAGACGTGCTGCATGGTGTCATATATGTAATACGTCTGTTTCGAACGTTTTCCCAGGTGTGAGGCTCGAAGAGGCCACGCTCTTACCATTCATATAGACTTCCCACTTGGAATGCTAACGTTTTCCTCCAAGCAACCAGCATTCATCCATACAAGTTCGTTCTGGGACTGAACGAAATGATTAAAAGCTCTGTCTCCTATTCCATCATCTTCAAGACATCTTCACTTCAAACGCTTGAGTCGGGTCGAAGTGGTTTTCAGATAACAAATTTGATCTCAATCTCTTCGAAACAACATCCGATAGTTTTTGGTAAACTCAACCGCAGTTCTCTAGGAAATAAACAGTCAAAGATGGGATCGGAGATCACCTCCTAACCGTTAGTGGACGGATTTCCTTATCATTGTCCTAGAAGAATGAAATGAGATTTACACACACAGTACAACATCATCGGAAACTATTGTGCCACATAACTCACGCCTTTCTTCTAGATATTTCCAAAGTTACTTTTGAGTCCAAATTTCGATGGTCGGTTATTTATCTATTGAATAACAAAATTCAATCAGGGATTTAATTCCATAGAAAAAACCAACATTTGGTTAAGCACCAAGCAACACTAAGCCTCCTTAATTAATCTTTTCATTGGTTAAAACCATCTTGTAAATGCTTGTAAAAATACTTCGACAAAGATATATTCACTACCCTTATATTCTCAATACTTAGAAAATATTCATATACTTATCTCAATGGTATAAGTATATTTTCCAAACGCCAAGGAGGATCTCCTTTTTGTAAAATTCTAAAAACATTTATAAACTCCATTATAAATTTCTAAAACCCTTTATAAACTTTTTATAAATTATTTCCCAAGTCGTTTATAAACCCTTTATAACCATGCAATTATTTATAAAACTCCTTTTAATAAATCTCTAAATCCATTTCTAAAATTCGTTTATAAATATCTATATATTTATAAACCTCTTTACCTTGTAAATAATCTTCTTTTAATTCTTCAACCATTTTATAAGTTCCTCTTATAATAATCCAAGTCTGTTTGCAAAACTCTATTTATGAATATCGAAACTATCATAAATAAATAATATTAACTTTTGCCTCTTAAATAATAATTAATAGTTCAATCCATCATCGATAAAACAATCGTTAAACTTTACCATATAAATGATAATGGTAATTTCCAAAGTATAATTAATAATCATTATTATCAACTTCAAACCATATCAATAATTTAAATAATTAACCTTTCAAAATTATTTAAGTATTTATAAACAACTTTAAGCAATATTAACATGAATAACCAACTTTAAAACATAATATATTTTCTTGATAAATATCCATTCTTATATCTTCAACCCAGTCATTTCCATATTTATAAAACTACATTTAAGAATATCTTTCCATTTTATAAAAACTTCCTTTTATAAAACCTATTTATTTATGAATTCATTTTATAAATTTCTTTCTATTTATAAAAATATCGTTTAACATTCCTAATTTATCCCCGCCTTCAATTTCAATAATAGAGTCAATTATTTCTAAAATATCAGTTCGTGTCTTAAATAAATCCACTGTTTGATTTATTTCTCCAATTTATTAAACAATAATAGTTCCCTTTAATTTATGAACCCCATTTATAAATTCACACTTTCATTAACAATATACGATTTACAAACCTTTACTTCCTTTGTAAAATATCATTCTTGTAAATTATTCCATTTATAAATTTCCCGTTTATAAATAAATCATAATATATGTACCTATATACATATATATCATTTTATACAAAAATGCTTAATAAATATTATATCAAAAATATTTCTATTTCCTATTTAATACATATCTCTTTAATATAAAAGAAGGACTTATTCTCCAAGATTTTAAAAATCTATATTGTACAGTTCAAAAATCTCTATTTAGTTCATAATATTATACCTATACACCAGCAGCTATGAGTAGTACACTGCTCAACATTTAGAGAACATTACCAACTCCAGTCTCAACAAATGTATCAATGTCCTTACTTGAAACATCTTGACTATAAATATTTAAAATAATATGTAATTTTATATCGCGATAATTATTATCACTTGTAAAGTGATCATGCCTTTTATGTCTGAAACACTTGTGCTGCCCAAGTAATTAGAGCCATCCCTAGCATTATGTCCTTCTATAACTACTAGTAATACAACAAACACTCTAATTGTCACACTGACATACTGCTTCTCGCATTCAGTTGGATTATCTGGGCAGAGAGAACTTTCGATGCTTTAGAAATAAGGGTATCAACCCCAATTATTTATGTCACAAAACCATACATCATTTTTACACTAGGGCAGGTTGCCGCCTTTAACCTTGATGATTGCTGACAAAGTGATTGATGTTGAGTCCGTTGATAGTTGTGGCTATACATGCGCTCGAGGAGGATGTCTAGGTTGGCAACAATGATGACTAGTCCTACCGTTCTCTATACTGCTCTCTATGATGATAAATATTTGCTTATTTTGCTTTTTGTTCTTCTTGTACTAATTACCACTTGTGTGTATGTTACTAAATGCAGACAATCTAGTAGAAGTATTTTGTTTCCACCGATTAGGCATGTTGAAATGGATGCTTTAAATATTTAACTATACATTTTGGGT
This sequence comes from Allium cepa, assembly GCA_030765085.1. Taxonomy (NCBI): domain Eukaryota; kingdom Viridiplantae; phylum Streptophyta; class Magnoliopsida; order Asparagales; family Amaryllidaceae; genus Allium; species Allium cepa. Next base: position 54,357,802 of record CM060935.1, on the reverse strand, counting down.
TGTGCGGTCTCGCACTGCACATCCATTCTGCTCAAAAAAAATATATTATCATATAACATTTCATTTTTGGATTTTCTATTTTAGTATGCTTCAAGTTAATTTACTTGATTAGTTCTATCACTATAATATAACAAGAATCAAATACCTTTAGTACGATCAATCTTGTTTATGAGTGGGATATACGTAACAAATTATATAATAGCCCCCAAGGGCTTACCTCTAATTCTCTCATACATTAGCTAAAAATTAGAAAGTTAATTTTTGGATTTTAAATAAATATATGTTTATTATTTGTGTAGTTTATTGTTAAACCATATATATGTATATAATATATATGTGTGTGTTTTTGTATATATATAAATTAATAATAGATCAAAAATAATTATATATATTATTTAATATATATGCATATATATATATATCATCTACAAATATATATGTATATTTATTTATCTATTATTATATTGTCATATTCATACATATGAAATAATACAAACGTTGAGTATATTGTTCCTCGCATTTGTAAACTAAAATAAAACTAAAAATTAAAATTGAAAATTATATTAAATATGATTTAATAAAAAGCCCATAATAACATAAAAGATCCTTTTGTAAAATTAATAAAGGGAATATATTTCAATCATGCCTTTGACTCTGCTACGTGGCCCTCTATACCCAATAGTTAGCACATCGTTGTAATAATATAGTCATATCTATCATATCAAACAGAGTTTTATAATACAAAAATAAACAAGAATATATATAATATACATACACAAATAATCCTTAATTTCAACCATGTCAATCCAAAGTATTGAACAAAAACTAACGTTCAACATAAAAATGAGTGCACAAATCCACAAGCAATAGTTATACTAGTCATACAAACCACAATACTAAATTTCATTGAAAAACAACAACCACACACACGGCCAAATGGTAATACGAACTACTAAGTATATACCAACATCCAGTAAACACCAACAAATAGCAATTGCCCATCATCAAACACTAATCGACCTTCCACATGATAAATACAAAACGATGTATCACCATAAATAACAAATGCCCACCAAATAGCATATCCCAATGTTTGAACGCTAACTCATGCAACAAATGGGCGGTAATAAATGATATTACTCCATTCTCAAATGAAGAAATAATAGTTTTATTATTATTTATTCATACGTTATTAATTCGCGTTGAATAATGTATATTATTCTATTATAATTTATTATATATTATTTTATTATGATTTATCGATTCTTAAAAAACTAATACATCAAGATATATCCATTTAAAAATATAAAACATAAACACTTGCGATCTTTGCTCTCCACTAAGGAACTTTCACAAACAGTCTTGTAAATAGCAAATCATGTGTCAAAATGTCCAAGGTCTCACCGCGAACCCAACATAATAAACCGCACATGAAATCGAGGTCATATGCTAAGGAATGACTGCCAACTCTTCAGAATTGAAAGATGATGGAAGAAAAGTCCCTCCTCAAAAAGTTATGAAAATTAGATCCTTATTTTTAATTTTTGGCTAATTTATGCTGCTTTTGCCCATGATTCCAATGCTGAATCGATTTTTTACGAGAGGACAATTTGGTAAAAATAACAAAACATAAACCAAATTTACATAAGTTTATAGGTAGAGACTTTTTGTGCATAGACGTTGAGAATATGGACATTTGGTCCAAAACCCCAAATGTAAAGTCTATACTTACTTCAGTAACGCGTTTATCCCCACTCAAACCCATCTAGCACCTTCGACCTCCAATCGTTGCCGCTAGGAGTTGAATAGACACTGTCGACCACTGCAGCTGATTCCATCCCGCTATACCCAACCGACCTAGTCCAACCTTTGCTCGTCACGGCCAATGAACCCTAAAACATGACAATGTTTCACGATTTCTTCCTCATCCGACCAAAGTTAGCATACAATCCCCATCACCACCAAAATCAATATCTACTGTAGCTTTAATCCAAAACACCAAAACCAAAATCAAACCTAGGACTTCATTGCCTTTTGCATTCGACTCCAAATTCCAATCAATTAAACATCAGACCAGAAAACGAATTGTTACCATCACTTCGTCAAGAAACTTTATATATAATTTGTTAGATTTGAACTCTTGAACTTTTTAGGATGATACGAAATTAGAGAAAATATCCACCACAAAAATCTGAGTAAGAAGGAGATTCAGAATTAAGAAGAAAATACAACTTTAGTGGTTGCTCAACATTCAACTAATTACATATACACAGACACTCACATTCATAGGTCATATACGTGTATAATAACTCCTAGAAATTATCTTTAATTATGAGTTTAAATCAAACAATTGTTGATAACTAATTAAAAGTAAATGGGTCATTTTACACATCATTGCACATGAACTCAATCACCAAAATCGGAGACACATTCCCATAAGACAACGTAACATGAACTATATCCAACAGTAGCAACGAAGGCCACTCAAAGAAATTATTACATCATCTTATGCATGCATGAAATAGTTATAAGGTTGCTCTAATAAGATACTACATTGCTTTGATAAAAGATGTATGAAATAATTATCAGTGCAAGTAGCTGGCAGCGCCGGGCAAAAAGTACCTGTGCAAGAAAACAAAATGAGAGCCAAAAAAATTAGTCCATGCAAGTCTTGGATGAAGGTAAACATATAAAATAGAAAACTAATTTATTTTGTTTTTCATGTTCAGAAAAATAACAAAAGCACGTAAAACAATACGTTAATATTTAAGTCGGAATTGACCTCGAGAATAGAATTAAGTATCATAACGTTGTTCCTTTTTATCCATATATCTAGAAACGACACTTACATATTCCCTTCCTTAACCGTGAAACCGTTACCCAAAGAGAACTTTAATAGTTACCATAAGATGTATTTTATATGTGTGTGTATACATTAGAGATCCATCCTTCCTCTAAATTTAGTGCTCTTTTAGCCCATTCATATCAAACATTGGATTCATTAAATAAATGATTAGCCGAAGATGGGAATGAGAATACTAATAAATGACGAAAGTATAAAATACTCAAATAAAATATATCGATAAATTTATAAAATCCGACGACTATTTATAAAATTCGACGGTTGACAAGCCACAAAATTCAAAATCGAACAAGAATTTATATCCTTATCTTTATATGCCTCAAGATCATCTCCACCAAATTTTAGTTCATTTGAATAATCCTGACATATATTTATTTTAACATTTATTTATTTTTATTTGTAGACTAGAATCAGATATCCTTGAATTTCATATGATTTTAAATAGTGCAGCATTAAAAACCCTATAAAGGTTGCAATGAAGCTATGTTTATATACACGAGGGCGCCTATTGAAACGTAGATTTAGACATAACTGATGACATAGTAGATTTCAAACAGTGGATCTCCATCAAATTTAAAACTGTTATTTAATAACTAAGACTTGTTGTTTCTTAATTTGCATACAAATAGAACACACACACCCCTCAGCGGTTTTTGGTGCTACATTAATCCAAATCTAATGAAACTTTGGGGATGTTCAATCTACGCTATGAACGTCATGTCCACAAAAAATGATACATTTCGAAACTTCTAACATGTTCAAAATGCCGAGTCAAATATCAACCGCTAAAAAACTTATTTTAACCATTGATTTCAACATTATTTTGAACATGCTAAGATTGTTCAAATTAAGCTAATTTTGTAGAGATGATTTTGAGTTATGCAAGAACGTTTCTACAAATTTTGAACCACATAGGACGAAAAATTAGAGGTGTAGCTAAATGTGTGAATTTTTTTGTCTAAATAGCCCAAAAACAACCCACCCACACCCCCCCCAAAAAAAAAACACACATCTACACACAATAAAAAACAAAAACAAAAAAACCAAGAAAGGGTAAAAAGCAAAACTAAACACGCAGTTTTTATTTTTATTACTATATCTGTTTTCTACATTCTACATATATTCCCTCTCCTTAAATCTTATATTCGTTTTAAGCCATGATTTTTAATGTGGGTTTCTTTCGCTGTAGTTTTTTCGGAAACGATTTTTTTAACAAACCTAAACCCACACTCGTTTTGTACTTTCAAAACAATTTATTTTTCATTCACTCATGATTGGTTCATTTGTTGCCCTTAACTAAAACAAACCAATTGAATGTGCACTTTAAATTCTATCAAACGCTAGTTTTCATAGAATATTCACAAAATGGTGTGTTTGAGGTCAAGTAGTGAATGTAACTTTAAAGAAGGAAATTATAACATATTTGCTAGCATGGTAAGACGTAATGGATTGGAAAGTGGACTTTTCTCGCAACCACATCAAAAATAGAGACCTACCTCATTTTCGTTTATATTTTTTTTTCAAACCCAGAATATCCTTGCTATTAAATGATGAATCGATAAACTGTAAGAACAAATAATGTAAAGTACCAAACTTGCATGTGCCCACTCAATTTCCTTTCAGAATTTACTAGTGACCTATTATCCGCCAAATTTATCTTTAAAAACATTGGCACTATCCAAAGCATTAACTAGTGAGTGCTAGTTATTAGAAAATAGTGTTCCTATACATCAATTTGGCCGGGAGCCTATCAGGTTGTAATTATCATATAGAACTGCATATTTTAGTCCTGCTACTCTTGTCAACAAGCAAATCTCTTGTCATTTCATACCAAAGCCATTTTGCCCAGCACATAAACAAAGCCATGACTGTTGCTGCACACGAAAACTTAAAATCTCCCCTTGTAAACTTCCCATAGAATTTGGCCCAAGTTCACGGCATCAAGTGCAACAAAAATTTAAGCTTGGTCCTGGTGTAGGATCAGAAAAAACTATTGGTTATGCTTTCATACTTGTCATCGTACATTACTTAAGTAATGTTTTCTTCTTTACTCCGTATAAGTAATTATGTTTCTTATTTTCTTGGGTTTGGCATTTGTCAACGGGAGCTTGCTTTTGTCAATTTGGCCAAAGGTTTTTCTTCTCAACTTGGCTACAGGGGGCACAATCGTTTTTTTCAAAAGTTCAATTAAAATTTTAATGTACTGGGGTAAATATCAGTCAAATATATCCAAAATTCGTTTTTCTTGTTCTGCCTTTTAGCCAAACTGATATGCCAACAGCAGTTATCAAAGCATTACTTGGATAAATTATCTATACCCAAAAGATCAAAGTTACGAGTCAACTAAAGATTGTTATTATTTTTTTTATTTTTTTTTAAATTCTACTCCACGTTTGAAAAAGAATTAGATAATAATACATGAAGAAATGAAAGAACCCAGGCATAATATTTCAAAAATCAAATTTAAGCGAACAATTCACCTCAGTGATTCCAATGATGCAGACTGTAAGAGGCTCCACTATACTGAATTATTTGCCAATCAAGTATATGGGTATAAAAAAAAATGCAATTTGCAATTGACAGTAAAGTAAGACATCAGACAAAATGAATAAACAGCTTACTAAGTTTATCAGTCAGAACTTTTTTCCTTGTCGTCGCCACAATTTTCAATTTGTAAAGGACCTTTCACTCCATTATTTGAACCAAGAAGCTCAAGTGCAGCTTTCTCAAGAAACTCTTGTGCAGCTGCACGTGCAGATTTTTTCTCATGTGCTGACTGTTTTTGTTTCTTCGGAATCCCATGGTTATCAGAAAATTTGCTCCTTTTGCCACTACTAATTTCCCTTATACTTTGTCTCTGTCCTGAAAAAGAAAATTATTATGTCCAATGAAAATGAAACTAAATAATTTCGAATAAGATATAGTCTATACCTGGTGATAAGCCTGGAAGAGAATGCCCAATAAATCGTGCTGCTGCTTGGCGATTTAATGTAGTTGACGGCTTCAACGGTGCTTCAAGAAAATTAAAAAGATATAAAGAAGCAGAGACAAACAAGCGATTAAATTCTTTATCATGGAAAAACATGAAATTTAAACATCCAATAGATTCATGATTGTCGGCTGCGATTACACACATTTTTCGAAGATCAGTTTGCTTTGCGTTTAGAAAAGAGTAGTCATATCGAGATATCTATTATATATTCATTTTCTTAATTATCATTCAATATCACATTAGCAATTCTAAATGAAATAGAGATCCTCAATTTATACATAATATAAGAGTAAATGCAGCATCGAAACTAAGAAACCAATCAATGCGACCAAAAACAAGGCCAAATTAACATCGTAAAAATATTGTTTGATTTAAAGCAAGTTACGTAGTAGTTTGCATCCATTTATGTACATAATTAATGTAAATACTATGAAATTGCATACCAAAAATGACGTACATATTTGTTAACTCTTAAGGAACACTTTTTTCCCATAAAATGACTCAACCATCATTAATTATCATCGAAGTAGTTACTTCGACCTAGCTTCACAATTTAATGTTCACAACCATTCACGTCAGACTACCAAAGATATAAGTGCACCTAAAAATAATAACAGTTTGTGTTTTTAATATGCATTGCAAATGGGGTTGAAAAAAAGAGGGGTTGAAATCGTAGTCATTACAAAAAAGGAGTGAAGGGAAAGGAGAAGATAGTTTTTGATAGTTTTCAAACCAAAAAAAAAAAAAGCAAGAAATATCATTTTCAATTTTATATGTTAAAACCATTTTCCAAATTGACCGTTTTTCACCCTTTTCTTCTCCCATGCATGTTAAAATTTTAAAATACATGTTCAAAACACAAAACTCGTATTCAAACCAAACGGGCCTTTAATGTTAATAATTTACTGGAAATAAGGTAAGTTATTTTTCTTTTAACCGAAAAGTGAACTCTTTAGAAGAAGAAGAAAATTCAAAATTAAAACTCGAGACATTGACGGACGACAAAAACAGAATTTGAACCAATGGGGGCTGCATTTAACTGCGGCTAATGTAACAGAATGAAACTAAACTCCAAACTCAATTATAGATATAAATTTATGAACATTAAAAATAATTAACATACCTTTTTATCATAGCTTGCATAGTTGCATGAAGTTAATTTGTAACTTGTGTGAAAGACAGTAGAAGACAGAAAGAATGGCAACACAATTTTATATCATCAAACTTTTACACAATAAATTTTATTGATTAACAAGAATACGTTGGTGTATGCTAATTGAAAGGATAATAATAGATATATAAAATCAAACTTAAGAGATACCAGGTAACAAAACACAAATGTATCATTGTCTCCTTTTAACACATATATGGTGAATATCATACAATGCATTAAAACAAATTTGGTCCCTATAGCCATAACTGTGAAACAAAAACCTATATAAAAAAATAAAAAAAATGTAGCATATACGATTGTATATCTTAAAATATTGTTAATAACAATTGGTACATGATCGCAACATACACAATCCGTACATCCAAAATGGGACATTGGTTATTGTGTATGTTAAATAGTATAAAAAAGGAAGCTATTTTTTAGGATATAGGCAAGTATGAATCTTCACAGCATGATAAACATGTTAGTGATTATTTCTTTAATTTAATAACAGAAAATTTACTATACAAATGAGCTCGTGACAACAAATTAAATACATGTTTCGTAATTTCATAGCCGGCATATAAATCCAGCATTAGGGTTATCCCAAGGATCCCCATACAATTAGATTCGAGAAGAGATAAGTGAAAAAAACAACATAAATAATTTCGTCCAAACAAACTTTATTAATTCTTCCAAAGATTACAAGAAAAGACCTTAAAATTGAAAAGAAATCTTCATCCTTAAAACCTTAATACAACGACCAACATTCAATCTAATCACAATAAAGTGATAAACCATATACAAGTCTATTTATAATAGCCTTGATAAATGCCTTATTCAATCAGCTAATTAAGGAATTGATGATTAAGGAATTGATTGATTACTTCCATCTGTCAAAATAATTCATTTCTATGTAGATAATTGCTTGCATTTTCTTTAATGCAATAAAATAGGCATTTAATATTCTTTAATCACTCTTCAATATATATATATATATATATATATATATATATATATATATATATATAGACACACACGAGCATTACGGCACGCGCTTCGCGCGTGATAAAAGCACTTGAATTGTTTTTGTACAAATTGTATATATTTCATACGTTTAAAAGAAATATTTTCCACAAATATTTAGCCATATGTTTATATTGAATCATACGTTGTTAAATTGAATTTTTATTTTTAATTTGCAATATCTAATTTTATGTTCGTTTACAATTTTATTTATATTATTAATTTATAAAAAACAAATTTGTAAAGTAGTTTATTTGTTAGATACTATTTTTAAGTAACATGAAGACTTGGTAATATTAATAGAAAAAAAGTTTAATCTGTAAAGGAAGTTTAATCGTCAGATCCTATTTTTGAGTTGTACTAAAACTTGATTACTATAGAGAGAAATTTTTGGTATTTCATGCGGACATCAAAAGAATGTAACACCAAAAGTATTACAACCTTTAACAAAGAAACATATATATGTGTAGTTTTGGAAGTTCATGGCCGGACCAAATGTTTGCGCTTCCAAGCCAACTATTAATAAATACACACACATACACACACACACATATATATATACACATATATACATACATACATATATATCTTTGAATCACAATTCCGCTTTTATTCAGTACTTTCAAAATCCACTTCTATTTGAAAATACCGTATCATCGAAATCTAACCATCTCCACCTTGATACTATATTTTCATACAAGCCTACCAGCTCCACTTACATCTTCATACTCCAAACATTCTCCAATATCATTATAGAAACAAAATTGTTAACCAAAAAATGGATCAACACCCTGATTTGAGTGAAAGCACCAACCCTGTTCACATTTTCCAATATCATCACATCCTTCGGTTGTGAGACATGAACTTGGAATTGTCTTAAGAATCTGTCCACTGACTCGGTCCACGTGCAAATGGACTCATTCTTGAACTGTCTAAACCACATCGACGCCAAACCCGTCAAGTATAATGGGAAACACCGCCTCATTACTTCCTCAGAAGCACCCAACATATTCATATATCGGATATATCAAATCGGATGAATCATTGGATCGGTCTTTCCGTATTATATTTCCAGCACAGAAAGCTTGAAATCGGAAGGATTTCTCACGTTTCAGATATTAGCAGTGAACGGGTTTCTGTTCCTATCTTCCAAACCCTGATTTGTGGGTCCTCCTCTAACCAACTTTCTTACCAATTCAGCAATTCGATTTTCACTATTCAATAAAGATCTTCGTCCGAAAGCGATGTCTGCCCTCCGCCTTGGCAAGGTAAATCCAGTTCATACTCTGCTGGTTGCACGCTAGAATTCGGATTAGCTCCCGTACCACCAGTTCCTGGAGTTTCAATAGTCACTCCATTGTTGGCCCTTTCGGTGCCAGCTCCAATATCGATTCCATCATCGACGTTGATTCCCAGGTTGACTCTTGTATTGCTCCTAAGTATCGGTTGCTCTGGAAGTGAAGGCAATGCTCCAGCTCGTTCTAATCCAACTCTGGCAGCTCCTGTATTGTTTCCTATGGTCTAAATTTATGTAGCTCCTGCAATTTCTTGTCGTCCCATCCTTTGAAAAAAATACCTCCATCGTATCTTGTTGCCTAGCCAAGATTCCATCATGCATCTTCTTCATCAGTCTTTCTATTTCTTCTCTAACTACATAGTTGGATTGGTGAGAATTTAAGAATACTTCCTGACTACCCCCAGGCTTTGGTTGATTTGCTCCAGTTTTAGATCTAATGTTAGACCTCTTCATATTTTCCCAAGCCTTAGGCTCAAGCTTCAAGTTTTCGGATCTACCTTTGTTCTCACTGAAAACACCAAAATGTTAACCCAAAAAATGGATCAACAGCCTGATTTGAGTGTGAAAGCACCAGCCCTGAACCGGAGCAACTTAAAACGGACCTACAAAACTCATACGAACTTGAATTGACTTGAAATTTGAAACGAACACTTAAAAGACATGGAAGATGGCTCACACCGAAAATGAGGGCATTTGGACAAGCCCATTTGGGTCGATACCGATCCAACTGATTCGGGTCGGGTCCGACTCATCAAAGTGGGCCCCACCACCTGAGATTCATTGTGATAGGTCACACACATCCTCTATAAGTTATTTGTAAAGTTTCTTCTGACTCTGATAAGTATCGAGCGAGTTATGGATGAATCTCCTCCAAATTGAGCCAGTTTGACAAATCAGGTCCTACCCACCTAGAATGGGCCCCACCTCATAAAATCCGATCTGGAGGCTCATCTACTCATGTACATTGCATGTATGAGGTTTCGCGTCATTTGGTTAAGTATTGAGCGAGTTATGGTTGGATCTTCTACGTCCAGAAGAAAAGATTCAAAAATAAGCTAAGTGTTTAATTCATCACCAGTCCGACTCAATTGGATCACCGTCGATCTAAATACTTAGCTCGGATCCACCTAAGATCCGATTTGGAGGCTCTCTACTCATGTGCATTACATGTATTAGTTTTGTGTCATTTGATGAAGTATTAAGTGAGTTATGGATGGATCTTCAATGAATGAATGAATTAGATGATCTATGAAGATAGATGATCAAACTAACTCCAAACGATTTGATATTCGAATAAGACTAATTATGGGATAGGAAGACAACCAAATTGAGAAGATCCAAAAATTGCATAACTTTTAGCTCCAAACACCCTTTAACTTCTTGAGCGACCTCAACATAATGACTACAGGCTTTTGGTAAAGTGGCTCCGACTCAAATGCACTCTAACCCCTATAAATACAATCATATCTACAACGGTAGAGGGGATCTGATCTCTACTAAAGCTCTGTCTCATTATTTCTTCACTCTTCTTCTCGCACACAACAGTCATGAAGGGGCAATTAAGATCTTTCTTTTGTTTCTAACAATGGTGGCTTTATCTAATCTAGAAAAGAAAAATTATATTGTAATATAAACTTCTTTGTAATAGCAGTTGATAAGTAAAAGAATCTTAAAGTGGACGTAGGTATCATTAACAGCCGAACCAGTATAAAAATCTCGTCTCTTTACCTTTTCTGTTATTTTCTATTGCTTTTTCTATTTTATTCCCCTTGATAAATAGGGCTGGTGCTTTCACACTCAAACCAGAGTGTTGCTCTATTTTTTGGATCAACGCAAATGTCTCCATCCAAAAAAAATGGCTAACCTCCAAACCATCAAATTATGCATGCCCACCAATCGAACATGTTCATCATCATGAATTAGCGTGCTTGTAAGACAAATGCCTTCATGAAGACTTTACGGTTTTCTATTGCTGGCTCCACCTTGATTCGGCCAAATTTATTTATCCAACACCCTTTGAGAACTCCCTTCTTTCTCCATCATTTTTTCAAGCAAATTGTATATGTTATCGCTTTCTTATTTTGCATGCAACATCTTCTTGTTACCCTTCTAAACCCTAGCGACTCCCCCTAGAGCTGATAAGTTGCAGCACTTTTCTTTCAGTTGTCCCACTAAAATAAAATTCTTCAATTTTCAAGGCATGTCTAACTCTCGTAAGCCTCACTTTCCTTTCATCATACATTTTCAGCATAATTAAACCTATTTTTTTAACATGCAAGTCTCCATCATTGGCATATTTCACCTTGCTTTTTTTACTCCATATAGTCAATGAATGCTCTCTTTTGGTTGCATGTATGAAAACATGCACCTAAATCAAACAACCTCTCATTTTCTTTTCTTCTGACACGGAATACATCATTGCTAATACCAAAATTCACATCATCACTGTCTTCCTCTAATGCTTTCATCTTCTCATTATCTCTTTTCAGCTTGTTGCAAAATTTCAGCTGATGACCTTCACAGTAATAGCAGATGAAATCCATTTCCATGTTTAATCTATTTAGTCGTCTTTTCATATTTTATCGGTTACATCTGTTAGTTCCTAAGATGATGGTTTTGATAACAACCTTAAGACTTGTTATAAAATATAAATACTAACATTTTTGTCTAGATACATATGTATATGCAGGATATACTATATATATATATATATATATATATATATATATATATGCAGGTACTGAGAATGAAGACTGTACAGTATAGAGATTCAAGACTGATGAATTCAAGATTGTACAAATCAAGACTGAAAACCCATGAGTATCAAGATTATTAGGACTTCAAGAGTTCAAGATAAGTAATAAAATCTAGATTTATGTTAAAACTACATAATAGCACTAAAATCTTTATTCTATTTTAATTGTGGAATGGAATCTCCAGTGGAATGAAATCCACGAAATTTTCAAGATAACTTATTTTTAGATTTTTTTCAAAACTATCTTTTTAAAAACGCATCTCTCTCGGTTTAAATATTTTAGCCTTAATTCAAAAACTATTTTTGATTATATTAATTTCAAAATTATTTCTTATTTCTAAACTATCCCCTGGTTTAATGTTTTAGCTTTAATCTCAAAATATTTATATATTTAGTTTTTATTACTTTTATATTTCGTAAGATCACTTTCCAAATGTTTTTATAATCATAAAGTATATTCAAAATAGCTTATAAAGCTCTAAGATTGTTTCGACAAACTTTAGAAAGAAAAACTCCTTTAAAACAAAAATCAATATTCAAAAAATACTAGAGGATGTCGACATGCCTATACCCCATGTTGACATGGTAGTCGTAAATTTTAAAATTCAAAATTTTCAAAAGTGTCTATTCGTCGTAACCTTTCACGAATGGACATGACCATTATCTACTATGTATATACCAGTGGTTTTCAACGAATTTTCACTTAAGATTTCTTTGTTTTCTCTCCTCTTTCTCTTGCATTCTTATTTTCAATCATTCTTAACAAAACTCTGCCAAAATCCTAAATGAATCAAACTCGATCGTCTCTAGTTTGATTCTCTATCACTCCCTCTCAAAGATCTCAGTGCTATTCAGAGTTATAGGATCATTTGTAACCAAAGATCGAAAGATCGAAATGTATCGAGTCTCTCTCTATCAAAGTGTGATTGGAAACGGTGTGATTGTGACCGTAAATCAATTGGATGTGATTGTAGCCCGTAAGCCTGATTAAACCAAGAGAGTGGGATGGAACCCACGACCTCTTTAATGGGATGGGCACGACATTCTCTAGTGGAATGGAATCCACGAAATTTTCAAAATGACTTAATTTTAGATTTTTTCAAAACTATCTTTTTAAAAAGACATCTCTCTCGGTTTAAATATTTTAGCCTTAATTCAAAAACTATTTTTGATCATATTAATTTCAAAATCACTTCTCGTTTTTAAACTATCCCCTGATTTTAATGTTTTAGCTTTAATCTCAAAATATTTATATATAGTTTTTATTACTTTTATATTTCGTAAGATCACTTTCCAAAGGTTTTTATAATCATAAAGTATATTAAAAATAGCTTACAAAGTTCAAGATTGTTTCGACAAACTTTAGAAAGAAAAACTCCTTTAAAACAAAAATCAATATTCAAAAAATACCAAGGGATGTCGACATGCCTATACCCCATGTCGACATGGTAGTCGTAGATTTTAAAATTCAAATTTTCAAAAGTGTCTATTCATGTAACCTTTCACGAATGGATATGACCGTTATCTACTATATATATACACCAGTGGTTTTCAACGAATTTTCACTTAAGATTTCTTTGTTTTCTCTCCTCTCTCTTTCTTTCTTATTTGCAAACATTCTTAACAAAACTCTGTCAAAATCCTAAGTGAATCAAACTCGATCGTCTCTAGTTTGAATCTCTGCCACTCTCTCTCAAAGATCGCAGTGCTATTCAGAGTAATAAAATCATTTGTAATCAGAGATCGAAAGATCGAAGCGTATCAAGCCTCTCTCTATTAAGTGTGATTGAAAAATGTGTGATTATGCTCGTAAATCAATTAGGTGATCTTGCAGCCTGATTAAATCAAGAGAGTTTGTCCTGGACACGGAGACAGAAGAGTGTATCTCGTGGCAATGAAATCGAGGTTGTAATATCGATATTATATTTGAAAAAAATCTGCACAAAAAATCGTGTGGGCTGGATGCAGGGTAACTCCAAACCAGTATACAATTCCAGTGTGTTCTTTCCTTTACTGCTTTTATTTACTATTTACATCTGTGTCTGGTTCTGTGTCTATCACTGCATTTGTGAATTACATCTGTTTGGATTTAATTTGAAATGATTTCAAAAAGATTCATAAAATTAATTAAACACTATTCATCCCCCTCTAGTGTTAATTCTGCCTTAAGATCCGTAATCCGCATTTCCTACAACCCCTCCTTGCAAGATGCACATTTTCAATCGAACTTGCTTTTTCCTTTTCTTCATTAACATTTTTTTTCATTAGGTTTATCCTAGTTCCTCATTAAGAAGGCTACTGACTAATGATATCATTGAACAACTATATCATAATTTGAGTTGTTTAATGCAACCACAGGCGTTTCTCAAATTTTCGGTAATGAACTCATCAAAATCAAGATTTGTGTCTCGTTATCAACTGTGTTATTCACGATCGCTAATTGATTCACAATTGTTTGAAAGTCATTAAGACATTTTTCAATTGATCCACCTTCCTTAAACTTCAAATTTATCAATCTCCTTATAAGAAGAGTATGAAATACCGTATTCTCCAAAAAAACACTGAATAACCTCCACAATCCATAGTCACAATAAGATCAATGAGGTATTGAAATTCTTTCATCTTCACCTTCACCTTCAATAGTCCGCAATTTACTTTCAATGGTCACGATAAAACTACGTACGACTGACTCGGACCTATTGCAAACTCACTCAAGCGAGAGCTTTGTGCACATGGTAGATGATGATGATTATATGCCAACTAACCAAGCCAATAACTTGTGCAATATTGGATCATGTATACACTAACTCACACATTAAACTATTTACCACAATTGCATATGGCATCCTTACCATATATACTTTGTCTTCTTTCTTGCTCGTAAAAATCCTTATTCAAAGGATCATGTACAAATGCATGTATGTTTTTTCAGAATTAGTATTACATGTTTTTTAAGAGTTAGTATTAAATTATGTTTCTAGGAAAAATATACATGCATTAGTTTTCCTTTGCCTCTTTAAGGTCTTTTATATCTGTTACAATTTCAACATCCGATCTTTGCTTTATCCTTGGATGCAGTAGCATGTTATTCACATACAGAAGAAATCAAGGTTGAGTATCTCGATCTGATCTTGGTTTGATCTTTTATCCTTCAATGTCAAAATCAATTGATTAATTGAACTAAACACAACAATATTTAATTATAAAACAAATCTCACTTCTTAAAACAACTCATTTTTTACCATACCAAGTATAATCGGATCGGGTATGAATTGAAAATCTAGTAACTTATTGGAAACCCTAAAATTCAACCTACATACCACCCCATGTCTCAATTTTTATGATTTCACTTTTTTCTCCTTGGTTCTCCTCAAAATAAAAATAAAAAATTCACAAGAAAATTTCTCTATTCGAATTTTTTTTCTCTAATTCAAGGTAAGCATTTGCTTCATTGTTTTTTCATGCCCTTTATTCGTTTATTGTAAGTTACTTATAGCTTAAATATGATGTACAGGAGCTAAATTTACTCTATTACATTGACGTTATGTTAAATCTAACACAATAATATATTCTTCACATTTTTAATGGTTTCATCCTCGTAAATTTCTGGTTATTTACATATCAAAACCAAGTAGAACCGATCCAAGGTGACCTAAATTCGTTGTTCAGAAGGTGATCTCAAACCCTGAATAAATACATTCAATAGATGTTCTTTAACAGATTAAAATACATAAACATCATTAGTCCTTCAGTCAAATCACTTTTAAGTACAAGTCAGTCAAACATTTTGTACAATTGTGTAAAAATTGTATTAAACCATAAACCACAACTTACAAAGACTTTGTAACTACTACGTTGCTTTACTAGCTATTTCAAGAATATATTACAGCACAGATAATGTGTAACAAGAGTCTACAGTCAAATCTTCAAAACAAATTGTTCTCATTTCTTGTCATGGATCACAATCATTGTCAAATAATTTGTATCAACGTATCTCATACAACAATGCTTTTCTTTAAAACATAAAACGCATATCATCCTCTTTAATTTTTAACGTGTACCGTTCACTTCTAATATTGTCTTGTATACGCTACCGTCTTTGATTCCAAATATTTGCTTGCTTCATTTATCTAAGAAATTAAGGATTAAATTTTAGATCTTATTTTTTCACCAGAAGTTAATATTTGCTCCTACATGACAAAAATACTACTTATTTTACAAATATATTTCGGTATAGATAACATGTGGAAAGAGTCTACAATCAAATCTTCAAAACAAATTGTTCACATTATTGTCATGGATCACGATCGCTGTCAAATAATTTGTATCAACGTATCTCATACAACAATGCTTTTTTTAAACATAAAATGCATACCATCCTCTTTATTATTTTAACGTGTACCGTTCGCTTCTAATATTGTCTTGTATACACTACCGTCTTTGATTTCAAATATTTGCATAATTTATCTAAGAAATTAAGGATTAAATCTTAGATCTTAATTTTTTCAACCAGAAGTTAATATTTGCTCCTACATGACAAAAAAATACCTTTGGAGTTATTACTTAGCTCCGTCCTTTCATCCAGGCTTATTGATTTATCTTAGAATATATGTAATCTATTATTGAATTAATCATTAAAGTTTCAACCTTGCATAATCAAATCACCACCTCACTTAAGTGGCCTAATAGTCTAACATTTTGTCCAACTATGTTATCATTGTTGTTTAAAACATTCTTGACTTTATCTTCAAAATCTCTCTTCTATTGTGCATGCCACAATCTTATCTTGTAAACTCACATGGATTATGATATAGTGCTTTATCAACCACTTTTTTTTCCCTAAACATGAACTATTCTTCACTATGTATAAATGTAGCAAAAACTTCTCGATCTTCTTTGGTTCGTAACCTACTGAATCATAAGCATCAACATATCAACTCCTTTAAAGTATCCCAAAATAACTGTTTTCTTTGTTACTATTTCCAAAACCTGATAACCTTCGTATACCCATGTATAAATCATTTATAAGCTCGTGTCTTATACCATGCACATAAACTGAATTTCTAAAGGTACGGAGATAGCTTAAACCTATGTTTTTTTACTTTGCACACAATATGTTTTCCCCAAATGGTACGATTCGCTTGGTTCGCTTTTTCACAATTCCTATTTGTTATAAATACCTCAACTCTAGCCAAATGTTGTTTACAAAAGCCTATAAATTATGAGGATAATAAGCGATCAATGCCAATCCTCAAACCTTTCCGTGGAAATACCTAAAAGCTTCTATCACATCACACTTTCTCTCTTTGAATATTATCATTGCTTGCTTCTTTAGGTTACATTCCTCACAAAACATAACCTGAAATCTACATCTTTAAATAATCACATTCCACTTCAAAACTTTCAAACTCCTTTCCATGACATAACTAAATTTAAGATGTAATAACCAGATGGAGTTAGCATCCTACAAATTTTCACCTCCAACATTGTGTCATCCTTAGAAAATACAAGCTCCTAATCATAGCACATTTGGTCAACGAGCCTTTTCTCAAAATTCTCAAGCTATCCCTCTTCACAATGATTTTGCAAGCCATTAATGTTGTTCGTCTAATGAGATTAGAATAGTGTGTGTTTGCAAGGTGCAAATTACTATCACGCATTCACTCGCACAAATACATTACCTAAAAACATGCATGATGCATCATTATCTATATAAAAAATATATTTTCATCCTTGTCTTTTGCAAGTTAAAAAACAACTTCCTATCAGATTCATTTGGAATTAAGCCTCCAAATTCAAGACCCGATCAAAAATCAATATGTCCAATGTATATGTCATCAGCACATTACTATCTTCTCAAGTGTTCTTCACTGCTACCGAGCAAGACAATTGTTATTCATTTTTTTTAAACTCATTTTTCTAATGGCCAAGTTTAGTACATACAAAGCACATACATATCTTAATATATTCAGCCACATATTTTGAGGCATTTTCAATTAACTCACCTGTTCTTATACGTTTATCTCCCCGGAAAAAAACCAGTTGCTACCTGTTTGAATCAAAAATGGCACTTACACCCAATAGAATGTAGTAGAGAATAAAAAGTGTAGAAAATAAATTAAAATAAGTAAAAAATGAACACAGATTTATAGTGGTTCGACAAACTCCGGTCTACGTCCACTTAATGATTTTGTTGCTTATATTCAGACTTAGGGCAAAAGTTCTAGGGGGTTGGTATAACTCCAACATTTAGATTTTCAAAATTACAAGAATATGGTGTAGAGTGAAACTAAAGCCACAAAATTCATAAAAATGAGCAATACCCCTCTATTTATAGAGGTATGGAGACTTAAATCCCACACAAAAGATCTTCAGGTTGCTCTACTTGTTATAAACCAGCTCTCCCTGAAAATAGGTGTGTTTCATCATCAGGTTGTATGGATCAATACAACTCCATAGGAAGAGGTCGGTATTTACCCATAAGATAGCCAATATGGTCATCTTCAACTCTTCGGTTTGTCTTGTGGTTAGCTTCGTAACTCCATAGTTGTTTGCATCAATAACGGCTTATTTTGGAGTCTAAATGATGGAGTTGTAGAAGAACAGAATTGTAGATTCAAGAGTTTGTAGAGATTGATAGAGAATTGCAGTAAACCAACAAAACAACACTGATGATAGGATTATGGCATCAAAGAGGAACCATTGGCAGAAGATAAGCTCCAATGATGGAGCTTTTGTGGGTCGATACCGACCCTAGGGATGGGTTGCTACCAACCTCACACTTGGCAAGTTTGGGTTTTGGCATCCTTGTGGTGATTTGTTTCTGGTTGTGATCATGGTTGTACTTTGGTTTTTGGGTTTCATAGTCATCTCCTTGAACGTCATGCCTTGATAACTTCGAAGATTGGTCCGTCGGGTTTGTCTTATACTGCCTGGTCAAAAGACGGAATAACACTTGCCCCTCAAAGCACGTCTTACGAATGTAATGTATGCTTTGTTCAAGAACAAATGTGATGTCAAAATTTAATGGTTGAGCTCTCTGACTATTTCAATCTTGATGAATCATTCAGTTCTTTCGGATTCTCTTGTTAATTATGAGTCGTTCTAGACCTATCATATCATAAGACTCTAGATTTTGTCCAAGTGTTGTCTATATATCATCACAACCCCAATTTCATTCGGAGTCAGTGCATCACATATCAAAATCATCCCTCGTCCGGAATTTACATTATTATCATTCTGATTTCATTCAAAGTTATTACCTATCAAAATCGTCCCGCGTTCATCCAAGATTTATCTGTCTCGTTCTAATTTCAAGGCGTTCAAATCCTTACATCAAATCGGCATCCGTTTTAAGCTTCGATCTCTTCGGATCGTTTATATTTTGTCTAATGCGCGATCACTCTAGATCATTTTATATTCAGTTTAATGTACGATCTCTCCGGATCGTTTTATGTTTAAATTAAAGGGACGATCTCTTCGGAGAGTTTATTGTTTAAGTTGACGGGACGATTTTTCGTTAATCAAATCTGTAGTCGTACAGGGCCGATAGTTAAATCTGTGATCTCTTAGGATCGTTAATTGGGATCGTGGCTGATAATCAAATATATAGTCTCTTCAAACGGTTAATCGGATACATGGCTGTTCGGAGCCGATAATCAAATCTGTGGTCTCTCCAAACCGTTAATCAAATCGATGGCCACTTAAGGTCGGTAATATAATATGTGGTCTTTTCAGACCGTTAATCAAATCAATGGTCATTCGAGACAGGTAGTCAAATCCACGGTCTCTCTGAACCCTTGTTGAGTCCATTCTATTCGCTCTCTGACGAGAGAATTCAACAACTAGTAAGCCCATCCAGTCGCTCTCCGGTGAAGTGACCTACTCCCTACACTCTAGTCCCGACTCTCCGGTCGGGACTTAACGCGATCAAAGTCCAAGGTCTCTCTGAACCCTTACTGAATCCGATCCGCTCGCTCTCCGACGAGGGTACTCAATGACAAGCAAGCCCAATTCGCTCACGCTCCGGTAAGGGAGAAGGACGGGACTTTATAATGATTAATATCGTACAAGTCCATCTGCTACCACTCCGACGAGGGGGCTTGTACCTTGCCTATCGGTTCCGTCTTTTCAGACGAGACTTATAGCGATTAACATCAGTCACCACATTCAATGTGGATTATAAAATCCTAATCAACTCATGGGGGTCATCAATCTCCATTGGTCTTTTTTAATCAGTTTTGGGCATTACTGCAGTCTAAGTCAGCGCATCTAGCAGACATCGAATCCTTTCAAAATCACTTTTAGACTCTCAACTCAGAGCATGCCTAAGGACCGTTCAAGATCTTATATACGTATAAACGGACCGAGGTGATATTATAGCATTTATGAGAATAAAAGGCGAGATAAAAGATTCGAACCTGACCCAAGCCGTCCCGAACTTGGGGTTAGCATCCAATGGAAGTCTCTGATTCATAACTTCATCATGCCTCTCGTTCCTACGAGGAAATTCTGGCAGATACATCTCTTGTCGTACTTCTGCATTCTGATCCGCGTTCATACGCTCCGCTTCAGGTTCAAAATGTACATCATTCCTTCCTAAGGCAGGACGAACCGTGCCTCCGAGACCTTTGGCAATCGGTACCAACCCGTATATTTGGCTTGGGGTTTGTCCCAAGTCGTTCTACCCCACTCTCAGGTAGTTATGCTCCGGCTTCCGGTCCTTGATTCTAATTTTCTGCAACTCCAGTTGTTCTCATCTATCTGATCCTTCTTAAGAAGTTCTCCATCGTCTCTTCCTGATGAGCCATCATCCTTTCCTACAGTCCGTATATCATAATTTCCATCTCATCCCTGCTTATGTAGATTTATGGGGGTTTGCTCCTAAGGACGTCTCTTGGTTGCCCCCTTGTTGATTTCCTCCAACAACAGTCCTTCTAATTGATTGTCTAGCCATTTAAAATCATGTCCAATTCTTAAATCAGCGATATCAAGTGTTTCTGGGTGAAAGCACCAAAATGTTTGAACCAAAAATGACACAAACATCCAATAAAAGGTAGAAGAGAATAAAAAGTGAAGAAAATAAATTAAAATAAGTAAAAAATGAACATACATATATTTATAGTGATTCGACAAACTCCGACCTACGTCCACTTACTGATATTATTGTTTATCTTCTGACTTGGAGGCAGAAGTTCTTAGGGATGGGTACAACTTCGACACTTAGATTTTCAGAATTACAAAAATATAGAGTAGAGTAAAATTAAAGTCAAAAAATTCTAAAAAAAGAGGCATATCCCTCTCTTTATAGAGGTAGGGAGTCTTAAATCTCGCACAAAAGATCTTCAGGCCGTTCTCTTTGCTATAAACCGGTTCTGTAACAACTCGCATATTTTACGATTGTATATTTAAATATTTTATTTAAATATAGCATCGTTAGTCGGATTAAAGTCCGAAATGCTACTTCTTGCAAACAGTCGAATTAGAACTTGAGACCACTTCCATTGAGTTCAAAATGTTGTTTGCGACCTTTTCAAGTATAACCATCGATATATTTGAAGTTGAGTAGAATTTTGACATTTTCATTTAGGGCTTTGGGTTTGGGTTTCAGCCCACTAACCCAACTCATCTTATATCCTAACTTCACCCCCTCTCCTCTTCATTCATTCTCCTTTCCTAACGCTTCAAGCTTTAAGTAAAAATGGAGGAAGAAAAAAGAGATTAGGAATTCCTAAGCCCCAGTTTTCTTTGTAAATTCAAATTCTACCTCCAAATTCCAAAAGAAACTTAGGTAAGCATCCTCTTCATCTTCTCCGTCTTAATTCCTCTTCAATTTCAGAAATTTCCTATAACATAATTTAGGAAATTATTGCTTATAAGCTTATATTCAAGCTTCTTGGGTTGAAGTGGAGAGTGGTTGATCTTTCCCTTCTATTTGAGCTTCTCCTTCATTGTTTTTGAGTAAAAATGTGAGTTTTTGAACTCACATCTATGTCTATAAGTTTCTTCGTTGTTAGGTATGAACTCCTAACATCAATCCTTGTTCATTTGTTTTGTATTGAATTGGTTTTATGAATATTCCAATTTTTGGTGTTTTGAGGTCAAATCTTTAAAAATCCTATCTTTGATGTTTGAACATGTTTTTGGTGATGTATCGAGGAGCCCATAGGGCCGGATTGCCAATAGGCGTAAACTCCTAGTGCCCATTGCTCGTCCAATCGTCATTTGTTGGATTTTTGCCCTTGGAAGGGCTAGGCTGAATATGCTTCAAAAGCAGGTTCAGTCGACTGGACCAGGAGGTCAGTCGACCGAACTAGAGGACAGAAAATGCTTTAGAAGCAGATTCAGTCGACTGGACCAGAAGGTCAGTCGACTGAACCAGGGGGCAGAAATGCTCTGTACCTGTATCAGTCGACTGACCTTATGGTTCAGTCGACTGACCTAGAAACCGAAAGTTTCCAGGCATTGTGTCAGTCGATTGACCACCTGGTTCAGTCGACCGATCTGCTTGCCTCAGCCCTATTTGCCTATTTTGCTTGGCTTTCCAATTTTAATCGATTCGTGTTGATCCGATTTGTCGTTATCATTTATTATCGACTTTGATGACTTCTTTTTCGGAATTTTTGATAATATTCAATTTTGATGGATTCGGTATCGATTTATATGGATTTGATTCACGTCTTCGTATGTGAATTTTTTTGATGATTGGTTATTTTTACTAGTAGTAAATATCAAAGGTTTCTATACTAGTAGTAAATATCAAAACTTTTTCATCAAAATGATTTCAACACTATTTTAATACAAAACTCGTGTATAAAACTGTTTTCTAACTTATTAGTATATACAAACCTTTACTTTATTCGTATGATAAATCTAATTACACGGCTTAGCAAAACAAATTGTATGAAACGCTTGCGTTTATTTTGTCAGTTAATTCCTGAACTTGTTCGATTGAAGTCTTGTGACAACTTTCGAGTGGAAATTTACAATCTGTTCGTAAATATTTAAGTAAGCCAGTGGTTATGGGGCATGAAGCTAAACTCGTATATTTACTAGCTTGGTGTAATTTACACTTATTTTTGAGTGGAAATCGACAATTTATTCGTAAATAATTAAGTTAAGCCAGTGGTCATGGGACATGAAGCCTAACTCATTTATTTAGTGTAATTTACACTTGTGGATCTATGATGATCCTTTGGTGGAGTTTCGGCTCAAATTTGTAGGGTAGCGACCCATGGTCTTCGGACCGTTTGTGGAGCTCCGGCTCAAAGGTCTTCGGACCGTTTGTGGAGCCTCGGCTCAAATTGATGGTTAGCGACCATGGAATAACGTTCCGTTTGTGATGCACGTGTTGGTGAATTTTCATGCTCACGTTCGTGATAGGCATCCCCTTTGTGATTTCTGGATTTCTAATTGATGATTTCTAGAATTTGTGCTTCGCCAATTTTGTGATTGGCATTGATATATTTGTCAATATTTGTGGTATGGTGAATAAAATAAAGAATATGACATTCTTTTTTTATTTCTGAGATTCTCGGGATATTGTATGATTTTCGTTGTTGTTAAATGTATTTTTGTCATAGTATGACATTATTGTTATCATACGTTCTAATCATTTATCTCATCCTATCTCATTTTATTTGATATTTATAGCTAGACTGATCCGTTTATTATTTTCTTGTTAAATAATACTTGGATCAGACCGAGATGTTACAGGTGTTTCTGCTTGATTCCTTATCAAGAACCAACATGACTTTTGGCTAACTACTTTAGATTTGTAGTTTTCGATGTTATACATTCGAGATAGAAACTCTTTGATGTATACATATTCTTTTGTCTAGCTCTTGTACCTATTATTTTGTAATATTGTGGATCTTGTTGACCACTACTCTGATGTACACTTCTATGTATTACATTCATATCTGTTTCCGCCTTTGTGATATGGATATCTGTGACTGATTTGTATTATGCTTATTTTATATTTGTTTCCGAAGACCACATAGCCACTGTGTAGTTTTGAGTTTGTATCGGTATGTCGGATTTCCTCTTGAAATGAAATGCATGTTATACTATCTAACATATCGGTGCTCGCACAAAGCAATTACACGGATGGTAGCTCCTCAACAGACTTATTTTTCGTGCTACTTGACGGCATTACCTCGTAGTGTCATTGGCTAGCGTGAGTATAGAGGTGGGGTGTCACAGCTTGGTATCAGAGCCAAACTTCGGAACAATGTAGAATAATGTAGCAAGGATCATCGTCCTAAGTCCTTCTTAGGAGTCGTGCCTTAAGATTTATCCGAGTCATTGGACCAATTCTATCCTATTTTCTTTTATGAAGCCTTATTTTATTAATCAAGTTTGTTTAATATTTCATTCTGAGAATAATCTTTTTTCTCTTCTTTCTTTAAGAAAAAGAGATGGTTAATTCCGACAGTCCTAGCGCTGGTCAATCTAGTAGTCCTTATCTGAATGGCGTATTCATGTCTGCCCAATAACTTTTGGATATTGTAAAGAATCAAAGGTTTATATGTGCTTTGAGTAAGGACCACTATGTAAATGTCAAAGGCCTATTTCTTGTCGCTTGCAAAAATTCAGATCATCATATTTCTGCATGCCCCATACTTCAAAGCAAGAAGACAGGGAAACAAGAAACTCCGGTAGCAAAGACTCCTACCTCTAGTCGAGGACAATGCTACAATTCTGGTTCTAAGGACCATTACGTAATTAAGTGCTCAAAACCCCTATATTGCCGCTATTGCAAAGGTTCGGGTCATCATTTATCTAAATGTCCCAAACTTCCAAGCAAGAGGGAGGGAAAGCTAAATATTGTGCAAGCGTCTAGTAGCAATTCTCTTGGTCAAGGTATTTTTCATCCAGTCCTTGATGATATTTGTTTTGTGATTATCCTATTCGAGTTCTTGTTGATATGGGTTCATCTCATTATTTTTATATCAAAAGAACTTGTCGATTCTTTTTCTTTAAATATTTTGGGCTTGATGACTTCACTGAGAATTGCGAATCCGGATAGTGGATCTGCAACGCTCAGTTTGTTTTGAAAAGATGTCGAGATTATTTTATGTGATTATTCTTTTCGGGCCGATTTGCATGTTAAGCGTTACTTAGGCTTCGGAATTGATTTTTGTGAAAGGATTGGCTTAATCACTATGAAGCCATATCCCATGTCCCGTGTGGACTATCTATTTTCGACATCCTCAATCTGTTATGCAAATTTCTATTTTCCTTGATGATTTCGATTCCGATTTGGTGGCATCATTTTATTCTCTAGACTCACTTAAGATGTTATTCTCCTCATTCAAGTAGTTTGTGAAATTTTCCGGTATCTTTGAGCTTGTTTTAGGATTATCACCTAAGCAAATCTATTGAGTGGTACTAAGGTCTTTTTAGTTCGGCTTTGCCACCAATTTTCATTAGCTATGAGCTGCAGACGATAGCGATCCACTAACCGCAATCCGCACTCAATTATGATTCTTATAAATGGCTTGTTATGCCATTTGGTTTGACGAACCATCCAGACTCTTTCATCCATCTTATCAATCGAGTGTTCCACGAATATCTCGATGAGTCCGTTTTTGAATTGGTTGATTATGGATGAAAACAGCAATTTAAAATTTTACAAATCTTTTTCATAAGATATTTATAAGTATAATTTGGATTTTGTTCTTAAAACAAGCAAAGAATATTCGTAAAGTTTTTAAGAGACATTTTTATCATATAAAAGATGATTTTGTGTTGTTTTTCCCCTTGAGTGCTT
Organism: Allium cepa; assembly: GCA_030765085.1. Classification (NCBI taxonomy): domain Eukaryota; kingdom Viridiplantae; phylum Streptophyta; class Magnoliopsida; order Asparagales; family Amaryllidaceae; genus Allium; species Allium cepa. Next base: position 54,331,942 of record CM060935.1, on the reverse strand, counting down.
TAAGAATGCTGGTCGATGCGTTTGATCAACGTTATCGATAGGAATTTCCTAAACGCTATGATGAGACAATCAGACACAGTAAATTGACTTGTAATAAGTAAAAAAATTTAGAAAGATGATTACATAAAGTTAATTGTAATTTTGAAAGTCTTAGCTTTTCGGAAAAGAAAATCAATTAAAAGAACTCTTTTCCGATACTCATATTCTTGTGGTTCCCGAAGAAAACCAAGACTTCACTGTTTGTACCGATGCTAGTCGTATTGGTTTGGGTGCCGTTCTCTTGCAAAAGGGAACGTTCTATCATTTATGCTTCTATACAATTAAAGCCTATCGAGAATAGGTATGCCACTCATGATCTAGTGCTCGCGGCTGTTGTTTTCGCTTTTAGAAATTTGGCATCATTATTTTTGGAAAAGAAATTTGTTCTCTACACCGATCATAAATCTTTGAAGTATTTATTTTCTCAAAACGAACTTAATTTGCATCAACAACGTTGGCTCGAGTTCCTTGCGTCTTATGATCTTGATATTCTTTATACTCCCAGAAAGGAAAATCTTGTTGTCGATGCACTTAGCCGTAAGCAACAAACGGTTGTTTCCATGATGATGTCCGAATGGAATGATTTTTTTGACAGGTTCATCTAACGTACCGTTATTGTATTACGTCGTCGTTCCAAATTATTCGAGTTTTGGGATCCTCGAGCATACCGTTATTTAACTACGTCGTTGTACCGGCTCGATTTTCTGCTATTCATGACGTTTTCCACGTCTCTCAACTACGGAAATGCCATAGGGACTCCGATTTTATTCTTGAGGCCGGTGTTATTAAAGGAATTGAAGTTTCACCTAATTTGACTTATGAGCGAACACATCCGGACTTTCTCTCTCGTGCTCTTTAGGGTGAACTTTTTACCTCAAACTTTCTTTTGTGTTGGTAAGCTTTTATGGTTGTGACTCTTTGTTTTCTTCTTAAGAATTGCGAGGACGCAATTTCTTTAAGAATGAGAGTCTGTAACAACCCGCATATTTTACGATTATATATTTAAATATTTTATTTAAATATAGCATCGTTGGTCAGATTAAAGTCTGAAATGCTACCTTTTACAAATAGTCAAATTAGAACTCGAGACCACTTCCATTGAGTTCGAAATGTCGTTTGCGACCTTTTTAAGTATAACCATCGATATGTTTGGAGTTGAGTAGAATTTTGACATTTTCACTTAGTGCTTTGGGTTTGGGTTTCAGCCCACTGGCCCAACGCATCTTATATCCTAACTACACCCTCTATCCTCTTCATTCATTCTCATTTCCTAACACTTCAAGCTTTAAGTAAAAATGGAGGAAGAGGAGATTAGAAATTCCTAAGCCCTAGTTTTCTTTGCAAATTCAAGTTCTACCTCCAAATTCCAAAAGAAGCTTAGGTAAGCATCATATTCATCTTCTCCATCTCAATTCCTCTTCAATTTCAGAAATTTCTTATAACATAATTTAGGAAATTATTGCTTATAAGCTTAGATTCAAGCTTCTTGGGTTGAAGTGAAGAATGATTGATCTTTCCTTTTTGTTTGAGCTTCTCCTTCATTGTTTTTGAGTAAAAAGATGAGTTTTTGAACTCACATTTATGTCTAAAACTTTCTTCGTTGTTGGGTATAAACTCCTAACATCAATCCTTGTTCATTTGCTTTGAATTGAATTGGTTTTATGAATATTCCAATTTTTGGTGTTTTAAGATCAAATCTTTAAAAATCCTATCATTGATGTTTGAACATGTTTATGGTGATGTATCGAGGAGCCTATAGGGCTGGGTTGCCGATTGGCGTAAACCCCTAGCGCCCATTGCTCGTCCAATTGTCATTTGTTGGATTTTTGCCCTTGCAAGGACTAAGCTGAATATGCTTCAGAAGCAGGTCAGTCGACCGAACCAGAGGACAGAAAATGCTTTAGAAGCAGGTTCAGTCGACTGGACCAGGAGGTCAATCAACTGAACCAGGGGACAGAAAATGCTCTGTACCTGTACCAGTCGACTGACCTTATGGTCCAGTCGACTGACCTGGAAACCGAAAGTTCTCAACCACCTGGTTCAGTCGACCGATCTGCTTGCCTCAGCCCTATTTGTCTAATTTGCTTGGGTTTCCAATTTTAATATATTCGTCTTGATCCGATTTGTTGTTATTATTTATTATCGACTTTGATAACTTCTTTTTGGGGATTTTTGAGAATATCCAATTTTGATGAATTCGATATCGATTTCTATGGATCTGATTCACGTCTTCGTATGCGAATTTTTTTTATGATTGGTTGTTTTTACAATTACCTTTGTAGTTTGTCACTTTAAAATATATAAGTTTCTATACTAGTAGTAAATATCAAAACTCTTTCATCAAAACGATTTCAACACTGTTTTAATACAAAGCTCGTTTATAAAACCGTTTTCCAACCTATTAGTATATTCAAACCTTTACCTCATTCGTATGAGAAATCTAATTAAACGGCTTGGCAAAACAAGTGGTATGAAACGCTTGCGTTTACTTTGTTGGTTAATTCCTGTACTTGTTCGATTGAACTCTTGTGACAACTTTCGAGTGGAAATCTACAATTTGTTCGTAAATATTTAAGTTAAGCCAGTGGTTATGGGACATGAGCTAAACTCATATTTTTACTAGCTTAGTGTAATTTACACTTATTTTCGAGTGGAAATCTACAATTTGTTCGTAAATAATTAAGTTAAGCCAGTGGTTATGAGACATGAAGCCTAACTCATTTATTTAATAGCTTAGTGTAATTTACACTTGTGGATCTATGATGATCCTTTGGTGGAGTTTCGGCTTAAATTTGTGGGGTAGCGACCCATGGTTTTCGGACCGTTTGTGGAGCTTCGGCTCAAAGGTCTTCGGACCGTTTGTGGAGCTTCGGCTCAAAGGTCTTCGGACCGTTTGTGGAGCTTCGGCTCAAAGGTCTATGGACCGTTTGTGGAGCCTCGGCTCAAATTGATGGTTGGCGACCATGGAATAGCTTCCGTTTGTGATGCACGTGTTGGTGAGTTTTCATGCTCCCGTTTATGAGTTTGTGATAGGCCTCCCCCTTTGTAATTTCTGAATTTCTAATTGATGATTTCTAGAATTTGTGTTTAACCAGTTTTGTGATTGGCATTGATATATTTGTCAATATTTGTGGTATGGTGAATAAAACAAAGAATATGACATTCTTTTTTATTTCTGAGATTCTTGAGATATTGTATGATTTTCGTTGTTGTTAAATGTATCATTGTCATAGTATGGAATTATTGTTATCATACGTTCTAATCATATCTCTCATCCTATCTCATTTTATCTGATATTTATAGCTAGACTGATCCGTTTATTATTTTCTTTTTAAATAATATTCGTATCAGACCGAGATGTTACAGGTGCTTCTGCTTGATTCCTTATCAAGAACCAACATCTGACTTTTGGCTAACTACTTTAGATTTGTAGTTTTTGATGTTATACATTCGAGATAGAAACTCCTTGATGTATACATATTCTTTTGTCTAGCGCGTGTAACTATTCTTTTGTGATAGTGTGAATCTTGTTGACCACTACTCTGATATACACTTCTATGTGTTATATTCATATATGTTTTCGTCTTTGTGATATGGATATCTGTGACTGATTTGTGTTATGTTTATTTTATATTTGTTTCTGAAGACCACATAGCCACTGTGTAGTAGTTTTGAGTTTGTATCGGTATGTCGGATTTCCTCTTAAAATGAAATGCATGTTATACTATCTGACATATCGGTGCTCGCATAAAGCAATTACACTGATGGTCGCTCCTTAACAACCTTATTCTTCATGCTAGTTGACGGCATTACCTCATAGTGTCTTTGGCTAGCGTGAGCATAGAGGTGGGACGTCAAACCTTCTTCATGAAAATTGGGGTACCGCATCATCGGGTTTTATGGATCGGTACAACTTCATGGGGCAGGGGTCGGTACCGACCCATAAGATAGCCAATACGGTCGTCTTCAACTCTTCGGTTCGTCTTGCAAAGCTTCATGATTCCATAGTTGTTTGCATCAATAGAGCTTGTTTTGGAGGCCGAATAATGGAGCTAGAGTTACAGATTCAAGAGTTCGTGTGGATTGATAGAGAATTGCATCAAATTAACAAAACAACATTGAAAATAAGGTTAACATCAAGGAGGGATCATAGGCAGAAGACGGGCTCCAATGGTGGAGCTTTTATGGATCGGTGGAATGTTTGGGTTTTGGCATTCTTGTAGAGGTTTGGAATCTGGGTTGTGATCCTGGTTGTACTTTGATTTTTAGGCTTCGTATTCATCATTCGGACATCCTACCTTGATAAATTCGAAATTTAATTCGTCGGGTTTGTCCGTATACTGCATGGTCAAAAGGCAGAATAACATTACACTTTAAAGACCATTGCCAATGTCCTTTTGAACACAATGCCTTGTTTAAGAAGGTCCGCTTTGAAGTCCTCAAGTGGTAGCATCTTTATCATGATATCCACAAACATATACAATAATAATATTGCTGCCACTTATTCGTCAATAATTAACCTTACAGCCTTCGTCTTCATTTTAAGTTTGTTAAAATTGTCTAGTTGAACTTCCGACGAAGATCTTGTCGATAAGAAATAAATTCAATAGGTTAGATGGTTTGGTAGCATTGTCAAATTATAACTCCTCAAATTAGTTTCAAGATCCTCGGTGGTTTCCTTACTACTAATTTTCGAGATCAATTTCTTTTTCAATGCAGATGGTAGTAAAGTAAAAATCCATTCGTTCGTATCTTCGTTATTTAATTTTGATTATCTTGTATTTTGTACGCATCAAAAAACGTTATAAAAAGTGGGTTATAGCATGCACCAAGATGTGCATCATGACACGGCATAACAATTACAAAAGCCATGGAGGGGTGGTTACATGAAATGTTGCACAAAATGGAACACATTATGCATCAATCAAATGGTCCGCGACAAAAAAAAAAAGATGATTTTTATTAAATTAAATAGTTAGTTGTTCATAAATTGATTTTAATTCCCATTTCAAGATCCAAAAGGCTTAACAAATAAGTAATTAGTGCATACCTGTGATGTTTTTAAAACATGTGATATTTATTATTTAGAAATGTTCATGTTAGCACTTTAAAGGCTAAAGTATTTCAAACTTACAAAATTTTATATTATTATCTAAATAACATAAATCATTGTTTTATACATGCAAGTGTTTTATATTAGTACCTCTATGATGTGAAAGATTGCACAAATGTAGTCTAGTCGATATTACCTTTTTACTTATTTTTGGTTTTGAATTTTACTATTATAGCATTATATTTTATAATATTTTTTGTAAAGATCTAGAAATCTTTGTTGAACATCTTTCAGTTAAAAAATAATAATTCTCATATTATTTTGTTTCATTAATATGAAGTACAACAAAAAAATGCATAGTAATCCAAAAAGACAAGTATTATGTACAAAAGCTCCAAGGAGCTTTAGCATCTTTGCATTTCATGCAACGTAAATAACTATGATAGTAAACAAGACAATGCGCAAATTCATCTTCAACCTATTTGCCGTTTTCCGAAATTGTAATCCTCGTTCAATTTTTTAATGGCATATTAAGCTCTAACCCTACTGTATGGTACAATGGCTACAAATGTTACAACTGATCTTTCCTCTTCATCAACTATACAAGAAATCTCCACAAACTTCATGAGTATTTAAACTTAACACCAGATGCAAAGATGTATAATGTAAGAGCACAGTTAAAACGCTACCCAATGATTGCCATAAATGATTAAAACAACTTTTAATAATAACAGCCATCAACAAAACCAACCTAGTCAACCATTTTAATCTTAACACTAACATGATAGAAAAATAGCATATAGTAGAAAGACAAGTATATAATAGTTTTATAAGCAATGAGATTGAGTGGATAAAAGAGGTAAGCACATATTTCTTCGAGAAATTTTTAGTGGTGGCTAAACCTAATTAAAATGAAAGGACGCTAATAATGAAACATCATGACTGATTGAATTACTAAACCATTGTCACGAGCACCTACATTAGATCGAGTAATTCTAAACGACTTTTGAATCACAAAAATCAAAATATCTCCAGCTGAACATGAGCAGACAAGTGAAGTAGCAACCACGGTTAATGGTTTGTACCAACTAAAGAGTGTATAACAAATCTAACTTGCAAAAGAAGTGTTGTTTCTAAATTTATTGGCTTTGTCCAATATGCGGTTGTCAGTGAATTTTGAATGAAACATGAGTGTGTGTGGCCATTTTAGCATTAACTATTGTGATGTTGAAATATTATTCTATAAGGTGGTGTTGCTTTTATTCTTAAAGTGCTCGGCATCCTCATTAGTCAAGCTACATGGCACATTTCATTCAAGTGTTTGTAACTGCATGTAACACCAATGTGGTAGCTCGCAGCCAGTGTAGACTGTATATCTACACACATGCATTGGTTGTGTTACAATCCTCAATTTCTTGGAAACGGACTCTAATACCATATGCAGTAAAATGCATCCACGAACAACACAAATATCGTTTCCAAGTTAACCACACTCATCGAGTAATCAAGTTGAGGTGTTGGCTTTTGTTCCTTTGAAGGTTACTTGAAGTGATAGCTTGATATGTAAAATATACACATACATATACATCCACTCTAGTATTAATGTTTGCAATGTCAAAGCATTATTTTTCTAGGATATTGTTTAATATCTACCGTCGAGAGAAGACCCCTTATTTGCCAGTAAAACATATGATTCTATCAAACATCAAATTTCTTGTCGGTTTTCCTTCTTCTCTATAGCCTAAATTTATACATCATCATCCCTGCATCACCCAATTTAAATTGTCCTTATGTCCATACATATATACATATATAACTTGAGCGTTAAGTCAATGAATCACAGTGGAATCCAAGAAGTAAAAACATATGTGATTCCACACACGGACAAATGATTGTGTTGAATGTAGTTGTTTAAAAGCTAACGAGGTTGTTCTTAATTAAACCTATGCCCAGCCAGTAGAAGTGCAAAATCCTTATAAATACGATCACAGTCACTTAGTAATTCAAAAAAAGATCACAGTCACTTCAGGTAGCAATCAAACTATCAGCTATCTCGCAACATGTATGGAATTGAAAATTTGGGTTCATTTTACAGAATAGAGCGCTAGTCCTCAATTCAAATATAATTGTAAACCAACAATTAAGATATGTATTCAACAAACGACTCATTACCATCATTCCAATCTTTAAATCGCTCCAATTTTCCTTCACATAAGCTCAATCTTTCCTGCAATCAAAATCCAGACGTAAAGAATCAAAATAAATATAACTAATTAAAAACACCTCGCAGAATCATTTAATAGTTACTCCTTTAAAAAACCTACCAGCTCAGTGTTAATTGCATGATCGTCAGGCCGAGTTCCATTGCATCTCAATCTCACTATTTACGGTAGACAATCAAAAACAGCATTTAAAAGTAATCTTTGTTCAAACAAATAGAACTTTTAAGTGCATGCCTGATAATAGAGTAGAAGCGGCTTTAGAAAGCATGAGAAAAGCACGTGCGCGCTGGAGAGGGGGGAGTACCGCGATGACGTCAGGTTCCGCCGCCGACAAAAAGTGGAGAAGATTGGCTTCGAGATCGTCGACGCAAGTTAGTGTGTCTTTAATTGAATCTACTACTGCTTCTGGTACAGCCATTGTTTGAAGAAGAATGCTAGGATGACGAGACGGAAATAAGGTTTTCGTCGAGGGCACGGATAGCAGGAGTACCCTTCAAAATCTATTTACTTATATTACAGAAGAGCGAAGACTCCTTGCTGACCTAAAATCTTAGGTTCTCTTTTACTTTTCGTTTTTAGTTTTGTGTTTTCGTCTATACAAATGTCCATTGTACGTATTGTTGAAAAACAATCAATTTTAAAAAATGAAATTAAAATGTAAAATTTGAAAAATGAAATTAACATGTAAAATTGAAAACAAGTAAAATTAACATGTAAAATGAAATTAACATGTAAAATTAAATTGTCCTTCGTTGTCCGTTGATCGTAGCAATGACTAAGAATTATAAATCTTCTTCTCTTATTTCTTACTATTTCTTAGTGCATGTTGAAAACACAAAACTCAAAGTACAAAACGAAACCAAACGGATAGCATTTTCAAATAATTCCTTCACGGCGTAATTTCTATTACTTTTATCCTCCCTTCCAACCGTTCCCACCCATTCCACCCACTTTCTTCCTAAACTTCTTCCGTCCCGCCATCTTCCTTTACCTTATCCCTAACAGAGCTCTTCAATTGACCATCAACCCCATTGATTTCTTCTAAATATCAACAGTTAAATTTGAAATTCTAATGTCAAACTCCTACTATAATAAACAAGTTTATCTTTCTTTCCACTGCTGCCAGTTTAAAATCAATCCCAGCCGAATGAAGCATTGAAATTAATAGTCGTCCACTTTTTGAGTTTGTAGTTGGACTGTCTACGTTTCTTCAATTTTAACTCTCATTTGCTGCTGTTTCTTTCCACATGCTATGCCTTTTTAGTTTGTTGTTGGTTTTTCATCTCGATATGTGTGTTATAATTTATACATCTTCTTTCACGTAAATATTAATTCAGCTTTGTACAATGTTGTTTCATGTTTAAATTTAATTGTTCCTCTTCTCTGTATATGTCAAACATGATTAATTTCCTGAATACTAATTTTAGTTGTTCCTTGAAATTTTACAGGGTTCTACATAATACTTTATGCTTGTAAGTTACTTATTATTTACTGTTCCTCACGCTTTACCCAAAATTGATGCATTCGGTCAAATAGTCATGTTTTAGACTAAACTGAAGATGAATTTTTGAACTAGCATGCAGCAGAAAGTTTCAACTGCCTGGCACTCTTTATTGTTGTTTTGGTTGTAAATATAGGTTGAACTTTTTGTTTAATAATATTAATCGAATACTACATTAACTTGTGTTTGTCTGTTCAGATATACAATCGACGTTGTTCAAATTTGGATCCACGGTATGATTTTTTTCTTCTTCAATTGTTTCTCTTCTCTTAGTTAAATATTTTGAAGGAAAATACCAGAAAAAACAAATTATGTTTATATCAAACATATATTACATTAACTTCCCTCCCCACATATGCGTCTACACTGCCATCCTTTCCCCACATTTGTTTTCCTTGGCTAGATATATGCAATTTAATCGCTTTTTCTTCTGTCTGTTCGTATGGCTGTCATCGTACACTAAGTCAACCTTCCCCGGTCGACTTGTTGATTGTTAACGAGTTAACTCAATTTTGGTTCCCCCTTCTCTATTCGTTGATTACAGCAAGTAAGCAAATTTGCTCAAAATTCATTAAGTTTGAAATTAAGCTTTCCTTGAAACCTGTAATGTAAGACAGCAATGTAATAAATTTATATAAGCATCCATATGCAAATGTTTACATAGATACTAAAATGTATAAAAATGAGTTATCATACAGTCAAATTTGACATATGTCATGACTCAAGTACATTGATAAATATTTGATATTACTATGTGCATAAGAAAAATTACAAATATATTGGCTTAGATCAAGTTAAAAAGCATGAACAAACAGTAATCAGTGGTTAGATATGAAGAATTCTACGATGCAGTCTAGCAAACCAGCAACAAATGCACATAAGAAACAGTGAAAATAGATCATCTTTCTCTTTTTCTTTACCTCTTCTTTCTAGGTGTAGGTGTACACAGTAATGGGTTAACTTATTATGCCAGTGAACATAGCATGTAAATGACATATGGGTGACATGTGTATGGAATTAATGATATAATTAAATTACGTCTTTAATACATCTCTTCGGTAGTCACTAAGCCAAATCCTGTGTTGACATTACTTTTATATTTTCAAAACAAAGTGGTCAATTTATAATGAGTAGTTCAACATTGACAACGCAGGTGCTGCCTAATATTTCATTACCTAATATGGATTATAAACAGAAAGGATTTGCACAAACTGACAACGTCAATATTGGTGCATGACTATGCTAAAGAAAAAATAAGATATCATTTGTTGTAACAGAATATGCGTTTTAGTTTTATTTTACTAATGATAACAAAAGGCCAACTGTATGTTAAAGTAGGAGTGTAGCATTTAACGTTCTACATCTTTCGTACATCAACTAAATTTGTCTGTGTTACTCTTTCTGTTCTGTTATGTTTCGCTCCTTTCGTTTTTGTGCTTTACAACGAGCATCAACATTTTCTCAGACGAACTTTTGGTTTATGCATGCATGTTTTTTGTTGTTGTCCTGTCATCTAATATTTAGGACATACTTATCACCTGCCTTTTCTTTCAACTGTCATTCCATAATACTGACCAGAGTCTGCAAATTGATTTATTTGGGTACTAATTGTTGTAGTTTTGTGACTTGATACCTGAAAGGTACGGATAACAAGGAGAATCCCTTCTGATTTGCACGACGATTACTATCGTCCCTTGTAATTAAACCTAAATCTCTTGACCATTTTCTCGGTTGCATCTACTGATTGTTCATGTGTTTTTCCCCTTAAAATAAGGTTTTTCCTACAAGTCAAACATTTTAGATTTGCATCTACCATAGTTGTCCAGGCAAAAAATACCCAAAAAGCCTCAGGCTCTCGCATAACGCTTTTTTTGCACCTAGGGCTTTTTTGGACGCTTTGAGCATCGTTTTTCTATTTTTATCAAAAAATGCGCTTACAAAATGCACTAAAACTCAATTTTTGATTCAAAAAATTGCATATAAATACAATATTAAGAATAAAACATCATACGATTATCACAAATCAAACTAAGAAGGCACGAAGTCATTCAAAGTCGAGCGGCTGTAGCAAAAGTCGGACGGCAACAATGATTTTGAATCTAGGGTTTTGTTTTGTTCGAGAATGATGTATTTTATGTTCGATACTGAAGCAAGACTGAAAGAACACTTTTTTTTTGCGATTGGGCTTTGGAATGCAATTGGGCTCCACATTGAACCAAACGCTAAAAATTTATTTTCTCCTCGATAATGTTGTACAAGGTGCACTTTTTTAGCACTTCACAAGTCGAGGGCTTTGACGCCTTTGGGGTTTTTTTAGCGCCTTAAGCATCATTAGCACTTTGAAAGGTAAAAAAGTTCCAGACTAGCGCCTAGGGCTCTTTGGCACCTAGGCGAGGGATTTAATAGCTATGGCATCTACTGACCGTTATCATAGTTATTTGTTTGCATGGGATAGTAACTGAAGTCACAAAATTATACTCACTGCCTGCAACTACTTACCATTCTTGAACTGTTATTTTAAACCTATTTTCACTAACTTCAAATTTTTACTATTTGTAAAATGGACGAATCCTATGATATTTTTATTGAATTATTTAATTTATTTTTTAAGTCATTCCCTTCCAACTTCTTGCTCCTACATAACATAACCTTTATTACTTTACTAATACTTTTTTATGCAGTTTCAAATCCGCTTATGGGAAAAATATGTTGTTAACGCTACCATAACCAAATTGAGGATCTCATTCCCTTGGTTTTACATGTCATGTGTATTTTGCAAAGGAATTGTACATCTCGATGGAACACAATACGTCCGACACAGAAGAGTGGCCACTCAATAGGTAGCTATAGCTTTATCTTAACCCTACAGTCGTAGGCCTATATTCTACCGACCTACCTTGCTTGGGTACCTTTTGGACATCGACATTCTACATAGTACTACTTCAACTATTATGACCACTTTTGACAAAGAGGTGGAAAGACTAATCGGTGTCAATGTGGACGAAATGATCAATATCTCAAGGATGGTTGTACATGTTCAACATATAGCTCTTATCATGGCTACTCAGTTTTTAGCATAATTTTATTTTTTATCCATTTTGTTTACTAATATTCTCCACTGCTTCCTTCAGGAAAACAGAGATATGAAAGTGCACAACATTTTCCAATAATTAGTTGGAGTAGATGTTGTTTTTTAATCCAAGCCAAATAACTACAAAATGAATAATAAAGATACATTCCTCATAGCTCGAAGAATAGCCATAAAAAATGTACCCTCCCAATTATCTTCTTCTACGTCCTAGGTATACTTTTCTCAACCAATGCATACACTGTTTTTTAAGACAGTTAAATTGATACATCACCTGTCCGCTTTTTCCAATTTATCTTTGATTTACATAACATGCTTTATATCACAACTATGGCTGGACAAAGTATAATCGTTGATATTGTAGCAACCCAAACAAGTAATATCACTACGATTGAGTCTGATTACAATGGAAAAAACCAGTATTCTGTCTTATTAGTGTTCTTATTATGTGCTCAAACTGTAGTCTGTGTCAACAATGAAAACACCAATTGCTATCCTCCTTTTGCACATATAAGAAAGGGAGGAAGAAGAGGCATTTACGTAGTTATATGTCTCCTGACACTGTTTGTTGTTACTTTCCTTTACCTACCATGTAAGTAGTTTACTTATGTTCAAAACATATGTAGTCATGTCAATATATATATACATATAACTTAGTATTGCCTTTTTTGGACCTGTTACACTATTGTTTTCCTTTGCGCTTTCCCATTATTAATACTAATCATACTCTTTTGTACAATAATATAAAACAACGGTTTTTTAACAAGATGAAGAAGAACTTGTTAATCCTGTAGAGCCTACCCATACCCAAGTATGGGTCAAGCGCATAAAGAAATAAATATGACTAGATTTTCATATTATGGACATGCTAGGCATCTCATGCAGTTTGACTTTCCTTTTTGCATTTCACTTATTTACTACTTTGTTCTCTATTGTTTACTTTAACAACATTCCTGTACCTGGTACTACTCATTGTGTGATATGATATTTTTCTTCAGCTTATTAATTCTATTTTCATTCATCTTCGATGACCGCGTTTACTACTTTTCTCTAACCTAACGTACATGCTACGCCATAATCTTAATTGCTGTGGATGATTGAGGTACACTTTTTTCTAAGTATATTACTACTTTATTTTCCCTTTGTTGTTATTGTTACCTTACTTTTTGCAAATTCCTTTTCGCATCGTTTTCCATATACCATGTCGTATTTATTCATTCTTGAAAGCCTACATGCACGCATTCATAATCATTGTCATAGTATTACTAATGTTTTGGTAAGTAATTGAATTAACAATATCACCTGCTTTCCATATATGTGCCCCTACATAAAAATACCACCTGCTTTCAAAACAGTAAAATAATAGATTAGTACCACCACTAGCCTGTGTGCGTAGCATAGGTCTCAACCTGGTTTACTTATATAGAAAAAATTACTTTTGCAATCGCAAGAATTTTTTTTTGAATAAAAGATAAGACTTCAAAATATGTTCCCTTAACAATTTTTAAGTACATTCAAGAATGTCATTTATCAAATTAGTGTAGACCCGTGCTTCGCATACAGACTGTGGTAATATTTTTGTAATCGTCATTCGTTCTATGTTTTATATTTGTAAAATTATTTGGATAAAGTCAACCTGTGATGATGTCAAAGCTAATGCATGGTACACAGATAGCCCTTTTCTATAAGCAGTAAAAAAATCAATATGGCAATGAAAAAACATACAATAAGCGAGAAAGAAAATAAATAAGCGTATAACAACTGACATAACATAAATATAATTGACTCTGGTATGAATATGCGTTATATTGAAGCTTCCATGTAATAAAATTGTCAAATAATATGAATGATACATGGTATAGACGATGTGTTTTCGTCCTATATTATTATTAAGCTATAGCATTTCTAGCTTCCTATATGTGAATGAATGCATCGTTCTTGAAATTATAGAATGATGTCAAACAAACGTATCTTCGAGAATGTAACAATTAAAATGAACAGCAAAATACTCACTCTTTTTACGGTCATTTCATCAAGCAGGTATTAAACATTATGATCTTCCCAAATTTGGAGTACTATTATCAGACGCAAAATGGACGTTGTTATGACGTTCAAAAAAATCAATATGGTAATGAGAAAAACATATACTAACGGACAATAATCAAGAAAGAAAATAAATAAGCATACGTACATCAACCAATTTTTAGGGTGACATAGTAATCATAACCACTTACATGAAACAGAACATGGCATGTATTCATTCATAGTTCTTAGCCAAAAATGTATTATCCATGTAACAATGAGTCCTTCCAAGAACTAAATACAAGTCCTATATATTTAAATAAAAGGTTATACCACAGTTTCATCTTATCAATGCGATAGAGGATCCTTAAATATAACTACTCAAATCTTTCGTTAGTAGTATGGAATTGTAAAAGGAGAAATTATTATCACAACCTACGTGTTACGTTTAAGGGCGCCTTTATCATAAATGAAGCCCAAGTAGCAAAATGCTCATTCTTTATTCAAATCTCAATCTTTTACTGGATAAATAACATTGGATTTAACGCCAACTATACAGTCATGGTACAAAAATTCAAGAATATGTGTATATATATATGTACGTACGTACGTATGTATGTATGTATATGTATATATGTATGTATGTGTGTATATATATATATGTCCCATGAAAATATGACTCAACTATTGATAGAAGTAAATTAAAATTCATTAAATCAATATTTGTGCAAAGATATTTTGTTGAACCAGAAACTTCTTTTGTTGTAAGTGGTTTTTGTTTTAGCTTATAATAAAATTTACTTAAATATATGTAACTGTAGCCGGTTAAATGTAACTTAATGAGCAAAATTAGCATACAAAACCTAATAAAAGCCATCACGCTTCATGGCTACAAGATTACTATTCTATATAATACTTGGTCATATCGTGATATGATTTATGATAGCTTATAAACTGCTTCCCATAGATCAATGTAATTTGAAGCAACATGGAGAAGCCATAAGCTTGATTTGATACTATTTCAATGTTTAGTTGAACTACATGAAATTATATTCTAGCCGAGCAAAGATATATGCTTCCAAATATAGAAAATATATCAATGCAGTAGGCAACGCTATGACTATTGTGTAAGATCTATGATGACATCTTGAAAATAATACCGAAAGAATATTATGTAGCGAAGAAAATTTTGGGTTCTGAGATCCCTAGGAAAATTATTAGCCAGCTTAAGTGTGTGGGTTTAACGGATTATGATATTATTAATGTACATCTTTTACCATTCCACTACATATAATATAAGATTTCTCAAATTTAAACCTGAAAACTCTAATTATTTGTAACTATAAAATTACTTTAGCCATAGATTATGAGATTGCAAAACATTAAAATAATTTTTTGAAGTTAAACATCAAGAGAGCCTATCACAAATTTAACTCATAAATCATGAAACTATCATGAAAATATATAGTTGGTACACCTACTACACTTCATGACTAAACCAATAGTTTGATTTTGAGCACTACACTTATATATTGATCCCAAAATGTGATATCTTGAGCAGAAAAGGGAGTGTGCATCCATATTTTTGATGATGAATAGGATAAAATCTTGAACATGCATATAAAATGATAAAGGGATCCTGAACATATTGATGAACCAGTAGTTCAAATTTCAGGCTTAGTGCCTCTGAACTGGAAGTTAAAAGTGGTCACTAAATTTTCAAAGCTCTTAGTATCAATTGTTAGAAGTGGCAGTGTAACAACCTGAAAAATTTAATTATTTTAAAAATACATTTAACTGGAAATTTTGTGAAAATTTTAAGAATTGAATTTTTATTTCAAAATTTGATATTGAAATAGTCTATTTAAACATAGCATATGATTAATTTTTAACTAAAAATATGAAAGTTTATTTTGTTATGGAATTCTATTTCAATTCAAATCGGTCAATATTTGATGATAAAAAAAGTTTTCCAAACCTGAATACTTTTACGCAGAAAATTTGTAAATCTTCTGAGTGAGACGTCATATTTCGTTTCATTAAATTTGGACTGCTTTTGTCCCGTTTATCTTATTTCTGACAAAGTAGCAGCATTTTCGGTACCGAATGTCGACTTTTGTTCCGATGATCGTACCATTAATATCTATATACCGTTTTGATCGTCTCGTCGTACTAATCTCTGCGGTATATTCATTTCTGCGTTTTGAAATCCGATACACAACGGAATTCACAAAACCAGTAACCGTGTCGGTACCGAATCTGTGAACTTTTGTTTTCTTTTGAATTTCAAACTTCAGCCGGGTCATCCAAGCAACAATAAATTGCTTTAATAATTTTTCCAATACACTGATAGACTTCCCTATTCCTAGCTATTAGAAATTTTTGAAATCATCGTCCTTGTCTTTTCTTATTCCCTGGACATTCCGAACGTTTTATAATAATAACTAATGTATAGTCGTTTCAGTATATAGCTTTTCACACATTTTGTAATAATAAAGAAAGGTGCGAACAGATACTTACCTGAAGCCCACACATATATTTATATTCGTTCGGTCTTTTCTATTGCTTCACTGGTTCATTCCACTTCATTTTTCTGTCACGTACCTCCATATTCATCTTCTACAAAGAGATATGTTTTCCTTTAAACCAAAACTTTTCACAACCGAGCCGCCCTGCTTTCTTCTTCCTCGCCCTCTTTTCTCATTCCACCTCCTTCACGCATGCTAACCTATGCCCACCGCCAGCCTACCCAACATCGGCCACAACCACCGCCCTAGCGCCGCCACTGCCTCCAACTAGAGCCAAACGGCAAGTTACCCCGTACACCTCCCCTCCCTCTCACTCGATCATGTCAACTCCAGCCGCTCTCATCATCACCTCCTCCACCCATGTTTCCAGTGCCGAGCTCGATTTCCCACTACCTCATCCAAGCCTAACACCACCAAGTTTGTATATATGTGGAATGTATAAATTATATTACATACATACATACATACATATATATATATATATATATATAATTGTTTATATTGTGGAATGGTTTTACATTTTTCTTATTCACAATTTATATTACTTATATATATATATATATATATATATATATAAATATATAGGTGTATTTAGCGCACACTACACCAGAATCCTCATTTCGCAACGGCCTTAAGCCGTAGCAAAATAATTTCGCAACGGCTATGAGCCGTTGCGAAATGGGCAGTGGTAAAAATTTCGCAACGGCTCTTGTCTGTTGCTAAATATACTTTTGCAACGGCTAAAGGCCGTTGCAGAATCTTATTTAGCAACGGCTCATAGCCGTTCCGGATTTTATTTAACAACGGCTTAAAGCCGTTGTTAAATGTAGACGTATAACTGTTTTTTTAACTATTAGCAACGGCTTTAATCCATTGCTAATTACTAATTTATTTATTTTTTAAAAAAATCGAAATTTCTTCTCTACACCAGTGACAGTCATTTCATTATCCAAATTAATACAAAAATTTGCAAATTTAACACTATCACAAAAGAAAGATTATTAAGCCAAATATTTTTCATACATTCAACACAAAAACCAAACATACCAAATGTTTGAATTATAATGTTCAACATCAACACATACCACTATATAGTACAACAGCGGAATATTACATAATACTACATTGCAATCTTATGTTTAACTTGCCTTGGTTGATTAGTCTTATGTCGCACAAATACAAATTATGAGTTCTCGCACAAATACAAATACAAATATTAACTATGTTTAACCTGCCTTGGTTGATTAGTCTTAGTTAAATTGCATACTCTGATAATTAATCATATTGCTCCCCTCTTATAACCTGTCATTTAAGGAAACATGCTGGAGTCATTGAAATGGTACAATATAAACAAAAATTGGTAATGAATTATACATACATATTCAATGAATGACTTTAAGTTTCCTAATGAAGTAGCGGTGATAACTAAAAATGATGAGCTATTGATACAACCGTTTAAGTATGAGTGGTAGCTAAGCGCATGTCAAAACTGTAATATTTTTGGCACCAAATGATAGATTGTGCATTTGAAAAAGCATGTGTTCCCAAAACTATGATATATCATACTAACATGTCTCTGTTTCTTATATATACAGAATTTACTTTAGATGTACAGTCCATTATAACTTTCATCCTTATTCCAAAGACCAAATACTTACAATTATTCAGCAAAGACTTGGGGTAATATTTGCATCCATTGCTGGTTATTATTTCTAGTCGCTTGTGCAATTTTGATGCAACAATAATACAGTTCACACTTCTGGTGTAGGTTAAAACATGCAATCTGAATCAACTATTGAACATAATGCAAATGAATTAGGAAACAACATGTTGAGTGATTTTTTTTTAAATTTATCGAGCCAAGTAAGAATACAAACCAGCAAATGGATTTTGAGCCAATACTATATAACCCCGAAGTAATGAATTATAACTCAGTGACTCAACTCTAAAATGAAGATACGGTTATAGCTTTGGATAGAGACTGTCTTTTGACGATGGGTGATCAAGTTCTGGTATTTGATATAGACAGAAATGATAAGTATGTGCATATCAAAAATAGAGGGCATGTAACAAAAGCTCGTAGAATTTATAGTTTTGAGGTTGCCGTGTCGAATAGGTTTGATGGGTTAAATTATTTGAGAAAAACTGGAATGAACCTTCAGATTAGTTACCTTAAACAATAAAACTCAACGTGTGTTTGAAAGACATATGCTATAAACTTCCCTAAAAATAAAATTTCAAAATAGTTTCAGATTAGTTACCTTAAGGATTCCATTTTCCGCATTGAATCTACCAGCAGCTATAGTAGCACCTCCAGCTAGGAAGCTAGAATGATGAAACATCCCTTTCCTTTTCTTCAAATCAGAGGATCAAAATGTAAAAATTAAATTAAAACTCAAAAAATAACAGGAAGCAAAAATATTTAACTTAAACACCCACCTTGCCAGCGTACAACTTATGTGAGGTGCTCATTACAAAAATCCACTTGGAACTTTTTGGTCCATCAGTAATGGTATCAAGTAGATCTCCAGTTTGCTTGTGCACTATTTTCCCGTCTGAAACAATATACTCGAAGTGTTCTCTCTCTTGCTGCAAATAGAATAGTTTCACGGGCCAAAGTTAAAAACACCAGAACTTCACATAATTTAATTATTCCAGAAATAAAGTCTTAATGATAAGCAGTTCACAATTTCACATGCTACATGGTTAGTGCACAGTAAATGGTTGCAAGTATAGTACAAGTTGATCTACAAAGGCACTGCAGTGGGGTAAATTAATGACCATTCACTTACTGGAATATTGAGTAACAAGCTAAGGAAACTTACAGGTCCAAAATACTCGACACATTGTTTCCGAAGTAATGACCTTGGGCATTCAGGTAGGTCAACATTTTTTCTAGCACCAATATCCAACCTACAAAGATTTTCCGTAATGTATCATAGTATCCTTCTTTACTACTGTCTATTGTATGCAAAAAAGTAATCAAATTCACACTTTGGCATATATCTCAAATTCTAGCAGCTATAGAATGCAGTATATGTTTACAAATACATAAGTTGAACTCACTTGAAAGTTTCACTTTGCATGTTGTTATATCTTCTTTTTTAATATCTTGGGTAAAATATCAATAATTAAGAGCGGATATTTTTAACTTTCAAACACACGTTGAAGACAAAAGCTTATAACATATGTCTTTCAAATCCTATACATATATTAATCAAAAGTAAAAGTGATAGAACACGAAATGTGCACGGTGCTTTTCGGAAAATAGGTCCAAATATACTATTTTTGACCTCATACTACTTTTATGCTATGCAATTCAACATATAAAACAAAGTACCAAAAATAGCTGAAACAAAATTCAAATAAAACTGTTGATGAAACTGATTTGAATAGAAAACAATAAACTATTGCTTGGAAATGACCAAATCCTAAAATCTGGGAAAGCCGCAATTGAAATTTAAATAAAGGCGGGTTTTGAACTAAAAAGCATAGCGTGAATATAGCAGAAAAATTAAAATATATTATTTATCCAAGCTATAGCAGAAAAATTCACCAGTAAAAGAATGGCTGGCCCTCAGTACTTTCACACTATTTTACATAATAGATGTGCAAATTGTGGCCATATCGGTGCCTTGGATCGATCTATATTGACAATATAATTTAAGGCATGAATTAGCATTTTGATTAGAAAAATCATAGGATAAAGATGGTTTCAAGTAATTTTGGGAGCAACAGAAAAATCATAGTAAAGTTGTTAGTCCCTAATCTGAACATTGTACACTAGGAATGACTTATTATCCAATATTATGCATCTGCTCCTTTGTAACGACCCAGAATTTTTGAACATTTGAAAATGAAATATTTTATTAATTTTAAATATTTGAATGATGGTTTGATTTGAATTTCAAATTTTCAAAATGAATTTGGCGATTAAATTTTAGAATTTAATCTATTCAAAGTTGAATAAAAATTTGAATCTTCAATTTTAAGTCGATTAAAAATATTTCAAAGGCTTGTAAAATTCATATTGATAATACTGAAGATAATACAAGCTTCATAATTTAATTTGAAACTACTTTGTTCAGTTTTGAAATTATATCGTTTGAATCGATATTGAAAAATAGTCATTTTTCACACAGTCTTGAAATTCGACAAACCAGTTCCATTGGGTCCGTAATATTGAATTATTCTCGGATTTCAAATTTCGTATTTTTCGGAGTTGATATGTGAGCACACGGTGAGTAAACGCATTGAAATTTTCAACGTATTCAATTTAAATTTAGTCAAACAGTAGCACGTTCTTCCTTTAAAACACGCCCCTTTGTTTCAGCCGAGTATCACGCCAAAAATCATGGAAGAAATCGCGCAACCATGCTTCATTCGATTTTAAATATCACGTCTCCTCCCTTTCCAGATTTTCAAATCGAAGAAAATCAAAATGGCCGATGCTTCTTGATAATGGCGACATCTCCTTTCCCTTTCTCTCGTTCTCCCTCTTCGATTAAATTACCAGCCGCTACTTATATAAAAAAAAACACAAATCACCGAAGCCTTCTTAAATCCCAAATCGAGTTCCCTCTTCAGAAGAAAAACAAAATAAAAAAATAAATGGCCGAAGCGACAGTGTCGCGATCCAAGTTAGGGCAGGCTCAGGAATCGATGGCCGCGTGGTGCTGTTCAATGGAGGCTCGTGACTGGCGTCTGGGTTGGCGCGGAGACGGTCGCGCTCGACCTAGGGTCTCGACGTCGCGCGGGTTGGAGGGGTTCTCGAGCAGATCAGGATCGAGGCAGTGGTCGAGGCAGTGGCGAGTGAAGGGGCTACTGTTGCTCGAGTTGAAGGTTGGTTCGCGAAGAGTCGTTGGTGCAGTTTGGAGCTTAGTTAGGGTTGCGACGGCAATCGAGCTGGGAAGCGTGCTGGGTTGGTGTTCGATCGGCGACGTGGTGGAATCGTGATGGCAGAGAGGTATTGTTTTATTAAATGAAATATAAAAGTCCCAGTATTTAATTTTTACAGTAGGTTAAATTTTAAAATCTTGATTTGAAATTAAGAAATTACAGTAAAGTAATTTACTGTTGTACTTGCAGAAATTTAAAGAGAAATTATTTATAAAAAATTTGATGATAACTATATGTATATGCAGTTTTTAAATTTATATATACATAAAAAAAAAGGGATTTTAAATATTGGAGGAATTTATATGAGTAAAATGTTTGAAATATATATGTAAATGAGATTTTAGTCTAGATTTAAAGGAATTAGTTAAAATCACATTTTGAATTTTTAAATGAAATTATTGGTTGAGTAAATAAATTTAAATAAAAAAAATTAGTTTAAAATTTATGATTCGTTTAAATAAAATCATTAGTATAAAATTTAAATTTTTGGTTAAAGAAATTTATTAAAGGGATTGGTTTAAAACAAAACCATTGAACAATTGAAATTATCAAATGAAAATTTAATATTTGATCTGTTCGAATATTAATAAATTGTGTAAATATTTATACAAGGTATAAACCAAGAAAATCGAGTCAAGATGGAAATGGATTGCAAATAAAAGCAAAGGTGAGAACTTCTCACTCAAAAAAATTTATAAGTTGGATTTGCAGTTATTGATTGATTTCTATTTGGTTGTGATATTAGATATAGTAGGATATATCTATATGTATAGCAATATATATATATATTGGCATATGTATATATTGGAGTTGTTGATTTCCCGCATTGTATAGCGGATGAGACCCTATTGTTCCGCCTATTAAGCGGATAATATTTTATAAATCCCATATACCGCGATATTCCGTCTTGAAGCGGGATTGGTATTGCGCTAATGTCTGTGGATGCAGGGAAACAGGTTGGAGGGATCCAACTGGATTACTCAACCGTATTTATTTATTTACATATATTGTGATATTTGTTTGTTTATCATATCGATATATGATGTCTGAAAGTCGTGATTGACTATTTGATGTGTTGCATCATCGGATCCATTTTTGAAGTTTAAAAACAACGATTTTGATTTTTAAGGGATTTCCTATAGTGATTTTTTTTGAAAGTATACGTTTATAAAATATTTTTTTTTGAATTGATTCATTTTAAATAAATAAACGTCATAATGTTAATGTTATAAAAATTATGCTTTTGAGAAATATAGTTAAAAGTTGATTTTTGAAAATATGGGATTAATGATTTTATAAAATAGTTTAAATTAGGATTTCTGAATTTATTATAAAAAGTTTAAAAATAGGATTTATGAAATTTGATTATTTTATAAATCAAAATGATGAAATTATAAAGGAGTTTAAAGACGTTTTAAAAGAATAATGTAAATTGATCCATATAAAAGATTTATAAATTGATATTTATAAATAAAAAAAATATTGGAATTGTAAAACGAGCTTTTATAAGTGTTAGAATGAATTGTGAATGAATTTCATAAATGAATGAAATCTATAGGATTATAACGGTGAAGTTATAAATGGAATTTTATAAATAGTAGGTTTATAAAATTTGTAAAGTTATTTAAAAGAATAGATTTTGGATAAATAAATGAATCTTATGACTTATAAGATTTATAATTTGGGAAGTTAAAAGAACAATTTTGTAAACAAATAAATTATAAGTATTTAACTTATAATATGGACTTTCGGTATATAATTGAGTTATAAATCGAATAGGTTAATAAAGGAAATTTATAAGAGGAAGTGTTATAAAATAAATAGAAATGGAATTTATAAACATTGTTTTATAAATCCGCAACGACTTATTTTGATAAGTAAATTGTTGTAACTTATTAATGGAGTTATATTCACGTTTTAGACAGTGAATAATCCTTTAAAACAAAATGTATAGAAATGATGAAATTGGTTAACAAGGTATATTCACGTTTTTGAATAGTGAATAATATGTTAAAGAAAATGTTTTGGATGTGATGTTTTTAAACAGAATTAAAACGATCTAAAGATGTTTAAAATGTATTAACTATCGAAACCATAGATTTCAATATTCATTGTTGAAATAGACGTTTTCGAGAAATAGAAGGAAATAGTGGACTATAACACTGTTGTTATAGTAAATGATTTCCGAAAGGAAATGTTTGTATAGTATTGGGATTTATATATCTATTTTAATTTCGAATCCCTATACTAGCGATTTTGGGTTGTCGTAACGATGTTTTACGCAACATTCGTTTTGGCCCAAATAAATATGTTTAAGAGAATGATTTCCTTAAAGAATGAAATATATACTTAATTTCGATTTAAGTATATTGAATATTTTCCAGGTATAGAAAATAAAAAGATTTGTGAATTACTTATAAATGAATAAGTATGGAAATGTTTTTTCCAATATTAAGTGAATATTTTGAATTTATCTTTTTGAAGATAAATTGAAAATGAATATTAGAAATCGAATGGAAATCGTATATTCATAAATATTTTGGAATGTAAATTCACTATGGAATTTATAAATGAAAGGGGGAAATTGTTTAAAAATAAATATTGATTTATTTTTGAAGTGTGAAAATTATATATCTTGTAAAGATATTTTTGGAAAATAAATAATTTGGAAAATTATTTGGAATCTGGTGATGTTGTGCATATCCATTGATAGTTCAATAACCGACTATCAATATTTACCCTTGAATAGGTATTTGTTGTGATTTGCTTGAAATTGAATGCCACACTTTTTTTTTTAAAATAAGCGCTCACTATTCGGGTTAACCGGGAAAGGACCTTGGGGTCGTATAACCCATTCCGAATATGTGATACGTCGTTATGAATTGCATTTGAAGACCGGTGTTGAAGACCGGATATTTTTCGAAAACGAAAGGGTTTCTTGTCGATTGTCTCTGCACTGGCTGATCCCCGGTATAGAGATTTCCATATGTGTTGGTAAGTCCCGACGTGATTAGAGATTATCCGGATTGCAAGGACTTCGTTGTAAGTGCCTTCGGTTCTGTTCGATCCCGGAACAGACTTGTATGGATAGTATGTCTGACATTACAAATTGAGATATAAAGCTGATTTCTTTCAAATATATTTCTGTTGGTGGCGGAGAATTTATTCTCTTAGCTTAACACCCTTCTCTGGGACGTACGAGCTCAGAGGTTATATAGTTGAAGGTTATCGGCAATATATTCCCAATTTGGTAATGTGACATGCTGAGTGTTGCTGTGAAATGATCATTAGTTGATCATTTGTGATATGATCATTTGTTTGATCATTTATCTTTGTGATCATTTCTATGATCATTTGTTGACCCAAAGCACAGTTTTTGTATAAAGCGTGGCTTTGTGGACGAGACTTCGTCGAGCCTCACACCCCGAAATCGTCAAAACAGGAAAGATGCGACAAGGTTATGAGGGGTAGCTCCCTTTAAGGTATGTGCATTTCCTTCTGGAAAAGGGTGGTATCATGGTATGGAGCCCAGATGCTTACTCATGTTGAAACACTTTATTTATTATCGTGTGATGTTGATTACGAGCGCTCGGATAAAGGTCCCAAAGGACCGGGGGATGTCATACTCGTGTCAGTAGTTACCCAGTGAGGGGTAACCCGACCTTGTATTGGCAAAGATTCGGTTAGGTTCTCGGGGACGTCCTTCTAGAGGCGTTCTCATGTGGCAATGGGAAGTTCCTTGTCCTGACCATTTGTTGGAAATCCAAAGAAACAATACGATCTTGTACGGTTTTAGTTGTATAACCTGCCATGGAATGTGGCGGTAACCTGCTATTGAACATGGTAGCTATAGTAGGCATAAGTGCGAAATGTCTATACTGGCTAAGATTTATATTCTACTTTCGAAATGTTTTCTACACTATGCACTAGTAATAATATAAAATGTTTCTTTTAATACGTATCAAGCATCTTTGACTATCATAAGGAGAAATCTCCTCCGATTCTGCGTTTGCATTGTGTGTGTGTGCGGAAGGCCTTATGGTAGTCTCATTTTTAAAAGCATTGCGAATTGACTTTAAAAATATTCTTCTATTTTGATTTTAAAGATAAATAAACTGTTTTGAGTTCTCACACCAGTCACATGACTGACTCGGAGTTTATTGATTTCTTTCCTAAACTCTGGGTGCCCACCAATTTCCACACGGGCAGTCAAGAGTTAGGTTTATCAGGATATTCTGGATATTCAGGAGTTGCTGGAGGCAAGATGGATGGCATGGCGTATTACTAGTATATAGTATTTATTTTCCGCTGTTTGTTGTTGTACACTCTGATAATGAAATGTAATGTAATGTGATGTAATGTATAAAATATACAGTTTTTTTGATTTATGAATATTCATTTATCTATTATATGTTGTTCCGCTGCGAATTGTGAGCTTCTGATATTGTTCTGTTGTTTTCTTTCTGTTCTGTTCTATTTTTCTCTCTCCTTCTCTCTTCTTCTACCTCTTTCTTCTTCTTAAAACCATAACGGTTCGGTTTTTCGGCATCGAAAAATTCGAAACGTTACATTTGGTATCAGAGCATATGGTTAAGCGACAACCATGGCTCTGCTGGGTATTACTCATTAGAGATAGAGTCAGTAGTACTCTAGAATGAGTTTGAGTGTAATAATAGATATGAGCGCGTATTTGTTAGTGAATATAAAATTGTTTTTGAATCGGGTAAATAAGATAATTTTGCCCAAAACTATTTTTGTATAGAAAAGAAATGATTTTCTATGAATTATTATAGTATATGGTTGCATGGTTGTTAGGAAGTAATAATATTAAATTATTATCATTAGTATATGGAATTAAGTAAGAAATAAATTGTAAATAAATGAATTGGAAATGAATGATGAAATGAGATTTGATTTGATCAAATTGAATAAAAATCAAAACTTGGAGAAAATAAAATAAAAAGGATTGAATTCAAGTAAACTAACTTGATAAATTATTAATTCATGGACTAATGAATTGGTTAAATTAAAGTTTAGTCCCGAGCTAAATTGGAAGATAAATTTGAATTTGTATATAAATTCAAGTGAGTAAAAGAAATAGAATTGAAATTTAAAATGAATAAGTGAATGTACTAATTGAAATGAATTAGTGAATGAAACTAATTTAAAGTAGTGATATGAATTAGTAAACGAACGTTAAAAGATAAAATTCAATATTCAGAATAGAAGATAAATTGAATTCAAATGGAATTGAAATTGTGAATTGAATTCAAATGAAATTGAAATGTAAAATTGAATGAGAATGAATGTGTAACTTCAATAGTGAAGTAAAAATGTATAAGAAGCATATATTGGAAATTTTGTAATGAATTGGCAAAATGGTTTGAATGTTGGAATTGGATATTATGACTAGCAGGATATACAGGTGTATTAAAAGAAATGGAATTGGGATTTTGATTTCAAAGACAAAATTGAATTGCTCGACAAAAAGGTACGTATTTCAATTTCAGTATGAAATTTGGTGATTTTCTTCTCCAACCACTTGGCTTTCTCTTTTCTTTTTGATTCTGAGGGGCCGTGGTGCCATTTTGTAGTCGTATCGAGCTAGCCGCGCAAAAGAGACGCTAGCGAAATTTTTCAAAAATTTAGGGTGTTAGAAAATTTTTGAGAAATTTCGAAAGTTAAAATTTGAATTTAAATTAAATTTGAATTGTTAGGAAAACAATGTTGTCTGAAACTTATAATTGAAGTTGGAAAGTTAATAGAAATGATAATGGATCTTTAATAAAAAAAAAGATTTTTTTTAGAAAGTTGATAAAACTATTTGGATTGTGAAAAATAATAGACAGAATAAGGGCATTCTTCTTAACTTGTAATTTCGGGACGAAATTCTTTTAAGGGGGAAGATTGTAACGACCCAGAATTTTTGAACATTTGAAAATGACATATTTAATTAATTTTAAATATTTGAATGATGGTTTGATTTGAATTTCAAATTTTCAAAATGAATTTGGCGATTAAATTTTAGAATTTAATCTATTCAAAGTTGAATAAAAATTTGAATCTTCAATTTTAAGTCGATTAAAAATATTTCAAAGGCTTGTAAAATTTATATTGATAATACTGAAGATAATAGAAGCTTCAGAATTTAATTTGA
The DNA here is from genome assembly GCA_030765085.1 of Allium cepa. NCBI lineage: Eukaryota > Viridiplantae > Streptophyta > Magnoliopsida > Asparagales > Amaryllidaceae > Allium > Allium cepa. The sequence continues at coordinate 54,304,433 of CM060935.1, read as the reverse complement.
AACTACTTTGTTCAGTTTTGAAATTATATCGTTTGAATCGATATTGAAAAATAGTCATTTTTCACACAGTCTCGGAATTCGACGAAACCAGCTCCATTTGATACGTAATATTGAATTATTCTCGGATTTCAAATTTCGTATTTTTTGGAGTTGATATGTGATCACACGGTGAGTAAACGCATTGAAATTTTCAACGAATTCAATTTAAATTTAAATTTAAATTTAGTCAAACAGCAGCACGTTCTTCCTTTAAAACACGCTCCTTTGTTTCAGCCGAGTATCACGCCAAAAATCTTGGAAGAAATCGCGCAACCATGCTTCATTCGATTTTAAATATCACGTCTCCTCCCTTTCCAGATTTTCAAATCGAAGAAAATCAAAATGGCCGATGCTTCTTGATAATGGCGACATCTCCTTTCCCTTTCTCTCGTTCTCCCTCTTCGATTAAATTACCAGCCGCTACTTATATATAAATAAAAACACAAATCACCGAAGCTTTCTTAAATCCCAAATCGAGTTCCCTCTTCAGAAGAAAAACAAAATAAAAAAATAAATGGCTGAAGCGACAGTGTCGCGATCCAAGTTAGGGCAGGCTCAGGAATCGATGGCCGCGTGGTGCTGTTCAATGGAGGCTCGTGACTGGCGTCTGGGTTGGCGCGGAGACGGTCGCGCTCGACCTAGGGTGCCGACGTCGCGCAGGTTGGAGGGGTTCCCCAGCACATCAGGATCGAGGCAGTGGTCGAGGCAGTGGCGAGTGAAGGGACTACTGTTGTTCGAGTTGAAGGTTGGTTCGCGAAGAGTCATTGATGCAGTTTGGAGCTTAGTTAGGGTTGCGACGGCAATCGAGCTGGGAAGCGTGCTGGGTTGGTGTTCGATCGGCGACGTGGTGGAATCGTGATGGCAGAGAGGTATTGTTTTATTAAATGAAATATAAAAGTCCCAGTATTTAATTTTTACAGCAGGTTAAATTTTAAAATCTTGATTTGAAATTAAGAAATTACAGTAAAGTAATTTACTGTTGTACTTGCAGAAATTTAAAGAGAAATTATTTATAAAAAATTTGATGATAACTATATGTATATGCAGTTTTTAAATTTATATATACATAAAAAAAAGGGATTTTAAATATTGGAGGAATTTATATGAGTAAAATGTTTGAAATATATATGTAAATGAGATTTTAGTCTAGATTTAAAGGAATTAGTTAAAATCACATTTTGAATTTTTAAATGAAATTATTGGTTGAGTAAATAAATTTAAATAAAAAAAATTAGTTTAAAATTTATGATTCGTTTAAATAAAATCATTAGTATAAAATTTAAATTTTTGGTTAAAGAAATTTATTAAAGGGATTGGTTTAAAACAAAACCATTGAACAATTGAAATTATCAAATGAAAATTTAATATTCGATCTGTTCGAATATTAATAAATTGTGTAAATATTTATACAAGGTATAAACCAAGAAAATCGAGTCAAGATGGAAATGGATTGCAAATAAAAGCAAAGGTGAGAACTTCTCACTCAAAAAAATTTATAAGTTGGATTTGCAGTTATTGATTGATTTCTATTTGGTTGTGATATTAGATATAGTAGGATATATCTATATGTATAGCAATATATATATATATATATATATATATATATATATATATATATTGGCATATGTATATATTGGAGTTGTTGATTTCCCGCATTGTATAGCGGATGAGACCCTATTGTTCCGCCTATTAAGCGGATAATATTTTATAAATCCCATATACCACGATATTCCGTCTTGAAGCGGGATTGGTATTGCGCTAATGTCTGTGGATGCAGGGAAACAGGTTGGAGGGATCCAACTGGATTCCTCAACCGTATTTATTTATTTACATATATTGTGATATTTGTTTGTTTATCATATCGATATATGATGTCTGAAAGTCGTGATTGACTATTTGATGTGTTGCATCATCGGATCCATTTTTGAAGTTTAAAAACAACGATTTTGATTTTTAAGGGATTTCCTATAGTGATTTTTTTTGAAAGTATACGTTTATAATTTTTTTTTTTGAATTGATTCATTTTAAATAAATAAACGTCATAATGTTAATGTTATAAAAATTATGTTTTTGAGAAATATAGTTAAAAGTTGATTTTTGAAAATATGGGATTAATGATTTTATAAAATAGTTTAAATTAGGATTTCTGAATTTATTATAAAAAGTTTAAAAATAGGATTTATGAAATTTGATTATTTTATAAATCAAAATGATGAAATTATAAAGGAGTTTAAAGACGTTTTAAAAGAATAATGTAAATTGATCCATATAAAAGATTTATAAATTGATATTTATAAATAAAAAAATATTGGAATTGTAAAACGAGCTTTTATAAGTGTTAGAATGAATTGTGAATGAATTTCATAAATGAATGAAATCTATAGGATTATAACGGTGAAGTTATAAATGGAATTTTATAAATAGTAGGTTTATAAAATTTGTAAAGTTATTTAAAAGAATAGATTTTGGATAAATAAATGAATCTTATGACTTATAAGATTTATAATTTGGGAAGTTAAAAGAACAATTTTGTAAACAAATAATTTATAAGTATTTAACTTATAATATGGACTTTCGGTATATAATTGAGTTATAAATCGAATAGGTTAATAAAGGAAATTTATAAGAGGAAGTGTTATAAAATAAATAGAAATGGAATTTATAAACATTGTTTTATAAATCCGCAATGACTTATTTTGATAAGTAAATTGTTGTAACTTATTAATGGAGTTATATTCACGTTTTAGACAGTGAATAATCCTTTAAAACAAAATGTATAGAAATGATGAAATTGGTTAACAAGGTATATTCACGTTTTTGAATAGTGAATAATATGTTAAAGAAAATGTTTTGGATGTGATGTTTTTAAACAGAATTAAAACGATCTAAAGATGTTTAAAATGTATTAACTATCGAAACCATAGATTTCAATATTCATTGTTGAAATAGACGTTTTCGAGAAATAGAAGGAAATAGTGGACTATAACACTGTTGTTATAGTAAATGATTTCCGAAAGGAAATGTTTGTATAGTATTGGGATTTATATATCTATTTTAATTTCGAATCCCTATACTAGCGATTTTGGGTTGTCGTAACGATGTTTTACGCAACATTCGTTTTGGCCCAAATAAATATGTTTAAGAGAATGATTTCCTTAAAGAATGAAATATATATTTAATTTCGATTTAAGTATATTGAATATTTTCCAGGTATAGAAAATAAAAAGATTTGTGAATTACTTATACATGAATAAGTATGGAAATGTTTTTTCCAATATTAAGTGAATATTTTGAATTTATCCTTTTGAAGATAAATTGAAAATGAATATTAGAAATCGAATGGAAATCGTATATTCATAAATATTTTGGAATGTAAATTCACTATGGAATTTATAAATGAAAGGGGGAAATTGTTTAAAAATAAATATTGATTTATTTTTGAAGTGTGAAAATTATATATCTTGTAAAGATATTTTTGGAAAATAAATAATTTGGAATCTAGTGATGTTGTGCATATCCATTGATAGTTCAATAACCGACTATCAATATTTACCTTTGAATAGGTATTTGTTGTGATTTGCTTGAAATTGAATGCCACACTTTTTTTTTTAAAATAAGCGCTCACTATTCGGGTTAACCGGGAAAGGACCGTGGGGTCGTATAACCCATTCCGAATATGTGATACGTCGTTATGAATTGCATTTGAAGACCGGTGTTGAAGACCGGATATTTTCGAAAACGAAAGGGTTTCTTGTCGATTGTGTCTGCACTGGCTGATCCCCGGTATAGAGATTTCCATATGTGATGGGAAGTCCGAACGTGATTAGAGATTATCCGGATTGCAAGGACTTCGTTGTAAGTGCCTTCGGTTCTGTTCGATCCCGGAACAGACTTGTATGGATAGTATGTCTGACATTACAAATTGAGATATAAAGCTGATTTCTTTCAAATATATTTCTGTTGGTGGCGGAGAATTTATTCTCTTAGCTTAACACCCTTCTCTGAGATGTACGAGCTCAGAGGTTATATAGTTGAAGGTTATCAGCAATATATTCCCAATTTGGTAATGTGACATGCTGAGTGTTGCTGTGAAATGATCATTAGTTGATCATTTGTGATATGATCATTTGTTTGATCATTTATCTTAGTGATCATTTCTACGATCATTTGTTGACCCAAAGCACAGCTTTTGTATAAAGCGTGGCTTTGTGGACGAGACTTCGTCAAGCCTCACACCCCGAAATGGTCTAAACAGGAAAAATGCGGCAAGGTTATGAGGGGTAGCTCCCTTTAGGGTATGTGCATTTCCTTCTGGAAAAGGGTGGTATCATGGTATGGAGCCCAAATGCTTACTCATGTTGAAACACTTTATTTATTATGGTGTGATGTTGATTACGAGCGCTTGGATAAAGGTCCCAAAGGACCGGGGGATGGCATACTCGTGTCAGTAGTTACCCAGTTAGGGGTAACCCGGCCTTGTATTGGCAGAGATCCGGTTAGGTTCTCGAGGACGTCCTTCCAGAGGCGTTCTCATGTGGCAATGGAAAGTTCCTTGGCCTGACCATTTGTTGGAAATCCAAAGAAACAATACGATCTTGTACGGTTTTAGTTGTATAACCTGCCATGGAATGTGGCGGTAACTGCTATTGAACATGGTAGCTATAGTAGGCATAAGTGCGAAATGTCTATGCTGGCTAAGATTTATATTCTACTTTCGAAATGTTTTCTACACTATGCACTAGTAATAATATAAAATGTTTCTTTTAATACGTATCAAGCATCTTTGACTATCATAAGGAGAAATCTCTTCCGATTCTGCGTTTGCATTGTGTGTGTGTGCGGAAGGCCTTATGGTAGTCTCATTTTTAAAAGCATTGCGAATTGACTTTAAAAATATTCTTCTATTTTGATTTTAAAGATAAATAAACTGTTTTGAGTTCTCACACCAGTCACATGACTGACTCGGAGTTTATTGTTTTCCTTCCTAAACTCTGGGTGCCCACCAATTTCCACACGGGCAGTCAAGAGTTAGGTTTATCAGGATATTCTGGATATTCAGGAGTTGCTGGAGGCAAGATGGATGGCATGGCGTATTACTAGTATATAGTATTTATTTTCCGCTGTTTGTTGTTGTACACTCTGATAATGAAATGTAATGTAATGTGATGTAATGTATAAAATATACAGTTCTTTTGATTTATGAATATTCATTTATCTATTATATGTTGTTCCGCTGTGAATTGTGAGATTCTGATATTGTTCTGTTGTTTTCTTTCTGTTCTTTTCTATTTCTCTCTCTCCTTCTCTCTTCTTCTACCTCTTTCTTCTTCTTAAAACCATAACGGTTCGGTTTTTCGGCATCGAAAAATTCGAAACGTTACATCCTTGACAAGCTTGGTTTGTTTATGTGATGAAATTATCATCTATCTTCCACCAAGATCTTGTTACGTCTTAGCTCGGTTTACTTTTCTAGATTGGGTTATGTACACAATTCAGAAGATAAACAAGCTACAAAACTTCATACAACAATATCAAAATCTATTGGTTATACTAACAAATGAAAAGTGGATCTTTAACATGATAATATGTCGTTCTCCTCACAGTACATCGACAACTAAGAAGGTTCAAAGTAAAATTATGTAGTATCAGTTGACCATAGTTTACACTCTATGCAGAATAGACTTTGTGCAAAAGTGGAAAAGCTTACAGCTTCGATCCAATGATGAAAAGCCAATTTCAAGGCTTTAGAATCTTTTGATAATCCCCGTCCAACCTGCAATTCAATAATCAATCATATCTTATCACTAGTAGATACTCAAAGATACAGTGACATGAATAGTGAAGAAAGAAATATTACAACCTTGGAAGCATTCAAACTAACTCGGTTCCATATAGAAATAGCAGATTCAGGCTTAGCATAATCAAAAAAAGAAACAGTACTCTGATTCAACCATGCAAAATTCAGCGCTTGCCACCTGATAATGTCACAAACACAAAACCCTAAGAAATCAAAAGCGTCATCGTCCCAGTTTTTTTTAAAAAAAAGGACAAAAATTGAAAATAAAACCAAATCTCTTCGGCAATGATAGCAGAATCAGCTAATCTTCGCCTGGTCCTAATTAACACAAAACCAACGAAAACAAAGCCGATAGGTAATCTTAAAGTTATCACTTAATTACCTAATAAACTTTCAAACCCCTAAACAGAATGACCTGAGCATGAAGGCGGACCTACAGGAGAGCGAAGAGCTTCCAAGTCGATTGAGAAGATGTGAGCACGAGGCGGTAGATTTGAACGAAGAAGCACGTAAATGATGGACGAAGTGGATCTGGATCTGGATCTATCGTTTTTTTATCGAAGTGGATTATGATACAATAGGGCGTAGCTAGTTGGGAACGGGGGTATGGAAGGCTGTACTAAAATGTAGTACACGTAAGAGCCATTCCAAAATTTAGAACGGCTATGAGCCGTATTATAAGGTTTTGCAAGGACTTTAACCGTTGCTTAATAGAAACGGCTAAGAGCCGTTGCAAATTTTTCGCCTTCGGGGGTTGCGAAACGGCTGGTATGGTGTAGTGGCATAAATCTGGGTAGTCACGTCTTTATATATACACACACACACTCTCTCTCACGTATGAACTTTGAAAGGTAAATGTTGGTTAAATATTAATTCTTACTATATGATTTTGTTATGTGGTAATGTTGTTGCTAATGTTCGTGTATTATGTAATAAATATACTTATATGTAACAGTTGTTTATGTTTTAAAAATACAAGATATTTGGAATATTTACTTACATTTGTGTTAATACTGTTAAAATAGTTTGTGTAATAGCTTTGAAACATATATGTAAAGTGTAAAGTTTGTATAGGATTTAGATAATATGTAGGTAGACATACGTTATACTTTGGGCATTTTATATATATTTAAAGGTCTGTTATATAAAAAGGTTTATATATAAGTCTGTACAAAATTTGTTATAAATCTATATAGATCATATTCATAACCTGGTTGTTTGTATATATTAGATAAGAAAGTTATATAAGTTTATAACCTGTTTACTTGTTTATATGGGTTTACATAAGTGTGTACAGGATCTGTTGAGTTAAATATATTGTATTAAGTAAGTTATGTCGTTTAAATAGATATTGAGTTTAAAATGTAATGGGTATGTAAGTCTACATATATGTATCTTAGTACAGGAATTTTATATTGTCTACATGTGTACAAATCAATTTGATTTCGATTCCGATTTTTTTGATATATATAAATTTCAATTTTTAGTATATGTATACGAGTTAAAAATTTTAGTATATGCAACTCCACAATGACCTTTTCGTAAGTATAGCAAGCCTTTCGAACCGGTTGGAGCACATCCAGAATACCTTTCGACTAGGTCAAAAGGTTTTTATGAAGAAAGCAATGCTCAAAAGTTATCAAAGAATGGTAGAAAACCATTTGAAAACATTGAAGGGAAACATATCACTCGACAACAATCAAGTGGGAAGAAACCTTTCGACAAGATCGAAAGGTTTATAACAAGCACGTAAAGAGCAACTTTCCGACAAGGTCAAAAAGTTCACAGCAATTAGGAGGAGAGCTACCTTCCGACAAGGTTGAAAGGAACATAGTAGTAGGAATAAGGTGAGCTTTTCGACAACATCGAAAGGTTCATGAAAGCTTCAGAAAGGCAACCTTCCGACAGAGTCAAAAGGTTTGTAAAGACATTAGGAAAAGCAACATTTCGTCAAAGTCGAAAGCTTTATGAAGGCATCGAAAAGACAAACCTTCCGACAGCGATGAAAGGTTCAACATGGCATGTAAGGGGAAAACCTTTCGACAAAGATGAAAGGTTTGTAGTTGCATATAAAAGGAAAATCTTCCGACTCGGTCGAGAGCATATAATCGAAAAGGGGGTCGCCTGTGTCTATAAATAGGACCTGAGGGGTCATGTTTAGTGGATCCGAATTTCTCTCATTCTAAATCTGTAACTTCTTGAGGAAAGGATTGAAACCCTAGTTGGGTGTGATTTGGAAAATTTGATTAAAGTGAAGCTTTTTCTTGAATAAAAAGGGAAGTATTTAGCTTTGTTAATTACTTTACTGCTTATATAAATCATTGTTAGGTTAACCCATATTTGAAGGTTCAACCGCATTGGAAGGTTCGTGTCGACAAATTCAACAACACTCCTGAACAATCAATAATTGTTACCTTTCAAAGTCCTAAACCCTTAAACATAAACTTTTAGGCAAGGTCAACAACCTATTTTGATTAACATTCACTGAAACCTTCTAAAACTATTGACTCATTTGTTTTAACCTCTCAACATGGTTGGAATCTACTCAATATAAGTGATCAAACCTTTCTTCCAGGTCGGAAGCTACTACCTTCTCACCAAAGTAATTGATTTCCTACCCTAATTCAAGGTTGTCTCCCTAACCATTCGATAAGATTGAATCCTACCTTTTGAGGACTTAATTTAGGAAAATCTAACCTAATCAAAAGAAAAGCCTTTGTGGAAGACTTCAAGCGAGCTCAACGAAGCTGGAAGGTCACTTAGACCAAGCTCTAAATCTTTTGGCATCAATGGAAGATCGGATTCACAAGATACTTACAAGTGATGATACAAAAGCAATCCTTAAGGGAATCACACCCTCTGAACTTACCATACTACTTGGAATAACTTTGGGGTTTTGACAAGAAATCCTATTAGCATTTTTTTGTGCTAGAAGGAGAGCTCGAACCTCCAATCCCTAATCACTTTTACGAAGAATTAATAGAGCACTTCGTTCGAAAAGAAGAAGATGGAAGGAGTCATGAATTGTATTGATATCTCAAACGAAGAAGTTAAGCCACAATCAACTTTGGAAAACAATATAGTCCCAAACTTTAACTTGGAGAACATAGAAATTGGGCAACCTTCTACCTTAAGGAGGTTGGAAAAAATTAAAATCAAAGTCCAGCACCTGCAACAACAAATGATAGCCATTCAGGAATTTCTCGATAGAGTATTGTCTCAAGAATCACTAAAGGTTATGGAAGGAGAATGTGAGGCACAATGTTTAAATGAAGATCAATATGAGGAGCAAGGAAGTCAGGCTAGGAGAGCCATCGAGTAATCAAATAGCTTAAACATTGAAAACAATGTAGGTCACCATGATAACATTCACAACCAAGTCACAAAGGATACAATAAGAAATGTACTTAACGAATTAACGAAATATGTTATCTTGCAAAATTCCCCTTTTTAGAAGAAATAATGGCAACTAGCATTACTTCTCACATTCGAATTCCCCCACCAAAGTACAGTGGAACCACTGATCTAGATGATCACCTTATAGCATTTCAAAATTGGATGAAGTTGTATAACGCCTCTGAGAAGATGATCACCTTATAGCATTTCAAAATTGGATGAAGTTGTATAACGCCTCTGAGACAGTTCGATGCAACTTTTCCCGATTACTCTCTAAGGAGTAGCTATCAAATGGTGTAGGAATATAAAAAGAAGCCATTTATTCCTAGGAACAATTTTCTTATGATTTTGTGACATAATATTACGTATTCAAAGATCAAACTATGAGCTTTAGCTTGTTAGCTACAATAAAAAATGGGGATAACCACTAAATGAGTATTTAAAGAGGTTCAATACTGAAGCATTAAAAGCCGAAGATGCGATCGATAGAGAAAAGTTAATAACAGTTCGGTCTAGGCTAGTGGAACAAACCCCTTTCTGGGAACAACTTTATATTAATGGATGTGGGGATCTACGAAACTTCTACTTCTAAGTCGAGAACTTTATTTAGATGGAGAAAAAAATATTCCACGACAAAGGAATCTTAATAAAGATAAAGAATAGAAGAAATCAATTTTGAGTCCCCTAGTGAAAGATTGGAGGGAAAGAAAAGTAGGAGAAAAATTTAGAAAGAGATTTCCGGATCCAACTATGTAAATTTGAATAAGCCCCTTTCTCATATTTTCGCTGTAGCAAAAGATTCTAAAATCTTTTCAATTACTCACAGTATATCAAGTCGCCCCAAAGCAAGAAAAGGAAATGATTATTACGACTATTACAAAGCGAATGGACATAAGACTGATGAATGTCGCGTCCTATCAAGAATGGTCCAAAACGCAATTAAGTCAGGATCTCTTGAAGAGTTCATTAAAGAAATTTGAATAGCTTCTTATGCTAATAAGAGAATTTCATAAATACCCAAGAATTAACTTTTTCTGCAGAAGAATAGCATATTAATATTCTATTGAGCCGTCAAATCTAGTGGCATTTATTTGCTATGAACTTCTCTTATTCACAAAATTCTAAACTTGGTTTGTATTCCAAAATTGATCATGTACTAATATGAAATTAGAGTGCCATTACAGGTCAAAAAATTAGTCCATGGCTTTCAGCACACGAATAGTACACTAAAAATTTCTAGCTACTTGAGAAAGACGGCTCAAATGCTTGATACGGAGCAACTATCAATGTATAAGTCAATGCAGTACAAAGATCAGTTCTTATGAAAACCCGCTGCTGCTATAAGTTCTTCATCAATTTCTAAAAATGCATACATACATACATACATACATACATACACACATATACACATACATACATATACATATACATATGAAACCCCGGGCTGCCAACTCATGATGCAAGAAAAGTCCCTCCCGAAAAAGTTATGAAAATTAGATCCTTATTTTTAATTTTTGGCTAATTTATGCTGTTTTTGCCCATGATTTCAATGCTGAGTCGATTTTTTACGAGAGGACAATTTGGTAAAAATAACAAAACAGAAACCAAATTTACATAAGTTTATAGGTAGGGACTTTTTGTGCATAGACGTTGAGAATATGGACCTTTGGTCCAAAACCCCAAATGTAAAGTCTATACTTTCTTCAGTAACGCGTTTATCCCCACTCAAACCCATCTAGCACCTTCGACCTCCAATCGTTGCCGCTAGGAGTTGAATAGACACTGTCGACCACTGCAGCTGATTCCATCCCGCTATACCCAACCAACCTAGTCCAAAACACCATCGCCACGGCCAATGAACCCTAAAACATGACAATGTTTCACGATTTCTTCCTCATCCGACCAAGTTAGCATACAATCCCCATCGCCACCAAAATCAATATCTACTGTCGCTTTAATCCAAAACACCAAAACCAAAATCAAACCTAGGACCTCATTGCCTTTTGCATTCGACTCCAAATTCCAGTCAATTAAACATCAGGCCAGAAAACGAATTGTTACCATCACTTCGTCAAGAAACTTCACTTCGTCAAGAAACTTTATATATAATTTGTTAGATTTGAACTCTTGAACTTTTGAGGATGATACATAATTAGAGAAAATATCCACCACAAAAATCTGAGTAAGAAGGAGATTCAGAATTAAGAAGAAAATACAACTTTAGTGGTTGCTCAACATTCAACTAATTACATATACACAGACACTCACATTCATACGTCATATACGTATATAATAACTCCTAGAAATTATCTTTAATTACGAGTGTAAATCAAACAATTGTTGATAACTAATTAAAAGTAAATGGGTCATTTTACACATCATTGCACATGAACTCAATCACCAAAATCGGAGACACATTCCCATAAGACAACGTAACATGAACTATATCCAACAGTAGCAACGAAGGCCACTCAAAGAAATTATTACATCATCTTATGCATGCATGAAATAGTTATAAGGTTGCTCTAATAAGATACTGCATTGCTTTGATAAAAGATGTATGAAATAATTATCAGTGCAAGTAGCTGGCAGCGCCGGGCAAAAAGTACCTGTGCAAGAAAACAAAATGAGAGCCAAAAAAATTAGTCCATGCAAGTCTTGGATGAAGGTAAACATATAAAATAGAAAACTAATTTATTTTGTTTTTCATGTTCTGAAAAATAACAAAAGCACGTAAAACAATACGTTGATATTTAAGTCGGAATTGACCTCGAGAATAGAATTAAGTATCATAACGTTGTTCCTTTTTATCCATATATCTAGAAACGACACTTACATATTCCCTTCCTTAACCGTGAAACCGTTACCCAAAGAGAACTTTAATAGTTACCATAAGATGTATTTTATATGTGTGTATACATTAGAGATCCATCCTTCCTCTAAATTTAGTGCTCATTTAGCCCATTCGTATCAAACATTGGATTCATCAAATAAATGATTAGCCGAAGATGGGAATGAGAATACTAATAAATGACGAAAGTATAAAATACTCAAATAAAATATATCGATAAATTTATAAAATCCGACGACTATGTATAAAATTCGACGGTTGACAAGCCAAAAAATTCAAAATCGAACAAGAATTTATATCCTTATCTTTATATGCCTCAAGATCATCTCCACCAAATTTTAGTTCATTTGAATAATCCTGACATATATTTATTTTAACATTTATTTATTTTTATTTGTAGACTAGAATCAGATATCCTTGAATTTCATATGATTTTAAATAGTGCAGCATTAAAAACCCTATAAAGGTTGCAATGAAGCTATGTTTATATACACGAGGGCGCCTATTGAAACGTAGATTTAGACATAACTGATGACATAGTAGATTTCAAACAGTGGATCTCCATCAAATTTAAAACTGTTATTTAATAACTAAGACTTGTTGTTTCTTAATTTGCATACAAATAGAACACACACACCCCTCAGCGGTTTTTGGTGCTACATTATTCCAAATCTAATGAAACTTTGGGGATGTTCAATCTACGCTATGAACGTCATGTCCACAAAAAATGTTACATTTCGAAACTTCTAACATGTTCAAAATGCCGAGTCAAATATCAACTGCTAAAAAACTTATTTTAACCATTGATTTGAACATTATTTTGAACATGCTACGATTGTTCAAATTAAGCTAATTTTGTAGAGATGATTTTGAGTTATGCAAGAACGTTTCTACAAATTTTGAACCATGTAGGTCGAAAAATTAGAGGTGTAGCTAAATGTGTGAATTTTTTGTCTAAATAGTCCAAAAACAACCCACCCACACCCCCCCCCCCCACCCCAAAAAAAAAAAAAAAAAAAAAACACACATCTACACACAGTAAAAAACAAAAACAAAAAAACCAAGAAAGGGTAAAAAGCAAAACTAAACACGCAGTTTTTATTTTTATTACTATATCTGTTTTCTACATTCTACATATATTCCCTCTCCTTAAATCTTATATTCGTTTTAAGCCATGATTTTTTATGTGGGTTTCTTTCGCTGTAGTTTTTTCGGAAACGATTATTTTAACAAACCTAAACCCACACTCGTTTTGTACTTTCAAAACAATTTATTTTTCATTCACTCGTGATTGGTTCATTTGTTGCCCTTAACTAAAACAAACCAATTGAATGTGCACTTTAAATTCTATCAAACGCTAGTTTTCATAGAATATTCACAAAATGGTGTGTTTGAGGTCAAGTAGTGAATGTAACTTTAAAGAAGGAAATTATAACATATTTGCTAGCATGGTAAAACGTAATGGATTGGAACGTGGACTTTTCTCGCAACCACATCAAAAATAGAGACCTACCTCATTTTCGTTTATATTTTTTTTTTCAAACCCAGAATATCCTTGCTATTAAATGATGAATCGATAAACTGTAAGAACAAATAATGTAAAGTACCAAACTTGCATGTGCCCACTCAATTTCCTTTCAGAATTTACTAGTGACCTATTATCCGCCAAATTTATCTTTAAAAACATTGGCACTATCCAAAGCATTAACTAGTGAGTGCTAGTTATTAGAAAATAGTGTTCCTATACATCAATTTGGCCGGGAGCCTATCAGGTTGTAATTATCATATAGAACTGCATATTTTAGTCCTGCTACTCTTGTCAACAAGCAAATCTCTTGTCATTTCATACCAAAGCCATTTTGCCCAGCACATAAACAAAGCCATGACTGTTGCTGCACACGAAAACTTAAAATCTCCCCTTGTAAACTTCCCATATAATTTGGCCCAAATTCACGGCATCAAGTGCAACAAAAATTTAAGCTTGGTCCTGGTGTAGGATCAGAAAAAAACTATTGGTTATGCTTTCATACTTGTCATCGTACATTACATAAGTAATGTTTTCTTCTTTACTCCGTATAAGTAATTATGTTTCTTATTTTTTTGTGTTTGGCATTTGTCAACGGGAGCTTGCTTTTGTCAATTTGGCCAAAGGTTTTTTCTTCTCAACTTGGCTACAGGGGGCACAATCGTTTTTTTCAAAAGTTCAATTAAAATTTTAATGTACTGGGGTAAATATCAGTCAAATATATCCAAAATTCGTTTTTCTTGTTCTGCCTTTTAGCCAAACTGATATGCCAACAGCAGTTATCAAAGTATTACTTGGATAAATTATCTATACCCAAAAGATCAAAGTTACGAGTCAACTAAAGATTGTTATTATTATTATTTTATTTTTTTTAAATTCTACTCCACGTTTGAAAAAGAGTTAGATAATAATACATGAAGAAATGAAAGAACCCAGGCATAATATTTCAAAAATCAAATTTAAGTGAACAATTCACCTCAGTGATTCCTATGATACAGACTGTAAGAGGCTCCACTATACTGAATTATTTGCCAATCAAGTATATGGGTATAAAAAAAAAATGCAATTTGCAATTGACAGTAAAGTAAGACATCCGACAAAATGAATAAACAGCTTACTAAGTTTATCAGTCAGAACTTTTTTCCTTGTCGTCGCCACAATTTTCAATTTGTAAAGGACCTTTCACTCCATTATTTGAACCAAGAAGCTCAAGTGCAGCTTTCTCAAGAAACTCTTGTGCAGCTGCACGTGCAGATTTTTTCTCATGTGCTGACTGTTTTTGTTTCTTCGGAATCCCATGGTTATCAGAAAATTTGCTCCTTTTGCCACTACTAATTTCCCTTATACTTTGTCTCTGTCCTGAAAAAGAAAATTATTATGTCCAATGGAAATGAAACTAAATAATTTCGAATAAGATATAGTCTATACCTGGTGATAAGCCTGGAAGAGAATGTCCAATAAATCGTGCTGCTGCTTGGCGATTTAATGTAGTTGACGGCTTCAACGGTGCTTCAAGAAAATTAAAAAGATATAAAGAAGCAGAGACAAAGAAACGATTAAATTCTTTATCATGGAAAAACATAAAATTTAAACATCCAATAGGTTCATGATTGTCGGCTGCGATTACACACATTTTTTGAAGATCAGTTTGCTTTGCATTTAGAAAAGAGTGGTCATATTGAGATATCTATTATCTATTCATTTTCTTAATTATCATTCAATATCACATTAGCAATTCTAAATGAAATAGAGATCCTCAATTTATACATAATATAAGAGTAAATGCAGCATCGAAACTAAGAAACTAATCAATGCGACCAAAAACAAGGCCAAATTAACATCGTAAAAATATTGTTTGATTTAAAGCAAGTTACGTAGTAGTTTGCATCCATTTATGTACATAATTAATGTAAATACTATGAAATTGCATACCAAAAATGACGTACATATTTGTTAACTCTTAAGGAACATTTTTTTCCCATAAAATGACTCAACCATCATTAATTATCATCGAAGTAGTTACTTCGACCTAGCTTCACAATTTAATGTTCACAACCATTCACGTCAGACTACAAAGATATAAGTGCACCTAAAAATAATAACAGTTTGTGTTTTTAATATGCATTGCAAATGGGGTTGAAAAAAAGAGGGGTTGAAATCGTAGTCATTACAAAAAAGGAGTGAAGGGAAAGGAGAAGATAGTTTTTGATAGTTTTCAAACCAAAAAAGAAGAAGCAAGAAATATCATTTTCAATTTTATATGTTAAAACCATTTTCCAAATTGACCGTTTTTCACCCTTTTCTTCTCCCACGCATGTTAAAATTTTAAAATACATGTTCAAAACACAAAACTCGTATTCAAACCAAACGGGCCTTTAATGTTAATAATTTACTGGAAATAAGGTAAGTTATTTTTCTTTTAACCGAAAAGTGAACTCTTTAGAAGAAGAAAAAATTCAAAATTAAAACTCGACTTCTCTATGACATTGACGGACGACAAAAACAGAATTTGAACCAATGCGGGCTGCATTTAACTGCTGCTAATGTAACAGAATGAAACTAAACTCCAAACTCAATTATAGATATAAATTTATGAACATTAAAAATAATTAACATACTTTTTTATCATAGCTTGCATAGTTGCATGAAGTTAATTTGTAACTTGTGTTAGGGTTATCCCAAGGATCCCCATACAATTAGATTCGAGAAGAGAAGTGAAAAAAACAACATACATAATTTCGTCCAAACAAACTTTATTAATTCTTACATAGATTACAAGAAAAACCTTAAAATTGAGAAGAAATCTTCATCCTTAAAACCTTAATACAACGACCAACATTCAATCTAATCACAATAAAGTGATAAACCATATACAAGTCTATTTATAACAGCCTTGATAAATGCCTTATTCAATCAGCTAATTAAGGAATTGATGATTAAGGAATTGATTGATTACTTCCATCTATCAAAATAATTCATTTCTATGTAGATAATTGCTTGCATTTTCTTTAATGCAATAAAATAGACATTTAATATTCTTTAATCACTCTTCAATATATATATATATATATACACACACACACACGAGCATTACGGCACGCGCTTCGCGCGTGATAAAATGAAAGGACGCTAATAATGAAACATCAGGACTGATTGAATTACTAAACCATTGTCACGAGCACCTACATTAGATCGAGTAATTCTAAACGACTTTTGAATCACAAAAATCAAAATATCTCCAGCTGAACATGAGCAGACAAGTGAAGTAGCAACCACGGTTAATGGTTTGTACCAACTAAAGAGTGTATAACAAATCTAACTTGCAAAAGAAGTGTTGTTTCTAAATTTATTGGCTTTGTCCAATATGCGGTTGTCAGTGAATTTTGAATGAAACATGAGTGTGTGTGGCCATTTTAGCATTAACTATTGTGATGTTGAAATATTATTCTATAAGGTGGTGTTGCTTTTATTCTTAAAGTGCTCGACATCCTCATTAGTCAAGCTACATGGCACATTTCATTCGAGTGTTTGTAACTGCATGTAACACCAATGTGGTAGCTCGCAGCCGGTGTAGACTGTATATCTACACACATGCATTGGTTGTGTTACAATCCTCAATTTCTTGGAAACGGACTCTAATACCATATGCAGTAAAATGCATCCACGAACAACACAAATATTGTTTCCAAGTTAACCACACTCATCGAGTAATCAAGTTGAGGTGTTGGCTTTTGTTCCTTTGAAGGTTACTTGAAGTGATAGCTTGATATGTAAAATATACACATACATATACATCCACTCTAGTATTAATGTTTGCAATGTCAAAGCATTATTTTTCTAGGATATTGTTTAATATCTACTGTCGAGAGAAGACCCCTTATTTGCCAGTAAAACATATGATTCTATCAAACATCAAATTTCTTGTCGGTTTTCCTTCTTCTCTATAGCCTAAATTTATACATCATCATCCCCGCATCACCCAATTTAAATTGTCATTATGTCCATACATATATACACATATAACTTGAGCGTTAAGTTAATGAATCACAGTGGAATCCAAGAAGTAAAAACATATGTGATTCCACACACGGACAAATGATTGTGTTGAATGTAGTTGTTTAAAAGCTAACGAGGTTGTTCTTAATTAAACCTATGCCCAGCCAGTAGAAGTGCAAAATCCTTATAAATACGATCACAGTCACTTAGTAATTCAAAAAAAGATCACAGTCACTTCAGGTAGCAATCAGACTATCAGCTATCTCGCAACATGTATGGAATTGAAAATTTGGGTTCATTTTACAGAATAGAGCGCTAGTCCTCAATTCAAATATAATTGTAAACCAACAATTAAGATATGTATTCAACAAACGACTCATTACCATCATTCCAATCTTTAAATCGCTCCAATTTTCCTTCACATAAGCTCAATCTTTCCTGCAATCAAAATCCAGACGTAAAGAATCAAAATAAATATAACTAATTAAAAACACCTCGCAGAATCATTTAATAGTTACTCCTTTAGAAAACCTACCAGCTGTGTTAATTGCATGATCGTCAGGCCGAGTTCCATTGCATCTCAATCTCACTATTTACGGTAGACAATCAAAAACAGCATTTAAAAGTAATCTTTGTTCAAACAAATAGAACTTTTAAGTGCATGCCTGATAATAGAGTAGAAGCGGCTTTAGAAAGCATGAGAAAAGCACGTGCGCGCTGGAGAGGGGGGAGTACCGCTGTAACAACCATAACCTGAAGGCTATGATGAACAAGGCCGGCGGTGAGAAGGCTGAGGAAAGAGAAGGGGTTGCAACTGATTTTTATTCACGAGATGAGGCAACAGTAATCAAAGAGTAGCAGTGGTGCATCAGAAAGAAACATGGAAAACTGGGAGGCATATCAGTGTGTATGTGTGAAGATGTTTTGTAATATCAGTATTGCTGGGCTTATCACCTTGTGCTTGTATCATAAGTGTTTGAATTGTAATTGGGCCGAGTATGTGTTGTTAAACGTCTATAAATACTGATGATAAGTGTTGTAATGTGTGTGAAAGAACTCTGAAATAAAAACTGTATTTTTGTTCACTGTGATTTTATGGTTAATGGTCTTCTTCATCCTGCTGCTTATTCCTTCAGGCACTGTTATTGACGATTTGCAACATTCTTCTTCTTATAGTTTACTCCAGTATTCCTTACAATTGTTCTTTTTGCAATTTCTGGTTCTTTATCTTTCATTTGCAATCTAATTCCTGTTGTTTTTTCTTAATTTTAGTTAACAGCTCATCTTCTGTTTCTTGATCTTTTTAGTACTATTTTCAATTTATGTTCTTGTTCTTTTGTATTTTTTTTATATAGATCTGTTACCTAGCAATTTCTTTAGTTCATCCTTTTATGTTTGGCACATATATCTTTGCTTTGAATTAGCAGTACTTCCAATCCAGTGATTTTCTTGAAATGATAATCTTGTTCCTTTGAATCTTAACTTTAGTAATCTGTAGCTTACACAACTTCAGTTCTTGTTACTAAATTTCATAGTTTATACTTAAGTGGTCCTTTTCTTGCTGGAAATTGTCCTGATTCAAATTTGTTTCTTTATAAATCATTGCTTCTTGTTCAAGTTCATGTGCAAACATTCTTGGTTCACTGAAATTGTCTTTGTCAAGGAAATCTGTAGCTTCCCTGACTTCTTCTTCAAGTTTATCAAATTCTCCCTGTTCTTGAACTTCTTGCAATCTGTTGTCTTGTAAAAATCATTTCTTGAATTTATGAGATCTTCAACCACCTGTGCACGTGCACGGAACAGTACTATCATCTTCACTATCATCTTCTTCCCCAACTCAGCCCCCTTCAAGTCTTCTTCATCAATTGCCATGGCTAACAAGAACGACCAACCGGGCCCTTCCAACCGCGATGACGTCAGGTTCCGCCGCCGACAAAAAGTGGAGAAGATTGGCTTCGAGATCGTCGACGCAAGTTAGTGTGCCTTTAATTGAATCTACTACTGCTTCTGGTACAGCCATTGTTTGAAGAAGAATGTTAGGATGACGAGACGGAAATAAGGTTTTCGTCGAGGGCACGGATAGCAGGAGTACCCTTCAAAATCTATTTACTTATATTACAGAAGAGCGAAGACTCCTTGCTCTCTTGGACAATCTAAAATCTTAGGTCCTCTTTGACTTTTCGTTTTTAGTTTTGTGTTTTCGTCTATACAAATGTCCATTGTACGTATTGTTGAAAAACAATCAATTTTAAAAAATGAAATTAAAATGTAAAATTTGAAAAATGAAATTAACATGTAAAATTGAAAACAAGTAAAATTAACATGTAAAATGAAATTAACATGTAAAATTAAAATGTCCTTCGTTGTCCGTTGATCGTAGCAATGACTAAGAATTATAAATCTTTTTCTCTTATTTCTTACTATTTCTTAGTGCATGTTGAAAACACAAAACTCAAAGTACAAAACGAAACCAAACGGATAGCATTTTCAAATAATTCCTTCACGGCGTAATTTCTATTACTTTTATCCTCCCTTCCAACCGTTCCCACCCATTCCACCCACTTCCTTCCTAAACTTCTTCCGTCCCGCCATCTTCCTTTACCTTATCCCTAACAGAGCTCTTCAATTGACCATCAACCCCATTGATTTCTTCTAAATATCAACAGTTAAATTTGAAATTCTAATGTCAAACTCCTACTATAATAAACAAGTTTATCTTTCTTTCCACTGCTGTCAGTTTAAAATCAATCCCAGCCGAATGAAGCATTGAAATTAATAGTCGTCCACTTTTTGAGTTTGTAGTTGGACTGTCTACGTTTCTTCAATTTTAACTCTCATTTGCTGCTGTTTCTTTCCACGTGCTATGCCTTTTTAGTTTGTTGTTGGTTTTTCATCTCGATATGTGTGTTATAATTTATACATCTTCTTTCACGTAAATATTAATTCAACTTTGTACAATGTTGTTTCATGTTTAAATTTAATTGTTCCTCTTCTCTGTATATGTCAAACATGATTAATTTCCTGAATACTAATTTTAGTTGTTCCTTGAAATTTTACAGGGTTCTACATAATACTTTATGCTTGTAAGTTACTTATTATTTACTGTTCCTCACGCTTTACCCAAAATTGATGCATTCGTCAAATAGTCATGTTTTAGACTAAACTGAAGATGAATTTTTGAACTAGCATGCAGCAGAAAGTTTCAACTGCCTGGCACTCTTTATTGTTGTTTTGATTGTAAATATAGGTTGAACTTTTTGTTTAATAATATTAATCGAATACTACATTAACTTGTGTTTGTCTGTTCAGATATACAATCGACGTTGTTCAAATTTGGATCCACGGTATGATTTTTTTCTTCTTCAATTGTTTCTCTTCTCTTAGTTAAATATTTTGAAGGAAAATACCAAAAAAAACAAATTATGTTTATATCAAACATATATTACATTAACTTCCCTCCCCACATATGCGTCTACACTGCCATCCTTTCCCCACATTTGTTTTCCTTGGCTAGATATATGCAACTTAATCGCTTTTTTCTTCTGTCTGTTCGTATGGCTGTCATCGTACACTAAGTCAACCTTCCCCGGTCGACTTGTTGATTGTTAACGAGTTAACTCAATTTTGGTTCCCCCTTCTCTATTCGTTGATTACAGCAAGTAAGCAAATTTGCTCAAAATTCATTAAGTTTGAAACTAAGCTTTCCTTGAAACCTGTAATGTAAGACAGCAATGTAATAAATTTATATAAGCATCCATATGCAAATGTTTACATAGATACTAAAATGTATAAAAATGAGTTATCATACAGTCAAATTTGACATATGTCATGACTCAAGTACATTGATAAATATTTGATATTACTATGTGCATAAGAAAAATTACAAATATATTGGCTTAGATCAAGTTAAAAAGCATGACCAAACAGTAATCAGTGGTTAGATATGAAGAATTCTACGATGCAGTCTAGCAAACCAGCAACAAATGCACATAAGAAACAGTGAAAATAGATCATCTTTCTCTTTTTCTTTACCTCTTCTTTCTAGGTGTAGGTGTACACAGTAATGGGTTAACTTATTATGCTAGTGAACATAGCATGTAAATGACATATGGGTGACATGTGTATGGAATTAATGATATAATTAAATTACGTCTTTAATACATCTCTTCTGTAGTCACTAAGCCAAATCCTGTGTTGACATTACTTTTATATTTTCAAAACAAAGTGGTCAATTTATAATGAGTAGTTCAACATTGACAACGCAGGTGCTGCCTAATATTTCATTACCTAATATGGATTATAAACAGAAAGGATTTGCACAAACTGACAACGTCAATATTGGTGCATGACTATGCTAAAGAAAAAATAAGACATCATTTGTTGTAACAGAATATGCGTTTTAGTTTTATTTTACTAATGATAACAAAAGGCCAACTGTATGTTAAAGTGGAGTGTAGCATTTAACGTTCTACATCTTTCGTACATCAACTAAATTTGTCTGTGTTACTCTTTCTGTTCTGTTATGTTTCGCTCCTTTCGTTTTTGTGCTTTACAACGAGCATCAACATTTTCTCAAACGAACTTTTGGTTTATGCATGCATGTTTTTTGTTGTTGTCCTGTCATCTAATATTTAGGACATACTTATCACCTGCCTTTTCTTTCAACTGTCATTCCATAATACTGACCAGAGTCTGCAAATTGATTTATTTGGGTACTAATTGTTGTAGTTTTGTGACTTGATACCTGAAAGGTACGGATAACAAGGAGAATCCCTTCTGATTTGCACGACGATTACTATCGTCCCTTGTAATTAAACCTAAATCTCTTGACCATTTTCTCGGTTGCATCTACTGATTGTTCATGTGTTTTTCCCCTTAAAATAAGGTTTTTCCTACAAGTCAAGCATTTTAGATTTGCATCTACCATAGTTGTCCAGGCAAAAAATACCCAAAAAGCCTCAGGCTCTCGCATAACGCTTTTTTTGCACCTAGGGCTTTTTTGGACGCTTTGAGCATCGTTTTTCTATTTTTATCAAAAAATGCGCTTAGAAAATGCATTAAAACTCAATTTTTGATTCAAAAAATTGCATATAAATACAATATTAAGAATAAAACATCATACGATTATCACAAATCAAACTAAGAAGGCACGAAGTCATTCAAAGTCGAGCGGCTGTAGCAAAAGTCGGACGGCAACAATGATTTTGAATCTAGGGTTTTGTTTTGTTCGAGAATGATGTATTTTATGTTCGATACTGAAGCAAGACTGAAAGAACACTTTTTTTTTGCGATTGGGCTTTGGAATGCAATTGGGCTCCACATTGAACCAAACGCTAAAAATTTATTTTCTCCTCGATAATGTTGTACAAGGTGCACTTTTTTAGCACTTCACAAGTCGAGGGCTTTGACGCCTTTGGGGTTTTTTTAGCGCCTTAAGCATCATTAGCACTTTGAAAGGTAAAAAAAAGTTCCAGACTAGCGCCTAGGGCTCTTTGGCACCTAGGCGAGGGATTTAATAGCTATGGCATCTACTGACCGTTATCATAGTTATTTGTTTGCATGGGATAGTAACTGAAGTCACAAAATTATACTCACTGCCTGCAACTACTTATCATTCTTGAACTGTTATTTTAAACCTATTTTCACTAACTTCAAATTTTTACTATTTGTAAAATGGACGAATCCTATGATATTTTTATTGAATTATTTAATTTATTTTTTAAGTCATTCCCTTCCAACTTCTTGCTCCTACATAACATAACCTTTATTACTTTACTAATACTTTTTTATGCAGTTTCAAATCCGCTTATGGGAAAAATATGTTGTTAACGCTACCATAACCAAATTGAGGATCTCATTCCCTTGGTTTTACATGTCATGTGTATTTTGCAAAGGAATTGTACATCTCGATGGAACACAATACGTCCGACACAGAAGAGTGGCCACTCAATAGGTAGCTATAGCTTTATCTTAACCCTACAGTCGTAGGCCTATATTCTACCGACCTACCTTGCTCGGGTACCTTTTGGACATCGACATTCTACATAGTACTACTTCAACTATTATGACCACTTTTGACAAAGAGGTGGAAAGACTAATCGGTGTCAATGTGGACGAAATGATCAATATCTCAAGGATGGTTGTACATGTTCAACATATAGCTCTTATCATGGCTACTCAGTTTTTAGCATAATTTTATTTTTTATCCATTTTGTTTACTAATATTCTCCACTGCTTCCTTCAGGAAAACAGAGATATGAAAGTGCACAACATTTTCCAATAATTAGTTGGAGTAGATGTTGTTTTTTAATCCAAGCCAAATAACTACAAAATGAATAATAAAGATACATTCCTCATAGCTCGAAGAATAGCCATAAAAAATGTGCCCTCCCAATTATCTTCTTCTACGTCCTAGGTATACTTTTCTCAACCAATGCATACACTGTTTTTTAAGACAGTTAAATTGATACATCACCTGCCCGCTTTTTCCAATTTATCTTTGATTTACATAACATGCTTTATATCACAACTATGGCTGGACAAAGTATAATCGTTGATATTGTAGCAACCCAAACAAGTAATATCACTACGATTGAGTCTGATTACAATGGAAAAAACCAGTATTCTGTCTTATTAGTGTTCTTATTATGTGCTCAAACTGTAGTCTGTGTCAACAATGAAAACACCAATTGCTATCCTCCTTTTGCACATATAAGAAAGGGAGGAAGAAGAGGCATTTACGTAGTTATATGTCTCCTGACACTGTTTGTTGTTACTTTCCTTTACCTACCATGTAAGTAGTTTACTTATGTTCAAAACATATGTAGTCATGTCAATATATATATATACATATAACTTAGTATTGCCTTTTTTGGACCTGTTACACTATTGTTTTCCTTTGCGCTTTCCCATTATTAATGCTAATCATACTCTTTTGTACAATAATATAAAACAACGGTTTTTTTAACAAGATGAAGAAGAACTTGTTAATCCTATAGAGCCTACCCATACCCAAGTATGGGTCAAGCGCAGAAAGAAATAAATATGACTAGATTTTCATATTATGGACATGCTAGGCATCTCATGCAGTTTGACTTTCCTTTTTGCATTTCACTTATTTACTACTTTGTTCTCTATTGTTTACTTTAACAACATTCCTGTACCTGGTACTACTCATTGTGTGATATGATATTTTTCTTCAGCTTATTAATTCTATTTTCATTCATCTTCGATGACCGCGTTTACTACTTTTCTCTAACCTAACGTACATGCTACGCCATAATCTTAATTGCTGTGGATGATTGAGGTACACTTTTTTCTAAGTATATTACTACTTTATTTTCCCTTTGTTGTTATTGTTACCTTACTTTTTGCAAATTCCTTTTCGTACCGTTTTCCATATACCATGTCGTATTTATTCATTCTTGAAAGCCTACATGCACGCATTCATAATCATTGTCATAGTATTACTAATGTTTTGGTAAGTAATTGAATTAACAATATCACCTGCTTTCCATATATGTGCCCCTACATAAAAATACCACCTGCTTTCAAAACAGTAAAATAATAGATTAGTACCACCACTAGCCTGTGTGCGTAGCATAGGTCTCAACCTGGTTTACTTATATAGAAAAAATTACTTTTGCAATCGCAAGAATTTTTTTTTGAATAAAAGATAAGACTTCAAAATATGTTCCCTTAACAATTTTTAAGTACATTCAAGAATGTCATTTATCAAATTAGTGCAGACTCGTGCTTCGCATACAGACCGTGGTAATATTTTTGTAATCGTCATTCGTTCTATGTTTTATATTTGTAAAATTATTTGGATAAAGTCAACCTGTGATGATGTCAAAGCTAATGCATGATACACAGATAGCCCTTTTCTATAAGCAGTAAAAAAATCAATATGGCAATGAAAAAACATACAATAAGCAAGAAAGAAAATAAATAAGCGTATAACAACTGACATAACATAAATATAATTGACTCTGGTATGAATATGCGTTATATTGAAGCTTCCATGTAATAAAATTGTCAAATAATATGAATGATACATGGTATAGACGATGTGTTTTCGTCCTATATTATTATTAAGCTATAGCATTTCTAGCTTCCTATATGTGAATGAATGCATCGTTCTTGAAATTATAGAATGATGTCAAACAAACGTATCTTCGAGAATGTAACAATTAAAATGAACAGCAAAATACTCACTCTTTTTACGGTCATTTCATCAAGCAGGTATTAAACATTATGATCTTCCCAAATTTGGAGTACTATTATCAGACGCAAAATGGACGTTGTTATGACGTTCAAAAAAATCAATATGGTAATGAGAAAAACATATACTAACGGACAATAATCAAGAAAGAAAATAAATAAGCATACGTACATCAACCAATTTTTAGGGTGACATAGTAATCATAACCACTTACATGAAACAGAACATGGCATGTATTCATTCATAGTTCTTAGCCAAAAATGTATTATCCATGTAACAATGAGTCCTTCCAAGAACTAAATACAAGTCCTATATATTTAAATAAAAGGTTATACCACAGTTTCATCTTATCAATGCGATAGAGGATCCTTAAATATAACTACTCAAATCTTTCGTTAGTAGTATGGAATTGTAAAAGGAGAAATTATTATCACAACCTACGTGTTACGTTTAAGGGCGCCTTTATCATAAATGAAGCCCAAGTAGCAAAATGCTCATTCTTTATTCAAATCTCAATCTTTTACTGGATAAATAACATTGGATTTAACGCCAACTATACAGTCATGGTACAAAAATTCAAGAATATGTGTATATATATATGTACGTACGTACGTATGTATGTATGTATGTAACGACCCAGTATTTTCAACCATTCGCATCCGCACATTGTCGGACTTGAATTGTTCAAAATACTGCGTTGTAGAATAAATTTGGCAAAACTCAGAATATACAATAAATAGATCACAGAATCACATACACAGATATCAGAATCTCGCAGCGGAAATTAAAAATTTAGTGGTTCATGAAGCCACTGATATAACTTCAACAAAACAGAACTTACATTGTCTATAATCCTCAATACAAATTTTAAGACATAAATAGAGATAGAGTCTTCAAAGTCTTGAATTCCAGAAAAGATAAAGGCTGAAACAACTTCCAGCAACGCGAATGATCTACTGAGTGTCCTAGCTACGGAGAAGAAATTGAAGCTGCAACTCAGGCTGACCCGAGCGTAAAAATAAAACATAACACTCGAGTCAGGACATACATACTTATATAATGTAAGCTAATTCAAGTGTACTGTAATATAGAGCAAGTAACTTAAAGGATGCTTGGGACCGCCCATCCTCTAAGGATCCGTCAAACTATTTACTATGTAGTATATATTGCGCTATTATACTAGTGTCTATTTATAAAATAAACTTACTTTTTAATAGCGTTAAGGGGTTACCCATATAGCCCTTAACACGTAATAGTCCCAGTAGTCCATCCAATATCATAGTCCCTCCTGATCGGGAAGCCACTAGAGGATACCACACGGGCTACGGGAGAAAACCAAACTCGTACAAGGCGCGATAGGGTAGGTGACACGGCACAACTAGGCAATGCCAGGGTAGATATACCAATTGCTATCCAGGCTGATGGTAACGCGCAGCGCGCAGCTGCCGCCCACCTCGAACTAACTCCCCCAAAATCAAAATATAAAAGTGGCCACTGAATCAATCCAAGATCATAGTATAATATCGAAGAGGAGCGTCCGATCAGAGGAATGACCTCATTGGCCTGGAATTGCTCCTGTTTTAGCCACCTTATGCCAACTCACGGGAGTCGGGTCCACGTATTTACCTTACAGGAAACGCCACCACCGACCTACTTCATTCTGGAATCTCCACCGCGTACACGGTTGGTCAAAGTGGTTTTCGGTATCGACAGAGAGTATGTCCATATCCGATCCCGGTCTCTTTGCCAACCCATCGTTATTATAACCTGTGGTCATTTAAAAACAATTTATACTTTAAAACCAGTATAAACATTTCCATTTCAAAACTATAAATATGATATCATTTAAAACCCAAAACAACATGATACCGTTATATTCAAATATAATTCTTTTCCAAAACCATACTGCTTAAAATTTATAATATCTGGAAACCAAATATTTGAATTATACCTTTAAACCATAATATATTGGAAATTTTTCTTTAAAAAAAACATAACTCCCAAAACACAAATGGTTTGGATATAAATGGTTTAACTTTATGGTTACTTTGTAAAGAAGATAATTTACATAGCTTTACAAATATATTTCTTTATTTTAAACCATAATTTAAATATCACTTCATGTTCCCAAGACCATTTCAATTCCTATATATATATCCAATTGGAGTATTAATACTCAAAACTAAGGTTGGATATTTTTTCTTTCAACAAATTAGTGTTTATTATTTCGTCTTGAATATTCCCATAAATTCCATAGATAAAACTCCAAAATTATGCCATTAAATAATTTCAAAATTTACTTAACACTAGAATGTTCATCTTAAATTTATTAAGAAAAATCCAGTTATAAATCTCATATCTTAAAGGTCTCCAAAACTTAAACATAAATATAATTTATCAAATTCCTTAAATTTCAAAACAATCAAATTCCAGATTCTATAGCACTTAGGAAATGCTACCTAAAGTTACGGGTAAAACTAGTCCAATTTCAAAAGACAGCATTTAAATGCTTTAGTAGATTGTTTAACTTAATAAATATTTCCAAATATAACTTATATATATATTTCTTAACTGAAATCTTATCCTTTCAAAAATCCAGAATTTCCAAAATAAGTTATATTCCAAAATTTTATTCAAATATTTATTTATTTATTTATTAACATTTATAACTCATTCAAAATCAATATAAAATCCTTTAAAGATATTAAATCAAATATTTAACTTCCAAAATAATTTTAAATATTTCAGAAAATATTATAAGGACCACGGGCCTGTATATAGTTTTCTAGCCTAGGTCAAGTGATACGGATTTATATCATTTCAATCCGTAATTTACAAACCCCGGGTTCTATCATTTCAAACCCGCAATCCCAAGTTAACAGTTAAACAGTTAACATAATAATAGCACAGTAATCATCATTTAGGCCTATCATTTCAGCCCACAACAATCTAAATTTAACAGGGAACTTGCAGTGGTGATTTAAGCAGTAAATAAACAATAATATAATATAACTGCAGAAATAATACAACAGATAATAACTGATGAGGTGTCAATTTAAATGGGATTCATCATTCTACGTTATACTACAGACAGATAATATTTAAATAAAATTTTTACACATACACTTGCGATAATTCACAAAATATATGTACATATGTCTGGTGAGAAATACTCACCTTAAACGCTGCAGTGGATCTAAATCAAACACGGTATCTACTTCGGAAAAAAAAACGGAAAGCACGATCAAACTTCGGCGGATGCAAAGCCTTGACTTAAATCTATAAGATCCAAATACCAAGTATGCGAATTTAAAAATTACGGTCAAAGCAAAATTTCAGAACAACTGGAACGAATAGAATAAAAGAAATTTAGTTCAACTTGCTCGACTACTACAACCCGCTAACCGTCTCAACATATCCTAGGCCCATACTTCAACCGTACGCATGCATAAAATAAATTGAATAAATTGCAAAATAAATTGCAAATTTAATACAATTGATTGAATAAAAAGATGTTATGCACCCAAACAAAACAAATACATGTTTAGACATTATTAAATTATTTCTCACATTTTTAATCATATTTATCATGATCAATTATTTTCATTCTCATATATATTTATTTAAATAAAATGACAATATTGGCAACAAACACAATACTGTTCAAATTATTCGATTTAATCAAATGTAGCCACTAACTACATTCGAATTCATTAAATAATACTTTATTTCACATACATGTTCATCATGTTTAGGCAAATTATTTCTTCTTTTACTTTTATTATTAAACATTAAAAGGTGATTATTGGTATACATCACCAATATCCTTTTATTAACCATAATAAATACAATCCATTGATATTTATCCACCCAAATTCTCAAATAAGTAGTTAAATTTATTTTTAACCATCTTAAATTTATTTCAACCATTAAAATTTTGAAATAAATGTCATTTTATTATATTCACCCAAGATTTATTCATACAATATTGTTTATTTGAATTAAACAACATTTCATATCATTTTCTCCTTATCAATTTATCTTCTCCATTATTAAATTGTAATTCTTTTTTTTTTTTCTTTCTATGCCTTCCTCTTCAAACTACACTTATCCAAATCCACAATACCACTAACTACATCATAACTACACTAATTCCATAGTCTAGCTTCCTACAATCAATTTATATCATTTCTTCCAGCCTACTACTAACAAAGTTCTATATGTATTTATAAATGGCACGGCATGATGGGGAAGTAGCCGAGCAAGGAAATCAGAGAACACAAGAAGGAGGAAGGAAAATTGGAAGAAGCAAAGAAATAAACAATGCAAATTATTTACCTGATAGAAGCTTGTACCAGAGAGGGACAAACAAGGAGATATGAAAACTTATGTGAATGAGGCAAAGTATTTATAGATAAACTTGCGAAATAAAAAGGGGAGATAAATAGGCAGGTTTGAAAACGTAAGAAATAAATGCAAGCGTTGATTTTTGAGTGCATGCGTTTAGGCAAGAGATTTATTTCCAGTTCTTCTTGTTTGAACGCTACACGAAAATTGTGATAAATGCATGCGTTGATTTCTCTTTCCAGTTTTATGTTTGAACTATATCACTCTTTTGGATTTTTTTTTTTTTAGATAGCTTGCGTGATTTATACCAGTTATAATCTAAATTTAAAGCATGCGTTACTGCAAATTTGAACAGATTTGATTGAGGAAGCAAAACTTGAGCTCTTGCGTGATTTATGGTAAGCAATGAAAAAGCTTTTAACTGAAAAGGCAAAAGTAATAAATGCTTACATAAATATTTACTTGATCAATGGTTCGAAAAATTTATTTATTGCAAAACAAACGCAGTGGAAACAGAGAGATATAATGGGTATGCGAAAATTTGCAAAGATAGGCAAGATTAAATTTTGAATGCATTTAATTTAGGTGAGAGGAAAAATGGCAATTGGAAGAGTTGATATTTTTGTGGATAAGGCTGCGTGAATAAATGAATACAGTGACATGCTCAAGAAACAAATGGTAAGAGGCAAATGTCAAAATGTTAAAAGAATAAAATTTTGTGTCACGCGCAAAGGAAGGCAAATTTGATTTCCATATTCTTCTAATCAATTAATTCCCCTTTAATTGCCTTTAATTGATTTCAATTGATTACCTTATCCCTTTTAATTACCCTCCTTAATTGATTTCAATTAATTACCATATTACCAATTAATTATCCTCCTTTAATTACATACTCAAATTTGGTTACTAACTTAATTAGTTAATTAACCCTTTTTGTTAATTATCAATCCTGCGACGTCTCACATTAATCCGTCCGCTTTGTAGGCACTGGTAGCCGGACTGGTTACACGGGCAGATTTCTCCTACAAAATGGGGACTAACCTCGTGTCCTCATGCCATTAACCAAAAGAATTAACTTATTTATCTTTCATCAATTTTATTAATTTGCATTAATTATTCAATAAATTAATTCTGGTCAACTACTGAAATTTTACAATTAATTTCTCTATTAATTGTCATAAATTTCTTTTTGAAATATCTATTAATTGTCATTAACTCCATTTTAAAATATCCGTATGTGCCTTTATTCAAGTTTTGAATTGCTAACTAGGAATAAGGTAGATTTATCAAATAAATTGATTGTAAGTTTCATTGTTTTAAATTGCTTAACAATGTTCACTGCTAACATAATTAATATGTCAAAATTGAGAATATTCCACCAACATGATTTGCATGTCATAACTTACCAAATTAACATAATTAATTAACTACTTTAATATGTTACAAATTTTCTCCTTTTCATTATTTTTAGGGAATGGGTATAACAACAGATATTATGATAATATCCAAAACATTTAGTTACCACTCACTTCATTATACATTATAAAAATTTCCTCTTTTTTTTTTTCTTAAATTTAGTTACAAAAATCATATTAAATTAACGAGTTTAATTCTCTAAATTAAATATTTAAACAATATTGGTAAACACAATTTATATAAATTATATTTCTAAAAACAAAAAAAAAATAAAAGAAATAAATAGCTAAAAACTAGGGCTGTTACACTCTCCCCCACTTAAGAACTTTTCGTCCTCGAAAAGGAACAAAAGAAAAGAAACAAAGGAAGATAAGCTAGATAAACAAGAACTTTAAACGAATAGTTCCGGATTTGAAGCACGAAGAAGATCTTCTAGAATCGATTTTACTCTTTTCAGTTCGACCGTCGGTCTATGGGTGGTAAGCGGTGCTCAGGCCCCGATGAGTAACAAAGATTTTTAAAGATTATAGAAAAGATTTCTAAATAGACTGGTATAAGCAATAGCCTCCTCATTCTGTAGCAGATAGGGAAACCAAGGACACTTAAAGATAGTTTGAAAACAAATAAGATAATAAATTTGCAATCATAATGCTTTGAAATCATTAAATTTATAAATTTGGAAATCATGCTACTAAAATCATAATACCTTTAAAATAATCTTCATTTATACCTTTTAAATTCAATGCCAAACAATATTCATTTCAAGGTTGAAATATTCCTAAGTTCATTTATAAAAAAAAAAATTTCCAAAACATTTTATTTTTAGAAACAGCAGCACTCATAATATGCTATAGTAGATATAATAGTATTCCTAATCAGTTTATTATGTACTTAACTCTGAATTTTAACAAATAACCTAACACTTTATTAAAAATACTTATCTTATAAATAAGATATTCCTTCAATAAGTTACCCTTGAATTTCCATTTGAAAACCAATTCTCAATTATCAAAATTTAGTGATATTAGAATACGTCTTAACTATTTATTTAGACATCAATTAAACTATGATTTGAAGATATATAATCCTTACTCCAAAAATATCCCTTTCAAATATATTTTCCTTATTCAAAGATACCTTGTTTATTACACAAACATATTCATTTCAGGAAATAACCTTTTATTAAAATCTCTTGGTTAGATTTACGGCTCCATATTAAATTAATTTGATTATTAAGACATTTGAATAAAATTCCTTAAATTCCTTTTCCTTATTTATCCCCATTAATCTTTTATAACTAAAATTTAAGTGTATAATATTTATTATAACCACTCAAATTTTATTCATAAAATCCTTTTATATTGTATATTATCCAATTACATGTTAACTTTTGAAAATCAAGGTAAGTTATATTAAATGAAATTGGGTGTTATACAAATAAAACTTTCAATTTAATTATCTCCAATTGGAACCTTTTTATTCAAATTTTTGTTATTATATTTATTTTCCTTCCTCAAGATAAACTTTAAGAATTAAATTCCTGATTCCCTTCAAACCATTTAGAGATAACTAAATATATATACCTAATATGTCAAATCAAATTTAAATTATATATCTATATATATTAAGTCATACTTTAGAAATTCAAATCAATTAAAATCTCAAGGAAACACTGTAGCCAGACTACAGAATGGTCTTTTCACTTCGAAACTCGAAAATGAATGTCGATGATGCTGCAGTCATCACCGAAATTATTTTCCAGCGACAAAGAGAAAAGCACTAATTTTAAAATTTCTTTGGAAACAAATTTCTATACAAAAATACTTATTACATCCTTTTAAAATTTAAACACAAGGTTTGAAATCATCAGAAATTTAATTCTCAAGTTTTAGTTTTAAATTCATTTCTGTTTCCAAATTAATTTATAACCATTGTTTTATATTCACTTATTTATTAGACAAACACATGGCTTACAACACCATAAATAAAATCAAAACTATTATCTCTTGACAACTAGTTAAATTAATTATAAAATTTTGAAAATTATACTCATATATATAATATTAGATTTTAATTTCAAATATAGGAATAAACTTCTCAAACCAGGATAGAGACTCAAATTTGATGAACTCAAATCAAATAGAATTCAAGATAAATTGAAATCAGAAGATCAGAATAAGGAAACTGGGTAAGTCTATATAAGTCGTGGACAACCTTGACCTAGTCATCCGTGACTTAAAGAGCCATATCGATGTGGTTGGGGTAAATCTACATTTGATCCGAAGAGATAGAATTTGGAATAACCAAAGATACTAGCATATAAACCGAGGATAAATATAAATCTCCGGTGAATCAATGCTAATGGTAAAGGAGTTTCACCCCTTTATTAGAATAATGGCGAGACCGCCAATTTACAATAAAGATCATCCGAAGTGGAGTTATGAGATACTCCAGAATCTAAAGCAGATGAAAAAGTGAGGGATACGAATGAGCTTTGGAACCGTAGGGAATGTTCCAAAATTCGAAAAGAGAGTGGTTAAATCTCGAATGAACGTGATTCTGTAAATCAAATTTACCATACATTCTAAGTTTTGCCTAGAACCAAAGCTCTGATACCAAATGTAACGACCCAGTATTTTCAACCATTCGCATCCGCACATTGTCGGACTTGAATTGTTCAAAATACTGCGTTGTAGAATAAATTTGGCAAAACTCAGAATATACAATAAATAGATCACAGAATCACATACACAGATATCAGAATCTCGCAGCGGAAATTAAAAATTTAGTGGTTCATGAAGCCACTGATATAACTTCAACAAAACATAACTTACATTGTCTATAATCCTCAATACAAATTTTAAGACATAAATAGAGATAGAGTCTTCAAAGTCTTGAATTCCAGAAAAGATAAAGGCTGAAACAACTTCCAGCAACGCGAATGATCTACTGAGTGTCCTAGCTACGGAGAAGAAATTGAAGCTGCAACTCAGGCTGACCCGAGCGTAAAAATAAAACATAACACTCGAGTCAGGACATACATACTTATATAATGTAAGCTAATTCAAGTGTATTGTAATATAGAGCAAGTAACTTAAAGGATGCTTGGGACCGCCCATCCTCTAAGGATCCGTCAAACTATTTACTATGTAGTATATTGCGCTATTATACTAGTGTCTATTTATAAAATAAACTTACTTTTTAATAGCGTTAAGGGGTTACCCATATAGCCCTTAACACGTAATAGTCCCAGTAGTCCATCCAATATCATAGTCCCTCCTGATCGGGAAGCCACTAGAGGATACCACACGGGCTACGGGAGAAAACCAAACTCGTACAAGGCGCGATAGGGTAGGTGACACGGCACAACTAGGCAATGCCAGAGTAGATATACCAATTGCTATCCAGGCTGATGGTAACGCGCAGCGCGCAGCTGCCGCCCACCTCGAACTAACTCCCCCAAAATCAAAATATAAAAGTGGCCACTGAATCAATCCAAGATCATAGTATAATATCGAAGAGGAGCGTCCGATCAGAGGAATGACCTCATTGGCCTGGAATTGCTCCTGTTTTAGCCACCTTATGCCAACTCACGGGAGTCGGGTCCACGTATTTACCTTACAGGAAACGCCACCACCGACCTACTTCATTCTGGAATCTCCACCGCGTACACGGTTGGTCAAAGTAGTTTTCGGTATCGACAGAGAGTATGTCCATATCCGATCCCGGTCTCTTTGCCAACCCATCGTTATTATAACCCGTGGTCATTTAAAAACAATTTATACTTTAAAACCAGTATAAACATTTCCATTTCAAAACTATAAATACGATATCATTTAAAACCCAAAACAACATGATATCGTTATATTCAAATATAATTCTTTTCCAAAACCATACTGCTTAAAATTTATAATATCTGGAAACCAAATATTTGAATTATACCTTTAAACCATAATATATTGGAAATTTTTCTTTAAAAAAAACATAACTCCCAAAACACAAATGGTTTGGATATAAATGGTTTAACTTTATGGTTACTTTGTAAAGAAGATAATTTACATAGCTTTACAAATATATTTCTTTATTTTAAACCATAATTTAAATATCACTTCATGTTCCCAAGACCATTTCAATTCCTATATATATATCCAATTGGAGTATTAATACTCAAAACTAAGGTTGGATATTTTTTCTTTCAACAAATTAGTGTTTATTATTTCGTCTTGAATATTCCCATAAATTCCATAGATAAAACTCCAAAATTATGCCATTAAATAATTTCAAAATTTACTTAACACTAGAATGTTCATCTTAAATTTATTAAGAAAAATCCAGTTATAAATCTCATATCTTAAAGGTCTCCAAAACTTAAACATAAATATAATTTATCAAATTCCTTAAATTTCAAAACAATCAAATTCCAGATTCTATAGCACTTAGGAAATGCTACCTAAAGTTACGGGTAAAACTAGTCCAATTTCAAAAGACAGCATTTAAATGCTTTAGTAGATTGTTTAACTTAATAAATATTTCCAAATATAACTTATATATATATTTCTTAACTGAAATCTTATCCTTTCAAAAATCCAGAATTTCCAAAATAAGTTATATTCCAAAATTTTATTCAAATATTTATTTATTTATTTATTAACATTTATAACTCATTCAAAATCAATATAAAATCCTTTAAAGATATTAAATCAAATATTTAACTTCCAAAATAATTTTAAATATTTCAGAAAATATTATAAGGACCACGGGCCTGTATATAGTTTTCTAGCCTAGGTCAAGTGATACGGATTTATATCATTTCAATCCGTAATTTACAAACCCCGGGTTCTATCATTTCAAACCCGCAATCCCAAGTTAACAGTTAAACAGTTAACATAATAATAGCACAGTAATCATCATTTAGGCCTATCATTTCAGCCCACAACAATCTAAATTTAACAGGGAACTTGCAGTGGTGATTTAAGCAGTAAATAAACAATAATATAATATAACTGCAGAAATAATACAACAGATAATAACTGATGAGGTGTCAATTTAAATGGGATTCATCATTCTACGTTATACTACAGACAGATAATATTTAAATAAAATTTTTACACATACACTTGCGATAATTCACAAAATATATGTACATATGTCTGGTGAGAAATACTCACCTTAAACGCTGCAGTGGATCTAAATCAAACACGGTATCTACTTCGGAAAAAAAAACGGAAAGCACGATCAAACTTCGGCGGATGCAAAGCCTTGACTTAAATCTATAAGATCCAAATACCAAGTATGCGAATTTAAAAATTACGGTCAAAGCAAAATTTCAGAACAACTGGAACGAATAGAATAAAAGAAATTTAGTTCAACTTGCTCGACTACTACAACCCGCTAACCGTCTCAACATATCCTAGGCCCATACTTCAACCGTACGCATGCATAAAATAAATTGAATAAATTGCAAAATAAATTGCAAATTTAATACAATTGATTGAATAAAAAGATGTTATGCACCCAAACAAAACAAATACATGTTTAGACATTATTAAATTATTTCTCACATTTTTAATCATATTTATCATGATCAATTATTTTCATTCTCATATATATTTATTTAAATAAAATGACAATATTGGCAACAAACACAATACTGTTCAAATTATTCGATTTAATCAAATGTAGCCACTAACTACATTCGAATTCATTAAATAATACTTTATTTCACATACATGTTCATCATGTTTAGGCAAATTATTTCTTCTTTTACTTTTATTATTAAACATTAAAAGGTGATTATTGGTATACATCACCAATATCCTTTTATTAACCATAATAAATACAATCCATTGATATTTATCCACCCAAATTCTCAAATAAGTAGTTAAATTTATTTTTAACCATCTTAAATTTATTTCAACCATTAAAATTTTGAAATAAATGTCATTTTATTATATTCACCCAAGATTTATTCATACAATATTGTTTATTTGAATTAAACAACATTTCATATTATTTTCTCCTTATCAATTTATCTTCTCCATTATTAAATTGTAATTCTTTTTTTTTTCTTTCTATGCCTTCCTCTTCAAACTACACTTATCCAAATCCACAATACCACTAACTACATCATAACTACACTAATTCCATAGTCTAGCTTCCTACAATCAATTTATATCATTTCTTCCAGCCTACTACTAACAAAGTTCTATATGTATTTATAAATGGCACGGCATGATGGGGAAGTAGCCGAGCAAGGAAATCAGAGAACACAAGAAGGAGGAAGGAAAATTGGAAGAAGCAAAGAAATAAACAATGCAAATTATTTACCTGATAGAAGCTTGTACCAGAGAGGGACAAACAAGGAGATATGAAAACTTATGTGAATGAGGCAAAGTATTTATAGATAAACTTGCGAAATAAAAAGGGGAGATAAATAGGCAGGTTTGAAAACGTAAGAAATAAATGCAAGCGTTGATTTTTGAGTGCATGCGTTTAGGCAAGAGATTTATTTCCAGTTCTTCTTGTTTGAACGCTACACGAAAATTGTGATAAATGCATGCGTTGATTTCTCTTTCCAGTTTTATGTTTGAACTATATCACTCTTTTGGATTTTTTTTTTTTAGATAGCTTGCGTGATTTATACCAGTTATAATCTAAATTTAAAGCATGCGTTACTGCAAATTTGAACAGATTTGATTGAGGAAGCAAAACTTGAGCTCTTGCGTGATTTATGGTAAGCAATGAAAAAGCTTTTAACTGAAAAGGCAAAAGTAATAAATGCTTACATAAATATTTACTTGATCAATGGTTCGAAAAATTTATTTATTGCAAAACAAACGCAGTGGAAACAGAGAGATATAATGGGTATGCGAAAATTTGCAAAGATAGGCAAGATTAAATTTTGAATGCATTTAATTTAGGTGAGAGGAAAAATGGCAATTGGAAGAGTTGATATTTTTGTGGATAAGGCTGCGTGAATAAATGAATACAGTGACATGCTCAAGAAACAAATGGTAAGAGGCAAATGTCAAAATGTTAAAAGAATAAAATTTTGTGTCACGCGCAAAGGAAGGCAAATTTGATTTCCATATTCTTCTAATCAATTAATTCCCCTTTAATTGCCTTTAATTGATTTCAATTGATTACCTTATCCCTTTTAATTACCCTCCTTAATTGATTTCAATTAATTACCATATTACCAATTAATTATCCTCCTTTAATTACATACTCAAATTTGGTTACTAACTTAATTAGTTAATTAACCCTTTTTGTTAATTATCAATCCTGCGACGTCTCACATTAATCCGTCCGCTTTGTAGGCACTGGTAGCCGGACTGGTTACACGGGCAGATTTCTCCTACAAAATGGGGATTAACCTCGTGTCCTCATGCCATTAACCAAAAGAATTAACTTATTTATCTTTCATCAATTTTATTAATTTGCATTAATTATTCAATAAATTAATTCTGGTCAACTACTGAAATTTTACAATTAATTTCTCTATTAATTGTCATAAATTTCTTTTTGAAATATCTATTAATTGTCATTAACTCCATTTTAAAATATCCGTATGTGCCTTTATTCAAGTTTTGAATTGCTAACTAGGAATAAGGTAGATTTATCAAATAAATTGATTGTAAGTTTCATTGTTTTAAATTGCTTAACAATGTTCACTGCTAACATAATTAATATGTCAAAATTGAGAATATTCCACCAACATGATTTGCATGTCATAACTTACCAAATTAACATAATTAATTAACTACTTTAATATGTTACAAATTTTCTCCTTTTCATTATTTTTAGGGAATGGGTATAACAACAGATATTATGATAATATCCAAAACATTTAGTTACCACTCACTTCATTATACATTATAAAAATTTCCTCTTTTTTTTTTTTTTTTCTTAAATTTAGTTACAAAAATCATATTAAATTAACGAGTTTAATTCTCTAAATTAAATATTTAAACAATATTGGTAAACACAATTTATATAAATTATATTTCTAAAAACAAAAAAAAAATAAAAGAAATAAATAGCTAAAAACTAGGGCTGTTACAATGTATATGTATATATGTATGTATGTGTGTATATATATATGTCCCATGAAAATATGACTCAACTATTGATAAAAGTAAATTAAAATTCATTAAATCAATATTTGTGCAAAGATATTTTGTTGAACCAGAAACTTCTTTTGTTGTAAGTGGTTTTTGTTTTAGCTTATAATAAAGCTTACTTAAATATATGTAACTGTAGCCGGTTAAATGTAACTTAATGAGCAAAATTAGCATACAAAACCTAATAAAAGCCATCACGCTTCATGGCTACAAGATTACTATTCTATATAATACTTGGTCATATCGTGATATGATTTATGATAGCTTATAAACTGCTTCCCATAGATCAATGTAATTTGAAGCAACATGGAGAAGCCATAAGCTTGATTTGATACTATTTCAATGTTTAGTTGAACTACATGAAATTATATTCTAGTCGAGCAAAGATATATGCTTCCAAATATAGAAAATATATCAATGCAGTAGGCAACGCTATGACTATTGTGTAAGATCTATGATGACATCTTGAAAATAATACCGAAAGAATATTATGTAGCGAAGAAAATTTTGGGTTCTGAGATCCCTAGGAAAATTATTACCCAGCTTAAGTGTGTGGGTTTAACGGATTATAATATTATTAATGTCCATCTTTTACCATTCCACTACATATAATATAAGATTTCTCAAATTTAAACCTGAAAACTCTAATTATTTGTAACTATAAAATTACTTTAGCCATAGATTATGAGATTGCAAAACATTAAAATAATTTTTTGAAGTTAAACATCAAGAGAGCCTATCACAAATTTAACTCATAAATCATGAAACTATCATGAAAATATATAGTTGGTACACCTACTACACTTCATGACTAAACCAATAGTTTGATTTTGAGCACTACACTTATATATTGATCCCAAAATGTGATATCTTAAGCAGAAAAGGGAGTGTGCATCCATATTTTTGATGATGAATAGGATAAAATCTTGAACATGCATATAAAATGATAAAGGGATCCTGAACATATTGATGAACCAGTAGTTCAAATTTCAGGCTTAGTGCCTCTGAACTGGAAGTTAAAAGTGGTCACTAAATTTTCAAAGCTCTTAGTATCAATTGTTAGAAGTGGCAGTGTAACAACCTGAAAAATTTAATTGTTTTAAAAATACATTTAACTGGAAATTTTGTGAAAATTTTAAGAATTGAATTTTTATTTCAAAATTTGATATTGAAATAGTCTATTTAAACATAGCATATGATTAATTTTTAACTAAAAATATGAAAGTTTATTTTGTTATGGAATTCTATTTCAATTCAAATCGGTCAATATTTGATGATAAAAAAAGTTTTCCAAACCCGAATACTTTTACGCAGAAAATTTGTAAATCTTCTGAGTGAGACGTCATATTTCGTTTCATTAAATTTGGACTACTTTTGTCCCGTTTATCTTATTTCTGACAAATTAGCAGCATGTTCGGTACCGAATGTCGACTTTTGTTCCGATGATCGTACCATTAATATCTATATACCGTTTTGATCGTCTCGTCGTACTGATCTCTGCGGTATATTCATTTTTGCGTTTTGAAATCCGATACACAACGGAATTCACAAAACCAGTAACCGTGTCGGTACCGAATCTGTGAACTTTTGTTTTCTTTTGAATTTCAAACTTCAGCCGGGTCATCCAAGCAACAATAAATTGCTTTAATAATTTTTCCAATACACTGATAGACTTCCCTATTCCTAGCTATTAGAAATTTTTGAAATCATCGTCCTTGTCTTTTGTTATTCCCTGGACATTCCGAACGTTTTATAATAATAACTAATGTATAGTCGTTTCAGTATATAGCTTTTCACACATTTTGTAATAATAAAGAAAGGCGCGAACAGATACTTACCTGAAGCCCACACATATATTTATATTCGTTCGGTCTTTTCTATTGCTTCACTGGTTCATTCCACTTCATTTTTCCGTCACGTACCTCCATATTCATCTTCTACAAAGAGATATTTTTTCCTTTAAATCAAAACTTTTCACAACCGAGCCACCCTGCTTTCTTCTTCCTCGCCCTCTTTTCTCATTCCACCTCCTTCACGCATGCTAACCTATGCCCACCGCCAGCCTACCCAACATCGGCCACAACCACCGCCCTAGCGCCGCCACTGCCTCCAACTAGAGCCAAACGGCAAGTTACCCCGTACACCTCCCCTCCCTCTCACTCGATCATGTCAACTCCAGCCGCTCTCATCATCACCTCCTCCACCCATGTTTCCAGTGCCGAGCTCGATTTCCCACTACCTCATCCAAGCCTAACACCACCAAGTTTGTATATATGTGGAATGTATAAATTATATTACATATATATATATATATATATATATATATATATATATATATATAATTGTTTATATTGTGGAATGGTTTTACATTTTTCTTATTCACAATTTATATTACTTATATATATATATAAATATAAATATATAGGTGTATTTAGCGCACACTACACCAGAATCCTCATTTCGCAACGGCCTTAAGCCGTAGCAAAATAATTTCGCAACGGCTATGAGCCGTTGCGAAATGGGCAGTGGTAAAAATTTCGCAACGGCTCTTGTCCGTTGCTAAATATACTTTTGCAATGGCTAAAGGCCGTTGCAGAATCTTATTTAGCAACGGCTCATAGCCGTTCCGGATTTTATTTAGCAACGGCTTAAAGCCGTTGTTAAATGTAGACGTATAACTGTTTTTTAACTATTAGCAACGACTTTAATCCATTGCTAATTACTAATTTATTTATTTTTAAAAAAATCGAAATTTCTTCTCTGCACCAGTGACAGTCATTTCATTATCCAAATTAACACAAAAATTTGCAAATTTAACACTATCACAAAAGAAAGATTATTAAACCAAATATTTTTCATACATTCAACACAAAAACCAAACATACCAAATGTTTGAATTATAATGTTCAACATCAACACATACCACTATATAGTACAACAGCGGAATCATTACATAATACTACATTGCAATCTTATGTTTAACTTGCCTTGGTTGATTAGTCTTATGTCGCACAAATACAAATTATGAGTTCTCGCACAAATACAAATACAAATACAAATACAAATATTAACTATGTTTAACCTGCCTTGGTTGATTAGTCTTAGTTAAATTGCATACTCTGATAATTAATCATATTGCTCCCCTCTTATAACCTGTCATTAAGGAAACATGCTGGAGTCATTGAAATGGTACAATATAAACAAAAATTGGTAATGAATTATACATACATATTCAATGAATGACTTTAAGTTTCCTAATGAAGTAGCGGTGATAACTAAAAATGATGAGCTATTGATACAACCGTTTAAGTATGAGTGGTAGCTAAGCGCATGTCAAAACTGTAATATTTTTGGCACCAAATGATAGATTGTGCATTTGAAAAAGCATGTGTTCCCAAAACTATGATATATCATACTAACATGTCTCTGTTTCTTATATATACAGAATTTACTTTAGATGTACAGTCCATTATAACTTTCATCCTTATTCCAAAGACCAAATACTTACAATTATTCAGCAAAGACTTGGGGTAATATTTGCATCTATTGCTGGTTATTATTTCTAGTCGCTTGTGCAATTTTGATGCAACAATAATACAGTTCACACATCTGGTGTAGGTTAAAACATGCAATCTGAATCAACTATTGAACATAACGCAAATGAATTAGGAAACAACATGTTGAGTGAAAAAAATTTAAATTTATCGAGCCAAGTCAGAATACAAACCAGCAAATGGATTTTGAGCCAATACTATATAACCCCGAAGTAATGAATTATAACTCAGTGACTCAACTCTAAAATGAAGATACAGTTATAGCTTTGGATAGAGACTGTCTTTTGACGATGGGTGATCAAGTTCTGGTATTTGATATACACAGAAATGATAAGTATGCGCATATCAAAAATAGAGGGCATGTAAAAAAGCTCGTAGAATTTATAGTTTTGAGGTTGCCGTGTCGAATAGGTTTGATGGGTTAAATTATTTGAGAAAAACTGGAATGAACCTTCAGATTAGTTACCTTAAACAATAAAACTCAACGTGTGTTTTAAAGACATATGCTATAAACTTCCCTAAAAATAAAATTTCAAAATAGTTTCAGATTAGTTACCTTAAGGATTCCATTTTCCGCATTGAATCTACCAGCAGCTATAGTAGCACCTCCAGCTAGGAAGCTAGAATGATGAAACATCCCTTTCTTTTTCTTCAAATCAGAGGATCAAAATGTAAAAATTAAATTAAAACTCAAAAAATAACAGGAAGCAAAAATATTTAACTTAAACACCCACCTTGCCAGCGTACAACTTACGTGAGGTGCTCATTACAAAAATCCACTTGGAACTTTTTGGTCCATCAGTAATGGTATCAAGTAGATCTCCAGTTTGCTTGTGCACTATTTTCCCGTCTGAAACAATATACTCGAAGTGTTCTCTCTCTTGCTGCAAATAGAATAGTTTCATGGGCCAAAGTTAAAAACACCAGAACTTCACATAATTTAATTATTCCATAAATAAAGTCTTAATGATAAGCAGTTCACAATTTCATATGCTACATGGTTAGTGCACAGTAAATGGTTGCAAGTATAGTACAAGTTGACCTACAAAGGCAATACAGTGGGGTAAATTAATGACCATTCACTTACTGGAATATTGAGTAACAAGCTAAGGAAACTTACAGGTCCAAAATACTCGACACATTGTTTCCGAAGTAATGACCTTGGGCATTCAGGTAGGTCAACATTTTTTCTAGCACCAATATCCATCCTACAAAGATTTTCCGTAATGTATCATAGTATCCTTCTTTACTACTGTCTATTGTATGCAAAACAGTAATCAAATTCACACTTTGGCATATATCTCAAATTCTAGCAGCTATAGAATGCAGTATATGTTTACAAATACATAAGTTGAACTCACTTGAAAGTTTCACTTTGCATGTTGTTATATCTTTTTTTTAATATCTTGGGTAAAATATCAATAATTAAGAGCGGATA
Organism: Allium cepa; assembly: GCA_030765085.1. Classification (NCBI taxonomy): domain Eukaryota; kingdom Viridiplantae; phylum Streptophyta; class Magnoliopsida; order Asparagales; family Amaryllidaceae; genus Allium; species Allium cepa. The sequence continues at coordinate 54,259,727 of CM060935.1, read as the reverse complement.
TTTTTAACTTTCAAACACACGTTGAAGACAAAAGCTTATAACATATGTCTTTCAAATCCTATACATATATTAATCAAAAGTAAAAGTGATAGAACATGAAATGTGTATGGTGCTTTTCGGAAAATAGGTCCAAATATACTATTTTTGACCTCATACTACTTTTATGCTATGCAATTCAACATATAAAACAAAGTACCAAAAGTAGCTGAAACAAAATTCAAATAAAACTGTTGATGAAACTGATTTGAACAGAAAACAATAAATTATTGCTTGGAAATGACCAAATCCTAAAATATGGGAAAACCGCAATTGAAATTTAAATAAAGGCGGGTTTTGAACTAAAAAGCATAGCGTGAATATAGCATAAAAATTAAAATATATTATTTATCCAAGCTATAGCAGAAAAATTCACTAGTAAAGGAATGGCTGGCCCTCAATACTTTCACACTATTTTACATAATAGATGTGCAAATTGTGGCCATATCGGTGCCTTGGATCGATCTATATTGACAATATAATTTAAGGCATGAATTAGCATTTTGATTAGAAAAATCATAGAATAAAGATGGTTTCAAGTAATTTTGGGAGCAACAGAAAAATCATAGTAAAGCTATTAGTCCCTAATCTGAACATTGTACACTAGGAATGACTTATTATCCAATATTATGCATGTGCTCCTTGACAAGCTTGGTTTGTTTATGTGATGAAATTATCATCTATCTTCCACCAAGATCTTGTTACGTCTTAGCTCGGTTTACTTTTCTAGATTGGGTTATGTACACAATTTAGAAGATAAACAAGCTACAAAACTTCATACAACAATATCAAAATCTATTGGTTATACTAACAAATGAAAAGTGGATCTTTAACATGATAATATGTCGTTCTCCTCACAGTACATCGACAACTGAGAAGGTTCAAAGTAAAATTATGCAGTATCAGTTGACCATAGTTTACACTCTATGCAGAATAGACTTTGTGCAAAAGTGGAAAAGCTTACAGCTTCGATCCAATGCTGAAAAGCCAATTTCAAGGCTTTAGAATCTTTTGATAATCCCCATCCAACCTGCAATTCAATAATCAATCATATCTTATCACTAGTAGATACTCAAAGATACAGTGACATGAATAGTGAAGGAAGAAATATTACAACCTTGGAAGCATTCAAACTAACTCGGTTCCATCTAGAAATAGCAGATTCAGGCTTAGCATAATCAAAAAAAGAAACAGTACTCTGATTCAACCATGCAAAATTCAGCGCTTTCCACCTGATATGTCACAAACACAAAACCCTAAGAAATCAAAAGCGTCATCGTCCCATTTTTTTTAAAAAGGACGAAAATTAAAAATAAAACCAAATCTCTTCGGCAATGATAGCGGAATCAGCTAATCTGCGCCCGGTCCTAATTAACACAAAACCAACGAAAACAAAGTCGATAGGTAATCTTAAAGTTATCACTTAATTACCTAATAGACTTTCAAACCCCTAAACAGAATGACCTGAGCATGAAGGCGGACCTACAGGAGAGCGAAGAGCTTCCAAGTCGATTGAGAAGATGTGAGCACGAGGCGGTAGATTTGAACGAAGAAGCACGTAAATGATGGACGAAGTGGATCTGGATCTATCGTTTTTTTATCGAAGTGGATTATGATAAAATAGGGCGTAGCTAGTTGGGAACGGGGGTATGGAAGGTTGTACTAAAATGTAGTACGCGTAAGAGCCATTCCAAAATTTAGAACGGCTATGAGCCGTATTATAAGGTTTTGCAAGGACTTTAACCGTTGCTTAATAGCAACGGCTAAGAGCCGTTGCAAATTTTCCGCCTTCGGGGGTTGCGAAATGGCTGGTATGGTGTAGTGGCATAAATCTGGGTAGTCACGTCTTTATATACACATACACACACACTCTGTAACAACCCGCATATTTATCGATTTTATATTTAAATATTTTATTTAAATATTTTGTCGTTAATCGGATATTGGTCCGAAAAGCTACTTTTTACAAACGGTCAAATTAGGACTCGAGACCACTTCCATTGAGTTCGAAATGCCGTTTATAATTTTTTTAAGTATAAACATTGGTAGGTTTGGAGTTAGTGGAATTTCACTAACTTTTCCCGCTTTGGACTTTGGGTTAGATTGCCATTATAACTCAAGCCCAAACCCCCTTCCTTCTTCTCACTCTTCATAAATTTCCTAACAACCAAGCTTTTGCATTAATGGTGAGTGGAAGAGGAAATTAAAACTCCAATCATAGGTTTCAACTTTAAATCCATCATTCAACTCCAAAATCAAAGTGAAGACATTAGATCCTAGCTTGTATTTGCTTCTCCATTGTTTCAAGCTCCTTCTTCATTGAATTTGTGCAAAGGTGAGATTTTTATCTCACAAATCTAGTCTATAACTATATTGGACTGTTGGGAATGATTTCCTATCACTTTTGCATGCACATTAGCATTTGGTTTGGACTGGATTGGCCAAAAACTCCAATTTTTAGCGTTTTGGTGAATTTTCTGCACTTAGGTCGTTCTGGCCATTTTTGGTGTTCGGAGTTAGGTCGCTCGCGACCTAACCCTTAGGTCGTTCGCGTGTTATCGCGCTAAGTCGCACTGCCTTGAATCTTCACTTCGGAGTTAGGTCGTTTCACGTTAGGTCGTAGGTCGTATGGCTTTTAGGTCGTAGGTCGTATGGCTTTTAGGTCGTAGGTCGTTGGCCTTTTGACCGTTAGGTCGCATGTCTTTCTACTTCGATAGGTCGTTCGGCCATGCTTTCTATTTTTAGGTCGTGACATCTTTAGATCGTGTTACCTATATACCCTTAGGTTGAAAGACCTTAGGTCGTGCACCTTTAGGTCGCGAACCCTATTAGGTCGCGAACCTCTTTAGGTCGCCTGTCGCTTAAGCAGTTAGGCCGTTCGTCCAGTGATGCCTTAGGTCGTTTGACCCGTGTTACGTTAGGTCGCGTAACCCCTTAGGTCGCTTGACCTTGTTTCCTGTTAGGTCGCGTGACCTTGTTTTCGACCTTAGGTCATTTCACTTTTAGGTCGTATGACCTTTAAACCGTTAGGTCGTTAGACCTATAACTCGATGGGTCGTTCCCCTTTAGGTCGCAAACCACTTTAGGTCGCATGACCTCGTCTCCGTTAGGTCGTGAACCTTGTTAGGTCGCTCATCCTTAGCCCGCGAACCTTGTTAAGTCGTTCGCCTTCCTTAAGTCGCTCGACCCCTCTACACTAGGTCGCTCGGCTTGCTTGAGTCGTAGGTCGTTGGACCTTAAGTCGCTTGCCTTCCTTAACTCTAGTTAGGTCGCTCGGCCATTGTGTTAGGTCGCGTGAACCCTTAGGTCGTTAGATCTCATTTTGCTTTAGGTCGTAGGCCGCTTGTCTTCACTTAGCTCGTACCGTTTTGGACGGGGCGCTGCCCCGCACCCCGCCGGGGGCGCTGCCCCCTGGACCCCCGCGACCTGACCGGGCAGGTCGAACCCCGTAAGCGGTGGCGTTACCCCCGCACCCCCACCTTGGGGGGTTGCGACCCTCCTGGACCCCCCCTCCGTAGGGGATCTTATCTGAAAAACATTGAGCTGATTTCCTTGGATTTTATTCACATCTCCGTATGCGATTTTTGTGACTGATTGTTCTACAATTGCTTCTGTGTCTTGTCACTTTATAATATAAAGGTTTCAATACTAGTAGTAAATATCAAAACTCTTTTAACAAACAATTTCAACTCTATTTTTAATAACAAAGCTCTTTTCTTAAACCGTTTTCCAATCTATTAGTATATACAAACCTTTACCTCACTCGGATGAGAAATCTAATTAAACGACTTAGTAAAACAAGTGGTATGAAACGCTTGCGTTCACTTCGTCGGTTAATTCTTGGACTTGTTCGATTGAACCTCTTGTGACAATTTTATTAGTGAAGATTTACCGTTTGTTCGTAAATATTTAAGTTAAGCAAGTGGTTATGGGACATGAAGCTAAACTTCTATATTTACTAGCTTAGTGTAATTGACACTTCTCGTTGATCATGACGATCATTCTGATGATTTAGACTAGCAACTGTGCGATGTCTCTTGTTGCGAGGTTAGACTAGACACCACTTGTGTGATTCCACTCACACATACCTTTTTGCTTTTTGGTTAGTCTGGACCTTAATCTGTGTGATTCCATTCACACATGTGGGGTAGCTCCCCTTGGTCTTCGGACCGTCATGTGATAGGCCTCTTTCTTTTTTCTATGATTTCTGGACTTCTTGCATTGATTTCTAGAATTTATGTCATTAACTTGTTATGAGTACAAGTTTGGGGTATGATGCCCTTTCCGAATCTTTGAGAAGATTCTTGTGATATTGATTATCTCTTATTGATTGATCTTCTGTTGATCATTATTTACATACTTATAGTGGTATGTCATTATGGATATTTTATGTTTATGCCATATCTTTTATGTTATATCTTGTCATCTGATATTTATAGCTAGACTGACCCGTTTATTATTTTTCTAAAATAATACTCGGTTCAGACCGAGATGTTACAGGTGATTCTGCTTGACTTCTTCCCAGGGATTCATCACTCTGACTTTTGGCTAACTGTTTAGATTAGCAGTTTTTGTTGTATACACTTGAGATATAGACTCATAGTTGTATTCTTTTGTATAGCACGTGTTGCTATTCTTTTGTATTATTGTGGATCTTTTGACCACTACTCTGATGTACACTTTCATGTGTTAGTTATATATTCATATCTTCTTCCGCCTTTGTGATATGGATGTCTGTGACTGATTTGCGTTATGCTTATTTCTACGTTTGTTTCCGAAGATTATTATAGCCACCGTGTGATAAGAAATTACATGGATGGTCGCTCCTCAACAGCCTTATTCTCCGTGCTAGTTGACAGCACTACTCCGTAGTGTTCTTGGCTAGCGTGGGTATAGAGGTGGGGCGTCACTCACTCTCACGTATGAACTTTGAAAGGTAAATGTTGGTTAAATATTGATTCTTATTATATGATTTTGTTATGTGGTAATGTTGTTGCTAATGTTCGTGTATTATGTAATAAATATACTTATATGTAACAGTTGTTTATGTTTTAAAAATATAAGATATTTGGAATATTTACTTACATTTGTGTTAATACTGTTAAAATAGTTTGTGTAATAGCTTTGAAACATATATATGTAAAGTGTAAAGTTTGTATAGGATTTAGATAATATATAGGTAGACATACGTCATACTTTGGGCATTTTATATATATTTAAAGGTCTGTTATATAAAAAGGTTTATATATAAGTCTGTACAAAATTTGTTATAAATCTATATAGATCATATTCATAACCTGGTTGTTTGTATATATTAGATAAGAAAGTTATATAAGTTTATAACCTGTTTACTTGTTTATATGGGTTTACATAAGTGTGTACAGGATCTGTTGAGTTAAATATATTGTATTAAGTAAGTTACGTCGTTTAAATAGATATTGAGTTTAAAATGTAATGGGTATGTAAGTCTACATATATGTATCTTAGTACAGGAATTTTATATTGTTTGCATGTGTACAAATCAATTTGATTTCGATTCCGATTTTTTTGATATATATAAATTCCGATTTTTAGTATATGTATACGAGTTAAAATTTATGAGTTAAAATTTGTATGAGTTAAGATTTATAAAGACCTTGGAATATATATATATATATATATTTTGATTTTTGATTTTTGATATATGTGTATATGTTTAAATTCAATATAGATTCTTGGAAGAAAATTCTTACATATATAGATGATAAATATATGTGCTTTATTTAAAAACAATGATTTTGAATATATATATATATATATATATATATAATTAAAATATGTTTGAAATGTAGAATATGATACATATATTTATATATAGTTATATAAGTTCACTTATATCAATTTTCTTTATCTATCCAGTTCTGATTTGAATTCGTCTCCTCCTATTTATCAGCTTTGTTCGTTGAAATTCATGCCAATCTAGCTTTGATTTGGAACTCATACTTGGATTCGTGATTCATCTCATTATCGTTCGTCTCTAGCCTCGAAAGGTGATCCACCACTCACGGTTAACGTTCTTATATTTACTAAATTTGATTTCAATTGAAACGAAAATTGAAATATGCTGCTGTAGTTATTTAAATTGTTGTATACACTATTAACTGTAACTATTCACATGTGGGATATGACACCATACTCTGTTGCTTATATCATATTGTTATGATGATATTTGTCTGTTATAACATTATCATATCTGTTATCACTCTGCAAGCTCCCTGTTAGTTTAGAATTCCCTATGGGTTGAAATGATATATACCCGAAGGACCTGTAGAATATAAGAAAATCGTTATGGGTTGAAATGATAAACCCAAGCGATTATTATTTGAACTGAATTTGGAATTACGAGTTGAAATGATATATACCCGTATATATTTAAACTACGGATTGAAATGATAAATATCTGTATCACTTGACCATAGGATAGAAAATTTTATAGGGATACTATTGGTCTATATATAAATATTTTAAAATGATTTTTATGTTTTTGAAAGGAAATATATATGGTTTGGTTTAAGTATTTATTTAAAATGTTTGTTTTAAAAATAGTTTTTTACAATGATTATATAAGTTAAGGTTAGAAAGATAAATCTGAATTTATTTGAAATTGTATTTAATTAAGGATTTTGTTTAATTAAATCAATTTGAAACTTATTAAATTTGAGGGTTTTAAGATATGATTTTATAACTTGATTTTGATTTAAGGTGATTTAAATGGACATTTCAAGTTTTAAATAAATCGAAGAAAATATTTAGTTTAATGTAATTTAAGGTTATTTAAATGATAATGGAATTATTAAGTGAACATTTCAAACCAAATAATAATAAATTTAAAATAATATATATATATATATGAAATTATCAATTTAGTTTTGGAAGTGATATAATTTGGAATATATATTTGAAATCGAAGTAATATTTCGGTTTTGAAGATAAATTATTTTGAAATGACCACGGTATTATAATGACATTTCGTTGATAATAGCATATATTTCTACATAGTAGATAGTTCCATGGATCCTTAGAGGATGGTTATCCCAAACATCCTTTAAGTAACTTGTATTTCAGTTGATATTTCACTTGAGTTGGATCCATTGATATCAGAATGTTAATCCTGACTCGAGTGTTTTGTGTTTTGCTTCACGCATGGGTCAGATTGAGTGACACAACATTTGAGACTCGCCTTTGGAGTTTGGAGCTTCGCTTGAAGATCCAACTATCAATTCAACTTTCGTCTTTTTCGGTTGATTTGTTCAAAGATGTCATCTGTTGTATTCGAGATTTCATCGTATTTGAGAAATTCTGTTGTATTTTATTTCTAACTCTAATGTTTACATAGTAGCTTCATGAAATACTATTTATCAATTCTGTTGCATTATTATTATATTACTCTGTGTCTGTGATTCTTTGATTGATTTATTTACTGTATATGCCGAGTTTTGTCAAAAATAAATTAACAATATGATATTTTGAGCAATTCAAGTTTGACATGTGCGGATGCGAATGGTTGAAAATACCAGATCGTTACAGTTGGTATCAAATCTCTGGTTTTAGGCAAAACTTAGCATATATAGTAGATTTAATTATAGAATTACTTTTGTTCGTTCTTGAACCTCTTCCTTTTTGATTCGGTTTCCTTTGAATTTTAGAATGATCCCACTTGTTCTGAAATCGATTCTTGTCTCCCCTGTTTGCAATCTTTTGATTCTAGAGCATCCCATAACTCCACTTTGAACGATCTCTATAAAAATCAACGATCTCGCCAATCTTTGAATGATTTGTAAAGGGGTGAAACTCCTTTACAATTGACATTGATTCACCGGAGATTTCTATACCCTTGGTTTAGATGCTACTATCTCTTGCTATGCTGAATTCTATCTCTGGCGATCAATGTCGCTTTGCCTTAGAATTCCGCATCGACCATATTCCTGAAGTCACGGTTGACCCGGTTAAGGTCGTCGGCGGTTTATATGAGTATATCCATTTTTATTTTGAAATTTAATTATCTCATCTTCGTTCGAGCCTATCTTCGAGTCACATTTCTATTTTATTAGAGTTTCTCTAACTTGAATCTCTATCTTTGTTTTATTCTCCTTTGAAAAATCGTGTTTGTTTGTATTTTAGAAATTATTTTATATATCAAAATTATTATTTTGATAAGTATGATTTTATTCTATTTATAAAAGTGAAAATGTCCTCGATAAGGATTATATTCCTTATAAAAACGAGAATTTGAAGTTCCAAAAGGATTTGAAATTTTGGAAATTTTATAAGAAAATTGATTTATATAAAAATGATTTATAACTGAAGGGTTTTGAATTGGAAATTTGAGGAAATGAACTCCGGTATTTTGAAAATTGGTTTTAAGATTTGAAAATATATAATAATATGATTTGAAAGTATTTTCTGAATAAGAAATGTTTCAAATGACCTCAAATGGGTTCCAATGATTTCAAAGAAATTTCAAAGAAGTTTTCAAGAAAATAGAAGTCCAGAACTCACTTACGTCGTTGGAGAATAATTTCGGTGATGAGTGTATGCACCATCGACGTTGATTTTTAAGTTTCAAGAGTGGGGGAGAGGCCACTTTAGTAGCTTTGCTATGCGATTGATTTTGTGAAACTAATTTTGATTTCAAAATTCCGAAGTATGATTAGATATTCAAAAGATGTGTATATATATTTGAAATGATTTGAAGTAAGCCCGGTGTTCAGTCCTCGAGTTTCGGGTTTGTTTTGGTATGACCCTATATATTGTAATTAATTTACGGATTGGTTGCCGATTTCCAACTCTTGAATTGGAAATTTGATTTCTTCGGTTATTTTGAATGTTCGAACACTTCCAACTCGAGGTTTAATTTTCAAAGGTAAGTAATTTAGAAAAGTATAAATTATTTGTTAAAGTATATAAGTTTAATTTTGTGTGTTTAAGTATGAAGTAGTATGATTTAAATAAGTTTGAAACTGTTTTGTTAAGTAAATGAATAAGACTATTTTGAATTATACTAATGTGAAATGTAGTTTTGAAATGTTTTGAATAACATTTAGTTTTAAATGTTTTTAGCTTAGTAACATCTTTTATAAAACCATATATATATATATATATATATAGAATAATAAATTTTCAAAAGGTGAATTGGATCTTTCAAATAGAAATAAATAGTTTAAAGATTTTAAAGGGCTGGTTATAAACTTGGTAATCATTTTGGTTATAATTGATATTGAGAAGAATATTTGGTATCAAAAATATATTGAAGTGTAAAACTCAGTAATTATATGATGATTTTAGAAATGAATTAGTTTAAACTAAATTATGTTGATTTGGAAACTAGGATTATTTTCTAAACCTATTATTTTGGAAACTCTTAAATCGAAGATATTTAATTTGGAAGAAATAATTTGGTGAAATCGTATATGATTTTGAAACTGAACTGATATTGAAACGAATTGAAATTGAGAACCATATTTTACTAAATACTTGATTTGGGAGTTATCGAACTTATATAAAATTGACTAGTATAAGTACGAAGTTGATTCAAAAACTATTGATTTGAAATGATACTCAATTTGAAAAGCAAAATCTTATATAATCGAAGTCTATATAAGTGTGATTTGATATACTGTTGATTTTGAAAAGTATTTGATTTGAAAATGAAATCTTATATATAATGGACTTTATATAAGTATGATATTTGAAATTGATTTGAAAGGGTACGATATGATACATATTTTTGAATTAAAGATATGGAAAGTGCCTTCTGCTTGATATCCCCTTTGTGGTCACATTGTGTATTCATTCTATCGATATTATTCTCTCTGATTTGGGTTTTTCAATATGATACTTGAGTGTCCTTTGAATTCCATGGCGTTACCCATGGTCTTACGAACTCGACTGCATAGCGTAATTCGCAAGGCAATGATTGCTTAAAAGGAACAGATGTTTCCTAGGGGATCGAGGCGTAACCATTGTGTATCTACGATCTATAGTCATTTTAGTAGCGTAATCTGCAAGGCAGATATTGCTTAAAGGGTATGGATGTTTTCTGGAGGATTCAGGTCATTGTGTATCCACGGTCTACAAGTTTTGTTGTTGTAGCATAATCCACAAGACAGAGATTACTTAAAGGATACGGATGTTTCTCGAGGGATCCAGGCGTAACCATTGTGTATCCGCGGTCTACAGTTTTTTTTGTTATCATGGCGAAATTCGCAAGGCAGTGATTGCTTAAAATGTACGGATGTTTTTTAGGGGATCCAAGCATAACCATTATGTATCTACGATCCATGATTCAATTCGGTTGATTTGTTTGGATTGTACTTTCCATATCGCTTTTGTAGGTTTTTCGAATATTTTCACTGGGTGATAAAACGGGTCTACTAAGCACTTAGAGAATTCTAACTTTACGCCTGATCAACGCATGGCCAGAGTCTGCAAGAACGAGGATAAATCGGTTAAGACATTGAGTTATAAAAGTATTTTGACAAAGTATTATATAAAGGATATTTTGATCATTTCTTTCTTTCTTTCTTTCTTTCTAAATAGTTTAAATGTTTAAAATATTGTTTGTGTATATCCTACACGGTTTAATAGAAAATTATTAGTGTTTTATGTAAGTGATTGATCTTTATATAAATAAATGAATGGAAATCAATTTAAAACTAAATGAAAGTTTATGATCTAAATTGACAATTGAACTAACAAATTTGTATCGAATGACTATTTATGGATTAATAAAATAAGTTTAACCAAATTTACTGAAAATTAATTTATTTAAATTGGAATTTATATAGTTTTAAATTAATTGCTTATCATTGTCTTTCAATCTAATTTTCTTTATGGTTGCTTCTATTCTCCTACCTCGTTACTTTTCGGGGACGAAAAGTTTTGAGTGGGGGAGAGTGTAACAATCCAATTTTTTTAATTGTTTTAAAAATACATTTAATTGGAAATTTTGTGAAAAATTTAAGAATTGAATTTTGAAATAAGAATTTGATATTTGAAATACGTCTATTTCAACATAGCATATGGTTAATTTTCAATTAAAAATATGGAAGTTTATTTTATTGCATAATTCTATTTCAATTCAAATCCGTCAATATTTGATGATAATGAAATGTTTTCCAAACCTGAATATTTTTATATAGAAAATTTGTAAATCATCTTCCGAGTGAGACGTCATATTTCGTCTCAAAAAATTTAGACTGCTTTTGCCCCGTTTATCTTATTTCTAACAAAGTAGTAGCATTTTCGGTACCGAATGTCGACTTTTGTTCCGATGATTGTACCACTAATATCTGTATACCGTTTTGATCGTCTTGCGTGCTAATCTCTATGGTATATTCACTTCTGTGTTTTGAAGTCCAGCACAGAGCGGAATTCGCAAAACCGGTAACCGTATCGGTAACGGATCCATAGCCTTTTGTTTTCTTTTGAATTTCAAACTTCAACCGGGCCATCCAAGCAATAATAAATTGCTTTAGTAATTCTTCCAATACACTAATTGACTTCCTCATTCCTAGCTATTAATAATTTTTGAATTCATCGTCCTTGTCTTTTGTTATTCCCTGGACACTCCGAACGTTTTATAATAATAATTAATATATAGCCATTTGAGTATATAGCCTTCTGCACGTTTTGTAATAATAAAGAAAGGTGTGAACAGATATTTACCTGAAGCCCACACACATATTTATATTCGTTCAGTCTTTTCTATTGCTTCACTGGTTCATTCCACTTCATTTCTCTATCACGTATCTCCATATTCATCTTCTGTAAGGAGAATTTTTTTTCCTTTAAACTAAAACTTTTCACAGGCGAGCCACCCTGCTTTCTTCTTCCTCACCCTCTTTTCTCGTTCCACCTCCTTCCCGCATGCTAATCCATGCCCATCGGCAGCCTACCCAACATCGGCTACAACCACCGCCCTAGCGCCGCCACTGCCTCCACCTGGAGCCGAACAGCAAGCCACCCCGTATGCCTCCCTTCCCTCTCACTCGATCATGTCAACTCCAGCCGCTCTCATCATCATCGCCTCCACCCATGTTTCCAGTGCCGAGCTCGATTTCCTACCACCTCATCCAAGCCTAACACCACCTGGCTTGTATATATGTGGAATGTATAAATTATATTACATACATATATATATATATATATATATATAATTGTTTATATTGTGGATTTCTAGGGTTTTATGTTTTTCTTATTCACAGTTTATATTAGTTAAATATATATAGATATATATAGGTGTATTTAGCGCATAAAGCTGGGTAGTCACATCTTTATACACACACACACACACTCACACACTTACGTATGAACTCTGAAAGGTAAATGTTGGTTTAATATTGAATCTTACTATATAATTTTGTTATGTGGTTATGTTATTGCTAGTGTTCGTGTATATGTAATAAATATCTTATATGTAACAATTGTTTATGTTTTAAAAGTATAAGATATATGGAATATTTACCTACGTTTGTGTTAATGCTGTTAAAATAGTTTGTGTAATAGCTTTGAAACATATAAATATATATGTAAAGTGTAAAGTTTGTATAGGATTTAGATAATATGTAGGTAGACATACATTATACTCTAGGCATTTTATATATATTTAAAGGTCTATTATATAAAAAGGTTTATATATAAGTCTGTACAAAATTTGTTATAAATCTATATAGGTCATATTCATAACATGGTTGTTTATATATATTAGATAAGAATGTTATATAAGTTTATAACCTGTTTACTTGTATATATGGGTTTACATAAGTTTGTACAGGATCTGTTGAGTTAAATATATTATATAAAGTAAGTTATGTCGTTTAAATAGATATTGAGTTTAAAATGTAATGGGTATGTGAATCTACATATATGTGCTTTAGTATAGGAATTTTATATTGTCTGCATGTGCACAAATCAGTTTGATTTCAATTCCGATTTTTATATATATATATATATATATATATATCGATTTTTAATATATGTATATGAATTAAAATGTATGAGTTAAAATTTGTATGAGTTAAGATTTATAAAGACCTTGGAATATATATATATATATATATATATATATATAGATTTTGATTTTTTATATATGTATATATGTTTAAATTCAATATTGATTCTTGGAAGAAAATTCTTACATATATGGATGATAAATATATGTGTTTTGATTTAAAAACAATGATTTTAAAATATATATATATATATATATATATGTATATTTAAATTTAAAATGTGTTTGAAATTTAGAATATGATATATATATATACACACACACACAGTAATATACAGTTATATAAGTTCACTTATATCAATTTCTCCATTGATCCAATTTTGATTTGAATTCGTCTCCTTCTATTTATCAGCTTTGTTCGTCGAAATTCGTGTCAATCTAGCTTTGATTTGGAACTCATGCTTGGATTCATATTCATCTCATTATCGTTCGTCTCTAACCTCGAAAGGTGACCATCACTCACGGTTAATGTTCTTATATTTACTAAATTTGATTTCAATTGAAACGACGATTGAAATATGATGCTGTAGTTATTTAAATTGTTATATACACTATTAACTGTAACTATTCACATGTGGGATATGACACAATCATGTTGTTTATATTATATTATTGTTGATGATATTTGTCTGTTATATTATTATCATATCTAATATCACTCTGCAAGTTCCCAGTTAGTTTAGAATTCCCTATGAGTTGAAATGATACATACCCGAATGATTTGTAAAATAGAAGAAAATCGTTATGGGTTGAAATGATAAACCCAAGCGATTTTCATTTGAACTGAATTTGGGATTGCGGATTGAAATGATGTATACCCGTATATATTTAAACTAGGGATTGAAATGATAAATATCTGTATCACTTGACCATAGGATAGAAAATTTTATGCGGACACTATTGGTCTATATATAAATATTTCAAAATGATTTCTATTGTTTTGAAAGAAAATATATGTGGTTTGGTTTAAGTATTTATTTAAAAAGTTGGCTTTAAAAATAGATTTTTATAATGATTCTATAAGTTAAGGTTAGAAAGATAAATTTGAATTTATTCGAAATTGTATTTAATTAAGGATTTTGTTTAATTAAATCGATTTGAGCCTTATTAAATTTGAGGGTTTTAAGATATGATTTTATAACCTGATTTTGATTTAAAGTGATTTAAATGGACATTTCAAGTTTTAAAGAAATCGGAGGAAATATTTAGTTTAATGTAATTTAAGGTTATTTAAATGATAATGGATTTATTAAGTGAATATTTCAAACCAAATAATAATAAATTTAAAATAAGATATATATGAAATTATAAATTTAGTTTTGAGAGTGCTATAATTTGGAATATATATATATATATTTGAAATGGAAGTAATATTTTGGTTTTGAAGATAAATTATTTTGAAATGACCACGGTGCTATAATGACGTTTGGTTAATAATAGCGTATATTTCTACATAGTAGATAGTTCCACGGATCCTTAGAGGATGGTTATCCCAAACATCCTTTAAGTTACTTGTATTTCAGTTGATATTTCACTTGAGTTGGATCTATTGATATAAGAATGTTAATCCTGACTCGAGTATTTTATGTTTTGCTTTACACTCGGGTCAGACTGAGTAATGCAACATTTGAGACTCGCCTTTGGAGTTTGGAGCTTCGCTTGGAAATCCAACTATCGATTCAGCTTTCAGCTTTTCCAGTTGATTTGTTCAGAGATGTCATCTGTTGTATTCGAGATTTCAGCGTACTTGAGAAATTCTGCTGTATTTCTAACTTTAATATTTATATAGTAGCTTCATGAACTACTATTTAGCTATCTCGTTGCATTATTATTATATTACTCTATGTCTGTGATTCTGTGATTGATTTATTTACTGTATATGCTGAGTTTTGCCAAATATAAATTAACAATATGATATTTTTAGCAATCCAAGTCCGACATGTGCGGATGCGAATGGTTGAAAATACCGGATCGTTACAGGTCATTCTTTAGTTAAATCGATAATAACCTATACTTTCAAGAGAATCAATAATTAGGTTGTTCATCTTCACGATAAATGGTTGACTGTTGAAAAGAAAAAAAAATATGACTAAAGGACTTTACTTTTTGATGCTAACTACCATCGTTGTAATTTAGCATATAGTTTTTGCATGACCAAATTTTGCTCGCAATGTCTTGTTAGAGTCGTTTGCTTGAATATGATTTAATAATAGTTGGGTTAACACTGGTGTGTATACCGAGTTGTTTGTATTTTTAGATGAAAGAAAAACGCAAACAATTACTATTTTATATCTTCCTTCATTTGTTATATTTAAGGAGTTTCTAGCCTTCTTCTCAACTTACTCAGATTGGCCTCAATCTATCTTTGTGGGTACTTATTAGAAATGACCGAATACATAGCAGCTACATTTATAATTTGGCACAATGGCCAACAAACACAACATGTGCTTAATAATGGAACTATATGGAGGTTTAGATTCAAATGAACACCTCGTTTGGATACTGTTATGGCTGCATTCTCTAGATGTTCATTAATCTAGTTAAACTAAACGTTGGATGTCAATATATGTGTAGGTACACTACACTCAAAACCATAACATTTTAGGTAAACATCGCACCCAATCCCCCACACCACATGCGTGCGTGCGCTCTCTCTCTCTCTCTCTTGCATAGCAGACAGTTTATATGTACAGTTATGTGCATATGAAGTAAACATAGCATTTTTGAAAATATTAAGTTGTGGGTTGAGTTGTTCACCTTTATGTTGTTTACTTGCCATAAATGTTACATATTTGTACGTGGAGTGATCATTGTAGTAGATCTGATTGTTTTCCAAAGCTGGCAATACGTCTCTTTCTGCAAGACACCCTGCATGGAAATGATGTTTAGCAAAATTGTTATATTTGATTTCAGTTGGAAATAGTAGTCGAATATGGTTTATTTCATTGTCTAGGTAGGTTGCTTCAGATAACTTAGCATAGTTGGTTGTACTTTAAGCCACAGATTATAGCAGCATGATTGAATCATTTTTTTTGGTATATGACAAATAGTGAACGTCAAGTTGTTTTTTGTTTAACTTTAATATAAAGGAGACGAAAGATAAGCCTGTAGAAACTAAAATCCTCATTAATATAAAATCAAATACAAATCAATAGGTTGATCAGACAAAATATCTTTCCTAAATATTCAACAAAATGAAACATGAATACACAAACATGAAACAGAAGCTGAACACTTAGTCTAAAAGCAAGTAAATTAGTGGGAAAATAAAAGCATGCAATTGGGGTGCATCTTTATCTAGTTAGTCGAGTCAAGTATTGAAGGAAGTAGCATAGTACGAATTGGATGGTGCTATCTTGGTTGAACAGGGCAATAGTTGGACTACATCATTAGCAAACAATATTTCCTAAGGATATGTTACATAACTATGTTGATAATATTATATTTTCTATCTCCATAGTTGATTCCAATTCATATTCCTTCTACACCAAGTTACGTATCTTGTAAGCAGTTAGTTTCTGATTTCTGTCCTAGTTCAGTAGGGTTTTTACTTTCACCTGGAACATGAGTTCATTTCAAATGAGACATTCGAAAAAATAACAGATTTCAACAACCCTACACTACTAGAAAATAGCCAAATAGCAATGGGTGGGAGCGACGGCTTCCGACGGGTCGTCGGAAGCCGTCGGAAATTCGCGATATCTGCAGCTCGGCTGAGCCTTTCTTCCTCATTTTCCAGCCTCTCCATTTCTAAAAAAACCCCCAAATCTCCATTATCCACCTCCAATCGCTGATTTCGTGATTTTTTCTCCTTCCCCGCTGTTAATTCAACGTCTCTTGCTCTTAATCTCATGTATAATCTCTTATTTTTGTGAAAATTTCAGTTTTTACCATAATTCTAGATTTGCATAAATTGATAAATTAGGGCGAATTAGTGATTGCAATTGTTTCCAATAGCGTAATAACGGTTTATAGCATCACATGACATACATATTTCATCTTTTATCGTGAAATTGTGAAAAACACGTACAATTTGTGGTTGTTCATGTATATGTAAATTGTTGTGTATGCCTTAATTCGACGATTGTATACGTTATTTAGAATAAGATAAAATGATTGAATGAACTAGGAGTATTATACTGTGCACGTATTTACTTATGAAACAAAAAAATGCATTACTCTAAATTATAATTGTGTGTATTGAAAAATAACAAAAATGTTAAACCAGCCTTAAGATGATGCGTAATACGTCGAATAAATGTGTTAAATTAATATATATTTTTGAAATGTGAACAGTGGGTAAAACTGTATTTTTTCGTAAAATGCGCGCATGTTAATTGACAAATGTTTCTTAGAGAGCTTTTGGTCCCGTCTGACGAATGTTGTACATGATCGTTGTATAAATAGTCGTTTTTTCGAAAAAAAACCATTTATATTCATCTGGTACAATGTTTGTCGGATTTGTCCATGTATTGGACAAGTTATGAACACAGTAAGAATTTACATTTTGTATACTACTTCGTCGTAAACGGTTCATAAAATTTCGGCCTAACTTTTCTTTTTTGTTTACTGCGTCACGCATTTGTGTACAATACAGGGAACAAAAGGGAAATGCTGCCGAAATTTTATTGAATCGTTTGAGACGAAGTAATATACGAAATGTAAATGCTTACTGTGTTTGTAATGGGAAGTAGGGTGCCTGACCAATGAAAAAAATTATATATATTTTTAAATCGTTACGTTAAAAAATAAAACGTGCCATATTTGAAAATATTTTTAAATTTGTGAAGTTGTTCTTTAAATTCAAAATATTATACGACTAAAATAATCTTTTTCAAATTTGTATTCTTCAAAATAAATATTAAATTTTGAACTTCTCATTTTGTCAAATAGGAAAAATGATTGATTATTTTATTGATCGGAGCAGATGGATGTACCAAAAAAAGGACCGAGGGGCTCAATAAAAGAAGATTTTTATAATGGTATAAACGTGTTTGTTGAATTCGCTTTAAATAATAACAGAAACGATCCAGAAATTCGTTGTCCGTGTAGTAGGTGTAGACATTTGAAGTATTTGTTACCAGATATTGTGAAAGTTCATTTGTGCCAACACGGTTTCGCACCCGAATATTATGTTTGGGATTGGCATGGAGAAGTTGTAGCAAATACTTCTGTGGAGTCTGAAAGTGTCGGTAACGAAATAGTTTCAACGACCCGTATAGAAAATATGGTCGAAGATGCAGCACGATCAATGTTTCCTATGGTTTAAGTTGACGACGACGATGGAAATGTTGAAGAACCAAATATTGAAGGTAAAAAAATTTATGATTTACTAGATGCAGCTAAGAAACCTATTTGGGATGGTTGTAAAAGCGACACTCAGCTGTCAGTAATCGCGGAATACATTGCGATGAAGTCAAAATACAACATCACTGAAGCTGGGTTTACGGCTGTTGTACAAGCTGCAAAAAGACATATGCCGCCCGATAATCTAATGTGTGAAAATCACTACGAAGTTAAAAAACTTATGTCGGCTTTTGGTTTACCGTATCAGAAAATAGATGCATGTTTAAAAGGATGCATGTTGTTTTGGAAAGAAGACGCAAACCTTAGAAATTGTAAAGTTTGTAACCAGGAGAGAATACAAATCAAGAAAAAAGAAAGGGAAGGAAGTTCCGTACAAGCGTATGCACTACTTACCCATAACTCCAAGACTTCAAACATTATATGCATCTTCTGTAACTGCGTCTAATATGAGATGGCATAGTGTGAGAACGGAGGAAGAGGGTACGTTGACACATCCGGCCGATGGAGAAGCATGGAAGCATTTCGATAAAAAGTATCCAAATTTTGCAGCGGAGAGTCGAAATGTTAGATTAGGATTATGTACGGACGGTTTTTTTCCATTTTCTCAATTTGGTTCTAAATATCCATCATGGCCCATTATCGTCACACCGTATAATTTACCTCCATGGATGTGCATGAAAGCGTAATATATGTTTTTTACTGTTGTCGTTCCTGGCCCCGACGATCCGACACAAGGAATCGATGTATATTTACAACCGTTGATTGAGGAGTTAAAAATACTGTGCAACGAAGGAGTAGAAACATACGATGTGTCCAAGAAGAAATTTTTTTCGTATGTTTGCTTCTTTGTTGTGGACTATAAGTGATTTTCCTGCCTATGCAACGCTTTCGGGATGGAGTACCGCCGGTCGTCTAGCGTGTCCATATTGCATGGATGAAACACGAGCGTTTTCTTTACCTCATGGTAAGAAAATTTCATGGTTTGACTGTCATCGATATTTTCTCCATGTAAATCATCCTTTCAGAGGAGACAAGAAAAACTTTTTAGCTAATAGAGTAGAAACCAGACAACCACCGACGATATGGTCAAGCAAAGACATATATGAACTTGTTAAGGACTATCCAAAGATATATGAAACTGGCGAGCAAATAGAAATTGAAGGCAAATTAGTTGTTCATAACTGGTGCAAACAAACTATTTTTTGGGAGTTGCCGTATTGGAAACATCTTCTGCTTCTCCATAACATAGATGTGATGCACAATGAGAAAATTGTATTTGATAATGTTTTTAACACAATTTTGAATGTGAAAGGGAAGACGAAGGATGATTTGAAATCAAGACGTGATATAAAAGAATTATGCAAACGTCCTGAGCTTCATATGAAACCAAATGACAGTAAAAAACCCAAAGCTTGTTACGAATTAGATAATAATCAAGTTAAATGTGTGTTAAAATGGGTGGAAGGGTTAAGATTTCCTGATGGGATATCATCAAATCTTCGTAGATGTGTTGACTTTAAAAATGGTAGATTGAGCGGAATGAAAAGTCACGACTGTCACATAATGATGGAAAATTTATTTCCCGTAATGTTCAAAGAACTACTGCCGTTAAAAGTTTGGAAAGTAGTAACGGAGCTTAGTATGTTTTACAAAGAGATTTGTTCGACTACTTTAAAAGTGCAACGTTTACGTAAACTTGAAGTGGACATTCCTATATTGCTTTGCAAATTAGAGAAAATATTTCCGTCCGGTTTTTTAATGTGATGGAACATTTACCTGTTCATCTCCCATCTGAAGCACGACTTCGAGGTTCTGTCCAATATGGATGGATGTATCCATTTGAGAGGTATGTAATATGTTATAACGTAATTTAATTGCATTTGAAAGATGAAGTTAATATAAATTAATTTTGCATAGATATTTGAATCACCCGAAGAAGAAAATGAGGCAAAAAGCACGGGTTGAAGGTTCGATATGTAAATCTTACATTGAAGAAGAAGCTTCGTTCTCACTATTTCAGTGACCATGTGAATATTTCATTTCAAAGTGTTTCTCGTAATGACGAAGGCGGCGAACAAGAGTCCTCTCAAGCAATGTTATCTATTTTTAGACAACATGGTCGGCCTTCTGGAAAATGTGTAGAAATATGGTTAGACGATAGAGATCTTCATGTAGCACACACTTATATTCTTCTAAATTGTGCCGAGATTGCACCGTTTGTTAGGTAATCTGAAATAATAATTTGTGTTTTATTATTTTCTATAATGCATGCGCGTGTATAACCTAATGTAATAATTTGTTTATATAAACAGTGTTTATGAACGTGAACATCCGAACGGAGATCTCAGTAAAGAATTTTCCGGTTGGTTTTCAAATTACGTTTATGAGCCGAGAAATAGTGTTGTTGACGAAGGGTTGAAACATCTTGCGATGGGACCAAAAAGAGTGGTCAAGACATATCCAATATATTTCGTCAATGGATATAAATTTAACACCAAAGAATACGATGCAGAAAAATTAACAAATAATACTGGTGTATTTGTTAAAGGGAGTGACGATCCAGAAAATCATTTAAATGATTTTTATGGCGTTCTGACACAAATTTTGCAACTGATATATTTCTCACGACCCGCGGAGGAGGTGTTTCTATTTAGATGCAATTGGTTAAGCAATGTTCCAGATTCTGGAATTAATGTGCACAAGGATTATAATCTTATCGAAATAAAGCATACATCGCACTATCACAAGTATGATCCTTTTGTACTAGCCAAACAAGAATTGCAAGTTTATTACGCTCCTTATCCATCTCTAAAAAGAGATAAAGCAGATTGGTCAGCAGTTTTAAAAACAAAGGCCAGATTCACATTCGATGGGAAGAATATTCCGGACGAACAAGCTTATCAGGCAGATCTTGAGCAAAATAACGAAATAATAATTACAGACGATCATACAGATTTTGGTCCCTTGATCGATGAATCAAATGTTTGGGTACAAGCGTTTGACAGTGCAGAGGAAAATATCGTCGAAAACGAGACCGAATCTGAATCAGAAGACGATGATGACTGATACAAATCTGAATATGTTTTTTTGCAATTGATGTAACTATGTTGAATTCTTGATGTATTATGAAATTGATGTAACTATGAAACCAAATCCGTGTACTATTGTTTGCATGTTTTATGTTATTTCCATTTGTCATTTATTTAGCAATTTTTATTAAAAATGCAATGAATCAGGTATACCCATTATGAATCAGGTATAACACACTTCCATTTCTATTTCCATTTCAGTCATTAATTAAGCAATTTATACCGTTGATGTCATTTTCATATGAAATATATTTCATTATCATGTTTTTATTCTCTTATATAGTGATGTGTATATGTCACAGGTTTATGATTATGTCGTATAGAGGTAGGAGCTCTTCCCGATTGTCAGGAGGCGATGGCAGTGGCCCATCACAAGAGCCACAATGTGTAGTTGTATCGTTAGTCCCTAGAGCAGATGGGTAAGAATTAAATTTTATTCAGCATCTTATTTTTTCTATGATATACGTACGTACTTATCTATATCGTACTTAAAAATAGGGGGTTCGACCTACTTCCCTCTAAGGTTGTACTGGACGTCTCTAGAGCATCTTATCGCAGTAGGATGAGTGCGTGCTGGCCGAGGTGGGATACCATCCCTCCTCACATCATAGAGTGCATATGGCAGGATTTCCTAGTATGTATAATTTTTCTGTTTTTTAATTCGTTTTTGTCGTTTTTCTATTGTTTATCGTTTAAAGTGTAATCTTTTTTTTAATACAGGCTGAGATAGACATCCAGACAGACGATATGATGCTAGCACGAGCATACTGGACGAAGAAGATGCGCAAGAACTATAGGGGCATGATATCTGAGATTAAGAAATCTGGTAAGAAACCACGGTGGATGGGAAAGAGCGTGTGGCAAGCTTGGTTGAGCTACTGGGAGACGGACGAGGCGAAGGCAAGTATACTAATTTTTTTTGAATTATTAATTTGACGTTATTGAAAAATAATGTATCAAATTTTGAATGTACAGGCAGAGTCGGATAGAAATTCTGCAAATAGAAATAAGAATCCCGTCACTCATCGCGGAGGATCGAAGTCGTTTCAGCAGTATCGGCAGGAGTTGGTAAATTTACTGAATAATAAATGTAAATAGTTTATGCTATATGATTTTAAACGTATAATAATTGTATGTAACAATCAACTTCAGGAAGCCGAGACACATGGTCCTGTCAGCTATATGGACGTGTTCACCCGTACGCATGTTATCGAGCATGTTAATCCAGATGGTTCTATTTCGTACACATGGCAGGACGATAAATCCAGCAAAAGCCATGTAAGCATATTTCATGTTATTCGATATTAGTAATTGTTTTAATTGTTAAATTATGATGAAATAAGATATGATATTATTAATTTGTTAATGCAGGAGATGTTTGTGGAGCAGCGGCAGAAACTCCTTGCTGATACGGGTAGAGAGCAGCCGACGACCGATGAGGAGGACGTTATTTTTGAGTCCGTTATGAGTCCAGCAGAGCATGGTCGACGATACGGATTTGGCAATTTAGCGGTAAATAATTTACTTTTTCTTAAAATACTGAAAATATGATATTTTTACCTTTTCAAAACAATAAACTTGAATTTTATTTATTTTTCAATTATTGCAGTCCAGTAGTCAGAGTAGGGGACGGCGGAGTAGACCTCAGAGCGATTTAGCAGGTATAGAAGAATTACGGACTAGAGTGTCCCAATTGGAGGAGCAAAACCGCCAACAGGCCTTGCAGACCGCACAGTTGTTAGAGTACATGTAGCAGTTTGGTGGCCGCTTCCCTTCCTCGGTTGGCTCTGGATCTGGAGGAGATTGATTCATTGCTTGCTTATTCGTTCGTGCAGGTATGTTTTGCTTTAGTTTAGAATGATTTGGTAGATGGTGCGATTAATTGTTGATTTGTATAATTATGTATGATACACTTGGTTCTGTAGTTGTATGAGGATATGTATGAGAATGTTGATGAATTTGTGTATTAACAACATGGTAGAACAGTTATTGTTAGGATTATTGTTAATGTTGGAATGGTATGTATATTTTGTATTTTATTTTTATTCTAATTTTATTCATTTGTGTGTTTATTGAATATTTTGTAGTCTAGGTTTGGATATTTGGTTGGATTATTGTTTATTGGATTGTGCAGTATTGATATCGTAGTGTTTGGAAGAGAAATGTGGTTGGAAGGCTCTATTTGCAGCAAATATAAAAAAAACAGCAGATTTCCGACGGTTTCCGACGGAATCCGACGGCTTACAGGTCAAAACTTTCGACGGCTTCCGACATTTCCCGACGGCCTGTAGCTGCATATTTCCGACGGCTTCCGACGCCCGTCGGAAGCCGTCGGAAATCGTCGAGAGCCGTCGGAAACGTGCTCGGCAGCACCCGTCGGAAATACTGCTCCCCGACACAGTCTTTTCCGACGGCTTCCGACGGCCGCCAATGGATTCTGGCCGTCGGAAAATGCGTTTCCCCTTGTAGTGCTATTTCGTCAATGGACAAAGTTGTCAACTAACCTTTAGGTGCACATGTTAGTTAGTTGAAGTCGCTTGTTTTCTATAACTTGTTTTTTAAGAGCATTTATCATTGCACCTTATTGGTTTTCAATGGACAGTGCAAATAGTGTCACATGCATCCTTGTGCATACAGTGGAATCATTTAAATTCATAACAAAGGGGATATATGTGTTTTTGTGTGTGTCTGAGGGGAATCCACGACACCTCTATTTTTGACCTCATTGTAGCTACTCCATATTTTCGTTTCGATACTACAAATTTATGGTTGGATTTGACAACGATGTAAATAGAGAAGATGATTAAATATGATGGATAGATGACAACTTCATTAACTAAATCATCTTATCCAACGTCCAATAAAAAGGTGCTACACAAAGGGTATGGGAATAAAGCAACTGTGGATACCTCCTTGTATATATGTATGTATGATTATATATACGCGCACACAGAAAAACATATTTACCTATGATGTATGTGTATGTGTGAGGGATCCACATTCTACTTTTTTTTGTATCTCCAATTTTCAACTCAAATTTTGGTATCTATGATCAATGTAATTTGATAAATTTTTGCAGCCATGATTTTCTGCGTATCACTAATATCATCTATTATAATTATCTTATCAGAACACCTCTTGAACAAAATATATTAATATTTTTGAATCAATTATTATATTAGTTAGTAAACTAAGCACATAATATATAATATATTTAACTTTGATAAGTTAACAAATATAAAAATAAGCTAATTTCTTAGTTAGATATCGTTGATAACATGTAGCAGCAAAAACTATAAAATTTCAGTGATTAGGAAGGAAAAAAATCAACAATAAGAAAATAAGGACGTGGATCCCTCCCTTACTCCTATGTATATGCACGCGCGTGTGTGTATAACACCATAATGGTAGAGAATTGAGTATGTAGTGTTACCAAACAGGGATATAAAACATCCTCACCATGTGTGTGTACACACACACACATGGTGAGGATGTTTTATATCCCTCTTTGGTTACACTACATACTCAATTCTCTATCTTTATGATGTTAGAGCTACACAATCTAAGTATAAGAGTTCTATTGAGATATATTTAGAATATATGATTAGATACTATGATATATTTAGAATATATGATTAAGATATTATGATATATTTAGAATATATGATTAGATATTATGAGTGGTATGTAATAGGGGATATATTTTCGGAAGATTTCCTGCTGTTTCTGCAATTCTAGAGTTACCATAAGATAGAGTCTTGGATATGTATTATAAATATGGATGTTGGTGATCATAAAATTTAAGTCGAGTTTACCAATTCTTCATGGTATCGGAGTAAAAGAACGATTTTTTTCTTCAAGAATAATTTGCCATGGCTGGTGGTGAAGATCATTTGTTCACAAGTGAGCAGTGGAAAGCTATTCCAGGCGTGATTGGTAATAATAAAATTCTCGAAAATCAATTAAATGGTAAGTTTGATAATACTTCATGAATTATTGATACTGGAGCAACCCATCACGTTACAGGGCAACGTTTATGGTTATTTGACGCACAAAATCTTGAATGTTCTATTGGTTTGCCGAATGGTGAAAAAGTGATTACTACTTTGGTGGAATCCCTATGTGTGTCGGACAAAATTACCCTCACCGGAGTACTTTACGTTTCAAATTTTGAGTTGCAATTTAATTTCTGTTTCTCAACTTAATGATGATTTACGAACTATTGTCCAATTTGATTCTCATATTTGTGTTATACAGGACCAAACGAAAGAGCTGATTGGAACGGGAGTTAGGAGAGATGGACTGTACTATTTTAGCAAACCGGAATTTGTGTCAACAGTTGAAGCAACATCAAATTTGGAGTTGGGGCATCGTCGGCTCGGGCATCATACTGAAAAAGTAGTTAAGTTAATTCCTCACGTCAAAAATAATAAAGATAGTTTAGATAAAGGGTGTGAAGTATGTATGCGTGCTAAACATCCTAGAGACAAGTTTCCTTTAAGTAACAATAAAGCTTCTAGAATTTTTGAGAAAATACATTGTGATTTGTGGGGTCCATATCGACACGTTTCATCGTGTGGAGCCCGTTATTTTTTGACAATAGTTGAGTAGTTTGGATTTATTTGTTGGTTGACAAATTAGAGGTGTTTCAAATGTTTATGTCCTTTGTTGCTATGGTCGATAGGCAATTTTCTCAAACAATTAAGGTCGTTCAAAGTGATAATGGAATTGAGTTTAATTGTTTGATTGATTATTTTAATGCAACTGGAATTATGTTTCAAACTTCGTGTGTGGGTACTCCACAACAAAATGGGAGAGTTGAAAGGAAACATAAACATATTTTGAATGTAGGTAGGGCATTACGCTTTCAAACAAACTTGCCTATTTATTTTTGGGGTGAATGTGTTCTTACTGCCGCTCATTTAATTAATCGTACACTCCTCTTCCATGTTACAAAATAAAACATCTTTTGAGATATTTTTTGGTAAACCACCCTCTTTTGGTGCTATTCGAATCTTTGGGTGCTTGTGCTTTGCTCATAATCAAAAGTCTAAGGGAGATAAATTTGCAAGTCGGAGCCGAAGTGTATTTTTTGGGTTACCCGTTCGGTAAGAAGGGGTGGAAATTATTTGATCTTGATACAAAGGAATTTTTCATGTCTAGAGATGTGAAATTTGTAGAGAAAGTGTTCCTATTTGGGTGTTCGGAAGATGTTAATATAATATCTAGTGAGAATAACGATCATGATATTCATCAAGGTTTTGCTGAAATAATTTATGAAGATGAGGATGTTGATCTTTTGATTAATGATAATGGGTATAATGCTCAAAATCACATGGACGAAGTTCAAATTGACGCACAAGCCATTGTTCCAGAACCAGCGACCGCTGGACCGAAACAGCGACCCACTATGCATATTGATGATCGGTCTTTAGATGGGTCTACTGGGTCTGCGCATGGTTCTACTTCGGATCAGTTTACTAGTCCATAGGAAATGAGTCGTGGTCTTCGGGAAAAGTTCCCAAATGTTCTGTATCGAGATTTTGTGACACATATGGTTTTTACTAATGGTCCTTCTGATTCTCTTCCTTCCAATCACTCCTCAGATACTCCTTATCTGCTAGCACATTACATAAATTGTGACAATTTTTCTGTAAATTATCAAAGATTTCTTGCAGCTATAATTAAGGGTAAGGACCCTAAACATCTAAAGAAGCCATGCAATCCGATGAGTGGCACCGTTCCATGAAGGATGAGATACAGGCTTTAGAAGACAAAGGCACATGAACCTTAGAGCATCTTCCTCCGAGGAAACGTGCTCTTGGTAGTCAATGGGTGTACAAGACAAAATATTTGTCAAATGGAGATGTTGAGTGCCTTAAATCCAAATTAGTAGTGTTGGGTAATCACCAACAAGAAGGAGTTGACTACAACGAAACTTTTGCTCCTATTGCCAAGATGACTACAGTTCGTGCTTTTGTAGCCATAGCGGCATCTAAGAATCGGGAACTACATCAAATGGATGTTCATAATGCGTTCCTACATGGTGATCTTGATGAGGAGGTACACATGAAATTACCTCCCGGGTTTGAGAGTTCGGATCCAACTTTGGTGTGTCGGTTACGTAAGTCATTGTATGTCTTAAAGCAAGCTCCAAGATGTTGGTTTGCAAAATTGGTGTTGGCTTTAAAAGAGTATGGCTTTCTTCAGTCTTGTTCAAATTATTCTCTTTTTATATTTACTAAAGGCGGTGTTCAGATTAATGTCTTAGTTTATGTTGATGATCTTGTAATTTCTGGGGATGATTCCGTTGCGCTTACCATTTTCAAAGCTTATCTTAGTGATTGTTTTAAAATGAAAGATCTTGGAAATCTCAAATGTTTTTTGGGGATTGAGATCGCCCATAGTTCATCAGGCTTGTTTTTATGTCAGCGCAAATATACTTTAGATATTATTTCTGAAGCAGGTTTATTAGGGGCAAAATCAATTAGGTTTCCTATAGAACAAAATCATAAGCTAGGTCTTGAAACTGGAGAGTTTCTAGCAGATCCTGAGTCATACCGACGACTTGTGGGTCGTTTGATTTACGTTGCGGTTACTCGACCGGACCTGGCTTTTTCAGTTCATATTTTGTCTCAATTTATGCATGCACCTCAAACTGAACATTGGGAAGCGGCTCTCTGGGTTGTGCGTTATTTGAAGGGGACTCCGGGTCAGGGTATTTGGCTCCATGCTGACAGTGAGTTGACCTTGGAAGGATGGTGTGATTCGGATTAGGCAGCTTATCCTCTTACTCGTTGCTTGTTGATAGGTTGGATTGTGTTTCTTGGTCAATCTCCTATTTCTTGGAAGACAAAGAAACAACATACAGTATCTCGATCTTCCGCGGAAGCCGAATATTGGTCCGTGGCTGCAATTACCTACGAATTGAAGTGGCTAAAATGGTTGTTGTTGAGTTTGTGTGTGAATCATCCTAAATCTATTAAATTATTTTGTGATAGTGAATCGGCATTACATATAGCAAAGAATCCTATTTTTCATGAGCGGACGAAACACATCGAGGCTGACTATCACTTTGTTCGTGATGCGATCAATGAAGGTTTGATATCTCCTACTCATGTCTCTCGACATCGTCACAGTTGGCGGACATATTTACAAAGGCTCTCGGCAAGGCTCAATTTGATTTTCTTCTCTCCAAGTTGAGCATTTTTGAATCTCATGCTCCAACTTGAGGGGGGAAATTGAGATATATTTAGAATATACGATTAGATATTATGATATATTTAAAATATATGATTAAGATATTATGATATATTTAGAATATATGATTAGATGTTATGAGTGGTATGCAATAGGGGATATGTCTTTGAAAGGTTTCCTGCTGTTTCTGCAATGTATGATTATATTTTATGAGTGGTATGTAATGGGGGATATATCTTCAGAAGATTTCCTGCTGTTTCCGCAATTTTAGAGTTACCATAAGATAGAGTCTTGGGTATGTATTATAAATATGGATGTTGGTGATTAATAAAAATTCAAGCCGAGTTTTACCAATTCTTCAAGTTCTTTTTTTATAAATTGGAGGTCACATGCAAAAAATATTAGTGCCCATACTATGTCAAAAATGTGAGTTTTCAACCAAGTAGTACGATATATGAAGGTTAAATGTTGTTGTTAAATTTTGGTGATACAAAGTCACATATAGAAGGAAACAAATATGCAAAAAAAAAGTAATCACGTGTGTTCATTATGAAAATGCATAAATTATTGGATTGCATTTGCATGAGATAGCAAGGAAATAAATGCATACGCGCTTTATGGAATAATATATATGCAAAAGGATACGCATATTATTTCTTTCTCAGTAATCATATTGCTCTAGGAATATTTTCTTCCATCTTTGGAATGAGTGAATTACTTGCTATGTTTACGCGATTTGTTACCATTGTAACTTGCCTCCATTATCATTTTACCACATCTTGGTAATTTAATCGATGGCTCTTACGGATTTGCACTGGCTATATATTGAGGGTAGACTTTATTGTAAACCCATCCTAGCATTCAGCCAGCGATCCAAACAGTGCGCCTCTTCTTGTTAGCCCTAATTTAGGGCTTTGGTCTATGAACTCTTATCTTGTAATTTCTTGTAACTCTCCCATGTGTAATAAAATATCTCTCTTTTGTACTGGACATACACTATCTTGATTATAGTAGAACCTATGTGTGCGTCTCCTTTTCTTCTTTATAGTTATTTGCTATTTATTTGAAATATTAGAATAAGTGCTAATAGATTGAGTGATGTTCAAATTGGAAAATCTAGTTCTTTTTTATTGTTTTTTGCACTTTTACGATTTTTGTACAATAGATTGGTATTAGAGCAAGGCGATTTGTTTAAATTTGTGCATCAATGGCTTCTAGAAAGAGTGGAAGATCCAATGGTGATTATGCTATTACTCATTTGGATGGAAAAGGAGATTTTGTGAAATACGAAAGTTAAAGATGGAGGAGATTATGTTGAGAGAGAAGAGCGTTCCAGTCTTGGAAATTAAGTGATAATGAGTTTAGTGTGTTGAAGGGACAATTGGATTTGGAAACTTATATCTGATTTATAGCTCAATGTTGATGTGAGAGTCTTATGTCGATTTTCATGGGAAATTTGTTGTTTGGCAAATAAGGTATATGTGAGGAGGGAAATTTTTCTTGCACATAAGAATTTGGATTAGCCTTGTTATGTCCATTAGCTTTTGTCTTTTGGCTCTGTATTTGGATTGCCAATTAAGAGAATTTTTTGACCTTGGTGGCTTTGAGATTATTTTGGTATCTACCTTCTTTTGATTTTGGATATTTGCAACTTTTTTGGGCAGGTGGGGACATAGTCTGAGCTCGTTAGCAAGGTGTGATGGGGGGTGGCCTTGTCGGAACCCATTGGGTAAGTATTTATTTTGGTATCTATCTCATTAAGAGATTTTGGTTGAAGGTGGAGTTTGATTATAAGAGTTTTATGTTGAAAAGAGAATTTGAATCGATATGAGGTGTTGGAGATTTCTGACTTTGCATCAAGGTGGAGTGTTAAATTTTGGTGATACAAAATCACACAAAGAAGGAAACAAATATGCAAAAAGGAGAGTAATCACGTGTGTTCATTATGAAAATCCATAAATTATTGGATTGCATTAGCATGAAATGACAAGGAAATAACTGCATGCACATGTTATGGAATAATATATATGCAAAAGGATATGCATATTATTTCTTTCTTAGGAATCGCATTGCTTTGGGAATATTTTCTTCCATCTTTGGAATGAGCGAATTACTTACTACGTTTGCGCGATTTCTTACAGTTGTAACTTGCCTCCATTATCTTTTTACCACATCTTGGTAATTTAATCGATGGCTCTTACGGATTTGCACTAGCTATATATTGAGGGTAGGCTTTATTGTAAACTCATCTAGGCATTCTGCCAGCGATCCCCAAATAGTGCTTCTCTTCTTGTTAACCCAAATTTAGGGCTTTGGTATGTAAAATCTTATCTTATAATTTCTTGTAAGTCTCTCATGTGTAATAAAATCTCTCTCCTTTGGGCTGGTCGTACACTATCTTGATGATAGTGGAACCAGTATAAATATCGTGCGTCTATTTTTATTATTTATAGTTATTTGCTATTTATTTGGAGTTAAAGAATAATTGCTGCTAGATTGAGTGGTGTTCAAATTGGAAAATCTAGATCTTATTTACTGTGTTTTCCGCATTTTTCGATTTTGCTGGTATCAGAGCAAGGCGATTTGTTTAAATTAGTGCATCAATGGCTTCTAGAAAGAGCGGTAGATCTAATGGTGATTATGATATTACTCATTTGGATGGAAAAAGAGATTTTGTGCAATACGGAAGTTAAAGATGGAGGAAATTATGTTGAGAGAGAAGAGCGTTTCAGACTTAGAAATTTAGTGATAAGAAGTTTAGTGTGTTAAAGGGACAGCTGGATTTGAGAACATGTATCTGCTTCATAGCTTAACGTTGATGTGAGAGTCTTATGCTGATTTTCATGGGAAATTTGTTTTTTGGCAGATAAGGCATGTGGGAGGAGAGAGATTTTTCTTGCATACAGAATTTTGGATTAGCCTTGTCATGTCCATTGGCTTTTGTTTTTTGGCTCTGTATTTGGATTGGTGATTGAGAGAATTTTTTGGCCTTGGTGGCTTTGAGATTATTTTGGTATCTACCTTCTTTTGATTTTGGATATTTACAACATTTTGTTGGTGGGTAAGGACATAGTCTGAGCTCGTTAGCAAGGTGTGATGGGGGATGGCCTTGCCGGAACCCATTGGGTAAGTATTCATTTTGGTATCTATCTCGTTAAGAGATTTTGGTTGCACGTGGAGTTTGATTATAAGAGTTTTATGTTGAAAATAGAATTTGAATCGATGTAAGATGGTGGAGATATGTGATTTTGCATCAAGGTGGAGTGTTAAATTTTGGTGATATAAAATCACACATAGAAGGAAACAAATATGCAAAAAGAAAAGTAATCACATGTATTCATTATGAAAATGCATAAATTGTTGGATTGCATTTGTATGAGATGGAAAGGAAATAAATGTATGCTCGTGTTATGGAATAATATATATGCAAAAGGATGTGCATATTATTTCTTTCTCAGTAATCACATTGCTATGGGAATATTTTCTTCCATCTTTGGAATGAGTGAATTACTTGCTATGTTTGTGCGATTTATTTCCATTGTAACTTGCCTCCATTATCTTTTTACCACGTCTTGGTAATTCAATCGATGGCTCTTATGGATCTGCACTGGCTATATATTAAGGGTAAACTTTACTGTAAACTCATTCTTGCATTCAGTCAACGATCCCCAATAGTGCGTCTCTTCTTGTTAACCCTAATTTAGAGCTTTGGTATGTAAACTCTTATCTTGTAATTTCTTGTAACACTCTCATGTGTAATAAAATCTCTCTCCTTTGGACTAGACGTATACTATCTTGATGATAGTGGAACCAGTATAAACATTGTGTGTCTCTTTTTCTTCTTTAGAGTTATTAGCTATTTATTTGGAGTAATAGAATAATTGCTGCTAGATTGAGTGATGTTTAAATTAGCAAATCTTGATCTTGTTTATTATTTTCCGCATTTGTACGACTTTTGCACAACAGATTGGTATCTGAACAAGGAGATTTGTTTAAATTTGTGCATCAATGGCTTCTAAAAAGAGCGGTAGATCCAATTATGATTATGCTATTACTTATTTGGATGGAAAATGATATTTTGTGCAGTACGAAAGTTAAAGATGGAGGATATTATATGAGAGAGAAGAGCGTTCCTGTCTAGGAAATTTAGTGATAAGGAGTTTAGTATGTTGAAGGGAAAGTTGGATTTGGGCACCTGTATCTACTTCATAGCTCAATGTTGATGTGAGAGTCTTATGTTGATTTTCATGGGAAATTTGTTGTTTGACCGTAAGGTATATATGAGGAGAGAGATTTGTCTTTCATACAGAAATTTGGATGAGCCTTGTTATGTCCATTGGCTTTTTTTGGCTCTGTATTTGGATTGGTGATTAAAAGAATTTTTTGGCCTTGGTGGCTTTGAGAGTATTTTGGCATCTACTTCCTTTTGATTTTGGATATTTGCAACACTTTTGTTAACGCTAAAATGTGAACGCTAACACCCCGGTGTGTGAAGTGTAGTTGTGAAAGCACCACCCGATAGATCGGGAAAGAATTACAAGCAGGTAATAGCGGAAAAGCAGTAAACAACAACAATTTTATAGTGGTTCGGCTTAAGGGTATAGCCTACGTCCACTCTAAGTACTTTTATTAATAATCTCGTTACAAGCTGATACAATTCTTCTCAAGTACAATATACTTCAAGTTACAAGTGATTTGGAACAAATCTTAAGCTTCAATGTCGATTAAAGTCCTTAAATTCATGTTGAAGATGTGTGGTTTCTTCGTGGAGTTCTTTGATGAATTCCTCTAATCTTGAAAGCTCTAAGTGTTGATGAAGTTCTCAATGCAGCAAGGTAACGGTGTATGAAGAGAATGTGCCAAAAGTCCTTTGAATGTTAGAGGTGGTTGCCTATTTATAGAGAGTTCTGATTCTGAAATTTTTGCCAAGTCCTAAACCGTGGCCGACTCAAGTTAAGCCGCAGCCGACTTAAGGTGAGTCGTGACTGGTCTAAGGTCGCCTCCGAGTCAACACCACCTCTTCTCAGTAACATGGCATCGGGCTTATATTAGGTCGTGGACGAGTTAACTTGGTAAGTCGCAAGTCACGGTCCAAATGATAAGTCCTGGATCGTGAACGAGATAACTGGGGAGCTGGATCGGTTGTGACTTGGGTCGGCAACTATTCTAGGTCGCCAGCTTGGTAAGGCATTAGATCGGTAACTCGGTCAAGTCACTGAGTCGGTATCTTTTTTAGACCTTAGGTCGGCCTTCTTATTAAGTCGGCATCCTCTGAGTCTTAGGCCAGTACCCACGTTAGGTCGGCAACTGTTTTAGCCTTAACTCGGTATTTCTCAAGTCGGTATGCCTCTCAATCCTACTAGGTCGGTAACCCTTTGAATCTTAAGTCGGTCTCCCTTGAGTCGCTGTCCCTTCTTAGTCATTAAGTCGGTAACCATTGAGTCGCCATTCATTTTAGGTCGGCAATGAGCTAAGGCTGTTGGGTCGGTATTTATGTTGAGTCGGTAGCCTCGTTGAAGTGTTAAGTCGGCATACTTGTTGAAGTGTTAAGTCGGCATAACCCTTAGGCCTTAGGTCGGCACCCCCTGTTAAGCCTTAGGTCGGCACCCCCTGTTGAGCTTTAAGTCGGCATGCTTCTAACTGTTAGGTCGGAACCTCTTGATGCACTAGATCGGTGAGTCATGGTCAAGGCGGAGTTAACATTTGCCCCTCGAAGTATATGCCTAAATGTTAGGTCGTGTGCTTCGATAGCCCTTAACCCGTCCCCTCTTAGGTCGGTAGGTCGTATGCGACCTAACAGTTAGACCATATGTGTTGCTCCAAATTTTCCACTGCAGGGTATAAGTTAACTTTCTTCCTCTTTCTTCGTCACTTACTCTCTTGCCTGATTCCGCCATTAAAGTATTCTCAAATTCCTAGAAGCAATTTCCTTCCAACTAATCACCGATAACCTCTACCATCCATTGCGTAAGTGATTCTATTTCTCTTTCGATCGTAGATTACTTGTCGATTCATGAATCCTGTCGCTCAAACACGAATCGCCTCTTTGTGTGATGCTCCATCAAGAATACCATCGTTTTCGTAATTGGCGAAGTTTAGGTTGCTTGAGATGATTGTTGATACAATGAAGGGGTTTATCGCCTCAGGCTCGATGGTCTTTGATGGCAGGACATCAGATCTGTGACAATTTCAAATTGTTTTATTGGGTTATTGGATTATGTGAATGAAGGCGGCTGCTGATGGAATGGTTATTGGGTTAACGGGTTGAATGTAGTGAGATGTTAGCTCGGAAGCGACTCAGTGAATTTGGGTAGCTTAACATTTGGCCGACCTTACCCTTAGATCGTAGCCAAATTAATTCTTGGGGAAATCTGCCGATTTAACCTTCTACTGATTTAACCTTGAACCGCAGCCAAGTTAATCCCTAAGTCGTGGCCGAGTTAAACCCTTAAACCGTGACCGAGTTGGCTCTTAAACCGCTGCCGAGTTAACACTTAAGCTTTGGGCATGCTGACTTTTTGAGAGCATAGATCCACTTTGAGTTTCTAACTTGAACTGCCAAACTAAGTTGCCTAAATTTTGAACTGCCCCAACTTTAAATTTGCTTGAATCTCATTGTATTATTTCACAGATCGCATTAACTTATAAGCTGCTAACCTGCTGAAAATAACAAACAAAGAAAACCAAGGCGAAAATACTGCCATTGACTGCCCATGTCAGATGACAGATTAGTCAAGACAAGACAAGCAACTTAATTATATTGCATGAAATGTTTGTGAATCAATCAATTAAAGTTAAACATTAATGCAAAGTGTCAATAATCTGAACTGATTTATCTGCATCAACATCTTACTTGCATATTTAGGCTTAAAACAATAGTCCCTGAATTTCATAACTAACAAATGCTTGCTAGTTTTCATTCCAGTTATATTTGTTCACTGCTTGATTGATTTTACACAACACTTCACACACTTTAGGAAACGTGCACCTTCATGTTTGAATACCCAGTTGTTTATGTAGAATGACTTCCCACCGAGAAGAAGAAGTGGTAACTCAAGAGGAAGAAACTTTTCCGATAGCTGTTCCCATAGAGAATCCTCCGGAGAGAACCTCGACTATTCTAACTTCGAGAGCGTTTATCCAGCTGCGCACTCAATTTGGCTTTGCTGAAAGTGATGTTCTTCTCCCTGGGCCAAGTGATACTGCTGACAATCCTCCCCATGGTTTTGTTGCAGTCAATCGCCAAATGTGCTTAAGTGGGGCGATTCCTCCTTTTAACGACTTCCTTCGAACTCTTCTCCTTCGGTTGACAATCTCTCCGTTTCAACTTCATCCTAATGGCTATGCCATCTTGACGGGGTTATGTGTTTTGTTCAGAAGAACTCTTGATCGCCTACCGAGTTTTGAAGAAATTCGTTATCCGTGCTCGTTTGCAAAGAGTAAAGATCATCCTTCCCTCATTATTGTGAGAAGTGCCAGAAACCGCAAGCTCATTTCCGATCTTACTGAAAGTGTTCATGGATTTTTGAATCAGTTTTTCTTTGCTCGCTGTCCCCCAGGGTTTTATGCCATCTGGAGAGTAGGAAGTAAGATTAGTGTTTCTATTTTTTCCGTTTTGAAACCTTTTCGAGATCCGAACTTTCAGTTGCTAATTTCATTCTTTGTTCCTTTCAGCACTTCCTCTCCCTTCTAGAGATCCAATTCATAAGCAAGTTTTTGAGAGGTTGAGTGCCGTGGCCGCAGAAGAGCGGAGCATAAAATTTCTATTGAGGGATGAATTTTTACATCAACATGGGCTTCTACACGCTTCTCGCTCTATGCATGCTCATGAAGTTCCAACGGAAGTCCCTGATTCTCCGATAAAGACTCCTGAGTCTTCGCTAGTGAAGTGCTCCACTTCTGTTGATGTTGCGGGGCCATCTGATA
Organism: Allium cepa; assembly: GCA_030765085.1. NCBI lineage: Eukaryota > Viridiplantae > Streptophyta > Magnoliopsida > Asparagales > Amaryllidaceae > Allium > Allium cepa. The sequence goes on along the minus strand of CM060935.1, from coordinate 54,223,118 downwards.
AACTTGCCCCGGTCATCGAAGAAGAAGAGCCTCTGGGATCTTCCCATCATTCACAAGATTCTGGTGAAAAGGCTAAGAAATCCAGTCCTGTCAAGCAAAGCAGGGATGATACCTTCGAAGGATTGAGCGACCTCTTCGCTACTTCACAAGAGATCTTCAAAGATGACCCTACTACTGCCGGGATTTCTTCCTCAGTAGTTGAAGCTACTTCTATTTTGCAATAGTCGCCGTCGACTCAAGAGTTGACGTTAACTATTACACCCACAACCACTCCCCAAATAAAGAGTGGTTCGTAGATTAATGCGCGTAGTTTGCACATCACACACACTTAGAATTTCTCATCACTTCTATGCACTTATCTTCTTGTACTTTAAAGATTTCTAAAGCTTATTATTTTAATTCCAGATTCTCCTATGGGGCGCAGCGGCTCGTACTATGATGATTTCCAGCGCTACGGGAGGCGTAGCCAGTATGATTACAGGCGTTACCTTCCTTCTTACAGAGAGTCGGATGAAGAGAGGGCCATCAGGAAAGCCGACGAGAGACGAGCATATGAAGAACGTCGCCGAAGGGAACAAGAAAGACATGATCTTCCCCACAGAGATGATGATACCCAAAAGAGAAAAGCTCATGATGAGAGAGGAAAGAGTCACATAGACGATTCTTCTAGCAAGCGGGCTAGACTTACTGAAGAAACAACTCCTTCGGTTTCTGAACACGTCCCTGCTCAATCTCCTGCTCCCACTCGCTCCGACATTCAAGCAATCATCAACCGGCCCGCATACCAAGTCGGGCAAGGTCCTCCCACTCTTCAAAGTCGATTTCCTCAGTGGTGCCTGAGAGGGGTTCGATTTGATCTCGACTTGGTTCCTCTCGACAAACCGGCTATGCTGCGAAATCTTGATACTGTCAGGACCGATATCGAAAGAATGTCGAACTGGCAAAAACTCGTCGACGAACTTCAGAGGGTTAACCGAGCCAATCTCGAGGCCATGCTAACAATGGAGAATGATAAGGCTGAGTGGCAGAAGACTCTCGAACAGCATGACGCCGAAATGTGAAGTATTGCTTCCTACAATGAAAAGCTGGAAGCGGAAGTAGAAAAACTTAAGGAAGAATTAGCTACTTCATCTACTTTCCATTCACAAAAGGAGAGCATGCTTCAGCAACAAGTACGAGATGCGCATGCCAGTCAAAGAGCAGTCGAAGATAAGCTTGCATACAAGGAAAAGGTCATAGAAGAACATCGTGCTGAAACTGTACAACTGCGAGAACAGACCGGCTCTCAAAGCTTGGAGATAGAGTTGTTAAAAACTCGACTTGCTATGGCCGAAAAGGAGCGCGACGAGGCTGTTGCTGGTAAACTTGCGGCCGAAGAGGCTCATCAAGCAACCAAAGCTGACATTAGCTCCACATTATTCGATTTTTATCTACACAGCATTTTGGGACGTGGCAGCCTTGCCTTTCTAGGCCCCAAGTATGAAATCACACTGGCTGAAGTTTGGGAGGCAGCACTTGATATGCTCGGTGGTAAAGGTGCTGGATATGCTGAGTCAGCCCTTGAAGAGCATTATCTTGATGATGAAGCCCGTGCTGCTCTTGCCAAGGGAAAGGAGCAGCTTGCCAGAGCGCGGGCCGGGATGGCGGAAGAGGAGCGTTCTGAAAAAGAAGTACCGCCTACTACCTCTGAACGTCCTCTAGTTTCTCCCGAGGTGGACATTACAGGCTCTAGTGCTCATTCGCCGCCTCCTACAAGAACCGGGGTAATTACCCCTACTGATGAAGAGGCTTTGGAGGACATTGGGGCTCAGAATTATGAGATTGAACTGACGAAGCCAACATCTTCAGGTAATTTTGACATTGGTCCGATTCAGGTGGATTACCTGCTTATTCCTCAAAAATTTGATGAGCTTCTCGATTACCTCTTGAATCTCGATGAACCCATATCTCCCTTCTTTCGGGAAGATACTAACATTTTCAAGTTTTCTTCTTCTACAGTTGAAACAACAAGTGCCGTGCAGACTTCGCCTTCTCTGGTTATTCCTCCTCCATCTCTTCAGGTGACTCCTCCTTCTGCTTCACAACCTGGGTCACAAGAGGAGAAAATTGAGGCTCTTCATGGCTTGGATGACCCTATTGCTTCGCAGGAGCAAAAAGATGAGGGACTCGAAGGAGGCGAGATCTCTCCGGAGCGGACTCCTTCTGACGACGTAGTTTTGTCCGCTCTCGTTACTCCGGGGAGTGAGTCTTCTTCGCAGAGAAGAAAGAAGCATGGGACATCGAAGAGGAGGGGGAAGAAAATTATCACCACTGAAGAGGAACCGGAAATTGCGCCAGTTGCACCTCCCTCCCCTTCTTCCCTTATGCCTTCAGACCAACCTGAAAGACCCGAAAAGCTAACCACTCGGCCGGGTAAAGGGTCTAAAGGCGGCAAGAAGAAATTAAGAGTTGAGCTTTTTGATTCCTTTTTTGTGTAATGGTTGGATGTTGTGCAGGCACCGACCTCTGCTTTTTATTTTGAAACCTGTATCTGCAATATCTGCAATTGAATAAAATGATTCTTTATTTGTACAGACTTTTGTTTGAATTTGAGAATGCATTTATTATTCATTTTTGCACAAGTTTATTTATACGATGTTGCGGTGAGCTTGTGGTATGTTGTTTGAGCGTACTTTACCGACATAGTTATACCGCTTTGTATGTAACTATACCATGTTGCCCCTATACCATGAGCTTACTGCAATATCGTATACTTTGAGGGGACTTGCACTCTCATTTTCTAAAGAATAATTACTTCATTCTCGAAGAGAATTTTCGTAGAGTGCAACTTCCTTCATATAAGTTTCTACGCTTTGTCCTTCGAAGAAATCACTTTTTCCTTTTGCGTATGTATATATTTTGCCAAGTGAATTCTTCTATGTGGTAAAGCAGACCTCTGAATGTACTTTAACTTTTTTCCCCTTCTTTTTTTTTATTATTTTTTTTTAATAAAAATTTGTGCCTCTGAGGAGAGATTTTTTTACGTTTCAACACTTGGAAGTTTTATTTCAATCTCGGTGAAACGTGGGCTTCTGAAGAGGTCTTTCTTTTTAATTGTGTCCCCGGGAGGGGGTTGTACCTCTGAGGAGGGATTTCTCACGTTTCAACACTTGGAAGTTTTATTTCAATCTTGGTGAAACGTGTATCTCCAAAGAGTTGTGCCTTCGAGGAAAGCCTTTTCACGTTTCGACAGTTGGAAGTTTTATTTCAATCTCGGTGAAACGTGGGCTTCCAGGAAGGTCTTTATCTTGTTTTGCATCTCAACTTTGGTGAAGTGAAATTCCGAAGAGCGGTTGTTACACTTCAATTCCTGGTGAAATGGGCCTCTGAAGAGGGCTTTTATTTTGTTTGCATTTCAACTCTGGTGAAGTGTAATTCCGAAGAGCGGTCATAACACTTCAACTCCTGGTGAAATGGGCCTCCGAAGAGGGCTTTTATTTTGTTTGCATTTCAACTCTGGTGAAGTGTAATTCCGAAGAGCGGTCATAACACTTCAACTCCTGGTGAAATGGGCCTCCGAAGAGGGCTTTTATTTTGTTTGCATTTCAACTCTGGTGAAGTGTAATTCCGAAGAGCGGTCATAACACTTCAACTCCTGGTGAAATGTGCCTCAGGGAGGGTTTTCATCGCCTGGAAGTTACTCTCTCATGGTTGGAGGGTCATGACTCCTCCAATCTTTTTTGTTGAGTAGAGAACTTTCTTTTTTGTGGCGTATGACCCATTAGAGGTCTTTTATCCTCCGAAGAGTCGTGCCTCCGAAGAGGACTTGTGCTGCCGATGATAGCTTTGGTTGTTCCTCTGTTCACTTGCTTATGCCTTTTCAATGATCCTCTGCCCCCCCCCCCTTTTTTTTTTTTTACAAGTAACTTGTTTAATCCAAGGAAGTGTGCTTCATTGTCAGGCAATTTCGTGAGAACGAGCACTAGCTTTTTAATTGGATGTTTGTTTGTTCAAACGATCTCAATTTATTAGCAAAGACCCGTTTCTGTCGAAATCATAGGCTGTTCAATTGAAGTACTTCCTATCTAGGATTTGAATTCGGGGCTTTTGTGACTTGAAATTTGGCGAGAATCACTTGGTCTTTTTATGTGCAAGTTTCACTTCCATTGTCTGCAAAAATTCAAATCGACATTTCAGCAATACATTCTACGTACCTTTTATATCGAGAATAAAGCAAACATGTAATAATAATAAGGAACACAAGATTTATAGTGGTTCGGCCATGAAATTGGGCCTACATCCACTTTATATTCTTTCATTATTTACTTGCATCAGTTTTACAATTGCTTTGAATTACAAGAATCATACATTCATAATTCTTTTTACAATGTTTCAACAAAATTTTCAGGTAAAGTATGGACGCAAATGGTTGCTGTTCCATGCCCTTGGAATTTGATCTCCATCAACAGTGGTGAGTTTGAATGTGCCGTCAAGAAGCTTCTGACCTATTACATATGGTCCTTCCCAATTTGGCCCAAACACACCTGTCGCTGTCATAATTCTCTTCAGGACTAGGTCTCCAATCTCAAAGCTGCGTTGGCGAACTTTGGAATTGAAATGTCTGGCTATCCTTTGCTGATGAGCTGCAACTCTGAGATTAGCTTCGTCTCTTTTTTCATCAAGGAGATCTAGCGCTTCAAGTTGTAGCTTTTCATTTTCTGCTAAGTGTTCAATGTGATCTGTTGCTTTCTTGGACTTCACTAACATGTCGTCGACGTAGACTTCCATAGTTTTGCCCAGTTGCGGTTTGAACATAGCATTAACAAGTCTTTGGTAGGTTGCCCCTGCATTTTTCAATCCGAAGGGCATAACTCTGTAACAATAAAGACCAACATCAGTGATAAAGCTTGTATCCTCCTGATCCGGCTCATGCATCATGATCTGGTTGTATCCGGAGTAGGCATCCATGAAAGACAACAACTCATGCCCCGCTGTTCCATCTACTAGTTGATCGATCCTGGGTAAAGGGAAGCAATCTTTGGGGCAGGCCTTGTTTAGATCTGAAAAATCGATGCACACTCTCCATTTTCCATTAGCTTTTTTAACCAGCACTGGATTTGACACCCAACTCGAATAAGTAGATTCTTTAATGAAGTTATTTTCCATGAGTCGATCAACTTCTTCTTTTAATGCTGCTGACCTTTCTGGACCTTGGGTTCTTCTTTTCTGTTTTACCGGTGTAAACTTGGGGTCAATATTCAGAGTGTGTACTGCAACTTCTGGAGATATTCCACACATATCGGCATGAGTCCAAGCAAAGACATCCAGATTTGCTTTCAGGAAAGATATCAAGGTATTCTGAATTGACACATTAAGCTGTGACCCCACATTCAACACCTTATTTGGGTCCTTCGGGTCAACAGGTACCGGAACTGTCGTTTCCACCGGTACCACTCTATTCTCCCCTGCACTGGCTTTTCTGGGATCAATTTCTTTCCGTGCCCCGCTGTGCTCGCCGGTGCAGGGTCCGCCCCGTAATTGCTACAAGGCTGGTTCCTTGATGCGGACTGGGGTTGCCGCATCCTTTCCCATTTCTCTTTTTCTTGACTCTCGCAGTTCTGTCAAATAGCACTCTCGCGCAGCATTTTGATCCCCTTTTATAACTCCTACTCCATTGTCTGTAGGGAATTTAATAGTGAGGCACCACGGGGCTAGAATAGCTTTGAATGCTGCGAGCGTTGGACGGCCAAGGAAAGCATTATAAGCAGAAAATTCATCGACAATCACAAATGTTTGCTTGCGGACCACTTTCCTTTCTCCTTCCCCAAGTTCTACTAGCAGATCGATGGTTCCTATTGGTTGCTTTGGCTCCCCGGTGAAGCCAGCGATCTTCTGCGATGAGGCTTGTACATCGACCATAGGGATTTTCATTTGGTCGAATGTCTTCTTGAAGAGGATATTACATGATGCTCCGCAGTCAATGAGAACTCTTCTGACAATGGCCGGTCCAATACCAGCAGAGATGACCAAGGGATCTAGGGTAGGAGCTTCGATACCTGAGGAATCTCTGGCTTTGAAAATAATATCATCACTGAAAGTTTTCTGTTGTTTCAGGGGCGTAGTGTCTTCTAAAACAAAGACGTCTTCTTCGGCTGGAGCATATTTCAAAGCCCTGGAATATCTCTCCATCTCACCCCAGCTCTTGCCAGCTGGGTGAGGCCCTCCTGTAATGACATTGATAATGGGCCTTCCAGATTCATGCCCCGTAGCTTTCTCACCTGTCCTCGGCTGATGAACAGGAACCTGTTGCCCCTGACTTGACGATGCAGGATTGTTGCTATTCTTCTTCACAAATTGCTGCAGTTTATTTTCTCTTAGCAACTCTTCAATCAGATTTTTCAACTGGCGGCATTCATCAGTCTCATGACCGGGTTGATTGTGGAAGCGGCAGAATTTCCCACTTTGTATGGCTTTTTTCCCGGTTCTCAAAGGGATAGGTTTAGGGAAATCGACGGAATCTTTAGTGGCAAGGTAGATGTGCTCCGGCGTATGTGATAATGGAGTATACTCTGATGGCTTGAAGGATCGGGGCTTCTTCAGATTACCCTGTTTCTTTCCATTATTATTCTCCCTTTTCTGCCCCGCCGATTCACTCTTGCGTGGAGCGACAGTGTTGTCTTCAGCTTTCTCCAACACTGCCTTTACTGGCAAAGGACGACTTTCCAAGCGAATGAATTCATCTGCTTTTTTGTAGAACTTTTCGAGAGAGGTTGGCTCTTTCATATTTAACCATTTCCCAAATTCGCTTGACTTATCAATAGCCTTCATCAGATAAGTCAGTATCATTCGTGGTTCAGCATTGTCCACCTCAGCCAGCGCTATATTAAAGCGGTTCAAGAAAGATCTGATAGACTCACCAGGGTTCTACTCTAAACTCGACAGTGACATGATGTCCTTGGCCTTCGAAGCATATAGTCTAAACTGCTCCTTGAATTTTCTGGTCAAGTCTGAAAACTGATCAATAGATCGGACTGGCAACTTTGTGAACCATAGTAGAGCCACACCTTCCAGGTACACGGGGAAATATAGGCACTTTATTTCGTCAGAGGCTCTGGCACCTGTCATGTGCCAATCATATTTATACAAGAATTCATTCGGATCACTTGTCCCTTTGTAAGCTGGAATAGTCGGAGGGACAAACTTCCTTGGAAATTCCGCCTTTAAGATTTTTTCAGTAAACGGAGTTTTACTTGGGGCGAAACCCCATTCCTTCTCATCTTCAACCCTTTGCATACTTTCTTTCATGATCTGCCGGACCATTCCATAAAGATATTCCTCATCATGCCGAGTTCTAGATCCACCAGCCTCAGGAACTGCCTGCTCAAAGGGACTAGTAGCCCTTTCAGGAGCATTCCTTTCATTAACATCATGAACGTTGCCAGCATAGTTCCTTTCATTACCAGCCGGTTGATTGTTTACCCCAAGTAAGTCGTTTAACTTATTCAGAATCAGAGCATTCTGGGCACTTTGAGCCTCTAATTGTGCATTTTGGGCGTTTATCTGCTGGTTTAGCCCTAGAATCACAGCATCCAACTCCGCTTTCGTAACTCCAACAGACGGAGTGGGTTGATTAGGTACAGGGGAAGCGGAGGTTCCCTCTTGAATGTTTCCAGATCTGACAGATCTACTTTTCCTTCCAGGAGCCATAATCTCAGATAGACTTCTGGTTTTTAAGGAAATTCTTTCTTCAAATCTCTGTGAAGCAATGATGACAGTTTTCCTGAGTTGGATTCTCAGTGAAAGCACCAAAAATGTTAACGCTAAAATGTGAACGCTAACACCCCGGTGTGTGAAGTGTAGTTGTGAAAGCACCACCCGATAGATCGGGAAAGAATTACAAGCAGGTAATAGCGGAAAAGCAGTAAACAACAACAATTTTATAGTGGTTCGGCTTAAGGGTATAGCCTACGTCCACTCTAAGTACTTTTATTAATAATCTCGTTACAAGCTGATACAATTCTTCTCAAGTACAATATACTTCAAGTTACAAGTGATTTGGAACAAGTCTTAAGCTTCAATGTCGATTAAAGTCCTTAAATTCATGTTGAAGATGTGTGGTTTCTTCGTGGAGTTCTTTGATGAATTCCTCTAATCTTGAAAGCTCTAAGTGTTGATGAAGTTCTCAATGCAGCAAGGTAACGGTGTATGAAGAGAATGTGCCAAAAGTCCTTTGAATGTTGGAGGTGGTTGCCTATTTATAGAGAGTTCTGATTCTGAAATTTTTGCCAAGTCCTAAACCGTGGCCGACTCAAGTTAAGCCGCAGCCGACTTAAGGTGAGTCGTGACCGGTCTAAGGTCGCCTCCGAGTCAACACCACCTCTTCTCAGTAACATGGCATCGGGCTTATATTAGGTCGTGGACGAGTTAACTTGGTAAGTCGCAAGTCACGGTCCAAATGATAAGTCCTGGATCGTGAACGAGATAACTGGGGAGCTGGATCGGTTGTGACTTGGGTCGGCAACTATTCTAGGTCGCCAGCTTGGTAAGGCATTAGATCGGTAACTCGGTCAAGTCACTGAGTCGGTATCTTTTTTAGACCTTAGGTCGGCCTTCTTATTAAGTCGGCATCCTCTGAGTCTTAGGCCAGTACCCACGTTAGGTCGGCAACTGTTTTAGCCTTAACTCGGTATTTCTCAAGTCGGTATGCCTCTCAATCCTACTAGGTCGGTAACCCTTTGAATCTTAAGTCGGTCTCCCTTGAGTCGCTGTCCCTTCTGAGTCATTAAGTCGGTAACCATTGAGTCGCCATTCATTTTAGGTCGGCAATGAGCTAAGGCTGTTGGGTCGGTATTTATGTTGAGTCGGTAGCCTCGTTGAAGTGTTAAGTCGGCATACTTGTTGAAGTGTTAAGTCGGCATAACCCTTAGGCCTTAGGTCGGCACCCCCTGTTGAGCCTTAGGTCGGCACCCCCTGTTGAGCTTTAAGTCGGCATGCTTCTAACTGTTAGGTCGGAACCTCTTGATGCACTAGATCGGTGAGTCATGGTCAAGGCGGAGTTAACAACTTTGTTGGTGGACGAGGACATAGCCTGAGCTCGTTAGCAAGGTGTGATGGGGGTTGGCCTTGCCAGGACCCATTGGATAAGTATTCATTTTGGTATCTATCTGGTTAAGAGATTTTGGTTGAAGATGGAGTTTGATTATAAGAGTTTCTTGTTAAAAGGAGAGTTTGAATCGATGTGAAGTGTTGTAGATATGTGATTTTGCATCAAGGTAGAGTGTTAAGTTTTGGTGATACAAAATCACACATAGAAGGAAACAAATATGCAAAAAGGAAAGTAATCACGTGTTCATTATGAAAATGCATGAATTATTGGATTACATTTGTATGAGATAGCAAGGAAATAAATGCATACGCGCTTTATGGAATAATATATATACAAAAGGATACGCATATTATTTCTTTCTCAATAATCATATTGCTCTAGGAATATTTTCTTCCATCTTTGGAATGAGTGAATTACTTGCTATGTTTACGCGATTTGTTACCATTGTAACTTGCCTCCATTATCATTTTACCACATCTTGGTAATTTAATCGATGGCTCTTATGGATTTGCACTGGCTATATATTGAAGATAGACTTTATTGTAAACTCATCCTGACATTCAACCGGTGATCCCCAAATAGTGTGTCTCTTCTTGTTAACCCTAATTTAGGGCTTTGTTATGTAAACTTTTATCTTGTAATTTCTTATAACTCTCTCGTGTGTAATAAAATCTCTCTCCTTTAGACTGGACGCACACTATCTTGATGATAGTGGAACCAATATAAATATCGTGTGTTTGTTTTCTACTTTATACTTATTTGCTATTTATTTGGAGTAACAAAATAATTGCTGCTAGATTGAGTGATGTTCAAATTGATAAATCTATATCTTGTTTATTGTTTTTTGGGCATTTGTGCGATTTTTGCACAATATTTGTATATATCAACTTTAATTAAGGCACTTCTATTGTGAAAATGCATAATCAAGTAACCGATCATTTATACTCAGCTTTATTGATAAGTTATGTGTTGACTTTTTCTCTCACCTTCCTTCTTCTATTCACTCTACAAACAACCAAGTAGAATATGGGAAAAAAGGGTAATCTCTCGATAGTCATTGGAAAATGATAATATGAAGAAAAAATATTCAAGTTATGGATGACAGAGTCTAGCATCATAATTTTGTTGTAGGTAATACAAAGTGACCAAAATAACATATCGAAAAAGATATATTAATGTTAAAAATATCCATATAAAAAATGTATTAACACAAATATGGAAGTTTACATCAATCTATGATTGTCACAGTACCTTCTAACTTAAAATCGGCCCATTATAGCCTCACCCCTCCAACATTTATGCAGCATGATGTTGGTAACCTTCCATCTTCAATATCATTTGCATTGTTATGTGGTCTGTAAGCTAACCAAAATACTGTGAGAATTATATTCACCAAAATATTTTCATAGATCATTTGTACAATAGTGAAATAACTGTGCAAATACATGAAATGGATTTTGAAAACAATATGCATTATCTATGTTCACATTGTTGCATATAATGGTAGGTTTATGAGTTTCATAACCTTAAAATAGTTAATGCACTTTGTTTGTAACCTTTGTAAATGGTTAAGAAGCCAGTTTGTTGTAATGCCGAATAACAAACTTCGTTCGTAAGTTGTATAAAACATAAAGAACCTAGTTTGCTATAAATTTAACTAACATGCTCGTACCTTATCTATGTCATTAGAACTTATATGATTTAACCATTCTAACCCTAGGAAAAAAATTGGTCAATATAAAACTTTGGAAACAAAAAAGAGTAACTAAGGGATATATATAATCAATACTAGCAATTGCAACCCTAGGTTTAATATTTTCTATGAATATTTAACAAACAATTTCTTGGTGATTCTATCATCAACTTTTATTATTTGAAACACCAATAAGAACCTTTATTGCCATCACACAGGATCACATTCCACAATTTTCATTGTCAATAGCAAGTTAGCAATAACGCTTCTCAGAATAAAAAAAATCATGTTAATAATCAAGGGGCCATAATTTTCTGCCAAGAAAGGAAATAGAATGGAGAGGAGAGAAAGTTGATATAGAAGATTAACCAATGGCGAAAATGGAAGCATCGAAAGACCCAAAGAGTACGGCTGTAGACAAAAAAGCGTTACAGTTGTCGTCGATGAAGCGAGGTCAAACGACAGCAAATCCAACAGGTAACAACATGGTGGCCAAACATCGGGCAAGTTTTTGGAGGCAACGTCAATCGTCGGATAACTTCAAATTAGGGTTAGGCATTACTGGGGAGGTGGAAAGGACAACCATTAATTTTTTTTCGAATTAGGGTTAATTATCATGGAGGATAAGAAAGACGTATAGATTACTTGTTGAAAAAACAAAAAGATGAATGGCACACATACGAACTAAAAAGAAAAATAAAAATTCAGACGGTTGAGTTTTATGAAATTTAAGGGGCTTCTGAGCTATAGAAACCAAACTGAGCAATCATAGTATAATATAGATACTACAGGATATATCTTGAGACCAAACATTAAAAATTGGTTATACTTTAAGTAAATAACAAAGAAATTGATTGTGCGAATAATTGTAAGTATAGTGAAATTATTTTGTTAAAAAACTCAAGCTCTTCTTCCCTTAGCTTCGCTTCAGTGTTGGTATTCTCTAATTTCAATCGTTGCATGAATTCTAAAGTTACATATGACGAAAATTAATAGGAAAAATAAATAATAGGGCTGTAGTTCACTAACCGCCAAATATAAATAGCTGCCCACAAAAAATAAAAATAAAATTGATCAGATTAATCAAATGATTTGATAACTTTTGAACATACCCATAAATGTAGAAAACATCTTAACTTGAATAAAACATTGGTATCAACAGAAGAGGAAACTACGTAATCTTCAAAAGATGTAAAGATCATTGTCGATCCCGATGACCTAGTGTTTTCAAATTCTTTATGTCAATTCTATGAATCAAAGATGAGCGATAACATATAATTTGAACCATAGCCAAGTCTTCATCAGGTTACATCAACAAAATGCATAGATGAAGTAAATATTCAAGGACAAATTTTGCTTCTGTGCTCGAGGAAATAACAAATTATGCATATAGGCTTTGGAAAAAACTAATTACCAAAATAGGCCTCGTTTGGTTTACATTTGCGCAAATATGGAGTGCGCAAGTTTTATTTTTTTTAAATATAACTTGCGCATTCCATATTTGCGCAAGCTGTGTTTTAACGCTTGCGCAAATATGGAATGCGCAAGCATGTTTTCGGGCATCAAAAGGACAGAGAGCTGAATCTATATTCATTTCTTCCCATTTCTACTTTCTTCCCCAAACCCTCCCCATTTCTCAATCCAAACCCATTTCTCTTCCATATCCAAATCCACAATCACCTTATTTACCAAATAGTTGCTAAGCTATATATGGAATCATCTTCTTCATCGTTACAAAACAAAGGTAATAATTAAAGTTTTTGACAATTAAGATATAATTTTGCTATTGTTGATGTGGATGAAAATGAAGAGTTATTGATGGTAGTTGTGTTAATTATTAGAGAATGGTGTTGTTATTGAAGTAGTTGTTAGTGTTTAACGAACTAGGAAACCCAATTTAAGTATTAGTAAACTGAAATCCTTAATTTACACCTTAATTGTTTATTACGACGGTAGACATTAATGATTGGGCGATATGCGATGAAACATTGATGAAACATTTTGATGAGGTTGAAGGGAAAATCGGAGTTGCAAGTTCAAGTCACATTGACTTTGATGTCGATCATGTTTTGGAAACACAGTTCGAACCAGTACCGCGTAAATTTCATTCAGGATCATCAACCTTACACACTCGTTTACGTGAAGTTGTTTCTGCGGAAATGCCCGGTCATCAACATACAGTTGACGGAAATTTGCTGATGCGTATACATCCTGTTAGTCCATCAATGCCAAGGGGTCAACGACCATTTCCAAACTGTTATTGCGGAGATATGTGCATAGTGGTTGTTTGCAGAAAAGAAAAGAATGTCGGACGATGATTTTTCGGGTGTAGTTCGTACAACGAACATATATTGAATCCCCGTGAATATGATTGTTGCAATTGTTTTAAATGGATTGATCAACCCCTCTGCGAAAGGGGACTTGAGTATGCCCACGAACTGCAAGCTGAAATTAGTCGTTTGAAAAGTGTGAATGAAGAACTAAGGACAAACAGCGGAAGGCGTAGAATGTGGTAGACGTTAGGGAGTTGGTTAAGTTGGCATATTTGGATGTTATGTTGAACCGTTGTATCTATATTATGTTGTTGCGAAAATGTTTCTATTTGTTGTAACCCGTAACGTGTGGAAGGTAGATAGTTTATTATGTTGTTGAAATGCATTTGATATTGTTGACTTTGTTGATGAAATATATTGGTTACGTTGTTATATTAATTTGCATGTTTGTGTTGTTTTAAAAGATTGAGTTGACTGCTTTTGGTTGAAGATTGACTGTGGAAGCAAAATCTATCTAGAAAAATAGGTAATAATTCATCAAATTGATGTTTATAGTTATGTTAGTGAACAAAAACTCTGACTGTGGTATTGAAACTTATTTTGCAGATAATGTCAAAGGTTCCGACTATATTTTACTTTGATGGCGAATTGTTGGTTGATGATGAAGGTAAACCTAGATATGTGGGCGGAAAACGAAAAGGATCTACAATAAAAAATCATTGTAGTTTCGAAGAGCTTAAACAAAGGGCATATGAAGTGACAAAAGCAAATCCTGTGATATACGATTTAAAATTAGCGGTCAAATGGGTTCGTGATGATGGTGCATCCGCTATTGATTTGGAAGACGACGATGATTTGAACTCCACCTTTTCAGTTGGGATGAGAGTTATAGAAATCTACGTTGTGAGAGTGGAACATGAAAATGTGGTTGAAACACAAGCGTCGGTAATCTCTGGGGGTGAGTATATGCATACCACACAGTTACAAGAAACACAATGGTCGTCATATCCATCGTATCTTTCAAGCCATCCAGGTGGAGAGTTTACAAACTTACTTCACAGGTACAACGGAATGGTTGGAGTCTCTTCTAGTCAGGAACAAAATATGATGCAGAACGCTATAAATCAAAATCAGTCGCAAGCATTTGAAAAGTAAGTACTATTATACGTTGGCACTTGTATTTGACTTACGTTAATGCAAAATATATGACGGTTGTATTCCTAGGGGCGTAGATGCATTTACTAGTTGTGACGACGACGATGCCGATTATCATGTTGATACTCCACAAGAGATTTGTGGGAAATTGGATAGCATGGAAGTAGCTTGTGCGGATGATGAGGATAGAACTTGGATACATCAAATGGAAGTTAACAATGATGCAATCATATATGCAGACATTGAGGAGGCTGATGATGTAAATGCGGAAGAAGAACAAATCACATATGAAGAGGCTCTGGCCGATGATTTATGCACGGCATCAATGATGGCGAAATCAATAATGGAAAATTGTCAACTAGACGTGGAAGTTTTTGGAAGAGAATGTGTGGAGAAAGGTCCACGAGTTGGGCTGATTTTTGAAAGTAAGCAGAAACTTGTTGAACAGTTATGTGAATGGGCGATTAAATGTTCAGTTTCGTTTCGAGTTCTGAAATCGCGTGTAAATCAATACACGGTCCGCTGTGATGTAGAAGAAACATGCCCTTGGCGTGTTCATGCAAGTCTTTCGGTAAGAAAAAATTCAAATTGGTGGAAGATAACTACATATGGCGGCGATCACACTTGTTTAAATGCAACCATCAACTCAAACCATCGACAGGCAACTGCTAAGTTTATATGCAGTAAAATACTTCCGTTGATTAAAGCTGAAACAAACATGACTGCAAGAACTGTTCAAGAGACAATGTCCAACATGTTTCATATTAAAGTGAGTTATTTTCGAGCCTGGCACGGACTGCAAAAAGCTGTTGCAATGATTTATGGCGATTGGGAATCGTCGTCCGTGGAATTGCCGAAATATCTTAGAGCCCTACAACATACCAACCCCGGGACCGTATGTGATGTTATTCATAGTCGTGGTGTTTTTGATGGTGCTTTTTGGGCTTTCGGACCTTCTATTCAAGGCTTCGACCACTGTCGACCTATATTGTCTATTGATGGCACTCATTTATACGGAAAATATCTTGGTACATTACTAGTAGCAACTGGGGTGGATGCAAATCAAGGGCTATTTCCTTTAGCTTTTTCTATTGTACAAACAGAGTCGTGGCAAACGTGGAGTTGGTTTATTCGTTGCATATGGAATTATATTCCATCTGTACATAATAGACGTATCACCTTTATCTCGGATCGTATGAAAGGAATTCCACGTGCGCTTAGAGAAGCTTGGCCAATTGAACATCATCATCGCTTTTGTATCCGTCATATTAAAGCAAATTTCAAGAAAGCGGGGTTTGGTACGGATGATCTACAAAATTTATTACACGCATGTGCCACAGCATCAGAGGTCCTGAAATATAATGATCTTCGAAAACAGTTGAAGGATGTAAATCGAGATGCCGATGCGTGGATTGAAAGAAGTTTGAAAGACCAGGAATCAAGCTGGGCTCTTTGTCATGACGGGGGAGTAAGATTCAATATGATGACGACCAACGTTTCCGAAAGCTTTAACGGTGTGCTCAAAGGAACAAGGAATTTACCCGTTAGATCATTGGTTGCACGAACGTTTCATCGACTGAACCATTACTTTGTCGAACGACGAACTCAAGGGGAAGAGTGGACGTCGCAACTCGCACCTAGGTGGGAAGCACTAGCGCGGAGAAGAATGGAAGAATCTAGGCTCATGTCTATAGAGAGATACAGCTTCGTTGAATGGCAGGTGAAAGATGTGCATATGTTTGACTATACGGTGACTATCGAAAATAATGTTGCCAAATGTTCGTGCAACATGCCGACATTAGATCATTTTCCGTGCTCTCATGTGTTAGCTGCTTGTTCACATGGTTCGGGTGGTGCTAATAGAGCGTATTTTGACTTAATCTCCCCGTGGTACACGAAGGCTATGTATTCCGCAGCTTATGCTCCTTTATTCCACCATGTACCAGATAGTCGACATTGGAACGTCTACGATGGCCCAATTATACAACCACCGTCTGTACGCAGGAATTCAGGTCGTCCTCGATCTACTCGATTAAAAGGTTTCATGGATCCGCCATCTTCATCCGGCCATAACAGATGTAGCAAATGTGGTACTATTAGCCACAAGAAGAAAACTTGTCCACGATGAATTGTAATAGAAGTAGAACGTATATGGTACTGTATGAATTTTATGATTTGTTATGTAATGATGTTGTCATTCGAATGGTGTTTGCGTGGTATGTAGAATGTTCTTAGCACTTTTTGTGTGCTAGTGTATAATGTACGGCATTGAAATTGTTCTCTGTCTTGGACAGGGTCAAAAACACGCTTGCGCATTTATGGAATGCGCATGCTATATAGCATGCGCATTCCATAAATACGCAAGCGTGTTTTCAAAATAACCCGAAAACAGCTTGCGCATATGTGGAATGCACAAGCTTTATTGAAAATAAAGCTTGCGCATTCCATAAATGTGCAAGCTGTTTTTTGGGGTTGTTCAAAACAGTGAGCTGCTTTGCCTCCTCCTACACCAAAATTTTGCAAACTCTCAACTTCACAAAGCATGCACACAACATTCCATTAACATTACCATCTCCAAACAAAAAAAATAGCATGATTCAACTGACAAAATAAATAGATTGACAAAATAAATAGATTCAACCTACAATAACCCCTTAACCAACCAAAAAAAAACAACAACAATAAGACCGACAATAAGCTCAAGTGATGGTGTTGTCTTTCTTCTTCTTCTTCTTCCGCTTGTACACGATGGGAGCCGATCCTTGGCCTTCTTCGAATGTAGGAGCGGGTGTCGGCAATGGAATTTCTTGTTGCTGGCTTTGCCCAAAAATGAGTTCTTCTTGTTGAATTTCCCATTGCGTCGCCTCATGTGCATGCTCGTATGTCGAATGTCCAGCATATTCGAATTGTTGTTCTCCTTCATGCCAAACGGGCCAGTCAGCATGAGTTTCTCCACCAGTGTATTGCTGCTCTACCTCGGGTCAAGCGGGCCATCCAGCGTAGTTTCGCCACCGGGATGTTGTGAAGTCTCCCCCTCCACGTGTGCCTCCTTCCATTGGACTTGTCCACCCGCTACTGTGGTATGTGTCTCCTCTGTACAACATGATGGCTCTTCTACAATGCGCAGTGGCTTGACCGGCCTTCTTAGCTTGTTCCGACCCAAAATTGTGTCAAGTATTCGTCGTAGATCAATACACTTACTTTTGACCTTGTCTGGCTCCATATGATTTTCTTCTATTTCGTCCACGACATCCAAAGCGCTGTATATCCCGCTTACCTAAATCAATAGTCATAACAATGCATCAATATGATATACAAATAGAACTATAAAAATTTTGAACTGACAATACTTACCACATCACGTTCTAGAGGAGCACGGGGAGTGTACGCAACCAACTTCCTTGCCCATTTTTTAAGAATATAACGACGAGTAATTCGCCAATACCAATACTCGTACTCGCTCAAAGGTGTCGGAGGCTCGCGTGCTCGTTCGACACGATCAATTCTTGATTGCCAAATAGCAATACTTTCCACCAAAAATGCCATCCAGCTAGTGGGTTCTGGGTCAAGGGGGACGACAGGATCGGGAATGTGTTGATAATCGAAGGAAAACTGTCTCATAACCCGATCGGGTGCATATAACTCAAAGTCTAAAAATAGAATCAGTCGGCTCTTAGCAATCCAACCGGCGAACGCATACTCAATTTCTGGATGTCCAAACTTATTCACTAATGAATAAGGTTCCCATGTAACCGCATCATCCGCCAACAAATCCAACTCATTACGGTAAAACTGTACATTTCTTGGCGTCTCACGCCAACTCCTAGCACAATTCCACCTAGCCCCGAATGGAAGATACGGATCTAAGTCGGTAGAAATTCTAATAGACGGTCGTCCAATAGCAAAATGCGACCATGACCATAGTTGCAGCAACATTGCAGAACCCCCTAAAACTTTTCGACGTTGCAAGGCAATCTGTGACAACTCACTATACAAATAGCATAGAATAGCACTACCCCAAGAATGATATCCACAGTTAGCCAAATCGTCCAAAAAAGGTAGAAATTTCAAACTTATTTTCCCTTTCGAATGATCGGGAAATAATCGGCAGCTCAAAAAATACAATATCACGGCACGAATGCGGCGAAGTATATCTAAATTGGTCGCCCCTTCGGGTAGCGGTTCGGAAAATTCACTTTTAAACCAAGTCATTGATAACTCACTTTTAGACTTAACCGCCTCTCTAGGAGGAAAAATACCAAGCAAGTCATGAGCCAATTCGATGTAATCGATATCTAACTTTTGCAAACATACCGGACGACCGTCTGCTTTAAGACCGAAAAGAAAATGCACATCCGCTAGAGTCACTGTCATCTCCCCGACTCTCATATGAAACGTATTTGTTTCCGGCCTCCATCTATCGCATAAAGCGGTAATAAGGCGATGATCAAGACGAATGTAGTCGATTTACATAGCTTGCCAAAATCTGGAGATTCGTAGATTCGCCTCCAATCTTGGATCTTTAAAATCGATCTCCTTGAGTTTGCTTGAATGATCGCATATCTTTACAGTTTCAACACCCTGAAATGTATAAAAAACAACAATCGTTTATCCCCTGAAATGTATAAAAAACACCATTATCAAACATTCACCTCCATTAATGCATCGTTTTAGCTTCTATGCTGTTCTTGAAGATAGAGAACACTTCTATCTTCGGGCCCGGGAGACAATTCTACAAACAACAACAATCGTTTATCACTAGAAAATTTTTGTACAAAGCTAGGGTTTTGGCTATATGAAGACTACATATCCTTTTGCATTTTCAAGAAATAAACCAACAATTATAGTACATTGAACTCGACATCATCATGACTACCAATTCCACTAACAACATCAATCATTTTTAAAGTAGTAATCAATTTACAATCAAAATAAAATTACCTCTAATCAAAGAAGAAGAAGAAGAGGTTGCTTCCATTTTTTGCTAAATCTAGTGGTTAATTGAAGGAATAGATCAAAGAGAATGTTTTAGAGTTGATAGATGTAGATTTGGAATGGGTTGGAGGTTGGAAATGGGGAGGGTTTTGTTAAAATTTGAGTTCGGGGAAGAAATGAATATAGATTCAGCTCTCTGTCTTTTTGATGCCCGAAGACATGCTTGCGCATTCCATATTTGCGCAAGTGTTAAAACACAGCTTGCGCAAATATGGAATGCGCAAGTTATATTTAAAAAAAATAAAACTTGCGCACTCCATATTTGCGCAAATGTAAACCAAACGAGGCCTATTTTGCTAATTAGCTTTTTCCGAAGCCTATATGCATAATTTGTTATTTCCTCGAGCATAGAAGCAAAATTTGTCCAATATTCAAATGCTTAAACACCTTCACAAAAGATTGTCCTTATCGACTTTGCATAATTTGAGGCAATCAAGGAGAAACTATATGGGAACCAAAAGCCTCCTTAAAAGAAAACATTTAAAGGTTAGTATGATGACACTGAAAAATTGCAAAGATGAAAAAAATACTCATCCCAAAATAGGTGTAGACAATAGTATAAGAAATCTACGTATGTCTCCTAAATTTTCTATGCAACCATTCCTAGTCTACAATAGTAAATGTAATTAGTCTGAGATGAAATGTATAGCATATGGAAACCCTCTAGCATGTTGAACAAAGAGTACTACTATTATGTATAAGGATTTTAGGAGTGAAAATTATATTAAAGAGTACCGTGGCATAGTATAAGTATGTAAAAAATCGTTAATGTGCATAGAAACTCGTTTAAGTTTGTAGGAACTATACATACTACATAGGCTAAGAAAATATGATCATTGGGGGTTGTGTGTGTAAGAACTTCTATAAAAGCTTTACTTACTATTTGAAAGTAGTAAACAAAACCACGTTGAAGAAACATATTTATCACCTTGCCTTTTGCCTAAAAAATCATAGCTCATCTCCAAAAATAAAGGTCATTCACCTAAAGCTCTCGTTAAGGTAATTTATTGAATTCAAAGAAGGCAGGTTACATGTAAACCTAAAGAAATAGTCCTTCAGCTAAAAGCATGATAATACTCTCAAAATACCCTGTAAATATACTAGAAACGATGAGTACATATTATTGTATGAAACATGATTAGTAATCATATGAACTACAGTGATATAGCCTACTAAAGTTTTATCCATATCATATGATCAACAATATCTAATCAAATATTATGGTTAATAAAGAGAACTTGTGAACACAAATAATAATCAATGCATAACTAAAATAAGGTCACGAATAAACATCAGGAATGCTTGTTCGTCATAATCCAATTTCCATTATCCATCATTCTTGGCAGAACTATGCGGTTTACTACAACCCTACCATTTTCAACAAAACAAACAAAATAAAGAGAATACTTAATTTTTCAGTTGTAAAACTATTTCAGAAAATAAAAAATTAATTTACATGCGTGCATATGTGCACTTTAATATCAAAGAGGTTTCGATTGAGTCAATAAAAATATTAAAGTAAAACGAAAAAAACTTGAAGCATCATTTACTTAATTACGATCAACAGAGCCCAAAGTATAGATAATATGTATCATGCTACAGAACGAAAGTTAGAGAAGAATTAAAATTCATTTTAAACCCCAATCTTGCTATACAGAACATATAAAATAAGTAGTGTTAACAAAAAAATCATATTAAACCAAATTAAGTAAACTATCATTTTAGTTATTTAAAACTTATGCACCTTTATTTCTTTCAAAGAACATTATGATCATCATCTTCATCAGTTTCCATAACATGTTCCTCTTATTATTTTTTTCCTTTTATAGTTTAGTACTCATAAATTTCTTGTCTTTTGCATCTGAGAAACTCTTTTCCTTTTAAGATTTCGGTGATTTATTCAATTTTTCCTGATTAATATGTACTCAGCTTAAAGAACTCTTTTATACACCTTAACTAAAACGCTGATAATATAAGTTCAAGTCCCACCATTGAATTATGATAAACTATAAAATGGACCTCAAGGACTTGAAAAAATAGAAATACGTTATCTAGATAATTAACATTTTATATAATTTAAATTCATAAATTTTTGTCTATTGTCCTTCGTCATTTATACATTACAGTTTAATGAACTATATTATGTATCAGTTCACATGAATTTCGTTCACTATGCATTTAACATTCACATGGAAAGAAAAAGAGGAGCATCTTGTGCATATCATTGTATATAATGAAGATTTTCAACAACCCCGTGGTAATGACCACAGAACAATAAGCCCGAAAGCATGGTATATTTATCAATGAACCTGATATGGTTAAAAGGAGATAACTTCAGTAAATAACTACTGCAATTTACTCAACAATTTTGATTCATAAATAGTATAACATTGTGCCCTTTAAACATATTTACCATGTTCTCAAGTGAATCAACTTAGTAGGTACGGAGAATAATTTATAAGTAGAAAATACTGGAAAGGTTTTAATTTTTCATTGCTCAAAAGATTCAGTGAACATTGATTCTACATTAAAACTTGAAACTAAATTTTCTACTCAGTGGTAAAGGGATAATAGAATCAAAATGAAGAAACAAATGAGGAATGTTATTAATTGTGGATTTGATGTTAAACAAAGCAATGGTATTGATAATATTCATTTTTCTAGTACACATGCCACGTGTAGCGGAGTTAAATATAGGATGTTTGATCAACGATACATTCAAAGAAAATACGATGAATTGCTAGACAACTGTAAATATGGAAACAAATGTAACCATAGATATTTTCTGTATGTTTATTAATATAACCGAAGAAAAAGCTTAATAAATCAATCAATGGAAAACCAAGGTGATTATTTTTGTACAAAGTATGAAGCTTTATTTAATGGAATAAAAAAAATACATTAATGCCATCTTGTTAAAAATTATCATTCAACAACAAGAAGACAGCTCATAGAAAACATTGCCACAAACTACACTTACCTAATCCTAGTTTCCTTTTGAAACTCATATTTCATTCTTATAACCATGTATTCGTGGAAATTATAAAAAATGACCGCTTGGTATTCTTTAAAGCAGAAACAAATAAATCAATTTGACATAACAGTGCAGATGAGCACATATAGAGATAAACCACTTGTTTTTTATTATAATTCGGTAGGTATTTTATCCAACATTAAGTTTAAGATGTTTAAACTTGTTCAATGAGGTTATAAAGATATTAGTATTACTTTTAAATATAGATAATATCATTGATAATCTTTTAATTCAATTTTCTTTAACAACATCATTTAAAAGAGTCAAAGCAAAACCTAGATCATTTTTCTATGTTCAAATCGTCATGAATATATGTGTTTTGGAAACAGCAGACTTATTAGTGCTAATGAAAAAATTAAAAGGATTACCTAGATTAAGATATTTCATAAATATATTGTAATAACTCCGTACTGATGCAAAATAGGAAGTTATTAAAAACAGTAGTTGATTGGCTTAAATATAGCAGAAATTCAAAATAACCCAATTGCAACATGACCAAGGAACAAACCATAAAATATTTAGATATGTCAGACTGAAACAACAACACAGGATAATAGATCCAAAATCCCGAAAAGATAATCTGCCTGAAAAGATAGCCAAACTAAAATAAATAATAGTCTATGAAGTACATTTAAAAATTGAAATCCTTACAGTTGGGTAGGAGTTGGCCATCACGAAGAAAGCAAATATAGAAAAAATTGAAATATTTTCATAAATTTAATGAGAAAAATAACTAAATAAATGACTAAGATTAATTTGTAAGGATATTGAAAAAGTATACCTGGATTTTAGCTGCTCTATAATTCCGATTTAATATCAAAAAGAGGGAAATGAAACAAAACAAAAGGCTGTTGGTTGTCTTCGAGCAAAGATTCGAAGTTGAAGTGGCGAGGCGGTAGGAGGGGAGGTCGGTGTCGATGGATGGGAAAAGCCATAATCATGGGGGACGTTAATGTCTAGGATTTGGAGGATAAGGAAGAAATAGAGAGCTGGGTACACACATATATAAAAGAATAAAAGATGCGACTCTTCATTTCACAAAACACTCAGGGGCCTTCCACGATCTTGAAATGCAACTCAGTAATCATCTTATAGTATAGATAAAGAAAAATATCGCAATGTTATCGGACTTTTAATAAGTTTTTGCTCCCTATTTTTAAAATCTGACCATCTAAAAGACAAAAGTACCATTCTGTTGTAATTTCTCTCTACACTCCATCGTTCTAGTGAAATTGAAATCAGTAAAAAAAATCGAATCATAATCTAGTGAATAAACTAAAATCAAGGTAACTAGAAGATTGATTTAGAAGGAAAATGAAATCAAATACTCATTTTAATTAATTGAGAAGAATCTGAAATCAAATAATGAATAATATCAATTAGAACATCAAAATAAAATAGTAAAATTGAAATAGCAAAAGAAAACAATAATTTATATGAAAACGAATTCACTCTTCACAAAATAAAAAAATTATAATATATCAGCAACAATTTAAGAATATTTGCAGCTAAAACTGTAAATATTAATAATAATTGCATCTAAAATTACAAATATTCTTAATATTTGCAGTTTTAGTTGCAAATACATAGAAAATTTGCAGTACAAAATTTGATTACTTGATAAAACACTCTTACGACTCTAGTATATATTGTTACATGTTTTACTGCAAAAAATTATACATATTTGCAGTACTGTAAGCAAAAATTCACAATATTTGTTGATTTTTCTGCAGTTATTCAGAATAATTGCAGCAGTATCTGCAAGTATTCATAATAATGACATAAGAAAGTAAAAATAATGAATACTTGCTAAAAAAACACTTGCAGCTTTAACATGTATTATTATAATTTTTTGCAAAAGTGCTGAACATTATAAACAAATATTCTCAAATTTTGCATATTTTTCTGCAATTACCGTAACTGCAGTTATTCATAATATTTGCAGAAAAAAGTAAAAATATTCATAATATTTGCATTAGATTTTTCAACGCAAAAATTGACACTATTTGAAGTTTTTATGCAAGTATTCTCAGTCTTTGCATATTTTTCTACAAATATTGAGAATACATGCAAAAATATTGCAAATATTGGAATATTTACATATTTTTACGCATGTATTGTCACTAATTGCAGTTTTTAATGCACATATTTGCAAGTATTCTCGGTAAATGCTGTTTTATTCATATATTCTTAATTATGAAGATAAAATTCATCTTCCTAATGCAATATATTGAAATTAACAATTGCAGAAAAAAATTCATATAGAAATGCATATTTATATGCAAAAATTTCCAATATTTGCTGACTTTTCTACAATTATTCTGAATATTTGCACCAATATCTGCAAATATTCTTAAAAATTGCAGATTTTTCAACTGTTATTTTCTATTGTTATTCACAATATTTGCACAAACTTATGCAATTTTTGAGAATAACTGCAAATTTTTCAGATATACATGCAAATTACTCAGAAGAATTGCAGACATACATGCAATTATACATAATAATTATATACATCTCTGAAATTATTTTGAATAATTGCATACAAAGATGAATACAAATGATTTTAAGGGAATAATTGCTGATTTTTTAGCAAGTATTTATTTTGAATATTTGCTAAATTTTAAATGAATAGCTGCAGAGGAAAATTCCTAAATGAATGCATATTTATATGCAAATATTCCCAAAATTTGTTGACTTTTTTTACAATCATTATGAAAATTTGCATTGATGTCTGCAAATAATCTTGAAAATTGCTGATTTTCCCGCAACGATTAAAAATATTTGCAGAAAAAAACTATGAATGTTATTCTAGGTTAATATTTGCAGTATTTATGAACATAAACTTCAAACATTAAAATACAATTATTTCTCATTACCATTGATGAATTTGAACATCAAAATAACCCCAACAATCCATAAAAAATCAAATACAATTCATATTTTTGTAAAAAAGATTGATTCATCTTCAGATAGTTGCAGTTTTTCCATTGAAATCGAGAATTAAACATTTGCCTAAGGAGGCTCGACTTTCAATTTGATCAGAAGAAACTGAATAAGAAGAAGAGGAAGAGGAAAGTGGCTCGACTTTGAAGAGCGGGGGTAATTTAGGAAAAAATAGGCGGAAAACAAAAACAGGGACGTAGAAAGTACGTTTTTTTGACAAGGATCTGCTTTGAACTAAGTTTGGTTTTAGGGATGGATGCCTAATATTCACTTTTTTTTATTATAGAGTGATCGCTTAAGTTTAGTCAATTATAAGTGGCATTGTTTGCTTCAAGCAAAGTAAACCTTTACAAAACATTTGCATAAGTGTTTGTATTTAATGTTTTGTTACGCCCGTTCTTACCATGAGTCAGAACCAAAAAGGAACATATGATACTTCCTAACGACAACAAAGCTAAACAAAGAGCAGGTTGAAGGTTAAGCATTTAACCAGACCCAAGCCTTCTCCGTCAAAATCAAGGCTACACGAAATAGAAGAGGTGTGCAGAAAGACAAAGCAGCATGGGTATCTCCAGAAACAAAGGCCAAACCATAATACAAGGCTAAAGTATAAAGGTTAGCAAGTGAGGATTTGAGTTAGCTATACTCACATGCTGTCAAATATCTATAGGATCAGGTATGCACAGGCATACACCGGGGACAATCTAGATAGCGTCGTACAAAGCCAAGAGCACTACACTGGACTTGTATACAGGGTCACTCAAGATATGCTTCAACGCAGACTTAACCCTACAGGAAAACGAAAAATGTGAAGTTTTCTCCCTCAATCTCTCATCAACAATAGCCAAGAAAACAATTCAAATAGCAAATAAGCCCAAACATATCTGCGCAGTTTTCAGCGTAAAATATAAGATATACTCCATTATGACTTGACATGGAGGCAAATTAAGTAAAATAGTAAGGACGACAATGGATAGTGAGGACTGAACACCAAATTACATTCACTACCGCCCCTATTTCTACACATCAATTCTACACATCAACAACACGATAAAGTCATAGGAAGGTCTCTTATCTTTTCTTTTAGAGTGGCATGCTACTTTAAGGGAGAAGAGGCTGACCTTTGTAGACCAAAGAATCCTGCCATTTTTTTGAGCATCCCGCTTCAAAATTCCAATATCCCACCAGACTCAAGATTTCCTCAAGACACGTTATCAATCTAAGCATAAAGAACGAGCTTCATGAATAGAGGACAAGTGGAAAAATCCAAGGAGGAGACTGAAGGAAAATCGGAAGACGATTACAACTATCAATAATGCACTTTTCTACTATAAAAGGAAAGGCATAATGACAAAGAAGATGATCTTCCTTTTCGACTCTTGCTTTTTCCAGAATAGAAAAAAGGCAAAATATTATACGCGTCAAGGCTATTGAAATCTCTAGTACAATAAAAGATAATGGATTACCCTATGTACGTAGGATTATAAACAATTCGAATCACGTAAAAATCCCTATGTCTTATACATTTATGTAATTTACTTTCAACCGCACCTTAATTTATCAATCCATTTCGATATTTTGATAAACTATAACGGCCGGCATTTTTAAACATTTAAAAATATTAAAATTAAATAAGATTTTTAAATAAAATTGTTAGGAATAAAAAAATTATGATTTTATTGATACAATTTAGAATATATTACAAATTATGAGCTTAATTAAAATTTCTATTAATGACATATGTTTGCAATAATATAAGGATGATAACAAATGTTAGTGTGTATTTTAATAATATTGGTTTGAATGATATTAACAATTATCTGAATGTAAATTTCCAATTGATTGGAATAATAAATGTTAATAAGGAATAATAAATGTTTCTTTATTAAAAAAGAACCATATGTTTATTTATTTAAAATGTTTGGTAGCTAAAAAATTGATTTCAGATATGATAAACTATTATTTGGTAAAATTTTTATAATACCTCTTTGTATCCAATAGTGCATAAATATGTTTAAATCACTGTTTGATAGTTTTTTTTTTCTATTTCTCATTACATTTATTTAGTCCATTTTGATATTCACCTTTGTAATCAATTGAAATTAACGTAATTGAATAGTTTCAAATAATGATAGAGATGACACCAAATTGTAAATTAATAGGTGTAATTAAACGTAACTTATGTTTTCTAAATATAAAAGGAAATTTGGTTTAATGAAAAGAACATTCATGTCAAATAAAATGGATGTTTCATTTGGAAATGCAAATTAAAATAAAGAATAGAAAGATTGATTTAAAGGAAGAAATATGTATATTTGAATTGTGTTTTAGCATATAGATGGATTACAAGAGTAGAAAAATGATTTATTTAAGCAAGTTATATATTACCGCTGTATGAACAACAAATTTATAAACGTTTAAAATGACTAAAGGAAACAATTATTCTATTTTTCATCCATTTTAGTTGTCTGTTTTGAAATTTAACTTTATTAGTAATTGCAATTAATGTAATTGAAATATTTCAATTAGAAGGAAAGAAAACGTTGATTGCAATTAATACATTTAATAAAAGAAACGCACCTTTTGTGTTAAACAGAAAAGATGTTTTAATGGAAATAAAAGATGATTTTGAGAAAACCAAATTGTACGTTTTCATTTTATGATAAGTAATTTTATTTATTATGCATAGAAAAAAAACTAAATGCGTATAAATTTGAATATTATTTGAGTTAATGAAGTTAATTTGGTTACGTTTCATAAATTGAATTTCAAAAAGGTTGTGCAATGTACATGGTCCCTTTATTTATTTTATTATTAATTGTTGCATGTACGTTTTAAAATAGTTATCTCATTATTAATAATTGATCCGTTTAGGTTATATTTAATTATTTCCACCTTGTTTTTACGTATAAAAATTTCACTTTCCTTTGGTTTGCAAACTTTTCCATTTCTACGTACATTTCTTTATGCATTATTAATGCCTAAAGCTTTTAAAATAAAATGTGACATTTATTTTTTTCTCCACCCTAATTTCCTAATTATTAAATAACCTGTAGCTTATTTCTTTCATTTGTAGTGTATATTTGTGTTCTATTTTCATTTTTTTTTGGCAAGTCTTATAGGGTTTGTTTTAGACCAATGGACTCCTTAGTAAACCAAGAGACCCTATGAAACTTAAAAGACTTTGGATCCTTCCTTTTCTCACACATTGACCTTCTATTTTCCTATCTGGCTAAAACCAAGTACGTACAAAAATTCTTCATTTGAGAAACTTTCTGCGTACTCTTCTTCTTCCTCCTTAAATCTGCTGAAAACTTCAAACCTCAAACGTCCTAAATCTCTAAATAAAATTCCATCCTTTCCCCTTCAAAACCCTAGCCTACCTCCTCCTCTTACCGCCACCCACCTCCATCATGACCCACGACAGTAACCTATGGCCAAAACCTCATCTTTCATCTTCTCTTCTTTCTCTTTTTTTCCTTCTTTTCCCTTATTTCCTTGGTTTCTATATTCCAATAAACTATTCCAAATCAAATAATTTTTTTTTTGAAATTGTGTATGATTTCAATGGCAACAACTTTGTTGTTGAACCCTTCTTTCCATTCTGAATATTTCTATATCAAAAACTCTATTTTTTAAGTCCTTTCCCAGGTCCAGTTTTGAACGAAAATACACCATATTGTATCAAACATATCTCCTTAAGTAAAGAACCAAATTATGTGATTCTTTTTTTCAAATCAATTATTTTCCAGTGGCTTCAACTTTCTTTTAGACCAGTTCTTCAAATTCCTTGACTTTTTATGCCAAAAACTCAAATCTTTTCGAAGTATATTTGAACTTAGATTTTCAACTCAGAAAATACCTTTGTTTGTTTTGACCATAACTTCCTCAAGAAATAAGCTTTTTGATTGATTCTTTTTTTTTTGAAATGGAGGGAAAAGAATTTGCAACAACTTTCTATTTTGTCACTTTTATAGATTCTGTAATATGTTGGTCCGTTTATTTTCTTAAAATGGCCTAGTTTCTAGTTTGTCCACTGTTCAAATTTGGGCACTTAATTTTTAATCGTCGACAAATAAAAGGTGAGTGTTTAACCCATTCACAACTATTAAATTATCTTATGTTGGTTAAATTAGATTTGTGATATGATTAGAAGTTTATTAATTGTTGTTTGGTGTTTTAATTTGTCATTTAGATTTAATTTGAATTGATACTGAATTTTATAGCCATGTAATTAATATTGAATATAATTTCTAGTTAAACACCTACTAATGATAACAAATTAATTGTTGTGATTTATTTGTTAATTTGGATGTTGATTGTGATGTATGTTATTGGTTGAAATTTTGGATGATTGGACACTTATTTATGCTTATATCTCTGTTATCACTATGGGTTGAAATAATACATACGCGAATGATCTTGTAGATTAAGGAAATCGTTTTGGGTTGAAATGATAAACCCGAGTGGTTTTCGTTGATTTGAAAAAATTTAATTTTAGATATTGGTTGAAATGATATATATATATATATATAATTTCTTGAACTTGGATTATGTATTGGAATTGAATTATTTAAAAGGTTTAAGTTAAACTTCGAATTTTTTAATTAAAGTGGTTAAAATCGATACCTCGAATTGTTTGAAATCTTTTGATAATTATATTCACGTTGTACACTTGATAGGAGATGGAAAATCCCCTAACATCTCTGAAGCCATTGCACTCACCTTTTATTTTAGATTAATTTGACTTACATAAGATCTTTTAGTTCTGACTCCAGTGTTTTATTTTCATTGCGCTTGGGACAGTCTGAACTTTTCAATGTATTGGAGACTATTTTTGGAGGACGAAGACGAAAATTCAGTATATTATTACTATTTATTATAATTATTCCACTACATCATGTATTCCGCTGCATTATTTGTTTATTCCTGCTGTATGCATAACTCTGATTTGAATTGTAAAAGTGTAATCATATGTTATTTGTAAAACATCTTCATGAACTGTTTATTTGATTATTATATTTTATCATTCCGCTGTGAGATTCTGTGTTTCATTTTTCCTTTTTTTCTTTTATTTTCTTATTTACCCATTAACGATCCTCCCTTTTGAATGATTTGAACTAGACATGTGGTTTATTGTCGATTTAAACCGTCCAAAAATGTAGGTCATTACATAAACAATTGAAGTGCGGCTATTAGATTGTGTAACCACTTAGCAACACAGTCACTTCCTAAAGGTGAATTTAACTAAGCTTAAATTCACTTATTCCTAATCGTGTGGATGATAAATCTCAAGACTGTCTCTCGATCATTCAAGCGTGGTGAAGACGCACCAACATTTTTGGCGCTAGAAGGAGGGCCGAACCTCCTTCCATTCGTCCCTCCATCCTCCATTCCTCCGTTCCTTGTCCCTTCATCTCTCCACTCTTCCACCCATCAAATTCCAGCAGCCCTCCAATTCCGTCTTCCGTTTCATGATCGCCAACCGCTCACCACCCTGTTTGTCTTTTTGCATGTGTCATGCAACAGATAAACAGTCACGGTGCATTCCCAAAATGGAAGGAGTGAGATCGGTCACAAACTACATAATAGAACGACATGATAATTTGTGGTGTGTGGAATCCCATTCAATGGCGCTTACCAGCCATCCGTCGCTATCTTGTGTCTATCAATGACTACCGGGGAAATGCGAAAGCATAGGTATTTGTTGCTTTGGACGACGATTCAGGTTAGGTCATGGAACACAAAATTGGAATCGAGAAAAACCAGTCACAATAACTTGGGTGTTCCGTTGCCATAGCCTGCAACACATATCTCAATCTCCTCGGCAAGCAGCAAGCCGAAGTAATTGAGAGGCACATGGAGTTGAAAGGTTGGCCGCTATGCCCACCCTATCGTAGCCGGATCCAGGTTCTCGCGCGTGGAGTTCTTATGCTTCCTCACCTATGCTGAGATGGAAGTAGAGCTGAGCACACAGTTGAGGTCTGGCATGGGACGAATTCAAATTTCGGAATAGGAGCTGGCGTTGAAGCAACAACTTAAAAACAAACCCCCAGTACTTCACTGAAGGGCCCAAGCCAAAAACAAAGTGTACTGAGTCGCAGACCAGCTCTGCAAAAAAAAAGGTATACATTTGAATGTAATAAACTAGACGTAGGGATACCAGCCAGCCCGAATCAGTGTAAAATAGTTGTATTATTTTCTATAAGCAAAAGAATGTATATATATATTTGCATCTTCATAGTTCACCGCAAGTAGTCACTTACTCAGCAAAATCCTAGATCAGTAGGCGAAAATGACACCCTTAACACTAAGAATGGTGATACTGGCCCTACACACTTGGATCTGCATCAATGTTGGTCCGGATTTTCAGCAAAAATATTTCGCTGGATAGGATGACAGATTTTCGTACTCTAGTATGAACTTTTCTATGATGACAAATTGTAAAGACTGGTCGTAGGGATATTAGACTGCCCAAACCAGTATAAAAATAATTTATGTTAGTTGACATATTACACTGGACGTATGGATATTAAATTACTCAAAGCAGTTCAATAAAACCATGCATATGTGATCGTAGGTTGTATCACGACCTAAATTCTTAGTCAAATGTACTCCTGCAATGGGAATGACCATGCCCACAACATGATGATTCACTCTTTCTGGCCCACCCCCATTGTCCTAAAGGTATGATTTCACCTAAGAACAATAACAGCAATATTTGCAATGAGAATGGTGACATTGGAGAAGAATTTAGCTCAGCATACATATGATTTTTCGTCCTAGAATAAGGGCTGGTAGTACAAAGCTCGTAGCTAAGGAAATTTTCACCCCAAAACCCAGGGTAGGTCAAAACAGACGTTTCACCGCAAGATAGGGGTAGGTTTGATATTCGGCTACGCATGTGGCTAAGGACATTTTCGCCTCCAGAATAGGGTGTAGATCAAAATAGACATTTCGCTCCCAAAATAAGGGGTAGGTCCAAAAAGATGTTTTCGTCCCAGAATAGGGGTAGGTCAAATACTCAGCCAGGCATACTACTAAAGACATTTTGCTTCCAGAATAGGGGGCATCTCAGATCAAGGAGGATAGATCATCCCAACATCTAGCTACAAACATTCGTTCTTAGAACAAGGAGCAGATCTTGACACGTACATCATCAGAACTAGGATCCGCTCATACCCAACCTACAGCTAACTCACCTGTTATCCGGGTTTTTAACCTAGTCGGATCCAGGAGAAGTCGGAACAACTTGGTTGAGTCAGAGTAACCCAGAAGTCAACTAAAAGTACTAGAGTAACAAGCCAAAAGAAGCCATGAAAAATGAACGAGAAAATCCACTAAGGACATGACCCGTAGGGTTAGCCCAGGGTTCAACCATTTCTCTTGCATCATGATCCAACAAATATTCCAAAAGCAATGACCGAGTTTGACAAGATTCGGAGTTGGTTAAATCAAGAGACAAGCATCCGTCCAGTCCAATTAGTGGCTAAATACAACCAGTAAGAAAACCATCACCAAAACAAGGTGACGTGTAACAAGACTACATAAACAATATCGGCATAAGACGACGAAGGCACTCCATCCAGCAAGGTCTAAAAATAGACTGAGTGTATGGATCGCTGGCAATCCATGCATCGTCACAGGATCGTTGTACATCAGCACACGTCGTGCTTCATAGGAAACAATGCAGAGGGAAAAGCTAAGTAATTAGCTCGCATTCAAGCATAATCTATGGATCGCTAGCAATCCATAGACCATGGATTGTTAACGATCCATGGTTTTGGCTCGGGTCTCAAGGAAAGTATCACTAACTCCTTCCTGTGATCATTTGCAAGTAGCTGGTGAACCGGCTTGGCCCAAGAGCTCTCCAATCTCTATATATACTATCCTATTCCACAACATAAGGGGGATCCTCTGGACTGGTAGTTAAAACTCTGCCGGAAGCTTTCTTCACTCTTCATCTGCCTCACAATAGTCTTCAAAGGGGTTTACCGTGATTCTCTAGTGGATTCCAACCTTGGAGGTTCAATCTAGCTAAGGATATTCAAGAGCTTTGTAATCAAATACATCTTGTAACAACAATTAGTCTATAATAGAAACTATAAAGTGGACATAGGCTTCGTTAATTACCGAACCACTATAAAAAATTTCTTGCCTCCTTTCTATTTCTACTTTCTTTTTATATCTATTATCCATATTATTGCTCGGTGAGAACAGGGCTAGTGCTTTCACACTCAAACCAGGGTGTTGATCCATTTTTTGGTAACATCAGCAAAGGATCAGATCGCATATGCAAATACCTGGAAATTACGACCTATCAAGTCATGATCATGGTTGCATACACTACCCCCTAAAACATATCCCAAGCAAACACAAATGAGCACATTGTACAGGAAATACTGTAAATCTGGTACAAGCCTGAACACTACTCAAGTCTCGCCAGGTATACATCAGAAAACCAAACCGTCAATACTTAGCTATGGATCTTACAATAATATTACTTATTTTACACTTATGTGTGGTTTACAAAAAATTACCACTCAAGTCATATTACAAAGAAAACACTACTTTTACAAAAGTTAAATTACAAATTTAATCGAAGTGTGACCACACCACATCGTTTCGATCTGCAAAAATATGTCACGGTGAGATGAAACAAAATATTTCCATCCACCTTTGTAACCACCACCGACGCGAGTTGATCTGTGATATGGCATGCACATATCATAATTGGCACCTTCCCAAACGTTTCTGTAATCTACATATATGTATTCATAGTCAACCCAATTATACATAAAGGACAAGTCAAGTCCAAGCTGGAAATATTTAAAAAAGTCAGTCGCACATTGTCGATTAATTTTTGCTACTATGATCTTTACCTTCTCTTTATGAAGTTCATCCAAAAGGGATGTCCTATCCATGCCACCTAGGAAAACCCTAATGAAGTCCAATCGGGCCTCACACTCCAAATTATATATCTTATTTTCTAAGGCATTTATTCACCTCATAGCCATTTTTTTAACTTTATTGATCTCAAGCAAGAGTTGCTCCATTGACATCTTTACACTCTTAGAGAAAGGATCAAAGAACCCATCCTTATTGGTAAAGAACGGGGAAGCTTGTGTATCTGGTGTCCCTAGCTCCCCTTTTAAGTAGTTCTCTAACTCTTTAATCTTAGTCTCATAATGAGCCTTCACATCATTCTTCCACTTAAGGATCTCAATTGGATTAGCTCCAGATGGAACCTAGGGGATTACAACTAACCCAAGAGGGACACGTGCTGGGACCGTCGAAGAATTATCCTTTGCATTCATACGCAATGCCATCTCTCTATCCATATCAAAAATCTTTCCTTTTAGCCTTTTGATCTCATTCTTATACATGGTTGTACATAAGCTCCCAGCATTTTTTAATAAATCTTCCGTCTCCCATATTCTAAACTGAGCAGAGTCTAATTTCTTTCACAGAACATCTAGTTCTGAATCCTAAGTAACATGAATTAACTAGATAAGATCGAATAAGCTCATTATTGAATTACAATATAAGTAAGCGAACTAGAATTACCAAAAAACTTATAGATTTCTGTATATGAATATTAACCAATCGACTTTGTATTACGTAACAAAATAATGTCAAATTACAAAAAGTGCTTTACGTCAACTTAAATATCACAAGAATGTTTTCCTAAAACTAAAGTTATTATAATAAAGCACTAAGTCTGAGCAGTGGATTGCCGAAGGTCATAATGAGCTTCTACCCAAGGGTTCTCATCCGAACCGGTTGTCATTTCAAAATCCTCCTTATCACTTAGAAAACTACAATCCAGCGAAGGGCGGAAAAATTCCGAAACATCTCGAGAATGTTGCAAAAATGCTTCAACCTTCTTATTCCTAGCCTTCTCTTGCTCAAGCTTATTCGTATAGGAAGTAAACCTATCATTTAGGGACGACAATATGCTTTTTAGTCTTTACACCTCCAATGTTACTTTCCTCCTGATGTCATTTAAGATCTCTATCAATTATGCCTTTGTCTTCTTATTCTCAGCTGAGAAATCACCAAACGCTTGCTTAGCAATAACCTTCCAACCGTCACTATGAAGAAATGAAGATTCAGAACTCAATAGAGGAATAAAAGCAATATCTGATTAAGACACCTTAATTAACCTTCTATGCTCAACGGCTTCTAGCTTGCCAAGTACTCTGGCAATCTCAGATTACATGTCCTCTACTTGTTTATCATATCTGACAATTTCTTCCCCACGGACAATACCGTAAGCTCTTCCCCTGTCCGTATGGTTTGTTCAATCCCTTTCAGTTTAGATGCGGCATCTCCTGACCATGTGCAAAAATTCTTATTACAACCATACCGACGTTCTAATGCACTTCGAGCCTTTGCAAGCTCTTCACGATTAACCTTTAGCTCTATTTCGAGGCTTTTAACATCATACCTGAGTTAAGAAACTTCATCTTCAGGAGCATCATCTGCCTCAACCACGTCAAAATCCTTCAGGGTTGGAGTAATAGTGAAGGCAGAAACATCCTATTGATGAATACAATTAGTACTGAACAGAGATAAAGCAACCACTTCAAATCTTAATTGAAATAAAATTTAGTCAACTTAATCAAAACATGATGGGCTAAGTTAAACTATTGAAACGTTTATTACATCACGCCTACTTGACTACATGATTAAAAATATACTTAAAAAATTAATTAAACAAGACATAAGGAGATTATTCAATCAAGGCTCTAAACCTAAGCCTAACCCATTCTAGATCAGAGCTATCGAGTGAAAAAGATCTTTGACATGTGATGCCATCGATGCAATACAAAATCACTAAGAGCTTCCTTTTCTCGAACTACTTAATTTATTTGGATTGATCACTCCATAATCTTGCTCCTTAGTTCTATGCATATTCGATCTAATTCCCTTTCACGCCCAACCGAGTTGTAGTACTTAACCTGAGATGATCTAATGTGTATTTTTCGAGCCTAGCCTCAGTCTCCTTCAATGGTTTTGCGAATACGTTCATTCCAAAATACTAAATAAAGCAGTAAAGAACATAATCATTCAAACATAAAAGATACAATGTCACCTTACAAACAACAAAATAAGCTTCGTAACTTTAAGTACAAAAAAAAAACTAAAAGGTATATGGGATTAAACATCTAAATCTATCAAAGAAGGTGAACTAATCTTGTATGTAAGTTAGTCTTGCTCTTTAGGTTGCAGGTTCACCCGATTTGCAACCGCTATCTCCTTCTTTTCCTAAGAAAGATTTCCAGGACAACCAGGATCAACAACCTTTCTTGCAATCTCCTCCTCCTCGGCCCTTTCACCTTCCATTTATTCTTGCAGTAGGAAAAAATTGAGTCTGTCACGGATTCCTCATTCACAAAGTCCGGCCTAACTTCCACCTTAAACCGACGTCCGACCGTAATATAAAAATTGTATGCGATCCTAGAAGTAAGGGAGTTGAGATCCTTCTCAGATTTAACCAATTCCCTTTAACCCTGACCGATTCTTCATCCTTCTCCTTTAGCTCATGTTCCTTTGAATCTAGAGCCTCTTCAGTGGCCTTAATTGCTCCCTTAACCTGCCCACGGAACGTTCTGGCTTCTTCCTCTACCTTAGTTTTAGCAGACACCAGGGCGGTATTGGTCAAAGCAAGATTATTCTCAAGCTTGGCCACCCGACATGAAGGCAAGGCCTGAATATTCTTTGACTCACACGCTTTCATCATCAAGGCACCAGACTACTAGAGTAGAAAATACAAATCAACGTGGATCGCAAACCAATACAATATCGAGGCAGAAAAGAAAAAAGGAGAATGTAATCATATACATAAGACCAAAGCTTCCCAAATTCCGACAAAATGGTAGTAGAAGACGTCTCAGGAGCCAGAGCAGAAATAACAACAGGGCCATGTGCTGACCTTCCAACCTTTTCCATCAAAGCAAGAATTTTATCTTTAACAAAGCCACCATCATCGGGAGTAGACTCGCCCCTAGACGAAGTGCCAATCAACCCAGAAAATATAAGAACCTTGGATGAGGAGGAATAGCCAATTTCTTTAAGGGAGTAGAAGGATTATCAAAGCCTTAATGCGGCCTCTTCAAAGCACCCTTCTTCTTCTCCTTCACCTCTAGAGAATTTAGGAAGCTTAGCAGCAACATTCTTATCCATATTATATACGAAAGGAGTAATAACAAAAAATAGAGCTACAGGTATGGAAATTCTTAACATATTTTACAAATTATTTATACCCCCAATTGTAGGTATAGGAGGAGAGGGCTTAAATCTAACCCTAGAAAATATATGGTTTGGACGTAGCATACCGTGATCTTTCAGCTTCGATTTAACAAATAACAATGATATCTTCCTAGCCTCCTTTGGAAAACTCTAAATTTGATGTCTGTGGGACCTATACAACTGCTCATTGGCTTCTAAAGGTATGGTGTGAATAGAATAATGTTGAGAAAAGAAAGAAAATCCATCATGAATCGAAATAAAGAAATAATAGGTGATCCAAGGTTCAGTCCTACTTGGGCACCTGTCAGAAACAAGTATTTAGCTTAGATATAAAAGAAACTCATGTCCCTTTCCATGACTTCTTTTGACCTCAAAAAAGAATTAGAGTTCCTCACTAGTAAGGTTGATACTATTTTTAGCATAAGGATAAATCTAAACAAAGCAAAGGTATAAGAATTAGGGGTAAGTTGAACTGGAGCGATACCTATAGTACTAAGCCATTCACGAATTATCTAATGTATAGAAAGAAACAACCTACTCCGTATATGCTCAGGGGTTATGGTGATGTAACCCTCCAGTGGAGTATCAATCCACTCATGAGATTCCTAGATCCTAGGTGCATACCCATAGAACCTGAATTGCCTAACGACACCAATGGCATCCTCCAGACGAGTAATTTTAGAAGAAAGAAACAAAGAGGAGAAGTCAGAGGAATCCATGCTAAAACTCGAGTCACTATTCCGAAGAAGGACTGAGCAACAATTAAAATGACTTAGCCTACTTCTAATTTATAAGATTATCCTTAAATTTGGAAATCAATCTAATCCTTAATAAGCAAGAAAATGAAGACAAAATTTAGGGAAGATGAAGAATGAAAATACATAACTGAGTTGAATTGCAACCATATGATTAAAATGGTCAAATATTGGATGAAATGTGGATTTGTTGTAGAAAATAACGAGTATACAGGATTTATGAAAATCTACCTAGAAAAATTAAAAGATGGATTATACAACTATTAGGAAATGGTCCAGTAAAACACTAACATGTATGCTAAAGCATTAAATGCGCAAGTAGTTGAAAATACTTATTTTTAGCGTCGAAAATATAGATTAGACAAGACTGAGTGAAGATACCGATTGGGTGCATAAGGAAACAAGTCTACCACAGCCTGCGGTTGTCCCAGACTTAGGGGAAAGTGTTAAACCTGTTCTTACCATAAGTCAGAACCAAAAAGAAACATATGGTATTCCTAACGGCAACAGAACATATCAAAGAGCATGTTGAAGGTTAAGCATTTAACCAGACCCGAGCCTTCTCCATCAAAGTCAAGGCTACACAAAACAGATGCGGTATGCAAAAATACAAAGCAGCATGGGCATCTCTGAAAACAAGCCCAAATCATAATACAAGGCCAAAGCATAAAGGTTAGCAAGTGTGGATTTGACTTCGCTATACTCACGGTGCTGTCAAACGTCTTTTGAGTTAGGTCAGCGCAAGCACACGCTGAGAACAACCTAGACAGCGCTATATAGAGCCAAAAACACCTTATTGGGGCTATATACAGACTCACATAAGACATACTTCAATGCAGAATCAATTCTACAGGTAAACGACAATTGTGAAGTTCTCCTTTCTCAATCTCTCATCATTAATAGCCAAGAAAACAATTCTAATAGCAAATAAGCCGCCAGTACATCTGGGAAATTTTCAACATAGAATAGGAAGAGATACTCCATTCTAACCCGACATGGAGGCAAAATAAGTAAAAGAGTAAGGATAACAACGTAGGAGTGAGGTCTAAATGCCAGACGATATTCACCACCAACACCATTCTTGCACATCAACAACATGACAAAGTCGCAGGAAGGTCTCTTATCATTCCTCTTAGAGCGACATACTACTTCAAGAGAGAAGAGGCTGACTTATGCAGACCTAAGCTTCCTGCCCACTTTTTCAAGCATCCCATCCATTATACCGCTAGACTTAGGATTTCTCATTAAAGACACATTATCAATTTAGGCATGAAGAATAAGCTTCATAAATATGCGACAAAAGGTAAAATCCAAGGCTGGAGATTGAAGGAAAACATGAAAGATGATTACAACTATCAACAATGCACTTTTCACACTATAAAAGGAAAGGAAAAAGGACAAAGAAGCGGATATTCTTTTTCAACTTCTTCTTCTTCCCGAACAGAAAAAGGGAAAAATAGCCTCAAGGCCATTGAAATCTCTGATATAAAAAATAATAAAAGATAGTAGATTACCCCATGGATGAGGATTATCAACAGTCCAAACCACGTAAAAATCTCTATGTCCTTTTACATTTCTGCAATTTGCTTTTAACCGCATCTTAATTTATCAATCCATTTCGATATTTCAACAAACAGTTGAAATGTGGCTACTCAGCTATGTAAGTATTCAGCAACACCGTCACTTCCTAAAGGTGAATTTAGCTAACCTTAAATCGTTGATTCCTAGTGGCGAGGACAATAAATCGCAAGATTGTTTCACGATCCGATTGGGTGTGGTGAAGACAAAAATTTTCACCAACATATTCCATGAAGGAATGTCATCACCTTGTCCATTAAATCTATGTCAAATCCTTCTAAGACAACTAAACTAATTGAATATAATAATATAATCAAATCCACTATACGCGAATAGGTTTCATCCAAACATATTTTAGGTCTCCTCGAAAAACCATAGGTAACAAGTCACATTTCATATCAAATAGTCTCAACCTTTTTATTTTATTTTCTTACAAACATAAATTGTAACCTACAGGCTAAGTAGTTAATATCAGTATCAAATACGTGTCGATCAAGTTCCAATATAAGATATTTTAAAATTTTGTGATAATATCAGATAATATAAGTTAAATATCAGACATATCTGAAGCATGCTATGAATGATATAATACTTTATTATGATGTTATAATATTGTTGTGCTTTTAAAAATTTGAATCAATATTACTAGTTAATACTATAGATTGATTGCATGTCGTTTATAGATTACAATCTATTTATCGTGATATTCTATTAAAAACACATGGAATAGGCTTATAAAAATCAAGATATTAGTATGATGCAACTTTGTTGTTTTTTCATTTTTATACCGTATTCATTGTTTCTTCAATCTTCCAATCATCTCTATAATCTTTCAATTTTATTTATATTTGTAGTTTCTTCATTTTCGTTTTCATTTAAATTATCAAGTAACCTTGATTTGATACTTTTACTACTTCTAAACTTTTATTATCGATGTTAAATATAAAACTTTACTGCTCTTTTACTTTTAATTCGTAATGCATGATGTTAACTAAAAAAATAAATTTTCATAAGCTAACTTACTAATTAGAAATATTGAACAAAGAAAATAACTAAAATAGAAGTAGCTCTTACGAGGTATTGCTTTTAGCGGTAAAGTGTTCACGCAAAATAAAATATATAAAATAATAGAATAAGTAGAGTTTTATTTATTGAAAGACTAATGAAGAAGATTGAAAAATATGGTTAAAACTGAAAAATTAGTGCATTTGGAATTCTGATATGGTCTATATTTTGTCACTTACCATACTAAAAGCAGACGTCAAAAATGTGAAGGTTTTGTTTGTAAATATATTTTCTCCAACACTTCCAATAATATCGATATTCTAAAAAATAAGGGTATTTTACGCTAAATACTAGAGTGGTATATCAGTAAATATCGGGCAATATATTGCTCATGATATTTCAAGTGATATTTTTGACTAAATATTGGCTAAGAAGCGTTATGAGATATATTAACAATATTATTCGATATTAACTGCTTAGCTTGTGAGGGTATTCGAACTGATGGTTCGAAGATTACTCATCTTGCAAGAGAACACCTTAGGGAAAGACATAGATGTCTCCTTTGTTACCTCGTAATATGGGAAAGTATCAACGTAATTTCATAATGTCATTCAATCGAATGCCATATGAAGAATATAATTTAGATGATGTTATAGGAAGACCTATGACATAGAAGATCATACAAGAGTGATTCGATAGATCTGGATTCCTATATATCCACTCACATGGTAATTCAAACTATTCTATTTTTTGGCTAATTATAACTTTGTTGACATTCAACTTTCGGATATATAATTTTCTTGTATATGCATATTACATACAAGTAGAAAATTCTTAGAGTGCTACTCAATTGATTGCAGTTATTGATATGTCTATAACTATGAGTATTGAATTATGTCAATAAATACTTGTACTGGGATGTTCATGGTTAAGATGTGTCAAGAAAGGGATATCAATACATCCGTTGAGATTGGCGTACCTAATGCTCTTCATGCAATGGACGACAAATTACTCATAACCATTGGAGGAATTAAAGGGTATGTATCTGTGATTGTTTGGAATAGTTACAGAATGACTCGCCGAAAGTGTTCTAAAGGTTAATTATAAAGTCATAGAAGATCTCATATGCGATATGTAACTATCTTCTAACTTGAGAATACAATCTTAAGTGTCTAGACTATACTTTATTAAGATCATTCATATAACAATGGCGATCATATTAATGCTAGATCAGGTGCATTGATAGTGGGGTAACAATGGTTAATGCCAAATTTTTTACCTTTTATTAAATTGCATAATATCTTACTTTTTATCCGTGTCAATAATATTTTGTTTATACTAAATCAAATGTAGTATTTAATTAATAAAAGAGTTTTGGCAATGTTTTAATTTATTTAATTTGATTAAAATATTTATTTATTATTAATGTTTAAAATAATATTTGATAATAACTAGATTTAAAATTAATTTATTAATTCATTTTAATTTTCTATTTTAATATTTTATAATATTCATATTCACAATGAGCATCATAAATATATATAGTATATATATATCTATGTATGTGCATGTATGTATATATATAAATCATCCTAGAGGATTATGGGAAAAATTAGCTGTTGGATCCCATAATTAATAAGCTGTCAATATGAGATGAGTGATGCCAACTTAATGTCATAAAAATATCATATTAAATTTTATATATGTACTACTAATGAACATAAATATATAAATTGATTCAATCATGTAAAGTGTCATACAAATATACATACATATACAAACATATGTGTATATATATAATTTAAAATATGTGTATATATAAGTCATTACAAATTAATATTTATTATTTGTTGCATATTAATATTTAATAATATGTGTATATATTTTTTTAATTAATTTTTGGTGCTAAAATAAATAATTATAAAATTCAAATTTAAAACTTTGACTTATTCAAAATTATATTCATTAAAAAAAATATGTTGTAGGTGCAAACAATGAAGGATAATATTTTAATTCGACCAAATCAAAAATAGACCGATAAATTAAAATATTTAAATTTTGAATTAATTTGATTTGGTATTAATATATAAAAATGTTTTCTATAATGTTGAAGACCCGAAAGAAAAATAAAATAAGTTTAATAGTCTACAAACATTAACATGTTTGTGTGTGTGTTTGTGTATGTGTGTCAACACCAAAAATAGCACATCACCCAATATCCTATAGAAATAATGACATCTAGCGCAAATTATAAGAGCAGCATGGAGAACACCAAAATTTTATAGCGGTTCAACAATCTCTGGCCACGTTCATTGTAATTTTTTGATTATTTGATTGAGAGTCACTAGTACAAAGTATTAACAAGTTCCTCTAGCCTAGAACTGCCAATAGTATTTGCCTTTGTGATTATGAAGGGGATAGATAGGGGATGAAGAAAACAAAAGAGCCAAAAAGTCCATTTCCCATAGCCATAAGGTCTGTATTTATAGAGAAACCATATAGTAGAACCGGGGCCCATGAGATATGAAGTCAAGATCCAAACCCAAGCATGTAGAAAAGAGAATAATGGCCCAAACTCCAATAAAAACCACTCGATACCAAGTGGTTCAACTCAGTGCCAACCAGTTTTTACAGGGGTGTGGGGAGCCTTCCTATTTCTCTCACTTAATCTTCTATCTACAACCCCTTGTGCCCCCGAGCACTTTTCTTGCAAGATTGAGTTGTTTTGAGAAGTTCTGATACTTAGTCCTTGCCTGCTTTCTTCCTAAGAATCCTTAGAGTTTCTCATCTGTTCCTTAAGAAAAGCACTCCATGACAATTATCTGAGTTAGTGCTCTAAGTACAAGTGGTTTTAGAGGTCCAATTGGATAGTGAAAAGGGATCGGTACCAAGTGGCAAGGCTCGCCACTGAGTGGTTCTCATTAACCTTGGGCCTTTGAAACTTCTTGAATATGGTCCCAATGTCCTTCTTTACATGTTTCATAGTTCATGAATTATTTCGTCTTGACGTCCTTATTCTAGTTAAAATCCGCTTGGTCAAAAAACTGATAACATTTGCCCCTAGAGTATGTTTTCGTTGAGGACAAAGCATATTCTGGAATATGACAAGTACTGATTTACTATCTCTCTGTTCAAATTTGTCGTTCAAGAATTTCTTCAAAGTGTTACTTTCATTCTATAGATATTCTGATAACTGCTTGACATAACTGAAATTCCATCATTCGTGCTAAGGAAAAGATCTACGCTTTGGTGATCGTTCCATGCTTTGGCCAGGTATGTCTTTCCTTTCCTACACTTTTTCACAATTCCTAGTCGAAGACTTCAGGTCTGTACGAGTAGTTTCTCTCGTCACCAAACCTTTTTGCTCATCACCTAGCGCTATATATTCAAACACTTAGGAAATTTTCCTTCACTTTTTACACTCGTCTTCCTGCTTGTTTCTTGAGAACTTACCCACTGAGATCTCAA
The DNA here is from genome assembly GCA_030765085.1 of Allium cepa. Classification (NCBI taxonomy): domain Eukaryota; kingdom Viridiplantae; phylum Streptophyta; class Magnoliopsida; order Asparagales; family Amaryllidaceae; genus Allium; species Allium cepa. The sequence continues at coordinate 54,178,876 of CM060935.1, read as the reverse complement.
GCCTTCTATCACTGACCACAAGCAAACACCACTCCATATTGCTCAAATTACTTATGGTATGATGTACAATTTAAATATAACCACAAGTTATTTATGTAACACAAAATTATCTCCTAGCTATAATGAACTAGCCCTCTCTAGTTCGTTTAGATCCCATATGTGTCTTAACTTATGAATTATATTCTCAGCTACATTCTAGGTGAGTAAACAATTGGCTTTGTGTTTGTTTGAGTTGTAGTGTTATCATCACAGAATTAGCATTTGATACAAGTGAATTTTAGTTGTTGTATTACATATAGGACGGATATAATGTTTAATGCAAGTAAATTCTGGCACATATTAAAGTGTCTTCTAACAAGTTGACAAAATTGAGAATGACCATGTTTTCCCTAGTGAGAAAATTAATCAATTCAACTATTGTGCTAATTATTATCAAGTGGATTTAGATGATTTTTTATGTTTAATACATTCTGCTGATTTCAATGTGCAAGCAACTCAGCAAGGCATGGTATTTTGTCATATTTTAAATAATCCTCATTTTGATTAATAACATTTTAATTGGCAGGTAGAAAATCAAAATATTGCATAGATGTGCCTAGAGAGGGTGTTTAGCATGCAATGTTGAAAATGCTAGAAAGAACTGTAAGTCACTTGATACATTTAATTATTTCCATTTTTGGGTATTTGGTGACTTTTAGATGTTGTTACTAAGCCTAAGTAAAGATGAGTGAATGTGGTGGGCCTATGACTAATATCTGTATTTGAACATTCTTATGATTTATAGATGTTACCAACTCCATTTAGTGGGACTCAGCTTCTGATGATGATGAGATATAATTGTTCTCCAAAAGGAATAACTGTTTCATCTTGAAAGTAAAACCTCCAACTTAAACATGTCTATGTGGGACATTCATAAAGTTTAATGCTTTGCGTGCACTTGTAGTAAATGAAATTTTCTTTAATCAACTATCTAGAATTTTAGGATTTTTTATTAACTCCCAAGTAAATTAAAAAAAAAAATGATCATTCTAATTTTTTGTCGTGTTTGTTCATGGATGTGAGTTATTCAAATGTGTAGGATCTAACACTATATAATATTTTTCTAAACAATTTAACAACCTTCACAGATAGTGACTGTTCTTGAGAAAGGAGGTCGAAAGCGCGGTGAAAATATGCAGGTGTCAGTCTTATCTATTTTTCAGTGTTTTTAGATTAATAATTGGTAGTGTTATTTTATTGCATAATTAAATTCATTTCTGTATTCTACTACTTTGATACCACAAGGGGTTTTGTATCAATGCTTCCAACGTTAACTTTACAGTACTTTTTTCCTTTTCAATTGTGTGTACATGTTTTAAAGAAGTTCATATGTAACAACTATTCAACGAAGTTCCAAAACGATGAGTCATTGGGTGATGATACATATGATATAAAAAGAGAGAGCATATGATAAAACTATACTAACTTGAGTGTCATAGCGAAATGATTGCATAAAATAACATATTACATAAATACATATGTTTAGTAACATATTTGATACTATCACAAGTCTATACAATCTAAACCCAAATAACCCTACACTATCAATCAAGTCTTTAATACATGCTATATACAATATATATACAATATATACAAGTTTTGTCTCTAGATTCGTCATGCCTCCAGACTCCATCAACCTGCAGAATATAGGTAGAAAAATATGGGAGTGGGCCATACATACTTCTGTGTGAGTGAAAGAAATCTTATACAAGTATATTACTGTGACAATGATAAAACATGATTTAAGTCTAAATATAATACTTTCTGGACTCGCCTGCACCATGCTGTAGAACAATATTATACTATTTAAATAATCTTAATTGTATCCGGTCTTGCCATTCGCGGTAAAGGGTAACACGTCAATGACTATCCGGTCTCACCACGTGTTGTAAAGGATAATCACACCTTAGACTCACACCTGGTCCCACCTCTTGCGCTACAGGTCATTTTTTGTCTGCATGATAACCTTCCTAGATCGATGTTAATGCCCTATAGGAAAACTTTATGCAAATACTCTTAGATTAAGGACCTACCGCGTGCGCTGCAAGATCCAAGTGTTTGTCACAAACCATACATTCGTATTTATTTAAAACTCCAATATCTGAGTCATATAAACCATATTCATATTCTATCATTTCCATGTGGGTCTTACATTATTGCCCAATTTCCAAACATGCTCATTATACTCTTAGCGTATTATTATTGCCAAGATTCATATATTCATTCCTCTATCCAAACCATATATACATATACTATATCAACTATGATATATAAGATCGTATATACCATTGTGAGTATTTACATATCATATATATCTTCAAATAGCAACCAAAAACCATCTTATATATTCACTTATTCCTTATTAATTACTTCATTCATATTGTTATGTGTTAGAGCACCCTCCATAGTGCAAGAGAAAACAGGTCGAATCAGTTACTTCACATTTATATGAGCTTTATGGCCAAGGTTCAATCTGGCAAAAATTATATACATGTGTAACATCCCCAACTTGCAGACCCAAAACTAATGGCTATGGATGCTACAGTCATCCATAGTTATTAATTCTCAGTGACAAAATGCAGCAATGTTAGATACATTGATATAACAGAAACATATGAGTATTTTATTTTTTTAAAACCACTAAACAAATTTCTCATTCCATTTTAATCATATTTCAAATTCATTACATAATTCCAAATTCAAGAATCACGTTCAGAGAAAATATAATCATTACAAACTATAGCAAGAGTGACATACGAAGAAGCCCATTTGGATGATCAGAGTCTAAGCATAGGCAATTAAACAACTTTTCCTTTACATCAAAACACAGCAGAATCAAATATAAAAGAACTCATATTAGCTAGTTTGCTTGCTACATGTCTGCGGAAGCTTATTCGTCTAAAGGAGAACCTGAAAACCTCAACTCTCAAACTACTCAAAATCAATTAAGTACCCGAGAGTTTAAGTGGGAAACATAAATTTAAGTTAGATATAAAGCCTAGTATGAATTATTGAAAGTCTATGTGAATCGTATATGTATATAATATATGACAAGTGAATGTATGATAGTATGAAGTGCACAGAATAATAATGCAAGTCAAAATTAAAAGTAACCACACCAGGAATTTTATACTTGTTCGGACCTCCCGTCCTACGTCCAGTCCCCAAGCTCCTCTTCGAAATTTCACTAACCAACTGCCCTCGCTTCGCCCGGAGAAACAGGCTTATACAAGAATAGTTCTTTGACAAATGTGTGTTCTATGCAACACTGATTTTGACTATAAGTACAACTTCTTCCTATAATCCCCTTGAGTATTATGTAGTTTAAACTTTGATTTTAAGGAAGAGATGACATATATCTTTTGAATGCTTTTGTAAATCACAGAGACATTAGAAAACAGAGAACGTTCAGAAAATGCAAGTTGAGTTCTAACTTTCAATTCCAAGTTCTATTTATAGATGGTGAAGAGTTTTGTTTGAAGAGTAGCGACTTCTGATTTATTCTATTTCAGTCTAAGAGTCACAATGCTTGAGAAGAAACAAACATTATCAAAATAAGGAGATGCAACTCTTTGTTTTGAAGAAGGTTTCTATTGGAGAAAAATGGTCGTTGCTCAGCTCAAACGTCTGGCCATTTGTGCTAGACATATGGTTAATTGTGATTTTCAAATCAGAACGTTCTACTAGACGTTTGAGTTTATGTGACAGACGTCTGGTTTGATAAAGAACTTACAACTAGAAAATAATGCCATACGCCTTATAGTGGATGTCAGACGTCTAACACATGTACACTTTTATTAGTGTATATAAGCAAGTGTGTGTAAAGATTACTCAAGGAGATTATACATATCATCTATTTACAAACTTAACAGGATGTACTAGTTTAATCACTCTTGTGTCGGTCTTCAAATCTTGGATGTATAAGTCTACCTACATATACATGATATATATATATATATGTATATTGACTCCAAAGTTTGTATAGTTGTTGTCATCGAAATCAAGGTTGTAACATTCTCTCTCTTTTTGATGATGACAACTATACAATTTATTTCAGAGGCTCCCCCTTTCTTTTGTAATATATCCTTTTGTAATATATCCGCTCCCCTTTTGTCATTATCGAAAAAGAATGGATGATATTATAGCAGCATAAAAAACAGTGGATGATATAATAAGATTGTAATAATACTACAGCAGCATAATAAAGTCAATGTTCAAAACAAAACAAATTATTATACACAAACAAGCGGGAATGAAAAATTAGTAAATAGACCATTGGGAAGAAAAATAACCCCAAAGATTAGATGCAGTTTCATCGTAGTCGTAATGTTGCCAGTTCGACTGATCATGGTATTCTTCATTCTCTTCAATAAAAAGTCCTTAAAAAGATTGAAAATGTGCATGATGTTGGGTTTCTGCTGGAATCTAGGAGATATCTTCAATTTCCTCGGTATCCGAAGTGATTGGTGCCTTTCCAGGAGCATGGGTCTGTGAAGGCTCTCCTACCGTTTGAGATCTAAAAGGACGTGAATGAGGTGCCGGAGGAGGTGTAGGAGATGGTGATGATGAAGAGCGTGAAGATGACCATCCTCGAATTTTCCGCATAACTTTTCCCAGAGTTGAAACAATCTTGTCTAAAGTCTTTTCTAGCTTAGTTATCCATGTAGAAAAAGATCGTTCTAGACGAAAAACTTTCTTATCCAAGACGTTTTGATTTAAAAAAAGAAGATGTTGGTTTTGAAGTGTGATATCCCTAATGCTTTCTCCTTGTCCTATGGAAACCCTAGCTTCTTGAATTTTAGAGTTAGAGTGATACCCTATCGATTCAGAAGACCTTGAAGTAGGAGGAGGTTGTGGGTCGACAGTTGTGGTTGAGGTTGATGTGCTCGTTGCTGTTGATATTGAGAAAATGGTATAATGGTCGGAGGAGTTTCGGGAAGATGCATTAAGGATAGGTAGCGAATTCCACTTTCCTTTTCCGGAAGTTCTTCATATTATGATAAGAAAGATGGTATGTTGTTTGCTCGGAGAGTTCGCATGATATAAGGAGCATAAACAATTGTTTGACGAACTGGTGTCCAAAAGCTCTTAATTTGGTCAAAAATATATTAAGACCAATTTACTTTTATATGACCAAAAATTGCATATAGGGCTTTATGGTCATGGTCATATACTTGCTCATGACCACCTAATCTAGGGAGTATGCTATCGACCAACATTCGATTAAGTTTCCTAGCCTGTGGACGAAAATAACTGGGAGATAATTTCCTCATATCGTCTTCCCAAATAAGATGTGTGATAGCATCTCGTGGTTGATATCTCATATTAGGTATGTCTTGTAGCCTTATCCCTGTATATGAGCATTGCAAAATTTGTCCAAGCATTTCGATATTGAACTTAATAATTTCTCCGTAAACACTTGCCCAAATCCAATTTTCGGGATTGGATGGATTCCAAATATGAAGAGAATATAAGTTTATGAAAAATAAGAAAATGGATAATTGATCAATTTGCCCTGAGTTATAATCATAATTAATGAGATTTTAAATTTCAGCGCTTACTAAATCATCAATTTCATAGTTATAGAATCTTCGTAGCGGGTAAAATGAACCAAAATGGATTTTTTCTTCTCTAATTCTTAAAGTTTCTTCTTGCCATCTTGCTCCACCATCCAATGCATAATAATTTGGTTAGTTACAAATTGTTGAGATGATTGAGAGCTTTGACCAGTCTTTTTATGATTGGGAAATTTTTTTGACTTGGGTGCCACGGATTTGAACAATTTAAAAAAAATAGGAGAATAATTTTGGGTTTAGGGTTCTTGAGCTGCAGTTTGACGGTGAAAAAAAATAAAGTGAAATGGGAAAAGATAATTTATAGATGAGGCAAAAGGTAGCTCCTGGAATACGGTAAGACGTCTGAGTTATCTACCAGACGTCTGGTCATTTATGTAAGTTGAAGGTAGTAAAATGTCTCAGACGTTTGAGTTCAATATTAGAAGTTTGAGCTAAGTTAGGTTGGTTTTGCAGAAAAAGGAATTATACATCTGGTATAATATACATACGTTTGAGCTGAAATGTATTTTTTCAGGATGTTTTTGCTGACGTCTGGAGAAGGCGGCAGACGTTTGGTTTAGTAGTATAAGATGTTTTGAGCAGAATATTGATAAAAAATTATTATAGATATAATTTTCATATAAGAACAAGATACAAGTTATTATTTTAATCTTATTACAACTTAAAATATAAATATTATATGGAATATAATTTACAGAAGAGCAGAGTTTTAATTCTTCTCCATTGAATTTGATTTTACCTATGTATTTTCCTTTGATCCTCGTATTGGAGACAAAGAAGGAGGTATTGGACTAAATTGGTATTCACGTGTTCCTTCTTCCTATAGTCTACATGGAGTTATGTGACGAGCATGTGGAGGAGTTTCGGTTATACGAGGAGATCGTACATGAACACAATCCTTGGTAGGAGAATGTCTACATATGGTAAGGATACACTTCTCCAAAAATTTAAATGAGCTCCTTAGCGTTTTTGTTCGTAATACATTTCTCGTTGTACATCCGTCATTTTTTTTTGATAATGATGGATTTCATCGGCTTTTTCCGAAAGAGAGGAGTGAGGATTAATACTATGTTTGACTTTCTTCACTTTTGGAGAGTAGCCTGTACGATATAATGATGAGGCCACAATGTGGAGAGATGGAGATGATTTTGGAGTTGTTTTAGCGGGAGATGTGTATGTACTTCCAGACGAGGGAGATGAAAATTCGATAGTAGAGTAGGTGGAGTTGTGATCATATGACATGTTTTAAAGCTTTTGATATTGATTAATATATTGTAAAAGAGGTTTGTACTGTGATTTTGTTTGAAAAATTATATGTATATATAAGAATAGAAATTTACTATTTTAAACTTTTCATTTGTTTTTGTTTGTTAAATTTCTTATGGTTTTAGAGAAAGTGTGTGAACCATAAATTTTCAGAGGTAGAAAAATAAATTCTAAATTTTTTTTACCTACGTTTCTTATAGTTATTACCTGACAGCAAAACATTCGAAGAAAATGTTGGACATTGCTTAAATTTTTTTTAAATAATGATAGAATAAATAAAAAAAATTATTAGTTGATAAAATCTTTAAGAGAAGATATTCCTAAATCGCGTCGAAGTTTAACAAACATTTGTTCATTTAGTAGTTTTGTGAAGGTATCTACTATTTGATTCTCGGTATTTATGTATTCTAATGTAATAATTTCTTTTTCTACATTGTCGCGTAAAATATGATGTCGTATATCTATGTGTTTAGTACACGAGTGATTTACAGGGTTTTTTGACAAATTTATTGCACTTGTATTATCGCAATATATTGGTGATTTATCGATAACTTTTTCGAAATCCTTAAGCGTTTGTTGCATGTATATCACTTGTGCACATGCTAAGGCCGCTGAGATATATTAAGCTTTGCAACTGGATAAAGTGACACAGTTTTGCTTTTTGCTAAACCATGAAACCAATGATTGTCCAATAAAATGACTCGTTCCGCTAGTACTCTTACGATCTGTTTTACGTCCACCGAAATCTTCGTCGCTATATAAAACAAGTTCAAACGATGATCCCTTAGGGTAAAACAAACCGTAATCTGTAGTACTAGCCGTAATATGTAGTACTAGATAAATATCGAAATATGCGTTTAATAGCTCTTTCGTGAGATTCTTTTGGTTTTACTTGAAATCGGGCACAAAGACATACGCTCATCATAATGTCGGGTCAACTAGACGTCAAATTTAGTAAGGAGCCAATCATACTACGATATAGGTTTTCATCAAAATATTTTCCATTATCATCTTTTTCCAAGTGAACACTAGTGCTCATCGGTGTTGGTTTGCTTGAAGTTTTATCCATTTCAAAATGATGTAATAGATCTTTACAATATTTTTCTTAATGAATAAAGATACCACTTTCAAGTTGTTTTATTTATCAACCTATAAAGAAATTTAATTCTCCCGTGTGAGACATTTCAAATTCATTTTTCATAATATTTGAAAATTAATTACAAAGATTTTCATTAGTTGAACCAAAAATAATATTGTCTACGTAAATTTGTACAACTAAAATGTCATTATTTTCTCGTTTAATAAATAAAGTCTTATCGATTTTACCTATTTGATAACCAGATGTAATTAAATAATTTTAAGAACCAGGCACGGGGGGCTTGTTTTAGACCATATAAAGCTTTTTATAATTTAAAAACATGTTCGAGATATTTTTCGTGAACAAACAATATAGGTTGTTCAACATATACATTATTTTAATAAAACCATTTAAAAAAGCACTTTTGACATCCATTTGAAATTTAAAATTGTGATGATTTGCAAAAGCAAGTAACGTACGTATGGCCTCGAATCTTGCGACTGGAGCAAAAGTTTCGCCGTAATAGATACCTTCTTCTTGATTATAACCTTGAGGCGAATAGACGTGCTTTATTTCTAACCATATTTCCGTTTTCATCTGCTTTGTTTTTAATTACCCATTTTGTTTCGATAATTGATTGATTTTCTGGTCTTGGTACTAATTCCCAAACATTATTACGTTCAAATTGATTTGATTCTTCTTGCATAGCTATTATCCAAAATTATCGTTTGAAGCTTCTTTATAATTCTTTGATTCAAAATTTGACATAAATGCTATATGACTTATTTGGTTAAGTTGATTTTTTGTTACTCTGGAGTTAAGATCTCCAATGATGTTATCTTTTAGAATTCTAGGAGACGACGCTAAAGTATTATTTTGTGCATTTATTTTATTATTATAAGAATTTGTTGTATTTGTTATTGGAATTATTTCTTCACCGTCAATAGTTTGATGGTTAAGAAATTTTTAATCAGACGAAACATGTAAACTTTCTTCAATTGTGTTAGTTCGTTTATTAAAAATTCTATACACTTAGATGATCTTTTAATCTTTTGATATTTTAGGAATCTAAACTTTTATATTTTCGAAATTCATATTAGACTTAGATGATCTTTTAGTCTTTTGATAGATAAAACTATATTTCTTAATATTATTCCCTTTTTATTTAGGAATATTTTTAAATCCTATTCCATTTCTATTACCTGACGGTTTTGAAGTATTGAAAGTCTATATGAATCGTACATGTATATAATATATGACAAGTGAATGTATGATAGTATGAATGTGATATCCCGGAATTTTTGGCAATATAAATTTAATAATCTGTATTTAAAATTAGATTGATTTGATAATTTTTGTAAATAAATTTGAAGTGATTTAATAATCTTACTCTAATAAATATTTAATAGATATAATTTACCTTTTAAAAGCTAATAAATTGGTTTCTATATATATTTATATATATTGTCAATATAAGAATTTTGTTTTAAATTTAATTAATAAGGTATATTTTCTAATTAATAAGGTATATTTTATATAAAGCTATATGATTTTAAATACATAAAATAAATGTTTAATTATTTAAAAAAAAGATTTTAGCTTAAGTTTAAATAAGATTAATAATAAGATTTGTTTTATTTCCTTTTTAAAATATTGTTTAATAAATATGATTGTAATTAAATGTGAAAGTTTAAATACAATTAAAATATGAAACATTTATTCATTTAAATAATAAGTAATTTATAACTTCTTTTATAAATTTTATTTAAATTATCTAAAATGTTATTTTCAAATAATAAAGTAATGTATTGTTTTTATTTTTAAATATAAATGGTTTTATTTCCTTAAAAAATTAGCTATGTATATATATAACTAAGTATTTGTAAATTAATTAAGTTTAAAACTTTCATTAACTTTTAATTATAAATACTAATTACTTTAGAGACATGTGTAAACATCCTAGAGCTTTAATAATATGTGGTAAATTATTAATTAAGGTAAGTGACAAATGTATAGTTTTCTACAAGTGTCAAATTGTATTTTTATTTTTCTTTGATTTTTAATAAATCATAAGTTTAGTTATATACACTTGCCTTCTTCCATTCCTTTCTTTTCCTCATTTTCATTTCATAGCAAAGAAAATTTTCAGCTGAAAACTATATACTCTAGACAATCCTTAAATCAAAATAAATCTGAGAATTACAATTAGTCATCAAACTCCTCATATCAAAATGCAAATTTTCATTTCCTCTAAACCCAGTTTTCATCAACCTGTAACCAAGTTGCATATCACTCTTCAAAATCATTTCCTATAACACATTTTCAACATGCAAAGCATTTTCAAAACAATCATGCAAGTCTGCATTTTATTCAATCTGGAAGTACATGCAAAAATCTGAAGCAAACCTACAATTTCAATCTGTTTTAAAAGCCTGCATCTTCAAATCAATGCACCTGCCATTTTCATAAAGCAAAAGCATTTTCTTTTCAATTTGGAACTCAGGCTACTGCATGCAAACCTGGGGACTAAAGCAAGTTTAAAACATCAGCAATTCAAGTTTAAGGTTTATAAATCAATAACAAAAGCATTTCAGCAAAAACAAGTATAAAGGCTTTTTCAAAATCTAGAAACTCTGTTTTTCCTTCACAAATCAGGTGAGTAACAAATTCTTTTCTAAAAATTTAAATACATGAATTTTGGTTGCCTGATTTAAAATCTGGAATATGTATACTTGTTATATATGCATTGTTATGTATATTTACATATGGTTGTACTTCTGGCTGTATGATGCTTGCCTGTTTTTTTTTTTTTTTTTTTTTTTTTTTTTACAGAATCTACTCTGTTATAGTTTCTTATTCAAATTCAAATTCTCTCGATTTAATCACCGTTAAATCTGAGTTTCAAATGAAACTTGTTAGTCTAATTACAAACTTTAATTTAGAATTTTACTTAAGTTAAAATAATCTTAGATTATCCTGGAAACTAAATCAAATGATCAAGTTTAAAAGAAGTGAAAATTTTAGTGTCACAATTTATTATTTCAGGGTTATAATCAGAAACATCATACAAAATCATGAATTTTAAACCTAAAATTACAATTTTAATGCTAGAATCAAAGAACAGTTCTCTTTTGACTGTATTATGTATTTTGAGGCATTTCTGTTGCCACAAATGTTTGGAGGTGTCGAGTCTGCTCCTGGAGGTGGAGGAGTTATCATGGATGACGGAAAATTATCTGAATAATGATCAGAGGGTTGTGGCGATGGTGGTTGGTCAGAAAGTTTTCTAAACCTAGTTTTGGTGGATGTTGGAATTTGCTTCAGCAATCATTCTCTGTTGGATCGAGTGCTACCAAGTTTTGGGTAATGGTGGCTAGGGCATGGACGAAGCTATGGTCGGAACCTCTGGAGTTCTGGTGATCGGCAGTGGGAGGACGAGGGTCGTTCCAGGTTTTGGATGGCGTTCCAGTTTGGGTTTGAAGTCTGGATTTTGATTTCGAGGGGGAATCAAGGTTCTGGTGATTGATATGGGATACATGGGTGATCGATGACTTGTTTCAGCCATCAGTGTTGGTCGGAGATAGGTGGATGGCCGGTGCATGTGCACTGTGCATCATTTTATGGAGAGGTTGGTTGTTTTGGATTTTGAACAGAGGGTTGCTCGAGTTTTACTCGAGTAGTTCAAGTATTTGGCTCGAGAATTTTGGTTAGTGACTCGAAGTCATGTCAGGGTTGACTCGAGTATATTATGTTGCTTACAGGTTTAAAATAAAAACAGAAACCTGTTCTGTTTTAAAATTTAAAGTAAAGTTTAAAATGTAAACTGAAATTTAAAATAAGTTTAAAACCTGAGTTTGAATCTGAAATCAAGTAGTTTGAACCTCTGATTTGAAATGATTTAAATTTTGAAATTAAAATTTGGTTTTAACAATCTTTTTAAGTGTTAAAGTATATTTGGTTTGAATTTAAACTGAAAGTTTAAATTGTAAAATAGAGAGTTAAAATAAGTTTAAATCTAGTTATAAAATCTGGAATTTTGGTTTGAATTTCAGTTTTTAAAATAAAATAAAGTTTTAAATATTATTGTTTAACTACTTTAAAAATGATTAAATAGTTAGAATTTTAAAATGGAGTTTAAAATGTAAGTAAAGCTTTTAAAATTTAAGTTAAATATGGAATCAAGATTAAATCTGTATTTCAGTTTGAAATTAAAGGAAACCTTTAAATTGAAATTGTTTTAAATAACTTGGAATGTTTAAAGTGTATTTTTAAATTAATTTGAATTTTAAAATGAATTGGGTTTGAAATCCTTTTAAACTTCTTTATAAATGGATATTTCTTTAACATATGAGATAAAAAGGTTTTAAATTGTTATTAAACTTTGTTTAGATAAATTTGTATTCATTTTAAAAAAATCTTAAATTTAAATGAAATTTAAAATGTAAATTTAAAGTAAATTTGAAAAAAAATTATTTTTAAATGCTTTGATTATGTAAGAAATGTTTTCTTAAATTAAATTAGATTTTAACGATTTGGATTCATTAAATTATTAAGTTAATTTAAATGGATAAATAATTATTTATTTAATTAATAATATGGATGATTAATTAAGTAATTAAGAATTTTTAAATTGATTAATTAAGACTTAATTAATTAATTAATTAAGCATAATTAAATTGTAATAAAGGGTTATTAATTAGATTTTAATTAATGATTCAAGATTAAATAATCAAGTAATTAAGGATTAATTAAGTTGCAGTTAAAACTTAATTAATTTAAATAATTAGTAATTAATTAATTGGTGATTAAATATTAACAAATTTGTAATTAATAATGGTTATTCTAAGTTAATTTCTTAAGGAAGAAATTAAAGAATTGTTAATGAAGGTCATTAACTTGAGATTATTTGATAATTAATTAATGTGATTAATTTTAATAATTAATTAGATTAATTAATAATAATCATTTGTGAAATTGTTTAAGTTTAATTACTTAATAGAAGTAATTAATTAATTACTTAATGTAATTAATTGAGTTTAATGCGATTAGTTTAGGTTTAATTAATTAAGTTTAATTAATTTAAACACTTGATGATTTGATAAATAATTACTTAATGTAATTAATGGAATTGTAATTACTTAGGGAAGTAATTAATTGATAATTAATAGATGTAATTAAAGATGTTTTAATAATGGAAGTGATTTGGATTAAATTACTTTGTAATTAATCAAGGGATTAATTGAGATAATTAATTAAGGGTAATTAATTTATGGAATGAAGTAATTAAGGGCAGATAATTACTGAATGTGATTAATCAAGGGATTAATTAAAGAATAAATTAAGGAGTAATTTATTTAATAAAGTAATTAAGGGTAGTTAATTACTAGATGCTATTAATCAAGGGTGGCTAATATATGTGGTTTAATTGAAGATTAATTACTTAATGCAATTAATTTAAATAGAGAGATTAATTAAAAATGTAATTAGAAATCATTAATTAATAAAATTAATAATGTAAATTTAGGATTGATTAATTAAGGAATAATTAATAAATGAAGTAATTAATTAATAAAGGATTAATGTAATTAATTTTAGTTAATTAATTGATTAAGTAATTAAAAGTTAATTATTTTAAAGGGTTATGTATAATTAACCTGTGCAACTAATTTAAAGGCTAATTACTTATTGTAATTAGAAAATTGTTAATCAAGAATGATTAATTGAAATGAATAATGAGATGGTGATTAATTAATTGATTTGAAATCAATTAATGGTTAAGTAAGCAAGATTTAAATGATGAAGTAATTAATTTAATTTATTTTAAATTAATTAAAGAGGAAGTAATTAATTTAATTTATTTTAAATTAATTAGAGATAAAGTAATTAATTTAATTCACTTTAAATTAATTATAGATGGTGTGATCATTAAATCATTGCTTATGTATAAATTGATGATATTGATTGCCTTGAATGGTTTGTAATCTCAGCTATGAGATGAGTAATGCTGTGTTATGGATGCTTTGATTGCATTGGGATGATAATATGGATTATCTGTTTATAATGATGATACGGTTTATCTGTTTATGATGATAATGTTGATTATCTATTATGATGTTGTGAATTATCTATATATTTGTGTATATAGATAATAGAATTGAATTGTTTTAAACTCTAAAACAGCTTGGCCTTAAAAGATATGTTTTGGATTCGATGAGACCGGGATCGGGTTTTCAGATTTGGATATCTAAAAACCACATCGATCCAAATTAACGATAGGTCATGAATCTCAAGTGAAGATGAAGATCAGAGTGCAAGGGTTATCGTCATTAACTTTGAGGGTGATTCCAAAATGAGTGTAACGAGATAATGCCTTCGGTCTCGTTCGAACCCGGAACGAACTTGTATGGATTGAATGCTTTCAGAACAACGTCAGGTGGACGATGAGCATTCTAAGATAGATGTGTTCTATAAAGGTAATCGTAGCCTCAAGCCTCATCAATCGAGAATGGCTAAAACAGGGGAGGTGCAGCAAGGCTAAGTGGGTCATGCCCAAGTAGGACGAGATTTACCCTTGTCTAGATGTCTCTTTTATTTCGGCTGTGTGGTGCGGTTGCTGATCACAACAGCGGGGTAGTCTTGTTCGGAACTGTTCAGTAAGAAATGGTTACAGCTTTGTGTTGCAGGGGATTGGGAATAATCCTCGGTACGTTGATCTAGGACACGTACCGTGACGGGCGGTACCCCGGTAGCCATGCCATTGTATGGAATCCAAAATCCAATAAGTGCCCTCGGTTTTGATTGTATTGCCCACTTTTGTGGCTAGTAGCTGGAATTTAATCATGTAATAATTTCGGCTATTTATTATTTACTTGAAAACCTTAGGCCTATTATAATATCACCGGATTTCCTATCAAATGTTTTGGTTAGCATAAGGTAAAAACTTTTCCATGTTTATGTGTGGGAAGTCTTACGTGACACCTTTCTTTTCAAAGGTTTTTCAAAAGTTAAGCAACTTTAATTTGTTACTCACACCAGACCCATGTCTGACCCGGAGTTTATTTCTGTTTTTCTTAAACTCTTGGGTACTCAAATTTTTATGAGTAGCCAAGGGATTCAGGTTAGCTTTGACGAATTGTGGAGGAGCAATGGAGCAGGAGGCTTCCGCGTGTAGATATATAGTGTTCCGTTGTATCTCTGAGTGGTTTCTTTGTTCTGTATCGAGTTGTAATAACTAGACAGGTGTTTATAACTGTCTAGTATGTGATGAATTGTCTGTGTAACTCTGATAGTTGTTGTATACTACGTAATACTTATGTTATTAATATAATTTATTCGTTCCGCTGTTAAGATTATGATGTTGTTCTTCTTTCTCTTCTTTCTTTTCTCTTTTCTATCCCTTTCTTTTTTCAAGATGATACGACTTTCTGTGGTTGAAAGTCGGTCATCTCAATGAATTGCATAGAATAATATAAAAATTAAAAGTAATCACACCAAGAATTTTATACTGGTTCGGACCTCACATCCTACGTCTAGTCCCGAAGCTCCACTTCGGAATTTCACCAACCAATTGCCCTCGCTTCGCCTGAAGGAACATGCTTATACAAGAATAGTTCTTTGAAAAATGTGTTTTCTATGCAACACTGATTTTGACTATAAGTACAACTTCTTCCTATAATCTCCTTGGGTAATATTTAGTTTAAACTTTTATTTAAGGAAGAGATGATAGTATATCTTTTGAATGCTTTTGTAAGTCACAGAGATATTAGAAAACAGAGAAAGTTTAGAAAATGCAAATTGAGTTCTAACTTTCAATTCCAAGTTCTACTTATAGATGGTGAAGAGTTTTGTTTGAAGAGTAGTGACTTCTGATTTATTCTATTTTAGTCTAAGAGTCATAATGCTTGAGAAGAAACAGACATGATCAAAATATGGAGATGTAGCTCTTTGTTTTGAAGAAGGTGTCTATTGGAGAAAAATGGCCGTTGCTCAGCTCAAACATTTGGCCATTTGTGTCAGACGTCTGGTTAGTTGTGATTTTCAAATTAGAACGCTCTATCAGACATCTGAGTTTATATGACAGAAGTCTGGTTTGGTAAAGAACTTATAACCAGAAAATAATGCCAGACGTCTGGCACATGGACACTCTGTTTTCTTAGTTTTATTAGTGTATATAAGCAAGTGTTTGTAAAGATTACTCAAGGAGATTGTACATATCATCTATTTATAAACTTAACAGGATGTGCTAGTGTAATCACTCTTGTGTCGGTCTTCAAATCGTGGATGCAAAAGTCTACCTGCATATAAATGATATATATATTGACTCCAAAAGTTTGTATAGTTGTTGTCATCGAAATCAAGGTTGTAACAATTATAACCTACCATATTGAACAATTTAGATATCTAGCGAGACCACGCCGCTTAGTGGAACTTTCCCCTCACTGGTCTTACCTAAAAAATTTTAATAACCAAATACTATGCTCTTACATCTACAATGGTTAAAACAATGAAATTTAAAATATCATGATGATATGAAAAACAAGTAAAATATCCTGGATTTTCCATCCTCATTCATTCGACTACCTATCTCAGCTATAGTTTATAGGGTCATTATTAACCTATTAGTTTTCATGAACTGACTAATAACCTGTTCAAAGCTTATGGACTATCTGTCCTGTTTCATAATTTTCATGGGACCACTAAGAATCTATTAGTCCCTGCTAAAAACTTCAGTATTTCACGGCTTCTCTTTAAACCTAATGGTATTTCCAATAACTTCTCTTATATCATAGTTTTCATGGGTTGATTATGAACCTATCGACTTCTGTCGATAACTTTATTCGGATATAGTTTTCATGGAATCACTACGAACCTAATGGCCCTGCCAATAACTCCTTCCAAACATAGTTTTCATAGGTTTACTATGAACCTGTCTAAACCGATAACTTTTTGATCACTCTTTGGGCATCCTAAGTTCTGGTCTACCAGACCTCCTAGATGAATTCTACTCGTACAGGAGTTAGCTTAATTTATATTCACTATTGGATCAACCTAGTTGGTTATTCTACCCTTCTTCCCCAAAATACAGTTTTGGGTCCATTATATAGTCAATATATTTGTAGAAGAAGCATTACAATAACATAACAATACCAACATTTATGGTTTAATATCCTTGAAATCCTTTCCACATGAAATTTGGTTAATCCCTTTAACCCATTATTTTTATCAAGGCAGCTTCTTCAAAAACTCCAAATTTAGAAACCATTTCAAAGCTTTTTTATAGCGCAATGGGTTTTCTTCTGAAAATGAGATTGGGTTCTTTGTCTTGAAAACTAAGACTTTCGAAACCTTAGACTTTAACTTTCGAAACTATTAAAACATATCTTTCGAAAGCATTCAAATCTTCTTTTTAAAACATTTAAACATATGCCTTTCGACACACTATAAAATATCTCTTTCGAAAGCATCAACCCTTCCTTTAGAAAGTATTGAAGCATATCTTTCCAACTTATAGAAGCATGGCTTCGAAGCCATTTGAATGTAACTCTTTCAAATCCATTGTATTTATTCTTAAAAATAACTTTTGGGTCAAAGTGAATATAAATGAAAGCAATCCTTTCGAAACCATTAAACTTTACGTAAAAGAGTTTACTAAAAGTAGATGGCTTTGGAACCATCCTTTCAAAAGCTTTAATCTTCTAAGCAAACAATTGGAAGCTTTCAAAGCCATTGCCTTAGAAATCTTTAGTTTAAATGGCTACTGGAGCCGAACTCGACCTATTCGAAAGGTATGGAGACGGCAGCAAGGCTTCGATTTGGTTCAAAACTACACTTTCGAAAGCTTCTCTTTAAAACATAATATACGACAACCCATTCAAAAGCTACCCACTAAACAAAAAAGACGATAACCCCTTCGAAAGCTATATAAAGGTAATTCAACCCTTTCGAAAGCATCCACTAAAAACTATGCAAGTAGTATCTCTTTTGAAAGCAAAAAAAAGAACTTCGAAAGCTATTTAAAATGGCCTCGACCCCTTCAAAAGCATTGTTTCGACTCTATACATTTCGTCTTTCCCCCATCCATTATGTACCAAGGCATTGCTACCATGTGCATTGGTTTCGACTTTGTTGAGGGTGGAGGTATGAGGCTGAAAGGTTGCTACTGGAAGGGGCAAAAACAGTAAATCTGTACAAAAATGTTTTCTTGCCTTTTAAGTAAATGCTTTTCAACTAACTTGCCTATTTATACAAAAATATAATTAGTTGCCATAACCTTTACCAAAATCTTTTCTAAAGACCGTTGAATTTATCCAGAATTAATTAAAAATAATTACAAAGTAGCCCTTCCCTTTAATAAACAATTAAGACATTTAAGTCCTTCAACTTAATCAATTTAATTTTAACGAAAAACCCCAAAAACATCAAAATTCACTTTAAATATGTTATCTAACATATACAAATTTTAGACCTAAAATCCTTTATGCAATAGCCAAAATAAACTTCTAAACCTAATTAATTATTTATTCTTTCAAAAATTCATAATAAATTATCCATAGCTTGGATAATTGCGAAAATTTAAACCCATCTCCAAATAATGTTTTGCATAACGTTTCAAATCCTTATGGCATTTGAAACCTAATATATATGATTTTAGCTTTAAAATCGAACAAAACATTTATCAAATCCGAGAGGTTTATATTAGTTTTAGTCTTAAAATCGAACAAACCATTTATCAAATTCTCGGATTTAATTGAGTTTTGGCATTTGAAATCAAACATTTATATTAGTTTAAGTATATTATACCCAATTGTACTATTTAATTTTCAATTTCGGTTATGAAATCATTTGAGTTCACACTTTTTATTCAATTTAGTTTCTACATACCGATTTCATATAAATCCTTCCAAAAACTCAATTAAATCCGAGAATTATTATCTATAAATGTTTGATTTCCCATATATATATTTATTAAGTCTAAATACTATAAATTAGACAAATTTTAAAATATAATTTAATTCTATATAGCCCTAAAGAATCCTATATTAATATCAGAGTATTATAACATGAACAGAGAAGCCACGCTCACAAATTTAACCAAAGAGGACTAATTTCCTCCGCTGTTTGAAAACTCAAGAAATTCAAACCTTCAAATTAGCTTCTTTTTTTCACTCCAAATGATAGAGATTTTTTCTACGAGTCTAATGCAATTTATCTCGTCAAATTTTGTTAAGATTTGTGGATTTTAGGTTAATTTATTTAAGGAAGAAGATAACAGAATCGATGGTTTCAAAAGAAGAAAAATAGAAGTTATAAAATGAAAACATGATTGTACGTACTTCTTAAATGGACTTTAGGAGGAAAATCTGAAAAGGTTCTTCTGATACAAATTCAAAAATATTAGCTTAGCCCAAATCTGTTACAAATGCGGATTGCGGATCTTAAGGCTAGGATAAACACTAGAGGGGGGGTGAATAGTGTTTTAAGAAATTACTAAATCTTTTTGAGTTCATGTTAATTTGAACATAAATGTATGCAATATTCAGACACAGATATGGTCACAGAAACAAACATAGATGCAGAAATAAAGTAAAAGCAGCAAACGAAAGAACATACCGGATTTTATACTGGTTTGGAGTTACCCTACATTCAGTCCCACACACAAGTACGAATTACCTTTCAAAAGCAATTGTACAATTACACCATTGATTTCAAGGCTACGAGGTACACCCTCCAGATTCACAATCCTTTGGGTAGAGATACTTGATTTCACGGGCAACAAGTTCACCCAATTGATTTCCTAGGCTACAATCACACCTTTTACACTTGATTGATTTCTAAGGCTACAATCACACCTTTTACATTTGATTGATTTCCAAGTCTACAATCACACCTTTTCTCATAGAAATTTATTGTAAAGAAGTATATAACTCTGAATAGCACTGAGGATCTTATTGAGATAGTGATAGAGAATCAAACCAGAAATGATCTAGTTAGATTCAATGTTGATTTCGGCAGAGTAATGGTAAGAATATGTATAGAGAAATGTGGAAGAAGAAGAGGAGTGAAAACCAAAAAAATATGATTAGAAATTCGTTGAAAACAGCCCCTATTTATAGAAGAACAACAGCCATGTCCATTCGTGAAGGGATATGACGAATAGACACTTCTTTTGAAATTCAAATTTTTGAAATCAACTGACATTATGTCGACAATGGGTAACTTGGGTATGTCGACATCCCAAAGAAAATTTTGGTGTTTTGTTTTTCTTTGAAAATAACTTTTATCTTATATTAAAACTATTTAAACTTTATAAATATACTTAACTATAGTTAAAATATATAAGTAAGCATAGATAATAAATTTCGGTATATATAAAATTTTATATTTACATCTAAGTATAAATATTAAAATTTAAATATATTATTATCAAAGATAATTTAAAACTAAGGATAATTTGATTTTGAAATAAAAGATTATTTTGAGGCTAAAAATATTTTTAAAATCAGGATAGATGTTTTTTATTCTTTTAAAAGGAAGTTTTGAAAACATTTTGAAAACAAGATGTAATTTTGTAAAATCATTTTGAATAAAAGTTAGTGGATACAAAACAATGTTCCACTAGATTTTTCATCAGTTCCATCCTACTTAGGGTTCCATCCCTTTAACGGGCTCGAAGTGGATTCCATTCCACGAATAAGTTGGATTTTAAGATGCTGGTGCTTTTCTAGGAGTTTTAACAAAATTCCTAATTAAATTACTTATTCTTGAAATCTTGAACTCTTGATAATCTTGATATTCTTGATACTCTTGAGTCTTCAATTTTGATATCTTGAATCTCTATACTGTACAGTCTTCATTCTTGGTACCTGCATGGTTAAATCCTGCATATATATATATATATATATACACACACACACACACACACACATCCATATCTAAACTATATTGTTAGTAATTATATTTTATAATCCTATTCTAAGGTTGTTGTCATCAAACCATCATCTCAAGCACTAACAATCCTTCCCTTTTTGATGATGACAACCTTTGTTTATAAAATATTACTTCTATCCTAATAACTCCCCCTTAATCTATGCCTAATTATCTATTTTATATTTCTCCCCCTTTGTCATCAACAAAAACTAACTCCAAACTATGTAACTCCCCCTCATTCTTGGACTAAAGTACTTGCATTTATAAACTATACAATGGAGTATATAATAGATAGATTAAGAGATAATTATAATGATAAACATGATAATTAATTAAGGATCATATAAATATCAATGCGTATTTATACATGTTTTTCATACCAAATATCAATCCAAATCAAATCAAATCATAGCAAACAATCAAATCAAACAAACCAATCAAATCAAACATTACGAGGAACTTCCACCCAACATTCTTCTCCAAATATAAGGTCTGCTTTAATGACATCCCAATTTTAATTATCATTAGCGAGAGAGACTGGAGGATGTGCTTCGTTATCATCCTTGTGCAGGGAGGAAATCATCCATCGTATTGCATCGAAATGCCTTTTTTGCTCCTTGATCATCTGCATTTGACTCAACTCTAAGTGCCGTTGGTTTCGAAGAATGAATGAAAGAACATTCTTGAAAGAATTAAGAGTCTCTTCAAGATTTTCGGATAAATTATGAATTGGATTGGCCATATTCGAGTTTGCGAGAAGAATGAGAGACAAAGTAGATAAGAAATAATATTGAGTGGTGAATTCTGGAAGAAATAGGTATTTATAGGTGTAGAAATTCGTTTGAAATGAATAGACATAAGGTAGTTATTCAAATTTCAAATTCAAAATGAAATGTCATTTCTGACCAGTACATGTCGACATGGTCATAGGGGGGATTTCGACATGGTATAGTGAATTTTGATGGCTTATTTTGATTTTGTGAATAATTGTGTGTATATATATAATATACTAACATTTACTCTGGAGATAAGATAAGCTAGATAACATAAAGGAAATTCAATTTCATTGCATAATAGATCAATACAATGATTTAACATTAAAACTACACGACCATTCAAATCAAAATAAATTAAAACAAATAGAACGAGATACGAAAAGGTAGAACTAGTTAAAGGATGACGATGACGAAGACAAAGATAATCCAAGCTTCTTGCTGACTTTGGAAATAAACTTGTTCATCTTGGATGAAATTTTGTCCAACTTCTTACTAATGGATCATTTAAGAATCTGTTTATTCTCAACGATGGTCTTTTGGTTTTTGAGAAGGGTTTTGTTGGATGGATTAGGAGGATAATCAATGCTTTCCAAAGACGTTTTACCTTCTTCTTCAATTTCCATTTCATACCCTTCTTCTTCTTCCTCTTCCTCCTCTTCCATCTCGTCATGAGCCAAACGCTCTTCTTTTTCGGCAAGAGTCTCATAAGGTTGAAAAACAAATGGAATTTTCATAAGAGAAATATTGGAATGATTGAAAACCTTTCTTGAAACAAATTCTTCTCCTTTGAAATCTACTCCAAAATAGTTAAAAATCCGAGTGAGATAGATTCCATGATTCAAAGTATTCTCACCCATTTCAAGATTTTTGGGACGAAGTTCATCCAAAATAACTTGCTCCCAGTTAATATCATAATTTCCAAAAATAGAAAATAGTACTTTGCAAACTTTTGAAGTAGGATTGTTAAAATTTCCCGATCTTGGGGTAAAATTATGTTGTAAAAGAAGATTGACAATTCTAGCTTTTGGTCGAAAGTTTCGATTTTTGAATTCAAAATTATCATTTCTTTAGAAAATGTGATGAAATGTCTCATGATCATTTTCATTGACTTTAAAACTAGAAAGATCCACTCCTGTACTCTTGCAATTGAGAATGGTACCTAAAAGATCACAATTCTAAACAATTATAGTGCCTTTGACACTACTCTAAATTTTATCATCGTTTCCAATATAAAATCCACGGTTTAAATTTGCATAGAAAATTTTAACAAGATTTGGATAGCGAACAAAATTATTTTGAGAAGCATCAACAAGACTAAGAATTTGATTGTTTGCAAAATGAGAATCAATTTCATAAGAAGAGAAATCTTGAAATATAGCAAACTTTTCAAGATGGACTTTTGCATAGTTAGCATAATTGATGTATGCTTTTATAGCCTCCGGATCATTGAAGAGTTGCTCTTTTATCTTTTTGGAAATTCTGACGGTGGAGGGGTTACTTGAAGAAGAAATTAAAGTAGAAAGTAGAGAGCTTGAAGTTTTGAAGAGAGAGATTGAAGTTGAAAATAAGAGTGAAAATATGTGATAAAAGATAGTGAATAAATAGATTCTTAAAGGACATGTTCTCTGGTCAAAAGATGCCTTTTCAGAGAATTGAATGAAGTGAAAAGGTGGAGGGAAATTCAACCATTTAAATTTAAATTTTGAATTTCAAATTCTGTACCCATGTCGACATCATGGTAGGGACCATGTCGACATGTGTCTTTGAATTTCTAGGATTTATTTTTCCTAAGTATTCTAATATATATGTATACATGTACTTATTGTTTTTAATGTATATATATATATATCTGGAATAATTCTGAAATTATAGTATGTTCTGTAAAATATTATAATACTATTAAAATAAAAATAAAAATAATAGTAAAAAATAAAATTTTTAAAATTCAAACAACACACCAATTCGAAATCAATCAATCAAGCAACCAATTCTAATCATGCAATTTCAACCTATTGTATTGTAAATGTGTGCCTTTTTCTGAGTTTGTTTCTCTGAATTCGTCGAAGTCGTAAACTGCTGTGAAACATATATTTGAATTATCGGTCTTCAGATCATCATTGCTTGAGGACGAGTCTGAGTCATCTAGAGTAGCAGTAAATGCACGTTTTCGTTTCTTTACGGAATCATTGTTTATAGGAGGATTTTGCCTATCTGGATACGAACAGTCTCTTTTGATATGACCTGCTTCGTCACAGTTGAAACATTTGATATTGTTTGGCACTACATTCTGATTTCCAGAATTCTTATAGTTGTTTTTCTCGAAATTATTCATCTTTTTATATTTCAGGAATTTTCAAAAATTCTTGGTCATAAAGACTATCTCTTCATCATTATCGCTGTTTGAATCTGATCCATTGGTCAATGCATTGAATGCCATTGATTTCTTTTCTGATTCTTTGCTTTCTCTTCTCCCATTCATTTGGACTTCAAACGACATTAGATTTCCAATTAGTTCTTCTATCTTTAAGGTGCTGATGTCATTTGCCTCTTTGATCGCAAGTGTCTTTTGATCCCATTTCGGAGTAAGAGAATTTAAGATTTTTCTGACTTGATCTTCTTCCAAAAATTCCTTTCCCAAGGATATTAGAAAATACACAATATCCTTAAATGTACTATAAATATCTGAAATAGACTCATTAGAATTCATTTTAAATAATTGAAACTGATTTGTGAGCATGGAAATTTTGGTCTATTTAACTTTGCTTGTTCCTTTGTGAGTAACTTGCAAAGTTTTCCAGATTTCATATGCAGATTTACAAACCGACACTCTATTAAATTCATTCCTATTAAGTGAAAAAAACAGAATATTAATTGCTTTAGAATTATTTTGTGCAACATTCTTTTGCTCAGCGGTCCACTGTGAAAAATCAATTGTGGGTTTAGAATATTCAGCCTGTGTGATATTCCAAGTGTCTAATCCTACAGATTGTAAAATATATTTTCATCCTACATGCCCAATATGCATATTTACTTCCATTAAAAAGTGGTGGTCTAAAGACTGACCTTCTACAAATGAACTAGTGATAGGGATGATAGAACTAGTGTTGGTAGTGTTACCAGTACCAGTGTTGGTAGCCATTTTGAAATTTTTTCAAAATTCAAATTATGAAAACTTTGAAAACCTTGCTCTGATACCAAATGTTAGAAATGTGGATTATGGATCTTAAGGTTAGGTTAAACAATAGAGGGGGGTGAATAGTGTTTTAAGAACTTACTAAATCTTTTTGAATTTATGTTAATTTGAACACAAATGTATGCAATATTCGAACACAGATCTGATCACAGAAACAAACACAGATGCATAAATAAAGTAAAAGCAGTAAAGGAAAGAACACACCGGATTTTATACTGGTTCGGAGTTACCCTACATCCAGTCCCGCACACAAGTACGGATTTCCTTTCAAAAGAAATCGTACAATTACACCCTCGATTTCAAGGCTATGAGGTACGCCCTCCAGATTCACAATCCTCTAGGTAGAGATACTTGATTTCACGGGCAACAAGTTCATCCAATTGATTTCCTAGGCTACAATCACACCTTTTACGCTTGATTGATTTCCAAGGCTACAATCACACCTTTTACACTTGATTGATTTCCAAGGCTACAGTCACACCTTTTCTCACAAAAATTTATTATAAAGAAGTCTATAACTCTGAATAGCACTGAGGATCTTGTTGAGATAGTGATAGAGAATCAAAACAGAAATGATCTAGTTAGATTCAATGTTGATTTCGACAAAGTAATGGTAAGAATATGTATAAAGAAATGTGGAAGAAGAAGAGGGGTGAAAACCAGAAAAATATAATTAGAAATTCGTTGAAAACAACCCCTACTTAAAGAAGAACAACAACTATGTCCATTTGTGAAGGGATATGACGAATAAACACTTCTTTTGGAATTCAAAATTTCGAAATCAACTGACACTATGTCGACATAGGCAACTTGGGTATGTCGACATCCCAAAGGAAATTTTGGTGTTTTGTTTTTCTTTGAAAATAACTTTTATCTTATATTAAAACTATTTTAAACTTTATAAATATATTTAACTGTAGTTAAAATACCTAAGTAAGTATAGATAATAATATTTTGGTATATATAAAATTTTATATTTAAATCTAAGTATAAATATTAAAAGTTAAATATATTATTATTAAAGATAATTTAAAACCAAGGATAATTTGATTTTGAAATAAAAGATTATTTTGAGGCTAAAAATATTTTAAAATCAGAATATATGTTTTTGATTCTTTTAAAAGGAAGGTTTTGAAAATATTTTGAAAACAAGATATAATTTTGTAAAATCATGTTGAATAAAAGTTAGTGGATACAAAACAATGTTCCACTAGATTTTTCGTAGGTTTCATCCAACTTAGGGTTCCATCCCTTTAGCGGGATCGAAGTGGATTCCATTCAACGAATAAATTAAATTTTAAGATGCCAGTGCTTTTCTAGGAGTTTTAACAAAATTCCTAATTAAATTACTTATTATTGAAATCTTGAACTCTTGATAATTTTGATATTCTTGAAACTCATGAGTCTTCAATTTTGATATCTTGAATCTCTATACTGTACAGTCTTCATTTTTGGTATCTGCATGGTTAAATCCTGCATATACATACATACATACATACATACATACATACATATATATATATATCTAAACTATAATGTTAGTATTTATATTTTATAATCCTATTCTAAGGTTGCTGCCATCAAAACCATCATCTCAAGGACTAACAAAATCAGCCCAAACCCTGCCCACTTAATTAAAACATTAATATCCCATCCATATGTTGTCCGATTCGGGCAAATGAATAATCTATCTTCACAAGAAAAATGAGAGTTATGTAATGATGTGACTCATGTTAGCTAATTCAACCATTTGTAAAAGTTACTATTTTTTCCTTCCATTAAAATTTATCAAAATACCCTTCAATTCACTTTTAAATTTATTTATTATTAATATTTAAATTTAGTATGAATTTTCAGGGTATTACATTTTTCTCCCCTTAAAAGAATTTCGTCCTCAAAATTACAAAAGAATGGAAAATAAAATACACGCTTACTCCTCTTCCACACACCCGTATCGCTCGTTTCATCAATGCACGTGCTTAATCATTCAAATAAAACAACCATTCATCCAAACACCAATCAAACCAAGCATCCATAAATAGTATATAAAGTTATGAAATTAAAATCATTAGTGACGTGTGTATCTATCAACATATACATACAATGGTGCTTGTGTACTTTATGAAATATAACCAACAACAACGTAGCATCATGATATGTATGCAGATAACATACGACATTATATATGTAATTATCTAACGTTTGGACCCATCTATATGAATGAGATGATATGACATATAAAGCACGATGCGAAAAACATCTAAGATGATCATATAAATTCTATGCACAACCAATAACATTGGCATATCATATGGTAAACACACACACATATATACCCCCCCCCCCCCCCACACACATATAAAATATATTACAATAAATCATGAAATCACAACATAAGAAACATATCCAAATAATAACGAATCTATACATAAATAAAACAACAATGAGTTCAATCAACAATTCTGCCAAACCTAGATATTAACTAAATGATAATCAATTAAATGGAAAACACTTTGAAAATAAATCGATTTGGAAAGTTCAGATACTCCTCCACTTTCCAACCAACACTATCCAAACTGTTCTCTTCCCTAAAACATGCAAGCTCCACTACTAGCATGACTCATCTTAATATATAAATCTCAATCATACATGTATATATATACAACCTCTGGAATCCTTACTACCATCTCAAATAATCAGTACCACAACGTATATAACCAGGTAGCCTTAGCACCAATGTGCCCAAACCAATTTATGGAATCTCATATCACCATTTGACATCCAAATCATCCAATAGTAGTTTCCACATTTCTTTTTAGATTGCCAAGGTAAGGTAATTCTAAGTGAACGGTGTCCTATCCTAACAAATCCAAAAGATTTATACTATCATACTATTCCCGCTTCCCCCTATAGACATTCAAAATAATTGACATCTTAACCTGATGTACAAAACATACATCTCATCCGAATGTCAAACCTAACGTGAGTGGTATCATTATACTTATGAGATTACTTCTCCAAATATCCAACAAATTAAATACTCAAGTATCACTTTCTCGATCATCCAAATATTCAATTTCAAATTTCACAGCCTATGCTAAGCAAATGAAAATCCTAAATCCGTATGAAATCATAACCTAAGGAAAGTACTGATGCGCACATAAATATGCATATACTTACATTCATATTTTATCTATTTTTATTTTAATAAATGTCATATTCGGACATTTTAACATGTTCAAAATCAAAATTCAATTATTTTCAAATCATCATATATTTATCTTCATTTAGGGGCAAAATGATCATTTTTGTGCACGTGTCAATTTGATAATTTTTACTTAGGCATTCCTTTTGATTTTTTATAGGAATTTGGATGCATATGGAAGAAGCTTTTATGAAGATACACACATGCATAAATGAATACAAATGAATGAAGTGGGAAATGATTCATGCTCATGATCATGGAGGACCCCACCCACTTACCTAAATCTACAATTAGAAACTAATGGACAACTAAATGGAGGTTAAAGCTTCATGCACATTTAACGATGGATTAATTAGTGGCTAATGGTTACTTGGTGGCCGCACTTCCTAAAGGGCATTTTGGAAAGCACCCTAAAAATTGAATTGGAGTTTTATGCATGTATAAATAGCCCTCTTATGTACATGAAAATATCTTCTACTCTTTGAAATTGAAAATGCAAGTTGTAAGCTCTATGTTTCATGAAATAAAAATGGTTTCCTAGACTCTTTCTCTTTTCTTTTCTACTTGTTTTGCTTTACTTTATATTGATGTTTATCTCTATACTTTCTTTTATTTCATGTTTATAACTTAGATTTGCATTCATGCAAATAGTGTAGCTTTATTTTTTATGCAAGTATTTAGTAGCTAAGCTCCTTTTCTTTCTTTGCTTAGTTTTATTTCTTTTCTTTTTAATGTTGGAATTTATAAGTGTTGATTTGATAACACAAATGAGTAGCTAAACCCCATCAATTTAGGGGTAATGAAGCTATTAAACTTTATGTAATTTCAACATTTCTATGGTTTATGATCTTTTTTAACTGTGCTTCATGAGAGTAGATTTTGATGTAAATTTATATAAGTGGGTTTGGTAGCTTATGCTGCTTTTGCAAAGAGTTATTCATATTCAACATAAACACAATTTATATCATCGTTTGCTAATTGATGTTTGATTTGAAAATAAAGTAAAAACAAAATTTGATGATCTGTCTTAGTAATTACAATAGTAAATAGACCATACCTAAAATAGCTTTAGCTTTGGCTTCATTTTCATGAGAATTTATAAGTGGTATAATTGTTGTATTGTAGTTTAATGGTTTAAGTTATGTTAATTAATAACATAAATAAATCATACTTATGATCAACGCAACAATTATTTCACTTAATACCATAACTAGAGATCATAAATGATTTGTTTGTTGATTTACAAAAATATGAGAGTGTATTTGCCTCTAAATTGTTCTCTAATCTCATAGTTTTTAAATCTCATTTTAATTCTAGTTTTAGCTTCATTTT
Organism: Allium cepa; assembly: GCA_030765085.1. Classification (NCBI taxonomy): domain Eukaryota; kingdom Viridiplantae; phylum Streptophyta; class Magnoliopsida; order Asparagales; family Amaryllidaceae; genus Allium; species Allium cepa. The sequence continues at coordinate 54,149,484 of CM060935.1, read as the reverse complement.
ACTTATAGTTAACAATTTCCTCTCACTTTGTCTAATTTAATTGAATTGATTTTTAAAATCTCAAACAATTCCCTACGGATCAAGCCATACTTGACACGTACTAAAATTATACGCTGTGCGCTTTGCGGTTAAATTTAATTTTCTATTTTTCGAATTATTTTCTTTTGATTTTTGTGTGTTCTATTTTGTGTGTGTTTTGCATATAAAAATTTTTTTTTGTTCGTGTGTGATTTTTGTGCTAATTTTGTTGTATGCTTGTTTTCTAGTCTATTTCCATTTGGCATTTGCATCTCTTCATTAAAAAAAATAGATACGCAATTTCATTCAAAAAAAAAAAAGCAAAAAAAATATTCATTCCATTTTCATTTTTCTTTTTACATCTCACTTTACATTGCTACTCAAAACTATGCATTATTACATTTTGTTCTTATTCATCCCTCTGCAACAATCCAACACTTCTGTGCACAGTGCTGCACATTCAACAACCTTCAGACATACCCAAACACACTGCCTAACTCAATCACATTCCTCCTCTACCACGTCCCCTTCCACCCCCCTACAAACTGCTCTTCTCCTTCAGTTCAACTTCCTCGCCAACACCACAACCACATTCCTGCATTTGTGCATTTCAACCATATCATGGTGCATTTCAACCATATCACAGTGCACTTCAACCATATGCATATTGCTGCTGCTTCCATTCCACCCAGACGCTGCTACACCAACCATCAACTGCTGTCAAGCCAACCTCTCCTTTACATCATAACACTGCTCACATATCACAGCACTTCAGTTGTTACAACCTACAGGTTCATTTACAACCTTCCTTTCTGCCACAAAGCCCTCCTGCACTGTCATACCTACTCTCTCCCAATACAACTCACAACCACTTCACATATTTGCCTTCACCACAAAAGACTTGCCACTATCTGTCAAACCATCACCACACAATCAACTTTGTCAAACCACATCATCTTATAGCTACAACCATTCTACCATCTCTGACCAATAGGGCAGCAAGTAAATAACTCACTTGCCAATACAACCAACAACAGTGCTCTACAACATCAACCAACATCTTCCAATATCCCCACTGACACTTCCAATAGCAACTGCCAGCAACTACCACCACTAAACCACACCTTCTGTCACAACACACAGTCATTCCCTCCACTGCCAAGCAATAAACCTGTTACAGCAGTCACCATAACATTTCCATTACTTTATTTCTTCATTACTTCATTTCCATTTCCATTAACATTTCCATTAACAACAATATCATTACCTCCACCATAACCATACTAACATCAACCCATAGCAGCAACTACCGCATTCACTTCCACCTAAACCTCTGACCACTACTGCTGTCATTTCATTTTCTTCCTTCTTGCCAAACCACCACCCAAGCTTCAAACTGCAGCATCCCCTTACCACTGCAACCACAGCAGCCTGCACTGACTTCATCAACCACAAAATTGCCAAACACACTCAATACTTCTATTGACCATCCTAAACTTCTGCTCCAAATTACAAAACAAACTGCTTGCCTCCAGCCACCTGAACCACCCTTCCATCTCTACACATTTACATTCAATTGTTAACATTCAACACCAAAACACACACTGTCAGACAGACCACCTCTTCCTACATCATCCACCACATACATATATAGTGATATCCTCTCTTACTTCATCACTTTCCCCTCTGACTACTCACCACCATAAAACAGTGCTGTCCCCATATCGGAACCCACAACTGACCTACCATACTACTGCACATAACTATCCTGAGACTACTGCCTTCTTCCTTACACCACACCACTTCAAACAACATATCATTTTACTGCTGCTCCACAACTACATTACCACAAACCAAAAGTTACTGCCTTCCTCCGCTTACCTACTGCCAACAATCACCTCCAACCCAAACTGTGCAACGACACTGCCACCATCCTACTCGAACCACCCATCTCCTCAGCATAGCAATCACCGCCTATAGCAAATCAACCAATCGCCAATTCCATCGCAAAATCACACTTCGCCATCACCACTGCCTCGAGTCGAACCTCCCTAAGTTCGACACCCATTCAATTGCGAGATCGAATCTCCCCCAATCACGCAAACATCCAAAACCATGGCGACCACCTCTGCTTGAAATTTACGAGTTTGATTTCTCTATTTTGATTTTGCGACATATTTTTTTTATTTGAAATTCACCTGCATATGTTTCATTTCGATTTCTTTTAGAAAAGGGAACGGGGATGTTATTGTGTTTTGTTTAGGCCTGCGGATTGAATTTGTGTATTTTGTTTATTTTTTGGGCCAGGCCCTAATTGGGTTTTTTTGAAAAAGGAAAAAAAAAACAACAAAGCAACTTTTAGTTTTCACTTGTTTTATTTTCTTTTAGTTTCTTCTTTCGTAGAAAAGAAAAAGAAAAAGCAAACAAACAAAACAAACGAGAAAAGAGTTTCAATTTGTGTTGTTTTAATTTGTTTTGTTTTGGTTTAATCAACATTTAGAAGGAAAAATAAGTTTCTCAAATTGTTTTGTTTAGTTTTGGATTATTCCTTATTAAAAAAAGGTGTATATATCTTATTTGTAGTTTTAGGTTGTCAAAGCAGATAAAGGAAGGAGCCGCTTGCCGAAAACTACCGCTCTACTTGTCAAAAATAATCGCCATGCTTGTTTGCCAAAAAAATTTGCCGCTAAAAAAATTTGCCAATAATTTTGCATGCTTGGTATCATGCTCTCATCCCTTTATCCCTTGTTTTTATTTTAATTACATTATTGGTTGCTTGCATTTGCATTTATACACACACACTTCATTTTAGTTGCATTGTAAATTCACGTTTAATTTCTTGTTTTGCATTCATCTCATCTTGTTTTATTTTCTAAGGGTAATACCCCATTTCACATAAGGTGAGGGATTTCATCACCATTTCCTTAGCCCACAAATCGCATTCATCGTAGAATAAAGGTTAGACATTCGACTTAAGGGTGTCACGAGCTTACTTAGGTCTTAATTGTATCTTTATAATTGTTTTCTTTGAATAATTTTATTTTTTGGTGTTCAGGCTACGGCAGAGTAATAACCAGTTATAAAAATTACGGTGATTCGTAAATATTATACCGTTGCTCCTCTAAAGGTACTTAAACCTTCGACTGCATTGCTACGGCAATTCGTGGTGCACCGATATCCCCTGCCGTTACCTGGTTCAGAAATATTTTTGTTGATTTAAGACAGTGTGATTATACAATTTTGGGTTAGGAGCTACTAAGGACAGAAAACTGTAATTAAGTCCTTTGCATTCATTTAGTTGTATTAGTTCATGCATATTTAAAAAAAAATCCAAAATCCAAAAAAATTTGTAAATTTTATTTAATTTAGTTTTTAATACCAGAAAAAATCCTTTTTCCTTTCCTTTGATAATTTTCAATCAAAAACAAAAATCTGAAAAAAAATCTTTTCAAAAAGTAAAAAAATTTAAAATTCAAAAACAAAAAAAATCAAATTCCCATTTTGTAAAAACAAAAAAAATTTCCTTTTGGTAAATATTTAAATCTGAAAACTTAAAAAATATACAAAAACAAAAACATATAAAAAAATTTGAAAAGCCAAAAACAAAACAAAAGTCAAACTTCTCTTTTGAAAATAAATTTCACTTGGTAAATAGTTTTCTTCCTTGTAAAAAAACAAATAAATTTTTCACTTCGTTTTTCAAATCTTCTTTTATTCTCTAAATTCGATTCTAATTTCTTTCTCTTCTCGACTTTCACTTGTGCATGAGTACTTGGACTCGTGATAGAACGACAAATGATTGGACTCGCGACTCAACAACTAATCGTTTAAGTAGAACAGTCATCCTCCTGAAATGGCGAACGAGAACGCCCCTCGAACTCTTATGGATAGAATCTTTTCCGATATAGTTTCTATTCCATCTTGCATCATGTTACCCGCCCCTACGGGTAACCATTTTGAAATTCACTCAAACCATATTGCCACGCTTCCAAAATTTGGCAATTTCGAGCACGTTGACCCATACATTTTCTTGATTAAATTCAAACAAGTTTGTACAACCATTAAACACCAACAACTTTCAATGACGGAATCAGACTTCAATTAATCCCATTCACTTTTACGGATTATGCTGAAAAATGGTTGTACAGCTTATCATCGAACTCGATTAGAACGTGGGAAGAATTCGTAAAAGTTTTCTTAAAAAATTCTACCCCTTGGAAAAAACGAGTAGAATGCAAAATGAAATTGTAAATTTTCATCAAGTCAAGGGAGAACCATTCAAAAAATATATTGAAAAATTTAAAGAGATTTTGATAAAATGTCCACACCATAACTTTGAAAAATGGACAATTTGCCAAATCTTGTACGATGGACTCGAAAACAGCTCACGAACCATGCTAGAATCAATGTGCCAAGACAACTTTCTTGCCCAACATCACGACGATGCTTGACAATTTCTTGAAAGCCTCATTGAAAAATCATCCCAATGGGAACGTTCGAATGAAAAATCAATTTACTCATGATCGAGTGCACACTCGATAGTTTTGCTTTGGAAGCTAAGAACGCAATGATTAAAAAATTTGATAATGTTTTCTCATCGAATCAAATGAACCAAGCTTCCCAACCGATGTATTATAAATGCAATGATCCTAATCATATAACTGATCAGTGTCCAAATTCTGTCAAACAATTCAATGCTTTCAATAAAGCCAAAAAGACCCGTTTTCTCTAACGTACAATCCTGGTTAGAGAAGTCATCCGAATTTTGCTTGGAACCAAAACAATCCCAACACGAATACGTTTCGTCCCCATTTTCAAGCATTCCCGAATAATGTTTCAAATCCTTTCTTTCAGCCAAACCATTTTCAACTAAACTTTGTAGGTCCGTCTCGTAATCAACCGCAACAATCAAATTTTCAACCAAATTCTCCTCATCCTCCCCAAGACGATAAACGTTTAAGTACATTTGAGAAAACTCTTGAAACGTTTGCTAAATAAACTACTCAAAACCTCCAATCAAACCGCAATTTCCAAAATTTATTGACCTTATATATGCAAAACACAAACCAATCGATTGCAAAACTTGAAATGCAAATGAGTCAATTAGCCACATCTGTAAGTGAATGCGAACGAGGCACATTTCTAAGCCAGCCCATTCCAAATCTAGAAACCAAAACGCAAATTCAAATCAAACTCATGTTGTTCTAAATAGCAATGTCACTCAATTGAATGCTATCACAACTCTACGTTCCGGTAAACAATTCGATAATCAAGTCGTTAATCTAGATGATTTACAGGAAACCTCTCTCGACGCTTCTAAAACAAAAAATGAATTAGAACAGAACGCGAAGCCAATAGTCGAATCGAATGCCAATCAAAATTCTTCTTCTTATACTCATGTAGACCCGCCTACTTAGTATCGTGTTCCATTTCTACACCGTCTTCGACCCAAGAAACACTTGGACCAAATAGAAAAGATATTGGAAATTTTCAAACAAGTGAAAGTGAAAATATCACTTCTTAACATTGTTCAGCAAGTCCCCACTTAAGCGAAATTTCTTAAGGACTTACGCATCCAAAAGAGACACATTCAAGCTTCCAAAAAAGTCTTCTTAGCTGTCAGATTGAGTAAAGTCTTGTCCCAATCCATGCCCATCAAATACAAAGACCCCGGTTGCCCTATGATTTCGTGTACAATTGGAGATAACACGATTAACAAATGCTTGATAGACTTAGGCGCGAGTGTCAACTTGATTCCATACTCCGTGTATGAACAATTAGGCTTAGTAGAGCTCAAAGCCACAAAAGTCACACTTCAATTTGCCGATCGCTCGATTAAGAAGCCCATGCGAGAAACCGAGGACATGCTCATTCGAGTAGGATAATTCATATTCCCCGTTGATTTTATCATTCTCGAAACACAACCCGTGACAAATCCAGCAGGTCAAATTCCATTGATTTTAGGCCGACTATTCTTAGCCACCTTAAATACCTTAATCAAATGTCATAACGGATCGATGAAAATCTTTTTTGGAAACGTGACTTTAGATCTTAACATTTTCAATATTGAAAGGCAACCGAATGAACCTCGTCACCAAACATTGGAAGTTAGTGCCATTCACAAAAACTTTGAAAACGAAACGATTGACCTTAACGATGACCATGGGCGGAGTACAAAAAATTGTTTCATGAAATTCCCGACGAGATTGAATAGAATCTTCCTTTTGAATCGCTTCCAGTTAAGTCTGAATCTCAACCGAATTCTTTAATTGAGCAACTCCCAAAGTTGGACCTCAAACCATTTCCCGATCATCTTAAGTATGCGTACTTAGGTGTTAACGAAACATTTCCCGTCATAATTTCTGCGACTCTCTCTCTCAATCAAGAAACTTCTTTACTTTCAATCTTGTCCAAAAGGAAGCAATTGGATGGCCGATCTCCGATATGAAGGGAATTAATCCCGCTCTTATTCAACATCGAATCCATTTAATCGACGATTTCAAGCTTGTTCGTGATGCGCAACGAAGGCTTAATCCAAAAATGAAAGATGCGGTGCGTGATGAAATTCTTAAATTTCTCGACAACGGAATCATTTACCCAATCCTGATAGTTAATAGGTTAGCTCAATTCACGTTATACCGAAAAAGTCTGGGCCAACTGTTGTCAAGAACGATTCAAACGAACTTATTCCAACTCGTATTCAGACGGGTTGGCGTGTTTGCATTGACTATCGAAAACTAAATGCCGCAACATGTAAGAATCACTTCCCTCTTCCATTTATCGACCAAATGCTCGAATGTTTAGCTGACCACGAATTCTACTGCTTCCTCGATGGTTATTCCGGCTATAACCAAATTCCAATCGCTCCCCAAGATCAAGAGAAAATGACTTTCACGTGTCCATTCGGTACCTTTGCTTATCGATGTATGCCATTTTGACTTTGTAATGCTCCCGCTACTTTCCAACGATGCATGTTTGGCTTTTTTCCGACATGATTGAACTCTTTCTAGAAGTTTTTATGGGCAATTTCTCTATCTTTGGTGATTCTTTTTTTTAATTTTTAATATCATCTTGAGTTGGTTCTAAATCGATGCAAAGAAAAACATTTGATTTTGAATTGGGAAAAATGCCACTTTATGGTCAAACAAGGCATAGTCCTTGGACATATCATTTCAAATAAAGGCATTGAGGTAAATAAAATGAAAATTGATGTAGTTGCAAACGTACCCATTCCCAAATCTGTTAAGGACATTCGATCATTTCTAGGACACGCTTGCTTTTGCCGACGCTTTGTGAAAGACTTTAACAAAATCGCTCGTCCTTTGACGACTCTCCTCGCAAAAGACGTTCCATTCGATTTCAACTCTGATTGTATGTCTTCTTTCGAACATCTCAAAAACGAACTCGTTTCCGCTTTCAATCATTTGCACACCCAATTGGGATCTCCCATTTGAAATAATGTATGATGCTTCGAACTTTGCAGTTGGTGCTGTCTTAGGACAACGCATCAACAAGATCCTTCATGTTATTTACTACGCTAGCATGACTCTAAACGTTGCTCAACTTAACTACACAACAATCGAAAACGAGCTTCTACATGTAGTTTTCTCTCTCGAAAAGTCCGACAATATTTGATCGGGTCACACATTACTATGTACACGGACCATTTTGCATCTTGATATCTCTTCGCTAAAAAGGACGCTAAATCTCGCTTAATTCGTTGGATCATTTTATTACAAGAGTTTGACCTTACAATCAGAGACAACCGATAATGTCTTAGCAAATCACTTGTCTCATTTTCTGAACGCACCATCTTCTTTTCCAATCAATGAAAACTTCCCCGATGAACAACTTCTTTCAATTTCTATCGATTCATGGTACGTTGATATAGTGAACTACTTAGTCACTAAAGAAACTCCCTCAACTTGGTCCAAACGGGACAAATGCAAATTCATGTCCCAAGTGAAATATTTCTATTGGGACGGTCCATACTTGTTCAAATATTGTCCCGACCAAATCATCCGACGTTGCATTTCGGATAATATGATCAGGAGTATTCTTTCATTTTGCCACGATCAAGCTTGCAGTGGACATTTCGGTCCTAGAAAAACTGCAGAAAAGATGCTTCACTGTGGTTTCTATTGGCCTTCTCTCTTTAAAGACTCATTCGAATTTACAAAACTTGTGAGTGATGTCAAATACTTGGACAAATTTCTCGATGAGATATGATGCCTCTTAACCTCATTCTTATAATCGAAATCTTTGATGTTTGGGGTATCGACTTTATGGGACCTTTTCCCAACTCCTTTAGAAACTTGTATATCCTTCTCGCTGTCGATTACATCTCAAAATGGGTCGAAGCCATTCCTTGCAAAACCAATGACCATAGAATTGTTGTAAAATTTCTTAAAGAAAACTTCCTTTTGAGGTTCGGCACACCTCACATAATAATCAATGATAACGGGACTAATTTTTGCAAACGTTCTTTTGAAACTTTAATGAAAAAATACTCGACAACCCACTAGTTATCCACTCTGTATCATCCTCAAACTTGTGGCTAAGTTGAAGTTTCAAATCGACAAATAAAACAAATCTTGGAGAAAACTTTTAACAAAAATAAAAAAGATTGGTCTCAGAAATTGATCGACACGCTTTGGGATTACCATACTGCTTTTAAAACTAACCTTGGAATGTCTCCATTTGTTTAGTTTACGTAAAGGTTGCCATTTACCTGTTGAAATCGAATATAAAGCGTTTTGGGCAATAAAGAACTTAAACTTGATCTCGATAAAGCTGACGAAAACCGATAACTATAACTCAATGACTAGAAGAACTTAGGAACGACGCGCATGAAAACAAGAAAATTTAAAAAGAAAGAACAAAAGTTTTTCATGACAAGTCAATCCTAAGGAAAACGTTTTCGCCTAAACAGAAAGTTCTTTTATATGACCCAAGACTTCATTTACTCCCTGGAAAACTTAAATCAAGATGGACCGGACCATTTGTGGTGCGAACTGTTCTTCAACATGGTGCCATAGAAATAGAAAACTCCAGGGATGGATCGATTTTCAAAGTCAATGGTCATCGTTTGGAACCTTTCTTGGAATTGCCCAATAACCAAGAGGAGAAGCTCATTATTCTTCATGAGCCAAGCTACGTTTAGTAAGAATGTTAACCCTCTTTTGTAAATATATATCTATATATATATCCGTTACACTCATTATATCGTGCATTGATTGTAGGGACACAATTAAATATTAAGTGTGGGGGTGGGGAGTATCATTTTCATTTTTAAGTTTCATGGCATTTTTGAATTTTCATTTTCTTTTATCCAAAAAGAAATCTCAAAACTTCTAAATCTAAAAAAAACATTTTCGTTTTAGCATTTTGATTTATTTTTGAAGAAACACTACATGATAAGTATAAGTTTTGGTTAATAAATTGAAATTTTTGAAAATTTATTTGTCTTAATCAAAAATAAAAATGAAGTTTGATTACAAATAACAATGGTTTAACAAGTATATAGGAAGGTGCATATGTGTTAATTATGAAATATATTCTAAATGAAAATCTTTGTTTAAAAAAATGATAAATTTAACGTAAAGGATAAACATTTTTATCTTCTAAGTTAAATAGTGCTAAGATGATTATGTAAAACTCTCTCTTTCAAAAATAAAATATAGAAAAAACACAAAAATATATATAGGTTAATTTTTTTTGTATATATGTATATATTTTTAACATCTAAAGTCATGTGTTCATACTCATGCATTCACTCGCCATGCTCTATACCCTTCTCACATATGCCCAAAAGGCAGTGCACGATCGGTATATCCGGCGTCAGTTTATCCGAGTTAGGTGTATGTATATAAAAATTCTTTTTAATAATGCCTATAGTCATTACGTGTTCACACTTGTATGTTCACTTGCCATGCTCTGTATTCCCCTCACATCAGTCCGCAAGGCAGTGCATGGGTAATACATCTGACCTCAGTTTATCTGAGTTAGACATATGTAAATATTGTTAATATCAATAAAATTTTCAAATAAGGGAGAGTAAGCAGTTGAAATCCAAGCATTATTTTGACTTATTTGATTTAACTTGTTATTGAAAAGAAATGAAAATACCACTTTGACAAACTTTGATAATCTACTAAGGATCCATTTCATAATTACATTGTGTTATCAAGCAAAACCGCTAGCCAAATTATAGTCTATCTGTTATGACAACTTAATTTTTGCTGGAAATTTTGACAAGTAAAAGGACTTACATTTCTTGATAATGACCAGAACTTATATTTAACTTATTCGTGTCAATTTAAAAGCAAATCCTTCATTGTAAATATTTTCAAAAACTTGCATTCATCTCTTTGTAATAAATCTTGCAATTTGTAAATATTTTCACTTTGCATTCGGATTTTGTGGGTGGTATCCGCTGAAAACCCTCATGAGACAACACTCGTCCTACTGGGGACACCAAGAGGTTTAACGGCTTGTTGCATATGCTCAATGCAATCATGCTCCCTACGAAAATGGATTTATCTTATTTTTCCTTAATTCGATGATGAATAAAAAGATAAGTGTGGGGATATTTGATGTGCACGTAAATGTGTGTATATTTACATTCATATTTTATCTGTTTTTATTTAAATAAATGTCATATTTGGGAATTTTAACATGTTTAGAATCAAAATTCAATTATTTTCAAATCATCATATATTCATCTTCATTCAGGGGAAAAATGGTCATTTTTGTGCATGTGTCAATTTGATAATTTTTACTTGGACATTCATTTTGATTTTTTTTATAGGAATTTTGATGCATATGGAAGAGGCTTTTATGAAGATACATGCATGCACAAATGAATACAAAGGAATGAAGAGAGAAATAATTTTAGCTCATGAGCATGGAGGACCCTACCCACTTACCTAAATCTACAACTAGAAGCTAGTGGACAACTAAGTGGAGGTTAAAACTTCATGCACATTTAATGATGGATTAATTAGTGGCTAATCGTTACTTGGTTGCCACACTTCCTAAAGGGCATTTTGGGAAGCATCCTAAAAATTGAATTTGGGTTTCATGCATGTATAAATGACCCATTGAATTTGGGTTTCATGCACGTATAAATGACCCTCTTATGTACATGAAAATATCTTCTACTCTTTGAAATTAAAAATGCAAGTTGTAAGCTCTATGTTTCATTAAATAAAAATGGTTTCCTAGCCTCTTTCTTTTCTCTTTTCTACTTGTTTTTCTTTACTTTATGTTGTTGTTTGTCTCTATGCTTTATTTTATTTCATGTTTATAGCTTAGATTTACATTCATGCAAGTAGTGTAGCTTTAATTTTTGTGCAAGTAGCTAGTAGCTAATCTCTTTTTCTTTCTTTGCTTAGTTTCATTTCTTTGGTTTTTAATGTTGGAATTTACATGTGTTGATTTGATAACACAAATAAGTAGCTAAACCCCTTCAATTTAAGGGTAATGAAGCTCTCTAACTTTATGTATTTCAACATTTCTATGGTTTTTATTTGTGCTTCATGAGAGTAGATTTTGATGTAAGTTTATACAAGTGGATTTGATAGCTTATGTTGGTTTTGCAAATGAGCTATTCATATTCAACATAAAAACAATTTACATCATTATTTGCTAATTGATTTTTGATTTTGAAAAGAAAGTAAAAACAAAATTTGACGATCTATCTTACTAATTACAATAGTAAATAGATCATACTTGAAATAGCTTTTGCTTTGGCTTCATTTTCATGAGAATTTATAAGTGGTTTAATTGTTGTATTATAGTTTGATGTTTAAGTTATGTTAATTAATAACATAAATAAACCATACTTATGATCAATGTAACAACTATTTCACTTAATATCATAACTAGAGATCATAAACGATTTGTTTATTGATTTACAAAAGTATGAGGGTGGATTTGCCTCTAAATTGTTCTCTAATCTCATAGTTTTTAAATCTCATTTTAATTCTAGTTTTAGCTTCATTTTTCTTGTAGTTAACAATTTTCTCTCACTTTGGTCTAATTTGATTGAATTAATTTTTAAAATCTAAAACAATTTCTTGCGGATCAACCCGTACTCGCCACGTACTAAAATTGTACGTTGTGCACTGCGGTTAAATTTATTTTGAAATTTTTCAACGAATTTCTAATTCGATAAAAAATTCGACATTAAACAAGTACTAACCTAAGATAGTGATAAAATGAAAAGAATTGACTATATAATACATTGTTTACATGTATTTATTTGTAATGTACACTACATCTCTAAGTCGATAGTCTAAGAGAGTTTCTCTAAATAGATAGTTTCTCCTCACTCCGAGGGATGATTGAAAATAATTTATCTACTCCTCAATCAAAATCACTCCAAACCTCAAATTTCCATTTTACATAAAATCACCTCCACATCTTCTATGTGTATTAGCCATATACTTTCCCTTTAGTCTTTCTTAAAAAAAATTCCTTCAAACATCTTAGAAAACTTGATCTCACACCACTCGGTGGTATTTCTTTGTTTTACTTTAGTATTCACTCAATATAGTACACCTCTTCTTCAATTCATTAAACCAGGTTTACCTCAATACTAAAAATCTGTTATTGAAATTCTTTATCTATGCCAATCAAAATACTTGTCTTATAATCCATGCAAACAATCAAATTCAGTTGTTTACAAACAAGAGTCACAATTTTAATCAATTATTTATTCTTATATGTTTATCTTTATAATTCCAAGTACTTTATTCCAGTCATAAATAATACAAACACTTATGATCTTGATACTCCTTTATAACCAAACATCTCTACATATTCATCCATAACACAATACTTATCCAAATAAAATATTAGTACCAAATCTAATCCAAGACACTTTTATGCTCAGTAATTCAAACTTAATGCTCTTTACTCCATTTACTAATACTACCAAACCAAGTCCAGCTAATCTTTTACATTCAAAAGTCCATTTTCTAAACTCTTGTCTACATCCATTAGGGAATACTTCTCATAATACTCTTATTACCAATCAAGTTTTGGAATATCTTTTTTAAACATAAGTTATAACACAATACTCAATTCTCCAAATCATATCTATCTATATAAAATTCCAAATACTTCATCCCATTCAATGGAAATACAGACTCATGTGATCTTAACACCCATCTATATTTGTGTATTTAACAAACTCATCCAATTTATTACCCTCAAATGGTTTCAAACCAAATCTAATATCAAATAGCTTTTAAAGTTGAGAATTCACAGTTAATAACCTTCACAACCAAAATCCAAGCTCAATTCATTTCCTAATAATAACCAACCAATATTTCATTTTCCATATATCATTTTACTGACTTGCCATTCCTCTATATTATAGAATCAACAACTCAATAGGGACGGTGCCTCGCCACATCCATCAAATCAACAAAAATCAGTATATCAACTTCTTATGCCATAACTTATCTAGGAACATTGGAAAAGGAATGATTTCCTAGCGTAGTGAACATGCCTTCAAACTCATTTCATATCCAATCCAAATTATATATTCGTAATTATATGCACTACTAAAATATAGAGGATCTATAACTATCCCCTCGAAAATAATAAAGAATGATAACCACCTCTTGCTTGGAGAATAACACCTACCCAAGCCATATAATACAAATAGTGCAATGTTACCTACCATATTAGGTCAACAACACCCATCCACATATCAACTCAATCAAATTGCTTTTTACAATGATATCAAACAACAAAATATTTTAAATATCATCCGCTTCCATCTCTAACCATTGCTGCAATGATACGTAACAAAAAGTATGTGAATGTTGATCATTTCATTTCTTCATTATGCACTGATCACCGAGCCAAATTACATAACAACATCACTGGATAATAGGGACCCTATCTAAATAAACTCCAAGTTCTTCAACTAAAATATTCATCCATATTTCTAAAATATATTCAATCAATTAGTTAATGGGATCTAATCGGTTGAAACTCCAGTATCACTCATTTCTCGTTTACTATCAAAACTTTACGAGTCAACTTTACTTCAAATATATCTTTAAAATTTTCCAAATATCAAATAATTATAACTTAGGCCGAATTATTCTTCATATGAATCTTAACCCATTTAGTTTTGTCATTAGGCAACTGTCTCTTCTCTATAATACTTCAACACAATAATTTGGTTCACTTTTTTCTTTCTAATTTCAACCACAATTTTTCTTTCTCTATTCAATTTCTTGCAACTATCGAGATCACATCTTATGACAAAATCATGCCCAGACCATTAATCATTAACCAAACCATCTTTATATCAGCATCTAATACCTTTCCATAATGAATCATTTGATCTAATCCAAAATAAATCGATTTATGCACTATGTGGGAATTACTCTTAAAATATTTACCACCACTAATCGAAAATAATAACTCATTTCCAACTAAGTGATTCGTTCTCCTTTCTTTGTAGCCAATAATGACATATTTGCACTAGGGGCCGCTTCCCTTTCCTTTCTTTTTCTTATTCTCTTTCTAACCCATCAATTAACTTAAGAAACTTGACTATTTAAAATTCACATTTTATACATTATAAATGTAATACTATCAGGAACTTATCATAAATCTAAGTAAAAAAATTCCATTTGCTTTTTAAAATACATCACCACTTTTCAAAATAATATTTTAACCAAAACATCTTATTCACTTAAAACCAATAAATAAAATATTTTCATCATATATTTACTTTGTCTTTATGACTTAAATCCAACACCGATTACATCTTTACCTTTAGTCGTTTAATACCAACCACTTAAAATATATCTAAACTTTTAATAAATTATAGCTATTCTCAAAAATACTTTTTCTTTATTTCAAAGCATTATTCAAAAATAATTTATAATCATATTATCACATATATATACGCTAGTACACATATAATTTATTTTGTAAAATAGAAAATTTTGAACATTAAATAACACATCTTAAATATGAAAATATATTTTAAAATTCACTTTAGCAAGTCACCTTATTTATATAAATTTAGAAAATCATTTTTACGACCTTTGATCATATTCACTATAAATGTGTTCAAAAATTTCATTTAACAATTCCTTCAATTTTTGTTTAAAAATGAATATAAATTCTACTTACCTTGAATAAAAACTTTAAACCTTAAAATTCGTCCAAATACCCATTATCTTATATAAACACCACAAAAATTCATAAATTTTCTTATATATGAAAATTTTAATTTCAACTTTTAAAACTACATTCCCCTTTAAACACTTTCTTTAAATTTTCTCTCTTAAAAATATTTTACCTCCGAAACTCAATCCACTTACCATCCTCGGCAACTATACATTCCATTCTTCTATATAATCAAATCCAAACGATCACATATACTCTCATAAGTACGTAGCCACATTTCCCATGTCAGTTGGGTTCACTTCGAACATAATACTAAAATCACTCCTCACATACCAAATGTGGATACTGTGGGGTTTTCACTGGTTTGGCTCATCATTTATAGATATCGATAGAACCGAATGTGGGCATTTACACCATAGTATCCCTATCGACTAAAATACCATTCTAGATTCGGTATGACTTCACCAATAATATAATATTTCAACTCCCATCCTTACCAACTTACTCATCCTTAGTCATCCATAATTGGGATTCACTAACAACTCCCCAATAGTTAGACAGTTTAACTGGAATAAATATAAATATATTTAACTCGTATACGTATATTATATTATATATTTTGTAAAATATACAAGTACACTCTCTTAACATGTTCCCTAATTCTATAAGCTATGATCTGATACCAAATGTAACAACTCGTCATATTCAAAAACCTCGCAACTACTCAGCGAAGTCCTAAAACAGTGAGTCGTTAGGTAATGCTACATATGATATACAAAGAGAGAGCACAAGATAAAATTATAATAACTTAAAACTTTCACATGTTAACATATTTGGTACCACAACATAAGTCTGTACAATCTAAACCTAAATAACCCTACAGCGCCACATCAAGTCTTTAATGCATACTTTACATACAGTGCGTGTGTATGTGTGTATTGTATATACAAGTTTCATCTCCAGATTCGTCATGCCCCAGACTCCATCAATGTAAAAAATATAGATAGAAAAATACAGGAGCAAGTCACACATATGTCTATGTGAGTGAAACAAATCTAATACAAGTATACTACCATGACAATGATATAACATGAATTAAGTCTAAGTATAATACTTTCTAGACCTATCTGCATCGCGCTACAGAGTAATAGCATACTATGTAAATAATCTTAATCATAATCCAGTCTTACCCCTTGTGGTAAAGGATTACATGTCAACGACTATCCGGTCTTACCATGCGCGCTAAAGGATAATCAAATTTTGGACTCATGCCTGGTCCCACCTGTTGGGCTACAAGTCGCTTATTGTCCACATCAAAACCTTTTTGGATGAGAACTTCATGCCAATTCTCTAAGATCAAGGATCTGCCGCATGCGCTACAAGATATAGGTATCTGTCATGAACCATACATTTGTATTTATTTAAAACTTCAATATCCGAGTCATATAAACCATATTTATATTTTATCATTTCTATACAGGTCTTACATTATTGCCCAATTTCTAGACCATGCTCGTCATACTCTTATCATATTATCGTTGCCAAGATTCACATATTCATCCATCTATCCAAACCATATACATATACTGTATTAACTATGACATTTAAGGTCGTATATACCATATTGTGAGGTATTTATATATCATATATCACTTCAAATAACAACCAAAAACCATGTCATATATTCACTTATTCCTTATTACCTCATTTGTATTGTTATGTGTTAGATCACCCTCCATAATGCAACTGAAAACAGGTCAATCAGTCATTCCATATTTATATAGGCTTATGTCCATTGTTCAATCTAGCAGAAGTTATGTACACTGGTGGACTGGGGCAGCCTACCATTGAACTGGTGTACATATTTCCTCAAAATTTTCAAATTTTCTTCATTTTTGTCATCAATTCCGCCTCTTATCGTCACCGTCTTGCCTTAGATCACCGAAGATGGTGTACATAACTTATATAATCGTTAGAGTATCATGTATTCAATTTAGTTTCTACACGGTGATTTCATTTAAATCCTTCCCAAAACCCAATTAAATCCGAGAATCGTTTTCTACAAATATTTGATTTCCTCGTTATACATTTCTTAAGTCTAGATATTATAATTTAGACAAATTTTATAGTATAGTTTAACTCTAAATAGCCCTAAGCATCCCATATCAATATCAGAGTATTACGTCATGACCGAAGAAGCCATACTCACAAATTAAGCGAAAGAGACCCAATTTCCTCCGTAGTTCAGTAACTCCAGAATTTCAAACTTTCATTAGTCTCTTATTTCTCTTCAAATGATAGAGATTTCCACCATGAGTCTAATGCAATTTATATCGTCAAATTTAGTTTATATTTTTGGTTTTTAGGTTTGACTGATCTGAGGAAGAAGATGATAGAATTAGTGGTTTTAGAAGAAGAAGATGATAGGTTAGAAAAAGAGAAATGAGATTATACATACTTCTTAAATGGACTTTAAAATGAAAATCCGAAACGGTTCTTCTGATTCAAATTCAAAAATATGGGCTTAGCCCAAATCTGCCCAATTCTACCTACATAAGTAAACCATTGTTATCTCATCCATACTTCCCGATTCAGGCAAATGAATACTCTACTTTGACCAAAAAATTGAGAGACATGTAATAGTGCAATCCCCGTTAGCTAATCCAACTGTTTGTAAAAATTACATTTTGCCCTTCTGTTAAATTTACCTAAATACCCTCCAATTCACTTTTAAATTTATTTATATTATTATTTATTATTATTTAAATTTAGTACGATTTTTTGGGATATTACACATTAGTCATGTAGGTAGACACAAAAGATATTTTATTTATATGTTGTAGTCTATCGTAGATTTGGAAAACATAATTTTTGAAAGGTAGCACATAAATCTTCGACAAATTACACCAACCATCTTTCAATATAACTTACGTAGAGACAAATTCGATAAGATATAGCTGTTTAATTTAAATAGATGGCAAGAATCTTCAATAGGCTTTGGTGCTCCAGTTCGTGCAAATATGAGAACAGGTAGTCATACAAATGCTATGGCTACGTCGTATCTACTACAATCTGCAAGCCACGTTTACTTTTACTATCTCCTGCTATCATATGCCATTAGTTATATAGCTTTCATCAAAATGAAACTTAGAACTGTTGTAAATTATTGGTGCAAGGGTGTCATTCTCTTGACAGGCTGAAAGCAGTGATCTCATTTCCTGTGGCCTCATACCCGAATTTATTGGAAGATTCCCAATACTTGTTAGTTTATTTGCTCTAAATGAAGATCAACTTGTCCAGGTAAAGTTCTAACTACTTGTTATTGAGACAAATTTGCCTTGGACATTATACTTGTTATTGAGGTAAATTATAACTACTTGTTACCAGAATGTATGGATTCTTTTTACTGCCTTGCAATCAGATTTCAGAGTTAAAAAAGGAAATGAACTAGTTGATGCACTATTGGTGGCTGAAGAAGCAGTTGGCACTTGATAAGCCTGGACCTGGAGCTAAAATTCTTTGAGTTCTTGGTGCCCTAGACCATTATCTCTCTTTTAACCAAAGAAAAAGATTCACTGATACATCCCTTTTTTCCTTAATAAGAGAAATTCAGCTAATATTATATGGTTATACGCCATCGATATGTATAATAATATCATTTTCACCAATTGTTTTCCCTATCAATAAAAATGAGGATATGTAAGAATGAGCATATATCAAATTGATTACAGTGTCATTCGTTGGAGAAAATCCCTTTAGATGATCACCCTAAGGGAATAAAAAACCCAACGCAGTGGAAAACAACTGGATCATGATTGTAGTGAGATGAAACAAACAGAGGTAAACACCAGAACAAACGGTCACAGATCAATGCAGTGTAGAAAAATAAATGACACCAGTATTTATAGTGGTTTCACTACCGCGAGGCAATGTACGTCCAATTGGAGAGAGGAGATTTTCTTTATCATTGAAAGATTAGAGTTACAAGATTTATTCACTTTTGGAGGCTATACATAAGAAGAATTAACAATACAGATAAAATTCTACAGAGTTCAGCTCTCTAGGATGGCTTCCATTGTTGTCCAGAAGCTCCACTATTTATAGAGTGAATAAATGAGGAGGGGTAGCTGCTATATAGCAGTCTCGGGCTTTGGTTCGGCACATCTGGTTTGGCATAATTTTGGTTCGGTCAACTTGGATCGGCAAACAACACTCAAGATCTGGAACGGCATGGTCCTATACCGAACGAGAAATTTTGTTCGGCATCACCAAATCATCGAATGAAATATTTGGTTCGGTATTCCCTCCACCGAATGAAAATAAATGCAGCTCCACTTTATACACTATTTCACCACCCCAAACGTTTTGTTCGGCAAAAACACTGTCAATGCCGCTCCAAATATTTCGTTTGACAAAAACATTTCATCGCTCCAAATCAAACTACCACCGAACCTTCAAGCATCTTCCCCAATTCTCGTTTGGCGATTTCAGCATCTGATCCTAGGGCTTCTCATGGCTTCATCTTTCTCCTCTCATGGAGTCAGGTAACAAATCTAACAATCTCCACCTTGTTACCTTATTCCATACAAGCTATCCAACTCCGTCTACACTGCTATGCTCTAAGCAATGGGTACTTACCCAATGAGCTTCGGCAATGCCATCATCCATTACATGCTGTCAACGAATTCCGGCAAGGCCACGGCCTATCAACAAAGTGTTCGAAGTACCTAGTTTATGTAGAACCTATCAATCTCCACCATAAAAACAATCGTCTCCATAAACCATCTCAACTCTCCCTCCGTGCCACCCTTTTACACCTAGCACTTCATTAAGAGAATCAAGTCCAAGCAATGCTCGAACTTAGCAATAAGCAATGAATTGGTAAACATGTCTACTGCATTCTCCTTTGTGGGGAGTTTCTGAAGATGTAATAGCTTCTCTTCACTCATCGAGACAAGAAACGACTCACTCATCTCAATATGCTTTGCCCTTGAGCTGAATGCCAGATTTTCAGCTAAGTGAATTGCACTCTAACTGTCACGGTGCACATCACTCCTTATATATAAAACCCAAATCACACAACAGCCTCCTCAAATAAAGCTCCTCCTTCGCTGCCTCAACCATAGTTATGAGCTCTGCCTCTATGGTAGAAAAAGCCACGATCGTCTACAGCCTCGCTTTTCCAACCGATCGTTGTCCCACCAATGGCGAACATATATCCGGAGGTTGACTTCCTTCGATCTCCATCACCGGCATAGTCATAATAATAAAATCCAACCAAGCTGAAATCTCTTCCTCTACCACCAAAAACAAGTCCATGTTTGAAGTTCCTTTAAGGTATCCGAAGATACACTTCACTACTTCCCAATGCGTCTTTCCTAGATTTTCCATGAACCTAGTTACCAATCCAATCTCCTGTGCAATGTCAAGCCTAGTGCAGACAATGGCATACATCAGGCTGCCTACTGCACTTGCATAAGGAACCTTCTCCATGTAGGTCTTGTCATTTTCTGAGATCGAAGAGCCTTTACTAGAAAGTTGTATGTGCAAAGGCATTGATGTGCAGGTTGCCTTTGTCCCTTCCATGTTAAACCGAGCAAGCACCATTCGAACGTTCTTCTTTTGAGTGAGGCTCAAAAGTCCTATCTTTCCATCCCTTTGGATTTTCATACCCCAATTTTCTTTGCTTCTTCAAGGTCTTTCATTTCGAATTTCGCTTTTAGCTTTCACTTTAAACTATTGATTCCAGCTTTATCCTTGAAAGCAATCAACATATCGTCCACGTACAAGAGTAGATACACCCATTTACCATTCTTTAAATACTTGAAGTGCACACAAGCATCTTTGATGCTGCAATCAAAACCAAGTAAAAACATAAAAGAGTCAAACCTCTTGTACCATTGTCTAGGCGACTACTTAAGTCCATATAAAGACTACTTCAATTTGCAAACCCAATTTTCTTTCCCATCTAAAACAAATCCTTCTAGCCGGTTCATATAGATGGTCTCATCCAAGTCTTCGTGCAAGAAAGCGATTTTCACTCCCATTGCTCTAACTCCAAGTCATGAGCTGCGACGATAGCGAGAAAAATGCGAATGGACTTATGCCTTACTACTGGAGAGAATATCTCATCATAATCCAATCCCTTTCTTTGTGAAATACCTTTAGCAACTAGTCTAGCCTCGTATCTCCCATCAACCTTCACCTTGAACACCCGCAGGCAACTTATGGTTCGCATTCCTTGAGGAGGTGGTACCAAATCCAAGTCTTGTTCTTCTTCAACGAATCTAACTCCTCTTCCATAGCGCACATCCACTTTGAACTGTCATGTGACTTCAAAGCTCCATCAAGGTCAAGCGGTTCCTCTTGAACCATATGTAGGGCATAGTCAAACTGATCACTTTCAGGTAGCCTAATAGTCATATGATTGATCCGGGTAGGTATTGCTTCGCTTAAACTCCTTTCAACTCCACCTTGAACTGAACTTCCTTTAGATTCATGCACATCACTAAGACTATTAGAAGGTACCTGTGGGCCATCCTGTGATGTTTCATCAACTACGTTTTCCTCGAAAACATCAACAATAACCCTACTATTTGGCTGGAACATGGAATCTTCTTCCATCTCCTTAGGCCTATCATAATCTTCTGATGTGACAGGTAGCTTCTCCTTCGGATTGAACATAGCAGACTCATCAAAAGTAACATGTTTGGAATGAACAATCTTCTGATCAACAGGGTTCTGAATTCGATACCCTTCGATACCATCTATGTATCCCATTAGTATACCCTTATATGCTCTAGCCTCCAACTTGTCATCACCTGTATGGTGAACGTACACAGAACAACCAAATATTCTGAAGTAACCAAGATACACTGCTTTACCTCTCCACTTCTCCTCTGCATTCTTACCATCTATGGCTGAGCATGAAATTCGATTTATGATATGCGTCGCAATTGATAATGCCTCAGCTCAAAAGCCTCTAGACAAGTCTGCCGTCAATCTCAAGTAACGACCTTCTTCAGTAGAGTCATGTTCATCCTTTTTGCAATCCCATTGGATTGTGGATCTCCAGATATAGTGAAATGTCTCTAAATGCCATGCTGTCTACAAAAATCAAGAACTCCCTAGAGACAAATTCACCGCCATTATTAGATCTCAGCACCTTCAATCAAGAACCAGATTGGTTCTCAACAAGTGCTTTCTAGTCTTTGAACTTCTCAAAACTTTCTGATTTAGCCTACATCACATACACCCATACTTTTCGAGAAAAGTCATAAATGAAAGAGATAAAATAATTTGCTCCTCTGAGAGAAGGAGTAGCAACCGGTCTCCAAACATCTGTACACGTGTACTCAAGTACTCGCCTCGATCTATGAAGTCCAACTCCAAAAGATACTTTATTTTGCTTGCCTAACTCACACTCCGTGCAAAAGTCCATCTTGTCGAAGTGTTCTCCTTTAATCATCTTCTGTCTTCGAAGCAAATCTAAGCCCTTCTCTGAAATATAACCCAACCCGAGATACCAAAGCTTTGTTGCATCCAATGCATGAGAATTGTCTACTCCAACACACAACTCTCCACCTTTTAGTAGATACAGATTTTAGAACATATATCCTTTCATAAGAACTAGTGTACCTCTCGAAACCTTCATACTATCCTTCTTGATAGTTACCTTGCATCCCCAAGATGCCAATTGTCCTAAAGAAATTAAGGACTTCCGACGACCAGGAACATACCGGACACCTGTCAAAGTGCGTATCACTCCGTCAGACATCCTGATCCTCACTGTACCATTACCATTGATCTACATCTTGCATCATTATCCATAAGAATAGAGCTTCCCTCTCACCCAATGAAATAACTAAAGTAATCTTTATTTGGCATCATATGGAAAGACGCTCCCGAGTCCAACACCCAATGGTCTGAGACATCCGACACTACTGCAGACAACACATCGTCAGATACAGAGTTCTCCACTGCAAATGATGAAGACCTGTCTTCTTCTTTCTTCATATTTGGACAATCCTTTTTCCAATGACTAAGTTTCTTATAGATAAAGCACTTTCTGTCCTTAGAATTTCTTCTCCTGCCATTACGGGGCTTCCTGGACTTGGAATGCTCTCTAGAGTGCTAATTCTTCTTATCGTATCTTCCTCTTTCAATAAACAGGCCATGCCTACTACTTCCACCTCTACTTCCTTCACTTATCTCCTTTATCTGATCTATCAAGCCCTTAGACAGAAGGTCTGAATTCACATCTTCCACTGTCAATGTGTCTCTAGCAAAGATAAGGCTGTTAGTGAAACCTGTGTATCGCTCCAGAAGAGAACATAAAAGAATCATTGTCGTTTGCTCCTCATCCATCTTCAAGTCAACAGTCTTCATCTTCATCACGAGATCATCAAAGAAAATAAGATGTTCCTTTGCTGAACTATCCTCTCTCATCCGCATGGTGGAAAATTATCTTCAGTAACATCAAAAGGTTAGTCAGAGATTTCTTCAAGTAGAGATTTTCTAGCTTGGTCCAAATGCCCCTAGTAGTGGTCTCACTGCTAATCTCTAAGATAACATTCTCTCCCACGGCTAGCTGTAAAGTAGTAAACTCCAATTTCTCCATCTCCTTCCTTTCCACGACTGAGATGTCAGCCGTCAATTCCTCAGGGGCAAACACTACTGGATGGACTTCATTCCTTATTAGAACATCCTTCGTCCTCCATTGCCACTTCTCGAAGTCTTTATTCCCATTCCATTTCTCAATTACCAACTGTGATCCAGATGTGATATACATCCCTTTAGTATAGAGTCTTGTAACAACTGGAGTTGCATCATCTCCTATCATAGCGTCTAATACTCCTCATTCAACCTTGCAGCTCTGATACCAGGCTATTGGGGAAATTCCCTTCAGATGATCAGCCTAAGGGAATAAAAAATCCCAACGCAGTGGAAAAAAATGGATCGTGATTGGAGTCAGATGAAACAAATAGAGATAAACAACAGAAGGGACAATCACATATCAATGCAATGCAGAAAATAAATAACACTAGTATATATAGTGGTTCCAATACCACGAGGCAGTATATGTCCCCTTGGAGAGAGGATATTTTATTAATTACTGAAAGATTAGAGCTACAAGATTGATTCATTTTTAAAGGCTATACATAAGAAGAATTAACAATACAGACAACATTATATAGATTTTTAGCTCTCTAGTATGGCTTCCATTGTTGTCCAAAAGCTCCACTATTTATAGAGTGAAGAAATGAGGAGGAGTAGCTGCTATATAGGAGTCTTAGGGTTTGGTTCAGCACATCTGGCTCGGTATCATTTTGGTTCAGTCAACTTGGTTCGGGAAACAACACTCAAGATCTAGACCTGCACGGTCCAATACCGAACGAGATATTTCGTTAGGCATCACCAAATCATTGAATGAAATATTTGGTTTGATATTCCTTCCATCGAACGAAAACTAATGCCGCTCCACTTTATTTACTATTTCACCGCCCTAACATTTCGTTCGACAAAAGCACTGTCAATCCCACTCCAAATATTTCGTTCGACAAAAATATTTCACCGCTCTAAACCAAACGACCACCGAACCTTCAAACCCTAGCATCTTCCCCAATTCTCATTCGGTGATTTCAGCATTTGATCCTAGGGCTTCTCATGGCTTCATCTTCCTCCTCCCATGGAGTCAAATAACATATCTAACATCATCATGAGCCTAACGACTCAAAATATATATAGCTTCTATTTTATTAATTAAAGATACAGGCATCAATGAATTTTTTATATGAGATTGACTTGATGAATAAACAAATATGCCTTTTTGGTTTTTATTATCATCACTCAAAATTATGAAGATCGATCTCTTTCAAAAGGTGTCTCTTCTCACCTGTAAAAAGTGGTGGTCAAGGTGATACGCCTGACCCATTTAGACTATGCATGCTTTGTATGCGGGCCACTCTTTGTCTCTTGGGCTCTCTGACATCACAATGATGTTGTCTTAGCATCACAACTACCCTTCTAATTATATTTTCTAATTGCATGATGTTCATTCTACTAAGCATATATTATGTTTTGCTTAATCTCAACATAAGTTAGCTCTACTTATAGAAGACATCTAAAATGTTCTTATTGTATTAAAGACTTGAAGTTTTTTCTACAAGGATAAATTAAAATTTCAAAAAAAAATATTGTTTGGTTCAGAAATGGAAAATCATTTTGAATAAATTAATATCTGCATATGCTCTACCTGACCCACACTTACACATATACACACAGAGTTAACAAAATCCTATAGATTTTTTCCTAATAGACAAGCTTTTGGAATTCAGCTGAATGGATCTCATAAGAGAAAAAAGAAGTTAGCAAGATTTTCTATTTTGGAATTTTTAAAAAATTTCATCCAGACTCAAATTTGTTAATATACATTAAAGGAAAATCTCCATTGGTGGTAAAAAAAATCAAAATAATCTTCTTCCTTTTTTTCTACTTTTTATTCCTTTTCCAAAAAATAAAAAAGGTTTTCCATCATTCGAGGTTACATAATTACTTTTCCTTACAAGATAGGTCAAATTTGATATATGAGATAAACTAGTATTTGGTATTGATGGAAACACAATGTCTGTGTTAGCTAGTACAAAGTATGCCTCAAGATTAAAAAAAAACCTATACAAATAATCGAAGCTATGCTTTATCTAACAAAATTGATTGATATAATTGGTTGTAATGAAGCGCAGATACATAAATGGACGATGTTTTGGACCCATTTTTTTGTCAACATATAGTTCTATTGTTATTTGATTGACATATTTTATGCAGTCATCTTTCTCATTCTTATTGGTGACATATTAAACTACATAATTTCTTTTTTATTGATCGTACTATTACTTAATAGTCATTTTTTAAAATAAACTATGTCCCTTGATAGTTTACTTATAAATTTTTAATGGAGAAAAGTTTTATTGGTATTACAATATTGGAGAATATTACTTGCATATATAATAATGAGAATTTTTTTTGCAAACTATAATGCTCATTTTAGCAGACAAATTGCAAGGATCTTAATTCTTATTGGTATAGTCTTCTCCATTAAAATTAGCAGACAAGTTGGAATTATTTATGTTTTTGCATAACCATAAACTAAAGTCAGACTAGATTGATGCTTAATGTAATAATTCCCTCTCATAACTGGTGCCATATTCAGGTATTGAGGGAGTTGAGGAAGCATGATAGGATAAAGAACTAGATCATTTTAGATATTCTAGAATTAGAGGAATTGTTGCTGAGATTGTGCTAGCACTAAGATTCTTTATCTATCAATATGGACTTATCTATCACTTAAAGCTAACATGAAAAGCTAAAAGCATTTTGGTACTTTCATTCTTGAATTATTGTTTTTTTCTTTATCTTGGAAAATGGTAAGTATTCCATAGTTTATGTTACTGGATTCAGGTTTATGATATGCCATGAGCAGTAGTTAATTTAAATACAAGTGTTGTAAAAACATGCAATTTTTTTTTGCAATTGTGATTGATGCAAATCATTGCTGTTGAACTTTGTATAGATATTTCTTCTAAACTTTGTATTGCTGTATTGTTTCTTTGAATATTTTACCACGCAAGTTTAAAAAAAATGCAAATTGGATTGGCCACCAATAACACCTCTAATTGTTGTTTAACATTATTCATGAGATTTAATTAGATAAATTGTTAACTGGGTTTTAAACTTAGTATAATTCAAAAGGAACTAGAACATTTAAGGTAAGATGAAACAACTCAAGAATCAACCAAAAGAATTAGGAGAAGGAACTAAGAAAGGCTCAAGAGACAAAACACAAAAGTAGCCTAAGGGGTTGGAACCCTATCGATCCATGGATATTGCTCAAGGGACAATCATTCTTCTTGCATCATGATCTAATATGTTTTCTAGGATTGTTTGCCAAGTTTCATGATATTCCAAGCAAGCTAGATCGAGAAGTGGGCATTCATCTGATTCTAGTAATAAATCAACGCAATCTGTACATGAATCCTCATCAAAACAAGCTATCTAGTCATGAAATCGTTTAGAGAATACCCACATAAGGCAAGGAATAAGATGCAATCGAAATGAGCTAAAAATAACCTAATTGCATGGATCGATAGCGATCCACGCCCTTTGGATCGCTAGGGACCATCATATTAGTTCATCTCGCTATGAACCTTGGGAGAATCTTCATACCTTCAGATGCAAGCTCCTGACAAAGCAACCTAGCCCAACAGCTCTCCAACCCCAATAAATACAATTCTACCTACAATACAAACATGATCTCTTTGGAATTGGTTGTTTGAACTCTGTAGGAACTATTCTTCACTCCTCTCCTCCCTCACAACGGCCATTTAGGGGTTCACTATGATGCTTCAGTGAACTCTTGTACTGGTGACTTGATCTAACTTAGGAGATTAAATCATATTGTAATCTGATTCAACTTGTAACATTAGTTTGGTAATAAAAAGTCATAAAGTGGATGTAGGCTTCATAAATAGATGAACCATATAAAAATCTTCTTGTCTTTTACTGCTTCGGCTCTTTTTACATCCATTTTCTATATTATTTCTCTACAAGAACATGGTTGGTGCTTTCATGCTCAACCCAGGGTATTGATCCATCTTTTGGGTTAGCATCTTGGTGCTTTCATTGAGGATTGAACTTAGGTTTAGATCTAGCTATCTACTTTAGATCAGATAGATTCAAAAGTTAGATCCCCAATACGTTGCTTAAAAAATTAGCTATTAAGAATTAATGGCACTAGGAAGAAAGAGAACTTCTTCTGGAAGATCCATAGAAGCTGAAATAGCTAGAGAGGAAATCAATCCTCATCAAGTTGAAGTCAATGGCACCAAAAACCCATTAGCTTGACCAAATTCTGGCGCAAACATAGGAGACAGGAGAACGAATATTCTATTCAGCATGAAGTTGTCGCTAGAGATGAATTAAACAAGATAGTTGATGAAATTAATCGGCAGATGAAAAACAACCAAAAAGCTCTTATGGAAAAATTAAATGACCATGCTAGAGCCAGTGGCCATCATGGAATAAGAAAAATCTTCTGTTTTTGGCCTAAACAAAAGAAATGAAAAGCAGTAGTAAAAGGGAGTAGTAGATGGACCTACAGGAATCACCATAGAAGGAAATGTAAGCACTCTACCAAATTTAAAGCAGCCCACCGTAAACTTAAATCAGGGGACAAATACTCCATGGGATAATATAGCATTAGATCTCTTTAACTTTTAAGATAGAGAACAACTTGACAACGATAAGTTGAAAGAGAACGCTAATGTGCTAAGTACTGGTAGAGAGGTCCCTACTACACATACGACTAACCACAAGCCAACGGAACTCCAAAAGAGTGGCTTTCCTATGATAGGAGAGTCTAGGCTTCCTCCCACTAACCGAGACCATTTGCAAAATCAAACACTTGGTACAGTCACTAACAGCCAACCTAGAGATTACTGGACATCCAATGCGTATGTCGGATACATGGTCAAGCGTCTAATGGACAAAAATAAGAATATGAGAGATAACGAATGGGGATCTGCTCAAAGCTGGATTCCCTTCATTGATGACATTATGAATGAAGGATATCTTAGAAAGTTCATTATGCCAATTATCCCGTCCTATGATGGAACTAGGGACCCGAAGCCACACTTGTATAAGTACAACTGGCACATAGATGGAGTGAATGCTTTGAATGCTGTTCGGTGTAGATATTTTGCAATCCTTCTAGAAGGAATTGCTTTCATGTGGTTCACTAGACTCCCATCAAAATCCATCTCCACTTTCGGTAAATTAGCAACAAGGTTCCTTGATCAGTTTTGACTTCACATGGTGCAACCAAAAGACGTAATGTCCTTAACAGGCCTATTCTAGGGGAAAATTGAATCTTTGAAATCATTTATGAGCCAGTTTAATATCACCGTCATGGAAATAAGTAATGCAAATGAAGATATGGCCTTTATGGTTCTTTTTTGCACCATCCATCCCAACACTGAGTTCGGAAAATGGATCGAAATGAAGAACTAACCACTAGAATGGACTTTAACCGAAAGGCAAGATGGTACTTGATATTGAAAGAAGCAGAAGAGCTAGAAGGAAGACCTGCTAACCTGTAATCAAATAACGTTGGGTAGAATGGTGTGGTGGTAAACTAAGACGCAAATACCTTCGGTACAATTGTTATAAACGCCGGAAGGGACATGAATCAAAAAGGGAAGAATTAGAATTCTAACAAGAGAAATAAAAGTAGCAAGCGGCTTAAAGGATTCAGGCTCAAAGACTACACCCCACTTACTGATACCTACCTTGCGACATAAGGGACGAAGGAGTACAAGAAGCCACCTAAAAAGGAAGCGACTGAACATCAAAAGCACTCAGGAAGGTACTGTCGTTTATGGAAACACATGGTCATAACATGAATGAGTGTCGTCACTTGAAGAACATGATTGGAAAACTGATTCAGGAAAACAAGCTTCAACAATATGTGAGGAAGCCGCAGAATCCTGACTAGCCCGTAGCACTCCAAGCTCCCAAAGATCCGGGGAACCAAATTGGAACCAGCGAAGAGGGATCTAGACGGACTGACCGGAGACTTATTATCGAAATAATATCTGGAGGACCTCATACCGCGTAGAAGAGTTGGGGAGAAATGGAGTGGTATGCGAGCTCATTGAGACACGGTTCAAAAGATTTATGTTTTATGCTCGAAAAGTGAACTCCTACCAAGCATTAGAGGACCCTAAACGATGACGCGGTGTTTTGAAATTGAGACACTGAAGGAATAAAACCTCTGACCCTTGACCTCATGGTCGTGACAGTAGGAATCAGACCAGTTGTGGTTCGATGGGTATTGATAGACAGTGGAAGTTCTGTGAATATCCTTTTCAAAAGCACATTTGATCAAATGAACATCAATATGAAGGACATATTTGCTTGTCGAACGAAGTTCCAGGGATTCAGCGATGAACCTTAATAGCCTATCGGAACAATCGATTTACCAACAGAACTTGGAGAAGGTGACCGAAGAGTCATCCTCACCCAAACTTTTGTGACTGTAGATGAAATATCCACCTATAATGCTTTCTTGGGTATGCCCGCTTTGGTAGATTTTAGGATTGCTTTGGCTCATGGTGTCTAACCTTGAAATTTCTGATAGTGAATGTTGTTGGGGTGATCAAAGGAGACCAAAGTGCCGCTAGATAATGCTGCATCATGGAACTACGTGAGTCTAGAAGAAAAGAAAAGGAGAAGAATGTGGGGAGAACTCTCCACATCCGCGAACCTATCGAATAATAACTACAGAGCTGCCTCTTGCTTAGGGACTATATCTTATTCGATAAGGCTTTGGACCCTAGAAAGAAGAGTTTCGAGGAGGAACGTGAGGCACATGTAGAATTGACAGTGTCTGTCTCAATCGGTACGGATGACCCAACACGGGACTTGAAGATTGGATCACATCTTGGAAACAATATGCATCTGGAACTCGTTAAATTTCTTCGTGCCAACCTGTATGTATTCACTTGGACACATTTCGTTGTGTGTGGAGTTTCGCCGGAGATCGCATGCCACACACTTAATATTGATCCCAAGTAACACTAGTGAACAAAAGAGACGTAGCCTAGGACCTAAACGGTCTAAAGCAGTGAGAGACGAAGTGGGTAAGCAAATGGTAAATGATTTTATCCGCGTTGCAACATACCCCAAATGGGTATCCAACCCATAGTCAAGTAGTCCAATGGAAAATGGTGAACCTATATCTACTATTCGGACTTAAACAAATGTCACCCAAAAGACAACTTTCCTCTACCTAGAATTTGCCAACTTGTGGATGGGATAGCTGGACATGAACTAATATCATTCATGGATGCTTACTTGGGGTACAACCAAATCATGATGCATGAACCTGACCAAGAAAATACCAGTTTCATCACTGATCTGGGATTCACCACTACAAAGTAATGCCATTCGGCTTAGAGAATGCTGTAGCAACCTACCAAGGACTGGTGACGCCATGTTCAAATAGCAGATCAGGAAGACTATGAAAGTTTATGTAGACGATATGTCAGTTAAATCATGCATAGCTACAAATCGCTCAGAAAACCTCGCCAAGATGTTTGAAATACTCCGTAAATATGGAACGAAACTCAATCCCCTTAAGTGTCACTTCGAGGTAGCCTCTGGAAAGTTCCTGGGGTTCATTGTAAGTGCCAGAGGCATCAAAGAAAATATCAAAAAATTGCTATACTATGGGAAGTCATAGCTCCAAGGAACAAGAAGGGGTTACAAAGCTCGAATGGAAAAGTTGCATCACTAAGCCGGTTCATCTCAAAAGCAATCGACAAGCGTATCCATTCTTTGACGCGATAAAGAAGGGAAAGAAGAACTTCGAATGGAATCAAGCTTATCAGACTGTATTCGAAGAGCTGTTACAATATATGGAAACTCCACCAATCCTATCCATGCCGGCAGATAGAGAAAACTTATTCATCTACTTAGCAGTCTCGCCCTATGTATTAAGTGCCGCGCTCGTATGAGAAGAAGCTAAGATCCAGCGACCCGTATGTTATGTTAGTAAATGGTTCGCTGGAGCCGAGAAAAACCATTCAAAATTGGAAAAATTGGCATATTGCATCTTGATCATGTGTAGAAAGTTACGACCATACTTCCAGGCACACCCGATCAAAGCACCAACAGATCAACCCCTGTAGCAAGTGTTGTTCCACCTCGAGATCTTTGGGTGGCTTATCAAATGGAACATCGAATCGAGTCAATACAAAATTACAAACCATCCTCGAAGTGCGATCAATGGGAAAGCACTAGCGGACTTCATTGCCGATTTTATGATAGGAGATACCAAGGAAGAAATAGATCTGGAAGTAGAAATACGTTGGAAGTTGTTCGTCGATGGTGCATCTAACAACTTCCGCTCGAGGGTAGGAGTAGTGCTCGAGACTCCCAAAGGTTGATCACCTTGCTATGCCTTACACTTGGAATTTCTCACAGCAAATAACGAAGCAGAATACAAAGCATTGATAGTCGGGCTGAAAGTTGTGAAGGAACTCTGGATAAAGGCCGTACACATCTATAGCGACTCTCAACTATTTGTCTGCCAGGTGAAAGGCAAATACCAAGCTTGGGGAGGGAACCTCGACCTGTATCTACTAAAGTGGATGAATTGTTGAATGACATCGAACATTACACCATAACTCATATCTGAGTGAACAAAACACAAAGGTAGACTATCTAGCCAAATTGGCTAGTTCCAGAGAAGCTCAATCCTTGGGGCTAGTCCAATTCGAAACTCTTACCACTCCAAGCATAATCGAGATGGATCTAGATTGGATTTGAGGCAACCGAAGAGCCAGAATTATGGATGACTCCAATCATTGACTACCAACTCAAAGGAACACTCCCCCTAGACAAGAATCAATGGCAAAGGCTCCTTCGAAAGGCGTCATGGCTTGTAGTATAGGATGGGATACTCCACCGAAGAGGATTTTCTACCATCTTGCTTAGGTGTGTGACTAACGATGAAGCCCGAAGAATTTTTAGGGAAGTTCATAAAGGGACTTCAAAGATCACAATATGGGTAAGCCCTCGCAAAGAAAGTCCTCCGACATAGGTACTTTTAGCTAATAGTAAACTGCAATGCAACAGATTATGTCAAACGATGTGACCAATGCCAAAGATTCGAAAAGATCAAAAGAACTCCTTCGACAAAACAAAAACAGATGGTCATCCCATGGCCATTCTCGATCTGGGGAATTGATTTGATTGGTGTATTATCAATGGCCAAAGGAGGACCAAATATGCTATAGCTGCCATTAACAATTTCACCAAATGGGCCGAAGTGGAACTGCTGGTCAATATTACCACAAAGAAAATTATTAATTTTATCACTAAAAACATTATTTTCAGATTTGGAGTGCTATAAAAGATCATCATGGACAATGGGACTAATTTCAAAAGCGTTGAGTTCAAAGATTTTTGCAAACACTTCTAAATTGAGAAAAGCTTTTTCGTTGTTGCACATTCATAGGTAAACGAGCGAGTGAATGTAGTGAACAAGATCATCAAGTCCACCATCAAAAAGTGGTTAAATAAAGTTAAAGGAAATTGGATTGATGAACTTCCACTCGCACTATGGGCTTACAGGACAATGCACAAATTTGCAATCGGGCACTCCTCATTCGCCCTGGCGTATGATTCAAAAGCAATGATCCTAATCGAGCTAGACGTCCCCTCTCATCGAAGACGAAACTTCAATCAAAGGCAAAACAAGCAATTCCTACTCGAGTCGCTTGATTTGATCGATGAAATGAGGAAAGAAGCCGAGTTAAGGACTACTGCTCACCAGAAAAGGGTAGCATGTTATTTCAGTTCCAAAGTCCGTAACCACACTTTTAAAGTGGGATACTTGTCCTCAACTGGGTCTACCCTGTACCTAGAACATTCAGACCAAATTAGGAAGGCCCTATGTGATCGACCATAAGCTATGGAATGACACATTCAAGCTAACAAATGTAGATGGAACTCAGATTCCCTGAGCTTGGAATAGTGAATCGCTATGTCTTTACTTTATCTAAGACTGTCTTATGTATTTCCTATTTCCCGCAAATAAGCCATCCCAAAATACCGAGGCATTGTAAATAAGAAAAACTTGCCCAACTTTTATTAATAAAAGTGCTTTTCTTTCTTAACTAATAAAACCGGGTACATAAAAGTATCCCATTGAGTTGACGGGGATAAATCTACTCAAAACCATCCAATCGCTGCTTGAGATAGTGGAGAAACACTCAAGCATGCTCCATCTACCCGTAGGGTCGATGGAAGCAAATTGAGCCAAATTGTTGGATCGATGGAACTTGATCCCAATCTTCTAAGAACCAGTGTTGCTCCGGCGACACCAAGAAGGCCCCAATCAGAGCCCTACACCTCCATAAGCTGCGCATTGCTCCTTGCTCCTTGAGTTGTGGAACCATGCTCACAAAACATGAACTCCTTATGTTGCCGGAAGTTTTGAAATGTTGAGAAATTCCAAACAGTTCCGGATCGATAGGTCATACCGATCCCAAAAGCCGCACACACTCCCAAAAGCCGTGCATCCCATAAGCCACACACACTCTTAAAAGCCGCGTATTTCTTAAGCCATGCATACTCTTAAGTACCGGTATTATCCCACCAATGCCAAGAAACTTGTATATTGTAGGACTAACATGAATCCACTTCCACTATCAAGATTAATCGATGTGGGTCCAATAATATCCTACAACTAGAAATCGACCAAGAACTATGATTGTTGAACGACTAAGTTCCCGAAATCAAGACGTTCGGGTCAAAAGTTCCTGAAGATAGGAGCCATAAAGTGGATTTGGTTAAAGACATCCGAGGGATCGCCTAGATCAACCGGTCATTTGTTAAGTGTTCGAAGAAAAAAATCTTGTAAAGTAGGGGCACACACATAACAACATTTAGTTGAAAAGAAAACTACTCCACAAGCCTGTTTCTTAAACAAAGAATTTTGGGAATCATAATGGATCTAGTTATAAAAATGAAAAAAACAATCGTGCAATATACATACATAGGTAGTGAAAAAGAAAGTTAAGTACATGAAAAATAAGGAAGAGCATAGAAAGATGACAGTTGAAACATTAGTCTTTTCATTCCTTATAACATTTTCTATACAAAGTCAAAAATATGGAGGCCGTACCCATACAATATTGGCTAACAAAAAGAAAAATACATATGCTACAATAGAAAAGGGAATATGTGCAAACTTTCACTTGTACAAAACATGTATGAAGCAAATCAAAATGTCCCAATGTCAGGTTCCATTATTACTAGAGTCTGTCAATGTTTCTTTCCACCTCTTCCCTTCCCACCTTTGCTCCAAAGTTTCTTCTTCTTCTTAGAATCCCCGCCAGGAGTTCTGTCGCTACCTGAAATATTAACTATCGCCTCTATGCCAGCATCTCCTCCCTTCTCTTCGACCTTCTTGGAAGACTCCCCCTTGGTCTTGCGCTTTCGGGACTTGCGGGAGCTCCTTGAAGACTTTATCTCCTTAACCTTTTCCTTCTTAATAATTACCATCTGCTATTTAGTTTTACTTAGCTAGTCAGTTGGATCTTCTTGCTATCGAGCTTTAGTTACTGTGAAGTTGACCTCCAGAGATATGGAAGGATCGTCCAGACTATGCAACACATTAATCTTGTAACATCCCCCATTTGGAGACCCAAAACTAAAGGCTATGGATGCCGCAGTCATGCATTGTTTTTAATTCTTGAAGACCAAATGCGGTAATGTTAGATATGTTGATATACCAGAAACGTGTGAATATGAAAAAATTTAAACCCAATTGAAAACAAATTTCTCATTTCATTACAACCTGAATTGGAAATTTCAAGACGATGTTGAGATTTAACTTAGGGAAGTTAAATGGTTGGTTTGAATGGGAGTTATGTGTGATCTCAAAGCAAGTTTGAGTTCTGGAAATTGGTAATGGATGCGATTGATGAATGTTTTAAATAATTTGGATGTTTATTTACTTTGACTCAACCAATATCATCCTGTTGTTATTAATAATTCCTGAAACTGATAATTAGATTATTTTAATTGAATTAAGAAGTAGATTGAGATAATATATATCCATTACTGAAATTAAATGGAAATAAAACTTTAATTTGAAATTATTTTCATTATTTTGGTTTTTTAGAAATGAAATTTATAATTATGGAATGGAATCACTTTGAACTTAAGATTCAAATGTTTAAAATGAACTTGCAAACTAAAATTGTTCAAGAATCAGTTTCAAAGTTTGAAGTTAAAATTTGGGTAATAAATTGGACTCTGAAGATTAAATTGTTTTGAACTCTTATTTAAACTATGAAATAAGTTAAGTAAAGGTAATTTAAAATGCAATTTTGAAATTTGACTCAGAATTAAATTATTTAAAGATTTAGGCTGTTAAATTAAAAATAAAGGTTGATTTGATTTAAGAATTCAATCAACATTTAAACATTTAACTCGAACTTATATAATTCAAAATGGTTTAAATTTGAGATACTAATTGAATTAGTTCAAATTGAATTTAATTTGATTTAATTGGAATTGTGATTGAAGTTGGATAAGTTTAAAATTCAAATGGAATTTGATTTGAATTTGGAATAGGAATTGAAGTTAATTCAATTGAATTGGAATTGAATTAATTAAATAGGATGAGAAGTTGATTAGAAGTGGAAACTAAAATTTAGATTGAGAATTTGAACAGTTTGGCTCCGAACTATTTTCAAAATAAACTGTTTTAATATAAACTTTCTCAAATTTATTTTCCGTAATTATTTATCATACAATCTTTCTTTTTAAAACCCAAACTATCTTACACTTATTTTACAATTATTTTAAAAACTAATTACTATTTTACATCTATTTTAAAAACTAATCATTATTTTACAACTACTTATAACTAATTACTATTTTATGACTATTTTACAATTATCCAACTATTCTACAACTATTGTATAACTATTTAACTATTTTACTGCTATTTTACAACTAATTACTATTTTACAACTACTTATCTATTTTAAAAATTTCAAGCTATTTTCTAAATTCAAATTGGTTAGAGTGCAAACAGTTTAGAATTGAAGTGATAACCCAAATGAAATGGAAGCAATTATGAACAAGTGAATAGAATCAAAATGAAGGTGAATAAAAAAGAAGATTGATTTAGATGATAATCAATAAAGATAAATACGTAGGATGTACGTATATTATTCTATTCGCAAAATGATATGATCCCGATTCGAGCATAGAATTTCGAGATAGTATATCGATCCAAGTTAGAATTTTTCACTCGATTTTTGATGGCGAACCTTGGATATGGATTTTTGATTAATTCTGAAAAATTCTCTATCATAGTTAGGCTATGTAAGGAGAATAACCCTTTCTGATCAAGAAATCAGATCTGAGTCCGCACTAGGAAGTCGGGTGAACGATACTAGTTCGGAGGTGAAATTGTGTGATTGAGTGAGCGATCGGATATGATATTGCGTACGGATGATATATGTACATCGTACGTGCTTAAATGTGATAGATATTGAAATTATGAATGAAATGAAGAATGATTTTTGGAAAAGAAAAGTATATTTTGAAAAATATATATGAATAAAAATGGAAGTTGGATATCTTTATAATTGAAATTCACTTTATGAAAAATAAGTGATATGGTAAATAAATTTATAAGGAAATTAAAATTGAATATTTAATTAGGTATAATTAAAGTTATACATATTTGTTACACATGATAAACTTCCCTTTGTTGAATCTAATACCAGAAGAAAAGATTTTTGAAAAATATACTTGAAGTATAAAAAGGGAATTTATATAAGTATGAAGTGATCCAAGATTTTTCAAGTATTTATATATCTATATATATAAAGGGTTCTATAAGAATGATTTTGGAAAAAGGTTTTTGAAACCCATGGATTTTGAAAGGCTTTTGATTTTTAGGAAAATCAATTTTGGAAATTTGAAAAGCCAAGTTTGGAACTATCGATTTGAGATATCGATTTTTGTGTAAAAGAGATTTTTATGTGAAGCATAAAGAGTATGATTTGAAAGATACTATATGTGTATAGTATAAAATGTTTTGAGATTGGCTATAGGGAAAAGGCGTTCCCATGTAATGAACTTCACAAGAGATCATGGGATGGTTCTGCCTTCAGCCCTAGGGGGAAGCTCTAAATTTGATCGTGAGAGGTAGTCCGGACAAACTGAAGTTCCTGAGGATTTTGTGTGTGGGTAGCGAAAGTCGAGGGCGCCGATGCCTATAGTGACAATTGGGTTATGCTGTGATGACAGTGTAACTCGGTGTCACTATGATCTACTACGGAGCATAATGGAAGTCGTGTGGCAGTGAGAGCCAACGGTCTACGTTTGATTTTACCGTGATGGCAACGTAACAACGGTAGACTGCGATCTATGAAGACACAGCGAAGGTCGGTTGGTAGTGAGTGCCTACATGCTACATTAGGATTCGACTGATGTAGTCTGCGATCTATGTAGGAGTGGCAAAGTTTCATTTGGCAGCGAAATTCGAGGGCGCCGATGCCCACGGTTATATGGGTTTTTACATTGATGGCGACGTAAAACCCGAGTGTAGCTGCGATCTGTGGCAGGTTCCATGGCGTAATCGAGGGGCGTGGAGTGTCTACAATTATTTATGGATTTTGCAGGGATGGAAAACCATCGGGTTAACTGCGACCATGGAGGGGTGATGATTTCTAGACATTCTTACCAAAAATGTTTCCTATATTCTCGAAAAAATTGTTTTCTATATTAAAAAATATATTTTCTAAGTATTTTCACTGGGTGTTGAAAATGGGTTTACCAAGCACTTAAAGATTTTCAGTCCTACGCCTGATCAACATATGACCGAATTTCTATGAGAACAGGGGTGGACTTGTTAAGGCATCGAGTTATAAAAAGTATTTTTATAATGGCTCTTTGGCAATAATATGTAGATTTTTAAGTATTTTAAAAATTTTAAATAAAAAAAAGAGTTAAAAATATATTTAAAGGATGATTTAGCTGATAAATAGCAGTATAATTAAATTTTCTGGTTTCGGTCCTTTTCGAGGACAAAAAGATTTAAAGGGGGAAGGAATGTGATAACCCAGATTTTTGGACATCTATTAATTGGTGATTAACTGATTATAACTATTGAGGTATTGTTTTTATTTCGTTAAACAAATAGAATTTTAAAAATATTAAAAATATCTGGATGTATATAAATGGAGTTTGAATTTAATATAATAATTTTTCAAAAGCTATTTAAAAATTAAATTTTATATTTTTACAGACTTATGTATATAATATATATATGTGTTTATTTATTTATGTGTAATTAAATTTTTAAAACATATTCTTTAAGGTTACATAAATATTTATAAAAGGAAATGTACATAGATAAATAATCATTTGTTTAAAAGTATAATAGCTTTAGTAAAATAGAATTTAATAATTAGTATTAAATATTTTCTTTTTTAATTAAATATGAACAAATATAGTTTGTATATATATATATATATATATATATATATCTTTTGAAATTATATAAACACATTAAAAACATTAATACATGAATAAAGAGACATTTGTAAGAATTTCAACAAAAAGAATACGAGTGTAATTTTTTTTAAAATGCACAATAACAAGTGTAAACCCATTTAAAGTACGATTTGACATTTGTAAGATGATAATAAAAGATTTAAACATTTGTAAGCTTCATATAAAAATGCACAAATACAAGTGTCGTGATTTAATTTATTTTCTTTCATTTTTTTTAAAATAGTAAAACATTCCTATATAAACATCTCTACTTCTCCAACCTTCATTTCTTTCTTCATCTTTCTTTTTCAAAGGACTGCAAATCAGAAAAAAAAAAGAATCAACATGAAAATTAAAACGTGGAAGTTTGAAACCAGAGAAACCAAAACCTGAAAAGAAACAAAAAGGCAAAGATAAACTCAATCAAAACAAACTTTCCAAAATCTCAAACCTGGAAGCAAAGGCAAACATAAGGATTCAAATTCAAACTGAAATAATCAAAGCATGCAAGTTCAATTCAATTTTGTCAAGCAAGCTAACAATTCAAAGATTTCAGATCAGCCCAAACAAGTTCAAAACAAAATTTCTAGTTTTCAGAATTCATTTCCAGTCTCCGTTTCTTCAACCAGGTGAGTAAACCACCTTTTTAATCTGAATTTATACTTTGATGCATGCAGTAATGTTATGAATAATGGTTGCATGAATGTATTTTATCTAGAATATAGTTGTACCTTTGTGAATAGTTATGTGCAAGTCTGTGTTTATATAAACAAGACTCTGTTATGTTTTTCAGGGCCAAGAATTCTTTATAAAAATTCATATCTCATTTTATAAACAATTTTAGGTTAGGATCCATAAAGAAAATTTGTTAGTAATAACCAGATTTGATTTTTAAAAATATTATCAAGTGTATTTAACAAGAAGGATTATTGGAAATAAGAAATAACTATGAAAATAAAATTCAAGTAAAAAATTAAAATTTTAAATTTCCAAGTTTTAATTATATAAACTGATTTGTAAGGGAAAATGAAGAATTATGATAATCATATCATAATTTTTAAGTTTGGAATTATGGGGATTTCTCGAGTTGAACAGAGATTGCATTTTTGTCACTTTCGGGTGGTCGAGATGATTTTAGGGGTCATCGTTAGTTGTGGAGGTGGTCGTGGAGATGAGGATTCAAGGAAAAATGGCAAGGCATTTTTCTATTGAAGGATTTGCGTAGGAATGATTCATTTAGGATTTTAAAGTTGAACTGGGTGGTTCCACTTGAAGGGCGAATGGCGGTGACACACTGATGATTGGTGACTGTGGTGTAAGGGGATTAGGGAGATGGGAGTGTGGAGAGGTTCCAGGTGTGATGGTGAAGACTCTGGTGATCGGAGTGGGTGATGCGAGGCGAGTTTGGGCGATCTAGTTTGGGGCCTGACGGTGTTGACTGACTCGTTCTCGATTTTGGAGGTCGATGCGATTTCTAGGTGGTCGTATAAATCGAGGTGATTGTCGTCGTCATGTTGATGGCCAGAGCATGGATCGAAGTTGGCCAGAATGTGTGTGCATGTGCACGTGTGACCATTGGTGTCCGATGGTTGTTTGTTGCTGTAGGACCAGAGAAGTAGGAAAGAAGGGAGAAGAAGGAGAGAGGATCGGGTTGTTGCCCGTGTGTTTTTGTTGCTGGCCTAGGGTCGTGCTTGAGATTTTTGAGAGGGAAAGATGCTCAAGTGTTAGCTCGGAGGAATTTATCTTGGGCTCGGGTTAGTTTTGGTTAGTTAACATGTTATTATAGCAAAGTAAATATTGACAAGTTTTAAAAAGAAAAGAAATATTAACAAATATTTAAAGCAAAGGATAATAAATAAGTTCTCAAGCAAGAATATTTATCAAGTTATTCAAATATGTTTCAAAGTTACATTATGAAGATAAATGTGATTTGAATTTTAAGTTGATTTGGTTTGAATATTTTAGTGAATTATTTAATTATATCTTTAAGTGCATTCAAATTAAAGAGTTATGTTAAGTAAGTAATTAAGATAAATGTATTGAATAAATCATAAGGGTCTCAAGTAATTTTGTTATTAGTAATAAATTAATTTCAAAGGTTAATTTAAGTAAGATTTAAATGATAATTAAGTACGAGATAAATAAAGATAAATGGTTTATCTTAAAGCTAATTAAGGTCTTTGGTAATTACAGATTAATCAAAGTGGGAAAGTAATTAAAGAGAAATTTATTAATGAATAATTGAGGATTAATTAATTAATAATTAAGGGTAATAAATTAATTTATTAGAGATTAATTAATTTGTAATTAGGATTAATTAATTAGTGATTAGAGATAAATGAATACATAATTAAGAATTAATTAATTAATAATTAAGGATTTATTAATTAATAATTAGGATTAATTAATTATTGATTAAGGATTAGTTAATTAATAATTAAAGGATATTAATCAGTAATTAAAAGTAATTAATTAATTTGTAAAGTAATTAAGGAATGATTAACTAATTCAAATGGTTTGTAATTAATTAATGATTAGTTAAGCAGGGTTAGGTGATTAATTTTGAAGTAATTAATTTAATTTGAGTTAATTAAATTAATTATAATTATGGGATTAATTGGTCTTGCTTATGGATGATTAAATTATATTGAATGATTGAATTGATTAAGGTGTGATGCTTGGTGATATGCAATGCTTGGTTGAACTGTAAGTTATCTACCTGTGATGAAATGTTGTGTAAACAGACATCCTATATTCAAAATTAAGTTGT
The DNA here is from genome assembly GCA_030765085.1 of Allium cepa. Classification (NCBI taxonomy): domain Eukaryota; kingdom Viridiplantae; phylum Streptophyta; class Magnoliopsida; order Asparagales; family Amaryllidaceae; genus Allium; species Allium cepa. The sequence continues at coordinate 54,107,387 of CM060935.1, read as the reverse complement.
ATTCACTTAAACAACTTGGATTAAAGATGGTATTGGATTCGAGGAGACCAGGGTCAGGTATCAGCAAATACCTGAAACCACTTCAATCTGAAATCTACAATAAAAGATTTGAGTTTAGAACCAAACATGCTGGAATTGGAATAAATTATGTAACTTGGCCTTTTAATCGAGTAACAATTTTTTGATATTGATTTGTAATAAGTAATTGACTATAATAAGTTAAGAACTCATAAAAATATACGAGTTACCCTGTTATTTAATAAGTTTTACAACTCAGTATTTCGAGTTATTTGGGTTACTCACACTGGTTTCCAGCCTGACCCGGGTGTTACTTTATTGTAATGCTCGAGTCAGACCAAGTATTATAGATTTCCTGGATAGGACGTTCTGGAACTCAGATGGCGAGCTCGATGGCAGGAACGTATGGAGTTTATCCCGCTGTGTATTATTGTTTATACTGGGAAAAGTTAATTATAACTGTCCAGTTTATGTGTAAATGGTTGTACTCTGATGTATTGTATGTAAATTTGTCAGATACATCTTTTCTTTGTATATATGCTATTATTTGATATTATATTTTGATCCGCTATGAATGTGAGATACTGTGTTTTGTTTTTCTCCTCTTCTTCTACCTCTTTTCTTTTTTACCCTAACAATCTGAGATTTTCGACGTTGACTGCTTGGCACTTCTACAGTAAACGTATTAGTGTTGAATTCTCGAGGTCGAAAATTTCAGGTCGTTACATCCAGGGAGCAGAACTTCAAGCTTAAGGGGATCATACGAGAGAATGTAAGCCAGCCTTCTATGGGGACATGAAGTACCAGAAATAGGCACTACGTCAGTTAATGGGTCTGGGATGAAGGAGGAACTTGAATGGTGGAAGTTGGAACTTCAATTCCAACAGAGACTAGAGCTGGGGCAAATGCTTGGTGCTCGGAAGGATGAGAATCATGATCTACATTCGACTTCTTAGATGGTTCTTCCCGATCGTCCAGAGTTTTTCTCTTCTCATAACTACTTCTGTAAACTCTACCTCGTTCCATGTCGCCCGAACGACGAACTTTAGTTTCTAAGTCTTTTCTCTTCTCCACTCTTCCTCAGTTTCTCAGTGCTGATGACGGCTTAAAGTCCATCTTGACCAGCATCATGCGTTAGTAATTTATTCAAGGTCCTCGTAAAGTCCCCGACCTCTCATAGTATCTGATATAAAAAATGAATAAAGAACTTTAGCGACATGAAATGAACCTAAATAATGCACATGTAAGTGAACGTGGCCCTAGTGAAATGTGTAACATGTAATGGGCGGCCTCAAAGGACTTCATAGACCAGACCAGGAGTTCACCATGGTGGGAATCAGCCTGACTCTAGCAGCATGACCAGGGCAAGGAGACAATCTCCCAAACTCTAAATCTTCTCCTATGAGTTCGTCGATGTCTACATAAACGTTGCTTAAATCCTCAAAGCTAATATCGGTTCCTTAGGCGAAGAATCATGAAGTCGCTCGACTGCTGGATGAACATCTTTAGCATGAATCTCTCAAGGAAGCGAATCCGAGAGAATATGAATCATTCTCAAAGTTTCATCGCGTGATTCAAAGTTTCCATCACTAGAATTTGCATCAAATTCATTATCATTAGTGGAGGAATCATAGCTGCTGCTATTCTCAATTTTACCCTTTTCCTTTTCCATTGTTACCACAGCTTTTCCCTCACTCTGCTTGAATTCTTCTCCCCCCTCCTCCGAGATCAGGGGCATCCTAATTGGGCAACTAGCTTTGGTCATAACACCTCTTCCTTCATGTATTTGTTCGATTGACTGACCAGACGGACCTTCTCATTCTGGAAGATCACTCTCCTTGAAGTCGTGCGATAAAGAAGCGGTGTGTGTTTGAATTCTAGAATGGGAAGGAGACGAAACTTCAATGGCTATGGCAGATCTCCTAGGATGAAACAATCCGTACCGAAGAAAATTCTCGTCTAATAGAAAAAACTTGACTAATCTCTCTTTTGCATCTACGACCTTCAGAGTGTGAAAGATTGCATCGAGTAATGGATCTTTGTTCGATCTCGAAATAACTACAAGGAGTATTCAATCTATCAAAAATCCTACAGCAATGTATTAAATCTCAATGAGTAAAGAGAAGAGTTACCCCCCATCATCCATAGACGATTAAATCCCATAGGACACCTAACGAAAAAATATTGGGTGTTGAATTGGGATATGTTACTTTGAAGCTGTAGCACAATTTTGCAGTTTCTTTGAGCCTCGATGATCACGAGGGATGGACATTCGTCTCACTTCTTGAATGAGAGAAAATATCTCAACCCATCAGAGCTTGGGGCACGATTGAATGTTCGCATAAATAAAACGTGAAGGCAAGTCAAAATCGCATATCCATTGGGGTGAATCTAAAATAGAGCAATTCCTGAGTTCAAAAGGGTTTCTCTCAAGAAGTGATTGAAGGGGGCACTGCTCCATTCAAGCACATGTACCGGTGGCAAGCGGTGTACCCTGAAGTTGGCATATGTGCAAACTCATTTTTTGATGGAAGGTGTATGTCATCGTTTGGAATGCCATGCTATAAACAAATGTTATGCAGAACTTTATTAGAGATCATGGAGGAAGCTTTCCCCGAAGGGTTAAGTAGAACTCTAAAGTTTAGAGGAGTTCGATCTACAACCGAACCAACTGGAACCAATTTATCGTATTCGGCTGGTGGTGCTGAAGAAGTAGGCTCTATGAAACCATTTGTGAAGGTGCAACTGATGTCGATTCGGTTTTTAAGAGTGCCGGACTTCTTCCATTGGACTTATGATGGGATGATGGGTGCTTCATTCTATACAACAGAACTTATCTCTTACACGGTCAGGTAATTCTAATTTTAAATAACACTCCCCCTACGCTTAACGTTTGAACTTTGAAAAAAATATTGATTTGGACCGACACACTGGGTTTCAGGTGTTCACTAGGGCAAATGTAGTGTGTTACCTATATGGGATAGGCTCGGTGTCCAAAACACTACAAATCCTCTATCCCATATAGGAAGGTCACTCGCAGTGAAGAGAGAAATGAGCTTTTTGTATCATTCACTAAAGTTATTTCCCCCATACTTACCCATTATCGACCAATGACCGATAACAGATCCGCTGTCCGAAGTGACATAGAATGCTCTTCCTATTCCAGGTACATCGACTGTGCAATGATAGGACCAATCCAAAGTGAATAACTGTAGATCAATAGGTCTGAATTAAGCAGAGAATTATCAGCACAAGTCAGTTTCAGTTTCTTAGAAAGGGATAACAGCATGAGCTGCATATAGGATGTTATCATAAGATATTATCACCTCTAAAAAAATCAATCCGCAAGACATCATACCGAATCAACAGTTTGACTCGATGCGAGTTAATTCTCGTTCTGTGGATGAAGATAGCAAAACACGGCAAGCACCGAGGCGAGACCTAGGCTTCATTCCATAGAGAACTCAAGAACTTGATTTACTATCTTCTTCTATGAAATCGCAATCAACTTGAATTCTCCACTGCGTCTGTCACCAACACAACTTCATCACCATAGTACTAAACAAATGCCAAAATCTACATTATCCACCTTTAGTCAAAAGTCTAAAGGCAAATACGGTTGAACTTAGGTAGTTGGCTGTGATGACCTGGAAATTTGGGCAATATCAATTTAATAATATTTATTAATAATTAAACTAAATTGATAATTTTCCTTTATAATTTTAATTTAAATTGGTAAATTTAATCTTTAAAGGGTAATAAATATTTAATATGGCAATATTTATTTATATCTTTTCTAACAATTTAAAATTGGTACGATTTATCTTTTAAAACTAATAAAAATTATTCTATATTATAATGTATATATTATGTATAGGAAATCTTTAGTGTTAAATAAAAGATGTGTTTTCAAATTGTAATATATATGTATGTATATATTATGATTTGAAGGCTGTTTTAAAATTTAATATAATTATTCTCAAAATTAATGTTAAAAATATTTTCTATTTAAAATATATATATATATATATATATATATATATATATTTGTATGTACTGAAGTTTTGGTTTGAATTTGATAAAAGTATTTTCAATTTTTAATATATATATATAAATTGTAATTTGGAAAGTATAATTTAATATAATACTTTTTCAAAGGGTATTTGGAATTTTAATTTATATTTCTTAAACAATCAAGATAATTATTTTGGATTCAAAAATATATGTATAAGATTTTATTTGTATATAATTTGTTTTATAATATTTTCTTTAAAGTAATTTATATATACATATATTTAGATAAGTGTTTATTTATTTTGTAAATTAAATACGAAAATTTTATATTAACATTTAACATAAATAAAATTTTTATTTAAAATGCTTAAGGACATGTGTTAGCATATAAGGAACTAGTTTAACAAATGTTACCTAAGTAACCTATCTACTAACAAGTGGCAAATTTATACTTAACTAAATTTAGACTATTTTAGATTATATTAAATATAATACTAAAGAAAATAATGAGTGATTCTTTCAGCTAGAAATTTTATCTCATCTTTTAAAACTGAAACAAAATTTCAGACAAAATATATGATAAAAGTTTCAGCCCGTTATCAACAACAATCTATGTCTTAAGTTTCTACCTGGAAACAAATTCAACTAATTAATCCAGCAAAGTCCTTTCAACATCAAATAATTCAAATTGAATGCAAAGATCTCAGATTTTCAACAATGAAGCAATTCAAGTTTCAAATCCAGTTTCAGGTTCTTTGCCTTTTCAACAAGTGAGTAAATGCCATTTTAAAAACAGTTTTAAAAATCTATGGATTAACTTTGATGCATGAGATGGATTGTATTGTGATGATGCATATATGTTTAAATGAATGTTATCCGTGATTGCATGTTGAATTGTGAAATGTCTGTGTATATTGAGGTTCATGTATGCATATATCCTCCCTATTTTTACTTACAGAAGTTGATTTCTTTAAGAAAAATTTAAATCTCTCAATAGGATCAATATTAGACTTTGATGTTTAATGAAAAAAGGTTGTTAAGGTATGATGAAAATTTTAAAAATAGTTTCAGGATTTTAAATTCAACAAATTTTTTTTTGAAAAGGGAAATAATAGTGAAACCCAAGTTTTATGTTAAAAATCAACTATATTAATTTCTAATTTGAATTACAGGAATGAACACGTGATCGAAAATCACAAATTTTGATATACATTACATGATTTTTAGGTTGTTAATTTATGGGAATTTTCGAGTTGTTTGTATTAGGTGTCTTGGGAGATTGCCGATGATCGGCGATGACTGGAGGGTCGGCGTTTGGGCTGGAGGTGGTCTGAGGCATGGGGGTCTCAGGAAAAATACTGGAAGTATTTTTCATTGGCCGAGGCAAGCAGGATTTGGCGAACTAGGGTTTAGGAAGGAGTTTTGCTCGACATAGTTGTCAAGCCATTTTTGACGTAGGTGGAGGTCCGGGTGCAATCGCGAGTTGAGGGATGGTGGCATGGTGATGCGTCGGTGATCTGGAAGGAATACCGGAGTTTCCAGTCGATGGGATCGTCGGTGGCGAGAGTTTTTGGTGGATTGAGTTGCTCCAGGTATTCGATCAATGGTCGAATTTTATTTCGATGATGAAATTTGTTTACTGGGTGTTTTCGTTTGGATCATCGAAGCAGGGGTGACTGATCGCAGGTCGGAGGATGATCGTGGTTGAGGCCAGTGCGACGTGCACGTTTTGTGTCAGGTGAAGAATCTGGGTTGGGACGAAGGCTGGGCTCGGGTTTTTCTCGTTTTTCCTCGCGTTCGTATCGAAGCAGATATAGGTGGTTGTCTCGAGTCAGACACAGGTTTAATGGGGTTTCGACTCGAATTTGGGCGGGTGCTCTATTTTCAGTATTTTGGTTTTAAAGCATAGGCAAAGTTTTGTAAAAATAAATCAAGTTAAATTGTAAAAGCAAGTTCTTTCAAACAAGGGGAAATCAAGATTTTAAGGGTGTTTAATTTAATATATTTCAATCTTTTGAAATGTTTAGAATAATTGATTTTAAAAGTAATTAACTAAATAAATTTGGAATTTTAATTCAAAGGTGTTTTCAATTCAAAATATTAGATCAACGTTTTTAAGTAGTTCAAACAAGTTTTATATAATAATGTTTCAAGTTATAAAGTTACATTCGAAGTAATTATAAAGTAATTATAATTAAATGGATAAGTTTAAAAGATATGATAATCAAGTTTCCAAAGATAAAATTTATTTAAGCAAGTTTGAAAAAGGTTTTCAAAGATTTTAAAATATCAAATTTAAAAGTTTAAATTGTTTGTTCTTAAGTAAAATTTGATGTTCAAATATATAATTGATTTTTAAATTGGTCTAATAAAGTAAAATGAATGAAATAAGTATTTAATTTAAATAAAGAGTTTATCGTTAAAGATTGAGGTTAATTAAGGATAATTAATTAATAAGATAAATTAAAGGTTAATTACCTAATTGTAATTTAAGAATAATTACTTGATGAAGTAATTAGTGAATATAATTAAGAAATGAATTAATTAAAGATTAAATGATGATTAATTAATTGGTTAATTAATTAATGTAATTAATTTTAGGTTAAGTAATTAGTCTAATTAATTAAAGATAATCACTTATTAATTAATTAAGTAATTACTTAGTGAAGTAATTAATGTATAATTACTAAATGTAATTAGTTAAAGAGAGATTACTTAATGAAGTAATTAGAGGATAATTACCTAATGAAAGTAATTAAGGGTTAATTACTTAGTGTAATTAATTTGGTAAATTAATTAATGTGATTAATTAATTAATGAATGTGATTAATTTAAGATTGATTACTAAATATAATTAATTAAAAGTGTGATAAATTAATTTAGGATTATTAATTAATGTAATTAATAATTACTTAATGAAGTAATTAAGGATTAATTAATTAGTGTAATTAATCAAAGGATTAATATAATTAATTTAGGAGTTAATTAATTAGGTAAGTAATTACAAAATGATTAATTACTGTTTATGATTAATTAAGGCCAATTAATTAGTGTGGTTAATTAAAGATTAATTATTAATTAATTAAAAGGTTACTTAATTAATGAGGATCATTAATGAATATAATTAATGAAATTAATCAAGGTTGATTAATGAAAGTGATTAATTAAAGCATGATTAATTAATTGTAATTAATTAAGGATCAATGTAGTTAATTGTAGTTAATTAATTAATGGAAGTAAATGGAGGATCATCAATTAATTTAATTAATGAAAGTGATTAAAGGTTAATTACTGTAAATGGTTTAGAATAATTAATTTTTGTAATTAATTAAAGGTTAATTACTTAATGTAATTAAAGAAAATTAATCAAGGAAGATTAATTAAGGTAGATCATTAAGAGATGATAAATTAATTAATTTGTAATTAATTACTGTTAAGTAAGCCGGATTAAGGTAATCTAAGTGGCTAAAGGTTAGCAATTAATTGAACCAGAGGTTAATTAAATTAATTAAGAGTGAATCAAACCAGTTATGGATGATTTAATGATATTGGATGATTTGGATGTGACATCTCTGATATATGATATGTGCTGCTTTATGATGTGAGATGTTTGGTTGATTTAGATAATATGGATTATCTATCTGTGATAATGTGAATCATCTATATGTGAATGTTATCCTAAATATAAGTTTAAATTGTTTAAACCTTTAGACAACTTGGACATTAAAATGGCGTTTTGGATTTCGGTGTGACCGAGATCGGATTTCCAGATTTGGATATCCGAAAACCATATCGATCCAAATTAAACGTTTGGTCGTGAATCCATGTGGAGTCCAAGATGAAGACTCGAGGTGTAAGAACTATTCATCGTTAAAAACTCTGAGGGTGATTCCAAGATGAGTTAACGGGACAGTACTTTTAGATTCGAGATGGAGATTCAGAGTGCAAGGGCTATGGTCGTTAACTCTGAGGGTGATTCCAAAATGAGTGTAACGAGATAGTGCCTTCGGTTTCGTTCTAACCCGAAATGAACTTGTATGGATTGAATGTTTTCAAAACATCGTCATGTGGACGATGAGCATTCTAAGATAGATGTGTTCTATAAAGGTAATCGTAGCCTCAAGCCTCATTAACCGGGAATGGCTAAAATAGGGGAGGTGCAGCAAGGTTAAGTGGGTAGCACCCAAGTAGGACGAGAGTTACCCCTGTCCAGAGGTCCCTTTCTATTTCGGCTTAGTGTGTGGTTGGTCGCGCCAACCCCGGAGTGGTCTTATTTGGGACCATCCAGTAAGGGATGGTTCTGGCCTTGTGTTGTAGGGGATTGGGAGTAATCCTCGGTATGGTGATCTAGGCCCCGTACTATGACGGGCGGTACCCCAGTAGCCATGCCATTGATGAAAACCCATTCTTCCTATGCGCCCTTTATGGTTTTGATTATAAACCTATGTATGCTGGAATTTAATAAATGTAACAATTTCGGCTATTTTCTATTTTACTTGAAAACCCTAGACACTATTATAATATCACTGGATTTCCTATCAAATGTTTTGGCTAGCGTAAGGTAAAATCCTTTCCATATTTATGTGTGGGAAGTCTTACGTTATACCTTTCTTTTCAAAGGGTTCATAAAGTTAAGCGACTTTAAACCGTTTACTCACACCAGACCCATGTCTGACCCAAGTATTTATTTTCTGTTTTATTAAACTCTTTGGTACTCATATTATGTATGATTAGTTAAGGGATTCAGGTTAGCTTTGATGAATTCTGGAGGAGATTTGGAGCAGGAGGCTTCAGCGTGTAGATATATAGAGTTTCCGCTATGATGATGTATTGTATTAATGATCTTGAATTGTATAATGGATAGAAATTTATAACTGTCTAATTTGTAAAGTACAGTTGTGTACTTTGATGTATATGATACTATGTAATATCTTATGTGACATATTATATTTCATTCGTTTTGCTGTGAGTATCTGATGTTGTTGAGTTTCTTCTTTCCTATCTTTTCTTCTTCTATCCCTTTCTTTCTTAAATCATGATGCGTCTTTCTGGTAGATGGAAGACGGGCGTGACACTGAATGCCCAAAGGAGATATGAATGGCGACAATCTAAGTGGGTGAGGTCGGCGTGATCCAATTAGACAATGTTTCAGAAGCTAAGGGTTAGTTTAAGGCGACGATGAAGTTCGGTGGGGTCAACGGCAAGAAGCTTCGACGGTGGAGAGCAGCGACGGCGATGGTGGAAGCAAAATTAGGGTTTGGATGCTTTGGATCGGATCGAAAGGTAATAGGCTCGGTTAACAAGTGAAAGCATAGAATGGCGGAAAGTTGACCCATGTTAAGTTAAATAAGAGATTGTACAAAAAAAATCTTCTAATTCCTTGGATCGCTAACGATCCACAGGCTATAAATCGCGATCCATTAAATTGCAACCAATTTCCTCTACACTTTCCAAGCATGATCCATGTGTTATTTGCAAGCTTCTGGAAAGTTGTGGGGTTGAAATTGATTCTTTGTTGTGAGTAATGACAATCACATCAGAACTCAACAGACGGCTAGATATGCAAAGCCAGATTCGCATGACGACCTCAACATGATCAATTGAACCTCACTAAAGGGAAACTCAAAAGCGATTACTTCTAGGGCATGCCTTGTTTCTGACGAAGACATACTCTGGAGGAAAATGTTAACCGGTTTTTTAATCCAGTATAATTCAATAGGAACTAGAACATTTATGGTAGGATGAAACAACTCAAGAATCAACCAAAAGAATCCGGAGAAGGAATTAAGAAAATCTCAAGAGATAAAAAACAAAAGTAGCCTAAGGGGAGGATCGCTAGCGATCCACAGATATCACTCATAGGACAATCTTTCTTCTTGTACCATGATCTAAAACGTTTTCTTGGGTTTTCCACCAAGTTTCATGATATTTTAAGCAAGCTAGTTCGAGAAGTGGGCACTTATCCGATTCCAGTAATAGCTTAATGCAATCTGCACATGAATCATCATCAAACCAAGGCATCTAATCATTAAATTGTATAAAGAGTTCCTATATAAGGCAAGGAACAAGTTCTAATCAAAACGAGCTGAAAGTAACAAACAACATGGATCGCTAGAGATTCATTATATTATGTCATTTCGCCATGAAACTTTGGGAGAATCTTCATACCTTCTGATGCAAGCTTCTAGCAAAGTGTAACAACACTTATTTTAAAACATTATTCAGAAGATTTAATTAGACAAATTAAATACAATAATGTGGAGACTAGAGTGATAAGGGGATTGAGATTTGAGATCTAATTAGGGTCGTGCTGTAAGAATGATTTATAAGTTAAACACTTAAGAGAATAGGGCATAGGTAATATAGGAATAGCCAACCCCGTAACCTTTAAAACCCTTACAACCTTCTCATTTTCATTACAATAAAACATAAATAAAAGGAAAACAAGGCCGAACATAACCCTAAGAAGAATAAGAAGAGCAAAATCCAATTAGAAGCTAAGATTCAAGTTAATAAAATTAAAGCAAGAACAAATCTCAAGTTCCTTATCCAAACAGAGTATATAATGATTAAACCATCTTATATGTATCTTCTTGAACATTTAAAATTCGATTTTAAGGTTTAAAATCGTTTGGATGGATGAATGATGATATGCTTTAAGTATATGCTATGTTACAATTTAAACAAGGATTTTTGCGAGATAATATAATTCGATTTTGAGATTAAAATCATGCAAATTGGTTTCAAAATGCCATGGATTTTGATTATGTTATGTAGAATATTATTTTGGAGATGGGTTTAAATCCCCTTAATATTCCAAGTTATGGATATTTATTATGAATTTTGAATGGAAGAAATAAATAATTTTGGGTTTAAATTATTTACAGGTAAATAGGCACAAGGAAGAAGTTACAAAAAATTTAGTCTCAGGGACGACAAGTTTGTTTTTTAGTCTGAAGGACACTATTTAGTGTAAACTGAAAATGATAGGTACAACTATCATTATGTGAATTACACTAAAAAGTGTCCTTCGGCCTGAAAAACAAACTTCTTGTCCCTGAAACTAAAATTTTTTCTAACTTTTTCCTTGAGCCTAAAAAACCCAAATTATTTAAGACAATTAAGTATTGTTTTCGATTCTGAAATTTATTTATGTTAGAAAACTTATTAAAACTAAATTATCTTGATTTTTAGGGAATTTTCTTAAGTATTTTACTGTGGCTACAAAATTATTTAAGTTAAGAGACTTAAATGTTTTACATGTTTTGTTAAAGAGGATGGCTTATTTGTTAAAATATTTTTAATTATAAATTTTGAATTCAGCTGCCTTTTTAGAAAATAATTTTGATAAAGACCAGGCAACCAATTATATTTTGAAAAAATTGGCAAGTTAGGTAAAAATGAATTTTATTGAAAGGCAATAAACTATTTTTGTTTCGAATTACAACCTTGCCACTTCCTTAGCTTGCTTCCGTCATCATGCCCAGTTAGACCTTTTGCACCTATTCGAAACCAATGCACATGATACCAGGTAATTGGTATGTACTGTAATGGAAAAAGTGGAAGAAATATTGGTGCTGAAGGCATGCTTTTGAAAGGGTTGAAGCCACTCTAATTAGTTTTCAAATCAATCAACTTACCTTTTTTGAAAAAGGGGCTTTCGAACAAGTTGCCCCTTACCTTTGTTTTGTTTTTAGAAGGGAGCTTACGATAGAGTTGCTGCTTACTTTGTTTTTAAAGAAGCTTTCGAAAGAGTTACTGTATTTTGAACCTATTCGATACTTAACTGCTGCTTTCATACCTTTTGAATTGATTAAATGCCACTTTTCTTTATAGCCTTGTATCAATGAGTTCAAAAGGAAGGCTTTCGTTTTATTAACATTAAAGTCGCTATCCCAATGCTTTCAAAAGGGTCCTTTTAGCCACTTTTATAAATGGTTTCAAAAGCAATGGTTTGGAATGGATGGTATCGAAGCTATCCTATTCCATAATTCCTTTTTCTTAAGGTTAATCCTTTCGAAAGCAAAGCTTTTTCTTTTGTTCTCTTTGACCCGGTAATTATATTTAATGTTAAACCCAATGATTTCGAATGGGATACTTTCAAATTGTTTAGAAGCTATGCTTCCATAAATTCTAATTAAACTAAATGCCTTCGAAAGGTTGTTTTTACTGTTTTGAAAGGTATATCTTTAAGTGTTTCAAAAGGAAGGTTTCAATGCTTTTGAAAGATATGTTGATTTGTCTCGAAAGAGAACATCTAAGGTTTTAAGTAATGATACCAAGGGTTTACAATTTTCTACAATTTTTAATGATAGGAAAGATCTTAATAACATTGATTAATGATATTAACTATAAAGGTTTGCAAATTATTTTGGAAAGTAAAATTTGATTTTCCAACAGATTTTGGAAAGAGTATGAAAAGAGAATTTGTTTTCCAATAAAAATTTGACAAGAGGCAAGAGTTGGTGGAAAGTATTATCTTTAAAAGGAAATAATTCAACTTTCAAGCTAGTTAAAGAAATATCATTCCGTTTGTTGATGCCACCCAATATTAATGGCACCCTTTGTCGGTGTTAACCCACCTTTCGGCAAGGCCATGGACAAGCGAATTTAACTAAGTGGACTTCACAATTATCGAGGTTGAAATATGATAGATTCAGTTTAGAGGGATGGAATTCACCTGGATATGCCGATTGAGGTGAGGTTATGCTGCTCGGCATGAAGTTGAGGTTATGCCGCTCGGTATGAAGGTGAGGTTATGCCGCTCGACATCGAGTTGAGGTTATGTCACTCGGCATTGAGGTGAGGTTATGCCACTCGGCATTGAGGTTAGATTATGCCGCTCGACATGGAGTTGAGTTTATGCCTCTTGGAATGGAGGTGAGGTTATGCCGCTCGGCATGGAGTTGAGGTTATGCCGCTCGGCATCGAGTTGAGGTTAGGCCGCTTGGCATTGAGGTGAGGTTATGCCGCTCTGCATTGAGACGAAGTTATGCCGCTTGGCATGGAGTTGAGGTTATGCCACTCGGCATTGAGTTAAGGTTATGCCGCTCGACGTTGAGTTGAGGTTATGTCGCTCAGCATTGGTGAGGTCAGGGTAACTCGGCATTAGTGAGGTCAGGGTCGCTCGACATTGTTTGAGATGGCTCGGCATTGTGGTGAGGGTGGTGTGGCTCGGCATTGTGGCTCGGCGTTGTGGCTCGACATTGCTGTGAGGCCGGCGTGGCTCGGCATTATGGTGAGGCTGGTGTGGCTCGACATTGTAGAGGTATGTGGCTCGGTGGAAGGCCTTGATGGGCCTATACCATTCAGAAAGCTCAACAATTCATGATTTGTCTATAAATACAGCGTGTCGGGGTTCAGAAAAGGGATCTCCGGTCAGCTCTCGAACTTTCTCTTCTCTAAGGCGAAAGCACTTAGCCATTGTCAAACTTTGGATTGTAACCGTAATTGATTATTACATCAATAAAAAGGAAATTTTTGGAGTGAACGTAGGCCGAAGTTAGTTGAACCACTATAAAATCTGTTATGCTTTACTGCTTTCGTTTTATTTTTTACTGTTCTTCACATTTTCTCTACATACAGTCTATCTATGAGCTGTGACTGGTACTTGGTGCTTTCGTCTGGATTTGGGTGTTAGTGACCAATTTTGGCACTAACATTTTGGTGCTTTCACTGAGAAAGCTAGCACTTAGGAATTTTAGAGCTTGGATTTTGGATCAAAAAGCTTAGGAACTCAGATTTTGGAAAGCAATGGCTAGACCACCAACAAGGAAGCAAGCATCGGAAAGGAGAAATCAGGAAGTAAGTCAAGTGGCCTCTTCTGGAGCTAGAGAGTATCATGCATCCGTCTACATAACTCGGGACGAAATGCAGGTTATGATGAATTCTATGCAGGAGTAGATGATGAAATGGCAAGAGGAGATGATGCGGGCTCTTCTAAGGAAATTTAGACAATGAAGAACTACAGGTTCTCAAGTTCTAGGAACTGGACCAGAGGAACTCAACCAGCAGATGGATGGAGTGCTTTAGCAGGGGCAGCTCCCAGTCAACAAAATACTAACAATCTGGATGGACCTAGACTCAAGGGCACGCCACCGTGTAACGCTGGACCAGTTTATGAAGGGATACTGGATGACGCTAAGCGGCCCGACACCAACAGGAATACAGGAGTGTGTGATGAGGAATATGTGCTAGATTTCCCTCGGGGACTTGGAGGGCATTTTGGAAACATGGATAGGTGGCAACCCTTGGTTGGAAACGTCAGATTGGTTTACATTATAAGGCGGACTATTGGCGGAGGTATGACAAATAGGGATTCAGAGGAAGTCAATAGAAGTCCGTTTACCCGAAACACCACGATAGCTAGGGATCCGCTCGATTTCAAACTGTCCACTCTGGAAGTGTACAACGGGAAGACGGATCCAACTGACCACTTGATGAGGTACACTAGGCATATGGAAGTGCTGGGGGCAACAAATGAGGTTATGGCCCGATGTTTCCCCCTGTACTTGACTGATATAGCTGCCTTGTGGTTCAAGCAGCTGGAGGATGGATCCATTGGAACATGATGGAACTGGTGGACAGGTACTTAAGTCAGTTTTAAGTTCACATAAAAAGGGCCAAATAACGTGATGACGTCAACGTCAGTTAAACAAGGGGCTGAGCAGATGAATCGCTCAGGACATTCTTAACTTGATTTAATGCAGCAGTTGCTTCAGTGGATCGGCCGGATCCATCAATGGCTCTGATGGCTGCGGTATCAGGAGTCAGAGATAATTCGGATTTCAAAGTATCATTGGTACGGGACCCACCGTTGGATCTTGGGGAATTCTTCCATGAAGCTAAGAGATTTCTCCAACGGGAAGATGCATGCTTGGACATGAGGTCAAAGGAAGTAAACCTGGTTAAGGGTGGACGACTACCTGGCAAAAGCTCGGGTAAGGACAAGGATGAAGGGAAAAGAAAATGTTGGGGAGAATCAAAGTTCTCCACCTACACCGGACCAAATGCAACATTGGAACGAATATTCTTAGATACTCGAGATCGCCTTCCGTATCGAAGGCCTACGAGGAGGGAGTCCATAGAACGTGAAAGGGCGTCGGGAAGGCACTTTCTTTTTCATGACCTGGACGGGCATGATAATAACAGCTGCCGGCATTTGAAGGACATAATCGAGGAGCATGTTAGGAATGGTCAGTTGCGACAATATGTCGGAACTTGAAATGTGGCGGTGGAACAAGAGCAACCACCGTCTACCTTGAACGACGAGGGCAAGAGGCCCAGGAATGGTGGACGGTTGGTCATCAACTAATCTTGATGGTTTGAAATAAGTAACAAACTCTAGGCAATCGGCTAAATCATTTACTCATGTACGGGGTCGGAGATAACCCTCAGGCATGCCTTGAGATGATGATTTACCGAGACGCCTCGGTTTGTGAAATCTATTTTTCCCTTTAACTTGGAAATTTGCTTTTTCTGGTTTCGTTATGGAGTTTGGTTTGAACTCCCTATTTTGTTTGTTTTTTGGTTTGGATTTTTGATATGGATTTCAGGATTTCTGGTTTTCTGGTTGGATTTGGACTTCGGATTGGATTTTGATTTTCCTTTGAATTTTGGCTAAAAGGTCATCGAGTATGGACTATGCTCGGCAAGGGTCCGGAGAGACCAGGATTGGCCTAGGATTTAGGCCCTATGTTATCGGTTATTATTACGGGTCGTTGAGTATGGACTATGCTAGGCAAGGATCCAGAGCGACCGGGATTCGGCTTAGGACTTAAGCCACGACATTATTTGGTGTTCAGGGACACTGAACCAGGAACACCATAGAATTATTTAACATAGGTCGTCAAGTGTTGATTGCGCTTGGCAAGAACCCAAAGAGGTTACGAATTTGGATATTGGCCATGAACAGCTAAGGATTCGGGCATGGACCCGAAATGGTTCAGGATTTGGACATCGATCCGGAGAGGTCATGGACGTGGTTATTGGTTGTTGGATATGGGTGGATTAGAACTCTGTTGTTGAGTTTAGATGGATATGGATTTGGCTAAGGATTTGGCTACTGGATTCGGAATCGGATATCGACTCAGAGAAGTCGTAGACTCGGATAAGGATACGGCGATGGCATTTGGATAAAATGGATTGGATTATGAATCGAAAAGTATGGATGTAACTAACAAACATACTTCCGATATTGGACTTGAGACTATTCAAAACACACCTTCCAATAGCAAGGCATGTGTTGGGAGGCAAATGTTAACTCGGCTTTTGGTAAGGCATGGATTTAACTAAGTCGACTTCACAATTATCGAGGTTGAAATATGATGGATTCGGTTTAGAGGGATGGAATTCACCTGGATATGCCTATTGATATTGAGGTGAGGTTAAGCCGCTCGACATGGAGTTGAGGTTATGCCGCTCGATATGGAGGGGAGGTTATGCTGCTCAACATCGAGTTGAGGTTATGGCGCTCGGCATGGAGGCGAGGTTATGCCGCTCGGCATGGAGTTGAGGTTATGGTGCTCGGCATGGAGGCGAGGTTATGCCGCTCGGCATGGAGGCGAGGTTATGCCGCTCGGCATGGAGGCGAGGTTATGCCGCTCGGCATGGAGGCGAGGTTATGCCCCTCGGCATCGAGGCGAGGTTATGCCCCTCGGCATCGAGGTGAGGTTATACCGCTCAACATCGAGGTGAGGTTATGCCGTTCGGCATCGAGTTGAGGTTATGCCGCTCGACATGGAGTTGAGGTTATGTCGCTCGACATTGGTGAGGTCAGGGTCGCTCGGCATTGGTGAGGTCAGGGTCGCTCAACATTGGTAAGACGGGTCGACATTGTGGTGAGGCTAGTGTGGCTTGGCATTATGGTGAGGACGTTGTGGCTCGGCATTGCGGTGAGGCTAGTGTAGCTCGGCATTATAGTGAGGCCGGTGTGGCTTGGCATTGTGGAGGTACGTGACTCGGTGGAAGGCCTTGATGGGCCTAAACCATTCAGAAAGCCCAACAACTCAGGATTTGTCTATAAATACAGCGTGTGGGGGTTCAAAAAAGGGATCTCCGGTCAGCACTCGAACTTTCTCTTCCCTAAGGCTAAGGCACTTAGCCATTGTCAAATTCTGGATTGTAACCGTAATCGATAATTACAGCAATAAAAAGGAAATTTATGGAGTGGACGTAGGCCGGAGTTAGCCGAACCACCATAAAATATGTTGTTCTTTACTGCTTTCGTTTTAATTTTTATCGTTCTTCACATTTATACTCTCTACATACAATCTATCTGTGAGCTGTGACTGGTACTTGGTGCTTTCGTTTGGATTTGGGTGTTAGTGATCAATTTTGGCGCTAACAGTTGGAGACATCAAAGATGATGCATAACACAATATTGACGTCATACTTTGTTGACGACATCAATGTCGATGACACCCAATATTGATTCCACCCTTTGTTGACGACATCAATGTCGATGCTACCTACAACATCAATGTTGATGTCACCCTTTGTTGATGACATCAATGTTGATGCCACCCATGATATCAATGTTGATACCACCTACGACATCAATGTTTTGTCACCCTTTGTTGATGACATTAATGACGATGCTACCAAGTATTGGCGACATTAATTTTGATGCCACCTATAACATCAATGTTGTGTTACCCTTTGTTGATGACATTAAAGATGATTCCACCCAATGTTGATGACATCAATATTGATGCCACCAACTACATCAATGTTGATACCTCTAATACCGTTGTAACCTTTTGTTGACAATATCAATGTTGACACAACCTACGACATAAATGATGTTGCCACCCAATGTTGTTGTCATCCTTTGTTGACGAAATCAATGTTGATTCCACCTACGACATTAATGTTGATGCCACCCAATGTAGATGCCACCCTTTGTAGACGACATCAATGTTGATGTCACCAAGTTTTATGCCACCAGTCTAGAATTATAACAACTAGTTTTGTGCTGCCAGTCTAGACTTATAACTATTTTATGCCATCAAGTTAGTGCTTTGGCCTAAGATTTTGGTTAAGTAACGGACGTAGTTTTCCTTGTTTAATTTAAAGAATGGTCTTAAGTATTTTCTCAATGTTAAAATAAATGGTTTTAGGGAAATAAATGGTGTTTTAGTCCAATTTTGTGTGAAGTGTGCCAACGGAAAATATTACTTAATTTCAAGTAATTTTATTCTGTATGTGGCTATTGATTGAACATAGTTTACTGAATGATGTTATATATTCTTGTTATCAATTGATCGGTTAAATTTACATATTCTATCATTGCCATACTCACATTTTATGACCCAGCACTTCATCTTGGGATTTTTATGGCAGAAGTATCAATTAGGTTGTCCCAGTAGTGAGTGTGGTCAGACTAAACTCCAGAGTAAGTAGAATTGCATCCATGAGATTAGATAGATCTATTATGTTAGGATCTCTAATTTGATCAAAAGATATGACTCATGAATTTAAAAGGAAAAAAAAACAGATAAGAGTGTAGGTGAACCGATATAGGGTTGCACCCTATGCTTCAGCCATTAGTCGCTGGTTGATAAAGGTTCATGATTCCAATGCATAAGGATTTGTTTGTAGTGAGAATAAAACACGATGTTAACGCACAAAAAGGAACTCGTAGCTCTATGTGCTTACCCGATTATTTAAGTTGTTTTACTCCTAACTGTATTTGGAGATTTATGGACATCTGATTATGTTTTGGGGTGAGTCCGCCCAATAAGTTATTGGTTTTCTTGTGAAACCATTAGGTTCATGTGACCCTAGGAAAAATATGATTTGAGATAAACAGTCTATTTTTGGAAAGGGTAAACTTTATGGTGTACATAACCCTAGGATAACTGATGAGTCAGGCATACTTAGATTGCATTAAGCTTATGATCGTGTGATGTTTTGGTTAATCATCGTGGTTGTAGGTGCATGATTTATGATTGACATTTTTGGATAAGATACTAGTGAGTGGAATACCTGTTTTGCTCAACGGCATAGTCTCACTGATATCTATTTGGTTTGAGATGGAATATTATTATTCACACCAGACTTTTGGTCCAATCCGAAGTTTTTCATTTTCCCCCCTAAACTCTTGGGTACTCGTCAGAGTAGGCCGAATGTAAGGATTTTCAGGTTAAACGGATAAGCTTCCGGAGACTTGTAGGAGGCGAATTAGCTAATTTTAATAGCTTTTATTTCCGCTATGTTCTTTAAAGCTTATGCTATGTTTGAATGGATGTAGTGACAAATTTATAACTGTAAAGCATTAGACTCTAATCAACCAAGGGGGCTCATATGTCGCTCTTGGAATATTTTGAAATTATTATATTATCTCTAAACCTGGGCGATAGACATGCTTATGTAATGAATGAGAAAATCTTATTTCTAAAATGTAATGAAAGTTTGATTAATGAAAAGTGTTTGAAAATTTTCATATTCATGTGCTTTTGATATTATTAATATAATTAACATAACCGCACTTTGTCTTTAGAGAATAATATCGTTGATCAAAGTTTATGAAAAATTTAAAAGATCAAAAGGTTTTTGAAGACATAATCCAAATAAATCAGAGAATAAGATTGGAGAATGAGATAACGCTATAGTAATGTACTTGTATTATATATATAAGTATGTATCTTATCTTTATTCTCCTCTCTCCCTTAGAACTTTCTTCTGTATCTTGCAAAGATCCATATACAGATTCAAAGGAAGCAAGATATTAAAGCAGGAAATGGAAGAGTGAATCTAGGTAGAGCGAGCACCACAACAAATGGAAATGCTCGACCCAATACTAGTAGGAATCATGGTCAACAAGAAAATGCTAATGTAGGTGCTGAAACTCCACTAGTAGATATAGGGACCATGTATCAGTTCTTTGTCAATATGATGCAAGCTGGAGTTGTTGCTGGTTTGGCTGGAAGAAATGTTGCTGATACGAGTGGTGAAAATCCTGAGGTACTTGTTGTTAACAACTATGCTAAGTTGAGCCAAGATTATACTAGTCTTGGTGGAAAACCTTTTCTAGGAATGGAGGATGCTATTGAAGTTGGGAATTGGCTGTTGCACTGTATGAGAATTTTTGCTGACTTAGGTTCGAGTGATAAGCAGAAGAGAAGGTTGGCTTCAAGGCTGTTGCAAGGAGCTGCTTTTTACTGGTGGATGGTGGGACAATGTGATCTTAGGTGTACCTGAGGAAAAATTGACTTAGGTTGAGGATTGAAGAAGGTTTGAGGAGAGTTTCTTGTTTGAGGTAGCCAATCAAACTTGCTTAGGAAGTTTGCTGATTTGGAGCAAGGATAAATGTCGGTGTTGGAGTATGTGACTAAGTTTGACGAGCTATCCAAGTATGGATATGCTACTATAGATACAATGATCAAGAGGAATGAGAAGTTCATCGGGGGTTTGAAGCTGGAGAGTGCCAGAGCAACAATACCATATCTCTAAGATCCGTGTAATGTAGTGGTATAAATAGTAATAAGTAATAAGGAGATGCTTTCGACTTTTGGGAAGGAGAACTCAATGGAGGCCCAAAGTTCTCAGGGTAAGAGAAGGAAGTTCTTCAAGAAGAAGGTAGCTCAGAGGACGGGAGGTGCTAAGAAAAAGAGAGTGGATGTTGTTTGCTATAGCCGTAATAAGAAAGGACACTCTGCAAATGAGTGTCGCTCCGTTAATGGAAAGAAGGCTGCAAGATAGAAGAACGTGAAGTGCTATAACTACAACCAGATGAGGCATTATAGGAATGAATGTCCAATAATGAACAAGACTGAAAAAAGGAAAGTTTTTGTTGGAACCATCAGCTTCTAAAGCGACGATAGAAGAGAAAGGAAAGTTTACGATGGAAGGTATGCTTTTGATTCATGGCATTGCAGTTGAAGTATTTTTTGATACCGGCACATCACATTCTTTTGTCTCATAATGTTTGATAGATAAGTTAAAGCTAGAACCATCACGCCTTATTACTTAAGGCTTACAAATTCGATAGAAGGTTATGCAACTCTTGGGATGGAATGACTATTTAGAATTTGAGCTTTTAGGTCATTTCTTTACCTGCAATTTGTATGTGTTTAACTTTGTGAATTTTTAGAATATTCTGGGTATGAATTGGTTAAGCCGATACGATGCTATGGTATTTTACTAGGAAGATATCACTAAGATACCCTAATAACCATGATCAAATTATATACTCGGTAGAAAATTCAAGGTTATATATTTGTGCTTTATTGGGCACAATCTAAGTGGAGGATGAAGTGCATCGGGTTGTTATTGTAAGAGAGTATGTAGATGTTTTTAGCCAATTACAGGATTATACCAGAACGACCTATTGAGTTTTGAATATATCTTGTACCTGGAGCTGAACTTGTGAGTAGACCATCAAGCAGAATGACACCTACTGATATGAAAGAGTTAAAGGTGCAGCCGGTGGACTTAGAAGGAAAGAATTTTATTAGACCAAGCAGTTCGCCTTGGGGAGCGGTCGCAGTGTTCGCAAAGAACTGAATGGCCATTGATGATGTGTATTGATTATCGTAAGTAGAATGAGAAGATGATAAAGAGTATCTTTTGCGGAGAATATATGATTTGTTTGATCTGTTCAGTGGAGCTAAAGTATTTTCCCAATATGATTTCGAAATAGGGTTCCATCAATTAAGAGTGGCATAGGATAATATTCTATTAATGGCAGTTCAAACAAGATATGGTTTATATGAATGGTTAGTCATTCCCTTTGGACTAACCAATGCGCCTGCTTGCTTTGTGGATTTGATGAATAAGATATTCCAAGGTCATTTGGAAAGATTCATGTTATATTTATAGATGACATTCTAATATATTCTAAGAACGAACGAGACCATGAGATTCATCTTAGAATGGTGATAAAGACGTTGAGACAATATCAATTAAAAGCGAAATTTTTTAAATGTCATTTTTGGAAGAAAAAAGTGAAGTTCCTTAGTCATGTAGTCTCATAAAATGAGTTACCCGTAGATCCAACTAAGGTTTAAGTTATTAATAACCAAAAAAAGATTTGGGACTATGATCGAGATAAGAAGTTCTTACGGTTGCTAGCTATATTAGAGAATCATCAAAGATTTCTCTCATATAGCAGCACCTATAACTAAATTGACAAGGAAGGATGTAATGTATGTTTGGACTGATAAATGTATAGAAGCATTCTTAAAGCTAAAACATTTATTAACTAATTCGTCCATGTTAGTTCTTCTAGATAAAAATCAAAATTTAGTGGTGTATACTGATGCATGTGGAGTAGGGTTAGTAGCTATGTTAATGCAAATAGGTAAAATGATTGCCTATGCTTCTGATAGCTTCGACCACTTGAAGTTAGATATCCGACTCATGATTTAGAGTTGGCAGCAGTGATTTTTGTTTTGAAAGTATGGATATACTGTCTTTTGGGAGAACAATTTAAGAATTTATGGATCATAAGTCTTTGAAGTTTTTATGCTCTCAAAAGGAGCTGAATACGAGACAGCAAAGGTGGCTAGAGTTTTTGGCAGCTTATAATTTTGATATTAAGTAAACGCCAAGAAAAGAAAACAAAGTTGTAGATACACTTAGCAAAAACATCAGAGTATGGTGTTAGCTATGTTAACAGAAAAGAAAGATTAAGAGGTATTGACTACTTGTGGTGTGAGGT
Organism: Allium cepa; assembly: GCA_030765085.1. Lineage (NCBI taxonomy): Eukaryota > Viridiplantae > Streptophyta > Magnoliopsida > Asparagales > Amaryllidaceae > Allium > Allium cepa. The sequence continues at coordinate 54,084,691 of CM060935.1, read as the reverse complement.
TAAGGTCGACGACTTGTTCTAGTCGGAACACCATAATGTTATCATGTTTGGAAGTTTGCCCAGTAATGATCGAAAGGATTGTTTCTAAGTAGAAAGATGATTCATTGCTAGCTGAATGGATTGGAAGGCTTAAAGAGGGAACTCAGATTGATGATTTAAAAGGTTTTAGTCATGAGCAGAATGGATGTTTGAGGAAGAAGGGATGGTTGTGTGTTTCAGATATTTGTACAATGAAGGAAGTTCTTGGGGAGTGTCATCGACTGAAGTTTATTATTCATCATAGAGGAACTAAAATGTATCAGGATATGAAGAGGTGTTTTTTCTAGGAAGGAATGAAAAGATATGTAGGCTTATGGGTAATACAATATTTGAATTTCCAGCAAGTAAAAGCCAAGCATTAGAAACCAAGTGAATTGCTTTAACCTTTAGAAGACCCACTTTGAAAATGGGATTCCATATCCATGGATTTTATTGACGGGTTGCCAAGGTCGAATAGAGGAAATAAGAGCATATGAGTTGTGGCAGATAAACTGACCAAGAGTGCATACTTTATTCCCATTAAGTCGACATGGAGGCACATATCTTAGCGAAATTGTTTATGGAGAATATTGTAAGACTGCATGGGATTCCTAGTAGTATAGTTAGCGATAGTGATAATTTATTCATTAGTGAATTCTAGAAAAGTCTACAAGAAGTACTAGGTACCAAGATGAGGAGGAGTACTGCTTACCATCCATAAATGGATGGGCAAACAGAAAGTTTTAACAAAATTCTTGAAAAATTATTAAAGGCTTGTGTACTAGACTTTGGAGGGTCATGGGTAGACCATTTGCACTTAGTTGAGTTTTCCTATAATAATAGTTATCAAACTAGTATAGGAATGATACCTTTTGAAGCTCTTTATAGGAGGCCATGTAAATCAGTAGCATATTGGTTAGAGACCGAAGACAGATTGGTTCTTGGTCCAGATATGACGAGAGAAGCCACAGAAAAGATTGAGTTGATCCGAGCAAAGATGAAGGAAGCTCAATCTAGTAAGAAAAGTTATGTAGATAAGAGTACAAGGATTTAGAGTTCTCGGTTAGAGACCATGTTTTTGTTAAAGTATCATCGATAATAGGTGTGATGCGATTTGGAATGTCGAGGAAATTGACACTAAGATATGTTGAACCATTTTCCATTACAGAAAGGATCAGAAAACTCGCTTATTAGATAGGGTTACCGAATAGTTTGGCAAGAGTTCATAATGTTTTTTATGTTTCTCATCTTAGAAAGTTTATTCGTGATCCAGAGACTACTATTGCACCGACAACATTAGAAGATTTAGTAATGGAACTAAATATGAATTTTGTGAGGCAACCAGTTCGTGCTGTAGCAAGAGATGAGAAGAAGTTAAGAAAAAAGATAGTCAAGTTAGAGAAAGTTCAGGGGAATGACAACAAGAAAGACTGTACTTGGAAGACAGAGGATATGATTAGAGATATTTATCCAGAGTTATTTTGATGGTATGTTCTATATTTGTCACATAAGGTTTTTGTTAGTTTGATAGGCTAATATTGTTGTTATGTGTTGTTACAGATGGTTGCATGGCTGATATGCTTATTATGATCCTTATCGAATTTCAAGGATGAAATTCTTTAATGAAGGGGCCTGTAATACCCCCAATTTTTGTTTAACACTATTCAGGATATTTATTTAGATAAATTAAATTGAATAATGTATGTGATGTTATGGAGAGAATGAGATTTTTAATTAATTGGAGCCATACATTAAGTAATCAACTAACAAGATTGTTTAAACTTAGAAAAGAATAAATGAAAGGGGCATAATAGGAGTAGTTCCTTATTTCATTCCCTTAGCTCTCCCTCTCTCATTTCGTTCTCATTTTCATTCTCAAATAATCAAAACCTAACTTAAAGAGGCTGGCCATTACAAGAAAAAGAAAGAATAGGAAAACCGAGGGATTCAAGGTAAAAGCATAAGGAAATCAATCTTCAAACAAATCTCAATCTCTCTTATCAAATCTAAGGTGAACAGTAGTATCCATCTCATTTAATTTTGTTTATTTTCAGATCTATGGAAGATTTACGATTTGGTTATGATAATATGTCACGCCTGATTGATTATATCGTTATTTGATTGTACGATGATTTATTGGAATTTTTATGGAATTATTCTCAAGGGTTTTAAAAGTAAAAACATAGTTTTTGATCTACAATTGACTTGAAATTCAGATATATTGCTTTAAACATTACTTGGGAGATGGTTTTTAATTTCATAATTTTCCAAGTTCATATAAATATTTTATGAATTTCTTAAGATGGAAAAGTGTTTATTTCGGGTTTTAATTATTAAAAATAATAAAATTAATATTTTGGTCCTGAAATTTTTATATATGAAAGAAGAGGGAAAATTAGATTTGTGGTGATTTTCCCCAAGGGTTTATGATTTTCTATGAATTGTTTATGATAGAAAAGCTCTTACTTAATATTAATTAATGATATTAATTATAAAGGTTTGAAAATTACTTTGGGAAAGTAAAATGCATTTTTGAAAAAAATTCTGAAAAGAATATGAAAAAAGATTTGTTATATAATTTTTTTATAACAAGAGGCAGAGTTGGTAGAAATTATTATTTATAACAGGAAATAATTTAGTTTTCAAGTTATTTACATAATTGTCATTCCTTTTCTTGATGCCACCCAATATTGATGCCATCCTTTGTTAACGACATCAATGTTAATGCCACCCAATATTGATGTGATCTTTTGTTGATGATATCAATGTCGACGCCACCCAACGTTGATTCCATCCTTTATTGATGACATTAATGTTGATGACACTCTTTGTTGATGACATCAATGTTGATGCCACCTAGTTTTATGCAACCAATCTGGACTTATAGCGACCAGTTTTATGCCGCCAGTCTAGACTTATAACGACCAGTTTTATGCCCCCAGTCTAGACTTATGACACCTTGTTTTATGCCATCAATTTAGACTTATGATAACTGTTTCAGGATATTAGATTAGTGCTTTGGCACAAGATTTTGGTTAAGTAATGAGTGAAGTTTTGCTTGTTTTAAGAACGATTTTAAGTGGTTTCTTAATGTTAAAAATAAATGGTTTCAACGAGTAAACGATATTTTAGCCCAATTTTGTGTGAAGTTTGCCAATGGAAAATATTACTTAACTTTAAATAATTATATTGTGTTTTTGAATATTGATCGAACATAGTTTACTGAATGATGTTATATGTTCTTGTTAAAATTGATTAGTTAAATTTACATATTTTATCATTGTCATACTCATATTTCATGATCCAACACCGCATCTTGGGATTTTGGGTGTAACGACCCAGAATTTCAGTCATTTGAAATTCGTATATTTAATTGATTTTAAATATTCACAAGTTAATTTAATAAGCTGAATAACTTATATTTCGAATATATGGATTTAATTGGATAATTAGATTATTAATTTAATATTTGAAATTATGTAAATAATTGGATTTTGAATTATATGTGAATAAAAATGATTTATAAAGTTGATATAAATTTTATTTGAATTAGAGTGATGTTAGAGTAATTTTGAAATTGTTTTTAAAGTTAAGTTCCAGAAATTGAATATTTTAATATTTAACTAACGAGCGAAAATAGTCATTTTTCGTACAGTTTTGGATTTTGACGAAACTAGTTTCATTGTATCCGTAATGTTATGTTATTGTAAAATTTTAAATTTCGTGTCAATCGGATTTATGGTTTGTCCGGGGCAAGCTACAACGCGTAGAAATTTGTTTAAGTAAATTTTAAATTTAAATAAATCGATTCAAAAGCCTATATTCCAAATTCGATCGAATTGGCTCCCGATATATATTCCTTTATGTTCGAAATAGGGGTAAAACATTATAAATGCCCGGCGGCATGCTTTGTTTCGAATTTGAAAATTTTTCGAATGAATAGTGCGCGTAAATTTTCTATATAAGGCCAAAATTATTTTCATTTTTATCAAAACCCTAATGGAGCTAGGGTTAGCCACCGATTATATATCAATGGATGAGAATTTCGAAACTTCTTCCCTTATTCTCTCTCAATCCACTCACTTTCATCAAATACTTTCAACTACAAAATGATAGAGCTTCACGAGATCTTCACATCCATACGGGGATGATCGATTTTAGTCGAGTAAATCGACAGAAATTCGTATTTGAACATCGTACGTTTCGTTGCATTTTTCGAGGCCATCAGACGGCTGAGTTCAACAAGGCTTCGGTCGTGGTTGGCGCATGCATAGGCAGAGAGAATGGTGGTCTCTGATCGTCGAATGAGTGAGAGATGGTGGTGGGGCGATCGACTTTAGTTCGGCGTGTTTATGGGTTGTTATTCGAGCGGGGAAGGAGAAGTAAGACGCAGCAAGGTTTGGTCAAAGCAAAATCGGCTGAGATAAAATAAAGGTTATAAAAATGAAAATAAAACAAAATTGTAAGTTTATATATTTTAATTTCGTATAAACTTTGTAATGCTATAACTTTGTCATTTGAGGTCCGTTTCAAAAGAAACGAATTGCGTTGGGTCTGTATTGACGAGCACTACATTTTAGAGCTGGTTTGGAGTTGATTGAAGCTAGTGTAAATTTTGGGTAAAATTAAATGGCTATTTAATTTTATTCGGAATAAAACACTACAATTGCTATTGGAAACAATGTGAGTATAAATCACTCTTTTTGACTCACTGATATTTTTATATAAGTGAGAATAAATATTGTTTATGCTGATTGATGATTGTTTGGATAATATATGATATATTATCCATATATAGATTGGTATTTGGATATATTCCTACCTATTGGAGCAGATGAGACCCTATACGTTCCCGTATATGAGAGATGTCCCTTTGTACGTGCGTCTACCTCGAAGCGAACATTGTACACATATTCTAATATGTATATTTGTTGCAGGTGACATGTTGGAGAGATCCAACTGAATTCCTCACCACTGTTGATTTTTATTTACAGGTATTGTGATATATTCTGTTATCATTTGATATGTGATGTTTTGCATGCCATGATTGATGTATTTAGTGCTGTTGTAGCATTGGGCCTATTTTTGGAATTTTAAAAAATATTAAAGTGATGATTTCAAACTAAAAAGCATTGTAAAGTGATTTTGAAAATAGATGTTTTATTAATTTTTGAATTGTTAATTAAATGGATTTATTCTAAATAAATGAAAGTTATAATTTTTATGTTATAAAATTATGATTTTTGTGAAATATATTAAAATGTGATTTTTGAAATATGAGATTGATAATTTTGTAAATAGTTTAAATTGATATTTTTGATTTATCATAAATAGTTTATATAGAAGATCTATAAAATTGATATTTTATAAATTAAAATATTGGAATTATAAAACGAGTTTTAAAAGTATTAAAATGAAGTTGTGAGCGAATCTTATAAGTGAATAGGATTTTTAATTTGTGAAGTTATAAATGAATGAATTTGTAAATAAATGATTTATAAGTGAATTAACATATAATTTGGATTTTGGCATATAAATAAGGGATAAATGGAATCGACTAATTAAGGGATTTTATAAATGGAAGTTTTTACAAAACAATACATGTGAATTTATAAACATTGTCTTATAAATCTGAAATCAATTGAATTTGATAAGTTAAAATACAGAAGTTTATTAAAGGTATTACATCTATAATTTTGGACAGTCGATAATCCTTTAAATTAAAAGTGTAAAAGCAATGTATTTGGTTGGAATTATATCACCGATTTTGGACAGTGGATAATCTTTAATAAAACATGTAGAAGTGAAGAATTTGGTAAAGGAGATATATTCACGATTTTGGACAGTGGATTATCCTTTAATAAATGTGTAGAAATGTTGGATTTGGTAAATGGACTATATTTGCGATTTTGGACAGTGAATAATATATTAAATAAAATGGACATGTTTTGGAAAGTGATTTTTTAAATTTAAAGACAGGTTTTGAAAAAGTGATATTTTAAATGGGTAATATGATTTGAAGATGTTTTAAAATGTTTTAAGTATCGAAACCATAGATTTCTACATTCATTGTTGAAATAGACGTTTTCGAGAAGAATGGAAATGATGGACTATAATACTGTTGTTATAGTAAATGATTTTCGATAGGAGATGTTTTGTATAGTATACGAGATTTATATATCTATCTTATTTTCGAATCCCTATATTGATGATTTTGGGTTGTCGTAACGATGTTCTACGCAACATTCGTTTTAACCTAAATATATTTGTTAAGACAATGTTTTCCTTAAAAGAATAAAATATATACTTAATCCTGATTTAAGTATGTGGAATATTTTCTACGTGTTGAAAATAAACTGATTTATGAATTACTTATTGTTAAATAAGTGTATGGAAATGTTTTCCAATATAGAAGTTGAAATGGTTTTGAGAATATATCTTTTTAAAGATAATTTGAAGTGAATATTTAACAAGTGAGTTAATCAATAAAAGATTAATTGAAAGAGCCTAGTGATTGCTTATGGTGCTAAATATTTGTTTGTTCGCTTTGATAGTTAAATAACCGAGTATCAAATTTGGCCATTTTAGTTCCTCGACTTGATGTGTGAACTATTTAGTCGTACAATTAGTATGTAGCCTTCTATGTAGGCTTGATTATCATTTGTGTTGAGGATGTTGTTTCGTGTAGTGCGGAGTACTACTCCAATTTATCAAGCTTCCTTCTTGGTCGAAGGATAGCAAATTGAAAGTTGGAAACATGATAAGTCTATGAGACTTAGTTTTTGTGTGAAGTTGAGAAACGCTTTTGCATTGTTGGTGCGAAGGGACTAGAATCAGATTTATCTGAAAACCACTTCGAACCAACGTATATGCAACGATTGTGCAGGTTGGTTATGATGATATTGATATTCAGGATTTTCATAGTGGGGGACTGCTTGTTGATCGTTTGGGGTTAAAGTCCCAATATACATCTAGTAGCAGTGGTCTCTTCATTATGAAATATCCAACACAAGGACTATTCTCTACTGATTCTAGGGATTTCGTAATACAATGTGGTAGAAAAGTACCTTCGGTTTGTCATATTCTTGGAAAACTTGTATGTACATTTGTCTGACATTGCATTTCTAAAAATTACGTACATTGGTTTTTACAAATGTACATCAGTGGTGGCAGAGAAGGCAACTTCTCTTAGCTTAACACCCTCCTTGAGACGTATGAGCTTAAGCGTTTTTTTTGTGGAAGGCAATTAGTAGTCAACGGAAATGGCCGTGTGTCATTCAAAGTGATGTGATATGTGATTTGTGAAAGGTAATCGTTACCTCAGGCCTCAACAACCAAAAATGACCAAAACAGGGTTAGATGCGGCAAGGCTAAGTGGATCACTCCCTAGTAGGATATGATCATCCTCTTCTAGATATATCTTTACATGCTATGACGTCATGTATCTGATTATTGTGGTTTGTATGCTTAGAGGGCCCTCGAAAAAGTTCGATAACGACCGGTGGATGACATATTCGGTAACATCTAGTTATAGAGATGAGCCGGTCTTGTGTTGGTGAAGGGCAAATGTTCTGTGACTCGGGACATCCATCGAAAGCTAGTCCCTTCACTTGGTCATTTGTATGGAAATCCAAACCCCACTACAAGCTTGCGGTTTTGTTTGTAAAGGCGTAATGAATAGCCTCGAAATGCTATATGGGTAACCATTTTGACTATGATTAATATTATTTGTTTATACTAGACACTAGTATAATATAAAATGATTTGATATGAAATGTTTTAGTTATCCTAAGTAAAAACACGTACGTGTTTATGCGTGGGCTTTTCTTATGAGATAATTTTGTTTTGATAAAGGAAAAGTTTTGTAATTTAGTAAATTGAGTTGAGTGTGTTTCTCATGCTAGTTTACTACACTGATCCGGGCGTTCTTCCCTTTCAATGCTTAGGTCAGACCGAGTATATTTACAGGTTTAGATTTGGTGCTTTTGGAGCTTCAACATGAGAGCTAAAGATCTTCATTTTCATAAATGTATCTGTTTTGATTATCCGCTGCTTAGTTGTTGTATATTATCAACAATCGTGAGGACAGGTTATATAACTGTCCAGGCTAATAACTTGTTATTGATTGTTGAACTCTGATTGATGTATGTATATACAGTTTTTGTTTTGTAAAGATCATTGATATGATATTATATGTTTTCCACTGCGATGTAAGATTCTATATTGTTCTGTTTGGTTCTATCTTCTCTCTTTCTTCTCTTCTCCTCTCTTCTTTTCTTTCTCCTAACTTTCCGTCAGTTTGTGCTTTTCATGTCGGACATGTATGGTTTATTGTCGATTCAAAGGGTACAAATTTGCGGGTCGTCGCATTGGGGGTAGATTACTTGTTAGGTTATTCCAATAGTGAGTACGGTCAGACTAAACTCCAGAGTTAGTAGAATTCCATCCATAGATCAGGTTGTTAATTGTATTAGGATGCCCTGAGCTCATCAAAAGATATGACTCATGAATTTGAAATAAAAAGAAAAATAATAGATAATAGTGTAGGTAGGACCATTGTATTGTTATGTCCTATGCTTCAACCATTTGCCCCCGGTTGGTAAAGGTTCGTGATTCCAGTGCATAGGGCTTTGTAAATAGCTAGACTAAAGGGATGTTTTACATGCAGAAAGGAACTATAGAATCATATGCTCATGATATTATTTAAGTGGTTTTACTTCTAATTGTGTTAGGAGATTTGTGGACATCTTCTTATATTTTGGCCCGAGTTAACCCGATAGATTATTGGTTGGCCTACAAAACCATTAGATTCATGGTGTCCCTAGGAAAAATACGATTTGAGATAGGCAATCTATTGTTAGGAAGGGTAAATTTTGGGGTGTACATAACCCTAGGATGACAAACCAGTCAAGCTTACCCAAGTTGCATGCAAGCATATGGTCATGTTATGTTTTGTTCTAATCATTGTGGTTGTATGTGCATGATTTATGATTGACATATTTGGATAAGATACTAGTGAGGGGAATACCAATTCCGCTCAGCGGTGTGGTCCTCCTAGACATCTATTTGGTTCAAAATGGAATATTATTATTCACACTGGACATTGGGTCTGACCTGAAATTTTTGTTTTTTCCCTAAACTCTTAAGTACTCATTTGAGCAACCCGAGAGTAAATGCAATACCCCTAATTTTAATTTAACATTACTTAAGATATTTAATTGGATAGATTAAATAGAATAATGCAAATGATTAGGAAAATAAGATTTAGCCAATATTAATAAACTAAGAAAGATTGTTATAAAATTAACATATAAGAGAATAAATGAGAGGGGAAAATTATGTAGATCCAATTTTTACTCCTTAAACCCTATCCCCTCATTTCATTCTCACCTTGCACATTCGCAAAACAATCACAAAAGTAAGCAAAAGGAGCCGACTATAACCTAAGTAAGAAATTACGGGGATTCAGGGGGAAAAAGCTTAGGGAACTAAAAAAAAATCAAATCTCGACTTCAACAATTTAATTTAAGGTGAATAATACAAGATCAATTTCTTTTGCTTATTTTAGAATTCGATTATGGATACCACCCGAATCATTATGGTTTGTTTTGCCAAGATATGGTAGTATAATCATTGTTTAGATAGAATAATGATTCATGGAATTCATATGAAAATATTTACGTGGGTTTTAGGGTAAAACCTATGTTTTTAATCTTTAAATGACTTGGTCTTTGAATATGTAATGTAAAATGATATTTTGAAGAGGGTTTTTTAATTTCATAATTTTTCAAGTCAAATTGAATATTTTATGAATTTATTAATGAGGAAATCTATGTATTTTGGGTTTTAATTGTTTAAAATAATTAAATATGGTTTTTTGTTCCAAAATTTTTGTATTGTAAAGAGAAAGATATTTTGGAGTTTCTATGAATTTTTTGGATTTTTCCCAAGTTAAGATGATTCATTACAAATTTAATATAATAAATAAGCATTCGAATTAATAACTAATTACAGATATTAATTAATTAAATTTGAGAAATGTTTTTGAACTTGTAACTATTATGCGGTAGTACTTTCTTAAAATAATGTTAAATTATTATTATATCGAATAGAAATTGGACAAAAATTGAGATTTGGTAAAGAGTGATTACTTTTAATAGAAATAAAATCATTTTCCAAGTAAATCGTTGTTGTTCCATTGACGTCAACGACCCTGTGCTAGACGTCAGTGATGAAATGCAGTACCTATATAGGACAATGCATTGATACTTACGTCGTAAGTAAGTGATGCGCTGAAACGTATGAGCGATAAGGACATCGCATATCATCAATGTCACCAATCTTATCGTCGTATTTCATTGCCGCATGTTTTCCCCACTGCTTTAATCGACGTCACATATTACCAATTTGAATATTTTCGACACTAATCATATATAGGCATTGTTGCCACCTGTATGGACTTCAACTTTACAAAAATTTATAGCATAATAGCCGAAGTAAGTTAAGCATAAAACTTTTAATGAATTCTCTAGTCTTGTTACCGTTATTTATCAGGATCAAAGACCTTATATGTTGGTTTTTGGCAGTTCGCCACTTGTTTTACAATATCCTAAAGCTTTGTTAGAGAGTGTAGGTAACCCATTTGTTAACTATGTCGATGACATTATCTTCGACATGGAAATATTATACTCAAAATAATTTAAGCTTGGTTGGATAGAGGTTCAAGAAGCATAGCATGGCTTGAATGTCACCCATCTTCATCTTCTTTAAGGGCAGAGGGCCTTAAGTTCCTTTTTGACATGTTATTGAGAGTACCAAAATAAAGCAAATTGACCTAAAACATTAGGGATATCAATGTCATTTTAAATGAGAATTTCGACACTATCATTGGAAACACCAATGTTGATAAGCTTTGACATGCTAAATGTTTTTGATTTAACATTGATCCATATTAATCCAATTCAAGGTGGCAAGCCTATTATTTTATGACTTTGATTTTAAACAGTGGGGATAACAATGCTATTTTGATTGTAGATGTCGAAACTCTTAATGGGGACGCCAATGTAGATTAGTCTCAACAATCTAAATGTTTTATAAATGAAGATTTATAATCGGGGATACCAACTTATTTTTTTAAATGAGCTCGACACCAATCATTGGGGATACTAATGTACTTTACTTTGAAATGTTATAACTTTAAGGGGAGATGACCTAATTGGGGACATCAATAGACATTGGTTAAATATGTTGGTAACATGAATTAAATTGTTAAAAAATGATTTGTAGTTGCTCTAGGAAAACTATGGGATGTGAGATGTACAGTCCACATCAATGTCGAAGATGGATAGTCTCTTTGAGGTTAATAAATGGTTTATAGTCATCCTTGAAAAAATATAGGATATGTGATGGATAATCTATCTCATTTTAAATTAAATAGAAAATATGTGATGGATACTCCACATAATTTAAATGATTGAATCATATATGATAGGCAGTTAATATGGTAGGGAATGGATAATCCAAGTAATAATTATACGTGAGATGGATAGTTTTAATCGGATGTTTAGCCCAGTGGAACTTTGAAGGAGTTAGAACATTCAAATTACGCCAGGATAACTCGAAACTTAGCAGAAAGATCTACTAGTACATGACAAAGAAACCTTGAAAATTTGGGCCAAAAATATGCCAAGTATTTGGATCGATGTTGATTTGACCCTATTGGATCGGTACCAATCCAAATTACTGATATGTTGATCCTTTAACCATATGCGTTATATTCCTACATCTCTACTAAACTTATCTACCAAGTTTAATAGCATTCCAAGCATCTGTGTTGAAGAAATCAAGACTTATTCGATTCAGATTACAGTTTAATCTAATTTACAAGTGAACCATTGTCCAAATAAGTCAATAAGCCATGAAATCACATGTGGAACCTTGCATGCAAGATTGATAGTCAACGAAATAAGAGTTGTGCAAAATTGCTCAACATTTCGGATCGGTACCGACCCGATCCAACTGGATCGGCACTAATCCAAAAAGTTAGTTCCTAATCACCCCAAATTTTACGTGCCTCCTTCTATGGATAACTACAAGCTTCCGGTACTTTGGTTTCGATCCATGTGCTATCAAAATCCTATAAATACCATCTAATCTTCAACATGACGGGGGATGTTTGCTCTGATAACTGAAAACTCTGTTACTAAGATTCTTCAACCTTTCCCCTCCTCACAATGGCTACCATGGGACAATTTGGTTCCTTCCCTTTGTCTCCATTAATGGTGGCCTGCTCTTCCCTTGTCCAATTATTAGAATTATAAACAACTTGTACTTGTGACCAACAGTCAATCTATCAATAAAATCAATAAAGTGGACGTAGGCTTCATTAACAGCTGAACCATCGTAAAAATCTTGTGTTTCTCTACTTTATTTTATCTTTTCTACAATTTAGGGAGTGTTTAGCTTTACTTTATTTGTCCTAATAAACATGGCTTGTGCTTTCATAATTATATCAGAATGTTGATCCATTTTTAAGATTAACATTTTAGGGCTTTCACAGAGAGAACTAAATCTAGGCTTAGATCAAGCTATCAATTTTGAATCAGATAGCTTCAAAAGTAAGATCCTCAATCTCTGCTCAGAACATCTGTTGTTGAGAATCAATGGCACTAGGAAGAAGGAAAACTACTTTTAGATGATCCATAGGAGGTGTAATTGCTAGAGAAGAGATCAATCCTCAGCAAATTGAAGTCAACGGCACCAACGTAGGAGAACAGGTGCCGAGATCATCTATTCAACATGAAGTTGTCACTAGAGTTGAATTAAATAAAATGGTTGATGAAATTAATTGAAAGATGGCAAAAAATCCGAAGAGCTCTTATGGACAAATTGAATGATCTACTAACCTTACAGTTACATGTGGCTCCAAGAACCATGATAGAGCCCGCGGTTACTATGGAACAAGAAAATTCTTCCGTCTCTGACCTAAATAGGAGGAACAAAAAACAACAATAGAAAGGAGTGATAGGTGGAATCATAGGAATCAATATGGAAGGAAATGCAAACACTCCACCAACTATGAGGCAATTGGCTACAAATTTAAATATAGGGAAGAAAACTTAATGGGAAGATATAGCTATGGATCTCTCTGTCTCAGAGAATGTTGAGCGACTTGACAACAACAAGTTGGAAGGAAATACCTACATCCAATGATGTCAGGGAGATCCAAACTGCTCCTACCAGACCAACCGCAATCTAACATAACTCTAAGGGAGTGGCTCTCCCGATGACAGGAGAGCCTAGGTTTCGGCCTACTTATCAAGATCGTTTGCAGAATCAAACACTTGATGTAGTCGTTGATAACCAACCTGCAGACTATTGGACATTTGAGGCATATATCGCGGACATGGTCAAGCTACTAATGAATGAAAGTAAAGATAGAAGGGATGATGAATGGGGATTCGCTCCAAGTCAGACTCCTTTCACCGATGACATTCTGAATGAGCAGTGTCCAGAAAAGTTCATTGTGCCAACTATTCCATCTTACGATGGAGTGAGTGACTTGAAACCCCACCCGTATAAGTACTTTTGGTACATGGATATAGAAAATGTTGCGGATGCTATTCGATGTAGATGTTTCCTGATTTTCCTAAAGGGAATTGTTTCCAAATGGTTTACTAGGCTTCTGCCAAGACCTAACTCCATCTTCAATCAACTAGGAATAAGATTTCTTGCTTAATTTAGACTTCACACGGCATAACCAAAAGATGTGTTGTCTTTATCCATCCTATTCAAGGGATGGAATGAATCATTGAAGTCCCTCATGAATTGTTTCAATACCACAGTAACTAAAGTAAGTAATTAGAGTAAGGATATGGTTTTCGTTAAAACACCCCACACCCCTTAGTATACCCAAAAAGGGCACACCAAAGGATATGGTGCGTTATAGGTATAGTTAAAGCATCACATAGACTAAGATTCACAAGGCAAATAAGTAAAAACAGTGGAAATATTTATATAATAACTTGACATTCAAAATGTAACTTTATTTCCAAAAAAGTTATAAAAATATAACATGTGTCAAAAACTCAAAATATCTTATGTCTCATGAAAATACATCTCAGTCTCACATAATCAGAGTACAAAAGTAACCATAATAGTAATCATAATAATAGTAATCTTTCTCACAAGTGCCAAACCCTTCATAAGCCAAATGGAAAAGATGAAAAGCAGAATAATACATCTGTATTGAGAAATCTCTGGGAATGAATCTCCAAGCAACCAGAATCAACTCAAATCTAATGGCCTATAGGGGAGGGAAGGGGAAAATAGAGGAGTGGGTCAAACTATAAGTCTGGTGAGTGAAAGTAATTACTAGAATTTCTAAGAAAGATAAAGATAATAGACTAAGAAACAATTCTAGGGAAAATACAGAAAAGATAAAACTTGGATAAAATACTGTGTTTGACTTTTTTCTTTAATTGTTTAATTGAATTGATTGTTTGTACTTTTCTTAAACTGCTGTGATTAGGATGAAACCCCAATCCTATCTCAACTGTTATCTTGATTAGGCTAAAATCCTAATTCTGCCCATTGATCGGCCTTCTACCTCTATTGTGCCATGTGAGCTAGCCTAATCCCGTTGGTCCTATAGCAAAAGACACCTCTTTAGCGCTTGGAATGCAGTAGCGAATTATTTACCCTAATCGATGCCGCATACTTAGTCATTGCTGGTATACACTAACTGCCGCCCCCTCTTGTGACCTCTTATTTATACTAATCAGCATAAGCGTGCTCAGCCTCACCTAATCTGTTGTAAGACCATCAGTCCTAGTCTGGAAGGGATGCTACCCAACCTCACCTAATTGTTGTGACACCATCAGTTCCTGACTGAAAGGGATGCTTCCCAGCCTCACCTAACTGTTGTGAGACCATCAGACCTAGTCTGAAAGGGAATTCTGCTGGTACTGGTCCTAACAAACAAATTCTAGTTTGCGCCCCTTGCCCAAATCCCTAGATTTGAGCATCTACCTACTGGCCCCTTATCTACCCTAGTTAGCATAAGCATGTCCCAGCCTCACCAAACTATTGTGAGACCATCGGTTCCTGACTTAAAGGGAATGCTGTTGGTACGGGCCCTTCTTCTATATTTTCTTATTAACTTAGTGTAAGTTTTAAAATAAGCCTCTTCGGTTATTTCTGTTATATTTGCTTATTAAAAAGATCTAAGTTTTAAAATAAGTCTCTTCTACTATTTTTGCTATATTTTCTTATTAACCAGATCTAAGTTTAAAATAAGCCTCTCCTGTTATTTTTGCTATATTTGCTTATTAACCAGATCTACGTTTTAAAATAACC
This sequence comes from Allium cepa, assembly GCA_030765085.1. Lineage (NCBI taxonomy): Eukaryota > Viridiplantae > Streptophyta > Magnoliopsida > Asparagales > Amaryllidaceae > Allium > Allium cepa. The sequence continues at coordinate 54,069,316 of CM060935.1, read as the reverse complement.
CTCTTCTGTTATTTCTACTATATTTGCTTATTAACTAGATCTAAGTTTTAAAATAAGCCACTTTTTTTATTCTTCCATTTTCTTTTTAGTTATAATCAACTGTTGTAATTATGCTTGCAAATATCTTAAATTTGCCTATTTTGGTATATCTCCATTTTGTACAGTTCTTCTCATTTTACATCTGATTTATGTAAATTTAGTGTTTTTCTATTTTAATCCATATTTGCGAATTACTCCCTTTTTAATATTTTATTCATGTCAAAAAGGAATAAAAAGAAACTAACATTTACAGGCTAAATTCCAACTTAAAATAGATTTAAATAAATCTAAATAATCATAACCAAGTGTAAATAACTGAATAAAATAGCTAAATAAAAATAGCCGAATAAAATAGACTGAAAAGAACTTTAAAAACTAACTGTAAGTAACTTATATAAAAAGCGTCTCAAAGTTGAAGAAAAATTACAACTATTAAGAACCCTATTATTTTAAATTATTTAAAAATCTAAAATAATAACGAAACACTCACCTGCGGTCCTTAGATTTATCCTTTAGCCTTCCCGGATCCACTTTTAAGGCGTAGAATATTTTTTTTTTAAAGTTCTCCACCCTAATTTTTTTCTTCTATTTAGGGTTCAGCCTCATGCAATGAACCAAATTGGAAGAAAATCCAAATGAGGAAAATAGCTAGGCCTAGGGTCCTATTTATAGTGTAGCTTAAGGATCTCAGACCATTAGATTGGAAAATTAAATCTGGTGCAACCACGTCATGGGCTCACTAGGAGCCGTCGGATGGAAGCACGAACGCACAGAATTTGAGAAAAATGGAAAAATGAAGTGTTTGCTTCATAGGTGCGTTTTAAAGATTAGGGAAACTATTTCGATATTAAAAATTTATTTCTGAAAAATACTTTTAAAGATAGGTTACCTTTGAAAAATTCTTTATTTTTAAAACAAGTATTTAGGAATCCTGTAAACTTAGGCTTTGATATCGAGTGAAACACCCCACACCACTTAGTATACCCAAAAAGGGCGCACCAAAGGATATGGTGCGTTACAGGTATAGCTAAAGCATCGCATATACTAAGATTCACAAGACAATTAAGTAAAAACAATGGGAACATTTAAATGATAACTTGTCATTCAAAATGTAGCTTTATTTCAAAATAAGTTATAAAAACATAAAATATCTCAAAAACTCAAAATATGTCATGTCTCATGAAAATACATCGCAACCTCACATGATCAGAGTACAAAAGTAAAAATAATATTAATCATAATAACAGTAATCCCTCTGACAAGTGCCAAACCCTTCAAAAGCCAAATGAAAACGAAGAAAAGTAGAAAAATACATCCGAATTGAGAAATCTCCGAGAATGAATCTTCAAGCAATCCGAATCAACTTAACTCTATGGACTATGGGGCGAAAAGGGGAAAATAGAGGGGTGGGTTAGACTATTAGTCTCGTTTGTGAAAATAATTACTAGCATTTCTAAGCAAGATAAAGATAATAGACTAAGCAACAGTTCTAGGGAAAATATAAACTCGGATAAAATGCTGTTTCTGATTCTGTTTGCTTCGATTGTTTGATTGAGTTGATTGTTTACACTTTTCTTAAAATGCTATGATTACGTTGAAACCCTAATCCTATCTTAACTGTTATCTTGATTAGACTAAAATCCTAATTCTACCCATTGATCGGTCTTTTATCTCTGTTGTGCCACTATGTGCTAGTCCAATTTCATTGGTCCCACAACAAAATACACCTCTTTAGCTCTTGGAATGTAGTAGCAAATTATTTACCATAATCGATGCCTTAATCGATGCCGCACGCTGGGTCATCGCAGGCACACACTAACTTTCGCCCCCTCTTGTGACCTCTTATTTACCCTAATCAGCATAAGCGTGCCCAGCCTCACTTAATCTCTTGTGAGACCATCATTCTAGTTTGAAAGGGTTGCTGCCCAGCTTCACCTAAGTGTTGTGACACCATCAGTTCCTGACTGAAAGGGATGCTGCCCAGCATTACCTAAGTGTTGTGAGACCATCATTCCTAGTCTGAAAGGGAATGCTGCCAGTACTGGTCCTAACAAACAAAGTCTAGTTTGTGTCTCTTGCCCAAATCCCTAGATTTGAGCTCTATCTATTGGCCCCTTATCTGCCCTGATTTGCATATGAGTGTCCCAGCCTCACCTAACTATTGTGAGACCATAAGTTCCTGACTGAAAAGGAATGCTGTTGGTACATGCCTTTCTTCTATGTTTGCTTATTAACTTAGTGTAGGTTTTAAAATAAGCCTCTTCTTTTATTTATGCTATATTTTCTTATTAACAAGATCGAAGTTTTAAAATAAGCCTCTTTTGTTGTTTCTGCTATATTTGCTTATTAATAAGATCTAAGTTTTAAAATAAGCCTCTTCTGTTGTTTATGTTATATTTGCTTATTAACCTAATCTAAATTTTAAATTAAGCTTCTTCTGTTTTTTTAACTAACCAAATCTAAGTTTTAAAATAAGCCTCTTTTGTTATTGCTGCTATATTTGCTTATTAACCAGATCTAAGTTTTAAAATAAGCCTCTTCTGTTATTCTTCTATTTTTTCAATTTAGTTATAGTCACTTATTATAATTATTCTTGCAAATATCTTAAATTTTCCTATTTTAGTCTATCTCCATTTTATAATAGTTCTTATTTTACATTTGATTTCCGTAAATTTAGCATTTTTCTATTTTAATCCACATTTGCAAGTTATTCTCTTTTTAATATTTTATTCACGTCAAACATGAATAAAAAGAAACTAACATTTACAGGTTAAATTCCAAACAAATGTAAATAACTATAAATAACTATAAATAACTGAATAAAAAGCTAAACAAAAATAGCTGAATAAAATAGACTGAAAAGAACTTCAAAAATTAATTGTAAATAACTTCTATAGAAACTGTCTCAAAATTGCAAAAAAAACTACAACTATTGAGAACCCTATTATTTTAAATTACTTACTAATAAATTACAAAACACCCACCTATGGTTCTTAGCTCTACCTTTGGCCTTCTCGGATCCACTTCTAGGGCGTAGAATATTTTTATTAAAAAGACCTCCTCTATAGAAATTTTTTCTATTTAGGGTTCAACTTCAAACAATGTACCCAATTGGGAGAAAATTTGAATTAGAAAAATAAATAGGTCTAGGGTACTATTTATAATGTAGCTTAGGGATCTCAAACCATTGGTTTTGAACATTAAATCTGGTGCAACCACGTCATAGGCTCACTAGGAACCATCGAATGGAAGCATGAACGCATCGGATTTGAGAAAAATGAAAAGAAATGACATGTTTGCTTTGTATCTGGATGAAACTACATACAAAAACAAAGGCAAATCGACCAATACACAATGGGGGTCGACCCTAAGGTCGACCTGACCCCTGTTTGGCTCAACCTGTTGGTCGACCTAGGCCCTGTAATATTTTTTTTTTCTTTTCATTTTGTTGATTTCTTCTTTCTTGCGTACCTTCTTCATACTAACTCGGATTTTGATAAATTATATATGAAAATTGACCAAAAAATTACCACGGACACAATGGTGCAAGTCTCATAGCTCAATTCTAACAATTTAACAAACTTATTTTATTATTTAATTAATTTGTTAATTAATTGTTATAGCTTAAATTTTGGGTTGTTACATTCATGGCCTTGGTCTGTGCCATCCACCCCAAGACTAAATTCAGGAAATGGAACAAAATGAAATAATCTACCATGAGGAAGGACTTCTACCGAAAGATGAGCTAGTATATGAGGTTGGAAGAGGCATAGAAATTAGAAAGGAAATCTGCTAACTTAGAACCAACCAACATTGGCCAGAGTAGTATGGCGACAAACCAAGACATAAATACCTATGGTATGCCGAAGGGAGTGCTGGAAAAAAATCGAAATTGAAAAATAAAGAGCTATAATTCCAATAGGCAAAATTGAAGTAGCAAGCGACTCAAAGGTTTGAGGCCCAAAAATATATCTCGCTTAATGATACTTCTGGAAACATCTATCTCGTGACACAAGAGATGGAAGAGTAAAAGAAGCCGCTTAAAAAGGAAGCAACCGAACAACAAAAGAGTTCCAAAAAGTACTGCTGCTTCCAAGAGGCATATAGCCACAATATGAATGAGTATTGTCACCTAAATAATTTGATTGAAAAGTTGATTTAGGAAAACAAGCTTTAGCAGTTTGTGAGGAAACCATAGAATCCTAATCAGACCGCATCGCCCCAAGCTCCTAGAGATCAGAGGAACCAAGCTAGAACCAGCAAAGAGGGACCCAAATGGACAGACCAAATACTCATCATTGGAACAATATCTGGAGGACCTCATCCCATGCAGAAGAGTTGGGGAGAAATGGAGCGGTAGCAAGATCATTAAAGCATGCTCCGAAAGATATATGCTTTACAAATGAAGATGGTATCCCTGCTAAGCAGCAGAAATGATGACATAGTATTCTGGAATCAAGACACTAAAGGAATAAAAACTCCAACTCTCAACCCCATCGTGATAGTAGAAATTGAACCCACCATAGTCCAATGGTTATTGGTAGATAGTGGCAATTCTATAAATATTGTTTTCAAACGCACCTTTGATCAGATGAAGATCAGTATGAAAGATGTATCCGCTGCCTTCTGAATAAAGATCCAGGGATTCATCGGTGAACCTAAACAACCTATCAGAATGATTAACTTACTCATAGAACTCGGAGAAGGCAACTTAAGAGCGCCCTCATCCAAACCTTTGTGATTGTAGATGAAATTTCCTTCTACAATGCCTTCATAGGGTGGCCAGCCTTAGCAGATTTTAGGATCGCTTTAGCTCAGCAGTGTCTAACTATGAAATTTCCGACAGAAAATGGAGTCGGGGTGATTAAATGAGAACAAAGCGCCACTGAAAAATACTACATCGCAGAACTACGCGAGTCTAAAGGGAGAAAAAAGGGAAAGAATACGGGGAGAACATTCATGAACCTACTGAATAGCAACTATAAAGTGCCCCTGGCTTAGGGATGCTAGCTGATTTGATAAGGCTTTGGACGTTAGAAAGAACAGTTCAAGGGAAGAACGGGTATCACCGATAGAATTGACGGTGTCTGTCCCAGTTGATATAGATGGCCCAACACGGGTCTTGAAAATCGAGTCACATCTTGGAAATAGGATGCGACCGAAACTTATCAATTTTCTTCGCGCCAACCTTGATGTATTTGCTTGGACATATTCCAATATGTATGGGGTGTCGCCGGAGGTCACATTCCACACTCCTAACATTGATCCCAAGTATATGCCAGTAAAGTAGAAAGGAGCAACCTGGGACCCAAGCACTCCAAAGCGTTAAGAGAAAAAGTGGATAAATTGTCGACGAATGGTTTCATCCGCTATGTAACTTTTATACCGAATGGGTATCCAACCCAGTCTTAGTCAAGAAGTCCAACTAAAAATGGTGTAATTCTATCGACTATTCAGATCTAAACAGAGCTTGCTCGAAAGTCAGCTTCCCTCTGCCTAGAATCGATCAACTCGTGGATGGGACAGTTGGACATGAATTGCTATCATTTATGGATGCATACTTGGGATACGACCATATCATAATGCAGGAGCCTGATCAAGAAAATACCATTTTTATTACCGATCTTGGAATATACTGCTACAAAATGATGCCATTTGGCTTAAAGAATGCTGGGGTAACCTACCAACAACTAGTGAGCGCAATATTTAAGCATCATATTGGAAAGACTATGGAAGTTTATATAGATGATATGTTGGTTAAATCATGCATTGCTGCAAATAACTTGGAAAACCTCGTTGAAATGTTTGAGATACTCTGCAAATACGGAATGAAACTCAATCCACTTAAGTGTCACTTCGGGGTTGCCTTTGGAAGTTCTTAGGATTCGTCGTAAGCGCCAGAGGCATCGAAACAAATCTCAAACAAATTACCGCTTTATGGGAAGTATGTGCCCCGAGGAACATGAAATAGTTACAAAGCTTGAACGGAAAGGTTGTAGCACTGAGCTGGTCTATCTTAAAAGAAACCGATAAATGTGTACTATTCTTTGACGTGCTAAAGAAATGAAAGAAGAACTTAAAATGGAATTTAGCTTGTCAGACTACATTCAAAGAGCTGTTGTGACATATAGAAACCCCACCAATCCTATCCAAGCCGGTAGACGGAGAAGATTTGTACATCTACTTAATAGTCTTGCTTTATGAATTGAGTGTTGCACTCATATGAGAAGAAGCTAAGATCCAGTGATCTGTATATTATATCAGTAAACGGTTCATTGAAGTAGAAAAGAACTATCTAAAAATGGAAAACTGGCATATTGCCTCTTGATCGAATCCAGAAAGTTATGACCATACTTCCAGGCACATCTGACCGGAGTGCTGACAGATCAATCATTGAAACAATGTTATACTGCCCTGAGACCTTTAGGTAGTCAATCAAATGGAACATCGAATTAAGTCAGTACGAAATAACATACCATCCTCGTAAGACGATCAATGGGTAGGTGCTGGCTAATTCCATTGCTGAGTTCACAATACGAGATGACGGGGAAGAAATGACCCCAGAGGTGGAGGCATGTTGGAAGTTGTTCGTTGATAGTGCATCTAACAACTTCTTCTCGAGAGCGGGGGTAATGCTCGAGACTCCTGGAGGACGACCCATTTGCTATGCCTTGTACTTGGAATTCCCTGCAGCAAAAAAGAGGCAGAATACGATGCATTGATAGTCGGGCTCAAAGTTGTGAAGGAACTCAAGATAAAGTACATACACATCTATAGCGACTTTCAGCTAGTTTTTTAACGATGGAAATTCTATCGAATTAAAAATCGTCGAAAAATTTATAATAAAATTTATACTGCAAGCGCACGGCATACTATCATAGTACGTGGCGAGTACGGGGCGATCCGTAGGGAACTGTTGATTTTAAATTTCTATTTAACCAAATTAACCAAAGATTTAAAGAGTGATTAGCTTAAAAAATGAGAAAAATGACAAACTAGCAAAAGAAAATAGATAAAAACACGAGAGTGTAGAGGCAATTTAGAGATAAATCCACTCTCTGAATCACATAGTACAACACACCATGAAATTATGATCTCTCTTTTTTGGTCACTAGTTAGTTTAATTGATGTGTTTATCATAAGTATGACTTATTTGTGCTATTAAGTAGCTCAACATAAGCCATCAAACTATAACACACCCCTTAAACCACTATTTACCCTCATGAAAAATAACAACAAGTTGAAAATTAAATCTATTTTAAGCATGGCCTATTAACCATTGTTTAGAAATATAGGCCATCAAATTTTAATTTCAAAATCACTTCATTACCATAATCATATGTAAATGAAGAGGTAATTTTTGTTTGTGATTGTTTAAGCATAGCCTATTTGTTATGAACAACATAGACTATCAAATTCAATATAAAACAATAAATCACATCAATGTTCATTCTTCCATTAAGAACAAAAAGAGAGCATTAATTATCAAAATGTTGAAGCTATACAATTAGAGAGCTTCATTACCCCTAAATTGAAGGGGTTTAGCCTCTCATATTTGTTATTAAATCAACAAATATAGTTTGCAACATGAAAGAAAAAGAAAAGGAATAAGAGAGCAATGTAAAGAAAAAAACTATTCTAGTTGCATGAAAAATAAATCTACACTACTAACATGAAAGCAAATAAACAAAAGAAGCATGTAAAAGAAAGAGAGCACTAACTAAAATTGCATAAAAAATGAAAGTTACATGAAAATAAAATTAGCTAAGTAGCCATGGAAAAGAGAAAGAGTGCTTTGATTTATTTTCTAAGCTAAGACTAACTAAGAGGAAGTAAGGAAGAAGAGTGATACATGAAACATAAGGGGTATTTATACATGCGTTAAACCCTAATTCATATTTTTGAGGAATGCCCAAAATATCGTCTTAGGAAGTGTGGAGATCATTTAGATGTGCATGAAGCTTTAAACTCTATTAGCATGTGCATTAGCCTCTAATTTGTACATGAAGGTATGTGGGTAGGCTGGTCCTCCATTATCATGCCTTTGAATTATTTCCTTCTTTATTTCTTTATCTTTACTCTTGTGCATGCATACATCTTCATAAAGCCACTAGTATATGTAGCCAAATTCCTACAAAATAATATAGAAATTTCCAATTAAATTTTCTTAAATTAATATATGCAAAAAAATGACCATTTTGCCCCTATATGGAGATGAATATGTAAAAATTTGAAAATAATTTGAATTTGGTTTAATCAAGTTAAAATACCCAATATGATCATTCATTAAATTTAAACATATTAAATATAGTGGTAAAAATATGCACATTTACGTGCACATCACAAGTCATCTGCCATGTGAAAGACAAATACCAGGCTTGGAAGGAGAACCTCGCCCCATACCTATCTTAAGTGTAGGAACTGCTAAATGACATCGAGCATTACAGCATAACTCATATCCCGAAGGAACAAAATATAATGGCGGATTATTTATCCAAACTGGCCAGTTCCAGAGAAGCTCAGTCATTAGAAGTTGTCCCGGCCGAATTCCTGACCACTCCAAGCATAAGGGAGATGGATATCGACTGGATTTTAGAGACAACCAAGAAAAGAGAAACATGGATGGAGCCTATCAAAGACTACCTACGCACAGGAACTCTCCCCATAGAAGGAATCAACAGAAAAAGCTTCTCCAAAAGGCACCACGATTCGTGATACAAGATGACATACTCTACCGAAGGAGATTCTTTATCTCCTTCTCAGATGCGCGACAAACGAAGAAGCTCGAAGGATCCTAAGAGAAATTCATGAAGGCGACCGTGGAGATTATACCGAGGGGTAAACCCTTGTAATTTTTTTCTAATATGGGTACTTTTGGCCAACTGTGAATCGCGGTGCAGCAGGTTACGCCAGACAGTGCGATCAATGCCAATGATTCAACAAGATTAAAAGAAACCCTCAACAGAGCTAAATAGATGGTCAGCCCATGGTTATTCGCAAGTTAGGGAATCGATCTGATTGGTGTATTACCAATAGCTAATGAAGGAACCAGATATGCTATCGTTACTGTTGACTGTTTCACCAAATGGGCCAAAGCGGAACCAATGGCCACTATTACCGCAAAGAAAGTCATTAACTTTGTTAATAAAAATACTATTTGCAGGTTTGGCGTGCCATAGAAAATCATCACGGATAACGGGACTCAATTTGAAAGTGCCGACTTCAAAGAATTTTGCAAATGCTTTCGAATAAAGAAAAGCGTTTCCGATGTTTCACATCCACAAGCAAACGGGCAAGCAGAAGTAGTAAATAAGTTCATCAAGTCTCCCATCCAAAAGCGGCTAACTAAAGTAAAAGGAAATTGGGTCGATGAACTTCCATTACTTTATGGGCTTGCAAGAGACACATAAATCTGCAACCTGGCACTCTCCGTTCGCCGTGGCATACGGTTCAGAAGCAATAATCTTGGTTAAGCTAGAAGTCCCTTCTCATCGAAGGCGAAACTTAGATCAAAGGCAGAATGAATAGCTCCTACTTGAGTTGCTCGATATGGTCGATGAGAAAAGGGGAGAAGCCGAATTAAGGACCGCTGCTCACCAGAAAAGGATCACATGGTATTTCAACTCCAAAGTTCATAACCGCACCTTCGAAGTGGGAGGCCTTTCCCTCAAGAGTGTCTACCCTATACCGGGAGCATCCAGTTCAAATTGGGGAAGTCTCTATGTGATCGGTCGGAAGCTAGGAGATGACACATTCAAGTTAACAACTGTTAATGGAGCCTAAATTCCTCGAGCATGGAATAGTGAATCACTGCATCCTTACTATATTTAAGACAATCTTTTGTATTTCCTATTTCTAGCAAATAAGCCACTATAGAACACCTGAGGCAATGCAAATAGGTAAAACTTTTCCAATTTTCTTTAATAAAATTGCTTTACTTTCTGAACCAATAAAACCATGTTCATAAAAGTAACATGTTGAGTCAACAAGGTCAAATCTACTCAAAACCATCCAGACGTAGCTTGAGATAAGTGGAATCACGCTCAAGTACACCCCATCTACCCGCCGGGTTGACGGAAGTAAATCAAATCAAACTGTCGGATCGACGGAACTCGATCCCTGCATTCTAAAAATCGGTGTTGCTCCAGCAACAACGGGAAGGCCCCTAATCAAAGCTATGTGCCTCCATCATTTATGGATTGCTTCTTGAGTCATGGAACCGCACTCTCAGAACATGAATTCTTCATGTTTCTCGAAGATCGTAATGTTGAGAAATTTTAAACCATTTCGGATCAATGAGTAGAATCGATCCCAATAGCCGCGCATCCCATAAGCCACGCACCCTCCCAAATGCCACTCATCTCATAAGCTGCACATACTCTTAAAAACCACGTGTTTCATAAGCCGCATACACTCTTATGTACCGGTATTTTCCTGATATTGCTGGGAAACTCGTATATTGCAGGACTAATAAGAATCCACTCTCACTCCCGGGAGTAATGGATATGAATTCAACAATGTCGCACGATTACAAATCGGTGAAGAATTTTGATTGTTGGCCAATAAAATCTTTGAAATCGAGATGCTCAAATCATAATTTTCTGAAAATAGGAACCGCAAAATAGGCTCGGTTACAGACATTCGAAGAACCATGAGAACTGGGGGGGTGCACATGCACCAACACCCAACCAAAAACCAAGTACTTCATTGTTTTGTTGCTCCAAACAAAGAATTTTGGTGGTGTTTACAAGATTAGATAAAATATTGATAAATAAAATTGACGTAAGTGCATGAAACATGGATGATAAGTAGACAAATAAAGTTACAATCAAACATATCAACATTGTATCTATACTATTATATTATTGTTGAGTTGCATTTCAAGCTCATGTAGGCCTCATTTGGTTTTTGTCAGGTCAACAGTCGCGTTTTATCTTTTCCTCTTTCCCTGCCACATCTCCGCTTCCCCCTCCAACTGTCAGCAATGAAGAAATAAGCTAGGGTTTTGTAATGGCCTCTCGCTGAATCCGAATCTCCTCCTATGAGTTTGATTTCCTTAGCGTACACGCACCTTTACTTTCTTACAACCTCAATCACCACCTTCTCTTTGTTCTTCTTTTCGTATGCAGTTCTTACTTCTCCATTCTTCGCTTCCCATCTAAACTCTAAATATTCACGTCCATAAGTTGAACCTTTTACCCACCGTCAACGTTGACCTATCTTCCTACCACCTTCACCTTGCCCTACCTTTGCAGCCAACTCTCGAAGTAATCCCTATCCCTATTCCTCTACAAAGACCCGAACTTCTAACTGTGCCATGCCCCATCAATTTGCCTTCGATTTGTGCTATATCTTCCCCTTACAAGTCGCCTAAACCATAAAATTGTAGGCGTTGCCACTTATGCAAAGCCTTTTCTTCCCCTACCTCACGGGTCACTGACCTCTACTCGTGCAAGCATAACCTGTTCCATTGAAGCATGACACCATTGATTGGAGAATCAACGCATGTTCCCTTTTTACCCAATTGGACGCATATCAGGTAAACACTGTTGTACGATATTTAAATATTTTATCAAAGATCTGTCAATTTTAGGTAACTGGTTGTCACTCTTTTGAGTATGCTTGAGAATAACAGATGCTAAAGCCTCCGTGTTAATGCTTTGTAAGTCTTCAGCTTTTCTGTTCAACATGATCTTCAAGTTTATATATTAATGCTTTTTTCGGTTTTCTTTAATATCTTTTACGCTTTCCATTAGACTTAAATTTGAAATACTAGCATTAATGGGTATATCCTGATTGAATATGTTCCTCTTGGCATTTTTTCCATGCTATCGGAGCAATAAATCAACTTAGAAAAAAAAATTAATCCAAAACTTGATGTCTTGGGTATGGATTCTTGCTTTAGATGAAAATAGTTTAGATATGAAGGGGATAAGACACTAATAGTTTATATGATAACAAATTTTGTTATCTGGATGCTAGAGGCTGTTTTTATTTTGTGCTTCTACTGTCATCGACTTTATTGAAATACAATACTAATTTCCTTAATTTATTGGAATTTATTGAAATACAGTTGGTGATTATATGTTGTATTTTGATTTTAGATTACTTATGTTTGCAAATGGTTATGTAGATTGTTACTACAACCTTTGTTTTTATGGTTAGAACTTCATATTTTTGGTAAGCATGGAAATAAAATTTTCAAAGTACATTAAACACATTTTTTACTCTTTGAGATAAGTCATTTTAATTTTGGAGATGTTTCGTTTGATTTATATACAGGTTGATTATTACCAAATATAGTAATTGTGTACTGTATAATTTAGTGGGGGAATGATATGTTTAATAACTTCATAGTATGTACTTTTTGAGGATTGCTCATGTACTCTATTCTGAATATATTTTAGAAGAGAAATATTTTTTGATTTAATAAAAAAATTGGGAATGATGTTAAAAATATATAGATGTAGGATATTAATTTTTTTTACTTTAAGGTGAAAATAAAAATATTTAAATAATATATAAACTCCATACATCATGAATATAAAATTATCTAATGCTAAAATATCCGTTTAAATGGAAGTTGCTCCAACTTTCTTTTGAGCGTGGATAACTAATGGTTTTTCCAAAACCGATCAATTTCTAGACTGTTTTACAAAAAACAATCTAACGATCAAAATTTCTTTTTCTACTATAAAATACACTAAATGATATTCTGCAATACGTTTAGGGTCTAAATATATTTTTAGTAAATATATTATTCTAAATTATTTTTTCAAAAACTGTTTAGCAAATTACATTTTTTTTAAATTCATGTTCAAAATGCTGCTAGCGAAGTTGAAATTCTTCCAACCGAATCTCCTCTTCACCACGACAAAATGGACTTTCTGCCAGAGATTCTCATAGTAGATTCATATGTGAATAATTTGTATTAAAAATAATTTTCATGTTGTTGCAGTTGTGATTTATATGGTGGAGGGGTATGTTGATGGGCAAGTACAAGATGCAAGAGTTGGTGGTATTACTATTGTAGTACAACAATGGTGGTCTCATTAGCTTAGTCGCTCAGCCGTCCAAGTAAGTTTTCTTATCTCCACATTGTTCTAATGTTTTAGGGCCTTCTTATTATTGTACAACAGAGATAAAAAGGGACATAAATTGCCTTATTCATGATATAACATGACGAAATATTTATGTTGTCAAAATTTTATATTTTCTTGGTTCTTTGGACATGTTTCATGGTCGTGAAAAAATGGAGATACCGACTAATTTTTTTCTATGAACAAGTAATAATTGTAACCTTATTTGAATGTGCATGAAAATATTTCTGAATAATTTCACTTAGTAAATTAAGCTTTCAAACTATTTTATTTTACAATGTGGTTAAAACTCTAGCTATGTCATAAATATATACTTTAAATACTTATATGTTTTTATGAACAACTCTGAAAAGTTAAACTACATTTTACCCACGTATGTTTATATATATAGTTCTTTTGATTATTAGGATTTTTTCTAGTGCTAAAGTGTATTATTATCATGATGCTTAAGGGAACAACCTCCTACTTTGAGTTTGCTAAGGTCTGCATAAAAGATTATTTTGTTTAATTAAGTAACAACAATGTGGGGCTAGAAGCTACAATTTAATTTACGGCTTTAATCCATCATTTTCATGAAATAACTAGGTGGATTTCTTTAGCATCTCTATTTTATGAAATATGAAAGAAACTAACATAATGATAGATTGGTCCAAGGCAAATGGCATCCAAAGCATATGTAATTCCAGATATTGCCAAAGCTTTTCTTACATAATACAAAATTCTATCCTTTTATAATTGGTGTATGTACAATAATTTAGTTTAAGAAATCAGAGTGAGTTCCATAAATGGGTCTTCATGGTCAAAGTCAAGGGCACATTATTTTATTTTTTAGGTCGTACGTACACGATGGCGGTATATAATGGTTGAATGCGGTGTTGTATAACTAGTTAAGTACTATGCTATATAAATGGATTGTGATGTAGCATTATTTTTTGAATTATTATTCGTGGAAAACAATACTTAATCTGGCTACAAAAATATCAATCATTAGTGACTGCTCGACTGAACACTGACATTCATGTTTGTGTATATGTACGTGTGTATAACTTATCAAAAATCATACTTTATATTTTGACAAGATTATTTTGATAAAATGCAACAACAAAAAAGTTTGTTGTGCTTAGTGGCTAATCAGATCAAATTAGCGGCTGCTCAAATTTATGTTGGTCATGTCTGTAAGATTATTAAAATTCGAGGTTCAATTAAGATCTGATGGTGTTTTACATAATGGTCCTACCGTTTGTTTACTTTGGTTGTGCTTCATTTGCTTTGTTTGTTGAAATGTTTTATATGGTATTTGCTTGATTTAGACGCTCAAGCATATCATGAAACAGTCCTAAATTTTATAGCACGAATTACAAAATACAAAGATGGTAAGGTGATTAGCAAAGTGATAATGCGTTTGGATAGGAACGACCTTGAGGGGTGAGGGAAGGGCAACCATCTCAAGCCCTTTTCAAGCAGGCTTTGAATTTTATTCTTTGGCGTGGAGATATTTAAGCAATATTAGTTTTGCGATACGAATTTATTGTAATGCTTGCAACGGTTTAAATTTAAATGCGACAAACTCATATTTCCAAGTCTACTACATCTCCATGCATGTTTCCACCATGGTATTGATCCAATTAATGACCTATGACAAACAAATTTTATAGTACCATTTCTAATATATTTTCCAACCGTCTCTTAAAGGAACAAGAAGATAAGGAATTTTGATTAAAGGTTTGGATTTGTAGCCATGTGGAATAATGCAAACTACCCAACATCATTGATATATTAGAAGCACCAACCTGCACGCATTTTAAACTAAGATTATTCATTTGTTTTCCCACCTTTTCAATTAGTTAGTAAATGCCATATATATATATATATATATATATATATATATATATATATTCAAATAGTCTAATTGTTATGTAAAAAAATTAAAGTCTCATGTTATATATGTATATATATCAAGTCTGCCTATCTGTTACTACTTAGTTCTTTAACCTCTTCTGAATAATATAATCTCATCAATATTTTGTACCTTTATATGAAATGAATTTTCAGTAACTTCAAGTGGAATTACATAGTTTACCACAACCGTATATATATGTTATTTATACCAATGGCTGTAGTCTGTGGAAATACAATATAGTCTGGTTTTTCTTTGCTGTTTATACATGTCATAATATTATTAATGTTAGTTGTGGTTGCTTTTATATGCGAGCAACAACGTAAGAGTCTTTCGAGGGACAGGGCTATGACACAATATCAATTAATACATTTCACAGCTCCCATGATTCACAAATGAAGTATAAGCTACACATATCTTTTAAGACCCATATTATACAAAGAGGCCATCCTTATTCATGTTATCATTAAACTAAAATAATAGTGCAACCCTAATTTAAATCATCATTCAGAGAGTAATTTCACAAAATCCTGCATATGAAAATATTTTGAATATATTATATTTTCTATGGCTATATACTTGTGGACAAATAATCTCTTATGTGTATTTATTGTCATATGAAACCAAACTATTTTAAAGACATTGTAATAAATTTCTCTATTTTTTGTAAAATTATGATTGAAATGACCATTAAACGGTTACTCAATAAATAATAATGTATGACCTTTTTTTTTGGCAAGGCCAGCAGATTTTATAGTGGACCGTCCACTTTTTATTTCGAACGAAATAAAAACATGAAGTACAGGAGTAAAGCAGAGGCACCTTAACTACAAAGAAATTAAGAAAATACAGCACAGGAGTGTGACAGACATATCACAACTACAACTAACTACTATCAACCTAAGACTCCTCCGTAGAGATAGTAAGTCGTACATCATCTTCCACCTGGGAAGAAACCAAAGAGGCGTTCCCAATAATACCATAATAGGGGCGAAACAGGAGAGCAAGAGAAGGATCATAAATCTCAGCATCAGAAGAGTAAATAAAAGATCGATCCCAAGTAAAATCAGCAAGCATAATAGAATTTAACTCAGCATAACGATCCATCTAAATCAAGAACCAAGGAATCACCCGAAGGGCGATAATAAAGGCGTCGTTGGTCCGAAAAATCACCGGAAACAAATCTAAAATAGGAACCATCAACGGGGTTAAATCGCAAAGCAAACTGTCGATCAATCCAACATCTCTCAGATTCATCCCAAACGATAGGCAACACAGACGTAGCAAGATCCAGAGCAGGAGAGGAGTCCGCAGAATCAATAATAGGGACAATGGGAGGAGGAGGGGATGAAGGCCGAGCAAGAGAAGACGGAGGAACAGGAGGAACTTTGGGAACCCATTTCCTGAGCGGAAGCCGTGGCAGTGGTAACTTAGGCGCAGCAGCAGAAACAGCAGAATGCGTGCAATCAGAAACCAAGTGACCAAAGGAGAGACAGGAGGAACAAATGTCCGGGACCCAACCATAACGAACACGGACATCCACCACATGGCCAACTGCTATCTGAACAGGAATAGAGGTAGGGAGAGGCTTACAGGGGGAAATCTCAATCAGCGCTTTGGCGTATACCAGCTTATCACGCGCAACAGTATTAGATCAAAACATTTCAATTTTCCAACATTACATGCAAGCCAATTCAAGCCGAGCAGCGGCTGTAGTGGAGAAGGAATTTGAGAAAAATAAACCCACACAGGGATAGAACGCACCTGTTCACACGCACGAGCAACCGTAGGAGACTAAGGAGTTATAATAAACGATTTCCCATCAAAAAAAGATGGCTCAGCCTCAAGGACACGACAACGATCCTCAGAGGAAGAGAACAACAGGAAAAAACATAGAGTCAACCAGCTTAATACGAAGATTCCCGTGAAGCTTCCAAGCCCTACGACAAACAGAAGCCGCATCAAGAAGGCGATGCTTTGGGTCCAAAAAGAACCTAACCAAATACTCTGACCAATAATCAATTCCGGCTTGCATAACATTCGGCGGAGGGATCATCACGACATTATCCTCAACGATTTCAAATCCATTGGTTCGTATACACCCGCGTTACGGGCCAAAGATGAAAAAAGCGATGACCATGTTTTGGGAACAGCCTAGGATGGGGGCAGCAGGTGGATACACCACCACCTTGGGGACACTAACAGAGCCTGGAAAGATAGCACTAGCAGGCGAGGAGTTTCCATGGAAATGATCAGCAGTTTTCAATACAGGGGAATTGGGAAAATTATTCTCAGTACCATTTTGACAAACACCCGAAGTGCATTGAGAAAAAATTAAATTCTCAGCAGTTACAGGTCGCAACTCACAACCAAAATCACCAGAGTCATCACCATTCACATGAGAAACAACTACATCATTCACATTTTTAGCCAAAGAACCAATAACTGGACGACGGACATTACCATCCACACAACTAAAACACGCAGTACGATCGCAATAGGAATCTACAGCAGGACCAACAGATTGGTTTGCGGAAGGCAGTGGAGGAAACTCAGAATCAGAGAGTAGGCGGAAAAAGCACTGGATTCCTAAAAGATCTTCCAGATCGAGTTGAAGATGACGTAGAAGAAGGAGCTACGGGGAGTGACGGCGGTATAGGAGAGGAATGCATGGAGAGAACTGAGCTAGGAAGAGGAAGAAACGAGCAAGGGGAAGTCGATCAAAACAGATGCGAACAGAAGTTCGCGAAAAAATCACGCTATTAAAATAAATTCGAGCTTGTAAATGTGAATGTGAAATAATAATGTATGACTTACTTATACTTATATCATTTTATTTCATATGAAAAATTTCAATTAACATCTTTGAGAAATCATTTAATTCGCATTTATGCTCGTTTATTGTCATAGTAATTATATTAATTATGAACATCTTTGAGAGTTGCGTTTACATTTATATCATTCTCTGATTTTTTGCATTTGCTGGAAAAAAATTAGTTCACTCCAAGAAATTAATATTGGAAGTTTGAACTTGCAATTTAATAGATGGGAGAATTAATTTAAAGGACAAAGATTTGTATATTTTTTGCCTCAAGGACACGACCTCAATATTTTTAGCACAAGGACAAACATCTTCTAAAAATTATTCATAAAGACAAACATTTTCCAAAATTATTCATAAGGACAACAAAACTGCTACCGAGCTAAAACTGATACCTAAAAACTGCTACCGATAACTAGAAACTGATACCTAAAAACTGCTATCAATAACTAAAAACTGATACCTACCGAAAGTTGTCCTTCAGAGAAAATATTGAAGGTCTGTCCTTAAGACTAAAAAGCTGTGAAATTTTGTCCTTGACAATAATTTCCTGTTAATAGATTTCGGTTATGTATTTATTTTCAACACTGAACAATGAGTATAGTATATTGATAATAACTTTTTAGAAGGAATGATTATAGCCTTAAATCATTTTGAAGTGTTTAGCAAGAAATGAATTAAAACGGCCTCGTAGTGGTATTTATGGATGAAAAAACAACTATTGAATGGTTGATTGATGAATTGTCCTGTGTATTATCCTATCAGCATTTATTTATCCATTCATTAGTGCAGTATATTACAATTTTAATTTATTTTCTTTACAATTTATAATAATTAGTACGATATGCTACAAACAAAAATTTCAAAAGAGAATTTTAATGCTTGGAATATTACGAGTAATAATTTTTTAAAAATGGAATGTGGATATAATTATGCCCAAGTATGGGTTGATTTGGCAATGACTTGCAGTTTTGTGCTTAAATTTTGATTATTATAAGAATGCAAAAATGTTACTGTAATAGAACACTTACGTTGTCAAATTATACGCCTGGAACACAACTTTATAAGGGATCGTGCAACAAATTACCAATTTTCTCCCTGAATTCCTCCAAATTTGCTATTCTTGATTGAATTTACTTGCCACTACAGCAGCAAAACTCTTCCAGATCCATCTTTTACAAATTGAAATTAAACAGTCATGCATTTATAATGTATACAGGATAAGAACATGACTGCGTTGCCTTCTTCCTAAATTAGCTTAATTATATCAATTGGAGATTTATGAAGAATTAATTTGGTTGTCCATGGATATAGCATACATATTTATTTTTAATTTTATTTTCTTAAATTCAAAGCTTTAGTGTTGTCTAAACTTCTTATAATCAATGGATTGACTTTTCACGACGTTTTAATATGGCTAATATGGAACAAAACAAATGAAGACACTTATTGGTCAATTCAATATTATCTTTAACCAAAACACAATTTTTCTAACAAGATATTCGATCATATTTTTATCTCGATTTATTTCATTTTCTTTGTTTAGACAGCTATTGGCATGAGCTTTGCAAATTTTCTCAGTATGCAGTTACCCATTTTTTTATGATATATAGAGTATTATGATATTTAATACATTGGAAACCGAAAGAGATGCCTACTAATAAGTTATACACATGATTTATGCTACTGATGCTAAATTTTAATCTTCATTTTCCATAAAAATTATGGCAGTAATGCACAATATTTAATGTATTCATCTATTCATATGTTATAGGTCCACTTCTAGGCTGAACAATTTGTTAAACATGTACTTTGTGCATGGCGATTAAATAGGTACACCTTTCTTCCTATAATTTATGAGTTTTCTACATTCCATCATTATAATTTGCTAAACAATGAAAACCTGAATTTTTTCAGAAAAAAATGTTCAAAGAGGTTGGTTGGCCTAAACATTTTTTTGCACTAGATATTTACAACCATACCACATTAATTTTGCAGTCAAACAATCGTAAATAAATTATGCACTCTTTTATAGTGATGGTTTAACCAAAGTATAGATGTCCAAATTAGAAAAAAAAAGTTTGGTCGAGCTGTTTTAATGTATAAAGGGTGTATATTGATGTCAGAAGAAGCTTGTAGTTCGATCCAATTTTTATTCATATCACTTTAACTATACATTTTTTATTACTATTTGTTCCTGTGTAGCTGTATGATTAAAATTGTCTTTGAATATTCAACCTGTCAGAGCATAGTATGTTACACCTATGCTTATTTCTGTCTGCCATAGCATAAGATGTAATCTGGCGTTTTACTACGATGGTTCGCTGTTTGATTATATTTTTCGCAATACATAGGAAAGTACTCAAACATTTTAGGATTATTTTCCTTCCAAACCTTTTTGAATTTATTTTAAACATATAGTGTAAAATGCAATGGTTTATTGAATTTATTATAATTTATGAATATATCCTTTTTATTTATCAAGGTGGTGTAATGGTATTTATCATGAAGTGCCTCTCAAACTCAACATGATAGCCGCTGCAAGGTATGTGGATTGCTTGCTATACTTCTTCTCTCTTTTCCCTAGCTCTACCCAACGACAATTGTGATTTGAAAATTTACATACTTTCCAAAAAAAATGATCTGTTAAATTGGTTAATTGATCTAATATCTAAAAACGTTTTTATTTACGTTGATGCCAAGTATATCATTAATCTTAAATTAATAGCAGGAACATATCTTTTTAAGAAATTAATTTAGAATATTATTCCTTCCTTAAAATGGAGATAAGGTACGTGCATTCGTTTATAGAGTGGTGTAGCAATTAATTATCATGAATCTTGGCTTATTCATCTAAACATGTAAAAATTAATTTTTTTTTTCTATTTTAACGTTCTATTTTGAATTATGGCAAAAAACAGACGCTTCCCTTTTTGACATGTCTAAAAAGTTCACCGGACATGATACGAACTGGATCATTTGTTTCCATATGTTCCAAATTTCACTTCTATGGTATAGGAAAAAAAGATAATTTACCATTTTGTATACAAAATTTTTCATACTAAAAAACATTTTGTAAGAGATCTCGCTTGATTGTTCTTTTATCTTGAAACATGAGTATAAATAAACTTCTATTTTATAATACACAAAGCGAGTGTAAATGACAAAGTCCATATGACCAACATGAATTGGACATCATCAATAAGAATATGATTTCTAATGCACTAACACCCAGTTTTGCTTATAATGGGTTCATTTATTTTTTCTATCATAATACCATCGTTCAAATTTTTTAACTCATATACGTGCCTTCTTTATTAGTCTTCGTGGAAGTAGTACCTTGAGTTGTGTTCTAATACATAACACTAATTACTGTTTTTATGCAATTCGATTTGGAGGTAACTACTGTAAGTTTAATTTGTTGCTTAATCAACCACTTCTAAAAATAGCAAATTTTGGTAGGCAATTTACACTCTCCAACAATTAATTCCTCACCTGTTAATTTTTTTCAAATGTTAAACTGGCTATGATGGCCAACATATACTTAAATTACAAAATATTTTTGATTACACAGATAACGTTAGGCCGATAGTTGTTATTTTAAATATTGACTATATAATTTTGAAAGTGTGACAATAGTTGGTGATGAATTAAATTTGGGCACATATATAATAATAATAATAAATTTAATTTTGTTGATCAGACATCTGACTGCTTTTCATGCTCATTTTTACATGGAGGTTCTTGGTAATCTTCTTATCTTCTTGCATATTTTTTCTTAGTTGAGGGTTTCCCTTTTCCAGACCTTAAATTTTAATAAAAGGTTTCAGAGATTTGATTATGATTAAGTCATCGATTACATTAGAAATTCTATGTTTCTTTTTGATTTAAGTTACAATATTATTTGTACAACATAACTATAGGCTTTAAGTACAATGAACATTAACTATAGAAAATTTAGGGCCCCATTTGTGCTTATTCGGTTCAAGTAAACCTTTGAAATCCAAGTTGAATTGTAATCATAATTTGCAGATGACATATATTTAGAGGTACATTTAGAGATTATGGATATAGGTTTTGAAATTCATTAGTTTACTAGATTTACTAAACACATATGTCATTAGTTTATAAAAATATGAAGAATATCTTCACAACAACTTTTATTCAGCTACGTTTGTAGTTCTTTTCAAAATAAATCTGGCTATATCACTCTACCATTCGTTCCACACAGTCCTAATATTAGTATCCAAACATTTTGATATACACATTCTTTGCCACATTTATCTCATTCCTCTTTAATGAGAAGTTCCCGTTTTCACACATTTTGACTTAGCCATTGAAATTCAATTTCGTTGGTTTCTCTGATGGAATTTGGTCAGCTTGGTACTTGATTTTTTCAAAGCTTTAAGTTTTTCATGTTTCCCAATATGCATTTGGTTGGTCCTTAATTTGGGTTTGTTAATTGTTAATATTGCATTACCATTAGGATACAAAGGATAGTTATAACGCGTGTCAGAATTTTTTTTACCGAATAAATCCTCTATGTTGACTTTTTTACATTCATTTTACTAATCATCATAGTCGACTATTTAGGATATTACATAGATGCATGCAGGAAATATTTCCAATCATTAGATCATTCGGTTTTGCTTCATTTAAGCGAGTAAGAAATGGTGAGTTCTAAAGCTCTTCCTATTTCTATATTGTTAAGCTGGATAGTCTCAACATCAGATCAGCATACAACCTATATTCCAACAACATCATTTCTTTTGCCTTCATCTCCCCTTTTTCTTTCTCTAACCCTAAATTAAATTGCGGCTATGGAGCAATTCCTTCTTCCATGATTTCTTTCAACTCCTACTATTTAACTAATTCTAGATTAATTAAGATTATTCAATAGCTTTGATTTATACATCAGCATCTTGATTCTTTTGGATCGAATCGATTCATTAAACAATTGGTTTACTGTTTGGATAATAGTCTAAGCATCATCTATATTTTTTTGGATTTGGTCATCAATTAATCCACTATATCAGTTTTCTTTCTAAAGATTTTAATACTTTCAAATTAATTTCTTCCTCAACATGTTACGTACTTTTAAGGCTAACAAACTAACTTTTGTCAAAGCTATAGCTGTGAATGTTCATCTAGCAGAATGTGCTGCATTCCAAAGGAGCTAGAGATACTTCAAAATAGCTTTCACATGAAAGTTTTTCCATCCAATGATCACATTTTCCAGGTAACTTAATCCAATCTATTTTTGTTTCTATGAATCCAAGCTGTAAAAGATCAGCATATTTAACGAACCCGCATGTACACTGGCTAAGGCTAGAGAGCCTACTCATTTGGAATTATTCCCTTTCATTCTTCTTTAGTTTTTAACAGTCGTAGTTAGTCCTTGTCCTTTATGTCTATAGGTAGGTGACCATATTGCATCAATGATTTTGGAGTAGATAAAAAGGGATTGCTGTTGTAGTGAGTATGACAACATAAAAAAAATCCATTTTCAACATTTTAGAATGTCCCATCCTAACTTTCTCCAATGCCAAATATTAATGCAAAGAACATTACATAAGTATTGTAATTCAAAATGTTAAAAAATCGACATAGGAGAAGTTGCTATGTGTAAAAAAAACATTACACTCACAAATATATACAACCCATGACAATTATAAATTTTGAATCGAGTCTACCAAGTTATGTAAGTGCTTATTGATTCATGTTATAACATTTTCTACCGCTTTGGATGTACGTTGCAGAGCCATTTAAGATGATAGCTAAATAGAACAGTGCCACAATTAATTCCTTTGCCACAATGATAGTGTACATATGTGGACTCACCTGTGGGCCTCAATGGTTCCTTTTCCAACTGAGTTGAATTCTATAGAAGTCACCACACAAAGTAGCATTTTTGCTAAAATGTGTACTATTAGCTTTGTAGATAAAGCTACATTTTCTATCTATTTACTTACGCTTACTGAAGTTGCACATGCTTAAAGTAAAGAAATAATTAATATTTTGATTATATATATATGACGACGTTTGAATTTTGTAATGGATGATTTAATTAATGGAAACATTTATATGCATCACATTTGAACTTTGAGTTTGGCTTCTCAAATTAGTTATATAATTTCATTTCCATAAGTTTGATCTGAAGCATCCATACGTTTGAACTGAAGCCACCAAAGGAAAGTAACATGGTATCCTCATTAACCTATAGTCCATCATAAAATAAACCCAATCCTAAGTGTCCAAACATCCATCAATTTTTATTATTTCTTGCTATTGTAGGCCAATATTATTGTACTCATGCACCAACATATTAGGGTCTATTCCTATGGTTATAATTCTGTAAAAGAGATCATGATTATCTATAAATTTTCTTCTTCATAAGTAGTAGCTATGAAGAAAGGAATCCAATCATTGATTCATTTATCTTTGTATATGCCTCCACTTTTGGTGGACGGCTAAATAGATATATTTCAACCAAAATACCACAGTTCACATCATAGCCAAACATGCTAGTAGGATGAGGTCCGTGTGCGTAGCACGGATTCACTCTAGTTACTTATAACGTATTCAATGTACAACAACAAACAACGACTGCTGTGCCTGCACATTATCAACAAACAAAAGGAAAATACAAAATATCCTGTATAAAAACAAGAAAAGTGCTAAGTGCAGACTCTGCAATTGAACAAAAGGTGATCAAAAAAGCAAAAAAAGAAGGAAAAGACAAATCAAGACGTCTTCTCATCGCTTCCTCATTCTCCTTTCCCGCCTCTAATTTGCAATATCTTAAGCTTATCCTTTCCCAGGGTAATTTCACTCTCTAAAGAATGGCCGTTGGTGGACCCTTCTTTCCCTTTATGTTTGCGGGATCAGTGGGAGACCTTTGATGACCTCTTCTATGCTTCAAACTTCTCCTTTTTCACCGCAATCATCTATTGCTTGATCCTCTTTTGCTCGCCCTCTACTCTATTTGGTTAGCTGCTTTGGTTTTTTTCTCTTAGGTATCATAAGCTACCAAGCTCTCCTCTTAAGAAATTGAGGGGTTGTCCAAACTATGCAGTGCCACAATTTGTTTAGAATGCGAACAGGGCTACGAGCCACAAGAGAAAACGACGGTTGACGCAGCTAAAATAGCAGTAGACCTGACATCGTGATGAGAAGGCAATTCAACAGAAAGAGAAGGTTGATCTACAATATCAAAATGAAGGGCGGTTATCTCAGCAATCTCTTCAGGCATGAATTAAAAAATTTCAAGCAGGGAGAGATAAGAAAGTTATCTGCTATGGGGGTTTATTCATATGTAACGACTTCGAAGTCTTCACCATTGCCTTCCTTCGATAGCTGTACGACTATGGGAGAAGTGGTATTGACCCCTCCCTGGTATAAAGATGCGAAGACGGCTCGCCTGGGCCCAAAGGAAGATTTTTATAGTAGCTTCTTTGGTGGTGGCCATGACATCGATGGTTTCAAGCTTCACCTCCAGCATTAAGATTTTCTGGCCTTTCACAAGAGCTAGTTGGGATTCTTCTAGGTCTGAACCAGCTCCTCTTTGGTGTAACCGCCACCTATATCTCAAAATTGGGGCAAAACATCTTCCCAAACAATAGCGAGCGTGTGCGGGAACAATGAACCCAAGTAACTGAGGCTGCTCTGCTGAAGCACAAAATTAAAATAGAAACCTAAAATGTAGCTTCCAAGAATTTCATTTTCTTAGTAAAAGTATCTTGGAGCACTGAAAGGATGGCTTTAGTGCTAGCCTTCTCTACTGCCAGTTGATTCTTCTTAGCTCCCAAAGTCAAAACTTGTGCACATAGAGAGGCAATTTTCTGGGATTATTCGGGATGAATTTCTTCTCCACCTCGACCATTGTCATTCTTGCCTTCAGTTTTCTTTTAGGGCCGCCTCATCAGTATGGAACTTCTTTATTTTGTCCATGAGTATGAGCATGGTTCGGCTGGTTGACTCCTTCAGCTCCTTGAATAAAGAAGCATCCCTATTTCTCTCTTCGGGGCATCATCCCTCTCTTACTTTAATCTCCGAGTCATGGTCCACAAGCTGCTTCTTGTATTCTTCTTTTTTGGACTCGAATAAAAGAATCTCCTAGTAATTATTTTGATTGTGTATAGAAAGCTGCTTGCATAATTTCTCCCACCCCTCGACTTACTCCAAGCCGCTCTGGATCGCACGGAGATGAGATGAATAAGATTTTGTGCGAACTGACTTTAAGTTGGGTTTATCGAAAACTAACCCCCTTAAGAACAAGTTGGGAAATGCATCCTGTAGGAAAGGCGGTCCAGCAGAGAGAATGTAGGGGGCTCGCCTTGAAATACGGAAAGAAGTTGCCACTGCAACACTAGTGGAGGAGGTCGTGACATCGGAAGCGACAACAACAATACTAGTAGAAGCAGGAAGCCATATGGTAGGTGCATGTTCTTGATCTTTCTTCAGCTTCTTTGATGGATTCTTCCTATTCAATCGTACTTTTCCTTTTCTTATGGCCGCTTCCTCTATCGCAGTATTGATCCTTCTTAGTTCGACGACCCTCTTCTGCCTCCTTATCTTTTCTCCTCCTTATCTCTTCGTCAGTTTCATGGGACTCAAGTACTCAGTTAAGATTGCTGTATAAGCCACAAGTCATGATCCCTGCTGCAAATTACAAATCAACTTTAGAAAAAAGGAATTTGATGGATTGAAATATCCTAAGAGAATAACAGTGAAACGCGTGATCCTAGTGAAGTGTGTGCTACAGCTTAATGACCCCGACAGAATACACAAACTGGATCGATCGCCAACTAACCAAGAAATCCATTTTTGTAGGAATGATGAGAAGGTTATGAAGGCAACCCTTCCGAAGTGAAGTCATACATCCATATCTAAATTTTTTTCGCTCGCATCCCTTAAGTATAAATCGATGCCCTTCGGCAAAGGGCTGGGAACGGGCTTGTTCTTCGGAGGAGCTTCTTAAAAATATTCCTTCGAAGGTGGTGATGGATTATGTTTAGGGCTCTACTCTGGGGACTTGACACCTAAATCGACATTGCCTTTGTCGGTATCGGTATCCCAGCTTATTTAATCCTCAATTAAAGGGAGCCCCTTACTAATCTCTCCTTCCTCCTTACCTTCAATCAAAGGAGCTTTGCCCATCTGACGAAAAAGCTTATCTTCTTTCTCCTCTAGGATTGAAGGCATCTTGGGTGGACAGTCAATCCCAACTTTAATATGGGCCTCTGCAGAAGATTTTCCTAACCCGCCGGATGAGTCACTTTCTTCCTCCTCCTCCTCATCATCGTCACCTTCACCAAAATCATGAGAAGTGGAAACTGAGCGAGCTTGAATTTTGGAGCGAGAAGGAGCACTAATGAACCCAACAGACATCCCAGAATGTAAGAGCCTGAACTGGTAAAGATTTTCATCTATAAGCATAAACCTGATCTTATGCTCTGGAGCATCAACCGCTTTCAAGGCGCTAAGAATGGGGCCGAGCGTCGGATCTTTGTTAATCTTTGGGAGAACTACAAAAGAATAAATGATCGTTCAGAGGATTGCTTAGCAGTTAAAGGAAATTCCATGCATAGCGAAAGAAACTTACTCCTTGTCGTCCATAGACATGTGAATCCCTCTAGACACTTGGGAAGATCAAGTATAAGCTTTTGGCTATGTTTCGCCTCAATATAAATGAGTGACGGGTTAGCCTTTCTCTTTTTAAATAACAGGTGTTACTATAGCTCGGCGAAGCTTGAGACACGGTTGAGTGTTCACATGAACATGATATACAAGTAAGTTAACATAGTGTAACCCTTCGGATGATTTGGAATGGATCCAACCCTATGTTCTAAAGGGTCGCCATTAGAAAGTGATTAGATATGGGCATTGCACCATGCATACATATGTAGTGGTGGAAAGCCATATATCTGGAAAGTGACCTATGAGCGAATTCCCCTTTTGACGGTAGAAGCATGTCGTCCTCCATGATTCCATATTGTAAGAAAATGCTCTGCAACTCCCTGTGTGTAAGGATTGAAGTGGCTTTCTTCAAAGGATTAAGCAGAACCCTGAAGTTTGGGGGGGGGGGCGATCGACGATGGGACCAACTGAGATCAGACGTCCATATTTCCTCGAGGTCATTGAAGTAGCAGGTCCAACCAGGCTCGAGGAAGACTCTGCTTCAGAAATAGGTAAGTTTCCTTTAACTGACTTAAGCTGTGAGGTTTGCATGTCATTCTATATAAGAAAGCTTGTGTTCAAAATGTTCTGGTGCGCTAAATCCTTAAACTATAAACACCTAACCTAGTTGATTCTTGGAATTCGGAAGGTAACCGACATGTATCAATCACTGATCGGACTTCAAATATTAACGTGAGTGTGTGTGTTGTGTATTCTATATGAGAAAGGTTCGGCGTCCTGAATGCTGTGAATTGACCATTTCGTGTAGATGGCTCATTCACATTGGAAAAAGAGATCCGTATTAGCTATTAATGTCTTTTCTTCTACACTTACCCGTTATCGATCAACATAAGTCAGTTTTAGTTTCCTGGAAAGTGATAAAAACCTCAGCCACATGTAATACTTATCCTAATTTATTATCACCTCCCTGAAAAGCCAAAATCAATCCGTGATCCTCACGATGTCATGTTGGAATCGACTATGAAACACGATATAAGTTAATTTTTATTCTGTGGATGAAGATAGCAAAATAGGTCGAGCACCAGGGCAAAACCCTGGCTTTGTTTCATGAATAACTTCAGACTCGATTGACTTTCTTCTTTCATGAAATCACAATCACCTCGGATCTTCCACTGCACCCATCATCAACAAAACCTCACCATCGATCAATGATGTAACAACATGTCAAATCCCACTTCACCAACTTTTAAAATTGTGAAAAATGATGATCTTCGATTCAAGATAGCTCGAATAAGGGTATTTGGCAAATCGGATCAGTTGCAGTCCAAGGTAGGTATAATCACGGCGGTAGTGACTTCAGAAGGTGGTAATAGATGGCGCTTTGGGGGGCAAGTATTAACCGGGTTTTTAAACCAGCAGAATTCAAAAGGAGTTAAAACATTCAAATTGTGCCAGGATAACTCGAAACTTGTCCGAAATACCTAAAAGTATATGACAAAGAAACCCCGAAAGTTTGGGCCAAAAACTATGCCAAGTATTTGGATCGGCGCCGATCTAACCCAATTGGTTCAGTACCGATCCAAATTATTGACATGTGGATCCTTCGGTCCACATGCATTATATTCCTACATCTTCCCTAAAATTATTTACGAAGTTCAATTACATTCCGGGCATTCGAGTTGAAGAAATCAAGATTTATTCGATTCGGATTATAATTTAATCTGATTTCAGGTGAACCATCTTCAAAACAAGTCAACAAGCTATGGAATCACATGGGGAACCTCGCATGCAAGATTGGAAGAAAATAAAATAAGAGTTGTGCAAAAATTGCACAACATTTTGGATCGGTACCAATCCAAAAAGTTAGTTCCAAATCACCCCAAATTTTACGCGCCCCTCTTATGGATAGCTATAGGCTTCTGGTAATCTTGTTCTAATCCAAGTGCTATCAAAATCCTATAAATACCATCCTATCATTAAAGGAAGGGGACTAGCTGCTTTGATCACTGAAAACTATGTTTCTAAGATTCTTCAACCTTCTTCCTCTTTACAATGGCTAACATGGGATAATTGAGATCCTTCGCTTTGTCTCCATCAATGGTTGTCTAATCTTCCCTTGTCTAATTATTAGAATTGTAAATAGCTTGTACTTGTGAACAATAGTCAAGCCATCAATAAAAAATTTAAAGTAGATGTAGGCTTCATTAACAGCCGAACCACTATAAAAATCATGTGTTTCTCTACTTTATTGTCTTTTCTACAATTTAAAGAATTTTTAACTCTAATTTATTTTTCCTGATAAAGAGGGCTGGTGCTTTCACAACCATATCAGGGAGTTGATCCATTTTTTTAGTTAATAGATAGTCCACATAACTTTGAATATGTTTATATTTGAAATGGGTAGTCAACATAATTATAAGATGGGTAGTCATTTTGAATTGTGATGGGTGGTCATTAGAAATTAAGGTGGGTAATCTAGTAAATTGGGATGTGTAATCCAATATATGTTGCATAAATATAAATACTATTTTTATGCTCTAACCATTGTGGTTGCAAGAGAATATGTTTAATTAGTTTTGGTTAAGTTACTAGTGAGGGGAAATCATGTTCCGCTCAGCGGCGTGGTCTTACTGGATATCTATTTTGCTCGAGATGGTAGGTTATTATTCACACTAGACCGTTGTCTGACTCGAAGTTTTTGTTTTTTCCCTTAAACTCTCGATTACTATTTGAGTAGGTCAGGAGTAAGGGCTTTTGGGTTCCAGTTAGACGAACAAGCTCCCGGAGACATGCATGAAGCAACCTAACTATTTAGAATATCTATTTAACTATCGTGTTGTTTTGAATGTAACGACAAAGTTGTATAATTGCCAAGTATTTGAATTTGATCAACTAATCGGCATCTTCATATGTCACTTTGGAGTATTTTGTAATAATTATAAATTCTCTGAATGTGGGTTTGCAAGTGGGATCATGTAATGAATATTAAATCATATTTTGAAATGGAATATAAAAGTTATTTCTGAATTGTGTTTGAGAATTTTTTATATTCATGTACTTTTGATTAATGATATGATTAACATAGCCACATTTTATCGTTGGGAATTAATAACTATGGATGATTGTAGCATCCATGGCAGTTAGTTTTGGACATCAGAATGAGGGATGTTACAAGTTTGTTTTAGAGAATTGGTTTATGATTAAAAGAATTCTAAACCTAAAGAGTTTTGAATACATAATCCTAATGAATTAGAGAATAAGATTGGAGTATGGGATAATGCTATAGTAATGTACTTGTATTTGCTACATATAAGTATGTATTCTATCTCTATTTTACCTCCTCTTAAACTATTCTTCAATATCTCATTAAGGCTCGTATGAGAAAGAAAGTTATGGAAGAAAGAAACAAATGGGGGAATCTATGTAGCGGATGCACCATGGAAATGCTCGGCCCAACACCAGGAGGATTCAGGGTCGACAACAAATGCTAATCAAAATGTAAATGTCAATGTAGATGTTGCAGCCTCACTAGTAGATATAAGGGCTATGTATCAGTTCTTTGTCAATCTGATTCAAGTTGGAGTAACTATAGTGGATGGAAGAAATGCTGCTAATGCGGGAAGAGTCAATCCTATAACGCTAGTTAGTTATAATTATGGCTAAGACAAGTCAAGATTACACCATTCTGGGTTGAAAGCCATTTCTAGGGGCAGAGGATGCAATAGAAATGGAGAACCAGTTATTACATTGTGAAAAGATTTTTGCTGATTTGAGTCTGAATGATGAGCATAAAAGGAGGTTGGCTTCGAGATAGCAAGGAGCTGCTTTGTTTAGGTGGAACGAGGTGACCATAGGAATACCAGAGGAGGAATTGACTTGGGCAGAATTTTAAAGGAGATTTGAGGAAAGGTTTTTATCTGAACAAATTAGCCTTGCTCAGGAAGTTTATGAAGTTGCAGGGAGAAATGTCAGTGTTGAAATACTACTAAATTTGATGAGCTATCCAGATATGGTTATGCCACTATTGACATTGTCATCAAGAGGAACGAGAAGTTTATCTGAGGGTTAAGGTTAGAGATTGCTAGAGCAGCTATGCCACATCTCAAGGATCCACCGAATGTAATGGTGGAGATGGAAATCAGGAATGAGGAAATGCTTTCTACTTTCAAAAAGGAGAAGCTAGTTGGAAGTCAGAGTTCCCAGAATAAGAAAAAGAAGTTCCTTAAGGGAAAGGGAGTTCATAAGGGTAGAGATTCTAATAAAGGGAAGGCATATATAGTTGGTTATAAGTGTGATAGGAAAGGGCACTATGCAATTGAGTGTTCACAAGGTGATGACAAGGTTGTTGTGGTAAAGCAGAATGTGAAGTGCTTTAACTACGATCAGCTGGGGCATTATAAGAACAAATGTCAAGAAGCGGCCATGGTAGGAAAAGGAAAGGTCTTTTCTTTGGAATCATCATCATTAAAGATAGCAAGGAAGGAGAAGGGAAAAGCTGCGATGGGAGGTAAACTTTGGATTCATAGCATACTGGTTAAAGTATTGTTTGATATTGATGCATCACATTCTTTTATCTCTCAGTGTTTGGTAGATAAATTATGTTTAGAACCATCCATCGTACCTTATTCTTCCTTATGGATAGCTAACCTGATAGGATAGCATGCAACTCTAGGGATAAGATGTGACCATCTAAAATTTGAGTTGCTAGGTTATAATTTTACCTGTAGTTTGTTTGTATTTGATTATGCGAGTTTTGGAATTATTTTGGGTATGGATTGGTTGAGCATAAACGATGCTAGGATATTTTGCCAAGATAGGAAAATATTATTGCAACACCCAGATAGTAGTGACCGAATAGTGTGCTCAGTTGAGAATTCAGGTCTAGAAATTTATGCCTTTTTTGATGCCACAGAAGTGGTAGAAAAATTAATCGGGTTTTAATTATAAGAGAATTTGTAGATGTTTTTGAGCTAGTTACAGGATTACCATTGGAACGATCTATTGAGTTTCAAATAGATCTTGTACCTAGAACTGAACTCGTAAATAAAATTCCTAGCAGGATTACATTTACCATGGTAAAGAAGTTAAATGTGCAGCTTATGGACTTAGAAGGGAAGAATTTTATTAGACCAAGCATTTTGCCTTGGGAAGCGACCGCGATATTTGTGAAGGAGTTGGATGGGTCATTGAGATTGCATGTCGATTATTATAGGTTGAACAAGAAGACGATAAAGAATAGGTTTCCTTTGCCAAGGATTAACGATTTGTTTGATTAGTTGAGTGGAGCCAAGGTGTTTTCCTAATTGAACAAAAATATATTCTGATGTGCCAGAGGACAATATTCCATTGACGGCATTTCGAATGAGATATGTTTCATATGAGTGGTTAGTGATGCCATTTGGATTAACTAATTTGCAAGCTTTCTTTGTAGATCTGACG
Source organism: Allium cepa (assembly GCA_030765085.1). Classification (NCBI taxonomy): domain Eukaryota; kingdom Viridiplantae; phylum Streptophyta; class Magnoliopsida; order Asparagales; family Amaryllidaceae; genus Allium; species Allium cepa. The sequence goes on along the minus strand of CM060935.1, from coordinate 54,036,381 downwards.
AGCAAGATTTTCCAAAAGAACTTAGGTAAGTTTGTTATCCCGCCTTTTGGTAAGGCCATGACACCAAGAAATTGATTGAGAATCAAAGGCAGTTCATCCCAGAAAACGGTATACACAGGTTCGCTATGGATACTGATAAAATTTTCCCATTTCCAGATCGAACTACAATTAACATGACACGACAAGCAAAGCCATGAAAGCCAACATTCTAAATTTCAAGTCAGTCGGAGTTCACGTACCCAAGATATGATGGATACAACTCAAGTGATTGCCTTGTTTGTATCCATGAAGAAACCAAAGAGAGACCTCCTTCGCATCGATCCTGTTCGAATCCATCAACTTCACACAGTTTTGTATCGATCAGTAACAAGTGAGTCCACTTCGTATCCATCCGGGTAGCTCTCTTCATACCCATCAAAAACCACCTCTCTTCGTATCCATCAAGCTCGTTCCCTTTCACATTCATCAATGTTCATCATTTCGTATCGATTCCATTTCCACACACTTCGTATCGATCTTCCCATCCACACATTTCATATCTATCAGCTAATAGTCGATACGAATGACATCACCTTCCATTGATACGAAGCATCCTACAATCGTCGATACGAAAGCATCGACACAAAAAGAGCCGTCCAGGTCGATACAAAGAATAATTCCAGGTCGATACGAACAAAGCGCGATTCAAATGACAGAAACAGTCACTCGGCTAGAAAAGTGGATGGATCCAAGAAGTTAGCGCCACATCAACCAGCAAGCACATGCTCGGAAGCGATATGAACAGAGCGATGCGAAGTGGATCGATGCAAACTCAGCAGCCTTTTGCAAAATCAACCTTGCATCGATCATAACTCAAAATCTACCAGTTCAAATGCCACCGAATTTTGACAGGAGCTTGCGTATATCCTTAGGAACGTTCATGATCGATCTTGACTCGATTGGATGAAATGTTGATCGATACAAAATTCGTTCGTATAGATCACATATCAAATTCAAACGGCATAGGATCGATCGTGTGGGCCCATCCACGTAAGAGATGAGGTCTTTCGAGATCTGAGCGAGATATTTGCAACCTACACCAATGAATAGCAGCCAGGGCCTATAGAAAATTGACTTTTGCCTCTTCTTCATCCAGACTCTGTTAAAATCACTGTTGTACTCGATTTTTACTGTTGTAATCCATTGTAACCAGCAAGAAAAGGTTAATAAAAGTTAAACATTTCATAGTGGATGTAGGACATACGCCGAACCACTCTAAATCCGTATGTTTCTGCGTGCTTTTTCTGTTTAGTAATTAGCGTGTTTATTAAATCTTCCTCCTTTTCCATTTATATTCTTCATTTTATCTCTTCAAACACATCCGAAGAGTGTTGTGCCCAATTTTTGTACAAACAAGATTCATATTGGTATTCATTGATGACATAAAAATATATTCTAAGGATGAAAGAGACCATAAGATTCATCTTAGGATAGTGCTTGAGACGTTAATGCAACATCAACTAAAAGTAAAGTTTGCAAAATGTCATTTCTGAAAAAATGAAGTGAAGTTTCTTGGTCGTGTAATTTGGGAGAAAGGACTGTCAGTCGATCTAGCCAAGATCAAAAATGTTAACAGTTGGAAAAGACCCAAGACAATAATCGAGATAAGGAGTTTTCTTGTATTGGCTGGCTATTATCAAAATTTGTCAAGGATTTCTCGTGGATAGTAGCACCCCTGACTGAACTAACCAGGTAGGACGCAAAGATTACTTGGTCCGATAAATGCGAGGAAGCATTCCTTAAGTTAAAGCGTTTGTTGACCAATGTACCCATGTTAGTAGTTCCAGATGGAAATCAAGATCTAGTGGTGTATACGGATGCATGTGGAACTGGCTTAAGAGCTATGTTGATGTAGAAGGGTAAAGTTATTGCCTATGCTTCTTGACAGCTTAGACCACATGAAGTTAGATAACCGACTCATGATTTGGAGTTGGCAGTTGTGATTTTCACATTAAAAGTATGGAGACACTAGGAGAACGATTCGAATTGTATATGGGTCATAAGTCTTTGAGGTATTTATTCTCTCAGAAAAGTTGAATATGAGACAGCAGAGATGACTAGAGCTTTTAGCAACTTATGATTTCGGTATTGAGTATGCACTAGGGAAAGGAAATAAAGTGGTAGATGCACTTAGCAGGAAACATCAGAATGTGGTGTCAGCTATGTTGGCAAAATGGAAGGACATGCAGGCATTGAGTGTAGGATCAATTTCACCCTAGAGGGGAGGGGGTGAATATGGTGATACTAATAATTATAAAAATTTATTGCGGAAGTATATAGAATAATTTCAGCATAGATAAAAGTCATGTAACAGCAGCACAGATAATAGCAGAATAATAAAAAAATGTAGAAAATAGAACACAGATTTATCCAGCTTCGGCAGAACCCTGCATATGTGCTTCCCCTAAGGTTTCTACTAGAAATTAAGTAGTCAGACGTCTACACACGTAAACTCATGACACCCGCTATCGACTAACCTAACTTTATGCTCAAAACCCTGCCACAACTTAGCCACTAGGTTGCGAATTCTCAAACTACCCCACCGTAGTTCGTCCCCTAGTCACACGACTAGTAATTACAAGAGTTTAAAAGTAAATTGCAAATTTAAGACAATAGTTTAAAAAAATCCTAATATTTAAAAATAGAAGCCCAAAGGTAATTATCAAAGTCGGCCCAAATATGTTAAGTGATAAGAAAATTTTCCCTTTTATTCTTTAATCTATCGGCTCGCTTTGCTTCATAAAAATGGTCGCCTTTCTTCGTTCCTCTTCGTTCCTTTTGTTCTGAAAAGTTAGTGCTTTGCTGAATTGAAGAAACCGATTGATTATAAGTCGATTACAATGGCTTTTACCCTGATTTGCATCGGAAATCAACCATCTCTTCACTTTGCTCATTGGCTCCTTCAATTTGAGATGATTTTATCTGCTGCGAAAATTGGTACGGTCGTTCCTTCTTCGATTTATACTATACTCGACTTGATTCGAGTTCCTAATTGATGTTGTGATCTGTGATGTGCTTGAACTCGAATGATTTTAAGCCAATGATGATTATTGGTTTATGTAGGGTTTATTTCCCTAAATTTCGTTCGTATATTTTATACTAATTCATCTGATTACTTTAAGCTTGACCACTCGATTTTGCATTGATGACTGTGATGATTTCTGACTTGTTCAAAATTTTGTTACCTTGATTCTCACGGCTTCGATTTTGAACTGTTCCATTCCTTGACAACCACGGCTTTGAATTGTTTTGGAATTTGACTTGTTTGACTTGTACCCTGCTGTTTCAAATTGAATTTGGCCTTGACTTTGGAAATTATTGACTTCGGCCATTTGAAATGATTTCTGGACTTTGTGATATTTGAATATACGAATTTTGTTTTCCTCTTTGACTTCGGCATCACTTGGATATCGAACTGCAGTTGTTTACTTGATACTCATGGCTTTGATTTGTATTTGTTCGAACTTGTTGTATATCATTATTTTGAAACTGCTACCTGATGCTTTGTTCAAAACTGCTATTACATTTGACTTCGGTCATTTTTGAAACTTCCTGCTTGATTTTGTGTCGGCTTGTAAGCATCACTGTATTGTATATAGGTATGCTCGACTTGACACTCTATGGCTTGCCATTTTGAACTGCTGCACTATCCTGTCCACTACAATGTTGATGTTCATTGTTTTCTGGTCATGTTCATTTTGTTTGATCATTCGCTTGTTGTTGCCTCTGATTTCACTACACTGTTGTCACACGATCATTTATATTATTCATTGAGCTAGACATTAGAAACAGTGCACGTACACAAATGTGTGTGTGTGTATATATATATATATATATGTATGTATGTATATATGTGTACAGTTCTTGTGCCTCTTGAGTCTTTCTGGTTTTATTTGAAGCATTATGAAGTTGTTGGTTCATATGTGGCATACAAGTCTTGCTCAATTGAATTCACCATCGATGTATATGCATTCATCTTGAATTCTTTTCCTTCGAGTCTGAAATGCTTGCAGGCTTGGAGTCTTTGTATAAATTTTGTACATTTTGTACATAATCATTGTGTATATATTTATGTTTGGTTTCTTGGTAGAGATGCTTTCATGTGTACATTTTGTACATAATCATTGAAGTCTGGTTTGGATGATCCGATCATATGTGCATATGCATTCATTCTTGTTTGGTTACATTTGAATTCTTGTGTCTGACCAGTTTATTATATTCATGCGAGCTCAAGTCGGCATTGTGGTCTTGGTTGAGTCTGGTGCTTGAATGGATATTGAACTTTTTTGTTTTGAAGCATACCATCTGGAGCTTGTTGTTTAGTGTAAACATGATTAAAGTTATAGTCTTGTTGTTGTCTTCACTATTGACTGTTGCATTTCTCCATGTATTCATGTAGTCTGGTCTAGTCATCATGTAGTTGCACTGAGTTGGTTTTCCTTTGTTTCCGGTCTTTGTTGTACATGATTGCATCTTTGAATCTGGTCTTGGCCTTGGTTTCTTTGTAGTATGGTTGCTTTGACCAGTGTGGGTTCATGTGTACATTCGAATTTTGGTCGAGGCGGTGTTGTATGTATCTTGACCCATATTTTTGTATTGCACCTGAGTTGAATCCAACTTAAAGCTCGGGTTTGACCTTGTGCTCAATATCGTGACTTTATTTGTATTTCACTTGAGTTGAGCCCTGCTTTTGATTGGGTTTGACCCTGTGCTCACCTGTCCCTGTAATTTTATCAAGTACATATCGGTTTGCACAGCCTTGTGGCATGTATAGTGATACATTGTGCATGTCACAAGCTGTTCATGTATGATGAATTCAAATCTAAATGATGACGAACAACCCAAATAACTGAGGCAAATAACATTTTCAAAATACACATTTTTTTATACTGCAAAATATTTTCTTTCTAATTTTACCGCATTAGTGTTTATTTTGCAGATTGCTCAGATGTTGGATTCAATCTGGAATAGAGTTGAAGATCAAATATGAGTGAATGAGTAAAATGTTGTGAGGTGCAAATGTATGTGATAATTGCAATGTAATCAAAATTTTATATATATAGTAAGAGCTTAAATTTTTACTATTCAAAAGTTGTAATAAATATTTGTTTGAATAAAATATTTATTTGAATTTAAATTCTGTGTTCATCATTTTATTCAGCAAATATTTATTTAATTATGTGAGAAATAAAATAGTACATTAACAAATACATTTAAATTAACATATATATGTTTATTATCATCAAACAAAAATCATATACTTGCATATTCAACAATCTCCCCCTTTTGATGATAACAAACATATATTTATGATTTTGAATTTTATTAAATGTATTTGATCAGTCAAGTTGCTCCCCCTATTTGAATGCTCCGTCTCTACAACAAAGCTCCCCCTTCATATATGCATGAATAGAAATATGCAAATAAGCCTAGATGCATATAGAAAATATTTGACCTTTATTCGCCAAAATCTTAACTTTTCTCTCCCCCTTTTGTTATCAACAAAAGAGTAATAGTGTTAGAAAAATAGATACAAAGTGATAGACATTAATACAACATTAAAACTCAATTGAGTATAAATACTAAATTTCAATAAAAAAAATCAAATAAATCATAATACTCTATTTGACGCATATTCCACTTTAGAATGATAGGGATAATGTCATCAAATAAAACCATATAGTTGTGTCTATTTGTGGTATACTTATATTAGGAATTTGAATATCTATTAATGATGCATGGCCGTTAGGACTTTTATATGAGATTAGTAGTATTCTAAATTTAAAAAAAAATGAATTCAAGTATCTTCTAATCACGCATAACCGTGAGGACTTTTATATGGGATTAGAATTGACTTGTCTATTTAATTAATAAATTTTGATATGCGTTCCATACATGCATAACCGTGAGGACTTTTAAATGAGCATGGAAGCACATAGTCAAAAATTCATAGTAATTCACTTATAATAACCGTGAGGACTTTTAATTGAGAGTTAATACTTTGGATGTTTTTATTTATTAAAAATATAATGAAATGAAAAGCGAATAATTTTCCGTTTAAAATACCACATATTGACATACTATATTGGATTTTAATGGTTGATGGTCGATAGAAATATGATAGAATTAGAAATGATCATGGAATTTTTACCAACATAAAGTTTTTGTAACTCTTGTTTAAATTTCTAAGGAAATTTACAAATTATACCGTCTCAAGTTATAATATATGATCAATATCAACACTCATCACTTTTTCAATCACTATTTGTCTTTTCAATAATTAGTGGGGAGTCAGACTAGTTCATGTAGTCATTTTTAAAACATATCCAAAAATAATTATAAAATCAAACATTCTAAAATGACTAATCTGAATCAAGGTCAACAAAAATTTTCTTAAAGGGGTTTTAGAAAAATGTTTTACAAAAATGTCTGCTATTTGAAAATTATTTCAAGTGAAAAATATGCGATATTTTCTTTGAAATGTGATGCAGCTAATGAATGTCTCTATATAAAACACGTTCCACTAGTTCTTTTTCTATTAACTAGATTACCAGTGTAAATTGCATCTGAATTTCTTGTTGACTCAAATTTATCATTTGTTGAATGTTATAGACCAGAATGTGAAGTTTCAACAAATTTCTTAAAATCATTTTCAACGGCTTTTAAATGAAATTCTCTTGAACTTGAATTTGAAGCCATGTATACAAGCAAACACAAAATACAATGTCTAGTCAAATATATCCACATGTATTAATAAAACACCATCAAAAGACCAAACAAATTTATATGAATTAGTTCAAAACTGAAAAGTGATTGGTCAACGTTTTTGCTCAAATCAGAAAAAATAAGAACAAGTCAAATAAGAATAAGTCAGAATCAAAATCATCATTTATCTTATTGGCTGATTCAAATCAAATTATGGTGCAGATTATCACATTAATATATCGTTCAAGATGAATATACCATTACCTTTCTTGCCTTTACGATAATTTTTCATTGTTGTCCTTTGTGATTCTGCTACCTTTGTACTAGGCTAAGGAACTTTGATTTGTCGCCCGTTGTGTGTCTGGAACAGCCAGAATCCAGATAACACTGTTGTTGTTCCTGAACCTGCCACCACACCTACACGATAAAATATTTTTGTCACCTATTTGTTTTTGTAGGTCCATGGTTGTTAGTGGAAATGGACTTTGATAAAATCAAAGTATTTTTCTTATCTTTTCTATCACACTCATTTTCAATAATATTCCAATATTTAACATTAACAAATTTTAAATAAAATTCCATTTTTAATTTCCAATTCAAAAAATCTGTTCCATCGAAAACAGAAGGAATAATATTGGACCAACCCACAGTAAAAACATTATTAACAGAAGCCATTTTAAAAGTTAAAATTTTTAAGAAAAATTGGTCTTTGAAAAATCAAACTTTTTAAAACAAAAATGGCTTTTAAACCTGGCTCCGCTACCACTTGTAGGATCGATTTCACCATAGAAGAGGGTGAATAGAGTGATACTAATAATTATAAAAATTTATTGTGGAAGTATATAAAATAATTTCAGCACGGATAATAGTCGTGTAACAGCAGCACAAATAATAGCAGAATAATAAAAAAATGCAGAAAATAGAACACACGGATATACCCAGCTTAGACAAAACCCTGCCTACGTGTTGCCTCCAAGGTTTCTACTAAAAATTAAGTAGTCAGATGCTTACACACGTAAACTCGCAACACCCGCTATCGACTAAACTAACTCTACGCTCAAAACCCTACCACAACTCAGCCACTGCGTTGCGAATTCTCGAACTACACCGCCGTAGTTTGCCCCCTAGTCATACGACTAGTAATTACAAGACTTTAAAAGTAAATTAAAAATTTAAAACAGTAATTTAAAAACAAAACCCTAATATTTAAAAATAGAAGCCGAAAGGTAATTATCAAAGCCGGCCCAAATATGTTAAGTGATAAGAAAATTTTCCCTTTTATTCTTTAATCTATCGGCCCGCTTTGCTATGTAAAAATGGTCTCCTTTCTTCGTTCCTCTTCGTACCTTTTATTCTAAAAAGTTTAGGCTTTGTTGAATTAAAGAAGCCAATTGATTGTAAGTCGATTACAATGGCTTTTACTATGATTTGCATCGACAATCGACCGCCTCTTCACTTTACTCATGGCTCCTTCAATTTGAGTCGAGTTTATCTATTGCGGAAATTGGTACGATCATTCCTTCTTTGATTTATACTATGCTCGACTTGATTCGAGTTCCTAATTGATGTTGTGATCCGTGATATGCTTGAACTCGAATGATTTTAAGCCGATGATGATTATGGGTTATATAGGGTTTATTTCCCTAAATTTCGTTCACATATTGTGTACAAATTCGTCTGATAATTTTAAGCTCGGCCACTCGATTTTGCATTGATGAATGTGATGATTTATGACCTATTCAAAATCGTATATTTTGTTACCTTGATTCTCATGACTTCGATTTTGAATTGTTCCATTCCTTGACAACCACGGCTTTGAATTATTTTGGAATTTGACTTGTTTGACTTGTACCTTGCTATTTCAGATTGAATTTGGCCTTGACTTTGAAAATGATTGACTCAAGCTATTTGAAATGATTTCTAGACTTTGTGATATTTGAACATACGAATTTTTTTTCCTTTGTGACTTCGGTATTGGTTTGATATTGAACTGAAGTTGTTTACTTGATACTCACGGTTGTGATTTGTATTTGTTCAAACTTGTTGTATATCATTATTTTGAAACTGCTACCCGATGCTTTGTTCAATACTGCTATTAAATTTGACTTCGGTCATTTTTGAAACTTCCTGCTTGATTTTGTCTCGGCCTGTACTTGTGCATCACTGTATCGTATATAGGTATGCTCGACTTGACACTCTATTGCTTGCCATTTTGAACTGCTGCACTATCCTGACCACTGCCATCTTGATGTTCATTATTTTCTGGTCATGTTCATTTTGTTTGATCATTCGCTTACTGTTGCCTCTGGTTTCACTGCACTGCTGTCACATGATCATTTGTATTATTCATTGAGCTAGCCGTTAGATGGAGTGCACATGCACAAATGTGTGTGTGTATGTGTGTGTGTATATATATACATGTGTGTGTGTATGTGTATGGTTCTTGTGCCTCTTGAGTCTTTCTGGTTTTAGTTGAAGCAATATGAAGTTGTTGGTTCATATGTGAAATACAAGCCTTATTCAATTGAATTCACCGTTGATGTATATGAGTTCATTAGAATTCCTTTTCTTCGAGTCTGAAATGCTTGCAGGCTTGGAGTCTTTGTATACATTTTGTACATAATCATTGAAGTCTGGTTTGGATGATCTGATCATATGTGCATATGCATTCATTCTTGTTTGGTTAGATTTGAATTCTTATGTCTGACCAGTTCATTATATTCATGTGAGCTCGAGTCTGTATTATGGTCTTGGTCGAGTCTGGTGCTTGAATGGATATTAGACTTTATTGTTTTGATGCATACCATCTAGAGCTTATTGTTTAGTGTAAACATGATTAAAGTTATAGTCTTTTTGTTGTCTTCGCTATTGACTGTTGCATTGCTCCATATGTTCATATAGTCTGTTCGGGTCATCATGTGGTTGCATTGAGTTGGTTTGCCTTTGTTTTCAGTCTTTGTTGTACATGATTGCATCTTTGAATATGGTCTTGGCCTTGGTTTCTTTGTAGTCTGGTTGCTCTGACAAGCCTAGGTTCAAGTGTACATTCGAATTTTGGTTGAGCTGTGATGTATGCATCTTAACCCTTATTTTTGTATTGCACCTAAGTTGAATCGAGCTTAAAGCTCGGGTTTGACCTTGTGCTCAATAGCATGACTTTATTTGTATTTCACTTGAGTTGAACCCGGCTTTTGATTGGGTTTGACTTTGTACACACTGTCCTTGTAATTTTATCAAGTGTATATCGGTTTGCATGACCTTGTGGCATGTACAGTGATACACTGTGCATGTCACAAGCTGTTCGTGCATGATGAATTCAAATTTAAATGATGAAGAACAACCCAAAAAACTAAGGCAAATAACATTTTTAAAATACACATTTTATTTTATACTGCAAAATATTTTCTTTTCAATTTTACTGCATTTGTGTTTATTTTGCAGATTGCTCAAATGCTGGATTCAATCTAGAATAGAGTTGAAGATCAAATACGAGTAAACGAGTGAAATGTAGTGAGGTGCAAATGTATGTGATAATTGTGATGTAATCAAAATTGTATATATAGTGAGAGCTCAAATTTTTACTATTCAAAAATTGTAATAAATATTTGTTTGAATAAATATCCGTTTGAATTTAAATTATGTGTTCTTCATTTTATTCAGCAAATATTTATTTAATTATGTGAGAAATAAAGGTACATTTAAATGAATATATATATGTTTATTATCATCAAACAAAAATCATATATTAGCATATTCAACATTGACTACTTATAGTGTGCAGTTAAGATCGACTGCTAGTTCTAGTCAAAGTACATCCATGTTTTCTTGATTGGAAGTTTGACCAATGTTGATTGAAAGGATTGCTTCTAAGCAGAGAGATGATCCATTGCTTGCCAAGAAGATTAAAAGATTGGAAAGTGGAACTAAGATCGATGATCTAAAAGATTTTAGTCTTAACTAGATAAGATGGCTAAGGAAGAAGGGACGATTATGTGTTTTTAATGTTGGAAACCTAAGAAGGGAAGTTCTTCGAGAGTGTCATCTATCAAAGTTTGTGATTCACCTTGGGGGAACCAAAATGTATCAGGATATGAGAGAATTTTCTTCTGGGAAGGGATGAAGAGGGATGCGAGCTTATTGGTGAAGCAATGTGCAAATTTCCAGCAAGTGAAAGCCAAACATCAGAAGCCATGTGGATTACTTCAGCCTTTAGATATACTAGTTTGGAAATGGGATTTTATCCATGGATTTTATTGACGGGTTGCCAAAATAAAACAGGAGAGATTAAAGTATATGTGTCATAGTGGATAGATTGACCAGGAGTGCACATTTCATTCCTATTAAGTCAACCAGGACGACACCTATATTGGCTAAGTTGTTTATGAAGAATATTGTTAGACTGCATGAGATTCCTGGTAGTATAATTAGTGATAGAGATACTTTGTCCACTACTGAATTCTGGAAGAGTCTATATGAGGTATTAGGTACCAAGCTTAAGATGAGTATCTCTTATCACCCATAGATAGATAGACAGAGAGAGTCAATAAGGTACTTGAAGATTTGTTAAGAGCTTGTGTACTATATTTTGGTAGTCATGAGAAGACCATTTGCACTTGGTTGATTTCTCCTATAATAATAGTTATCAACCTAGTGCAGGAATGGTACCTTTCGAAGAATTGTATTTAAGGCTTTGCAAATACTAGCATGTTTGTTAAAGACCGAAGACAAATTGGTCTAGGTATCTTAATAAATGCCATAGAAAAGATTGAGTTTATCCAAGGTGGAATGAGAAAAGCTCAATCCAGGAAGAAAGTTACGTAGATATAAGGCGTAAAGATTTAGAGTTCTTAATTGGAGATCATGTTTTCATTAAGGTATCACCAATGAAGGGTATGGTACGATTTCGAAAATCATGGAAACTGACATCAAGATACATTGGACCATTCCCTATTATAGAGAGGATCGAAAAACTTGCATACCGAGTAGAGTTACCGAGTAGTTTGGCAGGTATCCATAGTGTGTTTCATGTTTCTCATCTTAGTAAGTATGTGCATGATCCAAAAACTACTATTGCTCCATCTTTATTGGAAGATTTAGTAGCAGAACCATATCCGTGTTTTATGAGGCAACCAGTTTTAGTAGTAGCAAGAGATAAGAAGAGATTAAGGAACAAGACAGTCAACTTAGTGGAAACAGAGTGGAGTAACAATGAGAAAGACTATATTTGGGAGACAAGGGACATGATTAGGGTTACTTATCCTGAGCCGTTATTATTGGCATGTTCTACATATGTTGTATGTACACTTAATATCTGGTAGAATATACTAGCATTGTTTGCATGTTTATATCTTTGTTATGTAGTACTTATTGAATTTCGAGGATGAAATTCTTTAAGGAAGCAGCCTATAACACCTTTAATTTTAGTTTAACCATATTCAGGACATTTAATTAGGAAGATTAAATGTAATAGATACGAAAATTTATAAGGTCAAGCCAATATTAATAAACTAAGAAAGATTGTTTTAAAATTAACATATAAGAGAATATATGGGAGGGGCAAATTAGGTAGATCCAACTTTCACTCATGAAACCATCTCCCCTTTATTTCAATCTCACTTAACTCATTCACAAAACAATCACAAAAGTAAGAAAAAGAGGTTGGCCATAACCTAAGGAAGAAGTAACGAAATCACGGGGATTCAAGAGGAAGAAGCTTAGGAAACTAAAGCAATATCAAATCTCAACTCCAACAATTAAATTTAAGGCAAATAATACAAGATCCATCTCTTTTGCTTTTATTAGAATTCGGCTATGGATAGTACCCGAATGATTATGGTTGGTTTTGCCAAGATATGGTAGTATAATCATTATTTGGATAGAATAATGATTCATGGAATTTTTATGAAATTATTTAAGGGTGTTTAAGTGTAAAACCTATGCTTTTAATCTCCAAATGACTCGATCTTGAATACGATGTGAAATGATATTTTGGAGATGGATTTTTAATTTCGTAATTTTCCAAGTCAAAATAAATACTTTATAAATTTATTAATGAGGAAATCGGCGTATTTTGGATTTTAATTATTTAAAATAATTAAATATGGTTTTTGGTCCCAAAATTTTTATGTAGTAAAGAGAAGGGTATTCTCAAATTTCAATGAATTTTTTGGATTTTTCCCTAGTGAAGATGATTTATTATAAATCTAATATGCTAGATTAGAATTTAAATTAATAATCAGTTAAGCATATTAATCAATTAAAGTTAATGTTTTGGAACTTGTAACTATTATGCAGTAGTAACTTTTGAAAAGAAATGTTTAAGTATTGTTATATCGAATAAAAATTAGACAAGAATTGAGAATTGGTATAAAGCAATTACTTTTAATAGAAAAAAAAATCATTTTCCAAGTTAATTACTATTTCCCCATTGAAGTCAGTGACCTTGTATAAGATGTCAGTGATGAAAGGCGGCACTTATATAGGTCAACACATGGGATACTTACATAGTAAGTATGTGACGCACTGAACCATAAGCGCGATGAGAACATCGCATATCATCAATGTCTCCAATCTTATTGCCGTATACCATCGCCTCATTTCATCGCTGCATGTTTTCCCCACTATTTTAATCGAGCTGCATATTACCAATTTGAATACTTTCGACTCTAACCATATAAGGGGCACTGCCTTTATTGACTTTGATTTTATAAAAATTTGCGGCATAATAGCCAAAGTAAGTAAAGTGTAAAACTTTTAATGACTTTACTAGTCTTGTTACTACTATTTATCAGGATCGACGACCCTATATGTTGGTTTTCGGCAGTTAGCTAATGTTTTACAATATCCTAAAGCTTTTTTTAAACAGGAATGGGTAACCCATATCTTAACTAACGACATTATCTTCGATATAGAATATACTTTAAAGAATTAAAGCTTGGTTTATCTTGGATAAAGGTCTGAAGATGCATAGCTTGGTTTGAATGTTGCATATCTTCTTTAAGGGTGGAGTGCCTTAAGTTTCTTTTCGATGTGGTTATTGGGGGTACCAAAGTAAAGCAAATTGACCTAAAACATTGGGGATACCAAAGTAAACCAAATTGACATAAACACTGGGATATCAATATCATTCGAAATGAGAATTTTGACGCTATCATTGGGAATACCAATGTAGATAAGCTTTAACATGCTAAATGTTTTTATTTCGACATTAGTCTATATTAATCTAATTAAGGGTGGAAAGCTAACTGTTTTATGACTTCGATTTTAAATATTGGGAATAGCAATTGTAACGCCCGCAGATTTTCGACGCCGAAAAACCGACATCGACACTCCCTTTATCGACTGCCGAGAAATCAAAGGCCGAAAACCGAGATGTTATGGGTTTTAAAAAGAAAAGAAAAGAAAGAAGAGAGAAAAGATAGGAAATAGAGAGGAAAGAAGATAGACAATTTTTTTTGAAAACAGAGAAACAGAAAATAGAAGATAGAAGAATTTTAAATTTTAAAATAGAACATAGAGAAGAAGGAATAGAACGGACACAACAGAACAACAACAGAATCTCACAATTCGCAGCGGAACAACATATAATAATAAATGAATAATCTTAAAAAAAAGAACTATCTCAGTTATTACATTACATTTCATTTCATTACATCATATCATCAGAGTGTACAACAACATACAACAATAAACAGTGCAGCGGAAAAAGAAATACTATATAAACTAGTAATACGCCATGCCATCCAGCTTGCCTCTAGCAACTCCAGAATATCCAGAATATCCTGATAAACCTAACTCTTAACTGCCCGTGTGGAAATTGGTGGGCACCCAGAGTTTAGGAAGGAAAACAATAAACTCCGAGTCAGTCATGTGACTGGTGTGAGAACTCAAAACAGTTTATTTAACTTTTAAAATCAAAATAGAGGAATATTTTTAAATTAATTCGCAATGCTTTTAAAAATGAGACTACCATAAGGCCTCCCGCACACACACACAATGCAAACACAGAATCGGAGGAGATTTCTCCTTATGATAGTCAAAGATGCTTGATACGCATTTAAAATAACATTTGATATTATTATTAGTGCATAGTGTATAACAAATTCATTTCGAAAGTAGAATATAAATCTTAGCCAACATACGACCATTATCGTATGCCTACTATAGCTACTATCCAAACAGTGGTGACCACCATAAGTGAATAGCAGGTTCTACAACTAATACCGTACAAGTTTCGTATTGGGAATTGGATTTCCAACAAATGGTCAGGCCAAGGAACTTCCCATTGCCACATGAGAATGCCTCTGGATGGACATCCCCGAGAACCAAACCGGATCTCTACCAACACAAGGCCGGGTTACCCCTAACTGAGTAACAACTGACCGAATATGCCATCCCCCGGTCCTTTGGGACCTTTTCACCGAGCGCTCGTAATCAATTCACACAATCATAAAGTGTTTTCAACATGAGTAAGTATCTGGGCTCCATACCATGATACCACCCTTTTCCAGAAGGAAATGGACACATCCTAAAGGGTGCTACCCCTCATAACCTTGCTGCTTCTTTCCTGTTTTGACCATTCACGGTGTGTGAGGCTCGACGAATTCACGTCCACAAAAACATACTTTATACAAAAGCCATGCTTTGGGTCAACAAATGATCAACACAATGATCACAAGGATAGACGATCAAATAAACGATCCTATCACAAATAATCAACACAATGATCATTTCAGCATCACTCAGCATGTCACATTACCAAATTGGGAATATATCGCTGATAACATTCAACTACATAACCTCTGAGCTCGTACGTCTCAGAGAAGGGTGTTAAGCTAAAAGAATAAATTCTTCGCCACCAACAGAAATATATTTGAAAGAAATCGGCTTTATATCTCAACTTGTAATGTCAGACATACAATCCATACAAGTCTGTTCCGGGCTCGAACAAAACCGAAGGCACTTCTTACGAAGCCCTTGCAATACGGGTATTCATAATCCCGATCGAATTTCCCATCACTTAGGAGATCTCTATACCAGGAGCTACCCAGTGCAGAGACAATCGATAGGTCATCCTATCGCTTTCACAAATACTCGGTCTTCAACACCGATCTTCAAATGCAATTCATAACGACGTATCACATATTCGGAATGGGTTATACGACCCCATGGTCCTTTTCCGGTTAACCCGAATAGTGAGCGCTTATTCAAAAATAAGTGTGACATTCACATTCAAACAAATCACATCAAATACCCATTCAAAGGGAAATATTGATAGTCGAATATTGAACTATCAATTGATATGCACCCATCACCAAATTCCAAATAATTTTCCAAATTATTTATTTTCCAAAATATCTTTACACGATATATAATTTTCACACTTCAAAAATAAATCAATATTTATTTTCAAACAAATTCTACTTTCACATATAAATTCCATAATGAATTTATATTCCAAAATATTCATGCATATACGATTTCAATTATTCTTTTCAATTTATCTTCAAAAAGATAAATTCTAAATATTCACTTCATATTGGAAAACATTTCCATACTTATTTATTCATAAGTAATTCACAAATTTTATTTATTTTCAACACTTAGAAAATGTTCAATATACTTAAATCGAGATTAAGTATATATTTCATTCTTTTAAGGAAATCATTCACTTAAACATATTTATTTGGGTCAAAACGAATGTTGCGTAAAACATCGTTACGACAACCCAAAATCACTAGTATAGGGATTCGAAATTAAATAGATATATAAATCCCAATACTATACAAAACATTTCCTTTCGGAAATCATTTACTATAACAACAGTGTTATAGTCCACCATTTCCTTCTATTTCTCGAAACATCTATTTCAACAATCAATGTTGAAATCTATGGTTTCGAATCTCAACACATTTAAAACATCGTTAGATCGTTTTAATTCAAATTAAACATCTCATTCAAAACAATTTCTTTAACATATCATTCACTATTTAAAAACGTGAATATACTTCTTTAACAAATTCCATCCTTTTATTCATTTTAATTCAAAGGATTATTCACTGTC
Source organism: Allium cepa (assembly GCA_030765085.1). NCBI lineage: Eukaryota > Viridiplantae > Streptophyta > Magnoliopsida > Asparagales > Amaryllidaceae > Allium > Allium cepa. The sequence goes on along the minus strand of CM060935.1, from coordinate 54,019,574 downwards.
TAAAAACGTGAATATGACTCTATTTCTAAGTTATAACAATTAACTTATCAAAATAAGTCGTTTGCGAATTTATAAAACAACGTTCATAAATTCCATATCTATTTATTTATAAAAACTTCCTTTTTATAAATTCCTTTATTAACCTATTCCAGTTTATAACTAAATTATAAACTAAACGTTCATATTATAAATTAAATACTTATAAAACGATTATTTTACAAAATCGTTCTTTTTATCTTCCCAAATTATAAATCTTATAACTTATAAGATTCATTTATTTAACCAAATCTATTCTTCAAATAATTTCACCAAATTTATAAATCTTACTATTTATAAATTTCATTTATAACTTCACAGTTTATAATTCCATAAATTTCATTCTATTATGAAATTCATTCTCACATCATTCAAACATTTATAAAACTTGTTTTATAATGTCTATATTCCAATTTATAAATATCCATTTATAAATCTCTTAATATAAATCAGTTTATATTATTATTCTTTAAAACGTCTTTAAATTCCTTTATAATTTCATCATTCTCTTGATTTATAAAATAATTAAATTTTATAAATCCTATATTTAAACTTTTCACAATAATTCTAAAATATCTCGATTAAACTATTTTATAAACTCAATAGCATCATATTCTCAAAAATCAGTTTTTAACTGTATTTCACAAAAATCATAATTTTTATAACATTAAAAATTATAACGTTTATTTATTTAAAATGGATTAATTCTAAAAATATAGTATATTTTCAAAAATCACTTTAAAACCATTTTAAAATCCCCAAAATCTGGGTCTAATGATGCTACACACCAAATAGTCAATCACGACTACAACGATATCATATATCAATATGATAATCCATCAAATATCAAAATATCTGAAATAAAATAAAACTGTTGAGGAATCCAGTTGGATCCCTCCAACCTGTTTTCCTGCATCCAAAAACATTAGCACAATACCAATTTCGCTCCAGTACGAAATTATCGCGGTATATGTTCTTAATAAATATTATCCGCTTAATAACGGCGTAATAGGGTCTCATCCACTAAACAAAAATGCGGGAAATCAACAACTGCAATATATACATATGCCAATATATATATATATATTGATATTATATATAATACCAATCTCACTGTTTATGAAATATTCGCGGTATATGTTTATACTAAATAACATCCGCTTACTAACGGCGCATAATGTCTATTTTAACAATCAATAATTTACAGTCATCATTCAAACATGCATTCAAATATTTTAAATCTAACTATTTAAAAATAAAATCGAAACTATTCGATTGAGTGAGAAGTTCTCACCTTGGTTTTAATTTCCGTTTTAGCTTTTATTTCGAATAAAATTAAACGCGCGTTTAATTTTACCCGAAATTCTCACTAACTCCAAACGACTCCAAACCAACTCCATCGCGTAGTGCTCGTCCATACGATTCCAACGCAACTGAGTTTGCATTTTTTCGACCTCGTATGAAAAAGATACACTATTTTAAACATTCGCGAATTTAATATAAAACAATTACACTTTTTTTTTATAACCTAGTTCAGATCTGGGCCGCATGATTTTGGAGATGCAAATCTGGCCGCTCCTTTCAATCTTCATCTTCGTTCCCAGGTCGCGTATGCGAACCCAACTGCCGCCCCTATGCCCTAATTCTCGGCTTCACCACAAACGCCAACGACACGATCAACGAGCTCCATTGTGTTCGCAATCACCCACTCCACCCACGCCCCAAAAATCTCAGAGCTCGGTTGCCTATTCGCGTGGGAATTCGTGCCGAATACGAACACGAACGCGGCCACAAAACACCCTCTACATCGCGTCATCTCACATCATAGCCGTATAGATTTACTCGTCTCACCATCCCCTACAACTTCTTAGTTGAGAACTTTGGACGAAAGCGATTACATTGAGAGAAAAATCGCGATGAATTCTGGAGCGTATCGGCCATTGAAATCCTTGGTGGCGGCCACGAACGTTTAGGGTTAGGTTTTATTTATTTTTATATTTTTTCTAATAAGTGAAGGCTATTTATAGAGAATTTTATGAACACTATTCATCCGGAAATTCCGAACTCCGATTTACGCGCCGCAACCAGCGTTTCTAAGGTTTACCCCGCGTTCCGGACACAATGGAATAGGTTTCGGAAGCTAATTCGGAAGTATGTGCGAGTTATGGCTATAAACGCTCAATTTAAATTAAACCGATTTAAATCGATTTCTAGGCGTTTTAATTTGTACCGGACAAACAGTAAATCCAATTGACTTGAAATTTGAAACCTTACAATAATATCACATTACGGATCCGATGAAACTGGTTTCGTCGAAATATGAGACTTTTTGAAAAATGGCTATTTTGACTCGCCAAATTTAAATTAAAAATAATTCGATGCGTTTCGAGCTGCCACGATCAAACGATAACTTCGATTGACACGAAAATTGAAATCCGATAATAACTAACTATTACGGATCCAATGAAACTGGTTTCGTTCAATTCTGAGACTGTTCAAAAATTGGCTATTTTACAGTCGATTATTAAATATTAAAATATTCAATTTTCACAAATAAACTTTTAATTCGATTTTAAAAGTTCTAAAATATCATTCTAACTCCAACATGATAAAATAAAATTTTACTAATCATTTTCAATCATATTTAACTCAATTTTCAATTATTTCCATAATTTAACGTATTAAATTATCGATTTAATTATCCAATTAAATCCAATAATTCAAATAAAAATTTATTTGACTTAAAAATTCACTGATAAATATTTAAAATTAATTAAATATTCAAATTTAAATTAATAAAAATTCTGGGTCGTTACAATCTTTCCCCCTTAAAAGAATTTCGTCCTCGAAATTACAAGTAAGAAAAGTTACAGAATCTATTAACTTTCCAAAATTTATAATTAAACTTCTTATAAATCTTTACTAAGTTTTCAAATCATACTTAGTTATCTTTTCAAAAACAACTACTATAGTTTAACTTTCAATTCCAAAATCAAAGTTATAGTTTTCAAAAATTTTCAATTTTCTCAAATTTTTTTTTTCTAACGCCTTAAATTTTCGGAAAAATTCGCCATAGTCTCCTTTGCGCGGCTCGATCCGAAAAAAAATGACAGTATATATATATCACAAATATACATCTCATCAAGTAATGAGGCATCCCGCAGGGAAAAAGTGTAAAAGTACGATATTTAATCCGAGATATGTACCTTATATTTTATTAGCAAGCATATACAGCTAATATAGCGCAAAAGCGAACTCCAAATGCGAAGCAAACGCGATCCGCACCTACTAAACACTTAACAAACAACATGAGAACATGCATATATGCAAATAATCTCAATATACAACATATAGCAACATAACAACTATATATATCACATAGAAAATGCAACAATAGCAATATATATTCAACCATCAACCAATTATCATTCATAATCAATAATATTCATTCATATTCTCATTAATATTCAATGAAATGGTTTTCAATTTAAATCACATTTGATTCATTTACATTGGATTTACTAACATTCATTCTCAATTCAATTAGTTTACATTACTAATTAAATCCAATTCACTTTCAATTCTATTCAAATTTATTTACTTCTAATTTGAATTCAATTGCATTAGCTTTCAATTTCATTAATACTTAATGAATTATATACTATCAACTAACAATCATATAACAACCAATGTATATATAATTACAACCAAATTACTTTGCTTTCAATTGGTTTAATTAATTGATTTTCATTCAATTATTCAACTTCCAATAACATTAGATTTTAATGAATTAACACTTATATTCATTATTCCTTATCAACTTAATTCACATTTAATTGATTATCATTCAATCCATTCATTCAATTCAATTACTAAAGTTGAATTTCATTTACAACTCATATTCATAATATATCCATATAGTTTCACTTCTTATATATATAAGTTTATTTCACAATTGTAGATCACTTTAATTATAATTCAATTCTTATAATTCTTTTACTTATACAATTATTCTTTTATTTAGACTATTCAAACAACTAAACAATCTACTTATATACACTTTAATAATTTTTGAAAATTATTTCTTTATATATAAAATATACTCAAGGTAAAATTATTTCATTTATCCAATTTGAAAACAATACTGTGTCGAATTATTCTATTCAAGTGTTTAGAAACCCCTTCGGCATAGTCTTGCGGACCACGCTGACGAAAGTTCATATGCCACTCAACAAACCAATCATCACAATATAAAACAATTTTTTTTTTTATATTCACTAACAAATACGCACTCGTATCTATTATTACACTCAAACTCATTCTAGAGTACTGCTGACTCTATCTCTAATGAGTAATACCCTACAGAACCATGGTTGTCGCTTAACCATCAGCTCTGATACCAAATGTAACGCCCGCAGATTTTCGACGCCGAAAAACCGACATCGACACTCCCTTTATCGACTGCCGAGAAATCAAAGGCCGAAAACCGAGATGTTATGGGTTTTAAAAAGAAAAGAAAAGAAAGAAGAGAGAAAAGATAGGAAATAGAGAGGAAAGAAGATAGACAATTTTTTTTGAAAACAGAGAAACAGAAAATAGAAGATAGAAGAATTTTAAATTTTAAAATAGAACATAGAGAAGAAGGAATAGAACGGACACAACAGAACAACAACAGAATCTCACAATTCGCAGCGGAACAACATATAATAATAAATGAATAATCTTAAAAAAAAGAACTATCTCAGTTATTACATTACATTTCATTTCATTACATCATATCATCAGAGTGTACAACAACATACAACAATAAACAGTGCAGCGGAAAAAGAAATACTATATAAACTAGTAATACGCCATGCCATCCAGCTTGCCTCTAGCAACTCCAGAATATCCAGAATATCCTGATAAACCTAACTCTTAACTGCCCGTGTGGAAATTGGTGGGCACCCAGAGTTTAGGAAGGAAAACAATAAACTCCGAGTCAGTCATGTGACTGGTGTGAGAACTCAAAACAGTTTATTTAACTTTTAAAATCAAAATAGAGGAATATTTTTAAATTAATTCGCAATGCTTTTAAAAATGAGACTACCATAAGGCCTCCCGCACACACACACAATGCAAACGCAGAATCGGAGGAGATTTCTCCTTATGATAGTCAAAGATGCTTGATACGCATTTAAAATAACATTTGATATTATTATTAGTGCATAGTGTATAACAAATTCATTTCGAAAGTAGAATATAAATCTTAGCCAACATACGACCATTATCGTATGCCTACTATAGCTACTATCCAAACAGTGGTGACCACCATAAGTGAATAGCAGGTTCTACAACTAATACCGTACAAGTTTCGTATTGGGAATTGGATTTCCAACAAATGGTCAGGCCAAGGAACTTCCCATTGCCACATGAGAATGCCTCTGGATGGACATCCCCGAGAACCAAACCGGATCTCTACCAACACAAGGCCGGGTTACCCCTAACTGAGTAACAACTGACCGAATATGCCATCCCCCGGTCCTTTGGGACCTTTTCACCGAGCGCTCGTAATCAATTCACACAATCATAAAGTGTTTTCAACATGAGTAAGTATCTGGGCTCCATACCATGATACCACCCTTTTCCAGAAGGAAATGGACACATCCTAAAGGGTGCTACCCCTCATAACCTTGCTGCTTCTTTCCTGTTTTGACCATTCACGGTGTGTGAGGCTCGACGAATTCACGTCCACAAAAACATACTTTATACAAAAGCCATGCTTTGGGTCAACAAATGATCAACACAATGATCACAAGGATAGACGATCAAATAAACGATCCTATCACAAATAATCAACACAATGATCATTTCAGCATCACTCAGCATGTCACATTACCAAATTGGGAATATATCGCTGATAACATTCAACTACATAACCTCTGAGCTCGTACGTCTCAGAGAAGGGTGTTAAGCTAAAAGAATAAATTCTTCGCCACCAACAGAAATATATTTGAAAGAAATCGGCTTTATATCTCAACTTGTAATGTCAGACATACAATCCATACAAGTCTGTTCCGGGCTCGAACAAAACCGAAGGCACTTCTTACGAAGCCCTTGCAATACGGGTATTCATAATCCCGATCGAATTTCCCATCACTTAGGAGATCTCTATACCAGGAGCTACCCAGTGCAGAGACAATCGATAGGTCATCCTATCGCTTTCACAAATACTCGGTCTTCAACACCGATCTTCAAATGCAATTCATAACGACGTATCACATATTCGGAATGGGTTATACGACCCCATGGTCCTTTCCCGGTTAACCCGAATAGTGAGCGCTTATTCAAAAATAAGTGTGACATTCACATTCAAACAAATCACATCAAATACCCATTCAAAGGGAAATATTGATAGTCGAATATTGAACTATCAATTGATATGCACCCATCACCAAATTCCAAATAATTTTCCAAATTATTTATTTTCCAAAATATCTTTACACGATATATAATTTTCACACTTCAAAAATAAATCAATATTTATTTTCAAACAAATTCTACTTTCACATATAAATTCCATAATGAATTTATATTCCAAAATATTCATGCATATACGATTTCAATTATTCTTTTCAATTTATCTTCAAAAAGATAAATTCTAAATATTCACTTCATATTGGAAAACATTTCCATACTTATTTATTCATAAGTAATTCACAAATTTTATTTATTTTCAACACTTAGAAAATGTTCAATATACTTAAATCGAGATTAAGTATATATTTCATTCTTTTAAGGAAATCATTCACTTAAACATATTTATTTGGGTCAAAACGAATGTTGCGTAAAACATCGTTACGACAACCCAAAATCACTAGTATAGGGATTCGAAATTAAATAGATATATAAATCCCAATACTATACAAAACATTTCCTTTCGGAAATCATTTACTATAACAACAGTGTTATAGTCCACCATTTCCTTCTATTTCTCGAAACATCTATTTCAACAATCAATGTTGAAATCTATGGTTTCGAATCTCAACACATTTAAAACATCGTTAGATCGTTTTAATTCAAATTAAACATCTCATTCAAAACAATTTCTTTAACATATCATTCACTATTTAAAAACGTGAATATACTTCTTTAACAAATTCCATCCTTTTATTCATTTTAATTCAAAGGATTATTCACTGTCTAAAAACGTGAATATGACTCTATTTCTAAGTTATAACAATTAACTTATCAAAATAAGTCGTTTGCGAATTTATAAAACAACGTTCATAAATTCCATATCTATTTATTTATAAAAACTTCCTTTTTATAAATTCCTTTATTAACCTATTCCAGTTTATAACTAAATTATAAACTAAACGTTCATATTATAAATTAAATACTTATAAAACGATTATTTTACAAAATCGTTCTTTTTATCTTCCCAAATTATAAATCTTATAACTTATAAGATTCATTTATTTAACCAAATCTATTCTTCAAATAATTTCACCAAATTTATAAATCTTACTATTTATAAATTTCATTTATAACTTCACAGTTTATAATTCCATAAATTTCATTCTATTATGAAATTCATTCTCACATCATTCAAACATTTATAAAACTTGTTTTATAATGTCTATATTCCAATTTATAAATATCCATTTATAAATCTCTTAATATAAATCAGTTTATATTATTATTCTTTAAAACGTCTTTAAATTCCTTTATAATTTCATCATTCTCTTGATTTATAAAATAATTAAATTTTATAAATCCTATATTTAAACTTTTCACAATAATTCTAAAATATCTCGATTAAACTATTTTATAAACTCAATAGCATCATATTCTCAAAAATCAGTTTTTAACTGTATTTCACAAAAATCATAATTTTTATAACATTAAAAATTATAACGTTTATTTATTTAAAATGGATTAATTCTAAAAATATAGTATATTTTCAAAAATCACTTTAAAACCATTTTAAAATCCCCAAAATCTAGGTCTAATGATGCTACACACCAAATAGTCAATCACGACTACAACGATATCATATATCAATATGATAATCCATCAAATATCAAAATATCTGAAATAAAATAAAACTGTTGAGGAATCCAGTTGGATCCCTCCAACCTGTTTTCCTGCATCCAAAAACATTAGCACAATACCAATTTCGCTCCAGTACGAAATTATCGCGGTATATGTTCTTAATAAATATTATCCGCTTAATAACGGCGTAATAGGGTCTCATCCACTAAACAAAAATGCGGGAAATCAACAACTGCAATATATACATATGCCAATATATATATATATTGATATTATATATAATACCAATCTCACTGTTTATGAAATATTCGCGGTATATGTTTATACTAAATAACATCCGCTTACTAACGGCGCATAATGTCTATTTTAACAATCAATAATTTACAGTCATCATTCAAACATGCATTCAAATATTTTAAATCTAACTATTTAAAAATAAAATCGAAACTATTCGATTGAGTGAGAAGTTCTCACCTTGGTTTTAATTTCCGTTTTAGCTTTTATTTCGAATAAAATTAAACGCGCGTTTAATTTTACCCGAAATTCTCACTAACTCCAAACGACTCCAAACCAACTCCATCGCGTAGTGCTCGTCCATACGATTCCAACGCAACTGAGTTTGCATTTTTTCGACCTCGTATGAAAAAGATACACTATTTTAAACATTCGCGAATTTAATATAAAACAATTACACTTTTTTTTATAACCTAGTTCAGATCTGGGCCGCATGATTTTGGAGATGCAAATCTGGCCGCTCCTTTCAATCTTCATCTTCGTTCCCAGGTCGCGTATGCGAACCCAACTGCCGCCCCTATGCCCTAATTCTCGGCTTCACCACAAACGCCAACGACACGATCAACGAGCTCCATTGCGTTCGCAATCACCCACTCCACCCACGCCCCAAAAATCTCAGAGCTCGGTTGCCTATTCGCGTGGGAATTCATGCCGAATACGAACACGAACGCGGCCACAAAACACCCCCTACATCGCGTCATCTCACATCATAGCCGTATAGATTTACTCGTCTCACCATCCCCTACAACTTCTTAGTTGAGAACTTTGGAAGAAAGCGATTACATTGAGAGAAAAATCGCGATGAATTCTGGAGCGTATCGGCCATTGAAATCCTTGGTGGCGGCCACGAACATTTAGGGTTAGGTTTTATTTATTTTTATATTTTTTCTAATAAGTGAAGGCTATTTATAGAGAATTTTATGAACACTATTCATCCGGAAATTCCGAACTCCGATTTACGCGCCGTAACCAGCGTTTCTAAGGTTTACCCCGCGTTTCGGACACAATGGAACAGGTTTCGGAAGCTAATTCGGAAGTATGTGCGAGTTATGGCTATAAACGCTCAATTTAAATTAAACCGATTTAAATCGATTTCTAGGCGTTTTAATTTGTACCGGACAAACGGTAAATCCAATTGACTTGAAATTTGAAACCTTACAATAATATCACATTACGGATCCGATGAAACTGGTTTCGTCGAAATCTGAGACTTTTTGAAAAATGGCTATTTTGACTCGCCAAATTTAAATTAAAAATAATTCGATGCGTTTCGAGCTGCCACGATCAAACGATAACTTCGATTGACACGAAAATTGAAATCCGATAATAACTAACTATTACGGATCCAATGAAACTGGTTTCGTTCAATTCTGAGACTGTTCAAAAATTGGCTATTTTACAGTCGATTATTAAATATTAAAATATTCAATTTTCACAAATAAACTTTTAATTCGATTTTAAAAGTTCTAAAATATCATTCTAACTCCAACATGATAAAATAAAATTTTACTAATCATTTTCAATCATATTTAACTCAATTTTCAATTATTTCCATAATTTAACGTATTAAATTATCGATTTAATTATCCAATTAAATCCAATAATTCAAATAAAAATTTATTTGACTTAAAAATTCACTGATAAATATTTAAAATTAATTAAATATTCAAATTTAAATTAATAAAAATTCTGGGTCGTTACAGCAATGCTATTTTGATTGTAAATGTCGACACTCTAAATATTTTATAATTTTGATTGTAAGTGTCGACAATCTAAATATTTTATAATTGTGACTTTATCAATAGGGATAGCAATGTATTTTCTTAAATGAGTTCGACGCCAATCACCAGGGATACCAATGTACTTTACTTTGAAATGTTGTAAATTTAAGGGGAGATATCCTAATTAGGACACCAATAGACGTAGGTTAAACATGTGGGTAACATGAATTTAATTGCTAATGAAGGATTGATAGTCATAATAGGAAACGAAGGGATGTGAGATGGACAGTCCACATCATGCTGGAGATCGATAGTCTTCATGAGGTTAATGAAGGGTTCATAGCCATCATAGGAAAACTATAGGATGTGTGATGGGTAGTTGACATAATTTAAACGATCAAACCATATTTGATAGGTAATCAATATGTTAGGGGATGGGTAATCCAAGTAATATGATATGTGAGATGGATAGTCCACATAATTTTGAATATGTTTATATGTGAGATGGTATAATTATAAGATGGGTCGTTAGTTAAAATTGTGATGGGTAGTCATTGGAAATTAAGATGGGTAATCTAATAAATTGGGATGGGTAATCTAGTATATGTTGCAAAACTATAGATGCTATTTTTATGTTATAACCATTGTGGTTACATGAGCACAATATATGGTTAATTAGTTTTGATTAAGATACCAATGAGGTGAAAACCCATTCTGCTCAGGGACGTGGTCTTACTTGATATATATTTGATTCGAGATGGTAGGTTATTATTCACACTAGACTGTTGACTGGCCCAAAGTTTTTTTCCTCTCAAACTCTTGAGTACTCATTTGAGTAGGTAGGGAGTAAGGGCTTTCAGGTTCCAGTTAAATGAACGAGCTTCCAAAGGCGTGCAAGAGGCGATCTAACTATTTAGGATTAACTATTTATCTGTCATGTTGTTTTGGATGTAATGGAAAATTTGTATAACTACCAAATATTTGACTCTGATCTACCAAGGGAGCATCTTCATATCTCACTCTTGAAATATTTTGTAAAAAATATAAATTCCCTAAACATCGGTTTGCAAATGGGATTATGTAATGAATATGAAATCACATTTTGAAATAGAATGTAAAAGTTATTTCTTAATCATGTTTGATAATTATTCATAGTCATGTACTTCTGAATATTGATATGACTAACATAGCCACAATCTGTCGTTGGGAATTAATGACTATGGACGACTGCAGCATCCGTAGTTGTTAGTTTTAGGCCTCAAAATGAGGGGTGTTATAATAAGGATTTTCAGGTTAGACGAATAAGCTTTACAGACGTGCAGGAGGAAAATTAACTAGTGTTTGGAGCGTTTATTTACACTATGTTCTTTAAAGCTTATGCTATGTTTGAATGATGTAATGATAGAATTTATAACTGGCAAGCATTATACTCTAATCAACCAAGGGGGCATATTTATATATTGCTCTTGGAATATTTTGCAATTATATTTTCTCTGAATGTGGGTAGCAAATGAGACAATGCAATGAATATGAAAATATTATTTTTTAAATGTAATGAAATTTTGATTAATGAAAAATGTTTGAAAGTTTTCATATTTATATGCCTCAAATTTTATTGATATGATTAACATAACAACATTTTATCACCGAAAAATAATACTATTGATGACTGCAGCATCGGTAGAGGTTATTTTCAGGCCTCAAAATGAGGGATGTTACACCACGACTCTAAGCCATGGCTAAATATAAATTAGCCACGGCATTTAACCATTACTAAAGTAATAGTTTGCAATGGCTAGAAGCCATGGCTAATTTATATCTAGCCACGACTTAGAACTGCGGCTAAAAAATAGCCACCGCCTATTTCACCACTGCTTTAGGCCTCGGCGATATCATTTTGCAACGTCTACAAAATGTCTTTTCTGGTGTAATGAGGAGTCGAGATTGTATCAAAGGCCGTGATTAATAATCTTGGGTGATTTGGATTAGTCATGGCATTCCTAAGGCATTCCTAGGATTTTCCTGGGTTTTTCTAAGGTTGTACTTGGGGTTATGCATAGCAAAAACATCCAACTTCCCCAACTTCGAGTCCTTGATTACCAACATGCCTTATTCGATGCTCGTTTAGCACCCGACCGATCATGCATCTCCATTTGAAGTCCAACATGACGGTTCTCTTCCAAAGAATGTTCATATCGAGAATATTCCAGATATCTGGATGATTCTATTTCATAACATATCCATTCACTACACTTCTTGTGTTCCTTTAAAAGAAAAACTTCCACGTTGCTATGCACAATGATTCCGTTATCGATTATCTGATGATAACGAATATCTTACATATAGTTCTGTCGTGCACTATGGCTCGTTTTGCTAGCGTGAGTGAATAATCCATACTAGATGGTCCTTTTGTCTTGTAAGGGACATGGGATTTATGCCGCATAGATTAACACTTCCACTTGCCCCCTTCGATGTTCATAATCCAATTGGTCAACATATATCGACATCTTTTGGATTGTGAGTGTATGTCATATGGCATAAATATTTTAGAATAAAATATACCCAATCGTGCTTAATGCTGCATTGTCCTATTCAGAATGACTCAGCAACCTCTCCAACTTCAAACTGGTGCTGGAACATCTACTTCTCCCAAAGCTAGTCTTCCATGACTCAAACTTCCACTTCTACAACTTCTACCCCAGATAAATGATTATCACTAAACTACAGAGGATAGTTGTCCCGATTCAAGAGCCTCCTCTTCCAGTAAAGGAATATATTGGCCTTTGGGTTGTGGATGATCTACTGAAACAAATTTTGACTATTTTAAATGCCAAGATGCTCCATAACATATGTAGATAGAACTAAATTCCCGAGAATGACATGTTGCTTCCTAAGAAGAGCCAACGAGCACACAATACACCAATGGAGTATAATACATGTAATCGGTATATGCGCCTTGGCGATGCTATCCCACTGTTCAATCCATTTCTATGCATGATTCTTCAAGAGCTTGGGCTGGCTCCGTCCTAGGTCCACCCTAATAGTATGTTCTCTTGAGATCCCTATTCGTGCTCTTTGCGAATTGGTTTCAATGACTTTCAAACTTCAATGAGCTAATTTATCTTCTGACCTTCAAATAAAGGCGCAACTCACCATCATACATGATTATTGATGGCCGGTGCAAATGCAAGCCCATTGAAAATCTCCACAACAAACATTCTTACTTCAAGAACAAATATATTTTCATTTGATGCCCGTATGACTTCAAAGGTGTTGGCTTTCTGAAAGTAAGATCCCTTCCTCTTTTCTCTTAACATACAAGGATTCCTTCTACCCATGTTCTTAACTTACTATTTATTTCCTCACGGACATTCATGTTGAGATGTTCGTGATGAGCATGCCGATACCTTGACAGCTTCAGAAGAAATTAGCTTCCAGCATCGCACCATCGCACATCTCCAAGCAAATGAGAACCTCCGTCTGTGCGGTCTTCTGCTTCCTAATAGATTTGTTATTCCTATCTCATCTTCATCAAGAAGTTCTAAATTTCATATCCAATTTTCTACCCCCACCCGTAGTTCCGACGAGAATAATCAAGGAGAAACCGAAGTCCTATTGGGTGTGGCACATGTTGAAGAATACGTTAAGATGGGAATAGAAGGATCGACCATAGGCGATGCTTTGACAGATGGGGATGAAGGAGCTAGAATGCTAATAATCCTAGATGATGGTGAAAGAGAAGGGAAGGAGGAAATGATGGAAGGAGATGGAGAGTAGGAAGAAGAAAGTGCCGATGAAGATGGTAGTGAAAACATTCCTAGTTCAAAGGAAGACGTATCATGTGGTGAGACGTCTCCCAAAGGAATTGAACTTCCCTCTTCACCTCGTTCGAAGCATTTTACCATTAAAACTCCCAAAAAAGCTGGGAAACAGGCACACTGCCACCTATTGGGACAACTCTTCCAGCTTTCTTGTTAGGTTATGTTTTCGCTGGCTTGAGTAATTTTGACAACTCTTTTGGCAATCCCCTTACCAAGGGTTCTCCGAATTTCGACTTTTTGCCTAGGGGAATCCTGAATGAAGGTGGCGAGACCCCGTCCTTAATTCAATGTGACACCGTTCGTAGAGTACTTAGGCAATCATCAAAACTCTCCACTTCACTAGGACCATGGACACACTCCCTGCATTTACTGGTATTCAAAAATTCCAATACTTATATAATTTTTCTTCTTGTTTTAGGTTCTATAGCCAGAGATAAGTATTGAAAATTCGTAGCGCATATGAATTCAGAGGTTGAACCCTTAATCCATATCAACCCTGCCCTAGTTGCTGGGGTCGTTATGAGATTGAAGAAGAAAGGTTTAGAAGAAAGGAATGAGAAGTAGAGGATATCCGCAGAGCTAAAAGGTGAAGAAAAAATAGGCAAGCCGAAGAGACTGTCATATGATTCAAACCAAGGGACATAAAGATTGGAAATATTATCACAACTCCTCTTTTGATGTTCCACTGCGCTATGTTGAACCTCAGATTCCTCCTCATAAACACATCCCTGCTTCAAAGTCCTTAGCCACAATCGTGCCCTCACATTCTAAAGGAGTCTCTACTCCTTCAACTCCTTTTCCTACCTCATCGTCCCGTATGCAGGCTCCCTGTAACACCTCATAAAAATTAATAAGCAATTAATCAATAATGAATTATTAATCAATAATAAGGCTAAAAATTAAAATTTTGTAAATGCCGTTATTTGGCCACGAAAGTTATGCCATTGCATTTGTGGCGAATTTTTGATCAATATGATGTTTTGAAAATCGAAGCTCAAACAGAAAAGTTATTGATGTTTGAAGTTTTTGAATTTGTAATAATTCAAATATAATTCAAATTCAAAAATGTAATTAATATTAGAATTTGAAATTTAAAAATTAACGGTAATTAGAAACTTGGAAATTACATAAAGTTATAAAGAAATGTTAACGTTAAAAATTACATAAGGAAATAAATAAATATAAACAACAAAACAAAATACATTCCCATATTTAGGAAACTGGTCAACTGCCCACCTAAGGCCGACCGACCACGAGTGGTTGATCGCCTAGGTAGGAGTGGTCGACCAGTTTGTGTTATGGAAATTAGGGTTACCTAGGTAGGGAATGACCTGGATTTTGTTATTTTAAACTAATTTAAATTTGACGGTTCTGTTGACTTCAAACCACTATAAATAGAAGCCTAGCCCTCTCAATTTTATTCACAAATTATTTGAGTACATAAGTGAAGCTCTATCACCTTCTCCCTTCCACACAATTTAGAAATTTCTTAAGTTCTTCAGGTAAGGGGTTTTAGATATTTATATTCGATTTCTAATTATTTTCTCCCGAATCCGTGAAATTCTAAATCTAATTAATATACGATCCAATTATTGTATATTTCAAAAGGAAGAGATCTGGGAGGAGATTAAATAACAGGCATATTCAAATCCATAGGAGAATGCTGGGAATTATCTATAAGTAGAAATATTAGTTTTTCTCACAGTATATGTTATATTTGATATGTGCTTTGGGAAATTTTGGTTCGCGAAAACTTTAAATCTAAACCGCCAAAATTCCCCCAAACCAAAATAACAATTCTTATGCTATTGGAATCTCTATTATCCTATATTAAAATAGTAGAAGTTGTACAGTTATTGCAATTTTAATATTTTACATTCTATTCCACTTCTTACTTTTCTATTTTGTTGTTTTAAAAAGGAAATAAATTAGGAAGTGGTGTGTAAAGTATAGGTTCTCTTATTCGTAGATTGCATTGCCTATTCCCATAAATTAAATAAGATTCACTTTTCAGTTTTACATGTGAAAGCTGGATAGAATGTAAAAGGATTGAATTGTGAACACTATTGATCTTTGTTCTACTTATTTATTGTAAAATAAGTTTGATAATTGAACCTATTTTCTTATACAAGTCCATTGTTGGGCTAAGGATATTAGCTAATTTGTATGTTATGGAAGTAGACTTATATAAATCGAAAGTTTTGACATCTAATGATTAGTATAAGATGTAATCTTCGCACAACTATGAAAATTTTAGTTGCATATTAATAAATATATATCAGCATATAAATAAGGTATAAATAATAACATATTAATAACATAATAAATAGGTTAGTAACTAGTATTAAAACCCCATAGGATGGAAGTTAATAATAATAATAGTTGGTGGCAGAGTAAAGGATCTATCTTTATAGCCTTGATAGAATGCGGTGAGATGTGCGATAATAGACTAGGGGAGTGTAAATTATGACAAATTTACAGCGATGTAGGGTCATTCGAAAGCACATGGAAGTCTGCATACCTAATTTGCCTATAAGTAGTGTGGCTTTGAGGTTGATGTGAGACATCTCTATAATAAGTACACACGAGAAATGTGAGGTTAGTCCTAATTCGGTAGGGTAAGTCTACCCAGTAAATCTGGCTATTGGTACCTATGAATGATCTGACTAGTGTGAGATGTCACACATGGGTTATGGGTCAGAATACATAGGACCTGCTTCAAGGATCGGTGGTAGTAAGTGACTGTTGTAGAATCCGACTCCTCCCTAATTAAGAGGTATTTAAAAAGTTATAGATAACATGTAGGCATGGAAGATGTAAATCTCAAGAAGGGTCTACTTCAGTTTTAGGTCTTAAGTGGCTGCTGTAGGGTCCGCCTCTTCTGAAAAGAAGCATTAAGTGGTCTGATGAGATTCTATGTGATGTCAACTAGATTGTACCAGAAAGGGGTCTGCCTTAGGTTAAGAATTAAATGACCAAGACCTACCTAAAGATATGGGTATTAAATGGTTATAGTCTGCCTAATTCTCAATCGAAAGATATTAAGTAACATGGGTACTTTCTATTATATTGTTAGGACGTGATTGAGGATAGATGCGTAGGACCAGGAATGGTCTTGGGCCTACAGTTGATCGTAAGTTATAGAGTTAGGTTAGAAAAGTATAAGTTATAAGATTGGATTGGGAAAGCTTATGGGCCTATAGTTGAAGGTATTTATAAGAAATATAGTTAGGATACGTAAGATATATTCTTATCTAAATTGTATTACCCAAGTACTATTATGGAAAGACTCGAGATTTCATTCACCAGTCATTGTTATTCTAACTCCCTTCTCATTACAAAACAGGTTGGGGAAGATGATATAGGTCTAAGAGATGAAGATGGAGTCTTATGGTAGTTATACATCTACTTATGTTTTTGTTATTTTTTGATGTATCCATTCAGACTTGATGTTATTGTATGGTACCACGGATATTGAGATGTTATGTTTTGTTTTGGAAATTGAAGTTTTATAAAATGATCACTTTTTTGATATTGTATTTTATCCTTTTCGCTGTGAGATTTTGATAGAATTAGTAGATAGTTCTATTTATTGTTAAATTTTACGAACCAATAGCTAGCTTTGGAATGGGTCTAATGTTCGATGGGCCTTTTTTGGGTTAAAAGTTGGGCCTATTTCGAGCTGAGTTATTACATTTGGTATCATAGCTTAGGTTGCCTGATCAACTGGTATAGGTACATATATGAGTGTGTACTTGTTATTTTCAAAAATATTTTTCAAAAACCCTACTATATATGCTATATGCCAAACTCTATTAGTTCTGACTATAGTAGTAGTTGCGACCATATTCCGAAAGGATGGATGAGACAACTATGAGTTGGACCAATAAATAAAGTTAAATGTATCCACTTACCTCTACTACCTCATGGATTACAGGCCATATCGCAAGGCATTAACCAAGAAGATCATGAGCATAACGTATAGAAGAATCTCGGAGGCTGGAAGTTACCGGACTCCTTTGTTGGGCCTAGGTTGTCTTATGATCATGGATTTTGATGGATTACCGATATAAGATGCTCATTTCATTCAGAAAAATGGGAAGTAAGAAACTATAAGTTGCGAGCATCTAGAATTATTATGAAGGAGTGGAGAAAGTTCCCACAAGAAGATGTGCGCTAATAATCACTCGAGACAATCAGATTTTTAACAAAGAAGAGTTAAGATGGAGTAAGAAGAAGGAAAGTCCAAAAAGAAAGGAAAATAAAAGTCCACTTTCGAGTCTGACCCCTTGTGAAAGAATTTAACAAGAAGATTTTATAAGTTTCTTAAAAACATTTGAATGAGTTTGTCATAAGATTTATTGGAAAGTTGTTGTTTTGAAAAGAGAGAAAATTTTGGAATTTCTTAGTTTAAAATTTCTTGAGTCAAAAAGTTTTGGCTTAAAGGTTTCTAATAAAGGGATTTTTATATTTTAAATAAATGGTAAATAAAGCAAAATTTTGGCTCCATGATCTTTCCTACTTTTATAAATTTGGAAATTTCACTTTAAAATTCTTTTTGTGGGGCGGATAAATGGAAATAATACTTGATTAAACCGAGGTATAGGGAATAGAAGTGTAAGAATTCCCATAACTAAGACAGGAGGAACATTCCCATATAAGAAAATTTTAGGGAATACTAGCTGATGTATTAGCCATTTAGTAGGATAAACAACATTAGGAATTATATAAAATAGGATTAGTAAGCTAGTTAGAAATAGTATAGAAGATAAACAATAGAAATAGGGTAAGAAGAATGGATAAATTCCATAGATATGTAGTAATTGCACATATATTTTAGATAGATGCTTAGCTAGATGCAACAGTTACACATATCTCTTGGAAATCCCCCTCATATCTATTAAAATCTCTGTCAAAGGTGGAAGTAGAGATAGCGTGAGTAATAGAAAAATAATAATATGGCTGTTATCCTTGTCTGTTCCACTTTTCATTGTTTAAAGTTATAAGATGTTTTTGAAAAAAAGTTTGGTATGATAATTAAATCTTTTGAGTTAAAAATCCTACTTTTAAAAGAAGCAAATCTCTTTGTAGAAAGTCCTTAAAATGATAGAGTTGGTTAGAAAAGGGAAAATTCAATGGCTCCTTTTTGGAGACCAAGCAATTTTGGAATTTGATAAAAAGGTTTTCTAAGTTTATATTTTTAAAGGTACATTTTCTTGGATTAGGTACTTCATGATTGTGAAGTTTTAGTTTTATAAAGAATGGTGACGCTCAAACCAAATTTTGACATGGAATAGATGAATGATTGCCTAAGTAAAACGAGGGAAAAGTCAAGAGTATGAATAAAATAACTATGGATGGTCATAAGACAGCGATAAGGAATCCCTACTGAATATGAGGAATATTGATATGAACCTAGGAAGGTTGATTGGAGATGTGTAAATTCCATGAGAAGGATTCTTAAAGGAATAGGGAATGGTATCAAAGTACAATTTTATGAGTCCCAGGGTGTACTGCAATGAAAGATTAAAGATATAGAGGAAGTAAGTACCAAAGTTTGATGATACTGTCAAGAGATTGTGATTTAGAAAATATAGTAGTATGATTCGTAAAGTGAGTAATAAGATGGCAAACAAACATAAAGGGTGTTAGTTGGCTCAAGGTTGAAGAAGGCAAGATAGATGGTGGGGAAGTTATTTCACCAAACCAATTTTGTTAATGAGTTATTCTAAATGTACATAGTTTATATTTTTTTACCCACTATAGTATGGGAATGCATAATTTATTCCATAGTCCAAGGTAATAATTAAAGTTATGGAGGGACCTAATTTATTAGGATCGAAGGAGATATGTCAAGGCATTTGAATTATAGCTGAATGAATTACTAGAAATATCCATCTTAATTTAATAAAGAGTGTTAGGGCCACATAATCATTAACACTAGTTGATGATGAATAGCAGTTTCTAGTGAAATTTTCTTTTAGGGTATTTGGATGGTAATCACTAGTGTCGTCCTTAGGTTATTTGAAAAGCATATGATAAGATATGAAATATGTTCCATTTTAGTGATGTGATGATGGTTCGAATGAGCTTTTACCTCTATATAAATATATTAGAGAACAATGTCAATAAGGAGATCTCATAAGAACACTTAGCTAGCGATAATAGGAGTTCCTCTCGAATTTCAATTTTTAACTGCCAATCAAATCCACTCTAGGTTATTTGGTAGTAATGGAGGTTAGAGCAGCATAAATGGACCACATTGGGCTAGAGAATAAGAAGGATGCAATGATAGTATACATTTTGGGTAAGTTGAGTTGTGGAGAGCATTTTTCCCATGCCAACAGTCGACAAAAGAGGATGATTGAGGGGAGATAGATGTCATTTTGTCCCTATAGTTGAGGATGTTCTAGGAGAAGTATTAACCGAATGTCACCATTCTAGGATGTCCATTCTTCCCATAGGAGATAAGATGTGTAGGGATATGAAGAGAATTTTCTAATGGTTAGAGATGAAGATGAGGGTAGCAGAATTTGTCTTTAGGTGTTTGACGTGCCAAATGATAAAGGCTGAACAAGGAAAACCAAGAGTATTGTTATTCCTTTTGGAGGTGCCCACTTAGAAATAGGTGCATATATTAATGGACTTTTTAAATCGGTTGCCTAGGAGTCAAAAGGGTGATGAAGCTATTTGGATTATAGTTGATAGGCTCACTAAAAGTGTCATTATATTCTCGTAAGAAGTAATACGACTGCAACATCTTTAGCACAAATTTGTATTAAGGAGGTAGTTCGACTTCATAGGATTCCAATTAGCATTGTTTTTTCTAGGGACCCTTATTCACTAGCAAATTTTAGATGATTTTCAGTCAGCTTTGGGAATTTCATTAAATCTTAGTACTATTTACCACCCATAAGTCGATGGTCTGACCAAATGGGTGAATATGATTTTGAACATGTTGAGAGCTTGCATCATGGATGTTGGAGGACATTGGAAGCAGCACTTACCTTTAGTATAATTCACTTACAATAATGGTCACTAAGCGATGATTGGCATAGCGCATTTTGAAGTGCTATACAGGAGAATATGCAAATCGCCTGATTGTTGGTGGAAAACTACCGACAGAATTCTACTAGAGCCAAGTTTGATTCGCGTGATCTTGAATAAGATAGACTTGATTAGGTAGTAAACGGAGACCGCACAGGATTGCCAGAAGTCAAAGCAGATAAGTGAAGTAAGGAATTGGAATTTGAGACAGGAAACATGGTGTTTGTAAAGGTTTCGCCTTTTAATAAAGTTATGTGATTTGGTAAATCGGAAAAGTTAGCATGAATGTTTGTTGGGCCTTTCCCTATCTTAGAAAGGATAGCGAGACTTGCTTATCTAGAGCTACAAAATAATTTGGTAGGAGTCCATGACGTCTTTCATATTTTGCACTTGAGGAAATTCCTTCATAGAACAGCCAATGTGGTTGAGCCTAATTAGTTAGTTGACATTGAGACAAAGTCGATATCATCCCATGCCATTGTATGCATGGTGGATCATGGAACTAGGAATTTTCGCAACAAAGAAATTAGGCTGGTTTGCGCACAATGGAGGGATAATCTAGCAGAAGGAACATGAGAAACTGAAGAGAAAATGAGAACTTCTCATCCGAAGCTTCTCTCTGGTAAAATTCCTCTCTCCAAAATTAGATTTTAGTTGAATCATGGTTGCTATATTGGATGGTAGGGGATGTTTGCTACACTTTTATTATCATTTTTACATTTATGTAGAACTTTTTGCGTGTTTAGGATGTTTGCACACATGCCTATATGTCACAGCACTTGCGTGCATGTTAGGATTGAGCTCATATAGTATGTCTACATATATAATCACATTTCACTTTTAGTTGAGTAGATGGTGGTGTAGATAACATGGTTGTATAACATGGATGCTTAGTGCACATTACACCGTCAGCGCCCTAAGGATATCACGAACGAAACGCTTTTAAGGACGGAGATTGTAACACGATGTAAAAATCAATAAGAAATTAACTAGTGATAAATAAATAAATAATGATATAGCTAAAAATGGAAATTTATCAAATGTTGGAATTTGGCTACGAATATTGTGCCATTGCATTTGTTGAGATTTTCAAATCAATTTTCATATATAAAGCTTTGAAATCTAAGATCAAATGGAAAGTTTTCGGATTTAAAATAATCCACATAGAGTTCAAATTCAAAAATGTAATTAATATTAAAATTTGAAATTTAAAAATTAACGTTAATTAGAAATTTAGGGATTAAGTAAAAATTAAAGGAAGCGTCAACGTTAAAAATTAAATAAGGAATAAAATAAACATAACTAGCAAAACAAAATGCGTTCCTATATTTAGGCAACTAGTCGATCGCCTTAGTAGACACGGTTGACTAGTACATATTATGGCGATAGGGTTTCATAGTCCATGTGTGGTCCGAATTTTATTATTTTACACCGACTTAAATCTGACGACTTTGGTGACTTCCAACCGCTATAAATACGAATGACTTCCAACCGCTATAAGTACGGACTAGCACCCTCCCTTTTATTTACAAATTATTTAGGAAGGTAAGCGAAGCTCTATCAGTTTCTTCCTTCCGTACGATTCAAAAATTTCTTAAGCTCTTCAGGTAAGGGATTTTAGATATCTATATTTGATTTCTAGTTATATTCTTCTCCAATCCCTGAAACTCTAAATCTAACTAATATACAATCCAATTATTGTATATTTCAAAAGGAAGAGATCTGGGAGGAGATTAAATAGTGGGCATATTCAAATCGAAAGGAGAAAGCTAGGAATTATCCATGAGTAGAAATCTTAGTTTTTCTCATTTTAGTAATTATATAGTA
This sequence comes from Allium cepa, assembly GCA_030765085.1. Classification (NCBI taxonomy): domain Eukaryota; kingdom Viridiplantae; phylum Streptophyta; class Magnoliopsida; order Asparagales; family Amaryllidaceae; genus Allium; species Allium cepa. Next base: position 53,996,791 of record CM060935.1, on the reverse strand, counting down.
TGTGTTAGATTTGATATGTGCCTTGGGAAATTTTGGTTCATGAAAACTTCAAATCTAAACCCCCAAAATTCCCCCAGACTGAAATGTCAATTCTTACGCTATTGGAATCTCAATTATCCAATATTAAAATAGTAGAATTTATATTTATTGCAATTTTAATATTTTACATTCTATTCCACTTCTCACTTTTCTATTTTGATGTTTTAAGAAGGAAATAAATTTGGAAGTGGTGTGTAAAATACGGGTTCTCTTATTTGTAGTTTGTGTTGCCTATTCCTATAATTTAAATATGAATCCTCTTTTCTGTTTTATATGTGCAGTTGAAGAGAGTGTAAAAGGATTGAATTTTAAATTGTATAGATATTGATTCTACTATTTTAATATAAAGTAAGTTTGGTAATTGATCATATTTTCTTATACAAGTATATTCTTGGGCTAAGTATATTAGCTAATTTGTTATCATGGTATGGAATTAAACTTATATAAATCAGAAGTTTTGGCATTTAATGATTAGTATAGGGCGTAATCTTCACACACGAGGAAGATTTTAGCTACATATTTATAAATATACATTAGCGTACGTATAATTAATGAAATATTAATAACATAATAAATAGGTTAGTAATTAGCATTAAAACCTCATAGGATGGAAGTTAATAATGATTATGGTTGGTGGCAGAATAAAGGATCAATATTTGTAGCCTTAGTATGGTGCGGTAAGGTATGTGATAATATGGTTAGGGGAGTGTAAATGATGACTAATTTCTAACGAGGCAAGGTTAGTTGAAAGCACATGGAAATCTGCTCATCTAATCTGCCTATCAGTAGTGTGGGTTTATAGCTGATGTGAGACACTTCCTATAATAAGTACACATGAGGGACGTAAGTTTAGTCCCAATTCTGTATTGTAAGTTTGCCTAGTTAATCTGGCTACTAGTGCCTATGAATGGTCAGACTGATTGAGTCGCCGCACCTAGGCAACTGGTCAAAATACGTAGGACCTGCTTCGGGGATCGGGGGTAGTAAGTGACTGTTGTAGAGTCCGACTCATCCCTAATTAAGGAGTGTTAAATGGTATGTGATAGCGTATAGGCATAGTAGATGTAAACCTTGGGAGGGGACTGCTTTAGGTTTGAGGTATTAAGTAGCCATTGTAAGGTCCGCCTCTTCCAAAAAGAAGCATTAAGTGGTTTGATGAGACCATGCGATGTTGGTTATATTGTACCTGATAGGGGTCTGCTTTGGGTGAGGAATTAAATGACCGGGACCTACCAAAGATATAGGTATTAAATGGTCAATGTCTGCCTAATTCTCAATCGAAAGGTGTTAAGTGGCATGGGTACTTTCTCTCACATTGTTGGGACATGATTGATGGTATATATGTGGGACTGGGAATGGTCTTAGGCTACAGTTGACAGTAAGTTATAGAGTTGGGTTAGAAAAGTGTAAGTTATAGGATTGCACCTGGAAAGCCTTTAGGCCTATAGTTGAAAGTATTTGAAAGAAATATAGTTAGGATATGTAAGACATTTTCATATCTAAGTAATACTGCCAAAGTACTATTATGGAAAGACTCGAGATTTCATTCACCATTCGTTGTTGTTCTTACTCCCTTCTCACTATAAAATAGGTTGGGGAAGACAATGCAGATCTAAGATGTGGGAGGAAAAGGCTGCATTCTTTTATTATGGAATAAGTCAACCTGGACCATCAGCCTACAGAGGAAAGATGACCAACAAATAACTGCAGATGCTACAAACACAGGTGGTCTGAAACTGACTCTGACTTGTGTATATGCTAGCAATTTGGCCTCACAAAGAACTCAATTATGGCAGTCTATTAAAGACATAATCAAAATAACTAATAACCCTTGGATAGTGCTAGGGGATTTCAACTAGGTGCTCGGAGCGGAGGAGAAAAAAGGAGGACTTACCATGAAAGTTTCCCAGCTAGAGGAATTCAATAATTGCATAATAGAGGCTGGACTGCTTGAACCTGTCCATAGTGGCCTGAAATACACGTGGAGAAGTGGTGAGAATAAAAAGATATCATGCAGATTAGACAGAGTGCTTATAAATGTGAAATGCATTACTTTGTTCTCTAACATTAGAATTAACACTCTCCCTCCATCTACTAGTAATCATAGTCCTATACTTGTTGACTTAGTAGTTAAAGGAATGGTTGACAAAGGTAAACCATTCAGGTATAGTAACCACTAGCATGAAATAGAGGGTTACAAAGAAGCCGTTAATTTCAGTAATTTGCCAAAGGTTGAGGGCTCTCAGTGTTATAAATTAATACAAACTACCAAAAAATAAAAAAAGACATAAAAACTGGAACAGAGGTAGGTCCAAGGAGGGAGATCATATTGCAATTTTGCAAGGAAAATGTGATGAATTCCTAACTATGATAGACAATGGTGCTATTGATGACAATACATGGAGGAACTATTATTAAAGCCAAAATGATTTAAAAGAAGCCCTAAGACTGAAAGCTACTGAACTCAGACAAAAAGCAAAGGAGAAATGGTTTACTGAAGGAGACGAATGCACTAAATTTTTCTATGCTAAAATGGCAATTCGCAGCAATAAGAATAATATCATTCAAAATATCAATCAGGAAGGAAACTTTACTATCAATGCAGTAGACTTTGAGAAGAAAGCAATTAAATACTATAATGAAATGTTTAATGGTGAAGTTTGTGATAACTTACCAAGTATTCATTGCAGGAGGCTGATAAATACCAAAGGAAGAAGGATGTTGTCCAGACAAATTACTGAAACTGAAATCCTGAATGCTCTGAATGCCATCCACATTGACTCCAGTCCTGGACCCGACGGACTCAGCTCCAAGTTTTACACTCTCCACTGGAGTGACCTGAAATATCACATTATATCAGCAATGCAAGAAATATTCAAACTGGAAATTTTGTCAAAGAAATCAATCATACCTTCATCTGTCTAATTCCTAAAAAAGTTAATCCTTCAAAAATTGAGGATTACCGGCCTATTGCATGTTGCATGTGATATACAAAATTCTAAGCAAGATTCTTTGCAACAGAATGAAGATGATATTACCTGATCTCATTTTTGAATGCCAAAGTGCCTTCATTAAAGGTAGAAGCATTTTTGAAAATTTTCTTATGGAACATGAGTTGGTTAGGAACTTCAATAAACCAGGTTCAGATAAATTTTGTCTAAAGGTTGATCTCCACAAAGCATATGATAAAATTAACAGACAATTTATTATCCATATGCTCATTGCTATGGGATTCCCTTCAAAATTTGTGAGCCTTATAAAAGAATGTAAAACTACATCAACCTTCTCTATTCTGATTAATGGTATACCAAAAGGTTTCATATGGTCCAATAGAGGCATCGGCAGGGTGACCCTCTATCCCCCTACTTGTTTGCAATCACCATGGAATACTTTTTGCTACAAATGAAGTTGGCTACTCATCACAAGCTTATTCATACTATTTTTTACTTCCAGCCTACTGTGAGTCACTTACTCTATGCAGATGACTTGCTCATCTTTATAAAATCCAGCAATGAATCAGCATCAGCAATTAAAGACATTTTCATTAACTTAGAAAAATACACTGGGCTAAAACTGAATGAACAGAAAACCAAATGCTACTTTAACAAAACTTGCAATAGGAGAGCAGAGGTGTTGGATATCTTGAATGTAAAGGAGGGAAACCTTCCAGTCAAATACTTAGGGGTTCCATTATCTTCTAATAAAATCATAGACAGAGAATGTGCAGTCCTCATCTCCTCCATCAGGGATAGACTGCAGGATTGGAGCTCCAAACTGATGTCTCTTGCAGGCCGTATAGAATTGGTGCACACTATTATCCATTATAAAGTTAACTTCTGGTTGCAAACTTTTCAACTTCCTGTTGCTTCTATCCAAAACATTGAAAGGGTTGTGCGGATTTCATTTGGAAAGGTGGTCTACACAAGATCAAATATGATAAATTATGTAGACCTAAAGATGAAGGAGGTGTAGTTAAAAGATATGAGAACAGTGCACACCCTTAAACAAGCTTGGAGGATTATCAATGGAAAAGGTCTTTGGGGAAAATAGATGAGCAAAAGATACATCAGGGGAAACTTCTGGCAAATGGCCATTGATAATAATGCTTCAGCAAATTGGAAAGCAATAATGAAAATCAGACACATCTTAGCTTTCCTTTGTACTCGTGAAATAGCAAATGGAAGTGAAACTAACCTATGGAGAGATCCTTGGATGCAAAGAGAATTTTTGATTGACATCTTGGGATTACAGACTTTTTCTGACTTTGGTTGCCCGAACAAAAAAAATCAAGAGGTGTAAATAATAATATGTGGAATTGCTCCTCATTGCCAATAGCCCAAGACAGAAAAGAAGAGATCCAGTATATGCAAATCTATAATGGCAGAGAAAAAGACATATGGGTTTGGAAGCCTACAGGCAATGAATTCACTTATAAAGCTACTTGGAACAAAATCAGAAAAAAAGAAAACAAAATTGCATGGAGTAAAATCATTTGGGACCATGTCAACAATCCGAAAATGGCATTCACTGCCTACAAAGCGATAATGCGAAGATTAGCAACGAAAGATAGATTATCGAAATGGGGCTTAATAAATGATACTGTCTGTATTTTATGTAATCAAGAGATAGAAACGCACGAACACATATTCTTCGAATGCGCTTTCTCTAATTCGGTGTGGAATTCATGCAACACCTGCCTAAATCTAACACCGCACTCAACTAAACTTGAGGAACAGATCAATTACTTGACTTTGAGGGATAATGGCAAAGACAACAAATCCAAACTGCACAAAATCGCCGTTACTATAGCTGTATGGAACATTTGGAAGGAGAGGAATCGAAGAGTGTTCCAAAGCAAACAAAGAAATCATACAAAAGACAGCAAGATAGCAATTGGAGACATGCGATTAACGTTGAAAAGAATCAAGAACAATCAACTTACCAGGTGGGAACAAGTCATAATTCATACTGAAGAAGTGGATCAGACTCTTCCATTGTCAGGAATCCAAGATATGAGTCGCTAGAACCGGCCGCCATGATCTACGAGCTGAAGGTTGAAAGAAGAAGTATGCGTTGTCTAATTTGGAAAGGCTTCAGTTGTACTAAGTTGTATTGACTTATCTATATGTTGTACTGGTCCTTTGTGGGCTATCATTTTGGGCTGAAAATGCCTTAATAAAAGTATACCCATTTTCAAAAAAAAAACATTGTAACAAAGTCGAGTGAAATTTAAGCTAGAGAATTAGAAAATTTGCCAACTAACTAAAAGAAAAGAGATGCAAATATAAGAGTTAAATGACAATTTAGAGAATAAATCCACTCTCTAGATCACATAGTTCAACATATATGAAATCATGATCTCTCTTTTATGGTCATTAGTGCTTTAATTGATGTGCTTATCATAAATATGTCATATTTGTGCAATTGATTAGCCAATATAAGCCATCAAACTATAACACATCCCTTAAAGCACTTACTAACTTTCATGAAACTTGACAGAGAAAATGAAATCTATTTTAAGTGTGGCCTATTAACTATTGATTAAAAATGTAGACCATCAAATTTGAATTTCAAATCACTTTCTAATGCCATAATCATATTTTGATGAAGAGGCATTTGTGTTAGTGATTGTTTAAGCATAGCATATTTGGTGTCAACAATATAGGCTATCAAATTCAAAGCAAGAACAACAAATAAAACACTTCATTAATCATCATTAAGCACAAAAAGAGAGTATGAATTAACAAACAGTTGAAGCTACATAATTAGAGATCTTCATTACCCCTAAATTGAAGGGGTTTAACCACTCATATTTGTCATTCGATAATAAATGTAGCCAGCAACATGAAAGCAAAAGGAAAGGAAAATGAAAGCTAATGGAAAAGAGAAGCTAATTAACAAGAATTAAAACTAATCAACTTTGCATGAATGTAAATCTACACTACAACATGAAAGGAAATAAACAAGAAAAGGAAAAAAACATGTATTAAATTGCATAAAAAAGTTACATGAAAAGAAGAAATAAATTGCTAAGTAGCTATAAAAACAAATAAGATAGCTTGATTTATTTTTGAGCCTAAACTAAAACTAAGAGTGACTAAGGAAGAGACTAAGGAAGAAAAGGGTTACATGAAACATAAGGAGTGATTTATACAAGCATGAAACACTAATCCATAATTTAAGGAATGCCCAAACTACCCTTAAGGAAGTGTGGAGGCCAAGTAATCATTAGCTTCTACTAATCACCATTTAAGTGTACATGAAGCCATAAACTCCATAAGCATGTGCATTAGCTCCTAATTGAAAATCAAGGAAGTGGGTGGAGTCCTCCATGATCTTCACTTTGAACTATTTTCATGTTCATTCCTTTGTGTTCTTTTTGTGCATGCATATCTTCTTCATAAAACAACTTGTAATTGAAATCAAATTCCTACAAAATAGTATGGAAATTTCTAACTAAATATTCTCAAGTTAATTTTATGCATAAAAAATGACTATTTTGCCCTTGGATGAAGATGAATATGTGATAATTTAAACTAATATGGATTTTGGTTAAAAAAGTTAAAATAACCAATATGATCATTTATTTAAATTAATTAGAATAAATATGGCAGTAAAAATATGCACATTTACGTGCACATAAGATACCCCCACACTTATCTTTCTATTCGTCCTTAAATAAAGAAAAACTAAGATAAATCTGTTTTCGTAGGGTGTAACGACCCAGAATTTTTCGAAGCCGAAAATTTCAGATAGTAATGAAAAAGAAGAAAGAGAAAGAAGAAGAATAACGAAAACACCAAACATCTCACATTCGCAGCGGATAAAATATAATAATAAATATTAACAGTTTACAAAGAATATTATATCTATCGATTTATTTTAATACATCAGAGTTACACAATTATACAGACACAGAATATACATAATTACCATGCCTCAGATATACAATAATATTATACAGCGGAAGCACTGCATACGTTCTTGCCATCCAACTCGACTCCTGAGCTCCAGAACGTCCTTACCTGAAATCTGTAATACTCGGTCTGACCCGAGCATTACATCAAAGTAACACCCGGGTCAGGCTGGAAACCAGCGTGAATAAACTCATCTATCAAGTAATACAAAAGTATACAACTCATATAAACCTGGGGTACGTATAACAATTTACAACTTCATAAGCTGCTATAGACATCACTTATTTCGCAAAGCAATTAAGTGCCAGGACTTAGACTATATGGTCCAATTCTTTTAAATCATTTCATTACACCCTATTGATTTCACGTATCAATTTATAAAGAATCGAAGTGGTTTCGCGTATTAACTAATACCCGACTCCGGTCTCTTCGAATTCAGTTCATCTTAACACATATTATCCAAGTGAAATGCGATTCAATTTTAAACAAAAGATGGCACCTTTACTTAGTAATTCCTCATTGATAAATAACCACATTATCATTGCCCACCCAAACACAACATATCACGAAACATTTCATATCAGAGTTTCAATCAATTCGGGGCATCATTTAATCATACATAAGCAAGATAAGTCGACCACACCATCTCGAATCAATTACCTTTAAGTCCTGCTTATTAATTTCAACCAATTGATTAACCATGCCATAATCATTCATCTTAATTAATCCCCCATGATTAATTATTCTTTAATTACATTAAGATTATCATCACTATCTAATTACTTTCATTAAGTAATTATAATTAACCAAACTCCATGAATGTTTATCCTAAATTAATCGATTAAACTTAATTAATTTCATCCATTAATCAGTCCCAATTACCCATAAATAGTAATCACCCCTCTGTAATTACTTACCCAAGTAATTACCCTTTAATACTTCCCATCAAGAAATTCCTTTTAATTTATTACATTCTGTAATTATGAATTTCTTCACTAAACCTCATCAAGTATTTATATTTAATTACCCTTGAACCTAATTAATGAATCTTAATTGCAGATTATTTATTCTTTAACCATCAATTGATAACTCTTAATTATTGATTAACATATCTTAATTACAAATTAAGTAGTCCTTAATCACCAGTTAATTAAATTACTTAATTTACTTAACTACTAATCATTCGTTAATTAACTTTAAGTAGTTAATTACAAATTTATTTATCAATTAATCATTAATCATTAATTAATCCAAACCCTAATTACAATTATAATTTAATTATTCCTAATTACACAAGATTATCATTATCAATCTATAATTTCAACTTATCAAATCTTAAACTATTTACCCAATCACTATTATAAATTAATTTCATTCTTAATTATCTTTCAATTTAAATTATCCATCTTATGTTTTTTTTCTTAAAACCCTTCTTAATAAAATTTAAATCAAGTCTTAGCTTAAACTTTATCAACAATGTTCACTTACATAATACTGGGTTTTGTTAACAAAAATAATATAAAAGTGTTTAGGCTTAACCCCTTAGAATGGACCCGAGTCAAACACGATAATTACTCGAGTAAGGCCCGAGTTTCCCAAGCATTTGCCCGCGTCCCTACTTTCTTCTGTTCATGTTCTTCTTCCTCTTCTACTCTTCCTTTCTCCTCTGTTTTAATTTCTCATTCATTTTTTTAAGTTATAACAGCAGAACACGAAAAAAAGATAATCCACGCACGAACCCAGGCGAAAAAAAAACTCGAAGAAAACTTCCTAACATCTCGAGTATCACTCGATACGACCAAACTTGAAAACTGCAGACATCTTCACGCCATCGTGCATGTGCATGGTGGGTCGCCATCACTCCGGCGATCCTCTTCGCCCCCAGCAAACCACAACACGGCCTGACATACGCAATCAAACCCCAAATCATCACGTAAAGCTCAAAATCAGAATATGCGTGTTCGTTCGAACAGCGGCTCGAATGCGTCAAAATAAAATCGCCACGACCCCCAACGTTGACCACCGTTGACGACGCGACTCTTGCCACATCACGGCCACATCTTCCTCTACCTCTCCTTTGAATTTCGTGACACTCGCTCACACAAAGCAAGCAAACACGCCACAATTTAGACACAGCCCAGAACTTGAAACCCAAACCCTAAATTGAATTTATCCATCCAACTCTTGCACTAGAAAATTTATCCAGTAATTTTCCTATCATCTTAGATGTTCGTATTATCTCCAAAACAAATTTCAACTTTTATTAATGTTTCGATTGCTTGAAAATGAGAAAATGCAAATTTATTACCAATTCAAACTGCTCTTAAAATTTCAAACTAAAAATCTTCGTTTTAGTTTTATAAATCATGAATTACAGTAAGCATTCAAGATATAAACTTAAATTAGCTTTTAGTAATACTCAAATTTATCCATTTTGTACTTGATTGCCTGTAAAAAAATTTCTAGAAATATGTTTTGCAAACCTGGTTTTACTCAACTTCCAAAAAATCTTGATTTAGGATTTAACAACTTGTTTGTTGAGAAATCAAAGCTTAACAATGATTTTAAAAAAAAAAAAATTTGGAGTTTAAAGAAAAATCATCTCTGTAACAAATAACAGAGAAGAATAGCGTGTCAAATCTTCACAGAACAACTGTACATAAACACAAATCCATATCAAAAATAAACTCATACATACCACATAGACAATGAATCATCTTTTCTGTTTTAATTAATCTTAAACTTATAAATTTTATGTTTACTCACCTGCAAGATTTTGAACAGAGAACTATTCCTATTTTTCTTTTGAAATCCTGTGACTTGAAACTGTCTTTGAATCTGTTTTTGTATAAACTATAGTTTGAATTGAGTTAAGCTTTGTAAAATAAGGATACTGATTATATTTTCTTTCTGGTTTTCCTCATTTGTTTTCTGAACGAACTAAAAAGAAGATGGTCACATATATAGAAGAGAACAGGTACTTAAGGGAGGTTATAACTGGTTAAGTTGCTTTCTTACCTTTGTTTATCTTGACCAGATTTTATTACTGAAATATAAAGATTTGTAAAACCTTTGAAATGACCAAATTTGGGCTGAGATGATAGCAATTTAATGCTAAGGTTTCCTATTATGTTTACATACTGTAATTATGTTTAGCTGTACATAAATATTTTGTAAGAAAATATACACTTTGTAGGCAAACACTTGGCTTGCAAATGAAGATATTATGTTTTTATCTTTTTATTTTATGAACATAGATATTTGCATATAAAAGTACACTTTGTAATTAGATATATGGCTTAAGTAAGAAGATTTGTTTTATCAACTACTAGCTTCCAAATGTATAGCAAATGTTTGTATTTATTAACTTCTAGTTTGAATAATGTTTGTCTGGTTTACTTTTCTTTGGTCTTGTTTCATTTTATACTTTGTGCTTACTTTATTTTATACATTTGTGCTTTAAATATTCAGTCTTTTTTTTGTTGTATGTTTAACAAAATTATTTAATCCTTGTTTCTTTTATTTTTATTTCTATTTTTACTTTACTATCAATATTTAAATTATATACGTAAGTTTACTTATTCATTTATACTTGTATTCCAACTATCAACAATTAAATTAGATTCATAGGTTTGACTTATATTTTATATTGATAGAATAAAATTTAGTTTAAACATTATCGTTCATATGTATTTATTTAGCAAATGTTAGCAATGTAAAGCATTTTAATTCAATTTTATAAAAAAGATTTTATTGTAAGTATTATTAAGAGATTTTATTTTAAATTTCCAGAATCTAATTTCCATTTCAAAATACAAATTTATATAAACAAATGACAATTATTTCTAAAAGATTTATTCATTTTAAAATGATCAATTCACATTTAATTTAATCAGATTAAATATTTATTAAAATAAACAGGGCCAAAATCCAAGGTCGTCACATTCCTCCCCCCTTTGAATCTTTTCGTCCTCGAAAAGGAACGAAACCAGATTTATTAAAATGCTTAAAACCGGATAAATTTTCTTTGATTATTTTTAAACTACTTTAAAAATCTATATAATATTTCTAAAATAATTTTTATAAAAATACTTTTATAACTCGATGTTCGACAAGTCCATCCTCATTCTCACAGAAATTCGGTCATACGTTGATCAGGCGTACAACTGAAAATCTATAAGTGCTTGGCCGTCCCGTTTCCAACATCCAGTTAAGATACTTGTGAAAATAATTTTATTGAAAATATAGAAAACAGTTTTTGAAAATAGAGGATATATCTTTGGTGAGAATGCTCTGGAAATCATCACCCGCATCCATGGTCGCAGTTAATCCGATGGTTACGTTGCCATCCTGAAAAAATCCATAGATAACTGTAGGCCTCCACGCCCCTCGATTACACCATGGAACCCGCTACAGATCGCAGCTACAACTGGGTTTACGTAGCTATCAGAGCAAAAACCCATATAACTGTAGGCATCAGCGCCCTCGAATTTCACTGCCAAAAGAATGAAACTTCTCCACTCCACTCGACCATAGATCGCAGTCTACCGATGTTGCGTTGCCTTCCCGGCAAAATCAAGTGTAGACTGTTGGCACTCATCCTCCACATGATTTTCGCTATGGTCCCCACAGTAGATCGCAGTGACATCGAGTTATATTGTCATTATAGCATAACCTAAATGCCCCTGTAGGCATCAGCGCCTTCGACTTTCGCTACCCAATAATCCTTAGGAACTAGTTTGTCCGGACTCCTCACAGGATCAATTTTAGAACCCCTCCCTTGGGGCTCAAGGCAGCACCACCCGGTGGCACTCCTGAGAAGTTCATTACAAGGGAGCGCTTTTTCCCCAGAGCCATCATCAAAACACTTTATACTATACATATAGTATCTTTCAAATCATACACCTAGTATGAATTTTATAAAAGCTCCTTTACACAAAATCGATTATACCAAAATCGATAATTCTCAAACCAGTCTTTCCAAATTCCAATATTGATTTTACCCAAAAATTAAAAGCCCTTTCCAAATCCAAAGGTTCCCAAAACCTTTTCCAAAATCCTCATAAGATCCTTTATATATATATATATATATATATATATATATATATATATTCAGATATATAAAATTTTAAAACTTTGGATCTTTTCAAACTTGTATAGAACTCCTTTTATACTTCAAACATTTCAAAAACATTTTTCTTCCAACAATAAATTCAACAAGGGGAGATTTATCTTATATAACAAAGATATATAACTTTGTTTATTCAAAGCCAAATATCCCAATTTAATTTCTCTTTCCAATATCAATTTCATTCAAATCCGTACGATGTACACATATCATCCGTACGTTGTACCAATCTGACCGCTCACTCGATCACACAATTTCACTTCCGAACTAGTATCGTCCATCCGAGTTCCTAGTGCGGACACAGATCTGATTTCTTGATTAGAAACCGTCATTCTCCTTGCATAGCCATAACTATGATAGAGAATATCCAGAACCAATCAACAATCCATATCCAGGTCCGCCATCGAAAATCGAGTGAAAAATCCCAACTCAGATCGATATAACTATGTCGAAACTCTATGCTCGAATCTGGATCAAATCACTATGCAAATAGAATAATATACGTATATCCTACGTATTTAACTTCATTGATTATTAGCCAAATCAACTTTCTTTCCATTCACATTCACTTAAATTTTCACTCACTTATTCACATTTGTCTTAATCCCCATTCGGATCATCACTCCGATTCTTATCTCAGTTGAATATTTAACCAATAACAGTTTGAACTCTGGCCGGTTTATACTTAGAAAATAGCTTGAAAATTTTAAAAATAGATAAGTAGTAGAAAAATAATTATTAGTTTACAAAATAGCTGTAAAATAGTTGAAAAATAGTTAAATAATTACAGTCATTTAGATAATTGCAAAATAACTATAAAATAGTAATTAATTTGTAAAATAGTTGAAAAATAGTAATTAATTTATAAAATAGTTGAAAATTTGTTAATAGTTCTGAAATAATTGTTAAACAAGTACAAAATAACTTGACTTTAAAAAGAAAGGTTATATGTATTAAATAGCTTGGAAAAATAAGTTTATATTGAAACAATTTATATTGAAAATAGTCCAGAGTCAAAACTGTTCAATTTCCAATCTCTATTCTCATCAATTCAATTTAAATTTCCATTTCCATTTCCATTTAAAATTATCTTTACTTATGTATTTCAAGGTTCAAATAAGAATTCAATACATTTTTATTTTAAAATTTTAAATTATTAATCAATTCTATCTTCCAGTTTGATGCCAGTTCTTAAACAATTTTAATTTACAAATTCAATTATTCAAATTTTTAGTTCAAAGTAATTCCATGTCCTTAATTTCAAATTAATCCAATTCAAATTTTCCATTTGAATTTTTAAACTTATCCATGTTCAATCATAATCCCAATTAATTCAAATCAAATTCAATTTTGAAACCAAACCTTTGAAATTTCAGTTTGAATTAATTTCAATTTCCATCTCAAATAAAAGAAGGTGGTTTAGTAGATCATACCGCCACAAAATATTTCATATATGGATAGACTGTACATTAGCAGTTCAATATTACATCCATTCATCATAATAAAAGCCTTACAAAGTCAAAATTAAGATGTTTACACCATCAACTAGGTTTTAGAGTCCTATCATTTCTATTAGAATCCTTCTTATGGACTTCCTTCCAATGGGCAAAGCCCAAACATGCACTTTTCTACAGGATGTCCCCACTTATAGAATTTTCCACAAAAAGTTTCTACCCTCTCATCAATCTGGATGACCTCCATGCTTCCTACTGGATGTTCCACAACCTTAATCTTCTTATCCTGTCTCTTGGGACAATTTCTCACGATATGTCCCAGCCCTTTACAATGATAGCAAATGGTTGACTCGTTGACCGGTTTCATTGGTTTACGCTTCACCTTCCTCACTTCAGGACAATGGTTAAGGAAATGTCCCTTCTTATGGCACTTAAGGCGTAATATCTTGGAGCAAAATCGTTGGAATGTACCCTTTAATTCCCTCCTTATTTTACCACACTTAGCTGCGTAATGATCCTTATTGTAACATCTATATCAAGTGACATTATCGTAAGGTCCTGGTCCATTTCTTTCCTTAATCTGATTTTCATACTCTTGAATTGCTATTTCCCGTTCCTTACGTGCAGCTGCTCTTCGTTCTCTGCGCCTTGCCTTCCATTCTTCACTCTTAGCCATTTCTCTCAAAGACTGAATTCTAGAGGGACTTCCTAACCTATAAATTAGACTTAATTAGAAGAATTCAACTCTTACATAGAAATTTGCTTACCTAGATATACCTTAAGTCTTAAACCACCTTTGGTTTTAAATTCAAGCCCAATCTTCAAACAACTCATTGTTTGCAAAAAGTCTCTTTATTTAAATAATCCTTTTAGCACTTTGAGACAATTTTTCAAATTTATGGACCTAGATTTAAAATTCCACAATTTAGATATTTTCAATTTTATAAGTCATATTTTACTTAAATGTTTACTTCTTTAGAATATTTCATTTTGCTTACCCATTAATACACATCTTATTATTAAACACACAACGATCACTTATGATAATAACCAAGATTCTCATATCTAAAACCATCCATCTTATTTAATTTCAGTTTGGTTGTATAATATTTCCTCTTAGTTTCATTCTAATAATTTAACATGCAATTCCCTTAATATTTATTAGAGTGAAATATTGCCTTATATATCAAAATATAATCTTGTATAAAATCATTTAAAACTTTATATAAGAAAATAACAAGTACGCTCTCTCATATAAATATACACTCAACTTATTCTAGTGTACTATTGACCCTATCCTTAATGAGTACACCCACCAGAGCCAAGGTTCTCGCTTAACCTAGCTCTGATACCAACTGTAACGACCCAAAAATTTTCGAAGCCGAAAATTCCATATAGTTATGAAAAAGAAGAAAGAGAAAGAAGAAGAATAACGAAAACACCAAACATCTCACATTCGCAGCGGATAAAGTATAATAATAAATATTAATAGTTTACAAAGAATATTATATCTATCGATTTATTTTAATACATCAGAGTTACACAATTATACAGACTCAGAATATACATAATTACCATGCCTCAGATATACAATAATATTATACAGCGGAAGCACTCCATACGTTCTTGCCATCCAGCTCGACTCCTGAGCTCCAGAACGTCTTTACCTGAAATATGTAATACTCGGTCTGACCCGAGACATCAAAGTAACACTCGGGTCAGGCTGGAAACCAGCGTGAATAAACTCATCTATCAAGTAGTACAAAAGTATACAACTCATATAAACCCGGGGTACGTATAACAATTTACAACTTCATAAGCTGCTATAGACATCACTTATTTCGCAAAGCAATTAAGTGCCAGGACCTAGACTATATGGTCCAATTCATTTAAATCATTTCATTACAACCTATTGATTTCACGTATCAATTTATAAAGAATCGAAGTGGTTTCGGGTATTAACTAATACCCGACTCCGGTCTCTTCGAATTCAGTTCATCTTAACACATATTATCCAAGTGAAATGCGATTCAATTTTAAACAAAAAATGGCACCTTTACTTAGTAATTCCTCATTGATAAATAACCACATTATCATTGCCCACCCAAACACAACATATCACGAAACATTTCATATCAGAGTTTCAATCAATTCTGGGCATCATTTAATCATACATAAGCAAGATAAGTCGACCATACCATCTCGAATCAATTACCTTTAAGTCCTGCTTATTAATTTCAACCAATTGATTAACCATGCCATAATCATTCATCTTAATTAATCCCCCGTGATTAATTATTCTTTAATTACATTAAGATTATCATCATTATCTAATTACTTTCATTAAGTAATTATACTTAACCAAACTCCATGAATGTTTATCCTAAATTAATCGATTAAACTTAATTAATTGCATCCATTAATCAGTCCCAATTACCCATAAACAGTAATCACCCCTCTGTAATTACTTACCCAAGTAATTACCCTTTAATACTTCCCATTAAGAAATTCCTTTTAATTTATTACATTCTGTAATTATGAATTTCTTCACTAAACCTCATCAAGTATTTATATTTAATTACCCTTGAACCTAATTAACGAATCTTAGTTGCAGATTATTTATTCTTTAACCATTAATTGATAACCCTTAATTATTGATTAACACATCTTAATTACAAATTAAGTAGTCCTTAATCACCAGTTAATTAAATTACTTAATTTACTTAACTACTAATCATTCGTTAATTAACTTTAAGTAGTTAATTACAAATTTATTTATCAATTAATCATTAATCATTAATTAATCCAAACCCTAATTACAATTATAATTTAATTATTCTTAATTACACAAGATTATCATTATCAATCTATAATTTCAACTTATCAAATCTTAAACTATTTACCCAATCACTATTATAAATTAATTTCATTCTTAATTATCTTTCAATTTAAATTATCCATCTTATGTTTTTTTCTTAAAACCCTTCTTAATAAAATTTAAATCAAGTCTTAGCTTAAACTTTGTCAACAATGTTCACTTACATAATACTTGGTTTTGTTAACAAAAATAATATAAAAGTGTTTAGGCTTAACCCCTTAGAATGGACCCAAGTCAAACACGATAATTACTCGAGTAAGGCCCGAGTTTCCCAAGCATTTGCCCGCGTCCCTACTTTCTTCTGTTCATGTTTTTCTTCCTCTTCTACTCTTCCTTTCTCCTCTGTTTTATTTTCTCATTCATTTTTTTAAGTTATAACAGCAGAATACGAAAAAAAGATAATCCACGCACGAACCCAGGCGAAAAAAAAACTCGAAGAAAACTTCCTAACATCTCGAGTATCACTCGATACGACCAAACTTGAAAACTGCAGACATCTTCACGCCATCGTGCATGTGCATGGTGGGTCGCCATCACTCCGGCGATCCTCTTCGCCCCCAGCAAACCACAACACGGCCTGACATACGCAATCAAACCCCAAATCATCACGTAAAGCTCAAAATCAGAATATGCGTGTTCGTTCGAACAGCGGCTCGAATGCGTCAAAATAAAATCGCCACGACCCCCAACGTTGACCACCGTTGACGACGCGACTCTTGCCACATCACGGCCACATCCTCCTCTACCTCTCCTTTGAATTTCGTGACACTCGATCACACAAAGCAGGCAAACACGCCACGATTTAGACACAGCCCAGAACTTGAAACCCAAACCCTAAATTGAATTTATCCATCCAACTCTTGCACTAGAAAATTTATCCAGTAATTTTCCTATCATCTTAGATGTTCGTATTATCTCCAAAACAAATTTCAACTTTTATTAATGTTTCGATTGCTTGAAAATGAGAAAATGCAAATTTATTACCAATTCAAACTGCTCTTAAAATTTCAAACTAAAAATCTTCGTTTTAGTTTTATAAATCATGAATTATAGTAAGCATTCAAGATATAAACTTAAATTAGCTTTTAGTAATACTCAAATTTATCCATTTTGTACTTGATTGCCTGTAAAAAAAATTCTAGAAGTATGTTTTGCAAACCTGGTTTTACTCAACTTCCAAAAAATCTTGATTTAGGATTTAACAACTTGTTTGTTGAGAAATCAAAGCTTAACAATGATTTTTTAAAAAAAAAATTGGAGTTTGAAGAAAAGTCATCTCTGTAACAAATAACAGAGAGAAGAATAGCGTGTCAAATCTTCACAGAACAATTGTACATAAACACAAATCCATATCAAAAATAAACTCATACATACCACATAGGCAATGAATCATCTTTTCTGTTTTAATTAAACTTAAACTTGTAAATTTTATGTTTACTCACCTGCAAGATTTTGAACAGAGAACTATTCCTATTTTTCTTTTGAAATCCTGTGACTTGAAACTGTCTTTGAATCTGTTTTTGTATAAACTGCAGTTTGAATTGAGTTAAGCTTTGTAAAATAAGGATACTGATTATATTTTCTTTCTGGTTTTTCTTATTTGTTTTCTGAACGAACTAAAAAGAAGATGGTCACATATATAGAAGAGAACATGTACTTAAGGGAGGTTATAACTGGTTAAGTTGCTTTCTTACCTTTGTTTATCTTGACCAGATTTTATTACTGAAATATAAAGATTTGTAAAACCTTTGAAATGACTAAATTTGGGCTGAGATGATAGCAATTTAATGCTAAGGTTTCCTATCGTGTTTACATACTGTAATTATGTTTAGCTGTACATAAATATTTTGTAAGAAAATATACACTTTGCAGGCAAACACTTGGCTTGCAAATGAAGATATTATGTTTTTATCTTTTTATTTTATGAACATATATTTGCATATAAAAGTACACTTTGTAATTAGATATATGGCTTGAGTAAGAAGATTTGTTTTATCAACTACTAGCTTCCAAATGTACAGCAAGTTTTTGTATTTATTAACTTCTAGTTTGAATAATGTTTGTCTGGTTTACTTTTCTTTGGTCTTGTTTCATTTTATACTTTGTGCTTACTTTATTTTATACATTTGTGCTTTAAATATTTAGTCTTTTTTTTGTTGTATGCTTAACAAAATTATTTAATCCTTGTTTCTTTTATTTTTATTTCTATTTTTACTTTACTATCAATATTTAAATTATATACATAAGTTTACTTATTCATTTATACTTGTATTCCAACTATCAACAATTAAATTAGATTCATAGGTTTGACTTATATTTTATATTGATAGAATAAAATTTAGTTTAAACATTATCGTTCATATGCATTTATTTATCAAATGTTAACAATGTAAAGCATTTTAATTCAATTTTATAAAAAAGATTTTATTGTAAGTATTATTAAGAGATTTTATTTTAAATTTCCAGAATCCAATTTCCTTTTCAAAATACAAATTTATATAAACAAATGGAAATTATTTCTAAAAGAATTATTCATTTTAAAATGATCAATTCA
Organism: Allium cepa; assembly: GCA_030765085.1. Taxonomy (NCBI): domain Eukaryota; kingdom Viridiplantae; phylum Streptophyta; class Magnoliopsida; order Asparagales; family Amaryllidaceae; genus Allium; species Allium cepa. Next base: position 53,977,821 of record CM060935.1, on the reverse strand, counting down.
CATTTAATTTAATCAGATTAAATATTTATTAAAATAAATAGGGCCAAAATCCAGGGTCGTCACATAGGGAGCAGGATTGCATTGAGCGTATGCAATAAGCCGTTAAACCTATGGTTGTCCCTAGTAGGACGAGTCATGTCTCGTGAGGATTTTCAGCGTATACTACCCACAAAATCCAAATTCAGGATGAAAATATTTACAAAATGAAAGATTTATTTGCAAAGATGTGAATGCAAGTTTTTGAAAATATTTACAATGAAGGATTCACTTTTAAATCGACACAAATAAGTTAATTATAGGTTTTGGTCATTATCTTGAAATTTAAGTCATTTACTCGTCAAAAATTCCAATAAAAACGAAGTTATCATAACAAATAGATTATAGTTTAATTCGTTGTTTAGGTTGATAACAAAGTGTAACTATGAAACGGATCATTGTTGATTATCAAAGTTTATCAAGGTGGTATATTCATTTCTTTTCAATAATAAGTCAAATCAAATAAGTTCAAATAGTGCTTGGATTTCATTTGCTTACTCTCTCTTATTTTTTTTGAATTTTTTTTTGATATTAATAATATTTACATATTCCTAACTCAAATAAACTATGGCCAGATATATTACCCATGCACTACCTTGCGGACTTATGTGAGAGAAATACAGAGCATGGCAAGTGAACACACGAGTATGAACACCTATTGACTGTAGGCGTTATTAAAAAGAATTTTTTTTATATAGACATACACCTAGCTCACATAAACTGAAGCCAGATATACCGATCGTGCATTGCCTTTCGAGCTTACATGAGAAAGGTGTAGAGCATGGCGAGTGTACACAGAAGTGTGTACACTTGTCGACCGTAGGTGTTAATAGAAAATATTTACATATATACAAATGTTTTTTTTGAAAGAGAGAGTTCTGCAAAATAATCTTAGCATCACTTAACTTAAAAGACAAAAAATGCTATATCCTTTACTTTAAATCAACCACTTTATAAAACATTTTCAATTAGGATGTATTTCATAATTAACACGTATGAACCTTTCTATATACTAGTTAAACCATTGTTATTTGTAATCAAACTTTATTTTTATTTTTGTTAAGACAAATAAACTTTCAAAATTTTCAATTTAATAAGCCAAAACCATATATTTATCCTATAATGCTTCTTTAAAAATAAATCAAAAATGCTTATTTTTTTTTTGAGGTTTTTTTTGCAAATAAAAAGTAAAAATAAATCATGAAAAATCGAAAATGAAGATGAGTCTCCACTCATACTAGATTTTGACTGTGTCCCCAGAGTCAACACAAGTTGAAAGGAGAAAAAAATAAAAAAATAAATGACCTATATTTACATGAAAACAAAAGGTTTATTATTTACAAGAGTTCGGAAAATATATCATCAAAAAGTAAATGAAACGGTCTTTTAATGATCGATTCATTTGTCTCGTCAAGTATGCGAGACACAGCTCAAGCGCAGTAAACCAAACCGTAAAAGATTTCGAAGTTGAACGTTGATTTGGAAAAACGAATGTTATTTTATTGAAAATTGTACGAGTTGTTTTGTTTTCGATAATTTTTGGGGTCGATAAAACAATTGATTGAAGTTCAAGTTTATTTTAACTAATTTGAAATTCAAGCTTATCATTGTTAACATTTTTAGACATATTGATTTCAAAATCAAAATGGTGATTTCCATCTTCCCCATCGGAATTTAACAACACGTCATCCAAAAGTCCAAAAAATTCATGTTCATTAAATTCGCCTTTCTTTATTGGACTATCAACAACTTTATTACACGTCTCAAGTTCAAAATCTAAAGTTATTGTATTCAGATTTTCGAAATTGAGAAAAGGAAGATCGAATTTAAATTTGGTTCCACACCCTCAAAAGAATTGAAATCCAACTCAATTACCTTGTTTTCAACAACTTCATTAAGATTGTTATTTTCAATTTCAAAAGTTGTTATTTGAAAATCATCAATTTGCGTAAAAGATGGATTATTATTTGACTCGTCACACGTTGGAATTTGATTTTGTTTTTCATGCTGTTTCATATAATTTCAAACAACGAATTCGTGTGATCATCATAACTTTCGTTCATTTGCTCAATAAAATCAAATTTATAGTTATTAACTTGAGAATTTTCGATTTGGATTTGTTGAGAACAAAATATTTCACTCCTATCGTAGTCAAGATTATTCCCATTGCCAAAATTATTTGAAAAGTGGATCACGTTTTCGTTTTGATTTTAAAATTTATTTTGGAGTTCAAAATTGAATTGGCATGGGTTATCATCGAAATCGTTTGAATTTTGACTTGAATTCAAATTTTGAAATCCATGAAAACTTTGACTCGAGTTATCGCAGAAATACGAATTACACAAATCATTTATCATTTGATTTTGTTGTGTAGAGATTTCAAGTAAAGACGAAATGATAATTTCAAGATTTGAGGGTTTCTCGTTATTTTGAAAATTTTGTGGTTTGAAATTTGAATCGTTTAAACAATAGTTGGTGTTAAAATATCCGTACAAATTTAGAGTGAAATCGTATGGATTATATTGATTTTCACAACTATCGTAAAATTCACGTAAGTGGGGAAAACTCAGACATTTTCGAAAAAAAAAATTTACAAAGGGAAAATATTTACAAATAAAATTTATTTTTCAAAAGGAATTTGATTTTTGATTTTTCAAATTTATTTTTGCTTTTCGAAAAGATTTTATTTATTTTTTGCATTTTTTATTTTCAAATTTTTTTTTTGGATTTTTTAAATTTCAAAGGAAAAGTATTTAAAAATTTCAAAGAAAAAGAAAAGGAATATCTACAATTTTTTTAGTTTTGGAATTTGAATTTTTTTTTAATATGCATGAACTAATGCCGCTATATGAATGCAAGGGTCTAATTACAGATTTTCTATCCTAGGTTAATCCAAAATTGTATAATCACAAGTTGTCTTAGATAAACAAGATAATTCTCGGCCAGGTAACGGACAGAATTTATCGGTGCACCACGAATCACTGTAGCAATGCAGCGGAAGGTTTAAGTACCTTCAGAGGAAAAACTATTATAATATTTACGAATCACCGTGATATTTATAAATGATTATTACTCTACCGTAGCCTAGACACCAAGAAATTAAATTGTTCAAAGAAGACAAATTGTCAATATACAATTAAATGTTATCGATGTCTAACCGTTATCATTAATCAAAATCTAAGATGAAATGCAAAGCAGAAATTAAATGTGAATTTTCGATGCAACTACGAATGGATTTTTGTTTTTGTTTTTGAATTTTGAATTTTTTTTATATATAAATGCAAATGCAAGCCATCAACAATACAATACTAATAAAACAATAGATAAGCAAGCACGCAGTTTTTTTTTTTTTTTTTTTGGCATGCAAAGCGAAACAATTATTTTTGGCGGCAGTTTCTCTCCTTCTGAAATTCTGCTTTGGCAACCTGAAAAGAACAACAAAATATATACAAGGATTTTTATTTTTTTTAAGAAGAAATTAAATCGAAATAAAATAAATAAGTAAAATCAAAACAAACAAAGCAAATTAAAAAAAAAAATCAACAGACTGAAGCCTGTTTTTTTACTAAGAAATAAAACAACTGAAACACAAGAATAACTTCTCCTTTTTTTAGAAAAAATATATAACAATGAAAACTTAAAACAAAGGCAAATGAAAGGAAAGAAAGAGGAAAAAAATTGAAGATACCCACACCACACCAACCCCAACCGGCCCAAGCAAATTTATTTTAAAACAACCAAAATCAACTAATTAGTCCAAAATTCACTGATTTCTGTTCTACGCCAAATCTCGCCTATTCTAAATTCGAAATTTCGAAAATTTTCAAACCAGTTCGTGTGTGGTTTCGTGGGAAATTTGGTGGAAGGTGGTTCGCGATTTGGGATTAAGTTGAGGGGTGTGACATCAGGCGAATCATGGTGTTCGAACAAATGGAATTTGAGTCGCGATGGTTGTTGTTGAGGAGGCGGATTCAGAGAATCTTATGGCAGAGGGTGGTTCGAATTTTGGAAGCGAATTGGATGAGACTTTTGCAGGCGGCGATTTTCGATGGATGGATTCGCGGTTTGTGGTGTTGTGGTGCGATGTCGTAGGCGGAAATGTAGCGGAAATTGTATGACAAAGCAATGGAAAGAAGGCGATGACAGTAGTGAAATGGATGCGCAGTCTTTTGTGGTGAAGGGTGGTATGGGCTGAAGTATATAACAGTGATGATACTGTGATATTAGGATGATATTGTGCATGTAAATAATATTGTGATGAAGTCAGGGATTGTTGAACGTGGGAAGTAGAGGTGAATGGGAGTTTGCAGTAGATGTGCACATTTTTTTTTTTTGTAGTGAACTGTGGGGATGTGGAAGTTTATGAAGTGAACTGTAAAAAATTGACAGTGAGAGGTGAATATGAATGACACTAGTATGAGTTGATGTATGAATTATGATGGGATATGGGATTGTGGACTGGTGTTATGAGTTGTTGTATGTTATGGTTTGTTTGGCGGTGAGTGGATGGTTAACTGGGAACAGAGGTGGAGAAGTGGTTGCATAGGACGGTTGTGACAAAGGTGAAGTGTATGTGGTAAGAATGGTAGTTGTGAAGTGAAGGCAGTGGTTGTTTGGTAGGGTGATGAAGAATTGCAGACAGTGTATAGGAAGGAGAAGTAATAAAGGAGTATATGATGAGTTTGTAGGTTGAAACAGGGTGGTATGTCAGTATGTAAGTCTGGTAGACAAGGGTTTTTTGTGGAGTTTGAAATGGCAGGAGAGGGAAAGAGGCAGTGGGATGTCAGTGGAGGAGATGGTCAGTGTGGTTCCACTGATAGTGAATTGGCAGCAAGAAGTTTGGTCAGTGATGTGGAGATGTAGGAAGGCAGCAATGATTTGATGGTGTGTTGTCAATTATGCAATGGAAAAGTGGTAATGGATGATGTGTTGTATTGCAATGTATTGAGGAGTTGTTTGTAGAGTATGGTGAAGTTGAAGTAGTTTGTTATAGATAGTGAACTGCAGCTTGTTGTTAGTGAAGTTGAGGAAGTGATGTCGATGAATGAGGAAGATCGGGTTGGGGAAGTGCAGAAATTGGTGGTAATATGGTGAAGATGAATAAGGTTATTGTTAACAGTCGAGTACAGAGGAAGATTGCAGACAACCGTGGAGCAGATGAAGAGTGTAGGCAGTAAGTATTGGTTGCACAGGTGTGCATAGCAAGGGAGTCAGGTGCAACTATGTTCATGTTGCTAGCAGTAGTAATGTTTGGGAAATTTGATGGTTGAGTTTGTGGAAATTTGAAAGTTTATGGGATGATGGCTGCTGCTATTTGAAGTTATGCTGAGGAATGAATTGGATAGTGGACAGTGCAACAGAGACAGGCAAAGTAGAAATTTGTTGGTGAATTGAACGCAGAGAAAGGCAGTGTGCACAATAGATATGCACAGTTTTGTACACAGTGCAAAGTTTTGCTGCACTGTGTATACCTTTTTTTTTTATATGTGAAAGGAAGGAAAAAAATTGTAAATGTAATAATATGAATGCAATAAAATATTTTTGTTTGTGTTTTGATTTTTTGATTTTTTTTGGAATAGAAATGCAATGCAAATGGAGAAGGAAACTAGAATAATAAACACACAACAAATGCACATAAAAATCAAACACAACCAAAAAAAATTTATGCATCACACAAGACACACACTCAATAAAATCAAACGACAAATAATTTGATGAATAGAATCAAAATCAAACAACTCTCCGGCAACGGCGCCAAAAACTTGTTCAACGAAGAAATTTCTATTGGTTTAGAAAACCGTCGATAATTTTTGAAATAAATTTAACCGCAAGCGCACGGCATACACTTGTAGTACGTGGCGAATATGGGCCAATACGCAGGGAATTGATGAATTTAAAAATTCCATTCAGTCAAATTATACCAAAGTCGAGTGAAAGTTAAGCTAGAGAATTAGAAAATTAGCTAACAAATTAAAAGAAAAGAGATGCAAATATAAGAGTTAAATGACAATCTAGAGAATAAATCCACTCTTTGGATCACATAGTTCAACATATATGAAATCATGATCTCTCTTTATGACCATTAGGACTTTAATTGATGTGCTTAGTAAAAGTATGACATATTTGTGCTACTGATTAGCCAACATAAGCCATCATACTATAACACATCCTTTAAAACACTTACCAACTTCCATGAAACTTGATAAAGAAAATGAAATCTATTTTAAGTATGTCATATTAATTATTGATTAGAAATATAGACCATCAAATTTGAATTTCAAATCACTTTCTTATGCCATAATCATACTTTGATGAAGAGTTATTTGTGTTAGTGATTGTTTAAGCATAGCCTATTTGATGTCAACAATATAGGCTATCAAATTCAAAGCAAGAATAACAAATAAAACACTTCATTGACCATCATTTAGCACAAAAAGAGGACATGAATTAACAAATAGTTGAAGCTACATAATTAGAGAGCTTCATTACCTCTAAATTGAAGTGGTTTAGCCTCTCAAATTTGTCATTTGATTAACAAATGTAGCTAGCAATATGAAAGCAAAAAGAAAGAAAAATGAAAGCTAATGGAAAAGAGAAGCTAATTAACAAGAATTAAAACTAATCTACTTTGCACGAATGTAAATCTACACTACAACATGAAAGGAAATAAACAGGAAAAGGAAAAGAACATGTATTAAATTGCATAAAAAAGATACATGAAAAGAAGAAATAAATGACTAAGTAGCCATGAAAAGAAAGAAGAGAGCTTGATTTATTTTTGAGCCTAAATTAAGACTAAGAGAGACTAAGAAAGAGACTAAGGAAGAAAAATGTTACATGAAACATAAGGAGTTATTTATATAAGCATGAAACCCTAATCCATAATTTTGAGAATGCCCAAACTACTCTTGAAAAAGTGTGGATGTCAAGTAATTATTAGCTTCTACTAATCACCATTTTAGTGTACATGAAGCCATAAACTCCATAAGCATGCATTAGCACCTAATTGAAAATCAAGGTAAGTGGGTTGGGTCCTCCATGATCTTCACTTTGAATTATTTTCACTTCATTTCTTTGTGTTCTTTTTGTGCATGTAATTGAAATCAAATTCCTACAAAATAGCATGGAAATTTCTAATTAATTTTTCTCAAGTTAATTTATGCATAAAAAATGACTATTTGCCCTTGGATGAAGATGAATATGTGACAATTTGGAATTAATATAGATTTTGGTTAAAACAAGTTATAATACCCAATATGATCATTTATTTAAATTAATTAGAATAATTATGGTGGTAAAAATATGCACATTTACGTGCACATCAATTAACTAGAAGAAAACGCCAGTTATAGGATTATTTTTTTCCAAGTTAAAAAGAAAAAAAAAAGAATTGGAATGCGTACAAAAATCAAACGGAGTAATTAAGTTTATGATGAAGGTAAGTTTATAGGAGTAAATTAAGAAATATAACTTTTATATACAATCAATTAATAGAGGTGTTAATTGACATGTTTAAATAGGTAAGAAATTATAACGTATAAGAATCAATCAATATTGGATATGTATGTATGTATGATCTAATTAATTGGGTAATTAATGATAAAATCTTATTTAGAAGGAAACGTGAATTAATAGGGTCATATAACAAAGGAATAAATGAATAACATTGGAGAATTATACGTTAGTAACGTAAACAAATCAATAAATGATGGTGAGGATTGTTTTTATGGTTAATTGGATGGTTCATAGTTGTTCACTATACATATAAATTGAATGTAACTTAACCCCAGCCCATACTATTTTGTCTGATTCAGCTGCTGTCATTTACAGCAAACTCCTTTTCTCTTCTCCCTCTTCCTTTCTCCTCTATCAATCAAATCTTTCCCCGAACAAAAAATAAAATTAAAAAAGGATATACATACAAGCAAATCAGAGAATTGCGCAGAAAAATCAAGGATTTTACAATGAATTAAAAAGGGGGAAAAGCGGAAAAAGAATAATAAATTAAAAGGGATAGAGATTGAAGCCAAGGACGACATGTGAGTGGATTTAATTATATTCTTCTACGTTTATAATATATATTATCATTGAATTTCCGTTAGATAATTTATTCCAGTAATTAATTCTATTAGTTATGGAAACACTGTAAATTTTGTTTATATTTGATTAGGCTTGACAGTTAGAAAAGGATTAGGCCTAAAAGTAAGAAAGTTACAGTTTTTTACATCTATTTTAAAATTCATAATTTAGCCTTAATACCAGTTGCTTTTATTCTCTTTTTACGCGAATAATATAGTTAGAAAGAGAATTCGCGGTTATGGATTAAAATACTAGACTTTATGGAAGTAGATGTAAAATACAAAAATTGAAAAATTGGAATAAAATTTGAAAAGTAGAATTCTGCAATAAATTACGCTGAACGGAAACAATAAATTTATCTGATAATTTAACTTGGGGAGTAAGTAATAGATTAACTGGTTGGTTTAGAAACTATAATACATTTCTACAATTTAATAATTAAAAGATAACGTAAACGTAACTGCAGAATAAAAAGAAAGAAAACGGAAACTAGTGTAAAATAAAGGGACCACTGTGTTTTACACTAGCCCAAAATAATAATAAAAATATCCTGCAGTTACGAATTATTGTTACAGTATTATTTAGTATTAAATTATGGAAATAGACTTTAGTATAGCTTTCACAACCAAACAAATAAAATAGAATTATTTCCTAGAATAAAAGAAAATAAATTAGAGTATGAAATGAAAATAAATTATTAGATAAAAAATTAAGGCTTTGAACAATGAATGAACCTAGGTCTGCATTTACCGCACAGACTATATAAAGAGATAGTTATTATGATAAGTTAATTATATAATAAAAGAGAAACTAAAAAATTCTATATCATAACGAAAGAAGACAGATTAAAACATAAAAGAAACGTTTGTAATTATGTACTGATTTTAAAAGAAATAATAGTAGCCATTACAAGTATAGTTATAACATAAGTTATGATTAAGTAAAAGAACAGAAAGGTTTATTTAGAAACTTAGAATAAATAAGCAATGATAGAAAAGATAAATAGTAAAATATTATTTTAGATTTCCATTAAATTAATAAGCAAATAGGACAAAAGATGCTTATTTAATAAACTTAAGACTTAAATTAAGTTAATAAGCAAGAAGTGGCAATACCAATAGCGTTCCCTATTAGATTAATTGTGGTCTCATAATAGCTAGAAGCGAGACGAGGGCAAGAATATGCTAATTAGGGTAAATAAGTAGCCAACAGATTAAGAAAAGTAAACTAAACGCAAATTAAAAGATTATACTTATGGTCTAATAAAAGAACTGAGATGAGTTTAGAGTAGCCCAAAGAATGAAGCGCCTAACGAAGCAGTTCATCATGGATTTCAGAAATAGAGAAGCACGTCCAACTTAGTATTTTTGGGCTTGAAGGAAGTACGAGACTTCAACGGGACGTGAGGATACTCTAGGATGGCCCTATGGGTAGGCCTAATGAAGCTGCACCCCCGGAAGTAGGTCTGTAGGTGTTCCATCAAGAGAGTATGTCTTGATTGCATTTGCATTATAGGCCTAATGAAGCAGACCTTTCTTGGCAGTCAGAAGGGCTCGATGTTCGGGGTAGTGTATTTGTATGTCCAGTACTTGTAAGTTTAAGGATAGTCGCATGCAGATATCGGCCGGCATCAAGACCAAGAGCGATTTACGAAAGATTAGAGTTAAACCAACAGGCCAATGATTCTTTCACTATCGAGACACTGGATGGGGTGAGGGGGCACTACCAATTGGATTTAGATTGTTTGCAGTAGGGAACGACCACGTAACTCTTTAGAGGTCTTTCGATTCAGTTGAGGGGTGGCTGCGTGGGGCCATATCCATGGCGAGAAAAGAGACGACAGTGGTACATTGTGGATGTCCGAGCACTGATATAGACTAGTGCGGACGTGATTTACATTTTTATAGTAAGTAATGGAGCATCTGTATTGTAGGCCTAATGAAGCAGTTCTTTATAGATGTAGCTACGGAACGCTCGCGGAGCAAGACGATGGAGTATCTATATTGTAGGCCTTACGAAGCATTCCTTTACAAAAATAGCTACGGAGCAAGATGATGGAGCCCATTTCGAGGAGGATACGGAAGGCACCACGGGTGGTACCTAGGGCAAATATGGTCATTAGGCATATAGCTACATATATGTATATGTTAGTTATTAGATTTTAATCTACTATGGAGTAGATTGGCACGATTCACGAACATAGGCGAGAGTATCGTAAACCTAATAAACCAAATATAATAGTAAATGGAAATAAAACTGTATATGTAGAATTAAGCTTAGAAGTGTATAATTTATCTATTAGCCAGAACTTTAGTTCTGACCCCCTCCTCATAATACCCTACAGGTTAAGTAGATGGCAGATACTTCCCAGCTGTAAGACACTTGTTTAGAGAGTGTTATTATATTGGTGAGTATTTACTAACTATTATATTTTAGTCAATCCCGCTGTGAGATAAATTATTAAGCTCTGATATACTCGTCTTTAACTATTTGCAGGATACCAGATACCCAAATCTGGCTTCAATGGGCTTGGTTTTTACCATTTTTGCAAAAAATCCGGACCATTGGAGTTCGGGGTGTTACACACATACACACATACATATATATAGTTTGAAGGTTTGTGATTGCAATTTAATTATAAATGTTCTCGAGATTTGTGAACTGGATTTTATTTAATGGATGTGATTTTATAAGAGAAATTCTTATAATGAAATTGGGAAACTTAAGGAAACTTAAGAAAGGGAATTTATAAATTGTTTAGATACAGGCATTTCGAAGATGAATCTAGATTCGTTAAGGAGTTATAAATCTTTAGTCGGATTATAAATAGGTATAATCAATAATATTTGGAAATGGAAAAGGGAATTAATAAAATTCCAGAGATTTATGAGTTAAGCACAGAATATTCTCTAAGTATGGATACTAGAAATGATTTAGGAAATAAACTTATAATATTTTCCTAAGTATTGGAATTAAAGGTTTTGGAGATATTTTAGCTATGAAACGATTCTTATAGGAATATTTTTCTAGATAATGAATTATAAGTTGGATATGGAAATTTTTCTAAGTGTTAGTATGATTTGAAAATATCCTAATATGGGTATAAGTATTCGAAAGTGTTTTCAAATATTGAAATATTGGAAGAGATTTAATATATATCTTTGTAAAGATATTTTGAGATAAGTGTTTGAAGGATTTATGATATGGCCTAGTGACCGCTTATTTGTGTGCAATTTGATAGTTAAATAACCTATTATCAAATTTGGCCGATTTCGAAGATTGTTTCAAAGAGTCAGGGATCAGATTAAATTATTCGAAAACCACTTCAATCCAATTTGAGCATTGCGAATTATGACATCGTAAAGATAGTGAAGATGGTGATTTTAGAGATTCGGTTTATTAAAACCTAGAACAACTTGTATAGTTGAATGCTATTAGCACAATGCCATTGGAGGACAATGAGCACTGTAAGTGTAAATTTCTTGAATGGTAAAACGTAGCCTCAAGCCTCATCAACCGGGAATGACTGAAAATCAAGAAAGATGCAGCAAGGCTAAGTGGGTCGCACCCATTAAGGTATGTTGTCACCTTTCTAGATTAACCTACATCTACATATTTATGGATTGGCTCTGCATGAGACCTCAAATGGATTGCAAAGCAATCAGGGCGATAACGTATTTGGTACTATCCTGCAAGGGGTAGGCCGATCTTTTGTTAGTAGGGATAGATAGGTTCGATCTCGATACATTTTCTAGACATGTATTGTGATAGGTGGTACCCCAGTGCCTAGTCATTGTATGGAATCCATTCTCAAATAAACGTCGTACGGTTTTGATTGAGCTCAACTATGTTAAAATGTGAGATATAAGCATTTTAGCTATTTTAATAAATATTTTTACTTAGACACTATCATAGTATTACAGGATTTTATGTGAAAGTGTTTTGGTTATCGCAAGGTAAAAACCCATCATGTTTATGTGTGGAGTGGTCTTGCGAGATGCTCTTTTGATTTTAAAGATTTTTGTATAACTTTAAATTCAATTAGGTGTGTTTTCTCACCCTGGTTTTCCAGACTGACTCGAGTGTTATTTTATTATAATGCTCATGTCAGACAGAGTATATTACTGATTAGTTTGGATGCTTGGAGCTTCAAGAGACGAGTTGAAGGCCTAGAGTCATATTTTCGTAGATGGTTATTTTCCACTGTATTCATTGTTGTGTTACCAACCATTGCGAGGATAGATAGTTATAACTATCGAAGCTGAGATAGGTTAGTATACTTTGATCGGTGTTTGTACAAATACATATTACAGTTTTCTTTTGTGTAAAGACTTATGATATATTGTAGATTATCTGTTCCATTGTGATATTCTGTATTGTTTAGTTTTTCTTCTTATCTTCATCCTTCTTCTTTCCCCTAACAATCGGGTTTCCCGATATTCGATTTCTCGACATGTAATATAATGGGTGTATTAATGTCGATTCGGTCGTTACACTTGGTGTTAGAGCCAGTTTAAGTAAGAACCTTGGTTTTGATGGGATAAATCATTAGAGGTAGGGTCAACAGCACCCTAGAATGGGTTTGAGTGTGTGTTTATATATATATATGTGTGTGTGTGTGTGTGTGTGTGTGTATGAGCGCGTATTTGCTTGTGATATAAAAACTGATTTATATTATGTTGATTGGTTAGTTGAGTGGCTTATGGATTCTAGTCAATACGAGTAAGTAACGTTGTTGACAGCGATCTTTAAACACTTGAACAAAGAAATTCGGCACGATATTGTTTTGAAATTAGGTAAATGAAATAATTTTACCAGGATTATATTTTATATATATAAAGAAATAATTTTTTAGAAAATTATTATGGTATAAATGGTATGTTTGGTTGTTAGAGAATGATAATATTTGATTGTTATCATTTGTTGTTATATAGAGTGTCGATATTCTATATATGTAGTGGAGTGCCAGATATGAATACATTTTACATGAAGTACCTTTAAAGAGTGTCGATATTTTACATAGAGTGTCAATATTGTTATCATTTTACATGAAGTACCTTTAAAGAGTGTCGATATTGTTATCATTTTACCTATATATGTTGTTATACAGAGTGTCGATATTTTACATGAAGTACCTTTAAAGAGAAACTTTATTTTGAAAAATAAATTGAATATATAGAACCGTTGATAAAGAAAGGTATATATAGGCCAAAGCACATCAGAAATTGTAAAAAAGTTTGAGGCTAAATACATTTTAACCAGATATGAATGTTTGGTTAAAAAGTAGTAAGGAAATGTAAGGTTGAAAATTTTAAATAAGAATAGAAAAATATAAATGGAATTGAAAGAATGAATCTAGTGCGAATAAATACATAGTGGAGTGGTAATGCTCATGACTCCTAAGTAAGAGACCAGAGTTTGAGTCTTAGAAACTCAATTTTTGAAAGAAAAAAAATATATTTTTGGATATAAATCTTTTAATGATAAATTCCTAATCTCTTCTTAGTTTTATAAAAATATTTTCATTTAAAGGTTTTGTGTATATATCAGCCAGTTGGTTTAAAGAGGATACAAATTCCAATCTGACGATATCCTTTTCAATATTATCACGAAGGAAATGATGACGAATGTCAATATGTTTAGTTCATTAATGATTAACAGGATATTTAGATAAGTTTATAGAACTTGTGCTATCACAAAAAACAATTGATTTATATAAATTTATACCAAATATTGAAGTGTTTGTTGTATGTAAATGACTTGTGCACATGTTAAAGCAGCAGAACTGTATTCCGCTTCACACGTCAATAGTGAAACACAATTTTGTTCCTTGCTAAACTAGGAGACTAAGGATTGTCCAATGAAGTGACAAGTTTCGCTTGTACTTTTTTGATCCGTCCGACATCCTCCAAAGTCAGCGTCACTACATGATACTAACTCGAAAGGACATTCTTTCGGATAGAAAAGTCCGAATTTTTGTTTTTTCTTAGATAACGTAATATTCGTTTCACTGCTCGCATATGTGATTCTTTAGGATTTTCTTAAAGTTGAGCACATAAACAAACACTCATCATTATCTCAGGTCCACTAGCAGTTAGATAGAGCAATGATCCAATTATACTTCGATATAAATTTTGGTCAACACTCTTGCCATTTTCATCTCTATCGAGATGTATTGTTGCACTCATCGAAGTTGCTTTGGCAGAATTATTTTCTATTACAAAGAGTTTAATTAGATTATTACAACATTTTTCTTGATTAATAAAAATTCCATTATGTAATGGTCTAATTTGTAAACCAAGAAAATTATTAATTCTCTCATATGTGACATTTCAAATTCTTTGATCATTATATTAGAAAAAACCTGACATAACTTTTCATTTGTTGAACAAAAAATAATATCATCCACATAAATTTGAGTAATTAAAATATCCTTTTTAGTTCGTTTAATAAAAAGAGTTTGATCAACCTTTCCAGTTTCAAAATCAGAATCTATAAGATAGCTTTTAAGTATAAGGCTTAAGTTTATAGCCATGGTCCGGAAATTTTTCATGCACGAATAAAAGAGGTTGTTCAACATAAAAATTTTCTTTTATATATCCATTTAAAAATACACTTTTAATATCCATTTTATAAAGTTTAAAATTATGAAAACATGCAAAGGCCAGTAAGATGCGAATTGCATCTAGTCGTGCGATTGAGCAAACGTTTTTTCATAGTCAATTCCTTCTTCTTGATTATAGCCTTATGCAACTAATCTAGATTTGTTCCTAGCTATATTATTTTTGAAGATCCATTTAGTACTAATGACTATTTTATCACTTGGTCCATGAACTAATTTTCAAACTTCATTTCATTCAAATTAGTTTAGATCTTCTTGCATAGCTATAATCTAATAGTCATTAGTAGAGGCTTCTTTGGCATTTTTAGGTTCAATATTAGAAATGAATGTTACATGACCCATTTGGTTAAGCTTATTTCTTGTGTAATGACCCGGAATTTTCGATCTCGAAAATTCCAGATAGTTAGGAAAAGAAGAAAAGAGATAGAAGAAGAAGAAACAAAAAACCAAACTCCGAATCTTCCATTCGCAGCGGATAAAATATAATATCAAATAATATTCTTACACAAAGAAAGCTGTATCAATCAATTTCATTTTAATATATCAGAGTTACAACATTTCACAATCACTGGACAGTTAAAAACAACATGTCCCAGATAAACTACAATGTATCACAGCGGAATATGCTCCATACGTTCCTGCCATCCAGCTCTCCTTCTGAGCTCTAGAACGTCCTTACCTAAAAATCTGTAATACTCAGTCTGACCCGAGCATTATATCCAAGTAACACCCGGGTTAGGTAGGAAACCAGCGTGAGTAAACCCATAGAATACGAAATACCAAGCTATAAAACTTAAGTGGATTACCAGGGTAACTCGTACCCTTGCGACCTTTTACTTAAATTAGTCAATCATTTATTACACAACAGTTCATGGATTAATGTCCACGTTACTTAATTTATTCCATTCCAGTCTGTTTAATTCCTTCCATCCAATTATATAGATTTTAGATTACTAATCAAAGTGGGTTCGAATATTTCAGCTATCCGACCCCGGTCTCTTCGAATTCAAAGTCACTTCAAAACTAAACTGTTTACAATTCAAATTTAAATACAAGATGTCACACTTTACACAACAATTCACTATTGATAGATAATCCAAATATCACTATACAACCTCACATCTCATATCACAGTTTAAAAGTTATCAAATTGATTATCAATTCAATCATTCATTATAGTTTAATCATCCATAAGCCAGATTGATTCATTCTTAATTAATTTAATTATTCTCCAATTAAATTAATCACCCACTTTAAATCACTTAAATTACCATTAAATCCCGCTTGCTTAACATTAGTTAATTACCACCTAATTAATTAATGAATCATTCTTTAATCATCCATCTTAAATAATTGTCCCTGATTAATTATTCTTTAATTACATTAAGTAAATAGCCCGTAATTTATTTCACAAATTAATTATCCTTACCATTCACAGTAATTGTCCTTAATTAATTACTTAAATTTATTTATCTTATAGCCACCTACATTGATTAACTATCCTTAATTAATCACACTCATTAATTTACTAATCCTTAGTTGATTTCCTAAATCAATCGATCCTTTAGTTAAGTAATCCTCAATTAATAAATTCCTTGATTTACCAATCCTATAATAAATTACACCAAGTAATTAATCCTTAATTACTCCCATTAAGTAAACTTCCTTAAATTACTTCCATCCAAAAATTATACTTTTGGTTAATTATCCTCAATTAACTAACCTCTAATCATTAATTAATTTAACCTTTAGTTCATAATTAAATTAATCAATCCCTAACAATTTATCCTTTGATTACTTACATTAAGTAATTAAATATTTAAGTAATTAATCTCTAATTACTTACATTAACTGATTACTAATTTCCAATTAATTAATCTTAAATTAATCAATTTATCACCCTTAATTATTAATTTATTAATCCTTAATCAATAATAAATTAATTTCTCTTTAATTCCTTAATTTTATTAATCTTTAATCACCAAAGTCCTTGACTTACTTAAAGGTAACCCATTTATTCTTATTTATCACTTAATCTTTGTTAATACATAATTTAATCCTTTTAATTAACTTCTTAATTACATACTTTAAGTAAGTTTAAATAAACTTAAGAATCAATTTAATTTAAGTAAAACTTATTATACAACTTCTTAAACCAATATTAATAACATTATTATGCAAAGAAAATAAATTTTAAAAATCAGTTAAACTTGATTACTTAAAGTTTTAAAACAACCTTTATTTATTCAATAAAACTGTTAAAACCTAGTTCGGGTTCAACCCGTAATCATCCTGAGTTGTCCACCCAAAAAACTTCCCTTCTTTTTAAAAAAAAACTTAGTTATAGTTTAAGTCAAAACTATTAACAATCACAAACTCGAACCGAAGCCCAACTCGAGCCACCACGTTACTACCCCGATATCGACTTCGTGATGAAGACACTCTCCCCAACCCAAGCTCTGACATATACAAACCCTTCGTGCACGTGCACATGCCTCCGACGACGTTTTGATCAACTGCGCCCGTGCCTTTAGGTCGCCGACAACCCTCTTAACCTCTTCGACCAGCCAGCTCCTCCATAAACGACGGAAATCAAAGATCGAACAAATCGATGCCATAGGAACCCAACCCAGAACACACCATCACCTAAATCGGCTTTGCACCACCGTCGTAGACCACTGGACACCATGTCGTCCACCCTAAAACTTCGCTAGAACCCTACACTAGCATTCCCCTAACCCTAATCGATTACAACGCATCATCGAAGAGTTATATCCCTTCCCGGCCCCATCGAGAAATAGAACTAACTAATCCTAAGGCAAACAGTCGAGAAACTGAACGCCACTATTCCTGAACAACTTGGAGTCGGGCCCTCTTTTCGCACTATTATCGACAAATTCCTTTTCTTAGGAACACATACCAAAAAAAGAAGAAATTGATGTAATAAAAATGTTCCAAGCACGATCAGATAGTACAATTCACCAAAGCTCCATATATATTTCGTGTCAAATCAGCAAAACGGTAACTTTCCACGGACGCAAGCATACTCCTTTTTTGAAACCCGAATTCTTATTCCCCACTTTCCGAACAGAAGAATTAAATCAGTGAATTGGGCCTTGGAAACAACCACGACAAATCCAAGCTTAAACCCTATATCCACCTCGATTAGTAAATCCATTCATAAAAAAAATCGAACCCAATTATCCTAGTTTCGCAACCCTTCCAGCTATCTTTCGGTCAAAAACCGCTCCTCATCTACGATTGGATCATTGGAATTTAGTGAAAAACCAATTTCCGTTCAACTCGCTATATCTCGGCAATCACAAGCTTAAAAATCTTGAATTTTACTTTAAAAATCATGAATTTCGACACTGAACCCGATGATATAGGTAACTCGAGCGATTATGATATTCGAATTTAAGACCTAGTTTGAAATCTTGCTGCATATCTTCTTTCTTGACTGGATCTGTCTTCATCTTTATCTTAAAACATTTTTAGTAGTTAAAACTTGATTTTACAAACGTAATTCGTTTAGATCCTAAAGTCTAACATGGATTCTAGGAGAAGAAACTTGATTTTTAAACAGGTTTGTATCCTGGAACTATGAACAAAGAGCTATACAGACATGCTCAAACGTAATACTTCACACACATATACATAAATTTTACTTAAATCATCACACATGCATATTTCAACTTATTCTTCACAAATTTACCACATGCTAACATAAGATATAGCAAGTTAAAGAATTTACTCACCTAAAATAAGAACATAGGAAAGTAGTTTGATCTGTAGTCTGAATCTTTGGTCTGGATCCTTGAGTTTAAATTTAATTGAATATTTGATGATAAAACTGATACCGAAGTTGATCTGGAGTTGATGTTTTGAGTTTAATTGCAAATTTGAAATTGGAGCTCAAATTTATGTTGTTGTTGATCTCAGGTTGAAGCTTTAAATAGGTTTTGTTGTTGATTTCAGGCAGGTTGAAGCTTTTATTTCTTATTTCCTTTGACTTTTGATTTCAGTTTAAATTTAGGAGATGAGAAATTTTATTTTTAGCTGAAAGAATACACCGATTATTTCTCTATACATTATATTTAATATAATTAGATTTTTAGTTAAGGATTATTTTGCCACTTGTTAGTTTATAAGATATTAGGCTAACAATTGTTAAAAGAATCCCTTCTTATGCTAACAAGTGTTTAAATCTTTCTTAAATATATATTATTATTTATTTTGTTCTACAAGTGCCCAAATCTTTATTTAAATATAAATTTTTTCCTCATTTACTAATGCTTTATTATTTATATATATTATGAATTATGTTTTAAACTAAATATATATACAAATTATTCTTATGAATGTGAGTTTTTAAGTGTTTATATATATATATATATACGCAAATTGTACTTAGTTCATAAGGTAATTAGAAAGAAAGAATGATTTTAAACCTCTATTTATATATTTAAACCCTTTCAGTTTAAGAAAAATAAAATTTTGTTAAATCTTTTTCAAACTAAAACTATTATACTTTTTAGATTAATAAACATTTACTTTTAAATGTTTTGAAAATAAATGATAAAATTTTAAATAGCTTTCAAAATGTCAATATTGAATTTAACATAATTTCCAAATCACAAAATATGTATGAAAATTTGAAAACATGTTTTTTATTGGTTAAATTTAAATCAAAGCTTTTCTGTTTACAATATATTCAAATATCTATACATTATAAATAGAAAATATTTTTAATATTAAATTTAAAACACCACTTCAATATACATATATATTATAATTTGAAACCATACCTTTTTATTAAATTCAAATCAAAGACTTCTTATGTACAATAGATATATATATAATATAAATAGAAAACAAATTTTATTAGCTTTGAAAGATAAAAACTTACCAATTAAATATTTATAAAAGAAGTTTTTAAATTGATATTGCCTAAAATCCCGGGTTATCACATTCCTCCCCCTTTAGAATCTTTTCGTCCTCGAAAAGAAACGAAGACAGAATTTATTTCAATAACTCAAAACCAGGTAAATTATTCCTTGATCATTTCTTTAAAACACCTTTGAGATCCACATAATATTATAAAATAGTTTTTATAAAAATACTTTTTATAACTTGATGTCCGAACAAGTCCATCCTCATTCTTAAAGAAATTCGGTCATACGTTGATCAAGCGTTGGACTGAAATTCTATAAGTACTTGGTAAACCCGTTTTCAACACCTAGTGAAAATACTTGGAATTCTTTTTGAAAATATAGAAATCATTTTTAAAAATAGAGGAATATGTTTGGTGAGAATGCTATGGAAATCATCGCCCCCATCCATGGTCACAGTTACATCCTGGGTTACGTTGCCATCGCAACAAAAGTCCATGTAACTGTAGGCACTCCGCGCCCCTCGATTATGCCATGAAACCCGCCACAGATTACAATTACATTCTAGGGTTACGTTGCCATCACAGTAAAAGTCCATGTAACTATAGGCATCAGCGCCCTCTATTTTCACTGCCAAAAATGAAACTTCCCCACTCCTACATAGGTCGCAGACTACATCAGTCAAGTCCCAATGTAGCCTTAGGCTCTCACGGCCTCTCGACTTTCGCTATGTCTTTATAGGTTGCAGTCTATCGATGTAAAATCAAACGTAGATTTTTGGCTCTCAGCAGTACATACGACTTTTTCTATATTACCATAGGTCGCAGTCTACCGATGTAAAATCAAACGTATACTGTTGGCTCTCAGCAGCACACACGACTTTCGCTGTAACGACCCGTATTTTACGTGTCGATAAATCGTAGAATTTGCAGGTCGATAGTGTTGTTTGTGTTGCCTCTAGCTTGAGTCGTTTAGAAGTTAACCTGAGTAAAGTGATGAGTCGTGACCGACTCATGGAGGGCCGACTCATAGGATGACCGACTCATAGAGGTAGCGACCTATAGGGTTAGCCGAGTTAGTGGGTTGCCGAGTTAAGAGAAGACCGACTCATAGGGTCAACAAGTTATAGGGTTGGCCGACTTAAGTATTAGCCGACTCATGGGTAGTTGGGTCAGGTGGATAGTTGAGTCGTACAGACGGCTTAGTGTTAGGTCGTGAGTCGGCATCGTAGTTGAGTCGTGTACATGCTGTCGTGTGCGTTGATGAGTCGATGAACCATAAGTCGTGAGTCGTTACAGGTTGAGTCGTGCTCTTGTGTGAGCCGTTGAGTCGTTAGGACATAGGGCCGGCTTTGTAGATGAGTCGTGTACCGTTAGTTGTAGGTCGCGTAAAGTTTTAGGACGGTTCGTGTTGAGTCGGCTTGGGTTTGAGTCGTATGTCACTAGGTTGTTGAGTCGCATATGAGTTAAGTTGTAAGCCTTGTGAGTCGTTTGAGTTGTGGGGGTAGGCTAGGCAGTTGAGTCGTGTTAAAGCATGAGCCGTTGAGTCGCGTGAGTCGTTAGTAGGCTTGAGTCGTGAGTCGTGTCTCGTGGACGACTCATAGGGGCGGACGACTCATGGAGTTTTCAGCCTATAAATAGAGGGGTTTGGCTCACTTTTTGGCACCGGATTTTGAAGCGACGAAGTGCTGCCATTTTGGGAACTCGCCTACAACATTTCTTCATCTTCTTTTCTCCATTCCAATCTAATTCTAACATCCATCCAAGATCGAAGATTTAGATTGAAGATTCAAGTGCCAGAGTTGAAGATCTTCATCCGTTTGAGCTAGATTTCATCGATTGAGGCGAGACATTGCCGGATCAAGCCTTGATCTTCGCTGTCCAGATCTGAAGTGTTTAGTTTTTGAGGTGTTTGGGTGATTTGGTGAGTGGTAGTTATCTCTCACGCGGATCCAAAGGAGTATATTGGATTGGTGACTTGTTGGAGTGTTGTAGTTAGTGATTTTGTGCATTTTTCTTAGATCCAAGTGTAGATCCATGGTTTTTGAAGATGTTTACTTATACAAGTTCACTTAACAAGTATTAGAGACAAAACCCATGTTTTATATTCGATAGATCTATGCTAAAAACCTATGAATCATGCATGTTGGACTTATACTCATTTATTTACGAAATTGCCATTATAGTTGATATTGCTTGTTAAATCTTGTTTGAATGCTTGATTGGTTGTATTAATGATTGATTGATTGAATGTATGATAGATTTGATTGTTTCAAGTTAGCTTGTAGTTGATTTGGAATAAGATGGTTGAAGACGATTCAAAAGCTAAGTGGAAAGGCTCTTGAATGGTGAAAGCTGCCTATAGCATATGAAGCGGATGTGGAAGCTCATATGGATGGATTCGAGGATGTGGGATCTTGCCATGATGTGAGAAGGCAAAGCATGATATTGAAATGGGACTTTGCTATGATGTGATGAGGCAAGACATATGTTGAGATGGGACGGGTCATGATGACGTTCCAAGCACGTGCTGCGACGACGTGCAAAGTTATGTTGATAACTCGGTGATGCGATCCGGGTTGGTGATAATGGTTAGCTTGAGAGGCGCTTGAGCTAGTATGGAAGTAGTCGTCGAGGAGGATGACTAGGAGGCTGAGATCTTATCATTGTTGAAGGTTCTAGCATGCTCAAAGCAAGAGTACGTTGGAACGGGCTGCGACGACGTTCCAAGCACGGGCTGCGACGACGTGCTAGTACTCTGGGTAGTTGCGAAAATTCCTAGGCACGGGCTGCGACGACGTGCGGAGATATGCCTAGAACCGGGGTTACCATTAGCCCTTGACAGGTGGTCATTCAACTAACGGTGAAATCAAGGCAATGATAACAGTGATAGCCAGAGTCATGGATGTTTGGTTGTATTATCATTCGGTCTCAAGAGCGGTGTTTTCTGAGTGCTTATCTGATCTTGGTTTAGGCCTTGGGGGTTTGTATTTGGAAAACATCGTCCTTGACTCGAGTGGTTATTTCTTTCCCTTAATTGTATGCCATGTTATACTTGCTTCTCCTTAGTGTGAGTCTGGGGGCTATCACTGTAGAAAGAGGTGGAGTGGGATGGTTTGGTTCCTATTCCTTTTATCCCTTATGCTCTTTTGGTATGTTTGGTAGTTAATTTACTACTCACTAAGACTTTGTCTGACTCAAGGTTTTATGTCTCCTCTTATGACCTTAGACTGTTCATCCATGTTGGGATGGGCAGACTAGGTAGCAGGTGACAGGTGCTGTTCTTGGAGATCTACGCTGAAGATGACGAAGACGAGCAGGAGGCTATGCATATTATTTCTTATTATATGTACTGGGTGTCCGCTGCTGTATTTGATTGAGTGTTATGTAGTGAGGCCTTGATGTATGGATGATTCATGTTTGTATAAAACTCCTATGGTGCTTATATGATGATGTTATGTTCTATAGAGCTTCACTATATATTTCTCTATTGTATTTTATCCATGCGTTGAGAGTTGTACGATAGAGATTGCTGTTTTATTCTACCCTGACTATCGTCCATGGCTACCTGGCACGCCTTTCAGCGCACTATTCCCTTGTTTTGGTGCGGGAGTCATGGGCGGTCGTCACATTCGCTATGGTCTGGAGTAGATCGCAGTGACATCGCATTACACTGTCGTCACAGCATAACCCAAATGCCTCTGTAGGCATCAGCGCTCTCGACTTTCGCTACCCACTACACATAATCCTCAGGAACTAGTTTGTCCGGACTCCTCACATGATCAACTGTAGAACCTCCCCTTTTAAGGCTCAAGGCAGTACCAACCTATGGTACTTTTGAGAAGTTCATTTCAAGGGAGCGCCTTTTTCCCAGAACCATTTTCAAAACACTTTATACTATACATATATAGTATCTTCCAAATCATAAACCTAGTATGAATCTCAAATAAATTTCCTTTCTCGAAATCGATTATTCCAAAATCGATAATTCTCAAATTAGGCTTTTCCAAATTCCAATGTTGATTTTACCCAAAAATCAAAATCCTTTCCAAATCTACAGGTTCCAAAAACCTTTCATCAAAATCATTCTCATAAGAACCTTTATATATATATATATATATATATATGTGTGTGTGTGTGTGTATATGTATGTATAACTTTGAAAATCTTTGGATCACTCCATACTTATATAAATTCCCTTTTATACTTTAAATACTTTTCAAAAATCCTTTTCTTCCGGCAGTAGATTCAAGAAGGGGAGATTTATCTTATATAACAAAGATATATAACTTTATTTATTCCAAATCAAATATTGAAATTTGATTACTCTTATAAAGTTATTAACCATATTACTTACTTATATAAAGTAAATTTCTACTATAGAAATATCCAATTTCCACTTTATTTCATAATTTATTTCACAAAATATACTCTTCATTTCAAAAATCATTTTACATTTCTTATCCATAAATTTCCAATATCAATTTCATTCAAACCCGTAAGATGTACATATATCATTCGTACACAATTTCAATCTGATCGCTCATTCGATCACACAATTTCACTTCCGAACTAGTATCGTCCACCCGACTTCCTAGTGCGGACTTAGATCTGGTTTCTTGATCAGAAACCATCATTATCCTTATATAGCCATAACTATGATAGAGAATATGCAGAACCAATCAACAATCCATATCCAGGTTCGCCATCGAAAATTGAGTGAAAAATCCCAACTCGGATCGATATGCTATCTCGAAATTCTGTGCTCGAATCTGGATCAAATCACTATGCGAATAAAATAATATATGTGTACATCCTACGTATTTATCTTTATTGAATATTAGCCAAATCAATCTCCTTTTCTATTCACATTCACTTTAATTTCTATCAACTTATTCATAATTGTTTAAATCCTCATTTGGATTATCACCTCAATTCTTATCTCAAATGGATATTTAATCATAAACAGTTTACACTCTGACCGGCCTAAATTTAGAAAATAATTTGAAAATGTTTAAGATAGATAAGTAGTTGAAAAATAATCATTAATTGTAAAATAACTGTAAAATAGTTAAGTAATGATAAAACAATGATAAAATAGTCAAATAGTTATAGAAATTTTAAATAATTTCAAAATAATTGTAAAATAGTAACAAGTTATAAAGTAGTTGAAAAACAATAATTACTTTATAAAACAATTGAAAAATTGTTAAATAGTTCCAAAAATAATTGTGAAACAAGTATAAGATAGTTTTTGGTTTAAAAAGAAAAGTTGTATAGTAAATAGTTTGCAAAAATAGATTTATATTAAAAAAAATTATTTTGAAAATAGTCCAGAGTCAAACTGTTCAATTCCCAACCTCCATTTCCAATCAATTCAATTTAAATTTCCACTTCTATTTAAATTGACTCAATTCCAATTTGAATAACTTCAATTTCCCTTGAACTTGATTTATCCCCAATTCAAGTTGAATTAACCTCTATTTCTTTCCAAATTCAAATCAAATTCCATTTGATTTTAAACCTATTCAACCTTAATTACAATTTCAAATTATTCAAATCAATTTGAACTAATTTCTAATTGAATCCACTTCAATTTCAAATCATTTCAATTTCTGTTCGAATTAATCGCAATTTCTATTTGAATTTGAACTCATTCAACTTCAATTTCATTTCAAATTAATCCAATTCAAATTTTCCATTTCAATTTTGTACTTATCCTTCTTTAATTCTAATTAATTCAAACTAAATTCAATTTGAACTAATGCAACTTAAATCTCAACTTTAAACCATCTCGAATTATATAAATTCGAGTTAAATTTCAATTGTTGATTTAACCCCTTAAATCAAATTAACCTTTATTTCTAAATCAACAATCAAAATCTTTAAAAATTTAATTTACAAATTCAATTCTTAACATTCAAATCTTCAGTTCAAAGTAAGTCCATATCCTTAATTTCAAATCAAAGTTTAATTTCCCTTTTATCTCAATAATGGATGTATTACCACACTTCATTTCTTCATTCATTTAAACAAATCGAATTCACAGTTTAAATATTACTGATAAAAATAGGATGATATCATCCAATTTATTTTAAAATATACATCCGTTTTCAATTCTCAGATCTCAACCCATTTTGAGATCACACAAACTCCCAATGCAAATCTACTATTTAACTTCCCAAATTAAATCTTAATTTCATCTTGAAATTTCCAAATCAGGTTGATCATTCAAACTTATTTAACTTCCTCTAAGTTAAATTTAATCCCGTTAATCCACTCAAAATTCGAATTCCCTATTTCAAATTCCAAATTTCTATCACTTAAAAGTTCATAAAATTATTTTACTTTGGGTTATTTACATCACACTTCAGGGAAAATCAAAACTCATCACTTTAGAGTTAATTTCAAATCATGTTTGATATTATGTATATCTACACTTATATACATATTTACTTCATGGCTCGCCAAGCCAAATTTTAAAATTTAAATCACAATTGGTTTTAATTCAAAACAAATTCTGTTAAAAAAATCTTCCATAACATCTCTTATTTTATAATAAGATCACATTCAAAATAGTTTAAATAATATCATTTCTTTTAACATTTTGAAAACAATTTCAAATGTTCATAGACTTGGAATTCAAAACTCCTCAATTTACATCCTTTCTAATTTATTAGTTTTTCTCCTCTATAAATTTCCTTCCCTAAAACTTTTTCATTTTTCTTTATCAATATTTACTAAAAAACAACATCCTGTTATTAAACACAATAACCATTATATATTCTAGTTTGAAACTAATTCAAATTCATCTTATTTATATAGTTCATTTATTTAATTCCAATATCCAACAACCAATTTCTTTATATATTGGAAAAACTATTTCTTTATATATCAAAAGATGAACTTGTATAAAAATCATTTACTTTTGAAACCATTTTAAAACCCTTTTTATAAGTTAATAACAAGTACGCTCTCTTATATATATATATATATATATATATATATATATATAGACTCAACTTATTGTAGGGTACCATTGACCCTATCCTTAATGAGTATGCCCCACCAGAGCTAAGGTTCTCGCTTAACCTTTGGCTCTGATACCAAATGTAACGACCCGGAATTTTCGATCCCGAAAATTCCAGATAGTTAGGAAAAGAAGAAAAGAGATAGAAGAAGAAGAAACAGAAAACCAAACTCAGAATCTCACATTCGCAGCGGATAAAATATAATATCAAATAATATTCTTACATAATGAAAGTTGTATGAGTCAGTTACATTTTAATATATCAGTGTTACAACATTTCACAATCACTGGACAATTAAAAACAACACGTCCCAGATAAACTACAATATATCACAGCGGATACACTCCATACGTTCCTTCCATCCAGCTCTCCTTCTGATCTCCAGAACGTCCTTACCTGAAAATCTGTAATACTCGGTCTGACCCGAGCATTACATCAAAGTAACACCTGGGTCAGGCTAGAAACCAGCATGGGTAAACCCATAGAATATGAAATACCAAGCTATAAAACTTAAGTGAATTACCAGGGTAACTCGTACCCTTACGAGTTATTACTTAAATTAGTCAATCATTTATTACACAACAGTTCATGGGTTAATGTCCATGTCACTTAATTTATTCCATTCCAGCCTGTTTAATTCCTTCCATCCAATTATATAGATTTTAGATTACTAATCGAAGTGGGTTCGAATATTTCAGCTATCCGACCCCGGTCTCTTCGAATTCAAAGTCACTTCAAAACTAAACTGTTTACAATTCAAATTTAAATACAAGATGTCACACTTTACACAACAATTCACTATTGATAGATAATCCAAATATCACTGTACAACCTCACATCTCATATCACAATACAAAAGTTATCAGATTAATTATCAATCCAATCATTCATTATAGTTCAATCATCCATAGGCCAGATTGATTCATTCTTAATTAATTTAATTATTCTCCAATTAAATTAATCACCCACTTTAAATCACTTAGATTACCATTAAATCCCACTTGCTTAACATTGATTAATTACAACCTAATTAATTAATCATTCTTTGATCATCCATCTTAATTAATTTCCCTGATTAATTATTCTTTAATTACATTAAGTAAATAGCCCTTAATTTTCACAAATTAATTATCCTTACCATTCACAGTAATTATCCTTAATTAATTACTCAAATTTATTTATCTTGTAGCCACCTACGTTGATTAACTATCCTTAATTAATCACATTCATTAATTTATTAATCCTTAATTGATTTCCTTAATCAATCGATCCTTTAATTAAGTAATCCTCAACTAAAAAATTCCTTGATTTACCAATCCTATAATAAATTACACCAAGTAATTAATCCTTAATTACTCTATTAAGTAAACTTCCTTAAATTACTTCCATCCAGAAATTATTCTTTTGTTTAATTATCCTCAATTAAATAACCGCTAATCATTAATTAATTTAAACTTTAATTCATAATTAAATTAATTAAACCCTAACAATTTATCCTTTAATTACTTATATGAAGTAATTAAATATTTAAGTAATTAATCTCTAATTACTTGCATTAACTGATTACTAATTTCTAATTAATTAATCTTAAATTTATTAATTTATCACCATTAATTATTAGTTTATTAATCCTTAATCAATAATAAATTAATTTCTCTTTAATTCCTTAATTTTATTAATCTTTAATCACCAAAGTCCTTGACTTACCTAAAGGTAACCCATTTATTCTTATTTATCACTTAATCTTTGTTAACACATACTTTAACCTTTAAATTAACTTCTTAATTACATACTTTAAGTAAGTTTAAATAAACTTAAGAATCAATTTAATTTAAGTAAAACTTATTATACAACTTCTTAAACCAATATTAATAACATTATTATACAAAGAAAATAAATTTTAAAAATCAGTTAAACTTGATTACTTAAAGTTTTAAAACAACCTTTATGATTACTTAAAGTCTTAAAACAACCTTTATTTATTCAATAAAACTGTTAAACCCTACTTCGGGTACAACCTGTAATCATCCCGAGTTGCCCCCCTCTAGACAACTTCCCTTCTAGTTCTATTTTTATAAAAAACTTAGTTATAGTTTAATTCAAAACTGTTAACAATCACAAACTCAAACCCAAAGCCCAACTCAAGCCACCATGTTGATACCCCGATATCGACTTCGAGATAAAGACCCTTTCCCCCAACCCAAGCTCTGACATATACAAACCCTTCGTGCACGTGAACACGCCTTCGATGACGTTTCGATTAATTAGGCCTATGCCTTTCGGTCGCCGACAACCATCTTAACCTCTTTCACCAGCCAGCTCCTCCATAAACGACGGAAATCAAAGATCGAACAAATCGATGCCATAGGAAACCAACCCAGAACACGCTATCACCTAAATCGGCTTCGTACCACCGTCCTAGTCCACCGGACACCATGTCGTCCACCCCAAAACTTCGCCAGAACCCTACACTACCATTCCCCTAACCACAATCGATTCCGACGCATCATCGAAGGCGCAATGGCCTTGGAAACAACCACGACAAATCCCAAGCTTAAACCCTATATCCACCTCGATCAGTAAATCCATTCGTTAAAAAAAAATCGAACCCAATTTTCCTAGATTCACAACCCTTCCAGCTATCTTTCGGTCAAAAATCGCTCCTCATCTACGATTGGATCATCGGAATTTGGTGAAAAACCAATTTCCGTTCAACTCGCTATATCTCGGCAATCACAAGCTTAAAAATCTTGAATTTTACTTTAAAAATCATGAATTTCCAGACCGAACCCGATGATATAGGTAACTCGAGCGATTATGATATTCGAATTTAAGACCTAGTTTGAAATCTTGCTGCATATCTTCTTTCCCGACCAGATTTATCTTCATCTTTATCTTAAAACATTTTTAGTAGTTAAAACTTGATTTTTCAAACATAATTCATTTAGATCCTAAAGCCTAACATGGATTCTAGGAGAAGAAACTTGATTTTTAAATAGGTTTTGTATCTTGGAACTAAGAACAGAGAGCTATACAAACATGCTCAAACTTAATACTTCATACACATATACATAAATTTTACTTAAATCATCATATAGGCATATTTCAACTTATTCTTCACAAATGTACCACATGCTAACACAAGATATAGCAAGTTAAAGAATTTACTCACCTAAAATAAGAACAAAGGACAGTAGTTTGATCTGTAGTCTGAATCTTTGGTCTGGATCCTTGAGTTTAAATTTGATTGAATACTTGATGATAAAATTGATACCGAAGTTGATCTAGAGTTGATGTTTTGAGTTGAATTGCAAATTTGAAATTGGAGCTCAAACTGTTGTTGCTGTTAATCTCAGGTTGAAGCTTTAAACAGATTTCTTTGTTGATTTCAAACAAGCTGAAGCTTTTATTATTTATTTCCTTTGAATTTTGATTTCAGTTTAAATTTAGGAGATGAGAAATTTTTTTTAGCTAAAAGAATACACTGATTATTTCTCTAGACATTATATTTAATATAATTAAATTTTTAATTAAGGATTATTTTGCCACTTGTTAGTTAACAGGATATTAGGTTTACAATTGTTAAAACAATCCCTTCTTATGCTAACAAGAGTTTAAATCTTTCTTAAATATATATTATTATTTATTTTTTCTACAAGAGTCTAAATCTTCATTTAAATATAAATTTTGCCTTATTTACTAATGCTTTATTATTTATATATATATATATATATTATAAATTATGTTTTAAACTAAATATATATACAAATTATTCTTATGAATGTGAGTTTTTAAGTGTTTATATGTATACATGCAAATTGTACTTAGTTCATATGGTAATTAGAAAGAAAGAATGATTTTAAACCCCTATTTATATATTTAAACCCTTTCAGTTTAAGCAAAATAAAATTTTATTAAATCTTATTCAAACTATAACTATTATACTTTTTAGATTAATAAACATTTACTTTTAAATGTTTTGAAAATAAATGATAAAATTTTAAATAGGTTTTAAAATGTCAATATTGAATTTAACATAATTTCCAAACCACAAAATATATATGCAAATTTGAAAACATGTTTTTTTATTGGTTAAATTTAAATCAAAGCTTTTCTATTTACAATATATACAAATATCTATACATTATAAATAGAAAATATTTTTAATATTAAATTTAAAGCACCACTTCAATATACATATATATTACAACTTGAAGCCATACCTTTTTATTAAATTCAAATCAAAGACTTCCTATTTACAATATATATATATATATGCCAATATATATAAAATATAAATACTAAAAAAAATTATTAGCTTTGGAAGATAAAATCTTACCAATTAAATATTTATAAAAGAAGATCATTAAATTGCTATTGCCCAAAATTCTGGGTCATCAGAATATGAATCAATTTCTCATATAGCATTTTCTACTGGGTGATCTCGTAAAATCCTAGGAGGAGATCTTATTCCATTTTCTTATGAACAATGTTTTCATCTTCTTCAAAATTATGAAAAATGTTTTCATCTTTTTCAAAATTATATGGGGTAATCGTATTTGTGACCGTCTTAGTTATTATCTCGTCATCCTCAAAATTGTTTTTAAACTTAAATTTTCATCGAAGGAAATATGTAGCGTTTCTTCTATTGTTTTAATTCTTTTTATAAAAATTTGATAAGCCTTGCTTCGTTCCAAATATCCTATGAAAATTCCTTCATCGGATTTGGATCAAAATTTCCAAGCCGATCTTTTGTGTTTAAAATAAAACATTTTGAAAAAAAACTATAAAACATGAGATATTTGGTTTTCTTTCATGAAATAGTTCATACGGAGTGTGTTTAGTTAATGGTTGGATGGAAACACGATTCAGAACATAACAAGCAGTTACTACAGCCTCTGCCCAAAAATGTTTTGGTAAAGTGTTTCCGTTTAATAAAGTTCTTGTACAGTCTTGTAAACTTCTATTTTCACTTTTTACAACTCCATTTTGTTGTGGTGTTCTAGAAAAAGAAAATTTATGGTAAATTCGCTTTTTATTACAAAAATGTTTAAAAGCTTCATTTTCGAATTCACCACCATGATTACTTCTCATATTTCTAAATTTTTAAATTTTTTAAGAGTTTGAATTCTTTTAGTAAAAAAAATTTATACTTTCAAAAGTATCACTTTTTTTTTCAGAAAAATAGTCCAAGTATATCTTTGAAAATCATCTACTATAACAAATATATATTTGCTATGATTTATAGATTAAACTTAAGTTAGACCAAAAAGATCCAAATGCAACAGTTCAAGTGGTTGTACAGTAGTAAAAAATTTCATTGATTTAAAAGATGATTTTCCTAATTGACAAGCATTACAAATATTGTTTACTCAAAAATTCATTTTTGGTTAACCTTTTACTAATTCATTTTTAGATAATTTGTTTATAGCTTTGAAATTAACACGACAAAATCTTTTATGTCATAACCAAGGATTATTTTATTTGGCTATTGAACACATGTTGGTATTGTAATTTATATTCATATTAAAAACGTATATATTTTTATCTCTATAACCTTCAAAAATAAGATTTTTGTTTTAATAAAAAATAATACACTTATTTTTAGAAAATGATATATTGAATCCTTTGTCACACAGTTGGCTGAGATAAATGAGATATACCATTATTGCTCACATCGCCTTTGCCAATGATATATCCTTTGAAATTGCCTCCAAAAGTGATAGAACCTCCATCTGAGTAGGTAATGTTTGTTAGCATCTCTTTGTTTCCTGTCATGTGTTTTGAGCAACCACTGTCCATTATCCTTTCTCCTCTCTTTTTAGGTAGTACCTCATCATTTGTGGCCACAAAACATGCGTTGGATTATTCTGTTTCACCGTCTGAGTCACTATTTGATGGTTAAGATGATTCTGAATCATCTCAAGTGACAAAGAAAGCTTTCATTTTGAATCTGTCTTTCTTATGCTTATATTTGTCTTTCTTTCGATCAGAACAATCTTTCTTGATGTGGTCTTTCTTACGACATTCATAACATTCTAGAGCAGAAGATGATGGTTTGTTGTTGTTATTGTTGTTGGAACCATTCTTATTGTTTCTAAAATTGTTGCTCTTTTTGAATTTCAAAAACTTATTGAAATTTTTAGCAATGAACGCTGTATCTTCCTCATCTGAATCTGATTCATCCATTTCTACTTGGAATGCTATGTTGTTCTTATCTTGAGCCTGTACTCGTTTTTCCAGAAGATTAACTTCATAAGACATTAGATTTCCTATCAACTCCTCTGGTTTGATGGATGAAATGTCGTTAGCTTCTTCGATCTCTAAGACCTTTCATTCCCACTCATCCATTAGAGAGTTGAGGATTTTTGGAACAATATCAAAATCTGTATGTGTTTCTCCTAATGCTAACAGAATGATATACATCTTGAAATCTAGAGTACATTTCATTTACTGTTTCATCCTGCTTCATTTTGAAATTCTAGAACTGATTTTTGAGCATAGAAATTTTACTCTGCTTTACTTTGTTTGTACCTTCATGTGTAACTTTAAATGTATGCCAAATTTCATAAGTTCGTTTCACACGTGCTTATTCTATTTAACTCATTCTTGTCTAATGCACAATATAACATATTCATCGCTTTAGCATTTGTAGCAGCATCCAGTTTTGTGTGTTAGACGTTTGTGAAGATTCTGTAGTAGGTATGGTATATTCGGTTTGGGTAATATTCCAGGTTTCATAACTATTAGCTTATACAGAAATTCTCATTCTAGTAGCGCAATAATTATAGTTCATTCTATTAAATAGTAGTGGACGAGCAGTAGATTGGCCTTCAAGAAAACTAGTGTTAGTTATGGTGCTAGTGTTGTTTTCCACATTATATATTAGATAACTATGTTACGGTTATAAGATGACTTGCTCTAATACCAAATGAAGGTGACTGTGCTATAGGATCGTGTAAGAACGTATATACTTATAAACTAGTGAGGAGAATAACTGTAAAATAAAATAGTAGTAAAGTAAATTTGACACCATAGATTTTTATACTGGTTCAAATTTCCCGTTCTATGTCCATTTCCAGACTCCTTTTGGAATATAAACTAGTAGCCCTCACTTACCTAAATGAATGCGACTATGCTATAGGATTGTGTAATATGGAATATAAATATACTTATAATCTAGTGTGAAAATAACTATAAAAAAAATAGCAGTAAAGTAAAATTTGCTCCGGAGATTTTTATACTGGTTCGAACTTCCCGTTTTATGTCCAGTCCCAAACTCCTTTTGGAATTTTAATTAGAAATCCTCACTTAACCTAGAGGAATAGATTCACACTGCCTGAGCAACCGAACAGGACTTAATTTCCTGAGCAAACGAACATGACTTTATTACAAAGTAGATTGTCTTAACCTTGTGTGTCCTAATAACAGAGATTATTCACTTGTAGTACACCCTTTCTTTAATCTTTTCCTCAAGAGTGATGCGTATGATTGTGTGTATATGAAGAATATGAAGTTTCAGATTGCTTGCAAGATATGGAATTATGATAGTAAGCAATGAATATATGAAATCAAGTAAGTAATTGATTCGAAGAATATTATTCAAGTTTTATCAAGAGAGAGAAGTAAATTAAGTAATTTGATCATTGAAACTTAAGCATATATATAGTAGATAAGGAGTTGCAACTTCTGGTGAAGATATCCTAATGTATAGTAATGGCTGCAACTCTTCACGAGAGAGAAATCTTTTCAAAAAAGGAAGTGTCTTTTCAAAAAATGATAGTTATACAGTTTTCATTCGACTAACTTGGTGGCTTCAGTCGACTGAATTAAAAAGGTGCACATGCATTTGAAAATGCACAGATTCAGTCAACTGAATGATACCGTTAGTCGACTGGTCCATGTAAATTTAAAAAAAATATGCACAGGTTCAGTCGACTGAGGGCATCAGTTCAGTCGACTGAACTGTGTCTTTTCTGAAGCCTGAGTTCAAGTAAGATAAAATGTGCCAATATTCAAACAGAATGCAATGTATGTGAATATATGAGAGAGTGATGATTCTTAAGGAATGATTTTGACAAAGCAACTAGATTTGACTCTAAAATATACAATACTTGACTCTAGATTATATATATAGTATATGTGAACCATACATTGAGTCATTGAGTCCAGTCTTCGTATTTGTCATAGATTCATGAATCGTTGTGTCGCTTGAAATTCTCATCAGCAATCAAAACTTAAGATCCAACTTACACCTATTCCACGTTGTATTTGCTCGCAATGGACACATTCCTTTATAAGTTGCACCATGCGATCTTTCAATTTGGGGGGTGAGCGGAGCTGATTTGACCTCTCCCATCGAGCCGAGAGGCTTCTTCCATACCTATTATGATTTGACCTTTGATCCCGGTTTCGTTCCCTACTTCAAGATCGTTCATAGCGATGAGCCCGCCTTCCAACAATTGCTACATTCACCGAAACTGGAGAGCGCTGCCTATGTTGAGGAGGTTCAATCATATCTACCCTTGGCTCATTTCTCCATTATTTGGTTCAGGACCGAACCGACCCTCGGGTGCAGCATGTGGCCGATCTCTTACTCAACCTATTTACTACGCATTTACTCATCTAGTTTCTCAATTCTCTTAATTCTTTAACCATTAAAGTTTGACCTCCTTCATCTCTTGAGCCCCCGGGACTGGGTCTTTCATTTGGTCTCAGTACTGTGCATGGTTGGCCGCGTCTGCCTAAAGTGTGTCATGATTTAATCCATAACGGCTTACTGTTAGGTAGCGAAGCGGGTGTCGACATCTGCCATAACTATATTTGAGTCACCCTTGGTAATGGTGTCTAGTCCCAGTGTACTAGATGATTGGTTGTCTTGGTTAGCCAAAAAAGGGTTAATGCTCTGCTGGCACTGCTAGTCTTGTTCTTAGAATTAGGAGGCTATTGAGAAACCACTCTAAGTGAAAGGACCAAAAAATTTTGTACAAAAATGGACAAACACCTCCAATCGAGTTAACAATAACACATTTAGCAGTAAACAAATGGGAAGAAAGTAAACGACACATAGATTTGTCTTGGTTCTGCCATAACTGGCCTGTATTTACTGTTCATATTCATTCCTTTCTTATAATTCAGCTTTTACAAGGGATTTGATAAGAAATATAATAAATTATGATTGAAAATGGAGATCTAAAGCTCATTTCAGCTATTCCTGCAGCACAAAGTCTCCAAAGTACAAAAATTATCCCTATGAATGCCAAAATGCTTGGATATTTATAAGGGTGAAGAGGTGGTGTGATTAATTCGGAAAGTTAGGAAATTTCCATGTACATCTTGCCTAAATGGAAAATTCTTGAGTATCATGAATGCGGTTGATAATTTCCAAATATATGCATATTTTACGCCATATATTTGTTTGGTTTGGCTAGAAGTCTGATTCGAGGTATGTCAATTTGGCGAAATGTATGCGGCCATCATCTTGGCCAGGTTCTTGCACTCCCCTTCTTGGTTTGGTAAGCTCCTTTGTAAATGGCCCAGTTGGCTCCATAGCCCTTGGCTCGGGCCAACTGCCATCCTCCAGACAGCAAATCATGTTTGATACAATAGGAACTGGATAAGAAATCATGTTCGAGACCCTATGGTACCGTACAAGATTTTATGTTCAGTATCTTGGTACTAAACAAGATTTCCTATTCGGTACATGAGCTACCGAATAGGAGGATTCCTCCTCTCTTCTCCCTTATTTTGCCTCGGCATGTTTTCCTTTCCTTGCTTAGTCTTGGCATCTTTTTCCGTGACTTGTCTTGACCAATAATGTGATGACCTGGAATTTTGGACAATATCAATTTAATAATCTGTATTAAAAATTAATTTGATTTGATAATTGTCTTTTATAATTGTAATTTAAATTGGAAGTTTTTTTCTTTTAAAAGCAAATTATTTTTGATTAGTAAATTTTATCTTTTAAAACAAATAAATGTTTTCTATTTACAATGCATATATATTTGTATATATTGTAAATAGTAAAGCTTGGTTTAAATTTAATAAATAAATAATTTTTTTTTCAAATTCTAATGTAAATTTTGGTAATTTGGGAATTTTGATTTAAATCAAATATACAAGTTTTCAAAGCTATTTAATAGTTAACTATATAGTTTTAAAAACTTAAGATAAATGTTTAATTGTTTAAATCTTATCTTAAGTTTAAATTTAAATTTAAATTAATCAACAAAAAGGTTTATTTTACATTCTTTTGAAATATTGCTTAGTAAATATGATTTATAATTAGATATGAAAATTTAAAATACAATATAGCATATGAAACATTAGTTCATTTAAGTAAGATAAGTAATTTATTAATAATAAAACAATTTCTTTGGTAAATTATTTAAAATCGTCAAATTTGTTATTTTCAAACAATAATAATAATG
The DNA here is from genome assembly GCA_030765085.1 of Allium cepa. Taxonomy (NCBI): domain Eukaryota; kingdom Viridiplantae; phylum Streptophyta; class Magnoliopsida; order Asparagales; family Amaryllidaceae; genus Allium; species Allium cepa. The sequence continues at coordinate 53,940,729 of CM060935.1, read as the reverse complement.
TGATTATATATAAATAGATTTTAATAAAATTTGAATTGTTATTTCAAATTTGAATGTGTTGTTGTATATATAACTTGATTTTAAATTGGATTTTAGAATTTAATTTGAATTTGAATTAATTTTGAAATTCAAAGATAGATATTTTGAAATATTTGAGTTTAAAGATATTTGTGTAAGCTTTTATTCTAAATATAATTGATTTATTTTCTTTAAAGTTATCTATATTTTTAAAAATAAGTATTTGTAAATTTATAAATTAAGTAAAAAGCTTTTTCTTAACATTTTAAAATAAAAAGAAATTACTTAAAAAGACAAGTGTTAATATCTAAAGGCTTTGTTTTAACATGTGTAAATTAATGATCAACTCTAATGACAAGTGTCACATTTAATTTAATTTTTCTTTTGTTTTCTTTTTATATAAAGTCATTTTTCGGCTTATATAAATACATATGCTTTTCCCCTTTTCTATTCTTTTCTATTTTTTCTCCATTGCAAAGCTAAGAATAAAATATGAAATCAAAACTTCAGTCTGCATATTTCTCAAATCAAAATCTGTAAATAACACTCCTCAAACCCTTTTCAAAAACCAGAAACAAGATCAAAATCATAAACCTGTAATCCACTATCAAAATCAAAAGCATGCAAACCATTTCCATTTTCAAATCCTGTAATTTCATTTTCAAAACCTGAAGCATCAAACCTGTTTCTTTTTCAACCTGGGACTTGATCAAGCAACTAAACTGGAAAATTGTCTGAAGCAAGCAAGCTAAAAATCAAATCTTCAGTCATCTCAGCATATTTCAATAACAAGCACATTTCTAGCAAATTCAAGTTTTAGAAAGTATAAAGCTGTTTTCAAAACAAAAGGCTCTGTTCTTCATCATGTCTGGTAAGTAACATCACTTTTAAAAAAAAATTAAGTATATGAAATTTGTTGAATGTTCATATATGGAATTAATATGTTTGTATGTATATATATATTGGTGCATTTCTATGTATATATGTGAATGAATGGATGTGTACTTGGCTATTTATCAGTGATTTAATTGTTCTTAGTTTCGAAGCTAAGAATGCAAACAAAATTTATTTTCTCTTGATCTAGGCTTGGTTTGAATTTAAGACTTGAACAAAACTGGTTTGTTTTCATCATAAATTTTAGTTTAAATTTTTGTTTAAGTCATTTGAAATGGCTCTGGAAATAAGAACAACAGAGCAAGTTTAATATAAACTAAAAATTTAAACATCATGATTCAATGTTTCAGGCTTAGGATCTGAAACATCATACAAAAACATGATTATTAAAACTAAAGTCATAATTTTTAGTTTGAGGATGAATGAGCAGTTTTGGTTTGGCCAGAAATGGTGTTTTGGGGTAATTCTGATGATCTCGATGGTCTGGAAGGTTGTAATCTTCAGTGATGGTAGTGGGATGATCGTGGAGTAAAGAAAAAATATCAAGAAGGCGATCAAGGGACGGTGGCAATGTTGGTTGATCTTTGAAGTCTGTAACCCTAGTTTGTATAGGTTGGACATTTTTGATCGGGGCGACGTCTCTGGTGGATCGAGTGCCATCATATTTTGGGAATTTAAAGCTTGGACATCGGCGAAATGGTAGCTGGAGCTTCTGACATTGTGGTGGCCAGAGAGGTGAGCGCGAGATGTTCCACGTTTCAATTGTTGTTCCAGTTTTGGGCTTCAAGGCTCGATTTTGATTTCGAGTTGTTCTTTGAGTTCTGATGATCGGGGTCGTAAGGTTGGATAAACGTCGACTCGAGGAAGATGTCATAGATGATCTGAGGAGGCTGGTTGGTCCGTGCATGTGCACAGTGTACTTTTGTTCAAGGTGAAGTTTTGGTTATAGCAGAGAGAAAGTGCACTCGAGTTTTTCTCGAGTAATTCGAGTGTATTGCTCGAACTTATGGGGTGATTGACTCGAAGTATTTGAATTCTGGCTCGGGTCATTGTTTAATTACGGGTTTTAAAACCTGAAGTGTTTTTAAATTTTAAATTGACTTTAAAATTTGGAAGCAAATATTTAAACAAGTTTTAAATCAAATTTTTAATCTGGATTCAATTCTAATTTATATCCTAGCTTTAAGATAAATAAAGTTTTATCAAATTTAAATGTTTTTAACTTTAAATGACAAAGTACATTTTAATGATTTGAATTTAAAATGAATTTGGTTTAAAACTCTTTTAATTTTCTTTTATAAGATAAGTATTTCTTTAACATATGATTTAAAAAGTTTTTAAATTGTTTTTAATCCTGTTAAAGACAAATTTATATTTATTTTAAATCTTAATTTGAAATGGAATTTAAAAGTAAATTCAAAAGTAAAATGTTTTCAAATGTATTTGTAAATGATAATTAAGTCATTAATAAGAATAATGTTTTTATCTCAAAGATAATTAAGATTTAATGATTGGTGATTCATTAAATTATTAAGGTAATTAAAGTATAATTAATTAATTAAATTAATTAATGATTTGGATTAATTAATCTAGTAATTAAGGGTTTTAAATTAATTAATTAAGGTTTAAGATTAATTATTTTAAGAATAATTAATTTGTAATTAAGGATCATTAATTAGATAAGTTAATATTTTTATTAATGATTAGAAATTAATTAATAAAGTAATTAAGATTAATTAAGTTACAATAGCACTTAATTAATTAAATAATTAGAGATTAATTAAATGGTTATTAAAGATTAATTAGTTTGTAACTAATAATGATTAATATAAGTTTAATTATTTTAGAGAAGTAATTAAAGAATTATTAATAGTTAATGAAGATCATTAACTTGAGAATTATTAAATAATTAATTAATGTGATTAATTTTTAATAATTAATTAGATTAATTAATTAAGGATAAGCATTTGTGAAATTGGGGTAAGTATAATTACTTAATGAAAGTAATTAAAGGAATTTATTACTCAAGATAATTAATTAAATAAATTTAATTAGTTTAAGTTAATTAATTAAGTTTAATTAATTTAAGATAATCACTAGATGATTTGGTAAGTATAATTACTTAGTGTGATTAATAAAGTATAATTACTTAATGAAGTAATTAATAGATAATTACTGGATGTAATTAATCGAAGGGTGATTTAATAATAGAAGTAATTTGAGTTTAATTACTTTGTGTAATTAATCAGAGGATTAATTAAAGATAATTAATTAAGGAGAAATTAATTTATTCAATAAAGTAATTGAGGGTAGTTAATTACTGAAATGTGATTAATCAAGATTGATTAATAAATGTGGTTTAATTAAAGATTAATTACTTAATGTAATTATTTAAATAGAGTAATTGATAATTAAAGAAGTAATTAGGGATTAATAATTAATATAATTAATAATGTAATTAAAGGTTGATTAATTAAAATTAATTAATCAACAATAAGTGATTAAAGAGTGATTAATTAATGTAATTAATTAAAGATTAATATAATTAATTATAGTTAATTAATTAATGAATTAATTAAAGGTTATTACTGTATTTGGTTAAGAATAATTAATTTGTGAAATTAATTAAAGGTTAATTACTTAAATGTAATTAAAGGATAATTAATCAAAGGTGATTAACTAAGATGAATACTTAGAGAATGATTAATTAACTGGATTGTAATTAATTAATGGTTATATAAGTAAGATTTATGTGATGAAGGAAATTAATTTATTTTATTTTAAATTAATTAGAGATGAAGTAATTCATTTAAATTAATTAGAGATAGTATGATTGATTAATCATTGCTTATGTATGGATGAATGATATTGATTGCCTTGAATGGTTTGAGATCTCAGATATGAGATAAGTGATGTTGTGTGATATGGATGCTTTAGTTGAAGTGTGATGATAATGTGAATTATCTATTTGTGATGATAATGTGAATTATCTATTTGTCATGATAATGTAAATTATTTATTTGTGAGATGTGAATTATCTATCTGTGTGAATATAATAATAGAATTGAATTGTTTTAACTTTAAAACAACTTGGACCTAAAAGATGGCGCTTTGGATTTCGATGAGACCGAGATCGGGTTTCCAAATTTGGATATTCGAAAACTACATCGATCCAAATTAACGATAGGTCGTGAATCTCAAGTGAAGAAGAAGATTTAGAGTGCACGGGTTATCATCATTAACTCTGAGGGTGATTCCAAAATGAGTGTAACGAGATAATTCCTTCAGTTTCGTTCGAACCCGGAACAAACTTGTATGGATTGAATGCTTTCAGAACATCGTCAGGTGGATGATGAGCATTCTAAGAGCAGTGTTCTCTAAAGATAATCGTAGCCTCAAGCCTCATCAACCGGGAATGGCTAAAACAGGGAGGTGCAGCAAGGCTAAGTATGTAGGATCCAAGTAGACAAGATTTACCCCTGTCTAGAAGTCCATTTATATTCGGCTATGTAGGCAGTTGGTTACAAACAACTGCGGGGTTGTCTTGTTCGGGATTGTCCAGTAAGGGATGGTTTCGGCTTTATGTTGCAAGGGATTGTGAGTAATCCTTGATACAGTGATCTAGGCCGCGTACTGTGACGGGCGGTATCCCAGTAGCCCTACCAATGCATGGAAACCGAAACTCCAATAAGTGCCCTCGGATTTTATTGTAAACTTATGTATGCTGCAATTTAATAAATGTAACAATTTCGGCTATTTCTAATTTACTTGAAAACCCTAGATCCTATTATAATATCACTGGATTTCCTATCAAATGATATGGTTAGCGTAAGGTAAAAACTTACCCATGTTTATGTGTGGGGAGTCTTACGTGATACCTTTTCTTTCAAAGGTTTTTTAAAGTTAAGCAACTTTAACCTGTTACTCACACCAGATCCATATCTGACCCGGAGTTTATCTTCTGTTTACTTAGACTCCTGGGTACTCAAATTTTTACGAGTAGCCAAGGGATTCGGGTTAGCTTTGATGAATTCTAGAGGAGCAATGGAGCAGAAGGCTTCAGCGTTTGTGTGCGTATATATATAGTGTTCCGCTGTGTGTTCTCTGAGTCGATGTTTGTGTTGTATTGAGTTGTAACAATTAGACAGGTGTTTATAACTGTCTAGTATGTGATGTATAATCTGTGTAACTCTGATAGATGTTGTACACTATGTACTATCTTATGTGATTAATATAATTTATTCGTTCCGCTGTTGAGATTCTGATGTTGTTTCTTCTTTCTTCTCTATGTTTTCTCTATCCCTTTCTTTCTTAAAGATGATGCATTTTTCTATGGAGATAAAGGCGGGTCGTCACAAGTGGTATCAGAGTGATAGGTTGAGTGAATACCTAGGCTTTGGAGTGTTTTCTTTCTTGAGAGAGCATACTTGTATTATATATATATATGTATGTGTGTGTGTGTGTGTATATATATATATATATATATATATATATATATATGTTTCTACCTATTTGATTGGGCTACCTGTTTGGGTTTTCCAATATAAGTTATAGAGGTAGGAAAGGTAGTGGTATGTGTTACACGATTACCAATGGTAAGAATTTGAGTGTCGAGGTTGGAGGTGTATCTGCTGAGACTGTAGATCCAATACCATCTTCTTTGGCTGTGGTGTATGGATTTCACCGATCTCTGAAGGAAACCTTTAAAGGGTTCGGAGTCCATCTTTGAAGTTGGTTGGGTAGAGTTTGGATCTGTCGGTTGAGCAGAAGTAAGTGATGGTATTTTGGTAACCTCAGGAAATAGTAGCTGTGTGATGAGATGCAGTAACTATGGATGTTTTCAAAAGATGTTTTCTTTGGAACAAGAGTAAGGAAGTGTGATATCCCGGAAATTTTGACAATAACAATTTAATAATTTATGTCAAAATTTAATTGATTTGACAATAATGTTAATAATGAATTTGAATTAGATTTAATAATCTTCTTTAAAATAAATATTTAAACTGATAATTTATCTTTAAAGGCTAATAAATTGTTCTCTATTTGTAATATATACATATTTGTATATATTGTAAATAAATAAACTTTGTTTTTAATTTAATAAATAAAGTCATGTCTTCTAATTCTAATATTTTTGGTAAATTAAAAATTGGATTTAATTTGATATTAAGCTATTAAATAAATAACCATATGATTTTAATACTCAAGATAATAACTTAATTATTTAAAATTGATTTTAGCTTAAGTTTAAATTAAAATAAAAAGGTTTGTTTTGTTTTTTTAACGTAGCTGATAAAATAAGTAATTTATTAAATAAGAAGACAAATTCTTTTATGAATTATTTTAATTTAATAATAAGTAATATTTAAACTATATTGATAATGTAATATTTTTACAAATGGATTTTTAATATAAATAAAAATTGTTATCTTAAATTTATCTATATATATGTGTGTGTGTATTTTGATAGGAAAGCTATGATTTGTAAATTTGAAATAACATCTTTCAAATATGTTTAAAATAAAACAAATCTTAAATATATTAAACACAAACATAAATCAAATGTATGATAATAACATAAGTATAAAAAAACAATAAGCGAATTAAGTATTGGATAGTTTAAGTCTAAAATAAAAAGAAAAGTGAATTTGTAAATTGTTTAAGTATAAAGAGTATATGAATGTAAATTAAGTAATAAACCTAAACAAATTACTTAAACAACTTCATATAAAAATAAAGCAAAATCAGGCTTGTAAATATTTGTAACCTGTAAAATAAATAAGCAAGACAAAGGAAAACATTTTGTACCTAAAGTATAAAAACAAGTCAGGCAAGAATAAAGTATGAAGCATAAGTAGGCAAGCAGATTATACATGACCTGTAAAGTATTATGCATGCAAGAAAATGTAGCCTGTTGAAATGCAAAGTAAAAGAGAATACTTGTGTACTAATTAGATAAGGTAAGCTAAGTAGGAAACATAAAGTACATTTGCATTAAATGTTTTACCATCTCAGCTAACTATTGAGTCAATTCGAAATCTTATTAAGCATTTCGGCCTCCACAAATCTGCCTGATAAAAACAAAAAGAAGATAAGCTTATACCCAGTAAACCCCTTCCCTATACAAACTTATCTTTCTCTATATATATATATATATATATATATATATATATATCTTTCAATTCATTCTAAACATATCAAACCAGAGAAAAATTATATTGCAAGCTTCTTCATTTTTATACAAACTCAAATATAAACTGAAAACATTATTCAACAATAAGAAAACAAGATGAAATAAAGAGGAAGATCAAAGCAAACTTTTCCTAGTTTTAAAAGTTCAAGCAGAAGTGCTCTGTTATCTTCTCAGGAACAAAGGTGAGTAACATCACAATTGAATAGTTTAAGTATATATTTGTTCTGATGCAAGTTTCTCTGGAATTCAGTTATGTTGAGAATATTTCTTGTGTATAGCTCTGTGTTATGTGTGAATACAGTGATGAGCATCTTTGTGTTCTATCTGACTTTAGTTTCAGGTTTAAAATCCTCATCAAAACTCATTTGCTTTTAAACAAAGCTTGATAAGACTTAAGTTGTGAATATAAAATGTCTGTTATAACATAGATTTAAGTTTAAAAATTTTATTTAAAAGAAAAACAATTTGTATTGGGTCTGGAATACAAAATAGCAATGAAAAACTTACATAAGTAAAAACTCAATTTTTATAAATCATGAATTCAGGCATATGAATCAAAAACCAAAACAAAAACTTGATTTTTAAAACTAAAATCACTATTTATAATTAAGTGTTGAAGGTGTAGTTCTGGGTTGAACATAATAGGTGAAATTTTGATTTTTTCGTGATCAAGTGGACCGGAGTGCTCGGGGTTCTCTGTGGTGATGGATGAGTGATTGGAGGGTCGAGGAAAAATGGTGGAAAGCGCTGCAGTTGGACGTGGTGGCAGCGGCGCACGATTTTAGTGGGTAACCCTAATTCTTATGGTGGTCGAACTTTTGATCACCGCGACTTCCACCGTGCATCGATTTGCACGAGGTCTTGGGAGGAGGTAGTTTGGTCGAAGACGAGTTCGTGGCCGGAGTTTCGCGTGTTCAGGTGGCCGAGGTTGGGTGAACGGCGCGTTGACAGGTTTAGGGGTGGTGATTTCTTTCTTGTTCCAGGTCCTGTTTTGAACTCGAATTCAATTCGAGCTTGGAAGTGACGATCTGTTGATCGAGTTTATATGTGGGGGTGATCGACATTTTGAGAAGATCATCGTGGATGACCTGAAGTGGCGACAGTGACGGTGCAGGTGCACAATGATGAGGGTGTGTTAGTGGTTGTTGGGTTTAGTACTTGAGTTCTCCGGTAATCGGTGGGTTGTTGCTCGAAGTAGATTGGTTTTAGCTCGGGTAAGTGGGAAGTTTGACTCGAAGGAAAGTATGGAGGCCTCGGGTAGATTGCATGTTACAGGCTTAAAACCTGTAAGTTTTAAACATTGTAAATTGGGTTTTAGAATGGGAAGTGGATAGTTAAACTAAGTTTAAACCAAAATTAAGTTTGGATTCAGTGGACTAAATTTTAAATCTGAATTCAAATATAAATTTGAAACTTAGTTTGAAATAAAGAAGTTTTAAATTTAAAATTGTTTTAAATAGTTTTAAGGGAAGTAAATTATCCTTAAACACCTTGTTAATGATAATTTGAACATTAATAAGAAAAATGTTGTCATTCTTGAATAAACGAAGATTTAATGATTTGTGATTATTAAATTAATTAAAATGGATCATTAATGATTTGGATTAATTAATTTAGTAATTAAGAGTTTAAATTAGTTAATTAAGGTTTAAGCTGATTAATTTAGGATAAATAAATTGGTAATTAAGGATCATTAATTAAATAGGGTTTTAATTTTTAATTAATGATTAGTAATAAATTAGATAAATAGTTAAGGATAAATTAATTTACAGTTGACACTTAATTAATTAAATAATTAAGGATTTATTTATGGAAAATTAAAGATAAGATTAATTTGTAATAAATAATGAATAGATCTTAGTTATTCACTTTAGAAAAAGAATTAAAGAATTGTAAATAGTAAGGAAGGTCATTAACTTAAGTTTATAAATAAATAAATAGTGTGATAGATTTTTATAATTAATTAGATAAATTAATAGAGGATAATCATTTTGGGAATTTGATTAAGTGTAATTACTTAATGAAATTAATTGAAGAATTAATTACTCATTGTAATTAATCAAGTTTAAAAATGAATTGTTTAAATTAATTAAGTAAGTTTAATTAATATAAATAACCATTTGATAATGTGATAAGTATAATTACTTAGGGAAGTAATTTATGATAATTACCTGATGTAATAAAGCGAGGATGATTTAATGATGGAAGTAACTGGAGTATAATTACTTGAAATAAATCAAGGGATTAAGCTTGTTATTGAGGAGTAATTAATTAAGTACGGTTAATTACTGTATGTTATTAATCAAGAGGGTTAATATATGTGATTTGAAGATTAGTATTCTTAATATAATTAATAAATAACAAGTGAAAATGTAATTAGAGATCATTAATTATTATAATTAATGATGAAATTAGAAATTGATTAATTTGGGATTAATAAATCAATAAGATAATTACAATGTAATAAATTAAGAATGAATGGAATAAATTATAAATAGTTAATCTATGGATTTATTCAAAGATTAATCTCTGTAAATAAATTAAAGGAAACTACTGGAATATAGCAAAAGTTATTTGAATCAAAGATGATTAATTGGAATACATAAGTAACTGATGATACGATTAAATTAAGTTAATTAATTTAGTTTAATTAATTTAAGATAGTCACTTGATTAACTGAAAGTAAAATTACTTAGTGTAATCAATGGAGCATAATTACTTAAGGAAAATAATTAGATGATAATTACTTGATGTAAATAATACAAGATGATTTCTAAATGAAGTAATTTGGGTAATTACTTTTGTAATTAATCAAAGGATTAATTAATGAAGATATTTAATTATTGGAAATTTAATTTATTTAATTTGTAATTAAGGATAGTAATTACTGGTTTGTTATTAATCAAGGGTGATTAATAATTGTGTTTAATTAAAGATTAATCACTTAATGTAATTAATTTATACAAATTAATTTAATTTAAATATAAATTAGAGATCATTAATTTATATAATTAATGATGTAATTAAGAATTGTCTAAATAAGGAATAATTAATAATGGGGTGATTAATTAATGTAATTAATTAATGGCAAATGTAATTAATTATATTTAATTAACAAATGAAGAAATTAAAGGTTAATTACTATGAATGATTTAGAAAAATTCATTTGAGAAATTAATTAAAGACTAAATTACTTATTGTAATTAGAGAATGATTAATTAATTTGATTTATAATTAATTAATGGTTGTGTGAGCAGGATTTATGGAATGAGTAATTAATTTAATTTACTTTAAATTAATTAAAGATAGAAGAAATTAATTTAATTCGTTTTAAATTAATTATAGATTGTGATTTATAAATCATTGCTTATGGATGATATTAATATTTCGTTGATTGATTGTGATCTCAGATATGAGATGAGTAATATCTATGTGATATGGATGCATGGTTTAAGTATGATAATATTTAATTATCTGTTTGGACGATGATATTAATTATCTGTTTATGATGATAATGTGATTATCTATTATGAGATGTGAATTATCTATCTGTATGTATATTGATAATATTGAATTGAACTGTTAAGACTAAATAGACAACTTGGCCTTAAAAGATACGTTTTGGATTTCGATGAGACCAGGATCGGGTTTCCATACTTGGACATCCGAAAACCACATCGATCCAAATTAAACGATAGGTCGTGAATTCTGAAATGAAGATGAAGATGCAGAGTGCAAGGATTGTTGTCGTTAACACTGAGGGTGATTCCAAAATGAGTGTAACAAGATAATGCCTTCGGTTTCGTTCGAACCCGGAACGAACTTGTATGGATTGAATGCTTTCAGAACATCGTCAGGCGGACGATGAGCATTCTAAGAGATATGTTCTGTAAAGGTAATTGCAGCCTCAAGCCTCATCAAACGGGAATGACTAAAACAGGGGAGGTGCAGCAAGGTTAGGTGGGTCATGCCCAAGCAGGACGAGATTTTCCCCTATCTAGATATCGCTTTTATTTCGGCTGTGTGGGCAGTTTTGAGCTCCAACTTCCCGCGTTATCTTATTTGGGACTGTTCAGCAAGGAATAGTTCCGGCCTTGTGTTGTAGGGGGTCGAGAGTGATCCTCGTTACGTTGATCTAGGCCACGTACTGCGACGGGCGGTACCCCAGTATCCCTGCCATTGTATGGAATCCAAAATCCAATAAGTGCCATCGGTTTAGATTGTATTACCCACTTTCGTGGCTAGTAGCTGGAATTTAATGAATGTAACAATTTCGGCTATTTTCTATTTACTTGAAAACCCTAGACCTATTATAATATCACATAATTTCCTATTAAATGATTTGGTTAGCGTAAGGTAAAAACTTACCATGTTTATTTATGGGAAGTCTTACGTGACACCTTTTGTTTTCAAATATTTTCAAAGTTAAGAAACTTTAACCTGTTACTCATACCAGACCCATGTCTGACCCGGAGTTTATTTCTGTTTTTCATAAACTCTCGGGTACTCAAATTTTTACGACTAGCCAAGAGATTCAAGTTAGCTTGACGAATTCTGGAGCAGCAATGGAGCAGGAGGCTTCAGCGTTGTAGATATATATATAATTCCGCCGTGTTGGTATCCCTGAGTTATTTGTTTGAGTTGTATCGAGTTGTATAACTAGATATGTATTTTTAACTATCTAGTATGTGATGTATTACCTGTGTAACTCTGATGGATATTGTATATTATATAATACTTATGTAATTAATATAATTTATTCATTCCGCTGTGAGATTCTGATATTGTTGTTCTTTCTTCTCTATCGACTGGAATCCAGGAGTGGTATACCGTTGGTTCAGCTTAGTAGTAGGATGATTTTTGGAGAACAAGTTTGGTGAAGCAGCTTGAGTTTTGGAGGAACTCCTGAGTTTCTTTAGTGGATCTGTTGAACCATAGTTCTAAGATGTGTTGTCCAGTTTGTCCTCGAGATCATCATCAGCATTTTCATCTGCTCTGGTTAGAGTTGCGTAGTGGAAGCATGGTGGCGGCTGTTTGGTGTGGAAACAACTAGAATTTGCAGTGTTTTGGGTTAGAGAGTTTCTACAGAAAATTTTTAGGATCTGAGGCCAAATTGGAGTACACCTGCTTTTATCTTTTCCAGATGAGAGAAGTTAGACCAGTCTGCTGATTTTGGAATTGAGTTGTGTTCTGATTTTTGAAGTTAACCTTGGAAAGATCATTTTGTTGGATTGTTTTTGGTTCAAATTGTTTCTGAGGGTATCAACAAGGGTTGGCCTGATCAGTATGGGTGTAGGCAGCCCAGGATCGTCGAAAGAGTATTGTGGATAAGAGACGGAGAATTGGATATTCGAAGTTAGAGACTCCTTTGTAGTTGGGGTTTTCTCCGATCAATAGGAGCTATAAGATTGGATAAGATTGGGAAGCTAGCTTCGATATATTTGGATCTTTTTCTGTTATTCTTCTTAGGATTAATGTTTGGTCCTCAGGAGTGAGTTGTCAGTTTGGATAACTGGAATTCAGAGTGTTTCACGTATCTCTGAGGGAGTACGTGTAAGATCTATCTCTGGTTGGGAACCAGCAGTTCAGGGAGTTTTGGTTGTTGAGTCAGACTTGTCTATAGTATGATATCCTGTCTTGTTTTGTAGATCTAAAAGAGTGGAAGTTTTGTAGCTTAGTAGTATTGATTGTTTGGATTCTGTGGAGCGAGTGTCCCGGTATTTTTACTTGGGAAACTCGATAAATTCTATTTAGAATTTTATCTAGACAATTAGATTTGTAGATTGGATGAATTGGTTGCTATGGTTGCTAGCATATGATTGATATATGCTGGTGTTTATAAAATTAATTTTAATTATATTATTAAATTACCTTTGTTTTAATTTCGGGGACGAAATTCTTTTAAGGGGGGAGGAGTGTGATATCCCGGAAATTTTGACAATAACAATTTGATAATTTATGTCAAAATTTAATTGATTTGACAATAATGTTAATAATGAATATGAATTAGATTTAATAGTATTCTTTAAAATAAATATTTAAACTGATAATTTATCTTTAAAGGCTAATAAATTGTTCTTTATTTGTAATATATACATATTTGTATATATTGTAGATAAATAAACTTTGTTTTTAATTTAATAAACAAATTCATGCCTTCTAATTCTAATATTTTTGGTAAATTAAAAATTGGATTTAATTTGATATTAAGCTATTAAATAAATAACCATATGATTTTAATACTCAAGATAAAAACTCAATTATTTAAAATTGATTTTAGCTTAAGTTTAAATTTAAATAAAAAGGTTTGTTTTGTTTTTTTTAATGTAGCTGATAAAATAAGTAATTTATTAAATAAGAAGACAAATTATTTTATTACTTATTTTAATTTAATAATAAGTAATATTTGAACTATATTGATAATGTAATATTTTTACAAATGGATTTTTAATATAAATAAAAATTGTTATCTTAAATTTATCTATATATGTGTGTGTGTGTGTGTGTATTTTGATAGGAAAGCTATGATTTGTAAATTTGAAATAACATCTTTCAAATATGTTTAAAATAAAACAAATCTTAAATATATTAAACACAAACATAAATCAAATGTATGATAATAACATAAGTATAAAAAAACAATAAGTGAATTAAGTATTGGATAGTTTAAGTCTAAAATAAAAAGAAAAGTGAATTTGTAAATTGTTTAAGTATAAAGAGTATATGAATGTAAATTAAGTAATAAACCTAAACAAATTACTTAAACAACTTCATATAAAAATAAAGCAAAATCAGGCTTGTAAATATTTGTAACCTGTAAAATAAATAAGCAAGACAAAGGAAAACATTTTGTACCTAAAGTATAAAAACAAGTCAGGCAAGAATAAAGTATGAAGCATAAGTAGGCAAGTAGATTATACATGACCTGTAAAGTATTATGCATGCAAGAAAATGTAGCCTGTTGAAATGCAAAGTAAAAGAGAATGCTTGTGTACTAATTAGATAAGGTAAGCTAAGTAGGAAACATAAAGTACATTTGCATTAAATGTTTTATCATCTCAGCTAACTATTGAGTCAATTCGAAATCTTATTAAGCATTTCAGCCTCCACAAATCTGCCTGATAAAAACAAAAAGAAGATAAGCTTATACCCAGTAAACCCCTTCCCTATACAAACTTATCTTTCTATATATACATATCTTCCAATTCATTCTAAACATATCAAACCAAAGAAAAATTATATTGCAAGCTTCTTCATTTTTATACAAACTCAAATATAAACTGAAAACATTATTCAACAATAAGCAAACAAGATGAAATAAAGAGGAAGATCAAAGCAAACTTTTCCTAGTTTTAAAAGTTCAAGCAGAAGTTCTCTATTATCTTCTCAGGAACAAAGGTGAGTAACATCACAATTGAATAGTTTAAGTATATATTTGTTCTGATGCAAGTTTCTCTGGAATTCAGTTGTGTTGAGAATATTTCTTATGTATAGCTCTGTGTTATGTGTGAATACGGTGATGAGCATCTCTGTGTTCAATCTGACTTTAGTTTCAAGTTTAAAATCCTCATCAAAACTCATTTTCTCTTAATCAAAGCTTGATAAGACTTAAGTTGTGAATATAAAATGTCTGTCATAACATAGATTTATGTTTAAAAATTTTATTTAAAAGAAAAACAATTTGTATTGGGTCTGGAATACAAAATAACAGTGAAAAACTTACACACGTAAAAACTCAATTTTTATAAATCATGAATTCAGGCATATGAATCAAAAACTAAAAAAAAAACTTGATTTTTAAAACTAAAATCACTATTTATAATTAAGTGTTGAAGGTGTAGTTCTGGGTTGAACATAATAGGTGAAATTGTGATTTTCTGGTGATCAAGTGGACCGGAGTGCTCGGGGTTCTCTATGGTGATAGACGAGTGATTGGAGGGTCGAGGAAAAATGGTGGAAGGCACTGCAGTTGGACGTGGTGGCAGCGGCGCACGATTTTAATGGGTAACCCTAATTCTTATGGTGGTCGAACTTTTGATCACCGCAACTTCCACCGTGCATCGAGTTGCACGAGGTCTTGGGAGGAGGTAGTTTGGTCGAAGACGAGTTCGTGGCCGGAGTTTCGCGTGTTCAGGTGGCCGAGGTTGGGTGAACGGCACGTTGACAGGTTTAGGGGTGGTGATTTCTTTCTTGTTCCAGGTCCTGTTTTGAACACGAATTCAATTCGAGCTTGGAAGTGACGATCTGTTGATCGAGTTTATATGTGGGGGTGATCGACATTTTGAGAAGATCATCGTGGATGACCTGAAGTGGCGACAGTGACGGTGCAGGTGCACAATGATGAGGGTGTGTCAGTGGTGGTTGGGTTTAGTACTTGAGTTCTCCGGTAATCGGTGGGTTGTTGCTCGAAGTAGATTGGTTTTAGCTCGGGTAAGTGGGAAGTTTGACTCGAAGGAATGTATGGAGGCCTCGGGTAGATTGCATGTTACATGCTTAAAACCTGTAAGTTTTAAACATTGTAAAATTGGGTTTTAGAATGGGAAGTGGATAGTTAAACTAAGTTTAAACCAAAATTAAGTTTGGATTCAGTAGACTAAATTTAAATCTGAATTCAAATATAAATTTGAATCTTAGTTTGATATAAAGAAGTTTTAAATTTAAAATTGTTTTAAATAGTTTTAAGGGAAGTAAATTATCCTTAAACACCTTGTTAATGATAATTTGAACATTAATAAGAAAAATGTTGTCATTCTTGAATAAACGAAGATTTAATGATTTGTGATTATTAAATTAATTAACATGGATCATTAATGATTTGGATTAATTAATTTAGTAATTAAGAGTTTAAATTAGTTAATTAAGGTTTAAGCTGATTAATTTAGGATAAATAAATTGGTAATTAAGGATCATTAATTAAATAGGGTTTTAATTTTTAATTAATGATTAGTAATAAATTAGATAAATAATTAAGGATAAATTAATTTACAGTTGACACTTAATTAATTAAATAATTAAGGATTTATTTATGGAAAATTAAAGATAAGATTAATTTGTAATAAATAATGAATAGATCTTAGTTATTCACTTTAGAAAAATAATTAAAGAATTGTAAATAGTAAGGAAGGTCATTAACTTAAGTTTATAAATAAATAAATAGTGTGATAAATTTTTATAATTAACTAGATAAATTAATAGAGGATAATCATTTTGGGAATTTGATCAAGTGTAATTACTTAATGAAATTAATTGAAGAATTAATCACTCATTGTAATTAATCAAGTTTAAAAATGAATTGTTTAAATTAATTAATTAAGTTTAATTAATATAAATAACCATTTGATAATGTGATAAGTATAATTACTTAGGGAAGTAATTTATGATAATTACCTCATGTAATAAACTGAGGATGATTTAATGATGGAAGTAATTGGAGTATAATTACTTGAAATAAATCAACGGGTTAAGCTAGTTATTGAGGAGTAATTAATTAAGTACGGTTAATTACTGTATGTTATTAATCGAGAGGGTTAATATATGTGATTTGAAGATTAGTATTCTTAATATAATTAATAGATAACAAGTGAAAATGTAATTAGAGATCATTAATTATTATAATTAATGATGAAATTAGAAATTGATTAATTTGGGATTAATAAATCAATAAGATAATTACAATGTAATAAATTAAGAATGAATGGAATAAATTATAAATAGTTAATCTATGGATTTATTCATAGATTAATCTCTATAAATAAATTAAAGGAAACTACTGGAATATAGCAAAAGTTATTTGAATCAAAGATGATTAATTGGAATACAAAAGTAACTGATGATACGATTAAATTAAGTTAATTAATTTAGTTTAATTAATTTAAGATAGTCACTTGATTAACTGAAAGTAAAATTACTTAGTGTAATTAATGGAGCATAATTACTTAAGGAAAGTAATTAGATGATAATTACTTGATGTAAATAATACAAGATGATTTGTAAATGAAGTAATTTGGGTAATTACTTTTGTAATTAATCAAAGGATTAATTAATGAAGATATTTAATTATTGGAAATTTAATTTATTTAATTTGTAATTAAGAATAGTAATTACTGGTTTGTTATTAATCAAGGGTGATTAATAATTGTGTTTAATTAAAGATTAATCACTTAATGTAATTAATTTAAACAAATTAATTTAATTTAAATATAAATTAGAGATCATTAATTTATATAATTAATGATGTAATTAAGAATTGTCTAAATAAGGAATAATTAATAATGGGGTGATTAATTAATGTAATTAATTAATGGAAAATGTAATTAATTATATTTAATTAACAAATGAAGAAATTAAATGTTAATTACTATGAATGATTTAGAAAAATTCATTTGAGAAATTAATTAAAGACTAAATTACTTATTGTAATTAGAGAATGATTAATTAATTTGATTTATAATTAATTAATGGTTGTGTGAGCAGGATTTATGGAATGAGTAATTAATTTAATTTACTTTAAATTAATTAAAGATAGAAGAAATTAATTTAATTCGTTTTAAATTAATTATAGATTGTGATTTATAAATCATTGCTTATGGATGATATTAATATTTCGTTGATTGATTATGATCTCAGATATGAGATGAGTGATATCTATGTGATATGGATGCATGGTTTAAGTATGATAAAATTTAATTATCTGTTTGGACGATGATATTAATTTTTTGTTTATGATGATAATGTGATTATCTATTATGAGATGTGAATTATCTATTTGTATGTACATTGATAATATTGAATTGAACTGTTAAGACTAAATAGACAACTTGGCCTTAAAAGATACGTTTTGGATTTCGATGAGACCAGGATCGGGTTACCATACTTGGACATCCGAAAACCACATCGATCCAAATTAAACGATAGGTCGTGAATTCTGAAATGAAGATGAAGATTCAGAGTGCAAGGATTGTTGTCGTTAACTCTGAGGGTGATTCCAAAATGAGTGTAACGAGATAATGCCTTCGGTTTCGTTCGAACCCGGAACGAACTTGTATGGATTGAATGCTTTCAGAGCATCGTCAGGCGGACGATGAGCATTCTAAGAGATATGTTCTGTAAAGGTAATTGCAGCCACAAGCCTCATCAAACGGGAGTGACTAAAATAGGGGAGGTGCAGCAAGGTTAGGTGGGTCAAGCCCAAGCAGGACGAGATTTCCCCCTATCTAGATATCGCTTTTATTTCGGTTGTGTGGGCAGTTTTGAGCTCCAACTGCCCGGGTTATCTTATTCGGGACTGTTCAGCAAGGAATGGTTCCGGCCTTGTGTTGTAGGGGGTCGAGAGTGATCCTCATTACGTTGATCTAGGCCACGTACTGTGACGGGCGGTAGCCCAGTAGCCCTGCCATTGTATGGAATCCAAAATCCAATAAGTGCCATCGGTTTTGATTGTATTACCCACTTTTGTGGCTAGTAGCTTGAATTTAATGAATGTAACAATTTCGGCTATTTTCTATTTACTTGAAAACCCTAGACCTATTATAATATCACAGAATTTCCTATCAAATGATTTGGTTAGCGTAAGGTAAAAACTTACCATGTTTATTTATGGGAATTCTTACGTGATACCTTTTGTTTTCAAATATTTTCAAAGTTAAGCAACTTTAACCTGTTACTCATACCAAACCCATGTCTGACCCGGAGTTTATTTCTGTTTTTCATAAACTCTCGGGTACTCAAATTTTTACGAGTAGCCAAGAGATTTAGGTTAGCTTGACGAATTCTGGAGGAGCAATGGAGCAGGAGGCTTCAGCGTTGTAGATATATATATAATTCCGCTGTGTTGGTATCTCTGAGTTATTTGTTTGAGTTGTATCGAGTTGTATAACTAGATATGTATTTTTAACTATCTAGTATGTGATGTATTACCTGTGTAACTCTGATGGATATTGTATATTATATAATACTTATGTAATTAATATAATTTATTCATTCCGCTGTGAGATTCTGATATTGTTGTTCTTTCTTCTCTATCTTTTCTATTTTCTCATCCCTTCCCTTCTTCAAGATGAAACGGATTTCTGAGGTTAGAAATCTTGGTCGTCACAGTTGGTATCAGAGTGCTAGGTTGACTGAATACCTAGGCTCTTGAGTGATTTCTTTCTTGAGAGAGCGTATTTGTAATTTTGATATATATTTATATATTTATTTCTACCTATTTGTTGGGTTACCCTTTCGGATTTTCCAATAGGTTATAAAGGTAGATAGGGTAGTGGTGTGTGTAATATCACTACCAATGGTTGGAGTTTGAATATTTAAGCTTGGAAGTGTATCTGTCGAGGCTGTAGACCTATTACCGTCTCGAGTGAGCTTTGGGTGGTGTAAGGATTTCATCAATCTTTGAAGGAAACCTGTTAAGGTTCAGAGTTCATTTTTGAAGCGTAAGTTTGGATGAGCTAGAGTTTGGATCCGTCGGTTTGGAAGAAGCAAGTCCGGATATCTTACCTCAGGATGTAGTAGTTGTGTGATGAGACACAGTGACTATAGAAGTCTCCGAAGATGTTTCTTTGGAATCAGTTAAGGAGGTGTATCTGCTTCGATGTTGGGGCTGAGTTCAGTAGAATGTTTCTGTTGGTTTGAGGTTCGAGTTTCTCGAAGAGTTTTGGATAGGAAGTCTTGGCATCTAAGTCAGCAGTGCAGCTCGGAGTGTTCTAGGTGCCATCAAGGAGATCTTCTGGCTTGGCAGTTTTTCTTTAGTGCGCTAGATTGATCGCAAAAGTGACTTGCGATTGTTTGAGTGTTCTCTTGGATTATCTGATTTTTCTGGATGTGAGTTTTGTCCATGTCTGAAGATTGAGTTTGGTATCGACTGGATTCCAGGAGTGGTATACCGTTGGTTCAGCTTAGTAGTAGGATGATTTTTGGAGAACAAGTTTGGTGAAGCAGCTCGAGTTTTGGAGGAACTCCTGAGTTTCTTTAGTGGATCTGTTGAACCATAGTTCTAAGATGTGTTGTCCAGTTTGTCCTTGAGATCATCATCAACATTTTCATATGCTCTGGTTAGAGTTGCGCAGTGGAAGCATGGTGGCGGCTGTTTGGTGTGGAAACAACTGGAATTTGCAGTGTTTTGGGTTAGAGAGTTTCTACAGAAAATTTTTAGGATCTGAGGCCAGATTGGAGTACACCTGTTTTTATCTTTTCCAGATGGGAGAAGTTAGACCAGTCTGCTGATTTTGGAATTGAGTTGTGTTCTGATTTTTGAAGTTAACCTTGGAAAGATCATTTTGTTGGATTGTTTTTGGTTCAAATTGTTTCTGAGGGTATCAGCAAGGGTTAGCCTGATCAGTATGGGTCTAGGCAGCCCAGGATCGTCGAAAGAGTATTGTGGATAAGAGACGGAGAATTGGATATTCGAAGTTAGAGACTCCTTTGTAGTTGGGGTTTTCTCCGATCAATGGGAGCTATAAGATTGGATAAGATTGGGAAGCTAGCTTCGAAATAGTTGGATCTTTTTAGGATTAATGTTTGGTCCTCAGGAGTGAGTTGTCAGTTTGGATAACTGAATTCAGAGTGTTTCACGTATCTCTGAGGGAGTACGTGTAAGATCTATCTCTGGTTGGGAACCAGCAGTTCAGGGAGTTTTGGTTGTTGAGTCAGACTTGTCTATAGTCTGATATCCTGTCTTGTTTTGTAGATCTAAAAGAGTGGAAGTTTTGTAGCTTAGTAGTATTGATTGTTTGGATTCTGTGGAGCGAGTGTCCCGGTATTTTTACTTGGGAAACTCGATAAATTCTATTTAGAATTTTATCTGGACAATTAGATTTGTAGATTGGATGAATTGGTTGCTATGGTTGCTAGCATATGATTGATATATGCTGGTGTTTATAAAATTAATTTTTAATTAGATTATTAAATTACCTTTGTTTTAATTTCGGGAACGAAATTCTTTTAAGGGGGGAGGAGTGTGATATCCCGGAAATTTTGACAATAACAATTTGATAATTTATGTCAAAATTTAATTGATTTGACAATAATGTTAATAATGAATTTGAATTAGATTTAATAATCTTCTTTAAAATAAATATTTAAACTGATAATTTATCATTAAAGGCTAATAAATTGTTCTCTATTTGTAACATATACATATTTGTATATATTGTAAATAAATAAACTTTGTTTTTAATTTAATAAACAAATTCATGTCTTCTAATTCTAATATTTTTGGTAAATTAAAAATTGGATTTAATTTGATATTAAGCTATTAAATAAATAACCGTATGATTTTAATACTCAAGATAAAAACTTAATTATTTAAAATTGATTTTAGCTTAAGTTTAAATTTAAATAAAAAGGTTTGTTTTGTTTTTTTTAATGTAGCTGATAAAATAAGTAATTTATTAAATAATAAGACAAACTATTTTATGAATTATTTTAATTTAATAATAAGTAATATTTAAACTATATTGATAATGTAATATTTTTACAAATGGATTTTTAATATAAATAAAAATTGTTATCTTAAATTTATCTATATATATGTGTGTGTGTGTGTATTTGGATAGGAAACTATGATTTGTAAATTTGAAATAACATCTTTCAAATATGTTTAAAATAAAACAAATCTTAAATATATTAAACACAAACATAAATCAAATGTATGATAATAACATAAGTATAAAAAAACAATAAGCGAATTAAGTATTGGATAGTTTAAGTCTAAAATAAAAAGAAAAGTGAATTTGCAAATTTTTTAAGTATAAAGAGTATATGAATATAAATTAAGTAATAAACCTAAACAAATGACTTAAACAACTTCATATAAAAATAAAGCAAAATCAGGCTTGTAAATATTTGTAACCTGTAAAATAAATAAGCAAGACAAAGGAAAACATTTTGTACCTAAAGTATAAAAACAAGTCAGGCAAGAATAAAATATGAAGCATAAGTAGGCAAGTAGATTATACATGACCTGTAAAGTATTACGCATGCAAGAAAATGTAGCCTGTTGAAATGCAAAGTAAAAGAGAATACTTGTGTACTAATTAGATAAGGTAAGCTAAGTAGGAAACATAAAGTACATTTGCATTAAATGTTTTACCATCTCAGCTAACTATTGAGTCAATTCGAAATCTTATTAAGCATTTCAGCCTCCACAAATCTGCCTGATAAAAACAAAAAGAAGATAAGCTTATACCCAGTAAACCCCTTCCCTATACCCAGTAAACCCCTTCCCTATACAAACTTATCATCAAAACTCATTTTCTCTTAATCAAAGCTTGATAAGACTTACGTTGTGAATATAAAATGTCTGTCATAACATAGATTTAAGTTTAAAAATTTTATTTAAAAGAAAAACAATTTGTATTGGGTCTGGAATACAAAATAACAGTGAAAAAATTACATATGTAAAAACTCAATTTTTATAAATCATGAATTCAGGCATATGAATCAAAAACTAAAACAAAAACTTGATTTTTAAAACTAAAATACTATTTATAATTAAGTGTTGAAGGTGTAGTTCTGGGTTGAACATAATAGGTGAAATTGTGATTTTCTGGTGATCAAGTGGACCGGAGTGCTCGGGGTTTTCTGTGGTGATAGACGAGTGATTGGAGGGTCGTGGAAAAATGGTGGAAGGCGCTGCAGTTGGACGTGGTGGCAGCGGCGCACGATTTTAGTGGGTAACCCTAATTCTTATGGTGGTCGAACTTTTGATCACCGCAACTTCCACTGTGCATCGAGTTGCACGAGGTCTTGGGAGGAGGTAGTTTGGTCGAAGACGAGTTCATGGCCGGAGTTTCGCGTGTTCAGGTGGCCGAGGTTGGGTGAACGACACGTTGACAGGTTTAGGGGTGGTGATTTCTTTCTTGTTCCAGGTCCTGTTTTGAACTCGAATTCAATTCGAGCTTGGGAGTGACGATCTGTTGATCGAGTTTATATGTAGGGGTGATCGACGTTTTGAGAAGATCATCGTGGATGACCTGAAGTGGCGATAGTTACGGTGCATGTGCACAATGATGAGGGTGTGTCAGTGGTTGTTGGGTTTAGTACTTGAGTTCTCTGGTAATTGGTGGGTTGTTGCTCGAAGTAGATTGGTTTTAGCTCGGGTAAGTGGGAAGTTTGACTCGAAGGAAAGTATGGAGGCCTCGGGTAGATTGCATGTTACAGGTTTAAAACCTGTAAGTTTTAAACATTGTAAAATTGGGTTTTAGAATGGGAAGTGGATAGTTAAACTAAGTTTAAACCAAAATTAAGTTTGGATTCAATGGACTAAATTTTAAATCTGAATTCAAATATAAAATTGAATCTTAGTTCGAAATAAAGAAGTTTTAAATTAAAATTGTTTTAAATAGTTTTAAGGGAAGTAAATTATCCTTAAACATCTTGTTAATGATAATTTGAACATTAATAAGAAAAATGTTGTCATTCTTGAATAAATGAAGATTTAATGATTTGTGATTATTAAATTAATTAAAATGGATCATTAATGATTTGGATTAATTAATTTAGTAATTAAGAGTTTAAATTAGTTAATTAAGGTTTAAGCTGATTAATTTAGGATAAATAAATTGGTAATTAAGGATCATTAATTAAATAGGGTTTTAATTTTTAATTAATGATTAGTAATAAATTAGATAAATAGTTAAGGATAAATTAATTTACAGTTGACATTTAATTAATTAAATAATTAAGGATTTATTTATGGAAAATTAAAGATAAGATTAATTTGTAATAAATAATGAATAGATCTTAGTTATTCACTTTAGAAAAATAATTAAAGAATTGTAAATAGTTAGGAAGGTCATTAACTTAAGTTTATAAATAAATAAATAAATAGTGTGATAAATTTTTATAATTAATTAGATAAATTAATAGAGGATAATCATTTTGGGAATTTGATTAAGTGTAATTACTTAATGAAATTAATTGAAGAATTAATTACTCATTGTAATTAATCAAGTTTAAACATGAATTGTTTAAATTAATTAATTAAGTTTAATTAATATAAATAACCACTTGATAATGTGATAAGCATAATTACTTAGGGAAGTAATTTATGATAACTACCTGATGTAATAAACTGAGGATGATTTAATGATGGAAGTAACTGGAGTATAAATACTTGAAATAAATCAAGGGATTAAGCTTGTTATCGAGGAGTAATTAATTAAGTACGGTTAATTACTATATGTTATTAATCAAGAGGGTTAATATATATGATTTGAAGATTAGTGTTCTTAATATAATTAATAAATAACAAGTGAAAATGTAATTAGAGATCATTAATTATTATAATTAATGATGAAATTAGAAATTGATTAATTTGGGATTAATAAATCAATAAGGTAATTACAATGTAATAAATTAAGAATGAATGGAATAAATTATAAATAGTTAATCTATGGATTTATTCAAAGATTAATCTCTGTAAATAAATTAAAGGAAACTACTGGAATGTAGCAAAAGTTATTTGAATCAAAGATGATTAATTGGAATACATAAGTAACTGATGATACAAATAAATTAGGTTAATTAATTTAGTTTAATTAATTTAAGATAGTCACTTGATTAATTGAAAGTATAATTACTTAGTGTAATTAATGGAGCATAATTACTTAAGGAAAGTAATTAGATGATAATTACTTGATGTAAATAATACAAGATGATTTGTAAATGAAGTAATTTGGGTAATTACTTTTGTAATTAATCAAAGGATTAATTAATGGAGATAATTAATTATGGGAAAATTAATTTATTTAATTTGTAATTAAGGATAGTAATTACTGGTTTGTTATTAATCAAGGGTGATTAATAATTGTGTTCAATTAAAGATTAATCACTTAATGTAATTAATTTAAATAAAGTAATTTAATTTAAATATAAATTAGAGATCATTAATTTATATAATTAATGATGTAATTAAGAATTGTCTAAATAAAGAATAATTAATAATGGGGTGATTAATTAATGTAATTAATTAATGATAAATGTAATTTATTATATTTAATTAACAAATGAAGAAATTAAATGTTAATTACTATGAATGATTTAGAATAATTCATTTGAGAAATTAATTAAAGACTAAATTACTTATTGTAATTAGAGAATGATTAATTAATTTGATTTATAATTAACTAATGTTTGTGTGAGCAGGATTTATGGAATGAGTAATTAATTTAATTTACTTTAAATTAATTAAAGATAGAAGAAATTAATTTAATTCGTTTTAAATTAATTATAGATTGTGATTCATAAATCATTTCTTATGGATGATATTGATATTTCGTTGATTGATTGTGATCTCAGATATGAGATGAGTAATATCTATGTGATATGGATGTATGGTTGAAGAATGATAATATTTAATTATCTGTTTGGACGATGATATTAATTATCTGTTTATGATGATAATGTGATTATCTATTATGAGATGTGAATTATCTATCTGTGTGTATAATGATATATTGAATTGAACTGTTAAGACTAAATAGACAACTTGGACTTAAAAGATACGTTTTGGATTTCGATGAGACCGGGATCGGGTTTCCATACTTGGACATCCAAAAACCACATCGATCCAAATTAAACGATAGGTCGTGAATTCTGAGATGAAGATGAAGATTCAGAGTGCAAGGATTATTGTCGTTAACTCTGAGGGTGATTCCAAAATGAGTGTAACGAGATAATGCCTTCGGTTTCGTTCGAACCCGGAACAAACTTGAATGGATTGAATGCTTTCAGAACATCGTCAGGCGGACGATGAGCATTCTAAGAGATATGTTCTGTAAAGGTAATCGCAGCCTCAAGCCTCATCAACCGGGAATGGCTAAAACAGGGGATGTGCAGCAAGGTTAGGTGGGTCATGCCCAAGCAGGACGAGATTTTCCCCTGTCTAGATCTCCCTTTTATTTCGGCTGTGTGGGCAGTTTTGAGCTCCAACTGCCGGGGTTATCTTGTTCGGGACTGTTCAGTAAGGAATGGTTCTGGCCTTGTGTTTTAGGGGGTCGGGAGTGATCCTCGGTACATTGATCTAGGCCACGTAGTGTGACGGGCGGTACCCCAATAGCCCTGCCATTGTATGGAATCCAAAATCCAATAAGTGCCATCGGTTTTGATTGTATTACCCACTTTTTTGGCTAGTAGCTGGAGTTTAATGCATGTAACAATTTCGGCTATTTTCTATTTACTTGAGAACCCTAGACCTATTATAATATCACAGAATTTCCTATTAAATGATTTGGTTAGCGTAATGTAAAAACTTACCATGTTTATTTGTGGGAAGTCTTACGTGATACCTTTTGTTTTCAAAAAATTTCAAAGTTAAGCAACTTTAACCTATTACTCATACCAGACCCATGTCTGACCCGGAGTTTATTTCTGTTTTTCATAAACTCTCGGGTACTCAAATTTTTACGAGTAGCCAAGGGATTCAGGTTAGCTTGACGAATTCTGGTGGAGCAATGAAGCGGGAGGCTTCAGCGTTGTAGATATATATATATAATTCCGCCGTGTTGGTATCTCTGAGTTATTTGTTTGAGTTGTATCGAGTTGCTTAACTAGATTCGTATTTTTAACTATCTAGTATGTGATGTATTACCTGTGTAACTCTGATGGATATTGTATATTATATAATACTTATGTAATTAATATAATTTATTCATTCCGCTGTGAGATTCTGATGTTGTTGTTCTTTCTTCTCTATCTTTTCTATTTTCTCATTCCTTCCTCTCTTCAAGATGAAACGGATTTCTGGGGTCAGAAATCCGGATCGTCACAGGAAGTGTGTCTGCTTCGATGACGTGGCTGAGTCTAGCAGGATGTTTGTGTCTGAGGCCCGAGTTTCTCGAGGAGTTTATGGGTAAGGAAGTCTTCAGCATTAGTGGCAGCATTGCAGCTCGGAGTGTTCTGCGTGCCAGAAGAAGGTCATCTAGCTAGCAGTTTTCTAGAAGTGGAGTTCAGAAGCAACAGAGTGGATCCGTTACTTCGATGGATTGGTTAGATGAGTGTAAACTGTTCTGATTGGTAAAGATTGAACAGTGTCTTTGGATATTGGTCTGGGTTGATCGCAAAAGTGACTTCGATAGTTGAGTGTTCTCTTGGGTTATCTTTTGCTTGAAGCATCTGGAGATTGCGTTTTTGTATCGACTAGGATTCCAAGAGAGGTACCAATAGTAGTAAAATGGCTTCTAGAGAGAGGGTTTGGTGAAGCAGCTCAGGTTTTTGTGGAACTCCTGAATTTTCTCTTATGGATCTAATGAACCGTGTCTTCTGGGAAGTGTTGGACAAGTTTGTGCTTGTATTCATCGTCAGCATTCTCATCTACTTTAGATCAGAGTTGCGTACCGGAAGCATGGTAGCATTTGTTCTAGAGTGGAAGCAACCGGGAAAGTTGCAGTGATTTGGATTAGAGGGTTTCTACTGGAATTTTTCAAGATCCGATGGCAAGATTGGCAAGTGCTCCTGTTTTGTCTTTTTCGGATAGGAGAATATGTTTCCTACTGATGATAGCAGAGTTTGATCTTGATTTTGGTTGATCTTGAGAGGATCATTTTGTTGGCTTGTTTCTGGTATGGTTTGTTTCAAGAAGCAACAACGAAGGTTAAGCTGATCTAGAAGGATGTAGGCAACCCGAGATCGTCCTAAGAGTTTTGTGGATAAGAGACGAAGGAATTTGGATTCCAAAGTCGGAGATATGATTTAGGATAAGTTTTCTCCGATCAAAGGCACTATAAGATTTGGTAAGACTAGGATTCAATGTGTTTCATGTATCTCTGAGGGAGTACATGTAAGATCTATCTCTGGTTTTGGAATCAGCAGCCAGGAGGATTTGGTAGTTAAGCATGACTTGACGGTGGTCTGATATCCTATTCAGTTTTGTAGATCTATATGAGTTGGAGCTCTGTAGTTTAGTAGTATAGTTTGTTTGGATTCTGTAAAGTGAGTATTCCAGTATTTATACCTGGGAAACTCTAGGAAGTTCTAACCAGAATTTTGTCTGGATAGTCAGATTTGTTTGATTGAGGAAATTGGTTGTTATGGTTGTCAGCATATGATTGATAATATATGCTTGTGATTTGAAATTAAATCTTAGATAGCTTATTAAATTACCTTTGCTTTTAAATTTCGGGGACGAAATTCTTTTAAGGGGAAGGAATGTAATGACTCGGAATTTTGGGCAATATCAATTTAATAATCTGTATTAAAAATTAAATTGATTTGATAATTGTCTTTTATAATTGTAATTTAAATTGGAAAATTTATTCTTTTAAAACAAATAATTGTTTAATTGGTAAATTTTACCTTTTAAAACTAATGAATGTTTTCTATTTATAATGTATATATATTTGTATATATTGTAAATAGTAAAGCTTGGTCTAAATTTAATAAATAAATAAATCTTGTTTTCAAATTCGAATATAAATTTTGGTGATTTGGAAATTTTGATTTAAATCTAATATATAAGTTTTCAAAGCTACTTAATAGTTAACTATATAGTTTTAAAAACTTAAGAAAAATGTTTAATTGTTTAAATCTGAGCTTAAGTTTAAATTTAAATTAATCAACAAAGAGGTTTATTTTACATTCTTTTTAAATATTGCTTAGTAAATATGATTTATAACTAGATATGAAAATTTAAAATACAATATAGCATATGAAACATTAGTTCATTTAAGTAAGATAAGTAATTTATTAATAATAAGACAATTTCTTTTATAAATTATTTAAAATTGTCAAATTTGTTATTTTCAAACAATAATAATGTGATTAGATATAAATAGATTTTAATAAAATTTGAATTGTTATTTTCAAATTTGAATGTGTTGTTATATATATAACTTGATTTTAAATTGGATTTTAGAATTTAATTTGAATTTGAATTAATGTAGAAATTCAAAAGATAGGTATTTTGAAATATTTTAATTTAAAGATATTTGTGTACGCTTTTATTTCTAAATATAATTGATTTTATTTTCCTTAAATTATCTGTATTTGTAAATATAAGTATTTGTAAATTTATAAATTAAGTAAAAAGCTTTTCCTTAACATTTTAAAATAAAAAGACAAGTGTTACTCAAAAAGACAAGTGTTGATATCTAAAGGATTTGTTTTAACATTTGTAAGTTAATGATCAATTCTAATGACAAGTGTCACATTTAATTTAATTTTGCTTTTGTTTTCATTTTATATAAAATTATTTTTTGGCCTATATAAATGCATATGCTTTCCCCTTTTCTTTTCTATTTTTTCTCCATTGCAAAGCCAAGAATAAAATCTAAAATAAAAATTTCAGTTTGCATATTTCTCAAATCAAAATCTGTAAATAACACTCCTCAAACCCTTTTCAAAAACCAGAAACAAGATCAAAATCATAAACCTGTAATCCACTATCAAAATCAAAAGCATGCAAACCATTTCCATTTTCAAATCCTGCATTTTCATTTTCAAAACCTAAAGCATCAAAGCTTGTTTCTTTTTTAACCTGAGATTTGATCAACCAAGTAAATCTGGAAAATTGTCTGAAGCAAGCAAGCCAAAAAACAATTCTTCAATCTTCTCAGCATATTTCAATAACAAGCACATTTCCAGCAAATTCAAGTTTTAAAAAGTCTAAACTGTTTTCAAAACAAAAGGCTCTGTTCTTCATCATGTCTGGTGAGTAACATCACTTTTAAAAAATTTAAGTATATGAAATCTGTTGCATGTTCATGTCTGGAATTAGTATGTTTGTATGTATGTGTGTATGTATATATATATATATATTGGTGCATTTCTGTGTATATATGTGAATAAATGGATGTGTACTTAGTTGTTTATCAGTGATTTAATTGTTCTTAGTTTCAAAGCTAAGAATACAAACAAAATTTATTTTCTCTTGATCTAGGCTTGGTTTGAATTTAAGAGTTGAACAAAACTGGTTTTCTTTCATCATAAATTTTAGTTTAAATTTTTGTTTAAGTCAAGAAAAATTTGAAATGGCTTTGGAAATAAGAACAACAGAGTAAGATTAATATAAAGTGAAAATTTAAACATCATGATTCAATGTTTCAGGCTTAGGATCTGAAACATCATGCAAAAACATGATTTTTAAAACTAAAATCATAACTTTTAGTTTAAGGATGAATGAGCAGTTCTGGTTTGCCAGAAATAGTGTTTTGGGGTAATTCTAATGATCTCGATGGTCTGAAAGGTTGTAATCTTCAGTGATGGTAGTGGTATGATTGGGGAGTAAAGGAAAAATATCAGGAAAACGATCAAGGGATGGTGGCGATGGTGGTTGTTCTTTGAAGTCTGTAACCCTAGTTTGGATTAGTTGGACATTTTTGATCGGGCAACATCTCTGGTGGGCCGAGTGCCACCATATTTTGGGAATCGAAAGCTTGGACGTCGGCGAAGTGGTAGCTGGAGCTTTTGACATTCTGGTGGCCAGAGAGGCGAGCACGAGATGATTCTAGGTTTCAATGGTTGTTCCAGTTTTGGGCTTTGAGACTCGATTTTGATTTCGAGTTGTTCTTTGAGTTCTGATGATCGGGGTTATAAGGTTGGATGAACATCGACTTGAGGAAGACGTCGTAAATGATTGAAGGAGGCTGGTTGGTCCGTGCATGTGCACAGTGCACTTCTGTTCAAGGTGAAGTTTTGGTTGTAGCAGAGAGAAAGTGTACTCGAGTTTTTGTCGAGTAATTCGAGTGTATTGGTCGAAGTTATGGGGTGGTTGACTCGAAGTATTTGAATTCTGGCTCGAGTCAGTGTTTGATTATAGGTTTTAAAACCTGACAGTGTTTTTAAATTTTAAATTGAATTTTAAATTTGAAAGCAAAGATTTAAACAAGTTTTAAATCATAGTTTATTTTGGATTCAATTCTAATTTTTATCCCAGCTTTAAGATAAGTTTTATCAAATTTAAATGTTTTTAACAACTTTAAATGTTAAAGTATATTTTAATGATTTGAATTTAAAATGAATTTGGTTTAAAACACTTTTAAATTTCTTTTATAAGATAAGTATTTCTTTAACATATGATTTTAAAAAAAATTAAATTGATTTTAATTTTGTTAAAGATAAATTTGTATTTATTTTAAATCTTAATTTGAAATGGAATTTAAAAATAAATTCAAAAGTAAAATGTTTTCAAATGTATTTGTAAATGATAATTAAGTCATTAATAAGAATAATGCTTTTATCTTAAAGATAATTAAGATTTAATGATTTGTGATTCATTAAATTATTTAGGTAATTAAAGTATAATTAATTTATTTAATTTATTAATGATTTGGATTAATTAATTTAGTAATTAAGGGTTTTAAATTAATTAATTAAGGTTTAAGATTAATTATTTAAAGAATAATTAATTTGTAATTAAGGATCATTAATTAGATAAGTTAAGATTTTTAATTAATGATTAGAAATTAATTAAATAAGTAAATAAGATTAATTAAGTTATGGTTAAGCACTTAATTAATTAAATAATTAGAGATTAATTAAATAGTTGTTGAAGATTAATTAGTTTGTAATTAATAATGATTAATCTAAGTTTAATTACTTTAGTGAAGTAGTTAAAGAATTATTAATAGTTAATGAAGATCATTAACTTGAGAATTATTAAATAATTAATTAATGCGATTAATTTTTAATAATTAATTAGGTTAATCAATTAAGGATAATCATTTGCGAAATTGGGGTAAGTATATTTACTTAATGAAAGTAATTAAAGGAATTAATTACTCAAGGTAATTAATTAAATAAATTTGATTAGTTTAAGTTAATTAATTAAATTTAATTAATTTAAGATAATCACTGGATGATTTGGTAAGTATAATTACATAGTGTAATTAATAAAGTATAATTACTTAAAGAAGTAATTAATGGATAATTACTGGATGTAATTAATTGAAGGGTGATTTATTAATAGAAGTAATTTGAGTTTAATTACTTCGTGTAATTAATCAAAGGATTAATTAAAGATAATTAATTAAGGAGAAATTAATTTATTTAATAAAGTAATTAAGCGAAGTTGATTACTGAAATGTGATTAATCAAGAGTGATTAATAAATGTGGTTTAATTAAAGATTAATTACTTAATATAATTAATTTAAATAGAGTAAGTGATAATTAAAGAAGTAATCAGAGATCATTAATTAATACAATTAATGATGTAATTAAGGGTTGATTAATTAAAATTAATTAATCGACAATAAGTGATTAAAGATTGATTAATTAATGTAATTAATAAAAGATAAATGTAATTAATTATAGTTAATTAATTAATGAAGTAATTAAAGGTTAATTACTGTATTTGGTTAAGAATAATTAATTTGTGAAATTAATTAAAGATTATTTACTTAAATGTAATTAAAGGATAATTAATTAAAGGTGATTAATTAAGATGAATACTCATAGAATGATTAATTAATTGGATGTAATTAATTAATGGTTATATAAGCAAGATTTATATGATGAAAGAAATTAATTTATTTTAAATTAATTAGAGATAAAGTTGTTAATTTAATTCATTTTAAATTAATTAGAGATAGTATGATTAATTAATCATTGCTTATGTATGGATGAATGATATTAATTGCCTTGAATGGTTTGAGATCTTAGATATGAGATAAGTGATGCTGCGTGATATGGATGCTTTGGTTGAAGTGCAATGATAATGTGAATTATCTATTTGTGATGATAATGTGAATTATCTATTTGTGATGATAATGTAAATTATTTATTTGTGAGATGTGAATTATCCATCTGTGTGAATATAGATAATAAAATTGAATTGTTTTAACTTTAAAACAACTTGGACCTAAAAGATGGCGCTTTGGATTTCGATGAGTCCGGGATCGGGTTTCCAGATTTGGATATCCAAAAACTACATCGATCCAAATTAACAATAGGTCATGAATCTCAAGTGAAGATGTAGATGAAGATGAAGATTCAGAGTGCAAGGTTTATCGTCGTTAACTCTGAGGGTGATTCCAAAATGAGTGTAACGAGACAATGCCTTCAGTTTCGTTCGAACCCGGAACGAACTTATATGGATTGAATGCTTTCAGAACATCGTCAGGCGGACGATGAGCATTCTAAGAGATGTGTTCTCTAAGCGTAATGGTAGCCTCAAGCCTCATCAACCGAAAATGGCTAAAACAGAGGAGGTGCGGCAAGGCTAAGTGGGTAGCACCCAAGTAGGACAAGATTTACCCCTGTCTAGAAGTCCCTTTATATTCGGCTGTGTGGGCAATTGGTTGCAAACAACCACAGGGTTGTCTTGTTCAGGACTGTCCAGTAAGGGATGGTTCTGGCTTTGTGTTGCAGGGGATTGGGAGTAATCCTCGGTACAACGATCTAGGCCACGTACTGTGACGGGCGGTACCTCAGTAGCCCTACCATTGTATGAAAATCCAAACTCCAATAAGTGTCCTCGGATTTGATTGTAAACTTATGTATGCTGGAATTTAATAAATGTAACAATTTCGGGTATTTCTTATTTACTTGAAAACCCTAGACCCTATTATAATATCACTGGATTTCCTATCGAATGTTTTGGTTAGTGTAAGGTAAAAACTTACGCATGTTTATGTGTAGGGTGTCTTACGTGATACCTTTTCTTTCAAAGGTTTTTCAAAGTTAAGAAACTTTAACATGTTACTCACACCAGTCCCATGTCTAACCCGGAGTTTATCTTCTGCTTTCTTAAACTCTTTGGTACTCAAATTTTTACGAGTAGCCAAGGGATTCAGGTTATCTTTGACGAATTCTGGAGGAGCAATGGAGCAGGTGGCTTCAGCGTTTGTGTGTATATATATATATATATATATAGTGTTCAGCTGTGTGTTCTCTGAGTCGATGTTTGTGTTGTATTGAGTTGTAATAACTAGACAAGTGTTTATAACTATCTAGTATGTGATGTATAATCTGTGTAACTCTGATAGATGTTGTATACTATGTACTATCTTATGTGATTAATATAATTTATTCGTTCCGCTGTTGAGATTCTGATATTGTTTCTTCTTTCTTCTCCATCTTTTCACTATTATATCCCTTTCTTTCTTAAAGATGACGCGTTTTTCTGTGGAGAGAAAGGCGGGTCATCACAAATAAAGTACACACGCTCTTGTTTGGCTATTCCCAACCATAATCTCTTGGGTGAAATTTCCCATAACATATAAGATATGTTATTAACCTAAATATGGTAAGCACAACCACATTAAATAAAAATATAGGTCGCATAGAACCTAAATTTCCAGCTAAAATTAAACGTCTCTACCTTATTTACTTAGGTGAATAACCACAACATTATGACCCAATTACTCTAGAAGGAAATGAATTGGACATCCAATCTAACATGTCAGGAAAACTAACACATGGAACATAATGGAAGTTGATCTAACATTAAACTCATATCATCCACGCACCTCATGCTCTCATCATTGTCAATTGGCTTCTACCATCAAGTCCTATTTCATACTCTTCTAATTAGTACATGATGATTTTTAATACTACATTGTAATCACATCTAAGCCAGCAATAGTGGTCTACATTCCACACATGAATCACCCAACCTAATACATTATCAATCATTATAGCTCTGACTCATTTATCTTCCAGTCATTTATACTTTAACTCGTTGGTTACTATTTAATCACTTAATGCTTGGAGGACCTTCTTATCAAGTCAATGTTTTCATCAAACTAACATACATGATTTGTTTGTATATGTGTGTGTG
This sequence comes from Allium cepa, assembly GCA_030765085.1. Classification (NCBI taxonomy): domain Eukaryota; kingdom Viridiplantae; phylum Streptophyta; class Magnoliopsida; order Asparagales; family Amaryllidaceae; genus Allium; species Allium cepa. The sequence continues at coordinate 53,905,914 of CM060935.1, read as the reverse complement.
TGTGTCTATGTTTTCTAACAAAATAACATACAATGAACATTTTCCAAAACAATTATTTCTCTCTCACACACGCATCTATTATTTTATTGTTAATAAAATATTTTCAAAAATATATCCCTTAAATCATATATATATATATATATATATAATAAATTAGTTAATATAGATCACTTTTCTTTGCATGACTTTAGGTTACATGTGTAACACTACAAAAGTTGGTACTTCAAACATCTGTTCTCCAATATTGGCACCTTATGGTTGGAAATCCTCCCTTAAACTATTATTCTCATATCCTAATTTGATATTTCTAATTATGATCCTAAGTAATCCAACTTAATACCTATTACTAACAATGCATTGCTATAAATCATTAGCAAACATTACTTTAAAGTGGGTAATGGAAAAAATACACGCATACAGATATATGCGCACATACTTACCTACGTTTAGGAGGATATGTAACTCCCAACAATTACATTCTCTATTCCTACCTTTAACATGCTGCATGGTTTAAGTTTCTCTATCCGAATGACTTAAATTTCACCCAAGGCTCATGCATTCATTAAACGTAAGCTCTAATACCGTGTGAAATACCCTTCTATTCTTAGTGCATAAAATTAATCCTAAATGTCATCAACTTGCATTGTGCATCAATCTTAATTACTAAAAACAAAGGATCACAATAATTCCAATTTGACATTTGAAAATTTTAATAACCTAAAAATGAATTAAATCAATTTAAGATCTCATATATAGGCTATAATATAAACATATATTGTGACAAAAACCATCCTAAGGTACACACATGCTCATTTATGTATAATATATCACGCACTATTACGTTATAGTTATAAAGGTAAATAGCACAAAAAAGTATGTTAAGTAGTAACATGTTGGCATTAGTAATAAATTAATCTAATTCTTCTTTTAGTGTCTTTCTTGCAAGCTAGAATAATTACATACATACATATATGCGCGTGTGTAAATCAAGCACATGAGGGAAAATGGAAAACAATTAACGGGTCGCGTCACCACCGCTATGGTTGCTTGCGTAGGCCTCAAAATCAAGAGCAAAATCAAGCTTGTGTGTTTCGTTTCCTTCAACTACCAGTGTCATACTTGACCCTACTCTTTATGTTAGAGTGAGAGTGAGCGGGCCTAATTGCACTTGGCCCAATCTTCCATTGTTCTCCTACATCCAAACTTGTTCTCACATAAACCAAATTTCATTGACGATGATTATGTATTCATGTGACGACCGACCTTTATGAATAGTTCAAGCCGACAATAAACTACACATGTCCAACTCAAACCATTTAAGAGATAGATTGTCAATGAGTTTGTTTTAAACAAAAAAACAACAATAGAAACTCGCAGCGGAACGACAAAATATAATAATCACAAAAATAGTTCATAAAGCTGTTTAGCAATATATATTCGATCCAATTTACAACATAAATCAAAGTTACACAATATTGTCAGAGTTTTACATTTCAATAGAGGGAATAAAATAGTGCAGCGGAATAGATACGATATACCAAATCTTCGTCTTCGTCCTTCGGAATAACTGGCTTCGATAACTGAAAAATTCGGTCTGACCCAAGTGTAATGAAAAGAAAAAACACTCGAGTCAGGACTAAAATTCCTCATGTAAGTCAAATCAAAATCAAGTGAATATAGGTGTAAATAACTTTGAATTTTTCGTCAAAATTTCACATAAAGATTCACAGTTTAAAACTTCATATATCGGTTTCCAATAAGTTAATCAAATTAAAATCGATTTAATAAATTCCATAGTTAAACAACTGCATTGTTTAAATATTTCAAATTATCAAATCATCGAAATAAATTTAGGCTTCTTTTATCAAATATTATTCAAATGACATACTAAATTTTCAGAAGATTTTTATAACATTTTACAAATTCCCAAAATTTTGATAATTCCTTTCAAATGTATAAATTACTAAAATCATTAATTAGTTGGATTTTAAACATAAATTTCTTCACAAACCTTTTCTATTATTTGGTAAAGTTATAGGAATCTTTTATTTCTATTCTACAAAAGTATATTATTATGAGATTTAGGATTTAAAGTTTTATAAACAAAATTTAAATTATTTTCATAAATCTTATTTAGTTTAATTTAAAAAACTAAATTCTTTATAATATATAAATTTCTAAAGTTTAAATTTTATAATTAGCACTTTCAAAGTTTGAAATTTAATTTAGAAAACCGTCTAATTTCGTTGAACGGCGATCAATTACAAAGATCACATTTCTACCAAAGCAGTCAACAATGCATCCAACAATTCACATATAAAATGGGATGTCCAAAGTTCCATATCAAGTTTAAATGTCAAAGTGATCGATCACACATGTAGTGGTAATCCTGAAAATAACGAAACCACTAACAACATATAATCAATCAACAATACCATCCATTGCAAAATCAATCAACATCCAAATCAATCAATTCAGTCATGTAACAACAATCAATAGTAATCAATATGTTGGGTATTAAATGGATTTTGATATGCAATTTAAATCTCAATTTAATTGTCAAATTTAACTATTAATTCAACTGTTGAAATAACTCTCAGTTTGACTATCAATTTTTTTTATCGATTTTACTAGAAACTATCAATTTAAGCATCATGTGCAACTATCATTCTAACTGTCAGATTTAAAAGTTGATTTTAAGTACAAACTTAACTATCACAGTTTAACTATCAATTTAAATTCAATTAATTCAAATTCAACCAATTAAATTTCCAAACGACAACTAAAATAATATTATCACTTCCTTAATTGGATTAACTAACAGTATGGAATTTAGTACATTGTGAGTGGGTTAAATCACTCACCTTATAATAGATCTGAAATTTGCATAATGACAAAGAGCACGATTCTCAGTCCATCGCGTAGACAACGTCGATATGAATTCAACGCAATTGACCATGCTCAAATCCGACCTCGTATGAAGGAGGTATGATTTTATTATAATTTGAAATAAATTGATTCTATGGATTACTTTTTTGATTAATAATTAAAACAAGTTACTACGCTTAGAACTTGATTTGCAGCTAATTATCTTCCTATACAGATCATGATTATCACTAAAACCTTCCCGCTCCACATTGATACCTAGAACATGTTTTCGATCTTCACGATCGAACCAAGCCTCGCCGCCTTCACATCTGATGGTCGAACTTCGTCGTATGATTGCTGCTCCTCGCCTCAAATCTCCAACTGCTCGAGGACAGGGATGACATAGCGAATAGGAGATGAAGTCCGATGTGTTATGGCAGTTATCGGGCGAATGGAGGCAAGGGGTGCACGTCATGGACATCAATGAGTAGAGGAGGATGGTTAGTAAGTGGAAGTGCATCACGGGGACGTCTAGGAGGTGCTTCGAGTGGATGTCAAGTTGAAGGCAGAAGGGGCTGAGATGAGCAGTGGCTTTGGTGGAGTCGATGGTGGAGGATTTCGACAGCGTGTGTGGATTGACATGAGTCGGAGCTGCTGCCTGGGTGTTTGTTGGGAGGTGCAGTTGGCGGAGTTAGCTGTTGGGGTGGCCATGCAGAGGGAGGATTTCGATGAGGGACTGGAGTTGAAGCTGGACGTAAAGGCAGTGGGTGGCACGGAGAGAGGAAACAATGCTGTTGCACCTAGTGGATGAGGAGAAAAGCAAGGCGATGGAGCTTGGCACATGGAGATTTCAGAGGTGTATAGAGGATTAGGTTTGGACGGTATAGGTTTTGAAGTGACTAGGAGGTGGAGGCTCGGCTGGGTGTGGGTTATGGATTGGTTGTGGGTTGGGTCTGGGGAGATGCGAAGCTAGATTCGGTAGGGAGGCTGAGGCGCTGGAGTAGGTAGGAGGTCAGGAGAGGTGGTGCGGTCGCAAGTTCTGGGAGAGGCAGGCTGGAGGGAGGGGTTCTAGGTAGGTCGGTGCAGGTGGCTGACAGAGGGGCAAGGTGAGGCCGATGAGGTTGGGTTGGTCGAGGTAAGGGTGGCTGATGGGACAGGTAGGAGGCGACCGGGCCGGTCGGTGGTGGAAGGGTAGGTGAGTGAAAGAAAATGTGAGAGGAGAAAAAGGCTACTTGGGTTTAGTTTATAAATATATATATTTTGAATTCCTTCTCTCAAGCAATGCTCGGAACCAAGAATGAGAAGGAGCAGAGAGCACAGGCATGAATATATGGTAGAAGAAGAGGCATGAAGTTAATTAATGCAGCATTTAATATACCAGGCTATGCACATGACATGACTGCGAAAAGAATTGAAAAGAATGAAAGTTGGTTGCTAAAGAATGAAATCAATTATGATGTGAGGGGCACGTTCACATACCGCTATCTTGACCATTTAGCGTTTTACAATGCAAGCAAAAATACAAAAACAAATTTGCTACGAAGATCAGCGTGACATGACTAATCCAACGATGTACCAGAATCTAAGTTATGACATTCATAGCAAAATTCCATCTATCACCATTTATACCACTTCAAACTTGAACGACAACGATAATTCTTGATAGACGGATCTACAAAGGTCGAAATTGGACGGAACAACATTGACGTTTTAATCAAAAAATTTCTAGATCATTTTTAGGTAAAAATATTTATACTTCAAAATTCAATTATTCATACTGAAAATTATGCTGATCGAGTTTCGAACAATTTTTGATGTACAATAAATTATGTTAGCCTTATTTCAATGGACCCTTTTCAAATATCCAATTTTTATTGTCGAATTCTTTTATTTAGTTATTTTCTTAAAATAAAGTTTATTCCAAAATCTACGTTAAAATTCTTATTTAAAAATGTTGAAAAATCCAGGTCGTTATAACCTCCCCCACTCAAAAATTTTCGTCTTCGAAAAGGAACGAAGTAAGGAATTTAACCTACGATATATTTTACTCAAATTAATCAACATATAAACATATGATCTTATTTACAAAACTTTTACTACGCTTCCGTTATGCCACTTTGATAATGGCTTATGTTTAACTAAGTCATATATTTTAAAGTCTCAAAATTTCTAACACCCGAATTTATGGAAAATTTCGGCAGCCTCTCTTTTGCGCGGCTAAGTCGGAAAAACTACAAACTACCTCTACAGGCCCAAACCAATCAAAAGAAAATAAAATTCAAGTAGCCCCCACATCAGGAGTAGAAAATCATCAACCAACCAACAATATATATACATGCCTATTTGTTGGGCCAAAAAACTTTACTAATTAAATCATAAATTCAAATTAGTCTTTCTTCAATTTACTTGAATTTTACTTACATAACCCAAAAGAGAGTTAAACATGATAAAACATGATATAATTATTCCTATCATAAGCACAAGCAACCAATTCACATTTATAAAGAAACGTAGAACTACATGCAACAAAAACAACATAGCATTATTAAATAAGGTAATTGGATATAACATGGTAATATGACGCAACTATAAGGACGGCGCAATTCTATATGAAGTTATAATAATGTAAAAGTTAAATGCAAGTAGAAATCATTATAACAACTATGTGCAACACATAAATGTAATGCAACTACTAAGGATGATGTCAAACTACATGCAACCAAACAGCATAGCAACCGTAAGCAAGAAACAATCATATCTAGCAACCATAGCATACAATCATTTTACTAAAATCCATACGATATATGTGTATATATATATATATATGTCATTTGTATGTATAACAATTTCGGTCTCTTATTCGAATACGAATTTTTTTTTCTTAACTAGTATTGGCAACCCGACTCTCTGGTGCGGACTCTAATCCGACTTTTTGATTAGAAACTTCCATCCTCCTTACACAGCAATAGCCTATGATAGAGAACTTTAGATTCGTATCAAAAATATGTACTAGTGTTCATCATTGAGAATCGAACAAACAATCCTAAATCGGACAGGTGTGAATTACCTTAAAATCGTGTATTCAGATCTGAACCAAAACTGTAAAAGCAAATAGAATGGTCTATTTACAACTTACATGTTTATTCCATTGGTTTCTTAATTACACCAATAGATAATTCAAGTGGTTTTTATATTCAATTCTTAAATGTTTGAAAATTTTGTTTGCTAAACGTTCTTTTATAACAAAATACTTTTATATATCGAAATAATTCTATATTGAATATGCTTTTTATAATTAGATGTTTCAACAAGTTTATCCTCGTTCTTACAGAATCTAGTAATATGTTGATCAAATGCAAGACTGGAAATCTCTAAGTACTTAGTAGACCCATTTCAACACCTAGTAAAAATACTTGGAAAACTTTAAAATAGATATGGAAAGTACAATCCAATCAACGAAATCATACAAATGGGATCGTCAAGGAACATAGTCTCTAAGGTCGCTCTCTCGCTAAGTCAAAAGACAGAGCGACGCGGCCTCAAGTGACTTTAGGCAGTCACTGCCCCACATCTTATGCCATGACATCCAGAACAACCATGGATCGCAGATACACAATGGTTTTTCCTCGATCCCCTAGGTAACATCCATACCTGTGAGAAATCATTGCTCTATGAACTACGCTATGGAAAACAATCGCATGGATCGTAGTCTACTTAGTAGTAACACTGGAGGTTGCGTCGCTATCACCCGTAGAGTTAAGGCAATCATCTTTCCCCTTGAATTACGCTATGTGGACCGTAGATACACCATGGTTTCGCCTGGTTCCCCTTGGAAACATTCGTACCTCAGGGAAATCGCTCTACCTATGCGGATTATGTCAAAAATGACCATAGATCATAGTTACGCAATGGTTTCGCCTGGTTTCCCAAGTTAACATCCGTAACCATAAGCCTTCACAGCCCTGTAAATTTCGCTATGCAGTCGAGTCGAAGGAAACTCGTGAGTATTATTTTCGGACAATCTATATCGATTAGGACCCATTTCTGGATCCACCCAAGTCCATCTGGTATAAAATCAAAGAATCAACCATGTATCCACAATGTGGGGTCGATTGTATCCATAATGTGGGGTCGGTTGTATCAATAATGTATCCATAATGTATCCACAATTTTGGCGAGGGAGGCTGAGCGGAGGGGTTTTGGGTGGGTTGGTGCAGGTGGCTAGCGGAGGGGCAAGGTGGGGTCGGTGAGGCTGGGTTGGTCAGGGTTGGGGCAGCTGATGGGACAGGAAGTAGGCGACTGGTCTGGTCGGTGCTGACAGCGATGGAAGGGGAGGTGAGTGAAAGAAAATGTGAGAGGAGAAAAAGGCTGTGTAGGTTTAGTTTATAAATATATCTACTTTGTATTCCTTGTCTCTAGCAATGCTCAAAACCAAGAAATGAGAAGGAGTAGAGAGCATAGGCACGAATATATGGTAGAAGAAGAGGCATAAAGTTAATTAATGCAGCATTTAATATATCAGGCTATGTACTTAACATGACTGCAAAAAGAATTGAAAAGAATGAAAGTTGGTTGTGAAAGAATGAAAGCAATTAGATGTGAGGGGCATGGTCATGTCGACCATTTAGTATTTTACAATGGAAGTCAAAATATAAAGAAAAAAAATACCGTGGTGATCAACATGACATGATGAATCCAACAATGTAGTAAAATCTGAGTTATGACATTCATAGCAAAAATTTCATCTGTCGCCACTTACACCGCTTCGAATTTGAACGACAATGGCAATTCTTGATAAATGGATCTACAATGGTCGGAGTTGGATGGAACAAACTTTGACGTATTAATCAGAAAATTTTCTAGATCATTTTTATGTAAAAATATCTATATATCAAAATTCAATAATTTGTACAGAAAATATGCTGACCGAGTTTCGAACAATTTTTGACGTATGATAAATTCTGTTGGCCTTATTTCAATGGACGCATTTCAAGCATCCTGCTTTCGCTGTCAAATTTATTATTATTATTATTATTATTATTATTATAAAATAAAGTTTATTTCAAAATCTACGTTATAATTCTGATTTAAAAATGTTGATAAATCTACGTCATTACAATTCGTTAAATTATTTTGTAAACACAATGGCTTTCACAAGAGTTCCACCTTCCTTATCTACCTCTTTTCCTTTTCCTTTTTATCTCTTCAAACTTTTTGCAATTTCCAAAAACTCTTTTCAAACTGCTTTTTGTGGCAATTTTATCTCCAAGATTCCACTAGTTTGCACCCATTCCTCATCTGCCACCTCAACAATAACCTAGATTGAATCTACTCGCTTTAGATGCACCATCAAATCTATCAGACCCACTATCCACTCTACCGAGTTTCCTTCAAATCTGCCATATCAATCTCCATCATATTCATTTCTTTCCATCACCCCAGAGCTTCATGAGATCTACCCCATAATTTCCAAATCCAAGCCCTCCTCATCGTTACCTTACCAAATAAGGCCATGGTACTCGGAACCCCATCATATCTTTAACTTCTCTATCTCTGTGTAATCAAAATCATTGGCTCTTCAAAAAATTCGACCGAACACTTATCATATCTGTAACACTCTCTATCTAGAGGTCAAAAGATGAGCGCTACAGATGATGTGTTCAACGGTAGTATTAACTTCTAGAGACAAAATATGGCAATGTTAATTGTATCCATAATATCAGAAGCACTTGAATATGAACAAAATCATAGATTTCAAAAATAACATTTTGCTGATTACATTTCAAAACAATATCGTATCCAAGTTGCAAAAACCCCCTAAACATTTTCCAAGCAATGATCAAATATAATTTACAATAATACGCCAAGAGCGACATATGACGATGCCCGATTGGATGATCAAAGCAATATAGTCATATTTGACTTAATACATAGCGGAATAAAAATAAAATAAACTATAGTTCCTAAATAGCTATCCGTCAGCCACGTGCTTTCTCTGGAAGCTTTATTCGCCAAATCTACGAAAACCTAAAAACTCAACCCTCAACCTACTAGAATCAATTTTTGAGCACCCGAGAGTTTAAGGGGAAACAAAAATTTCAAGCCGGACATAAAGCCTGGTGTGAATAATGCTGTTCATATTATTATTTATATTAAGTGAGACCACGCTGCTTAGCGGAATGGGTTTCCCCTCACTAACATTCCTTTAAAACATATTTTTTTCAAAAACTTTACTTGCAACCAAAACTAGTTAAAATCTGTAAATCATCATTATGTAAACACACATATATATCAAGTAATAAATGAACTATCTATTCTTGCACATTAGTTTAGTTTGTCTAACTATTAATCATTGGCTGACTTGGGCCTACCAGACAACATATCGAAATTTATCTAACATCTGTTAGACACTCCTCTTCTTCTGGACGTTCTGCCCTTAACTATCTGTTAAATTATTCTCTTTTGGATGGTCTGTCCTTAACTTATCATCTTCTAGGTTCACCCGATCCTAATGGTTTTGCAGGCACCCCAATAACCTATCTGTATAAAAACATATATTCTTTTCTGTATGTATCCTTAATTTTAATTGTACCTATGAAAAAGCCCCACATACTGGAATTTTGGACTAAATTAGCTGGGGCTAATACGTAATGTATAAGGCGTAGCCCTATACCATCTAGTATTCTAATATCTAAGTAATTTTTAATTAGGGATATCTTCCAAAAAAGTTCCTTGAAAACCTTTTAAAAATGATAAATCAAACTCAAACAAGGAAAACATACAATCTCTATGCTTTACTCAAAATCACCTTGCCATGTCATACACATACACACACTTTACAAATTTTAGTTGATAAAAACACTTAAACCTTTGAAAGCCCCCCTCCAAATCTATTAAAAGTACCTTCGAAACCATTGAAAGTGCCCCTTTCTAAACCATTGAAAGTACCCCTTTCGAAACCATTGAAAGTTTCCCTCTCAAAACCAAGTAAAACCCTTTCTTTTATTTAGGTAAAAAGGCCAAAACCTTCCTTTCAACATTCTCAAACCCCTTTAAAACCTTTGGAATTCTTTCCTTCCGAAAGCTTTAAAACCTAAGAAATCTTTCTTTTAAGACCAATAGACCGTGCTTTTCGAAATCCATGGAAAACCTTTCCGTTCGAAACCATCGGAAAATCTATACCATTCGACTCCTTTGAAACCATTGGGGAACCACCCCTTCGAAACCACTTTTAAAACCTTTCAAAAGCAACAAATATAAACCTTTTGAAAGCACTTGGGTTCAGTTTAGAACATATGGAAAACACCTTCGAAACCAATTTAGATTATATTTCAATTGATCAAAATGGTCACTAAACCAATGAAGTCGAAAGCCATTCTTCCGAAAGCATTTCTTAGGTAAGAAGTGATGGTATCGAAACCATCCCTTCGAAAGCATTGAAGAAATGGGCAAGATTTTAAAACAAAGCAATCCCTTCGGTACCCTTTGGAACGAAAGGTAAAATGGCGGCAGCTAGGTGTTTTGACTTAGTCGAAAGTAATCATTTAAAACAAAGGCACAACCCAATCGAAAACCATTTCCTATTAAACCATTTGACCTGTTCAAAACCCAAACAAGTTGAAAGCATCTTAGTTGAAAGCAAGCAGGAGCAATTTCATTTAAAAGCAAAGTAAAGCCTCAACCCCTTCGGAACCTATGGTTTCGACCCTATACCTTTTGCCCGCATCCAATTCACTATGTACCAGTTCTCTAATACCACTTGCAATGGTTTCAACTATGTCAGAGGCGAAGGAATGAAGGCGGAACCTAGTGCTTAAAGCATCGAAACAGTGAAAAACCTATTTATTTGTACTTGTAAACTTTTTCTTTTGTAACTAACCTGCCTTGTTTGTCTAAATCTAATTGGTTGCCCTTTACTTTTTCAAAAGTGCTACCAATTTCCAGAAATAAAAGTTTCCAATTATTTACAAAAAACCCCTTTCTCCTTTTTAAAATATATAAAATATTTAAATCCCATACCTTAAATAATTTTATATTCCCTCAAAACGCTTGGAAAAATCTAGAAAATCTCTTTTAATACGTTTTCTAACATACAAATTTTTATGTTTTATTATTTATCTGTAAATGATTTATAACCCAAAATAACATTTTTACTAGAAAATTCATATTAAATCCACGTAAACTTCCAAAAATTTCAAAAATTGAAACCCATCTCCAAAATATTATTTCTGATCTTCATTTAAATTCGCAAGGCATTTAGATGTCATTTAGTAGAGTTTTTACCTTAAAACATATAATAAAGTCAAAATGAACATGTATAAATTATCAACAAGTACGTGTAAACATTCCATCATTCAAAAACATGGCAGAACATTGCAAAATATTATGGATTTATACTTAAAATCGAAATCGAAACATATTAGAGATGTAAGCATTATTCACCTTAGCTTTTGCGATTAAAGAGATTGAGATATGAATAGATTTGATTTGATTAAGCTTCTTCCTAATTTTTCTCTATCATTTTCCCCTTTTCCTTGTTAACAGTGGCTGGACTTTAGTTTTAAGAATTTGGAAATGAAATGAATGTGTTTAATTTACACAGCCATGGGTAATAGATATAGGAAAGGCCTCTTTCCAATTTTACCTCTCATATATTTCATTTTAAACACTTCTCTAATTCATTGTTAAGCGGCACGACTACCTCTTTAATAAAATCAAATCTCAATCCCCTAATCAACACATTATTTTATTTAATTTATCTAATTAAATATCCTAAATAATGTTATCCAAATATGGGGTGATACAGACTCCCCTCTTTAAAGAATTTCGTCTTGGAAATTACGATAAGGTACACAACAATCAAACAAGAAGGTAAAACCCACCAACAAACATGTCAGGATAAGCATCTCTAATCCTGCTCTCAACCTCCCAAGTACAGTCCCTGTCATTGTCGTTTCTACTGGACCTTGACTAATCTAGCCGTCTTGGTCCTAGATCTCTTCTCATGTCTCACATCTATACCATTTCGCTTTCTAATTATGGTCAAGTCCGGTTCTACCACTATGTCATCTAGCACAGTTGGTGCAATAGCAATCTTCGGGTCTCTAATACACTTTTGGAGATGAGAAATAAGAAAAACATTGTGGACTCCTGCTAAATAGCTCGGTAACTCAACTCTATATGTGAATTTACCGGTCCTTTCAACGATAGGAAAAGGTCCATTGAATCTTGGTGCCAACTTTTTCGATCTCCCAAATCTGTCCGCGCCCTTCATCGGTGACACCTTAACAAAAACCTAATCTCCAACTGAGAACTCTACATCTTTCTGTCTCTTATCTTCATAACTCTTCTACCTAGACTGAGCCCCTTCATTCTAGCCCGAATGAATTCCATCTTTTCTGCAGCTTCCTTAACCAAATCTGGACCAAGAACCAACCTATCTCCGGTCTCTAACCAATATATGGGAGATTTGCATGGCCTTCCATACAAAGCTTCAAACGGTGCCATCTAAATACTAGTCTGACAACTGTTGTTATATGTAAAATCGACTAGACGCAGATGGTCTTCCCATTATCCCCAAATCTATAACACAAGCTCTTAACAAATCCTCCAAGATTTTGTTAACTCTCTCTGTTTTCCCATCTGTCTACGGATGGTAAGCGGTATCATCTTAAGCTTGGTTCCCAAATCTTCCTGCAGACTCTTCCAAAACTCGCTAGTGAATAAGGAATCTCTGTCACTGACAATGCTACTAGGAATTCCATGAAATCTAACCACATTCCTCATAAACAACTTCGCTAAAATAGGTGCCGTCCTAGTTGACTCAACTAGAATGAAATGGGAACTCTTGGTCAATCTGTCCACCATGACCCACATACTATCATTTCCTCTATTCGACCTTGGCAACCCGTCAATAAAATCTATAGAAATACAATTCCATTTCCATACTGGAATATCTAATGGCTGAAGCATCCCACTTCGCTTTTGGTGTTCGGCCTTTGCCTGTTGGAAAATCAAGCATTTCTTATACACAAACCAGTATCTCGCTTCATACCTTCCCAAAAGAAACTCCTCTTCATATCCTGATACATCTTAGTACCTCCTGGATGAATAAGAACTTCGAACAATGGCATTTCTCTAAGACTTCTTTCCTTATTTTCCTACACTCGGAACACATAATCTTCCTTTCTTTCTCAACCACCCATTCTGGTCAAGACTGAAGTCCTTCAAGTCATCGCTTTCGGTTCCATCTTTAAGCTTCCCGATCCATTCTGCTAATACCGAATACTTTTCCTGCTTAGAAGCAACCTTTTCGATCATCACTGGTCGAACTTCCAAAAAAGATAACACTACAGTATCTTCGCTAGACCCAGCCTTAGATCTCCACTGCACTATACAATCTGCTAATGCTTCCAAATCTTTCCATTCAGCAATCATCACCAATACGAAATTCTAATGTTTCCTACTAAGTGCATCTGCCACCTTGTTGCCTTTCCCCAGTGTATACTAAATCCCAAAATCATAAGCGGAAATAACTCTAACCGATTCTGTTGTCTCATGTTCAGCTCCTTCCGAGAGAACAAATACTTCAGCAACTTATGATCTATGTATAAATCAAACCTCTCCCCCAAAAGGTAACATCTCCACACCTTCAAAGCAAAAATAACTGCAGCCAATTCCAATTCATGCATCGGATACCCGACCTCATGCAGTCTGAGCTGTCTAGAAGAGTAAGTAATCACTTTACCTCTCTGCTTCAAAATAGCTCCTAATCCTGTTCTATATGCATCGGTATAAACCACCAAATCCTGTTTCTCTTTCAGAACAACTAATACGGGTGCATGTGTCAATAATTGTTTCAAACTCTAGAATGCTTCCTTACACTTATCAGTCCACACAAACTTCACATCCTTCCTGGTTAGCTTGGTCATTGATGTTGCTATCCTCGAGAAATCCTTAATGAACCTACAATAAGAACCAGCCAAATCAAGGAAACTCTTTGTCTCTGTCAATGCCTCGGGCGTCTTTCAACTATAACTGCTTTAATTTTAGTCTTTGTCTCTGTCAATGCCTCGGGCGTCTTTCAACTATAACTGCTTTAATTTTAGTCGAATCCATTGACAACCCTCTCTCTGAGACTACATGACCAAGAAACTTCACTTCCTTCTTTCAGAATTGACATTTCAAGAACTTCGCCTTCAGCTGATGCTGCCTCAATGTCTCAAGCACCACTCTAAGATGAACTTCATGCTCTCTCTTATCCTTAGAGTAAATCAAGACATCAACTATGAAAACCAATACGAACATATCCAATTGTTCTCAGAAAAACCCGGTTCATCAAATCCACAATGAAAGTCGACGCATTCGTCGGTCCGAACGGCATAACTAACCATTCATACGACCCATATCTGGTCCTAAACACCTTCAAAGTTATACACTATCATCTGCTAATATGAGCTGATGGAAACCTGTTGCCAAATCCAACTGGGAAAATATATTGGCTCCACTTAACTAGTCGAACAAATCGACATTTCTGGGCAATGGATATCGATTCTTTATCGTCTCTCATTCAACCTACGATAATTGATACATAGCCTCAATGATCCGTCCGGCTTAATAATAAACACTACTGCCGCACCCCACGGCGAACTACTCGACCTCACGAAGCTCTTGCCTTTCAAATCCACCAACTGCACCTTCAACTCCCTCATGTCCAAAGAGTCATGCTGCTTGGGAGCCTACTCACTGTTTTGCTCCCGAAACTAAATCTATTTGAAACTCAATGGCTCATTTTAGTGCTAATCCAACTATAGGCTCAAAAACATCTACGAATTCTCTAACCATGAAAACTCAACTCAACTCATTTTCTGATTCCATGACACCCAACAAAGCCTTCACTTCACCGCAAGAAACTTCTACGGTATAAGCAATCATGTTGCTACAATCTAGGCATCTAAGAGATATCTTCTATCCTGGAAAAATACCCTAGCATCATATTCACTTAACCAGTCCATCCCAAGAATAATCTCGAACCCTACAAAATAAAACACATGCAAACTGCAAACAAAAGTATGACCTAACAAGTCAAACTCTAACTGGTCACATCTCAAACTTAGAGTTGCATACCCTTCTATTGGATTCGCAACCCTTAAGGAAGTAACTAAATATATGGGTTCAAGGTTATGCTTATCTATCAAACATCTAGATATAAAAGAATGTGATGAACCAGTATCAAATAGAACACTAACAGACATACCATGGATCTAAAGCGTACCTCCTAAAACTGCCATTCCTTTCTTATGAGCTATCGGCTTAGAAGCAGCAGACTCTCATGCATACACCTTGCTCTTTCCAACCTTAGCGGGCTCCTTGCACTACTTCTTATAATGGCCTATCTGATCATAGTTGAAGCACCAGACATTCTTTATCCCGATCACTTCCTTAGCCTTCCCAAAATGACATTCATTGGAAAAGTGCCCCTTCTTATCGCACTTAAAACATACCACCTAAGACTTTCCTTTCTTGGCTGCTCCACCTTTCTGAGCACCCTTCTTGTGGAAAAACTTTCGCTTTTGGCCCTACCCAATCTAGACCTCCTTAGCCTTATTCTTCTCCTGACATGCAAGCATCTCCTTGTGCCTCAAAGCCATCTCCACAACCACATCACAGGGATCTCTAATATGCGGTAAAGTATCTTTAGCCAACTCAAGCTTCAATCCCCTAATGAACTTCTCATTCCTCTTCATCACTGTATCAAAAACAACATAACCATATCAAACTAACTCCTTGAACCTACTAGCATACTCCAGAACAGTCATCTCTCCCTGTTCTAGCTCAGCAAACTGCCTAATTAAAATGGACTACACCATAAATAACATGAATTGCTTCTGGAACCTCCTCTTAAACTCTGCCCAAGTAATAGTCTCCTCATCCACTTCCATTATCACACTATTCCACCAAAACAAAGCAGCTCCATGAAGCTATCTGGATGCTAACCTCCTCTTCTACTCATCATTGAGCCTAAAACTTGCAAAAATCCTTTCCTAGTGCAACAACCAATTCTCTACCTCAATGGCATCTTCCGTTCCAACAAACGGCTTCCCTCCAAGACTAGTGAAATCTTTACTTAACTTAGCATAGTCATGGACAACTAGGACCTCTGGAACTCCTCCTCCCACTCTCCAGCAACAACATCCGCTTGCACCATATTCACGAAGAACAGATACATAGCTTCCATTCCAATCTGTAGGACTCTAGCCCACATTCTCTGCTAGTGCCTAACCATGGATTCTCCTTGTACTAGATCTGGCATTCCCATCAGTGCCTTCCCCACTTGGGTTAAATCTTCCTCTTCTACCTTCAATATTTGTATTCAAATCTTGCGAGATACATAAAGATAACCTAATCAAAGATAAGAGACTAGAGATGAAGCGTATACTTATATATAGCAAATACAAGTACATTACTATAGCGTTATCCCATACCCCAATCTTACTCTAATTCCATAAAATTTTATTTTCAAAAACCATTTTTGATTGAAGTTTTTCATAAACCTATGTTCTGATACCAAGCTGTAACATCTTGTATCTAGAGGCCAAAAGAAAAGCGCTATAAATGTTGTAGCCATCTATAGTATTAACTTCGGGTGACAAAATACGGCAATCTTAAAGGTATCCAAATATTAGAAGCACTTGAATATGAACAAAATCACATATTTCAAAAATAACATTTTGCTGATTACATTTAAAACAATGTCATATCCAAGTTGCAAAAATCCCCAAAATGTTTCCCAAGCAATGATCTAATATAATTTACAATAATACGTCAAGAGAAACATACGACGATGCCCCTTTGGATGATCAAAACAATATAGTCATATCTAACTTAATACACAGCGGAATCAAAAAAAAAATCTATAGTTCCAAATAGCTATCCTTCAGCCACCTACTCGTATCTAGAAGCTTTATTCGCCAAAACTACGAAAACCTGAAAACCTCAACCCTCAACCTGCTCAAATCAATTTTTGAGCACCCGAGGGTTTAAGGGGAAATAAAAACTTCGAGTCAGACATAAAGCCTAGTGCAAATAATATTGTTCATCTTTATTATTTATGTTAAGAGAGAACATACCGCTTAGCGGAACGGGTTTCCCCTCACTAACATTCCTTTAGAACATATCTTTTTGCAAATTTTTCTACAACGAAAACTGGATAAAATCTGCAAAGCGTCCTTATGCAAACATACGTATATAACAGTAGTAAATGAGCTATCTATTCATGCACTTTAGTTTTTTAGGCTAACCATTAACCAGAGGCTGAATTAGGCCTACCAAACAACATATCAAAATTTATCTAACATCTGTTAGACACTTCTCTTCTTCTGTATGTTCTGTCTTTAACTATTCTCTTCTGGACGGTTTGTCCTTAACTTATCATCTTTTAGGGTCACCTGATCCTAATGGTTTTGTGAGCTTACGAATAACCTATCTGTATCAAACATGTATTCCTTTCTGTGTGTATCCATAATTTTAGTCTTACCTATGACAAAGCCCTACACGCTGGAATTTTGGACTAACTTAGCTAGGGCTAATAGCTAATGTATAGGGCACACCCCTATACTAGTCCCATATGGTATTCTAATATCTAAGTCATTTTCACTTAGGAATATCTTCCTAAAATTTTCCTTGAAAACCTTTTAAAATGATTTAAACCTTTAAATCAAAATCAAACAAAGAAAATTTATAGTCTCTATGCTTTACTCAAAATCACTATGACATATACACACACACAGACACACACATATACATACATATACACTTTACAAATCTTAGTTGATGAAAACATTTAACTTTTAAAGTCCCCGCTTCAAATCTATTGAAAGTGCCCCTCTCGAAATCATTGAAAATACCCCTTCTAAAACCAAATAAAACCCTTTCTTTTATTTGGGATGAAAGGCCAAAACCTTGCTTTCGAAAACATTCTCAAACCCTTTCAAAACCTCTAGAAATCTTTCCTTTTAAAAGATTTAAAACCTTAGACATCTTTTTATTAAAACCTTTAAACCTTGTCTTTCGAAACCCTTGGAACCTTTCCTTTCGAAACCATTTGAAACAATCAGAAAAACAATACCTTTCGACTCCTTCGAAACCATTAGGGAATCAACCCTTCAAAACCTCTTCTAAAGCCTTTCGAAAGCATTTGGGTTCAATTTAAAACATGTGGAAAATACCTTCCGAAACTGTACAAAACCGACTCTTTCAAAACAATTTGGGTTATACTTTAATTGAATAAAAGGGTAATTAAACCATTTAAATCGAAAATCATTCTTTCGAAAGCATTTCCTAAGTAAAGAAGTGATAGTGTCGATACCATCCCTTCAAAAGCATTGGAGAAATGGGCAAGATTTTAAACAAAGCAATCCCTTCAAAACCCTCTAGGTCAAAAGGTAAAAAGGCGGCAGCTAGGTGTTTCGACTTAGTTGAAAGCAATCATTTAAAACAAAGGTGCAACCCAATCGAAAATATTTCCTTTTAAATCATTTGACCTGGTTGAAATCCAACCAAGTCGAAAGCATCTTAGTCGAAAGCATTCAGGCGCAATTTCATTTAAAAACAAACCAAAGTCTCAACCCCTTAGGAACCCATGGTTTAGACCCTGTATCTTTTTCCCACATCCAATTCACTATGTATCTGTTCTTTGATACCATGTGCATTGGTTTTGATTGTGTTGGGAGCGAAGGAGTGAAGGCGGAACCTTGTGCCGAAAGCATCGAAACAATGAAAAACCTATTTATTTGTACTTTAAAACTATTTCTTTTGTACTTAACCTGCCTTGTTTTTCCAAATTTGATTGGTTGCCATTTTACTTTTTCAAAAGTGCTGCTAATTTCTTGAAAAAACAATTTCAAATCATTTATAAAAAATCACTTTTCTCCTTTTTAGAATATATGAAAAAGTTTAAGTCTCATACCTTAAATAATTTTATATACCCATCAAAACACTTAGCAAAAATCTTAAAAAATTCCAGAAAATTTCTTTTACTATGTTTTCGACCCAAACCTTTTATTATTTACCCGTAATTAATTTATAATCCAAATTAACATTTTTTAGTATAAAATTAATATTAAATCCACATAAAATTCTAAACATTGAAACCCATCTCCAAAATATTATTTTTGATCTTTATAAAAATTCGCAAGCCATTTAGATGTCATTTAATAGGTTTTTACCTTAAAACATATCATAAATTCTACATGAGTATGCATAAATCATCAACAAGTATATACAAACAATCCTTTATTCAAAAACATAGCAAAACATTGCGAAATATTTCGAATTTCTCCTTAGACAGCTTCTTCCTAGCTTTTCTCTATCTTTTCCCATTTTCCTTGTTAATTGTAGCCGACCTTTAGTTTTCGAAATTTGGAAATGAAATGAACATTTCTAACTTACACGGCCATGGGTAATAGATATAGGAAAAGCTTCTTTCCTATTTTACCCCTCCTATATTTCATTTTAAACTCTTCTTTAATTCATTGTTAAGTGACATGACTACCTTTTAATAAAATCAAATCCCAATCCCCTAATCAACGCATTAGTTTATTTAATTCATCTAATTAAATATTCTAAATAATGTTATCAAAATATGGAGTGTTATAAAATATGGAGTGTTATAAGATCTGAGCAACTTCGCCTTTCTAATGTCAACCTGTTTGCTAAATCTGGCCACCACACTCAAACCCTCATCATCGCCTCTCCATCGCCAATAGCTCTGTCGCTCGCACCTGACAAATTGCTGCAGATTCATGATTTCCAACCCACTTTTAATCACTTGTTGCTCACACTTGTCAAACATACATCACAGATCTGAATTCATGTCCTCATACAAAAGAACATTTTTTAAACCTGGGTGCTCCCTTAACCATCATGACCAATTATTTCTCTCCAAACTCAACAACTCCAACCTTATCTAATCCATTAAGAGAAGCTATAAAAAGATTTGCTACGGTTGTCTCAGGAGGTGCTCGAACGCATTCATTCCAAAGCTTCTAAAATTTTACAAAGTTGGGGTTTCTATTAAATTTGCCGATGAAGAGACTAGCAATTTACCCCTAGTTAAACATTCAAAGAAAACAAATCGAAAATGAAAGAAGTAAGGAAGGCATTCGATAAATATTCATCAAAAGCAATGATTGATAACGGCTTGATAGATAACAAACTCATACCACTTCGACTACACTATGAACATGATTTGTTAAGCTTAAACAACATGAAAATGGACCAGTCCTTTGGTTCCCAGTGTGTTTCTACATGGACCCTTGATTTTGATCCTATAACCGACTGTACCATCATGCTAATATGGATCTTGCTACAAATTTGCCATTGCATTTCCACTGTAAGAACAACCTAAGACACGCAGATCATTTGATTAGTAAGCTACTCAAAATGGATGAAGCGACGACTAAATTTAATTTGTATAAGTTTGGAACAATTTAATGTTGAAATTGACATTTCTAAACCTTTGATCTTGAGAATATTTCTAAACATAGGGAGAATGGGAAATGGATTAATAATATTAATGAAATATCCCTAACTATTGTGGAGAGTGTATAAGATCGAGGCACAAAATAATCAAATATGATATTTCAAAAACTCAATCATAATATAATGGAAAGTGTAGTTCAAATAGTGTAAGGAAAAATATAGTCTTTTTAACACAACAATTGACACGATTATACAACTCTCACTAACGGATCCCTAAAACAACATCCTCTACACTTAGATCATCACAAAATTTAGTTCACATAAACTCTACACGGTTTTATCATGAAAAACAATCCTCAAATCTTTACACATATACCAACTCTTCCAATTCAAAATTAACAAAAAGTCTAACATCCTTATAAAATAAATCAGCTAGGTCCATCATGCAAATTTTCCTAACCCAAATTAATCCAAACAATATGAAAGCCTAACTCACTCAACCTGATAACCTTCCTCCAACCCAAATTAGCTATATCGAAGAAAACGCATGCACAGTACCTGGAACCAACCCAGAAATACAAGCTAATAAACTCCTCAGGCATAAGTTGAACCTATAATAACCACTACTTCACACTCTCTTCAACCAGCCCAACTCGTTCCTACATTAGCCACTAACCAACTCTCTTCAAAATTATTAGCCTAATTCCCTACCTCACAAAATCCATCGCATATTACTCAACATGGATGCTCTGCTTACCCCGTATTCAATTAGCCACAGCCCACACTTTATTACTCTCGAGTTCATCAAGTCAACCCCACTCGACCACTCATCCCTAACCTACTGCATGCCATTCATATATCTTGGCCCATACCGAACCCCAATACCTGACCTATATTTCACAACAAACAATAAATAGTTTAGACACATTTACTTCCCTAAACTTCATTCAATAACACAAACCTATTTCTCCAAGCCATTACCCCACTAGAAACTAATCAAAATGCTTCAACATATACGTCAATTCCAACTTCTAATAAATTTGATGCACTAAAAACTCCACATTAGAGGAATATATAACATATAGGACATGGCTAGGAAGAGGAAACCCAAGAGATGGAAGAGGCTAAAGCTAATATTCTACTCTTCAACTTCATCAAAAATCCCTAAAGAAAGGAAAGATCAAGTTGATGATTGTTATGGCCTCTAATCATTTAATGAATAAGAAAGCAATATGAGGACGGTATGTACTTCATTGACTCAACGAAAAATAACGAGCAACTTAATGGTTAAGGAAAGCATAAGAGAGTTGGCGTTGACCGCTCATAGTGATTATGAACCCTCCTCGGGTATGGATACTAATCATTACTCTTATGATATTTTAAAAATCCCTTTTAAGAAGTAATAAAAAGACATGAAGACTCTATTCCTAAATTTAGACATGTCTCGGTTGACAAATTATTAAAAAAATTTACCAAAAATGATATGGGTACTTTAGATGAGCTAGTTAATGATGGAAATATAGATAAAATGACTTTGAACATTAACTTCTTTAGCTATGGTGTTTGAGCAATCCAATTTTCTTGTCCATTATACCATTTCAATAATAGCAATGGAAGTCCCTTTGAAGGTGACGGAGCTAGGGGTACATCCTGAGGACAATTATATAATTTGTTACATATGTCTAACTTGATTATCAATTTTGTTCATAATAAAGGTGTTTGATTTCAATAATATACTATGTTATATTGTGATACAAGTAACTAGGTAATTAATTTCAAGTATATAATTAGAAAAATCCTTAAATGGTATGTTATGTGATAATTGTTACAAAGAATTGTAACAATAAGAAAATTATCACTACATAAAATTACATGTTTTTTTTAAAATTCCTAGTCAAGATGTTTTGAGACAGTATATCGATACATCCATTAAGACTAAAGTATATAACACTCTCCTAATGTTGGGCAACGTAATGCTCATGATTGTTGGGGTACCAAGGTTTTACGTACTAGTAGTTATTGGATAATAATAGAATGACTTACTCAAGAGTTTCTTACTGGTCAATAATAAATATGGTCAACCATGAAATCCTAAAGTGATGATATTGCATAGTTTTCTTGATTTGAAAATATTATTGAATTTCAATATATATGCCCACTTTGATTATAGTTAAATTATGGCATGATATCCATCGAACAACTATAATTGGGTCTGAATTAAAGCATTGAAAATAAAACGCTGCTGAATAAATTATTCATCTTCTCAGTTATGTGAGGTTAGTATCATAGTTAATTGTAGTCAACTCAAAGCCTCTGCCCAAACCAGTTTGATTAAATGCTATTATTAGACCAAGAATTTTGTTTGTGGATTAATTAAGTTGAATGTGGATAATATTGGAATTTTGACCAAAACCAAATTCCATGTCCTAAATTGATATAACGTTGACAAAGAGAATTGGTGTAAACATTAGTTACTGAAAGGAATCACTTAAATTGTAAAGCACAATTTTACTGATAAATATGAATAAACGACAAATTTGACCATAGTCTCACTCCATTAGCTAAGATGGCGAGTGAACATCAATATTTGAATTGTTCAATATCAATCACTGACTAGATCTGTAGTTACAATATCGTACAACGTGTTGACAGATTCTCCGAAGCACCACATGATTTAATTGATTCATAAATTGTTACAAATTAATTAAATTAATCGGTAAGTTCCAAAGTATTAATTAATTGTTTATTTATTTGATGTATTGGATGTCATTAGCATTTTTTTGATGCCATTAGCATTTAATTGGATGTATATATAAAAATTGTATAAGTACAAATCAATACGCTATATGGATGGGCATTTCAGTTTGATTCAAAAGTAATTATTTGCTAAATGTTTTGGTGATGTGCACGTAAATGTGCATTTTTTTCCCTTCTATATGCAATCTAATTTGATAAAATAAATGAGAAGATAGGGTATTTTAACATGTTTAGACCAATATTTAAATTATTTTCAAATCATCATTTATTCATCTTCATACAGGGGCAAAATGGTCATTTTTGTGCATATATTTATTTGTGAAAATTTACTTGGACATTTTCATACTATTTTACAGGAATTTGGATTCAAATGGAAGAGGTCTTCATAGAAATATGCATGCACAAGAGTTAGAGAACAAATGAAGATGAAAATAAATCATTTCATGCAACATGGAGGACATCACCTGCCCATTTACCATGAACCCCTATTAAGAGATAATGCACATGATTAAAGCAACATGAATGGAGGATTATTTCATGCTAATGATTACTTGAATGTTACATTTCTTAAGAGGGTATTTTAGGTAGTCCTCGAAAATAAGCATTAGGGTTTCAAACTTGTATAAAGACCACTTTTTCATGTAATAAGCTCTTAGCCTCCTCTTTAGTTAGTTTAGTTTTTGGCTCAAAAATAAACAGAAACTCTCTTTTCTTTTCATGGATACTTAGCCATTTTCTTCTTATGTAATTTTCTTATATGCAATTTAAATTCATGCTATTCTATTTCATTTTCTTATTTTTTATATTAGTAGCTTAGATTAATTATTACAAGTAGTTTAGCTCTCTTTTTATTTTGATTAGCTTCCATTTTCCTCTTGTTTCTTGTTCATGTTGAACTCAACATTTGTTGAAATGATAACAAATATGACTATTTTATGGGTAAAGAAGCTCTCTCAATCATTTAGATTCAACATTTTGATAATTTTTGATCTTTTTTGTGCTTAATGGAAATGTTTGAATGGGTAAACATCCATTGTTTTAACTTTAAATTTGATAGCCTATGTTGTTGACACCAAATAGGATATGCTTAAACAAACATAAGTACAAATTACCTCTTCATCTACATATGATTTTTGTAATGAAGTGACTTTAGAATTATAATTTTATGGTCTATAATTACCAATCAATATCAAATAGATCATGTTTAGAATAGATTTTATTTTCAATTTCATTATCAATTTTCATGAGAGTTAACAAGTGGTTTGGTGGTTGTATTATAGTTTGATGGTTTATGTTGGGCTAATTAATAGCATGAATATGCCATACTTATGATAAACACATCAACTAAACTCACTAATGACCAAAAAGAGAGATCATAATTTTATGTTGTGCTGATTTATGTTATCATGAGAGTGGATTTATCTCTAAATTGTCTTTTAATCTCATATTTTCATTCACATTTGTAGTAGTTAGTTTTTGCAATTTTTTGTATTTAACAACACTTTCAATTCTTGGTTTAATTTGATTGAATAGAAAAATCTTAAAATCAATACAATTCCTTACGGATCCACCCACACTTGCCAGGTACTAAAATTATACGCCGTGCACTTGTGGTTGTTTTTAATTTAATTTTTTTTGGCTATTTTCTAATTCGGTAGAAAGTTAGTCGATAAACAAGTTTTTGGCATCGTTGCCTGAAAATTAATTTGATTTTATTTCTATTCTTTGAATTATTTTTTTCGATTTTATTGTGCGTTTGCTTTTTATGTTAATTTGCATTAGAAAAAAATATTTTGTGTTGTGTGTTTGTTGTATGATTTTTTTTCATTTTTGTTTGTATGCTTGTAGCTTTTTTAGTTGCTTCTGAATTTTTATATATATAAAAAATGTCCATAATTTCATTTCAATTTTTTTTATTTCATTTGCAATTTACATTTCAGATATTTATAAGAAATTCATTTCTGCTTTTGCTTTTTCATACATCATATAGAAACTTCTCTGTTCATACATACATACTCAGTGCAACAGTGCACTGTATCACCATTTGTCTCGACCATCCACTACTTCATTTCTACATTTCCACTTCTCTGCTTCACTGCCCCTCTGCCTTGCAAAAATCAACATCAGCCACAGCAGCAACCACTGCCTTATACAACTACTAGCATCACCTGTCAATAACTGCACCTCTACATTAACCTACCATATATCTGTGCACGGCCAAATATCTGTCTAACCATACACTACACAAACCCTCAACCAGTCAGTTGACACTTCCAAACTTCACTCCTCCACCATCACATACAACCATAATTCCACATACACGACTGCCTTTCTCATCATCATTTTCACTAACCATTCGCTGATCAATATCAGATCATCAATCAAACAACACCACCTACCATATCATAAAACAAACAAACATTAACACACTGCCATCCCCATCACAAAGCCTGTACAGTAATACCAATAAAAAAACCACCCAGACCATCAAAATTCACTGATCCAAAACATTGACATCATCACCATCAAACTTCATCACCTTGCTTACAACAACCACCAACCAGTCATTCACTTCCACCCTCCCCTCCTCTCTACTAACTTCCTTAACTACTTACCGTTAGTTCTTGAGATGATGATTTTGATAACAACAACCTTAGGACTTGTTATAAAATATAAATACTAATATCTTTGTCTAGATATATATGTCTATGCAAGATATATATGCAGATACTTAGAATGAAAACTATACGGTATAGAGATTCAGGACCGATGAATTCAAGATTGAAGAAATCAAGACTGAAGACTTATGAGTATCAAGAGTCCAAGATATTAAGTTAAGTAATAGAGTCTAGATTTAAGTTGAAACTTCATAATAGCACTAAAATCTTTATTCAGAGTTTAATTGTGGAATGGAATCCACCTTCTTGCTTCAATAATGGTATGGAACCCACGACCTCTTTAGTAGGATGGAACCCATGAACTTCTCTAGTGGAATGGAATCCATGAAATATTCAAAATAAATTATTTTAACAATTTTTCCAAAAACTTAAAAGTCATCTCTTGTTTTTTAAAATATCTCTTGATTTTAATATTTTAGCTTTAAATCTAAAAAATATATTTCAAAGAATTCTATACATAGTTTTTAATATTACTTTTATATTATAGATTATATATTTTATGATTACGTTCTAAAACTCTTTTATAAGTTTAAACTATATTGAAAATGATTTACAAAGTTTAGAAATTATTTTGACAAGTTTTATAATAGAAATCATTTTAAATAAAAATTAATTTTCAAAAATAACATAGGCATGAAGACATCCATATACCCCCTATGTCGACATGGTAGCTATAGATTTCAAATTTTAAACTTTCAAAAGATGTGTCTATCCGTCATAACCTTTCGTAAATGGACATGACCCTTGTTCTCCTATATATACCAGTTGTTTTCAGTAAATTTTAAGTTAGTTTTTCTTCATTTTCTTCATTCCTTCTTCTCTATTCAAATGTTCTCATATATTTCAAATGCATTAACAAAATATACTGAAATCCAAAGTGAATCAAACTCGATCGTCTCTAGTTTGATTCTCTGCCACTCTCTCTCAAAGATTTAAGTGATATTCTGAGTTATAGGATCACTTGTAATCAAAGATTGAAAGATCGAAGTGTATTGATCCTCTCTCTATCAAAGTGTGATTTGAAACGATGTGATTGTATCCATAAATCAATTGGGTGTGATTGTAGCCTAAAAATCAATTAGGCGATCTTATAGCCTGGTTAAATCAGGTTAGTTTGCCCTAGACTTGGAGACAAGAGGGTGTATTCATGGCCTTGAAATCGAGGTTGTAATATCAACATTATATTTGAAAATAAACCCACACAAGAAATTGTAATGGACTAAATGTAGGGTAAATCCGAACCTGTATAAAATCCCGGTGTGTTTTTCCCTTTACTGCTTTTACTTACTATTTGCATCCATGTCTAGTTCTGTGATTATCTCTGTGTTTGTGAATTGCATCTTTTTGAGTTTAATATAAAAAGATTTAAAAAAAATTCATAAAATTAATCAAATACTATTCACCCACTCCTCTAATGTTAATTCTGCTTTAAGGTCTTTAATCCGCATTACCAACATTTTGGTATTAGATCATTGGTTTTCAAAAAATTTATAATCTGATTTTTGAAAAGTTTTCAAATGGTTGCCAACACCGATAATGTTAACATTATCACTAATTCATTTTTAGAGGGTTAGTCTAGTGCCAGGACACCACTTTTTAATGGTAGTAACTATGCATATTGGACATGTAGGATAAAATTATATTTACAATCAGTAGGATTAGACACATGGACTATCACATAAACTGAGTACATTGAACCCACAACTGATTTGGCACAGTTGACTGCTAAGCAAAAGACTGATGCATAAAACAATTCCAAAGCCATTAATATTCTATTCTGTTCACTTGATAGGAATGAGTTTAATAGATTGTATGTCTGTAAGTCTGCATATGAGATCTGGAAAACATTGCAATTTACTCACGAAGGAACAAGCAAAGTTAAACAGACCAAAATAACTATCTTGACCAATCAGTTTCAATTATTCAAGATGAATCCAAATGAGTCCATTTCAGATATGTACAGTAGGTTTCAAAACA
Organism: Allium cepa; assembly: GCA_030765085.1. Lineage (NCBI taxonomy): Eukaryota > Viridiplantae > Streptophyta > Magnoliopsida > Asparagales > Amaryllidaceae > Allium > Allium cepa. Next base: position 53,878,153 of record CM060935.1, on the reverse strand, counting down.
TTGTGCAATCACTAATTGCATTAGGAAAGAACTTTTTCGAAGAAGATTAAGTTAGAAGAATTCTAAATTCACTCACTTTGGAATGGGATCAAAAGGCACTAGCAATTGAAGAGGCTAATGATATTAATACTTTAAAAATTGAAGAACATATTGGGAACTTGATGTCATTTGAAGTACAAATGCAATGGAGAAGAGAAAGCAAGCCTCAAAAAAGAAGTCAATAGCGTTCAATGCAATGACATATGGTATAAACTCAAACAGTGATGATGATGAAGAAATAGCCTTGATGACAAGGAATTTTAGAAAGTTTCTAAAATACAGAAGGAAGAACAGTACAAAAGAAATGATCACAAGAATTCTGGAAATAGTATTGAGACTCAAAACAATGTCAGATGCTACAATTGTGATGAGATAGGCCACTTAAAAAGGGTCTGCATCTATATAAACAGAAAATTTCTCCAAGTAACGATTTGTCAAAATAAGAAAGAGAATAGACTGCTACACTAGACGATTTAGACTCGTCCGCTAGTGATGAAGATTGAGAGATGGAAAATTTAAACATGTGAGTCTGATGATGTAACAACCCAAAACTTGACTACTTTAAAATATAATATTTAAAGTGCTTTTAAATTAAAAATAACTAAGGTTATATGATTCAAACAAAATTAGACAGGATTTAGAAAGAGAAGTATACATAAAAATAGTAACATTTGCCTATATCGACAAAAGTGACAAAATGCTGATTTCAGAAAAGTAAATTTCAATAGTTAAATAAATTATTTTAATTTATTTATGAGTGTTTATATTTTCAAATAGAATTATGCAAATTTATTTTTAAATTTGGTTTACACAAATAAATAGTTTAACTAAAACGTCAAAATGTGATCGTAAAATAATTTGTCGAAAATCAGCGTTTTATGAATTAAAAGTTGTCGCAACTTTTTCGCACCTTTATTAACATGTTTTAACATATACATTACATTTTAATGACTAAGCATGTTTACTTTTAGTAAATAATATTAGAAAACTTCAAGAAGTCATTAGTAAAAGTAAGTAAGAATTAACAAAAGTAAGAAAAAGTAAACATCAAATCACGTCAAATCAAAGCCAACATAATTGTGATATTCTTTACTTAATCTTTAAGTGACTAAGGCATAAAGTAAGGATGTGAAAGATTATGTTAAGTATTTAAAAAGTGGAATTTTCTTTATGTTGAAGTAAGGTTAGTTTGGTAATTTTATAAGAGGTTATTTTGGTAAATTTACCACTTCGTTCTTTATCTATAAATATCCAACTCCTTCTTCACTTTCATTCGCATTTCTTCTTCTTATTTTATCAAACTTCTTCATCTTCTTCCTTTCTCTTTAATGGCATCCAAGCCATAGGAAAAAATTAGAAAGAGATAATGTCAAAAAATTTACAGAATATTCAAAAGAAATAAATATTCATTCCCTTCAAATAAAACTCAATTTTTCTCCATAGTTTACTTCTTCTTCTCTCGGCCATAACTTCTTCATAACCGAATAAAATTAAGAAATTCTTTTCTTGAAACCATATAAAATTGCAGCGGCTACAATTTTTATATTGATCTCTTTTTCTAGTTTTGAGGTTTGCTATACCTGAAACTCAATTCTTTGAAGTACATTTTTGGGCTTTATTTCTGTGAATCAAAGAATAGCTCTTTTATTTTGACCATATCTTCCTCAATATTAATCAAAATCAAGTGATTCTTTTTCCCACATAACTCACAACCTACATGTTCTACCACAACAGCCTCACCACTTAATTAAATAACTCCATCCACCATCTTATACTTCGGTCATCACTTGCCTTTCTACCTCTTACTATGTACAACTGACATAAACGATCATTGAACCCTCCCTGCTTACCTCCTCCATCCAACCACATCACAATAGTGCATATTACCCTGTAGAAACAACTTTAACACCTTAAATTTCCCTCTACATCACCACTGCCATACATCAAACATCTACTCACTGTGCTCAGCCTGCTCGCTGTGCTCCTCATCATACAAACTTGCATTCACATATTGCTCCCCAAGTCACATATTGCTTCTAGTAATCTAACTACTGTTGCCACCATTAACCACCATCAACTTCGATACCCATCCTAAACATATCCACTGTCAATAACGTAAACTCACTACACAACTCCAACCATCCTTCTCCTGCTCCTCCTATTTCAACCACTTCAATCACTTGAACAACCACTGCAAACTACCTCATTTTATTTCTCTTCAACCCGCTTCAAACAGCAACCTCGAATAGCGACATACCACCGCCTCGCCACCACAAATCCTTCAACCATTCCCAAATCACTTCGAAACTGCTGCCACTCAAAATGATCCCGAATCACACCCAATACCGCGAGCATCCGCGCAAACTCCGATAACGTTTGAGGAAAAGCGAATTTAATTTGGTTTGTGAATTGGTTTTGTTCGTGATTTTAGAATGCATTTTGAACTGTGAAGTTGTGAGCTATGAATTGTTTTAAAGAATTTTTATTTAGGCCATATTGGCTTGAAGAGTTAAGTAGAAAATTGCTTTGTTTTATTTTTTTAATAGGTTTGTTTCTTCTAATTTAGTATTTATGTTTTTTTAATTTTTTTAGTATAATCCTAATTGAAAAAAAGAGTTTGCTCAATTTTTTTTAATTCGAATTTAGTTTTATTTTGTTTTACCCTTTAAAAAAAATTAATTTTACGCTTGTTTTTGTTTTGTTTTAGATTATTTTAAGTTCCATCCTTATATACTCAAAAAACATTTGTATATATATCTTTTCAAAATTTCAGGTTGCCAAAGCAGAAAATCACAAGGAAAAGAATTGCTTTACTTGCTAATAAAAAACGCCACTGGAAAATTGCTAATAATTCTGCACGTTTTGGTATTGTGCCATTATCTCATATTTTTATTTTTATTTGCATTATTGGTTGCTTGCATTTGCATATATATATATATATATATATATATATATATATATATTCGAAAAAATCAAACAAAAACCAATTTCATTATAGTTGCATCGTTAAAATTGTTTGTACCAAAAATGGGCACAACACTCATCGGATGTAATTGAAGAGACTAGAATGAGGAAGTAAAATGAAAAATGAGGCTAATCTAACATTCACACAAATAAATCAAGGATTAATAAAAAGAAAACAAGAATATGTAGTGGTTTGGTGCTATGGCCTACGTCGACTTTAAAGGATTTGATGTTTATTGTTGATTAGGAACTGCGTAACAATAGTACAATGGCTTACACTCAAATTACAATGGATTTAAACCAAGCAGCAACATCAGATTCCTTTTTTAGTTGCAACACGGTTGCTATTTATAGGTTTGAAACTGGAAATATCTGCCTTAAATCTTAGGATACCCTTTCTCAGGCATATGTGGGCCTACACGATCGATCTGGAGCCATTTGGGATCGATCCCTGATCGATCCACTTCCATTTCATATCGATCAAAAATTGCTCTGATTAAGCTACAATCGAATACGGATGTTCCTGAGGTGATATGCAACCTGCTGCAAAAATCTCATCGCATTTGAATTTTTGGTTATGGGGTTATTGATCAAACAAATTTGCAAATATAGAGTGGCTAAAGCCTTTGTATCAACGCCTTCATATTGATCACCTCATGTTGATGATATGGCATGCACGCTTTGTGGAGATCTAGAATTCATGCATGATGACCATTTCTTTTTGGATGACTGTTCCGTTCATATCTATCTGATCCTCTACCTTCCATATTGATGTTTTATTCCATTCTTTATATCGATCATCGGCTTTAATCTTCATATCGATCAAGTAGGTGATCGATACGAAATGTGAAGTTGTTGACCAAATGATGTGCGATCGATCCAGGAAATGCTGAAGTCCATTGTTATTAGTTTGAACCATATGGATACGAATGATGGATGCCAAGTGTTGGAGTTATGTTCATTTCATATTAATGCTGATGGATATGAAACGATGGATATGGATGGACGGATATGAAATGGGCGTGTTCCACATGGATCTTGATCATTCCATAACTTGAGCATATGAACTCCGATTGACCTAGAACTTGAAATATTGCCTTACATTTTTCTGTTTGCCATATTATGCTAATTGTGGGTCAATCCGGAGCACATTTCTATCAGTCTCTAGCCAAGTCCTTGGTATTATGGATTTGCCAAAAGGCCGGATAACATTTGCCCCCTAAAATACGTCTTGTGTGAATGTGACATGCTTTAAAAAGCTGTAATCTTCATTCTAAAAGGGCTCTATCCAATTTAATGAATAGTTGTTGTCCTTTCATTAAGAGATGCAACCCTCGGTTAATTTCCAATAGTACAAATATTAAATTGTAGACTGCTAATGATCATGCAGTTTTTTGTTGTAGTTTAAGGTCACGTGCTCGCAAATTGCTGTTGATTGTTCTGGTTGTTGCCAATTGACCATTCAATTCCTGTTGATTTGAAAATCAAATGTTAGTATGACATAATGCGCGTATTTTAACCCGACTCCCATTCTTGCTTGTACGTTCACAGGTTGTTATCAAGTTCCTTTCTTTTTTGAATCGTGTTTCGTATTGATCCTCACCTGGATCGTCGTGAAATCCAAGTTGCAACAACGATTGATAGTTGTTTTTATGCCCTACTCGTATTTTTCCTCTCTTAGATCGATCTGGAGTGCATCAAGGGGGATTCCGTATCGATAGTGATCGATATGAGATTGACTTACAAAAAGTGTGTTCCAAAATGGTGGATACTATTTGTTTCGAGTTGTTGTACAATGTGCTCTTTGTATCGATGGATACAAGAGATTCAAGCTTGAATTGGGATGTTTCGTATCGATGGATATGAGACATTGGATTCAGATGTGCTTTGTATCGATGGATACGAAAGACCAATGGGTACGAAAGGTGTGCCTCATTTCGATGCATACGTTGATCGATTCAATTGGTGAGGAAACGGGGATACGAATCGTCTTTTACATTGGGTACAAAGGAGTATATATATACTTTTCATACTTAGCATATTTTTCACCTTGCCTCTACTGCTATTTCATATACATTAGAGAAGAAGAAAAACTATAGAACTTTTATCCTCAAATACCAAACCATTAATCTCTAACCTAGATTCTTCGAGCTAGGTAAGTAATCGATAGAATCACGCTAATGATAACGAGACTTGAGTTTCGTGCCATTCCGTTCATGGTAATGGCCATACCCGGTGTCATTGGCACTGGAGTGTGGCTGGGGTGAAGTCGAGAGCATGGCTAATGGTCGTTTATAGGTTTGGAGAAGAAGGAGGGTAGCTAGAGAGAATCAATGAACATGGAGTCACTGAGTCTGGGTCTGTCTTCTCATGTGATGATCTTGTATTGATGCAAGGGGATCGATGTGTATTAATCTAAATAAACAAAGATTTGGAGAAAGTGGATGTGGTGGGAAACAGTTTTCATGATCGAGGCGAAGGGCAGGCATCTGGGAATAATGCAGGGAGTGTAGCTTGATGATCGATCCAAAATTAAAGTCCATGGGTCGATATGAAATGATCGATATGGGGAGCATTAATACGAATGAAGGCCATGGGCGAAGGGATCGATACATACAAGTGATCGATCCGAAGGCTTGATCGATACAAAGAGGTTATCATTATGAATAATTGATCAATATGAACGAAAGACATGTAATCAATATGAAAGCTTGCTTCAGGGGAATGATCTGAAATGAATAAGGATGGATATGAACATTATGACTTTTGCATACTCGAACACTTGACCCCGATGAGCTGTAGCCTTGTATATTGGACTCGACCGTAAAACTACATATATGATTATCCTTCAAATCACGTCGATGGAACTGTAACTTGTTAAACATAACAAATTTTAACGTGGATCGTTCTTCAAAGTCGGAATGGCACAGTTAGGACGTCAGCGGTGACGGTCACTCCGGTCGAATCTCGAAGTCTCGTCTCTTTACCATTTTTTAACTTTGTAGAAATTTAGAGTATTGTGCAGCACTTCACTTCACAACACGACCACTCACTTTGCACCAGAGGAATACGGGTTTCTTACTATCTAATAATGGTTTTTACCAAATTCAATAGCCATGGATCCTGGAAGCTCAGAGCAGCAAGAAGTTCAAAGTCCTTCATTCCCTAAAATAGAAAAGCCATATGTCTTGGCAGATACAGTGAATCCTGCTCTGAATGAATTACCGGATATAGTGATGATAATGAACCTAGAAGATTCAATCCAATTCAAGATTACATAAGAAATGCTAGGCATAATTTTCTTTAGACATGGATTGCCCTTGGAAGAAGTCCGGTTACCAGGACTGGAAGACGGAGCACACAATCCCCCGAAAGGGTTCACCACATGCAATAGATTTACGTGCTTGGCCGGAACAATGCCCCCATTCAATTTGTTCATCAGGGACATGCTATTTTTTCTAAGGATCGTGCCTTCTCAACATTAACTGAATGGATATTCTCTACTCAATAGCTTATATATAATATTTAAGGAACATCCCCTCCTTCCCCTGACTGTCGACGAGATCATATATCTATTCAATGTTAAGAGTCGGGGGGATAATCCCTCATTCTCCATCCATGAAGCTGTTAAGAATTTCCAAGTGGTGGCAGGTGAATGGAGCAAGTTAAGCTACTTCACAACAGAGTGGTTCTATTTGAGATGCCCATTAGGGTTCGCTAAACGATGGTTGGCCAAACGTAAGTACTATTACTTGTTTTGTGGTTATCCACATCAGGATAATATAGGATGATGCTGAATTTATTGCTATGTTTCTTTTACAGCTGTTATTCCATCACCCGAAGGAGCCAAATATAAAGAGTTAGTTAAAACACTCCAAGCAGTGCTGGTTGAATTAAGAGAAAAACGAAGTTCTCACTAACGACAATTTAATAGCCGTCGGGCTTTTAGAGGAAGGAAAGAGCATAGGGTTCACAGGGGTACCAAGAGTGGCCCTAATAAGACAAGGCGGAGGATGGGCCCCTGTTGTGCCCTTAGTCGAGGGAGCTCAGTCCCCGCCCTACATAATAATCATCGAACCTCATGGTGACGAAGGTGCAGAAGCCGGTCAGGAGCCCGTGGTCATGCCTTCGCAGGGCCCTCAATCATCTATGTTAAAAAGATAAGGCAAAACTCCTGTCCATGAAATCAAGAGGAAAAAGGGCACCAAAGCAACCCAGCTTGTTACTACTTCTATAGGTCTGATGATCTCTTCCCTACAGACAGAAAGTTCACTAAAATGGCTATCGAATATTCCTATCTCGAAGGAGGTACCATCGTTTCCTAATCTTCGGCTAGAGAGGGTCCACTTTCCTTTAAGAACTACCGCTAACTTAACCTCAATAGATATAGGGGAGCCAACTCCAATAAGCAAAGCCGCTACAATAAGTCGGATGGGGAGTTTACACATGCATACATACATACACTTCACGGCACCACACGACATTTCATCACATGCTTCTTATTCTCTGGCGATGAGTGACTTTATTCCTCTTTTCCTTTTCCTGATACAACGGTGAAGCAAGGTTCCATTCTTAGCAAACTCTGCTCTTCGCACCATTCATCTAGATCGCATTCCGAATCACATCATCGCGAGAGTGAGAGAGATTATGGTTGTGGCTACCATTCTAACCAAGAATGTGAGCGCTATGACAGGGAGAAAGAAAAATAAAACCACAGAAGGCGCCATTCCAGGTTGCGATATCCACCATCGAAAGGACCTTCTAATCCCTCTGGCCCCAGCAAGCCCTTTTCTAAATCTTTGCATAAATAGCGCTACCTTCTGCTCCAAAAACTGATGAATAGTGTCCTAAGAGAGAAACAACAGCTCCCACAATCGTAGAACAAACCGCCATAGAGCCAACATGGGAAGGAGCCATACACAACTCTAAACTGAAGAAATATTTTCCCAACACATGCTTCAATGGTTTCCATTTTGTCCCTAACTTGAAGAAAATCCATAATGACATAAAGAAAGTGCAAGACTATGTGCATGATTCTTACGGCCATGATCGAGAATGGGTCAAGATGGCAGAGCGGGTCTTGGTTGTGACCTTCAAGCGGGCCAAAGCGATTGAGAAACTGAAGGTGATCTGTCTCATAATGAAAAAGGTGCTCTATAGTAAAATCAAGTCCTCTTAACAAACTGAGATAAAAGATGGACAGAGAGCCGAGAAAACTAGGAAGTCCATGGAAGAAATGAGAAAACTCATATGGACTTGGTGTAAGAGATGGGGCATTGAGACACCGTGATTATCCGGGAGAGATATGTTGCACTAAAAGAGGTTGTCGAATTAAAGGCAAAGCAGGATGAGGCCACTAAAGAAAAACATAAAGCCAATAAAGTTGCACAGAAAGCGTGCAAAAGGGCAGTGAAGCTTAGGGAAGAGAGGGATTTTGCAAACCAAAAGGCCAAAGAAGATGACACCATGATTGAAAAGGAGATAAAAGCCACCGAGGCCAAGATGGAAAGTGAGTTTGAGGATCTTGTGGTCACCTATAATGCAAACGTCCTAAGAAATCATAACTTGAACAGGCTTGGTGAGGAATATCCCTTTCAATTGTATAAGGCCTGGAATTGTTTGATTGAGGATGAAAAGGCGATCCGTGAAGCTGGGACCGTCGATGAGTTTTAATTGGAAACTCAAGTATTGACCGGAGCCAAAATTCTTCATGGCACAGCAATCGTACTTCAGAGAGAAGACCTAGCTGCTAAATACCCAGAAGCCAGAGAAGAATCCATTGGCGAACACCATGATGCTGCTTCTAAATTGCCTCTAACATCTCAAACTACGCACATATTGACCCCTCAGTTGTCCTGGGGTATGATCCTGACGGGCCACATCTCTTTAATCATCAAATGCAGCTCGGAAGGCATGTCAGCCCTAAGAGCCAACTCAAGGAAGGTATTCTGGACACTTGTCCTATTCCTTAAAATATAGGAATATTATCAAAGTATATTACTAACATATTCTTCTATCTTCATTCAGCTTTAAATTCCACATCGGTCGACCATCCTGTAACTCAAGAAGTCCATCACGAGCAAGAGGCATTAACAATAGAGGCTACAACTGTGACGATCACTACTTTGGCTGGGAAGATGCATGATAGAGACTGCATGTTCGATGACCAACTAATGGAAGTGCTCCTCAGCAGCTAAAGCGATCCAAGCATTGAAATTCCCTTTAACATGGATGAAGAAGTTACTATCATGGGCTCCTTGGGTTTGACCAGCAGCATCCCAATGAGCATGCACGTGGATCGGGAAGAAGAAATAATGAAAGAAATTAAGGTTGAGATTGAGCATAGTTGTAGAGTGGGTGGAGGTGTGGCGGGTCCTAGTACGGTACCGATTCTTGCGGTTTCTCCATGTGGCACCAATATTGAGACTAGCGCACCTCATTCTCCTAGTTCCGAAAGTGCCACTATTCCACCAGCTTCACGCACATAGGATACTTCAGTCCCAATGAGCTCATAAGAGGATACCACATCGATTCCCTCGGCCGAATATAAGCCAGCTGGAGTGATCCGTAGAGGCAAGGGTTCCAAAAGAGGTCCGGGCTGTAGCTTGAGCAGTTCTACGCCAAAGAAAGTTAAAAGGGACAATATACTGAAGGCGTAGATCTACATTTTGACTTCGTCTTTTGTAGATGGTTGTAATAAGCTTCTTCTCTTTTGCTTTTTGTAGGCCATTTATTGATGCGGGCTTGGTCCCCTGCTTATAGGAATTCTTTGAACTGATTTTGTACTACTTTTCCAAAGAATAGTATGAATAAAATTTCTTCTTCGTTTTTGGCATAACCCTTTATTTTTTTAAGTATTTAAGCATTCACATTTTCCATTCAATGTACTCATGAAGCTTTAGTCTCCTAGTCGAACTTGAGTTTGGTCTCTAAGCCCTACGGTCATGGCCTCAGGTTATAATTAAACACTGAGTTGAGTCCCAACAATGCGCTGTATCGACCAATGGCTGGTACTTGAGTTACGACCCTAGTTTTAGGGATAAGTGACATAGTTAGATGGCATTCGCCCTCTGCCTTCACTTACTTTGATTTAACTTAGTCGAAATCGAGTCAAGGTAACACGAGTTTGAGCGGTCAGATCACATTCACTAATTTGCTAGCATTTTCATCCACACTCTAGGCATTGGGCCTTGTATGCCAACGGTCTACCATGCCTACTTATTGTTTATGATTACATTCACACTCTGGGGACATAAATTGTTTTATAGGTGATCAATTACACATGTTGAATGTTTATACTCTAGTCCACAGTGTGGGAATCTAGAGTCAATTGACAAATGGTCGGTCAACTATAAGGATCGGGATCTTATTCGCGCTCTGGGAATAAGGAGTTGGTTAAGGTTGTGGATGGTCTGATCACATCCTCCTTGATCTAGTAAGTGAAGTCATAGATGGACGTATCCATCTTCTTCCAGCTTGAAAAACAATAAAGTGAGACCATGGGTGGACTGGTCCACCCTCCTCGAGCCTGGAGAAAGGCGATGTCGTGGATGGACCGATCCATCCTCCTTGAGCCTGGAAAGAGGCGAGGTTGTGGATGGACAAATCCATCCTCCTTGAGCCTGGAAAGAGGCGAGATCGTGGATGGATGGATCCATCCTCCTCGAGCCTAGATTTTGGAGTTTTCACTTCAGCTTGCACTCTAGGAGTTGAAGTATGTCAGAGGATCATCATGTTCAATCCTTTTTTATTTTATTGTCGCTTACCTCCAAGCCCAGGGTTTTATTTAGCGAGTGATTGGTCAAATCACGATCAATCTCTATTTGAATAAGTCCAATCGTAAGATGGAACCTAGCTCTTCATACATCATGACGGTCGCACGATGCATTTCAAGAATCGGTAATCTAGCTTGATGAGTCTGCACTTTATTTTAGAAATAGGAAACTATGGCAAAGTCTGTTGCCTTTACAAGTACAAATTCTAAAATTGCATAAACAAAATCCAAAAGGAAATCATACTAAATGAATGAAAGCTAGTTACAATCAATAGCGATGGAGGCTCTCGTTGTTCCATGCCCTCGGTAAAGTGAGACCATCAACGGTCGATAGCTTGAATGTGTCCTCTCCAAGCCTCCCTTCGATGACATACGACCCTTACCATGTCGGTTTCATGTGCGAAGGGATGTGATAGATTCACTTAAGTACAAGATCGTCAATTTCAAAGGTCCTAGGTCGAACTTTATCATTGTATAATCGTGCGACTCAATTACAACGTGTGACTGCCTTTATATTGGCCTATTTATGCTTCTCATCCAATAAATCCGAAGATTCTTTGAGTAAGATGGCATTTATCTTTAGATCGTAATAATTCACACGGTGAGAAGGTACCTCTAGCTCAACTGGAATGACGGCTTCAGAGCCAGAGGAAAGTGTGAATGGAGTATGGCCGGTCGCGGACTTGAGGCAGTCTGATATGCCCATAAGGCCACGGGGAGCTCATCGACCCACTTATCTCCAGCCTTCTCTAGTCATTTCTTCAGAATGGACTTGATGATTTTATTAATAGCTTAGACTTGTCCATTCGCTTAAGGGTGAGCTATTGCCGAGAATTTCTTCTGAATGCGATAGCGTTGGCAGAAATACTTATACTCGACACTATCAAATGGGGCCCTACTGTCAGTTACAACCGTTTGTGGAAGGCCAAAGCGACAGATGATGTTGCGCACAACAAAGTTGAATGTTTTCTTTGTCATGATAGTAGCGAGAGGCTCAGCTTCTACCTATTTGGTAAAGTAGCCAACCGCAATGATAGGGTACTTTGCACCACCTTTAGCTAGAGGTAAGGACCCTATTATGTCAATTCCCCATGTGGCAAACGGCCATGGACTGACCATCTGGGTAATCTCAGTTGGCGGGGATCTTAGAATTCTAGCATGTTTCTGGCCCTTATCACATCTCTTAGCATAATTTGATAAGTCTCGGTTTATGGTTGGTCAGCAACACCCATATCTGAGTACCTTCTTTGCAAGGGCTTACCCCGATTGTGATCGCCACATTCTCCCTCATGCATGTCATGCAACACTCGCTTGATTACATTGTGGGCGATACACTAGAGAAAAGGAATAGAATATTGCCTCTTGTACAGGACCCGATCTTGGATAACAAATCGTGAAGCCTTTCGGAGAACTTGTCTTTTCTCACTCCTGCATTCAGGTAATGTTCCATGCCCAAGATAGTTTCTGATTGGAGTCATCCACGTCTCCTTCTTGGGTGTTGCCTCATGCACCCAGTCTGCCTCTGTCTGATCGATACTTAGAGCAGTAAGTGTCTCTGTGGGGATGAGTCCCATCCGCCGTGCTTCACTGATGCTAGCCAGTTTCACTAAAGAATCAGCCTTTTGATTTTTCTCTCGAGGTATATAGTAGATAGCATAATAGTCGAACTGATTTAACACTTCCTAGACCCAAGTAAGGTAGAAGGCCAATCTCCAGTCTCTGATTTGAAACTCTTCTTGAATCTGGCACACCACTAGTTGAGAATCATAGTAAATTTCCACAGTAACGACTCCCAAATCTTCCACAAGCTTCAGTCCAGCGAGCAAGGCTGCATACTCAGCTTCGTTGTTAGTTGCACGGAAGTCAAATTTCAAAGCATGGCATACGTATTGCCCCTTTGGGGTTTTGATCACTACTCCAGTGCCTGAGCACTAGTCGTTTTATGCATCGTCGGTTATAGCTTCCATATATAATTGGGAAGTTCGTTGGTTTTGGGCAAGTCCTCCGGTATGGTGAATTCAGCTATAAAGTTGTCGAAACTTGTCCTTGAATAGCTCACCTTGGCATATAAGTGATATCAAATTGACTCAGCTCAATGTTCCACTTGAGCAACCTACCAGACGTATCAGGTCGTGTCAGGATCTATCGTAATGGTTGGTTGGTGTAAATAGTGATCGGATGAGCCTGAAAATATGGATAGAGCTTTCTCGAGGCAATAACAACGCAATAAGCCAGCTTCTTTATCTTCGAGTAGTTTCTTTCTGCCCCTGTTAATCTTTTTCTGATATAGTAGACTAGTCATTGAATCTGATCCTCTTCTCGAATTAACGCAGCACTGATTGCCACTCTCGTGATCAACCGACTGCGACAAGATAGGAGGTGTTGAAAGATGTTGCACTAACGCCTGGAATGCCCCCTCGCACTCTTCTATCCACTTGAAATTCCGTTTTCCTTTTCTAATCAAATCGAAGAAGGGAATGCACTTGCCCATGGATCTAGAAAGAAACCAGCTTAAGGTTGCTGCCTTCTCATTAAGACTTTGCACCTACTTTACGATTCTGGGAGTTTCGAGATTCCGAATCGCCCAGATCATTCCAGGATTGCCTTCAATTCCTTTTTCATTAACAATAAACCCAAGGAACTTCGTAGACGTGACTCCGAAATGGTACTTCAGTGGATTGAGCTTCAATCCGTACTATCGGAGTATGTTGAACATCGTCTCTAAATCATCGATATGGTTGTTGATTGGTCGCGACTTCACAAGCATGTCGTTTACGTACACCTCCATATAACTACGCCATAGATTGCATACTGCAACACCCAAGAAGTGATGTAGGAAGTGCCAAAAAATGTTGCTGTAGGCTAGAAAAGGGAAAAGACAACACTTTCTTGGTGATGCATTTTTCCGCGTTGCCCTAGAGTCAAAGGCAACATCTTTGCGGTCCTAGGGCAACATCGGTTCTGTTGTTGCCACACGTACCAAATTTACTAAAAAGTGGGGCCCACAATCTGGGCCCCAACATGTGGGACCACATTGTGGGACCCACTAATTCTGTGGCCCACCTTTACGGAACCCTGTTGTGAGACCCATGTTCATTAATCTATGGTAACACTTTTACCATCCAATGGCAACACTTTGCCAGTTTATTACCACATTTAACATCACATACTACAACATTATATCATATCTATGGCAACATCTTTTGCAATTTAAATTGAAAATGTACTGCAACATTATACTACTGCAATATTATATCATGTCTATGACAACATTATACTGCAACATTATATCATATCTAATGGCAACATTACACTACAACAAAGAAATTTTCATTTCAGAATAACCAGCAACACAAGTTTTACTTAGTCAAGTATAAAATAACAAACATACTTAAAAACATAGCCAGTGTATTCATAGTTACAACCAGTACATACTAAATTCTACTTATTAACAGTGCATTCATATTTGCGAGCCTCCAGTGCCATCAGTGCCTCTAGTACCTCCAGTGCCTCCAGTGCAATCACTGCAGACGGTCGCATAAAGATCATCAACATCAATTTGCATGTCAGGGTTTGCTTCTCCTAATTTCTTAAGCACCCATGTCAAGTTCTCCCGAACTTTTTGGTTCACCTTTGCATCAAATTCATTTTGGACCTTCTTGTTCACCTTTGCTTCGACTTCGTCAGCTATATTTTCCATTATCTTCACTGCCAGCTCCTGTATGTATGTGCTTGTTGTTGGGGCATATTTGAAACTTCTGTAGACTTTGTGTGCCGTCCTATAAGCCAAGATGGACTGTGCGACTTTCCATCAGAAATCATTTCTTGAACAACTCCATCACTTCCTCCTTCACCTATTGCTTTTTCAATCTTTTCCTACAAAATAAAGCAGTTTCAAAATGTGACATTAAATAAAATTAACAATTCTGAAACAAATTTCTTAAATAAGAATTGTTTTGCAATATCTATTAACAGTTTTAAAATGGATTCAGAAAATATCCTGCTATAGGTTTCAACAAAACAGGATCTAATTCTACAAAATGTCGATGCGTAAAATGAATCATTTTTTGACATCTGATTGAAGAGAAAATAAAATTCTTACAATTCTGTACTTCATTACTGAAGTATCAGTCTTGTACACCTTTCCTTCTTTCCGCTTGAGAGTTTTAACAAAAAGTTCTCCATCTGATTCGTTGGACTGATACAAATTAAATGAAAAAAGTTAGACAACAAAAGGATATCAAACCAATTTTTCCAGAACATATATCACTAATCAATTCAGAAATTATACTCAAAGTCAGAGCAAAACTAAGGTAAATATGATTCCCTTTACATAAAAACAAATCTCGGTTTAGCCTACTTCCGACGTTCCAAATTATAGACTATGACACCACCTACTACCTTGAAAAATAAATAATAGGAAAAATAATCAGGTCATTTTGTATAGATAGGATCTATATACCGGTGTAAGGTTAAATCAAATTGATAGTTAGCTAGGATTTATACCTATGTTACAGTGATCAGAATCTATAAGCAATGTTCATATATACACATACAGTATTTATACCAAGCATACTGTACCACCATGTATACAGTACCGCTTTATCCAACTATTGCCTTTCTTTTCTGAATTTTTTTTTTCCAGTATAGGAATACAATTTACTTTATCTAATTCTAAAATTTGCACTTAGTTCAGTTCACATGTTCACTGTTGCAAATGTTCATTATACACCATGAAGATAAATTAGCTCAAAACTGTAGCCTTAATTGGTGAATAAACCAATGTAAAAAAGGTCTAGGTACCATAAATTATTCCTAATAAACCAGTAAGATATAGATATTATGTACATAGCAGATAAATCATATAATAATTTGTTAGTTTAAAGTAGCGATGACTATGATAAGTGTTTGAATAACTTAAAATTTAAGAAAACTGACAACCTGTAGTTGTCTTTAGGAATGATAAATAAAAAATGTAAATTAATGGCCATACCTGTGTCTTTCTAGGAAGTATAGGCTTCAATGGATCTTACATTCTGAAATACTGCAATATATCAACAACAATGTATTGTAAAAGTATAATAAAATGGAAGTGAACGTTGATTGTTACAGCAATATAGCAGCAAATGTCTTTTAACAGAAATGAAAAAAATTAAAACAAGGAAAGAAGTCGAAGTGCTGAGCCTTCTCTCATGCATTTGATTGTTCAGTTTTGCACACCAACCTTGCAAGAAATGAAAGAATTGGACTCTTTCTGTCAATATTTCAACATATTGTTTCGTTAAACTTTTTAGAAGTAGTTTCTAGAAAGTTTAAATTATTTTCACATGTTATTACAATATCGAATATGTGGTATCCACTAATCGAACTATGATGTTTCTATGGATTAAGAAACTTTTCAATCAAGAGACAATCAGGATTATGGGGCCAAGAGCTTAAAGCAACCACAAAATTGTTAAACCAAAATCATACTTTAACAATGGGCACACTATTTAAACAACACTATCAATCTCTTAAAAAAAGTAGTACTTGTACATGAACTTATCATTGAAAGAACAGTTATATTTGTAAATAAATGATCTAAAATGTTGTTTCCTTTATTTAAAGAAACAAACATGCTTTTTTTCTTATATTCTACTAGATAATACTCTATGGTGAAGTCCTTGTTAGAACATGGAAATTAATATGATAGATGATCCTTTTCGGTAAATATATTTAAGCACCAAACATGTATAAACATACAAGCTAGGATAGTATGTAAAATAGATAATGTGTCATAGGATTTAATACTCTATAGCTTTTATGAATCATACATTCCAAAATACTACATGTGTAATTATCCATTTGTTAGTTTCCTAATAGAGCATAGCTTTTATTATTATTGTTTTATAAAATCGAGATATTCTGATGACTTTAACATTCATTTCATCAAACATACAATACTTCATGTCTCTTTTCTTTTTAAGCTTAAAAGGACTTTTTTAGTTAAGTAATCATGTATATATCTTAAAATTTTGTTTATATTCCACTTTTATGAGGTAGGTATATTCTACTATTCTACATGTACGAGATGGTACAACATGTGTGTACTTAAAGATTGTATACATAAGAAGGCGGTTAAATTGAACATCTAGTTTTTCACTTAAGTTTTTTTCTCGTTCTAATAAACAGATGCATCAAAGAAACAGGCATACGGACAACCAAATTACTCAAAACTTCCAATAAAATTATAAGGTTCATAGGGAACATGTACTAATGATAACAGAAATGAAGGGAATTTCAACAAGGAGATTGGGTATTTTTAACGTTCCAACCATATAGACAATTATGTACTAGCAATCATAAAAATCTAAACTATCACCAAAATTCTATGGCTCTTATGAGATTGAAAAAAAGATTAGCTCACTAGCATATGAATTCAATTTACCACCTTCGACAAAGATACATCTATGTATTTCATGTTTTACAATTGAAAGAACAAGTGGTGTCGAATGTCACTATTCAAAAGGACTTAGCAACTACCACCCTGGAAATTATAGTAGAACCAGAAAAGATCCTTGCTTGTTGATGGGATAAGACTGTACAGAGGACAATTACCGAAGTGTTAGTCAAGTGGAAGCAACAACCAATTGAGGAGGCTACATTGGAAGACTACAGGAAATTAGTCGATGCCTTCCAGCTTTTGACCTTAAGACGATGTCAAAATTTCTAGGGGAGGGTAGTTGTGTCATGCCTCATCGCTAGAACCAGTCGCTGAAACTATCAATGGTCTAAGTTTTTAAAAGGAATGACCGAATTAAAATGATATGTCGTAAGTTTTGAAACTTTATTCTAGCAATAAGTTAATAGATAATAAATATAACCATTATTTAAATACCAACTTCATCATCTCCGGTTGAATCGACTAACCATCAACTATCAATTCAGAAATTTTTCTAGAACATATATCACTAATCATTACCACAACATTCAACCTGCCCCTCATACGCCTTTCACATCACCAACCAACCAACCATATTGCCTCTACAATTGCCGTCAGTTCCACCTATAGTCTGCCATCCCTTCCCCTGTCAACTACTACCCACCATCTACATTCGCATCCAGACAGCAACATCTACGACTTGCTCAAATTTCCCATACCTCCAAACTTCATGCATATTTCCATCTTCTTCACACTGCAAATCCTTCCCATACCACAGTTTGCTGCATCTACCATATAATTCCACTTCTACCTAATCACAATGCCTCCATTGCAAACATATTTCACCAGCACAACCGAGTTCTTCATCTACACGTTCAACAAACTCTACTTCAAAAACCAAATCACAAAACCAAACTGTCAAAACCACTTACCATGGCACAACCAGAGTGTCCTCACACTGCTGCCACCAAGTCAATCGTCGACCAATTCCAGCCTCGGCAACACCTCTAAAATCCAATCGTCACCAACACAACTGCCTTCCATTCAAAACTACGCCTAAACCCACGGCCTCGACTTCACTTGAAACTCCAATTCAAACACGAAGACCATAAACCACACACGCAACCCAGAATCGCCAATTTAACCATGTTCGCAACCGCATCGACCAATTCATGGCTTTCAATCATCCAAATCCCCTAGTCGCCTCATCTCCTGCTACACCAAAAACCAATTCAAACTCCCGAAACCCAATACGAGTCGCGAGTTCCTTGAAGCCAAAGCAAAGACTCCAAGTCGGACCTTCCTTAATCCCCAATCGCGAGCGACGACCTTCCACAATTCAGCAGCTAACCACATGCAACTCGAATGGACTTCAGACCTCACCTCGAATCAAAATACTTCAATTTTCTAAGTTGAAAATTTTGTGTGATTTTTGATTTGAGCTACGATTTGTTGAACTGTTGAACTTACTTCTGAGAAAATATTGTGGTTGATATTTGTTCGAAAAATTGGGCTTTGATTTTAATTGAACTTGAACTTGAACTTGCCCTAATTGAAACCCAATTAATCTTGTAAACTTAGAACTTTTAACCCTAATTGAAATCGCAGAGTGTTTGAGTGTTTGAGAGGTTGTGCGGCGGATTACGTATTTTGTTAAGTGTTTGAGTGAAACCCTTCAATATTTTGTTAACTTTTGCCGCTTTGTTTTTGCTTCCCTCGTTAAAAATTATTTTAGCCCACTTTTTTTCAGCCCGCACTCATTTTTTATAATATTTTTATAAGTCTATAGCTACTACAACATAGTGTTGATATTTATGCTAACATCCTGAAGCTAATGTTGTAATAGACAAAAATCAGCATAGCTATCGTTACATTGTAGCTAGAAACATCTTGTATTTTCGTTGCAATATGCCATCTATGGTGTGGTGATAGTTTCTTTGATCTGCTTTGCAAACATTCGGTTTATGAGACTTTAATAAGTTGCCCCAGCTTTTTTGAGTTCAAATGGCATCACCTTGTAACAATAAAGTCCCATATCAGTGATAAAGCCAATGTGTTCTAGGTCAGAAAGGTGCATCGGGATTTAATTATAGCCGGAGTATTCGTCCATGAAAGATAAGAGCTCATGTCCAGTTATTGAATCCACCAGTTGATTGATTCTCGGAAGCGGGAAACTATCTTTGGGGCAGGCTTTGTTCAAATCTAAATAGTCCACACATGTCCACCATTTTCCATTTGAATTTCTGATAAGAAATGGATTCGATACCCATTCTGGGTATAGAGCATCATGAATGAACCCATTAGCCTTGAGTTTATACACTTCCTCCTTTAGGGCGGCAGATCTCTCTGGATCCATACCGTGTCTTTTTTGTTTCACCGGGACGCGCCACAGGTCGATATTTAATGCATGGCTTATGACATTTGGCAAGATCCCATACATGTTTGAGTGAGTACAGGTAAACACATCGAGGTTTGTCCGGAGAAAATCAACCAGTTCTTGTCTCATCTTGGGGACGAGTTGAGATCTGACCTTTACCATTCTAGAATCGTCGTCATCGTTGATTGGAATATTAATTGTCAACTCCACCAGGGAGGCTTGGTATTCTTTGACTCCCTTTTCATGATCATTATCTCTACGATCGAGATCCTTAGGAGAATGGTCGTGGCACCCGAGCCTAGGCCCAGGCGCTAGTTGTCAATCCTTCAAAAAATGGACGCAGAGAGATTCCTCCACGCTTTTACCTTTCCCCTTTTTGCTGCACATCCTACAGTTCCGCAACATAACAGGTATATCTAGCCGCCCAATCACCATGTATCACCCCAACTTCATTATCAGTGGGGAGCTTCAAAGTTAAGCACCAAGGGGCAATCGCTGCCCTGAAGTCCGCAAGGGCTGATCGGCCAAAAAAACATTATAAGGGGAATGTATATCCAACACAACAAACTGGAACATTTGGACTCTCCGGCGATCGCAACACCTAACTTAATAAGTAACTCCACCATTCCTGTTGGTATGGTCGCACTTCCATTAAAACCATGTGTACGTGATTAGCGTCGCTTCCATCAGCATTTGATCATAAGCATGCTTAAATAGTATATTTACAAAACTTCCACTATCAACTAAGATTCTCTTCATCCAAAGAGGACCTATTTGGGCTGAAATAACCAATGAATCAATTGTAGGGGCCTCGACTCTATCGTCATCAAGGTTTCTGAAAACGATGTCGTCTTTCATCGTCCTTTATTGCTTTGTCGGGACCCCTTCGTTATTACCACTACAACATTCGAAGTCCACATGCCTAATTGAACTAGCATATGACTCCATTTCTTCCAAGCTTCGATCAGCCAAATGGGGAACACCACTCATAGTACTAATTACCAACCTCCAGTCCGTACATGCAGGCTCTTCGGGACAAGCTTGGCCTTGACTCTGATTTGGATTAGATAGACCTGCTTTACCATCCTACGGAGCCCAGACAAATTGTTCTAACTTTCTCTCTTTGATCAATCTTTCGATAATATCTTGTAAATGGCATTACTCATTAGTGTTGTGGCCATAATAATCATGGAACCTACAGAACTTCCCGGTCTGAATTTGTTTCTCAAATGATGGTTTCTAGGCTGGCCTCTATGCTGCCCTGTATTACAAGTCTAAAGATAAACATTCTCTAGCGACATGTCCAAGAGAGTATATCGATCGAACATAGGAGCTCTGGGTCTTCCTCGCCGACGGCCTCTCTTCTTCCGTTGACCTCCATTATCCTTCTGCTGACTTTGTTTATATTTGAATGTTCAATTGTACTTTACCGGAACTCTCCTCGGTCTGCTTCCCTCCAGCACTACTCTGGTTACCTTCACTACTGGGCCCCACAACGTCCTGCTTCCTAGACCGCCTAGCATCCTCTTTCCTCAGAAAACTGGGCTGCCATTACTTAGAAACGGTTGGTTCAAGAATCTAGAGTCAGTTCGGGAATCTAGAGTCAATTGACAGACAGCCGGTCACATCTGTTAGGATCAGGATCTTATTCGCGCTCCAGGAATAAGGAGTTGGTTAAGGTTGTGGATGGCCGGATCACATCCTCCTTGATCTAGTAAGTGAAGTCATAGATGGACGTATCCATCTTCTTCGAGCTTGAAAAAAGAAGGCGAGACCATGGGTGGACGGGTCTTAGCCAACCAATAACCAAATTCGAAATCAGGATTGATCACTTTAGTCAATACCATCAGAATAGAGTTGTCATTGGGATTACTGACTTCGATATAAGCAGTGTGGAACCATTCTAGATAATGCCTTAGAGTCTCTCCTGCAGCTTGAGTAACACTAGATAAGGTGTTAACATCGTTCGATCTTCTAGCATGCATACGAAACTGCTCAACAAACTTAGTAGCCAATTGGTCGAAACATGAAATAGATCTCGGTGGTAGATGGGTAAACCACATAGTCGCAATGCCTCCCAAGGAGAAAGGGAAGCTTCTATACTTAACCACATCGTCACCTCGAGTGGCATTCATAAGCCATTCGTATTTTAGAATACATTGGCTAGAGTCCGAATTTCCTTCATACATAAGTAAGGTCGGTATCTAGAATCGATGGGGTGGTTCCACATGTAAGATATCATCGGTGAACAGGGTGTGACTTCTAGAAATCCCCCAGTCATCATTAGTGAGACCCTGACTTTCTCTTATCATCTGGCGTATCATAGTTGGAATATCAAGCATCTAGATATGCGGGGCCAAGGCATGGTCAGGTTCCATGTCATGAGGATGGTCAGGATGCTGTCTACAGTCCGTTCCATGCCTCCTAGGCACCCAAGCTTCATGGTAGTGTGGATCCTAGGCATGAATGCAGTGACGAGGGGCTGGATCTAGTTGGTTCTGAATTTCGGCATCAAAATCTATAGTAATAGTAGGATTGTCATGAGTAGTGTTATAAGGAAGAGCCTCTCCTCAGGAGGAGGGTGCAGCTTGATGCCATATAGAAGGACCTATCTCGGCATGTCCAGGATATTGCAGCATACAGGTGCCCGGAGGCTTCCATGTAATTCTCATCTA
Organism: Allium cepa; assembly: GCA_030765085.1. Lineage (NCBI taxonomy): Eukaryota > Viridiplantae > Streptophyta > Magnoliopsida > Asparagales > Amaryllidaceae > Allium > Allium cepa. The sequence goes on along the minus strand of CM060935.1, from coordinate 53,855,903 downwards.
ATCGACGTCGTGTAGATCTGTGATTGAAGTCAGATGAAGATGAGCTTTCAAACATGGAATAAGAGGTATGCTTCCTTCTAGATCTCCCCCACCTTTCTTCATTCAATTGGTTCACAAGTTCCGTAACGGGATGGATCTGTTGAGTAAGATATTGAAGGCTTTGAGCGAGTTCATGCATGAGGGTCTGGAATTCCTCTCTAGTTACTGGACTAGGTGGATCTGGAGCTCCAGCTAATGTTTGTCATGTAGTAGTCAACTGTGCGGGATTTTTCCTATCCCTTCCCTCCGAATCAGCAGCGTTGGAAACGATTCTAGTAGTGCGCACCATATTGAATGTGGTTCTTCATAGATTTGGAACAATCTAGGTAGAATGGAAGGAACCACTGGAAGATGGATCTTGATCTCCTCCTTAGATCTTAGCAATCTAACAATGACAGGGGATCGACGGAATTGGATAAAATGCAGAGTTTTCTCAGTGAAAACACCAAAGTGTTTGCACTAAAAGTGGGCATTACACTTGTCGGATGTAATTAAAGAGATTAGAATAAAGAAATAAAATGAAAAATGAGGCTAATGTAATAATCACACCAAGAAATCAAGCAGTAATAAAAAGAAAATAAGAATGTATAGTGGATTGGCACTATGGCCTACGTCCGCTTTAAAGGATTCGATGTTTATTGCAAATTAGAAACTGAGTTACAACAGTACAATGGCTACTCAAACTACAATGGAGTTTAACCTGAGTAGCAGCATCAGAGTCCTTTATTAGTTGCAACGAGGGTGCTATTTATAGGTGTAAAACTGGAAATATCCGCCTTGAGTGTAACGAACCGCAAATCCATACCCTTTGAATCGGCAATAGTCCACACATGTCCGACCCATAAAGCACAGACTGACGGAAAGTTAAGAGAAAGACAAGAAGAGAGAAGAAGAGAAGAAAGAGAGAAGATAGAACCAAACAGAACAATATAGAATCTCACATTGCAGCGTAAAATATATAATACCATATCAACGATCTTTACAAAACAGAAACTGTATATATACACATCAATCAAAGTTCACCAATCAATCGATAGTTATCAACCAGAACAGTTATAATAACCTGTCCATACAAAAGCCGATAATTTAAAACAACAAAGCAATGCAACGGATAATCAAGCAAATACGGATGTACGAAAATGAAGATCTCCAGCTCTCCTATTGAAGCTCCAAAGGCACCAAATCTGAACCCGTAAATATACTCGGTCTGACCCGAGCATCGAAAAGGAAGAACGACCTGATCAGTCTGGTAAACCAGCGTGAGAAACACACTCAACTGAATTTATTAAATTGCCAAAATTTTCCTTAGTATTCAAAACAAAAGTTTCTCGTAAGACAAATCCACACATAAACACGAACATGTTTTTACCTTACCATGATTAAAATATCTCATATCAAACTCGTGTGATATTATACTATGGTCTAGTATACAAATAATATTCAAAATTACTGAAATCGTTACCATTATTAAATTCTAGCATATAGCCCAAAGTGGGTAATACAATCAAAATGGTAGGTACGTAATGGAGTTTGGATTTCCATATAAATTACCAGGTGAAGGGACTACCTTCCGACAGTACATCTCTAGAAGAATGTACCGAAAAACCATCACAGATTCTTTCTACCAACACAAGATCGGCCTACCTCTATAACTAGATGGTACCGAATATGTCATCCTCCGGTCGTTACCGACCTTTACCAAGGGCCCTCTAGCATACAAACCACAATAATCAGATACACGATGTCATAGCATGCAAAGATATATCTAGAAGAGGATGATCATATCCTACTGGGGAATGACCTACTTAGCCTTGCCGCATCTAACCGTGTTTTGGTCATTTCCAGCTGATGAGGCCTGACGAGGTAACGGTTACCTTTCACAATCACATAGCACATAACTTTGAGTGCCACACAGCCATTTTCTTTTGACTACCAATTGCCTTCCACAAAAATACAACTCTTAAGCTCATACATCTCAAGGAGGGTGTTAAGCTAAGAGAAGTTGCCTTCTCCACCACCACCGATGTATGTTTGTAAAAGACCAATGCACCAATTGTAGTACAATAGAGTTGTAATTCACTAGTTATTCCAGATGCTCGCCAAATCTGAAAAAACAAACAAACATCCATACAAGTTGTCCAGGAACAGGACAAATCGAAGGTACTTTCCTACCACATCCTGTCGGGAAATCCCTAGGATTAGTTGCGAATAGTCCTTACATTGGATATTTCATGATGAAGAGGCCACTGTTACTGGATGTATATTGGGATTTTAACCACAAATGATCAACAAGTAGTCCCCCACTATAAAAATCGTGAATATCAATATCATGATAAGCAATCTGTGCAATTCATTGCATACACGTTGGTCCAAAGTGGTTTCCAAATAAATCAGATCTCGGTTTCTTCGCACCAACAACACAAAAGCGTTTCACAACCTCACACAGAAACTAAGTCTCATAGACTTATCATGTCTCCAACTTTCAACTTGCTATCCTTTGGGCCAAGAAGGAAGCCGATAGATTGGAGCAATACTCCGCACTATACGAATCAACATCCTCAACACAAAGGATAATCAAGCCTACATAGAAGGCTACGTACTAAGTGTATGACTAAATAGTTCCTACATCAAATCGAGGAACTGAAATTTTGTCCAAGTTTGACAGTCGGTTATTTAACTATCAAAACAAACAAACAAATATTTAGCACCATATACAATCACTAGGCCCTTTTAATTAATCTTTTGTTAATTAAATCACTTGCCAAATATCCACTTCAATTTTCTTTAAAAAGATATAATCTCAAAGCCATTTCAATATCTCAACATTGGAAAACATTTCCATATAATTATTTAATAATAAGTAATTCACGAATCAATTATTTTCAACACTTAGAAAATATTGTATATACTTAAGTCACAATTAAGTATATATTTTATTCTATAAGGAAAACATTATTTTTAACATATTTATTCGGGTCAAAATGAATGTTGTGTAAAACATTGTTACGACAATCCAAAATCACTAGTATAGGGATTCGAAAATAAGATAGATGTATAAATCCCAGTATTATACAAAAACATTTCCTTTCAAAAATCATTTACTATAAGCACAATGTTATAGTCCATCCTTTTCCTTATTTCTCGAAAACATCTATTTCAACCATGAATGTTGAGATCTATGGTTTAGATACTTAACACATTTTGAAACATCTTTAAACCATTTAACTCTATTTAAAAGTATTCACTTTCCAAAACATTTATTAAAAGGTTATTCACTGTCCAAAATCGTGAATATAGATCTGTAACCAAATTCAATATTTCTACACATTTATCAAAGGATAATCCACTATCCAAAATCTGGATATATCTCCTTTAATAAACTTTTATATTTAACATAACAAATTCAATTTTTTTGGATTTATAAAACAATGTTTATAAATTCCATTTACAATTTTATAAAAACTTCCACTTTTAAAATTCTTTTATCATCCAATTCCTTTTATATCATTTGTATGCCAAAAAATCAAATTATAAGCCAATTACTTATAATTCTCTTTATTTCCAAAATCATTCTTTAATATAACTTCATAAATTTACAAATCTATAAATCTCATTTACCTATAAAATCCATTTATAAATTCATTTTAAACACTTATAAAACTTCTTTAGAATCCCATTATTTCGATTTATAAAAATTCAATTTTATAAATCTTCTATATACCGTTTATAATAATTCTGAAATCTCAATTTAAATAAACCAATTATTTTAATAATTTACAAATCCTTATTAAAACTTATATAACTCCAAAAATAATATTTAAGTGTATTTCACCATAAATTATAATTTTTATAACATAAAAATTATCACTTTTATTTATTTGAAACAAATTCCTTCCTTTATAACAATTCAAAATGTATATTTTCAAATCACTTAAAAATCCTTTTTAAATTCGAAATCATCCCTTTAACATTTTTAAATTCCAATAATAGGCCCAATGCTGCAACAGCACCAAATACATCAATCACGACATCCAAAACATCATATATCATATGATAACAGCATATATCACAATATGTGTAAATAAATCAATACTGGTGAGGAATCTAGGTGGATCCCTCCAACCTGCCACCTGCAACAAATATACATATTAGAATATGTGTACAATGTCTGCTTCAAGGCAGACGCGCGTACAAAGGGTCATCCGCTCATACACGGGAACATATAAGGTCATCTGCTCCACTACGCAGGTATATATCCAAATACTAATCAATATATAGATAATATATCATATATCATCCAAATAATCATTTTTCATCATATAATAAATTATTTCTCACTTATATAAAAATATTAGTGAGTCGAAAAGAGTGAGGTGTACTCACATTGATTGTAGTCGTTGCGATAGCGATAAATTCCGATTAAAATTAAACAAGCGTTTAATTACAACCAAAATTCACACTAGCTCAAATAAATCTCAATCCAGCTCCATAATGTAGTGCTCGCCAATACCGACCTAACGAATGCGTTTCGTCAATTTTCGACCTCGTATGAAGAAGTTATGGTATTTTAAACATTGTACGAATTAATATATAATAAATTTCATAATTTTTTATTAATTTTCAAACCCTCCCACATCTGAGCCGTTCGTTTTATCAGAGCAAATCATGGTCGTGATTTCCATCTTCTCCCCCAGGCAAAAGAACGCAAGTTAACCCAACCTAGCCGCCATCTACCTTGAATTGTCGCACCTCCTACTCACGTTTTGACGACGATCAAGCACAGCCGTTCGAAGGGTCGCCATGAGCTTCTCCTTCACCTTGAATTTTGTGAAACTCGGTTGCATCATTATCTCAAAAATTGTGTTCGAACACGTGGTGAACGCGAGCATTTTTCCAATGATCCGTGGTGAAATTTGCGGTCATAGCCGTTGATATCCTAGATTTCATCGTGCTCTTTAATTTTGTAGTGGGAGGTTTGTTGAAATATTCCATGGATCGGAAGAAATCAAGGAGGGAAGACGACGATTTTCTGGCTATTGAAACGTATGTGGCGGCTTGCCCTAGGATTGTTAGTGTTTGATGCAAATATAATAAAAATTGGCCTTTTATAGAAAAATCGATGACACTATTCATTCTGAAAATTTTCGAACTCGAAATGAAGCATGCCGCCTAATGTTTATATTGTTTTACCCGTATTCCAAATGCAATAGAATATATGTCGAGAGCCAATTCGGTCGTATTTGGAAGATAGATTTTCGAATCGACCATTTAAATTTAAAATTTACTTAAACGGATTTCTATGCGTTTTAGCTTGCCCCGGACAAACCGTAAATTCTATTGACACGAAATTTGAAATCTTACAACAATATAACATTATGGATCCAACGAAACTAGTTTTGTCAAAATCTGAGACTGTATGAAAAATGGCTATTTTTACTTGTCAATTAAATATTAAAATATTCAATTTTTACAACTTGACTTTTAATCCAATTTTAGAAGTTCTCCATTGTCATTCAAATTCAAATAAAATTTAATTCAACTTGATAAATCATTTTCATTCATATTAAATTCAAATTTCAATTATTTCAGCAATTTCAAATATTCAATTAACAATTTAATTATCCAGTTAAATCTAGATATTTGAAATATAAGTTATTAAACTTATAAAATTTACTTTTGAATATTTAAAATCAATTAAATATACGAATTTCAAATGACTGAAATTCTGAGTCATTACATCGAATCTTGAAATACCCTTTCGCATGCGTAGGTGGGCCCATACGATCGATCTGGATCTGTTTGAGATCGATCCCTGATCGATCCACATCCATTTTTTATCGATCATAAATTTCTCTAACTAAGCTGCAATCGATCACGGATGTTCCTGAGGTGATATGCAACCTACTGTGAAAATCTCATCGCATTTGGATTTGTGATTGTGGAGTTATTGATCGATCAAAGTTGTAAATATGGAGTGGCTGAAGCTTTCATATCGATGCCTTCATATCGATCCCCTCATGTCGATGAAGTGGCATGTGCGCTTTGCGGAGATCCATAATTCATGCATGAAGACCGTTTCTTTTGGGTTGACTATTCCTTTTGTATCCATCTGATCTTTAGCCTTCGTATTGATGTTTTATTCCCTTCTTCGTATCGATCATCGTCTCTACTCTTTGTATTGATCAAGTAGGTAACCGATACGAAATGTGCAGATGTTGACCAAATGATGTATGGTTGATTGAGGAGATGCCGAAGTCCATTATTATGAGTTCAAACCATATGGATACGAATGATGGATGTCGAGTGCTGGAGTTATATTCATTTCATATTGATGCTGATGGATATGGATGGATGGATATGAAATTGGCGTGTTTCACATGGATCTTGATCATTCTATAACTTGAGCATACATACTTCGATTGACCTAAAACTTGGCATGGTTGCTTACAATGTTCTGTTTGTTATATCTTGCTAATTGTGGCTCGATGCGGACTCGGACCAAGTTTGCCTGTATCCATCATGAACTTGTAGATAATCGATCTCCGGAGCAGATTGCCATCAGTCTCTAGCCAAGTCCTTGGTATCACGGCCTTACCAAAAGGTAGGACAACAAAAATCATGTTTAATTTCAGTTCTGTAATCATATCACCATATTTTCTTTTCTAAGGGAAATACTTCAATCTACATAAGGTGGGGGATTTCATCACCCCTTCCTTGGCCCATAAATTGCATTTCATCCTAGAATTTGTTAATAATAATGGTCAGACATCGGACTTAAGGCTGTCACGAGCTCACGTAGGGCTCAATTGTATATTGACAAGTTGTCCTCTTTCAATAATTTAATTTCTTGGTGTCTAGGCTATGGTAGAGAAATAACCATATATAAATATTATGGTGATTCGTAAATATTATAGTGCTATTTTTCTAAAGGTACTTAAACCTTCGGCTACATTGCTATGATGATTCGTGGTGCACCGATAACTCTTGCCAAATTACCTGGCTGAAAACTATGTTGTTGAATTAAGACAAAGTGTTATTATAGAATTTTGGGTTAGGATCTGCTTAGGATAGAAAATTTGTTATTAAGCCCTTGCATTCATTTAGTTGCATTAGTTCATGCATATTCAAATAAACTTCAAAATCCAAAACTAAAATAAATTTGTAAATATTCCTTAACTTAATTTTTAAATCCTTTCCATTGAATTTTTTTTGCAATCAAAATCAAAAATTCAAAAAAAAATTAAGTTATTTTTTTATAGAAAAGCAAAAACAAAAAAATAATAATAAAATAAGATCAATAATCTTTTCAACAACAAAAAAAATTTGAAAATCCAAAAAAAAACAAAACAAAAATAAATTTTCCCTTTTGAAAAATAAATCGTTCTTGGTAGATATTTTTCCTTTATTAAAAAAAGATAGAAAATGAGAAAACATTTTGAAAATGTCTGAATTTTCTACTCACATGAATTTTACCATAGTTGTGAAAATAAATATGATCTATATATTTTCACTCCAAATTCTTATCTATATTTTAACGACAACTATTGTACAAATAATTCGAATTTTGAACAACAAAGTTTTCAAAATGATGACCAACCCTAAAATCTTGAAAATAGTTTTTCAACCATTTCGTCTTTATTTGAACTCTCTACACAAAATGATCAAAGGATAAATGATTTATGTAATTCGTATTTGCGCAATAACTCAATTCAAAATATTCAAAATTTGAGTTCACTTCAAAATTCAAATGATTTCAATTATAACCCACGCCAATTCAATTTCAAACTCCAAAATGAATTTCAAATCGAAAGATGAACCATTTTAAATGATTTTAGAAATGAGAATAATCTCGATTATGGTGTAGTGGACAAATTTTGTTCTCAACAATTTCAAATTGATAATTCTCAAGTTAATAATTATAAATTTTACTTCGTTGAGCAAATAGAAGAAATTCACAATGATCATACTGATTTATTGTTTGAAACATATATGGAACAACGTGAGCAACAAAATCAAATTCTAACTTATGATGAGTCAAATAATAGTCCACCATTTACCAAAATTGAAGTTTTCAAATAATAACTTTTGAAATTGCAAAACGACAACCTTTATAAAATTGTTGAAAATTCGGTAATTGAGTTGGATTTCAATTCTTTGAGAGTTTGGAACCAAATTTAAATTTCGATCTTCGATTTTGAAAAATTGAATACAACAACTTTGGATTTGGAACATGATATATCTGATTCAACAAAGGAAGATGAATTCTGTGAACATAATTTCTTTGGACTTTTCGAAAATGAGATGTTGAATTCCGAAAGGGAGATTGAAATCACCATATTGATTTTGAAATCGTTGATTCTGAAGAAATTTCTATGGTATGTTTGAATTTTAATTTGGTGAAAATAAACTTGAACTTCAAACGATTGTTTTATCGACCCCGACAATCATCGAAAATAAAACAAATCATACGATTTTTAATAAAATGACATTCATTTTTCCAAATCAACATCCAAATTTGAAATCTTTTATGTTTTTTTTATGCTTAAGCTATGTCTTTCATACTTGATGAGACAAATGAATTGATCTTTAGAAGACCGTTTCATTTACTCTTTAACGGTATATTTTCTGATGCCTTATAAATAATATCCTTTTCATTTTCATATAAATATAGATCATATTTTTATTTTATTTTTCTTCTTTTAGTTGTGTTGACTGTGGGGACACAGTCAAAATCAAGTGTGGAGGGAGTCTCATCTTTATTTTTAATTTTTCATAGTTTTTTTTTTGCATTTTCTTTCCAAAATTTAAAAAAAATAAAAAAAACAACAAAAAAATTCCAAATTTTTTTTTCTAGCATATTGATGTGCTTTTAAAGAAACACTACAGAATAAGTAAAGGATTTTGGTTATTAAGTTGAAATTTTTGAAAATTTATTTGTCCTAACAAAAATAAAAATAAAGTTCGATTACAAGTGATAATGGTTTAACTAGTATATAGGAAGATTAATGGGTGATAATTATGAAGCATATTCTAATTGAAATCTTTATTTAAAGAGTGGTTAGTTTAACGTAAAGATTATAACATTTTTGATATTCTAAGTTAAATGGTGCTAAGATGATTTAGTAAATCTCTCTCTTAAAAGGAATAAAATTTATATCAAAAAAGAAAAGAAAATAATTGTGTGTGTGTATATATATTATTAACACCTAGAGTCATGTGTTCACATGTAAGCGTCTACACTCGCCATGCTCTATGCCATTCTCACGTAAGCCCGAAAGACTGCATGACCGGTACATCTATTGTTAGTTTATTTGATTTAGTTGTATGTATTTGAGAAAATTATTTCACTAATAACGCCTATAGTTGATAGGTGTACTTACTTGTGTGTACACTCGCCATGTTGTATATTCCCCTCACGTAAGCCCGAAAGGCAGTGCATGGGTGGTATATCTGTCCTCAGTTTATCAGAGTTAGACACATGTAAATATTGTTAATATCAATAAAAATTTCAAATAACGAGACAGCAAGCAACTGAAATCCAAGCACTATTTTTACTTATCCGATTTGACTTGTTATTCAAAAGAAATGGAAATACCACTTTGAAAAACTTTGATGATCAACTAAGGATCATTTTATAGTTACGTTATGTTATCAATCAAAACAACTTGCCAAACTAGAGTCTGTTTGGTATGATAACTTAGTTTTTATTGGAAATTTTGACAAGTGAAAGGGCTTAAATTTCTTAATAAAGACCAAAACTTATATTTAACTTATTTGTGTCAATTTGAAAGTAAATTCTTCATTTGTAAATATTTTCAAAAACTTGCATTCATCTCTTTGTAAAAAAATCTTGCATTTAGAAATTTCTCATGTTACATTTGGATTTTGTGGGTAGTATCTGTTGACAGCCTTCACGTGGACACTCATCCTACTAGAGACACCTAGAGGTTTAACGGCTTGTTGCATACGCTTAATGCAATCGTGATTCCTAATAAAAAGGATTTATCTTAGTTTTTAGTTATTCGAGGACGAATAAAAAGATAAGTATGAGGGTATTTGATGTGCATGTAAATGTGCATATTTTTACTTCTATATTTAATCTTATTTAATTAAATAAATGAGCATATAGGGTATTTTAACATGTTTAAACCAATATTTAAGTTATTTCAAATCATCATTTATTCATCTACATATAGGAGAAAAATGGTCATTTTGTGCATATGTTAATTTGAGAAAATTTACTTGGACATTTTAAGTTATTTTATAGGAATTTAGATTTGAATGGAAGTGGTCTTCGTTGAAATATGCATGCACATAGTTAGAGAACAAATGAATACGGAAATAAATTATTTAGTGCAATATGGAGGACCCCACCTACCCACTTACCATGATTCCCTATTAAGAGATAATGCACATGATTAATGCCACATGCACATTTAAATGGAGAATTATGGTCATGCTAATGATTACTTCGAGGTTATATTTCCTTACAGGGTATTTTGGGTAGTCCCAAAAATGTGCATTAGGGCTTCAAACTTGTATAGATAACCCTTTGTTTTATGTAATAAGATCTTAGTATCCTCTTTAATTAGTTTAGTTTTAGGCTCAAAAATAAACAAAAACTCTCTTTTCTTTTTCATGGCTACTTAGCCATTTTCTTCTTATGTAATTTTCTTATATGTGATTTTAATTCGTGCTATTTTATTTCACGTTCTTTTCTTTTACGTTAGTAGGTTAGATTAATTATTGGAAGTAGTTTAGCTCTCTTTTTATTTCGATTATCTCGTGTTTTGTCTTGTTTTTTGTTTCATGTTGAACTCTACATTTGTTAAAATGATAACAAATATGAGAAGCTTAATCCCTTCAATTTAGGGGTAATAAAGCTCTCTTAATCATATAGATTCAACATTTTTCTAACTTTCAATTTCTTTTTGTGCTTAAATGAAATGTTTGAATGGGTAAACATTTGTTGTTTTTACTTTGGACTTGATGGTCTATGTTCTTGATACCAAATATGCTATGCTTAAACAAACATAAACACAAATTATTTCTTCATCTACATATGATGTTGGTAATGAAAAGATTTGAAAATCAAAATTTGATGGTCTATGTTACTAATAAATAGTAAATAGATCATGCTTAGAATAGATTTTATTTTCAAGTTCATTGTCAATTTTCATGAGAGTTAACAAGCAGTTTAGTGGTTGTGTTATAATTTGATGGTTTATGTTGTGCTAATTAATAGCATAAATAGGCCATACTTATGATAAGCACATCAACTAAAATCACTAATGACCAAAACGAGCAATCATAATTTCATATTATGTTGACTTATGTGATCATGAGAGTGAATTTATCTCTAAATTTTCTTTTAGTCTCATAGTTCTCATTCACTTTTGTAGTAGTTAGTTTTTGTAATTTTTTGTAGTTAACAACACTTTCAATTCTTTGTTTAATTTGATTGAATAGAAAATTTTAAAATCAATACAATTCCCTACGGATCGACCTGTAGTTGTCATGTACTAAAATTGTACGCCATGCGCTTGTGGTTATTTTTAATTTAAAAAATTTCGACTATTTTTCTAATTCGATAGAAAGTTAGTCATTAAACAATTGGAACAAACTGAAGGCTCATCTAGCCTCATTCATGGAAGGCCATTGGAAGCAAAAGATGGCTTGAAATTCAATGTTTGAATCCTGAAAATAAAGAAAGGAGGTTAAGGAAGGTTCCTCCTATAAAACCTTTCCATTCATTCATTTGCCTCACTTAGCTGCTTTCTTTCAAAACCTTAGCCTCCATCTTCATTTTTTCACTTTAATAGCTGAAAATTCAGAGCAATATAAAGAAAAATTATTTTGATGGCATCCAACTAAATTAATCAAATAAAAGGTGGTACTCCAAGCCATCTCAAAACTTGGAGCTTGGAGATTAGATCTAGAGTTAAATCTAACAATCGACATTAAAAAGGAAACATAAACAATTTGTGTTCCATTTAATTTTATCTATATACATCATGATGTTATAAATCAATCAATTTATTTAATTTACTGAATTTATATACTTATTTGCATTCCACTTTTTATAAGTATGTGTTGATCTAATTTTTTTATAATTTTTCAATATTTTATTTGGGTTTGAAATTAATAATGATGGTTTCTATTGATTATTTTACTGTTAATTTCTATTAGCATTGGAGTTGATTTTAATCTTGAGCTAATAGTTAATTTATTATTTTATGTACATTTATTTATTTATTTATTTATTTAAATACCAATGTTAATTTTCATTGATTCACAATTGGTTTTCTATATAAAATGACATATATATGTATACATATCTACATTTTGTATTATAATTAATTTGAAAATTATTTTACGGTGAGTGGTTCTGGCACATACACATATTAATTGTCGACTAATAAATTAGCCAATCTCGAAATTAGACTAATGTACTGTGAAAGGAAATGTTACTTGCTAATCATTAGGTTTAAAAACAAAAAATGAGCAAGAAGACAAGCAAAATAAAGTAAATGACACAAAGATGTAAAGTGGTTCGGTAAGCTTGCATACGTTCACTATAAAGATCTTTTACTATGTTTTTCTCTTACAACTACAAGGAACTACAAAAGAATAATAGAAAATAAAGTACTTAATGTTTAATAACCACTAATCTTAAAAGTTAGGGCTTTGATTAGTTGAGAGAGAAGTGGCCGTGGTGGAAGATCGATGATTGAGATTATGTAGGAAAACAAGCAGGAAGGGCTCTCCCCATTAATCTGGTTGCACTGGCTAATACAGCTGTAAAGGGAGGCTAGAATGTGTGGTTGAGAAATATGCCGGTTGTCCTTCCGTACTAGGCGCATGTATTGCATTAAAGGATGATGGCGTGCTACTGGTGTAGGAATTCTTTTGATCACTTTCCTATAGTACCCAGTACAATTGGTTGTATGGCTTATCATTTACTTTTGAATGTTATATTACAAGGCAGATGAACGACATCTTCTAAGAGATGATGGCCGATTGGTTGTTGACGACAGCTGCCAAAAGTTGAATACTGCTAAGGTCCAAATTGTATGGAATGTGCTAGGCTAGTTATGTGATGATGGGATAGGTGGCGATTTGCCTGATCAGTTATTGATTTGTCGTGAGGTGTGTCGGCCAGCAACGGTCTTGGAATGATGCTTAGTGGATTGGCTAACCTAGAGCTAGATAGAAAGTGGGCCATTATGAACATTCTAACATCCCCCACTTGGAGGCTCAAAGCTAACAGCTACCGATGTTGCAGTCATCCATAGTTATTAATTCTCAGTGACCAAATGTGGTAATGTTAGATACATTGATATAACAAAAACACATGGACATGAAAAATCTTTAAAACCATTAAACAAATTTCTCATTGCATTTCTATTATATTTCAAATTCATTACATAATCCCAAATTCAAGAACCACATTCAGAGAAAATACAGTTAATACAAACCATGCCAAGAGCGACATATGAAGATGCCCCATGGATGATCACGGTGTATATATATAGGTAATTAAGCATCTTTGCCTTTACATTAAAACACAACGGAATCAATTAAAAAAGAACTCCTTAGTATCTAGCTTGCCTCCTACACGTCTCCGGAAGCTTATTCTTCTAAATGGGAACCTGGAAAATCTTCAACTCACAAACTACCCAAAATTAATTGAGTACCCAAGAGTTTAAGAAGAAAACATAAACTTCGGGTCAGACATAAAGTCAGGTATGAATAATAACCTACCATCTTGAACCATTTAGAGTGATACCATGCCGCTTAGCGGAATGGGCTATCCCTCACTAGTATCTTACACAAAAATTTATAGTAGCCATATAATATGCTCCTTCATCCACAATGGTTAAGAACATAGAAATTTAAAATATCGTGATGATATGCAAACAATTAAAATATCCTACGTTTCCCATCCCCCTTTAGTTGAATCTTTGTCTCAGTTATAGCTTCTAGGGTCACTATTAACACATTAGTTTTCATGGGCTGACTAGTAACCTATTTAAAGTTTATGGACTATTTGGCTGGTCCCATAGTTTTCATGAGATCAATATAAACCTATTGGGATCTCCAATAACTTCATCCAATTATTTTATGGGGTGTCCCTGAACCTAATTGTATCTCCAATAAATTCTCTTATATTATAGTTTTCATGGGTTGACTATAAAATTATTGATCTTTGTCAATGACTTTATCTGGACATAGTTTTCATGGGATCACTACGAACCTATTGGGCCCTACCAATAACACTATCCAATCATAATTTTCATGGTTTTACTATGAACCTTTCTAAACTGACAACTTCTTGATCAGTCTTTGGGCACCTTATGTTCTAGTCTACCTGACCTCCTAGATGAAATTCTACTCATACAACAGTTACCTCAATTTATATTCACTATGGGGTCGAGTTGGTTATTCTGCCCGTCCACCCCAAAATACAGTTATGGGTCCATTATATAGTGAATATATTTATAAAAGAAGCATATACAATAACATAATAGTACCAATATTTATGGTTTAATATCCTTGAAATCATTTCCACATGAAATTTGGTTAATCCCTTTAACCTATTATTTTTATCAAGTCTAGCTTCTTTAAAAACTCCAAATTTAAAACCATTTCAAAGCTCTTTTATATTTCCATATGCTTTCCTTTAAAACGAGATAAGGTTCTTTGTTTTGGAAACTAAGGCTATCAAAACCTTAGAACTTTACTTTCGAAACCATTAGAATATGTCTTTTAAAAGCATTCAATTCTTATTTTCAAAACACTTAAGTATATGCCTTCCGAGACACCCTAAATTATCTCTTTCAAAAGCATTAAATCCTTCCTTTTGAAACCATCGAAACATTACTTTTGAAAGTATTAAAGCATATCTTTCTAACTTATAGAAGCATAGCTTCGAAACCATTAAAAAGTACCTCTTTCGAAACCATTGGGTTTGTCCTTAAAAATAACTTTCGGGATAAAGTGAATATGAACGAAATTATCCATTTCAAAACCATTAACTCAAAAGTATTTGTGGAAAACAAATGGCTTCAGAACCATTCCTTCGAAAGCTTTAAGCTATTAAGTAAAATAATTGGAAGGATAGCTTCGAAACACCTTTCGAAGCCACTGCCTTCGAAACCATTTGTTTAAGTGGCTACTGGAGCCTTTTTGAAAACATTAGGAAGCGACTTGTTATATTTATAAAACAACGTTTGCCTTTCGAACTCATTGAAAATATTCAACTGATTTAAAAGGTATAAAGACGAAAGAAAGATTTCGACTTGGTTCAAAACTACCCTTTTCGAAAGCTTCTTTTTAAAACTATTATATGACAACTCATTCGAAAGCTATCCTTTAAACAAAAAGGCGGCAACCCCTTTCGAAAGCTACATAAAACCCTTTCAAAAGCATCCATTATAAGCTAGGGAAGCGGCCGGCCTCTCTTATGTAAGCAAAACAAAGACCTTCGAAAGCTATTTAAAATGGCCTCGACCCCTTCGAAAGCACGGTTTTAACTCTATACTTCTGCCTTTCTCCAATCCACTACATACCAAAGCATTGATAGCATGTGTATTGGTTTTGACTTGGTAAGGGGTGGAGGCGTAGGGTCGAAAGGTTGCTACTGGAAGTGGCGGAACAATAAATCTAGGCAGAACAGTTTTGTTGGCTTTTTAAGTAAATATTTTTCAAGTAACTTGCCTATTTGTAAAATTATAACTAGTTGTCATAAACTTTACCTAAATATTTTCTGAAAGAGTGCCGAATTTATCCAGATTTAATAAAAAATAATTTACGAAGTAGCCCTTCCCTTCAACAAAACAATTAAGACATTTATGTCCTCCAACATAAATAATTTAATTTACTAGGATGTTACTTAGGAAAACTCCCCAAAATCGTCGGAATTCACTTTTAATACATTATCTAACATATATAAATTTCAGACCCAAAATCCTTTATATAATAGCCAAAATAAATTTTAAACTCAATTATTTATTTCTTCCTTCAAAATTTCCTAATAAATTATCCATAGCTTGATTAATTACGAAAATTTAAACCCATCTCCAAAATAATATTTTACATAACATATTAAATCCCCGTGACATTTGGAAGCCAATATATATGATTTTAGCCTTAAGATCGAATAAAATATTTATCAAACATACTTGTTTGAATAAAACATATCATGTAATCCGAGCATATCATCATTAAAATCATCATAAAAGTTTTAAACTTAAAACCCAAAATCAAATGCTCTTTAAAAACAAATATGAGATGATTTTGATTATTATCCACCTTGCTTTGGATTAAGAACTTGAGATTTGATCTTGCTTAATCCTCTTTTGCTTGAATCCTAAGCTTTAGTAATTTTTTGATCTCCATTTCCCCTTGGTTGTAGCCGGTTTTGAGCTCCCTTTTTTTTTTTTATGTTTTTGAATTATGAACGTATGGAATGAAAATGGGAATAAGGATTTAGGATTAAGGGTTATGGTGGATGGTTATTCCCCATAATACCCTTTCCTTCTTCTCTTATTAGTTAACTTATAAAATCATTTACATAAACTCATTCTTTTAAATTTTTATTCAGATAAGCACTGCCTCTAATTAGTTTTCAAATCTTAATCCCCTTATCACTCTAATCTATACATTTTTCTATTTAATTTATCAAAATAAATCTCCTGAATAATGTTATTTAAAATTAGGGATGCTACAAATATGCCAGTTGCTTACTGTCAAAATTTTCCAAGGAAATTGAGTGGTGCAAAGGACAAAATTACAAGTGAGGTGTCAGGTCTGCTAGGAGATAACGAGATAAGCTGCTTGGTGTCGACTGAAGGTGGCTATGAGTTGGTTGCTGAAGCCGTCTTGACTTAAGATGGTTGACAATAGTCTATAGGGTTGTTGAGTATGTGGACTATCTTGAAGCCACTTGTGACGACCTGGATTTTTGGATGTCTGTTAATCGGATAATCAACTAATTTTATTAACGAAATATAAATTTTTGATGGGTCGAACAAATGATTTGCTGATAATTAAAAATATTAGAATATAAACTTAGCGATGATACTTAAGCTTAAAATAGAAATATACGAATAAAATTCTGACGATCAAAATATCTGGATACATATAAATTAATTTGGAAACTATAATAGATCTTATAGTAAATATTTTATACTCCATTATTTAAATTAAGATGGAAAAAAAGAAAAAAAAAAAGAAAATACATGCAAGAGTTAAGTAGTTAAAGTATGCTTACAACATAAGTTTAAAATTTTAAGAACAATGTATAAATAAAATAAGGAAAGTATATATATATATATGAATTGTGAAAGCAAGAAGACAAATATTTACATACAAAATATCTTCATATACAAAACCAGGCATGGATGTTTGCTGTGAATTTAAGTGTGAATGCAAGGCAAAAACGAATATGTACATACAAGATACAAAATAAATATGCATACATACATCAGTTCACATAAATGTATGTAAAATAAAGAGGAGACAAGTTTGTAGGCCTAGTATGCAAATTATGAAATCAAGTCAGCAGGAAAAATCGGTATCAAGCCGTCATTTTAAAAAAAAAAAAATCTCTGATCGAAAATCAAAAGAAGAAGCTTGCTGTGTACACCAGAGCAGCCTATATACCTCCACTTACTTTCATCTTCTTCCATTCGATCCAGTTAAGATATTCTTTCTTTTCATAACTTAAAAACAAACTAAAAGTAGCTATTACCACTTAAAGGAATCAAAACTAAAACAGGAAATCAGGACTGAAGCAGAGAGAAAAGGCAAGCAGAGTTCCTTCTTTGTAAAACTATGAGTAAACTACTCCTTTAAACTTGAGACTGTTTTATGCATAGATGAATGTGATGAATTTTAGTAATGATGTTGTGAAATTATTTTGCCTGGATGTATAAATGTGTCAATCTGGCATATATATGGAAATACTGGGTGTGACTGAGTGAATGCATGCAACTTCTTAAATGTATGGGAGTAAACTTCATCTTTAAATTTAAATCTGATTTATATCTGTGAGTAAATGAAGATTATAAACAACAAAGATTATGCAGTAATCACTTGCACAAGTTGATTTACTCTGTTCTCTGTCAAACATTGTTACAGAGAGTAAATAATCTTAACTAAAATCTGTTAAAAGATTGTGCACGTGTTCAACAATTGAAGTAGCGTTTGCAAGTATAAATTAAAATGGTTTTGAGTATATAGATATGGTTTATTCTTTGCTTGCTATGAAAAAGGGCTCTGTCTTCTGACTTCAAAATTATAAGTTAGTTAATTCTCACAAAAACCTATCTTGATGTTTAATTGCATGCTCAACAATTTTATGATGGATAATTGTGATTTAAATTAATGATTTTGTGTTTTTATGGTTGCAAACTTAGGACCAATTCTCTGTTAAAACTGCTCACTGTAAATTAAACTGCCTTTTTGATCTTCACGTTCGTACACGTAAGGTACTTAAATCTGGTTGCTTTGTTTCGTTCATTCCATGCTGCTGCTCGTCCCCTATGCCGTGAAATATATCACATCCCTTGCTTTGCCATTAATTGTATGCATCCTTTGTCAGTCTATGTTTTATTTTATTGCTTTGAAATGAAGTGCAATTGAACATATTTTTGTTGGAACTAAGTGCAACTGTTATTTTTTGTGAATAGTAACATTGATTTTCACTTGCCTGTACATTGATTTAATTGCAAATGTCCTTCGTCTTTGCTTATGATTTGATTTGATATGCACGTCCCTGTTGATTTGTGGGATAGACTAACTTGTTTAGTTTTTATTTTATTTTATTT
Organism: Allium cepa; assembly: GCA_030765085.1. Classification (NCBI taxonomy): domain Eukaryota; kingdom Viridiplantae; phylum Streptophyta; class Magnoliopsida; order Asparagales; family Amaryllidaceae; genus Allium; species Allium cepa. The sequence goes on along the minus strand of CM060935.1, from coordinate 53,837,031 downwards.
TATTTTACTTAGCAGCCTTGATAGTAGCCTTGAAATCATGGACTTTGAAAGTCCTTTAGTTGCAAACATGATGCACGTCCCTGTTAAAAGTAGGACAGCAAACAACTTCATTTAATAAGTTGTACGTCCTTCATATGGGTTGCGCCTGGAAGGCTGTTCATGCATTCTTACTTTTATATTTTTATTTTTTTATTTTTTTTCATTCCTGATTGTTTTGGAATTTGCTGACATTTTGTTCATCTATGCAGCGCTCTTAGTGACTAGTCATTTACTGGCTATGTAAATATTTACAAATTATAAACTGTCATAGTTTTAAAGGTTTGAATACAAGTTTTTTTTTCACAAACGCTTTTGGCCTATCACTTTACTTTAGAATCTTAGCTACAGTGTTCATGCCTATTATTTTATAACATCAGTTTCAAACCATAATAGCTTGATTATTGTTTGAACATCCCATATATGATTTATAAAATAAACGTATAAATTGTTTTAAACCATTGTTTTAAACACCAAATTGAGTTTAGGAATGAGTTTAGGGTTTTGGAAATTTAATGGATTAATATTAAAAGTTTTATTGTTATTATAATTATTATTATTATAAATTGTTAACAAGCTTAAATAAAAATGAAAGGTTTTCAAAGTAAAAGAAAGTGTTAACAAGGTTACAAAGTCAAATATTAAACAAGTTCAAGTATAAACTATAAATCAAATATTTTTGAGTTTAAATTGTTTGGTTTAATATAATTATATAATAAGTTAATTATTTAATTATATTCCTATGTGGTTTCAAATGAATTTTAATAATGATTTGATTAAGTAATTAATTAAGATAATAGTTTATCTTAAATTAATTAAGGACTTAAGTAATTAAGGGTTAATTAATAAACTTAAAAACATAGAATAATTAATCAATGTGATTAAAGGATAACTACTTAATGTAAATAAGGGATAATTAATTAATGTGAGTTATTAAAGGGTTAAATTAATTAACGTGTATGATTTAAATGATTAAGAAATAATTAATTAATTTCATGTTTTAATTGATGTTAATTAAGCAGGATTTAAAGGTAATTAACTTATGTTGTGTTAATTAAATTGATTAGGAATGGACCAATTAATCTTGCTCGTGAATGAATAAGTTGTATTGGATGATTAGATTAATATCTGTCTGATAATTTGTGATATTCTGTGATACAATATGTTGGGGTTATACTGTGAAATGTGGGTTATCTATTGATGATGAATTACTGTGTAAATGTGTGAACTTGTATTTTAAATTGAATTGAATTCACTTAAACAACTTGGGTTAAAGATGACATTGGATTCGAAGAGACCAGGGTCGTGTATTAGCAAATACCCGAAACCACTTCGATTCTTTATAAATTTGAATTTAGAACCCATCAGGCTGGAATTGTAATAAGTGATGGACTTTGAAAACTCGTAGGAAGGTACGAGTTACCCTGGTTAGTAAATAAGTTTTATAACTTAGTATTTCATGTTACATGGGTTACTCACGCTGGTTTCTAGCCTGACCCGGGTGTTACTTTGATGTAATGCTCAGGTCAGACCGAGTATTACAGGTTTTCTGGTAAGGACGTTCTGAAGCTCAATAGGCGAGCTGGATGGCAGGAACGTATGGAGTATTTTTGATTATCTGAGACATGTTGATTTGTATATGTCCAATGTTTGAGTATATGTGCAACTCTGATGTATTAAAATGTAATCAACAGATATAGTATTCTTTTGTAAACTGTTATTATTGATTATTATATTTTATCCGCTGCGAATGTGAGATGTTGATGTTTTCTGTTCTTCTTCTATCTCTTCCTTCCTTTTCATAACTATCTGGTATTTTCGGGATCGAAAATTTTGGGTCGTTACACCATTGATTTTGAATCGGCATGTACTGGTCGGACAAAGATGTGTTGTGCGGGCTGACCCTAATCGGCCTTCTAGCTATACTTGTGAGAAAATTGAGCAATATTTTGCCCTCTAGGCTCGTCTTTGTGATCAGGGGAGGGCTGTCAAGTCTCAAAGATATCTTTGACCGACTCTCATTCTATGCATTTAATGCGTGTTCTATTTGATGCTTTTTCATTGGTAGCAACGGTTCACTTTTTTCAAACTTGGCAAAGTGTTCACGTTTTGATGCAGTTAAAGCCATGTTAAAGTCCCAAAAAATCCATGTTATAACAAATAACGCTCTTCAACCGCTATGCTATTTTAATTTAGTGTTATTAAATAGTAGATCCGCTTTAAGCCCCGCTATTTTCCACTATATCTATTAAATATAATCAAGACTTTTTGATATCTACTTTAGCAACATTAATACACAAATATTAATTTGAATAGTTCTCTTTTTTACCAAATTAACAAAGTCAGGGTAAAGACCTAATTTTATGGCACAAAATTCCCAATAAAACTTAGAAATCTATTTTGGTCACCAAATATAGTCTGCATAAACCATGATATTCTTTGTTTTTTTATATAAGATTAAATAAATATTTTTCCTAAAGAAATGGTGTGAGAATGAAAATAAATAACTTTAAATATTAGGTTTTATATCCAGTGAAGCTTTTTGCACCTCGGCTATTTTCCGCTATATTTCATTTTATCCCGCTATAACTTTTTGCAGCTCTCCTGCTATAGAATCGCTAAGCGCTTTAACTGCACAATCACGTTTCCAACATCGATGAAGTGACATATGTATTGGTTAAACCTTAATGACCGTGATCTGAAGGCTCTTTGAATCCAATGGCCGGGATCAAGAGGGTATTATATAAAAGTGGATACTCCTTCTTCTCCTACTTTTTACAAAAATGAGAAAAGTGAACAACCATTAAAAGCTTAAAAATCTTCTAAATCTTTGGCTTTACCATCTTTTCTTTAATAAAAAGTAAGATTCTCCTCTCCGCCTTCTTCTCCTTTATCATAGGCGTCACAGCCATAGCTGAGTTTACGACTTTTTACCATTTTTGTATTTTGCGCTTTTTTTGCTACCGCTTTGTATTACTTGATGACAATTTGATGATTTGTCATGTTTGCTTTTTCTGGTCATCTTTGGACGTTGATCGAACACCGCTGCCATATCAGTGGTAGTCAATCGACGATGATGAACTCCAATGGGCCTGTAAACGGTAGATAATGATATTAGTATACAAGTTAGGCAATGAGTCGTGGAACAGGCCTATTCAGAAGTATGGGCTTTAAGTAATAGAATAATGTGACGTATAGGGGGCCATAAGGCATGTTTCTTATCTTAGAAGTGTGAGTTATAAGTCAGCCTTTATGGGGTGTCCAGCCGAGCATACCCTGGAGGCGGTTGTCAAGCTTCCACCTTGATGTATTATCGAAAAAGATGTCGGGGCTTTGTCAAACTTAGGCCGCTTACATTTCAGATGGCTACTTTAGGATTTATATTCACCAGAAGATAGACTACAACTGATGCCGATAGCCTTAAGCCCTCCAGCTAGAATTTGGGAAGATTGACTTAGCTAATCTCTTCTCCAACCATGGATGTAACATTAGGATGGTTCAATATTCCACTGCCATCGACCGTCCTGATCATCCTCCTCCAGGAAAATTTGGCTTCTCTTTGGGCTACCTCGAGGTAGGGGTTATGTAGCCCCTCCACCTCTATTTTATCACAATCCCTAATGCATATGGCTTGCCTTCGGTCGTCTAATTCTTGAAAACTACAAGTTCTTATGTAGTGTCTACGACGCTTGCATGATGTTCGACCTCCCTGAGATGAATGCTAACTTTATCAAGATGATCTCCCGATTGCAGAAACAATTTGGGTATCCAATCGATACTTATTACCACTTCAAGGCTAACACCAGCTAATGATTTTCTTGGGCATTCTTAGCAAAGCCACCCATAGCTAGATGAAGAGATATTTTTTGTTCTCACGAGGTCAATCCTGGGCTTGGGCACCTTAATTTGCAAACCCCTAGTAAGTCATTACCTCTTTTCTTTTCTTTTCCTTTCAACTTTATCTTTACAATTCTTTTCTTTAATTGCAAATTGATAGGGGAATGTTTTTCTTATGTTAGTGTTAGTTTTATGACGGTGAACGAAAATGTGAATCTACCGAAGATGGCCGCCATCAAACATCAAGACTTTTATTGACAAAAGCAAACCTCCACCAGGTGAGGTTGATGAGGTTGGACCAAACAATGGTTAGGGAACGATCATCCCCAAAGAAGAAGGCAACAAAGAAGGCAACTACAACGAAGCGGGACTATTCTGAAGTCCATTTCTTAAACCCCGACTTCGAGTCGATCATGAGTCAAATTGAGGATATGATGACATTGTCATGGATAAGGAGCTGGAAGAATGGCAACAAGTTGATTTCGACAAACTAAGTGATGATGTGTCGATGCGTAGTGGGAAGAATTCGATCTGCAATAATTAGTTGATATTTCGATTCCTCGTTATGAGACGTGGCCCGTGATTTGAATATGGAGGTAAGCTCTAAGGAAAGCTATGTTGGGGGAAGGTGACAAGAGTCTGGAATTGGTAGGGATGTAGGCACCTCTAGAGAAAATTCCTATATATGACCCTTTGTATCCTGGATACGAAGCTCGGTCGTCGGGTGAGCCTTAGGTCGGGATGGACCAAACAAGGGTAGGCAACTCGGCCTCATCATCCTAGCCCCTTGTAAAAGGCGATTGAGGTGGCCTAAAAGTTAGTGCAAAAGGTAGTCAAGGCACATGAGATGGTGGTTAAGGCAGAGTAGGCAGAGGTGGACATTAGTGAGAGGTTGGAGAGTTTGGAGAAGGAGGCCGATGAGCTGCAGGTCGATCTGACCAAGCATATAGGTGAGTGTTGTACGGTTGGGGACATAGCTACCGCCAGGAAAGAGGATGATGCCAAGTAGAAAAACCTAATGAGGAACATGATTATGACTTTGCTTAGGGAAAACTTCCAGTTTTCAATTTCCATCAGCAAGTTTGACGTAGTGGCTTTTGCCAAGGCCTAGGCAGAGTTGGCGTAGGAGATGAGATCGGTAGGTATTCTAGTGCCGATTATGCTGACCAAGGAGCAGTTGGACTTCTTGACCTGGCCAGTTGAAGAGCTAGGCTTATGGATTTTTTTTCCTTTTCTCCTTTGTAAGCCTAGCAGTGCGGGCTCTGTGACCTCGCACTGTCGTATGTAGAATTCTTTTTTTTTGAAATTCTTCTTACTTTTTTTGCTTTACTTACTCGTGTCTATCTGTGCATAACTTGTAAGGTAGCATGCTTTGAGTGGCTGACATAGTTGCCATGTATCTGTGCTTGTTTATGTCACCAGATAGATTAGTGAAGTAGGGTAAGTGACGAGTAGCGAATGCAACCCATTCTTGCTAATCTTGTACTGAATTGATCAACTCAATATAGTTGATAGGCTAAGCTGATACAAGAATTGACCGTGCAACCCGCTTGCTTGGTTAATCGTTGAGATTAGCAGATGATATGTAGGATTGTAACACCCCGAATTTATGCATAATATTATTTAGAATATTTAATTATATATATTAAATAGAATTATGTAAATGGTTAGGAGAATGAGAATTTTCTATAACGACCCGAATTCCAGTGGGTCCGGATTTTTCACAAAAATGCTAAACCCAAGCCCATTGAAGTCCGGGTTGGGTACCAGGCATCCTGCAAATAGGAAAAGATAATCAGAGTTCAATTAATTATCTGACGGTGGAATTGATTAAAATAAAGTAGTAAGCAAATACTCACCCAAATAATAACACTTTCTAAGCATGTGTCACATAGCTGAGAAGTCTCTACCATCTACCTATCCTATATGATGTAATGAGAAAGTGGTCAGAATAAAAGTTCCGATGAATGGATAAATTATATACTACTTGGCTTAATTCTACATATATCGTTTTATTTCCATTTACTCTTATATTAGGTTCAACATGTTACAATATTATCACCTCTGTTCGTGAATCAAGCCCATCTACTCCATAGTAGATTAACACCTAATAACTAATATATACACATATATGTAGTTGTATGCTTAATGACCTTATTAGTCCTAGGTACCACCCATGGTACCTTCTGTATCCTATTCAAAGAGGGCTCCATCATCTTGCTTCGAGAGCGTACCATAACTATATCTGTAAAGGATTGCTTCGTAAGGCCTACAATACAAATGCGCCATCATTTTGCTCCGCGAGCAATTTGTAGCTACATCTGTAAAGGACTGCTTCGTAAGGACTACAATACAGATGCTCTACTACTTACTATGAAAACGTAAATTGCGTCTGCATTAGTTTGTACCAGTGCTCGGACATCTATAATGTACCACCAATGCGTACATTTAGGACAATGTAATCGTTCTGTCTACTATCTGAATCCTGCCAAGAGGTCTACCTTGTACGGAACTCGATCAGAGATTTTCTATATCTATAAAGGACTGCTTCATTAGGCCTACAATACAGATATTCTATTTGGTCAGTCTCTTTCTCATTATGGCTATGGCCCCACGTAGCCACCCCTTAACTAATTGAAAGACTTCTAAAGAGTTAAGTGGTCGTGCCCTACTGCAAACAATCTAACATCCAATTGGCGGTGCCCCCATCCAATGTCTCGATAGTGAAAGAATCATTGGCAAGTTGGTTTAACTCTAGTCTTTTCCAAAATTGCTCTATGTCTTGATGCAGGCCAATATCCGCATGCGACTATCCTTAAAATCACTTGGAAGTACTGAATATACGAATATCCTACTTCGAACACGAAGCCCTTCTAACTTCCTACGAAGGTTTACTTCGTCAGGCCTATAATGCAAAGGCAGTCAAGGCATACTCTCTTGATGGAACACCTACAGACCTACCTCCGGGGATACAGCTTCGTTAGACCTACCCAAAGGGCCATCCTAGAGTATCCTCACGTCCCGTTGAAGTCTCATACTTCATTGAAGCCCAAAAATACTAAGTTAGATGTGCTTCTCCATTGCGAAAATTCATGATGAACTGCTTCGTTAAGCCTTTCATCCTTTAGGGTTCTCCAAACGCATTTCGATTCTTCTATTAGACACTATGTCTAATCTTTTAATTTGCATTTAGTTTTCTTTCTTATTCCATTGGCTACTTATTTTAATTTAATTAGCATATTCTTGCCCTCGTCTCACTTCTAACTATTATGAGATAACCATAAGTCTAATATGGAATGCTGTTAGTATGAGCCACATTCATTATCTTGCTTATTTAACTTAATATATAAATCCTTAAGTTCAGTAAAATAAACCTCTTTTATTATTTATGTTTTATTTTCTTATCGACTTAATATAAGTTGTTTAAATAAGCTTCTATCATTATTCTCCACTATCGTTGCTTACCAATTTATTATAAGTAGCACGATAAGCTTTTCCGTTCTTATTTCATAATTATAACTATGTTATAATTCTACTTGTGATTGTTACCTTTTCTTCTTTATAGTCCGTTATATAATTACAAGCGTTTCTTGTTTTCTCTAGTTCTTTTATTATGATATAGAATTTTCTTTAATTCTTTAATATTACATAATTCACTTATCATAATAATTGCCTGGTTAAATAGCCTACGCAGTAAATGCAGACTTAGGCTCATTAATTTTTTTATAGCCTCAAATTCTTAAATTAATAATTTTCTGGTTTCAAATCAAACTTTAACTTATTGTCTGCTATTTTAGGAAGTAATCCTATTTTATTTGGTTGGTTATGAAAACTATATAATCCATTTCCATATCTTAATATTGAATAATACTACAAACAACAATCCGTAACTGCAAGATATCTCTTTTATTATTTTGGAGTGGTGTAAAATACAGTGGTTTCTCTATTTTATACTAATTCCCCCTTTTTATTTCTTTTATTCTGGCAGTTACGTTTATTATTACCTTTTAGATATCATATTATGGCAATGTATACTATTTTTTAAACCAACCAATTAATCTAATAATTACTTCAAAATCAACTTTTCCCATTTTAATGCAATTTATTACAGTAATTCTATTCCTCAACTTTTATTATTTTACACTAATTTCCTTCATTTCAGTTTTCTTAATTATTTAATCCATATCCACGGTTAATCTGTTCTAATCCATACGCCAAAAAGGTAGAGGACAGAAAAAACTGATGCTTGCATAAAAATCCAAAACGTAGAAAATGATGTAAATAAGTCATAGAAAATAGTGTATAAATAATAATACTGTAAATAAACTGCAAGTTTTCCTATAATTCAACATAATTTGATTAATATAATTAAGTACTGACTAAAATTTTCTAAATGGGAATCTAACGATAATATATCTTAAACTTAAAAGATATATAAATAATTCAACTCATCTGTCGTCCTTAGCTTCGCTTGTGCTCTGCTTGGCTCTATAGTTCTTTTGGATCCCTTTTGCTCAAGGTATAATATTTTAATTTAGAAGATCTTCTCCATAGAAAATATTTTCCTTTTAGGGTTGAACCTTAGGCAATGGACCCATGGAAGAAAATCTAATTGTGAGAAGATAGCTAGACCTACGGTCCTATTTATATTGGAGCTTGGGGACCTTAGACCGTTGGAATCTTGGATTGAACCTAGAGCCACCACATCACATGGTCGTTCGGAACCATAGGATCGAAGAACGTATGGCTCAGATTGCGCAAAAACGAGAAAACACGTCACTGTACATACTTGGACGAAAATTCGTCCAGGTCATATGCGGGTCGACTGGGCGTCGACCGCCTCTAAGCACCATGGACCATGCGGTTGACCTGCGTACCCTCTGGGTCGACCTATGGTGGTCCCATATGCGTATCTATTTATTATTCTTAATTTGCTTTGTTTCTTGTTTTTGTTTCGTTCATAACTTCTTCGTATTGGTTCGATTTTGACAAATTATATATAGAAACTGATCAGAAAATCGCCCCGGAAGCAATGGTACAAGTTCCAAATCCATATTTCGATAATTCCAAAATGTTTTTTTATTACTTATCGTTATACGCTAAATTTTAATTATATAATAATGTAGTGTGTTACATCTCCCACCCTTAGAAAATTTCGTCCCTGAAATTTGACAAGGGTAAAAATTATGTAATCTCTCGCATTAATTACGACCATTTTGTGTTCATCCAATTTTGCAACCATCCATGCTTTTGTGCAAAAGTGTTTTTCAAGAAAAAATATATGCATATACATAAATTAATAAGCGGTACCTTCGATATGAATCCTTTTTATTTTAAAATTTTACTTTTAAAACATGATGCACACAACCTAAATATACTTGCAATTTCTATATGAATGCAATTTTTTGAAAAATTAAAACATTTTTTACCCAATTTTTCCCACACTCATATTGAATAAGGGTGTAGTTCATCAATTTTTCATCCAAATCCTAACACACAACTTTTAATATTCGAGTTTCATAAAAATATTATTTTCTAAATTCGAGTTCTAATGTTAGAAAGAAGATAGAAAACAGAGAAACTTCATATGTCTCTGATTTTCCTTTACGCGCATCTTTCCCTATACTTGGAATTTAGGTGACTATTCTATAAAAATCCCTTTTTATTTTCCTAAGCATGGTTTACATGAGAAAATAGCTTTTTGAATCTTTACCAACTTTTTTCCAAACTTAATTTATAGGAAAGATGTATTTTTCGTTTGTAATTCTCATTTATTTCTGTTGACGTTTCTGTTGCTTTCTTTAGATCTTACTATTTTCTTTTATTTACCTTTTATTTGCTTTTACTCTTCTTTTAATATAGCAATGAAACACAGCTACCGTTTAGGGCTAGGAGGTCGAGGACCATGTCCACTCTGACGTAGAAAGATCCTACTCTAGGAATCCAAGTGACTCATATGCTCCTTCTGCTGCTTATTACTTATTACCAACTTTCACTGTATTACTCATGACGAATAAGATCTATTCATCCCTTCTATTCCATGCTAAAAAAGGAATAACTAAGTCTCATTAAATGCAATGGATCAGGATTTCAATCTATGCAGTCTTTATCTAAAAAGACAACCAAGCTAGGGAAATTTTCTCCTTATCTTTACCTTTCATTTTTCCCAACTAAGGTCTATCTATCCCAACCACGTGTGCCTTACTATCTTACTAATATCACTTCACTATTCTTATATAGTCTACACACATGAAGCAACAATCCTAGGTTCTCACCAGTGTCCTATACACTTTACGAGAAAATTTATTATTACTACTAAAAGTATTCACTGCTATCTCCTACATAGCCTTACCCTTTTTTCTCGTCATACCTAGGAAATGATTCCTATCTACTCCATATTTAAATGCTTGGTTTGGTATTTATCATTTCATTTTAAAATTTAAACTTTTAATGTTTTGAAACATAAAATCCCAAAATCTTGCCTTTTAAAGTGTTACTTTGAAGTTTCTATTAAGTTCAAAGGTACTAGGTTACTTAACATTTTATCTTTCCGTACTTGCATCTTTATAGCCTTTTGAATTTAAATAACTCCCCAAACCTAGAGAAGAAAACTTACAAATTCTAAGTTCAAAACTTATTCCTCTTTCTCTTTTAAAGAACTTTACAGCTTTCCTTAAAAATATTTTGGACTTTTAAATTTAACCGTTTACTATGTTTTCCTTTTCCAAAAACTTATTTACTTTTTCACCAAACCATTTTTCTTTAAAACATGCCTTGCTTGTTCTTAAAACATTTTTCTTTTCTTGACTTCCAAAAATGTCCTCACATGTTTTCAAAACATCTTCATTTAATAGATTTTCAAATTTATAAAAACTAGAGTAGATAAGAACAATTATTTTATCAAAAATCCCTTAACTTTCCTACTCTTCTAATTACTTAGCCTTGGAGGAGTTTTTGAATTACTACAAACGGAGACTTTCTACAATGGCAAGCAACATATGCACATAATCAATGGAAAAATATGAAATTCCCATTGCTTAGCTTTCCTACTAAGGCTCTCTATAATGACCCTTCTAACTAACATTGTCTCTAATTATTACACTTCTTATTACACCTAATGGCTCTATACCTTAATGTATTGGAACTACTTTCTCATACTAGAAACCATTAATGCTACAGCCTCCTATGAATCCTTTAAAAGAGAATTTCATGTTTAGTGAAATTATAAGGAACTTATTTTATATTTTATCGAAATAGGCTACACAAAATATGGTGCTTTCCATACCTTGTATATCTCTTTCACGTATTCGTTATAACTTGCACAAAACATCTTTATTATGATTGTTTAGACGATAATTACATCCTAATTAATACTCCTAAAATTTTCAACTTGAATATAATAACTAATGTTTCGGATTGTGAATTCTACTGGAAAAATTATAGATTCAATTTCAGTAAAAATCTCAGATTTTTGCTAGACTCTTTATTTATTGTTATTAGTTGGTTTATTTGGTTTGAGAGAAATCAAAGAATTTTTAATAATAATAATAGTCATTTCAACAAATTGATTTTTTCAATTTCTACATTTTGTTTTAATTGGATTTCTAATCGCAATTATAAATTAGCTAAAAATATCCTTTTCAAACGGTATCTTAACAAGGTTAGTTATAATATTAACTTTTTTAGATTTAACAATAACTTTTATAGCACTAATAATAGTATTATTAATATTTTTCCAAATTTTTATGATGATCTCACTTTAAATCATAGCTTACTTATGATTAAAGATAACTAAGTCTGATCTGTCTCAATTTTTGTTCTAGTCTCTGTTTGGTATTTGTTTACCGTTTATTCTTCCCTTTTAGTTTCTGTCCTGATGGTTTTATTTAGGTTTTTATTTCATTCCTTATGAATACATATATATGTATATTTATTAGATAAATATACATATATATGTATCTTTCTAATTTTTTCCTAGTCTTGTTCCAGATGCAGGTTTTGGGAGATAGGATATCAGTTTCATTTTGCAGGTTTCTCTTGTCTTCAGATTGTTGGATATCAGTTTGCAGAGTGGTCATCAGAGCAGAGTTTCTTCATCCAGGCCTTCTTGCAGTTATCCCCTTAGATTTAGGATCCTGCTATCTTCAGTATGGAGTTCTTTTCAGGATGATCTTTTCTTCAGTTTGTCACTCCTTCTTCTTGTTCAGAGCCTACAGAGTGGCCTATCTATTAAGCAGATCCTCTTCAGAGATGATGCTTTTTCACTTTTTCTGATTCCGTCTAGTGTTTTTTTTTTCTCTTTAGTCTTTTTGGTACTTCTAACATCTTTGTATTAGACGGTGGCCTTGCCGGAGCTTGATATTGAGGTGTGATGGGTGGTGGCCTTGCCGAAACTCATCTTAGGAGTGCCTGAGTTTAGCTATTTGTATTTTGCTCTTGTTGCCTTCCAGGCATGTTGGCAGCTCTCTATATCCGTGATATATATATTTTCACATGTATGCACTCCTCTATGCGTAGAGGATCACACATTTTTCTCAAAAAAAATTGTGTTTTGGTTCAATAGAAAATTATATCATTATTCATTTCATTCTAGTAGATTAAAGTATGTTTAATCTATATTCACTTATAGTAGACATTTCCTACGGAATTTATTAATTTCCTAATACTTAGCTTACATCTTTCTTTTTTTTCTTCAAAAGATTCAAAACTATTTTTAATATTTTCCTAACTAGAAAATATTTTCATATACTCATTTAAATAATAAGTGTCTTACAAACCACTTTATTTCTATACTTAGAAATTACCTTCAAAACACATTTTTATTTGGATTAAAACAGATGTTGTGTAAAGCACTGTCACTACAACCCAAAAAAATACTAGTATATGGATTCAATTAAATTAATAAATCCCATATGTTATGTAAAAACATTTTCTTTGGGAGTCACCTGCTACAACAATAATGTCATAGTCCATGCCTCCTTTATTTTTCACGAAAGCATCAACAAATGTTGTAACCTACGTTCTCGATACTTAACATACTCTAGGTTTTTATATTTAAAATCTTTGTTTACCTACAAAGAAACTAGCGAGCTATACATGCTCTATAATTCTTGAAAAAGGATCTCACTTTTAACAAAATTTACATTATATAAAAACCAATTAAAATTTCATACCACTTTTTTTTTCAAAAACCCAATATTTACTTCCTCAAACATATTAACTATTGTATTTTTCAACTTTTCAATTCCAAAAGTTTTATTTTATTAAGCTAGACATAAAGTGGATTTTCTTCTTACCACCCTAGGAATATCCTTCCTAAACTTTGGAAATCTCATTTCCTTACTAAAATATCTTATTCCTTCCAAAATAGAAATACTCTCCCTACTATCCCTAGGTAAACTTCCCACTTCTTATAGCATATGGATACCAATCGTCTCTCTAAACATAGCTTACTGTACACTATACATCGGTAACAACTTAAGACTCAACACCCTTGGGCCATCCCAAACCCAACTTGCAAACTATGCAAAATTGTACTTCTAAAAGCTTCCTATATGTTAAAGTCTATAATTTGGGACTATTTGGATTTTAGTACATAATATATTTATATTTTATTCAAAATGCAAATATGTTCACTCACTATCTATCTAGGAATCCTAAATCTCGCTCTGATACCAAATGTAACAACCTGAATTCCAGTAGGTCTGGATTTTTCATAAAAATGCTAAAACCCAAGCCCACTGAAGTCTGAGTTGGGTATCTGGTATCCTGAAAATAGGCAAAGATAAATATGTCAAAGCTCAATTAATTATCTCACAGCGGAATTGATTAAAATATAATAGTAAGTACATACTCACCAAAATAATAACACTTTCTAAGTAAGTATTACATAATTGAGAAGTCTGTGCCATCTACCTAACCTGTAGGATGTTATGAGGAGGGGGTCAGAATAAAAGTTCTGGTGAATGGTTAAATTATATACTTCTTGGCTTAATTCTACATTGTGACGACCCGAAATTTTTTACATTTGAAATGGAATATTTGATTGATTTTAAATATTTGAATTATCGTTTAGCTTGAATTTGAAATATAACTATGGATTTGGCAATTAAATTATTAGATTTAATTTCTGTAATTTGGGTAAAATATTAAATCTTCAATTTTATGCCGATTAAAAATAATTTGAAGGCTTAGAAAATGTATATTGATAATACTGAAGATAATGGAAGCTTCAAAATTTAATTTGGAAATGTTTTGCTCAGTTTTGAAAATATATCATTTGAATCGATATTTAAAAATAGCCTTCCGAGGCACAGTCTCGGATTTCAACGAAACCAGTTCCATTGGATCCGTAATATTGTATTATTATCGGATTTCAATTTTCGTAATGCTTGGAGCGATCGTTTGGCCGTACATTCAATAAACGCGTCGAAATTTTATCGAAAGTTAATTTAATAACTGGTTCAAAAAAGCTATCTTCTCCGTACAATCGAATTAGGGCTCGAAACTTTTTCCATTGCGTTCGAGATATGGGTTTAACATTTTAAACATTAGGCGGCACGAGTCATTTGGAGTTCGGTGGGCTATTGGTTAGATATTTTCTAATATGATGATTATTGCTTTTCCTTATTCCGACAATACGTACAACCAACCACCAATACGTCTCCTTCGTACCCTTTTCTCTTCCTTTCCCCTCTTCTCAAATCATTCTGTTCGATTTCAATAAAAAAAATTAATGGCTACCCGCTCAGGGTTAAACCGCGAATCCTTATTTTCTCAAATCAAGTTCGAAGCTGCCTTTTAGTTTCGGTTCAAGGTGAATCGACCAAAATCAGTTCGTTCGTTTTTTTAAAGCAGAGTGAAGTCGTGTTCGCAAGTGCAGGTGGCAACCGCGATTCGAGGCAAATCTGAGGCACCGAAGGAGGTATCGCGACGTCGACAATTGGCGTGCGCGAGGCGAATTCGTTCAATTTAAAATGGTGGCGGCAGTTCGCGAATGAAGTCAAGGTTGCAGTGATCTCGTTCGCGACAACTAGGGAATGCAATGCTTTGGAATAGTGCGATAGGTAGCGCATTCGACTGTTAGAGCTTGCAGTTGGGGGTTCTCAAAGGAAAAACATTGGTCGCTACAATCCAGAAGGAAGTCGCGATGCTCGGCAATTGTTGATGTGGGGGTCTTAACTCGAAATTGTGGTCGCATTAGGCTATAGTAGATGACGAGGTAAGAGTTGGGAGTTGCGTTGGGGAAGAAGGTAGTGCTGCCTTTGTTAATTAATATTTATAAGTTAATCATATTATAGATTGTTTGCTTATCATTCTAAATTAAACCATTTATCTCAGTAAATGATAAGTCGCTAATCCATGTTAAATTTATTTTAAGATAATGAACTATGGAGACTAGCATGATTAATTTACCAATTTAATTAGGTTACTAAGAATTATTTATCGTAGAGAAATCAGGTTAAATTAAATTTATTAGTTTAAAATAAATCATTGGTTAATCTAATTTATCAAATGGAAATTTAATTTTTCGACTGGTTCGGATATTAATAAAATCATATAATTGCTTATACAAGGTCAAAACCATGAAACCAAGTCGGAATGAGAATGGATCGCAAAATGAAAGCAAGGTGAAATCATCTCACTCACTCAATATTGTTCTGATCTAAATTTTGAATAGTTAGATTTAAATTGATTGACTGTGTGCTTGGATGATTGATTTATAATGATTATTCACTGGATGATACTATATATATAGTAGTATATAGTATATATTGGGTGATTGATTTCCCACATTATATAGCGCATGAGACCCTATGCGCCGCATAATAGCGGATGATATTTTATAAATCCCATATACCGCGATATTCCACCTCGAAGTGGAATTGGTATTTAATTGTTGTGCTAACATCTATGGATGCAGGGAAAACAGGTTGGAGGGATCCAACTGGATTCCTCAAATAATTGAATTTATTTTAATATTGTGTGTTGATCATTTATAATCTGTGTGTGACTATTTGTGATTGAAATAGTTGAAGGCTATAATTTAGCCAAATATATTTTTGGTATCGTAAGATACAGAAAATAAATAAAATTTGATTTGTGAAATTTAATAGAAGATTTATAGTAAATTGATTTTAGAAAATTGGATAAATTTATAGAAGGAACTTGTTTTAAAAGATAATGAATTTGGTGTTAAAATAAATTTAGAAACCAATTTTGGAAACTGATTTGGTGTTTGAAAATAAATTTGGAAATCAATCGTATATCAATGGATATTTAGAAGTTTAAATTCACAATGGGAATTTATAAAGAAAAGAGAAATTTGTTTAAAAATAAACATTTGGTTATTTTTAAAAGTGTGAAAGGAATTTACGAATTCGGAACGTAAATTTAAAATAAATCAAGGAAGATTTATTAATTGATTTGAATGAACCATTTTGAAATGGAAAATGTATTTTCCCTGGAAAGCTGAGTATGATTTCGAAGTAGCCTATAAATATAAACTGAAATTTTTTAAGGATGGTTTTAGAAAGGATACCTTGGATAAATTATTTTCTTAACTGGTTTCAAATCTTTAAAGTATGGATTTATTTAATTACTTATAGAAGGGATTATTTTAAAGGTTAAAATTGATATTTGTTTTAGGAAACGATTATTTAAATAATTATACCTTATCTACTAATTTTATTTTAAAAAATTAGTTGGGACTTAAAATCTTACATGTGATAATTAGTATAATGTTTTTATTACCAATATTTTAAGTAAGTATTTAAGATGGTATTATTTTGAATGTTCCAAGAATATTTTGGATAGGTGATTTGAATTATTTTAACTCGGCAGATTTCCAGTGAAAATGAATAAATATTTGGAAATGTATTCCGCGTAAGGAAAGGTGATTTGAAATTTATTTTCAAAATATTGAAATGTGGAAGGTGATTTGAAATTTGTTTTCACAGTATTGAAATGTGGAAGGTAATTTGAAATCTGTTTTCTAATGGTTGAAGTGTGAAATATATCTTGCGGAAATATTTTGAAAATAAATAATTTGGGAAATTTATTTAAATCCGGCAAATTGTTGTAGATGTCGATTGATAGTTAAATAATCGACTATCAATATTGGCCTTTTAATTCCATTTGAATTATGATGCAACCGGGGGTCGGTTTCCAAATGGATATTTGAAAACCACATCGAACCTTTGTGATTGTGATGGATCTTTTATTTAAAAGATCAGAGTGAAATTTGTTGTGATGTGTTTGAAATCTGAATGTAACACTTATTTTTAAAAATAAGCGCTCGTTATTCGGATTAGCCGAAAGAGGACCTTGTTTCATAAAACCCATTCCGAATAACGATACGACGAAATGGGATTGTATTTGAAGACGGTGTTGAAGACCGGGTATTTTCGAAAGCGAAAGGATTACCTATCGAATGTCTTTGCACCGGGTTGCTCCGGTATAGAGATTTTATCACCTTTGTGATGGGGATTCCGGACGTGATTTGTGAATATCCGGATTTGCAAGGGCTTCTTTGAAGTGCCTTCGGTTCCGTTCGATCCCGGTACGGACTTGTACGGGTGTGTGTCTGACGTTACATTTTGAGATGTAAAGCTGGTTTCTATCAAATAAATTTCTGTTGGTGGCGGAGAATTTATTCTCTTAGCTTAACACCCTTCTCTGAGACGTATGAGCTCAGAGGATATGTAATTAATGGTTACTAGTGATACTCCCAATTTGGTAACGTGGCATACGAAGTGCTGCTGATCATTTGTTGATCAAAGCATGAACTTGTGAAAAGTGTAGCTTTGTGGACGAGACCTCATCGAGCCTCGCACCTCGAAAATGGTTGAAACAGGAAAGATACGGCAGGTTATTTGGGGTAGCTCCCCCTGAGGGTATGTTATTTCCTTCTGGAAAAGGGTAGTATCATGATATGGATCCCAGATATTTTACCTATGTTGTTGCCGCAAATTTATTATACTTTGTGGTTGTTGCTTTGTGGTTGAGGACCCTCGGATAAAGGCCGCAAACGACCGGGGGATGGCATACTCGTGTAGTAGTTACCTTGTTACAGAGGTAACTCGGCCTTTTGCTGGTAGAGATCCAGTTAGGTTCTCAAGGCGTCCCTCCAGAGGCGTACTCATATGGCAGTAGGAAGTTCCATAGCCTGACCATTTGTTGGAAATCCAAAGAAACAATACGAGCCCTTTACGATTGCAATTATATAACCTGCCTCCTCAGGAGGTAGCTATAGAAGACATAATATAATGGTACCTATGCTGGCTAAGATTAATATTATACTTTCGAAATGTTTTCCACACTATGCACTAATGATAATATTAAAAAGGATTTTTGCGTATCAAGCATGTTTGACTATCATAAGGAGAAATCTCCCCCAAGTCTGCGACTGCATTGTGTGTGTGCCGGGAGGCCTTATGGTATTTTCATTTTCCAAAAAGCATTGCGAAATTCTTTTATTCCCGTTTTGTTTTCTTTTCTTAAAGAATAACTGTTTTTAAGGTCTCACACCAGTCCCACGACTGACCTGGAGTTTATTGTTCCCTTCATAAACTCTGGGTGCCCATAATTTTCCACACGGGCAGCCTAGAGTCGGGTTAGCAGTTATTCGGGAGCGAAGTCAAAAAGGGATGCAGTGGAGATCAGGAGTTGGAGCTGGATGACGAGGCGTATCACTTATATATGTAATATTTCTTTTTCGCTATTTATTGTTGTAACACTCTGAAAATGTGATGTAATGTAATAACTGATATAGTTATTTGTTTTAAAGATATTCATTTATCTATTATATTTGTTCCGCTGTGAAATATGAGATTCTGTTATTGTTCTATTTTCTTCTTCTTCTATCTCTTTCTTCTTTAACCCTAAAGACTCGTACATTTGTTCCTTTTTGGGCTGAATTGTTGTGGAATTTTGCCAGCTAAAAAGGGGTGCGGATTTGCGGGCCTTCACAAGTGGTATCAGAGCAATTGGTTAAGCGACAACCTTGGCTCTGTTGTGTGTTACTCATTAGAGATAGAGTTAGTAGTACTCTAGAATGAGTTTGAGTGTATTAATAGATATGAGCGCGTATTTGTTAGTGAATATAAAAATTGTTTTATATTGTGATGATTGGTTTGTTGAGTGGTATATGGATTCTGGTCAGTATAGTCCGTACAACTCTATCGATAGGGATCTCTAACTACCTGTACAGAATAATACGACACGATATTGTTTTAAAATAGGGTGAATGAAATAATTTTACCCAAACTATTTTCGTAGAGAAAGGAATAAATTTTCTGTAAATTATTGTAGTAGTATATGGTTGCCTGGATATTAGGAAGTGATAATATTAAATTATTATCATTGAATAGGAAATTGAAAACGTAACTCCAAAGTTAATAAATAAATTCACATACAAATGAAATTTGAGAATGTAAATTGAAAATGGGATTTATAATTTGAAATAGAATTCCAGAGAAATATTTGGAAATGTTCTTGAAAATATTTGAAATTCGGGAAGTTTGGAAATTAAATTCCTTTTGGGATTGGAAATAGTTTTCAAGAGTTTGGAAAAATGTTTTTGGAGCGATATAAGCTCTAAACTCTTTTCGATCACTGGAAAATAATTTCAGGGATAATCGCGACATCATCGGTGTTCATTTTTGGGTTTCCAAAAGAGGAATTGCTGCCAAATTATTTAAATTGAAATTGTTTGCAAATAAGGTTTGGTTTTTGAAATTCAAAAAGGATAATTTAAATTGATTTCAAAAAAAATGGTTTCAAATTGATGAAAAGACTCTGGAATGTTATATAAAGTATTTGTGGAATATCATTAAGTTGATAACTTATAAGTTTGAAGTTGTTAAAATAAAAATCTAACTTAAAGAGAAGTTAGATAAAAATAAATATGGAAAATAAATCGTGAATGAATGAATAAATTTGCAATTGCAAGTACATGAAAGTGAATTGAATGTTGGAATTCATTTCGAATTTGTAAGTAAATAGAACTGGAATTGGAATTGAATTTGGTTTGTATAAAACAAAGTGGAATATTGAAATAGAATTAGTAAATAAAACTAATTAAAGGAATGACGAAATTGAATATGATTTGAAATGAATCGAAATTCAACAATTATAAACGAAAGTTAAATTAAATTCATATGGAATTTGAAATCCAGTATAAATATAAGTGGTTGTAAACCAAAATGGTGAAGTGAAAATAAATTTTTGAATGAATAAAAGAATAAAACTAGAATTGAAACTGAATATCGAAAACCAAATTGAATTGTGTGAAATAAAACGAAGTTGTAAAATTAGTTCGAAGTGAACTGAAGATAATTAAGGTGAAATAAAGAAATGATTTGAGATAGAATGATTTGGAATTTATAATAGATTGGTAAATGAAACTAATTTAAAATAGTGCAGTTGTGAATGAAAAATAGTTGATATAAATTCAATATTCAGAAGTTAAACTGAATCCAAATAAATTGGAAGTGTAAATTGAATTCAAAGGAAACTGAAAATGGATATATAACTTCAATAGTAAAGGTAAAAAAATGGTATAAGAAGTATATATTTGAAAATTTTGTAAAGGAATGTGCAAAATAAATTTGAATGTTGTGATTGGATATTATGGCTAGTAGAATATACAGGTATGTTACAGGAAAAAGAAAAATTGGAGTTGGGATTTTGAAGGTAAAATTGAATTGCTCGGCAAAAGGTATGTATTTAAATTTCAGTACGAAATTTGGTGATTTTCTTGTCCAGCCACTTGGCTTTTCGTTTCTTTTTGAATTTGGGGGCCTGTGGTGCCATTTTGCAGTCGTACGAGCTAGCCACGCAAAGGAGGCGCTAGCGAAATTTTTCGAAAATTTAGGAAGTTAGAAAAATTTGTGAAATTTTGAAAATTTAAAAATTGATTTTTAATTTAAATTTGAATTAATTAAGTAAACAAGGTTGTTTGGAAACTTATGATTGAATTTGGAAAGTTAGTTGAAGTAATGATGGATCTTAAATAAAAAGATTTGTTTTTGCAAAATTGATTAAACTGTTTCGTTTTGGATAAATGATAAACGGGTCAAGGTCCATTTTTCTTAACTAGTAATTTCGGGACGAAAATCTATTAAGGGGGAAGGATGTGATGACCCGGAAATTTTTAACATTTGAAATGTAATATTTAATTGATTTTAAATATTTGAATGATGGTTTAGCTTGAATTTCAAATATAACTATGGATTTGGCAATTAAATTATTTGATTTAATTTTTGAAATTTGGGTAAAATATTGAATCTTCAATTTTATGCTGATTAAAAATAATTTGAAGGCTTGGAAAATGTATATTGATAATACTGAAGATAATGTAAGCTTCAAAATTTAATTTGGAAATGTTTTGTTCAGTTTTGAAAATATATCTTTGAATCGATATTTAAAAATAGCCTTCCGAGGCACGGTCACGGATTTCAATGAAAGCAGTTCCATTGGATCCGTAATATTGTATTATTATCGGATTTCAATTTTTATAATGTTTGGAGTGATCGTTCGGCCGTACGGTCAATAAACGCGCTGAAATTTTATCGAAAGTTAATTTAATAACTGGTTCAAAAAAGCTATCTTCTCCATACGATCGAATTAGGGCTCGAAACTTTTTCCATTGCATTCGGGATATGGGTTTTAACATTTTGAACGTTAGGCGGCACGAGTCATTTGGAGTTCGGAATATTTGGTGGGCTGTTGGTTAGATATTTTCTAATATGATGATTATTGCTTTTCTTTATTCTGACAATACAACCAGCCACCATTTCATCTCCTTCGTACCCCTTTCTCTTCTTTTCTCCTCTTCTCAAATCATTTTGTTCGTTTTCAATAAAAAAAATTAATGGCCGCTCAGGGTTAAACCGCGAATCCTTATTTTCTCAAATCAAGTTCAAAGCTGCCTTTTAGTTTCGATTCAAGGCGAATCGATCAAAATCGGTTCGTTCGTTTTTTCTAAAGACGAGTGAAGTCGCGTTCGCAAGTGCAGGTGGCAACTGAGAGTCGAGGAAAATCTGAGGCGCCGAAGGAGGTATCGCGACGTCGACCATTGTCGTGCGCGAGGCGAATTCGTTCAATTTAAAATGGTGGCGGCAGTTCGCGAATGAAGTCGAGGTTGCAGCGATCTCGTTCGTGACAACTAGGGCATGCGATGCTTTGGAAGAGTGCGATGGGTAGCACGTTCGACTTTTAGAGCTTGCAGTAGGGGTTCTCAAAGGCAAAACACTGGTCGCTACAATCCAGAATGAAGCCGCGATGCTCGACAATTGTTGATGTGGGGGTCTTAACTCGAAATTGTAGTCGCACCAGGCTACAGTAGACGACAAGGTCAGAGCTGGGAGTTGCGTTCGAAAAGAAGGTAGTGCTGCCTTTGTTGATTAATATTTATAAGTTAATCATATTATAGATTGTTTGCTTATCGTTTTAAATTAAACCATTTATCTCAGTAAATGATAAGTCGCTAATCCATGTTAAATTTATTTTAAGATAATGAACTATGGAGACTAACATGATTAGTTTACCAATTTAATTAGGTTACTAAGAATTATTTATCGTAGAGAAATCAGGTTAAATTAAATTTATCAGTTTAAAATAAATTATTGGTTAATCTAATTTATCGAATGGAAATTTAGTTTTTCGACTGGTTCGGATATTAATAAAATAGTATAATTGCTTATACAAGGTCAAAACCGTGAAATCAAGTCGGAATGAGAATGGATCGCAAAATAAAAGCAAGGTGAGATCTTCTCACTCAATCAATATTGTTTTGATTTAAATTTTGAATAGTTAGATTAAAAATTGATTGTCTATGTGCTTGGATGATTGATTTATAATGAATATTCACTGGATGATATTATATATATAGTAGTATATAGTATATATTGGGTGATTGATTTCCCACAATATATAGCGGATGAGACCCTATGCGCCGCATAATAGCGGATGATATTTTATAAATCCCACATACCGGGATATTCCACCCCGAAGTGGAATTGGTATTTAATTGTTGTGCTAACATATGTGGATGCAGGGAAAACAGGTTGGAAGGATCCAACTGGATTCTTTAAATAATTGAATTTATTTTAATATTGTGTGTTGATCATTTATAATCTGTGTGTGACTATTTGTGGTTGAAACAGTTGAAGGCAATAATTTAGCCAAATATATTTTTGGTATCGTAAGATACCGGAAATAAATAAAATTTGATTTTTGAAATTTAATAGAAAATTTATAGTAAATTGATTTTAGAAAATTGGATAAATTTATAGAAGGAATTTATTTTAAAAGATAATGAATTTGGTGTTGAAATAAATTTAGAAACCAATTTTGGAAATTGATTTGGTATTTGAAAATAAATTTGGAAATCAATCGTACATCAATGGATATTTAGAAGTTTAAATTCACAATGGGAATTTATAAAGGAAAGGGAAATTTGTTTAAAAATGAACATTTGGTTATTTTTAAAAGTGTGAAAGGAATTTACGGATTCGGAACGTAAATTTAACATAAATTAAGGAAGATTTATTAATTGATTTGAATAAACCATTTTGAAATGGAAATTTTTTTTCCTTGGAAAGCTGAGTATGATTTCGAAGTAGCCTATAAATATAAACTGAAATTTTTTAAGGATGGTTTTAGAAAGGATACTTTGGATAAATTATTTCTTAACTGGTTTCAAATCTTTAAAGTATGGATTTATTTAATTACTTATAGAAGGGATTATTTTAAAGGTTAAAATTGATTTTTGTTTTAGAAAACGATTATTTAAATAGTTATACCTTATCTACTAATTTTATTTTAAAAAATTAGTTGGGACTTAAAATCTTAGATGTGATAATTAGTATAATGTTTTCATAACCAATATTTTAAGTAAGTATTTAAGATGGTATTATTTTAAATGTTCCAAGAATATTTTGGATAGGTGATTTGAATTATTTTAACTCGGCAGATTTCCAGTGGAAATGAATAAATATTTGGAAATGTATTTCGCGTAAGGAAAGGTGATTTGAAATTTGTTTTCAAAGTATTGAAATGTGGAAGGTGATTTGAAATTTGTTTTCAAAGTATTGAAATGTGGAAGTTAATTTGAAATCTGTTTTCAAATGTTTAAAGTGTGAAATATATCTTGCGGAAATACTTTGAAAATAAATAATTTGGAAAATTTATTTAAATCTAGCAAATTGTTGTGGATGTTTATTGATAGTTAAATAACCGACTAGCAATATTGGTCTTTTAATGGCATTTGAATTTCGATGCGACTAGGGTTCGGATTCCAAATGGATATTCAAAAACCACATCGAACCTTTGTGATTGTGATGGATCTTTTATTTAAAAGATCACAGTGAAATTTGTTGTGATGTGTTTGAAACCTGAATGTAACACTTATTTTTAAAAATAAGCACTCGTTATTCGGAGTAGCCGAGAGAGGACCTTGTGTCATAAAACCCATTCCGAATAACGATACGACGAAATGGGATTTTATTTGAAGGCTGTGTTGAAGACCGGGTATTTTCGAAAGCGAAAGGATTACCTGTTGAACGTCTCTGCACCGGGTTGCTCCGGTATAGAGATTTTATCACCTTTGTGATGGGGATTCCAGACATGATTTGTGAATATTTGGATTTGCAAGGGGTTCTTTGAAGTGCCTTCGGTTCCATTCGATCTCGGAACTGACTTGTATGGATGTGTGTCTGACGTTACACTTTGAGATGTAAATCTGGTTTCTATCAAATACATTTCTGTAGGTGGCAGAGAATTTATTCTCTTAGCTTAACACCCTTCTCTGAGACGTATGATCTCAGAGATTATGTAGTTGATGGTTACTAGTGATACTTCCAATTTGGTAATGTGGCATACGAAGTGTTGCTGATCGTTTGTTGATCAAAGCATGACTTTGTGAAAAGTGTAGCTTTGTGGACGGGACCTCATCGAGCCTCACACCCCGGAATGATCGAAACAGGAAAGATGCGGCAAGGTTACTTGGGGGTAGCTCCCCCTGAGGGTATATCATTTCCTTCTGGATTTGAAATGAATTTTTAATAAATGTAAATTAAATAGAAACATAGATTTATTTATAGGGTAGGAATTGATGTAAAGAAAGTTTGAAACAAAGTAAATAAATTTTTGAGAACATTTAATAGTAATTAATGTAATCAAATAGAATTAGTGTTGTATATGGAATTTAATATGGATTGATAAGTAACGAACGTATATATGCAATTAAAAGCACATAAGATGCAATTTATATAGGTTGCTTGTTTATTTAATGGGTTAAATAAATTTTGGGGAATCGATAAAATAAATCTTAATTTAATGTTGGTTAATGTAAATTAAAGTAACAATTGATGTAATAAAGGGTGGAACCAAGGTAAATTAGTTAATTGGATTTAAAATCTTAATTTATGGGTTAAATTGACAAACTTAAATATGATTGAATTATTGTAGTTATTACACAATAAGTGGGAAATAAAGTAGTTAATACGAATAAAGGTGAAATTGGAAGTATCGGTGTAATGAAACGTAAACAAATGTTAAATATGTTTATAGTATAATGTTTGTTGAATAATAAGATTGGAAATCCGGATTTATTTATTTGAATGTAAAATTAAGGTAATTGGGTTTATTGCAATCAATTGAAATTAAATATTTAAATATTACGTAAATATTAATTTAGATGGAATTGAAGATATTTATGTAATAAAGTATGAATCTGATGTTAATTTCATCTAATTGTTACTAATGAACTGAATAATGTAATGAAAAGTAAGTTGGATAGAAATTTTGGAAATTAAATTTTATATTTCTGAAGTTAAAGGAATAAGGCTAACACTGAAATTTATCAACTCTAAAACATATAAATTTGTTTAAATCATTGTAAATGATTAAGAGTTATAAAGTGATAAAGATTGTAAATTTCAGAATTTAAATGGGAAATTTGATGTAATTAATTTATTTTAAATTTATTTAATTAATATAAAAATAGCCATTTTGGCCACTGACTCGGATTTCGACGAAACCAGTTTCAACGGATTCGTAACGGTGAATTATTATAGGGTTTCAAGTTTCGGAGCGATCGGACTTGTCGTTTGATCGTACGGACTCGGAACGCCCAGAAATCAATGAAATTGAAATCAATTTGAAATCGATTTGAAAATATTGTTTTTCGCATAACTTCTTCATACGATGCAATTTGAACCTGAAACCTTTTCCATTGAGTTTAAAATATTTTAAAACACCTATTTTGATATATGGGTTTACCCAATTTCGTTCCGGGGTCAGAATGGGCTTTTTGGGCCACTTTGTCATTAGCGCGTATTCAACCTTATCCATTTATTCTATTTCAACTTTCTCCATAAATATCCTACTATAAACCCTAGCCTTTCTAATTCTCATTTGTCTGTATGTAAATTCATTCTATTCCTCCTCTTCCTCAATGGCAAACAAAATTCTATATTTCCAGATCCAATTGCAAAATTCAAAAATCTAATGAAAATTCAAACTCCTAAGAAAAATTCAGAAAAAATATATGTTGAAGCTCTCGAAGTGCGTAATATTCTGCTGAAATTTGTTTTTCGTTTTGGATTGTCGTTTGACCGGTAAAAAGCGAAGAAGTCTCGGCCGTTCATCACGTCGAAATCAAACTCGACGGATCGACGAACCGTTTCTGGGTTTTGTAGAGGGAACCGATGGGAGTTGATCTATGGCGTTCGTTCGTGGAGTTAACTGTTGGATTGTCGGCGAATTTAGATTAGGGTTCATGGGTTTCTATGTGGCGGCTGTGCGTTTTGGTTTGAAACGAAGTGACATAGGTCACCGGAGGACGGCGTGCGTGGTCGATGGGGGTAGATACTCGAGAGGCGGCTCTGATGGCTCGCGTGGATGAAGGGTGCGATCAATTTTGGCCTCGAGGTTTGAGTTCGTACGTGTACTGTTGCGTGATATTTGGGTTCTGGGTATTCGAACAAAGTGGGTGACGTGGCTGTATTGAAGGTGAATTGTTGTGTTCTTTTTCTTCTTTTATTTTAATTTTAATTTCGATCATTCTAATACACGTAACTTTCACGTACGAGGTCAAATTTACGCGTGGTTTCTTTGTTAGGATCGTACTGAAATTCCGGACTTGATGAAGCTGGTTTGGATGAATTCTGAGACGGTCAAATTTTTGGGTTTAAATTGCATTCAAATTCAATTTAAATTCAAAAGGTGAGTGTTTTAACCCACTCACAACTTTTAAAATTTCTTATCTTTGTTAAATTGATATATGATGTGTTAAATTTAATTATGGTTGTTTGGCATATTTTTAATCATCATCTCAGTTGATTTCATTTTATTTAAATTAAATTGCTATTTAATTTATTCATTGCATTTAAACTGCCAGTTAAATTGTTAATTAATTATTCATTGCATATAAACTGCCAGTTAAATAGTTATTCAATTTATTATTGAATATAACTGCTATTTAATACGTGTTGTTTATTATCCGTTCTCTATTGATGCTA
This sequence comes from Allium cepa, assembly GCA_030765085.1. NCBI lineage: Eukaryota > Viridiplantae > Streptophyta > Magnoliopsida > Asparagales > Amaryllidaceae > Allium > Allium cepa. The sequence goes on along the minus strand of CM060935.1, from coordinate 53,809,630 downwards.
TTGATTGAATTTGATGATTGTGATAAATGGTTGATGGTTGATATTGGATGAATGGATGTTGTATTTTATATTTTTATAAACTGCAAGTTACTATGCATTTTCATTTCATTCGGGATTGCAGTTTGAAATGATATATAATCGTAAATTTTATCTTAAATTACGGATTGAAATGATAAATATCCGTTTCACTTAACCATAGGATAGAAAATTTTATACATGCACCACGGTCTATATAAAAAGATATTTTGAAGTAATTTTCTATGGTTTTGGAAAGGAACATACGGTTTAATAAATATAAAAATTTTGGTGTTATATAAATATTATTTCATATATATATATATAGTTAAATTCTTGGATTTAAGCTATGGATATTTTTTTTAATAAAAATGAGTTTAATAATGGAGTTTAATTGTTTTATATTATATGGTTAAGTACATACTTAAGTTATTGTATATATATATAGAGTTTTCAATTAACATAAATGAAATTTAATTTGGAAGATAAATATGAAATTTGTTAAATTGAATTATTTAAGAGTTGTGCTTGAATAAATTTGATTTGGAATTTAAATAAAAATGGAGATTTTTAAAGGATATGATTCTTACAACTTGATTTGGTTTAAAGTAATTTAAATGAATATAAAGTTGAGATAAATGAATTTATCAAGTTAAATAAATTGAAAGAATATCCAGTTGTTTGAAGTTAAAAGTTCTACTTAAATTTTATTGAATTTATTAAGTAAACATTGAATTTGATATATTTGGAATTATCAAAGAATTAGTTTAAAAATGGTTAGATATTTAAGCTTTGAATTATTTTGAATTTGAAATGGTTTATTTGGGAATTCAAATCGATATTTGGAATTTATTTGTGAAATTAAAGAAGTTATCTGATTTTATAAAGTGATTAAATATTTAAACCATTTAAGTATTAGAAGTTATGTTTCAAAGCTATGGGTTTCAAAGTATATAGATTTGAAAGTGTTATGATTCTGGAAAAGATATATTTTGAAATAAAATGATATCAAAATTATTTGGGTTTTAAAACAAAAAAATGATATCGTAATTGTATGGTTTTGAAATAGATATTTTATTCTGGGGTTTTAAAGTATAAACTATTTTGAAGAAAAAAAACCGCGGTGTTATAATAACGGTTGGTTGTTAAAGAGACCGGGATCAGAAGTTGTCATACTCTCTGCCAACCCCGAAAACCACTTTAACAACCGTGTACGCGGTGGAGATTCCAGAATGAAGTAGGATGGTGGCGGCGTTTCCTTTAAGATAAATACGTAGACCCGACTCCCGTGAGTTGGCATAAGGTGGCTAAAACATGAGTGATTCTCGGGCCAAGGTGGTAGCCCCTCTTATCGGACACATCCCTTCGATATTATACTCTGACTTTTGGATTTATTCGGTGGCCACTTTTGATTTTTTTGATTTTAGGGTGTGGCTTGAGGTGGGCGGTAGCTGGGCTATGCGTTACCACCAGTCCGAATAGCAATTGGTATATCTACCCTGGCATTGCCTAGTTGTGCCGTGTCACCTACCCTAGCGCGCCTTATACGATTTTGGTCTTGTACCATACTTATGGAGTGCCCTCTGACGACGCCCAGTACGGGGGAGATTACGGTACTATATAGACTATGGGAATATATAGATATGTTAAGGTGGAAAATGTAAAGCCTTAATGTTATTTAAAAGTAAGTTTATTTTACAATTAGACACTATTACAATAGCGAAATATTACCACATAGTAAATAGTTTAACAGATCCTTAAGAGATGTGAATCGCGAGTATCTCTTGAGTTACTGCACTCATATTTATTTCTGTTGATTTAACTTGCATAAGATCTTTTAGTTCTGGCTCGAGTGTTTTGTCTTTTTAATTCGCTCGAGTCAGTCCGAGCATTTAAGGATTTAAAGACTTTATTTCTGGAGGACGAAGACGAAGACTTCATTATTATTATTATTATATTATTTTATTCCACTACACAGTGTATTCTGCTGCATCGATTTTTATTGTTGGTATGTGTAACTCTGACATATATTGTATAAGTAAAATTAAATATTTTGTAAACAGCTTCATGAACTGTATATTTGATTATTATATTTTATCCTTCCGCTGTGAGATTCTATCTTGTTTTATTTCTTTCTTGTTTTTCTCATTTACACCATAACAATCCGCCCTTTCGTATGGTTTGAATTGACGCGTGTGTCGATTTAAAGCGTGCGAAAAGGCGGGACCTTACATCTGGTATCAGAGCTTTGGTTTAGCGATAAACCTTAGCTTTGTGGGGTTTGACTCTTCATTAATAGGGTAGTAATACCATATGATGAGTCACAGAGCATATATATGAGAGATTGTATTTGTTAGTGTTATAAAAAGGTTTTGATATTGTGTTGCTTTGTTCCGTTTTGTATTTATAAACTTTGGTTGGTGCATGGGACGCTGTGACATCAATAGGGGTTTCCAAGCACTTAATAGGACAAACCGACACAGTATTCGTTTTTAATATAGGTGAATGAAATAATTTTGCCTATTATATTTTCTATATATAAAGTAATAAATTTTATAAAGATTATATTTGGTTGTAATATATTGGTTGTTGGTAATAAAATTTATAAATAATAGTGAAATGAGAATTAGAATAAAATAAATAAATTTGGAAATTTTAGAACTTAAAGTTCCAAGGTTTTGAAATTTCTTTTGAATGATTTTGAAATATAATAGTAATTTTATTAGAAGTATTTTCTGATACAAATATTTCAATATAATTTGAAAGAATTGTTTTAAAGAAATTCGAGAAAGAAATAAGTTGTACTCTCCTATTTGTCGTTGGAAAATAATTTCGGTGATGAGTGCACGCATCATCGACATTCATTTTTGAGTTTCGAAGTGGGAAGGCCACGGTAGTAGTTTATTGCAGATTTGTTTTGATAAACCAAAAATAAAATTTTAAATTGTTTTAATTATAATTGGATATATAAATTATAAGTATATATTTATCTATTATTTTAAAATGATTTGAAATTAAACCCGGTATTTAAATTCTTAAGTTTCCGTTATTTTACAGTTTCAAGTAGTGTGGTAAAATGGAAGTTAATCAATAATTGGAGCCTTTAATTAAAATAAGTAATTTAATTCTAGGTTATGAATGAAAATAAAGGTAATTTGAAACTGTAACCTATGGAACAAAGAATAACATTGTCGAACATTTAGTTAATTAAAAGAAATAGAAATAAACTTGGGTAACTTTCTATTACATCCTTAAAGGCATATATATAACTTACCAAAAGATATAAAAGTTGAAATGTTAATAAGAAGATGTAATAGATAGTATACAAGTAAGAAATTTGAGGAAATGAAAGTAATTAATGAAACGCTTTTATAAATAAGGATTTAAAGTTATAATTATTATATACTTAAGTTATGACTGAAAGGCCACTAATTAAATATAATAGAAAGGTTATAAAGAAATGATAATAAACTTAGTAAGTGTTGAAAGCATTGATTTTGAAAATAAGCAGAAAATGAATACTGGAAATAAATGAAATTAAGCTGGAAATAAATGAATTAATATGCAAAGAAATCGAATTAAAAATGAAAATTTGCAAGAAATAATGTAAAATTAAAAAGATAAATCAATATATGGATTAAAAGGAAATCAAACAACAATAGTATGAAATGAAATTATAATAAGTAAATTTGATTTGTTGTTGAAATTGTTGTTTTTTTTTCGTTTATGGTAGTTTGGGCAAGGATACTTTAAATCTGTTTGGAAGGTATGAATAATATATTTAGTGTCACCTAAGACTATTGAGTGAAGGGTACGCTTAGTAGTTTATTTTCTTTCCGTACAATTTAAAGTTTAAAACCCGAACAACTATTTGTTTGTTTGATATAAATGAATGTTTAATTGGTGTTGATTTTATATGATGGTTGTATGCCTTGTGCAAGGGATTGTTGGCTGTATTGAATTGTTTGTTTGTAGTTGAACAACCTTAAATATTTCATTCTATATAATTGCTAACTTTTATCAGATTATATAAGTGAAATGCAGGTAATGGAAGAAATTGCTACTGCTTTTGGTTCCATAAAATAAGCGTTAATTGCCCGACTAATAGGTACGTTTTCGGATTACGGTTTATAGCGTTATTCTATTGTTTTCCCTGGTTGGGATATATATTATTTTGGTAAATATATGTTGTATATTGATATATTTGATATTATATTTTCTCCCGAGCCTCCCCGTACAAAGGAGACTCCGCCAAAATTTTCCTTAAATTTCAGACATAGAAATTTTATGAAAATATATTCATAACTTTATTAATTTAAGTATAAAAGGATTTACTGGTTATAAATCAGTATATTTTATTTAAAATTAATTAATTTTGTAAATTTATTTTTTTATAGATTTAATATTTTAAATAAGATATATTGATTTCTTAATTCTTCTTTTCTCTTCTTTTCCTTTTCGGGGACGAAAAGTTTTGAGTGGGGGAGAGTGTAACGATCCGTAAAATTCGATGATTAAAATGAGTTAAATTAATAAGATTTTTAATTAAATTTAGAAAGAAATAAAAATCTTATAATTTATATTGGAACAAAGGTTAGAAATTAGAGGTAGCAATTGAAATTAAAAATTAACAATTTAAAAATTTATACTGCAATTAATGGAAATAGTGTAAATTGTCGTACTTGGTTATAAGTTTAATATAAGAAACAAATGGGAATGTTGAATTAGTGACTTATCAATAAAAATATTAACTAGAATGGAATTCAAATTAATGTTAATATAATAATAGAAAGTGTAGATTGTGCATTTGGATATAAAATTTAAATATAAGTAAATAAAAGTAGCCATTTAATTTACAAACGAAATAATATGTTGATTAATAGTAATCTGTATGTAAATTTGGGTAGTAATGTTAATGGCAGCTTAATGAATAACCAATTTAGTGCAATCCCAATCTAATTGCAACAATGGTAAGGTTGTAATTGATTGTAGTTAGAAAATTTGAAATAAATTTCAATAAATATAATTAAATAGTGGTTGCGTGAAAGATAAACATACAAGTATTATAAAGAATATATTGTGGATAAAAGGTTACTACAAATAAGGTAAATAAATATTACTTTAATGATTATTAATATAATAACGGAAGTATGAATGAAAAATTTGTAGTATGAAAATAAATGGCAACATTGATTTGTAAAATAAAAGCTTATTTATGTGATTAAGGGTAACGGTAATGCTTGTTGTATGTTACCTATTGTTAATTGAATTTGAAATGAATTTTTAATAAATGTAAATTAAATAGAAACATAGATTTATTTATAGGGTAGGAATTGATGTAAAGAAAGTTTGAAACAAAGTAAATAAATTTTTGAGAACATTTAATAGTAACTAATGTAATGAAATAAAATGAGCGTTGTATATGGAATTATAATCTGGATTGATAAGTAACGAACGGATAAATGCAACTAAAAGTACATAAGTTGCAATTTATATAGGTTGCTTGTTTATTTAATGGGTTAAATAAATTTTGGGGAATCGATAAAATAAATCTTAATTTAATGTTGGATAATGTAAATTAAAGTAACAATTGATGTAATAAAGGATGGAACCAAGGTAAATTGGTTAACTGGATTTAAAATCTTAATTTATGGGTTAAATTGACAAACTTAAATATGATTGAATTATAGTAGTTATTACACAATAAGTGGGAAATAAAGTAGTTAATACGAATAAAGGTGAAATTGAAAGCATCGGTGTAATGAAACGTAAACAAATGTTAAATATGTTTATAGTATAATGTTTGTTGAATAATAAGAATGGAAATCCGGATTTATTTATTTGAATGTAAAATTAAGGTAATTGGGTTTATTGCAATCAATTGAAATTAAATATTTAAATATTACGTAAATATTAATTTAGATGGAATTGAAGATATTTATGTAATAAAGTATGAATCCGATGTTAATTTCATGTAATTGTTACTAATGAACTGAATAATGTAATGAAAAGTAAATTTGATAGAAATTTTGGAAATTAAATTTTATATTTTTGAAGTTAAAGGAATTAAGACTAACACTAAAATTTATCTACTCTAAATTGACATATAAATTTGTTTAAATCATTGTAAATGATTAAGAATTATAAAATGATAAAGATTGCAAATTTCAGAATTTAAATGGGAACATCGATTTAATTAATTTATTTTAAATTTATTTAATTAATATAAAAATAGCCATTTTGGTGACTCAGATTTCGACGAAGTTAGTTTCATCGGATCCGTAACGGCGAATTATTATAGGGTTTCAATTTCATAGTGATCAGACTTGTCGTTTGATCGTACTGATTCGGAACGCCCAGAAATCAATGAAATTGAAATCAATTTCTAATCGATTTGAAAATATTTGCGACGACCACCCATGACTCCCACACCATACAAGGAAATAGTGCGCTGTAAAGTGTGCCAGGCAGCCACGGATGATCGTTAGGATAAGGTAAACACAGAATAGTCCATCGTATTACTCACAGCGCATGGATAAAATACAATAGAAAGTATACATAGTGAAGCTCTATAGAACAGAAGTCTCATCATATAAACTCATAATAGTTTGATACAGCAATCAGCAAAGTCAATACATCAAGCCTCACTACATATCACTCAGAGAATATACAAACAGCGGAACACCCAGTACATATAGTAAGAAAATAATATGCAAAAGCCTCCAGCTCGTCTTCGTCATCAACAGCGTTGACCACTAAGAACAGCACCTGTCACCTGCTACCTAGTCTGTCCATCCCAACATGGATGAACAGCCCAAGGTAATAAGAGTTAAACATAAAACCTTGAGTCAGACAACAGTCTTAGTGAGCAGTAAATCAACTATCAAACATACCAAAAGAGCATAAAGGGTAAAAGGAATAGGAACTCAACCATCCCACTCCACCTCTTTCTACAGTGATAGCCCCCAGACACACTAAGCAGAAGTAAACATAGCAATTCAGACATTTAAAGCAAAGTAAATATCACTCAAGTCAAGGTCGGTGTTTTCCAAATGCAAACCCCCAAGGCCTAAACCAAGATCAGATAAGCACCCTGAAAACATCGCTCCTAACCCAAATGACAATACAACCAAACATCCAAACATCCATGACTCTGGATATCACTGTTATCATTGCCTTGAATTCACCGTTAGCTGAATGACCGCCTGTCAAGGGCTAATGGTAACCTCGGTTCTAGACATAACTCCGCACGTCGTCGCAGCCCGTGCCTAGGAATTTTCGCAACTACCCAGAGTACTAGCACGTCGTCGCTGCCCGTGCTTGGAACGTCATCGTGACCCGTCCCAACGTACTCTTGCTTTGAGCATGCTAGAACCTTCAACAACGATGAAATCTCAGCCTCCTAGTCATCCTCCTCAACGACTATTCTCATACTAGCCCAAGCGCCTCTCGAGCCCACCATTATCAACCAACTCGAACCGCATCATCGAGTTATCAACATGCTTGGGATGATCCCGTCTGGATTAAATCAAGGCTATCTCACATCATGCTTTGCTTCATCGCATCATAGCAAAGTCCATCATCATCGAATCTATCCATATGAACTTTAACATCCGCTTCATATGCCACAAGCTACTTTCACCACTCAAGAGCCTCTCCACTTAGCTTTTGAATCATCTTCGACCAACTTGTCCAAATCAATTATTAGCTAATTTGCAACAATCTATCAATCAAATCAATCATTAATCCAAGCAGTCAAACATTCAAACAAGATCTAATAAGCAATTATACAAGAATGGCAATTTCGTAATTAAAATTTCCAAATCTAACAAGTATGAATTATAAGCAAATATCTCTAAAACTTGATGAATAAACTTATATAAGTTAACATGTAGCAAAATGGGTATCCAAAACTTTATAGACAATGGATCTACATGCAGACTTAAGGAAAATGCAAGAAATCTCTATCTTTAACACATAAACAAGCCACCGATCCAATATACTCCTTTGGGTCCGTGTGAGAGATAACTACCACTCACCGAATCACCTAAACACCTCAAAAGATAACAACTTCAGATCTGGACAGCAAAGGATCTAGCTTGATCCGATAAGATTTCCCTTCAAACGATGAAATCTCTCTTCGATGGATGTAGACCTTCAACTTTGACTCTTGGATCTTCGATTTGATCTTCAATCTAGATGAATGGAAGCACAAGATTAAAGTGGAGAAAAGAAGTGAAGAAGTGTTGTAGTCGAGCTCTCAAAATGGCAGCACTTCGTCGCTTCAAAATCCGGATTCCAAAAATGAAGATAGGCACTCCTATTTATAGGCTGAAATCCTTAACTTGTATGCCCCCTTAAGTCGGTCACGACTCATCAAGACCCACGACTTACGACTTAAGACTTACGACTTAAGACTTACGACTTAAGACTTACGACTTAAGACTTACGACTTAAGACTTACAGCTTAAGACTTACGACTTAAACTTACGACTTAAGGCTTACGACTTAAGACTTACGACTTACGGCTTTCGACTTAAGACTTACGACTTAAGACTTACGACTTAAACTTACGACTTAAGGCTTACGACTTAAGGCTTTCGACTTAAGGCTTACGACTTAAGGCTTTCGACTTAAGGCTTTCGACTTAAGACTTACGACTTAAGACTTACGACTTAAGGCTTACGACTTAAGGCATACGACTTAAGGCTTACGACTTAAGGCTTACGACTTAAGGCTTTCGACTTAAGGCTTACGACTTAAGGCTTATGACTTAAGGCATACGACTTAAGACTTACGACTTAAGACTTACGACTTAAGACTTTCGACTTAAGACTTTCGACTTTCGACTTTCGACTTAAGACTTACGAACAACAATTCTACGATCCTTCGATCCGTAAAAATACGAGTCGTTACATTCTCTCCCCCTTATGAATTTCGCCCTCGAAATTCCAAACAAACAAGAGCAATCAAAACTATTCTGCATGCCTACCATCCATAGCAATCAACAAACCATGCATCCAATTACTAGCCTAGCATGCAGAATTCTAAGACTAGAACAAGTTACAAATTCATGAGATGTCACGACACCTTAGGGCCATACCTCGAAGAGTTCAGGATGAGCTGCCTTCATCCTCTCTTCCTTCTCCCATGTACAGTCGTTAACATCATCACTCCATTATACCTTGAGCAACTTGACTACCTTCCTCCTAAGCTGTTTCGTGTCAGTTTCCACAACACGAAGCGGCTTACGAGGTCTTCTAATAACTGGATCAACTTCCAAATCTTCACAGCTATCAGCAGCAACCACTGTATTTGGGTCGTGCACATACTTCCGTAGATACGACACGTGAAAAACATTGTGCACACCCGACATCTTTTCTGGTAACTCTAACTTATAAGCGAGCTTTCCAATTCGCTCGACGATCGGGAATGGTCCAACAAATCTCGGAGTCAATTTTCCTTTCTTCCCGAATCGAATAACATTCTTTAGTGTAGAAATCTTCACAAAAACCATATCTCCTACGTCGAATTCCAAATCTTTTCGACGCTTATCGGCATAATTTTTCTGACGATCTTGGGCTGCCTTCATTCGTCGCTGAATGGTCTCTATACAATCTGAAGTCTGTCGAATCATTTCGGGCCCAAGTATCAGCTTTTCTCCATTTTCCAACCAACATGTCGGAGAGTTACGCGGTCTTCCATACAATGCCTCATATGGTGCCATACCAATACTTGACTGGTAATTGTTATTATATGAAAATTCCACCAAATGAAGATGATCTTCCCATGATCTTCCGAAGTCCAAAACACATGCTCGGAGAAGATCTTCCAAAACTCGGTTGACTCTCTCGGTCTGACCATCTGTTTGGGGGTGATAAGCTGTACTCAAACACAATTCAGTTCCCAAAACTTCCTGGAAGCTCTTCCAGAATCCACTAGTGAACAATGGGTCTCGATCGCTCACTATACTCTTTGGAATACCATGGAATCGAACTATCCACTTAACATACAAGTCAGCCAATTTCGATGCAGTCCTAGTTGATCGAACAGAAATAAATCTTGCACTCTTAGTCAAACGATCTACGATGACCCAAATCCCTTCATTTCCTGCTCTGGTTCTAGGTAGTCCATCGATAAAATCCATCGATATTTGCTCCCACTTCCATGTAGGAACTTCTAATGGCTGAAGCAATCCACTTGGCTTCTTGTGTTCGGCTTTTACCAACTGGCAGTTCATACACTTGGAAATAAAATTTCCAACATCCTTCTTCATACCTTCCCAGTAATAGGTTCTCTTCATATCCCGATACATCTTATTTCCACCTGGATGAATTGTCAACTTTGAGTGATGACTTTCCTTCAAAACTTCATTTCTCAATTCATCTATATCGGGAACAACCATTCGTCCTTGTTTCCGAAGCCAACCCTCTTGATCGACCTTGAATCCTTTATCCTTCTCTGGGTCCAATCCAGATTCCAAATCACGGATAATCTTGACAAGCTTATCGTCTCACTTTTGGCTCTCGCCAATTCTTTCCACTAGAGTAGGTCTTATCGATAAGTTTGTCAACATCTCAGGTTCCAATTCACATCTAGGCCTGAAGTCAAATCCAGCCAAATACTCAAGACTCTTCCATTCTGAAAACATGGCTCCCAAACCTGCATGTCTTCGACTTAACGCATCTGCCACTGCGTTACCTTTTCCCGGAGTATAGGCTACACCAAAATCATATGATGCTAAAAACTCTAACCATCGTTGCTGTCGAAGATTCAAATCCTTTTGGGAGAAAAGATACTTCAATGACTTATGATCTGTAAACAACTCAAATCGAACTCCCAATAGGTAATGTCTCCACATCTTCAAAGCAAATACAATCGCCGCTAACTCCAAATCATGAGTCGGATAATTCCTTTCATGCGGCTTCAGTTGTCGACTTGCATATGCAACAACTTTATCCTTCTGCATTAGCACTGCTCCAAGTCCAGTACCACATGCATCGGTGTAAACCACCATCTCATCATTTCCACTTGGAATGGCCAAAACAGGAGCACTTGCCAATCGCTCTTTCAGGATTCCGAAAGCTTGCTCACACTTAGCATCCCATCTGAACACTTGGTTCTTTTTCGTCAACCCTGTTAATGGTGCAGCTATCTTGGAAAAGTCTTTGATAAACCGACGATAATATTCTGCTAATCCAAGAAAACTTCTCACATCAGATACATTCTTAGGTCTAACCCAATCCTGGATTGCTGCCTCCTTAGCGGGATCAACCGCTATTCCATTTCCAGAGATAACATGGCATAAGAACCTCACTTCACTCTTCCAGAAGTGACACTTCGAAAACTTAGCCCTCAGCTGATGTTTTCGCAAGATTTCCAAAACAATACGCAAATGCGTCTTGTGCTCTTCTTCAGTCTTGGAATATATCAAAATATCATCCACAAACACAAGTACAAACTTGTTCAACTGATCCCTGAACACTCTATTCATAAGATCCACAAAATATGCTGGTGCATTGGTCAATCCAAACGGCATTACCAGCCACTCATAGAAACCGGATGGTGTCCTAAAAGCAGTCTTCGACACACTATCCTTTGCCACTCTCAACTGGTGAAATCCCATTGCCAAATCCATCTGAGAAAACACCTTAGCTCAGTGAAGCTGATCAAACAAGTCATCTATTCTCGGCAAAGGATACTTATTCTTCTTAGTCACTTTATTCAGCTCACGATAGTCCACACACAACCTCAACGATCCATCCGCTTTGGTTGCGAACACAACTGGTGCACCCCATTCGGACACACTACGCTGAATGAATCCTTTCTGTAAAAGGTCATCAACTTGCACCTTTAACTCTTGCTGTTCCCTAGGCGCCATTCGCCTAAGCGGCATCACAACAGGTCTGGTTCCTTCAACTAGATCGATACGAAACTCGATCTCTCTATGCGGCGGTAACCCTTTGACCTCGTCAAAGACATCCTCAAATCCATTCACGATAGGCATCGATGACAGTCCATCCCGTGGAACAACCAACGAATACATGAAGCTCATGAAGACGCCTTCTTCATGCTTACATCGTATCACAACCTTTCGACCCTCCACATTCTCGACTATCACCTCCAGCCTCTTGCAATCAACCCTTGCCGCATACTTCCTAAGCCAGTCCATACCCAAAATAATTCCGAACCCCGCAAAGTTCAGAACAAAACAATCACAAACAAAAGAGCAATCATGACTCGATACAACTAGACCACGGCATATCATACACAAACATGATGAACCCCCGACTGGATTAGTCACAACCAATGGTCTATCAACAATATCCGGTTCCAAACCCAACCGGCCTACAAGTTCACTACAAACAAAGGAATGCGACGCCCCAGTATCAAACAACACTCTAACTGGAACACCACAAATGGAAAGAGTACCTTGAACCACCACACTCTTCCCCTTCTCTTCTGCAGTAGGAGCTTTCGAAGATGATGGAATAGCCCCCAAAGCATAAGCTTGCACAATATGCTTGTCCTTCCTCGGTTCCGGACAATTCTTCCTGAAATGCCCCGGCTTATCACAGTTGTGGCACTTCGCCGGCGCCTTCTGATTCTTACAATCCCTGGAGAGATGGCCCTTCTGCTGGCAATTGTAGCAGGTCACTTCACCCTTCGTCTTCTTTTGACCATTCTTACCCTTCTGCTGCTGTTGCTTCCTCTTCTTGTTTCCACCTTGCTCAACAACAACAGATCCTTCCTTAGGAAATTGATTCTCATGCCTGAGAGCCTTCTCCACAAGCTTCTCAAACGGATCGTCCAAATGATCCACCAACTGCCTCCCAAGATAACTGTCCAGGCCTGTCACAAACTTCTCATTCTTCTGATAAGGGGATTCAATATATGACCGAGCATACTTGGACAAAGCTTCAAACTCAGAAACATACTCAAGAACTGGTCTTCCACCATGCTTGAGCTCCACAAACTTCTTAAACAAAACAGATTTCTGAGCTGTAGAAATGAACTTAGCTTCAAATCAGACTTGGAATTGCTCCCAAGTGATCTCTTCCTTCGGAGTATCAATGGTGATAGAGTTCCACCAATCAGAAGCTCTTCCCTGAAGCTGTCTTGATGCAAGCTTCCTCTTTGTCACATCCTCAATTCCCAAGTCACCAAAGATCCTTCTACAAGCATCTATCCATCTCTGGACTTCTATGGTTGATTCTGTTCCCAAAAAAACCTTCCCTCCAAGAGCAGTATAGTCCTTACAAAGCTTAGCAAAATCCACTGGTCTTGGGGCTTGAACCTAAACTCCAACATCTACCGATGGCCCCGGAGCTGGCATCCTTCTCATGATCGAAGTCATCATAGCCTCGAACATAGAAGCATAATCAGCAGCCCCCTCAACAGCATGGCCTCCCCTAGCAGCTGGTCTCCCTCTTCGACTCATTCCTAATATCGAAAAGAAATGATTAATATACCCTGAGAAACAACTGCATAAGAAGTTCAAATCCTTCTAAGCTACTATATTATATATATAGTAATCATCCATCAAAATTACAATTACGTCTCTCATACGTAGTTACGTCAGCGAGCGTTGGCTAAAATCGATTAACCAAAGCTCTGATACCAAATGTGACGACCACCCATGACTCCCACACCATACAAGGAAATAGTGCGCTGTAAAGTGTGCCAGGCAGTCACGGATGATCGTTAGGATAAGGTAAACACAGAATAGTCCATCGTATTACTCACAGCGCATGGATAAAATACAATAGAAAGTATACATAGTGAAGCTCTATAGAACAGAAGTCTCATCATATAAACTCATAATAGTTTGATACAGCAATCAGCAAAGTCAATACATCAAGCCTCACTACATATCACTCAGAGAATATACAAACAGCGGAACACCCAGTACATATAGTAAGAAAATAATATGCAAAAGCCTCCAGCTCGTCTTCGTCATCAACAGCGTTGACCACTAAGAACAGCACCTGTCACCTGCTACCTAGTCTGTCCATCCCAACATGGATGAACAACCCAAGGTAATAAGAGTTAAACATAAAACCTTGAGTCAGACAACAGTCTTAGTGAGCAGTAAATCAACTATCAAACATACCAAAAGAGCATAAAGGGTAAAAGGAATAGGAACTCAACCATCCCACTCCACCTCTTTCTACAGTGATAGCCCCCAGACACACTAAGCAGAAGTAAACATAGCAATTCAGACATTTAAAGCAAAGTAAATATCACTCAAGTCAAGGTCGGTGTTTTCCAAATGCAAACCCCCAAGGCCTAGACCAAGATCAGATAAGCACCCTGAAAACATCGCTCCTGACCCAAATGACAATACAACCAAACATCCAAACATCCATGACTCTGGATGTCACTGTTATCATTGCCTTGAATTCACCGTTAGTTGAATGACCGCCTGTCAAGGGCTAATGGTAACCTCGGTTCTAGACATAACTCCGCACGTCGTCGCAGCCCGTGCCTAGGAATTTTCGCAACTACCCAGAGTACTAGCACATCGCCGCAGCCCGTGCTTGGAATGTCATCGTGACCCGTCCCAACGTACTCTTGCTTTGAGCATGCTAGAACCTTCAACAACGATGAAATCTCAGCCTCCTAGTCATCCTCCTCAACGACTATTCTCATACTAGCCCAAGCGCCTCTCGAGCCCACCATTATCAACCAACTCGAACCGCATCATCGAGTTATCAACATGCTTGGGATGATCCCGTCTGGATTAAATCAAGGCTATCTCACATCATGCTTTGCTTCATCGCATCATAGCAAAGTCCATCATCATCGAATCTATCCATATGAACTTTAACATCCGCTTCATATGCCACAAGCTACTTTCACCACTCAAGAGCCTCTCCACTTAGCTTTTGAATCATCTTCGACCAACTTGTCCAAATCAATTATTAGCTAATTTGCAACAATCTATCAATCATTAATCCAAGCAGTCAAACATTCAAACAAGATCTAATAAGCAATTATACAAGAATGGCAATTTCGTAATTAAAATGTCCAAATCTAACAAGTATGAATTATAAGCAAATATCTCTAAAACTTGATGAATAAACTTATATAAGTTAACATGTAGCAAAATGGGTATCCAAAACTTTATCGACAATGGATCTACATGCAGACTTAAGGAAAATGCAAGAAATCTCTATCTTTAACACATAAACAAGCCACCGATCCAATATACTCCTTTGGGTCCGTGTGAGAGCTAACTACCACTCACCGAATCACCTAAACACCTCAAAAGATAACAACTTCAGATCTGGACAGCAAAGGATCTAGCTTGATCCGATAAGATTTCCCTTCAAACGATGAAATCTCTCTTCGATGGATGTAGACCTTCAACTTTGACTCTTGGATCTTCGATTTGATCTTCAATCTTGATGAATGGAAGCACAAGATTAAAGTGGAGAAAAGAAGTGAAGAAGTGTTGTAGTCGAGCTCTCAAAATGGCAGCACTTCGTCGCTTCAAAATCCGGATTCCAAAAATGAAGATAGGCACTCCTATTTATAGGCTGAAATCCTTAACTTGTATGCCCCCTTAAGTCGGTCACGACTCATCAAGACCCACGACTTACGACTTAAGACTTACGACTTAAGGCTTACAACTTAAGGCTTACGACTTAAGGCTTACGACTTAAGGCTTACGACTTAAGGCTTACGACTTAAGGCTTACGACTTAAGGCTTACGACTTAAGGCTTTCGACTTAAGACTTACGACTTAAGACTTACGACTTAAAACTTACGACTTAAGGACTTACGACTTAAGACTTACGACTTACGACTTAAGGCTTACGACTTAAGGCTTTCGACTTAAGGCTTACGACTTAAGACTTACGACTTAAGACTTACGACTTAAGACTTACGACTTAAGACTTTCGACTTTCGACTTTCGACTTTCGACTTAAGACTTTCGACTTAAGACTTTCGACTTAAGACTTTCGACTTAAGACTTACGAACAACAATTCTACGATCCTTCGATCCGTAAAAATACGGGTCGTTACAATATTGTTTTTAGCATAACTTCTTCATACGATGCAATTTGAACCTGAAACCTTTACCATTGAGTTTAAAATATTTTAAAACATCTATTTTGATATATGAGTTTACCCAATTTCGTTCTGGGGTCAGAACGGGCTCTTTGGGCCACTTTGTCGTTGGCGCGTATTCAACCTTCCCATTTCAACTTTCTCCATAAATATTCTGCTATAAACCCTAGCCTCCCTAATTCTCATTTGTCTGTACGTAAATTCATTCTATTCCTCCTCTTCCTCAATGGCAGACAAAATTCTATATTTACAGATCCAATTGCAAAATTCAAAAATCTAATGAAAATTCAAACTCCTCAGAAAAATTCAAAAAAAATATATGTTGAAGCTGTCGAAGTGCATAATCTTCTGGTGAAATTCGTTTTTCATTTTGGATTGTCGTTTGACCGATAAAAATCGAAGAAGTCTCGACCGTTCATCACGTCGAAATCAAACTCGACGGATCGACGAACCGTTTCTGGGTTTTGTAGAGGGAATTGAGGGGAGTTGATCAGTGGCGTTCGTTCATGGAGTTAACGGTTGGATTGTCGGCAAATTTCGATTAGGGTTCATGGGTTTCTAGGTGGCGGCTGTGCGTTTTGGTTTGAAAGGAAGTGATGAAGGTCACCGGAGGACGGCGCGCGTGGTCGATGGGGGTGGATGCTCGAGCGGCGGCTCTGATGGCTCGCATGGATGAAGGGTGCGATCGATTTTGGCCTCGGTGTTTGAGTTCGTACGTGTACTATTGCGTGATATTTGGGTTCTAGGTATTCGAACAAAGTGGGTGACGTGGCTGTGTTGAAGGTGAATTGTTGTGTTCTTTTTCTTCTTTTATTTTAATTTAATTTCGATCATTCTAACACACGTAACTTTCACGTACGAGGTCAAATTTACGCGCGGTTTCTTTCGTTAGGATCGCATTGAAATTCCAGACTTGATGACGCTGGTTTGGACGAATTCTGAGACGGCCAAATTTTTGGATTTAAATTGAATTCAAATTCAATTTAAATTCAAAAGGTGAGTGTTTTAATCTACTCACAACTTTTAAAATTTCTTATGCTTGTTAAATTGATATATGATAAGATTTAAAATTTAATTATGGTTGTTTGGCGTATTTTTAATCATCAACTCAGTTAATTTCATTTTATTTAAATTAATTTGCTATTTAATTTATTCATTGCATTTAAACTGCCAGTTAAATTGTTAATTAATTATTCATTGCATATAAACTGCCAGTTAAACAGTTATTTAATTTATTTAATTTATTATTGAATATAACTACTATTTAATACTTGTTGTTTATTATCCGTTCTATATTGATGCTATTGATTGAATTTGATGATTGCGATAAATGGTTGATGGTTGATATTGGATGAATGGATGCTTTATTTTATATTGTTATAAACTGCAAGTTATTATGCATTTCCATTTCATTCGAGATTGCGGTTTGAAATGATATATAACCGTAAATTTTGTTTTAAATTACGGATTGAAATGATAAATATCCGTATCACTTGACCATGGGATAGAAAATTTTGTACAGGCACCGCGGTCTATATATAAAGATATTTTGAAGTAATTTTCTATGGTTTTGGAAAGGAACATACGGTTTAATAAATATAAAAAATTTGGTGTTATATAAATATTATTTCATATATATATATATATATATATATATATATATGTATGTATATATAGTTAAATTCTTGGATTTAAGCCATGGATAATTTTTTTTAATAAAAATGAGTTTAATAATGGAGTTTAATTGTTTTATATTATATGGTTAAGTACCTACTTAAGTTATTGTATATATATAGAGTTTTCAATTAACTTAAATGAAATTTAAGTTGGAAGATAAATATGAAATTTGTTAAATTGAATTATTTAAGAGTTGTGCTTGAATAAATTTGATTTGGAATTTAAATAAAAATGGAGATTTTTAAAGGATATGATT
This sequence comes from Allium cepa, assembly GCA_030765085.1. Lineage (NCBI taxonomy): Eukaryota > Viridiplantae > Streptophyta > Magnoliopsida > Asparagales > Amaryllidaceae > Allium > Allium cepa. Next base: position 53,791,605 of record CM060935.1, on the reverse strand, counting down.
CTTATAACTTGATTTGGTTTAAAGTAATTTAAATGAATACAAAATTGAGTTAAATGAATTTATCAAGTTAAATAAATTGAAATAATATCCAGTTGTTTGAAGTTAAAAGTTCTACTTAAATTTTATTGAATTTATTAAGTAAACATTGAATTTGATATATTTGGAATTATCAAAGAATTAGTTTTAAAATGGTTGGATATTTAAGCTTTGAAATATATTGAATTTGAAATGGTTTATTTGGGAATTCAAATCGGTAATTGGAATTTATTTGTGAAATTAAAGAAGCTATCTGATTTTATAAAGTGATTAAATATTTAAATCATTTAAGTATTAGAAGTTATGTTTCAAAGCTATGGGTTTCAATGTATATAGATTTGAAAGTGCTATGGTTCTAGAAAAGATATATTTTGAAATAAAATGATATCAAAATGATTTGGGTTTTAAAACAAAAAAATGATATCGTAATTATATGGTTTTGAAATGGATATTTTATTCTGGGGTTTTAAAGTATAAACTATTTTTAAAAAAAATGCGGTGTTATAATAACGGTTGGTTGTTAAAGATACCGGCATCGAAAGTTGTCACACTCTCTGCCAACCCCGAAAACCACTTCAACAACCGTGTACGCGATGGAGATTCCAGAATGAAGTAGGATGGCGGTGGCGTTTCCTTTAAGGTAAATACGTGGATCCGACTCCCGTGAGTTGGCATAAAGTGGCTAAAACAATAGCGATTCTCAGGCCAAGGAGGTAGCCCATCTTATCGAACACTTCCCTTCGATATTATACTCTGACTTTTGGATTTATTCGGTGGCCACTTTTGATTTTTTAATTTGGGGGTGTGGCTCGAGGTGGGCGGTAGCTGCGGCTATGCATTACCACCAGTCCAGATAGCAATTGGTATATCTACCCTGGCATTGTCTAGTTGTGTCGTGTCACCTACCCTAGCGCGCCTTATACGATTTTGGTTTTGTACCATACCTACGGATTGCCCTCTAACGACGCCCAGTACGGGGGAGATTACGGTACTGTATAGACTATGAGAATATATAAATGTGTTAAGGTGAAAAATGTAAAGCCTTAACGCTATTTAAAAGTAAGTTTATTTTACAATTAGACACTATTATAATAGCGAAATATTACTACATAGTAAATAGTTTAACGGATCCTTAGGAGATGTGAATCCCGAGTATCTCTTGAGTTACTGCACTCGTATTTATTTCTGTTGATTTAACGTACATAAGATCTTTTAGTTCTGACTCGAGTGTTTTGTCTTTTCAATTCGCTCGGGTCAGTCCAAGTATTTCAGGATTTAAAGACTTTATTTCTGGAGGATGAAGACGAAGATTTCATTATTGTTATTATATTATTTTGTTCCACCACACACTGTATTCCGCTGCATCGATTTTTATTGTTGGTATGTGCAACTCTGATATATATTGTATAAGTAAAATTAAATATTTTGTAAACAGCTTCATGAAATGTATATTTGATTATTATATTTTGTCCTTCCGCTGTGAGATTCTATTTTGTTTTATTTCTTTCTTGTTTTTCTTATTTACCCCATAACAATCTGTCCTTCTGTTTGGTTTGAATTGGCACATGTGTCGATTTAAAGCGTGCGAAAAGGCGGGACGTTATACTGGCCGTTTGTTGGAAATCCAAAGAAACAACACGAGCCCTTTACGATTGCAATTGTATAACCTGCCTCCTAAGGAGGTAGCTATAGCAGGCATAATATAATGGTACCTATGCTGGCTAATATTAATATTATACTTTCGAAATGTTTTCCACACTATGCACTAATGGTAATATTAAAAAGGATTTTTACGTATCAAGCATGTTTGACTATCATAAGGAGAAATCTCCCCCAAGTCTGCGATTGCATTGTATGTGTGCAGGGATGCCTTATGGTAGTTTTATTTTCCAAAAAGCATTGCGAATTTCTCTTATTCCCTTTTCGTTTTCTTTTGTTAAATAATAACTTTTTTTAAGATCTCACACCAGTCCCACGAATGACCTGGCGTTTATTGTTCCCTTCCTAAACTCTCGGTGCCCATAATTTTCCACACGGGCAGCCTAGAGTCAGGTTAGCATTATTCGGGAGCGAAGTCAAAAAGAGATACTGTGGAGATAAGGTGTTGGAGCTGGATGGCGAGGCGTATCATTTATATATGTAATATTTCTTTTCCGTTGTTTGTTGTTGTAACACTCTGAAAATGTAATGTGATGTAATGTAATAACTGATATAGTTCTTTTTTTTAAAGATATTCATTTATCTATTATATTTGTTCCGCTGTGAATGTGAGATTCTATTATTGTTCTATTTACTTCTTCTTCTACCTCTTTCTTCTTTAACCCTAAAGATTCGTACATTTGTTCCTCTTTGGGTTGAATTGTTGTGGAATTTTGCCAGCTAAAAAGGGGTGCGGATTTGCAGGCCTTCACAACATTTATCTTTTTATTTCCATTTACTCTTATATTAGGTTCATTAGGTTACAATATTCTCACCTCTATTCGTGAATCGAGCCCATCTACTCCATAGTAGATTAAAACCTAATAACTAATATATACATATATGTAGCTACATACCCAATGACCATATTGGTCCTAGGTACCACCCATGGTACCTTTTCTATCCTCCTCGAAAAGTGCTCCATCATCTTGCTTCGAGAGCGTTCCGTAATTAGAACTGTAAAGGACTGCTTCTTTAAGGCCTACAATACAGATTCTCCATCGTTTTTCTCCACGAGCGTTCGTAGCTTTATTTGTAAAGGACTGCTCCGTAAGGCCTAAAATACAGACGCTCCACTACCTACTATGAAAGCGTGAATCGCGTCCGCACTAGTCTATACCAGTGCTCGGACATCCACAATGTACCACCCAGTGCGTACATTGAGGACATGTAATTGTTTTGTCTACTATCTGAATCCCGCCAACAAGGTCTACCTTGTACGGAACTCGGTCGGGGATTTTCTATATCCGTAAAGGGCTGCTTTGTTAGGCCTGCAATACAGATATTCTAGTTGGTCTGTCTCACTTTCTCATCGTGGCTATGGCCTCACGCAGCCACTCCTTAACTAATCGAAAGACTCTAAAGAGTTAGGTGACCATGCACTACTGTCTCAATAGTGAAAGAATCATTGGCTGGTTGGTTTAACTCTATTATATTTCGAAATTGCTCTTGGTCTTGATGTTGGCCGATATCCTCATGCGACTATCCTTAAACTTACTTGCAAGTACTGGACATACGAATACCCTACTACGAACACTAAGCCCTTCTAACCGCCTTCAAAGGTCTACTTCATTAGGCCTACAATGCAAACACAGTCAAGGCATACTCTCTTGATAGAACACCTACAGACCTGCCTCCAAGGATACAGCTTTGTTAGGCCGACCCAGAGGGCCATCCTAGAGTATCTTTACGTCTCGTTGGAGTCTTGTACTTCCTCGAAGCCCAAAAATACTAAGTTGGACGTGCTTCTCCATTACTGAAATCCGTGATGAGCCGCTTCATTAGACGCTTCATCCTTTCGGCTGCTCCAAACGCATCACGATTTTTTCTATTAGACCCTAAATCGAATCCTTTAATTTGCATTTAGTTGGCCTACTTATTCTGTTGGCTACTTATTTTAAGCATATTCTTGCCATTGTCTCACTTTAAACTATTGTGAGATAACCATAGGTCTAATTGTGAATGCTGTTAGTATGAGCCACATTCATTATCTTGCTTATTTAACTTAATATATAAATCCTTAAGTTCAATAAAATAAGCCTCTTTTATTATTTCTATTTTATTTTCTTATCGACTTAATATAAGTTGTTTAAATAAGCTTCTGTCATTATTCTCTACTATCATTGCTATTAATTTATTATAAGTCACATGACAATCTTTTCCGTTCTAATTTCATAATTATAACCTATATTATAATTCTACTTGTAATTGTTATTTTTCTTCTTTTATAGTCCGTTGTATAATTACAAGTGTTTATTGTCTGCTTTAGTCTGCCTTCTTTTATTATGATATAGAATTTTCTTTAATTCTTTTATTTACATAATTCACTTATCGTAGTAATTGCCTAGTTAAATAGCCTGCGCAGTAAATGCAGACTTAACTCATTAATTTTTTTATAGTCTCAAATTATTAAATTACTAATTTTCTTATTTCAAATCATGCTTTACTTTATTGTTTACTATTTTAGGAAGTAATCCAATTTTATTTGGTTAGTTATGAAAACTATATAATCCATTTACATATCTTAATATTGAGTAATATTATAAACAATAATCTGTAACTGTAAGATATCTCTTTTATTATTTTGGAGTAGTGTAAAATACAGTGGTTTCTCTATTTTACACTAATTCCCCTTTTTATTTCTTTTATTCTGGCAGTAACGCTTATCGTTACCTTTTAGATATTAAGTTATGGAAATGTATCCTATTTTCTAAACCAACCAATTAATCTTATAATTACTCCCAAATTAACTTTTTCTGTTTTAATGAAATTTATTACAGTAATTCTATTCTTCAACTTTTATTATTTTACATCTAATTTCCTTCATTTCAACGTTCTTAATTATTTATCCAAATTCGCGTTTAATCTATTCTAATCCATATACCAGAAAAAGGAGAGGATGGAAGAAAACTCGCACTTGCATAAAAATCCAAAATGTAGAAAAAGATGTAAATGAGGCATAGAAAATAGTGTATAAATACTAATGTTGTAAATAAACTACAAGTTTTCTTATAATTCAGCATAATTTGATTAATATGATTAATTCCTGAATAAAATTTTCTAAAAAGAAATCTAACGATAATATATCTTGAACGTAAAAGATATATAAATAAATCCACTCACTTGTCCTCTTTAGTTTCGCTTATGCTTCGCATGGCTCCACGGTCCTTTTAGATCCCCTTCTTCCAAGGTGTATAATATTTTAATTTAGAAGATCTTCTCCATAGAAATTATTTTCTTTTTAGGGTTCAGCCTAAGGCAATGAACCCATGGAAGAAAATATAATCGTGAGAAGATAGCAAGGCCTAGGGTCCCATTTATGTTGGAGCTTGGGGACCTTAGACTGTTGGATTCTTGGATTTAACCTGGAGCCATATCATAGGATCGTTTGGAGCCATAAGATTGAAGAACATATGGCTCGGATTGCACAAAAACAAGAAAACACGTCACTGTACATACCTGGACGAAAATTCGTCCAGGTCGTACGTGGGCCAATAGGGCGGTCGACCGCCTCTAAGCACCGGTCGACCGTGCGGTTGACTTGCATGCCCACTGGGTCGACCTATGGTCGGCCTATATGCGTATGTATTTTTTATTATTATTATTATTATTATTATTATTATTATTATTATTATTATTATTAATTGTTTTGTTTCTTGTTTTTGTTTCGTTCATTACTTCTTCATATTGGTTCAAATTTTGATAAGTTATATATGGAAACTTAGTAAAAAAATCGCCCCGAACGCAATGGTACAAGTTCTGAAGCCATATTCCGATAATTCCAAAAATGTTTCTTTTATTAATTATTGTTATAAGCTAAATTTTAATTATATAGAAATGCGGGATGTTGCATTTTCTATTAACAAAGATCATGCCTTAATGAATGAAGTAATGAGATTGTTTTAAAAGATTAACATATAATAGAATATATGAGACGAGCAAAACAGGAAGACCCATCTTTTAATCCTTAAACCCACTCCTCCTTATACTCATTCTTATCTTTCATAACATCAAAAGAATTAAAAAGAAGAAATGAGATCATCCACTAATCAAGCTAGGAAGCATGAAATCAAGAGGATTCAAAGAGAAGGGGATTAGGGAAAACTAAAGCAATATAAAATCTCAAACTACATTCAAATCTAAGGTGAATATTAAGAGAAACCATCTTTATTATTATTTTTAATTCGACTATGGGTAATATATGAGTTATCTTGATAGATTTACCAAGATATGATGATCTAATCATTATTTGGATAGAATAATGATTTATGAGATACTTATGAAAATATGCAAGAGGGTTTTATGGATAATACCTAAGTTTTTCATCTCCAGTAGCTTTGATTTCTGGTGTGTTGAGTTAAACATTATTTTGGAGATGGATTTTTAAGTGTATAATCTTTCAAGTTATATTAAATATTTTATGGATTATTTAAGGAGGAAATAGCTTTATTTTGCATTTTAATTATTTACATAATTAAATATTCCTTTTGGCCTTGAAATTTTCATACGGTAAAGAAAATAATATATTTGAATTTCCATGATACTTAGGGATTTTTTCCAAGTGATTTCAAATTATTATAAATTTAATATACTAGAAAAGCATTTAAACTATTAATTATTATGGCTATTGATTAATTAAATTGGAAAGGGAAAACTGATGTGTGGCAATTTTTTTGAATTTTTTTTGTTAAAGTGTTGTTAATCCAATAGGAATTGGACAAAAATTGGATTTGATGAAAAGTGTATGATTTCATTAGTAAGAAATCGATTTCCATTATAATTACGATAACACCATGCCACTGATACGTCACCGAGCTTAAAGCACCACCGCTTGGATGAGTATCGAAGTCGACAAGAATGAAACATGGGCAACTACTTAGGTAGTTATGGAATGTTTCTAACCGTGTCCAAGTCAACAGAGGCAACAACCTATACTTATTGGCATCGCGATATCGTAATTCATCCATGTTGAAGCTACATCTCTTCACCGATGTTTTAACTTTGCACTTATACATTTGGTGGCATAATAAGTATAAAAGTTTTAAAGTAACGCCGATAGCGCTGAAGCCGCTATGCATCAGTGTCGGCGACCTTATATAACAAGATTTTATATTGGAAGGTGTGGGTAATGATGTTGCACAACATTCTTACCGCGTTTCTCCCATTTAACGACGGCAAGACTTATCCCTATGTAAATTAAAACTATTTTAAAAGATGATATAGCCTTTTTGAAGATGGTTGATGACCTATTATTGGGCAGTTAGCCGTTTATTTTGTAAAATCCTAAAGTTTTATTTGAAAGGTAGATAACATATATCCTATGGAAGTCGACAACCTTATTTTCATCATAGAGTTTTACACTTAAAAGAGTTATGTTTTGTTTCGACCTTGGATGGAAGCCGACAATGTCTTGATGCCCTGTGTGTTGTATGTTATCTTATTATAGGTGGAGAGCGTTAAGCCTCTTTGTCCACATTGATCAATACTAACCTGTTTAGAGGCGGCGAGCCTTATGTTTTATAACTTCTACTTTAAAACCTTATTGGGGATACCAATGTTTATATTGATATGTGTTAAAAGTATACGAAGTTAACAACATTTATTGGGGTACCTAGGTAGAATAAACTCGACAATAATCATTGAGGATATCAATGTATGTCTTAATAAATTTGACATAAATCATTGGGGATACCAACGATGTCATTGTGAGATGGTATATCTTTAAGGGGAGATAACCTAATTGGGGATACCAATAGACAAAGGTTAAACATGTAGGTAGCATGAATTGAATAGTTAAATGATGGGTGCATAGTTATCCTAATAAAACTATGGGATGTGAGATAGATAGTCCACATCATGCAGAAGATGGATAGTCTCTATATGGTTATTGAAGTGTTCATAGTCATCTTAGGAAAACTATGAGATGTGTGATAGATAGTCCACGTCATTTTAAGTAGATGAAAACACATGTGATGGATAGTCCATAATTCTACATGGGGAGGGAATAGGTAATCCATAAAAATGGTTATATGTGAGATGAATAGTCCATGTAACTTTGACAATGAAACCATGGGTGGTGGGTAGTCAATATGGTAGGGGATGCGTAATCCAAAGAACTACTACATGTGAGATGGGTAGTCCACACAAGTATAAGATGGATGGTCAATGAAAATTTAGATGGGCAGTCTAATAACTTTGGATGGTAATCCATTGTATGTTGCATGCTTGCATATCAGTATAGTATTACGTTATAAACATTGTGGATGCAGAAGCATAGTACATGGTTGAAATGTTCTGGTAAAAATTCAAGTAAAGGGAAACCAGTTCTGCTCAAACCTAAGCATTGAGTGGTGTTAGTAAGTGTTAGCATGGTGTAAATAGTATCATCTTTTATCTAATCATGTTCTACATTTCACGGTCTAAAAACCAGTTTTCTTTTTCTTTCTTTTTTCCATCGTTGTTTGTTTATGGGTATTACCACCTAAAGTGAAAAATCACATAAGTTGTTTTAATCTAAGAGGCATCATATTGACTCATTGTAAATACAGTGTACACTTGTTTTGACTAACATAACCTTATGGTATCAGACATGTTTATTTCCTTCCTATCTAATTATTTCCACTTTACCTTTGATTATACCCAAAATATCTCGATGTAACCTCAAGTCGTTCTTCTAGTTTTGTTGGATTTTTCATTACCGTCAACTATTCAAACATCATTACCATCAAGAGCATATTCTTGTCTATCATGTCAAACCATAGTAAGAGCGTTATTCTCACTTACGTATCAATAAAGTTTACAGCTTATGATTCAAGAAAAGATTTAGTAATAAAGTGATATAAACGGTTAAGGAAGGGCATCAATCAAGGAAAACATGAATTTTTAACAAAATTAAGGTAGGAATAATCAGGAATTTTGTATCCATTTCAGTAGCTTTCAACCAGAATCTAATTTAATTGAACCAAAATCACTTATCACTTATCGAATAAGAAATCTTATAATGCATTCTAAAAATATTCGGATCTAGAACCCAATTCTCCTATCAAACCAGTAACCATAAAACGTTACTTGAAAGAAATTGGATGTCAATTTGCATCGATATTTCCATTGACATACTTAGAAGTTTAATTAAGATTTATTCATACATCAATTAGTGAAAGGTTTACCTTTATGTTTTTTAATTATGAAAATTTTATGACAAAATAGATTTAGACATAGCACCGTCCATAAAATCTTGAATTTTATCTAAAAATTGTTTATCAAGATAAAAAAGGATGGAAGACTTAAGGGTAAAAGTGGGAAAAAAATTTATTTTGTTATGTGCAGTTTTACAATTTAACATTGTGTATAATAATTTCAAATATGATAATGTTTATTATAATCTATATTATACTATTAAAATTTAGTCATAATCTCTTCTCTTTCATTCCAACCTACATTATTCTTCCTCTATGCATTTCTAGATGTGTCACGTGTCTATCTCGAAAAAAAAAGTTAAATAGCCAAAGGAAAAAATTCAGAAGTTCCGAAAATTTGGGCAATTTGTTATGTATAGAAAGAAAAAGTATCGGGATCCCTTGAATTCCTTTTTTTCTTTCTTCTTCTTTCTTCAAGGAATTGTAAATGGACTACTATTTTGAATAAGAAGAGTAAATTATATAGGACAAATTTCAAAGAAGTTTAAATTTTATACAAGGAGAATAGTCGTGCTTGTGCTAATTTTTAGTATAAAATTATTATATTATTTTCCATCCTTATCCCATCATTCACTATCCTCTCATTCTTTCTTGTTCTTTTTCATCCAAATCTTCCAAGCACATACCCCTTCTAAAACCGCTGGCTTTTGAAATCTTTTAATCTTCCGTCTTCTCTCGGATGAATTCTCGAATTCCCCATTCTTTGATTTGCGCAAACTCAATCTCCTATTTCATTTTCAATCTCTCTTAACTTCTTAGTTAATTTTGTAAAATTCAAAATCCCTAATTCCTAATTGAAATCGAATATGCTTAGAACAAAAAAATTGGAGTTCTTAATCTGAAAAAGTAGATATGAATTTATTTCCTTTTACGGTTTGTTGGTATTGTTTTTAAATTCAGTTATAATTGGTTTGAAAATAACATATAAATTAATACATTAGAAATGGATGCTGAAACTTTTGTAGAAGCTTTTGCTACATTACTATATTTAAGCACCAGAAATTAGAGTTTAGGATAAAAGAAAGAAAAAGAAAAGACATGTGAATTTTGTACTTAGAAAAAATTTGTTTAGAGAGAAACAATTAATTATTATAGTTTAATTTGGTCATTTCCACTTAATTTTCCGAAAGGAGAATCGCTAAGGGTTCATTCGACTCTATCACATTCCAAAAAAGGCCCTGCTTCCATCTGTGAGGCGTCAAACGCGTCCGATACTGCAGTGGGCCAACTGGCCTGTTATGAAATTAGAGAAATTTGGTGCATTTAGATTTTTAATAATGTTGATTAGTTTAATTTATATTTTATTAATTTATAAAAATAGGCTGTAACCCATGCGTTGCACACGGTAATGTTGTTAAAAATATTATTTATATTATACTTATTGCTAAAATATATTTTTATTATGCAATATATGATACATTTTTTGTAATATGTTAATCATAAACTAAAATGACTTGCGATGCTCAAATATAATGTTGAAGGTTCAATAATAGCTGATTGCATCTCTCTGTAAAAATTAATGTCCTAACTCAAAAAAATATAAATTAAAATTGCTAATACTGTATATTTAAATAATTTATGTTATGTGATATACATATATATATACGAGGGAATTAGGGAGAAGGATAAACTTTAAACAAGAAAAATTAGACTGAATGACGCAAAGTTTCATTTTTGGGCTGAAAGACAAACTTTGAAAAAAAATCAGGCTGAAGAACAATGCTAGTTATAACTAGCAATATATTCGGTTTTTACACTACACAAAATGCTAGTTATAAAAAGCATTATATTCAGTTTTATATTGTACAAAATGCTAGCTATAATTAGCATTGTCCTTCAGCCTATTTTCTTCTTCAAAGTTTGCCTTTTAACCCATAATGAAACTAGTTATCCTTCAGCCTAGAATTTTTTTTTCAAATTTCATCTTTGTACCTATTTTCCACTATGTGTGTGTATGTGTAAGTGAATACGTAACTACACCATTTTGTTAGTATGATTGTGGTATATATATTGAATTATCATCTTTCTCGAATGTTATACATAGATTAATGAACATTAAATAATTAAATTTATTTGAACAATTTGAATTAATGGTCGACATAACTAATTAAATATAAGGAGTTAAATATAAAAAAAATGTTAAAATTGAGAAGAGTATAGATCTTATGGTTAGCTTATTTGCATATGAACTTTTTTTAGAATCAGTAATGAACTTTCATTCATTTTTAAACAATTTTATTCTTATAGTCAACCATATATTTCATGTTCTCGTAGAAGGGTCATGCTTACAACTTTGATAGTTACAAAATATTGTTATGTAGTATTTAATTGAGTTATGAGTTGGGTATAGTTTGTAACATGTTAAAAATGAGAATGTTTGTATAATCTAATTTTTATTGGTTTAATCTGTGCGTTCATATTGCAATGTTGTAAAATGTAAAATGTTGTTAAAAATGAAATTATGTTATGTAATGTATGATATTTTTTGAGACAGGTGAATTAGAAATTAAAAGTGGTATTATTATTTATACATAAATATTACGTTATGCGATTTAAATATCTTCATATATCCGAATAAAGAAGAAATAATTTTATTATCTTTCTCATATACGTAAGTATTGTATATATTGAAATTCTCTTATTTTTAGGATTTATTAGATGGATTAATAAATACAATAATTCTATAAAGCCAAAAGTAAGGATAGGGAGTAAACCCGAAATAATCCCAGCTGCACAACAACAAAATCCCCTCTTGAAACCCACCCTTGGATCCATTTTTGCATGCCCCTATACACAAATTTTTGGGCCTTGTAGCATGTTCCTAATAAATATTAGTTAATCATATTTATTTTAATAGTTTAAATTTTAGATTACATAATTAGTTAAATATATAGAATTGAATGTAAAATATTAAAAGATAATTGAAAAGAGTTTCTAAGTAATTATAAAAAGATTAATTTTTTACGTATTTAAACTTAACAGAATTTTATATTACAATGTATGACAGATTCATTCAGTAAATAAATTATAAAATAAATCTATTATTTTAAATAATGTATATAATTTATGTTATGTGATTTATATATATTTGCATCTAAATGAATTTTTTTTACCAATTTATTTATGCGCCTACAATATTTATGTTAAAAATTTCATCTTTTAGAATTTATTAATAAATATTAGCTGATTAAGTTTATCAATTAATTTAAATTTTGAACTATGTAATTAATTTAAATGTGTGGACTATTTTGTAAAATTCTGGAAGAGAACCGTGAAATATTTATAAATAATTGTAGATTCTTTTAATAGTAGGTATTGGAATGTAAAATAGTGTGAAAAGTTTAATAGAATAATTCTAAAGTGATAAATCATACAATCTTGAAAATAAAATATCTACTTGAAGAGAATTAAGAAAAACAAATATAACTCTTAGAATTAATGAAAGGGCTTTAAATTCTTCTGTTTTACTATTATTTACTAGTGTATAACCCGTGCATTGCACACGATAGCGTTATAAAAGAAACTATCAAATATACACAGTTAAATAGTTGACGTACAATGTAATATGTTAATGTTAAACATATATTTATGCTTGTCATATGTTTCAATTATTGTGTATTTATTAGTCTATAGTAAAATACTAATTTTGAAAGAAAAATTAAAACATAAACTTAGATGTACCTTAGTTAAATGGAAATAAAGAAAACATCCTAAATAATTTGTAAACTATACTTCAATATAAAGTGACAAGGAACAATAAAGAGAGCCTTCATTATTATGCATGTTTATTATTACCAAATATCATTTAAGAAAGAAATAATAACATAAACTCGAACGTAAAATAGTTGGAGTTAATTAAACAATGATAGAATCTATACCTGAACTAAATGGTAGGTCAGAAATAAGGAGAGATTTATTAGTAATCATAAAAATCATAAACTATAAACAATTGTTATCTTTACATAAAATAGAAAATCGAAATAATAATAGACTTTGATTCTCAAAATTCATAAGTTAAGTATAATTCCTTCTACCGTACTATTATTTAATAGAACATATTTAATAAATAATTCTATCGACAATTTAAACTACATATGAATAAATTACTGAAACTATATCTGTTATTATTTTGGATTATAAATATATATGTCCAAATTTAAAATAATTCTAGAAAAATGTTTTTAAAATTGAAATAAATTAAACATTAGTATGGTCTTTAACTAATTTATATGTATGGTAAGTGAGTATACAAAAATATTTGAAAATTTATATTGCTATTTTCATGTCTTTGTGTTAACAGAATGTTTTGTTGTTGTAAAATAATTTAAAATAATATTTCTTAAATTAAGCACTTACATTTTAAATATCATACTTAAATATATATATTTAAATAGCTTTAAATAGTTATAGATATTGTTATTTTCCGATTTGGAATATCTACAGTGAAATATATAGTTGTAAGTTAGTTTCAAAATAACATTATATTTTAAAGTTTTATTAAGTTATATTTTATTATATGACATGTTCATATTAGATTTAGACGAGAGTACAAAATTGTAATGTATGTGTAATAAAAGATAACCAAGGACGATACTATTTTATTTTTGACTTATTGAAATCGTGAGAAGCTTCATGACAAATCAATAGAGATAATAAAGAAGAAATCTTAAAAAAAGAGAATTAAGAAGAAAATATTTTTTTCTGTTTTATTTTTATTAAGTAGATCAATACTTAAATAAACACACACACATACACAAACACACACACACACACATATAAATTTAATATATTAACAGAATAGATTATAAATATTATATTTTTTACACTGTAAATATCTAAAATAATATATTAGGATTATAAAATAATTTTGAAATTTTTAGCACTAAACAGAATACTTTACCAATTTATATTTGTTCAATAAATATAGATGAATTTATAAAAAAAAATTCATTATTATTTATTGATTTTAGCATATTAAATTTTTATATTTTTGTAGTCAAATGTATTAAAGTTTATTTTTTAATAGTTAAAAATAATAACATATTCATTATTTCCATATTGTAACTATTTAAAACGATATATTTTGTTTCAAATTAGTTTTAAATAATATTTCTAAGTTTAAGGAAATTATATGTTAAACATATTATTTTATTAATTTATACATTTAGAAAATGTAAATCTTTAATAATAGTTGTAATAGATTTGGTGTCACACTTTTTTGGTATCAAATTGGACTACCAAAAACACTCCTCTTTATATTATCAAATCTTGATCACTTAAAAATAGGATGTCATATTAAATTTCTTTTACAAATTAGAACGTCTCTAAAAGTAGGATCTAACAATTAAATATGCTTTACAAATTCAAAATGCTTCTAAAAATAGGATCTAAAATTAAAATTCCTTCACAAATTCAAAATGCTTCTTTACAAATATGCAAATCTTAATATCACTTCAAAATAAAAAAAAATCATTTTTTAACTGATTTAAATATATACAATTTATAAGAAGAATAATTCACGCGCGAAGTGCGTGCCATAACATTACTTAAAAACTAGAATCTAATGAATAAACTACTTTACAAACTTATTTTTTATAAATTAATAATATAAATAAAATGTTAAACTAACAAAAAAATTAGATATTGCAACTTAGAAATTAAAATTAAAATTAACAACGTATGATTTAACACAAACATATGACTAAATATTTATGGAAAACATTTTCTTTTAAATGTATTAAACAAATACAATTTGTACAAAAAGAATTCAGGTGCCTTCATTACGCGCGAAATACGTGCCGTAATGCTCCTAAATAAAGATATATTATTCTTATTTCCAAAATTTTATGTTTCAACGTATTTTATCTAATTTTAATAATTTTGATGTATATTTTGATATTAAGAAATCATATGTTAAATATGGATAATATACATATATATGTGAAACAACTTCAAGTATTTATTTATGTAATATATTTCAAAGCAAAATATTGAATGAGTGTTTTCCTTTTAAAGTAATATCAAGTAAATTTGTGACCTAGTGTGTATTTATGGTTACGTGCACCAGCACAAGTGTATGACGATGGATTTTAGATGTTAAATAGAAAAATCATTACTGATAATAATTTTAAATGTTATATAAGATGATTAAGGGAAAAATATTTTTTTAATTTACTAAAATTGTGGATTATGATAATAATAAAGTAAAAGCATGTATCACACGCATTGCACACACTAGTGTTGTAAAATTATGGTGCTCATACTTTAAATATTGTTAAAATAAGATTTTCTTATGCAGTGTTCGATATTCTTTTTATTATTGTTCATGCATAATGTTAAGTTATTCATATATATTTTTTATTTGAAAAGGATATCTATTTTACCATTTTGTTACTACAAATGCATTATATAAATTGAAATTGTCATTTTGTTTTTAAAATATCAAAGAACTTATTGAGTATTAATTGCTTGAATCTATTTATATAATAAGGATTTACAGTGTTTGGTTAATTTTGAATAAAAGTATTTGAATGTAAAATAATAATAAAAACTGATGAAAACTTTGTAAGTGACGGTAGAAATTATAAAATCTCCGTATATGAATATAAGATCATTGAAAAAATTAATGGATAACTATAAAATGATAATTTATATGGATTCACAAAAAAACGAAGAGAATTAAGAAGTGAGGGTGAATTTTTTTACAATAAATGAGATGAAATGTAATTTTTGAACCTTTCTATCATTCAACTGATAATTTATTAAAATAAATAATTATAAATATAAGTTTTTCTTATTATCTTTTATGTGATCCATATTTTTTTATTTGAATGAAACTTTAGTTTATACATTTTGTTACAATGAGCGTGATATACTTGTTGACATTGTTGTATGCATTATTTATTAGGCAAATCAATAAATAATTGTTAATTAATTTTGTTTAAATAGTTTATAGTTTAATTATTTAATTAATTAAAATATTGTAACGACCCGTAAATTCTCAATAATATAATTTGTTGATTTAATACGATTTTGGTAATTAAAATTAGAGGAATAAAGACTTTGTAATTTAATAGTGAAACAAACGTTAAACTGAAATGTAACAATATAGTTAAAACTAATTATGAAATTTCAAACTAATTGAAATAATGTAGATTGTGGCACTTAGTTATAGATTTGGATATAAGAAAACAAGTGTGAATATTGAATCATTAATGAGATAATATATGATCAATATAAATTGAAGTAAATCAGTGTTAATTAAGTAATTGTAACAATTGATTTGTAAATAATAATGAATTCGTTAATGTGATTTAAAGTAATAGTAACGGTTGTAAGATAATAATGAATTGAGTGTAAATTAAAAGGTAATGACAACAGTTATTATAAGCTGTCTAATTAGTCCATAAATTAAATAGTAAATATTTAATGTCATTAATGAGAATTAATGCGTAACGGAGGTGTGAATGTATAAATTAACTAGAAACGTAAATTTATTTATAAAGTAGTAAATTGGCAAAAAGAATGGAACTAAGATAAATTTATTTAATTGGTTTCAAACCTTAATTAACGTGTACAATTGACAAAAGTACATATTTAAAAATTTATACAAATTTAAGATGTAAATAGGGGTGTATTAATGTGATGGAACATAAAACTAATGTAACCAGGTTTATAAAGAAATAGTGGGCATAGGATAAAGATGGAAATTAAATAAAATCAAAATATTGGAATCAATTTTAATTAATTGGAATGTAATATATAGTAAATGAATTTATAAATTAATTACTTTGCTAATTGAAATTTGGATGAATTGGGAAGTTATTAGTGTATTAGTATATAAACCAATGGTAATATGGTTATTGGAAATTTTAAACTTATACTTTTGAATTAGATAAATTACAGTATTTTACAACCAATGGTAATATGGTTTCAAGCATTTTATTTTTTTTAAGCCGTGAGAAACTTTCCATTCACTTCATTTGTCATTTGCATGCAAACAAAGAAAAAAATACAAAATTCCTTCTCCTTAAATTGTGCCTTTTAATTTCCTAGCCATTCATTTTCTATAATTTACATCTCTAGCCATCCACTCTCCATATCTTTAGCCATTCATTGTTTATGTAACCCTAGCCGCCACTTTTATTATTTCACGTGAAAAGTTCTCACTTCACATATTTCATTTGTGTGAGAAAGAGAAATGCTAGATCTAATATCCATGGCTTCTCCTTACTCTTCTTCTTTTTCTATTTTCGTTTTCATTTTTCTATGTTTTGCCTCATGATTTGCTCGGCCTCTACCTTGCACCATCACCATGCCGACCATCACCACCTTCTCCATCACCCCAAAAAATGGTCGTGACCCTAGATAAGAATCCATCACCAAAGGCCTTGAAACCCTAGCCAAACTCCTAGATTTCACCTCCTTCCTCCTATTAGCCTCGGCCACACCACACTAACACCATCTACATGCCATGCCATGACCCTAAATATCCCTAGCCGTGAGTTTGTGATGCCTAGACCCTACCCAAACCCAATGGTCGAGCCCACTTGGTAGTTGAAGCAAAGGTTGTGTCACTTTTATCTCATATTTTCATTTGTTTTAATTTCTATTCTTTTGTATTGAAATATATTCTTATATATGTTGTATTTATTTGCATACAAGATTTGGATCTGACTCTTCATCCACTCAAAAATATAATCATGTTGTGTCGTGCTTTTTCGTGCTTAGCGGAGTTTCAATTGTGTATTGTGAATTTGATTCTAGCTTTTAAAAAGGTGAATTTTATCACTCTAGACATATGTACTTATATTATTGCGAAATGATGACAAGTGAATTGTATAAATTTATATGTTATGTCCATATATGCATGCGATATGTTATATAATATTAAATGTTGTTTATATATTTGTTGCATCATCTAATATGTTATTATATGTTATACTGTTCACTTTATTTACTATATCTCACACTGCAAGTTCCCTATCACTATGGGTTGAAATGATACATACCCGAACGGACTTTAGAATAAGAAAAAATCATTATGGACTGAAATGATAGGCTCGAATGATTTTATTGCATTTGATTTACTTGGGATTGCGGGTTTGAAATGATAGAACTCGAATTTTTTTTTAAATTACGGATTGAAATGATACATATCTGTATCACTTGACCTAGGTTAGAAAATTTTATACAGACCCATGGATAAATTTTTATAATAGTTTTCTAAAATATTAAGTGTTTTGTATTTTAAATATATGGAATTTTGATTAAAAGTCGATTTAATGATTTAAAATATATAGAGATATTGGCTTCCAACAAGTTGAAATTTTATAAGTAATAATTGATTTTTAATTGTAAGTTAAAAATCTTTATCTTGCCTTAAATGGTAATTTAAAGAGCTTTAACCGTGATCAATATTTTAATAATTAAAATTAATATGGAATTTAAATTCTAACCTGGTAATTGCAGTCAATTTTTATTTTATGAAATAATAAATGATGTCCTTTGAATTGATAAATGAAATACAGTTTTAATTGCACATTTTGTAATAAATGTATTTAGCCTGAAATTATAGTTTAATTGATGCCTAAACGAATAAATTTGCAAAGAAATTTACTGTTATATTTACTATGATAAATTACTTTATTTATGAAAAGGGATGTTTGAAAATTGAATAATTATGATTAAGTGGAAAAGTGTATTTTCAAAATATGATTTAACTTGATAATTGAAAATTTGGTGTTAACTGAAATTGTTAAGTTAAGCAAGTAAATGGGTATTTAGCCTTATTTATGAAGTGGGTATTTTAAAATAAAGTGGTAAGTTATTTGTTGAAATAAAAGAAGTAAAAGAATGTGCTTTTGACTTAATAAATGACTTATAGTTTAATTTGGATGATAAAATTTTATTTTATTAAATCATACGTTAAATGATATCAATATGAATAATTTGAAGTGGGAAATGTGATTTTTATAAGTTGAATTGGCTAAAAATTGAAATTTCAATGTAGCTGAATATACAATGTTTCGGAAAGTTTATAATTGAATGAATAAACTTGTAAATGCTACAACTTTGAAATGAATATTATTTGACATTGAATTTAAATGGTTAAATAAATCTTGTTTGGTAGTTATTAACATTATGTAGTTGGTCTAAATAAATATGTTTCAAAATGTTTGGTTTCAGAGTTGTTATAACTTGAAAGCAATATGGCTTTGGAAATGAAACTTTTGGGAATTGTATTTAATTAAGAATTGTCTTTAAATGTATAAAATTAAACTTATTGAAATTTAAGATTTAATAATATGACTTTATAAAGTGTTTGGTTTAAGATGATTTATAGCAATATTTCGAGTTTAATAAATTGAAGGAATATTCAATGATTTGGAAATTGGGTTTCATTTAAATGATATACTGATTTGGTTTTGGAATTTAAATGGTATACTATTACTTTGGTTTTCAAATGGATATTATTTGGAAAGTAATGGTATTTGATTTTAAATGGTTTTGGAATAGAAATGATTTTGAAATAAATATCCATGGCTTATAATGACGCTGGGTTGTTAAAGAGACCGGGATCATAAGTTGTCATACTCTCTGCCAATTTCGAAAACCACTTTAACAAACGTGTACGCAGTGGAGATTACAGAATGAAGTAGGATGTTGGTGACGTCCTTTGAGGTATATAAGTGGACCCAACTCCTGTGAGTTGGCATAAGGTGGCTAAAACAGGAGCAATTGACGGGCTAAGTGAGGTTATTCCTCCGATCGGACACATCCCTTCGATATTATACTCTGAATTTTGGATTGATTCGGTGGCCACTTTGATTTTTGATTTGTAGGTGTGGCTCGAGGTGGGCGGCAGTAGCTGCTGCGCGTTGCCACCAACCTGGAAGCGTAATTGGTATATCTATACTGGCATTGCCTAGTTGTGCCGTGTCACCTACCTATCGTGCCTAGTACGAGTTTGGTTTTCTCCCGTAGCCCGTGGGGTATCCTCTGGTGGCTTCCCGATTAGGAGGGACCATGTTACTGGATGGACTACTAGGACTATTACGTGTTAAGGGCTATATACGTAACCCCTTAATGCTATCTAAAAGTAAGTTTATTTTACTATAGATATTATTATAATAGCGAAATATTACTACATAGTAAATAGTTTAAAGGATCCTTAGAGGATGGGCAGTCTCAAGCATCCTTTAAGTTACTTGTACCTTATATTATAGTTCACTTGAGTTGGTTTACATTGTATAAGTTTTTATGTCCTGACTCGAGTGTTTTGTGTTTTGCTTTACGCTCGGGTCAAACTGAGTGATACAGCATTTGAGACTCTCCTTCGGAGTTGGAGCTTTGCTTGAAGATCTAGCTATCTATTTCAGTTCCAGTTATTCAGTTGATTCCAGTGTTGTATCCAGCTTCATGCTTGATTATTATATTGAACTTCTGTTGTATCTTGTATAACTCTGATATAATTATGTAGTAGCTTCATGAACTACAATTTCTTGGCTTCCGCCGCATTTCATTATTCTGTGTCTATGATCTGTGATTTATTTACTGTATATTCTATATTTTGCCAAAAATTAAATTACAATTCGGTATTTTGAACAATTCAAGTCCGACATTTGTGTATGTGAATGGTTGAAAATACCGGATCGTTACAGTTGGTATCAAAGCTTTGGGTCTAGGAAAAACTTAGCATATATGGTAAATTTATTTACAAAATTACTTTCATTCGAATTTGAATCTCTTTCTCTTCGACTCTGTCCTTTGAATTTAAGAGCGTTCCCTCGGTTTCGAAATTCATTCTTGCCCCTCACTCTCCGTATTCTTATGAATTCTGGAGCATCCTATAGCTCCACTGAATGATTTGTAAAGGGGTGAAACTCCTTTATAATGACATTGATTCATTGAAGATTTCTGGATCCTCGGTTTAGATGCTAGTATGTCTTGTATCATGAACTCTATCTCTTGAGATCGGATGTAGGTTTGCCTTAGGATTCTGCATCAATCTAATTCTGGAAGTCACGATTGACCTGGTTAAGGTTGCCCATGATTTATATGAGCTTATCCATTTCCTTATTCGGTTAGTTAATCATCCTATCTTTTGTTTCCAACTTATTTTCAAATCAGATTTCTCTTTGATTGAGTTAATCAAATTTGAATCTCTATCAATGCTTTGTAAATCTATATTTAAAATGTTTATATATTGTGTTGTTTGAGTTGTTGATGTTGATTTGGGTTTTCGATCGATCCGTCTGATCAACGCTATCGATAGGATCCCCAAAACACTTGAACAGAGCAAACGGACACGGTATTGTTTTCAAACTTAGTAAATGAATAAATTTTGTATAATTATATTATATATGTATAAGTATAATTTTCTGAATTTTGAAAGTTAATTGAATTAGATGTTGAGAAATAGTATTTGACTTTGTATATAGCATGTAACCATTAACTTTTGTTCATAGATACAAATAATTGAAATATAAAGATGGTTATAAATTAGTTCGGAAATATAAATGAATTTAAACAAGAAACTAAGAATTTAATTTCCGATAGATTAAAACTTTGTGTTTAAAGTTTTAAAGGGTACATTATTTAAGGTATTTCAAGTAGAAATTGTTTCAACGAATTTCAGTTTTAAATCAGTGCTCTTCTCTTTGTCACTGGAAAATAATTTCGGTAATGGCGGCCGCATCATCGACATTCATTTTCGAGCTTCGAAGTAGAGAGACCATTTTGTAGCTCTGCTACACTTTTGTTTGGAAGTTAAATTTGATATGGACTTCGTAAAGTATGATTTGAATTATAATATATATATGATTTAAATTTGATTTGATATATATTGTGTATATTTATTTATCTCTAATTGTTTGAAATTAATCGGAAATTTAATTCTAAAATTTTATAAAAGGAAATCTTCTATCATAAAAGGAAATCAAATTATGAATAAATATGTAAGCTTGGATAATTTAATTAAGAAAGATTTTATTTGTATAATATTCTATTGCATTCCAATATAACTTGCTTTAATTATTAGAAGTTAATAATGTAATTAGTTAATATACAATAAAAGGTTTTTTTTAATAAAACTTGAGTGTTTATAATATTATACACTTAAATTTTAGTTATAAAGGGGATTAATTGAGATAGAATAAAGGGTTAATTGAATAACTTACAATATAAAACGGTGTTAAAGGAATTTTTAAATAAATTGGTATACTTTATTCAAATTAATTAATTTTGTAAATTTATTTGTTTATAAAGTTAGTATTTTGAATAAGATGTATTGTTTACTTAATTTTTCCTTTCCCTTCTTTTTACTTTTCGAGGACGAAAAGTTTTGAGTGGGGGAGAGTGTAACGACCCGTAAATTCTCAATAATATAATTTGTTTATTTAATACGATTTTGGTAATTAAAATTGGAGGAATAAAGACTTTGTAATTTAACAGTGAAACAAACGTTAAAATGAAATGTAACAGTGTAATCAAAACTAATTATGAAATTTCAAACTAATCGAAATAATGTAGATTGCGGCACTTAGTTATAGATTTGGATATATGAAAACAAGTGTGAATGTTGAATCATTAATGAGATAATATATGATCAATATAAATTGAAGTAAATCAGTGTTAATTAAGTAATTGTAACAATTGATTTTTAAATAATAATGAATTCGATAATGTGATTTAGAGTAATAGTAACGGTTGTAAGTTACTATTTAATTGGTTTATTAATTTAGTTGCAAATGTTAAATTTAGGTATAAAATTTGAATATAAGAAAATAAGGGTAAGTGCGGTGCGAACGAATGAATTAGTGTGTAATCTATGGTAATTGAATGAATTTAACATTTTGTAAGCAATTATGATAATTAGAGAAAATGATGAACTTGAGTGTAAATTAAAGGGCAATGGCAACAGTTATTATAAGTTGTCTATTTAGTCTATAAATTAAATAGGAAATCTTTAATGTCATTAATGAGAATTAATGCGGTAACGGGAGGTTTGAATGTATAAATTAACTAGAAACGTAAATTTATTTATAAAGTAATAAATTGGTAATAAGAATGGAACTAAGGTAAATTTATTTAATTAGTTTCAAACTTAATTAATGTGTACAATTTACAAAAGTACACATTTAAAAAAGTAACATTTATACAAATTTAAGATGGGGGTATATTAATGTAATGGAATATAAAACTAATGTAACCAGGTTTATAAAGAAATAGTGGGCATAGTATAAAGATGGAAATTAAATCAAATCAAATTACGGAAATCAATTTTAATTAATTGGAATGTAATCTATAATGAATGAATCTAATGATAAGTAAATGAAATTAATTACTTTGCTAATAGAAATTTGGATGAATTGGGAAGTTATTAATGTATTAGTATATAAACCAATGGTAATATGGATTTATTGGGAATTTTAAACTTATACTTTTAAATTAGATAAATTACAGCATTTTACATGCAATAAATTTATGTATTTTCATTATATATATATATATATATATATATATATATATATATATATATATATATATATATTTCTATATGTTTCTTGTATCCATCTCTTTGTTTATTTCTCTATTTATTTGTCTAGGCTTTTATTGTATTCAATGGAATTTATTTGCTTATATCTTTTATAAAAAATTGGAGAAAACCAAAGGGTACACGTTACTTTGTTAAATGCTTGCCTTTTTAATTTTCTACCCTCTTTATTAATTCTTATCGTTTCTCATCCATTATAGCCGTGCGTTACTCTATCAAATCACGTACAAAATCTTTTCAAATATCTCACTTTTTCATTTGCCTCTTCTGACTGAAAGATGTTACATAAGTTTCTTTTATTAAATAGGAAATAAATCTCATTCATTCACTAGCCTCTTTATTTCTTGTCTTTTTATTTCCTACCTCCTTAATTACGTTCTAGCTGTGCATTTTATTTTCTTTAAGCCGTGAGAAACTTTTCATTCACCTCATTTGTCATTTGCGTGCAAACAAAGAAAAAATATACAAGATTCCTTATCCTCAAATTGTGTCTTTTCATTTCCTAGCCATTCATTTTCTAGCCTTTACATCTTTAGCCATCCACTCTCGATATCTTTAGCCGTTCACTGTTTCTGTAACCCTAGCCGCCACTTTTATTATTTCACGTGAAAAGTTCTCACTTCACATATTTCATTTGCGTGAGAAAAAAAATGCTTGATCTAATATCCATGGCTTCTCCTTCCTCTTTTTTTTCTATTTTCTTTTTCCTTTTTCTTTGTTTTGCCTCATGATTTACTCGACCTCTACCTTGCACCACCACCATGCCGACCATCACCACCTCCTCCATCACCCCAAAGCATGGCCGTGACCCCTAGATGAGAATCCATCATCAAAGGCCTTGAAACCCTGGCCAAACTCCTAGATTTCATCTCCTTCCTCCTATTTGGCCTCGGTCACACCACATTAACACCACCTACATGCCATGCCATGACCCCAAACATCCCTAGCCGTGAGTTTGTGATGCCTAGACCCTATAAACCCAATGGCCGAGCCCAATTGGTAGTTGAAGCAAAGGTTGTGTCACTTTTATCTCATATTTTCATTTGTTTTAATTTCTATTCTTTTACATTGAAATATATTCTTATATATGTTGTGTTTGTTTGCATACAAGATTTGGATCTAACTCTTCATCCACTCAAAAACATAATCGTGCTTTGTCGTGCCTTTTTCGTGCTTTGTGGAGTTTCAATTGTGTATTGTGAATTTGATTCTAGGTTTTAAAAAGATGAGTTTTATCACTCTAGACATATGTACTTATATTATTGTGAAATGATCACAAGTGAATTGTTTAAATTTATATGATATGTCCATATATGCCTATGATATGTTATATGATGTTAAATGTTGTTTATATATTTGTTGCATCATCTAATATGTTATTATATGCTATACCGTTCATTTTATTTACTGTATCTCACATTGCAAGTTCCCTATCAATATGGGTTGAAATAATACATACCCGAACGGACTTTAGAATAAGGAGAAAATCATTATGGGCTGAAATGATAGGCTCGAATGATTTTTATTGCATTTGATTTACTTGGGATTACGGGTTTGAAATGATAGAACCTGGATTTTTTTTAAATTACGGATTGAAATGATACATATCTGTATCATTTTACCTAGGTTAGAAAATTTTATACAGGCCCATGGATAAATTTTTATAATAGTTTTCTAAAAGTATTAAGTATTTTGAATTTTAAATATATGGAATTTTGATTAAAAGTTGATTTAATGATTTAAAATATATAGAGATATTAGCTTCCAACAAGTTGAAATTTTATGAGTAATACCTGGTTTTTAATTGTAAGTTAAATTTTTTTTATCTGGCCTTAAATGGTAATTTAAAGAGCTTTAATTGCGATCAATAACTTAATAATTAAAATTAATATGGAATTTAAATTATAATCTGGTAATTGCAATCAATTTGTATTTTATGAAATAATAAATGATGTCCTTTGAATTGATAAAATTAAATACAGTTTTAATTGCACATTTTGTAATAAATGTATTTAGCCTGAAATCATAGTTTAATTGATGCCTAAATGAATAAATTTGCAAAGAAATTTACTGTTATATTTACTATGATAAATTACTTTATTTATGAAATGGAATGTTTGGAAATTGAATAATTATGATTGAGTGGAAAAGTTTATTTTCACAATATGACTTAACTTGATAATTGGAAATTTGGTTTTAACTGAAATTGTTAAGTTAAGTAAGTAAATGGGAATTTAGCCTTATTTATGAAGTGGGTATTTTAAAATAAAGTGGTATGTTATTTGTTGAAATAAAAGAAGTAAAAGAATGTGTTTTTGACTTAATAAATGAATTATAGTTTAATGTGGATATTTATTGATAAAATTTTATTTTATTAAATCATAAGTTAAATGATATCCGAATGAATAATTTGAAGTGAGAAATGTGATTTTTATAAGTTGAATTGGCTAAAAATTGAAATTTTAATGTAGCTGAAATATACAACGTTTTGGAAAGTTTATAAATGAATAAACTTGTAAATGCTACAACTTTGAAATGAATATTATTTGATATTGAATTTAAATGGTTAAATGAATTTTATTTGGTAGATATTCACATTATTTAGATGGTCTAAATAAATATGTTTCAAAATGTTTAATTTCAGAGTTGTTATAACTTGAAAGTAATATGGCTCAGGAAATGAAACTTTTAAAAATTGTATTTAATTAAGAATTGTCTTTAAATATATAAAACTGAACTTATTGAAATTTAAGATTTAAGAATATGACTTTATAAAGTGGTTTGGTTTAAGATGATTTATAGCAATTTGAAGGAATATTCAATGATTTGGAAATTGGGTTTCATTAAACGATATAATGATTTGGTTTTGGAATTTAAATGGTATACTATTACTTTGGTTTTGAAATGGATATTATTTGGAAAGCAATGGATTTGATTTTAAATGGTTTTGAAATAGAAATGATTTTGAAATAAATATCCATGGGTTATAATACACTGGGTTGTTAAAGGGATCAGGATCAGAAGTTGTCATACTGCCAACTCCGAAAACCACTTTAACAACCGTGTACACGGTGGAGATTCCAGAATGAAGTAGGATGGTGCGACGTTGTTTGAGGTACATACGTGGACCCAACTCCCGTGAATTGACATAAGGTGGCTAAAACAGAAGCGATTGATGGGCTAAGTGAGGTCGTTACTCCGATCGGATACATCCCTTCGATATTATGCTCTAACTTTTGGATTGCTTCGGTGACCACTTTGATTTTTGATTTGAGGTGTCGCTTGAGGTGAGCGATAATAGCTGCTACGCGTTACCACTGGTCCGAAAGCGTAATTGGTATATCTACCCTAGCATTGCCTAGTTGTGCCATGTCACCTACCTTATCGCGCCTAGTACGAGTTTGGTTTTCTCCCATAGCCCGTGGAGTATCCTCTGGTGGCTTTCTGATCAGGACGGACCATGATACTGGATGGACTACTGGGACCATTACGCGTTAAGGGCTATATGGGTAACCCTTAACGCTATTTAAAGTAAGTTTATTTTACTATATGCATTATTATAATAGCGAAATATTACTACATAGTAAATAGTTTAACGAATCCTAAGAGGACGGACGGTCCCAAGTATCCTTTAAGTTACTTGTACCTTATATTACAGTTCATTTGAGTTGGTTTACATTGTATAAGTATGTATGTCCTGACTCGAGTGTTTTGTGTTTTGCGTTTTGCTTTACGCATGGGTCAAACTGAGTGATACAGCATTTGAAACCCACCTTCGTAGTTGGAGCTTTGCTTGAAGATCCAGCTATCTATTTCAATTCTAGTTGTTCAGTTGATTCCAGTGTTGTATTCTATTTTGTGCTTGATTATTGTATTGAACTTCTATTGTATCTTGTATAACTCTGAATTAATTATATAGTAGCTTCATGAACTACTATTTCTTTGCTTCCGCTATATTTTATTACTCTGTGTCTATGATCTGTGATTTATTTCCTGTATATTCCGTGTTTTGCCAAAAATTAAATTATAGTTCGGCATTTTGAACAATTCAAGTCCGATGTTTGTGGATGCGAATGGTTGAAAATACCGGATCGTTACAAATATACAGAGTTAAATGTAAATTGTACATAAAATTTGAGAACTGTGAAAATGATGGTAGAAAGTGTAGGTTTTCGATTGCAAAATGATAGTGTAAAATTAATAAAATTTTATAAATAATTCAAAAATAATAAATTGTATCGGGTCTTTAAAATAAAATATTAATAAATATCTAAAACAAGTTAAGTAGAGCAGAGGGAAATTAGAATTAACGTGCAACCTAGAATTTCTTCTGCTTTACTATTATTTAATAGGTTTATTAGTAGATTAATAACTCGTGCAAATAAGGTTTGTTTGAGACAAGATTTTTTGCATTGCGATCGTACCAAAGTGCTTTGTATTATGAAGTTGGTTTGAAATACGTTCGAGCAATTTAAATTTTTACAATTTAATTAACTAACTTTTACAAATTATTGATATATATTTTTCGTAAAAAAAATTAAATTAAATATAAATCAATTTTGGGTTTCTGCTCTAAACAAAATCTGTTGGTTGCAATGTACGCAT
Organism: Allium cepa; assembly: GCA_030765085.1. Classification (NCBI taxonomy): domain Eukaryota; kingdom Viridiplantae; phylum Streptophyta; class Magnoliopsida; order Asparagales; family Amaryllidaceae; genus Allium; species Allium cepa. The sequence continues at coordinate 53,763,513 of CM060935.1, read as the reverse complement.
CTAATCACGAACGCTGATGCTAATCCTTTGTTAACCTAAATATTTATTGTTGCAAGACCGACTTAATTTCGTTTTCATTACTCGAATTGCATGACCCATCATTTGGTTCGCAATTTCAAATTTCATATTCGAAAGATGAGACATTGACTAAGCGCAATGAGGAACAATCAAAGCTTTTCCATGGAAAATATCACAAATCGATACTGCAAATAAAAACTAGAGAAGATTTGAATAGAACTGAACTAGGCATTTGCACAAGTACCTTTAGAACACAAAAAAGAAATGAGCACTGAGCTATGATGATTTAAAAGGAGGTCGAGGAAGCCAAAAAGAACCTCTGCATGACCCTTCAGGATCCAAAAGCCTCTGATACCTCCCATTTTTCTTGGTGCAGTACTGCCTATCAAAATGCTTCACCTGTCAAACATATATCGTTTTATTATATCTCAATATCTGTACTTCAAAAGTGGATTTTTTTTTTTAAAACATTTTCTGGAAGAAAAATTGAAGATTGTAACAGTACCCAAGTGGGGCGGCATTTGTCGACGTATTCAGTTCTTGATTTCTTACATTCGGAAGGGAAGAGGAGGCCAACCGAGCCGAGTTCTGATGGTTTCATGATCGCTTGCTTCTCCAGACATGAGTAAAATGCATCTCTCGCCTTCATTTTCGATTACATTATAGTGTTAAATATACAGAACATGATTTCGTTAAATAATATGATAAAGGAAATCAGACCTTGTAGCATGAAGTTCTTCCTCCTTCTAAAACGTCTATCATTATCTTTTCCGTCTCGTTCATTTTCCTTTCCTTCCTTCTGCTGAATCGAGATTCACATGTACAGTTGCAAATGTAAATATTATTTATTTATACTCAGAGTCCAGAAAGCTTGGGGAGGGGGAAAAGTCCCGAGCGGGCCGGATTCTATTTGTACGGACAAAAATTTGTTAATTTTGATTCTGCCAAAGCCCAAAATAATTACTATTTCGGCCCCACTATTTTACCTGTAAAGTCAAATCTTTCTATTTGTCAACTGCCAAATTATTCATTTTACTTTTGAGGACAGGCGTCAATACCTAATAATATATATAGTTAATGCTTAATAATTAATGATATATATAGTTAATTTAACTAAAAATGATATTTTACTATTCCTTCATATTGTAGATTTCTCTATTGATTTTTTTCTCCTCTGTGTTGTCTATTCAAATTGTTTTCAAAATGTTTACAACAGACGCATGATTGCAACTCTATCCAAGGTTATTCTCGTGGTGCTTTGTTGGAGGTCATTCCAATTGGATTAACAGACTGCTTTTAGATGAGACATTTTTATCAACGATTGGTTAACATCGTTATCAAAGATTTATGCAGGCAACATGATATATTAATGATGAAAGGTTTTAAAGTCGATTAGTGGGATGATGACACATTGTTTAAATGCAAAATTATTTAGCCGAATAGTTTGTACGGTTATGATTTGAAAAAACTATCTCTGTTCAGCTACTGAAATTTGACCGTCGTAACCAAATATTTATGCAGATAGCATGATACGCTTCTTCATGGATTGAAAACAAAAGGCATTAAAGATTAAGGGTAATGAATGTACATTTCTAAGTGGAAACACTATAAGAAATGTATAATTTTGTGAAGGTGGATAAATGTTGTTAAAGAATTTTAAAAATATTCATATTGTTGTTTTACTATCAGTAGTTTCAATAAAACATGTATTTACAACATATTTTATATGTTGCACGGGGTGAGCGTTTGGTTGTTTTGATTAGTCCGTTGATAAAAATTGTTAAACCAAAATAAAACTAATAAAAATGAAAACCAAACCAATGGAATTTACTGTGGTTGGTTCGATTGTTTATTCGATTTAACCGAACTAAAAATTATCTGCATTTTACTTTTGAAATATTTATTTTACTTTAAAATAAAACATAAATATACAATTAAAGTATTCTTATTTTCATTATTAGTAATTTTGATACATATACGATGGATAAAAACTATTATAACATTTATAAGCTTGACAATATTATAAAAATTCGGTTGATTTGATTAAACCGATAACCAAACTATCGACTGATTAAAAACCAATCTAGTTTCAAAATCAAACCACACCAACCGATATAAAATAGTTTTGTTGGTTTATTTGGTTTAATCAAAGATTGCTCACCACTAATGTTGCATTAATACCGTAGATAACAAATTTAAAACGTTCTTTAGCCATGGTATATATCTCATATATTGATTACCAAGTCTTTGCACAATGATTGTGATGTTATTTTCACAACGTATCATATATAATTGATGAAAATAATTTTACGTCGTTGTAAAACATTGTATTTTTCTTTTTCAATGTTTTCTATACATTGTACATACATTTCTAAAACAATCCTTAAATGTTGTAAAATTAACATATATCTTTAAAATGAGTCATGTTCAAATTTTATACAACATTTTGAGGACATGGTATACAAGCTTAGTATAATTTTGTTCAAATAGCGTGGCAACCACATTTGTTGAATTTTGTAGATATAATTTTGAGAACTTTTCTAATTAATGTAAAATGTAATGTTTACAACATTTTATATAACGTTTTTCACAAACATTACAAATATTATCTGTAATAATGATATATTTATATATATAATCTAATATTCGCAAATATTTGCAAGTACCGTTATTGTAATTGCAAAACGCTATATAACTATTCTTGAAACGACACATTTTGAGCAATTGTTTCGAATTTTATTCGTTGCAAATACCAAGCATTACTCAAATGACAAGAATGATATCTTTCAGAAATGGTTGATGTAAAATTCATTTGGAACAAAAGCATAAAAACGTACATTCTTGTAAGTTACAGGTACTTTTATAATGGAAAAGAATAATAACCTTTGTTGAAAATAATTTTATTACCGATCGTTACTAAAGTTCAACTATGATGACTCACACTTTCATATACCCTTCTGTGAATAAAATATTATTTATAGTCAAACAAACTTAAAATTTTCTAAAACTTTGGGTAACATGGTAATTTGGTATTTTTGAATGATGTATAAACTCACATATTATGTCAGTTATAACTAATGAACATATGCTGCGTTTTGCTGATGTTTTAGTTCATTTGATATGCTTCCATCTCTCATGTTTTATATATATGTTTGACATTATGTTTTGTCTATACTTTGTGAGATATATTGCATGTTATTGATTGATTGCATCGCTACTTTGATAGCTTTCCTAAATCGGTTTAGTACCACCACAATACACTATTTTATACAGATATTGTATATATAAGGTGTAGGAAGGTCGTCACATCAACTTTGATCCATGAATAGAGAATAATTTGAAGGCTCGATGCTCCTAAAAGACAAATCAAGCTTTCATGTGTAAAATAATCAAATTTAAAGGGATGCCCTAACAACAGTTCACAAGATTGTTTTACATTACAATCACAAGTAGCTTCAAAATGTAGCAATGAAGATAATCAAAACAGAGCATAACAATAACTAAATAAATTGAACTGATAACTTCTTAGCACAATGATGAAATATTAAGAATGGAAGTATATTAATATCTACTACAAATTATTAAAGGATGATGATGATTTCTAGTAGCCAGAGCATGTTCAACGTAACAATGCTCCCAGCGTAAAGTTTAACAAATTTTTGATCGCGGGTTAATAATGTATTATAATTAGGCACATGTGCATCGAATATTCACACATATAGCAATGGATTATTCCATTTTTAAATGCTTTTCATAGTGACACTGAATTATAGTAAGATTTTAAATTAGACACAGACTATTTTGACATTTGACTTCTTAATCGTTCAATTTTCAAGCATAACTACCTTGAATAATAATTAACATTATGGTTATTCTTTCTCATGAAAAATCATATAATAGACATTGAAACACCATGTAATAGTTATCATGTATATCGTGTTGTCATAGCAAATGACACGAGTAACATAAACCAACCATAAAGAAAATGGTACAAAACACACAATCATGTCATTTCTTTGAAAGTCCGACGAAGTAATCCAAGATTACCTTTAATGTTAAGAGGATGACTTTTATCATTCAAATCCTCTTCTACTAACCAAAGGCTCGTTCATCAACCCATAAATTTGCAAAAAAAAAAAAATTATAGACAAAATTGTAAACCCGGTTTATCTTGTTGAGTAAACAATAAATGACCATGCAAATATATTAACCATGTTGTAACTTATAGATAAAATAATATTAACCAAAATTCCTAAAATATCCATGCAAATAATAAACATTTTCCAAATAAATCTTGTTCCTCTATTTATCTTGTTGAGTAATCAGTAAATACAACATTACACTTTGAACGTACATTTCAAAAATTGCCAATCTTTTAAAAACTTGGTCAACTTTCCCACTCATGATCCTATTCATTCCTTTTGGTCCCATAGGTGATTTAGTAATAATGATATGCTAACAAATTCTCGCAAGGCTTGAAAAAGATCCAATAACCAGCAAATCCTATAGCTTTATGCCAACCAAAAATGGCGGCATATTTGGATGTCTGTTATGCCATTACGGTTGTTGTCGTGTGTCTATATATATATGTTTGTGTGCGCGCATGTGTGTGTATGCATATACATGCACATATATATACATACACATGCATACGTGCATATACATATGTACATCCATACATACACACATACATGCATATACATAGATTACACGTGCACATGTAATTACGCGTGTGTGAAGCGAGAGGGGAATGTACCGGGGATTCTTCACTATTCTTTGCCCAAATCTTGAGGAGATAATGACAAATAATATATTAGAAACATTACAAAATATAAAATTGAACTATACATGCAGTCAACATCAGAAGTGCAGTTATAATTTATAAGTTATAAAGGCCGATAACTAGAGGCTTTGTAAGTATATCTCATGCATTACAACAGAGCATTCGACGACAACTCTTTTAGCGATTTTGACCCTTCAAATTTGAGCTCCACTCCAAGAAAGATGCCACAATTGAAGGCTTCAACTTGTCAATGGAAGCCTAACACCGCTATTGATAGTTCTGTTTGCCTATATCCTATTCAAGAGGATGAGATAGTCTTTTCAATTTCTCTTATGCCAAATATTTTATCTAAGCCTAAAGTTACATGTTTAACTTTTCCATCAAATCTTTTACCTTTCTAGATTCTTTGTAGAACTTTCCACTACCTTTTAGGCTTCTAGATCTGCAAAAGTATCGGTCTTAACAAAAAAAAAGTGGAAGATAGTGAAGAAGTGGCACTTTGTCTTTGTATGCTCTAGATGACACTTGGTGCGACAAGGAAAGGGTCGCATTACTGTACCAATTCTAATTGCTACTCCAAATGAATTTCAAATATTGAGTTCGACAACAGGACATTGTTATACAAGAGATTCTGCCTATGCATGGAAAGGGATTTAAGGGCTACAATCCATCTTTTTAGCGTACTCAAACTAATTTTCATTTTCTGCAACATCTTCAGTTGGCTATACTCCATACAGGGTCACCTGGTTTCTATGATGTCAAAGGCCTGGTTGCTTTTTCATAGTTTTGCCTTGTCGTTGGTACTTTTTTAGGGTGGGGGTAGGTGTCTTGTGATAATTGTATTACTTATATCGTGGACTAGTGTAGTTTAATAGTCCTTGTATCCGTTTTCTTTTATTAGCTTAGTGTTAGTCATGGACTATTTTGAAGGATAGTCTTTGTATTTTTTTTAAATCCAAAGTATATTCCTAGCATAATTATGAGTGTGTATGTGTATGTACGTACGTATATATGTGTGCATGTGCGTCCGTCTGTTTTATCCACTATTTATCCAAAGCAATTTTTCAATATAATCAGATTACGAAATGGTGAAAAATGAATGTTAGACTTGAAGACGGTTGAGAATGGAGAGAAAAAAATGGAAGGGAGGCAAAATTAGCTAAGTCCATGGATCTATACCGATTTATCGATTGAGTAGTACCGATTCATCAAGTTGACCATTGTGTCGCCTAATTCTTAGTGATAGCATAGATTTCGATGCAAAGAAGAATTTTTTTTGAATAAGTCTATGGACAAATGTCGGCCCATAGATTATTCTCTCCTTAAAATCAACTTTCTTAGTGAATTCTTGAAGAAAGAAGCCTGAAAGTATCAAAGGAAGATTGGATTGAGTAGCAAAGAAGCTAGTCCCAGGGAATATGGAAGAAAATGCAAGGATGGAACCAAGGACATGGGTCGGTACCGACCCACGACCATCATAATCTTGAGACTTGGTCTATTCCTTTCATATTATTCTGGATCTAACTCATTGGCGAATTCGATTGTGATCTGGCAGCTCAAAATCTTGAATACCGTGTACTTTAGCTATAAATATATGGCTATCTTCAATAGAAAAGGGATCTTGGAACTTTTCTAATTCATACAAATTTTGATATTGTAGTTTAAATTACAAATCTAGTGTGAATCAAGAATTAAAATGAAATGACCCATATTTTACAAATCGTGAGGATCGCAAAATATTATTTTCAAAATCCAAATCGAGTTGTATAAAGCTATAATTTTTGGTAATGTTGAGTAGTGACATTTTTGACCTTTAAAATTTTCATTGGACAATTTTGATGCTAAAAATCTTGTAAGCCTATAACCTTTATGTGAGCCAAATTATGGTCTAAAACCACACCGAAATGGAAGTATGATGGTTTCTCATTTTGTAGAGTGGCCTTAGTAGGATTTTGGACTTTCCTTTTAGTAGGTATGACCGTCTTATGTTTGGACAGTCTTTAGACAACTTAGCGGGAAATTAATGTGGCTCATTAACCCATTTCGAAATTAGGGTTAATAGAAGCCTCCTCCGACAGCCACTAATCATATGTTCTCTTATCTAAACATTCCCAAACCTTCGTTAATCCCAATTAGACCAAATTTGTTTATTTCTTCACTTTAATTAGCCAAATCGAGTGACTGGTGAGTGATTAGCAAAAGTGATCAAGAAGACTTTCAGATCTGTTGATTTGAGGTGCGTTGGGATATGGGAAGTACTATTCACATCTGCCTTGGTATTCGTGCTATTATAAACCTAATTTAATGGTTTATCCTTATACTATGGTTTCTATATAGTTAAAGATTACATTTTAAAGATGATTTTGGATGTTAAAACATTTTCAAACCCAAATCCAACCTTAATAACACTTTTATATAATTATAAAAATTAAATATATTTTTTGATTCATTTTTGGATGTTAGATCAAATATGCCATCATTTTCTACTTTGATAGATATAGGACGAATTAATATATTGAGATATGTTTGCACTTATGTGTGGATGTTATACATAACTTGTGTACAGTTGTTTATTGTGTTGTGACATGTTTTAGCCTAGGAAGTTAAATTATACATAACTTAGTGCAAATCAATGAGTAAAGTTGTTTGAAGCATGGCGAAATTAATGTGAAGTGTTTGCTAAGGCCTAGGAAGGCTACGATTTCAACCTCATGAAGTCTGGACGAGAAATGATGATGTTTTGGAGAGGTTGAAAACAACTCGATTCTAATGCAATAAACAAGTCAGTGGTAAATTGTTTGGTGGAATCTGGCGCTTGACTTTGGGACTTAGGCATGAAACCTTAATGTCAGCTTGGAGGCATGAATTTAAGGTTTTTGTACTTATAAAATTTTTGGCCCAAGGAAATGACTTAGTGCCGACCTGATTGCTTGAAGCCTAACACAATGCCGCTTTGGGATTTTTGAGGGTTGGGGCAAGCCATAGAAGAGAGATTTTTGGTACTTAGAAAAATTTTGGCTTGGAAAAGCTCTTGTTATCTACTTCGTTGGCTTGGTGGCATTTGTACAGCTGCTTGGAGGCATTTTTGCATCTTCTTGGAGATGTTTGAGGTTTACTTTAGGCTATTTTGTGATGACGAGAGGTTTTGAGTTTAGGGACTTGGTCGCTTTTTTCGAATAAGCAATCATGTCAGTGATGACATTATGAGGACGGTCTTAACATGATTATGGTAGGGTACAAATGGATTTGAAGCATGGACTTTGAGGTCTATGCCATAGTGATTTGTTCGTTCGTTCGTTTGACATGTGATTTCAGTGTTATAGCTCTACTACACGTGCTTTTTGATGGTAAAGTGATGACGTAATGCTTTAATATGGTGACCTTAGAACTTCGATGGGATGACTCTACAATTGATGATAGATATATTTTAGAAGTAGAAGTATCAACGGGTGAATCATTTTAGTTGAATGCTTCAGGTAAGAAGTATACGAATCCTTTTGGCAAAGTACTTTGGGTGAGAAATGTATATGGACTTGGTGATGATCTAAGGAGGCATGTTCAATGGGTAAAGCGATGTGATAGGACATAGAGCATTTCGGTAATTGAATCAAATGTCGAAGGGATTGTTGATAACTTTGGATTTGATGTGTATTTCAAGGGATAAGCGTATGTGAGGATGCTTACCTATGTACCATCGACCATGGGATGAATTGACCTACCTTGATAGGGAAGTACCTCTATGATAGATATGTGATCGAGCAACAAATTTGATTGCGACATGGGATGTCGCCAATCTTGGATTACTTAACTCTTCTTCTACTTCCATAGCACTTAATAGAGCACAAGAACTATGGTCAGAATCCTCCACCGAGAATATAATTCGGTTATGACTATCATGGTGTCTCAACGATATTTCCCTATCTCAGCAAAATATCCAAGCCTCATATCTACCCAACCAATCCATACCTAAAATGATTCTGAAATTGACAAAACCAAAAACATACAAGTAGCATGCAAAATTATGACCTAACAAATCAAGTTCTAACTGTCACATCTAACCCTAGTGTTGCATATCCCTTATCGGGTTCGCAACCATTAAGGAAGTAACAAGGTATGTGGGTTCCAAAACTTAACCTATCAACCAAATACTAAGATACAAATGAATGTGATCCACTGGTATCAATAGTTCCATAACCAGTATACTATGAATTGAAAGCGTATATTCCATCATAGTCTTTCCTTTCTTAGCAACAGTTGGCCTAGCAGCCGATGGTCCAACAATAAAGACTTTTCCCTTCTCCACCTTGACTGGTTCTGGACACTGATTCTTAAAATGCCCAACTAGATCACAGTTAAAGCATTTCACATTCTTCTTGTCTACGGCCTTCTTCCCCTTGCCTGTACGGCATTCATGAACGTAATGACCCTTCTTATCGCACTTAAACCAAACTAGATTAGCCTTTTCCTTCTTGGAAGCTTCTCCCTTTTGGTTTTTCTTCTTCTTAAAGAACTTTTCTTCTTGCCAAGAGAACTCTGATTTCCAACCTACTTCTCCTTCCCATAAGTAGCAAGCATCTCCTCATATCGGATTGTCATTTCCACAACGACATTACAAGGATCACGAAGATGCGGCAAGGCTGCCTTGGCAACCTCGGGTCCCAATCCACGAATAAACTTCTCATTCCTCTTGATGACGGTGTCAATAGTAGCATATCCATATCTAGATAACTCATCAAACTTCGTGGCATACTTAATCATCGACATCTCACCATGCACCAAGTCCATGAAGTTTCCTCAATAATGCAGACTTTTCCACTTCAGACAAAAATCTTTCCTCGAATCTCCTTCGGAATTCCACCCAAGTCAATTCTTCCTTGGAAACTTTGGTAGTAACACTATTCCATCAATGAAGTGATGTTGCCTACAACTGCGTACATGCTAGTCTCCTATTTTGCTCATAATTCAACCCTAAGTGAGCAAAGATTCTCTCACAATGCAAAAGCCAATTATCAACTTATATAGCATGCTTAGTACCTAAAAATGGCTTTCCACCAAGATTGGTATAATCTTTGATCAACTTAGCATGATTGTTTCCAATTGGAGCCACGAGATTAGCTCCTCCAACATTGCCAACCACTACTGCAACTGCTCCAGCCTGCATCTGATTGAGGAAGAATTGATAAATCATCCCCATATCCACTAGGGGATTTCCAGCACCAACATTGGCATCTACATTTTAATTAGCATTAACCTGTCGACCAAGGTTCCTCCTAATGGGTTGAACATTTCCATTTGCTATAGTGCTTCCTCCACCGAGATTTCCTCTTCAATTTCTTGCCTCCATATCTTCCTTTTTCGTAAATCTGCATACGATCCTTAGTAAGATACAGAAGAACGGTCTAAGAGAGAAGGGAATACCTACTCATACACACACATACACACATATATCAATTACAAGTATGTTACTATAACGTTAACCCAAACCCCGATCTTATTTTTTGATTCATTGGATTACATTTTGAAAATACTTTTAGGTTTACTTTTTCTTAAGTTTTTTATAAACCTTTGCTATGATACCAACTTGTAACATCCTCCACTTGGTGGCCTAAAACTAACGGGCATAGATGCTATAGTAATCCATAATTATTAATCCTCGACGACCAAATGTGGTAATGTTAGATACATTGATACAACATAAAAACATGGATATGAAGAAATTTTTAAAACTATTTAAACAAATTTCTCATTCCATTCTTCAAATTCATTACATAATCCTAAATTTCGAGAACCATGTTAAGAAATATATAATTATACAACATACGCCAAGTGCGACATATGAAGATGCCCTTTGAATGATCAAAGTGTATATATATAGGCAATTAAACAACCATACTTTTGCATCAAAACACAGCAGAATCAAAATGGAAATATTCCTAATATCCAGCTTACCTCCTGCATGTCTCCAGAAGCTTATTCGTCTAAGGAGTACCCGAAAAGCCTCAACTCTCAAACTACACAAAATAATTGAGCACCATAGAGTTTAGGGGAAAACATAAACTTCAAGTTAGACATAAAGCCTGGTATGAATAATAACGTACCATCTCGAACCATTCAGTTACCTAGTGAGACCACGCCGCTTGGCGGAACGGGTTCGCTCCTCACCAATATCTTACTCAAAATTTATAATAACTATATACTGTACTCCTGCATCCACAATGGTTAAACACGTGTCAATTTAAAACATTATGATAATATGCAACAAGAAAAATATCCTGGATTTTCAATCCCCATTCATTTGACTATCTGTCATAGTTATTGCTTTTTGAGTCAAAATTAACCTATTCATTTTCATTGGCTCACTAATAACCTTATTAAAGTTTATGGACTACCTGTCCTATTTTATAGTTTTAATGGGATCCCTAATAACCTATTGACCCCTGCCAATAACTTCATTCAGTTATTTCATAGGTTCTTCCTGAACATATTAGTATCTCCAATAACTCCCCTTATATCATAGTTTTCATGGGTAGCCTATGAAACTGTTTATTTACGTCAATAACTTAATCCGGATATAGTTTTCATGGGTTTACTACAAACTTATTGGCCTCTGCTAATAACTCGCTTTAAACATCTTGTCTAATCTGATAACTTCTTAATTAGTCTTTGGGCACCATAAGTTCTGGTCTATCTAACCTCCTGAATGCAATTTTACTCATACAGGAGTTAATTCTATTTATACTCAATATTGGATCAACCTAACTAGTTATTCTTCCCTTTCTCCTAAAAATGCAGTTATGGGTATATTACACAGTGAATATGTATTTATAAGAAGAAAACATAATAACATATCAATACCAACATTTATGGTTTAGTATCCTTGAAATCATTTCCCCCTGAAATTTAGTCCCTTTAACCCATTATTTTTATCAAGGCATGCTTCTTTAAAAACTCCAAAGTTAAAAGAATTTTAAAGTTCTTTTATAGTGCCATGGTTTTTTTCCCTTTATAAATGAGATTGGGTTCTTTATTTTGAAAACTGTGGTTGTCGAAACCTTAGACCTTTGCTTTCAAAACCAATGGAAAATCTCTTTCGAAAGCATTCTTCTTTTCAAAACACTAAGCATATGCATTTCGAAACACTTTTAAACATCTGTTTCAAAACCATCAAAACATATCTTTCGAAAGTATTAAAGCATTACTATCCAATTTATCGAAGCATAGCTTTGAAACCATTTGAAAGCACCACTTTCGAAACCATTAGGTTTAATCTTAAATATATCATTTGGGTCTAAGTGAATACAAGCGAAAGTACCCCTTTCGAAACCACTGATCTTTAAGTAAAAATGCTTAGGAAAAAACATATGGTTTCGAAACCATCCTTTGAAATCTTTAACCCTTTATGTAAAATAAATAGAGGGATAGTATCAAAAGCTGTTTCGAAGCCATTGCCTTCGAAACCTTTAGTATAAGTGGCTACTGGAGCCCTTTTGAAATTAATGGGAAGCGACTTGGAATTTTTATAAAATAAAAGCTACCTTTTGAACTCATTGATAACTTCAATCCATTCAAATGGCATAAAAGCAGCAGCATGGTTTCGACTGTGTTCAAACTACCCTTTTTGAAAGCATTGATTTAAAAATAAGGCAACTCATTCAAAAACTACTCATTTTACAAAAAGGTGGCAACCTCTTCAAAAGCTACATTAAACCCTTTCGAAAGAATTCTTTTGGAAACAAGGCAAGCGACATTTCTTTGTAAAGAATAACAAAGGTTCGACCCCTTCGAAACTTGGTTTTGACTCCATACCTACTGCCTTTCTCCTATCCACTACATACTGAAGCCTTGATACCTTGTGTATTGGTTTCGAATAGATTGAGGCAGAAGTATAAGGCCGAAAGGTAGCTACTAGAAGTGGTGAAACAATAAATTATGCAAAACTGTTTTTATTGCCTTTTTAAGAAATTCTTTTCAACTTACTTGCATATTCATAAAAATCTGATTATTGCCAAAAACTTTAACAAAATATTTTCTAAAAGACTGCCGAATTTGTTAAGGAATTAATTAAAACTAATTAGCAAGGAGTCTCTTCTCTTAAGAAAAATAATTAAGACATTTAAACCCTTCAACTAAATTAATTTAATTTCAATAGAAAATTAATTAGGAAAAATCCCCAAAAATCGTAAAAATTCACCTTTAATATGTCGTCTAACATGTATAAATTTCAGACCCAAAATCCTTCATACAATAGTTGAAATAATTTTAAACCCAATTATTTAATTTTTTCCTTCAAAAGTTTAAAATAAATTATCCATGGCTTGAAAAATTATGAAAATTAAAACCCATCTCCAAAATAATAGTTTACATAACATATTAATTACTCATGGCATTCGAAACACAATCAACTTGATTTTAGACTTAAAGTCGAGATAGACATTCATAGATCATACTTCTTTGAATCAAACATATCATGAAATCAAAGTATACCATCATTAAAATCATCATATATTTTTTGAACATAAGACTAGAAATCAAATGATCTTTAACAATGAAAATAGTGATAGGTTTGTTTATTATTCACCTTGCTTAGGATAAGGAACTTGAGGTATGATTTAGATTAATCCTCCTTGCTTGAATCCTTAGCTTTTAATGGGTTTTCCTCCTCTTTTTCCTCTAGGTTATGGCCAGCTTGAATTCGTTTGTTTATGTTTTAGAATTTCAAGTTATGAACCTTTAAAGAATGGGAACGAGGGTTTAAGGGTAATGGAGTTATGGTGGCGGCTAATCCCCGAAATGACCTTGCCTTATTTTCTTATTAATTAGCATATGAAACCGTTCATCAACCCATTCTTTTAAGATTGTATTTAATTAAATGCGACCTCTAATTAGATTTTCAAATCTTAATCCCCTTATCACACTAATATTTACATTATTCTATTTAATTTACCTAACTAAATCTCCTGAATAATGTTGCCAAAAATTATGGGTGTTACAAACTCCTCTTCTTAAAGAAATTCATCCTCAAAATTCAGTGAAGACTAAATACAAAGCATAACAATCATCCGTGACATCTCCTAACTACCATACAAGCCTACCTGACTAGCAGTAATCTATATAAAGCAAATATAGAACATACCCTCATAACAGATCGGGATAAGTATCTCTAATCCTGTCTTTTGCCTCCCAAGTACAATACTTCTCATTGTTGCTCTACTGAACTTTCATTAACTTAACTGTCTTTTTTCTTAACCTCTTCTCATCTCTCGCCACAAGCCGAAAAAGAAGTCTAATAAAACTCAAATTCGGTTCTACTATAAAGTTTTCCAACTCTATCGGAGTAATAGCAGTCTCTGGATTATGCACATACTTGCGAAGATAAGATGCAAGAAACACACTATGGACACCTACCATACTGCTCGGCAGCTCTACTCTTTATGTGAGCTTTCTGATTCTCTCTATAATTGGGGGTGGTCCAACATATCTCAGTGCCAGTTTCCCCGACTTTTCGAATCGTACCACACCATTCGTCGGTGATACCTTAATGAAAGCTCTATCTCAAACCGAAAATTCTAGAACTTTACGCCTCTTATCTCTGTAACTCTTTTGTCTAGACTGAGCTTCCTTTATCCTTTCATGGATCAACTCAATCTCCTCTATCGCCTCTCTAACCATATCTGAACCTAAGACTAATCTGTCTCCAGTTTCTAACCAACATACCAGTGATTTGCATGGCCTTCCGTACAACGCTTCAAAAGGTGGCATTACTATACTAGTCTGATAGTTGTTATTATAGGAAAACTCCAGTAAGTGTTGGTGGTCTTCCCAAGATCTACTAAAGTCCAATACACAAGCTCTTAGAAAATCCTTAAGTACCTTATTGACTCTCTCTATTTGCCCATCCATCTGAAGGTGATACACAGTACTCACCTTAAGCTTAGTACCTAACACATCTTGTACACTCTTCCAGAAATCACTAGTAAACAAAGCATCTCGGTCACTAACTATACAACTAGGAATTCCATGGAGTCTAACTATGTTTTTCATGAACAGCTTAGCTAAAACAGATGCCATTCAGGTTGACTTAACTAGAATGAAATGGACACTCTTGGTCAATCTGTTCACTATGACCCACATACTTTAACTTCCTCTATTTGACCTTGTAAACCCGTCGATAAAGTCCATGGATATCGAATCCTATATCCAAACTAGAATCTCTAAAGGTTGAACCAATCCACTTGGCTTCTGATGTTCGGCCTTCACTTATTGACAGTTCGCACACTGCCTAACCTACAAGCCAACATCCTACTTTATACCTTCATAGTAAAAGCTCCTCTTCATATCTTGATACATCTTGATTCCTTCAGGATGAATCATAAATTTGGATCGATGGCATTCTCTAAAGCTTCTTTCCTTAAGCCCTCAACTTCGGGACACACAACCATCCCTTCTTTCTCAACCATCCCCTTTGGTCAAAACTAAAGTCCTTTTGATCATCAATCTCCGATCCAATATCAGACCTTCTAATCTTCTTGGTTAATAATGGATCCCCTTTTTTCTTAGAAGCAATTCTTTCGATCAACACTGGTAGAACTTCCAAACAGCACAACATGGTGGTTCTCTGGCTAGAACTAGTTGTCGATCTTAACTACACACTACGAAAATAGTCAAAGCTTCTAAATCTTTCCATTCTACGAACATAGCTTACACCATATTCTGATGTTTTCTGCTAAGAGCATCTACTACTTTGTCTCCTTTCCCTAGGCATATATTCTATATCAAAGGTATAAGCTACTAGAAATACTAGTCATCTTGTCGTCTCATATTCAACTCCTTCAGAGAATAAATATCTTAAGGACTCATGATCTATGTCTAGCTCACAATTCTTCCCCAAGAGATAATATCTCCATATCTTCAATGCGAATATCATCGTAGCCAACTCCAAATCATGAACAGGATATCTCACCTCATACGGTTTAAAATGTCGTTACACATAGGCCATAACTTTAACCTTCTACATCAACACACACTATGAGAAAAAACGAATCAGATAACAAATATGCTCTATTGTCTGAATGAATACTTATATGTTATCTATTTCCATGTCGTCTCATTATATATTAGACCATAGATATGCCTATCGTCTAATATGCACTAACACCTCAAAAGAAAAAAAACCATACGTCGTCTGATGTTATAGTATCATTTCTAAAATTTTCTATTAGACAACATATACATATTGAGTGATATGCATATCAATTACACTTATGTTATATTTTCAAAATGAAATAATGAATTACAATTTTATTTAAACAAATATTTTATTTCAAATCAAATTCAAATACAATACAACTTTCACTATACTTACATTTTCAAATACAATACAACTTTCACCATTCTTAAATTTTCAAATACAATATAACTTTCACTACCATTCTCATATATACAATTTTTATCTACACTCCTATATATAACAATTTTTTTACTAGCACTCACTTACACTCACTCGAGTTTATTTTTGATATTGATCTTTATTTGCTTGCTCCAGCTTGTGTCCAGTCATCTCTTATACCTGCCAGATAAACAATGCAATAAAATGGGAAAGGAAACAAATCTAAATTGCAAAAATTAAATTTGAATATTAATATTGCCTCGGTTTATGTAACACACACATTTTTACATTATTAGAATTTGATGAATGATGATAAGCAATGAAAATGAATAACTATGAATTTTTAGAATATGTCTTCGTTGTACCATTGCGTTTAGGGAGATTTTCTATGCAGTTTCCATATATAACTTGTCAAAATCCAAGCCAATATGAAAATTTTACAAAGGAAACAAAAGCGGGTAAGAAAACGAATACACACACGCACACATGTTTATGGGCCAACCAGGAGGTCGACCCAAATAGCCTTACGGTTGACAGCGCGGTCGGCCGGTGGCTTTAGGCGGTCGACCACCTAGTCAACCCATATAGCGACCTAGGCGTAGCCCCATCTAGGTACGCACAATAACGAATTTTCCAGTTTTAAAGCTATCTGAGCCATGCATTCTTTAATCCGATGGCTCCAGATTCAATCTAAGAATCCAACAGTCTGAGATCCCCAAACTTTCCCATGAATCGAACCCTAGGCTTAGCTCTTTTCTCACAATTAGACTTTCTCCCAATGGGTTCTTGGCCTAAGGTTAAACCATAAATAGAAAATATTTCTTTGGGTACTTGGCCAAAAGGCAGGACCCTAAAAATTAAATATTTCTAAGAAGAAGATTTCTAAATTAAAATCTTGTACACCTTGTAAGAAGAGGTTCTAGAAGGACTGTGGAGCCAAGCGGACCACAAGCGAAGCTAAGGATGACATGTGAGTGGATTTATTTATATCTATTAAGTTTAAAATATATTATCATTAGATTCCCGTTTAGAAAAGTTTATTCAGTAATTAATCATATTAATTAAATTATGCTGAACTATA
Source organism: Allium cepa (assembly GCA_030765085.1). Lineage (NCBI taxonomy): Eukaryota > Viridiplantae > Streptophyta > Magnoliopsida > Asparagales > Amaryllidaceae > Allium > Allium cepa. The sequence continues at coordinate 53,746,245 of CM060935.1, read as the reverse complement.
GGAAAATTTGCAGTTTATTTAGTATCTATGTTCTGTTTTCTATGCCTTATTTACATCTTTTTCTACTTTTTGGATTTTATGCAAGCGTTAGTTTTCTCCTATCCTCTACTTTTTTTTCGCATATGGACCAGAGTAGATTAAATGCAAATACGGATTAAATAATTAAGAATACTGAAATAAAGATGCAAATAAAAGTTTGAGGAATAGAATTACTATAATAAATTGCATTAAAACGGGAAATGTTAATTTAGGAGTTATTATTAGATTAATTGGTCGACTTAGGGAATAGGGTATATTTCCATAACTTAAATCCAAAAGGTAGCGATAAACGTAACTGTAAGAATAAAAAAATACAAAGGGGTGCTAGTGTAAAATAAAGAAACCGCTGTATTTTATACTACTCCAAAATAGCAAAAGAAATATCTTGTAGTTACAGATTATTGTTTATAGTATTATCCAATATTAAGATATGGAAATGGATTATATAGTTTTCATAACCAACCAAATAATATAGAATTACTTACTAAAATGGGAGACAACAAAGTAAAGCATAAATTGAAATAAGAAATTGTTAATCAAGGATTTGAAGCTGTAAAAATTAATGAGTCTAAGTCTGCATTTACTGCGTAGGATATTTAAATAGGCAATTATTGTGATAAGTGTGAATTAAAAACAATTCTATATCATTATAAAAGAGGACATATTAGAATAGAAAAGAAATGCTAGAATTATGTACGGACTATAAAAGAAGAGAAAATGACAATTACAAGTAGAATTATAACATAGGTTATAATTATGTAATAAGAACAAAAAAGCTTATTTTGAGACCTTGAATAGATTAATGAGCACTAATAATGGTAGAATCTTATTTAAATAATTTATAAATAAGCAAATAAATCAGGAATGATAAAAGAGGCTTATTTTAATGAACTTAAGATTTATGTTAAGTTAAATAAGCAAGATAATGAATGTGGCTCATACCAACAGCTTTCCCTACCAAATAAATGGAAATCTCACAATGGATAAAGATGAGGGCAAGACTATGCGAGTTAGGGTAAATAAGTAGCCAATAGAATAAGAAAAGTAAACTAAACGCAAATTAAAAGATCAGGGTAAACTAAAAGAGTGAGATGCATTTTGAGTAGCCCAAAGGATAAAGAACCTAACGAAGCAGTTCATCATAGATTTTAGCAAAGGGGAAGCACGTTTAACTTAGTTATTTTGAGCTAGAAGGAAGTACGAGACTTCAATGGGACGTGAGGATACTTTAGGATGGCCTTCTGTGTAGGCCTAAGGAAGCTGCATCCCCAAAGGTAAGTCTGTAGGTGGGCCATCAAGAGGGTATACGCTATTGGTGGGATTTAGATAGTAGATAGACGCGCTACGTGGCACATTATGGATGTCCGAGCACTGGTATACACTAGTGCAGGCGCGATTTATGTTTTCATAGTAAGTAATGGAGCGTCTGCATTGTAGGACTTACAAAGCAGTCCTTTGCAGATGTAGCTACGAAACGCACGCATAGCAAAACCATGGAGTATCTACATTATAGGCCTTACGAAGTAGTCTTTTATAGATATAACTATGGAGCAAGACAATGGAGCATCTGTATTGTAGGCCTTACGAAATAGTCCTTTACAGATTTAGTAACAGAACGCTCCCGAAGCAAGATGATAAAGTCCTTTTCGAGGAGGATACGAAAGGTACCATAGGTGGTACCTAGGACCAATATGGTCATCGGGCATATAACTACATATATGTATATAATAGTTTATGGGTTTTAATATATTACGGAGTAGATGGGAACGATTCATGAAAAAGAGGTGAGAATACTGTAACCTAATGAACCTAATATAAGAGTAAATGGAAATAAAACAATATATGTAGAATTAAGCCTAGAAGTATATAATTTATCCATTCACTAGAATATTTGTTCTGACCCCCTCCTTATAACATCCTACAGGTTATGTAGATGGCAGAGACTTCTCAGCTATGTGACACTTGCTTAGGAAGTGTTATTATTTAGATGAGTATTTAATTACTATTGTATTTTAAACAATTCCGATGTAAGATGATTAATTGAGCTCTAATATATTTATCTTTTCCTATTTGCAGGATACCAGATACCCAAGTCAGACTTCAGTGGGTTTGGGTTTTAGCATTTTTACGAAAAATCCAAACCCACTGGAATTCGGGTTGTTACATTTGGTATCAGAGCCTAGGTTTAGATCCCTAGGTAGATAGTGAGTGAATGTATTTGTATTTTTAATATATATATATATATATATATAGACACACACTCTTAAAAACCCAAAGAGAAGTCTATTTTTTTGAGTATATCATAGCATGGAATAAGGAAATCCAAAAGTTATAAGACCTTATTTGGTAAAGATTTTTAGATTCAGTAAGGAATAGTCTTGCAAAAACAAGTGCCTACTGGTAATTATTTCAGACAAATAGATTCGACATTATGACCCTAGAACTAAAGATAAGCATAACAAGGAAATGGATTAGGCATATTGGATTGAGTAGAATAACTCCTTGAGGGGCATTTGGGGAAGCGTATGGGAGTTAAAAAGCTACTTTGAATCTAGCCCAATAATTAAACTTTTAAGAGTTTGAAAATGTTTTAGGAAATTTTCAAGTTTTAAGTTCAAAAGTTTACAACCCTATATTTGTATTAATTTAAGTATGCAAAGTTAGGGAGAAACAACTTTAAAGTATTTTTATATTTGATAAGAAAAAGGGGTTATGGTTTTATGTAGAAGAGAAAATAAGTATAAGATTACATAGTTTATAAAATATAAAACAACGTATAGTATTACTTGCTTTAAAGACTGGTACTTTTAGCTGTAGTGACAATATTTTACGCAACATACGTCTTGACCCAAGTAGAAATATATTTTGAAACTCTTATTTTAGTACGAAAAGGTTTGTAAGCATGAAAAAAATTTCCCTAGCAGTAAAGGTATTAAAACCATTTTGAAAAAAAGGGAATTTTTTTTGAGTTTAGATAATTAAAATGGTTGGAGCAAGATGATAATAGAGGATCAGTTGGAATATAGAAGAGGTTAAGACTCCACTTGGAAGGTGGAGAGTGTAGGGCAACCAAAGGAATTTTAGCCAAAATCATAACCGCGACTTAGACAACCTAGAAACAGATAGGTTAGTCTTTGATTAGTTGAGGAGGAACGTGACAAAAAACAGGCCAACTGGGTCGACCGTTCGTGTAACATTTCGATTTTGTCAGGATCCGAAGGTCGACATTCTTACGTCCACTGTATCAAATGCCGCATAATCTAATGCCGCATAATCGAATGCCAGAAATTCGAACTGTTAGGGTTAAAAAGAAGAGGTAGAAGAAAAAGATAGAAGAAGAAGAAGACAGAACAGAAACAAAAACAGAATCTCAAAGTCGCAGCGGAACAACATATAATAGATAAATGAATAATCTTTAAAACAAAGAACTATATCTGTTAATACATTACATTACATCATCATCAGAGTGTAAAACAACAATATACAACACAACAAAACAATGGACAGTTAAACAAACGTGTCCCTACAAGTGAATTTACAGCGGAAAGATAATATCATATACAAGTAATATGTCTCGCCATCCAGCTTGCCACTTGAGCTCCAAAGCACTTCTGAATCCAGAATGACCTGATAACCTGACTCTAGACTGCCCGTGTGGAAAATTATGGGCACCCAGAGTTTAGGAAGAGAACAATAAACTCCAGGTCAGTCATGAGACTGGTGTGAGAACTCAAAACAGTTATTTATCTTTTAAAACAACAACAACAATAAGGGAAGTGAAAATATCCGCAATGCTTTTGGAAATTGAAACTACCATAAGGCCCCCCCGCACACGCACAATGCAAACGCAGAATTGGAGGAGATTTCTCCTTATGATAGTCAAAGATGCTTACTACGCAAAACAAATCAATTTTTGATATTATTATTAGTGCATAGTGATGAAATCATTTTGAAAATAGAATATAAATCTTAGCCAGCATAGGTACCATAATAATATGCCTACTATAGCTACCATATTAAATGGCAGGTTCTACAACTAAAATCGTACAAGGCTCATATTGTTTCTTTGGATTTTCCAACAAATGGTCAGGCTAAGGAACTTCCTACTGCCACATGGGATCGCCTCTGGCGGGACGTCCCGAGAACCTAACCGGATCTCTGCCAACACAAGGCCGGGTTACCTTTGTAACTAGGTAACTACTACTCGAGTATGCCACACCCCGGTCCTTTGGGAGCTTTATCCGAGGGCCCTCGATCAACAAGCAATAACCACACAGAAAAATGAGATTGGAGCACCACATAGGTTAAGCATGAAGGTTCCATACCTAACACCACCCTTTTCCAGAAGGAAATGACATACCCTAAAGGGCGCGACCCTCATAACCTTGCCGCATATTCCTGTTTTGACAATTTTGAGGGTGTGAGTTCTAACGAAGTCTTGTCTACAAAGCTACGCTTTTTCATAAAGCCACGCTTTTATCAACAAATGATCAACAAATAATCATCACACAGCAACACTGAGCATGCCACATTACCAAATTGGGAATATATCGCTGATAACCTTTAACTACAAAACCTCTGAGCTCGTACGCCTCAGAGAAGGGTGTTAATCTAAGACAATAAATTCTCCGACACCAACAGTAATGTATTTGAAAGAAATCTGCTTTATATCTCAAAATGTAATGTCAGACACCTAACCATACAAGTCTGTTCCGGGTTAGAACAGAACCGAAGGCACTTCAAAAGAAGCCCTTGCAATCCGGGTATTCACAATCCCGATTGAATCTCCTATCACAAAGGAAATCTCCATACGTAGCTAACGGTGTAGAGACAATCGATAGATCATCCTATCGTTTTCACAAATACCCGATCTTCACCACCGGTCTTCAATGCTATTCATTACGTCGTATCCCTATTCGGAATGGGTAGTCGAATAACGAGCGCAATAATTTAAAAATAAGTGTAGCATTCAATTTCAACCAATCCACAACAAATAGCCATTTAAGGGCCAATATTGATAGTCGGTTATTTAACTATCAATCAATATTCACAACATCACCCGATTTCAAATAATTTCCCAAATTATTTATTTTCAAAAATATCTTTACAAGATATAAGTTCCACACTTCAACCATTTGAAAACAAATTTCAAATCACTTTTCACCTTTACAACTTTTATTTCAAAATGGTTCATTTAAACCAATCAAATAAATCCTTACCAATTTATTAGATTTACGTTCCAAATCCGTAAATTTATTTCCACACTTTTAAAAATAAATCAATGTTTATTTTTAAAACAAGTTTCCCTTATAAATTTCCATTGTGAATTTACATTTCCAAATATTCACCTTTTATACGATTTTCAAATTGATTTCAATTATTCACTTTCAACTTATCTTTAAAAGATATAATCTCAAAACATTCACTTTATATTGGAAAACATTTCCATACTTATTCAACAATAAGTAATTCACAAATCCATTTACTTTCAACATTTGGAAAATATTCAATATACTTAAACCACAATTAAGTATATATTTTATTCTTTAAGGAAAATTTCTCTTTAACACATTTATTTGAGTCAAAAAGAATGTTGCGTAAAACATCGTTACGACAACCCAAAATTACTAGTATAGGGATTCAAAATTAAGATAGATATATAAACCCCAATACTATACAAAACTTTTCCTTTCGGAAATCATTTACTATAACAACAGTGTTATAGTCCACCATTTCCTTCTATTTCTCGAAAATGTCTATTTCAACAATGAATGTTGAAATCTACGGTTTCGATGCTTAACACCATTTAAAACATCTTTAAATCATTTTAATTCTATTTAAAATATCACTTTCCTAAAATATTTCTTTAATACATTATTCACCGTCCAAAATTGTGAATATACTTCATTTACCAAATTCAATTTCTACATATTTTATTTAAAGGATTATCCACTGTTCAAAATCGTGGATATATTTCCTTTAATCAGCTATAATAATTAAATTTATCAAAATAAGTCGATTTCGGATTTATAAAACAACGTTTATAAATTCCATTTATACTTTATAACAACTTCAACTTATAAAATCACTTTATTAACCAATTCTATCCATATCCCATTTACACGCAAAAATCCAATTTATAAGTTAATTACTTATAAATCTTTTATTTTACAAAATATATTCATTTCATAACTTCACAATTTATAAATCTATAGATTTCATTTACTTATGAAATCCATTTATACTTCATTTTAACACTTATAAAAACTCGTTTTATAATTCCAATATTTTAATTTACAAATATCAATTTTATAAATCTTTTATATAAATCATTTATAATGATTCAAAAATCCCAATTTGAACCATTTTATAAATTAATCAACTACTTATTTCAAAAATCACATTTCGATTATATTCACAAAAATCCTAATTTTTATAACATAAAAATTTCAACGTTATTTATTTAAAATGAATCAATTCCAAAATTAAATTTTATTATGAATTCTCAACTTAAATTTTCGAAAATCAAATTTTATTTATTTTCGGCATCTAACGATACCAAAAATATATGCGTCTAAATTTTAGCATTTAACGATTTCAATCACAAAGATAATCACACAGATTATAAATAGATCAGCACATAACATTGAAACCAATTCAATCATTTGAGGAATCCAGTTGGATCCCTCCAACCTATTTCCCTGCATCCAAAGATGTTAGCACAATACCAATTCTGTTTCGAGACGGAATATCGTGGTATATGGGATTTATAAAATATTATCTGCTATTATGCAGTGCAATAGAGTCTCATCCGCTATATAATGGGGGAAATCAACTCCAAGTACATATATAATACCAATTCCATACAAGATGGAATTATCGCGGTATATGTGTTTAATAAATAACATCCGCTAAATATATGGCGTGTAGGGTCTATTTCAATACAACAGATAATAACTATCATCCAATCACACAATCAAGCAATTTTAAATTTAACTATTTAAAATTTAAATCGAAACAATTCGATCGAGTGAGAAGTTCTCACCTTGAGTTTCCGATAACAGTTGTAGCGTTTTGTTTCAAATAAAATTAAACGTCCGTTTAATTTTACCCGAAATTATCACTATCTCTAAACGACTCCAATCCAGTTCCATTGCGTAGTGCTCGACAAAAGGAAGCCAACACAGTTTGTTTCGTAATTTTTCAACCTCGTATGAAAGAGTTACAGCATTTTAAAGTTTGCACAAATTAAAACGTAAATTAATTAACATTTACTTTTATTATTATCAACCTAATCTCGGCTGTTGCTTTTAGAAATAGGATCCAGGCCATTCCACGCATCTTCTTCCATCTCTAGGTTGTATACGCGACCAAGAACCCATAGCCGCCACCAAAACCCTAATTCGCGCGGCTACCACGTTGACTTCGAAAACGATCGGCGAGTGCCATTCGAACGAGCTTCACGAGCTCCACCTTCAGCTCGAGTATCAAGGAGCTCGGCCTCCTATTTGGCCTCGAAATTCGTGTCGACCGTATGAACTTTGCATCAAGATTCTGGTCGATCCACTTCGTCGTTTCCAATCATGGCCGTTGGATAGGTAGTTCGCAACATGTTCTACAAGTTTGCTTTAGAAAGTTTTTCGAATTGAAGTGTGCATTTGAAGAAAATAGAGGAAGAAGATGATAATATTTCGGCCATTGATGTATATGGAGGCGGCCTGAAGCTTTAAAAACCCTAGGCTCGTTTTATTTTTGCAAAATGAATTATAACGTTCTTATATAGAAAATTGACGAAAACACTATTCACCCTAAATTTTTCGAACTCCAAATCTAACGCGGTGACCGACGTTTCTAGGGTTTACCCCGCGTGCCATACACAATGAAATATGTTTTGGAAGCTAATTTGGTCGTATGTGCGAGTTACAACATTAAACAATCAAATTTAAATTAAATCGATTAAACGAGTTTCTATGCGTTTTGGCTTACCCCGGACAAACGGTAAATCCGATTTACACGAAATTTGAAATCTTACAATAATATAACATTACGGATCCGATGAAACTGGTTTTGTCGAATGCCGAGACTGTTTGAAAAATGTTATTTTCACTAGTCGATTATATATTAAAATATTCAATTTTCACATTTAACTTTTAGTTCGATTTTAAAAGTTCACAAACATTGTTCTAACTCCAATATGATTTAATATAACTTTATAAATCATTTTTAATCACATTAAACCAAATTTCCAATTATTTACGCAATTTCAAATATTAAATTATCGATTTATTTATCCAATTAAATCTAGATATTCGAAAAATAAATTATTTGACTTACAAATTTTACTTGTTGATATTTAAAATCAATTAAATATCTGAATTTCAAATGACAGAAATTCTGGGTCGTTAAAAATTTCCCCCCTTAAAAGAATTTCGTCCTCGAAATTGCCAAGTAAGAAAAAGTTTTGAAATCCATTGACTTTTCAAAACAACCCATTCAAATTAGACTTTACAAATCTCTTAAGTGTTTAACTTTTTCAAAAATTCAATAGTTAAACTTCTTACAAAATATTTACTAAGTTTTCAAATCCATATATAGTTATCTTTTCAAAATCAACTATATCGTTTAACCTTTAACTTCAAGTCAAAACTTAGTTTTCAATTTTTTTTTCCAAAATTTCTCAAAAATTTTCTAACGCCTTAAATTTTCAATTTTTTTTGCCACAACCTCCTTTGTACGGAGGAGCTTTTACAATATCACAACAGAGATAAATATATATACATCGACCCATACGGTCGGAAAACAGAAAAATAGTTCATATTTCCTATTTTTATTGCGTAGGCGTACCTTTTTAGCATTTTTAAGCAAAGCAATTATTTATTTAGCATCTTGCGCAACCAAATCCCGCTAACGGTAGCCCCGGTACCTGTACTTACTCAATATAAACACGTAAGTGACATATATAAAAAGTTATTAACATTTTACTCTTTTAAACAACTACAACACATGCATATTAAAAGAAATGCATACTAAACAAGGTCTATAAACAACTTATATGATTTCAACATTACTTGTAATTGTTTACAGCCAATTCATATACAACGACATTCAATTATTCATTTTCAATTAGTTTACATTCACTAATTTATATTCACATTTGGTTCACTTTCAATTCAAACCAATTTCCATTCAATTTAAATTTAATTAACTTCCAATTTGAATTTAATTGCTTTAGCTTTCAATTTTATTCATTCAATTGCATATGAACTTCTATTCAATCAGTTAAAATTAATCTAACAACCAATGTATAACCAACACAACCGAATTTATTCACTTTACATTCAACATTCATATTCACTTTGTTTACCTTCAATTTGGTTTGACATTCAATTAGCCTTAAATGAATTAACACTTATATTCATTATTCCATATCAATTTATCACATTCGATTGATTAATATTCAATTCATTAGTTCAATTACTAATTTATTTTTACAAATAAAGTTGAATCTCCTTTATATAACTCAAGTTCATATTCATTTAATTCACTTCATTATTTTACTTCGATACCAAAATAAACTTCATTCAACATTACTTAAGTTATATTCCTTTTAAACATCATTTGTTTAACTTTAACTTAAATTTCCATTTCAACAACATATCTAATCCAGTTAAAATCCAATTCAAATTCCAACTCCAAACTAAATTCTATTTAACTTTTACCAAAGTCAATTTCATCACTTATTCAGATTCATACCTCATTTTTCTTAACAAAGTTGTTTAACCATTTTAATAATTGGTTTTACTTACATCTTCACATTTAATAAGTTATACAACTTATTATTCAACTTCCAAATCTGATTTAATTTGTTTAACTTCCTTTAGTTAAATTTCAAATCATACATTTATTATGCTAATTCAAATTTCATTTCAACTTTACTAAAGTTAAATCTTTATTACCTCATATTATAAGTTCAAAACTTGATTACTTATATTCATCAATTTCAACTTGGATTTTAATTTCAAATTTGTTTATCACAACAAAATTCAATTCAATTTACTATGGTAGCAAATCCATCACATAGAAACTCGAAAATGATACTGATGATGCTGCAGTCACCACCCTTATTATTCCCCAGCAACAGTAGTGAATCCAATGCATTAAATCCTTTTAAAAAATTTCCTTTTATTTATAAATCTCATTTATACATCTTTCCTTATAGAATTTCACTATTTAACTTTACTTATACAAGATTATTCTACAATTGTAAATCATTTCAATTATAATTATTTACCTATACAATTGTTGCTTCTATATAATTTATTCTTTCACAATTGTTGTTTTTACTCAGATTATTCGAACAACTTTAATTTACTTATATATTTTCTTACATTTTCAACAATCAAACAATTCAATTTACATACACTTTGATAATTCAAAAAAGTTGTTCCTTTATATATAAAATAAAATCGAGGTAAAATTATTTCATTTAACCAATTTAAAAGGATACTATGTCGGTTTATCTCGTTTAAGAGTTTAGAAACCCCTATCGATACAGTTTGCTAGACTGCATCGACCAGAATCTATAAACAATCAACCGATAAGTCAACACTATACAAAACAATTACATATTCACTAACAAATACGCGCTCATATCTATTATTACACTCAACTCATTTTAGAGTAATGCTGACTCTATATCTAATGAGTAATCCCCAACAGAGCCAAGGTTGTCACTTAACCATATGCTCTGATACCAAATGTAACGTATCGATTTTATCGGGATTCGAAGGTCGGCATTCTTACGTCCACTGTATCAAATGCCCATAATCGAATGCCAGAAAATCGAACTGTTAGGGTTAAAAAGAAGAGGTAGAAGAAAAGGATAGAAGAAGAAGACAGAACATAAACAAAAACAGATTCTCACAGTCGCAGCGGAACAACATATAATAGATAAATGAATAATCTTTAAAACAAAGAACTATATCTGTTAATACATTACATTACATCATCATCAGAGTGTACAACAACAATATACAATACAACAAAACAATGGACAGTTAAACAAACATGTCCCTACAAGTGAATTCACAGTGGAAAGATAATATCATGTACAAGTAATACGTCTCGCCATCCAGCTTGCAACTTGAGCTCCAAAGCACTTCTGAATCCAGAATGACCTGATTACCTGATTCTAGACTGCCCGTGTGGAAAATTATGGGCACCCAGAGTTTAGGAAGAAAACAATAAACTCCAAGTCAGTCATGAGACTGGTGTGAGAACTCAAAACAGTTATTTATCTTTTAAAACAACAACAACAAGGGAAGTGGAAAATATCCGCAATGCTTTTGGAAAATGAAACTACCATAAAGCCTCCCCGCACACACACAATGCAAACGCAGAATTGGAGGAGATTTCTCCTTATGATAGTCAAAGATGCTTACTACGCAAAACAAATCAATTTTTGATATTAATATTAGTGCATAGTGATGAAAGCATTTCGAAAATAGAATATAAATCTTAGCCAGCATAGGTACCATTATAGTATGCCTACTATAGCTACCACATTAAATGGCAGGTTCTATAACTAAAACCGTACAAGGCTCATATTGTTTCTTTGGATTTTCCAACAAATGGTCAGGCTAAGGAACTTCCTACTGCCACATGGGATCGCCTCTGGCGCAACGTCCCGAGAACCTAACCGGATCTCTGCCAACACAAGGCCGGGTTACCTTTGTAACTAGGTAACTACTACTCGAGTATGCCACCCCCCGGTCCTTTGGGAGCTTTATCCGAGGGCCCTCGATCACCAAGCAACAACCACACAGAAAAATGAGATTGGAGCACCACATAGGTTAAGCATGAGGGTTCCATACCTAACACCACCCTTTTCCAGAAGGAAATGACATACCCTAAAGGGCACGACCCTCATAACCTTTCCGCATATTCCTGTTTTGACCCTCATACCCTAAATGACATACCCTAAGCACCACATAGGCTACGCTTTTTCACAAAGCCACGCTTTGATCAACAAATGATCAATAAATAATCATCACACAGCAACACTCAGCATGCCACATTACCAAATTGGGAATATATCGCTGATAACCTTCAACTACAAAACCTCTAAGCATGTACGTCTCAGAGAAGGGTGTTAAGCTAAGATAATAAATTCTCCGACACCAACAGAAATGTATTTGAAAGAAATCTACTTTATATCTCAAAATGTAATGTCAGACACGTAACCATACAAGTCTGTTCCGGGTTCGAACAGAACCGAAGGAACTTCAAAAGAAGCCCTTGCAATCCGGGTATTCACAATCCCGATCGAATCTCCCATCACAAAGGAAATCTCCATACCGTAGCAAACGGTGCAGAGACAATCGATAGGTCATCCTATCGTTTTCACAAATACCCGGTCTTCACCACCGGTCTTCAATGCTATCCATCACGTCGTATCCCTATTCGGAATGGGTAGTCGAATAACGAGCGCAATAATTTAAAAATAAGTGTAGCATTCGATTTCAACCAATCCACAACAAATATCCATTTAAGAGCCAATATTGATAGTCGGTTATTTAACTATTAATCAATATTCACAACATCACCTGATTTCAAATAATTTAACAAATTATTTATTTTCAAAAATATCTTCACAAGAAATAAGTTCCACACTTCAACCATTGAAAACAAATTTCAAATCACTTTTCACCTTTACAACTTTCATTTCAAAATGGTTCATTTAAACCAATCAAATAAATCCTTACCGATTTATTAGATTTACATTCCAAATCCGTAAATTTATTTCCACACTTTTAAAAATAAATCAATGTTTATTTTAAAAACAAATTTCCCTTATAAATTTCCATTGTGAATTAACATTCCCAAATATTCACCTTTTATACGATTTTCAAATCGATTTCAATTATTCACTTTCAATTTATCTTTAGAAGATATAATCTCAAAACATTCACTTCATATTGGAAAACATTTCCATACTTACTCAATAATAAGTAATTCACAAATCCATTTATTTTCAACATTTGGAAAATGTTCAATATTCTTAAATCACAATTAAGTATATATTTTATTCTTTAAGGAAAACTTCTCTTAAACACATTTATTTGAGTCAAAATGAATGTTGCGCAAAACATCGTTAGGATCACCCAAAATTACTAGTATAGGGATTCGAAATTAAAATAGATATTTAAACCCCAATACTATACAAAACTTTTCCTTTCGGAAAACATTTACTATAACAACAGTGTTATAGTCCACCATTTCCTTCTATTTCTCGAAAACGTCTATTTCAACAATGAACGTTGAAATCTATGGTTTCGATACTTAACACCTTTTAAAACATCTTTAAATCATTTTAATTCTATTTAAAATATCGCTTTCCCGAAATATTTCTTTAATATATTATTCACCGTCCAAAATCGTGAATATACTTCATTTACCAAATTCAATTTCTACATATTTTATTTAAAGGATTATCCACTGTCCAAAATCGTGGATATATTTCCTTTAATAAGCTATAATAATTAAACTTATCAAAATAAGTTGGTTTCGGATTTATAAAACAACGTTTATAAATTCCATTTATACTTTATAACAACTTCAACTTATAAAATCACTTTATTAACCAATTCTATCCGTATCTCATTTACACGCAAAAATCCAATTTATAAGTTAATTACTTATAAATCTTTTATTTTACTAAATCTATTCATTTTATAACTTCACAATTTATAAATCTATATATTTCATTTACTTATGAAATCCATTTATACTTCATTTTAACACTTATAAAAACTCGTTTTATAATTCCAATATTTTAATTTATAAATATCAATTTTATAAATCTTTTATATAAATCATTTATAATAATTCGAAAATCCCAATTTGAACCATTTTATAAATTAATCAACTACTTATTTCAAAAATCACATTCCGGTTATACTTCACAAAAATCCTAATTTTTATAGCATAAAAATTTCAACGTTACTTATTTAAAATGAATCAATTCCAAAATTAAATTTTATTATGAATTTTCAACTTAAATTTTCAAAAATCAAATTTTATTTATTTTCGGTATCTAACGATACCAAAAATATATTCGGCTAAATTTTATCCTTTAACTATTTCAATCACAAAGATAATCACGCAGATTATAAATAGATCAACACACAACATTGAAGCCAATTCAATCATTTGAGGAATCCAGTTGGATCCTTCCAACCTGTTTCCCTGCATCCAAATATGTCAGCACAATACCAATTCCGTTTCGAGACCGAATATCGCGGTATATGGGATTTATAAAATATTATCCTCTATTATGCGGTGCAATAGGGTCTCATCTGCTATACAATGTGGGAAATCAGCTCCAAGTACATGTATAATACCAATTCCATACAAAATGGAATTATCGCGGTATATGTGTTTAATAAATAACATCCGCTTAATATATGGCGTATATGGTCTATTTCAATACAACATATAATAACTATCATCTAATCACACAATCAAGCAATTTTAAATTTAACTATTTAAAATTTAAATCGAAACAATTCGATTGAGTGAGAAGTTCTCACCTTGAGTTTCTGATAACAGTTGTAGCGTTTTGTTTCGAATAAAATTAAACGTGCATTTAATTTTATCCGAAATTATCACTAGCTCCAAACGACTCCAATCTAGTTCCATTGCTTAGTGCTCGACAAAACGAAGCCAACACAATTTGTTTCGTAATTTTTCAACCTCGTATGAAAGAGTTACAGCATTTTAAAGTTTGCACAAATTAAAACATAAATTAATCAACATTTACTTTTATTACTATCAATCTAATCTCGGCTGTTGCTTTTAGAAATAGGATCCAGGCCATTCCACGCATCTTCTTCCATCTCCAGGTTGTATACGCGACCAAGAACCCATAGCCGCCACCAAAACCCTAATTCGCGCGGCCACCACGTTGACTTCGGAAACGATCGGCGAGTGCCATTCGAACGAGCTTCACGAGCTCCACCTTCGGCTCGAGTATCAAGGAGCTCGGCGTCCTATTTGGCCTCAAAATTCGTGCTAACCGCATGAACTTTGCGTCAAGATTCTAGTCAATCCACTTCATCGTTTCCAATCATGGCCGTTGGATAGGTAGTTCGCAACGTGTTCTACAAGTTTGCTTTAGAAAGTTTTCGAATTAAAGTGTGGATTTGAAGAAAACAGAGGTAAAAGACGATAACATTTCGGCCGTTGATGTACATGGAGGCGGCCTGAAGCTTTAGAAACCCTAGGCTCGTTTTATTTTTGCAAAAATGAATTATAACGTCCTTATATAGAAAATCGACGAAAACACTATTCACCCAAAATTTTCCGAACTCCAAATCTCGCGCGGTGACCGACGTTTCTCAGGTTTACCCCGCGTTCCGGACACAATGGAATATGTTTTGGAAACTAATTTGGTCATATGTGCGAGTTACAGCAGTAAACGATCAAATTTAAATTAAATCGATTAAACGAATTTCTATGCGTTTTGGCTTGCCTCGGACAAACGTTAAATCCGATTTACCCGAAATTTGAAATCTCACAATAATATAACATTACGGATCCGATGAAACTAGTTTCGTCGAATTCTGAGACTGTTTGAAAAATGGCTATTTTCACTAGTCGATTAAATATTAAAATATTCAATTTTCACATTTAACTTTTAATTCGATTTTAAAAATTCACAAACATTGTTCTAACTCCAATATGATTTAATATAACTTTATAAATCATTTTTAATCACATTAAACCCAATTTCCAATTTTTTACGCAATTTCAAATATTAAATTATCGATTTAATTATCCAATTAAATCTAGATATTTGAAAAATAAATTATCCGACTTACAAATTTTACTTGTTGATATTTAAAATCATATCTGAATTTCGATTGACAGAAATTCTGGGTCATTTCAAATTTCCCCCTAAAAAGAATTTCATCCTCGAAATTGCCAAGTAAGAAAAAGTTTTGAAATCCATTGACTTTTCAAAACAACCCGTTCAAATTAGACTTTACAAATCTCTTAAGTATTTAATTTTTTCAAAAATTCAATAGTTAAACTTCTTACAAAATATTTACTAAGTTTTCAAATCCATATATAGTTTTCTTTTCAAAATCAACTATATCGTTTAATCTTTAACTTCAAATAAAAATTTAGTTTTCAAAATTTTTTTCCTAAATTTTCTAACGCCTTAAATTTTGCAGCGAATTTTGCCATTACTTCCTTTGTACGGAGGAGCTTTTACAATATCACAATAGAGATAAATATATATACATCGACCCACACGGTCGGAAAACAGAGAAACAGTTCATATTTCCTATTTTTATTGCATAGGCGTACCTTTTTAGCATTTTTAAGCAAAGCAGTTATTTATTTAGCATCTTGCGCAACCAAATCCCGCTAACGGTAGCCCCGGTACCTGTACTTACTCAATATAAACACGTAAGTGACATATATAAGAAGTTATTAACATTTTACTCTTTTAAACAACTACAACTCATGCATATTAAAAGAAATGCATACTAAACAAGGTCTATAAACAACTTATATGATTTCAACATTACTTGTAATTGTTTATAGCCAATTCATATACAACGGTATTCAATTATTCATTTTCAATTAGTTTACATTCACTAATTTATATTCACATTTGGTTCACTTTTAATTCAAACGAATTTCCATTCAATTTAAATTTACTTAACTTCCAATTTGAATTTTATTGCTTTAGCTCTCAATTTTATTCATTCAATTGCATATGAACTTCTATTCAATCAATTAACAATAATCTAACAACCAATGTATAACCAACACAACCGAATTTATTCACTTTACATTCAACATTCATATTCACTTTGTTTACCTTCAATTTGGTTTGACATTCAATTAGCCTTAAATGAATTAACACTTATATCCATTATTCCATATCAATTTATCACATTCGATTGATTAATATTCAATTCATTAGTTCAATTACTAATTTATTTTTACAAATAAAGTTGAATCTCCTTTATATAACTCAAGTTCATATTCATTTAACTCACTTCATTATTTTACTTTGACACTAAAATCAACTTCACTCAACACTACTTAAGTTATATTCCTTTTAAACATAATTTGTTTAACTTTAACTTAAATTTTCATTTCAGCAACATATCTAATCCAATTAAAATCCAATTCAAATTCCAACTCCAAAGTAAATTCTGTTTAACTTTTACCAAAGTCAATTTCATCACTTATTCAGATTCATACGTCATTTTGCTTAACAATGTTGTTTAACCATTTTAATAATTCGTTTTACTTACATCTTCACATTTAATAAGTTATACAACTTATTATTCAACTTCCAAATCTGATTTAATTTGTTTAACTTCCTTTAGTTAAATTTCAAACCATACATTTATTATGCTAATTCAAATTTCAATTCAACTTTGCTAAAGGTAAATCTTTATTGTCTCATATCATAAGTTCAAAACTTGATTACTTATATTCATCAATTTCAACTTGGATTTTAATTTCAAATTTGTTTATCATAATAAAATTCAATTCAATTTACTATGGTAGCAAATCCATCACATAGAAACTCGAAAATGATACTGATGATGCTGCAGTCGTCACCCTTATTTTTCCCCAGCAACAGTAGTGAATCTAATGCTTTAAATCCTTTTAAAAAATTTCCTTTTATTTTTTAATCTCATTTATAAATCTTTCCTTATAGAATTTCACTATTTAACTTTACTTATACAAGATTATTCCACAATTGTAAATCATTTCAATTATAATCCTATACCTATACAATTGTTGCTTCTATATAACTTATTCTTTCACAATTGTTGTTTTTATTCAGATTATTCGAACAACTTTAATTTACTTACATATTTTCTTACATTTTCAACAATCAAACAATTCAACTTTACATACACTTTGATAATTCTGAAACGTTATTCCTTTATATATAAAATATAATCGAGGTAAAATTATTTCATTTACCCAATTTAAAATGATACTATGTCGGTTTATCTCGTTTAAGAGTTTAGGAACCCCTATCGATACAGTTAGCTGGACTGCACCGACCAGAGTCTACAAACAATCAACTGATAAGTTAACACAATACAAAACAATTTCATATTCACTAACAAATACGCGCTCATATCTATTATTACGCTCAACTCATTCTAGAGTACTGCTGACTCTATCTCTAATGAGTAATCCCCAACAGAGCCAAGGTTGTCACTTAACCATATGCTCCGATACCAAATGTAACGTATCGATTTTATCGGGATCCGAAGGTCGGCATTCTTATGTCCACTGTATCAAATGCCGCATAATCGAATGCCGGAAAATCGAACTGTTAGGGTTAAAAAGAAGAGGTAGAAGAAAAAGATAGAAGAAGAAGAAGATAGAAAAGGAACAAAAACAGAATCTCACAGTCGTAGCGGAACAACATATAATAGATAAATGAATAATCTTTAAAACAAAGAACTATATCTGTTAATACATTACATTACATCATCATCAGAGTGTAAAACAACAATATACAACACAACAAAACAATGGACAGTTAAACAAACATGTCCCTACAAGTGAATTTACAGCGGAAAGATAATATCATATACAAGTAATATGTCTCGCCATCCAGCTTGCCACTTGAGCTCCAAAGAACTTCTGAATCCAGAATGACCTGATAACCTAATTCTAGACTGCCCGTATGGAAAATTATGGGCACGCAGAGTTTAGGAAGAGAACAATAAACTCCATGTCAGTCATGGGACTGGTGTGAGAACTCAAAACAGTTATTTATCTTTTAAAACAACAACAACAATAAGGGAAGTGAAAAATATCCGCAATGCTTTTGGAAATTGAAACTACCATAAGGCCCCCCCCCCCCCCGCACACACACAATGCAAACGCAGAATTGGAGGAGATTTCTCCTTATGATAGTCAAAGATGCTTACTATGCAAAACAAATCAATTTTTGATATTATTATTAGTGCATAGTGATGAAATCATTTAGAAAATAGAATATAAATCTTAGCCAGCATAGGCACCATTATAGTATGCCTACTATAGCTACCATATTAAATGGCAGGTTCTACAACTATAATCGTACAAGGCTCATATTGTTTCTTTGGATTTTCCAACAAATGGTCAGGCTAAGGAACTTCCTACTGCCACATCGGATCGCCTTTGGCGGGATGTCCCGAGAACCTAACCGCATCTCTACCAACACAAGGTCGGGTTACCTTTGTAACTAGGTAACTACTACTCGAGTATGCCACCCCCAGTCCTTTGGGACCTTTATCCGAGGGCCCTCGATCACCAAGCAACAACCACACAGAAAATTTAGATTGGAGCAACCACATAGGTTAAGCATCAGGGCTCCATACCTGACACCACCTTTTTCCAGAAGGAAATGACACACCCTAAAGGGCACGACCCTCATAACCTTGCCGCATATTCCTGTTATGACCATTTCCGGGGTGTGAGGTCTGACGAAGTCTCGTCCACAAAGCTACGCTTTTTAACAAAGCCACGCTTTGATCAACAAATGATCAATAAATAATCATCAGACAGCAACAATCAGCATGCCACATTACCAAATTGGGAGTATATCGCTGATAACCTTCAACTACAAAACCTCTGAGCTCGTACGTCTCATAAAGGGGTGTTAAGTTAAGAGAATAAATTCTCCGACACCAACAGTAATGTATTTGAAAGAAATCTGCTTTATATCTCAAAATGTAATGTCAGACACCTAACCATACAAGTCTATTCCAGTTTCGAACAGAACCGAAGGCACTTCAAAAGAACCCTTGCAATCCAAGTATTCACAATCCCGATCGAATCTCCCATCACAAAGGAAATTTCCATACCGTAGCTAACGGTGCAGAGACAATCGATAGGTCATCCTATCATTTTCACAAATACCCGGTCTTCACCACCGGTCTTCAATGCTATCCAGTACGTCGTATCCCTATTCGGAATGGGTAGTCCGAATAACGAGCGCAATAATTTAAAAATAAGTGTAGCATTCAATATCAACCAATCCACAACAAATAGCCATTTAAGGGCCAATATTGATAGTCGGTTATTTAACTATCAATCAATATTCACAACACCATCCAATTTCAAATAATTTCCCAAATTATTTATTTTCTAAAATATCTTTACAAGATATAAGTTCCACACTTCAACCATTTGAAAAAAAAATTCAAATCACTTTTCACCTTTACAACTTTTATTTCAAAATAGTTCATTCAAACCAATCAAATAAATCCTTACCGACTTATTAGATTTACGTTCCAAATCCGTAAATTTATTTCCACACTTTTAAAAATAAATCAATGTTTATTTTTAAACAAATTTCCCTTATAAATTTCCATTGTGAATTTACATTTCCAAATATTCACCTTTTATACGATTTTCATTCAATTATTCACTTTCAATTTATCTTTAAAAGATATAATCTCAAAACATTCACTTCATATTGGAAAACATTTCCATACTTATTCAACAATAAGTAATTCACAAATCCATTTACTTTCAACATTTGGAAAATATTCAATATACTTAAACCACAATTAAGTATATATTTTATTCTTTAAGGAAAACTTCTCTTAAGCACATTTATTTGAGTCAAAACGAATGTTGCGTAAAACATCGTTACAGCAACCCAAAATTACTAGCATAAGGATTCGAAATTAAGATAGATATATAAACCCCAATACTATGCAAAACTTCTCCTTTCGGAAATCATTTACTATAACAACAGTATTATAGTCCACCATTTCCTTCTATTTCTCGAAAATGTCTATTTCAACAATGAATGTTGAAATCTACGGTTTCGATATTTAACACCTTTTAAAACATCTTTAAATCGTTTTAATTCTATTTAAAATATCACTTTCCTGAAATATTTCTTTAATATATTATTCACCGTCCAAAATCATGAATATACTTCATTTACCAAATTCAATTTCTACATATTTTATTTAAAGGATTATCCACTTCCAAAGTCATGGATATATTTCCTTTAATAAGCTATAATAATTAAACTTATCAAAATAAGTCAATTTCGGATTTATAAAACAGCGTTTATAAATTCCATTTATACTTTATAACAACTTCAACTTATAATATCACTTTATTAACCAATTCTATCCATATCCCATTTACACGCAAAAATCCAATTTATAAGTTAATTACTTATAAATCGTTTATTTTACAAAATCTATTCATTTTATAACTTCACAATTTATAAATCTATAGATTTCATTTACTTATGAAATCCATTTATACTTCATTTTAACACTTATAAAAGCTCGTTTTATAATTCCAATATTTTAATTTATAAATATCAATTTTATAAATCTTTTGTATAAATCATTTATAATAATTCAAAAATCCCAATTTGAACCATTTTATAAATTAATCACCTACTTATTTCAAAAATCACGTTTTGGTTATATTTCATAAAAATCCTAATTTTTATAACATAAAAATTTCAACGTTATTTATTTAAAATGAATCATTACAAAATTAATTTTTATTATGAATTCTCAACTTAAATTTTCAAAAATCAAATTTTATTTATTTTCGGCATCTAACGATACCAAAAATATATTCGGCTAAATTTTAGCCTTTAACGATTTCAATGACAAAGATAATCACGCAGATTATAAATAGATCAACACACAACATTGAAACCAGTTTAATCATTTGAGGAATCCAGTTGGATCCCTCCAACCTGTTTCCCTACATCCAAAGATGTTAGCACAATACCAATTCCGTTTCGAGACGGAATATCGCGGTATATGGGATTTATAAAATATTATCCGCTATTATGCGGTGCAGTAGGGTCTCATCCGCTATATAATGCGGGAAATCAACTCCAAGTACATATATAATACCAATTCCATACAAGATGGAATTATCGCGGTATATGTGTTTAATAAATAACATCCACTTAATATACCACGTTTAGGGTCTATTTCAATACAACAGATAATAACTATCATCCAATCATACAATCAAGCAATTTTAAATTTAACTATTTAAAATTTAAATCGAAACAATTCGATTGAGTGAGAAGTTCTCACCTTGTGTTTTCGATAACAGTTGTAGCGTTTTGTTTCGAATAAAATTAAACTTGCATTTAATTTTACCCGAAATTATCACTAGCTCCAAACGACTCCAATCCAGTTCCATTGCGTAGTGCTCGACAAAACGAAGCCAACGCAATTTGTTTCGTAATTTTTCAACCTCGTATGAAAGAGTTACAACATTTTAAAGTTTGTACAAATTAAAACGTAAATGAATTAACATTTACTTTTATTATTTTCAACCTAATATCGGCCGTTGCTTTTAGAAATAGGATCCAGGCCATTCCACACATCTTCTTCCATCTCCAGGTTGTATACGCGACCAAGAACCCATAGCCGCCACCAAAACCCTAATTCGCGCGGCCACCACGTTGACTTCGAAAACGATCGGCGAGTGCCATTCGAGCGAGCTTCACGAGCTCCACCTTCGGCTCAAGTATCAAGGAGCTCGGCCTCCTATTTGGCCTTGAAATTCGTGCCGACCGTATGAAATTTGCATCAAGATTCTGGTCGATCCACTTCATCGTTTCCAATCATGGCCGTTGGATAGGTAGTTCGCAACGTGTTCTACAAGTTTGCTTTAGAAAGTTTTTCGAATTGAAGTGTGGATTTCAAGAAAATAGAGGAAGAAGATGATAATATTTCGACCATTGATGTATATGGAGGCAGCCTGAAGCTTTAGAAACCCTAGGCTCGTTTTATTTTTGCAAAAATGAATTATAACGTCCTTATATAGAAAATTGACGAAAACACTATTCACCCAAAATTTTCCAAACTCCAAATCTCGTGACGGTGACCGACATTTATAGGGTTTACCCCGCGTTGCGGACACAATGGAATATGTTTCGGAAGCTAATTTGGTCGTATGTGCGAGTTACGGCAGTAAACGATCAAATTTAAATTAAATCGATTAAACGGATTTCTATGCCTTTTGGCTTCCCCAGGACAAATGGTAAATCCGATTTACATGAAATTTGAAATCTTATAATAATATTACATTACGGATCCGATGAAACTAATTTCGTCGAATTTTGAGACTGTTTGAAAAATGGCTATTTTCACTAGTCGATTAAATATTAAAACATTCAATTTTCGCAATTTAACTTTTAGTTCAATTTTAAAATTTCACAAACATTGTTCTAACTCCAATATGATTTAATATAACTTTATAAATCATTTTTAATCACATTAAACCTAATTTCCAATTATTTACGCAATTTCAAATATTAAATTATCAATTTAATTATCCAATTAAATCTAGATATTCGAATAATAAATTATTCGACTTACAAATTTTACTTGTTGATATTCAAAATCAATTAAATATCTGAATTTCAAATGATAAAAATTCTGGGTCGTTACAAATTCCCCCCTTAAAAGAATTTCGTCCTCGAAATTGCCAAGTAAGGAAAAGTTTTGAAATCCATTGACTTTTCAAAACAACCCGTTCAAATTAGACTTTAGAAATCTCTTAAGTGTTTAACCTTTTCAAAAATTCAATAGTTAAACTTCTTACAAAATATTTACTAAGTTTTCAAATCCATATATAGTTTTCTTTTCAAAATCAACTATATCGTTTAACCTTTAACTTCAAATAAAAACTTAGTTTTCGAAAAAAAATTGCAAAATTTCCCAAAAATTTTCTAACGCCTTAAATTTTCAGGAAATTTTGCCATAACCTCCTGTGTACGGAGGAGCTTTTACAATATCACAATAGAGATAAATATATATACATCTACCCACACGGTCGGAAAATAGAAAAACAGTTCATATTTCCTATTTTTATTGCGTAGGCGTACCTTTTTAACATTTTTAAGAAAAGCAGTTATTTATTTAGCATCTTGCGTAACCAAATCCCGCTAACGGTAGCCCCGGTACCTGTACTTACTCAATATAAACACGTAAGTGACATATATAAGAAGTTATTAACATTTTACTCTTTTAAACAACTACAACACATGCATATTAAAAGAAATGCATACTGAACAAGGTCTATAAACAACTAATATGATTTCAACATTACTTGTAATTGCTTATAGCCAATTCATATACAACGACATTCAATTATTCTTTTTCAATTAGTTTACATTCATAATTTATATTCACATTTGGTTCACTTTCAATTCAAACCAATTTCTATTCAATTTAAATTTACTTAACTTCTAATTTGAATTTAATTGCTTTAGCTTTCAATTTTATTCATTCAATTGCATATGAACTTCTATTCAATCAATTAACAATAATCTAACAACCAATGTATAACCAACACAACCAAATTTATTCACTTTACATTCAACATTAATATTCACTTTGTTTACCTTCAATTTGGTTTGACATTCAATTAGCCTTAAATGAATTAACACTTATATCCATTATTCCATATCAATTTATCACATTCGATTGATTAATATTCAATTCATTAGTTCAATTACTAATTTATTTTTACAAATAAAGTTGAATCTTCTTTATATAACTCAAGTTCATATTCATTTAATTCACTTCATTGTTTTACTTCGATACCAAAATCAAATTCATTCAACATTACATAAGTTATATTCCTTTTAAACATCATTTGTTTAACTTTAACTTAAATTTCCATTTCAACAACATATCTAATCCAGTTAAAATCCAATTCAAATTCCAACTCCAAAGTAAATTCTATTTAACTTTTACCAAAGTCAATTTCATCACTTATTCAGATTCATACCTCATTTTGCTTAACAAAGTTGTTTAACCATTTTAATAATTGGTTTTACTTACATCTTCACATTTAATAAGTTATATAACTTATTATTCAACTTCCAAATCTGATTTAATTTGTTTAACTTCCTTTAGTTAAATTCCAAATCATACATTTATTATGCTAATTCAATTTTCATTTCAACTTTACTAAAGTTAAATCTTTATTATCTCATATTATAAGTTCAAAACTTGATTACTTATATTCATCAATTTCAACTTGGATTTTAGTTTCAAATTTGTTTATCACAACAAAATTCAATTCAATTTACTATGGTAGCAAATCCATCATATAGAAACTCAAAAATGATACTGATGATGCTGCAGTCATCGCCCTTATTATTCCCCAGCAATAGTAGTGAATCCAATGCTTTAAATCCTTTTAAAATTTTTCCTTTTATTTATAAATCTTTCCTTATAGAATTTCACTATTTAACTTTACTTATACAAGATTATTCCACAATTGTAAATCATTTCAATTATAATTCTATACCTATACAATTGTTGCTTCTATATAATTTATTCTTTCACAATTGTTGTTTTTATTCAGATTATTCGAACAACTTTAATTTACTTATATATTTTCTTACATTTTCAACAATCAAACAATTCAATTTTGCATACACTTTGATAATTCTAAAAAGTTGTTCCTTTATATATAAAATATAATCGAGGTAAAATTATTTCATTTACCCAATTTAAAACGATACTATGTCGGTTTATCTCGTTTAAGAGTTTAGAAACCCCTATCGATATAGTTAGCTAGACTGCACCGACCAGAATCTATAAACAATCAACTGATAAGTCAACACAATACAAAACAATTTCATATTCACTAACAAATACGCGCTCATATCTATTATTACACTCAACTCATTCTAGAGTACTACTGACTCTGTCTCTAATGAGTAATCCCCAACAGAGCCAAGGTTGTCACTTAACCATATGCTCTGATACCAAATATAACGTATCGATTTTATCGGGATCCGAAGGTCGGCATTCTTACGTCCACTGTATCAAATGCCGGATAATCGAATGCCGGAAAATCGAACTGTTAGGGTTAAAAAGAAGAGGTAGAAGAAAAAGATAGAAGAAAAAGATAGAAGAAAAAGACAGAACAGGTACAAAAACAGAATCTCACAGTCGTAGCGGAACAACATATAATAGATAAATGAATAATCTTTAAAACAAAGAACTATATCTGTTAATACGTTACATTACACCATCATCAGTGTGTACAACAACAATATACAACAGAACAAAACAATGGACAGTTAAACAAACGTGACCCTACAAGTGAATTTACAGCGGAAAGATAATATCATATACAAGTAATACGTCTCGCCATCCAGCTTGCCACTTGAGCTCCAAAGCACTTCTGAATCCAAAATGACATGATAACTTGATTCTAAACTGCCCGTGTAGAAAATTATGGGCACCCAGAGTTTAGGAAGAGAACAATAAACTCTAGGTCAGTCATGAGACTGGTGTGAGAACTCAAAACAATTATTTATCGTTTAAAACAACAACAACAATAAGGGAAGTGAAAAATATCCACAATGCTTTTGGAAAATGAAACTACCATAAGGCCTCCCCGCACACACACAATGCAAACGCAGAATTGGAGGAGATTTATCCTTATGATAGTCAAAGATGCTTACTACACAAAACAAATCAATTTTTGATATTATTATTAGTGCATAGTGATGAAAGCATTTCGAAAATAGAATATTAATCTTAGCCAGCATAGGTACCATTATAGTATGCCTACTATAGCTATCATATTAAATGGCAGGTTCTATAACTAAAACCGTACAAGGCTTCGTATTGTTTCTTTGGATTTTCCAACAAATGGTCAGGCTAAGAAACTTCCTACCGCCACATGGGATCGCCTCTGGCGGGACGTCCCGAGAACCTAACCGGATCTCTACCAACACAAGGTCGGGTTACCTTTGTAATTAGGTAACTGCTACTCGAGTATGCCACCCCCCGGCCCTTTGGGACCTTTATCCGAGGGCCCTCGATCACCAAGCAACAACCACACAGAAAAATTAGATTGGAGCAACCACATAGGTTAAGCATCAGGGCTCCATACCTGACACCACCCTTTTTCAGAAGGAAATGACATACCCTAAAGGGCGCGACCATCAAAACCTTGCCACATATTCCTGTTTTGACCATTTTTGGGGTGTGACGTCTGACGAAGTCTCGTCCACAAAGCTACGCTTTTTCACAAAGCCACGCTTTGATCAACAAATGATCAATAAATAATCATCACACAGCAACACTCAACATGCCACATTACTAAATTGGGAGTATATCGCTGATAACCTTTAAGTACAAAACCTCTAAGCTCGTAGTCTCAAAGAGGGGTGTTAAGCTAAGAGAATAAATTCTCTGACACCAACAGAAATGTATTTGAAAGAAATCTGCTTTATATCTCAAAATGTAATGTCAGACACGTAACCATACAAGTCTGTTCCGAGTTCGAACAGAACCGAAGGCACTTCAAAAGAACCCTTGCAATTCGGGTATTCACAATCCCGATCGAATCTCCCATCACAAAGAAAATCTCCATACCATAGCTAACGGTGCAGAGAAAATCGATAGGTCATCCTATCGTTTTCACAAATACCCGGTCTTCACCACCGGTCTTCAATGCTATCCATTACGTCGTATCCCTATTCGGAATGGGTAGTCCGAATAACGAGCGCAATAATTTAAAAATAAGTGTAGCATTCAATTTTAACCAATCCCCAACAAATAGCCATTTAAGGGCCAATATTGATAGTCGGTTATTTAACTATCAATCAATATTCACAAATCATTCGATTTCAAATAATTTCCCAAATTATTTATTTTCAAAAATATCTTTACAAGATATAAGTTCCACACTTCAATCATTTGAAAAAAAAATTCAAACAACTTTTCACCTTTACAACTTTTATTTCAAAATGGTTCATTTAAACCAATCAAATAAATCCTTACCGATTTATTAGATTTACGTTCCAAATCCGTAAATTTATTTCCACACTTTTAAAAACAAATCGATTTTTATTTTTGAAACAAATTTCCCTTATAAATTTCCATTGTGAATTTACATTTCCAAATATTCACCTTTTATACGATTTTCAAATCGATTTCAATTATTCACTTTCAATTTATCTTTAAAAGATATAATCTCAAAACATTCACTTCATATTGGAAAACATTTCCATACTTATTCAATAATAAGTAATTCACAAATTCATTTATTTTCAACATTTGGAAAATATTCAGTATACTTAAATCACAATTAAGTATATATTTTATTCTTTAAGGAAAACTTCTCTTAAACACATTTATTTGAGTCAAAACGAATGTTGCGTAAAACAACGTTACGACAACGCAAAATTACTAGTATAGGGATTCAAAATTAAGATAGATATATTTACCCCAATACTATACAAAACTTTTCCTTTCGGAAATCATTTACTATAACAACAGTGTTATAGTCCACCATTTCCTTCTATTTCTCGAAAACGTCTATTTCAACAATGAATGTTGAAATCTATGGTTTCGATACTTAACACCTTTTAAAACATCTTTAAATCGTTTTAATTCTATTTAAAATATCACTTTCTCGAAATATTTCTTTAATATATTATTCACCGTCCAAAATCGTGAATATACTTCATTTACCAAATTCAATTTCTACATATTTTATTTAAAGGATTATCCACTGTCCAAAATCGTACATATATATTACATTTAATAAGCTATAATAATTAAACTTATCAAAATAAGTCGATTTTGGATTTATAAAACAACGTTTATAAATTCCATTTATACTTTATAACAACTTCAACTTATAAAATCACTTTATTAACCAATTCTATCCATATCCCATTTACATTCAAAAATCCAATTTATAAGTCAATTACTTATAAATCTTTTATTTTACAAAATATATTCATTTTATAACTTAACAATTTATAAATCTATAGATTTCTTTCACTTATGAAATCCATTTATACTTCATTTTAACACTTATAAAAACTCGTTTTATAATTCCAATATTTTAATTTATAAATATCAATTTTATAAATCTTTTATATAAATCATTTATAATAATTCAAAATCCCAATTTGAACCATTTTATAAATTAATCAACTACTTATTTCAAAAATCACATTTTGGTTATATTTCACAAAAATCCTTATTTTTATAACATAAAAATTTCAACGTTTATTTATTTAAAATGAATCAATTCCAAAATTAAATTTTATTATGAATTCTCAACTTAAATTTTCGAAAATCAAATTTTATTTATTTTCGGCATTTAACGATACCAAAAATATATTCGGCTAAATTTTAGCCTTTAACGATTTCAATCACAAAGATAATCATGCAGATTATAAATAGATCAACACACAACATTGAAACCAATTCAATCATTTGAGGAATCCAGTTGGATCCCTCCAACCTGTTTCTCTGCATCCAAAGATGTTAGCACAATACCAATTCATTTCGAGACGGAATATCGTGGTATATGAGATTTATAAAATATTTTCGCTATTATGCGATGCAATAGGGTCTCATCTGCTATATAATGCGGGAAATCAACTCCAAGTACATATATAATACCAATTTCATACAAGATGGAATTATCGCGGTATATGTGTTTAATAAATAACATCCGCTTAATATACGGCGTATATGGTCTATTTCAATACCACAGATAATAACTATCATCCAATCACACAATCGAGCAATTTTAAATTTTACTATTTAAAATTTAAATCGTAACAATTCGATTGAGTGAGAAGTTCTCACCTTGAGTTTCCGATAACAGTTGTAGCGTTTTGTTTCGAATAAAATTAAACGTGCGTTTAATTTTACCCGAAATTATCACTAGCTCCAAACGACTCTAATCCAGTTACATTGCGTAGTGCTCGACAAAACGAAGCCAACAAAATTTGTTTCATAATTTTTCAACCTCGTATGAAAGAGTTACAGCATTTTAAAGTTTGTACTAATTAAAACGTAATTAATTAACATTTACTTTTATTATTATCAACCTAATCTCGGTCGTTGCTTTTAGAAATAGGATCCAGGCCATCCACACATCTTCTTCCGTCTGCAGGTTGTATACGCGACCAAGAACCCATAGTCACCACCAAAACCCTAATTCGCGCGGCCACCACGTTGACTTCAAAAACGACCGGCGAGTGCCATTCGAACGAGCTACACGAGCTCCAACTTCGGCTCGAGTATCAAGGAGCTCGGCCTCCTATTTGGCTTCGCAATTCGTGCCGACCATATGAACTTTGCATCAAGATTCTGGTCGATCCACTTCATCGTTTCCAATCATGGCCGTTGGATAGGTAGTTCGCAACGTGTTCTAAAAGTTTGCTTTAGAAAGTTTTTCGAATTGAAGTGTGGATTTAAAGAAAATAGAGGAAGAAGATGATAACATTTCGGCCATTGATGTATATGGAGGCGGCCTGAAGCTTTAGAAACCCTAGGCTCATTTTATTTTTGCAAAAATGAATTATAACCTCCATATATAGAAAATTGACGAAAACATTATTCACCCAAAAAATTTCGAACTACAAATCTCACGCGGTGACCGGCGTTTCTAGGGTTTACCCCGTGTTTCGGACACAATGGAATATGTTTCGGAAGCTAATTTGGTCGTATGTGCGAGTTACGGCAGTAAACGATCAAATTTAAATTAAATTGATTAAACGAATTTCTATGCATTTTGGCTTCCCCCGGACAAACGGTAAATCTGATTTGCACGAAAGTTGAAATCTTACAATAATATAACATTACGGATCCGATGAAACTAGTTTCGTTGAATTCCGAGACTGGTTGAAAAATGGCTATTTTCACTAGTCGATTAAATATTAAAATATTCAATTTTCGCAATTTAACTTTTAATTCGATTTTAAAAGTTCACAAACATTGTTCTAACTCCAATATGATTTAGTATAACTTTATAAATCATTTTTAATCACATTAAACCCAATTTCCAATTATTTACGCAATTTCAAATAGTAAATTATCGATTTAATTATCCAATTAAATCCAGATATTCGAAAAATAAATTATTCGACTTACAAATTTTACTTGTTGATATTTAAAATCAATTAAATATCTGAATTTCAAATGACAGAAACTCTGAGTCGTTACAGTTCGATCGACCGGCCAGTCGACCATGCAGTCGACCATGCAGTCGACCTATTACTATAGTGGATCGACCGCCTTAGTTCAATCGAACGCGTATAAATGCGTGCCTCCTTCCTCGTTCTTATTTCCTCCTCCCCGAAGACATCATCTGAACCTAAAAACCACCTCTTCCATCCACCCAAACGCCTCAAAAACTCCACCATTTCGCTCACGTTTAGTTCCAAATTGAAGCGTGTCGTGAGATCTACTTGGATCCATACTTCTTTTTTGTCGAATATGAGAGTTTTTCGCTATACCTCCAAGACCCTCTTTAGTCCACCTTTTTCCCCAACTTACACAATAGGAGTTAGCATGGTGCCAGAGCGATAGGAGGATTGTGCGGTCTTACTTCAATACATCCACATACCAGATTTAGCAAGGAAGGGTAGTGAAGTTTATTGATTTTCCAACAAACCCTTTAGGGCAGCACTTCTTAGACACAGGGCTGCAACATATTTTGAGCCATGAGATGTTCGAGCAGTGAGCGTATCCTAGGTTAGTACGTCTTTTCGATGCTAGCTTACGTACTAGTGATGAGGATGAGGAGTTGGTCTTCCAGTCGGAGGTCAAGGGAGTGAGGATTGTATTTTTCGAGATTCGATTAACTAGTATTTTAGATAATAAAGGATGTGGGTTGGAGGTAGGACATACTGAGATGACGGACTTGGCCATCTTACCCCAGATTTTAGTAGATACACATCCCCCCGACTGGCGTGTTGGACAGCTGCGCCCATTAGCCAGGTTGGTTATACGCATTTTGTAGCATAACCTTTTCCCCAAGATGGGGAGCTATAACCAAATGTACCCCATAGTGAGGCTGGCCACCTATGCTATATTTGGAGGCTTATAGGTGAACTGAGCTAGGAAGATTATGACCCAGTACATGACCGCAACAGGACTTCGTCGATCTACTATGATATATTGTCACCTTTGGACACAGGTCTTCAGGTGGGGCGAAGTTGAGATGGAAAGAGAGACTTACAGTGAGCAGGCCCACCCCATGATTGATTCATTCACTCACGAGCCACATTTCCAGGCACCACAATACTTTCACGAGCAGCATCACTTTCCTTCGCCACCATTTGAAGGCGTCGTTGGGTATGTGGAGTCACCATGGTCTGCTTGGCCATCAGAACCCGCAATGTAGAGTGCGTGGGGATGTGGATCTTGGTGGGAGGGAGTAGGACCCTCTTAGCCCTTTCCACCGTCGAGCTTCCACGACCAATTTAGGAGCACTGCCAAGAGGCAAGAGCGGATCGCCAAGGAGCACGTAGAGCTTCTACGGGGAAAGCAGGAGTTGGTTAGGACACAACAGGAGTTAGCTAGGATGCAGTAGGAGATTGTGACGAGCACTAGGTGGTAGGCGGAGCGCCTTAGCTGTTTAGATTCTTTTATTTGGGCCTTCTTGTGTCAGGCGGACATGGTCCTATGCCTCTTAGCCCGAGATGATAGCTGTGTTAGCCTACCTATGTTACCTATCTAGCATCGTGATGTGGTAGAGTTTGTTTTCTCTTTAGATATAAAATTGTACTCTTATGTAAGCATTTGAAAAATCTATTGTAGTAATAGATCAATATTGATGCTTTTTCTCTTTATTTTTGTGATGTTCACAACTAGAGGA
Organism: Allium cepa; assembly: GCA_030765085.1. Taxonomy (NCBI): domain Eukaryota; kingdom Viridiplantae; phylum Streptophyta; class Magnoliopsida; order Asparagales; family Amaryllidaceae; genus Allium; species Allium cepa. The sequence goes on along the minus strand of CM060935.1, from coordinate 53,713,500 downwards.
TAAGGACATAAGATGTTATTATAAAAAGTAAAAGCAGAATAAGATAATTTAAAAGAAAATAACAAATTTAAAGAAACCAACAGAAACATCAACATAAAATTTTTAAAAAGAGATATTTTCTTATGTAAACTGTGCTTGAGAAAGAAAATAGGGAATTTATAGGATAGCGGCATAAGTTCCAAGCACGGAGAGATATGTTTGCAAAAGTAAAATGGAGAAATGTGAAGTTTTTTCGTTTTCTACCTTCTTTATGACATAAGAAATCAAGTTCAGAAAATTAGATTTTTCTAAAATTTGATACTAAAAGTTGTGGTAGGATTTGGATGAAAAATTCATTGAACTACACCCCTATTCAAAAGGAGTGTGGGAAAAATTTGATGAAAAGTGTATCAAATTTTAAAAAGATTGCAATCATATAAAAATTGCATGTATATTTAGGATGTATGCGTCATGTTTTAAAAATAAATTTTTAAAGAAGCAAAGCATTCATATAGGAGGTACCACTTAGAAATTAATGTACATGCATATATTTTATCTTGGAAAGCACTTTTGCACAAAAGCACGGATGGTTGCAAAATTGGAAGTACATAAATTGGTTGTAATTAATTTGAGGGATTACATAAATTTTTCCCTTATCAAATTTCTAAGACGAAATTTCCTAAGGGTGGGAGAATGTAACACCCCTTTTTTATATAGTTAGAATTTAACGAATTACTATAAGCAATGAAAATAAGTAATCATGGAATTTTTAGAATATTGCTTCGAAACTTGTACCATTGCATCCGGGATGATTTTCTGATCAATTTCCATATATAACTTGTCAAAATCCAAGCCAATATGAATTACAAACGAAACAAAAGCGGGGAAGAAAATGAATACACACACACATTTTTGGGTTGGCTAGGAGATCGACTCAAATAGCCCCATGGTCGACCATGCAGTCGACCGATGGCTTTGGGCGGTCGACCGCTTGGGGCGATCGGCCGCCCGGTCAACCCGCATAGCAACGTGGACGAAGCCCTGTCCATGTACGTGCAGTGATGAATTTTCCAGTTTTTAAGTGATCGGGGCCATGCATTCTTCAATTCGATGGCCTCCAAATTGCCCTATGACATGGTGGCTCTAGATTCAATCCAAGAATCCAACGGTCTGAGATCCTAAAGCTTTCCTATAAATAAAACCCTAGGCTTAGATCTTTTCTGATGATTAGATTTTCTCCCAATGGGTTCTTGGCTTTAGGCTGATCCCTAAATAGAAAATATTTCTTTAGGTCCTTGGCCAAAAGGATGGACCCTAGAAAGAAAATATTTCTAGGGAGAAGATCTTCTAAATTAAAATATTATACACCATGGAAGAAGGGGATCCAGAAGGACTGTGAAGCCAACCAGAGCACAAGCGAAGCTAAGGACGACAAGTGAATAGATTTATTTATAACTTTTAAGTTTAAGATATATTATCGTTAGATTCTCGTTTAGAAAATTTTATTCAGTATTTAATCATATTAATTAAATTATGCGAACTATAAGAAAATATGTAGTTTATTTATAGTATTAATATTTATATACTGTTTTCTATGCCTTATTTACATTTTCCCCAACGTTTTGGACTTTATGCAAGCATCAGTTTTCTCTTACCCTCTCCTTTTTTTTCACGTATGGATTAAAATAGATTAAACATGATACATATTAAATAATTGAGAATACTGAAATAAAGATGTAAATAAAGTTTGAGGAATATAATTATTGTAATAAATTGCATCAAAACGGAAAAAGTTAATTTGGGAGTAATTTTTAGATTAATTGGTCGGTTTAGAGAATAGGATACATTTCCACGACTTAATATCTGAAAGGTAGCGATAAACGTAACTGTAAGAATAAAAGAAATAAAAAGGGGAGTTGCTGTAAAATAGAAAAACCGATGTATTTTACACTACTCCAAAATAGTAAAAGAAATATATTGCAGTTACATATTGTTTTTATAATATTATCCAATATTAAGATATGGAAATGGATGATATAGTTTTCATAACCAACCACATAAAATAGAACTACTTCCTAAAATAGGAGATAATAAAGTAAAGCATAGATTGAAACAAGAAACTGTTAATCAAGAATTTGAAGCTGCAAAAATTAATAGCCTAAGTCTATATTTACCGTGCTGACAATTTAAATAGGCAATTATTGTGATAAGTGTGAAATAAAAAGAACTCTATATCATAATAAAAGAAGACAGATTAGAACAAAAAAGAAACGATGGAATTATGTAAGGACTATAAAAGAAGAGAAAATAAAAATTACAGGTAGAATACTAACATTGTTTATAATTAAGTAATAAGAATAGAAAAGCTTATTTTGAGACCTTGAATAGATTAATGAGCAATAATAATGGCAGAAGCTTATTTAAATAATTTGTATTATAAAAGAAAATAAAGCAGGAATGATAAAAGAGGCTTATTTTAATGAACTTAAGATTTATATTAAGTTAAATGAGCAAGATAATAAATTTGGCTCATACAAACAGCATTCCCTATTAAATAAGTGGAAATCTCACAACAAATAGAGATGAGGGCAAGAATATGCTAATCAGGGTAAATAAGCAGCCAATAGAATAAGAAAAGTAAACTAAATGCAAATTTAAAAATTAGACTTAGGGTCTAATAAAAGAGTGAGATGCGTTTGAGTACCCCAAACGATGAAGAGCCTAATGAAGCAGTTCATCATAGATTTCAGCAAAGGAGAAGCACGTCCAACTTAGTTATTTTGGGCTAGAAGGAAGTATGATACTTCAATAGGACGTTAGGATACTCTAGGATGTCCCTTTGTGTAGGCCTAAAGAAGCTGCATCCTCGGAGGCAGATCTTTAGGTGTTCCATCAAGAGAGTATGCCTTGACTGCATTTACATTGTAGGCCTAGCGAAGCAGACCATTCTAGGCAGTCAGAAGGGCTTGGTGTTCGGAGTAGGGTATTCATATGTCTAGTACTTGCAAGTAAGTTTAAGGATAGTCGCATGCAGATATTGACCAGCATCAAGACCAAGGTCGATTTCGGGAAGGACTAGAGTTAAACCATCAGACCAACGATTCGTTCATTTTTGAGACATTGGATGAGGGGTGTGGGATCAATTTCACCCTAGAGGGGGGAGGGCGGTGAATAGAGTTGCACTAATAATTACAATAATTAATGCAAAAATATATAAAATAATTGCTGCACCGATAATAGTAGAATAATGAAAGCAGAAATAGAACAACACGGATTTACCCAGCTTCAGAAAAACCCTACCTACATGCTGCCCCCAAGGTTTCGACTAGAAATTAAGTAATCAGACACTTATGCACGTAAACTTGCGACACCCACTATCGACTAACCTACCCCTATGCTCAAAACCCTGTCACAAATTAGCCACTGAGTTGTGAATTTTTGAACTGCACCACTATAAACAACAACAAAAAGTTTTAAAAGAAAATTACAAAATAAATAAAAACAAACACAAAACCCATATTTAACAAATTAAGCCTAAAATACTAATTAAAGAAACCGACCCAATTTAAAAATAAAAGGGGATGTCCTTTTCTCTTTAATTCATTTTCTCTGGCGTTCTTTTATTTCTCTTCAAACAGCCAGGGTTCTATTCGATTGAAGCTACCGCTCGAACTATTGATCGCTTGAATTATGCTTCTGATTCTTGTTGCTTCATCAATCAATTTGCTAGCTTTGATTACAAGTAGCAGCTTCAATTTTGTCGAGCATGAATGGTATGCAATTTTATCCCCTTTTTTATTTTGATTACACTCGACTTTGACTCGAGTTTCGTGATTTTTTTCAGTGCTTGCTCACCAATTTGCTTGAACTCGAATAATTTGATTGCCGATGATGTTAACAGTTTAAATAAGGAATAAAACCCTAAATTATCGTTTGAATATTTCGTTTGAATTCATCTGCTAATTGTGCTCGGCCTTTGATTTGTAATCGAATGTTGGTGGTGTTTTCTGACATTTTCAATTCGTATATTTTCCTGTTATGCTTCCTTGATCACCACGACTTACATTTGCTTTGGATTTGTTTTTGTTCTTTTCTCTGTTGACATCTTTGATTTCTACACTAACTTGTTTATCGTACTTGCGATATTACCTGGATTTCTTCGAACTCTTTGATGTCGTGTTCATCTGAAATCCCCGTTTTGAATCTGTGATTTTCTGGACATGAGATAAAACTTAACATGATAAACTTTGAATTATTTTCACTTTCTTCATTCCATACTGCATATGTATATGTCTACATGTGTGTACATTTTGTTTTGGTTGAGACTCTGCGGCATGCTCATGTTCATCCCTTAACCATGTGACTAAGTGCCTGAATGTTTGATGTGTCTTTGAGCTTTTATCATCATGTGATCTGGTTTGTGGTTCACTTTGCGTTGAGTTTCCTTGTTAGACTTGAAGTGATCTGGACATGTTTACATTATGTTATCTTATTTTGGATTGTATGTTTGAAGTCTAGGCTGCATTGTACTCGGTCTTGCATTTGTGTTCATCATGTAGTCTACTGGGAGCTTGTTGATAGGTGGGTTGCTCTAACCAGTCTACTGTTCTATTGCATTGACTTGCACTGCTTTGTACTTGAGGTGTTGATCCACTTGGTTGAACCTATGTTGTTTCTTTTGAACTCATATATGTGTGTGTATATATATATATGTTCATATCTGTGTATATGTTTATGTGGTCTTTGTGTAGCCTTCTCTGGCTTGATGTACACTGATTTGAAAAACAATCTTGTATTTGACGCTCAATATGCATTGTTCTGGTCTTTGTATGGCTGAGTTCATTTGTTTGGAGTCTATCTAGTTTCACTGGCTTCATCATGATTTTGGAAATTGTATGCACTTTGAATGCTGCTCATCTCCACTAAACATACATTTATGTATGCATATATGTGTGTGTTCATGGAGTCTGGTTTCATATATACTCTGAACTTGTTCCACTTAAGTCTGGTTGTTTTGTTTGTTGGTTTGTATGTGTTCAGTGGTCTAGGCACAACTATGTTAACACTTAAATTTGGTCTGGAGCTTGTTGTAGTATTGGCTCACCTGAACTTTGAACTTGTGTATTCTGGTCTGCACTTCAGTTAAAATGCCTCCGACCTTGGTAGCCTTGCATTCCATTATGTGTAAAGCTGTTGTCCTGTAGTTTTCATTGCTCTTATCTTTATGTTACCTTGATTTAATCCTGAAACTGTTTTCACTTATGTTGTATTCATGTATATATATGTGTTGAGACTTTTCCATGATCTAATTGCCTTTGGTTTTGTTTTAGAGCTTTACCGCATTCTGTTTTTGCCTCACTGATTCCAGTTGATTATGCTGCCTTGCACTGCACATGTCATTTTGATTTCGGAAACTGGTCTGGTTGTGGTGCACATGTATATGTATTTGTCAATTCACTGGTGGTTTGTACATTTTATTCTGGTTGAAGTTGTTTCATGACTCCACTGTTGAGTCTGTTCTCATATGTACACATTTGTGCATTTGTTAGCATGGTCTGGTTTTGGATTCTTGCTGCATAAGAACTTGTACTCGACAATTTTGTAATGCTTTTGTATTACATCTGAGTTGAATCCAGCTTATGGCTCGGGTTTGACCTTGTGCTCACCTGTCTCTGCAGTTTTATCAAGTGTATATCGGTGTACACGACCTTGTGGCATGTACAGTGACATGTTGTGCATGTCATAAGCTGTTCGTGTAAGGTGAATTCAAAATAAATGATGTCGAACAACCCAAATAACAGGGGCAAATAATATTTTAAAAATACACTTTTTATTTTACACTGCAAAAAATATTTCTTTTTCAATTTTACCGCGTCAGTGTTTCTTTTACAGATAACTCATATGCTAGATCCGGGCTAGAGCAAATTTGAAAATAAAATATGGGTGAATGAGTGATCTATAGAAAGGTGAACAACGTAAAATGAAATTTAAGGTGTAATCAAAATTAAAAAATGTATATATGTAGTGAGAGCTCAAATTTACACTATTGAAAACTGTAATAAAAATTTTGTTTGAATAAAATATCTGTTTGAATTTAAATTCTGTGTTATTTATTTTATTCAGCAAATATTTATTTAATTATGTGAAATTAAAATAATAAAATAATAAATACATTTAAATGAACATATACATATATATGTTTATTATCATCAAACAAAAATCATATACTAGCATATTTAACAATCTCCCCCTTTTGATGATAACAAACATATATTTAAGATTTTGAATTTATTAAATGTTTTTGACCATTGATGAACTCTATTTGATCCCTCTATTTGAATGCTCCCTCTCTACGGCAAAGCTCCCCTTTCATATATGCCTAAACATGAATAAATATATGCAAATGTACCTAGATGCTAATAAAAAACAAAATATTTGACCTTTATTTGCCAAAAATCTTAACTCTTCTCTTTCCCTTTTGTTATCTGCAAAGAGTAATAGTGTTTGAAAAATAAAGATAAAGTGACTGACATTAATATACATTAATACCCGGTCGAGTATAAATATTAAATTTCAATAAAAAATCAAACAAAAATGATAAATACTCCGTTAGGTGCATATTCCACTTTAGAATTATAGAGATGATGTCGGCATATAAAACCATATAGCTATGTCTATTTATGGTATGTTTATATCAAGAATTTGAATATCTACTAACCATGCATAACCGTTAAGATTTTTAAGTGAGATTAGTAGTATTCCAGATTTTATAAAAAAATGAATTTCAAACATCTTCTAACCATGCATAGCCGTGAGGACTTTCAAATGGGATTAGAATCAACTTGTTTATTTAATAATCAATTTTGATATATGTTCCATACATGCATAACCGTGAAGACTTTTAAATGAGCATGAAAGCACACATACAAATATTCCAAGTAATTCACCCATGCATAACCTGAGGACTTTTAAATGAGAGTGAATACTTTAGATGTTTTTTTAAAAAAAAATAAGTAAAATAAAATGAATAGTTTCCTATTTAAAAATGCCACATTTTGATATACTGTATTGGATTTTGATGAGTGATAGTCGTTAGAAATATGATAGGAATAGAGATGGTCATGGAATTCTTACCCATCAAAAGTTATTATAAACCTTGTTTAAACTTTTAAAGAAATTTACTATTATACCGTCTCAAGTCATAATATATGATTAATATCAATACTCGACACTTTTTTCAATCACTATTTATCTTTTCGATAATTAATAGGGAATCAGATTAGTTAATGTAGTCATTTAAGATCAAATCCAAAAATAATTATAAAATCAAATTTTCAAAAATGACCAATCTAAAACAAGGCCAACAAAAACTATTTTCTGGAAGGGGTTTTATGAGAAAAATGTCTGCTATTTGAGAATTAGTTGAAATGAAAAATATGCAAATATTTTCTTTGAAAATGTGACACAAATAATGAATGTCTCTACATAAAACACATTCCATTAGTACCTTTTCTATCAATTAGATTACTAGTGTAATCTGCATCTGAAATTTTCTTAGACTCAAGATTATCATTAGCTGGATATCATAGACCAGATCATGAAGTTGCAACAAATTCCTTGAAATCCTCTTTACAGCTTTCAAATGAAATTCTTTTGAATTTGAATTGAAACCATGCAAATAAAAAAACAGTGAACATAGTGTCAGATCTAGAAGCAGTAGGATAAACAAATTTATTCACGTGTATTAAGAGTAATTAAAAACCAATACAAGACAATATCTCTTATCATCTAAAATTGCAATATTGTTAGTTCAAACGAATCTATATGAACTAGTTTAGAAATTCTAGAGGTGCGTATAGTGTTCTTGGTATAAAAAGATAATTGGCCAACAATTTTCATAATTTAGAATCAAAATCAACATTTATCTCCTTATCGTATAACTAGCTGATTTAATTTAGATTATGGTGCAGATTTTCGCATTTAATAAATCATTCAAGATAAATATACCATTACCAATTTTATCTTCATGATAACTTTTCGTTGTTGCCCACTGTGATTCTGTCACCTTTATTCTTGGCTAAGGAACTTTGATTTGTTGCTCGTCATGTGCCTGGAGCAGCCAAAATCCAGGTAACACTGTTGTTATTTCTTAGTCTGACGCCACATCTACACGAGAAAAGATATTTATAACCTATTTGTTTTTATAGGTCCATGATTGCCAGTTATAAATTTTTTTGAAAAATATGTTTGTGTAGACCCTAAGCTATTTATATTTGTTCCTTTTGGCACCCAGATTTGTTTGACTTTAAGGGATTTTATATTCGTGCCTTTTGGAACCAAAATTGGTATGGTTTTTACATGTTTGGGTTTATACCAACATTTATTGTGATTATGTCTAGTTTTTCCACAAATTTTGCACTTGGAATTTACTTGATCAATTTCACTTCTAACACGTTCAGATTGATTATACCTAAGTCCTTGTCTAACAGTATTAATAGTTTGTTTCCCTAATAGCATATATAGCGATCTTTCTCCTTTGGAAAATTTTCCTAAAGTTGTAGACAATTGTTGGACTTGTTTTTTGAGAGAATCATTTTCATTCAATAATTGTATGCGCTTTATAATAGAATTTTCTCTCCTAGTATTTTCACTTTCTTTTAAAATTAGAATGTCATTTTCAAGTGATTTAGTTTTAATTTCTGATTTTTTAATCTCTTCTTTATATGATGGTCACTTATCACATTTAGGGCACTTGTTTCGATAGTTTTTAACCAATTGATCGAGATATTTATTTAATTTTGTTAAACTATCTCTTTGTGATTCAGTTTTAGTGTATTTATCCCTAAGTCTTTCAAAATAGCCATTTATTTCGAGAAAATATGTAACATTCTGGTGCTTTATGTCATTTGCAACTACACATGTTAGACTTGAATTGCTCAAAATATCAGATTGTTAACTTATATTTAGTAAAACTCAGCATATACAGTAAATAAATAATCGCAGAATCACAGACACAGAGTAATATAACAATAAGCAACGGAAACAAATGAACAGTAGTTCATGAAGCTACTACATATAACAGAGTTAAATAAGATACAATAGAAGTCTCAAATACAATAGTCAAATACAAGATCAGAATGCATCATTGGAATCAACTGAATAACTACAAGCTCAATAGATAGATGGATCTCCAAGCGAAGCTCCAACTCCAAAGGTGAGTCTCAAAAGTTATACCACTCAGTCCGACCCGAGCGTAAATAAAATACACAAAACACTTGAGTCAGGATTGACATTTTTATATCAATAAATCCAACTCAAGTGAAATAACAACTGGAACACATTTAACTTTAAGGATGTTTGGGATAACCATCCTTTAAGGATGCGTTAAACTATCTACTATGTAGTAATATACGCTATTATAGTAATGTCTAAAGTAAAGTAAACTATTAAAATAGTGTTAAGGCCTTACCCATATTCCCCTTAACACATTTTATAATGCCATAGTCTATACGGTACCATGATGCCTCCCGATCGGGAGGCTATCATAAGATACTCTATAGGTACGACATACAACAAACTCGTAGTGGCCTCGATAGGGTAGGTGACACAGCATAACTAGAAAATGCCAGGGTAGATATACCAATTACGCATGCGAGCTGGTGGTAACGCATAGCCGCAGCTACCGCCCACCTCGAGCCACACTCCAAAATCAAAGGTGCGCACCAAATGAATCACAAAGTAATAGAATGGCATACGATGAAGTGTGTCGGATCGGAGGAGCTACCTCACTTGGCCCGTCAATCGCTTCTATTTTAGCCACCTTATGCCAACTCACAGGAGTCGGGTCCATGTATATACCTCAATAGAACATCGCGGCCATCTACTACATTCTGGAATCGCCACCGCGTACACCGTTGTTAAAGTGGTTTTTGGCATTGGCAGAGAGTATGACAATAACCGGTCCCGGTCTCTTTAACAACCAAACATTATTATAACACCACGGTCATTTCAAAATTGTTTATACTTCAAAACCAAAATATCATTTCCATTTCAAAAACCATATCAATAATATATCCTTTCCATTTCAAATATATTCTTTTCCAAATCATAGTACTTTCAAAGTTATGCCACTTTCGAAATCAAAGCGCTTGAAATTATAACACTTTAGAAACATAACACTTGAAATCATAACACTTTGAAATCGTAACACTTTCCTTTAAACGGTTTAGATATTAATAATAGTATATATAATAATATTGTTTACAAAGTAAAATAGTTTATATAAAATACTTATAAGTTTTTATAATAAAATAGTTAGTATAATAAAAATAGTTTATATTAAAAATGATTTATATTAAAAATAGTTTATATTAAAATAATTTATAAAGTAATACAAAAAAGTTTTAAATATAATTTAAAATACTTTATAATATAAAATAGTTTCCATAAACTTCATAAATCAACTCAAATCAACTCGAATTCCAAAATTCACATTTAATTCGATCTCAATTCATAAATTTCAATTCAATTCAGTTTCTAAATAAACCATTCCAAATTATATCGATTTCAAATACAGATTTGAACCACTAAAATAAACCACTTAAATTTCAATATATTTCAAAGATTTATATATTCCACAATTTCAAAACTAAATTTGATAATTTCATATATATATCTTAATTTAACTTCATTATTATTTAGTTTTGAAACATTCACTTAATAAATCCAATACCATTTAAATAAAACCTCAAATTTCAAATAACAAAATATTTCCTTCAATTTATTTAAACTTGAAATATTCAATCAAACCAAAATCAAGTTATAAAATTATATCCCTTAAAAATCTCACATTCAATAAAGTTGCAAATCGATTTAATTAAATAAATTCTTAATTAAATACCATTCCAAATCAATTTCAAATCTATCTTCCCAACCTTAGTTTATTGAATTTTTTTTATAAACTCTATATTTAAAAATAAAATTTAAATAATACTTAAACATATTATATATAGATTAAATTAAACTTTATTAACTTAAATCTTATTATCAAACTTATTTTATAATTAAACTTATTTTTAAATTTTTAAAATAGTAAAATTATAAGTAAATCTTAAGATATATAATTTCAAAACTAACTTATAACCTTTAAAATTTAAAAACATATAAATTTAAAAATCTAAATATTAAACTTTATAAAATAACATATATATATAATTCTTAAAATCAATATTTATTTAAACCAAAATATTCATTTCAAAACCTTAGAAATATCATTTCAAAATATATATAGACCACTGGTTTTTGTATATAATTTTCTATTCTGTGGTCAAGTTATATAGATATTTATCATTTTACCCTGCAATTTAAATATATATACGGGTATATATCATTTCAACCCACAATCCTAAATTCAATTCAATGAAAAGCGCTTGGGTTTATCATTTCAACCCATAACGATTTTCTCCTATTCTACATAACGTTCAGGTATATATCATTTCAATCTATAGTGAATTCTATACTAATAGGGAACTTGCAAAGTGAGAACATATATGATAATAATATAACATGCATATATCATCAATATAAATAAAAGATAATGGTGTCAGATATCACAGGTGAACAGATACAGATAATAGCATATATATATAGCAATGTAAATAACTAACAGTAGCATATTTCAATTGTCGTTTCAATTGAAATCAAATTTAATAGATATAAGAACGTTAATTGTGAGTGATTGCTCACCTTTCGAACCTAGAGAGATTCGACAATGGAATTAGTTACAACCCAAGCACGAATTTCAAAACGAAGCAAGATTGGCACGAATTCAATGATCAAAGATGATAAACAGAATCGATGAGAACAAATCAAATCAGAATTGGATTGATGAAGATAAATGGTATAAATGAACTTATATGTACATAACAATGTATAACTATATATAACTATATATATATATATATCAAGTCATATTCTAAATTTAAGCATATGTTAAATTAAATATATATACATTCCAAAATCATTATTTTAAACTAAAACTCAAATATTAAACACAAGCATATATATAATAATAAATTTTGAATCAATACATTAAACTTAACAGTTTTATATAAACTGATACACACACACACACACACACATATATATATATATAAACTAACATTTATATGGAAGAATCAACTCACATATACAAATATATAACTTGATCACATACTATTTGTATAAACATTGTTAGTCCTTGACATGATGGTTTTGATGACAACAACTTTAGAATAGATTATAAAATATAAATATTAATAGTATAGTTTAGATATATATATGTATATGCAGGATTTAACCACGCAGGCACCAAGAATGAAGATAGTACAGTATAAAGATTCAAGATATCAAGATTGAAGACTCATGAGTATCAAGAATATCAAGATTATCATGAGTTCAAAATTTCAAGAATAAGTAATTTTAATTAGGAATTTTGTTAAAACTCCTAGAAACGCACTGGCATCTTAAAATCCAATTTATCAATGGAATGGAATCTACTTCGAGCTCATTAAATGGATCGAACTCAAAGTAGGATTTAACCTACAAAAAATCCAGTGGAACATTTTTTGTATTCGCAAACTTTTATTCAAATGATTTTAAAAAATTATCTTATTTTCAAAATGGTTTTAAAACCTTCCTTTAAAAGGATCAATGTAACAACCCATAAATTTCGATAACTAAATTTGTCATATTAATAAGATTTTTGGAATTAAATTTTAAATAAATATAATTGTTATGATTGGTAACGAAGTAAATGTCAATAATTAACCTATGAAATATTATATTGATTGTAATAGACTTAATTAAAAAGATTGAATTGAATAAATCATTTTTATAAGAACCTTGTTTATTTATATGAAAAAGTATAATAAATGAGTTATTGCAAGAAATGGAAAGTTGAATAGAATTCTAATGAATGAAATAGTGGAAAAGATTATGCATGTGTATAAATTGAATATGAGAGAGGAAAGTATTTAATTGATTAATGTAATAAACCATTGTTAACGGTAATTGGAATAAATTAAGGAAGTGATGAAAATATGAATTAATTAATGTACGCATTTTTTTATAATGAGATAAAACGTAAATTAGTGCAGGGTGATAAGTATTCATAATGGTTGTGTTGATGTTAAACTTTACTTTAATGATTGTAATATAAAATAACGGAAGTGGAGATGGAAATTAATAGAAATGTAAACTTATTTTAAGGTAGTAATTGAATGTAGATTTTTGAAATAGATTTAATGACAATAATTATTATACGTTACTTATTTTATTAGTTTGTTAAGTTTAATTTGAAATCAATTTCAATTAATTCACTAAATTATTGCAGTTAAGGTGGAATAAATTGGTAAGTGAAGAATGTTGAATTCAATAAGATGTAACCGAGGAAAAATTCCATTCATAATATGATAATTAATGTAATAAAAAGAATGAAACCAGGATGAAATAATTAATTGAGATTTTTAAATTTTAATTTATGAGTAAAAATGACAAAATTCCAATATAATTGAAATATAGCAATTTATTCAAATAAAAGATGAAAGTTTGAAAATATTAATGTAATGAAATATAAAAAAATGTTAACTTTATTAGTTGAGTAATAATTGATTTAATATTAAGTTTGTAATCGAATAAAATCAAAATTAGCATTAATTTGCAATTTATTGGATTAATTGCAGTGACATTTGAACACTGTATTTACTCAAATAATTGACACTAAATTTATATGTGAATTTGCTTTAAGTTATTATAAATATCCGAGGGATTAAAAATGATGAAAATATACTTGTTTATAAATATTGAATTTAATGGTGGTAAGTTGATTATTAAATATTTAGATATTAGGTAAATATAAATTTAGATGAAATTTGGAGATATTTGTGTAATAAAGTATGAATCCAATGGCAGTCTCATCTATTGGATACTAATAGATCATGAAATTGAATAAAAGTCAAATAAAAAGAATTTTTTGCAAATTTAATTTATAATTTGCGAATATGATGAAATTGAAATTTAACGCTGAAATGAATAAATTTGTTAACTCTAAATTTACATCTAGATTTTGTTTAAATTAATGTGAAGGATTAAGAAAGTAAAAGTGATAAAGATTGTCAATTTCAGAATTTAAATAGTAAATTTGATTTAATTAATTTATTTTAAATTTATTTAATTAATTTATTTTAAATTTATTTAATTAATATAAAAATATCCATTTTGGCCACTGACTCGGATTTCGACGAAACCAGTTTCATCGGATCCGTATCGGTGAATTATTGTAGGGTTTCAAGTTTCGTAGCGATCGGACTTGTCGTTTGATCGTACGAACGCGAAACACCTTAAAATCAATAAATTGAAATCAATTGAAATCAATTTGAAAATATTGTTTTAGCATAACTTCTTCATACGATGGAATTTGGACTTGAAACTTGTTCCATTGCGTTTAAAATATTTTAAACGCCTATTTTGATATATGGGTTGACCCAATTTTGTTCCAGAGTCGAAACGGGCTTTTTGGGCCACTTTGGAGTTAGCATGTATATCCAACCCGATCCATCTATTCAAATTTCTAACCTACCTATATAAACCCAGTTATAAACCCTAGCCTCCATCTATTCTCATTTGTTTAAGCGTACCATTCCTCGGCTCCTCCTCTTCCCATTGTCTACAACCCTAAATCCAATTTTATATTTAAAAAAAATCAAATGAAATTCAAACTCCTCAGAAAAATCTGAAAAAAAAACATATGTTGAAGCTCTCAACAAGCGTAATCTCCTGGTGGAATTCGTTTTTCAATTCGAGTTATCATTTGCTCAGAAATTTAAGGTTTATCCACGGCCGTTCATTATCGTCGCCATCTAACTTGTCGGATCGACAAACCCTTTCTGGGTTTTGAAGAGGGGACAGCGGGGAGTCGATCTGTGTGTTTTGTTTTGAGATTCAACGGTTCGATTGAGTGCAAAAATTGATTAGGGTTTTAGAATTCAATGGCGGCTGTTTGTTATTGGCGAACGAAACGATTTTGTGGGGAGGGGGGGCGAGGTGGATCGACGACGTCAGGAGGTGGATCGACGGCGATCACTTTGGAGGCGCCGAGCTTTGCACGAGGTGGCCGCTACTTTTGGATCGCATGAGATAGGGTTACGTGGGTTTCAGTTGAGTGCGTGCTTACTGTATTCGAGCGTGCCTGTAGTTGATGAACCAGTGTACCTAGAAGATGAGGTAAGGACATGTGTTTACTTTTTATTTTTATTTTAATTTAGTTTCAAATTCAAATGTTCTAATATAAATAACTTTCACACACGAACTTCGTTTCATGCGTGGTTTTCTCCACTAGGTTCATATTGGGATTCCGGGCATTTTGGCCTAAGTTTGGGCAGATTCTGAGACTGTCAAATTTTTGGTTTTAAATTGGATTTAAATTCAATTTAAATTCAAAGGTGGGTGTTTTAACCCCCTCACAATTTCTAAAATTTCTTATATTTGTTAAATTGATTTATGTTGTGTTTAGAAATTTATCTATAGCTGTTTGGCATATATTTCATCATTATCTCAGTTAATTTGCATTCATATAATTTACTTGTTATTTAATTCGATTTTGCATATAAACTGCCAGTTAAAATTTTAGTTAAATTTATTGTTGCATATAAACTGTTAGTTAAATTTATTTATTATTGCATACAAACTACAATTAAATAGTTATTCAATTCATTATTGAAAATTAACTATCAGTAATTAACTATTATTTATTGATGTGATTCTTTGAAATGGATGATAAATTGATAAATGTTTGATGATTGATATGATGGATGAATGGATGCTGTATTTATATTGTATAAACTGCAAGTTATTATGCATTTTCATTTCATTCGGGATTGCAGTATGAAATGATATACAACCGCATTTTTTATTTTTAAATTGCGGATTGAAATGCTAAATATCCGTATCACTTGACCATAGGATAGAAAATTATATACATGCACCACGGTATATATATAAAATTATTTTTGAAATGATTTTCTATGATTTTGGAAAGAATACGGTTTAATAAATATTAAATTTTGATATATATATATATATATACACATATATATAGCAAAAATTCTTGAATTTAGCTATGTATAAATTTGTTTCGAAATTTAAAATAAGCTAAATAATGAAGTTGATTTCGTTTATATAATATGGTTAAGAATATATTTCAAATTCTATTGTATATAGAGTTTATAATAACTCAAATAAAAGTAAGGTTAAAGATAAATATGAATATGATTTGAATTAATGTATTTAAGAATTTTCCTTCGAAAAAATTTGTTTTGAAATGTAAATATATTAAGATTTAAAGGGTATGATCTTATAACTTGATTTTTGAGTAGAGGATTTAAACGAATATCAAATTTATTTAAAGAATATTATCAAGTTAATTTAATTAAAAGAATATCATGTTATTGAAGTTTAAGGGTTTTTCCTGAGTAATATTTGTTTAGTAAGTAAATAGTTCAAATTTAAATAATAGGAATTGGATTTGATATATATTAAAATTTTAAAGAATCCAATTTGAAATATTGGAATATTTAAAGATTGAAATATATGAACCGTAAAGTTTTGAAATATAGAATATTTAAGATTTGAAATATATGGGAATTAAAATGGTTTATTTGGAGGTTCAAATTGATATTGGAAATTTATTGTGAAATTTGAAGAAGCTGTCTATTTTATAAAGTAATATAGTATTTAAACCATTAAGTATTAAAAGTTATGTTTCAAAGCTATGGTTTCAAGGTATATATATTTGAAAATATTATGATTTTGGGAAAGGGATATTTATAAAATAAAATGATATCATATTGATTTGGGTTTTAAAAATATAAATGATATCATATTTATATGGTTTGAAAGAGATATTATATTCTAGTTTTAAAGTACAAATTATTTTGAAATAACCGCGGTGTTATAATAACGATTGGTTATTGAAGAGACCGGGATCGGAAGTTGTCGTACTCTGTGCCAACCCCGAAAACCATTTTAACAACCGTGTACGTGGTGGAGATTCCAAAATGAAGTAGGATGGTGGCGGCGTTTCCTTTGAGGTAAATACGTAGACCCAAATCCTGGGAGTTGGCATAAGGTGGCTAAAACAGGAGCGATCGACGGGTTAATTGAGGTAGCACCTTTGATCGGACACATCCATTCGATATTCTACTCTGACTTTGATTCATTTGGTGGCCACTTTTGATTTCTTTGATGTGGGGGTTTGGCTCGAGGTGGGCGATAGCTGCGGCTATGCATTACCACCGACCCGGACATAATTGGTATATCTACCCTGGCATTGCCTAGTTGTGCCGTGTCACCCACCCTAGCGCGCCTTATACGATTTTGGCTTTGTACCATACCTATGGAGTGCCCTTCGACAACGCCCAGTATGCGGGAGATTACGGTACTGTATAGACTATGGGAATATATTTTGTGTTAAGGGCTATATGGGTAACCCCTTAACGCTATTTAAAAGTAAGTTTATTTTACAATTAGACACTATTATAATAGCGAAATATACTACATAGCAAATAGTTTAATGGATTCTTAGGAGATGTAAATCCCGAGCATCTCTTAAGTTATTGCGCTCACATTTATTCCTGTTGATTTAACTTACATAAGATCTTTTAGTTCTGACTCGAGCGTTTTGTCTTTTCAATTCGCTCGGGTCAGTCCGAGCGTTTCAGGATCGAAGATTTTAGCTCTGGAGGATGAAGACGAAGATTTCATTATTATTATTATTATTATTATTATTATTATTATATTATATGGTTCCACTACACACTATATTCCGCTGCATTGAAATTTATTGGTATGCGAACTCTGATATTTATTGTATAAAGAAGAATCAAATGTTTTGTATACAGTTTTATGAGCTGTATTTTGATTATTATATTTTATCCTTCTGCTATGAGATTCTGTTTCGCTTTTTTCCTTTCTCTGTTTTTCTTATTTACCCCACAATAATCCATCCTTTCGTATGGTTTGAATTGGCACGTGTGTCGAACTAAAGCGGGCGAAAAGGCGGGACGTTACAGTTTGGTATCAGAGCTTTGGTTTAGCGATAAACCTTAGCTTTGTGGGATCAGACTCTTTATTAATAGGGTAGTAATACCTTATGGGAGTCGTTGAGTGTATATATATGAGAAAGCATATTTGTTAGTGTATAAAAAGTTTTAATATTGTGTTAATCAGTTCCGTTTTGTATTTATAAATTCTGGTTGATGCATGGGACGCTGTGACATCAATAGGAATTTCTAAACACTTAATAGGACAGACCGACACAATATTTGTTTTTAATATAGGTGAATGAAATAATTTTGCCTATTATATTTTCTATATATAAAATAAATTTTATAAATAAGATATATATTTGGTTGCTATATATTGGTTGTTAGGTAATGAAAATATAATTAATAGCTGAAATAAAGTTGAAAATAAAATAAATGAAAATTGGAAATTTAGAACTTAAGTTCTGTGGTTTTGAAAATTTCTTTCGAATAATTTTCGAATATAATAATAATATTATTAGAAGTATTTTCTGTTATAAATATTTCAATATAATTTGAAAGAATTGTTTTAAAAAAAACTTTGAAAAGAAATAAGTTTTATACTCCCCTCTTCGTCGCTGAAAAATAATTTCGGTGATGAGCGCACACATCATCGACATTCATTTTCGAGTTTCGAAGGGGGAAGGCCACTGTAGTAGTTTTACTACAGATTTATTTTTTATAACAGAAGTAAATTTTTAATTTGTTTTAAATATACTTGGATATAGACAAGTTGTAAATATATTTATCTATTATTTAAAATAATTGGAATTTATACCCGGTATTTAATTCTTAAGTTTCCATAAATTAATGGTTTCATTTATTCTAGTGAAATGGAATCTAAGTAATTAATAATTGAAACCGGTAAATGAAATAAGAAATTTAATGCTAAGTTATTAATGGATTTGAAGAAATTTGAATTTGTAACTTATGAAGCAAAGGATATTATTATTGAACGGTAAATTTAACAAAAGAGATAAGAGAAACTTGTATGATTTCTTAAAAACATATCTATAACTTACCAAAGATTAAAAGTTGAAATGTTAATAAGAAATTGTAATGGATATTATTCAAGTAATGAACTTGAGAAGGTGAAATTTTTCATTGAAATTCTTTAATAAATAAGAATTGGTTATTGCGGTGGTTGTAAACTTAAGTATATTTGAGACAATACTAATTTAAATAATGTACCTAATGGCAATTAAATGGAATTGAAAAGCTACTAATTAAGAGTTATAACTTAAGTTGAAATTGAAGTATTTCTAAAATTTAATATAATAGAAATGTAAGCACCAAATAAGTAAATGAAATTTGAGAAACGAATGTAATGCAATGATTAGAAATAGAGCAAAATAAATAAATAAATAAATGAAACTGTAAGAAATAAATGAATATAATTGAGAAATGCATAAATGGAATGCAATAAAACAAACTCATGACCTGAATAGATGAAAATGAATAGAATTAATAAGAATAAACTAATCGTTGTTTTTGTTTTAGTTTAAGGTTGTTGGGGTATGGATACTTTAAATTTTTTTGGATGTGTGAATAACCTATTTAGCTTCATCAAAGACTGTTGAGTAAATGGTGTGCTTAATAGTTTATTTTCATC
This sequence comes from Allium cepa, assembly GCA_030765085.1. Lineage (NCBI taxonomy): Eukaryota > Viridiplantae > Streptophyta > Magnoliopsida > Asparagales > Amaryllidaceae > Allium > Allium cepa. The sequence goes on along the minus strand of CM060935.1, from coordinate 53,693,790 downwards.
ATGTACAAGTTGAAGTTTTGAACCCGAACAACTATTTGTTTTATTTGATATGAATGAATGGTTGATTATATTGATTCTATGTGATGGTTGTTTGTTGTGGTTGCAATTGGTTGTTGTTGTATTGGTTTGGTTGGTTGTAATTAAAACAACTTAAATATTTCATTCTATATAATTATTAACTCTCTTGGATTATATAAGTGAAATACAGGTTATGGAAGCAATTGCTACTGCTTTTGGTTCCATAATTAAGCATTGTTTGCCCGACAAATAGGTACGTTTTCGGATTATGGTATAGCGCTATTATATTATTTTCCCTAGTGGGGATATATATTATTTTGAAAAATATATGTTGTATATTATATTATTGATATTATATTTTCTCCCGAGCCTCTCCGTACAAAGGAGACGCTGCTAAAATTTTCCGTAAACTTTGGACTTAGAAAATTTTGAAAAATGTTTTCCAAACTTTATTAAATTTGAGTATAAAAAGATTTAATTGTTATAAATTGTAATATTTTATTTTAAATAATTAATTTTGAAATTTTTTTGTATAAAGTTAATATTTCGAATAAGATATATTATTTCCTTGATTCTTTCCTTTTCCCCTTCTTTTTCCTTTTCGGGGACGAAAAGTTTTAAGTGGGGAAGATTGTAACGACCCGTAAATTTCGATAATTTAATTTTTCATACTAATAAGATTTTTGGAATTAAATTTTAAATAAATATAATGGTTATGATTGGTAACGAAGTAAATGTTAATAATTAACCTATGAAATATTATATTGATTGTAATATACTTAATTAAAAAGATTGAATTGAATAAATCCTATTTATTGGAACCTTGTTTATTTATATGAAAAAGTATAATAAATGAGTTATTACAAGAAATGGAAAGTTGAATAGAGTTCTAATGAATGAAATAGTGGAAAAGATTATACCTATGTATAAATTGAATATGAGAGAGGAAAGTATTTAATTGATTTATGTAATAAACAATTGTTAACGGTAATTGGAATAAATTAAGGAAGCGATGAAAATATGAATTAATTAATGTATGCATTTTTTTATAATGAGATAAAACGTAAATTAATACAGCGTGATAAGTATCCATAATGGTTGTGTTGATGTTAAACGTTACTTTAATGATCGTAATATAAAATAACGGAAGTGGAGATGGAAATTAATAGAAACGTAAACTTATTTTAAGGTAGTAATTAAATGTAGATTTTTGAAATAGAGTTAATGACAATAATTATTTTACGTTACTTGTTTTATTAGTTTGTTAAGTTTAATTTGAAATCAATTTCAATTAATTCACTAAATTATTGCAGTTAAGGTGGAATAAATTGGTAAGTGAAGAATGTTGAATTCAATAAGATGTAACCAAGGAAAAATTCCATTCATAATATGATAATTAATGTAATAAAAAGAATGAAACCAATATGAAATAATTAATTGAGATTTTTAACTTTTAATTTATGTGTAAAAATGACAAAATTCCAATATAATTGAAATACAGTAATTTATGCAAATAAAAGATGAAAATTTGAAAATATTAATGTAATGAAATATAAAAAAATGTTAACTTTGTTAGTTGAGTAATAATTGATTTAACATTAAGTTTGAAATCGAATAAAATCAAAATTAGCATTAATTTGCAATTTATTGGATTAATTGCAGTGACATTTGAACACTGTATTTACTGAAATAATTGACACTAAATTTATATGTGAACTTGCTTTAAGTTATTATAAATATCCGAGGGATTAAAAATGACGAAAATCTACTAGTTTATAAATATTGAATTTAATGGTGGTAAGTTGATTATTAAATATTTAGATATTAGGTAAATATAAATTTAGATGAAATTTGGAGATATTTGCGTAATAAAGTATGAATCCAATGGTAGTCTCATCTATTGGACACTAATAATTTGAGAAATTGAATGAAAGTCAAATCAAAAGAAGTTTTTGCAAATTTAATTTATAATTTGCGAATATAATGAAATTGAAATTTAACGCTGAAATGAATAAATTTGTTAACTCTAAATTTACATCTAGATTTGGTTTAAATTAATGTGAAGGATTAAGAAAGTAAAAGTGATAAAGATTGTCAATTTCAGAATTTAAATAGGAAATTTGATTTAATTAATTTATTTTAAATTTAGTTAATTAATATAAAAATAGCCATTTTGGCCACTAACTGGGATTTCGACGAAACCAGTTTCATTGGATCCATATCGGTGAATTATTGTAGGGTTTCAAGTTTCGTAGCGATCGGACTTGTCGTTTGATCGTACGAACACGAAACGCCTTGAAATCAATAAATTGAAATCAATTTGAAAATATTGTTTTAGCATAACTTCTTCATACGATGGAATTTGGACTTGAAACTTGTTCCATCACATTTAAAATATTTTAAAACACCTATTTTGATATATGGGTTGACCCAATTTCGTTCCGGAGTCGAAACGGGCGTTTTGGGCCACTTTGGAGTTAGCACGTATATCCAACCCGATCCATCTATTCAAATTTCTAACCTACCTATATAAACCCAGTTATAAACCCTAGCCTCCATCTATTCTCATTTTTTTGAGCGTACCATTCCTCAGCTCCTCCTCTTCCCAATGTCTGAAACCCTAAATCCAATTTCAGATTTAAAAAAAAAATCAAATGAAATTAAAACTCCTCAGAAAAATATGAAAAAATATATATGTTGAAGCTCTCAACGGGCGTAATCTCCTGGTGGAATTCATTTTTCAATTCGAGTTATCATTTGCTCAGAAATTTAAGGTTTATCCACGGCCGTTCATCATCGCCGCGATCAAACTTGTCGGATTTCTGGGTTTTGAAGACGGGACGGCGGGGAGTCAATCTGTGTGTTTTGTTTCTAGATTCAACGGTTCGATTGAGTGCAAAAATTGATTAGGGTTTTATAATTCAATGGCGGCTGTTTGTTATTGGCGAACGAAACGATTTGAGGGGGGGTGCCGAGGTGGATCGGTGGCGTCAGGAGATGGTCGCGGCGATCACTTTGGGGGCGGCGAGCTTTGCACGAGGTGGTGGCTACTTTTGGATCACATGAGATAGGGTTGCGTGGGTTTCAATTGAGCGCTTGCTTACTGTATTCGAGCGTGCCTGTAGTTGATGAACGCGTGAACCTGGAAGATGAGGTAAGGACGTGTGTTTACTTTTTCTTTTTATTTTATTTTCATTTAGTTTCAAATTCAAGTGTTCTAATATAAATAACTTTCGCGCATGAACTTCATTTCACGCGCGGTTTTCTCCGCTAGGTTCGTATTGGGATTCCGGACATTTTGGTGTTTGTTTGTGCAGATTCTGAAACTGTCAAATTTTTGGTTTAAATTGCATCTAAATTCAATTTAAATTCAAAAGGTGAGTGTTTTAAGCCACTCACAATTTCTAAAATTTCTTATATTTGTTAAATTGATTTATGATGTATTTAGAAATTTATTTATAGCTGTTTGGCATATATTTCATCATTACCTCAGTTAATTTGCATTTATATAATTTACTTGTTATTTAATTCATTTTTGCATATAAACTGCCAGTTAAAATTTTAGTCAAATTTATTATTGCATATAAACTGTTAGTTAAATTTATTTATTATTGCATATAAACTACAGTTAAACAGTTATTTAATTCATTATTGAAAAATTAACTGTCAGTAATTAACAATTATTTATTGATGTGATTGTTTGAATTGGATGATAAATTGGTGAATGTTTGATGATTGATATGATGGATGAATGGATGCTGTATTTATATTGTATAAACTGCAAGTTATTATGCATGTTCATTTCATTCGGGATTGCGGTTTGAAATGATATACAACCGCATTTTTTATTTTTAAATTGTGGATTGAAATGATAAATATCCGTATCACTTGACCATAGGATAGAAAATTATATACAGGCACCGCGGTATATATAAAATTATTTTTGAAATGATTTTCTATGCTTTTGGAAAAAATACAGTTTAATAAATATTAAATTTTGATATATATATATATATATATATAGTAAAAATTCTTGAATTTAGCTATGTATAAATTTGTTTCGAAATTTAAAATAAGCTAAATAATGAAGTTGATTTCGTTTATATGATATGGTTAAGAATATATTTGAAATTCTATTGTATATAGAGTTTATAATAACTCAAATAAAAGTAAGGTTGAAGATAAATGTGAATATGATTTGAATTAATGTATCTAAGAATTTTCCTTGAAAAATTTGTTTTGAAATGCAAATATATTAAGATTTAAAGGGTATGATGTTATAACTTTATTTTTGAGCAGGGGATTTAAACAAATATCAAATTTATTTAAAGAATATTATCAAGTTAATTTAATTAAAAGAATTTCCTGTCATTGAATATTAAGGGTTTTACCTGAATAATATTTGTTTAGTAAGTAAATAGTTCAAATTTAAATAATAGGAATTGGATTTTATATATATTAAATTTTCAAAGAATCCAATTTGAAATATTGGAATATTTAAAGATTGAAATATATGAACTATAAAGTTTTGAAATATAGAATATTTAAGCTTTGAAATATATGGGAATTAAAATGGTTTATTTGGAGGTTCAAAAGTGATATTGGGAATTTATTATGAAATTTGAAGAAGCTGTTTATTTTATAAAGTAATATAACATTTGAACCATTAAGTATTAAAAGTTATGTTTCAAAGCTGTGGTTTCAAAGTATATTTATTTGAAAAATATTATGATTTTAGGAAAGGGATATTTATAAAATAAAAATGATATCATATTGATTTGGGTTTTAAAAATATAAATGATATCGTATTTATATGGTTTGAAAGAGATATTATATTCTGGTTTTAAAGTATAAATTATTTTGAAATAACCGCGGTGTTATAATAACGATTGGTTGTTGAAGAGACCGGGATCGGAAGTTGTCTACTCTGTGCCAACCCCGAAAACCACTTTAACAATCGTGTACGTGGTGGAGATTCCAAAATGAAGTAGGATGGTGGTGGCGTTTCCTTTGAGGTAAATACGTAGACCCAACTCCCGTGAGTTGGCATAAGGTGGCTAAAACAGGAGCGATCGACGGGTTAATTGAGGTAGCACATTTGATCTGACACGCCCCTTCGATATTCTACTCTTGATTTATTCGGTGGCCATTTTTGATTTCTTTGATTTGGAGGTGTGGCTCGAGGTGGACGGTAGCTGCGGCTATGCGTTACCACCGACCCGGAAGCGTAATTGGTATATCTACCCTAGCATTACCTAGTTGTGCCGTGTCACCTACCCTAGCGCGCCTTATACGATTTTGGCTTTGTACCATACCTATGGAGTGCCCTCTGACGACGCCCAGTACGGGGGAGATTACGGTAGTTTATAGACTATGAGAATATATTTTGTGTTAAAGGCTATATGGGTAACCCCTTAACGCTATTTAAAAGTAAGTTTATTTTACAATTAGACACTATTGTAATGGCGAAATATACTACATAGTAAATAGTTTAACAGATCCTTCGGAGATGTAAATCTCGAGCATCTCTTAAGTTACTACACTCATATTTATTCCTGTTGATTTAACTTACATAAGATCTTTTAGTTATGACTCGAGTTTTTGTCTTTTCAATTCGCTCGGGTCAGTCCGAGCGTTTTAGGATCGAAGACTTTAGCTCTGGAGGACGAAGACGAAGATTTCATTAATATTATTATTATTATATTATATGGTTCCACTACACACTATATTCCGCTGCATCGATATTTATTGGTATGTGAACTCTGATATTTATTATATAAAGAAGAATCAAATGTTTTGTAAACAGTTTTATGAACTGTATATTGATTATTATATTTTATCCTTCCATTGTGAGATCCTGTTTCGCTTTTTTCCTTTCTCTGTTTTTCTTATTTACCCCATAACAATCCGCCCTTTCGTATGGTTTGAATTGGCACGTGTGTCGATTTAAAGCGGGTGAAAAGGCGGGACGTTACAATCAAAAACATCTATTCTGATTTTAAACACTTTTAGCCTCAAAATAATCTTTAATTTCAAAATCAAATTATCCTTAGTTTTAAAATTATCTTTAAAAATAAAAGTAGATTTAAATATAAATTATAGTAAAATTATATATATATATATTATTCTCTATATTTACTTATGTATTTTAACTATAGACAAGTATATTTATAAAGTTTAAAATAGTTTTAATATAACATAGACGTTATTTTCAAAGAAAAACAAATCACCAAAATTTCCTTTAGGACGTCGACATACTCATGTTACCCCTGTCGACATAGTGCCAGTTAATTTCAAAATTTTGAATTTCAAAAGAAGTGTCTATTCGTCACATCTCTTCACGAATGGACATGGCTGCTGTTCTTCTATAAATAGGGGCTGTTTTCAATGAATTTTATATCATATTTTTCCGGTTTTCATTTCGCTTCTTCTTCCACATTTCTTTATACACATTCTTACCATTACTCTACCGAAATCAACATTGAATCTAACTAGATCATTTCTGGTTTGATTCTCTATCACTACCTCAACAAGATCCTTAGTGCTATTCAGAGTTATAGACTACTTTGTAATCAATTTAGCGAGAAAAGGTGTGATTGTAGCCTTGGAAATCAATCACGCGAGAAAAGGTGTGATTGTAGCTTTGGAAATCAATTGGGTGAACTTGTTGCCTGTGAAATCAAGTATCTCTACCAAGAGGATTGTGAATTTGGAGGGTGTACCTCGTATCCTTGAAATCGAGGGTGTAATTGTACAATTGCTTTCGAAAGAAAATCCATACTTATGTGCGGGGCTGGATATAGGGTAACTCCGAACCAGTATAAAATCCGCTGTGTTCTTTCCTTTATTTCTTTTACTTTATTTCAGCATCTGTGATTGATTTTGTGATCATATCCGTGTCTGAATATTGCATACATAAGCGTTCAAATTAACAAAAACTCAAAAATATTTAATAATTTCTTTAAGCACTATTCACCCCCCTCTAGTGTTAATCCTAGCCTTAAGATCCGTATTCGGCATTTCTCACCTTTGGTATCATAGCAAGTTTTTCAAAAGTTTCATAACCTGAATTTGGAATTTTTTTCAAAATGGCTACCTGTGAGAAATTGCGGATTACGGATCTTAAGGCTAGGATTAACACTAGAGGGGGGGGGGGGTGAATAGTGTTAATCAAGAATTACTAAATCTTTTTGAGTTTATGTTAATTTAGACACCAATGTATGCAATATACAGACACAGATATGATCACAGAAATAAACACAAATGTAGAAATAAAATAAAAGCAGTAAAGGAAAGAACACACCGGATTTTATACTGGCTTAGAGTTACCCTACATCCAGTCCCTCAACACAAGTACGGATTTCCTTTCAAAAGCAATTGTATAATTACACCCTCGGTTTCAAGGCTACGAGGTAAACCCTCTAGAATTTCTATCCTCTGGGTAGAGATACTTGATTTCCGAGCCACAAGTTTACCCAATTGATTTAGCAAGGCTACAATCACACCTTTTTTTGCTTAAAAGATTACAAAGAAGTCTATAACTCTGAATAGCACTGAGAACCTTGTAGAGATAGTGATAGAGAATCAAACTAGAAGTAATCGAGTTTGATTCAATGTTGATTTCGGCAGAGTAATGGTAAGAATATGTATTAAGAAATGTGAAAGAAGAAGAGGAGTGAAAAATCAGAAAATTTGATATAAAATTCATTGAAACTAACCCCTATTTATAGAAGAACAATAGCCATGTCCATTCATGAAGAGTTATGGCGAATAGACACTTCTTTTGAAATTTAAATTTTGAATTCAACTGAGACCATGTCGACATGGTTACCCTATGCATGTCGACATCCCAAAACAATTTTTGGTGATTTGGTTTTCTTTGAAAATATCCTTTATCTTATATTAAAACTATTTTAAACTTTACAAATATACTTGACTATAGTTAAAATTCATAAGTAAATATAGAGAATAATATATACAGATTTTAACTATAATTTTATATTTAAATCTAAGTATAAAAGTTAAATATACAGTTTAAAAAGATAGTTTAAATCAGGAGTAATTTGACTTTGAAATTAAAGATAATTTTGAAGCTAAAATTATTTAAAATCAGGATAGAGGGTTTGATGTTTTTAAAAGGAAAGATTTGAAAACATTTCGAAAGCAAGATAATTTGTAAAATCATTTGAATTAAAATTAGTGAATACAAAACAATGTTCCACTAGATTTTCATTGGTTCCATCCTACTTAGGGTTTCATCCCTTTAATGGGCTCGAAGTGGATTCCATTCCATGAATAAATTGGATTTTAAGATGCCAGTGCTTTTCTACGAGTTTTAACAAAAATTCCTAATAAAATACTTATGCTTGAAATCTTGAACTCTTGATAATCTTGATACTCATGAGTCTTCTATCTCGATATCCTGAACCTCTCTACTGTACAATCTTCATTCTTGGTGCCTGCATAGTTAAATCCTACATATACATATATATCTAAACTTATAATGTCAGTATTTATATTTATAATCTATTCTAAGGTTGTTGTTATCAAAACCATCATCTCACGGACAAACAATCTCCTCCTTTTTGATGATGACAACCTTTGTTTATAAAATATCATTTCTATCCTAATAACTCCTCCTAAAACTAATAACTCCCCCTTAATTAATGCCTAACTACCCTATTTTATATTTCTCCCCCTTTGTCATCAACAAAAAACTCAGTCCAAACTATAAAACTCCCCCTAAAACTAACACTCTATGACATGTGATTATATTGATAGTGTTATCATAAATAATCAACACTCAACTCTAAAAACTAAAACTTAATCCTAAATTACTAACTATCCTAACTAAGAATCTATTATTATACTTATAATAGTTATAAAAATATAAGAACATAAATTATTTATTAAGTATATTTCAACACACTCATCAAAACTAATCATGTCAGACAAGTCAAACAAATCAATCAAGTCAAACAAGTCAAACAAGTCAATCAAGTCAAATAAGTCAATCAAGTCAATCAAAACATACCAAACAAATCAAAAACTAATAATCCTATATTATAAAACAGTACTAAAAACTCCTCCTAAATAAAATACACACGTTATGTATACATGTATGCAATATGTAGTTTGTAATGCAGTATGAAATGTATGACATATGCAATGTAGCATGAGATAATATGCATAATGAAGTGCAACTTGTGATGAAAATAATAATGATATGCATTGTAATTTATGATGTAATATGCAATAAAATGAGATATGAAATAGGATGCATAATGATATGTAATATGAAACAAAATGATATGAAGTAAAAATAATAATATGCAGAATGATATGATGATATATATACTACGGTAAGTGACATCCAGACTATAGGATAAACATGAGTAATAAGTAATATCTAATTGACAAGCATATATATATATAATATATATCAATTTATTTATTATAAATTACTTTAACCAAAAAAAGGTAATACACAACAATTACTAGACTTAGGTTAAGGAAACTAATGAACGAGACTGAAAGAGTAGTAAAGAAAAGAGTTTAAAGGTAATAAATGATATTAAAATTATAACATATTTATGAAAGGTAGTAATCAAACTCAATATCAAAATTAAATTCCTAAGAAATATGGACCTAAACTATATATATATATATATATGATCAAATTTATTTTTATAAAAATTAATAGCCTACTTATTTAATTCAAAATAAACTTGGTTGTTTTTATATTTTTATTTTTAAGAATCCAAACTTCCATGTTTATAAAATACTTAACTTACTAATTAAAGCCTTTATATTAAATTTTTATTGATTAAAATATTTAGAAACATGTTTAACATCTTTTAAATTTAAAAATATCATAATGAAATATTAAATAAAATGATAAAGATTGAAAAACTAAAATAAACATGTGTTATATTAAGACCTCTTACCTCTTTTTTTTAATTTTTTTTAATTAATTATAAAGAATATATTTAAACATGAAATTTATTTTAAAACATTCTGATACAAGTTAGAAAATAACTTCTAAAAAGAATAGGGAAAAATTCTTAATTTAAATATTATTTTTACATAGTTTAAAGTGTCATAAAGAAAAAATAGTATTTAAAGAATGCTATTAAAAGTTTTTGTAGTAAAAAATATTCGAAACTTTATAAAACTGAAACTGTAGCTTTTACCAAATGCCGTGTAAAGTTTCTGAAACTCTACAGCGTTTCAACGCACAGAAATGCTATAAAAACGAATTTGTGGTACTTACAAAACATTACAGAAGAAAAGAAGCATTTTAAAAATGCTATCTAAAATTCTGGTCATGTGATGTGGTGTTATCTTATTTATTGAAGAAATATATAAATTGAGCCTTATTCTAACATTCTAATTTCATTCTATTAATTTCTTAAAAATATAAAATTAGTATCTTAAAAGAAATAGAGTATTAGAAGTAAAAATAACATTAGAAAAGTTGAAATCATGAAGGTATGCTTTTCTACTTAGTATAGTTGTAATAAATTATTTGTAGATTTTATTTGAAAGAAAACACATTTTAAAAGACTTTAAAAAAAATTAGACTTATATATCGATATTTATACTATGGTGTGTCGATATATGGACCAAAATATCAAAACTTATAAAAGAAATAAATTTCTATACCTAACTAAATGCATAGATATATATTCCTCATTGCAACAATAAAGATGAAATAATAGTAAAGAGTACCAATTTTTGCACTCCATCTTTCTAACTTTGTTGTTCTTTCATTGTCACGAGTCACACCTTTATATCTTTCAGAATTTGACGACGAGATCTGATCTATTACGATGGGCTTGTTTTTCTGATCATCGTAGTATATTCATTTGCTGAATTTGGAGACCGTATGAGAAAGATATAGATGATTTAGTAGATCGACCAACTTGGCGCCAAAACTTTGAATTTGAAATTTGAATGAATGGAAACTTCAACCACTATAATAGGCCCAACGGTCACCACTTTTCATTTTAATTGCTCCTTTTTTCTTCTTCCCGTTTTTCTATATACTATCAAACTTTTAAGGGGCGTATCTCCTTCGTTTCTTAACAGAATTGGATGAAACCAGGGACATATCGAAGAGGATGGAAAGGACTACGATCTAGTAATAGTTTGGTGTCGAATTTGGATGGTATTGTGATGCAACAGGCCGACCAGTAGAAGAAATGTAGAAGATCCCGTACATAGTTTTTTTTCAGTTTTGGATAGCCAACTTCAAACCGTCATATTTCACTCAATTTTGATCGGAATTTGACGATCCACCCATCAAAACGACCGCGAGAACAAGAACTACAATCTGGAAAAGGAGTGGGAAAAAAATACTCAAATCTCTGGATGCAATTTGAAGAATGCCTTTGACATTTTTGCCTTTTTTTCCTCTTTATTCATCAAAACTTCATTTGACCACAACTTGGTCATTTCTTGACGGATTCGTATGAAACCAGTGGCATTGCGAAGAAGATGGATGGAAGTACAGTATCAAATCAAGTTGTAGATGAGAACCAAAAGTTTGAGTTGATCTGGTACCCATTTCTTTGTCGATTTCCATTATATGTCCATTTGTTCTTCTTGATTGATGAATGATTATCTGGTATCTTTTAACCAACAATCAATAGACATTTTTCTTCTCCTACAAAACAACATAATCTTTTAAAGAATCAAGTGGCTTTTCAAAATAATTAAATATAGTTTTAAACAAAAATACCATGATGATTCTGTGACATATTCATATGAAAATAGTGTAAATAAAATCCTGAAAAATGGCCATTTAAAAACTTTTTCAAAATTCAAATTATGAAAACTTTGAAAACCTCGCACCGATACCAATTGTAAGAAATTGCGGATTATGGATCTTAAGGCTAGGATTAACACTAGAGGGGAGGGTGAATAGTATTAATCAAGAATTACTAAATCTTTTTGAGTTTATGTTAATTTAGACACCAATGTATGCAATATATAGATACAGATATGATCACAGAAACAAACGCAGATGTAGAAATAAAATAAAAACAGTAAAGGAAAGAACACACCAGATTTTATACTGGTTCGGAGTTACCCTACATCCAGTCCCGCAACACAATTGCGGATTTCCTTTCAAAAGCAATTGTACAATCACACCCTCGATTTCAAGGCTACGAGGTATACCCTTTAGAATTTCTATCCTCTAGGTAGAGATACTTGATTTCCGGGCCACAAGTTTATCCAATTGATTTACCAAGACTACAATCACACCTTTTCTCGCTTAATAGATTACAAAGAAGTCTATAACTCTGAATAGCACTGAGTACCTTGTAGAGATAGTGATAGAGAATCAAACTAGAAGTAATCGAGTTCGATTCAATGTGATTTCGGCAGAGTGATGGTAAGAATATATATTAAGAAATGTGGAAGAAGAAGAGGAATGAAAAACCAAAAAGTCTGATATAAAATTCGTTGAAACTAACCCCTATTTATAGAAGAACAACGGCTATGTTCATTCATGAAGAGTTATGGCGAATAGACACTTCTTTTGAAATTTAAATTTTGAATTCAACTGACACCATGTTGACATGGTTACCCTATGCATGTCTACATCCCAAAGCAATTTTTGGTGATTTGATTTTCTTTGAAAATAACCTTTATCTTATATTAAAACTATTTTAAACTTTACAAATATACTTGACTATAGTTATAATTCATAAGTAATATAGAGAATAATATATACAGATTTTAACTATAATTTTATATTTAAATCTAAGTATAAAAGTTAAATATATAATTTAAAAAGATAGTTTAAAACCAGGAGTAATTTGACTTTGAAATTAAAGATAATTTTAGGGCTAAAATTATTTAAAATCAGGATAGAGGGTTTTGATGTTTTTAAAAGGAAAGTTTTGAAATCATTTTGAAAGCAAGATAATTTTGTAAAATCATTTGTTCAAGATCCCTCTTACTAACTGGAATAAAAGAATCAGTAGATCTGTTCCGCCCAAAATGGGCTGGGGTAATGAACTTATAATCATGGAATCGACTCGATCATCAGATTATAAGTTCATTCCATACCGGACCAGACCGGAATAGGGTTATGTACATTCTTATTATGAAATGGGGTCATTCGAGCGTATGTAAATAGATACTATGTTTAATTAAAATTAGTGGATACAAAACAATGTTCCACTAGATTTTCGTAGGTTCCATCCTACTTAGGGTTCCGTCCCTTTAACGGGCTCGAAGTGGATTACATTCCACGAATAGATCGGATTTTATGATGCCAGTGTTTTTCTACGAGTTTTAACAAAAGTTCCTAATAAAAATACTTATGCTTGAAATCTTAAACTTTTGATAATCTTTATATTCATGAGTCTTCTATCTCGATATCTTGAATCTCTATACTGTACAGTCTTCATTCTTGGTACCTGCATGGTGAAATCCTGCATATACATATATATCTAAACTTATAATGTCAGTATTTATATTTTATAATCTATTCTGAGGTTGTTGTCATCAAAACCATCATCTCACGGACTAATACTACCAACACTGGTACTGCTAACACTAGTATTCCTGTTACTAGTTCATTTGCAGAAGGTCAGTCTACTGTCAGACCACCACTTTTTAATGGCAGTAACTATGCATACTGGGCATGTAGGATGAAAATATATTTACAATCTGTAGGATTAGATACTTGGAATATCACTCAAACTGAATATTCTAAACCCACAACTGATTTTGCACAGTAGACCGCTAAGCAAAAGACCGTTGCATAAAATAATTCTAAAGCAATGAATATTCTGTTTTGTTCACGTGATAGGAATGAATTTAATAGAGTGTCAGTTTGTAAGTCTGCAAATGAAATTTAGAAAACGTTGTAAGTGACTCACGAAGGAACAAGCAAAGTTAAACAGACCAAAATTTCCATGCACATAAATCAGTTTCAATTATTTAAAATAAGTTCTAATGAGTCTATTTCAGATATGTATAGTAGATTTCAGAATATTGTGCCTTCTCTAATATCCCTGGGAAAGGAATTTTCGAAAGAAGATCAAGTCAGAAAATTTTTAAATTCTCTTACTCCAGAATGGGATCAAAAGACACTTGCGATCGAAGAGGCAAATGACATCAGTACCATAAAGATAGAAGAATTAATTGGAAATCTAATGTCGTTTAAAGTTCAAATGATTGGGAAAAGAGAAACCAAAGCATCTGAAAAGAAATCAATGGCATTCAATGCATTGACCGAGGGATCAAACTCAAATAGCGGTAATGTTGAAGAGATTGCCTTCATAACCAGGAATTTTCGAAAAGTTGTGAAATACAGAAAGATGAATAATCTCAAGAGAAACAACTATAAGAACTCTGGAAATCAGAATGTAGTGCCAAAAAATGTCAAATGTTTCAACTGTGATGAACCAGGCCATATCAAAAGAGACTGTCTGTATCCAGATAGGGAAAATCCTCCTACAAACAATGATCCAGTAAAGAAACAGAAGCGTGCATTTACTGCTACTCTAGATGACTCAGACTCGTCCTCAAGCGATGATGATCAAAAGATAGATAATTCAAATATGTGTTTCACAGCAGTTCATGACTCCGACGAATTCAGAGAAACGGATTCAGAAAAAGGTACACATTTACAGTACAATTGGTTGAAATTGCATGCTTAGAATTGGATTCTAGATTGCTTGATTGATTGATTTTGAATTGGTGTGTTATTTGAATTTTAATTTTTTTTGATATTTTATTATTATTATTATTATTATATTTAACAATTTCATGCTATTTTATGGAATATACTATAATTTCAGAATTATTACAGATATATATACATTAAAAATAATTTGTGTATATACATATATTAGAATATTTAGAAAAATAAATCATAGAAATTCACAACCACATGTCGACATAGTCTTTAACATGATGTCGACATGGGTACAGAATTTGAAATTCAAAATTTGAATTCAAATGGTTAAATTTCCCTCCACCTTTTCACTTCATTCAATTCTTTGAAAAGGCTTCTTTTGACCACAGAACATGTCCTTTGAGAATCTATTTATTCACTATCTTTTATCACATCTTTTCACTCTCATTTTCAAATTCAAACTCTCTCTTCAAAACTTCAAGCTCTCTACTCTCTACTCTAATGGATTCTTCAAGCAACCCTGTAACAACCCGCATATTTAACGATTTTATATTTAAATGTTTAATTTAAATATAGCGTCGTTAGTCGGATTTTGGTCCAAAATGTTACTTTCTGCAAATGGCCGAATTGGAACTCGAAACTACCTCCATTGAGTTCAAAATGGCGTTTGCGATCTTTTTGAGTATAATCTTTGATATGTTTGGAGTTTGTGAAATTTTGGCTACTTTTTCTATTGGGTTTTGGGTTTGGGTTCAGCCCACTAGCTTAACTAAACCTCTAACTCAACCCCTTCTCCTCATCTCTCTTCATTTCATTTCAAAGCTTAAGCTAAAAACTGAAATGGGGGAAAGGAAGTGGAAATAGAAATTAGCAAGCCCTAGTTCTTCTTGAAAACTTGATTCTTGCTCCAAAATCAAAGAGAATCCATTGGTAAGTTCATCTCCATCTTCTTCATCTCTTCCCCTCTTCAGTTTCAGTAATTTCCTAACCCTAACTTAGGAAATACTTGCTTTGATTCTAGATTGAAGCTTGTAGTGTTGAAGTGGAGTGTAGTTGGTTGATTCCTTACATTTGTGCTTCTTCATCTTCTTTGTTTTGTGTAAAAAGGTGAGTTTTTAACTCACATCTACTTCTTTCTATCATTGATGTTGGGTATGTTTTCCTAACGAATAATCTTGTGCCATTGCTTTGGATTTAGAAAGAAATTGCATTTCATTGAAATAGGGCAGGAAGTGCTGGAAAACAGCCTTCGGCCGACCGAGTGCAGGCTATGGTCGACCGACCTGCTTCCCGAGAGTTTTTATGTACAGCGTTCGGTCGACCGAGCCCTGTAGGCGGCCGACCGACCTGCTCTGTTTTGCCCTGTTTTGCCTGTATTTGTATATTTTGATTTGTTTTTCGGATTTTATCGATTCAAGTTGCTTTTTAGTGGTTGTTATTGCATATTTGGCTTTGATAACTTACTCTTGACTTCATCCACGGGTTTTTATAAAATAATCTCTCGAATCACATTTAAAAGCTCGTTTCTCCAGTTTATAAATTCTA
The DNA here is from genome assembly GCA_030765085.1 of Allium cepa. Lineage (NCBI taxonomy): Eukaryota > Viridiplantae > Streptophyta > Magnoliopsida > Asparagales > Amaryllidaceae > Allium > Allium cepa. The sequence continues at coordinate 53,677,568 of CM060935.1, read as the reverse complement.
TTTAAAACACACACTTTCGCACTTCGAGCGAAGTGGAAGGGTGATTAAATGGTTGGGCAAAACACGGACCATGAATCTGTGCGTTTATCTTTTCGATTAGTCCCCACCTATTCGATTGATTGTTTTGACCTTCGGGTTTAGTTTACCGATGATATGAGGTAAATTTGTACTGCTTTGAGTGTGAAAGTGACTGACGGATAGTAAACCGTTTAGTGCGAACGAGTGGTTATGGGACGCACGTTAACACTGTTCGTATTCCTTTTCGAGAGTTGTGACACATTCCGCCAGTTAGTGGTGTCCAGTACTGGGTCTTCGACCTTCACCACTACGGTTTGTTGCCTCTGGGATGGTGTCTTCAGACTTTCTCCCTAGGTTTGTTGCCTTCGGGTATGTTGCCTTTGGGTGTGTGCCTTCGGGTGTGTTGCCTTCGGGTGTGTGCCTTCGGGTTTGTCGCCCTATATAGTTTCGCTCTGATGTTGGCCTTATGTACTGCATGGGTGATACTTGGGTTTGGAGCCTTCGGGCTTATGGATCCTTGTTGTACAATACTGAGCTCGAGCAATCATATGTTTCATTGATATTATATTCCCTTGGTATCGCCCATCGTGTTGGTCTATTTGAGCCGCATGATATATAACGATTACCTTGTGGAACTTGTATACCTTATTGGTATTTGTTATTTGCCTTTTGGCTTGTTTTGGGATATTTGTATCCTTTGTTTCTATATGTTGCCGATGATATGAGGCTTGTTCTATATGATTCATCTCTTGTTGATGATTGTGTTATCTCCTCTAGAGATATTTGTTATACTGTATGACCTTGCAGGTTTATTATTGTTCAGTTTATCTAACTGATTTGTTATCTAGACTGACCTGTGTATTTTATACTCGGGTCAGACCGAGATGTTTCAGGTTAGGTGCTTTTGGGACTTAGCCTATTTTTCTTCCGCATGGACTATTCGCTAGCTTCATTTTGTTATAGCGTCTTTTGTGGTCCTTATCTGTTGTAACTCTGATATTTATATTTTTTTCGTCTCGTCTGTATATTGTGGTCTCCTGTACCACTTGACATGTATTATTTTGTATTCTCTGTTGTGTATCTGTTTATGTGTATATTATGATCGACTGTTCTGTGATGTGAATTACATTTGAGTTGTTATATTTTCTTCTGATAGATTCTATAGCCATTGTAGTTTTTCTTTGAATATTTATTGAATAGGTCGAATTTTAATGTGATTCTACTTTTCGACGTATTCAGTGAATAGTTAAGGTAAGATTACACATGGTCGCTTCCATTATACTCTATTGTCTGCGTTAGCCGACAGTATTATCTATGTAATACTCTTTGTTACGAGGCTCTCGGAGTGGGGCGTCACAGCGTGGTATCAGAGCTGTGTTCAGATCAAAATATGATAAACACAGAATAGAGCACATATTACGGTACATCAAAGTGTACAAGTGATACAAATCTTTGAATCGTCGTACCTCTTTATTCCATCAAGGCTAGATAGTATTTGGGAATACGTCTAGGAATGCATTTTATTCCGTAGTATCCCATATTGAAATATCTACCTTGTGAATAATCTTTTCCTTATCTTGACTTTCAGCTTATGTCTGGAAGAGGCAGAGGTCGACGTTCGGATGCTGGGCAATCTAGCGGCTCACATCCGGATGGCGTTTATATGTCTGCCGATCAGTTTTTGGAGTTGTTTAGGAGCACTCAGCCTCCCGTTCCTCCTCGAGTGTCTCCACCTCGCAAGTCTGCTTTTGCACGTCAGTGCAGTGATTTTTCTCATCTTGGAGGAAAACCGTTTAAGGGTTCTGAGTCCGTTCTTGAAGTCCAAGCTTGCCTTCGCACGTGCGAGCATATCTTTTCTCGCATGGACCTTTCTGACCATGATAGAGTTCTTGTGACTTCTAGCTTATTGCAAGAGCGTGCTCTTGATTGGTTTGAGCTTCTTGTAGCCGAAATTGATGAGTCTACTCTTTCTTGGACTCAGTTTCGGGGACGATTTGAACTCAAGTTCGTTCCTGAATCTGAAAAAGTTTTATTGACCCGTCGCTTCCTTGAGTTGAAGCAAGGGAAATCTTCTGTTTCTGAGTATGTCGCATCGTTCGAGGCTTTATCTCAGTATGGTCTTGAATTCATCAGCACTTCTTACAAGAAGAATTTGAAGTTTGTCTCTGGTCTTAAGAAATATCTTAAGAAGTCCTTGTTGCTCTAGCTTAAGCTTTCTTTCGAGGAATTGGTTGATTCGGCATTTCATCTCGAAGCTGTCGAGAAGGAGTGTGATAGTGGTGAGGATGTTGAGGTTTCCAAGAACCCCAACAAGAAGCAGTTTCCGTTTCAGAAAAGCCTTTTCCTTCTAAGAAGAAGAAGACTGGTGGTCCTAGTTCTCAGCCTCAGTCTTCCGGAACACCTTTCGTTCGAAAGTGTTTTAATTGTGGTTCTCCGGATCATATTATTCGAGCTTGTCCTAAGCCTCCCTTCTGCCGTTATTGCAAGAAGGAAGGTCATCATGTTTCAGCTTGCCCTACTGTTCCGGCTAGTGCCCAGTCTAGCAGGCTTTATGCTGCTAAGGCTTCTGAAGGTCCTTCTCAGTCCAAAGGTATGTCTCCATCTATTTTGGAGGGTTCAATTTTATTTCATGATCATAGTATACAAGTTCTTTTCGATACGGGTGCTTCACATTCTTTCGTATCGAAGAAGCTTGTAGATGATTTATCTTTGGATGTTTCTTGTATGGTTACTTCTTTAAGGATTACGAATCCTATTGGGGGATCCGCGACCCTTAGCTTGTTTTGTGATGATATTGAGATTGTTTTATGTGGCTTTTCTTTCCATGCAAATCTGCACGTTGTTTCTCATTTGGGTTTTGATATGATTTTGGGTATGGACTGGCTAGTGAGATATGATGCCAGGATTATTTGTTCGGAGAGAATTTTATATCTTTGTCATCCTGATTCTCCTTCTCAGTTATCTCTTGTTCTTCGGGATGTGGATATTCCGAGATAGCTTTATATTCTCTTGATTCGCGAGATGATGATGATATATCTCGTATTCCGGATGCTTGTGTCTTTTCTGATGTTTTTGAGCCTGTATCGGGTTTGCCACCCAAACGGGCAATTGAGTTCCGCATTGATCTCATTCCAGGCGCACAGCCAGTTAGTCGTCCTCCCACGAGGATGTCTACAAAGGAAAATGAGGAACTCAAGAAGCAGCTTTTAGAGCTTGAATCCAAGCAATTGATTCAGTCTAGTTTTTCTCCGTGGGGATCCGCGGTCGTCTTTGTGAAGAAGTCTGATGGAACTCTTAGGCTTTGCATTGACTATCGCAAGCTTAACGAGTTAACCATCAGGAATAGGTATCCATTGCCTAGGATCGATGACATGTTCGATCTATTGAGTGGTGCTAAGGTCTTTTCTCAGCTCGACCTTGCCACGGGTTTTCATCAATTACGAGTCGTGGAGGATAGCATACCTCTTACCGCTTTCCGCACTTGTTATGGTTCTTTTGAGTGGCTCGTTATGCCGTTCGGTTTGACGAACGCTCCTGCTTTCTTTGTCGATCTCATGAATCGGGTATTCCGGGAATATCTCGATAAGTTCGTGCTTGTCTTCATTGATGATATCCTTATTTATTCTAAGTCTGAAGCTGAGCATGCTAATCACTTGAGAATTGTCTTGAGTACTCTCTGTCGTCATCAGCTTAGAGCCAAATTCTCCAAGTGCCACTTTTGGGAGAATAAGGTTAAGCTCTTAGGCCATGTTGTATCTTCCGATGGCATTTCTGTCGATCCCTCAAAGATCGAAGCCGTCCAGAATTGGAAGAGGCCTGAGAATGTTCATGAGATTCGTAGTTTCCTTAGATTAGCGGGGTATTACCGTCGGTTCATTAAGGATTTTTCCCGTGTTGTGCTTCCTCTCACTTGCTTTACTCGGAAAGGCGTTCATTTTATTTGGTCCGAAAAGTGTGAAGCTTCCTTTCAGGCATTGAAAGAACTTCTCACTAATGCTCCTATTCTTGTGGTTCCCGAAGGGAATCATGATCTTGTTGTCTACACCGATGCTTGCGGTAGTGGTCTCGGTGCTGTTCTTATGCAGAAGGATCGGGTAGTTGCTTATGCTTCTAGGCAACTACGTCCGAATGAAGTTCGCTATGCCACTCATGATCTTGAGTTAGCCGCCATTGTCTTTGCCTTGAAGATTTGGCGACATTATTTATTGGGCGAGCGCTTCATTCTCTATACCGATCATAAATCTTTGAAGTATTTGTTCACTCAGAAGGAACTCAATCTGAGACAACAGCGTTGGCTTGAGTTCCTTGCTTCTTATGACTTTGATATCCAATATACCCCTGGTAAGGGTAATCGTGTTGCAGATGCGCTTAGTCGCAGACATTCGGCCGTTATTTCTATGATGCTTGCCGAATGGAATATTCTTGAGACTCTATCTTTTTGTGAAATTCGTGATCGAGGTTCATCTTTTGATTCTCCTATTCTATTATTTAGTTTGGGAGCTCGACCTATTTTATTGGATCGTATTGCCGATGCTCAGCGGCGTGATCCTGATTTGTTGCACCTTATTCAGCTTTGTGAGTCTGGATCTTGTGATGAGGCGTTGCGGGATTTTAGCATTGATTCTCATAGGTGTCTTCGTAAGAAGAACCGTCTTGTTGTACCTTCTGATTCTGTACTTAGGCATGATATTCTTGATGATTGCCATCATTCTAGGTATACCATTCATCCCGGTAGTAGTAAGATGTATGCCGATATGCGTCGTCTTTATTATTGGAAAGGCATGAAGCGCGATGTGGCGAGTTATGTGAGCAATTGCATAACTTGTCAGCGTTTTAAAGCCGGGCATCAGCGTCCTTCGGGTCTTCTTCAGCCTCTTGAGATTCCATTGTGGAAGTGGGATCAAATTTCTATGGATTTCATTGACGGCCTACCTCGTTCGAGATCTGGCCATTCTAGCATTTGGGTTATTGTTGATCGCCTTTCTAAGTCTGCACATTTCATCCCTATTAAGTCTAATAGGACTGCTTCGCATTTGGCTAAGTTATATGTCAAGGAAATCGTGAGACTTCACGGTGTTCCTAGTTCTATTGTGAGTGATCGTGATCCTTTATTCACGAGTCATTTTTGGAAGAGTCTTCAGCAAGCTTTGGGAACAAAGCTTAATTTTTCTACAGCTTATCATCCGCAGTCTGACGGACAGACTGAATGGGTAAATCGTATCTTAGAAGATCTTCTCCGTATTTGTATCTTTGATTTCGGTCGAAGTTGGGAGGATCACCTACCTCTTGTAGAATTCTCCCGCAACAATAGTTTTCAGTCTAGTATTGGTATGGCTCCTTTCGAAGCCTTATACGGAAGGCCATGCCGATCACCTTCTTGTTGGTTGGAATCTGGGGAGAAGCTTATTCTTAGTCCCGATTCAATTCGTGATTCTTCCGAGAAGATTGATCTTATTCGTTTGAGAATGAAAGAGGCACAGAGCCGCCAGAAATCCTACGCGGACAACCTTAGGAAGCCTCTCGAGTTCTCGATCGGCGATCTTGTTTTTATTCGTGTTTCTCCTTTGAAGGGGGTTATGCGTTTCAGTGCGACTGGGAAATTGGCTCCTCGTTATATAGGACCGTTTTCTATTACTGAACGTATTGGCCCTGTGGCTTATAGAGTTTCACTTCCAGCTTATTTATCTGGCATGCACAACGTGTTTCACGTCTCGCAACTTCGGAAGTATCTTCGGGAGTCGGATTCTGTTATTACTTCTCCTGATTTGCAAGAGCTTGAGGTCTCACCGGATTTATCTATTGTACAACAACCTATTCGCGTGCTTGACACGGAGGTGCGACACCTTCGGAACAAGGACGTGCCGCTCGTTAAAGTTCAATGGTCTGCTAATCCCAATGACTGTACTTGGGAAACCAGAGAATTTATTGAGCGATCTTATTCGGGTTTTCTTTCCTTGCTTTGAAACGGTGAGTATGTCTTTTCATCTCAAGCTTATTTTCTTTTCTTTTGATTGATTGTATGTATGTAGTTGTTACAAATATTGTCTCTAGAAATTGCGGGGACGCAATTTTGTAAGGAGGGAAGATCTGTAACAACCCGCATATTTAACGATTATATATTTAAATGTTTAATTTAAATATAGCGTCGTTAGTCGGATTTTGGTCCGAAATGTTACTTTCTGCAAATGGCCGAATTGGAACTCGAAACTACCTCCATTGAGTTCAAAATGGTGTTTGCGATCTTTTTGAGTATAATCTTTGATATGTTTGGAGTTTGTGAAATTTTGGCTACCTTTTCTATTGGGTTTTGGGTTTGGGTTCAGCCCACTAGCTTAACTAAACCTCTAACTCAACCCCCTCTCCTCATCTCTCTTCATTTCATTTCAAAGCTTAAGCTAAAAACTGAAATGGGGGAAAGGAAGTGGAAATAGAAATTAGCAAGCCCTAGTTCTTCTTGAAAACTTGATTCTTGCTCCAAAATCAAAGAGAATCCATTGGTAAGTTCATCTCCATCTTCTTCATCTCTTCTCCTCTTCAATTTCAGTAATTTCCTAACCCTAACTTAGGAAATACTTGCTTTGATTCTAGATTGAAGCTTGTAGTGTTGAAGTGGAGTGTAGTTGGTTGATTCCTTGCATTTTTGCTTCTTCATCTTCTTTGTTTTGTGTACAAAGGTGAGTTTTTAACTCACATCTACTTCTTGCTATCATTGATGTTGGGTATGTTTTCCTAACGAATAATCTTGTGCCATTGATTTGGATTTAGAAAGAAATTGCATTTCATTGAAATAGGGCAGGAAGTGCTGGAAAACAGCCTTCGGCCGACTGAGTGCAGGCTCCGGTCGACCGACCTGCTTCCCGAGAGTTTTTATGTACAGTGTTCGGTCGACCGAGCCCTGTAGGCGGCCGACCGACCTGCTCTGTTTTGCCCTGTTTTGCCTGTTGTTGTATATTTTGATTTGTTTTTCGGATTTTATCGATTCAAGTTGCTTTTTAGTGGTTGTTATTGCATATTTGGCTTTGATAACTTACTCTTGACTTCATCCACGGGTTTTTATAAAATAATCTCTCGAATCGCATTTAAAAGCTCGTTTCTCCAATTTATAAATTCTATTTAAAACACACACTTTCGCACTTCGAGCGAAGTGGAAGGGTGATTAAATGGTTGGGCAAAACACGGACCATGAATCTGTGCGTTTATCTTTTCGATTAGTCCCCGACCTATTCGATTGATTGTTTTGGCCTTCGGTTTTAGTTTACCGATGATATGAGGTAAATTTGTACTGCTTTGAGTGTGAAAGTGACTGACGGATAGTAAACAATTTAGTGCGAACGAGTGGTTATGGGACGCACGTTAACACTGTTCGGATTCCTTTTCGAGAGTTGTGACACATTCCGCCAGCTAGTGGTGTCTAGTACTGGGTCTTCGACCTTCACCACTACGGTTTGTTGCCTCTGGGATGGTGCCTTCGGACTTTCTCCCTAGGTTTGTTGCCTTCGGGTATGTTGCCTTCGGGTGTGTGCCTTCGGGTATGTTGCCTTCGGGTGTGTGCCTTCGGGTTTGTCGCCCTATATAGTTTCGCTCTGATGTTGGCCTTATGTGCCGCATGGGTGATACTTGGGTTTGGAGCCTTCGGGCTTATGGATCCTTGTTGTACAGTACTGAGCTCGAGCAATTATATGTTTCATTGATATTATATTCCCTTGGTATCGCCCATCGTGTTGGTCTATTTGAGCCGCATGATGTATAACGATTACCTTGTGGAACTTGTATACCTTATTGGTATTTGTTATTTGCCTTTTGGCTTGTTTTGGGATATTTGTATCCTTTGTTTCTATATGTTGCCGATGATATGAGGCTTGTTCTATATGATTCATCTCTTGTTGATGATTGTGTTATCTCCTCTAGAGATATTTGTTATAATGTATGACATTGCAGGTTTATTATTGTTCAGTTTATCTAACTGATTTGTTATCTAGACTGACCCGTGTATTTTATACTCGGGTCAGACCGAGATGTTTCAGGTTAGGTGCTTTTGGGACTTAGCCTATTTTGCTTCCGCATGGACTATTCGCTAGCTTCATTTTGTTATAGCGTCTTTTGTGGTCCTTATCTGTTGTAACTTTGATATTTATATTTTTTTCGTATCGTCTGTATATTGTGGTCTCCTGTACCACTTGACATGTATTATTTTGTATACTCTGTTGTGTATCTGTTTATGTGTATATTATGATCGACTGTTCTGTGATGTGAATTACATTTGAGTTGTTATATTTTCTTCTGATAGATCCTATAGCCATTGTAGTTTTTCTTTGAATATTTATTGAATAGGTCGAATTTTAATGTGATTCTACTTTTCGACGTATTCAGTGAATAGTTAAGGTAAGATTACACATGGTCGCTTCCATTATACTCTATTGTCCGCGTTAGCCGACAGTATTATCTATGTAATACTCTTTGTTAACGAGGCTCTCGGAGTGGGGCGTCACAAACCCCTCCACCAGAGATTTCCAAAAAGATAAAAGAGCAACTCTTCAATGATCCGAAGGCCATAAAAGCATACATCAATTATGCTAACTATGGAAAAGTCCATCCCGAAAAGTTTGCTATATTTCAAGATTTCTTTTCTTACGAAATTGATTCTCTTTTTGCAAACAATCAAATTCTTAGTCTTATTGATGCTTGTCAAAATGATTTCATTTGTTATCCAAATCTTGTTAAAATTTTCTATGCAAATTTAAACCGTGGATTTTATATTGGAAATGATGATGAAATTTGGAATAGTGTCAAAGGCACTAGAATTGTTTTGAATTGTGATCTTTTGGGTAGCCAGATTACCAGAATGGATCTTTCTAGGTTTAATATTGATGAAAATGATCGTGAGATGTTGCATCATATTTTTGAAGGAAATGCTGATTTTGAATTCAAAAATAGAAACTTTCGACCAAAAGCTAGAATTGTCAATCTTCTTTTACAACACACTTTGACCCCAAGAACGGGGAATTTTAACAATCCTACTTCAAAAGTTTGCAAAGCACCTTTTGCTGTTTTTGAAAATTATGATACTAATTGGGCGCAAGTTATTTTGGATGAACTTCGTCCCAAAAATCTTGAAATGGGTAAGAATACCTTGTATCATGGAATCTATCTCACTCGGATTTTTAACTATTTTGGAGTAGTTTCAAAGGAGAAGAATTTGTTTCAAGAATTTTTTTTAATCATTCCAATATTTCTCTTATGAAAATTCCATTTGTTTTTCAACTTTACGAGACACTTGCCGAAAAGGAAGAGCATTTGGCTCATTAGGAGATGGAAGAGGAGGAAGAGGAAGAAGAAGGGGATGAAATAGAAATTGAAGAAGAAGAAGGTGAAACATCATTGGAAAGCATCGATTATCCTCCTAATCCAACCAACAAAACCCTTCACAAAAACCAAAAGACCATTGTTGAGAATCAACGGATTCTTAAACGATCCGTTAGTAAGAAGTTGGACAAAATTTCATCCAAGATGAACAAGTTTATTTCCAAAGTCAGTAAGATGCTTGGATTGTCTTCATCTTCATTATCCTCTAACTAGTTCAATCTTTTCATTTCATGCTGTACTAGTTTAGTTTGTTTTAATTTAAAAGTTCATGTAGTTCGTGTGTTTAATCGTTGTACGTGTTATCATGAAATGAAATTGAATTCCTTTTCTATTATCTTGCTTATCTTATCTCCAGAATAAATGTTAATATAGTATATATATATATACACACACAATCATTCACAAAATCAAAATAAGCCATCAAAATTCACTACACCATGTCGATATCCCCCCTATGACCATGTCGACATGTACTGGTCAGAAATGACATTTCATTTTGAATTTGAAATTTGAATAATTACCTTATGTCTATTCTTTTCAAACGAGTTTCTACACCTATAAATACCTATTTCTTCCAGAATTCATCACTCAGCATTTTTTTCTTATCTACTTTGCCTCTCATTCTTCTCACAAACTAAAATATGGCCAATCTAATTCATAATTTATCCGAGAATCTTGAAGAGGCTCTTAATTCTTTCAAGAATATTCTTTCGTTCATTCTTCGAAATCAGCGACACTTAGAGTTGAGTCAAATGCAGATGATTAAAGAGCAAGAAAGGCATTTCGATGCAATACGATGGATGATTTCCTCCCTGCACAAGGATGATAACGAAGCACATCCTCCATTCTCTCTCGCCATTGATAATGAAAATTAGGATGCCATTAAAGCTGACCCTATATTTGGAGAAGAATGATGAGTGGAAGTTCTTCGTAATTTTCGATTTGATTGGTTTGTTTGAGTTAAATTGTTTGATTTGATTTGATTTGAATTGAATTGATTTGATTTGGATTGATATTTGGTGTGAAAAACATGTATAAATATGCATTGATATTTATATGATCTTTAATTAATTATCATGTCTATCAGTATAATTATCTCTTAATCTATCTATTATATACTCCATTGTATAGTTTATTAATGCAGGTACTTTAGTCAAGAATGAGGGGGAGTTATATAGTTTGGAGATTATATAGTTTGGAGTTAGTTTTTGTTGATGACAAAGGGGGAGAAATATAAAATATGATACTTAGGCATAGATTAATGGGGAGTTATTAGGAAAGAAGTAATATTTTATAAACAAAGGTTATCATCATCAGAAAGGGGGAGATTGTTAGTCCTTGAGATGATGGTTTTGATGACATAAACTTTAGAATAGATTATAAAATATAAATACTAACAGTATAGTTTAGATATATATATATATATATATATATATATATATATATATATATATGCAGGATTTAACCATGCAGGCACCAAGAATGAAGACTGTACAGTATAGAGATTCAAGATATCAAGATTGAAGACTCATGAATATCAAGATTATCAAGAGTTTAAGATTTCAAGAATAAGTAATTTTAAATAGGAATTTTGTTAAAACTCCTAGAAAAGCACTGACATCTTAAAATCTAATTTATTCGTCGAATGGAATCCACTTCGAGCCCGTTAAAGGGATGGAACCCTAAGTAGGATGCAACCTACGAAAAATCTAGTGGAACATTGTTTTGTACCCGCTAACTTTTATTCAAATGATTTTACAAAATTATCTTGTTTTCAAAATGATTTTAAAACCTTCCTTTTAAAAGAATCAAAAACATCAGTCCTGATTTTAAATACTTTTAGCCTCAAAATAATCTTTAATTTCAAAATCAAATTATCCTTAGTTTTAAAATTATGTTTAAAAATAAAATTAGATTTAAATATAAAATTATAATAAAATTATATATATATTATTCCATATATTTACTTATGTATTTTAACTATAGACAAGTATATTTATAAAGTGTAAAATAGTTTTAATATAAGATAGAGGTTATTTTCGAAGAAAACAAATCCCCAAAATTTCCTTTGGGATGTCGACATACTCATATTACCCATGTCGACATAGTGGCAGTTAATTTCAAAAATTTGAATTTTAAAAGAAGTGTATTCGTCATATCTCTTCACGAATGGACATGGCTGTTGTTCTTCTATAAATAGGGGCTGTTTTCAGCGAATTTTAAATCATATTTTTCTGGTTTCCACTTCTCTTCTTCTTCCACATTTCTTTATACACATTCTTACCATTACTCTGCCGAAATCAACATTGAATCTAACTAGATCATTTTTGGTTTGGTTCTCTATCACTATCTCAACAAGATCCTTAGTGCTATTCAGAGTTATAGACTTCTTTGTAATCAATTTAGCGAGAAAAGGTGTGATTGTAGCCTTGGAAATCAATCAAGCGAGAAAAGGTGTGATTGAAGCCTTGAAAATCAATTAGGTGAACTTGTTGCCCGTGAAATCAAGTATCTCTACCCAAAGGATTGTGAATGTGGAGGGTGTACCTTGTAGCCTTGAAATCGAGGGTGTAATTGTACAATTTCTTTTGAAAGGAAATCCGTACTTGTGTGCGGGACTAGATGTAGGGTATCTCCGAACTAGTATAAAATACAGTGTGTTCTTTCCTTTATTGCTTTTACTTTATTTCTACATCTGTGTTTGATTATATGATCATATCTGTGTGTGAATGTTGCATACATCTATGTTCAAATTAAAAAAAACTCAAAAAGATTTAGTAATTTCTTTAAACACTATTCACCCCCCTCTAGTGTTAATCCTAGCCTTAAGATCCGTATTCCGCATTTCTCACATTTGGTATCAGAGAAAGGTTTTCAAAAGTTTCATAAACTGAATTTTGAAAAATTTTCAAAGTGGCTACCAATACTAGTACTACTATCACTAGTATTCCTGTTGCTAGTTCATTTGTAGAAGGTCAGACCACCACTTTTTAATGGCAGTAACTATGCATATTGGGCATGTAAGACGAAAATATATTTACAATCTATAGGATATACTTTATGTATACCACTTTAAAATACTGTCATATACTTTATATATATATATATATTAAAATTAAGTATGCTTATGTAAACTAACAATATATATAAAGTTCTGAAAATATATTTATATTTTTTTTTCAACAGATTTGTCGAGCAAACAAAATAAATAAACTATATATGTAAAAAATTTGAAACACATATATATAATCCAGGCTTATATACTTCCATAAAGAAGCAACATCCCATTTCAAATAACAGATCAATATAATATATATATATACACACTTGCCTATATATATCTAAAGAAAAGAAAAGGATAAAGTGGTTAGGTGGCTTCCCGATATAGGCTGGAGGCGAATAACGTGACATGGAGGCCAAGCTCGGATCGGAGGGAAGAGATAAGCGGAGAGTGAAGGCTGTCGAAGCTTTGATCAGCTGTGCGTGGGCTACCAGACAATCGGGAATAGTTTGGTGATGAGTTTGAACGACCGTGAAGGTTTTGGCACATGAAAAGGCAAAGGGCTGGCAAGGATTAATGATGGTTGTGCTAGGCGAGCAATGGGATAGGCTTGCGGCATGGGTGGTGATGACTTCGAGTGGGAGAAGCCGAAGTGATTGGGCTGAGTGGAAGCAGTCCGGGTTTTGGCAAGGGTGTTGGATAGCGGAGATAAGTTGGTGGAAAGGTATGGGAAGGAGGCTGACGAAGGAAATGGAGGAGTTGAAGCCTGGGTTGATCGCTCTCGGCCGTGGGAAGAGATCAAGAAGTTGAGCTTTTAGGGTGCTCAGGAAAAACAGTACCCCGAAGCCAACCGATGAAGAGCAACTGTTGTTTCATATTTATTTTTTTCAAAATGAATAGAGCAACTACAAAAAATGATGAATACGAAGCAACATATTTTGAACAGATGGAAGTGCAAAAGTCATATGTTGAATTCAATAATATTAATGACTAGTGACTGATTGAATTATACGGTAAGCAATTGAAAGGACAAAGGATACAAGAGTTCTAATACGTGACCGATACAAAATCATTTTCACAGATTCCGCTGTGTACCAGACTTCAAAACATAGAATTGAATACACCGCATAGATCGGCATGACGAGATGATCAAACATTATACAAATATTAGTGATACAATCATCCTATCAAAAGTCAATAATCGGTACCGAAAATTCTGCTATTCCATCGTAAATAAGATCGATGGAGCAGTAACAGCCTAAATTTAACGAAACGAAATATGACATCTCACTTAGAAGATGATTTGTAAATTTATTGTATAAAAATACTCAGATTTGGAAAATATTTTATTATCATCAAATATTAATTGATTTGAATTAAAATAAAATTTCACAAGAAAATAAACTTCAATATTATCAGATGAAAATTTACCATTTGCTATGTTTAATTAGACGTATTCCAAGTATCAAATTTGTATTTCAAAATTTTATTATTTAAAATTTTGCAAAATTTCAATTAATTAAATAAATAAAACCACAAAAACATACGGGTCATTACACTCTCCCCCACTCAAAACTTTTCATCCCCGAGAAGGACGGAGGTAGGAGAATAGAACCAACCAGAGGAAAATAGTTTGGAAAAAAAATAAAACAATTTATTTAAAGCCATATAAATTTCAATTTAAATTAATTAATACTCAATAATTAATTTTAAATTTAAGGTATTTCATTCAGTTAATTTAAATTTATTAATGTATGTTACAAAATTTCTTTCAGACAAATTTCTTATTTTATTTATCTCATTTATTCACTATATTATTATTCAATTTTACCTCAACTTAAAATTTTTGTAAATCGTAATTTAAGTATATTAAAACTTATTATAACCACTCAAATTTATTGATAAAATCATTTTATATTGTATATTATCCAATTACATATTCAACTTCTGAATGATTTAGGTAAGTTATATAAAAATGTAATTGGGTATTATACAATTAAATTTTCTAATTCAATTAGTTTAAGTTTAAATATTTATTCAAAATTTGGCTTTACTTTAAAATTGAATTCATCCTTTAACATAAAATTTAAGAATTAAATTTCTGATTGCCTTCAAACAATTTATATATATATATATATATATATATATATATATATATATTTATATAAATATATATATATATATATTTATGTAAATATATATTTATATATATAAATATATATATATATATATATATTTATATAAATATATATATATATGTATATATATATTTATAAATATATATATATATATCAAATCAGACCTATAATCATATATCAAGATATATATTATAAATCAAGTTATACTTTAGAAATCAAAATCAATTTATTTTCCAAAACAAAAGTGTAGCAAAGTTATGAATTAGTCTCACCACCTCGAAACTCGAAAATGATTGTCGATGATGCGGCCGCCATCACCGAAATTATTTTCCAGCGACAATGGAGGAGAGCACTGATTTAAAACTTTAAAATTCTTTGGAACCGGTTTCTATTCGAAAGTACATTTAAATAGTACGCATTTTAAAATTTAAAACCTAATGTTTGAAATCACGGGAAATTAAATTCTCGATTCCTAATTTAAATTAAATTTCAAATCAGTTTATAAACCATGTTGAATAATTTCACTTATTTATATATTAGAAAAATCAATTCTTTACAAAACAATAGATGAAAATCAAATATTATCATTTATAATAACCAATTTACTTGACTTTTAAATCTCAAAAAATTATACTTATATAATATATAATATAATCATACCTAATTATTTCATTCAGAAAACGATATTGTGTCAGTTTGCTATGTTCATGCGTTTTGGAATTTCTATCGATAATGTCGATCAGATGAATCGATCGAAAACCCAAATCAACACTAACAACTCAAATAACACGATATATAAAATATTTTTATATTAATACAAGCACATTCCCTCACTCGGTTATACAGAATGGATTTCAAAACAAGGATAGAGATTCAAATGCTGGTAGACCCTAATCAGAGAATTCTAACTAGAAGACGAGTTCGATAGGTAGATAAATAGATTAAAAAGAGAGAAAGGAATGGATAGACTTATATAAATCGCAGGCAACCTTAACCGGGTCAACCGTGACTTCAAAAATAAGATCGAGGCAGAATTCTAAAGCAAATCAACATTCGATCGCCCGAGATAGAATTCATGTGTAGCAAGAGATAGCAGCATCTAAACCGAGGATATAGAAATCTCTGGTGAATCAATGCCAATTGTAAAGGAGTTTCACCCCTTTACAATCATATAGTGGAGCTATGAGATGCTCCAGAATCAAGCGAACACGAATAGAGAGACAATAGGATGGAATTTAGAATGAAGGGAAGTTCCAAAAATTCAAAGGAAGTCCAAGTCAAAGTGGACAACTCAAGCTCGAACGAAGGTGATTCTGAAATCAAATTTTACTATATATGTTAAGTTTTTCCTAAAACCAGAGCTCTGGTACCACATGTAACATCCTGGTATTTTCTGCCAATAACATCCACACATGTCGGACTTGATTTGCTCAAAATATCAGATTGTTGATTGATATTTGGCCAAACTCAGCATACACAGTAAATAAATAATCGCAGAATCACAGACACAAAGTAATATAACAATAAGCAACGGAAATAAATGAACAGTAGTTCATGAAACTACTATATATAATAGAGTTAAATAAGATAAAACAGAAGTCTCTAATACAATAGTCAAATACAAGATCAGAATTCGTCACTGGAATCAACTGAATAACTGCAAGCTGAATAGACAGATGGATTAACAAGTGAAGCTTCAACTCCAAAGGTGAGTCTCAAAAGCTGTATCACTCGGTCTGACCCGAGCGCAAAGCAAATGCACAAAACACTCGAGTTAGGATTAACATTCTTATATCAATAAATCCAACTCAAGTGAAAAACAAGTGGAATACAAGTAACTTAAAGGATTTTTGGGATAACCATCCTTTAGGGATCCATTAAACTATCTACTATATAGTAATGTAAGCTATTATAATAATGTCTAAAGTAAAGTAAACTATTAAAATATCGTTAAGGCATTACCCATATCCCCCTTAACACATTTTATAATGCGATGGTCTATACAGTACCATGATACCTCCTAATCGGGAGGCTATTAGAGGATACCCATAGGTACGACATAAAAAAAACTCGTAGTGGTCTCGATAGGGTAAGTGACATAGCACAACTAGGCAATGCCAGGGTAGATATACCAACTACGCATGCGGGCTGGTGGTAACACATAGCCGCAGCTACTGCCCACCTCGAGCACACTTTCAAATCAAAGGTGCACACCAAATCAATCATAAAGTAATATAATGGAATACGATGAAGTGTATCCGATCGTAGGTGCTACCTCACTTGGCCCGTCAATCGCTCCTGTTTTAGCCACCTTATACCAACTCACGGGAGTCGGGTCCATGTATATACCTCAATTGAACGTCGCGACCGTCATACTTCATTCTGGAATCTCCACCATATACACGGTTTTTAAAGTGGTTTTCGGCATTGGCAGAGAGTATGACAATAACCGATCCCGGTCTCTTTACCAACCAAACGTTATTATAACACCGTGGTCATTTCAAAATAGTTTATACACTAAGACCAAAATATCATTTCCATTTCAAAAACCATTTCAATACTATATCATTTCCATTTCAAATATATTCACTTCCAAATCATAGTACTTTCAAAGTTATACCACTTTCGAAATCAAAACACTTGAAATTATAGCACTTTGGAAATCATAATACTTGAAATCATAACACTTTAAAATCATAACACTTTCCTTTAAACAGTTCAGATATTAATAATAGTATATATAATAAAATAGTTTACAAAGTAAAATAGTTTACATAAAATAGTTATAAGTTACAATAGTTCATAATAAAATAGTTATAAGTTACAATAGTTTATAATAAAATAGTCGGTATATTTAAAATAGTTTATATTAAAATAGTTTATATTAAAAATAGTTTATATTAAAATAATTTATAAAGTAATATAAAGTAGTTTTAAATATAAAAATACTTTATAATATAAAATAGTTTCCACAAATTTCATAAATCAATTCAAATCAATTCGAATTCCAAAATTCACATTTAATTCAATCTCAATTCATCAATTTCAATTCAATTCAGTTTCTAAATAAACCATTTCAAATTATATCGATTTCAAATGCAGATTTGAACCACCAAAATAAACCATTTAAATTTCAATATATTTCAAAGCTTTATATATTCCATAATTTCAAAACTAAATTTGATAATTTCATATATATCTTAATTTAACTTCATTATTACTTGGTTTTGAGACATTCACTTAATAAATCCAATATCATTTATATAAAACCTCAAATTTCAAATAACAAAATATTTCCTTCAATTTATTAAAAATTGAAATATTCATTTAATCACCTTAAACCAGAATCAAGTTATAAAATCTTATCCCATAAAAATCTCACATTAATAATTTTCGAATCGATTTAATTAAATAAATTCTTAATTAAATACCATTCCAGAACAATATCAATCTATCTTCCTAACTTTAATTTATTAAAAATTATTATAAACTCTATATTTAAAATAAAATTTTAAATAATACTTAAACATATTATATATAAATTAATTCAAACTTTACTAAATTAAATCTTATTATAAAACTTGTTTTATAATAAAACTAATTTATACATTTTTAAAATAGTAAAATTATAAGTAAAATCTTAAAATATATAATTTCAAAACTAACTTATAACCTTTAAAATTTTCAAACATATAAACTTAAAAATCTAAATTTTAAACCTTTATAAAATAATATATATATATATATATATATATAATATCTTAAAATCAATATTTATTTAAACCAAAATATTCATTTCAAAACCTTGGAAAAATCATTTAAAAATATATATATATATATAAAAACTTACGGTGTCTGTATATAATTTTCTATCGATTGGTCAAGTGATACGGATATTTAACATTTCAATCCGCAATTTAAATATATACACGGGTATATATCATTTCAACCCGCAATCCCAAATTCAACTCAATGAAAATCGCTTAGGTTTATCATTTCAACTCATAACAATTTTCTCCTATTCTACAGATCGTTTGGTTATGTATCATTTCAACTCATGGTGAATTCTATACTAATAGGGAACTTGTAAAGCGAGAACGTATATGATAATACTATAACAGGCATATATCATCAATATAAATAACAGATAATGGTGTCGGATGTCACAGGTGAACAAATAAAGATAATAGCATATATATAGCAATGTAAATAACTAACATCAGCATATTTCGACTCGATCCCAGAAGACTCCTCTCACGTGGGTGAGCCACATTATCGATCCCCTAACATTTCGACTCGATCCATGATCGATACATACCAAATTCATATCGATCTAAAAATTGCTCTTTTTAGGTTGGGATCGATCATGGACATTCTTGAGGTTGTACGCAAGCTTCTGTGAAAATTTGGTGGCATTTGGACTTGTATATCTCGAGTTATGATTGATCCAAGGTTGAATTTATATGTTGGATGATAGCTGCGTATCGATTCCTTCGTATCCATGTTATTTGTATCGATCGAACGTGTACCGACCAGGGTGACGTGGAGTGATAGTCCTAGAGCGATCCACTTTTCATGCCATGTGACCGACTCTTATACCATTAGGCCATGCTTTTCATATCTATCCTATAGGTTTCTTTCGTATCCATGCTCACATGCCACTTCGTATCGATCAAAATTGGCACATGTTGTTCATATTGATCATTTAGAGGTGGATTTCATATCGACCTATGGTCGATCGATACGAAAGGTTCAAAGTAGTCGATCAATACAACCTGGATGCATGAGTAATTATTGATGGATATGAAGGAGGCTGTCTTGGATGGATACGAAGTAGAGGTGTTTGATGGAACCGAAAAGGAGTGGCATCTAATGGATACGAATGGGAATGGATTTAATGGATATGAACCAGGGCCTTTCCTCTTGGTTTTTATCGATTCATTGCTCTGACTCGAAGCAGCCGCTTCCTTGACCCGAAGTAACCTAGCTACTAACTGGAAGCAAGTGTTGTGGTGACTCGAAGCAGCTTGTAAATGTGCCAATCCATCAAAGACTAGACCCTTCTCTGACCCAAAGCGGCATGCCTAAAAACCCGAAGCAAACCCAGGGATGACTCGAAGCAAACTCCAAGCAACTTGAAGCGACTCAATCTTTGTTGAAACCATATTTTAAACGTCTTATGTTGTTTGTTTGTCGACTATGCTATATTTTGGCTTGATGACCATGTTTATTATTTGTGATAGTCCAATTCCAACCATTATGTAGCGGAGTGAGTTAAATCCGCCTATATGACGCCTTGTCGAAAGCTGGGTTAACACTTTGCCCCACAAAACATGCCTTGCGATGTGTTTTGTAGTTCGATAAGCTAGATGTTCGTATCCTGTTAACGACCTGTAAAGAGATCGGTGATCTTATCTAATGGTGAATGGCGATCGTTCAAGATCGCATATCCGTTCGAGGCGACATGTGACCGTTGGTGGTCGGGTGCCGTTCGAGGCGAATTGTGACCATTCGTGGTCGGGTGACGTTTAAGGCTAATTGTGACCGTTCAAGGTCGGGTTCCGTGCCAAGCGAATTATGATCGTTCATGGTCGGGTGCCATTCAAGGCCAGTTGTGTGTGTGCTCGGGGGGACTTAGTACCATTAATGTCAGATTTCACATTCGAGTGAGTTTTCAAATTATTTGTTATGGTGGTTTATCGCCATCTCGGAGCATGCCTAAAGACCGTTTGTGATCCCATGCATGTGTAAGTGACTTAGCTGTTATAGAATTACAAATACCAGATCTACATTCAAAATGAGTCTTACAAACAAAATGTCTAACCAAATCATGTCTAGATGCAAAAAATAGGAAACAAAAGAAAAACAAACACGTCAAAGTGCAGACACCAATGCTATGGTTGATACACTAGTACAAAACTGGTCATTTGTGTCGGTTGTGTAACCCCTGTTGTGTCGGTTTTACAACCGACTCAAATGAAGACGACACAAAAGACATTTTTCTGTTGTGTCGGTTTTACAACCGACACAAATATCAATTATTTGTGTCGGTTGTTAATAAAGAACCGACACAAAACTATGAACAGTTGTGTCGGTCTTTCTAATAGGACCGACACAAATCAGCTTGTATAGTGAAGCAAACCACCGTTTATTGTGTCAGTCCTTTAAGAAAAACCGACACAACTGTTGCTTGTTTTGTGTCGGTTCTTTATTGACGACCGACACAAATGATTGATATTTGTGTCGGTTATGTTTGTTTTTTCATCCGACACAATTGATATGCAGTTGCATCGGTTCCCTTTGAAGTAACAACCGACACAAGTTATATCTGAAGCAAAAAAAATATTATTACCATTCAAGATTATTAAAACAGTATGAAATTGAATTTTAATTTTTTATAAACGAACGTTACTATGAACTGATTGAACAAAAAATATAATTATATTATCCATCAGCATAATTCATGTTTACAGACCAAAATAGAATATAATCTATCACAAACATAACGTACATAACAAAATACCAACGTATGTCACAAAAGATCAGCATACACAACAAAAAACAACTACATTCAATTATACATGATATAACTAGCTAAATTCTCTCGAACCTCGTCTATCTCTTGTTGGTTATAAGAACCGTCTCGTACAAAGTCCTGCAATTAAGAGAATTGTTATACAAAAGACAATAATTAAGTCAGGAATACTCTGCATAAAAGAATCTGAAAGGAATGTAATTCAAACACAGGTCGAACCATAAGCTGAGTATAGGAAACAGTAATTTGGGACCTGTGTTATTCACCGTGTACCATGATCATATTATCTGTATTAGAGGTGATTTGTTACTTGCATGTGCAATATGTAAAAATGTTTGTTGTTTTCACAATTAAATGCTGTGTAGTTAACAGTCTCAATGGTTTCTTCTAACTAGCATTTCCACCACCAGACATTGCATACTACATTGCATACTACATTGCCCATTCATATACACTTACATTCACCCACCAGACCATACATTCGTCTTACAACCCTTTGACACTCTTTGACAATACATTCATCTACCGGAGCCTCTGCTGTTATCATCATCAAACATCATGACTTCAAACCAAACTTCTTACTTCTGCAAAACAAACTTCATCATCAAACCTGAAGCAACTGCTGTTCTTCTACCATTCCAACTGCCTACCATTGTAACTCACATACAAACCAAAGCCGCCTCTTATCTCAAAACTGACCACACTTCTCTGCCAAACAAACTTGCAACACCAAACAAACAACTCTATACAGACTTCAATTATCAACACTGCTACTGCAAACAAGTTTGTTGACAATATTCAACAAACTTCTTCAAACTAAAGCACGACGAACGAGGCCAAAAAGAAAAAAAAAGTGAAAAAAAAATCACCACTGTCAACCTCAATCACCACTAGCCCATCAAACTTCAACACTGCTTCGACAACACTTCGAACCACCTTCTATCAACACAACATTATACACAACTACTATTTCCAGTAACTGCAGCCATACCACCATAATACTCAACCAGTCAACTACCAACAACCATAATCTACATTCAGCAACTTAACTCATCAACATTCAATAGTGCAACAGTGCACTGTATCACCACCCTTCCTTGTGCATATCCCATTGCCTTGCCCACCTCTGTCAACAACATATAACCACTGCACCTATCACCACACTTATAACAACAATTGCACAGTGCCATCATCACCTATCACCACCTAAAACAAACTGACTTCATCTCAATTCCCTATGCCTGCATATCGTTTCATCAATCTACCACACTGCCTTGTAACTTCTTTCATCACAGTGCACTGTTAAAAACACTGAATATCAACTACCACCACAGCCACATACATCCATCCACCACACCACCTTCAATCACTCAATCAACCACCATCTAACAACACCTCTGTCCATACTACTTTAACATTCACATTCCCTTCAAACAAACAACTGTAGCCATCAACCAACAAACTTCACCAAATAACCTACAGTATTGCCACTTGCAACAACTGCTGCTCATTCCCAAAATTACTGTCATTCCCTTCTCCTACCAATAACACTTCAATATTCATCATCCAACTGCCTGCAACACCTATAAACACACAATCCCCTACCAGCACCTTACTGACATCTCCGATACAGCTCCAAAACCAAATCGAACACCCCAATCGACTTACCCTGCAATCGCCTCTTCGAACATCAAACATTGAATCAACTTCCTGTAGCGACCAAAATCTCCCCCTTCAATCTCCCAAAACGCAACGTAACCTAATTACGCCTGCCTTTACGTAGTGGCAGGTAGTGTATGGTTGGAGACTGTAGTGAGGCAGGAGATGGAGTTGAAGATTGTGGTGAATGATGATGGTGTAATGATTAGGTAGTGGGTTGATTGGGTGATTGGAGTGTATGGATGTGCGGGTTGCCGATGTGACTGTGTAGTTGAATGTCGGTGAGGGTGAGTCATGGTAGAAGTTTGCATTGAGGAAGTGTATATATGGTTGGTGATTGAATAATGACAGTTGAAAGTTTATGAAGGTGGTGATGGAGAAGTAACTGCTCAGGTTTGATGAAAGGAGGGATGTTTGTGATGCAAGCAGGTGATGTAGTGGGCAGTCAAGTTTATGGCAGTGGGAAAGTTTGTATTTATGACAGTGGGGAAGTTTGTATGCAAGTAGTTAGTGTGTTTGGTTTGTAATCTTTAGGCTGATGATGGAGGTAGTGTGGATACTTGATAGAGGAAGTGGTGGTTTGGAACAAGTGAGCTGAAGTGGTGGTAGGCTTGCTGACAGGTTGATGGTTGGAGAAGAGGAATATGTTGTAGATTGCTGCTGTGTTGATGAAGGCAAGTGAAGGTTTGATGAGGCAGGGGTAGGTTGTACTTGATGGTGGCGGTTTAATAAATGAATGATGATGATTGTAACAAAGAAGTTTTTGTAATAGAGAGATGTAATGCACCAGAGAAATGCACTATATAATGCACGAAAGAAATGCACTATATACCTTTTTCTAAATAAAAGCAGTTACTATAAGTTTGTATGCCATATATATGTTGCAGTATCTACCAATCAATTCAAGTATACCTGACTCAAACCTGTATGCCTTTTTATATTTCTAAATAAAAGCAGTTACTATAAGTTTGTATGCCACATATATAAAATGAACTGAATCTGAAAGGATGGGAATAATTATTTCTAAATACTTAGTGTGCACTGTATATATGTTGCAGTCACTATAACAGTATGGACATGACTCAAACCTGTATATGTGCACTATAACAGTATGTATATGTGCACTATAACAGTATGTATGCCATATATATGTTGCAGTCACTATAACAGTATGGACATGACTCAAACCTGTATACCTTTTTCTATTTCTAAATAAAAGCAATTACTATATGTTTGTA
Source organism: Allium cepa (assembly GCA_030765085.1). NCBI lineage: Eukaryota > Viridiplantae > Streptophyta > Magnoliopsida > Asparagales > Amaryllidaceae > Allium > Allium cepa. The sequence continues at coordinate 53,653,616 of CM060935.1, read as the reverse complement.
TGCCATATATATGAAATGAACTGAATCTGAAAGGATGGGAATAATTATTTCAGAATGCTTAGTGTGCACTGTGTACCCCAATTGAAGTATACTCGGCAACTAACTGCAAAATTAAAAATTCTACCACCATGAGTAAGTATGACATGAGTTAGTACAACTATTTTTTGTATGTATTAGTGTAATTCTTTATGGATAAATAGGGGTAACAAAACGAAGAAGCAACGCAATATTGGATATGCAGCTATAACAGTGACAATACTACGTGTGAAGGAAAGAAAAAACCAGGGTGATTGTGACAAATGACTTGGTTATAAATTTCATAAATAAATAGCGTGTGACTTGTGGATATGGCATAAAAAAACCATACCTTAAACTCCTCGGTTTCACAATACTTCTTAAATGTTTCCCATTGTGTTTTTGTAACCCCATCATAAAATTCGTATGGCTCTTTATATGGCTCTTTATGGTTTTCTGGAAGCTCTCTAGTCTTCGTAATCCAACCACTAACCAATTTTGTTTTGAAACCCTTCCATGCTCCACAAACATTTTTTAACACATTATTTTTCATTTTTTCGTCGATGTGATACTCGGTCTGAGGTAATAAAAAATAAAAAATAAACAACGTCAAAGCAGTAAAAATGAATTTGATAAACAATGAAAGCGGTTCATGACTCCAAACACAAAGGATCCAACTGAGAATTTAATAAGCAAACAAATGAATTTATAATACCTTATTGTCTTCCTAGATGGTATCCTTAAGCCCTTGACTAACGCTTAATAGAACAAAAAACTTAATATTACAAAAACTAAGCTTACCACTGGAATGGAGAGGGATAAAATAAACTTTGCATCCACATAAAAAACCAATATTTGCATTGTTTGAAGGGACAACTACTTTATCCACATTACATTTACATATATGATCAGTGGCGTAGCATAAGAAATGCGAAGTAGTATGCCTTTAATTTTGAAGAAAATGAAGCTGTATTATAATAAGTTGAATTATTTGCTCCCTTGATTCACCTTTATCATTAAGAAACCGATCAACTGATAACAACCCATCATCAATCATATGCATCAGCCTATAAAATAAGTAGTTTATGCAAAAAAAATTAGAGTGCTATAGCCCATGAATACACGACATTAATAGTTTGGAATGTGAATATTATAGGAAGATATCAGGTTGTAACATATAATATTAATGGCTACTTTGGTTGATGTCTTGTTCAAATACCAGCCTTGTTGCTATTGGTTATAAGCTCAAATACACCTATTGTTTATCAATAAACTTAATAAAGAAGATAACCCATATGTGCATACATTTGTTCTTGTTTTTTTCAGAAGTTACAAAGCATCAAATTTTTGTTCTTACACTTGGACCATTACAAACAGGATCCATTAGTTTAATCCAGCTTTTTAAAATTTGGATAATATTTAAGATCTGGAACTCATATTCTAGTGGTTGTGATTGGTTAACAAATAAATATACAAAGCTGGAAAATCCTAAGAAAAGGGAATAATTTCACATATTAACATAACATAACTATGGTTAATGATTACAATGATTAAAATTAATCAATCATAAAGGAATGAAATATATCTGATTACTTCTGTAATAATGGATCAAATGAACCTTTTTTTTCCAGAAGAAAAGGCGTAAAACTCTGGTATATATAGAGTGATTCATATTGGAATGCAGCTATTTTATAAATATACATACCTTTCACGATTATATCCATATGTATGAAACCACCAACTGCAACAACATCTTCTTTAACCTCATCCCAAATGAGGTCAGTATCAACAAACTGTAAAATATATTATCCTTATAGATGTATCTTTAGTGAAAGCAACCCCAGCAAGGGAGCAGCAAAATCTCTGATTTCTTTTTGCATTGTATAAATCTGACTATAATAAATTGCAGATATTTATCCATTGTTTTTTTTAACTTGACTGTTGGTTGATCTAGTGGTTTGGCTTAATCGTCCGTTTACAAGTTAGTTGTTCACACCATGAAATCAAAAACCCATGATTTTGAACTGTATTTATGTATCATTAATTTACAAAATTACACATTAGCAATACTTCACACCTCATTTAGAGCTAATCCTTCTGGTTTAAAAATATTATCTTACTCGTACATTAATTTTACTTTCGGTTCACATTTGCTAAAATGCTTGTTAATTATAAACTAGGTGAATACCAAGTTTTATACAAAATTGTCTTAGTATCTTTTTCATTAATAGGTTCTTTAAACTGCTACTTGTCCAACCATTTATTATCTAAGCCAAATCATATTAGCAAGTTTAAACATATACCGACACACAGTAGGAAAAGAATAGAATGATAAAACTAAAAATAAAAAAGGTTTTCAGTTGCATATGTTAACACGTATGTTGATCAAGAAACAATGAGTTCAAATTAAAAATGATAAATTATTTATTAAGGTAGTTTCTTGCAGTAAGGAGCAATGAGTAACCAAAAATATTATTAGTAGTATGTTATTGTTTCAATTCGATGAATTGTACAAGGATTGGAAGGAAAGACATGAAGAAAACAGAAATACTTGTTAAAATATACTTATAATGGAGTTCAATTATCAAAAACAAATTAATTTTCTAATTTTTTGTCAATAATCTTGACAACGATCTAAGGCATGTATTAATCATGAAGATAGGCAAAGGCGAATAAAAGAAAAGAGAAAACATAATTTGTGTTTTTCAACAATTTAAGAAAGAGAAGCATAAGAAAATACGAGACAAGACAAGAACTTTTGGACAACAAATGCTTATATAAAGAGAAAATGTATTTATAAACCCGACATCTAAACAACATTTACATCAACTATGTATATTTTTCATATATTGTAATTGCAATTACATATGGATGCGTTTGATGAGCTCATTTAACTAGTATATACAACTTAAAGTAATTTTAACCAAATTTAAATAAAATAAAAATTTTATTTAAAATTTTAGATTATAATTAAAATCAACCTAGACTTCGCAGGGTCAATCAAAATCTAAATAAAAGAATTTTCAAAATTCACACTTTTAACCCGCTTTAAATTAGGCCGATTCCAACATTATACGGTGTTTCAACTCTTAGATTCATATAACTACTTGAAATTACATGAACTTTGATTTGTTCATCAACACTTTTCACTTTGTACTCCTAATTTACTCTATTAGAATTTAGGAAATTCGTATAAATTTTTGGACGTGAATGTACGAGTGGTGAAGTAATAAGGCACTTTAGGAAGACATTCCAAGGAAGGAAAATAAAATCTGCAGTACTAAGTTAATAGTCAAAATTAGTGCATGAAGTTAATCGAATTGATATTTAAATCCAATTATTATAATTGTATAATCATATTAGTCAAGGAAGATATTATACTCAACATCGGAGGATTATTCCTTATGACCACTTTAAAAAGGAAAAGGAGAAAAAAGAATAATAAAACAAGAATAGTATGAACAGATGCTAAACTAAGATGCATAGGCTATATAGTATCCAAGTAAACTAGAAGAAGCCATACAAATTGAATATTATGAAGTTTTCAAAATTGTCATAAAAGTTACCAGTTTATCATCTTAATTTCTTACCGCAACTCTAGTGCAGTCAATAACAGCAACCAGGTTTATATCGATAATACGCTTCCATGTTGCACTGTCGTCCTCTCATCCTTGCAATCCTCTACTGCTACAAACCATACCCCTCAACTTCCACATGGCAACCAGACCATCAAATCCTATATCACTCAGCAGCAGTTCTGTTCTACACAACCTCTGCCTTGCATCACAAACTAGTTCACTAACCAAAACCAATTCAATGCCTATTGCAATTCACCACTACATATACAACTGTTCACTTCTGTTATGCACATCCCCTTCATTCAGATACACGACCAACTTCTACCACATCCAAAACTACACAACTCATAACATCTTCCACTTACATCACTGAACAACTGTCAAACAGCCATCACCTTGCTGCCTCATCTTCTTACATCTGAACTTCACACACTTTTGACCATCAAATATACTCATTAACACTCCACTCTGCATACTCTTTTGTGTTTAAATCACCGCACTTCGTAACTCAATTTCTTTCAACTTCAAACTTCCAGACAAATACCGCAACACTCACCAGTGCAATACAACACTTACCAGTGCAATACACTTACTAGTGCAACACCTACTAGAGCTTCTAAAACCATCACCAGACATACATCATTCAACCTGTCACCATACTAACCAACATTCCCATAGTACGCCCATCCTCAAATCAAAACAAATTGCTCTACGAATCGCCTGATTTCAAAAGTCGAACATCCCTAATTCGAACCGGAAGGCCAGCAACAACCCACGCGAACCACCTCGAACCGCAACCAAAACCATCACCTGAATTTGAACAAGACATCAACCAAAGTCGACAACTCCACCGTTTCTAATATGTATTATCACATAATTTGTATTTAGTAAACTGTTGATAGATGAGTACTGAACAGTTCGTTCCATTTAATTATAGAAAATAGTGAATGTAAATGCAACAGATCGAAATTAAAATACCTTCAAGCACATGTGGTCGAAGTCCGATGGGAATGGGCACAGCGATGGCTGAGGTTAACCGTCGGTAGGTGATAGACCTTCGTCAATTGCTGATCGTAGTTATCGAGCTAGGGGATCAGATTCCCAAACTTCGGTTGCAATTGCAGGAATAGATGTCGATGGAGGCGGGAGCAGATTGTTAATCGTCGATCGGTAGTTTGGGGTTGGAATCGGGGAGGATGGTAAAGGGAATTAGGGTATGTGAGAAATCTTCAACAGTTGCTGATTGTAGTTAATTGGTAATGGGCGTTGGAGGAGACGGGCATGAGATTGCAAATCATTGGTTGTTAGTTTAGATATAGAAACAGTGAGAATGGGAAAGGGAATTAGGGTTTTAACGTTGAGGAAGGAGTGAGGAGGTGTGAAAATGGAGGAAAAGATCTGGAGCGAAATGTGGAGAGCGGAGATGGGTCGGGTACGTGATGGCTAATTTTTCCTCTAAAATTTATGGTTCGCGGTAAAATATGGGGCGGCTGAAATGGATTTGGCGGCAAAAGTTGTGTGCCTATTGTGTCGGTTTTTGGACAACCGATGCTATTGTATTTAATTGTGTCGGTTGTTCAAACAACCGACACGAGTAGATCTGTTGCTTTGTCGGTTTCTTAAGAACAACAGATGCAAATTACATTTTTAACATTTTCTTCTTGCCCCATAAGTCAATAGTTTCGGTTGTTAATGAACAACCGACACAAATTACACTATTTGTGTCGATTTTATGGAAAACCGACACAAATGAGGCGAAGCAACTGATCTGTTTTGTACTAGTGATAGTAGTCTCAAAGCACGCTTGAGGATCATTCGTGATCCTGTATATGTGAAGTGACTTAACCTCACTAGTGTGGAGTTTGCGACTTATTCATCATTATTTGAATTAATTGATGACAAGCTGATGCCTCGATATTGAGCCGTCCCTAGTTGATGCAGATGGTGGTCGTTCTTGCTCCACCATTCTGCTCACTTTCGAACGTATTGTAATAGCATGCCGTTCTGGATATGCCCTTTCTATCTCATCTCTCAAGTGCCTACAATCATTTGTGATATGGCCGCTTAGCTCATGTAATAAGCACTACTTTTCTGATTTCCTCTCATTGTTGGTCGAATCCCTCCTCATTGGCCTCCGGTAGGGAACCTGCCACTTAATGTCTTCATAGATTCGTTCCAAAGTCTCGTTCAGTTATGAATGAGAGGTGAATAGCGGCTCCTTTCGTGGTCGCTCTGACATATCACAACTCTCTTCTTCTTTCTATTTTCCTTTTTCCTTGCCTGAATCCTTTCCGGGTGGATCTCCGCTTTTAACTGCATAAACTTCAACTCCCTCTCTATCCTCTCTCTTAGCATTTGCATCCTCTTGGTGCAGAAACCTTTCTGCCTCATGGTAAAACTCTCCTAGATACGTGGGTGGATCCCTTTTCAATGAGTTCTTGAATTATGTGCCATCAGCTATGCCAGCTACGGCTGCCATCAAAACCATGGTTGGATCTGATCGATCCACCAATGTTGCCGCTGCATTGAATCGTGTCAGAAAATTCCTCTAAGATTTCCGGGTTCTTTGCTTCACTGTTTTCAAACTCATCACATTCTTGTGTCTCAAAATGTGAACTTTGAATTGTATCACAAACTTCTCAATCAACTCGGTCCATGTTCCAATGGAGCTGCTTTCCAATTGTAGGATCGATTTCACCATAGAGCGAGGGGGTGAATAGGTTGATACTAATGATTATAAAAATTTATTGCAGAAGTTTATAAAATAATTTCAACACGGTTCCTTTTCTCGTATGTGATAATGGTTGCTTGCTTTAGCTCGTTCATTCCTCTGTTCCTTCGCTCGAAATTAGGGCTTTGGGATAATTGAAGTCGCCGATTGATTGTAAGTCAATTATAATAGCTTTTACTCTGATTTGTGTCGGCAATCAACTGTCTCTTCACTTTGCTTATGGCTCCTTCAATTTGAGTCGAGTTTATCTGTTGTGAAAATTTGTACGTTCGTTTCTTCTTCGATTTATACTATACTCGACTTTGATTCGAGTTGAACGATTGTTCTTTGTTGCTTGAACCCGAATGAGTATTGGCCGATGACGTTTTAGGGTTATATAGGGTTCATTTCCCTAAATTTCGTCCGTATATTTTATACGAATTTGACTAATAATTTTATGCCTGAATTAGTCTCGACCACTTGAATATGCTTAATTGATTGTGATGATTTCTGACTTCTTCAATTTTGTATTTTTTTTTGCTTGGTTGTCATGGCTTTGATTTTTGATTGGTTCGTTTTCTTGGCTATCACGGTTTTGAATTTGCTGGCATTTAAATTTGTTGACTTCGGTCACTTTTGAAAATTCTTGCTTGATGAATCACCTTGGCTACCACGGTTGTATTTTGAATTGTTCGATTATGTTCTTGTTGACTTCGGTTTGATACTGTGATAATGTTTGACTTTGGCACTGACTCCTTCCATGACATGTGCCCTGTTGACGGGTTTGATCATGCAATAGCCACAAGCTAATGTGTGTGTATTCATGTTTGCACTTTGATATGCACTATATAAATTCCTATGTGCCTTTGTACATGACTTGTATCTTTGTTCATCCTATCACTTATAGTTGCATATACATATCTAAAGCATTTTTGTATATGTATTCTGTCGAATTTTGGTTTCACTTAAACCTAGTTTGCAACTGTTGTTTTCACTTGAGTCTGAGCTTGTGTTCTTGTATATTTAGGCTTCATTGTGTTTTCTCTAGACTGTCTACTTTGATTTTCATTTGCACTTAGTATCACTTCTTTGTACATTTCCTTGAGTCTGGTTCCATTGTGTATGCACACATGTCTTTGTATTTGGTTGCTCATGTGCACTGGTTTTTATCACTGATTTGTGCAGTTATGTTCTTGCATTTAGTTTATCATGTAGACCGGTACAGGTTGCTGTCGGCAGTTGAGCTTTACTTTATTGTTTCATTCTGAACTGGTCGACACAGTATATGTAGTCTTCATGTATGCTTGTTCTCGAGTCATATTCATGTCACTAGTATCACTGCTTCATTTGTGTTGGGCATTGTTGCAGTTTGAATTTCCTGTATTATGTGTGTCACTACATATATACATGCAGTTTGGTTGTAGTTGAGCTTATACTATGTTTCACTTGGATTTACACTTGTGTACTGCATATATTGATCAAGTCTGTTTTGAACTACAACCATATTTTCTTGTCTTCTGGTGGTCCGATTCACTTTGACCAGATCTGGTGCATTTAAATCATGTGCATTGAGCTTGATTGCTTGCATATTAATGTTGCTTTATTTTTGTTTTATTGGAACTAGAAGTGGTCTTGGTCGAGTCTGGTGTTTTTTTTGGTCAAGACTATGTTCTTGTTTGGCAGTATTTGGATTCTTGTGCTCGATAGTTTAATGATGTTTTATAGTGCACCTAAGTTGAATCCAGCTTAAACTCATGTTTGACCTTGTGCTGATATCGTGACTTTCACTTGAGTTGATCCCAGCTTTTGATTTGGGTTTGACCTTGTGCTTACCTGTCCCTACAGTCTTGTCAAGTGTATATTGGTGTGCATGGCCTTATGTCATGTACAATGACACACTGTGCATGTCACAAGCTGTTCGTGTATGATGAATTCAAAATTAAATGATGACGAACAACCAAAATATCTGAGGAAAAAAATATTTTCAAAATCACATTTTATTTTATACTGCAAAATATTTTCTTTTCAGTTTTACTACGTAGTGTTTATTTTGCAAATTGCTCAGATGTTGGATTCAATCTGGAATGAAGTTGAAGATAAATACGAGTGAATGAGTGGTATGTAGTGAGGTGCATTTGTAAAAGAAAAATTGTGATGTAACTGTAATTTGTATATACATAATGAGAGCTCAAATTTGCGCTATTCAAAATTGTAAATAAATACTTGTTTGAATAATATATCTGTTTGAATTTAAATTTTGTGTTATTTACTTTATTCAACAAACATTTATTTAATCTTTGAAAATACATTAACAAATACATTTGAACGAATATATATATATGTTTATTATCATCAAACAAAAATCATATAGTTTCATATTCAACAATCTCCCTCTTTTGACGATAGCAAACATATATTTTTGATTTTGAGTTTGTTAAATGTATTTGATCATTCTATTTTCTCCCCCTATTTGAATGCTCCTCTCTACACAAAGCTTCCCCTTCATATATGCATGTCAATAAATAAAAATATGCAAATGAGCCTACATGCATATACAATATTTGACATTTATTTTCTTTTATTTGACAAAATCTTAATTTTTCTCTCCCTCTTTTGTTATCAGCAAAAGAGTAGTAGTGTTAGAAAAATGGAGATAAAGTGATAGTCATTAATACAACATTAATACTCAATTGAGCACAAATATTAAATTTCAATAAAAAATCAAACAAAAATCATAAATACCCTGTTTGATGCATATTACACTTTAGAATGATATTAATGATGTCATCATATAAAACCATATAGCTGTGTCTATTTCTGGCATATTTATTTTAGGAATTTGAATATCTACTAACCATGCATAACCGTTAGGACTTTTAAATGAGATTAGTAGTATTCCAAAAAATTTATAAAAAATGAATTCAAGTATCTTCTAACCACGCATAACCGTGAGGACTTCTAAATGGAATTAGAATCAACTTTTCTATTTGATCAACCAATTTTGATATGCGTTCCATATGGAATGACCTGCCTTTCATCTCACAGAAAGACACATCATTATTAAGAAAGAAAGGGATAGAAAAGATAAAAGAAAGAAAGAAAGAACTAAAAAACATCAGAATGTCACAGCGAAGGAATAAATTATATTAATCACATAAGTATTTCATAATATACAACATCTATCAGAGTTACACAGCTTATACATCACATACTAGACAGTTATAAAAACCTGTCTATCATATATCTCAAAATACAACACAGAGATACCAACACAGCGGAAACACTATATATCTACAATGCTAAAGCCTCCTGCTCCATATCTCCTCCAGAATTCGTCAAAGCTAACCTGAATCCATTGGCTACTTGTAAAAATGAGTACCCAAGAGTTTAAGAAAACAGAAAATATACTCCGGGTCAGACATGGGTTTGGTGTTAGTAACAGGTTAAAGTTTCTTAACTTTGAAAACCTTTGGAAACAAGGGTATCTCGCCAGACTTCCCGCACATAAACACAGAAAAGTTTTTACCTTACGATAACCAAACATTTGATAGGAAATCCAGTTATATTATAATAGGGTCTGGGGTTTTCAAGTAAAATATAGAAATAGCTGGAATGCTTACATCTCACGTACCAACATAGTTGGGCACAATCAAAACGTACAACACTTATTGGAGATTGGATTCCATACATTGGCAGGGCTAATGGGGTATCGCCCGTCAAAATACGTGGCCTAGATCACTGTACCGAGGATCCACCCTAAATCTCTGCAACAAAAGACCAAAACCATCTCTTACTGGATAGTCCCAAACAAGACAACCTCAGCAGTTGTTGCAATCAACTGCCCACACAACCGAATAAAAAGAGACCTCTAGACACTGGAAATCTTATCCTACATGAAAGCGAATCACTTAGCCTTGCTGCCCCTCCCCTGTTTTAGCCATTCCCGGTTGATGAGGCTTGAGGTTACGATTACCTTATCAGAACACGTCACTTAGAATGCTCACCATCCTCTAATAACAATGTTTCGAAAGCATTCAATCCATACAAGTTCGTTTCGGGTTCGAACGAAACCGAAGGCATTATCTCGTTAAACTTATTTTGGAATCACTCTCAGAGTTAACGACAATCTCCCTTGCACTCTAAATCTTCATCTCGATCTTCATTTGAGATTCACGACGTATCGTTTAATTTGTATAGATGTGGTTTTTTGATATCCAAATTTGGAAATCTGATCCCGGTCTCACCAAAATCCAAAACGCCATCTTTTAATGCCAAGTAGTTTTAAGTTAAAACAATTCAATTATATTATCTATATTCACGCAAATAGATAATTCATATTATCACAAATAGATAATCCATATCATCACAATTCAACCAAAGCATCTCATATCACAGATCATCACATATCTTATATCAGAGATATCAAACAATCCAAGACATTCAATATCATTCAGCCATCCATAAGTAAAGATTAATTAATCACACAATCTCTAATTAATTTAAAATAAATTAATTAATCACTTCCATTACTATAAATCCTACTTACTTAACCATTAATTAATTACAAACCAATTAATTAATCACCCTCAAATTATCCATCTAAATTAATCATCCTTGATTAATTTTTCTTTAATTACATTAAGTAATTAGCCTTTAAATTAATTACACAAATTAATTATCCTTAACCATTTACAGTGTGACATCCCGGAATTTTGACCCTATTATTATAATAAGTTTTTGATCAAATTTAAATAAAATATAATATTTTCATTTATAAATAAATAAGATGTTGGACATTTTTAGTTGTATATGTGTTATAAAGGAAATTTATAATTTCAAAATGGAAAATAGACTCTTTTAACAATATTCAAAATTAAATCTGTTTTATTCAATTAAATTAAAAGTTATGTATTAATGACATTTAATATCGGATATAAGAATGCAGTTAATAATAATAAGTACAATAATATAATTTTATTCATATTAAATATAAATATAAAATACATTAGTGCAAATACATTACAAATCAAATTTTGGAAAGATTAAACTTTAAATAAAAATAAGATTAAGTAGTGTTTCTAAACAACAATGTTTACCATTAAAACAAAATAAGCTTATAAATATTTAAAATAAGTATAACGTAAAATATAGTTGTAAACATAAGTCTACAAACATAAGTACATAAATATAACATATAGATTTGTCAAAAACAAATGTATAGTTTGTGTTTAAGTTATAAGATAATAAAACAATAAGGCAAAACCATTGTATAATTACACTAGACAAACAAGGTTATGCAAATATCTTTAAAAAAAAAATTTAACTTGTCTGCAAACATTACTTATATGTGAACATAAGAGAACAAGTATTCATATCAAGATAATAAAACAAAATTCTTGTACAAAATGTTTATGTCAGCAAATACTAATTACTGTAAACCCATATGAAACATATTAGTACAAACATAAGCCTGCAATATCTTTGTACAAATGTTTGTGTCAGCAAACATTATGATATGTTAACATATATGTTAACACAAACATTAATTAGCCACCTTATATCTGAAACAAAATATCTTCTAGCCGAAATACTTATTTATCTCAGGCCTTAGTACATAGAAAATAAAGCAAGATATTATATCAGCAAAGCTTGTTCCAGAAAACTTTTTGTTCAAAGTTATAAATATGTATTCATCTGTTCTTATCCTTTAGCTCATTTGTAACTGATAAATCAAAAGAATAAAATAAAACAAAACTTTATATTCTCAAGCTTAATCAAATTCAAGCAAAAAGGGGAAGTTACAGGAACTCAATTCTTTAAACAGCAGTATTCTTGCATCATCCAACTAGCCTCTGTTTTCAACAGTTTTTGGTGAGTAAACAGTTTTAAAATCTAACTTTTAACAAGTAATTTGTGAAGAATTGATATGTTGATGTGTGATATTTGGAATGTTGCTATTCACTGTAAGTTATGCATGTTCTATCCTTCCAAGTTTCAAACTTTTGCTGAGGCATAGAAAGAGTGAAACTATATCATGATTCTTATATAAAGTACTTATCTTCAATTAGTAACTTAACTAAACAAATTAGTTTAAGTATAAGATTTAGGTTTTGATCATTTTTTTTAGTAGCTGTAAAATACAAGAACTGTAATCACATATTTACAGTAAAAATAAAACAAAGATCAAAACTCGAATAACTCGAATTGTAAACTTGAACTTATAAATTGAAACAACATGCAAAGCTATGATTTTTAAGACAAAAATCATAAATTTTAATCCCATGTTTACAGAGAATATTGTTATTGAACCAAAATTGCCTTTATATGAATATCAGATAATTCAATCAATAATCGTCGATGAAATTTGACATCAAGCTTGTGTATTGATTCTAGATCACTAGAAAAATGCCAAAAAAAATTATGAATGCAAGATTTTTGAGGATTGGTTGAAAGTAGGGTTTATGGGTCTGTATTTTTGGGTTCAGTTCATTGATCCACGCGACGTCTTAGCTCGACTGAGTGACGTGAGATTTTAGGAGGTGTTGGAGAGTGTTGATGGCAAGTTACGGTCGAAGCCACGTCGTCTCAGGTGATCGAGATAGCGAGAATGAAGTGATTTTGTCCATCGTGTTTATGGAACAGTTCGACTTTTCAGGCTTTTTCTGATTTCGACTTTATCGTGTATTCCTGGGTTTTATGTTCGAGTGAGGGGATGGCGTGTGACTTCTTGATGGCGTCGTGTGGCGCCGGAACGGCGGTGAACTGCCGTGCACGTGCACGGCGGCGGGGAAGAGTCTGGGCATTTTCGACTCGTGAGAAACCCGAGTTGGTTCGCGTGTTGCTTCGAGTTTTGCTGGGTCGAGTTTCGAATAGGCGTGCGTGTATATTAATAGTTTTATTAAAACTTAAGCTTTAGAAAAAAGAAACAAAAAAAAGAAACAGAAGAAGATGGAACAGGGGGAGAAGAAAAGTGATGCAGGAAGGAACGCGAGAGAAGCTCTGGGAATCTCGAGTTTGACCCGTGTTAGATGCGAGGTTTGTTTCGGGTTTTGATTACAGAGGTTTGCCAACTTTATTAAGTTAAAGTATATAGTTATGTAATCTAAGTATTAATCAAGTTGATAATGTGTACAAACTGGTTAATACAAGAAGAACTTTAAAGTTTACAGAAAACGAAGAAGAGTAATTAAGTTAATTTCAAATTAAATTAAGAATGCAATCAATTTTATAAATAATTTAATAAGTAGTTCCAAATGTAATTAAATTTATAATTAAAGATTTTAATGATAATCTTGTAGAAAATCATTTGTAATTAAGAATTTAATTAATCATTTGAAGTCGACTAATTAACAAATCGTAGTTAACGAATTAATTAAATAATTAATTAATGATTAAACGGATAAGTTAATTAATAATTAATGGTTAATTAAGCAATTAATAATAATTAAATGTGTAATTGAGTTTTATAAATCAATAATTAAGGTTATTGATTAGTAATAAGAATAATTAATTAACTAAAAGAATGATTAATTAAGTAATTAATGAATTGAAGTAAGATAATTAATTAGTAATTGATTAAGCAAGAATAAAATATAATTTACTCTTGAGTATGCAATTAAGTTTAAAATAAATCAAACTAAATGTTGATATGAATCGATGATTCTATTTGATTGCCTCGGATGTTTATTTATATCCTGTGATGTTCTGTGATATTCTGGATATATCTATGATGATTGTGTATGATTTATCTGTATTAAATTGCTATATGATTTATCTGATGTTAATTATCTGTGTTAAATTTCTATATGAATTCAATTGTTGAATTTAAATTGTATAAGTTAATTAGACAACTTGGCCTTTAAAATGGCGTTTGGATTTCGATGAGACCGGGATCGGGTATCGATTTGATATTCCGAAAACCACATCGATCCAAATTAAACGTTAGGTCGTGAAATCTCAAGTGAAGATCGAGATGGTGTTTTCAGAATGCAAGGGTTATCGTCGATAACTCTGAGGGTGATTCCAAAACGAGTGTAACGAGATTATGCCTTCGGTTTTGTTCGAACCCGGAATGAACTTGTATGGATTGAATGCTTTCAGCACATCGTCAGGCGGACGATGAGCATTCTAAGAAATATGTTCTATAAAGGCAAACGCAGCCTCAAGCCTCATCAACCGGGAATGGCTAAAACAGGGGATGTGCAGCAAGGTTAGGTGGGTCATGCCCAAGCAGGACGAGATATACCCCTGTCTAGATGTCCCTTTTATTCGGATGTGTGGGCGGTTGGTCTGCAGCCAACTGCGGGGTTATCTTGTTCGAGACTGTTCAGTAAGGAATGGTTCCGGCCTTGTGTTGCAGGGGAGTTAGGGTGGATCCTCGGTACGGTGATCTAGGCCACGTACTGTGACGGGCGGTACCCTAGTAGCCCTGCCATTGTATGAGATCCAATTTCCAATAAGCGCCGTACGTTTTGATTGTGCCCAACTACGTTGGAATGTGAGATGTAAGCATTTCAGCTATTTTTGTATTTTACTTGAAAACCCTAGACACTATTATAATATCATTGAATTTCCTATAAAATAGTTTGGTTAGCGTAAGGTAAAAACTTACCCGTATTTATGTGTGGGAAGTCTTACGTGATACCTTTATTTTAAATGATTTTCAAAGTTAAACAACTTTAACCTGTTTACTCATACCAGACCCATGTATGACCCGGAGTTTATATTTTGTTTTTCATAAACTCTTGGGTACTCAAATTTTTATGAGTAGCCAAGTGATAGGTATTCAGAGTATAGAGTTTTCTGGAGGAGTTGGAGCAGAAGACCAGACGTTTGTAGCTATATATAGTTCCGTTGTGTTAGTTAGTTTATGATATTTGAGATGTATGTTCTGACAGATATGTATATGATAGTCATGTTGTATGATATGGTATAACTCTGATGTATATATAACTATGTAGTAGTTATGTTGGTATATTATATTTTATTCCATTCCGCTATGAGATTCTGATATTGTTATTCTTTCTTTCTATTCTTTTCTATTTCTACCCCTTTCTTTCTTATTGATGACACGTCTTCCTGGGCGTAGGAAGTCGGGTGGTCACAGCTGGTATCAGAGCATTAGGTTGAGCGAGTACCTATGCTCTGGAATAATATTTATCTTGAGAGTGCGTATTTGTATTTTCATATAAATATATAATACCTATCTAAATTTGTTGGCCATTTGAACAGGTAACCCAACATGAGTTCTGGAAGGAGAGGCAGAGTTAGGGCCAGTACTTCGATTGATAATGGTCGAAGTCAAATTGCTAGAGAGGTTGTAAATCCAGTACCGCCTCCAGTTAGTCTTGCAGCCTTATGTAAAGATTTTATCGATCTTGGAGGCCAATCATTTAAAGGGTCAGAATCGATAATTGAAGTTCAAGCCTGGCTACGGTCGTGTGAGCGTATTTTTAAGAGGATGAGATTGTCGGATGATCAGAAGAGGGATATGGCATCGTGGCAATTGCAGGGAGGCGTGGCAGCATGGTGGGATGCAACAATTGCAAATATTCTTGAAGAAGATATATCATGGGAAAGATTTAAGGAGTTATTTGAGGAGAAGTTTGTGCCGACAGCAAGGAAAACTCAATTGTACCAGGATTTTCTGAATTTGAAGCAGGGAAGCATGACTATTTCTGAGTATGAGACCAGATTCAACGAACTTTCGTGTTATGGATCAGGACTCATTGATACTCCCCTCAAGAAGAATGAAAAGTTTGTGCAAGGATTAAGGTCCGAATTCCAGAATAAGATGACGGTGCTCTTGAAAGGATCTTTTGTTGATTTGGTTGATATGGCATCGAGGTATGAAGATTTGATGAGCAAGAAATTGGAGGCAATGACAAAAGTTTCGAGGGGGAATTCCGTTAACCCAAATAAAAGAAAGTTTAATCCACTTTGGAAAAGGCAAGCCAAGGGAAAGAAATCGGGAGGAAGCAATAACGGACCACGTAAGTATTATAATTATCAGCAAATTGGACATTTGGCAGATCAGTGTTCTCAAGGAGGATCTCAGCAACAGCAACGACAGAGTGATCCAGGATTGGCAGTAGTCCAGAGATCGTTGTGTTTTAATTGTCGTCAACCCGGTCATATGATTAAGAATTGTCCACTTTTGCAGAGGACACTGCAGGATAAAGTTTTTGCTTTGGAAGCTGGTTCATCTTCTTCTTCTCAAGGAAAAGGTGTTTTGGAAGGTACCTTACTCTTAGACGGCAAATATATTAAAGTTTTGTTTGATTCAGGTGCATCTTTGAGTTTCATATCTCAGGAATCGGTATAAAAGTTTTCTCTTAAACCTAGTACTATGGATCGACCCATTATTGTATCTAATCCTATTGGTGGAGCAACAAAATTGGATACAATCTGTAAGGACTTGAAGCTTTCTTATTTTTCCCACAGTTTCTCTTGTGACCCGTATGTGTTAAATTTTAAAGGATTTGATCTTATTTTGGGAATGGATTGGCTCGATAAGTATAAAGCAGTCCTAAGTTGTGATGAGAGGACAGTTTCATTGGAGACTGATTTAGGTAGGATTGCCAAAGTGTCGTGCGATAGTTCTGGATTTCACTTGAGTAGTCTTTTGCTAGGAGTTGAGACTTCTCAAGAGAAAGTTGAAGAAATCGATGTGGTTCAAGATTTTCCAGATGTTTTTGAAGAAGTTAAGTGTCTACTGCCTCATCGAAAGATTGAGTTTCGTATTGATTTGATTCCAGGAGAAGTACTGGTGATTCAACCTAGTAGGAGAATGCCTCCTAGAGAAAGAGAAGAGTTGATTAAGCAGACGCAAGATCTTTTGGAGAAGGGTTTGATTAGACCCATTTTTTCTTGTTGGGGCTCTGCTGCGGTGTTTGTCACCAACTCGGATGGTTCACTAAGGTTCTGTGTTGATTATAGAGAATTGAACAAAGTTACCATTCGAAATAAATATCCTTTTCCTCGCATTGATGATCTTTTTGACCAGTTGCATGGAGCTTCTATCTTTTCTCAACTATATCTAGCTTCAGGTTTCCATCAATTGAGAGTAGCTGAAGATAGTATTCCCTTGACAGTATTTAGGGGACCGAATTGTTTTTATGAGTGGTTGGTTATGCTGTTCGGGTTAACCAACGCACCAGCCTATTTTGTTGATCTTATGAACCGAGTCTTTAGAGATGTGTTGAATAAGTTCGTGCTAGTATTCATTGATGATATCTTGGTCTACTCCAAATCGGAAGAAGAGCACAAGTAACATTTGAGAATTGTATTGGAGACTCTAAGGAAGCATGTGTTGAAGGAAAAGTTTTCAAGGTGCCATTTTTGGAAATCAGAAGTTAAATTTTTAGGACACATTGTTTCTGGTGAAGGCATTTCAGTAGATCCAGCAAAGGTTGAAACTATTTTGCAATGGAAACAGCCGGAGACACCAACTGAAGTTCGCAGTTTTTTGAGTTTGGCTGGCTACTGCAGAAAATTTATTAAGGATTAGTCCAAAATTTCTTCGCATCCGACTAAGCTGACTAGGAAAGGAGCTAAATTCAAGTGGATACCTCAGTGTGAAGAAGCTTTTCAGGAATTGAAGACAAGTCTAACTAGTGCACCAGTACTTGCTATTCCGGATGGAAAGAGCAAATTTGAAGTTTATACGGATGCATGTTTAGTTGGATTGGGTGCAGTTCTGATGCAGAACGGCAGAGTAATTGCGTATGCTGGTCGACAATTGAAGTCCCATGAGAAGAACTATGCTACGCATGATCTAGAACTGTTAGCTATTGTTTTTGCTTTGAAGATATGGAGACATTATCTTTTGGGAGAAAAGTTTGAGTTATTCACGGATCACAAACCGTTGAAATATATTTTCTCTTAAAAAGATCTTAATTTGAGACAACAGAGATGGGTCGAATTTTTGGCATCTTGTGATCTGGATATTTTGTATACTCCGGGGAAAGCGAATGTCGTGGCTGATGCTCTTAGTAGAAATGCAGTTTTATCTCTTTTGGAAGTCGTTCCATCTCTCCAAGAAAGGATCATTGGTAAGCAAACGGAGGATAAAACTTTTGAGGAAATAATTCTTGGGACTAAAGACGGTTGATATTCGGATTTCAAGATAGATGATCAAAGTGCTTTAAGGATTAATGGTCGGTTGTGTGTGCCTAATATTGATGGACTGAGGCAAGAAGTCTTAGCTGAGTGTCATCGTTCCAAATTGAATATTCACTCGGGAATTTCGAAGATGTATAAAGATATGAGGAGAGTTTTCTGGTGGCAGAGTATGAAGAAGGATGTAGCTGCTTTTGTAAATAGTTGTGCCATTTGTCAGCAAGTGAAGGGAGATCAACAAAAGTCTGTCGGACTATTGCAACCTTTGGAAATTCTAGATTGGAAGTGGGAGATGATCTCGATGGACTTCATCGACGGTTTGCCTAGAACCAGGAAAGAAAATGAAGGAATATGGGTTATTGTTGATCGTTTAGCGAAGAGTGCCCATTTTATTCCGTTTAAGGCAACTCGTACTGCAGTTTTCTTGGTAGAAATTTTCTTAAAGGAGATAGTCAGATTGCATGGTGTTCCTGTTAGCATAGTAAGTGACCGTGATCCTATTTTCACTAGTAAATTCTGGGAATCTCTGCAATCAGCAATGGGAACAAGTTTGAGATTAAGTACAGCCTATCATCCTCAAACGGACGGACAAACGGAGAGACTTAATCGTATTTTGGAAGAAAGGCTGCGAGCTTGTATATTGGATTTTGGTGGATCATGGGAAGACCATCTTCATTTAGTGGAATTTTCCTATAATAACAGTTATCAAGCGAGTATTAAAATGGCTCCTTATGAAGCTCTGTATGGAAGGCCGTGTAGATCCCCATCTTGTTGGACTGAATCGAATGATCGACTTGTACTCGGACCCGATCTTATTCGTTAAGCTTCTGCGAAGGTTGAGCTTATCAAGAAAAGGATGAAAGTTGCTCAGGATCGTTAGAAGAAATATACTGATAAGAGACGAAGACCATTGGAATTTGAGATCGGAGATTTAGTTTTTATCAAAGTTTCCCCAATCAAAGGTGCTATATGATTTGGAAAGACGGGAAAACTTACTCCAAGATATATCGGTCCATTCCGAGTGTTGGAAAGAATTGGAACTGTAGCCTACAGGATTGAATTGCCAGAAAGGATGTCTGGAATTCACAATGTATTTCATATGTCTCAAGTGAGGAAATATATTCATGACCCATCATTAGTGGTAGAACCGGTTGTTCAGGAAGATTTAGAAGTAGAACCCAACTTGACTGTGGTTAGAGATCCTGTTCAGATTGTAGATCAAGACAAGTAGCAGCTCAGGAACAAAGTGGTGAAACTCGTCAAGGTGCAATGTAGTGAGGATCCCAGAGATTGTACCTGGGAAACTCTTGATAGTTTTAGAAAAGCTTATCCAGATTTATGTCCGGATAACTAGAAATGTTGTTAGAATTGACTGTTTGATTGTTTGTTTTGTATGGATGATATGTATGTTTAGATTGTTAATATTAAGTTTTTTTGAAATTAACTGTTGTTTAAATTTCGGGGACGAAATTCTTTAAGGGGGAAGGAATGTGACATCCCGGAATTTTGACCCTATTATTATAATAAGTTTTTGATCAAATTTAAATAAAATATAATATTTTCATTTATAAATAAATAAGATGTTGGACATTTTTAGTTGTATATGTGTTATAAAGGAAATTTATAATTTCAAAATAGAAAATAGACTCTTTTAACAATATTCAAAATTAAATCTGTTTTATTCAATTAAATTAAAAGTTATGTATTAATGACATTTAATATCGGATATAAGAATGCAGTTAATAATAATAAGTACAATAATACAATTTTATTCATATTAAATATAAATATAAAATACACTAGTGAAAATACATTACAAATCAAATTTTGGAAAGATTAAACTTTAAATAAAAATAAGATTAAGTAGTGTTTCTTAACAACAATGTTTATAATTAAAATAAAATAAGCTTATAAATATTTAAAATAAGTATAACGTAAAATATAGTTGTAAACATAAGTCTACAAACATAAGTACATAAATATAACATATAAATCTGTCAAAAACAAATGTATAGTTTGTGTTTAAGTTATAAGATAATAAAACAAAAAGGAAAAACCATTGTATAATTACACTAGACAAACAAGGTTCTTTAAATATCTTTAAAACAAAATTTAACTTGTCTGCAAACATTACTTATATGTGAACATAAGAGAACAAGTATTCATATCAAGATAATAAAAGAAA
This sequence comes from Allium cepa, assembly GCA_030765085.1. Taxonomy (NCBI): domain Eukaryota; kingdom Viridiplantae; phylum Streptophyta; class Magnoliopsida; order Asparagales; family Amaryllidaceae; genus Allium; species Allium cepa. The sequence continues at coordinate 53,633,008 of CM060935.1, read as the reverse complement.
AATCTTGTACAAAATGTTTATGTCAACTAATACTAATTAGTGTAAACCCATATGAAACATATTAGTACAAACATAAGCCTGCAATATCTTTGTACAAATGTTTGTGTCAGCAAACATTATGATATGTTAACATATATGTTAACACAAACATTAATTAGCCACCTTATATCTGAAACAAAATATCTTCTAGCCGAAATACTTATTTATCTCAGGCCTGAGTACATAGAAAATAAAGCAAGATATTATATCAGCAAAGCTTGTTCCAGAAGACTTTTTGTTCAAAGTTATAAATATGTATTCATCCGTTCTTATTCTTTAGCTCATTTGTAACTGATAAAGCAAAAGAAAAAAATAAAACAAAACTTTATATTCTCAAGCTTAATCAAATTCAAGCAAAAAGGGGAAGTTACAGGAACTCAATTCTTCAAACAGCAGTATTCTTGCATCATCCAACTAGCCTCTGTTTTCAACAGTTTTTGGTGAGTAAACAGTTTTAAAATCTAACTTTTAACAAGTAATTTGTGAAGAATTGATATGTTGATGTGTGATATTTGGAATGTTGCTATTCACTGTAAGTTATGCATGTTCTGTCCTTACAGGTTTCAAACTTTTGCTGAGGCATAGAAAGAGTGAAACTATATCATGATTCTTATATAAAATGCTTATCTTCAATTAGTAACTTAACTAAACAAATTAGTTTAAGTATAAGATTTAGGTTTTGATCAATTTTTTTAGTAGCTGTAAAATACAAGAACTGTAATCACATATTTACAGTAAAAATAAAACAAAGATCAGAACTCGAATAACTCGAATTGTAAACTTGAACTTATAAATTGAAACAACATGCAAAGCTATGATTTTTAAGACAAAAATCATAAATTTTAATCCCATATTTACAGAGCAGATTGTTATTGAACCAAAATTGCTTTTGTATGAATATTAGATAATTCAATCAATAATCGTTGATGAAATTTGACATGAAGCTTGTGTATTGATTCTAGATCACTAGAAAAATGCTAAAAAAATTTATGAATGCAAGATTTTTAAGGATTGGTTGAAAGTAGGGTTTATGGGTCTGTATTTTTGGGTTCAGTTCATTCGGTCCACGCGACGCCTTAGCTCGACCGAGTGACGTGAGATTTTGGGAGGTGCTGGAGAGCGTTGATGGCAAGTTACGGCCGAAGCCACGTCGTCTCAGGTGATCGAGATAGGGAGAATGAAGTGATTTTGTCCATCGTGTTTATGGAACAGTTCGACTTTTTAGGCTTTTTCTGATTTCGACTTTATCGTGTATTCCTGGATTTTGTATTCGAGTGAGGGGATGGCGTGTGACTTGTTGATGGCGTCGTGTGGCGCCGGAACGGTGGTGAACCGCCGTGCACGTGCACGGTGGCGGGGAAGAGTCTGGGCATTTTCGACTCGTGAGAAACGCGAGTTGGTTCGCGCGTTGCTTCGAGTTTTGCTGGGTCGAGTTTCGAATAGGCGCACATGTGTATTAATAGATTTATTAAAACTTAAGCTTTAGAAAAAAAACAAAAAAAAGAAACAGAAGAAGATGGAACAGGGGGAGAAGAAAAAGGATGCTGGAAGGAACGCGAGAGAAGCTCTGGGAATCTCGAGTTTGACCCATGTTAGATGCAAGGTTTGCTTCGGGTTTTGATTACAGAGGTTTGCCAACTTTATTAAGTTAAAGCATATAGTTATGTAAGTTAAGTATTAATCAAGTTGATAATGTTTACAAACTGGTTAATACAAGAAGAACTTAAAGTTTTGCAGAAAACAAAGAAGTGTAATTAAGTTAATTTCAAAGTAAATTAAGAATGTAATCAATTTTTTAAATAATTTAATAAGTAGTTCCAAATGTAATTAAATTTATTATTAAAGATTTTAATGATAATCTTGTATAAAATCATTTGTAATTAAGAATTTAATTAATCATTTGAAGTCGACTAATTAACAAATCGTAGTTAACGAATTAATTAAATAATTAATTAATGATTAAACGGATAAGTTAATTAATAATTAATGGTTAATTAAGCAATTAATAATAATTAAATGTGTAATTGAGTTTTATAAATCAATAATTAAGGTTATTGATTAGTAATAAGAATAATTAATTAATTAAAAGAATGATTAATTAAGTAATTAATGAATTGAAGTAAGATAATTAATTAGTAACTGATTAAGCAAGAATAAAATGTAATTTACTCTTGAGTATGCAATTAAATTTAAAATAAATCAAACTAAATGTTGATATGAATCGATGATTCTATTTAATTGCCTCGGATGTTTATTTATATCCTGTGATGTTCTGTGATATTCTGGATATATCTGTGGTGATTGTGTATGATTTATCTGTATTAAATTGCTATATGATTTATCTGATGTTATTTATCTGTGTTAAATTGCTATATGAATTCAATTGTTGAATTTAAATTGTATAAGTTAATTAGACAACTTGGCCTTTAAAATGGCGTTTGGATTTCGATGAGACCGGGATCGGGTATCGATTTGATATTCCGAAAACCACATCGATCCAAATTAAACGTTAGGTCGTGAAATATCAAGTGAAGATCGAGATGGTGTTTTCAGAATGCAAGGGTTATCGTCGTTAACTCTGAAGGTGATTCCAAAATGAGTGTAACGAGATAATGCCTTCGGTTTTGTTCGAACCTGGAACGAACTTGTATGGATTGAATGCTTTCAGAACATCGTCAGGCAGACGATGAGCATTCTAAGAAATATGTTCTACAAAAGTAAACGCAGCCTCAGGCCTCATCAACCGGGAATGGTTAAAACAGGGGATGTGCAGCAAGGTTAGGTGGGTCATGCCCAAGCAGGACGAGATATACCCCTGTCTAGATGTCCCTTTTATTCGGCTGTGTGGGCGGTTGGTCTGCAGCCAACTGCAGGGTTATCTTGTTCGGGACTGTTCAATAAGGAATGATTCCGGCCTTGTGTTGCAGGGGAGTTAGGGTGGCTCCTCGGTACGGTGATCTAGGCCACGTACTGTGAAGGGCGGTACCCCAGTAGCCCTGCCATTGTATGGGATCCAATTTCCAATAAGCGCCGTACGTTTTGATTGTGCCCAACTACGTTGGAATGTGAGATGTAAGCATTTCAGCTATTTCTGTATTTTACTTGAAAACCCTAGACACTATTATAATATCATTGAATTTCCTATAAAATGTTTTGGTTAGCGTAAGGTAAAAACTTACCCGTATTTATGTGTGGGAAGTCTTACGTGATACCTTTATTTTAAATGATTTTCAAAGTTAAACAACTTTAACCTGTTTACTCATACCAGACCCATGTCTGACCCGGATTTTATATTTTGTTTTTCATAAACTCTTGGGTACTCAAATTTTTATGAGTAGCCAAGTGATAGGTATTCGGATTATAGAGTTTTCTGGAGGAGTTGGAGCAGAAGACCAGACGTTTGTAGCTATCTATAGTTCCGCTGTGTTAGTTAGTTTATGATATTTGAGATGTATGTTCTGATAGATATGTATATGATAGTCATGTTGTATGATATGGTATAGCTCTGATGTATATATAACTATGTAATAGTTATGTTGATTCTGATATTGTTATTCTTTCTTTCTATTCTTTTCTATTTCTACCCCTTTCTTTCTTATTGATGACACGTCTTCCTGGGCGTAGGAAGTCGGGTGGTCACATACAGTAATTAACCCTTAATTACTTCATTAATTAATTAACTATAATTAATTACATTAACCCATAATTAATTAATTAATTAATTATTAAATCATCACTTGTATTGATTAATTATCCTTGATTAATCACATTTATCAACCCTTAATTACTTTCATCAATTGCATTAATTAATGGTCCTCTAATTACTTTTTATTTAACTACTCTTTTGATTAATCACATTTAGCAATTAATCTTTAATTAATCACATTCATTAATCAACCTTGATTAATTATATTTAGTAATTACCTATTCTTAATTACTTTCATTACTTAATTAACTTCTAAATAAATTTTATTAATAAATTCTTTAATTAATTACACTAAGTAATTAATTTAATTACTTCTACTAAGTAATTGTCCTTCTTATTAATTACACAAAGTAATTAAACCCAAACTACTTCCATTAATTAATTATCCTTCAATTAATTACTTCCAGTAATTACCCAATAATTACTTCACTAAGTAACTACACTTTATAAATCACATTAAGTAATTATACTTAACCAATTCGACAAATGATTAACCTTAATTAATTAATCTAATTAATTATCTTAAATTAATCACATTATTTAATCAATTCATAATCCATAGTTAATGATCTTTACACTAATAATTAACAATTCTTTAATTACTTTCCTTAAGTAATTAAACTTTAATTAACCATTATCAATTACAGATTAATTAATTCTTAATTACCAGTTAATTAATCTCTAATTACTTAATTAGTTAACCTCTAATTATAAATTAATTATTCCTTAATTATCAATTAATTAATCTTCTAATTGATCATAACCCTAATTATAAATTAATTTATTATTAATCATTAATTTATTAATTTATTAATTACTCATTAATTACCTTATTAATAAATTAATCTTAAATCATTAAATTTTAATTAACTTTAAGATAAAACATTTTCCTTATTAATGACTTAATTATAATAAATCATATTTAAACATTTAATTTTAAAATTAATTTACTAATTAAATCATTAAATTTTGGATTTAAAATAAATCAAGTTAGATAAGTTTTAAACATTTATTTTAACATTTAAACCTTTTATAACTTGTTTAAAGCATTTTACTTGGAAAATAAATTTATTTTTAAACATACGTAAATCGTTAAACTTGTTTAAAACCTTTTTCCTTTTGAAAACTAGTTATTTTAATAACTTTAAAACCTTTTAAAAACTTGAGTTCTTAGCCTTTAAAACCTAGTTTGCAATTTCTTTTTAAACCTTAAACTTGGCTAAATTTTTGCTATAAACTTGCATTAATTTATAACTTTTCAAACCTAGTTATCTTTTATAATTAAAACCTTGTTGCTTAACAAAATCAAACTCGAGGCTAACATCAACACTTCCTTGACCAAACCCAGTGAAAAACGTGAGCACTCGCGAATCCCACTACTTCGAGCCGCACTGCAATTCGCACGAGCCCAACACCGAGGATCTCACCATCATGCCAAAACTCAGACTTCACTAGTAGCTAATGTGCATGCGTACACGTGCACGTTGTTCCAGTCAACCCCGACCCTTGTCGAGACTACCTACATATTGACGATCATCTCGTCGACCTACCCAGCCTTCAGTTCCGACGAAGTCGAGAGGGAGACGAATTCAAGCCAAGCCAATGACTCCAGGAACCCAAAGGATCGACGAATAACCACCAAAACCAATGTCTCCGATCACCGTTTCCAATGCCGACCAACCAAAAGCCGTATCTCGCTCCGATGAACCTATAACCTCTATCGCGATCAGCTCCAGCACCCTCTCGGCGACGTAATTGCCATGAAAACCTTGACCACCCCAAATAGTCGATAAACCCTAAATCGCCCTTCTCAGGCCACCTCTGCCATCAAAAAAATTCCTACCCAATTTTCCTGAGTTTCCCTACTCCTCATCCTCCTTCAGCCTGTATCTCGATCGTTCCCTTGCTGCCGATCGACAACAATCGGCCAAGAAATGAAAATTAGTCATCACAGCATATCACCATAATCTCTACAACTAAAAATCCTGATTTTTCTCCCTAAATTCATCATCTACCATTACAAATCTGTTTATGGATTCGAATCATAAAATTAAAATGTTTGGTTTTTAAGCTATAATCAGATCATTACCGTATCTTTTTGTTTTTGAAATAATTTCTAAATATAAAACCTTGAACCTATTTTTAAAATAGTATTACACTGTTACAATCATTTCGCATTACCAATCCTAGCCTAAAATCAAATGTATAGGAAGATATGAATTTTTTCTAATACATTTGAAGCCTGTGATAAGAACAGAGATCATATATATATATATATGTGTGTGTGTGTGTGTGTGTGTGTGTGTGCGCGCGCGCGTTCACATCCATATATTCATGCAAACATTATATACTATATTACTACAAGATTTCATCACATGCATCAAAGTTAAATTACAGGTTTAAAACTGTTTTTAAAAGAAGGGTTTACTCACCTAAAAACAAAGGACATAGGACATGCTTTAAATTTCTGGAACTTGTTTTGATGCATTTGATTTTGAAACTGAAAATCTTGATTGTTGGTTGAATTGATTCTTGTTTGTTGAAACAGATGTTTGAATTTGCTGTTTGAATTTGAATTTATGTTGAGTTGAATTCCTTGCTTGATCTTAGGTTGAAGAAAGTGTTACAGGCTTTGGTTTTCATCTTGAAAATGATTTACAGGCTATTGGGTTTGATTAGCCTCTGGTTTGAGAAAGGATTAATTACAAGGTTTATTTTGAGTTATAGTATTTGAGTTTTTCTTAGCTTTTGAATTGAAGAGGATAGAAAAAGAATTGAAGGTAAGAAGCATATGTTTATATATGTTAAAATATGATTTATTAAAAATAAAAGAAAAATTAAAATCAAAAGTGACACTTGTTTAAAAACTTACCATTTGTCACTAGCATTTGCTTATCATTTAACAGTTGTTATAATCAAGCCTTTATATATTTACACTTGTCATTTAAGTAATTTTTATTTATTTTAAATGTTAATATAAAGCTTTATACTTAATTTACTAATTAATAAATACTTATCTAAATATATATATATACAAACTTCTTTAAAGAAAATATTATAAAACAAATTACATACAAATAAAATCATACAAATATTTTTAAATCTAAAATAATTTAAAAACCCTATCTTTTGAATTTCAAAATCAAATCTAAATTCAAATTCAAGTTAATTTTTTTTTAAGAAATCTAATTTAAAGTCATCTTATATATATATAACAACACATTAAATTTGAAAATAACAATTTTATTTTCTTAAAAATCTATTTATATCTATATATAAAAACAACACATTATTATTATTGTTTGAAAATAACAATTTTTTCAATTTTAAATAATTTATAAAAGGGATTATCTCATTATTTATAAATTACTTATATTACTAAATGAATTAATGTATCATATGTTTTGTGAATTGTATGTTAAACTTTGTATATATTTTCAAATCATATTTATCAAGCAATATTTAAAAAAAATAAAACAAATCTTTTTATTAATCTTATTTAAATCTAAACTTAAGCTAAAAAAATATATAAAACGAATAAACATTTACCTTATGTAATTTGAAACTATATGGTTAACTATTTAAATAACCTTTGAAAAGTTTTATATTAAATTAATCATAACTTCCAAATTACCAATATATATTAGAATTTGTAAACATGATTTTATTTTTAAATTCAAACCAAAGCTTTCTATTTACAATATATACAAATATATATACATTATAAATAGAAAACATTTTATTAACTTTAAGAGATAAAATGTTATCAATGGAATATTTATAAAAGAAGATTATTAAGTCAATTTAAATGCTTATTTACAAAGATTATTAAATAAATATTGCCCAAAATTATAGGTTATTACATTCCTCCCCCTTAAAATAATTTCGTCCCCGAAATTTAAAGCAAAGATAATTTAATAACCCATCAAAGATTTTAATTTCAAAACCACAAGCATATATTATCAACCATATGCTAATAAGCACCCAATTCACTCAATCAAACAAATCTAATGATCCTGACACAAATCAGGATAGACCTTCCTAACACTATCTAGAGTTTCCCAGGTATAAACACTGAGATACTCGTTTTGCTGAATCTAAACAATCTAAACTACTAGCTCCAGAGCTCCTTCTCACATCAATCTATAATCTGAACAGGGTATCAGGCCATAGTCAAGTCCGGCTCAACTACCAAATCCTTTGAAACTGCTGGTTCCATAAGCAGTGATGGATAATATACATACTCCATCAGAGATACGTGACGCACATTGAATACAAGTCTTCCAAACTGGCAATTCAATCTCATAGGCTAAAACACTTATCCCTACAAGAACATAGAAAGATCCCATATATCTCGGAGCTAGCTTTCCAGTCATACCAAATCTGATAGCTCCTTTGATTGGAGAAAACTTATCCAAAAATCAAACCTCCGACTTCGAAATCCAAATTCCACCGTCTCCTATCCACAAAACTCTACCGATGATCCTGGGCTGCCTTATTCCTTCCTGATCAGCTCAACCTTCGCTGATGCTTCTTGAAACAAACTGGACCAAAAATGAACCAACAAAATGATCCTCTCAAGATCAACCAAAATCAAGAACACAAAATCTACTCCACAATCATCAGTAGAAAACTAACTTCTCCTATTCAGAAAATTCAAAACAGGTGCACTCGCCAATCTCGCCTTCAGATCCTGAAAAAATTCCCGAAGAAACCTTTTAATCCAAGAAAACTGCAAACTTCCACGGAGTCTAGGGTTGCTTCCACTCTAGAACAGCTACTACCTTGCTTCCGCTGCGCAACTCTGATCTGGAGTAGATGAGAATGCTAATGGTGAACATGAGCACAAACTTGTCCAATACATCCCGAAAAATACGGTTCATTAGATCCATAAAGAGAAAACTCAGAAGTACCTCGAAATCCTAAGCTGCTTCACCAACCCTCTCTCTAGGAGCCATCCTTCTATTTAGTTGAACCTTTGGTATTACTCCTGGAATCCTAGTCGATATGAAAACTCAATCTCCAAATGCTATAGCAAACCTTGACTACTACGAAGACATCTAGAAAATCTCTGACAATTTCTATAACTCCTACCTTCCCTAGAGATGCCTCGATCCCTTGCAAAAAATTACCCAAGAGAACACTCAACTATCGCAAGTCACTTTTGCGATCAACCCAGCCTAATTTCCAAAGATACTGTTCTCTCTTTGCCAACCAGAACAGCTTATGCTTTCTAGCCAATCCATCGAAGAAATTGATCCACTCAGCTGCTTCTGAACTCCACCTCTAAAACACTGCTTAGCCAGACGACCGTCTTATCGGCACACAGAACACCTCGGAGCTGCACTGCTGACACAGATGCAAAAAATTCCTATCCAAAGATCTTCGAACCTCAAAGCCATATCATCCAATCCCACACAGCGTCTAGAGATGGGCAGACATCTCCTCAAGAAACTCGGGCCTCAAACCGAACACAACACCCTACTAAACTTAGTCTCATTACCGATGCCGACACACTTCCTTTAACTTGACGCAAAAGGAACATCTTCAGAAACACCCGTAGTCACTGCATCTCACCATGCAGCTGCTTCTTCCCGAAGTTGCCAAGATACCATCACTCGCTTCTGCTCATCTGACAGATCCAAACTCTTACTCGTCCAAACTTGCACTTCAATGATGGATTCTGAACCTTAAAAAAGGTTTCCTTCAGAGATTGGTGAAATCCTTACGCCATTACAAAGCTCACTCAAGGCGGTATTGGGGCTACAGCTTCGGCAGATACACTTCCAACCTCAACTCCCAGACTCCTTCCATTGGTAGTCGTGCTATACACACCACTACCCTTCCTACCTCTAGAGCTCATATTGGAAAACCCGAACAGATAGCCCAACAAATACGTAGAGAAATATATATACATATATATATATATATATATATATATATATATATCAAAATTACAAGTATGCTCTCTCAAGAAAGAAATCACTCCAAAGCCTAGGTATTCATTCAACCTAGCGCTCTGATACCAAATTTAATGGTCTAGGCTTTTCAACAATCGACAGCGGCCACTCTCTACCATGGCATATAGTGGTACCTTGAATTTGCTTTTATGGCCAGCCTCTCGACTCGCAACCAAACCAAGGCCTTATACTACATCAAAAGGACATGTAGGGGTAAGAGCCTCCCGTTCGCCACCAAACGCAAAGCGAAAATCCATTATCATGCTGTACTGAAGCAAATCCGATCCCGGTCTCACCGAAATCCAAAATGCTGTCTTTTAAAGCCAAGTTGTTTTAAGTTAAAACAATTCGATTCTATTATCTATATTCACACGGATAGATAATTCATATTATCACAAATAGATAATCCATATCATCACAATTCAACCAAAGCATCTCTTATCACATATCTCATATCAGAGATATCAAACAATCCAAGGCATTCAATATCATTCAGCCATCCATAAGCAAAGATTAATTAATCACACAACATCTAATTAATTTAAAATAAATTAAATTAATTACTCCCATTACCATAAATCCTACTTACTTAACCATTAATTAATTACATACCAATTAATTAATCACCCTTAAATTATCCATCTAAATTAAACATCCTTGATTAATTATTCTTTAATTACATTGAGTAATTAGCCTTTAAATTAATTACACAAATTAATTATCCTTAACCATTTACAATAAGTAATCTTTAATTACTTCATTAATTAATTAAATATAATTAATTACATTAACCAATAATTAATTAATTAATTATTACATCATCACCTATATTGATTAATTATCCTTGATTAATCACATTTATCAACCCTTAATTACTTTCATTAATTGCATTAATTAATGGTCATCTAATTACTTCTTATTTAATTACTCTTTTAATTAATCACATTTAATAATTAATCTTTAATTAATCACATTCATTAATCAACCTTGATGAATTATATTTAGTAATTAACTATTCTTAATTACTTTCGTTACTTAATTAACTTCTAAATAAATTTTATTAATAAATTCTTTAGTTAATTACACTAAGTAATTAATCCTTAGTTACTTCCACTGAGTAATTATCCTTCTTATTAATTACACAAAGTAATTAAACCTAAATTGCTTCCATTAATTAATTATCCTTCAATTAATTACATCCAGTAATTACCCATTAATCACTTCACTAAGTAATTACACTTTATAAATCACATTAAGTAATTATACTTAACCAATTCCACAAATGATTATCCTTAATTAATTAATCTAATTAATTATCTTAAATTAATCACATTAATTAATCATTTCATAATCCCTAGTTAATGATATTTACATTAATTATTAAAAATTCTTTAAATACTTTCCTTAAGTAATTAAATTTTAATTAACAATTATTGATTACAAATTAATTAATTATTAATTACCAGTTAATTAATCTCTAATTACTTTATTAGTTAACCTCTAATTATAAATTAATTATTTCTTAATTATCAATTAATTAATCTTTTAATTGGTCATAATCCTAATTATAAATTAATTTATTCTTAATCATTAATTTATTAATTCATTAATTACTCATTAATTACCTTATTAATAAATTAATCTTAAATCATTAAATCTTAATTAACTTTAAGATAAAACATTTTCATTATTAATGACTTAATTATGTAAATCATATTTAAAACATTTGATTTTAAAATTAACTTACTAATTAAATCATTAAATTTTAGATTTAAAATAACAAAATTAAGTTGAACAAGTTTTAAACATTTACTTTAACATTTAAACCTTTTAAAACTTGTTTAAAGCATTTTAGTTGGTGTTTGCGTCAAAATTGACCACAAACACCCAATATCGTGAAAGCACCCGTTTATGAACACAAATCAGCAACAATCAATATAGAACTCAGATCTAAACAATAACAACCACAGTAATTCACAAATAACAATCATAAACACATGATTTATAGTGGTTCGGCGATCTTGCCTACGTCCACTCTGAAGCTTATGTCTTTATTGATTTACTTGATGATTTCAATCGATTACAACAGATTACAAATGATGATACCTCTCAAATGTGATTACAACAGCGATAATGAAGTATGGAATTTGATTCGGCAGAGTCTAGATCTTCAATGGCAGAAGATCCCCTTTTCTGAAGGCTTCAGGGTGCTATTTATAGGCGTTGGAGGCCCAGATCTCGCTTAAACTTCGAAAGACTTTTTCTAGCACGTGAGTGGGCCCATGCAACCGATCCCGCCAAATTTCAACTCGAGCTGAGATCGATTCGAAGTGATTTCGAATCCATCAAAAAATGATCCAATCGAGCTGAAATTCGGCAGGAACAATCTTTACGTTGTATGGAAGCTACTGTGAAAATTTCATTGCATTTGGATCAGCGGTTTAGGAGATATGATCGATTCAAGTTGTGGTTTTTTGTGAGGGCCGTTGTGTTCGACTCAATCACTTCGAATCCGTATATTCGAATCGATGGACGCACGTGGTACTGAAGTGTCGTGGCGCGCACTTCTCGCATCAACCCTGTTTTATCTCCGAGTTGACCGCTTCGCACCCATGGATTTCGCCTCGTTCGTATCGTGTGCCACGACCCAGTTCACATCAATGGATTCGAAATGGATCGATACGAAAGGGATCAAGACGAGCCGAGTGGATTCGAACAGGGCAGAATTTATGGATACAAAGGAATGATCTGGCATTCTTGATGGATGCGAGGACGATCGATACGAAGTAGTGCTTGGGCACGAGACCGATCGATTCGAAGTAGGGTATATGTTGATGGATTCGAAGTACTCCAGACTCGATGGATAAGAAACAATGCTTCAGCATGGATACGAACGTGCTCAGGGGATGCCCATCTGATGGATTCGAATCGATCGATTCGAAGTGATCAACATCACGTTATCGATCGATTCATACTCGATCGATTCGAAGCATGTGTAACCAACGGATTCGAACCCATGGATTCAAAGTGAGCATCTCCCCAACTTTTCGATGGGTTCGAACGACACTCCTTGGCTAACTTGCATCGATCATATCTCGTTCATACGACCTCCGATTAACCTGAAATTTGGAATGCTGGCTCCCATGACTTTGCTTTCCATGTCCTATCAGTTGTAGCCTGATCCGGGTTCGGACAAAATTCATCGATATCCATAGCGAAGTGAAGTACAACCAATCTCTGAGACGAACTGTCTTTTTTTTGACCGATCTTTTGGTATCACGGCTTTGCCAAAAAGCGGGATAACATTTGCCCCCCAAAATATGCCTTGCGGTAGGAAGGTGTGTTTTGTAATGCCGAGCTGGATGTTCATATCCTGTTGATGTCCTGCAAAGGAATTTATAGTTTTATGCGACCTTAAATAACGACCGTTCGGGATCGAGATATTTGAGATGAAGTGCGACCGTTCATGTTCAAGCGCCTAACTTCAAATGACGATCGTTCGGGATCGAACCATTTGAGGTGAAGTGCGACCGTGCGCGGTCAAGTGGCGGACCTCAAATGACGACCGTTCGCGATAGAGCCATTTGAGGTGAGGTGAGTTGTGCCATTCGGGGCGAGTTGTGACCGTTCGCAGTCGGGTGACGTTCGAGGCAAGTTGTGATCGTTCGTGATCGTGTGCCGTTCGAGGCGATTTTGTGACCGTTCGAGGTCGGGTGCCGTTCGTGGCGAATTGTGACCGTTCGATGTCGGGTGCCGTTCGTGGCGAATTGTGACCGTTCAAGGCGAGAAAGTGCGCCCGGGAGGGCTTGGTATTGTTGATATCAGGTTCACGTTCGAGTGGGTCCCTGGATCATTTGTCAGGACGGTTTATCGCCATCTCAGAGCATGCCTAAGGACCGTTCGCGACCCCGTACATATGTAAGTAGCTTAGCCATTTCAGAATTATCAGAATCAAATATCTATTCAACAGATGAGTTTTAAAATAGAAATGTCCAAACAAACAAAGTCCAAATGTCCAAATCAAAACAAAACAAAAGCAAAGCAAGGATGTCAAAGTGTAAGTTCCCACTACTAAACGTCAATGATCATTCAGAGCATGCCTGGAGAAAGTTCGCGATCTCGTACATGTGTAAATGATTTAATTGTGTTAGTGGAAGCTTACGACTTATTCATCGTTATTTTAATTAATTTATAACAAAACGATGTCCTGGTTCAGGGTCGCCTCTAGCTGATGTAGACGGTGGTCGCTCTGGTTCCACCACTGGAGTTCGTCTCCTCACATATTGAAGGAGCATACCGTTCCTGATATGTCCTTCTACCTCGTCCATTAGATGCCTACAATCATTAGTGTTATGACCGTTTAATTCATGAAATACACAAAACTTATCTGATCTTCTTTCGTCGGAAGTTGGATCCCTTCGCATTGGTCTACGATACGGAACTTGCTCCTTGGTATCCTGATAAATTCATTCCAGACTCTCATTCAGTTCGGTGTAAGTGGTGAATTGCGACTCCCTCCGTTGCCGCTTTGACCTGTCCCCGTCATTCTCAGTCTTTCTTTTACTTTTATCCTTGCCTGAGTCCTTTTCGAGAGACTTTTTGTCATTAAGTGCATAAACTTTTATTCCCTCTCCTTCCTCTCTTTCTGCATTCGCATCCTCCAATTGTAAAAACTTTTCTGCCTCATGATAGAACTCTCCTAGATCCACGGGTGGATCCTTAGTTAATAAATTTTTGAACTCTGTTCCGTCAGCTATTCTGGATACAGCCGCCATCATAACCATGGATGGATCTGGTCGATCCACTGAAGCTGCTGCCGCATTGAATCGCGTCAGAAAACTCCTCAAAGTCTCTCCAGCCTTCTGTTTTAAAGTTGCCAACGTCATCACATTCTTGGGTCTTGTGATGTGGACCCCGAATTGCCTCATAAATCTCTCAATTAAATCACTCCACGTTCCGATGGATCCATTCTCCAATTTTCTAAACCACAATGCTGCAATATCCGCCAAGTACAATGGAAAGCACCAGGCCATAACCTCCTCTGATGCCCCCCAGCACTTCCATATGCCTTATATACATCGTTAGATGAACCGTGGGGTCCGTTCTTCCATCATACATGTCCAATGATGGTAACTTGAAATCCGGTGGGTTCCTAGCTTGTCTAATTATTGGATTAAAATGACTCCTATTAACATCCTTCAAATCTTTGTTTACCAAACCTCCTCTCATAGCTCTTCTAACCATCTCCGCCAACCTGTCATTGTCTCCGAGATGCAATCTTTGTTCATTACTTTCGACCTGCCCCCCGAGTCCACGAGGGAATTCCGGGATCTGCCCCCTTGACTGAGCGTTCACTCCTCTGCTGCTCCCAGGTTGTGCAGAAGCTCCTCTTTCTCCCTCCGAGATTGGACCAACGTTCTCCATAGGTGTGCCCCTTAGTTCAGGTGCCACGTCGGATGGTCCTGCTCCATTCTGGACTCCATCCGCTACTATATTCTGTGCCCCAAGCTGTCCTATCTGTTGAAATAAACTCTGTATTAACTCCTCTTGTTTCTTCAACATTGTCTCCATCTCGTCCCTAGTGATGAAGATCGACGGTTGATTCGCTCCTGAAGAAGCCTCTTGACTTCCTTGGTGTTCACTTCTCTTTGGCCTTTGTTTCTTACTTGTTTGTCTCGTCATGGTTTCTCAAATCTAAACTTTCAAACTCTCTGAATCAACTTCTAATTGATAGATCTCCTAAATTAGCATTCTCAGTGAAGGCACCAAAATGTTTGCGTCAAAATTGACCACAAACACCCAATATCGTGAAAGCACCCGTTTATGAACACAAATCAGCAACAATCAATATAGAACTCAGATCTAAACAATAACAACCATAGTAATTCACAAATAACAATCATAAACACAGGATTTATAGTGGTTCGGCGATCTTGCCTACGTCCACTCTGAAGCTTATGTCTTTATTGATTTACTTGATGATTTCAATCGATCACAACAGATTACAACTGATGATAGCTCTCAAATCTGATTACAACAGCGATAATGAAGTATGGAATTTGATTCGGCAGAGTCTGGATTTTCAATGGAGGAAGATCCCCTTTTCTGAAGGCTTCAAGGTGCTATTTATAGGCGTTGGATGCCCAGATCTCGCTCAAACTTCGGGAGACTTTTTCTGGCACGTGAGTGGGCCCACGCAGCCGATCCCGCCAAGTTTCGACTCGATCTAAGATCGATTCGAAGTGATTTCGAATCCATCAAAAAATGATCCAATCGAGCTGAAATTTGGCAGGAACAATCTTTACGTTGTATGGAAGCTACTGTGAAAATTTCATTGCATTTGGATCAGCGGTTTAGGGGATATGATCGATTCAAGTTGTGGTTTTTCGTGAGGGCCGTTGCGTTCAACTCGATCACTTCGAATCCGTATATTCGAATCGATGGACGCACGTGGTACTGAAGTGTCGTGGCGCGCACTCCTCGCACCAACCCTGTTTTCACCTATGGATTTCGCCTCGTTCGTATCGTGTGCCACGACCCAGTTCGCATCAATGGATTCGAAATGGATCGATACGAAGGGGATCAAGACGAGCCGAGTGGATTCGAACAGGGCAGAATTTATGGATATGAAGGAATGATCTGGCATTCTTGATGGATGCGAGGACGATCGATACGAAGTAGTGCTTGGGCACGAGACCGATCGATTCGAAGTAGGGTATATGGTGATGGATTCGAAGTGCTCCGGACTCGATGGATACGAAACAGTGCTTCAGCATGGATACGAACGTGCTCAGGGGATGCCCATCTGATGGATTCGAATCGATCGATTCGAAGTGATCAACATCACGTTATCGATCGATTCGAACTCGATCGATTCGAAGCATGTGTAAACCAACGGATTCGAACAAGACAATTAGTGATGGATTCGAACCCATGGATTCGAAGTGAGCATCTCCCCAACTTTTCGATGGGTTCGAACGACACTCCTTGGCTAACTTGCATCGATCATATCTCGTTCGTACGACCTCCGATTAATCTGAAATTTGGAATGCTGGCTCCCATGACTTTGCTTGCCGTGTCCTATCAGTTGTAGCCTGATCTGGGCTCGGACAAAATTCATCGATATCCATAGCGAAGTGAAGTACAACCAATCTCTAAGACGAACTGTCTTTTGTTTTTGACCGATCTTTTGGTATCACGGCTTTGCCAAAAAGCGGGATAACACTTGGAAAATAATATTTTTTTAAATGTACTTAAATCTTTAAACTTGTTTAGAACCTTTTTCCTTTTGAAAAATAGTTATTTTAATAACTTTAAAAACTTTTAAAAACTTGAGTTCTTAGCTTTTAAAACCTAGTTCACAGTTTCTTTTTAAACCTTAAACTTGGTTAAATTTTGCTATAAACTTGCACTAGTTTATAACTTTTCAAACCTGGTTATCTTTTACAATTAAAACCTTGCTGCTTAACGAAATCAAACCCAAGCCTAACATCAACACTCCCCTGAACAAACCCTGAGAAAAATACGAGCACTCGCGAATCCTGCTACTTCGAGTCGCCCAACAATTTGCATGAGCCCTACCCAGCCTTCAGTTCTGACGAAGTTGAGAGGTAGACGAATTCGAGCCAAGCCAACGACTCTAGGAACCCAAAGGATCGATGAACAACCACCAAAACCAACATCTCCGATCACCGATTCCAACGCCGACCAACCCAAAGCCGTATCTCGCTCCGACGAACCTATACCCCTTATGCGATTAGCTCCGGCACCCTCGCGGCAGGGTAATTGCCATGAAAACCTCAACGACTCCAAACAGTCGATAAACCCTAAATCGCCCCTCTCTTGCCACCTCTACCATCAGAAAAATTCCTACCTAATTTTCCTGAGTTCCCCTACTCATCATCCTCCTCCAGCTTGAATCTCTATCGTTCCCTCGCCGCCGATCGAAGGAACGATCGACGACAATCAGCCAAGAACTGAAAATCAATCATCACAGCACACCATAATCTCTACACTAAAAATCCTGATTTTTCTCCCTAAGTTCATCATTAACCATTACAAATCTGTTTATGGATTCGAATCATAAAATTTAAATGTTTGAATTTTAAGCTACACTCAAATCATTACTGTATCTTTTTATTTTTGGAATAATTTCTACATATAAAACCTTGAAACTATTTTTAAAATTAGTATTACACTGTTATAATCATTTCACATTTACAAATCCTAGCCTAAAATCAAATGTATGGGAAGATATGAATTCTTTTCTAATACATTTAAAGCATGTCATAAAAACAGAGATTATATATATATACACACACACACATTTTTATCGATATTTCACAGACATTTTACTGTGTGTGTGTATATATATATTTATATATATGCATTCACATCCATATATTTATGCAAACATTATATACTATATTACTACAAGATTTCATCACATGCATCAAAGTTAAATTACAGGTTTAAAACTGTTTTTAAAAGAAGGGTTACTGACCTAAAAACTAAGGACAGAGGACATGCTTTAAATTTCTGGAACTTGTTTTGATGCATTTGATTTTGAAACTGAAAATCTTGATTGTTGGTTGAATTGAATCTTATTTGTTGAAATAGAAGTTTGAATTTGCTTTTTGAATTTGAATTTATGTTGAGTTGAATTCCTTGCTTCATCTCAAGTTGAAGAAAGTGTTACTGGTTTTGGTTTTCATCTTGAAAATGATTTACAGGCTATTAGTTTTGATTAGCCTCTGGTTTGAGAAAGGATTGATTACAGGGTTTATTTTGAGTAATAATATTTGAATTTTTCTTAGATTTTGAATTGAAGAGGATAGAAAAAGAAATGAAGGCAAGAAGCACATGTTTATATAGGTTAAAATGTGATTTATTAAAAATAAAATAAAAATTAAAATCAAAAGTGACACTTGTTCAAAAACTTACCATTTGTCATTAACATTTGCTTATCATTTAACACTTGTTATAATCAAGCCTTTATATATTTACACATGTCATTTAATAATTTTTATTTATTTTAAATGTTAATATAAAGCTTTATACTTAATTTACTAATTAATAAATACTTATCTAAATATATATATATATATATACAAACTTCTTTAAAGAAAATGTTATGAAACAAATTATATACAAATAAAATCTTATACATATTTTAAATACCTATCTTTTGAATTTCAAAATTGAATCCAAATTCAAATTAAATTTTTAAAATAAAAATCCAATTTAAAGTCAACTTATATATATATATATATATATATATATATATATATAACAACACATTAAATTTGAAAATAAGAATTTTATTTTCTAAAAGATCTATTTATATCTATATATAAAAACAACACATTTTTATTATTGTCTGAAAATAAAAAATTTGTCAATTTTAAATAATTTATAAAAGAGATTATCTCATTATTTATAAATTACTTATATTACTAAATGAATTAATGTATCATATGTTTGTGAAATGTATTTTAAACCTTTTATATATTTTCAAATCATATTTATCAAGCAATATTTAAAAAAAACCCTTTTTGTTAATCTTATTTAAATCTAAACTTAAGCTAAAAAAATTAAAACAATAAACATTTACCTTAAGTAATTTGAAACTATATGGTTAACTATTTAAATAACCTTTGAAAAGTTTTATATTAAATTAATCATGACTTCCAAATTACCAATATATACTAGAATTTGAAAACATGATTTTATTTTTAAATTCAAACCAAAGCTTTTCTATTTACAATATATATAAATATATATACATTATAAATAGAAAACATTTTATTAACTTTAAGAAATAAAATTTTATCAATTGAATATTTATAAATGAAGATTATTAAATCAATTTAAATGCTTATTAACAAAGATTATTAAATAAATATTGTCCAAAATTCCAGGTCATCACACCATACATGCATAACCGTGAGGACTTTTAAATGAGAATCTTAGCACATAATCAAAAATACCAAGTAATTCACCCATGCATAACCGTGAGGACTTTTATATGAGAGTGAATACTTTGGATGTTTTTATTGCTTAAAAAATATAATAAATTGAAAAAACGAATGATTTCCTGTCTAAAATACCACATATTAACATACTTTATTGGATTTTGATGAGCGATGATCGATAAAAATACGATAGAAATAGAAATGGTCATGAAATTTTAGCCAACACAAAGTTCTATAACTCTTGTTTAAATTTCTAAAGAAGTTTACTAATTATACTGTCTCGAGTTATAATATATGATTAATATCAACACTCATCACTTTTTCAATCACTATTTATCTTTTCGATAATTAGTAGGGGTCAGATTAGTTAATGTAGTCATGTAAGATCAATTTAAAAAATAATTATCAATTTTTCTAAAATGACAAATCTGAAACAAAGGTCAGTAAAAAATGATATTATAGAAGGTGTTTTCTAAGAAAAATGCCTGCTATTTGAAAACTATTTGAAATGAAAAATATGCAGATAATTTCTTTGAAAAACATGATATATCTAATGAATATCTCAACATAACTTACGTTCCGCTAGCAATTTTTCTATCAACTAGATTACCAGTGTAATCTACATCTGAATTTTTCCTTCACTTGAGATTATCATTAATTGAATGTCATAGACCAGACTGTGAAGATTCGATAAATTTCTTAAATCATTTTTAACAACTTTTAAATGAAATTCTCTTAAATTTGAATTGAAGCCGTGCCATTGAACAAAAAGACCGTGAAAATAGAGTCGGCCAAATGTATCATCATCAACCAATAGAACACTATCATTAGTGCAAACTAATCTAAATGAAATAGTCCAAAGACTCGAGAGATTTTTAAAGTGTTCTTGACATAGGAATACAATTGGCCAACAATTTAAAAAAAAAAATCAGAATCATTATCATCATTCATCTCTTTATAACATAACTAGCTGATTTAAATTCAAATTGTGGTGCAGATTATCACATTTAATATACCGTTCAAAATAAATATACCATTACCAATTTTATCTTTACCGATAAATTTTCGTTGTTGCGCATTGTGCTTCTGCCACCTTTATACAAGGCTAAGGAACTTTGATTTGTTGCCCGTTGTGTGTCTAGAACAGCCAGAATCCAGATAACATTGTTGATGTTCCTTAGCCTGCCATAACATTTACATGATAAAAGATTTTTGTGACCTATTTGTTTTTATAGGTCCATGGTTGTTAGTGGCAGAAGATTTTGAAAAATCAATTTGTGGAGACCCAAAACTATTTATATAGGATCCTTTCGGCACCCAAATTTGTTTAACATTAAGGGATTTTATATTTATCCCTTTTGGAACCCAAATTGGTATGATTTTCACATTTTTCGGTCTATACCAACAAATATTTTGATTGTGTACAAATTTCTACAAATTGTGCACATAGAATTGACTTGTTTAATTCATTTCTAGCACGTTCAGATTGGTTATACCCAAGTCCTTGTCTAGCAATATTAGTTTTTTTCCCTAAAAACAGTTTGCACAAAAAATGGGCAAACACCTCCAAGTCGTATGATTATTTGATTATATATGGTTCTTAGCGATTTGGGTGATTTATGCGAATATAAAAAATAGATGGACTAAACTGCAAAAGACACACAGATTTATAGTGATTCGGCCAGAATGTGCCTACGTCCACTTTATATGTTATTCTCCTTTTCTGTTCAGATTACAAGTACAAAGATTTGATTACAAGGATCTGAAAGTTGTTTGAAAGTTCTATCCGTGCTTGAGCTCTCAAACTTGTTCCCCATTGTTGTACCCCTGCCCCTCTATTTATAGAGTGAGGCTGGGGTAGGGGTCTTGGATGTATATAACTTCTGGTGGGCCTGGGCTGATGCAATCTGGCATGACTAAGTTGATCCGGAACGTCTTGGTTCGGTGGAGAGTGGTATGTTGTTTGGAACGGTGGTAGGTTGGGAGTGAGTTTGGTTTGGTGGTGGTGGTCCGGCTAGGACTCGGAGATGGGCTGGTTCGGTGGTGAAGTGGTCCGGTAATGTGTGGAGGTAGGTTGGTTCGGTGGGACACGGTCCGGTGGTGAGTGAAGGTAGGTTGGTTCGGTGGGACATGGTCCGGTGGTGAGTGGATGGAGATGGTCCGGCTATGCTTTGGTCCGGTAGTTGTTGGAGGTGGATTGGTTCGGTAGGTGCTTGGTGCGGTAGGGAAGTGGTCCGGTGTCGAATTCCTTTCCTTTGGTTCAGTGGGGGTGGAGACGCCCCCAACATTTGCCCCCCAAAGTGGGGCATATGTCAGTATATGTCACGCTTTGTTTTAGCTTGGGGGATTCTCGCCCGGTCTTGTATGCCGGGCCAGTTGGTCCGGTTGTTGATTTTTGCCTATAAGTATTGGCCTTAGGCTTCCTTCATTCCTTACCCGCCGAATTGATTATAGTGCCGAACCAATTATAGTGCCGAATCGGTCTCATTTGCCGAACTATTTAAGGTACCGAATCAACTGATTGCCGAACCAGGTGAGTCTTTTTTTTTGCCGAATGATCTTATATTCTTGAATTACCGGATGCACTCGTGGATTCCGAGTACCGAATGAACTTGTGCTTGAATTGCCGAATGAGGACGAGGAAGTATGGTTGCCGAATGACCTTTGAGTTGGAACCATCGAACGAATTTTGGGAGTGTGAGTTCCGAATGGGGTCTCGGACTCGTGCCACCGAATGAAATCTAGTGTTTTGAATTATGGGTGAAGTTCCAGGCTTCACGTACTCGCTTTCTTAACTCTCTATATTTCTTGTTTTAACAGTTATGTTTTCCTGCTATCGCAGATAATGTCTCACAAAGTGGAAACTCGATCAGAAAAGAGAAAATCTACGGACAGAAGAGAGTCCCCTGTGATGCCCCCAGACCAGCAGGACCGGGACGACAGGGACCCACCCCGAGATCACTAGTGGACGGATATGGTCCTTAAGAGCTTCTGAACTCTCCTTCTGATTGCTTTCCGAGCTCTCTCAGAGAGGAGCAGCTTGATGTTATCTCCTGCTCCTTTGGGATTGATAGAGCATGCATGCTGCTACCAAGGAAGGGGGTCATGCCATATAATCCCCCTGAAGGATACTTTTCTTATAGTAGGTACCAGTGCATGTGTGGGGCCATTCCTCCAATCAATGCCTGGATAGTTAGCTTCGTTACTTACTTGAAGGTGGCCCCCTTCCAGCTCCAGCCCAACTCCTACTCTATCTTGGTGTGCCTATTCGTGATTTTCCAGAGAAAGTACGGGCGCCCCCTTCTAACCGGGAAATTCGATATCTATATAACTTGAGGGGTTACAAGAAGGGGTCTCCATACATCAGCTTGGAATTGGCCGTTTCCTTCAAGCCGGTCCTGGACTTGTATTCAAAGTTCACCATGTTTAAGAAGGAATGGTTCTTCGTCCAGGAATACACCGTTTCGATCCACCGCTTCACCTCTCGCTGTAAGTTGAAGCTTATTTATAATTTCCATTTTGATTGAGATGCTTCTTCTTATGTGTTTTTATTTCTTGCTAGCGACAGGTGGCTTTGCGGTCGTGGAGAATGATCACCTGGTTCAGATGGCCACGGAGATAGAGGCCATTTCGGGAAGGGATAGGTCAGCTTCGTACCTAATTAGGAATGCCACTCTCCTGGAACACAACTTGATTCTACCACATCAGTCTGTGGTCAAGCAGAGGGATACGGCTGAGGAAAGAGCTGCCAAAACCAAAGGAGGGGCCACGACAAAGAGTAGCAAGAGGAGACCCTTCTTGATACCTCCAGTCATCGGGGGGAAGAAGCTTAAGAAATCTGATGGACCCTCTCCCAGCACATGCGCAGATGTTCCGGAGGAGGAAAGTGGAGAGGAGGAAAGAGGCGAGGAGGAGAGCGGAGGTGATGGAGAAGGTTATGGTGGTAACGGTGGCGAAGGACACAGTGGTAGTGGAGTTGGTGCCTTGACCTCTGGGCAAGCGGGTGAGATTCAAGAGTGGACGGATGATACTTTCTGCCAAGCCTTTGAGGGGTTGGAGGAAGGGCCGGCCTTGGTGGAGAAACCGAAGAAATCTGATAAGGCCAGGACTGGTGCCAGTCCATCTTCTGAGAGTATTTCAGCTAGGGCAACTCCGGCGGTTCAAGGTGAATTCTTGACTCCTCTTTTAACTTCACATGTTTCTTAGATTATAGTTTCATGCATACTTGTAATACTTGGTTTTTATTTCAGGAGCGGGTAAGGCGGCCAAGACATCAGACATTCGGCACCGCCTCGAACAGTTCAAACTCCTTAAAGCTTCTGCTAAACCGAAGCCCTCGACTGACCGTTCTTGGGGCGTAATCGGCTACTGTCCTCTTCTCGGAGTCATCGAAGAGGATATTCAAAAGAGAAAGAGGAGGCGTTCCATGTTCAAACCTTCGCTTGTGCCTCAGTCCCCAACCCAGCCTATTCATGATATTACGGGGGAGGATACTGAGTCCATACCATCTCCACATCCATCAGAGAAGCCTACCGTTACTTATGTTGATCGTCTCGGCTTGGCTCGTAACCTATTTGCGGGTCATCCAGATCTGGACCCGAACCTCTAAGATATTTCCTTCGATGAGGTTACCGGTGAGCACCTCCTACCCCGCAATCCTATGGTGAGGGTGCTTGATGAGGCTAAGTCTTTGGATCTCGACTTGTTGACCACTCAGATTGTGACTATGGGGGATGAGGCCAAGGCAAACATCGATCGAGTGGCTGAGGAGACCAGGAGGCTGATGGCACATCATGCCCGACTGGTCAAGGCTGGAGAGGAAATCGAAAGTGCTAACATTCGGTTGTGGCTAATGGTTTCTGATCAGGCCAAACAGCTCGCTGATCAGGCCATTCAGATCTCCCAGCAAGAGGCGGCCTCCAGATGGCTAAAGAAAACTATGGAAGAGGCTAGCAGAGCCGAGTTGCGAAAAATGGAGGCCACCTGCAAGGAACGAATTGATATGGCCATTGCCACGGTGGATGAGGTTCGGAAAGCGGATCTTGAGCAGATAAAGGAGTTATCTGGGAGGCTTGAGGCCGCAGAGCTTGCTCATGCCAAGCTGAAGGAGGAGATGGAGGCGATGCGAAAATCCCTTCAGGCTGATTGCTCGAGATACCGATTGGAGAGAGATGCTGCCATCGCAAGGCTGTCAGCTTCCGAGGCCCGGATGAGGGAGTTTGAGGAGAACGAGGGGATGATGGATGAGATGCTCCAGGACATGTACTTCCATACTTGGAAGCAGGGCAACCTATCCTGGATGGACGATTATCCCCGGGTCATGGCTAGGATATATCTCCGGGCTTTGGAGGAGGCCAAGGCTGAGGCGGATAAGGAGGGTGGTGTAGCTTTCAGGATGGATGTGGTAACGGCCCAGTTTACCGAGGAGGAGAAAGTGGCAGTGAAGGAGGGCATGCGGCTGCTTACCGCCAAGGAAGTGGGTATGCAGTTGGGGGATGATGATCAGGGAGCAGATGCTGGTAAGTCTTCCCTCTCAATCTTTTCTTAACTTGATTGCATATTATTTATCTGATGGATTCTTCTCCTGAATCAGACAGGTGGGACCTCTGGCCAGCATGCTGGGAGTTCTGATCCTGTGGTCAAGTAGATCCCGGAGGGCTAGCAGGATAGAGGCGGAGCCCTGCTGCAGCCGACTACTTTTTTGGTTTACTTGGCATTCCTGAATATACTAGTCCAAAACATTAATGTACTTTCAGGCTATAATTATGTAATTATGTCGTTGTAGCAAATGATTTTATTCTTATATAATTTCATAACATAAGCTGATTCTATCGTATTTGAATGCTTTCGTTATTTTGATGTGTTGCATAAGAAATATAGCTGTGTATATGCATGTGCTTCAATCGTGTTTGATGGTATGCTCTTGCATAAAATATAATTTCATGTCTCGCAATGTTAGTGTGATGTGTGAATAGGCTATAACTATATGTTTATGTACAAGAAAAGGAAGTACCGCCCTTCATGTTTTAGTTGTAAACGGTAGCTTTGAATGTCTTGTGTGACTGAGGACGGAATGTAGCTGAGCGACCTGTTATCCAGTTGTGAGTTCTCATTTCCACTAGTGAGTGTCCCCTATTTTGTGTCCTGCACTTTAGTGATCGTTATAGAGGATAGGAGGAAAGTTTTTGATAAATAAAAGGAAATATAAGAAATAGTAAAACTTCCAATAACGGAAGGCCTTCGATGTGCTTAAGTCCATGGAAAACGGGTTTTGCAGTCACTTTCCCTAGCTGTGGGCCTTGGAGACATTCGTCACACATCTTACGCCTCCGCGGGGAGTTTTCTTTTTTACTACAGCCGTACTTAAGACACATCGGAGCCGAGATCGCGCACAATAACTACCCGAGCCATTATGGCCCGTAATCGTGGGTATTATTCGATTTACCGTGGCCGGCTAGCGTGGGTGCCGATCGTCAACTGTGAACTGCCCCTGGCTGGCCACACCTTATGTTGGGGCTTATAATCGGTTCACAGTCGCCGGCGAGCCGAATGACGTAATGAGTTGCCTCGGCTATGGTCGGCCTTCTCGGTGGCTTATGATAGGCTCATTACAGTTGGCTTAGAGGGCCATCGCAAGCAATGAGTTAACACGCAGCAGAGGGATGCTGGAGCAAAAGTGTCTCATTGACGAGGGCATATATTCGTATAGTACCTGTTGGGTCTTGTCCAGGTGAGGTTGTGCCATGAAATGTCCAGAATGGAAATGCCGTTATACAGGATTTTGTTCAACAGAAAAGGATAAAGCTTAACAAGCAGCCAAGATATATAAAGGAACAAGTTAAAAAGAGACAAGATTTTTAAAGTGGTTCGGCACGAAAATGCCTACGTCCACTGATCCTCTTTGTTAATTCACTTCATATGGACAGTTCAAGTTAAGAAAAGTATCGACGAAGGTGTTGGATGTTCCATGCCCTCTGGAACACCTCCCCGTCGACTGTTGACAAAATATAAGCTCCGTTGTGGAGATCTTTATGAATTACATAGGGTCCGTCCCAGATAGGATCTAGTGCTCCAGGCCGTGGGATGATCCGTTTGAGAACAAGATCTCCTTCTCGTAAGCTGCGGTGCTTGACTTTGGAGTTATATCGTGCTGCCACTTTTTGTTTGTGAGCTGCCGCTTTAAGTGTTACATTATTTCTTCTTTCTTCAATTAGGTCCAAAGACATGTGTAGGAGTTCTTCATTCTCTTCTAGGTTGTAGTGGATCCTACGGTGGGAGGGCACTACAGTTTCAACTGGGAGCATGGCCTTCGATCCGTATGCCAAAGATAAAGGAGTATGTCCTGTTGATGTTCTGTAAGATGTGCGGTAGGCCCAAAGTGTCGTAGGAAGTTCATCCACCCAAGCGCCTTTTGACTTTTCAAGTTTCTTCTTGATTAGAGTTTTGAGAATTTTGTTGACAGCTTCGACTTGTCCGTTTTCTTAGGGATAAGCTACAGATGAGAAGCTTTTGTGAATACCATGCTCTCGGCACCAGTCGGTGAATTCCTCCCTGTCAAATTGAAGTCCATTGTCCGATATGATTTTGAGTGGAACCTCGTACCTGCATAAAATATTTTTAATCAAGAAGTTAATAACTTTTGCCGAATATATTTTATTTAAAGGTTCCGCTTCCACCCATTTGGTGAAATAGTCGACTGCCACTATAGCATATTTGGCTCCGCCTAGGCCCATCGGTAGTTCTCCAATCAAGTCAATTCCCCATACCACAAAGGGCCAAGGACTGGTCATCTGAGTAATCTCGTTGGTTGATAGCCGAGGGATTTTAGCAAATTTCTGACATCTGTCGCATTTTTTGACGAAGTCCAAGGCGTCTTTATTTAAGGTGGGCCAGAAATACCCATATCGGAGTATCTTCTTTGCCAGAGTCTGCCCTTCAGTGTGGTCTCCGCAGCTTCCTCGATGTATGTTGGATAAGATTTCCTTGGCTTCCCTTCCAGCGACACATCTTAATAAGGGGTTAGAGAAGCCACGCCGATAGAGGATGCCTTCTTGTATCGTGTAGCAGGAAGCACTCCTCAAGATTTTCCTGACTTCGTTACGCTCGTTGGGTAGTGTGCCATCTTGCAAGTATTTCCGGATAGGAGTCATCCAAGTTTCTTCTTCGATTGCAGCTATCAGATCCTCTTGTTCGAAACTTGGGGCTAGTTGTTTTGAGATGGCTACCGTTCCAGAAATGGTGCTGTTCTTCATGCTAGCTTGCATTGCCAGTTCGTCGGCCTCTCGGTTCTCCTCTCGAGGAACGTGTTTGATTAAATAGTGATCCAATTGATTGAGCAGCATCTTGGTCTTCTTTAGATATGCTGTGAGTCATTCTCCTCGAGTCTGAAATTCTCCCAGTATTTGATTTACAATAAGTTGAGAATCGCTATGGAGACATAAAGAACTGATTCCAATTTCTAAGGCAAGTTCCAGTCCCGCTATTACTGCTTCATATTCTGCATCATTGTTGGTGGCAGCGAATTCCAACCTTAGGGCATAGTGCAGCTTCCTTCCCCTGGGGGTGATTATCACAATACCTGCCCCCGAACCCTGTTCGTTTGATGCTCCATCTACAAAGAGATTCCACTTGATATCTTTTGCTATTTCAGATTGATCCTTACCTTCATTGGTAGTGAATTCGGCAATAAAATCGGCCATGGCTTGTCCTTTGATGGCGGTGCGAGGATGGTAGGTGATATCATATTGACTCAGTTCAATGCACCACTTAAGTAGTCGCACAGAAGTGTCGGGCCGATGGAGTACCTGCCTTAGCGGTTGATCGGTTAAAACTCTGATGGAATGAGATTGGAAATAGTGTCGCAGCTTCCATGACGTGATTAGCAGACAGTATGCTAGCTTCTCAAGTTTAGGGTACCTGGCTTCTGCCCCTGTAAATCTCCTGCTTACAAAGTATATGGGCCGCTGCGCGCGGTTGTCTTCTCTCACCAAAGCGGCGCTTAAAGCATGGGACGATACAGCAAGGAATAGGTATAGTTCCTCGCCTTCATTTGGAGTTGAGAGTACTGGTGGTCTCTGGAGGTGTTCGATTAAGTTAAGGAAGGCTTTCGAGCATTCGTCAGTCCATTCGAACTTTCCTCTGTCTTTCTTTAGAGCTTCAAAGAAAGGGATGCATTTGTCAGTTGCTTTAGAGATGAACCTGCTTAGGGCGGCCACTTTCCCGTTTAGGCTTTGCATCTCTCTTCGAGTGGATGCTATCTTGATATCTTGCAAAGCCCGGACTTGTTCAGGGTTTGCTTCAATCCCCCGGGCATGGACGACGAAGCCCAAGAACTTTTGCCGACGATACTCCGAAGGAGCACTTTTGAGGATTCAGCTTCATTCCATATTGGCGAAGTACTTGAAACATCTCGTCCAGGTGGTTTATATGATCGTTGGCTTTTCTCAATTCTACCAGTATGTCATCTACATAAACTTCCATAGTTCGTCCTATTAATTCCGCAAACATCTTGTTGACGAGGCGTTGATAAGTAGCTCCGGCGTTTTTAAGTCCAAAAGGCATTACTCTGTAGCAGTACAATCCCCGGTCAGTGATGAAACTAGTGTGGTCTTGATCCGGGGCATGCATAGGGATCTGGTTATATCCTGAGTATGCGTCCATAAAGGATAAGAGTTCGTGTCCGGCTGTGCTGTCCACGAGTTGGTCGATTCGGAGGATTGGGAAGTAGTCCTTCGGGCAAGCGTCATTTAAGTTGGAGAAGTCGATGCATGTTCGCCACTTCCCATTAGCCTTCTTTACCAGTACCGGGTTGGCGATCCATTCTGGGTAGATGGCTTCTCGTATGAAGTTATTGGCAAGTAGATTCTTTACTTCTTCCTCGAGGGCTGCTGATCGTTCTGCCCCCATGTTTCTCTTTTTCTATTTTACTGGCACCTTGGTGGGATCGATGTTCAGTACGTGGCATGCTACGTCTGGGGAGATTCCAGTCATGTCAGCGTGCGTCCATGCAAATACATCCATGTTGTGGCGAAGAAAATCGACGAGTTGATCCTTCAATCCCGCTCTTAACTGAGACCCGACTCTCAGCAGTTTACTTGGATCGTGTTTGTCTACAGATACAAATTCCATAGCCTCTGCAGGCTCGGTGGTGGCCTCCTCCTCCTTGTCCCTGGGGTCTAATTCGTTGAAAGGATCGCTGGTATATCGAAGAGGAGGGGCTTTCTTTAATTGCTATGCTTCCAAGTTTTTCTTGCAGAGAGAAGTCTCTGCATCCTTCCCTTTATCCTTCCTGCGGTTATTGCGAAGTTCAGTCACATAGCAATCTCGAGCGGCGTCTTGATCTCCCTCTATTTCTCCTATTCCGTCGTCCGTTGGAAATTTCATCTTCAGGCACCACGGGGCTAGGACAATTTGGAAGTCAGACAAGGCTGGCCTTCCCAAAAAGGCGTTGTAGGCCGAGTGGTTCTCTATTAGCACAAATGTTTGTTTTTGCACAATGGAGCGGGGATGACTTCCTATTTCGACAAAGAGGTCCAGTTGCCCGAGGGGCATCTTCGCATCTCCAGTGAAGCTAAGTAGCGGTTTGCTGCAGGGAGATACATCCTTCATTGACAGCTTCATTTTTTCGAAAGCATGCTTGAATAGGATATTTACCGAGCTTCCAGCGTCTACTAGAATTCGAAAAACCTTGGCTGGACCGAACCAGGTAGAGATGACCATAGGATCCATGTGAGGGTACTGCCTTCCCTCTAGATCACGCCTACTGAATGTGATGTCATCATTCTCTTTCCGTTTCGGGTGGCTTTCTTCTGTAACAGAATTAACATAGCCTTCATTGTTTCTAAGTGACTTAACGTATCTCTCCATCTCTGCCCAGTTTCCATCGGCGATGTGTGGTCCTCCTGATATGGTAAGGACCACTATCTTTTCTTGACTGGAGCCGCTGGTGTTGTGATTTCCTCCGCCTACTTCCGGGAGGGGCAACCCTGGGTTCTCATTGATAGGGGTTGAAGTCCTGTTCTAACCTTTCACATAGCGCTCTAGTCTCTTCCTTCTGATGTGTTCTTCAATCAAGTCCCGGAGATGGTGGCATTCATTGGTGTCATGCCCATGAGATTCGTGGAATCGGCAGAACTTTCCAGACTTAATTGCATTATCTGATTCCTTCTTGTAAGGGGGGCGCTTGTATCTAACTTCATCCTGGGTGGCCAAGAAGATGTTTTTGATTGTTTCATTTAGAGAATTATAAGAGTCAAATCTCGGTCCTGGCCTATATAAGCGCTTTTCCCCCTTCTTGCCCCCAGCACTATCTCTGGAGTCATTTCTTCGAACGTCCTTTGCTACTGCGGATGTGTTGCCATGAGCTGCCTTGGTTCATTTCCCTGTCTACCTTTCAGTGGCAGCGTCTTCAAGTCTCATATATTTCCCGGCTTCGTGGAAGAAATCGGGTAAGGTAGCTGGCTTTTCTTTCATTAGTCTCCTAGCAAACTTAGTATCCGGATGCACACCGCTGCAGAGGGCCATTAGGATAAGTTTCTCGTCGGCATCTTGGACTACGGCTGCTGCGGCGTTGAATCGGGTTAGATATTGTTGCACTGTCTCCCCGGGCTTCTGTTTGATATTAGATAGGGAATAAGCGTTATTGGGTTGTTCCACTTGAATGCGGAACTGGCCGATGAACTTTTGTTTCAACATTTCCCATGAGCAGATGGATCCTTGGGGCAGACGGCAGAACCAAGAGGTAGCTAGATCTACCAAGAATAGTGGAAAGCATTTACACAACACTCCCTCTGTTGCTTCGCTCATTAGCATATGCTATGTGCATCTCTGCAAGTGTACAACGGGGTTAGAGGTTCCCTTGTAAGGTTCCATTGTTGGCATTTTCCATTCCCGGGGGGTGATGGCAGTTTCGATATTGCGGGTGAAGGGACTGGTTACCCTAACACCTATCCCCCGATCCCTTTGTTTCCATTGGACTCACTCTCTGAACAATCGCGCCATCCTTTCATCAGAACTTGGAGCGGATAGAAATGAGTTTGGTTCTTCCCTGCGGGATTGATTCCGTCCAGATGACCTGTAGGGATGGTATCGTCTATCACTCTTAACATTCTCCAATGGCTGCCTCTGGTCTTCCGGGGGCATGCTGGGGTCGGCCACAGTTGGCCCTTGCCTTGATCTTTCCCTGCTGGGTTCTCTTCTCAGCGCTTCCTCGGGTCCAACTTTGGGCTGGACTTCAGCTCGGCCCCGTCCCTTGGTGTTTCCATGGTTAGGTAGCATGGCACGCTCAGCTACATCCGACCCTTTCCAGGTACCTTCCTTGTTGGGTTCGGTTCCAAGTGTTTCCTCGGGTCGGAATTCGGGCTGAGTCCGGGCTCGGCTCCTACCATAGCTGTTTCTGTTGTTAGCCTATTCGAAGAAGAAAGACCTTTGTCGTCTCCCAGGTCCTCCAGACCGGGACTCACCCCATGATTCGGTGTTGAAGTCGGTTTCTTCAACATCCCTTAAGCGTGACATGAGTTGATCCACCAAGGCCTCTTGTTGATATGCGAAGCGGTTAGTTACTTCAGCCACAACCCTGTCCAGATCCGCCCTTGTAATTGGTTGTTCCATAGCAGGGGCTATCGGATTTGCCAGATTTACATTTGCTGTTGGAACCGGACGATTTTCTTGGTCTCCGATCACTGGATCTGGGATACTGCCAATTGCGATGTCCTTTCCTTTTTTAGCATCTTTCTTCCATCCGGGAGGCATGTTTTCCAAGCAATGAACGATGCTGATAGAAAAAGGGTTAAGTGGAAGAAGCTGAAGCTTCGAGCTCCTGTTCTCAGCGAAAGCACCAAAAATGTTTGCACAAAAAATGGGCAAACACCTCCAAGTTGTATGATTTAGTTGATTATATATGGTTCTTAGCGATTTGGGTGATTTATGCGAATATAAAAAATAGATGGACTAAACTGCTAAAGACACACAGATTTATAGTGGTTCGGCCAAAATGTGCCTACGTCCACTTTATATGTTATTCTCCTTTTCTGTTCAGATTACAAGTACAAAGCTTTGATTACAAGTATCTGAAAGTTGTTTGAAAGTTCTATCCGTGCTTGAGCTCTCAAACTTGTTCCCCATTGTTGTACCCCTGTCCTTCTATTTATAGAGTAAGGCTGGGGGCAAGGGTCTTGGATGTATATAGCTTCTGGTGGGCCTGCGCTGATGCAATCTGGCTTGACTAAGTTGATCTGGAACGTCTTGGTTCGGTGGAGAGTGGTATGTTGTTTGGACCGGTGGTAGGTTGGGAGTGAGTTTGGTTCGGTGGTGGTTGGTCCGGCTAGGACTCGGAGATGGGCTGGTTCGGTGGTGAAGTGGTCCGGTGATGTGTGGAGGTAGGTTGGTTCGGTGGGACACGGTCCGGCGGTGAGTGGAGGTAGGTTGGTTCGGTGGGACATGGTCCGGTGGTGAGTGGATGGAGATGGTCCGACTATGCTTTGGTCCGGTAGTTGTTGGAGGTGGATTGGTTCGGTAGGTGCTTGGTGCGGCAGGGAAGTGGTCCGGTGTCGAATTCCTTTCCTTTGGTTCGGTGGGGGTGGAGATGCCCCCAACAATAACATATTTAACGATCATTCTCCTTTGGAAATTTTTCTAAAGTTGTAGACAATTGTTGGACTTGTGTTTTAAGTGATTCATTTTCATTTAATAATCGAGTGCACCTTTTAATAAAATTTTCTCTTCTAGTATTTTCACTCTCTTTCAAAATCAGAATTTCATTTTCAAGCGATTTGATTTTAACTTTTGATATTTTAATCTCTTCTTCGAGTGATGGACACTTATTACACTTAGGGATCTTACTTTGATAGCTTTTAACTAATTGATCAAGCTGTTTATTTAAATCTATCAAAGTATCTCTTTGTGATTCAATTTTAGTATATTTCTCCCTAAGCCTTTCAAAACAGCCATTTTCTTCGTGGAAATATATAAGTAATTCTGAGTGAGTGAGTTTTTATACCTCGCTTGGATCGTCATCGTCGCTATCAGTTATATCACCTCGAAGGCACATATATGTTCTTTCGCTCTCACTGCCAGTGCTTTTACAATCGTCA
Source organism: Allium cepa (assembly GCA_030765085.1). Lineage (NCBI taxonomy): Eukaryota > Viridiplantae > Streptophyta > Magnoliopsida > Asparagales > Amaryllidaceae > Allium > Allium cepa. The sequence goes on along the minus strand of CM060935.1, from coordinate 53,599,239 downwards.
TCTCTTTTATTCCACTTGGATGTAAAATTTCTCCTTCTTGATATCTTTTCTTGGCCGTGTCGATTTTGAGGACAGTTGGGCTTGATATATAACGACCCGTAAAATTTCGATAATTAAATTTGTTGGTTTAATAAGATTTTGTAATTTAATATTGAAGAAAATAAGAGATTTTGTGAATTCGAAGTGAAAACAACATCTTGAATGAAATTCCAATAAATATTGAGATGATAATTAAAAACAAATCATTAACAATTGAAATGAAATTTCAATGTTGAAATAATGAAGATAGTTATAACTGGTTACGAGATCTAATATAAGAAACAAATGTAAAAATATAACTGTCATATAAAATAAAGAGTAATGATAATTGAATAAAATCCATATTTTATAAGAATTGGAACATTGTTTGTAAATAATGGATTCATAAATGTAATTAAGGGTTATGGTAATAATCGTTATATAGGTTACCTATTTAATTAGCCTATAAAAATTTATTGGAAATCAATTATATTTAAATAGCAAGTAAATGAAATTAAATACTATATTAATTGAAACTAGGATGAAATGGGAAATGTTAATGTAATAAAAATAAGCCAATTATAATTTTAGCCATAAAATGATAAATTGATTCAATAACAAGATTTAGGAATCAAATGTATGGATTTAATTGGGAATCTAAATTATAATTACTGAATTAATTGAAAATTGAAATTAGCTGCTGTAATTTGTGAAATGTCTAATAATAAGTTAATAAAAGAATTTGTTTTAAAGGATTTCACATTTTTAAGCAATCCAAAGTGATAGAAATTGGAAATAATGATAACTGGACAAAAAGGTGATTTAATTTAATATTAATTTATTTAATTAAGTGGAAATTAGCCATTTTGGCCACTGACTCAGAGTTCGACGAAACCTATTTCATCAGATCCATAACGGTGAATTATTATAGGATTTCAAGTTTCGTAGTGATCGAGCTTGTCGTTTGATCGTACGGACTCGAAACGCCTAGAAATCAATTTAATTGAAATCAATTTGAAATAAATTGATTTTGGCATAACTTCTTTGTACGATGGAATTTGAACCTGAAATCTGTTCCATTGATTTTAAAATATTTTAAAACATCTGTTTTGATATATGAATTGACCCATCTTCGTTCCGGAGTCAGAAACGACTTTTCGGGCCATATATCGTTTATTTTTCCAAACCAATCTAGCCCATCTATTCTATTTTGTTCAGCCTATATATATATATGGTCGTAAACTCTAGCAGCCTTTCTATTTCTCATTTCTATACGTATAGAAATTTCTGTTTCTCCTCTTTCTCAATGGTAGACAAACTCTAAATTTCACAGTCCAATTTCAATATCAAATTCAAATCAAAATTTAAAATCCATAAATAATATCGAATTATATATGGACTTGAAGCTCTCGACGAGTGTAAGTCAAATATATGATTCTTTTTACAATATGGATCTCTGATTGTCCAGAATTCGAGGGATTACTCCCGGCCATTCAATGTACGTTGTTGGAATTGGCGGCGGATCGTCGACTTCACGACGATCAGGGAGCACCACTGTGTAGAGGGGGCTCGGAGCAGCCGATCTATGCAGCTACTTAGGTCTTTAGAGGTTTCGATGCATGCAAAATCGACGATGGACGGGCCGATGTCGTTCTCGGCCTGTGGTGATTTGGAGGCGGTGGAGCACTGGGTTTTGAAGGCATGGGGGCGGCCAGACGTGGTGGTCGTGCTAGCGTAGTCTGATCTAGGGGATTATGGATGTGGGTGACGCGTTTTGGTAGCACTAATTGGCGAGTAGAGTTTCAGTTTGAAACCTGGATACATTCGAGTGCGATGTAGGTTGGGAGAGAGAAGCACGTGATGTGGCAGGTTGAAGTGTATTATTCTCTATTTTATTTATTTTAATTTTAATTTTAAACTGTATAACTTCTATTCAGTACAACTTTTTCACACAAGGTCAAATTCACGTGCGGTTTTCTCCACTAGTTCATATTGGAATTCCGGACATTTTGACGCTGGTTTGGATGAATTCTGAGGCTGTTCAAATTTTGATATTAAATTGGATTTAAATTCAATTTAAATTCAAAAGGTGAGTGTTTTAGCCCACTCACAACTTCTAAAATTTCTTATGTTTGTTAAATTTATTTATGATGTGATTAGAAATTTATTTATAGCTGTTTGGCATATTTTTAATCATCATCTCAGTTAAATTGAATCTATTGAATTAAATTGTTATTTAATTTATTATTGCATATAAACTGCCAGTTAAACAGTTATTTAATTTATTATTGAATATAAACTGCCTGCAAATACCTGTTATTTATTTTCTGTTATATATTGATGTTATTAATTGAATTGGATGGTGATTGTGATAAATGTTTGATGATTGATATTGGATGAATGGATGTTGTATTTTATACTGTTATCAATTGCAAGTTGTTATGGATTTTATTTCATTCGGGATTACGGTTTGAAATGATATATAACCTTATTTATATTTTCATTTACGGATTGAAATGATAAATATTTGTATCACTTGACAATAGGATAGAAAATTTTATACAGATACCGTGGTCTATATATAAAAATATCTTGATAGGATTTCTATGGTTTTGTAAAGAAATATATGAGTTATATAAATGTTGATTTTAGATGTTATCTAAATGTTATTTTATCATTGATTTTTAGCTATGTATAAATTTGTTTTGAAATATAAAATAAGTTAAATAATAAATTTTGATTGTTTTTATATAATATGGTTAAGTATCTGTTTAAATTATATTGTATATAGAGTTTATAATGACTTAAATAAAATTAAGGTTCGAAGGTAAATATGAATTGATTTGAATTAAATTATTTAAGAATTATACTCGAATAAATTGATTTGAAATTGAAATAAAATTGAGATTTTAAATGGTGTGATTTTATAACTTGATTTTAGTTTAGAGTGACTTAAATGAATATCAAGTTGATTTAAATTAATATATCAAGTTAAATAAATTGAAAGAATATCCAGTTATTTGAAGTTTAAAGGTATTACTTAAATGATATTGGATTTATTAAGTAAACATTTCAAATTTAAATAATAGTGATCGAATTTGATAGTTATGGAATTATCAAACAATTAGTTTTGAAATGGTGGAATATTTTAAAGCGTTGAAATATATGGAAATTGAAATGGCTTGTTTGGGGGTTCAGATCTGTATTTGGAATTGATTTGTGAAATTGAAGAAGCTATTTTATTATATAGAGTAATTTAATACTTAAACCATTTAAGTGGTGTCGTTATGTTTCAAAGTTATGAGTTTCAAAGTATTATGATTTGAAAGGGTTATAATTTCAAATGTTTGGTTTCGAAGTGTATGACTTTGAAAGTGCTATGATTTTGGAAAAAAGTTATATTTGAAATAAAAATGATATTATATTGATTTGGGATTTTTTAAAATGATATCATATTGATTTGGGTTTTAAAACGGAAATGATATTGTACTTATATGGTTTTCAAATGGATATTATATTCTGGTTTTGAAGTATAATTATTTTGAAATGACCGCGGTGTTATAATAATGTTTGGTTGTTAAAGTGACCGGGATCGAAAGTTGTCATACTCTCTGCCAACCCTGAAAACCACTTTAACAACCATATACGTGGTGGAGATTCCAGAATGAAGTAGGATGTTGGCGACGTTCCTTGGAGGTATATACGTGGACCAGACTCCCGTGAGTAGGCATAAGGTGGCTAAAACAGGAGCGATACCGGGCCAGTGAGGTAGCCTCTTTTATCGGACACACTCCTTCGATACCATTCTATTACTTTGTGATTGATTAGGGCCCTTTGCTTTTTTTTGGGGGTGTGGCTCAAGGTGGGCAGTAGTTGCTGCTACGCGTCACCACCAGTCCGGATAGCTATTGGTATATCTACCCTGGCATTGCCTCGTTGTGTCGTGTCACCTACCCTATCGCGCCTTGTACGAGTTTGGTTTTCTCCCGTAGCCCGTGTGATATCCTCTGGTGGCTTCCCGATCAAGAGGGACTTTGATACTGGATGGACTATTGGGACTATTATTGTGTTAAGGGGGAGATTGGGTAACTCCTTAACGGTACTTAAAAATAAGTTTATTTTACTGTAGACATTATTATATTAGCGAAATATTACTACATAGTAAATAGTTTAACGGATCCTTAGGAGATGTGAATCCCGAGCATCTCTTAAGTTACTGCACTAACGTTAGGCACTGGATAGGGGATGTCAAATGCTGTAAACATCTCTGACGTCATTCCACTTATATTATTTACTGTTGATTTGACTAACATAAGATCTTTTAGTTCGGACTCGAGTGTTTTGTCTTTTCAATTCACTCGGGTCAGCTTGAGCTTTTGAGGAATTGAAGACCTTAATTCTGGAGGATGAAGACGAAGACTTTAGTACTATTATTATTTATATTAATCCACTACATTCATACTGCTTCGCTGCATTATTTATTATTCTCTGGTATGTGTAACTCTTATATGTATTGTATAAGTAAAATTAAATGTTTTGTAAAATAGCTTCATGAACTATTTATTTGATTATTATATTTTATCGTTCCACTGCAAGATTCTATTTTGTTTTTTGTTTGTTTTTTTCTCTTCTTTTTCTTATTTACCCCATAACAATCTGCCCTTTGTATTGTTTAAGTCTGACGTGTGTGGTTTATCGTCGATTCAAAGCATATAACTTCTATTCAACCCAACTTTTTCACACGAGGTCAAATTCACGTGCGGTTTTCTCCACTAGGTTCATACTGGAATTCTGGACATTTTGACGCTAGTTTGGATGAATTCTGAGACTATTCAAATTTTAGGATTAAATTGGATTTAAATTCAACTTAAATTCAAAAGGTGAGTGTTTTAACCCACTCACAACTTCTAAAATTTCTTATGTTTGTTAAATTTATTTATGATGTGATTAGAAATTTATTTATAGTTGTTTGGCATATTTTTAATCATCATCTCAGTTAAATTGAATTTATCGAATTAAATTGTTATTTAATTTATTATTGCATATAAACTGCCAGTTAAACAGTTATTTAATTTATTATTGAATATAAACTACCTGTAAATACCTGTTATTTATTTTCTGTTATATATTGATGTTATTAATTGAATTGGATGATGATTGTGATAAATGTGTGATGATTGATATTGGATGAATGGATGTTGTATTTTATACTGTTATCAACTGCAAGTTGTTATGAATTTTATTTCATTCGGGATTGCGGTTTGAAATGATATATGACCATATTTATAATTTAATTTACGGATTGAAATGATAAATATCCGTATCGCTTGATCATAGGATAGAAAATTTTACACACACACCATGGTCTATATATAAAAATATATTGATAGGATTTCTACGGTTTTGTAAAGAAATATATGAGTTATATAAATATTGATTTTAGATGTTATGTAAATGTTATTTTATTATTGATTTTTAGCTATGTATAAATTTGTTTTGAAATATAAAATAAGTTAAATAATAAATTTTGATTATTTTTATATAATATGGTTAAGTATCTGTTTAAATTATATTGTATATAGAGTTTATAATGACTTAAATAAAATTAAGGTTCGAAGGTAAATATGAATTGATTTGAATTAAATTATTTAAGAATTATACTCGAATAAATTGATTTGAAATTGAAATAAAATTGAGATTTTAAATGGTGTGATTTTATAACTTGATTTTAGTTTAGAGTGACTTAAATGAATATCAAGTTGATTTAAATTAATATATCAAGTTAAATAAATTGAAAGAATATCCAGTTATTTGAAGTTTAAAGGTATTACTTAAATGATATTGGATTTATTAAGTAAACATTTCAAATTTAAATAATAGTGATCGAATTTGATAGTTATGGAATTATCAAACAATTAGTTTTGAAATGGTGGAATATTTTAAAGCGTTGAAATATATGGAAATTGAAATGGCTTGTTTGGGGGTTCAAATCTTTATTTGGAATTGATTTGTGAAATTGAAGAAGCTATTTTATTATATAAAGTAATTTAATACTTAAACCATTTAAGTGATGCAGTTATATTTCAAAGTTATGAGTTTCAAAGTAATATGATTTGAAAGGGTTATAATTTCAAATGTTTGGTTTCGAAGTGTATGACTTTGAAAGTGCTATGATTTTGGAAAAAGGATATATTTGAAATAAAAATGATATTATATTGATTTGGTTTTTTTCAAAATGATATCATATTGATTTGGGTTTTGAAACAGAAATGATATCGTATTTATATGGTTTTAAAATGGATATTATATTCTGGTTTTGAAGTATAATTATTTTGAAATGACCGCGGTGTTATAATAACGTTTGGATGTTAAAGTGACTGGGATCGGAAGTTGTCATACTCTCTGCCAACCCCGAAAACTACTTTAACAATCGTGTACGTGGTGGAGATTCCAGAATGAAGTAGGATGGTGGCGACGTTCCCTGGAGGTATATACGTGGACCCGACGCCCGTGAGTTGGCATAAGGTGGCTAAAATAGGAGCGATTCCATGCCAGTGAGGTAGCCCCTCTTATTTGACACACTTCGTCAATACCATTCTATTACTTTGTGATTGATTGAGGCCCTTTGACTTTTTATTTGGGGGTGTGGCTCGAGGTGGGCGGTAGTGGCTACTACGCATCACCACCAGTCCGGATAGCAATTGGTATACCTACCCTGACATTGCTTTATTGTGTCGTGTCACCTACCCTATCGTGCCTTATACGAGTTTGGTTTTCTCTCGAAGCCCGTGTGGTATCCTCTGGTGGCTTCCCGATCAGGAGGGACTATGATACTGGATGGACTACTGGTATTATTGTGTTAATGGGGAGATTGGGTAACTCCTTAACACTATTTAAAAGTAAGTTTATTTTACTGTAGATATTATTATAATAGCGAAATATTACTACATAGTAAATAGTTTAACGGATCCTTAGGAGATGTGAATCCCCAGCATCTCTTAAGTTACTGCACTAACGTTAGACACTGGATAGGAGATGTCAAATCCCGTAAACATCTCTGATGCAGTTCCACTTATATTATTTACTGTTGATTTGACATACATAAGATATTTTAGTTCTGACTCGAGTGTTTTGTCTTTTCAATTCGCCCGGGTCGGCCTGAGCATTTCAGGATTTGAAGACCTTAATTCTGGAGGACGAAGACGAAGACTGTGTTACTATTATTATTTATATTATTCCACTACATTCATACTTCTCCGCTGCATTATTTATTGTTCTCTGGTATGTGTAACTCTGATATGTATTGTATAAGTAAAATTAAATGTTTCGCAAAACATCTTCGTGAACTGTTTATTTGATTATTATATTTTATCGTTCCACTGTAAGATTCTATTGTGCTTTCTCTTCTTTCTTTCTCTGGTTTTTCTTATTTACCCCATAACAATCAGCCCTTCTGTATGATTTAAGTCTGACGTATGTGGTTTATCATCGATTTAAAGCGTACAAAAAGACGGGATGTTACATGATATGACCGGGTTTGTTGCACTTGTAATAAATGATCTCGTGTTCTTTTGACTTATCTAGTGCTTTGATTATTCTGCTTTCCAATTTTTGATTTAGGGCTGGATTTTCGTATTTGTAGTTCCACTTTTTGAATCTCTTTATTAGTAGTGCCAGCTCAGCTGCTCCATCATCATCATCATCCTCATTACTACTGTCTTTTACCAATCCTTTTAAGCACATTTCTTTAACTGAGTCGATTTTGGAGGATTTGTCATTGTTGTTGACTTTTGCACCATATATTGCATCAAAAGTATTCCAGGTTTCCTATGCATTTTTACAATGAGAGATGAAGTTAAAATTATCTTGATTAATATGAAAATATGATATAGCATAGTAAGAGAATTAATCAAAGTAATTTTCTCATCTGTTATATCACACCCATTTTCAGTGATATCCCAACATTTAATATTAACAGATTTTAAATAAAATTTCAACTTTAATTTCCAATTCAAAAAATCTATTCCATCAAAAACAAGAGGAATAATATTGAACCAACCCTCATTAAAAGAAGCCATTTTAAAAATTCAAATTTTAAAAACAAATATTGGTTTTTTGAAAAATCAAAACTTTAAAAACAAAATTGGCTTTTGAACCTGGCTTTGATACCACTTGTAGGATCGATTTCACCCTAGAGGAGGGGTGAATAGGATGATACTAATGATTATAAAAATTTATTGCGAAAGTATATAAAATAATTTCAATATAGATCTCAGCAGAATAATAGCAGCATAAATAATAGCAGAATAGTAAATGCAGAAAATAGAACACGCAGATTTACCTAGCTTTGGCAAAACCCTGCCTTTGTGCTGCCTACAAGGTTTCTACTAGAAATTAGATAGTCATACTCTTACATACGTAAATTTGCGACATCCACTATCGAATAACCTTACTCTACACTCAAAACCCTACCACAACTCAGCCATCAGGTTGCGAATTCTCGAACTACACCACCGTAGTTCGTCCCCTAGCCACACGACTAGACTTTACAAAAGTTTAAATGGAAAAATAAAAATTTAAAACACAATTAAAAATAAACCCTAATTTTAAAATTAAAGCCCAAATATTATAGAAGCCGACCCAATACAAAACACTAAAAATAATCCCTTTTCTCTTTTATTTGTTCGGTCGGTTCCTTTATCGTATGTGATAATGGCTCCTTGCTTTAGCTCGTTCGTTCCTCTTTTCCTTTGCTCGAAATTAGGGCTTTGGGACAATTGAAGTCACCGATTGATTGTAAGTCGATTATAATAGCTTTTACTCTAATTTGCGTCGGCAATCGTCCTTCTCTTCACTTTGCTCATGGCTCCTTCAATTTGAGTCAAGTTTATCTATTGCGAAAATTGGTATGTTCGGTCCTTCTTTGATTTACACTATACTTGACTTTGATTAGAGTTGAATGATTATTCTTTGTTGCTTGAACTAGAATGAGTGTTGGTCGATGATGTTTAGGGTTATATAGGGTTCGTTTCCTTAAATTTCATTCGTATATTCTATATGAATTCGACTGATAATTTTATGCTTAAATCAGTCTCGACCACTTGATTATGCTTGAATGATTTTGATGATTTCTGACTTCTTCAATTTCGTATATTTTTTTGCTTGGTTGTCACGGCTTTGATTTCTAACTGGTTCGATTTCTTGGCTATAACGGTTTCGAATTTGCTGGCATTTAAATTTGTTGACTTCGCTCACTTTTGAAAATTCTTGCTTTATGAACCACCTTGGCTACCACGGTTGTATTTTGAACTATTCAATTCCATTCTTGTTGACTTCATCTTGATACTGCGATAATGTTTGACTTCGGAACCGATTGCTTCCAGGACATGTGCACTGCTCACGGGTCTGATCATGCTATAGCCATAAGCTACTGTGTGTATATACATTCATGTCTGCACTTTGATATGTAATATATAAATTCCAGTATGCCTTTATACATGACTTGTATACTTTTTTCATCCTGTCACTTGTAGTTGCATATACATATTTGAAGCATTTTTGTATATGCATTCTATCGAATTTTGGTTTCACTTAAACCTGGTTTGCAACTTTTGATTTCACTTGAGTCTGAGCTTGTGTTCATGTATATTTGGGTTTCACTGTGTTTTCTCTGGACTGTCTACTTTTATTTTCTGTTGCACTTAGTATCACTTATTTGTACATTTCCTTGAGTCCGGTTCCAATGTGTATGCACACATGTCTTTGTATTTGGTTACACATATGCACTGGTTTTTATCACTGATCTGTGCAGTTATGTTCTTGCATTTAGTTTATCATGTAAACTGGTAGAGGTTACTATTGATAGTTGAGCTTTACTTTGTTGTTTCATTTGAACTGATCGACACACTATATGTAGTCTTCATGTATGCTTGTTCTCAAGTCATATTCATGTCACTGGTATCGCTGCTTTATTAGTGTTGGGCATTGTTGCAGTTTGATTTTCTTGTATTTTGTGTGTCACTGCATATATACATGTAGCTTCGTTGTAGTTAAGCTTGTACTGTGTTTCACTTGGATTTACACCTGTGTACTACATATTGTGATAACATTGATTTTTGGGCATCAGGTAACTGGATAATTATCTTAGTTTAACTATTGAAAAAACTGATTTATAAGTTGAACAAATAAATCTGATAATAATATTTATATCTGGATAAATATTTATTTGATAATCTCCTAATATAATTATTTAAAATGGGCAAACTTATTATTTTCAAACAAATTTAAATATGTGTTGTTTATATATGTGTGTGTAAATATATATGAGTTGATTTTAAATTCAATTTGAATTTGAATTTGAAATTCAATTAGATAAATATCTTAAAATAAATTGGCTTTAATATATATATATGCGTGTGTGTAATTTTTATTAGTGTATAATTAGTTTATGTTATTTTCTTTAAAAAGATTTTATAAATATAAATTAAGATATATATTTACTAAATAGAAAAATTAATATAAAGATTTATAAAAATATTTAAAAATAATTAACATATGCATAATTACAAGTGTAAATTAATTAAATCGTGGAAATTACAAATGTAAGTTAAGTATATATAGTTTAACAAATGTAAGACAATTAACTCATGTTAATGACAAATGAAAGCAAATTAAACAAGTGTCACAATTTATTTTATTTTCTTTTATTTTTAAAAATTATTAAAAACAAGGCTATAAATATACATATACTCTCTCTTTCAGTCTTTTTGTAGCCTAATTTCAAAACTAATAAAAACAAAAGCCTATAAACATTTTCAAACTAGAGATATGACGCAGCGGATTAATCAAACAAAACTTCAATCGGTGAAATGTAACAATCGGTGAGTTGAAGATACCAAAATGCCCAAGTTCGTTGATCCAAAGATACCGAACTCTAGCTATCTCAAACACGTTGATAGCGCACTATACCGTGTTCAAAGATCTACGATTCTTCGCACGTTGATCTAGCGCACTAGATTCCGTGAATCGGCTTCTACGATCGTTGAATCTAGCGCACTCGATTAACCGAAAGAGGAGATAGGAGATTACACTCAACTACCAATTGGTATGAAAGCACAAAGCTAACAAAAGAGAATTTTATTCAAAAATCAACCACTTCAAAATGTACAACACACGCGTATTTATAGGGTTTTCACAACACAGCCCTTGAGTCGTGACCGACTCATACCTTACGACTCATCTAAGTCGTTGCCGACTCATCTAAGTCGCTGCCGACTCAACAGACGCTTCATACTGTTACTACAACACTTCATACGCAACCGACTCAAGCAGGCACGACTCACGACTTACTACCTCAACCACAACTCACCCGACTCAACACGTTACGACTCACAGACAATACAAACGACTCAAACACGACCGACTCATATATTACATACATGACCCAACTTATGTCGTGAACGACTCACGACTCATCAAACACACAAGGTACACGACTCAACAAGCCAAGCGACTCAACTCCTTGCCGTCCTAACTCCCTCCGACTCAAGGCCTTCACTAGCTGGGGCTTTCCCTTGCTTCATGCTAAGTCGTAGACGACTCATGTAGATATCATTAGGTCGGTACTTCTTCTCCTGAGCTTGGTTAAGTCGCAAACGACTTATGGATAGATCGTTGAGTCGTGGCCGACTCAACTCCGATGCCTTGTTATCTCGGCCTGATTTCTCCCGTGGTTTGTTAGGTCGTGGACCTCCTTCCCTAGCTCGGAAACGACTCAAACCTTCATTGAGTCGTGGACGAGTCATCACACTACACCACCAACTCGTGTTTTCAGGAATTAAAGTTTGCACAACTTCTTCTCTGGCCTTAGCCGCATCATCCTCCCCTGGTTGAGAAAAATTCGACCTCGAATTTGTAAATTCTTCCTCAACAATCCCACCTCCATGATATGGAATTAAATGTTTGATGTTAAAAACATCAGAAGTATAAACATCATCCGGTAACTTTAATCGATAAGCATTCTCATTAATTTTCTTCAAAACTTCAACTGGACCAATTTTTCGCGCCTTCAACTTGTTATAAGCACCCACTGGAAAACGATCCTTTGTCAATACAACATAAACCAAATCACCTTCCTTAAATTCAACATTTCGTCGTTTCAAATCTGCAAACTTCTTATACTTCTCATTCGATTTCTCTAATCGTTCCTGAACGATTTTATGACATTCAGTCAGCTCATCAACAAAATCAACAGCTCGTTTAACTGTTCCCTTCGACTGTGGTACTACTGCCAAATCCAACGGTCCCCTTGGTAAGTTTGAATAAACAATCTGAAACGGACTGAATCCTGTGCTACGATTCACTGCATGATTATGAGCAAATTCTGCCTGACATAGCTTCATGTCCCAACTTCTCAAATTATCCTGTACAAGACAACGCAACAAATTTCCCAATGACCTGTTAACAACTTCTGTCTGCCCATCAGTTTGTGGATGATAAGCACTACTAAATTTCAGTTCCGTTCCCACCATCTTCCACAAACTCAACCAAAAGTGACTCAGAAAACGAGTATCTCTATCCGACACAATAGATTCTGGCAATCCATGAAGTCGATAGATCTCCTTGAAAAATAACTGTGCTACTCGAACTGCATCCGCTGTCTTCTTGCAAGCAACAAAATGTTCCATCTTCGAAAACCTGTCCACCACAACAAATATCGAATCATTTCCCCTTTGAGTTCTAGGCAAACCCAAAACGAAATCCATGCTAATATCAACCCATGGCTTAGACGGTACAGGTAATGGCATATACAACCCTGCATTCGTCGCTGTTCCCTTTGAAACTTGGCAAATATGACATCGCTCCACAAATCTTTCCACTTCTTTTCTCATCGACGGCCAAAAGTAAGATTGTGAAATCAATTGCAAAGTACGATCACGGCCCACATGCCCTTCCTCGTGTAACTCTTTGACAATTTTCAACCTCAAGCTACAGTCTGGAATACACAAACGATTCCCTTTAAACAGAAAACCATCAACCAACATAAATCCATCGGTACTCCCATCCTTCACTTTCTCAACATATTTCACAAAGTAAGGATCTTCATTAATCATCTCTGGCAACATTTCAAACCCCGTCACTTCAACCTTCATTGTCGTTAATAAATGACTCCTCCTACTCAAAGCATCAGCTACTCGATTTGTCACCCCTGATTTGTGCTTAACGACAAAAGTAAACTGCTGTAAATAAGCAATCCATGATGCATGTCTCGCTGAAATCTTATCCTGCCCCTGTAAATGTTTCAATGCTTCATGATCTGTATAAAGGACAAATTCCTTCTGAAATAGATAGTGTCTCCAATGCTTAACAGCTTGTACAACAGCATAAAATTCAACGTCATATGTACTGTATCTCATCTTTGCCCCTGACAACTTTTCACTGAAATAAGCAACTGGCTTCCCATTCTGACTCAGAACTCCTCCAATACCAACCTTCGAAGCATCAGTATGCAATTCAAACAATAACTGAAAATTAGGTAGAACAAGAATTGGTGCAGACGTCAACAATTCCTTGATCTTCTCAAAGGCAACCCCCGCTTCTTCTGACCATACAAACTGTTTTCCTTTCATGCAATCGGTAACTGGTGCCATCACACTACTGAAATGTGGAATGAACCTTCGGTAGAATGATGCCAATCCATGAAAACTTCTAACTTCAGTGATAGTTCTCGGCTGTGGCCAATTTCTAATAGCTTCAACTTTACTCTGGTCCACTTGGATTCCCTTCTCAGACACAACATATCCCAAAAATAACACACTTCTCGTCATGAACACACATTTCTTCGCGGCTGCATAAAATTGTTCCTCACGAAGAATAATCAACACTTCCCTCAAATGTAGAACATGCTCCTCCATACTTCTGCTGTAAATCAGAATATCATCGAAATAAATCACGACGAACTTCCCAATGAATGGTCTAAAGATTTGATTCATCACCCGCATGAATGTACTAGGTGCATTTGACAAACCAAATGGCATAACCACCATTCGTATAACCCCTCTCTCGTCTTGAAAGCTGTCTTCCATTCGTCTCCAGGTCTGATTCGAATTTGATGATAACCACTCTTCAAATCAATCTTCGAAAATATAGTTGCCCCACTCAGCTAATCTAGCAAGTCATCCAACCTTGGCATAGGAAATCTGTAACGAACAGTAATCTTATTCAAAGCTCGACTATCTGTACACATTCTCCATGTTCCGTTCTTCTTTGGTACTAATAATGCTGGCACGGCACAAGGACTCAAGCTTTCCTGAACACGTCCCTGTTCCAACAACTCTTCCACCTGCCTTCGTAACTCTTCATGTTCCTTCGGACTCATTCGGTAATGTGGTCGATATGGTAACACTGCTCCCGGAACAAGATCAATTTGATGTTGAATGTCTCTAAGTGGCGGTAACTCCTTAGGCAACTCCTCTGGAAAGACATCTTCAAATTCTTTCAAAATTGGCTTTGCTGCTTCTGGAATTTCAACTTCTTCACTACTCTCTCTCTCCCAATCAACAAAAATACTTCAGGCTCCTCTTCAACTTCCTTAACAAACTCTTTCAAAGTCAACAGAGTTTTCAATTCCTCAATCTCTTCTAGCTTGCTCTCCTTCTGCTGTTGCTTCTTAGGAACCAAAGTGATTTTAGTACCCTCGAACATGAAACTGTAACTGTTGGCACGACCATCATGTTGTACTGCTCTATCAAACTGCCACGGTCTGCCCAACAACAAGTGACAAACATCCATGTCCACTACATCACACCAAATTTCATCTTTGTACTTCTTCCCAATAGAAAAATTAACACAAGCCCTTCGACACACCTTCACTTCACCACCCTTCCTTAACCATGCTAGCTTGTACGGTTTAGGATGTTTCTCAGTCTTCAAGTTCAATTTCCTCACTGCTTCTGTAGAAATAATATTATCACAACTTCCAGCATCAATAACGAACTTGCAAACTTTCCCCAGAATAGTGCATGTCGACTGAAAAATATTGCTTCTCAACCAACTACAATCCTCCTCTTGCTTTGGTGTAAGACATGACCTCCTCATCATAAGATTACAACCTTCATCTCCAAACAATTCTTCTTCCTCCTCAACATAAGGTGTATTTGAACATTCTGCCTCCTCACCATCATCCTCCTCAACTTCTGCAACCATGGTTCTCTTCTTCGGCTTCGGACATTCATTGCTTTTGTGACCCAACTCCTGACAATTATAACATTTGAAAACACTGCTAACCTTCGCCTTCTCAGTCTCCTTCATCACTGGCTTTGTAACAGTTTTAGGAACATTAGAACTTCCACCAACACCCCTCGCTTGATTATTGGAATTAGTAAACACACCGCCTCCACGTCTTCCTTGTTTCTCCCAAGCTAACGCCTTCTGATGCGCCTCTGCTACAGATCTAGGATCGAACATATTAACCATATCCTGGATCTGCATTCTCAATCCCCCAATGAATCTAGCAGTTAGCTGTTCTTCCGTTTCCATAATATCATTCCTGGCAATGAGTTGGTAAAATTCATCAGCATAATCACTAACAGACTTCGTCCCTTGCCTCAGATTCTGCAACCTCTGGTACATAAGTGATTGGTAGTTGTAAGGTAAGAAAGTAGATCTCATCAACTTTTTCATCTTATCCCACTATTCTATCTTTGACTTCCCCATCCGTTCACGAGTAAGTTTAGTTTGCTGCCACCACGCCAAAGCTCTCCCCCTCAACCTAGTAGCAACCAACTTCACCCTTCTATGCTCAGGAACCTCCTTGAAATCAAAGATCTCTTCAACATTAGAAATCCAATCGAGAAATTCTTCTGCTACCATTCTGCCTTTAAACTCCGGAATTTCCATCTTCATACCCGATTCCCAACGTCGATCATCTCCAACATCCCGATAAGAATTTCGAATTTGGTCTCGATCTCGATAATGAATACTAGCTCTATCACCTTCTTCAACAAAATCAAAAGTACGTCTACATCGATCTCGACCATCATCATCCCTTCGTTCATGCATACTTCTTTGACTATGTCTCTCTTCATCTCTATATGCTTCATTGTCAAATTCACGTTGACTTTTTCTCTCTTCATGTGCATAATCATGATGATCTCTTCGTGATGAAATTGATGTTTCTCTTCTATCTCTACAAGAATGTGGTGATACCCTCCTCGCTTCCGTAACCGATGGCGAAACTCGGTTTCCTTCATGGTTCGAGTTTGGTGATCTCCTCCTTTGATTCAAATCATTCATCAATTTCTCCAATTTTCCAATGCCTTCATCAAACTTTTCATTAATACGTTGTTCCATAAGCTCGGCTTCTTCTCTACGATACAAAGCTTCAACGTTTTGATGACGATTAGCTCTCCTTGGTGGCATGATTGAAAAACTTTCACAAACACTTCAACAATTCACACACAACTTCAAAGCTTTCAATAATACAACAAAACTTCAAGTTACGGCTCAACAATTTGTCTCGGCCTCCACTTGTCTCGGCAATGTGAAACGGCTCAAGTGAGGTCGGCTCCAATTCAAGCACAAGGCACGGTTCAACACTTTTTTAGCTCGACTACAAATTCAAACACTTCACACCTTGGCGCGCAAAAAAACCAAAGATAGATCCAAACAATTTCCAACTCCTCGATCCAAAATGAAATGAATCAAACACTCTAATGTTGTACAAATTCAACAAGAACACAATGAACTCCTTCAAACTTCAAAAACTTCAAAAACTTCAAAAACTTCAAAAACTTGGCTCCAAAAATCAACTTAGCTATGATTGGCTAAGTATGGCTCTGATACCAATAATGACGCAGCGGATTAATCAAACAAAACTTCAATCGGTGAAATGTAACAATCGGTGAGTTGAAGATACCAAAATGCCCAAGTTCGTTGATCCAAAGATACCGAACTCTAGCTATCTCAAACACGTTGATAGCGCACTGTACCGTGTTCAAAGATCTACGATTCTTCGCACGTTGATCTAGCGCACTAGATTCTGTGAATCGGCTTCTACGATCGTTGAATCGAGCGCACTCGATTAACCGAAAGAGGAGATAGGAGATTACACTCAACTACCAATTGGTATGAAAGCACAAAGCTAACAAAAGAGAATTTTATTCAAAAATCAACCACTTCAAAATGTACAACACACGCGTATTTATAGGGTTTTCACAACACAGCCCTTGAGTCGTGACCGACTCATACCTTACGACTCATCTAAGTCGTTGCCGACTCATCTAAGTCGCTGCCGACTCAACAGACGCTTCATACTGTTACTACAACACTTCATACGCAACCGACTCAAGCAGGCACGACTCACGACTTACTACCTCAACCACAACTCACCCGACTCAACACGTTACGACTCACAGACAATACAAACGACTCAAACACGACCGACTCATATATTACATACATGACCCAACTTATGTCGTGAACGACTCACGACTCATCAAACACACAAGGTACACGACTCAACAAGCCAAGCGACTCAACTCCTTGCCGTCCTAACTCCCTCCGACTCAAGGCCTTCACTAGCTGGGGCTTTCCCTTGCTTCATGCTAAGTCGTAGACGACTCATGTAGATATCATTAGGTCGGTACTTCTTCTCCTGAGCTTGGTTAAGTCGCAAACGACTTATGGATAGATCGTTGAGTCGTGGCCGACTCAACTCCGATGCCTTGTTATCTCGGCCTGATTTCTCCCGTGGTTTGTTAGGTCGTGGACCTCCTTCCCTAGCTCGGAAACGACTCAAACCTTCATTGAGTCGTGGACGAGTCATCACACTACACCACCAACTCGTGTTTTCAGGAATTAAAGTTTGCACAACTTCTTCTCTGGCCTTAGCTGCATCAAGATAGATTCAAACAGCAAATTCATTTCAGTTTTAAAAGAAAAATCATTTCAGCAACATTAACAAGCAGATGAAGATTCAAAACAAGTTACAGATCAAATTCAAAACCAGGCTTCTCTATTTCTTCTTAAGCTAGTGAGTAAACTTCTATTTCAAAACTTAATCTGTTTATATATGTGATTGTATGTGATAATCCTTGAAAATTATGATGGGTAGTATGTTTTGCATGTCTGTTTAGAGATGATTGCATATATATATATATATATATATATATATATATATATATATATATATATATATTGGTGAATATGGGTATGCATGTCTATATATATATATAGAGAGAGAGAGAGAGCTCTGTTCCAGTTTTATAGGTTAAACTTGATTAAAAAAAATCAATTTTCTTCTTCCCTGATCTCTTTTAGCATATGATGTTTAAAAGAAAACTTGTTGTAATGATGCAATATAAAATTTAAAAATATTTGCAAGTGAAATTTTTTAGTAAATATTTCAAAAATATGAAATTACTGTGAAAATTGTTCAACAAAGATCTTAATTTCATAATCAAATTCGTATGAGCAAATGATGAATTTTAATAAAAATTTCAAGATTTTAAAGCTTGTAGTTTGATTGAAATTTTGGGATGGTTGGGAATTGGATATTTAACAAATTCTGGCGATCGAGGGTGTTGGAAATGTCGAGTTTGTTGCTGAAGCGGGCTTATGGGTCGAGGAGCTCGGCAAAATTGGCTGGAAGGTTGATAGCTCGCCGTGGTGGCGTGGCAAGGGAAATGTAGGGTTTAAAGCCTGTTTTTAGTTGGGATGGTTCGTCGCTCAATTACGGTGTCGTGCGGGCATCGTGTTGGCTTGGAAGAGTAGGAAAGGAAAGAGGGCGTTTAATGAAGTTTCTAGCGATTGGGTGTGGTCTCCGGTGGTCAAGATCGTGGGTTCGAGGTATGAATAGGTGTGAGGTATTGTTTTTGGTGATGGTTTATTGCTCGATTTTGAACGCAAGCTTCATGAAGGAAATCTGGAAGTCGAGAGTGTCTAGGGTGATGTTGGCGACTTGTCGGAGTGGCTTTAGTGGTCGGAACATTGCCGATGATCTGTGCATGTGCACATGTACCAGGTGTATCAGTGATCGTGGTTGTGTTATTTGAGCTTCGGGTACGATGATATTTTTCTTCGAGTCGGTCACGAGTTTTCGTGAGGGACGATGGATCGAGTTTAACTCGTGGAAGAATAGGGATTTGGCTTGGGTTATTTTGACTTTGTGTTCATAAAGGAAATTGAATAAGTATCAAACCAGGGTATTAATAGGTTTTAAACAATGTAAAGTATTAACCTAGTTTTTTTAAGAAATTAATAATTTATAAAGTAAATGTGTTATGAATTTAAATTTGCTAGTTTGAAATAATTATATATATAGGGTGATAATAAATTAATCCATAAGTATTTTTAAAATGTGATTTAAAAATGAATTAATTAAGTAGATGTTTTAAGATAAGTGTGTCAAACTCAATTTAATTAAGAGTCTTAGGAAAATTTGTTTGTTAGCTATAAACTAATATTAAAAGCATTCAATTTAAATATGATTTAAATGATAGTTAGGCAATTAATTAAGATAATGGTTTATCTTAGATTAGTTAAGAATTTAAGTAATTAAGGGTTAATTAATATACTTAAGTAATCATAGGTTAATTAATTAATGAAGTAATTAAAGGTTAATTATTTAAAGAATAATTACTTAATAAAAGTAATTAATTAATAATTAAAGTTAATTAAATAATGATCAAAGGATAATTAATTAACTGATGATTAAAGTATAATTAATTAATAATTAAAGGATGATTGATTAATCGCTTGAAATTAATTGATGTTAACTAAGAAGGATTTGAAAGCAATTAAATTAATTAGAAATGGTACAATTAATTTGTCTTGCTTATAGATGATTAAGATATATTAATTATGTTAGATTATTCGATATCTCTGATACGTGATTTGTGATACATTATGATATGAGATACTTTGGTTGAACTGTGATATTGTGGGTTATCTATCTGAGGTAAATTATTGTGTGAATATGAAATCCTGAATATAAATTATATTGTTTAAACTTAAACATTTGGCTTAAAGAATAACATTGGATTCGAAGAGACCGGGGTCGGATATCAGTAAATACCGAAACCACTTCGATTAGTAATCTACAATAATTTTTTATAGATTTGATATGTGTAATCAATAGGCTGGAATGGAATAATTTAAGTAAACTAGACCATTGAATCTATGTAGTGGTACTTAGGGATTGATTTGTGAAATAAGTGTTGGTTTGAACAAGTTAAGAACTCGTTGGGGAGGTATGATTTACCCCGGGTTTTCAGTTATGTTTTTAAAACATGGCATTTCAAATTATATGGGTTTACTCATGCTGGTTTCCAACCTGACCTGGGTGTTACTTTGATGTAATGCTTGGGTCAAACCGAGTATTACAGATTTTCAGGTTAGGCATTATGTAGCTCAGGAGGCGAGCTGGATGGCAGGAACATATGGAGTATATCCCAGTGTATATTGGAGTTGTTTATCAGGGATAAGTTAATTATAACTGTTCAGTTTATGTATGTATGATTGTACTCTGATGTATTGTTGTAAAAGTAACAATTACAGCTTTCTTTGTAAATGTTATTATTCTGATATTATAATTTGATCCGCTGCGAATATGAGATGCTGTTGTTTTCTGTTCTTTTACATTCTTCTTCTTTTCTCCAACAATTCAAAATTTCTGATGTTCGATTGCTCGGTACTTCTACCGTGAAGGTATTAGTGTCGAATTCTCGAGGTTGAAATTTTGGGTCGCTGCATTTTGGTATCAGAGCAGAAGGTTTAGCGAGAACCTTGGCTCTGGTGGGTTTACTCATTAAGGATAGGGCAATAGTACCATAGAATGAGTTTTGTGTGTGTGTATATATTTATATATGAGAGCGTATTTATTATTTCCTTATATAATGATTGAAAAAAGGTTATAAAAATGAATGATTCTTATATAAGCTTATATTTTGATATATAAAGCAATAATTTTTCTAATTATTATACATGTTAAGTAATTGCTTATTGATTACTGGAGTAAAATGTAATAATAAGAATTAAGTGGTAGTAGAAATACAACTAAATAAGAAATTAGATAATATGAACGGTACAAACAAGATAAGCTAGAAATGGATTCAAACCAGAGAATAAAATCCTAAATTTTGTAAGAGTATTTTCAGAATGCTGAATTAAGTTACCTTGATTTTATTATCTAATAAATTATGAGATAATATATAGTGAATTGGTTTCCAGTTATGATAACCTTGTTTATTATCATAAAATGTTTGTTGTATCTTGATAATGGAATGTTTGTTAATGATTAAGCAGAATGAAATATTTTAAGGAAGTAACAATTTAGATAAGTATGACTTATAAATTGGAATTGAAGATAATTTAAATTGTGAAGTTCTAGATCTAAGTCCAGAAAATTTGTTTTAAAAATGTTAAAAGATATAATAAATAATATTTTTAAATGTAGAGATCTAATTTTAAAACAAGAGTTAATTTAATTTTTTTAAAAAGGAACTTGTTTTGAAATTAAAAACCAAGAGTGGTTTAAAATTTAAAGTATGACTTGAAGTGCAAAAGAAATGAATATGTATATATGTGGGATATACATAATAACAAGTTGATTGGAAGTAAACACTAAGCGTTGAGTTTGGAATTTTCCTTGAAATGTGATGTAATAACCTTAAGAAAAATAAGTTTTTGAACTTATAAGTGAGAAAGGATATTGATAAGAAGTTTAAAATTTGAAATGTAGAATTCAAATTGAGTAGGGTTGACTAGATGAAGTAAATTAAATTTAACTTAGGGGATTAAATAAGTTTAACAAGCAACCTGAATTGGAAAATTTCAAGATGAAATTAGATTTAACTTAGGGAAGTTAAACGATTCAAATTGAAGGTGTGACGACCCGACTTTCCACTCCCGGAAAATCGCATCATCCTTAAGAAAGAAAGGGATAGAAAAGAGAAAAGAAAGAAGAGAAAGAGGAAACAACACAAGAATCTCAACAGCGGAACGAATAAATTATATTAATAATATAAGTATTACATAGTATATCAAATATCAGAGTTACACAGACATATATAACACATACTAGATAGTTATAAACACCTGTCTAGTTATTACAACTCAATACATATCAGACAAACACTCAGAGACACCAACACAGCGGAAAACTATTAAACTATACGCAGAAGCCTCCTGCTCCAATTGCTCCTCCACAATACGTCAAAGCTACTCCGAATCCTAACCTGAATTCCCTTGGCTACTCGTAAAAATTTGAGTACCCAAGAGTTATAGAAAAACAGAAATAACCCCGGGTCAGACATGGGTCTGGTGTGAGTAACATGTTAAAGTTGCTTAACTTTGAAAAACCTTTGAAAAGAAAAGGTATCACGTAAGACTTCCCACACATAAACATGGAAAAGTTTTTACCTTACGCTAACCAAAACATTTGATAGGAAATCCGATGATATTATAATAGTGTCTAGGGTTTTCAAGTAAATAAGAAAATAGCCGATATTGTTACATCTATTAAATTCCAGCTACTACCCAAAAAAGTGGGTAATACAATCAAAACCGTTGGCACTTATTGGATTTTGGATTCCATCAATGGCTGGGCTACTGGGGTACCGCCCGTCACAGTACGTAGCCTAGATCACCGTACTGAGGATTACTCCCTTCATCCCCTGCAACACAAAGCCGGACCCGTTCCTTACTGAACAGTTCCAAACAAGACAACCCCGCAGTTGTGATCAGCAACCGCACCACTAAGCCGAAAATATAAAGGGACCTCTCGACATGGATAAATCTTGCTCTCAAGTGGGTGCTACCCACGAAGCTTTGCTGCACCTCCCCTGTTTTAGCCATTCCCGGTTGATGAGGCTTGAGGCTACGATTACCTTTATAGGACATAACACTTAGAGTGCTCATTGTCCAACTGACGATGTTCTGAAAGCATTCGATCCATACAAGTTCGTTCCGGGTTCGAACGAAACCGAAGGCATTATCTCGTTACACTCATTTTGGAATCACCCTCAGAGTCAACGACGATAACCCTTGCACTCTAAATCACCATCTCGAATCTATAAGTACTATTCCGTCAAACTCATTACGGAATCACCCACAGAGTTATACTGACGTATAGCCCTTACACCTCGAGTCTTCACTCGCTCTACTTGAATTAACGACCTAACGTTAATTGGAATCGATGTGGTTTTCGGATGTCCAAATATGGAAACCCGATCCCGGTCTCATCGAAATCCAAAGCGTGTCTTTTAAGGTCCAAGTTGTTTTAAAGTTTAAAACAATTCAATTCATTATCTAAATATACACAGATAGATAATTCACAATACAACAGATAACCAACATTATCATTATCAACAGATAATTCATATCATAATCAGATATCCATACTATCATCCAAAAGCAACCAATGCATCTATATCACATACACTACTCATCTCATAACTGAGATTACAAACCATACAAAACAACCAATACCAATCATCAAACATAAGCAATGATCTAATGATCACACCATTTATAATTAATTTAAAATGAATTAAATTAATTACTTAAACTCTAATTAATTTAAAATTAATTAAATTAATTACTTCATCATCAAAATCCTGCTTATCTTAATCTTCAATTGATTACAAATCAATTTTATAAATCATCATCTCAATATTCATTTCACTTAATCATTATTGATTAACTATCTCTAATTACAATAAGTAATTAGCATTTAATATTAATTATACCTTAATTAATCAATTCCAAATTTCATCATTAATTAATTAATTAATTATTACATTTAATCAATCTCTAAATATAAATTAATTACATAAGTAATTAATCTCCAATTTAAACAACATATATATTAATCACCCTTGATTAATAACCATTCAGTAATTAACTACTTTAATTACTCATCCCATAAATTAATTACTCTTAATTAATTATTTAAATTAATCCCATGATCAATTTCAAAGTAATTTAAATCTAAATTACTTCTATAATAAATATCCTTAATTACATTCAGTAATTATTATTTAATTACTTCCTTAAGTAATTATCAATAATCCACAAATGTTTAAATTAATTAAACTTAATTAATCTAAACTAATTACTTTAGTTAGATTAATTACACCAAGTAATTAATTCATTAATTACTTTCCTTAAGTAATTAAAAATTTAACAATGGATTATTATTAATTAATTAATCTAATTAATTATCAAAAATTAATCACATTGATTAATTGTTAAAATAATCTTAAGTTAATGATCTTCATTAACATTTCTTAATTACATAATTAAGAATTATCTTCAATTAATCATTATTAATTATCATTTAATTAATCTTTAATTATCATTTAATTAATCTCTAATTATTAATTAATTAAGTGTTAATTAAAATCTTAATTATCATTAATCACTTGATTAATGAATCTTAATCATAAATTAAAGTTTAATTAACCATCCTTAATTATAGATTAATTAACCTTAATTAATTAATCTCAAATTAAATCAATTAACTTAAAAATTATTAATTACTTAATTAAGCATTCACATAATTAATTAATTGAATAATTAATATTCAACTTAATTACCTTAATAGTCAAATGAATCCTATCATTAAACTTTTATTTATCTTTTTTGATAAACATTTCTATTTAATCAAGCATTTAAAAACAAAATGTTTTGTTTTTTTTAAAGTTTACTTTAAATCCCATTTAACATTTCATTTTAAACTTAAGTCTCAAATTTGTCTTAAATAAGATTTTAAAACAAAACTCAATCTTATGTTTAAAAGAACATCTACTTTGTTAATAAGTTTTAAAAAGAATTTAAATTTAAATTCAAATCAAATTCAAACCAATTTTAAAAAAATTGCTTTAAAATTTCAAAATTTTAAATACAACCTCCAACTCATTCTGGATTTAACTCTTTAAAACACTTCTAAAATTTACACCTTCAATTCAAATGCATATCATTTTAATCATTTAAAAGCAATTTAAATTTAAACCTTTATTTTAAAAACTGAAGTTTAGATTTTAAATCCAGATTTAAAAATTCATATTTGAATTCATTTTGAGTTTCTAGTTTAAAAACTTAACCTTTCAATTCAATTGCAAATCACATATGCATTTACACTTGTAAGTTTGAAAACCAAATTTAAATTTTAAAACATGAATGATTTCAATGCTCAGATAAATCAAATTTGAATTCACATTCAAATTTCAAATTAAAAACTCAGTTAAATTTCCACTTGCAAATTTAAATTTACCTTTATATTTAAAAACAGAATACAGTTTCTGTTTTATTTAAAAAAAACAAACTTTGAAATTTTTCCTGAATTTAAATGATTTCAAAAGAAACAGAATTCAACTATTTGAATTCATAGTTAAATTCAGTTTCAAATACTAGTTAAAATTTTAGTTTGCATTTAATTCAAATCTTATAAACTAGAACAGGTTTCCTGTTCTTCTTCTTTTATTTTTTTCTTTTCAAACAACTTGAATTTCTGTATTTAAATTATTTCAAAATCAGAATTCAAAATATTTGAATTCATCTCTAGATTCAAGTTTAATCCTAAGTTTAATTTCCAAATTTAAATTTAAACTTTACTTTATAAAATTTCTGAAAACAGAACAGGTACTGCTTTGTTAAACCTGAAACAAAAAATATATCCGAGCAAACCCATATCTACTTCGAGTCAGTAACCCCTTTACTTCGAGTTTCCCCTCGAAAATCCCGAGACTATCCCGAGACAAAAATTCCTGCACCCAAAAACAAAACAACACAACCTGCATAACTCCCCTGTGCACCACTTAACCCATCTCAGGCCACCTCTGACCATCTTCTCTAGTCATCCCCCATCGACCACAATCCCCATATCACACCTCAACACTCCCAGATCCAGAATTCATTTTGAATTTAAATTCAAGTTTCTAAAACCCAAAACCTGAAAACACTTTCCCTCCTCAGTGTCAAACCTGTCAACACCCAATTCTCTCATCTCCGATCACCATTACACGCCATACTCCAACGATGCCTCCATTAATACATCATCTATCAATACCCAAAGTATCTCTGAACTCGATTCAAAGAGGAAGCCGCATCACTCAATTTTCAAACACAGTAAAACTAGGGCTTATACTGGAAAATCCCAAATTCAACATCAATATTGAATTTTACTCTAATTCAATATTTTTCCTATAATCTTTGATGGGTAAATAATCTCCTAAATCAAATTCACCCAAAACAATACCAAGCTTCAACTATGCTTGGCTAATATATAAGACACAGTAGTTTCAAACTGCATTTTGAATAGAGCATTAAAATTTGTAATATAACTCCAACACAAATTTTAATCTGAATATTATAATGAAACAAACATATTTGTTTAAGTCATAACTCAAATGAGGAATCAAATTAAAAGACAATGGAATGTATTTGCATCTGACTGAAGCTTGAATCAGAGAAAATCAGGGATGTTCAGGTAATTAATCATGCACACACACAAACATATCCATATACATATTCACAGCATATTTATAATATAATTTCATATCTAAATCAAAGTATAAATCAACTTTTACCTATTTAAAATCTTAAAAAGTTGAGTTAGTCACAGTTTCTCCCAAAAATGCAGAGCCCATTCAATTTGCAGGTTCCAGATTTGAAAATTATGAAATGCAGGCCCTTTGTTTCCAGATTATGAAATGCAGTAGCTTGAATGCTTTTAAAATCTTGATTTATTCATGATGCTTTCAGTTTTTTTAAACATGCAGGCTTCAAATTGTTGCATGCAGGCCTCTATATAAAAATTGAAATGCAGAGCTTTTGTTTTCAGATGCAAAGAAATGCAGGTTCTTTTTCTTTCATGTTGATGCAGGTTTGTATATGTTGAAGGATGCAGATTTGTTTTGAAAAAAAGGAGTTTGGAAGCAAATGTTTTACAGGTTTGAAAAATGCAGTTTTTCATATTTGAAGAGTTTCAGATTTTCTTTTTAGAGTGAAGAATGAGAAAGGGTAAAAGAAATGAGTATATGCAAGTTAATATAAAAGTATTTTTAGATTTAAATAAATTAAAAGAAAAATAAAAATAAAATTGACACTTGTCTTTTAAAATGGATGATATGTTTACACATGTTAGTTTAAGTTTTAATATATTCACACTTGTATCCTTATGCTTACATGTGTCTTTAAAAATGTTTTTGTTATTAAATTTAAGATTAATGAATATTTAAACTTAGTTATTTAGTTCATATACATAGTTATGCATTTAAACAATTCTAAAGAACAAAGCAAAACAATACGCAATTAAATCATTTGAAAAAGAAACTTTTAAATAGTTAAAATGAATTTATAAAAGAGTTTGTAACTTAATAACTACATGCTTCATGTTTTAAATTGTATTTTAAATTTCAAATTAAATTTACAAATCAAAATTATCAATTAATAATTTAAAAAGAATAACACAAATATTTTATAACTTATTTAATATACAAACTTAAATTAAAATGAATTTTTAAACCAATAAAACATTTATCCTACATATTTAAAATCATATAGTTATTTAATTAAATATTTTTGAAAAGCTTAAATCCAAAATAAATCACAATTTCTATTTTTAAAACATTAAAATTATGCTATACTAATTTAACTTAAAACAACTTATCTATTTAAAATATATACAAATACATATACATTACTAAATAGAAAATAGATTTATTAGTTTATTAGAAATAAATTCTCAAATTAAATATTTAAATAAAGAAAATTATTAAATCAAACCAAATTTATTAACAAAATTCATCAATTCAATTTAAATTTAAACTCAGATTATTAAATTTAAATTGTCCAAAATTACGGGATATTACAATCCTTCCCCCTTAAAAGAATTTCGTCCCCGAAATTTAAAACAAAGGTAATTTAATAATCTATTTATAGATTTTATTTTAAAACACAGCATATGTTAATCATATGCCAATAACCTAAGCAACCAATTCACACAATCAGAACAAATCTAATTATCCAAAAGAATTTTGGATAAAATCTTCACGAGTTTCCCCGGTATATATATCGGGATACTCGCTCTATAGAATCTAATCAATCAATACTACTAAGCTATAGAGCTCCTAACAACAATTCTATACAGAATATCAGACTATAAACGAGTCTGACTCAACAACCAAACCATCCTAAAATGCTGGTTCTACAACCAGAAATATCAAACACGTATTCCCTCAGAGATACGTGAAACACCATGAATCCCAGTTATCCAAGCTGGCAATTCAACTCAAGAAAACAAAACACTGATCCAACCAAAACACAGAAGAAACCTAAAACACTACGGAGCTAGCTTCCCAAACTTATAGCTCTTTTGGATCAAAGAAAAACTTATCCCAAGTCAAATCTCCGATTCCAGAATCCAAATTTCTCCGTCTCTTATCCATATAAACTCTTCGGACGATCCTGGGCTACCGACATCCATTCTGATCAGCTTAACTCTTGCTGATTCCTCTAGAAACAGACAGAATCAAAAACAATCCAACGATCTCCTCAAGATCACTCAAAAACCAAGAACACACACCCTGCTTCTCAGCAACAGAAGACAGAACAAACTTCTCCTCTGGAAAAGACAAAACAGAAACATCCCCAAACTGCTTCCGCTGCACAACTCTGATCCGAAACAGAAGAAAATGCTGACGAAGAACTCAAGCACAGACTAGACAACCCAGCACAGAAATATGGTTCCACAGATCCATAAGAAAACTCAGATGTTTCTCCGAAACCAGAGTTACTTCACCAACTTTTATCTCAAGGAACCATCCATCTACTAACTGAACCACCAGTTCCATTTCTGGAAAGAAAACTCGATCTCCAGATGCGGACAAACTCTGACTTCCTGGAAGAAAATCTAGACAATCTCCAACAATCCAGAAGAACATACTATCGCAAGTCACTTTTGCGATCATCTCAGCCTAAATCCAAAGAAAACTGCTCTCTCTACCAAACAGATCAGCTTATGCTGGCTTAGCCAACTCACCAGAGAAAACGATCCATTCTGCTGCCTCTGAACTCCACTTCAGAAAAATTACTCAGCCAGAAGACTCCCTATCAACTCAGAACATTCTGCTAAACTCAGCCACAACACCGAGCAGACTCACTTCTTACTCTTGTTCCAAAGAAATATCTTCGGAAATATCCATAGTCACTGCATCTCATCACACAGCTACTACTTCCTGAGATATCAAAATACCATCACTCACTGGCTTCTGCCCTACCGACAGATCCAAACTCAATTCTGTACTTCAAAGATGACTCCGAACCTCTACAGGTTACCTTCAGAGATCGATGAAGTCCTTCATTACCACAGAACTCACTCGAGACGGTATTAGGTCTACAGTCTCGACAAATACACTTCCAACCTCATCCATCAAACTCCAACCAATGGGAGTCGTGTTATACACACTTCTACCTCATCTACCTTCATAAGTTATATTGGAAAACCTAAACAGGTAATCCGACAAATAAGTAGAACCATAAATATATATATATATATTAAAAATACAAATACGCTCTCTCAAGATAGACACCACTACAGAGCCTAGGTATTCACTCAACCTAATGCTCTGATACCAACTGTGACGACCCGACTTTCCACTCTCGGAAAACCGCATCATCATTAAGAAAGAAAGGGATAGAAAAGAGAAAAGAAAGAAGCGAAAGAGGAAACAACACAAGAATCTCAACAGCGGAACGAATAAATTATATTAATAATATAAGTATTACATAGTATATCAAATATCAGAGTTACACAGACATATATAACACATACTAGACAGTTATAAACACTTGTCTAGTTATTACAACTCAATACATATCAGACAAACACTCAGAGACACCAACACAGCGGAAAATTATTAAACTATACGCAGAAGCCTCCTGCTCCAATTGCTCCTCCACAATACGTCAAAGCTACTCCGAATCCTAACCTTAATTCCCTTGGCTACTCGTAAAAATTTGAGTACCCAAGAGTTATAGAAAACAGAAATAACCCCGGGTCAGACATGGGTCTGGTGTGAGTAATAGGTTAAAGTTGCTTAACTTTGAAAAACCTTTGAAAAGAAAAGGTATCACGTAAGACTTCCCACACATAAACATGGAAAAGTTTTTACCTTATGCTAACTAAAACATTTGATAGGAAATCTGATGATATTATAATAGTGTCTAGGGTTTTCAAGTAAATAAGAAAATAGCCGAAATTGTTACATCTACTAAATTCCAGCTACTACCCACAAAAGTGGGTAATACAATCAAAACCGTTGGCACTTATTGGATTTTGGATTCCATCAATGGCTGGGCTACTGGGGTACCGCCCGTCACAGTACGTGGCCTAGATCACCGTACCGAGGATTACTCCCTTCATCCCCTGCAACACAAAGCCGGACCCGTTCCTTACTGAACAGTTCCAAATAAGACAACCCCGCGGTTGTGATCAGCAACCGCACCACTAAGCCGAAAATATAAAGGGACCTCTAGACAGGGATAAATCTTGCTCTCAAGTGGGTTCTACCCACGAAGCTTTGCTGCACCTCCCCTGTTTTAGCCATTCCCGATTGATGAGGCTTGAGGCTACGATTACCTTTATAGGACATAACACTTAGAATGCTCATCATCCACCTGACGATGTTCTGAAAGCATTCGATCCATATAAGTTCGTTCCGTGTTCGAACGAAACCGAAGGCATTATCTCGTTACACTCATTTTGGAATCACCCTCAGAGTTAACGACGATAACCCTTGCACTCTAAATCACCATCTCGAATCTATAAGTACTATTCCGTCAAACTCATTACGGAATCACCCACAGAGTTATACTGACGTATAGCCCTTACACCTCGAGTCTTCACTCGCTCTACTTGAATTAACGACCTAACGTTAATTAGAATCGATGTGGTTTTCGGATGTCCAAATATGGAAACCCGATCCCGGTCTCATCGAAATCCAAAGCGTGTCTTTCAAGGTCCAAGTTGTTTTAAAGTTTAAAACAATTCAATTCATTATCTAAATATACACAGATAGATAATTCACAATACAACAGATAACCAACATTATCATTATCAACAGATAATTCATATCATAATCAGATATCCATACTATCATCCAAAAGCAACCAATGCATCTATATCACATACACTACTCATCTCATAACTGAGATTACAAACCATACCAAACAACCAATACCAATCATCAAACATAAGCAATGATCTAATGATCACACCAT
Source organism: Allium cepa (assembly GCA_030765085.1). Lineage (NCBI taxonomy): Eukaryota > Viridiplantae > Streptophyta > Magnoliopsida > Asparagales > Amaryllidaceae > Allium > Allium cepa. The sequence continues at coordinate 53,567,940 of CM060935.1, read as the reverse complement.
TTATAATTAATTTAAAATGAATTAAATTAATTACTTAAACTCTAATTAATTTAAAATGAATTAAATTAATTACTTCATCATCATAATCCTGCTTATCTTAATCTTCAATTGATTACAAATCAATTTTATAAATCATCATCTCAATATTCATTTCACTTAATCATTATTGATTAACTATCTCTAATTACAATAAGTAATTAGCATTTAATATTAATTATACCTTAATTAATCAATTCCAAATTTCATCATTAATTAATTAATTAATGATTACATTTAATCAATATCTAAATATAAATTAATTACATAAGTAATTAATCTCCAATTTAAACAACATATATATTAATCACCCTTGATTAATAACCATTCAGTAATTAACTACTTTAATTACTCATCCCATAAATTAATTACTCTTAGTTAATTATTTAAATTAATCCCATGATCAATTTCAAAGTAATTTAAATCAAAATTACTTCTATAATAAATATCCTTAATTGCATTCAGTAATTATTATTTAATTACTTCCTTAAGTAATTATCAATAATCCACAAATGTTTAAATTAATTAAATTTAATTAATCTAAACTAATTACTTTAATTAGATTAATTGCACCAAGTAATTAATTCATTAATTACTTTCCTTAAGTAATTAAAAATTTAACAATGGATTATTATTAATTAATTAATCTTATTAATTATCAAAAATTAATCGCATTTATTAATTGTTAAAATAATCTTAAGTTAATGATCTTCATTAACATTTCTTAATTACATAATTAAGAATTATCTTCAATTAATCATTATTAATTATCAATTGATTAATCTTTAATTATCATTTAATTAATCTCTAATTATTAATTAATTAAGTGTTAATTAAAATCTTAATTATCATTAATCACTTGATTAATGAATCTTAATCATAAATTAAAGTTTAATTAACCATCCTTTATTATAGATTAATTAACCTTAATTAATTAATCTCAAATTAAATCAATTAACTTAAAAATTATTAATTACTTAATTAAGCATTCACTTAATTAATTAATTGAATAATTAATATTCAACTTAATTACCTTAATAGTCAAATGAATCCAATCATTAAACTTTTATTTATCTTTTTTGATAAACATTTCTACTTAATCAAGTATTTAAAAACAAAATGTTTTGTTTTTTTTAAAGTTTACTTTAAATCACATTTAACATTTCATTTTAAACTTAAGTCTCAAATTTGTCTTAAATAAGATTTTAAAACAAAACTCAATCTTATGTTTAAAAGAACATATACTTTGTTAATAAGTTTTAAAAAGAATTTAAATTTAAATTCAAATCAAATTCAAACCAATTTAAAAAAAATTGCTTTAAAATTTCAAAATTTTAAATACAACTTCCAACTCATTCTAGATTTAACTCTTTAAAACTCTTCTAAAATTTACACCTTCAATTCAAATGCATATCATTTTAATCATTTAAAAGCAATTTAAATTTAAACCTTTATTTTAAAAACTGAAGTTTAGATTTTAAATCCAGATTTAAAAATTCAGATTTGAATTCATTTTGAGTTTCTAATTTAAAAACTTAACCTTTCAATTCAATTGCAAATCACATATGCATTTACACTTGTAAGTTTGAAAACCAAATTTAAATTTAAAAACATGAATGATTTCAATTCTCAGAAAAATCAAATTTGAATTCACATTCAAATTTCAAATTAAAAACTCAGTTAAATTTCCACTTGCAAATTTAAATTTACCTTTATATTTAAAAACAGAATACAGTTTCTGTTTTATTTTAAAAAAAAAAACTTTGAAATTTTTTCCTGAATTTAAATGATTTCAAAAGAAACAGAATTCAACTATTTGAATTCATAGTTAAATTCAGTTTCAAATACTAGTTAAAATTTTAGTTTGCATTTAATTCAAATCTTATAAACTAGAACAGGTTTCCTATTCTTCTTCTTTTATTTTTTTTCTTTTCAAACAACTTGAATTTCTGTATTTAAATTATTTCAAAATCAGAATTCAAAATATTTGAATTCATCTCTAGATTCAAGTTTAATCCTTAGTTTAATTTCCAAATTTAAATTTGAACTTTACTTTATAAAATTTATGAAAACAAAACAGGTACTGCTTTGTTAAACCTGAAACAAAAAATATACCCGAGCAAACCCATATCTACTTCGAATTAGTAACCCCTTTACTTCGAGTTTCCCCTCGAAAATCCCGAGACTATCCCGAGACAAAAATTCCTGCACCCAAAAACAAAACAACACAACCTGCACAACTCCCTTGTGCACCACTTAACCCATCTCAGGCCACCTCTGACCATCTTCTTTGGTCATCCCCCATCGACCACAATCCCCATATCACACCTCAACACTCCCAGATCCAGAATTCATTTTGAATTTAAATTCAAGTTTCTAAAACCCAAAACCTGAAAACACTTTCCCTCCTCAGTGTCAAACCTGTCAACACCCAATTCTCTCATCTCCGATCACCATTACACGCCATACTCCAACGATGTCTCCATTAATACATCATCTATCAACACCCAAAGTATCTCTGAACTCGATTCAAAGAGGAAGCCGCATCACTCAATTTTCAAACACAGTAAAACTAGGGCTTATACTGGAAAATCCCAAATTCAACATCAATATTGAATTTTACTCCAATTCAATATTTTTCCTATCATCTTTGATGGGTAAACAATCTGCTAAATCAAATTCACCCAAAACAATATCAAGCTTCAACTATGCTTGGCTAATATATAAGACACAGTAGTTTCAAACTGCATTTTGAATAGAGCATTAAAATTTGTAATATAACTCAAACACAAATTTTAATCTGAATATTATAATGAAACAAACATATTTGTTTAAGTCATAACTCAAATGAGGAATCAAATTAAAAGACAATGGAATGTATTTGCATCTGACTGAAGCTTGAATCAGAGAAAATCAGGGATGTTCAGGTAATTAATCATGCACACACACAAACATATCCATATACATATTCACAGCATATTTATAATATAATTTCATATCTAAATCAAAGTATAAATCAACTTTTACCTATTTAAAATCTTAAAAAGTTGAGTTACTCACAGTTTCTCCCAAAAATGCAGAGCCCATTCAATTTGCAGGTTCCATATTTGAAAATTATGAAATGCAGGCCCTTTGTTTCTAGATTATGAAATGCAGTAGCTTGAATGCTTTTAAAATCTTGATTTATTCATGATGCTTTCAGTTTTTTTTAAACATGTAGGCTTCAAATTGTTGCATGCAGGCCTCTAGATAAAAATTGAAATGCAGAGCTTTTGTTTTCAGATGCAAAGAAATGCAGGTTCTTTTGCTTTTATGTTGATGCAGGTTTGTATATGTTGAAGGATGCAGATTTGTTTTGAAAAAAAAGGAGTTTGGAAGCAAATGTTTTACAGGTTTGAAAAATGCAGTTTTTCATATTTGAAGAGTTTCAGATTTTCTTTTTAGAATGAAGAATGAAGAATGAGAAAGGGCAAAAGAAATGAGTATATGCAAGTTAATATAAAAGTATTTTTATATTTAAATAAATTAAAAGAAAAATAAAAATAAAATTGACACTTGTCTTTTAAAATGGATGATAAGTTTACACATGTTAGTTTAAGTTTTAATATATTCACACTTGTATCCTTATGCTTACATGTGTCTTTAAAAATGTTTTTGTTATTAAATTTAAAATTAATGAATATTTAAACTTAGTTAATTAGTTCATATACATAGTTATGCATTTAAACAATTCTAAAGAACAAAGCAAAACAGTACACAATTAAATCATTTGAAAAAGTAACTTTTAAATAGTTAAAATGAATTTATAAAAGAGTTTGTAACTTAATAACTACATGCTTCATATTTTAAATTGTATTTTAAATTTCAAATTAAATTTACAAATCAAAATTATCAATTAATAATTTAAAAAGAATAACACAAATATTTTATAACTTATTTAATATACAAACTTAAATTAAAATGAATTTTTAAACCAATAAAACATTTATCCTACATATTTAAAATCATATAGTTATTTAATTAAATATTTTTGAAAAGCTTAAATCCAAAATAAATCACAATTTCTATTTTTAAAACATTAAAATTATGCTATACTAATTTAACTCAAAACAACTTATCTATTTAAAATATATACAAATACATATACATTATTAAATAGAAAATAGATTTATTAGTTTATTAGAAATAAATTCACAAATTAAATATTTAAATAAAGAAAATTATTAAATAAAACCAAATTTATTAACAAAATTCATCAATTCAATTTAAATTTAAACTCAGATTATTAAATTTAAATTGTCCAAAATTCCGGGATATTACAAAAGGGGAGTATGTGTGATCTAAAAATGGGTTTGAGATTTGAAAATTGGAAATGGATGTTATTGGTAAATGTTTTAAATAATTTGGATGTTTATTTATTATGACTTATTCTGATATCATCCTGTTGTTATTAATAATCTATGAAACTGAGGATTGGATTATCTTAAATGAATTAAGAAATGGATTGAGGTAATATACATCCACTACTAAATAAAATAGAAATAAGATTGAACATATGAAAAGGAAATCGCTTTGAACTTAAGATTTAAATGTTAAAAATGAACTTGCAAACCGAAAATTCTTAGGAATTGGTTCCGAAGTTAAAATTGGGTAATGAATTGGATTCTGAAGATTAAATTGTTTTTGTAATGACCCATAATTTCCGATGTGTAAATTTGATAATTAATAAGATTTTAGTAATTAAATCTGAAAGAAACAATTTATGAATTAATAACGGGGATGAAAGATAATAATGTTAATGCAAGTTAATAAATAACTAATTTAGTACAATCCCAATTAATTGAAACAATTGTAAGGTTATAATTGATTGTAAATAGTAAATTAGGAAAAAAATTCAAAGTTATATTAATTGATGAAATAATACGTAATAAACTATAATTTGATAAAATCAATGATAGAAAAGTAATTATAATATTTATTGGTTGACAATAAAGTATGAATGTGATTCTTGACGTTGATTGAATGAAATTGACAATTGTTAATGTTATTTCAATCAATTTTAATGGTAAAGCTAATTGGGAATGTAATTGTAAAGCTTAAATTGGAAATAATTGTAAAGTTTAATAAGGAAGAAATAAACGACCGTATGAATGTAAATTCCAATTGATTAGAATAATAAATGTCGACAAAAAGAATAATATATGTTTTCTTTACTAAATAAAAAAATCATATGTTTATTTATTTGAAATGTTGGTAGCTAAAAATTTATTACAGAAATAAGAAATTAATAACATTTGGTTTGTATACAATATTTCCATAAACACGTTAAATTGCTATAAAAAGGAATTGAATTGTCTCATTCATTTTTACCTTAGAATTCAATGACAATTAATGTGATTGGAATCTTTTAATTAAAAAGTGGGAAGACGTTAACTGTAAACATATATTGAAATAAACTGGGTGATTTGTTTCCAATTAACTCGGTTTATGTTTTAAAATTTAATGCTAGTTTACTACATATATGTTTATAACTAAAGTTAAACTTATGTTTTAGATCCAATTAGATCATAAAAAAGACTATTTAGGTTTGAAATCTCATACGTTATTAAATTAAATGTTAATAGGAGATGATAAAGGGGGTAAAATAGATTTACACTTGACTATTTCACTTTCATTTAGACTTTATTATATCTTAATTGCAACATAACTTACCTTTCCACCTTCACTTTTCTAATTTACTCTTACACTCACTGCCTCCTAATATGGATTATTTTCATACTTTTTATTTTTGAATGTAAACTATAAGTGGCGATAAAGATGTACATACATACATACATATATATATATATATATATTATACACCTGTTTATATTACCTTGTTTATGCTATCGTATTTTTGAATGTATGTTAATGCATTCCTTGCAAAACGTTCAATCGAAATGTTAACATGTTTGCTAATTTCCAATCTAATCACAAAGAGGGAGAAATGAAGAGTTCTTAATGTTGTATATTCTTTTAATTTATGACACAAATTTGTGTAGAGAATTTATTTTCATTTATTGTATGTTAATTAAATCTTTAAAGGATGTTAATTTTGGTATGTTTAGGGTTAACAAAACTGATTAAGTGAATGGTTGTTTTTGAAATTTGAATTCTAAAAGTTTGTTTACAGTATAGAGTTGGTCCATTCTTTCCCTTTCTAATTAATAATTGCCGCATTCTTTTCATTATTTCTCCATTTGTTCCATTACACCATTCCGTTCACATTGTCCGGAGCTTTTCTATTTTGCAAACATGAACTACTTTTCATATTTTTAATTCTTTCTTTTACCAATTTTTAAAACCAACTACTTTTAAAAAGGCTGTTCGTATTTACTATATTTCAATGCCAAGTTTGTTCATATTTACTTTATTTTTTTTGTTCATTTTCCAACTTCATTTTCTAAAACATCATTTCATTTATTTCTAATTAATAGCGGCCTCTCTTTTCAAATCTCTTTGGCCCTAAACCTAACTCTAACCTTATAAATAAGATATGATGCAAGTGAAACCCCAGCCTCCATTCTTACCTTCTTTTTTTCTTTTTCTTTTTTTCTTCAAATCTCCTTATTATCTCTCATTTTAATTTTTCCTCCCTCTTCAAATATTCTTCTTCTCAAATTTTCTTCTATTTCATGCTTTCTTATTTCTTTTTAAATCTTGATCTTCTCTTCCATTTTTAGTTCTTTTTATTTTAATCCGTTTCTTTTTCAACTCTTCTTTTTCAAATCTTTTTTTTTCAAACCTTTTAAACATACATACATGTGAGAAATGCGGATTGCAGATCCTAAGGCTAGAATTAACACTAAAGGAGGGGGGATAGTGTTTAAAGGAATTACTAATTCTTTTTGAGTTTATATTAATTTGAACACAAACATATGCAATATTCAGACACTGATATGATCACGGAATCAAACACAGATGCGGATTTAAAGTAAAAGCAATAAAGGAACGAACACACCGAATTTTATATTAGTTCAGAGTTATCCTACATCCACTCCTGCAACACAAGTACGGATTTCCTTTCAAAATCAATTCTTACAATTACACCCTCGATTTCAAGGCCACAAGGTACACCGCTCTAGATTTACAATCCTCTGGGTAGAGATACTTGATTTTATAGGCAATAAGTTCACTCGATTGATTCTCTAGGCTACAATCACACCTTTTCTCACTCGATTGATTACAAAGAAGTTTATAACTCTGAATAGCACTAGGATCTTGTTGAGGTAATGATAGAGAATCAAACCAGAGATGATCTAGTTAGATTCAATGGTGATTTCGTCAGAGTAATGGTAAAAATGTATATAAAGAAATGTGAAGAAGATGAGGAATGAAACCAGATAAATATATAAAAATATAAATTCATTTAAAACAGTCCCTATTTATAGTAAAACAACAGCCATGTCCATTCGTGAAAGGATATGACGAATGGACACTTCCTTTGAAATTCAAAATTTTGAAATAAACTGTCACCTTGTCGACAAGGGTTCCTTGGGGTTGTCGACAGGCCTAAGTTATTTTTGGTAATTTGTTTCTCTTTGAAAATAACTTCTATCTTGTATTAAAACTGTTTTAAAATTTATAAATATACTTAACTATAGTTAAAATACATAAATAAGTATAGAGAATAATATTTTGGTATATATAAAATTTTACTATAATTTTATATTTAAATCTAAGTATAAATATTAAAAGTTAAATATATTATAATTAAAAGACAGTTTAAAGCCAAGGATAATTTGATTTTGAAAATAAATATTATTTTGAGGCTAAAAGTATTTTAAAACCAGGATAGATGTTTATGATTTTTAAAAGAAGATTTTGAAATCATTTTGAAAACTAGATATAATTTTGTAAAACATGTGAATAAAAGCTAGTGGACACAAAATAATGTTCCGCTAGATTTTTCGTAGGTTCCATTCTACTTATGGTTCCATCGCTTTAATGGGCTCGAAGTGGATTACATTCCACGAATAAAATGGATTTTAAGATTTCGGTGCTTTTCTAGGAGTTTTAACAAAATTCCTAACTAAATTACTTATATTGAAATCTTGAACCCTTGATAATCTTGATACTCATGAGTCTTGAATCTTGATATCTTCGATCTTGAGTTTAACAATTCTTGAATCTCTATACTGTACAGTCTTCATTCTTTGGTACCTGTATATATATCCTGCATATACATATATATCTAAACAATAATGTTAGTATTTATATTTTATAATCTTATTCTAAGTTGTAGTCATCAAAACCAACTTCTCATGGACTAACAATCTCCCCCTTTTTGATGATGACAACCTTTGTTTATAAAATATTATTTCAATCGTAATAACTCCCCCTAAAACTAATAACTCCCCTTTAATCTATGCCTAACTATCCTATTTTATACTTCTCCTCTTTTGTCATCAACAAAAACTAACTCCAAACTATATAACACCCCCTTAATCTAATATTATATGACATGTGATTATAATTATAGTGTTATCATAAGTAATCAATACTTAATTCTGAAACTAAAACTTAGTCCCTAAATACTAACTATCCTAACTAAGAATTCATATATGATAATACTTATAATAGTGATAATGTGAGAATTCAAATATAAGAACACAAATCATTTATTAATCATATATTGTTATATTTACATTTGCATAGAAAACGTAAGTAAGATCATATAACGATAAGAAAGAGAGAAAAGAAACTAATGTGTATCCTTGACAATGGGAGATCTATGAACTGAGCAATTTGGGTAGTGGAAACAGAAATTTCAACGTTGTTCGACTAGATTTCCATCCTTTTCAAAGAACACTTGGCCAACGCAAACAACTCCGTCGTCATCTTTAGTGTGCTCTTCTTCCATGAGGGCTTCTTCTTCTTATTCCTCGTTGTCCTCTTGCACTTGACCACTTTAAGATCCTTCATCAATCAAGATGGGATTGGCGTGATTGTCCATTAGAAACTTTTGCAAGTTTCTAAGGATTTTGCCTTGCCGTTCTTGTTCTTTTGCTATTCTGATTTGCACTACTTGAATTTTAGTCAAAAGTTTCAGTGTATCCTTCATGGAAACCTCCATTTTTATCACTCGTGCAAGCGTAGTTCGTTGAAATAATCCAGTAGAAGGAGAAGGGAACGAAAAGGTTGAATTTTTATTTGATTTGGAGGAGGAGGCCATTGTTTTATTGTTTTCAGAAGTTAGATTAGAGAAAGGATAGAAAGAATGAACAAAATTTCAAAATATATAACCACCCATTTGAATTTTCGTGGGAAAATTTCAAAAGAAAAAAATTCGTTATATGTCGACAGGGGTAAAGGAGGGTTGTTGACAAGGTACTTATATTTTTGCTATTTGATTAATTTAATTTTAATTATACTGTTATTTATATTCTATATTTCAGTTATTGAACAAATACCTAGCTCTCTTCTTAATTTAGTATAGATTTATCTAAGGGTTTTGTTAAGATATCAGCAATTTGGTTCTTGGAATTGATATAATCGAGAGTAATTACTTCCTTACTTATATTATCTCTGAGAAAATGATATCTGATATCAATATGTTTAGTTCGAGCAGATGAGTAGGATTTTTGGATAAATTTATTGCACTAGTATTATCACAATAAATTGGTGATTTTGAGATATTTAAACCAAAATCTTTTAAAGTTTATTGCATATATAGTACTTGAGAACAAGCCTAAGCAGCAGAAATATACTCTGCTTCGGTTGTTGATAAAGAAATTGTGTTTTGTTTTTTACTAAACCAGGAAATCAGAGAATATCCCAAAAAGTGAAAAGTTTGATTTGTACTTTTTCGGTCTGATTTACAACCATCATAATCAACATCACAGTAAGATATTAATTCAAAAGAATCATTTTTAGGATAAAATAAGCCATAATCAAAGGCGTGTTCAACATATCTTATGATACATTTTACAGCTTTTAAGTAGGTCTCTTTAGGTTGGGATTGATATATTGTACAGAGACAAACACTATGCATGATATCTGGTCTACTAGCAGTGATTTAGAGTAGTGATCCAATCATTCCTCTATATAATTTTTTATCTACTTCTTTCAAGAGATCTTCTTTACTTAGGTACTCATTGGTTGCCATGGGAGTGGGTTTTCCACTTGCAGTAGCCTAACCAAATTTACTAACTAGGTCTTTAGCATATTTTTCTTGACTGGTAAAGATACTATTACCTAATTTTTTTATTTGCAATCCTAAAAAGAAGTTTAATTCCCCCACATATGACTCATCTCAAACTCTTTTGTCATCATTTCAGAAAATTCTTTATTCATTTCAAAACTAGTTGATCCAAAAATGACATCATCTACGTAAACTTGTACTAGTTGAATATCATTTTTATTTCTTTTAATAAAAAGAGTATTATCTACTTTACCAATTTCAAAGTTTGATTGCAATAAGTAAGATCTTAGTCTATCATACCAGGCTCTAGGAGCTTGTTTTAGACCATATAGAGCTTTCTTAAGTTTGTAAACATGATTTGGTAATTTTTCATATTCAAAATGTGGTGGTTGTTCAACATATACTTCCTCTTTTACAAATCTATTTATAAATGCACTTTTAACATCCATTTGAAATAATTTGAAATTATTATGATTTGCAAAAGCAAGTAGAATCATAATGGCTTTTAATCTAGCTACGAGAGCAAAGGTTTCATCACAATCTATTCCTTCTTCTTGACAATAACCTTGAGCGACTAACTGTGCGTTATTTCTAACAACCTCACTTTGTTCATTCATTTTATTTTTATAAACCCATTTAGTTCCAATTATAGTTTTATTTTCAAGTCTAGGAACAACTTCCCAAACATCATTTCTAGTGAATTGATTTAGTTCTTCTTGCATAGCAAAAATCCATGAAACATCAGTTGATGCTTCTTTTGGATTTTTGGGTTCAACAGTTAATATAAAGGCTACATTGTTCATTTTACTTAGTTGATTTCTAGTGGTAACAACAAATTGCATATCTCCTAGTATATTTTCTATATGATGATCTTTTAAAAGTTTAATCTTTTTATTAGGATGATTAATTTCATTATTAGTTTCAGTTGACTCTTGATTTTGAGTGATTAAATCCTCTTCATCATTTGTACCTTCAAATTTTTGAGACTTTCATCGAATGAAACATGCATTGTTTCTTCGATGGTGTTAGTTCTTAAATTAAACACTCTGTATGCTTTACTTCTATTAGAATATCTGATAAAGATACCTTTGTCTGATTTAGGATCAAATTTATCTAAATTATCTTTTGTATTTAGAATAAAACATTTACTTCCAAAAATTCTAAAATAAGATACCTTAGGTTTCTTTATGTGAAGAAGTTCATAAGATGTCTTATCGGCTAAAGGTCAAATTAAAATTATATTTAAAATATAACAGGAGGTAGCAATTGCTTCTGCCCAAAAATATTTTGGTAATTTACTATCTGAAAGCATAGTTCTCGCACACTCTTGAATCATCCTATTTTTATGTTCTACTACTCCGTTTTGTTGTGGAGTTCTTAGAAATGAAAATTTGTGAGTTATTCCCTTTTTATTGCAGTCCTCAAACTTTTCATTTTTAAATTCACCACCGTGATCACTACGGATGGTTGTAATTTTTACAGAAATTTGATTTTGAATCCTTTTTGTAAAGTTCTTAAAACAGTCAAAAGTATCACTTTTATGTTTCAAAAATATTCTCCATGTAAATCTAGAATAATTATCTACAATTACTAAACATATTTACTATGATTTATTGATCGAATTTGAGATGGACCAAATAAATCAAGATGGAGTAATTCAAGAGGTTTTAAAGTTGAAATCATATCTTTTAATTTAAAGGAACTTTTTCTAAGCTTTCCTAATTGACATGCATCACATAAACTCTCTACTTTAAAATTCATTTTAGGGTGACCTCTTACTAGATCATGTTTTGACAGTCTAGATAAGAGTTTGAAATTCAATTGCCCAAATCTCTTACGCCAAATTCAAGGGTCACTTGTGTTTGCCAAAAGACATAGGTTATCATTTGAAACTTTCATACTAAGAATACAAATATTCTTTTCCTAATTCCCTCAAATATTATGGTTGAATTATTATCTTCAATGCGACACTTATCTTTTTCAAATTTAATTTTATATCCTTTATCGCAAAGCTGACTAATAATTAGCAAATTATGTCTAAGATTCTTAACTAGCAAAACATTAGTAATAATTGGAGTTTCAGAGTTACTGACTTTGCCGATGCCAATCACATATCCTTTTGAGTTGTCTCCAAAGTTAACCAATCCTTCTTCTTTGTACATTATATCATTCAGCATATCCGGATTACCAGTCATGTGTCCACAATCGAGTATCCATTTATTCTTTTTGATCTGCACAATTTGTCCATTGTCGATCGATTCCTCAACTCCCATAAAACATGTTTCCTGCACATCATACAATGTTGGTAGACAACTTGAATTTGAATATTGATTATATGCAGACTCATGTGACAATGATGATCTGAATATTTCTAAACTAGTATTAACAAATTTCTTAAACATGGCCATTTTAAAAGCTTTTTCAAAACTCATATTATGAAACTTTGAAAACCTTGCTCCGATACCAAATGTGAGAAAAGCAGATTACGGATCTTAAGGACAAAACTAACACTAGAGGGGGGCGAATAGTGTTTAAAGGAATTACTAATTCTTTTTGAGTTTATATTAATTTAAACACAAATGTATGAAATATTAGACACGGATATGATCAAGGAATCAAACACAGATGCATATATAAAGTAAAAGCAGTAAAGGAAAGAACACACCGAATTTTATACTGGTTCGGAGTTACCCTACATCAAGTCCCGCAACACGAGTATGGATTTCCATTCAAAATCAATTCTTACAATTACACCATAGATTTCAAGGGAGGTACACCGCTCCAGATTCACAATCCTCTGGATAGAGATACTTGATTTTATGGGCAGCAAGTTCACCCGATTGATTTTCCAAGCTACAATCACACCTTTCTCACTCTATTGATTACAAAGAAGTCTATAACTATGAATAGCACTGGGATCTTGTTGAGATAGTGATAGAGAATCAAACCAAAGATGATCTAGTTAGATTCAATGGTGATTTCGGTAGAGTAATGGTAAAAATGTATATAAAGAAATGTGAAGAAGAAGAGGAGTGAAATCAGAGAAATATATATATATGAATATAAATTCGTTTAAAATAGCCCCTATTTATAGTAGAAAAACAACCATGTCCATTCTTGAAAGGATATGACGATTAGACACTTCCTTTGAAATTCAAAGTTTTGAAATAAACTGTCACCTTGTCGACAAGGGTTCCTTGTGGTTGTCGACAGGCCTAAGTTATTTTTGGTAATTTGTTTTTCTTTGAATACAACTTCTATCATGTATTAAAGCTATTTTAAATTTTATAAATATACTTAACTATAGTTAAAATATATAAATAAGTATAGATAATAATATTTTGGCATATATAAAATTTTACTATGATTTTATATTTAAATCTAAGTATAAATATTAAAAGTTAAATATATTATAATTAAAAGATAGTCTCAAACCAAGGATAATTTGATTTTGAAAACAAAGATTATTTTGAGGCTAAAAGTATTTTAAAAGCAGGACAGATGTTTTTGATTTTTAAAAGAAGATTTTGAAATCATTTTGAAAACAAGATATAATTTTGTAAAAAATTTAAATAAAAGTTAGTGGATACAAAGCAATGTTCCACTAGATTTTTCGTAGGTTCCATCCTACTTAGGGTTCCATCCCTTTAATGGGCTCGAATTGGATTCCATTCCACGAATAAAATGGATTTTAAGATGTCAGTGCTTTTCTAGGAGTTTTAACAAAATTTCTAACTAAATTACTTATATTGAAATCTTGAACTCTTAATAATCTTGATACTCATGAGTCTTGAATCTTGATATCTTCGATCTTGAGTTTACCAATTCTTGAATCTCTATATTGTACAGTCATCATTCTTTGGTACTTGTATATATATATACATATCATACATATACATATATATCTAAACAATATTGTTAGTATTTAGATTTTATAATCTCACTCTAAGGTTGTTGTCATCAAAACCAACTTCTCAGGACTAACAATACATATATACATTAATATAATACGAAGAAAAATTAAAGTAAATCAAAATAAAAGAAAAACTACGGAACAAAACTAGCAATCAAGAAGGAGACTAAGGAAACAAAGAGCGGAGCTATTGATTAGAAGTGTATTATTTTCAGATTCCTATAATGGTGAGTGTTTTAACCCACCCACAACTTCTAAAATTTCTTATGTTCGTTAAATTGATTTATGATGCGATTAGAAATTTACTTATGACTGTTTTGCATATTTTGAATCATCATGTCAGTTTATTTAAATTTATTTGGATAAAATAGTTATTGAATTTATTATTGAATATAAACTGCAAGTAAATACCTATTATTTATTATCTGTTGTCTATTGATGTTATTGATTGAATTGGATGATGATTGTGATAAATGTTTGATGATTGATATTAGATGGATGGATGTTGTATTTTACATTGTTATAAACTGCAAGTTGTTATAGATTTTATTTCATTCAGGATTGCGGTTTGAAATGATATATAACCGTATTTATGTTTTAAATTACAGATTGAAATGATAAATACCCGTATCACTTGACCATAAGATAGAAAATTATATACAGACAACGTGGTCTATATGTAAAAATATTTTAAAATGATTTCTATTGTTTTGTAAAGAAATATATAGTTCTATATAAATATTGATTTCCGATATCATATAATGTCATTTTATTCTTGATTTTGAACTATGTATAATTTGTTTTAATATAAAATAAGTTTAATAATAAAGTTTGATTTTATGGAAGATAATATGGTTAAGTATTTAAATTTTATGCTAATATAGAATTTACAATGATTTAAATAAATTAAGGTTGGAAGATAAACTGAAAATTTATTTGAAATTGAATTTATTTAAGAATAAACTCAAATAATTTGATGTGAAATTATTTAATTGGAAATTTTAAAAGGTATGATTATTATAGCCTGATTTTGGGGTTAACGTGAATTAAATGAGTACTTCAAGTACAAGTAAATTGAAGGAAATATTTAGCTATTTGTAATTTGGTATTTATTTAAAGGATAATGGATTTATTAAGCAAAATATTTCAAAACTAAATAATAGAAAATTGAATTTGACATGTATATATGAAATTTCCAAACTCAGTTTTGAAATTGTTGAATATTTAAAATTGGAAATATATTGAATGTGGAATGGTTTATTTTATGGATCAAATCTGTTTTGAAATCATTATAATTTGGAATAATTTATTTGGAAACTGAATTGAATTGAAGTTTATGATTTAGGAACTAATTCGGGAATCGAAGAAGCTATTTTATTTTATAAAGTATTTTAAATATTTAAACCATTTAAGTAGTAGAAGTTATGTTTCAAAGTTATGAGTTTCAAGGTAATATTCGAGCGTTTTGATTTCGAAATGTTACAACTTTGAAAGTGTTATGATTTTAGAAAAGGTTGAATGAAGATGACATCACATTGATTTTATTTGGAAAGGGCAATGATATTTGGTTTTAAAGTATAAACTATTTTGAAAAGACCACAGTGTTATAATAATGTTTGGTTGTTGAAGAGAATGGGATTTGATGTTGTCATACTCCCTGCCAACTTCGAAAACCACTTTAACAACTGTGTACGCGGTGGAGATTCCAGAATGAAGTAGGATAGTGGCGGCATTCCTTTGAGGTATATACATGGACCCGACTCCCGTGAGTTGGCATAAGGTCGCTAAAACAGGAGCGATTGAATCAGACACACTCCTTCGATACCATTCTATTAATTTATGATTGATTTGGGCCCTTTTGATTTTGGGACGTGGCTCGAGGTGGGCGGTAGTACCTGCTACGCGTTACCACCTGCCTGGACGCCTAATTGGTATATCTACCTTGGCATTGCCTAGTTGTGCCGTGCCACCTACCCTTGCGCGCCTTGTACGAATTTGATTTGTGTCGTACCTATGGAGTATCCTCTAGTAGCCTCCCGATCAGGAGGTATTATGGTATTGTATAGACTATTGGCACTATTTATGTGTTAAGGGGAATATTGGATCACTCCTTAACGCTATTTTAATGTAAGTTTATTTTAATATTAGACATTATTATGATAGTGAAATATTACTACATAGTAAATTGTTTAACGGATCTTAGGAGATGTAAATCCCGAACATCTCTTGAGTTACTGCACTCACGTTTGAAACTGGACAGGAGATGTCAAATCCCGTAAACATCTTTGACGCCGTTCCACTCATATTATTTACCATTGGTTTAACTTACATAAGATCTTTTAGTTCTGACTTGAGTGTTTTGTCTTTTCAATTCGCTCAGGTCCGTCTGAGCATTTCAGGATTCGAAGACTTTATTTCTGGTGGACGAAGACGAAGATTGCATTACTATTATTTATTTTATTATTCCACTACATTCATACTGTTCCGCTGTATTATTATTTATTATTCTCTGTTATGGGTAACTCTGATTCTATATTGTATTTGAATAATCAAATATTTTACAAACAGCTTCACGAACTATTATTTGATTATTATATTTTGTCGTTCCGCTGCAAGATTCTGTTTGTTTTTCTTTCTTTCTCCCTTTTTCTTATTTACCCCAATAACAATTCGCCCTTTTGTATGGTTTGAGTCTGACGTGTGTGCTTTATCGTCGATTTAAAATGTACAAAAAGGCGGTCTGTTACATCTGGTATCAGAGCTTTGGTTTAGCGATAAATCTTTGCTTTATAAGGTCTGACTCTTTATTTATAGGATAGTAATACCCTATGATGAGTCGCTGAGTTTATATGTATGATAGAGTGTATTTGTTAGTGTTATAAAAGGGTTTTGATATTGTGTTAATTTTTACCGTTTTATATTTATAAATTCTGGTTGGTGCATAGGAGGCTATGACAAAAATAACGATTTCTAAACACTTAATAGAACAGATCGACACAATATTTGTTTTGAATATAGGTGAATGAAATAATTTTCCCATTATATTTTCTATATATAAATAATTTTTTTTTATAAAAGATTATATTTGGTTGTAATATATTGGTTGTAGGTAGTGTAATTTATAAATATTGATTGGAAACAAGATTTGAAGAAAGTAAAATAAATGATAATAAACTAGAAATTTAGAACTTAAGTTTCGGGGTTTTGAAAATTTATTTCGAATGATTTTGGAATATATTAATAATATTATTAAAAGTATTTTCTGATATAAATATTTCGATATTATTTGAAAGAATTGTTTTAAAGACATTTTGGAAAGAAATAAGTTATGTACTCCCTATCTATCGCTGGAAAATAATTTCGGTAATGAGTGCGCGAATCATCGACATTCATTTTCGACTTTTAAAGTGGGAAGGCCACTGTAGTAGTTTTACTACAGATTTATTTTGATAAACAAATGTGAATTTCAAATTGTTTTAAAAATAATTAGATATATAAATAGTAAGTGTATACGTCTATCTATTATTGTAAAATGATTTGAGATTTAACCCGGTATTTAGTTCTAAATTTGCCGTTGATTAGTAGTTTCGATTATTGTAGGGAAATGGAATATAACTAATTAATAATTGGAACCTTTATTTAAAATAAGAGATCAAATGCTAGGTTATAAATGAAATAACAAGAAAGTTGAAATTTGTAACCTATAAAACAAAAGATATGATTTTTGAACATTAAATTAATTTAAAAGAAATGAGATAAACTTGTATAAATTTCAGTTGCATTCTTAAAAAAAAGCATATATATAACTTATCGAAATAAAAAAAGTTGAAATGTTTAATAAGAAAATGCAATGGAAATTTTACAAGTAAAGCTTAAAGTAATGAAAGTATTCCATGAAATTCTTTAATAAATATGAATTTGATGTTATAGTTGTTATAAACTTAAGTTATAATTGAAATGTTACTAATTAAATGTGATAGAAAGTGAGCATTATAAATAAATGATTCTAAACTTAAGTTAATGTTTGAAGCAAATTATAAGTAAAGTAATTAATAAAATGAACATTACACTAAATTAAGTAGGTTTTGTAGGAAAGTAATTATAAACTTAAGTTAATGAATTGATATGCTAAGTAATTGAATTGAACATGAATACTATAAACAAATGAATGTAAACAAATGAAATTAAGTAATAAATGAATGAATGAATAGGAATAAAATTGTAAGATATAAATGTAAGTTAAAGAAATAATCCTTGTATGAATGAAAAGGAAAAAAAATGTTGTGAAAGATATTTTATAAGAATAACACAAGTACAGTGTAAAGTTATTTGTTAATAAATTCAATATTTTTGAATAAGATATATTGATTCCTTATTCCCCTCCTTTTTCCTTTTCGGGGACAAAAAGTTTTGAGTGGGGGAGAGTGTAACGACCCATAATTTTTGATGCTTAAATTTGTTAATTTAATAAGATTTTGGTAATTAAATTTGAAAGAATAAAAAAATTATGAATTAATAACGGGGATGAAAGGTAATAATGTTAATGCCAGTTAGTAAATAACTAATTTAGTACAATCCCAATTAATTGAAACAACTGTAAGGATATAATTAACTGTAAATGGTAAATTAGGAAATAAATTCAAAGTTATATTAATTGATGAAATAATACGTAATAAACTATAATTTGATAAAATCAATGATAGGTAAGTAATTATAACATTTGTTGATTGATAATAAAGTATGAATGTGATTGTTGATGTTGATTGAATGAAATTGACAATTTTTAATGTTATTTCAATCAATTGTAATGGTAAAGCTAATTATGAAGGTAATTGTAGAGCTTAAATTGGAAATAATTGTAAAGTTTAATAAGAAAGAAAATAAATGACCGTATGAATGTAAATTCCAATTGATTGGAATAATAAATATAAAAAAAGAATAATATATGTTTCTTTACTAAATAAAAAAATCATATGTTTATTTATTTGAAATGTTAGTAGATGAAAATTTTATTACAGAAATAAGGCGTTAATAACATTTGGTTTGTATACAATATTTCCGTAAATACGTTAAATTACTATAAAAAGGAATTGAATTGTCTTATTCATTTTTACCTTAGAAATCAATGACAATTAATGTGATTGGAATCTTTTAATTCAAAAGTGGGAAGGTGTTAACTGTAAACATATATTGAAATAAATTGGGTGATTTATTTCCAATTAATCCAGTTCTTGTTTCAAATTTTAATGCTAGTTTACTACATATATGTTTATACCTAAATTTAAACTTATCTTTTAGATCGAAGTAAATCATAAAAAAAGACTATTTAGGTTTGAAATCTCATGCGTTATTAAATTAAATGTTAATAGGAGATGATAAAGGGGGTCAAATAGATTTACACTTGGCTATTTCCTTTTCAATTAGACTTTATTAGATCTTAATTACAACATAACTTACATTTCCATATTCACTTTTATAATTTACTGTTACATTCACTGCCTCCTTGTGTGGACTATTTTCATAATTTTTATTTATAAATGTAAACTATAAGTGGCGATAAAAATGTACATATATATATTATACACCTGTTTATATTACCTTGTTTATGCTATCATATTTTTGAATGTATGTTAATGCATTCCTTGTAAAACATTCAATCAAAATGTTAACATGTTTGTTTGATTCCCAATCTAGTCACAAAGAGGGAGAAATGAAAAGTTCTTAATGCTGTATATTCTTTTAATTTATGACACAAATTTGTGTAGAGAATTTATTTTCATTTATTGTGTGTTAATTAAATCTTTAAAGGATGTTAATTTTGGTATGTTTAAGGTTAAAAAATTAATTAAGTGAATGATTGTTTTTGAAATTTAAATTCTAAAAGTTTGTTTACAGTATAGTTGGTCCATTCATTCCCTTTCTATTTAATAATTGCCGCATTCTTTTCATAATTTTTCCATTTGTTCCATTACTCCATTTCGTTCACATTGTTCGGAGCTTTTCTATTTTGCAAACATGAACTACTTTTCATATTTTTAATTCTTTCTTTTACCAATTTTTAATACCTGCTACTTTTAAAAAGGTTGTTCATATTTACTATATTTACCAAGTTTGTTCACATTTACTTTATTTTTTTCGTTCATTTTCTAACTTCATTTTCTGATACATTATTTCATTTATTTCTAATTAATAGCGGCCTCTCTTTTCAAATCTCTTTGGCCCTAAACCTAACTCTAACCTTATGAATAAGATATGATGCAAATGAAACCCCAGTCTCCATTCTATTCTTCTTCTTTTTTTTCTTCTTTTTTTTCCTTCAAATCTCCTTATTATGTGACATCTCGAAATTTTGACCCTATTATAATAATAAGTTTTTAATCTAATTTAAATAAAATACAAGATTTTCATTTATAAATAAATAAGATTTTGGACATTATTAGTTGTATATGTGTTATAAAGGAAATTTTAATTTCAAAATTTAAAATAAACTCTTTTAACAATATTTAAAATTTAATCTGTTTTATTTAATTAAATTAAAAGTTATATATTAATGTCGTTCAATACCAGACATATAAGTGTAGTTGATAATAATAATATTTACAATAACACAATTCTACTCATATTAAATATAAATATAAAGTATATTAATGTAAATATAAGTTACAAATCAAATATTGGAAAGATTTAACTTTAAATAAAAATACGATTAAGAAGTGTTTCTAATAACAACTTTATAGTTAAAATAAAATAAGCTTATAAATATTTAGCTTAAGTATAACATAAAATATGGTTATAAACATAAGTATGAAGACATAAGAAAACCATAATATATAAACATAAGGATAAAACTTTGATATGAATATAAAATATAAATAAAAATGTTAACTATGTAAACACAAAAATATAGAATACATGACATATAGAGTTATTCAAGCAATGAAGTCAAAATGAAAACCTACAAGCAAACTTTATATGCACAAGAAAACAAATATTCACATCAAATAAAACACATATCTTTGTACCAAATTGTAGTGTCAGCCAATACTAATTTGTTGTATACAAATATAAAGACATAAACATTTAATTAGCATAACTATCTGTCTGAAACAATCTTCCAGCCGAAATATTCATATCATCTCAGGTTTTAGTACATGTAAAAATAAAGCAAAATATTACATCCAGGTAAGGCTTATGGTAGAAGTTGTGTCACTGTTCAAGAACAGTTCTCATCTGTAAATACCACATCATTCTACTTGTTTATATTATTTAGTTCGGTCATAAAACTTAAGAAAAAGAAATCTGAGGAAATATAAACAAACTTCATATTCTCAAGCTCAAACAAAATTCAGGAAGCAAGGGAAGTTTACAGGAACTCAATTCCTCAAACAGCGGTATTCTTTCATCATTAAATACTCTCTGTTTCAACAGTATTTAGTGAGTAAACTAATATTTTTTTGAAATTTAAATTTTTAGTAATCGACTTATTAAGAATTATTATGTTTATTTTTCTGTGATGTTTAGCTAATTTCTGGAAGGTCTATATATTGATGAACTTGCAATTTTCAGTAACTATGACAACATAAGTAAAAAAATTGAATCATACTCTTTACATTAAAATATTTTTACCTAGAGTTTAACTAAATAATTTTGTTTAAAATGAAGATCAAAGCTTGGAAACTGTTTAAAGGTTGATGTCCATATAATCACCGTGAATTCAATTTTACAGTAAAAAAATAAATAAGGATCAAAAATTCGAATAACTCGAATTGTAAATTTGAATCGATATATTGAAACAACATAAAAAGCCATGATTTTTAAGACAAAAATCATAATTTTTAATTAAATATTCACCGAGCAGTTTGTTAGTGAAACGAAATTACTTTTATATGAATAACAGATGATTCAATCAATTATTGTTGATGAGTTTTGACATGAAGCTAGTGTATTGATGTGAGATCCCTAGAAAAATGTTAGAAATTTTTTTAATTGCAAGATTATTTGGGAATGATTGAAAGTAGGGTTTATGGGTTCAATGTCTTTGGGTTCGGTTCGTTGATGCTTGCGACGCCGTTGCTCAACCGTGTGCCGTGAAACTTTGGGAGGTGTTAGAATGTTTGTCGGCGAGGTGAGGCCGAAGCCACGTTGTCTCAGGTGATTTTGTCTAGCGTGTTTGTGTAGCAGTTCGACCTTTCAGGCAAATTTTAGATCCCGAGTTTATCGTGTATTTCTGGGCTGTGATTTCGAGCGAGAGGTCGTCGAGTGGTTTGTTGGTGGCGTCGTGAGGCGCCGGAGCGGTGGCGAACCGCCGTGCACGTGCACGGCGGCGGGGAAATATCTGGTGGTGTCAACTCGAGTGAAACTCGAATTTGATTGCTTGTTGCTTCGGGTTTGATCCTGGGTCAGTGGTTGAGTGCGAGTGTGTGTTTGTAGTTTTAGCAGTTAACAATTAAACTTGAATATAAAAAAAAAGAAACAGAGGAAGAAGAAAAGAAAGGCAGGGATTGATGCGAGAGGGGGGTTCTGGGTAGTCTGGAGCTCGACCCGAGTCGACCCCGTGGTTATCTTCAGGTTTAAAAAAAATTCCAGGGAATAACCAAATAAATACTAAGTTGAAAATGGGGGTAAATAAGTAAATTATCAACTAAGGTATTGGAGTTGACCAATTGTTAAGCTAAGATTTTACTTAAGAATTTATTAAGGAAGTTTTACATAACGTAAGGGATTCATCTGATTTGGAAGTTAATTAAGATTAGTAATTAATTTATAACGATGATTAATAAATAATTTACGGTTTAATTAAATCTGTAATTAAAGATTTATATATAATCTTGTGTAAATCAATTTGTAATTAAAGAATTTAATTAACCATTTGAAGTTGATTAATTAACAAATCGTAGTTAACTGATTAAATAATTAATTAAGGATTAAACTGTTAAGTTAATTAATAATTAATGATTAACTAAGCAATTAGTAATAATTAAATGTGTAATTGAGTTTTATAAATCAATAATTAAGGTTATTGAATAAGAATTAAGAATTAATTAATAAATTAAGTGAATAATTAATAAGTAATTAATAAATTGAAATAAGTTAATTAATTAGTAATTAACTAAGCAAGAATAAAATATAGTTTATATTTTTAGCATGTAATCAAGTTTAAAATAAATCAAATAAATTTTGATATGAATCGATGATTCTATTTGATTGACTCTGATATTTATTTATATCCTGTGATGTTCTGTGATATTATGGATATATCTGTGATGACTGTGTATGATTCATCTGTGTTGAATTGCTATATGAATTTAGTTGTTGAATTTAAACTGTTAATTTAAGTAGACAACTTGTCTTTTAAAATGGCGTTTGGATTTCGATGAGACCGGGATCGGGTATAGATTTGATAGTCCGAAAACCACATTGATCCAAATTAAATGTTAGGTCGTGTAATCTCAAGTGAAGATCGAGATGGTGTTTTCAGAATGCAAGGGTATTGTCGTTACTGAGGGTGATTCCAAAACGAGTATAACGAGATAATGCCTTAGGTTTCGTTCAAACCCGGAACGAACTTGTATGGATTGAATGCTTTCAGCACATCGTCAGGCGGACGATGAGCATTCTAAGAGATATGTTCTATAAAGGTAAACGCAGCCTCAAGCCTCATCAACCGGGAATGGCTAAAACAGGGGATGTGCAGCAAGGTTAGGTGGGTCATGCCCAAGCAGGACAAGGTATAACCCTGTCTAGATGTCCCTTTTATTCGGCTGTGTGGGCAGTTGGTCTGCAGCCAACTACGGGGTTATCTTGTTCGGGACTGTTCAGTAAGGAATGGTTCCAGCCTTGTGTTGCAGGAGAGTTAGGGTGGCTCCTCGGTTCGGTGATCTAGGCCACATACTGTGACGGACGGTACCCCAGTAGCCCTGCCATTGTATGGGATCCAATTTCCAATAAGAGTCGTACGTTTTGATTGTGCCCAACTACGTTGAAATGTGATATGTAATCATTTCAACTATTTCTGTATTTTACTTGAAAACCCTAAACACTATTATAATATCACTGAATTTTCTATAAAATGTTTTAGTTAGCGTAAGGTAAAAACTTACCCGTATTTATGTGTGGGAAGTCTTACGTGATACCTTTTTTTCAAATGATTTTCGAAGTTAAACAAATTTAACCCGTTTACTCATACCAGACCCATGTCTGACCCAGATTTTATATTTTGTTTCATAAACTCTTGGGTACTCAAATTTTTATGAGTAGCCAAGTGATAGGTAATCAGAGTATAGAGTTTACTGGAGGAGTTGGAGCAGAAGACCAGACGTATGTATCTATCCATATAGTTCCGCTATGTTAATTAGTTTATGATATTTGGGATGTATGTTCTGACAGACATGTACATGACAGTCATGTTGTATGATATTGTATAACTCTGATGTATATATAACTATGTAATAGTTATGTTGATGTATTATATTTTGTTCCATTCCGCTGTGAGATTCTGATATTGTTATTCTTTCTTTCTATTCTTTTCTATTTCTACCCATTTCTTTCTTATTGATGACACGTCTTTCTGGAGTTAGAACGTCAGGTCGTCACAGCTGGTATCAAAGCACTAGGTTGAGCGAGTACCTAGGCTCTGGAGTAATATTTATCTTGAGAGTGCGTATTTGTATTTTCATATAATTATATATATATACACACATACATACATATCTAAATTTATTGAGTTACCTGTTCAGGTGGCCAACATGAGTTCTGGAAGAAGAGGCAGAGTTAGGGCCAGTACTTCGAATGATAATGGTTGAAGCCAAATTGCTAGAGAGGCTGTAAATCCAGTACCGCCTCAAGTTAGTTTTGCAGCCTTATGTAAAGATTTCGTCGATCTCGGAGGCCAACCATTTAAAGGTTCAGAATCGATAATTGAAGTTCAAGCATGGATACGCTCTTGTGAGCGCATTTTTAAGAGTATGAGATTGTCGGAAGAGGGAAATGGCATCGTGAAATTGCAGGGAGGCGCAGCAGCATGGTGGGATGCAACAATTGTAAATATTCCTAAAGAAGATATTTCATGGGAAAGATTTAAGGAGTTATTTGAGGAGAAGTTCATGCCTACTGCAGGGAAAACTCAATTGTACCAGGATTTTCTGAATTTGAAGCAGGAAAACATGACTGTTTCTGAGTATGAGACCAAATTCAACGAACTTTCGTGTTATGGATCAGGACTTATTGATAATCCCCTCAAGAAGAATGAAAAGTTCGTGCAAGGATTGAGGTCCGAATTTCATGATAAGATGACGGTGCTCTTGAAAGGATCTTTTGTTGATTTAGTTGATATGGCTTTGAGGTATGAAAATTTGATGAGCAAGAAATTGGAGGCAACAACAGCAGTTTCGAGAAGACATTTTGTTAACCCAAATAAAAGGAAATTTAATCCACTTTGGAAAAGGCAAGGCGAGGGAAAGAAACCGGGAGGAAGAAATAACGGACCCCGCAAGTGTTATAATCGTCAGCAAATTGGACATTTGGCAAATCAGTGTTCTCAAGGAGGATCTAAGCAACAGCGATGACAGGGTGGTCTAGGATTGGCAATGGTTCAAGGATCGTTGTGTTTTAATTGTCATCAGCCCGGTCATATGATTAAGAATTATCCACTTTTGCATAGGACACTGCAGGATAAAGTTTTTGCTCTGGAAGCAGGCCCATCTTCTTCTTCTCAAGGCAAAGGGGTTTTGGAAGGTACCTTACTCTTAGATGGTAAATATATTAGAGTTTGGTTTGATTCGGGTGCATCTTTGAGTTTTATTTCTTTGGAATCAGTAGAAAAGTTTTCTCTCAACCCTAGTACGATGGATCGTCCCATTATCGTATCTAATCCTATAGGTGGAGAAACCAAATTGGATACAATCTGTAAGGACTTGAAGATTTCTTATTTGTCCTATAGTTTTTCTTATGACCCTTATGTGTTAAATTTTAAGGGATTGATCTTATTCTAGGAATGGATTGGCTCGATAAGTATAAAGCAGTTTTGAATTGTGATGAAAGGACAGTTTCATTGGAGACTGATTTGGGTAGGATTGCCAAAGTGTCGTGCGATAGTTCTGGATTTCACTTGAGTAGTGTTTTGCAAGGAGTTGAGACTTCTCAAGAGAAAGTTGAAGAAATCGACGTAGTTCAAGATTTTCCTGATGTTTTTGAAGAAGTTAAGCGTCTCCCGCCACATCGAGAGATTGAGTTTCGTATTGACTTGATTCCAGGAGCTGTGCCGGTGATTTAGCCCAGTAGGAGAATGCCTCCTAGAGAGAGAGAGAGAAGAGTTGATTAAGCATACATAGGATCTTTTGGAGAAGGGTTTGATATGACCCAGTTTTTCTTGTTGGGGCTCTGCTACGGTGTCTGTCACCAAATCGGATGGTTCGCTAAGGTTCCGTGTTGATTATAGAGAATTGAACAAAGTGACCATTCGAAATAAATATCCTTTTCCTCGCATCGATGACCTTTTCGACCAGTTGCATGGAGCTTCTATCTTTTCTCAACTGGATCTAGCTTCAGGATTCCATCAATTAAGAGTAGCTGAAGACATTATTCTCTTGACAGCATTTAAGGGAACCGAATTGTTTTTATGAGTGGTTAGTTATGCCTTTCGGGTTAACCAACGCTCCTGCCTATTTTGTTGACCTCATGAACCGTGTCTTTAGAGATGTGCTGAATAAGTTCATGCTAGTATTCATTGATGATATCTTGGTCTACTCCAAATCAGAAGAAGAGCACATGCAGCATTTGAGGATTGTATTGGAGACTCTGAGGAAGCATGTGTTGAAGGCAAAGTTTTCAAAGTACCATTTCTGGAAATCAGAAGTTAAATTTTTAGGACACATTGTTTCTGGTGAAGGCATTTCTGTAGATCCAGCAAAGGTTGAAACTATTTTGAAATGGAAACAGCCGGAGACACCGACTGAAGTTCGTAGTTTTCTAGGTTTGGCTGGCTACTACAGAAAATTTATCAAGGATTATTCCAAGATTTCTTCGCATCTGACCAAGCTGACTAGGAAAGGAACCAAATTCAAATGGACACCTCAGTGTAAAGAAGCTTTTCAGGAATTGAAGACAAGGCTAACTAGTGCACCAGTGCTTGCTATTCCGGATGGGAAGAGCAAATTTGAAGTTTATACGGATGCATGTTTAGTTGGACTGGGCGCAGTTCTGATGCAGAACGGCAGAGTAATTGCGTATGCTAGTCGGCAATTGAAGTCACATGAGAAGAACTATGCTACGCATGATTTAGAACTGTTAGCTATTGTTTTTGCTTTAAAGATCTGGAGACATTATCTTTTGGGAGAAAAGTTTGAGTTGTTCACGGATCACAAACCATTGAAACATA
The DNA here is from genome assembly GCA_030765085.1 of Allium cepa. Taxonomy (NCBI): domain Eukaryota; kingdom Viridiplantae; phylum Streptophyta; class Magnoliopsida; order Asparagales; family Amaryllidaceae; genus Allium; species Allium cepa. The sequence continues at coordinate 53,540,433 of CM060935.1, read as the reverse complement.
TTTTCTCTCAAAAAGATCTTAATTTGAGACAGCAAAGATGGGTCGAATTTTTGGCATCTTATGATTTGGATATTTTGTATAGTCCGGGGAAAGCGAATGTCGTGGCAGATGCTCTTAGTAGAAATGTGGTCTTATCTCTTTTGGAAGTCGTTCCATCTCTCCAAGAAAGAATCGTTAGTAAGAAAATGGAGGATAAATCTTTTGAGGAAATAATTCTTGGAACTAAGGACGGTCGATATTCGGAATTCAAGGTGGATGATCAAGGTGCTTTAAGGATTAATGGTCGTTTGTGTGTGCCTAATATAGATGGACTAAGGCAAGAAGTCTTAGCTGAGTGTCATCGCTCCAAATTGAATATTCACCCGGGAATTTCGAAGATGTATAAAGATACGAGGAGAGTTTTCTGGTGGCCGAGAATGAAGAAGGATGTAGCTGCTTTCGTAAATAGTTGTGCCGTCTGCCAGCAAGTGAAGGGAGATCAGCAAAAGTCTGCTGGATTATTGCAGCCTTTGGAAATTCCAGATTGGAAGTGAGAGATGATCTCGATGGACTTCATCAACGGTTTGCCTAGATCCAGGGAAGGAAATGATGGAATATGGGTTATTGTGGATCGTTTAACGAAGAGTCTCCATTTTATTTCGGTTAAGGAAATGCGTACTGCAGTTTACCTGGTGGAAATTTTCTTGAAGGAAATAGTCAAATTGCATGGTGTTCCTGTAAGCATAGTAAGTGACCGTGATCCTATTTTCACTAGCAAATTCTGGAAAGCTCTGCAATCAGCAATGGGAACAAGTTTGAGATTAAGTACGGCCTATCCTCAGACGGACGGACAGACGGAAAGGCTTAATCGTATTCTAGAAGATATGCTGCGAGCTTGTGTATTGGATTTTGGTGGATCATGGGAACTCCATCTTCATTTAGTGCAATTTTCTTATAATAATAGTTACCAAGCGAGTATTAAGATGGCTCCTTATGAAGCTCTGTATGGAAGACCGTATAGATCCCCATCTTGTTGGATTGAATCGAATGATAGACTTGTACTCGAACCCGATCTAATTCGTGAAGCTTCTGCGAAGGTTGAGCTTATCAAGAAAAGGATGAAAGTTGCTCAGGATCGTCAGAAAAAATATGCAGATAAGAGACGAAGACCATTAGAATTTGAGATCGGAGATTTAGTTTTTATCAAAGTTTCCCCAATCAAAGGTGCTATAAGATTCGTAAAAAAGGGGAAAACTTGCTTCGGGATATATTGGTCCATTCCGAATACTAGAAAGAATTGGAACTGTAGCTTACAGGATTGAATTGCCAGAACGGATGTCTGGGATTCACAATGTATTTCATGTGTCTCATTTAAGGAAATTTGTTCATGACCCATCATTGGTGGTAGAACCAGTTGTTCAGGAGGATTTAGAAGTTGAACCCAACCTGACTGTGGTTAGAAATCCCGTTTAGATTGTAGATCAAGACGAGAAGCAACTCAGGAACAAAGTGGTGAAACGCGTCAAGGTGCAATGGAGTGAGGATCCCAGAGATTGTACCTGGGAAACTCTTGATAATTTTAGAAAAGCTTATCCAAGTTTATGTCCGGATAGCTAGTAATGTTGTTGGAATTGATTGTTTGATTGTTTGTTTTTGTATGAATGATATGTATGTTTGGAGTGTTAATATTAAGCTTTGGAATTAACTGTTGTATAAATTTCGGGGACGAAATTCTTTTAAGGGGGGAGGAATGTGACATCCCAGAATTTTGTCCCTATTATAATAATAAGTTTTTAATCTAATTTAAATAAAATACAAGATTTTCATTTATAAATAAATAAGATTTTGGACATTATTAGTTGTATATGTGTTATAAAGGAAATTTTAATTTCAAAATTTAAAATAGACTCTTTTAACAATATTTAAGATTTAACCTGTTTTATTTAATTAAATTAAAAGTTATATATTAATGACATTCAGTACCAGATATTAAGTGTAGTTGATAAAAATAATATTTACGATAACACAATTCTACTCATATTAAATATAAATATAAAGTATATTAATGTAAATATAAGTTACAAATCAAATATTGGAAAGATTTAACTTTAAATAAAAATACGATTAAGAAGTGTTTCTAACAATAACTTTTATAATTAAAACAAAATATGCTTATAAATATTTAGCTTAAGTATAACATAAAATATGGTTATTAACATAAGTATGAAGACATAAGAAAACCATAATATATAAACATAAGGATAAAACTTTGATATGAATATAAAATATAAATAAAAATGTTAACTATGTAAACACAAACATATAGAATACATGACATATAGAGTTATTCAAGCAATGAAGTCAAAATGCAAACCTGCAAGCAAACTTTATATGCATAAGAAAACAAATATTCACATCAAATAAAACATATATCTTTGTACCAAATTGTAGTGTCAGCAATTACTAATTTGTTGTATACAAATACAAAGACATAAACATTTAATTAGCACAACTTTCTGTCTGAAACAATCTTCCAGCCGAAATATTCATATCATCTCAGGTTTTAGTACATAAAAAAATAAAGAAAAATATTATATCCAGGTAAGGCTTATGCTAGAAGTTGTGTCATTATTCAAGAACAGTTCTCATCTATAAATACCACATCATTTTACTTGTTTATATTATTTAGTTCGGTCATAAAACTTAAGAAGAAAAAATCTAAGGAAATATAAACAAACTTCATATTCTCAAGCTCAAACAAAATTCAGGAAGCAAGAGAAGTTTACAGGAACTCAATTCCTCAAACAGCAGTATTCTTTCATCATCAAATACTCTCTGTTTCGACAGTATTTAGTGAGTAAACTAATTTTTTTTTGAAATTTAAATTTTAGTAATCGACTTATTAAGAATTATTATGTTGATTTTTCTGTGATGTTTAGCTAATTTCTGGAAGGTCTGCATATTGATGAACTTGCAATTTTCAGTAACTGTGACAACATAAGTAAAAAAATGAATCATACTCTTTATATTAAAATATTTTTACTTAGAATTTAACTAAATAATTTTGTTTAAAATGAAGATCAAAGCTTGGAAACTGTTTAAAGGTTGATGTCCATATAATCATTGAGAATTCAATTTTACAGTAAAAAAATAAATAAGGATCAAAAATTCGAATAACTCGAATTGTAAATTTGAATTGATATATTTAAACAACATACAAAGCCATGATTTGTAAGACAAAAATCATAATTTTTAATTTACTATTCATAGAGCAGTTTGTTAGTGAACCGAAATTACTTTTATATGAATAACAGATGATTCAATCAATTATTGTTGATGAATTTTGACATGAAGCTAGTGTGTTGATGTGAGATCCCTAGAAAAATGTTAGAAATTTTTTTAATTGCAAGATTATTTGGGAATAATTGAAAGTAGGGTTTATGGGTTCAATGTTTTTTGGTTCGGTTCGTTGATGCTCGTGACGCCGTTGCTCAACCGTGTGCCGTGAAACTTTGGGAGGTGTTAGAGTGTGTTGTCGGCGAGGTGAGGCCGAAGCCACGTCGTCTCAGGTGATTTTGTCTAGCGTGTTTGTGTAGCAGTTCGACTTTTCAGGCAAATTTTAGATCTTGAGTTTGTCGTGTATTTCTGGGCTGTGATTTCGAGGGAGAAGTCGTCGAGTGGTTTGTTGGTGGCGTCGTGAGGCGCCGGAGCGGTGGCGAACCGCCGTGCACGTGCACGGCAGTGGGGAAATATCTGGTGGTGTCGACTCGAGTGAAACTCGAGTTGGATTGCTTGTTGCTTCGGGTTTGATTCTGGGTCAGTGATTGAGTGCGAGTGTGTGTTTGTAGTCTTAGCAGTTAACAATTAAACTTGAATATAAAAAAAAAGAAACAGGAGAAGATGGAACAGAGGAAGAAGAAAAGAAAGGTAGGGATTGACGCGAGAGGGGTTTTGGGTAGTCTCGAGCTCGACCCGAGTCGATCGCGTTGTTATCTTCAGATTTAAAAAAATTCTAGGGAATAACCAAATAAATACTAAGTTGAAAAGGGGGTAAATAAGTAAATTATCAATTAAGGTATTGGTGTTGACCAATTGTTAAGCTAAGATTTTACTTAAGAATTTATTAAGGAAGTTTTACATAACGTGAGAGATTCATCTGATTTGGAAGTTAATTAAGATTAGTAATTAATTTATAATGATGATTAATAAATAATTTACGGTTTAATTAAATCCGTAATTGAAGATTTATAAATAATCTTGTGTAAATCAATTTGTAATTAAAGAATTTAATTAACCATTTGAAGTTGATTAGTTAACAAATTGTAGTTAACTGATTAAATAACTAATTAAGGATTAAATGATTAAGTTAATTAATAAATAATGATTAATTAAGCAATTAATAATAATTAAATGTGTAATTGAGTTTTATAAATCAATAATTAATGTTATTGATTAAGATTAAGAATTAATTAATAAATTGAGTGAATAATTAATAAGTAATTAATAAATTGAAATAAGTTAATTAATTAGTAATTAACTAAGCAAGAATAAAATATAGTTTATTTTTTTAGCATGTAATTAAGTTTAAAATAAATCAAATAAATGTTGATATGAATCGATGATTCTATTTGATTGACTCTGATATTTATTTATATCCTGTGATGTTCTGTGATGTTCTGGATATATCTGTGATGACTATGTATGATTCATCTGTGTTGAATTGCTATATGAATTCAATTGTTGAATTTAAACTGTTAAGTTAAGTAGACAACTTGGCCTTTAAAATGGCGTTTGGATTTCGATGAGACCGGGATCGGGTATCGATTTGATATTCCGAAAAGCACATCGATCCAAATTAAACGTTAGGTCGTGTAATCTCAAGTGAAGATCGAGATGGTGTTTTCAGAATGCAAGTGTTATTGTCGTTAACTCTAAGGGTGATTCCAAAACGAGTGTAACGAGATAATGCCTTCGGTTTCGTTCGAACCCGGAACGAACTTGTATGGATTAAATGCTTTCAGCACATCGTCAGGCGGACGATGAGCATTCTAAGAGATACGTTCTATAAAGGTAAACGCCATCTCAAGCCTCATCAACCGGGAATGGCTAAAACAGGGGATGTGCAGCAAGGTTAGGTGGGTCTTACCCAAGCGGGACGAGGTATACCCCTGTCTAGATGTCCCTTTTATTCGGCTGTGTGAACGGTTGGTCTGCAGCCAATTACGGGGTTATCTTGTTCGGGACTGTTCAGTAAGGAATGGTTCCGGCCTTGTGTTGCAGGGGAGTTAGGGTGGATCCTCGGTACGGTGATCTAGGCCATGTACTGTGACGGGCGGTACCCCAATAGCCCTGCCATTATATGGGATCCAATTTCCAATAAGAGCCGTACGTTTTGATTGTGCCCAACTATGTTGAAATGTGAGATGTAAGCATTTCAACTATTTCTGTATTTTACTTGAAAACCCTATACACTATTATAATATCACTGAATTTTCTATAAAATGTTTTGGTTAGCGTAAGGTAAAAACTTACCCGTATTTATGTATGGGAAGTCTTACGTGATACCTTTTTTTCAAATGATTTTCAAAGTTAAACAACTTTAACCCATTTACTCATACCAGACCCATGTCTGACCCGGAGTTTATATTTTGTTTCATAAACTCTTGGGTACTCAAATTTTTACGAGTAGCCAAGTGATAGGTAATCGGAGTATAGAGTTTACTCGAGGAGTTGGAGCAGAAGACCAGACGTATGTATCTATCCATATAGTTCCGCTGTGTTAGTTAGTTTATGATATTTGGGATGTATGTTCTGACAGACATGTATATGACAGTCATGTTGTGTGATATTGTATAACTCTGATGTATATATAACTATGTAATAGTTATGTTGATGTATTATATTTTGTTCCATTCCGCTGTGAGATTCTGATGTTGTTATTCTTTCTTTCTGTTCTTTTCTATTTCTATCCCTTTCTTTCTTATTGATGAGACGACTTTCTGGAGTAAGAAAGCCGGGTCGTCACATATTATCTCTCATTTTAATTTTCCTTCCTCTTCAAATATTCTTCTTCTCAAATTTTCTTCTGTTTCAAACTTTCTTTTCAAATCTAGATCTTCTCCTCTATTTTCAGTTCTTTTTATTTTAATCCTTTTCTTTTTCAACTCTTCTTTTTCAAATCTTCTTTTGATTAAACCTTTTAAAACTACATGCATACATACATACATACATATATAAATTAATATAATAAGAAGAAAAATTAAAGTAAATCAAAATTAAAAAAATTAAGGAGCAAAACTAGCAATCAAGAAGGAGACTAAGGAAACATAGAGCGGAGCTATTGATTAGAAGTCTATTTTCAGATTCCTATAAAGGTGAGTGTTTTAACCCACTCACAACTTCTAAAATTTATTATCTTCGTTAAATTGATTTATGATGTGATTAGAAATTTACTTATGACTGTTTGGCATATTTTGAATCATCATCTCAGTTTATTTGAATTTATTTGGATAAAATAGTTATTTAATTTATTATTGAATATAAGCTGCTAGTAAAAACCTGTTATTTATTATCTGTTCTCTATTGATGTTACTGTTGAATTGGATGATGATTGTGATAAATATTTGATGATTGATATTGGATGAATGGATGTTATATTTTATAAACTGCAAGTTGTTATGGATTTTATTTCATTCGGATTGCGGTTTGAAATGATATATAACCGTATTTATATTTTAAATTACGGATTAAAATGATAAACATCTGTATCACTTGACCATAGGATAAAAAATAATATATAGACACCGTGGTCTATATATAAAATTATTTGAAATGATTTCTATGGTTTTGTAAAGAAATATATGGTTTTATATAAATATTGATTTCTAATATTATATAATGTTATTTTATTCTTGATTTTGAACTATGTATAATTTGTTTTAATATAAAATAAGTTTAATAATAAAGATTGATTTTATGGACGATAATATGGTTAAGTATTTAAATTTTATGTCAATATAGAGTTTATAATGATTTGAACAAATTAAGGTTGGAAGATAAATTGGAAATTTATTCGAAACTGAATTTATTTAAGAATTAACTCTAATAAGTTGACGTGAAATTATTAAAGTGGAAATTTTAAAAGGTATGATTATTATAACTTGATTTTGGGGTTAAGGTGAATTAAATGAGTATTTCAAGTATAAATAAATTGAAGGAAATATTTAGTTATTTGTAATTTGGTATTTATTTAAATGATAATGGATTTATTAAGTAAAATTCTTCAATACCAAATAACAGAAAATTGAATTTGATATGTATATATGAAATTTTCGAACTCAATTTTGAAATTGTTGAATATTTAAAATTGGAATATATTGAATTTGGAGTGGTTTATTTTGTGGATCAAATCCATTTTGAAATCGATATAATTTTGAATAATTTATTTGGAAACTGAGTTGAATTGAAGTTTATGATTTAGGAATTGATTTGGGAATTGAAGAAGCTATTTTATTTTATAAAGTATTTTAAATATTTAAACCATTTAAGTGGTGGAATTTATGTTTCAAAGTTATGAGTTTCAAGGTAATATTCAAGTGTTTTGATTTCGAAATGTTATAACTTTGAAAGTGTTATGATTTTAGAAAATGATATATTTGAAACGAAAATGATTTCGCATTGATTGGATTGGAAAGGGCCATGATATTTGGTTCTAACGTATAAACTATTTTGAAAAGACCGCGGTATTATTATAATGTTTGGTTGTTGAAGAGACTGGGATCGAAAGTTGTCATACTCTTTGCCAACTCCAAAAACCACTTTAACAACCGTGTACGTGGTGGAGATTCCAGAATGGAGTAGGATGGCGGCGGCGTTTCTTTGAGGTATATACGTGGACCTGACACCCATGAGTTTGCATAAGGTAGCTAAAAGAGGAGCGATTGACGGGCTAAGAAGGTAGCACCTTTTACCGGACACACTCTTTCGATACCATTCCATTACTTTGTGATTGATTTGGGCCCTTTTGATTTTGAGATGTGGCTCTAGGTGGGCCGTAGTAGCTGCAACGCGTTACGACCGGCCCAGAAGCATAATTGGTATATCTACCATAGCATTGCCTAGTTGTGCCGTGTCACCTACCCTAACGTGCCTTGTACGAGTTTGATTTGAGTCGTACGCATGGAGTATGCTTTGGTAGCCTCGTGGTCAGGAGGTATTATGGTACTGTATAGACTATTGGCACTATTTATGTGTTAAGGGGAATATTGGGTCACTCGTTAACGCTATTTTAAAGTAAGTTTATTTTACTATTAGACATTATTATAATAGAGAAATATTACTTCATAGTAAATAGTTCAACGGATCCTTAGGAGATGTAAATCCCGAACGTCTCTTAAGTTACTACACTCATGCTTGACACTGGATAGGAGATGTGAAATCCCGTAAACATCTCTGGCATCGTTCCACTCATATTATTTACCGTTGATTTAACTTACATAAGATGTTTTAGTTCTGACTCGAGTGTTTTATCTTTTCAATTCGCTCGGGTCTGTCTGAGCATTTTAGGATTCGAAGACTTTATTTCTGGAGGACGAAGGCGAAGAGTGCATTACTATTATTTATTTTATTATTCCAACTACATTCATATTGTTCTGTTGCATTGTTATTTATTATTCTCTGGTATGAATAACTCTGATTCTATATTGTATTTGAATAATCAAATGTTTTGCAAACAGCTTCATGAACTGTTATTTGATTATTATATTTTGTCGTTCCGCTACAAGATTCTGTTTTGTTTTCTTTCTTTCTCCCTTTTTCTTATTTACCCCAATAAAAATTCGCCCTTTTGTATGGTTTGAGTCTGACGTGTGTGGTTTATCGTCGATTTAAAACGTACAAAAAGGTGGTTCGTTACAGTTTTTGAACTCTTATTTGGACTATGAAATGAGTTAAGTAAAGGTAATTTAAAATGGAATTTTGAAATTTGGTCTTAATTGTCTAAAGATTTTGGCTGTTAATTAAAAATAAAGGTTGATTTGATTTAAGGAGATTAGATCAACAGTTAAAAATTTAACTCAAACTTATATAATTCAAAATGGTTTAAAGATGAGATTTGAATTGAATTAGTTCAAATTTAATTTGATCTGAATTAAATAGGAACTGTGATTGAAGTTGAATAAGTTTGGAATTGATTTGGATCTGGGATAAGAATTTTAGTTAATTCAAATTGAATTGGAATTAAATCAATTTAAATGGAAGTGGAAATTGGAAATTGATTAGAAATGGAGATGGGAATTGAACCAGTTTGACTATGAAAGTATTTTTGAAATATATTGTCTTAATATAAACTATTTTAAATCTATTTTTCCTAGCTATTTACCGTACAATATTTCTTTTTAAAACCCAAACTATCTTATATATATTTTACAACTATTTTGTACCTAATTACTATTTATACAACTATTTTAAAATTACTTAACTATTTTACTTCTATTTACAACTAATAGCTATTTTACAACTACTTATCTATTTTAAACTTTCAAGCTATTTTCTAAATTTAAGCTGATCAGAGTGCAAACTGTCTAGAATTGAGGTGATAACTCAAACGGGAATTGTGGCAATTGTGAATAAGTGAATAGCATCAAAATGAGGGTGAATAAAAAGAGAATTGATTTAGCTAATAATCAATGACGATAAATACATAGGATGTATGTATATTATTCTATTCACATAGTGATGATCCAGATTTGAGCACAGAATTTCGAGATAGTATATTGACCCGAGTTGGGATTTTCACTCGATTTTCGACGGCGAACCCTAGATACGGATTTTTGATTGCTTTTGGAAATTCTCTATCATAGTTATGACCAAGGTTTTAAATATCGGATTTCGGTCACGTTTCCTCTGGGAATTTTTACACAGTTTATCTTGTATCGGGGGAGATCTTGGACGAGATGAGTACATATCGGCTGGACATCTCGGATTGACATCTCGGGCCTTATAATGCATCTCGGGTATATCTCGGATGTAGTTATATGTCTAAAATTGATGTGTCAAAAATTTATTTAACGGTTATAACTTTCTTAGTAAAAATAAAAATGGTAACATACTTGATTTACATGGAAAAATGAATATTTTTAGAAGAGTAGTAGCTTGATTAGCTTAATTGATTTGGTAATGATTGAATAATATCCTTTTATTTGAGCACAATAAGGAAGTGAAACCTTTCTCTACAGAGAAAAAGTAAAGAATATGTTCAAGAAGTTGGTAAATTATAATTGGATTGAGTAGTTTCTTTTGAATCAATATGAAAATAAAAAATATTATGGAAAATAATAAAAATTTATAATTTCAGGTGAGATCTCGGATTGAGATTTTGATCCATATATCAGGTGAGATTTGAATATCTCGGACGAGATGAGTGTCTAGGGAGATATGGAGGAGATTTGATGTCTCGTCTCATTTAAGTGTGGAAAGGAGATCCCGGGCGATATATAGGAGATTTAAAACCATGGTTATGACTATGTAAGGAGAATGATGGTTTCTGATCAAGAAACCGGATCTGAGTCCGCATTAGGAAGTTGGGTGGACGATACTAGTTCGAAAGTGAAATTATATGATCGAGTGAGCGATCGGATTCGATACTGCGTACGGATGATATATGTACATCAAACGTGCTTAAATGAAATTGATATTTGAAATTTTTAAAGAAATTAGAGATTTTTGTAAAGAAAAGTATATTTTGAGAAATATATATGAATAAAAGTGGAAGTTGGACATCTTTTGAAATTCACTTTATGAAAAGTAAGTGGTATGGTGAATAAATTTATTAGGGGAATCAAACTTGAATATTTGATTTGGTATAAATAATGCTATATACGTTTGTTATATATGATAAATTACCCATTGCTGAATCTATAGCCAGAAGAAAAGATTTTTGAAAAGATTTTAAGTATAAAAAGGGAATTTATACAAGTATGAAGTGATTCATGATTTTCAAAGATATATATATATATATATATATATATAAATGATTTTATGAGAATGAATTTGGGGAAAAAGTTTTTTGGAACCTATGGATTTTGGAAAGGCTTTTGATTTTTGAGAAAAATCAATTTTTGAAACTTGGAAAGCCAAGTTGGAAATATCGATTAGGGATATCGATTTTGTGTAAAGGAGATTTTGATGTGAATCATATATGGTATGATTTGAAAGATACCATAAGTGTATAGTATAAATGTTTTGAGATTGGCTTTGGGGAAAAAGGCGCTCCCGTTGAAATGAATTTCATAGGAGATCCACAGGGTAGTTCTGCCTTGAGCCCTAAGGGGGAGGCTCTAAATTTGATCCTGGGAGGAAGTCGGGACAAACTAAAGTTCATGAGGATTTTGTGTGTGGGTAGCGAAAGTCGAGGGCGCTGATGCCTATAGAGACATTTGGGTTATGCTATGACGATAGTGTAACTCGATGTCACTGCGATCTACTACGGACTATAGCGGAAGTTGTGTGGCCGTAAGAGCCAACGTTCTACGTTTGATTTTGCCGTGATGGCAATGTAACATCGGTAGACTGCGATCTATGAAGACATAGTGGATGACATGCAGCCGTGAGAGCCTAAGGTTACATTGGGACTCGACTGATGTAGCCTGCGATCTATGTTGGAGTGGTGAAGTTTCATTTGGCAGCAAAATTCGAGGGCATTGATGCCAACAGTTACATGGATTTTTGCCGTGATGGAGACGTAACCTTGGATGTAGCTGCGATCTGTGGTGGGTTCCATGGTGTAATCGAGGGGCGCAGAGTGCCTACAGTTATCTATGTATTTTGCCGGGATGGCAACGTAACCATCGGGATAACTGTGACCATAGAGGGTGAAGATTTCCAGAGCATTCTCACCAAAAATGTTTCCTATATTCTCAAAAGTTGTTTTCTTTATTTTCCCAATGTTTTTGAAAATGTTTTCCCAGTATTTTCACTGGGTGTTGAAAATGGGTTTACCAAGTACTTACAGATTTTCAGTCCCATGCCTGATCAACGTATGAAGGAAATTCTGTAAGAACGAAGTATGGACTTATTTAGACATTGAGTTATAAAATGTAATTTTATAAAACTATTTTGTTAATATTTTATAGATTTTAAAGTGTTTTTAAAATTATTAATAAAAGAGTTTATAGTTGAAGATGATCAAAGAGCAATTTAAGCTAACAGTAAGGATTTCAATAAATTCTGCCTTCGTTCCTTTTCGACGACGAAAAGGTTTAAAGGGAGAGGAATGTGATAGCCCGGATTTTGGGGCATCAAGTAATTGGATAATTTTCTGATTTTAACTATTGAAAACACTGATTTATAAGTTGAACACATAAATCTGATAATAAATATTTATATTTGGATAAATATTTATTTGATAATCTTCTAATATAATTATTTGAAATGGGCAAACTTATTATATTCAAACAAATTTAAATATGTGTTATTTATATATGTATATGTATATATATAGTTGTTTTTAAATTGAATTTGAATTTGAATTTGAAATCCAATTAGATAAATATCTTAAAATAAATTAGATTTAATATATATATATATATATATATGTACTTTTATTAGTATATAATTAGTTTATGTTATTTTCTATAAAATATTTTATAAATATAAATTAAGATAATATATTTACTAAATAGAAAAATTAAATATAAAGATTTATAGAGACATTTAAAAATAATTAACATATGCATAATTACAAGTGTAAATTAATTAAATCATGGAAATTACAAATGTAAGTTAAGTATATATAGTTTAACAAATGTAAGACAATTAACTCATGTTAATGACAAATGAAAAAAATTAAACAAGTGTTACAATTTATTTTATTTTCTTTTATTTTCAAAAATTATTAAAAACAAGGCTATAAATATACATATACTCTCTCTTTCAATCTTTTTCTATCTTCATTTCAAAACTAACAAAAACAAAAGCCTGTAAACATTTTAAAACTAGAGGTAGATTCAAACAACAAATTCATTTCATTTTTTAAAGCAAAATCATTTCAGAAACAGAAATAAGCAGATCAAGATTCAAAACAAGTTCCACATCAAATTCGAAACTAGGCTTCTCTGTTTCTTCTTAAACCAGTGAGTAAATTTCTATTTCAAAATTTAATCTGTTTATATATGTGATTGTATGTGATAATCCTTAAAAATTATGATGGGTAGTATGTTTTGCATGTCTATTTAGAGATGATTGCATATAAATATATATATATATATATATATATATATATATATATATATATATATGTGAATATAGGTATGCATGTCAGTATACACACACACACACACACATACATACGCACATATACATATATATGTACCAAGCTCTGTTCCAGTTTTACAGATTAAACTTGATCAAAAAATAAATTTTCTTCTTCCCTGAACTCTTTTAGCATATGATGTTGTAATGATGCAATGCAAATTTTAAAAATATTTACAAGCGATTTTTTTTATTAAATATTTCAAAAATATGAAATTACTGTGAAACCCGTTCAAATGAGAAAAGGCAAATATCCTAGTTTCATTTTTTAATTTCATAATCAAACTCGTATGAGCAAATGATGAATTTTAATAAAAATTTCAAGATTTTAAAGCTTGTAGTTTGAGTGAAATTTTGGGATGGTCAGGAATTGGGTATTTATCAAATTCTGGCGATCTAGGGTGTTGGAAATGTCGAATTTGTTGCTGAAGCAGGCTTATGGGTCGATGGGCTTGGCAAAATTGGCTAAAAGGTTGATAGCTCGCCGTGGTGGTTTGGCAAGGGAAATTTAGGGTTTATAGCCTGTTTTTAGTCGGGGTGATTAGTCGCTAAATTATGGTGTCACGGGGGCGTCATGTTGGCTCGGAGGAGTAGGAAAGGAAAGAGGGACGTCTGACGAAGTTTCTGGCGATAGGGCGTGGTCTCTGGTAGTCAAGGTCGTGGGTTCGAGGTGCAAATAGGTGTCAGGTATTGTTTCTGGTGATGGTTTATTGCTCGATTTTGAATGCAAGCTTCACGGAGGAAATCTGGTGGTCGGTAGTATCTAGGGTGATATCGGCGACTTGCCGGCGGTGGCTTTGGTGGTCGAACATTATCGATGATCTGTGCATGTGCACATGTACCTGGTGTATCGGTGGTCGTGGTTATGTTGTTTGAGCTTCGGGTACGATGATGTTTTTCTTCGAGTCGGTCTCGAGTTTTCATAAGGGAGGATGGATCGAGTTTAACTCGAGGAAGAATAGGGATTTGGCTTGGGTTAATTTTACCTTGTGTTAATAATGGAAATTGAATAAGTATCAAACCAGGGTATTAACAGGTTTTAAACAATGTAAAGTATTAACCTAGTTTTTTTAAGAAATTAATAATTTATAAAGTAAATGTGTTTTGAATTTAAATTTGTTGATTTGAAATAATTATATATATAGGGTGATAATAAATTAATCCATAAGTATTTTTCGAATGTGATTTAAAAATGAATTAATTAAGTAGATGTTTTAAGATAAGTGTATTAAACTTAAGTTAATTAAGAGTCTCAAGAAAATTTTCTGTTAGGTATAAATTAATTTTAAAAGCATTCAATTTATATATGATTTAAATGATAGTTAAGTAATTAATTAAGATAATGGTTTATCTTAGATTAATTAAAATTTAAGTAATTAAGGGTTAACTAATATACTTAAGTAATCATAGGTTAATTAATTTATGAAGTAATTAAAGGATAATTACTTAAAGAATAATTACTTAATAAAAGTAATTAATTAATAATTAAGGTTAATTAAATAATGATCAAAGGATAATTAATTAACTGATGATTAAAGTATAATTAATTAATAATTAACCAGTGATTAATTAATGGCTTGAAATTAATTAATGTTAAGTAAGCAGGATTTGAAAGCAATTAAATTAATTAGAAATGGTATAATTAATTTGTCTTGCTTATAGATGATTAAGATATATTGATTATCTTAGATTATTCGATATCTCTGATATGTGATTTGTGATGCTTTGTGATATGAGATACTTTGGTTGAACTGTGATATTGTGGGTTATCTATCTGAGGTGAATTGTTGTGAGAATATGAAATCTTGAATATAAGTTATATTGTTTGAACTAGATCTCTATTCACTAATCTTCCTCTAATAGCTCGTCTAACCATCTTCACTAATCTATGACATCACCAAGAAGCGGTCCTTCTTCGCTGCCTCTGATATGCCCCCAAAGTTCATGAGGGAATCCTGGATTCTACTCTGCTGAACGAGCATCCATTCCTCTATCAATGCCATGTTGAATAGTTCCAAACTTGTATCCTACCTGAAATTGGATCAACACACTCCATGGGAGTGCCCCCTGGCTCAAGGGCTGCTCTTGACGGTCCTGCTCTATTCTTAATCCTAATGGTTCCATGCTCCTGATCCCTATCTCCAGCACCCCCCACAGTGGCATTCTTTTGATTCTGCACTTTAGCTTGTCCAATTTGCTATAGTAGGTTCTAAATCATCTCTTCCTGTCTTTTCAGCATCCCTTCCTGCATAGCTTCCATCATCATCTCCATCTCGTCCCTAGTGATGAAAAATGAAGTCTGATCAGCTCCTGAGGATGCTTCCTGGCTCCCATCATGCTGACCCCTTTCCATTCTTTGTCTCCTTATTAATGCTTCGTAATAAATCCTAGATCCAAGTCCTTAAGCCTTTAGATCCAAAATCCAAGCTACAGAATCCCCGAATGCTAACCTTCTCGGTGAGAGAACCAAAACGTTTGTGCCAAAATTGGTCACAAACACCTAATTGTCGATGAAAGCACCTGTTCGCAATCACAGATCATAGATAGAAAATATTTAGAGAATATAAATGTGAAGAACACTCAAAATTTAAAAGAAAAGAAGTAGAAACACAAGATTTATAGTGGTTCGACGTTGTAGCCTATGTCCACTTTGGAGAGTCGTTGTTTTATTGATTATAAATAGCTGCTTAAAGAGGATTATAACAGTGCAACCAAGTTACAACAATGATCTGGCAGAGTATCGACATAGAAGAGCCAAAAGATCCCTTTTCTAAAGCTCTTGGACTTCTATTTATAGGTGTAGGCTGCAAATATCTCGCCCAGATCTCAGAAGACTCCTCTCAGGTTGGTGGGCCCACAAGATCGATCCCCTGACATTTTGACTCGATCCATGATTGATACGTACCAAATTTGTATCAATCCAAAATTCTTTTTTGGGTCAAGATCGATCATGGACAATCTTGAGGTTGAACACAAGCTCCTTTGAAAATTTGGTGGGATTTGGACTTGTAGATCTCAAGTTATGACCAATCCTAGGTTGAATTTGTAAGTTGGCTCATAGCTTCGTACCAATTCCTTTGTATCCATTTTATTTGTATCGATCGAACGTGTATCGACCAGGGTGACATGGAGAGATAGTCCAGAAGCAAACCACTTTTCATGCCGTTTAACCGGTT
The DNA here is from genome assembly GCA_030765085.1 of Allium cepa. Taxonomy (NCBI): domain Eukaryota; kingdom Viridiplantae; phylum Streptophyta; class Magnoliopsida; order Asparagales; family Amaryllidaceae; genus Allium; species Allium cepa. Next base: position 53,523,970 of record CM060935.1, on the reverse strand, counting down.
CTTCTATTATTAGACCATGCTTTTCGTATCCATCCTATAGGTTGCTTTTCGTATTGATATTTGGGGTCGTTTTCGTTTCCATGCTTATATGCCACTTCGTATCAATCAAAGTTGGCATATGTTGTTTACATGGATCATTTAAAGGTGGATTTCGTATCAATCTATGGACGATCGATACGAAAGGTTGAAGGTAGTCGATCCATACGAACTGGACGCATGAGTAATTGTTAATGTACAAAGGAGGCTGTCTTGGATGGTTACGAAGTATAGATGTTTGATGGATACGAAAAGGACTGGCATCTAATGGCTACGAATGGGAATGGATTTAATGGATATGAACCAAGGCCTTCTCTTTTGGTTTTGATCGATTCATTGCTCTGACTCGAAGCAGCCGCCTCCTTAACCCGAAGTAACCTTGCTACTGACTCGAAGCTAGCAAGTGCTATGGTGACTCGAAGCAGCTTGTAAATGTGGTAATCCATCAAAGACTTGAAGCAGACCCTTCTCTGACCCATAACAGCATGCCTAAAAACCTGAAGCAGACCCAGGGATGACTCGAAGCAAACTCCAAGCAACTTGAAACGACTCAACCTTTGTTGAAACTATATTTTAAACGTCTTTTGCTATTTGTTTGTCGACTATGACATTCTAGCTTAGTGATCATGTTTATTATTTGTGATAGTCCAACTCCAACCATTATGCAGCAGAGTGAGTTAAATCCGCCTATATGTTGCCTTGCCGAAATGCGGGTTTAAACTTATCGAATTCCAATACAGACTATACCTTTGCTTTTCTTTGACTGATTTCGCACCATGTTATTCATTATAGTGTTAACCTGATTTACCCAAATATTCCCCAAAATGGCATATGTGACTTTATGGGCCCAAGTGTAAATCTCATCAAAACTTTTTGTTTTCGAAATTAAATTATGTTGAATAATTCGAATAACAATACGTGCTAGGTCGGTCAAGTTGGAAATCGCCCTATTATCATTATTTCTTTGTTTTTTTGGCACAAAATTGATTCTTCATAGAAAATTATCTCATCTAACGGCATTCCTTTGGATGAATTTCCTAATATTTCGTCTAACTCATTTTCATTGAAAGCAACGTCAATATGTTTTACACTAATATATAAGACTAACCCATTATCGTCATTTCCGACTTCTAAATTAGCGTAAAAGAGTGATATACATCGACGATATATATATATATATATATATCAAATTCATTGCCATTCAAGTTTATAATGTTCACTAATTCACATGAGTGAATAAATTGTAAATGTCATATAATTTTACAAATTTAAATTACCGATCATCCGCAAAGATGATCATTGAACAATAGAGCCTTTAATTTCTTGACGTTTTTTCCTTTTATTCTTCAATTTTTTTTACTTCATTGGTCAGCAACTCATCAATGGAGGCAAAGGAGGTTAATGAGATGCTTCACTTTCCTCTTACCATGACCAAACAATTGATTTTAAATAATGGAATTTGGAGAACTGGATGCTGAAAATGAGGGCTAGGGTTTTTAAAATCATTTTTTCTTTTTAAAATAATGAAGAGAGTGGAGAGATAGGGACGTTTTGGATTAGAAACAAAAATGGTCATCGGTGGGTCAGTCGTCTAGACCGGTGCAACGGTGGCTCTTTTTGTTTTGAGATTTCCCCGTTTTAAAGAAAAAATTAATATATATATATATATATATATGTATGTATGTATGTATGTATGTATGTATGTATGTATGTATGTATTGTAATGTACTGATGTTTAAATAAATGTGACGACCGAGCTCCTGGACCCTCGAAGATCGACACTAATATAACCTTGGTATTCATGTATCATAAATTCAAGTGCCGGAGAGGTAGATTATCATGAGTAAAAGAAAATAAGGACAGAAGACGAGACAATAATAAAATCTCACATCGCATCTAACAAACTGTAATCATATAGATAGTTCATACAATCATTCTCAAAATGAGACGCCAGAGTCATAACAACTACTAACCCGGCTAGGAAAGTTATAACAGCCTATCTCTACATATACTTATGCATAATATAAACATAACGGAAAGTGGTAGATACTTTCAATAAAAAGGCACAAAATGCTCCTTGCTCCATCCCAAAATGCTCCAAATAATCTAACTACTTGGCCACCCGAAAAATAAGGCAAATAGAATTTAACTGAAAAGAAAAATAAACTCTGAGTCAGTCATGGGACTGGTGTGTGAAACTCAAAATATGCATTTTGAAAACAAAAGGGAATCTCATAAGACCATGCCACACATAAACATGGAATGAGTTTTTACCTTATGATAACTAAACATCTGCTATGCAAAATCATTTGATATTATTTTTAATGACATTCTTGGAAAACTTTTCGAAAAACTTACAAATCTTAGCCGAAATTGTTACATTGATCAAATTCCAGCATACTATCATCTTAGTTCAAAGGCACTTATTGGAGAATGGATTTTCATACAGCGGCAGGTAAGGGCCTTCCTCTGTATAATGCATCTCTTGAGGGATGTACCGGGGATGCAGAAACAATCCTCCGCATCTGGGAAAACCAGCCTATCCCTATTTAACACTCAAAGATGGCCTGGATAGAAACCAAATATGTATCACCCAAGTCGTAACCGACCTATTCAGGATCCCATAGCATACACCACATACTCAACATATAGAGAGTAATCTAGAAAGTTGATGACCATACCCTAATGGTTGCAAACCACATAGCCGTATGGCCTACCCTGTTTAAGTCATTACTGAGTTTTGAGCCTTGAGGTAGCGACTACCTTTCACTTAGCACGTTCCACTTTGACTGTCACACAACCATTCCATGATCACACAATGGATTTCTACAATCATACAACTTATAAGCTCGTACGTCTCAGGAATGTGTGTTATGCTAGAGAAGTTGCCATCTCCACCACAAAATAGATGATACGTTCATAGAGATCAATCAATGTAATTTGAAAATGCAATATCAGACATTCATCCATACAAGTTGTCCAGAAACAGGACAAACCGAATGTACTCTCTTCCACATCCTATCGATAATTATCCCTATGATTAGTACCAAGAAGTCCTTGCGTCAAAGATCTCAAATGACGAACTACTCCCATAAAAATTATGATATGGGAAATTTCCCCAAGGGTCAGTGATAAGCAGCCCTACATTCCATCTTCCAAATCATATCATCCTATGTCTTTTATTTTTCGAATAAGTAAATTGGTTCGAAGCAGTTTTTGGATAGGGTTCACCCCAAATTCGACCACGGTTTCTTTGCAAGATAAATGTTAAGTAAATAGAGAATTATTCTTTGATTGAGTATTTTTTATCAAAATATCTTCTAGAGATATATATCTTTAAAACATTTCCCTCCTATATATACGGAATCATTGAACCTCTCTTATCAAATCCTTCGGTTAGTTAAAAACCTTTTTAAATCCTACAGTAATTCCAAATCATTTCATCCTTTACTTAGGAAAATATCTCCAAATCATTTATTTAAATCTTAACCAAGTCCAAATCAAAACTTTTAAAAACGGATCAAAAATAATGTTATTTATGACATAATTTACTATAAATCCAAAAACATTAATTTTAAGTGTAGGAATTAAATTAATTCTTAACCATTTGTTTAAATCTTGATAATTAAATATTTTTAAATCATAAATTTTTAATAGTTTGAAACCTGTTATCTAAGGTGGTAAATCCAAATTAGTACTCGAGTAAAACAGATCCATAGAAATTTCACTAATTTTACTCGACATTAACTTCTGTATTCAACCTTTACTATTTTTCGAATAGCTATGAAATCATTTTTTAAATTATCATGGATAGTACGAGTTCCCTCCTCAGAATTTAATACCAAGTATAAGAAGATTATCTCTATTCAATCCAAGTTTTTTAAATATGGAAAATCAAAACTTTTATACTTGTCTCATTTCTGAAATTTTGACCTTATCTATTCCTAACCCAGGAAAAATTCCAGATGAGCCAGGGCACTGGTTGCTCCTGAACATCTTCTTAGTTTAAGCATCTCATATTCGAATCTCACGAATAGAAAAATGCAGTTTACTGGTCCATTAGAGCCAAGATTAAATCACTTATTTAAACTCTTTTATATAAATTATAAAACTTCCAAATCATTTTTAAAACACTTAATCACTCATTTGAAAATGTTTATGAAAGATTTGTGAAAGAATTGTTAAGATTAAAACTATTTTTCAACATTTATTAAAAAGTTTTGCGAATAGTATTTTTAAATCTTATTGATAAAAATGACTTTACTATCTTTCGAAAATCCATATTCATAACTCAAATCTTTTTTTAAAACATTTTAATGTATTTATAAATTTTTTTCCAAATTTTTAGATAACCAAAAATATCCACTTTAAAACATTTACTATTTTGGCCTCCGAACTGCCAAAGGTGTGATTTTATTTAAAACTTGATTTGCTCATATTTTAAAATCTACTAATCGAAATCTAAATCATTTTCTTTCGTTTGGAAACTATGATTATAAAAGTTTGGAAAATTATTATTTTAAAGAAATTAGACTTCAAATCCATCTTGTAAATGGATTTAACTTTTAAGATGCGAAATCGCAAACTGCCTTATGTGATGCGCCTATTTTTAACTAAATTTTGAATTGTTCAAACTTTACCCAATTTTTTTTAAATATTTATAAAACATTTTTAAACCACATAAACACTTTTTTAAGAGGTTTAAACTTTCCATATACACCATCCCATTAATAAAAGGATTCCTTTATGATTTTCGACATATACATCATTCATTAATAAAGTCTAGAACAGCTGTAATCTTTGTTGGATTAACTACAAGTCCTTCCCTTGACATAACATGTCCAAGGAATCTTACCTCTTTTTTTCCAGAAGTGGCATTTTGAGAATTTAGGTTTCAACATATTTCTACTTAATATTTCTAACATAATATCAAGATGCCTTCGATATTCTTCCTCGGTCTTTGAATATATTAGAATGTCGTTAACAAAGACTAATACGAATTTATTGAGTACTTCTCTAAATACCCTATTAATAAGGTCTACAAAATAGGCGGGAGTATTGGCTAGCCCAAAGGGAATAACCTATCATTCGTACAATTCATTTGAGCTTCTATATGCGGTTAAATGAATGCAATATTCTACTATCCTTAGCTGATGGAATCCTGTAGCTAGGTCCATTTTTGAGAATATTCAAGCATCATGTAGTTGGTCAAACATATCATCTATGCGAGGTAGAGGATATTTTCTTTTGACCATTTATTTACTTAGACCTTATATTCCATACACAATCTTAGAGACCATCGATGCCCCCCAAGTTGAGTGACTTGGTCTTATCAATCCTTTCTTCAATAACTCATCAGTTTGATTTCTTATTTCCTCCTTTTTTAGAGCCATTTTTCGAATCGAGTGATAAACTGGCCTTGTATTAGGGAATAAAACTACGTGGAACTCAATTTCTCAATGGGGTGGTAGACTTTTCACTTCTTTAGAAACTTTCAAAAATTCCTTAACAATTGGTATTTCTTTTAGATGTTTTTGAACAAACTGAGCGCATATATATAACTTCCCCTTACTGGACTCGGGTTTTCACACTTTGTCTTAAAATGTTCACCTCTTCTATTTTGTAGTAGCACTATCATTTTATTACAATCAAGAATAGCTTTATATTTAGATAATTAATCCATGCCAAGTAAAATTTGAAATTCATTAAAGTTGATGACTATTAAATTACATGGAAAAATTTAGGTTTGGTAGATAACTAGGATTCTTTTATAAATCAAAACAAGATTATTCATACCGCATATCAGATCATATGGGAGTATCTAATATTTTTGGTTTAAGTTTAAGCTTATCAACTAATATCTTAGAAATAAAGCTGAGGGAAGCCCAGTATCAAATAATACTTTAACTAATATTTCATTAACGTCAATTTTACCTTCTAAAGTTCCCTTTCCCTTTGCATCGGTCGATGTTAATGGTTTTCCTTTGATGGAAAAAACTCTAGCTTGCTCTCTTTCTTTATCAGCGGGCATTCCATTATCCTTTGCCCTGGTTTGTGGCAATTGTAGCGGGTTCTCTTCTGTGCATTAGGACTTTTACAGGTGGTAGAAAGGTGACTCTTCTGCTGGAAATTATAATAGATTGCATCTTGCAAACGATTTCCTTCTGGCTTGCCTTGCCCTAGTTTCTTCCCTTACTGGTTAAACTTCCTCTTCTTCCAATTATTATTGCTACTGCTTTGAATTGTGGGCGAATTCTTCATGTCTAGATTTTCATACCGGAAACCCATATCAACCAAATCTACAAAAGTGTCCTTAACATGCGTCGTCATCCTATCCTAATATCGTTTCTTCATTCCAGAGATAAACATTTCATTCTTCTTCAAAGGAGAGTCTATCAGACCCGGCCCAAATCGTGACAATTCATTGAACTTGTTAGAATACTTCTTTACAGACATCTCTCTTTGTTTTAAATCCATAAACACTTGTCAAGGCGTGATTTTCCTACTGCTGGCATATACTGTTCTTCCAAGACCTTCTTGAATCTTGCCCAAGAAAAAATGTCCTCCGATTTATTCATAGTAACGGAATCCCATCAGGTAATAGCCCCATCCCTTAGTTGCCAAGAAGCTAAGAATCATTTTTGCTCATCTCTAATATTTATTCCTTTAAAAATTCTTTCACAAGGACAGATCCAAGCTCGTAATTCGATGATGTACACCTTTTCTTTGAATGGTTTAGCACCTAGACTGGTATATTTTTTGCGTAAAGTTGCAATGTGGATTTAGGGTTGCACTGGAATTATTACTTCTTCGACTGTTGTGGCGGCAAGAGTTTGACCATTTGTTTTGTGGTACTGCTACCTCCCCTTACCTTAACTCATCCTCTTCTTCCACTCATCTCATACTGTCTTCATATGGTAAGGAAATATTTTTTAGAATATATAAATAAGATATCTTAAGGAATTGGCATAAAATTCAAATATTCTTATTTAGATAAACTTTTTTAGATACACATGCTCTTTGACTAAACTCATTCTAGGGAATTACTAAAGCCATCTCTAATGAGTCGACCCCATCATGGCTTAGGTATTCCCTCAACCATAAGCTCTGACACCAAATGTGATAACCGACCTCCTCGACCCTCAAAGATCGACACTAAAACATCCTTGGTATTCACAGGCCATGAATTCAAGTGCTGGAGAGGCAGATTATTATAGGGTAAAAGAAAACAAACATAGTAGACAGGACAATAATAGACTCTCACATCGTATTTTACGGCTAATAATCATATAGATAGTTCATACAATCATTCTCAAAATGAGATACCAGAGTCAAAGCAAGTACTAACCTAGTTAGGATAGTTATAACAGCCTATCTCTACAGATGTTGGCACATACACATACATAATACAGATACATCGGAAAGCGATGGATAATTTCAGCAAAAAAGACCTAAATTTCCCCATGCTCCATGCTCTGTGCTTCATGCTCCATCCCAAAATGCTTCTAATAATCTAATTACTTGGCTGGCTGGAAATATAGAGGACCCAAAGTTTAAGTGAAAAGAAAATAAATTCCAGGTCAGTATGATACTGGTGTGAGAAAATCAAAATATGCATTTTGAAAATAAAAGAGTATTTCTTAAGACCCACATAAACATGAAACGGATTTTTACCTTATGATAACCAAAACACTTGCTACATAAAATCATTTAATATTAATTTTAATGCATTCTTTAAAAGCATTTCAAATAAACTTACGAATCTTAGCCGGAATTATTACAAAGATTAATTTCCATAATACTAGCTACAACGTAGGTCCTACAATCAAGTTAGAATGCACTTATTGGGGAATGATTTCCATACAATGGTAAGTAGGACCACCTTCCATATGGAGCATCTTTAGAGGGATGTACCGAGGATACACAAACAATCCTTCGCATCTGGCAAGACCAGTCTATCCATATTTGGCACTCAAACATGGCTTGAATTGGACCCAAATATGTCACCTCGATCTGACCTATCCGGGAACCCATAGCAGACACTGCATATTCGACATATAGAGAGTAATATAGAAAGGTGATGATCATACCCTAATGGTTGCAAACCACAAAGCCTTGTGGTATACCATGTTTGTGCCATTACTTGGTGATGAGGCCTGAGGTAACGATTAATAACGAGAATGAGATGTAACGATGTTAAATTTTTCCATAATATAATAATAGGTTGATAAAAAGAATGGAAAATCAAGATTTATTAATTTATTGGAATTTAAATTTAATAAATTGGATTAATTGAAATTCGATGAAATTTAATATTTAAATATTACGTTAATGGAAATTAATTTGAAAATTGAGAATATTATGTAATAAATCATGAACCAATGTTGATTCATCCATTTGACAATGATAGATTAAATAACAGGATGAAAGGTCAAATTAAATGGATTTCTGGAATTTTAATTTTTAATTTCTGAATTTAATGAAATTGAAATTAAACACTGAAATTGAGGAATCAATCAATTTTAAATTGACATCTAAATTTTTTCAAATTAGTGAGAATGATTTAGAAATATAAAAATGATAAGAATTGTCAATTTTAGAATTGAAATTGAAAATTTGATTTAATCAATCAATTATTAATTTACTTAATTAATAGGAAAATAGCCATTTTGACTACTAACTCGGATTTCAATGAAACCAGTTTCATCGGACCCGTAAGGGTGAATTATTGTAGGATTTTAAGTTTCATAGCAATCGGACTTGTCGTTTGATCGTACGGGCTCGAAACGCCTTGAAATCGATTTAATTGAAATCAATTTGAAATAACTTGATTTTAGCATAACTTCTTCATACGATGGACTTTGGCCTTGAAACATGTCCCGTTGCGTTTAAATTATTTAAAAACATCTATTTTGATATACGGGTTGACCTAATTTAGTTCTAGAGTCAGAACGGGCTTTTCGGGCCATTTATCGTCCAACGTGTAAATCAATCGTGTCCATCTATTCTATTTCAACTATGCATATATATACCTTGTTATAAACCCTAGCCCATTTATTATTTCTCATTTCTATATGTACAATTCTATTTGCATCTCCACTTTTAATGACAGACAGAACCCTAAATCCCAAATTGCAAATTCAAATCAAAACCAAATCAAAAATTTCAACCTCCTCAATACATATCGAATTATATATCGATTTGAAGCTCTCGACAAGGCATCTTAGATCTCTAATTCATTTTCAGATTTGGGTCACCGTTTAGCTAGAAATTAAGGATTAAATCTCGATTGTTCATCACTTGTTGATCGACATCGCCTGATCGTCAAATCAAGATCACCTTTGCGAAGAGAGGGTAGAGCGCAGTGCATCAAAGTGGTTCGTTTGTCGAATTGATCGCCTGATCGACGGCTTTAATTCGCTAGGGTTCGCCATTTTCACAACGGCCCGGGTGGAGCTGCACGATCGTGAGAGAGAGGGGCGTGGTCGGCGAGGGCGACGCGCCTGGCGCGGTTGGCGCTGGGACGACGCGACGTCAGTCGGCGACAATGGCGGCGTTTGGATGATTTTGGTGGTGGCTCCATGTTCAGCTGGGTAGTTTGTGCGTTAGGGTTTCTGGAGAGGATGCTTACGTGGCCTTTTTTTATTGGTAGTTATTTTATTTTATTTATTTAAATTTCTTTTGTTTTCAAATGTTCTAATGCGTACAACTTTTACATACGAGGTCCAATTCACACGCGGTTTTCTCCGTTGCGATCCTATAAAAATTATGGACATTTTGTCGCTACTTTGGATGGATTCTGAGACTGTTTGAATTTGGGTTTAAATTGGATTTAAATTCAATTTAAATTCAAAAGGTGAGTGTTTTAACCCACTCACAACTTCTAAAATTTCATATATGTGTTAAATTTATTTCTAATGTGACTATAGATTTATTTATGACTGTTTGGAATATTTTTAATCATCATTCCAGTTAAATTGAATTTATTGAATTAAGTTGTTCTTTAATATATTATTGCATATAAACTACTAGTTAGATTGTTATTTAATTTATTATTGAATATAAACTTCCAGTAAATACATGTTATTTATTATCTGTTCTATATTGATGTTATTGATTAAATTGGATTATGATTGTGATAAATGTTTGATGATTGATATTGGATGAATGGATGTTGTATTTTATATTGTTATAAACTGCAAGTTGTTATGGATTTTATTTCATTCGAGATTATGGTTTGAAATGATATATAACCGTATTTATGTTTTAAATTAAGGATTGAAATGATAAATTTCAATATTACTTGACCGTAGGATAGAAAATTATATGCAAACACCATGGTCTATATATGAAAATATTTCAAAATGATTTCTATGGTTTTGTAAAGAAATATATGGGTTATATAAATATTGATTTTATATCTTATATAAATGTTATTTTATTATTGATTTTTAGCTATGTATAAATTTGTTTTGAAATATCAAATAAGTTAAATAATAAAGTTTGATTGTTTTTATATAATATGGTTAAGTATCTGTTTGAATTATATTGTATATAGAGTTTATAATGACTTAAAAAATTAAGGTTGGAAGATAAATATGAATTTGCTTTGAATTGAATTATTTAGGAGTTATACTCGAATAAATTTGGTTTGAAATTTAAATAAAATTGAGATTTTAAAGGGTATGATTTTTTTATAACTTGATGTTGGTTGAAACAAAGTGAATAATTCAAGTACAAATAAATTGAAGAAATATTTGGTTATGTGTAATTTGAGTTTTATATAAATGATAATGGATTTATTACGTAAATTATTTCAAAACTAAGTAATAGAAAATTTAATTGTTGAACTGTAATTGCTAGCCTAGTTTTGAAATTATTGAATACTTAAAAATTGAAATATATTGAATTTGAAATGGTTTATTCTGTGGATCAAATTTGTTTTGAAATCGATATAAATTGGACTAGTTTATTTGGAAACTGAATCGTATTGAAATTTATGATTTGGGATTTGGTTAAATTTAAAATGTATAAATTCGAGTTTGTTTTGGAAAGGATATATTTGAAATAAAAATGATATTATATTGATTTGGTTTTTAATAAAAATTATGTCATATTGTTTGGTTTTTAAAACGGAAATGATATCGTATTTATATGGTTTTGAAATGGATGCTATATTCTGGTTTTGAAGTATAAATTAATTTGAAATGATCGCGGTGTTATAATAACGTTGGGTTGTTAAAGAGACCGGGATCGAAAGTTGTCGTACTCTCTACCAACTTCGATAATCATTTTAACAACCGTGTACGCGGTGGAGATTCTAGAATGAAGTAGGATGGCGGCAGCGTTTCCTTTGAGGTATATACGTGGACCTGACTCCCGTGAGTTGGCATAAGGTGGCTAATACATGAGCGATCGATGGGCTAAATAGGTAGCACCTTTTATCGGACACGCTCCTTCGGTACCATTCTTTTACTTTGTGATTGATTAGGGCCCTTTTGATTTTGGGGGTGTGGCTCGAGGTGGGCGGTAGTAGCTGCTACGCGTTACCACCGGTTCGGAAGCATAATTGGTATATCTACCTAGGCATTGCCTAGTTGTGACTTGTCACCTACCCTAGCATGCCTTGTACGAGTTTGGTTTTCTCCCGTAGCCCATGAAGTATTTAGGGTAGTCTCCTGATCTGGAGATGCGCTGATACTGGATGGACTACTGGGACTATTACGTGGTAAGGCTATATGGGTAACCCCTTAACCCTATTTAAAAGTAAGTTTATTTTACTATTAGACATTATTATAATAGCGAAATATTACTACATAGTAAATAGTTTAACGGATCCTTAGGAGATGTGAATCCCGAACATCTCTTAAGTTACTGCACTCATGTTGACACTAGATAGGAGACGTCAAATCCCGTAAACATCTCTGATGCCGTTACACCCATATTTATTTCTGCTGATTTAACTCACATAAGATCTTTTAGTTCTGACTCAAGTGTTTTATCTTTTCAATTAGCTCGGGTCAGTATGAGCATTACAGGATTTGAAGACTTTACTTCTGGAGGACGAAGACTAAGACGAAGATTATATTACTATTGTTTATTTTATCATTCCACTATGTTCATACTGTTCCACTGCATTATTTATTATCCTCTAGTATGTATAACTCTGATATGTATTGTATAAATATAATCAAACGTTTTGTAAACAGCTTCATGAACTGTTTATTTAATTATTATATATTATCGTTCTGCTACATGATTCTATTTTGTTTTTCTTTCTCTGCTTTCTCTTATTCATCCTATAAAAATCCACCCTTTTGTATGGTTTAAGTCTAACATGTGTGGTTTATCATCGATTTAAAACATACAAAAAGGCGGGATGTTACATCTGGTATCAGAGCTTTGGTTTAGCGATAAACCTTAGCTTTGTGGAGTATAACTCATATTAAACAGGATAGTAATACCCTATGATGAGGCATTGAGTGTGTGTGTAAATATATATGAGAGAGCGTATTTGTTAGTGTTATAAAAGGTTTTAATATTGTGTTAATTTATTCCGTTTTGTATTTTTAAATTCTGGTTGGGGCATAGGACGCTGTGACATCAATAGGGAATTCTAAAGACTTAATAGGACAGACTGACACAATATTTGTTTTGTGTGATGACCCAGAATTTCTAACAATTTAAATTTGAATAGTTAATTGATTTTAAAATATTTAAAAATTAATTTTAACTTGAATTCAAGATATCAATATTTACTTGATAATTAATCATTGAATTATATAGTTTAAATCTTGAATTTAATAATCGAAATTGGGTAAATTGTTGAATCTGAGATTCTACGACTGTTTAAAATAATTTGAAGGCTTATAAAATCTATAATGATGATACTAAAGATAATAGAATGATTGAAATTTAATTTAAAGGTAATTTTTTCAATTTAATAATATATCGTTTAAATTAGAATTTAAAAATAGCCTTCGGAGGCACAGTCTCGAAATTCGACGAAAACAGTTCCATTGGATCCGTAATAGTTAGTTATTGTCGGATTTCAATTTTCATAGCAATCGGAGTTGTCGTTTGACCCTGGGAACTCGAAATGCGTAGAACTATTTTAATCGATTTAATTTAAAATTGATCGTTTACTTCCATAACTCGTACATACAATCAAATTAGCCTCCGAAACACGTTCCATCCTGTTCAGAATGCGGGTAGAACCTTATAAACATCTGTCGGCATGTCTGATTCGGGGTTCGGAATTTCGCGTTATGCAACGAGATATTTTCAATATTAAATTATTTTATAAAAGCATACTCAAGAAGCTAATCCTCCAAATCAATATTTTATTTCCATCCTCTCTTCTTTCAACAGATATGAAACCGAGCCCCCTCTTTCCTTCATTTTCCAAAACCGATTCGTTAAAAAAAAAAGAGAAAAGAGGGGGAGACTCGAACTCGAGTGGGGAAGAGACGGGGTCGCGAGGGAAACGGGAGGCCGAGGGAATTTTGCGTGCTCGTTTTCGAGCCACCACGAATCGCGGCACGAGTGATGGAGGTGGGGTGCGTTCGCGATCTTGAGGCGAAGGGAAGCACTATTGCAAGCATGGGAAAGCGATCGAGCTTGGTACAAGAAGGAATGCGAGTGAGCGTGTAGGGTGGAGGTTCATTGCAGGCGGCAGTGACTCTCGAATCGGGTGGGGTATCGGCTGTTGACGAGGTAAAGGCGGGTCGCATGTGTGTCTGTGCTTGGGTAGATGAGTTTCCTTTGAGATTACAGGTTTTGATAGTGATAAATTCAATTAAATTAAATATTTGAATTTGTGTTGTAAAAGAAAAAATTTATCACAATAAGTTGCAAACAGTTCCGTGCTTCATTCAATTTAAACATTTATATATATGAATTAGAAAGAAAATTTTATACAGAAGGGTATAGTTCTGTAAATTGCTATACATATAGTTCGACAGTTAAAACTGTTAATTATGGATTAGTAGGTATAAACTTGTAAATTTAATTGTTTATCAAAATCTAATAGTAAAGTTAAATTTAGAGTTTTGTTATTTCAATAGATTTTATTTCAAAAGGAGAACCATTATTTAAAACTAGTTAATTAAAATTTATTTAATGTAAAAAAATAAATTGTTAAATTAGATTGAATTTATTAATAAACTATAAAATGTTTATACAAGGTTATAAACTGAAAGAAGCGAGTCGGGTTGGAAGTGGTTGCAAAACAGGAATCAAAGGTGAGTAAATCCCACTATGTTGGATTTTAATTTAAATTGAAAAGGATAAATTTTAATAGTTGGTTGAATGATCAAATTGATTTGATGTGTACTGATGATGATGTGACTTTGGTTTTGATTGGTTCTCGAGCTAACTGTGGTTTGACTCGAAGTATGTGGGTTTTTAAATTGTTTCAAAAACTTAAAATCATAAATAAGAAGCTTAATGATTTGTGATTCATCGAAATAGTAGGGTAATTGAAATGGATAATTTATTAATTAAATTAATTAATAAATCAGGTTGATTAATTAGCAAGTAAAGGTTTGAATTCATTAAGGTTTAAGTTAATTCAGTTGAATTAATTTAGAAAACCAATGGATGGTTTGATAGAAATTACTTAATGGTATTGATAAAATATAATTACTTGGTGAAATTAATCAAGAGATTAATTAAGATGATTAATAAAGGAGTAATTGATTTATTTAATGAAGTAAATAAAAGGATAGTTAATTGCAGTTTGGAATTAATCGAAAATGATAAACATCGTGGCTTAATTAAGTTAAATAAATTTGATTAGGATAAATTAAAATATAATTGAAAATCCTTAGGTTTTATAATTAATAGTGTAATTAAAGATTGGTTAACCCATAATAAGGGTCTTATGAGAATTAATTCATATAAGAAATTAAGAGTAAATGAAATTAATATAATCAACAAATTTATGGGGTAATTAAAGGATACTTATTGAATTTGGATAAGAATAATTAATATCGTGTAATTAAACAAAGACAATTATATGAATATAACTGAAAATATATTTAAACCATGGTGATTAATTAAGATGAAAAATGAAGGATTGATTTGTTAATTGATTTGGAAATTAATTAACGACAAGTGAGGAATTCTAAATGGTTGAGGTTGGAAATTCAATCAGAAATAATTTAATTCATATCGGTAGCAAACAAGCCTTGCTTATGGACGATTGAATGATATTGGATGCTTTGAATGAGCTGTGATCTCTGATATGAAATGAACGTGTTTTTTGTGTGTATAACTTGGGTTAGGATGACATGAGACTCGAAGAGGCCGGGATCGGGTATTGGGAGATACCCGAAACCACTTCAAATTTCTTATAAATTAATATGAGAAATTGATAGGTTGGAATTATTGGATTTAAATGATTTGGATTGTTAAATCTAAATTTTGGACATTTAGAAACTTAATTTGAAAATAAGTTATGTCTATGACAATATTTGACTTGTAAAATTAGTTTGAATTACCCGGGTTTTTATATGAGTTATTGTTGTGGTATTCCATGTTAGTTGAGTTTACTCACGCTGGTATCCAGCCTGACCCGGGTGTTACTTTGGTGTAATGCTCGGGTCAGACCGAGTATTACAGGTTTCCAGGTTAGGACGTTCTGGAGCTCAGGAGGTGAGCTGGAGGGCAATATCATATAGAGTATTTCCGCTGTATTTATATTATTGTTAATCTGGGACATGATAATTGTAAATATTCAGTGACTGTATATAATATGAAACACTGATGTATTAGAATGTAATCGACAGATATAGTATTCTTTGGCAACTGTTATTATTTATTATCATATTTTATCCGCTGCGAATGTGAGATGTTTGATGTTCTGTTTTTCTTCTTCTATCTCTTTCTTCTTTTTCATAACTACCTGGAATTTTCAGCTTCAAAAATTTCGGGTCGTTACATTTGGTATCAGAGCCGAAAGGTTAAGCGAGAACCTTGGCTCTGGTGGGTGTATTCATTAAGGATAGGGTCAATACTACTCTAGAATGAGTTGAGAATATATATATATATATATATATATATATATGTATGTATGTATATGTATATATATATATGTATATGTATATATATATGAGCGCGTACTTGTTATTTTCTTATATAAAGATTTTAAATGATTTTATATAAAATATATTTTGATATAAAGCAGTATTTCCTTCTAATAAATATTTAGGTGATTGGTTGTTAATTATTGAAATTAAAATTAAGGAGTAATATAATACAACCAAATTGAAGTCTTGAATTGGAATTAAATTAAGTAGAAATAGAAATACAACTAAATTAAAATTTAATTGATTGAAAATGAAATTTTAAATCTGGTCCCGGAATTTGAAAATTTTGTTTCAAAGTAATGAAAAATAATAAATAAGTATTATTTGGATAACTGGGACTTGTTGCAAATAATGGGTTGTTTGAAAATTGATTTGAATTTAAAACCAAAGGTGGTTTAAAATTTTAAAACATGGCCGGGAGGGCCAAGAAACAAATATGTATATATGTATGGATACATATATGATATCAAAGATAATTTGAAATAAACTCTAAGAGGTTGAATTTTGATTTTCCCTGAAGTATGATGTAAAAACCCTGAGTGATATAAGTTGTGTACTTATAAGAGGGAAAGAATTTTGAAGTTTGAAGAGGGAATTCAAATTGAGTAAGGTTGATTGGATTAAGTAAATTGGAATTTAACTTGGAAAAGTTAAATGGTTGATTTGAATTGGGAATTTGTGTGATCTCAAAACGGGTTTGAGATTTAAAAATTGAAAATGGATGGATGTTCTAAAATAAATCGGATGATATCATCCTATTGTTAATAAAAATCTTTAAATTGAGAATGGTATTGTATAAATAAAATAAATTTGAATAATTAAATTGTAAATTAAATTTGTTGAAGAACCGCCTTCAAACTGGAAGTTAAAATTGAGTAATAAATTAAATTTCTAAAATAAAATTGTGTTGAATTCTTTGTTGAACCTTGAAATATATAAGTAAGGATAATGTAAAATGGAATTTTGAGAAATGGATTCTGAAATTAAATTGATAATAATTCAAATTGAGTGGAATAATATGAAATTATAATTAAAATTGAACAGGATTAAAATCAACTAGAATTTGATTTAAATTGGGAAAGGAATCAAGATTGATTCAACTTGAATTGGGGATTAATCAAGTCCAATGGAAGTTGGAGTTATTTGAATTGGAATTGGGTCAATTTAAATGGAAATTTAAATTGAATTGTTGGGAAAGTGAACAGTTTGACTCTTGACTATTTTCAATATAAATTGTTTTAATATAAACTTAATTTTCTAAGCTATTAAATATATAGAACCTTTCTTTCTTAAAGTCAAATTATTTTATACTTGGTTTACAATTATTTTGGAGCAATTTAACCATTTTTCAACTATTTCTAAACTAATTACTATTTTTCAACTATTTCACAAACTAATTTCTATTTTACAACTATTTTGCAATTATTTGAAATTCCTGAAACTATTCAACTATTTTCCGACTATTTAACAATTAGTTAACTATTTTATAGCTATTTTGTAAACTAATAATTATTTTTCAACTACTTATCTATTTTTAATATTTTCAAGCTATTTTCTAAATATAAACTGGTCGGAGTTCAAACTGTTATTGATTAAATACCTAACTGAGATAAGAATTGAAGTGATATTTCAATGGAATTGAGGCAATTGTGAATAGAAAGGAAATTGATTTGGTTAATAATCGATGAAGATAATTACGTAGGATGTACGTATATTATTCTATTCGCACAGTGATTTGATCCAGATTGGAGCACAGAATTTCAAGATAGTTTATCGATCCGAGTTGGGATTTTTCACTCGATTTTCGACGGCGAACCTGGATATGTATTGTTGATTGGTTCTGGATATTCTGTATCATAGTTATGGCTATGGAAGGAGAACGACGGTTTCTGATCAAGAAAACAGATCTGTGTCCGCACTAGGAAGTCGGGTGGACGATACTAGTTCGGAGGTGAAATTGTGTGATCGAGTGAGCGATCAGATTGGTATAGTACGGATGTTATTTGTACATCATATGGATTTGAATGAAATTGATATTGGAAAGAGTAATCAAATTTGAATATTTGATTTTGAATAAACAAAGTTATATATCTTTGTTATATAAGATAAATCTTTCCTTGTTAAATCTACTGCCGGAAGAAAAGGATTTTTGAAGATGTTTGAAGTATAAAAGGAGTTTTATACGAGTTTGGAAGGATCTAAAGTTTTTTTTTTAAATTTATATATATCTGAATATATATATATATATAAAGGATCTTATGAGAATCTTGGAAAAGGATTTTGGGAACCTTTGGATTTGGAAAGGCTTTTGATTTTTGGGTAAAATCAATATTGAATTTGGAAGCCTAGTTTAAGAATTATCGATTTTGGGTTAATCGATTTTGTGTAAAGGAGCTTGGTATGATGTCGTACTAGGTGTATGATTTGAAAGATACTATATATGTATAGTATAAAATGTTTTGATGATGGCTTTAGGGAAAAAGGCGCTCCCTTGAAATGAACTTCTCAGGAGTGCCACCGGGTGGTGCTGCTTAAGCCCCAAGGGGGGGTTCTAAAGTTGATCCTGTGAGGAGTCCGGAAAAAACTAGTTCCTGGGGATTATGAGTAGTGTATACCATAGCGGAAGTCGTGTGTGCTGCTGAGAGCCAACAGTCTGCATTTGATTTTATATTGGTAGACTGCGACCTATGGTATAACATAGCGGAAGTCGTGTGTGCCGCTGAGAGCCAACAGTCTGCGTTTGATTTTATATCGGTAGACTGCGACCTATGTAGGAGTGGAGAAGTTTCATTTCGACAGCGAAAATCAGAGGCCACTGAGAGCCTGCAGTTACATGGACTTTTGCTGTGACGGCAACGTAACGCTAGAATGTAGCTGTGATCCATTGTGTGGGATCCATGGCGTAATCGAGAGGCCGCGGAGAGCCTGCAGTTACATGGATTTTTGCTGCGATGGCAACGTAACCCTGGATGTAACCGTGACCATGGATGGGGGTGATGATTTCCAGAGCATTCTCACCAAAGATACTTCCTCTATTTCCAAAACTGTTTTCTATATTTTCAATAAAATTATTTTTCAAAAGTATTTTCACTGGATGTTGAAAACGGGTTTGCCATGTACTTATAGATTTTCAATCCTACGCCTAATCAACGTATAACTAAATTTCTATGAGAACAAGGATGGACTGGTTGAGACATCGAGTTATAAAAGGTATTTTTATAAAGAGCTATTTTATTAGTATGATGTGAATTTAAAAGCATTTCTAAAATTTTAAATAAAAGTGTTGGAATTTTGGGGAAATAAAAAGGAAATCCAAACTAGAATTTTAATGAAGTGATTTTGTAATTAAAATCGAATATTGATTTAAAAATTGAAAGTAAGCTAATTGGTTAAATAATAGTTTGATTGAGTATGTTAATAAAATTTAACTATGGTAAATAAATGGATTGTAAATTAATAATGGAGTTTGGAAATGAATTAGAATTGTAAATAGAATTCGAGTTAGATTTCATAATGAATTAAATAAGAGGAGATGTTGTGAAATAAAAATAAAATAGAGTTGGATTGAAAAATGTGATGGTTTGAATTACAAATAAAATTTCAAAGGTGATTTGAATAATATTTAATGAAATTTTCAAGTAAATGGGATATAAGAGAAGTGATTATAATAGAAATGATTTGAGTTGCTAAACAAAACCCAAGTGAATAGAAATAAATTGAGAATGGCCTTATATTAATAAAATAAATTCGATAACGAATTAAGTAAGTAAATTAAATTTTTTAAATTGGGTTGATTGAGTTAAATAATAAATGGATGAAGTCTGATTGAATAAAAACTAAATCAAAGTTGTGATTGGAATTGGATTATCGGACTGAACTTAAATTTGGTGGTATATTAATTTGAAGTATAAATGAGTTAGGTATGTGCTTGGATATTATTTTGATAAATTGAGAAGATGAATTAAAGTTAAAATTTAAATGGATGGGCTAACTGAATTAGATGGAATTTGGTTAAATGAGAATCAAATAGAAGTAAACTTAAGTTTGATGTTGGAATAAATTAAAGTAAATTCACCTTAGTTTAAAATTTATGGAAGCTTGGCTTCGAATAAGGGTGAAAGCCCATTCAATAAAAACTTGGATTGAATTAATTTGGGAAATGGTTATTAATTTATAAGTATTGAATATGCCAAGCTTAATAAATTGTTTTGAATGGAACAATTGCGGAAATGAAATGAAATGCAATGAATGGTTGGTGAATAAATTAGAAATGAAGTGGAATTAATTACAGAATGAGTTGAAAAGTGATTTGAAGTAGTTATAGACTAAAAATAAATACTATGTTAAGCGAATATAGTCGAAATTGCATAAAAATAGTTGTCGTTTGACGTAAACAAAAGTAATTAAAATTCTATAAATTAATAGGGGCAAATAAAAATTGATTTTGAATCAATTGAATTGAATATGAGCTTGTTTGGATTAAAAATTTAATTGAATGGCAGTTGAGTTGTAAACCAATAAGATTGAACAGAATGATATATGAATCGGTGGAAAACAATTGAATTAGGTTTGGAAACATATAAATTGCTTATGGAATTGAATGCATTTCTTTTAGAATTGAAGTGTTATAGTTGTTTAAGTAAGAGAAATGTTGTAAACATCATATATATAGTATTATATGTCTAAATTGAGTAAGTACAGGTATCTGAAGGCCGTTTGGCTGGATTTGGATTGCACTAATTGCTAAAATTAATAAGCTGTTTGCTTAAAATGCTAAATAAAGGTACGCCTACGCAATACAAATAGGAAATATGAACTGTTTATGTTTTTCCGACCGGGTAGGTCGATGTATATATATTTATATCTCTTGTCAAATTGCAAAAGCTCCTCCGCACAAAGGAGACTGCCAAAATTTTTCGAAAATTTTGGGAGTTAGAAATTTTTGAGAATTTTTTTGTTAAGCAATTAAACTATTTTAAATATGAAACTGAAATAGATTAGAAGATGGAACTAATAAGACTCAGTTATAAATGGAAAATAAAAATTTAATATTCAAAATTGAAATAAGTTGAATTCATATTAAAACCAAAAAAAACGAATTTGAATAGAAGTAAATATGAAAACCTATATAAGAGAATGTATAAAATGATTTGTAAAGTTTCGATTGAATATTGTTGCTAAACAAGATATGCAGGTATTAAAGGGAAAGGGAATTGGATTTGATTCCAAAGGATAAATTTGTATTGCCCGACAAAAAAAGGTACGTATTTAAATTTCTAGATTAAATTGGATTGGGTTTTTGATGTAGCCACTTGGCTTTTGTTTTCTTTTGGAATTTGGGGGCCCGTAGAGGCCTTTTGTAGTTACACCGAGCTAGCCGTGCAAAGGAGACGCTGGCAAAATTTTCCGGGAATTTAGAGAGTTAGAAAATTTTTGAGAAAATTTTGATGATTCCAAATTCGGTTTTAAATTGAAATTTAAACGATTGGGTAAAAATGGATTGTTGGAAACCATGAAAGGTTTTGGAAGTTGGCTGAGGTAATAATGAACCTTTAATAAAAGATATTGTGGCAAGTTGATAAACCTGTTGGTTTTGGAGGAAAGGTGAACGGGTATGGTTCCATTCTTCCTAACTAGTAATTTCGAGGACGAAATTCTTTTAAAGGGGGAGGAATGCGATGACCCGGAATTTCTAACAATTTAAATTTTAATAGTTAATTGATTTTAAAATATTTAAAAATTAATTTTAACTTGAATTCAAGATATCAATATTTACTTGATAATTAAATCATTGAATTGTATAGTTTAAATATTGAATTTAATAACTGAAATTGGGTAAATTGTTGAATCTGAGATTCTAAGCCTGTTTAAAATAATTTGAAGGCTTATAAAATCTATAATGATGATACTGAAGATAATAGAATGTTTGAAATTTAATTTAAAGGTAATTTGTTAATTTTAATAATATATCGTTTAAATTGGAATTTAAAAATGGCCTTCCGAGGCACAGTCTCGGAATTCGACGAAACCTGTTCCATTGGATCCGTAATAGTTAGTTATTATCGGATTTCAATTTTCGTAACAATCAGAGTTGTCGTTTGACCCTGGCAACTCGAAACGCGTAGAACTATTTTAATCGATTTAATTTAAAATTGATCGTTTACTTCCATAACTCGCACATACAATCAAATTAGCCTCCGAAACATGTTCCATCGTGTTCGAAATGTGGGTAAAACCTTATAAACGTCTGTCGAAATTTTGATTCGGGGTTCGGAATTTCGCGTTATGCAACGGGATATTTTCAATATTAAATTATTTTATAAAAGCATACTCAAGAAGCTAATCCTCCAAATCAATATTTTATTTCCATCCTCTCTTCTTTCAACAGATATGAAACCGAGCCCCCTTTTTCCCTCATTTTCCAAAACCGATTCGTTTAAGAAAAAAAAGAGAGAAAAGGGGGGCGACTCGAACTCGAGTGGGGAAGAGACGGGGTCGCGAGGGAAAGGGGAGGCCAAGGGAATTTTGCATGCTCGTTTTCGAGCCACCACGAATCGCAGCGCGAGCGATGAGGTGGGGTGCGTTTGCGATCTTGAGGCGAAGGGAAGCACTATTTCAAGCATGGGAAAGCGATCGAGCTTGGTACAAGAAGGAATGCGATTGAGCGCGTAGGGTGGAGATTCATTGCAGGCGGCAGTGACTCTCGAATCGAGTGGGGTATCGGCTGTTGACGAGGGGAAGGCGGGTCGCGTGTGTGTCTGTGCTTGGACAGATGAGTTTCCTTTGAGATTGCAGGTATTGTTAGTGATAAATTCAATTAAATTAAATATTTAAATTTGTGTTGTAAAAGAAAAAATTTATCACAGTAAGTTGCAAACAGTTCCGTGCTTCTTTCAATTTAAATATTTATATATATGAATTAGAAAGAAAATTTTGTACAGAAGGGTATAATTCTGTAAATTGCTATACATTTAGTTCGACAGTTAAAACTGTTAAATTAAGGATTAGTAGGTATAAACTTGTAAATTTAATTGTTTATCAAAATCTAATAGTAAAGTTAAATTTAGAGTTTTGTTATTTCAATAGATTTTATTTCAAAACGAGAACCATTATTTAAAACTAGTTAATTAAAATTTATTTAATGTAAAAAAATAAATTGTTAAATTAGATCGAATTTATTAATAAATTATGAAATGTTTATACAAGGTCATAAACTGAAAGAAGCGAGCCGGGTTGGAAGTGGTTGCAAAACAGGAATCAAAGGTGAGTAAATCCCACTATGTTGGATTTTAATTTAAATTGAAAAGGATAAATTTTAATAGTTGGTTGAATGATCAAATTGATTTGATGTGCACTGATGATGATGTGACTTTGGTTTTGACTGGTTCTCGAGCTAACTGTGGTTTGACTCGAAGTATGTGGGTTTTTAAATTGTTTTAAAAACTTAAAATCATAAATAAGAAGCTTAATGATTTGTGATTCATCGCAATAGTATGGTAATTGAAATGGATAATTTATTAATTAAATTAATTAATAAATCAGGTTGATTAATTAGCAAGTAAAGGTTTGAATTCATTAAGGTTTAAGTTAATTCAGTTGAATTAATTTAGAAAACCAATGGATGGTTTGATAGAAATTACTTAATGGTATTGATAAAATATAATTACTTGGTGAAATTAATCAAGAGATTAATTAAGATGATTAATAAAGGAGTAATTGATTTATTTAATGAAGTAAATAAAAGGATAGTTAATTGCAGTTTGGAATTAATCGAAAATGATAAACATCGTGGCTTAATTAAGTTAAATAAATTTGATTAGGATAAATTAAAATATAATTGAAAATCCTTAGGTTTTATAATTAATAGTGTAATTAAAGATTGGTTAACCAATAATAAGGGTCTTATGAGAATTAATTCATATAAGAAATTAAGAATAAATGAAATAATATAATCAACAAATTTATAGGGTAATTAAAGGATACTTATTGAATTTGGATAAGAATAATTAATATCGTGTAATTAGAAAAAGACAATTATGTGAATATAACTGAAAATATATTTAAACCATGGTGATTAATTAAGATGAAAAATGAAGGATTGATTTGTTAATTGATTTGGAAATTAATTAACGACAAGTGAGGAATTCTAAATGGTTGAGGTTGGAAATTCAATCAGAAATAATTTAATTCATATCGGTAGCAAACAAGCCTTGCTTATGGACGATTGAATGATATTGGATGCTTTGAATGAGCTGTTATCTCTGATATAAAATGAACGTGTTTTTTGTGTGCGTAACTTGGGTTAGGATGACATGAGACTCGAAGAGGCCGGGATCGGGTATTGGGAGATACCCGAAACCACTTCAAATTTCTTATAAATTAATATGAGAAATTGATAGGTTGGAATGATTGGATTTAAATGATTTGGATTATTAAATCTAAATTTTGGACATTTAGAAACTTAATTTGAAAATAAGTTATGTCTATGAAAATTTATGACTTGTAAAATTAGTTTGAATTACCCGGGTTTTTATATGAGTTATTGCTGTGGTATTCCATGTTAGTTGAGTTTACTCACGCTGGTATCCAGCCTGACCCGGGTGTTACTTTGGTGTAATGCTCGGGTCAGACCGAGTATTACAGATTTCCAGGTTAGGACGTTCTGGAGCCCTGGAGGCGAGCTGGAGGGCAATATCATATAGAGTATTTCCGCTGTATTTATATTATTGTTAATCTGGGACATGATAATTGTAAATATTCAGTGACTGTATATAATATGAAACACTGATGTATTAGAATGTAATCGACAGATATAATATTCTTTGGCAACTGTTATTATTTATTATCATATTTTATCCGCTGCGAATGTGAGATGTTTGGTGTTCTGTTTTTCTTCTTCTATCTCTTTCTTCTTTTTCATAACTTCCTGGAATTTTCGGCTTTGAAGATTTTGGGTCGTTACATTTTGAATGTAGGTGAATGAATAATTTTTCCTATTATATTTTTTGTATATAGAATATAATTTTTATAAAGGTTATATTTGGTTGTAATGTGTTGGTTGTTAGGTAGTAAAATTTATGAATATTGATTGGAAATAAGATTTAAAATAAAATAAATGAATATTGGAAACTTAGAATCTAATTCCCGGGATTTTTGCAAATTTCTTTTGAATGATTTTGAAATATAATCATAATATTATTAGAAGTATGGTTTGATATAAATATTTCAATAGAATTTAAAAGAATTGTTTTAAAGAAATTTTGGAAAGAAATAAGTTCTGTACTCCCCTCTCGATCGTTGGAAAATAATTTCAATGATGAGTGCTCGCATCATCGAATTTCATTTTCGAGTTTCGAAGTGGGAAGGCCACTGTAGTAGTTTTACCGCAGATTTATTTCAATAAACAACTATAAATTTCAAATTGTTTTATATATAATCGGATATATAAATTGTAAGTATATAAATTTATCTATTATTTTGAAACTGTTTGAAATAAAACCCGATATTTAGTTCTTAAGTTTCCTTTAATTAATGTTTCAATAATTTTAGTGAAATGGAATCTAAGTAATTAATAATTGAAACCTCTAAAGGAAATAAGAGAATTAATGCTAAGTTATAAATAAAATAAAAATAAAATTGAAATATGAAACCTCAAATAACTAAAGATATGATTATTGACACATTTAATTTATTAAGAGAGATAAGATAAACTTGTATAATTTTCAATTTGCATTCTTTAACATATATATAACTTACCAAAAGATGTAACAAGTAAAATGTTAATAAAAAATGTAATGGATATTATAAAAGTAAAATTTGAAGTAATAATTAATAATTTGATGTATATATGAAATGCTACTAATTAAGTACAATAGAAAGGGAAGTATTATATATAAATGATGATAAACTGAAGTTAATAAATCGATATGCTAAATAATTTAATTAAACATGAATACTATAAATGAAATTAAGTAATAAATGAATGAATGGAAATTGAAATTTTGCAAGAAATAAATGTAAATAAAAAGGATAAATCACCATATGAATGAAAAGGAAATCAAACAACAAAAATTATGAAATGAAATTATTAAGAATAAACTTGATCTATTGGTTGGATTTGTTGTTTGTTTTGATTTATTATTGTTTGGGCATGGACTCTTTAAATTTGTGGGGATGTATGAATAATCTATTTAGTTTGATCTAAGTCTGTTGAGTAAATGGTGCACTTAGTAGTTTATTTTTCATTCTGGACAATTTAAAGTTTCAAACCTGAACAACTAATTGTCTGTTTGCTACGGATATATGGATGGTTAATTTTATTGGCTTCATATAATGGTTGTCTGCTGCGATAACAAGTGATTGTTGTTTTATATTGATTTGTTTATCAGTGGTTGAACAAATTTAAATATTTCATTTTATATAATTATTAACTCTTGTTGGATTATATAAGTGAAATATAGGTTATGGAAGCAATTTCTACTGCTTTTGGTTTCATAAAATTAATTGTAATTGCCCGACAAATTGGTATGTTTTCGGATTACGGTTTTATAGCGCTATTATATTGTTTTCCCGTGTTGGGATATATAATATTTTGGAAAATATATGTTGCATATTGTAATATTTGACATTATATTTTCTCCCGAGCCTCTACGTACAAAGGAGACTCTGCCAAAATTTTACGTAAATTTTGGACTTAGAAAATTTTTGGAAAATGTTTTCAAACTTTATTAATTTAAGTATAAAAAGATTTAATGCGTATAAATTGGAATATTTTATTTAATCAACTAATTTTGTAAATTTATTGTTATAAAGTTAATTTTTGAATAAGATGTATTGACTACTCAATTCCTTCTTTTCCCTTCTTTTTCTTTTCGAGGACGAAAAGTTTTGAGTGGGGGAGAGTGTAACGACCCGTACATTTTGATAATTAATTTTGTCAATTTAGTAAGATTTTGGTAATTAAATTTGGAATAAATAAAAATTTGGAATTAATTAATGAATTAATAACGGGAATGAGACGTAATGATGTTGAATTTTTCCTTAATATAATAATAGGTCGAACAAAAAGAATGGAAAATCAAGATTTATTAATTTATTGGAATTTAAATTTAATAAATTAGATTAATTGAAATTAGATGAAATTTAATATTTAAGTATTACGTTAATGGAAATTAAGTTAAAAATTGAGAATATTGTGTAATAAATCATGAACCAATGTTGATTTCTTCCATTTGATAATGATAGGTTAAATAATAGGATTGAAGGTCAAATTAAATGGATTTTTGGGATTTTAATTTTCAATTTCTGAATTTAATGAAATTGAAATGAAACATTGAAATTAAGGAATTAATCAATTTTAAATTGACATCTAAATTTGTTTAAATTAGTGAGAATGATTTAGAAATATAAAAATGATAAGAATTGTCAATTTTAGAATTGAAATTGAAAATCTGATTTAATTAATCAATTATTAATTTATTTAATTAATAGGAAAATAACCATTTTGACCACTGACTCGGATTCCGATGAAACTAGTTTCATCGGATCCGTAACAGTGAATTATTGTAGGATTTCAGGTTTCGTAGCGATCGGATTTGTCGTTTGATTGGACGGACTGGAAACGCCATGAAATTAATTTAATTGAAATCAATTAAAATTAATTTGAAATAACTTGATTTTAGCATAACTTCTTCATACGATGGAAATTGACCTTGAAACCTGTTCCATTGCATTTAAATTATTTGAAAACATCTATTTTGACATATGGGTTGACCCAATTTCGCTCCAGAGTCAGAACGGGCTTTTCGGGCCATTTATCATCCAGCGTGTAAATCAATCGTGTCCATCTATTCTATTTCAACTTTGCTTATATATACCTTGTTATAAACCCTAGCCTATTTCTTATTCCTCATTTCTATACGTATAATTCTATTTGCTTCTCCTCTTTCAATTGCAGACAGAACCCTAAATCCTAAATTGCAAATTCAAATCAAAACCAAATCAAAAATTTCAAACTCCTCGATACATATCAAATTATATATCGATTAGAAGCTCTCGAAGAGTGCATCTTAGATGTATAATTCATTTTCCAATTTGAGTCATCATTTTGCTAGAAATCGAGGATTAAATCTCAGTCGTTCATCACTTGTTGATCGACATCGTCTGATCGTCAAATCGAGGTCACCGTTGCAAAGAGAGCATAGAGCGCAGTGCATCAAAGTGGTTTGTTTGTCGAATTGATGGCCTGATCGACGGCTTTAATTCGCTAGGGTTTGCCATTTCCGCAGCGTCCCTAGTGGAGCTGCGCGATCGCGAGAGAAAGGAGGGCATGGTCGGCCAGGGCGACGCGTGCGTGGCGCGGTTGGCGTTGCAGGCGGCGCGACGTCGATCGGCGACGATGGCTGCGTTTGGATGATTTTGGCGGCGGCTCCGTGTTCAACTGGGTAGTGCGTGCATTAGGGTCTCTGGAGAGGATGCTTGCGTGGCCTTGTTTGATTGGTAGTTATTTTATTTAATTTATTTAAATTTCTTTTGTTTTCCTTTGTTCTAATGGGTATAATTTTTACATACGAGGTCCATTTCATGCGCGGTTTTCTCCGCTGTGATCCTATTAAATTCTGGATATTTTGACGCTTATTTGGACGGATTCTGAGACTGTTTGAATTTTGGATTTAAATTGAATTTAAATTCAAAAGGTGAGTTTTTTTTAACCCACTCACAACTTCTAAAATTTTGTATGTGTGTTCAATTTGTTTCTGATGTGATTAGAAATTTATTTATGACTGTTCAGCATATTGTTAATCATCATCCCAATTAAATTGAATTTATTGAATTAAATTGTTATTTAATTTATTATTGCATATAAACTGCTAGTTAAATTGTTATTTAATTTATTATTGAATATAAACTGACAGTGAATACCAGTTATTTATTATATGTTCTATATTGATGTTATTGATTAAATTGGATGATGATTATGATAAATGTTTGATGATTGATATTGGATGAATGGATGTTGTAGTTTATATTATTATAAACTGCAAGTGATTAAGGATTTTATTTCATTCGGGATTGAGGTTTGAATGATATATAACCGTATTTATGTTTTAAATTACGGAATGAAATGATAAATATCTGTATCACTTGACCATAGGATAGAAAACTATATACAGACACCTTAGTCTATATATGAAAATATTTTGAAATGATTTCTATGGTTTTGTAAAGAAATATATGGGTTATATAAATATTGATTTTAGATATTATATAAATGTTATTTTATTATTGATTTTTAGCTATGTATAATTTTTTTTTTGAAATATCAAATAAGTTCAATAATAAAGTTTGATCGTTTTTATATAATATGGCAAAACCTGTTTAAATTATATTGTATGAACAGTTTATAATGACTTAAAAAAATTAAGGTTAGAAGGTAAATATGAATTTTCTTTGAATTAAATTATTTAGGAATTATACTCAAATAAATTTAATTTGAAATTTAACTAAAATTGAGATCTTAATGGGTATGATTTTTTTTATAACTTGATGTTAGTTAAAGTGAACTAAATGAATATTTCAAGTACAAATAAATTGAAGAAATACTTGGTTATGTGTAATTTGAGTTTTATTTAAATGATAATGGATTTATTACGTAAATTATTTCAAAACTAAATAATATAAAATTTAATTGTTGAGCCATGATTACCAACTTAGTTTTGAAATTATTGAATACTTAAAAATTGAAATATATTGAATTTGAAATGGTTTATTCTGTGAATCAAATCTGTTTTGATATCGATATAAATTGGAATAGTTTATTGGGAAACTGAATCGTATTGAAATTTATGATTTGGGATTTGGTTAAATTTAAAATTTATAAATTCTAGTTGTTCTGGAAAGGATTTATTTGAAATAAAAATGATATTATATTGATTTGGGTTTTAATAAAAATGATATCATATTGATTTGGTTTTTAAAACAAAAATGATATCGTATTTATGTGGTTTTGAAATGGATACTATATTCTGGTTTTGAAGTATAAATTAATTCGAAATGATCGCGGTTTTATAATAACGTTGGGTTGTTAAAGAGACCGGGATCAGAAGTTGTCATACTCTCTGCCAACTCCGAAAACCACTTTAACAACTGTGTACGGGGTGGAGATTCCAGAATGAAGTAGGATGGCGGAGGCGTTTTCTTTGAGGTATATACGTGGACCCGACTCCCGTGAGTTGGCATAAGGTGGCTAAAGTAGGAGCGATCGACGGGCTAAGAATGTAGCACCTTTTATCGGACACACCTCCTTCGATACCATTATATTAATTTGTGATTGATTGGGGCCCTTTTAATTTTGGGATGTGGCTCGAGGTGAGCGGTAGTAGCTGCTACGCGTTACCACCGGTCCGGAAGCGTAATTGGTATACCTACGCTGGCATTGCCTAGTCGTGCTGTGTCACCTACCCTAGCGCGCCTTGTATGAGTTTGGTTTTCTCCCGCAACCCATGGAGTGTTTAAGGTAGTCTCCTAATCTGGAGATGCGCTGATACTGGATGGACTACTGGGACTATTACGTGGTAAGGGCTATATGGGTAACCCCTTAATACTATTTAAAAGTAAGTTTATTTTACTATTAGACATTATTATAATAGCGAAATATTACTACCTAGTAAATAGTTTAATGGATCCTTAGGAGATGTGAATCCCGAGCATCTCTTAAGATGCTTCACTCACGTTGATGCTGGATAGGAGGTGTCAAATCCCGTAAACATCTCTGACGCTGTTACATTCATATTTATTTCTGCTGATTTAACTCAGATATTATCTTTTAGTTCTGACTCGAGTGTTTTGTCTTTTCAATTCACTCGGGTCGGTCTAAGCATTGCAGGATTTGAAGACTTTAATTCTGGAGGATGAAGACGAAGATTATTTACTATTATTTATTTCATCGTTCCAATACATTCATATTGCTCTTCCGCGTTATTTATTATCCTCTGGTATGTGTAAGTCTAATATGTATTGTATAAGTATAATCAAACTTTTCATAAACAGCTTCATAAATTGTTTATTTGATTATTATATTTTACCGTTCCGTTAAAAGATTCTATTTTGTTTTTCTTTCTCTGCTTTTTCCTATTCACCCCATAACAATCCCCCCTTTTGTATGGTTTAAGTCTGACGTGTGTGGTTTATCGTTGAACTACAACATACAAAAAGGCAGGATGTTACACTGCCATTCCATGATCACACAATGGATTTCTACAAACATATAACTTGGGAGCTCGTACGTCGTAAGAAAGGGTGTTAAGATAAGAGAAGTTGCCTTCTCCACCACCAAACATATGATACATTCATAGAGGTCAATAAATGTAATTAGAAATGCAATGTCAGACATTCTTCCATACAAGTTGTCCAGGAACGGAACAAACCGAAGGAACTCTCTACCACATCATGTCGGTAATTACTCCTAGGAATAGCAGGGAGAAGTTCGTGCATCAAAAATCCCAAATGAAGAATTATTGCAGTATAAATATGATATGATAAATTCCAACCAAGGGTCAGTGACAAGCAGCTATACATTCCATCTTCCAAATCATATCATCCCATGTCTTTTATTTTCGAACACGTAAATTAGTTTGAAGTAGTTTAAAGAATCATCCAAATCCGAACACGGTTCCTCCGAACCTATCATTGATAAAAGTATGTTAATTTAATAGGGAATTGTTCTTTGATTAATTAATTTCCTTTTATCAAAATATCTTCTAGAGATATATATCTTTAAAACATTTCCTTCCGGTATATACAGAATCATTAAACCTCTATTATCAAATCCTTTGGTAACTTCAATACATTTTTAAATCTTGAAGTAATTCCAAATCATTTCATCCTTTACTTAAGACGATGTTTCCAAATTGTTTATTTAAATGTTAACTAAAATTTTCAAATCTTCACTTTTAAAACATGTCAAAAACAATGTTATTTAAGACATAGCTTACTATAAATCCAAAACCATTAATTTTAAGTATAGGAATTAAATTAATTCCAAATAATTTATTCAAATCTTGATAAAAGATTTCTTATTTTTAAATCTGTAACGACCCGCCCTTCTGACCGCCCCTAGTCGGTAATTAAACCAACTTGAAACGTTCAAAATGACGGATTGTTATTCAGTTTATAGAGTTTAAACAGAATCAGCCACAGAAACATAGAATAATTATATTTCACATAATGAATTTTCTTACATATATTAGAGTTTGTACAATGCATTAATTTGTACAGCGGAATATTTCATTAAGTACAAAAATAAATCCCCGAAAAGCTAAAGTGAAGCGTTATCCCCCTCTCTCTCTAACTTTGCTGCCCGAAAATCTTCAAGCTGTAAAATACTGGGTCTGACCCGAGTATTACATTCAAAAGAAAATAATACACGGGTCAGTCTAATTCAAACTCAGTTATTAGTGCATAGAGGCAATAATAATTAAATAACAATTAGACGACAGTTTCAATATAAATTCACCTATCCGATCCTTTAACAAGAAATCGGATAACAGTAAATATCACACTTAATAGTGTTTAACAATAAATCAGTAGATTCAAATTATCAACTAAGATAGATAAAGGGATTATTGATGAAGATAATTTAGAAAAAAAACATCAGAATTTGCCTAAACGGCAATTAACAACGAAATCATCAAATTTAAACCAAATCAAAATACGATTTCAAAATATATTGAATTGGCGACATAAAACAATTTCATCAATTGAAATCAATCAATTTAAAATGGCAGATTCTGAATTGGCTGCAGTACACCCACGCGTGTACGGCCTCGCCACAACAGTGAAGAAATAGAAATCATCACAACAGTGAATACTAACAGAAATCAAAGCTGCAGAGGTCAAGTCAGTGACTCAACACAACGGCAAAACAACTCAACTCCAATGACCAAGTGCACAAGGCAGTGGTACAACTAAATGAAGACAGCAGAATATGATCAAGTCAAATTCTAGTCAAGACAAGAACCATGAAACAGTGTGACAAACAGTCACATATATACATAAATAATTGCACAAAGGTCACAGGTTGGCGACAATTAATTTGCAAGCAACCTGAACCAACATAGCACAAAGGCGATAGGTCTGAAACAAGCCTGTGTACCCAAGATATGGTCAGAACCAAACAACAAAAACTACAAATACAAGTGTAGCAATACATGAAGCAACAAAATGGCACAAGAACAAAGTATGCAGTGACAACCCAGGTGTAGGTTTATCAATACATAGCATCCTCAATGATGGCAAAACCCAGTGCAACATATATACATGTTGACCAGAGCTTAAAGCAACCTCAACTACTCAATGACAATTATATGAAGTTAACATATATGCAACAGTGACACAAAAGGGCTGCAGCCAAATACAAGTTCAAATATGCAGCAAGGATGACGGGGGTGCAGCACACATCAGGTGAAGACCAAAAGTGTACAGGAAACAACAATGTTTGCACCCATGCTATCCAGTAAACCAGATCAAAGCAGAAAATAAATTGCCACTTGTATATACACAGTGTCTTGCAGACTATACAGGGATCAAAAAAACAAAATCGAGTGCAATCACAAGTGAACAAAGCAAGGTGAAATCAAAGTCATAGTGAACAAAGCAAAATACAATGCCCAGTAGCAATTATCAGTTTTGAACCAAGATAACTGCAACCATAAACCCAACATAATGAAAATGACTCGAAGAAAACTTAGTGCACAACAATCAAATGAACACAGCAATATGAAGGTGAGGGCACCATAGATATGTCACCACAACACACAATAGTCAATATCCAGCACCAGGTTAAAAAATGATATAAGTGAAGAAACAGTATGTTGCTAACAAAAATCAATGTCGTGCTTTACCAAAAATCGCACAAGTCAAAAGAAAATTGAAGCCGTGGTCAGCTACAGATAAAGGTATACACAATGACAACATGTGTACCTACATGAATGCACATATACACACGCGAGCACTCAAGTGCTGTCTCGTATCACAGTGGGAAATTTTAAAAAACTTATTCAAGGCCGAGATGTACATTTTTACTAAAAATAAAATTATACAGTATCTTAAACGAATTCTAGATAACCAATTTGCCTCAAAGTAAAAATGACACAGGGGTGGCAGCATGGAGCTACAGGCCAACAACAACATCAAACAAAGATGGCCAGAGACGAAGCTCAAAGGGGCCAGAAAAATCAAGGCCATAATTCACAGTGAAGTCGAAAGCAATGAACAGGCTATAGTCGAAATCATGAATCACAAAGTTGAACAAAGTCAACGGAAAAGCGAACAGAGATGAAGCCGAGATCAACATAAATTCACAAAAATCAAAATTCCATAAATTCGAACAAATATATATATATATATATATATACACGAATGCAAATAAAGGAGATCGAACTCATATAAAACCCACAATCATCATCGTATTTTTTTTAAATTAAAATCAACAGAGAAATCATCAACATAATAACAAAATCGAACGACCTAAGGAGGATGAAGTACATGTGAGGGTCACTCACCTTTTCCTGAAGCGGTCGTGAGCGAGGCGAAGGATCAATTTAGCAAGCGAAAACGAAAGCCCTAATTTTGAAGCGAAGAGGGAGATGAGAAAGAGATGCCATTTTTTTTATTCTTTCGTTTGATTTAGGGCTTTCGAATGAATATGAAACGAAAGGGGGGAGGTATCGGGTATTTTATGAGGAAGGGGAAGGAGATGTCGGCCATGCTTTGTTTTCGGCTGTGAAGGTACATAGGGTGTGCGAGAGGGGATGGGGCATTAAATGCATGTCCTTCATGCCTTATTTTATTATATATATATATATTTTATTTCAATTCAATTTTTTTTTCATTTTCTTTAGTAAGCTTCATAGATATATAAACGTTTTAAAGTTCAACTATCAAACATCAATTTATATTAATTTACATAAATAATAATTCTTAAATCCAAATTATTTTTCTAAGTCATTAGTTCGAATTTTAAATACAAATTTCATATTCAATTTCAAACTCCAAAGTCAAATTCAAATTTTTATTCAACTTTCAATAGATTAAATTCTAAAATTTAATCGCCAGTTTCATAGTTATATTGGGAATTCAAACTAAACCATCATTCAAATATTTAAAATTAATTAAATATTTTCAATTTAAATCGTTCAAAATTCAGGGTTGTTACAATCTTCCCCCCTTAAAAGAATTTCGTCCCGAAATTATAAGTTAGGAAAAACGATTGTTAAAATCTCACCGATATTTATACCCTACACAATTTTTACCAAGTTCGAATCTTATTAAAATAAATAAGTATAGGATTCATTCCGTTTATTTTATCTCCCTAGCTTTTTTCATTATTTTCTAAAATCAAGACGCAAAAGTCTTTTACCAAAATTTTCGACTTACAAAACTCAAATTTAACTTGAAATTCTTCATGCTAGAGATTTGCATATCATATTTTTTTTTCAAAGCTGTGGACTTTCAAGACATTTTAAAGATCTTCTTCTTTAATTCAATTAGGTTGGAATTATGTAATTTTAATTTCAGACTATTGATTTGCTATCTAAAGTTTTGAAAATACTTGCTAACTCGAAGTTTAACAAGTCTATTGTCGTTCTTACAGACATTAGGCATACGCTGGCCAGGCGCAGGACTAAAAATCTCCAAGTACTAAATATACTTGCTTCAGCTCCCAGTGAAAATACTTTTAAAAATTCTTTTAAAAATGGATATGGAAAGCACGTTCCCCCATGGATCACATTTTACCCGGCGGTTACGCTACTATCCCAGTAGAATCGCTTGTAATCTGTAGATTTCACATCTCTTGAATTTCGCCATGGTTGTTGCCATAGATCGCGGTTCACACGGTGGTTACGCTACTATCCCAGTAGAATCGTTTGTGACCGTAGGCATCTCGCCCCTCAAATTACGCTTTGGCCTCTAGATCGCAGTTTATGCGGCGGTTGCGCTACTATCCCAGTAGAAACGCTTGTAACTGTAGGCATCACGCCCTACGAATTACGCTAGCATACATCATCAATTCACATGATCCCATCACGATGATCCATCATGAGGGATTCTAGTCCAAATGGACATTCCAACTTATGGAAATTCTACATAGCTACGAATTTCAAATGGACACTCACACCGAGTTCCAACACCTTCACAAATTTTAAATGGAAGGTACTTGTCCATATCCTCAGTTTAGAAAACATAATGTCATATACATATAGTACTTCATTTCACATTTCGTACATATCATACCTATGTAAACTTACATAGGATTTTCATAATAATGACTTTCCAAACTAATGGTTTTCGAATTATTACATTCACATATATAAGTTCCGAAAACCACGATATCCCATACCCATAACAAATAGAGGATTTCTAAATTTTCCATCTTATTAACGATTTAAAATTTTCCCCTAAATCGATTTGAAAATTTAAGGTTATCTCAAACCCAATTCACATTCATAATCCAATTCATTATCGACTTCACATTCGATTTGGATTTCACGTTACATCGTCAATTCTCGATACATAATTGATGTCTACCGATATATAACCTCTAAGCTCGTACGTCTCAGAGAAGGGTGTTAAGCTAAAAGAATAAATTCTCCGCCACCACAGATATATATTTAATAGAGATCAATTACTATGTCATCAATTCACCATGTTAGACATACAATCCAAATCGACTATCTGAAATTCAAAGCTCAACTTATATTGTTTTTGGTGTCGAAGTTAAACTCAATTTAACTCATAATTCAATCTTTTTTTAAAAAAAAAATTCAAGTTGAACTAATTGTCCAAATTTCCCAAAAACATCTTTACAAGATATATATAATTTTCCACACTTAAACATTTGAAACAAATTTCAAATATTCATTTTTTTCAATTTATCTTTAAAAGATAAAATTTCAAACTTTCCATTTCATATTGGAAAACATTTTCATACTTATTTAACAATAAGTAATTCACAAATCCATTTATTTTCAACACCTGAAAAATATTCAATATACCTAAATCATAATCAAGTATATATTCCATTCTTTAAGGAAAGCGTTCTTTTAAACACATTTATTTGAGCCAAAATGAATGTTGTGTAAAACATCGTTACGACAACTCAAAATCTCTAGTATAGGGATTCGAATTTAAGATAGATATATAAATCCCAATACTATATAAAACATTTCCTTTCGGAAACCATTTACTATAACAACAGTGTTATAGTCCACCATTTCCTTATTTCTCGAAAACGTCTATTTCGACAATGAATGTTGAAATCTATGTATTCGATACTTAATGCATTTTAAAGAATCTTTTAAAACAATTAACTTCATTTCATAATATCACTTCCCTAAAACATATCCGTTTTATTTAATAATATATTCACTGTCCAAAATCGTGAATATACATCGTTTACCAAATTCAACACTTGGACTTATTTCATAGTTTGAATTCCCACATACTTTTCACAATATTGGTTTTAAACTGATTTCAAACCTTTCAATATTAAGTTTTTTTCTTCACTTACTTAATATTTTATTTTTCATAAATCTCAACAATTCGATAATGGTTTTCGAATGATCGGGACTCAAATCTAAGGAGACCTTATCGCAGAGAAACTATCGCAAACCTAAATTTAGAGAGGGGAATTTCCGAAAAGATTTGAATTTTAAAAATACCTTTTATTTTCAAAAACAACAATTTTTTTTATACTTCTTTAGATTTGAAAAACGTTTTTCTTTAAGTGATTCTAGTAACTATTCATATTAAACATCATAAACTGAGCTTTGTATAAACCAAAGCTCTGATACCACTTTTATAACGACCCGCCCTTCTGACCGCCCCTAGTCGGTAATTAAACCAACTTGAAACGTTCAAAATGACGGATTGTTATTCAGTTTATAGAGTTTAAACAGAATCAGCCACAGAAACACAGAATAATTATATTTCACATAATGAATTTTCTTACATATATCAGAGTTTGTACAATGCATTAATTTATACAGCAGAATATTTCTTTAAGTACAAAAATAAATCCTCGAAAAGCTAAAGTGAAGCGTTATCCCCCTCTCTCTCTAACTTTGCTGCCCGAAAATCTTCAAGCTGTAAAATACTGGGCCTGACCCGAGTATTACATTCAAAAGAAAATAATACACGGGTCAGTCTAATTCAAACTTAGTTATTAATGCATAGAGGCAATAATAATTAAATAACAATTAGACGACAGTTTCAATATAAATTCACATATCCGATCCTTTAACAAGAAATCGGATAACAGTAAATATCACACTTAACAGTGTTTAACAATAAATCAGTAGTTTCAAATTATCAACTAAGATAGATGAAAGGATTATTGATGAAGATAATTTAAAAGAAAACATCAGAATTTGCCTAAACGGCAATTAACAACGAAATCATCAAATTTAAACCAAATCAAAATACGATTTCAAAATATATTGAATTGGTGACATAAAACAATTTCATCAATTGAAATCAATCAATTTAAAATGGCAGATTCTAAATTGGCTGCAGTACACGCACGTGTGTACGGCCTCGCCACAACAGTGAAGAAATAGAGATCATCACAACAGTGAATATTAACAGAAATCGAAGCTGCAGAGGTCAAGTCAGTGACTCAACACAACGGAAAAACAACTCAACTCCAATGACCAAGTGCACAAGGTAGTGGTACAACTAAATGAAGACAGCAGAATATGATCAAGTCAAATTCTAGTCAAGCCAAGAACCATGCAACAGTGTGACAAACAGTCACATATTACATACATAATTACACAAAGGTCACAGGTTGGCGACAATTAATTTGCACGCAACCTGAACCAACAGAGCACAAAGGCGATAGGTCTGAAACAAGCCTGTGTACCCAAGATATGTTCAGAACCAAACAACAAAAACTACAAATACAAGTGTAGCAATACATGAAGCAACAAAATGGCACAAGAACAAAGTATGCAGTGACAACCCAGGTGTAGGTTTATCAATACATAGCATCCTCAATGAAGGCAAAACCCAGTGCAACATATATACATGTTGACCAAAGCTTAAAGCAACCTCAACTACTCAATGACAATTATATGAAGTTAACATATATACAACAGTGACACAAAAGGGCTGCAGCCAAATACAAGTTCAAATATGCAGCAAGGATGACGAGGGTGCAGCACACATCAGGTGAAGACCAAAAGTGTACAGGAAACAACAATGTTTGCACCCATGCTATCCAGTGAACCAGATCAAAGCAGAAGATAAATTGGCACTTGTATATACACAGTGTCTTGCAGACTATACATGGATCAAAAAAACAAAATCGAGTGCAATCACAAGTGAACAAAGCAAGGTGAAATCAAAGTCGTAGTGAACAAAGCAAAATACAATGCCCAGTAGCAATTATCAGTTTTGAACCAAGATAGTGCAACCATGAACCCAACACAATGAAACTGACTCGAAGCAAACTCAGTGCACAACAATCAAATGAACACAGCAATATGAAGGTGAGGGCACCATAGATATGTCACCACAACACACAATAGTCAATATCCAGCACCAGGTTAAAAAATGATATAAGTGAAGAAACAGTATGTTGCTAACAAAAATCAATGTCGTGCTTTACCAAAAATCGCACAAGTCAAAAGAAAATTGAAGCCGTGGTCAGCTACAGATAAAGGTATACACAATGACAACATGTGTACCTACATGAATGCACATATACACACGCGAGCACTCAAGTGCTGTCTCGTATCACAGTGGGAAATTTTAAAAAACTTATTCAAGGCCGAGATGTACATTTTTACTAAAAATAAAATTATACAGTATCTTAAACGAATTCTAGATAACCAATTTGCCTCAAAGTAAAAATGACACAGGGGTGGCAGCATGGAGCTACAGGCCAACAACAACATCAAACAAAGATGGCCAGAGACGAAGCTCAAAGGGGCCAGAAAAATCAAGGCCATAATTCACAGTGAAGTCGAAAGCAATGAACAGGCTATAGTCGAAATCATGAATCACAAAGTTGAACAAAGTCAACGGAAAAGCGAACAGAGATGAAGCCGAGATCAACATAAATTCACAAAAATCAAAATTCCATAAATTCGAACAAATATATATATATATATATATATATATACACGAATGCAAATAAAGGAGATCGAACTCATATAAAACCCACAATCATCATCGTATTTTTTTTAAATTAAAATCAACAGAGAAATCATCAACATAATAACAAAATCGAACGACCTAAGGAGGATGAAGTACATGTGAGGGTCACTCACCTTTTCCTGAAGCGGTCGTGAGCGAGGCGAAGGATCAATTTAGCAAGCGAAAACGAAAGCCCTAATTTTGAAGCGAAGAGGGAGATGAGAAAGAGATGCCATTTTTTTTATTCTTTCGTTTGATTTAGGGCTTTCGAATGAATATGAAACGAAAGGGGGGAGGTATCGGGTATTTTATGAGGAAGGGGAAGGAGATGTCGGCCATGCTTTGTTTTCGGCTGTGAAGGTACATAGGGTGTGCGAGAGGGGATGGGGCATTAAATGCATGTCCTTCATGCCTTATTTTATTATATATATATATATATATTATTTCAATTCAATTTTTTTTTCATTTTCTTTAGTAAGCTTCATAGATATATAAACGTTTTAAAGTTCAACTATCAAACATCAATTTATATTAATTTACATAAATAATAATTCTTAAATCCAAATTATTTTTCTAAGTCATTAGTTCGAATTTTAAATACAAATTTCATATTCAATTTCAAACTCCAAAGTCAAATTCAAATTTTTATTCAACTTTCAATAGATTAAATTCTAAAATTTAATCGCCAATTTCATAGTTATATTGGGAATTCAAACTAAACCATCATTCAAATATTTAAAATTAATTAAATATTTTCAATTTAAATCGTTCAAAATTCAGGGTTGTTACAAAATCAAATCTTTTTAATAGTTTGAAACCATATTATCTAAGATGGTAAATCCAAATTAGTTGGTATTTGAGTAAAACGGATCCATAGAAATTATACTAATTTCAGTCAACATCAATTTCTGTATTCAACCTATATTATCCATCAAATAACAGTGAAATCAACTTCTAAATTCTCACGGATTGTACGGACTCCTTCCTTAGAATTTAATACCAAATTTAAGAAGATTATCTCTATTCAATTCACGGTTTTTAAATTTGGAAAACTATATCTTTTATAATTGTCTCGTTTCCAACATTTCGACATTATCTATTCCTCGAGCAGGAAAAAGGTCAAGTGCGCCAAAAAACTGGTTTCTCTTGAATATCTCTTTAATTAAACACCTCATATTCGACACAAATAGAAAGATCCAATCTACTCGATGGCTTTTAGAGCCAAGATTAAATCACTTTATTTTAATAGCTTTTCTTTTAATCATTTATTTAAACTCTTTTAAAAAAATTATAAAACTTCCAATCACTATTAAAAAACTTATTCATTCATTTGAAAACAGTTACAAAAGATTTGGGAAAGAATTATTAAGGTTAAAACTATTTTTAAACAATTATTAAAAAGTGTTGTGAATAGTGTTTTTAAAACCTATTGATCAAAACAACTTTTCTATATTCGGAAGTCCATATTTATAACTCGAATCACTTTAAAAAAATTAATATAATTATAGGATTATATTTTTTAAAAATTAAAAATATCCATTTTATAACATTTACTACTCCGGCTTCCGAACTGCAAAGCGCGATTTTATTTAAAACTTGATTTGCTCATATTTTAAAGTCTACTAAACTAAATCTCAATCATTTTGTATCGTTTCGAAAATATGATTATAAAATATTGGAAAATTCTTATTTCAAAGAAATCTGACTCTGAATCCATCCTATAATGGATTTTACTTTTAATATGTGAAATTGCGAGCTGTCATTACGCGACGCGCCTATTTTTGACTAAATTTTCAATATTTGTTCAAACTTTGCCCAAACACTTTTAAACATTTATAAACCATATTAAATTTTTCTAAAGAGATTTAAACATTCTACATGCACCATTTCATCAATAAGAGGAAAGTGATTTCCTCTGTGATTTTCGACGTGTATTAAAAGTGACTTGTTAATACAGTTAAACAATAATATTAAACACCCAAAAATTATGATCAAAGCATAGTCTACATCTATTTTAAACATCATATCATTATCCAAAAATATAATAGTAAGAATATTTCACCTTGAAAACGATTAACCTAAAAAAGGCTATAGCTTTGCTACTTGGATTTTAAAGCTCAATATCCCTTGGACTTAAGCTCCTAGGAGGCTCGGCCTTGCTTGGGGATGGGATAGAGTGCTTACGGCCAAGGCTTCGGAGGCAGAAGGTTCTGTTAGGTGGTGGTGGCCATCGGTAGAAAGAGGAGAAAGGAGGTGGTTTGGTTAACAGTATGAGGTGTTTTAAATAAATATGCTATATAATTTTAGTTTCTTTTTGAGAAATGTTTTGAATTATTTCTTTTAGGATAGAAGCCATGAAAGAGGAGAAAAAAGAGCTTAGAAATGTAGAAGAAGATGTGCTAAAATGAAGTGGAGTGTGTATGGTATTTATAGGCAAGGAAGAGTAGAAAAATATCTACAAATTCATCATCATCATCTTCATCACCTTCACATGCACCACCCTACCTCATCCACCATCACCTTATCAAGGCCGAAGTGGCCCCGTCGATGTCAAGGCCATATGCAACCCATGTGCATGTGTAAGACTGACTTAGAGCTTGCTTAAGGGTTAAGGAGTTTAGGAAATATCTTAGATATTTTTAGTAATATTTATATATATATATATATATATATATATATATATATATAATTATAGGTATATATGTGTATTCATATGAATGTGAATGTTCTCATGTATATGTGCATGTAGATGTGCATATGTATGTCACATAAAATTCACAAAATTGCACAACTTATTCACGTTGAATTGTTATGAATTTTGATTTTGATTTCCAATCATATTTTCTCTTCTTAGTTAATACACACATATTTTTAAACAGAGTTTAAAAAAATATTTCCATCATTATATAATAATTAAAAGAGCTTACTTAATAATGGAAATAATTATTAAATCATTTAAACTAAATTTAAATTCAAAAATCAATTATTCCACAATAATGATATATATAATAGTGTTATAAAGGCAATTTAAATTTCAAATAATACATATAATTTTAGTACATATTTATACTCATATATAAAATGAGTGTATGTATCCAGCTCTATGCACGAGTTCGGATGGCTAAAGAGCTGTTTACTAATAAAATGATTTATAGTTATTTTGTCAATATTTTAACCAAAGTGTATATTTTTGTAAATACGTATTTAAAATATGATTAACATTATTATTATAATTCAAATATCATCATATATGTTTGAATTTTTTTTTTATATTTTTGAAAATTTTCATAAGTGATGAATTTACATGTCATTATAGTAGATTAAAACTATTTATAATAAATTTTATTATTTTATTTAATAAATTTTAGTAATAACCATGTTTAAATATTTAGTGTTAGTTTATAGTTTTTATATAGAATTGCCTATGAAGTTAATAAAATTTTGATAAATTCTAGTTTAAACTAAATTTTATTAGTATATCTAATTTTATCTTTAAAACAAAGTTTATCAATCATTTTGCATATTCATATATAAATATAGTTAATTAAGTAAATTTCATATATATAATACTTGAAAATTTGAACATTTTTAAATTACATCATTTATTGAATAAATTCCTAATTCTCGATGTATTCTAATCCATATATTTTCATTAATGGTTTTGTAAATATATCTATAATTTGATTTCCAGTGTTTACAAATTCTAAAGTAATGTTTTCTTTTTCAAAATGGTGTCTTAAAAAGTGGTAACTTATATCAATATGATTAGTTCTAGAGTGATTTACAAGGTTTTTGGAAAAATTAATTGCACTTGTGTTATCACATTAAATATGTGATTTAGTTGACTTTACACAGAAAACGTTCAGTGCTTGCTGCATATAAATTATCAGAGCGCAAGCTAAAGCAAAAGGTATATATTCTGCCTCATACGTAGCATTTTTATTTCTTACAAATCCCTAAAACTAAGGATTGACCTATAAAGTGGCATATGCCTCTAGTACTTTTTTATCGGTACGACATACACTAAAATCAGCATTACCGTATGATATCAATTCAAACAACATTCTTTTGGATAGAAAAGACCATAATCTTTAGTTCCAATTAGATATCGTACAATTCTTTCAACAACTTGTTGGTGTGCCTCTTTTGGATTAGCTTGAAAATAGGCGCAAAGACAAAAAACGATCATTATTTCGGGGCAACTCGAAGATAAAGTAATGATCCAATCATACTGCTATAAATTTTTTTGATTGACAACCTTCCCATTCTCATCTTTATCTAGGTGATTAGTTGTACTTATTGGTGTTGGCTCTGCTCATATTATCGACATCAAATCTTTGAATTAGATCTTTACAATATTTTACTTATGAAATAAAATTCCATT
Organism: Allium cepa; assembly: GCA_030765085.1. Taxonomy (NCBI): domain Eukaryota; kingdom Viridiplantae; phylum Streptophyta; class Magnoliopsida; order Asparagales; family Amaryllidaceae; genus Allium; species Allium cepa. The sequence goes on along the minus strand of CM060935.1, from coordinate 53,479,261 downwards.
TTCTAGTTGCCGAATTTGTAACCTAAGAAAATAATCTTATTCACCCATATGGGACATTTCAAAGTCTTTTCGCATTATTTCATAAAAATCATTATAAAGTTTTTCATTAGTAGAATTAAAGATAATATCATCAAAATATATTTGAATTACTAACAAATCATTATTTTTAAATTTAATATGAAGTGTTAAATCAAGTCTTCCAATTTCAAAAGCAAACATTATTAAGTAGCTTTTTAATCTATCATACCAAGCATATGGTACTTGTTTAAGACCATATAAAGCTTTTTTAAGTTTATAAACATGGTATGGATATATTTCGTGTTTAAGTAATGGTGGTTGTTCAACATAAACATTTGCTTTGATAAGACTATTTAAGAAAGCACTTTTAACATTCATTTGATATAATTTAAAATTGTGATGACAAGCAAATGCTAGGAGTATTTTATTTGTTTTATGTTGTGCAATGTGAAAAAAGGTCTCGTCATAGTCAATTCCTTCCTTCTGATTATATCCTTAAGCAACCAGTTTAGCGTTACTACTAATTATATCACCATTTTCATCACTTTCATTTTTATACACCTACTTAATTTTTATTATAGCCTGATCAATAGGTTTTGAGACTAATTCCCATATATTATTACATTTAAATTGATTTAATTCTTCTTGCATAACTATAATCCAAAATTCATCTTTTCCTGTTTCTTTATAGTTCAACTAGATATGAATGCTAAGTGACTCATTTTATTCTGTTGTCTTTGAGTCGATATTTTAGTTCTAACATCACCTAGTATATTTTTAATATGAAGCTCTTTTAAAATACTTAGGGTTTCTTTGTTCTTATTTTGTTTTAGTGAGTTAACTATTTCTGAGGTTGCTTCATTAGATTTATCTTATTCTGTATTTTGAATAGTAGTTGATGGTTGATTAAAATTGGTTATTTCAGTATCATTATCTATCGTGTTAAAATTTCCATCAAAAAGGGACATGCGAAATTTCTTCAATCGAGTTAGTTCTTTTATGAATATGTGGTAAGCTTTACTTCTTTATGAATTATCAAAAAAATCCTTCACCGGCTTTACAGTCAAACTTACCAAGATTATCTTTAGTGCTTAAAATAAAATATTTTGATTCAAATACTTTAAAGTATGATATTTTAGGTTTTCATTGATAAAAGAGCTCATAAGGGGTACTTTAGTTTTAGGGAGAACTGCGATCAAGAACATAGCAAGCAGTAGCAACTGCTTCAGCCCATAAATTTTAATGTATAGTGGTGTTATTTAGCAATGTTCTAGCACATTCTTGTAAGGTTATACTCTTTCTTTCCACAACACCATCTTGTTGTGGTGTTCTGGGAAAAGAAAAGTTATGGTCAATTCCTTTTTTATTACAAAACTTAGTGAATTCATCATTGTCGAATTCTCCTTCATGATCGCTTTGAACATTTTTAATTTTAAACCTTTTAAATTCCAAATTCTTTTTAAGAAATTCTGAAACATTTCGAAAGTATCACTTTTATGTTTAAAATAAGGTCCAAGTATATCTTGAAAAATCATTAACAATTACAAAAACAATTTATTATGATTTATTGATCTAACTTGAGTTGGACTAAATAATTCTAGGTGAAGTAATTTCAATGGTTTATTAGTAGAAATCTCATTTATAGTTTAAAAAAAAGATTTTCTTAGTTCTCCTTTCTGACAAGTGTCACATACAGTACTTACTTTGAAATTCATTTTAGGTAAACCTCTTTTAAGTTCATGTTTACCTAATTTATTTAATAATTTAACATTAATATGATAGAACCGTTTATGCCATACCCATAGATCATTCAAATTTGCTATAAGACATAAGTTACTATCATTATTAACTTTCATATTCAAAATATAAATTTTTCATTTTCTTTTATGTTCAAAAATTAGTCTTCTGTTTTGATTAAAAATATTATAACCATCTTTTTCGAATTTAATTTTAAACTCTTTATCACAGAGCTGGCTAATACCTAACATGTTATATTTTAATTTTTTAACTAAATAAAAATTGGTAATTAAGGGTGAATTTGGATTACCATTGTTGCCGACATCCCCTATTCTGATAATGTATACTTTTGAATTGTCATCAAAAGATGCGAACCTTTCATCCATTGGTCTGATATTTGTAAGCACATTGGAGTTTCCCATCATGTTGTTGGAACATTCGCTGTCTAGAATCCATCTTTTCTCTTTACTAATGTGAGTGGGTACCTACAAAAAACAAATAAATTTATTGTTACCCACTTCCTATGTTAGGGTCCTGGGGTTAAGTTTTTGGTAACCATACCTAGAGGGTTTGGTAGAACCTTTAAAAGAGTAATTAATTTTATTACGAGCATCAGAGTAAAACTTATTTATATATTTCGTTCTATTGAGTTTATTATTAGTTTTAGGAATACATAATATTTTTGTTTTATTTTTAGAATTCTTCTTTTCTCTCTTAGATAATTAGCTTTTTAAATTTTGTATGTAGAAAATTATTTTTCGTTAGGTTTTCTCATTTTTATCTTTTCTAAAACCATAAACCATTTTTGTTGCATGCCAATCTAGAATTTATTTTACCAAATTTGATAAATTTTCTTGACTATTACTAAATCTTAAAACATTTGTAGAAATCTTATCTAATTTTTCTTCAAACTCTAAATTTTCAAATATAAGAATTTTTATTTTTGAAGCTAATTCACAATTTTCTTTTGACATTTTCATTTGTACTAGAATCAACTTCATTTTAACATAGAAATTTTATTTGTTAGATTTAAAAATGAATTTTGTGAATTCTCCAGATTTTTAATCATTTTACATTAGTTAATATTTTTATTATTTAAGAAATTAATTTCTTTTTCTAAATAGTCAATTTTAGAATTTAAATTATTATTTGAAAGTTTTAAATCTTTGTATGAGTCGTATAAAAATTTGTATTTTTTATATAATTCCATTTTCTCTTGAAATAAAACTTCTATTCTATTTCTAAAATAGTTGTTTCTAAAGATTATCCTCAAGTTTTTATAACTTCTTCCAAATTAGTTTTCTCATCTTTTAATTAATCATGGTTTCTTTATATGTTTTTCATAAATTTCTAAATTTTTCATCCATCGCTATACAAATTTCAAATAATTCATTGTAAGTTTGATCAGATTGTAACTCATATTTTGTTGACTTGAAGCAGACATTAGCTTGTCCAATATCAGTATCACTATATGGAGATGACGAGGAGTCTTAATCATCCTAAGTGCCTCGATATGTAATTGTTTTCTTTTTGTTGAATTTGAAAAATCTTTTCTTATTATTGAACTCTTTCTTTCCATTATTTTGTAATGGACATTCTTTTATGATATGTACAAATTTATTGCCTCCAAAAAATTTGAGTCTTGAGCTATAGTTGTTATTATTATTTCCTCTCTTTATTTGCCTATTGAATTTTCTATATTTTTTTGCAATAAAGGTTTCTCGTCTTCATTTAGTTCTAAATCCTCCTCAACTTGGAATGCTATGGTCCTTTTCTCCTGATTTTGAATTTTTCTAGCCTATAAATTTACTTCACAGGCTATTAGATTACCAATTAACTCCTTAACCTTGAGTTAAAAGAGATCGTTAGCTTCTTCAATTGATAAAAATTATCTCTCCTAGTTATTGGTTAAGGAGTTTTATATTTTTCTAACAATATCAAATTCAGATAGATTTTCACTCAATCCTACCAGAGCGCATATGTAATGTCTTATAATTGAAAGTAGATATCATAATTATTTTCATTATCCTTTATTCTAAATCCTAAAATTAACTTTTTAACATACTATTCGAGATTGTTTAACTTTACTTGTGCCTTGATGAGTCACTTGTAAAGTGTGGCATATATCGTAGGTAGTTTTTCTTATCCCGACTCTAATAAATTCATTTAATCTAAAGCATAAAACAAAATGTTCATAGCTTTTGAATTATTGGTTGCACCAGTCTTTTATTTAGGAGTCCATGCATTCAATGGCATAGTTGGAATTTCATATTTAGCTTGTGCGGCATCACAAATTTCAAGAGCATTTCCTTCTATATAAACTCTAATTCTGGTTGACTAGAAATTATAATCAGTACTAGAAAATATTGGGGGTCCTGCAGTAGACTATCCTTCTACAAAAGTGCTTATTTGTACTATAGTAATACATCTAATAAACTGTGTAACGATTTATGAAAAATTTTCTCGCTTTGATGCTAAATGAAGGTGTGTAGGATCATATATTTTATGGTAAACTATATAAAAGTACATAAATAGTGTTATATGCCAAATGTAAATAAAGTAAAGTAAAGAGCCTTCACAAAAGACTTTTTATACAGGTTCGGACGACCGTTCTATGGTCAGTCCCAAAATTTGATATTCTAGCTTTTTACTTACTAATAACTTCGCTTTGTCAGCAAGCATAGGCCTATACACTTGTTTGAACCGCTAAACAGATCTTTCATGCTAACCTGATAAAATTCAAACTTTGGCAGAAGTCATGTCTCCAACGTAAAATTGTGCCCAATGTAGTATGATCTCCCATAACTCACAAGAACCGGTTTCTTGTTGAATATGTGGGAGTTAGGAGATAAGAGAATCAGAATATTGATTATTGTAGAGGAACGAGTTCTGCTTTGATAATATAAAATAGAATGATGTTTCAGACAATAGATCCAAAAATTAGAGAGCAAGTAAGTGATTGAACTTGTTGAAATCAAATCTATTTATAGATTATAAAAGATTTGATGAAGAGATATAGTTGCTCACCATTGTAGAAGGTTACATCTAAATAAGAAGGAGGAAACACATCTGTTATATTAAAAGGAATGAAAATTTTGTTTCTAAGTTTTTGAAAAATCTTGTTCACCAGTGGGCAAATTTTTTCAACATTCTGAAGCATTTTTAAAAGCCTTAAAAATGTATACAAAATTTTATATAAAATATTTTGAGACTATGGAAAAGTGATGTGTGGCCCTTGTTAGTTTTAACAACACATATCTAAGACAAAACGACTCATTAATACACAATCTTCAAATGTTCTTTCAATAGGCGGTCTTTCGAAGCTTTAATGCAATTGTTTTTCTTTCTTTTGAAGCTTTGATGATATTTCTTCGACTAGTGTATTTTGAATTATAGTATGGAGTTGCTTCATTAACATTGAGAATTTTAATTCTAATAGTGACATTAGATGTGTTTGTTGTACAGTTAGTCGTAACATATTTATTTGAGATGCTTGTTGCATGGTTTGATAGAGCATATTTATTTGAGATGATTACTACATACGATGTAGCGTGCTTAAATCCATGGTTTAATGTTGTAGTCGTTTTTAATCCTCTTTGTTAAATACATGATTAGTTAAATGGAAGCAGTTATGCGCTATTGCGATGTTTATTTGCTCTGATTCACATCTAAATGGCGTGCTCTCACAGTGAAAGACATTGATCTATAGTGTAGGTGGAATGGACATATATGCCTATATGTCCTCAAAAATGAGATTACTTAGATATGGGATGCCTTAGGTATTAGATGTGTATATATATGTAGTTCTAGGATTTTTTAGAGCTAGCCATACAAAGGAGTTGCTGTCGAATTTTTCAAAACAAAAGTAGTTTTTAAAAATCCTAAGGATTAGGAGGTATGTTTGGTTTTTTGGAATTTTGGTCAGTCGGGTTGCATTATATGACTTACTCGAATTTCGAGAATAAAATTCTTTTAAGAATGAAACAACCCACATCTTTTCGATTGGATATTTAAATAATTAACGCTGATTAACTAAAGGTCCAAGATCTTACTTTTTTCTTTTGAGTGAATAAGGACTTGAGACCACTTTTCTTTTATCTGGATTGACATTGCGAATCATATGAGTATAGATATTGCTATATTTGGAGTCATGATATTTTTACAACTTATGTATTGGTATACATGTTTTATAAAAATATGTGCGTGGTTGTGCCTGAAGGGATCTCGGCTGATGGCCTGTGTTTCTGGGATGAGGACTTCATTATAGGATATGCGGTTGAGGAATATATGGAACCGGATGATCCAATGGCCAAAATGACCTTGAAAAATGTGAAATTATCATCTCAGAGTATTGTCCTGGATAACGAAGTGATTTATACAATTTGGGTTGGAAAATGGGGTGATGTGCATCAATGAGTTTTATGGTGATCCGATGTGCCATGTAATCGTAGGAGCTCAAAACACGTGGCAATTTATTTAGGAAACTAAGTTATACATATACATATACATACATAAATACATACATACATACATATATATATAACACCCCCTAACCATACATATATCTCTCTCTTGAAATATCTACTCCTTCCCATTTAGTGCATAAAAGAAATAGCCACTCCCTTTTCTTGAATTAGATCAAGAGATTCAAACCATGATGGTGGTTGGCATTGGATTTATATGACTCGGGGAGAGGACAACATCGTGTTGGTATAGGAGGTGGTGGATGCGGTAGATTTTGAGATTGGTCGACATCCGTAGTCGAAGATTAAAGCTTGAGCTTGTTGGTGATAGAGAGGGAGTTAGGCAAAATGGAGAGTGAAAACATGCTTCTCATGATGAAAAACATCTTTTTGCCTTAATCGTCGAAGATCAGACCTTGGTTTGGGAGTAGTGACATATAGGAGCCATGAGAAGAGGCATCAGGTCAGATTTTGTATGGTGGGGCCAGAGTTGAGGTTAAGGGCATGGTCGGAAGTTCACATGAATAGGAACAGGGTGGAGTCAATGGTTCATCGTTTAGTGGCATAGACTAGAGAAATTAGAGCATGAGCGTACATGTGAATGGGTTGATGTGCACACTTTGTGCATAGGAAATAATGAGGAAGAATGATCCAATCAAGAACCAGTCTTCACCATTGCACTCATAGTGAGATTATCTACGACACAATATAGGTTAGGACATGATTCAGACATTTGAGAAATTGTAGCTCAGCTGAGCAGATTTATGACTTTGAACTTATATTTCTTTATAAATTTCCACAATTATATATTTATATTGAAAATATTACCTAGGAGATGTAGAATCATATAAGCAATCATTTCCCCATTTAATTCAATTAGTTTGATTAGATATTTAGGATATTAGATTAAGATCTCCTATATATTGTTATTGTGTCATATTCCTATTGAATAAAGTTATAAAGAGTTGATATTAATTTATAACATGATAATAAATTAATTAAAAACAAATTTGTTGTTATGTTAGTGATAGAAGTATTGTTATGTATTTTACTACTAATCATGAGCTAAATGTATGACCTTTAAAATAAGCGGTAAGGCTCAAATAATTTTTCGGGCATGCTAAACTTACATTTAAATGACTTGGAAGTATATCTGCCCTTTGTATTAGTATATTATGGTGTAATTCAATAACAAGAATTTGTATAAACGTGATTTGAAAAGTTAGAAATTACAAAAGAAGCATTGTATTATTTAATAGGGTTAGATTAATGTTATAAAATGATTTTTTTTTAACTTTAGACCCTAAGAAATGGTTTATGGTATATATATTATATACATGAGCTATATATTATTTTGAGACCTTATATTAAGATATAATATGATTGATCGTGGAGAGTATTATTTCATAAAATCAGTTGGAGACATCTATAAAATAATACGAAGAAGATATAATTGTAGGATTGGTTAATTGAATGTGTGAATTAGTATTGATATTGAGATGATGGATTTGATTCTTTGGTTGAGTATTACCTTTGTGGATGTAAATGTGCATGATATGTGTTTATTAGTTCCATACAGTTAGACTAGTTATATATATAGGATTATACACACACACAAGCATATATGCATATAGTTTATGTTAATTATATGTGTCTACATGTATAAATGTAGTAACGGTATGTCAGACATGGGGCTATTGGGAGATGCACAAAATGTTATTTAAATATTTATTGATATGTGGTCTAAATCGTTTATATATAGTTTTGTTATGTCTCACTTAGGGCTATCGATTGGTGCATGGAATCCACTATACCATCGAGGCGCACGACCTACAGACGTGGTCCCGAAGCAGGAGTGGAGGTTAACTGGGATGTCAGTTTATAGTAGGTCATATACTATTCTATTGTTCTCCTGGGTGTTGTGACATGACCTACATGCCAACTTATTCCGAGGTATTTTTTTGAGCGTGTCCATAATATAGTTTTGGCACTCGATAGGTCCTTTTGAAAGGAAATGTCAATTCGATGAGATTAATCAGTACAAAATTTAATCGTATGTATATTATGGTATGTCTGATTAGAGGTTACCGAATAATGGATGAAATATATTATACAGATATATAGATATGTGTTTCAAGTGATTTTATATATTTTCTTAAAATAGATGATTATATATATATATAATTTTCGACACACAGTTTTGGCGATTTATATATATATGTGTGTGTGTGTGTGTGTATTAGTTTGGTATGCCTACCTTGTGGCAACCGAGTAGTGCGATGCACTTCAAGAACTAATCAAGGTCTACAGAGGACGATAATACTTCGATGTTGTGTACCTACGTGGGAAGGGTGTGCACGGGGTTTAGAATTTAGTGTGGTTATGGTAAGTTGGTATAGATAACCGAAAGGAAATGATGCTAGGTGAAGGAATATATCTTACTTTTGAGGCACATAACCTACAGATGTGGTCACGGAGCAAGGTTAGAGAGAGATTGGGACGCCAGTCTAGGGTAGGTCATATACTATTTTGTAGTACTCTTAGGTACTCCAATATGACCTACATACCAACTTCTTTTGAGGTTGTAGTTTTTAGGGGAGTCCACGGTATAGTCTTGGTTGTCGATAGGTCTCTATGGTACCTAATGGAAATTCGAGACGGGTTTCAGTTATATATATATATATATATATATATATATATATCCGTATTTTGGTTTTGGATATGGAGATGATATGTTAGTAGCATTGTTACGTCTTTGTATTTGTTAAACATTTCGAATGCCTGATAGGGATCGTTAAATTGATCGGTGTCCATAGTAGATTCCACATATCAATAATGATGGGTATTAGTTTATTCTCTATTTATCATTTACCAATATGTTATGTGTGGCATATTAGTTGGCTGTTAGTGCTATTGTGATACCTATATTACCTTTGAATTTATCTATTAGTTATCATTATCATGGTATATTGCTACATATCAGTGAAACTATATTAGTTGTGTTGACTCATTGATGACAAAAGAAGAGCAGGGTATAGTATGATTGCCTACTTTTGAGTTAAATTTACTCTACATTTTTATGACCAGTCTGGATTGTCCCTGGGCCACATTTATGGAAAGGACCGATTGAAATTCAGTACCTTCATCCTTATTTATATATGGTTTTGATATATAGTATTTTGAGATAGTTCCCCTTACCCTAGGCTCTATGTCTGACCTAACTTTTTTTTTTTGTGCATTTGTGTCATGATAACTCTCAATACTCCATTGAGTAATTTGGGAATGGGTGCTTTTAGGGAGACAATTGGAGCGCTTTAGAGCCAAAGTTGATATTTCAGATATATGCTTGATATTATGGTAGTACGTGAAGATATGATATTTATATATGAGACTTATTTTATCAGATATTATATTTTGATTTTTATATTGATCTTTATTTATCAGTTATTTCCACAAGTATGGTCTCTTATATATTGTTTATCCTGTTGTGTTCCTATATATTCAACATGTTATATATTATCATTCCATTATGAGATTCTATCACTACGCCTTGGGTTAGTTTTTTGTTTTTCTTATTCTACCGAACATGCTGTCTTTAGTGGCAATCAGGAGTCAAATGTTATCATTCAATATTGATTTAGGGTGTTACGAAGGACGGGTCGTTGCATCCCTAATCCAATGGTTAATTCATTTTCCTTCCTCCCATATAAATGAACCCTTTCCATTCTTCTTATACTTTATCGGCTTTCTAAAATTCTTATTTCAAATCACCATTAACCTTCCTAAGAAACCCTAATTCCTTAAAGATTCAATTTTGGTAATGATTTTTTTGTTGTTGACATATCGATATCGGTTTGTTATTGTTGTCAGAGTTAAGCTTAATTTTCACTAATTTTGGTTTTAGGGAATTTGTTAGTTTCATGATTTTTCGCAATCTTCTTCATATTCCCTTTTCAATTTTCCATCCTGATCTACTATTAAGTTCTTAAGCTCCTACTTTTTGCTAGTGGTTTTTGGATTTCTCTAAGCTATTATTAACTTATTTGCTATAAGCCACGTCTGCTGTTTCAATATGCAATAGCCTTGTTTTTTTCAAAATTCGACAGTTCACTATGCGATAGCTTATTTTGCTTGCTTTACTCAACTTATGATACCTTGGTATGTAGTTTCTTACCTTATTTACTTTTCTGAACTCACGATTGCCCAGTATGATAGTTTATTTTCTTATTTTTCTCAACCTGTGATAGTTTGATATGCGAAAACTTACCTTATTTACTATACTCAACAAACGATAGCTTGATATGAAATAGTTCTTTTTTTTGCTTTACTTTACTTACTATAGCTCAACATGCGAGAGCTTATTATATTCAACCTGTTGTAGACCGACATAAAATAGTTCATTTTCATACTATATTCAACCTGCAATAGCCTCACATTAGATAGTTCATTTTATTTACTCAACTCAATTTATGATAGCCCAATATGGGATAGCTCACTCTCTTCTATTGTTTAACTAGCGATAGCTCAGCACATGACTACTTATTTTGTTTGTTTTATTCAATTTGTACTTGATCAACAAGCGATAACTCGTTATAATTTCCCTATTTATCGCATGAAAAATTAAAACGCTATGGTCCATATAACTACCATGTAATAGTTTATATTTTTGTTTAACCATGGAATGACTTTATACATTTTTTATTATTTCCTTATTACTAGAAAACTTACGTGTTTAATTGAATTGGGAGCTTTTTAGTTAACTATTATTTGAATAACCTATATTTAAACCTTATTGCTTCTAATTAGAGCTTCATCAACCCACATGTTTATTGATAGTAATATGGGTACCGTGGTTGGGAACAAGAAGGAAAACTCTAAAAAGTCACCGAGCACTCTTAGGCACAAGAAATCTTCAGTGGAAAAGCTTAATACTAGCTGTTAGTATTATTTCTCAAAGCAGGAAGACATTGACTCTTTTTTATATATTTCAGAATCTCTAAAGGTATTTTTCACTTCCATCCACATTTGGCATTCTTGTTACCTACCTTTTAACCCTACCATTACTAGTATTCTATTCTTCCTTAAGGGTGAACCCATTTAACTCAACCCGACCTCTTATAGCTACATTTATTATCTATTCGTGTTATTTAAAGAACTCAAGATGGAAGATTTTTCTCACTCTATCTTATGTTCTCTAGATACTCTTCAAAATATCAAGAACCAACCCAAAGGCACTATGTACTGTTTTGCCCTACTGATGGGGAGTGAGGTTATTTCTGACTCGATCGATAAAACTAATGATTGGTGCCATTTGTTTTCCTATGTAAGATGCTTATCTCCAGAGGTTTTTAAGAAAATCATTGTCCGTTGTAAGTTGTCTCAACCTTATAACTTTTATTTCACCATCATTTATGTTAACTCTTATTGTTTTATTTCTCGCTATCATTTTCAGATTCCGACTCAAAAAACATGTGTTTATGAGATTTTTAGTTTCACAGCACCATATTTTGAATAAGGTGATTAGATATTATATTATCTAATTAGAATCAATAAATTTAAGTAATATTAAAATTTTCCTTTAGTGCAGTAATTGTGTTGTAGGATGCTTACGTAGTCATGAAGAGACACTTCAACTATTTGATAAAATGTCTAGGTTAGTTAAGGTGCCAAACTTTACAAAGTAAAAGCAAAATAATATCTACTAAAAATGGAAAATAATAAGTGGGGTAAAGTAAAGGACACATAAATTTATGTGGTTCAAATTTCATAAAATCCAACATCCATGGATCAAATCCTTCATTATCTTTCTTCTTACTTGTGCAACGATTCTAATGGTAGAAAATAGTATAAGAGTGTAAGGTAATTGTTTAGAGAATTCATCCAAAAGTCCCTTTCAATGCTATAACGCCTTCTACTTATCATAGAAATTTCCACGTGGATTGTTGACGTCACCTCTATATCTTTTCCTCGTCACATATAATACCACGTGTCTTTCATCTATTAATTTCTATAATGTGAACAGATCGTTGATATGGGTTTAGGTGGGAAAGTTTTGGTTTAGGCGTGGAGATTTGAGTTTGGAATGCTGTGACTGAAATTAATGAATTAATTGTTTTGTTATTGCTTTCGTACCCCATGTAGCCCAAAGGGGTCAGTGTCGTGCTTCATACTTGAATTATTTAGGAATCGCTTTGATAACGGATGACGACGTAGCTCAAAAATGTTGTGGTAGTGCAGTCTCACTCTAAGAAGGTGGCAAGGTTGATCTTTATTTTGGCCTCTATAGTGCAATTTGTCTTCAGGGATGCTGGTATAATTCGGATGTCGTAATATTATGTAGTCTTGTAAGATCATGCTGGTGTAGTTCTACTTGGTCAATGCATATGTCTCTGAATGTGTGCAGTTTGGTGATGCAGCATGACTTTTCTATTTTGGCTCGTATTTGTGCATTTGACTTGACCGTGATACTAAACGGATAGTAATATCAAGATGGCCAGCTTCTGAACTTAGAGTATTTGAATGGTTAAGTGGATTGTAACATTCCTGTTTTTAAACAAATTTAAAATTGTAATTAATGTGATTCCTAGATTAAATTAAGAATTAATTTGGTAAATTAATATAAAATTTTGATTAAATTATAAATTGATTTAGAATGAATTTGAGTATTTGGAAATGAACATGTATATAAATTAGATTTAAATAAATAGAATTTGAAAGTTTTAAGATTTATAAAAGATATGTTCTGTTATTTATTTATATTTATAAATTTAGTTTAAATTAAATATTGAAACTGAAATTCAAAATTAAAAATCTTATAAATATATTGGGTTTGAAAACATTATATTTTCATTAATAAGATTTGTATTCTAGATTATATTAAATAGATATTTTGAATAGGAAGCTATATTTGAAATTAAATAAAATCATTTTTGAAATTGCTATTTAAAAAGTTATAGAGGGTATAAAAATATAAATTATAAAAAAATGAAAAGGGTTTAAACAATAAATTAAAGAGAAGCATTAAACATAAATTTAAAATTTCTACATATTTGAAACTAATAAAAATATTGTTTTCTAATTTTTGTAAATGTGCATTTAGATGTGAAAGATATATAAGTATAAGTAACTAAAATTATCTTTTGAAAATAAATAAAAAAACATGAAAATATGATTTGTAACTTTAAAATTGTATATGTAAATATTTAGAACTAAATTTATAAATTTAAATGAAGTAAGGTTTACATTTTAATTTGCAAATAAACTCAAGGAAAGGTTTTGACATAAATTTGTTTGAATGGGACAAATTTTTAACAAGTAGTAATATAGGTTAACAAGTGTTAACATGAAAACTGCAAGTGGCAAGGATAAGAAAGAAAAAAAACTTTTATTAACATGTATTAAAAGAAACAATTAGGTTTCTCAATATATTTTTTCAGTTCATACTTCTCGAAAAAGTGAGAAACAAAATATAAATCAAAATCTGAAAAGCTCTTAACCTCAAATTCTTTAACCTGAAATGATTCACTCAAGTATTCAAGCAGAGATTAAATTCTGAAACAAAATCAGAAACTAGAAAATGAAAAAAAAACTGATCAAAGAGGAGAGTGAAAATCAAGGTTTCAAAGCAAAAACAGAATGCGGATCAAAGAAAAGAAAACTGCAGAATTTAAAAACAAGATAAAATTTCAATCTGAAAGAAAATCAACTCAAAGACTTGAGCAAGCAAAAGCATTCAATCTGAAAATTTCAAATGAAGATGGAATGCAAAGATTTAAAATCTGGAAACAAGACAAAGTCTTCAGACCTGGAAAGCAAAACAAAGTTTAAAGAAGATCAATACTGCAAATTCAAAACATAGAGCTGCCTCTGTTCTTCAAATTAAAGTGAGTAAACACCAACTTTAAACTCTAAGTTTAATTTAAAATAGTTAAGCTGATTCACTGATGTAACAACCCTGTATTTTGTAATTATTTTATTGTATATTTTATTTTATTTTAATGTAAGATTTTGATTTAAAAACTTATTTTACTTATTTGAAATGATTAAATTTATTATTTAAATATAATCTTGATTTTTTATGAGTTATAATTCCAAACTTGTGTAAGTTGAATATTTGCCTGAAATGCTGATTTTGGTCAAAATAGTCAAACTGTGACTTTCAACTTAAAATTTTAAAAGTTTAAAAAATTTAATTTTTTCTTTTATTATGAAAGTACATAAAATTCTAAGAACACCACTTTTCGTTTCGTTGAATTTGGATGTAAATTGTGAAAGTTATACCCTTTACAATATTGTGCGTATATAGGGTTATTTAACAATGACTATTTTAAATTGTATAAATTACTTCTTCTTTGTTATATTTTATTTTAATATGTGATAATATGTTATATTATGTATATTTTGACTTTTAAGTATTTTTAAAATGATAATATAATTTTTCTAAAGTTTATTTGAATTTATTTCAATTTATAAAGCCTAGTTGGTATTTACTGCATTTTTCTTTATTTAACTTTCTATTTAATAAAAATTAAATTATTATTTTACCTTGAAAATGTTTTTAAACCATTTTTAATTGAAATTTTTTGTTTTATTTTTTTTATGAAGTAATAAATTTTCCAAAGTCATTGGAGATTTTCTTGTAATTTTTATGTCAGGGTTGCTATTTTTAAGCAATTTCTTATTTCCCTTTTCTATTTTACTTAAAATAAATAATTTATTTTATTTTATTCTTACTTAGTTTCGGTTTTAAATAACATTTCTGAGTTTATTTTGTTTTTATAAAATTAAAAAGAAAAGGAAATGCAAAAGGTTTAGAAAGTTAAGAGATCTTAAAAGCCTGAAACGTAAAGACGTTTTATCCGTTTCTTTTTGCAATTAATACATCAATTTATCTTAGCCATTCCTTTCCTCATCCTTTGCAGCCGACTCCCTTATATTATTCACGAATTTTCAAGCTCCAAAACCCTAAAAATTATGGCCTCCATCCTGAGAAAAAAATCTGGTAATGGCTACATTTTTTTTCTACCTTTTTCTTCTCATTTTCTATGTATTTTGCCTAGTTTTCTATTCTTTCTGGATTGGCCTCTACCACCCACCATCACCACCATACTCTCCACCATCCCCTACCACTCTTCCTTGGCATCATCTCCAGCCATCATTTCAGATTCATTCATGGCCACACCTCCCTTGGTGACAAAACTCCACAAAATTGCAAATAATGTCCAAAACAATGCCCTAGCCACCACTATTACTTCACCACCTTCATACTTCACCATGGCCACCACCTCTAGCCACGAACACCACCTTGCTACCACCACTACACTTCATCTTAGCCTCTGTCTAGATCTGAAATTGACATGGCCAAGACTCCATGAACCAAAACTCCACAAAAACAATGCATAAAGCCTTGAAACATTCATGATAGCCACCTTATCACTTCATATCTTCATCCACCACCTTGGCCACCACCATAGGCCGCCGCCACCACCTTTTCCAGACCTCCCCACACCCCTCCATCTACTGTCCAAACCTGTACAAGTATGGCCAAACCCCACTTGACCCAAGGCCGAGCCTTGTTGTACTCAAAAACTTCATATATGTTGCCTTGACCAATTGTATGCTTCATGTTATAACCCTACCACTCCATACTCCTTCTAGCCGTGGGTTATGGTGCCAAACCTGAGCTATATCATCATCATGGCTGAACCCAAGAACCTCCTAGGCCAAGCATTTGAATGGTTAAAGCAAGGTCAAGTAATCTATTCCTTTGTTGCTTCGTATTTTCATTGTTTCAACATTGTTTTGCGTGAATATTTATGTGTGTATTGTCTTGTTTTGGTTATTGTTTACAAGACAAATATCAAGGCTCTCCATTCATTCAAATCAAAAGTCATGCTATATCGTGCTTGTCGTGCTTTTGGAATCGCTCTTGTGTTTGTTGTTTTGGTCTTCAGCTTGAAAAAGTGAGTCTTTCTCACTCTGACATTTATACTTATGAAAAGTGATTTGATGACAAGTGTTTAGTAATAAAAAAATGTTTATGCAAGTTAATGATGATCATATGATATGCTATGCCATGTTATTACCATATTATTACCATGTTAAAACTGTTAATTTTCACCTGACATATGATATATGACTGTATATTGTGATATTGACCTTGTTTATATTATTTCTGCATATGATCACACTGCAAGTTCCCTGTTAGAAAAAAAATGTTATGGGCTGAAATGATAGGCCTGAATGGTTTTAAAATTTTATTTTAACTTGGGATTGCGGGTTTGAAATGATAAAACCCGGATTTTCTTTATAAATTACGGGTTGAAATGATATATTACCCATATCACTTTACCTAGCGTAGAAAATTTTATACAGGCCCGTAATTAAAATATGCTTTTCTAAAAATTTTATAATATTTTAGAAATTTAATTATTATAATATTTTGATTTGAAATTTAATAAAAATAAAATTTTTGTAAAATATTATTGATTTTCTGAATAATTGTAAGTGAAATGAATTAATGAAAAAGTTAGAAATTTTGAACGTAAGTTATTTTGGAAATTTTGATTTAATTTTAATTGGAAATTTAATTGAGTATGAAATTATGATAAATTTATGATAATTTGAATTTTAATGAATTTAAAATGATTTTTATCATATTTATGATTTTTAATAAAGTTGAAATGTGAAATGAATAAATATTTTAAGTTGAAACTTTGAAATATAACTAGAATTGGAAATTTATGAAATTGACGTAAAGTGAACTTTTAGTTAAGCAAATAAAAATAAAACTAAGTTATATTTGAGAATTTTAACTTAAGTGTTAAGTTGAAATTTAATGTAATGGATTTTAAAATTGAACATTGCATTTTAATAAGTGGATTATTATTAAATCTTGATTTTTGAATGGAAATTTAACCCTGTAAAATCATGAACTTGAGGAAAATTAAATGATGTTATAAATGTGAAAATATATGACTTTCTAAGTTAAAAATGTTTTAATAAAAATATAACTGGTTGAGAAATTTTATTGAATATTTGAAGTTAATTGACTGCATTTTTGAAATGATATTAATTACAATGTAAATGATATTACAGCAATTGTAAATACTGTATTTGATGATAATGAACTAAAAAAAAAGCTATTGAAAAAATATATTATAGAAATTGTTATAAGTACTATGATTTTTGAATTTATCTAAGTTTATTTGAAATTTAAGAAAACTCTATTACAACATTTTTAAAATGCTGTCTTTTCTTAAATTGAACTATTTTCAATGTAACTTTCCGTATAAGTTTTCTAAACGATGCCGAAAAGTGAATTTTCACGGTTTTGATAAACTTAAGTGAATAAATAAACTTTGGAAGTTGAAATTTTTGGAAATTTAATAATTTAATTATTAAACATAATAACTTCGTTGAAATGATAAAAAATAATTTTTGGAATATAAACTGTTTTGAAATATGAATTGAAATGGTATTTTAGATTTAATAAAATGAATAATGATTTGAAATGAATGAAGTTCGAAAAGATACGATATTTTGATATATTAAAATGATTTGAAATGAAGTTTTGAATGGATATGATATTTTGATATATTAAAATGATTTGAAACGAATTTTTGAAAGGATATGATATTTTTGATATTAAATGATTTGAAAACGGAGTTTGAAAGATAGGACATTTTGATATTAACATGATTTAAAAAGAAGTTCTGAAAGATATGATATTTTGGAACTGAAACTTTGAAAGGTTATGATATTTGATATATTAAAATGATTTGAAAGGTAGTGTTGAAAGGGTATGAAAATTTAATATATTGAAATGGTTAGAAATGACTTGATATTTATTTTGATAAATATTTGAATTGAAAGATATTTTACGATGATATATTGAATTGGTTTTGGAAATGATTTAATCTTTATTTTGATAAAGATTTGGATTGAAAAGGATATTTTATTTTGAAGTATAAAATATTGTTTTAAAGTTATAACTACGGGTTATAATAACGATTGGTAATTAAAGAGACCGGGATCAGATATTGTCTTATAGCCGGCCAATACCGAAAACCACTTTAACAACTGTGTACGCGGTGGAGATTCCAGAATGAAGTAGGATGGTGGCGACGTTCTCGAGGTATATTACGTGGACCCAACTCCCGTGAGTTGGCATATATGACTAAAGCAGGAGCTATACCGGGCTACACAAAGGGTCGCACCTTTTCATCGAGCATGCTCCATCGGAAACCATTCTATTACTATTGTGATTCGATTCGGTGGCGCCACTTTGATTCGGGGGTATTGTTTGAGGTGGGCGGAAGCTGCTGGCTTGCCGTCAACACCGGTCCGGGAGTGCAAACGGTGTATCCACCCTGGCATTGCCTCGCGTGCCGTGTCATATCCTTATATCGAGCCCACTACGATTTTGGTTTTAAAGATCCGACCGCGTTAAGGTTCACCATCCCCTTAACGCTATTTTCTATATGATTATACTTTACTAATTAGACACTACCGTAGATAGCGTATGTTACTACATAGTAAATAGTTTAACGGATCCTTAGAGGATGGGCGGTCCCAAGCATCCTTTAAGTTACTGATGCATTTTGTTACTGTTCACTTGAGTTGATTTACAGTTTATAAGTATTTATGTCCTGACTCGAGGGTTTTGTGTTTTGCTTTACGCTCGGGTCAGATTGATTGAGTTAGCATTCAAGATTCACCTTCGGCGTTGGAGCTTTCCTTGAAGATCCAGCCATCTATTTTGTTTATCCAGTGGTTCAGTGATGTATCTGATTTGTACCTGATGTATCCTGTTACTCTTCTGTTGTATCTTATTTAACTCTGATGTATCTCATATTTATATAGTAGCTTCATGAACTACTATCTCTTTTTCTTCCGCTGCATTTTTATATACTCTATGTCTGTGATCCGTGATTTTTATTTACTGTATATTCTGAGGTTTGCCAAAATTTTATTTACAACACGGTATTTTGAGCAATTCAATTCCGGCATGAGTGTATGCCTATGCACTTATAATGGATGCAAATGGTTGAAAATATCTGGTCGTTACAGTTGGTATCAGAGCTTTGGTAGCTCTAGGCAAAAACTCAGCATATGGAGTGAATGTATTTACAGAATCACTTTCATTCGAGTTTGAATCTCTTCTTTTTTGACTCAATTCCTTTGAATTTTGGAATGTTCCCTACGGTTCCAAAACCCATTCGTATCCCTCACTATTCATCTTCTTTTGACTCTGGAGTATTCCATAACTCCGCTTCGAATGATCTTTCTAGTGAGTCGGCGGTCACGCCAATTTCAAATTGAATTGAAAAGGGGGAAAACTCTTTTACAATTAGCATCGATTCACCATAGATTTATATATATCCTTGGTTTAGATGCTAATATCTTTTGCTATTTCAAACTCTAACTCTCGAGATCGAATGTAGATTTACCCTAGAAAATCCACATTGATCTTATTCTTTAAGCCACGGTTGACCCGGTAAATGTTGCCCGTGATTTATTTAAGCTTATCCACCTCCCTATTTTGTTATTTAATCATCTTGTCTTTTATTTCCAACCTATCTTCAAACATTGTGAATTATACTTGTAAATATATGTTTTTTTTATATATTGTGTTGTTTGAGTTGTTGATGTTGATTTGGGTTTCCAATCGATTCGTCTGATCAACGATATCGATAGGATTTCTAAAACACTTTGACAGAACAAACTGACACAATATTATTTTAAAAATTTGGTTGATGAAATAAATTTTGATATATAAGTAAATTTATGAAACTTAATAAACTGATTTAGATTGATTATTTGAAAATGATAATACTTAATTTACCATTTATTGTTCTATAAATGAATTTATATGTAGTTATAAATTAATTTGGGAACTGAAAAGAATTTAGAACAAGAAATTTGAGAATTTAATTTCTGATGGTTTCAAACTTTGTGTTTAAATTTTAAAAAGGGGATATATTATTTAAAGTATTTTCAAATAGAATTTGTTTCCAAAGAATTTTATAGTGCTCTTCTCTTTGTCGCTGGAAAATAACTTCGGTGATGATCGCGACATCATCGACGTTCATTTTCGAGTTTCGAAGTTAAGAGACTGTTCTGTAGTCTTGCTACAGCTTTGTTTTGGGGAATTTAATTTGGTTTGAATTTTCTGAAATATGACTTGATTTATAATATATATGTATATATATAGATATATGATTGAAATTTGATTTGACTTTTATGTATATATTATTACTTATCTCTAAATGGTTTGAATGTAATCGTAAATTTAATTCTTAAATTTTAGCTTGAAGAATAATTTCAATTGTAAAAAGAAAATCAAAAATTTGGATAAATGATTCAAACTTGAGATAATTGAATTGGAAAGTTTTATTTGTATAATACAATTGCATTCCAATATAACTTACCTTAATTTCAGAAGTTAACAATGTAATTGGATAATATACAATATAAAATGATTTTATAAATAAAATCTGAGTGGTTATAATAAATGTTATACATTTAAATTTTAATGATTAACAGGGGTAAATAATAAAGGGTAATTGAATAACTTACAATAAATTAATTTTAAAAGAACTAAGAATAAAAGAAAGTAGTTATAATAAGTGTAAGTATGTTTAACATAAGTGATAAATATATTGAGAGGAATAAATTTAATTTTGATTACGAATAAAGAAGAATAAAATTTATTAAGTACATTGTGAGTGTAATAAATGATTATTTTTCAAACCCATGGTTTTAAAAATTGTTAATTTAAGATGATTGGATAATAAGATAATGAATTTGAGATAGTTAAGATTTAGTTAACTTGTGTAAAGATTTATTCTCTGTTTAAGTTGAAATCTCCATGCTTTCAAATTCATTTCCTTATTTTGTTTTTCAAACTATCTTTTGGTTGTCCTTATCATCCTTATCTTGCTATAAACCGGTATAGGCGTCTTTCTATAATCTTTGATAGACCTTTGGTAATCATTTTGAATCCACCTTTTTCGTGCTTGTGTTCTTGATTCTGGAGGATCTTGGAAAGATCACCTTCACCTTGTTAAACTTACCTATAACAACAGTTATCAAGTATAACTTCAATCTTCTTGTCATCTTATCTTAATCCTATTTCACTCTATCTTTTCTGCGCCCTTCCATACCTCATTCCTTTTCGGGGACGAAAAGTTTTGAGTGGGGGAGAGTGCAACAACCCTGTATTTTGTAATTATTTTATTGTATATTTTAATTTTTTTTAATGTAAGATTTTGATTTAAAAACTTATTTTACTTATTTGAAATGATTAAATTTATTATTTAAATATAATCTTGATTTTTTATGAGTTATAATTCCAAACCTGTGTAAGTTGAATATTTGCCTGAAATGCTGATTTTGGTCAAAATAGTCAAACTGTGACTTTCAACTTAAAATTTTAAAAGTTTACAAAATTTAATTTTTTTTTTATTATGAAAGTACATAAAATTCTAAGAACACCACTTTTCGTTTCGTTGAATTTGGATGTAAATTGTGAAAGTTATACCCTTTACAATATTGTGCGTATATAGGGTTATTTAACAATGACTATTTTAAATTGTATAAATTACTTCTTCTTTGTTATATTTTATTTTAATATGTGATAATATGTTATATTATGTATATTTTGATTTTTAAGTATTTTTAAAATGATAATATAATTTTTCTAAAGTTTATTTGAATTTATTTCAATTTATAAAGCCTAGTTGGTATTTACTGCATTTTTCTTTATTTAACTTTCTATTTAATAAAAATTAAATTATTATTTTACCTTGAAAATGTTTTTAAACCATTTTTAATTCAAATTTTTTGTTTTATTTTTTTTCTGAAGTAATAAATTTTCCAAAGTCATTGGAGATCTTCTTGTAATTTTTATGTCAGGGTTGCTATTTTTAAGCAATTTCTTATTTCCCTTTTCTATTTTACTTAAAATAAATTTTTTATTTTATTTTATTCTTACATAGTTTCGGTTTTAAATAACATTTCTGAGTTTATTTTGTTTTTATAAAATTAAAAAGAAAAGGAAATGCAAAAGGTTTAGAAAGTTAAGAGATCTTAAAAGCCTGAAACGTAAAGACGTTTTATCCGTTTCTTTTTGCAATTAATACATCAATTTATCTTAGTCATTCCTTTCCTCATCCTTTGCAGCCGACTCCCTTATATTATTCACGAATTTTCAAGCTCCAAAACCCTAAAAATCATGGCCTCCATCTTGAGAAAAAAATCTGGTAATGGCTACATCTTTTTTCTACCTTTTTCTTCTCATTTTCTATGTGTTTTGCCTAGTTTTCTATGCTTTCTGGATTGGCCTCTACCACCCACCATCACCACCATACTCTCCACCATCCCCTACCACTCTTCCTTGGCATCATCTCCAGCCATCATTTCAGATTCATCCATGGCCACACCTCCCTTGGTGACAAAACTCCACAAAATTGCAAATAATGTCCAAAGCAATGCCCTAGCCACCACTATTACTTCACCACCTTCATACTTCACCATGGCCACCACCTCTAGCCACGACCACCACCTTGCTACTACCACTACACTTCATCTTAGACTCTGTCCAGATCTGAAATTGACATGGCCAAGACTCCATGAACCAAAACTCCACAAAAACAATGCATAAAGCCTTGAAACATTCATGATAGCCACCTTATCACTTCATATCTTCATCCACCACCTTGGCCACCACCATAGGCCGCCACCACCACCTTTTCCAGACCTCCCCACACTCCTCTATCCACTGTCCAAACCTGTACAAGTATGGCCAAGCCCCACTTGACCCAAGGCCGAGCCTTGTTGTACTCAAAAACTTCATATATGTTGCCTTGACCAATTGTATGCTTCATGTTATAACCCTACCACTCCATACTCCTTCTAGCCGTGGGTTATGGTGCCAAACCTGAGCTATATCATCATCATGGCTGAACCCAAGAACCTCCTAGGCCAAGCATTTGAATGGTTAAAGCAAGGTCAAGTAATCTATTCCTTTGTTGCTTCGTATTTTCATTGTTTCAACATTGTTTTGCGTTGAATATTTATGTGTGTATTGTCTTGTTTTGGTTATTGTTTACAAGACAAATATCAAGGCTCTCCATTCATTCAAATCAAAAGTCATGCTATATCGTGCTTGTCGTGCTTTTGGAATCGCTCTTGTGTTTGTTGTTTTGGTCTTCAGCTTGAAAAAGTGAGTCTTTCTCACTCTGACATTTATACTTATGAAAAGTGAATTGATGACAAGTGTTTAGTAATAAAAAAATGTTTATGCAAGTTAATGATGATCATATGATATGCTATGCCATGTTATTACCATATTATTACCATGTTAAAACTGTTAATTTTCACCTGACATATGATATATGACTGTATATTGTGATATTGACCTTGTTTATATTATTTCTGCATATGATCACACTGTAAGTTTTCTGTTAGAAAAAAAATGTTATGGGCTGAAATGATAGGCCTGAATGGTTTTAAAATTTTATTTTAACTTGGGATTGCGGGTTTGAAATGATAAAACCCGTATTTTGTTTGTAAATTACGGGTTGAAATGATATATTACCCGTATCACTTTACCTAGCGTAGAAAATTTTATACAGGCCCGTAGTTAAAATATGCTTTTCTAAAAATTTTAAAATATTTTATAAATTTTATTATTATAATATTTTGATTTGAAATTTAATAAAAATAAAATTTTTGTAAAATATTATTGATTTTCTGAATAATTGTAAGTGAAATGAATTAATGAAAAAGTTAGAAATTTTGAACGTAAGTTATTTTGGAAATTTTGATTTAATTTTAATTGAAAATTTAATTGAGTATGAAATTATGATAAATTTATGATAATTTGAATTTAAATGAATTTAAAATGATTTTTATCATATTTATGATTTTTAATAAAGTTGAAATGTGAAATGAATAAATATTTTAAGTTGAAACTTTGAAATATAACTAGAATTGGAAATTTATGAAATTGACGTAAAGTGAACTTTTAGTTAAGCAAATAAAAATAAAACTAAGTTATATTTGAGAATTTGAACTTAAGTGTTAAGTTGAAATTTAATATAATGGATTTTAAAATTGAACATTGCATTTTAATAAGTGGATTATTATTAAATCTTGATTTTTGAATGGAAATTTAACCCTGTAAAATCATGTACTTGAGGAAAATTAAATGATGTTATAAATGTGAAAATGTATGACTTTATAAGTTAAACGTTTTAATAAAAATATAACTGGTTGAGAAATTTTATTGAATATTTGAAGTTAATTGACTGCATTTTTGAAATGATATTAATTACAATGTAAATGATATTACAGCAATTGTAAATACTGTAGTTAATGATAATGAACTAAAAAAAAGCTATTGAAAAAAACTATTATAGAAATTGTTGTAAGTACTATTATTTTTGAATTTAACTAATTTTATTTGAAATTTAAGAAAACTCTATTACAACATTTTTAAAATGCTGTCTTTTGTTAAATTGAACTGTTTTGAATGTAACTTTCCGTATAAGTTTTCTAAACGATGCGAAAAGTGAATTTTCACGGTTTTGATAAACTTAAGTGAATAAATAAACTTTGGAAGTTGAAATTTTTGGAAATTTAATAATTTAATTATTAAACATAATAACTTCATTGAAATGATAAAAAAGAATTTTTGGAATATAAACTGTTTTGAAATATGAACTGAAATGGTATTTTAGATTTAATAAAATGAATAATGATTTGAAATGAATAAAGTTTGAAAAGATACGATATTTTGATATATTAAAATGATTTGAAACGAAGTTTTGAAAGGATATGATATTTTGATATATTAAAATGATTTGAAACGAAGTTTTGAAAGGATATGATATTTTTGATATTAAATGATTTGAAAACGGAGTTTGAAAGATAGGACATTTTGATATTAACATGATTTAAAAAGAAGTTCTGAAAGATATGATATTTTGGAACTGAAACTTTGAAAGGTTATGATATTTTGATATATTAAAATGATTTGAAAGGTAGTGTTGAAAGGGTATGAAAATTTAATATATTGAAATGGTTAGAAATGACTTGATATTTATTTTGATAAATATTTGAATTGAAAGATATTTTACGATGACATATTGAAATGGTTTTGGAAATGATTTAATCTTTATTTTGATAAAGATTTGGATTGAAAAGGATATTTTATTTTGAAGTATAAAATATTGTTTTAAAGTTATAACTACGGGTTATAATAACGATTGGTTGTTAAAGAGACCGGGATCAGATATTGTCTTATAGCCGGCCAATACCGAAAACCAGTTTAACAACTGTGTACGCGGTGGAGATTCCAGAATGAAGTAGGATGGTGGCGACGTTCTCGAGGTATATTACGTGGACCCAACTCCCGTGAGTTGGCATATATGACTAAAACAGGAGCTATACCGGGCTACACAAAAGGTCGCACCCTTTCATCGAGCATGCTCCATCGAAAACCATTCTATTACTGTTGTGATTCGATTCGGTGGCGCCACTTTGATTCTGGGGTTATTGTTCGAGGTGGGCGGAAGCTGCTGGCTTCCCGTCACCACCGGTCCGGGAGTGCAAACGGTGTATCCACCCTGGCATTGCCTCGCGTGCCGTGTCATATCCTTATATCGAGCCCACTACGATTTTGGTTTTAAAGATCCGACCGCGTTAAGGTTCACCATCCCCTTAACGCTATTTTCTATATGATTATACTTTACTGATTAGACACTACCGTATATAGCGTATATTACTACATAGTAAATAGTTTAACGGATCCTTAGAGGATGGGCGGTCCCAAGCATCCTTTAAGTTACTGATGCATTTTGTTACTGTTCACTTGAGTTGATTTACAGTTTATAAGTATTTATGTCCTGACTCGAGGGTTTTGTGTTTTGCTTTACGCTCGGGTCAGATTGATTGAGTTAGCATTCAAGATTCACCTTCGGCGTTGGAGCTTTCCTTGAAGATCCAGCCATCTATTTTGTTTCAGTATCCAGTGGTTCAGTGATGTATCTGATTTGTAACTTATGTATCCCGTTACTCTTCTGTTGTATCTTATTTAACTCTGATGTATCTCATATTTATATAGTAGCTTCATGAACTACTATCTCTTTTTCTTCCGCTGCATTTTTATATACTCTGTGTCTGTGATCTGTGATTTTTATTTACTGTATATTCTGAGGTTCGCCAAAATTTTATTTACAACATGGTATTTTGAGCAATTCAATTCCGGCATGAGTGTCTGCCTATGCACTTATAATGGATGCAAATGGTTGAAAATATATGGTCGTTACAACTGATGATGGTGTGTTGTATGTGTTCATTTTGAGTATGGACTTGTGTTTGTATTCACGTTGTTCTTGAGTACATGATTCTGCTCTGTTACGTGTTACAGTATTGTAATATTATTCAAACTAAATTTGTATTTTCTTCAAAATCATTGTCAAGCTTTAATTTTCAACACATGAGATGCTTAAGCTTTAATCCAGATTATAAAAACTGTTTTAAAATGGACAGAGGAATTTACTTCTGGAAAATTTTAATTTATAGGTAACAAGTATCTGTTTTGGAAAAATTAAATTGTTATAAATTATATATTCAAGTTCATTACTTGAATCTTCAATGCAAAATAGGATTTTTAAAACAAGAATGAAAATTTTTAGTTTAGAAATGAAGGAGCAGTTTACAGATGAACAAAAATCACTTTTTTTCAAATTTCGGTTGATTTAGTTAATTTTTGATGTTGAAATTTGTGGTGAAGTTAATATGATGATCCACGAACATAGGAAAAATTCCAGAAATTTTTTTGAATGCAAGTAATTTTTGGACGAATCGAAAATAGGGTTTAGGGTTCTTGTTTTATGGGTCTATATTTTTGATGATTTCGTAGCCATGGATTAACCGAGCTTCATGAATTTCTAGAAGAAGGTAGAGGATGATGTGATCGTGGTATGGCCGGAGCCGCGTCGTCATAGGTGGTCGAGGTTGGGTGGTCATGGCGATTTTTCCTTGTCGCGTTTGATTCGCTGTTCGGATGAACGAGCTTATTTTGATTTCATTTTTATTGCATCAAACTGGGTTTAGATTTAGACTATGAGGTTGTTTTAGGGTTTGCTGGGGGCGCTGTAGATCGCCAGGACGTTGGCGAACCACCGTGCACGTGCATGGTGTCGTACGTGTCTGTAGATTCGAGCTTTGGGTTGTCGTGGGTTTTTGCTCGAGAAAATTTAGGGGTTTCTTCGAGTTTGGCCTGGTTCGTGCGCGAGTGCTTTCGTCGTGTTACAGCAGTTTCAAACTTAAATAAATAAATAAATAAAAAACACAGAAGAAAAGAAGCGTGGAAGAAGAGATTCGTGTAGAGGAGAGGGACACGGGAGAATGTTGGGAAGAACTCGAGCCTTGCTCGAGTAAGTGCATGTGCTTGCCTCAGGTCATTTTTAGGTGGTTAAGTCTAAAACCTTTTTAAGTTATTTTTTGTTAACAAATTTCAATATTTTGTAAGTAAAACATTGTTGAAAAAGATTTAAGCTAAAACTTGATTTAAATTTATTAAGAAAGGTTTTACAAAATGTAAGATGGTTGTTAAATATAATTTAAATTTAAAGTTAATTAAAAATGTAATTATTTTGTAATGGTGATTAAATAAATAGTTTAAGATTAATTGAATTTGTACTTAAAGATTGATAATAATAATCTTGTTTAAATCAACTTGTAATTAAAAGATTAATTAACCACTTAAAGTTAATTAATTTATAAATAAATAATAGTTAACTGATTAAAACAAATTAATTAAGGATTAAATGATTAATTTAATTGGTAAGTAATGGGTAAGTAATTAGTGATATAGTGTTTGAATTGGAATTTCCAAGTCATAATTGATTAAAGCATAAGCAATTAAAAATTTAATCAATTTATTAATAAGATTAGTTAATCATTGATTTAAATAAATCAATAAAAATAGTTATGTGGTAAATTCTTTTAAATCACCTTTACCTTAAATTGAAAACGATTGACTATCATCAGATGTTGTGTGTTGAATAGATATTTCTGTTCGTGATTGTAATACTGTGTGATGTAGATTGCCTTTTGCTGAACTATGATTGTGACTTGTTTCTATATATGTGTGAAAACCCCTTTGCCCGTAAAACGGCATTTAAATTTCGATGTGACAGGGAGTCGGATTTCGGTTAGTTATCCGCAACCCACATCGAATTGTAATGATGAATCTTTGTGATTGATAAATTTACTTATCTATGAATCTGTGAATGAAGATAAGCGTTATGGGTTATATCGTTTACGGATATTGATAGCTCTGTGATGATTGATGTTGTGCACTATTGTGTAAAACCCTTGGACCGCACTTATGCACATACAAATATGGATTGCACGTGGAAATCGGTTAAGGCACCAATTTTTAAATAGTTTTGAATTTGAATTTTTAATTCAAATGGTTTTGGAAATGAATTGGATTCAAAGGGAAAGGCTTTTGAAACAAGTGTTTGAAAATGAAAGTTATTCTGAGTAACTTAATAAGGATTTGAAATTTGAATAATCTGATTTAAATTCGAATTCAATATCTGGAATTGGATTCTAGATTTGGTATTTATAATTTAAAAACGGTATATAAGCTTATATGGGTTTCAAACCATTTTTAATAATTTTTGTGGAGATTTGTATTAACCCCAAAAATGTTAACTTGTATAAATAAAATCGGATTTTCCGAAATAAAAACAATTTGTTTTCAAACAATAAAAGCTTTCATATGAGTAATGAACTTCCAATTTATATTAAAGGGATTTCAAGTTTGAATTGAAAATGATTTTCCAAATTATGAAAGAATTTTAGAAACGAGTTTTGGAAGCTATGTGATAAATCTTGACTTAAATATTTAAACGAGTTAATCCAATTGAAAAGGAAATTGTTTTGAAATCCATGAATGGATCTTTGTGAAACTGGGTGAACTTTATGAAATGAATCTTTTTATTTAAAGATTTAAAATGGTAATTGATTTAAACCATTTGAAAGAAAGATTGAATTTCAAAGTTGTGATTTAATTGAAATCCCATATCCATATGTTTTTAGATATTGCGATCATTATTCGATTTAGCCGGGAGAGGACCTTTGTATCATATAACCCATTTCGAATAATGATACGACGATATGGATGGCATTTGAAGATCGGTGATGAAGACCGGATATTTTCGAAAACAAAAGGATAACCCGTCGAATGTCTCTGCACCGACTGGTCCCCGGTATAGAGATTTTATCACCCTTTGTGATGGGGAATCTGGACGTGATGAGGGATTATCCGCATTTGCAAGGGCTTCTTCGGAAGTGCCTTCGGTTCTGTTCGAACCCGGAACAGACTTGTATGGATGTGTGTTTTACATTACACTTTAAGGTGTAAAATTGGTTTCTGTTAAATACATTTCTGTTTGGTGGCGGAGATTTATTCTCTTAGCTTAACACCCTTCTCTGAGACGTACGAGTCAGAGGTTATGTAATTGATAGTTACTAGTGATACATTCCCAATTTGGTAATGTGGCATACGAAATGCTGCCGATCATTTGTTGATCGAAGCATGACTTTCGTGTATAGCGTAGCTTTATGGACGAGACTTCATCGAACTTCACAACTCGGAATGGTCGAAACAGGAAGAATGCAGCAAGGTTATTTGGGGGTAGCGCCCCCTGAGGGTATGTTCATTTCCTTATGGATAGAGGTGGTATCATGGTATGGAGCCCAGATACTTAACCTATGTGGTTGCTGCAAATTTATTACTATGTGGTTGTTGGTGAATCCCGGGATAAAGGTTGGTTACGACCGGGGGATGGCATACTCGTGTAGTAGTTACCTAGTTACAGAGGTAACCCGGCCTTGTGTTGGCAGAGATTCAGTTAGGTTCTTAGGGCGTCCCTCCAGAAGCATACCCAAGTGGCCCAGGAAGTTCCTTAGCCCGACAGTTTGTTGGAAATCTAATCACCGATACGTGCCTTGTACGGTTTTAGTTGTAGAACCTACCATTTAAAATGGTAGGTATAGCTGGCATAATATAATGGTACCTATGCTGGCTAAGATTAATATTATATTTTCAAAAGGTTTCCTTCACTATGCACTAATAATAATATCAAATGGTTTTCGCGTATCAAACATTTTTGACTATCATAAGAAGAAATCTCCTCCAAGTCCGCGTTTGCATTATATGTGTGGTGGGAGGTCTTATGGCAGTTTCATTTTCCAAAAGCATTGCGGATTTAAAATCTAAATTCTTTTGTTTGTTTTTTTAAACTATTTTAGTTTGCTCATACCAGTCCCATGACTGAACCGGAGTTTATTGTTCCTTTTCTAAACTCTGGATGCCCACAATTTACCACACGGGAAGCCTAGAGTTGGGTTGTTCAGATAATAGATATTGATTCAATAGCTTTTAGCTTTCTCTTTGGTATTCTTCGGAGATTGTGGATATTGGAGTCTTTGGATTCATGGAGAAGACTTGCTTATCTTGGTGAAAGTTGATGGTGGTTCGAGCTACTGGCTTGGAGTTTTTGCATTGATGCTTTGGAATCAAAGTCCTTGTTGCTGTTTGGAGTTTTTTTGGTTCCGTTGCTATATCATATTTTTATTCCGCTGTAGCATTGTTATCTTGTATCTCTGATATTTTTTCATATTGTATCATTGTTGTATCAAATGTTGTATCGAATGTTGTACATCAATGATATTCATTTCTTTTCCTTCCGCTGTGTTGTTATACTTAATTGTATTATAAGCTCCGACACGACTTGAATTTCAACGTTTGAATCTGCGGCATTTAAGTACAGTGGGGTACGAATTTCGATTTCCGAACGTTGGAGTTTGGATCGTGACATGGATCATGAAATATAACTATGTAGATGTAGAGAAATTTAGATTCATTTGACAGAGCTGGCTTACTTTTACATATATTAATTTGGTTTGGACTTGTCGTATCCTATAGCAGTATTTTAGTGCAGTTATGCATTGTGGAAACGCGATCTACTTAAACATTATGATGCAATTTATTTATATGGAAAAACTATTTTACAAAAAGGCGGTGCCTAGGCTGGTACTATGGCGTAGTGTCCTACTCATTCAATGTCGCTATATAACTTAGGACATCTTCTTGCAATTAAGCAGTACGTATGTGATATTTGTAGCTTGGTTACGTTGGAGAGTGTATTGTTTTCTATTTCGTCTATTTTGATACATTTCATTTTCAAATCGGCGTAGTTGCAAGTATGGAAATGTAATCTGAGTTTTCTTTGGAATCATGTTGTCTATTTTTTATAGCGTTGTGATTATTCTTGGTATTTCAGATATGCATAGTCCATTTCATTATACAACTAAAATACTTTTTAAGAAGATGATAATATAATAGGCTTGGTCGATTTTCTAGTTTTGTTAACTTTATTTTATTAGACTTTGTGCACGGTGTCTTATAGGGTTCGCCGGGTGCATAGTATGGTTTTAGGCTTGTTTATTACACTATGTCGTTCTTTGTTTAACTAGCTTGCAATATTATAAGTCAAGAAACAGGTGCAACACTTCCTCTCCAAGTCCACGCTAATGTATACTAGGGTGGTCTTGTAAATTCAAACATACTTTTTCGAATCATCTAATCAATCATTTCGCGTTTAATGCTCTGCACATGTATCCCACCACAATCGGTTGCCTTTTCTGACCGTTTAATATGGATCGCTTCGTATCCCAAGAAATATATTTGGTTTTCTATGAATAATTGATGCCATTATAATGTCTAATGATTGTGGTATTTTATGTGTTTTGGATTTATGGCTGAGATCCCACTAGCTGACCTATAAATATTCTCTTTTTCACAATTTTTCTTTTACTTGTCCAAGAAAAAAAGAAAACCCATATGAGATATCTCAATTCCACATTTCCCTTCTTTCAAAGCTCTGATACTCGCCCATAAGTTAAATCTTTCTATTTTTTGACTATGTAAAACTGATTTTGGCTAATAAGCTTTTCATTTTGTTTTAAGTATGGGTAAAAATATATTTGAATTCACCTTTTAGTTGCTTGATGAAATCTCGAATTAAAATTACTTTGTTAGTCTATTAATAGCACAATTAGAATTCCATTCTTTGTTAACTCAAGGTTGTTGTTAAATTTGAAAGTAATTTACCTTTCTTTAGCTTAGTTATTAATGGCCTCTAATGATCGTCCTTGTTCATCCAATCGTGACTCATCCTTCACTGAGTTGACTTTAGTCATTTGCAAGAGAAGTCAGGCGGAGGGAATTTTGTCTAATTTTGCAATTTGTTTTTTTGGGAGTTCAGGGTTCCTTCGCCCTTTAGACACATTCATTTGCCTCTTAAGGGGTATATTTCTATATCATTGGAGCATATCAGATGTGGCCTTTATTTGCCTCCTCAACCACTTCTTAAAGAATGGCTAGTAGAATTTGGCTTATCTCCTATTTAGTTAGCGCCACTTTATTATTATTATCTTCCATCATATACTTAAATTTTATATGTTGAACACTTGACACCCCCCTCTTGCTAAGAATTAGCCTTGTTATTTTATGTACAAGAGAACCCTTCTCTGGTATAGCTAGATTTTACTTTGTTCGGGCTACTCAATACATTTTCTCCTCTACTCCTTGTAAAACACGTCGAAGGGCAGATCAGTTCTTTTTTATTTCTAACCTGGATGGTTTCATTTCTTCCTTTCGAAAACCTAGTAATGCTCCCACTTCTTTGTCTTATTCCTATTTTTTTAACTTTCTCTCCTGCATTGATTTGCATCTTCTTCTCTTTTAGTTGGTCATCCAAAATTCACTAAAGCAGAAAAGGAGCTACTCATACTGCATAGAACCGATGCATAAAGGCTTGCCAATGACATCTGTAAGGGCTCAAATCTCTTTACAAAGCGCTACTGCACAAACATAATTTTTTTCACCAACACATATGTTTTTGATATTTCTGCTCCATGTAGCATACCTTTAGTTATTCATCCTTCACTTAGATTCTGTTTTAATTTATATGGGTTAACTTTACTATATATGGAACTACGCAGGTATAATGTTGAGGCTTGTTGGTGCTATCAGCTTGAATGAAAAGGGTGAGAAGAAAAGAAAAGGAAAGGACTTATTATGCACGAAATTGCCAACAGATAGTTAAAGATAAACGACCCTCTTCCTCCTTCCTCCTTCCTCGAGTTCTTAACTGCTACTAGGTACTTGTGCTACCCATCAGCAGGCTTCTGTCTTCCTATCGCTTCTTAATTACTCTAAGGGAGGGCATAGATTCTGACCTACCAGAAAAGATGGGTCATCTACTCATTGATGAATTTATTATGTCGACTCCTTCATTATCCTCTCCTAGTTCATCTTCTAAGGAGGTTTTTTCTAGCATGCATCATTGTGGCTTTTTGGTTATTGTATTATAATGTTGTCTTTACTGGGTTTTAATTTTGGTGCATTCTTATTCATTATGACCTTCATACTTTCATGTTATAGCTCTAGGGATGGAGCTACACAATTAACTTGGAGTTTTAGAGATGGTGCTGACTAGTGCTCAGGAGGAAAATTTAAATTTGAAGCAGGACAATTTATAATGTAAGCAAAATTTGGATGTCGATTTGCTAGACATTGAACTAAGGGATAAGAGGTAGGCGGATTATAAAGGATAACTAGATGTGACCTTTAAAAAGGTTGGGGAGGTGGACAAGATGTTATGAAACTAACGAAGAGGGTGAGAAGATTCGTATGGAAGCTTGCCAAAGTATAAAAATGTAATACCCTAAATTTTTATAACATTATTTAGAATAATTAGTTGGGTAAATTAAATAAAATAATGTAAAGATTAATAAGTTGATAATTTATTAGCTAAGGTTAGCCCTGCCAAGTTAGTGTGTTAACCAAAATGAAACAACGTAAGTTAAAGTGTTAGGAAATAATAAGGGCAATATGGGAAATAGATGGAGCTCATACACTAAAACCTTAGGAATGTAACTCGCCTTTATTTCATTTTATTCAAACTAAATCTACAAAGGCCAACCACTATTATCATTCTCAAGAAGAAGATTAAATCTAGGATTCAAGAAAGGAAGATAATCAACTTAATCAACATCTAATCTCATATCTTATACCTCAAAGCTAAGGTGAATAATTTCTACATCCCATTTTCTATTGGTTTTTTGTTTTAAGGCTAGATCCGAAATGTTTTTGCAAGTATATGCCATGTTTTGATGATTAAATTTATATATATATATATATATATATATATATATATATATATATATATATATATTGTCGACGGACTATATATGTTCATGTTAGTTTTAAGATATGTTTGACATGAAAACCCTATTTAATTACATCTAAATGCCTTTAAAATCTAAATATGTTCAGAAATGATATTTTAGAGATGGATTTCGATTTTCATAATTTCCTGAATTAATATGGATTTTATATTAATTTTCTAGTGAGTTGTTTATTGGGCTATAAATTAATTGCGGCTAAAATAATTATTATTTGGGGTTGAAATTTTTATGTTAGGCAACATATTAAAATAGATTTTCTAGGATTTTTCTAGATTTTTCCTAAGTTATTTAATAAATATATAAAATTATGTAAGGTATGGGACTTAAATGTTTTATATATTTAATTAAAGAGAAGGGGCGTTTTGTAAAATAAAATGATTATTTAATTTTGAAAATAGTGGATGCACATTTCTGAAAAGAATTTGTTAACCAATGAGAATTTGACAAACAAAGGCATGTTAGTTGAAAAGTTGTCCTTATTAAGTTAAAAAACAAGAAATTATACTTTTAGCATGTTTCGGCCTATTTGGTAGTAAATCTTCGGACCCAAGCCTTCCGATACGGTCGAGAGGCTCAAGCTATCGACAAGATCAAACCAATGCATATGTATTAAGTTTTTTGGTACGTAATGAATTGGATAGAGTCAAAGGGTTCTAAGTTGAAGGGTTGATGGCCAAAGAGGCTGGGGATATGTTTGTTGTATAAACCAAAAGCTTTCACCTCCTTTGCTTTCGAAAAAGAGCTTACGATTTAGTTGCTTTCAACCAGGTCTAATGCTTATAGTAAAGGTTTTAAACCTTCCGACATAGTCGAAAAGTTACTGATGTTTTAACACTATTCTTTTTTGAAACCTTTTGACCTAGTCGAAGGGTTACTGCCGTTTTTTTTTTTTGAACCTTTCGAAAAAGACCGAAGGTTTACTTGTTTTAAAACTAGCCGCTTCTCCTAATGCTTCCGAAAGGAAGCTTTCAAATTTGACGAATTACCTACGTATTTAATTGAAGCATAACCAAGCTTTCGAAGCAGAGCTTTCGACTTTGTCAAAAGGTTTCTTCTAAGGACTTCGAAAGGTATTAAAAGAAGGTTTTCCACTTGTTTTAAATTGAAAACCAGTAAGTCTTCAAAAGGTTTAATTCAATGGTTTCAAAAGTTTAAGTTAAATGATTTCGAAAGGTTTGAAGATTGAATTCGAAAGGTTTAATTCAATGGTTTCGAAAAGTTTTAGTTGACTGATTTCAAAAGCTTTGATGTATGACTTCGAAAAGTTTAAGTGAATGATTTTGAAAGGTTTAAGATATTGATATCGAAAGGTTTGATAAATGACTTTGAAAGGTTTTAGTGATTTTTTTCGAAAGGTTTTAGAAGGAAGGCTTTCTAAGGTTTTTCTAAGGCAACGTTTTAAAGAAATTTGAAAGAAGGATGTCTAAAGTTTTATTGTTTTCGAAAGATTTGATATCTGAAGGTTTAATGTTTGAATTTGAAATAGATGGTTTCAAAAGTGTAGAAATAGGTTCTTTCAAGTAGTTAAATGTTCTCATCAACTAAAGTTTGAGTAAAGAACACACACACACACACACACACACACACACACACACACACACACACACATATATATATAACACGGTCAAATGATTTTGAGTGAAGTTAAAGATTATATACTTTTCCATGTTTAAATTTGATTAAAAGGTTTAAATCGTTTTGGAAATGTTTTCGAGGAAAATTATGGGAGTGGATCCTTAAGTGAAAATGACTTAGATATTCAAATACTAGATGGGACTAGCATGGGATCATTCCCTATACATTAGCTAATATCCCCATCTAATTGTTGTCCAAAATTGTAGTGTGCTGGGCTTTGTTACAGGTAGACTAAAATTATGGTTACACACCAAAAGGAATATATTTTTGTATACGAATAGGTTATTACTGAACCCGAAAAACCATTAGGATTTGGAAGATCTGGGAGATGATTAAGTTAGAGATAGACCATCCAGAAGTGAGGTATTTAACAGATAGTTAAGGACAGACTGTCCAGAAGTGATATGCGTAATAGATATTAAGGATAGATAAGGCCCGAGTAAGCCAATGGTAAAAAGTTTTCCAAACAAAACTTGTATGTTTGAATAGATAGTTCATTATTACCTGATATTTACATATGTTTACATAATGACAGCTTTACATTATTTAGCCATTGTGGATGCAGGAGCATAATATATGGTTTTGTGAAAGGTTTACAAAGATTGTTTTAAAAGGATGTTAGTAAGGGAAACCCATTCCACTAAGCGACATGGTCTTTCTTGACATACTTATCCAGGATGTATAGTATTATTCATACTATGCCTTATGCCTGACTCAAAGTTTATGTTTTCCCCTTAAACTCTCTGGTGCTCAAAATTAATTTGATTAGGCTGAGGGATTAAGGTCTTTTCAAGTTTTAGTAAGATGACGAATTAGGTTATCGGAGGCATGCAGAAGGCAAATGGATAGCTATTTAGGATTTGCAGTACTTTTTATGTTTTGATGTACTTCCATTATGATTGTATTTGGCCTATTATGACCATATATCTCTGATAAACCAAGGGAGTATTTTCACCGCTCTTAGCGTATTTTGTAATAATTATATTTTTTCTAAGCCTAGGAACGATTTGGGATTATGTGTTGTGAACGTGAAAAAATTGATTTTCAATATGTAATGAAGTAAAAATTGTTTTGAAATTTGTGTTTTGTTTCATATTCAAGTTCTTTTGATATTATTGATACCATTAACGTAGTCGTATTTAGTCGTAGGAAGTTAATACTATAGATGACTACAGCATCCATAGCGCTTAGCTTTGGACCTCTAGATAGGGGATGTTATAACTTGGTATCAGAGCACGGTATATGAAATACTTTAACTAAAAATGATTTTTGAAAACATAATCCTTAGAAATAAGAGTTAAGATCGAGGTATGGGATAACATTATAGAATGTACTTGTATTTGCTATATATACAAGTATATGCTATCTTTCTAGACTTCTATCTTAATAAGGCTGTTCATCTGTATCTCATGACGTTTGAATACAGATATGGAGGGAAGACGAGGTGGAGTAAATCTTGGAGAAGATGGCACCACCGCTAATTGAAATTCCCGTCCAATTGCTAGAAGAGGTCCCAGTCAGGCGCAAGCTAAAACTGTTAGTGCAGGAGTTCCCCAAATAGACATGGGAGCAATGTATCAGTTCTTTGTAAACATGATGCAAGCTGGAATAGCAGTCGGAGTTGTTGGAGGTAATGCCGCTGGAGGAGGAGCTCAGGAAGTTTCAGTGGCCAATCAATATGCTAACTTGAGTAGGGATTTCATCAGGCTTAGAGGGAAGCCGTTTATTGTTACTGAAGATGCGACCGAGGTGGAAAATTGACTATTACATTACGAGAGAATTTTTTCTAACTTTGGATTAAATGATGCACAGAAGAGGAGATTGGCTTCAAGGAAGCTACATGGAGCTGCTCTATTCTGGTGGAATATTGTTACTTCTAGAGTTGAGAGGAAACCATAAATTAGGAGAGTTTAGCAGAAGGTTTTTAGAAAGATTTATATCTATAATGGCGCAGTAGGTGTTGTTGAGGAAGTATGCTAGGAAGTTTGAGGAGTTGGTTTGATACGGGTATGCTTTGGTAGACACGGTGATCAGGATATAAGGGGCTTGAGGCCAGAGTTATAAGTGCCACATTGCCGCATTTGAGAGATCCCGGCGGTGTAATGGTTGAAATGGCACTAAGACAGGGAAGAGGCGTTGGCTTGTCTAAGGAAAAAGATGAAGGTGGCCCAGATGGGGCAGGGCCAAAAAAGAAAGTTTTTCTAGAAAAAGAATGCTTAAAAGGGAGGAGTACAAAAGAAAGGAAAGGCTGAAGTGGTTTGCTACAAATGCGACAAGAAGGGATGCTATGCTAATGAGTGTGGAACTGGTAAAGGAAAAGGAAAAGAGGCTGGTGGAAAGAAGAATGTTAGAGTTTTAATTATGATCAGATCGGTCATTACAAGAACAATGCCCACAGCCTGTTAGAGATGGAAAGGGACAGATGTATTCACTGGAGCCCGCAATTCCATGGCCAGTTGTGCAGGAAAAAGGGAAGGCTGTTTTGGGAGGCTCGCTGTAGATTTACAGTATGTCTATTAGCGTTCTGTTTAATAAAGGAGCATCTCATTTTTTATTTCTCGATGTTTGGTAGATAAACTTAATCTAGAATCCTCGTACTTAGTTACTTCCTTAAGGGTTGCAAATCCAGTAGGAGGGTATGCAACACTTGGGATGAGATGTGACCATTTTGAGTTTGATTTGTTAGGCCATACTTTTGATTGTTATTTGCATGTGTTTGACTTTTTGGGATTTTGGATTATCCTTAGGATTGATTGGTTAAGTAAATATAATGCTAGGATATTTTTCCATGATAGGAAAATATCACTTAGTCACCCAGATTGTAGTGATCGGATAATTTATACCATAAAGAACCCTAGTTGTGAAGTGAATGCTTTATTGGGTAACATGGAGTAGGAAGATGAGATGTATCGAGTCTTTATAGTTGGATAATTTGCTGATGTATTTGAGCCGGTAGTTGGACTGCCACTGAAACGAGCCATAGAGTTTTAGATTGATTTGGTGCTTGGAGCAGAGTTGGTGAGTAGGCCACAAAGCATGATGTCACCCACCAAGATGAGAGAGTTGAAGGTGTAGTTAGTGGATTTGAAAGGAAAGAGTTTTATCTGACCAAGTAGTTCAGCCATGAGGGCTGCCACAATGTTTGCAAAGAAGGTGGATGGATCGTTGAGGCTATGCATCGATTATCATAGGTTGAATGAGAAGACGATAAAGAATCGATATCCATTGCCGAGAATTGATGATTTGTTTGATCAGTTAAGTGGAGCCAAGGTATTTTCTCGGTTGGAATTGGCGATGGGATTTCATCAGCTTAGAACAGCAGAGGATAGTATTCCTGTAATGGCCTGTTTTTTCGTACCATTTTAATTGACAATAAACCACACATGTCCAACTCAAATTACACGAAAAGACGGATCATTAAGGGTAGAAAGAAAAATAAAGATAGAACAGAATCTTACACAAATGTAATAACATATTTTATTTCAATAAT
The DNA here is from genome assembly GCA_030765085.1 of Allium cepa. NCBI lineage: Eukaryota > Viridiplantae > Streptophyta > Magnoliopsida > Asparagales > Amaryllidaceae > Allium > Allium cepa. The sequence goes on along the minus strand of CM060935.1, from coordinate 53,439,574 downwards.
AATCTTTACAACGGAAAATTTTAAAATACAATATCAGAGTCTAACCTAGATTTAGCCTTGACAGTTATAGCACCCGCCCTTACAAATGTGAAAAAACAACAAACAAAAACAAACAAACCATAGCGGTAATTGAATACGTCCATACGTAGATGAATATCTCCAGCTCTCCTCTGGAAACTCCAACCATCTTCATCTCAACCTGAAATTACTTGGATCTGACCCGAGTATTAAGAATATCCTAATCAAGCTTGATAAACCAGTGTGAGAACCTCAAATATAAATGACAGTGTCATATATCAGCCTTTGAATAAAATCATTTGAAAAGAAAGAGTATCTCATAAGACCATGCCCACACATAGACATGGACGAGTTTTTACCTTAGGATAAATAGAAATCTTTTATACCAAAATGCACTTGATATTATTTTTAATGACATTCTTTTGAAAACACTTTTCAAATAAACTTATTCAAATAAGTACAATACCTAGACTTAGTCTAAGGTAGTTTATCCGGACTGGGTTAATGAAATATACCGAACAGGATACATGATACCAGAAAGGGTGTAGCTGAAATGTTTGCAAGTCATTACAGTTATTTTGGGAATACGATCAAAACCGTAAATCTCATATTGGGATTGGATTTCAAACATGATAGGGCACTAGTGGCCTTTTCTCCGATCCACGCATAGCAAACATAGTTCACACGGTGCCTTATTCATTTTTTCAAACTAGTCACTTGGAACTATACTTTCTACAGTACAATTGATAACCGGTGGTTCCATCCTTTTCTCAAGCTAACCGATTTATCCACCTAAGGCAATAAATGCCTTGAGGGTCATATCCCCCACAGACCAAACATATTTGACACCACTATACATGCTCACTTATTCGGATTTTGCATCTGTTAGACCACATACTATCCCATTATAACTGGGGTGTGAGGTTCGCTACGTTACGATCAATTTCTTCAAAGTTACATGTTACAAAACCACACTTTGATCATAACAGGTTCTACTTTGAATGCCATACTACCATTCCTTTGATCACTATTTGACTCCCACAAGCATACAACCTCTGAGCTCGTATGTCTCAGAGAAGGGTGTCAAGCTAAGAGATGTTGCCTTCTCTTCCACCAAGCAGATGTACATTTGTAAAAGACAAAAGTTGTGTCTTAGAAATGCAATGTCGGAAATTTGTCCATACAAGTTTATTCCGGGACTAGACGAAACCGAAGGCACTCACCTACTACCCCAAGTAGCAAGTAGTCCTTGCATTCCAAAAAATCTCCGCAACGAGGAGTGCGCTGCTATAAATAACTCTATAATGGGAGCTCCCCAGAGCATGTTCAACAAGCAATCCGCATTCTACGAAGTTCCACGATTTTCAATAATCATCATCTTCAACATATCTACACTTTCGAACGTATACATTGGTTCGAAGTGGTTTTCGGGAATTACCCCCAGTTCCTTCGAAGCCAATCATCGCTTAAAAAGATGATAAGTTCATAAGTGGATATCAATCATAAATTAATTACTTCATCTTTTATTTAAATCAAATATCTTTCTTAGATATATTCTTTTCAATTTATTTCATTTTCTTCTCAAATGTATATGGAATCAGTAAGCCTCGTTTGACAAATGATTTGATTTATTTAAACCTTTCTTAAATCCTGGAATAATTCCTAATCATCTTCTCTTTTACTTAGGAAAACCTTTCCAAATCATTCATTAAATATTAACCAAAGATTTCTTTCTTAACTTCAAATCATATTCTTGCAAATCAAAGATTTTCATAACAGAGCACTACTACCACTTTAAATATGGTAAATTTCTCCTCCAGGGAGTAGTGACAAGTAATCCTACATCATGAAGATCTTTGTCATCAATGATCTTTTTCTTCAAAACATTTTATTTCAAAAATTAGTTTGATGGGGTTTTCTGATAGGATTCATCCAAATCGATCCTGGTTTTTCAGAGAGGAATCACCCAATCATCCCGGTTTCTTCGTGCTAATCATCGATAAAAAGATGTTATGTTCATATGGTGTTTGAAAATTAGTTTTAAGTGATTTTCGGATAGGAGTCACTCAAATTCGATCTTAGTTCTTCGGATGGGAATCACCCAAATCCAATCCAAGTTCCTTCGTACTAACCATCGATAAAAGATGTTAAGTGGTTAATTAACATTCAAAGAATTTGTTTCTTTTCTTTTATCTTGGAAAAACTAAGATATGATCTTTTAAAGCATCCAGGCTCTCCTTTCAATCTATTCCACCCCTCGCCTAAAAAAAGAAAACATAGGGAAGGTACGTTCAGGGCACTAGTTGCTCTATCCCTAACCTTAGTTAAACACCTTGTTTTATGTTTCCAGATCTCACAGGCGGGACAAACGTACTAGTCGTTTCAGCATACCCAGATGTTAATCTTCATTTTAAAGATGATTTCTTAAACTTCTAAATCATCATTTAAAACTCTTAATTATTCTTTTAAAAAAATTCATAATTTATTCTAGGAAAAACCGTTAAGTTTAAATCTTCTTTTAAAAAAGTCGTAGTAATGGCAGTAGAAAATGTTGCAGAAAGTGTTTTATAAGCTTATTTGATTTAAACAACTTTTTAATACTTGAAAATTCATATTTTCCATTCCAAGTCTCCTTTAAACCATTTTAATAGATTTATCAAATTTATTTCATATTTTTAATCATTAAAAATATCATTTATAAATAAATCCTTTTTTGGATTCCGAACTGCAAAACCGCGATGAGTTTAGAAAATTGTTTCGAAGATATTTCAAAATCTACTTAATAAAATCTTGATCTTCTTTCTTCCTTTGCAAACTATTATCATTTTGACTAATGAATTTTTATTTCAAAGAAATCCGACTTGTAAATCATTCTCTACGTTAATTTGAAGTTATGGGTCAAAATTTACGAACTGCCGCTACGTGACAATTTCGATTTTGACCAATTTTGTGAATTGCATCGGAACTTGTCCGAAACACTTCAATTTTTTTTAAACTATATTTAAACTATTTTATCTTATTTAAAATCATTAAGAGGCTAAATAACTTCCGTACTCATATTTTTATGGATTTAGTTCTCATTTAATTAACTATGGTTAATTACTAATCATTTCTCTTACCATTTATTAAACAAGTTATCAACCAAATAAATAATCACATAACCAACCAATTTGCAACCAAGTTATCAAACATTTAATAATTCAGCATATTTAAACTTTTCAATCATTATACTTGGAATAAGTTATGGATTAATTAGTAAATATGAGTACTCACCTTTAACCAAATTGTTTAACTTCCTACCAGCATTCATGTGTAACAACGCTTCACTACATCTTCTTAAATGCGCCAAATCTTTTCTGTAGACTTTTCTTTTGATTCTGGCAGCACTTCATTCTCTTTTTATCGCTTCGGAGCTTCACGAGTTTGCTTCTCCTTTCAAATAGGCTCGGCCACACCTTCATCCTCCCCATCATCCATCATTTCTTCACTTCTTAGATGCTAAACCTTGTTTTAATGGTATTCTGAGGTGCTTGGCAATGTTTGGTGGTGTTTTGACTTTGTTTCATATGGTTTTGAAAAAGTTAGTACAGAAATAGAAGAGAAGAAGAAGCTATTAAAGAAACCTTCAAGGAGGAGGAAGAAGAAGGTAGAAATATTATGGAAAAAAGTGAGAATGTGGTTGGTATTTATAGAAAAAGAAATGATGGGGTAAGTTACCAGAATATCTCTTTACCAAATTACCAAAATAACCTTACTTACTTCTTAAGCACCCTTATTTTTTTCAACACTTAACATCACATTGGAAATCATTACTTTATATCATTTTCACTTAGATATAAGTAAAGAAAGTAAATAATTATGTTTCATTGATTTAATGTTTACTTTATGCTTTGAATTCACATTTTTGTCTTTTTGTGTTTACTTCTTCTTAATTATATTCTAGAATTTTCTAAGTATGTTTAATAAAAGTAAACTTGATTAGTGAATTAATTAATACTTATACTATTTGAATATATCTTCCTATATAAGAAAATAAAGGTGCGGTGATGTTGCGACAACTTTTAATCGACAGAACATCGTTTTTCGACAAAATATTTTACGACCACATTTTGACGTTTTAGTTAAACTATTTATTTATGTAAACCAAATTTAAAAATAAATTTTTATACTTCTATTTAAAAGCGTAAACATTCATAAATTAATTAAAATAATTATTTAACCATTTAAACTTACTTTTCTGAAATCAGCATTTTGTCACTTTTGTTGATATAGGTAAATGTTACTATTTTTGTGTACACTTCTCTTTCCAAGTCCTATTTAATATTATTTGAATCATATAACCTTACATATTTTATATTTAAAATATCTTTAAATAGTATATTTTAAAGTGATCAAATTATGGATCATTACATTCTCCGCTAATTAAAAGAATTTCGTCCTCGAAATTACCCAATACAAAAGTTTGCCCAAAACATTGATCTTAAAACTTAATTTTATATAATGTACAGAGATTATCCGTATGAAATATCTTATTCGATCTCATATTCGAATGTACAAATTTATTTCCGAACTAGTATCGATCCCCAGAACCTCTAGTGCGGACTTTGATCAGACATCTTTGCTCAGAAACCTTTGCTTTTCTTGCATAGTGCTCAACTATGATAGAAAACTCAAGTGCCCAATCAAAAATCCTCATCAATGTTCATCGTCAAGTATCAAGTGATAAATCCTTTTTCGGACTAGTATAAACACCTCAAAGTTCTGTACTCATATCATAGGTCAAAATGTGTGATGAAATGATCTACATATAATATATGTCTTTACTAACTTCCATAAAAAAAATCATAATACTATTATCTTAAGTTTATTTCATCTTATAACTTACGTAAATCAATCACATTTTAAATACTTAAGTCTAAATCCTTAATAAATGCTAGAATTCATTAATAAAACATTTTCTAGGTTATAATTATCTTTTTGTTTATAATCATATTTATAAATTATACTTAACCAATTTCATTTACTTAAAGTATTTCACAATCTTTTACCAAAAAGTTTCACAAATTTCTTAACTTTGAGTTAGGTATGATTTATAAATTTTCGACTGTCCAAAGTCGTCGAGAATCCCGCTTTATCTTATCAATTTCTGATTCCAAATTTATCTTTGGTTTAAACACTTTTATAACTATTACTAATCAGTGATTCACATTATTTCTTTATCATAAGAAAATTATATAGATCGAGTAACTCCAAAATAATTCAAGGAACTGGGTACTACAAATAGTATCATATATCCTCTTAACTAGAAGAGTAATACTTAAGAGAAGTGCTTACCATCCGAGCACATCACTTGCCCATTTTTAGTTTATTTCCGAGCCAATCGAACTATTTGTCATAAAATAGCTCTTTTTATTTGAAATAATACCATTTTCAAAATCCATTAGAGATTACTTTTGTTTATAAAACATATCTTATAATTTCTTCTTATAAATTTATCTTATATTAATTAACTTCAGTTAAATTTCCACAATTCTTTTACTCGAATTTAAATTCACATTCCTTAAAATATATCTTATTATCAAAAACCTAATAGTCAAATCGTGAAACTTAATTCACAAGGTATTTATACTTAAACTTTTAAATCAAACCATTGATCAATTTATGATAGTAACTTAACATTATCATTTCTTAATTTATTATTTTGCAATAAGTATGAAAGATCTTAATTACCTTATCAGATTTATTACTTATCCATTATCTTTATGAAACATCTTATAGTCAAACTGTGAAATTCTAATCACAGGATGTTCATATTTAAATTTCACTAATCCTAATTTCTAACTATACAACTTTTCAAAATATGTAATTTATATCAAGATACAATCCTAGGTAAAATTATTTCATTTACCATTTTTTTTTTAAATCAGTGTGTCGATATGCCTTGTTAAGAGTTTAGAAATAACTATTGATATAGATGTACTTCCCATATCGAATAGAATTTATAAACCATTCAACTAATAAATCGACATAAAACAATTTATTAGTCACTAACAAATACGCACTCATATATAATACACTCAAACTCATTCTAGGGTGTAACTTACCCTATCTTTGATGAGTTACTCATCCTAGGGTATTACTAATCCTGTCTTTAATGAGTTTTACCCAACCAAAGCCAAGGTTCTTGCTTAACCTTCAACTGTAATACCAAATGTAATAGCCCGTTTTTCCATACCCTTTGAATCGACAATAAACCACACATGTCCAACTCAAATTACATGAATAAATGGATCATTAAGGGTAGAAAGAAAATAAAGACAGAACATAATCTCACACGAATGGAATAAAGTATATTATTTCAATAGTAATCTCGACAGCAGAAAATTTTGAAATACAATATCAGAGTCTAACCTAGATTCAGCCTGGACAGTTATAACACCTGCCGTTACAAATACTGACAAATAACAAACAAAAACAAACAACACAACGGTAATAGAATACGTCCATACGTAGATGAATATCTCCAGCTTTCCTTTAGAAACTCCAACCGCCTTCAACTCAACCTGAAACTACTCCAATATGACTCGAGTATTGAAAAATACCCCAATCAGGCATGATAAACTAGTGTGAGAAACTCAAATATAAATAATAGTGTCATATATCAGCCTTTGAATAAAATCCTTTGAAAAAAGGGTATCTCATAAGACCACGCCCACACATAAACACGAACGGGTTTAACCTTATGATAACTAGAACACTTTAACACCAAAATGCACTTGATATTATTTTTGATGACATTATTTTAAAAACACTTTCAAATAAACTTATTCTAATGAGGTATCAATATCTGGACTAAATCTACGGTAATATATCTATAGTGGGTCAACGGAATCTACCAAACGGAATATATGATACCAGAAAGGGGGTAGCTGAAATGTTTGCAAGTCATTACACTATTTTGGGAATACGATCAAAACCGTAAATCTCGTAGTAGGATTGGATTTTCAACATGATAGGGCACTAGTGGCATTTACTCCGATCCACGCGTAGCAAACATAGTTCCTACGGTGCCTTAATCGCTTTTCTCAAACTAGTCACTTGAAACTATACTTGCTACACTACAACTGATAACCGGTAGTTCCCCACTTTTCTCAAGCTTAACACTTTACCCACATGGGGCAAAAAATACCTTGAGGGACGTAAACCCCAAAGGGCCAAACGTATTTGATACCACCATACATACTAACTTGTTTTGAATTTGCGTCTGTTAGACCATATACTATCCCATCATAATCGGGGTGTAAGGCTTGCGAAGCTACGATCAGTTTCTTGAAAGTCACATTTTTCATACAAAACCACGCTTTGATCATAACAGGTTCCACTTTGAATGTCACAATACCATTCCTTTGATCACTATTTGACTCCCACAAGCATATAACCTCTAAGCTCGTATGTCTCAAAGAAGGGTGTTAAGTTAAGAGAAGTTGACTTCTTCGCCGTCAAGCAGGTGTAAATTTGTAAAAGTCAGACGTTGTACCTCAGAAATGCAATGTCGAACATTCGTCCATACAAGTTCGTTCTGGGACTGAACGAAACCGAAGGCAATCTCCTACTACCACTAGTAGGGGTAGTCCTTGCAATCCGAAAAATCTCCACAATAAGGAGACTGCCGCTATAAATAACTCTGTAATAGGAGGTACCTAGAGCATGTTTAACAAGTAGTCCTTACGCTATGAAGATCCACAGTCTTCAATAATCATCATCTTCAATATATCTTCACTTTGAAACGTATATGTTCGTTCGAAGTGGTTTTGGAATAGGAATTACCCAAATCCCTTCTCAGCCACCAAGTAGATGTACATTTGTAAAAGTCAAATGTTATGTCTCTGAAATGCAATGTCGGACATTCGTCTATACGAGTTTGTTCTGGGACTAAACAAAACCAAAGGCACTCTACTACTACCACTAGTAAGGAGTAGTCCTTGCAATCCAAAAAAATCTCCACAACGAGGAGACCGCTGCTATAAATAACTCTATAATGGAGTTACCCAGAGCATGTTCAACAAGCAGTCCTCATGCTATGAAGATTGACGGTCTTCAATAATCATCATCTTCAACATGTCTTCACTTTCAAACGTATACATTGGTTCGAAGTGGTTTTCAGATAGGAATTACCCAAATCCAATCCCGGTTCCTACGAAGCCAATCATCGCTTAAAAAATGTTAAGTTTATAAGTGGATATCAATCATAAATCAATTACTTCATCTTTTATTTAAATCAAATATCTTTCTTATATTTTTTTTTCTTCAATTTATTCCATTTTCTTCTCAAATGTATATGGAATCATTAAGCCTCATTTATCAAATCATTTGATTTATTTAAACCTTTCTTAAATCCTGGAATAATTCCAAATCATCTTCTATTTTACTTAGGAAAACCTTTCCATATCATTCATTAAATTTTAATCAAAGATTTCTTTCTTAACTACAAATCGTATTCTTACAAATCGAAGCTTTTCATAACAGAGCACTACTGCCACTTTAAATATGGTAAATTTCACCTCCAAGGACTAGTGACAAGTAATCCTACATCATGAAGATCTTTGTCATCAATGATCTTTGTCTTCAAAACTTTTATTTCGAAAACTAGTTTAACGGGGTTTTCAGACTAGAATCACCCAAATCCGATCCTAGTTTTTCAGATAGGAATCACCCAAATCCAATCCCGGTTCCTTCGTGCTAATCATCGATAAAAAGATTTTATGTTCATATGGGTTTCGAAAATTAGCTTGAAGTGATTTTCGGATAGGAATCACCCAAATCCGATCCCTGTTCTTCGGATAGGAATCACCCAAATCCGATCTCGATTCCTTAGTACTAATCATAGACAGTGGTTAATTAACATTCAAAGAATTTGTTTCTTTTCTTTTATCTTGGAAAAACTTAGATATGATCTTTTAAAGCATCTGGGCTTTCCTTTCAATATGTTCCACCCCTCGCCTAAGAAAAGAAAACATAGGACAGGTAAGTTCAGGACACTAATTGCTCCATCCCTAACCTTAGTTAAACACCATGTTTTATCTTCTCAGATCTCACAGGCGGGACAAATGTACTCGTCGTTTCCACATAACTAGTTGTTAATCTTCATTTTAGAAATGGTTAATTAAACTTCTAAATTATCATTTAAAGCACTTAATTATTATTTGAAAAACATTCATAATTGATTCTGTAAAAAAACTGTTAAGTTTAAATCTTCTTTTAAAAAGCGTAGCAACGGTAGTAGAAAAGTGCTACGGAAAGTGCTTCACGAGCTTATTCGATTTAAACAACTTTTTAATACTTGAAAATTCATATTTTCCATACCAAATCTCTTTTAAACCATTTTAATAGATATATCAAATTTATTTCATGTCTTTAATCACTAAAAAATATCATTTATAAATAAATCCCTTTTTGGATTCCAAACTGCATAACCGCGATGTTTCTAGAAAATTGTTTTGGAGATATTTCAAAATCTACTTGATGAGATCTTGATTTTCTTTCTTCCTTTGAAAACTACTGTAACGACCTGGTATTTTCAACCATTCGTATCCACACATGTCGGACTTGAATTGCTCAAGATATTAGATTATTAGTTTATATTTGACAAAACGTAGCATATATAGTAAATAAAATAATCATAGAATTATGGACATAGAGTAATATAACAATATGCAGCGGAATAGATAAATAATAGAGTTGAAATAAAATACAACAGAATATACATGTACAACATAGTCTCGAATACCAAAGATGACAAATCTGAACAAAACCGCTGCTTAGCTGAAAGCTGAATCGATACATATGGATCTCCAAGCGAAGCTCCAACTCTAAAGGTGAGTCTCAAATGATGTGACACTCAGTCTGACCCAAGCGTAAAGCAAAACACAAAACACTCGAGGTAGGATTAATATTCATATATCAATGGATCCTACTCAAGTGAAATATCAACTAAAATACAAGTAACTCAAAGGATGTTTGAGATAACCATCCTCTAGGGATCCGTGGAACTATCTACTATGTAATAATATACGCTATTATAATTTGTCTATAGTAAAGTAAAGGTATTAAAATAGCGTTAAAGCGTTACTCATCCTTAACACATTTTATATATTTCTGTAGTCTATAGAAATTCATATGCTCCTCCGTAAACTGGAGGTTTACCCAGAGGACGTCATATAGGTACGATACAAAACAAACTCATAGAAGGCGTGATAGGGCATGCGACAAGACTCTCGAGGCAATGCCAGGTTAGACATACCGTTTGCGTATCCGGACTGGTGGTAACGCACAGCAGCTACTACCGCACACCTCGTGACACACTCCGAAATCAAAGGGTGCACCCAATCGATCACTAAAGCAATAGAATGGTATCGAAGAAATGTGTCCGATAGGAGGAATGACCTCACTTGGTCTGGCGTGGCTCCTATTTTAGCCGCATCAAGGTGACTCACGGGAGTCAGGGTCACGTAAATACCATATAGAATCGTCAACAAACCATCTTACTTCATTCTGGAATCTCCACCACGTACACAATTTTCAAAGTTGTTTTCGGCATTGGTAGAGATTATGACAATATCCGATCTCGTACTCTTTAACAGCCCAACATTACTATAACACCGCGGTCATTTCAAAATAGTTTATACTTCGAACCAAAATATCGTTTCCATTTCAAAACCATATCAATATGATATCAAATTTCACTTTAAATATATTCATTTCCAAAATCATAGCACATCAAAGTTATAACTTTTTGAAACCAAAACACTTGAAATTATAACACTTTGGAAATTATAGCACTTTGAAATCATAACACTTTAGAAATCATAACAATTTAGAAAACCATAACGCTTTCCTTTAAACAGTTTAAATATTAATAATAGTATGTAAAATAAAATAGTTTATAGAATAAAATAGTTTATTTAAAATAGTTATAAGTAAAAGTAGTTTATAATAAAATAATTAGAATATTAAAATAGTTTATATCAAAAATGATTTATATTAAAATTGTTTATATTAAAATAATTTATGAAGTAAAATATATAAATAGTTTTAAATATAATTTAAAATACTTTGTATAATAAATAAGTTCCTCAAATTTCCCAAATCCGTTCACATCAACTCGAATTCCAAAAATTCAAATTTAAATCAAATCTAAATTCATCAATTTCAATTCAGCTAAGTTTTTAAATAAACCATTTCAAATTATATCGATTTCAAATACAGCTTTGAACAATAAAGTAAACCATTTCAATTTCAATATATTTCAAAGCTTTAAATATTCCACATTTTCAAAACTAAATTTAAAAATTACATTTCTATCTCAAATTTAACTTCATTATTATTTGGTTTTGAAATAACCACTAAATCAATCCAATATCATTTACATAAACCTTAAATTACATTTTTAAATAAGTTAGATATTTCTTCAACTTATTTAAACTTGATATATTCAATTTTATCATTTTAAATAAAATAAGTTGTAAAATCATATCTTTAAGTCTCAAATTCAATAAGTTTCACTTAGTTAAATAAAATTCTTAATTAAATACAATTTAAAATAATTTCAAATTTATCTTCCCAACCTTAACTTATAAAACATTATAAAATCCATTTTAAAATATAAATTTAAATAAATACCTAACCATATTGTATTTTACTTAAATCAAACTTTACAAAATTTAAAGCTAATTATCTATTTTGTTTAAAACTTATTCATGTATATAATATTCTAAATTTTAAATAAAACCATATATATATTTCCTTTCAAAACCATTGAAATCATTTTCAAAATATTTAATATCGACCAACGGTGTCTGTATATAATTTTCTATCCTATGGTCAAGTGATATAGATATTTATCATTTCAATCCGCAATTTAAATGTATACGGGTATATATCATTTCAACCCGCAATCCCAAATTCAATTCAAATGAAAATCGCTTAGGTTTATCATTTCAACCCATAACGAATTTCTCCAATTCTACAAATCGTTCGAGTATGTATCGTTTCAACCCATAGTGAATTCTATACTAACTGGGAACTTGCGGAGTTATAACAGATATGATAATAATATAACAGACAATATCATCAGTATAAATAACATATAATGATATCAGATGTCACATGTGAACAAATATAGATAATAGCATATGTAGCAAAGTAAATAACTAACCGCAGCATATTTCAATTGTCGTTTCAATTGAAACCAAATTTAATAAATATAAGGACGTTAATCGGGAGTGATTGCTCACCTTTCGAGGCTAGAGATGAACGATAATGAGGTGAATTACAAATCCAAACATGAATTCCAAAGCAAAGCAAGATTAGAACGAACTTGAAGTCAAAGCTCATAAATAGGAATTGAAGTAACCAAATAAAATTAGCTAAGCTGATCATGAATGGAAACAAATGCATTTGGAATACGAAATATTTTTTTAAACTCAAAATTTTAAATTTTAAGCAGCAAATAAAAATATATTAAAGTTATTATAAACATATATACATACCTACTTCAAAAAAAATACTTTAAACATATATTGACATTGAAAAATACTTTAGATATATTACACGCACACATATATAAGAGCTATATACCCTTTTTTCAATGATAAACCCATACTTCTCTTTATACACACACACACACACACACGCACTAATAAACCATATTACAACATAACAAAATCTGGAAACATAAAAAAATGTATATAGCTTACATAACAATATATCTGTGTGTGTATATATACCAATTCAATACACAATAGTTTAGGCAAACTCATATAACCGTATATATACTTACAACATATAGCTTGCATAAACTTCATTAACATAGTATAACAACACTTGAAAATTTGTACATAAATACATTGTATACTTTATAAACATTGTCTTACACATAGTTAATAATATATGCAACAAATCGTTGTAAGTAATATTGTTTGTAAATTTTATTAAACTAACAAATATATATAAACTAATGCACACCCTCTGTAATATATAATTCACATACTTCATAGAGCTAACACTAGTAGTATAATAAACATAATAGTCCTTTATATAATATATACAGTAACAGAAAAATTTACATAATATACTTTAAATATATACACTATGGGTTTACCTACATATGTGTTATTGCCAACAACTTTATGTATTTTCTTATATTATAAACAATTAACTTAAAACATTATATATAGCTAACAAAAATATATATTAACTTATATAAAATATATATTTATAAAAATCAAACCGGATATACTTATTATACAAACATACATAGGCGGATGAAATGGAACGTATTAAACTATATTATATATATAATATGAAAGCCGCAAGTATTTTATACTTAAAACAGTATTAAATTTAAAAATAATATACAAAGCAATATGTATACATTTATAATATAACGTAGAAGTATACACACACAAACACGATACAAAGCGAGGTGGAGGAGCCATGAAAGGACGAAGGAGGATTGGATTTGTAGGCAGGCGCACGGTGGAAGCTTGAGGGGTTGGTGTCGGTGCGTGATGAGGAATGAGGGAGGGAGACGGAGATGGACTGGCTGTTAAGTTCAGTTGTGGTGATGGACATGCACAGTCGGCGGGACAGGTAGGCTAGCGTGGTCGGTGGGGAACTTGAGTGATGCCGTGTCTTCGATTGCTCGACTAGGTGAAAGAAACATGCTTCAACTCGCATAAATTTTTTTTTATTCCTCTTTTTATTTTTTTTGATGGCAGGATGAAGAATAAAAATGGACAGGAATGAAGAGTATGAACCAAAAATTATATTGATGGTAGTGGGAATAGTGATAAACAGAGGAATAAATAATAAAGCGAAAAGAAGGGCAATGGTCCCCTCTGATTTGGGTAAATAAATAATTAATTGTTGCTTGGATGACACGGCTAAAGTTTGAAACGCATAGGAAAACAAAAGGACATGGATCCGCTACCGATACGACACTTGTTTCTGTTGTTTCTGTCACGTATCGGGTCTCAAAATACAGAAATAAATAAACTATAGAGATCAGCACGATGAGACGATCAAAATAGTACACAAATATTAGTGATACGATCATCCTATCAAAATTCGATATCCTGTATCGAAAAATGCTGCAAATTTGCTAAAAATAAGATAACAGGGCAATAGTAGTCCAAATTTGATGAAATGGAATATGAATTCTCACTTAGAAGATGATTTACAAATTTATTGTATAAAAATATTCAGGTTTGGAAAATATTTGCTTATCATCAATTTTTAATTGATTTGGATTAAAATAAAATTTACACCAGAAAATCAACTTCCATATTATCAGATGAAAATTTGCTATGTTTTTAAATACGTATTCTTAATATTAAATTTTCTTTCCAAATTCAATAATTTAAAATTTCACAAAAATTCAATCAAATATATTATTAAAATAAATAAAAATTTACGGGTCGTTACACTCTCTCGCACTAAAAACTTTTCGTCGCCAAAAAAGGAAGGAGGTAGGAGAATAGAACAATCAAAAGAAAAATGCGGATTGAAAAACAAAATAAAACCATTAATTTAAAACCATATAAACTACACTTATTTTAAAATTAGTTTATATTAAATCAGTTGATTCCAATTCATTTTATTTAATCAATCAAATTTATTGTGTTCACATTTGATTAGTTTCATTTCCATATATTTTTATTTAATTGATTTGTTTCCCATTTATTAACATTTATTGCACAAATTTCACAACAAGATTTGTTTTACTTTACTCGTTTATTAAATCTATTTTATCAACCATAGTAAATTCCACCTCAACATTCAACTTCAATTATTCCAAACCATATAGATTTCAAATTTAGATAGACTAATATTCAATAATTTGGTTTTGTCCATTTTATTCAACTGATAAATAGTCATTCAATTTAAAATTGTTTTTCTTTCATTTTATCAACATTTTTTCAAACAAATTCATTTTTAAATTAACTTATTTAGTTTATCCATTTATCTTCAGCTAAGTTGATTCCACTAAAATTTAAGTTCACTATTCTTAAGTCTATATTTGTTCTCTTAATTAGCATTCTCCTTTATTTATCAAATTTATTTCAGTTAAAATATTTTTCCACATATACTATGTAAAATAGACATGTTATAACCGTATATTATTCAACAAATTAATTCTCTTTTTATTATTCAATTTATTATTTATATATTCCCTTAACAAAATATTCTTCTTTTGATATCCTATTGTTTATATCATTATGTATATTATCTAATTACATTCTAATTACATTTAAACTTTCTGTGTAAGTTATATAAATGTTTATGAGTGCAATTAAATACTACATAAATTTTCCTTCTTTCTACAACATTTATATTAAGCCAGATTTTAGTTTGATTTATTACTTAAGTTTCTTCTTGTACAACCCTTATTATATCCTAACATTTTAACTTCTCCCTATTTTAGGCAAGTTATACATATTAGAATGTAATTTAGTGTTATACAAATAAGTTTGTTCAAATTCATTATTTCAGGTTTGCTTAATTCCATTTATCATTTTAGATATTCCAATTATTCAAATATTTCACTTTATTTCAATAATTGAAACCATTCCTTAATATAAAACTTAAGGTCCAAATTTACGGTTTCACTTCAAACTATTCTGAAATAAATATATATATATATATATATATATATATATACACACATATGCTTGTATATTTTATAAATCAAATTATACACCAAGAAATTTTAAATCAAAACTCATTGTCCAAAACAAAAGTGTAGCAAAGCTACTAACTCGTTTCTCCACTTTGAAACTCGAAATTGAACGTCGATGATGCTACAATCATCATCAAAATTATTTTTCAGCAACAATGGAGGAGAGTATAGGTTTTAAACTTTAAAATTATTCTTTTGAAACAGTTTCCATTTGAAAATAATTTCAAATAATATATTCCAAAACTTTAAAAACCAAATTTTTGAAAATACCAGAAATTTAAATTCTTAAGTTCTAAATTTAAATTCATTTCAATTCTCAATCAATTTATAAACCATGCTTATAGTTTCATTTATCTATATTTTGTTGCAATAGTAAATGGTTTATGATACTCAAGTATTATCATTTCTAACAAACAATTCATTTAACTATTAATTTTAGAAAATTATACTTTTATAGATATATAATATAATCATACAAAATTATTTCATTTACAAATTTTGAAAACAATATTGTGTCAGTTTTCTCTATTCAAGTGTTTTGGAATTCCTATCGATAACTTTAGCCAGACGAATCGATCGAAACCCAAAATTCAAACTTAACAACTCAAGCAACACAATATAAAACATTTTATATTAATTACAAATACACTCCCTCACTCGATGATACAAGAATAGATTTTAAAATAAGGATAGAGATCCAAATTAGAGGAACCCTAATCAAAAGAATTCTAATTCGAAGATGGGCTTGAAATGAAGATAAGATGATTAAATAACAAAACAAAAAAGATGGATAGACTTATATAAATCGCGGGCGACCTTAACTAGTCAGGCTTGACTTTAAGAATAAGATCGATGCAGATCTGAGAAAGATCGACATCTAAAAATAAGTGATAGAATTTGAGCATAGCAAGTGATCGTAGCATCTAAACCGAGGATACAGAAATCTCCGGTGAATCTATGCTCATTGTAAAAGGAGTTCCCCTCTTACAAATCATTCTAACATTGGCAGAACTGCCGATTCATTACGAAGATTATCCAAAGTGGAGTTATGAGATACTCCAGAATCAAGGAAACATGAATAGGGAGAGAAAATAATGAATTTTAGAAGAATGGGAGAGTTTCAAAGTTCAAAGGAAACCGAATCAAAGAGGAAGAGATTCAAGCTCGAATGAAGGTGATTCTATAATTAAATTTACTCTATATGCTAAGTTTTGCCTAAAAATAGATCTCCGATACCACTTGTAACGGACCGCGTCAATGGGGTAATGCCCACCGTAGCATACAGCTATACCTCTCTCCCTTTACGACCAACCTCTCGACCGCACCCAAACTTACAGGGACATGTAGGAGTAAGAGTCATCCGCTCGCTACCAAACCAAATGCGAGACCATCTATCATGCTGCATCCTCCAAGTGCATAGGCAGATGCACATGTCGAACTTGAACTTCTCAAAATATCAGATTAATTTATATTTGGCAAAACTCAGCATATAGGTAAATAAAATAATCACAGAATCACAGACACAGAGTAATATAACAATATGCAGCGGGATAGATAAATAACAGAGTTGAAATAAAATACAATAGAATATACATGTACGATGTAGTCTCGAATACGACAGATGACAAATCTGAACAAAACCACTAGATAGCTGAAAGCTGAATAGATATAGATGGATCTCCAAGTGTAGCTCCAACTCCAAAGGTGAGTCTCAAATGTTGTGACACTCAGTCTGACCCGAGCGTAAACAAAACACAAAACACTTGAGTCAAAATCAACATTATTATATCAATAAATGGAACTCAAGTGAAATATCAACAAAAATACAAGTAACTCAAAGAATATTTAATGTAACCATCCTCTAAGGATCCGTGGAACTATCTACTATGTAATAATATACGCTATTATAATATGTCTATAGTAAAGTAAAGATATTAAAATAGCGTTAAGGCGTTACCCCATATCCCCTTTAACACATTTTTTATATTCCTGTAGTCTATACAATGTCGTACGCTTCCCCGTAAACTAGGGGTTTACCCAGAGGACATCACATAGGTACGGTACAAAACAAACTCGTAGAAGGCGCAATAGGGCATGTGACAAGGCACTCTAGTTAATGCCAGGGTAGATATACCATTTGCTTATCCGGACTGGTGGTAACTCATAGCAGCTACTACCGCCCATCTTGTGACATACTCCCAAATCAAAGGGTGCATCCAATCACATCACAAATGCAATAAAATGGTAACTAAGAAATGTGTTCGATAGCAGGAATGACCTTACTTGGCCTGGCGTGGCACCTGTTTTAGCCGCATCAAGCCGGCTCAGGGAGTCAGGGTCACATAAATACCATATAGAATCTTCACCAAACAATCCTACATCAGTCTAGAATCTCCACCACGTACACGGTTGTTAAAGTGGTTTTCGGCATTGGCAGAGAGTATGACAATATCCGATCCCAGACTCTTTAACAACCCAATGTTATTATAACACCGCGGTCATTTCAAAATAGTTTATACTTCAAACCAGAATATCATTTCCACTTCAAAACCATATCAATACGATATCAAATTTCACTTCAGTTGTATTCATTTCCAAAATCATAGCGCTTCAAAGTTATAACACTTCGAAACCAAAACACTTGAAATTATAACACATTGGAAATTATAGAACTTTGAAATCATAACACTTTGAAATCATAACACTTTAGAAATCGTAACACTTTAGAGAACCATAACACTTTCCTTAAAACAATTTAGATATTAATAATAGTATATAAAATAAAATATTTATAAAATAAAATAGTTTATTTAAAATAGTTATAAGTTAAAGTAGTTTATAATAAAATAATTAGTATATTAAAATAGTTTATACCGAAAATGATTTATATTAAAATAGTTTATATTAAAATAATTTATAAAGTAAAATATATAAATAGTTTTAAATATAATTCAAAATACTTTATATAATAAATAGCCTCCTCACTTTTCTCAAATCGATTCGCATCAACTCGAACTCCAAAAAATCAAATTTAAATCAAATCTCAATTCTTCAATTTCAATTTCAATTCAATTTAGTTTCTAAATAAACTATTTCGAATTATATCAATTTCAAATGCAACTTTGAAACACAAAGTAAACCATTTCAATTTCAATATATTTCAAAGCTGTATGTTTCGCATTTTCAAAACTAAATTTAAAAATTCCATTTCTACCTCAAATTTAACTTCATTATTATTTAGTTTTGAAATATCCACTAAATTAATCCAATATCATTTACATAAACCTTAAATTACATTTTTAGATAAACTAAATATTCCTTCAATTTATTTAAACTTGAAATATTCAATTTTATCATTTTAAATCAAATCAAGTTATAAAATCATATCTTTAAAGCTCAAATTAAATAAGCTTCAAATCGATTTAATTAAATAAAATTATTAATTAAATACAATTTCAAATAATTTCAAATTCATCTTCCCAACCTTAACTTATAAAATCATTATAAAATCCCTTTTAAAATATAAGTTTAAATATATACTTAACCATATTGTATTTTATTTAAATCAAACTTTACTAAATTTGAAAGCTTTTTATTAAATCTATTTTATATTAAAACTTATTCATCTCTACTACTAATAATGTAAATTCAATGAACTTTCTTCATCCGCATCTTTTTAAAATACCCAAAATGCCCTTAGTTCCACATGCACTAACATTTCCTTTATCGATTCGTAAAACCTAATTGTGTCTCTTCCAAATTCATCCACGTTCCTAAATTCAATAACTCAGAACCTAAATTTCATTCATCACCATCATCCAATCCCAAGAAATTGATTTCTTTTACTTTAGAATCAACACTGGAAGCACACCCAGCGATGTAGCGTCCACGGCATGCGATTACATAGGTCGCCAGAGATAGCTCACGTTTGTTACCGCCTTCTTTCTCTCGAAGGTACGGTTTTTTATAATTCATATATTTTATTAAAATGTTTACATGTTTCGATTTCCTTTAATTTTTGACATCGTTAATCATTATTTTTTTCCGATTGATCTGATTTGTGAAAGTTAAAAATATAATTTTTTCCATCTAATTTTTGATTCTTGAAGAAATATTGTTATAAATTAAACCATTGAATCCATACAACTTTTGACACTGTTACTCATTGGTTCTGATTTGATTTCTGAGTTTATAATGTCAAAGACGTTCAATTTTTCAATCTGATTTGTGATTCACAAAATAAGATTAAGTAATTTAATTGTCGATTTGACGATGAGTTACAACTCTACGAATCAAATTTATAACATGAAATCGATTGGTCTAGGCGATTGTCTTATTCACTCCATCTTTGTAAGTTAGATATGTTGAAATGGTTTTTTGAAAATTCTTTTTAGGTTTTTCCCATTCTTATCACATGTAATTAACAAAGCCATCCAATTTACTTTCAAACCCTAACTCATATGTTGTGAATTAAGTAATATTACTCAGTTATTTTTTGCTCTTAATTTGTCAGCACTTTTAATGGAAATGCTGATTATAGAAGCCGTTTGGTACCTATGCTAATTTTTTACTGCAAATTTGTTTCATGTTCATTATAAGTGTCCATGTTAAACTGTAAGTAATTGTAATTGATTATTTCTCCCTCCTCAAATGCATTATTTCATCTAAACTAGCATAAACTTATACTTAAGTAAAAGATTCATTTTATTTTACAGTAAATAATTGGTTTCATACCTCTGTCATTTTTTAACGCAAATTTGTTCATTTTGTTATAAGAATTTTTGTGCAATATGATAATTTTTCTATCTTAAAAGGTAACTAAATGTAATTTATTAGTGCTCCTTCCTCAAATGCATTACCTTACCAATGGGTAGATCTTAATTACAAATATCTTACCACTGTCTTTTTTCTATTTTTTTACCTACAACCATTCCCTGCAAATGTCAGTATTTACATGTTTCTCTAAGTTCCGTACATGTATATGCAGATATGCCATTTAAAAAAAGGACAATCAATAAAGAGATAATATATGGATTGTATGATTTTATTTATTTGATTCTATTTTGGATTATGAAACAGTAATAAGTTTATTTTTTATTTAACAAAGAATAAGTTTTCACATATTCTACTTTGTTAAATTATTTGAATATTTTCTCCAATAGATATGGATAAATTCTTTTGCACCATCGGTACATTTTGTGATTGAATATTTTTTTACACCATTACCACTACTTGCACCCTGTTTTTCATAACTACATGTTTTGCTATTACCGATTTTGCATTTATATAGTGGGTCCAGGACTATAGCTGAGAAACATTCAATATCTTTATTACTGATAATAAGAATTCAAAGAATAGGGCATCAACCGCGTCTTTTTGAATTACGGATTATACCCTTCGTCGATTATTCATTTTTTATCCTGTATGATTCTTCTTCACGAAACAAAAAACATAACTCTCAAAGCTTCATCGCTGCAAAATTATATAATTGGATTTTATCTCCTTCATAGACATAAATTATGTTAGCCCACTCCGATATCCGATTGAACGTTCTAACCTACAATTATCGATCGATTATAAGACAATTCAAGATCTAGAAAATCTAGATCTACCATCTCAAATTGTGATTATCAAGCGTCTCCAACTCGCCTCCATATCTTCTGATTATTGACTGAACGATTTTTGATCTGCTACAAACCAAGGTTAGATCTATTTAGGACAATGCTGAAAATCTTCGTAAAAGTACACACCAGTCCCTTTTTTGCTGCTAAGATATGGCGTTCTGCATTTTTTGTTATTAAATACTAATATGGAGACGGTAAATGTGTAATCTCGTGACCATGTTTTTTCCAGATTATACCTCACAACTCACCATATGATGATCCAATCACTAACTTTCTATACCTGAAACACTTATCATGATTATGAATGCTTATGATAGTAAATTAACTGCCAAATTTGCTTATGTACTTTACACTGTTTATGATGAAATTTAACAGAGGACACTTCCACTGTAAATATATGTTGTTTATAATGTAATTTGTTTATCAGTTGGGACAATGATATATATTATATATTGCAGTGGTATTGCTTTGTTACCTGGTATACTATAAAGGAAAACAAAGTTTAGATAGACATCATTCACAATATAATACTATCCCATCTTTTTCCTTGGACTTTTATTCATATACTTTTTTTTTGAATTACCTAGAGAACCAAGCGTCGCTTGTAAACTCTAGGGAAGTATGTGCCTGCCAAACATATACTTCGGGTACTTGTTACAGGGTTGTCAGTTTCGGGGCTCGAACTCGTGACCTTCGATCACGCAGTCCGGACCATCAACCAACTGCGCCAACCCTGTTGGCCTATTTATATACTTACTGTAACATGAGCATATATTCGTTTATGCTTATACAAAAGCCACTTACATCTTTCTTTAAATACTGCAATAAACAAGTGCTAATGTCTGTTTGTGTGTATACTGCAATCAAAAATTGTTGTATCTGTTTTGAGCAGTGGTGTACAACTAAAATAAAATGACTACTATGATTTGCTTCTGTTATGTGATATTAAATAACTCTTAATATGCATAAGATTAAGATGCATGAAGTATTGTCATTTTTAAAAAACTTTTAGTCATCTTGCCACTCTTAACTCATATTTCATTGTCGTTTGGATGTCATCTTATTTTCCTACTATTAGCATAACAAAACAATTTTTATCCTACAATTGGATAAATGATACACGAATATGTTCTTAAAAAATATTTCTTCAAAGAAGTCACAAATATCTTTGTATATGTAGTTAGGCCTACCATATGAAATAACCAAAAATGAAAGAAAAACAATGAACATACTAATAATGATATATGATGAATATATATATATATATATATATATATATATATGGGTTGATGATGTTCCCACCTCAATTTATCGTTGTTTTTGGAATTAATACCACTAAAAATCATCAATTTAAATGCAACTTGCCAACGCAATCAAAGTTGCAATGACAATGTAAGATGACATTTGAAGTGTAGCAAACTTCAACTGATTATTTCCACACATATTTTGGCCTATTTACCTATAGTAAGGGATACAACTACTGTTGAAAGCTCATTTGATAATGAAAACTCTGCATTTGTATATAGTGGAGCAGATACAGATTTTGACTCAAGTCCAAAACTACGATGGGAAATGGTAAATAAGTCAAAATAGAAGCAAAGCTGCACGAGTCAAGTAACTTAGTTCCATTTTCCATTTGTTCTCAACATAAACCTGGACATAAACAAGGAGGTAGACACTAATGTGGTGGATGCCATTGACATAGCTGCATGGAGGTAACAAATAGTTGCGGTCATTTTTGCAATTGTTTGCCACAGTGGGTTTATTGTAGCTGTTGCTATTCAAAAACAAAGAGGAAGAACATAAAGAAAAAGCAAGGAAAGAAAAGGAATTTTTTGGTAGAGGCACCGATGAAGCACCTGACATATCTCTAAAGAGAATTGAAGGTGAGAAATTGATAAAGACACGACATTTTTTTTTATAATCTTCATTTTGTTTAACTGACCTAAATAATTCATCGACCACGGTGCAGAGAGCAAGATGCCATTTATGTCCAACAAAAGCTGGAAAAGAAATTTGGCCAGTCTCCTATTTTTGTTGCGTCTACCCTTCTAGAAGTTGGTGGAATATTGAAGGGTGCTTCACCAACATCTTTACCAAAAGAAGCTATTCATGTAATTGGCCGTGGTTATGAAGACAAAACTGACTGGGTTAAAGAGGTCAGTTACTTATTTAGTATTTTTTTTTTATTTTGCTTGAATATGAATATACTGCATAAATACATAAAATAATTATCTAACCAAACCTTTCATGAATCTTAAGGTTGGATGGATCTACCGTTCAGTTACTGAAGATATCTTAATTGGTTTCAAAATGCACCACCTTGGATGGAGATTGATATACTGTATTCCTTCAAGGCCTGCTTTTAAAGGATCTGCTCCACTTAATCTTTCAAATCCTCAACATTAAGTTATTCGATGGGCTTTGGGTTCTACTGAAATATCGCCATCATGATATTTCCCTCTTTGGTATGGTTATGGTGGTGGATTGAAATGGCTGGAAAGGTTGTTATATATCAATTCAGTGGTTTATCCTTTGACATCTATTCCTCTTCTTGCCTACTGTACTTTGCCTGCTATTTTCCTGCTTATTGGAAAGTTCATTACTCCTGAGGTAACTACCATTCATAACACATTTTAACTAATAATGAAAATAAAATGTTGGTATAGAATAAAACAAAATCTATATATATGTAGCAAGAACATTTAACATTTGTTTTCCTGAAATGCAGTTGAGCAATGTGGCAAGTTTATGGTTTATGTCGCTCTTCATATGCATTTTCACGACTGCTGAACGATGATGCTTACTAACGCTGCTACCATCAACCAATCGCCGCTGCCACCAACATATACCACATTGCCTTTTCTCCTTTAGGTATGGTGAACTTAACCCTGATTTTTCTTTATATATTTTTGTTTCTTTTCTTTTTTGGTGATTTCTTCTAAAGATTAGGATGTAGTGAGATGCAAAGTTATAGGTTTTGTTAAATTAAATGAGATTTTGCAAATTTTCTTCTTGATTTATATTACTGTAAGGTAAGCCATTAGTTGAACTATTTCTCATGTCCAATGGTATAAAAAAGATTTGAGAGTTTGAATGGAGATGTAAAAAAGAAAAGTTTCTTTTTGTAAATAAAGATAAATCTACTTATTTTAGCGTCCAAAAAAAAGAGTACAAGTCAATTAGTATAAGCATTCAAAACTTAGCTTATGAACGTGAAATGCATTGCTTTTAAACTATGGTTAGCTCTGTATATTTAGCTATCTCAAAATTAACTTTTTACGGTTTTTTAACAGAACACATTTAATTTATCTTGACCACTGTTGAATCATACAAGAAAATTAGTATATATATTAGATCTGTAGAAAAATGATATATGTGACCATTCTTAAACAACCATTCCTAAAATCATTTTTGTTATAAATTTACTTTGAACCTATTAAAATATAACACCTTCTGATTTTTATTTAATTTTATATGAAATCTTATTTATGCGTATATCTTATATATTTATGCATAACCCAGGCAGCACCAACATAAATCATCAATCTTTTCATCTGGAAGTATATTTTCTTTTAATTTTGTAAACTTTGCCCTAAGAACAATATCCACATTAACATTGACAAAAGCATAGCCTCTAATATCTAAGTATTCAAGATGAGTACAACTATCAAGAATTTCGAACATGCCACTGTTTCTGAGATTTAGTTTGATTATTTGAAAGCCACGCAACTGAGGCATGTAGTCAGCTACTGCAAGGATATTGCCTTCATCGTTTTCTTGAGTATTAGAATCGTAATCAAGGTAATCTTGCTTTTTGCCGAATTGGGATAGGTTCATCTCATAGTTTATATATGAAACACGAATTTTATATGATAAATAGGATGACTTAAGAAAAGAACTAGAAATGGATGCACGACTATCTGTAGTTTTCTTGATGGGAGAAGGCGCGGGATAATTTAATTAGTTTGGTTGATTAAAGGAGTCAAATAACTAGAACTTTTTGAGGTTCAATCTATAATAATGTAATTTGGTTTCAAAATTTTACATAAAATTATAATGGAGTATGTTTCTTTGATATATCATATGCGTAAATGTTACAGTATGGAATAAAACCAAATAGGTCTTTCCAGTTTTATTATTGATTGGATTGAAATTTTGGAAGTGTGTTCCTGTTATCCACATAGTCTCCCTCCATGACTTCTTCTGACATTAGCTGTTGTTTACTATTTTTCATATAAAACAAATTTTAGATTTGATTTCCGTACTTATTTACTTAGAGTAAGTTAAATGATTATGTGAATTGCTGAACAGAAAAGAAAAGTGGGAAGTAAGGGCAATTTGAATCATTTCTTTTCATAGCTAGAGGTTGAAGTCAGTAATAGGTTGAGCTTAAATTGAATTTCTGCCTACATTGATCAACAAATAATTATATGCCAAGCATTACCTTGCAGCTATTAGTTTCAATCATGTTTTTTTTGAAAATGATGCGTCAGAATAAAAATTTTCTGAAGTGCAAGTAACCGATTACTAAAAATATGGTTTAAAGGTTGTTTTTACTGAAGAATGTATTTTTAGAATTTTGAAGCAACAATCGGGAGATAAATCAAGTTTAAATATGAATGTGGTATTGAATGGATCATGCAAATAAAATTTTCATGGTAGTGAATAGCTAATATTTCAACATGTCTTATTGCAATGTCAGTTTGTCTCAAAATGTCTCAAAAAGAAAGAGACCGAAGTTATACCAATAGCAGAATTAATCTATGCATTATACATCACCTGCTCATGTTGAAACTTCAAATAACATCAGAAAATTTTGATGTTGCCTTGTCCACACAAATTATCATAAAACGTATTTCTGATGTAGTGAAAGATTTGAGGCTTTGTTATGACTCTGCTGCATCAGATGGTACTTGTGACCGTAAAGAGTTACTCAACTTTCAAAAACCCTGGTAATCATTATTGGTATGCTTGGACTGGACTTATGATTTACTTAGCTTTATTTGGGATCGGTCTTCTCCTTTCTTAATAGTCATTGTATGTAATAAAAGAAGTTGATTGTTGGTATTTTGTAGTAAAATACGATTGTGTTTTTTAGCATTACTTGCATTGTATTAGAATGTAATGTTTCTCTTAGTTCATTAATAATACTGATGGATAATGAATATTGGTTTGTCCCATATGAGTTATAGCGCTATCTTACATTGAATTTTTTAATCAGTATACAGAATTAGTAACACATGCATTTTTCAGTTTTAAATCCTTTTATCGTATTCCTAATGTTGAAACAATTTTTTGGTATTTGATTCTATTTACGTGGTCCTAAGTATATTCATTCTAATTTTCTAGTGAAGATTAGAACTATAAAACTATAATATGAAAATAAGGCTTAGTATATAAAATGTTGCACTATACAATTCTGACACTATCCTCTTTGTTTAGTTTTTTTTATTCTTGGTACTAATCCATTCTGCCATCAAATGAATTAATCATTTTTTACTGGAACCTGCAAGAACTTGATGGCACTGTTGGAAGTCTGATTGCTGTAACATAGAAAGTTATCAACGTCTGAACCAATAACAACAAATATAGTATAAAATATTATGTATAAACTCTAAATACCCAATTTATTAGATGCAAGCCAATATGTGTATTATCCTTTATTTACCGAGTTTTTCACCATACAAATTTGCTTTCTTATGAGAGTGATTCATTTCTCTCAAATTTCGTATTCACATCAAACATATTTGTTATAAATGATAATTTAGCGATTTATAAATATTATAAAAATTAGTCTTCATAAATATATTTTACACTATCCAGTTCCTAAACTTATATACATAACCCACTAATTTTTTAAATTGTGCGACTAGTAATGTCATAATTTATGAGTGTGGCCTAGTTTATTGATTATAGAGAAAAAACTAAATACACAAAAATAAAGAAAATCCTCCATATCCTAAACAAAAAATAAAAAAATTAAATGGTGAAGTGGACATGACCAAATGCAGGTCCAACTGGACGTGCATTTATACTCGCATACATAATATTTTTAAATTTAAATAAACCGTATATATATTTCCTTTCAAAACCATAGACAAAATATTTATATATGGACTAACGGTGTCTATATATAATTTTCTATCCTATGGTCAAGTGATATGGATATCTATCATTTCAATCCGTAATTTAAATATATACGGGTATATAACATTTTAACCTGCAATTCCAAATTCAATTCAAATAAAAATCGCTTGAGTTTATCATTTCAACCCATAACAATTTTCTTCTATTCTACAGATCGTTCGGGTATGTATCATTTCAACCCATACTGAATTCTATACTAAATGGGAACTTGCAGAGTGATAACAGCTATGATAATAATATAACAGGCATATATCATCAATATAAATAACAGATAATGATGCCAGATGTCACATGTGAACAAATACATATAATAGCATATATAGCAATGTAAATAACTAACAACGACATATTTCAATTGTGGTTTCAACTGAAATCGAATTTAATATAAATATACGAACGTTAATCGTGAGTGATTGCTCAACTTTCGAGGCTAGTGATGAACGATAATGAGGTGAGTTACAAATCCAAGCATGGATTCCAAAGCAAAGCAAGATTAGCACGAATTTAACATCCAAGCTGATAAATAGGAATTGATGTAACAAAATCAAATTAGCTAAACTGATCTAGAATGGAAATAAATGTATCTGAAATACGAAATATATATATTTTTTAAACTCAATATTAAAACTTTTAATATTAAATTATTACAAACATATATACATACCTACTTCAAAACAAATACTTTAAAAACAGATTGACATTGAAAAATACTTTAGATATATTACACACACATATATAAAAGCTATATACCATTTTTTTCAATGATAAACCATACTTCTCTTTGTTTGTATATATATACTTTTAAACCATATTAAAACATAACCAAATCTAGAAACATAAAAAATGTGTATAGCTGACATAACAATATGTGTGTCTATATATATACCAATTCAATGCCCAATAGTTTAGACAAACCCATATAACCATATATATAATGACAACATATAGCTTGCATATACTTCATTAACATAGTATAACAACACTTGAAAACTTCGTGCATAAATACATTCTATACTTTATAAACACTGTCTTGCACATAGTTAATAATATATGCAACAAATCATTGCAAGTAATATTGTTTGTAAATTTTATAAAACTAACAAATATATATAAACTAATGTACGTCCTTTGTAATATATAATTCACATACTTCATAGAGATGAGCGCTAGTAGTACAATAAACATAATACTCCTTTATATAATGTATACAGTAACAAAAAAATCTACATAATATATTTTAAACATATGCACTACGGGTTTAGCTACATATGTGATGTAAACAGCTTTATGTATTTTCTTATATTATGAACACTAAACTTAAAACTTTATATATAGCTAACAAAAATATATATTAACTTATATAAAATATATATTTATAAAAATCAAACCAGTTATATTTATTATATAAACATACAATAGGTAGATGAAATGGAATGTATTAAACTATATTATATGTATAATATAAAAGCCGCAAAAATTCTATACTTAAAACAATATTAAATTTGAAAACAATATATACAAAAGTATGTATACATTTATAATATAAGATAGAAGTGTGTGTCTACACACACACACACAATGCAAAGCTAGGTGGAGGAGCCGTGAAAGGAGGGAGGAGGATGGAATTTGTAGGCAGGCGCAAGGTGGAAGCTTGAGGGGTTGGTGGTCAGTGCGTGGTAAGGCGTGAGGGAGGGAGGCGGAGATGGACAAGATGCTAAGTTTGGTTATGGTGATGGCAAGCACAGTTGGCGGGACAGGTTGGCTACCGTAGTCTGTGGGGAACTTGTGTGAGTCCGTATCTTCGGTTGCTCCAGTTGGTGAAGGAAACAGGCTTCTACTCGCATAAATTTTGTTTTATTCCTCTTTTTATTTTTTTTGATGGCAGAATGAAGAATGAAAATGGACAGGAAGGAAGATTATGAACCAGAAATATGTTAAAGGTAGTGGGATTAGTGATAGAAAGGGGAATAAATAATAAAGCGAAAAGAATGGCAACTGTCCCCTTTGATTTGGCTAAATAAATAAAATAGTTAATTATTGCTTGGATGACACGGCTAAAGTTTGAAATGTAAAGGAAAACAAAAGGTCACGGATCCGATACCGATACGACACTTGTTTCTATCGTTTTTGTCACATACCAGGTCCTAAAATACATAAATAAATATACTACAGAGATCAGCATAACGAGACGATCAAAACATTACACAGATATTAGCGATACGATCTCCTATCAAAAGTCGATATCTGATATCAAAAAATGCTGCAAATTTGCTGAAAATACGATAAATGGGGAAAAATTTGATGAAACGGAAGATGACATATCACTCAGAAGATGATTTAAAAATTTATTGTATAAAAATATTCAGGTTTGGAAAATATTTTATTATCATCAATTTTTAACTGATTTGAATTAAAATAAAATTTACACACTCAAATAAACTTCCATATTATCAGATGAAAATTTACCATTTGCTACGTTTTTAAATATATATTCCAAATATTAATTTTTCTTTTCAAATTCAATAATTTAAAATTGCAAAAAAATTCAATCAAATATATTATTAAAACAAATAAAAATTTATGGATCGTTACAACTATTATCATTTTGTACCAAAGAATTTTTATTTCGAAGAAATCTGACTTATAAATCATTCTCTTCATTGGTGTGAAGTTACGGGTCGAAATTTACGAACTGCCACTACGCGACAAGCTCGATTTTGACCAATTTTGTGAATTGCTACGGAACTTGTCTGAAACACTTCAAATTTGTTTTAAACCTTGTTTTAACTATTTTTACTTATTTAAAATCATTAAGAGGCTAAATAACTTTCATACACATATTTGTATGGATTAATTCTCATTAATTAACTATGGTTAATTATTAATCATTTCTCTTACTATTTATCAAATAAGTGATCAACCAAATAAACAATTACATAATCAACCAATTTGCAGCCAAGCTATCAAACATTTAATCATTCAACATATTTAAACTTTTCAATCATTATACTTGAAATAAGTTATGGATTAATTAGTAAATATGAGTACTCACCTTTAACCAAATTGTTTAACTTCCTACCAACATTCATATGTAACAACACTTCACTACATCTTCTTAACTACACCAAATCTTTTCCGTAGACTTTCCTTTTGATTCCTGCAGCACTTCCTTCTCTTTTTCTCGTTTTGGAGCTTCACATACTTGCTCCTCCTTCTTGATAGGCTCAGCCACACCTTGATCCTCTTCTTCATCCATCATTTCTTCACTTCTTAGATGCTAAACCATGTTTTAATGGTATTCTAAGGTGTTTGGCAAAGTTTGGTGGTGTCTGACTTTGTTTAATATGGTTTTGAAAAAGTTAGTAAGGAAATGGAAGGGAAGAAGAATCCATTAAAGAGAGCTTCATGGAGGAAGAAGAGGAAGAAGGTAGAAATAGTGTGCAAAAAAAGTGAGAAAGTTGTTGGTATTTATAGAAAAAGAAAGGAAGTGGTAAGTTATCAGAATATTCCTTTACCAAATTTCCAAAATAACCTTACTTACTTCTTAAGTAGCCATATTTTTTTCAACACTTAATATCAAATTTCAAGTCATCACTTTATGTTATTTTCACTTTGATATTATGTAAAGAAAGTAATAATTATTTTTCTTTGATTTGATGTTTACTTTATGCTTTGAAATGACATTTTTGTCTTTTTGTTCTTACTTTTTCTTAATTATATTCTAGAATTTTATAAGTATGTTTAGTAAAAGAAACTTGATTAGCGAATGAATTAATACTTATACTATTTGAATATATGTTCCTATATAAAAAAATAAAGGTGTGATGACGTTGCAACAACTTTTAATCGACAAAATGTCATTTTCGACAAAATATTTTCCGGTTACCATTTGCCAGTTTAGTTAAAATATTTATTTATGTAAACCAAATTTAAAAATAAATTTTTATAATGGTGTTTAAAAATATAAACACTCATAAATTAATTAAAATAATTTATTTAACCATTGAAACTTTCTTTTTTGAAATCAGTATTTTGTCACTTTTATTGATATAGGTAAATGTTACTATTTTTGTGTACACTTCTTTTTATAAATCCTATTTAGTATTATTTGAATCATATAACACATATTTTTAAATAGTATATTTTAAAGTGGTAAAATTCTAGGTTGTTACAATTCTTTGACGACGTTTAGGGCGAGGTATGGATCTGATAAATAGAATTTTCAGAGAGCATTTAGATACATTTGTGTTGGTCTTCATAGATGACATTTTAATATAATCCAAGGATGAGGAGCATGAAGTTCATCCTAGAGTTATTCTCGAGACGTTGAGAGAGCATCAGTTGAAGGTTAAGTTTTTGAAATGTCATTTTTGGAAGAAGGAAGTGAAGTTCCTTGGTTATGTCATCTCAGAGAAAGGGTTGTCTGTAGACCCAACTAAGATTGAGGCGGTGAATAATTGGAAGAGACCCGACATGGTGACCGAGATAAAGAGCTTTCTTAGAGTGGCTGGATATTATCTAAGTTTTATCAAGGATTTTTCATGGATAGCTGCACCGATGACCAACCTTACGCTAAAATATGTGAAGTTCATATGGACTGATAAGTGTGAGGAAGCATTCAAGAGCTTGAAACACTTATTGGCCCATGCGCCGGTGTTAGTGGTTCCGAAAGGGAATATGGATTTAGTTATTTATACTGATGCGTGTGGAACTGGATTGGGAGATGTGTTGATTTAAAAACGCAAAGTGATTGCTTATGCTTCTAGACAGCTCAGACCACGCGAAGTTAGGTATCCTACACATGATTTGGAGTTAGCTGCAGTTATACTTGCTTTGAAGGTGTGGAGGCATTATCTTTTGGGAGAGAAATTTGAGCTTTATATGGATCATAAGTCTTTGAAGTACTTATTCTCTTAGAAGGAGTTGAACATGAGACGCCGAAGATGGCTAGTGTTTATTGTTACTTATGACTTTGGAATTGAATACACACCCAGAAAAGGAAATAAGACGGTGCTTGCACTCAGCTAGAAACATTGGAATGCAATATTGGCTATGATTGCCGAGTGGAAAGATTTGGAAGCAATATTAGCTTGTAGTGTGCAGTTTAGATCCGAGGTAGGTTCAAGTGCAGAAAGCGCTATGCTGTCTTGTTTAGAAGTTCGACCAGTAATGATTAAGAAGATAGCTTCTAAACAGGAGGAGGATCTTGTTTTGGCTGAATGGATCAGAAGTTTGAGGGAAGAAATGGAGACCGATGACCTAAAGGATTTCAGTCTTGAACAAAATGGGTGGTTGAGGAAGAAAGGAAGGCTATATATTCAAAATGTAGAAGACATGAGGAAGGAAGTTTTGGATGAGTGCTATCGTTCGAAGTTCACTATCTATCCAGGAAGAATGAAGATGTATCGGGATATGAAGAGAAATTTCTCTTAGAAAGGTATGAAATGGGACATTGGTTTGTGTTAAGTAGTGCTTGAATTTCCAACAAGCAAAGGCTAAACACCAGAAGCCTAGTGGATTGCTTCAACCATTAGAAGTTCTATTATGAAAATAGGATTCTATGTCCATGGATTTTAATGATGGGTTGTCGAGATCTAGTAGAGCAAATGAATGCATATGGGTCATAGTGGATAGACTGACTAAGAGTGCCCATCTCATTCCGATAAAGTCAACTAGGATGGCACCTATTTTGGGAAAGTTATTTATAAAGAATGTAGTTAGACTACATTTGATTCCTAATAGTATTGTCAGTGATTGAGATTCTTTGTTTACTAGTGAGTTCTGGATAAGTATACAGAAAGCATTAGGAACCAAGCTCAACATGAGTACTACTTACCATCCACAGACTGATGGGCAAACAGAAAGAGTTAACAAAATCTTGGAGGATTTGTTAAGAGGTTGTATATTGGATTTTGGGGGATCATGGGTGGAATATCTTTACCTAGTCGAGTTCTCGTATAACAATAGTTATCTGAGTAGTGTTGTGATGACACTGTTTGAAGCTTTATATGGAAGACCCTGTAAGTCTTTTGTATGATTCGTTCTTGGAACAGATTTGGTAAAGGAAGCCACGAAGAAGATTGAGTTGACTCGAGTTAGGAGAAGAAAGATCAATCTAGGTAGAAATCGAAGAAGGAAGGATTTGGAATTTTCTATTGGAGACTATGTGTTTATTAAGGTTACATCGATGAAGGGTGTGATTAGATTTTGAGAATAAGGAAAGTTAGCACCTAGATTCATTGGTCCTTTTCGCGTTGTAGAGTGGATCGGGAAATTCGCTTATAGAGTAGAGTGTCCGAGTAGTTTAGCTGGATTCCATGATGTTTTCCATGTTTCTCATCTTAGGAAATGTGTTAGAGACGCAGAAACTACCATAGCACCTATAGTGTTAGAAGAATAGTAGTAGAACCGGATTTGACCATAGTCAGAAAGCCAATTCAGATTGTGGCTAGAGATGAAAAGAAGTTAAGGTTCGTCAAGTTAGTAAAGGTTCAATGGAGTGACGATGCTAGAGATTGTACTAGGAAGACGGAGAGCAGGATTAGAGACACTTACCCTGATTTGTTTGATGATATGTTTTACCCTTGATTGTTTGGTAATGTACCTTATCGTACTTTCGAAGACGAAATTCTTTAAGGTGAGGAGTTTGTAACACTCCTTATTTTTATAACATTATTTAGAATAATTAATTGGGTAAATAAAATAAAATAATGTAGAGGTTAATAAGTTGATAATTGACTAGCTAAGGGTAGCCGTGCCAAGTTAGTGTGTTAACTATGATGAAGCAGCCTAAGTTAAGGTAGTAGGAAATAACAAGGGAAATTGATGTGCATGTAAATGTGCATACATTTACATCCATACTTTACTATTTTTATTCAAAAAATTGTCATATTTAGGTATCTTAACATGTTTAAAACCAAAAATAAATTATTTTCACATCATCATATATTCATCTACATATAGGGGCAAAATAATCAATTTGTTCTTGTGTTAATTTGGGACTTTTTACAGGGACATTTTTCATAATTTTTATAGGAATTTGGATGCATATGAAAGAGGGTTTATGAAGATATATGCATGCACAAGAGAATACAAAGAAAGAAAGATGGAAATAATTCAAATACATGATCATGGAGGACCCTACCTGCTTACCAAAATCTTCAATTAGAAGCTAATGGAAAACTAAGTAAGGTTAAAGCTTCATGAATATTTGATGATGGATTAATTAAAGCCTAATGGTTATTTGGTGGTTACACTCCCTATAAGGGCATTTTGGAAAGTATCCTAAAAATTGAATTAGGGTTTTATGCATGTATAAATAGCCCTCTTATGTACATGTAAATATCTTTTTACTCTCATTTTTACTTAGGAAAATTATGAAGCAAGTTGTACGCTCAAAGTTACGTAAGTAAAAATGGCTTCTTAGCCTCTTTCTCTTTTCTTTTCTACATGCTTCACTTTACTTTTATGCTTATGTTTATTTCTATGCTTTCTTTCATTTCATGTTCATAGATTAGATTTACATCTATGCAATTAGTTTAATGTTATTTCATGCAAGTAGTTAATCTCTTTTCTTTTAATTAGTTTCTACTTCTCATTGCTTTCCAATGTTGAAACTTACATGTGTTGATATGATTACACATATGAGTAGCTAAACCCCTCTCTAACTCTATTTAATTTCAACATTTCGATTATTTATGATCTTTTTTATTTGTGCTTCATGAAAGTGAATTTTGATGTAAGTTTATACAAGTGGATTTGATAGCTTATGTTGCATATGCAAATGAGTTATTCCTAGTCAACATAAACACAAATTACAATCAACATTTGTTAATTGGTTTTCGAATTTGAAATGAAAGTAAAAACAAAATTTGATGATTTATATTACTACTTACAATAGTTAACAGATCATACTTAAAATAGATTTTTCATTTGCTTCATTTTCATGAGAATTGATTAGTGGTTTGTTTGTTGTATTATAGTATTATGGTTAAAGTTATGTTAACTAATAAGATAAATAAACCATACTTATGATAAATGCAACATTTATGTCACTTAACATCAAAAATAGAGATCATAGATTGTATGTTTGTTAATTTACATAAATATAAGAGTGGATTTGGCTCTAAATTGTTTTCTAATCGCATAGTTCTTTTAATCCCAATTTCATTCTAAGTTTTAGCTCCATTTTGTGTTATTTAACAATCCACTCTCATTTTGGTCTAATTTGATTGATTTGAAAGTTTAAAATCTTAAAAATTCCCTAGGGATCGATCCGTAATCGCCACGTACTAAAATTGTACGCCGTGTGCTTGCATTAAAATTTAATTCAAAATATATCAGCATTTTCTAACTCGATATAAAATTTGTCGTTAAACAAGTTTTTGGCGACGTTGCCAGGGAATGGTTTTGATTTTGATTTTCTATTTTTCGAATTATTTGTTGTTTGAATTTTGTGTGTTTTTATTTTATGTGTGTTTGCATTAAAATTTTTTTTGTATGTTTGTGTGATTGTTATTTTCAATTTTGTTTGTGTGCTTGTTTTTGTTCATGCGCTCTTGCATTTGCATATTAAAAAAACATACACAAATACATTCAAAAAGAGAAAAAAAATATCTTTTATTCCACTCCTTTTTTTACATTTTTCTTTGTTTTACATTGCTTTTACAATTTATAATTTAAAAAAAATAAATAGAAACTCTGTTACATTGCCCATGACCATCTTCTTCGATACCGCTCATCTCTACTACAAACTGCATATCACTACACTGTGCATATCCAACCCTGTGCATATCAGTTCTTCACTTCATACCACTGATACAAACACGGCAAACTCATCAATTTGACTATTTCTTAACTCTTCCAACCGACAAATAGCTTTCATTTTACTTACCACCTCCAACCAGCCCTTAACTCTTGCTACAACAGTCATCTTTAGCTACAACTCCTCCTTACCTCTACGCATCATTTCAATCACCTCTTCCGTTTCCACTTCCTTGCAACAACCGCTTCCTCCCCAATCATCACGCAATTCGACAACTTGAAGACGCTACAAACCATCGTTACCCAACAAACATCTCACTATTCTAACACTCCATACCACTCAACCATCATCTACCAGTTCCCTTCTCCGTGAACAAACATTCCATCACTCATTACTCTTCACCATACCTCTGCTTCACAGTTTCAAACCATACAACATACAAAAACCTCCCTAACCACAAAATCAACAACCACCGCAGACAAATTCACTTGTCGTCTTCACTTTATCACAAAAACTGCACTACATCCATCAACATCCACATCAAACAAGTTCTAAAAGCACTACATCCATCAGCATCACAATATCCAAACTCCTCTACTCCCATAGTCACTTCTCAACATTCTTACTGCAAACATTCGTCGGTGTCGATCACAAACCACAGTTCACTGCAGATAGCAGTAACACCCTTCCTTACTTCACACCCTTGCCACAATCACAGTCCCAACATTTTAAACAATTCCCCGACCAAACAGTGCAGTGCATAAAACTTACATCACCCAACTCCCCCTACATAACCTCCTCTGCATACTCCTCATCGACCAGCCAACAAAATCCAAAAAAAAGCCTCTCCGCTGCTGTAATTCCAAGCTTCCTGAACATCGCGACTTCATTGCTGACCTCCAATCCCCTGCTCGAACAAGCTTCCATAAACAACCCACCAACCTGCAGTTGCCTCATCAATAACCCATCACTGCTCAAATAACTGCAGTCGCTGAACATTGCCTTCTCTACATGAACAAACTCACATGGAAATCGAACATCCTTCGTGACCAAGCAACTAACTCAATCGCTCGAACTTCTCCATCGCCAGCATCGTTACCTACGTGCGACCCAATTCAAATAATCCAATCATCTCCTGCAACCACACAATCAACCACAACCATACGCCCTTTGAATCGTGATTTTTTCTTAGCAATTTGGTATTTTGATTTTCTTTGATTTCGTTTTTTTTTATGAAGGGAGAACGATTTGAGTGATAATCAATTTAAGGGTGCCTTTTGTTTGGGCCGGGTTTGTTTATTATTAGTATTATATTTTTTGTTTACTTTTTTTTAACCATCTTTCTTTCTATTCCTTCTTCCTTTTAAAAAAATTTTGGGTTAAAACTATCTAAATTAAAAAAAAAAAATTGTTTATCTTTTAGTTTAGTATAGTTTTATCTTAAAATAATAATAATAATAATAATAATAATAATAATAATAATAATAATAATAATAATTTGTTTTGTTTTAACTTAATTTGTTTTGTTTTCGTATCGTTTTAAGTTTCTTCATTTGATATATATATATATATATATAAACCTTTCGGAAAAAAAATATTGTATTTTTCTTGTTCGATTCGACTTTTAGGTTGCAAAAGCAAAAGTTCAATAGGAAAAACTCTTGCCAAAAATAAATGCTTTGCCTTCCTTGCTAACTAAAAATATGCCGCAAAAAAAATTGCTAATAATTCCACACGCTCTGGTATCATATCATTTTCTCTTATTTTTAATTGAATTGCATTGTTGGTTGCTTGCATTTGCATTTATATAAACAAAAATTCAAAATCCAAAAAAAAAACTTCATTTTAGTTGCATTGTAAATTCACGTTTAATTTTTGTTTTGTATTCGTCTAATCTTGTTTTATATTCTAAAGGCAATACCACAGTTCACATATGGTGAGGGATTTCATCACCCTTTCATTAGCCCATAAATGGAATTTCATCGTAGAATTTGACTAATAATAAAGATTAGACATTCGACTTAAGGGTGTCGCGATCTCATTTAAGGCTTAATTGTGTCTTCATGATTGTTTTTTTGAATAATTTTATTTCTTGGTGTCTAGGCTACGGCAAAGTAATAACCATTTATAAATATTACGGTGATTCGTAAATATTATATTAGTTATTCCTGTAAAGGTACTTAAACTTTTAGTTGCATTGCTACGGTGATTCGTGGTGTTTCGATAAACCATGCCCATTACATGGCTGAGAAATATTTTTGTTGATTTAAGACAAAGTGTGATTATACAATTTTGGGTTTGGAGCTACTAAGGACAGAAAATTGTAATTAAGTCCTTTGCATTCATTTACTTGCATTAGTTATGTAACGACCCAGAATTTTTAGTAATTTAAATTTGAGTATTTAATTAATTTTAAATATTTATAAGTGAAAATTTTAAGTTAAATAATTTATTTCTTGAATATTGGATTTAATTGGTCATTTAAATCGATTAATTAATAGTGAAATTCCACAAATAATTAAATATTGGGTTAAATATGATTGAAAATGGTTTGGAAAATTTTGTTATATCATATTAAAGTTATAGAAATATTTTAGAACTTGTAAAACTGAATTTGGAGTTAATTTGTAAAAATTGAATATTTTAATATTTAATTATCGACTGAAAAATAGCCAATTTTTGAACAGTCTCGGAATTGAACGAAACGAGTTCCATTGGATCCGTAATAGTTAGTTATTATCGGATTTCAAATTTCGTAGCAAACGGAGTTGTCGTTTGACCGTGGCAGCTCGAAAGGCATCGATATCGTTTTAATTTTAATTCGGCGAGTTAAAATAGCCATTTTTCAAACGGTCTCGGATTTCGACGAAACCAGTTTCATCGGATCCGTAATGTGATATTATTGCAAGATTTCAAATTTCAAGTCGATTGGATTTGTCGTTTGTCCGGTACAAGCCAAAACACCTAGAAATCGCTTAAATCGGTTTAAATTTAAATCGACTGTTTATTGCCGTATCTCACACATACGATGGAATTAGCTTCCGAAACCTATTCCATTGTGTCCGGAATGTGGAAAAACCTTAGGATCGCCTGGCGGAACGCGTCGTTTGGAGTTCGTTTGCAAAAGTGTCAATTTGGGATTTTTATTATTTAAATAATAATTGTATGTGGTTATAAATGCAAATTTTCACCAAAACCCTAGCTCATCATGTTTATGGCCGGCCCTAATTATTCAAAGGCCAGAAATCACCCAACTTCCACCTCAAATCCACACCAATCCGTCGACATTTTCCACGAACTTTCTAAACGGAAATCGAAGAGCACGCTGTGAACTACAACTTCAACGGTCGAGATCGAAATTGGAGCAACGAGGAGTGGGCGAGGGGCCCGCGTTCTCTGGTGGCTGCGCACGCAACCCAAGGAGGAGGAGAGGGCCGAGCTCCACTCCAGGGCAGCCGAGCATGGCTCTCACGTAGGCGGAGGTGGTGGCGCTCCCTGATCGACGAATAGGCGAACGTTGTGGTCGGAAAATCAAGCCCTAGTTCAAGCTTGGTGGGTTCTTTGTGCGTTCACTACCTGGGAAGAAACATACGTGCGTGAGGAAGGGGGGGAGAAGGAAGATGTGCGGCCACGATCTGGTTAGGGTCTTGTAAAAGAAATTGGTAAATTATTAATTATATTGACGATTGTACAACGTTTAAAATGCAATATCTTGTTCATGCGAGGTCGGAATTGCACGAAATCAGTTGCGTTGGAATCGTATGATCGAGCACTTCGCGATGCAACCAGTTTGGAGTCGATTGGAGCTCGTTTGAATTTCGGGTAAAATTAAACGTTCGTTTAATTTTATTCGAAACGAACGCGAAAACGAAAATAAAATCAAGGTGAGAACTCCTCACTCAATCGAAAGGTTTTGTTTAAAATTTTGAATAGTTAATATTGATTGTTGATTGATTGTGCTAGTAGATATAGTAGGATATATACTATATATAGCGATATATATATATTGGCATATGTATATATCGGATTTGATTTCCCGCCTCGTATAGCGGATGAGACCCTATTGCGCCGTTATTAAGCGGAATATTTATAAAATCCCATATACCGCGATATTCCACCTTGAAGTGGAATTGGTATTGTGCTAACGTCTGTGGATGCAGGGTAACAGGTTGGAGGAATCCAACTGGATTCCTCACATATTTATTTGTTTATGAATATTATGTTGATTGTTGATAATCATATTGATATATGACACTTATTCCCGTGATTGACCATCTGATGTTGTTGCATCATCGGATTCAAATTTTTAAAAATTAAAAATAACGGTTTTGAATTTAAAAAGGGGTTTTAAATCGATTTTTCAAAGAATATGGTTTATTAAAAATTTTGAATTGATTAAATTTTAAAATAAATAGATGGATAAAATTTTATGTTTTAAAAATTTTTATTTTTATAAAATATAACTTAAAAGAAATTTTTAACAATAATAGGTTTTTATAAAATAGTTAAATTTGGTTTTTGGGGAGTTATTATTATTAATGGTTTATATAAAGGATTTTATAAATGGATGTTTTTAAATTAAATTTATTGAAGTTATAGAATAAATTTAGAAAGTGTTAAGTTGATGTATAACATGAATTTCACTAGGATTTATAGATTAATAAATGTGAAATTTATAAAACGAATGGTTATTGGAAATTTTAAGTTTTATAAGTTATTAACTTATAGAAATGGATTTGGGCATTAAAAAGGGGAATTTTATAGAAATTGTTAATAAATGAAGATTTCATTAGTTGAAATTATTATAAACCATAAAGAAATCTTGTAAGTGATAAGATTTTAAATTGGTGAAGTTCAAAGGAACGATTTGGTAAATAAATAATATTATAAGTATTTAACTTACAATATGGCTTTTGGGTATGAAACTGGGTTATGTAAATTGCATCGGATTAATAAAGGAATTTATAAAATTGGGGTTTATAATAGAAATGGAATTTATAAACTATGTTTATAAATTTGAAATCCATCGAATTTGATAAATTGAAATATGGGAATTTGTTAAGTGGGCTATATTCACTATTTTGAATATTGAATAGATTATTAAATAAAATGGGTTTGTTTTTGGGAAAGGAATGTTTTAAATGGAATTTAAAACGAATTAAAGGTGTTTTAAAATGTATTGAGTATTGAAAACATAGATTTCAACATTGATTGTTGAAATAGAAGTTTTCGAGAAACAGAAGGGGATAATTTGTATAGTATTGGATTTATATATCTATTTTTTTATTTCAAATCCATATACTAGTGTTTTTGGGTTGTCGTAACGATGTTTTACGCAACATTCGTTTTTAACCCAAATAAATGTGAATAAAGGAATGTTTTCTTAAAGAGAATGGAATAAATACTTAACTGTGATTTGAGTATATGGAATATTTTCAAATCGTTGAAAATAAATAAATTTGTGAATTACTTATTTTTAAAATAAGCATGGGAATGGTTTTCTAATATGAAATGGAACAGTTTTTGTGAATTCACCTTTAAGGTAATTGAAAGCAAATAACTTGAAATCGATTTGGGAATCGTATGCTAGTAGATGCTTGGAATTTAAATCCACTTTGGAATTTATATATA
This sequence comes from Allium cepa, assembly GCA_030765085.1. NCBI lineage: Eukaryota > Viridiplantae > Streptophyta > Magnoliopsida > Asparagales > Amaryllidaceae > Allium > Allium cepa. The sequence goes on along the minus strand of CM060935.1, from coordinate 53,397,648 downwards.
TGAAGGGAAATTTGTTTAAAAATAAATGTTGATTTATTTTTAAATATGAAAATATAATTTACGAATTTGGAACGTAAGTTAAAATAAATCGGTAAAGATTTATTTGGTGGTTTGAAATTTGTTTCAAAAGGTATATATGGTTAAGGTGATTTGAAATTAGTTTCAAATGGTTAAGGTGATTTGAAATTAGTTTTCAATGGTTAAGGTGATTTGAAATTGGTTTGCAAATGGTTAATGTAATTTGAAAATTGGTTTTCAAATGGTAAAGGTAAATTGAAAATTGGTTTTTCAATTGGTTAAGTGTGGAAAATTTTATCGTGAAGTGGTTTTGGTAAAGCAAATAAATTGGGCAATTATTTGGAAATTGTGTATATATATCTTGTAAAGATATTTTGGGGAATTAAATAATTTTGGAAAATTATATGGAATCTGATGATGTGGCGCATCTTTATTGATAGTTAAATAACCGACTATCAATATTTACCCTTGGATGGTATTGATTGTGTTTGTTTGGAATTGAATGCACACTTATTTTTAAAATAAGCGCTCGCTATTCGGTTTAGCCGGGAGAGGACCTTTGTGTCATATATCCCATTCCGAATATGCGATACGTCGTTTGGATTGCATTTGAAGACCGGTGTTGAAGACCGGGTATTTGTGAAAACGATAGGATGACCTATCGATTGTCTCTGCATCGTTAGCTACGATATGGAGATTTCCTTTGTGATGGGAAATTTTATCGGGATTGTGAATACCCGGATTGCAAGGGCTTCTTTGGAAGTGCCTTCGGTTCTGTTCGAACCCGGAACAGACTTGTATGGTTACGTGTCTGACATTACATTTTGAGAGATAGAGCAGATTTCTTTCAAATACATTTCTGTTGGTGGCGGAGAATTTATTCTCTTAGCTTAACACCCTTCTCTGAGACGTACGAGCTCAGAGGTTATGTAGTTGAAGGTTATCAGCGATATTTCCCAATCTGGTAATGTGGCATGCTGAGTGCTGCTGTGTGATGATCATTGGTTGATCGTTTGGATATGATCATTTGTTTGATCATTTATCTTTGTGATTATTGCTTTGGTCATCTGTGGACCCGAAGCATGGCTTTGTTACACAAAGCGTAGCTTTGTGGACGAGACTTCGTCAGGACCTCACTCCCCGGAAATGGTCGAAACAGGAATATGCGGCAAGGTTATGAGGGTCGCGCCCTTTAGGGTATGTCATTTCCTTCTGGAAAAGGGTGGTATCATGGTATGGAGCCCAGATGCTTACTCATGTTGATACACTATATATATTTCTGTGTGTGGTGTTGTTGCGAGCGCTCGGATAAAGGTCCCAAAGGACCGGGGGATGACATATTCGTGTAGTAGTTACCTAGTTACAGAGGTAACCCGGCCTTGTGTTGGCAGAGATCTAACCGTAACGTTAGTTTCTCGGGACGTCCCGCCAGAGGCGATCCCATGTGGCAGTAGGAAGTTCCTTAGCCTGACCATTTGTTGGAAATCCAATCAAAACAATACGCGCCCTGTACGGTTTTAGTTGTATAACCTGCCATGGAATGTGGCGGTAACCTGCTATTGAACATGGTAGCTATAGTAGGCATACGACGAAATGTCGTATGCTGGCTAGGATTTATATTCTACTTTCGAAATTGTTTTCTACACTATGCACTAGTAATAATATCAAAAATGATTTGATTTTCGCGTAGTAAGCATCTTTGACTATCATAAGGAGAAATCTCCTCCAATTCTGCGTTTGCATTGTGTGTGTGGCGGGAGGCCTTATGGTAGTTTCATTTTCCAAAAAGCATTGCGGATTTAAAAATTTAAATTTTCTTGTTGTTTGTTTAAAGATAAACTGTTTTGAGTTCTCACACCAGTCCCATGACTGACCTGGAGTTTATTGTTCCTTTCCTAAACTCTGGGTGCCCACTATTTTCCACACGGGCAGTCTAGAGTTAGGTTATCAGGTTATTCTGGATTCTGGAGTTGCTGTGCAGATGTTGGAGGCGAGCTTGGATAGCGTAGTCTATTATCTATTGGATATAGTATTCTTTCCGCTGTTTTATTGTTGTACACTCTGATGATATGATGTATTGTGATGTATATATAAAATGTATAGTTCTTTGTTTTAAATGAATGTACATTTACCTATTATATATTGTTCCGCTGCGATTGTGAGATTCTGATATTGTTTCTCGTTCTGTTACTTGTTTTCTGTTTTCTCCTCTCTTTCTTTCCTTTCTTCTTCTACCTCTTTCTTCTTCTAAAACCCTAACGGTTCGATTTTTCGGCAACGAAAAATCGCGATCGTTACATTTGGTATCAGAGCTTATGGTTAAGCGACAACCTGCTCTGTTGGGTGTTACTCATTAGAGATAGAGTCAGCAGTACTCTAGAATGAGTGTGAGTGTAATAATAGATATGAGTGCGTATTTGTTAGTGAATATAAAATTGTTTTATATTGTGATGATTGGTTTATTGAGTGGTATATGAACCTTCGTCGGCGCAGCCTCGAAAACTGAATCGAAGGGGTTCCTAAACACTTGAATAGAACAATTCGACACAATATTGTTTTAAATTGGGTAAATGAAATAATTTTACCTCGATTATATTTTATATATAAAAAGAAAATAATTTTTCAAGAATTATTGAAGTGTGTATATAATTGATTGCTTGGTTGTTGTAAATGATATATATATATATATAAAATAATTAAAAGTTGTTTGAATAAGCTAATAAAAGCAACTATTGTAAAAAGAATAATGGTATAAACCCATGAATCATAAGATGAAATTATAATTAATAATGATTTACAATTGTAAGATAATCATGTATGTATATAAGAAGTAAAAATTATATAAGTAAAAGGGTTATAAAAGTGATTTATGAATAGAAAGAAACTTTTTGAAAGAATAATTAGCATTGATTTCACTATTGTCACTGGGAAATAATAAGGGTGATGACTGCAGCATCATCAGTATCATTTTCGAGTTTCTATGTGATGGATTTGCTACAATAATGAATTAAAAATTGAAGTTTTGTTGTAATAAACCAATTTGAAATTAAAATTCAATTTGAAATTGATAAATATAAGTGAAAAAGGTTTTGAACTTATAATATAAGTTAGAAGTTGAATAATAAGTTTTATAACTTATTAAATGGGAAAATGTAAGTGAAACCAGTTATTGAAGTGGGTAAACAATAAAGTTAAGTAAAATGGAATATGGATTTAAATGTTGATATGAAGTTGTCTTAAGTAAGTGTTAAATGGAATTTACTTTAGAATTGGAAACCGAATTGGATTGATAAGTGGAAACTTAAGTTTATTTGAACAAATTATGTTAAATGGAATAGAATTTGAAATGAATTAGGAGAATACTTAAGTTGAATAGTGGAAGTAAATGTAAATAAAGTTGAAATGGAATGCAAGTTAAGTAATGTTGAAAGAATTGATGTTAATATCAAAGTAAGTGAATAAAGTGAGTAAATGAAATTGTTAAAAAGGTGAACTTAAGTTATATAAATGAAATTCAATTTTATTTGTAAAAAGAACTAGCAATTGAATTAAAGAATGGATTGAATGTTAATCAATCGAATGTAAGTAAGTTGATATGAAATGATGCATGCAAGTGTAAATTCATTTGAAAATAGTTTAATAATAGAATGAAAATCAATTGAATGTTAAACCAATTGGAATTAAAACAGTTGAACCAAATTGAATGTAAGTAAAATGGATAAAATTTGGTTGTATTGGATGTGCATTGGTTGTTATTTGCTTGTTGGTTGATTGTATGAAAATTCCTTAAGTGTTAACGAAATTGAATCTGCTAAATTGAAAGCTATGTAATTGAATTCAAACGAAAATTGGAATGCAAAGTTGAATGAAAATGAATATGCAACTTTAATAGTAAACTAAAAGTGGTATAAGAAGCATGTATTGGAAATTTTATAATTGAATTGGCAAATTGGTTTGAATATTATAATTGGATATTATGCTAGCAGGATATACAGGTTATAAAGGAATTGGGATTTTGATTTCAAAGTTAAAAAAATTTGTAACGCTCGACAAAAAGGTACGTATTTCAGTTTTTATATGAGATTTGATGATTTCCTTCTCTAGCCACTTGGCTTTCTCTTTTCTTTTTGATTCTGAGGGGCCGTAGAGCCGTTTTGTAGTCGTACCGATCTAGCCGCGCAAAGGAGACTCTGGCGAAATTTTTCGAAAATTTAGGGAGTTAGAAGATTTTTGAGAAAATTTTGAAAGTTTGAAAATTTGAATTTAAATTTAAATTTGAATTGTTGAGTAAACAATGTTGTTTGAAACTTATAATTGGAGTTGGAAAGCTAATTGAAATAATAGTGAATCTTTAATAAAAATATTTAGGTTAGAAAGTTAATAAAACTATTAGTTTTGGAAAAATAATAAACGGTTTAGGATCATTCTCCTTAACTTGTAATTTCGGGACGAAATTCTTTTAAGGGGGGAAGATTGTAACGACCCAGAATTTTTAGTAATTTAAATTTGAGTATTTAATTAATTTTAAATATTTATAAGTGAAAATTTTAAGTTAAATAATTTATTTCTTGAATATTGGATTTAATTGGTCATTTAAATCGATTAATTAATAGTGAAATTCCACAAATAATTAAATATTGGGTTAAATATGATTGAAAATGGTTTGGAAAATTTTGTTATATCATATTAAAGTTATAGAAATATTTTAGAACTTGTAAAACTGAATTTGGAGTTAATTTGTAAAAATTGAATATTTTAATATTTAATTATCGACTGAAAAATAGCCAATTTTTGAACAGTCTCGGAATTGAACGAAACGAGTTCCATTGGATCCGTAATAGTTAGTTATTATCGGATTTCAAATTTCGTAGCAAACGGAGTTGTCGTTTGACCGTGGCAGCTCGAAAGGCATCGATATCGTTTTAATTTTAATTCGGCGAGTTAAAATAGCCATTTTTCAAACGGTCTCGGATTTCGACGAAACCAGTTTCATCGGATCCGTAATGTGATATTATTGCAAGATTTCAAATTTCAAGTCGATTGGATTTGTCGTTTGTCCGGTACAAGCCAAAACGCCTAGAAATCGCTTAAATCGGTTTAAATTTAAATCGACTGTTTATTGCCGTATCTCACACATACGATGGAATTAGCTTCCGAAACCTATTCCATTGTGTCCGGAATGTGGAAAAACCTTAGGATCGCCTGGCGGAACGCGTCGTTTGGAGTTCGTTTGCAAAAGTGTCAATTTGGGATTTTTATTATTTAAATAATAATTGTATGTGGTTATAAATGCAAATTTTCACCAAAACCCTAGCTCATCATGTTTATGGCCGGCCCTAATTATTCAAAGGCCAGAAATCACCCAACTTCCACCTCAAATCCACACCAATCCGTCGACATTTTCCACGAACTTTCTAAACGGAAATCGAAGAGCACGCTGTGAACTACAACTTCAACGGTCGAGATCGAAATTGGAGCAACGAGGAGTGGGCGAGGGGCCCGCGTTCTCTGGTGGCTGCACACGCAACCCAAGGAGGAGGAGAGGGCCGAGCTCCACTCCAGGGCAGCCGAGCATGGCTCTCACGTAGGCGGAGGTGGTGGCGCTCCCTGATCGACGAATAGGCGAACGTTGTGGTCGGAAAATCAAGCCCTAGTTCAAGCTTGGTGGGTTCTTTGTGCGTTCACTACCTGGGAAGAAACATACGTGCGTGAGGAAGGGGGGGAGAAGGAAGATGTGCGGCCACGATCTGGTTAGGGTCTTGTAAAAGAAATTGGTAAATTATTAATTATATTGACGATTGTACAACGTTTAAAATGCAATATCTTGTTCATGCGAGGTCGGAATTGCACGAAATCAGTTGCGTTGGAATCGTATGATCGAGCACTTCGCGATGCAACCAGTTTGGAGTCGATTGGAGCTCGTTTGAATTTCGGGTAAAATTAAACGTTCGTTTAATTTTATTCGAAACGAACGCGAAAACGAAAATAAAATCAAGGTGAGAACTCCTCACTCAATCGAAAGGTTTTGTTTAAAATTTTGAATAGTTAATATTGATTGTTGATTGATTGTGCTAGTAGATATAGTAGGATATATACTATATATAGCGATATATATATATTGGCATATGTATATATCGGATTTGATTTCCCGCCTCGTATAGCGGATGAGACCCTATTGCACCGTTATTAAGCGGAATATTTATAAAATCCCATATACCGCGATATTCCACCTTGAAGTGGAATTGGTATTGTGCTAACGTCTGTGGATGCAGGGTAACAGGTTGGAGGAATCCAACTGGATTCCTCACATATTTATTTGTTTATGAATATTATGTTGATTGTTGATAATCATATTGATATATGACACTTATTCCCGTGATTGACCATCTGATGTTGTTGCATCATCGGATTCAAATTTTTAAAAATTAAAAATAACGGTTTTGAATTTAAAAAGGGGTTTTAAATCGATTTTTCAAAGAATATGGTTTATTAAAAATTTTGAATTGATTAAATTTTAAAATAAATAGATGAATAAAATTTTATGTTTTAAAAATTTTTATTTTTATAAAATATAACTTAAAAGAAATTTTTAACAATAATAGGTTTTTATAAAATAGTTAAATTTGGTTTTTGGGGAGTTATTATTATTAATGGTTTATATAAAGGATTTTATAAATGGATGTTTTTAAATTAAATTTATTGAAGTTATAGAATAAATTTAGAAAGTGTTAAGTTGATGTATAACATGAATTTCACTAGGATTTATAGATTAATAAATGTGAAATTTATAAAACGAATGGTTATTGGAAATTTTAAGTTTTATAAGTTATTAACTTATAGAAATGGATTTGGGCATTAAAAAGGGGAATTTTATAGAAATTGTTAATAAATGAAGATTTCATTAGTTGAAATTATTATAAACCATAAAGAAATCTTGTAAGTGATAAGATTTTAAATTGGTGAAGTTCAAAGGAACGATTTGGTAAATAAATAATATTATAAGTATTTAACTTACAATATGGCTTTTGGGTATGAAACTGGGTTATGTAAATTGCATCGGATTAATAAAGGAATTTATAAAATTGGGGTTTATAATAGAAATGGAATTTATAAACTATGTTTATAAATTTGAAATCCATCGAATTTGATAAATTGAAATATGGGAATTTGTTAAGTGGGCTATATTCACTATTTTGAATATTGAATAGATTATTAAATAAAATGGGTTTGTTTTTGGGAAAGGAATGTTTTAAATGGAATTTAAAACGAATTAAAGGTGTTTTAAAATGTATTGAGTATTGAAAACATAGATTTCAACATTGATTGTTGAAATAGAAGTTTTCGAGAAACAGAAGGGGATAATTTGTATAGTATTGGATTTATATATCTATTTTTTTATTTCAAATCCATATACTAGTGTTTTTGGGTTGTCGTAACGATGTTTTACGCAACATTCGTTTTTAACCCAAATAAATGTGAATAAAGGAATGTTTTCTTAAAGAGAATGGAATAAATACTTAACTGTGATTTGAGTATATGGAATATTTTCAAATCGTTGAAAATAAATAAATTTGTGAATTACTTATTTTTAAAATAAGCATGGGAATGGTTTTCTAATATGAAATGGAACAGTTTTTGTGAATTCACCTTTAAGGTAATTGAAAGCAAATAACTTGAAATCGATTTGGGAATCGTATGCTAGTAGATGCTTGGAATTTAAATCCACTTTGGAATTTATATATATGAAGGGAAATTTGTTTAAAAATAAATGTTGATTTATTTTTAAATATGAAAATATAATTTACGAATTTGGAACGTAAGTTAAAATAAATCGGTAAAGATTTATTTGGTGGTTTGAAATTTGTTTCAAAAGGTATATATGGTTAAGGTGATTTGAAATTAGTTTCAAATGGTTAAGGTGATTTGAAATTAGTTTTCAATGGTTAAGGTGATTTGAAATTGGTTTGCAAATGGTTAATGTAATTTGAAAATTGGTTTTCAAATGGTAAAGGTAAATTGAAAATTGGTTTTTCAATTGGTTAAGTGTGGAAAATTTTATCGTGAAGTGGTTTTGGTAAAGCAAATAAATTGGGCAATTATTTGGAAATTGTGTATATATATCTTGTAAAGATATTTTGGGGAATTAAATAATTTTGGAAAATTATATGGAATCTGATGATGTGGCGCATCTTTATTGATAGTTAAATAACCGACTATCAATATTTACCCTTGGATGGTATTGATTGTGTTTGTTTGGAATTGAATGCACACTTATTTTTAAAATAAGCGCTCGCTATTCGGTTTAGCCGGGAGAGGACCTTTGTGTCATATATCCCATTCCGAATATGCGATACGTCGTTTGGATTGCATTTGAAGACCGGTGTTGAAGACCGGGTATTTGTGAAAACGATAGGATGACCTATCGATTGTCTCTGCATCGTTAGCTACGATATGGAGATTTCCTTTGTGATGGGAAATTTTATCGGGATTGTGAATACCCGGATTGCAAGGGCTTCTTTGGAAGTGCCTTCGGTTCTGTTCGAACCCGGAACAGACTTGTATGGTTACGTGTCTGACATTACATTTTGAGAGATAGAGCAGATTTCTTTCAAATACATTTCTGTTGGTGGCGGAGAATTTATTCTCTTAGCTTAACACCCTTCTCTGAGACGTACGAGCTCAGAGGTTATGTAGTTGAAGGTTATCAGCGATATTTCCCAATCTGGTAATGTGGCATGCTGAGTGCTGCTGTGTGATGATCATTGGTTGATCGTTTGGATATGATCATTTGTTTGATCATTTATCTTTGTGATTATTGCTTTGGTCATCTGTGGACCCGAAGCATGGCTTTGTTACACAAAGCGTAGCTTTGTGGACGAGACTTCGTCAGGACCTCACTCCCCGGAAATGGTCGAAACAGGAATATGCGGCAAGGTTATGAGGGTCGCGCCCTTTAGGGTATGTCATTTCCTTCTGGAAAAGGGTGGTATCATGGTATGGAGCCCAGATGCTTACTCATGTTGATACACTATATATATTTCTGTGTGTGGTGTTGTTGCGAGCGCTCGGATAAAGGTCCCAAAGGACCGGGGGATGACATATTCGTGTAGTAGTTACCTAGTTACAGAGGTAACCCGGCCTTGTGTTGGCAGAGATCTAACCGTAACGTTAGTTTCTCGGGACGTCCCGCCAGAGGCGATCCCATGTGGCAGTAGGAAGTTCCTTAGCCTGACCATTTGTTGGAAATCCAATCAAAACAATACGCGCCCTGTACGGTTTTAGTTGTATAACCTGCCATGGAATGTGGCGGTAACCTGCTATTGAACATGGTAGCTATAGTAGGCATACGACGAAATGTCGTATGCTGGCTAGGATTTATATTCTACTTTCGAAATTGTTTTCTACACTATGCACTAGTAATAATATCAAAAATGATTTGATTTTCGCGTAGTAAGCATCTTTGACTATCATAAGGAGAAATCTCCTCCAATTCTGCGTTTGCATTGTGTGTGTGGCGGGAGGCCTTATGGTAGTTTCATTTTCCAAAAAGCATTGCGGATTTAAAAATTTAAATTTTCTTGTTGTTTGTTTAAAGATAAACTGTTTTGAGTTCTCACACCAGTCCCATGACTGACCTGGAGTTTATTGTTCCTTTCCTAAACTCTGGGTGCCCACTATTTTCCACACGGGCAGTCTAGAGTTAGGTTATCAGGTTATTCTGGATTCTGGAGTTGCTGTGCAGATGTTGGAGGCGAGCTTGGATAGCGTAGTCTATTATCTATTGGATATAGTATTCTTTCCGCTGTTTTATTGTTGTACACTCTGATGATATGATGTATTGTGATGTATATATAAAATGTATAGTTCTTTGTTTTAAATGAATGTACATTTATCTATTATATATTGTTCCGCTGCGATTGTGAGATTCTGATATTGTTTCTCGTTCTGTTACTTGTTTTCTGTTTTCTCCTCTCTTTCTTTCCTTTCTTCTTCTACCTCTTTCTTCTTCTAAAACCCTAACGGTTCGATTTTTCGGCAACGAAAAATCGCGATCGTTACAAGTTAAGACATATATTAAAAAAAGCAAAAAAAATCAAAAATCCAGATAAAAATGTAAATTTTATTTAACTTAGTTTTTAATCCAAAAAAATCCTTTTTCCCTTCCATTGAAATTTTTCAATGAAAAAAATCCAAAAAAAGAAAATCTTTTCAAAAACAAAACAAAAAATCCAATTCGCATTTTCTAAAAATAAAAAAAATCCTTTTGGTAAATATTTAAAAATTTGAAAATTCAAAAACAAAAACATATAAAAATTTGAAAATTCAAAAACAAAAACATATAAAAATTTGAAAAACCAAAAAAAAATCATACATTTCTTTTGAAAATAAATTTCACTTGATAAATATTTTTCTTCCTTAAAAAAACAAAAACAATTTTTCACTTTATTTTCCAAATCTTGTTTCATTTTCTAAAGTCGATTCTAACGTTTTTGTCTTCTCGACTTTCACTTGTGCATGTGTACTTGGACTCATGACACAACAACAAATCGTTGGACTGGCGACTCAATAACTAATTGTTTAACTCGAACAAATGATCCTCCCGAAATGGCAAACGAGAACGCCCCTCGAACTCTTATGGATAAAATCATTCCCGATAGAGGTTCTATTCCATCTTGCATCACGTTGCCCACCTACAAGTAAGCATATTAAAATTCACTCGAATCATATTGCCATGCTTCCAAATTTTGGCAATTTCGAGCATGATGACCCATACATTTCCTTGACTAAATTCGAACAAATTTGTGCAACCATTAAAATCCAACAACTTTCCAATTGACGAAATCAAACTTCGATTAACCCCGTTCACTCTTACGGGTTACGCTGAAAAATGGTTGTACAGCTTACCATCGAACTCGATTAAAACTTGGGAAGAATTCGTAAAAGCTTTATTAAAAAAGTTCTGCCCCTTGGAAAAAACGAGTAATCCGAAACGAAATTGTAAATTTTCATCAATTCAAGAGAGAATCATTTGAAGAATATTTTGAAAGATTCAAAGAGCTTTTGATAAAATGTCCACACCGTAACATCGAAAAATGGACGATTTGCCAAATCTTATACGATGGACTCGAAAACAGCTCACGAACCATGCTCGAATCAATGTGCCAAGGCAACTTTCTTGCCTAACATCACGACGATGCTTGGCAATTTCTTGAAAACCTTGTCGAAAAGTCATCCCAATGGGAACATTCGAACGAAAAATCAATTTACTCACGATCGAGCTCACACTCGATAGGATCTCCTTTGGCTTTGGAAGCAAAGATCGATGCAATGATTAAAAAATTCGATAAAGTTTTCTCATCGAATTAAATGAACCAAGCTTTCCAACTGATGTGTTATTAATGTAACGATCCTAATCATATAGCTGATCAGTGTCCCGATTCTGTTGAACAAATCAATGCTTTCAATAAAGCCAAAAATTACTCATTTTCCCCAACGTACAACCCTGGTTGGAAAAATCATCCAAATTTTGCTTGGAACCAAAACAATCCAAACAAGAATACGGTTCGTCCAAATTTAGAGCATTCCCGAACAATGCTTCGAATCATCTCTTTCAGCCTGACCATTTTCAACCAAACTTTGCAGTCCATAACCAACCACGACTATCAAATTTTCAACCAAATTCTGCTTATCCTCCCCAAGATGATAAATGTTTAAGTTCACTTGAGAAAACTCTTGAAACGTTGGCTAAAGAAACTACTCATAGCCTTTAATCAAACAAAAATTTGCAAAATTCATTGAACTCATATATGCAAATAGAAACCAATCGATTGCAAAATTTGAAATGCAAATGATTCAATTAGCAATGTCTGTAAGTGAATGCGAACGAGGAACATTCCTAAGTCAGCCTATTCCATATTCTAGAAATCAAAACGCAAATTCAAATCATGCCCATGTTGTTCAAGATAGCAACGTCACCCAATTAAATGCTATCACAACTTTACGTTCCGGTAAACAAATCAATAATCAAGTCGTTAACTCAAACGAATTACCGAAAACCTGTCTCGACACTTCAAACAAATCGAAACAGAATGTGGAGCCAAACGTCGAATCAAATACTGATCAAAATTCTTCTTCTACTTGAATAAACCGGCTACCGAGTATCGTGTTCCATTTCCACATCGTCTCCGACCCAAAAAACATTCGGACAAAATGGAAAAGATGTTGGAAATTTTTAAACAAGTGAATGTGAACATCCCTCTTCTTGACATCGTTCAACAAGTCCCAACGTACGTGAAAAAAGTCTTCTCAGCTGCCAGTTTGAGTGAAGTCTTGTCCTAATCAATGCCCATCAAATTCAAAGATCCTGGCTGCCCTACGATTTCATGTACAATTGAAGACAAGACGATTAACAAATGCTTGATAGACTTAGGTGCGAGTTTCAATTTGATTCCATATTCCATGTATGAACAATTAGGCTTAGGTGAGCTCAAACCCATGAAGGTCATGCTTCAATTCGTCGATCGTTCGATTAAGAAGCCTGTGGGAGAAACCGAGGATGTGCTCTTTCGAGTAGGGCAATTCATATTCCCGTTGACTTTATCATTCTCAAAACACAACCCGTGACAAATCCCGTGAGTCAAATTCCATTGATTTTAGACCGACCATTCTTAGTCACCTCAAATGCCAAAATCAATTGTCGTAACGGTTCGATGAAAATCTCTGTTGGAAGCATGACTTTGGATCTTAATATTTCCAATCTTGAAAGCCAATCGAATGACCTCATGGCCAAACATTGGAAGTTAGTGCCATTCACGAAAACTTAAAAAACGAGACACTTGACCTTAATGATGAACGCGAAACTGAGTACGAAAAATTGTTCATGAAATACCCAATGGGATTGAATACACTCTTCCTTTCGAATCGCTTCCAGTTGAGTCCGAATCTCAAACCAATTCTTTGATCGAGAAACTCTCGAAGATGGACCTCAAACCACTTCCTAATCACCTTAAATACACATACTTAGGTGGTAACAAAACGTTGCCCTTTATAATTTCCGCAACTCTCTCTCTTGATCAAGAAACTCCTTACTTTCTATTCTTTCGAAAAATAGAGAAGCAATTGGGCGGTCCATTACCGATATTAAGGGAATTATCCCTGTTATTGTCCAACATCACATTCACTTAATTAACAAACCCAAACCCACTCGTGATGCACAACGGAGGCTTAACCCAAAAATGAAAGATGCGGTTCGTGACGAAATTTTTAAGCTCCTCGAACGGTATCGTATACCTTATCTTCGATAGTCCATGGGTTAGCCCAATGCATGTCATGCCTAAAAATTCAAGACTTACCGTTATAAAAAACGATGCTAACGAACTCATTCCTACTCAAAATCAAACTGGTTGGACTGTTTGCATTGACTATCAAAAACTCAATGCCACAACACGTAAAGATCACTTCCCTCTTTCTTTCGTTGACCAAATGCTCGAATGGTTAGCCGGCCACGAATTCTACTGCTTCCTTAATGGTTATTCTGGGTATAACCAAATTCCAATTGCTGCCGAAGATCAAGAGAAAACGGCTTCCATGTGTCCATTTGGTATGTTTACTTATCGACGTATGCCATTCGAACTTTGTAACGCTCCTGCTACTTCCCAATGATGAATGGTTGGCCTTTTTTCGACATGATTGAACGCTTTCTAGAAGTTTTTATGAACGATTTCTCTATCTTTGGTGATTCTTTTTCCCAATATTTACATCATCTTGAGTTGGTTCTAAATCAATGTAAATAAAAACATTTGAATTTGAATTGGGAAAATGCCACTTTATGATCAAATAAGGCATAGTCCTTGTACATATCATATCAGATAAAGGTATTGAGGTAGATAAAGTGAAAGTCGACGTAATTGCAAACCTACCCATTCCCAAATCTGTTAAGGACATTCGATCATTTCTAGGACATGCTGGCCTTTCGAGATACTTTGTGTAAGACTTTAGCAAAATCGCTCATCCTTTGACGATTCTCCTCAGAAAAGTCGTTCCATTCGATTTCAACTTTAAGTGTATCTCTTCTTTTGAACGTCTTAAAAAGAACTCATTTCAGCTCCAATCATTTACACATCCAATTGGGATCTCCCATTTGAAATAATGTATGATGCTTCGAACTTTGCAGTTGGTGTTGCCTTAGGACAACGCATCAATAAGATCCTTCACGTTATCTACTATGCTAGCATGACTCTGAACGACGCTCAACTTAACTACACAATCACTGAAAAGAGCTTCTAGCGGTAGTTTTTGCTCTCAAAAAATTTCGACAATATTTGATTGGGTCACACATTGCAGTGTACACGGACCATTCTGTGCTTCGATATCTCTTCTCTTAAAAATGCTAAATCTCATTTAATTCGTTGGATCCTTTTATTACAAGAGTTTGATCTTACAATCAAGGACAAAAAAGGATCCGATAATGTCATTGCCGATCACTTATCTTGTCTTCCGAACGCACCATTATCTTTGCCAATCAATGGAAACTTTCTCAACGAACAACTTCTTTCTATCTCCGTCGATCCGTGTTATGCCGACATAGTGAACTATTTAGTCACTAAAGAAACTCCTTCATTTTGGTCGAAACAAGATAAATGTAAATTCATGTCCCAAATGAAATATTTCTATTAGGACGATCCATACTTGTTCAAGTATTGTCCCAACCAAATCATTCGATGTTGCATCCCAGATTGCAAAATCAAGAGTGTTCTCTCGTTTTGTCATGATCAAGCGTGTGGTGGACATTTCGGTCCTCAAAAAACTACGGAAAAGGTGCTTCAGTGTAGTTTCTATTGTTCTTCTATTTTCAAAGAATCATTCGAATTTTGTAGAACTTATGATCGATGCCAAATGCTTGGAAGACGACGAAATATGATGCCTCTAAACCCCATTCTTATCATCGAAATCTTTGATGTTTGGGGTATCGACTTTATGGAACCTTTTCTCAATTCTTTTGGAAACTTGTATATCCTTCTCGCCGTTGATTATGTCTCATAATGGGTCGAAGCCGTTCCTTGCAAAACTAACAACCATGTTAAATTTCTCAAAGAAAACATCTTTTCTAAGTTCGGCACGCCTGCATAATAATCAGTGATAACGACACCTATTTTTGCAATTGTTCTTTTGAAACATTATTGAAGAATTACTCAGTAACCCACAAGTTATCCACTCCATATCACCTTCAAACTTGTGGGCAAGTTGAAGTTTCAACTCGTCAAATAAAACAAATCTTGGAGAAAACTATCGACAAAAATCAAATAGATTGGTCTCGAAAATTGACCGATGTGCTTTGGGCTTAACGTATTGCTTTTAAAACTAACCTTAGGATGTCTCCATTTCGTTTGATTTACAGGAAAGCTTGCTATTTACTATTTGAAATCGAACACAAAGTGTTGTGGGCAATAAAGAACTAAAACTTTGATCTCGATAAAGCTGGCGAAAACTGAAAATTACAACTCAATGAACTAGAAGAACTTAGGAACGATGTGTATGAAAACGAGAAAATTTACAAAGAAAAAAAAAATTTCATAGCAAGTCAATCTGAAGAAAAATGTTTTCGCCTAACCAAAAAGTTCTTTTATATGACTCAAGACATCATTTATTCCCGAGGAAACTTAAATCGAGATGGACTGGAAAATTTGTGGTACGAACTGTTTTTCCACACGGTGCCATAGAAATACAAAACCCTAGGAATGGATCAATTTTCAAAGTCAATGGTCATCATTTGAAACCTTTCTTGGAATTGCCCAGCAACCAAGAGGAGGAGCTCATGATTCTTCATGAGTCAAGCTATGTCTAGTAAGAATGTTAACCCTCTTTTGTAAATATGTACATATTTTTCCGGTTACACTCATTGTATCATGCATTGACTGTGGGGACATAGTCAAAAATTAAGTTGGGGGGAGTCACATTTTCATTTTTTGTAGTTTTTCATGGAACTTTTGAATTTTCATTTCCTTTTAACTCAAAAAAATCTCAAAATTTCTAAATCTCAAAAACATTTTCTTTTTAACATTTTTATTCATTTTTGAAGAAACACTATATGATAAGTATAAGTTTTGATTATTAAATTGAAATTTTTGAAAACTTATTTGTCTTGACAAAAATAAAAATGAAGTTTGATTACAAATAACAATGGTTTAACTAGTATATAGAAAGATTCGTATGTTTTAATTATGAAGTATATTCTAACTGAAAATCTTTGTTTAAAAAGTGGTAAATTTAAAGTAAAGGACATAACATTTTTATCGTCTAAGTTAAATGGTGCTAAGATGATTTTGCAAAACTCTGTCTTCTAAAAAAAAAACAAAAAAGCAATTGTATATATGTATATATATTTTTAACACCTAGAGTCATGTGTTCAAACTTGTGTGTTCACTCGCCATGCTCTGTACCCTTCTCACGTAAGCTCGAAAGGCAATGCACGATGGTATATCTGGCCTCAGTTTATCTGAGTTAGGTGTACGTATAGTTTTTTTAATAACGCCTACAGTCGATAAGTGGTCACACTTGTGTGTTCACTCGCCACACTCTGTATTCCCCTCATATAAGCCCGAAAAGCAGTGCACGGGTAATATATCTGGCATCAGTTTACCTAAGTTAGGCATGCGTAAATATTGTTAATATCAAAAAATAAATTCAAATAAGAGAGAGTAAGCAATTGAAATTCAAGCAATAGTTTAACTTATTTGATTTGACTTGTTATTGAAAAGAAATGAAATTACCACTTTGATAAACTTTGATAATCAACCGAGGATCCATTTTATAGCTATATTGTGTTATCAACCGAAACAACGAGTTAAACTATAGTATATTTGTTATGATAACTTGATTTTCATTGGAAATTTTGATGAGTAAATGACTTAAAAATCTTGGTAATGACCGAAACTTATATTTAACTTATTAGCGTCGATTTGAAAGTGAACCCTTCATCTGTAAATACTTTCAAAAACTTGCATTCATCCCATTGTAAATAAAACTTGCATTTTGTAAATATTTTCACTTTGCATTTGGATTTTGTGGGTAGTATATATCCGCTAAAAACCCTGATGAGACAACACTCGTCCTACTGGGATATCTAGAGTTTAACAGCAAGTTGCATATGCTTAATGCAATCGTGCTCCCTATGAAAATAGATTTATCTTTGTTTTCCTTTATTCAAGGACGAATAAAACGATAAGCGTGGGGGTATTTGATGTGCATGTAAATGTGCATATATTTACATCCATATTTTATCTATTTTTATTTAAATAAATGTCATATTTGGGTATTTCAACATGTTTAATACAAGAATACAATTATTTTTAAATCATTGTGTATTCATCTACATACAAGGGCAAAGCAGTCATTTTTATGCATGTGTTAATTTGGGAATTTTTACGTGACATTTTTCATAATTTTTATAGAAAGTTGGATGCATATGGAAGAGGGTTTCATGAAGATATATGCATGCACAAGAGAATACAAAGAAAGGAAGATGGAAATAATTCAAATACATGATCATGGAGGACCCTACCTGCTTGCCTAAATCTCCAATTTGAAGCTAATGGACAACTAAGTGGAGGTTAAACTTCATACATATTTAACAATGGATTAATTAGAGGCTAATATTTACTTGGTGGCCACACTTCCAACAAGGGCACTTTGGAAAGCACCCTAAAAATTGACTTAGGGCTTTGCACATGTATAAATAGCGCTCTTATATACATGTAAATATCTTCTTACTCATATTTTTACTTAGGAAAATTAGAAAGCAAGTTGCAAGATCAAAGTTACATGAATAAAAATGACATTTTAGCCTCTTTCTCTTTTCTTTACATACTTCTCTTTACTTTTATGCTTATGTTTATTTCTATGCTTTCTTTCAATTCTAGTTCATAGCTTAGATTTACATTTATGCAATTATTTTAATGTTATTTCATGCAAGTAGTTAATCACTTTTCTTTTAATTAGTTTCTACTTCTCTTTGCTTTCCAATGTTGAAACTTACATATGCTGATAAAATAGCACATATGAGTAGCTGAACCCCTTCAATTTAGGGGTAATGAAGCTCTCTAAATTTATGTAATTTCAACATTTCTTTGATTTATGATCTCTTTTATTTGTGCTTTATGAAAGTGGATTTTGATGTAAGTTTGTATAAGTAGGTTTGGTAACTTATGTTGCATATACAAATGAGCTATTCTTATTCAACATAAGAACAAATTACATCAATATTTTCTAATTGGTTTTTGATTTTGAAATGAAACTAAAATAAAAAATTTGATGATCTATATTACTGGTTACACTAGTAAATAGATCATACTTAAAATAGCTTTTGCTTTGGCTTCATTTTCATGACAATTGATAAGTAATTTATTTATAGCATTATAGTTTGATGGTTCAAGTTATGTTAACCAATAACATAAATAAACCATACTTATGATAAATGCAACATTTATGTCACTTAATATCAAAAATAGATATCGTAGATTGCATGTTTATTAATTTACATAAATATGAGAGTGGATTTGCCTCTAAATTGTTTTCTAATCGCATAGTTTTTTAATCACATTTTCAATCTATGTTTTAGCTTCATTTTGTTGTTAGTTAACAGTCCTCTCTCATTTTGGTCAAATTTGATTGATTAGAAAGTTTAAAAATCTTAAAAATTCCCTGCGAATCGACCCGTAATCGCCACGTACTAAAATTGTACGCCGTGCGCTTTAGGTAAAATTTAATACAAAATTTATTGGAAATTTTCTAACTTGATTGAAAATTTGTCGTTAAATAGCAATATGAGAAATAGATGGGACTTATACCCTATACCCTTAGGAATGTAACTCACATTCATTTCATTTTACTCAAACTAAAAATACTAAGGCTCGCCACCATTATCATTCTCAAGAAGAAGATTAATGCTAGGATTCAGGAAATGGAAGATAATCAACTTAATCAACATCTATTCTCACATCTTATACCTTAAAGCTAAGGTGAATAATTACTACATCCCATTTTCTTTTGGTTTTCGGTTTTAAGACTAGATCCGAAATTTATTGCAAGTATATACCATGTTTTGATGATTAAAATTATATAAATATGTTGTTAATGGATTATATATGTTCGTGTTAGTTTTATGATATGTTTGACATGAAAACCCTATTTAATGACATCCATATGCATTGAAAACTTAAATATAGGTCAGAAATGATATTTTAGAGATGATTTTCGATTTTCATAATTTTCTGAATTAATATGGATTTTATATTAATTTTATAGTGAAGGAAATTGTTTATTGGATTATAAATTATTTTGGTTAAAATAATAATTATTTAGCGTTGAAATTTTTATATGTTAGGCAACATATTAAAATAGATTTTTTAGGATTTTTTCGTATTTTCCTAAGTTATTTGATGAATATATAAAATTATGTAAGGAGTGGAACTTCAATGTTACATATTTAATTAAGGAGAAGGGGCATTTTGTAAAATATAATGATTATTTAATTTTGAAAATAGTGGCAGCACATTTTTAAAAAGAATTTGTTAACCAATGAGAATTTAACAAACAAAGGCAGGTTAGTTGAAAAGTTATCCTTTTTAAATTAACAACCAAAAAGTTATACTTTTAGCATGTTTCAACCTATTATGGCAGTAAACCTTCCGACTCAAACCTTCCGACAAGATCGAGAGGTTCAAAGCTACCGACAAGGTCAAACCAATGTATATGGTATTAAGTTACTTGGTACATAATGAATTAGACAGAGTCGAAGGGTTTTAAGTAGAAGGGTTGATGACCAAAGAGGTAGGGGTTATGTTTGTTTTATAAACCAAAAGGTTTCACCTATTTTGCATTTGAATAAGAGCTTTCAATTTGGTTGCTTTCAACCAAGTTAAATGTTTAAAGTAAAGGCTTTAAACCTTTCGACATAGTCAAAAGGTTACTGCTGTTTTAACACTATTCTGTTTTGAAACCTTTCAACAAAGTCGAAGGGTTACTACCACTTTATTTTATTTTGAACCTTTCGAAAAAGACGACATGTTTACTTGTTTTAAAACCAGCTGCTTCTCCCAATGCCTTCAAAGGAAGCTTTCGACTTAGGTGACTTACCCATGTATTTAATAGAAGTATAATCAAGCTTTCGAAGCATAGCTTCCGACTTAGTTGAAAGGTTGATTCTAATGACTTTGAATGGTTTTAAAAGAAGATTTTCCACTTGTTTTAAATTGAAACCGGTAAGTCTTCGAAAGGTTTAATTCAATGGTTTTGAAAGGTTTAAGTTAAATGATTTCGAAAGGTTGAAGATTCAATTCGAAAGGTTTAATTCAATGGTTTCGAAAGGTTTAAGTTGAATGGTTTCGAAAGGTTTAAAGATTGAATTCGAAAGGTTTAATTCAATGGTTTTGAAAGGTTTGAAGGTTGATTTCAAAAGGTTTAATTCAGTAGTTTTGAAAGGTTTTAGTTGACTGATTTCGAAAGGTTTGATGAATGATTTCGAAAGGTTTATGTGAATGATTACAAAAGGTCTAAGAAATTAATTTCGAAAGGTTGATGATTGACTTTAAAAGGTTTAAGTGATTGTTTTCGAAAGGTTTGAGATGGAAGCTTTTCCAAGGTTTTTCTAAGGAAATGTTAAAGAGGTTTTAAAGAAGGATATCTATAGTTTTTTTTTGTTTTTGAAAGGTTTGATTTTGGAAGGTTTGATGTTTGAATATGAAATAGATGGTTTCAAAAGTGTAGAAATAGGTTCTTTCAAATAGTTAAATGTTTTCATCAACCAAAGTTTGAGTAAAGAATATATATATTTATATATATATATCTGTATATATATATATATAACGTGGTCATATGATTTTGAGTGAAGTGTAAAGATTATATACTTTTCCTTATTTAAATTTGATTTAAAGGTTTAAATCGTTTTGGAAATGTTTTCAACGAAAATTATAGAAGGGGATTCTTAAGTGAAAATGTCTCAGATATTCAAATACCACATGGTACTAGTATGGTGTCACGCCCTATACATTGGCTAATATCCCCGGCTAATTGTTGTCCAAAATTCCAGTGCATAGGGATTTATCATAGATAGACTAAAATTATGGTTACACCCCAAAAGGAATATATGTTTATATATGGATAGGTTATTGGAGAGCCCGAAAAACCATTAGGGTTGGAAAGACCTAGGAGATGATTAAGTTAGCGACAGACCGTCCAAAAGGTGAAGTATTTAACAGGTAGTTAAGGACAGACCATCCCAAATTGAAATGCTTAACAGATAGTTAAGGATTGATAATCCAGAAAAGAATATCTTACATATGTTTGGTTAATTTTGATTATATTGTCTGGTACGCTCGAGTTAGCTAAAGATTAAAAGTTATCCGAACAACACTAGTGTGTTTGAACAGATAGTTCATTATTACCTGATATTTATGTATGCTTAAGTAATGATAGCTTTATAGTATTTAACCATTATGGACGCAGGAGCATAGCATATAGTTTCATGAATGGTTTTGCAAAGATATGTTTTAAAAGGATGTTAGTGAGGGGGAACCTGTTAAATCCCGCCATTTTGGACCATTCAAATCGACAATAAAACCACACATGTCAGACTTGAATAATTCAAAACGATGGATTGTTAATAAAATGTGGGGCAAATAAAATCACTCATAGAATCACAGACACATAATAACTTGTAGCGGAATAAAATAACTATAGTAGTTCATGAAGCTACTAGATATAGAGTCATAAAACTAATACATAAAACCAAGTCTGAATAAATACACTTGGAAAGTTTGATAAATAAGTTCTTTACAACAAAAGCAAAAGCTGAGTGGAAATAACTGAAATAAAATATCAAGTAGACTGCTAAATCTCCGGCGGATCTCTAGCTCCAAAAGAGGATGAAACCAAAGCTATGAAACTCAGGTTGACCCAAGCGTAAAGCAAAACACAAAACACTCGAGTCAGGACATACATACTTATAAAATATAAATCAACTCAAATGAACTGCAAAGGAAATGCATCAATAACTTAAAGGATGCTTGGGATCGCCCATCCTTTAAGGATCCGTTAAACTATCTACTATGTAGGAATATACGCATTTATAATAATGTCCGAAGTAAAGTAAACTATTAAAATAGCGTTAAGGCATTACCCATATCCCCCTTAACACATTTTATATATTCCCATAGTCTGTACAGTACCGTAATCTCCCCCGTACTAGGCGTCGTCAGAGGCTACTCTATAAGTATGGTACAAAACAAACTCGTAGAAGGCGTGCCAGGTTAGGTGACACGGCATAACTAGGTAATGTCAGAATAGATATACCAATTACGCATCCGGACTATTGGTAATGCATAGCCGCAACTACCTCCCAACTTGATCCACACTCCCGAATGAAAGGTGCACATCAAATCGATCACAAAGTAATAGAATGGCTAATGATAAAGTGTGTTTGATTGGAGGTGCTACCTCACTTGGCCCTAGAATAGCGCCTGTTTTAGCCACCTTATGCCAACTCACGGGAGTCGGGCCCATGTATATTTACCTTTAGGATCGTCGCCACCATCCTACTTTATTCTGGGATCTCCACCGCGTACACAGTTGTCAAAGTGGTTTTTGGTATAATAGAGAGTATGCCCATATCCGATCCCAGTCTCTTTAACAACCAATCTTTATTATAACCCGTAGTTATATAAATTTCAAATGGTTTATATTTCAAATCAAACACATTCCTTTCAAAATACAAATTCCATATCATTATTCCTTTAAAATAGTATTCAATTTTCCAAAGTCGAAACACTTCCAAATTCATTTAATTATAACCCGTTAAAACATAAAAGTTTAGGGATCATAGCACTTAAAATGTAACCCTTAGAACCATAACATATAACCCTTTAGAAAAATGTAGCATTCTAAAAATGTCACTTTTAAGAAAATGCAGCAGTACAGAAGTGCTACAGTAAGCATTCGCAGCAGTGTAGAACCGTTACGGTAGGAATTCGAAGCAGTGGAGAAGTGCTACTGTTAGAATCCACAGCACTGTAGAACTATTACTGTAAGAATCCGCAGCAGTGCGGAATTATTACAGTAGGAATTCGCAGCAGTTTTGAATTGTTACCATAAGAAATAGCGGCAGTTTTGAATCATAACCGCAATACTTCCTACTACTATAGTTTATGCAATCAAATAGTATATATATTTTATAGTTTTTATCCTAATTATTCTGTCATTCCTATTATATTACTCAAATTTAAATATTTGGTCATTAAAGAAACCACACCTTTTGTTAAATAACTTTATTTCTAAAATATCCAATTTCCAAGTTGAAATCCTTACGCTAAGTTAAAAGTATTTTAGCTTACACTTTTTTCATTCATTAAATAGCATTTTATTCTTTGATTACCCAAGTTATACCGTTTACTTTAGTTAAGACTTACATGTCAAAGGTACGTTTAACTTACCTTTTCCCCACAGAACATTTATCATTTTAATCACTATTACATGAATTAAAGCTTATCATTTATAGGTTAGAATAAAATACCATTATTAAGCCAAATCGTATTATTAAATTCCAATTAACTTTCATACTGTAAATTATATTCCAATATTTACATTCTCAACTCTTTATTTCTTATAAAATCCTAACCCATAAAAATAAATTTAAAGAAATCATTACATTAAATTTTAGTTGAGATTTATATATACAAAAAATCCAAAATACTTAATAATTTTTAGAAAAATCATTTTAAATCAACCACGGAGTCTGTATAAAATTTTCTACCTTAGAGTCAAGTAAATACGGACATATATCATTTCAATTCGCAGTTTATTAATGTTTTTCAGGGTTTTATATCATTTCAAACCTGCAATCCCAAGTCAAATAAAATTGCTCAGGCCTATCATTTCAGCCCATAATAATTTTCCTTAATCTAAAGATCATTCGAGTATGTATTATTTCAACCCACAGTGAATGAACTTGCATTGTGAGAACAAAATAGTAAATAACATAACAGTATTCAACATATCATGGCATATGATCAAAACAGGTATAACATGATATGAAATAACATAATAAAATCATATGAATAACATAATATAAACATATGAAATAACATGATATATACATATGAAATAACATGATATAATCATAGGTGAAATGTCAAACTTGCATATACATATCCTTACAATTCAATTGTCATCAATTCACCAAAATTATAAGTATGTTGTCAAGAGTGACACTTGTCTTTTACCACGCTTATTCACTTAACACTTGTTATTAAGGAAAATTATAAACTAACACATGTAAATTTGCATGGACTAATTAGTTTTTAAATGTTTATAAAGCCTTTTAAATCAATATTCTAATTAATAAATACATATCTTAATTTATATAAATAAATTCCTTTAAAAAGAAAATAATAGAAAACAATTTATTTTCTAAATAAAATCATATAAAATACATTTTAAAACCAAAGTATAATTTAAGATATATATATCTATCTATTGAATTTCAAATTTAAATATCCAAATTCAATTTCAATTTCAAATTCAATTTAAAAATCAATTTGATATATATATATATTTATTTAAACAATCACAAATTCAATTTGTATACAATAATATTACTAAAATCTATATATATATACACAACACATTATTATTATTGTTTTAAAATAACAATTTTTATCAATTTTAAATAATTAATAAAGGAGATTATCACATTTAATTTTGCTTGAAATTTCCGGGATATCACATTCCTCCCCCCTTAAAAGAATTTCGTCCCTGAAATTTAAAAAAAAGATAATGCAATTTTTTTATTTCATTTCAACCATTTCAAGCGTACATATCATCCATACATTAGCAACAACAAACAATTTATCCAAACAACAATTCATTTAACAAACATCACTAGTTATCTGGACACAAATCCGGATAAGCCTTCCTAAAACTATCCAGAGTCTCCCAGGTACAGTCTCTGGGATCCTCACATCACTGGACCTTAACTAGCTTCACCACCTTGCTTCTGAGTTGCCTCTCATCATGATCAACGATCTGGACAAGATGCCTAACAACCAATAAGTCTGGCTCAATCTTTAAGTCTTCTTGCACAGCTGGCTCCACAACAAGAGATGGATCGTGCACATATTTCCTCAGATGAGATACGTGAAAAACATTGTGAATTCCAGCCATTCGATCTGGCAACTCAATCCTATAGGCCACAGCACCAATCCTCTCAAGTACTCGAAATGGACCAATATACCTTGGGGCAAGTTTTCCCGTCTTCCCAAATCTTATTGCTCCTTTAATCGGGGAAATTTTGACAAAGACTAAAATTTCCAATCTAAAATTCCAATTGTCTTCATGTCTTATCCGCATATTTCTTTTAGCGATCTTACACTGCTCTCATTCTCTTCTTGATAAGCTCTACCTTCGCAGATGCCTCACGGATCAATTCTGGACCAAGCACAAGACGATCTCCTGACACTACCCAATAGGATGGGGATCTACAAGGTCTTCCATACAGAACTTCATAGGGTGCCATCTTGATACTTTCTTGGTAACTGTTATTGTACGAGAATTCCACTAAATGCAGATGGTCCTCCCAAGATCCACCAAAATCCAATATACAAGCCCTCAGCATATCTTCTAGAATTCGGTTAAGCCTTTCCGTTTGCCCATCTTTTTGGGGATGATATGGTGTACTCAAACTCAAACTTGTACCCATAGCTGATTGCAAAGCCTCACAGAACTTGCTGGTGAAGATAGGATCATGATCACTTACTACGCTGACTGGAACACTATGCAATCTGACAATCTCTCTCAAGAAAATATTTGCCAAAGAAGCTGTAGTATGGGTTGCCTTGACTGGAATAAAAATGGGCGCTTTTGGTTAGACGGTCAACAACTACCCATATTCCTTTGTTTCCCTTCTTGGTCCTTGGCAAACCGTCGATGAAATCCATAGAAATCATTTCCCATTTCCACTTCGGTACTTCCAAAGGTTGCAAAAGTTCGGCTGTCTTCTGTTGATCTCCCGTCACCTATTGGCAGATCGCATATCTATTGACGAATCTAGCAATATCTTTCTTTATACTCGGCCACTAGAAGACTCTTCTCATATACCTATACATTTCAGAGATTCCCGGGTGGACACTAAATCTAGAGCGATGACACTCAGACAAAACTTCTTGCTTCAACCCATCCGCATTCGACACACAGAGACGATCATTAATTCTCAAAGTTCCTTGATCGTCAATCTCGAAATCAGAATATTGTCCCTCCTTGGTTTTTTGAATAATTTTCTTTAAAGTCTTATCCTCCATTTGCTTGCTTAAGATTCTTTCCTGGAGAGACGGAACAACTTCCAAAAGAGACAGAACTGCATTCCTACTTAGAGAATCCGCCACAACATTCGCCTTTTCCAGAGTATACAGGATATCCAAATCATACGATGCCAAAAACTCAACCCATCACTGCTGCCTCAATATTAAGATCTTTCTGAGAGAAAAGGTACTTCAATGGTTTGTGATCTGTGAATAACTCGAACTTCTCTCCCAAAACATAGTGCCTCTGGATCTTTAAAGCAAAAACAATGGCCAACAACTCTAGATCGTGCGTAGCGTAGTTCCTTTCATGTGGCTTCAATTGCCGACTTGCATATGCAATTACTCTTCCATTTTGCATCAGAACTGCTCCCAGCCCAATTATACAGGCATCCGTATAAACCTCAAACTTACTCTTCCCATTCGAAATAGCCAACATAGGAGCACTTGTCAGCTTTGCTTTCAGATTCTGGAAAGCTTCCTCACATTCAGGGGTCCACTTGAACTTAGCCCCCTTCCTAGTCAACTTGGTTAGGTGCGAAGAGATCTTGGCATACCTCGATAAACTTCCTGTAGTAGCCTACTAATCACAGAAAACTACAGAGTTTAGTCGGAGTCTGCGGTGGCTTCCACTCCAGAATAGTCGCTACCTTAGCTGGATCCACTGAAATACCCTCAACAGAAACAATGTGCCCCAAAAATTTGACTTCTGATTTCCAAAAATGGCATTTAGCGAACTTTGCCTTCAGAACATGCCTTCTCAGCAATACTATTCCCAAATGCAGCTTGTGCTCCTCTTCAGACTTAGAGTATACCAGAATATCATCGATGAACACCAAAACAAACTTATTCAGCACATCTCAAAAAACTCGGTTCATCAAGTCAACAAAGTAGGCAGGAGCATTGGTCAGCCCGAAAGGCATAACGAACCACCCATAGAAACAATTGGGCCCCTTAAACATAGTTAAGGGTATACTGTCCTCAGTTACCCTTAACCGGTGGAAACCAGAAGCTAAATCTAACTGGGAGAAAACAAAAGCTCCACGTAGATTATCAAAGAGATCATCTATACGAGGAAGAGGATATTGATTTCAGATGGTCACTTTATTCAATTCTCCATAATCAACACAGAACCTTAGAGACCCATCGGACTTGGCGACGGACACTGCAGCAGAACCCCAACAAGAAAAACTGGGCCTATTCAATCCCTTCTCCAGTAGATCCTGAGTTTGCTTCACTAGCTCCTCCCTCTCTCTAGGAGCCATCCTCGTGGTTGGTTGAATCACTGGTATCGCTTTCAGAACCAAATCAATGCGAAACTCTATCTCCCGGTGCGGAGGTAAAAACTTGACTTCCTCGAATACATCTGAAAAATATTAGACCACTTTGATGTCTCCAACCTCCTCTTGAGAAGTCTCATCTCCATGTAAAAGACTACTCAGGTGAATTCCAAACTATCACACATCACTTTCGCAATCCTACCCAGATCAGTTTCCAACGAAACTATTCTTTCTTCACATATCAAGACAGCGTTATACTTATCAAGCCAATCCATTCCCAATATAAGGTCAAACCCCTTAAAATCCAACACATAAGGGTCGCATGAAAAACTATGGGATAGATAGGAAATTTTCAAATCCTTACAGATCATATTTAACTTGGTTACCCTGCCTATAGGATTAGATACAAAGATAGAACAGTCAACAAACAAGGGGAAAGATTGAAACTTCTCTACTAATTCCAAAGAGTTAAAACTAAGAGAGGCACCCGAATAAAACAATACTTTAATATACTTACCATCTGAAAGTAATGTACCTTCCAATACTCCTTTGCCTGTAGAAGAAGTTGATGGTGCACCCTCTAAAGTAAACACCTTGTTCTGCGAAGCTTTTTGAAGTAGCGGGCAAGCACTCACCATATGGCCTGGCTGGTGATAGTTGAAGCATAATGATTTCTAAACCATTGCTGATCCTAGTCCATTCTGGCGCAGCTGCTGCTGCTGAGTTCTACCCTAAGGACACTGATTATCCAAATGCCCAACTTGCTGACAATTATAACATTTCCGAGGTCCGTTGTTGCTTCCGGGTTTCTTCTTATTCCGCTTCTTCCAATTTAGATTGAACTTTCTCTTATTCGGGTTCGAAGAATTCCCACCTGATGCTGCCACAGATACCACTAGTTTCTTATTCATCAACTCCTCATATCTTAGTGCCATATCAATCAACTCTACAAAAGATCCCTTTAAATGCGCAGTCATCTTTTCATGAAACTCTGGCCTCATTCCTTTCACAAACGTTTCATTCTTTTTGAGGGGAGTGTCTATGAGTTTTGGACCGTAGCGAGATAGTTCATTAAATTTTGTCTCATATTCTGCTATGGTCATGCTTCCTTGCTTCAAATATAGAAAATCTCGGTACAGATGAGTTTTCCCTGCTGTTGGCACGAACTGTTCCTCAAACAATTCCTTAAATCTACTCCAAGAAATGTCGTCTTCTGAGATATTTGCTGTAACCGCATCCTACCAAGCTGCAGCACCTTCTTGCAATTGCCATTAAGCCATTACTCTTTTCTACTCGTCAGATAAATCCAAACTCTTAAAGATGCGCTTGCACGAGCGTAGCCAAGCCCGAACCTCAATAATAGTCTCTAATCCTTTAAATGGTCTCCCTCTAAGGTTGGTGAATCCTTGCATAAAGCAGCAAAACTAACTTGAGGCGGTGCTGGATTCACTGCCTCGCTAGCAGTCTGACCTCTTCCATCATTGGTCGACGGGCTCCCTACCACTCTGCCTCTCCTGCCTCTTGAACTCATATTGGCAACCTGGACAGGTAACCTAACCAATTTAGATAGGGAAATGGTTATATAAAAATTACACATACGCACTCTCAGGATATATACTACTCCAGAGCCTAGGTATTTCTCAACCTATGCTCCGATATCAACTGTGACGGCCTGCCTTTCATTCCACAGAAAGACGCATCATCAATAAGAAAAGAAATTGGTAGAAATAGAAATATAGAAAGAAAGAACAACAATATCAGAATCTCACAGCGGAAATGAAATAAAATATAATATTTACATAAACATTTCATAGTCTTATACATCAGAGTAAACACAGTAATACAACTTCATTACATTAGACAGTTATAAAGGCATGTCTAACCATTACATCCAAAATACAACAGCCAAAAGACATAACCAGCGGAAATAGATAGGTAGATACGTCTGGACTCCAGCTCTAGCTTCCAAAATACTTGTCATGCCAAACCTAATCACTTAGCTACTCATAAAAATTTAAGTACCCAAGAGTTTAAGAAAACAGAATAAACTCCGGGTCAGACATGGGTCTGGTGTGAGTAAACGGTTAAAGTTGTTTAACTTTTAAAATCGTTTGGAAACAAAGG
This sequence comes from Allium cepa, assembly GCA_030765085.1. Taxonomy (NCBI): domain Eukaryota; kingdom Viridiplantae; phylum Streptophyta; class Magnoliopsida; order Asparagales; family Amaryllidaceae; genus Allium; species Allium cepa. The sequence goes on along the minus strand of CM060935.1, from coordinate 53,367,881 downwards.
TATCACGTAAGACTTCCCACACATAAACATGGGTAAGTTTTTACCTTACGCTAAACAAACATTTGATAGGAAATCCAGTGATATTATAATAGTGTCTAAGGTTTTCAAATAAACTAAAATATAGCCGAAATTGTTACATTTATTAAATTCCAGCATACATAGCTATACAATCAAATCTGAGGGCACTTATTGGAGATTGGATTTCATATAATGGCAGGGCTACTGGTGTACCACCCATCACAGTACGTGGCCTAGATCAACGTACCGAGGATCCACCCTAAATTCCCTGCAACACAAGGCTGGAACCATCCCTTACCGGACAGTCCCGAACAAGACAACCCCGCAGTTGTGGCCAACAACTGCCCACACAGCCGAAATAAAAAGGGACCTCTAGACGGGGGTAAATCTCGTCCTACTTGGATGCTACCCACTTAACCTTACCACACCTAACCTGTTTTAGCCATTCCCGGTTGATGAGGCTTGCGGCTACGATTACCTTAACAAGAACACATCTTGGAATGCTCATTGTCCTCTATAGACGATGGGCCGATAGTATTCATCCATATAAGTTCGTTCCGGGTTCGAATGAAACCGAAGGCATTATTTCGTTACACTCATTTTGGAATCACCCTAAGAGTCAACGACAATAACCCTTGCACTCTGAAACTCTATCTCGATCTTCACTTGAGATTCCCACGACCTATCGTTTAACTTGGATCGATGTAGTTTTTGGATAATCAAACTTGATATTCGATCCCAGTCTCATTGAAATCCAAACGTATCTTAAAGGTCAAGTTGTTTAAGTTTAAACAATTCAATTCAATTTAATATATTAAATTCATACAGTATTTATCACAGATAAGTAACATACTTTTATCACAGATATATCCAATAACACATCACATAATATCATAGATAATCACCCAATAGATATCAACCAATCCAGACATTCTACTCAACAATCATCCATATGCAAGAATTATTATTCCATATTATAATTAATTTAATTAATTCAAATTAAATTAATTACTTAAGAATTAATCACTTAACCTTGCTTAATCAATCATTTAATTAATTAATCACTTCTTAATTAACCTTAAAATCAATTAATTAATCTTTTGTTAATTAATTAATTATATTCTAATTATTAATTAATGAACCTTAATTATTAATTAATAGATCTTAATTATAAATTAATTAATCCTTAATTACTTAATTAATTAATTTCAAATTATAATTTAACTAATCTTAATTACTTAATTAATTTTTCTTTAATTATCAATTAGTGAATTTTCTGATTAATTAACTAATTAATCTCTGATCATTTATTAATTAATCTTTAAATTATCTAATTAATTAACCTCTAATTATCAATTAACTAATCTTACTTTCTTAAATAAATTAATTATTAATTAACAATTAATTAATCCTTATTTAATTAACAAAACCCTTATAAATTAATTAATCCTAAATTATTAATTAAACTTTAATTACTTTATTAATTAAATTAATCATTAAAACCTTAACTAACTTTCAAGATAAATCATTTACTTTAATTACCTTACTTCAGTTAACACATGTTTTTTAAAAAATTCATTCTTTTTACTTTATACTTAATTACTTTTGAAAATTAAGATTTTAAAATACTTAAGCATTTCTCAAATTTAAGTTAACAAATCATAAAACTTCTTTAATCAGAATAGTTTAAAAACATTTATAATAAAATAGTTTAACTAGGTTTAAATTTAAATCTAAAACTTGTTTAAAACATGCTCAAACTCTGCTTCGGGTTCGAACCGACCTTGGCTCGAGACCTGACTCAAATTTCTCATCTTCTTCCTTTTTTTTAAAAAATTTAGTTAAGTTTTAAAAACTGTAACACAATTCAACTTATGCACAACAACTTGAGCATGAACTCGAGAAATCAACCCACAAACCCGATCTCCTCTTCAAGACCATCCCTCTCTTCCAAACCACTGACACACAGACCAACCCTGTGCACATGCACTAGCGATCAACGCCTTTCTGACCACCGATGACAACCCTCACACATCGACGATCACCAACTCTATTGATTCCGACCATCCAAACTCTCAAACAAACTCAATAAAAAAATCGAGGTGACTCAAACAATTCCAAGAACCACAACCTCGCCTGAAAACCCTTCGAACTCCTGACGCCGACCACTAGAGGTCGTAGAATCCCACCCTTAACCTCGCCAGACCTCCACGCCACCAAGCACCCCGTCCGACGCCACTCGATGCACCAGAGATGACATAGTGATCCCATTCCCACCAATGACCCAAATTAGGGTTAAAAACATAAATCCATCGACCGATGTCGCCATGGCTGTTTAACCACCTTCCAGATATTTTTGCCATGTTCACCGAACCTTCCCCCACCTCCAGTCGAAACCCCGACCACCAGAGATCGCCTAGTCACCATAATTTTCTCAAAATCACATTTTTGGTCATCACCGAAATGCTACTCAAACCCAAACTAAAATCCATGATTTTTTTAAAAAAAAAAATCAAGTTTTCCAGAGATGATTCAAGTTGCATACTTGAATCAAAGAATTAAATTGTTCGATTTTTATCATTTCTAAAAGATCTTACAGTATTTGCTCAATTTCAGAAGATTTCCAAACTTAAAATACTTAAACATGTTTTTAAAATCTAAATTATGTTTACACAACTTATTTTGTTTGAAACTCTAAGCCTAACAGTAATTGGATAAGGAGTTTTGAATTTTTTTTATTTGTTTTTAAACTCTATACTCTGGAAACAGAGGAGAACATGCACAACCAACATGCATAGAACAAACATACATATATACAGAGATTCACATATATGTATACACATGCAAGCACAATATAATCCAATAATTACATGCACAAATTTAGTTTTACTTAAGCCTTTTGTAAATATATGTTTACGCACTTGAATTATGATGTGCAGAGACTTAAAAAAATATGAGATGCTAGACTTTTGCAAACGGAAAGCTTTAATTTCTTGTTGATCTTTAGACTGGAAAACTTAGTATTGTTGAGATAACTAAACTTTGAAATAGAAGTGTCTTTACTTGCTTAATTGATCTGGGGTCATTTTGGATTTGAAAAAAACTTGCTTTTGATTGTTTCAGATTTTGGAATTTGTGGAGGGATTGCTTTTAAATTCTTGATGTAGTTTTACTGGTTTTTGCTACAGATTTTGCAAATGACTTTTTCTTAGTTTTGGATATGAAGATAGAAAAAAAAGGAATGAAGAGAAAAATATAAGTTTATATAAATTTAATTTAGGATTTATAAAAAAAAGACACTTGTCTTTTACCACACTTAATCATTTAACATTTGTTATTAAGGAAAAATTATAAACTAACACATGTAAATTTGCATGCATTAATTAGTTTTTAAATGTGTATAAACCTTTAAAATCAATTTGCTAATTAATAAATACATATCTTAATTTATATAAATAAATTCCTTTAAAAAGAAAATAATATAAAACAATTTATGTTCTAAATAAAATCATATAAAATACATTTTAAAACCAAAGTATAATTTAAGATATATATATATATATATTTGTCTTTTGAATTTCAAATTCAAATATCCAAATTCAAATTTAAATTTAATTTCATATTCAATTTAAAAATCAATTTGATATCTATATATTTAAACAAACATTAATTCAATTTGTATATAATAATTTTATAAAAATCTATATATATACACAACACATTATTATTATTATTTTAAAATAACAATTTTTATCTATTTTAAATAATTAATAAAGGAGATTATCACACTTAATTTTGCTTGAAATTTCCGGGATATCACAAAAAACCTAGGATCTTACATAGTCATCCCAACAGGTGGCTTCTCATCTACTAAAGAGGTTTCTATCCCATTAGTACAAGCTTAAAAATTCAAATGTAATTATTATAAAAGATAAGGGAAAATAACTGCGTGTAATACACCAAAAGTCGCAAAATTTGAGAAGTAGAAATCAAAAGTAAAAAAACAAAAAACTGAGGAAATATTAGAATTAAATTCATCTTCATAAAAAAAGTAAAAGGAAAAGATTCAAATTTTAAAATTTTCATAGAAAGTCAAATTTTGACCAAAGTTGATCAACATTTGCATTTTAAGAAAAATCTTTATTTTATTAAATTTTGAAGAACTTTCACATCAAAACTCAAAATTATACATTATATTTCAAAATTTGACAATTTTAAAATAATTATATTTAAGGTTTCAAATAAATTTTCATTTAAAATATGTTCAAAATTTGCGGGTTATTACACTCTCCCCCACTCAAAACTTTTCGTCCTCGAAAAGGAACGAGACCCAGAAAACAAAGAAGGATGCGATAGGATACCGAATAGTACCTGGAACAAACAATTTCGGATCTGAAGCACGAATGCTCTCTTCTATTTCTCAAGTACAATCCCGATCATCAGAGTTCCATTGCATTTTGACTAGGTCGACAGATTTTCTTCGAAGCTGCTTCGTACCTCTATCGATAATACGAAGTGGCTTCCTCGTGACAGTAAGATTTGGATCAACATCCAAACTCTCAAGAGCAGAATGCTGGACAATCAGAGATGGATCATGAAGATACCGACGAAGATGCGAAACATGGAACACATGATGTACTCCAAAAAGTTTTTGAGGCAAATCCAAGCAATAAGCTAAGGAACCAACTCTATCTAAGATGCGAAAAGGGCCAATAAACCTAGGAGCAAGCTTCCGTCGTCGACCAAAATGAATCATATTTCTTAATGGAGAGACCTTAAGGAAAGCCTGATCACCAACAGAAAACTCCAAACTCCTTCTACGCCTGTTAGCATACTTTTTTTATCTATCCTGAGCAATCCTCATCTTTCTCCTAATCTCCTCAACCTTCTCAGATGCTTCAAGAATCATATCCGTACCAAAAATCATACGATTACCAAATTCAATTCAGCAAGATGGAGATTTGCAAGGGCGTCCATAAAGAGCAGCAAATGGAGCCATTTCGATGCTAGCCTGATAACTATTGTTATAGGTGAATTCAATGAGATGGAGATGATCTTCCCAAGATCCTCCATAATCAAGGACATAGGCACAAAGAAGGTCTTCTAGAATCTGATTCACTCTTTCCGTTTGACCGTCGGTCTGTGGATGGTAAGCAGTGCTCAGATTCAGACGATTACCTATAGATTCTTTTAAAGCTTTCCAAAACTGACTGGTAAAGATGGGGTCTTTATCACAAACAATACTGACCAGAATGCCATGAAGACGAACAATCTCCCTTATATAAATCTCAGCTAAACTCGAAGCAGAAAAGTTAGATCTAACCGGAATGAAATGAGCTGACTTGGTCATACTATCCACAATAACCCAAATACTCTCATTACCTCTCCTAGTCCTCGGTAATCCATTAATAAAATCCATGGAAACTTGTTCTCGTTTCCTGTTCGCAATCTCAAGGGGTTGCAATAATCCAGCCGCTTTCTGATGATCAACCTTAACCGGTTGACAAGTTGTACGTCTACTAACAAAAAAGGAGATATCATGCTTCATACCACTCCACCAGTACAACTTCTTCATATCATGGCACATCTTCGTTACACCTAGATGAATAGAAAGTCTGGACCAATGATTTTCCCAAAGTAACTATTGCCTCAATCCATTGACATTGGGGACACAAATCCGACTATTAATCCTTGAAATCCCTTTATCATCAATCTGAGCTCCACTTCCGTCTTGGCTACTACCACCAACTCTATTACAAACATTTACCTTAATAAGCCTAAGCATCCTATCCTCATCTTATTTAGCAATAATACGATCCATAAGAGGAGAAGAAATAACAAGCTGACATAACATCACCTTCTTCTTGCTTAAAGCATCGGCTACAACATTAGTTTTCCCTGGAGTATAGTTGATGTCGAGGTCATAAGAAGCTAGAAACTCAAGCCACCGACCTGCCTCAAATTCATGTCCTTCTGGGTGAAAATATATTTCAAAGACTTATGATCCGTAAAAAGCTCAAACTTAGTTTCCAAAAGGTGATGTCTCCAAAGCTTCAAAGAAAAAACTATGGCAAGCAATTCCAAACTATGGGCTGCATAACTGGCTTCATGAGTTTTCAACTGATGACTGACATAAGCGATAACCTTCCCATCATGCATCAAAACGGCTCCCAAACCTTCACGACTGGCATCAGTGTATACCGTTAATCCATCATTTCCATTTGGAACGGTAAGAACTGGTGTGGAAGTAAGCATGTGCTTCAACTCATTGAATGCAATTTCACACTTATCATTCCATCTAAACTTTGCATTCTTACAAGTTAGAGCGATGAGAGGTACAACATTCCGAGCAAAATTCTCAATGAATCTCCGATAATAACTGGCAAGTCCCAGAAAACTACGGATATCAGATGCAGTCCTGGGAGTTTCCCAATTCTAAAATAAATAGAAGAATAAGAACCGAGAAAGAGATAGAATAATTAATGTACAAAAGAAATAAGAGAAGATAGATTTACATTGATGTAGCGATCTTAACAGGATCAACAGAAACTCCATCACCAGAAACAATATGTCCAAGAAATCGAACTTCATCGTTCCAAAAATGGCATTTTGAGAATTTGGATTTCAACTGATGACTTCTAAGATTCCCAAAAACAAAGCTCAAATGAGATTCATGCTCCTCCTCTGTCTTAGAGAAAATAAGGATATCTTCGATGAAGACCAAAACAAACTTATTAAGAACATCATGGAAAACCCGGTTCATAAGGTCGACAAAGAAAGATGGAGCGTTGGTCAAACCAAAAGGCATAACTAACCATTCAAAAAAACCACCCTCATAATGGAAAGCAGTTTTGTTAATACTATCCTCGGTAATTCTGAGCTGGTGGAAACCGGTGGTAAGATCAAGCTGAGAGAATACAGTAGCACCATAGAGCTGATCAAACATATCATTAATGTGAGGCATTGGATATCTGTTTTTCATAGTGAGCTTATTCAGCTCTCTATAATCAACACACATCCTCAAAGAACCATCAGACTTGGTGAAAAAAACCACTGTTGCTCCCCATTCGAAATGACTGGGTCTGATCAAACCTTTGGAGAACAAGTCTTCAATTTGTTTCCTTAACTCAACCTTCTCACAGGTTGTCATTCTTCTGGGAGGAAGAACTACAGGTCCAGCTTCAGGAATGAGATCATTACAGAATTCACTTTCCCATTTAGGAGGTAAAGTGACTTCACTAAACACATCGTGATAGAGTTTGACCACAAGAGTAGAATCAAGATCACCAAGGGAGGAATCAAGAGAATAGATAAAACTGCCTGCATACTCCTGAGGCATGCGGCATTGAATCACAAAGGGTTTCCAAAATCATCAACAAGGGAAACATTCTGGGTCTTGCAAGAGATAATAGCTTCATGCGTCTTCATCCAATCACCTCCAAGTAACAGATCAAAAGCATCGAAACCAAGAACATAGAAGTCACCACTAAAGCGATGATCAAGATAGAGGAGTTTCACTTGATTACAAATCCTACTAAGGTTTGCGGGACCACTAATAGGATTAGTAACACAAAAAGTTACAGTTGCATATTCAGGTGAGAGGATATGATAAAAATTATCACAATGATCCATAGAAATGAAACTATGTGAAGCTCCAGTGTCGAATAAAATACGAACAGGAAGATTAAACAAGGTAAAGGTGCTGTGGAGAGTACCTTGGGGATCACTAGGAACAGGTGGAGTAGATGAAGTAACTGCAAACACACTCGATGGATTGCCCTTCTTTTGAGTAGGACAATCCTGCCTGAAGTCATCTGAACAGATAGAACAACCGCTCCGGCTAAAGTAGGAAAACTATTGGCATAGTGCCCCTTCTGGTCACACCTAAAGCGAGTAACGGAAGAAAGATCAATAGGCTACTTCTGGGAAGAAGAAGAAGATCCTAAACCTGGATTCTTGAGCCAATTCTGCTTTTGACACTGAAAATTAGACTTTCTCTTCTTAGAGCTGCCAGAAGAAGGTTGAGATGAAGGCGCACGATTAACAGCTGATTCTTTAGAAATGAGGTTCTCATATCTAATGGCCACATCCATCAATCCAGTAAAAGGGCTGTGCACATGAGAAATCAGACAATCATAAAAATCTGGGCGAGTTCCAGCTATAAACTTGTAACAACCAGGTATTTTCAACCATTCGCATCCATTATAAGTGTATAGGTAGACGCTCATGCCGGAATTGAATTGCTCAAAATACCGCGTTGTAAATAAAATTTGGCAAATCTCAAAACATACAGTAAATAATAATCACAGACACAGAGTATTTAATAATGCAGCGGAAGTAAAAGAAATAGTAGTTCATGAAGCTACTATATAAATTTATCAGAGTTAAATAAAATACAACAAAAGAAATAAAGTACAACAGAAGCCTCAAGATGATAACCGAGTACAAGCTGAATAGACAACAGAACTGGAATAGATAAAACTAGATAAGCAGATAATCTCCAGCGATTCCAATCTCCAGAAAGTGGAATCCAAATCTTTGAATAACTCAGGCTGACTCGAGCGTAAATAAAAATACAAACACTCGAGTCAGGACAATATATACTTATATAATGTAAACCAACTCAAGTAAACTGTAATAAGGTACAAGTAACTTGAAGGATGACTGGGACCGCCCATCCTCTAAGGATCCGTTAAACTATTTACTATGTAGTAATATTGCGCTATTATAATAATGTCTACAGTAAAATAAACTTACTTTTAAATAGCGTTCCAGGCTCCCATATCACCCTTCACACATAATAGTCCCAGCAGTCCATCCAATATCATGACATCTCCACACCGGGTGACTGTCAGAGGATACCACACGGGCTACGGGAGAAAAACAAACTCGTAGTAAAGGTTCGGTATGGTAGGTGACACGGCACACAAGGCAATGCCAGGGTAGATATACCAATTACGCACACGGGCTGGTGGTAACGCAGCAGCCACATACGCCCACCTCGAAACACACTCCAAACCAAAATTGAAGGATGGCTATCTAATCAATCACAAGTAAGAGTATAGTATCAAAGGAATGTGTCCGATGGGAGGAATGACCTCACTTGGCCCGAGATCGCTCCTGTTTTAGCCACCTTATGCCAACTCACGGGAGTTGGGTTCACGTAATATACCTCAAGAACGTCGCTACCATCCTACTTCATTCTGGAATCTCCACCGCGCACACGGTTGTTAAAGTGGTTTTCGGTATCGACAGAGAGTATGCCAGATATCCGATCCCGGTCTCTTTGCCAACCAATCGTTATTATAACCCGTAGTTATAACTTTAAAACAATATTTTATACTTCAAAATAAAATATCATTTCAATCCAAATCTTTATCAAAAATAAAGATTAAATTATTTAATATATCATCATACCATATCTTCCAAATTCAAATATTTATCAAAATAAATATTAAGTCATTTCTAACCATTTCAATATATTAAATTATCACATCCTTTCAAAACTTCCTTTCCAATCATTTTAATATATTAAAATATCATAACCTTTCAAAGCTTCAGTTCGAATATATCATATCTTTCAGAATTTCTTTTCAAATAATTTTAATATCAAAATATCATATCTTTCAAAACTTCAATTTTTTTTCAAATCATTTAATATCAAAATATCATATCTTTCAAAACTTTTTTTCAAATCATTTTAATATATTAAAATATCATAACCTTCCAAAGCTTCATTTCTAAAATATCATATCTTTCAGAACTTCTTTTCAAATCATTTTAATATCAAAATATCATATCTTTCAAAACTCCATTTTTCAAATCATTTAATATCAAAATTTCATATCTTTCAAAACTTAGTTTCAAATCATTTTAATATATCAAAATATCATATCTTTCCAAAACTTCATTTCAAATCGTTTAATATATCAGAATATCATATCTTTTCGAAACCTCATTTCAATCATTTTAATATATTAAAATATCATATCTTTTCAAAACCACATTTCAAATCGTTTTAATATACCAAAATATCACATCCTTTCGAAACCACATTTCAATCATTTTAATATATCAAAATATCATATCTTTCCAAAAATTCATTTCAAATCGTTTTAATATATTTAAATATCATATCTTTTCGAAACCACATTTCAATCATTTTAATCTATCAAAATAGTTATATTTCAAAACAAATTACTTCATTTAAATCATAAAAACGAAGTTATTACATTTAATAATTAAATTATTAAATTCCGAAAATTTAAACTTTTCAATGTTAATTTATTCACTTAAATTTATTAAAACAATGAAAATTCAAGTTTCGCAGCATTTGAAAAATGCTACAGAAAGTTACATTCAAAACAATTCAATTTAACAAAAGACAACATTTAAAATGCTGTTAATTAACTTCAAGTATTCAATAGAATTTCACAAACACTTATTTTTTATTTAAATCATTTTTAACTTATAAAATCATACGTTTTCACATTTATAATCATCATTTAGTTTTCCTTAAATTCATGATTTTATAAAGTTAAGTTTCCTTTCAAAAATCAATATTATTTAATAATTCACTTATTAAATTTCAACATTCAAATTTAAATTCATTACAATAAATTTCAACCTAACACTTAAGTTTAAAATTTCAAATATGACTTAATTCCATTTTATTTAACTTAACTTAAAATTTCACTTTTAAATCAAATTCATAAATTCCAATTTAAGATATATTTCCAAGTTTCAACTTAAATAATCATTCCTTTCACTTTTTAACTTTACTAAAAAATCATTAATATATTATAAAATCATTTTAAATTCATTTTAAATTCAAATTATCATAAATTTATCATAATTTCATATTTAATATAATTTCCAATTATAATTAAATCAAAATTTCCAAAATAACTTACATTCAGATTTTCTAACTTTTCCATAATTTATTTAACTTATAAATTCCTAGAAAATCAATAATACTTTACAAAATATATTTTTTATTTAAGTTTAAATCAAAATATAGTAATATTTACATTTCTAAAATATTTTAAAATTTTTAGAAAAACATATTTTAACTACAGGTCTGTATATAATTTTCTACGCTAGGTAAAGTGGTACAGGTAATATATCATTTCAACCCGTAATTTACAAAGAAAATCTGGATTTTATCATTTCTAACCCACAGTCCCAAGTAAATGAAATAAATTGAAAATCGCTCATGCCTATCATTTCAGCCCATAACGATTTTCCCCTATTCTAAAGTCCGTTCGGGTATGTATCATCTCAACCCATAGTGATTCTAATCTAAAGGGAACTTGTAGTGTGATAAATTGATATAAATAACAGAACAGCATAATATAACAGTAACAGATGATATAACAGGTGTTTAAGCATGGGTGAACATCATATGATCATAATATAGCAGGTGTAACATGATAATGCATTTTACAGATTCAAAAGGGATAGGTTTACTAGTTATATAAGTACAAATCGTCTGGTGAGAATTACTCACAGTATAAGCTGGAGACAACAACTGAAACACACAAACTGAGATCTTCAGAGGCACGATAGCATGAATATGATTTGAGAGTGGAGAGCCAAAAATTAATAGCCTTGGATACATTCAAACAAAACAAATGTATATAACGCAAGTTTCAAACTCAAATATACAATTAAACAATGTTAGAGATGAATGTATAAATCATCTCCAAACCACTTGCACTTGCCTTCTACCACCTATGCTTCAGATATAGGTCAGGTTTGCACGGCCAAAGCAAGGACTAGGATCTGGTTTGGGTTCATAAGAGGTCGGCCTAGCATAGGAAAAGATGGTGCAAATTTGATGCAAGGATATATGTGCATGGATTACAACTACAAGACAAAATAACATAATTCCATGAAACTAAGGACACGGCCTAAGGAAGGACAGCCATGGTCAGGTCTGTAGTGGGATGGAGGATGGTGTGGCAGTGGGTTTCAGGTCATCCATGGGTGGTGGAGTAGGTGGCGACCAAGGGGTGGTTGAAGGTGATGAAGGCATACGTGATTGGCTATGGTGCATATAGGTGAAGTTGTGTGTAGATTTAGGTGGAGTTTGATCAACTATTGGGCATAGCCAGTGGCTTGGGGCTGGAGAGGAGGTGGTGGGTGGTTCATGTGGCGGAGAAGGCGGCCATGTTTGATGGAGTCGTGGGGCCGAACCTGAAGTAGAAGAGAAGGCAAGTACAATCAACATAAACAAGTAGAAAAACAAGAAGAAAAACAATGGAAAAAGAATTTTTTTTTTACCTAACTCATGGAGATGATGGATGCCGAAATTTTTTACAGATGGGAAGAGAAATGTTTTACATGAATGAGAAAAAAAAAGTAGGCGGCTGAAGAAATGAGGAGATGTGGCCAATAGAATGAAAAGTAAGGTTGAAATGTGAAAAGGTGGGAGATAAAGAGCCATTGGAAACCAAAAGTCAAAACCTTTTCACATTACCTTTATTTATTTATATAAGTTTAAATTACTGATAAAAATCATAATTTCAGTAATGATTTCGAAAATGCAACAAAATATAAAATATAAATAAATAATTATTAATTATATAAGGTAAAAAAATAAGAAAATAGCACAAAATTGCAAACTAGTCTAGAAAAATGGAAAATAAACAGAACGAACTTTGAAAAATTTATATGGACTTGTAAAAGTATTTAAACAAAGATAATAACATAAAAATAAAAATTCATTCACAAATAAATATATAAATTTTAATTTAAATATAATTTAGATAAAGAAAATAGCAGAAAAATGGAAACTAGGCTATAAAATTTGGAAATAAATTCAATAAGCTTTGGAAAAATTAAAAAATCACTTTAAAAATATTTAAAAGTCAAAGTATACATAATATAACAAAATTACACAAATTAGAATAAGATATATCAAGTAAAAATATCATTTATATAAATTAAAATAAAGAATATTGTTAAATAACCCTATATACACACAATATTGTAAAGGGTATAACTTTCACAATTTAAATCCAATTTCAACGAAAAAAAAGAAAAATTCATGATATTAAATCTATTTTCATAATAGAAGATAAAATTCAAGAATTCAAATGTTTAAATTTAAAATTCAGAAGTCAAAGTTTGACCAGTTTTGACCATAAATCCATTTTCAGGAAAATATCCAATTTATACCAGTTTGAAATTATAATTCATATAATAATCAAATTTTATATTTTAAAATGAAATGTTTGAAATAAAAAAAGTTTAAATAATTTCAAAATAAAATAAAGTCAAGTTTAAATTATATGCAAAAATCTAGAGTTGTTACACTCTCCCCCACTCAAAACTTTTCGTCCCCGAAAAGGAATGAGGTACGGGAAAGCACAGAAAAAGATAAAGTGAAATAAGATTAAGACAAGATGACAAGGAGATTGAATTTATACCTGATAACTATTGTTATAGGTAAGTTTAACAAGGTAGAGATTATCAAAGATTATAGAAAGATTTCTAAACAGAAAAATTATAGGAAAATGCTTACACCAACTTGAAGCAAGATAAGGAAAATAAGGACAACCAAAAGATAGTTTGAAAAAATAAATAAGATAATAAGTTAAAAACCATGGAAATTTAAACTTAAATAAATAAATAATTTTTTTTACACAAGTTAAATAAATCTTAACTATCTTAAATTTTATTATCTTATCTTCTAATCATCTTAAATTAACAATTTCTAAGATCATGGATTTGAAAAAAAATAATCATTCATTATACTCATAATGTACTTAATAAATTTAATTCTTCTTTATTCCTACTTAAAGTTAAATTTATTCCTTTCAATATATTTTATCATCTGTGCCCCTTATACTTACTCTTATCTGCTTTAATTTATTGTTAGTTTCATTAACCATCATTTTATATCGTAAATTATTCAGTTAACCTTTTATTCTATTTTCTCCTGTTAATAATTTTATAACTAAAATTTAAGTGTATAACATTTATTTTAACCATTCAAATTTTTTTTATAAAATCTTTTTATATTGTATATTATCCAATTACAATTGTTAACTTCTGTATAATTTAGGTAAGTTATATTTAAATGCAACCGAGTATTATACAATTAAAACTTTATGATTCCCTCATCTCAAGTTTGAATCATTTATCTAAAATTTTGATTTTCTTTTTATAATTGAATTGATTCTTTAAGATAAAGTTTAAGAATAAAATTTCTGATTCCTTCAAACCATTTAGAGATAAATGAATATATATACATAATATGTCAAATCAAATTTAAATCATATATCTATATATATTATAAATTCAATCTTATTTTAGAAATTCAAATCAATTTAATTTCCCAAGTCAAAGCTGTAGCAAGACTACAGAACGGTCTCTTCACTTCGAAACTCGAAGATGAACGTCGATGATGCCGCGATCATCACCGAAGTTATTTTCCAGCGACAAAGAGAAGAGCACTAATTTTAAACTTTAAAATTTCTTGGAAACAAATTTCTATTAGAAAATACTTTAAATAATATACCCATTTTAAAACTTTAAACACAAGGTTTGAAAACATCGAAAATTATATTCTCAAGTTTCTTGTTTTAACTCATTTCCGTTCCCAAATCAATTTATAAACAGCTATTTATAAATTCATTTATAGAACAATAAATGATAAATCAAGTATTATCATTTCAAATGATTAATTTAAATCAATTTTTTAAGTTCCATAAATTTACTTATATCAAAATTTATTTCATTAACCAAATTTTAAAATAATATTGTGTCGGTTTGTTCTGTCAAAGTGTTTTAGGAATCCCATCGATAGCGTTGATCAGACGAATCAATCGGAACCCAAATCAACATCAACAACTCAAACAACACAATATAAAACAAAATATTAATATTGATTTACAAGTACAATTCAAAATGTTTGGAAGATAGATTGGAAACAAAAGACAAGATGATTGAATAACAAAATAGGGAGGTGGATAAGCTTAAATAAATCACGGGCAACCTTAACCGGGTCAACCGTGACTTAAAGAATAAGATCGATGTGGATTTTCTAGGGTAAATTTACATTCGATCTCAATAGATAGAGTTTAGAAAAACAAAAGATATTAACATCTAAATCAAGGATAGATATATATCTCTGGTGAATCGATGCAAATTGTAAAGGAGTTTTCCCCTTTAACAAATGAATTTGAGATTGGAGAGACCGCCGACTCATTATAAAGATCTTTTGAAGTGGAGTTACGGGATACTCCAGAATCAAAAGAAGATAAATAGTGAGGGACACGAATGGATTTTGGAACCGCAAGGAACGTTCCAAAATTCAAAGGAATCGAGTCAAAAAGGAAGAGATTTAAACTCGAATGAAAGCGATTCTGTAAATACATTTCCCTATATACTGAGTTTTGCCTAGAGCTACCATAGCTCTGATACCAACTGTAACAACCAGGTATTTTCAACCATTCGCATCCATTATAAGTGTATAGGTAGACGCTCATGCCGGAATTGAATTGCTCAAAATACCGCGTTGTAAATAAAATTTGGCAAATCTAAGAATATACAGTAAATAATAATCACAGATCACAGACACAGAGTATTTAATAATGCAGCGGAAGTAAAAGAACTAGTAGTTCATGAAGCTACTATATAAATATATCAGAGTTAAATAAAATACACCAAAAGAAATAAAGTACAACAAAAGCCTCAAGATGATGACTGAGTACAAGCTGAATAGACAACAGAACTGGAATAGATAAAACTAGATAAGCAGATAATCTCCAACGATTCCAATCTCCAGAAAGCGGAATCCAAATCTGTGAATAACTCAGGCTGACCCGAGCGTAAATAAAAATACAAACACTCGAGTCAGGACAATATATACTTATATAATGTAAACCACCTCAAGTGAACTGTAATAAGGTACAAGTAACTTAAAGGATGCCTGGGACCGCCCATCCTCTAAGGATCCGTTAAACTATTTACTATTTAGTAATATTGCGCTATTAAATAATGTCTATAGTAAAATAAACTTACTTTTAAATAGCGTTCCAGGCTACCCATATCACCCTTCACACATAATAGTCCCAGCAGTCCATCCAATATCATGATATCTCCACACCGGGTGACCCTCAGAGGATACCACACGGGCTACGGGAGAAAAACAAACTCGTAGTAAAGGCTCGGTATGGTTCTCATTCTTCTTAAGAGGGGTACTTATTAAGCTAGGACCAAAATTTGAGAGTTCGTCAAACTTCCTCTCATACTCAACAAATGACATATCCCCATGCTTATGATCCATAAACTCCCTGTATAGCTGAGACTTCCCGGCTTCTGGCATCCACTTTGTCACAAAAGCCTCCCTTGACAAGATATCCAAACTTAAGAAAGATTCCAAAGGGATAGCCAAAACCAAATTCAAAAGGACTAACTAATGACAATACCTAAACTGTTCCAAGAAATATCTGCCTCGATAGTGTTGGCTACAACAGACTCCCACCAACCTAGTGCTGCCTCCTTCAACTGCCATGCTGCTAACTGGCGCTTCTGAGCATCAATGATCTCTGAACCAGAAAAAATCCTTTCCAATCCCTTTAGCCATGCTGAGCCACAATGATGGTCTCAGATCCCGAAAACTTTGTACCACCCAGCTAAATAAACTCCTTACATATGGTGGTAAACCTAGTAGGTGCAACTGGTGTTGGAACAGATTCAACACCACAACCTCGGCCTCTGGCATTCCTATGATTCATCCTGGAAATTCAAGAATGAATTTTAGGACAAAGATAAAGGAAAAGATAGAAGAAAAGACCCAACTAGACTGGAAATCCTAATCGAAAAATTCTACAAAACAAGGTGGATTCAAAAGGAAGGAAAATTCTAAGGAAAATTTGATTTTAAACAAGAAAATTCTATATCCAAAAATATGTTCTCTCACAAAGAATGATTCTAAGATTGATTTTACTCATTCTAGTGTATTTCTACCCTATCTCTAATGAGTTTTTGCCGCTTAGGCTAAGGTTTGCCTATAACCAAAGCTCTAATACCAACTGTAACATCCCGCCATTTTGGACCATTCAAATCGACAATAAAACCACACACGTCAGACTTGAATAATTCAAAACGACAGATTCTTAATAAAATGTAGGGCAAATAAAATCCATCATAGCATCACAGACATAGAATATCAGAATAATTCATAGCAGAATAAAATAACTATAGTAGTTTATGAAGCTACTAGATACAAAGTCTCAAAACTAATACATAAAACCAAGTCTGAAAATAAATACACTTGGAAAGTTAGATACATAAGTTCTTTACTACAAAAGCAAAAGCTGAGTGGAAATAGCAGAAATAAGATATCAAGAAGATTGCTATCTCCGGTGGATCTCTAGCTCCAAAAAAGGATGAAACTGAAGCTGTGAAACTCAGGCTGACCCGAACGTAAAGCAAAACACAAAACACTCGAGTTAGGACATACATACTTATAAAATGTAAATCAACTTAAGTGAACTGCAAAGGAAATGCATCAATAACTTAAAGGATGCTTAGGATCGCCCATCCTTTAAGGATCCGTTAAACTATCTACTATGTAGTAATGTACGCTATTATAATAATGTCTAAACTAAAGTAAACTATTAAAATAGCGTTAAGGCGTTACCCATATCCCCCTTAACACATTTTATATATTCCTATGTCTATACAGTACCGTAATCTCCCTTGTACTAGGCGTCGTCAGAGGGCACTCTATAGATATTGTACAAAACAAACTCATAGATGGCGCGTTAGGGTAGGTGACATGGCACAACTAGGCAATGCCAAGGTAGATATACCAATTACGCATCCGAACTGTTAGTAACGCATAGAGGCAACTGCCTCCTAACTCGATCCACACTCTCGAATCAAAGGTGCGCACCAAATCAATCGCAAAGTAATATAATGGCTAACGATGAAGTGTGTTCGATCGGAGGTGCTACCTCACTTGGCCCGATAATGGCTCTTGTTTTAGCCACCTTATGCCAACTCATGGGAGTCGGTTTCACGTATATATACCTTTAGGATCGTCACCACCATCCAACTTCATTCTGCGATCTCCACCCGTACACAGTTGTCAAAGTGGTTTTCGGTATCGGCAAAAGTATGCCCATATCCGATCCAAGTCGCTTTAACAACCAATCGTTATTATGACCCATGATTATATAAATTTCAAATGGTTTATATTTCAAATCAAACATATTCCTTTCAAAACCATATAAATTCCATATCATTATTCTTTTAAAATAATATTCATTTTCCAAAAGTCGAAACACTTCCAATTTCCTTTATTTATAACCCCTTAAAACATAAAAGTTTAGGGATCATAGCACCTAAAATGTAACCCTTAGAACCATAACATATGACCCTTTAGAAAAATGTAGCATTATGAAAATGTCGCTTTTAAGAAAACGCAGCAGTACAGAAGTGCTACTGTAAGGATTTGCAGCAGCGTAAAACTGTTACAGTAGGAATTCGCAGCAGTGCAGAAGTGCTACTATAAGAATCCGCAGCAATGCAGAACTGTTACTATAAGAAGCTGCAGTGGTGCAGAATTGTTACAGTAAGGAAATCACAGAAGTGCATAATTGTTGAAGTAGGAAATCGCAACAGTTTTGAATTGTTACCGTAAGAAATCACAGCAGGTTTGAATCATTACTGCAATACTTCCTACTACCATGGTTTATGCAATCAATTAGTATATATATTTACAGTTGTTATCATAGTCGTTCTGTCATTCCTATTATATTACTCAAATTTAAATATTTGGTCATTAAAGAAACCACACCTTTAGTTAAATAACTTTGTTTCTAAAATATCCAATTTCCAAGTTGAAATCCTTACGCTAAGTTAAAAGTATTTTAATTTACACTTTATTTCTTTCATTAAATAGCATTTTATTCTTTTATTACCCAAGTTATACCATTTACCTTAGTTAAGACTTACATGTCAAAGGTATGTTTAACTTACATTTTCCCACGGAGCATTTATCATTTTAATCACTATTACATGAATTAAAGCTTACCATTTATAGGTTAGAATAAAATACCATTATTAAGTTAAATCGGATTATTAAATTCCAACTATCTTTCATACTGTAAATTATATTCCAAAATTTACATTCTCTATATAAAAATCCTAACCCATAAAAACAAATTTATAGAAATCATAACATTAAATTTCAGTTGATATATATATATATATATGTACGTATATGTATAAAACCAAAATACTTAATAATTTTTAGAAAAATCATTTTAAATCAACCACGAAGTCTGTATAGAATTCTCTACCCTAGGGTCAAGTAAATACGGATATATATCATTTCAATCCGCAATTTATTAAATTTTTTTCGGGTTTTATATCATTTCAAACCCACAATCCCAAGTCAAATAAAATTGCTGGGGCCTATCATTTCAGCCTATAATAATTTTCCTTAACATAAAGATCGTTCGGATATGTATCATTTCAACCCATAGTGAAGGAACTTGCAGTGTGAGAACATAATATTAAATAACATAACAATATTCAACATATCATGGCATATGATCAAAACAAGTATAACATGATATGGAATTACACAATAAAATCATATGAATAACGTAATACAAAACATATGAAATAACATGATATAAACATATGAAATAACATGATATAATCATAGGTGAAATGTCAAACTTGCTTATTTGTTTCCTCACAATTCAATTGTCATCAATTCACCAAAATTATAAGTATGTTTTCAAAAGTGATTACTCACCTTTCTTTGGTTAGAACAGTGATTCAAAGCGCAACACAACAATCGAAAAATTATAGACAAGCTTGATTGACTGGAGTATCCAAATCCGATGCTTTGAAAAATTCCATACTTAAATAAATAATTCACATAAAAATATAAAATAGAAAAATTGTATAATTGTAAACATTTGAAGAGGGCTTGACTAGGGGTGCATAGGCTCGGTCATAGGCTAGTTTTGTTGGGGTTTGGGTTCAGCCATAGGGTTTAGGCTAGGCTAGGGTTCGGCCAAAGGGTTTTGATTAGGTTAGGGTTTTGGTGAAGGGGGTTCGGCCTAGGGTTAGGGTTTTGATTGTGGAGGGCTCGGCTAAGGGATTAGGTGATGGAGGAGGTGGTTATGGCCAAGACTAGACAAGGGGAAGGGGTTGAGGAAGTTCGGCCATGGTGTTTTGGTTGGAGGAGAGGAGGTAGAGGATGAAAATTGTGAAGAAGAAGAGAAAAAGGAAAGAGGAGAAGTGGTTTTGGCTAGGGTTTGTGTTTGGAGGGAGAGGAGATGGTGTGGTGATGAGCATGGTCGAAATTTATGGGAAGGAAGACAAAAATTTGTAGAGGATAAGAGGAAGAAGTTCTAGGGTTTTGAGAAGGAAGATGAAGAAGAAGAAAACTTACATTTTTCTATGGAGGCACAAATTCATGGACGAGGAGGCTAAACAAAACCCTAGGATCTTATATAGTCATCCCAAGAGGTGGCTTCTCATCTACTAAAGTGGTTTCTAGCCCATTAGCACAAGCCCAAAAATCCAAATGTAATTAATATAGAAGTTAAGGGAAAATAACTACGTATAATACACCAAAGGTCGCAAAATTTGAGAAGTAGAAATCAAAAGTTAACAAAACGAAAAACTAAGAAAATTTTAGAATCAAATTCATCTACATAGAAAAAGTAAAAAATTAAAAATTTAAAATTTTCACAGAAAGTCAAACTTTCACCAAAGTTGACCAAAATTTGCATTTAAGAAAAATCTTTATTTTATTAAATTTGGAAGAACATTTCACATCAAAACTCTAAATTATACATTAAATTTCCAAAATTTTCAATTTTAAAATAATTATATTCAAGTTTTCAAATAAATTTCATTTCAAATATGTTCAAAATTTGCGGGTTGTTATTGAACCCGTTCCGCTAAGCGGCGTGATCTACCTTAACATATTAAACTGGAGTGTATAGTATTATTCATACCAGGCTTTATTTTTGACTCGAAGTTTAAGTTTTCCCCTTAAACTCTCGGTTGCTCAAAATTAATTTGAGTAGACTGAGGGATTAAGGTCTCTTTTAGGTTTTAGTAGGGTGACGAATAAGGCTATAGGAGGCATGCAGCAGGCAAATGGATAACTATTTAGGATTTTTGTTCTTATTATGTTTTGATGTATTTCCGCTGTGATTGTATTAGGTCTATTATGACCCTATGACTCTGATCTACCAAGCGGTATCTTCATATACCACTCTTGGCGAATTTTGTAATAACTATATTTTATCTGTGCCTGGAACGATTTGGGATTATGTTTGTAAATGTGAAATAATTAGTTTTCGAAATGTAATCTAGTAAAAGTTGTTTTGAAATCTGCGTTTCGTTTCATATTCAAGTGCTTTTGATATTATTGATACCATTAACATAGCTGTATTTAGTCACCGGAAGTTAATACTATGGATGACTGCAGTACCTGTAGTGCTTAGCTTTGGGCCTCTAGATAGGGGATGTTACAAAAAAGACATGGATAAAACAATCTACAATGTCCTCTATATGGTTTTACACTCAAGTGAAAAGGGAGTTCTTTGGAGATCACCGTGATGAAGCAGACATGGAAGTTAGTTTAGATTTCTTGGAGGACCCTGGACTGGATAGAGATGCATAGGGATAATATAGAAGAAAATGGGTCCAGAAGCGTAATGGCTTACCAGGTTCCTATTTTGAGACAATGCAGGTTGAAGATATTTCTAATTATTCTAATGGAGACATAGATCCAACTAATTTAGAAGCGTTATTCTTTGTTGCCACACCTTGATTTATCACTATTGCAGAAATAAATACCTAAACTTTAGCCTACTATGTTTTTTAAGAGTTTTTGCTTTTTGTATATAAAATATTTTGTTACGTTGTGCTCTCAACTAGAGACAGTTTTATACTACTGCACATGTCTCTATTCATATTATTTTTTATGATACTTTGTAAATACTGGGGTTCAAGAATGAACCATTCTTTTGTTGTTTTTGAGTTTCGGTCTTGCTGCAGTTATTCTCATTCTCTCTTTTTTTATGCAGTATTTCTAACTTCTATTACATTCCTTAGGAAAAGGAGGTAAGTGTTTATAAACCCCTCTTATTAAAGTCATATGGAGAAAGTAGTTTAGTTCAACAGTTAAAGGGTTTAGAATAGTAGGCCACTGAGAGATTATCAATAAGAACAATCTTGACATGCAGGAGCGAAAATGAACTAGAAAAGACTATTACTAAATGAAGGAAGGACACGCAAGGGTTTTTATCAAAAATTACATAAGTTATTCGTGAAAAAGACGCATTATGTGTTCTTTACTGTGCAAGCGGGGCTCCATGCTAGGAGATGAATTACTTGTTTTAATATATCCTCACTTACTATGGTTTAAGTATAGACTTAGTTGTGGATAAAAATAACACCATTTTTGTTTTTTAACTTTTAATAAGATATTTTCACCTATTGTGCATACATTTTTTCATGTTTATTGTTTATTGATTTTCTACAAGTTTACTTCATACTTATAGATTGCACTCATCTCTCCCACCAAAGCTATCCTAATGATTTTCCTAAAGACAGGTACCCACTGTGTGTTATCTATACTTCTCATTTGAAAAGAATTGTTATCAAAGATTATGAAACTAGAATCAAAGAATTTAAGATTGATAATGCTGACCACACTAGAGAAAAAATAAAGCTATTGATGAAGTGCGGGAGGAATTATATTCAAGGTATAAGGAGCAAACTAGTGAGCTTGAAGAGTCTAAATAGACTAACATTCAGCAATATGATTGCATTAGGAAGCAATGCTTGTCAATAGAGGGATTTTAGAGGATACTAAAGCACGCATAAGATCACATTTCCAAATTGGAAATATTATAAAAGATGCAAAGAGTTGTTACATAGTCATTTATGAAAATGAGATTAAAAAACTCAAAAAGAGAATGAGGGATGGCCTGACCATGTAGCCCTCTAACTATATAAGAAATACGATCCTGAAACGGTTCATTCCCAAATGGCTCATGTTCCTCCTTTGAGCATCGATGTGGATGAAGCCTCCTAATGGAAGAGGCAGTTTACGGCATACTATCTAAGTAAATTTGATGAGCTGGTAATTGTTTAAGAAAAACAACTAAAAGACTTGACTAGCGGTGGGAAGACAGAGGGGTGTTCCTCTGCCTACAATTTGTTTGGCCTATTGTCAAAGATTAAGAAAATGAAAATAGAGATTTTGGGTGACTTTGAGCACATGCGCCGTACTAACATTGAGTTGATTGATTGTCTTGAGGAGCAGATACCGTGCTAAGATTCCATTGGACCGACTTTGCTACGTCTTCCTCCCATCCGATCCCACTTCACTTACGAATGTGCAACCTAATCTAGCCGGGAAGCTTAAAGATAAAAGGGTTAAGCGTGCCAAAGCAAAGATTTCCCTAAAACATGCAGTTGACATCTTTTCAAACTTTACATCGACCTTAGACTTAAATTTTCTCTATAGTTGAAACAACAATGCATTTAACAAATGCGATCTTGGTGACCACCAGGCAAGGGTCAACTATGATCCCCATGTCATTTTTAGTAGCGTCCAACATCGCATATTGGTAGTACTTTCTAGAGCTTCATGCCTCCTTCAATCTTCTACCCCTGTAGGAGATTCTACCTTAGGTCATGCGCCTCTCGCTCGTATAAAGTCCACGTTCAGGGCTATGTTCATGATAGAAAGATCATACCTAGTAATCCTTCTGATACAGACTTATATTTGTAGTGAAATTCATTTTACGACAAGTATTGACTAGAAGAATGTAATTTCTTTAGCATTAAGCTTAAGCATTATATCCTATGCTCCCAACTATTTATGTATATGTAAAAATATATGTTGGCAGTAGAATATAAATTTTTGTGCTTTATCTGGCAATTTTTTTATAGATTCTGAAATTTTATCTGACTTGTTTATCATACTGTGTTTGCTATGTTGCTTTTTCCCGTTACTTGTGATTGATTTCCAATGCATATATTTGTGTCGTCTACTCTATGTTTTCTACTATTGGTTGGGTTTTTCTCTTTCTTTTGAGCATTTATCCCTTTTTGTCAAATGCCATTTCCACACGGCCTTTATTAATTGCTCATCTTCCTTTATTTTTATCACTTTTCTCTGATATTTGTTTGGTGGCTACATGTCTTGTCACTTATTGCACCATTGCCATTAATTTGAGTTATATTTTCTAGGACTTGCTTGGAATTGGGTGCTCTAGAGCTCTTGATTTGATGTCGGCATTGTTATGCACATTTCAGCTGATTTTATTTGAAGGTCCATTTCTGAGCACTCTTGCTTTCAATTTTGCATCATGTACTACTGATGTGTGTTAAGATTTTTCTATGCAGGCTTTGTAGGGTGTGTTACCATTTTACTCGACATCCTCATCATATTCTAACCTTGTAATTCTAACGGTCAAATATTTAAATGATTAATTTGAATATTTAATCGGTAAGTAATGTCACACCTCTTATACTTGATTTTACAAATGAGCGAATTAGCTCTCGATACACCTATAGTTGAGTTCGCTTTTTCGACGTGAGTAGGATGAGTATAGATTTGACTATGTTTGGAGTCGATGAATTTTAGAGTGAGCAGTGATTTTTGGAGAATAAAGTGTGTAACAGCCCAAAATTTAAGTTATAAGAATTAACTAACTAATATTTAAATAATAAAATAAGTTTGTGAAATTGTCAGAATTGAGTCCTCAGAGTCGCACCATTGTGTGTGTGGTAATTTCTAGTCAATTTCCATGTAAAATTTGTCAAAATCCCAGTTAATATGAAGAAGATACGAAGTAAACAAGAATTCAGAACAAAAACGAAAAAATAAATAAAGGCCTAGGCTGACCCAAGCCTAGCTCAGGATGACCTTAGGGTCAACCCTCACCATAGCTTGGTCGACCCCCACCATATATAGGTCGACCTGCCTATTCATTTGGACACAAAGTTGTCCAGGTAGGAGCCGAATACGTTGTTTTGCAATTTTCTTTCAATCTTGTGCGTTCGTGCTTCCATCGGATGATTCCCACCGAACCTATGACGTAGTAGCACCAGATTTAATCTTCAAATCCAACGGTTTGAGATCCCTGAGCTACACTATAAATAGAAACTTAGGCCTAGCTATTTTTCACATTTAGATTTTCTTCTATCTGGGTTCATTGTCAGAGGTTGGACCCTAAATAGAATTTTTTTCTAAAGAGGAAATCTTTTTGATAAAAATAATCTACGCTCTAGGAATGGATCAAAAGAAGACAAAGGACTAGGGCTAAAGACCAAGGGTGAGTGTTTTGTAATTATTTTAGATTTTTAAGTAATTTAAAATAATATGGTTCTCAATATTTGTAGCTTTTCTACAATTTTGAGACAACTTTTATATAAGCTTATTTACAGTCTATTTTTAAGTTAGTTTCAAATGTTCTTTTCAATCTATTTTTATTCAGCTATTTTTTAATTATTTATTTATAGTTATTTACCATTATTTATAGTTATTTGCATTTATTTACATATATTTACATTTGTTTTAAGTTGGAATTTAGCATGTAAATGTTAGTTTCCTTTTATTCCTTTTTGGACGTGAATAAAATATTAAAAAGAGAATAATTCGCAAATATGGATTAAAATAGAGAAACATTAAATTTACAGAAATAAGTTGTAAAGAAAGAAGAACTGTAACAAAATGGAGGTAGACTAAAATAGGAAAATTTAAGATATTTGCAAGCATAATTATAACAAGTGGTTATAACTAAAAAAGAAATAGAAGAGTAGTAGAAGAGGCTTATTTTATAACTTAGATCTTGGATTAAATTAGCAAGAAAAAGAACAGTTATAACACAAAGGTTATAATTAAAAAGAAAGAAATAACAGAAGAGGCTTATTTTAAACTTAGATTAAGCTAATAAGCAAATATAGCAGAAATAACAGAAGAGGCTTATTTTAAAACATACACTAAGTCAAAAATAAACATAGAAGAAGGGTCCATACCAATAGCATTACCTTTCAGTCAGGAACTGATGGTCTCACAATAATTAGGTGAGGCAGGGGCACGCTTATACTGATTTAGGTAAGTAAGAGGCTCAATAGAGGCACAAATCTGGAGATTTGGGCAAGGAGCGCTAACTAGAATTTATTTGTTAGGACCAGTACCGGCAGCATTCCCTTTCAGGTCTAGGTCTGATGGTCTCACAACACATAGGCGAGGCTGGCCAGCATTCTCTTTTAGGTCTAGGTCTGATGGTCTCACAATAGATTAGGTGAGGCTGGGCATGCTTATGCTGATTAGGGTAAATAAGAGGTCACAAAAGGGGGCGACAGTTAGCGAGTACTGGTGATGATAGAGTGTGCAACATTGATTAGGGTTAATAATTCGCTACTGCGTTCCAAGTGCTAACATATGTCATTTGCTGTGGGATCAACAGGATTGAACTGGCTCACAGTGGTACAACAGAGATAGAAGGTCGATCAACGGGTAGAATTAGGATTTAGCTTAATCAAGATAATATTTGAGATAGGATTAGGTTTTCATCTTAATCACAGCAGTTTAAGACAAGTGCAAACAATCACAATCGAAACAATCATGCAAATAATCAAAGCAAACAAAATCAGAAGCAGTATTTTATTAGAGTTTTATCTTTTCCATGTTTTCCCTTCAAGCTAGAATTGTTGCTTAGTCTATTACTTTACCTTGCTTAGAAATGCTAGTAATTACCTTCACCCACCAGACTATAGTCTGACCCACTCCTCTATTTCCCCCTTTCCTCCTCCAATAGGCTATCAGAGTTAAGTTAATTCAGGTTACTTGGAGATTCATTCCCAGAGTTTCGCCTTCTAGATGTATTCCTCCACTCTTTGTCTTTTTCATTTGGATTATGAAGGACTTGCACTTGTGAGAAGGATTACTATTATTATTGTTACTTTTATACTCTAATTTTATAAGACTGAGATGTATTTACATGAGACATGAAATATTTTGAGTTCTTAAGACATGTTATGTATTTTTTGATTTATTTGAGATAAATTTTAATTTTGAATGATAATTTATTATTTAAATGTTTCCGCAGTTTTTATTTATTTGTCTTGTGAAACTTATTCTCTTTGAAGCTTTAGATATAAATATAACGCACCTCATCCTTTGGTGTGCTCTTTTTGGGTATACTAAGGGGTGTGGGGTTGTTTCACTTGGTATCATAGCTTAAGTCTATAGGATTCCTAAAAACTTTTTTCTAAAGTAATGTATTTTTCAATGGTTATATATTTCAAACTATTTTTCAGCAATAAACTCTTAGAAATAGTTTTCAAGTATAAGAGATTTTTTATAAAAATCCCCTCAAAGTCTGGTGCAACCTTCTTTCGAGCCTAAATTTTGTTTTCTTTGCATAGAATGGTGGACGCCCTAAATCTACCAGAAGGTGTCCAAGCCACTGTCTTGTTCTGTAGATACAACCAAAGTACGGCACCAGAGGTGCAAGGGCAAGCGCCCAATATAGCATCAACAGGTGGAGATCCCATTATCCACCTGTAGTAGCTAATTTTTCTAAGCTACGTAAGTACTTCGTTAATCTAGGAGGCAGAACATTTTCCGACATGAAGGATTTCGTCGAGGCACGAGATTGGTTAAGGAATATGGAGCGGATATTTGGGTTTTAGGATTGGAAAACTAACATAGAGTTCAGCTTGCATCTTGGCAGCTGAAGGGAGAAGTTCATTAGTCTGAAGTAAGAGTGTCTTTCGATGAAGGAGTATATAAACTAGTTTAATGAGCTATTGTGGTTTGGAATGGAGCTTGTTAATACACCACATAAGAAGGCCATCAAGTTTTCTAAGGGTTTGAACCAGCCCCTCCATAGGTTGGCATTGACACATGTACCCATGGAAGCGACATATGAGTCACTTGTGGAAATGGCTCTCATGTCATATGCTGTGAAGAAAGGAGAAGTTATGGAGGTTTCTATGTCCGAAAACTCTAAGAAGTAGTGGTGGAAGAATAAGAGGGATAAGGACAAGAAGAAAGGAGGAGGACCTTAGAAGGGACAGATCAAGAAAGACGAGAAATGTCATAGTTGTGGATTGGTTGGGTATTTCGCAAAGGGCTATAGGAAAGACACATAGAAGAGGAGGTGTTACAACTATGGGCAGCCTGGTCACCTTAGTAGAGCTTGTTCTCATAAGACGGGGCAGAGAGCAGGCGCACTTATGGTGCAAGTACAAGCTCTGGATGCAACACCTTCTAATAGTGAACCGTTGACGTAGGAAAGTCTCTATAGAAGGTTTGATCTCTATTTTGGATTTTCTAATTCGGACTCTTTTTGAATATGGAGTATCACATTCTTTCATTTCTAGTTCCTTGTTTGATTGTTTGCACTTATATATTTCTCTAGTTGTAGACCCTATAGTTGTTTCAAACCCCATAGGAGGATTGGCACATTTATCCATGATTTCTAGGGGTTTGAAATTTTTGTACTAGGCGTAGAGTTTGACTGTGACGCCTATGTATTGGGATTTTAGGGATATGGGATGATTTTGGGGATGGACTGGTTATCCAGTTGCGATGCGATATTAGACTGCGAGAAGAGAGTCGTCAGCCTAATGACATGTAACAGAAGGACTCTTGAGGTTTCTTGCAACTCACAAGGGTCATCATGTTGAGATTCCTTTATTCCCTTGATTCATCACTAGAAGAGTTAGATTCAGTTCCAGTCGTTGAGATTTCCCAGACATTTTTGAAGAGGTTAGGGGACTAACTCCTAAGAGAGATATCAACTTTAGGATATATCTGAATGACAATGCTAAGCCAGTGGCATTGCTCGTATGATATATGGATCCTAGGGAGAGGAAGGAGTTGAGTAAGAAGATTGGTGAGCTATTAGAGAAAGGCCTCATCAAATGGAGCATATCTGAGTGGGGAGCACCAGTCATCTTTGTTACAAAGGCGGATTGTTCCCTTCGACTTTGCACAGACTATAGAGAGTTGAATAAGCTTACGAAGAAGAATCGTTACCCACTTCCTAGGATAGACGATCTTTTCGATCAGTTGGTAGATTCTTTAGTATTTTCTGAGCTTGATATAGCCACGGGATTTCATCAGCTTTGGGTCGCTGACAATAGCATCGACAAGATAACATTTAGGACACTCGATGAATTTTTGAATGGTTAGTTATGTCATTTAGGCTGACCAACTCCTCAGCCTATTTTGTAGATTTGATGAGTTGTGTTTTTCAAGATGTCCAAATAAGTTCGTTGTAGTATTTGCGGACGACATTATGGTGTTTTCCAAGAGTATAGAAAAGCATTCTATTCATCTTGAGGAGTTTCTTCATACACTTCATGTTCATCAGTTGAAGGCAAAGTTCTCGAAGTGTCACATTTGGCGTGAGGAGGTGCTTTTCTTGGGTCACGTAGTCTCAAGAGAGGGTCTAGCTGTTAATCTCGCTAAGATAGTAGAATTACAAGATTGGAAAGCCCCCAAGAACACTACAAAAATTAGAAGCTTCCCAGGTTTGGCTGGTTATTACAGGAAGTTTATCAAAGATTTAGCTAAGATTTCAGCACTTGAGGTTAAGCCTACCCTCATAGATAAGATTGGATAATGGCAGCGAAAGGCTTTAGAGCTTATGAATATTTTGGATAAGATTCGCAGATGAGAGATCTCTAGACATCTCCAACGCTATTCTATCGATAGTCAAGGGTGGCTAAGGAGAGATGAAAGACTTTGTGTCCCTCGCACTAGTGATTTGACGAGGGCAGTTCTAGAAGAAGCGCACCATTCTCGAATGACTATTTATCCAGGTGGTGATAAGACGTATAGGGACATGAAGGGAGTGTTTTAATGGAGTGGCATGAAGAAGGATGTGGCAAAGCTTGTAGCTAAGTGTCTTGTGTGCCAAGGAGTTAAGGCAGAACAGCAGATGCCTGGCAGATTGCTTGAACCATTGGATGTACCCAAACGGAAGTGGGATAGTGTTTCGATGGACTTCATAGATGGTTTACCCTGATCTTGGAAGGGGAATACCAGTATTTGGATGATTGTAGATCATTTGACTAAGTGTTCCTACTTCATTCCACTCAAGAGTAAGAGGACAATACCTTAATTTGCATCCTTATATGCTCGTGAGACAGTCCGACTTCATAGAATTCCCTTTCGCATAATGAGCAAAGAGACCCTATCTTTACTAGCAAGTTTTGGAGAAGCTTGCAAGATTCTTTAGGTATACAACTTAGATTGAGTACGACCTATCATCGTCAAACAGATGGCCAAATAGAGAGAATTAATAGATTTCTTGAGGATTCATTGAGGATGTGTATTCTTGATTTTGGAGGAACTTAGGAGGAGCATTTTCCTTTAGTGGAGTTTGCATATAATAATAGTTTTTAGGCTAGCATTTGGATGGCACCTTTTGAAGCTCTTAATGGAAGACCATGCAAGTCGCCTTCGTGTTCGTTCGAGTCTACAGAAAGATTGCTACTAGGTCCTGACATGGTTAGAGATACTTCAAAAAAGATTTATTTGATTAGAAGGAGAATGAAGATGGCCCAAGAAAGATAGAAATCCTATGCAGATAAGCAGGGAAGGAATATTGAGTTTGAGATAGAAGATTTGGTTTTCATTAAGGTGCCTCTGCTAAGGAAGGTAATAAGGTTTGGATCAAGTGGGAAACTTGCTCCTATATCCATAGGATTGTTTCCTTTTGTGGAAAGTGTAGGAAAGATGGCGTATCGGATAAAGCTACTAGAGAGGCTCACGGGAGCTCATGATGTTTTTCATGTTTCGCACTGGAGAAAGTGCTTACACAATTCAACAGAGGTAGTTGAACATAGTCAACTCGAGGAGTTGATATTAAGAATCTTATGAATAAGGAAGTCCCATTGGGAAGATATTATTGACGATGCTACATGGAAGGCTAAGGAGAAAATACGTATCTCTTATCCATATATTTACGATAGTACGTCTTAAATATCCTATTTCCATCTTTAGTTTTGTATAGGTTCTTTCCTTTAGTATTATTTGGGAGGGTAGATCTTAGGTTTCAACCCATGGATGGTAGGACTGAATGTAAACATGTTACTAGAACATGTTGTGTATATTGGACACTAGTGGTTGCAAGTGGATGCTAATGGACACATATATATACACTAGGCACTATTATCTCCTGGGGATCGACCTAACTAGGTTACTAAAACATATGCATATGGACGTGTGCGCATTTGCGATTTTTATTTTTTATTTCCATGGTCGCTAATAATGGATGATTATCGTATAATTATTTCATTTGGCTGATGATTGTAGCACGCATATAGAACCATCAATTATCATTAGGAAATTTGTATTCATTTGGATACATGACACAGACATGATTGCATAAAAAGGAGGTCGATTGAATCAGTAGACCGCCTAATGTTTTGCATTAGTTAGGGACATTGACACCACACTATTGCATATGTCATAAATTTCATTAGAAATCTTAAGGACACTAGATGTAATGGATGGTGATTGAAAATTTGGTTGCAGAAATTGGATGAAAAATATGTATTTTATTCTTCTGTCCTTGGAGATTTTGGGGACGAAATCCTTTAAGCAGGGGAGAATGTAATAACCCCAAATTTAAGCTATAATAATATTAATTAACGAATTAATTAAATAATAAAATTAGTTTGTGAAATTGTCAGAATTGAGTCACGGGAGTTGCACTATTGTGCTCGTGGTAATTTTTTGGTCAATTTCCATATATAATTTGTCAAAATCTAAGTTAATATGAAGAAGCTACGAAATAAAAAAAAAATTCAAAACAAAACGAAATATATTTATACACACACACACATATATAAAGGCCTAGATCGACCTAAGCCTGGGTCAGGTCGACCTTAGGGTCAACCCTCACCATAGCCAGGTCGACCTATAAGTCGACCCTCAACATATATAGGTCGGCCTATTAGTCGACCACCAACATATATAGGTCAGCCCACCTATTCACTTGGACGCACAGTTGTCCAGGTACAAGCCGAATATGTTGTTTTGCAATTTTCTTTCAATCCTGTCCGTTTGTGCTTCCATCCGACGGTTCCCAGCAAGCCTATGATGTGGTTGCGCACGATTTAATCTTCAAATCCAATGGTTTGAGGTACTTAAGCTGCACTATAAATAGAACCCTATGCCTAGACATTTTTCTCATTCAGATTTTCTCATATCTTTGTTCATTG
This sequence comes from Allium cepa, assembly GCA_030765085.1. Taxonomy (NCBI): domain Eukaryota; kingdom Viridiplantae; phylum Streptophyta; class Magnoliopsida; order Asparagales; family Amaryllidaceae; genus Allium; species Allium cepa. The sequence continues at coordinate 53,335,604 of CM060935.1, read as the reverse complement.
CCCGAAGCTAGACCCTAAACAGAAAAATTTTCTAAGAAGGAAATCGTTTTGATAAAAATATTCTACGCTCTAGGAGTGGATCAAGGAAGACCAAGGACTAGAGCTAAGGACCACAGGTGAGTATTTTGTAATTATTTTAGATTTTTAAGTAATTTAAAATAATAAAGTTCTCAATAGTTGTAGTTTTTCTACAATTTTGAGACAGTTTTTATATAAACTAATTTACTGTCTATTTTTAAGTTAATTTCAAAAGTTCTTTTCAGTCAATTTTTATTCAGCTATTTTATTCTTTTATTTACAGTTATTTACATTTATTTACATCTGTTTTAAGTTGGAATTTAGCATGTAAATGTTAGTTTCTTTTTATTCCTTTTTGGACGCGAAAAAATATATTAAAAAGAGAATAATTCACAAATATGAATTAAAATAGAGAAACGCTAAATTTATAGAAATAAGATGTAAAATAAGAAGAACCGTAATAAAATGGAGATAGACCGAAATAGGAAAATTTAAGATATTTGTAAGCATAATTAAAACAAGTGATTACAGCTAAAAGAAAAGAAAATAGAAGCGTAACAGAGGAGGTTTATTGTACAACTTAGATCTTGGATTAAGTTAACAAGCAAAAGAACAGTTATAACACATAGGTTATAATTAAAACGAATGAAATAACAGAAAAGGCTTATCTTAAACTTAGATTAAGTTAATAAGCAAATATAGCAGAAATAACTGAAGAGGCTTATTTTAAAACGTACACTAAGTTAATAAGCAAACATAGAAGAAGGGTCCATACCAACAGCAATCCCTTTCAATCAAGAATTGGTGGTCCCACAATAGTTAGGTGTGGCGGGGACAAGCTTATGCTGATTAGGGTAAGTAAGAGGCCAAATAGATAGAGGCTCAAATCTAGGGATTTGGGCAATGGGTGCAAACTAAAATTTGTTTATGAGGACCAATACTGGTAGCATTCCATTTCAGGTCTAGGTCTGATGGTCTCACAACATTTAGGTGAGGCTAGGTAGCATTCCCTTTCAGGTCTAGGTCTGATGGTCTCCCAACATATTAGGTGAGGCTGAGCACGCTTATGCTGATTAGGGTAAATACGAGGTCACAAGAGGGGGCGACAATTAGCATGTATCCGCGATGACCGAGCATGCTGCATTGATTAGAGAAAATAATTCGCTACTACATTTCAAGCGCTAAACAGGTCTCTTTTGTTGTCGGACCAACAAGATTGGACTAGCTCATAGTGGCACAACAGAAATAGATGGCTGATGAATATGTAGAATTAGGATTTCAGCCTAATCAAGAAAACTGTTGAGATAGGATTAGAGTTCCAGCCTAATCACAGCAGTTTAAGACAAGCGCAAACAATCTCAATCGAAACAATCAAGCAAATAATCAAAGCAAACATAATCAAAAATAGTATTTTAGTTAAGTTTTATCTTTTCCATATTTTCCTTTCAAGCTAGAACTATTGCTTCTTCTATTATGTTTACCTTGCTTAGAAATGCTAGCAATTACTTTCACTCACCAGACTTATAGTCTGACCCACTCCTCTATTTTTCCCTTTTCCCCATTATAGGCCATCAGAGTTAAGTTGATTCAGGCTGCTTGGAGAATCATTCCTAGAGTTTTCTCCTTCCTATGTATTCCTCCGCTCTTCATCCTTTTCATTTGGCTTATGATGGACTTTCACTTGTGAGAGGGATTACTATTATTATTGTTATTTTTATATTTTGATTTTATGAAACTGAGATGTATTTTCACGAGACATGAGTTTTTTGAGTTCTTGAGACATATTATGTATTTATTGATTTATTCTAAGATAAAGTTTAATTTTGAATGATAAATTATTATTTAAATGTTTCCGCTGTTTTTATTTATTTGTCCTGTGAATCTTAGTCTCTGTGAAGCTTTAGCTTACCTATAACGTGCCACATCCATTGTTGTGCCCTTTTTGGGTATATTAAGGGGTGTGGTGTGTTTCAAAATGAATCTAGGCTTAGCCAATAGGCTAGCTTATAAGCATCTAATTTACTCCCACTTTCATTTCATTTTCCTCTTTCATGTTTCATTCTGCTCCACTTTACTAATCACTTTCCTAACTACTTCATAATCCCCTAACTTAGATCTACTAATCCATGCCCAAATAAAATCCAATAATTTTCGATAAAATAACCATAATTTTTTATGGATTCTCTAAAAAACTACAAAAGGATTGGCTTGAATTAGAGTTTGGAATTTCGTTTTGGATGTCAAAAGAGCATGGAGATGAGCTTTGGTGATTAAAGCTTGTTTTAACAAAAGAGAAGGTGAGTAGGATAATTCTCCTATTTAATTTGAGTATTATACTTCTCTAATTCATTTATTTATAACTGTGAAGTATCATGGAATGATTTAGAGACTTATATGCTATGGCTTAGTCTTGTATCCTTGTTATAAACATGTTTCCCTTAGCTAATGAATTATTTGAACCCTTAATTATCATGTTTGGAAAAGTTAGTAAGATCCAAATTAGAATATAGTTAAGTTATTGATTTTGATTGATATTGTGATTGTTTAGAAGCTAATTACATGATATAATTAAGTTCATATAATTGATTAACAATGATAAAACTAATTTAAATGGTTTTATAAAAGTTAGTAAGCAAATTATCTAATTAATGAATCTTAATTAGTACCTTTAAATATTATTTAAAGTAAGAAATGGTTTTCATATGGGAATGGGTCATTTATAAATATTATTCATGTAAAGGAATAATTTTTATAAATGGAAGTGATATTCTATAATTAAGTTTATAAAATAGTATGTTATAAGTGAGTTTATAAAATAGTATAAAGTGGTATTTTATAAAGTAGATGAATTTATAAAATAGTAAGAAACCGATACTTTATGAGATATCGATGTTTATAAAATAGTATGAATAAGACATTTTATAAAATGGTTATAAGATCTTATGATATGTTTATAAAAGGAATACTTAATTACAAACCATGATATTTAGTATGGCAAAGATATAAGTGAATTTATAAGTTTGTATTATATCTTATAAAACGATATAAGAATTTATAAAAATGAGGTTTTACTTTTACTGAATAGATTTAGTAAATAAAAGTAAATTATGAATAAGTAATAAAATAATTATTTGTTTAAATATACATGTATGTATATGAGTACGGACAAATATACGCATACATGTATTTAAGAATATATAACAATCACAATATTGGTTGAATTTTGGTAATTATTGTATGTTTGGTTATTTAAATACGTTTGTAATTGTTTGATTATATAGAACTACAATAGCATACAAGTTCTTTGTGAGTATTTCATGTAGCCATAGCGACTATCGCATGCACTAAGTTGCGTGAGAATATATCGGGTCGATTAATCGCCCCGATGAAGTTCGAAATCTGACTTGTGCGTTATTGTGTGTTTGCGTTAGCATGTACGCATTGGCGAGCATGAATGAGTGTATCAATACATGTATAAGCTATGCATTAGGCAAGGAGGCCGAGTAGATCATTTTGGCATGTTAGAGGAAGTTGGGTCGCTATAATCGTCCGTAGAACTCTACATGTGTAAAGAGTGGATTTTGGTATCAAAACTGGTTTTCAATTACTTGTGAAATTAACTTCCAAAATGTCAATAGATGAACCCTCATGGAAGTCCGATGGGTTATAGTCAGGCTATAGAAGCAATGCGACTTATCGGGTGAAGTGTCGGAAGAAACAGCATGTGTATCAGTGTCCGTCTGGGTAGTGTTCCAATTGCCCAGGTTCATTACCAAAACTCTGCAATTTCAGTCGATTAAATGGGACCTTTCAGTCAACTAAACGAAAGGTAAAGTTTAGTTCAAGTGGGGAGTTCATTCGACTGAATGGGACCCTAAAATCGACAGACCTGATTTGTTTTGTGCAACCATGGAGAATTTCTTCCCCGTTCGAGCTACTTGAGGAGGCGGGTGCAAGTTGAATCTCATGATTTTGATATGAATGTTGAGTGATTCCATTGGAATGAATAATGATCGTGCACATCCAATGAACATGTATAATCAAATTGGAAATATTCATATCTTTAAGGGTTGACCCTGAGATATGTATAGTTTGATGAATGGTATCGGTCTTACGATTGTAACCGTACTTGGTGTTGGTCTTATATTAATAATCAACATTTTTTTGGCCTTATATTAATGACTGTACATATGGATAGATGATGACAAGGTATCAGCCTTTGTGTGTGATAGGCATATTTGATTATGCTATATTATATTTGATGTGTGCATATGTATACTGCATCAGTGTTCCTTCGTGGTCCCAACAACGTATTGCACGAACACGGCCTCCGTTCTCTTATTGATGAGAGGTATACATTTGTTATTTGAAATCCTTGATGTCTTAAAAGGGGATGATGAAAATCTTCAACTATAGGATCCTAGCACTTATGCTCATTATAGGGATACGATGGGATCCAAAAAGGTCCTAGGTACTTAGAATATCTTATATAACACTTATGCTCATTATAGGGGTACGATGATTTTATCAACTATTGGGACTAGGTTTCGAATATATAGAGTAGATCATAACTTATGCTCATTATAGGGGTACGATGAGATATACATAAGACTTAGGCTCATGGTCTATAGTATATTCAGATAGTGACATTATATATTTTGAACTCTCAAAGAAAATCACTTGATTTTGTTAGAAGTCCAGGTACATTAGTGTAATGACTCTACCAATATGAATCATTGGATTGTGATAAGCGTCCATCGTTGACCGCCATCAGTAATAATGAATATTGTTTTGTATTCCTTAGTTATCTTATATTGCTAAGTTGTGTTTGTGCTCTATTAGTTTAATTATATTATTTGTATCATAGTGTAAACTTATATTATCACACTTTTATCACTCCTACACTTGTTTATTGTGATTTCATTATAACGTTATGATTGCAACATTTCAGTCGCAATATATTGGTTGTGCTAACTTGTTGCTTATAGGAGAAGAGCCAGATGTGGTATGATTACCTATTTTGAGATGGGTTAACTATACTTGTTTATGGGCACTCTGGATTATCCCTAAGCCAAATTTGTGGAGAGGGCCGGCTATGATTTAGTAGTTCCTATTTATTTATATATAGTTTTAATATATAGTATTTTGAGATAATTCCCCTCACACCAGGCTTTATGTCTGACCCGCATTTTGTCTTTGTCTGTTTATGTCATGACAACTCTCGAGTACTTGATTGAGTAGTTTGAAAGTTGGGTGCTTTTGGGATACATCGTTAGGAGGTGCAGTGGGAGTACTTTGGAGGCATGGCATCGATATTTTGTGATATAGGTACTAGATATATTCGTAGTACATGATAGAACTGTTATTTGTATATAAGAGTGTTGTATCAAATATTTATTCAGAACTCCGTATTTAGTTTAGGAGTTGATGTATTCTGACTTTCTATATTAATACTTATTTAACAGTTGCTTGTGCTAGTACAGTCTCTTGTATATTGCTATCCTATTTTATTCATGTATATTTGGTATATTATATGTTGTCGTTCCATTGTGAAATCTTATCGATGTCTTGGTTTAATGTTTTTCTTTAATTTTACACTAACGAATCACTATTCTAGGCATTCTCAAAGGACATGTTGTTACAGTTGGAATCAGAGCTTAGGCTCAACACTTGGGCAAAGTAGGTCAGTTTGGGTTAATCAATTTGTTTAAAGGAGATATGTAGATAGATCATACTTGTATTTTATACCATATTATACTTTATATACCATATGTCTTCTGGATTTGGTTTATTTTTATCCCTGGTTGCCAAGTAACTTCGTTAGGCTATCAGTATGAGCAGATGGAGTGCATGAGTGACCGTGAATAGGTAGTTTTAAATGTCTGATTAGTTCAGAGACTATTTAGCTATCGCAAAAGATGTTCCATCACCCGTGAACATTTCCAACAGATTACAGTTAGTGCCAGAAGTGGTGCATCCCTTTGGATATGGTATTTCTTGCTCCACTAGCTTTAGACCCTTCAAAGTAGTGTCGGGATTTCCTTAGACTTGGAGGGGAGCCATATTTGGGTCCTTAGACTGTTTCCACGGCATAGTCTTGGGCACATGCATTAGAAGGCTTCCATTTATATTGGTCTAGGGATTGTTCTTGTAAGTAAAATTATTTCTCAGCATTTGGGGAAGGGAGACTTTGGCATGGTAGGAAGTAGTGTTGATGTGGATGATAAGCTAGCATGTGATTTACAATTTATTTAGGTATTGCTCTAAGTTCTCAAATCATTTCTAAGAGGGAGAAGAGCATGTAGCTTGAGCATTCCATCCATCTTGAGCATGACAGCTTATTTGTGAAGGAGTGTCGACCAACTCAACTTTTTGTTTTGGGGCTTGAGGTGGTAGGTACTCCATTATTATAGCAAAGAGATTGCCTTGGGTCCTAAGCAATGGTAAGAGGTTCATTGCTTAGCCTTATCCCTGTTAGGGTCCACTTTGAATATGTCATTGGGATGCTTCTCCTTTGCGAGAATGCCTATGAGTACCACTGAGGCAATGAAAGTGGAAAGCAATTAAAACTCCAACCGAAGCGTAAAGAACATGATACAAGAAATATCAAGCTTGTTCGAAAAACAAACTAGAAAGTTAGGAACGATGCGTATGATAATGAGAAATTTTACAGAGAAAGAACAAAAGTTTTTCATAACAAGTCAATTCTAAGAAAAAAAAGTTGCCTAACCGAAAAGTTCTTTTATATGACTCAAGATTTCATTTATTCCTTGGGAAACTTAAATCGAGATGGACCGGACCATTTGTGGTACGAACTGTTTTTCCACATGGTGCCGTAGAAATATAAAATTTCAGGGATGGATCAATTTTCAAAGTCAACGGTCATCATTTCAAACCTTTCTTGGAATTGCCAAGCAACCAAGAAGAGGAGCTCATGATCCTTCATGAGCCAAGATACGTCTAGTAAGAATGTTAACCATCTTTTTTAAATATGTACATAGTTTTTCCCGTTACACTCATTATATCATGCATTGACTATAGGGACATAATCAAAATTAAGTGTGGGGGGAGTCTCATTCTCATTTTTCATGGCATTTTTTGATAAATTTCATTTTCTTACTTTAAAAAAATCAAAATTTCTAAATCTCAAAAAAAAAATTCGTTTTAGCATTTTGATTTATTTTTGAAGAAACACTATGGGATAAGTATAAGTTTTGGTTAATAAATTGAAATTTTTGAAAACTTATTTGTCTTAATGAAAATAAAAATAAAGTTTGATTACAAATAATAATGGTTTAACTAGTATATATGAAGGTTCATATGTGTTAATTATGAAGTATGTTCTAATTGAAAATCTTTGTTTGAAAAAGTGGTAAATTTAAAGAAAAGGATATAACATTTTTATCTTCTAAGTTAAATGGTGCTAAGATGATTTTGAAAACCTTTCTTTTCTTAAAAAAAACATTTGTATATATGTAAATATTTTCTATTAACACCTATGTTCGATAGGTGTACACACTTGTGTGTACACTCGCCATGCTCTATACCTTTCTCACATAAGCCCGAAAGGCCGTGCATGATCGGTATATCTGGCCTCAGATTATCTGAGCTAGGTGTATGTATATATAAATTCTTTTATTAATAATGCCTATAGTCGATAGGTGTTCACATTCGTGCGTTCACGTGCCATGCTCTGTATTCCCCTCACATAAGCCCAAAAGGCAGCGCATGGGTAATATATCTGGCCTCAGTTTACCTGAGTTAGGCATATGTAAATATTGTTAATCTTAAAAATTCAAATAAGAGATAGTAAGCAATTGAAATATAAGCACCATTTTAACTTGTTTGATCTAACTTGTTATTGAAAAGAAATGAAAATACCACTTTAATAAACTTTGATAATCAACTAAGGATCCATGTTATAATTACGTTGTGTTATCAACCGAAACAACTAGCCAAACTATGGTTTATCTGTTATGACAACTTGATTTTTATTGGAAATTTTGGCGAGTAAATGATTTGAATTTTCAAGACAATGACCAAAACATGTATTTAACTTATTTGTGACTATTTAAAAGTAAACCTTTCATTTGTAAATATTTCCAAAACCTCGCATTCATCTCTTTGTAAATAAATCTTGCATTTTGTAAATATTTTCATTTTGCATTTGGATTTTGTGGGTAGTATCCGCTAAACACCCTCACGAGACAACACTCGTTCTACTAGGGACACCCAAAGGTTTAACGGCTTGCTGCATACGCTCAATGCAATCGTGCTTCCTACGAAAATGGATTTATCTTAGTTTTCCCTTATTCGAGGACGAATAAAAAGATAAGTGTAGGGGAATTTGATATGCACATAAATGTGCATATATTTACATCCACATTTTATCTCTTTTTATTTAAGTTAACATCATATTTGAGCATTTTAACACGTTTAAAACCAAAATTCAATTATTTTCAAACCATCATATTTTTATCTTCATTCAAGAGCAAAATGGTCATTTTTGTGCATGTGTCAATTTAAGAATTTTTACTAGGACAATTTTTGATGGTTTTTATAGGAATTTGGATGCATATGGAAGAGGTTTATATGAATATACATGCAAGCATAAGTGAATAAAAAGGAAAGAAGAGGTAAATAATTCAAGACCATGAACATGGAGGACCCCACCCACTTACCTAAATGTACAATTAGGAGCAAATGAACAACTAATTGGAGGTTAAGCTTTGTGCACAACAAATGATGGATTAACTAGCGGCTAATGGTTAGTTGATGGCCATACTACCTAAAGGGCATTTTAGGAAACTCCCTAAAAATAGAATTAGGGTTTTACGCATGTATAAATAGCCCTCTTATGTACATGAAACCCTATTCTACTCTTTCATATTTGTTAGGAAATTAAGAAAGTAAGTTGTAAGCTTTATGTTGAATGAAATAAAAATGGCTTCCAAGCCTCTTTCTTCTCTCTTTTCTACATGATTTTCTTTGCTTTTATGTTAATGCTTATTCCTATGCTCTCTTTCTTTTAATGTTCATAGCTTAGATTTACATTTGTGCAAGTAGTGTATCTTTAACTTTTATGCAAATAGTTAATAGTTAATCTCTCTTTCTTCCTTTTCTTAGTTTTAATTTCTTTGCTTTTTATGTTGAAACTTACATGTGTTGATTTGATAACGTAAATGAGTAGTTAAACCCCTTCAATTTATGGGCAATGAAGCTCTCAAATATTATGTAATTTCGATATTCTTGGATTTATGATCTCTTTTTGTTAATGTTTCATGAGAGTGAATTTTGATGCAAGTTTATACAAGTGGGTTCGATAGCTTATGTTGCTCTTACAAATGAGCAACTCTTATTCAACATAAACACAATTTGCATCATTATTTGCAAATCCATTTTTGATTTTGAAGTGAAAGTAAAAGTGAAATTTGATGATCTATGTTACCTGTTACAATGTAAATAGATCATTCTTAAAATTGCTTTTGCTTTGGCTTCATTTTCATGAGAATAAGATGTGGTATAAATGTTGTATTATAGTTTGATGGCGTGAGGTATGTTAATTAATAACATCAACAAGCTTATGATAAATGCAATGATTATTTCACTTAATGTCAAATTTAAAGATCATAAATTATTTGTTTGTTGATTTACAAAAATATGAGAGTGGATTTGCCTCTAAATTGTTTTTTAATCTCATTTTAATTTTAGTTTTAGCTTCATTTTGTTTCTAGTTAACAATCTCTCCTTCATTTGGTCTAATTTGATTGAATAGATTTTTAAAATCTTAAAAATTCCCTAGGATCGACCCATACTTGCTACGTGCTACATTCGTACACCGTTCACTTGCGGTTATTTTTATTAATTCGTTCGGCTATTTTCTAGTTTATAGAACTTTAGTCGATGCAAACAACGCTATAGGATTGAAATGGCACAAACAGGTGCAGTAGAGCAATCCAACAGAAATGGTCTGGGTTCCTATATGGAACCACGGCCCCTCACCTGCACCTGGTAAATCGCACTCATGCTTGAGTGGGAAACTTAGGATCTGGAGCATGAGTAGAAGCTAGTCCACTGCCTCGCCAGGGTCGTAGCGAAGCGGGTCATCAGGACGTGCATTTGGAAGATCGCCTACCGAGGAGGCAATAGCTGGAACGACCATGTAGGACGGATTCCAGCTTGCCACCTTCCATCCATACTCTAGATTTATCAGCTATGGTTAGAGAACTGACAAGGGAGAATCGGGGCTTATCCAATGATGATTAGTGTGTATCTAGGAGCCATACTCCATTCATAGATACTATCCTACAGGCCGAGTACCACCGGAAGTTCATTATGCCTACTATTACAGCTTATGAAGGAAAGACTGATCCCCGATAGCATATAATGAGATATGAGTGGATGATGGACTCGGGTTGGGCAAATGATGCGACTAAATGCAGATGCTTCCCAATAACCTTATCTAGCATCACTACTATGTGGTTCACCATACTTCCCCCTCGATCGATCTTCAGGTCTGATGAGTAAGCGGTGAAATTTGGGGAGCAGTTTAGGATCCATGCCACTTTCCCAAAGGATGTGATGTCTTTATCCAGTGTGATCCAGGCTCAGGGGGAATCGTTAAAGGATTATTTGCAAAGATTTCACGTTGCTGCTACCAAAATTAGCAATCTAAACGACCATGCTATCCTTATGGCCGTGATTCGAGGAGTAGATCCAGACTCATAAATTGGTGATTAGATGGTAGGGAAACCACCGACAACCTTGGAACGCTTTTATTCAAAGGCGAACCAATTCATGAGAAGGGAAGAGGCCAGGTGCTCAAGAAGAAGCAACGCGTCAGGGCCTAGTAAGGAAGCGGTGCAAAGCAATATTGCGGTAAAGAAGTCTAGCAAACATTCTAGCAAGGTCCAAGTCAATGTTTAAAATAAGCCAAAGCAGTCTAAAGGATCCATATGAGGAAATTCCAAACGAAAAAGGGAAGCAGGAAAGTGGAAACCAAGAATCCCAACATATAGCGAATATACTCCTCTGAATACGTCTTTGGAGAATATTTATCTATCAACTTGTAATACATTCCAATACTGAAAATCATGCCCAAAGGAATCCTCTGAGGAATAAAAGTAGACTGAAAAGTATTGTCGGTTCCACAAGACCTACGGGCGCAATACTGAAGAGTGTAGACACCTCAATGATTCTATAGAAAAGCTGATTCGCCGAAAGAAGTTACAGCAGTTTGTTAAGAATCCGTAGGAAGGTGGATAGGGGACATCCGATCCCAACCGTGGGAAAGCTTTACATCGACCTGAGGAGCCTGCTCGGACCGGACGAAGGCTGGTCGTAAAAACGATAATTGGTGGACCTCACCCGACATACAGGAGTTGGCAAGAAATGGAATGCTGCGCTAGTTCCTTGAAGCATGCGGATTTCGAATGCTGCTCGAATATAGAAGACAGGACTCTTGCAAAACAGCAGCGAATGATAACGAATGATATAGTATTCAAGAGCAGGGATGTCGATCGGATAGAGGAACCTACCGTTGGCCCGATGGTTATCTCAGTGGACCGACGCTTGTGAGGAGGATACTGATTGATTGTGGGAGTTCTGTTAATATTATCTTCAAAAAGGCGTATGACCAAATAAAGATAGAGACGAAGGATCTAAAACCATCTAAAGCCCGCACTCATGGCTTTAATGGTGTGGCTACTGATGTAGTAGGTTTTGTTGAATTGTCAGTTGAACTCGGAGAAGGTGAACGCAAGAGGGTATGGATCCTATCATTTATTATTTTAGATGTTGATTCCCCGTATAATGTTTTTCTGGGCCGACTGGCCCGGGTGGAATTTAGGGTAGCTTTGGCCCCGTGGTGTTTGACCTTGAAATTTCCAATGGATAGAGGAGTTGGTGTAGTGCATGGCGATCAAGCGATTAGTCGCGCTTGCTACGTGGCTGAGCTGAGAGAGGCCCGATGAAGAGAGAAGGGAAAGGGTGTGAACAACTCTGTCCGCATCCATGTTGCTGAAAATTGACAAGTAGCACCTGAGCATTGGCTTGGGCAACACATTCGGATCTATAAAGAGATAGATCCGAGGGATGATGATGAAGAACCCAAGGAGACCAAGGCGGCACCAGCTAAACTGACGATTGACATTCCTGTCAGCCATGATGACCCTTTACGGGTGCTTAAGATTGGATCGCAGCTCAACCCCTCCATGCATGAGGATCTTACTGATTTCCTCCAGGCGAATTTGGATGTTTTCTCTTGGACTCACTCTGATATGTGTGGGGTTTCTCTCACCATCACTAGTGATACGTTGAACGTTGACCAGAAGTATGTACCAGTGAAGCAAAAATAGAGAGGCATGGACCCGGAGAGGTCCGCTTCTTTTAGAGAGGAGGTGAATAAACTCAAGGCCAATGGGTTTGTCCACGACGACCTCTATCCTGAACGGGTATCAAATCCCGTACAAGTGAGGAAAGCAAACGGAAAGTGGAGGACTTGTGTTGACTACTCGGATCTGAACAAAGCGTGCCCTAAGGATAGTTTTCCTTTGCCCAGAATTGATCAGTTGGTCGATCCAACAGCAGAACATGAATTGTTGTCATTTATGGATGCATATTCGGGATACAATCAGATCTCGATGCACATTTCGGGTCAGGAGCGTACTAGTTTTGTCATGGACGTTGGACTATACTGTTATGTAGTGATGCCATTCGGGTCAAAGAACGCAAGGACAACTTATCATCGCTTGGTGAATCGGATGTTCAAAGACCAGACTGGTAGAACGATGGAAGTTTATATGGATGATATGCTCGTGAAGTCATGACAACCGAACAATCACATTCGAGACTTGGCAGAGATATTTGATATACTCAGATTTTACGGAATGAAAATCAATCCACTAAAATGTTCCTTTGGTGCTACGTCGGGGGAGTTTTTGGGTTTCATCGTCATTACACGAGGGATCGAAGCCAACCCAAAAAAGATTCAGGCTATTCGAGACATACAAGCACCTAGAACTATAATGCAAGTACAAAGCCTGAGTGGAAAAGTTGCCATGTTGAGTCGATTTATATCCAGAGCGACCGACAAGTGTATTCCTTTCTTTGATGTGATAAGGAAAGGGAAGATAAATTTTGAATGGACGTCAAACTATGAGGACATGTATCGAGCTCTGATGAGACACTCGAAGAGAACCCCGGTTCTGTCAAAGCCCATAGACCATGAGGAGTTGTATTGTTAACCCGCCTTTTTACAAGGCTACGGACATACGGGTTTAACTTAATCGACTCCACGTTCGTCAAGGCTGGTGTAGGATGGATTCAGTCGACTGAATGGGTGGATGATGCAACGCACATGAAAGACAGAAATTGGATTGGACAGAAGTGGATCGACTATAATTTGGGTCAAGGGATGTGGTTCGATCTGGAAGTTAGAAGTCATTCGGCACAAACCTCGCTCGGCATCCTCCCCTCACTCGGCACTCGGTGGTGGTTCAGCATAAATGGTTCATTTGGCATTCACGTTCGAATAGCATTCAAGAGTACTCGACATACATAGGGCGTCCGACATTTTTGTTCGGCATTCCAGGAGCACTCGGCATTCAATAGCACTCAGCATCCAGGAGCGCTCGGCATTCAGTAGCGCTCGGCATCCAGGAGCGCTCGGCATTTAGAAGCGCTCGGTATTAGAGATCATTCGGCATGATAGGCGCTCGGTATTAAAAACTATTCGGCATCGAACATGGTTCGGCATCAAACATGGTTCGGCATCAAACATCGTTCGACATCAAATATGGTTCGGCATCAGACATGGTTCGGCATGATGGACGCCCGACATTGGATGGAGGTTCGGCATTGGATGGATCGTTCGGCATCAGGTATCGTTCGGCATTGGATGGATCGTTCGGCATCAGGGATCGTTCGGCATTGGACCTCGTTTGTCATACGAGTGCATTCAACATTGGATGAGTGCGTTCGGCATATCTATGCGTTCGACATGGCATTTTGGTTCGGCATGGGCCATTCGGCCCTGATGGGCTCAGGTTACTCAGAGAGCCCAACAACTACCTAAACGTTTCTATAAATAGAGCATGTAGGGCTTCAGAAAGGGGATCTTCTCTTCTTCTCTCTGACTTTCTACTTTCTAAGACTAAGGCTATTCTACAATTTTGTAACTGTACTCAATTGTTACGTCAATAAAAAAACTTCTGGAGTGGACGTAGGCCAGAGTTAGCCGGACCACTATAAAAACCTGTTGTTCTTTACTGCTTAATTTCTATTCTGACTGTTCTTCATATTATCACTCTCTACACACACTTTATCTATTATCAGTGACTCTTAGTTAGTGCTTTCATTTACATTTGGGTGTTAGTGACCAATTTTGACGCTAACACTTTGGTGCTTTCATTGAGAACTGAAGCACTCAGGAATTCTGGAGTTAGAAACTCGGATTCTAAGGAGCAATGGCCAGACCATCAGAAAGGAAGCAAGTTATAGAGAGGAGCAATCAAGAGGGAAGTCAAGAGGCTTCCTCTGGAAATGGAGCAGGAGGAACATCCATCTACAACACTAGAGAGGAAATGGAAGCCATGATGAAAAGACAAGAGGAGATGATGCAGGCTCTTCTCAGACAATTTACACAAGCAGGAAATGCAGGAGCTCAAATCCATGGAACCAGATCAAAAGCGCTCAACCAGCAAGCAGAGGGAATGGTTCAGCATTGGGCAACCCCCAATCAGCAAACAACTAACAATCCGGATGGACCTGGACCCGGGGGCGCACCACCAAATAATACCGAACCAATTCATGGAGGGGTTCCAACTAACACCACGCAACAGGATGCTGGCAGGAATGTAAGAGCAAGAGATGAAGAGTATGTACTAGAATTTCCTCTGGAACTCGGGGGGGCAACCCTTGACGTACAATGCTGGATTAGCCGAGATTATTAGGCAAACCATGCGCGGAGGTTTGACCAACAGAGATCTGGAAGGAGTAAACAAGAGTCCGTTCACTCATGAAATTAGGATAGCTCGGAATCCGCCAGATTTCAAGCTACCTAACGTGGAAATGTACAATGGCAAGGCCGATCCAACAGATCATTTGATGAGATATACAAGACATATGGAGGTGCTGGGGGCGTCGGAAGAAGTTATGGCTTGATGTTTCCATTTATTCTTAACGGACATAGCCTCTATGTGGTTCAAGCAGCTGGAAGAAGGATCTATCGAGACATCGACAGAGATAGTGGATAGGTTTCTGAAGCAGTTTCGAGTCATATCAAAAGGCCAAAGAATGTAATGATGCTAACATCGGTAAAACATAGGACAAACAAATCACTTAGAGCTTTCTTAACTCGGTTCAATGCAGAGGTTGCTTCGGTGGATCGGCCGGATCCATCAATGGTTTTAATGGCAGTAGTGTCAGGAGTTAGAGAGAATTCAGATTTCAAAGTGTCACTGATATGGGACCCTCTAATGGATCTCGGGGAATTCTTTCACGAAGCTGAGAGGTTCTTGGCAGGAAGATGCATGCTTAGATATGAAGTTAAAGGAGGTGGACGCGGCTGAGGATGGAGGGCATCTAGCGGAGGCTTGGAAAGAGATAAAGGCAAAGGAAAAAGGAAGCTAGATGACGAATTAGGAAAAGCTAGGAAACGGTGGAGAGAGCCAAAATTCTGCACCTGCACAGGATTGAACTAGACGCTGGAACGGATTTATTTGGAGACTCGGAATCGCCTTCCCTACCGAAGGCCAGCTAGGAGAGAACCCTCCGAACGTGAGAAGGCATCAGGGAAACACTGCCTCTTCCATGAATTGGATGGGCATGATACCAACAGCTGCAGGCACTTAAAGGACATAATTGAGGAGCATGTAAGGAATGGACAGTTGCGACAATACGTCGAAGCTCGAAATGCAGCGGTGGGGTAGGAGCATCCACCGTCTACCTCACGCAGTGATGGTACGAGGCATAGGAATGATGGTCGATTGGTTATCAATTGATCGGAACATTATGAAATAAGTAGCAAATTACGGGTAAACGACCAAGTCACTTACTCATGTACGGGGATGGAGATAGCCCCTAGGCATGCTCTGAGATGATGACAAACCGCGACACTCTAGTTTGTGAAATATGCTTTCTCTTTTTTGTCTTGGACATTTGCTTTTTCCTGGTTTGGTTTGAATTTCTAGTTTTGTTTGTTTCTTGGTTTGAACTTTTATTTGGATGATTGCTTTCTGGTTCGGATATCGGTTTGGATTTTTGATATGGATTTTTTGTTTTCTGGTTTGATCTGGATTTTAGATTTGCTTTTGATTGGATTTTTGTCTGGTTTTTGATAAACAGTCATCGGGTATGGATTGTTCCCGGCCAGGGGTAAGTTTCTTTGCCCAAACGCGGCGAATCGAGTTATTCATGTCGTCGAGTATGGACTATGCTCGGCAAGGGTCTGGAGAGACCAGGATTCGGCCTAGGACTTAGCCCCCAAAATTATCGGTTACTATTTCAGACCGTCGAGTATGGACTATGCTCGGCAAGGGTCTGGAGTGACCCGAATTCGGCCTAGGACTTAGGCCATGTATTATTAGTTATTATTTCAGGTCGTCGGGTATGGACTATACTCGACAAGGGTCCGGAGTGACCAGGATTCGACTTAGGACTTAAGCCCTGGCATTACTTAACGTCCAAGGACACTAGACCACGGTTGGCAGATGTGGATTGCATTTGGCAAGAATCCGGAGAGGTTATGGATATGAACATCGGCTATGAACGGTGAAGGATTTGGATATTGACCCGGAGAGGTCCTGGATTCGGTTATTGGACATGGATGAGACATGGACTTTGGATGTTGAATTTGTGGCTATTCAAAACACACCTTCCAACAACAAGGCGTGTTTTGGGGGGGGGGGCAAGTGTTAACCCGCCTTTTTACAAGGCTACGGACAGGCGGGTTTAACTTAATCGACTGCACGTTCGTCAAGGCTGGTGTACGATGGATTCAGTCGACTGAATGGGTGGATGATGCAACACACTTGAAAGATAGAAATTGGATTGTATAGAAATGGATCGACTATAATTTGAGTCAAGGAATGTGGTTCGTCTAGAAGTTAGAAGCCGTTCGGCACAAACCTCGCTCGGCATCCTCCCCTCACTCGGCACTCGATGGTGGTTCGGTACAAATGGTTCGTCTGGCATTCACGTTCGAATAGCATTCAAGAGCACTCGGCATACATAAGGCGTCCGGCATTTTCGTTCGGCATTCCAGGAGCACTCGACATTCAATAGCACTCGGCATCCAGGAGCGCTCGGCATTCAGTAGCGCTCGGCATCCAGGAGCGCTCGGCATTTAAAAGCGCTCGGTATTAGAGATCGTTCGGCATGATAGGCACTCGGTATTAAAAACTGTTTGGCATCAAACATGGTTCGACATCAAACATGGTTCGGCATCAAACATCGTTCGACATCAAACATGGTTCGGCATCAGACATGGTTCGGCATGATGGACGCCCGGCATTGGATGGAGGTTCGGCATTGGATGGAGGTTCGGCATTGGATGGATCGTTCGGCATCAGGGATCGTTCGGCATTGGACCTCGTTCGGCATACGAGTGCATTTTGCATTACATGAGTGCGTTCGGCACGACATTTTGGTTCGGCATGGGCCATTCGTCCCTGATGGGCTCAGGTTACCCAGAGAGCCCAACAACTACCTAAATGTGTCTATAAATAGAGCATGTAGGGCTTCAGAAAGAGGATCTTCTCTTCTGCTCTCTGACTTTCTACTTTCTCAGACTAAGGCTAGTCTACCATTTTGTAACTGTACTCAATTCTTACATCAATAAAAGAAAACTTCTGGAGTGGACGTGGGCCGGAGTTAGCCGAACCACTATAAGAACCTGTTGTTCTTTACTGCTTAATTTCTATTCTGACTGTTCTTCATATTATCACTCTCTACACACACTTTATCTATTATTAGTGACTGTTAGTTGTGCTTTCATTTACATTTGGGTGTTAGTGACCAATTTTGGCGCTAACATGTATGTTTACTTAGCCATATCTCAGCATGCCATCAGTACAGCTATGTTTCATGAAGATGACCAAATCCAAAAGCTAGTGTACTATGTTAGTAAGCGCTTAACGGGGGAAGAAGGAAATTACCCTAAGATTGAGAAGCTAGCCTACGGCTTAATGATTGCATCACAAAAGCTCCGCCCCTATTTCCAGGCATATCCGATCAGTATTTATACCAATCAACTCTACGGCAGGCGCTCCAACGACCAAAGACTTTTGAAAGGCTACTCAAATGGAGCATTGATCTGATCAGTTCAATAACACTTACCTACCATGGAGGGCGATCCGAGGGCAAGCGCAAGCAGATTTTATTGCAAAATTCACCACATCAAACGAGTCAAGCAGCAGTGATGTAATTCCAGCTGTTCGATGGAAGCTATATGCCAATGGAGCATCCAATGACCGTTGTTCTGGGGCTGGTGTTATTCTTGTAACTACCGAGAACGATCGATTTATTATGCTTTGAAACTTGATTTCCCCGTTACGAACAACGAAGCTGAGTATGAAGCATTGATCGTGGGCTTGAAGCTCACCAAAGAACTTGGAGTGAAATCGATTGAAATCTTTTGTGACTCACAATTGCTGGTGTACCAGGTAAGGGGGGACTATCAGGCAAAGAGACAAAGGCTTGCCCCATACCTCACTTAGGTTTAAAATTGCTGGAAGACCTTGAATACTATGATATTTCGCACATTCCGTGTGAACAAAATGGGGAAGCCGACTCGTTGGAAAAATTTGCAAGTACTCGGGATGCACAACAGATGGGCTTGGTTCTCATCGAAACCTTAAATGCCCCGAGTATAAATAAAATGGAAGTGGATCTTGTTTCAATGACGGAAACTAAAACGGAGTCATGGACGACCCCGTTGAAAGAATACCTACTACATGGAACCTTGCCCAAAAGAAAGAATGAGAGACGATAAGTCATTCTCAAGGCCTCACGGTATATAATGCAAGATGGAATAATATATCGGAAGGGATTCTCAGTTCCCTTACTTAAGTGCATCACCTAAGAAGAGATAAAGCGGGTCTTTAAAGAAGTTCATGAAGGAAATGTAGCGACCA
Organism: Allium cepa; assembly: GCA_030765085.1. Lineage (NCBI taxonomy): Eukaryota > Viridiplantae > Streptophyta > Magnoliopsida > Asparagales > Amaryllidaceae > Allium > Allium cepa. The sequence continues at coordinate 53,316,453 of CM060935.1, read as the reverse complement.
TACTGGGGGGCAGACGCTAGCCAAAAAGATCCTCAGCTATGGATACTATTGGACGACCGTAAATCGGGACGCCGTGGACTATGTAAGGAGATTCGACAAATGTCAAAAATATGCAAAGATCTTGAGATCTCAAGAGCTCCTTGCCAATCTTCAAAGGTGGTGCGAAATATGCAATTGTCATGGTTGATTACTTCACCAAGTGGGTAGAAGAAGAGCCATTAGCTACGATCATCATCAAAAAGGTCATTAGTTTTGTTGTGCGAAACATTATATGCCACTTTGGACTCCCACAAACTATCATTACTGACAACAGCACTCAATTTGAGAGTAGAGAATTCAAAGAGTTCTGCCAAAAATATTGCATTGAGAAAGGTTTGCAGTAGTCGCTCATCCTAAAGCGAATGGACAAGTTGAAGCCGTAAATAAGATAATTAAGTCCATATGGAAATTTTTTTTGGAGAAGGCTGAGGCAAGCGGGTGGGTGAGCTTCCAGCAGCACTTTGGGCCTACAGAACGACCCACAGGTCTACGACTAGCCACACTCCATTCACCTTGGCATACAGAACTGAAGCTATTATACTCGTGGAGCTTTAAGTTCCCTCTCACCTGGTGAATCATTATGATCCTAGGATAAATTGAGATCTTTTACTGGAATCGTTGGACTTTATCGACGAGAAACGTGAAGAAGCTGATTTAAGGGCGGCTGCATATCGGCACCGAGTCACCCGATTTTATAATGGAAAAGTTCGACCAAGAATCTTTGACGTGGGCAACCTATTTTTGAAGCGAGTTTTTCCGGTCCCGTCATATATGAATCCCACGTGGGAAGGTCCCTACATCATTGAGTGAAAGCTTGGAGAAGGAACCTTCAAGCTAGCGACTGTTGATGGTGTTACACTCCCAGAGCATGGAATAGCGAGCATTTGCATCATTATTATACTTATTCCATTTCTTTTGCATTTTAGTAGCAATTGTTTCCACTATGTGTTTCTTTTGTTGTTCTCTGTTTCTGACATGTTATAAGACAATTCAATTTGTCCCTGTTTTTTTACAATCAATAAAGGCTTGAAGCCATTTTTTTGTTTGATGTTCCATGTGTTATAATTCTACGGAAAAATTAAATTGCATTAATCTGTCCGGCATATGAACGCACACACAAAATTATAAATCTCAAAGTCCCCGGAGCGTGGACTAGAGTACTTTGAGTTCCCGGAGTGCGGACTAGAGTGTAAACGATACAAAAAAATCTCTAAGTCCCGGAAGCGCGGACTAGAGTGTAAACGATATAAAAAATCTCTAAGTCCCTGGAGCGTGGACTAGAGTACTATGAGCACCCATAGTGCAGACTAGAGTATAAACGATTAAAAAAATCTCTAAGTCCCAAGAGCGCAGACTAGAGTACTCTAGGTCTTCGGAGAGCGTACTAGAGTTTAAATGATTCAATAAATCTCTAAGTCCTCATAGCGTGGACTAGAGTACTCTAAGTCCTCGAAGTGTGAACTAGAATATAAACGATTTAAAAAAATCTCTAACTCCCTAGAGCACGGACTAGAATACTTCGAGTCCCCAGAGAGCGGACTAGAGTATAAACGATTCAATAAATCTCAAAGTCCTCGGAGCGCGGACTAGAGTACTCTGAGTCCTCGAAGTGCGGACGAGACTATAAACGATTCAAAAATCTCTAAGTCCTAGGAGCGTGGGCTAGAGTACTTTGAGTCTCCGAAATACGGACTAGAGTATAAATGATTCAACAAATTTCTAAGTCCCCAGAGAACTGACTAGAGTACTCAGGGTCTCTGAAGAGCGGATTAGAGTATAAATGATCCAATAAATGTCTAAGTCCCCAGAGCACAGACTAGAGTACTATGACGACCCACATTTCGAAAGGTTTAAATCGACAATAATACACACATGTCCGACTTAAACAATCCGGAACGTAGATAATCGATGGGATTAAATAAGAAAAATAAGAAGAGAAGAAAAAACAAAACACAGAATCTCACAACGGAAACGATAAAATATAATAATCAAACAAATAATTCATGAAGTTGTTTGTTATACATTTGATTTTAATCTATACACATTTATCAAAGTTATATATATACATCAGGGATAAATGATTAATACAGCAGAATAGCATGGTGCAGGGGATAATAATAACAGGAATATACCAATACTCTATCTTCATCCTCCAGAGAATAGCCTTCAATATGCTGAAAAACTCAGGACTGATCCGAGCGTAAAGAAAAGACAAAACACTCGAGTCAGGACTAAAATACTCTTATGTAAGTCAAATCAGTATCACAGAATATGCGTGCAATAACTTAAGAGGTTATGGGATTTTCCATCTCCTACGGATCCGTTAAACTATTTATATATAATAGTATACGCTATAATATATAATGTCTATCAGAAAATAAATATCAAAATAGCGTTAAGGCTTTACATTGATCTACCTTAACAGATTTTTATAGTTCTAAACCAAAGTCGTACTGGGCTTGTATAGGGATAAATATGACAAGGCACGTGAGGCAATGCACAAGGTAGGATTCTACCAGTTTACCCTTTTTGGCTGGTCGTAACCCATCCGTGGCCGACCGCGACGATCAATCCAAACGACAAAAAGGTGCACCCGTTGAATCTGAAATCACAATAGTGATATGAGGGTTAAACATCGCTAGAGGTAGCTTACCTCAATGGCCAAACATAGGCTTCTGTTTTAGTCATTTTAATTATGACACAAATATCAAGGCTATCGATCATCGTTCTCTTACTTCGTTCCAGTAAACGTCGCCAATTCAACCACTATATTCTGGATATCATTCACGTATACACGGTTGTCAAAGTGGTTCCAATATAGATAGAGTATGCCAATAAGTGGCCCCGGTCTCTTTAACAACCAAACGTCGTTTTACACACCGGTTGGTACTTTTACATTTCGAAAACAGTTCGTACCTGATATCAAAATATCGTATCCACTTGAAAAAAAATCATAATTTACTTCAAAATGACAATTTAGTTTGATATATTGATTACATTTCAAAATTTGATTCGAATTACACTTTAGGTTATAACTTCACTTTAACCCAATTCGCATTTAAATGTAAGATTTAAATGTAACATTTCAGCCTTTTAACTAGTTTGAAATTTAGAAAATAGTTTTAAATAGTTTTAAAATAGTTAAATAGTTAAAATAGTTTAATAGAAAATAGTTTGGGTAACAAAAATGGTTTATATAGTAAAATAGTTTGGAAAATCAAGATAATTTGAATATTTAAATAATATAGATTTTTAAACCATTTATACAAAAATAATCATTTAAAATAGTTTCAAAGTCAAACCGATTCACTTTTCAAATTTTCCAATTTTCCAATTCAATCAGTACCAATTTCCATTTTCGACTTAATCGATTCAATTTCAAATTTCAAGTCGAATACATTTTTCGATTCCAAATTAATTAATTTCACTTTTCGATTCCCAATTAACTTAAATTTCAATTTCAAATTAATTTCTACTCCATTTCCAAATTTTAAACCATTTTGATTTATATCAATTCCGAGTCCATTACCAAAATATCGATTGAATACTGTTGAATCAAATTTATCTTCAATATACAATTAAAAATCCAAATCTCTAAATATAATTAAATTCCAAGCTCAATTTCAAAATAATGTTTTATTTTTTTACTTAGCAATATTCAAAGTTCGAATAAAACTCAGTCTTTAAAACAAATCGATTCTGAAATTCAAATCATATTTTGATTATAAATTCAAAATCTCAAATTCGGTTATTTAAACAATTTCATTTCAAATTCAAATTTCAACATTCCGAGGTCAAACTCGAAATAATTTGATTTCCATAAGTTTGATTTTTCATTTCTTATAATCAAATCATTTAATAATTTCAAGACGAATTTTAAAATCATTTAATTTAACCAATCCGGTGTCTATATATAATTTTCTAACCTATAGCCAAGTGAATTAGTTATTCCAATTTAATTCAGGGATAGATATATATGATTTCAATCCAAAATAAAAGCAATAGATATATATCATTTCAACATGTTTGTTAATTTATTTGAAATACTTCAATTTACAGTTTTATATACTGTAAATAATAAACATGATGATAACATGATATATCAAAATAAATAAACATCCAAATATCAACCAGTAGCATCCATCAAGACCAATCATCCAAACAATCAATAAAATTCACAACAATTTCATTATTATCAATATCGAGTATTTTACGGGTAATTAAAATGTAATTAAATTTAATTCAATTCAATTTCTATAAATTAATTCAGATGTCAATTTAAATGTCAATTAAATTTATCAAACAACAACCAATAAAATTTAAATCACTTCACGATACACATTTAACTAAAATAAAAATATTTCAGTCAATTGTGAGCGTATCCACCTTTGATTTATCAACGATTTAAAATCCAAATAAAGTCCCAAATTTGAACAGTCTCGGAACTCAACCAAACCAGTCCCTTGTTGTTCGAAATTCTGATACGATCGCAATGGAGAAAACCGCACGCGAATCCGAGCTCATATGCAAAAGTTATATACGTTAGAATGATCGAACTTTTAAATTTTTTAATAATTAATTAATAAAAAAAGAGAGAACGTAACCTTCTTCCTCAAAGTCACGTATGTAGCCAACCCATCACGCACCAATCATGCTTTCATACGCACGTGACAAGGAGGGACCGGAGTTCGATCAGCGACTACCAGTGTGTGTGCCACCTTGAGAGCCACCTACGCGCCAAGTTTTATCGCGTCATTCGCCGCCTTTTGCAAAAAATCCGAGAAAATAAGTCCATGCTTCCAAGCCAGATTCTGGTGAATCCGTGGCATAATGGCATAGATCAACCATATTGATTTGAAGAGCACGTCGAGATCTACAGCTCTGCTTTTGGAATTTTTCGATTTCATTGGACGGATTGAGAGATATTGAGGAGGGAAGTTGATGATTTTTCAGCCACTAAAACAAAGTGACAGCTAGGGTTTCAGAAATTAAAATAATAACAAATCTGTCTCAATTTGCGAGCGTATTTATATAGTTGGGTCCAAAATCGTCCGAACTCCAATCAAGACGTGTCGCCAGGCGTTTATAATGTTTTACCCCATTCTGGACACAGTGGAACTAGTTTCGAGGCTTAATTCGATCGTATGTGGAAGATAGCTTTTCAAAACCAATTTATTTTATAGAATTTCTTAAATTGATTTCCATGCGTTTCAAGCGCGTACTGCCTAAAAATAAGTCCGATCGCTATGAAACATGAAATCTAACAATAATTCACTATTATGGATCCGATGAAACAAGTTTCATCGAAATTCGAGACAGTTGCCAAAATAGCTATTTTTATTCGTTAATTAAAATATAAAATTTTCAATTTTAATTATTCATGTTTAAATCCAATTTTAAATATTAACAATCTTAATTGTTGTTTATATAAAATTTAAATCAATTTACGACATTATTTTTTTTATCATTAAATTCAGAATTTAATTACTCAAATAATTTCCAATATTAAATTATTCAACAAATTACATTAATAACCATTTTCATGCAATAATCACCATAAATTTAATAATTAAAAATAGTTAAAAAAATACGGGTTGTTACATGCTCCCCCACTCAAAACTTTTCGTCCTCGAAAAGGCGTTAAGTACAAAATTTTACATGCAATATATTTTCTCAAAATAATTGACTTATAAACATTAAAATCTTATTTACAAAACCTTTACTGTACTCTTGCTACACCCCTCTGATATCAATTTTATGAAAAATATAACTAATATATAAAAACAAGTTATAAATATTTTAAAACTTCAAAAAAAATTTAACTCCAAGATTTACGAAAAATTTCGATAGAGTCTCCTTCGCGCGGCTCGGTCGAAAAATTTGTACAATACAATATACAACACAAATATACCCAATATATATCAAATATACATCTCATCTCAATGATGAGGCATCCCGAAGGGCAAAAATAAAAAATCGTGGTATGTAATCCGAGATACGTATCTTATTATTAATAATACGAGCGAGTTCGCTCGTATTAAGCAAACAAAAACAACAAAATGCGCAAGCGAGCTCCATAACTAGCATACGTCCTTCCGTGCCTACTAAACACTCAATAATAGATGAGAATATGTATATGGAAAGAGCAATCAATATATAAAACAACTATGCAACAACCACATAAGCAAACATAGCTATGCATTAAAAGAAACATCCAAACAACCATATCCATACACGTTTTATTCATAACCATATTATTATTCGGTGCCAACATTTTAGTCTATATACTTCCATTTCTTATTAATACCTAATTGGTACATTTTCCATTATTCGTATTTATTTATTTACATTGAATTGACTTATATTCAATTTTCATTTGTTTCCAAAAAAAAAAATCATTCATTTAAATGTTATTAAACTCACATCCACTTATTTACATTCATTTATTGTTACATTTATTTCATTTCACTTACATTATTTCATTTTAGTGATTCATATAATTAATTACACTCAAGTAAATTAATTCCATACCACATTCCATATATTTTAAATTGATTATCTTTCACTTATTAATATTCATTTCGTTAATCATACAATATATTTATATTCATTTCACTCGCTTTTAATTTTTCATTCAACTAATTTGGTTTTCAATCCGTTTTCTTCCAGTCAGTATTTATTGCATTCACATTTGATTTATTTTATTTGTTTATATTCCATTGATTTCCTTTTTGCTTATCCAAATGCTTAACCACATTCCTAATTTGGTTTTCTTTCAAATTATTCAAACTTATTTCATTCACTTCCAATTTATTCAATTTAATTTGTGAAATGCCAATTATTTCACTTTTGTTTAACCTATTTCATATAAATTCATTTATGAATCATTTATATAAACTATTCCACTTAACCATGCTTAAGTTAAATTTGTTTTATTTCCACATGGTATATCTTTCTCCTTTTATTATACTAACATCATTTATAAATTATCTAAATTCATTTTAAATATTTTATATTACACAATCATGTTTATTATAGTACTTCACATTTTAAGTTATTATTAACTCATCGATTTTACTTCATTTATTCCAATTCATATTATTAATTTACTAAAGTAAATTTTATTTTATAACTCAATTCATATTAAGAGATATATAATTTCCTTCCACGATCAATTCATTTAACCACTTTTAAGTTGAATTCAATTTAAATTTATTTTAATAACTTATTCCATATTATAATAGTTAACTTTCAAATTTTTTAACTACTCCACTTGCAATTTAAATCTCCTTTAATCCAATTTTAAATCAAATCCAATTTCTCATACTAAACTTTTACCTACATTCATTTATTTTTATTCAATTTCTTAGATACTAAAATTTTAAAACCAATATTCATTTGATTAATTCATTTCATAGTTAAGTGGAATTAATCCACTTTAATGATTCCTTAAGTTTTATTTAATATCCAATTCAATTTATTTAATATTAAGTTAAACTTCATTTCATTTTAATCCATTACTCATTTTATTTAATTTTTTTCAAGTTAACTTTCTTATCATTCCCATTTTATAAATTTAAAATTTGTTTCAGCTTGAAATTCTCAAATCTATAAGTTATATAATTTATTCATTCAAAATTTCATTTGTTAATTTATCAACTTCATTCCAAATGCAATTCAATTTTTATTTAAGCTTTCATGAGGTAAACTATATTTTATTTATTTCATCTCACCAACTCAAATTTATAAGTTATAATTATTTATTATATACTATTTCCAATTATAAGTTCAAACAATTTTCATATATTTATTAAATCAAACTTAGAATATTTTCCACGATCAAAACTTGTTTTAATCGAAAATAAATTTCTTTTGATAGAAATTCTCACTCCGAAACTCGAAAATGAATACTGGCGATGCTACAGTCATTCCCAGAATTATTTCCCTGCAACCAAGTGAGTTTAATGTTTTCATTTTATTCAAAAATATTTGCAAAATATTTTTCTAGTCAAAACTCTTTCAAATAATACTATTTATTAATTTTTAAGGCTTTGAAAAAACATTTTTGAAAATAAAAGGATTTTAAATTCCAAAATCCTAAATTTTTAAAATCATTTTTGTACATAAGCTATATTATAAATATACTTATACAAATTTCCTTAACTTATTATCAAAATATTCCATTAATTTACAACTTGGTCATTTTAACCAATTCTTATTGTAATTATATTTCAATTTAATTTAATTTACAAGTTGCCGAATAACGCTGGTTCTTATTCTCCATGTTTTTTTGAGCACGTAGAATGTGATGGACCTTTGGTTCCTCCGCAAGTAGTGATTCAAGCCGGCATTGACTATTGGTCTGATTATCTTGTTGGATTTTTCTTAGATGCTAATCCAGCTAACCATCTTGTTAAAGCGCGATGTAATCAGGTTTGGAAACCAAGAGGCAGTCTCAGTGTTCATTTTGATAATGAGATGTTCTTCTTCAAATTCTCGCGGAGTGACGAAAGGCGTCGTATTCTTGAAGCTGACCCTATTATGATTGCTGGAAAGCCTTTCATCATCATCACTTGGAGCCCGTCTGTTGATAGGGCTAAGGATCAGGTTCTTTCTATCCCAGTTTGGGTCCATTTTTCTTCCATACCGTCTGTCCTTCAGCCGATGCTTGGGCTTGACTGGCTTGGTAGCCAAGTTGGTAGAGTTATCTGTTATGACTCCAACACAGAAGCAAGGAAGAGATTAGTCTACGCTAAAGCACTCATCGAAATTACCCCATCCAAGCCATTGCCTTCTTCTCTCAAGGTCCGTTTAGATGAGGGTCATGAAGCAGAGATATTTGTGCGATACAGTTGGAAACCGGACATATATTCTCTTTGTTAGTCCTTTGGTCACCTTATGGAGACAAGTTCTCGTGGGATTGGTCAAGGCCCCCCGCCTCTCCCGGATCGTGTTCCTCTTCCACGCCCCCCTATCAGGAGATGGGTTCCTAAGCCCGTTGCCACTCCCGTTGTTTTGGATCCGATCGACTCTTCGGTTGTACCTTCTCTAGTTGATGATGTTCTCAGTGCTATTAAGGATCCCCCGGCTGCTTCCTACCCAGTGCCTCCTACCTCTTCGGTAGTGGAAGTTTGTCCCGTCTCTATCCTATGGGACTCCGATGAGAAAGCATGGGTTCACTCCCCTTCCGGCATGCGTTACTCTCCTTTAGGCGGATTATATTATTCCTATGTCAGTGACACTGATGGCGAGAGTAGGTTCTCCTTTATCACGTTGTTGGCGAGGGACTGATCTTGGCTACGGATGGGGTTGACGGTGACACGAATAAATGTATCTTCTCTGACAACTCTTGGGATATAAAATTTGTTTACTCCCCGAAGTCTGATGTTTATGTCTCGTTTCTTGCAAGTCTTTTCTCTGGGTATGCCGATGTCATTGGTCCTGTCTCCTTGGATGATGATGTCTCGTCTTCCTCCTCTGGGGAATAGTCTCGTATCTTGGTTGTATAGGCTTCTTGCCTATCTCCTGTGCTTTTATTTTTCTGTGTGGACATCCTCTCTTGTTATTTTGTTTCGTGTACGTTCTGCGTAGTTTACTATTAGTTGTTAGTCGTTGTGACTGGCACTTGTTCTCTAATGTTTTATTATTTGTTATAATAAAGGTGGCACGGTCCACTATAAAAAACCGGTTGGCCTTGCCAAAAAAAATTTATCAAATTCTTTATAAATTTTTTTTTCCAAATAATCAATGATAACTAAATATTATCATCTCCTAATAATAATTTCATTAATAACCATTTTGTATATATAAAATAATTTAGGTAAAATTATTTCATTTACACAATTTTAAAACAATATTATGTCCACTTGCCTCGTTTAAGTGTTTAGAAATCCTTATCGATAACATGGCGTCCCGCACATCGACCAGAATTCATAAAAAACTCAACGGATAAGTAAACATAATATAAAAAATTTATAACACTAACAAGTACGCTCTCTCATATACATATATGCTCAAACAGACTCATTCTAGGGTATTACTGCCCTATCTCTAATGAGTCAAATCCCACAAAGCCAAGGTTATCGCTAAACCTTCGCTCTTATACCAACTATGACGACCCACATTTCGAAAGGTTTAAATCGACAATAATCCACACATGTCTGACGTAAACAATCCGGAACGTAGATAATCAATGGGGTTAAATAAGAAAAATAAGAAGAGAAGGAAAACACAGAATCTCACAGCGAAAATGATAAAATATAATAATCAAATAAACAATTCATGAAGTTGTTTACTACACATTTGATTAATCTACACACATTTATCAGAGTTATATATATACATCAGGGATAAATAATCAATACAGCAAAATAGCATAGTGCAGGGGATAATAATAAAGGCAATATACTGAAACTCTGTCTTCATCCTCTAGAGAATAGTCTTCAATACGCTAAAAAAATTCAGGACTGACCCGAGCATAATGGAAAGAAAAAACACTCGAGTCAGGATTAAAATACTCTTATCTAAGTCAAATCAATATCACAGAATATGAGTGCAATAACTTAAGAGATGTTATAGGATTTTCCATCTCTTAAGGATCCGTTAAACTATTTATATATAATAGTATACGCTATAATATATAATGTCTAACAGTAAAATAAATATCGAAATAGCGTTAAGGCTTTACATTGATCAAACTTAACATATTTTTACAGTTGTAAACCAAAGTCGTAATGGGCTTGTATAGGGATAAATATGACAAGGCACGTGAGGCAATCCCCAAGGTAGGATTCTACCAGTTTACCCTTTCTGGCTGGTCGTAACTCATCCGCGGCCGACCGCGACAATCAATTCAAACAACAAAAATGTGCACCCATCGAATTCGAAATCACAACAGTAATACGAGGGATCAACATCACTAGAGGTAGCTAACCTCAATGGCCAGACATAGGCTCCTGTTTCAATCATTTAATTATGACACGAATCTCAAGGCTATCCATCATCGTTCTCTTACTTCATTCCAGTAAACGTCACAAATTCAACCACTACATTCTCGATATCATCCACCACGTACACGGTTATCAAAGTGGTTCCAATATAGACAGAGAGTATGCTAATAAGAGGCCTAGGTCTCTTTAACAACTAAACGTCGTTTTACACACCGGTTGGTACTTTTACATTTCGAAGACAGTTCGTACCTGATATTGAAATATCACATTCACTTCAAAAAAAATCATAATTTACTTCAAAATGACAATTTAGTTTGATACATTGATTACATTTCAAAATTTGATTTGAATCACACTTTAGGTTATAACTTCACTTTAACCCAATTCGCATTTAAATCCAATATTCAAATGTAACATTTCACCCTTTTAACCAGTTTGAAATTAAGAAAATAGTTTTAAAATAATTAATTAGTTAAAATAGTTAATAGAAACTAGTTTGGGTAATAAAAATGGTTTATACAGTAAAATAGTTTGGAAAATCAAGATAATTTGAATATTTAAATAACAGACTTTTAAACCGTTTATACGAAAATAATCATTTAAAATAGTTACAAAGTCAAACCGATTCACTTTTCAAATTTTCCAATTCAATCAGTTCCAATTTCCATTTTCGGTTTAATCGATTCGATTTCAAATTTCAAGTCGAACTCATTTTTCGATTCCAAATTAATTGAAATTCCAATTCCAAATTAATTTCACTTTCTGATTTCAAACTAATTTCTACTCCATTTCCAAATTTTAAACCATTTCGACTTATCGATTCAATACACTTGAATCAAATTCATCTTCAATATACAATTAAAAATCCAAATCTTTAAACATAATTAAATTCCGAGCTCAATTTCAAAGTAATGTTTTATTTTTTTACTTAGCAACATTCAAAGTTCGAATAAAAAACCAATATTTAAAACAAATTGATTCTGAAATTCAAATCATTTTGATTATAACTTCAAAATCTCAAATTCGATTATTTAAACAATTTCGTTTCAAATTTAAATTTCAACATTCCAAGGTCAAACTCGAAATAATTTGATTTCCATAAATTCGATTTTTCATTTCTTAATATCAAATCATTTAAATAATTTCAAGACAAATTTTAAAATCATTTAATTTAACCAATCTGGTGTCTGTATATAATTCTCTAACCTATGGCCAAGAGAATTAGTTATTCCAATTTAATTCAGTGATGAATATATAATATTTCAATCCAAAATAAATGCAATAGATATATATCATTTCAACATATTTGTTAATTTATTCAAAATAATTCAATTTACAGTTTTATACACTGAAAAAATATACAGGATGATAACATGATATATCAAAATAAATAAACATCCAAATATCAACCAATAGCATCCATCACTATCAATCATCCAAACAGTCAATAAAATTCACAATAATTTCATTATTATCAATATCGGGTATTTTAAGGGTAACTAAAATCTAATTAAATTTTACAGTAAATTCAATTTCTACAAGTTAATTCAGATGTCAATTTAAATGTCTATTAAGCTTATCGAACAACTACCAATAAAATTTAAATCACTTCACTATTTAAATTTAACTAATATAAAAATATTTTAGTTAATTGTGAGCGTATAAGCGCTCACCTTTGATTTATCGATGATTTAAAATTCAAATAAAGGCCCAAATTTGAATAATCTCGGAACTCGACCAAACCATTCCTACGTTGTCTGGAATTTTGATATGATCGCAATGGAGAAAACCGCGCAATCCGAGCTCGTATGCGAAAGTTATATACGTTAGAACGATCGAACATTTAAATTTTTTAATAATTAATTAATAAAAAAGAGAGAGAACATAACCTTCTTCCTCAAAGTCACGTAAGCATCCAACCCATCATGCACCACTCTTGCTTTCATACATATGCGACAAGGAGTGACCGGAGTTCGATTAGCGACTACCGGTGTGTGCGCTACCATGAGAGTCACCTACGCGCCAAGTTTCATCGCGTCATTCATCGCCGTTTGTACAAAATCCGAGAAAATACATCCATACTTCCAAGCCAGATTCTGGCAAATCCATGCGTAATAGCATAGATCAACCCTATGGATTTGAAGAGCTCGCCAAGATCTACAACTTTGCTTTTGGAATTTTTCGATTTTGCTGAACGGATTGAGAGATATTAAGGAGGGAAGTTGGTGAATTTTCAGCCATTAAAAGAAAGCGACGGCTAGGGTTTCAGAAATTAAAATAATAATAAAATTGTTTCAATTTGGGTGCGTATTTATATAATTAGGTCCAAAATCGTCCGAACTCCAATCGAGATGTGCTACCAGGCGTTTATAATGTTTACCACCATTTCGCACACAATGGAACTAGTTTCGAGGCATAATTCGATCGTATGTGGAAGATAGCTTTTCAAAATCAATTTATTTTATAGAATTCCTTAAATTGATTTTTACACGTTTCAAGCTCGTACTGCCAAATGACAAGTCCGATGGTTACGAAACTTGAAATCCAATAATAATTCACTATTACGGATTCGATGAAACTGGTTTCATCGAAATCCGACACAGTTGCCAAAATGGCCATTTTTGCTCGTTAAGTACAATATAAAATTTTCAATTTTAATTATTCAGGTTTAAATCCAATTCTAAATATTAACAATTTTAATTGTTTATATAAAATTTAAATCAATTACCGACATCATTTTTTATTATATTAAATTCAAAATTTAATTATTCAAATAATTTCCAATATTAAATTATTCAACAAATTACATTAATAACCATTTTCATTCAATTATCACCTTAAATTTAATAATTAAAAATAGTTAAAAAAATACGGGTTGTTACAAGTACTCCGAGTCCCTAGAGTGCGGACTAGAGTATAAATGATTCAAAAATCTGTAAGCCTCCGGAGAGCGGACTAGAGTACTCTGAGTCCTCGGAGTGCGAACTAGAATATATATATATATATATATATATATATATATATATATATATATAAAATTCAAAAATCTCCAAGTCATATGAAAGCGGTGGAGTTTACGTAACCCACAAGACTCTGAATTCCAATTACAAATTAGGTTGAAAGCTAAGCAATGAGAGTTTGGAAATACAAAGAAGTGAAATTTTATTTACTGGTCAAAAAGATAAAAGTTTCATTATAATTTCTCCAGAGTCCGGAGCCAAAGTCTACCTACAATGACTATAAGAAAGGAAACAACTACATGATTATGGCTTGTTTAAGCTAAATGAGACACGACCGAACGACAGCTACATCTTTGGATTTTTGTTCTTCTTCGACTTCTCCGAAGTCTCCTCAACTGAACGTTTTCTCACGAACCCCTTGCTTCCCAGTGATGTGGTATCCGAGGAAGGAAGGGGGACCTCAAGAGGTGTGGTCCCACTAGGAAGAATGACCTTCAGGGGCCTATTTAGGCAGTCATCGAGTTCCATCACCTGAGGTTCTATCTTAACTTTGGCTTTCTTTTTCTCCTCTTCCTCAATTTGCTCCTTCATGCTAAGGTTCGAAGTATGTTCGGAAGTGCCTGCAATTTGAACCTCGTCATGTTCATCTACAAGCGAGGGATTCTCAAGTTTATCCTCATCTAGCACCCCGATCACTTGAGCGTCGGGACCTGGGGTATCTCCAGTGTGAGGAGCCTCAGCCACTTTTTCTTCCCGCTTCATGGCGACATCGCTCCTTGGAATCGGTTTGGGACCAGAATGGCCTATATGAAGTAATAAAAAGAAAATGTTAGAATACATTTATTACTTGCCCAAAAAATGGTTTTCTGAACCCTAAAAGGTGAGGCTACGTACCAGCTTCCAACTAACTTTTAGTGGTTCTCAAGGTGTCACCCTAAGGGATTGGAGATTAAATGTGAATGCCAAGTTCGGTCTTCTCTGAGTCATAACCGACATGCTGTTCAGGAGGCCCAAGTGATGAACAATCAGCCATTTGAATGGGAGGAGGAGTTGGAGATCAGTGTTGGACGGTCCAACGATGTCATCTTCACCCTTCGATCATGGGGAGTTTTTTCCAAAAAGGGCTTTTGCCGTGGATAAGTCTCAAGGCTCATTTCCTCGGAACACTTCTCTCACGAGAGCATCCTAATCAACTTCTTCGACACCCAGCTCCACTCTTTTGATTTTCACTAAAGTATCCCACGCTTCGACCAGTGATTTGAGATAACCACTGCCTAAGAATGATAAGTCACGATGCATAAGGACTCGCGCATTGTATTCAGCGATGGGCGGGTCGAATAAACACTTGATTTCTTCCCTCCGGTCTCGGTGGCTGCCTCAAGATGAGAGTCGGCCTCTATGAGCGCCATCTTCTTTCCTTCCTCGCAAATTGCTTCTTTTAATGCTCCAATCCTTGAAAGTTCCTCATTGAGTTTTGCCTTTTGAAGCCACGTCTCAATAATCTCATCGTAGTATTTTTGTGACCCTTCCTGTCCTATAATCTTCTCTTCTCTCTCCTAAAGAGAAACTCCTCCAGCTCTTCGACACATCGAGTGAGAACGTCCTTCTCTTTTTGGATATAGTCGTTCTCTAAAGCTAGAGCGCCACCGTGTTGGATTGCCTCATCGATTTCTTTCTTGTGAGTGGCCTCTAAGTGACTAACTGCCTCGACTGTCTCCTTGGCCTTTTTTTGTGCAGCCTTGAGTTGAGATTTGTATGAGTATAGCTCTTTATCCTGGCCCTTAATTATATCTTTGTCATGAATAGCTTCAAGTTTGAGGCGGTCAATCTCGTATTGACGTTCCATGGAAACTTATGAAAATTTCTCCACCACGTATACAAACGCATCATGCTAAACATAAACATCGTTGTTGTGGACAATGGCGCTTGGTTTGACATGTCCAGTGATAGGATGAATCGCGGGGAGAAATTTCAGTCCATCGAAACATATCTTTGGGAATATATCCTTGAGCTCAGCTAATTTTTCCGCTCTTGATGGACCGTGTGCGGAGGCAGGAGGGGTCTACCTAACTGGTTTCATAGATATCTTATAATGTTCGAGGGACTGCTTGGTACTCGATGAGCCAAAATGGTGGTGGTTGGGAGCTTCAGACTGGGATCCCTTCTGACTAGACTTATCCCTACTGTGCTCCGACTAGGGCAGAGGATCGTTTGGATACGAAGAATGACTATAAGTTCTCCTTTTGGAAGAAGATGACTCTCTGGGATGATAATCTCTATCATCGCTGTCGTCCATGTCCCGTCTTTTACCTGGTCTAGAATCTCGACTAGAATGGTAGAAGATAGAGGATATGTGAAGGTGGTCAATGCTATTTGTACACCCCATATCTCCTACATACGAAACCAAATGTGGATGAGTTAATTAGAATCACACAATGAGTAAAATTCAAGTGCAGGGTGAAGTGTAAGTGTTTGTGTGTGTCCTAGTGCTTCCCCCCGACGGACCAGTGTTTTTTGCTTTACTTATTGGAGTATTCTCTCCTTGATGGTGAGTCTGAATGCCTTCATCGCTTCTCACGGGCGAATTGAATCCTGTAGCCTCAGGGTTATTGAAACCATAATTCAATATGTTGTTAGGAATGGTCAGGTCATATAGGACTTTTAACGCGCCTTCTAATTTTTGGGAAGACAACTTCTTTTTGATCGGAGTTACCGTGACCTTTGAAGTTCCACCAACCTTTTTCTTTTTCATCTTGTAAGCTAGACACTTTTTTCTTTCGAAGGAGGGGGTGGTTCATCGGCACTGAGTACATCAACTACTGGCGCTTTGCTGGAACTT
Organism: Allium cepa; assembly: GCA_030765085.1. Classification (NCBI taxonomy): domain Eukaryota; kingdom Viridiplantae; phylum Streptophyta; class Magnoliopsida; order Asparagales; family Amaryllidaceae; genus Allium; species Allium cepa. The sequence continues at coordinate 53,299,666 of CM060935.1, read as the reverse complement.
ACATCCTTATCGGTCGTCACTAGCACCTCGGTTTCTTTAATTTCACCTTCCTCGGATGAATCGATGGCCCCTTCGGCAGAGGGTACCAAAGGTCCAGCTTGTTCTTTGCCTGATATAAAACAGTCCATGTTTACTTGAGAAAATTTACACCATGCACCCATCAGAACTTGACATTTGGGGTGTGGCTTGAGAAATATGTAAGATGGGCTATCCGTACGTCTCTTGAAGCAGTAAGTGTAACGGATATCCTCGTAAGTTGGGAGTCTAAGTAAGACACTCATGAAAAGAACGCATGTACCGTGGATAAATGCATGATTATTAGGGTGTAGTTGTGATAGAGCAATTCCTATATACTGCAACACTTCGCAGATGAATGAATTGAAAGGTGGCACACTTCCGGCCCAGCACATAAATTTGTTGCAAGCGGTATATCCGGCCGGGGAAAGTGAGGCCGATCTTGTGCCGAAGGAGCTAGAACGTCTTCGAAGGGGATTCCGTGGATAGAGCACAATCGACGGAAATAAGATTTTCCAATTCGAGGCTTGAGAGTCGATAGGGTCATCCAGAACGACGACCCCATCTCCAACATCGGGAGCTGGGCCTATACCGTGGTAGATGGGTCCAGAATGCCAGGTGTGGAGGCTGACGAGGGGTTCAGAATCCCCACTGGCTCCTGTCGAGAACTTAGCTCGAGCTTGTCATAAACGGTAGCGGAGCTTGATTTTTTCGACATCTTCAACAAGCGATTAGTATGAATCGATTCCTGTTTAATTTATACGTGAAAGATAATAGATATCAGATATAACAACAAAGTATTCCCCCATATGGTGTGTGTATAAGTGCGACAATTCAAACAAGAGTACAAACAAATTAAAGTTCTAAAGAATAAAATATTGCGTGATGGAGCTTTAACTCGTCATCTTTGGAGACCTTCATACCGACGTCACCAAAATTTGTCCTATAATCGGTAGCATAAGTCCTAGTATCAGACATTATTGTGAAGGCTTTTACTTACTTGTATTGGGTTAAATTCACGTTTGCGATTGTTAAAAATATGAAATTGTTAGTCCAAATCAAGCCCGTACGTTCCAATGTTTTGGTTTTTGTCAGTCCATTGTTTTATGCTTGGGCATGAGAATGCATGGTCTTGATATATTCTATATTCAAGATGAGGTAATTTCGATTGTTAATACTGATCCCCATACCCAATACCAATTGTCTACCTATGTCAATGTACCGAGCCACTCTGCCTTGCTCGGTACCGACCACTCATCTAGTTTCCTACCATCGACTCACCAATTAACCTAAACAGCCGAATCGGTCTTTCTCTCAGAGCACCGATCCAAACTTGTAAGCTACCCTACTGACCGAGCGTTGTTGGTGTTTTCCTACCTCATTCCCCCTGAGAAGGGTCGGCCTAGAAGAATTGCCAACCGGGCTTGCTTAATTCTCAAGCACATGACCCTCTTCTTTCCGCACAACTAACCCTCTCCTCCTATGAATTTTAGACCTCCCTAAACCCATCAAATATGACTCCTCTCCAATTAGCACGAGTCCATGCCACAAATTACCTTCACCCTGATACGCTTACTCGCCTTAATTTTCTTCTCTCCTACTCTTCACGAATGTTCGTGTGTACGTGATGAATCCTATGTGAAGATATGAATCCTTACCTTTGTGTTAATTCGAGGTTGGGGTGGAAAGTTTTTGGGGCTTGGAATTGAGGGCTATGATGGTAGCACAAATGGAAGATGGCGAAATGATGTTATGGGGTAGTTCGGTGGATTAGAGGAGGTAGGGCTTGGGGGTGCATTGGAGAAAGAAGGAATGAAATAAGAAGCAAGAGGAAAAGAATGAAGAGACGGGCCTTTATACGTGGAGAAGGGGAGGTGAGCGGGCCTTACCTTATGGAACTGGTCAGAACACTTCGGTGGTTCGGTAAGTGAACATGCCGAATGACTCCAGGTAGACCGAATGCGTGGTTCGGTGTTCGTAGGTCGACCCATCCATTGTAAAGATATATATATATATATATATATATATATATATGTACATGTATATGTAATATATATATATGTGTGTGTGTGTGTATGTATATATGTATGTGTGTGTATATATATATGCACATATAATGTTGTGAAAATCCCCCATGATTCAACCATCGAGAGGTTGCATACACCCAGCTTTTAAAAAGTTAAAACAGGATTTAAACAACAGACGATTATCATTCCGATTGAGCTAGCTTCTAAAAGCGAGGACTTACTGCTGATTCAAAGCGTGTCATGTTGATTCACACAATGCACTTTGGAGGGCAAATGTTACCCAGTTACGTGACCCGATTGGCAGAGGCTATGGTTAGGCCTAGATGGGATTGAAGCCAAAAGAGATGTAGAAATATGAGGGTCCAGTGTAACTCAATTAGTATAACAGGCGCATGGTTCCGCCTACATGTATGGTTCTGCATGTTTGAGTGGCTCGGTATATTTAAGTGGATCGACCTTTAAACGTGGCTCGGCCAAGGAAGGAAGTTCATTTGTCGCTCAATCAAGGAAGTCATAGTAGGTCGGCATGTATCGCTCGGTCAAGGAGGTCATAGTAGGTCGGCATGTGACGCTCGATCAAGGAGGTCATATTAGGTCGGCATGTATCGCTCGGTCAAGGAAGTCATAGTAGGTCGGCATGTATCGCTCGGTCAAGGAAGGAAAGCCGACACGGATCGGTCGACTACGGTACGTCATTTGTAGTTCGGCCTTAATGGTTCGGCATGTGTGGGCCGCCATATCCGGATTGGTGCACCTTAAGGAGTTTAATAAGTTATTTGATCTACAACAGAGTGACGCGATCAGCATTTGTTTGCTTCGAGTCATCCGCCACTTGCTCCGAGTCCCTTGAGGGCCTGCTTTGAGTTAGCGACGAGACAACCCCTGGATCTGTGATAGGTGGATGGGTGGTAGTGGATCGACATGACTGGTTCGACCTACCTAATAGCTATGTGCCGAGCTACCTTGGTAATGGGCTTACTCGAGGGGTCCAACCTTTCTTCATCTATAAATAGTGGGGCAAGGGTACAGTCGAAGGGACCTTTTTCGGAGAACTCAGAGGAGACTCTGCCATTTTCTACACTCAACCTCTTCTTACTCAAACTTGTATTCAAACCGGTTGTTTACGGGCTGTATTTGTATTCAATTGTTTGAAGAAGCAATAAAGATTATATTCAAAGTGGACGTAGGCAATTGCGCCAAACCACTATAAATCCAGTGTTCTTGTTTTTGCTTTTGTTTACGCATTCTACTGTGATACTCCTTTGTTTTCATATTTTCTTCATTAATCTCTCCACATAATTCTATTCAAGGGTATTAATGACCAATTTTGTTAACATTTAGCCCTATAGGCAGGCCAATTCGTATAGATGAACTTACTAAGAGTAAAAATCATATCTCTTTTGCTAGAGTGCTAGTAGATGTTAATTCTAAGGCCGAGATGCCTAATTAGGTTTAAGCGGTTTCTGAAGAGGGTGAGACTTTCCAGTAAGATTGATATATGAAAATCCATTTCCTTTATGTGAAAATTTTCAACGTTTTGGCCACAATTAGTGTCCATTGGTTAAAGTGTGGGTTCCTATGAAAAAATAGAGGAAGGATCTACCCTTGAGACAGATGGTGAAAAGATCAGATTAATGTCAAGTCCTAATGATAACCAAACTCCTGATTTAGTGCAGCAGGCCCCAAAGTGATCCAGTGCATATATAGGAAAATATTTCTGATCAATTGGAGCATAGAGATGAACAGATTTTTGATCATGCATGAAATGAAGATAGGGTCGTAGAAAATATCAAATAGGCGGTAGAAGGCCTTTTGCTTATGAAAGAAGTGTTGATGAAAGAAAAGTTAATTCTATACTTTATAAGTCTGAAGAGATGAAGACTTTGTCCTCATATCAGTATGGGAAGGGGTTAAATAATGCTTCTATTGAAAATGTAGCAATAGCTACCCATGTATGCACGTTACTCATGGAGATGCAAATAAAGCAACATCATCTACCCATGATTCACATGTCACTCAAGAAGCTGGCGCTTGCATGTTGAAAGGCAATCACGTGGTTGAGAATAAGCTAGTTGATTGCATGGTAGAGCAGCTTCTGTTAGGAACTCATATCTACGAGTTTTGATGGCGACAAACCATATAATAATAATTGTACATATATATCTCTTACCTTATTTTTGTAGCTACTCAAGGATATAAATCGAAGCATGGAGCATGCATCACAGTAGTGGAGAGATAAATATTGTATACAAATATTATAAATATTATGTAAAATCTCTCTGGATTTTGTATATGATAAAATACACATACATGAACAAATTTTCCATATTCCAAACGTCTGGTATTATGCCCTAGACGTCTAGTCCCAAACTCCAGAATTTTTCCAGACAACACATGACCAGATGTCTTGTCATCACAATACAGACGTCTGAATTTGGCTCTGGGAATATTTTTTAAATATACAACTGTCAAATCTGAAAGGTTGCTTATACATCTCTTCCTCAACTCAGTTCTACCGCAACCAGAAGCAACACTAGAAATGTAGAGAAATGGTAGCAACACTTCAAATCGATCTTTTCACAACTATAAATATATCAGACATTTTACATTTAAAGTAACTAATTACGTATTTCTATTCTCTTTATCTACTTTGCAATTAAATTCAAGTTACTCATATTTGCTATCAATATTCCAACCAAAGATCACTTACTTTGGTTTAGTTTTCTTCCATATTTCCAAAGCACGCTCACATTCATATCTGTGCATATCAAGTGGAGATTATTGGAACACTTATACGTATTGTCAATATCAATGTTAATAAGAGCACATTCTTAACGAAAGATTTCTTTTTTAACAAGCATATTCCTTAGGACGAAGCGAGGGTTATTGATTAGTGAAATTCGAAAGAGGAGCTTCAGGACTAAACGTAGGATGGGAGGTCCGAACCAACATCAAATTTCTAGTATGATCTTTTTATTTTACTATTATCTTAATTTATCGTGTATATAATAATTACTTGTCATATACATAGTATAAGATCCATATGTCTTTCAATTGGTATCAGAGCAAGGTTAGTTCAAATCACAGTAACATGTATTTGAAACCTGTTAATATGGCAAGTATCTTTTAAGAAGGTCAGTCAACTGCACTTCCTCCTCTATTCATCGGATCTAATTATGCATATTGGTCAACACGCATAAGAATTTTTATGGAAGCAAATGGTGTAGAAATATGGTCAGTAACTCAAATTAAGTATGTAGCACCTGAAACAAATATTAGCATATGGACAGATGCACAAAAAACCGCTGCTTCTAATAATGCTAAAGCTATGAATGTACTTTTTTTCACTCTTGATAAAATGAATTTTCACATGTTATGTTATGTACCACCGCTATGATATGTGGCGTACTTTACAAGTTACACATGAAGGTATAACTAAAGTCAAACAAACATATCAATTTTACAAAATCAATTCTCATCTTTCAAAATGAAACAAAATGAGTCAATTGTTGACATGTACACCGGATTTCAAACTATACAACATGACCTTCTGGCACTAGGAGTTAAGTTTACTGATTTTGATTTAGTATCTCGAATTCTCAACTCTTCGACAGTTGAGTGGGAAAGAAAAGTATTAGCTGTCGAAGAAGCTAATGATCTTTCTGAACTCAAAGTTGAAGAGTTGATTGGAAATTTAATGTCGTATGAAGCTAATTTGCAGGCCAGAAAGGAACAAAACCATAAAAAGAAGAACATAGAATTTCAAGCAAGCAATGAAGATTCTGAATTGTATGAAGAATAAATTGTTTTCATTGCCAAGAACTACAATAAATTTAAGAAATTCAATAAAATGACGGCATTCCAAAATGGAAGAAAATCAAATTCATCAAATCAAACTTCGATCAAGTGCTTTAAATGTGATCAGTTTGGACATATGAAGAAGGATTTCCCAAAACTTAACAATGAGAAAAAGAAAAATAAGTTTGAAAAATTTAAGAAAAAGACAAAGGCATTCCAAGTCACATGGGATGACTCTACTCTTCCTCTTCATCCGATGGTGATAGTGAAAGTGATACAGAGCAAGCAAATCTATGTTTTATAGCACTCGCTAATGAGGTATGTCCCGATCTTACTTATGATGAAATTTTAGAAGTAAGCATGGAACTTGATAACAAATATAGAGAAACTAAGAAAATTAATTAAGGAATATGTTGCTAAGATAAATCGAGTGGAACTTGAAATAGGGTTACCAAAAGATGAAAAATCTATTTTAGAAGATGAATTAGAAAATGCTCAAGAAAAGTGCAAGAATCTTTCTATTAAAAATGATGAGTTATCCTGTGAATTAGGAAAATTTAAACTAGAAAATAATAAAATTTGTAACGAACACATTATCTTAAAAGATAGTCTAGAAACTTCAAAATCCAAAATTAATAATCTTAAAAACAAGTGGGATCAAATTACTAATAATGTTATAAAACTTAACAAAGGAAAACAAGACTTGGAGAATTTAATTAAAATTTCCAAGCCATTCAAAAATCGAAATGGACTAGGATTTGACAATAAGACAAAAATAACAAAGTATAGTAAGATTTATACTATGATAAAAAAAACCTTCTTCCAAAAATGAGAACTTAATCTCAAATTCAAAAATGATTAAAATATGGGCTCCTAAAACAAGTAATAACCTAATTAAGCAGAAATATATAGGTAATTATATGAAAGAAGTGATTCACAATAGTAATTATATTTCAAAAGGAACCAAGCCATCATGGGTATAGTTACCCTCATCTCCTAATACTTAGGACCAAAAAGGTAAAAAAAGGTAGCAATTTGGCGTTTTATTTTTTTTTATAGGTATCCAAATACAAAATAAAGAGAAATTGATATTAGATAGTGGATGCGCCAAGCATATGACGGGAAATGCTCACATGTTGTCAAATATAAAGTACATTGATGGTGGCACCGTAACTTTTGGAAATAATTCAAAAGCGCTCGTCAGTCGTATTAGAGAAGTCATTAGTATCGGTATCTCTAACTCTCCTTTTATATCTAATTTTTTATCAGTAGAAAAACAAAAACTTAATATTCTCAATACAAATCAGCTGTGTGATAATGGGTTTGAAATAAAATTAGAAAAGGATAAATGTAAGATTCTCGATCAAAGAAAAAATTTACTCTTTGAAGGATTTAGATATCGTAATATACATATATATATATATCCTAAATATGAACATTAAAAATAATTCAAATTTTTGTCTAGCGGCAAATCATGATGATCCTTGGATTTGGCACAAACGTTTTTGTCATGTAAATTTTAAATATATTAACAAACTAGCAAAACATGATCTCGTTAGAGGTCTTCCTAAAATTAACTATATAATTAAAAATTAATATGACGCTTTCAAATGGGCAAGTTAAGGAAAAGTTCTTTCAAATGTAAAAATAATATATCTGCTAAGAAACCGTTAGAATTACTTCATTTAGATTTATTTGGACCAACCCAAGCATGATTAATAAATCATAACAAATACGTGTTCGTAAATGTAGATGATTTTTCAAGATATACTTGGACATTATTTTTAAAACATAAAAGTGACACTTTTGGAATGTTTAAAATCTTTGCAAAATGGATTACTAACTTAATGGATTTAAAATTAAAAATATGCACAGTGCTCATGGAGGAGAATTTAAAAATGAACTTTTCACTGATTTTATAACAAAAAAGAAATTAGTCATAATTTTTCGGTTCCACGAACACCATAACAAAATGGTGTAGTTGAAAGGAAAAATAGAACTTTACAGGAATGTGCACGAACACTACTAAATAGTAGTAACATACCCAAACATTTTTGGGCTGTAGCAATTGCCACTGCCTGTTATGTATTAAATCATTTCACACTTCGACCTGTGACTAAAAATACATGTTATGAAATATTATATGGAAAGAAACCAAAAGTTTCGCATTTCAGAACTTTTGGGTCAAAATATTTTATTTTAAATACTAAAGATAATCTTGGAAAATTTGACCCTAAAGCTAACGAAGGAATTTTCATTGGTTATTCACGTAGTAAAGATTATAGAATTTATAACAAACGAATAAATATTATAGAAGAAAGCTTGCACGTGTCTTTTGATGAAAATTTTCAACAAACTATTAAAGAAGATGAAGCTGAAATTTTAACTAAAAATCAAACTGAAAATACAAAAAATATGAATAATTCATCCTCTGATAATAATGAAAATGTTTTAAGATCACCCACACGAATATTAAAAAATCATCCTTTTGATAATGTAATTGGAGATTTAAATTCTCGAGTCACTAGAAATAGATTAAATCAAATGAATCACGTTGCTTTTATCTCAAATACAAAACCTAAAATCATCTAAAAATGATTCTTGGAACTTACTAATGCAAGAAGAATTAAATCAATTTGAACGTAATAGTATACGAGAACTCATTCCTGGACCATCAGATCAATCTATAATAGGAACAAAATGGGTTTTCAAAAACAAAGCAGATGAAAATAGAAATATTATTCGTAATAAAGCAAAATTAGTGCCTTAAGATTACAACCAAGAAGAGGGAATTGATTATGAAGAGACGTTTGCTCCCATAGCTTGCCTCGAAGCAATTCATACTCTACTTGCTTTTGCGTGTCATTACAACTTTAAATTATTTCAAATGGATGTTAAGAGTGCCTTCTTAAACGGTTTTATCAAGGAAAAAGTTTTTGTAGAACAACTGCGATTATTTATTCATGAAAAATATCCAAATCATGTTTTTAAACTCAAAAAGGCTTTATACGGCTTAAGACAAGCACCACGTGCTTGGTACGATCGACTAAAAACTCATCTACAAGATTTTGGATTTCAAATAGGCAAAATAGACACTACACTATTTATAAAGCATAAAAAAAATGATATATTAGTTGTACAAATATATGTTGACGACGTCATATTTGGATCAAGTAATGAAGTTTATGTAATGAATTTTCTGAAATAACGAAAAATGAGTTTGAAATGTCACACATGGATGAATTAAATTTTTTCCCTGGATTACAAATAAAACAACTGGACAATGATATTTTTATAAATATAGAAAAATACTGTAAAGATTTACTTAAACGTTTTGGAATCGACAATACCTTTAGTAAACCAACTCCTATAAGCACAACTTCATATTTAGACAAAGGTGAAAAGGGAAAAGGCTATGATCAAAAATCTTATTGTAGTATGATCGGCTCTTTATTATACTTAACAGCTAGTCAACCTGATATAATGATGAGTGTTTGTTTGTGCGCTCGCTTTCAAGCTCAACCTAAGGAATCACATCATCGAGTAGTCAAACGAATTTTATTTAACACTAGAGATAACGGCTTATTTTATCCCAAAGGTACAACTTTCCAACTCGTCTCGTATAGTGATGCAGACTTCAGAGGATGTAAAACAAATAGAAAAAACACAAGTGGTACCTACCATTTTATCGCTCAATCTTTAGTTTCATGGTTTAGCAAAAATTAAAATTGTGTTTCACTCTCGACGTGCGAAGCAGAATATATCTCTGCCGCATTAGCTTGTGCTCAAGTAATCTATATGCAACAAACACTTAGAGAGTTTGGTAAAATAACTGAAAAATCTCCGATATACTGTGACAATACTAGTGCTATCAATTTGTCTAAAAACCCAGTTAACCATTCTCGAACTAAGCATATAGACGTACGACACCGTTTTCTTATAGATAATGTCGAAAAATGAATTATCTCCCTTGAATTTGTTACAACGACAATCAAATTGCCTATATATTCACTAAGCCATTAAATGAATAATCGTTTGTAAAATTTAGACGAAATTTAGGAATTTGTTCATATAATGAATTAATAAACTAAACTATATATTCTTTATTATCCGAAATAGTTACTCAGAAAAGAAAACGAACAAAAACCTTCTTCACCTTTAGTTTTGAAACCTTCTAAACACCACAAATTATTTTTAATAAAAACAATTTTTAACCATGAATTTCGTTAACTAACAAACAAATTTTTCCTTAAATTAGAAATTGAAAAACACACACACACGCACGCACATATATCAAAGGTAAATTTTTTTTACCATATAATCTTTCACTCTCTAAAACATTTAAACTTTTATATGTAATGTCGTCTAATCACGATTCAACTCACTTAGCCATTGATTTCTCCTCACCTTCTTCTGGTAGTACATATACATCTCCAACCAAAACAACACCAAAATTATCTCCTTCCATAAACATTGTTCCTACTACTAATCCTATGTACCATACCGGCTATTCTCCAAAAGGAAAAAAGGCCAAATATGGCAATAATCTTGAAAATGCTTTCTTTGCACGACAAAATTGACGAAGTCCATCATTATCAAAAAGAACGATGAACGTTCAAAAAGAAATGTACTATAGACAACGAAATCAAGGAGCTCATCTAAACTTTTTAGAAAAGTGCATCCCTGCAATATGTGGAAACTCTTCTACAAAGAATTGTGTTCATGTATGATCTCTTCATGTGATCGAAACTCCTCCACATGCTCATCGAATAACTCCATGGAAACTATGGAGAGAAGGAACATCTGAAGCCCAATTAAGTTCAGTACCTCCTTCTTGGTCTCCGCTACGACCATTCAAAGAAGATACAAAGGTGGAGCCAAATTTGTGGGAGAAAAAGTAACACTGTTCTTCTAAAAACCATATTTCACATACATACATACATACATACATACATACGTATTCTAGTTATAATAAGTTTAATGCTATTCAAGATTATAATTATATCTTGTTCTTAACAAAAAATATATACTAATAATAATAAATCTGAAGTCTCTAACTAAAATAAAATTACCACTATTCAGTCAAACCAGACGTCTGAGATATAGAGCCAGACGTCTGATTGTTCTCATGGGTTATCACAGCACTATTCCGTCAAACCAGACGTCTGAGATACAGAGCGTGACGTTTGCTTACCGACTCGAATAAACAGCGATTCCACTCTCTTTCCACCACTCAGCAAGATCTAGACGTCTGCCTATATGTTACTGTTAGTCCTTGAGATGATGGTTTTGATGACAACAACCTTAGAATAGGATTATAAAATATAAATACTAATATTATAGTTTAAATATATATGTATATGCAGGATTTGATCATCACTACGCCATAGATGACCTTCTGCAACATTTTTGCAAGGTGTTGCTAACTAAAATGTTGCGACAGCTATAAAATTTTGGTCCTACTACAACGTTGTATTTTTTGTGTTACCTTAGCCATAAAAATGTGTTGTTCTAGCTAAACAAGTGTAACACGATGCAACATTTTTATATAGTGTTGCCATAGATATATTCTAATTAAAAAAAATTAAAATTTTTTTACACCTCAGCGATCCACACCACCATTTAAAACAAAATCTCAACCGTCGATTCACACCATCGATCCACACCTTACCAATTTCCATTTCCCGCTTTACCTTTCTTTCTCATTCCTCTCTCTGTGAAAATTAGGGCACGCGATTTTTCTTTCTCGTTCCTCTCTGTGAAAACTAGGGCACGCGATTCCAGTTGCTTTGATGCTCTGATTGATCGAATCTAGTGTAAGAAACGTTCCTGGTAGCTTGCTCCTTCATTCTCCTTGATTGATTGCTCGAATTGGTTTGACTTCGTCGTCGGGTGCGATGTGATATTATTTGGTATGTTTTCTGCCTTCTGGTTTACTTGATTATTCTCAATTTTGGTTACACTCGCACGCTTTTGCCGATGATGAATTGGGATTTATTTATAGGCTTTATTTCCTATAATCTCGAGTTTAATCTTTCTGTTGGACTTTGAGAAATCTGGTATGTTGGATTGCGATGATGTATTGGTATGTTGGATTTTGGTCCACTGGCTTGATTTTGCTTCGCCGATGATGAATTGCGATGTGATATTATTTGGTATGTTGGATTTTGGTTCACTAGCTTGTTTTTGATTTCTGATCTGAGCTTGTTAGCTCCTTCTGCTGCATTTGTTAAACCAGAACTTGAACCTTTGTTAAACTTGTTCACATACCTTTGTACCTTGCTGCATTTGTTAAACCAGAACTTGAAGTATTTGTATTCTGCTGTCCTCTTGAAAACTGCTTCACTTGAAAACTTCTGCATTTTTGAAAATCAGAACTTTGAAAGTGATCTTTGGTTTTATTAAATTGTTGACTAATCTGAACATTGAGTTTTGGTTTCCACGATATATACAAACATATGTGTGTTGAGCTTTGTTGGTTTTGCTTGGTCTGGACTGAACTAGTACCATGCTAACCTTGTTCTTTAACATGAACTAATGCTCCAAGTCCTATGTATATCATATTACTGCCTATGTTTCTCTTGTACATGCCTGATGCATTCACTGTTTTTGCTTAATGGGCTGCCTATGTGTACTGCTGTGTTTCTTGCACTAGCTTGTCTACATTTTGCTGAACCTGGTTCTTGTTTATTTTGTTGGTTGCTTGGCCCTGAGTTGAATCCATTCGATGACTCGGGTTTGACCTTGTGCCGTGTCCATTTTTTTTGGCTTGTCTACATATCTGGCTGCACTTGAGTATGAACTTGCACTTGAGTAGTTGCACTTGAGTAGTTTCTTGTACCAAGCCTTATGATGCATGTATGTTCATCCATGTACATGCATTTCTTGTTCATGTTATGTTGCTTGCTGTGTTAAGTACTACTTTGTGCACTTGGCTTCTCCTTTGTGCATTTTTGCCTGAACTATTGCTTGCTGTCTTCCATACTGTCTTGTATCCATGTGTTGCATTCATGTTTGGCTTATGCACTTGTGAACAACTGACTTGTGCATTCACAGGTTGTCCGTGCAAATATTTGGTCCCTGTCAGAAAAAAATATGAAAAGAAACAACCCAAATACCTGAGGCAAATAATATAACAAAAATATTTTCATTTTCTGTTCGAGTTAAATATCATTTTCCAGATTACTGCTTTTGAATTATATGTGACAGGTATTGAAGACTGGACAGCTGGATACAAGCTTGAAGACAGAGTCAAATCAAATGTGCTTGAGCTTGAAGACTGGACCCGCTACTCGGCTCGTCATATATTTGTCAGTGTCGGTGTCTGTATAAATTGAAACTGCATATGTAATGAGTGAACTGAGTGATGTAGTGAGGAATATCTGTATATGTGAATATCAGTGTTATATATCATTGAATTGTAAAATAGTGGAGTCAGGAATTTGTACTATTTCAAATGTTGAAATAAAATATTTATTTAAATAAATTACTTTTTGAATATCAAATTCTGTGCAGTAGCATTTTATTAAATAAATATTTATTTCTATTAAAAAATCAAGTATGCTCTACATTGTGGGCCCCACAAATTCAGAAAGTTAATATCTATAACAACATTTTGGAATGTTGCTACAGACACATATGGATGTTGCTATAGACCCAAATAGGGTTCTATTGCAACAATATTACTTATGTTGCCTTAGATAGTCAAAATGTTGCCTTTGAGGTCTAAGGCAACGGCAAAAATTGCATCACCCGAAAAGTGTTGCCATAGACCTAGCTATGGCAACATTTTTTGGGCCTGACCCAACATTTTTTTTGTGTTGCAGAAGGCCATTTATGGCGTAGTGCATGTAGGTATCAAGAATGAAGACTGTACAGTATAGAGATTCAAGATATCAAAATTGAAAATTCATGAGTATCAAGAATATCAAGATTATTAAGAGTTCAAGATTTCAAGAATAAGTAATTTTAATTAGGAATTTTGTTAAAACTCCTAAAAAAGCACTGGCATCTTAAAATCCAAGTTATTCTTGGAATGGAATTCACTTCGAGCCCGTTAAAGGGATGGAACCCTAAGTGGGATGGAACCCTAAGTTGGATGGAACCTACGAAAATTCTAGTAGAACATTATTTTGTATCCACTAACTTTTATTCAAAATGTTTTTACAAAATTATATCTTGTTTTCAAAATGATTTTAAAACCTTCCTTTTAAAAGAATCAAAATCATTTATCCTGGTTTTAAATACTTTTAGCCTCAAAATAATCTTTAATTTCAAAATCAAATTATCCTTAGTTTTAAACTATCTTTTAATAATAATATATTTAACTTTTAAATATTTATACTTAGATTTAAATGTAAAATTATAAGTAAAATTTTATTTATACCAAAATTTTATTTTCTATATTTATTTATGTATTTTAACTATAGTTAAGTATATTTATAAAAGTTTAAAATAGTTTTAATATAAGATAAAAGTTATTTTCAAAGAAAAAAAACATCAAAAATTCCTTTGGGATGTCGACATACCCAAGTTACCCATGTCGATATAGTGTCAGTTGATTTCAAAAATTTGAATTTCAAAAGAAGTGTCTATTCTTCATATCCCTTCACGAATGGACATGGTTGTTGTTCTTCTATAAATAGGGGTTGTTTTCAACGAATTTTTAATCATATTTTTCTGATTTTCGCTCCTCTTCTTCTTCCACATTTCTTTATACATATTCTTACCATTACTCTGCCGAAATCAACAGTGAATCTAACTAGATCAATTCTGGTTTGATTCTCTATTACTATCTCAACAAGATCCTCAGTGCTATTCAGAGTTATAGACTTCTTTGTAATCAATTTAGTGAGAAAAGGTGTGATTGTAGCCTTGAAAATCAATCAAGTTTAAAGGTGTGATTGTAGCCTTGGAAATCAATTGGGTGAACTTGTTGTCCGGGAAATCAAGTATCTCTACCCAGAGGATGGTGAATCTTGAGGGTGTACCCCGTAGCCTTGAAATCGAGGGTGCAATTGTAAAGATTGCTTTTGAAAGGAAATCCGTACTTGTATGCGGGACTGGATGTAGGATAACTCCGAACCAGTATAAAATCTGGTGTGTTCTTTCCTTTAATGTTTTTATTTATTTCTGCATCTGTGTTTTTTTCTATGATCATATCTATGTTTGAATATTGCATACATTTGTGTTCAAATTAACACAAACTCAAAAAGATTTAGTAATTCCTTAAAACACTATTCACCCCCTCTAGTGTTTATCATAGCCTTAAGATCCGTAATCCGTATTTCTAAATTTGGTACCGGAGCAAGGTTTTCAAAGTTTTCATAATCTGAATTTTGAAAAAATTTCAAATTGGCTACCAACACTGGTACTGGTAACACTACCAACACTAGTTCTATCATCCCTGTCACTAGTTCATTTATAGAAGGTCAGTCTACTGTCGGACCACCACTTTTTAATGGCAGTAATTATGCATATTGGGCATGTATGATGAAAATATATTTACAATCTATAGGATTAGACACTTGGAATATCACATAGACTGAATATTCTGAACCCACAACTGATTTTGCACAGTGGACCACTGAGCAAAAGACTGTTTCGTAAAATAATTCTAAAGCAATGAATATTATGTTTTGTTCAATTGATAGGAATGAGTTTAATAGAGTGTCAGTTTGTAATTCTGCATATGAAATCTGGAAAACTTTGCAAGTTACTCTTAAACAGACCGAAATTTCCATACTCACAAATCAGTTTTAATTATTTAAAATGAATTCTAATGAGTCTATTTTAGATATGTATAGTAGATTTCAGGATATTGTGCATTCTCTAATATCCTTGGGAAAGGAATTTTCGGAAGAAGATCAAATCAGAAAAATCTTAAATTCTCTTACTCCCGAATGGGATCAAAAGACACTTGCGATCGAAGAGGCAAATGACATCAGTCCCTTAAAGATAGAAGAATTAATTGAAAATCTAATGTCGTTTGAAGTTCAAATGATTGAGAGAACAGAAAGCAAAGCATCTGAAAAGAAATCAATGACATTCAATGCATTGACCGATGGATCAGACTCAAACAGCGATAATGATGAAGAGATAGCCTTTATGACCAAGAATTTTCGAAAATTCCTAAAATACAGAAAGATGAACAATCTCAAGAAAAACAACTATAAGAACTCTGGAAATCAGAGTGTAGTGTCAAACAATATCAACTGTTTCAACTGTGACGAACCAGACCATATCAAAAGAGACTGTCCGTATCCAGATAGGCAAAATCTTCCTATAAATAATGATTCCGTAAAGAAACGAAAACATGCATTTACTGCCACTCTAGACGACTCAAACTTGTCCTCAAGCGATGATGATCAAAAGACAGATAATTCAAATATGTGTTTCACAACAGTTCACGACTGCGACGAATTTAGAGAAACGGACTCAGAAAAAGGTACATATTTACAATACAATTGGTTGAAATTGCATGCTTAGAATTGGTTGCTTGATTGATTGATTTTGAATTGATGTGTTGTTTGAATTTTAAATTTTTTATTTTTTTACTATTTTTTTTAGTATTATAATATTTTATAGAATATATTATTATTTCAGAATTATTCCAGATATATATACATTAAAAATAATAAGTATATATATATATATATATATATATATATATATATTTTAGAATACTTAGGAAAAATAAATCATAGAAATTCAAAGACACATGTCGACAAGGTCCCCATCATGATGTCGACATGGGTACAGAATTTGAAATTCAAAATTTGAATTCAAAATTTGAATTCAAATGGTTGAATTTCCCTCCACATTTTCACCTCATTCAATTCTCTTAAAAGGCATCTTTTGACCAGAGAACATGTTCTTTGAGAATTTATTATGTGATAAGAATATTTAATTTATGTTCTTTTGACCAGAGAACATGTTCTTAAACTGCTCATAAACTGTAAGAATATTTACCTACATCTTTTACTTTCTAATTAGCAACTATTTATTGTTTTAATGCCCAAATATTATGTGATAAAACATTTAATTTAGTAGTAAAACCTTTTGGGTTTTCATGGAAAATTAATATAATTTAATTAGATTAATTGTTAGATGTTTACAATTTGTGTATGCCATTCATTTATATCATAGTATTAAAATCCAATTTTAAAATCCAATAGCTTTAACATAATTTACTTAGTGGAAAAGGCACTAAGATAAAAAATGTATACCAACAAATGCATGCATGGTAGAAAAGAAATATTGTGAGATGAATAAATTCATGATAGTCTTTAAAAATGAGTGTGTATCGTGGTTGAGCTTTAATTGCCCTTCTAATTCTTCCATATTATATTAACCGTCTGCTTTAATTTTGAGGTACAATTATGCACAAAAACACACAGTTTTAACATCATAAAACAAGGAGAAAAATTATTGTTACCGTGTCTCTGCAGTTGTGGGTGAAATATTAACAAATGTCTCTATAAATAAATGTCTCTAACGACGGTAGATGTATATGGTGCATCTAAAATGTATTCAATATTATAGATGTCACATAAGACATTTCAATCGATTAATAACATTAAAGTCACATGTACTTGCCTTTATCGTGTATGAAATATAATTAATAACATGTATAAATTATTGAATATAATTAATAACATGAAAGAAAACTTTATGCTCATGCACCATGTAACCTCACAAACTATGCATAAAACAAAGTTTGCATAGTAAAAAATTAACGTGTATTGCCTGATGTGGTGGCTAGTCAGAAGTGTTACTTATCCATAAATAGAGTCGTTGTATAGTGCTTGTTTTGCTTGCCTAGATTAGAGAGATTGATTAGGCTTACTACTCTAGATGTATATGATGCGTGCTAGTACATGGCTTTGACAAGCTTGTAAGCTTCTTTTGGTTAAGCAGCTGTGGTTCTTGGAATAAGCTGTCTAGTTCGGGCTTTGATTTCCTGGGTCAGAAGTTCACCTTGTTATTAACTCACCTCACAGTATTCTCGGAGTTGGTGATAAATAGCAGATAGCATGCCCAGTAACGTATAAACTGCAAATAGCATTGGTTTTGATTCAGAGAAGATTTGGCCTTACTTCTTGGTGGACGTGACATCTGTACCTTGCCCTACTCATGCTAGTTCTTTTGACGTTTTAGATTATTTATTCTGTGGATTTTTGCATGCTTGTTTTGTTGCCAGCCATGTACGTACTTATTGAAGGAAAACGTCTATTAGACGTGTCAGCTGGTACTAGAATAGGGTTGCACGGGATTCAGTATATTTATTGCACTGTGTGATTTTTGGGCTTTGGGCCACTATTTTGATTCCTGTGCCTTGTGAGTGGGGTTTCGTTGTATTAGTTTGTTTCTGGGTTAAGTGTTGTAAACAGGGGGAGTTGCTATCCTTTATTATAGTTTTTTGGTTTTCTATAAAGGCAAGTTGAATCTGGTTTAAAAAGAAAAAATTATGGAAAACATCCGTATTTTGTACTTTTCTATCTTTCGGGCATATCTCTTATTATTTGAAATGTTACCCTTTTGTTTATATAAAACTAGATAATTTATAAAAATTAGCATTGCAAAGTCACACTAACTCCATTGAATTAAAATACTACTTAAAACCTAATTCATCTTATTATAATTTATAATTCATATTTACTCACATATGTCGCTTACCCAACAATTCTGGAATTACTTTACAGTTCGTTAACTTAGGGACTACTTTCACCATCACTTTCCAGATTCAAGTACATGTAATATTTAGAGGAAAATAAATGCAGAGAAGAAGTTGCAAAAGAAATTAGTTTCAGGGATAGTAAGTTTTTTTTAGTGCGAATGATACTTCGAAGTGTAAACTGAAAATGATAGTTGGAACTATCATTCTATGATTTAACTAAAAATTGTCTTTCCATCTAAAAAGCAAACTTTTTGTCCCTAAAACTAAATTTTTTTTCAATCGCTGAACGTAAAATCCATAATATTTAATTCAAGTTAACAATTCACAGAATATGTAGGTGTAGCTTTCAAATTCATTAGATGTATATTTTTAAGCCTATAACCCCAAAATAATTATACTTAGCCATACAAGGAAGAGATTTACAACAATATAAATATAATATTACATAAAAATATATATCTTCCCATCCACCTTTAAGGTTTTCAAATCTCTAGATCTTAACCCTGTTATTTCTGTTTGACTCCCTTTTTCTTCCTAACAGAATATATACGCCGCAAGCATATAAATACGTATTAGAAATCTAGATCTGAGAATAGATTTGATTTATTTTAGATATGGATTTATAGCTTACCTTGGGTTTGTCGATTCATTTGGATGTTATTCTTCTTCACTATTATCCTCCGTTTTTCTACACCTGTATATTCATATATATATTAGAGTTAATTTAGTTTTAAGAATTTGTGGAGGCAAGAAAATGGCAGTGCTTCAGAAAATATGTGAAGAAAAGAGAGGTATTAGGCCCGTGTTAATAGGGGTTCGAATCAACACCAGCCATTAGATTATTCTATTTTAAATCCAAGCCTTTCAGCCTAGGTTCATATTACAGCCCCTATAATATAAGCGGTCGACTGCTACCCCTCCACTGGTCGACCGCTCGTAGTAAAAGATTCGGCCAATTATTGTTTTATGTTAATTAATTACACTATTTCATTTAGTCCCTTTTTCACCCATTTAATTCCAAATTTTGACCAATTTGATTTAATCCTAATTTTGCTTCGACGTTAAGTAAACGTTATACATTATTTTATTATATTTATTTCCTTGATTGCATGCATATTTATTTGCAATATGAAATATTCAAATGTTAATAACTTTTTTGTTTGAACTCCTATCGTAAAACTTTATATATGAAAATTGATTAAAAACATTGCCACGAAAGTAACGGTGTAAGTTTCGTAACCAAATTCTAATGTTTGTGAAAATTCCATTTTCTGCTTCATTAATTATTAATTGATTTCTTTTTAATTAATTATCGTCAAATTCACGGGTGCTATAACTACATGGGATGTCACTAACCTAGGAGGATTATTATATGAGTTATCATATTAAGAGCATCTTGGTGGTGATGAAAGACCTTGGTGATGGTCGAGATTATGTGAGACCTTGTGGAAGACGAGTCATTGTGTGACCTTGGTGATGGTCGTGGTGAAGTGAGACCTTGGTAATGGTTGTCATTGCTTGTTTTCTATGTGTTTGTTATTATTGTTATGCTTAGTGTGACTGTCATATGATTTAATGGATGTCTTGTGATGTAGGTATTCTTGAGTGTGGTATCTCGACACCTATACTACTTAGTGTAGTATACCGTATGATGAGGATGATAGAGTAGCATATATTATGTTACGTGCTAACTTCCTGAATGAAGGGATATGTCGGATATGATCCTCCATATTAATTGTCTCTGTTTTATTACATCGGCTTTTATAATATTTTAAGATTGTTTGTCGCTCATGCCAAAATATTGTCAAAATCAAGGTTTTATATTTTGCTTCTTATTATCTCGGGTACCCTTAAATGGGTAAACAAGATTAGCGCATGGAGCTATTCAATGGACGAGCAGAAGGTGACACTTATCTATGTTTATATTTTGGAGCTTATAACTATTCTACTGTGCTGGAATGTGGCGCTTTATCAGTGCTTTGCCTTATTTAAAGACAACATATTTGGGTTTATTATTTGATGTATAAACTATGTGAACAGCGATACAACTATGGTAAGCCCGTTGATTATGTGGTTTATTTTGTTATTACTATGTTGTATGTTTTTATAACGGTATTGATTATTATATTTACCTTTACATTGTGAGATATACGATAGGTTTATCTATTGCGGTTTCAGTTATTTTCCCCTTGACAATCATCCTACATCGGCTGGCTACCATTACAACGCACTTTACAAGTGATATTGGGAACCAGGGGTGTAGGGTTATCATCGCATAAACAAGTTCAGAGTAGACGTAAGCATAGAAAAATCTGTAAAACACATTTCCATTTACTTTTGTTGCTTTTATACTTCAATTTTTAATCTTTATTACTTATTTACTGTCCATAAATACAATTTTACAATCTATATAATTCTACAATCTAGAATTTTTATCCCTACAAAATCTATCATTTGGTGGTGTTAAAACTAATTTTTCAACTAACAATATTTTGCTGCTTTCACCGTGAATCAAAAGATGAGGTTAGATCTCTATTACTTCTTGGATTTTAATAAAATCTCCATAAGAGTCTAATAGAATGGGAGTAAAAAAAACTAAGGAATTCTTTTGAGGAATGTGATGGAGGAAAAATTAGGAATATTAATAGGAGTGATGTTCTACTCAACCTCCAGTAGATCTGGTAATTAGAGAGGAGTTGCAGGAGATGATGACCAACGTGAATGTAAGGATGGAGTAATAAAACGATGAATTATGGATGATTTAACTAGGCAATTTGTAACAACAAGGCAACCGTCTCAAGGAGATGGATCTCATGCAAGAGACCAAAAAGTTAGAGGATGATCTCTAGCTAGATTGAATGAAAAAATTCATCTGGCAGGCGCAAAGGTAAAGGGGACGGAGTTGGAGATGTAAATAGAGATGAAAATTAGACTTCAGCCAAACTCCAGGATCAATTAATGTTACTCCATTATGGATAGGTACCAATCTACCTAAGAGAAGAAGTAATGGTCATATTGATGCTAGTGGAGGTATTGGTCGTGCTGTCAGTCCGTATAGTGGAAAATCTAGTAGAACCTCTTAAGAAATGCTCATAGGAGAATTAGACCTCGAGGACGCTATCATGATCGACGACATAGAAGGTCAAGACAAATGGACTCCCTGGAGATTGGGATAACGAGGCATCATGATGTTAGTCCTCATTGTTTGTGCAGTGACCATCATGGTCACTTTTGGAACTGAACACACAATGATGCACTCGATGACCACCATCGAGGATGAGACGAAGGGACTAATGATCAGTGAAGCAATCTAGAGATTGCTTTAGAAGAAAAAATAGGAAGATAATTGGGAAACCGCTTCTATTTGGAATCCATTCACAGTGGAAATTAGAGCAGCAGAGTATCCAAGGAAGTTTGTGATTCTGACAATGCTGATGTATAATGGGTTGACAGATCCTTTAAAACACTTATTGATGTATGATTGGCATATGGATGTTACAACGACCGATTACTATGTGAAGTGTAGTGGCTTTCCATTGTTTTTAGAAGAACTGCCCACGATGTGGTTCTGTAAGCTTGAGCCTGGACCCATACCATCTTTTGATCGATTGGCAAAAAAGTTTCTATATCATTTTAAGGTTTATTTTATGCTACCCAGGGATGTTATTTCATTAACAAACTTTAAGCAATGAAAGACAGAATAACTGAAAAGCTATTTGAAATGAATTAATGCAGTGGTGACCGAGGTTAGAAATCTGAAAGTTAGCTTCGGGTTGATTAGTTAGTGGAGTGGATAGTGACTCTGGCTTTAGGAAGTGGCTGAATATGTAGAAGCTGTTTGACCAAGTGCAATGGATGTGGGTAGAAGGGGTGAATTTCAACAAAGAATTCCTTCTATTAATTTGCAAAAGATATTTTATTTGGGTTTTGTAAATAAATATTTGTTAATACTTAATCAAATTTAATATTCTAATTATCAAAAGAAGATTTTTAATATTTTAATTTTTTATAAATTAAAAGCCTTATTCTTTATTAATATATAAAAATATTTATAAATTTGTTATAATTAATTAATTGTTTCAAAAATGTCATGATATCCATATTCACAATATGAACATTGTAATAATATAAATATATCCTAACTAAGGTTTATGGAGGAGTCGATCGTTTTGACATACGATCAATAAGATGTCTACTGTGATATAATATCATTACACAATAATTGTAATACATACATATGCATACATACATATATGTATGTATATATCCTAACTTAACATTTATTTTAATTTGGCCACTACAATTACTTTTATAATGTATGTATGTGTGTGTATACATAAATACATACATACATATATACATACACACACACATATATACAAATATATGTGTATATATATTTATGTTAAATGTGATGCATATCAAAATTATATATATGTATATGTTATAAGTACATAAAATTAGAAGTTTATAATAAAATATATGTACATGTACACGTACATTTATATATATATTTAATCATAATATTGTCGACTATAAATATATTTAATATTTAAAGTTCAAATTTGAAACGTTTGACTGATTCAAATAAAAAAATTCTTTTATTTCGGTCACATGGAATAAGTAAGATATTTTTTTAATTAATTACATTAGGCTGAAAGAAATTGTGTTTGAAAATTTCAAATTAGATATTTATTTAAAATTTGACTAATAAAATAACTTAAAAATAAGTTTTTTCATTGTAGTAGACCGAAAACAAATATGTTTTTAATTTAAAAATCCATATAGATTTGTATATTAATGTGTGTACATATAAAAAAATATTTTTTTATTTGCAACTGGCAGACAAAATAACTTTTTTACAAAACAAATATCTTTTGTTTGATAATTTTTACGTAAAAAATTGATTTTTATCAGTTTAAATAAAATATATTAATGTTATTTTTCTGCCCAAAACAATATGTTATATACATATGTATATAATATAAAAACTATAAGCTTATAAATGTAAAATTTAAAGTATTAAAACTAATTTATGCAATATACATATATATATATATATTATATACTAGAATAAAATTAATAAAAGAACTTTTTCAATAGCCGAATTTGAAATAGGATATGTAGGATAAAATAGGAATTGGATGTTAAACCTTAATGAATCAAGCAAAGAGACAATACGTTGGTGAAAAGCATTTCCCATTGAAGCACCACAGTCTCCTCCCTTCTCTTTGATCTACAACATCAAGTGAAAGACACCACCATGGGGAGGGGAAGCCAAGCAGCAAAACAAGGATGAGGAATATATGTTTTTTGTAAAAATGATTATGTGGTGGCTATATGTTTATAGCCATCTCAAAACACCAAAATGTCCTCGCTTTTCTCTAGATCTGGAGATTAGATCTTTTCCTTTCTTCACTTCATAATATGACAAACCAATGCTAAATGTAGCATTGACTTAATTTGACTTCATGTTGAATTAGTTCTTATTGAATTATTTATTTACTCCAAAATCAATCAAACAGTCTTATAACATTTATGCATCATTCTATTCTGATTTTAAGCCTGAAATAATCAAATGTAATTTTTTTCATTATACTAATACAACATTTTATTATTAAATAATGTTTATTAGTTAATTTTATCCTTGGTTATTTTTTGGAAATAACTGACAACACAGTTATATTGACTCTCTGGTGTGAACTTGATCCACAATCAATATTTGAAAATTTTAAATATCAAATTATGTAAGGACTTTTCTAAAGTATTTAGTATAGGGTCAAGTTAGATACCTACAAATCATTTAGGAGATATAGTATATTTGATCCAATATAGGCTCACCTAGTATCGACGGTTTGTGCACATATTTTGTTCGTCATTACCATATTACTTAGATATCTAAGTTTGGTTTAAAGCCAAAAAACTCTATTGATATCCTAATTAATTGCATAGGCCAATTTTAAGATCCTTAATTTAATCCAATAACATTATCGGCCAACCTTTTTTCTTTGGCAAGGGACTTTGATTTTAATTTGATTTACCGATTATGGTGATATCGATCTTCTAGAACGAAGGAGATGAATTCTCTCCTGGGTAGTGTGTCATTCTAGTGTTTCAAAGTGTACCTAACTATGGTCATAACATTGTTACTAGGCCACATGATTGCCCATAACCAAAGTACATATTGCACATCAAGTTTGATAGTATTCGTAAGTCAACAAACTATTGTACATTGTTACTTTAAGATCTTCTACTTTGAATAAATCATATAACCTATAGAAGACTCTTGTTGAGTCATTCTGTGATTATTCTAAAAAACTGCAATAATATAACCTCTTGATACCCTCAACGGTCATGAGTATATCACTTTCCATCATATAGAGACCATTACATATACTTGTCTTAATAGATGTATCGATGTCCTTTTCTTGATACTTCTCGACTAGAAACATTTAAGGGGATGTGTTTTGTTTTTTGATTCATTACCCCTGCTTGTGAAAATTTAACTACTACAATCCATAAAATATTAATCCTAAGGATTCTTTACTTATTTATTGTTTATATTTATTTATTCATTACTTATTTCACAATACAACAAACATACATAGTAGAAAACAAACTTAAAGCCATAATTTATTTCAAACAAGATCATTTATACAACTAGGATTATATAATAAAATTACATAATTTCCCCTAGGACATATCCCTAATTATATTAATCTCTTACTTTCACTTCATGCCGATTATGGAGCTTCATTCCAATCCCTTTAACCGGTCTTCTAAAAATGGATCGAGAGAGTGTCTTAGTGAATTGATCTGCAATGTTATCTTTTAGATTACTCTTTTGATCACAATCTATGTCATTGGTTAATTGCCATATAATGTGAAACTTATAGAGGATGTGTCTCATTCTCTTGTGAGCATGCAGTTCTTGTGTAATATTATTTGCTGCATTGTTTCCATAATATATAAGCATCAAACCTTCTATGGTTAGGATCACACCTAGCTCCTTAATGAATTTGCACATCCACACTAGTTCCTTTGCAACATCGTTCAAGCTGATGTACTTTGCCTCCATGGTAGAATCTTCCAAAAATTCTTATTTGGAACTTTTCTAAATAATTAACCCTCCTATAAGGATAAAAATGTACTCTAGACTGACTCGCTATCATCATTATCACATTGAAAGCTTAAGTCCAGATATCCTTTCTTAAAGATTTCATCTCTTCCGTAAATTAGAAACAAATCCTTAGTATTTCTTATATATTTAAGGATGATTTTGATAGTCGTCTAATGGTTTTCTTCAATTTAGATTAATAACGGCTTACTACACCTAGTGTAAAGGTAGTATCCAGCTTAATATGTAAAATGGCATACATGATCAATCCTACTACCAAGATAAGAAGTTCAATTATTGCGTTGCCTTTTCTCGTCCATAGATGAGGAGTCTTTCTTAGAAAGGAAAATTCTATGTTGGACCAGAACATCTCTATGCTTAAAATTTTCCATGATAAATCGTCTTAGTATTGCATATGTGTACCTGGATTTTCCTTTTTGACCTATCTCTATAGATGTTAATTCTTAAAATAAAGGATGCCTCACCTAAATCCTTCGTTGAGAAGTTATTAAATAGTCGTGCTTTCACTAATTGCAACGTTGGAACATCATTGCTAATTAGTAGAAAATTATCGATATATAGAACTAGGAATGTTGTAGCACCATTTTACTCTTTCTTATACATAAACGCTTCATCTGTGTTTTGGCAGAATCCAAACTGTTTGATTACATTATCAAACCATTTTTTCCAACTTCAAGATGCTTGCTTCCAACTGCAATTCAATCTTAAGAGGCTATAAGCTTTATTGTTTCTCCCATTGACCTCTATTCTGTCTGTATTCGACATATAAATCATATCTTCTATATCACCATTTAGAAAAACCATATTAACGACCATTTTCCATATTTCGTAGTCACAGAATTTATCGATTGTGAGTAGAATCCAAATGGATTTAAGCATGGTGATTAGTGAAAATATTTGATCGTGAGAACACCTTGAATTTGACGAAACCCTTTTTACCAACTTCACCTTCTATGTTTCAACATTTCCATCTGCATCAAAAAATTTCTTCAAAATCCATTTGCAGCCAATGGGATTTATACCTTCGGGTACATCTCTGAAGTCCAAACATTTTTTTTTGTAAATGGAATCCATCTTTGATTTCATGTCATCAAGCCATTAGGTAGAGTCTTTACTTTTCAAGTAGATAACTAAGTGGATCATCATTATGAATGACAAAATCCACGTTCTCACCGTCAACAAGTACCGCGTATCTCCATAGCATATGAGATTCTTTATTAAAGTTTCTAATAAGTTGTGCATTTTCTATCGAAGTCAAAGTACTTCCTATGTACCCATCCTCTATAAAAGTTTATTGGATCTCATCCAAGTCATCTTATCATCAATAATTCGTTATGAGAGAAATTCCTTTTCTAAGAAAGTGGTCTGTCAAGGAAAAACAATATATTTTTTATTACTCGATACGGTAGAATATGTATCCATGAAAATCTCTTGCATACCTTATAAAGTTACATTGAGTCGATCTTGCCTCTATTTACTATGGTTTATGTTCTTAATATAAGCCAGACAACCCCAAACCTTAAGATAACTAAGGTGAGTTTTATTTCCAAACCATAACTCATATGGTGTTTTGGGCACTAACTTGAATGATACTCGTTCAACATATAGATGTTGTTTCCAATGCATATCCCCAAAGTAAAAAGAGGTAACTCAACCACCCACATCATAGATCAAATCATATCCAGCGAGATTTGATTTTACCTCTTCGAAACACCATTGGGTTGCAAAGTATACGGAGTAGTGACTCGAGAGAGAATCTCATACTGTTTTAGGTATTGTTGGAGTTTCAATCTAATATACTCACCTCCTCAATCCAATCAAAGAATTTTAATTTTCTTATTGCTTTAATTTTCAACTTCATTTTTATATTCAATGAATTTCGCATAGACCTCTAATTTTTGTTTCATAAGATGCACATATCCATATCTAGAGAAATCTTAGTAAAGGTACTAAAACAAAAGGTACCAAGTTACTATGGACATCAGACCATATACATCAGTATGTATGAGTCTTAAGAGTTCATAAACTCTTTAATTGCTCCCACTGAATGGGTGCTCTACCATTTTCCTTTTAAGCATGACTCACAAGCATCAAACGATTCAGAATTAAATGATGGCAGAAATCTTTGGTTTCTTAACTTCTTAATTTGTTTCTTATTTATATGGCCTAATCTACAATGCCAAATATAACTATCATAAACTTTAAATGTAGAATTATTTTCCACAGCAAATATATAATTTAAATTAACAACACAAATACCATTATTCAATGCACTAAAATCAACTTTATTAATCTCAACACAAGTATTCATAATATTGTCTTACAAATAAATAATATCCATCTTCAGTCAAATGTGTCCAAAAATAAAATCAGGTACATAGTACAGTTTATCAAAATTAAATCATAACCATTGGTTAACTTAAAATTATATTCTACCATTTTCTTGTGCAGCTATGCTAGCTACATTAATAACTTGGAATTCCATACTTTCTTTAGTGACTAGCCTTTTCCCGTTAAATCCCTGTAAAGAATTATATAAATTTCGAATCCAGTACCTAAAACCCAGCTAGAAGCACATATAAATAAACAATTTTCTATATGGAAAATACCTTTAGGAGCACGTTATGAGCATTTTCACCCACATCATGGTGAAAACATAAGGTTGTTATGGAGTAAGAAACAGTTGGAAAGTCCATAAATAGCGTATCATCCTTTGTCCAAAAGGCTAGGACATGAAGGCAAGAAGATCAAAAGAAAGCATGAGAAAACTAGAAGAAATAAATAAGATTTTGCAAAGGTTGGAGTTTGGTTTGCTTGTCCACTGAACAAAATTTCCTATCAGGTAGTTTTCCTACCGAATAGAAATACTTACATGGGTATTTTGCTACCAAACATAAATATCTTCACTCTAATAAATATTTTAGAGGAATAGTTGGCCTAGCCCTGATTTATCTTTGCTCCAATAAATATCCAAGCTTCGAACATTAATGGCAGGAAACTCAAAAACAAAAAACCTGCCAAACAAACATATTTTAACAAACTTTCTTAGAGATATTTACTTTCTATTAAGCATTAAATTATTCCATTCTTTATTCTAAGCATTGTACTACCAACCTATAAGAATAGTAATGAAAATGGACATTGGATGTAGGCATATTTTTATTGAATGGTTATAGATTTTGGTGTTCTTTAATTTACTACAACTTGTTATATGCTTCTTGTATCTATGATATGCTCACTAAAAGTCAAGTAAACTATAAGTATAATAGCTTTGTTTTACACTCCAACTTGTTTTACACTCCATAACGGTAATAAAAATGGCTTCTCTTCTCTGAGCGATTTCTTTCTCTCGCGATTGTTTCCGCTCCTCTCCTCTTGCGACTCTCTCTCAACTTCAGCTCTCATTATTGCCGTCCCTCGGCTTCGTCAGATCTGTGGTTACTTGGGTGTTACGATGTCGTTCTCGTATGTTGACGAGTTCGTACTCTCTGGCAATTTCTTGCGCGATTGTCCACCGTATGTCGCTATTGCCTCGGCCTTATTGGCGGAGGTGGCTGCTCCTATTTCGGTTACTTTTTCTAGTGCAAGCTCGGTGGACATTAGGGTTTACTCATTGGTTCAATTTGGGGCTTTGTGTCGATCGCG
The DNA here is from genome assembly GCA_030765085.1 of Allium cepa. Classification (NCBI taxonomy): domain Eukaryota; kingdom Viridiplantae; phylum Streptophyta; class Magnoliopsida; order Asparagales; family Amaryllidaceae; genus Allium; species Allium cepa. Next base: position 53,270,364 of record CM060935.1, on the reverse strand, counting down.
ATTCTTGATGGTTGAGAATTGTTTTATGGAAATTTCGCCGATTTTCATTGATGAATTGGTGACGCGTCCTCCTCCATACGGGCGATGGTTGATGGATGATGATTATTTGCTGTCGTCTGCTTGTGTTGGCTATTCGGGGACTGGCCAGAGACGGGATTTCAACGCTCATTTCGAGCCTTCTCTGAGTTTCTCGGCGGAATGCGACTTTTTGCCTTGTGGGGAGGAGGGGGTGACGGTGGGTGCAGTGGTTTGCAATTTTGGGTGTGTGGTTAGTGAGCAGATTGATGGGGATTTCATCGCCTCATCAAGTGCTGAACTAGCTGCTGCCTTGGCTTCGTTTCAGCATATTTCTGTTGGTTTAGTGCCGTTTTCAGATGGTTCTGTGGTGTGCGATGGGGGGTACATGGATGTCACCGTGGCTGATGGGGATTTCACCGCCCCATGTAGCCCTGAGCTCGGTGATTCCTTGCCTCGGTTGCAGAATGCTGCTGTTTTCTTTGGGCCTGATGCTTTGGCCGACGTCTCCGATGATTTGCTACGGGTATTTTCAGCGTATGCTGGGTTGTTCGTTTCTCATGCTGAGGTTGAGCTGGCTGGTTGGCTAGTGGGATGTTGGTGGGATCTTGGTGGCCAGTCAGTCAGTTGTTTGGCTAGTGGGATCTTGGTGGTCGGTTCTTTCGGCTTTAAACTTGAGAGAGCTCCCCAGATAAGTTGTGGGTTGAGCTGGCAGGTGAGTTCATCTTCTCTGCTTTCTGCTTTGTTCCTTGTTGGAGAATTTGCTGCTGTTGTTTGTTCATGGGCTGATGGTGTTTCTTTATTGATTATGAGCCATGACACGCTTAGGTGTGCGCTCCCTGGCATGGTTGCTCAGTCTGGGACTGGTGACATGACAGGTCATGTAGGCAGTGAGCGCTTCGTTTGGAGCGGTCAGTGTAGGTCTTTTTGTTGGTATTTGATTTACTTCCATTGCGAGGCCGATTCTGTGTCGTATATGGCTATCATAGGTCTTCATTTGATGGCTGATCTTCTGTGGTCTTTACGGAGAACGCTCTTAGCCAGGATCGAGTGGCTCGGGCGATATTCTTGGTCTGTTCGCATAGTGGTCTCAGATTCGGATCACTATGCGGAAAGCCGGGAATTTTGCCGGCTTTCCTCGATTCCCTATGTTGATCTCTCTGTTAGGACCATCGTGCGAACCACACCTGACGCACGGGGCTGTATCATCAGTGACAGTCCGGCTTGGGTTACGTTCCTACAGCACCGTGGGTTGCGTATTATCAGCAGCCCTACATATTTTCGATCTCTCCCGTCTGTCGGGGTGTCTTCAGCCTCATTGTCTGGTTGCTGCTCTTCTTTTTGCTCCTTGCCATCGTCCTCTTGTTCCTTATCCATTACCATTCCGATGCTTAGCGAAGCGGAGATTGCGATCATTAATGATCGCCTCTCTCGCCTAACTAAGAACTCAGCTCCATCCAGATCTTCTCTTAGGCTTTTGGATTCGTTGGAGCCGGCTCAGGTCTCTGCCGAGACCATCCCTCGGGTATCGGCTTCCCGTGTTCATAGACCTTCTCGTCGCCGAATGAGAGGTCCCCACACCACTCCTCGTACTATCCGTACTCGCTCTACAGCGGCGACTGAGCAGATAGATCGGTCTGCTTTTTCATCGTTGTATCTTATTTGAGTAGGGTCTATTCTGTTTTCCCTGGCTTGTCTTATTTTCCTCTGTTTTCAGGCTTTCATGTCGAATTTTCTTTTCTGGAACGTTCGTGGTATTGGCAATGAAGCTTCTTGCACTAGATTGAAGCGCATTGTCCGCAAACATACTGTTTGCTTGGTAGCTCTGTTAGAACCTTTTGTAGGGTCTGGAGAGATTACCAGGGTTGTCTTGTCGCTTGGGTTTGGAGGTGCTGTGTCCAATGTTTCCGGAAAGATTTGGATTCTTTGGTCCAAATGTTGTGTTGTCCACCCTTTGTTTGACTCGGACCAGCTTATCTCTGTGGTTTGCTCTGCTTCTCATTTTCCTCATCCTTTTCTTTTTTCGGCGGTGTACGCCAAGTGCGATAGGATAGAGAGATTATCCCTATGGGATGATATTCTTCATCTAGCTGAGATGGGTTTTTCGTGCTCTGTTGTGGGTGGTGATTTCAATGTTGTCGCTAGTCAGGCTGAAAAACTTGGGAGGGCAGCCATTAACCGCTCATCGGTTTCTGATTTCAATTCGTTCATTGTGAGCTCAGGATTCTCCGAAATTCCTTTTGTGGGATCGGCTTATACCTGGTCTAATAACCAGGAGGGTCCGAACCGGATTCTATCTCAGTTGGACAGAATTTTTGGGTCCCCGGATTGGCTCAATCTACCTTTTTCTTTCTCTACCTCGCATCTTCATCGAGCCTGCTCTGATCATGCCCCGTTAGTATTGCGATGCTTTCCTAGATCTCTCTCGGGGCCTACATCTTTCCGCTTCCTCAGTATGTGGTGTTCCCATCACTCCTTTCATCAGGTTGTGGAGGAGTCGTGGTCCTCTCCTATATCAGCTTCTCCCATGGTGGCTTTTTCCCAAAAGCTGAAACGTCTAAAGGCTAGCCTTAAGTCCTGGAATACCCTGGTTTTCAGGAACATTTTCGACCGTGTTAGAGCGGCTGAGGAGTCCCTTATTCTTGCCGAATCTTTGTTCGACGAGAACCCTTCGGCCGAAAACAGGGAGAATTGGGTTTCGGCCCAATTGGCTTTCTCTTCGGAGCTTCGTATCGAACACTCTTATCTTCGCCAAAAGGCGAGGGTAAAATGGGTGGTCGAAGGGGATTCGAACTCCAAATTTTTCCATTCTTCCATTCGTAAGAAAGCCAACCTTCTTTCCATTCGAGAAATTTTGAGACCGGATCTTTCTTTGGCGTCCTCTCCGGCTGAAGTTAAGGAGATCATATTGTCTCATTTTCAATCTTTTCTGGGTTCCCCCTCTGTGGCGGATCAGGATCTGGATATTCTCTCTTTCATTCCCAGATTGATCCCTTCTGAGGGGACCGACGTTTTGGCTGCTCCGCCAACTCCGGAGGAAATCCGTGCTTGCGTCTTTGCCCTTAGCAAGGACAGTGCTTGCGGTCCGGATGGTTTCAACGGTTCTTTCTATCGGAGTGTGTGGCCTATCATTCAGTCGGATTTTTGTTTAGCTGTCCAGCAATTCTTTGCCGGCAGTCTTCTCCCCATTAGTTGGTCTTCCACCAACTTGATCTTGATACCGAAGTGTGATTACCCTTGGTCATGCGCGGAATTTCGTCCCATCAGCTTGTGTAATTTCTCCAACAAAGTTATTTCTAAGGTGTTGGCCACTCGTTTGGCTCCGTTCCTTGATCGTATCATCTCCTCCTCTCAGGCAGGTTTTGTGAAGGGTCGTCTAATCACTGATAACGTCCTGTTAGCCCAGGAACTGATTTCCCAGATTGACAGGAAGGTTAGAGGTTCTAATGTTGTTTTCAAACTTGATATGGAGAAGGCTTATGATCGTATGTCGTGGTTTTTCATCATTATAGTTCTGCGTGCATTTGGGCTTCCAGAAACCCTTATCGATTTGGTTTGGAGACTTATCTCTAACTATTGGTTTTCCGTCCTCATTAACGGATCGGCCAATGGATTCTTCAGGGCTGGTAGGGGTCTCCGTCAGGGTGATCCTCTATCGCCTTCTCTTTTCGTGATAGCAGCTGAAGCTTTCATACGAGGGATCCACACCTTAATGATTTTCGGCCAGGTTCACCGATTTGGTCTTCCGAGTAGGTGCCCGCTCGTTTCCTCCTTATCCTTTGTGGATGACACAGTCATTTTCACCAACGGTAACCGGCCGTCTGTTCATCGCCTGATTCGCTTTATCCATCAGTACGAGCGATGCTCGGGCCAGCTCGTTAACTCGTTGAAGAGTTGCTTCGTTCATGCGAAGGATATGGATCCTTCCAGGGTTTCCTGGGTCCATTCGTTCACAGGATTCAGGGCGGCTTCCCTACCGTTTCCATACTTGGGTATTGTTCTCTACAGGGGCCGGAAACTTAACGCCCTATTCGATCCTCTGACGGATAAAGTTAGGGGAAAGATCATTCGTTGGAATGCTTCGATTCTATCTCAGGCAGGAAGATTGGTTCTTATCAAGTCAGTGTTAGGCTTGCTGGGTACTCATGTCTTCGCAGCGATTTCCCCTACCGCCTCTTTCTTCAGGTCTTTCCAATCTTTGGCTTCTTCATTCTTCTGGGGGTCAAAGTTGACAATCATCGTCATCACTGGATCTCATGGGACGTGGTGTGTCGCCCCAAGATCGAGGGCGGGCTTGGATTGCGAAATCCTAAGGATATTTGTGCGGATTTTGCTTAAAAGCTGTGGTACAGGTTTGGGACTAACGATTCCCTTTGGGTGAAGTTCCTCCGAGCCAAGTACCATAGTCTGGCCTCCGCAGGCTTTTCCGGATCTCCTTCCTTTGCTAGTGAAACTTGGAAGCACATGCAACCGGTCAAACCTTCTCTGACTCCCACGGCGGCCAATCCGGTTGGGATGGTGGTTCGTTTTCCATCTTGAAAGCTTGGAGTTCGGCTCGTCTGTCATCCCCCATTCTCCCTATATTCTCCTTCATATGGGACGCCAGAATCCCTCCTAAAGTGTCTCTGTTCATGTGGCGAACCCTTCATAAGGGATTGCCAGTTGATGAGAACCTTCAGCGGATTGGTGTTCCTTTTGTTTCCCGTTGCAGGTGTTGCGGCAACGGGAATTCGGAATCTTTGGATCATTTAATCTTTATCGGTTTCTCAGCCAGATCCTGTTGGAATTATTTCGGTAATCTTTTAGGTATCAGAGGTAGCAACAACTCATCGGAGGATTTACAGTTGACCTGGTGGAACGGAATCAAAGGTAAATCTCTTCGTTCTGTTGTTTTTCGCTTAATTCCTTGTCTGATCTGCTGGCACATATGGTGTGCGCGGAATAAGGCAATTTTTGAGGAAACTCCCATGGATCCCGTCTCCGTTATTCGCCGGGTTAGGAATGATGTTTTTCTTGCTTTTCGAGGCAGACCTTTCAAGGGATTGATTAGCTCTCGTTCTGGCCATCTAGTGGCTCTGTTATCTATTTTCTGTTCTCAGCCTCCCAATAGGGCGGGAGTTGGTTGATGAACGTCCTTAAGCCAGGTGGTTCTGCCTTACCCGACTCCGTAATTCCCCCACTATTTTTTCCTCTGATTTAGTGGCTTCTGGTTGCAGGCTCTGGTTTTATAGGTTTGGTATGGGGTCTGTTATTTCTTCTATAATGCTTGGATTTGGGTGGTCGCTATTCTGGTTCTTGTTTTAGTCGTTCTCTTTTTCGGCTGCCTTAGTTGGATCTCATCCTTTTGTATTGTTTCCTCCTCTGGGAGGAACCTTCGGCAGCTATTTCCGCTTATTCTGGTTTTGTTGTGTTTATTAGCGGCTTCTTCGCCGTTTTTTGACTTTTCGCCTTCTGTCGGCTGATTTATTCGTTTTTGCCTATCTTATTTTGTTTTTTCCTGTTTCGGCTTACTTCGCCGGGTTTTGGGTTTCATTTACTGTTGGTTACCTGTCAGGTTTGTTGACAGCTAGTGTTGTTTATTTATATAATTCTTGTTTCGAAAAAATATATATATATATAAAATGACTTAGAGGTGTTTTCCAATTTTGGGGCACACAGAGTAGAATCTGATTCTTTTCCCTATAATGTCTCCGAGTACTCTAGACAGCTCCACTTAAGTGCCCTTTCTTTTAGCAAAAGTGATAGTCACCTTTCTCCTCAACCTTTCCTTACCCTTTGCACCATTAGACTTACACCTTTTCTTATTAGAACCTTTTAATGAAGAGATACACCTTCCATTAAGCACTGTACTTGATTTTTTCAAGAATGTTCCGTAACAACACATAACTTTTATGTAATTAAATGATTAAATTAAAAAGGATAAAATCTTATTTTTACATAAAGGGAAACATTGTAAAAAATTTCAAAATTGGGATTAGGCATCGGAACCTAACCCATTGCATCTGGAATGTTCTTTATAGTAAGAAAACATATATAACTTGCTGAATTTGGTTTAATGAGATAGAAGTTAGTAGAAGTAAATCCAGTAGCATATATGCTAAATATGAGAATTATTGCCAAATGTTGGTATTTTCTGCCTATAAATAGATCCATAACCTTATTTATATTGCTTCAAAAATGTTCCATCCACTTATAAAACCTTAATCCCTAATTCAACTTTAAATCAATCAAATCAAATCCAAATTAAACAAATTTATATATGAATATGATCACCACGAAAAGAGCTATGCAAATAAATCAAAGCTTTTGAGTACAAATGTTGCCTCCACTTATAAAACCTTAATCCTTGATTCTATTTCAAATCCATCAAATCCAATCCTAATTAACCAAACTTATATATGAAACTCATTTCCTACCTCTATGGTATTAAGCATAACAATAACACTCTGGTCAAAATCTTCCACTGAGATTATATCTTGGTTATGATTATTAGGGTATCTTAGTGGATCTCCCTATCTTAGGAAAATATTCTAGCGTCATACCTACCCATTCAATCCATACCCAAAATGATTCCAAAATTTATGAAATCAATAACATACAAACTGCATGCAAATTTATAACCTAATAATTCAAGTTCTATTTAGTCACAAATCAATTCTAGAGTTGCATACTCTCATATTAGATTCGCAACCCTTAAAGAAGTAACAACGTAGGTGGGCTCTAAGCATAACCTATCAACCAAACTGTGATGACCCGACTTCCTATCCCCAGAAAGTCGCATCATCAATGAAGAAAGAAAGGGATAGAAGAAGAAAAGAAAGAGAAAGAAGAACACAAGCAACATCAGAGAACTCACAGCAGAACGAATGAAATATAATATAACACATAAAATATTACATAGTATCATAATACATCAGAGTACACAACTTATACAACAGATATTAGACAGTTATAAACATCTGTCTAACTATACAACTCAAGTTATCACAAGATACAAATACAACAAACACAGTGGAATCAATATATATCTACACGTGGAAGCCTCCTGCTCCATATCTCCTCCAGAATTCGTCAAGAAAACCTGAATCACTTGACTACTCATACATAATATGAGTACCCAAGAGCTTAATAAAACATAAAATAAACACTCGGGTCAGACAGGGGTCTGGTGTGAGTAAACGGTTTAAAATTGTTTAACTTTCGAAAAACCTTTGAAAAGAAAAGGTATCACGTAAGATTTTCCACACATAAACATGGAAAAGTTTTTACCTTACGCTAACCAAAACATTTGATAGGAAATCCAATGATATTATAATAGTGTCTAGGGTTTTCAAGTAAATAAGAAATAGCCGAAATTGTTACATTATTAAATTCCAGCTACTAGCCACAAAAGTGGGTAATACAATCAAAACCGAAGGGTCTCGTAGGAAGAATGAGTTTCCATCAATGGCAGGGCTACCGGGGTACGGCCCGTCACAGTACGTGACCTAGATCAACGTACTGAGGAGCCACCCTAACTCCCCTGCAACACAAGGCCGGGACCATTCCTTACTGAACAGTCCCGAACAAGACAACCCCGTAGTTGGCGTGCGATTCCAACTGCCCATAGCCGAATAAAAAGGGACTTCTAGACAGGGGAAAATCTTGCTCTCCAGTGGAAGCTACCCACGAAGCCTTGCTGCACCTCCCCTGTTTTAGCCATTCCCGGTTGATGAGGCTTGAGGCTGCGATTACCTTTACAGAACACATCTATCTTAGAATGCTCATCGTCCACCTGACGATGTTCTGAAAGCATTCAATCCATACAAGTTCGTTCCGGGTTCGAACGAAACCGAAGGCACTATCTCGTTGCACTCATTTTGGAATCACCCTCAGAGTCAACGACCATAGCCCTTGCACTCTAAATCACCATCTCGAACCTATAAGTACTATTCCGTCAAACTCATTACGGAATCACCCACAGAGTTGTACTGACGTATAGTTCTTACACCTCGAGTCTTCACAAGGCTCCACTTGGATTTACGACCTAACGTTTAATTGGAATCGATGTGGTTTTCGGATTCTAAATATGGAAACCCGATCCCGGTCTCACCGAAACCAAATGCCATTTTAATGTCCAAGTTGTACTTAAGGGTTTAAACATTTTAACTTATATCTAGGATGATATATAAACAGATAGATGAATCACATTATCACAATAGATAATTCATATCAACTATTCATCTCACAAAGCAGCATATCACATAGAGATATCCAAATCATCCAGTATCAACTAATATCAGTCACCCAATATCACTCATCCAATATTGATCATCCAATATCAATCAATCAACCAATATTAATCAATTATCCAAAGCAAAATTGATTAACTCTTAATCAATTGGATCAACCTTAAACCTTTTCCATTTATTTATTTCAAACAAATTTATCATCTCTAATGATCTTCATAAATTAATCTTCCTTGATTAGTTATACTTTAATTACATTCAAGTAATTAGCCTAAACTATATTCAGTAATTAACCTTTAATTACTTTTATTAATTACAATAATTAATGATCCTTCATTCTACTTCCATTAATTAATTAACTATGAATAATTGCATTAAACCTCAATTAATTACAATTAATTAATAACACTTGAATTAAATCACTTATATTAATCAACCTTGATTAATTCATTAATTATATCTCAAATGATCCTTATTAATTTATAATTATTTTAATAAAGTAATTAACTTGTAATTAATTATCTTCATTAATCATAAACAGTAATTAGCATAATTAACATTTTAGTTAATTATATTAATCCTTGATTAATTAACCCAATTAATTAATCTTTAATTACTTTATTAAGTAATTAATTATTCAATTTAAAATAATCAATAAATCCTTAATTACTTTATTAATTAATTACATTTTTAATTAATTACCTTTAATAATTAATCTTAAATTAATCACATTCATTAATTAATTAATCACATTAATTAATTAACTGAAATAACTAAGTAATTAACTCTTAATTACTTACATAAGTAATTATCTTCTAATTACTCTCATTAATCAATCTTGATTTCACTCTTAATTAATTACTTAACAAATATTTACTTCCATCACTAAATAATTCTTAATTCATTAATTAATTAATTACTTCAAAATTAATTAACTTCAACAATTATATTAATCAATTCTTTAATTGATAACATTAAGTGATTCCATTAATCACTTCAATTAATTACTCCCATGAGTAACTTCTCTAATTACTTCCATAAGTAGTTACCATTCTAATTACATTCAAAAAAAAAATAACCATTGATTACTTCATTAAGTAATCACACTTAATTAATCCATAATTAAGTGATTATTGAAAATTAAATAAATAATTAACTAATTATTTAAAATTAATTAAATAATTAACGAACCAACTTCTTATATTTTTATATCCTTAATTAATTAAGGAAATCATTAATCTAAATTAAACTTTACTTATTAAGAAATCTTAATAATTAGGTATTTTCAAGTTCAAACAATTTAATCCTAATCATCATAATTTAATCATTTGCATTAACTAAATTTTAATAACTTTAAAGACCAACTATTTTATTGGTTACAAAATTTTAACCTTACCCTTATTTGAAAATAAAACATTTAGAAATCAAATTGAAAATTTTAAACACTTTAATTATCCAATTTGAACTTATTTATTTTCAAAATAAATTTTGAAAATCTTTGTTATTAAAAACATTACTTAACAATTTACTTAAACTTTGATTAAATATTTAAAATGAAAAACATTTCTTTTAGAATTAAGATTCAAAACACTTCCTTAAATAAAATTCAAAATTTAGTTAAGTAATTACTTTCAAAACATACTGTTAACAACTTTTAAATTTAAATTAAATTCGATTGATATTTTAAAAGTTTGATTTACTTTTTTTTTCAAAACAACAAGTTTAAATTTAGATTTCTTTATAAACTCGTTTATAACTTAATGCTTGATTCTTTAATTATTCAACTCGAGTTTGTTTTGCAATTATACTAACACGGTACTAACTAACTCAGCAATAAAGTTCTCGAGTCAAACGCCAACAAACACTAGCCTGCCCTGAGCTAAACTCCAAATCCATCTTCTTCGAGTCGTACGCGAGCATCACGCGAGATCCCACCGATTAAAACCTCGTCTTCCCAAAACAGAAACCCATCAGAAACACCGCCGTGCATGGTGCACGTGCACCATCGCTGTCGGCCACCCAAGGTCGTCGCGAAAATCGTCGCTGATCACTCTAACACTCGCGAGCACATCCATAAACCCAGATCAAACAAAACATTATCAAATCGAATTCGAGCATCACACTCGAACAACTGCAAAAAACATCATCCACCAGTTCCATCGCCGTCGGTCAACCCAACACCGATGAGCCTCGCTGTTCCCACCACAGAACCGCCACGTCACGTACTCTCTTACCTCCACATCGCGATCGCCTCCAGTTCAACATACATGTCGCAATATCCACTACAGTCAGCCGAAACATAAACCAAAATAAACCCTAGATCGATCCATTCCCATTGATTCAACAATTAGAAAAATTCTTTTGCATTTTTCCCTTCATCCATGATACACAAGCAAGCTTCATCCAAAATTTCGACAACAATTAATGAGTAAATCATCGGCAATCGCCCAAATTCCCAATTTGGGACAAAACCAAATTTCTCATTAATTTGTCAACTAAAAATTATGATATTAACTCCTAAATTCATTATTTTCTGCCATGATTACAACCATGCAATCCAAATCCAAAATTAGATAAGTTGATTTTTAACATATATAAATGTTTCACTGTTATTTCAAATTTTAAACATTTATTTGCTAAACTATAATTCCAGAATTTATCTCATACTCGATATTGTACTACACAGATATCTTTAATTCAAAAATCCAAGATAAGTATAAGTTTAATTTGGAGTTAAGAATTCCTTTAAAAAAAAAACAACAGGAGCCTGGAGTATATAACAGAGACGCAGATTTACTAATAATTTCATAAATCCAACCTTAAATAAACATGCATTCACATTATCGAACATATAAACATATTAAATCTATGTTACTGCAATACTTATCACTGTTATCAATATAACCTCAGATTTTAAAACTGTCTTTAAAATAAAGTTTACTCACCTTATTCCTTTAAGTAGAGCAGGCCCGAACATTTAAAAAAAAACTTTAATCTTTGCTAGCTGATGGAACCCTACAGCATGCCTTAATTGATGATGATTGTAAACTTGCATGTTGAAATTGTAGTTAAAATTTGAAGGTTGCAGAAGATTTGAATCCCCCTTTGAAATGCAGGTTACATTTGTAGCTTTAATTGTTGATTTTAAACTGCCGAGCTAATGTTGGAATTGTTCTAGGTAGCTCATCCACTTGCATTATAGGTTGATTCAAATGTTGATTTGCAGTTTGAAGTTTGCAGATATAAGTTTTCAGATTATACTTTGCTTTTGGATTTTGATTTTGCAAATTTTGAAAAAAAATAATTACTGGTTTGAGTAAGAAAGAAGACAAAGAATTGTAAGTGTTATGTGAATTTTTAAAAAAAATTATTAAAATTTAAAATTAATAGGTTGCCACATGTTAATTAATCTTACATTTGTCACTTTACTTGATTTAATTGCTTACAAGTGTTATTTAGAGGTGTTTATATGGTTACATTTGTACTTAAGCATTTTAAATTAATTTTTACTTAATTTAAATGTAAATATAACTTACTCAACTTACTAAATAAATAAAATTTACATATGTCTTTCTCAAGTGTTTTTAATAAACTTTTATTTAATTTAAATGTAAATATAAACCTACTTATTTAGGTTACTTTATAAATAAATTCTTATATATGTGAATATAAATTTACTTTTAAAAGAAAATATGATAAAACTAGTTATTGTACAAATATAACTCCTTATACATGTAAAATTTAAAATCTAAAACATTCATATTTATACATTTATAACATTTTAAATTGAAGCATTTTTAAAAAGAAAGCAAAACAAACTTTGTTTAAATCCCTTTTTAAACTATCATATTTAAAATAAATAACAAAACTTATATTTTAAAAACAAACAATTATCTTATAATTGAAAACAATTTGATAAATCTTGATTAACTGTTGAAAAATAAAATTTTAAAACAAAACTATAAATTACTATTAAAAATTATCAATAGATTGAATTAAATTTCAAATCAACCCAAATTATAACATATACATACATATATTACAAATTGAAAATTCAATCTTTATTTAAAACAAAATATATTTCTATTTACAATATATATCAAATATATATTATAAATAGAATAAAAATTTATTAGCTTTGAAAAATAAATCTTATCTGTTTTTAAATTGTTAAAAGACATTGATCAAAATTACCAGATTAAACATTTATTAACCTTAAAAAGAATAAATTTATCATTTTAAATTAAAATTATAAAGAAAAATTATCAAATCAATTAAATTATTAATGCAGATTATTAAATTGTTATTGCCTAAAATTCCGGGTTGTTACACAAACACTAAGATTTAAATGAATGTGATGCACCATTATTAAAAAGTATTCTAACTGGTATACTCTGAATGAAAAACGTACTTTCCATCACAGTCTTTCCTTTTTCAGCTGTAGTAGGCCTAGTTGGTCCAGTTGCAAAAACTTTTCCTTTGTCCCCCCTAACTGTTCTGGACATTGATTCTTGTAATGCCCAACTTGATCATAGTCGAAGCATTTCACATTCTTCTTACTCGCAGTTTTCTTCCTATTTTATGACCGAAATTCATTAGCAAAGTGACCTTCTTGTAAAATTTATAACAAACTACCTCAGCCATTAACTTCTTAGTAGTATCTCCCTTTTGGGTCCCCTTCTTATTAAAGAACTTTTTCTTCTTTCCTTGAGAACCCTAAGTTTGCACTGGCTTCTTCTAGCATAATAAGCAAGCATTTCCTCATGGCGAAAAGCCATCTCTACTACCACATGTCAAGTATCACAGACATGTGTCATGGTCATTCTAGCATGCTTGGGTTTCAATCCCAGAATGAACCTCTCATTTCTTATGATGTCGGTGTCTGTAATATTTTGTCTTCACCGAGACATCTCCTTAAATTTAATCACTCCCTACTCCAGATCCATAAACTTCCTCATCAGTTCTGACTTAGCAAACTCAGATACAAACTTCCGCTCAAATCTTCTTCAAAATCAGCCCAAGTCAACTGCTCTTCCAGAATTCAGGTGGTGACACTATCCTACCAATGTAGTGCTGGCCCCTATAACTATCTAGAGGCCAACCTTCTCTTTTATCCATCATTCAAACCCAAATCGGAAAATATACCATCATAATGCAACAGCCAATTCTGAACCTCTACGGCACTTTCCATTCCCAAGAATGGATTCCCATCCAAACTGGTGTAATCTCTATTCAGCAAAGCAATACTCTCATCTGGAGCCACATGATTAGCTCCTCCTACATTTCTAGCAACACCAACAGCTATTCTTGCTTGCACCAAACCAACAAAGAACCGATACATCACCCCATATCTACTAGCATATTTTTTGCACCCAAATTGGCATCAACATTTTGGTTATTAGCATTAGTCGATCGCCCCGAGTTTCTTTTGGTAGTGAGTCAAGCATTTCCATTAGTTGTGGTGCTTCCTCCACCTAGATGTCCTCTTCCGTTTCCTGCTCCATATCTCCTTTATCGTAAATTTGCATACGAGCCTTAGTAAGATACAGAAGAATGGTCTAAGAGAGCATGAAATATGTACTTATATACATGTATATATATATATGTATATCAAATACAAGTACGTTACTATAGTGTTAACCGAACCGCAACCTTATTATCTAATTCATTAGATTATGTTTGGAAAATCATTTAGGTTTAAGTATCTTTTAAAGTTTCATAAACCATGCTCTGATACCTACTTGTAATATCCCACCACTTGGAAGCCCAAAACTAAGGTTACGGATGCTACAGTCATCCGTAGTTATTAATGCTTGATGACAAATTACGGCGATATTAGATACATTGATACACAGAAATACAAGAATATGGGTAGAAAAATTTAAACAGCAAACAAATTCCACATTCCATTTCAAAATATTCCAAATTGATTAAATAATCCCAGTTAACAGACCTTGCTTATATAACATATAATTATTACAAAATACGCCAAGAACGACATATGAAGATGCTCCCTTGGATTATCATAGAATATAATAAGGCACTAACACAGCAGAAATAAAAGAACTCTAATAATAAGCTTGCGTCCTACATGTCTTTGGAAGCTTATTCGTCTAAAAGAATACCTAAAAACCTTAAATCTTAACCTACTCAAAATCAATTGAGTACCTAAGAATTTAAAAGGAAAACAAAAACTTCGAGTCAGACATAAAGCTTGGTATGAATAATAATTTACCATCTCAGACCATTTATATATCTAGTGAGATCACATCGTTTAATGGAACGGGTTTTCCCCTCATTAGTATCCTAAACATTTATAAAACCATATACTATGTTCCTGCATCCACAATGGTTAAAACATAGTATTTCAAATCATTATGATGATGTGAAAAACATGTTAATCAAATCTAGATTTCCATCCCTATTCATTCTGACTATTTGTCTTAATTATTAAATGTTCATGGACCATCTGTCCAATTTCATAGTTTTCATGGGACCAGTAAGAACCTATTGGTAACTCCAATATTTTTTTCTCTTATCCTAGTTTTCGTGGGCTAACTAGGAACCTATTGACTAACTATCAATATCTTAATCCGAATATAGTTTTCACAGGCTAACTACAAACCTACTGGCCTCTATCAGTATCAAATCATAGTTTTCATGGGCTGACTATGAACCAATTGGTCCCTTCCAATATCATACAGTTTTCATGGGCTTACTGTAAACCTATTGGCCCCTGCCAATATCTTTAATTAAAATTTTACATCTGTTAAGTTATATATTCACTATTGGGTCAACCTAACTGGTTATTCTGCCCTTTTCCCAAAATACAGTTATGGGTTAATAACAATGTGAATAATATTTTAAAATATTTATTTATGCCATAGTTATTACTTTAATTGAGATTGGGTTTATGTTTTGAAACCATAAAAACATCTCTTTCAAAAAATCTGGATAGCCTTCTTCGAAAGCAAAGACCTATTTTTGAAACATTGAATACATACCTTTCGAAGCCATTACTAAACATTTTATTTTGAAATCTATTATACCTTTCGATCGTATCAAATCATCTTTCTAAAATATAGAGCTTCGAAACAAATGAAAGTATCCCTTTCGAAAGCCTTGGGTTTGCTCTTTAAAAGCATCATTTGGGTCAAAATGGTTATATACGAAAGTATCTCTTTTGAAACCGACAAAAGTTTGTTTAGGTAAAAATTGATGGTGTCGAAACCATCTTAGTCAAAAGCAAAACCATTACAACAAAACTTTGGAGGACAGATTCAAAACCACTTCTAACTCCTTAAAACAAAACCTTGGAGGATAGAGTTGAAACACCTTCCTACTCCGTCACCTTCGAAACCCCAAACCCTTTCAAAAACAATTAGGAAAAAGAGCTTAGTTTAAGGTAAAATAAGGTTAACCTTTTGAAAGCATTATTGATCAATATCGTCGAAAGGTAGAGTAGTGGCTAGGTCTTGACTAGGTCGAAATCTACCCTTTTCAAAAGCAATTATTTAAATGAAAAAGGTACATCTTCAAAAGCAAATACATTAACACAATATGACAACCTTCTTTGAAAGCTACTTAAAAAACCTTTTCGAAAGCATATGTTTCAACCGTGTCGAAAGCTTCAAGTAAAACTAAGCAAAAATGTTAACATATGAAAACAAGGCAGGGTTTCGATCCTAATGGAAGCTATCCTTTCGACACCAAGGCTTCCGCCTGCCTTCCAATCCACAAATATACCATCTATGTGATATCGTGTGTATTAGTTTCGACTATGGTAGTTTTGACTATGTGGGTTTCGATTGGGAAGAAATGGAGTCATTAGAGTTGAAAGGTACTTACTAATAGAGGCGTAACACCTTTTTCTAATTAAAGGCTGAATTATAGCAAGTTTTAGTTATTACTTTCTAATAACTTGCCTATTTGCAAACCATTAATTAGTTGCCATAATAACCTTTCAAATACTTTACCTTTAAGCTACCGCATTTACTCAGATCCAAATTAAAGGATTTTTAACGTTAAAAACTTTCCATATAACAAAACTGACATTTGCTGAAAGCCCTTCTTTTAAAATAATTTATTTCTCTAAGTAAATCAACAAAGAAAAATCCCCAAAAATTAGAAAAAAACAATTTCATCATATTAAAAATTTAGACCTAAATTCTTTCAGGAATATTTGGATAAAATATTTAACCCAAATACTTCATATTTACCTTCAAAATTCCTAATAAAATTTCCATAGCTTGGAAAATTACAAAAGTTAAAACCAGTCTCCAAAATCATGTTTTACTTAACATAAAAAAATTCCATGGCATTTTAAAATTTATAAACCACGGTTTTGACCCTAGAACCGTACATATCACATGCATAAAATAATTCGTTTAAATAAAACAATCCATAAATTAAACATTTCACCATCCAATAAATCATAGAAACAAGATAAATATTCAAATCTGAAATAACATGATTGTAAAACCAAAACGAGATGGAATGAATTATTATTCATTTTAAACTTGATAAGGAATTTGAGATTTGTTGTTCATTAGTCCTCCCTAGCTTTTGATCCTTAGCTTTAGATTAAATTTTCTTCATTTCTTCCTTAGTAATGGCCTGCTTTTGTATTTTTGAATTGTGTTTATGAAAATGAAGAATTGAACGTGAATGGATAAGAGTGAGATGGCATACCGTGCATGGTAAAAATGGCTATTCGCTAATATTCCCTTGTGTAATTTACTTAGTTTAAGTACCCAATTAAAGTTCATTTATCTAGTTAATTAGCATGACCCTATATACAATTTGTTCAAATCTCCTTCTCCTTTTCTTCATTATTCTATTTAGTTTATCTAATTAAAATTCCTATACACATCCCTTGGATCCTACCAGGGTCGTTTACCTGTGTTGTCTGTTCGATATAACTGGACTACTGACGTGTTTTTCGCGAGAATTTTGCGGTGAAGCCGGGAGCTCTTGAAATCATGGGAGGAACATTGGAAATCATGCCAGGAGACTTCAAATTTGAATTGGCTTTGCATATGAACCCTTGGGAAGACAGTAAGAGTTACTCATTAGTTTTAGGGCAATGCCGAAATGTCAGGAGTGAGGCTGTATCGGTTGAAATGCGATACTTGCATGATGCTGCGATGCTCGTCTAATACTTAGGTATAATCCTCCTAAGATGCTTTAGGCTTCAGAGTGCATGGTTTTCTTAACTTGGAAATTAGTTTAATGTACGTACAAACATGATCTAAGCTGTTGCATGAGTTTTTGATAAAGTTTATTTATACCTTTGCTATCTGCCCATAAGTGTGAATCTGCATTAGACCGAAGTTTCAATGGCCTTATGTGTAGCCCTTTAGGATGCTTCTAACTCCATGTGGTACTTCATAGATAGCCCTCAGCACATGCTGTGCTAGTCCACTCTTAAATGTGTAAATGAAGTATAAGTTTTGGGAATGTCAATTGTGCAGTTCGACTATTCGGTTCTCACAGCTCTTGGGCACGGTACATCATTGCTTGACTCTTGTGACTATGCCAGATTTTGTTTTTAGTATCCTGATGCAATATTGAAACTGAGATATGGGCATAGATTTGGTATCTTCGTGGCTCGTCTCATGAGTGGAGCATATGATTTCGTTGAGACTTCCTATTTTTTGACTGTAGTTCTTCTCGTTGGATCAAGTGTTGTAACCGCAGGTTGGTTTTTTGCATGGCGTATATTGGACCGTTTCAACTTCTTCTCCTTTCATCTCAACTTTTATTGTGCAATGGCAACTTTCTCTGCTCTATACCTTATTTAATTTCCCTTTAGCATAGCTTAAGAAATTCGGGTGTAACACATGTGCCCCAGGCCTGCAGAGATCGCAGATCGATGTAGACTTGTCTTTATCAATCGCTGTCTTTTCATCTTAAAAGTTTTTTTTAGACGTTTCCTTTAAAGTAAGATTTTCTATATGCTTGGCAGGGTTTATCTCATCATTTTGGGACATGTCATTGTTATTCAAATGCGACGTGGTCAGTGCACCTATCAAACGGCGTTGGTGACCTATAAATTATTTTATTTAGTTTAGTGTCATCGTTCTCATTTCTGAGATTGTCGTTGTTGTTCATATGCTGTGCTATTAGTACAGCTATTGAACGATGGCGATGCGCTGTGAAAAATTTCTTACTTTTTAATTTAGCACTAACATTCTCATTTCTGAGATTGTTGTTATCGTTTATATGCTTTTTTTTGTTAATACGACTATTGAACGACGACGGCGAGCTATGATAGGTTATTTGTTTGTGCACTTGGCATGGTCTTCCCCACTATTTAGTGGAGTACTGGCTTTTGACTGCGAAGTTAGGTCATGTTTTTGCATCCTTTTAAATCGTGCGCAAGGTTTTTTGTACTAGCTCTGGCTAACTAGTATCCATACGTCAAATGTGTTATGTTAATGGCATTAACTTACAGATCCTGGTTCTAGTCGTCCAATATCCCTACGACCGGTTTGGCTAACAAGCCGAGTTGTGTTATAAGCAACTTTATTTTGATAAATGGTTTGGGAAGTCTGATATCTCTATGTCCAACATAATTATTTAGCTATGTCAAAGAATACTGACATGGAGAGATTATAATAATGGTTTGGGCTATTTAATATCCTTACATTCAGTTCATTGTATTATTACCTTTTTTATAGTAATTACAATGTACATTACATAAGCAATGTAAATCATATAAAGTAAGGTCTGAGGTGCTCTGTGTTCCAAGCCTTGAAACCAGATTGCCATCTAGTCTTTATTATCGATATGCCTCATTTGCTAAAACTTCTATTATGACAAACAAACCTTCCCAATTTAGACCTAGCGCTCCATCTACTTAATCTTTTATGTTGGTCACTACTCTTCTAGTACCAGGTCCCCATTGTAAATTTTCTTTCTTTAAGCCTAGTATTATAATTTCTTGCCATCCTTTGGCAAAATGCGGCCGATACTACCGTTGCCTCATCCCTTCTTTCCTAAATGATATCCAAGGCAGTTTTCTTCAATTTCTTGTTCTTTTCTGATGTATATGATATTCTTTTATGAGATAAGACCTCTACATTGACAAGAATCCTGGCCTCATTTGTAGATTAATGAAAAATGAGTATGGCATGTTGGAAATCTGGTCGAAGTTTGGTAGGCCCATACTACTAAAGATATCACTTCTGGCCACTTTCCTTTCGCTTCCTGTGGCCTTCTCTTAAGTAGCTCTCTTGGTGGTTTCATTTGCAATCTCTACCTGCCCATTTGCTTGTGGGTGAGCGATTGAAGAGAAGCATTTTATTATGCCGTTCTTTTGACAAAGCTCTTTAAACTCTTTACTTTCAAAGTAGATACCATTGTCATAAATTATCTTTTAGTGATCAAGTATTTAGTGATTATGCTCCCCACCATGAAAGTGAATATCTTCTTCGCAGTGATCATGGCTTGGGGCTTTGCCTTTAGCCACTTGGTGAAGTGGTATATTACTGCTATGGTATATTTAGAGCCTCCTATTGACATTGGAAGATTCCTATCAGATTTATGCCCCATATATCAAACGACCATGGAATTGTAAGTGAGATGAGCCTATTAATGGTTATCTTGGGATTCTTGCAAATCGTTGACATATGTCACACTTTCTCACAAATTTATCTACGTCTTGATGCACCGTAGGCTAATAGTAAATGTGCCTTAGTACTTTCTTTGCTAAATTGTTTCCACCTGA
The DNA here is from genome assembly GCA_030765085.1 of Allium cepa. NCBI lineage: Eukaryota > Viridiplantae > Streptophyta > Magnoliopsida > Asparagales > Amaryllidaceae > Allium > Allium cepa. The sequence goes on along the minus strand of CM060935.1, from coordinate 53,250,390 downwards.
GTGATATTTGAATTAGACCTCATGTTCTTGCCTCATAACCCATACACCCTCTTATTGGAAACACAAATAAGATAAGCAATTGAATACTCTCTCTTATAAAAAAATTCACTAAAGAAGGAATAGTACGAAGCCTGGTATCTTATTTTTCAGGCTTCATTCCTATTCGTAGGTAAGGTTCCATTTAGCAGGAATTGCTTGATGGGAGTCGTCCAGTTATTCTCCTCAGTTTGCTGGGGTATGAGTTCATCTGAGGGTTGTTCTTGATTTTTCGTTGTATCCTAAACTCGTGTTCCTTATGTGGCGGCCCGTTGGGCATGAGTCACGACCAATAACTGAGTTGATTCTGTTATACTTGGCTCAACATAGTGCTTAATTAGTATTGCCTTCATTTCGTTGGCCACCTTAGTACTAGCAAGTTTTGCTAAGGTGTCGGCATATGAGTTATTTTTACGTGGAATTTGATCTATTCTAAACTGTTCAAACTGCTCTATTAACTTCTTTGATAGTTCCACATATTTTCTAGGGTTGGATTCCTTTGCTTGGTAATTGCCTTACACTTAGCTCATAAGTAATTAGGAACTGCCATGAATTTTAATGTGAGTTACCTTCATTACTGGGCTATTCTTAGGCCCGCGAGGAGAGACTCATATTCTTTCATATTTTTTGTAGCTTTAAAACCAAGCTGCACCGCTCCACATAGCTTTTTCCCACTTGGAGTGATTAGTACATACCCTGTTCCTTCCTTCTATTCATTTGATGCTCCATCTATGAATAGTTACTAGAATTACAGGGTGTTTGCTTCTTCCTTTGATTGATTTTCAACTGGTATGGTGCATTCTATGATGAAATCTGCAAGTGCCCGGCCTTTGATTGCCTTCTTGGGATAATTGGTAATGTCATACTGACAAAGCTCCATACACCACTTTAATAAGCGACCTGATGTCTTTGGATACAGTGGTATTTTCCTAAGGGGTTTATATGTGAAGACCTTGATCAAATGTGCATGGAAGTAATGCCAGAGCTTTCTTGCTGTAAGGAGCAGGTTGTATGTCAGGTTTTGAATGACTGGGTAGTTTAGTTCTTCTCCCGAGAGCCGCTTGCTTGTGAAGTAAATGGTTTTCTGAGTCATTTCATCTTCTCGTACACTGCAGCACTAACAACTTTATCAGTTACTTCTAAATAAATGTACAAGTCCTCTCCTATCATCATTTTTAATAATATAGGAGGATTGACCGGACAATCCTTTAGGTCTTAAAATGCAGTTTTACATTCCTCGGTCCATTCGAAGTTTTCCCTTTCTTCATTTGGTCGAAGAACGAGATGGAGTTGTCTATCGCTTTGGATAAGTGTTTCTACCCTACCATTTAGACTCATCGAATCCTTTGGCCTTTCTAGAATTCCCATTCCTCTTATGGAATCAATCTTCTTAGGATTTTCTTCAATGCCACGTGTGCTTACTATATACCTTAGGAACTTGCTAGGCTGGATAGCAAAGGTGCATTCAAAAAGGTTCAACTTCATATTATATTGTCTTTGGACTTCAAATTTTTTCTCTAAGTCGTGGATGTGGTTTGATGCTATCTTCGACTTAACCAGCGTGTTGTCTATATATACTTCAACATTCTTTCCAGTCTGTTCTGCAAACATCATGTTGACCAGTCACTAACAGCTTGCCCCCGCATTCTTGAGCCTGAATGGTATAATTATATAGTAGTATAATCCTTTATCCATCAAAAACTTGTATGCTCCTAATCTGACTTAAAGATGGCTATCTGATTATACCCTGAATATGCATCCACGAACGAGAGTCCTTTATGTCCATTGGCAGTGTCTACTAACTGATCAATTCTAGGCAACGGAAAGTTATCCTTCGTACAAGTCTTTTTAAGGTTGGTGAAGTCTATATAAGTTCACCATTTCGTGTTAGGCTTCCTTACAAGTACTGGGTTGGCAATCCACTTTGGGTACTATACTTTCCTAACGATCCATTCTCTTTTAACCACTTAATTCATGTAGTGAATTATACCTTTCTTGGTCTATGGTTCCGTGCTTTTGTCTAACTAGATGTGCATCAGGATCAATGTCGAGTGCATGATAGATAATAGCTGGATCTATTCCAACCATGTATGAGTGTGTCCAGGCGAATACATTTATTGATTTTTTTTCAAAAAGTCTATAAGTTCAATAAAGGCATCTAAACCGAGGTTCTTTCAAATTTTGAGAATGGGGTCTTCTAGATCTACTTGTACGTCTTCAAGGTCATCTACCGACTCTAGCTCTTTCTTTGATGCCCCATCTCGGTCTATCTTACTTTTCGCTTCCTCTTCTGGCAGTGAGTTTATTAAGAATGCCTATTATAGGCTTCTTCTATCAAGTTCCATGCATAAACTGAATTATACTCATCAGTGTCGATTATATGCATATATGCTCTTTTTTCTTTCTTTATTGATTTTAGGGGCACATAATTACTTGATTTTACGTTAGTTGGGGTACTTAGTGTGAGAAACGCGGATTACGGATCTTAAGGCTAAGACTAACACTAGAGGGGGGGTGAATAGTGTTAATCAAGAATTACTAAATCTTTTTAATTTATGTTAATTTAGACATAAAAGTATGCAATATACAGACACATATATGATCACAGAAACAACCACATATGCAGAAATAAAATAAAAGCAGTAAAGGAAAGAACACACTGGATTTTATACTGGTTTGGAGTTACCCTACATCCAGTCCTGCAACACAAGTACATATTTCCTTTCAAAAGCAATTGTACAATTACACCCTCGGTTTCAAGGCTACGAGGTACACCCTCCAGAATTTCGATCCTCTAGGCAGAGATACTTGATTTCCAGGCCACAAGTTTACCCAATTGATTTACCAAGGCTACAGTCACACATTTTCCCTTTTGATTGATTTCCAAGGCTACAATCACACCTTTTCTCGCTTCATAAATTACAAAGAAGTCTATAACTCTGAATAGCACTAAGAATCTTGTAGAGATAGTGATAGAGAATCAAACTAGAAGTAATCGAGTATGATTCAATGTTGATTTCGGCAGAGTAATGATAAGAATATGTATTAAGAAATGAGGAAGAAGAAGAGGAGTGAAAACCAGAAAATTATGATTTTAAAATTCGTTGAAACTGACCCCTATTTATAGAAGAACAACAGCCATGACCATTCATGAAGAGTTATGGCGCATAGACACTTCTTTTGAAACTTGAATTTTTGAATCAAACTGTCATCATGTCGACATGGTCATGCTAGGCATGTCGACATCCCAAAGGATTTTTTGGTGTTTTTGATTTTCTTTTAAAATAACCTTTATCTTATATAAAAAATATTTTAAACTTTATAAATATACTTGACTATAGTTAAAATTCATAAGTAAATATAAAGAATAATATATATAGATTTTAACTATAATTTTATATTTAAATCTAAGTATAAATATGTAAAAGTTAAATGTATTATTTAAAAAGATAGTTTAAAATCAGGAGTAATTTGACTTTGAAAATAAAGATGTTTTTTAGACTAAAATTATTTAAAATCAGGCTCGAGGGTTTTGAATCTTTTAAAAGGAAAGTTTTGGAAACATTTTGAAAACAGGATATAATTTTGAAAAATCATTTTGAATAAAAGTTAGCGGATACAAAAAAATGTTCTACTAGATTTTTCGTAGGTTCCATTCTACTTAGGATTCCATCCCTTTAACGGGCTCGAAATGGATTCCATTCCACGAATAAATTGGATTTTAAGATGCCAGTGCTTTTCTACGAGTTTTAACAAAAATTCCTAATAATAATAAAAAATACTTATCCTTGAAATCTTGAACTCTTGATAGTCTCGATACTCATGAGTCTTCTATCTTGATATTTTATCTTGATATCTTGAATCTCTATACTGTACAGTCTTCATTCTTAGTACATGCATGGTTAAATCCTGCATATACATATATATATCTAAACTTATAATGTTAGAATTTATATTTTTAATCTATTCTAAGGTTGTTGTCATCAAAACCATCATCTCACGGACTAACAATCTCCCCCTTTTTGATACTGACAACCTTTGTTTATAAAATATTACTTCTATCCTAATAACTCCCCTTAAAACTAATAACTCCTCCTTAATCTATGCCTAACTACCCTATTTTATATTTCTCCCCCTTTGTCATCAACAAAAACTAACTCCAAACTATATAGCTCCCCCTTAATTTAATACTATATGACATGTGATTATAAAGATAGTGTTATCATAAATAATCAACACTTAACTCTAAAAACTAAAACTTAATCCTAACTCCAAATTACTAACTCTAACACTTAACTCCAAATTACTAACTATCCTAACTAAGAATCTATGATAATACTTATAATAGTTACAAATCAAATATAAGAACATAAATTATTTATTAAGTATATTTCAACGCACTCATCAAAACCAATCATATCAAACAAGTCAAACAAATTAATCAAGTCAAACAAGTCAATCAAGTCAAACTAGTTAATCAAGTCAATCAAATCAAACAAGCCAATCAAAACATACCAAACAAATCATAATCCTATATTATAAGACAATACTATAAACTCCTTCTAAATAAAATACACTTATGTATTGCAGCATGAAATGTATGACATATGCAATGTAGCATAAGATAATATGCAAAATCAAGTGCAACTTGTGATGCAAATGATTATGATATGCATTGTAATTTATGATGTAATATGCAATGAAATGTGATATGAAATAGGATGCATAATGATTTGTAATAAAAATGACAATAAAGTAAAATAATTTGCAGAATGATATGCGATATATATACTATGGTAAGAGATATTCAGACTATAAGATAAACATGAGTGATAAGTAATATCTAATTGGAAAGCATATATATATATATATATATATATATATATATATATATATCTGTGTGTGTGTGTGTGTCTATATATGTATGTATACATATAGCAAACTATTTATTCTACTTCAACCATACAAAGGTAAAACACACCAATTACTAGACTTAAGTTAAGAAAACTAATGAATGAGACTGAAAGAGTTGCAAAGTAAGAGTTTGAAGGTAATAAATGATATTAAAACCATAACATAATTGTGAAAGGTAGTAATCAAACTTAATATTAAAATCAAATGCTAAATCAAATGCTAAGGAATAAGGACTTATACTATATATGATCAAATAAGGTTTTTATAAAGATTAATATCCTCCTTATATGATTCTTTTTTTTTAAATAAATAAATTATTATTGGTTTAAATATTTAGAAACATGTTTAAATATTTTTAAATTTACAAAATATCATAATGAAATAAAATAATAAAGATTGAAAAACTAAAATAAACAAGTGTTATATTAAGGCCTCTTACTTTAAAAAATTTAATTAATTACTAAAAAAATTTAAACATGAAATTAAAATCTTTAATATAAGTTAGAAAATAATTTCTAAAAGGAGTAGCGAAAAATACTTAATTTAAATATTATTTTTACATAATCTAAAGTCTCAAACAGAAAAGATAGCATTTACAAAATGCTATAAAAAGTTTTTGTAATAAAATATATTCGAAACTTTATAAAACTAAAACTGTAGCTTTTACCAAATGCTGTAAAAGTTTCTGAAACTCTACAGCGTTTCAAAGCACATAAATGCTATAAAAACGAATTTTCATTACTTACAAAACATTACAGAAGAAAATAAGCATTTTAGAAATGCTATCTAAAATTCCGGTCATGTGATGTGGTGCAATCTTATTCATTGAAGAAATATATAAATAGAACCTTATTCTAACATTCTAAATTCATTCTATCAATTTCTTAAAGATATAAAATTAGTATCTTAAAAAAATAGAGTATGAGAAGTAAAAATAACATTAGACAAGTTGAAATCATGAATGAAGCTATGCTTTTCTACTTAGTATAGTTGTAATAAATTAGTTGTAGATTTTGTTTGAAAGAAAACACATTTTAAAAGACTTTTTTTTAAAAAAAGTTTAGACTTATATATCGATATTTATACTATGGTGTGTCGATATATGGACTAAAATATCAAAACTTATAAAAGAGATAAATTTCTATACCTAACTAAATGCATAAGTATATATATTCCTAAATGCAACAATAAAGATGAAATAATAGTAAAGCGTACCAATTTTTGCACTCCATCTTTCGAACTTTGTTGCTCTTCCATTATCGTGAACCACACATTTATATCTCTCAGAATTTAACGACGAGATCTGTTCTATTGCGACGGGCTTATTTTTCTGATCATCGTACTATATTCATTTGCTGAATTTAAAGATCATATGAGAAAGATATAGATGATTTAGTAGATCAACCAACTTGGCTCCAAAACTTTGAATTTGAATTTTGAATGAATGGACGCTTCAACCACTATAAATAGGCCCAACGGTCACCACTTTTCATTTTAATTGCTCTTCTTCTTCTTCTTCCCGTTTTTCTATATACTATCAAACTTCTAGAGGGCATATCTCCTTCGTTTCTTAACGGAATTGGATGAAACCAGCAGTAAATCGAAGAGAAAGGCAAGGGCTACGATCTAGTAATAGTTTGGTGTCGAATTTGGACAGTATGGTGATGCAACAGGTCGAACAGTAGAAGAAATGTAGAAGATCTCGTTCACAGTTTTTCGGTTTTGGATAGCCAACTTCAAACTGTCATATTTCACTCAATTTTGATCGTAATTTAATGATCCGCCCATCAAAACGACCGCGAGAACAAGAACTATAATCTGAAAAGTAGTGGGAACAAAATACTCAAATCTTTGGATGCAATTTGAAGAATACTTTTGACAGTTTTGCCTTCTTTTTCTCTTTGTTCACCAAAACTTCATTTGACCACAACTTGGTCATTTCTTGACGGGTTCGCACGAAACCAATGGCATTGTGAAGCAGATGGAAAGAAGTACGGTACCAAATCAAGTTGTAGATGAGAGCCAAAAGTTTTGAATTGATCTCGTACCCATTTCTTTGTCGATTTGCATCATATATCCATTTGTTCTTCTTGATCGATGAATGATTATCTGGCATCTTTTAACCAACGGTCATTAGACATAATTCTTCTCCTGCAAAACAACATAACCTTTTAAAGAATCAAGTGGCTTTTCAAAATAATTAAATATAGTTTAAAAAAAAATATCATGATGATTCTGTGACATATTCATATGAAAATAGTGATAAAATCCTGAAAAATAGCCATTTTAAAAACTTTTTCAAAATTCAGATTATGAAAACTTTGAAAACCTTGCTCTGATACCAATTGTGAGAAATGCGGATTACGGATCTTAAGGCTAAGATTAACACTAGAGGGGGGTGAATAGTGTTAATCAAGAATTACTAAATCTTTTTAATTTGTGTTAATTTAGACACAAAAGTATGCAATATACAGAAACAGATATGATCACAGATGCAGAAATAAAATAAAAGCAGTAAAGGAAAGAACACACCGGATTTTGTACTGGTTCGGAGTTACCCTACATCCAGTCCCGCGACACAAGTACGGATTTCCTTTCAAAAGAAATTGTACAATTACACCCTCAGTTTCAAGGCTACGAGGTACACCCTCCAGAATTTCAATCCTCTGGGTAGAGATACTTGATTTCCGGGCCACAAGTTTTTCCAATTGATTTACCAAGGCTACAATCACACCTTTTCCCTTTTGACTGATTTCCAAGGCTACAATCACACCTTTTCTCGCTTAATAGATTACAAAGAACTCTATAACTCTGAATAGCACTGAGAATCTTGTAGAGATAGTGATAGAGAATCAAACTAGAAGTAATCGAGTATGATTCGATGTTTATTTCGGTAGAGTAATGATAACAATATGTATTAAGAAATGAGAAAGAAGAAGAGGAGTGAAAACTAGAAAATTATGATTTTAAAATTCGTTGAAATAGACCCTTATTTATAGAAGAACAACAGCCATGACCATTCATAAAGAGTTATGGCGAATAGACACTTCTTTTGAAATTTGAATTTTTGAATCAAACTGTCACCATGTCGACATGGTCATGCTAGGCATGTCGACATCCCAAAGGATTTTCTGGTGTTTTTGATTTTCTTTGAAAATAACATTTATCTTATATAAAAACTATTTTAAACTTTATAAATATACTTGACTATAGTTAAAATTCATAAGTAAATGTAAAGAATAATACATATAGATTTTAACTATAATTTTATATTTAAATCTAAGTATAAATATTTAAAAGTTAAATGTATTATTTAAAAAGATAGTTTAAAATCAGGAGTAATTTGACTTTGAAAATAAAGATGTTTTTTAGGCTAAAATTATTTAAAATCAGGATCGAGGGTTTTAAATCTTTTAAAAGGAAAGTTTTGAAAACATTTCGAAAACAGGATATAATTTTGAAAAATCATTTTGAATAAAAGTTAGCGGATACAGAACAATGTTCCACTAGATTTTTCGTAGGTTCCATCCTGCTTAGGGTTCCATCCCTTTAACGGGCTCGAAGTGGATTCCATTCCACGAATAAATTGGATTTTAAGATGTCGGTGCTTTTCTACGAGTTTTAACAAAAAATTCCTAATAATAATAAAAAATACTTATCCTTGAAATCTTAAACTCTTGATAGTCTCGATACTCATGAGTCTTCTATCTTGATATTTTGTCTTGATATCTTGGATCTCTATACTGTACAGTCTTCATTCTTAGTACCTGCATGGTTAAATCCTGCATATACATATATATATCTAAACTTATAATGTTAGTATTTATATTTTATAATCTATTCTAAGGTTGTTGTCATCAAAACCATCATCTCACGGACTAACACTTAGTACCGGTGCAATTTTATAAATCGGTTCGTCTTCTTTTTTGTTAATGCCATTACAAATATTTGAAGAGATGCCAGAATAATTTCGAATAATTTTATTGCCAGAAGTAAGGTTTACATTGTATAACCCTCTAGCTAAAACTTATTCGCCTCTTATTGACCCTATTCTTGTAGTATCATTGAACTTCAAAGGTAGTTCTTTCTAAGACAGGATTGCTCCCATGTCTATCAAAGTAGGCTTTCCCAGAAAGGCATTGTACGATGAGGGTGGTCATTCACTAGGATAACTGGATAAAATGACTTGTGTAGTGGAGGAGCAGTACTAGTGGTAACAAGCAAACGCACTGATCCTATTAGGATGGTATCAATGTTGTTGAAGCCAAAGATAGGTTCGGGACTAGGTTTTAGGATTTCTGGTGGAAGCTTCATCGATCATATGTAGACCTAAAGTTGACATTAAATGAGCTCCCTGAATCAACAAAAACCTTTCTTCATAGTGTAGTTTTATATCTGCACTGTAATAATATAAGTGGCTCATGGGGAGGGAAGATAATTCCTATTGCATCAACTGTCATGAATGTTATCTCAGAGCAAGCTTTTATTTGACATGGAAAATGAACCTCTGCTGGACTTTTGCCTCTTACATGTACCTCTCTTGTGCCTTTTTACTCATATCCATGGGGTGTAGCCCCCCTGGATTGATGCTATCAGATTAGAGGAGTTCTCAACTTGATCCTCATTTGGGTCAGGAGTCATATTCTCTATTTTGCCTTCTCCAATTTTCTTCTAAAAGTAGCCTAGGTATCCATTCTCGATCAGCCTTTTGATTTCATTCTTCAGATGTCAGCAGTAAACAGTATGATGGCTATTAGCATGGTGGAATCTATAGTATGCTCTGCCTCGGTTCTGCTCTGGTTTCTTCCCTTTTGTTGGGTACGTTGTAAGGAAGTTCTATCCTTGTCATCTTGTATATCTGATTGGGAGTGTGAGTGAGGGGGCATCCGCTGTGTAGCTATGTTCCTTTTATCTCTCTGCTAGCAGGTGATATCCCTATGCCCTTCTTTTTGTATTATAACTCGGGGCAGAAGACTTCTGAATCTGTGGTGGGACGGATTTCTTCCATTCTAATATAGCCACTGGCTCTTTCATAGAAAGTGTTCATGCTGTGGCATGACTTTTGGCTATTATTTTTCCATATTGGGGTCATCTTTCTGATCCTGACATAGGCTACCATAAATAAGGCTCCTTTATCACTTAACCTAATTCTTAGGGCCTCACACTCGAAATACTTAATAAAATTGTGCAGACTCTCATTCTCACCCTGCTTAACATAGGATATCGTGTTTACATCAGGTGAAGCTTCTCTTCCTGAATTACACTGCCTTAGAAAATTGATAGATAGCTATCGCCAAGAATGGACCTCTCATGCTCCAAATCTCCTAAACCACCTTGTTGCAGCTCTAGATAGGTAAACTGAGAAAAGTTTGCATCTAGTATCCTTCCCACTTTTAGAACATCCATGTAGTATTCAAATGTTTGTAGCCCCATCAAAATTGTCAATTAACGGGGCCTTCAAGTTGGCAAGGAAGCCTACTTCGATGATAATCTCGCTGAATAGGGATGATCCTTCCTCCTTACCCTTCTCCCTAGTTCCCTGTTGGAAATGCTTAGCCAACTGCTCTACACGAGCTTTTAACTGGCAAATTTCAACTTCTCTTGGTTCTGACAATGATGATTCATCCTTTAACAATGAGGTGGCTTCATCCTCTTCCAAAGAAGGTCAAGTTTGTTTCTTAAGAAGTAGTGGTTTAATATTGGTTGGTTTTGTCTTGATTTGTGGATTTTCTTTGATCTTCCCATTCAGCTTGATGTAGGTTCTTAACCCAACATCGTGGTTCCTATCTTTAAGAGTTCTGTTATCATTCGTCTGTTGAATATCCAGTGCAGTAGGTGAACGAAGGCAGTGAGCAATGGACTGAAGTGGAGAGGGTGGTCTTTGGGCAGTATGTTAGGCCATAAGTTTCTCTAGCCCTTCCATCTGTTGGTTAATTTGGTCTGTGAAGGATTAGAATGCAGTTAGGAGGGGTTCTACGTGGTCTTCAGTCGAAGCTTCCACTTCACTTTGGGCTTTCGAGGCCATGAGTGACCTGTTAGCAGTCTTCGAAGCCAAGTGGAATTGTTCTTGAACAGAAGGGATAAGGTAATCGGTGGGATTTATGGTACATGGAGTAAACATAAGTAAATTTTTACTATATGCAGGAAATAAATGGAGGTCGCCCCTCCTTCTAGCGTCGAAAGGGTAAGTAGATTTTTCATCTTACCACACTTCAACTAGTGGTGAAGTAATTATCATGATAATTAACTCAATGGTTTTGAATTAGCATAATTAAGTAGCATTAAATTTCCTATTAAGTAGTAAATATGTCATTGGATGCTTACACAATTAGGTAGTTGCACTTTAATTATTTTTTAAAATGTCAAATCTGACTAGTATTTAATTCTAATATGGATAATCTAAGATTTGGTATTGAAAATTAGGTAGGTAAATGATAAAATGTAGGAAATAGAAAAGAACGCAAGAAATCTATATGGTTTGGAGGTTAAGGAATCATATATCCATGGAGAAAATTACTCTTTCTTCCTTTTATGCTCTTTGGTACAAATTTCAATGGCAAAGAGTACATAAAACCATGGAAGTTTTGAAAAGTGGAAAAGATAAAAAGAAGATCCCTAACTTGCAATAGTGCCTTTTCTATTTATAGTATGGTGGCATTACAATGATCACTACAATCTATTTCTTGATGTTGTGTTCCAGCCCTTGGATCTTACCAGGTGTCGTCCCCACGCTATCTGTTCGATGTACTCGGACTGCTGATGTATTTTTGGCAGAAAGTTTGAGGAGAAGGCGGGAACTCATGAAATCATGGTGGGAACATTTGAAATCATGGTAGGAGACTTAAATTTTGAATTGGCTTTGCATATGAGTCCTTGGGAGGATAGTAAGAGTTACTCGTTAGTTTTGGGGTACCACCAACATGTTAGGAGTGAGGCTACACCGGTTGAAATGCGATACTTGCATGATGCTGCGGTGCTTGTCTGATACTTAGGTGTGATAGTCCTGAGCTGCTTAGGGCTTCAAGGTGCGTGGTTAGTTTAACCAAGGAATTAATTTAATACACATATGAACGTTATTTGAGATGATTGCTATTTAATCTGACTATGGTCTGAGATGACTAATAGAGTTGCCCTTAATGCATGAGTTATTGATAAGGTTGACGTATACCTTTGCTATCTACCGATAAGTGTGGATCTGCGTTGGAGCAAAGTTTGAGTGGCCCTTTGTGCATCCCTTTAGGATGCTTCTGACTCTGTGTGGTGCTGCTTTGGTATCCCTCAACAGATGCGGTGAAGATCTTCTCTTGAAGGTGTTAACAACGTATAAGTTATGGGAATGTTAATTGTGTAGTTCGACTGTTCTGCTAATGCGGATCGTGAGTGAAGTACATCATTGCATGTCTCTGTTGATTATGTCAGATTTTGGTTTTAGTATACATGTACAGTATTGAAACTGAAGGATGAGCGTTGGTTTGGTATCTTCGTGGCTTATATCATAAGTGTTGCATTTGATTTCGTTGCGACTTCTTATTGTTTTGGCTATACTTCTTTTGGTTGGATTAAGTGCCACGATTGTAGGCTGGTTTTTTTTGCAGTATCAATTGGATCGCTTCAACTTCTTCTCTTTTCATCTTAAGTTTTATTGCAAGGGTAGGTCTCTCGGCACTATACCTTATTTAATTCCCTTTTAACATAGCATGAGAAATTCGGGTGTAACAAAAACCAATTTGTATCTTAATGGTCCTATACAAATTATTAGCAAGCATTGGATCTAATATACATTATAAAATAATATCTTATTTTATTTTAAATGATTATATTATTTATACGATTTACATTTTGAATATATCACATATATTCCAAAAGTAATATAATAATATGATAAATATAAGCATGTGTGTGTGTATAGACATACATAGATATTGGGATTTATATCCATTACACACGCATAAATATTAGGATTTATTTCAAAATATTTATATGATGTATATTTTGAATATATATATATATATATATATATATATATATATATATATTCCAATAAGATTTAGATTACTTATACTAGTTTAGGCACTTTTGTCCAAATCTTGTTCTGTATTTTTATTGGTAGTCGAGGCATATGGCCTCACTCCTAATATGTATTTGCAAGTGGTCTGTCCATTATAAAAACCAGATATAGTTGTTCTATGCATGTCCAGAGCAACTATTTCATATATTTAATAATAAATGGTACAACCACTATAAAATCGACTGGCTTTGCCAAAAAATATAGCATTATGATAAGTTGATGCATGTAGATAAACACATACATGCATACATGCATACATATAAGTATTAGGATATTTATCTGTTGTATATACATATATATATGATACATATATATGAAAAATTCATATACATATCATGGGAATATATATTCCTAACTATATAGATATGTTTAAATATAATAAAATATATGTATATGATTGGTATACACATATTATTGGTACTACATATATATAGTTTGGACATACATATGTATCTATGTTATATTTTTCTATATACACACACACATATATATATATAATTGAAATAATTGTATATATATGTAATCACATAAAATAATTAAAAATTACTAAAATGCATATTAATTTGAATTGAAATTCAATATTTGAACATTTTGAAATTCAAATCATATTCCGATTGGATTTAAAATGCTTTTTTATCTAAATCTTAAATCAAAAGTGACTACTAAAATATCATAAAATACAAAATGTCGATGCAAGTATATAAAGTAATGACTAATTGAAATATATTAATAAATATATATGGAATATTATAATCAACCATGGTAATAAATACATATTTTAAACATAAATTTAGATACAATAAATAATATAATTATTAAGTAATGATAAAATAATTTTCGATATAATTCTTTTATTTCAAATCTGTGAGAAAAATATAATTAAAAAACGAAAACAAAAACGATAACTATATGTGTGTGTGTTAATTTAGCTGAAAATTAATTTAAATATAACAATTTTTATAATAAAATAATTCTAATTCCAAATTATTTAAACAAGATTACTTTTTATGTTCGAATATTAAAGATGTATGTATGTAATTTATTCATTTGCAATATAAATATGTTACAATTTAAAATTAATTCAAAAGGATCATATTTTGTTGATAAATTATTAATATATATACTTGGAAATATTATATGTACATACATACATAGACATGTACACACACACACTAGTGTAGGGGACATAAACATATAGATTAGAAACAAAATAATGTTTATCTCTTGATTGATCTTGTCATCAATAAAACCTCAATCTGAGGTTAATTCCTAGGATCTTCAATCCACCACTTGAGATTACAACAAACTGAATGCTACCACTTAAAATGAATCTGAATATTTTATTTGATCTAGGTTTTGACCAAGGTGGATGTGGTCGGATAAAGAATATAGGTAAGGGGGATGAAGCAACAATTAAAAAAAATATGGGCATGCATTAGTATTTATAGAGCAAAAAAGGGAGTAATATCAACAACCTTCTACATAGTCTCCCATAACAATTCAGGATGAAATAACATGAGTTCATATCAAATTTACTTGGCTAGGACATCATCCGTTGTAGATGTTTTAAGACGAGTTTTGGTTATTGTTTCTTAGAGATTTGACCAGGCAACTAAGTATTTGGCATTAGCACACTATTCGGCAACTTATGGATCGTTCAGCATTTACATACCGTTCGGCATTCTGAACGCTCGATGCAAATGGTTCGTTTGGCATTCACATTTGAATAGCATTCGTCGGGATTGGGAAGTGTTCGGCAGTAAGGGTCGTTCGGCATTTGGGAGCGCTCGGCATCCAGGAACGCTCGGCATCGAGAAGCGCTCGGCATCCAGGAGCGCTCGGCATTCAGGAGCGCTCGGCATCCAAGTTCGTTCGACATCAATAGGAGGTTCGGCATGCAAGAGCATTCGGCGTTGAGAGACGTTCGGTATTGTATATCATTCGGCATATATGAACGTTCGTCAGGGAAGAATCGTCCAACATCCCATATTGCTCGGCATCCATACCTTGCTCGGCACATCACTCCATTCAGCTCAAATTTCGTTCAGTAATCGCCTACCATTCATCATCCAGTGTCGTTCGGCACAAATGGAGTCCGGCATTCAGAGTGTCTGGCCTCACTTCATCCGGCATTTGGTCGTTCGGCGTATTAGGTTCGGAACACAAGGCTGATTCCATTAGGGCCGAGGTATTCAACTACCAGGCCCACCAGGGAAGTCCAACTCATCTTCGTCTGTAAATAGAGGGGCAGGGCACAGTGAAAGTGATCGGTTTTTTCGAGAACACTGGGAAAACTCTGCCGCATTCAACACTCACTCAAGACATAATCTTTTACTTTACAATTGTATTCAAATAATTGGAAATGGATTGAATCTGTAATCAGTTATCATGTAAAGTAATAAAGATTAACTTCAAAGTGGACGTAGGCAGTTACACCGAACCACTATAAATTTGGTATTCTTGTTCTTTGCATTTAAGTTTGCATACTGCCTTCAGTTTTTAATTTACTATCTTCATTAATCTCTCTACACAATCTCTCTTAAGGGTGTTAGTGGCCAATTTTGGTGCTGACATTTTGGTGCTTGCACTGAGAATCGAATTCTCAGGATGTTAGGATCTGCTTTGTAGCTACTGGATTGCATAGATCCCCCAGAGGTGATCCAAGATCATTCACAAGGCATTTGTTGATTCTAATCAGAGTTACAACCAACAACTTAACGATGGAGAGACCACGAACTAGATCGGCCTCTCACAATGCAGATGTCCACGAGACTGCTAGCGTGCAATAAGTTGGACCTAGAAATCAGCAAGCAACTCGAGGTGCAGGGCCCTCCACCCAAAACCAAGTGGAAGTTGTTTCCCAAACAGAGTTCAACGACTTGATAAGAGAACTCAAGGAAAGTAGAAGGCAACTTGCTGAGTGGATTCAAGCCAACACTAACCTCATGACTCGGCTCACTCAGCAGCAGCGTCGGAATGCTGGAGGTAACCCTGCCCCTTATTCTGAATCCGATAGTTCAACCTCAGCTAATGAACCTCCTAGGCATAGGCGCCGTAAGGATGAAGGTGCACAGGCAGGTGTCACAGATCGATCGACTAGGGATCAAGCCAGTGAGGAGACCGGACGCCCGAATCTCCAAGACCCAAATCAGGCGGGACATCAACCTACACGGTCCCATGGAACGGAACCCAACCTTCCATCCTCCATACCAACTCCGGACTTAACAACTATGGTTAGGAAGTTGATGAGAGAGAACCAAGGCTTGACCAATGAAGATTGGGGAGTGTCTAGAAGTCATACTCCCTTCACAGATGATATCTTACAGGCTGAGTATCCCAAGAAGTCCAATATGCCGACTGTCCCAACCTATGAAGGGAAGACTGATCCCAGGCAACCTGTGATGAGGTACGGATGGATGATGGATTCAGCAAGAGCCAATGATGCGACCAAGTGTAGGTGCTTCCCAATCACTCTGTCCGGAATTGCCACCTTGTGGTTTACTCGACTTCCCCCATGATCTATATCCAGCTTTGACGAATTGGCAATGAAATTCATAAAACAATTCAGGATACACACCACTCGCCCAAAGGATGTGATGTCCTTATCGAGCGTAACCCAAGCTCCAGGAGAGTCATTGAAAGCATACTTGCAGGGATTTCATGTTACTGCAACTTAAGTAAGCAATCGTAACGACCACACAGTTTTGATGGAGGTAATGCTTGGAGTGGATCCAGATTCTGAATTTGGAGATTGGTTGGTGGGAAAGCCCCCAGCCACGCTAGAGCGTTTTTATTCGAAAGCTCATCAGCTCATAAGAAGGGAAGAAGCCCGATGGACAAGACGAGACAAGGCACCAGGGCCTGCTCAGGAGAATGCAAAAAGTAACGTTGCCATGAAGAAAACCGGCGATAATTCGGGAAAAGCTTAAGTCAACGTCCAAAACAAGCCTGGGCAGTCTAAAGGATCTGGAGGTGGAAATCCCGGAAAGAAAAGAGAGACGGGGAAATGGAAGTCAAGGATCCTGACCTACAATGAATACACCCCGCTAAGCGCATCTCTTGAGAACATCTATTTATCAACTTGCAATACTTTTTAGTATAGAGAACCACATCCAAAGGAATCAACAGAGGAACAGAAGAGGACTGGGAAGTATTGCCGCTTTCACGAGTCTTACGAGCACAACACAGAGGAGTGTAGACACCTCCATGACGCCATTGAATAGTCGATTAGACAGAAGAAGCTGTAGGAGTTTGTCAAAGACCCACAAGACGGAAGGCAAGAGACATCGGACCCTGGACGCGGGCCAGCTCCACACCAACGAGAACAGCCTGCTCGAACTGTGGGTTGATTGGCCATTAACACGATTGCTGGCGGACCTCACCCTGCGGATAAGAATTGGCAAGAGATGGAGCGATATGCTAACTCTTTAAGACATGCAGAGTACGAGTGTTGATCGAATATGGAGGACGGGACCCCTGCAAAGCAGCAGTGCACGATGAATGATGATATTATATTCAGGAGCAGAGATGCGGATAATGTGGAGGCTCCTGCCATCGACCCGATGGTCATATCTGCGACAATCGGGCCGGCATTCGTGAAGAGAATTCTAATTGATTGCGGAAGTACTGTTAACATCATCTTCAAGAAAGCATATGACCAAATGAAGCTGGAGACCAAGGATTTGAAACTGTTTAAAGCCAAAATCCATGGCTTTAATGGCGCAACAACGGATGCAGTGGGATATGTGGAATTACCAGTTGAACTGGGGCTAGGCGAGCGTAGGAGGGTGCGAATCCTACCATTCATAGTGTTGGATGTTGACTCTCTATATAATGTATTTCTAGGATGTCCATCCCTGGCAGAATTTAGGGCAGCATTGGCCCCTTGGTGTCTGACGTTAAATTTTCAAAAGACAAAGGTGTTGGAGTGGTACACAGCGATCAGGCGACCGGTCGTGCATGCTATGTGGATGAGCTGAGAGAGACTCGGCGTAGAGAGAAAGGAAAGGTTGCGGACAGCTCCGTCCGCATCCAAAATTCTGATGATTGACAAGTAGCGCCCGAGCCCTGGCTTGGGCAATATTCTTGGATCTATAGAGACATAGATCCTAGAGATGATGATGGGAGGCCAAGGGAAAAAAATGCAGCACCGGATGAACTAACAATTGACATCCCAGTCAACCGGGATTACCCGTCATGAATTCTTAAAATTGGATCATAACTCGACCCCGTGGTGGCCGAGAACCTCACTGACTTCCTCCGAGCGAATCTTGATTTTTTCGCTTGGACACACTCTGATATGTGCGGGATTTCTCCAACAATTGCGAGTCATGTGTTGAACATTGACCCAAAGTACGTTCCCGTAAAACAGAAAAGGAGAGGTATGGACCCGGAGAGGTCTGCGGCTCTCAAAGAGGAGGTGGACAAATTCAAAGCCAATGGGTTCGTCCGCGACGCCCTCTATACTGAATGGGTATCTAACCCAGTGCTAGTGAAGAAAGCAAATGAAAAGTGGAGAACTTGTGTTGATTACTCCGATCTGAATAAAGCATGCATGAAGGATAGTTTCCCTTTACCTAGAATCGACCAGCTCGTCGACTCTACCGCCGGACACGAATTATTGTCATTTGTGGATGCGTATTCAGGATACAATCAGATCCCGATGCATATTCCAGACCAAGAGCACACCAGTTTTGTCATGAATATGGGGCAATATTGCTATGTAGTAATGCCCTTTGGATTGAAAAATGCAGGAGAAACTTATCGGCGTCTGGTGAATCGAATGTTTAAAGACTAGATCGGTAAGACGATGGAAGTTTATGTGGATGACATGCCCGTGAAGTCATGGTAGTCAAACGACCACATTCGAGATTAAGCAGAAATGTTTGATATACTCAGACATTATGGTATGAAGATCAACCCCTTAAAGTGCTCTTTTGGTGTGGTGTCAAGAAAGTTCTTGGGTTTCATTGTGAATGCATGTGGAATTGAAGCTAACCCATAAAAGATTCAAGCTATTTGAGACATACAAGTGCCCAGAACTATAAAGCAAGTACAAAGCTTGAATGGAAAGGTAGCAGCGCTGAGCCGATTCATATCTAAAGCCACGGATAAATGCATTCTCTTCTTTGACGTGATTAAGAAGGGAAAAAGGAATTTCGAGTGGACATCCAATAGTGAGAAAGCATTTCGAGCTCTGGTAAAGCATTTTGAGAGCCCCCCGGTGCTATCGAAACCAATCGACCATGAAATGCTATATGTATACTTGGCAGTATCCCAGCACGCTATCAGTATGGCTCTGGTTCGCGAGGAGGACCGAGTTCAAAAGCTAGTATATTATATCAATAAACACTCGATGGGGGCGGAAAGAAATTATCCAAAGATTGAAAAACTAGCCTATTGTTTGGTGATTGCATAATGCAAGCTTCGTCCGTATTTTCAAGCACACTCAATTAGTGTTTATACTGATCAACCTTTACGGCAGATACTCCAATGACCAGAAACTTCCGAAAGGATGTTAAAATGGAATTTTGAGTTAAGTCAGTTCGATATTACCTACCTGCTACGAAGGGCCATACAAGGACAAGAACTAGGTGACTTCAATGCTGAATTTACTATGTCAGATGAATCAAACGACCACAATGTCATACCTCCCGTTCGATGGAAGATGTACACCAATAGGGCATCTAATGACCATTAATCGGGGCTTGCATAGTTCTTGTAACTCCTGAGAACCAATCAATTTGCTATGCTTTGAAGCTCGAATTCACAACAACAAATAACGAAGCTGAATATGAAGTGTTGATTGCCGGCTTAAGACTTATCAAAGAACTGGTAGTAAAATTGGTTGAAATCTTTAGCGACTCGCAACTGGTGGTGTACCAAGTGCGAGGAGACTACCAAGCAAGGGGGCAGAGACTTACCCTATATTTGGTTCGAGTTCAAGAGCTTCTAGCGAATCTCGAGTATTATGATATTTCACATGTTCCGCGTGAGAAAAACAGAGCAGCCGATTCATTGGCAAAATTCGCAAGCACTGGCGATGCACAGCAAATGGGATTATTTCCTATTGAGACCCTTCATGCTCCGAGTACAGATATGATGGAGATAGGTTTCACATTCGAAACCGAAATCGAGAAGGAATCGTGGATGACCCCAATCAAGAAGTACTTGCTATTCGAGATCTTACCTGAAAAAAGGAGCGAAAGACGACAAGTCCTTCGTAAGGCTTCATGACATACAATGCAATATGGGGTAATGTATCGGAGGGTATTCTCGACCTCTTTACTCCAGTGCGTGGCCCATGATGAGATAAAACAAATATTAAAGGAAGTCCATGAAGGAGAATGCGGTGACCATACTAGGGGGCACATTAGCAAACAAAGTCCTCCATTTTGGATACTATTGGCCAACTGTGAATCGAGATGCTGTAGACTATGTGAGAAGATGTGACAAATGCCAGATATACGCAAAAATCCCGAGAGCTCCGCCAACGAAACTCACGCAAATGGTTAATCCCTGACCATTTGCAATGTGGGAGATCGACCTAGTTGGTTCTTTACCCATAGCCAAAGGTGGAGTGAAATATGAAATAGTTACGGTTGACTACTTTACCAAATGGGCAGAAGCAGAGCCTCTGGCCACAATAACTACCAAGAAGGTTATTAATTTCATCGTATGAAATATCATATGCCGTTTTGGCCTTCTACGTACCATCATTACAGACAATGCGACTCAATTCGAAAGCCAGGAGTTCAAAGAATTTTGTCAACAAAATGGCATCGAGTAGAAGTTTGCAGCAGTTGCGCACCCGAAAGCCAACGGACAAGTGGAAGCCGTAAACAAGATAATCAAGTCCATATTGAAAAAGCGTCTGGAAAAGGCTAGAGGCAAGTGGGTGGACGAACTTCCAACGGCTCTTTGGGCCTATAGGACCATCCACAAGACCGCGACTGGCCACACTCCATTCGCATTGGCATATGGCACGGAAGCTGTCATACCAGTGGAATTTGAAGTTCCATCACATCGAGTAACTTATTACGACCCCGCGTCGAACCAGAATCTTTCATTGGAATCATTGGACTTCATTGACGAAAAACACGAAGAAGCCAATTTGAGAGCGGCTGCATGCAGACATAGAGTCGCTAAATATTATAACGAAAAGGTCCGACCGAGAATTTTTGATGTGGGAGACCTCGTTTTGAAACGTGTTTTTGGGGTCCCGTCTCATATGAATCCCGCATGGGAAGGTCCATACGTCATCGAACGGAAGCTTGGAGAAGGAACTTTCAAGTTAGCGACTGTCGATGGTGCGACACTCCCCCGAACATGAAATAGCGAGCACTTGCGGCATTATTATACTTAGTCTATTTCTTTCATGTATTAGTTGCATTTATTTCCAGTCCGCTTTTATTTCCGGTTCTTGGCATGTAATAAGACAATTTAGCTTGCTTTCATTAATAAAGGCTTGAAGCCATCCTCTCCATGAATTACTAATGTTTCTGCGTATGATGATCCTGTGACAGGCAAATAAAATTATATTATTTTGGCTGATGTATGAACACGTGCAGACGTTCAAAACCCCAAGTCCCCAGAGTGCGGACTGGAGTACTCTAAGTCCCCGGAGTGCGGATACGAGTATAAACGACTCAAAACTCCAAGTCCCCAGAGTGCGGACTGGAGTACTCTAAGTCCCCGGAGTACAGACTCGAGTATAAATGATTCAAACCTCCAAGTCCCTAGAGTGCGGACTGGAGTACTCTAAGTCCCCGGAGTGCGGACTCGAGTATAAACGATTCAAACCTCCAAGTCCCCAGAGTGCAGACTGGAGTACTCTAAGTCCCCGGAGTGCGGACAAGAGTATAAACGACTCAAAACTCCGAGTCCCTAGAGTACGGACTAGAGTACCCTAAGTCCCTGGAGTACGGACTTGAGTATAAACGATTCAAAACTCCAAGTCCCCAGAGTGCGGACTGGAGTACTCTAAGTCCTCGGAGTGCGGACTCGAGTATAAACGATTCAAATCTCCAAGTCCTCAGAGTGTGGACTGGAGTACTCTAATTTCCCGGAGTACGGACTCGTATAAATGACTCAAATCTCTAAGTCCCCAGAGTGCGGACTGGAGTACTCTAAGTCCCCGAGCGTGGACTCGAGTATGAACGACTCAAATTTCCGAGTCCCCAAAGCGCAGATTGGAGTACTCTAAGTCCCCGATGTGTGGACTAAAACATATTCTAAGTGCTTGAAGCAGGAAGGAAAAAATGAACAACTCTCACAGAATCTCTGAGCTATATGAAGGTGAACCGAGAAATCCATGTTATTCGCAATAGCTTGGATTTAAATCACAATCACATAAAAATTAAATGACAAGAGCCTTTTGAAAGATAGAAAAACTGAGTTTTATTCACCAAGAATAAGTTTCTACTACAACTCCTCCGAAGCTCGGAGTCAAAAGTTTATTTACATAAACTACGAAAACAAAAATAATTACATAATCTAAACTTGCTCATGTTAAAGGAGAGCGAAAACTACTTCTTTGACTTTTTGCCCGATGACTCATCCCCGGTACGTTTACCCTTGATAGCTTTCTCCGACGGGGGAGTAACAGCCGAAGAAGTATGAGGAACATCCGTGGGTTTGGACCTGTCAGGGAGAATGACCTTCAACGGCTTGTGCAAAGGATCGTCTGGGTCCACAGCTTGAGGTTCGACCTTGATCTTGATCGTCTCCTCCTTATCTTTCTCAAGCTGCTCCTTCATGCTCAGCTCGGATGTGTGCTCGAAGACGCCTATAATTTCAACTTCATAACTCCCATCAATGGGAGAGGAAGTCTCAGATTTATCTTCATCAAGCGCTCCGATCACTTGGGCATCTGGACTGGGAGCCTCTCCTGCGTGAGTGGTTTCACTCGTTTTTTCCCTCACTTCCTTGGCGACATCGCTCCTCGGAGTAGGCTCAAGATCAGAATGACCTGCACAAAATCATGAAAAGCAAGTATTAGAATACGATAGCTTCTGGTGGAAAGCGAAAGCTCTTGGAATGTTAAAGAAAACGAGCGGCCTACCAGGTTTCGGCTGGCTCTCAGCCGTCAAGGGGGTCTCACCCTCCAGAATAGGGGACAAAACATGAACACCAAGGCCG
This sequence comes from Allium cepa, assembly GCA_030765085.1. Lineage (NCBI taxonomy): Eukaryota > Viridiplantae > Streptophyta > Magnoliopsida > Asparagales > Amaryllidaceae > Allium > Allium cepa. The sequence goes on along the minus strand of CM060935.1, from coordinate 53,227,232 downwards.
GGGTCCTCCAGGTCATAGCCAATGTGTTGTTCAAAAGGATCTAGTATCGACCGACTGGTCGGCTGGGTAGGCACACAAGATGGAGACTCAATCACGGATGGACCGGCGATAACTTCTTTTCCTTTTATGGAAGGGGAGCCTTTGCAATAAACAGCTTTAGCCGCTGACAGGTCCGAAGGCTCATTTCCCCTGAGGAATTCTTTTATCATGGCCCCTTCATCAACCTCCTCAATACCATGTTCGGCCTTTTTGATTTCAATTAAAGTCTCCCACGCCTCGGCCAAAGATTCGAGATAGCCCTCGTCTAGAAAAGTCAAGTCTCGATGCATGAGAACGCGGGCATTGAATTCATTGATTAGCGGGTCAAACATGCTTTTGACCTCCTCCCTACCTTCTTCTCTAGCCGCCTCAAGACGAGAGTCGATATCCATGGACGCTATCTTCTTGCCCTCTTCACGGGATTCGCTCTTTAACGTCTTGACTTTGGAAAGCTCGTCCTCAAGTTTCTCCTTTAAGAGTCGAGTAGCGACGATCTCATTACAGTATCATTGTGACTCTTCTTGAGTAGCCGTTTTCTCCTCTCTCTCTTTACAAAGTTGCTCCTCAAGTTCATTAACCCGGAGACAGAATGCATCCCTCTCTTTTTGTACCGAATCTTTTTCCAAAGCTAAAGCCCCGCAGCGTTGTACCGCCTCATCGAGTTCTTTTATGTGAGTCGATTCCAGACGAGTTACGGCTTCGGCGATGTCCTTGGCGCTCAGCTGGGCGGCCTCAAGTTCAGACTTGTAAGTTGCAATCTTTTCGTCCTGAGCTTTAATGACATCTTTGTCGTAGATAGCCTTAAGCTTCAAGCGATCGATCTCATGTTGGCGCTCCATGGAGACTTCAAAAAGTTTTTCAGCCAAATGAACAAACGCGTCATGTTAAACATAGACGTCGTTGGTACAGGTGATGGGGCTCTGCTTGACATGTCCGGGAACATGATGAATCGTCGGGAGGAATTTCAGGCCATCGAAGCAGATTTTTGGAAATTTATCTTTAAGCTCGGCTAGCCTCTCCGATACTGTTGGATCTGTTACAGGAGAAGGAGGAGACGGCTTTGAAAGTTCAGCTCTTCTGTGAGGATCTCTGGACTGTCGTGTGGAAGAGGAGTCGGAGTGTTGATCTCGAGGGACATCGGATTGCGACCCCTTGTGGCCGTGCTTATCTTTGCTTTGCTTGGGGTGGGAAGAGGTATCCTGGTGGTATTTTGGCTGGCAGTAAGTTCTCTTCCGGGATGACGAGTCCCGGGAATGATAATCTCTATCGCCATCACCATCTCTATCCCGACGTCTTCCGGAATCCGAGTCCCGTCCAGGTTGATAAAAGATAGACGAACCGTGAAGGCGATCCGTGTGAGCGCCCCATGTCACCTGCACAAAATTTAAATAACAACGAATTAGCAAAGAGTAGTGTGACAACGAAAATTTATGTGCGAGGCAAAGTGCGTGTGTTTGTGCGTATGTCCTAGTGTTTTTCCCCCCGACGGACCAGTTTCTTTACTAATGGGAGTTTTTTCTCCCTGGTTCTGGGCAAGAGCGCCTGCATCGCCTCTGATAGGTGAGTGAAGTTTGAATGCTTTCGGATCGTCAAAGTCGTAATTGAGCAGAACATCGGGTATGGAAACATTCGATAGGCCCTTTAAAGAACTTTCCAAATGCTGTGAAGAAGCCTCTTTCTCCGTCGGAATGAGAGTGGCTTTAGAGGTTGCACCAACTTTTTCCCTCCGTATCTTGTACATCGGTCTCTTTTTACTCTTCGAAGGGGAAGATGAAGTTTCGATGTCGTGCACTTCGACTATCAGATCTTGGGTGGGACCCACGTTCTCATCCTGTGCTTCGGGTGTTTCATCCCCTTTAATTTCCCCCTCCTCTGGGGCGTCGGGAGTGCGACATGCTGATGACTCAGCTAATTTTTTCCCTTTTCCAGAGGTGGGCTTGGGAACGGTGGCGCCTTGAGGCAGGCTAATCCAACGGCTTTCGGCCAACAGCCCAAACCTTGTGAGTGACTCATTCGAAATGAGAGTTCGAATGTCCCATTCTTCGGCAGGAAGAGCTCTAATAGCTTAAACTACTTTAGAATATCCGCGGCCGTCGGGACGTGGATTGGTACCTGAAAAAATTGTAAAAAGAGTTAGAAAAAGCACGGCTTCGATCAAGCATGAACATCAATCCAGAAAAGATACTTACTTCCTTCCACCCATCTCCTCACGAAACCAGGAAGGCAACGCACGTAAAACAATTCCTGCTTATACAGGGCGAACTTGCTGCAGGCCCCAGTTAGAATTTGGCATTTGTGATGTGGCTCGAGAAAGATGTAAGAGGGGCTATCTCTCCGCTTCTTGATCATACACACACACACACACACACACACACACACACACACACACACACACCTGATATCGCTCAGGTTTGGGGGCCGGGAGAGGACATTCATGAAGAGGATATAGGTAGCATAGGTGAACGCGTGACCGTTCGGGTGCAGTTGCGACGGGGCAATGTCGATGTATTGCAGCACATCCTGAAGAAATGAATTGAACAGTGGCACGCTGCCAACCCAGCACATGAATTTATTACACGTCGTGTATCCAACTGGGGGCAAGTGTGGACGATCGTGCCCCGATGGAACCAGCATGTCGTCGAAAGGGATTCCATGGATAGAGCATATTCGCCGGAGCGCAACTTCATTGACCTTCGAAGCCTGTGAATCAACAGGGTTATCCAAGAGAATTGCTGCCTCAGAGCGTCGGGAGCCAAGTTATGGGCAGAGGAGGTTGACGGATTTGAAATATCCACGACTTCTTGTTTTGAAGATGGCCCAGGTCTATCTGAGATCGTGGCGGAGCTAGACTTCTTAGCCATCTTTGATAAATATTGAGTTTGGCAGAGCACCTGTTTGAACTATACTAGAAAAATAATCGGCATTAGACTTAACAACATAGAATTCCCCCTCCCCACATGCGGTGTGTGATCTAGTGCAATCATTCAAATATAAACGCTGAGAAATTATAGGTCACACAGTTGATGGTATAAAGTTGAACTTTGAAATGTCATTCTCGAAGACCGTCATCGCTGACCGTCTCCGAAAGCCAGCCTGGCAATGTTTTCAATTTCGGACTCGGACATTGACATTGTATGACAAAAGCTTTTATCTGTTTTTATCGACTTCAGTCAGTCTTATGATAATTGGAACCAGGAAGTTATCAGTTCAGAATAGTTCGATATAACAGTTTGCTTAAGTGCATGTCTTTGTTCTTGTCTTATGATTAGGCAAGTTGTGAATGTTGGTCGGCCTAGCTATCGTTCAGTCAAAAAATTGTTCGGCCTAGGTATCGTTTGGCCAGAAAATTATTCGGCCCAAGTATCGTTCGGCCAAAACATTGTTCGGCCTGGGTATCATTCGGTCAAAAAATTGTTCGGCCTGGGTATCGTTCCGTCAAAAAATTGTTCGGCCTAGGTATCGTTCGGCCAAAGCATTGGTCGGCCTACGTGTCGTTTGCACAAAGTATCGTCCCGCCTAAGTTCTGTTTGCCCGAAATAACGTTCGGCCTCCTATCTAATTCATACTTCCTTCCTATACTTCCATTCCACTACTCGACATGTGGCGAATCCTGCCGAACCCAAGTTGCGCCGAGCCCTAACGCTCGGCACTCCGTCCCTAAAAACGACTACATTTTTCTTTCCTTCTTCCATCCATACCAAACAGCGAGGCCGAATCGTTCAGCGAGTCACACCGAACCATACTATTCGACATTCTAGACAATTCCTTCTCCCCCACTATTTTTTCCCAATCTCGTTCGGCACGAGAGAATCATGCCGAACCACAGTACATCTCCCAACAACTCCCTCATGTGCCCATCTATGGCCACTTCTCTTTTACTCCACATCGTTTAGCCCCAAAAATATCCTAATCGAAGTTCGATTCTCTCATCCGCACAACCCCTATCGGCTACGGATCTAATTTACCAACTTAAGACTCTTATTGAAACTTTTTGGTCAGGGGAAGGATTTAGATAAATGAATCGATACCTAGTTAGTAGATCGAGACTTGGGAAGGATCGTCAAGTCTTTAGAGTCTGTTAACAGGCATGGTTCACGAGTACAAAGTAGCTGAGGTGGAAGTGAAAAAGAGAAGAAGATGGAGAAGTCCAGCATTTATAGGGAAGAAGAGGAAGTCGAAGAGGCGATAACCGTTAGAACCGGTCAAAACGAAGTCGTTCGGCACACATGGAGCATTCGGCTTCAGCTGTTCTATTTGGCATTCGCATTATGTACGGCACACACCCCCTCACCTGGTGTTCATAAGAAAACACCTCCGAAGAAAGTAAACCAGGGCTCGAAGCCGAGCATAGAGGACACGTAATTCAAAGCGCATCAAGTTCGATCACGCGATACACTTTGGGGGCAAGTGTTTCCTGGAGATTTGACCCGACAACTAAGTACTCGGCATTAGCACACGGTTCGGCAATTTATGGATCATTCGGCATTTGCATACTGTTCGACATTCTGAATGCTCGGCGCGAATAGTTCGTCTGGCATTCACGTTCGAATAGCATTCATGAGTACTCGACATTAGAAAGTGTTTGGCAGTCGGTGTCGTTCGGCATTTGGAAGTGCTCGGCATCTAGGAATGCTCGGCATCGAGAAGCGCTCGGCACCTAGGAGCGCTCGGCATTCAAGTTCATTCGGCATCTATAAGACGTTCGGCATGCAAGAGCATTCGGCATTAAGAGACGTTCGGTATTGTATATTGTTCGGCATATATGAACGTTTGGCATGGCAGAATCGTCCGACGTCCCATATTGCTCGACATCAATAACTTGTTCGGCACATCACTCCATTCAGCTCAAATCTCGTTCGGCACAAATGGGTGTTCGGCATTCAGAGTGTCCGGCCTCACTTCGTCCGGCATAAAGATGGAGGTTCGGCATTTGGTCTTTTGGCGTATTCGGTTCGACACACAGGGATTATTCCATTAGGGCCGAGGTATTCAGCTATCAGGCCCACCAGGGAAGTCCAACCCATCTTCGTCTATAAATAGAGGGGCAGGGGTATAGTGAAAGGGATTGGTATTTTCGAGAACACTGGGAAAACTCTGCCGCATTCAACACTCACTCAAGAATAATCTTTTACTTTGCAATTGTATTCAAATAATTGGAAATAGATTGAATCTGTAATCAGTTATCAAGTAAAGGAATAAAGATTAACTTCAAAGTGGACATAGGCGGTTACGCCGAACCACTATAAATTTGGTGTTCTTATTCTTTGCATTTAATTTTGCATATCGTCTTTAGTTTTTAATTTACTATCTTCATTAATCTCTCTACACAATCTCTCTTAAGGGTGTTAGTGGCCAATTTTGGTGCTAACAGTTATGATCCTATTAATTGAACACTATATCTATTGGATTAATATGGAAAGACATATGATCTTAAGTCATTTCGACTATAGTACAATTGAAGTAAATTGGTGAGAAGTTATGTTTGGGAAAGATCCCACTAATGGGATTGCATTAAGGGACGGTAATATTTGGAAGTTCAAATTGCAATATATATCCTGGATAATATTGGAGCTAAGGTTACACAAGGAATGGTTTCCTCAAGAAGTTGGGTTCTTATTAACTAAATAATATTATAATTTGCATGCATTGAGATGCGGAGGTGATTTTCATGCAAAATGGGATTGAGAGGTTTGGGAAAGATTTTGAAAAGAGGATAGTAGGTTTCTTTCAATCATCCCTCGGATTGAAAAGAGACTAGTTATTTAAGAAATGTATCATGTATTATTGACTTAAGGGTATATGGTTGTGTTGCATAATCGTTGCATGTAAATGATGTGTCACCTAGCTGATTACTTTTAATACTAAAAAATTTCTAGCATTTCACTATAATTTAGGACTACACCTAGATTTAGGATTTTGGTTTCTATGTATAGATTAATTGAAAGGGATTACTATACTTGAATGCTTGAATGTCTACTATTGTATGCCATAACACTTAGGACAAATTTCTTGTAGACTAGGAATATGATGCCTTGATGTCATAATTGTTGGAGAACTGAAGGAGCGATATCATAAGTGAAATGATACATCTTAAGTTAAATCAAAATTAGAAGAGAAGTTATCCTATTTTCACCATTTTAATACATAGTCATATTTTGATTTTCTTTGGTGAAATGAGAAAAGGTGAATGTTTCAAGTTATTTGATATTAGGTGAGGCACCACCCACCTTCGAGTTGCCTTGCCCTAGTATCCAAAAATGACGTGATCGGTGTACTACCAGATGATTTAAGGTATTGTGTATGACCATTAATGGTTGCATGTAGCTAAGGGGAATATTATGGTAAGTTTACCATTTGTGGTGTATATAAGTATGGGTTTATCTGGGTTAGTGGCATGGATTGTAGAAGTTTACCTATGCATGCATGTTTATAATAATTTTGATTGGTTTTATATGCCAATAGTTCGATGAGTTAAGGTTGGAAGAATGATCAAGAGGAGAGGAAAGTGGAGGAGAGAAACCGATCTTTTCATTTCAACTCTTTATTTGAGGATCTTTCCATCCGCTTATTAGTTATGATTAGTTTATTTAGGTATGGATGAATGGGTTCTATAGATTATTACTAATAAGTTAGGAAATTTGGTGGTATGATATGCTTTGTTGTGTGTTTGTTTGATATATCACTTGACTCATTATATATCATGTTACGTATGTATACAAGTTATCAGTATATTTTAAGATGTTTTACATCCATGCCTATATGTCATGATCTTGCATTCATATAAAAGTTGCAATTGTATTATGCATTATTCACATGCCATGTTCATGAAATATGTTGATTGATGGATGTGCATTGTTGTTTGCATTTATTTCACCATTGCTAGTTTGCATTAATTTTTTCATTTCTATATATTACTACCAGGATTCAGGTTATAGTTGGCATCTGTATAGATATCATGTCTTTTGTCGCTAGAAATGTCAGGTAATTTGATATATTTGAGATGAGTTGTTTGGATGCTTCGTGTATGAAGTGATTTTAGTGTGCGTATTGCACATACACATGGCTCCTATTGTATGGTTAAGTCATGAGCTGCATTTTCCATATCTTGAAATTTCTAGGACGAAATTCTTTTAAAAGGGAAAAATATAACATCCCATATTTTTAACAAAAATAATATTTAAAATGGACATTTTAGCAATGTAGAAAATATGAATTTTCATAAATGAAGGAATTTATGTAATCTTACTTTTCTATTGTATCAAGTAGAATTTTATAGCCTAAATTCATATAAATTGTTAGAAATGGATACCGTATGAAGAAGCCATGGAAAGTTTATCGTAGCACGCATTTTTGGTTATGCACCTATTTTGAAATTTAAGTTTGAGAATTAATTACAAAAATAAATCAAAATTAGTAAGTAATTAGTTGAAGACATTTGAATTACTTTAAAAAGAGTGTGATTTTTTATTGTGCATTAAAAGAAAAGGAAGAAAGATATTCACATGCACCAACTTAGAACTACTTCGGGGGGGAACATCAATTACCAAAATTGTAACAACCCATAATTAAAAATGGTTAATTTAATGAGATTTGACTTAATTTTGGAAGGAATAAAAATTTATGATTTAATAATAAGAATATAACTGGAATAAAATGTAATAGTATAAATTTAAGGTAATTGATAATTGCTTTAAATGTAATTCCAATTAATTGAAATGAGTAAGAAGTTATAATTGGTTAATTGATAATTTAAATGTTGATTAATTAAAGAAATAATGTGTAATAGATTGAATTAGATAAAATTTGTGTAATGTGAGTTGTTATAACATTTGTTTGTAAATAATAAACTTACAAATGTTATTAAATATAGAAATGGTGATAATTGTTATTTGTTACCAATTTAATTAATCAATTACAAATAAATGTAAATAAATGTTACATTAGTGTGAGTTAATACAATAACTGCAAATTGGGAATGTAATAAAATGTACAGAATTGTCAATTTCACTCATACGACAATAAATTGAATTAATAATAAAATTGAAACCAAGATAAATGAAGTTGTGGAATTTTAAATTATAATTAATGTCAAAATAAAAAAAGGTTCAATATTATTGAAACACGGCAACTAATATGGTAAAGGATGATAATCATTGAATATTTGTGTAACAAGATATAAACAAATGGTAACTATGTCTATAGAGTAATAATTGATTGAATAAAAAGATTGAAACCAAATTATATCAATTTATTGGAAATAAATTATAATAAATTGGATTTAATTACATTTTAAGTTGAACACCGTAACCGGTGTAATAACTAATACTGAAATTATATGTAAACTCATTTTAAATTATTATAAATGTCTATGTAATCAAAAATGATAAAAATGGTTAGTTAATAAATTTGAATATAAGAAACGATAAGTTTAATTTAATAATAATTTATTTAATTAACGTGCTATCTCGGATTTTGACGAAATCAGTTTCGTCGGATCCGTAATAGTGAATTGTTGAAAGGTTTCAAGTTTCGTAGCGATCAGACTTGTCGTTTGACCGTACGGACTCGAAACGTGTAGAAATCAATTTCAATTGAAATCAATTTGAAATAAACTGATTTTAAGCTAACTTCTTTATACGATGGAATTAGGACCTGAAACTTGTTCCATTGAGTCTAAAAATATCGAAAACATCTATTTTGATATATGGGATGACTCATTTTAGTTTCGAAAATAGAACGGGCTTTTCGGGTCTTATTTGTCGTTTCAAATCAATTCGGGAATTGTTCTTTTCTTATCGGGCTTCATTAGTCTATATTATTTTGTTCTAATCCTTGGAGCCTTTTATTCCTCATTGCTATACGTACATTTCCTTCTCATCTCATCTTTCCAATGGCAGAAAATGATTCAAATTTCTAAACCCAACTCCAATTTCAAAATCAATTTCAAAAATCAAACTACTCCAAAGTATATCATATTTTATACTGTTTAAATCTCTCGACGATCGTAACCCAGATCTGCAATTCGTTCTTCGATTTGAGTCACCATCTGTCCAGAATTCGTGTATCAATTTCGACCGTCCATTTTAGGGTTTAGGATTTTGACGCTAGATCGTCGACCTTAAGAGGATCGGGGAGTGGCAGTTTGTGGAGGATGTCATGCTGGACGCATCGGCACGATTGGTTCGAGTCGTAGGTGATCAGAATTGCCTCGAATGGCATGCTTTAGGCAGCGGCGGTGCTGCCGTTTTGGCAAGTTTCTGTTGGCCGCTTGGACGTGGCGAGGTCGGCTCGAGGCGAGCGTGATGATGGTGGCGATGGATTTGGTCGTAGGCTAGGGGTTAGGCGGCGAAAATCAAGAGAAGGTGGCGGTGGCTAGGTTACGGGTTTCGAACGGTGGTCGAAAGTTAGGCGGGTTACTGTATCAGCGTGTACGATGGTGACATGTCTATTTCTTTATCTATTTTATTTAATTTAAATTTTGATTTTCAAATGTTCTAACGCATATAACTTTTACATACGAGGTCGGATTCACGCGCTGTTTGTTCCACTACGATCGTATTGAAATTTCGGATATTATGGAACTGGTTGGGATGAATTCTGAGATTGTCTAATTTTGGGCCTTTATTTGGATTTCAATTTTATTTGAAACCAAAGGTGAGTGTTTTAACCCACTCACAATTACTACACTATCTTATGTTAGTTAAATTAAATTTATGATGTGATTTGAAATTTACTTATTGATGTTTGGTATGATTAAATTGGCATTCTAGTTAAATTTGACTTTTATTGCATTTAATCATCGTTTATTTAGTATTGAATTTAATTGTCAATTTAATGCATGTTAATGATAATCAGTTATTTATTGATGTTTATTGGTTGATTTGGACGATGATTGTGATGTACGTTTGATTGTTGATATTGGATGACTGGATGTTGTATTTTTATATGTTATAACGCTGCAAGTTCCTTATGAGTTGAAATCATACATATCCAAATGATCTATAGATTAGGAAAAAATCGTTATGGGTTGAAATATTAGACTCGAGCGATTTTATGGATTTTTTTAATTCAGGATTGCGATTTGAAATGAAATATAACCATGAAATTTTAAATTGCGAGTTGTAATGTTAAGTATCTATATCACTTGACCATAGGGTAGAAAATTATATACGGACACCGGATTGGTTAAATCAAATGGTTTTTAATTATTGAAATTTTGAATTCAGTTAAGTGGTATTTTGAAATAGAAATTGGTTTATATAAACTAAGTTATTTTCTAAAGTCCAAGCGTAAATGTTGAAATTGGAATTGATTTAATGAATTGTTCAAAGGATTTAAATTGGAATTACAAAGTTGAAGTGTCAAATATAAATAAATTTGTCAGAATTGAGTTAATGAAATGTTTGGGTATAACTTTGAAATCTACTTAAAATAATTTAAATTATTTTAATTAAATTAACTACTTTAATCAATTTAAACTATTTTAATTTATTTTTGTCTACTATAACCTATTTAATCCAATTTAATCTATTTTAGCAATTTTGAACTAATTAAATTTGTTTAATATATTTTAAATCTATTTAATATAATTTAAATCCATTTAATCTATTTTAAATTTATTTAATCTATTTAAGATAATTTAAATCCATTTAGTCTATTTTAAATATATATAAATCATTTTAAATCTAAATAAATAAAAGTTAAATATATTTAAACTATTTTTTCCACTTAAATTATTTTACCATTTAAACTACTTCAATCTATTTTAAACTACTTTTAAACTATTAAAACTATTTATGACTACCTAAACTATTTTCTGAAATTTCAGACTGTAAAGTGAAGTATTTATATTTTAATCCTTGATAATGATACGCCCTAAGTTGGAATTTGGAATTGATACTTTTGTGAAATGACATATTTGAGTAAATATGATTTTGGAAGTGAATGTGATTTTGAAAGTAAATAAGATTTGGAAATGATATGGTATTGAGAATTTGATATTTCGATATATTGTGAATTGACTTTACAAAATGTAAAAGAACCATCCGGTGTGAAATAAGCATTTGGTTGTTAAAGAGACGAGATCGGATATTGTCATACTCTCTATCAATACCCAAAACCACTTTAGTAACTGAGTACGTGGTTGAGGTTCCAGAAATGAAGTATGATGGTTTGACGAACGATTCTGTATGTGGTATTACGTAACCCTGACTCCCGTGAGTCAGCTTGATTTGGCAAAAACAGGAGCCATGCCGGGCCAAGTGAGGTCATTCCTCCTATCGGTAACATTTCTTCGATACAATTCTATTGCTTTTTGATTGATTTGGTGGCCAACCCTTAGTTTTGATTTGGGAGCGTGTTCCGAGGTGGGCAATAATAGCTGCTATGCATTACCAAGAATCCGGATCCGCAATGGGTATATCTACCCTGGGCATTGCCTCGAGTGCCTTGTCGTATGCCTTATCGCGGCTTCGACGAGTTTGTTTTGTACCATACCTATGGAGTGCCCTTTGGGTAAACCTCATGGAGGAGCGTATGGTACTGTATCAACTATGGGAATATATAAAATGTGTTGGGGGGATATAGGTACGTCTTAACACTACTTTAATACTTTACTTTACTGTAGAAACATTATAATAGCGTATTGTACTACGTACTAGATAGTTTGATGGACCCTTGGGAGATGGTAGTCCCAACATCTCTTAAGTTATTGCACTCACGTTGACATTGGATAGGAGATGTCAAACCTCATAACCATGTCTGATGTCGTCGCACTTATATTTATTTACGGTTGATTTAACTGACATAAGATCTTTTATTTCTGACTCGAATGTTTTGTCTTTTCATTACGCTTGAGTCAGCCTGAGCGTTTCAGGATTGAAGACTACTACTGGAGGACGAAGTCGAAGATTCTATATATTATTTATTATTACTTATTCCACTGCATCATGTCGTTCTGCTGCATTTATTTACTATTTATTCTTACCTATGTTACTCTAATCTATATTATAAAAGTAAAATCATTGTATTTATAAACAGCTTCATGAATAGTTTATTTGATTATTATATTTTATCACTACGCTGTGAGATTCTGTATTTGTTTTTTTCTTTCTCTGCTTTTCTTATTTAGCCCATAACAATATGCCCTTTTGAATGGTTTGTGTTTGACGTGTGTGTCTGCTTAAAACATCCAAAAAGGCAGGTCATTACAGTTGGTATCAAAGCTTTGGTTTAGCGATAACCTTAGCTTTATAGGGTCTGACTCTTTAGAAATAGCGTAGTAATACCCAAAAATGAGTCGATGAGCGTGTATATGAGATAGCGTATTTGTTAGTGTTGTAAAGGGTTTTTTATATTATGTTGATTTGTTCTGTTTTGTATTTATAAATTCTGGTCGATGCATTGAATGCTATGACATTGATAAGGAATTCTAAACACTTAATAGGGTAGACTGACACAATACTTGTTTTGAAATACAGGTAAATGTAACAATTTTACCAATTATATATTTTGTATATAAAATAATAAAATTTTATAATGATATAGATGGATGTAATATTTTGTTTGTTAGGTAGAGGAATTTTATAAATATTGATTGGAAAATAGGTTTTACAAATAAAGTAAATATAAATTGGAAGTTTAGAACTAAAATTCTAGGATTTTTGAAAATTTCTTTCGAAAAATTTTGGAATATAATTTTAGTAATATTTAGAAGTATTTTTTGATATGAATATTTCAATATGACTTGAAAGAAATGTTTTGAAAATAAATTTTAAAGGGAAAAAGTTCTATACTCCCCTCTCTGCCGTTGGAAAATGATTTCCGTGATGAGTGCATGCATCATCAACGTTCATTTTTAGGTCTCAAAGTGGGAAGACCGCGGTAATAGTTTACTACACATCCGTTTTGATGAACGAATCTTAATTTTAAATTTCTGAAGTTCGATTTGATATATATATATATACACATATATATATATATAAGTTATGAGTATATATATATATATATATATATATATATATATATATATTATTTTAAAAGGGATTGAAATGGAACCCGGTTATCTAGTTCTTAAGTTTCTGTAAATTGGAAAATTTGAAATTATTGCGATGAATGGAATCTTGACTATATTATTAATTGTAAACTTCTAAAATGAAAATAAGAAATTTGATGTTAAAATGATTAATGGAATAGACAAGAAATTTAAAAAATTTAAACTATAATAAATTGGAAATGAAAATAAGAAATGGTAACTATTGAGAAACTTGGTAATATTCTTTTACATTCTTTAGACATATATATAACTTACCAAATTATTAAAAGTTGAAATGTTAAAAAGAATATGTAATAGAATATTATAAAAGTAAAACTTGGAAGAAAAATGAAAGCGTTCAATGGAATTATTTCTATAAATGAGAATTCTAGTGTTATAAATTGTTATAAAATGAAGTAATAGTTCGAAATGCTACTAATCAAATGTAATAGAAGTGAATAATGTAAGAAAAATGATTATAAACTTAAGTTAACATTTAAGCTATTTATAATCAAATTTAATGGTGAAGAGGAATACTGTAAGTAATAATTATAGATTTGAATTAATATTGAAGCCATTTATAATTAAAATGAGTACTATATAAATTGAATGATTATAACTTCACAGAACATTGGAAATGATTTAGAAATGGAGTTAATATTCAATAATACTTTATGTGGAAGAATGAATGTGAAAAAAATAGCAATCCATAAATGGTGAATTAAACTGTACAGAGACTTACATAATAACGAAAATCTAATAATTGAAATTAAAATAACTTTTGTAAGCAATGAATGTAAAGTAATGAAAAGAAAAATGGTATTGTATAGGTGAATGGAACATGAATTTTGTAAGTGATAAATATAAAGAAATTAAACAAGCATTATATGAACATATGAAATGTATAGTGAATAATGTGAAAAAGAAAGAGTAATAAGAATAAAACTTAAATATTATTTGAAAGTATTGTTTGTTTGACTTATGGATTGGTTGGGGAAGGATACTTCTATTGTGTATGATGTATAAATAATATATAAATTTTTATCTACGGCTGTTGAGCATATGGTTTACTTCATAATTTATTTATCATTTTTCATGGTCAAAAGCCCCAAACCTGAACAAACTATTTGTTTTGGTTGCTATGGACGGATTATTGCGCTCCTATTTAAAATGATGATTATACTATTGCTTTCAAATGCTTATAGTTATGCGGTTATGTTTTGTTTGTTATTTATTGAAAGAACATAAATATATTCTCTTTTACTTAATTATTAACCTCTTTGGATTGTTTAAGTGAAATACTGGTATGGAAACAATAGCTACTACTTTTGGTTTCACAAAATAAGTGTTGTTTGCCAGACAAATAGGTGCGCTTTCGGATTATGGTTTTCTAGCGGTATTATATTATTTTCCCGTTGTTTGGAATATTTTATTTTAAAAAATATGATATATATTGTTATTATTGATATTATTATTCCTTTTAGACCTCTTCGTACAAAGGAGACTCTGTCGAAATTTTTCGAGAATTTTGGACTTAGAAAATTTTGTGAAATATTTTCTAAACTTTTGTTAACTTGAGTAAAAAAGGATTTAATTATTATAAATTGATATAATTTGTTTAAATTATTTAATTATGTAAATTAATTGTTTATAAATTTAATATTTTGAATATGATATATTGATTACTTAATTCCTTCTTTTCCCTCCTTTTCCTTTTCGAGGACGAAAAGTTTTGAGTGAGGGAGAGTGTAACGATCTGTAATTTTTGATAATTTAAAATGGTTAATTTAAAGAGATTTGTGACTTAAGGCTGAAAGGAATAAAAATTTGTGATTTAATAATAAGAATATAAATGGAATAAAATGTAATAGTATAAATTTAAGGTAATTGTTAACTAGTTTAAGTGTAATTCCAATTAATTGAAATGATTAAAAAGTGATAATTAGTTATAGATTGTAAATTAATTGTAATAATGTGTGTGATAATTAATACTGGGTTTAAAGAGTAACTAATAATTTAAATGTTGATTAATTAAGGAAATAATGTGTAATAGATTGAATTGGATAAAATTTGTGTAATGTCGGTTGTTATAACATTTGTTTGTAAATAATAAACTTCCAAATGTTATTAAATGTAGAAATAGTGAAAATTGTTATTTGTTACCAATTTAAATAATCAATTACAAATAAATGTAAATAAATGTACATTAATGTGAGTTAATACAATAGCTACGATTGGGAATGTAATAAAATGTACAGAATTGTCAATTTCACTCATAAGACAATAAATTGATTTAATAATAAAAATGAAACGAAGATAAATGAAGTTGTGGGATTTTAAATTATAATTAGTGTCAAAATCAACAAAGGTTCAATATCATTGAAATACTACAACTAATATGGTAAATGATGATAATTATTGAATATCTGTGTAACAAGATATAAACAAATGTTAACTATGTCTATAGAGTAATAATTGATTGGATAAAAAGATTGAAACCAAACTAGATCAATTTATTGGAATTAAATTATAATAAATTGGATTTAATTATTGTTAAAATTGAACATCGTAACAGGTGTAATAACTAACACTGAAATTATATGTAAACATATTTTAATATCATAAATGTCTATGTAATCAAAAATGATTCCAATGGCAGAAATGGATTCAAATTTCTAAAATCTATTCCAATTTCAAAATCAATTTCAAAAATCAAACTCCTCCTAACTATATCATATTTTATACCGTTTCGAAGCTATCAACGAGCGTAACCCAGATCCATAATTCGTTCTTATATCCGAGTCACCGTTTTTCCAGAATTTGCGAATCAATTTCAGCCGTCCATTTTAGGATTTGGGATTTCAACGGTGAATATTTGACCTTAGGATGATAGGGGAGTGGCAGGTTGTAGAGGACGTAGTGATGGACACATCGACATAATTGGTTTTAGTCGTAGGTTATCAGAATCACCTTGAATGGAATGCTTTAGGCGGCGGCTGCGCAACCGTTCTGGCAAGTTTCTAGTGGTCGTTTGGACATGGTGGGGTCAGCTCGAGGCGAGGGTGATGATGGTGGCGATGGATTTGGTTGTAAGCTAGGGGTTAGGCGGCGAAAATAGAGAGAAAGTGGTGGCGGCTAGGTTATGGCTTTCGAACAATGGCTGAAAGTTAGGCAGCCACTATAGCAGTTTGTACGATGATGACATGTCTGTTTCTTTATCCGTTTTATTTAATTTAAATTTTGATTTTCAAATGTTCTAACGCATATACCTTTTACATATGAGGTTGGATTCACGCGCGGTTTATTCCACTGCAATCGTATTGAAATTTCGGACATTTTTGAACTAGTTTGGATGAATTCTAAGACCGTTCAATTTTGGGCCTTTATTTGGATTTCAACTGGATTTGAAACCAAATGTGAGTGCTTTAATCCACTTACAATTACTATACTATCTTATGTTAGTTAAACTAAACTTATGATGTAATTTGAAATTTATTGATTGGTGTTTGGTATGTTTAAATTGACATTCTAGTTAAATTTGACTTTTATAGAATTTAATCATCGTTTAATTTAATATTGAATTTAATTGTCTATTTAATGCTTGTTAATGATAATCAGTTATTTATTGATGTTTATTAGTCGATTTGGATGATGATTGTGATGTATGTTGGATTGTTAAAATAAGATAACTGGATGTTGTATTTTTATATGTTATAACACTGTAAGTTCCTTATGGGTTGAAATGATACATACCCGTATAATCTATAGATTAGGAAAAAATCGTTACGTGTTGGAATATTAGACTGGGGCGATTTTATGGATTTTTATTTAATTCGGTATTGCGGTTTGAAATGATATATAACTGGAAAATTTTAAATTGCGGGTTGATATGATAAATATTCGTACCACTTGACTATAGGGTAGAAAATTATATATGGACATCGGATTGGTTAAATGAAATATTTTTTAATTCTTTAAATTTTGAATTCAGTTAACTGGTATTTTGAAATTGAAATTGATTTATATAAACTGAGTTATTTTTGAAAGTCCGAGCGTAAATGTTGAAATTGGAATTGATTTAATATATTGTTCAAAAGATTTAAATTGGAATTTCAAAGTTGAAGTGTCAAATATAAATAAATTTACCGAAACTGAGTTATTGAAATATTTAGGTATAACTTTGAAATCTATTTAAACTAATTTAAATTATTTTAATTAAATTAACTATTTTAATCGATTTAAACTATTTTGATTTATTTTAATCTACTATAACCTTTTTAATCTATTTTACCAATTTTAAACTAATTAAATTTATTTAATCTATTTTAGATCTATTTAATATAATTTAAATCCATTTAATCTATTTTAAATTTATTTAATCTATTTAAAAAGCAATTTAAGATAATTTAAATTCAATTAATCTATTTTAAATTTAAATAAATCATTTTAAGTCTAGTTAAATCTATTTAAACTATTTTTACCATCTAAATTATTTTTACCATTTAAACCGTTTTACTATTTAAACTACTTCAATCTATTTTAAATTACTTTTAAACTATTAAAACTATTTATGAATATCTAAACTATTTTCTAAAATTTCAGACTTAAAGTTGAAGTATCTATATTTTAATCCTTGATGATGAAACAACCTAAGTTGGAATTTGGAATTGATACCTTCTATGAAATGACATAATTTTTTTGAAAATTTGAAATGACATATTTGAGTAAATATAAATTTGGAAGTGAATGTGATTTTGAAAGTGAATGTGGTTCGAAAATGATATGTTTTGAGAATTCGATATTTTGATATAAATTGTGAATTGACTTTTCGAAATGTAAAAGAACCATCCGGTGTGAAATAAGCGTTTGGTTGTTACAGAGACCGGGATAAGATATTGTCATATTCTCTGCCAATACCCAAAACCACTTAATAACTGTGTATGTGGTGGAGTTTTCAGAAATAAAGTAGGATGGTTTGGTGAATGATTCCGTATGAGGTATTTACGTGATCCCGGCTCCCGTTAGTCAGCTTGATGTGGCTAAAATAGGAGCCATGCCGGGCCAAGTAAGGTCATTCCTCCTATCAGGCACATTTCTTCAATACCATTCTACTACTTTATGATTGATTTGGTGGCCAACCTTTAATTTGGATTTCGGAGTGTGTTCCGAGGTGGGCGGTAGTAGCTAATATGCGTTACCACCAGTATGGATCCGCAATTGGTATATCTACCTTGGGCATTACCTCGAGTGCCTTGTCGCATGCCTTATCGCTCCTTCTACAAGTTTGTTTTGTACCACACCTTTGATAGTCCCTGAGAAGATGGTTTTGATGACAACAACCTTAGAATAAGATTATAAAATATAAGTACTAACATTATAGTTTAGATATTTATGTATATGCAGGATTTAACCATGCAGGTACCAAGAATGAAGACTGTACAGTATAGAGATTTAAGATAATCAAGATTGAAGACTCATGAGTATCAAGATTATCAAGAGATTCAAGATTTCAATAATAAGTAATTGAATTAGGAATTTTTAAAACCCCTAGAAAAGCACTAGCATCTTAAAATCCAGTTTATTCGTGGAATGGAATCCACTTGAGCCTGTTAAAGGGATGGAACCCTAAGTAGGATGGAACCTATGAAAAATCTAATGGAACATTGTTTTGTATCCGCTAACTTTTATTCAAATGTTTTTAAAAATTTATATCTTTTCAAAATGATTTCAAAATCTTACTTTTAAAAGAAGCAAAAACATTTATCCTAGTTTTAAATACTTTTAGCCTCAAAATAATCTTTATTTTCAAAATCAAATTATCCTTGGTTTTAAACTATCTTTAATAATAATATATTTAACTTTTAATATTTGTACTTCGATTTAAATATAAAATTATAATGAAATTTTATATATATCAAAATATTATTCTCTATATTATTTATAGTTAAGTAGATTTATAAAGTTTAAAAAATAGTTTTAATACAAGACAGAAGTTATCTTCAAAGAAAAACAAATCACCAAAAATACCATAGGCTTGTCGACAACCCCTAGGACCCCTTGTCGACAAAGTGGCAGTTGATTTCAAAAATTTGAATTTCAAAGGAAGTGTTTATTCGTCATATCCTTTCACGAATGGACATGGCTGTTGTTCTGCTATAAATAAGGGCAGTTTTAAACGAATTTATGTTCATATTTTCTCTTATTTCACTCCTCTTTTTCTTCCACATTTCTTTATATACATTTTTACCATTACTCTGCCGAAATCAACATTGAATCTAATTAGATCATTTCTGGTTTGATTCTCTATCACTATCTCTACAAGATCTCGGTGCTATTCATAGTTATAGGCTTCTTTGTAATAAACTAAGAGATAAAAGGTGTGATTGTAGCATGTGAAATCAATCAAGCGAGAAAAGGTGTGATTATAGCCTGTGAAATCAATTGGGTGAATTTGTTACCCGTAAAATCAAGTATCTCAACCCAGAGGATTGTGAATCTGGAGTGGTGTACCTCGTGGCCTTGAAATCGAGGGTGTAATAGTACAATTGATTTTGAAAGGAAATCTGTACTTGTGTGCGGGACTGGATGTAGGATAACTTCGAACTAGTATAAAATTCGGTGTGTTCTTTCCTTTATTGTTTTTACTTTATTTCTGCATCCGCGTTTGATTATGTGATCATATCTTTGTTTGAATATTGCATACATTTTTGTTCAAATTAACATAAAATCAAAAAGATTTAGTAATTCCTTAAAACACTATTCACCCCCTCTCTAGTGTTAATTCTAGCCTTATGATCCATAATCTACATTTCTCACATTTTGTATCAGAGCAAGGTTTTCAAAGTTCCATAATCCGTTCCATAATCTGAATTTTGAAAAAATTTCAAAATGGCTACCAACACTAGTACTGTTAACACTACCAACACTAGTTCTATTATCCCTGTCACTAGTTCATTTGTAGAAGGTCGGTCTACTGTTATACCACCATTCTTAGTGGTAGTAACTATGCATATTGGGCATGTAGGATGAAAATATATTTACAATCTATAGGACTAGACACTTGGAACGTCACACAGACTGAATATTCTGAACCCACAACTAATTTTGCACAGTGGACTATTGAGCAAAAGACAGTCGCACAAAATAACCCTAAAGCAATGAATATTCTATTTTGTTCACTTGATAGAAATGAATTTAATAGAGTGTCAGTTTGTAAGTCTGCATATGAAATCTGGAAAACTTTGCAAGTTACTCACGAAGGAACAAGAAAATTTAAATAGACCAAAATTTCCATGCTCACAAATCAGTTTCAACTATCTAAAATGAATTCTAATGAGTCTATTTCAGATATGTATAGTAGATTTCAGAACATTATGCATTCTCTAATATCCTTGGGAAAGGAATTTTCAAAAGAAGATCAAGTCAGAAAAATCGTAATTTCTCTTACTCCAGAATGGGATCAAAAGATACTTGCGATCGAAGAGGCAAATGACATCAGTACCTTAAAGATAGAAGAATTAATTGGAAATCTAATGTTGTTTGAAGTCCAAATTATTGAGAGAAAGAGAAAGCAAAGCATCTGAAAAGGAATCGATGGCGTTCAATGCATTGACCGATGGATCAGACTCAAATAGCGATAATGATGAAGAGATAGCCCTTATGACCAAGAATTTTCGGAAATTCCTGAAATACAGAAAGATGAATAATCTCAAGAGAAGAAACTATAAGAACTCTGGAAATCAGAATGTAGTGCCAAATAATATCAAATGTTTCAGCTGTGACGAACCAGGCCATATCAAAAGAGACTGTCCATACCCAGATAGGCAAAACCTTCCTATAAACAATGATTTCACAAAGAAACGAAAACGTGCATTTACTGCTACTCTAGATGACTCAGACTCGTCTTCACGATGATGATCAGAAGATAGATAATTCAAATATGTGTTTTACGGCAGATCACGACTCCGACGAATTCAGAGAAACGGACTCAGAAAAAGGTACACGTTCACAATACATTGGTTGAAATTGCACGCTTAGAATTGGATGCTTGATTGATTGATTTTGAATTGGTGTGTTATTTGTATTTTAAAATTTCTATTTTTATTATTTTTACTATTATTTTATTATTATTATTATTATTATTATTATTATTTATTTTTTAATAGTATCATAATATTTTATGGAATATGCTATAATTCTAGTAATATTCTAGAGATATATATACATTAAAAATAATATATATATATATATATATATATATATTAGAATACTTAAGAGAAATAAATCATGAAAAGTCACAAACATCTATCGACAAGATCCCCACCATGATGTCGACAAGGGTACAGAAATTTGAAATTCAAAATGTTGAATTTCTCTCCAACTTTTCACTTCATTCAATTCTCTAAAAAGTCACCTTTTGACCAGAGAACATGGCCTTTGAGAATCTATTTATTCACTATCTCTTATCACAACTTTTCACTCTCATTTTCAAATTCAAACTCTTTTCTCAAAATTTCAAGCTCTCTACTTTCTACTCTAATGCTTCTTCAAGCAACCCTTCCACAATGAAAATTTCTAGAAAGATAAAAGAGCAACTCTACAATCATCCGGAGGCTATAAAAGCATATATCGACTATGCTAACTATGGAGAAATCCATCCTGGGAAGTTTGCTTTATTTCAAGATTTCTCTATTTATGAAATCAATTCTCTTTTTACAAATAATCAAGTTCTTAGTCTTGTTGATGCTTCTCAAAATGATTTTGTTTGTTATCCAAATCTTGTTAAAATTTTCTATGCAAATCTCAACCATGGATTTTATAATGGAAATGATGATGAAATTTGGAGTTGTGTCAAAGGCACTAGAATCGTTTTAAATTATGATCTTTTGGGTACCATTCTCAATTGCAGAAGAACAAGAATGGATCTTTCTAGTTTTAATATCGATGAAAATGATCGTGAGACATTTCATCACATTTTTGAAGGAAATGATAACTTTGAATTCAAAAATCAAAACTTTCGCCCAAAAGCTAGAATTTTTAATCTTCTTTTACAACATACTTTGACCCCAAGATTGGGGAGTTTTAACAATCCAACTTCAAAATTTTGCAAAGCACTTTTTGCTATTTTTGAAAATTATGATATTAATTGGGCGCAAGTTATTTTGGATGAATTTCGTCCCAAAAATCTTGAAATGGGTTAAAACACTTTGTATCATGGAATCTATCTCACTCGAATTTTTAACTATTTTGGAGTAGATTTCAAAGGAGGATAATTTGTTTCAAGAAAGGTTTTAATCACTCGAACATTTCTCTTATGAAAATTCCTTTTTTCCAACCTTATGAGACTCTTGCCGAAACGGAAAAGCTTTTGGCTCATGAGGAGATGGAAGAGGAGGAAGAGGAAGAGGAAGGGGATGAAATAGATATAGAAGAAGAAGAAGGTGAAACCTCTTTGGAAAGCATTAACTATCCTCCTAATCTAGCCAACAAAACCTTACTCAAAAATCAAAGGACCATTGTCGAGAATCAACGGATTCTTAAATGGTCCGTTAGTAAGAAATTGGATAAAATGTCATCCAAGATGAACAAATTTTTCTCCAAAGTCACAAGAAGCTTGGACTATCTTCATCTTCGTCATCCTCTAACTAGTTCTACCTTTTCATGTCTTGTTGTATTAGTTTTAATGTGTTTTGATTTGAATGTTCGTGTAGTTCTTAATGTTTAATCATTGTATCATTCTATTATGAAATGAAATTGAATTACTTTTCTGTTATCTAGTTTATCCTATCTTCAGAATAAATGTTAGTATATTATATAAATATATATACACACAATTATTCACAAAATCAAAATAAGTCATCAAAATTGATTAACCCCTGTCGACAACCCCCTATTGCCATGTCGACATGTACTGGTCAGAAATGACTTTTCATTTTAAATTTTAAATTTGAATAACTATCTTATGTCTATTCATTTAAAACGAATTTCTACACCTATAAATACCTATTTCTTCCAGAATTCATCAATTATAATTATTTCTTATCTACTTTATCTCTAATTCTTCTCACAAACTCAAATATGGCCAATCCAATTCATAATTTGACCGAGAATCTTGAAGAAACCCTTAATTCTTTCAAGAATATTCTTTCATTCTTCCTAACCAGCGACACTTAGAGTTGAGTCAAATGCAGATGATTAAGGAGCAAGAAAAGCATTTCGATGTGGTATGGTGGATGATTTCCTCCTTGTACAAAGATGATAATGAAGCACATCCTCCTGTCTCTCTCACCGATGATAATGAAAATTGGGATGCCATTAAAGCAGACCCTATATTTGGAGAAGAAGGATGGTGCAAGTTCCTCGTAATGTTTGATTTTATTTGATTGCTTTGTTTGATTTTAATTGATTGCTTGGATTGATTTGATTTGATTTGATTTTGTTGTGGATTGATATTTGGTGTGCAAAACATGTATAAAAACACATTGATATTTATATGATCTTTGATTAGATATCATGTCTATCAGTATAATTATCTCTTAATCTATCTATTATATACTCCATTGAATATTATATTAATGCAGGTATTTATTATGAGAATAAGGGGGAGTTATATGGTTTGGGGTAAGTTTTTGTTGATGACAAAGGGGGAGAAGTATAAAATAGGATAGTTAGGCATAGATTAAGGGGTACTTATTAGTTGTAGGGGGAGTTATTAGGATAGAAGTAATATTTTATAAACAAAGACTGTCATCATCAAAAGAGGGGAGATTGTTAGTCCTGATAAGAAAGTTTTGAGGACAACAACCTTAGAATAAGATTATAAAATATAAATACTAACATTATAGTTTAGATACATATGTATATGCAGGATTTATCCATGCAGGTACCAAGAATGAAGACTGTACAGTATAGAGATTCAAGATAATCAAGATTGAAGACTCATGAGTATCAAGATTATCAAGAGATTCAAGATTTCAATAATAAGTAATTTAATTAGAAATTTTGTTAAAACTCCTAGAAAAGCACCGGTATCTTAAAATCCAATTTATTCGTGGAATGGAATCCACTTTGAGCCTGTTAAAGGGATGGAACCCTAAGTAGGATGGAACCTATGAAAAATCTAGTGGAATATTGTTTTGTATCCGCTAACTTTTATTCAAATGTTTTTACAAATTTATATCTTGTTTTCAAAATGATTTTAAAACCTTCCTTTTAAAAGAATCATAAACTTCTACCCTATTTTTAAATACTTTTAGCCTCAAAATAATCTTTATTTTCAAAATCAAATTATCCTAGGTTTTAAACTATCATTTAATAATAATATATTTAACTTTTAATATTTATACTTATATTTAAATATAAAATTATAGTAAAATTTTATATATGTCAAAATATTATTCTCTATATTTATTTATAGTTAAGTATATTTATAAAGTTTAAAAAATTGTTTTAATATAAGACAGAAGTTATTTTCAAAGAAAAACAAATCACCAAAATACCATAGGCTTGTCGACAACCCCTAGGACCCCTTGTCGACAAGGTAGCAGTTGATTTCAAAATTTTGAATTTCAAAAGAAGTGTCTATTCGTCATATCCTTTCACGAATGGACATGGCTGTTGTTCTACTACAAATAGGGGAAGTTTTAAACAAAATTATGTTCATATTTTCTCGGATTTCACTCCTTTTCTTCTTCCACATTTCTTTATATAAATTTTTACCATTACTCTGCCGAAATCAACATTGAATCTAACTAGATCATTTCTGGTTTGATTCTCTATCACTATCTCAACAAGATCTCAGTGCTATTCAGAGTTATAGGCTTCTTTGCAATAAACTAAGCGATAAAAGGTGTGATTGTAGCCTGTGAAATCAATCAAGCGAGAAAAGGTGTGATTGTGGCCTGTGAAATCAATTGGGTGAACTTGTTGCCTGTAAATCAAGTATCTCTACCCAGAGGATTGTGAATCTGGAGTAGTGTATCTCGTGGCCTTGAAATTGAGGGTGTTAATGTACAAATGATTTTGAAAGGAAATCCGTACTTATGTGCAGGATTGGATGTAGGGTAGCTCTGAACGAGTATAAAATCCGGTGTGTTCTTTCCTTTATTGCTTTTATTTTATTTATGCATCTACGTTTGATTCTGTGATCATATCTACGTCTGAATGTTGCATACATTTGTGTTCAAATTAACATTAATTCAAAAAGATTTAGTAATTCCTTAAAACACTATTCACCCCCCTCTAGTGTTAATTCTAGCCTTAAGATCTGTAATCCGCATTTCTCACAACCTTATGGAGTGCCCTTTGGGTAAACCTCACGGAGAAGAGTACGGTACTGTATAGACTATAGGAATATATAAAATGTGTTACGGGGGACATGGGTAATGCCTTAATGTTATTTTAATATTTTACTTTACTATGGACATATTATAATAGCGTATTGTACTACATAGTAGATAGTTTAAAGATCCTTAGGAGTTGGTAGTCCTAAACATCTCTTAAGTTATTGCACTCACCTTAATGCTGTATAGAAGATGTCAAACCCCGTAACCATCTCTAACGCCATCGCACTCATATTTATTTACAGTTGATTTAACTTACATAAGATCTTTTAGTTCTGACTCGAGTGTTTTGTCTTTTCATTGTGCTCGAGTCAGCCTGAGCATTTCAGGGTTGAAGACTACTTCTAGAGGAGGAAGACGAAGATTCTGTTTATTATTTATTATTATTTATTCCACTGCATCATGTCGTTCCACTGCTGTAACAACCCAATATTTTGAAATTAATTTTAATTGAATTTATTTCACTTTGAAAATGTTTTATAACTTATTTTACTTAAAATTTTGTTAAAATTATTTTTAAAGTGAAGTAGAAATTTTTCTAGAGTTAATGGTAATTTTTTTGTAATTTTCATGCCCTGTTTTCATTTTTTAAACAATTTCTTTAGTTCTTTTTCTATTTTTCTCCAATTTAATTATTTATTTTTATTTTAGAAATGATAAATAAATGATTTTATTTCAAATTTTTGCTTTATAATATTTTTAAAATGAAGTGGATATTTTTCCAAGGCTAGTGATGATTTATTTGTAATTTCTAGACACTGTTTTGGATTTTTAAGCAATATCTTTTATTCTTTTTATATTTTCTTTAAAATTTATTATTTATTTTCATATTATTTCACTTGGTTTCCGTTTTAAAAAGTATTTGCTGAATTTATTTTTTGTTTTATTCATTTTAAAAGAAATAGCAATTTGAAGAGGCAAAGACTCATCCTTTTCTTTTGACTTTTCAATTTCTAGACTTTTCAAATTTCATAACTCTTCATTAATTTTTGGTTTGGCCATGAAAATTTTGTTTCCTAGCCGTGTATTCATTTAATTTTCACACAAAAAAAATATTACCTTCATTCTTATTTATGGCATGAGAGAAACTTGGTAATGGCTTCACCTCTTTATTCTTTTTTTTCTTATTTTTCTAAGTGTTTTGCCTTGTCTTCTTTGCTAGTTTTCTCAGCGTCTCCTACATAGCCACGGCCACCACCTCCTACACCTCCTCTCTGCCATCACCACCAGCTACTCCTTTGGTCTTGACCAAGGACGAGCCATCCATGGTGATCAAACCCCTCAAAAATGCAACCTAAAGCTTGAAACCATGCTAGTTTGACCCTCCTTGCCTCATCTACTTCAACCACCACCCTAACCACCACCTAGGCCGCCACCACTTCACTGACCTAACCGCCACGCACCCCTCCAGCCACTGTCCGGTCATGGTGCACCCACAGGCTGAGCCCACTCCCCATGACCGAACCACTTTGATGACCAAAACTCCACTACATTGCCTAAAACTCTTCACATTCTCATGTATAAACTCCTCCCCATGTTTATGCCTTAAACTCGAGCCATGCTATGTCAATACCCGGGCCAAAACATGTCCAAACCTGACCATATGCAACCCCTAGGCCATGCATAACATATGAGAAAGCCAGGTAAAAGATTTAACATTCAAATCTCTTTTCATTTAAAAGTTATTTCATTTTAAAGTGGTATTGAATTTTAATTTGTTTTGATTTTTGTTTTGGGTCGTAACACAAGAGTTGTAGCATTGGATCTCGCTCTCCACTCAAAGTCCGTACTTTTGTCATCGTGCTTTTGTTCCGTTCTGTCTTTAGCTTTATTATCTCCAGCGTTTAGAGGTGAGTAAGTCTCACACGACACTATATACTTATGCAAATGTGAAGCAACAACATTTGAATGTGTAGAATTATAAATGATGCTATAACTGCCTGTGATTATTTGTATATGATATTAAACCTGTTAAATTACATGTCATATAACCAGTTACTGTTGTATAATGTTAAAATGCTCACTTATATCTGTTTACCACACTGCAAGTTCCCTATCATATTAGAAATCACTATGGGTTGAAATGATACATACCCGAACGGACTTTAGAATAGGGAAAAATCGTTATGAGCTGAAATGATAGGCCTCAACGGTTTTTAATTATTTATTTTGACTTGGGACTGCGGGTTTGAAATGATAGAACCTGGATTTTTATTTGTAAACTGCGGATTGAAATGATATATATCCGTATCACTTGACCTAGGTTAGAAAACTATATACAAGCCCGTGGTTATTTTTACGAAATTTTCTGGAATTTTTAAGAAATTTTAAAAGTGTATATATATGAAAAATTGATTTAAATTGGATTTCTAAATATTAAATATAGAAATTGGGAATTTTATATAAGTTAAAAATGTTGAAAAAATGAATAGTTACATTGAATTTTGAAATATAACTTAAGTGGAAAATTTGAATTTTGTTAAATAAAAATTTAGTTATATAAATAAATATGGAAATTAAATTTTAATTGACAAAAAAGGGAAAAAAATATTAAGTGTTAAGTTGTTTATTTAAAAACGTGAAGAATTGGAAACTTTTACACTTGAATTTATTAAGTAATTTGTTGAAATTGGATTTAATTATAAGGATTTACTTTATAAAATAATATGTTAAATGATATGTTAATGAACATTTTAAATGTTAAATTATGATTTTGACAATGTTTAAAGGGTTTAAAATGAAGTTTATTAATTGATGGAAATACACTAAAATCTGAAAATCTCTTTTAATAGCATTCAGAAGTGCTATGATTTCTGGAAATGAACTAAAAGGCTAATAAAAGAGCTATTACAACATTTCTAAAATGCCGTAGTTGTTGTAGTTGAACTAATAGGCTAAAACTTAACTCAGGTATATTATAGCATTTCTGTAAATGCTGTAGTGGGCTGGTATCTTTGTAGAAATGAATTAAAACCCTTGTTTTGAAACCTGAGCTATTACAGCATTTCGGAAAATGCCGTGTTTGCTGTTTTGAAATAAAATTTAACTAAAACTGAGTTTTAGCAGTAGTTTTTAAGTGTTGTCTTTGCTGAATTAAAATGTTTTCAAGTGTAACTTATAGCAGCTTTTCTGAATGCTGCGAAAGGTTGAAATTTTAAATAATTATGGGTTTTGACTTAGTAAATGAGCTCAGAATGACTTTAAAACTTTGGAATTTGACTACTTGACTTGGAAGAATAATAACTTCACTTTAAAATGAGTAAAAAGAATAAATTTAATTGGAAAATGAATCATTTTAAAAGATGATTTGAATTGAAATAAATAAATGTTATCTTTGAATTTAAAAAGGGTATTTAAATTGGATATTTGGATTTGAATTCAAATAATGATTCGAAAAGGGAGTTTTGAAAGATATGATATTTCGATATTGAAATTTTTTGGAAATGATTTGATCTTTATTTTGATAAAGATTTGGATTTGAATCGATATTTATTTTGAAGTATAAAATATTGTTTTAAAAGTTGTAACCACGTGTTATAATATCGATTGGTTGGCAAAGAGACCGGGATCGGATATGGACATACTCTCTGTCGATACCGAAAACCACTTTGACAACCGTATACGTGGTGGAGATTCCAGAATGAAGTAGGATGGTGGCGACGTTCTTGAGGTATATTACGTGGACTCGACTCCCGTGAGTTGGCATAAGGTGTCAAAAACAGGAGCAGTCTCGGGCCAAAAGGGGTAGCTCCTCTGGTCGAACGCATTTCTTCGATACCATTCTATTACTTGTGATTGTTTGGTGGCCACCCTCGGATTTGGGAATGTGTTCTGAGGTGGGCGTATGTGGTTGCTGCATCACACCCAGCCCAGGTATCGTAATTGGTATATCTACCCTGGCATTGCCTTGTGTGTCGTGTCACCTACCCTATCCAGCCTTTACTACGAGTTTGTTTTCTCCCGTAGCCCATGTGTATCTTCTCGTAGTCTCCCGATCAGGATATGTGCAGATATTGGATGGACTACTGGGACTATTACGTGTTAAGGTGGAAAATGTAAAGCCTTAACGCTATTTAAAAGTATGTTTATTTTACTGTTAGACATTATTATAATAGCGCAATATACTTCAGTAAATAGTTTAACGGATCCTTAGAGGATGGGCGGTCCCAAGAATCTTCTAAGCTACTTGTACCTTTACTACGGTTCACTTGAGTTGGTTTACATTGGATAAGAATGTATGTCCTGACTCGAGTGTTTGTGCTTTATTTACGCTCGGGTCAGGCCGAGTTATTCATAGATTTGGATTTCCACTCTCTGGAGGTCTGTAATCACTGGATATTATCAGCTTATCTAGTTATCCATATTTCAGTTCTGTTGTTCTGTTGTCAGCTTTGTATTTGTGGACTTCTTTGTATTTGGGATTTTATGTTGTATCTGTTTTCAGACTGATATTATGTATTTGGTTTTGAGACTTTGTGATAGTAGCTTCATGAACTACTATGGAATTTTATTTTCCGCTGTGAGATATTCTGATGTTCTGTGTCTGTGATTTTGTGATTTTATTTTTGTTTGCTCCAAATTTTTACTACAATCTGTTATTTTGTACTATTCAAGTCCGACATATGTGGATTATTGTCAATTTGAAGGGTGGAAAATAGCAGGTCGTTACAAATGCATTTATTTATTATTTATTCTTGCTGTATGTAACTCTGATCTGTATTATAAAAGTAAAATCAACTTATTTGTAAACAGCTTCATCAATTTTTTATTTGATTATTATATTTTTTTATTCCACTATGAGATTCTATATTTGTTTTTTCTTTCTCCGCTTTTTTTATTTACCCCATAACAATCTGCCCTTTTGAATGGTTTGAGTCTAACGTGTGTGTCTGCTTAAAATGTCCAAAAAGACAGGTCGTTACAAAGATAATAAATCTGTTAACAAAATGTATGTTATCTATTTCTTTATAAAGAATAAGAGAAAACTTGGTTTCTGAATTTGAAAAGATAAAAACTGGTTAATTACAAAGTATTAAGCAATTAATGATAAAAAGTAAAATTCCTAATCAATATCAATATATGTACGTGTTGTAGGATCGATTTCACCCTAGAGGGGGGGGGGTGAATAGGGTGATAGTGTAAATTATAAAAATTAATCGCGGAAGCTTATCAATTAATTTCAATTCAGATCACAGAATAGCAGCACAGATATCGCAGAATATAAATAACAGAATAAAACAGAACAACACAGAATTTACCCAGCTTCGGCAAAACCCTGCCTACGTGCTGCCCCCAAGGTTTCTACTAGAAATTAGATAGTCCCTCGCTTACACACGTAAACTCGCTATACCCGCTATTGACTAATCTAACTCTACGCTCAAAACCCTGACCACAACTCAACCACCGAGTTGCGAATTCCCAAACTACACACCGTAGTTTGTCCCCTAGTCACACGACTAGAAAATTAAAAACGGTTTAAAAAAGAAAATACAAAACAAAACAAAATAAAATAAAATAGCCCTATTTCAAAAATAAAACCCTTATTATAATTTTAAAAACCCCAAACTAAATTAAGGCCGGCCCAATTATTCTTTCTCTATATTTTTATCGCCCCCGTTCCTTTGTTTGTGATGGCGGCTCTTATTTCTTCGTTCGTTCTTCTACACAAACGAATTAGGGCTTGCGTCTTCGTTCTTTGATCTGAAAATTATGAGAGGCGGCTTTGTTTCGATGCTCTTTAATTTTGGCTATTGCTTGATCTTCGTTGCCCTGGAATTCATGGGTCCGCTTTCTCGTGGTACTGTGATTTAGGGTTTATGGATTTGGGGCTTTGATCCCTTGAATGCTCTGATTTGCGAATTAGGGTTGAGATGATTATCAGCTTGGCTTGGCTTCGCTTTGGTGAGTTCGGTTTCGCTTCAGGTAAATTTTTTAGCTCTGTTCCTCTTCGATTTTCGTATTCGAACTCACACCTTTATGCCGATGATGATCTGGGGCTTTTATAGGATTCGTTACCGTTTGATTTCGTTCGTCTGATTGTTTCAAAATTATTGCTTTGGCCGTTTGATATTTGTTGAACGATGATGATTTATTTGACTTTGTCAATTTCGTATTATCGTTGCTTGGTTGACACGGTTTCGAAGTGATATCGTGGTCATCACGATTTTGACTTTGATTAGAAACACGGCATTGATTTCCTTGATTTCCCGTGACTTTCTCTTTGACTTTGGCATGTTCGAACTTGATTATCACTTGACGTTGAACTCGGTCGATCATGTTTACTCCAGCCATTTGATTTGAACTTGTAAATTCTTGACTTTGTTTTTTTTTTTTAAAAAAAACTGTTATATGACTTTGCTGTGTAGTCTGCACATATTGATTCCATTCATGTTGATTGTTTGCTTCATGTACCCTTGGTGCTTGTATTTGTATTTGGTCGACACTTGCATCATTATCTGTTGTGACATCCATGTGCATCTGTTTTGTCTTTGGTGATGCTTCACCTGTTATGTCTGTAACTTGTAGCTGGACTTGTGCACCTTGTTTCATATTTAAGACTTGAGTCTTTGTGGTCTGGTTGCATGTTCATTTGTACTGATTCATCAGTTCATATTGAACTGTTTCATGTCATGTTCACTTGCACACTCGAGTTTGTAATCTCTGATTCATGTTGGTTGTAGTGTTGTATTTGTTCTCCTGCATGTAGTCAGTTGTAACTATGTTGGACTTTACTCTGGTTAGCATTTGCACATTTGAATTTGTAATCTCTGATTCATGTTGTGTTGGAACTGGATTAGTGCAGTTTTCACTCTAGTTTGTAACTGCAGCCATGTTTCATTTTGAGTTGCAGTGTTGGTCTGACTTGCTTGAGTTTCACTGCCATAAGTCGTGCATGTGTGTTTATTTGTGTCCACTGATGCTTCGAGTCTGCAACTTGATTGATGCTGTACATATTGCTGTTATGCAGTAATCGAGTTTCACTTGCATTGCCGAGTTATTCTGATGCATCCTTCATGCATTCCCTTGATAATCATGTGCCACTGCATCACACTGTTGCAAGTGTTTCTGTTGAGCATGATTTGTCATCTCTGGTATTTCATGTTGGCCATGTTCTTCACTGTTTATATTGTTTGCATTGTTGTTTGTCTCTATGCTTGATGTCTACATGCATGTGGTCTTGCTGCAGTTTGGTCTCATATTCATTCTTTGATCATGTTGGCTATTTGGTCGAGTTCATTTGAGTCAGTGGAGTTGTTTCATTGTATATATCACTGGTTCATTCCATTGTTTCATGCATGTGACATTGGTGCATTGTCGTGAGAACTTTGTAGTTGCTTCTGTGCCTTCGGTCATGTTGCCTTGTGTTGAATCCAGTTTCAAAACTCGGATTTGACCTTGTGCTTGTGTCGTGATTTTCAATGTTATTGCACGTGAGTTGAACCCGGTTTTTCATTTGGGTTTGACCTGTGCTCGCCTGTCCCTGTAAATCAATCAAGTGTATATATCGGCGTGCACGGCCTTGTGCCATATACAGTAATACACTGTGTATGTCACAAGTTGTTCGTGTATGATGAATTCAAATTTAAATGATGACGAACAACCCAAATAACTGAGGCAAATCATATTTTCAAAATCCATCTTTTATTTTATATTGCAAAAATATCTCTTTTTCAATTTTACTGCGTTCGTGAATATTTTTGCAGATTTCTCAGATGCTGGATTCATACTGGAATGCAGTTGAAGATAAATACGAGTGTGAGTGATATGTAGTGAGGTGAATTGTAAATGTGAAATGTGATGTAATTGTAATCAAAGTTGTATAGTTATAGTGAGAGCTTGAAATTGTACTATTCAAAGATGTAATAAATATTTGTTTGAATAAAATATTCGTTTGAATTCAAATTCCGTGTTATTTATTTTATTCAGCAAATATTTATTTAATCTGTGAAAATAAATAGTATATTATCAAATACATTTAAACGAATGTATATATGTTTATTATCATCAAACAAAAATCATATAAGCGCATATTCAACAATCTTCCCCTTTTGATGATAACAAACATATATTTAAGATTTTGAATATGTTAAATGTATTTGATCATTGATATATTCTAATTGCTCCCCCTATTTAAATGCTTCCTCTCTATACGATGCTCCTCCTACATATATGCATACAAATAAAAATATGCAAATGATTCTAGATGCAAATAGAAAATTATTTGACCTCTGCTTGATTTTATTTGACAAAATCTTAACTTTTCTCTCCCCCTTTTGTTATCAGCAAAAGAATAATAGTGTTAGAGAAAATAGAGAAAAAATAATCGATATCAATCCAACATTAAAACTCAATTGAATATAAATATCAAATTTCAATAAAAAATCAAACAAAAATCATAAATATTTTGTTAGGTGCATATTCCACTTTTAGAATGATGGAGATGATGTCATCATATAAAACCATACAGTTGTGTCTATTTGTGGTATTTTTATATCAGGAATTTGAATATCTACTAACCATGCATAACCGTTAGGACTTCTAAATGAGATTAGTAGTATTCCAAATTTATTTTTAAAAAAATGAATTCAAGTATCTTCTAACCACGCATCACCGTGAGGACTTTTAAATGGGATTAGAATCAACTTGTTTATTTTACAAATCAACTTTTGATATGCGTTCCATACATGCATAACCGCGAGGACTTTTAAATGAGCATGGAAGCACATAACAAATTCCAAGTAATTCACCCATGCATAACCGTGAGGACTTTTAAATGAGAGTGAATACTTTGGTATTTATTTATTATTATTATTAATTAGTTTTTTTAAAAAAAAAAATGTGAAAATGAAAAACGAACGATTCCTGTTTAAAGTACCACATATTGACAAACTATATAGAATTTTGATGAGTGATGGTCGTTAGAAATATGATAGATATAGAGATGGTCATGGAATTTTTACCAACAAACAGTTTTATAACTCTTGTTTAAATTTCTAAAGAAATTTATTAATTATACCGTCTCGAGTTATATAATCAATATCAACACTCATCACTTTTTCAATCACTATTTTTCTTTTCGATAATCATTTGGGAGTCAGATTAGTCATAATAGTCATTTAAAATCAAATTCAAAAATAATTATGAAATTAATTTTTCAAAAATGAATCATCTGAAAATATGGTCAAAAATTATTTTCTCCAGGGGGTTTTTAAAAGAAAATTTTCTGCTATTTGAAAATTATTTGAAATGAAGAATATGCAGATATTTTCTTTAAAAAAACGATGCAGTTATTAAATGTCTCAACAAAAATCACGTTTCACCAGTAATTTTTTTATCAACTAGATTACCAGTGTAATCTGCATCTGAATTTCTCTTTCACTCAAAATTATCATCAATTGAATTTTATAGACCAAAACATGAAGTGATCACCAAAAATTTCAAACTCAATTTTTACAGCATTTTAAATGACATTCTTTTGAAGTTGAATTGAAGCCGTGTAAATAATAAAAAACCATGAATAAAGAGTTAGCCAAATGTATTATCAACAATCAGTGAATTTTCTAAAACCAAAACACCATCATTTTTTCAATTTAATCTGTGTGAAGTATTTCAAGAATTTGTAGTGTTTTTGGCATATAAAATATAATTGGCCAACCATGTTTAATAAGTCAAAGTCAAAATCACCATCTTTTCATCATCTCATTATTGGCTGATTTTAATTCAGAATATGGTGCAGATTATCACATTTAATATATCGTTTAAAACATACCATTACCTGTTTTACCTTTACGATATTTTTCGATGTTGTCTATTGTGATTCTGTCACCTTTATACTAGGCTAAGGAACTTAGCTTTGTCGTCCGTTGCGTTTCTGGAACAGACAAAATCCAAAGGACACTATTGTTGTTCCTTAGCCTGCCACCACACCTACACGATGGAAGATTTATGTGACCTATTTGTTTTTATAGGTCCATGATTGTTAGTGGTAGAAAATTTTGAAAAATAATTTTGTGTAGACCCAAAACTATTTATAATTGTTTCCTTTGGCACCCAAATTTGTTTAACTTTGAGAGATTTTATATTTGTGCCTTTTGGAACCCAAATTGGTATAGTTTTCACATGTTTGGGTCTATACCGACAATTATTGTGATTGTGTCCATATTTTCTACAAATTGTGCACATTAAATTTTCTCGATTAATCTCGTTTCTAACATTTTTAGAATGACTATATCCAAGTCCTTGTCTAACCGTATTAATAGTTTGCTTTCCTAATAGCATATTCAACGATTTTTCACTTTTTGAAAATTTATCCAAAGTCGTTGACAATTGTTGGACTTGTGATTTGAGAGATTCATTTTCGTTTAACAACTGTGTGCACTTTTTAATAGAATTCTCTCTCCTAGTATTTTCATTCTCCTTTAAAATCAGAATTTCATTTTCAAGTGATTTTATATTGATTTCTGATTTTTTAATTTCCTTTTCAAATGTTGGACACTTATCACACTTAGGGATCCTACTTTGATAGGTTTTAACTAATTGATCAAGTTGTTTATTACATTCTATCAAAGTATCTTTTTGAGATTCAAGTTTGGCGTATTTTTCCCTAAGTCGTTCAAAACAACCGTTTACTTCATGAAAATATATAAGCAACTCAGAATGGGTAAGTTTTGATACCTCACTTGGCTCGTCATCGTCACTGTCAGTTGTATCACCTCGAAGACACAATTCTGCCTTTTCGCTTTCACTGCCAGTGCTTTGATCATTCTCGTCTATTTAATCCCAAGTGGCTGCAAAACTTTTCTTTTTCTGTTTCTTTCCATGGCTGGATTTAATTTGTGGACAATCGGGCTTGATATGGCCGGGTTTGTTGCAATTATAACAAATAAACTTTTGTTCTTCCGAGTAGTCTAGTGCTTTGGCTATTCTGCTTTTTGCTTTTTGAATTCGAGCTGAGTTACCATGTTTTTGATTCCATTTTTTGAATTTCCTTATCAACAGCTCCAATTCTGCTGCTCCATCATCTTCATCGTTATCATCATCACTTTTGGTTGTTCCTTTGAGAGCTATTGATTTCTTTTGAGTTTCACCTCCTTCACGCTCTTCTTTGAATTTCATTTCTAGCTCATAAGTGGTGAGATTTCCGATGAGTTCTTCAACTTTAAGTTGTTTTAAATCTTTCGATTCTTGTATGGCAGTTACTTTTGCTTCAAAGCTTCGTGGAAGGACTCTGAGGATTTTTCGGACTATTTCTAGTTCGGTGTATGTTTTTCCGAGAGCTTTTGATTTGTATACGATATTGGAGAGTCGTCCGTACATCTCTTTGACATTTTCTTCCTTCGCCATTTTGAAGTTCTCGTATTCGCTGCTTAGCATTGCAAGGCGAGATTCTTTGACTTGAGATGTTCCTTCGTGGGTCACTTCTAGTATGTGCCATATTTCCTGCGCAGTTAGACAATGTGAGACACGATTAAATTCAAATTGATCCAATGAACAGATAATAGAATTCATAGCTTTGGCATTAGTATTCTGTAATTTATTTTCTAGTTCTGTCCATTGTTCCTTTGGTTTCTCTATTTCCTGATTATCTACAGTTATAGTTGGTATTCTATAACCTGTCTCAACAATATTCCAAGCGTCAATGGTTTTCAGAAAAATTTGCATTCTATTTTTCCAATAAGCATATTCACCATTAAACATTGGTGGTCTAACTATGGATTGACCTTCTGCAAAAGCATTATTAAAAGAAGCCATTTTAAAAATTCAAATTTTTAAAATAAAAACCGATTTTTTTGAAACACGAATTTTTAAAACAAAAATTGATTTTTGTAAAATCAAATTTTAAAAAAAAAACGGCTTTTGTTCCTAGCTCTGATACCACTTGTAGGATCGATTTCACCCTAGAGGGGGGGGGGTGAATAGGGTGATAGTGTAAATTATAAAAATTAATCGCGGAAGCTTATCAATTAATTTCAATTCAGATCACAGAATAGCAGCACAGATATCGCAGAATATAAATAACAGAATAAAACAGAACAACACAGAATTTACCCAGCTTCGGCAAAACCCTGCCTACGTGCTGCCCCCAAGGTTTCTACTAGAAATTAGATAGTCCCTCGCTTACACACGTAAACTCGCTATACCCGCTATTGACTAATCTAACTCTACGCTCAAAACCCTGACCACAACTCAACCACCGAGTTGCGAATTCCCAAACTACACACCGTAGTTTGTCCCCTAGTCACACTACTAGAAAATTAAAAACGGTTTAAAAAAGAAAATACAAAACAAAACAAAATAAAATAAAATAGCCCTATTTCAAAAATAAAACCCTTATTATAATTTTAAAAACCCCAAACTAAATTAAGGCCGGCCCAATTATTCTTTCTCTATATTTTTATCGCCCCCGTTCCTTTGTTTGTGATGGCGGCTCTTATTTCTTCGTTCGTTCTTCTACACAAACGAATTAGGGCTTGCGTCTTCGTTCTTTGATCTGAAAATTATGAGAGGCGGCTTTGTTTCGATGCTCTTTAATTTTGGCTATTGCTTGATCTTCGTTGCCCTGGAATTCATGGGTCCGCTTTCTCGTGGTACTGTGATTTAGGGTTTATGGATTTGGGGCTTTGATCCCTTGAATGCTCTGATTTGCGAATTAGGGTTGAGATGATTATCAGCTTGGCTTGGCTTCGCTTTGGTGAGTTCGGTTTCGCTTCAGGTAAATTTTTTAGCTCTGTTCCTCTTCGATTTTCGTATTCGAACTCACACCTTTATGCCGATGATGATCTGGGGCTTTTATAGGATTCGTTACCCTTTGATTTCGTTCGTCTGATTGTTTCAAAATTATTGCTTTGGCCGTTTGATATTTGTTGAACGATGATGATTTATTTGACTTTGTCAATTTCGTATTATCGTTGCTTGGTTGACACGGTTTCGAAGTGATATCGTGGTCATCACGATTTTGACTTTGATTAGAAACACGGCATTGATTTCCTTGATTTCCCGTGACTTTCTCTTTGACTTTGGCATGTTCGAACTTGATTATCACTTGACGTTGAACTCGGTCGATCATGTTTACTCCAGCCATTTGATTTGAACTTGTAAATTCTTGACTTTGTTTTTTTTTTTAAAAAAAAACTGTTATATGACTTTGCTGTGTAGTCTGCACATATTGATTCCATTCATGTTGATTGTTTGCTTCATGTACCCTTGGTGCTTGTATTTGTATTTGGTCGACACTTGCATCATTATCTGTTGTGACATCCATGTGCATCTGTTGTGTCTTTGGTGATGCTTCACCTGTTATGTCTGTAACTTGTAGCTGGACTTGTGCACCTTGTTTCATATTTAAGACTTGAGTCTTTGTGGTCTGGTTGCATGTTCATTTGTACTGATTCATCAGTTCATATTGAACTGTTTCATGTCATGTTCACTTGCACACTCGAGTTTGTAATCTCTGATTCATGTTGGTTGTAGTGTTGTATTTGTTCTCCTGCATGTAGTCAGTTGTAACTATGTTGGACTTTACTCTGGTTAGCATTTGCACATTTGAATTTGTAATCTCTGATTCATGTTGTGTTGGAACTGGATTAGTGCAGTTTTCACTCTAGTTTGTAACTGCAGCCATGTTTCATTTTGAGTTGCAGTGTTGGTCTGACTTGCTTGAGTTTCACTGCCATAAGTCGTGCATGTGTGTTTATTTGTGTCCACTGATGCTTCGAGTCTGCAACTTGATTGATGCTGTACATATTGCTGTTATGCAGTAATCGAGTTTCACTTGCATTGCCGAGTTATTCTGATGCATCCTTCATGCATTCCCTTGATAATCATGTGCCACTGCATCACACTGTTGCAAGTGTTTCTGTTGAGCATGATTTGTCATCTCTGGTATTTCATGTTGGCCATGTTCTTCACTGTTTATATTGTTTGCATTGTTGTTTGTCTCTATGCTTGATGTCTACATGCATGTGGTCTTGCTGCAGTTTGGTCTCATATTCATTCTTTGATCATGTTGGCTATTTGGTCGAGTTCATTTGAGTCAGTGGAGTTGTTTCATTGTATATAT
Source organism: Allium cepa (assembly GCA_030765085.1). Taxonomy (NCBI): domain Eukaryota; kingdom Viridiplantae; phylum Streptophyta; class Magnoliopsida; order Asparagales; family Amaryllidaceae; genus Allium; species Allium cepa. The sequence goes on along the minus strand of CM060935.1, from coordinate 53,187,760 downwards.
CACTGGTTCATTCCATTGTTTCATGCATGTGACATTGGTGCATTGTCGTGAGAACTTTGTAGTTGCTTCTGTGCCTTCGGTCATGTTGCCTTGTGTTGAATCCAGTTTCAAAACTCGGATTTGACCTTGTGCTTGTGTCGTGATTTTCAATGTTATTGCACGTGAGTTGAACCCGGTTTTTCATTTGGGTTTGACCTGTGCTCGCCTGTCCCTGTAAATCAATCAAGTGTATATATCGGCGTGCACGGCCTTGTGCCATATACAGTAATACACTGTGTATGTCACAAGTTGTTCGTGTATGATGAATTCAAATTTAAATGATGACGAACAACCCAAATAACTGAGGCAAATCATATTTTCAAAATCCATCTTTTATTTTATATTGCAAAAATATCTCTTTTTCAATTTTACTGCGTTCGTGAATATTTTTGCAGATTTCTCAGATGCTGGATTCATACTGGAATGCAGTTGAAGATAAATACGAGTGTGAGTGATATGTAGTGAGGTGAATTGTAAATGTGAAATGTGATGTAATTGTAATCAAAGTTGTATAGTTATAGTGAGAGCTTGAAATTGTACTATTCAAAGATGTAATAAATATTTGTTTGAATAAAATATTCGTTTGAATTCAAATTCCGTGTTATTTATTTTATTCAGCAAATATTTATTTAATCTGTGAAAATAAATAGTATATTATCAAATACATTTAAACGAATGTATATATGTTTATTATCATCAAACAAAAATCATATAAGCGCATATTCAACACGTGTGTGTATTTACGTTTAAATATTAATCCATGGTTCCATACAATGGTTAATTATATATACACACACACACACATACGCATACACATATACATACATATGTACATATATGTGTGTTTGTGTGTGCATGTATATGTATATGTATATGTATATATATGTAGGATATCAATAAATGATATTAGTTTGAATTATAAGCAATGACATTGATTTGAATTATAATTGATGACATTATTTTAAATTATAATCCATTGTTTGAATCATAATTAAAGACATTGGTTTAAATTATAAACAGTTGATTTGAATTATAATTGGTGACATTAATTTGAGTAATATAAATGTTTTTATAATAAAGTAAAAGGAAAAGAGTTTCGTATATATGTAAGGGTAAGGGATATGTAAAGAAATAGTTTTTCTAAGCTTGGACTTCACTTAACTTCCACCTATAAAATACATAGCCAAGCTCTATTTTTTCGTTAAAAAAAATCCCTAGCCTCTATCTATTTCTTCTTCTCCTTCTTCCTCAAACACTAAAACAAATTCTTGAAATAAATAGAAATCCCATCCTCAAATAAAGCAGAGAATTAAATTAAAGAGAAGGAAGGCAAAATCAAATTAAAGCGGAAAACCTTAAAAATTCTATCGAGAAATTTCTCCAAATTGCATTCCAAGGTGAGTGGATTTATTATGATGTGTTATGATGTAGAAGCAATTGGATTTCTTTTATATATATATATATATATATATATATATATATATATATATATATATATATATATAATTAAAAATATGATTTGTAATCCGAATCAATGATTTTCAATAGATAATTGTTATGAAATGTACGAATTGGAAAACCCTAGGAATGTATTTAAATATTATAATTATTGGAACTTAGGAGGGAAAGGTAAATTAAATTGAAACTACTTTAGTTCTGTAGATCTTGTTCTTATATGATAAGTTGAATTGATGTTAATGAATTATTATTTAGTTGAATACACACTTTAAAATTTACCTAGAATTATTCTATTAACCTTGAAATATATAGAGATTATTGTCAAGAATATACATGAGTAATTGATTGACATGTTACATACAATCATTGGGATAAACAAGCTGAAATTATGTATAAATAAAAATAGAAATTATAACTAAAATACGACTAAAGATAAACTCTTACATCTATTAATCGAAATCACGAAGGAGACGATCAAAAAAAGTAAGATAACATACTTGGAAATATCACTTCAGACGTTTGAACTGCTGACCTGACGTTTGAATTTTAAATAATACGAAATTGAAAGGAATTAGTTCGAATATAGCAGGATTCATATGTTTGGACTTATATTCAAACATGTAGTCAAAATTTTCTACAAGATTTCAGATGGTTAAATTAAAATAAATGCTTGAATGCCTGAGAAGAAGCCGAGCTCGATCCTGAACTAGGTGTAGGCTAGGTAGGGTAGATCAACAAACTTGTTATCACGTCTTCAACTTTCGGCATCCATGGAACTGAATGGAGTCATGCAACGAGATGAAATAGCATCACACTTTATAACTTCCTAGGTTCACACTCCATGAAGTTATATGGCATGGCACTCGACATGGCACGTGGTTCTATCATGATTAGATACCATGGAGCATATGAGCACGAATGAGGAGGTTACTAGATGCTTTTAATGTAAGTGGGCATTGGCATTTTTAAGTATACTCAATGCAAGTGCATAGTTATGAAAAATAACGCGAGGTTACTCAGTGCTTTTGGTGCATAGCGGACCTAGGCAATGTGATGCATGCCCGGTATGTTGCACAAAGAATAAGACATCGGGCACTAACGGGAGGTTACTTGATGCTTTGGGGGAAAGTGGGCCTAGGCATTGTGATGTATGCTCTAGTATTATGCAGAGGATAATGAATGTTAACTCAATGCATTCAGGGATATATGGGCATATGGATTGTGAGGTATATTCAACAGGATACGTTGGCGATCGGGATCGCATATTCGATATTCGTATTGGTGACTGTCTACTAAGTATATTCATTTAGTGGCTCATTATTAAGCCATTTTATTCAATGTCACTTAGGGTGGCTCTTACACTTGGTATCATGTTGTTTCGCCTTAGTATGTACGTTGCTAGTTACCTATACATAGTCCATGAATACAAATAAAATCCTAGGTCATGTAGATTGTAAAGGGAATATATTTACTTGTGAACACCATAGACTAGTAATACAACTCGTTTACCAAAACTTGGCCGGCACCTTCCATTTATCCCTCTTTATACTTATTACTATAGGTCAAGGTCATCAGTGAAATAACCAGGATAAGGTGCATGAAGAAGGTGACATTGTGCTTTGGAGATATATCCACTTTCCTATGTATCTTATTTATTAGTCAAGCTTATGTATACTTTTATTTAGATACACTATTTGGAAACTTCTTTTATGGACTATTATTTTGAAACGGTAATAAATTTGGAATATTTTCGGTGGTTGTAACTCAAAAAATATCATAAGCAAGAAGGCAGACTGATCAAGTTTTCTTAACCTAACCCAAATCAGTCTAGGTCGACTCGGGTCTAGGTTAGCCTACAAACCAACTAAGGCTAGGGGTAGGCTGATTGAGCTTCTACACCTGATGTTGACCCAAATCTAGGCTTGACCCCTCTCGGCCCCTCTATTCAATTGCACATCAAGCGAGCTACCAACCGAGGCATCACACACCAATAGCCGTCTTGCTAATCGAAGCGAGGCATAAGCATAGAAAGTAACCATCTTAGAAAATATCTCAAACACAGTCTTCGAAAAACATTACGTTATCAAATACAAAGTATATAGAAATACCACTCATAGTATGATAAAATAAATACTAAATACCGATAGATACACAATTACATAGAGAGTAGATAAGGGATAAGCAACTCCTGTGATGAGCTTGCTTCTCCCCGTACTGAGATTAGGCCAATCACCTGCTATCCTGTCCTCCTATGGTAGCGAAAGAAAGGAAAAAGGGCGGGTCAAACAATAGTCTGGTGAATGAGTACATATTTAATATATGGTGATCTTGTGCGATTAACTTTATTCCTACTTTATGTGACATAGGGTGTCCTACAAATACTCATGTATATCTAGGGTCCTTTACTTAAAGGTCTTTATTTAGTACACACCTAGACTACAGCTTATGTAGGCTTCTACAAGGATCGAACTACAGATCGAACTTCAACAACTAACAATCAGCCACCACTCCAAGAGCTACTCAATATGGAAACACTGTTACCCAAGCTACTCAATATAGGAACACCGCTAATAGAGCTACTCAATAAAGGAACATCCTGCAACTCTCCCATATGGGACTGCATCTCATTATGCCTATACGTAACTATCACACGTAGGTTTCCCTACAATTACAACATGGGAACAAATTTCTTACAACTATGACTATACGTAACCCAACTTCGCAACAAGGTGGAGCCTGGAATGCCGACTCACCGGTGTAACTCATCATCTCCATCCGTGTCCACCTCTCGATTGTAGTGTATGTCTCATATTGCATGCTTTAAATTCCGTCAAAAACATAGAATCACACGACATCAGAAATGTGAATACCAAGGAGTCCCATTTTTCTTAGCCCACACATTTCACCAGGCATCAGTCGGCGTTGCGCATTCAACTTAGAACCTTCTGTGAGTGCCATTTGTGATAGAATCACCCTCATTCGAACAATCGACTCATATTGGGTTAATTACACTTAACCAATCTTGCAATGTCCTAGCATTATCTTATAGGGAACTAGCTTTCCTAGTATTTCTAACATCCATATTTATGTATACAATATGGTTATACATACAGTTAATAATATTATTTCAAGCATGGGCCTTAGGCCGAGGTTCAGATTATGCATTTTAGTCATCAACCAATAGACCGCTACCGTAACATTCGATATCTAGAAGCCAAAAGCTAAGTGCTATAGATGTTGCAGTCATCCATAGTATTAACTTCTAGTGACAAAACACAGTAATGCTAATGGTATCAACAATATCAGAGGCACATGAATATGAATAGATCACAGATTTCAAAAAAATATTTTGCTAATTACATTTCAAAATAAAAATTCGTATCCATATTACATAATCACAAAACATTTCCCAGGCGATGATAAATTATAATTTACAATAATACAACAAGAGCGACATATGACAATGCCCGCTTGAATGATTAGAGAAACATAGTATACCGGACTTAATATACACAACGAAATCAAAACAAAATGAAAATGTAAATCCTAATTAGCTACCGGTCAACCACCTGCTCGTCTCCGGAAGGTTTATTTACCAAAAGACTAAAACCTAAAAACCTTAGCCCTCAGCCTACTCAAATCAATTTTGAGCACTTAAGAGTTTAAGGGGAAATAAAAACTTTGAGTCAAACATAAAGCTTGATGTGAATAATTTGGTTACATCTCGGTTTATTGATATTAAGTGAGACAACACCGCTTAGCGGAATGGGTTTTCACCCACTAATATCCTTTTCAAAACATATATTTTGCAATCCTTTCTTGCAACCAAACTGGTTAATCAAACTAATTATACAAAAATAGCAATATCCTTTATGCTAATAAATGGATTATATGTCCGTAAAACAGGTAATATGTGAACTATCTGTCCATACTATAATAGCAAGGTCCGTTATACTACAAATCGACTATCTATCCATACAACTGGGTTGAATGCTCGCAAACTGGAATAACGTCCGAATCAAAATGGACTAACTATCCGAATTATTTTCTTAAGGTTACATACCCTACATCTATTTTCTTGGAAACCTTTTCAAATGATTTAACCTTTTAAATCATACTTATACAAGGGAAATATATTCTTAACTTTACTCTAAGCTATTTTGCAAAGATATATATACACTTTACTCAAAATAATATTGCTAAAATTTAAGGAAGATTAACCATCCTTCACAAATAAGTTAAAACCCTTCTTAACTTGAAAATACTGTTGAATCATAAGTTTTGATTCATGACCAAAGAGCTTAAACAAATAAGTGAATGAGACTATATGGACATGCGACAAAAAGAGAAAGAAATATGCTATTAAAAATATAAAGGAGACAAGACTACAAAACTGAGTACAGTATGATTATTTTTCGAAGTTTTAAGTCGTAGAATTGTTAAAAATCTATTCTTAAGTAGTTCACACAAATCAAAATTATTTTAAGCTTCAAATTCTTTAAAATTTATGAGAACTGTGCATTGACAGTCAGGTCAGTCGACTGACCATATATGACCAGTCGACTGATTCTGCTTAGTTGCACAGAAACACTCTGTTTTGCACCAACTTTGAATTTTCAGTTGACTGGTCATTTTGGGTCAATCAACTGAACTTTTCCAGCAACTATTTTTCTGAACAAACACTTCCTTTTGCCAAGAGATACGATCAAATTTGAAGAGTTATGGCTGCTTCTTTTGGTCAAAACTCTTCGTGAATGGTTGCAGCTGTTTATCTAATATATAAACACTTGGGATTCACTTCTCAAATCACTGAATTTCATTTTATTTTCTGATCATACTCTCTACCATCTCTGCATTCTGAAAAGCAATCACAACTTACATATATTGCTTGAATCTCTGAATCAATTAACTTATTCTTTAATTCAAAAGCAATATTCTCCTTTCTAAATCTCTACACACACATTTATACTTAAGGGAAAGATTATAGGAAGGTTGTACTATCAAAGAAAAATCAATGTTAACAAGAACACAAAGTGTCAAAGCAATTTTACTGAAACCGTTGAAGTCTTGTTCGGTTGTTCGGGAGGGTAAAGACCTCTTTCGATTGTTAGAGGCGAAAAAATCCTGATCGGTTGCTCATGTGTTGTATACCTATTCCTCCAGGTTAAGTGAGGGGTTATTGAGAGAAATTCCAGAGGGAAGTCTGGGACTAGATGTAGAACGGAAAGTTCGAACCAGTATAAAAGCTCATGGTGTGCTTATTCTTATTTACTTTACTATTATTATCCTTATCTGCATTTAGATTATAATACATTCCATATTACGCGATCCTAAGTGATAATTAGCCACACAGTAGTCACTTTCATTTGGTATTAAAGCAAAGACATCCTATAACCGTAACACAGTTATTTGGTAATCATTTTTCTAATATGGAAAATAACACCAGCACAAGCACTCTCATTAACACTAGTTTTATTGAAGGTCAATCTACTGCACGACCTCCACTATTCAATGGTATGAATTATAATTACTGGTCAACTAGAATGAGAATATATATGCAATCTAATGGATTTAAAACTTGGAACGTTACTCAAATTGAATATACCATTCCAACAGAAGATTTTTCAACTTGGACTGCTGCATAGAAAGCTGTGCTAAAGCTGTGAATATGCTATTTTGTGCATTAGATGGAAATGAATTTAATAGAGTCAGTATGTGTACAACTACTTATGAGATATGGATAATTCTAAAAGTAACTCATGAAGGAACTAATAAAGTTAAACAAAGAAAAATTTCTATGTTGAAAAATCAGTTTCAAAATTTCAAAATAAGATCAAACGAAAATATAAATGACATGTACTCTAGATTTCAAGATATATATCACCCTCTATTGGCACTAGGAGAAAAAATTTCTGACTTTGATGTAGTATCAAAAATACTAAACTTTTTAACGGATGAATGGGAAAGAAAGGTCCTAGCTATTGAAGAAGCAAACGATCTTTCACTATGAAACCAGAAGAGTTAATAGGAAATGTCATATGACGTGAATTTGCAAGCAAAGAAAGTTCAAGCACAAGATAAGAAGAATCTAACATTTCAAGCAAAATAAGATGACTCTAACTCAGATGAAGAGGATGCGGCATTTATTTCTAAAAATTTCAAAAAGTTTTTGAAATTCAAAAAGAATGACAAGTTCAATAGTTACAAAAATAAATCTACTAATAATAATCGCAATAAACTATCATCTTCTGTTATGGAATGTTATGAATGTCATAAAAAGGGTCATATGAAGAAATATTGTCCAAAGAAACAGAAAAATAAATTCAAGAAGAACCAAGAGGAAAAACTTTAAGAAGAAAGCATTTTTAGTAACATGGGATGATTTAGATTCTTCTTCATCAGAGAGCGACAGGATAGTGACAAGTGTAAGCAAATGTATGCTTTATGGCTAGAAACGATGATGTAAGTGAAATAAGTTTTGATAATTTGGTTGAACTCAATTCAAAACTAGTGGATTTTGTAAACAAACTAAAAAGCAAAATAAGGAGTTACAAGGAAAACTAAATAGATCTGAATTTGAAATTAGTATGCTTAGAGATGAAAAGAAAATTCTTGAAGAAGAACTTGAAAAGTCTCAAGAATCTAATTCTAATTTAACATTTTAACTTTCTATGATAACTCAGAAATTAGAATTTCATAAAAATAAAAACGATGAATTATCAGTTGAAATTAATGATTTGAAATCTAACACTAAAGTCTTAGAGTTAAAAATCTAGTCTTAAAACTAAATTAGAAGATATTAATAAAAATATTCCTAATTTGAATAAAGGACGAGAAAATCTTTCTAAAATAATAGAAAATTCTCAGTCTACTTCAAATAAAATGGGATTAGGATATAAAAATTGAAAATCCAAAGAAATTTTGAAAGTTCAAAAAAAAATTAAAAAAAATTTAAGAAAGATATTAAGAAAACAGTTTCTAAAGATTTTAAAACTATTAAAATATGGATTCCTAAAACAAATAACAACTTAATTAGGAATAAGCATATCAAAACATTTATGGAAATTGTTCATAAAAATGATAATTATATTTACAAAGGGAATTCTAAACCCTCTTGGGTTTGGTTTCCTAAGACCTAACTCTTAGGACCCTAAAAGGAAAAGTTGTACCATCTTAATCTTTATTTTTTGCAGGTACCACTTAAAAAGAGAGGAAAATGGATTTTAGACAGGGTTTCTCAAAACACATGACTGGTAATAAAGACATGTTGACAAACGTAGTCTACTCAAATGGAGGATCGGTCACTTTTGGAGATAATTCAAAAGGTTATGTCATCGACAAAGGCGATGTGAGCAATAATGATATCTCTAACTCACCTCTCATTACTGATATTTTATTCATTAAAAACTTAAAACATAATTTATTAAGCATAAGTCAATTATGTGATAAAGGTTTTAATATATCTTTTACGGAAAATAAAGTATTATTTCTGATAAGAATCAAAATTTAATTTTTGAAGGCATAAGAGATAGAAATATTTATATTTTAAATATGAATATATATTATAACACAAACATGTGTTTAGTAGAAACAGAGAATGATTCTCGGCTATGGCACAAAAGATTTTGTAATTTAAATATTAATACTATTAATAAAATAGCTAAAAATAAACTTGTTAAAGGACTACCTGATATGAAATTCAAAATTGATAATATCTATTATGAATGTCAGTTAGGAAAATTACCAAAATCTTCTTTTAAATCTACGAAAATTATATCTACAACACAACCACTTGAACTACTACACATGGACCTTTACGGACCTACTCAAGTTCAATCTATTAATCACAATAGATATGCGTTTGTTATTGTAGATGGTTTTTCAAGATTTACATGGACTATTTTTATGAAACATAAAAGTGATACTTTTGAGAATTTTAAAATTTTTGTAAAAATAATTCAAAATATAAAGAACTTAAAAGTTAAAAATATTAGAAGTGATCATGGAGGTGAATTTGAAAATGAAGCTTTCGAATATTTTTGTAACAAGCAAGGAATCAATCATAATTTTTCATTTCCTAGAACACGACAACAAAATGGAGTTGTAGAAAGAAAAGACAGAATATTACAAGAATGTGCATGAACTTTATTAAATGGAAGCACTTTACCTAAGCATTTCTGGGCAGAGACTGTTGTAACTGCTTGTTACGTTGTGAATCGTGTTTCTATTCGATCTTTAACAAAACATACTCCATACGAACTTTTAAATGGATGAAAACCAAATATATCATATTTCAAAGTTTTTGGTTCAAAATGTTTTATACTTAATACTAAAGATCAGCTTGGAAAATTTGATCCAAAATCCGATGTAGGAATATTCATAGGATATTCGAAAAGAAGCAAAGCTTATTGAGTTTTTAACACAAGAACTAAAGTAATCTAAGGAACACTTCATGTTTCATTCAATGAAAATGTCAAAATTTCTTCTTAAATTACAAACTTGAAAAATAATTCAAATCAAATTCTAACAAATAATTCAGAAGATGATGATATTATTTTTCAAAATAATAATACCGATAATACTAGAGAAAATGAAAACTTCATTCAAAATGAAAATATAGCAAGATCTCCTCTAAGAATTATTAGAGATCACCCTGTTCAAAATATAATTGGAGAAGTAAATTCAAATGTTAGAACAAGACATCAATTAAATCAAATGGGCCATATAACTTTTCTCTCTAATATAGAACCTAAAAATATTAAGGATGCCTTAACTGATGACTAGTGGATTATAGCTATGCAAGAAGAGCTAAATCAATTTTAAAGAAACGAAGTTTGGGAATTAGTTCCTAGACCAAGTGATCAATCAGTCATTGGTACAAAATGGGTTTTCAGAAACAAAGCTGATGAACAACGTAACATTACTAGAAATAAAGCTAGATTAGTAGCATAAGGTTATAATTAAGAAGAGGGAATAGACTATGAAGAAACGTTTGCTCCAGTCACAATTAGAAGCTATACGTATTCTATTGGCTTTTGCATGTTATCATAACTTTAAATTATATCAAATGGATGTTAAAAGTGCTTTTCTAAGTGGATATATAAAAGATAATGCTTATGTTGAACAACCTCCTCTTTTTACTCATAAAAAATTTCCAAATCACGTTTATAAACTTAAGAAAGCTTTATATGGTTTAAAATAGGCACCTTGTGCTTGGTATGATCGACTTAAAAGCTATCTAATAGAATCTTATTTTGAGATTGGAAAAGTTGATCAAACTTTATTTATTAAGAAAACTAAACAAGATATTTTAATTATACAAATATATGTTGATGATATATATTTGGTTTAGCAAATGAAAAATTATGTCAGGAATTTTCGACTATCATGACAAATGAATTTGAAGTGTCACATATGGAAGAACTATCATATTTTCTTGGACTTCAAATCAAACAACTACAAAATGGCATTTTTATTAATCAAGAAAAGTATTGTAATAATATAATTAAACAATTTGGTATGGAAAACACTTCTGCCAAACCAACTCCTATGAGTACAACCATACATCTTGATAAAGATGAAAATGGTAAGAGTGTCGACCAAAAAATATATCGTATTATGATTGGATCATTGCCTTACTTAACTGCTAGTTGACCTGACATTATGACGAGTGTTTGTTTATGTTCTGGATTTCAAGCAAATTCTAAAGAATCACATATGCGAGCAGTAAAACGTATAATTCGTTATCTTAGCAATACCAATGACTTAGGATTATTTTATCCAAAAGAATGTGCTTTTGAATTAGTATCTTATAGTGATGTTGATTTTGTAGGAAGTTGGACAGATAGAAAAAGTACAAGTGGAACTTGTAATTTCATTGGACGACCCTTAGTATCCTGGTTTAGCAGGAAAAAAAATTGCATTTCACTATCGACATGTGAAGCAGAATATATATCTACAGTTTTAGCATATGCTCAAGTAATCCATATACAACAAACATTACAAGATTTTGATATAAAATTAAATAAATCTGTAATATACTGTGATAACACCAGTGCAATAAATTTATCTAAAAATCCTGCCAATCACTCACGAACTAAACATATTGACATTCGTTATCATTTTCTTCATGATAATATTGAAAATGACATAATAAATTTAGAATTTGTACATTGTGAAAATCAGTTAGCTGATTTTTTCACTAAACCACTCAATGAAAATTGTTTTATAAAACTAAGAAGAGAATGAGGTATAATTTCTTTAAAAGAATTATAAAATTTCTAAAGTAATTTAAATAAAAAAATTCTTCTGGTACTAAAACTCAGCACCTTGAGTTCGGTAAGCCTATGTCTCTGCCATCTGACCATTTACTATTTCACAACTGCTTCTACTACAATTTTCTCATTATCTATTTTTTTCATTATGTACAATTCTCAGCCACAAAACTTATGTTTTGTTTTCATCCTCTAATTTTTTTCAGTTTTTACGTAAATCCATCAACTTCTAACTGTTTATTCTCTTATATATATCTCAGAGTTCTGCCCTTCATCCTTCCATTAAATTTTGGTTTCAAACATATTTTATCTTCTCTCTACCACAATGTCTTCACAAGAAAATTCATCAAATGGTTCCTCTTACTCTTTTTTCGATTTTTCGACATCTTCATCTAGTTCGTCAAGCTTACATACACCTAATCATGAGCTATCCAGACCGTCAAACTATCATATAGGCCATACTCCGAAGAAAAAGAAGACGCGACGTTTTCTATTCTTTGGTTCTCCTCAAACAAAACAAAAAATTGATGATTTATATCATTACCAGAGGGAATCTATAGCGATTCAATGCGAGATGTACTATGAACAAAAAATGAATTCAAGACGCCTTAATTTTCTGGAGCAGATTGGATGGAAATTATGTGGGTCATCTTCATCTGCGGTTCATCAACCTACATCCTCTTCCTTTCGGAATCCATAGAATCAGTCGCCACAAGCTGCACCTATGTCTCCGTACTCATAGGAGCATGGAAACCGCTTGTCATCATTGAAACCATATGAAGAAAAGACAAAGGATGAACCAGACAACTCGAAGTCTCCATCCACTCCTTCATCCAAATAATTTATTTTCTTTCTATATTTTTAATTAATTTCATTCCTACTTTGTATGCATTATTTAAAATATATTGAATATATATTATTTTTATGTAAAAATATACTGAATATGCTGCAAAAAGAGAATTCAGTCGATTGAAAATATTCGACCAATCGACTGAATCTGAAAACAGAAAGCTTTCAGACTATATTCAGTCGACTGAACGAATATAGCTAGTCGATTGAATCATAAAACGGAAAGAATTCAGATTCCATTCAGTCGACTGAAATAATATGGCCAGTCGACTGAATCTGAAAAAAGAGTTTTGGGATATGAATCAGTCGACTGAATGGAAATCTGAGCCTTTTTTACACCTTTTCACCTACCTTTTAACACTCTAACCCTCTATCTCCTCTTTCACTTTTCACTTTTGCCTTCTCACTTCAGTTTTCCAAAAATCCTAGCTCCCAAAAATTTTCAAAATCCTTTACTCCATTATTATTTCCAATGGCTCCACGTCAACCTAAGAGATCTAGACATGCCTCTAGCTCATCCTCTAAGCCAATTGACACACAAATTGCTCAATGGCTATATGATGCTACAGCTCTCTAATGGTGGAATAAAATGAAAGAAGCACACTTTTTTGAAGGTTCTTTAGTTGTGTTCTCCCATTTTGCTCCGTATAGAATTCAAGAGCTAGCCAGGAGAAGCCGTCTAGAGTCTCTCCTAGACCACAATCAGAATAATATCAAGATAAATCACGCTTTGGTAAAACTTTTTTATGCAAATTTGAATTTAGGCCATCAAAACCCACGTAATCGTGATAATTGCGTTTAGAGTTTAGTTTGTGGTCAACAAGTATTTCTGTCATTAGATGAATTGGTTATGTTCTCCATACTCCAACTGATGGTATTCCATTAGAAGAATTAAATGTACCTATAGGCCAGCGTGACGAAGTAATTCATCGGTTCTTAGAAGATGACATGACTGAACTAAAGTCTATCGCCTTACGCCCTACAGCTCATATTTTGCATCGAGCATTAATGCACACGATTCTACCTCGTACCGGCTATTATGAGCTTGTAGACCCAAACAACTTTAGGGCGTTATATGTTATTTGGGGAGATGTCCAAATAAATTAGCCTAAACTTATTCTAGATGAATTCTTGTCGTTTACCCAAGGTCGTATAAACATCATTTATTATAGAGAATATATTATGCGGTTACTTATGAACCTCTAGGTTCCTATTTCGGAATCCGATACTTCCATTCCCAAATCTTTAAATAGCCATACAATAAGTCTTATGAAATTGCCACCTAGACCTCTATCTATAATGTCTTTTCATGACTGGCAATCATGACCTCGTCAACAAACTTCTACTCCACAGCACAACAACCAAGAGATGATATTCGCAAACCAACTCCATCCCAAAGTACTCGGGAATCCATTGATCTAATTATGCGAAATCAAGTTATTTTGGATTCTCGCATAAAAAATCTCGACAAGAAAATTGACAAGAAATTTGACAAGATTAAAGGTTTCTTCGGGATTTTATTGGATGCAGTATCCTGTTCCTCTTCCACAACTATGGAAACTTTACATCATGATCCGGGTAAATGTCCAGCTCCTTGCTTTACTTGGTGTACATCAGAAGAACATACAAGTTCTGACACAAGCAGAAATGGAGGTGGCAGATAGTTTGTGGAAAGTTCATCCAGCGACTAAACTCCAACGCAAGTGGAAGAAGAAGAAATAAAGTCTGACTCAGATTGATATTGTTGTTTCTTGGTGGTAGTAAGTTATCTATTTATTCCAACCATTTTATTTCTATGAGCTTGTATATGTACCTCAAAACAATTTGATACAATTTTTCTTCTGTGATTGCAATTTTTTGTTAGTTCAAAGATGAATTTGTTATTATTTCCTTTTTATCGATGACAAAGGGGAGAAATTTGTATGACTAACTATTTCTTGCAGGATTAAATATGTCGCCAAATATTCAGGGGGAGATATATATAACTCCCGTTATATATTTCCCAAAATATAGTATTATCTGTAACGGGTTGTCGTCAATCAAAAAGGGGGAGAATGCTGAGTCATAAGTTTTGATTCATGATAAAAGAGCTTAAACAAATCCGTGAATGGGACTATATGGACAAATGACAAAAAGAGAAAGAAATATGCTATTAAAGCTACAAAGGAGACAAGATTACAAAACATAGTATAGTATGTTTATTTGTCGAAGTTTTTAGTCTTATAATTGTTAAAATCTATCCTCAAGTAGTCCACACAAATTAATGTTGTTTTAAGCTTCAAATTCTTTAAAATTTATGAGAACCGTGCATTGACAGTCGGGTCAGTCGACTGACCATATATGACCAGTCGGTTGAACATGCCCAGTTGCATAGAAACACTCTGTTTTGCAACAACTTTGAATTTTCAGTTGACTGGTTGTTTTTGGGTCAGTCGACTGAACTTTTCCAACAGCTATTTTTCTGAACAGACACTTCATTTTGCCAATAGATACGGTCCAATTTGGAGAATTATGGCTGCTTCTTTGCTCAAAACTCTTCGTGAATGGTTGTAGTTGTTTATCTACTATATAAACACTTGAGATTCACTTCTCAAATCAATGAATGACATTATATTTTCTGATCATACTCTCTACTATCTCTGCATTCTGAAAAGCAATCACAACTTACATATATTGCTTGAATCTCTAAATCAATTAACTTATTCTTTGATTCAAAGCAATATCCGCCTTTCTAAATCTTTACACACACATTATGCTTAAGGAAAAGATTATAGGAAGGTTGTACTATCAAAGACAAATTAGTGTTAATAAGAACACAAAGCGTCAAAGCAATTTTATTGAAATTGTTGAAGTCCTGTTCAGTTTTTTAGGCGTGTAAAGACCTCTTTCGATTGTTAGAGGCGGAAAAATCCTGATCGTTCGCTCAAGTGTTGTATACCTATTCCCCCGGGTTAAGTGAGGAGTTATTGAGAGAAATTCTAGAAGGAAGTCTAGGACTGGACGTAGAACAGGAAGTTTGAACCAGCATAAAAACTCCTGGTGTGCTTATTCTTATTTACTTTACTATTATTATTTGTTTCTGCATTTGGATTATAATACATTCCATATTACACGATCCTAAGTGATAACTAGCCACACATTAGTCACTTTCAAATATTTAGGTTATATTTCCTATTTATTACATTAGAAACTTTTGTTTAAAACAAACAACCCTTTCGAAACCATTGAGGTAACCCTTCGAAACCATTGAAAGACCCTTTCGAAGCCGTTAAATATAGCCTTTCGAAAACATTCGAAGAATGTTTCCTTTCTTTTCTCCAAAAGCTTCAAAATATCAGACATCCTCCTTAAAAAATATTGCCTTTCAAAAACAAAGGAAAAACCTTCCCTTTCGACCCTGTAAAAACCCTCGAAAACCTCCCCTTGTGTAACCATTCATTAAAACCTTTAGAAATCGTCAAAAATTAGTACTTTCCAAAGCGCTTTGGGTTCAAATTAAAACATGTAGAAACCTTTCAAAACAATCAAAAATTTTACTCCGTCGAAACTTTTGAAAAACGTCTCGGTCAAATCCATATGGATTCTGCCTTCAAAATAGAGAAAAAGGATCAGTAATCCATTAAGGTCGAAAGCCTCTATTTCAAAACCATTTAAAGCTATCTCTTTCGAAACCAATTTGGTTTTTTACTTTACTTATATAAAAAGGGTCTTTAAAACATTTAAGTTGAAAGCATCTGCTTCGAAACCACTTCCTAAGTGATGAAGTGATGGTGTCAAAACCATTCCTTCGAAAGCACTGGAGAGGTGGTCAAGTTATTAGAAAACAAAACAACCCTATGGAAACCATCTGGTCGAAAGGTAAAAAGGCGGCAGCAAAAGATTTTGACTTAGTCGAAAGTAATTATTTAAAAACAGAGGCGCGACCAAATCGAAAACATTTCCTTTAAATCCATTAAACCCAATCGAAAGCAAACTGAGTCAAAAGCAACTCAATCGAAAGAAACAAGCATGATTATTTAATTTTAAAAACAAAGGACTGCCTCAACCCCTTCACAACCCCTGGTTTCGACTCCCTACCTTCCCCTACATTCAATTCACTATGTACCAGCAAACCGATACCATGCACATTGGTTTCAACTGTGTCGGAAGCGAAGATGAGGAGGCAGAACTTGGTGCCGACGGTGTTGAAACAATGAAAAACATGTAGCAAATAGTTCTTTTCACCTAACCTGCCTTACATGTCTAATTGTGATTGGTTGCCTCTTTCTTTACCTATAAAAAGTGTTGCACTTCTTCAAAAGTGCTACCGACTTTCTAGATTTATAATTTAAGTCATTTTTACGAAAAGCACCTTCTCCTCATTTAATTCAAAAAAACATTAAGTCCCATGCCATAAATAAATTTATATTACCCTTCAAATACTCAAGAAAAATCTACAAAAATTTCAGAAAACATATTTAAATATGTTTTCCAGCATGTAAAATTTTCAAACCCTAATCTTTTATTACTTAACCGAAAATAATTATTAACCCAAATTAGTATTTTTTTACTAGAAAATTCATATAAATTCCACATAATTTCTGAAAATTTTAAAAGTTGAAACCCATCTCCAAAATAATATTTAAAATCTTCATGAAAATTCACACGGCATTTGGATGTCATTTTATAGGGTTTTAACCTAACAACATATCATAAAATCAATATGAATATACATAAATCATCAATATGCATATATAAACGTTACATCAATCAAAAACATGGCAAATCAATGTAAAATATTTAGCATTCATCTAAAAACCAAAAAAACAGTCAAAAAATAAGATTTAAACATTATTCACCTTAGCTTTAGAGAATAAAGGGATTGAGATGTGAATGTATTTGATTTTCTTAAGCTTCATCCTAGCTTTTCTTCTTCTTGCTCTTGTTAGTGGTAGTCGGTCCCTTAAGTTATAAAAATTTTCAAATGAAAAAAATAAATGTGTATGGACACACATTCTAAGGGCTTAGTGTATAAGAATGGTCTCTTTCTTGTTTTACCCCCTCCTCTATTTTAATTTAAATTTCTTCTTTTAATTCATTGTTAAATGGAACGACTACACCTTAATTAAAATCAAATCTGAATCCTCTGATCAACACATTATTTTATTTAATTTAGCTAACTAAATATTCTAAATAGTGTTATCAAATATTTATTGTGTTACAGACTGCCCTTCTCAAATAATTTCGTCCTCGAAATTACGATAAGGAACACAACAATTCAAACAAGAAGGTAAAACATTCCATCAAATAAGTCAGGATAAGTATCTCTAATCATGCTCTCAATCTTCCAAATACAGTCTCTATCATCGTCGCTCCACTAGACTTTGACTAATCCGACCGCCTTGGTTCTTGTCCTCTTGTCATCTTTCGCAACAATACGAATAGGCTTCCTCACTATACTTAAATCTGGTTCGACCACTAAATCATCTAGCATAGTCGGTGTAATAGTATCTTCGGGCCTCTAACACAATTTTTGATATGAGAAATATGAAAAACATCATGGACTCCTACTACATAGCTCCGTGACTCAACTCTATATGCGATTTTTTTGATCCTCCCAACAATAGGAAAATGTCTAACAAATCTTGGTGGTAACTTCCCTAATTTCCCAAATCAATCACACCCTTCATTGGTGACACTTTGACAAAAACCTGGTCTCCAACTGAGAACTCTAGATCATTCTGTTTCTTATCTACATAACTTTTCTACGTAGGCTAAGCCTCCATCATTCTAGCCGAAATGAATTCAATCTTTTCTGCAGCTTCTCTAACCAAATCTTGATAGAGAACCAACATATCCCCGATCTCCAATTAACAAATGGGAGATTTGCATGGCCTTCTATAAAAAGCTTCAAGCGGTGCCATCCTATTGCTAGTCTGATAACTATTGTTATACGGAAACTCAACTAGATGCATATGGTCTTTGCATGAACCCTCGAAATCTAGAACACATGCACTTAACAAATCTTCCAAGGTCTTGTTAACTCTTTCCATTTGCCCATCTGTCCGTGGATGGTAAGCGGTACTCATCTTGAGCTTGGTTCCTAAAACATCCTGTAGACTATTCCAGAACTCACTAGTGAACAAAGGATCTTTATTACTAACTATGCTATTAGGAATTCTATGAAGTTTAACCACATTCTTTATAAATAATTTTGCCAAAACAGGTGCCATTCTAGTTGACCTAACTAGAATGAATGGGCACTCTCGGTCAATCTGTCTAATATGACCCATATATTGTCATTCCCTCTGTGCGACCTTGGCAACCCATCAATGAAATCCAAGGAGATTGAATCACACTTCCATATTGGAATTTCTAATGATAGAAGAAACCCACTTGGTTCTTGGTGTTCGACCTTTTCCTGTTGGCAAATCAAGCACCGCTTTACCTAAAATCCAATATCCCGCTTCATTCCTTCCCAGAAGAAACTTCTCTTCATATTCTAATTCATCTTAGTACCCCCTAGATGAATAAAGAATTTGAACGATGACATTCCTCTAAGACTTCTTTCCTTTGGTTTCCTACACTTGGAACAAATATTCTCCCTTTCTTTCTCAACCTCCCATTTTGGTCAAGGATGAAATCTTTCAAATCAATGCTCTTGGTTTCATCTTTTAGCTTTCTGATCCATCCAGCTAACAATTATCCTCTTCCTTCTTAGAAGTGATTATTTACACCATCACTTGTTGAACTTCCAAACAAGATAATATAACTATATCACCGCTAGACCCAGCCTTGGATCTCCACTGCACTCTACAATCTGCTAATGCTTCTAAATCTTTCCACCAACTAATCTTTGTTAATACTGCATTCTGACGCTTCCTTCTAAGTGCATCTGCAAACTTGTTGTCTTTCCCTAGTATGTACTCAATCCTGTAATCATAAGCAGCAATAAACTCTAACCACCTCTGCTGTCTCATGTTCAACTACTTCTAAGAGAAAAAATTCTTCAGCGGCTTATGATATATGCATAGCTCAAATCTTTCTCCCAAAACGTAATGTCTCAACACCCTCAATGCAAAAATCCCTACAACTAATTCCAAATCATATGCCAGATATTTGACCTTATGCGGTCTAAGCCGTCCATAAGCATAGGCAATCATTTACCTGTATGCTTCAAGATAGCTCATAGCCCTGTTCCACACACATCAGTATAAACCACCAAATCCTGATTCCATTCTAGAACAATCAAAATAGGTGCATTAGTCAATAAGTGTTTCAAATTTTGGAATCATCCTCACATTTATCGGTCCATACAAACTTTACATCCTTTCTTGTTAACTTGGTCATTAGTGCCTCTATTCGTGAAAAATCCTTAATAAACCTTCAATAATAACCAGCCAACCCAAGGATACTCTTTATCTCGGTTATTGTCCGGGGTCTCTTCCAACTATTAACTACTTCAGTCATAGTAGGATCTACTGATAACCCTCTCTCTAAGACTACATGACCACGAAATTTCACTTTCTTTATCCAAAAATGACATTTTGAAAACTTTACATTTAGTTGATGCTACCTCAGTGTCTCAAGCACCACTCTTAGATGAACTTCATACCCTCTTTCATCCTTAGAATATATCATGATATCATCTATGAAAACTAATACGAACCTATCCAAGTGCTCTCAGAAAACCTGTTTCATCAAATCCACAAAGAAAGCTAGTGCAGTAGCCAGTCTGAACGGCATAACAAATCATTCGTATGACCTATATCTAGTCTTAAACGCCATTAATGGTGTACTACCCTCTACTACTTTGAGTTGAGGGAAAGCTGTCGCCAAATCCTACTGCAAGAAAACCTTGGGTCATTCAACTGGTCGAATAAATCATCAATTCTGAGCAATGGATATCGATTCTTTATCGTCCTGTCATTAAACTTACGATAATCAATACATAGCCTCAACGATCCATCCGGCTTCTTGGCAAACACTACTATTGTGCCCCAAGGCGAACTACACAGCCTAATAAAATTATTGCCTTCCAATTCCACAACTGCATCTTTAACTCCCTCATCTTCATAGTGGTCATCCTGCTTGGCATCCTACACATTGGTTCTGCTCCCGGAATCAAATATATCTTAAACTCAATAGCTCGTTTCAGGGGCAAACCAAATATGGGCTCAAAAACATTTGCAAATTCTCTAATCATGAAAAATCGACTCAACTCGTCTTCTAATTCCATAGCACCAACCAAAGCATTCACTTCACCGCTAGAACGTTCTACGGCATAAATAATATGATCGCTACAATTAGGGTGTCTAAGAGATATCTTCATATCCTGGCAAAATATCCTAGCATCATACTCACTTAACCGGTCCAACACAAGAATAATCCTGAACCTAATAAAATAAAACACAAGAAAATGCAAACAAAAGTGTGACCTAACAGGTCAAACGATGACTGTTCACATCTCAACCCTAGATTTCCATACCCTCCTATTGGATTAGCAACCTATAAGGAAGTAATTAAATAAGTGTGTTCTAGGTTAAGCTTCTCTATTAAACATCTAGATATAAAAGAATGTGATGCACCAGTATCAAATAGAATGCTAATAGACATACCTTGAATCTGAAGCGTACCTCCTAAAACTATCTTTTCTTTTTCCTTGGCTCTTGGCTTAGAAGCAGCAGGTTCCAGTGCATGCACCTTCCTATTTCCATCCTTAGCGGGCTCCTTGCACTGGCTCTTATAATGGCCAATCTGGACATAATTGAAGCCCTTGAAACTCTTCTTTCTAGCTACCTCCTTTGTCTTCCCAGCACGACAGTCATTAGCGAAGTGCCCCTTCTTATCGCACTTGAAACAGACAATCTCATACTTTCCCTTCTTAACAGCTTCGTATTCTGAGCACCATTCTTCCTTCTGATTCTGCCCAACCTGGACTTCTTTAGCCTTATTCTTCTCTAGAGAATTAGGAATTTCCTCATGTCTTAAGGCCTTCTCCACCATAAAGTCAGATCTAATATGAGGTACCGTGGCCTTAGCTAACTCAGGCTTCAAACCTTTGATAAACTTTTCATTCCTCTTCATGATTGTGTCCACTGAAGCATACCCATATTCGGCCAACTCCTCGAACTTTCTAGCATACTCCATAAGTAACAAACTTCTTGATCAGAGCTGACCGTTCCATTACAGCGATAAACCTCCCCTGGAACCTTCCCTTGAAATCTGCCTATGACAAAGTCTCCTTGTGCATACCAGCCATCACACTATTCCATCAAAATAAAGAGGCTCCTTAAAGCTGTCTGGATGCCAACCTCCTCTTCTTCTCATCATTGAGCCCTAATTCTGCGTAAATCCTTTCATAGTGCATCAACCAATTTTCCACATCTATAGCATCCTCTATCCCCATAAAAGGCTCCCTCCAAGCTTAGCAAAATCTTCGCTCATCTTAGCATAATGGTTGACTACTGAAACTTCCGGAAATTCTACCCCTGTAGCATCTCCTCCTACTATTCCAGCTGCAAATCCAACTTGCATCACATCCACAAAAAACTGATACATAGCCCCCATGTCCATTTGCTGGACTCCAGCACCTACCTTCTCTGCTTGTGCCTGACCTTGGGTTCTCCTTGTCTTAGGTCTGACATTTCCTTCGATGCCCTCTCCTCCTGGGTTAACTCTTCCTCTTCTATCTTCCATATTTGTATTCAAACCCATGAGATACAGAAGAATAACCTAACAAAGATAGGAGACCAGAGAAAAGCGTATACTTACATATATATAACAAATACAAGTACGTTACTGTAGCATTATCCCATACCTCAATCTTACTCTAATTACAAAGAATTATGGTTTAAAAATCATTTTTTGTTAAAGTTTTTCAAAAACCTCGCTCTGATACCAAGTTGTAACATCCTGTATCTAAAGGCAAAAGCTAGGTACTATAGATGCTGCAGTCATCCATAGTATTAACTATTGGTGAAAAAATACGGTAATGCTAAGGTATCCATAGTATCAGAGGCACATGAATATGAACAAATCATAGATTTCGAAAACAATATTTTGCTGATTACATTTCGAAACAAAAATTCATTTCCATGTTACTTAATCCCAAAACATTCCCAGGCAATGATCAATTATAATTTACAATAATACGCAAAGAGAGACATATGATGATGCCCCCTTAATTGATGGAAGAAATATAGTCATATCTGACTTAATATACACAGCTGAATCAAAACAAAATGAAACTACAAATCTGATTAGCTATCGTTAGCCACCTGCTCATCTTCGAAAGCTTTATTCGCCAAAAGACTAAAACCTTAGCCCTTGGCTTACTCAAATCAATTTTGAGCACCCGAGAGTTTAAGGGGAAATAAAAACTTCAAGTTAGACATAAAGCCCGGTGTCAATAATTCTGTTACATCTAAGTTCACCGATATTAAGTGAGATCATGCCATGTAGAGGAACGGGTTTCCCCTCATTAATATCCTTTTCAAAACACATGTTTTGCAGCCCTTTCTTGCAACCAAACTAGTTAATCAAACTGATTATATCAAAATAGCAATATCCTTCATGCTAATAAATGAACTATTTTTCCGTAAAATAAGTAATATGTGAACTGCATGCCCACAATATAGTAGCATGGTCAGTTATGCTACAAATGGACTATCTTTCCTTACAACTAGGCTGACTGCTTTTAAACTGGACTAACTATCTGAATCAAAATGGACAAATTGTCCGAATCGTTTTCTTATGGTTAACAACCCAATACCTTTTTCGTTGGAAACCTTTTCAAAATGATTTAACCTTTTAAATCATACTTAGACAAGGAAAATATATTCTTAGCTTTACTCTGAGATATTTTTCC
Organism: Allium cepa; assembly: GCA_030765085.1. Classification (NCBI taxonomy): domain Eukaryota; kingdom Viridiplantae; phylum Streptophyta; class Magnoliopsida; order Asparagales; family Amaryllidaceae; genus Allium; species Allium cepa. The sequence goes on along the minus strand of CM060935.1, from coordinate 53,164,291 downwards.
ATGATATACACAGACTCACTTTACTCAAAATGATGTTCGTGAGATTTAATAACGATTAACTCTCCTTCCAAAACAGTTCAAAACCCTTCTTAAAATTAAAATACTTAGGCTACATTGCCAATTTATTACATTCAAAACTTTGTTTAAAAACGTTAAACTACCATTTTGAAACCATTGAAAGACCCTTTCAAAACCATTAAATATAGCCTATTGAAAACATTGGAAGAACCTTTCCTTTCTTTTCTCCGAAAGCCTTAAAATATCGGACATCCTCCTTAAAACCTTTTAAATATTGCCTCTCGAAAACATAGGAAAAACATTCCCATTCGACCCCATCGAAACCCTGGGGAACCTTCCCTTTCGACCCCATCAAAACCTTGGAAACCAATATGAACCTATCCAAGTGCTCTTCGAAAACATGGTTCATCAAATCCATAAAGAAAACTGGTGCATTAGTCAGTCTGAACGGCATTACTAACCATTTGTACGACCCATATTTGGTCCTAAACACCATCAAAGATTTACTGTCCTCTGCTACTCTGAGCTAATGGAAACCTGTCGCCAAATCCAACTTCGAGAATACCTTGGCTCCACTCAACAGGTCGAACAAATCGTCAATCCTGAGCAATGGCTACCAATTCTTTATCGTCCTTTCATTCAAATTACGATAATCAATACATAGCCTCAACCATCCGTCTGGCTTCTTTGCAAACACTGCTGCTACACCCCAAGGCGAACTACTCAGGCTAATAAAATTCTTCCTGTAGCATCCCCCTCATGGACGCCCAAAAGTAATGGCTACAAATGCTGCAGTCATTCATAGTTAATAATTCTTTATGACTAAACATAGCAATATTAGATACGTCGATACACAAGAATATGGAAGAATTTTAAACAATAAGCAAAAATCCACATTCCAATTCAAAATATTTCAGTTCGATTACATAATCCAATTCGCGGACCATGTTCAGATAACATATAATAACAAAATACACCAAGAGCGAAATATGAAGATTCCCCTTTGATTGATCAGATTATACGCTAAGGCAGTAAAATAGTTTGCCTTTACAATTAAAAATATAGTGGAAATAAAATAAATTCAGATAACGATCTACCCCCTAGACACCTCTGCAACTTTATTCGTCTTAGAGAAAACCTGAAAAATGTTTAACTTTCAACCTACTCAAAATCAATTGAGTACCCAAGAGTAAAAGGGGAAAAAACTTCGAGTCAAACAAAAAGCCTGGTATGAAAAATAATCTATCATCTCAAACCATTTGGATATTTAGTGAGACCACACTGCATAGCTGAATGAGTTTTCCACTCACTAGTATCCCAAAACATTTACGAAACCATATACTGTGCTTCCTGCATCCACAATGGTTAAAACATAGTATTTAAAAATGATATGATGATATGCAATACAAATAAATAAGTTCTGTATTACCCATCCCCAATCATTCTGATTATCTGTCTCGATTATAATTTCTAGATTTACTATTAACCTGTTAAATGATTATTGATTTTTTTTAAATAACTTAGTTTTTATGGGATCACTAAAAACCTATTGGTAACTCCAATATCATATTTCTTATCCTATTTTTCATGGGATAACTAGGAACCTAATGGCTAACTACCAATTTCTTAATCCGAATATAGTTTTCACTGGCTAACTACAAACCTACTGACTCCAGCCAGTATCAAATCATAGTTTTCATGGGTTGACTACAAACCAATTAGCCTCTTCCAATATCATACAGTTTTCATAGGCTTACTGAAAACCTATTGGCCACTGCCAATATCATTAAATAAGAATTTAACAGTTGTTAAGTTATATTCACTGCTCAACCAACCTAACTGGTCATTTTACCCTTTCCCAAAAATACAGTTATGGATTAATAACAATGTGAATAATATTTCCAAAATATTTATTTATTTATGCCATGGTTTTTCCTTAAAATGAGAAAGCATTATTTGTTTTGAAACCTTAAACATTACTTTTGAAAACCCTGGATGACCACTTTCGAAAGCATAGAAATCCTCTTTTCCAAACTGTAAGTATGTATACCTTTGGAAAAAAAATAAGGCCTTTCGATGGTATCAAGAAAACGTCCTTTAAAACATAGGTTTCAAAACAAATGAGATACCCTTTCGAAAGAATTGGGTTTTACTCTTAAAACATCATTTGGGTCATGGTGGTTGTATGCGAAAATATCTTTTTCGAAACTAATAAAAACTCATTTTGGGAAAAATTGATTGTGTCGGAGCCATCTAGGTCGAGAGCAAAAGAGTTAAAAATCAAAACTTCGAAAGTTAGGGTCGAAACCCTATTTGACTCCATCTCCTTCGAAACCCCAACCCCCTTTCATAGTAATTAAGAAAAAGGTTTGGTGTAAAGTAAAAACAAAGGCAACTCATCAAAAGCATTATTGGACAACATGTTTGAAAGGTAGAGTAGTTGTTAGGCTTCAACTAGGTCGAAGAAAACCACATTCAAAAGCTTTTATTCAAAGAAAAAGGTCTCCTTCGAAAGAAAGTACTTTTAGTATAACATAGCAACCTTCCTTGAAAGCTAAACATACATCCTTTCGAAAACAATAGGTTTCAATTATGTTGAAAGATTTGAGAAAAACAAGACAAGGACTTTTGACTTATAAAACAAAGTAGGGTTTCTACCCTATCAAAGGCTTACCCTTCGACACCAAAGCCTCACCCCATCTTCCAATCCACTATGTACCTTCAAGGAGATACCATGCATATTGGTTTCGGTTATGAAGGTTTCGACTTTGATGGTTTCGACTATAATGGAGCGGGATCAAAGATGTCAGAAGGTATCTTCCATTAAAGGTGAAACACCTCTTTCTTATTTAAAGGTTAAATCAGTACACCTTTAAGTGATTTCTTTTTAACAACTTGCATAGTTGGAAAATAATGGTTGGCTGCCATAAAACTTCTTAATTTATTTACTTCTGAAACTGCTGCATTAGTTCAGATCCTAAATTAAAGGATTAAACGCTAAAACCTTTCCATATAACCTAAACCGACATTTTCAAAAAAGCCCTTCTTTAAAATAATTTATTTCCCCTAAATAAATCAAATGGTAAAATCCCCAAAAATGACAGAAATTCGAATTAATCATGTGATTTAACATATTAAAAGTTTAGGCCCAATTTCTTTTCGAAATTCACAAAATAAATATTTAGCCCAATTTTATCATAGTTTCCATCAAAAACTCATAATAAAATTTCCACAACTTGGAAAATTCTGAAAATTAAAACTCATCTCCAAAATTATGTTTTACTTAACATAAAAATTAAAGCACATTTATCTAGTTAATAAGCACGACCCATTATGTAATTTATTCAAATCTTAATCCCCTTATCATCATTATTCTATTTAATTTATCTAATTAAATTTCCCAAATAATGTTATCAAAAATAGGGATGATGCAGGCTTCCCTCCTTAAAGCATTTCGTCCTCGAAATTCAGCAAGGACTAGATACTAAACTTAGTAATCATTTGTAACAACTCCTAACAATCATACCAGTCTAACTGACTAGCAACAATCTATATAAATCTAATATAGACATACCCTCAAAGCAAATTAGGATAAGTATCTCTAATCCTATCTTCTGTCTCCCAAGTATGACCCTTCTCGTTGTCGCTCCACAGAATCTTCACCAACTTCAATATCTTGTTTCTTAATCTTTTCTCATCTCTAGCTACAACCTGAACTGGTTGTCTAACAATAGTCAAATTAGGATCTACCACTAGGTCATTCAATTCTTTCGGAGGAATGGAAGTCTTTGGATCATGCACATACTTACGAAGATGATATACATGAAATACATTATGGATACCTATAAAACTGCTCGTCAACTCTATCCTCTATGGGAGCCTTCCAATCCTTTCTAAAATCTGGAATGGACCAACATATCTTAGAGCTAACTTCCCTAACTTTGAAAATAGTACCACACCCTTCTTAGGTGACACTTCAATGAAAACCTTATCTCCAACTGAGAGTTCTAGGTCTTTACGCCTCTTGTCCGCAAACTCTTCTTTCTAGACTGAGCTTCCTTCATCCTCTCTCGGATTAACTCAATCTTCTTTGATGCCTCTCTGACCAAATCCGAACCTAAGACTAATTTGTCTCCGGTCTCCAACCAACACGCTGATGATTTGCATGGTCTCCCATAGAAGCTTCAAACGGCGCCGTTCATATACTAGTTTGATAACTATTATTAGGAAAACTCAACCAAAGGTAGGTGAACTTCCCATGATCCACCAAAATCCAGTACACAAGCTCTTGATAAATCCTCGAGTACATTTTTGACTCTCTTTATCTGCCCATCTGTCTGAGGGTGATCTGTAGTACTCATATTAAGCTTGTTACCCATTACCTCATGTACACTCTTTCATAATTCACTTGTAAAGAAAGCATCTCTATCACTGACTATACCACTAGGAACTTCATGCACTGTGTTTTTCATAAACAACTTAGCTAAAACAGCTGCTATCCTATTTGACTTAACTGGAATGAAATAGGCACACTTGGTCAATCTGTCCATTATAACCCATATACTTTCATTACCTATATTTGACCTTGGCAACCCATCTATAAAATCCATAGATATTGAATCCCAATTCCGAACTGAAACCTCTATAGGTTGGAGCAATACACTTGGCTTCTGATGTTTAACTTTTACCTGTTGACAGTTTGCAAACTATGTAATTCACAAGCCAACATCCCTTTTCATGCCTTCCAATATAAACTACTCTTCGTATCCCACTACATCTTAATTCCTCCAGGATGAATCGCAAACTTGGATCGATGACATTCACCAAGAACCTCTTTCCTTAACTCTCCCACATTTGAAATACACAACCGCCCCTTCTTTCTTAGCCATCCTCTATGATCAAGGATAAAATCCTTTAAATCATCGACCTCAATTCCATTCTCAATTCTCCTAATCCTCCCAGCTAGTACAGGATCCTCCTTCTACTTATAAACAATTCTCTTGATCAATACTGATCGGACTTCCAAACAAGATAATATGACGGAACTCTGACTAGAACTAGCAGTTAATCTTAATCACACTCCACACCTGGCCAAAGATTCCAAACCTTTCCACTCCGCCAACATGGCTAACACCACATTCTGATGTTTTCTACTAAGAGCATATGCTACCTTATTAGCTTTTCCTAGTGTATATTCTATACCAAAATCATAAGTGGCTAAAAACTTCAGCCACCTCTACTGTTTCATATTTAACTCATTCTAAGAGAATAAATACCGTAAAGACTTATGATCGGTATAAAGCTCAAAACTCTCCATTAAGAGGTAAGTCTCCAGATTTTCAAAGCAAAAATCACAGCTTCCAACTACAAATCATGAGTATGATATCTTACTTCATAAGGTCTGAGCTGTGTGGAGGCGCATGCAATGACCTTACCATTCTGCATCAACACTGCTCCTAAATCAGTACCACATGCATCAGTGTATACCACCAATCCTTGGTTTTCGTCTAGAACTACCAACACAGGTGCATTGGCCAATAAATGCTTTAATTAAGGAATGCTTCCTCACATTTGTTAGACCAAACAAACTTCATATCCTTTCCGGTCAGCTAAGTTAAGGGTGTTGCTATTCGTGGGAAATCCTTAATGAATCTTCAGTAGTACCAGCAAGTCCATGAAAACTTCTAATCTCAGTCGTTGTCTTTGGTCTCTTCCAATTATTAACAACTTGATCTTATCTGGATCGACTAACAACCCTTTCTCTAAAACCACATGACTAAGAAACTTAACTTTTTTCTTCCAATAATGACATTTGATAAACTTCGCCTTTTGTTGATTCTGCCTCAACGTCTCAAGCACCACTCTAAGATAAACATCATGCTCCCTCTCATCCTAAGAGTATACTAGGATGTCATATGAACACCAGAACAAACCGATCCACATATTCTCGGAAACTTCGGTACATCAAATCTACGAAGAAAGTAGCTACATTCGTCAATCAAAACGGCATCAACAACCAAGCATATGAACGACACCTAGTTCGAAAAGCTATCAAAGGAATGTTGTCCTCCACTACTCTTAACTGATGGAAACCTATCGCTAAATATAACTGGGAGAATACTTTGGCTCCACTCAACTGATTAAATAAGTCGTCTATTTTGGATAAAGGATACTTATTCTTGATTGTCCTTTCATTCAAGTTGCAATAGTCAATGCACATCCTTAACAACCCGTCCACTTTCTTCACAAACACTACGGCCGCTCCCTAAGGCAAACTTCTTGGTCCGATGAAATTCTTCCCTTCTAGACCACTAGTTGCACCTTCAATTCCTTCATCTTGGTAGGTGTCATTCTGCTAAGTGGTCTACTCACAGGTTCAGCTCCGGGCGCAAGGTCTATTCTATACTTAACAGATCTTTTAGGGGGTAATCCAATGACTATCTCAAAGGCATCTGGAAACTCTCTTGCTACCCCTTAACTTAACTCATCACCTTTCTCTATAGCATTAAGCAAAGCACTAACACTCTGGTCGGTATTCTCTACTGAGAATATTACTTGGTTATGACTGTCAGGGTGCCTCAGTGATATCTTTATATCATGGAAAAATGTTCTAGCCAACTACTTACCCAACCAATTCATTCCCAAAATGATCCTAAAGTCTAAGAAATCAATAACATACAGACTACATGCAAACTTATGACCTAACAATTCAAGTTCTAACTGGTCACATCTCAACCCTAGAGTTGTATACCCTCCTATAGCATTCGCAACCCTTAAGGAGGTAATAAGATAGGTGGGTTCTAGGCATAATTTATCAACCAAACACTGAGATATAAATGAATGTGATGCACCGATATCAAAAATTACTCCAACTGAAATTCTCTAAATCAAAAGCGTACCTTCCATCACAATATTTCCCTTATCTGTTGTAATAGGCCTAGCTGATCCAATAGTAAAGACCTTTCCTTTGTCCTCCCTAACTGGCTCTGGAAACTGATTCTTGTAACGCCTAGCTTGATCATAGTTGAAGCATTTCGCATTCTTCTTACTGCAACCTTCTTTCCATTTCCCGATCGTCATTCATTTGCAAAGTGACCTTTCTTGTCACATTTATAACAAACTACCTTAGCCTTTAACCTCTTAGCCGTGTCTTCCTTCTGAGCTCTCTTCTTTTTAAAAAATTTCCTCATCTTCCCTTGAGAACCCTAGGTTTCCACTAATTTCTCTTTAGCTAGATCAGCATGCAACACCTCATGGCGAATAGTTATCTCCACCGAAATATTACAAGGATCACGGACATGTGTCATGGTCATTCTAGCAAGCTCGAGTCTGAGGCCTCGAAATGAACTTCTTATTCCTTTTGATGTTAGTATCTATAATAGCATACCCATATCTAGACAACTCTTCAAACTTAGTAATATATTCAACCACTGACATCTCTCCTTGAACTAAATCCATAAATTTCCTCATTAGCTCCGACCTGGCAAACTCAGATACAAACTACTGCTCAAATCTCCTCTTAAAATCAGCCCAAGTTAACTGCTCTTCCGGCACTCTGGTAGTAACACTATTCCACCAATGCAGTGCTGACCCATGTAACTGTTTAGAGGCCAGCCTTCTCTTTTTTCCATACTCAGACCCATATCAGTAAATATTCGCTCATAATGCAACAGCCAATTCTAAACCTCCACAGCAATTTCTATTCCTAAGAATGGCTTCCCACCTAAATCGGTGTAATCTCTTCTTAGCAAAGCAATATTCCTAACTAGAGAAACATGATTGGCTCCTTTAACATTTCCAACAACACCCGCTGCAGCCCCGGCTTGCATCAAACCGGCAAAGAACTAATACATTGCCCTCATATCTACTGGTGGATTCCCAGCACTCACATTGGTTTCAGCATTTTGGTTACTAGCATTAGTCGATCGACCCAGGTTTCTCCTCGTAGTGGGTCGAGCATTTCCAATAGTTGAGGTGCTTCCTCCACTGAGATTTCCTCTTTCGTTTCCTGCTTCTATATCTCCTTTCTCATAAATCGGATACGAGCCTTAGTAAGACATAGAAGAACTGATTAAGAAGTAGGGTATACGTACTTATATATATATATATATATATATATATATGTCAAATACAAGTACGTTATTATAGCATCAACCCAAACCCCAATCTTATTATCTGATTCACAGGATTATGTTTGAAAATCCTTATAAGTCTAAGTTTCTTTTAAAGTTCTATAAATATTCTCTCATACTAAATAGTAGCATCCCCTTACTTGGAGGCCCAAAACTAATTGCTACGGATGTTGCTTTCATCCATAGTTATTTATTCTTGGCGACCAACTATGGCGATATTAGATACATTGATACACAGAAACACAAGAATATGGAAGAATTTAAAATAACAAGTAAAATTCCACATTCCAATTCAAAATGTTTCCATTTGATTACATAATCCCATTCATAGACCACGTTTCAGATAACATATAACAACAAAATAGACCAAGAGCGACATATGTAGATGCCCCGTTGGTGAACCAAAGTACACACTAACGCAGTAAAATAGTTTTCCTTTACAATTAAACATTTAACGGAAATAAAATAAATTTAGATAACTATCTGACTCCCACATACCTTTGGAAGCTTTATTTGTCTAAGAGAAAACCTGAAAAACCTTTAACTCTCAACCTACTCAAAATCAATTGAGTACTTGGGAGTTTAAGGGGAAAGCAAAAACTTCAAGTCAGACAAAAAGCCTTTTATGAATAATAATTTACCATCTCAAACCATTTGGATATCTAGTGAGACCACGCCGCATAGCTGAACAGGTTTTCATCTCACTAGTATCCTAAAACATCTTGAAACCATATACTGTGCTTCCTGCATACACGATGGATAAAACATATTATTTCATAATATTATGATAATATGCAATACAAATAAATAAGTTCTGCATTACCCATCCTCATTCATTCTGACTACCGGCCTTAGTTATAGTTTATAGGTTTACTATTAACCTGTTAAATGATTATGGACAATCTTTTCAATTACTTTTTTTCATGGGATCACTAAAACCCTGTTGGTAACTCCAATATCATATTTCTTATCCTAGTTTTCATGGGCTAACTAGGAACTTATTGGATGACTAGCAATATCTTAATCCGGATATAGTTTTCGTGGGCTAACTACAAACCTACTGGCCCCTACCAGTATCAAATCGTAGTTTTCATGGGCTGACTATGAACCTATTGGCCCCTGCTAATATCATACAGTTTTCATAGGCTTATTGAAAAACTATTGGCTGAAGCCAATATCATTAGATTAAGAGTTTAACATTTGTTTTGAAACCATAAACATCACTTTCGAAACCCCTGGATGACCTCCTTCGAAAGCATAGGAATCCTCTTTCCAAAACTCTAAGTATGTATACCTTTCGAAATCAACAAGAACTTTTGATGGTATCAAGAAAACGTTATTTAAAACATAAGTTTCAAAACAAACGAAATACCATTTGTAAAACATTAGGTTTTACTCTTAAAACATCACTTGGGTCAAGGTGGTTGTATACGAAAGTATCTCTTTTGAAACCAATAAAAACTTGTATTGGGAAAAATTGATGGCCTCGGAGCCATCTAGCTCGAGAGTAAAAGACTTAAAAATCAAAAATTCGAAGGTCTGGGTCGAAACCCCCTTTCGAATCTATCTCCTTCAAATCCCAACCCCCTTTCTAAGCAATTAAGAAAAAGGTTTGGTGTAAAGTAAAAACAAAGGCAACTCTTCGAAAGCATTATTAGACAACATGGTCGAAAGGTAGAGTGGTGTCTAGGCTTCGACTAGGTCAAAACCATCCCCTTTCGAAAGCTTTTGTTCAAAGAAAAATGTCTTCTTCGAAAGCTGGTACTTTTAGTATAACATAGCAACCTTCCCTGAAAGCTAAACATACACCCTTTCGAAAACAGTAGGTTTCGACTATGTGGAAAGCATTGAGAAAAACAAGGCAAGGACTTTTAACTTATAAAACAAAGTAGGGCTTCGACCCCATCAGAGGCTTACCCTTCGACACCAAAGCTTTCGCCCATCTTCGAATCCACTACATACCTTCAAGGGGAAACTATGTGTATTGGTTCTAGTTAAGTAGGTTTATACTTTGATGGTTTTGACTATAATGGGGCACTACCAAAGATGTCGCAAGGTATTTTCCGTTAAAGGCGAAGCACCTCTTTCTGATTTAAAAGCTAAATCATTGCAATTTAAGTAATTTCTTTTTAACAACTTGCCTAATTGGAAAATATTGGTTGACGGACATAAAACTTTTCAATTACTTTAGTTCTGAAATCGTTGCATTAATTCAGTTCCTCAAGTAAAGGATTAAACGTTAAAACCTTTCCATATAACCTAAAACCTACATTTTTAGAAAAGCCCTTCTTTTAAAATAATTTATTTCCCCCAAATAAATCAACTAAGAAAATCCCCAAAAATCATAGAAATTCTAATTAATAATGTATTTTAACATATTAAAATTTTAGACCCAATTTCTTTTTGAAATTCACAAAATAAATTTTTAACCCAATTTTATCATATTTTCCATCAAAAACTCACAACAAAATTTCCATAACTTGGAAAATTCTGAAAATTAAAACTCGTCTCTAAAATTAGGCTTTTATTAACATAAAATTTTTCCATGGCATTTTAAAACCAATATCTCACGGTTTTACCCTTAAAACCATGCGAATTTCATATTATTTAATGATTTAAAATAAAAAAATTCATAAATTCGAGCATACTGTCATCCAATATATCATAGGAACAAAATAATTATTCAAATCTGAAATCACGTGATTATAAAGCCAAAAAGAGACGGTAAGAATTATTATACACCTTAAAGTTGATTAGGAATTTGAGATTTGATGTTGATTAATCCTTGCTAGCTTGATTCTTAGCTTGAGATTAAAAAAATTCCTTCTTCTTTCTTGATGATCGCCGGCTTTGTTTATGTTTCAGATTTTGTGACCATGAGAAAAATGAAACGTGAATGGACATAGAGAAGGACTAATAGCCATGTAAAATAATAAGGAGACTAGCTTACTAATATGCCATTGTGTAACTAAATTATCTCATAAATCAAATTAAAGCCCATTTATCTAGTTAATAAGCATGGCCCGTTATGTTATTTATTCAAGTATCAATCTCTCTATCATCATTATTCTATTTAAATTATCTAATTAAATTTCCTAAATGATGTTATCAAAAATAGGGATGTTACACTTGCCTTCCAATTCCACCCACTACACTTTTAACTCCCTCATCTTTGTAGGGGTCATCCTGCTCGGTGTCCTACTCACTGGTTCTGCTCCTGGAACCAAATCTATTTGAAAGTCAATGGCTAGTTTCGGTGGCAATCCAACTATAGGCTCAAAAACATCTTCTAATTCTCTAACTATGAACACTGGTCTCTACTCGTCTTCCGATTCCATAGCACCCAACACAACATTCACTTCACAACTAGAACCTCTAGGGCATAAACAGTCCAATCACTACAAGAGTGTGTCTAAGAGATATCTTCCTACCTTGAAAAAATATCCTAGCATCATACTCACTTAACCAGTCCATCCCAAGAATAATCCCAAACCCCACAAAACCAAATACATGCAAACTGCAAATAAAAGTGTGACCTCACAGGTCAAACTCTAACTGGTCACATCTTAACCCTAGAGTCGCATTCCCTCCTATTGCATTTGCAACCCATAAGGAAGTAACTAAATAAGTGGGTTCTAGGTTAAACTTATCTATCAAACATCTAGATATAAAACAATGTGATGCACCAGTATCAAATAGAATGCTAACAGACATACCATGAATCTGAAGCGTACCTTCTAAAACCGCCTTTCCTTTTTCCTAGGCTGTTGGCTTAGAAGCAGAAGGTTCCAATACATACACTTTACCTTTTCCATCCTTGTGAGCTCCTTGCACTTGCTCTTATAATGGCCAATCTGGTCACAGTTGAAGTGCCTGACATTCTTTTTTCCAGCTACCTCCTTTGTCTTCCCAGCACGACACTTATTAGCAAAGTGCCCCTCCTTATCACACTTGAAACAGACAATCTCAGACTTCCCCATCTTAGCAGCTCCACCCTTCTTAGAAGCTCCACCCTTCTTAGCACCTTTCTTAAGAAAGAACTTCCTCTTCTGATTCTTCTCATCCTGGACTTCTTTAGACTTACTCTTCTCTAGGGAATCAGGGATTTCCTCACATCTTAAGGCCATCTCCACCATAAGTCAGAAGGATCTCTAATAAGAGGTAATGTGGCCCTAGCTAACTCAGGCTTCAACCCCTTGATAAACTTTTCATTCCTCTTCATGACTGTATCCACTGAAGCATACCCATATCGGCCCAACTTCTCGAACTTTCTAGCATACTCCAGAATAGACATTTCCCTCTACTCTAACTCAGCAAACTCCTGATCAGAGCTGACAATGCCATTGTAGACCTAAACCTCTCTTAGAACCTTCCCTAGAAATCTGCGCATTACAAGGTTTCCTCGTCCACACCGGCCGTCACACTGTTCCATCAAAATAAAGCGGCTCTCTGAAGCTGTCTGGATGCCAACCTCTTCTTCTTCTCATCATTGAGCCCCAAGTATGCGAAATACCTTTCACAATGCAACAACCAATTTTCCACTTCTATAGCATCCTTTGTCCCCAAAAAGGCTTCTCTCCATGCTTTGCGTTATCTCCGCTCATCTTAGCATAATGGTTAACGATCAAGACTTCCGAAACTCCTACCTCTATATCATCTCCTCCTACAAATTCCAGCTGCAACTCCAACTTGCATCATATTCACAAAAAACTGATACGTAGCTCCCATGTCCATTTGCAGGACTCTAGCACCTACATTCTCTGCTTATGCCCGACCTTGGGTCCTCCCGGTTCCCTCCCCTACTGGGTTAACTCTTCCTCCTCTACCTTCTATATCTGTATTCAAACCTCACGAGATACAGAAGAATAGCTAACAAAATTAGGAGACAAGAGATAAAGCGTATACTTATATATATGACAAATATAAGTACGTTACTATAACGTTATCCCATACCTCAATCTTACTTTAATTCCTAAGGATTATGTTTTAAAAATCATTTTTAATTAAAGTTTTTCATAAACCTCACTCTGATACCAATTTGTAACATCCCGTATCTAGAGGCTAAAAGCTAAGCGCTATAGACGCTGCAGTCATCCATAGTATTAACTTTTGATGACAAAATATGGTATTGCTGATGGTATCCATAATATCAAAGGCACATGAATATGAACAAATCACAAATTTCAAAAACAATATTTTGCAGATTACATTTCAGAACAAAAATTCATATCCTGTTACATAGTCCCAAAACGTTTCATAAATAATGATTAATTACAATTTACAATCATACGTCGAGAGTGACATATGAAGACGCCCCCTTGTTGATCAAAGAAATATAGTCATATCTAACATAATATACACAGCAGAATCAAAACAAAATGAAACTGCAAATCCTAATTAGCTATCAGTCAGCCACCTATTCGTCTTTAGAAGCATTATTCCCCAAAAGAATAAAAAACTAAAACATTAACCCTCGGCCTACTCAAATCAATTTTGAGCACCAGAAGTTTAAGGGGAAACAAAAACTTTGAGTTGGACATAAAGCCTAGTGTGAATAATTCTGTTACATCTCGGCTTAGTAATGTTAAGTGAGACCATGCCACTTAGCGGAACGGGTTTACCCTCACTAATATCCTTTTCAAAACATATATTTTGCAATCCTTTCCTGCAACCAAACTGGCCAATCACACTGATTATATCAAAATAACAATATCCTTTATGGTAATAAATGGACTATCTATCCATAAAACAACTAATATGTAAAAAATATGCCCACGCTATAATAGCAAGGTCCGTTATACTACAAATGGACAACCTGTCCATACAACTAGGCTGACTACCCGCAAACTGGACAAACTATCCGAATCAAAATGGAAAAACTGTCCAAATTATTTTCTTAGGTTTAACTACTCTATATTTTTCCTTAGAAACCTTTTCAAAATGATTTAACCTTTTAAATCATATTTATACAAGGAAAATATATTCTTAGTTTTACTCTAATCTATTTTACCGTGATACACACACACACACACACACACATACGCACACTTTACTTAAAATAATTTAATAAGATTTAATAAGGTTTAACTATCCTTCCAAAACAAGTTAAACCCCTTCTTAACTTGAAAATACTTAGGCTACATTACCTATTTATTACATTCAAAACTTTAATTAAAAACATTAAATAACCGTTCGAAACCATTAAAGGTAACCCCTTCGAAACCATTGAAAGACGCTTTGGAAACTATTAAATATAGCATTTCGAAAACATTGGAAGAACCTTTACTGTCTTTTCTTCGAAAGCTTCAAAATACTAGACATCCTTATGAAAACCTTTTAAATAACGCCATTCAAAAACATAGGAAAAAACCTTCCCTTTCGATCCCATCGAAACCCTAGGTAACCACCCCCTTTGAAAACATTCATTAAAACCTTTCGAAATAGTCAAAACTTGGTCCTTTTGAACGCAGTTTGGGTTCAATTTAAAACATGTGGAAATCTTTCGAAACAGTCGAATCTTTTACCCCTTCGAAATCTTTGAAAAACGTATCGGTCAAAACCATTTGGATTCTGCCTTCAAAATAGAGAAAATGATCAAAAACCCATTAAAGTTGAAAGCCTCTGTTTTGAAACCATTTAAAGCTATCTTTTTCAAAACCGATTTGGGTTTTTTACTTTACTTATAGAAAAAGCGTCTTTAAAACATTTAAGTCGAAAGCATCTGCTTTGAAACCATTTCTTAAGTGATGAAGTGATGGTGTCAAAACCATCCCTTCGAAAGCATTGGAAAGGTGGCCAAGATTTTAAAAAACAAACAACCCTTTCGAAACAATCTAGGTCGAAAGGTAAAAAGGCGACCGCAAAAGGTTTCGACTTAGTCGAAAGTAATTATTCAAAAATAGAGGTGCAACCCAATCGAAACCATTTTCTTTAAATCCGTTAAACCCAGTCGAAAGCTAACTGAGTCGAAAGCAACTCAGTTGGAAGCCAATTATTCAAAAGCAAACGGGTATAATTCTTTAATTTTAAAAGCAAAGGACCGCCTCAGCCCCTTCAAAAATCCTGGTTTCGATTCCCTACCATCCGCGTACATCCAGTTCACTATGTACCAGTAAACTATACCATGTGCATGGGTTTCGACTATGTTGAAAGCAAAGATGAGGAGGCAGAACCTAGTGCCGACGGTGTCGAAACAGTGAAAAACATGTAGCAAATGGTTCTTTTCGCCTTACATGTCTTACGCTTCTAATTGTGTTTGGTTGCCTCTTTGTTTACCAACAAAACGTACTACACTTCTTCAAAAGTTTTGTCGACTTTCTAGATTTTATAATTTAAGTCATTTTTACAAAAAGACCCTTTTCCTCAATTATATAAATCATTTAAGTCTTATACCTTAAATAATTTTATGTAATCCTTAAAATACTTTAGGAAAAATCTACAAAAAATCCAAAAAATCCATTTTAATATGTTTTCCAACATATAAAAATTACAGACCCCAACTTTATTATTTAATAGAAAATAATTATTAACCTAAATAAGTATTTTCCATACTAGAAAATTCATATAAATTCCACATACTTTCAGAAGATTCTAAAAATTGAAAACCATCTCCAAAGTAATATTAAGGATCTTCAAGAAAATTCGCAAGGCATTTAGATGTCATTTTATAGGGTTTTCACCTTAAAACATATCATCGAATCGATATGAATATACATAAATCTTCAACATGTATATATAAGCATTCCATCATTCAAAAACATGGCAAATCAATACAAAATATTCGAAATTCATATGAAACCTAAAGCACAATCAAAAAATGGGATGTAAACATTATTCAACTTAGCTTTAGAGATTGAAGAAATTGATCTATGAATGGATTTGATTTTCTTAAGCTTCTTTCTAGCTTTTCTTCTTCTAGATCTTGTTAATGGTGGCCCTCCCCTTAAGTTTTAAAAGGTTCCAAATGAAAAAAACGTATGTATATGGATACACGGCTTAAGGATCTAGGGTATAAGAATGACCTCTTTCCTATTTTACCACTCCTGTATTTCATTTTAAACTTCTTTTAATTCATTGTTAAATGGCACGACTACCCCTTAATTAAAATGAAATCTCAATCCCCTAATCAACACATTATTATACTTAATTTAGCTGATTAAATATTCTAAATAATATTACCAAAAATCTAGGGTGTTACAGCTACACCGTATTGGGCGACCGCTTTGGGTAAATGGTTAATCAATCGCAGTGTAAATTTTAGCATTTTTTATTTTTAATTATTCGATTTTTATTTGTTCAATTTTAATTATTTGTTTAATCTAATATATTTTGGACTTACACAATGAACCCTAGGCGTTGATTTACACTAAATAGTCTTTGCAATTTTACCCTACTTTTTGTTAACATCAAATTCATAGATTTATACCAGTTTAATTATACTTGTTTAATTCATGGTTAACCAATTCTTCAGGGATTCTATTCAATAACAAAAAGGGATTTAACTTGGGTAAAATTTATTATCCAGCCTTTTGACCTAGCTATATTTAGGCTGACTAGACAAGTTAGACTCGACCGTCATCGGGACCCATAAGTCAAATTAACAATCACGAAGCCCAGAGATTAGGCACAGATGATAATATGAACAGTGGCGAAGAAAAAGCAGAAAACAGACTTGATAGGATAAAAATATGAAAATATACCATTTACTAAAAATGGATCAGGTGTGATGCATATTCACCAACTGTGGATCGTACCGTATTGATGTTACAGTTCAACTCATTGGAGTGATCGGTATCTCAAAATCTACAAGTCAAATACACTTGAAACTTTGGTAACATTAGTATATTGAAGAATGGAGCCCACCAACTCAATCTCATGCAAAAAGGAGCTCATGGAACGATCGGTGCTAATTGTTTTTGTGAGTGATGAGGGACTCACGATCGATACTATGACTTCTTTAGAATCTGAAGACATCACTGTCGAAATTCCAAAAAGATATTTCACCATCTTTCCCAATATATATAGGCTTGATTGTTTATTTTCGAGATCTTTACATTGCTTGTTGTTGGATCTTTTCTTTGTAACTAAGAGTTCTACTCTGATCCATCCTTCTATACTCAGCAATTTAAGTGTTAAATAAAGTTATTCACCAAATTGGACATACGCTTTCAACACCGAACTATAAACCATTATTTTCTCTTTATTGCTTATATTCTGTTATTTAATTGATTTTTTCCTCCATTTTAATGTATTTCTCTACAAATTGTCTATTGAGGGTTGGTGCCTATTTTTGGTTCAATGAGAATGATTCTCAGCTTGATTAGATCTCATCATCTACCTGTGGATTCCTATATTCATGAGATAGATACAACTTTCTAGCGATAAGCTTCCATTTCAACTCAAGTTTGAAGAAGAAATCTATAAGGAGAACTATAAATAATGGTCAGGAACACTAGATCTATCGCTCAAAATATGGAGGGAAATGAGAACACTAGCATCCAGCAAGAAGGCCAGATCAATCTACCAATAGAAGTAATGCTACTAATCCAGTTGATGTATAGAATCCAGTTGATGTCTAGAATCTAACTGATTCTATCACTAGAGCTTATTTCTAAAATTTGATGAGGGAACTCATGAATAGCCATCGATAGTTGAACCAACATATTTAAGTCAACGTCAATTTAATGAATTAACTCTGGGATCAAAATCATGGAAAAACTAAGAGAGAGCCAACTTCCTATTCTGCATTGGAGAGCTCAAGTTCATTAGATGACTATCATAGACATAGATGTCGTAGAACTGACACCTACCATACCGAAACATCGACCCACCATTATCCAACCAATCCAGACATACTGATAACGATCAATGTCAATCCAACTTTTGAATGTGGGTTACAACAGATGACAGGAGGAACGCACACTGGTGATGTCGTGGTTAATCTAGATGCTAGATTTCAAGTTAATGCAAATCATTTACCTCTACGGAATGATGACAATGTGAATGCATGCGATGCACATCGAGAGGATATTGAGCCAAGGATATGTGAAACACCCCATGGACATTAACCAGACCATTCACATGAGGTGGAACATGGCTATCGCTTCACTTAAACTATCCAAATATCGGACTTGTCGGCTATGGTCAGATAGCTAGTAAGGAAGAGCCAAGGCTTGACCAATAATGATTGGGGGAGCTCAAGAAGCCATACCCCATTTATAGATAATATTTTATATGTGGAATATCCAAAGAGATTTAGCATGCTGTTGATGCCTGAGTACGAAGAAAAAATCGGCCCCAGACAGAACATCATGAGATATGTATGGCTAATGGATTCTACATGAGCTAATGATGCTATAAAATGCAGATATTTTTCTATTACTCTCTCTGGCATAACGAGATGTGGTTTATAATATTACCCGCACGGTCAATCTCTAAATTTGATGATTTAGTAACAAATTTGTAGAGCAGTTCCGTATGCATGCAACTTGCCCTAAAGATGCAATGTCTTTATCAAGCGTGGTCTAGGCTTCAGGAGAATCACTGAAAGACTATTTGGAGAGATATCATATAGCCGTCACAGAAATTGGTAATCCGAATGATGGTGGTAATAAGAAGGATCGATCTAGAATCTGAATTTAGCAATTGCTTAGCTGGCAAACCACATACGATGTCGGAGCATTTTTATGCAAAAGCAGCTCGGCTTTTGAGGACAGAGGAAGCTAAATGCTCAAGGAAGAAGAATGATAGATAGAGTGGAGAGGGAGTGTAGAGTAACATTGCAGTGAAACAACCTAGCAATAGTTCCATAAAAAGTTCAAGTAAATGTCCAAAATAAATTAAATCGGCAAAAGAAAGGCGATGATAGGAACCGTGAACGAAAGAAAGATTCTGGAAGAGGGAAGTCAAGGATTCCAATGTATGATGCCTACACACCATTGAATACGTCTCTAGAGAACATCTAATTTTCTACATGCAATACCTCGCAGTATTGGAAGCCACGTCCAAAGGAATCGATGGAGAAACAAAAGAGGATTGGAAAATATCGTCGATTCTGTGAATGCTATGGTCACAACACAAATGAGTGTAAACATCTCCAGGATGTTGTTGAGAAACTAATTCAGGAAAGAACGCTACAATAATTAGTTATCAATACAATAGTTTAGGGACCACATCCAACTGGTAAGGGCTGGCACGAGATGGGTCGATTTATTTCCAATGCCACCGATAGATGCATTCCTTTTTTCGACTTGATTAGAAGAGCGAAAAGGAACTTTGGATGGATATAGGATTGTAAAGACGCATTCCAAGGTTTGGTGAACAACTTAGAGAGGCCCTAATCTTGTCAGAGCTGGTGGATCACAATAGTTGGTATATCTACTTAGATGTATTGGTACACTCAAAAAATGTCGCACTGTTTCGCAAGGAGAATCGAATCCAGAGACCAATCTATTATGTTAGCAAGCAACTGACAGGAGCTGAAAGGAACTATTCGAAAACAGAATGTTATAATACTTGTTGATGCTTCACGAAAGCTCCGCCACTACTTTCAGGCTCATCCCATCGACGTTTACACCGACCAATGGTTACACCAGGTCTTAGAGTGACCTGAGACGTCTGAAAAATTACTGAAGTGGAACATCAAACTGAGGTAATTTGACATCAATTATCTACCTTGAGAGCCATCTGGGGATAGGCACTGGCATATTTTATAGTAGAATTCACTATACATGATGATTTCCCATAGAGTGGTGGAGCCCTTACCAATCGATGTAAAATGTTTATGGATGGAGCATCCAATTATCATTATTCTAGAGTCGGACTCAAGCTAGTAGCTCTAAAGGATTGATCAATTTTCTATGCTTTAAAGCTTGACTCCCCTGCAATGAACAACGAAGCTGAGCATGAAGCTCTGATTGCTGGACTCAAACTTGCTAGAGAACTGGGAATAAAATCTCTTGAAATCTTTTGAGGTTCCTAGTTGGTGGTATACCAAGTCAAGGGAGATTACCTAGCTAAAGGACAATGACTCGTTCCATACCTTATACGAGTCCAAGAGCTATTGATAGGCTTTGAGTATTATGACATCACGCACATTCCTGGGGATCAAAGCAAAGAGGCCGACTCATTGGCAAAGTTTGCTAGCATCGAGGATGCACAACAAATGGGCTTGGTTCAAGCTGAAATACTAAATGCTCTAAGCATAAACCAGATGGAAATTTATTGGGTGCTAGAGACGGAGCCATAGATGGAGTCGTGGATGACTCCGATTGAAGATTATTTGCTAAAGGGAGTTCTTCCCGAAAGGAGAAATGAAAGACGACAAATCCTTTACAAAGCTTTACGATACATCATTCAGGAAGGATACATGTGTAGAAAGGGTTTTTCCATTCCCTGGCTCTGGTGTATTCCTCGTAATGAAATAAAACGAGTCCTAAGGGAAGTTTAAGAAGGGTAATGTGGCGGTCACATTATAAGGGTTACCCTAGCAAATAAAATACTCCGTTATGGTTATTATTGGCCAACCGTCAACCGGCATGGTGCTAATTACGCTAAGTGATGCAACAAATGCCAGATGTATATAAAAGTTCCGAGAGCTTCGCCATCCGAAATTACACAAAGGGCTAGTCAATGGCCATTTTCCATATGGGGCATAATATTTTCGGTTCATACCCATCTCTAATGGTGGTGCAAAGTATGCCATTATAGTAGTTGATTACTTCACTAAATGGGCTGAAGTAGAACCTTTATCCATGATCAGGACAAGGAAATTAATAACCTTCATTGTCACGAACATCGTTTGTCGTTTTGGCCTTCCAAGATACTTTATAACTGAAAATATAGCCCAATTTGATAGTGCTTAATTCAAAGACTTCTGCCGCCCGCATCATATTGAAAAGAAATTTGCGGCAGTTGCTTACCCTCAAGCAAATGGACTAGTTGAAGCTATGAAAAAATCATAAAGTCCATTTTGAAGATACGTTTGGAAAAGGCTAAAGGCAAGTGGGTAGATGAACTCCCAACAGCCTTGTGGGCGTACAGAACCACCCACAAGTCCACGATTGGGCATACTCCATTCGCCCTAGCTTACGGCTCTGAAACTGACATTTTTATTGAACTCGAAGTCCCTTCTCATCAAGTGACCTACTGTGATCCCAGAACGAATAGAGGTCTCCTCTTAAAATCTCTAAACTCAGCAGATGAGAAGCGCGAAAAAGCTGCTTCGATGGCAGTTGCACATCAATATCGAGTCGCTGGATACTAAAACACTAAAGGCCAACTTAGGACCTTTGAAATCCGCAAAATCATCTGGAA
Source organism: Allium cepa (assembly GCA_030765085.1). Lineage (NCBI taxonomy): Eukaryota > Viridiplantae > Streptophyta > Magnoliopsida > Asparagales > Amaryllidaceae > Allium > Allium cepa. The sequence goes on along the minus strand of CM060935.1, from coordinate 53,142,827 downwards.
ATGGGCGTTTCCTATCCCGTCAAACATGAGTCCTACTTGGGAGGTACCAAATATCATTAAGCAAATGCTCGAAAAAGGAACTTTCAAGCTAGCGATTGTTGGTGGCGTCACACTCCAAAGGCGTGGAATAGCGAGCACTTAAAATGCAATTCCACTTAGTTTGTCGTTTTTCATTCAGTTATATTTAGTTTTAAAATTTTCTTTAGCATTAAATTTTCTAGATATGTAATAAGACAAATTATATCATTTCTTTCCATTCGACAAATAAAAATTTGAAATATCATTCATATCCGTGATTGCTATAGCACCGCATGATAGTTGTGATACTAACTATTATTGACATATCCGAGTAGGTACCCAGAGTTTGGAGCCAGTCGATTACAATAGTTCATGACTGAACTAAACAAAATGAATATGGTCTGACCATTCATTCAATAATTCTTGCTCATAACTCGATGGATGGAGTACCTAACGAGAAATGGATGTAGCTTGACCATCCAAAGATTAAATTAATTCCACCAAATGAGGTGATGAACCCGAATCAAAAGCGATCATGATATGACCAATCGCTCACTAAAACGAACCCCGGATTTGGGGGCAAATCAATTAGTTAAGGAAAGTACGATCTCACTATTTTTTGAAATAGCTATAAGTCCCCAAAGTGTAGACTGGAATAAAACACAAATTGGCTGTGATTCGATTGCCTGCCAACTAACTCTTATCCCTAAAGTGCGGATATGAGTATAACCAAATGGATGAGTGCAGTTCAGCCACTCACTATTCCATAAACTCTGACCTTAAACCTATTGGAGGAGTATAAGTTCGCTAAAGATGGAATCGACCATCCACTATCTAACTCTTCTAACACAAGTAGTGGGGACAAGAGCATAATCACTTAAATCGCTGAATCCGATAGAGTAACACTAGGGCTTGAGCCCAATGTCTAGTATGACTTCAAGCAATGACTATATGGAGGCCTTGGGATAAAATTATCGAATTATCATCCGAATCAATGAGCAACGAATTACATGTACATTGAATGGAAAATGTAATAGCTCAACTACTTAAGAAAATTTACATAATAGTTTGATAAAAGTAAAAGAAATTCACTTACATAAGCTTGGAATGTCACTTACAAGTATTCATTGCCAAAGAATCAAAAAATAAAGGCCTATCTCATGCAAATTCAGCCAACAAATCCCCAAAGACTCGGCTTCTTCTTCTTGGAATCGAGAGAGATTCCACTCGAGCTTTCCCCACTCCTCTATTATCCTCTCTTCTCGCTTCCATGGCCATTCATTGGAGTTGTTTGGGTTGACCCAATAGGTGCATCTTGAGTAGGTTCTTGCTAGGAGTCTAAGCATGCGTTTCTCCAGGCAAAATGATTGAGATGGGAGGGGGGATGAGCACCATCCTCTCCTTCTTGAGTTTCATCTCAAGGACAATGTCCTCCCAAGGTTCTACGCCATTTCTTGCATGAAGGGCTTGACAAGTATTCGGAAGCTCCAAGAATCACAACGTCACCATTAGCAGGAATCTCTTTATGTAGATCACTTTCTTCTCCCAATAAAGCATCCACTAAGTGCTCATTGATCATAACTTCTAGGACGTCTTAGGTTGTTGCCGAAGCCATGACAGTAACCAATTTCATTGAGGGCACCTGAGGACCTAGTTGGGACTCTTGAGGAAAAGGTGAACTATAGCTGGCTGAACTAAAGTTGAGAAAACATAACTAAAGAGATTTTACAAATCGATAGGTGACACTCCATCTTTCTAAAGAATAGGTGAGTTTAATAAAATACCTTCTTTGGATTAGTCCCCCATGTGAGCCTGAGTGCCACTAGAACCTCCTTCCGTAATCAAGGAGAGCCCAATAGAATTGACAATATGTGGATTCTCCGGATTATAACAAGGCTCGATGGAAGAATCCATCATAGTGCTAGGAATAGCTTGGGTCACCAGATTCTAGTCATCTAAGACATTATGTGACATGGATCTGGAAACAATGCCGGCTTTATGTTGAGAGGTTGTGGCATGCCGTTGTTGGAGTATTAGCTGGGTTTCATGTAGAACTTTAGGCTCGTTGCCCAATAGAATTTCGCCTTCCAGCCACATCAGATCGATTTCTTCAGATCCAAGAGCCTTTTCTCCTCCTGAACAAGATGATCTTGAGCACGTACAAGATGATACGGTAGTCTCCTTGGAGCCACTTCAAGTTTATATGTTTCAGGACATTGGCATTGTAAAGAATAAGCAGTGGATCTAGTTCTTCCATAACCTCCTCGGCCTTTTCATTCATGTCCTCCACTTCTCGTTTGACGAGGGCATCAATGTCTTTGGCCTTTTCAACAGCGCATCTCTTTCAAGCTTGACAACAACCGATTCATCACGGGCGTCCTGGTCGATTTTTAGTGCTTCCTCTTAATCTTTGGATTCATGCTCGAACTTAGTGTCATATTCAACTGCACTTCTTTGGGCCACATCCCTTTCGAACACCAGTTTATGGTTTCGATGATGAAGTGCTTCAACTTCGGCCAAGTGCCTGGCCTTCTTATCCTCTAGTGCCTTGATGGCTATTTTTCCTTTTCTCTCACTTCTTCCTATGAGCTCCTTAAAGATTCTAACTCAATGGCTAGAGTTTCGATGATCCGCTTGACCTGGGCCGCTTGGTGCCTCAACTTCTCAATCTTTGCCGCTCACTACCAAGATACTTTAGAAATCCTCGCCGCCACTCTCATCCACCCATTGTACTGCTTATGGATATCATTCACACAATCCATGGTCATTTGCTATACTGTTCAGGAACTTTCTTAAGAATAGGTATAAAGAAAAATCCATCGAGACATACATTTGGAAAATCCGACTTAAGTTAGGCTATACAAGCGGCGACATCGACTTTTGAAGCTTAGTGACTACTTGGGTGTCAGCGCTTTCTATGCCCGACCTTTATAGGTGAACATCATGCTCACTATGATGCCAATGATCTCTGGATCCCTGAGGATGAAATAGAACAATGGATTGTGAAAAAAAAGAAGTGAAGGGGGGACCATAAGAGATGTCAATAGGAGGAACGTCATTGCGGTGATTTTGTTGCCCTTCATAATCATTAGGAGGAAGAGATCTAGACTTAGATCGATGATTATCATGGGAAGATTTGTCTCTATCACCTCTATTTTGCTAATCCCGATCCCTACTAGAGGGATAGCTAGGGTCGTATTCATGACCACTACCTTGGCAATACGAGCCCGAGTGAGAAGCAGGATTCTGGCATGATATTTACCGTACCGACTAAAACATGTGCTTCTTCCTCACCATTGTGTCTGCAAAGAAAGACAGAATGAATCAGCTCTAAGTATTGAAGGACATGAGATAAGTGCAATGTAGTATTATAAAGTGCGTACGAATGAGCATGTCCTTGTGTCCCCCCAACGAACTAGTTATTAAAGCTTTACTTGCAAGAGTGACCTCTCCACTAGTGGTAGGTGGGATTCCATCCCTACTCTAGAAGGAGATTCAGATCCACCGACGCTCATGTCATCAAAACGAAAGGCATCAACATCATCCGGTATCGAAAGATCAGATAACACCTCAAATGTTTAGTCCAAGTGTTTTGAAAGTGGAAAAGTAGGCTGATCTGGTATAAACTGTGGGGTGATGGATAGCCTAGGCTATTTAAAGAGGCGACTCTTAGGGAACCTATAAAAAAGTTTCTTCCTTTACATTTTTCGAGAGAGGGAGGCAGTGAGGTTTGCGAGGATCTGACCGCGGCACCAAAACTATAACCTGCATTATCACCACCGAGGTCATCACCATTATCTCATGTTGTATCTTTAGGGACAGCTTCTCGATCCACCTCAACTGAGGGCATGACGGGATCTTCTTGATGACCCTCATAATCATCCACATCTTACTGCTCAGTAATTATAACTCTAGCAATGACCAGTAAACTTATGCTATGACCCTCTTCCATTAGGCAGTAGGTAATGAGACATTCATTAGTAAGGATATTCTCAATGTTTCTATCGTCTAATGGAATCTAATTGTGTGCCAAGACCGCGTCTGTGTATTGTTGTAACACCCTATATTTTTGGTAACATTATTTAGGATATTTAATTAGCTAAATTAATAAAATAATGTGATGATTAGTGGATTGAGATTTGTAATTAACAAGAGGTAGTCGTAACTTGATAACAAATGAATTAAAATAAAATGTTTAAGTATAATAGATAAGGGGAAGTATAGGAATAGTTACATTCTTATAACCTAAACCCCTTAAGCCCTCATTCTCAAGTTAATTCAAAATTCACAAACAAAAATACAAGTCTAAGGCCAACCACCATTAGGAGGAAAAGAGAAGTTAAAAGCTAGGATTCAAGAGGAAAAATCAAATTAACTTAATCAAGATCAAATCTTACATGCTTAATCACAAAGCTAAAGTGAATAATGAATACATCTCATTTTTTAATTTTTTCAGTTTTAAGATGAATCCAAAATATTTGGCATGATTATGCCATGTTTTTAAGGATTAAATGTTTATATATGCTTGTTGATGATTTATGATTGTTCATATAGGTTTTATGATGTGTTTTAAAGTGAAAACCTTATTTAATGACACTCAAACGCCTTAAAATTTTAGATATAGATAAGAAATGATATTTTAGAGAAGATTTTCAATTTTCATAATTTTTGAATTATTGTGGATTTTATATTAATTTTCTAATGTAGAAAATGATTATTTGGGTTTTAAATTATCTACGGCCAAATAATTAATAATTTAGGTCCGGAATTAATATATGTTAGAAAACATATTAAAAATGGTTTTTTGGAATCTATGTAGAATTTTCCAAAATGTTTTGGTAGATATAATTATTTAAGGTATGAGACTTAAATGTTTTATATATTTATAAAAGGACAAGAGGTATTTTGTAAACAAACTAAATTATTTATTTCTGAAATATTGGTAGCACTTTTAGAAAAGAAAATTAGCAACCATTAATATATTGACAAAACAAGGCAAGTTAGTCGAAAAGAAATTCTTTTTAAAATAAAAAATTAGTTTTTACATATTTTTAGCATGTTTCGCCATTTTCGGCACAGAGGTTTCGACTAAGCACTATCGCCCCCATGCCATCAAAACCAATGCACATAGTATCAATAACTTTGTACAGAGTGAACTGAACTAAGGTGGAAGGCACTAAGTCGAGACCAAAGGTTCCAAAAGGGTCAAAGCGTGTATTTGCATTTAAAAGAAAATGCACCTACTTTGCTTTTGAAAGGTATGCTTTCGACTTAGAATTGTGCTTGAGAGGATGAGGCGAATCAGCTGAAGGAAAAAATTTCAAAATGTCATTTTCGAAAGAAGGAAGTGAAGTTTCTTGGTCATGTAGTCTTAGATAAAGGATTGTCTGTTGATCCGGGTAAGATTGAAGCAGTAAATAATTGGAAGAGAACTGAGACGGTGATTGAGATAAAGTGTTTTCTTGGATTGATTGGATATTATCGGAGGTTCATAAAGGATTTTTGGCGGATAGCAGCACCGATGACTAAGCTAATGCGAAGGGATGTGAAGTTTGTTTGGATCGATAAGTGTAAGGAAGCATTCTAGAACTTGACATGCTTATTGATCCATGCATTTGAATTAGTTGTTCCGGAAGGGAATCAGAATTTACTAATACATATAGATGCATTTGGAACTGAGTTAGGAGCCGTGTTAATGCAAAGAAGTAAAGTGATTGCATATTCTTCTTGACAGCTTAGACCGCATGAGATTAGATATCCAATGCATGATTGGAATTAGAGCACTGTTATTTGCATTGAAAGTGTGGAGACATTACCTTTTAGGAGAGAGGTTTGAGCTTTATACGGATCATAAATCATCGAGGTATTTGTTCTCTTAGAAAGAGCTGAATATGAGACAGTAGATGTGGTTAGAGTTTTTAGCCGCTTATGGTTGATTTTGGTATCGGGTGCACACCAGGGAAAGGCAATAAGACCGTAGATGCAATTAGCAGGAAGAATCAGAATGCAGTGTTGGCAACGATAGCAGAGTGGAATCATTTAAAAGCATTGTCGACTTGTAGAGTTCAGTAGAGATTTATGGCCGAGTCTAGTGAAGGATCTGCTATGTTATCTTGATTAGAAGTTCGACCGGTAATGATTGAAATGGTTGCTTCTAAACAGGAAGAAGATCCAGTGTTAGCTGAACAGATCAAGAAGTTGAAGGAAGGAACGGAGAGTGATGACCTGAATGATTTTTGTCTTAACTAGAACAGGTGGTTGAGAAAGAAAGGAAGATTATGTGTTACGAGTGTGGGAGACAAAAGGAGAGAAGTTCTTGAGGAAAGCTATCCTTCGAAGTTCACTATTCATCTAGAAGAAACTAAGATATGTCAGGATATGAAGAGAAGTTTCTTTTGGAAAGGTATGAAGAGAGATGTAGGCTTATGGTTGAAGTTGTGTTTGAACTGTCAGCAGGTAAAAGCCGAACATCAAAAGCCAAGTGGGTTGCTACAGCAATTGGATATTGTAGTTTGGAAGTGGGATTTATCTCGATGGATATTATGGACGGGTTGCCAAGGCCAAACAGTGGAAATGATAGTATATGGGGCATAGTGGATAGATTGACCAAGGGTGCCCATTTCATTCCGGTTAAGTCAACTAGAACGACACTTGTTTTAGCTAAGTTTTTTAGTTAGACTTTATAGAATTTCTACTAGCATAGAAAGCGATAGAGATTCCTTATTCACTAGCGGATTCGGGAAGAGTCTACAAAAAACTTTGGGTACCGAACTCAAGATGAGTACCGCTTACCATCCATAGACCGATGGGAAAATGGAAAGGGTTAACACAGTCTTGGAGGATTTGTTACGAGCTAGTGTATTAGATTTTGGAGGATCATGGGAAGACCATCTACATCTGGTCAAGTTTTGGTATAACAATAGTTATCATACTATAATAGGGATGGCATAGTTTGAAGCTTTGTATGAAAGGCCATGCAAATCTCCAGTTTATTGGTTAGAGACCGGGGATAGGTTCGCTCTTGGTCCTGATTTGGTTAGAGAAGTTGCAGAAAAGATTAGGTTAATTCGGGCTAGAATGAAGGAAGCTCAATCTAGGCGGAAAAGATATGCAGATAAGAGATGGAAAGACTTGGAATTCTCAGTTGGAGATCATGTTTTTATTAAGGTATCACCGATGAAGGGTGTGTTCAGATTTGGAAAATCAGGAAAATTAGCACCGAGATTCGTAGGACCATTTCCTATTATTGAGAGGATCGCGAAACTCGCGAATAGAATAGAGTTACCGAATACTTTGGCCAGAGTCCACGATGTGTTTCATGTTTCTCATCTAAGGAAGTGTGTTAGAGATCTGGAGTCTACTATAGCACCGACTATGTCAGAGGACTTAGTAGTAGAACTAGACTTGCCTATAGTTAGATAGCCAGTTCGCATAATCGTAGGAGATGAGAAAAGGCTAAGAAACAGAATAGTCATACTAGTTAAGGTCCAGTGGAGCAAGAACGAGAGAGACTGTACTTGGGAGACCGAGAGTGGTATTAGAGATACTTATCCTGATCTGTTTGATGTTATATTTTACCTTTGATTGTTTTGAAGTGTACCTCATTGGAATTTCTAGGACGAAATTCTTTAAGGAGGGGAGATTTAACATTATGTGGGATATTTAATTAGCTAAATTAAATTAAATAATGTGACGATCAGAGGATTGAGATTTCTAGTTAACAATGGGTAGTCGTGCCTTGATAACAAATGAACTAAAATAAAATGGTTAAGTATAATAAATAAGGGGCAATATAGGAATAGAAACATTCTTATGCACTAAATCCCATAAGCCCTCACTCTCACATTCATTCAAAATTTGCAAACATAAAAAACAACTCTAAGGCCAACCACCATTAGGAGGAAAAGAGAAGTTAAAAGCTAGGATTCAAGAAGAGGAACCAAATCAACTAAATCAAGATCAAATCTTACATCCTTAATCACAAAGCTAAGGTGAACAGCGACCACATCTCATTTTTCTATTTTTTTCCGGTTTTAAGATGAATCCGAAGTATTTTGCATGGTTATGCCATGTTTTGAAGGACTAAGTGTTTATATATGCTTGTTGATGACTTATGATTGTTCACATAGGTTTTATGACATGTTTTAATGTGAAAACCCTATTTGATTATGTGCAAATGCCTTGCAATTTTAGATATAGATTGAAAATGATATTATAAAGATGGGTTTCAATTTTCATAATTTTCTTAATTAATGTGGATTTTATATTAATTTTCTAGTGTAGAAAATGATTATTTGGGTTTTAAATTATTTATGGGCAAATGATTAATATTTTGGGTCTGCAATTAATATATGTTAGAAAACATATTAAAAATGATTTAATAGAATTTTTATAGAATTTTCCTAATTGTTTTAATGGATATATAAAATTATTTGAGGCATGAGACTTAAATGTTTTATGTATTTATAAAAGGAGAAGGGCTATTTTGTAAACTAATTAAATTATTTGTTTCAGAAATATTGGCATCACTTTTAAAAAATAAAATTATCAACCAATAATATTTTGATAAAATAATGCAGGTTAGTTGAAAAGAAATTCTTTTTAAAGTAAAAATCAATTTTACATGCTTTTATCACGTTTTGCCACTTTCAGCATAGGGGTTCCGACCAAGTACTGCCATCCAATGCCATCGAAACCAATGGACATAGTATCAATAACTTGGCATAGAGTGAATTGGACTAAGGCAGAAGGCACTAGGTCGAGACCAAAGATTCTGAAGGGGTTGAAGTGTGTCTTTGCTTTTGAAAGAAAATGCGCCTTCTTTGCTTTCAAAGGGTATGAAAGAAAAGGCTAAACCACTCTTTCCCTCTACTACTTTATCGGGTGCTCTTCCTATTATGAACCATCGTAAGCGCTTGCCGACAGTAGTGAAAACAAGATAGCCATGACCAACTGCATAACGGTAGCATGGGAAGTTCACCACTGACGATTGGCCCCCCAGCTAGCTATAGTGAACCGATTATAAGCCATGTATTGGGCACGATTATAGCCTAGGCAGTTCATTATTGGTGTTCGGCTCACCGGCAACTATGAACCGATAATAAACTCAATGATTAAGGCATGGCTGCAGCCAGGAGTAGTTCATAGTTAATTGTCGGCACCCACGCACGACGGCAATAGTAAGTCGAATAATACTCATGAAACAAGCACTAGCCAGGGTAGTTACTGTTAGCGATCGGCATAAATCTTAAATATGATAATAGTAAAAATTATTCTTCTATGTAGTGTAGGTTGGATTAGCAAATCCAAAGGTCACAAAGATCCACAGCCAAGAGAAATAATGAAAAAATTCACATGTCATGAATCTTAAGAACCTAGCCAGATAAGCAAGCTAGAGATAGAGTTAAGAAAATGAACATTTTTACATGTTTAGTGCAAACAAAATACAATCCACACCCTTACATAAATTAACCCTCAAAAAGAAAATTGCACTCGTCAACCAACATCTTATGGCTGTGAGGCTTCATTAACGCCAGTCCCATGTCCTTTGGCAACCATATCAAGAACTCCAGATTGCTTGACATGTCCTAGCACTTCCCCCAAAGCCCTATTCTCCTCCATTTTCATCTCTCTCATGTGTATGGGGGAAGGAAAATGCAATAACTGATGGCTTATTTTTGGTTGTGTTTTGAGCATCAACAAGGGGCATGGTTAGAGGATCATCTTATGCCATTGTGCCCAAATCATTTCACCCTCCTTCATCATCGTCTACTTTTTCCTCAAACTATAGCCGATATCCTCTAGTGATCGCTTTGATCTCTTTGGAGGTAAACTGGGAATTCATCATGCTTACATCATACACCGCTCGATCCACATGTTGGACCGCCTTCTTAGTTTCTCCTACCAACCGCGCATGAATTTCGATCATGGCTAGAGGTAGTCATCAATCCACACAACAGAACAAAAATTCTACTCTATCAATGGCAACAAGGTGTTCAGTTATACCGACTCTGCCAGAGGTAGCAGAGCGTCACTTCAACTCCATCAGAGGCAATGGAGTGTTAACTTCAACTCCATTGAAAGCAATGGAGTATGAACTCAACTCCGCCAGAGACAACGGAACATCAATTTAACCCTATTACATACATTGGGGTATTATTTCCAGTCAACTTCTCCCAAAGTAGTATTATACGAACCTAACGCTCCTAAGGACATGGAGCATGAACCTAAATCTTCCAAGGACAGTAAAATGCCCAACTTCTCCAGAAACTGTGAAGTATAACTCTACCAAGCCTAAGAAATGGGAGTGTATTCTACCCAAAGCAGTAAAATGTGATCTTCCCAAAAACCATGAAGATAGAATCAAAGTCCATTTGAATATGAAATAAGATGATGAGCGCTTCTATGGAATTTGAAAAAACTTAATGTGAAGACCCATGACTTGTAGGTAAATCCGATGGAACTGGATGATTCTTCATTGCCGGTGCCAACTGGAAATCTAGATTGAAAATTTGGTTTTACTCGATCAATGTAAAAATAACAAGCTGATAATAACCAAATATTCCTTTGCTCGAAGACTATTACAGTCAAACACATCATGTTGGGGCCATTTGACATTGACATTCCGCATAACTCATAAAACCAGCTCGCCTACCCTAATAATATGATCTTCGGTCGTATCCTCTACTTTTGGCATCTAACCCCGACCATGACTTCATGCTGGAATGATGAAGTACTCCTAACTCATAATGCGAACGAATTCCCTTGAACTCTACTCAAAGGGGCTAGAACCACTCACTCAAATCCAACACCTACTCCATCAACACTTACCAGTAATCGACTCCACGCAAGTACATAAGATATCAACAGACAAGATGTCAAGAAAGTTGGTAGTACTAATCCAATAAAAATATGCCCAGGGGCATGTCCCAAAAGTGCTAACAGGATAATAAAGAACTGCTCCTTCAACATCATCACCTTACCAGAGTAGATGCAACACAAACCTATTGCAATTAATTAAGCCTAATCAGATATAATAACCCCAACTAAAGCTCCTACAAAATGTACATGTCTGTGTACAAATGTCCATATAGAAGATACAAAGCATAAACTAGGGAAGAAATTGTCAGCCTTCACTCAAAGGCACCACACTACATATCCTACATATGAGTACCCTTCAATGGAGATTCTCACACTACCAAATCCATCAATAATTAATCCCAAACGAGCATGCGTGAAAGTGGTGAAAAGTATGCTGAGAAATATGAAAATTTGTCAATCGCATGGGATGGATAGGTCATGATCACTATACGTACCCACACAATGAACATAACTAGAATGCCATGTCAATAAATCCGAGAACAATACCATAAAGTATACGTAGGCTGGTTCACACACTATAGAACCTCAAAGTAGGAAGCAAGAAGACCAAATCTGGGAAAACAGAATTCTACCAGGTGAAGGCTAATCAAACACAACTAGAGACTATCCTCATATTGAACTAGCAAATGAATACACTTTAGGGAAACAAAAAATAATATACGGATAGTCAGACATCAAGCTGATGGCTGCAAGACAAGCAAGGAAAACCTTGACCAAACAAAGCATACTTTGCATTCATGAAAATATGCTTTAGGGGGCAAATGTTGTGGGAATTTTCGCCCACTACATGGTGAATATGAAGAGTCAATGTTAAAATTATCATTGTCTTAAATGGACCTAAACTAATTTAGAAGTATTCTCGAGATCAAGATATGGACCTAGGTCGAAACCGCATCTCAATCCGAGTAACGATTTGAAAGATATGAACATCTTAACATTAGCCTATTGTCTAAGTAATATGGGTCCCACTTTGGAGAACTACTAATTTTCTCTCTCACATGGAACATCCAGGGGCATTGGAATGCTATTAGTTCAATTTTCATTCAATTCTGACCTGGATTGAAGGAGTTATGGCATAATAACAAATGTAGCACAATGGTAAAGAATTTTGCCTTTCAACCAACCTGCTCAGGTTCAAGTCCTGGAAAGCACTTATTTTTATAAAGCATGAGTAATGGTCCAATAGGTAATCAAACTACTAAACATCTAATCATTTCTAAAGGAAGGAAGGTTGAACCAAATCCCTAAGAATTGAAGGTTGAACCAAATCACAGAGGAAGGAAGGTTGAACCAAATCTACAAATGAAGAAAGACTGAACCAAATCCCAAAGGAAAGAAGGTTGAACAAAATCCCAAAGGAAGGAAGACTGAACCAAATCCCAAATGAAGGAAGGTTGAATCAAATCCCAGAGGAAGGAAGGGTTTAACCAAATCCCAGATAAAGCAAGGTTGAACCGAATCCCAGATAAAGCAAGGTTGAACCAAATCCTAGAAGATATGTACTTAGCTGCCACTTCTATCATAACTTGTGCAGTTAAAGCGCTCGACAAATTCGAAGCGGTGGAGGTGCAAAAAGTCATGACGGGGATACAGCGAGGATATAGCGGAATATAGCGGATGGCTCTAAAATAGCATATAAAATTCGTACTTAATGTTTTTATAAATATATAAATGGTAATTAAATGAAAAATTGTCATTCAATTGAATTACAATTAATACATAAATAATTTTAAAAAAAACTAAGTGCGAATATACTTTAAATGAACGTAAAACTGTTATATAACATAATTGAATTTAGTAGAATATTAGAGTATTTTCATTTCTGAAAATATATTAAAAATTAAATCAAACAAATTAGTTTCATAATTTTTATAATGTATAAATGCAATTTTTTAATTCATTTATTAAAGAAGATATAACGGAAATTGCAAAATATAGCGAGAATAACGAGATATAGCAGAAATAGCGGGGATTAAAGCGGAAATGCTATACTTTGGGGCTATATGGAAAAATCTTAGCGGTAGAAATCCGCTATGAGATATAGTGGGGTTACTGCGGGGTAATAGCGGGCATTAACTACACAGATCATAACCTCACTTTATAAATACTAGGCACATGGAATTACAAAAAAGGATGGAGGGAAAAGAGTGATGTCCTCATCAACAATGGCCGACAACTTTGAGAGGGAAAACACTTAGTTCCAATAGCATGTTTACTCATATTCAAAGCTTGCACTTGTAATCAGAAATGGAAAAGATAATAAAAGAGGAATAGTGGACATAAGCACATTCAGGCCAAACTACTATAAAATCTATGTAATTTTACATTTAAGTCCTTTACTTATTCTTTATTGCATATTCTTCATTTTCTATCTCAATTATCCACAACTAAAATTCATCATACAATAGCACTATACTAACCACCGTCTGGCAAATCCGAGCGGGCACTGAACATAGCATCTATCACTTTTAAAAGCACTCAACTTGTTCTAAATACCAGCCAGGGACTGGCACTTCTTAGATGACTCGAGAAATGTGAATGAAAGGCTTCCTTTTTGCTGTTTGAAGCTGAAAGGAAATCGAATGTCTTCAAGAGTTGGAGGATGAAACAAAGACTCCATAATGCCATGCAGGTACAGTTAGGCAACGCATAGCCGTTTAGATCAGTTGTGTCGATGCTAACCTCATATGATATAGCATCTCTCAGATGAATGAATTAATGGTTTAGACACATCCTGCTCAACACATAAACTTATTGCATGAGGTGAACCACTCTGGGGGCATATGAGCTCTACCGCCTCGAGTTGGGACTCTCATATCATCAAATGGAATCATGTGTCTGGAAAAAATTCTATAAGGAGATGCTTTAATAAATTTTGAAGCCACAGAACCTCCAGATCTTCCAAAAATGTTGCATCTTCTAGCGTGTCAGGAGCAGGGACTGCTGGAAAGACATGAACGACAAAGAAAAAGTCAAGTGATGGACAAGAACTTTTCCATTGTTTAGCTTGTCGTCCGAGGGAAAGTTTATTGAAAGCAGTTGCAAAGCTCGATTTGTCATTTGTATTATTGTGCTGTGAAATATGTTCACAAAACATGGCAGCTAAATGACCCGAGCGTGTAGAACCTATGAATACTAAACTCAATAGATAAACATCATTAGAAATAATAACTTATTACCCCATACAAAGTGTATGCTAGTGCAGAGTGGTGATGTGTCGTGCAATGCAATGAAAATAGTTCAGAATAAAAGATAGCAACTACAATGAGACTCCATGATTCAATAGGAATGATCGTTATATCTGATAGTCTCAACCAATTCTCTATATCACCGGCTAAGGATTCAGTCTAAGAATCAGGATCTTGGCATTGTTGAAGTTCGAGTAGTGCGTTTAGAAGTGGATGAGCTTCAAAATTTTGTCCAATGTATAAATAAGAAAACATAAATATGCAAGAAATTAGTCAAGTTCGATTGTCATATATAGCTAATATGCAGTCCATTTCATATGCAAGTCATGTACGACCATTCAAGTATTTAAGGCTGAAATTCATCACAAAGTTCTAATTAATATTTGAGGATTTTTAGCAAGTTCATCAATATAAAACCAACAACTGAACGTAAATGGGTTACGATCAATACATCCCAATGCGAATGATTGAACCAACTTCTAATAACCGGTCATTTATGCATGATCATTTCACGACCAATTGTTCTTCAACCGATCGTTCAACACTGATCCAAAAAAAGATAGGCCAAAAACCCTTCCAGCAAAAACCCGGTCTAAATTATCTTCGTTTTTTCAAATAACAATCCATCGAAACAATCGGTCGAACTTTGTTTCATTCCCCCACGCTAACAACTTCCCCACGTCAACCTAGTTAGAAATGATTGGTGACTTCCCACATTATGGAACTTCAAGAACGATCGTCTAAAAACAATCTTCCTCTTTCGACCTCAAACAAGAGCATTCCATCCTCATTACCACATCTCCATCTCCTCCTCTGTTCCAATCGATCGAACAACCATAGCCTGAGTCATGCAATCTAGAATGAGATCCCATCATCTCATCATTAAATTATAATAAGTAAGAAAAGGATCGAACCTACCTAGATGTAAAAGTGGAAGAAGGAAGCGATATGGATTTGATTATGAAACAAAATCTAAGGAGATTGAGGTGGCGATGGGGGATATAGTAGAGGGATAAATCGATTAAGAAATGAGTAAAGCTATGGAAATGATTTGGATCCAAGAATTCAGATCAGAAGTGAAGGGGAGGATGAAGATAAAGTTTGCTCTCCTTTTGGTTCGGTTAGTGTAATGACCTCCCTATACATGGGGTGCAAAACGGCAGATAAAGGAAAGAAAAAGAAATAAGATGAAGAAATAGAAGAGAAAAGAATGGAAAAGAAGAAAAATGAAGCATCAAATAACCAAATTACCTATCACATATCTCACATTACATCAGATTAAATATAATAAGCAAAATAGGTATAAAAAAATGGAGGTAGTAATAACAATGTGAAATAATCAGTTGAATAAAAATCCACAAAGTTTACAACACCAAAACTGAGTTTATACAATAGGAAAGTAAACTCAACTGGTACACTGCCTAATAATAGTAAATCAACACTGTCAAGGCTCCACAGTGTTAAACGGCAAAAATATAATAACAAATGCACATATAAATATAGATAATCATCATCTCATGTCCATCCACCTGTAGAACTGCACAGTCATCCACCTGCTCTCAATCTACTCATTTAAGAGTACCTGAGATAATAGGAAGCAAAGCAAAAAACCTTGGGTCAGACAACAGTCTGGTGTGAGCGATATCAAATCTCAAAATACTATCAAAGACGATAATATGCAGAACATAGGGTATATAAAACATAATTGACATGTCCATGTAACCATAGTGTCAGCACATAAACATAAGAAATATGCTACTTTATAAAATCGAAAAGGGGTATACCATAATTAGTATCTAGGTATCTCCATCTATACCTACTCCACACCGAGTCAAGTCAGGGTATCCAAGTATCCCTAAGAAGTGTGACATCTCCAAGGTGACAGGTGAGTAGTGAGCAATCATAACAAACATAGGAACTATCAAGCAATAATAACTATCATCAAATGTATCAGATATATGATGACTCATATGACCTTCGGAGATTATCAAGGACTAATGGAAATCCCGGTTCTCGATTGTGCTCACCATATCACCGGTTAGAAAACCCTATAAGAGGTTTCTCTAGTGATACCTCTGTACCACCTGACCTAGATGCTATCGGTCAAAGCACTACATCTTGGAGTATCAAACTACCAGGCCGAAGAACCACATCCTTGCCCCACTATCAAAATCACCAGGTTGAAGCACGATATCCTTGCTCCCCATCAATATCGCCAGGTCGAAGCACCACATCCTTGTCTTGCCATCAACATCACTCGTCATAGGGTAATAACATCCAATCTCCAAACTAATCTGGCAAACAAACCATCACATCGCGCTTCATGATATCTCATCGACGTCCAAGCCACATACTGGCCAAATCACCAATTGATAATAGGGATGGGCATTGACCACTCTACTATGGTCAATACCATCCACCTTGGTCTTGTACTTAACCGAACAGTTAAGTATAGACCAAATGGAAACATCAGCATCATCCACTCTAAAATCCAGATCTTTCGGCATGCATCCCAAACCCTCTTCTATAGCTCATCTCATTCACTAGATTCCCATGTGTGCGAAAATCCAACGTAAAAGATGCTATCTAAAATCAAATCACCGCTAATCGACGTTTTCAGCCAAAATAGCCAAATAACAAACAACCCAAATAGTCAAATAAACATGCATCCATACATCCAAACAACCATATATCCATCCAAAACGTCATACATACGACATAAATAGTCTATCCATATAAATTCAAGTAGGAAATAACATCAATAATGGATCTAATCTAATAATTCCCTAACTACGGCACGATGATGGAAAATACATGATATTCGTTATAAATCATTTAATATTAATTATATATTCATTATAAAAATATAGTTGTTGTATATATAATAATAATATATTTTAAAACCAAAATTCATTCCCGAGCGTCAATATAACAATAAACAATCAACCATAGTAAAGTGAGAGAAAATATCGCTCACCTCTGCTAAATCTTTCTAACCAACGTCAAAATGTAGATCTCGCCATCACGATCGTAATGCAAGAAACTTCATCCAAAACAAACCTCAAATGTAAAAGATATGGAAACTATAAGAATCGTCATCATTAGCGAGATATTAAAATAATTAATTAATAAGCTAATTACCTTCACAAACCATTAATTCTTCTTCTCCAATCAATCCTATAGATGCACGAAAATGTGGATGTGCATATCTTCGATTCTTCATTCATTGATTCTCCTTGGATTCATAATGAAATTGACCGCCGTCTTGGCCAAATGATCTCTCTTTGAAATATCCTCGATCTGCATCCATCGATTCGATGCTCGGCCGCAAGGATGAAATCGCGATCGTGCTTTCGACCTGCTCATGTCATAGAAATGTCGCATCTCCCATCTCTTTCTTGTCCATCCCATAATCGAGGCGATATACTCCTTATTGCACAAGAATAAACAGTAATCTTTGATCTTCAAATCAAC
The DNA here is from genome assembly GCA_030765085.1 of Allium cepa. Lineage (NCBI taxonomy): Eukaryota > Viridiplantae > Streptophyta > Magnoliopsida > Asparagales > Amaryllidaceae > Allium > Allium cepa. Next base: position 53,125,266 of record CM060935.1, on the reverse strand, counting down.
GCTCAAATCTCGGATTATTTGAAACCCTAATCCATGGACAAGATATGGATCTTAGCCAAACGTCATCGATCCCAAATCCATCATGGTCATCGCGTCGCTCTCAACGGTATGATCTAAAGAATCGAACAGCATGACTTTTAGTTTAGCGGATTTGGAGAATTAAAATGGGTTTCAGCCATGATTTTCCAGCTTCCAAGCATGAACAGCAAGAGGGAAATATGAATTGGAGGGAAAGAGAAATTTGATATTTATAACATTATTTTGTTATCCATTTATTTATTCTCCCAAATAAATGGCTACGCGTTTCAAGCTCATGCGATCACACAACACGTTCGATCGTCACGAAATTCATCTGCGAACATCTTCTCATTTTTCTGTATCTAAGGACGCTAACTACATCTCCATCCGAGACTGCACCAGAAAGGCTAATTTCATGTATTTCGAGACCATTTTGGACATCGGATCATCCGATCTTGAAGTATAGAGAACCTTATACTCATTTTATTTCGCAAGTCAATCCAAACTCAACGAAAATGGTCTTGAGTCCTCATTCGGCCGTATGGAAAAAATACATTTTTGGTTCTTTATTTAGTTAACGATTAAATATTTAAATAAACTACTTGGATATCCGATCGTTAAAAATACGGGTCGTTACATTCTTCCCTCCTTAAAGAATTTCGTCCTTGAAATCTCAAAGCAAAGAGAACGTATCCTAACCCATCGGCTCTTAAAAAATCTATCAGATTCTGGAAAAATTCGACAGAACCTCCTTTGGAGGACTAAGTCCACCACACCCTTACTACAGTAAAGATACGTATACAACTCATTTCTTTAATTATACTTGATCATCTATAGCAATCCTCAAACAAGAATGTTATACCCAACCAAACTATCCCGCGTGCCTAACGACGAAGCAAACATAAACTGCCAACTCAAATGCTAACAATAAAATCAAACATGCATACATAAGATCTAACATCTAAAAATAAAATCCATGCCTATCCTAGCATGTAGAATACTAAACCATCTAGTATAGACATCCAACATGATATTCATAATGAAAGCTTATGATACAAACAAAGTCTCATCGTCTAAAGAGCTTTGGACTAACAGTCCTTATGCTCCCCACGTTCTACTATACCTTATCACCTTCGATTTCATTCTACTAAACCCCTACTACTACTTCGACCTCCTCCTAACCTGATTTGTATCACATATACCGGCATGAATAGACTTATATGGTCTCCAAGTCTATGGTTCAGTCTCGATATCATCCAATCCATGTAGTGCCAAATATCTAAATGCCTCTTGTAAGTTTTCCTAAAACCCATTATCGGACAACGCATCTTGGCCACTTACAATGCATTAGGCACATGATGGAATTACACAAACCATCCCACAAACAACACAACAAAAATGGATGTCGTACTACTATACTTAAGGAATACAAATCTAGCATCATCTACTAACCAATCTACTGTGAGTCAAATGTTATCTCTCAATCCTTAGTCATCGACAATCCTTCAATGCAGTCCCAAAACATTTGTTCCCACTACTCGAGAACAAACAATCTCTACAGAACCAATAGCCTCTGTCAGGTCCGCACTGCATCACCACATCAGACACTACTCACCCTTCTAATTTCGTCACGATCTTCATTATTCTAGCTTAATACCTCTGACTAGTTTCAATTGGCTAAATCAAAGTAGGTCTGACGATCAAATTAGCCATCACACCCAGCCAAAGCTCAGCGAATTCTATAGTCGTAATCAGTGATAAGCTTGGGCAATACCCACTCTACGAATATCACTCTCAAACTGGTACGTGTTCCAATCGAATACCAACAACTACATGTTCCTTCAAACGTCTAGGAAATGTCAAATCCATAGGAGGCTAAGAACTCCAACCATCGCTACTAGCAAAGGAAAAGATCCTTCTTGGAGAAGAGATATTACAATGACAAGGGATCAATGAACAACTAATACTCCTCTTCTAGCAGATAGAGCCTCTTTATGCCCAAAGTGAACTCTATTTCCTCCAATTATGAATCAAGAGTCGGATATTATATCTTGGTATTACTACCATACCTAGTTTAGTACTACAGGCAAGTGCATACTATCATCACCTCATTCTTGCTCGAAATAAATACTATCAATACACTCATCAAACCTTTGGGCTACACTCACCAACGCATGTCTACACCTCATATCTCAAATGAAAGCCTGATCCTATCGTAAACCATAGGCCAACGTTACAGTTATCTTGGGACTATCTGGACTCCGGCCTGCCATAACCACATGATCTATAGTGATGTCCTATACTAAAACAACATGACCCAAGCATCTCACTCCCCTCCTGTAGGAGTCATACCATCAAAATCCCACCACTAACCATGTCTTGTGCTCCTCTTCCATCCATAGGTAGATGAAAGTATCATCTTGAACACAATCACAACCTACTCAAGTGTCCATGAGATCCACAACATATGCTGATATATTGGTTAGCCCGAACGGCATAACCAACCTAAAATCAGGGTAGTATGTGAAACACTATAATCGGCACACTTATCCAAATTACTCTCTGTTGGTGCAACCTCATCGTATGGTCCAACTAAGTGAACATCCTCATGCTATAGAGATGATCAAGCACGTCATCTACAACTGGGAGTACGAACATGCTCGTCATCTCATCCAGCCCACAACAATCAAAAAACAATTCTAAAGAACCATCCATCCTACTAATAAACACAACATGTGCATCCTACCCAAAATATACACCCATGGATGAACCATCACCTAACATTTCATCAGCTCACACCTCTAGTCTCCTAAGCTCTTTGGACACCCTATGCCTTAAAGGCATAACTTCTAGTCCAATCCGTCCGACTAGATCGATATGGAACTCTATCCAGATGTGGTGGTAATCTGACCACCTCCTCGAGCATATCCGGACATTCCAACTATAGGCACAAATGGAATCCTATTATATGGTATATCGAGCGAATATATAAGGCTCCCCTATAGACAACCAACCACCATCATCCGCTCCTCTACAATCTCGATCATCATCAATGACCTCTCACAGTCCACCACTATTCTGTATCCCGTTCAGCCATTCCATTCTTAAAATATAATACCTACCCAACTAAACTCCAAAAAATAATGCCTAACAAGAAAACAACCGTGACTCGATAGGGAAAGGTCTCGACAAATCACGTATAGGCTGGCTGAGCCTCTAACAGGGTCTATCATGATCAAAGATCGATAATTATGTCGAGTCTCTACCCCAATATCTAACTATTAGATCTAGATATAAAAGAATATGAAACCTCGACATCAAATAAAACACGTATGGAACCACCATATATGGAAAGCATATCTCGAACGGTGATGGCCTTTCCCTTTTATTCGATCGATGGAGAAATCGAAAAAATCGAAAAGGCAATCAATAGATATGCTTACCGATCCATCCCTACTCAACTTATATGGGATAACTCTTCAATATTAGGTACTTCCTGACCATCCTCTAGAAGCCCTTGTCAAAGTGACGAATCAATCGACTCCCAAGATGATCTCTCTACCCAATTTTATCCTTTCAATATGGAGCATCAGCAGGAATAGATTGTACCTCGATTTCATATCGAATCTGACTACGCACTCTGACACAGACATATCATTATACTTCAAATTGACAAACTCTCTAACCATTCCTGACTTCAGAAAAGTTAAGACAAATCTTCTTTGAAGCATACTATGAACTAGTCCTAAGTAAACCGGTCCTCAAAAATCAGAGCTATGGAAACACTCCACTAGTTCAACATCTGTCCTTGGGATCATCTAGAGGCTAACTTCTACCACATGCATCATCTAACTCCAAGCCATCGAAGATTCTTCTATGAGCAACCAACCAAACTTGCTTCCCTATAGCTGAGTTCGTTCCAAGGAACAGCCTACCCCCTGGACTCTCATGGTCAATGCCCGACTTTGCAAATTTGAATCTAGCCAATTGTACTTAAGCACCAAAACTCTCCAGAACAAACTAGGCATCAAGAAATAATCCACACCAACTCTATGAACATATCCTATCAATCGGGGATAGTTTCCCCAATCTCTCCCAATACTTAACTTTAAATATAGAGTCGATAGCAGCTATTCTTCCATGCAAGATCATTCTTATTATATAAAAAGGATGATCCGTCCCTCATAAAGAAAACTACATCAATAGTGCTCATTGTGCATCCAATTTATATACTATATATACTACTATATAGTTTTAAAAACCAAAATATACAACAAAATGAACTCTCTCGTATATATACGCTCTCTATATCTACTTTAAGGCGACAAGTCCTACCCTATCTCTGTCAGATTGCGATATCTACTAAGGTTAATTGCGTAACCTTTGCTCTGATACCAAATGTAACGACAGCCCTACACCTAGAGCGTAGAATGGTAGTTAAAGGAAAGAAAAAGAAATAAGATGAAGAAATAGGAGAGAAAAGAATGAAAAGGAAGAAAAAGGAAGCACCAAACAACCAAATTACCTGTCGTATATCTCACATCAAATCAGAGTAAATATAAAAAATAAAATAGGTATAAAACAATAGAGACAGTAATAACAATGTGAAATAGTCATCTGAATAAAGATCCACAAAGTTATACAACAACATAACTGAGCTTATACAATAGGAAAGTAAAGTCAACTAGTACATTGTCTCATAATAGTAAATCAACACAGTTAGTTCTCCACAGTATCACATAGTGGAAAATATAATAACAAATGCATATATGTACAGATAACCATCATCTCCTATCGGTCCACCTATAGCCACAATCGTTCACCTGCTCTCAATCTACTTATTTAAGATTACTTGAGATAATAGGAAGCAAAACATAAAAGCTCGAGTAAGAAAACTGTCTGGTGTGAGCGATATCCAATCTCAAAATACTATAAACTCAATAATATACAAAATAGAGGGTATGTAAAACAAATCTAACTTGTCCCTGCAATTACAGAATCGGCACGTAACATAAGAAATAAGCTACTCTAAAACAATGTAAATGGGTATACCATACTTAGTATCTACTAGGGTGCCTAGGTATCTCCACCTACAATCCTTACCCCATACTAAGTAAACTTCAGGTATCTAGGTATCTCCATCCATACCTACTCCACTTTAAGTCAAGTTAGGGTATGTAGGTATCCCTACCACAATACCAACCTAGTATGACATCCCTAAGGTGATAGGTGACTAGTGAGCAACCATAACAAACATAGCAACGATCAAACAATATTAACGTCACCCAATGTGCCGTATATATGATGACTCAATGGCCCTCGGAGGCTGTCAAGGACTAGTGGAAATCCCAGTTCTCGATTGTGCTCACTGTACTAACTGGTTAGAAAACCCTGCATGGTTATCTCTTGTGATCCTCTGTACCACCTAACCTAGACACGACCTTTCCTGGGAACAGACCGGTGCTACCAGCCATCGGATGCCCCTACATATAGTACCCTGCTTTGAACATAACCAGAACACTCTAAGTCATCAATGATCCCTAGGCCCAAACATATCCATCGAGCCCTACTCACTCGACACGGATCTGAACCTTACTGGTTCACTACAATTTTTTAGGCACGATCCCTAAAACTCACCCCAGTCCACTATCGACATCATAACTCCAATTCGAGCTGCCATTCTCGATCCTGCTTACGACCTAAGCTCTTAATTGAAGAACCCTACTGTCATGCCATCTGAAGTCCATGGTCCAACATAATCCATATAGTCCTAATACTATCATCCCGGAACTTACTACCGTAGTATAAAACTACCAGGTCGAAGAACCACATAACTGCCCCCAATAAAAAAAATCACCAGGTCGACGCAAAACATCCCTACCTCACCATCAATATCGCCAGGTCGTAGCACCACATCCCTGCCACGCCATCAATAATTCTCGTCATAGGGTAATAACATCCAATCTCCAAACTAATTGGGAAAACAAACTATCACGTCGTGCACAATGACATCTCATCAACGTCTAAGCCACATATTGGCCAAATCACTAATTAATAACAGTGATGGACATTGACCACTCTACTATGGTCAATACCATTCACCTTGTCTTGTACTTAACCGAACAATTAAGTACAGACCAAATGGAAACGTCCAGCATCATCCACTCTGAAATCCAAATCCATCGACATGTATCCTAAATCCTTTTCTATAGCTCATCTCGTTCATTACTTTCCCACACGTGTGAAAATCCAATGTACAAGATGCTATCTAAAATCAAATCACCGCTAATCAGTGTTTTCAACCAAAACAACCAAATAATAAACAACCCAAACAATCAAACATGCATTCATACACCCATACATCCAAACAAACATATATCCATCCAAAATGTCATATATATGACACAAATAATCCATCCGTATCAATTCATATGGGAAATAACATCAATAATAGATACAATCTAACTATTCCCTAATTATGGCACGACGATGGAAAATATGTCATATTCTTTATGAATCATTTAAAATAATTATATTTCTTTTATAAAAATATAGCAGCTGTATATATGTAATAATATCATGTTTTAAAACTAAAAATCATTTCCAAGCGTCAATATAACAATAAACAATCAAACATAGTAAGGTGAGAGACAATATCACTCATCTTAGCTAAATCTAGCCAAACCAGTATCAAAATGTAGATCTCGCCATCACGATCATAATGCAAGTAACGACGTCCAAAATGGAACTCATATGCAGAAGATATAGCAAATAAAAGAATCGTCATTAGCGAGATATTAAAATAATTAATTAATAAGCTAATTACATCCACCAACCATTAATTCTTCTTCTCCAATCAAGCCTGTACGTGCACGGAAACATGGCCGAGCATATCTTCAATTCTTCATTCACCGATTTCTCCTTCAATTCACAAAAAAATAAGTCGCCTTCTTCGACAAACGAACTCTCTTCAAAATCTCTTTGATTTGCATCCACCGATTCGAAGCTCGACTTCAAGGATGAAATTGTGACCATGCTCACTACCTGCTTGCATCATGGAAATGTTGCGTCTCCCATCCCTTTGTCTTTCATCCCAAAATCAAGGCTATATGCTCGTCATCACACAAGACTCACAATGGTAATCTTTGATCCGCAAATCAACGCTCAAATCTCCAATTATCTAAAACCCTAATCCATGGCTAAGAGGTGGATCTCGGCCAAATGTCATCGATCCCAAATCTGCCACAGTCATCACATAGCTCTCGACAATATTATCTCAATGAATAAAAGGACATGATTACGGATTTGGAGAATTTAATTTTTTGAAATCAAAGAAATGAGTTTTATCCATGATTTTCTATCTTCCAGGCATGAATAGTAAGTGGGAAATATGAATTGGAGGGAAAGAGAAATTTGATATTTACAATATTATTTTATTATCCATTTATTTATTCTCTCAAATAAATGGTTACGCGTTTCGAGCTCATGTGATCACACAAAGCATCCGATCATCACGAAACTCGTCTACGTGCATCATATCATTTTTCCAGATCAAACGGCACTAACCACATCTCCATCTGAGGCTATACACCGAAGGGCTAATTTCACGTATGTCGAGACCGTTTTGGACATCGGATCTTCCAATCTCTAAATATAGCAATCATTATACTCATTTTAATTAGAAATGTCAATCCGAACTCAACAGAAGTAGTCTAGAGTCCTAATTCAGCTATATGGGAAAATCACATTTTTCGGCCTTTTTTTAATTAATGACTTAATAGTTAAATAAACTGTTTAAATATCCGATCATTAAAAATACGGGTCGTCACAGTTAGTATATTCCTACAAATGAATTATAACGGGAAATATAATAAGTGTCCAAATATGAAGGAAATGATACGAACCGTCAAGTTTGCAGTTCAATGGAAGTCTAACCGATAAATGATCGGGTATGATCATTTGATGATGGTTTTATGCTGATCCATTTTTCTTAGCCCACAGTTCAATCAAATGGCCAAATCAAGAAACAATTGGGCACGATCATTTTGTGGTAGATGTATGTCGATCCATCTCTGCAATACGCAGTGCAATTGATTCTTTCAACATATACTTGGATCATGTATGTTCCCAAACTAATAGCTTTGGAACGATCCATTATTTTCTTGAAAAAGAGAACAGAAGAGAAGGGAGAACGATCAGGCATGATCCAATCTCAAATGAGTTTGACTTGGTCCATGTTAAAAATGGATCAAATATGATCCATTTATATGATGGATTCATGATGATCCATCTTAAAATAATGCAAATGATTAAATTGCAATTAACAATGACTTATGATCATACGAACGCATCTAGGAGATAGCGACAAGAATGCGCAAGTGTGCATCCCAAAACTTCAATTTCTTGAAATCGGAAAAAATTGAATTCTTACCTGGAGTTATTAATGAAAGAATCAAATCAGATAAACGAAGCCTACTAGCTCAACGGAACAGGGCGCAAATATTAATTAGCAAATTACAATCTAGAATTAATATTATTAGAAATCATCCAATCGTCTTGTCACACAGAAAGAGTTACAACTCTTTAAGGAAAGAATTCATCGAAGGGATGATAACTGTTCAGAAAGCTGGATTTTCAATGACTCTAACTTGCATCGATTTAAAGCAAGTCATGTTGAAACAAGACGTACTTTAGGGAGTAAGTGTTATCTAGCCTTTTGGCATAAGTATATTTGGATAGACTAGACAAGTTTGACCCGACCATCATCAGGACCGACAAGTCAGATTAACAATCACAATACCCAAAGATCAGGTACATATGATAATATGAAATAGTAAGGCGGGATCGACAGAATGACAAAATATGAAATATACCATTTGTTGAAAATGGATCGGGTATGATCCGTATTCACTAATTATGGATCGTAGAACTATATCGATATTATACTTCAACTCAATGGAAAACGATCGATATCTCAAAATCTATAATTCAAATACACTTGAAACTTTGAGAACATCAACATATTGAAGAATGAAGCCCACCTTATCAATTACATGCCAAAAGGATCTCATGGAATAACCAATGCCGATCGTTAGTATGAGCGATGTGAGACCCACGATCGCTACTATGACTTCTTTTGAATTTGGAGAATCTGTTGTCGAAATTTCGAAAGATATTTCACCATCTTCCCTATAAATATATGCTTGTTTATTCATTTTTGGGATCTTTACGCTGCTTTTTGCTAGGCACTTTTTCTTTGTAATTAAGGGTTCTACTCTGATTAATCCTTTTGTATACAACAATTCAAGTATTTAATAAAGTTATTTCTTCAAATTGGACCTAGGCTTTCAACCCAGAACCACTATAAATCATTGTCTTCTCATTATTGCTTATATTCTGTTATTTAATTGCTTGTTTCCTCTATTTACATTTATTGTTCTTGATTTAATCCTTTACAAAATCTCTATTGGGTGTTTGTGCCAATATTTGGTGCAAACAAAAATGACATTATCCAATTTCAGTTTCTGATTCAAATTTTAAATTTAAATAATTAGGGTTTAAAGTTTGATTACTAACATCCTAGATCAGATATAATAGACTAAAATTAACTATAGATAATCAAATTATTAAACTTGTTCCCACTTTACTCAAATCCAAGCTCTAGGTTTATTCTCCATCGAAGAATTTTCACTGGTAGCTTGCTTCTCCATGATTCGATTTACTAGTGCTCTCTTACTTTATTTTTTAAGAAATTTTTGTAAGTGAGAGAAGAAATTTTGGTAGAGTTTCGGTATGCAGTAAGTTTTCTAATGAAATTAGGGTTAGATTAGGGGTTTATTTATAGGTGTTATAGATTGATACAGAGCATTCGATTGATCTTGGAGAAACTTTGCTCTCATCACACACACACATCAGAAACTTGGCACGGAAGAAAAATATATGGTTCAATCGCCTCCAACCGATCGTCGCTTCAGGTCATCAAAATTACACGCCAATAGTCGATCGCTGGGGTAGAACGGTCGACCGCTTTATGCCCACTGACACACCCTAGGGTGTCGACCGGTGACAATATTGAGGTGTCATGGAGCGAAGAATTCATGTTTAACACAATTTCATCACAAAAAATTTCAAACTCATAATTTTCACATTCTTCACCATGATCATTTCTTACAGTAATAATTGAAAATCCTTTTTTGTTTTAAACCAATTTTGCAAATTTCAAAAAGTAGTTGAAAGTTTCTGAAATTTTAGTTAAATAATAAACCCACGTAAACCTAGAGTAACCATCGACTATTACATAACAATATTTCTTACCTCCTAAGTTAGCAATATAACAAACAAATCCATATGAATCAGCTCAAAAACTCTAGAGGCACTTACCGTGTTTTTGACATGAAAAGATGTTTTACTAAACTTACCCATGGTGTAAGCTTTGCATATCTTACCAAATTCAAAATTTTGTTTAGGTAATCCTCTTACCAAGTCTTTTTCTTTTAGCTTTTTCAATAAGCTCATGCTAGCATATCCTAGACATTTATGCCATAAGATAGCTTCCTTATCCTTAGCTACTAAATGTCTTGAAAGGGTAAGATCGTCAAATGATAAGGAATATGTATTACCTTCCCTCTTATCTGTGAACAACACTTCACTTGAAGATTTATCAATTATTTTGCATAGGTTAGCATCAAACGCAACATTCATACCTTTGTCGCATAATTGACTATTACAGATAGGATTATGGTGCAAGTTATTCATAAGTACCTTAGGTATTGGTTTTGATGATAACAACTATAGGACATTATATAAAATATAGATACTAATGTTTTATCAAGGTAATATAGTATATAGTGCAAGATATTAGACATGTATTAAGAAAGAAGACTGTAAAGTATCAAGATGCTATCAAGAGTAGATTCAAGATGCTGATATAAAGTATCAAGAGTTCAAGAATGAAGATTAATGGGTAATGAAGAGTTCGAGATTTAAAGATATTCCAGGTAAGTTATAGAGTCGTCGAATTTATGTTAAAACCTTGATAGTACTTTCGCGGTCTCTCTCGTCTTTTGTAATTTTGTTTTAAAATTGTTTTTCAAATATTCTACTTTTAAACTAAACTTCTCAAAATGGCTTTCAAAGCTCTTATACTTATTAAGATATTATTTTAGCGTTTTTAAGTTTATATATATTGAATTTTTGTTTATACTTTAATCATTTATAACTATATTGATTTTATATATATTATTTACATTATATTAAATATTCTTATTAAAAATTTTAAAAATTATTTTTAAAAGTTTTATTATATTATGTTTTGAGTAAAATTTATATAAAATCTATTCAAATGATTCTACAAAGTATCAAATTATTTTACAAAGCAATTTCAAAATAACATTTGTAAAGTATTTTTCAATTTTATAAAGGATACATCCACATATCCAAATCCATTATGTTGACGTACTAGCTGTAAAATTCAAATTTTGAAAGAAAGTGTATTTCGTCGTTTCTCTTCATGAAGGGACATGACCATCGTTTTCCTTTATATAGCAGACTTCCAAACGAATTCATTTACTACTTTCTTATTTTTCTATCCTCTTTTCATTCTCTTGAATTCTAAAACAATTTCTATCGAAATTCTACTGAAATTCAACCAGAATCAAATTTAATCATTACCAGTTTGATTCTCTTTCATATACTCTTTGATTTCTCTCATCTCTCACAAGATGAAGTGCTATTCAAGAGTTATAGGATTGACTGTAGTCAAGATCAAAGATCCGAGTCTGTAAAATCTATCAAATCATACTCTTATACTTTGTGGTGTTCTTGGTATCTCTAAAATTCAAGTAGGTATGATTGTAGCTCGTTTAAATCAATTGGGGGTGCTTAGTAGCCCGTAAATCTAGTGGATGTGCTTGTGGCCTAGAAATCAAGTGGCTCTACCCAAAGGATGAGATTCTAGAGGGCGTCTCTTATAGCCTTGAAATCAAGATTGTATATGCATTTACTAGTTGAAAAGAATTTCATACAAGGAATTATGTAGGACTAGATGTAGGGTAACTCCAAGCTAGTATAAAATCCTTGTGAGTTCTTTCCTTTTTTACTTTCACTGCATTTACTTTTATCTGTACTTTGATTCTATGATTGTTCAATTCTATAATTTAAAATAAAATCTTAAAGAATTTGAATAACATTCACATAATAAATTAAATACTATTCAGCTCCTGCCTCTAGTGTTGATTTAGCCTTAAGATCCATATTCTGCCGGCTCATATTTGGTATTAGAGCATTGGTTTTCAAAGTATTCATCATCTAATTTTTAAAATTTTAAATGGCTACCAACAATTCTAATAGCACTATTAGTAACACTATTAATACACTTGTTAGTAACTCAATTGTCGAAGGACAATCTACTGCTAGACCTTCACTTTTTAATGGCAGTGATTACACATATTGGTCATATAGAATGAAAATTTATTTATAGTCAAATGGTTTAGACACTTGGAATATCACATAAACTTAGTATACTGAACCTGAGACTAATTTTGCAAAGTGAACTGCTGACCAAAAAGCAGTTGCACAAAGTAACTCTAAGGCTATGAATATATTATTTTTTGCACTTAATAGAAATGAATATAATAGATTATCTATATGTAAGTCTGCATTTGAAACTGGTAGAACATTGCAAGTTACAAATGAAGGCACAAGTAAGGTTAAACAGACCAAATTTTCCATATTAACAAACCAGTTTCTATTATTCAAAATGAGTCTAAATAATTCCATATCTGATATATATAGTAGGTTCTAAGATATAGTACACTCACTTATTGTACTAGGTGAAAGTTTTCTGAAGAGAATCAAGTTAGAAAAATCCTCAACTTACTTACTCCTGAATGGGATCAAAAGACTCTTACAATCGAAGAAGCTAATGACTCGGCACTCTGAAAATTAAAGAGTTAATTGGAATTTAATATCTTTTGAAGCATAAATGCAAGGCAGGAGAGAAAACAAGGAAATAGATAAGAAATCTATAGCTTTTAATGCAATGACGGATAATCTTGATTTAAACAGCGATGAAGATGAAGAAATTACTTTCATGATAAGGAATTTCAAACAATTTCGAAAATATATGAAGATGAGCAATTTCAAAATAAATGACAACAAAAATCGAAGAAGCGGAAGTCGAAATGTAAATGGCATTAGATGTTATAACTGCGATGACCCTGGTCAATTAAAACAAGACCGTCCACATTCCGATAAATTAAAAACTACACCAAACACCTATTCATCCAAAAATGGAGAAGAGACTATACTACAACATTAAACGATTCAAACACATCCTCAAGTGATAATGAATCAGATATAGAAATTGCTAACATGTGCTTCACAGCAATACATGATTCAGAACAAATGGTGAAATGAATTAGAAAAAGGTACGCATTTAATATATAAAAAGTTTTTTAATTTCTTGAATGAAATTTTCTTTTCTTTTGGTTGCTTTATTGGTTGTTAGGAGTATTCCATGGATTAATAATAATATTGTTTGAATATTATGTGATTATATTTTAAACATAAATATTTTTATACATTTTAAATAATAAAATAATAATAAAATATATTTAAAATATTTTAAAATTATTTTTTTGAAAATAGAATAACAGTAAATAGATCTATATAACAAAATAGGATATAGTTAAACATAAAAACATTTTTGAAAATTTCGACCTTTTTGTCGACATACCCACGAGCATATGTCGACATATGTAGACAGAATTTCAATTTCAAATTCAAAATTTGAATTTTCCTCCACCTTTTCACCAACTCCTATCTTCTGAAAAATTGCTTTTTGACTGAAAACTATTTCTTTTGATTCTCTATTTACTTACTCTATTTCCAACCATACATTTCTCACTTTCATTTTCAAAATCAAAAATCATAAACTCTCTTTTCTCTTCAAACTATTCTGCAATGGCATCCTCAAGTAATACTAAGGCAACTATAAGGTTTTATAAGAAAATAAAAGAATATCTTTTCTATGATCAAGAAGCCATTCAAGCTTATATAGATTATTTATCCTTCGAAAAAGTCTTTCTAGAAGATTAGCTATTTTTGAATATTTTCCTACTTATGATCTTTTTAATCTTTGTTTGCAAAATGAAATTCTTGGTTTAATTGATGCTTCTCAAAATGATTTTGTTTGTTATCCAAAGTTAGTAAAGATGTTTTATGCAAATTTAAAAGGATTTTTTTATGATGGTAGAGAAGGAGAAGTTTAGAGTAGTGTCAATGGGACACAAATTGTTTAAAATTATGAACTTTTGGGTCATATTCTTAGATGCAAATTTAGTAGAATGGACCTTAGATTTTTTCAAATTGATTTTCAAAATCGTAAGTAATTTATTATATTCTCAAAAGTGATAATGATTTTGATTTCAAAGATAAAAACTCAGGACCAAAAAAATAATTTTAAGCCTTCTTTTGGAACAAAGAATCACTCCTGGAACGGGTAATTATAATAACAAGACTCAAAAAAATTTCAAAGCACTTTTCGCAATTTATGGTCGATACAACATAAACTGGTTTGAAGTCATTTTGGATGAACTTTTTCCCAAGAATCTTTCTAAACCTGAAAACACACTATTTCATGGTGCGCATCTTACTCGTGTTCTCAATTAATTTTGTGCTTATACTAAAAGAGAGAAAACAATTCCTCGAAAAATATTTGATAAGGCCAATATTTCACTTATGCATATTTTAACCTTTTTCGAGCCTTATGAAATGCTTGTGGAAAATGAACAAAGGTTGGCTTGGGAAGAAGAGCATGAAATAAGATAAGAGGAGGAAGAGGAGGAGGAAGAGGAAGAGAAAGAGGAAGGCGATGAAACGAAAGTTGAGAAGGAAGAACAAGAAGACGAGGAGGCTACTTTTTTTTGAAAAGTATCAATACACCACCAAATATATCCAACAAAGATCTTCTCAAAAATCAAGGGAAGATCGTCTGCAACCAAAGGAAGCTTAGGAAATCATTTTCAAAGAAATTTACTTCAGTTTCCAACAAAATGGATAAATTCTTTGGAAAGATCATCTGCAAGCTT
Organism: Allium cepa; assembly: GCA_030765085.1. Classification (NCBI taxonomy): domain Eukaryota; kingdom Viridiplantae; phylum Streptophyta; class Magnoliopsida; order Asparagales; family Amaryllidaceae; genus Allium; species Allium cepa. The sequence goes on along the minus strand of CM060935.1, from coordinate 53,110,159 downwards.
GGTGGTTCTTCATCATCTTCATCTGTATCATTCTGGTTGTTTAAAATATCTTGTATTTGGAATTTCTAGCTTTAGTTTATGTTGAACCTTATATATCTTTTTATTTCATTGTATTCTATGTAATATCTATCTAAATTAATGAAATTTTATTTGCTTCTTGTTAAACATTATTTATCATCTCTAAATACCATAAAAGTATAATAGTGTAAGCTAAATACATTAGAATATCAAAAAAAAGTTGTTCTGATTTTTTTTTGCATATATGTCTACATACACTAGGTATTTATGTCGACATACAATGGTAACTTCTCAAAAAATTAATTTTGAAAATTGAATAGACAGCAAGTTCTATTCATTTCCAACGAATTTCCACTCCTCTAAATATCTATAAAGACCAGAGAATCATTATTATCTACTTTTTTCTTCTTACTTTGCATTCCTAAACTCTAAAATCAAAATCATTGCTTCTCCTATCCAAAAACTAACCAAAAACCTCGAACAAACTCTTGAATCATTCAAGAACATTCATATTTTCATTCTAAGAAATCAAAGGCATTTATAATTAATTCAAATGTAGATGATCAAGGAGCAACAATGGCATTTCAATGCGATTCGATGGATGATTTTGCCTTAAACAAAGAAGAACCAACTACCAATCTAGAGTGCACCATCAACAGTGATGATGAAGATTAGGATGTTGTCAAAGCAGAACCAATCTTTGGCGCTGATGGATGGGTTGAAGTTCCTCGAAATAACTAGTTTAAATAGGTTTGATTATATATAGATAATAATACTTGGTTTGGTTTTGATTTGCGTTGATTTGTTTGAATGTTATGTGACATAAACTTTGTTGATTGAATGAATATTTGGATTGATTATTTCATTTGACATATCACTTATTGTCTGTATATAATCTATCTCATAATCATTACATATAATTCTTATACAGATTGATTAGTGCTTTATTTAGGAAAGTTAGAGTTAGGATTGTAGTAAGAGTTAGTGTTAGAGTTGTAATTTTAGTTAATTATTTTTGTTGATGACAAAGGAGGAGAAATGTATAAAATCTAGGTATAGATTAAGCGGGAGTTTTGTAACTCATGGAGAGTTATAAAATATTTTATATGCAAAGTTGTCATCATTAAAAGGAAGAGATTGTTAGTACCATAGGTATTGATTTTGATGATACCAACTGTAGGACATTATATAAAATATAGATATTAATGTTTTATCAAGAAAATAAAGTATATAATGTAGGATGTTAGACAGGTGTTGGTTAAGAAGACTGTACAGTATCAAGATATTGATATCAAGAGTAGTTTAAGATGCTGATATAAAGTTTCAAGAGTTGAAGAATGAAGGCTCGTGAGTATGAAAGAGTTCATGATTTTAAGATATTCCAGATAAGCTATAGAGCCATAGAATTTATGTTAATACCTTGACAGCACTTCCCCAATTTCTCTCGTCTTCTCTAATTTTGTTTTAAAATTGTTTTTCAAATATTCTATTTTTAAATAATCTTTTCAAAATATTTCCTAGAATTATTCTAAAATCTCTTACACTTATTAAGATATTATTTTAGTATTTTTAAGTTTATATATAATGAATTATGCATGTGCTTTAATAATTTATAATTGTATTGATGTTATATATATTATTTACATTATATTGAATATTCTTATTAAAATCTTTCAAAATTATTTTATAAAGTTTTATTAAGTTATATTTTGATTAAAATTTGTATAAACTCTATTTAAATGACTCTACAAAGTATCAAATTATAATACAAAGCAACGAATTTTCAAAATAATATTTATAAAGTATTTTCAATTTTGTGAAGTATATGTCGACATATCCAAATCTCATATGTGGACATACTAGCCGTAAAATTAAAAATTCAAATTTTGAGTGGAAGCCTTTTCATCGTTTCTCTTCGCGAATGGACATGACCATTGTTTTCTATATATACCAGATCTCCAAATGTATTTTCATTAACTAATTTCTTATTTTTCTCTCCTTTTACATTCTCTTGTTTCTAAAATAATTTTTGTCGACACTTCGTCGAAATTCAAATAGAATCAAATTCAATCATTACTAGTTTGATTCTCTTTCATATACTCTCTGATTTCTCTCATCTCTCTCAAGATCGAGTGCTATTCAAGAGTTATAGGATCGATTGTAATCAAGATCGAAGATCCAAGTCTATAAACTCTATCGAATCATACTCTTGTACTCTGTAGTGTGCTTGAATCCTTGAAATCCAATTAGGTGTGATTGTATCATGTTTAATCAATTGGGTGTGCTTAGTATCCCGTAAATCTAGTAGGTGCGCTTGTGGCATGGAAATCAAGTGGCTCCACCCAGTGGTCGATATTCTAGAGGGTGTGTCTCGTAGCCTTAAAATCGAGATTGAATTTGCATTTACTAGTTGAAAAGAAATCCATACAAGGCATTGTGGGTGACTAGATGTAGCGTAACTCTGAACCAGTATAAAATCTTGGTGTGTTCTTTCCTTTTTACTTTTACTGCATTTACTTTTATATGTACTTCGATTATGTGATTCTTAATTCCATCATTTCAAGTAAAATATTAAAGAATATGAATACTATTCACATAATAAATTAAACATTATTCACCTTCCCCTCCTCTAATGTTGATTCAACGTTAAGATCCCTATGCCGTTGACTCAAATTATCAACATATAAAACATCACTTAAGTAAAAGTATTATTACCTACTTTATCTTACCAATACTCTTACATTTACCTTTACTGCCCATCATTATACCACCACCTTTGTAGTCTTTTAGGCTAAGAAACTTTGATTTGTCACTTGTTATGTTTTTGGAACATCTTGAATCCAAGAACCACTCTCGTTATTCTTTAGCCCGCCAACATACCTCATTTGGTTCATCGTTGCTATCCTCTTTGTCATCATTCAATTTGTCTTTTGTAAATCGTGTCAAACAAAAATTTACTGCTGAACCAATTTTGGGTAGTTTCTCGCTGGTTTTGAGTTTCCGTTATATATTGCATCGAGATTGTTCCAAATTTTCTACGCAGTCAAACAAAGAGAAATATAGTTAAATTGTACTCTATTAATTAGAGAGTAGAGAATATTCATAGCACAAGCGTTTATCGAAATATTTTTCTTATCTACCATATCACATCCATTTTTAATTATATCCTAACACTTAAAATTAATAGATTTTATATAAAGTTACATTTTCGATTTCCCATTAAAAAAATCTATTCCATCAAAAATAGATGAATGAAGACCGGACTGACTCTTGCTAGATCTACAACTGGGGTTAGACATTTTTGTTAACGGTCGGGCTTCGATACCACTTGCAGGATCAAATTAACCCTAGAGGAGACCTAAATATGGTTTATAAAAATTCATCGAATAATAAAAAATTACAGCACGGATAATAGTAGAGAGATGCAGAAACAAAAACAACATGTAGATTTGCCCAGCTTGGTAATACTTGCATAATACTGCCCCCAAGATTTTTACTAAGATTAAACAATCAATTGCTTACATACGCTATAAACTATGACTATAGATTCTAACCCTACGCTTAAACCTCCCTCAACTTTATTCCCGAGTTGAGAATTTCCCAAACACGTCCTGTAGTTCCATCTAGTTAAAGCCGGAGTTTTATAAATTTAAAAACAAATTGGAATAAAAACCCTAAAACTATTTTTTAACAATTTATCACAAGGAAAGCAATTACCCAAATTAAATAAATGAAAAGTATAATTTTCTGGCCCATGTCCCTTTTTATTTCCAAGTAGATCCTTTTCTCTCTTTATACTTGAATTAGGGTTTCAAATTAAAGCTTCGATCGTCGATCGATAGAAGTAAAATTGCATGCCCTCCTTTGTCAATTGATTGCTTGATTTGAGTGATGATTTATCCACTTGGTTGCTTCAAGAGTCAAGTGATTTACTAATGATGGTTTGGTATGAATTTGTTCCCTTTTGATTTTTGTATTTAAACTCGACTATCTTTACTGCCGATAATGGTAATTGGTATTTATAGGGATTGATTTCATATGATTCCTTATATTTCGTATATACTTGATTTGATTTTGGCTTTGAATGCTTCTATTAACAGTTTTTTTATTATTCTGGGTTGTTAATTTTTGATTAATCTTTGGATCTACGGTTTGAGATTATTGACTTCTTCAATTTCGAATTTTTGCGCATATTTCTGCATGGCATGCTTGTCTTGTTCATTTCCTACCATGATGATACATTGATGCTTGAAATGAAATTGTGCTTGATATAAGATGAATCAGTAGTCTTGTTATATGGATAATGGTGAATATTTCTAGGTCTAAATCATTTGGATATGCGTTTTGTGTAGGAGGATGAAGCTGTGATTCATTACATTTTCACTTCTTGTATGTCTGCACATACTTGTGCTTCTTGCCTTGTTGTTGTGTATATCTTGTGTACTTGACCTTGTACTGCTATATCCATGATTTTAGCCTTGTTAGCTCGACCAGTTTGTTGTTGCAAAACTACTGTTACATTATATCTTGTTCAACCTTGTTGCATTGCTTCGCTGGTCTTGTTTGGCTGCACTTAGTTATGTGCTCTTCTACTTGTATAAGTTTGGCCTTTGTGCGCCACGTATGTTACAATATCTTGTTGATGTACAGTTAGCATTTGCCTTTGTGCACCACCTATGTGCTTTTCTTTGATTTTTACACTTGTGCTTGTGCAGTATGTGCACTTGTGCTTGTGTGCTTCTTGCTGGTGCACCATGTGTGCTTTGGGATCTGAATTTTCTTTCCTGGTTGCATCCTTGTATGTTGCACTTGTGTACATGGCCTGCCTTTAAACTGTTTTACTATTTAGCTTGACTTGCATCAGTTGTATTGAGCCTCTGGGCTTGACCTTGTTTTTTCCCCTAAAATTGAGTTGATGCAAATATGTTTCGTGTATGTGCCTGACCTTGCGACATGTACAATGATACATTGTTCATGTCTTAGGTTGCTCGTGTATATAATTGTTATTTTTAGTGTCTACTTCAAATATGAAAGAATAAAACCAATAGACTAAGGCAATGCCGAGTTCAAAAACTATTTATATTTTTCCAGTTTTAATTTGTTTTCTTTTATTTATTTACTGCATTTATATTTGACAGGCAAAGAAAATGGTCAGAGCAAAACAGTTGAAGCAAGTAGATAACGAACCGAAGTCGAGTGACTGAATGATTGTATTTGAGAATGTAAAATAATATTGTATACTAGAGTGTAAAACAGCGTTATATATGTTTTAATATATTGTAGAAGCTTTTGTCATCGTGTACTATTGAAATTGTATTGAAATAACCTATTTCTTTAAATAAAATTTTCGTTTGTGTACTTCAATCGGTGATTTTGTAATAGTACTATATCAAACACATTTAAAATAGATGTGTGTATGTGTTTTTTATCATAAAAAAATCGTAAATTGTTATATTCTAGACTACATTCAGTTTATAGAGCCAGTTAGAACTATGGAGGAAGTATCGTGTTGTCAATTCCCTTTATTCTTACCAGACTTAGTAATAATGTGGTTTAGTAGTTTGCAGCATGGATTATTAGCACTTGGATTGTGTTGAAGTAAAAGTTCATTAATCAGTTCAACGTTTACGTCCTTCCACTTAAAATTTGATATTTTTGGTAGATATAAAGCAAAAGGATGGAGAAAGCTTATGAAGTTATCTTGCACGGTTTAACATTGTCGTAGCCACTATACATCAACCAGATGAATGAATTGTCCACTTGGCTACTATTTCATGAATCAATAGGAAGACAAAATTTTGTAGGGTGCTTAAGAAGGACCTAACCGCTAACTTAGAAGATTTTTACTATCAAGCTGATAAGTAAGTGTACTTGGCGGATCCTGACTTTTAGGAAAAACTAATCAATGTCCACCAAGTTGGAACCAACCTTGGGATAGGGTAAAGTGGAAGATGGATGATAAGGCTAGAGAAAGGAAACGCTTCAAAGGAATATATTGCATGTTTCTTTGTTTAGAGGTTATAGAGACTCTAGAAAGAATCTATCTAGTTATTGGAGAACCATGCACATCGATGAATCGAGGACCATAGAGCCAAATGCAACATAGATGAGAACTTGAAAATACTGCATCTTTCACGAGATCTTTGGTCATGAGACTAATGAATGTGGACATATAAGAAATACCATTGAGAATAACATTCAAGAGAAAGAGTTGTTATAGTATATAAAGACCACACCAGATAATGGTCAAGCTTCAATCGAGCGTCAGTCTCAATGGCTAACAAACTATGTGGTTATTACTAGTGGCAGCTCGGGTGGTTTGCCTGGGCACAAAGTCGTGCCGAGGGCACTAAAGGATGATTCTTGGACTTTAATTTGTTTATTTATTTCTTGTTAAAATAATGTTTGGAAGTGTGTCTTGGTATGTCTTCACAATTATGATATCTAGATACAAATCTCATACGCATGCTTCAGGTTGAAACCTAAGGCGCATCTTGATATGAACCTTTCAGTTAGATTTTTATACATTTTAACCATTATTTGAACTGTTTTTGTTGACTAGTTGAACTGTGTACTATATAATATGAACCCATAGGACTGTGTTCCATTTGGTTGTACAACATTATAGAATTAATGTATGAACTTTTGTGCAAGATTTTGCCCTTTGCGGGTAATTCCAGTGTTAGTGCAGCGAACACTAGTTCATGGTCCCCCAAAGGAACCGAGTCCTTGTGAAGGAAGGGTATAAACCATGCTTGGGGGAATGGTGGATCTCCCACAAACATCAAAAAACAAGTCCTTCTCCTACTAGGCATTCATAAACAAATATCTATATGAATTGTAAATAACGGGATAGTCATAAGTCCTTCCTGTTTGAAGATTGATTTGATGGGTCCATCGATATGTCTCGGTCTTAGAGACGCAAGTCCATTTTGCTGATGAGCGAATGGTTAGACTTGTGTGATGATTTCAAACCTGGAAGTCATGAACCCATTTCACCACCAATGCTCGAAATGATATATCGATTGTTCCTTAACTCTTCTAGGGATAATGGAGTATAAACTCAATTCTGTCAAAGATTGTGGAGTATAAACTCAACACTGCCAAAGACAATGGACTATAAGCTAAACGTTGCCAAAAGCAGCAGAGTATAAACTCAATTAACTCTATCGGAGACTGAAGAGTATAAACTAACCCAACTCTACTAAGGATGGCACTGTATAAATTAACCTAACTCTACTAGAGATAGTGGGGTATAACTTCCTAGCTTCGTAGATAGGATTCAATTTCATCAGGGACACTAGAGTACATTGTTGCTTAAACTCAAGCGCAAGGTATTGATTCACCAGAAAGTGTAAAATATCAAGTTGTTCAGCTTTAGAGACTAGGTTTAACTTCTCCAAGTGCAGTGGAGTTTAATTCTGACCAGCCATACAGACGTGACCAAAGTCCGCCAGAGACAATGGAGTATACTATTTTCAAATCGGGTCAACTTCATCTAAATACGATGTATGATACTCCAAAGAATTAGTATCCTCATAGAAGATGGGGATCGCAATGCAAAGGTATGACTTACTTTTACACATAAATCTCAATTGATATTTGATAGAGGATGCAATAACACCTTGCCACTTGGATATGTGTAACCTACGAGAGAGGGAGAAAAGATTTATGACAGGGTAAGAATGTGTGCTTTTAGCCCCTGCGGGTCAAAGAGACCTCTTGATTTGCAAGCTATGGGAATGGCTACACTTGAGCATTATGGAATTCTGCTTTGACTGCATCATTCCCCACTATGATTGGGTCTTAAGCAAAGCATGCTTTGTATCCACAAAATATACTTTAGGGTTAAAGTGTTAGGGAAAATTTGGAAAGTCCCAGAAAAAACCTAAACCAATTGTAGATTATGTTTAAGGTCAAGACATGCACCTTAGTCGAAACCACTTCTTAGTTTGAGTTATAGATTGAAAGAAATAACCATCTAAAAATCGATATATTACCTAACCGATTTGAGTCCCATCTTAGAGACTGGTATCTACCTCATCGAAAATAAACATCCAAGGTCATTGGAGTGTTTTATTCAATGATAGGAAGCTGTTGGTCCAAGTTTCATCCAATTCGGACATAAAATGAAGGAGTTATGGCACAAAGAAGACCGGCTGTGAATCGAACATCAAGAATGGTTCGGTAAGAATTTGTAGCAAATAAGAAATGGTCTGGTAGTGTGGTGTTATAACATCCCTCATTTCGAAGCTTGAAAACAGATACTAGTGATACTGAATATTATTTCACAATGACAAAATGAGATCAGTTATTATATCATTAACATCAAGAGCACAATAATTTACAAATTTTCGACAAAACAATTTCCTGCATTAATTTGCAAATTCATTACATTTTAATCTTATAACCTCATGATTACATTACTCGTATAAAATATAATAATTGCAAATATAATTCCAAGAGCAACATATGGAGATGCCCCCTTAGATGATCAGAGTCTTAACTACTTAGACAGTAGTAGTACCTATCATTACATACATCTAATAGAAAAAGAAGCAATTAAACTACTACATAGAGGAAGTAAACTTTAAATAGTTGCTTACCTGATGCATGACTCCAGAAGCTTATTCGTCAAAACTCGAAATACCCTACTCTTAGTCTACTCAATACGAAATTGAGTACCCGAGAATTTAGGGGGAAATCAAAAACTTCATGTCAGACACAAATTCTAGTGTGAACAATATTAGTCCACCTCAAGCCAAAATAGAGAGGCTTAGTGAGACCATGTGCTGAGCGGAATAGGTTTTCCCTCACTGATATCTTATCAAACATTATGTCATCCATAACTTATCAGGCATCCAAAGTGATTAGAACATAGTCATAACATCAATAACATATCATACATGCTTGTGTTAAATTAAATAGCCCGTCATTCAAAAGGGTCAAAGGGTTACACATTCCTCTAATTACCTAACCCCATAAAATGGTTAATTCAATGGCATACTATGAACCTATATTAGTCCTCTTAGGCAATTAACAACCAATCATGCTAACTGAGGCCCAGATATATCAAATGGTCTGATAGTCTTCTAATTCATTTAGAAGAAAATAATAACAGTCTCTTATGATCGTTAGGAGAAAATTATCAACGGTCTCATAAGAAAGGTAAGAGAAAATAACAACATTCTCCTAAAAATGGTGGAAGAAAATATAGGTGAGCAAACTGTTATGAGTTCATTCTAATGCATAACTCCAAATTTTAGCCTAATTGGCAATGCCTTACGCATTAACATTGTGGACCTAGCCAACTGAGGGATTAACAGTTGGAGGATAGGCTGTTCCCTACCCCTGTCTTCACCAAAAGTCTAGTTTAAAAATATCCTTAGAGTCATGTCTTTTAATCAGTCTAGGGCATCCTAACATAATTTGATCTTTTCGATCTCCTGTATGCAATTCTACGCATTCAAAAGTTAAGCATTGTCATACTCATTATTTGAACAATCCTAACTAGTTATCGACTCGCTAATCCCCAAGGTCAAAATGTTGGGTGACAATATTTAACACATAAGTCAGTATGCCAACAATTTTCTCATATGCAATCATAATCGATCAATGTGCAAAGGTGAGCTTATAACACATTAGCATTAATCCAAATATATGTTTAATGTGATAGCTAATTTATACACCTAATTACTTATACAAAGTAATAATTTTCTTCATTAACAACTCCTTTAAAAATGAGCCAAAATACGTTTTCTTTCCTTTGGAAACCCCATATAATAATTAACAAAATCTTTATATTTGATTAAGTAAAACTTAACCCAACATAAAGCGGAAAATTTTTCAAGTGTTATAAAATAGCTATATTTCCTTCCAAAATCGTATGCTATCACAAGTTGATGAATTTGAAGCTATCACGTGTTAAAAATATAGACTATCATGCCTTGATCGAATATATGCTTTCTTGTGTTAAAAATATAGGCTATCACATGTCAACAATAAATAGCCATCGTTTATAAAAACACAGCTTTATAACGTTAGCTAAATATAGCCATCGTTCCATGGTAAAAATATAGTCATCGTGCCTTGATATAAATATAGTCATCGCGCCATAACAAAAACAATGCCATCGTGTTTAAAAAAAATATCTATCAAGTGTGGAAACAAATAAAATCATCGCATGTTGATAAAAGTAAGGCCATTGTGAGTTGACAAAAACATAGTCATCATGAGATGATAAAAACTTAGCCATCACGAGTTAATAAAATATGGTCATTGCATGTTGATAAAATGAGGCTATTACATGATGAAACAAATAGCCATCATGGATTAATAAAAACAGGGCCTTCATGTGAAAAACATAACTATAGCGTGATGATAAAACAAGGCTTTTGAAGGCCGATAAAACTATAGCTATCGCGGGTTGAAATAGATAGCTGCCATGGGTTTAAATAGCATTACTGTAATTCTTTACAAACCATTTATTTGCTTTTAAAAGGATGAACTTTTTACCAAACCAAAATTATTTGTCAAAATCTCATTGGCCAATACAAACCTTTTTAGAGTTCTTGTAGAATTACAAAATGGAAAGCTTGCTTTTATTTACCAAATATAATTTTTCCTTAAATTATATCATTTACTGTATTTTGCAAATACTCCCTTTTTGCACCAAAAAAATATATTAAATTGTATTCACTTGGAAAAAATTCCAATTTTTTTTCAAAAATCAATATTTACTTCCTTAAAGTCATATTAAAATTTCGGACCAAAATAATAAATTTTCATATTTTAAACATTAATTTTGAAATCATTCATTTTCTCACTTGTACATTCATAACAAATTCATAATAATCCCGAAAAATCTTGAATTAAAATCCATCTCCAAAATAATATTTCAAATGCCATATCAAGATTTTAGAATGATTGAAGATCAAAAACTTAATTTTTCACATCAAAACCTTTTAGAAAAATTTCTTAAATTCCCTAAATAAATCCATAAACCCATGTACATGATTATTCAATCCATAGGCATGATATTTAAAAATCAACTCATATTTGTATTAAATCTGAACCAAACCCATCAAAACATAAAAGTGATGGATGCATATTGTTCACCTTGATTTGTTGAAATGATGAAATTTGCCTATTTCATTTCTTCTTTAGCTTTCATTCTTCTTCTTTGATTTTTAATAATGGCCGGTCTTGTTTTCTATGTTTGATTTTGAGAATGAAATGAAATGATTAAGGGAAAAGGGAGAGGGTAGTGTAATATCCTATGTTCCTCTTTTACCCTTCTACATTTATGTTTATAATATAGTTTCTTTAAATATTCTCTTCATTATGTTTATCAAGGCTAACTCAAATTAATTAATGTGGCAATTCTCGCATTTCCAATTCTCTAGTTAATTATTCTGTTATTAGATATTTTAATAAGATGCAATAAAATTAAGGATATTATAGTTGCCGAACCAACTCCTACCTAATCGAACCAACTCCAACTAAACCGATTAGGTCAAACATATTCGTACATATCCCCACACCTATAAATACATCATGGATAAACAATAACGACAGACAAGTTTAGAGCACTTAAAACTACCAAATCGAATTTCTAGAACACTTCTGTTATGTAAGGTATCGTCTCAATCTACCCAATCACCTTCAACCATCCAGTCTACCATCCAACATCGAGTTGTGATAAAATACCTTAAGATCTATAGCATCGGAGCTTTGTCAATCATAGATCTGGCAATGCACAATTATTGTGATCGATCCAAAGAGATCTAATTAATGTTGTAACAATTACAAATCGAAAATCATAAGAAAGGACATAAAGTGGACATAGGTCGGAGATTGTCGAACCACTGTACAAATCTGTGTTGTCACTTGGCTCTTTTGCTCTTTACTTCTTGCTTTCTAACTGCAAGTGATTTATGATCTGAATTAAAGTAAGAACTTAATATATGTGATGACCAAAGATCCGACCTCATAAAATCAACAGTATGATCATAATCAAGATCATATGCTCTATTGGATCTCTGTTCATAGAAGTTTGGTCACTTTTGATGCAAACAAATTGAAAATAAAAAAATTTGATGGACCGAAAGAGGTAGGTAGAAATGTGTAAAAATGATGAAAGAGGAATGTGCAAGAGGAATAAAAATTACTAGTTAAAAATGCAAAGGGAAAATCATCATTTTATAGGTAAAGACGATAGAAGAAGTACATGTTCTTAGACTAGAAAATGGCGACGAATCGACACTTATTTTGCAAAGAAAAATGATGAATTGATTTCACTTAGATATTTGTGGAAATGAAGACTAAAGAAAAAGTAAAATAAGAAGAATCACAACACCAGAAAGGCAATTTCCTCACGGTTATAAGCGTGACAAAACTAATATGTTACGGTTATAACCATGAAAATAGGTACCGTAGGCAAATTCAGTCACACTTTTGCTCACGGTTATAACCGTGATAAAAATAGCAATTTCTCACGCTTATAACCGTTATAAATTTAGATATTATCACACTTATAACCGTGATAGAACAGTATTTACTCACGGTTATAATCATGATAAAATGGTTATTACTAACGCTTATAACCGTGGAAAATTTAGATAGTATCACACTTATAACCGTGACAGAACAATAGTTTCTATCATTTACAACCATTACCAAAAAGGAAACTCTAACACTTATAACCGTGACAAATGCAAATTATATCACAGTTATAACCATTACGAAAGGTTATTTTCTAACACTTATAACCGTAATAACTAAAACAATATCAAACAAACTATATAGCACCAATATTTTATTACAGCTACAAACAATCTATACAAAATATATATAGTATTAACATTAAGAAAACATACGATCAATAATTAGAACAACACCAACCATTTATGTTTCATTCAAACACCACAAAGGATACTTCACACCAACACCACAAATTATAGCATACAAGCATAGTATATATAACAAACTTTAAAACACAGTTTTAGAATATAACTACATAGTGTTTAGTAACTTACTAATAACGCAAACGATAATCACAAAACCCCCTTCAACTAATTCGGATAGCGTGTAATGTCCATTTTTTGGTGCTTCATAAATGGAAGCTTCTGGATCGTAAACATTCTCCACCCAAACGACTTGCTCTCCTTCAACCACCTTTCTACCATGACATATCTTTTGCGTCCCAATGTGTCATTTTGCTACTTCCGTCAAATCTACTGACAATAGTGTTACCGGTTGTTTCTCTCTTGTAGAAGATCTCATTATTCCATTTAGTTACACAATAATAGAGCGTTGGTAGGACACATGAATTGTGTGGTGATGTTGAATGGGAAAAACAATAAAGCTAAGCATGAAATCAACTTACCTCTGTACCAAGGCTATGCAAGGAGCTTTCCACTCCTCCTTCAGTACAAATCTTTATTACACAGTCAGAAAATAAGAAAACTTGTATGGATTCATAATAAGTTTATGTATATCGTATAATAAAAGATACAAGGAATGAAGATGAAAATTATACTTACAGGATTACTCCCTGTGCCAACAGGAAATTGCTCATCAAGGTTAGGAAATGGCAAGTTGTGAAAGGTACATATTTGTTTAGCACAAGTTAACCATCTGTCCACATTCAAAGCAAGGCAAGAACCCTATAAGAGATTAAGTATGCATTTAAATAAATAAATAAATAAAACGCAATCGCAACTTTTCAATTTTACACGCTTATATTCACAATGCACAAAAAAATACCTTCCATATCAACGGTCTCATTTCTGGTTTCATAATCCAGAGCTTACGCAACCACTGTCTCATTTCTCTTGGTCCTATACAGTTGCTAGGGCACCATACAGAAGTATAATGGTCTCTCTCTGGCTCCAAGAAATTAGATATAAAATCTACATCATAAGAAAATTCAACATTTTCCATACTGTTCCAAACCTTCCAATTTTTATCAGATCTATACTGCTTGTTTTCTTTAGATAACACCTTGAGCATTTTCTCTTTCCGATTCAAGTAAGGATAATTTTTTGAACTTATGGAAATTAATGTTTCATCGTTGACACCCAACAACCCAGCATGGCATACTCCTTTATGACTACGACCTGGCGTCATGTCTAAGCATGTGTATCCGAAGTTTGACTATTTAACATAGTTTTGAGTGACAGCTATAGTGATTTCAAGATTTAGCACACAATGCCACCAGCCACTTGGAACATATATTGTCTCTCCAAGAAGTTGAGTACACTCTATAGGCTTACCACATCAAGCAAGATGATGATAAACATCAAGCCACCACTGTAAAATGATTATAATGACGTTACGAGACATAATGACAGGTCTGTGCTTGTATTAAATGATTAATCACAATATAAACCTACTTGCAAAGATGTTGGACCATCAATATTAACATAACCATCATCTTCATTGACATGTACTGTAACACCTGCTGGTACGCTACCAGGAGGATATAATACCCACCAAATCAGAGAGGAGGATAATTAGTCTTTATTGTAGTAAATGATTTTGCTGTAATGTTGTGATATGGATTTACGATGCAGTTGATGTAATAATTTGCAGTACGTACCTTTTACAACCAAATAACAGAGTATTCCAAGCACTAGTCAGACCTGGATCAACATGCCACGGAGCACCCAACCTTTCTGGCCCAATAATTAGCCATCTGAAAGGTGGTCTTTGATCATGGTTTAATATGTCAAAAAAATCTTCTTGGAATAAATGAGGCACTTTATAATCCTCTACTAAACTTGGTGCGACTTCTCCAAACTTATAAGAAACAAACCAAATCAAATTCAAAATCGATGGTTGTGTACTCAAATTTTGAAAGCAAACAGTACCTTGTTATCGAAAATATAAAGTGGGCCTTCATTATGCTGATGTTCCATATAGGAAACATAATCTTTGGATGTCATTAAAATTTTCTTCGAGCTTCTTTGTGATGTTCTAAATGCAACATCACCATCATTACAACAAAACAGCCATTTTACAACGGGCAATGCCCGTTGTAATAGGGATTTCGCAACGGGCATACGCCCGTTGTATTAGGCCTCGTTGTAATAGGTCGACCATATTTTACAACGGGCAATGCCCGTTGTAATATGGATTTCACAACGGGCAATGCCCGTTGCAATATGTGATATTGCAACGGTTTCTGACCGTTGCAAAATAAATGCAAATTTTAAAAAAAAATTACAGCAACATCCATGTAGTACATCCATACCAATAATAAATAATTTAACGAGTAATAAATATTATCATAAAAGAACCAAAATCACATACGAAAAGACTAAAAGCTAAAGTCATAAAATTCCAACACATTCCAAAAAGTTAGATAAGTTTACGTCGACATAGTTCTAATATACACATGACAACTAGTTTCATAACAACCAAATACATAAAGCATTAACACTTAAGCATAAAGCTTTTGTCAACGAACTCATCTTTCTTTGATTGTCGCTTTCTCTTTTCACGCTCTCTTTCTCTTTTCCTTTTGTTTTTCTTTTTGCTTTTATCCATATAATCCATATGTACGTCGATTCAAAATCAGATCAATACTTTGTACCATGCATTCATGTCTTTTACAATCTGACACTGCAAGATATATTGCAAGAAAAACTAGAAACTTGTGATCTTAGTAATGATTTTTATGAAAACTGAGAAAAGCTTATTTGATCTATATACAGTATCAACATTAGTTTTATGAAAAGTTAACATTTAAGGCATGCACTATATTTGGTTATAGTCAAGTTTTACACCTTTATATGTCCAAATAATTAGTCTGAATTCAGTTCAGATATTAAATTCACCATAAAATTCTATATTTGTTTACGGTTTAAGATTTTTTTATGTGTGAATCTAGGTTTTTGAGTATTGGCATCAATGTATATAATTATGCCTGTAGATCCCATATTAATTTTCAGTAATGGTTTACAAAATCTTTAGTTCCATGTTTTCAA
The DNA here is from genome assembly GCA_030765085.1 of Allium cepa. Lineage (NCBI taxonomy): Eukaryota > Viridiplantae > Streptophyta > Magnoliopsida > Asparagales > Amaryllidaceae > Allium > Allium cepa. The sequence continues at coordinate 53,094,149 of CM060935.1, read as the reverse complement.
GAAAAAATCTTCTTGAACTGATAGGTCTTAATTGTTTTATTTTATTCTCAAATGCTTTTTTTTCTCATTTCATTTTGTGCAAAAAGTGTTTAACACGATTTCTTAAGTACTTGGATATAATCGCCTGCATCCGCATTTCATTTCACATATGCATGCATGCTTCATGATCTAATGGCATTCATTGCTCACTAGCGAATGTGATCTGTGTGTACAGCATGGATCAAAATATTCTACTTTAATTACATCAATTATAACATAACAACTTAAAAAACAAAATAAACTTGTTTAATATTTTAGTTCAATAAATTAAAAAGTATAGTCATTTTATGAATAACATAATCAACATGGCATCCATTGTCATAGATAGTCGAGCATGAAAAGATTAATACCTTTTACAGAACTGTTAACCAGAGAGTTGCATAATAGAGAAATGCTAGTCCCCCAATCCTTCAGAATCCCTTCTCTAAAACACACAATACACAGTTAAAAATCAATTTTTTAACATATGAACAAAAAATTTAAAAAAACTACTAAACAAATCAACATGAACAAAACGGTAGTAATTCATATACGCATTCTGCGCGTAATTTCTATGTACTAACGTTTATAAGGAACAATGATATCCACATTGCAGCTTCTGCACCACTTCATCCCATAAGCTGCTTAAGTTTTCTTCAGGAAGAGAATGACAAAGTAGCCAACATAGCACTATTTACATCTTTCTACAGCTGGTCATATCTCTTAAACGTTTAACATACATACATGAAATTAACATATAAGCTAAATGAATATCCATGTTCGTTTGTACATAAAGTCGAAGTACAAATTTACAAATCATAAGAACTAGGTACTTTATTAAGACAAGAATCATACTGACATAATCTTAAATTAGAACATCGAACAGTTTTTAATTAGGATTATATCGTAATATAGTACTGATGGTTGCCTGCAATATGGGCGTTCCTTTTCATTGATCAAACGTATGTTCGAGTACCAAAAATATTCATAGCAAGAATAAGAAAATATTCTAATCATGCTAATATTGTGATCTTATTGGTTACTCCGGTTTGATGAAATAGTATTTTTAGTGATTCAAATAATTGCAAGATCCAGTACAATTCTCTTGTAGCAATAAATACTTATTTCTTATGTATGATAAGATCCGTCTTTACCATTGTAATTAAGCATACATCCGAGCAGAAGAATAGTTGAATTCGTGAACACGATGCCGAAGCAAAATTATATTATATAAGATCCTTTATGACAATAAACTCATAAGATCTGGATCAACAAGTAAAATACACCATCATACACGTCTATTTTTCTTATTTGAATCTCTGTAGCCTACTAAGCAATTTTGTAAATAATAAAAGGCTGGAACAAAATTATCATTAACGATGAAGGTGTACCTTTGTTTAGCATTAGATTGAAGCGCGTTTGTTGATAATTAAGCAATAAGACACAGAAGGAAAAAAGTCGAATGCGATAAAAAGAGAGGAAAACCTGGGATTTACCCCCATGCGATTTCCTCCCAAACACAACAAAATTAATTTTATTAATCATGCGACCTGCCAAGTGAGTGCACCCAACGAGGCAAAGGTCTGTTACATAATACATACCATTGGCTCCTTCCGAGACGAGATTTCTTCCAGGATCGCTTAAAAACTCCATTTTTACATGGATTACTTTAGAAGATTTGCAGAATAATATAATCAACAGACCTACGAATTTAACAGGACCAAATCAAAAATCATTTGTAGTGAAAAAAATGAAATCTGCCAAATCCACGCCGCCAGAGAGCTTTTATCCTTATAAACATGCAGCCAATTCATCCTGGAAATGAATGAAAAAACCAGAACAAGAAATAAAAGAATTATTCGTTAATCCGAATATAAAAATGAAAGAAGAGAGGCGAACAAAGAAAATAACAGGAGACGGAGAGAGGCGGAATGTAGAAGAATAGGGCATAGCGCCTTCTTTATAGATATGGAAAACTGAATGGACGGATATCCTAAGGCGGTGGTAAAAGTGGACGGTTTTGATTTGTACAATTGTAATGTTTTATTGGCTACCTATGACAAATAATATTTTGAGATTGTATCATGTTGTTTTAAAAATTGATTACCACGATAAATAAATAACTATTGTTTTGACAGTTATATATAGAGGGAAAATTTTCGCTATGGAGGGAATTGGATGACTAATTCCATCAACTAACCATCATTCTGAAAGTTATTTAATATGATAAGTTAAATAATATATATTGTTGGACGTGTTTCCATCCATGAGTTTCCATCCTTCGTCGAACCAAGCCCATCGAGCAAAACAACACCTCCTTGCCGAACCAAAGGCCATCTGGTCATGCTCCATCCGGTCGCAGGCCTCACCGGACCAACGCATATACACTCCCCCACCCATCACCGGTCCAAGCTCCATGCCGAACCAACACCGCCTCATGCCGAACCAACACCTCTAAACCCACTACCGTATGAACCTCCAAACCACCTACCACCGGTCCACTCCATCACCGGCCCACCATACTCCTACTACTGGTCCATCCACTACCGGTCCACAACACCCCCCACCGAACCAACTTCCATCACCACCACCGGTTCAGAAGCCAATGCCGAACCAACATCTATCCACTTCCCTGCCGAGCCAACCATCTTTCCACCCTCTACCGAATAAACCTCCGGATCAACCACTCCAAGCACGGCCGAACCAAGCTTCGCCGAACCAGATATGCCAGACCAGATTGCTTCAGCCTAGGCCCATCAGCAGCTATATACATCCAAGACCCCTGCCCCCAACCTCACTCTATAAATAGAGGGGCAGGGGTACAACAATGGCAGACAAGTTTGAGAGCTCATGCACGGAAGGAACTTTCAAACAACTCTCATATACCTGTATACAAAGCTTTGTACTTATAATCTGAAAGAAAAGGGATAATAACATATAAAGTGGACGTAGGCACGTTCTGGCCGAACCACTATAAATCTGTGTGTCTTTTACAGTTCAGTCCCTGCTTTTTACATGTTTGCATAACTCACCCAAATTACTAAGAACAACATAAAATCAACTAAATCATACGACTTTGAGGTGTTTGTCCATTTTTTTCGCAAACATTTTTGGTGCTTTCATTGAGAGCTTGGAACTCGAAGCTTCAGCTTCCCTCATTCAACCTTCTTTCCCAATAGCACCCTTCATTGCCTAGGAAACATGACTTCCAGGCCGAGAAAATACGCCAACAAGGGAAAGAACGTTGCAACCAGCAGCGCTCCAGATCCAGTGGATCCAGATCAAGAGAACCATCCCACTACGATAGCAGTGCCAAATGTAGATCAGGCAATTCCGACAGCCCCTGCCGCGGAACAACCGGCAGCAATCACTAGGGCAGACCTAGACAGAGTTGTGGTTGAAGTGACTAACCGCTTCGCATCCCAACAAGAAGCTTTGGTGTACCAACTCATGTCACGCATGAGGGATGCCGAAGAATCCAACTGCAACACTGAATCATGGGGTGAGTCTCAATCTGGAGGATCTCGGAGACAACAAAGGTCTTCCTTCTTCGAAGAAGCTATCAACAGGAACAACAGTGATAGGGGCCACGCCCGGACTCAGCCCGAACTCCGACTCGAGGAAGCGCTTGGAATCGAACCCAATGGGGGAGGCACTAGGCGAGGGTCGGATGTAGCTGAGCCAGTCATGCCGCCTAATCATAGAAATCCCGTTGAACGGAGCCGAGCTAGAACCCAGCCCGAAGTTGACCCCATGGAAATGCTCGAAACAGAACCCCACAGAAGAAGATCAAGGCAGGGGCCAACTGTAGCTGGTCCTAGCACGCATCCGAGCAGCCAAAGACAGCCACTGGATAATGTCAGAAGTGATAGACTATACCATCCCTACAGGTCATCTGGACGAGATCGATCCCGCAGGGAAGAACCAAGCTCATTTTTGTCCGCTCCAAATTCTGATGAAAGAATGGCACGATTATTCAGGAAATGCGTCCGACGGGAGCAAAGGGATCGAGGGATAGGCGCTAGGGTAACCGGCCCTTTCACCCGCGACATCGAAACCGCCATTACCCCTCGAGAATGGAAAATGCCAACGATGGAACCGTACAAGGGAACTTCCGACCCCGTTGTACACCTGCAGAGATACACACAACATATGCTCATGAGCGGAGCAACGGAAGGAGTGTTGTGTAAATGCTTTCCGCTATTCCTAACAGACCTAGCTACCTCCTGGTTCTGCCATCTACCCCAAGGATCTATCAGTTCATGGGAGATGTTGAAAGAAAAGTTCATTAGCCAGTTCCGCATTCATGTGGAACAATCCAAGGATGCTTACTCCCTATCTACTGTCAAACAGAAACCCGGAGAGACACTGCAGCAATACCTAACCCGGTTCAATGCCACAGCGGCAGCAGTTCAAGATGTCGATGAGAAACTTGTCCTAATGGCCCTCTGTAGTGGTGTACATCCGGATACCAAGTTTGCTAGAAGACTAACTAAAGAAAAACCAGCTACTTTGCCCGATTTCTTCCATGAAGCTGTGAAGTACATGAGACTCGAAGAGGCTGCCACTGAAAGGCAGACAGGACCACGGGCTAAGACGGCTCATGGAAACGCCCCCGCCGCAGCGAAGGACATTCGGAGAAACGACTCCAGAGACAATGCAGGGGGCAGGAAGGGAGAAAAGCGCTTGTACCGACCAGGACCGAGATTTGACGCTTACACTCCCTTGAATGAAACAGTCGAGAACATCTTTCTGGCCACCTAGGACAAACTTACATACAAGCGCCCCCCGTACAAGAACGAGTCAGATCACGCAATCCAGTCCGGAAAGTTCTGTCGTTTCCACGAATCTTATGGACATGATACCAATGAATGTCGCCACCTCCGCGACCTAATCGAAGAACACATCAGAAGGAAGAGATTAGAACGCTATGTAAAGGGATAGGACAGGACCCCAGCTTCTACCAAGGAAAACCCAGGGCAGCTCCACCCAGAGACAGGCGGAGGAAATCGCAACACCAGCGTTTCCAGCCAAGAGAAGATAGTGGTCCATACAATATCAGGAGGGCCACACATCGCCGGCAAGAGCTGGGCAGAAATGGAAAGATATGGAAACTCACTCATAAATAATGGAGGCTGCGTCAATTCTATTATGGAAGAACGCCACCCAAAGCGAAAGGAAAATAATGACATCACATTCAGTGGGCGCGACCTAGAAGGAAGGCAATACCCTCATATGGATCCTATGGTCATCTCTGCCTGGTTCGGCTCAGCTGAAGTTTTTCGAATCCTAGTAGACATTGGAAGCTCAGTGAATATTCTGTTCAAGCATGCTTTCGACAAAATGAAGCTGTCAATGAAGGACGTGTCTCCCTGCAACAAACCGCTACACGGTTTCACTGGAGAAGCAAAGATGCCCCTCGGACAATTGGATCTCTTTGTTGAATTGGGAAGTCATCCCCGCTCCGCCGTTCGGAAACAAACATTCGTGCTAATAGACAACCACTCGGCCTATAATGCCTTTTTAAGAAGACCAGCCTTGTTCGACTTCTAAATTGTCCTTGCCCCATGGTGCCTGAAGATGAAGTTCCCAACGAATAATGGAGTGGGTGAAGTAGAAGGGGATCAAGACGCCGCTCGGGACTGCTATGTAACCGAACTTTGCAATAATCGCAGGAGAGATAAAGGGAAAAATGCAGAGACTATTCACTGCATGAAAAGCTTGGAAGCATAGCAACTAAAGAAAGCCCCTCCTCTTCGGTATACCAGTGATCCTTTCAATGAATTAGACCCCAGGGACAAAGAGGAGGAGGCCACCGCCGAGCCTGCAGAGGCTATGGAATTTGTATCTGTAGACAAACGCGACCCAAGTAAACTGCTGAGAGTCGGATCTCAGTTAAAAAGAGAATTAAAGAATCAACTCATTGATTTTCTCCGCCACAACCCAGATGTATTTGCGTGGACGCATGCTGACATGACTGGAATCTCCCCGGATATAGCATGCCACGCATTGAACATCGACCCTACCAAGACACCAGTGAAACAGAAAAAGAGAAGCATGGGGGCAGAACGATCAGCAGCCCTCGAGGAAGAAGTAAAGAACTTACTTGCCAATGACTTCATACGTGAAGCCATCTACTCGGAATGGATCGCCAACCCGGTACTGGTAAAGAAAGCTAATGGGAAGTGGCGAACATGCATCGATTTCTCCAACTTAAATGACGCTTGCCCGAAAGACTGCTTCCCACTCCCCCGAATCGACCAACTCGTGGACAGCACTGCCGGACACGAACTCTTATCCTTTATGGACGCATACTTAGAATATAACCAGATCCCTATGCATGCCCCCGATCAAGACCACACTAGCTTCATCACTGACCGAGGATTGTACTGCTACAAGGTAATGCCATTTGGACTTAAAAACGCCGGAGCTACTTATCAGCGCCTCGTCAACAAGATGTTTGCAGAACTGATAGGACGAACTATGGAGGTCTATGTGGATGACATGCTGGTTAAATCAAGAAAAGCCAACGATCATGTAAGCCACCTGAATGAGATGTTCCAAGTACTCCGCCAATATGGAATGAAGCTGAATCCTCTAAAGTGCTCCTTCGGAGTGTCATCAGGAAAGTTCTTGGGATTCATCGTCCATGCCAGAGGGATCGAAGCAAACCCCGAACAAGTCCGAGCCTTGCAAGATATCAAGATACCATCCACTCGGAAAGAAATGCAAAGCCTAAACGGGAAGGTGGCCGCCCTAAGCCGATTCATCTCTAAAGCAACCGACAAATGCATTCCCTTCTTTGAAGCCCTGAAGAGAGACAAAGGAAAATTCGAGTGGACCGACGAATGTTCAGCAGCTTTCCTTAACCTAATCGAGCACCTCCAACGGCCACCAGTACTCTCGACTCCGAATGAAGGCGAAGAACTATACCTATATCTTGCTGTGTCATCCCATGCTCTAAGCGCCGCTTTGGTAAGAGAAGAAAACCGCACACAACGGTCAGTGTACTTCATAAGCAAGAGATTCACAGGGGCAGAAGTCATATACCCTAAACTTGAAAAGCTAGCATACTGTTTGCTTATCACGTCGCGGAAACTGCGACACTATTTCCAGTCTCATTCCATCAGAGTTTTAACCGATCAACCGCTAAGGCAAGTGCTCCATCGCCCCGACACTTCTGGGCGATTACTTAAGTGGTGCATCGAACTAAGTCAATATGATATCACTTACCATCCTCGCACCGCTATCAAGGGGCAAGCCATAGCTAATTTCATTGCCGAATTCACTACTAGCGAAGGTAAGGACCAATCTGAAATAGCAGAAGATATCAAGTGGAATCTCTTCGTAGATGGAGCGTCGAACGAACAAGGCTCGGGGGCAGGTGTTGTGAAAATCACCCCCAGGGGAAAGAAGCTGCACTACGCCCTAAGATTGGAATTCGCTGCCACCAATAATGACGCAGAATACGAAGCAGTGATAGCCGGATTAGAACTTGCACTGGAAATTGGAGTCAGTTCTTTATGTCTCCATAGTGATTCTCAACTTATTGTAAATCAAATACTGGGAGAATTCCAGACTCGAGGAGAACGACTCACAGCGTATCTAAAGAAGACCAGGCTACTGCTTAATCAATTAGATCACTATTTAATCAAACACATTCCCCGAGAAGAGAATCAAGAGGCCGACGAACTAGCAAAACAAGCTATCATGAAGAACATCACTATTTTCGGAGCATTAACCATCTCAAAACAGCTGGCACCAAGTTTCGAGCAAGTGAATCTGACAGCTGCGATCGACAAAGAAACCTGGATGACTCCTATCCGGAAATATTTACAAGATGGCACACTACCCGATAGGCGTAACAAAATCAAGAAAATCTTAAGGAAAGCTTCCCGCTATACATTACAAGAAGGCATTCTCTATCGACGCGGCTTCTCTAATCCCTTATTAAGGTGTATCGCTGGAAGGGAAGCCAGGGAAGCCTTATCCAACATCCATCAAGGAAGCTGCGGAGATCACACTGGAGGGCAGACTCGGTCAAAGAAGATACTACGATATGGATACTATTGGCCCACTTTAAACAAAGATGCCTTGGACTTCGTCAAGAAATGCGACAGATGTCAGAAATTTGCCAAAATTCCTCGACTACCAACAAATGAGATCACTCAAATGACTAGCCCTTGGCCCTTTGCAGTATGGGGAATTGACTTGATTGGTGAACTGCCAATGGGCCGAGGTGGAGCTAAATATGCCATAGCAGCAGTCGACTATTTCACCAAATGGGTGGAAGCAGAACCTCTGAATAAAATATCTTCGACAAAAATCATTAACTTCTTGATCAAAAATGTTCTGTGCAGGTACGGAGTACCACTCAAAATCATATCAGACAATGGACTTCAGTTTGACAGTAAGGAATTCACCAACTGGTGCCAAGAGCACGGGATTCACAAAAGCTTCTCATCCGTGGCTTATCCCCAGGAAAACGGCCAAGTCGAAGCTGTCAACAAAATTCTCAAAACACTGATCAAGAAGAAACTTGAAAAGTCAAAGGGCGCTTGGGTGGATCAACTTCCTACGGCACTTTGGGCCTACCGCACATCTTTCAGAACATCAACAGGGCATACTCCTTTCTCTTTGGCATACGGATCGGAGGCAATGCTCCCAGTTGAGACTATAGTGCCTTCCCACCGTAGGATCCACTACAACCCAGAAGAAAATGAAGAACTCCTCCTCATGTCTTTGGATCTGATTGAGGAGAGAAGAAATGATGCAACACTCAAAGTAGCAGCTCACAAACAAAAAGTGGCAGCACTACACAACTCCAAAGTCAAGCATCGCAGCTTACAAGAAGGAGATCTTGTCCTCAAGCGAATCTTTCCGCGCCCCGGGGCACTGGACCCCATCTGGGACGGACCATATGTAATTCATAAAGATCTCCACAACGGAGCTTACATTTTGTCAACATTGGACGGAGAGGTGTTCCAGAGGGCATGGAACATCCGACACCTCCGTCGATACTTTTCTTAACTTGTACTGCCCATATGAAGTGAATTAACAAAGAGAATCGGTGGACGTAGGCATTTTCGTGCCGAACCACTTTAAAAAACTTGGCTCTTGTTAACTTGTTCCTTTGTATCTTGGCTACTTGTTAAGCTTTATCCTTTTCTGTTGAACAAAATCCTTTGCAAACGACATTTCCATTTAGAGCTTCACATCACAACTCCGCCTGGACAAAATCTAACAGGTACGCTACGATCCTATGCCCTCGCCAATGAGACACTTTGCTCCGGTATCCCTCTACCGCGAGTTAACTCATTGTTTGCCTCGGCCCTTAAAGCCAACTGTAATAAGCCGAGTATAAGCCACCGAGAAGGCCGATTATGCCATGGCAGCTCATTACAGCGATTCGGCTCGCCGGCAACTGTGAACGACCATAAGCCCCAACATAAGGTGTGGCTAGCCAGGGGCAGTTCACAGTTGACGATCGGCCCCCACGCTAGCCGGCCACAATAAATCGATTAATACCCGCGATTACGGGCCATAATGGCCCGGGTAGTTACTGTGCGCGATCGGCTCCAATGTGTCTTAAGTGCGGGTGTGGTAAAAAAAAAAACTCCCCGCAGAGGCGTAAGATGGGTGACAAATGTCTCCAAGACCCACAGCTAGGGAAAGTGGCTACAAAACCCGTTTGCCACGAACTTAAGCACATCGACGGCCTTCCGTGACTGGAAGTTTTACTGTTCCTATATTTCCATTTCATTTAAAACTTTTCTCCTATTCTCCGTAACGGTGCTTGAAAGTACAGGACATGAAATAGGGAACGCTCGCTAATGGGAACAGAAACTTACAATCGGATGACGAGACACTCAACAGCATTCCGTGCTTAGTCTTACAGGGCGCACGAAGTTGCCGTCTACAGCCGAAACATGAAGGGCGGTACCTTCTACTTTTATACATTAATGCATAGCTGCAGTTCATATTCACACATCACATTTACGTTGCAAAATGAGAAAATTATACTTTAAGCAAAAAACTTGGCATCAGGCACAGTCAAGCCACTAGTAACATGCATAGTTACATCACTTACACAGCATAACAAAATAGCGATAACATTCCAACATAAAGGAATCAGCTTATGTTATGAAATTACATAAAGTCATTCATCATAAACAATATTATTACAGTCACATCAATGTTTTGGACTAACATAAACAACGATAAAAGGAAATCAAAAGGTGACCGAATCCGGACAAGGAACCAGCTGCGTCCGCACCTCACCCTCATCCTACCAGCTCTCCAAGCCTACATAGCCGCAGGGTCGGAGCTCCCAGCATGCTTATCAGAAGTCCCACCTGTCCAATTCAGAAGAGGAATCCATTAAACCAATAACGGACGATCAAGTCATGAAAAACTAAAATAGGAAGAACTCACCAGCACCCGCTTCTTGGTCCTCTTCCCCCAACTGCACACCGGCTTCCTCCGCAGCAAGTAGCCGCATCCCCTCCTTCACCGCTACCTTCTCCTCCTTTGAGAACTGGGCGGTTACCATGTCCATCCTGAATGCCGCTCCACCTTCCTTATCCGCATCAGCCTTGGCCTCCTCCAAAGCCCGGAGATATATTCTAGCCATGACCCGGGGATAGTCATCCATCCAGGATAGATTACCCTGCTTCCAGGTACGGAAGTACATATCCTACAACATCTCATCCATCATCCCCTCATTCTCCTCAAACTCCCTCACCCGGGCCTCGGAGGACAACAACTTGGCGACGACAACATCCCTCTCCGATCGATATCTCAAGCGGTCAGCCTAGAGAGACCTCCTCATTTCCTCCATCTCTTCCTTTAGCCTGGCCTGAGCAAGCTCTACGGTCTCAAGCCTCCCAGATAACTCCTCTACTTGCTCGAGATCCGCCCTCCGAACCTCGTCCACCGTAGCAATGGCTATGTCAATCCGCTCCTTGCAGGCGGCCTCCACCTTTCGCAACTCAGCCTTGCTAGCCTCCTCCATGATTTTCTTTAGTCGTCGGGTGGCCGCCTCATGCTGGGATATCTGGATAGCCTGATCGGCAAGCTGCTTGGTCTGATCAGAAACCTGTAGCCGCAATCGGATGTTAGCACTTCCGATTTCCTCCCCAGCCCTGGCCAGTCGAGCATGATGCTCCATTAACCTCTTGGTTTCCTCAGCCACCCGATCGATACTTGCCTTGGCCTCATTCCCCATGGTCACAATCCGAGTAGTAAGCAAATTGAGGTCTAATGACTTAGCCTCATCAAGCACCCGTACCATGGGATTGCGGGGAAGAAGATGCTCACCCGTGACCTCGTCAAAAGAGATATCCTGAAAACTCGGGTCCAGATCCGGGTGGCCGGCAAAGGGGTTGCGATCCAAACCAGGACGGTCTATCAGAGTGACGGTTGGATTTTCGGACGGATGGGGGGAAGGCATAAACTCAGTATCCTCTTCAGTAATACCATGGATGGGCTGGACTGGAGGCTGGGGGCCCGGAGAAGGTTCAAACGAAGATCGGCTCCTCTTCCTCTTTTGCATATCTTCCTTAATGACTCCAAGAAGAGGGCGATATCTAACTACATCCCCAGAACGGCTAGTTGGCGGCTTTGGTTTGGCAGAAGCTTTGAGTAGCTTATACTGTTCGAGGCGGTGCCGAATATCTGATGACTTGGTCGCCTTACCTGCTCCTGGAATAAAAGCCAAGTGTTACGAACACACAATGGTCCATAATTCGAGAAATATGTTAAGTTAAAAAGAGTGAGAAGACACATCTATTATACAAACCCTGCGGAGGAGTAGGATACTGCAATAAGTCCTGAATCTCATTCCAGGACGGAAGCGAACCATAAAATATTCCTAAGTCCCTATCGTAAATGAAGTCTGCAGAAGTCAAAAGTTCACCTTGAATCACTGGAGTCGCCGTAACTGAAGAACTCTTAGAGAATGAATCGACGTCAGCCCCAGCCTTGTCAACCTCCTTTGCCTTCTCAACCAAAGCCGATCCTTCCCCCGACTCCCCAAAAGCCTGACGGAAAGCATCATCCGTCCACTCATGAATCTCTCCCGCTTGCCCAGAGGTTAAGGCATCGACGCCACCACCACTCTGTCCATCTCCTCCTTCACCCTCACCTCTATCTTCCTCCACATCTTCCTCTTCCGGGGCAATTGGGCAAGTGCTAGGAGAGGGACCATCAGACTTCTTAAGCTTCTTACCTCCGACAACGGGAGGCTTTGTAAAAGGTTCTCTCTTGCCACTCTTCACCGTGGCCCCTTCCTTGGCTTTGGCAGCCTTCTCCTCAGCTGTATCTCTCTGCTTAACCACGGACTGGCGTGGGAGGATCAAGTTGTGCTCCAGGAGAGTAGCGTTCCTGATCAAGTAAGAAGCCGACCGATCCCGTCCCGGAATGGCTCTTATTTCCGCAGCCATCTGAACCAAGGAATCATTCTCCACGACCGCAAAGCCACCTGTCGCTAGCAAGAAATGAAAGCATATAAGAAGAAGCGTTGCAGCCGAAACAAGGAAACTATAAATGAAGTTCAACTCACAGCCATTCTTTCTTAAACATGCTAAGCTTTGAATATAGGTCCAGGACTGGTTTGAAAGGAACAGCCGCTTCCAAGCTAACGTACGGAGATCCCTTCTTGTAACCCCTCAAATTATATAGATACTGGATCTCCCGGTTGGAAGGGGGCGCCCGTACCTTCTCTGGAAAATAATGTATAAGCACACCAAGATGGCGTAGGAATTGGGCTGAAGCTGGAAAGGAGTCACCTTCAGATAAGTAATGAAGCAGACTATCCAGGTATTAATGGGAGGAATGGCCCCACACATGCAGTGGTACCTACTATACGCAAAATATCCTTCAGGGGGATTGTACGGCATCACTCCGTCCCCCGGCAACCGCATAAGCGCTCTATCTATCCCGAAGGAACGAGATATAACATCAAGTTGCTCCTCCTTTAGGGAGCTAGGAAAGCAATCGGGAGGGGAGACCAGAAGTTCCTGGGGACCATACCCATCCACTAACGACCTCGGGGCAGGTCCATGTTGCGTCGGTCCTGGCTGGACTGGGGGCACGGAGGAGGACTCTCCTTCGCCCTTAGACTTCCGTTTATCTGATCGGGTTTCCACTTTGTGAGACATTTATCTACAAACACAAAAGCAAAAGCACATTATTAAAACAAGAAGTATGGAAATATAAGCAAGCAAGTGCATAAAGCTAGCAGGTGAATATAGGTCTAGTGTTCCACTCAAGATTCAAATATGAAAGCTCAATCGGCGTAGCCCATTCGGCATAAAGTCCATCCGGTATTAAAGGTTTAAAATTTCGTTCGGCATTCTCAACCCAAAGTTCATTCGACGCTAGAGACTTAAGCTCATTCGGCGGCAAAAAGTGTACCTGATTCGGCACAAGGTCGATTCGGCACTCAATCAATTCGGTTTCTCTCTGAGTCGGTAAGGAATAACTAAGGGGGTGTAGCCCCTATATATAGACGAGCGCAGAAGCACCGGACCAACCGGTTCGGCACACCGGACCAACAGGTTCGGCACCTCAAACCGAATGAAGCTATACCAGGTATCCAACTTAAAGCAAAGCGCGACACATGCAAGCACGTGCCCCACTTTGGGGGGCAAATGTTGGGCGTGTTTCCACCCATGAGTTTCCATCCTTCGTCGAACCAAGCCCATCGAGCAAAACAACACCTCCTTGCCGAACCAAAGGCCATCCGGTCGCAGGCCTCACCAGACCAACGCATATACACTCCCCCACCGAACCACCCATCACCGGTCCAAGCTCCATGCCGAACCAACACCGCCTTCATGCCGAACCAATACCTCTAAACCCACTACCGAATGAACCTCCAAACCACCTACCACCGGTCCACTCCATCACCGGCCCACCATACTCCTACTACCGATCCATCCACTACCGGTCCACAACACCCCCCACCGAACCAACTTCCATCACCACCACCGGTCTAGAAGCCAATGCCGAACCAACATCTATCCACTTCCCTGCCGAGCCAACCATCTTTCCACCCTCTACCGAATAAACCTCCGGATCAACCACTCCAAGCACGGCCGAACCAAGCTTCGCCGAACCAGATATGCCAGACCAGATTGCTTCAGCCCAGGCCCATCATCAGCTATATACATCCAAGACCCCTGCCCCCAACCTCACTCTATAAATAGAGGGGCAGGGGTACAACAACGGCAGACAAGTTTGAGAGCTCAAGCACGGAAGGAACTTTCAAACAACTCTCATATACCTGTATACAAAGCTTTGTACTTGTAATCTGAAAGAAAAGGGATAATAACATATAAAGTGGACGTAGGCACGTTCTGGCCGAACCACTATAAATCTGTGTGTCTTTTACAGTTCAGTCCCTGCTTTTTTCATATTTTCTTAACTCACCCAAATTACTAAGAACAACATAAAATCAACTAAATCATACGACTTTGAGGTGTTTGTCCATTTTTTGTGCAAACATATATAGTAACTGTTGTTAATTTTTTGATTTTTTCTTAATTTTTTGAGAATTTATATTAAAATATTATAAAAATTGATTGAAATTTTTATTAAAATATTAAATATTACTTCTTAACTGCTAAATATAACTTATTAATTATTACTCCTTAATTATTAATTATTGCTTCTTAATTATTAATTATTGCTTCTTAATTATTTATTATTAGTTCTTAATAAATGGTTATTTAATATTAATTATTTAAAATTTAATTACTATTTATTAATTTTTAGTTACTAATTATTTCATATTTCAAAATAATTATTAATAATTGATCATTACTAATTATTAATTTATTATTTATTATTAATTACTATTATTTAATAGCAATTATTATTTATTATATTTATTAATTACTATTTGCAACCAAATTGGGTACAAACACCCAAAAACATATTAAAGTTATTTAATTATTTATATATTAACAATTATTAATTATTAAATAGTTAGTATTACTAATTATTAAAATTTTAATATTAATTATTAAAAACTAATGGCTGTTTATTGATTGTTAATTATTAAGTATTAATAATCAATATTAATAATTAATTCTTAATCTTTTAATATTAATTATTGAATATTAGTTATTATTTATTTAACAAAAATTATTTAATAGTAATTATTAATTAGTAAATATTTTTTATATTAACTATTATATGAATTTCTTAAATTACTTTTTAAATATTAAATATTACTTCTGAATCATTAAACATTAATTATTTAATATTAATTATTAATTATTTAAAATTGAAAACTATCATGCATCATAAAAAAAAGACAACGGTAATAAAAATGTCTTCTCTTCTCTGAGCGATTTCTTTCTCTCGTGATTGTTTCTGCTTCTCTCCTCTAGCGACTCTCTCTCAACTTCAGCTCTCATTATTGCCGTCCCTCGGCTTCGTCAGATCTGTGGTTACTTGGGTTATACGATGTCGTTCTCGTATGTTGACGAGTTCGTTCTCTCTGGCAATTTCTTGCGCGATTGTCCACCGTATGTCGCTATTGCCTCGGCCTTATTGGCGGAGGTGGCTGCTCCTATTTCGGTTACTTTTTCTAGTGCAAGCTCGGTGGACATTAGGGTTTACTCTTTGGTTCAATTTGGGGCTTTGTGTCGATCGCGATTCTTGATGGTTGAGAATTGTTTTATGGAAATTTCGCCGATTTACATCGATGAATTGGTGACGCGTCCTCCTCCATACGGGCGATGGTCGTTGGATGATGATTATTTGCTGTCGTCTGCTTGTGTTAGCTATTCGGGGACTGGCCAGAGACGGAATTTCAACGCTCATTTCGAGCCTTCTCTGAGTTTCTCGGTGGCATGCGACTTTTTGCCTTGTGGGGAGGAGGGCGTGACGGTGGGTGCGGTGGTTTGCAATTTTGGGTGTGTGGTTAGTGAGCAGGTTGATGGGGATTTCATCGCCTCATCAAGTGCTGAACTAGCTGCTGCCTTGGCTTCGTTTCAGCATATTTCTGTTGGTTTAGTGCCGTTTTCAGATGGTTCTGTGGTGTGCGATGGGGGGTACATGGATGTCACCATGGCTGATGGGGATTTCACCGCCCCATGTAGCCCTGAGCTCGGTGATTCCTTGCCTCGGTTGCAGAATGCTGCTGTTTTCTTTGGGCCTGATGCTTTGGCCGACGTCTCCGATGATTTGCTACGGGTATTTTCAGCGCATGCTGGGTTGTTCGTTTCCCATGCTGAGGTTGAGCTGGCTGGTTGGCTATTGGGATCTTGGTGGGATCTTGGTGGCCAGTCAGTCAGTTGTTTGGCTAGTGGGATCTTGGTGGTCGGTTCTTTCGGCTTTAACCTTGAGAGAGCTCCCCAGGTAAGTTGTGGGTTGAGCTGGCAGGTGAGTTCATCTTCTCTGCTTTCTGCTTTGTTCCTTGTTGGAGAATTTGCTGCTGTTGTTTGTTCATGGGCCGATGGTGTTTCTTTATTGATTATGAGCCATGACACGCTTAGGTGTGTGCTCCCTGGCATGGTTGCTCAGTCCGGGACTGGTGACATGACAGGTCATGCAGGCAGTGAGCGCTTCGTTTGGAGCGGTCAGTGCAGATCCTTTTGTTGGTATTTGATTTACTGCCATTGCGAGGCCGATTCTGTGTCGTATATGGCTATCATGGGTCTTCATTCGATGGCTGATCTTCTGTGGTCTTTACGGAGAACGCTCTTAGCCAGGATCGAGTGGCTCGGGCGATATTCTTGGTCTGTTCGCATAGTGCTCTCAGATTCGGATCACTATGCGGAAAGCCGGGAATTTTGCCGGCTTTCCTCGATTCCCTATGTTGATCTCTCTGTTAGGACCATCGTGCGAACCACACCTGTCACGCGGGGCTGTACCATCAGTGATAGTTCGGCTTGGGTTAGGTTCCTACAGCACCGTGGGTTGCGTATTATCAACAGCCCTACATATTTCCGATCTCTCCCGTCTGTCGGGGTGTCTTCAGCCTCATCGTCTGGTTGCTGCTCTTCTTTTTACTCCTTGCCATCGTCCTCTTGTTCCTTATCCATTACCATTCCGATGCTTAGCGAAGCGGAGATTGCGATCATTAATGATCGCCTCTCTCGCCTAACTAAGAACTCGGCTCCATCCAGATCTTCTCTTAGGCTTTCGGATTCGTTGGAGCCGGCTCAGGTCTCTGCCGAGACCATCCCTCGGGTATCGGCTTCCCGTGTTCATAGACCTTCTCGTCGCCGAACGAGAGGTCTCCACACCACTCCTCGTACTATCCGTACTCGCTCTATAGCGGCGACTGAGCAGACAGATCGGTCTGCTTTTTCATCGTTGTATCTTATTTGAGTAGGGTCTGTTCTGTTTTCCCTGGCTTGTCTTATTTTCCTCTGTTTTCAGGCTTTCATGTCGAATTTTCTTTTCTGGAACGTTCATGGTATTGGCAATGAGGCTTCTTGCGCTAGATTGAAGCGCATTGTCCGCAAACATACTGTTTGCTTGGTAGCTCTGTTAGAACCTTTTGTAGGGTCTGGAGAGATTACCAGGGTTGTCTTGTCGCTTGGGTTTGGAGGTGCTGTGTCCAATGTTTCAGGAAAGATTTGGATTCTTTGGTCCAAATGTTGTGTTGTCCACCCTTTGTTTGACTCAGACCAGCTTATCTCTGTGGTTTGCTCTGCTTCTCATTTTCCTCAACCTTTTCTTTTTTCGGCGGTGTACGCCAAGTGCGATAGGATGGAGAGATTATCCCTGTGGGATGATATTCTTCATCTAGCTGAGATGGGTTTTTCGTGCTCTGTTGTGGGTGGTGATTTCAATGTTGTCGCTAGTCAGGCTGAGAAACTTGGGGGGGCGGCCATTAACCGCTCATCGGTTTCTGATTTCAATTCGTTCATTGTGAGCTCAGGATTCTCCGAAATTCCTTTTGTGGGATCGGCTTATACCTGGTCTAATAACAGGAGGGTCCGAACCGGATTCTATCTCGGTTGGACAGAATTTTTGGGTCCCCTGATTGGCTCAATCTACCTTTTTCTTTCTCTACCTCGCATCTTCATCGAGCCTGCTCTAATCGTGCCCCGTTAGTATTGCGATGCTTTCCTAGATCTCTCTCGGGGCCTACATCTTTCCGCTTCCTCAGTATGTGGTGTTCCCATCACTCCTTTCATCAGGTTGTGGAGGAGTCGTGGTCCTCTCCTATATCAGCTTCTCCCATGGGGGCTTTTTCCCAAAAGCTGAAATGTCTAAAGGCTAGCCTTAAGTCCTGCAATACCCTGGTTTTCAGGAACATTTTCGACCGTGTTAGAGCGGCTGAGGAGTCCCTTATTCTTGCCGAATCTTTGTTCGACGAGAACCCTTCGGCCGAAAACAGGGAGAATCGGGTTTCGGCCCAATTGGCTTTCTCTTCGGAGCATCGTATCGAACACTCTTATCTTCGCCAAAAGGCGAGGGTAAAATGGGTGGTCGAAGGGGATTCGAACTCCAAATTTTTCCATTCTTCCATTCGTAAGAAAGCCAACCTTCTTTCCATTCGAGAAATTTTGAGACCGGATCTTTCTTTGGCGTTCTCTCCGGCTGAAGTTAAGGAGATCATATTGTCTCATTTTCAATCTTTTCTGGGTTCCCCCTCTGTGGCGGATCAGGATCTGAATATTCTCTCTTTCATTCCCAGATTGATCCCTTCTGAAGGGACCGACGTTTTGGCTGCTCCGCCAACTCCGGAGGAAATCCGTGCTTGCGTCTTTGCCCTTAGCAAGGACAGTGCTTGCGGTCCGGATGGTTTCAACGGTTCTTTCTATCGGAGTGTGTGGCCTATCATTCAGTCGGATTTTTGTTTAGCTGTCCAGCAATTCTTTGCCGGCAGTCTTCTCCCCATTAGTTGGTCTTCCACCAACTTGGTCTTAATACCGAAGTGTGATTTCCCTCGGTCATGCGCGGAATTTCGTCCCATCAGCTTGTGTAATTTCTCCAACAAAGTTATTTCTAAGGTGTTGGCCACTCGTTTGGCTCCGTTCCTTGATCGTATCATCTCCTCCTCTCAGGCAGGTTTTGTGAAGGGTCGTCTAATCACTTATAACGTCCTGTTAGCCCAGGAACTGATTTCCCAGATTGACAGGAAGGTTAGAGGTTCTAATGTTGTTTTCAAACTAGATATGGAGAAGGCTTATGATCGTATGTCGTGGTTTTTCATCATTAGAGTTCTGCATGCATTTGGGCTTCCAAAAACCCTTATCGATTTGGTTTGGAGACTTACCTCTAACTGTTGGTTTTCCGTCCTCATTAACGGATCGGCCAATGGATTCTTCAGGGCTGGTAGGGGTCTCCGTCAGGGTGATCCTCTATCGCCTTCTCTTTTCGTGATAGCGGCTGAAGCTTTCATACGAGGGATCCACACCTTAACGATTTTCGGCCAGGTTCACCGATTTGGTCTTCCGAGTAGGTGCCCGCCCATTTCCTCCTTATCCTTTGCGGATGACATAGTCATTTTCTCCAACGGTAACCAGCCGTCTGTTCGACGCCTGATTCGCTTTATCCATCAGTATGAGCGATGCTCGGGCCATCTCGTTAACTCGTTGAAGAGTTTCTTCGTTCATGCGAAGGATATGGATCCTTCCAGGGTTTCCTGGGTCCATTCGTTCACAGGATTCAGGGCGGCTTCCCTACCGCTTCCATACTTGGGTATTGTTCTCTACAGGGGCCGGAAACTTAACGCTCTATTCGATCCTCTGATGGATAAAGTTAGGGGAAAGATCATTCGTTGGAATGCTTCGATTCTATCTCAGGTAGGAAGATTGGTTCTTATCAAGTCGGTGTTAGGCTCGCTGGGTACTCATGTATTCGCAGCGATTTCCCCTACTGCCTCTTTCTTCAGGTCTTTCCAATCTTTGGCTTCTTCATTCTTCTGGGGGTCAAAAGTTGACAATCACCGTCATCACTGGGTCTCATGGGATGTGGTGTGTCGCCCCAAGAACGAGGGCGGGCTTGGATTGCGAAATCCTAAGGATATTTGTGCGGCTTTTGCTTGCAAGCTGTGGTACAGGTTTGGGACTAACGATTCCCTTTGGGCGAAGTTCCTCCGAGCCAAGTACCATAGTCTGGCCTCCGCAGGCTTTTCTGAATCTCCTTCCTTCGCTAGTGAAACTTGGAAGCACATGCAATCGGTCAAACCTGTCTCTGACTCCCACGGCGGCCAATCCGGTTGGGATGGTGGTTCGTTTTCCATCTTGAAAGCTTGGAGTTCGGCTCGTCTGTCATCCCCCGTTCTCCCTATATTCTCCTTCATATGGGACGCCAGAATCCCTCCTAAAGTGTCTCTGTTCATGTGGCGAACCCTTCATAAGGGATTGTCAGTTGATGAGAACCTTCAGCGGATTGGTATTCCTTTTGTTTCCCGTTGCAGGTGTTGCGGCAACGGGAATTCGGAATCTTTGGATCATTTAATCTTTACCGGTTTCTCAGCCAGATCCTGTTGGAATTATTTCAGTAATCTTTTAGGTATCAGAGGTAGCAACAACTCGTTGGAGGATTTACAATTGACCTGGTGGAACGGAATCAAAGGAAAATCTCTTCGTTCTGTTGTTTTTCGCTTAATACCTTGTCTGATCTGCTAGCACCTATGGTGTGTGCGGAATAAGGCAATTTTTGAGGAAACTCCCATGGATCCCGTCTCCGTTATTCGCCGGGTTAGGAATGATGTTTTTCTTGCTTTTCGAGGCAAACCTTTCAAGGGATCGATTAGCTCTCGTTCTGGCCATCTAGTGGCTCTGTTATCTATTTTCTGTTCTCAGCCTCCCAATAGGGCGGGAGTTGGTTGATGAACGTCCTTAAGCCAGGTGGTTCTGGCTCACCCGACTCCGTAATCCCCCCCCTATTTTTTCCTCTGATTTAGTGGCTTCTGGTTGCAGGCTCTGGTTTTATAGGTTTGGTATGGGGTCTGTTATTTCTTCTATAATGCTTGGATTTGGGTGGTCGCTATTTTGGTTCTTGTTTTAGCCATTCTCTTTTTCGGCTGCCTTTGCTGGATCTCATCCTTTTGTATTGTTTCATCCTCTGGGAGAAACCTTCGGCAGCTATTTCCGCTTGTTCTGATTTTGTTGTGTTTATTAGCGGCTTCTTCGCCGTGTTTTGACTTTTCGCTTTCTGTCGGCTGATTTATTCGTTTTTTCCTGTCTTAGTTTGTTTTTTCCTGTTTCGGCTTTCTTCGCCGGGTTTTGGGTTTCTTTTACTGTTGGTTACCTGTCAGGCTTGTTGACAGCTAGTGTTGTTTATTTATATAATTCTTGTTTCGAAAAAAAAAATTAATTATTTAAAATTAGTTGTTAATTATTAATTGTTACTACTTACTTTTAATTTAATATTAATTATTTAAAGTTAATGATTATGTATATATTACCGATTATTAATTATTAAATATTAAATATTAGTTATCTATTATTAAATTTTTAATATTAAGTATTAAAAACTAATACTATTTATTGATTATTAATTATTAAGTATTGATAATTAATTCTTAATTATTTAATAGCAATTATTTAATATTAATTATTAGTGATTTAATAGAAATTATTTAATAGTAATTATTAATTATGAAATATTTAATACTAAACATTAAATAATAAATATTGGTGGGCGTTAGAAACGGGCATTTTTAGCCTATTACAACGGGCATTTTATGACTGTTGTAAAATTGGCACCTATTACAACGGGCATTTTTAGCCCGTTGTAAAATTGACACCTATTACAAAAGGCATGAATGAACCGTCGTAATAGTATTCTATTACAATGGACAGTCACTGTCCGTTGTGAAAAGGGCATTGTACAAGGCATCTATTACAACGGTCCTAAATGGACCGTTGTAATAGCCTTCTATTACAACGGGCAACTAGTGCCCGTTGTAAAATATGCATTGTAATATGGTATTTTTGTTGTAGTGCATGGCTCAATACCAGTTGGACTTTTGTTCACTTAACTCTAGCTAGCCAGTTTTCAGCTAATTATGTGAGCAAAATCTGAAAGTGGAAAAAAATGATAATTATAACATGTCTAGATTGATTAATATCATTTTGAGCTATCATGTACAAGATTTCAAAGCTACCATAAACTGAGTGTTGCAGCCTAGAAAACAGTGCATCTCATCCGACAGAGAAATTTCTAGCATATGAAAACCGAGAACTGATGTATATGACAATAAACTGCTTAAGTTCTTTTTTTAATTGTTTAGTGTTTCCATATCAGGATCATAATTAACAATAATCTAAAATTTCATAATTTAAGATTCATTATTTACTTAAAAAATTTAATCTTAAAATTTGATTTAAATTCTAATATAAAACTTTAATACATCACTTAAAAGTTAATTATTTTAAAATTAAGATTTAAACTTTAAATTTAATTAAAAATCAAAACTTTAAAACTATAAACTTTAAATTTAATTTAAAATTTTATCTTAAAACTTTAAAATATTAAGCTTAAAAATTAAAATTCAATTAGAATTAACACTTAAAATTTTATGCTCAATCGAAAATTAAAGCTGAAATCTTTGAACTCTAGCTTGAAAATTCAATTTTAGACTAAAAATTAAAACTTTAAATTCAATTTAAAATTGTACTTAAATTTTAAAACATTAAACTTTAAACATAAAATTTAATTGAAATGAAGACTTAAACTTTAGATCAATTTCAAATTAAAATTTAAAACTCTAAACATAAAATTCAATTAAAAATTAAAGTGTAAATGGAGGTCTTCAGTCTAGAAATCCTACCGAACCCAGTTTAGAGCATGTTTGAAGAAAATTGTGTGTGTATAAAGCAGACATGCATCTCTATGCTCACTTCAGATTAAGTCATGTGTTGTGCAGAGGGTTAGACTTAAATATTTCAACTGCAATTATAGAAGAAACAAAAATATACTGGATAAACCCACTTTCTGCCATCCATCAATATAGTCCACTTCAGGAGAAGTTTTAAAAAATCCAAACAAAAGTTTTAGATCATGATTACACGATTTTGTTACAGGTTTACTTAGATATAATATTTGTGCTATTTTTTTCCTTGTACAAACTGGTAAAACGAGTTGGTTCTGATGATATATAAACTTCATAAGGTGTATATTTTTACACTGCATATATTTAATGCATGCTACCAATATTTGTGACTTTTTATTTATTTTTGGGTCTGACGTACTCAAGAGTTGTAGAAACAAAAGAGTTTCTTGCCACATATTTCATTACAAAGAGACCGGATATTTCACCATGAATTTGGAGGGGTAAAATAGCTATTGAATGGTGGGAGGATTATCTTCTTTGCAAAGAAAGTTTGTTGCACATGCAGGAAGATTACCACATACCCGAGAAGAAGCCTCAATGCACATGTTTTTTATACCTCTTTTTAAGATTATGTTTTCGATTTTGTTAACATACAAGTTTCTCTGCAGTCGTTCATAACAGGTACTTAGTGCTATTATTGTAAAAATATTTTACAATGAGAATTAAAAATTATAAAAACAAGTATTTCTCTACAGCTGCTAGGATGACATTGCATCTCTCACTTGGAAGTTAACGTTAAATTCCATGCAAAAATGAACAAAGTTACCGATAAAATGAACTAAACCGATAAAATGAGTTTAACAGATTTTATTGACAATGCCAGTGTAGTTGAGTGCACTGTAATTCTCAGGCAACACCATTTCACCATAGAAATCAACAATCTCCTTCTACACCTTCATCGACTCCTCTACTATCTTCCTCAACTTCTCTTGCAGCTTGTTCTTGAAGCCCCTGCATTGTAACCAAAAACAGTCATTGGCTGCCAACATTACAAGAGCTTACGAAGAAATAATAGTAGCTTATAATGCTTTCTCTAAACTTATAATCCAACTTTTAGTTAAGCTTCACCTACAAATGTCAATTTTGAATATTATTGTTCCTGACCTAACCACTTTACAAGTAAACTCTAAAATCTCACAACGTTAAATTGCAAGTAAGTCATCAGACTTAATATTAATTGCATATAATTATCCTCTAAAAAGAATTATATATTAATTTAGAATTAACCTTTTAACAAGTAAGCACAAAATGTACGAATTTTAGGCATAAACATCATCATATATAAAATAAGGATCACCATCCGTTTAATGATGTACCCTTCTTCCTAATCAGAAAAATCCAATTAAACTTATTTTGATTCTTTCTCCATAAACTCCATAACGTTGTCTTCTCCAACATCATACTTTGCCTCTGATGTCACACGAACCTCCGACGATCCTCGCCTTCTTCGCCAATCAATCTCCAACTTCGTCGACGAGCTTAAGCACTTTCTTCGATTCCTTATATGACAAGAATTTATTCACCTCCGTCGGTGAGTTTAGCGAGAAACCCTAGTTTCAAAACAGTGTTGTTGACCAAACGAGCCAAATCTAGGTCAATTAAACAGTGAAGAACAATGTGGAAGGTGGAGAGAGAGGATAGATGAGGACGGAGGTAAAATGGGTGAAATGGAGATGAGCGTTGGAGGAAGAATTCAGGCGGCGGCTATAGTTCCAAATTCCATTACGAGGGCTTTGTTGTTTATTGAAAAAATGATACGCTTTGGGCAAGATATTCTTATAAAAGATAAAATTACATAGTACTCCACTATAGTTTGGTATATTTACGATATTACCAACTTTTGTAACGGTAATAAGCATTGTAAATTATTATAACAGTAATAACCGTTAGTAATTTATAACGAAAATAACTGTTACAAATCAGAACCGAAAAAGTGTTGCAAAATAGGTTTTTTGGTGTAGTGAATGATGATTAGAAAATAAGAATTGGGTGGAATTAAAAATGAAATCAATTTCTTTACCCATTGGTGGAAAGATGAATCCATAATTCTTGAGCTAAGTGGAAAAAAGAAGCATGGATTTTTCCTTTTTTTTTGAAGCGTTAGGAATTTTGGACTATTTTCTTCTAAAATTATAAGAAAAAATAAATAAAGCACTCAAAAATTTAACCAAGTTTAGAAACAAATAGTATTATATTAAATCATTCAGCTTGTATTTTACATATTCGATAGCTATAAACGAAAATTAAAGTTCATGAGATAGACTCAGGGAGTGCACTGTATATCATATGTAATATAAAAATGACATCATTAGTTGAATTTATTTGTTTTTTATTTTCTCCTTTTATCCTTATTAATATTATTATTTGGTTTGTGGGTGGAAGGGGGAGGGGGGATTTGTAAAGTAAATCAAAGAAGAAATATAAAATGAAGTTACTGCTTAGGACCAATTAGATATGCTGATCTCATGACCATTATCTTTTTATTAATATTTATTAACTTTTATGTTATAAATTACATAAATAAATAAAATTAAAATATGGATCGATGCTCGGTTATTTAAAATAATTACCCAAACTAAATTCACATCAATGGTTAAGTTTTGAATAAACTAGATAAGTCAGTTTTACATCCTATATATTACAGTAGCTTAACCTTTGAACTAAAAAAAAAATCTCAAGACGAAATGGAAGATTTCTATCCGATTATATAAAATTTCTATATAAAATTTCTGTTAGTATGCTTTTGCTTTAATTTATTACTCTACAGTAGAAAAAAAAAACAAGTGCTACCAAAATTACCGTATTTCAAAATATGTTATGTATTGAGTAGAATAAATGAAACAAAATAGCTATAAAATATGAGTTCATAGGATGTTAAATTGGATTTTCACATAAATTTATAAGTAAACCTTAATATGACAAAATAAAGATTTTTACATGGACCCAGTTGTAAATATTTTTGATAAAATGAAGTTGAACTTGGATGCCAAAAATGAAGAGAATTAAGAGAACGCGGAATCATTCTATTAGATTTAAGTGTGCTCAGTGCACTTTAAACTTGACTTTCTCGAGCATGCTAAATCAAGCAGGGTCGGTACTTCTAAAATTACAACGAAAACAACAACTAGAGTGAATACCAACTTTAACACACATATACACACATTAAATTAAAAAGATTTGAAGTTATAAAATGAAGAAACCTTAACGTTTTTTTTCCAACAAATATGCCCTAGTTAAGCCGTCGTACTCGAAAGTTGCCCTATCCTCATCATAAATTCCTTCAGCAAACTTTCATCCACCATCAATTATCTTAATAAATATTATAATAATTCGTCACCAATGGCAACTTCGTAGAGCAAGCAAAGTACATGGAAATAAAACAAGAAAGTACAAGAGCCATAAAGTAATGCTAAACGTACCAACAGAAAAAAGTACACGATCTTTACCCTCCCAGTGATGTGTCAGTCAATTTGTACCTTCATGGTTTAAAAAACCAAACCCAAAACGAACACGTAAACATAAACAAAATCAAGCAGATTCCATTGGCTCATTCATTCATTTCATTATTACTACAAATCATTAGTTCTATTATTCTTTTCGCCCTGTCAAGTAAAATAATCAATCCAATACTCTCTGTTACCAACCATTATTTTACAGCCAAAAGCACATGAAGTTGCACAAAAGGAAGTTCGCTGGTAGATGGTTTGAATACACCAGATTAAACAATACAAAAAATAATAATAAACTCGATCTGTTTGTGCACACTTATAACTTTTCTTCGGTTTCTCCACTGCCTGAGCCACAATGTTGCTGATCCTCTGCTTCTTTAGACGCATTCTTTGTTTCCTTTTCCTCTTAAATCCTGTAAAACAAATGTAGTATTACTACTGCCATAAATGCGCTCACTCTATACAACTTCTGATCATTGTACAAAGCAAAACTTTATTACTGTGAACACAGCTTAAGTCTGCACTATGCTGTGCACTACAAGAAGTAGCTGGTAAAGTCTAAGAAGTAAATTGATGTTTTTTTAAAGAACAAAAATAATATGGACATGTCATTCCTGTACATGTATGATTTGGAACCAACAGATAACTACAATGCTGCAGAATAAATTGCACAGAGTTCAACTCTTCTGCAACTGTATTCAACCTCAAATTAAAGACAGACAACAATGCTTACTGTAAACAGATATACATCACTGGGAGACTACATTAATGGATCATAATACATCAAACGTTTTCTCACAGTAATTGACCAACACAACCTCTTGACAATAGTCTGACTATTACATGCATTCTATATATGCTGGCAGTTACATTTGCACTAAAATTTGATACTGTATTCAGCTAGTCTGTGTAACGATACATAGTTGAATTTCACTTTATTTTATTTATTTCATTACTCATTTAATATATTTTTTATTTACATTGAACGTTATTTTTCAGATATTTTAATGCATGTAATATTAGAAGCTATAAAACTAGTTTTCACTATGTGGTACCAACCAATGTTATGTGAGCATCTATGTAACCTTAATCGCTTTTATGTTTTTTTCTCTTCCTCTTTTTAATTTCTAAAAGCATCGTTGGGGTGAAACTGAGGAACAGCTGCAACCAGTTGATATTCAGATCGTAACAGTGATATCTACTTGAATTAGAAGCTAAACTGTCGCTTATTCCGTGAAGTATTTATTGAAAACTAAAACATTGCCTTGCTTTGTGAGGAAAACAGATTGTTGACAAAAGAATTCGGAGTTATTATTGCAATCAATTAATTTCTGCAACATTTATTTTGTTACACAAAATATTAACACAATACCCCCATTATCCCTCAAAAAAGAATTAAACAAATACAAAGTGATGAAAATGAAGAGAAAGAGGGCAGTATACAAAGATTTTATAGTGGTTCAGCGAAGTCTCCTATCCACGTCCACTTAATCATTTTTTATTTACGAATTCACTCCAGAATATAACAATTTACAATCAATTTCCAAATACAATTTAGTACATCTCGAATTTCTCAAGGTCCTATGAGTTAAAAGGAGTAAAAAGATAAATTCTCCTGTCCAAAATGCCAATCCCTTTTCTAGTTGAAAGTTCATTTCTATTTGTAGATGAATCTTAGTGAAAATCTCGTAATTTCAGTCTTGAACGAGTCTTTTTCTCCATATTCGAAGTTCCGGTTTGAAGAACATGTCGTAACACACTATTCCTAAGGCTGTCAAACAACTCGGTACCGGCCATATTATGGTCCAAACCGACCTATTTTTGTGTTCCAATCTCAATGGGTCACCCCTCAATTTGCATGCATTCCATGATAACAAAATATGGTATGATTGGTGCCGTTCCATTTTCTATTTTCATCTCCCGAATTTTCAAGGTTTTCTCATGGCTTAAGTTTCAAGCCTCCAGTGGTCACTTCAAGATCTGATATAACGCCAATTACCAACCAAATCATGTCGGGAATAACCAATTCACATCAGTACCAACTACTAATCAAAGCATGCATTTTCGCTATTTAAGAAAACTTTTGATCTTTTTAATCTAAAAAATCTTCCAAGCTTCTTAAATCATTTCTTCTTCATCGTGTAATTCATTTCATTTGGCCAAGTCCGTTCCGAGACTGGAAAATTTACAAAACACTTGCCTCTAATGTACGCTTTCGTTAAAACAAAATTTGCTTTGCTCAAGAACATATATCAAGGTTAGCAATATATCGGTTGTGCTCTCTGGCTATCTACTGGTTCATATCGTGGCAAATCATTTGCTTTCTTTAGATTTACCTGCGAATCAAATGTCGGTCTAGACCCATCATAGTTAAGGACTCAGGTCCTTGCCTAAATGTTAGTTACAAATCGTAATCATCTTGTGCCCCCTAGGAATTTAACATCATATATCTATACCATCTCATGTTCTTTTAGGATTATCGTATCATAAATCACATGCCATATTATTATGCATCTTTAATCATAGCGGTATATTGGCATCGGTTGGAACATTGCTTATAAATCATCCAGTATCACATAGCATCTCATCATAAGCAAGTCCAACCGAATCGAGACAATGACATTCATCAATCATTCATAAATCATTAACAACTCATTTCAAAAGAAAAAGGCATTCAGATCCTGAAATTTATTTTTTAAATCTCTCTAGATCATATAATCATAAATCCATATTGAGTATATCCACTTGTTCTTCGGCGATGAGACTCAATGTCCAAAGCATGTCCATTCGTTTACTCTTCGGTCAAAGGGACATGCTATCATATATAAGTCAATCCGCTCACTCTTAGACAAGGAGACTTGCATTTCCTCATGCATCACCCCATCTCTGCTATTAAGAAAACTATTATTTATCTATTTTATCTATCAAACACAATGGGAAAGTAGATTCCAGTAGTATCCGTCGATTATATCAAAATCAAATATCATTTAACATTCATTATCAGATTCAATATTCTTATTCAAATCTAAATGCAACAAGTAAAAATAAAAATTATCGAATTCAATCAAGGATTACTTTCAGGCTTTAACTCGGAGCATGTCTATAGGACCGTTCAAGATTCCATACATGTGTAAGTAGGTTGGTAGTAATCTTTCATAGTTTATTTAAGAGTAGAGTGCATAAAATAAACCAAATTTCTATACCTGATCTAGATCATCGGTTGCACCAGGGTATACCCACCATAAATGGTGATCACTCATGCAGCACCACTACATTTTGCACCTCTAGAATCTAGCTTTTGACATATTCATGCATTTTGTTGTCTCATACTCATCCAGTTCATGGAATATGCAATATTTTTCAGACTCTCTCTTCCAATCCATACTCTCCTTTAATCTGTTTTCTATAAGGAATATGTCTTCTAGTATCAAGATAGACCCATTTTGGGATCTCAGTCAAATCAGTATAAGAGGTCATTCGCTGCGATCCTCATAAGCCATTATCAACTTTTCGTTTTTCCTTATCTTTTTATATCTTGTCCTGGATGTTTCTCCATTCTCCATGGCATCAACTCCACCGCTTTCGGCTCCTGCAGGAGATATCTCTCAGCTTGATAAAAAGTCAAGATCCATGGGTGAATCCATTTCCAGTGCAATCTTAAATTCACTTTTGTTAGCGACTCCAAAAAGCATCACCACAAGACTATTGACGTGTCTAATTTTTACACTTTAGTGGCTGTTACGTCGAATCTAGTTAGGTAATTCCGTAAAGATTCACCATCCCTCTGCTTCATGCTCGAAAGCTTCATCACGTTCGTCGGCCAAACAATGTGAACTTCGAATTTTCTTCTAATCTTCTTCGCTAACTCGACCCACGTGCCGATAGACCCATTATCCAGTTGGCGAAACTACGTTGCTGCTAAATCTGTAAAGTGCAATGAAACACCATCCCATCACCTCCTCCGAAGCATCCAACACTTTCATGTGTTGGATATATCTCATCAAATACACTGTTGGATCTGTCCTTTCATCGTACAGCTCCAAAGTTGATCGCATGAAATCTGGGGGATTCTTAACGTATCGTATGTTCGGGATAAATGGTTTCTGTTTGCATCCTCCAAACATTGATTTAAGGCTCCACCATGAAGTACATGTCTTATCATGCTACCATCTCTGCCGTTAGCATATAGTTGCACCCTTGATTCAAATCTTCATCCTAGCCTCCATTCCTACGGGGAATTTCTAATTCTAATCTTTCTGGTGTACGTTCGCATTCTGGTCCGCATGCCCAACCTAGCACCGTCCATATTAGGCATTCCTTCTCGTCCAAAACCTAAATTGATCAAGCCTCCTGACTAGTATGACCGGTACCGATATGATTGTGGTTCGTACCGACCTGTTCAAGTGCGGGGGTTGGTTTCATTTTGCTCTGGTCTACCATGTGTATTTGCTCTACATTTCAGCCTCCGGTTCTGAGTTCCAACTGCTTCAACAGTCATTTACTGCTCCATCATCTGGAAAAATCCATTCATCGTCTCCTCTTGCCGAGCAATCAATTTCTCTTGCATCTTTGTCGTCATCGCTTCTTTCTTCTCTCGGGTAACATTAGAAAGAATGCAGATTAAAGCTTGAAAACACCTACTGACTACCCACATGCTCAGGTTGACTTCCTTTAGCAATAGTTCTTATAGTAGGCGTCCTCATCTTATGCAAATCAAATCTCAAGGCTTCCAAAATAAAAGCATCAAAAATATTTTTCCAAAAATTGACACAACATCCCCATATATCATTCAAAAATGAATTAATCAAATGCATAATGTTGAAAATGAAGAGAAAGAAAAACACAGTTTTTATAGTGGTTCAGTGATATCTTTGGTCTAGATCCAATTAATCCTTTTTTACTCATAAATTCACTTCGAAATACCATAATTTACAACTATTTTTCGACTATAATTTAGTTGATCTCAAATTTCTCAAGATCCTATGAGTTAAAGGAGGAAGAAGTTTGATTCTCTTGTCCAAAATGTCCATCTTGTTTCCAGTTGAATGTTCATTGATATTTATAGATAGTGCAAATTCCGTGATTTCAGACTTGAACAAAACATTTTCTCCAAATCCGAAGTTCCAACATGAAGAATAAACCATCGCGTATAAATCCCAAGAATGCCAAGCAACTCCGCACCGACCATAATTTATGTCCCAATCTCCAAGCTTTGCTGTTCCCCACCTCAATTTGAATGCATTTCAAGATCACAAAATATGATCGGTACTGACCTACTTTCATCATGGCTTAAGTTCCAAGCCTCCAGAGTAAAAACTTCAAGACCTGAAATCATGTATTATCGAAACTTAACCAAATTTTATATTTCTTAAAGACATCTTTCAAAATTCTTGTCTCATTCCTTCATCATTTTGTAATCCATTTTATCCGACTAAGTGTGTTCTCAATCATTTTGTAATCCATTTTGACAGATCGAGTTTGTTCTGAAACTGGAAAATTCGTCGAAAACATATTTATTTAATATTCAAAACAAAAGCAAATAGTTCAAAGCAAACCCCTAAATAAAGCACAATGTGAAGAGTTCACAAACTTTACTGCTCATTATGTTAAACAAAAGTAATTAGATAGTAAATTTAGGTTAATTAACTTTAATTATTTAAGTGTGATTGTTGACAGATCAAATAAAGAAAGTAGGTTATTGGAAAAAACATTCTTGTATGTGTTACAACTTCATACATTTCCCAAAAAAAAAAGTTTCTAAAGAAAGGCTAAAATAGAACGCAATATGAAGAGTTCAAAATCTTTTCTAAGCTCCAAAATAATTAATAATTAGTATTTAGACACAAAATCCAAAATTGATTGGTCCTTAAAATCCAAAATCTATGCTCAATAGAATTTTAAAAAAAAATCAGAAGTTAAATTTAAGTTAAATTTGATTATAAAAATGTGAGGGGGCTTGAACGGTTATTGTGAACCACGGTATCTCTCACATCCCACGAAGAACAAATAACTTGATTCATGTTGTTGCTGAGCCATACAACGAATTTCCATGATTACATGAAACAAAAAATTTGTTTCATCCGAGCAAAAGGCCATTTTTCTTAACAATGCTTTTGACACTTGATTCAAAACACCGCAAGAAAGGAGTTTGATAAAATCAACAACTTTTAGATAAGTATTAAGACATAAATACTCTTTAAACAACGGAGTATTGGTTAATCAATCATTTGAAGCGCTTGGCTAGTCAGATTGATCCTTTTTTTTAATTGGACGGCGACTCAAAAGTATGCCCTTAAGCTTAAAAAATTATATGATTGCAACTTGGAATCAAAAATAATATAATGTCAGAAAGTCACGACGACTGTGAAACATCTATGCAGCATATAGTTCATTAAAGTAAACTTCCTTTTATATAAGTTAAAAATTTGAAGTAAAGAAGTTTTAAGAATTTTGCAAAAGAGTCGATGATTCACACATTCTAAACTCAAAATCATTATCAAAAGAGTTTAAATCATGTCTATAAAACTCCAATTGCCCCATTAATCAATTAAAGAACCTCATTCGTTTTCTGGATTGTTGACTAATATGGCTTGATTAGCTTAAGCTTGAACAGCTATTTAGTAGCAAAACAAAATTTAACAGGAAAGTTCAAAACATGCAAGCTATTCTTTTACTTTGTTTGAAACTGCCAACTGTGGCATTCGAGCCAACAAACAAGTGGTGATTTGAATAAGCTTAGCATTAGCTCTCCTCTCGAAGAAATGGTTCGGCTTAAGCTCAAAAGGGTATTTTGTCGCGCAACAAAATTTAAAGGTCAAGTTGAAAAAAGAAAACCATGCTCTTCACTTGAAACTGCCAATTGTGGCTTTCAAACCAACAGACAAGTGATGGTTTGATTAAGCTTGAGCAATTTAGTTCTCCTTTCGAAGAAATAGTTTGGATCGATCATCTCGCAAGATCTCATCTCTACCTATTCTTTGAGTGGATCAGTGATCTCATTTTTTTTTATTTTTTTTTACTTCAATGAACCTATAATGCAGTAAATTTCCTATATGA
The DNA here is from genome assembly GCA_030765085.1 of Allium cepa. Taxonomy (NCBI): domain Eukaryota; kingdom Viridiplantae; phylum Streptophyta; class Magnoliopsida; order Asparagales; family Amaryllidaceae; genus Allium; species Allium cepa. Next base: position 53,060,810 of record CM060935.1, on the reverse strand, counting down.
TCATAGCATTTGAGCATCTATTACAAACAAAAATCAAAGTTAGTGAGAGTTACAGGAGGATGCAGGTTTGGAGGGTGCAGGTTTGATTCTTAACAAATTCATTCTTGGTCAATAAATATGGAAGGTTTTACGAGAAATTGGTTTTTTAATGAAAAAAAGAATATGTTGAAAAATTCAAAATTAACTATGACCAAGTCATAAACCCTTATAGCGTTAAACAATCAAAATTATCAAACTCCACCAAAATCCCTACTCAATGATCCTTGCTCCCAATAAAATCGAACCGACAAATACCGTGTCCCAATCTAAGTCGAGGCCCAACAATTTCCCAACGAAAACCCAAACTATCACCAATCCAAGCAACCCCCTGAACTGAAATCCTAACATTGCATCAATCACCGCAATCATGTAAAACTACAAAAAAACAAGAGCGCTGCAACACCAATCAATTGTTCCTCTTCCTCTAATAGTCGAGCTTCATTTTCTTAAATGTCAAGATTAATCATATTTTTCTAATATTTTTTTTTTAAATGGTACTTTATATACAACAAGTCATTGGGACAACGTATCACAAGTCAATAAACGTTCAAATAATGCTACGCAAATTTCGAACTTGTGACATCTTGCACCAAAGCCGAATCACTTAACCACTTAGACAATGATACTTGTCTAATGTTAATGACTAAGGGGATGAATTGAGTTAAATTAATATATGTCAAAAATGGCGCTATGTGAGTATGTATATGAAGAAAATTATGTTATTGTAATGCAAACTTGATCAAAATGCATAATTGAGTTCACATATTTTTGTTTTCATATATATAGTAAAAACACGATAGATCAAGTTAATCAATTAGTGCCTTGCTTAAAAAAAATTATTTTAAAAAACCGATGGTGCCTTCTTACAAATGTTGCTCAATTAGTATTTTGTAGTTCAGTTATTAGTGTATACAGTAGTTCAGTTGTTAGTATATATATGTTCAAAACTGCTTAATCTTGAAATCTAGTTATTATCGAGTTTTCAAATGTCTTTCTGATAGTTTATTCATACATAAATGTGTATAGAGAAATGCAGCCTACACTACTGTTTCGCAAGGCATGCAGGTTGAACGATTTTATATATACATATATACATACATATGTTAACATATATGTATGCATGTGTGTGTGTATGTATATGTATGTGTGTGTATATATATATGTATATGTATATGTATATATGTATGTATGTGTATATGTATATATGTATGTATATGTATGTATGCATAAAGAGACAGCAAAGTACAGAGAATTGAACGTGTAGCGAGAAATGCAGCCTACACTAGTGTTTCACAATGCATGCAGGTTGAATGATTTTATACATACATATATACATACGTATGTATACATACACGGAAGCATGTGTGTGTGTATGGATGCATATCTATATATATACATATGTATGCATGCATGCATAAAGAGAAAGCAAAGTACAGAGAATTAAGCGCGATTCTTTTCAGAAAATAACAAAAATGGTTAATTGTCTGCACAAACAAACATACCTCTTGTGTATGTATTGTATACATGAAATATGAACAACAATTCCTATTGAAGGGACATCAAACCATGCACATGAAACATAAACAACAATTCCTACTGAAGGGACATCAAACCACGATCATAGTTTAGGTCGTGCTAGCGTACCTCTAGCTAGAAACGATATCGTATTGGAGTGCCATATCGTCGTCGTCGTCATTCAAATTAGATAAGCTTAATGATGCTCGTTACAGCCCAATGTGCAACATATTGATGCTGTAGTTGGCACATCTAACAGGTGTTGCGTCAAAATTTATACTCTTACCCCTGATGTCAATCTTTCTTACTAATTCAAATTCAATTAGATCTACAATTTAAATTGATCTCTATGTCATTCATATTACTTTTCAGCTTTAATAATTTGTGACAAACCAGTTGGTGGAAGATTTGGTGCTACACCAATGAATACCTAGCATCCAGGATCATCAAAACACTTTATCGAGGAGTATATTAATATGGATTTTGACCCGGATTTGAATGACTCCGAGCACACATGAAATATTATTTTTACTTGAGAAATACTTAAATATCAAGGTAGAAGATAACATATTATAGAAACAAATTCAGTTTATCTACTCGACCGATATTAGCATTTAGAGTCTTTAGATGCAGGCAATGGGCAAGGTCGATACTGGGATGTGTTCGATTTAATACTAGTAAGACCATAAAGAAATGATTCAAAGCTTATTGGAAGAGGCCAAAGGTCCAAAATTATTTATGACAAACTCGATCAATAGAAAAGAAAATCGAGTGAGAATTGAAGTTGTCGATGCGACGCCGGCAGGATTCTTTCATAGCTTAAAAATAATTTGAAGTTGCAAAAAAAAAAATATGCCGGTCAACTTTAATGATTAAATTCAAAGGACAGCATGAAATAATGCCCATGTGCATAGACACATACAAATGTGTTAAAAAGGTTAGGATGTTGGAGAAGTGTAGCATCCGAGCAAGCGGGTGGACCAAAGCTTGACTACAAATCAAGAATTTTGATTAAACATTATATTTTGATATAATTGTATTATTCTACTTACTACATATACATATTCAAAATGTTGATTATACAATTAAGTTGATGAAAGCGTCAAACGATGCTAACATACACAACAACAGGCCATCATTCTCCCACAGCTTACCAAGATCTAAAAGCAGCATGCTTACGATCTTATTAATCAACCTGTAATGAAATGACTTTGAAATTATTAAATTTTAGTTATTTAACAATGTATGTACTTTTGCCACTTAGACTGAAATACAAAACAATATGATTCAAATAATTTAAAGACCATCGACAGGCTGTGCTTCTACTGTTTCAGATAGTCGAAAAGATGGTCGTGCAGTCGCGTAAGACAGTGGAAGAAAATGGATAAATGATCGATGAAAATGGATAATGATCCACGAGCTTAAGGCTGAAAAGGCTGTAGCACAAACTAGTGTTAAGCAGGGTCAGACAGAAGCTAGTAAAGCAAAAGACTGCATACGAGGGCAATGATCATGACTGTGGTGTCCATAAACAAGTAGCTTCTTTGAGGGCAAGTAGCATCTACAAGATGAGAATATGAGGAGTTGACTGGTAAGATGGAGATTTTTAGACAATATCTTCTAGCTTCGTATCCCCTGCACTTTTTTTTTTTTTGGTCATGGATGTGGATAATGTACATTTTTTTTCATGGGTGTGGATAATGTACGATATATGTCTAAATTATTAAAGATGTTACATGTTTTATTTACATGTCCTATGATTGAATTGATGTTCCATGATTACAATTATGATGTTCCACATTGTATTGACATGTTTTGTGATTATTAATTTGTTGTCAATTAATTTTTTTTTAAATTTCCTTGTTAATCTGGTGATATATGTTCAATGGTTGTACAAATCACCAGATTTTTAGACAATATCTTCTAGCTTCGTATCCCCTGCACTTTTTTTTTTTTGGTCATGGATGTGGATAATGTACATTTTTTTCCATGGGTGTGGATAATGTACGATATATGTCTAAATTATTAAAGATGTTACATGTTTTATTTACATGTCCTGTGATTGAATTGAAGTTCCATGATTACAATTATGATGTTCCACATTGTATTGACATGTTTTGTGATTATTAATTTGTTGTCAATTTTTTTTTTTTAAATTTCCTTGTTAATCTGGTGATATATGTTCAATGGTTGTACAAATCACGGTTCGAAGTTACGGTGGACATGCTGGAATTCAGTCAGTAAGGTCCGAATCGGATGATGACCGGGCCGAAATTCAACCCAAATTACGCATTTGAATGTCAAAAATAAAATATAAAAAATCGAGAGGAGATGGAGCACGTGATAAAAGAAAATGAAAATTTTATTTTGAGAATGGGAAGCTTGTGAGAAAAGAAAACAAATTCAGCCTTCACATAGGAGGAAGATGGTAGCACAGGAAGATAGCTCCTAGGGTTTAGGACAAAGCAATATGAGCCTTCTTTTTAATGATAAAACAATGGATTGTGCTTGATATTTATTTTGTACCAATTGCATCTAATTGAACTTGTTTATATAGAAAAAAATGGTTTGGGCTTTATTGATTTGAAGACATAATATGAAGGATTGGGTTTTTTTTCCATTTTAAATACAAATTGCAATGCTTATTAATCTATTTATACAAAATATTTTTGAAAATTGACGGAATCTGGAGCTGGAATCAAAGCGGATTAACCGGAACTTTCAAAACTGAACCAAAATTTTGAAAATTCAAATGACTAAAATGAAATCAAAAACCAAAATTTTGAACCTTGGTACAAATAATCTACCATTTTAGATGTCTACATCAACTCTTTCAACAAACATATATTCATCATCAATTCGTGTTAAATTTCACAGTTGACAAACGGGTATGGTTGCCGTTCCACATATTATCTATAGTGCTAGCTCCATTATTAAATAGAGCACCCCAATGAAACAAAAGGACTCTAATGCCCTAGACTTAGATGCCAAATAGAAAATATCGCCGTCAATCATATTCTTTTTTCGTTAAAATATGGACGATGATTATATGGACTTGAAATGTTAACAAAAGGACTCTAATGCCCTAGACTTAGATGCCAAATAGAAAATATCGCCGTCAATCATATTCTTTTTTCGTTAAAATATGGACGATGATTATATGGACTTGAAATGTTAACAAATAGAATTAAAAAATAGAATCAATTTTTACAATGATTTGACTTGCTAATTAATTTGTTTAGGTAACATATCGACAAGGTTTAAAATATTTTACCAAAATTTATTTTGTCATTGCATTGCTTTCATAATTATCAAAATTCCAACCAGTCTTAAGATATCAAGAGTCAAATCACAATCGTTTTAGATTGACCTTACTAACCATCTTTATTTTTTTTTAATCAATTGTACACAAATAAAATTTTTGTTCAATCTTCCATCTCAGATCTACATATTTGATTTCAGAAAGATCTTATATTATGTCCCCATATTTAAATTCAAGTCAGACATCTTAAATCATTAAAGAACAACTTAAAAATCAACATAACTAAAAATAATCTAAGCTTGTCCGTTACGTTTGAACACAAATTTAACAAACCTTTCAAAAACAAGTTGTTAATAAAGGTGCCTTTCGAGGATCATTTTCATTACAAAGCGCGAAAAATACAAATAACATTATGTAGATCAACTATATGTGCAAAAATAAATCAATAAACAATTTTCTGACTGAAGGATAACAGTGGCACAGCCATCATGTAGATGAGGCAGACAAAAAATCAGATTATATCCCCAACACCACCCCCCCCCCCTCCCCCCCACACACACAGAGGATTCATCGCTAATGACAAGTAGAAAACTGAAATTAGAATGTTACGGAAAACAGTTTTTTCTTTACGTACTGATAATTCAAATTGTTCCACTTGAAATTCAACAACTACAACAAGCGGTTTATTTTCGATAAGGCAAGTTCAACAAAACTGGTCTCTGTTTTTCCTTTTTCAATTTTTTTTTTTTTTTTTTTTTTGACCCGATTGGTCCAAAATTGTGTAGGACAATTGTCATACCCACAAAACCTCATGAGCTTAAAAGTTAAAAAGAAATTATAAGTAATACTGCATTTGCACTTATTAGTTATAGCACATAATAAGTCAGACAAACACAAGTCCTAGTCTAAAAGGAAAATCCAAAACGTTTTCCTTTTTCACGCCATTCAGAAATGTTGTTCAACATGATCAAATAATTTTGCTTGTGTAACAGTGCCAATGGTTGTTATCACCTTTTCCCCTAGAGGAGCAGGATCATGACAGTTTTTCAAAACTATACGTATGATACTTTGTAAATCTTTAGTATTCAAATAGAAACACCATGAACTGTAAACTCACGTACATGTAGCTAGTGTATTTCTCCATCCCACCCTTATTTGAAAGGAATTTTGATCCTCTTCAGAACAGTACGCAATGTCTCTATCTTCCTAATATATTCAGTCCATAACATCCAATTGGATAAAAAGCACACAAACGTGTTGGTAACACTTGTGTGGAACTATCATATTTGATCACAGGTGGAGCTGGCTAGGGTTTGCCAGCAAGGCTTATTTATACGCTGTTATAAATGCTATGGAGCTATAATCGCTGCCTATAAGATTTTGAACAAATAAGGCAAAAACGTGTTTATGGAACCAATTGTGTTTGAACAAACAGATCCATGTGATTATGGTAACAATCTTGATCTTAGTGAGGATCTACATGGACTCTTTCAAGAATGAATCCATTCCTCGTTTTGATGTTCCACGATATTCTACACCGAGTATTTTCCATATTATCCTGTATTTGTAGAGTTGTTGAGTCATGTAACTCTTACTCTATGCAAGTGATTATGTGTGAGCTGTAGTTGAGACTCATCACCCTCACCTCTGCGCACAGTTTTATAAAACAATTGGTAGGGGACCACTCAAACCTGCTTACCTTAATATTTAAAAAGTATATTGTAGAATTAATAGTTGTTTAACTAATCAACTGTAGTACTAAAATTTTATAATTCCTATTTTGGTCCGCATGTAAAATAAATTATTCCAGAACATTCTAAAATTAGTTTTCCCCAAGCTATTATTGATAAATTATGGATGGAAAATATAATGACTTTTACATACCCCGCCTAGCATGTTGATTCCGCCGTTGTATTTGCTATTGTTTCAATGGAAAAAGAATCATTTAAATCTGTACAACATAACACCAGTGTTTATTCGGTGTGTTGACAATTTAATATTTGAGTACCAAAGCAAATATTTAAAGAAAAAAACAGCTTACAAAGATAATTACCTCACCAACTAATAACCAAGTAACCTTGCGGCTACTAAATCACATTCGGTTCCTATAAAATTGACCGCAAAGCACCAGCTCTCTTCTTGTGAGTGGCAACAAACCTGAAACAGCAAAGATGGCAAAACTACAGCAAGGGGTTCACGCATGTCAAAGGAAAAGAAACTTGTACTATCATGAAACAATAGATATTTCTACATTTGAACTTTGTTAACAGGTCATTCAACAACCTAAGCGAAGATGATGAAGTTCAACTATAAAAATGACAATGAGTCGGATGCTGAAGAAAGAGTGGAAAAAGAAAGGAAGGATGCACAATCTGACTTTCAAATTAGTAGCATTTAAACAATCATGTCAAAAAAGCCTAACCAAGTACTTAAAGTATAATACCAAATTTAAACAATTATGATGAAGTTTGAGTGACAATCAAAATACTTTGGCACCTGCGCAAACAAAACTGTGAAGGATAAATATCAAAATACGTACATGTTGGTATTGAAAATACATTAATGATAAATGTATTTAAAAACTTGGAAAAAAGGAAAACATTTGCCAAGAGGGATAATTAAACTCTTACTACAACAACAACAGAGCCATTATTCCGAAACAAGTTAGAGTCGGCTAGAGATGGAACCCGAAACTAAATAATAAAAATAATTTAAAGATTATTACAATAACAATAACAATAGCAATAATAAAATTAAGTCAAATAGGTAAATTAATCATAATAGTAACTACGTAAAACAAAGATAGAAATACATATGGATGAAAAAAACAAAATAAATAAAATAAAATAAAATAAAATAAAAAATTATGATAATAGTACAAATAGTAATAACGGTGCTGATAGTAACATTGATCAAAGACCAAACGCTACGTCTTAGGCTCTTTTTTTCCTAATCCTATAATCTAAAGCTAATAAGACTCATAGCTCATGGTTATCGTACGTGGATCGCTAACTTGTACGCGCTCCTATCCATTACCATCTCTTCGGTTATATTCCAACCCTTCAAGTCTCTTTTAACAACTTCCTCTCATGTCACATTTTGATCGATCTCTACCTCTCTTTGAGCAAACGACACGGCATATAATTCCAATGCGCACAGGTGCCGCGTTGGAGATGTCCAAACCATTTTAAGCAATGTTGAATTAGTTTCTCCTCAATTTGTGCTACTCCAATTTTTTCACTTATATCATCATTTCTAATTCGGTCGCTTCTTGTATGACCGCAGTTCCATCGCAGCATACGCATCTCTGCTATGCTTATCTTTTGAATGTATTGGTTTTTAGTAGGTCAACATTCTGCACTGTACAACATCGCAGGCCTAATTGTCGTTCTATAGAATTTTCCTTTAAGCTTCTGTGGGACTTTCTTGCCACGGAGAATGTCAGATGATTATCGTCACTTCACCATTACACTGCAACATTGAACCCAGATATCGAAAGGATTCCTTTTTAGAAACTATTTGTCCGCCCAGAGTAACATCTTCATCCTCTGACCTGACACTGCTGAACTCGCATTTCATATACTCTGTTTTTGTTCTACTAAGCCTAAAATCCCTTAAATTCTAAAGTCTGCCTCCACAGCTCGAGTTGTCTATCAACCACAATCCTAGTATCATCAATTAGCACAACATCATCAGCAAATAGCATACACCAAAAAATCTCTCCTTGTATACTCTTGGTAACATCATCCATCACTAGGGCAAAAATGTAGGGGCTCAAATCTGACCTTTGATGTAATCCTATATTAAATGGAAAGTCACTGGTTACACCATCGCATGCTCTAACACTAGTCACAACATCATCGTACATATCTTTGACAAGGGTAATGTACTTTGTTGGGACTTTCTTCTTTTTCAGAGCCCACCACATCACTTCGTAGTACTTTGTCATAAGCTTTCTCCAAATCGATAAAAACAATCTGTAAACCCTTTTTTTCTCCTTAAACTCTTACTAATATGTAAAAAAAATTCAACCAAAAAAAGTAAAATAAAAAAATACTGATATTGTCATTAAAGATACTTGAACCATGATCTAATTGGCAAAAAAGATTCCACCCAAAAATTCCAAATCGCTGCGGAGTTTGCCTACAGCCTATACAATCGGCGTAGGTAGCTCGAGCGCAGATAGACCCTCGCACCCTGATGTCCGTTGCTATAAATTTTATATCAATATCAGCTATGTGGGCAGCAACACTGTGTACGGAATTCCATGTGCATCATCGATGCTTTTTCTGTTATTTTTTAATAAAAGAAAAACAACATGCAGTGCAGGAAATTCCCTACACTGCCAACATATTCTTTTATTCTATTTTATTTACAAAATTAAATACATAATCTATACTTTGTATAATAATATCTTCTAAAATATATAATATTTTAAAATTTATTATCCTACTGTTTTTTCTATAATTTTGTTTTAAACATGTATAGATTTTTTTTTTTTAGCCAGGCAACTGAGGCCGAAGTTTCCACCATGTTTTATAGAACACCAGCATACACATGAATTGGACCTCAACTACCTTTCGGTTTTTTGTTACCAAATAATTCATCTTGCACATATGAAAAAAGCTACAAAATCAATTACAAATCTTCCAATTTCCAACAAATATATTCTAGAGTAATATTATAGAAAAATTAAAGAGATACAAAAATGAGCAACTTATTTTAGATGATATTTTCAAATAATGTAACTAAAAAATATTTTAAAAAAAAAACGAAGAATTTTTTTTTATCAACTGACATTTTAAAGTTCAAACCACCATAAACTTAACATATATATTTCAAATGTATTAATCCAATACTTTCCCTTAATCCAAGTTATTCGATTTCCAAACGAACCTAACGGTTTCCAGTTATATTACCTTTTCAAACAACATTAGCCAACATGTACGATGAAATTTTCAGTTTTCAAATGTTAATAGAACTTTCAGTTGAAAGTGGTCATTTGATATTACTTGCAGAATTCTAAATTTGATATTACTTGCAGAATTCTAAATTTGATATAAGCTTTCACCCTTTTATTAATGATAAATTTATAGGTGGGTATAACTAAATCGGATCATTTGCACGCTCTTACAGTGTTATTGGTTTTTTTTTTTTTTCATTTTTTTCAATACAATGAGTTGTGGCTAGCAATAAAAGCTTTGAATATAGTCTTAATCTTATAATATATTATCAGCAGTTATTAGTAGGCTTAAAATGTGACTCCAAATTTAACGCCAGCTTTGCTAAAAGATAACAAAGAAATGGAAAAAACAGTAAAGCACTTCGAAATATTTCTGTTGGTATCATCCGAAAAAAGTGCTGAATTGCAATTTTACACTACAAATATATCGAGGATTATATTATGGATAATTTATATTGTGGGCTGTACAATATAAAATTTCAAATGCACACCTCAACAGAACCTTGGCACCTCATTATTATTTGCTGCAAAATATAACATTTTCAAAAAAATAAAAATAAAGAACTACACCTAAAGATTTCATATTTAACTAAATCTTTCTTCTATCTCTTTAACTGAATCAAAAACCCTTATTTGGTGAAGGTTTTCCATTTTAATTTCTGCAGTAGTTGATGTATTCCAACCTCACTTATGTACTCCAATTTATCCCAATAAATAAAATGGCAGTGAATTTTGCAATGATTTTTAAGTGGCAGAGAATTATGAATGAATAATTATTACTAAGGTTTGAGATTTCAATCAAAATACCAAGATTCTGGTCATTCCGTTTCAATTTCAAAGACACTAAAATGAAACTAAGCCGAAACTGCGATTTAATAATTACAAAAACTATAGCACTTCGAATTATGCATAAGAAACTCAACTGTGATTTAATAATCACAAAAACTATAGCACTTCAAATTATGCATAAGAAACTCAATAGAAGAATTAATTTGAGTTTCAAATATATGAATACTCAAAAATTTGAAATGTTAACTCGGGAAGCATACAAATCACAAATATATGAATGATGTAAGTAGAAAAAAGCTGAAAATGAAGCAATGAATAAACATTTTAAAATGTTACAGATATTTATAATTAATCTTCCTGTATATCTTAATTTTCAATTAAAGATAAAGTACGCATTTCATGTTAGTAAATCAAACAGTCATATGTCTAATATTCCAAAACTGAAACAGGAGCCAACAATCATGAAATTTATGAAATAGATTGAAATTCCTAAAATTACCAAAAACCAAAACCGAGATCTCGTACCTTGAGCGTTAAGTGTTTTGATATTGATAACCAGTGTTTCCCTCCCCTCTTATGATGGCTATATTTTAGCTTATGGAGAAATTAAACAATTTTTTATGGTATATGTAGCAATGCTCCAAAATTATATGCTTCGTTTTTTGAAGGAAATATGGCTGGCAAATTTGTTTAATCCTGACATAGACATGCTTCGGCAACTAATTTAGATGTATGCGTTTGATAAGACACCTCATAAAAACTCCAAATACCATTTTACCTTTATACCTAAAATATTAAATATGATAGGAATTGTTAAAATTTTTAGTCAAATTCAATATTAGCAGCATAACTGGCAAAATAATAACGAAATAAAAAGACTAGCTCGTGTTGGTGCTCAACTTTTGCTTGAAAAAAGGAAAAGGAATATTCTACATCTTCCCCAAATATATTGTAGCGCCACAGATTAAAAATTAAAATGATATTTCTAAAAAATGAACAAACAAGTTGTCAATCATAAAACCCCAACAGAAGAAAAAAAAGGAGTGCGTCTCAAGGTTAGCACATTGCTAATTCAGCAACTATGGCAATGGATTGATGGATTCTGAAGGTTACAAGAACTGTACTAAAGAAGAAAGGTAATGTGAAGTATCATAAATTATCATAAAATAAGACATGAATAGCTGAATTATAAAGGAAAGAACAATTCAAATAAGCATTATTTTAAGTTTCACTCATGAGGAGAAAGATGTTTATCAATAAAGATTAGAATACCAGAACTCGCTCCTTTTTCACCATGAAGTTAACACATAGTCAGAACAGACATGAAAACGTAGGACAAAACGTTCATGGGTAACTAAACTGAAGCCGTACCTTTATGTCATATTCATATAAGTTATTGTGGCATACATGAACAAAAAATGATTCTGCAAGCCAACTTAACTCAAGTTTAATGTGTCTGCTTGCATTTTATGATATGAGTTATAGCGAAATATATGAAATATCCTGCTGTTGCTGACCTAAGATTCCAACAATCTAAATTCAAAACTGATGTGGGAATGCAGTCACTCATGTACAATTTCATTGATTGTGATGTAAACATATTGTACCTCTAAGAGTTCCTTCCCACACATCCAATATTCTAATCAATTAAACAGATGCTTCAAAACAAGTGAGTGCAAATTGTATGGAGACGCTCTTGAGAGCTTCATATTGTATTCATGTAACTTGTTTGATTGATTTTCTGAGATTCACATATACATAAGAAAGCGAGAATACTCTTAGGTTAGGAGATCATAGGTTAAGTATTGATCCTGTGCTGTAGTTGATCAAAAATCAAACTGACGAAAGAAAATTCCCCAGCACTTAACATGCAATTTTACCAGACTAAAACAATTTTACTTTTGACTCCAAATTAATACTAGTAAAACAAGAAGGAAGGACTTAACATGTAATACGCATAATGGTTAAAAGGACAAGGTATAGTCTGAAAAATAGTAATATTTTCACTTTCAATTAATATGCATGTCGAGAATTGATACATATGATATTACAAGCTAGAAATCAATATGTAATTTCATAAATCAAATCTTCAAATCTTAAAGAATATAAATGGTAAACAACAGTTAGTGAAGGAACAGAAACGCCTATGAAACAACAAAAACACACATTAAAAAGGAAGAAGAAGTAGTAGTAGATACCGATGTAACTCTAAAAAGAAAATTTTATATCTTTCATCTTCTGAAATGTTAAGTAAAATAAACAAAATAAAAGAAAAACCATGGATCTCCAAGCAAAAACAATTTAGATCATGAAATAACCTACTGTAGGCAACTAAACTAACAACGTTTAAAAGAGTATTTAACTTCAAACAAAAAGTAAAATTAAAATTTGACTTCAAACAAAAGAAGCTACCGTAGTTTGATCTTCTAAGTGGTTTGGATAGAAATAGCCACTCTCCTTTCCTGTGTGATGAAGAAGATGAAAATCTAAAAATAGGGGGAGAAAGTAAAATAAAAAATTTGGGGCAGACTGATGTATAAGAACATGCGAAATGAAACAATCGTACCTTCATGCTTCTTCATCCTCATCCGATCTGTTCTTTTCTCCCTTTGTTTTTCCTTGAAAATTGCGCCTTTTTGTGCAATCTCAAATAACTCAGTCAAGTAACAAAATTAAAACACAACACAGAAACTGACCACCATCAAATCAAAACATTTATTCTTGATAACTGTGCCCATAGCAACAACGTGCCACCAATTGAATCCAAACAATTTCACATTAAATAAAAAGAAATATCGATGAATAAAGATTTGTAGTGTAGCCTGAAAAGCAAAAGCTAGCAAAAATCACAGAGCTGACAGAAAGAGACGTGAGCACGCAACAGAAACACCATTCGTTAATGGCATAGTTCCGCTGTGTGCTCACTCTCTTCTGTCAACACAGAATCGCTACAAATCAAACAGGCAAAATTTACTACATCGTACTCAAATAAAAAAAAAGGTACAAGATCTAAAATAAGAAGAAGAAATAGTGCAGAGAGTTTCTTTCATGCTTTTGCTGATGCCTTCTATCTTTTACCAATAATTTTAGGTATGGATGCATTGAATCTTAAATCTAGGGTTTCTTATAAAGAACGTCACCTGCTCTCTCTCTCTCCCTTATCTTCTGCACGTGTCATATACACCGTCCTTTTTCTTTTCTTTTTTCTGTAATACCGATGCAATTAAGTGATTTAGGAGGAGGGAATTTGAAAACTGTAGAGTGAAAGTGGGACCCATTAAAGGAGGATGCGTTGTCGAGACATTAGCGGTTGAAATAAATCTTGGATTTGATGGTAGCCGTACGATGGGCTCTAGCCGGCGGTAGCACCAAGGCAGGGAGTAACGTTGTACAGAGATAAACATGAAGGAATTTCATTTTTGTACTTGTTATGTTAATATCTAGGAGATTGGTCTTTTTAGCTATTTTTATTTGTTTCCTTATTTTTATTTCTTTTTCCCCAACTGATTGAGTTTATGTTCATATAGTGTGGGTTGTCAGTAGATAAATTTGTCTCGGCATTGAAATTGGAATTCTTTATGTTTTCTCTCTCTTGTAGATATTTCTTTGTTCAAGTTTGACTTGATGCTCTGTTGTACAAATCACTCCTCTTATTTTCCATGTCTCCTACCAATATAATCTCAACCATTCATTTATAATATCATGGTTGCTAATCAAAAACAATACATTGAAAATTACGTTGGCAGACCCGCGCACAAGAAATCACACAAGAAAATTATCCGACTCTCAGACCGGTCCTAGAGCAAGACAAGTAAGACAGCTGTTTAGTACAACCTATCTAGGATGGGCAACAATTTCGATAATGCTAGCGGTTTATGGTTAAAATATGTTTGTATGTCATTCATTTGCAATATAAGTTGTAACTTAGCAGTTATTTCTTTTCTACTTGTTTGAGGCAAACTGTGTTCAAGCCCGACAAAATACAAATTTTTTGTTTGAGGCAACTTTGTGCTTAGGCTGGCCCTGCCTACTCTTTATATTTGTTTTAAGAAGCAAATTTGATTATTGTATTCTCCAACAAATATTTCGTGCTTTCTTTTATCGAACTCATGATAATCGAAAATTATGGTGAAAACTAACTGATATACTTTTATATTTGACATCGATAAAATATTCTCAATATATAAAAAAATTATGTTTGATTTTCTACTTAAACTGGATTACTTAATAAAAATTATTAAACCATAAATGTTTGAACTTTATATTTGTTTCTCAAAATAAGATTTGAGAAAAGAAATTTTGGAGTCCGGTCCCTATTTTAAATAAAGAAAAATTGGTTGAAGAAAAAATTAGCATTTTTTTTAAAATGAAGGACGCGGCAATTATTTTTACATTTTGGAAACGCAAGTTTTATTCTTTAGCCTGAAGGAAATTCTTCACAAAAAAATTAGACGGTTTTCAAATCTCGTTCTCAAATCAATAGGACAAGCGGCAGCATCACAAGAATAGACAGCGCTGCATCAGAAGAACAGTGACAACGGCGCAACCGCAGATGAAGACGGAGCTCATTCAGGTTGTCAATAGGATAGAATGGTAGTAAGTATTTGAAACCTGTAGATCCCCATATCTGCTTTGTGGTGGTTTCTGCATAGAAATAAAGTTCACGCCAATGGGGTGGTGGTGACAATAATTATTCTCTTTGGTGAAACTCCCATGGTCTATGGTTTTGAAACCAAATTGGTTTTCGCTCATATATCTGTGCTCCTTGAGGAACTGCATAGGGCTGTGAATTTTTGTTAACAAAAATAGAAATCCTGTATTTAGTTGGTCGTTCGGTGTTTTTGTTATCGAACAAGAACTTTGGGTAAGTGGAATTAATACACGATGTGACTGAATTTCTGAATGAGAGCATACTATGGAGAATTAGGCTTAGCTTCCATCCAAATATGTCTAAGTACTCTATGTTACAAGCTATGTTTAGTTTAAGTCTTGAGAGCATACCGTGGTCGAACAACGTGATCACAGTGTCAAAGTCTATTGGAGTTAAGTCGAAATCTAGTCGTGCTCTAAGCATATTGGATCTACAATCTTGCACAACTTTGCATCCTTCTGGTGAATTCTCTGCCCATTCCTTTAGTTTCTCCTGCAAATTCTGCATTTGCTCTTCCCATCTTTGTGCTACTAATTTATTAATCTTGATTTCTAAATCTGGACATTTGTCGTATAATGGTTTTAGTGCCTTTCTAGGTTTAAGTTTAAGCATAGCTTGGAGCTGGTCATAGGATAGAGTTGTACTAGGAATGCTTGTTTTCTGCTTTAGTTGTTTTACTTCTTTAGCTAAGGCAGAGATTCTGGTTTCATAATGCTGATATATTTGTTGTATGTAGGCTAATTCTCGTTTACAGTCCTCTAATTCTTTAATTTTGTCTTGGAGTAGAAACAACTGCTGTTGACTCTGATTTAACTGAGCTTGTAGGGCATAAATCTGCGCTGCGTGGTCATTCATTATATGCTCTGGAGATTTTGGCATTAACATTGTAATTTAAGATACGATTGCTGACATTGTGGATCGATGTAGAAGTTGAGACCTAGTTGTTGGCTACCTGCTTCTATAGCTTCGTTTAAAGAATAAAATACTCTAAATCTTGGCTTAGGATAATTTTGAACCGAATTCTAGACCTGATTACAGTGTTTAAAAATTCCAACATATAGTCCTTCAAAGACTACATAGCAGGAAAAAAATTTTGATAATGGTTTTTGTTGTATTTTTGACAAATAGTTTGCAAACAGTTTGCCAAAATCATTTTGTGTTTACGGTCTGTATCTACTATTTTTAAATTCCATAAATGATCTAACAGGCATTTGTTGCGGTTTGTCTGTAATTCTGACCATAGGCCTAAATTTTCTTGGGTCATTATCTTGAAAAATAGCTATGTTATCCAGACCAAATGTCATTGTGGGAATCTTGAAAGTATTCGCTGGTGTTATATTTGTATGTGAGCTACTTGGATTGTAGGGGTTTTAACCTCATTTTCTGTCTTTTGAACATCTGGAGAGGTGTTAGCCTCTTTAATCTCTGTTTTTACTTCTGCATTCATCATTGCTACTTGGAAATAATGCAAAACGCATTTAGCTAATTTCTAGGAAAGTAAATCTGCTAAATGATTGTCTTTGCCTTTTATATGTTCAAAAACGATTTTGTAAGCACATCCTTGGATTAAATTTTCAAATTTAACCATCTGGTTTAATTTATATTTTTGGAGTTTTCATTATTGATGAATTTAACAATGGCTTCGCAATCTGTTCTGACAGTAAATTCTTTGGTTAGATGTATCTTAAATTTATCTAATGCATTAATAAGGGCTTGTATTTCAAAGTCTATACTAGTCCAGTTTTGCCCAAGTTTACTAAACGTGTCCCTAGCATAGGACGCTATTTTTTCTTGTGATTTATCTGCAAATTTGTTTGGTTTGCAAATAAGGATGGCTCCTCATCCTTCTTTGCATCGATCGCATTCGATTATAATATAATCTGTGGTTAATGGGAGTTCTAATGGTTTAATTCGTTTGACTTCTTCTTTGATTGTTTTTATTAACTTAATGTCTTCAATATTAAATCTTCTTTCTCTATTTTTAGATATTTTACCGTATAATGGTCCTACTAGCTTGGCATGATTTGGAATAAATTTTCTGGTATAATTTACGAGTCCTAGAAATGCTTGAATCTTTTTTACACTATCTAGTTTATCTGGAAACTCTAATTTTTTTGGGGAAATATGTGGTTGTAATTCTATTTTACCGTTTCCAATTTTTAGTCCTAAAAAAGAAATCTTTCTTTTAAATAATTCCATTTTCTTTTTTGAAATCACTATTCTATTTTTTAATATTTCACCAAAGATTGTTTTTAAATGAGATTCATGTTCTTGGATTGTATTACTGGCGACTAAGATGTCGTCAATATAAACTAAAAAAAAAGTCATATATTTAAATATACCGTCCACAAATCTTTGGAAAACTGCTGGGGCTGTTTTTAAGCCGAAACTCAAAACATTCCATTCGAAATGTCCTTCTAAACATGTAAATGTAGTCCATGGTTTAAAGGTTTCTTCTAACTGCAGCTGGTTGTATCCTGATTTTAAATCAAATTTGCTAAAGATCTTTTTGTTTTGAATTAGATTTATTAATGTGTCTTTATTTGGGATATTATAGCCATCATCTTCTGTATTATCATTAAGTCGTTTATAATTATATACTATTCGGAGTTTTCCTCTACTAACTTCAGCATGATTTCTAACAATAAAAGCAGCTGATCTATGGGGACTTTCTGATTTTCTGATTAAATTTTGTTTCAACATTTTTTTGTATTTGGAGTTTGAATTCTGCAACACCTGCAGGTGAATATTCTATATTTGTTGTTCTTATTGTTATGTCTGGGTTTTTTATTTTTATTCTCTCTATGTATTGTACTTTGCTTTTAGTAATATCATCGCCTATAAGGCCTATTTTTTCTAATTTTTGAATTAAGGGGTAATTAATTGAGTCAAAAATGTCTGGCCCTTTTTCTAATGTTTTTTGCTTTATCTTGTGCTAACAGACTAAACGCTTCTAGTTTTTCGTCATCGGACAGGAATTTTTGGTGTTTAGGTTGTTTGAAAAAATCTAACTCAGGGGTACCACCACGCTTCTGCAGCAACTCTGATTTTGTTTGGTAAAAGTTGGTAGGAAAGTGTATGTATTTTTATTAAAGGTAATGCTATTTTTACTAATGGAAATACTGCCATTAAGATTTAATATGAAATTTAGACCTAATAAAAACTCGGAACTATTAATTTTAGGTGGTGTAATATTTGTTTGTCCTAAATCATATTTTCGACTGTAATTCCCAGAAAAGTCTTTAAATTGGATTTGTGTATGATCAGGTAATTTATATTTTAATTGCATAATATGTTGTTCAGCTGTTTTAGAGAATGGCTTATATGTTAAAGATATTTGGAATTCTTTAGGAATTAGTATGTGCTATTAGGCTTTTTGTACTACCAGTGTCAATTATAGCTGTTGTGGTTATAAAAATTTTGTTATCAAACCATAGTTTGCATTCTAGGGTTAGTAAGGTTGTCGAAAATTCTTTTACTTGAATTATTTCTGTTGTTTGTTGGAAGTTTTCTTCATTTACCACAGTTATTACTTCTTTTCCTGTATCTTTCCTTTCTTGTTTTAAATTTGCTAATTCTCGTTTTATTTCGTTTAATTCGAACTGGAGTAATTTTATTTGAACTTCATGCTTGTCTACTCTTTCTTTAAGAAACTGTTTTTCGGTGTTTCTATCTCTTTTTTGGTTAATTCTATGTTAAAGATTTATTTGGCGCATAATAAACATATTTCCTTGTAACATTCATTACATTGAAAACGTTTATTAATTGCTGGGTATCTATTGCAGTTGTAGCATGGTATGTGATCACTTCCTTTATTTTGTGTCAATTCAAGTGAACAGTTTTCTTGATTCATTAGGGTGTATGTTATAGGTCATTATCGTCTTCAGAAACTATACCGTAAATAGATTCGTTGTCAGAATTATCGTTTACACTTTGTAGATCGTATTCTCCTAATTCGTATACTAGATTGGCTCTATACCGATTATTTGCACGATTTGGACATTTATTAGCTAAATGATTTGGGTCGCCACATATATAACAGGTACATTTTTTATTATTTGGTCTTTGTTTTTTAACATATTTACTGTGTTTACGCTTGTCATATTTTATCGATTTTCTTAAAAACTTTTTTCTCTTTTTGTATCCATAGGCTTGAGGTGTATATATTGCTGTTTTACAAAATGCCCATGCTTGCCTTTTAATCTATTCTTGCATAGTGACTTCTTTACATAATTCTTCTAATTTTCGAAAAACAAAAGTAATTCTAATTCCTATACCTAACCCGTGTTTTGTTCCATGATTGTCTTTCCATTCTTTGTGTATATTTCGTCCTAAATCTCCTGGTAATTTTGTAAAATATCTATCACATAATTCGTCATCAAAAGCTTTTCCTGTTTGCGCTATCATTGTTGCAAAATCTTGGCTAATTCTTTAATGTATTTAAAATCACTAATGCTTAATTGTTCTAGATTTCTTATAGCTGTATTTTGTAATGTTATATTTCCTTTGGCTGGATCCATACCAATTATTATCATTCGAATCATTGATGTAAAATTATATGCATTGTCTCCTAACGATTTTTGTCTAACTATTTCTTCTGGATTTACTGCTTTAAAACTCTGATATATTCCTAATGTAATTGGGCCTAAAGTGGTTTCTAGTACTGCAAACATATCTGTATCTCCTTGTTTATTAACTTCCCGGTAGCATATGACATTTTGTTCCCAGATTAATATTTCATCTGGCCATAATTGAGGGCTTTGATTCTCTAATAGTAATATTAGAAATATAATTTTTGTATATGATTTCCTACTTCCTTTTCCTATTTGGGTATTTCCTTCTGCATAACTAATACTAGGAGGATTCCATGGTTCTCTTTCAAATGTTTTTTCATCATATCCTACTCCTGGTCTTGTAAATTCGCTTCTTGGTCGTTTACTTGATGAGGCTTCCGTAATCATTGAGTCTTGATAATTTGTTTCACTTTTTGAGTGTATATGTCACTTAAAGGAATTTTTCCTGACTAAGTTATAATATTCACTTAATGTGTTGAATGCTGTTTGATAATTCATTTAGAGATTCATCATACATTGTACTATCATATTATCAATCTCTTCTCTTATATTTTCAACTGTTAACGTTTTATTCATTATTTCTACTAAGGATGTTTTCGTTTCAGTTTTAAATCCCGTTTCTAGATTTTCAATTCTTTAATAAAGTCGTCTTCAATTTGGGTTTCATCTATTTGCTGTATTATTTCTTCGTTTATTGGTAAGTATCCGATTATGTCTTCTAGTTCCTCATATTCTACACTACAAGAAAATTTGGTTTTTACAGCAATATTGGACAGCGTTTTCCTTATAAATGCTGACAAAGCATTTAATCAAATAAAAATTGGAGACCTAAACGCTGTTTAAGTTAACCCGCTTCATTTTCAGATTCTTTTCATTACGCGGGTAGCTAGCCGCCTTCCTTTCTTCCTTTTAACTTCTCTTCCGCATGAAGTAAGAAAGCAGTAAACTTCCAATCTTTCCCATGATTACTTTAAACCTAATTAAAATCCCAATTATACATGAAATCTCCCATGAAATCTCGTTCCTCCTCTAATTCCGCTAGTAACATTCAGATGTCGATGGCACTAAAGAGAACAAAGATCCTAATGACGTATCTGCAGACGAAAGCTATAATTTAAGCGACAAAATAACTGAAAATGGATCGGAATCTCAGATTATTACCGAAAAGAAGAAAGAACCTGAAATCGATGAAGCTGAACAAGTTGTAAATTATGACGTTGGGAGAGTTATAGCAGAACAGGAAACACATGATTTGTTCTGCCCAAATTGCCATTCTTGTACCACCAAAAGAGTTATTTTATGCAAAAGAAAACGAATGCCAGGACAAAAGCCTACTGATTTTATGCCTCATAAAAAACCGAATGTGCCTTTTGTTGCACCTGAAGTCGAGGATACTCCACCTGAAGCGGGGAATGCTCCAGCTGAAGCCAAGAACACTCACCAAGATGAGGAAGTGTTCAGATGCTTGTCGTGTTTCAGCTTCTCTGTTCCAACTGGTATAAATTTATACGCTACCATATGTTTGTGTATATGAGTTTAAATAGATTGTGTAACTGAATATTGTGTTGAACAGAAGGAGGATTTAATATTTTTCCCGGCTTATGGAAAAGTGAAGTGTACAATAATTTGCCAAGGTCGGATACTGCATCTATTTTAGATGACCATCCTCTTGTATTTACAGAACGCGATTTTTGTTAATCTTAATAAATATGAAAATAAACGTGAATAGCAGGAGGTGTCACCGCTGACATCACGAAGACTGTCACATAGCAATGGGCCTCTGAATGCAGGTTCTCTCTCAGATAGCCCTCCAGTTTCTCCTGATTGTTTGGAAGAATCCAAGGTTGCCAATTTTTCATCTATTTATATTTTTATTAAATTATCATATTTCTGTTACATAATTATGCTTTTATAATGCTTATGCATCAAAGTTTGATGCAATTTACTTATTTCTAGAGCCCAATTTAGTGCCCCTTTGCCAACAACTTAAAAAATTATGTTTAGAAGTAGAACTAGAAACTTTGACAAATATTAGTCTTATAAGTTATAACATACAGAATAAAAATAAACAATTTATGTGAGACAAAGAGACATGTTATACAGCTTTAATGTACAAGATATCTCAATTTTTTAATGGTAAAAATATTATTAAAGAGAGAAGTGATAGAGCTTTGCTACTTTGCCCGAAATAAAGGGCACCTGAAACACCTGAAAGTGGATTGAACGGTGGATTTCAGGGGAGTGCAAACGATTTAATGGCTGAAATGATTTTAGGTATAAAATCGGCTGTTAATTTCGGGTGGAATAGCATTTGCGGAAGTGATATATATGTAAATATTTCGATGCCTTTCACTGTAGTCAACAAGACAGACGCCTGGCAAATGTAAGGTTGAGTGTATTACAAAGCGTGATAGGTAAACTAGTTATGTGCAGTGTTTCAGGCTTCTTTTTTTCTATTCTTAGCCACTCTAAACTTTATTTCCCAATGTAGCCCTGTCATCGCCTGATGCTGGAAAAGTTACCCAAACCGTAACACCGAGAAGGCCGTCTGGTAGGCCTCAGGGGAAGGTGAAGATCAAGGTTTCCATAGAATAAATATGCAGGTAATCAACTATATCCAGTTTAAATTCTTTGGAAACAAAGAAATGATCAAGAAAGTTGTAAATGATACTATGTACAGGTATGATGACTGGTCCTTTAGAGTTAGTGTGTGGGTCTGTTTCTATTGCATCTGATGAATGTTGTTTACTTGTCATGTTTGCTCTTTTTAGTTATTTTACCATCCTCTTATTTTTGAACTCTCGCTCCCTCTATATTGGTGCACTGAAGGGCTGGCATTTTTTTGGGTATGGTTTGAGTTTATGCTATGGCAATGGATGGGTGATATGTGTGTGTAGCTGGACAAAGGCTTGCCAGGTACATTATTTGGTAATATGTAACCATGTATATTTATAGTATCTAGAAGTACTTCAAACTATATAACTCTATTAATGGACCTAATTTTTTCTTGTATTTCTAGTTCTAAGATATTTATGCAATATCCTTTTGAGAAGTTTCCTAGCTAACACCAGAATTCTTGAGTACTTTTAAGGAGTGACTAAACATGATATAAGACGCACTTGTAATATTGGTTATTTATAACTTATGAGTAGTTAGTACCTCAAATGCAAAAGTTTATGGTATCTTTTTAGGATATGTTACAAACTGTGCAAATATTGCAATTGCCAAACTAGAAAATTTCTGGTTATGTTACAAACGCTATAATTTTTGGTTATGCAGCAATTGCCAAACTAGAAAATTTTAAAATAATGCATTTCGTTAGCCTCATCGAATATAGAACATAACTTTTTTTTGTGGGAATGGGTAGTACGAAAAAAATTGTATTTATGCAGCAAGTTCAGGAAGTGGGTGCTGCTGAACAGGTAGGAGAATAAGGCTTGAATGAAAAGGTTGTGAAGCGGCCCAAAAAATGCTTAGGTGTGTACATGCCTATGAGCTTTTGAGTATTTATTAGTTTGAAGATGTTAATTTTCACGCATATCTGTGATCTACAGTAATTCCAGAAGGATTTCAAAATCTGTTCAAATGTGTTATTGTAAATAATCTCAAAGTCAAGTCAAGTAAAGTAGTTCTAAAATGATTTTAAACAAAAATGTACCCATAATGTATAAATAAGCTGGTTCACTTTAAATACACAGACATATTGTCTTTATTTAAAATTGCTACAATACAAAAATAACTACATCTAAATTTGTTATTACTTACTGCATTTTAAGATGCATGTTGTAGACTATATATCATCCATATTCTGGCATATTACAAAATTTTACTATTGATCTTTAGCATGCATGCAACATTGGTTATGTGCGCACTACACAGCAGCGAAGTAATTTAATTTATAAAAAAATATTTGTGATAGTGGTTAATTCAGGCAATTGAATATAATAAAGTATTTGTTTCACTATTCAGTAGTGGATTAGTAGAACTTTACATTTTATAGGCTTAGGTTTAAATAAAATTTGATGTGATTTTTTCAATGTTCATGGGTTGGATGGAAACACTTCAGTTTAAGGTCGTGCTTAGGCACTTTAGGTGTAAACATATTGGAAATATCATTACAATAACAATGAAAATATAGTATTGTTTTTTTCGAGTATGTCTTCATTATATAATAATTTCCTATCTTTCGAGTATGTCTTCATTATATAATAATTTCCTATCTTTGATCAATAACCATATATATAAAGCTCCTATATAATAAAAATCAATGTGATGCATCCATACATATTATTGTATTAATACTGACAAATCAATCTCTACTTCATGTAGGAAAATCTGATGAAGGATATGATTGATAAACTCAAGAAAAGGTAGTCTCAAAATTTAGTTTTAGTTTACCTCAATTCTTTTGTGTTAACTTAAATATTTAAACATCATATGTTTGTAGGAAAATATATTGTGCGGACATCATAAAGTTTAAAATTAACAATATACTAAATGGTATATGTATGTACAATCATATGAGTAAAGAGATAATATAATGTGACATACTATAAATTACACAAAGAAAATAGCCAATATCGAATTTATATATAAATATACGTATATAAATATATACGCAATTGCTTTATGCTAGTTTTGAATGATAGCTTGAACCTTATGAATGAAGGGGCTAATATTATAAACTGAGCTACCTTACACTTCCCCATATATAAACTGTCCAAATATGATGCAATCAAAGCACTTGAAATCTACAAAAGAGCACGCCAGCAGGTATCAGTTACCATTCTTAGCTTCACAGTTTGCATTCTGCAATGTGAAAATAAGCTAGTTATTGAGTTTTATTTTAAATGCTGAATAGGCAGAAAGTTTTGTTTTAAATGCTAGTTATTGTGGCAGATAGAGAAAAGCAAGAAGAATGGCAGAGGATGTTGGTTTCAGCTGATGTTTTGTGGATGAGTAGCAGCAATGGGAAGTAGCATGAAGTTGTAGTTGCGGATGTGGGGGAAGTTGATCAAGTCGTGGCTGTTATTGAGTGGTTGATTGGTATTCTATGTGGCTGTTGCAGGGGTTCAGAGATTGGAATGAAGTTTGAAGAGGCTGGAAGTGTGCACTGTTGAATGATAGTGAAAATGATTGGAACAGTGGGCTTTGTAGTTGCCGAAATGATTGGAACAGTGATGAAGTCAGTGAAGTATGAGGGGGAAGTTTGTGCCTGTAGAGGTTATAGTAGCTGTATTGAAGCAGTAGTATATGATAGTGGCTAGTCAGGTGATGTGCGCGTGTTGATCAGGTGACAGTTTTTTTTTTGTTTCTCTTTTTTTTTTGAATGAGAGTTGAAATGCAAGTGGGGATTGGTATGTGGTAGGGTGGCAAATGACAGTGGTTAACTGTTTGATGTCAATGCAGTTTGAAGTTGGATGAAGGAGCAGTCTTGTTGAGGAAGGATTTGGGGAGCAGTCAGATTTTTGGACAGCAGCTATGTGGATATGTTGATATGATTCAGAGGTCGATATGTATCAGTTTGAAGATGAAGTGACCACTGTTGACAGTGTAGTGCAAGGTGGATATGGAAATGTATTGGTGATGTAGGCTGTTGATGATATTTGGAAGGAAGATGGTGGTGATAGTCTGGAAGGTGTACTGCTGTGATAGTTGTGTCGAAGCAGGGGATTGTGAAATTATGGAGCTAGCAGGGGGGCAATGAAAGGCGATTATGATGGTCTGTATGTCTGGGTAGTTGGGTATGCACAGAGAAGTGCAGGTATGCAGGTATGCACAAAATAAATCTCACCACACTTATATGAATTTATGTCATCTTCTTTATTTGCATTGGACCAGTGGAACAGCTGCTCGGTCTGCTGTCTACTTTTTTCACTTGACATTGGCAGTTTTCATAAATACCACACTTTCTTCCTTTCATTGACATACACGTTTGCAGCATGAGTTTCGCATATTCACGGCACATAGCTCTATGGTTACAGCAACTGTTCAATTTCTAGACTTGCTTCAATAGTTTTAACCTAACAATATTACTTTGATTTGCAACTATCTTTGCCTGGAAAATCTAGATGGATGATATACATCAGAAATGTTGAACAAATTGAAAAGGAGTACACTGTCTACTTTTTTAACTCGGCAGAAGCAACTACCAACATTACCACTCTTTTATTTTTGCAGTGATATACACGGTTGAATTTCAGAAGCATGGTCTGCCACATTTGAAGAAGGATCTTGAAGTTCTCCAGGTATATCATCTAAGTGTTTATATTTTATTTCAATGAAGTATGCAGGTGCAGTAAACAAAGAGATAGAGGATGAGTTTGTTGGTGGTGGGGGTATTGCAGTGTAACATAAGGTTGGGTGTTTGTGGTTTGGTGGTGGATGATGTAGTAATGGCAGCAGAAGGGAATTGACGTGGAAGTTTGCAAAATGCAGAAGGCAGTTTGAATGTGAAGAAGTCTGGTAGATTGTTGAAGGGCAGACTGTGTGCAGTGGTAACAAAGGCTATGGTGGAATATGCAGAACAAGGCACTGTTTTGTGATTCAGTGAGGAGTGTTCGGCAGTGCAATATGGTTGAAGGAGAATGAAGGAACTGTAGAGATTTGATAATGGTTGTAATTGTTTGGTGAGTAGGCTATTTGAATGGTTGTAATTGTTTGGTGAGTAGGCTATTTGAACTGTAGAGATTTGATAATGGTTGTAATTGCAAAATGCAGAAGGCTCATTTATGTAATTATTGTGACCAATAACTGATTTTGATTGAATGGACGTTTTTTTTCCAGATGTGGACTAATCTGATTCAAAAGGCAAAAGATGGTGGTTTGGATGTTATACAAACTTATGTGTTTTGGAATGGGCATGAACCTTCTCCTGGCCAGGTATATATGCAATTTACAGAATTTGAAAATTTGATTTTTATGTAGATTACTTCTGCAATTGATTATTTAATTTTTTTTGGGTTTCTTGTTAGTATTATTTTGGTGGGAGATATGATTTGGTGAGATTTATTAAGCTAGCTAAGCAAGCTGGATTATATGTCCTTCATTGTTTTGCAGATTGACATAGTATTTGGTGTATTTGATGTGAAGTAGGCTGGTTTCAGGTGGGTGAGTGTAGTGGTGTGACGGTAGTGGATGGCAGATTGCAATAGAGTGGTAGATGATTGTCGGTGATGTGGTTATGTGACAGCAGTTGTAATGGGAGATGCAGTATTGTGTGTTGATAGTCAGTGAGGAGAAGGAGTGGTTCGGGGAAGTTTGGTTGGTGCAGTGGAGATATGGATACGTACAGATATTTTGATTACTGCAAATTTTGATTGAAAGCTTATGCAACACTTGATATAAGGTGCCACGGTGTTTGAATAAAGTATCGCAATAGTTAATCGAGCTGCTGTCATGATGGATTAGCTGCCACAATCACTAGTTTGCTTCCGTCGAGGTAACCATAGGAATCGAAATCAACAGTGTCGGCAGGAACTATCTATCTTTTGACATTTATCCAAGTCTTACAAAAATCCTTAAATATTTTCACTTGGTTGCTTGGTTTGATTATTATGGCACCGTTTTATGCATGTTATTTAATTGCTGTGTTAATTCAAAATGACGGACACACACACCCCCCACCAACAACAACAAGTCTTGTTCATTATCGTATTCACTTTATTTTAACAATGAGTTGGATTTCGTGAAGAAGTACAAGTTCAATGGTTCAGTAAATTACCATAATCAAATCAACTATTTTTTTAGCATCTATATTGTTTGTACCTATATGAAAGCTTACAATAATGCATATACTTATGGCTTTATTACTTCTAACATTGAAGGATTATCAGGAAAGACATCCAGAAGTGACCGTCCTTGATCCTCCAGACGCCATACAACATTTACATAATCGCCAGTCAATGCTTCATGATGTAGCTGATATGAACTTATCTGATGCCTTGGGTAATTCACATGAACATTTCAGTTTTGTAAGAGTATTAGTGTGTCTGTTGTATGTACTTATTTCAAGTTATGTGCAGTTGAAGGTGATATGTGTTGTCGGATATGCATTGTCTGATATGCTTATATGCGAACAGTTGAAGGTGATATGTTTGAAGGATTGTTATACTGAATGTATATATTTGTAATTGTAATATATTGAACGTATATATCATGTAAACGTTTATGTATCTAATTAATAGTTATTAGAACATGTTATATATGCTAGTTGCTTCAATATACTCAAAATATAATTCTGGAATATTCAAAAATAGAGTGGAATATTAAAGCTGTTATATAAATAGAAGACAGCGTTTGATTAATGCTGTCAATGAAGAAACAACAGCGTTTAATTCGTGCTGTAATTATCTTGAAATTGTCAATAACAGCGTTTTTTACATGCTGTCGAAAAAGTTGATGATTCAATAACAGCGTTTTAAACATGTTGTCGAAATTGTTGATGATTCAATAACAGCGTTTAGAAAACATAATACAGCACGTTATAAACGCTGTTGAAAAAATTATTGACAGCTCGTAATAAACGCTGTCACAGAGATGTTTCAACAGCGTTTATAGAAACGCTGTTGTAAGTTATGTATATACGACAGCATGTCGTTATACAGCGTTTCTAATAACGCTGTTGTATCATATTACAGCATTTATCAAACGCTGTTAAAAGCCTTTTGTGGTGTAGTGCTAGTTCTATGTCACTATCATATTCATCATAAATTGGTCGTTCTTCCCAATTTAAGTTATTATATTATGTCTCTTCATCACTATGTTGTTCTATTTCAGAATGTTTTGTTTTATAATTATTAAATCTAATACTTGGTTCGTTATATTGATTTGTATATATGATATGTGATTCTGGAACTAATAGTGTTTTATCATTGGTGACAAAATCTTTTAAGGACCATTAGAGTCCTGCTAAATCTTCGGGATTAATTCTTCTAGGTTCTATCATTTGAATGCCTTTACTTGCTATGTTTTGTACTATTCCTATTAAATTTAGATTAAACTTCATACCTGATCTATTTGATGCTTTTCCTAATAATCCTATACTGATAATAAAATTCTTTCCAATATATCCTTCAAATCCTTTTGTTTGAAATCCCATTTTTAGATTTCCTACATTATCTATACTTTAAATAATGTCTGCTACACAATATATAAGAGCAGAATTATTACTTAAATCTACTTCCATTCCTGATATTAATGTCTTTTCTATATCGGAAGTCCACGATTTATCTAGGATTAAGGTTAACAACTTGGTTCCTAAGCCCTTTCTAGTTAATGCTTTTATTCCTATTACAATTAGACCTAAATGGAAAAATCATTTCCCTGTATTCTTTAACTTTTCTATTGTTTCTGAGGAAATTATATTGATCATTTCACTGTTATCTACTATTCGAAGTTCTTCTTCATGAGTGCTTCGTATTAAAGTAGTGTTTAAGTTCATCATTCTTGTTTGATATAAAACTTTGGATTTAGTACATCTAGTTGATGGTTATTATATATTTCTAGATTTTTATCCACATCGATTTCTTCATCAAGTTGTATTATTTGTTTGTCGTTCTTTTTATTAAATATCGACATGGTATTTGATATTTCATCTCTAGTCATAGTAGTAGAATTACGTCTTGTTAAAGCTCTATTGGATCCTGATTCTGGTTGTAAATTCATCATCTTGGCTTACAAAATTTGTAAAGTTGTTCTGCCTTTTTTGTTATTATTTGTAAATGCTGACAATCCTTTCCTACTGATAGACTATTTACCTTTTCTGTTAGTTGATTAGCTTTTTTAATTAACTGAAGATTTAAGCTTATTAAAATATTGAATAAATATTGATACTCTTGATGTGATTGACTATGTCCGGAATATCTAGAAAAGCCTTGCTCGGGAACTGGTCGTAAGTTATTTTCTGCTTTAAATTCGTCCGCTTTCTTTTTTGCTTCTATCAGTTCTTTATTCATTAACTTGCTACTACCTTTTTTATTTCTTCGATTACTTGTTTTACTTTTTTAATTTTATGATCAAACTTGATTATTTGTTTTTGTAAGTCTTCTAATATTCTTTTTGATTTTGTTTCTAAATATTTTGGTTTATTGGTTTCTAGCAAGAATTTAAGTTGGGTTATTTCTTCTTTAGTAGGTGAATTCTTTTTAATATGAACTAACTAGTTTTGAATAGTATTATTTAGATCTTTAAGAAATTCTAGATTGGAACTAATCTGCTTTAAAATTTTGTTTTTCTCTTTAGTTGTTTCTGTTAAGTTATTTATTGCCCTAGTTATTGTGTTATTATGGGATTCAAGATTACTTGCTTGACTGATTAAAAAATCTACAACACTATTTATTTGCGTATTATTACCGTGCAACTGATGATTAAATTGTTTTTCAAAATAACAAGGAAACTTATATTTATCTAAACTGACAATATTTTGTTCTTTGAAAGAGTATTCTAAATTTAAATAGTGTAAGCATTTAATTGAGTGTTGAAAATCTGTTTTGAAAAGATCACTTTCTTTACCTCATAAATTAGTTACTTCGTTCCTCACTTTTTTAAATCAAATTAAACTTTAAAAGTTAATTAACATATTTTAAAATAAGCAGCTAACTATGTTTTGATTATGGGCTTGATTTTTCCCTTTTGAGTAAGCAAATTTATGACATGTTGTAAGAAAAGGTTAATTAACATATTTTAAAATAAAATTACTCCAGTACGAATTAAACGAAATAAAACGAGAATCAGCAAATTTAAAACAAGAAAGGAAAGATACAGGAAAAGAAGTAATAACTAAGGTAAATGAAGAAAACTTCCAACAAACAACAGGAATAATTCAAGTAAAAGAATTTTCGACAACCTTACTAACCCTAGAATGCAAACTATGGTTTGATTACAAGAATTTTATAACCACAACAGCTACAATTGACACTGGTAGTACAAAAAGCCTAATAGCACATAAACTAATTCCTAAAGAATTCCAAATACCTTTAACATATAAGCTATTCTCTAAAACAGCTGAACAACGTATTATGCAATTAAAATATAAATTACCTGATTATACACAAATCCAATTTAAAGACTTTTCTGGGAATTACAGTAGCAAATATAATTTAGGACAAACAAATATTACACCACCTGAAATTAATAGTTCTGAGTTTTTATTAGGTCTAAATTTCATATTAAATCTTAATGGCAGTATTTCCATTAGTAAAAATAGCATTATCTTTAATAAAAATACACACACTTTACCTACCAATTTTTACCAAACAAAATCAGAGTTGCTGCAGAAGCGTGGTGGTACCCCTGAGTTAGATTTTTTTCAAACAACCTAAACACAAAAATTCCTGTCCGATGACGAAAAACTAGAAGCGTTTAGTCTGTTAGCACAAGATAAAGCAAAAACATTAGAAAAAGGGCCAGACATTTTTGACTCAATTAATTACCCCTTAATTCAAAAATTAGAAAAAATAGGCCTTATAGACGATGATATTACTAAAAGCAAAGTACAGTACATAGCGAGAATAAAAATAGAAAATCCAGACATAACAATAAGAACAGCAAATATAGAATATTCACCTGCAGATGTTACAGAATTCAAACTCCAAATACAAGTAATGTTGAAACAAAACTTAATCAGAAAATCAGAATGTCCCCATAGGTCATCTGCTTTTATTGTTAGAAATCATGCTGAAGTTAGTAGAGGAAAAACCCAAATAATATAAAATTATAAATGACTTAATAATAATACAGAAGATGATGGCTATAATATCCCAAATAAAGAAACGTTAATAAATCTAATTCAAAACAATAAGATCTTTATCAAATTTGATTTAAAATCAGGATACAACCAGCTGCAGTTAGAAGAAACCTTTAAACCATGGACTGCATTTACATGTTCAGAAAGACGTTTCGAATGGAATGTTCTGAGCTTCGGCTTAAAAAAAGCCCCAACAGTTTTCCAAAGATTTATGAACAGTATATTCAAAAAATATGACTTTTGTTTAGTTTATATTGACGACATCTTAGTAGCCAGTAATACAATCCAAGAACATGAATCTCATTTAAAAACAATCCTTGATGAAATATTAAAAAATAGAAATGTAATTTCAAAAAAGAAAATGAATTATTTAAAAGAAAGATTTCTTTTTTAGGACTAGAAATTGGAAATGGTAAAATAGAATTACAACCACATATTTTCCAAAAATTTTTAGAGTTTCCAGATAAACTAGATAGTGTAAAAAAGATTCAAGCATTTCTAGGACTCGTAAATTATGCCAGAAAATTTATCCCAAATCTTGCCAATCTAGTAGGACCATTATACGGTAAAATATCTAAAAATGAAGAAAGATGATTTAACAATGAAGACATTAAGTTAATAAAAACAATCAAAAAAGAAGTCAAACGAATTAAACCATTAGAACTCCCATTAACCACAGATTATAATATAATCGAATGCGACGGATGCAAAGAAGGATGTGGAGCCATCCTTATTTGCAAACCGAACAAATTTGCAGATAAATCACAAGAAAAAATAGCGTCATATGCTAGTGGCACATTTAGTAAACTTGGGCAAAACTGGGCTGGTATAGGCTTTGAAATACGAGTCCTTATTAATGCATTAGATAAATTTAAGATACACTTAATCAAAGAATTCACTGTCAGAACAGATTGCGAAGCCATTGTTAAATTCATCAATAATGAAAACTACAAAAAGATAAATAAAACCAGATGGTTAAATTTGCAAAATTTAATCCAAGGATGTGGTCATAAAATCGTTTTTGAACATATAAAAGGCAAAGACAATCATTTAGCAGATTTACTTTCCAGGCAATTAGCTAAATGCTTTTTGCATTATTTTCAGGTAGTAATGATGAATGCAGAAGTAAAAACAGAGATTAAAGAGGCTAACACCTCCCCAGATATTCAAAAGACAGAAAAGGAGGTTAAAACCCCTACAATGCCAAGCAGCTCGCAGACAAATATAACACCAACGAATACTTTCAAGATTCCCACAATGACCTTTGGTCAGTATAACATAGCTATTTTTCAAGATAATGACCCAAGAAAATTTAGGCCTATGGTCAGAATTACAGACAAATCGCAACAATTCCTGTTAGATCATATATGAAATTTAAAAACAGTAGATACAGACCGTAAACAAAAAATGATTTTAGCAAACTGTTTTGCAAACTATTTTTCGAAAATACAACAAAAACCATTATCAAAAAAAAATTCCTGCTATGTAGTCTTTGAAGGACTATATGTTGGAATTTTTAAACACTTTAATCAGGTCTAGAATTCGGTTCAAAATTATCCTAAATCAAGATTTAGAGGATTTTATTCTTTAAATGAAGCTATAGAAGCAGCTAGACAACAACTAGGACTCAACTTCTACATCGATCCACAATGTCAGCAATCGTATTCCCAAATTACAACGCTAATGCCAAAATCTCCGGAGCATATAATGAATGGCCAGGCAGCGTAGATTTATGCCCCCACAAGCTCAGTTAAATCAGAGTCAACGGCTGTCGTTTCTACTCCAAGACAAAATTAAAGAATTAGAGGATTATAAAAGAGAATTAGCCTACATAAACAAACAAATCAGCATTATGAAACCAGAATCTTTGCCTTAGCTAAAGAAGTAAAACAGCTAAAGCAGGAAACAAGCATTCCTAGTACAACTCTATCCTATGACCAGCTCCAAGCTGTGCTTAAACTTAAACCTAGAAAGGCACTAAAACCATTATACAACAAATGTCTAGATTTAGAAATCAAGATTAATGAATTAGTAGCACAAAGATGGGGAGAGCAAATGCAGAATTTGCAGGAGAAACTAAAGGAATGGGTAGAGAATTCACCAGGAGGATGCAAAGTTGTGCAAGATTGTAGATCCAATATGCTTAGAGCACGACTAGATTTCGACTTAACTCCAATAGACTTTGACACTGTGATCACGTTATTCGACCACGGTATGCTCTCAAGACTTAAACTAAACATAGATTGTAACACAGAGTATTTAGACATGTTAGATGGACGCTAAGCCTAATTCTCCATAGTATGCTCTCATTCGAAAATCCAGTCACATTGTGTATTAATTCCACTTACCCAAAGTTCTTGTTCGATAACAAAAATACTGAACGGCCAGCTAAGCACAAGATTTCTATTTTTATTAACAAAAATTCACAGCCCTATGCAGTTCCTTAAGAAGCACAGATACATGAGCGAAAGCCAATTTGGTTTCAAAGCCATAGACCATGGGAGTTTCACCAAAGAGAAGAATTATTGTCAGCACCACCCCATTGGCGTGAACTTTATTTCTATGCAGAAACCACAAAAAAGCAGATATGGGGCTCTACAAGTTTCAAATACTTACTACCATTCTATCCTGTTGAAAGCTTTGATCCACACAGACATGTAATTAGGTTTGCGGAAGACAGTGATCTAGAAGCTATGGAAGATATAAGTGACATCATGGATGACGATTCTGATGACTTGTCAATACCGTCTACCCATAGGTCCACATAAAGCATTAGAAGTCTCTACATAAAATCCAGCATATGCATACCACCAAAAAGAAGATTCCTGCACAAAAATAGCTTTAACACCTGTCGGGCCAGCTTTATATTTTTCTGCCAGCTTTGTACTTTTGTAAAAATTGGGTGTCCTGTAAAAGTTATTAGTGTAAGTAATTAAATGACCGGATCTACCGGCTAATAGCCTATATAAGCCAGTTATGTTACTCAGTTGTAATCATAGAAGTTTATAATAAAATCTATAAGCTCTTTGCAATCAATGGCAGCTTAAACACCTTCTGTTCATCTTCTATACTTCCTCTAAATTAAAAACTTGTTCCTCCTCAAAAAAAATCTTAGTGCTTCCACATCCACCGCGCATCTTCAGTACTGCTTCGCTCCGCCGCATAGAAGCCAACGCTTTCTCAATTCTATTCAAACATGAAAAACACTAGGTATGGATCTCCTGGACTTGGTATATTTCTTGATTTCTGTAATGCGAGTAATTATATTTTATCTAGCTGGGTATGTTTTTGGTAACAGTTGAGTAGGAAAGGATTGTCAGTTTAGATAAATATAAGTTAGTACTACCAGTTTGACCTAAAATATCTATACTTCCAAGATTCCCACAATACCTTATTTCTTCTCTTATATTTTCAACTGTTAACTTTTTATCCATTATTTCCACTAAGGATGTTTTAGTTTCAGTTTTAAATCCTGTTTCTAGATTTTCAATTTCTTTAACAAAGTCGTCTTCAATTTGGGTTTCATCTATTTGTTGTATTATTTCTTCGTTTATTGGTAAGTATCCGATTACGTCTTCAATTTGGGTTTCATATAAAAGTTAATCAACATATTTTAAAATAAGCAGCTAGCTATGTTTTGATTATGGGCTTGATTTTTCCCGTTTGAGTACTACTCCGCTCCGCCGCAATGATGAATGCAGAAGTAAAAACAGAGATTAAAGAGGCTAACACCCCTCCATTTCTATAATGCGAGTAATTATACTGTTCAACTACATAATCTTACTATATTTTAAACTTTTGTATATTTCAGGTAAGTTTTATTAATATTTTGTAACAAGCCTGTATTTTATGATTATTTTAATTGTATATTTTGATTAATTTTATTGAAATTCCTGATTTAAAAACTTTATTTATTTATTAAAATGAATAAATTTTGTTATTTTAATTATAAATTTTGATTTTTATGTGAATTATAATTCCAAACATGAATAAATAGAATATTTTCCAAAAATGTGGATTTTGGTCAATGTGGTCAAATTTTGACTTTTAAATTTAAAATTTAAAGATTTGAATTTTTTAATTTTATCTTTTATTATGAAAATAATAAAATTTCAAGTGTACTATTTTTCGTTTCATTGAAATCCGATTAATATTGTGGAAGTTATGTTTTTTAAACTATTGTATGTAAATTGATTTATTTAACAAAATTGTTTATTTTAATTTATATAAATAATATTTTTGTTTGTAATATCATGTTCTAGTTTGTGTATATATGTGTAACATGACATGTTATGTATGTATTTTATTTTTAAAACATTTTTAAAGTGTAGTTATAATTTTCCAATGTTTATTGCATTTTGTTTACAATTTTTAATTTCTAGTTTCAATTAAATAAAGTATTTTCTTTATTTATTTTCCTATTTTCCAAGATATTTTTTTTTCATTTCTACTTCATTTTGTTCATCTTATTATTTTATTTACTTAAATTTTATTTGTTTATATTGAATTATTAAAATTGGAAATTCAAAGGGACAAAGACTTTTCATTTTCTGGTGACTTTTCATTTACTTTGTCTTTTCATTTTTCTTTTGACCTTTCATTTTGCATTTGGCTATACATCTCTAGCTATATCCGTGTATTTTCATTTCTTTTCACGTGAAAATTTTTTCCTTCTCATTCCATTTCTCACGGCTAAAACAAATTGGTAATGGCTTCTCTCTTTTTTTGCTTTTTCCTTTTCATTTTTTTCATTGATTTTGCTTGATCTCTTCACAGGTTTGCTCGGCCATCACCCCTAGTTGCCTCGGCCATAACCACCAGCATCTCCACCATCACCAGCCATGGCAGCCACTTCCTTTCCTCTGACTAATATCTGGCCGTGACCACCTAGGTATGCCATCACCTCAAAAGTTGCAAACCCTTTTCAATATTGCCTAGCCGAACTCCTTTATCCCATCATCACCCCATAGTTTACCTCGGCCACCACCTCTTGCTCCACCACCAGCCACCGTGACCATCACCATTAGCCTCCGCATCACCCGACCTGACCAGAAGATGCACCAGACCGAGCCATATGACCATAGGCCGAGCCCATAGGTCCATGCTTTCATCCAAAACACCTTGCCTCCTTTACCTTCCTCTTATTTTGCCTTTGCCTTCCACGTACATGCCCTTATCCTTGCATCTAGGTCACGGTCAAGCCATGTTGACACCTAGGACGAGCCTAGTATGGTGAGATCAAGCCCATTTGATCATGTGACAAGCCATGTTGTCTTGTTCAAGATTTTGTGTTCCTAAGTTTTGCTATTTCTTGCTTTACAAATTGTTTTACAAAAAAAAAGTTTGTTGATTTTATTTGTATGAAAAATTAAATATATGGACTTATATAGGCTATATTTTGTGTTATTTACAAGGCTCTCCATTCATTCAAAACTAATCATGCTTGTCGTGCTTTCTAAAATCTATTATGTGTGTTTTGATTTGCTAACTCTAGCTTTAATGAAGGTAAGTCCTTCTCACTCTGACATTTTTACTTATGAAATAGTAAATTGATGACAAGTGATTAGTAATTAAAAATGTTATGCAAGTAAATGATGATTATATGATATGCTACGCCATATTATTACCATGTTAACTTTGTTAATTATCACCTGACATATGATATATGACATTATATTGTGATATTTACATGTTAGTATTTGTGTTTATATTGTTTATGTATATGATCATACTGCAAGTTTCCTGTTAGAATAGAATCACTATGGGTTGAAATGATACATACCTGAACGGACATTAGAATAGGGAAAAATCATTATGAGCTGAAATGATAGGCTCAAGTGATTTTCGTTGTAATTTATTTGACTTGGGATTGCGGGTTTGAAATGATAGAACACGAGTTTTTTTTAAATTGCGGATTGAAATGATACATATCCGTATCACTTGACTTAGATTAGAAAATTATATACAGATCCCGTGGTATATTTTTTAAATGATTTTCATATAGATATGTATTTTTAAAGTATAAAATTCTGATTTAAAAATATATATTTTATGGTTTTGAGAAAAGCTAAATATTAAGTTTTGAACTTGTAAATTTAAGTATGTATATTTGAAGTAAATGTGATTTTTGATTTTAAATTTTATTTTAAAAATGTAAGTAAATAATGGAAATTAAATTTAAAGTTTTGAAACGATATTTGAAGTAAAATGTTAAGTTTTATTAAATTTATAAGTTAATAAATAGTGAAATTTTGACTTCACAAATGAATTGAGTTTTAAATTGGATATTTGATTTAAAAATTTTGTTGTGATAAGTCATATGTTAAAATGATTTAAATGTGAAATTTTGAAGTCTAAAAATATGATTTATAAATTTAAAATAACAAAATTTTTGAGTGTTAATGTTTCTGAAGTTATAATAAAATGTGGAATTTTATTAATAGCATTTCCAAAAATGTTGTAGTCATATGACAGCATTTTTAAGTGTTGTTTTTTTTTGAATTTAACTATGTTTGAAATAACTAAGTATCTATTACGTCATTTTATAAATGTCGTCTTTTCCTGAACTAAACTATTTTGGAAAATATAAGCTACGATAGCACTTTATAAATACCGTCGTTGCTAAAATTTGACAATGTTTTAAAATATTACAGATTTTAACACCAACTGAGTTATATTTTGTTAAATGATTTAACTTTTGGAATTGATTATTTATGAAATTTAAGGAGTGTTGAATATATTTTAATTTTTGAATTTTTTTAAGGAATTTAAATTGCATTTGAATTTAAATAATGGTTTTTGAATGGAATTTTGAAATGTGTTTTGTAATGATATTTGGAATAATAATTGAATTGCATATTTGATTTTTAAAATGATATTTAAATTTGAATATTTGAATCTGAATTCAAATAATGATTTGATAATGAGTTTTGAAAGGATATGATATTTTAATGATTGAAATGTTTTAAATGACATGATCTTTATTTTGATAAAGAATGTGAATTTGGAATGATATTTGATTTTTGATTTATTCGATTTACTCGATAAATGCATATTTGAAGTTTATATTAGTATGAAGGGATATTTGGTTTACTTGTAATTTGGTTTATTTAAATGATATTGATTTTATTAAATAAATATTTCAAAACTAAATATTAGTAAATTGAATTAAGATATATATGAAATTGTAAAATTTAGTTTTGAAATGTAGAATATTAAAGCTTTGAAATATATTAAAAATTGAATAGTTTATTTTGTGGACAAAATCTATATTTTAAATTGAGAAGATTTGAAATGTTTTCTTAGAAAACTAAATTGAATTGAAACTGATGGATTGAATTGAATTAAACTGGAAATTTGGAAATTTGAGTTGATTTGAATAAATTTGTATAATGTAAAGAATTAAAGAAATGTTTCATGACTTCAAATGTATAATTTTGAAATGTTATGATTTTCAAAGTGTAATGATTTCAAGTATTTTAGTTTCGAAAAAGTTAAACTTTGAAAGTATTATGGTTTTTGAAGGTGAATATATGTTTGAAATGGAAATGATGAACTATTTTGATTTGAATATAGTTTTGAAATAAAAATGGTTTTGGTTTCGAAGTATAAACTATTTTGAAAGGAATATAGTTTGAAATGAAATGATTTGATTTTTTGAAGTATAAACTATTTTGAAATGACCACGATCTTATAATAATGATTGGTTGTTAAAGAGACCGGGATCGGAAGTTGTCATACTCTCTGCCTACTCCGAAAACCACTTTAACAACTGTGTACGCGGTGGAGAATCCAGAATGAAGTTGGATGGTGGCGACGTTCTTGAGGTATATTACGTGGACCCGACTCCCGTGAGTTGGCATAAGGTGGCTAAAACAGGAGCGATCTCGGGCCAAGTGAGGACATTCCACCTATCGGACACATTTCTATGATACTGTACTCTTACGTGTGGTTGATTTGATGGCCATCCTCCAATTTTGATTGGGAGTGTGTTTCGAGGTGGGCGTAGTGGCTGTTACGTTACCGCCAGCTCATGTGCGTAATTGGTATATCTACCCTGGTATTGCCTTGTGTGTCGTGTCACCTACCATACCGAGCTTTACTATTTGTTTTTCTCCCGTAGCCTATGGAGTATTTAGGGTAGCCTCCCGATATGGAGGTATGTTGATACTGGATGGACTACTGGGACTATTATGTGTTGAGGGCTATATGGGTAACCCTTTAACCCTATTTAGAAGTAAGTTTATTTTACCGTGGACATTATTATAATAGCACAATATTACTACGTAGTAAATAGTTTAACGGATCTGTAGAGGATGCGTGGTCCCAAGTATCCTTTAAGTTGCCGATGCATTTTTTTACTGTTCACTTGAGTTGATTTACAGTTCATAAGTATTTATGTCCTAACTCAAGTGTTTTGTGTTTTGCTTTACGCTCGGGTCAGACTGAGTGATTCAACATTCAAGACTCACCTTCGGAGTTGGAGCTTTTCTTGAAGATCCAGCCATCTATTTTGTTTTCAGTATCCAGTGATTCCAATGATGTATTCTGATTTGTACCTGATATATCTTGTACTCTTCTATTGTATCTTATTTAACTCTGATGTGTCTTATTTTTATATAGTAGCTTCATGAATTACTATCTCTTTTACTTCCGCTGCATTATTATTTACTCTGTGTCTGTGATTATTTATTTACTGTATATGATGAGATTTGCCAAATTTTATTTAAACATGGTATTTTGAGCAATTCAAGTCCGACATGTGTGGATGCGAATGGTTGAAAATATCGGGTCGTTACATGTGGTATCAGAGCTTTGGTTTTAGGCAAAACTCAGCATATATGGTAAATGTATTTACAGAATCACTTTCATTTGAGTTTGAATCTCTTCCTTTTTGACTCGATTCCTTTGAATTTTGAAACGTTCCCTACGGTTTCAAAATCCATTCGTGTCCCTCATTATTCGTCTTCTTTTGATTCTGGAGTATCCCATAACTCCACTTCGAATGATCTTTACAATGAGTCGGCGCACTCGCCAATCTCAAATTTTTTTATAAATGGGGTGAAACTCCTTTACAACAGCATCGACTCACCGGAGATTTTATATCCACGGTTTAGATGCTAGTATCTCTTATAATTCCAAACTCTAACTCTTGCAACCGAATGTAGATTTACCCTAGAAAATCCACATCGATCTTATTCTTTAAGTCACGGTTGACCCGGTTAAGGTTGCCCGTAATTTATATAAGCTTGTCCATCTTCCTATTTTGTTATTTAATCATCTCATCTTTGTTTCCAACTTATCTTCAAATCATTCTTGAAGTGTATTTGTAAACTAATATTTAAAATGTTTTATATATTTGTTGTTTGAGTTGTTGATGTTGATTTGGGTTTTTGATCGATTCGTCCGATCAACGCTATCGATAAGATTTCCAAAACACTTGAACAGAGCAAACTGACACAATATGTTTTTTTTTCAAATTTAGTAATGAAATAATTTTTTAACTATATTATAAATCTTTTTCTGGATTTTTTTTGAATTGGTTGTTAAGAAATAATATTTGATTTTATATATCATTATCTTTTGTTCCATATATAAATAATTAAACTATAAACATGGTTATAAATTTATTTGGAAATTAAAATGAATTTAAAAGAAGAATTTGAGAATTTAATTTCCGATGGATTTCAAGCCTTATATTTAAAGTTTTAAAGGATATATTATTTAAAGTATTTTCGAATAGAAATTTGTTTCCAAAGAATTTTAAAGTTTAAAACTAGTGCTCTTCTCTTTATCGCTGGAAAATAACTTCGGTGATGACTGCAGCATCATCGACATTCATTTTCGAGTTTCGAAGTGAAGAGACCGTTCTGTAGTCTTGCTACAATTTTGTTTTGGGGAATTTAATTGATTTGAATTTCTAAAATAAGACTGGATTTATAACATATGCTGATATATGATTTAAATTCGAATGGATATATATATATCTATAGTATATGTGCATTTATTTATCTCTAAATAGTTTGGAATTTATTGGATATTTAATTCCTAAATTTTTATCTTGAAAGATAATTTTTTGGTATAATTTCAAGATTTGGATAAATATTCAAGCTTGAAATGATTGAATTGGAAAGTTTTATTTGCATAATACACAATTTCATTCCAATATAACTATAATGACCCAGAATTTCTATCATTTAAAATTCGTATATTTAATTTTAAATATTCACAAGTTAATTTTATAAGTCGAATAACTTATATTTGAAATATAATGATTTAATTGGATAATTAAATTGATAATTTGATATTTGAAATTGCTGAAATAATTGGAATCTGGACTTAATGTGAATAAAAATAATTCGTAAAGTTGAATTAAATCATATTTGAATTAGAATGATGTTAAAGAACTTTTAAAATCAGATTAAAAGTTAAATTGCAGAAATTGAATATTTTAACATTTAATTGACAAGTAAAAATAGTCATTTTTCAAACAGTCTCGGATTTTGACGAAACTAGTTTCATTGGATCTGTAATGTTAAATTTTTATAAGATTTCAAATTTCGTGTCAATCGGATTTACGGTTTGTCCGGGGCAAGCTAAAACGCGTAGAAATCGGTTTAAGTGAATTTTTAATTTAAATAATTCGATTTGAAAACTTATCTTTCAAATACGATCAAATTGGCTCCCGGTATATATTCCATTGCGCTCGAAATAGAGATAAAACATTATAAACGCCAGGCGACACACTTCGTTTGGAGTTCGAAAATTT
Organism: Allium cepa; assembly: GCA_030765085.1. NCBI lineage: Eukaryota > Viridiplantae > Streptophyta > Magnoliopsida > Asparagales > Amaryllidaceae > Allium > Allium cepa. The sequence goes on along the minus strand of CM060935.1, from coordinate 53,018,503 downwards.
TTCGGATGAATAGTGTTTTGGAATTTTCTATATAAGGCCATCATTTTTTCTATTTTGCAAAACATTAGGGTTTCTAACCCTAGCCACCACCTAAAATTCTAATGGCTAGAAATCATCGAATTTCATTCCTCAATCCCTCTCAATCCAGTAACAATTAGAAGAAACGTTCAACTACGAAGATGAAGGGGATGACGAGATCTATCGATCAATACCGTGATGATCGAATGTAATCAAGTGAATCAACGGCAATTTCCATTCATAACCGCAAATTTCGTTCATGTTTTTTTGAGGCATAGCACGACCGAGTTCGTCGTTATCGAGGCAGGAGGCTTGCCATGCGTAGGCGCATCATTCGATGCCCTCAAATCATCTTCAAGTGGTCGGTAGGTGGCGCGATATGTAGGGATAAACGACGACTTCAATGGGTTGCTTGTGCGTATAAAACCTGGAAGAAGAAGATGATGGAACTCACGGCTTAGGATCTAGGGTTTCAAACCAACGACCAGATTTAAACTGAGGTTAAAAATATAAAATATAAAATTGGAATTATTATATTATAAAGTCGTGTAAACTTAAAAAGGCTATAACTTGTTCTACGAGGTCGAAAATTGACGAAACGACTTGCGTTAGAATCGCATTGTCGAATACTGCGCGATGGGGCTGGATTGGAGTTGATTTGACATAGTGTGAATTTTGGGTAAAATTAAACGGTCATTTAATTTTATTTGGAATAAAACACTAAAATTGAATTGAAATCAATGTGAGTACAACTCACTCTTTCTGACTCACTGATATTTTATATAAGTGAGAATAAATATTATTTATGATGATTGATGATTGTTTGGATGATATATGATATATTGATTGGTATTTGGATATATACCTGCCTATTGAAGCAGATGGGACCCTATGTGTTCCCGTGTATGAGCGGATGACCCTTTGTACGCACGTCTGCCTTGAGGCGAACATTGTACACATATTCTAATATGTATATTTGTTGCAGGTGACAGGTTGGAGGGATCCAACTGGATTCCTCAACAGTATTGATTTTATTTACAGATATTTGTGATATATCCTGTTATCATATGATATATGATGTTTGGATGTTGTGATTGTGTATTTAGCGTTGTTGCAGCATTGGGCCTATTTTTGGAATTTTAAAATGTTAAAGTAACGATTTCGAATTTAAAAGGATTCTAAAGTGATAAACGTTTTATTGATTTTTGAATCGTTAAGAATTGATTTATTTTGAATAAATAAATGTGATAATTTTTATGTTATAAAAATTATGATGTTTTAGGAAATAAATAGAAATTATGATTTTTGTGAAATAAAACCAGAATATGATTTTTGGAATGTGAAGTTAACTATTTTGTAAAAATGGTTTAAATTGAGATTTTTGATTTATTATAAACGGTTTATATAAAAGATTTATAAAATTGATATTTTATAAATTAAAATATTGGAATTATAAAATGAGTTTTTATAAGTGTTAAAATGAAGTATAAATGAATTTCATAAGTGAATGAAATTTATAGGTTTATAAATTATGAAGTTATAAAATGAATAGATTTTGTAAAATAAATGATTTATAAGTATTTAACTTATAAATAGGATTTGGCATATGAATGAGATGAATGGAATGGGCTAATAAAAGGATTTTATAAGTTGAAGTTTTTATAGAATATAAATGGAATTTATAAACATTGTTTATAAACTCGAAATCAATTGAATTTGATAAATTAAATATAGAAGTTTATTAAAGGAGATATATTCGCGATTTTGAACAGCGAATCATCCTTTAAAATTAAATTTGGTAATAATAAAGAATTTAGTTGGGAATTATATCCACGATTGGATAGTGGATATTCCTTTAATTAAAGGTGTAGAAATGTTGAATTTGGTATATTCACGATTTTGGATAGTGAATATATTATTAAATAAAAATGGATATTTTTAGGAAGTGATCTTTTAAATGGATAAAATGATTTGAAGGTGTTTTAAAATGTATTAAGGATCGAAACCATAGATTTCAACATTCATTGTTAAAATAGACGTTTTCGAGAAGTAAGGAAATGATGGACTATAACACTGTTATTATAGTAAATGATTTTCGAAAGGAAATGTTTCGTATAGTATTGGGATTTATATATCTATCTTATTTTCGAATTCCTATACTATTGATTTTGGGTTGTCATAACGATGTTTTACGCAACATTCGTTTTGACCCAAATAAAAGATGTTTAAAGAGAATGTTTTCCTTAAAGAATAAAATATATACTTAATTATGATTTAAGTATATATATATTTTCTAAGTGTTGAAAGTATAACTTGAATTGTGAATTACTTATTATTAAATAAGTATATGGAAATGTTTTCCAATATAGAAGTTGAAATGATTTTGAAGATATATATTTTTAAAGATATTTGAAGTGGATATTTGGCAAGTGATTTAATTAATAAAAGATTAATTAAAAGGGTCTAGTAATTGTATATAGTGCTGAATATTTGTTTGTTTGCTTTGATAGTTAAATACCGACTATCAAATTGCCCAAAATTTTTAGTTCCTCGACTTGATGTGGGAGCTATTTAGTCATACACTTAGTACGTAGCCTTCTGTGTAGGCTTGATTATCATTTGTGTTGAGGATGTTGATTCGCATAGTGTGGAGTATTACTCCAATCTATCGAGCTTCCTTCTTGGCCCGAAGGAAAGCAAGTTGAAAGTTGGAAACGTGATAAGTCTATGAGACTTAGTTTCTGTGTGAAGTTGAGAAACGCTTTTGCGTTGTTGAGGCGAAGAGACCGGGATCAGATTTATCTGAAAACCACTTCGGACCAACGTATATGCGACGATTGTACATGTTGCTTGTGATGATATTGATTTTCAGAGTTTCATCATAGGGGACTGCTAGTTGATCATTTGGGGTTAAAATCCCAATATACATCCAATAGCAGTGGTCTCTTTATTATGAAATATCCAATGCGAGGACTATTCGCTACTAATCCTAGGGATTTCCCGACAGGATATGGTAGGAAAGTACCTTCGGTTTGTCCTGTTCCTGGACAACTTGTACGGATGTTTGTCTGACATTGTATTTCTATAGATTACGTACATTGGTTTTTACAAACGTACATCAGCGGCGGCGGAGAAGGCAACTTCTCTTAGCTTAACACCCTCCTTGAGACGTATGAGCTTAAGGGTTTATTTTTGTGGAAGGCAATTAGTAGTCAACGGAAATGGCCGTGTGGCATTCTAAATGATGTGACTGTGCTTTGTGAAAGGTAATCGTTACCTCTAGCCTCATCAACCAGAAATGACCAAAACAGGGTTAGATGCGGCAATGCTAAGTGGGTCATTCCCAAGTAGGATATGATCATCCTCTTCTAGATATATCTTTACACGTTATGACGTCGTGTATCTGGTTATTGTGGTTTGTATGCTATGAGGGCCCTCGGTAAAGGTCGGTAATGACCGGAGGATGACATATTCGGTACCATCTATTTATAGAGGTGGGCCGGTCTTGTGTTGGTAGAGGGCAGATGTTCTGTGCCTCGGTACATTTTTCAAGAGATGTACTGCCGAAAGGTAGTCCCTTCACCTGGTCATTGGTATGGAAATCCAAACCCCACTACGTGTTTGCCATTTTGATTGTATTATCCAATTGAGCTATATGATGGAATTTAATCAATGTAATAATTTCGGCTATGATTAATAGTATTTGTATATAGTAGGCACTACTATAATATAAGAGGATTTGATATGAATGATTTAGTTATCGTAAGGTAAAAACATGTCCGTGTTTATGTGTGGACTTGTCTTACGAGATACTTTTGTTTTGAAAACTAAGAAAAAGTTTGGTAATTTAATAAATTCAGTTGAGTGTTTTTCTCACGCTGGTTTACCAGACTGATCCGGGCGTTCTTCCCTTTCAATGCTCGAGTCAGACCGAGTATATCTACAGGTTACGCTTTGGTGCTTTTGGAGCTTCAGCAGAAGAGCTGGAAATCTTCAATTCGTATACACATATCTGTTTTGATTATTGATTATCCGCCGTGCTTTGTTTGTTGTTGTATATTATCGACAACTGTAAGGACGGGTTATTGTAACTGTCCAAGCTGATAACTATTGATTGATTATTGAACTCTGATTGATGTGTATATATATACAGCTTCTGTTTTGTAAAGATCATTGATATGATATTATATATTTTCCGCTGCGGTGTGAGATTCTGTATTGTTCTGTTGGTTCTATCTTCTCTCTTTCTTCTCTTCTCTTCTTTTCTCTTCTTTTCTTTCTCTTGACTTTCCGTCAGTTTGTGCTTTTTGGGTAGGACATGTGTGGTTTATTGTCGATTTAGAGGGTACGGATTTGCAGGTCGTCACAATAACTTACCTAAATTATACAGAAGTTGAATTTGTAATTGGATAATATACAATATAAAAAGATTTTATAATTAAAATTTGAGTGGTTATAATAAATGTTATACACTTAAATCTTAGTTATAAAAAGATTAACGGAGGTAAATAAAGAGAAAAGGGTAATGGAATAATTTACAAAATAAAATGATGTTAAAGGAACTAAGAATAAATTAAAGCAGTTATAATAAGTGTAAATATACTTCACATATGTGATAAAATATATAAAGAAAAATTAAATTTATTGAGTGCATTATGAGTATAATAGATGGAGATTTTTCAAATCCATGATTTTAGAGATTGTTTATTTAAGATAATTGGATGAAAATATAATGAAATTAGAGATGGTTAAGATTTATTTAACTTATGTAAAATTAATTTTCAATTTAAGTTGAAATTTTCATGGTTTCAAATTTATTATCTATTATTTTAGTTTTTCAAACAACCTTTTGGTTGTCCTTATTTCCCTTATCTTGCTACAGAATAGGGAGGATATTGCTTATACGAGTCTGTTTAGAAATCTTTCTATAATCTTTGGTACTCATTTTTGAATCTGAGCACTGCTTGCCATCCGTAGACCGTCGGTCAAGCGAAAAGGGTGAATTAGATTCTAGAAGATATTTTCGTGCTTGTGTTCTTGATTCTGGAGGATCTTGGGAAGTTTGTCTCCACCTTGTTAAACTTACCTATAACAACAGTTATCAGGTGTAATTTTAATATTCTTGTCATCTTGTCTTAATCCTATTTCATTATATCTTTTTCTGCGTTTTCCCGTACCTCATTCCTTTTCGGGGACGAAAAGTTTTGAGTGGGGGAGAGTGTAACAACCATGTATTTTGTGATTATTTTAATTGTACATTTTAATTGTCTTTATTGAAATTCCTGATTTAAACCCTGTATTTTGTTATGATTTTCAAAGTGTAACGATTTCAAGTATTTTGGTTTCAAAAAAGTTATAACTTTGAAAGTATTATGATTTTTGAAGGTGGATATATGTTTGAAATGGAAATGATAAACTATTTTGATTTGAATATAGTTTTGAAATAAAAATGGTTTTGGTTTCGAAGTATAAACTATTTTGAAAGGAATATAGTTTTGAAATGAAATGATTTGATTTTTCGAAGTATAAACTATTTTGAAATGACCACGGCGTTATAATAACGATTGGTTGTTAAGAGAATGGGATCGGATGTTGTCATACTCTCTGCCAACTCGGAAAATCACTTTAACAAATGTGTACGCGGTGGAGATTCCAGAATGAAGTAGGATGGTGGCAACGTTCTTGAGGTATATTACGTGGACCCGACTCCCGTGAGTTGGCGTAAGGTGGCTAAAACAAGAGCGATCTCGGGCCATGTGAGGTCGTTCCTCCTATCGGACACATTTCTTCGATACTATATTCTTATTTGTGGTTGATTTAATGGCCATCCTCCGAATTTGATTGGGAGTGTGTTCCGAGGTGGGCGTAGTGGCTGCTACGTTACCGCCAGCACGTGTGCGTAATTGGTATATCTACCCTGGCATTGCCTTGTATGCCGTGTCACCTACCATACCGAACTTTACTACGATTTGTTTTACTCTCGTAGCCCATGAGTATTTAGGGCAGCCTCCCGATCTAGAGGTACGCTGATACTTGATGGACTACGGGGACTATTATGTGTTGAGGGCTATATGGGTAACCATTAACGCTATTTAAAAGTAAGTTTATTTTACTGTAGACATTATTATAATAGCGCAATATTACCACATAGTAAATAGTTTAACGGATCCTTAGAGGATGGACGGTCCCAAGCATCCTTTAAGTTACTGATGCATTTTGTTACTGTTCGCTTGAGTTGGTTTGCAGTTCATAAGTATTTATGTCCTGACTCGAGTGTTTTGTGTTTTGCTTACGCTCGGGTCAGACTGAGTGATTCAGCATTCAAGACTCACCTTCGGTGTTAGAGCTTTTCTTGGAGATCCAGCCATCTATTTTGCTTTAAGTATCCAGTGACTCCAGTGATGTATACTGATTTGTACCTGATGTATCTTGTACTCTTCTGTTGTATCTTGTTTAACTCTGATGTATCTTATTTTTATATAGTATCTTCATGAACTACTGTCACTTTTACTTCCGCTGCAATATTATTTACTCTGTGTCTATGATTGTGTGATTATTTATTTACTGCATATGATGAGATTTGCCAAATTTTATTTACAATGCGGTATTTTGAGCAATTCAAGACCGACATATGCGGATGCGAATGGTTTAAAATATCGGGCCGTTACATGTTTCATATGTAATTGAGCAATATACCAATTTACTTGTTGTTTAGGATATTTTTATTAATAGTTTGAAACTTTTATCATTTAAATTTCTCTTGTATAACCTTCAATTACACATTCACATTACATTTTAACTTTTGAATATTTAGGTAAGCTATATATGTTTAGAATGCAATTGAGTATTATACAAATAAATTTTCCTATCTCTACTATTTAAGTTGTTAAATTTCCATTTCTCTTTTAGACTCTCCAATTTTCAAAATTTTGCAAAATTTCAATAATTGAAAATTATCACTTAACATAAAATTTAAGAGTTAAATTTTCAATTTCACTTTAACCATTTTGAAATAAATGTGTGTGTGTGTGTGTATTCTATACATCAAATCATATTCAAGGAATTCAAATCAAACCCGATTTTCAAAACAAAAGTTTAGTGGACTATTAAGTGGTCTCTCCACTTCGAGACTCGAAAATGAATGTCGATGATGCTGCAGTCATCTCCGAAATTATTTTCCAGCGACAATAGAGGAGGGTACTGATTTTCTTCTTTTAAAATTCTTTGAAAACAATTTCCATGCGTAAATACTTTCAAATGATATATTCCAAAACTTTAAAAACCAAACTTTTAAATAGTATCGAAACTAAATTTTCAAATCTTTAATTTAAATTCATTTCATTTTGTAAATCAGATTTATAGACCATGTTTATACATTTCATCTTTTTATATACAACAATAGTCAATGAGTTTAGGAATATAGGCCAAATAATAAACGATAATATAGTATTATCGCTTCAAACAAGCAATTCATTTAAATATAAAATTTCAAAAAATTATACTTATATATAAAAAAATATAACCATACAAAATTTATTTCATTTGCCAAATTTGAAATGTATTAGTTTGCTCCGTTTAAGTGTTTCGGAATTCCCATCGATAGCGTTAGCCAGACGAATCGATCGAAATCCCAGTCCAACCTTAACAACTCAAACAACACAATATAAATATTTTTAATTACAAATGCACTCCCTTACAGGATAATTCAAAAGTGGATTCTAGACCAACGATAGAGGTTAAAATTTAGAGGAACCCTAGTCAAAGTGAATTCTAACTAAGCAAATAGGCTCGAAAGGAAGATAGATAGATCACAAAAGAGAAAAGATGCATAGAATTATATAAATCGCAGGCGACCTTAACTGGGTCAACCGAGACTTAGAGAAGGCGAGAATATCATTAACGAAAATCAGGACAAACCGGTTGAGAACATCATAGAAAACACGATTTAAGAGATCAACGAAGAAGGCAAGAGCATTGATTAATCCAAAAAGGATGACTAACCATTTATAGAAGCCATTCGTTCGGGAGGTAGGACAATTGGTCGAGCTCCAGGAATCGGGTTGATGTGGAATTCAAGTTTCTCGCTTAAATGGGAGGGATGTAACTTCACCAAAACATCAGGATATCCCCTAATTATCAGGATGTAGTCAAGATCCCTAGGCTGAGTATCAAACATAAGGTATAACTGCCTGCATAACCGAAGGCATTCGACATTCGATCATAAAAGATTTTTCCCGGGTCGTCTACCAGAAAACGGTTTGGGTTTTGCAAGGAATAATAGCATCGTAAATCGAGGACATAGAAATCTTCGATGAATCAACGCTTATTATATAGGAGTTTCACCCCTTTATCAAACCAAATCAAGGTTCGTAGGACAGAAAATGAAGCTAGGGGATGCTCCAGTATCAAGAAGAATACGAACAGGAAAATACACGAATGGATTTCAGAACAAAATGGAAAGTTCCAAAAATTCAAAGGAAACCCGAGTCGAAGAGGAAGGAACTCAAGCTTGAATGAAGGTGATTCTGTAATTAAATTTACTCTATATGTTAAGTTTTGCCTAAACTACGGCTTTGATACCACTTGTAACGACCCGGTATTTAGAACCGTTCAAATCGACAATCATCCACTCATGTCAGACTTGAATTGCTCAAAACAACATATTGTTAATTTATAATTGGCAGAAATTTGCATGTACAGTAAATAAATCAATCACAGAATCACAGACACAGAGTATTACAACAATAAGCAGCAGAATAGATAAATAGTAGTTCATGAAGCTACTATAAAACATCGGAGTCTGAAACAAAATTACAACAGAATCTCAAATACAAATGAATCTCTAATGCATAAGTAACTGACAAGTCTGAACATAAATGACTGGAATAAATCGAAATAACTGAAAGCTGCATAGATAGATCTTCAAAAAAAGCTCCAATCTCCAATGGTGAGTCTCAAATGCTGTGACACTCAGTCTTACCCGAGCATAAAGCAAAATACAAAGCACCCAAGTCAGGATTTACATTCTTATAATAGTAAATTCAACTCAAGTGAAATGTCAACTGAAATACAAGTAACTTAAAGGATGCTTGAGATTTCCATCCCCTAAGGATCCGTGGAACTATCCACTATGTAGTAATATATGCTATTATAATATGTCTATAGTAAAGTAAACTATTAAAATAGCGTCAAGGCGTTACACATATCCTCCTTAACACATTTTATATATTCCCGCAGTCTATGCAATGTCGTATGCTCTACCAAACCGGTGATTTACCTAAAGGACACCCCATAGGTACGGTACAAAACAAACTCGTAGAAGGTGTGATACGGCATTTGACAAGGCATACGAGGCAATGCCAGGGTAGAAATACTGTTTGCACTCTTGGACTTGTGGTAACACATAGCAGCTACTACCGCCTACCTCAAGACACGCTCCTAAATCAAAGGTGCACCCAATCGAAGCACAAATGCAATAGAATGGTATTGAAAAAATATGCTCGATAGGGGGAATGACCCCACTTGGCCCGACATAGCTCTTGTTTTAGCCACATCAAGAAGACTCATGGGAGTCAGGGCTGCATTAATACCTCGTACCGAATCGTACACCAAACCATCCTACTTTATTCTGGAATCACCACCATGTACACAGTTGTTAAAGTGGTTTTCAGTATTGGCAGAGAGTATGACAATAACTGATCCCGGTCTCTTTAACAACCAAATACTTATTTCACACCGTAGTCATTTCATTTCAAATTGTTCATACTTCGTATCAAAATATCATATTCATTTCAAAACCATATCAATTCGATATCATTATTCACTTTAAATAATATTCATTTTCAGAATCATAATACTTTCGAAATCATAACACTTTTGAAATCATAACACTTTTGAAATCATAACAGTTTTGAAATCATAACACCTTTTCAATCATAACACTTTTGAGATCGAAACACTTTTGAAATCATAACACTTTCCCAACTTAAACGTTTAGATATTGAAAATAATATATATATTATAAATCAAAATAGTTTATATATTAAAATAATTTATATATAAAAATAACCGTAAATTAAAAATAGTTTATATTTATTTAAAGAGATTATACTAAAATAGTTTCAAAGTTAGAACCGTTTCATCAAATTCCACAAATCGATTCAAATCAACTTAAATTCCAATATTCAGTGTAAATCAATCCTGGTTCTACACTTACAATTTAAAAAATTAAAGATTTAATTCAAATTCCCAATAAACCATTTAAATTTTTATCGATTTCGAATCCAGATTTGAACTATCATTTCAAGTCCAATAAGATTCAAAGTTAAATATTCAAACATTTTCAATATAAGTTTCATTTATATTTCAACAATTAACTTTAATGTTATTCAAATTGGAAAATATTCACTAAATCATTTTAATAACAGTTAAATAAAATCTCTAGTTACACCTTTAAATCAATTAAATATTCTGTTTCAATCTTAATTAAATCTAAAATATTCATTTACTCACCTTTAATCAAAATCAAGTTATCAATTTATAAAATAATATTTTAAAAAAATATCAAATTAATAGGTTTCAAATTAATTTCTATTTAAATATGATTCTTAAACAAATTGAGTTACAAATCAATGTCAATTTATCTATCCAATCTTAATTTATTAAAGTTACTACAAAATCCATTTTAAAAAATATTATTATAAATTTAATCGAATATTTTAAACTTATTATATATATAAAGTAAATTAAATTTTACTCAATTAAATCTTTTTTTAAATCTTATTTTGTACATATTTGAAAATAATAAAAATTAAGTAAAAATTAAGTAATTTATATTTTCAAAACTAACTTATAATTTAAAATTTCCAAACGCATAATTTAAACTCTAAATTTTACAAAATAAAATATCTTTACATTATATTGGATAAATACTATTAAAATCCATATATTTCCTTCCATTACTCTAAAAATCATTTTTCAAAATAGACCAATGGTGTTTGTGTATAATTTTTTATTCTATAGTCAATTGACATGATATTTATCATTTCAGTCTGCAATTTAAATTTAATATTTACAGGTATATATCGTTTCAACCCGTAAACCCAAAATTTAAAAATCAATGAAAATCGCTTGGGTTTCTCATTTCAACCCATAACGATTTTCCACTTATCTATAATACCGTTCGGGTATGTATCATTTCAACCTATAGGGACTTCTAAACTAATAGGGAACTTGCAAAGTGAGAACAAATATGATAATAATATAAATAGCATAATATATCGATTAATAAGCATATATCATAATTAACAATTTAACTATATACGACAGGTTATGCGGTTAATATTGTCATTTAACATCGGTGAACAAATGCAAATAATAACAGATCATATTTAACAATTAAATAACTAACCAATTTAAATTTAACAACATATTTCAATCGTCATTTCAATGTGAATTAAATTTATTGAATATAAGAATGTTAATCGTGAGTGATTGCTCATCTTTTGAGGCTAGATAAATTTGATGGTGATGAGATTGACACGGACACGCACATAGATATGGACATGAGGAAAGCAAATCAAAAGCTGCTGAGATTTCCGAACAGCTACGCACAAGACAAAAAACTGAATAGCTACCAGCTTGATAGCTTGTACTCGAATTTGATGAAATAATACACACACACACACACATATATTTAGATCAAAAATTTACCCGAATATTAAAAATAAAAACTTAATATTTTTAAGAACCAATATTCAATTAACTATAATTTAAAATAAAATCTCTCTATATATACAAATCAATATTTATAAAATCCATACATTTCTCTCATAATTTCTTTAAATACATTTCTATACATTAACCTTATTAACTATATTATATATGTATATACACACACCATATTATATATGTATATATATACCTTTCAAAATATTAACATTTACATAAACTAAACATATTATATACATTTAAAAAAAATTCCTTTTAAATGCAAGCCAATATATGAATTCAGAGATACATATATATTATATATTGCCAAATCATTACTTAGATTTAAACATATATTTTAAATAACATGTCTATATATTTTAATTTACTTTAAAATCCAAAAATACAATGAAATCAATATATATTTACACATAAAGGAAAGCTACAGTCTACTGCAAAAAGAAGAAGAAAGCTACAGAGGAGGGCATACGGCTGGAGATGGTAGCAAGGCAGTGCACAAGTGGAGATTGGCTGGAAGTCGAGGTAGATGCGTAGGGCTACAGCAGTGGTCGGAGGGGAGTATGGCTTCGACAAGGATGGTGGTGATACAGATGGCGACTATGGTTGTCTTCGACATGGTGCAGATCTTGGGTTGCTAAGGGAGGAATGAGTTATCTGCGTGGTTTTGACGTGGGGCTATCGTGGTTAGAATGCCGGTGACATGGGTGGAGGTAGCTGTTTTGGTTGTGGGGCTTTGGATCTGCCGTGCTCAACACTGGAGTGGCGGTGTCGACAGGACGTTTTGAGTGGCAGGCCACTATGGCCGGGTTGAGGATGTACAGAGGCAGGTGGGGTGAGGCTTTGTGAGATAGAAAGGTGGCTGATGGACGTGGTAGCTTTTTTTATATAAAGGAGGGGTTCAGTTGAGATGAGCCATAAGGTGATGGAAATAGAATGGTGGAGATAGGTGGTGGAGGGGTCTGGCCGCACGTGAGGCTGGCGTTTGGTGGAGCAGGGTGGAGTGGAGACTACGTGGTGATGGTGCAGAACAGTAGGAGTTAGGTGGAAATGGAGGAAGCGAGTAGAAGAAGAAGATTGATGGGTTTTCTGAAATAAGGGAGCAGTAGAGTTATAATATATATATATATACACACACACATATATACACGCGACTTATTATATTCTTCACTTTTTTTGAACAGGAATATGAGGCAGTCACCATATTTTATGTTATATATAACTTTTATTATATACGGTAGCAAGAATAGGAATAGTATATTATTATTATTATTATTATTTTGGAAATGAAGGGACGAGCAAGGCAGGCTGTGAGGAATTTAGTTGAATAGGTTGATGAATAGATGATATACGAACATTTTATTTTCTTTTTATATTATATATATATATATATATCTATCTAAAGGATGAACAGAAGCAAGGTAGAGAAATAGGCAGAGAAAACGTGCCACAATAAACATAAAGCAATGGGAAAAGTGAAGGTGAAGTGATAATTCTGGAAATATTATAAGGCTGCCAAATTTCTCACGGTGGTCAATTGAAAGGACATATGGACCTAAAAGGCTCAAATACGTAACCGATACGTTTAACTGTTTTGCCGGTTTTGCTGCGTGCCGGACATCGAAATTGACAAATGAATATACTACAGAGATTAGCACGACGAGACGATCAGAATGGTATACAGATATCGACGATATGACCATCCTATCAAAAGTCGATATTTGCTGCCAAAACTGCTGCAGATTCGTCGAAAATAAGATAAACGAGGCTAGAATAGACCAAATTCAATGTAACAAAATATGACGTCTCACTCGGAACATGATTTTCATTTTTATTATGTAAAAATATTCAGATTTCGAAAATATTTTATTTTCACTAAATTAGCTCATCTAAAACTGAAAGTTACACAACAAAATTTGCTTTCATATTTTTCAATAAAATTTTACCAGTTGCTATGTTAAAATAGACGTATTCCAATTATTAAATTTCTATTGCAAAATTTTATAATTTAATTTCATGAAAAATTTCAATTAATTACATTATATAATCATTAAAATATACGGGTTTTTACATGCTATATTAAAATGTAGCTCGGTACCTAACGCCTGCTGTATGCTCTTCCAAAATCCACTAGTGAACAACGGGTCATGGTCGCTCATAATGCTCCTCGGCATACCATGAAATCGTACAATCCATTTCACATACAACTCGACCAGGCTAGCTACCGTTCTACTTGACATGATGGGCATAAATCGAGCGCTCTTGGTCAACTAATCTACTATGACCCAAATGTTGTCGCACCCTGCTCGATTCCTTAGCAGTCCATCTATAAAATCCCTCGATATCCATTCCCACATCTACTCGGGAAATTTAATTGGTTACAAAAGACTAGCTGGTTTCTTTTGTTATGACTTTAATAACTGGCAATTCATACACTTCGACATGAATGCCCCGACGTCCTTCTTCATCCCTTCCCAATAATTTGCCTGTCTTATATCACAGTACATCTCATCACCTTCTGGGATATATGGTCAACTTGGAATAGTGGCACTTTCTAAGCACCTTATCTCTTAATCCGTCAACATTGAGAACAACTTCTTCCATTCTTATGAAGCCAACCATCTCCGTTAAGTCTGTACTGTCTCATTTCCTCAAACTCTACTCCCGCTTTAATATTGAAAATGATCTCAGCTATCTACATCATGCTCTTGACTACTACCAATCCGCTCTATAAGAATAGATCTGATGGTCAAGCTTCCTTACATCTTTAGTTCTAATTCACAATGAGGTTTGAAGTCATTACTAACAATATACTCCAACTATTTCCACTGTAGGAATGTTGCACCCAAACTGGCATGTCTTTTGCTTAATGCATTGGCGACTGCATCCCCTTACCAGCTATATAGGAATGCCAAAGTCATAGGAGGATAAAAATTCCAACCATCACTGCTGTCGAAGGTTGAGATTCTTCTAAGAGAAAAGGTACTTCAAGGATTTGTGGTTCGTGAACAGCTCAAACCACTCCTCTAAGAAGTAATGCCTCCAAAATTTTAAAGTAAATATTATCACCGCCCACTCTAAATCATGAGTCGGATACTTCCTCTCATGCTGCTTTAGCTGTCAACCCACGTAGAGGACAACCTTTCCCTTCTGCATCAATACCGCACCCAATCCAGTATCACATGCATTTGTATATACTGTCAGCTCCTCTTTCCTGCTTGGAATACAGTTGCGCTCATCAACCACTCCTCTAGACACACAAATGCCTGCTCACATCTAGTATCCTAAGTAAAGTCTGATTTTTCTTTATCAAATTGGTCAACGGCTCCCTTAAGATGTCCTTGACAAAGCGTCTATAATATCTCTCCAGTCCTAAGAAACTCCTCACATTAGTAGCATTATTTGGTTGGCTCTAATTATAAGTTGCTGCTACCTTAGCAAGATTTACTATGATACTCTGTTCGAAGATGACGTGACCCAAGAATCTCACTTTCCTTCTCCTGAAGTGACGCCGTTCAATTTATGCTTCTGCAACACTTCAAGCACGATCCTCAAGTGCACCTTGTGTTCTTATTCTGTCCTAGAATAGACTAGGATGTCATATACGAATACAAGTACAAACTTATTGAGTAGATCTCTAAAGACACGATTCATGAGATCAACAAACTATGTTGGATTATTGATTAGCCCGAAAGGCATAACCAACCACTCATAGAAACCATGTAGCGTGCAAAACACGATAATCAACATAATCTCCTTTACTACTATCAACTGGTGAAATCCCCTCGCCAAATCTAATTAAGAGAACACCATCGCAACATGGAGGTGATTGAAAAAGTCATCAATATATTGGAGTGGGTACTTATTCTTCCTCGTCACTTTTATTTGGCTCACGGTAATCAACACATAATCTAAGAGAGCCGCCTGCCTTAGTGGTGAATACTACTGGTGCACTCCACTTAGATATACTCCTACGAATGAACCCTTTTCTTAACAGGTCATCCACTTGAACCTCCAACTCCTGCTCTCTAGGTGCCATGCGCCTCAATGGCATAACTATAGGGCTAGCATTCTTCGTCAAGTCTATACAAAACTCGATATCTCTATGCAATGGTAATCCGATCACCTCCTCAAGTATGTTCAAAACGATAGGCACAGATGATAATTCATCCAGTTGAATCTCGAGTGAATATAAAAGGCTAATCATAACCCTATCCTCTGATAGGCAGCTAATCACTACCGTCCGCCCTTTCACTGCCCTAATTTTCACCAACACCTTCTTGCAATCTATGACTATCACACACTTTCTTAGCTATTCCATTCCCAATACAATCCCGAACCCAACGAAATTCAGAATAAAACAATCACAGATAAAAAGCATTTATTACTCGATAAGACCAAACCATGACAAACCATACACTAGCTTATGGAGTCTCCAACGAGGTTTGTCAAAATCAATGGTTAGTCAACTATTTCAGGTTTCAATCCTAGCATATACTAGGTCACTAGATATAAAGGAACGTGAGGCCCCGATATTGAATAAAATACATATCAGAACATCATAAAGGGAAAGTATACCTTGATTGACAAACTAGCTTTGTTCTAAATCTAACTTTTACATGAACATATGCATAAAAATGATGGAAATTTTAGCAAGTGAATAAGTGTTAATAGTTTATAATTTCTGGTCATAAGCATATGTGGGTAAGTGTTAAAGTTCGAAAACCATTTTAGATCCAAAATCATGTAAAACCAATCATTTTAACTATATAAACAAGTATAGATGAGTGAAGGGTCGAGAACCATTCGCCACATACCTAAAATACCAATTTTCTTCCTTAGATCTAAAGTGGATTACAAGGAAAGAAGGTCCCAATCAATAGAAATGATAATCTCTAGGTTTCATATGTTAATATCCTTTCTAATCAACGATTTAGCTGTGATTAGTAAGGAAAAGATGTGGTTTTTGATGAAATTAGGGTTAATGGAGGCTTAGATCTATTTTAGGGAAGAAGAAAATGAATTAGGTTAGTTACAACAGCCTCCTATTAGCATAAATTTCGTATTGGATTAGTGGACCAAAACATGGGCTTAGTTAGTTACCCGCTAAAACTAGCCAGCAACAGTCAAAATGTAAAACTGCCATAAATTTCAAACGACAAGTCTGTTTCTCTATTATGACCATTATGCCGAATGGGAAACATCATCCTAAAGCTATGGAAGTGGTTTGAGATTCTCATTCAACTCCCTTCAAAAGTTATAGTGCATATAAGATTATCAGGGTCAAAATTGTTGCATGGAGATTCAGAAAAAAATCATAGATGTGAAAAATATCCCTAAGAATTACTTTCCAAAATCTTAGAGTCATACGACCTCATATGAATAAAATAAAATAAAAATATTTCATGATCCTCCGATACGTAAAATGCGGGTTGTTACACTCTTTCCCTCTTTAGGAATTTCGTCCTTGAAATCCCTAAACAACATAGAATATCAATCATAACTACCTTGCAAGCCTAACAATCATGTACATCATCAAACATGTCAAACTTGCAACTGTGCAATCAATAGTGTAGGTAAACCTTTCCTACCATGGATGATACTAAACTATAGTATATGATATTGAAAGTGAAAGTAAAATGCGATAGCCAATAGGCATTACCATGTGAAGAGCTCTGGGTGTGTGGCCATCATACTCCTCGGTTTTCCATGTGCAATTTCCTTCACTTTCGCCCTGCTGAACATTCACTAACTCCACCGACTTCCTCCTAAGCAGTTTCGTATCGCATATGATAATACAACTGGGACACAAGGTCTCAACGCTTCTGGCTCAATCTCGATATCATCAAGCTGATCCTGATGCAATAGTTATGCCTGAGCCGTGCATAAATTTCTGTAGATGGAAGACGTGGAAGATATTATGCACCCTCGCCATTCTTTAAGGTAACAACTCTATAAGAAGGGCTCCCAATCCTCTCTAATATCAAAAAAGGACCAATAAATCTCGGTGCCAACTTTCCTCTACTACCGAACCGAATAACATTCTTCAAAGGAGAAATATTCATGAATACCATATCTGTAACATCCCATATTTGGAGGCCAAAAGCTAAGCGCTACAGATGCTGCAGTCATCCATAGTACTAACTTCTGGTATCAAAATACGATAATGTTAATGGTATCCATAATAACAGAAGCACTTGTATATGAATACAATCACAGATTTCCAAAAGCAACAATATACTGATTACATTTCAAAACAAATTCATATCCAAGTTACATGATCCCACATCCTTTCCTAAGCAATGATTAAATATATCAATTACAAAATATGCTAAGAGCGACATATGATGATGCCCCCTTGGTTGACCAGAGTCAATATAGTCATATCTGACTTAATATGCACACAATAAAAATAAACAGAATAAACTGTAACTCCTATTTAGCTATCCGTCCGCTAACTGCTCGTCTCTAGAAGCTTTATTTGCCAAATTTATAAAACCTGAAAACCTTAACCCTCTGCCTACTTAAATCAATTTTGAGCACCCGATAGTTTAAGGGGAAACAAAAACTTCGAGTCAGACCTAAAGCTAGTGTGAATAATACTGTTACATCTCAATTTAATGATTTTAAGTGAGACCACACTGCTTAATGGAACGGGTTTCCCCTTACCAATATCCTCTTCAAAACATATATTTTGCAAACCTTTTTCTGCAACCAAACTAGTTAATCAAACTGATTATAACAACAATAATAGTAATAGCAATGTCCATTATGCTACAAAATAGGTAACTAATGGACTATCTGTCCATAATTAATAAATGCACTATCCGTCCGCAAACTGGACCGACTGCCTGCAAATTGGACTAATTATCTGAATCAAAATGGACAGTCTGTCCGAATCAATTTTTTAGGGTTAACTACCCTTCACCATTTTCCTTGAAAACCTTTTCAAAATGATTTAACCTTTTAATCATACTTATATAGGGAAAATATATCTTAGTTTTACTCGAAGTTATTTTTGCCATGATATATATATGTGTGTGTGTGTGTGTGTGTGTGTGTGTGTGTGTACTTTGCTCAAAATAATGTTGATGAATTTTAATGAGGATTGGCTATCCTTCCAATACAAGTTAAAACCCTTTTTAACTTGAAAACACCTAGGTTATGTTGCCTAATTAATATATTCAAAACCTTTGTTTAAAACCTATAATTAAGCCCTTCAAAACCCTTTCGAAATCTTCCTTTTGAAAGAATAAAAACCCTTCCCTTCGTAAGCTTTTAGAACATTTGACATCCTTCTTTAAAACCTTTAAATATTTCCTTTTGAAAACATAGGAAAAACCTTTCCTTTTAACCCTTTCGAAACCCCTGGGGAACCACCCCTTCAAAACCATTCATTAAACCTTTCGAAAGCATCAAAATTCAATCGAAAGCTAAGTGAGTCGTAAGCCCATTTCTTTAAATCCATTAAACCCATTCGAAAGCTAATTGAGTCGAAAGCCATTTAGTCGAAAGCAAGCAGGCACATTTTTAATTTAAAAGCAAAGTGGTGCTTTGATCCCTTTGGAACCCATGGGTTCGACCTCGTGTCTTTCGCCTTCTATCCAATTTTCTACGTACCTGTATATTGATACCATGCATATTGGTTCCGATGGTGTTGAAGGGGGAGGGACTTAGACGATTGCCAACCAAGGCGGAAGCAGGTGCTGAAAGCAACAAAACAGTAAAAAGAATGTAGCAAATAGCTCTTTTCACCTAACCTGCTTTACGTGTCAAATCTTAATTGGTTTCTTCTTTTCTTTACCACTAAAAAGAACTACAATTTTCAGAACTAACTATTTGGATTATTTGTAAAATGTCCTTCTCCTTTTATAACCATATAAAACATTTAAGTCCTATACCTTAAATAATTTTATATATTCATCAAAATGCTTTGGAAAATTCTACAAAAATTCCAAAAAAAATCTCTTTTAATATGTTTTCCAACACATAAAAATTTCGGACCCAAACCTTTTATTATTTAACTGTAAATAATCTATAACCCAATTTAACATTTTCTTTACTAGAAAATTTTAAACAAGTTCCACAAAAATTCAAAAACTTTTGAAAATTGAAACCCTTTTCCATAATAATATTTCTAGTCTATACAAAAATTCGTAAGGCATTTGGATATCATTCGATAGGGTTTTCACCTTAAAACATATCATAAAATCAATATGAACATACATAAATCATCAACATGTATATATAATCATTCCATGATTCAAAAACATGGCAATCATTGCAAATACGATTGGCTTTCATCTAAAAACTGAAAACAAAAGAAATATGAGATGAAAATATTATTCATTTTAGCTTTAGAGATTAAAGAGATTTAGATATGAATGGATTCGATTTGAATTAGCTTCCTCCTTAGCATTTCTTACCCTTCTTCCCTTTTCTCTTGTTAATTGTGGCCGACCTCTTGTTTTGAAAATTTATAAAATGAAATGAATGTGCATAGGAGAATGCACGACCAAGTTTAAAAAAAATATGAATGGCCTCTTTTCTATTTTATCCCTCCTCTATTTCTTGTTAACTACTATTTTAATTCATTAGTTAAAGGCACGGCTACCCCTTGATTAAATCAATTCTCAATCCCTTAATTAACACATTATTTTATTTTATTTAGCTATTTAAATATCATAAATAATATTACCAAAATTCTAGGGTGTTGCAGACTCCTCTCCTTAAAAAATTTCATCCTTGAAATTATGATAAGGTACACAACACATCAATCAAAGAGGTGAAACATACCATCAAACAAGTCAGGATAAGTATCTCTAATCCTGCTCTCAACCTCCCAAGTACAGTCCCTATCACTGTCGCTTCACATGAATTTGACTAATCTGAATGTCTTAGTTCTAAGCCTTTTCTCATCTCTTGCAATTATGCAAATTTCTTCCTCGCTATAGTCAAGTCTGGTTCTACGACTAAGTTATTTGGCGCAGTCGATGGAATAGCGGTCTCCGGGTCTCTAACATACTTTCTAAGATGAGAAACATAGAAAACATCATGGACTCATGCCAAACTTCTTTGTAACTCAACTCTATATGCGATTTTTCCGATCCTCTCAATAATATGAAAAGGTCCAATGAATCTCGGTGCTAACTTTTTTGATTTTCTAAATCTAATCACACCCTTCATCGGCGACTCTTTGATGAAAACTTGGTCTCCAACTAAGAACTCTAAATCTTTTTGTCTCTTATCTTCATAAGTCTTCTACCTAGACCGAGCTTCCTTCATTCTAGGTCGAATGACCCCAATCTTTTCTACAGTTTCTTCGATCAAATCTGGACCAAGAACTAACCTATCTCCAAGTCTCCAACTAACATATGGGAGATTGGCATGGACTTTCACATAAAGCTTCAAAGGGTGCCATCCCAATATTAGTCTGATAACTGCTATTATACGAAAACTCAACTAAATGTAGATGGTCTTTCCATGATCCCCCGAAATCTAGAACACAAGATCATGACAAATCTTCCAAGATTTTGTTAACTCTTTTCTGTTTTCCCATCTGTCTACGGTTGCTAAGCGGTACTCATCTTGGGCTTGGTTCTCAAAACTTCCTGTAGACCCTTCCAAAACTCGCTAGTAAATAAGAAATCTCTATCACTTACTATACTACTAGAAATTTATTTAAAGACGAATTTTCATATCGGCTTAGAAAATCGTCGAAAAATTTATAATAAAAATTACCGTAAGCGCACGGCGTATAATTATTAGTAGGTGGCGAGTATGGGTTGATCCACAAGGAATTGTTAGGTTTTAAATTTCTATTCAATCAAATTACACCAAAGTCGAGAGAATGTTTTAAATACAAAAAAATGAAAAACTAACACTACAAAAGTGAATGAAAACTATGAGAATAAAATGAAAATTTAGAGATAATTCCACTCTCTAGATCATATAGTTGAACAAAATATGAAATTATGATCACTCTTTTTTTATCATAAGTGAATTTAAATGATGTGCTTATCATAAGTATGACACATTTACGCTATTAATTAGCCCAATATAAACCATTAAACTATAACACAACCTTTAAATCACTTTTAATTCTCATGAAAAATGACAACAAGTTGAAAGTAAAATCTATTTTAAGCATGGTCTATTAACTATTAATTAGAAATATAGACCATCATATTTTGGTTTCAACATCAACTTCATTACCATAATCTTATGTAGATGAAGAGGTAATTTGTGTTTAATGATTGTTTAAGCATAACCTATTTGGTGTCAACAATATGGGCTATCGAATTCAAAGAAAAAACAACAAGTTAAAGCACTTCAAGCAGTGTCATTAAGCATAAAAAAAGAGCAATAATTATCAAACTATTGAAGTTACATGATTAGAGAGCTTCATTACCTCTAAATTGAAGGGGTTTAGCCTCTCATTTTTGTTATCATATCAATAATTGTGGCATGCAACATGAAATAAAAACAAAAGGAAAAAAATAAAACTATTCTATTTGCATGAATAAATGAAACTACAATACTAGCATTAAAGGAAATGAGCATGTAATTAAATGAAATAATAACTAACATTGCATAAAAAGGAAAATTACATAAGATAAAAATGGCTAAATAGCCATGAAAAGAGAAAGAGAGCTTTCTTTTATTTTTAATCTAAGCTAAAACTAACTAAGAGGAAGAGAGCCCAAAAAAAAAGAGACTAAATACACGAAGATAAGGGGTATTTATACATGTTTGGAAACCCTAATTCATTATTTTGGGAACTATCCAAACTACCCTTTTAGGAAGTGTGGAGGCTAAGTAATCATTAGCATAAAGTAATCATCCAATTAAGTGTGCATGAAGATTTAATTGCCATTTACATGTGGATTAGCTCTAATTTGTACATTAAGATAAGTGGGTAGGCGGGGTCCATTATCATGCCTTTGAATAATTTCCATCTTTATTCCTTTATCTTCACTCTTATGCGTGCATATATCTTCATGAAACCACTTGTATATGAAGCCAAATTCCTACAAAATAGTAGAGAAATTTTCAATTAAATTATTATATGCATAAAAATGGCCATTTTACCCCAATACGAAGATGAACATGTTGAAGATTTAAAAATAATTTGAATTTTGGTTTAAACATGTTAAAATACCCGATATGATCATTTATTTAATTTAAATAGATTAAATATGATGGTAAAAATATGCACATTTACGTGCACATCAAATACTCAAATACCCCTATACTTATCTTTTTATTCGTCCTTGAATAAAGAAAAACTAAGATAAATCCATTTTCGTAGGAAGCACGATCGCACTGTGTAACATCCCGCCTTATTGTACGTTTAAGCAGACACACATGTCGACTCAAACCATACAGAAGGGTGGATTGTTATTGGGGCGAATAAGAAAAATCAGGGAAAAAAATAAAACAGAATCTCGCAGCGTAATGACAAAATATAATAATCAAATAACAGTTCATGAAGTTGCTTTACAAAAACATTTGATTATACTTATACAATACAGATCAGAGTTATACATACCAGAAAATAATAAATAATGCAGCGGAATACATGACGCAGCGAAATATAATAAATAATAATACAATCTTCGTCTTTTTCCTGCAGCAATAAGGTCTTCAAATCTTAAAATGCTCAGGCTGACCCGAGCGAATTGAAAAGACAAAACACTCGAGTCAGAACTAAAAGATCTTATGTAAGTTAAATCAACGGTAAAATATGAATGGAACGGCGTTAAAGATGTTACGGGGTTTGACATCTCCTATCTAGTGTCTAACGTGAGTGCAGTAACTTAAGAGATGCTCGGGATTCACATCTCCTAAGGATCCGTTAAACTATCTACTATGCAGCAATATACACTATTATAATAATGTCTAAAGTAAAATAAACTTACTTAAAAATAGCGTTAATGCTTTACATTTTCCACCTTAACACATATATAGTCCCAGTAGTCTACTAGAATCATAGTCCCTCCTTATCGGGAAGCCACCAGAGGATACTCCATAGGCTACGGCCCAAAACCAAAATCGTATAAGGCGCTCTAGGGTAGGTGACATGCCATAACTTGGCAATGTCAGGGTGATATACCAATTACGCATTCGGAATGGTGATAATGCATAGCAGCCACTACCGACCACCTCGAGCCGCACTCCCAAAATGAAAGATGCACACAACCAATCACGAAGTAATAGAATGGTACCGAAGAAGTGTGTCTGATAAGAGGAGCTACCTCATTGGTCTGGATTCGCTCCTATTGTAGCCACCTTATGCCAACTCACGGGAGTCGGGTCCTTGTATATACCTCAGTAGAACGTCATCACCATCCTACTTCATTCTGGAATCTCCACTGCATACACGTTTGTTGAAGTGGTTTTCAATATCGATAGAGTGTACGCCCATATCCGATCCCGGCCTCTTTAACAACCAACCGTTATGATAACACCGCGATCATTTCGAAATAGTTTATGCTTCAAAACTAAAATATCATTGTCATTTCAAAACCATATCAATACGATATCATTTCTATTTCAAAACCAAATACGATCTCATTTCCATTTCAAATATATCCATATTCAGAATCATAGAATTTTCAAGGTTATAAACTTTCAAAACCAAACACTTGAAAATATAACATTTTCAAAACATAATACTTTGAAATTCATAGCTTCGAAACCATAACTTTCACCACTTTAACAGTTTAGATATTAAAATTGTATATATAATAAAATAGTTTTAAATTTAAAATTACTTTATAAAAAAATAATTTCCTCAACTTCACAAATTGATTCAAATCATTGAATCCAAAAATTCAATTTATATCAAATCTCAATTCATAAATTTCAACTCAATTCAGTTTCCAATAAACCATTTCAATTTATATCGATTTCAAATAAAGATTTGAACCTCAAGTAAACCATTTCAATATCCATATATTTCAAAACTTTAAATATTCCACCCTTTCAAAACTGTAACATCCTGCCGTTTTGTACGCTTTAAATCAATGATAAACCACACACGTCAGACTCAAACCATACAGAAGGGTGGATTTTTATCGGGGTAAATAAGAAAACAGAGAAAGAAATGAAACAAAATAGAATGTCACAGCGGAATGACAACATATAATAATCAAATAACAGTTCATGAAGCTGTTTTACAAAGCATTTGATTATACTTATACAACGCAGAATCAGAGTACACATACCAGAGAATAATAATTACAATGCAGTGGATTAGTATGAATGTAGTGGAATAATATAGTATATAATAATAGTAATATTTGTCTTCGTCCTCCAAGATAAAGTCTTCAATCCTGAAATGCTCAGACTGACCCGAGCGAATTGAAAAGACAAAACACTCGAGTCAGAACTAAAAGATCTTATGTGAGTTAAATCAATAGGAATACATATGAGTGGAGCGGCGTAAGAGATGTTTATAGCATTTGACATCTCTTATCCAGTGTCAAACGTGAGTGCAGTGACTTAAGAGATGCTCGGGATTTACATCTTCTAAGGATCTGTTAAATTATTTACTAGGTAGTAATATTTCTCTATTATAATAATGTCTAATAGTAAAATAAATTTACTTTTTAATAGCTTTAAGTGGTTACCCATATAGCCCTTACCACGTAATAGTCCCAGTAGTCCATCCAGTATCAGCGCATCTCCAGATCGGGAGACTACTTTAAATACTCCATAGGCTACGGGTGAAAACCAAACTCGTACGAGGCGCGCTAAGGTAGGTGACATGGCACTATTAGGCAATGCAGGGGTAGATATACCAATTACGCTTCTGGACCGGTGGTAACGCGTAGCAGCTACTACCGCCCACCTCGAGCCACACCCCCAAAATCAAAAGGGCCCAAATCAATCACAAAGTAATAGAATGGTATTGAAGGAGTGTGTCCGATAAAAGGTGCTACCTTCGTAGCCCGTCAATCGCTCATGGTTTACCCACCTTATGCCAACTCACGGGAGTCGGGTCCACGTATATACCAAAATGGAAACCCCGCCACCATCTTACTTCATTTTCGAATCTCCACCGCGTACACGGTCGTTAAAGTGGTTTTCGGAGTTGGCAGAGAGGATGCCAACTTCCGATCCTGGTCTCTTTGACAACCAAACGTTATTATAACACCGCGGTCATTTTTAAAATAACTTATACTTTAAAACCAAGTATCATTGCCCTTTTAAAACCAAATCAATACGATATCATTTTTATTTCAAATATATCCTTTTCAAAAATCATAGCACTTTCGAAGTTATATACTTCGAAACCAAAACACTTTAAATTATAACCCTTTCAAATCATAATATTTTGAAACTTGTAACTTTGAAACATGCTTCCACCACTTAAACGGTTTAAATATTAAAATACTTTTTATATAATAAATATCTTCTTCAATTTCACAAATCCACTCCAAAACAAATTGGATTCCAAAAATTTTGATTTAACCAAATCACAAATAATAAATTTCAATTCAATTTAGCTTCCAATTAAACCATTTCAAATTATATTGATTTCAGAACCGATTGATCCACAAAATAAACCTTTCAAATTCAGTATATTTCAGGCTTTAAGTATTCAACAA
Source organism: Allium cepa (assembly GCA_030765085.1). Classification (NCBI taxonomy): domain Eukaryota; kingdom Viridiplantae; phylum Streptophyta; class Magnoliopsida; order Asparagales; family Amaryllidaceae; genus Allium; species Allium cepa. The sequence continues at coordinate 52,992,143 of CM060935.1, read as the reverse complement.
TTTCAAAACTAAGTTTGATAATTACAATTCAGCAATTCAATTTCCTATTATTTAGTTTCGAAATATTTACTTAATAAATCCATTATCATTTAAATAAGTCCCAAATTACAAATAACTAAAAATTTCCTATAATTTATTTATACTTGAAATACTCATTTAATTCACCTTAACCCGAAATCAAGCTATAAAAATCATACCTTTCAAAATTTCCAATTTAATAAATTTCACATCAAACTTATTTGAGTTTAATTCTTAAATAAATTCAATTTCAAGCAAATTTCCAATTTATCTTCCAACCTTAATTTTACTTAAACCATTATAAACTCTATATTAAAATATAATTTAAGTACTTAACCATATTACCTTCAAATAAAAATCAAACATATTACTAAGCTTATTCTATATTAAAACAAATCATACATAGCTTAAAATCAAGGATAAAATAGCATTTATGTGGTGTCTAAAATCAATATTTATCTAAAACCATATACTTCTGTACAAAACCATAGAAATCGTTTCAAAATATTTTTATATATAACGGTGTCTGTATATAATTTTCTATCATATGGTCAAGTGATATATATATTTATCATTTCAATCCATAATTCAAAATAGAAATACGGTTATGTATCATTTCAAACCGCAATCCCGAATGAAATAAAAATCCATAACAACTTGCAGTTTATAATAATATAAAATACAACATCCATTCATCAAATACCAATCATCAAACATTTATCACAACCATCATCCAATTCAATCAATAACATCAGTAAAGAAAGGGTAATAAATAACAGGTATTTATTGGCAGTTTATACTCAATAATAAATTAAATAACTAATTTATCCAATTAAATTCAAATAAACTAAGATGGTGATTCAAAATATGCCAAACAGTCATAAATAAATTTCTAATCGCATCATAAATCAATTTAATAAACAGAAGAAATTGTAGAAGTTGTGAGTGGGTTAAAACACTCACCTTTTGAATTTAAATTGAATTTAAATCCAATTTAAACCCAAAATTTGAACAGTCTCAATATTTGTCCAAATTAGAGCCAAAATATCCGAAATTTCAACACGATCCTAGCAGAGAAAACCGCGCATGAAACGGACCTCGCATGTAAAAGTTATACGAGTTAGATGTTATAAAATCAAAATTAAAAATATAAATTAAATATTAAACAAGGCCACGTCATCATAGAACATCTTCCACCTGAACACGCACGCAACCCACTTCTTCCCCAGACCACCTCTGCTCGAACCCAAAACTCCACAGTTTTACCGAAGCTTTGACCGACGATAACACCAGTTTTCGAACACCATATGCTACGCCACCATCGCCACTGAGTTCGCCCTCCTCCTCTTCTCCGAACGACATCGGCGCGATCGCCTGAAACGCCACCGGCCGCCACCAAATTTTGAAACCTAATTGAATTTTGTAGCCAAATCCACCCGTTAATCGATCGAATGAACGACGCCAATGACCTCCACTCGTCCCCCTCTACGAGACCATATCCTCGATTCAACAATCAGATGAAGTTCATCAACGTGTGATGAACGGCCATGAATAGTTCGACGATTTTCGGCCACACCAAAACTCAAATTGAAAAATAAATCATATATTTGACTTGCGCTCGTCGAGAGCTTCAAATCCATATATAATACGATATAGTTTGTGGAGTTTGAAAATTTGAGGTTGAATTTTGAATTGGAATTGAGTTGGAAAATTTAGGGTTTTCAGCCATTGAGGAAGAGGAGAAACAGAAGTTTCTGTATGTTTGCACAAAAAATGGGCAAACACCTCCAAGTCATATGATTTAGTCGATTTTATGTTGTTCTTAGCGATTTAGGTGATTTATGCAAATATGTAAAAAGCAGGGACTAAACTGTAAAAGACACACAGATTTATAGTGGTTCGGCCAGAATGTGCCTACGTCCACTTCATATATTATTCTCTTTTCACTTTTCAGATTCCAAGTACAAAGCTTCGATTACAAGTGTATGAAAGTTGTTTAAAAGTTTTGTCCGTGCTTGAGCTCTCAAACTTGTCTGCAATTGTTGTACCCCTACCCCTCTATTTATAGAGTGAGGCTGGGGGTAGGGATCTTGGATGTATATAGCCGCTGGTTGGCCTGGGCTGACGTGATCTGGCCTGGCAATGTTGGTTCGGTAGTTGGTGGAGCGTTGATTGGACCGGTGGTAGGTGGGTTGAGTTCTGGTCCGGTAGTCTTGGTTCGGTGGTGCCTCCCTTATCTTGATTCGGTAGCATTGGACCGGTGGCGGTTGGAGTGGTTTTGGTTTGGTAGTTCTTTGGAGTGGTCTTGGTTCGGTGGTGCCTTCTTTGCCTTGATTCGGTAGCATTGGACCGGTGGTGGTTGGAGTGGTTTTGGTTCGGTAGTTCTTTGGAGTGGTCTTGGTTCGGTAGTTCTTTGGTCCGGTGGTGGGTGGGTCGGTCGGTAGCATTTGCCTTGGTTCGAGTTGGTTCGGTCTTCTGGGTGAGAACACGCCCAACATTTGGCCCCCAAAGTGGGGCATATGCCGGTATATGCCGCGCTTTGTTTTCCTCAACTTGGACACCCTCATTCAGCCCAAGTGTCGAACCGGTTGGTCCGTTCATCCTACGTTTGCCTATAAGTATGGGCTTCACGCCTCTGTCGTCCTTCATCGTTTGAAATAGCCGAATCAATCAAGTACCGAACCAGACTTGACTGCCGGACCAGGTGAGGTTTTCTTCTGTCAAATAAACTTTATGCTTGAACTACCAAATGAGTCTGGGGAGTATGAGTGCCGAATGGGTTTTCGCCTTGAACTATCGAATGAGTCCGGGGAGTATGAGTGCCGAATGGGCTTTCGCCTTGAACTACCGAATGCACTTGGGGAGTACGAGTGTCGAATGGACCTTGGCCCCGAACTACCGAATGCACTTGGGGAGTACGAGTGCCGAATGGAATCTGGTCTCGAACTACCGATTGAGCTTTTATGTTTTGAATTATGAATGAGATTCCAGGCCGTAGGTACTTGTTTGTCTACATCCCTTGTTCTAACGATGTGTTTTTTCGTGTTGCAGATAATGTCTCATAAAGTAGAAACTCGTTCTGACAAGAAGAAATCCAAGGACAAAGGGGAGTCCTCCATAGTGCCCCCAGTTCAGTCAGAGCTAGAACGACATGGACCATCCCCGAGATCACTAGTAGATGGGTACGGTCCTCAGGAGCTTTTGAACTCACCGCCTGACTGCTTTCCCAGCTCCCTCAAAGACGAACAGCTTGACGTTATATCTAGATCCTTTGGGATTGACAGAGCGCATATGATGTTGCCAGGGAAAGGAGTGATGCCATATAACCCCCCTGAAGGATATTTTTCTTATAGTAGGTATCGCTGCATGTGCGGTGCCATTCCCCCGATCAACGCTTGGATCGTCAGCTTCATCACATACTTGAAGGTGGCCCCTTTCCAGCTTCAGCCCAACTCCTATGCCATCTTGGTGAGCCTGTTTATTATCTTCCAGAGAAAATACGGGCATCCCCCTTCCAACCGGAAAATTCGGTACCTGTACAACTTGAGAGGTTATAAGAAGGGGTCTCCGTATATTAGCTTAGAATCAGCTGTGTCTTTCAAGCCGGTCCTGGACTTATATTTAAAATTTAGCATGTTCAAGAAGGAATGGTTCTTTGTCAAGGACGACTCTGTTTCTTTCCACCGCTTCACCTTTGGCTATAAGTTAAATCTCATTTATAATTTCCGTTCTGACTGCAATGCTCCTCCTTATGTGCTTTGTTTCTTGCTAGCGAGAGGTGGCTTTACAGTTGTAGAGAACGATCGTCTGGTTCAGATGGCTGCGGAAATAGAAGCCATTCTGAAAAAAGAGAGGGCAGCTTCTTATTTGATCAGGAATTCTACTCTTTTGTGGCTCAACTTGATTCTGCCTCGTCAGTCTGTGGTCAAGCAAAGAGATACAGCTAAGGAGAGGGCCGCCAAAGCTAAAGGAGGGGCTACAGCGAAGAGCGGCAAAAGGAAACCCTTTTCGAAACATCCAATTGCTGAGGGGAAGAAACTTAAGAAGTCCGATGGACCCTCCCCCAGCACATATCCAGATGTCCCGGAGGAGGAAGATGTGGAGGAGGAAAGAGGCGAGGATGAAGGAGGTGAGGCGGAGAGTGGAAGCGGTGGAGAAGGTGATGGTGATGGTCATAGCGATGATGGTGGTGACGGACGGAGTGGTGATGGCACTGGGGCTTTGTCTTCTAAGCAAGCAGGTGTGGTCCAGGAGTGGACAGATGATGCTTTCCGCCTGGCTTTTGAAGGGTTGGAGGAAGGATCGGTTTTAGTGGAGAAGCCTAAGAAAGCTGACAAGGCCGGGACCGGCGCCGATTCATCTTCTAAGAGCGCTTCAGCTAAGGCAATTCCTGCAATTCAAGGTGAATTTTTGACTCCTGCCGACTCCATTTATGATAAGGATTTAGGAATATTCTACGGTCAGCTCCCGTCCTGGAATGAGATCCAGGACTTATTGCAATATCCTACTCCTCCCCAGGGTTTGTATAACAAAAGAGACTCTTTACTCTTCTTAACTTGATATATTTCTTGAATTATAGCACAATGTATGCTTGTAACACTCGATTTTTATCACAGAAGCGGGTAAGGTGGCCAAGACATCAGATGTTCGGCACCGTCTTGAACAATACAAACTTCTCAAGGCTTCTACTAAACCAAAGCCTCCGACTAACTGCCCTGGAGACGTAGTCGGCTACCGCCCTCTTCTTAGAGTTATCGAGGAGGATATCCAAAGGAAGAAGAGGAGTCGTTCCTTGTTTGAACCCTCACCTGGTCCTCAGTCGCCAACTCAGCCTCTTCGAGATACCACGAAGAAGAATACTAAATTTATACCTCCTCTGCACCCGTCTGAAAATCCTACCGTCACCCGGATAGGTCATCCCGGCTTGGCTCGTAATCCGTTTGCAGGTCATCCAGATCTGGATCTGGGTTCTTGTGATATTACCTTTGATGAGGCTACCGGTGAGCACCTTCTTCCCCGTAATCCTATGGTAAGAGTATTGGATGAAGCTAAGTCCCTGGACCTTGACTTGCTTACCACTCAAGTCGTAACTTTGGGGGATGAAGCTAAGGCAAATATTGACCGGGTTGCTGAGGAAACCAGGAAGCTGATGGGGCATCATGCCCGACTGGTCAAGGCTGGAGAAGAAATCGGGAGTGCTAACATTCGACTGCGGTTAATGGTTTCCGACCAGGCCAAACAACTCACTGATCAGGCCATTCAGATCTCTCAACATGAGGCCGCTTCTAGGCAATTAAAGAAAACCATGGAAGAGGCCAGCAGTGCAGAGTTACGGAAAATGGAGGCTGTTTGTAAGGAACGGATTGATATGGCTATTGCAACGGTGGATGAGGTTCGGAAAGCGGATCTCGGGCGGGTACAGGAGTTATCCGAGAAACTTGAAGCCGCAGAGCTTGCTCAAACTAAGCTGAAGGAGGAGATAGAGGCGATGAGGAAATCCTTTCAGGCTGACTGCTCGCGATACCAATCGGAGAGGGATGCTGCCACTGCAAAACTATTGGTTTCTGAGGACCGAATAAGGGAGTTCGAGGAGAATGAGGGAATAATGGATGAGATGCTTCAGGATATATACTTTCGCACTTGGAAACAGGAGAACTTATCCTGGGTGGATGATTATCCTCGAGTCATGGCCAGGATTTATCTCAGGGCCCTGGAGGAGGCTAAGGCCGATGCAGATAAGGAGGGTGGCATGGCCTTTAGAATGGACGTGGTTATGGCCCAATTCACCAAGGAGGAGAAAGCGGTGGTGAAGGAGGGTATGTGGCTGCTTACTGCTGAGGAGGTAGGTGTGCAATTAGAGGATGATGATCAAGGAGCAAATGCTGGTAAGTCTTCCCTTTTAGCTTTTCGCAACTTGATTGCTTATTGTTTATTTAATGGATTCTTCTCCTGAATTGGACAGGCGGGACCTCTGAAGCACCAACTACCTCTGGTCAACATGCTGAGAGTTCCAATCCTGCGGTTAAGTAGATCTCGGAGGGCCAATAGGATAGAGGCGGAGCTCCGATGCAACCGACTCCTTGACTTGATCTGCATATCTTTTGGTTTACTTGACATTGCTGTCTATGGTAGTCCCAAAACATTAATGTAACTTTTAGGCTGTAATTATGTTATTAGTGACGAACGACTTTATTCTTGGCATGTAATTTTTAACTTAAGCTGATTCTGTCATATTTGAATGCTATCGTTATTTTAGTGTGTTGCATAAGAAATATAGCTATGCACATTCTTGTGATTCAATTGTGTTTGATGTCAAGTTCTCGCTTAAAATATAATTTCATATCTTGCAATGTTAGTGTGATGTGCGAATAAATTACAGCTATGTATTCATATACAAAAGAAGAAAGTACCGCCCTTTATGTTTTAGTCGTAGACGGTTGCTTTGAATGTCTTGTATGACTGAGCGTGGAATGCAGCTGAGTGACCTGTCATCCAGTTGTGAGTTCCTATTCCCGTTAGTGAGCGTCTCCTGTTTTGTGTCATGTGCTTTAGGGATCGTTATAGAGGATAAGAGGGAAGTTTTTAAACAAAATAGAAATATAAGAAACATTAAAACTTCCAATCATGGAAGGCCTGCGATGTGCTTAAGTTCGTGGCAAATGGGTTTTGTAGTCACTTTCCCTAGCTGTGGGTCTTGGAGACATTTGTCACCCATCTTACGCCTCCGCGGGGAGTTTCTCTTTTTTACCACAGCCGTACTTAAGACACTCGGAGCCGAGATCGCGCATAGTAACTACCCGGGCCATTATGGCCAGTGTTCATGGGTATTATTCGATTTACCGTGGCCGGCTAGCGTGGGTGCCGATCGTCAACTGTGAACTACCCCTGCCTGGCCACACCTTATGTTGGGGCTTAAAGTAGGTTCACGATTGCCGGCGAGCCGAACGCCGTAATGAGCTGCCTCGGCTATAGTCGGCCTTCTCGGTGGCTTATAATTGGCACATTACAGTTGGCATTAAGGGCCGATCATGAGCAATGAGTTAACCCGCAGCAGAGGGATGCTGGAGCAAAAGTGTCTCATTGGCGAGGGCATAGATTCGTATAGTACCTGTTAGGTCTTGTCCAGGTGAAGTCGCGTTGTGATGTGTCTTGAATGGAAATGTCATTACACAAGATTTTGTTCAACAGAAAAGGATAAAGTTAACAAGCAGCCAAGATATAAAGGAACAAGTTAAAACGAGACAAGTTTTTAAAGTGGTTCGGCACGAAAATGCCTACGTCCACTGATTCTCTTTGTTAATTCACTTCATATGGGCAGTACAAGTTAAGAAAAGTATCGACGAAGGTGTTGGATGTTCCATGCCCTCTGTAACACCTCTCCGTCCAATGTTGACAAAATATAAGCTCCGTTGTGGAGATCTTTATGAATTACATATGGTCTGTCCCAGATTGGATCTAGTGCACCGGGGTGCGGGAAGATTCGCTTGAGGACAAGATCTCCTTCTTGTAAGCTACGATGCTTGACTTTGGAGTTGTATTGCGCTGCCACTTTTTGCTTGTGAGCTGCTGCTTTGAGCGCTGCATCATTTCTTCTCTCTTCAATTAGATCCAAAGACATGTGAAGGAGTTCTTTGTTCTCTTCTGGGTTATAGTGGATCCTACGGTGGGAAGGCACTATAGTTTCGACTGGGAGCATGGCCTCCGATCCGTATGCCAAAGAGAAGGGTGTATGCCCGTTGATGTTCTGAAAGATGTGCGGTAGGCCCAAAGTGCCGTAGGAAGTTCATCCTCCCAAGCGCCTTTTGACTTTTTAAGTTTCTTATTGATTAGAGTTTTGAGAATTTTGTTGACAGCTTCGACTTGTCCGTTTGCCTGGGGATAAGCTACAGATGAGAAGCTTTTGTGGATTCCGTGCTCTTGGCACTAGTCGGCAAACTCCTCCTATCAAGCTGAAGTCCATTGTCCGATATGATTGTGAGTTGAACTCCGTACCTACATAGAACATTTTTGATTAAGAAGTTAATAACTTTTGCCGAAGATATTTTAGTTAGAGGTTCTGCTTCCACCCATTTGGTGAAATAGTCAACTGCCACTATAGCATATTTGGCTCCGCCTCGGCCCACTGGCAGTTCGTCAATCAAGTCAATTCCACATACTGCAAAAGGCCAAGGGCTGGTCATTTGAGTAATCTCATTTATTGGTAGTCGAGGATCTTGGAAAATTTCTGACATCTGTCACATTTTCTGACGAAGTCTAAAGGCGTCTTTGTTTAAGGCGGGCCAGAAATATCCATATCGGAGTATTTTCTTTGCCAGAGTCTGCCCTCCAGTGTGATCTCCGCAGCTTCCTTGATGGATGTTGGATAAGATTTCCTTAGCTTCCCTTCCAGCGACACACCTTAATAAGGGGTTAGAGAAGCCGCGCCGATAGAGGATGCCTTCTCGTATTGTGTAGCGGGAAGCTTTCCTCAAGATTTTCCTGACTTCGTTACGCTCGCAGGGCAGTGTTCCATCTTGTAAGAATTTTCGGATGGGAGTCATCCAAGTTTCCTTTTCGATTATAGCTATCAGATTCACTTGCTCGAAACTTGGGGTTATTTGCTTTAAGATGGCTACTGTTCCGGAAATGGTACCGTCTTTCATGCTAGCTTGCTTTGCCAGCTCGTCGGCCTCTTGGTTCTCTTCTCGAGGAATGTGTTTCATTAAATAGTGATCCAATTGATTGAGTAGCAGCTTGGTCTTCTTTAGATATGCTGTGAGTCGTTCTCCTCGAGTCTGAAATTCTCCTAGTATTTGGTTTACAATAAGTTGAGAATCACTATGAAGACATAAAGAACTGACTCCAATCTCTAAGGCAAGTTCTAATTCAGCTATTGCTGCTTCATATTCTGCATCGTTGTTGGTGGCAGCGAATTCCAACCTTAGAGCATAGTGTATCTTCCTTCCCCTGGGAGTGATTATCACAATACCTGCCCCCGAGCCTTGTTCGTTTGATGCTCCATCCGCAAAAAGAGATTCCACTTAATGTCTTTTGCTATTTCAAATTCCACTCAGTTCAATGCACCATTTAAGTAGTCATCCAGAAGTGTCGGGACGATGGAGTATCTGCCTTAGCGGTTGATCGATTAGAACTCTGATGGAATGAGATTGGAAATAGTGTCGCAGTTTCCGTGAGGTGATTAGTAAACAGTATGCTAGCTTTTCAAGTTTAGGATATCTGGCTTCTGCCCCCGTTAACCTCTTGCTTACAAAGTACACTGGCAGTTGCACGCGGTTGTCTTCTCTCACCAAAGCGGCGCTCAAAGCATGAGATGACACAGCAAGGTATAGGTATAGCTCTTCGCCTTCGTTTGGAGTTGAGAGTACTGGTGGTCTCTAGAGGTGTTCGATTAGGTTAAGGAAGGCTGTTAAGCATTCGTCGGTCCATTCGAACTTTCCTTTGTCTTTCTTTAGAGCCTCGAAGAAGGGGACACACTTGTCAGTCACTTTAGAGATGAATCTGCTTAGGGCGGCCACCTTCCCATTTAGGCTTTGCATTTTTCTTCGAGTGGAAGGTATCTTGATATCTTTCAGGGCTCGGAATTGTTCGGGGCTTGCTTCAATTCCTCTGGCATGGACGATGAATCCCAAGAACTTTCCTGATGATACTCCGAAGGAGCACTTTAGAGGATTCAGCTTCATTCCATATCGGCGAAGTACCTGAAACATCTCGCCCTGGTGGCTTACGTGATCGTCGGCTTTCCTTGACTTTACTAGCGTGTCGTCCACATAAACTTCCATAGTTCGTCCTATTAGTTCCACGAACATCTTGTTGACGAGGCGCTGATAAGTAGCTCCGGCATTTTTAAGTCCAAAAGGCATTAATCTGTAGCAGTACAATCCCCGGTCAGTGATGAAACTAGTATGGTCTTGATCGGGAGCGTGCATAGGAATTTGGTTATATTCTGAGTATGCGTCCATAAAAGATAAGAGTTCGTGCCCGGCTGTGCTGTCCACAAGCTGATCGCTTCAGGGGAGCGGGAAGCAATCCTTCGGGCAAGTGTCATTTAAGTTGGAGAAGTCAATGCATGTTCGCCACTTCCCATTAGCCTTCTTTAATAGTATCGGGTTAGCGATCCACTCTGGGTAGATGGCTTCTCGTATGAAGTTATTGGCAAGTAGGTTCTTTACTTCTTCATCGAGGGTTCCTGATTGTTCTGCCCCCATACTTCTCTTTTTATGCCTTGCTGGCACCTTGATAGGATCGATGTTTAGTATGTGGCATGCCACGTCTAGAGAGATTCCAGTCATGTCAGCGTGTGTCCATGCAAATACATCCAAGTTGTGCGGAGAAAATCAATGAGTTGATCCTTCAATTCTGCTCTTAGCTGAGATCCGATTTTCAACAGCCTACTTGAGTCGTGTTTGTCTACAGATACAAACTCCATAGCCTCTGCAGGCTCGGCGGTGGCCTCCTCCTCTTTGTCCCTGGGGTCTAATTCATTGAAATGATCACTGGCATATCGAAGAGGAGGGGCCTTATTTAGTTGCTATGCTTCCAAGTTTTTCATGCAGAGAGTAGTCTCTGCATTTTTCCCTTTATCCTTCCTGCGATTATTGCGAAGTTCGGTTACATAGCAATCTCGAGCGGCGTCTTGATCTCCCTCTACTTCCCCTATTCCATTGTCTGTTGGAAATTTCATCTTCAGGCACCACGGGGCCAGGACAATTTGGAAGTCAGACAAGGCTGGTCTTCCTAAAAAGGCGTTGTAGGCCGAGTGGTTATCTATTAGCACAAATGTTTGTTTCCGCACAACGGAGCGGGGGTGACTTCCTATTTCAACAAAGAGGTCCAGTTGCCCGAGGGGCATCTTCGCATCTCCGGTGAAACCGTGTAGTGGTTTATTGCAGGGAGACACATCCTTCATTGACAGCTTCATTCTGTCGAAAGAATGCTTGAATAGGATATTTACTGAGCTTCCAGTGTCTACTAGAATTCGAAAAACTTCGGTTGGACCGAACCAGGCAGAGATGACCATAGGGTCCATGTGAGGGTACTGCCTTCCCTTTAGATCACGTCTACTGAATGTGATGTCATCATTCTTTTTCCGCTTTGGGTGGTGTTCTTCTATAACAGAATTAACGCAGTCTTCATTGTTTCTAAGTGATTTTCCGTATCTTTCCATCTCTGTCCAATTTCTGTCGGCGATGTGTGGTCCTCCCGATATGGTATGGACCACTATCTTCTCTTGACTGGAGCTGCTGGTGTTGCGATTTCCCACTCCTGTTTCTGGGAGGGGTAGCCTTGGGTTATCATTGCAGAAGCTGGAGTCCTGTTCTGACCTTTTACATAGCGTTCCAGTCTCTTTCTTCTGATGTGTCATTCAATTAAGTCCCGGAGATGATGGCATTCATTGATATCATGCCCATGAGATTCGTGGAAGCGGCAGAACTTTCCAGACTTAATTGCGTTATCTGATTCCTTCTTGTACGGGGGGCGTTTGTATTTAACTTCGTCTTGGGTGTCCAGGAAGATGTTTTCGATTGTTTCATTCAAGGGAGTGTAAGCGTCAAATCTCGGTCCTGGCCGATATAGACGCTTTTCTCCCTTCTTACCCCCAGCATTGTCTCTAGAGTCACTTCTTCGGATGTCCTTTGCTACAGCGGGTGTGTCGCCATGAGCTGTCTTGGTTTGTTGCCCTGTCTGTCTTTTAGTGGCAGTGTCTTCAAGTCTCATATATCTTCCGGCTTCATGGAAGAAATCGAGTAAGGTAGCTGGTTTTTCTTTCGTTAATCTTCTAGCAAACTTAGTATCCGGATGCACACCACTACAGAGGGCCATTAAGATAAGCTTCTCATCGGCATCTTGGACTACGGCCGCTGCAGCATTGAATCGGGTTAGATATTGCTGCACTGTCTCTCCAGGCTTCTGTTTGATATTAGATAGGGAACAAACGTCCTTGGGTTGTTCCACATGAATGCGGAACTAGCTGGTGAACTTTTCTTTCAACATTTCCCATGAGATGGTGGATCCTTGGGGTAGATGGCAGAACCAGGAGGTAGCTAGATCTGCCAAGAATAGTGGAAAGCATTTGCACAATACTCCCTCTGTGGCTCCGCTCATGAGCATAAGCTGCGTGTATCTCTTCAAGTGTACAACGGGGGTCAGAGATTCCCTTATAAGGTTCCATTATTGGCATTTTCCATTCTCGGGGGGTGATAGCAATTTCGATATTGCGGGTGAAAGGGCTGGTTACCCTAGCGCCTATCCCTCGATCTCTTTGATCCCGTTGGACGCACTCTCTGAACAATCGCGCCATCCTTTCATCAGAATTTGGAGCAGATAGAAATGAGCTAGGTTCTTCTCTACGGGATTGATTCCGTCCGGATGATCTGTAGGGGTGATATCGACTATCACTCCTAATATTTTCCAGTGGCTGTCTCTGGTCTTCTGGGAGCATGCTAGGGTCAGCTACAGTTGGCCCTTGCCTTGATCTTCCCCTACCGGGTTCTGTTCCGGGCACTTCCTCGGGTCCAACTTCGGGCTGAACTCTAGCTCGGCCCCGTTCATTGGTGTTTCCATGGCTAGGTAGCATGACAGGCTCAACTACAGCCGACCCTCGCCTGGTACCTCCCCTGCTGGGTTCGATTCCAAGCGTTTCCTCGGGTCGGAGTTCGGGCTGAGTTCGGGCTCGGCACCTACCATTGTTGTTTCTGTTGTTAGCTTATTCGAAGAAGAAAGATTTTGTCGCCTCCGAGATCCTCCAGACTGGGACTCACCCCATGATTCAATGTTGCGGTTGGATTCTTCAGCATCCCTTAAGCGTGACATGAGTCGGTCCACCAAGGATTCTTGTTGGGATGTGAAGCGGTTAGTCACTTCAGCCACAACCCTGTCTAGATCTGCCCTAGTAATTGCTGCCGGCTGTTCCATGGCAGGGGCTGTCGGATTTGCCTGATTTCCATTTCGTACTGCTGTTGGAACGGGACGGTTCTCTTGATCTTTGATCACTGGATCGGAACGCTGCTAGTTGCGACATTCTTTCCTTTGCTAACATCTTTCTTCTGTCTGGGAGGCATGTCTTCCAAGCAATGAGCAATGCTGTCGGGAAGAAGGTTAAGTGGGAGAAGGTGAAGCTTCTAGCTCGAGTTCTCAGTGAAAGCACCAAAAATGTTTGCACAAAAAATGGGCAAACACCTCCAAGTCGTATGATTTAGTCGATTTTATGTTGTTCTTAGCGATTTAGGTGATTTATGCAGATATGTAAAAAGCAGGGACTAAACTGTAAAAGACACATAGATTTATAGTGGTTCGGCCAGAATGTGCCTACGTCCACCTCATATATTAATCTCTTTTCACTGTTCAGATACCTAGTACAAAGCTTCGATTACAAGTGTATGAAAGTTGTTTAAAAGTTCTGTCCGTGCTTGAGCTCTCAAACTTGTCTGCCATTGTTGTACCCCTACCCCTCTATTTATAGAGTGAGGCTGGGGGTAGGGGTCTTGGATGTATATAGCTGCTGGTGGGCCTGGGCTGACGTGATCTGGCCTGGCAATGTTGGTTCGGTAGTTGGTGGAGCGTTGATTGGACCAGTGGTAGGTGGGTTGAGTTCTGGTCCGGTAGTCTTGGTTCGGTGGTGCCTCCCTTATCTTGATTCGGTAGCATTGGACCGGTGGTGGTTGGAGTGGTTTTGGTTCGGTAGTTCTTTGGAGTGGTCTTGGTTCGGTGGTGCCTTCTTTGCCTTGATTCGGTAGCATTGGACCGGTGGTGGTTGGAGTGGTTTTGGTTCGGTAGTTCTTTGGAGTGGTCTTGGTTCGGTAGTTCTTTGGTCCGGTGGTGGGTGGGTCGGTCGGTAGCATTTGCCTTGGTTCGAGTTGGTTCGGTCTTCTGGGTGAGATGACGCCCAACACTGTATGTACAGAAATAATAAATAAAAAGGCTGCTAGGGTTTGTAATGACATATATAGGCTGAACGAAATAGAATTGAATGGGCTCAATTGGGTTTGAAAAGTTGAAAGATACACAGTTCGAAAAGCCCGTTTCGACTACGGAACAAAATTGGGTCAACTATATATCAAAATAAATGTTTTTAAATATTTTAAATTCGATGGAACATGTTTCAAGTCCAAATTTCATCGTATGAGGAAGTTATGCTAAAATCAAGTTATTTCAAATTGATTTCAATTAAATTGATTTCTAAGCGTTTCGAGTCCATACGATCAAACGACAAGTCCGATCGCTACGAAACTTGAAATCCTACAATAATTCACCATTACGGATCCGATGAAACTGGTTTTGTCAAAATCCAAATCAGTGGAAAAAATAGCTATTTTTACATTAATTAAATAAATTAATAATTAATTAAATCAAATTTTAAATTTCTATTCTATAAGTGACAATTTTTTATCATTTTTGATTTCTTAAACAATCACAATAATTTAAACAAATTTAGATGTCAAATTAAATTTGATTAATCCATCAATTTCAGTGTTTAATTTCAATTTCATTAAATTCAAAAATTATAAATTAGAATTCCCCCAAATCTATTTATTAAATTTTTAAACCTTGTTATTCACATCTTTATCACAATACGGATGCAAATAACATTGGTTCATGATTTTTTACATTAAAATCTTCAAATTTCATCTTAATCTCCGATTAACGTAATATCTATATATTTAGTTCCATTTATTTGCAATAAACCCAATTATTATGATTTAAATTCAAATAATTTAACAAATCTTGGCTTTCATTCTTTAAATCAACCAATTGTCATATTATAAATGGAATTGACATTATTTTCAAATATTATGTTAATTTACATTAACATAATATTAATTACACTTATTGAAATTTATTTCCCAATTTACTAAATACAATCAATTATGACCTTACAATTGTTTCAATTAATTGGGATTGCACTAAATTAGTTATTTATCAACTTGCATTAACATTATTACCTTACAACTTTTTATTTCTTCCTATATTAAATAACAAGATTCATTAAACTTACAAATTTAATTATCAAAATTTTATGGGTCATTACACTCTCTCCCACTCAAAACTTTTCGTCCTCGAAAAGGTAAAAGAAGGGAAAAGAAAGAATTAAGTAGTCAATACATCTTATTCAAAATATTAATTTTATATACAAATAAATTCACAAAATTTAATAATTTAAATAAAATATATCAATTTATAACCATTAAATCTTTTCATACTCAAAAAAATAGAGTTTGAAAAACATTTTCAAAAACTTTTCTATGTCCAGAATTTACGAAAAATTTTGAAAGAGTGTCCTTTGTACGGAGAGGCTCGAGAGCAAATATAATATCAAATATAACAATATATAACATATATCTTCCAAAATAATATATTCCAACATGGGAAAATGCATATAATAACGCTATAAAACCGTAATCCGAGAACATACCTATTTGTCGGGCGAATAACGCTTATTTACGAAACCAAAAGCAGTAGCAATTGCTTCTATAACCTGTATTCCACTTATATGATCCAAAAATGGTTAACAATTATATAAAATGAAATGTTTAAAGTTGTTTCAATCATTAACAACAAATCAATAATAAACAACAATCACTTGCAACAAAGCGTACCACGATCACATAAAATTAACACAAACCAATTATCCATTCATATCAAACAAAACAATTAGTTGTTCAGGTTTAAAAACTTTAAATTGTACAGAATGGAAAATAAACCATTTAGTGCACCATTTATTCAATAGTCTTAGATGAAACTAAATAGATTATTTATACATCCAAATAAATTTAAAGTATCCTTGCCCAAACAACCATAAACCAAAACAAACAACAATTCCAAACAATAGATCCAGTTAATTTAAATCAGTTTCATTTCATAACATTTGTTGTTTGATTTTCTTTTCATTCGTATAATGGTTTGTCTTTTATTTTACATTATCTCTTGCAAATTTTCATTTCCACCCATCGATACAGTGTTTATTTCATTTGTTTCTTACAAAATTTCATTTTCATTTATCCATATCATGTCAATTTCTTTTACTGCACTACATTCATTCATTCATCACTTCATTTCATTTATTTTATAATATTGATCTTTCTACTTATTTTTATTATAAGCAACTTCAACGTTTACTTAAGCTTATTATCATTTCTTTATGACTTTTTTATTATATTTAATTAGTGGCCTTTCAGTCATACTTAAGTTTACAACAATTATAATATTAAATTCTGATTTATAAAAGCAAATTCATTGTGTACTTTCATTATATAAATTTATTTGTACAATTTCCATTATATTTTATTATTAAACATTACAACATTTAAATCTTTTGGCAAGTTATATATATGTTTTTTAAGAATGCAATTGAAAATTATACAAGTTTATCTTATTTCTCTTAACAAATTAAACGTTCAAAATCATATCCTTTGTTTTTATAGGTTACAAATTGCAACTTATTATACTTTTATTTATAACCTAGCACGTTACCTCTTGTTTCATTTAGAGGTTCCAATTATTAATTACTTACATTCCATTTCACTACAATAATAAAAAATATTGATTACGGAAACTTAAGAACTAAATACCTGGTAAAATTTCAAATCATTTTAAAATAATAGATAGATGTATACACTTAAAAAATATATATCCAATTATATTTAAATAATATAAAATTTACGTTTGTTTATCAAAATAAATCTGTAGTAAAACTACTACAGTCGCCTTCCCACTTAGAAACTCGAAAATGAATTTCGATGATGCGTGCACTTATCACCGAAATTATTTTCCAGCGACGTGGTGGGGAGTATAGAACTTATTTCTTTCCTAAAATTTCTTTAAAACAGTTATATCAAATCATATTGAAATATTTATAACGGAAAACTTATAAATAATATTAGTATATTCCAAAAACCCTTTGAAAGAAATTTTCAAAATCTCGAAACTTATGTTCTAAAATTTTCAATTTACATTTATTTTATTTTCTTTTCAAATCTTATTTCTAACCAATATTTATAAATTTCACTACTTAACAATCAATATATTACAACCAAATATATATCATTTATAAAAAAATATATTTATATGTAGAAAATATAATAGGCAAAATTATTTTATTTACCCATATTCAAAACAAATATTGTGTCGGTCTGTCCTATTAAGTGTTTAGAAATCCCTATTGATTTCATAACGTTATATGCGCCAACAAGAATTTATAAATACGAAACGAAAAAAATTAACACAATATCGAAACCCTTTTTATAACGCTAACAAATACGCTCTCTTATATATATATACACACACTCAACGACTCATAATAGGGTATTACTACCATATTAATAAAGAGTCAGACCGCACAAAGCTAAGGTTTATCGCTAAACCATAGCTCTGATACCAGATATAACATCCCACCTTTTTGTACGCTTTAAATCGATGATAAACCACACACGTCAGACTCAAACCATACAGAAGGGTGGATTGTTATTGGGGTAAATAAGAAAAACAGAGAAAGAAGTAAAAAAAATAGAATCTCATAGCAGAATGACAAAGTATAATAATCAAATAACAGTTCATGAAACTATTTTACAAAACATTTGATTATACTTATACAACGTAGAATCAGAGTTACACATACCAGAGAATAACAATTACAATGCAGCAAAATAGTATGAATAGAGTGGAATAATATAGTATTTAATAATAATATCTTCGTCTTCGTCCTCCAAAATAAAGTCTTCAATCCGAAAATGCTCAGACTGACCCGAAGGAATTGAAAAGACAAAACATTCGTGTAAGAACTAAAAGATCTTATGTGAGTTAAATCAACAGAAATACATATGAGTGGAATGGCGTCAAAGATATTTACGGGATTTGACATCTCGTATCCAATGTCAAACGTGAGTGTAGTAACCTAAGAGATGCTCGGGATTTACATCTCCTAAGGATTCATTAAACTATTTACTATTTACTAATATTTCGCTATTATAATAATGTCTAATAGTAAAATAAACTTACTTTTAAATAGCGTTAAGGGGTTACCCATATAGCCCTTACCACGTAATAGTCGCAGTAGTCCGTCCAATATCAGCGCATCTCCAGATCGGGAGACTACCCTAAATACTTCACGGGCTACGGGAGAAAACGAAACTCGTACAAGGCGCGCTAGGGTTGGTGACACGGCACAACTAGGCAGTGCCAGGGTAGATATGCCAATTATGCTTCCAGACCGGTGGTAATGCGTAGCAGGTACTACCGCCCACCTCGAGCCACACCCCCAAAATCAAAAGGGCCCAAATCAATCACAAAGTAATAGAATGGCATCAAAGGAGTGTGTCCGATAAAAGGTGCTACCTTCTTAGCCCGTCAATCGCTCCTGTTTTAGCCACCTTATGCCAACTCACAAGAGTCGGGTCGACGTATATACCTTAAAGGAAACGCCACCACTATCCTACTTCATTCTGGAATCTCCACTGCGTACACGATTGTTAAAGTGGTTTTCGGAGTTGGTAGAGAGCATGACAACTTCCGATCCCAGTCTCTTTAACGACCAAATGGTATTATAACACCGCGGTCATTTTCAAAGTAGTTTATACTTTAAAACCAAGTATCATTGCCCTTTTAAAATCAAAACAATATGATATCATTTTTATTTCAAATATATCATTTTCAAAAATCATAGCACTTTCAAAATTTATACTTCAAAACCAAAACAATTTAAATTATAACCCTTTCAAATCATAATACTTTGAAACTCATAACTTTGAAACATGCTTCCACCACTTAAATGGTTTAAATATTAAAATACTTTTTATATAATAAATATCTTCTTCAATTTCACAAATCCATTCCAAAACATCTCGAATTCCAAAAGTTTAGATTTAACCAAAACCCAAATCATAAATTTCAATTCAATTCTGTTTCCAATTAAACCATTTCAAATTATATTGATTTCAGTACCGATTGATCCATAAAATAACTTTCAAATTCAGTATATTTCAAGCTTTAAGTATTCGACAATTTCAAAACTAAGTTTGATAATTACAATTCAGCAATTCAATTTTCTATTATTTAGTTTTAAAATATTTACTTAATAAATCCATATCATTTAAATAAATCCCAAATTACAAATAACTAAATATTTCCTTCAATCTAATTATACTTGAAATACTCATTTAATTCACCTTAACCCAAAATCAAGTTATAAAAATCATACCTTTTAAAATTTCCAATTAATAAATTTCACATTAAATGTATTTGAGTTTAATTCTTAAATAAATTCAATTTCAAACAAATTTCCAATTTATGTTCCAACCTTAATTTTACTTAAACCATTATAAACTCTATATTAAAATATAATTTAAGTACTTAACCATATTATCTTTAAATAAAATCGAACTTATTATTAAGCTTATTCTATATTAAAACAAAGCATACATAGCTTAGAATCAGGGATAAGATAGCATTTATATAGTATCTAAAATCAATATTTATCTAAAACCAAATATTTCTTTACAAAACCATATAAATTATTTCAAAATATTTTTACATATATAAACCTCGGTGTCTGTATATAATTTTCTATCCTATGGTCAAGTGATACAGATATTTATCATTTCAGTCCGTAATTTAAAATATAAATACGGTTATATATCATTTCAAACCACAATTCCGAATGAAATAAAAATCCATAACAACTTGCAATTTATAACAATATAAAATACAATATATATTCATCAAATACCAATCATCAAACATTTATCACAATCATCATCCAATTCAATCAATAACGTCAATAAAGAGCGGGTAATAAATAACAGGTATTTACTGGCAGTTTATACTCAATAATAAATTAAATAACTAATTTATCCAATTAAATTCAAATAAACTGAGATGGTGATTCAAAATATGCCAAACAGTCATAAATAAATTTCTAATCGCATCATAAATTAATTTAACAAACATAAGAAATTTTAGAAGTTGCGAGTGGGTTAAACACTCACCTTTTGAATTTAAATTGAATTTAAATCCAATTTAAACCCAAAATTTGAATAGTCTCATAATTTGTCCAAACCAGTGCCAAAATGTTCAAAATTTCAATGCGATCCTAGTGGAGAAAACCGTGCATGAAACGAACCTCGTATGTAAAATTTATACGAGTTAGAAGTTATAAAATCAAAATTTAAAATAAATAAATTAAATATTAAGCACGACCACATCATCAGAGAAAATTGTCCAGCTGAATACGCATGCGACCCGCTTCTTCCCCAGATTACCTCCGCTCGAACCCAAACTCCACAGTTTACCGAAGCTTTGACAGACGATAACACTAGCTTCCGACCACCATACGCTACGCCACCATCGCCATGAGTTCGCCCTCCTCCACTGCTCCGACAGGCATTGGCGCGATCGCCTGAAACGCCACCGGCCGCCACCCAATTTCGAACCCTAATTGAATTTTGTAGCCAATTCCAACAGTTAATCGATTGAATGATGACACCGATGACCTCCACTCGTCCCCCTCTACGCGGCCATATCCTCGATTCAACGATCAGACGAAGTTCATCAACGTGTGATGAACAACCGTGAATAGTTCGACGATTTCAGCCACATCGAAACTCATATTGAAACACGAATCATATATTTGACTTGCGCTCGTCGAAAGCTTCAAATCCATATATATAATTCGATATAGTTTATGGAGTTTGAAAATTTGAGGTTGAATTTTAAATTGGAATTGAATTGGAAATTTTAGGGTTTTTAGCCCTGAGGAAGAGGAGCAACATAAGTTTCTGTACATATGGAAATAAGAAATCAAAAGGCTGCTAGGGTTTATAACGACATATATCTAGGCTGAATGAAATAGAATTGAATGGGCTCAATTGGGTTTGAAAAGTTGAACGATACACAGCCCGTAAAGCCTATTTCGTCTCGGAATGAAATTGGTTCAACCCATATATCGAAATAGAAGTTTTTAAATATTTTAAACGCAATGGAACAAGTTTCAAGTCCAAATTCCATCGTATGAGGAAGTTATGCTAAAATCAAGTTATTTTGAATTGATTTCAATTGATTTCGGTTAAATTGCTTTCTAGGCATTTCGTGTCCGTAGATCAAATGACAAGTCCGATTGCTACGAAACTTGAAATCCTACAATAATTCACTGTTACGGATATGATGAAACTAGTTTCGTCGAAATCCGAGTCAGTGGAAAAAATGGCCATTTCTACATTAATTAAATAAATTAATAATTAATTTATTAAATCAAATTTTAAATTTCGATTCTATAATTGACAATTTTTATCATTTTTTATTTCTTAAACAATCACGATAATTTTAAACAAATTTAAATGTCAAATTAAAGTTGATTAATCCATCAATTTCAGTGTTTATTTCAATTTCATTAAATTCGGAAATTATAAATTAAAATTCCCAAAAATCCATTTATTAAAATTTTAAACCTTGTTATTCACATCTTTTATCACAATAAGAATGCAACTAACATTGGTTCATGATTTATTACATTGAAATCTTCAAATTTCATCTTAAATTCCTATTAACGTAATATCTAAATATTTAATTCCATTTATTTGCAATAAACCCAATTGCTGTAATTTAAATTCAAATAATTTAATAAATCTTGATTTTCATTCTTTAAATCAACCAATGGTCATATTATAAATAGAACTGACATTATTTTCATTTATTATCTTCATTTACATTAACGTAATATTAATTACACTTATTGAAATTTATTTCCCAATTTATTAAATACAATCAATTATGACCTTACAATTGTTTCAGTTAATTGGGATTGCACGTAATTAGTTATTTATCAACTTGCATTAACATTATTACCTTACAACTTTTTATTTCTTCCAATATTAAATAACAAGATTCACTAAATTAACAAATTTGATTATCGAAATTTTACGGGTCGTTACAAAAACTAAATTTGATAACTTAATATATGCCTTGATTTAACTTCATTATTATTCAGTTTTGAAATATTTACTTAACAAATCCAATACCATTTAAATTAACTCCAAAATCCAAATCACTAAATGTTCCTTCAATTAATTTAAACTTTACATGCATATCTCCTGATCGGGAGACTATGAGAAGATATTGCATACGTACGACACAAATAGAAACTCATAGTAAAGGCTCCATATGGTAGGTGACACGGCACACAAGGCAATGCCAGGGTAGATATACCAATTACGACACTTGGGCTGGTGGTAACGCGGCAACCACGTACGCCCACCTCGGAACACATTCCCAAAATCGGAGGGGCGCCAAAACAATCACAAAAGCAATAGAATGGTATCGAAGAAATGCGTCCGACCAGAGGAGCTACCCCTTTAAGCCCGAGACCGCTCCTGTTTCTGCCAGCTTGTGCCAACTCATGGGAGTTGGGGAGTTGGGTCCACGTAATATACCTCAAGAACGTCACCACCATCCTACTTCATTCTGGAATCTCCACCACGTACACGGTTGTCAAAGTGGTTTTCGGTATCGACATGGAATATGCCCATATCCGATCCCGGTCCCTTAACCAATCGTTATTATAACCCGTGGTTATAACTTAAAAATAATATTTTATACTTCAAAATAAAATATCATTTCAATCCATATCTTTATCAAAATAAGATTTAAATCATTTCCGAACCATTTCAATATATCAACATACCATATCTTTCAAATTCAAATATTTATCAAAATAAATATCAAGTCATTTCTAACCATTTGAATATATTAAATTATCATATCCTTTCAAATTCAAATCTTTATCAAAATAAAGATCAATTCATTTCCAAACCATTTCAATATATTAAATTATCATATCCTTTCAAATCATTTTAATACATTAAAATATAATATCTTTTCAAAGCTTCATTTCCAAATCATTCTAATGTCAAAATATCATACCTTTCAGAACTTCATTTTCAAATCATTATATAAGTTCAAATCCAAATATTCAACTTTGAATACCTTCTACACTCAAGATAACATTCATTTATTATCCTTTCAAATCACCTTTTAAAATGATTTATATTCCATCAAATTAATTCATTTAAACCATTTAAAAGTGAAGTTATTATACTTTCAAGTCAAGTATTCAATCTCTAAAGTTTCAAACCATTCTGAGCTCATTTACTTAGTTAAAAACCATAAACATTGAGAATTTCAGCCTTACGCAGCATTTAGAAAAAACTGTTATAAGTTATACTTGAAAACACTTTAATTCAGCAAAGACAGTATTTAAAAATGCTGTTAAATCTCATTTTAGTTGAATTTTTAGTTTAAAACAGCAAAGACATCATTTCAGAAATGTTGTAATAGCTCGGGTTTCAAATTTAAGGTTTTTCTTAATTTCAGCAAAGACAACATGCCACTATAGCATTTACAGAACTGCTGAATATGCCGTTATTAAGTTTTTAGCCTTTTAGTTTACTTCAGCAACTACAGCATTTCAGAACTGCTGCAATTTCCTTTTTATTAGGTTTTTAGTTCATTTATAGAAACCATAGCATTTTTGAATGCTATTAAAAGTATTTTCCAAATTTTGCATATTTTCAGCAAATAATAAACTTCAATTAAAACCCTTTAAACATTATAAAAATCATATTTTATCATTCAAAAATATTTATTAACATGCCTTTAACATATGATTTTTATAAAATAAATTTCTTATAAATAATCAAATTTTTCAATAAATTTAGTTAACAAATTCAAGTGTATAAGTTTCCCATTTTTACCTTTGACACTTTATTAACACTCACATTTTCAAATTACCATTTCACAAATTTAACTAAATTTCCAATTTGTTTAACTAACTTAAACCTTCAATTTAATTCACATTTCTAGGTCAAGTTGTATTTCCAAAATTACACATTTAAGCATTCATTTACTTAACCATTTTAATTTATAGAAAAATCAATAATACTTAACTAAATCATTTATATTCAAATTTAAATCAAATTATCATATTTACCGTTTTCCCCATATAATTAAATTTCCATTTTATTTTTATGATTTAAACATCATTTTAACACAAAAATTCCAAATTTCCAAACTTAAGTTATATTTCCAATTTCAATTTAACTAGTCATTTATTTACATTTTTAACTTATAGGAAAATTCTTAATTTCTTTATTTAAAACTTTTTAAAATCTATTTAAATCAGATTATCATAAATTTACATTTTAAACCACTTAAAATTTTATTTATATAACTTAAATGTCATTTTAAAAGCCAAAGAACAAATTTCTAGATTTAAGTTATATTTCAAGAATTCAATTTAATCATTTAATTATTCAACATTTTTAGCTTATAGAAAAATCAAAATTTCTTATTTAAACATTAAAAATCCAATTTAAATCAAATTTTCATAAATTTACATTTTTAGGAATACTAAAAAATATTCAAAATACTTTATAAAATACCCACGGGCCTGTATATAGTTTTCTAACCTAAGTCAAGTGATACAGATATAAATCATTTCAATCCGCAGTTTACAAAGAAAAATCCGGGTACTGTCATTTCAAACCCACAATCCCAAGTTAAAATAAATAAATAAAAATCGTTCAGGCCTATCATTTCAGCCCATAACATTTTTTCCTTATTCTAAAGTTCGTTCGAGTATGTATCCTGTAACAACCCGCATATTTATCGATTTTATATTTAAATATTTTATTTAAATATTTTGTCGTTAATCGGATATTGGTCCGAAAAGCAACTTTTTGCAAATGGTCAAATTAGGACTCGAGACCACTTCCATTGAGTTCGAAATGCCATTTACAATTTTTTTAAGTATAAACATTGATAGGTTTGGAATTAGTGGAATTTCACTTACTTTTCCTGCTTTGGACTTTGGGTTAGATTAGCCATTACAACTCAAACCCACTTCTCTCCTTCTCCTCACTCTTCATAAATTTCCTAACAACCAAGCTTTACATTAATGGTGAGTGGAAGGGAAAATTAATATTCCAAGCTCTAATTCTCTTGCAAATCCAACATTCAATTCTAAATTCAAGAAGAAGACATTGGATTCAAGCTTGTGATTACTTCTCCATTGCTTTCAATCTTTTCTTCATAAACTTGGTGCAAAGGTGAGATTTTTATCTCACAATTCTAGCCTATAACTATATTGGACTGTTTGGAATGATTCCCTATCACTTTTGCATGTACATTTGCATTTGGTTTGGATTGGATTGGCGAAAAACTCCAATTTTTAGCGATTTGGTGAATTTTCTGCATTTAGGTCGCACTGCCTGGAAACGTCGCCTCGGAATTAGGTCGTAGGTCGTTTGGCCTATAGGTCGCTAGGTCGCTAACACTCAGGTCATTTCTGGCCTTAAATGCCCTCTGCAGCGTTAGGTCTCTCAGCCTTTCCCTGTTAGGTCGTTACCATTTAGGTCGCGACAAATGTTAGCACGTTAGGGCCTTAGGTCGTAGGCCTTAGCTCGTTAGGACTTTAGGTCGTAGGCCTTCGTTCCCCTTTTGGGTCGTTCCCTTTTTAGGTCGCGATATTTGTTAGGTCCCTCACATAGATAGGTCGCATGACCTCAATTCCAGTTAGGTCGCATGACCATTGTATCGTTAGGTCGTTTGACCGCCTTTCCCATTAGGTCGCTCGAATGAGTTAGGTCGTTGGACCTTAGGTCGTTTACCCTTTAGGTCGCGTGTTCCACTAGGTCGCGTGAACCCTTAGGTCGTTGGACCTTATTCCCTCTTAGGTCGGCAACCACTAGGTCGTTTGCCTTGCTTAACTCGCGAACACCGTTAGGTCGCAAGCCTTTAGGTCGCATGACCCCTATCTTCCTTAGGTCGTTGGACCTTGTTTCCTTGGGTCGTTAGACCGTTAACCCGTTAGGTCGCGCATCACCCTAACTCGCTCGGCCTTGCCTTCGTTAAGTCGCGAGACACGTTAGGTTGCGCATCACCCTAACTCGCTCGGCCTTGCCTTCATTAGGTCACGCATCACCTTAACTCGCTCGACCTTGTTTAGGTCGTTAGGTTGCAAACACCACTAGGTCGAACCCCGTAGCGGGGGCGTTGCCCCCGCACCCCCACCTTGGGGGGTTGCCACCCCCTGGACCCCCCCTCCGTGGGGGATCTTATCTGAAAAACGTTCAACAGAACTTGCTTTGTTGGAGATGCTGAGTTGACCATTCTTCGAGACAAACTATCTTTGGCTTCTCGGTCGATTTTATGGTATCACGACCTTGCTAAAAAGGCGGGATAACAACTTTAGAAATATGAAGGTTTCAATACTAGTAGTAAATATCAAAACTCTTTCAACAAAATGATTTCAACTCTATTTTCAATAACAAAGCTCTTTTCTTAAACCGTTTTCCAATCTACTAGTATATACAAACCTTTACCTCACTCGGATGAGAAATCTAATTAAACGGATTAGTAAAACAAGTGGTATGAAACGCTTGCGTTCACTTCGTCGGTTAATTCTTGGACTTGTTCGATTGAACCTCTTGTGACAATTTTCTAGTGAAGATTTACAGTTTGTTCGTAAATATTTAAGTTAAGCAAGTGGTTATGGGACACGAAGATAAACTTTTATATTTACTAGCTTAGTGTAATTGACACTTCTCGTTGATCATGACGATCATTTTATGATTTAGACTAGCAATTGTGCGATGTCTCTTTGTTTGCAAGGGTAGACTAGACCTCATTGGTGTGATTCTGACTCACACATATCTCTTTGTCCGCAAGGTTAGTCTAGACACCATTTGTGTGATTCCACTCACACATACCTTTTTGTTGCGAGGTTAGGCTAGACACCATTTGTGTGATTCCACTCACACATACCTTTTTGTTGCGAGGTTAGGCTAGACACCATTTGTGTGATTCCACTCACACATACCTTTTTGCTTTTTGGTTAGCCTAGACCTCATCTGGGTGATTCCGACTCATCCGTATGAGGTAGCTCCCTATGGTCTTCGGACCATCATGTGATAGACCTCTTTCCCTTTTTCTGTGATTTCTGAATTTCTTGTGTTGATTTCTGGAATTTATGTCATTGACTTGTTATGAGTACAAGTTTAGGGTATGATGCCCTCTTTGGATCTTTGAGAAGATTCTTGTGGTATTGATTTATCTCTTATTGATTGATCTTCTGTTGATCATAATTTGCATACTTATAGTAGTATGTCAGTATGGATATTTTATGTTTATGCCATATCTTTTATTTTATATCATGTCATCTGATATTTATAGCTAGACTGATCCGTTTATTATTTTCTTAAATAATACTTGGGTCAGACCGAGATGTTACAGGTGCTTCTGCTTGACTTCTTCTCGGGATTTGCTACTCTGACTTTTGGCTAGCTATTTAGATTAGCAGTTTTTGTTGTATACACTTGAGATATAGACTCATAGTTGTATTCTTTTGTATAAAACGTGTTGCTATTCTTTTGTATTATTGTGGATCTTTTTGACCACTACTCTGATGTACACTTTCATGTGTTAGTTATATATTCATATCTTCTTCCGTCTTTGTGATATGGATGTCTGTGACTGATTTGTATTATGCTTATTTCTATGTTTGTTTCCGAAGATTATTTATAGCCACCGTGTGATAAGCAATTACATGGATGGTCGCTCCTCAATAGCCTTATTCTCCGTGCTAGTTGACAGCACTACACCGTAGTGTTCTTGGCTAGCGTGGGTATAGAGGTGGGGCGTCACATATCATTTCAACAGATAGTGAACCTAATCTACAGGGAACTTGCAGTGCGATAAACAGATATAAATGAACAGTTAACAACATATAATAGTAATAGATGAGATGACGTGTAAATTAATAGGTTTAACATCATATATAAATAACCATATGCAGGTATAACATAATATGTCATTCTACACATTCAGTTGTTGTCGCTTCACAATTGCATAAGTATAAAATGTCATGTGAGATTTACTCACCTCTTGTGCTGGAGATATCAATTCAAACGACACAACGGATACCAGAAAGCACGATGACACAACGAAGGATTCAAGTGGATGAGAACCAAGCTTATTGATCTTGTACACAACCCATGAACAAAACCAAAATAATGTTATAATTCGGTACAACATTGAATTGGATTAACTTTGAAATAAAAAGCAATATGAACACAATAGCTTTTGCCATGCTTTCTACCATTACATGCTCGGCTTAGGGTTTATGTAAGCTCGGTCACAACATGGTTTTGGTTCAGGTTTGAACCTAAAAGTCATGGCTACAAGGCATGAACATGTAGAGGTTACAAGGCATGAGTATGTGAAGAGGCTAGGCTTGATAGTGGAGTTTTGGTCCATGTTTTGGGCTCTGCTACATGGGCGTTTGGCTCGGCCAGTGGGGTGTGGGTCTGGACAGGGGTAGGAGGGGTGAGTAAGGGTTTGGACAGAGGTGGTGGTGGCAGCCTAAGGTGATGGTGGAAATGGAAGTGGTGAACAAGTGGTGGTCAAACAACATGCTTTCAAGGCTTTAGGTTAAATTTTGGTGGATTTTATCATCATGAGGGTCTCGGCCATGGTCAAGGCTATAGGAGTAGGTGGTGATGGTGACAAGGAGGAGATGTAGGAGGTGGTGGCGGCTGTGACAATAGAGAGGAGGCCGAGCGAAACTAGGCAAGAAAATAAGGCAAAAACTTATAAAAAGAGAAGAAAAAAAGTGGAAAAAAAAGAGAAGCCATTGCCATTTCTTTTGTAGCCGTGAAGATAAAATGGAGCTGAAGTTTTTTTGCGTGAAATGACGGTGGAAATCACGGCTAAGAAAAAATAATACACGGCCAAAAAGATTAAAGAAGGAGTTATGGGAAAATGAAGAGTTTTGGAAAATGAAAAGACTAGAAAATGAAAGGTCTAAGTCTCTTTGTATTTCTATTTCTTTTAATCAAAAATAAAGCAAATAAATTTCAGTAAATCCATTTTTAAACTGAAAAAAAGTAAAATGAAATAAAAATAAATAATTAAATTTAAAGAAAATAGAAAAAGAATAAAAGAAATTGCTCAAAAATTCAAAGCAGGGTTCAAAAATTACAAATAAAACATCACTGGCTTTGGAAAAATATCCACTTCATTTTAAAAATATTATAAAGCAAAAATTTGAAATAAAATAATTTACTTATCATTTCTAAAATGAAATAAAAAAATTAAATTTAGAGCAAATAGAAAAATAATTAAAGAAATTGTTTAAAAATTGGAAACAGCACATGAAAATTACAAATAAGTTACCACTACCTCTAGAACAATTTCTATTTCACTTTAAAAAAAATAAAAAGTCAAATAAATGAATAAATGAGGAACATAATAAAGTGGGAATGAGAATAAAATAAGATATTAAAAAAAATGAAGAATTCCTTAAATTAATTGAAGCTGGAAATTAGAAATTGTAAAAAAAAAATACAACTTACAGGGGAAAATATCAATTACACTTTGAAAAATGTTTTAAAACCAAAATATATACATAACATGTTATTTTACACATGAAAACATAAATTAGAACATTACAACACCAATAGAATATTATATATATAAATTAAAATAAATAGTTTTGTTAAATACAACAAATTACACAATATTTAAAAAGGGTGTAACTTCCACAATATAAGTCAGATTTCAACGAAACGAAAAGCAGTATTCTTAAAATTTTATTTACTTTCATAATAAAAGATAAAATTAATAAAACTTTCAAATTTTAAATTTAAAAGTCAAAGTTGACCACATTGACCAAAATTCACTTTTTGGAAAAATATTCTTTTTAGTCATGTTTGGAATTCTAATTCATATAAAACTCAAAATTTATATTTAAAATAAAAAAATTATTTACTTTAATAAATAAATATAAAGTTTTTAAATCAAAATTCAATTAAAATAATTAAAATATACAATTAAAAATAATCAGAAAATACAGGGTTGTTACACATATATTTCTTTACAAAACCATAGAAATCATTTCAAAAATATTTTTATATATAGACTACGTTATCTGTATATAATTTTCTATCCTGTGATCAAGTGATACGGATAGTTTACGTTTGTAAGTGTCTGGCTGCTTAATTTCTATTAGAAACCTTGGGGGCAGCACGTAGGCAGGGTTTTGCCGAAGCTGGGTGAATTCTGTGTCGTTCTATTTCTGCATTTATTATTGAGCTATTATCTGTGCTGTTATAATTCTGATATATCTGTGTTGAAATTATTTTCTACAAACTTCCGCAATAATTTTTATAATTTATAGCATCACCCTATTCACCCCCCCCCTCTAGGGTGAAATCGATCCTACATGGGTCCCTTCTGTAATTTGCTTAAATTCCCTATATATGATTTGGATGAGATGTGTGAAAATTCCGGATTACAAAATTTAATTTCCTACAATTCGAATAATGTCCAAATCGATCGGCTTGCAAAAATCCTTTTCTATGCTGATCTAGATAGCATTACCGTATGGAATACCAATAATGATGATAAGTGGCTTTGGTCGAGTGTTTACGGCAACATTATTTGACTTACTCTGGGAATTCTAGGCCGTAATAAAGGTTGTTTCGACTCCGGAGAAGATTTGAATGACATCCCGGATATGTGCCTCAAACGAAGAAATAATATTACCCATCAAATTTGGGAAGATGAAATGCCACGATTTGCTTCAAAATACTTACGTCATAAGGCAAGGCTGCTCACTAGGATGATTATCAACACAATCATTCCCCGACTTGGCAGTCACGAGCAAATAATAGAATTGGAGCACAAAGCTATATATGCTCTCTTTAGTGGTACAAGGGTAAATTGGACGAAATTTATATTTGATGAGATTAAACATTATTAGACTCGATCACGTCCATCAATCATTTACCCTACCTACAATATTCGCCTTCTGCAATCCCACAACATTTCATCAATATCGATTTTTGAGAAGATTGCCCCCAAGTACGCCTCCACAAAATTCCTCTCTCTTATGCACTTATCAAAAAATCCCCCGGATTTTATTTCATTTGAAGAATGGATGCAACGTCATCAACAAGCTAGATAAGCTAGGCCTCAACCCCAACAACAACCACCACAACAATCACAAGAAAAAGAATAACATCATGAACACACTCCTCCTCCTCCTACATCTTTTGACTATCCAGGCCAAGAAGACATTTTAGAGACTCGCATGGAAACTAGTCCAAATGAAAGCATTCGGGATTTAACTCTCCAAAACCAATTTATCTTATCAAGAAATCAAAATTTATTAGCTAAGCGTATCGATAGTTTCGAAACAACATTTGCTTCTCGCCTAGCCACAGTTGAAATATCGCTTTCAACAACATTATCTGTTCTAAAAGTGGTTCTCCAACGACTCTTTGGCCCTACACCACCTTCGGAAGATTGGCCAACTCCAAAGCCTTCTCATCCTCCTTCAAAACATTCGAAACTTTTTGAAGACGAAAAAAACCTCTAGAAGATACTCCAAAATCTCCTAGAATACGAGCTAGTTCTTTAAAGAATAAAGAAGAAGGAGATGAACAAGCCAAAGCTTCCCCCAAAAATCCTTAGATATTTTTATAGGTTCCATCTTTTGTATTGTAATGGAATCAAAAATCTATGCATGTAATCACTATGTTTAATGGTTGTAAAAATACATTTTGGCTTGTTACTTATGCGTAATTAGATACCTTTCGTCTATTCACGATAATTTAGTAAATCGATATATTATTACCTTCCGGAATTTGGTAAATATTTCAGATTAGTAGTACGTACATGCTATCTAAAATAAGACTAGATAAAAATTACACATGATATAATGCTAACTTCAAATAAAACGGCGGCCGGATAAACTTTTTTAATGTGTACATACTATTTAAGGGCATGATTACTGGTTATATAATACATATTCTTGTATTAATGCTTTTTGATAATGCCAAAGGGGGAGAACTAATGGTAAGCACATATTCAGGTGGAGATTAATAAATTTATCTCTAAGTACATTGTATAGTTGTCATCATCAAAAACGGGGAGAATGTTAGGAAATCCAATCTATGGTTTCGATGACAACTATACAATGGAAGTCGAATCTACATAAATACATACATACATACATACATATATATATATACAAGTACTTTCTAGGAAAACATCACTAGAAAGATAAGAACGAGGCTCGAAGGACACTACAAGATACTTCAAGTCGATAGTTACATGGAAGTAAAAGAAATGATGCATAAAGCTGACATGAACCATATTAGATATGTAACAGCCCGCAAATTCGTACCCCTTGAGTCAACACTATTCTATCTAAATCAACTCAAGTTGTACAGAAATACGAACCATTTGGGTTAAAGAAGAAGAGGTAGAAGAAGAAAATAGAAAACAACAACAGAATCTAACCATCGCAGCGTAAAAAAATATAATAGATAATAAATAATTTTAACTCAAAAATCAAATATCTCTGTTTATATATTACATCATCAGAGTACATAAATCACAGCTTAACATCAATATCATACAATGGATACACAACAACTCAAAATACACAACAACTCAAACAGCGGAATATATAAATATAAAACAGGTACGAATGTACGTATAATCATCCAGCTCGTCTCCTGAGCTCCACAGCATCATATCCTGTATCCTCTAATACTCGGTCTGACCCGAGCATTACAGTTAAATAATACCCGAGTCAGTCTGGAATACCAGCGTGAGAAAATCACACCCAATTGATTATTAAAGTTTCAAAAATCCTTTGAAAACAAAAGCATCTCGTAAGACCACGCCACAAATAAACATGTCGGGTTTTTACCTTACGATAGCTAAAACAATTTTTATAGAAATCCTCTGATATTATAATAGGGTCTATATACAAATACTTATAAAATAGCCAAAATTGTTACATCTATTAAATTCCAGCTACTAGCCACAGAGTGGGTAATACAAACAAAACTCGTACAAGGCTCGTAGGGAGAATGGATTTCCAACTAATGACTAGGCACTGGGGTATCACCTGTCACAGTACGGGGCCTAGATCACCGTACCGAGGAGATACGCCCGCTCCCCTACAACGCAAGGCCGGAACTACCCCTTACTGGGTAATTACGAGTGAGACCACCCCGCGGTTGGGATCAGCAACCGCCCACTAAGCCGAAATAAAAAGGGACATCTAGAATGGAATGACCTCACCCTGCTTGGGTGCTACCCACCTAGCCTTGCTGCATAACCCCTGATTTTCGGTCATTCCCATTTGATGAGGCTTGAGGCAAAGCGTTACCTTTTCAGAACATATCCCTTAGAATGCCCATCGTCCACCTGACGATGTTTCGCAAGCATTCATCCATACAAGTCCGTCTCGGGTTCGAACGGAACCGAAGGCACTATTCCTACTACATCCATTTGAAATATATCCTCAGGATTAGTAGCGATTAGCCCTTGCACTTCACTGCTCCATCTTCGAATCCAAAATCGTTTACACGAAACGTACAAACCGGATCGAAGTGGTTTTCGAGAATTAAATCTCGATCCCGGTCTCTTCAAAACGATCAACGCAGTTGGCCAATATTGAAGTCGGTTATTTAACTATCAATTTCTATTCACAAGCATCCATCAAACAATAAATAATTTCCCAAATTATTTATTTATCTCAAAAATATCTTCACAAGATATATTTCACTTTCAAACCCCGTTTGAAAAATAGTTTCAAACATATTCCTTTCCCGGAATAATTTCCCAATATTTATTTCCTCTGAAACGCCAAGTATAAAATACTTTTAGCTTTAAAATAATTTAAAAGCGCTTATTTATAAAATATATTTCATAGCCTTAAAAATTTAAAACTACTTTAATACTTAATTAAATTATATACTTAAGGAATATTTAATAAATAAGGCTACTTTTATTAAAATATAAAACTGGATTTTCTTTAAAAATAAATACCAAGTAATTTAATAATTACAACGATAATAGTTTTGAAAAATATTTATTTTAGAATTTAAACATTTAAAAATAATAAATTTTCTAAGATATGCTTTTTAAATCAACATTAAACCTTTAACTTATATTTAAAATTGCTTAAAAATCGTACTTGGCTATCCAGTTGAACACTCTTCTCTTTCACATCTTTAAAAATGAATCACTATTTATTTTTAAACGAATTTCCATTTCTTTATAAATTTCCACTTTAAATTCATATTTAAAATATCCACCGATATTTTATTTCACCTGATAACCCAGTTTAAAAATTCCAAAATCTCATTTAAATAAATTCTTTAATCATTCAAATAATATCACTTAAGCTTTACCATTTATTATTACCCCTAATAATTCAAATTCCTCTTATTCCAAATTTGTTAGAGCTTTGCAACCACTTATATTTTATTTTATTTTCAATTCATTATTAATTTATTCCAATTCACTAGAATTATTTTACTTAAAATTTACTCTTTTATTTCTTTCGAAAATACAATTCTAGGGATTTTATAATTTATTCTACCGTGATATTTAATCCAACCATACCATTCAATACTTCAATTATTCATAAAATCATCACGGGATATCAACTATTCAGAACACAGAATATTCAATAATCTAAATAATTTCGAGGAATCCAGTTGGATCCCTCCAACCTGTTTTCCCTGCATCCAAAGATGCAGCACAATAATATGCCAATGCCAGAATATAACATGCTATAGCACATCAATCAATTCCAACCATTCAAACAATTATTTAAATTTAATCATTTAAATTTAAATTTAACTGAGTGAGATTAACTCACCTTTGCCCCTTTTTAATTTGTAATTCATCCAAACCAGCTTGTTTATCATTGTTTTTGACCTTGAGTCAACATTATAAGATTCGTTAATATTTGAATTGATTGAACAATTAATTTCTATTTATTTACTTTAAGTTAATAATTTGGTTTTAACCGAATAAATTCTAATTTCAACCAATTTCCTCTAATAAATTTTTAGTAACCAAAATAAATTTCATAGGTTAATTAAACAGCTAAATTCTCAAATCTAATATATATATTTATTTACTTATTTACGTCTTTGAAACTACTTATACTAAATGACCTATATGCATTTCAAATCAAATCTCAATGATTATCTTACTTAAAAGATTCACTCTTTTATTTTCTTTTTTAAATAAAATATTTGAACTAATTGAAAAACCCCTTACCATTAAATAACTAAATTAACTAATGCTTTAGTTTAAACTAATTTCTCTTTAACCATCTCTAAAATAATTAAACAAATTTATCTCCCTTTTTATAAGTATATATATATATATATATATATATAATTTGTAAAATAATCTATATAGGTTTTTTTTAAACAACATTAACTAAACTAAAACTTCACTAAATTAAACTAACAACAAAATATACCTTCACCAAATCGATGACGAACAACCTACTTCTTCCCCGATCGACAATCTCGACTAACCCATGCCCACAATTTTGAGCTCGAACGAAAATGCACTCGACTTCGGTCGTACGCCAGATGCCACGGCCCTCCTCTCCACCGCGACCTGTCTCAAGTACGAACTGCTCCATCAACGAGCCTCCAACGTCGAACCCTCTTCGCCATGAACTATCGCTCGGTCCATCAAACACCCCCAAACCACCACAAGCACCACCCTCCTCCATACGCACGTGCCCAGTCGCGCCCTTCCCCAGCCTCGTTCGTGCCACCCGAAACAGCGATGCGTGAATTGGTCAACCTTGGGAAGGAAATGAAGCGTACGTTCAATTCTATTCAACGAGAGATTCCAAAAAGTGGTCGCGACTGGATTTCGATTTGAAGAAAATGGGACATTTTTTTCTGTTTAGTTCGGCCTTTTTTTTTGGTTTAGATTGAGGAGGAGAAGCGTCTATGAAACTCGATTTGAAGAGTAAAGAAAAAAAAAGAGTACAGGCATTCGCCGTTTCCTTTCTCTGCTCCTCGACTTTGTATATTCGAAACAAAGGGAAGGGACGCACGATTTTGAAAATAACGAAGGCGGCTTCGATTTGATTTTTAGCTTCTGACGGAAGACAAAAGTAGCGTGCTTGAAACGAGAAGGGAGACAACTAGGTCGACGGAAATCAGATACTAGGGTGGCTACTGATTTAACCTGATTTGATTTAAGTAAAGTTTTATTTAATTTTCAACGCGTTCACTTATCGTACGCTCACACAACAACTCCGATCAATACAAAATTTGAAATCCGATAATAATTCAATATTGCGGACCCATTGGAACTGGTTTCGTCGAATTCCGAGACTGCGCCTCGGAAGGCTATTTTTAAACTCGATTTAAAACGATAAAATTTCAAAACTTAACAAAACACTTCCAAATTCAATTTCAACACTTTTACCTTCTTCAGTATTATCAATATAAATTTTACAAGCCTTCAAATTATTTTTAACTGGCTAAAAATTCCAGATTCAACATTTTACCTAACTTCCAATTATTTAATTTAATAATTCAATTATCAAATAAATTGTGATATTCAAAATTCAAGTTAAAATTACTCTATTGAATATTCAAAATCAATTAAATATTCTGATTTTAAATGCTCAAAAATTTTGGGTCGTCACATTCCTCCCCCCCTTAAAAGAATTTCGTCCTCGAAATTACTAGTTAGGAAGAATGGTCCAATACCCGCTTACTTATCCTTAAACCAAACAATTCGACATCCTACCAACTATCTTTTACAAAGACCATTATTATTCTTATTAACTTTCCAAACCTTTCCCTAGTTTACAAACAATCCCATATGCTCAATTATTCAAGTTTCAATTTAAAACCAAATTTTGAATTACCAAAATTTTCTCAAAATTTTTCTAACTCTCTAAATTTCCGAAATTTTTTGCCAGCGTCTCCTTTGCGCAGCTAGCTCGGTACAACTACAAAATGGCTCTACGGCCTCCCAAAACCAAAAAGAAAACAAAACGCCAAGTGGCTCAATCCAAAAACCCAATCAATTTTCACAGAAATTTAAACATATACCTTTTTGTAGAGCATTTCAAATTTATTTTTTTCTGAAATCAAATCCAATTCCCTTTTCCTTTTATAATACCTGCATATCCTGCTTAGTACTAATATCCAATCACAATATTCCCAAAACATTTTATCGATTCCCTTACCAAATGCCAATATTCATCCAAATATCAACTTAGAATATATTTGCAATATTCAATTTCCAATTAAGAATTGACCATTCCTTACTTAAGTTAACATAAGCATTTTATATGTTTATTTATTTATTTCCGTCTTACCACTTCAGTTTATATCTATTTCTATTCAAATTGATTCTTTCATTACCATATGAATTCAATTTATCTTTAACTCTGCATATATAAATTTTATTTGTCATTTATAACTAATTTATGTCATTATTTGAAATTGGTTTCGTTTAGTAACTTATTTTAGTTTCCAATTTGAATTTGTATGTCGTTAACAAAATTTCCAAAGTTTTCAAAAAAAAATTATAACTCCCAAAATTTCTGAAATTTTTTGGCAGAGTCCCCTTTGTACGAAGGAGCTTTTGCAATTTGACAATAGATATAAATATATATACATCGACCCACACGGTCGGAAAAATCAAAAGCAGTTCATATTTCCTATTTTTATTGCGTAGGCGTACCTTATTTAGCATTTTAAAGCAAACAGCTTATTTATTTAGCAGTTAGCATGCCCAAAATCCAGCCACACGGCTTCCAGGTACCTGTACTTACTCAATTTAAACATGTAAGTGCCATATATATGAAGTTTAACAACATCTCACTTATTGGCAATAGTTAAAGCATACGAATTCTAAAGGAAATGCCCATTAAACATTTTTTTTACAAGTAATTTAAATATTCCAACATTAATTTCAATTGCTTCAACCAATCACATATCGTTTCACTTAATCTGAATGGTTAACAACTCACAAACTTACATTTAATTTATTATTAAGCAATCTGAACTCATATTTAATTCAATTGCTCTCAAAATCAATTTATTTTATTCCTATCAATACATAGAATTTGAATTATTTCCGTTTACATCAAACGACAATTTATTCTATGCAATTTGACGAGATCTATGTGAATAAATAAGTCTTTATGTTTTATAACCAATTTAAATGGATTTCAACTCAATTTATACTCAATGCTATTCCATTTTTAAATTTATTCACAATCCATATATTCTCATTTTCATTGCATTTCAAGTTTAAATCCATTCACTTCATTATTCAAACAGGTTCCATTAAAACCATTAGCAACTTAGGTTCATCTTCATTACCAATTAAATTTCCTCTCTCCTTTTTTTTTACTTCATTCACGACCATTTATTTAGCTCGTCACATTCCAAGCTTGCATATTACTAACCATTTTCGAATTAATACAAACCAAACCTTAATTTAATGGTCTTCCATTTCTACTCGTAGTCGAGCTTCTAATTATTCTTAACTTAAGTTATTTTACTCAATTTATTCCACTTCAAACTTAAGTTCACTTCCATTTGATTCTTATTTATTCCATCCATTTATTTATTCAATATAATTAGTTTACCCACTCAATCCATTATGGATTATATTTCCTTACATATTATTTATAACCCACCAAATTCTATTTCGATTCAAATTTATTTTCACTTGATTTAAATCAAACCCAATAACATTAAACTTAGTTTTAAGTTGAATTCAATTCAACTCCCCCACCTATTTAGCTTAAGTCATTTTACTCATTTTATTCAAATTTTATACTTAAGCTCATTTTCATTTTACAAGTAAATTTTAATTAATAACTCAAGTTCTGATTCCACCATTCACTTTTAAGTTACCATCCAATTTTAGTAACTCACAATTCAACTTCATTCTCGATTCATTTAATTAATTGCAAGGCCACTTTCAATTATATTTTCTTCACTAATGATTCAAGTCGAATTTGATTTATAACTTGAGTTTTATTTCCAATCTTCATTATTAGCTTGCAATTCAGCTTCTATTTAACTACATTGAACTCCATTTACACATTTCATTAACTAATTTATTATTAATTAGTTCTTCCCTTATTTATAATCCAAACATATTTTATTTTATGGATTTTTAATTCTTCTGCACGTTATTTTTATTTATTTATTTCAACTTATTTCTTATTCCACTTACTTCCATTTATTTAGGTAAGAATTTAATTCCATTTGATAACTCAATTGAATTTTTATTCCAATTCAATTTTATTTTAAACTCGAATTTATTTAACTCAATTCGAATACAACTGGATATTATTTCAACCTATTCAATTAATTTCAATCTAGTTAAATTTTATTTTCCAATCCAAGTTAATCTCATTTTTAACCTTTCACTTTAAATTTAAATTCCAACTTTCAAAGCTTATACTTCCCTTCCTGATTTAAAAATCATCTCAATTTATAAGTTTACAACTTATCTTATCAGGATTTTCAAACACCCGGTTATTGGTTCCAAAACATTTTGAAATCTTCAACATCTCAAATCACATTTCTCAAAAATTAAACCAATCCTGGTTTTATTCCCAACAAATTTTCTTTAATATTTTCAAAAACAAACAGGTTTTCCTGAAGAAATCAAATTTGGCAGCAATCTATCATTTAGAACTCGAAAATGAACATTGATGATGCTGCAGTCATCACCGAAATTATTTTCCAGCAACTGAAGTGAATTCAATGATATATCTCTTCCCAAAATTTATTTGAAACAATTTTCCTTTCAGAAATATCCCAAAAACAACATTGCTACTATTTATCTTCAAAATACTTCCAAAATCTCCGGGGTTTTAAGTTTCAAATTCTATTTTATTTCAAATTTTAACTAAAATGCATTTGTATAGTTTATGCTTATACAAATTCCCAATTAATTATATTTCAATTTATAATTTACATTTTAATTCATATTTATAAATTCCATTTTATAATGAAATTATTCCCTTAAATTTTAGTTATATTTCAATTTCTAGTCAAATTCTCACTTAACAATGATAATGCTTTAATATTATTCTTCCTAACATCCAAGCAACCATATATTAGCTAAATTGTTTTCAAAAACTATTCTTTATATCAAAATATGTTTTTGGGTAAACTTATTTCATTCACCTACATTTAAAACAATACCGTGTCAATTGTTCTATTCAAGTGTTTGGAAATCCCTTCGATACAGTTGCGCAGACTGTGTCGACGAAGGTTCATATGCCACTCAATAAACCAATCAACACAATATTAAAACAATTTATATTCACTAACAAATACGCACTCATATTTATTAATACGCTCAAACTCATTCTAGAGTAATATAGACTCTATTTTATGAGTAATTCCCACCAGAGCCAAGGTTATCTCCAACCTAAGCTCTGATATACCACTGTAACATCCCGCAAATCCGTACCCCTTGAGTCAACACTATTCTATCTAAATCAACTCAAGTTGTACAGAAATACGAACCATTTGGGTTAAAGAAGAAGAGGTAGAAGAAGAAAATAGAAAACAACAACAGAATCTAACCATCGCAGCGAAATAAAATATAATAGATAATAAATAATTTTAACTCAAAAATCAAATATCTCTGTTTATATATTACATCATCAGAGTACATAAATCACAGCTCAACATCAATATCATACAATGGATACACAACAACTCAAAATACACAACAACTCAAACAGCGGAATATATAAATATAAAACAAGTACGAATGTACGTATCGTCATCCAGCTCGTCTCCTGAGCTCCACGGCATCATATCCTGTATCCTATAATACTCGGTCTGACCCGAGCATTACAGTTAAATAATACCCGAGTCAGTCTGGAATACCAGCGTGAGAAAATCACACCCAATTGATTATTAAAGTTTCAAAAATCCTTTGAAAACAAAAGCATCTCGTAAGACCACGCCACAAATAAACATGTCAGGTTTTTACCTTACGATAGCTAAAACAATTTTTATAGAAATCCTCTGATATTATAATAG
The DNA here is from genome assembly GCA_030765085.1 of Allium cepa. Classification (NCBI taxonomy): domain Eukaryota; kingdom Viridiplantae; phylum Streptophyta; class Magnoliopsida; order Asparagales; family Amaryllidaceae; genus Allium; species Allium cepa. The sequence continues at coordinate 52,951,200 of CM060935.1, read as the reverse complement.
GGTCTATATACAAATGCTTATAAAATAGCCGAAATTGCTACATCTATTAAATTCCAGCTACTAGCCACAGAGTGGGTAATACAAACAAAACTCGTACAAGGCTCGTAGGGAGAATGGATTTCCAACTAATGACTAGGCACTGGGGTACCACCTGTCACAGTACGGGGCCTAGATCACCGTACCGAGCAGTACGCCCGCTCCCCTGCAACGCAAGGCCGGAACTACCCCTTACTGGATAATTCCGAGTGAGACCACCCCGCGGTTGGGATCAGCAACCGCCCACTAAACCATAATAAAAAGGGACATCTAGACTGGAATGACCTCACCCTGCTTGGGTGCTACCCACCTAGCCTTGCTGCATAACCCTTGATTTTCAGTCATTCCCATTTGATGAGGCTTGAGGCTAAGAGTTACCTTTTCAGAACATATCCCTTAGAATGCCCATCGTCCACCTGACGATGTTTCGCAAGCATTCATCCATACAAGTCCGTCTCGGGTTCGAACGGAACCGAAGGCACTATTCCTACTACATCCATTTGAAATATATCCTCAGGATTAGTAGCGATTAGACCTTGCACTTCACTGCTCCATCTTCGAATCCAAAATCGTTTACACGAAACGTACAAACCGGATCGAAGTGGTTTTCGAGAATTAAATCTCGATCCCGGTCTCTTCGAAACGATCAACGCAGTTGGCCAATATTGATAGTCGGTTATTTAACTATCAATTTCTATTCACAAGCATCCATCAAACAATAAATAATTTCCCAAATTATTTATTTATCTCAAAAATGTCTTCGCAAGATATATTTCACTTTCAAACCCCGTTTGAAAATAGTTTCAAACATATAATTTTCCTAGAATAATTTCCCAATATTTATTTCCTCTGAAACGCCAAGTATAAAATACTTTTAGCTTTAAAATAATTTAAAAGCACTTATTTATAAAATATATTTCATAGCCTTAAAATTTTAAAACTACTTTAATACTTAATTAAATTATATACTTAAGGAATATTTAATAAATAAGGCTACTTTTATTAAAATATAAAACTAGATTTTCTTTAAAAACAAATACCAAGTAATTTAATAATTACTACGATAATAGTTTTGAAAAATATTTATTTTAGAATTTAAACATTTAAAAATAATAAATTTTCTAAGATATGCTTTTTAAATCAACATTAAACCTTCAACTTATATTTAAAATTGCTTAAAATCGTACTTGGCTATCCAGTGAAACACTCTTCTCTTTCACATCTTTAAAAATGAATCACTATTTATTTTTAAACGAATTTCCATTTCTTTATAAATTTCCACTTTAAATTCATATTTAAAATATCCACCAATATTTTATTTCACCTGATAACCCAGTTTAAAAATTCCAAAATCTCATTTAAAATAAATTCTTTATTCATTCAAATAATATCACTTAGGCTTTACCATTTATTATTACCCCTAATAATTCAAATTCCTCTTATTCCAAATTTGTTAGAGCTTTGCAATCACTTATATTTTATTTTATTTTCAATTCATTATTAATTTATTCCAATTCACTAGAATTATTTTACTTAAAAATTTACTCTTTTATTTCTTTCGAAAATACAATTCTAGGGATTTTATAATTTATTCTACCGTGATATTTAATCCAACCATACCATTCAATACTTCAATTATTTATAAAATCATCACGGGATATCAACTATTCAGAACACAGAATATTCAATAATCTAAATAATTTTGAGGGGTCCAGTTGGACCCCTCCAACCTATTTTCCCTGCATCTAAAGATGTCAGCACAATAATATGCCAATTCCAGAATATAACATGCTATAGCACATCAATCAATTCCAACCATTCAAACAATTTATTAAATTTAATCATTTAAATTTAAATTTAACTGAGTGAGATTAACTCACCTTTGCCCCTTTTTAATTTGCAATTCATCCAAACCAGCTTGTTCTTCATTATTTTTGACCTTGAGTCAACATTATAAGGTTCGTTAATATTTGAATTGATTGAACAATTAATTTCTATTTATTTACTTTAAGTTAATAATTTGGTTTTAACCGAATAAATTCTAATTTCAACAAATTTCCTCTAATAAATTTTTAGTAACCAAAATAAATTTCATAGGTTAATTAAACAGTTAAATTCTCAAACCAAATATCTATATTTATTTACTTATTTACTTCTTTGAAACTACTTATACTAAATGACTTATATACATTTCAGATCAAATCTCAATGATTATCTTACTTAAAAGATTCACTCTTTTATTTTCTTTTTTAAATAAAATATTTGAACTAATTGAAAAACCCCTTACCGTTAAATAACTAAATTAACTAATGCTTTAGTTCAAACTAATTTCTCTTTAACCATCTCTAAAATAATTAAACAAATTTATCTCCCTTTTTATAAGTGTATATATATATATATATATATATAATTTGTAAAATAATCTATATAGTTTTTTTTTTAAACAACATTGACTAAACCAAAACTTCACTAAATTAAACCAACAACAGAATATACCTTCACCAAATCGATGACGAACAGCCTACTTCTTCCCCGATCGACACTCTCGACTAACCCATGCCCACAATTTCAAGCTCGAATGAAAATGCACTCAACTTCGGTCGTACGCCATATGCCATGGCCCTCCTCTCTACAGCGACCTGTCTTAAGTACGAACTGCTCCATCAACGAGCCTCCAACGTCGAACCCTCTTCGCCATGAACTATCGCTCGGCCCATCAAACACCCCTAAACCACCACAAGCATCACCCTCCTCCATACGCACGTGCCCAGTCGCGCCCTTCCCCAGCCTCTTTCGTGCCACCCGAAACAGCGATGCTCGAATTGGTCAACCTTGGGAAGGAAATGAAGCGTGCGTTCAATTCTATTCAACGAGAGATTCCAAAAAGTGGTCGCGATTGGATTTCGATTTGAAGAAAATGGGACATTTTTGTCTGTTTAGTTCGGCCTTTTTTTTCTGGTTTAGATTGAGGAGGAGAAGCGTCTATGAAACTCGATTTGAAGAGTAAAGAAAAAAAAAGAGTACATGCATTCGCCATTTCCTTTCTCTGCTCCTCGACTTTGTATATTCGAAACAAAGGGAAGGGACGCACGATTTTGAAAAGAACGAAGGCGGTTTCGATTTGATTTTTAGCTTCTGAGGGAAGACAAAAGTAGCGTGCTTGAAATGAGAAGGGAGACAACTAGGTCGACGGAAATCAGATACTAGGGTGGCTACTGATTTAACCTGATTTGATTTAAATAAAGTTTTATTTAATTTTCAACGCGTTCACTTATCGTACGCTCATACAACAACTCCGATCAATACGAAATTTGAAATCCGATAATAATTCAATATTGCGGACCCAATGGAACTGGTTTCGTCGAATTTCGAGACTGCGCCTCGGAAGGCTATTTTTAAACTCAATTTAAAACGATAAAATTTCAAAACTTAACAAAACACTTCCAAATTCAATTTCAACACTTTTACCTTCTTCAGTATTATCAATATAAATTTTACAAGCCTTTAAATTATTTTTAACTGGCTTAAAATTCGAGATTCAACATTTTACCCAACTTCAAATTATTTAATTTAATAACTCAATTATCAAATAAATTGTGATATCCGAAATTCAAGTTAAAATTACTCTATTGAATATTCAAAATCAATTAAATATTCCGATTTTAAATGCTCAAAAATTCTGGGTCGTCACAAGACATCTGGGTGCATAGGCCAGACATCTGAAATAATTCTCTGGAACAACAAACAGGCAAAACCAGACGTCTAGTAATAGCACCCAAACGTCTGATCCTCTACTATATTAAAAAATAGTATCAGACGTCTGAAATGAACACCATACTTCTGAATTCAAACTCGAACTTTAGAAATGAACTGCAACTGCCATATGTGAATGGACTTCTCCGCTTCTCTTCACTACAACTCTTCACCATCAATAGAAGCAACCTTAGAGGATTCATTAATGGATGTAACTACTCAAAATACCTATCTACAAATATATATAGCACCATGAATCAAGAGAATAAAACCAACTTCACTTATTTACGCTTTCTAATTCTATACTCTACCCTATATCTTGATCTCTGCATTCTAACAATCTTTACTTGCATTCACTCTTCCATATACTCAGTTCTTCATAGACAATATTCCTTAGAAATATATTTGAAGCAATAGTGCTAATTAGTCAACATCCGTGTTATATAAGAACATCATTTGACAAGAACAACTCATTGTATCCAAGCCTATTCCTTCGGACGAAGCGAGGGTTTTTGATAGTCAAATTCTAAAGGGGAGCTTCGAGACTGGACGTAGGATGGGAGGTCAGCACCAGTATAAAATTCCGGTACGATTATTCTATATTTAGTTAGATTAATATTATTTTAGTTGCATCATATATTTTGTCACCTATACTTGCATATACACTACACGATCCACCCTGTAGACTTTCATCATTAAATCAAACTTAAAAAAGGAAAATATATAGTCTTTATGAATTATTCAAAATCACCCTGCCATGTTATGTATATGTATGTATACTTTTCTCAAACCTTTGTTGATGAAAATACTCAACTTTTGAAAGTACCCCTATCGAATACATTGAAAGTAACCCTTTCAAAACCATTGAAAGCACCCCTTTCAAAACCATTGAAAGTACCACTTTCGAAATTGAGCAAAACCTTTCATCTAACCTTGACTGAAAGGCCAAAACCTGCCTTCCAAAATCATTCTTAGAACCCTTTCGAAACCATTGAAAAACCTTCCTTTCAAAAGCTTTAAAACCTTAGACATCTTTCTTTTAAAATCTTTAAACATTACCTTTCGAAACTTTTGGAAAACCTTTCCTTTTAACCTTTCAAAATCATTGGGGAACCACCCCTTTGAAGCATTTCTTTAAACCCTTCGAATATTTGGTGAAACCTCCCTTCAAAACCATCATTTAAAACCTTTCGAAACCATCAAACCTTTATAAACAACAAATCTTTTGAAAGCATTTAGGTTCAATTTAAAACATGTGGAAAACACCTTTCGAAAGCAATCAAACCCATCTCCTTTGGGTTATACTTCAACAAAGAAAAAGGGTCATTAAAACCATTTAAGTTGAAAGCCTATCTTTTGAATGCATTCCTAAGCAAAGAAGTGATGGTGTTGAAACACCCTTTCCGAAGGCGTTGGAGAATTGGCCAAGTTTAAAAGCAAAGTATACGTTCCGAAATAATTGACTTTAATTGACTTCGAAAGGTAAGAAAAGCGGCAGCTAGGGGTTTCGACCACTTCAAAAGCGTTAGTTAAAACAAAAGAGCGCAACCCACTCGAAACCAATTCTTTAAAACAATTTGACCCGGTTGAAAGCTAACCAAGTCAAAAAAAACGGGCGCAACTTCATTTTAAAACAAAGGCATGCTTCAACCTTATCGGAACCATACGTTTCGACCCTTTGCCTTCATCCTTCATCTAATTCACTATGTACCAAGTATATTAATACCATGTGCATTGTTTACAGAAGCAATGATGGCAAAATGTCTAGGTTGGAACCTCGGGTGCCGAAAGTGGCAAAACATGCTAAAAACAAGTAAATTTTTTCTTTAACCTAAAATAGAAATATTTTTGACTAACCTGCTATGTTTTTCAAATTTTCAGTGATTACTAAATTTCTTTTTTTCAAAAGTGCTTCCAAGATTTCAGAAATAATCAATAATTTGATTTTTATAGAATACCCCTTCTCCTTTTATAAATGTATAAAATATTTAAGTCTCATACCTCAAATAATTTTATATATTCATCAAATCACTTAGAAAAATTCAGCAAAAATGTCATAAAATCATTTTCAATATATCTTCTAACATATATAAATTTTTGACCCAAATAAATAATTATTTAGCAGTAGATAATTTATAGCCCAAACAATCATTTTCTACACAAGAAATTTATATAAAATCCACAATAATCCAAAAAATTATGAAAATTGAAACCCATCTCTAAAATATCATTTCTGATCTAAATCTAAAATCGCAAGGAATTTGGATGTTATTTAATAGAGTTTTCTTATCGAAACATAACATAAAAATCTATATGAACAAGCATAAATCATCAACAAGCATATATATATATATATACACACACACACACACACACACACACACAAAGTTTAATCATTTAAAAACGTGGCATAAACATGCAGAACACTTCGAATTTAACTTACCGAAAACATTTAAGGGAATGAGATGTAGTCATTATTCACCTTAGCTTGAGATTAAGGATTTGAGATTTGAATATATTTTGATTTGATTAACCTTTTTACTTAGCTTCTTCTTCCTCTAATTCTCTAAAATGGTGGCTGGACTCTATTTTTTTAATTTGCAAATAAGAATGAATAAGAGAATACACGGCTAAGGGGTTTAAGGTTTAGGGTATAAGGATTTTCCTTGTTCCCATTTTGCCAATGCCTACTTCCTAACCAATTATCTATTTTATTTCATGTCATCTCGCTTTGATTTACACATTAACATGGCACGACTACCCCCTATTATTCACAAATATCAATCCATTACTCAACCTACATTATTTATAATTTAGCTAATTAATTATCCTAAATTACGTTACTAAAAATATGGGGTGTTGCAATCTCCCCTCCTTAAAGAATTTCGACCTCGAAATTTCTTAAAAACAGTCAAAGGTAAAACATAATATCGAACAAATCGTGATAAGTGTCTCTACTGCTCTCAGCCTTCCAAGTATAGTCTCTTTAAACATCACTCCACTAGACCTTCACTAATCTGACTTTCACGTTCCTCAACCTCTTCTCATCTCTCGTGGCTATCCGGACAGGCTAACTAATTATAGTCAAATCCGGTTCCACTACTAAATCCTCTAACACGGTCGGTGCTATAGTAGTGTCTGGATCCCTAACAAACTTCCTAAGATGGGATACATGGAAAACATCATGGACTGCTGCCAAACTACTCAGTAACTCTATTCCGTACGTGAGTTTCTCAATCCACTCTAAAATAGAAAATAGTCCTATGAATCTCGGTGCTAACATCCTGGTCTTCCCGAAATAGATAACACCTTTCGTTGGCGACACTTTGATGAAAACACGATCTCCAACGTAGAACTCTAAATCTTTCCGTCTTCTATTTGCATAGCTCTTTTGTCTATACTGAGCCTCCTTCATTCTCGGCCTTATCAGTTCAATCTTCTCAGCAGCTTCTCTTGCCAAATCAAGACCAAGGACTAATCTATCTTTGGTCTTAATCGGCATGCAGGAGATTTGCATGTTCTCCCATAAATAGCTTCAAATGATGTTATCCCTATACTAGTCTGATAACAATTGCTATACGAAAACTTGACTAGGTGTAGATGGTCTTCCCATGATCCTCGAAATCTAGCACACAAGCTCCTAACAAGTCCTCCAAGATCTTGTTAACTCTTTCTGTTTTCCCATCTGTCTGCGGATGGTAAGCGGTACTCATCTTAAGCTTGGTTCCTAAACTCTTCTACAGACTCTTTCGAAACTCGCTAGTGAACAAGGAATCTCTGTGACTAACAATACTGGTAGAAATTCCGTAAAGTTTAACTATATTCTCCTTAAATAACTTCGCTAAAACAGGTTTCATCCTGGTTGACTTAACTGGAATGAAATAGGCACTCTTGGTCAACTTGTCCACTATGACCTATGTAATTTTATTTCCTATATTAAATCTTGACAACCCATCTATAAAATGCATAAAAATAGAATCCCACTTCCATAGCGGAATACCCAATGGCTGAAGCAACCCACTTGGCTTCGGATGCTCGGATTTCACCTGTTTACAGTTTAAACATTATTTCTCCTATAAGCCAACATCCCTCTTCAGTGCGTCCTACTTTGTAACTTGATACATCTTCGTTTCTCCTGGATGAATAATGAACTTCGAATAGTGGCATTCCTCTAAAGCTTCCTTCCTTATGTCTCCCACATTTGGAAACATAATCTACCCTTCTTTCTCAACCATCCACTTTTGTCAAGAATGAAATCCTTCAAGTCATCGCTCTCCGTTCCACTCCTTAATTTCTTGATCCTTTCAGCTAACACTGGATCCTCTTCCTGTTTAGAAGCATTCTTTTCAATTAATACCGATTGGGCTTCTAAACAAGATAACATAGCAGATTCTCCACTAAACGCAGCCTTGGATCTCCACTGCACTCTACTAGTCGAAAACACTTCCAAGTATTTCCATTCTATTGTCATAGCTAACACTGCATTCTGATGCTTCCTACTAAGCGCATCTACAACATTGTTGCCTTTTCCTGGTGTGTACTCAATTCCAAAATCATAAGCGGCTAGAAACTGTAACCACCTCTGTTGTCTCATGTTTAGTCCTTCTAAGAGAACAAATGTCTTAATGACTTATGATTCGTATAAAACTCAAACATCTCTCCTAAATGGTAAAGTTTGCACACCTTTAATGCAAATATCACTGCAGCTAATTCTAAGTCATGCGTTGGATATCTAACTTCATGCGGTTTAAGCTGTCTAGAAGCATAAGCAATCACTTTACCTCTCTGCATCAACACAGCTCCTAATCCATTTGCACACGCATCTGTATAAACTATCAAATCCTGGTTTCCTTTCGGGACAGCTAATATAGGTGCATGGGTCAAAAAGTGTTCAAGCTCTGAAATGCTTCCTCACACTTATTGGTCCATACAAAATTCACATCCTTTAGTGTTAGCTTGGTCATTGGTGTTGCTATCCTTGAGAAATCCTTAACAAATCTCCCATAATATTCAAACGATCGGAGAAAACTCTTTATTTCAGTTACTGTCTCGGGTCTCTTCAAATTATTCACCACTTCAATTTTAGTTGGAACTACAGATAACCCTTTCTCTGGAAATACACGACCTATAAATTTCACTTCCTTCTTCCAAAAATGTTACTTCGAAAACTTTTCCTTTAGCTGATGCTGCCTTAGCGTCTCAAGCACAATGCTAAGACGAACTTCATGCTCCTTCTCATTCTTAGAGTATATCGGAATAACATCTATGAAAACCAACACGAACTTATCCAAGTACACTCGAAAAATCCGGATCATCAAATCACAAAGAATGCCGGCGCATTAGTGAGTCCGAACGGTATAACTAACCATTCTTATGACCCATACCTTGTTCCAAACACCGTCAAAGGTATGCTATCTTTTGCTACTCTAAGCTGATGGAAACCTGTTGCTAAGTCTAACCGAGAAAATTCCTTAGCTCCACTCAATTGATTGAACAAATCGTCAAGCCTAGGCAATAAATATCGATTCTTTATCATTCTCTCATTTAAGTTACGATAATCAGTACATAGCCTTAACGATCTGTCCAGTTTCTTAGCAAATACTATGGCTACTCCCCAAGGTGAACTACTTAGTCCGATAAAACTCTTACCTTCCAAATCTACCAACCGAGCCTTCAACTACCTCATTTTGTCGGCGCCGTCCTACTTGGTGGTCTACTCACTAGTTCTAGTTCGGGCATTAACTCTATTCGAAACTCAGTGGCTCATTTCGGTGGCAATCCAACTACTGGCTCGAAAACATCTACGAATTCTCTAACCATGAAAATGCAATTCAACACATCCTCTAACTCCACAACACCTAATAAAACATTCGCTACACTGCTAGGGTTTTCTATGGTATATACTATCTGATCGGTATAGTCCAGGTGTCTAAGTGGCATTTTCCTATCTTGTAAAAATATCCTAGCATCATACTCACTTAACCATTCCATAGCCAATATGATTCCGAACCCTACAAAGTCAAATATATGCAAACTGCAAACAAAGGTGTAACCTAGCAAGACAAATTCTAAGTGGTCAGACTTCATCCTAAGTGTCGTATACCCTCCTATCGAATTTGCAACTCTTAAGGAAGCAATAAGCTTATCTACCAAACATCGAGATATAAAAGAATGCGATGCGCTAGTATCAAACAAAACGCTAATAGACATACCATGGATCTGAAGCGTACCTCCAAAAACTGTCATTCCTTTCTCCTACACTGTTGGATTTGACGTAGTAGGCTTTAATGCATATAATTTGCCTTTCCCATCCTTAGTGGGCTCTTTGCATTGATTCTTATAGTGGCCGATCTGATTGCAATTGAAGCACCTGACATTCTTCTTCCCTATCACTTCCTTAGCCTTTTCAGCATGATACTTATTAGCAAAATGCCCCTTCTTGTCGCACTTAAACAAACCACTTTGGACTTCCCTTTCATCGTTGTTCTACCTTTCCGAGTGCCCTTCTTGTGAAAGAACTTCCTCTTCTGGCCTTGCCCAACTTGGACCTCCTCCTTCTCTAAACAAGCAAGCATCTCTTCATGTCTTAACGCCATCTCCACTGCCACATCCTAGTGATCTCTGTTATGCAGTAAAGTATCCCTTGCCAACTCAGGCTTCAACCCCCTTATGAACTTCTCATTCCTCTTCATCACTGTATCAACAGTGGAAAACCCGTATCTATCCAACTCTTCAAACCTACTAGCATACTCCAAAACAGACATTTCTCTTTGTTCTAACTCAACAAACTTTTTGATCAAAATAGACTGTGCATCACCGCCATGAACCTCTCCTGGAACCTTCTCCTAAACTCATCCTATGTCATCTCATCTTCATTTACTCCCACCGTTACACTATTCCACCAAAAGAAAGCTGCTCCTTGAAGCTGTCTCGAAGCAAGCCACCACTTCTGCTCATTATTGAGCCCTAAGTCCACAAATATCATTTCGTAGTGCAATAACCAATTCTCCACTTCAATAGCATTCTCAGTTCCTATAAATGGCTTCCTTCCTAGCCTAGCAAAGTCTCTACTCAATTTGGCATAATGGTTGACAACTGGAGCTTCCTGAACTCCTCCCGCGGCGTTCCTCCAAACGCTCCAGCAGGAATTCCTTCTTGCATCATGTTTACGAAAACTGATGCATAGCTCCCATATCCAATTGTGGGACTCCATCACCAACATTCTCGGCTTGAGCCTAAACTTGAGTCCTCCTTGTATTGGCTCGGGCATTTCCATTCGCGGTGGTGTTTTCCCCTCCTAGGTTAACTCCACCTCTTCTAGCATTCATATCTGTATTCAAGCCTCATGAGATATAGAAGAATAGCCTAATAGAGATAGGAGAATAAAGATATAGCGTATACTTATACATAGCAAATACAAGTATGTTACTACAACGTTATCCCTTACAAAGACCATACCCTAATTCATAGGGACTATTTTTTCAAAGATCATTTTTGTTAAAGTATTTCATAAACCTACGCTCTGATACCAAGTTGTAATATCCCCTATGTAGAAGTCCAAAATTAAACGCTACAAATGATGCAGTCATCCATAGTATTAACTTTCAAAGACTAAATATGATTATGTTAGTGGGATCCATAATATCATAAGCATTTGAATATGAAACAAAATCACAGATTTCAAAAACATCTTTTCATATTACATTTCTGTAACACACGTTTCACATTCAAATTACATAATCCCAAAATCATTTCCCAAGTTCGGATAAAATATAATTATTACATAAATACGCTAAGAGCGACATATGGTGATGCCCCTATGGTTGACCAGAGTACTATTTAGACATAACCGTCTAAAACAAAACACAGCGGAATAAAACAAAACAAAACAAAAAACTCCTGAATAACTATCCATCAGCCGCCTGCCCATCTCTGAAATTTTATTCGTCAACCTACTAAAACCTATAAAACCTCAACCCGTAGCCTATTCGAATTAATTTTGAGCACCCTAGAGTTTAAGGGGAAAAAAATATAAACTTCGAATTAGACATAAAGCCTGGTGTGAATAATACTATGCATCTTGGATGTACAATATTAAGTGAGACCATGCCACTTAGTGGAACGGGTTTCCCCTCACTAATATCCTTTTAAAGCATATCTTCTTCAAATCATAATCCTACAACCAAAACTGGTTAAAACTGTAAAGCATTTTATGCAAACTTACATATCAGGTAATAAATGGACCATCTGTCCAAACACTATAGTTTTGTTTGGCTAACTACTAACCTTTGGCTAACTCGAGCCTATTAGACAATGTAACAAAATAATCTAACATCTGTTAGACACACCTTTTCTGGACGGTCTGTCCTTAACTATCTTTAAATACTTCTCTTTTGGATGATCTGTCCCTAACTTAACATCTCCCAGGGTCACCTGATCCTAGTGGTTTTGCGGGCTCACCAATAACCTATTTGTATACAAACATATATTCCTTTGTGTGTAATCATAATTTTAGTCTTACCTGTGACAAAGCCCTACACACTGGAATTTTATACTACATTAGCTAGGGCTAATAGCTAATGTATAGGGCATGACCGTACCAGTTTCATATGGTATTCTAATATCTGAGTTATTTTACTTAGGGAAACCTTCCCACAAATTTTCCTTGAAAATCTTTCCCATAATGATTTAAAACCTTTAAATAGAATTAAACAAGGAAAATATATAGTCTCCATGCTTTATTCAAAATCACCTTGCCATGTTATACGCACACAAACACACACACTTCACTCAAACCTTTGTTGATGAAAACATTCAAATTTTGAAAGTACCCCTTTTGAATCCATTGGAAGTACCCCTTTCAAAACCATTGAAAGCACCTCTTTCAAAACCAAGTAATATACTTCTTCTAACCGAGACAGAAAGCCAAAACCTTCCTTTCGAAACCATTGAAAAATATTCATTTCGAAAGATTTAAAACCTTACACATCTTTCTTTTAAAACCTTTAACCATTTCCTTTTAAAACCTTTGGAAAACATTTCCTTTCAACCTTTCAAAATCAAGAGGGAACCACCCGTTTGAAACCTTTCTTTAAACCCTTCGAAAGCATGTAGAAATGTCCCTTTGAAACCATTATTTAAAACCTTTCGAAAGCATCAAACCTTTGTAAACAGCAAACTTTTTGAAAGTATTTTGGTTTAATTTAAAACATGTGGCAAACACCTTTCGAAACTACGTAAAACCATCTCCTCCGAAGCCATTTGGGTTATACTTCAACAGAGAAAAATGGTCAATAAAACCATTTAATTCGAAAGCCTATCTTTTGGAAGTAATTTCTAAGTAAAGAAGCGATGGTGTCGAAACACACCTTTTGAAAGCATTGGAGAAGTGGCCAAGTTTTTAAAATCAAAGTATATGTTCCGAAACTAATAACTTCGAAAGGTAGAAAAGCAGAAGCTTGGGGTTTCGACCCCTTCGGAAGCATTTACTTAAAACCAAAGGCGCAACCTTCGAAACCTTTCATTTGAAATTTTTTGACCAGGTCGGAAGCCGACCAAGTCGGAAGAAAGCCTCCCGAAAGCAAAGCAGGCGCTATTTCATTTAAAATCAAAGGCATGATTCGACCCCATCAAAACCCAACGTTTCGACCTGGTTACTTCCACCTTTGACCAATTCGCTACGTACCAAGTGTATGGATACCATGCGCATTGGTTATGATAGTAATGGTGGCGGAACACCTAGGTAGGTACCCTTGGTGCCAAAAGAGGCATAACATGCAAAAAACATGTAAAATTTGTTTTTAACTTAAAAGAGAAACACTTTTCAACTAACCTGTCTTGTTTGTCAAAATCTTATTGGTTGCTAATTTTCTTTTCTAAAAGTGCTGCAAGTTATTTCAAAAATAAACAATCTATTTTATTTATAAAATACCCCTTCTCCTTTTATAAATATATAAAACATCTAAGTCTCGTACCTTAAATAATTTTATATACCTATGAAAACACTTAGGAAAATTCTATAAAATTCTAGAAAATCAAATTTAATATTTTTTCCAACATATATTAATTTCAGACCCAAATAATTAATTATTTAGCCATAAATAATAAAAAGTCAAATAATTATTTTCTTCACTAGAAAATTAATGTAAAATCCGCATTAATTTAGAAAATTATGAAAATTGAAACTCATCTCTAAAATATCGTTTCTGATCTGAATCTAAAATCGCATGGCATTTGGATGTCACTAAATAGGGTTTTCACATCAAAACATACCATATAATCTATAAGATTATGCATAAATCATCAACAAGCATGTATAAATATTTTACATTCAAACATGGCATAATCATGCAAAATAGGTTCAATGAACCTTAAAGCCGAAAACCATAAGAAAATGAGATGTAGTCGTTATTCACCTTAGCTGGAGATTAAAAATTTTGAGATTTGAAATGAAATCGATGTTGATTAAGCTTCCCCGTTATCTTTCTTTCTCTTCCTCTTGAAAATGGTGGTCGACCTCTACTTAGTTTGGATTTTTGTAAATGAAATAAAAGTGATGATACACGACTAAGGGCTTTGGGTATTAGGAAGCCCGTTTTTCCTATTTTACCCTTACTCATATCCTTTGTCTACTTTATTTCAAGTTATCTCATTTTGATTTACACATTAACATGGCACGGCTACCCCTATTGATCATAAATCTCAATCCATTAATCAAACTATATTATTTAATTTAATTTAGCTAATTAATTATCCTAAATAATGTTACTAAAAATATGCGTATTACAATATCCCCCTCTTAAAGAATTTTGTCCTCAAAATTCCAATAAGATACGCATGAAAACATTCAAAGGTAAAACATACCATCAGACAAATTACGATAAGCAACTCTAATCCTGCTCTCAGTCTCCCAAGTACAATCTCTATCATCGTTACTCCACTGGACCTTCACTAATCTGACTGTCTTTTTCCTCAACCTCTTCTCATCTCTCGCGACTATCCGGACAGGCTCCCTAGCTATAGTCGAATCTGGTTCCACTACTAAATCCTCTAACACAATCGGTGCAATAGTATTGTCTGGATCCTAAACACACTTCCTCGGATGAGATATATGGAAAACATTGTGGACTCCTACCAAACTACTCAGTAATTCTATTCTGTATGTGAGTTTTCCGATCCTCCTTTAAATAGGTAACGGCCCTACGAATCTTGGTGCTTACTTCCTTATCTTCCCGAACCTGATAACACCTTTTATCGACGATACTTTAACGGTAACATGATCTCCAACGGAGAATGCTAAATCTTTCCATCTTCTATTTGCATAGCACTTCTGCCTAGACTGAACTTCCTTCATTCTCACTCTTATCGGTTCAATCTTCTCTGCAGCTTCTCTTACCCAATCAGGGTTGAGGACTAATCTATCTCCGGTCTTTAACCAGCATATAAGAGATGTGCATGGTCTCCCATACAGAGCTTCAAATGGTGCCATCCCTATTCTAGCCTAATCACTATTATTATACGAAAATTCGACTAGGTGTAGTTGTTCTTCATATAATCCCCCGAGGTTTAATACACAAGCTATTGACAAGTCTTCCCAGATCTTGTTAACTCTTTTTGTTTGCCCATCCGTCTGTCGATAGTAAGCGGTACTCATCTTGAGCTTGGTTCCTATACTCTCTTGTAGATTCTTCCATAATTTTCTAGTGAATAAGGAATCTCTATCACTAACAATACTGCTAGCAATTTCATGAAGTCTGACTATATTCTTCATAAATAACTTTGCTAAAACAGATTTCATCTAAGTTGACTTAATTAGAATGAAATAGGAACTTTTGGTCAACCTGTCCACAATGGCCCATGTACTTTCATTTCCTCTATTAAGCCTGGACAACCATCTATGAAATCCATAGAAATAGAATTCCACTTCCATACCTAAATATCCAATAGCTGAAGCAACCACGTGGCTTCTGATGCTTGGCTTTCACCTGCTAACAGTTTAAACACTATTTCCCCATAAGCCAACATCCCTCTTTATTTTTTCCTAAAAGAAATTTCTCTTCGTATCTTGATACATCTTTGTTCCACCTAGATGAATAGTGAACTTTGAACGATGGCATTCCTCTAAAACTTCCTTCCTTATGTCTCCCACAACCAGAACACATAATCTACCCTTCTTTCTCAACCACACATTTTGCTTAAGAATGAAATCCTTTAAATCATCGCTCTCCATTCCACTCCTTAATTTCCTGATCCTTTCAGCTAACACTGGATCCTCTTAGAGTTTAGAAGAAATCTTCTCAATCAATACCGGTCGGACTTCTAACCATGATAACATAGCAGATTCTCCACTAGACTCAGCCTTGGATCTCCACCACACTCTGCAAGTCGACAACGTTTCCAAGTCTTTTTATTCCGCTATCATAGCTAACACGACATTCTGATACTTTCTACTAAGCGCATCCGCAACCTTGTTGCCTTTCCTTGGTGTGTACTCAATTCCAAAGCCATAAGCGGCTAAGAACTCTAATCACCTTTGTTGTCTCATATTCAGCTTCTTTTGAGAGAACAAATACATCAATGACTTATGATCCATATAAGCTTAAACCTCTTCCCGAAAAGGTAATGTCTCCACACCTTCAAAGAAAAAATAACTGCATCTAACTCCAATTCATGAGTCAGGTATCTAACCTCATGCGATCTAAGCTGTCTAGAAGCATAGGCAATCACTTTGCCTTTTTGCATGAACATAGCTCCTAATCTAGTTCCACGTGCATCTGTATAAACTACCAAATCTTAATTTCCCTCCTAAACAACTAATACAGGTGCATGGGTCAATTAGTGTTTCAAGCTCTGGAACACTTCCTCGCACTTATCAGTCCACTAAAACTTCACATCCATTCATGTTAGCTTGGTCATTGATGCTGCTATCTGTGAAAAATCCTTTATAAACCTCCGATAAATCCAGCCAATCCAAGAAAACTTCTTATCTCAGTCACTATTTCCGGTCTCTTCCAAATATTCATTTCTTCGATCTTAGTTGGATCTACTGCTAATCCTCTTTCTAAAACTACATAACCAAGAAACTTCACCTCCATCTTTCAGAAATGACAATTCGAAAACTTCGCCTTCAGCTGATGTTCTCTCAAAGTCATAAGAGCCACTCTAAGATGAACTTCATGCTCTTTCTCATCCTTAAAGTATATCAAAATATCATTTATGAACACCAACACAAATATATCCAAACGTTGTCTAAAAATTCGGTTCACCAAATCCACAAAGAATGTCGGTGCATTAGCTAGTCCAAACAACATAACTAACCATTCGTATGATTCATATCTTGTCCTAAACGAAGTCAAAGGTATACTATCTTCTACTACTCTAAGCTGATGGAAACTTGACTTTAAATCCAATTAAGAAAATATCTTGGCTCCACTCAACTGATCGAACAAATCATCAATTTTGGGCAATGGATATCGATTCTTTATCGTCCTCTCGTTCAACTTACGATAATCAATACATAGCCTCAATTATCCATTCGGCTTCTTAGCAAACATTGCAGTTGCTCCCAAGGTGAACTACTCGGTCTAATAAACTCTTACCTTCCAAATCCCCCAACTGCACCTTCAAATCCCTCATCTCTGTTGGTGTCACTCGGCTTGGCGGTCTACTTACCAGTTCTGCACCAGGCACCAAATCTATCTGAAACTCAATGGCTTGTTTTAGTGGTAATCCTATTACCGGCTAGAAGACATCTACGAATCTATAACAATGAAAACTCGATTCAACTCATCTTCTAACTCCATAACTTCTCACAAAGCATTTACCTCACAGCTAGGGCTTTCTACGGCATATACAATCCGTCCACTACAGTCAGGGTGTCTAAGTGATATTTTCCTATCATGGAAAAATATCCTAGCACCGTACTTACTTAACAAATCCATGCCCAATATAATTCCGAATCGCATAATGTTAAACACATGCAAATAGCAAGCAAAGGTATGACCTAACAAATCAAACTCTAAGTTGTCATACTTTATCCCAAGTGTCGCATACCTTTCTATCAGATTTGCAACCCTTAAGAAGGTAACTAAATATGAGTGTTCTAGGTTAAGCTTATCTACCGAACATCGAGATATAAAAGAAGCGATGCAAGAGTATTAAACGGAACGCTAACAGACATACCATGAATCTAAAGCGTATCTTCCAAAACTTCCTTTCCTTTCTCCTACACTATTGGCTTCGAAGTCGCAGGCTCCAATGCATACACCTTGCCCTTCCCATCCTTAGCGAGCTCTTTGCGTTGATTCTTATAATGGCTAATCTGATCGCAATTGAAACACCTGATATTCTTCTTCCCGATCACTTCCTTAGCCTTTCCAATATGACACTCATTAGCAAAAAAAACCTTCTTGTCGCACTAAAAAAAACCACTTCAGACATCCATTTCTTCACCGCTCAACCTTTTTAGCACCCTTCTTGCCCAACCTAGACCTCCTTCGCCTTACTCTTTTATAGACGAGCAAGCATCTCCTCATGTCCCAAAGCCATCTCTATAACCACATCACAAGGGTCTCTGATATGAGGTAATGTAGCCCATGCCAACTCAGGCTTTAACCACCTTATGAACTTCTCATTCCTCTTCATCATTGTATCAAAAGTGGCATATCCATATCTTGCCAACTCTTCAAACCTACTAGCATACTCCAAAACAGACATTTCTAATTGCTCTGACTCAACTAACTTTCTGATCAAAACAGACCATGCCATCACCGACATGAACCTCTCCTGGAACCTCCTTTTAAACATAGCCCATGTCATCGTCTCCTTATCCATACCAGTTGCCACACTATTCCACCAAAATAAAGCTACTGCTTGAAGCTGTCTCGTAGCAAGTCTCCTCTTCTGCTCATCATCGAGCCTCATGTCGGTAAAGATCCTTTCACGGTGCAATAACTAGTTCTCCACTTCTATAGCATTTTCGGTTCCAATAAAGGGCATCCCACCAAGCCTAGCATAGCCTCTACTCAAATTAGCATAATGGTTGACAACCGAAGCTTCCTGAACTCCTCTTGTAGCATTTCCTCCAACCTCTCCAACAGCAATTCCAACATGCATCATGTTAATGAAAAACAGATACATAGCCCCCATATCCACTTATGGGATCCCGGCACCAACATTTTCAGCTTGAGGCTGACCTTAGCTCCTTCTCGTATTTGGTTGGGAATTTACATTTGTGGTGGTGTTGTCCCCTACTCCTCCGGAAGCTTTATTCGTCAACCTACTATAACCTATAAATCCTCAACCCTCAGCCTACTCAAATCAATTTTGAGCACCCAAGAGTTTAAGGGGAAAAACAGAAACTTTGAGTCAGACATAAATCTTGGTGTGAATAATATACATCTCGGTTATTTGATATTAAGTAAGATCACGCTGCTTAACAAAATGGGTTTACCTCACTAATATCCTTTTAAAACATATCTTTTGCAAATCATAATCCTGCAAACAAAATTGGTTAGAACTATAAAGCATTATTATGTAAACATACATTATATGTAACAAATGGAAAGTTTGTCTGAATGCTATAGTTTTGTTTGGCTAACTACTAACTAACCTTAGGCTGACTCAAGCCTACCACACGATATATTCAAAATAATCTAACACCTATTATACACTCCTCTTTTTAGACGGTTTGTCCTTAACTATCTGTTAAATACTCCTCTTTTGAACGGTTCGTCCCTACCTTAACATCTCCTAGGGTCACCCGATCCTAATGGTTTTATGGGAAGACTAATAGCGTATTTGTATGAAAACGTATATCTTTTTCTATGTATAATCATAATTTTAGCCTTACCTATGACAAAGCCCTACAGGATGGAATTTTGGACTAAAATAGCTAGGGTTAATAGCTAATGTATAGGGCGTAGCCCTATACCCATCCCATTTGGTATTCTAATATTTGAGTCATTTTACTTAGAGAAACCTTCCCATAAATTTTCCTTGAAAACCTTTTCAAACTGATTTAAAACCTTTAAATCTAACTCACACAAGGAAAATACATATACTTTATGCTTTACTCAAAATCTCCTTGCCATGTTATATATTTACTCAAACCTTAGTTGATGAAAACATTTAAACCTTTGAAAATAACCATTTTGAATCCATTGGAAGTGCCTCGTTCTAAACCATTGAAAGCACCTCTTTCGAAACCAAGTAAAACCATTCTTATAACCTAGACCGAAAGGCCAAAACCTTCCCTTCGAAAACAATTCTTAGAAAACTTTCGAAACCATTGAAAAAGCTTCCTTATAAAAGCTTTTAAAACATTATAAAGTTTTCTTTTAAAATGTTTAAACATTTCTTTTTCGAATCCTTTGGAAAACCTTTCCTTTCAACCCTTCGAAACCATTGGGGAAACCACCCATTAGAGACCTTCCTTTAAACCTTTTGAAAGCAATAGGGAAATATCCCTTCGAAAACATCATTAAAAACCTTTAGAAAGCATCAAACCTTTGTAACAGCAAACCTTACGAAAGCATTTGGGTTCAATTTATAACATGTGGAAAACACCTTTCGAAACAAATTAAAACCATCTCATTCGAAACCACTTGGGTTATACTTCAACGGAGCAAAAGGGGCATTAAGACCATTTATGTTTAAGCCTATCTTGTGAAGATAATTTCTAAGTATAGAAGTGATGGTGTCGAAACCAACTTTTCGAAAGCATTAGAGAAGTGGCTAAGTTTTTAAAATCTAGGTATACCTTCCGGAACAATTGACTTCGAAAGGTAGAAAAGCGGCAACTTTGGGTTTCAACCCCATTGAAATCATTTACTTAAAACTAAAGGCGCAAACCATTTGAAACCTTTCATTTGGAAAAAAACCAGGTTGGAAACTAATGTAGTTGAATGCAAGCCATTCAAAAGCAAAGTAGGCGCTATTTCATTTAAAATCAAAGGCATGATTCATCCCCGTGAGATTCCAACGTTTCGAACCAGTTACTTCTTATTTTGACCAATTCGCCACGTACCAAGTGTATTAATACCATGTGCATAGATTTCGATAGCAATGGTGGCGGAACACGTAGGTCGGGACCCCTGGTGCTGAAAGAGGCGTAATATGCAAAAAGCATGTAAAATTTGTTTTTAACTTAAAAGAGAAATACTTTTCAACTAACCTGCCTTGTTTGTCAAAATCTTATTAGTTTCTAACTTTCTTTTCGAATAGTGTTGCCACTTATTTCATAAATAAACAATCTATTTTATTTAGAAAATGCCCCTTCCCTTTTTATAAATAGATAAAACATTCAAGCCTTGTACCTTAAATAATTTTATATATCTATGAAAACACTTAGGAAAATTCTACAAAAATTCCAAAAAATCAAATTTATTATGTTTTCTAACATATATTAATTTCAGACCTAAATAATTAATTGTTTAGCCGTAAATAATTTTGAACTCAAATAATCATTTTCTTCACTAGAAAAGTAATATGAAATTTACATTAATTTAGAAAATTATGAACTTGAAACCCATCTCTAAAATATCATATCTGATCTGAATCTAAAATTGCAAGGCATGTAAATGTCACTAAATAAGGTTTTCACATCAGAACATATCATAAAATCTACATGAATAAGCATAAATCATCAATAAATACATAAACATTAATCATTCAACACATGGCATAATTATGAAAAATAAGTTCGAATTAACCTTAAAATCGAAAACCATAAGAAAATGAGATGTAGTCATTATTTAACTTAGCTTGAGATTAAAGAATTTAAAATTTAATATGAATTTAATGTTGATTAAGCTTCCCTTTTATTCGTCTTTCACTTGCTCTTGAAAATGGTGGCCAACATTTACTTAGCTTTGATTTATGTAAATGAAATTAGATGATACACCGCAATGGGATTTGGGTAATAGGAAGCCTCTTTTTCCTATTCCGTCCTTACTTATATCCTTTGTCTATTTTATTTCGTGTTATCTCATTTTGATTTGCACATTAACATGGTACGCTGCCCCTGTTAATCAAAAATCTTAATCCATTAATCAACCTACATTATTTAATTTAATTTAGCTAATTAAGTATCCTAAATAATGTTACTAAAATATAGGGTATTACATATAATATCATTCACCTCATCAAAATCTGTCCAAACTAGTGCCAAAATGTTGATCTCTCCATCATGAGCGCAACACAAGAAACCGCATCAAAAATGGACCTCTTATGCAAATGATATGCCCAATATAAGATTAGAGATTATAAAAATAATTAGTTAAAGATAATCAAACCCTTAATCACCAATGTTAGTGATAATTCATCTTCTCCTACATTCCAAATGCATGTACATGTGCATGAGGAACAAGTCATGCATATCCCTTTCTTTCCCTCCTCGATTTCTCACTTAATACTCAATGAAACATTGATCCTCCTTCGCCAAATCGTCTCTCTACACGTACTCTCTACTAGGTATCCAAGAAGTGAAGCTCTAACCTACCTTTATGAAAGCGATCTAATGCTATACCTGTAGTGTGCGCCATGGCGAGGATGCATTTAGAATCCCTTGATCAGATCCGACGAATTTTGGAGGAGAGGTGCTATTTGCAAAGAAAAATCCATTGTTGATTTCCTTTTCATCTATCGTCAACCATAGCTCTTACAAATCCAAACCCTAGATCGACCATAAATAAGGCCAATGTCACTAATCACCATGATCTAAATTCCATTACGGTCATCATGAAGCTCTCATCGATAAGAACCCATCGAATCTGGTTTCATGATTTTTAGTGGAGCAGATCTCTCGATTTTAATTTTTGAAAGGAATTTGAGAGGACTAGCCATTGTTTTTGTTCTCGAGAATGAACAGTAAACGATTATTTTGAAATTGGAGGGATAGATTTAATTTGGGGATATCAATATTATTATTTTATCCCATTTATTTAAATTCTCAAATAAATGATCCTACGTTCTGAGTTCATGTGATCACACGACGCGTTTGATTGCCACAAAAACTTGTCTATGTACATCAGCTCATTTTTTCCAATCCAATGGTACAAATCTCATTGCTATCTGAGACTACACTCTAGGATGTTAATTTCGCACATTTCGAGATCATTTCGACCATTGTATCATTTGACCTCCAAATATTGTGATCCCTATACTCATTATAATTCGCAACATCTACCTAAACTCAACGAAAGTGGTCTAAAGTCCTGATTTGATCATATGCGAAAAATCACAATTTTGGACCTTCATTTAATTAACGATTAAATATTTAAATTAATTATTTAAATATTATTTCATTAAAAAATATGGCCCGTTAAAGCACAAGTTCACTAAGTTACACAAATTGAGATGTAGAGTTTGTACAACTGATAATAAACCCAAATTGTCTCTAATATGTAAGGGATGAACATTATCTAGGCTCCACAATGTTGAACGGTGGAATAAGCATAAGTATCCATGCACAATGTGAGAAAGCTCCATCCTGCTTGTCCTTTACATGCCAGAGCATACCACCTAGACCTGTTATCTAGTCTACTCATTTAAGAGTACCAAGACAATAAGAAGCAAAGCATACAACCTTGAGTCAGACAAAAGTTTGGTGTCAGTGATAAAAAAACTCAAACTACTATACAAGTAGATAGAGTAAGGAATAAGGGCATATGAACCATACCGACTTGTCCCTGCAACCAAAGATTTAGCACAGAACTAACATAATATGCTACTCTACAAATATCATAAAAGTGTACTATATCCTAAGTACAACAATGAGTGTCTAGGTATCCACATCCACAATACCTGCATCTCACGGCATCCACAGAGTGATAGTATACTACAAAAGCAACCAAAGAAAACATGGTATCCGTCAAATAAGCTTCACTGGCACGATATGCCCTAGATAAATGATAACTCATATGACCATTCATTTGCCAGGGGTTAATGGAAAAATCCATGTTTTCAGTGTACTCGCTCACAGCCCAAAGTTGACACAGACTCATTCAACCGGTCTAGGGTATACAGATCCATTCCACTGATTTAGGGTAGCTATTCCAAGTACCCAATAAGCATCCTTACAATACCCCTACTTTTGAGTACATAAAAAACACTCCAAATATCAACGATCTCTTCGCACGTGTATCCGAGCCCTTTCCTTGCTTGTTCAAATTTCCATTCATCCAGAAAGAACCATTCCACATTCCTTCCTTTCCATTATAGAACCAATCAACATTTTATCCAAGAGTCACCCTTCCTAGAATCCACACTTTATGGATAATCATCCTCACAACTCCATTCGACATCGACCGCCATCATCGAGACATAACTTTATCCACTGTCGAGTTACCACCATTGAAGTCCCTAAGCCATCATTCTTCAACGTGCCATCACATTACAACCGAATGTCGAATAAACAAGTGAACATCTTCAGCATAACCTACTGGATCCCTGCATCTTCCCTTGTATGTTTCACTACTGCTAGTCCCATATATTCATGTCGGTGCCGACCTGATCTTCTTGGCACTAATCTGAATACTTAACCAATTTTGGTTAGATATCATACACCCTGACTTTTTCCATCATTCTACCTTATTATAGTTCCCTCTTCCCATATCTTGAGTCACAAGCCTCCAATCCCTTTCAACTTTCAAGAAAAGAGGTCTTCACCGACCTAAAGTGGTCGGTACCGAGTTCTTTGCTTAGCTAAATTTGAAATTTTGGCCTTTGAGTTTCCTTCCTTGCACTAACACAATGCTTGCCCTAAAGTCTTATAGTCTATGGCATGAACTAATTTCCTAAATCCAACAGACTTGGATTACACTTGTCCTAATGAAAAGACCTCATCTCGGCACCTATATGTAATTGAGCATCCAAACCAGCTTCAAACAACTTGCGACCAGAATCATAGGCCACTTCCCTTCTTTAAAGTGCCTTCACTAAGCTTCATCTAATTTTGAGCACTTTTGCCTTAAATTTTCCATAATGAACGACCTCTTTCCTAATTACACTAAAAAAACTAGCAAACTATATCAAAACAACTCATCTAAACATACATATCATTCATAAGCATCTATTTAAAATACAATCCATCCAAACAAGATAAACATACAAGATTTAGCCTACTTCTAGATTTGTACTAAAGTGACAAGATGACCATCAACGGTTGCAAAACCATATAAATCCATTTCTATCTTTTTAAATTTGGCATAAACATTTTTTGGATTTTAAATCAAAGTCCAAAATCATTTTAACATGAAAATCTTATCAAAAAAAATCAAATATTTATATTTAGACAAGCATAAGTTTGTGAAAGATGAATAACCACTCACCTAATATCCAAAATACCAATTAGATGCCTAAACTTGAGATGAACAACTAAGAACACATGTTTCCAAGCATCATCATAATAGATCTACAATTCCCTTCTCTAATTACCCTTTTAATGATGGATTTGGCTAAGATTGGTAAGAAAAAGATAGGCTTTTGATGAATTAAGGATAGTGGAGGTTAGAAATTATTTTAGGAAGTGGAAAATGAAGCATATAGGTCCCATCACCCCTAATTTGGCACAATTCTTGAAATTCATTGATGGACGAACAGTTTAATTGCCTACTATTTTGTCCAGCGGAAAACAGAACTTAAAAGTACCATATCTATTAAAAGGCAAGTCCATTTTCCTATTATGACTACTCTACAGCAGGAGAAACCACAAGACTGATCCAATGGAAGTGATATTAGTCCCTAGTTCTACTCCTATCAAAATTTAAAGGCTTTACAAAAAGATTAAGTCTAAACCGTCTGATCAAAATCCCAAATGTGGAAAATGTCCCTAGTAGTCATTTCGTAAAATTTTAGGGTCATACGACCTCATATGAAATAAATAATAATATTTAACGAACCCACCATACGTAAAATGTGGGTCGTTATAGTTTCCATTGCTTTTTTAACTAAATCCATTAATGGCCATATATACCGATACGGTCAAATGGCATAAATCAATCACGTAGGGGTAACATGGAAATTATGTGAAATATGACATATGCATGTCATTTCTTATTGCTTTGACTTTTTGATATGGTCAATATCTCAATACCTGAACTAAATGGAGTAAAAAGAAAAATTACCACTTTATTTACGGTTAAGAAAATAAAATATTGAAATATATCCATAATCAAGATATAGAAAAATATCATATGAAAACAAAAACACAAATTCCCTTCAATCAACATGTCATTGAAAGTTCAATAGCAATATGCTTAAGGAAGACCCTAGGAGGTAATCCCTCTTAAGTGGATCTACTAATATAAAGTATGTCCAAGTATGCTCTATCAGTTTTTGCCCAGTATGCACTCTCTCATTCATAACCAAGAACTTAGTTTTTGACATGGTTGAGATCATGACATCACTAAAAAATAATACTAATATTTATGTACTAAGGCAAGCGAGATTTAGTTGTTCCATATCCTAATTAATTGAAAATACCTAAAAACAGAACGGAATCTAATAATTCTCAACCATTTCAACTCACCCATAACTTTTCATTTGTAACAAGAGATTAATTAAATCACACAAAAACCTAAATAATATAATATGAATACATTACATAAGAAAAGGAGCATCAAAATAAAGTTATCATGCTCAATCTAGGAAATGTTTAAGTAGTACCATGCTAAGATCAAGTTTATCACTAGTAATGTGATGTTAATGAATAACGGATAGGGTAGAGGAGTGGTTGTAGATGATTGTAAAGAGGAAGTCAAAGTGAAGAGGAACAAAAGAAGTCCGAGAGAAGGGCTAGTCATCAATAATAAAGTAGTCAATTCCCTCATCAAGAATTTCATCTATAATGTTGGGATCAATTAGTAGTTGAGAAGGTGGAGGATTTAGAGATGGTCGGTGGATGATAAGAGAGGTATTGCTACCAATATCTATTTCTATAATACAACTCTTGTGGTCTTCCAATTATTTAATAATACATAGCCTTCTAACATTTTTTCATATTTTTTGCAAAGTTGGATACGTTATATCAAACTATAAACATTATTCTCATAGTGGAGGAGACTATAAGTGTTTACGTGACACCTTTTTCCTAATATGACTCCACGAACTTATACAAAGTTATACACTGAATTTTTTGCCTTGGCATCTAACAAGTCAAACCATAATGTCTTATGATCTCCAATTGATATGTTTATCTTATTTGTAAACATAAAAACATTTTTTCCCACAAGTCATTTTATGATGCTCTTGGTAGCTTTCCAAAGATCCGCATTGAGGGCCGCCAAGGAATTTTCCCAAAAAAACAGCAATGTACAAAATGCCAGCATGTCTATATTGTAGGCAAGCAATAGACTTACCATAAAAAATGCTTGAATAATGTTCTACATCTTTTTAGGTTTAAGGATGTTTATTGGGTACTGTTTGAGATAAAGTTTTCCTTCTTTACCAAAAGCGATGCCACTTAATTTACAATCTTACATGCCAAATCTTTACTGCACTTCTCTACATAGCTCTTTTGGGACAATCCTAAATCACCATGTAGATAATCATGGTGTATTTAAATCAGGAAAGAACAAAAAAATTATCATCCAGACCATTCATTTAAAGTTATTGCAAAGAAATTTCTTGGTTTCGTGCAGTATATTTAAATATTTGTTCACAAACAATATATAATTATCATATATAACTAGAAGTAAAAATTACTACCATTGAATCTGTGATACACAATGATTGTTACTGTTTTTCATAGAAAACCTAATGAGGTGGTTATGTGACAAAGTTTGTGGTATAACTAGCGAGAAATTTTTTAAGCTCATGACTAGATTTGTTAAGTTATTTCGCCAATGTCTTCATTGCGAATTGTAGCTTTAACATCCATTTGATGCAACTCAATATAAAAATATATAACAAGACCCGTAATGATTATAAATGATTCATTCATTCATCAAGGTCAGAGAGAAAATCTCTTTAAAGTTAGTTCCATCCTTTGAAGAACAGCCTTTTACAACAACATGATTCTTACATATTTCCACATTACTTATTGAATTCCTTTGGTCATAAATATCCGTTTACTCCTAGTGGATTTTTTACCTTCAAGTATGACAAATAGGTGTGGCTTCTTATCTAAACCATTTTCATAAAGCATTGTTTCTTCACTAGTCACCTTGCCGCCTTGAATGGTTTTGGACTTGCAACTCTTGAGGTGTATAAGAAATATAACATGTTCTTCGAGTTCATCATTCCAACTTTAGAAAGTTTTCAATGATTCCCTTATTTGAATTAGTAGGTAGGACTTTGATTTCTTGGATCTATGGCTATCTATTGTCATGTATGCATATATATAAGTGCGCACACACACATATATATCTATTATTATTTCATTACACACACACATACATATATACATATATACGCGCACACACACACATACACATATATATATATATATGGTTCACTATCAATCCATAAGCCATGGATCAGTACCAATCCATGCTGCCCTAGATATAGGCAAGTCTTTTGGTTATCTTTATAGGCTGCTTCCTATTAAAGTGCGATCCCACATTTATCTCACTTCCAATTTCCATTTTCTTCTATTTTGAGAATTTAGCTTCTAAAGCCCTCATTGTTGAAGCTTGAATCACCAATCCAACTTCCACCTTGGCATCATCGCACTAGCCATTGACTTCAAACCACTACTTCTCTTCATCATTAACGCCACTAGAATTATCAATTTGCAGCCTTATCTAACGAATACTAAACCAATTTAGAGGGATTTGGAATTTCAATTCAAATTCCTTTGAACCCATTCACTTCTTTGGCTTTAGGTAGGTGATGGTGGTTTGATTAGCTAAGTTCACCACCTATTTCATCATCGACCATGTACGACTAAGGGAGAAGAACCACTCTTCTCTATGGGTTGCAGAATTGTGGATCTTAGGTATAATTATACATTAGAAGGGGTGCATAGTGTTCTCTAACGTACGCAAATCTTTTTCAAATTCTTTTAAGTTAAATATGAAATCATAGTTAAAAATAAAAGAAGTAAAGCAAAGGAAAGAGTTAGAGAGATTAAATAAGGGATTTTATGATGGTTCGAATTTCTCCCGCATTCAGTCTCATATAGTTGCTTGTATAGATTTCTTTTCAAATGCCAATCCTTAACTAGGAAGAAGGCGAACCTAAATACAATCTCGATTTCGAGGCTATAAGACACACCCTGTTGAATTTTTGAGCTTAGATTAGAATCACTTTATTTGAACAGGCTTTAAGCACGCCCAATAGATTTTCAGGCTACTAAACACACCCACTTGATTTGAATGAGCTAGAAGCGCACACACATACGGGTTACAAGCACACTTAAGCAAATACAAATTGAGTTGACAGTTTTTCCAAAGAAAAATTCTTGTACTTTGGATACAAAGGATCCTATAGCCTCTTGCATTGCACTTTGATCTTTGAAGCGAGAGAAAGAATTTTCCAAAACAATAAGAAAGTAGTATAGAATCAATAAGTTTCAGACAAAAAGGAAATAGAATCTTTATTTGAATACCATCTCTTAACCACTTTTTGGGAAACGGACAAAGAAGTATGAATTGATTCGATATGATTTTGAAGAGATTTAAATATATATTTCAATGAAATTTTCAAATGAGTAAGAGGAGGGAAGAAAATAAGTGATTATCATTAAAAAAATTATCTGCACTCCCATTTATATAGTAAATCAATGGATATGTTCGTTCATGAAGAGTTGCGATGAATAGACACTTCTTTTCCAAATTTGAAATTCTCTTGGCAACATGTATGGCAACTTACTCTATGCATATATGTCGATATATGTAGGTATATTTTGAAAACTTGTTTCTTTTAAAATGCATTGAAAATCCTATACTTTATAAAATAATTTGGTACTTTGCAAATAGTTTGAACATAGTTTATAAATATTTTGAACTTTGAAAAATATTTATAAAATATTTTGAAATTTATTTTTAAAATTTATTTTGTTTAAAAATATAAAAGATAGGAAATAAAAGATAGAGGTCAAAGATTGATATCAAGGACTTTAACAGTATAAGCTATGGCTCTATAAACTAAATTATAACTTGAGGTCTTCGTATCTTGGTCTTTGTACTCGTGAGTCCTCATGTCTATCTTTTAAGTCTTTATATTGTACAGTCTTCAATTTAACACCTTTGTAATTTTTTCCACTATATACTACAGAACTTGGCAAAACATTAGTATCTATATTTATATGATTGTATATGGTTGTTGTCATCAAAGTCCATAACTAAGGTATTAACAATCTTCCCCTTTTTGATGATAAAAACCATCAAATATTCATGTATATAAAATATGATATAACTCCCCCTAAGTTGCATAACTCTCTCTAAATATACGTAAGTGTATATTTTATACTTTTCACCTCCTTTGTTATCAACAAAAAATAAAATAAAAATCCCCCAAAATAAAATACATAGAAACTATGAAATTAAAATCAATAATTAAGCACTAAAATAATTGAAGCATATTAAACATGAAGTAATATGATATGATAATTAATATATGGAGACTTTAAATAAAGAAGAAGAAAATCTTTATTAAAATCAAACTATACAAATCAAATTATCAATCTAGGTATTCATACTTAGGCAAACTAAACCAAATAAAATCCTAATAATACTAACAAACCAAATCTAGCTAAGTCAAACTTAATCGTACAAATTAACATGTCACTTTGATTATGGGAGATCTATGAATGGGGCCAAAGGGACAATAGAGACAAAAGTTTTCTTTTTGCTCCACGAGATTTCCATCACGATCAAAGAACACTTCTCCTACACATTTGACTTCATCATCATCCTCAGTGACATCTTTCTCCTTATCCTCTTTTTTCTATTCTTCTTCAACATCATTCATGGGTCATGAATGATAAGATTAGGAGTTTCTTCGTCGATAACTATTGCATTGGCTGTGTTATCCAATACATGCTTCTAGAGATTCCGAAAAATAAACCCTTGCTTTTCTTGTTCTTTTAAGAGGCATATTTGGACGACCTCTATTTTTTAAAGCATGTTGAGGACGTGCTTCAGATCATCTTCAACCCTAATGATTTTGGCCATGGTGGTGGTTTGGAATGGGCCTAGAGTGGAGGTTTCAAAGTTAAAGGAGGTGGTCCCTTCTCTTGCATGTTTGGAACCTGCAGAATCCATTAATTTTATTTTAATTGGAATTTACAAAACAAAGAAGATAGAGAAATGAGAAAGAATTTGAAATTTGGTAGTTATATAGTTATGTTTCGAATTTCGAATATAAGAGGGAAAATAGATTTTCAAAAATATCCAGAAATATCGACGTATAGGCAGATTGTATGTCGACATACATATGTTAATTTTGATATTTTATTTTCTTTTTAAATATACAATTTATATGCTATTATATTTATTTTTAGAGAAAGAACATATTCCTAATTCTCTTCTAAGTTTAATAAAAAGATGTATGAGTTAACTGTTTTGTTAATATATCAGCTATTTGATTTTTTTGTATTTATAAATTCGAGTGAAATGACTCCTTTATTTATGTTATCTCTTAGAAAATGATGTCTTATATCTATATATTTAGTCCTAGCATGATGTGTTGGGTTTTTATATAGATTTATTACACTAGTGTTATCATAGTATATCGATGATTCAGAGAAATTTAAACTAAAATATTTTAAACTTTGTTGCATATAGATAACATGTGAATAGGCTAATGCAATTGAAATATATTATGCCTTTATAGGAAATACAGATGTAGAATTTTGTTTTTTGCTAATCCAAGAAACAAAGAGTGTCCTAAAAAGTGATAAGTTCCACTTATACTTTTTCGGTCCGAATTGCATCAACATAGTCAACATCACTATATGAAATTAAATTAAAAGAATATTCTTTTGGATAGAAGAGTCTATAGTCTAGTGTGTTGTTTATATATCTTATTATCAATTTACGAATTTTAGGGGAGTTCCCTTAGGTTTAGATTGATATCCTACAAAAAAACACACACTGTGCATTATATATACTCCACAGTAGTTGCATAGAGTAAGGATCCCATCTATACAACTTTTGATCTATTTATTTTGAACTGTCTTCCTTATTTAATTTCTCATTTGTTGCCATGGAAATTGGCTTATGTTAATCGAAAAGTTTTCTATTGGTTTAGAAAAATGCCGAAAAATTTCAAATTAAATTTTACCTCAAGCGCACGGCTAGTATCGTAGGACGTTGCAAATAAGAGTCGATCCACAGGGAATTGTTAGAGTTTAAAAATCTATTCAATCAAATTAGACCAAATGGAGGAGAATTTGTTAACTAGAAACAAAATGAAGCTAGAACTAGAATTAAAATGTGATTAGAAAACTATTGAACTAGAGAACAATTTAGGGATAAATCCACTCTCATATTTTTGTAAATCAACAAACAAATTCAATTTATGATCTCTAGCTTTGATGTTAAGTAAAATAATTATTGTATTTATCATAAGTATGGTATGTTTATGTTATTAATTGACATAACTCAAACCGTCAAACTATAATACAACAATTATACCACTTATAATTCTCATGGAAATGAAGCCAAAGCAAAAGCTATTTTAAGTACGATCTATTTACTATTGTAACTAGTAATATAGATCATCAAATTATATTTTTTACTTTCATTTCAAAATCAAAAATTAATTAGAAAATGATGATGTAAATTATGTTTATGTTGAATAAGAATAGCTCATTTGCATAAGAAATATAAGCTATCAAACCCACTTGTATAAACTTATATCAAAATTTACTTCATGAAGCACAAATCAAATGAGATCATAAACCATAGAAATATTGAAATTACATAATATTTGAGAGCTTCATTACCCCTAAATTGAAGGGGTTTTTCTACCCATTTGTGGCATTGAAGCAACACAAGTAAATTTCAACATAAAGAAGAGAAGAAAATAGAAAATAAGCAAAGAAAGCAAAAGAGATTAGCTACTAACTACTTGCATAAAAATATAAACTACACTACTTGCATGAATGTAAATATAAGCTATGAACATAAAGAGAAAGAGAGCATAGAAATAAACATTAACAATAAAACAAAGAAAAGTATGTAGAAAGGAGAGAAGAAAGAGGCTTGGAAGCCATTTTTATTTCGCTCAACATAGAGCTTACACCTTACATTCTTAATTTCGTGACGAATATGAAATAGTAGTATGATATTGTTCATGTACATAAGAGGGCTATTTATACATGAATAAAACCTTAATTCCTTTTTTAGGGAGCTTCGCAAAGTAACCTTGAGGTACTGTAGCCACAAAGTAATCATTAACATCCACCACTTAAATGTACATGAAGCTTTAATGACCTTTTAGCATATTCTTAGCTCCTAATTGAAAACCAAAGTAAGTGGGTGGGGTCGTCCATGATCTTGAACTTGAATTACTTCCTCTTCATTTCTCTGTAGTTCCTTATGCAAGCATATATCATCCTATATCCCTCTTCCATATACATCAAAATATCCTATAAAAATCATAAAAATTGTCCAAGTAAAAATTCTTACATTGACACATGCACAAAAACGACCGTTTTGCCCCTGAATGAAGATGAAAATATGATGGTTCGAAAATAAATGAATTTTGGTTTACACATGTTAAAATGCCCAAATATGATGTTTATTTAAATAAAAATAGATAAAATATGGATGTAAATATATGCACATTTACGTGTACATCAAATACCCCCACACTTATCTTTTTATTCATCATCGAATAAAGGAAAACTAAGATAAATCCATTTTTGTAGAGAGCACGATTGCATTGAGCGTATGCAACAAGCCGTTAAACCTCTGGGTGTCCACAGTAGGACGAGTGTTATCTCTTGAGGGTTTTCAGCGAATACTACCCACAATATACAAATGCAAAGTGAAGAATGTAAAGTGAAAATATTTACAAAATGCAAGATTTATTTGCAAAGAGAAGAATGCGAGTTTTTGGAAATATTTACAAATGAGAGATTTACTTTTAAATAGATACAAACAAGTTAAACATAAGTTTTGTTCATTATCTTGACAATTTAAGCCATTTACTTGTCAAAATTTCCAATAAAAATCAAGTTATCATAACAAATAAACTATAGTTTAACTCGTTATTTCGGTTGATAACAGAGTGTAATTATGGAAAAGATCCTTAGTTGACTATCAAAGTTTATTAAAGTGGTATTTTTATTTCATTTCAATAACAAATCAAATCAAATAAGTTATAAGAGTGCTTGGATTTCATTTGCTTACTCTCTCTATTTTTTCTAAAAAAAATATTTATATTTACAATATTTACATATGCCTGACTCAGAAAACTGAGGCCAGATATATAACCCATGCATTGCCTTGCGGACTGATGTGAGAGGAATACAGAGCGTGGCTAATGAACACCTATCGACTATAAGTGTTACTAATAAAAAAGAATTTTTATATACATACACCTAGCTCGGATAAACTAAGGCCAGATATACCGATCATGCACTGCCTTTCGGGTTTACGTGACAAAGGTACAGAGCATGGCAAGTGTGCACACAAGCGTGTACATCTGCCGACGGTAGGTGTTAATAATCAATATTTACATATATACAAATGTTTTTTTTTGAAAGAAAGAGTTTTGCAAAATCATCTTAGCAACATTTAACTTAGAAGACAAAAAAATGTTATATCTTTACTTTAAATCAACACTTTTCAAACAAAGATTTTTAGTTAGGTTGTATTTCATAATTAACATGTATGAATCTTCCTATATACTAGTTAAACCATTATTATTTGTAATCAAACTTCATTTCTATTTTTGTTAAGGCGAATGAATTTTCAAAGATTCAATTTAATAAACCAAAACCATATATTTATCCTATAGTGTTTCTTTAGAAATGAATCAAAACAAAATTTATTTTTGGTTTTTTTAATTTTTTTTTGAGATTTTAAAAGAAAAAGCAAAAATAAACCATGAAAAATTAAAATAAAATAAAAATGAAGATGAGTCTCCCCCCACACTTGAATTTGACTGTCCCCACAGTCAACCCAAGTGGAAGGAGAAAAATAAAAACATTACCTTTATTTAAACGAAAATGAAAAGATGAATATTTACGTAACATCAGAAAGTATGCCATTAAAGAGTAAATGAACCGGTCTTTCAAAAACCGATTCATTTGTCTCGTCAAGTATGCGAGACACAGCTTAAGCATAGAAAACTAAATCGTAAAAGATTTTGGAATCGAATGTGGATTTGGAAAAACGACTGAAAGTTTATTAAAAATCGTACAAGTTGCTTTATTTTCGATGATTTTTAGGGTAGATATAACGATTGATTGAAATTCAAGTTTATTTGCACCAAATTGAAATTCGAGTTTTTCATTGAAAAATTCTTCAAAATTATTGATTTCAAAATCAAAGTGCTGATTAAAATCTTCCCCGTCAGAATTTAACAACTCGTCATTCAAAAGTCCAAATAAATCATGTTCGCTAAATTCGTCTTCCTTATTTGGATTATCAAAAAATTCATCACATACATTAAGTTCAAAATCGAAAGATGTTGTGTTCAAATTTTCGAAATTGAGAAAGGGAATGTTGAATTTTAAATTTGGTTCCACACCCTCAAAAGAATTGAGATCCAACTCAATTACCGAATTTTGAACAACTTCTTTAAGATCATTATTTTCAGTTTTAAAAGTTGTTGTTTGAAAATCGTCGATTGTGGTAAAAGATGGATTATCGTTTGACTCATCATACATTGGAATTTTGATTTTGTTGTTCACGTTGTTTCATATATGTTTCAGACAACGAATCCATGTGATCATCGTAAATCTCACTGATTTGTTCAACAAAATCCAACTTATAATTACTGACTTGAGAATTTTCGATTTGGATTTGTTGAGAACAAAAAATTTCACTCATCGTAATCGAGATTATTCCCATTGCCAAATTCATTTGAAAAGTTGTTTTCATTTTCATTTTGAGTTTGAAATTCATTTTGGAGTCCGAAATTGAAATGGCATAGGTTATACTCAAAGTCATTTGAATTTTAAGTGAATTCTAATTTTTATTATTTTGAAAATTTCTACATGAGTTATCACACAAATAAGAATTACACAAATCATTTATCATTTGATTTTGTTGTATAGAGATTTCAAGTAAAGTTTAAATGCTATTTTCAAGAGCCAAGGGTTGGTCATTGATTTCAAAACTTTGTTGTTCAGAATTCGAATTATTTATAGAATAGTTGTCGTTAAAATATCCATATGAATTTAGAGTGAAATCATATGGATTATATTGATCTTCACAATATTGTAAAATTCTAATGAGTAAGAAAAAGGAAACTCGAACATTTTCAAGAATTTTTTTTGGTTTTTTTTAATAAACGAAAAATATTTACAAATAAAATTTATTTTTCAAAAGGGAAATTGATTTTTTTGTTTTTCAAATTTTTTCTTTGTTTTTGAAAAGGTTTTATATTTTTTTTCAATTTTTTTTGGATTTTTAAAATTTCAAAGGAAAAGGAAAAAGAATATTTATAAATTTTTTAGTTTTGGATTTTGAATTTTTTTAAAATATGCATGAAATAATGCAACTAGCAATTGATTTATTATAAGTTAACCTAAAATTGTATGCTCACACGTTGTCTTAGATAAACAAGATAGTTCTCAGCCAGCTAATAGATAGGATTTATCGGTGCACCACGAATCACCATAGCAATGCCGCCGAAGGTTTAAGTACCTTCAGAGGAAGAACCACTATAATATTTACGAATCGCTATAATATTTATAAATGGCTATTACTCTACCGTATGCTAGACACCAAGAAAATAAATTGTTCAAAGAAGACAAATGTCAATATAAAATTAAGTGCTACCGATGTCTAATCGTTATTATTAATTACAATTCTAGAATGAATTGCGAAGCAGAAATAAAACGTGAATTAACAATCAACTACGATTGGACCTTTATTTTTTTTATTTTTTGGATTTTCGATTTTTTTTATATACCAATGCAAATGCATGTTTGCACCAAAAATTGGTTACAAACCCCGAATATCGCGAAAGCACCAGTATATGAATATAGATCAGCAATATATGCTCACAAATCACAGATCTAGGTAATGTAGAGAATGATAAATGATGAATAATAAACTATAAATCGAAAGAAACAGACAAAGATACACGGTTTATAGTGGTTCGGCTATTTCCGGCCTACGTCCACTCTAAAAGTTAATCTTTTATTGACTCTCATTATTGGTTACAGTCGATTATAGTCATTACAATTACAAAATTCGAGTATAACAGCAGCCTTGTAGTGCAAAGATGTTTCCGGTGGAGTCTGGACATCAAATAGCCCAAAGATCCCTTTTCTGTAGGCCCTTGGGCTCTATTTATAGGCGTAGGAGGCTGATATCTCGCTCAAAGTTTGGGCGACCCCTTCTGGCATGTGAGTGGGTCCAAGCGATCGATCCCATGAAGTTTCAACTCGATCCACGATCGACACGAACGTAATTCGTATCGATTAAGATTTTGTCCAATGGAGTGGAAACTTGGCATGAACATTCCTTAGCTTGTACGTAAACTCTTATAAAAATTTCATATCATTTGGACTTGTGGTTTATGAGATATGATTGATACAAACTTGAGTTTTCGGTTCGCTGTTTTAGTTCGACTCGATACATTCGTATCGCTTTCTTCGACTCGATCTCGAGCACGTACGCATAAGATGACATGGCATGAAGTCCCTGCATCGATCCTTTTTTGTGTCGAGTTGACCGAGTTATTCGAATCTAATCTCGAAGCTTAGTTCGTACCGATAATCGAAGGTGCTTTCGCATCGATTAAGGAATATTATTCGTGTCGATCATTTGTGGCAATTTCGTATAGATTTTGATCTATCCATTTCATGTCGATCGTTCGTGGTAAATATTTTATGTGTGCTTTACATCGATCAATGGTTGATCGATGCAAAACTCCGACCAATACGAAACGCTTAGAGTCTGATCGATACGAAATGCATACCACAATCGATGACACGAACTGGATACGTGAGTGACCGCTGTGAATGGATCGATACGAAGCAGCCACCACCGGATGGATATGAATAAGGCTTCGTTAGAGCGATATGAACATGATTGGTACAAATAGCATGACCAAGGATCGATTCGAAGTTATACGTTCCGGATGGATACGAACAACGCACCTTTCTTAACTTGCATCGATCGTACCTCGATCATATGAACCCGGATTGACATGAAATTTGAAACGTTGCCTCTTCTAGCCATGTTCATCATTCCCAATCAACTTCGTCTTGATTGGAGCTCGGCCAAACTTTAGCGTCATCGATCGCAGCCTCGTTTCCAATCGATCTCCAATCCTGATATCCATTCTTTCTTGCCAATTTGTTGATATTCCAGCCTTGACCATAGGGTGAGATAACATTTTCCCCTCAAAACATGCCTTGTGGTAAGAAGGTGTTTTTGAATAGATCCGAATCCAATATCCAAATTCCATAGCCATATCATCCGAGCGCATCATATTTGACTGCTTTAAGTCGGTATCAGATTCCAAATCCAGTAACCAAATCCTTAGCCAATTCCATATCCATCCGCACCTGATAGCTGGGTTCCGATCCATCTTTATCCAATAACCAATAACCGAATCCCGGACCTCTCCGGGTCGATATCCAAATCTATAACCTCTTCGGGTTCTTGCCAGGTGCAATCCACACCTGACGACCAAGGTCTAGTGTCCCTGAACGTTAAATAATGCCATGGCTTAAGTCCAAAGTCGAATCCTGCTCACTCTGCACCCTTATCGAGTATAATCCATACCCGATGACCTAAAATAGCAATCGATAGATATTGCGGGGCCTAAGACTTAGGCCGAATCCTGGTCTCTTCGGACCCTTGCTGAGCGCAGTCCACACTCGACGACATGAGTAAGCCAATTCACCACGTTCGGACGAAGAGACCTACCCCTTGCCAGGTATAATCCATACCCGACGACCATTAACCAAAAACCGGGTAAAAATCCAATCCAAATCTAAATCAAATTGGAAAACCAAAAATCCGCATCCGAAATCAAAATCAACATCCAAGCATGAAAACAATCATCAAACAAAAATACAAACCAAGAATCAAACAGAATCGGGAGTTTAAACCAAACTCCAAAACTAAACCAGAAAAACGAGCATCTAATCCAAAAGAAACAAATTGATTTCACAAACCATAGCATTGTGGTTTATCATCATTCAAAGCATGTCTAGGGGCCATCTCCGCCCCTATATATGAGTAAATGATGTGGCCGTTTGCCAGTAGCTTGCTACTTA
The DNA here is from genome assembly GCA_030765085.1 of Allium cepa. Taxonomy (NCBI): domain Eukaryota; kingdom Viridiplantae; phylum Streptophyta; class Magnoliopsida; order Asparagales; family Amaryllidaceae; genus Allium; species Allium cepa. The sequence goes on along the minus strand of CM060935.1, from coordinate 52,912,052 downwards.
TTTCATACTATCTCAGTCAATTGATAACCAATCGACCATCAATCCTGGGCCCTGCGCCATCGTTGTTTGAGGTAGACGGTGGTCGCTCATGTTCCGCCGTCGTATTTCGAGCCCCGACATATTATCCAACTGTCTATTCCTTACATGCTCCTCAATTATGTCCTTCAGATGCTGCAACTGTTGGTATCATGTCCATCCAAATCGTGGAAGAGACAATGCCTTCCTGATGGCCTTTCACGTTCTGAGGGTTCTCCCCTTGTAAGCCTTCGGTAAGGAAGGCGATTCCGAGTTTCCATGAATATCCGTTCTAACGTCTCAGTCAATCCCGTGTAGGTGGATAATTTTGGCTCCCTCCACCGCTTTCTAACTTTTCTAGCTTCGTCATCAAGTTTCCTTTTTCCTTTGTCTTTACCTAAGCCTCTGCTGGACAGCTCTCCATCCTCAGCCGCGTTCACCTCCTTTAATTTCATATTTGAGCACGCATCCTCCTGCCGAAGGAATCTCTCAGCTTCACGAAAGAATTCTCCAAGATCTAGTGGTGGGTCCCGTATCAGAGACACTTTGAAATCAGAATCCTCTCTGGCTCTTGAAACTGCTGCCATTAAAACCATCGATGGATCCGACCGATCCACTGAAGCAACCGCCGCATTGAACCAAGTTAAGAAAGCTCTAAGCGACTCATTCGGCCTTTGTTTTACTGATGTTAGCGTCATTACGTCCTTCTTCCTTTTGATATGAACTCGAAACTACCTTAGAAACCTGTCCACTAATTCTGTCCATGTCCTAATAGATCCTTCTTCTAACTATCTGAACACATAGCAGTTATGTCCGTCAGGTACAGAGGGAAACACCAGGCCATAACTTCCTCCGATGCCCCCAGCACTTCCATATGTCTTGAATATCTCATCAAGTGATCATTTGGATCAGCCTTGACGTTGTATACCTCTACCATAGGTAGTTTGAACCCTGATGGGTTCCAAGCCATTCTGATCTCACAAGTAAACTGACTCCTATTTACTCCTTCCAGATCTCTGTTGGTCAATTCTCCATGCATAGTTCGTCTGATAATCTCGGCCAATCCAGCGTTGTCCGTTAAAGGTTGCCCCCTGAGCCCTCGTGGGAATTCCAGCATGTATTCTTCATCATGTGCTTCTGTATTCCTACCAGCATCTCGTTGTGCAATGTCAACTGAAATTTCTCAATGAATCGGTCCATCATTACCAGGTGGTGTGCCCTCAAGCTTGGGTCCATCTGGATTAGCAAGTATATGTTGATTACGTATTGCGCCTTGTTGTGGTGTTCCATTTGATTGCCTGTTTGGTCCTTCTACTCTAGCTTCGTGGATCTGAACTCCTGAAGGTCCGGCTGTTCCTGTTTGTCCAAACTGTCTGAGGAGGTTTTGTATCATCTCCTCCTGCCTTTTGAGAAGCTCTTCATGCATGGCTCCCATCACCATCTCACCATTTCATCTCGGGTGATAAAGGCTGAAGTCTGGTTAGCCCCTGATGAAGCCTCCTGGCTTCCTTCATGTTGACTTCTCTTTGTTCTCTATCTTCTAATCGATTGCCTTGTCATAGCTCTCTAGATCTGAGTCCTTAAACCTTCAAGTCTGAACTCCAAATCAGGTATAGTGGGTGAAGTTGTTCTCAGTGAAAGCACCAAGTGTTTGCACCAAAATTGGTCACAAACCCCGAATATCGCGAAAGCACCAGTATATGAATACAAATCAGCAATATATGCTCACAAATCATAGATCTAGGTAATGTAGAGAATGATAAATGGTGAATAATAAACTTTAAATCGAAGAAACAAACAAAGACACAGGGTTTATAGTGGTTGGCTATCTTCGGCCTATGTCCACTCCAAAATTTAATCTTTTATTGACTCTCCTTACTGGTTACAGTTGATTACAGCGATTACAATGACAAAATTCGAGTACAACAGCAGCCTTGTAGTGCAAAGATGTTTTCGGCTGAGTCTGGACGTCAGATAGCCCAAAGATCCCTTTTCTGTAGGCCCTGGAGCTCTATTTATAGGCGTAGGAGGCTGATATCTCGCTCAAACTTTTGGAGAGCCCTTCTGGCACGTGAGTGGGCCCAGGCGACCGATCTCATGAAGTTTCAACTTGATCCGAGATCGATACAAACGTAATTCGTATCGATCAAGATTTTGGCCAATGGAGTCGAAATTTGGCATGTACATTCCATAGATTGTACGTAAACTCCTGTGAAAATTTCATAGCATTTGGACTTGTGGTTTATGAGATATGATCGATACAAACTTGAGTTTTCGGTTCGCTGTTTTTGTTCAACTCGATACATTCTTATCGCTTTCTTCGACTCGATCTCGAGCACGTGCGCACAGGATGACGTGGCACGAAATCCTTGGATCGATCCGTTTTTTGTGTCGAGTTGACCAAGTTATTCATACCTAATCTCGAAGCTGAGCTCGTATCGACAGTCGAAGGTGCATCTTGCATCGATTAAGGAATATTGTTCATATCGATCGTTCGTGGCAATTTCCTATCGATTGTGTTCTGTCCATTTCGTGTCGATCGTTCGTGGTAAATGTTTTCAGTGCGCTTTGCATCGATCAGTGGTTGATCGATGCGAAACTCTGACCGATACGAAACGCTTATAGTTTGATCGATACGAAATGCATATCACAATCAATGACACGAACTGGATATGTGAGTGACCGTTGTGAATGGATCTATACGACGTGGCCACTACTAGATGGGTATGAATAAGGCTTCGCTGGAGCGATACGAACACGATTGGGTACAAATAGCATGACTATGGATCGATTCGAACATGATCGATTCAAAGTTATACTTTCCTAATGGATACGAACAACGCGCCTTCCTTAACTTGCATCTATCATACCTCGATCATACGAACCCTGATTGACTTGAAATTTGAAACGTAGCCTCTCCTACCCCTGTTCATCATTCCCAATCGATTACGTCTTAATCGGAGCTCGACCAAACTTTAGCGACATCGATCGCAGCCTCGTTTTCAGTCGATCTCCAATCCTGATATCCATTCTTTCTTGTCAATTTGTTGATATTCCAGCCTTGACCATAGGATGTGATAACAATGCAAACAACCAACAATGCAAAAAAAATAAAAACAAGAGATAAAAGTGCAATTTTTTAGGCAAGATCGGCAAATCAAGTAATTTATTTTAGCAAGCACTTCTGCTCCTTCTACAAGACATTTTGAAATAAAACAAAATTTGTACCCTTTTTGTTTTTTTAATATATATATATATATATATATATATATATATATATATATCAAAGCAAAAACTAAATCAAATCAAAACAAACAAGTGAAAACAAAATAAACAACACAAATTAAAAGCCAAACAATTGAATTTTGTTTTTTTGCTGAAACAAATGGAAAATAAAACAAGTGGAACTAAAAAAACAAATGAACAAACAAAATTTGCTACTGTAATTATTCAACTAGTTTAAAAAAAAAAAAATCAAAGAACAAAAGGAAATTAAAAATAAATTAAAGAAAACCCAGCCCAAACAAAATTTAGTCGGCCCACTAAAATAAAGTTTTCCTCGTTCTCAATCAAAATAAAACACAAATCGCCCCTAAATTCTCCTATTTCAATCCCGCAAAGATATCTTTTCCCAATTTCGATTCCAAAAACTTGTTCGGCGATTGGTGTTCGAGTTCGAGTTCGGTTATTGGGCAACAGAGGATTGGTGAGGATGATGTTGCTTCGAGTCAAAGGGGGTTCAAGGCAATTGGAATGAAGTGGCGATCGTGGTGGTTTCTGGTGGTCAAGGGGTATTATAGCAGTGAGGAAAAGTGTTAGTGATGCAGATATGAGGTTAAAGGCAGAAGTTGCGTTGGCAATTGACGTTGGTGTCGCGGCTGTGGATTGTTTAGTGGATTTATGCAGTAGGCAGCGACCGGTTGTGGCTTTGATGGTTGTAGAATGTGGACTTAGGTTGCGGAATGGTATGAGGTCGAGTATAAATGTTGATTTGGGGACTGTAGTTAGGTGGAGGAATTCGATTGCAGTTCTCTGGTTGTATGGGCAGGCACGGCAGTTGATGGTGGTTAGAGGATGGTTTGCCAGGCAGTGCGATTTTCTGTAGTGGGGAGGAAGGTAGGTTCATAATGAAGCGCTTTTTTTTATGGTATGGAGTGCTGGTGAAAAATGGGTGTGATGTGCACTTGGCGGTAGGAAATGGAAATGCTGTGGGTTGATGTTTGAAATGGAAGCAAATGGTGATGTTTGTATGTGTGCACAGTGTGGAGTTGAAACAGAGGTTGGGGATGTTATTAAGTCGTATAGCAGTGATGTGTAGTTGAAGTGACTGTTGTGAAGAAGATGGGCAGTGGATCGGGTGGTTATGGATGAAGATGAATGGACAGGCCGAAGTGTTGTGGTGCTGCTGTTGTTTTATAGTGGAGTAAGTGGCAGGCAATTTGGGTGAGTGACACTGTGCAGTGTGGTATGGTAGTATGGTATGTTTGTGGTATGTGAATTTATGGTCTAACAGGCAGTGTGGTTTGAGATGAATGGAATATGGAGTGGTGCTGTTGAATGGAGATTGGTTGTATGAGATGTACAAATGTTAAGGTAAGGCATAGTGCAGTGTTTAGTTCGCGGTGAAGTAGTTAGGTGGGTAACAGCAGTGAGATGGCAATGAAGTGGTCGTTGTTGTGTATGTATGGAGGGGCTAGAACAAGTTCTGGGTTGTATGATATGATATGATGGTGCTGAAGGCTCGGGCAATGATGTATGTGTATGGGAGAGGTGGGAAGTTTGCACAGAAGTGTGGTTTGGTTATGTGCAGTTGTTTTGCTAGGTTGTGGAGTGGATTTGAGAAGTATGTTCACAATGGTTTGAAGATGGAGGGTTGTATATGGTTGTATGAAAGAGATCGTTGATGCTGAGGCAAGGTAACTGTGGTGATGGCTTTGTATACTGTAGTAATGGTGGAGGAGTTGAAGTCAATGTTAGTCGATGAAGGAAGTGAATTGTATGAAGTATGAATTATGGTATTTGATGTTTGTGTTGCTGTGCAGATATGCACCGTGAAAATGTGGAAAGCAGAATGTTGACAGAGAGGAGGTTCTGATGGTTGAAGTGGCTGGGTGTATTGAAGACTATGTTAGTGAGGAGATGAAGCTGGTCAGGGATGCAGACGTGGTTTGAAAAATGGTTTAGAGGTCTGCTGTTTGAAGTGATTAATAAATGTAGTGCACTGTGCATTGTGAAATAGTTAAGTGCACAGTGAACAGAGAGGAAATGCACAGTAAACAGTGGACTATCTCTTAAGAAAAAAAAAAATTGTAATGCAAAAAACTGAAAAATGGAATAAAAGTTTTTTTTTTTTTTTTTTTTGAAATTGTGTTGTGTTTTTTGTTAATAGGAATGCAAATACAATGAAAATAGAAAATAACAAACAAGCACACAAATAAAATCACAAAACAAACACACACAACAAATTTGTTTTTAAAATGCAAACAAACACACAATAAAATCAAACGAAAAATAATTCGAAGAATAGAAAACAAAATCAAAACGATACTCCGGCAACGGTGCCAAAAACATGGTAATCAGCTAGTTTTCTATCGAGTTAGAAAATAGTCGAAGAATTTCAAATTAAAATAACCGCAAGCGTACGGCGTACACTTGTAGTACGTGACGGATACGAGTCGATCCGTAGGGAATTGTTGATTTTAAAAATCTATTCAATCAAATTAACCAAAGTCAAGTGAAAGTTAAGCTAGAAAATTAGAAAATTAACTAACTAACTGAAAGAAAAGAGAAGCAAATATAACAGTTAAGTGACAATTTAGAGAATAAATCCGCTCTCTAGATCATATAGTTCAACACATATGAAATCACGATCTCTCTTTTATGGTCATTAGTACTTTAATTGATGTGTTTATCATAAGTATGACATATTTGTGTTGTTGATTAGCCAACATAAGCCATCAAACTACAACACACCCCTTAAACCACTTACTAACTTTCATAAAACTTGGCAGTGAAAGTGAAAATGAAATCTATTTTAAGTATGGCCTATTAACTATTGATTAGAAATATAGACCATCAAATTTTAATTTCAAATCACTTTCTTATGGCATAATCATATTTTGATGAAAAGATATTTGTGTTTGTGATTGTTTAAGCATAGTCTATTTGGTGTCAACAATATAGGCTATCAAATCCAAAGAAAGAACAACAAATAAAACACTACATTGATCATCATTTAGTACAAAAAGAGAGCATGAATTAACAAATAGTTGAAGCTACACAATTAGAGAGCTTCATTGTCCCTAAATTAAAGGGGTTTAGCCTCTCAATTTGTCATTTGATTAACAGATGTAGCGAGCAACATGAAAGTAAAAAAAAGGAAAACGAAAGCTAATGGAAAAGAGAAGCTAATTAACAAGAATTAAAACTAATCTACTTTGCATGAAAATAAAATCTACACTATTACCATGAAAGAAAAAAAGCATGTAAGTAAAATAAAATACTAATTAACATTGCATAAATGAAAGGAAAAATACATGAAATAAAAATAGCTAAGTAGTCATGAAAATAGAAAGAGTGCTTGTTTTTTTATTTTGAGCCTAAACTAAACTAGGGAGACTAAGGAAGAAGAGGGTTACACGAAACATAAGGGGTATATATTCATGTGTTAAACCCTAATTCATATTTTTGAGGAATGTCCAAAATACCCTTGAGAAAGTGTGGAGGCCAAGTAATCATTAGCTTTTACTAATCATCATTTAAGTGTACATAAAGCCATTAATTCCATAAGCATGACATTAGCCTCTTATTTATACATTAAGGTAGGTGGGTAGGTGGGGTCCTCCATGATCTTCACTTTGAATTATTTCCATCTTCGTTCCTTTGTGTTCTTTTTGTGCATGCATATCTTATTCATGAAACAACTTGTAATTGAAGTCGAATACCTACAAAATAGTATGTAAATTTCTAATTAAATTTTCTCAAGCTAATTTATGCACAAAAATAACTATTTTGCCCTTGTATGAAGATGAATATGTGACAATTTGAAAATAATTTGAATTTGGTTTAAACAGGTTAAAATACCCGATATGATCATTTATTTAGTTTAAATAGATTAAATATGGTGGTAAAAATATGCACATTTACGTGCAGATCAGCTTACCACTTGTATTTGACATACCAAATTTCTTAACTAAATCCTTAGCATATTTTTTTGACTTATAAGTATACCATTACTTAATTGTTTTATTTGTAACCCTAAAAAAAAAGTTAATTCTCTCATATGACTCATTTCAGATTCCTTAATCATCATATCTGAAAATTCTTTATTTAACAGTTCATTTGTTGATCCAAAAATAGTATCATCTGCATACATTTGCATAAGTTGAATATCATTATTATTTCTTTTAACAAATAGAGTACTATCTACTTTTCCTATTTCATTGTAATAAATAGGATTTAAGTATATCATATCATGCTTTAGGAGCTTGTTTTAGGCTATATAAAGCTTTCTTTAATATATAACCATAATTAGAAAGTTTTCATCTTCAAAAAGTGAGGCTTGTTCTACATAAACATCTTCTTTAATAAAACCATTTAAAAAACACTTTTGACATCTATTTGAAGTAATTTATAATTATTATGATTTGCAAAAGAGAACAGAATTAAAATAGCTTCTAATCTAGCCACAGGAGCAAAGGTTTCATCAAAATCAATATCTTCCTCCTGACTGTAACCTTGAGCAACAAAACGTTCTTTATTTCAAGCGACTTCTCCTTGTTCATTCATTTTATTTCTATAGACCCATTTAGTTCCTATTACAGACTTATTTTCAGGTCTTGGGAATAATTCCAACATCCTTCCTAGTAAACTAATTCATTCGGTCTTATATAGCAAGAGTTAATGGATCTTCTAATGATGCTTCTTTTGGATTGTTAGGTTCAATAGTTGAAATAATGGCAACAATACTCATTTTGTTTAATTAATTTCTTGTTTTTACATCAGATACATTTCGTCGAATATTTTCTATAGGGTGAACTTTAAAATATTTTGTTCTTTTATTTGGATTTGAATTTTTAGAGTTGTTATTACTTTCATCATTAGTGATTTCATAATTTGTAATTCCATTAGTTTTATTAATATTTTATTCTTCATCTAAACCAAAATTATTGATTTTAAAATTCTCCTAATGGTGTTAGCTTGGGTGTTAAAAACTCTATAAGCTTTATTTTTATTAGAATAACTAATAAAAATTCCATTGTCCGATTTAGCATCAAATGTATCTAAATTGTCTTTTGTATTTAATATATAATATTTACCACCAAAAACTCAAAAATAAGACACTTCGGGCTTTTTATTATGAAATAATTCATAAGGAGTTTTCTTAGTCAAAGTCTTATTAAAATTCTATTTAAAATATAACATGCTATAGCAACTGTGTTACTCGGTATCCTGACCCGGCTATATTGGATTAATTGCACAAGATAGATTCGACTGTTATCAAGAAGGGTGACCATGGAGCAACGACTGTAGAACCTTGAAGTATAGCTTAAATGGTTATATGAAGGCAGGATTGAACGAAGTTGATAGATAGACGATGTAGGGTTCTAGAAATTTAGGAATTAGGTTGGAATTCAAGGGATGGGCATAGTTTCATGGAGTAGGAGGGATCAACATAGTTTCATGGAGTAGGAGGGATCAACATAGCTTTATGGAGTAGGAGGATCGACGTAGTTTCATGAAGTAGGAGGGATTGGCATAGCATTGTGCAATAGGAGGGATCAACATAGCATTATGCAATAGGTGGGATCGACATAGCTTGGTGGAATAAGAGGGATCGGCATAACATAGTGGAATCAGAGGGATCGGCCTTACATGATGGAATCCAAGGGAAAAGTATGATTAAGCAAGCATGGATCAGCATATGTAGAAGGGCATGGATCAGCATGCTAGAGTCGGTCACGAGGGAACAACTTGATACATTAGAAGGGTTAGGTGGAGATATCCTCCAAGTGGACCTAAACCAAGGATTAAGAAAAAGCACGAGTTCCACTTGTCTAATCAACATGATATTTGAAGAGTAAACATGTCTAAACATTAAGAAGCCACCATAAGGATCGCTGCCAAAGAATCAACAAATGAAGGGATCGGTACCGATCCCTCTTTATTGGGATTTGGGCCTAGCGACTCCTATGATGGGAAAATATTGATAAGAAGGTCCTATAACCAAAGTTCCAGAGAGAATGGTGGTCGCCTTCACCTATAAATACTGTGCTACGGGGTCATTCTGAGGATCTTTACGCTGCTGGTTACATAGTTCTCGATTGTAACTAAGTTTTTCCTTACTTCTTACTGTTTGCTGCTGTAATCAAATTAATAGTGAATCATAAAGAGAATCTTCAGAGTGGACGAAGGTATATGACGTCGAACCACTATATGTCATGGCGTTCTTGGTTATTATTTTGATTTTCTTATTAGTTTACTCTATTCCTCTGTTTTAATTGAATTTTCTTCTTTTACTTATCTACATAAACCTATTCTTGGGTGTTTGTGACCAATTTGGTTGCAAACATTTTAGTGCTTTCACTGAGAACCCGGTTCTCAGTTTGTTACGATCCCCTTTGCTGTTACAGAATTGGGCAAATCCCCCAAAGGAGATCCCTAGATATCTTTAAAAAACTTGCTTACACTGCTCAAATTTGCAAAAATCTAAACAAGGAAACTAAAAATTCTGAGACATACCAGATCCACTTCTCATAATGTTGATTGGAATGACACTGCTAGTATTCAACAAGGAGATCTAAGAAACTAGCCTGCAAATTTGAATGCTGATCCAGTAGAAGTTCAGAACCCTACAGATTCTATAACCAGAGTTAAATTTAATAATTTTATGAGAGAGTTGATGGAAAGCCGTCGATAACTAAATGAGCAGATTCAGACCAATATCAGCCTAATGAACCAGATTACCCAACAACAGTGTGGGAAGGCTAGGAGGGTTCCTACTCCCTACTCGGCATTGGAAAGTTCAAGCTCATCGGATGAATACCAAAGGCTTAGGCATTGCATGTTGGAACGAGATCATGCAGAAACTTTGAAGCACCGCTTGGTAGACCAATATGGTCTACCAAGACCGCTCGGTGCCGATCCCTCCCTAGGGATCGATACTAATCCCTCCTCTAGAAAAGGGATTCCACAGCTAAACTTATGGAATCGTGCTGGAGTTCTTCCTAAAAGCTTGGATGCTGGAGCATGTTCGAATGTTGAATAGGTATCCCACCGAAATGACAACGAGATAATTGTTCAAGGTATGCATCAAGAGGATGGTGAACCAAGAAGGCATGAGATGGACCGTAGACATCGACGGAACCATTCATGTGAGGTGGAGCGCGACCACCGCTTGGCATCACCAATCCAAATGCTAGATTTACCAACAATGGTCAAACAGTTGGTAAGAGAGATTCAAGGCTTGAATAAGGATTACTGGGAAATCTCGAGAAGCCATGCCTCATTTCATGATAGCGTATTGCATGCGAAATACCCGAGGAGGTTCAACACGCCATCAGTGGCTGCCAACGAGGAAAAAACCGACCCCTAGCAGCATATCATGGGATACGAATGGTTGATGGATTCTGCAAGAGATAATGATGCAACCATGTGCAGATGCTTTCCCATGACCCTTTTCGGGATAGCAACGACGCGGTCCACGAGACTACCTCCGTGGTCAATTTTGAGATTCGATGAGCTGGCAACCAAGTTTCTAGAGAAACTTCGAATGCACGCAGTTCATCCTAAAGACATGATGTCCCTTTCCAGTGTGTTCCAGGCCCTAGGAGAATCGTTGAATGATTACTTTAAGAGATTTCATACCGCCACCACGAAGGCCAGTAACCTAAATTATCTTGCTATAATCATGGCCGTAATGAAAGGGATTGATTCAGAATCTAAATTCGGCGACGGGCTGGCTGGAAAACCGCTTGTCACATTGGACATTTCTGTGAAAAGGTAGCTTAGTCTTTAAGGAAGTAGAAGGCCAGGTCCTCCAATGAAAAGAACATCGTGGGACCGAGTGGAGCAGCAGTACAAAGTAATATTGCATTAAAACTGTCTGATGATAGTTTGGGGAAAGTTTAGATGAATGTTTAGAATAAGCTGATCAACAAAAGAAAGATGGATACGGGAATCGAGAGCGGAAGAGGGACTTTGGGAGACTAAAACCTAGGATTCCAATGTATGAAAATTACACTCCGCTAAACACATCCCCGAAGAACATTTATCTATCTGCTTATAATACGATGTAGTACAGGAAGTCGCAGCCAAAAGAGTCGTCAAAGAGACAGGAGCAAACTAGGAAGTATTGTTGGTTTCACAAATATTATGGGCCTAATGCAAATGAATGTAGGCACCTCCAAAATGTCATAGAAAAATTGATTTGGGAAAAGAAGTTGCAATAATTTGTGAAAACTCCGCAAGATGGCAGAAAGGGGACATCCAACCCCAATCGAGGACAAAGTTCGCTTAGGGCTTAAGAGCCTGTGTGGACAGGTGGAAAACTAGCAATTAATATGATAGTTGGCGGGCCGCACCCTGCAGACAAGCAAAAGGTGGAGAATTATGCTAGCACGATAAGGCATGTAGATTTTTGATGCTATTCGAATACAGAAGATGGAGCTCTTGCAACACAGTAACGCACCATAGCGGATGATATTATGTTTAGAAGCAGGAATGCAGACAAAGTAGAGGCTCAAATAATTGACCCGATAGTCATTTCATCTGTGAATTGTCCTGCTTGGTAAGGAGGATTTTGATTTATTATGGAAATTCAGTGAATATAATATTCAAAAAGGCGTACGATTAGATGAGAATGGAGACCAAAGACTTGAAATCATCTCACCTCGAATTCATGGTTTTAATAGAGTTGCAGATGAGGCAGTAGGATACGTGGAATTACCTATTGAATTCGGTGAAGTGAATGAAGGAGAGTGCGGATCTTACCGTTTATTGTTTTGAAAGTTGACTCTCCGTACAATGTTTTTCTAGGCTGACCGGTCCTGGCTGAATTCCGATCATCTCTTGCCCCATGGTGTTTAACTTTGAAGTTTCTAACAGATAATGGCGTAGGAGTTGTTTATGGTGATCAAGCGACAGGACATGCCTGTTATGTAGTTGAATTGAGGGAAGCTCGGCGTAAGGAGAATAGAAAGGGCATAGACAAAGTTGTCCGCATCCTAATCACTGAAGATTGACGAATAGCATCTGGACCTTGGCTCGGGCCCTATAGTCGGTCCTATAAATATAGATCTGAGAGATGATGAAGAGGAGCCCGACGAGATCAAGGCTGCATCGGCTGAGCTGACGATTGTTGTCAAGTTCAGCCATGATGAAATATCATGAGTTCTGAAGATTGGGACACAGCTCAGCCCCCCGATGATGAAAGAAATTGCCGGTTTTCTTCAAGCAAATCCAGATGTTTTCACTCGCACTCACTCTGACATGTGTAGGACCTCACCTTCCATTGCAAGCCATGCATTGAATATTGATCCAAAGTATATTTCGATGAAGAAAAAAAGACGGGGCACGGATCTATAGAGATCTTCCACCCTTAAAGAGGAGATGGATAAACTAAAAGTCAAGGGTTTATCTGCGACGCCCTCTATCCTGAGTGGGTATCTAATCCCGTGCTTGTGAAGAAGGCAAATGAAAAATGGAGAACGGTATTGATTATTCATATTTGAACAAAGCATGTATAAAAGACAGTTTTCCCCTTCCCAGGTTTGATCAGCTAGTTGGTTCAATTGCAGGACTTGAATTGTTGTCGTTTATGGATGCGTGTTCGGGATATAACCAAATCGCAATGCATATCCCCGATCAGGAACACTAGTTTTGTTACAGATGTTGGGTTGTATTGTTACATAGTATTGTCGTTTGGATTGAAGAATGCCAGAGCAACCTATCAGCGCTTGGTTAACTGGATGTTTAGGGATTTAATTAGAAAGACAATGGAAGTGTATGTGGATGATATGCTTGTGAAGTCCCAACGATCAAGCGACCACATCAAAGACTTGGCAGAAATGTTCGACATCCTCCGATATTACAAGATGAAAATCAATCCTTTGAAATGTTCATTTGGTGTGGCATTAGTAATTTTTTGGGGCTTTATTGTCAACGCTCATGGAATAGAAGCTAATCCAGAGAATATTCAGGCTATCCATGATATCCAAACACTAAGAAACATTAAACAAGATTAGAGTCTAGATAGGAAGGTTGCCGCTTTAAGTCAATTTATCACTAGAGCTACTAATAAATGCATTCCTTTCTTCGATCTGATTAAAATGGGAAAAGGAAATTTTGAATGGATGCAAGATTGTAAAAAAGCGTTCCAAGCTCTAGTGAATCATTTAGAGAGACCTCTTATTTTTTCAAAGCCGATAGATCATGAGGAGTTGTACATTTATTTGGCTGTGTCAGAACACGCTATAAGTGCCGCCTTGGTTTGTGAGGAGATTTAGATCTAGAGGTCGGTGTTTTACGTTAGCAAATGATTGACAGGAGCATAAAGTAATTATCCAAAAATAGAGAAACTAGCATACTTCTTGCTAATTGCATCACGAAAGCTTCACCCGTACTTTCAAGCACATCCGATCAATATTTACACAACCAGGCATTGTGACAGGTCCTACAGCGACCAGAGTTGTCTGGGAGGTTACTCAAATGGAAATTGAGCTTAGCCAATTTGACATTACTTATCTCCCTTAGAGAGCTATCCAGGGACATGCTTTGGCGAACAACATAGCAGAGTTTACTGCGCAAGATGATTTTCCAAAAGGAAGTCAAATCCCTACTATACGATGGAAGTTATATACTGATGGAGCATCTAATGATCATTGCTCTAAAGCTGGGTTTGTGCTTTGTGACTCCTGAATCGATCGATTTGTTATGCTCTGAAGCTTGATTTCCCAGTGACAAACAATGAAGCTGAATATGAAGCTTTGATTGTTGGACTTAAATTATCCAAAGAACTTGAAGTTAAATCTCTTGGAATCTTTTGTGATTCGCAATTGGTGGTGTATCAAGTTAGAGGAGACTGCCATATTAAGGGACAACTATTTTCCCCTTATCTCACTCGGGTTCAGGAGGCGTTAACTGAATTTGAATACTATGACATTTCACATATTCCACGCAATTGAAATAGAGAGGCTGATTCGTTGGCAAAGCTCGATAGTACAGGCGATGCACGGCAGATGGTTTTGGTACCGGTCGAATTATTAGATACCCCAAGTATAAACATGATGGAAATCAATCAAGCACTGGAGGCAAACTCTGAAAGGGAATCATGGATGACTCCAATTAAAGAATATTTACTGCACAAGGTCCTGCCTGATAAAAGAAATGAATGTGACAAGCCCTTCGCAAAGCTTCATGATATATTATGCAAGAAGGAGTCGTGTATATGAGGGGTTTCTCAGCCCCTCTTGTGACGACCCGCAAATCTGTACCCTTTGAATCAACAATAATCCACATATGTCCGACCCAAAAAGCACAGACTGACGGAAAGTCAAGAAAAAGAAAAGAAGAGAGAAGAAGAGAAGAGAAGAAAGAGAAAAGATAGAACTAAACAGAACAATACAGAATCCCACATAGCAGCGGAAAACATATAATATCCTATCAATGATCTTTACAAAACAAAAACTGTATACACACACACACACATCAATCAATCAATAGTTATCAGCCTGAACAATTATAATAACCTGTCCTCACGATTGCTGATAATATAAACAACTACGAACGGATAATCAATAATCAAAACAGATATGCGTATACGAAATGAAGATCTCCAACTCTCCTGCTGAAGCTCCAAAAGAACCAAATCATAACCTATAGATATACTCAGTCTGACCCGAGCATTGAAAGGGAAGAATGCCTAGATCAGTCTGGTAAACCAGCGTGAGAAACACACTCAACTGAATTTATTAAATCACCAAACTTTTCCTTTATCAAAACAAAAGTATCTCGTAAGACAAGTCCACACATAAACATGGACATGTTTTTACCTTACGATAACCAAATCATTTCATATATCAAACTCATGTGATATTATACTAGTGTCTAGTATACAAATAATATTCAAAATAGCCTAAATTGTTACCATTATTAATTCCAGCATACTAGGCTCTAAAAATAAAATGCCAAGTACGTGGTGGAGTTTGGATTTCCATACAAATGACCAGGTGAAGGGACTACCTTCCGGCAGTACATCTCTAGAAGAATGCATTGAGGACCATCACAAAGGATCCTCTACCAATACAAAACCGACCCACCTCTATAACTAGATGGTACCGAATATATCATCCTCCGATCGTTACCGACCTTTACCTGTTAGAAACTGGGGTGGCTATAACACAATGTTGGATCTTAAGGCTATTCAGACACTAGAAGTGGTGAATTGTGTATTAACAACTTACGAATATAGAACTGTATTTACTCAAATTGCAAACAGAAAGAAGTAATTAGAGAATAAGTAAGTAATAAAGTAAAATGCAGTAATGTAAATAACATCCAGATTTTTATACTGGTTCGGATTAACCAATCCTACATCCAGTCATGCACTCTATCATGCAGAATTCCACTATAATCGCTTGTTTTCCATGGGTGGCAGGAACACCTTTACAATCTTGGTTTCACGGGCAACAAGACACACCCTCTTGATTTTACAGGCTACAAGAACACCTTCTCTTTATCACCAACAACAAACTATGGAAAGTGGTTGTATCTTCAATACAGATTCTTGCAGATTCGGTACAATGATCCTATAGACCTTCAATGGCAATATATCTTTGAATTCTTTGAGGAATAGGATGAAATCAGAGAGAGAATGATGTGAATTCAAATATAACTCTCTGATATTGTGTGGTTTGCAAATCAGTGAAGAATTGGAGTGAAACAGTATCAATTTGCAAGGAGATTGAAAGAGTATGCAATGGATTTCCTTTGCAAATGTTTGGAGAAGGAGTAAGAGAAAATAAGAATTCTTGATGATAAAATTCATTTTCAGGGCCTTTATATAGTGGTTGAAGTGACGCGTCTTTTGGTGAAAAGATGGAGGAAATGTCTCTTCATTTAAAAATTGAAATTCTGAAAAACTGCTAGTATGTCGACACACCCCTACCTAGTATGTCGACATGGGTGTGTTTCAAAATGAACAGCAGCACTAATAAATGTTGCAAATTTTCAGCATTTCAAATTACCTTATATTTATGGATTTTTGTGATTTGGTTGAGGTCAATGGTTGATGATCTTCAAGTATAATTGTCATGAGATTAACAAGATATTGTAAGATTCAACCAACTCCTCATCACTTCAAACACCTTTATCCTTCAGCATTCTTCTCTAACTGGGTTTTGTTCTTCAATTGCTCTGATTGACCTTCTTCTATTATTCATTTGCTTCCACTGTTTTCTTGATTATCTCTGTAAATGTCTCCATAATATATCTGATATGACTGCATAACTCGAAGATATGTTAGTAGTAATATTTATGTGGTTGTTGTCATAAAAATCAATACCTTGGGTATTAAAAATCTCCCCCTTTTTGATGATGGCAACCATATAAATATTTGAGAGATAAAATATAATACTTTTATATTTGACTTCCCTTAACTCTATGCACTCCCCCTATCATTTTTCCTAGTGATTTATACCTCCCCCCCCCCCCTTTGTCATCAACAAAAAGGGGAAAAAGAGTCGCTTAAATCACTGCTAGACAATATGTAGAGTTTGTATATAGAGGTAAATGCTTATAAATAACACTTGAGGGGAAACCAAATCAATTCAAAACATGAAATAAACTTATCAAATAATAAGATGAGTTTTAGAGTTACCGCCTTTGCTGATGCCAATAACAAATCCTTTTTGTATTTATCTAATGTACAATAGATTTCTTGTCATATTCTTTGAGCATCTGCTATCTGATATACATTGTTTGGTACCTGAAAAATTATAAAATATGCACACTGGTACTCTTTTTATTTTGGGGTCCATGGGGTTAAGTTTTGGGATGCCAAACCCATAAAGAGTTTGAATGTCCTCTCAAAATATAATCATTAAATGAATGAACCTTATGAATAAAATTATCAATATAATTTTCTTTTTCAGTATCATCCAAACTTTTTGGAACCCATAAATTAATGAACCTACTAGGAGGTTTTAACTTTAATTTCCTAGGTTTTGGTTTGAACTTGTTAGCCTTAACAAACTTAGTATTTTGAATTCTATTTTTCTTTGATTTAGCCTTAGGGGTGTATCCAAGTCCATGTTTATTCGTAGCGTGTTTAGATGCAGATAATAATTTTTCTAGATTATCCTTTCCTTTGTTAAATTTATCACTATCAGTTTTCATTTTGTCAAAATCCTTATTATGGTTAAGAATAACATTGTCCAGAGAGGTTATTTTGTCATTCAGATCAGTGATCTATGACTTCATTGAAAATTTTTATGATTTTAAGGATTTATTTTCACTTTTTAGTTTTTCAAAACTTCCAAGCCTCAAGTCCTTTTCATCATTATACCCCTTAAGTCTTTCAATTTCATCTTTTAGACATTGTTTTTCTTTAGTTAACCTTTCATTAAATATTTTTAATCTATCTATCTCTGCCAAACTATTGTGTACTCTTTCCTAAGTATTTTATATCCCCGATTCATATCATTAAAAACATTAGTAATTTCTTTATTAAAATTCCATACCTGGTCATCCTTTGCTATGAAGCATATGTTGGCATTTTCTGTTTCTGAATCACTATCACTTGATGATGTATCTGAATCATCCCATTTTGCATTGAATGCCTGTTTCCTCTCCTTATTGAAAGTGTTTGACTTTGATTTCATCAGTTTGAGACAGTCTCTTTTCAAATGACCGGGTTTATTACATTCGAAACATTTAACAACATTTCCATTTCTAGAATTATTGTTGTTAGTTTTTCGAAGTTTGTTTGTTATCCAATACTTTAAGAATTTCTTGAACTTCTTGGACATAAACTCGATATCATCATCAATAGCATCATCATCGGGTTCATCTTTGTCGATCATAGCATTGAATGCTAGTGATTTCTTCTCATTTTCCTGATTCTCTTTTCTAATCTGCAACTTTACTTGATAAGACATTAGGTTACCAATTAAATCTTCTATTTTCATAATACCAATATCATTGGCTTCTTCAATTGCCAGAGTCTTCCGATCCTATTCACTAGGAAGTGAATTCAGGATCTTTCTGACTTGGTCTTCTTTAGTAATTTTATTTCCTAATGATATTAAGGCATGTACTATATATTGAATCTAGAATATATATCAGAAATAGACTCATTTGTTTTCATTTGAAAGAGTTGAAATTGGTTAGTTAGCATAGATATCTTTGTTTGTTTTACTTTATTGGCGCCTTCATGTGTGACTTGCAGAGTTCTCTAAATTTCGTATGCAGAATTACAAATAGACACTCGATTAAATTCATTTCTATCTAAGGAGCAAAATAAAATGTTCATGGCCTTAGAATTATTAAGCGCTTTTGTCTTTTGGTCTAGTGCCCATTTTGAATATTCAATTTGAGGCTCTATGTACTCTATTTGGGTAATGTTCCAAATATCCAAACCATTAGACTGCAAATAACATTTCATCCTGCAAGCCCAATATGCATAACTACTGCCATCAAATAGAGGGTGTCTAGTGGTAGATTTCCCTTGTACAAAAGTGTTAAAGAATGTGTTACTAGTGTCATTAGCCATTTATACTTTTCAAAAACCAAGTTATGAATTTTTTAAAACCAATGCTCTGATACCAAATGTTAGAAACTGGGGTGGCTATAACACAATGTTGGATCTTAAGGCTATTCAGACACTAGAAGTGGTGAATTGTGTATTAACTACTTACTTATGAATATAAAACTGTATTTACTCAAATTGCAAACAGAAAGAAGTAATCAGAGAATAAGTAAGTAATAAAGTAAAATGTAGTAATGTAAATAACACTCGGATTTTTATAGTGGTTCGGATTAACCAATCCTACATCCAGTCCTACACTCTATCATGTAGAATTTCACTATAATCGCTTGCTTTCCACGGGTGGCAAAAACACCTTTATAATCTTGGTTTCACGGGCTACAAGACACACCCTCTTGATTTTACAGGCTACAAGAACACCTTCTCTTTATCACCAACAACAAACTATGGCAAGTGGTTGTATCTTCAATACAAATTCTTGCAGATTCTGTACAATGATCCTATAGACCTTCAATGGCAATATATCTTTGAATTCTTTGAGGAATAGGATGAAATCAGAGAGAGAATGATGTGAATTCAAGTACAACTCTCTGATATTGTGTGGTTTACAAGTCAACGAAGAATTGGAGTTAAACAGTATCGATTTGCAAGGAGATTGAAAGAGTATGCAATGGATTTCTTTTGCAAATGTTTGAAAAAGAAGGAGTAAGAGAAAATAAGAATTCTTGATGATAAAATTCGTTTTCAGAGGCCTTTACATAGTGGTTGAAGAGACGTGTCTTTTGGTGAAGAGATGGAGGGAAATATCTCTTCATTTAAAATTTGAAATTCTGAAAACTGCTAGTACGTCGACATCCCCCTACCTAGTATATCGACATGGGTGTGTTGCAAAATGAACAGCAACACTAATAAGTGTTGCAAATTTTTAGCATTTCAAATTACCTTATATTTGTGGATTTTTGTGATTTGGTTGAGGTCAATGGTTGATGATCTTCAAGTATAATTGCCATGAGATCTTTAACAAGATATTCTAAGGTTCAACCAACTCCTCATCACTTCAAACACCTTTATCCTTCAGCATTCTTCTCTAATTGGGTTTTGTTCTTCAATTTCTATGATTGAGCTTCTTCTAAAATTCATTTGCTTCCACTGTTTTCTTGTTTATCTCTGTAAATATCTCCATAATATATCTGATATGACTGCATAACTGGAAGATATGTTAGTAGTAATATTTATGTGGTTGTTGTCATCAAAATCAATACTAAGGGTATTAACATTACCGAGGGCCCTCATAACATACAAACCACAATAATCAGATACACGACGTCATAGCGTGTAAAGATATATCTAAAAGAGGATGATCATATCCTACTTGGAAACGACCCACTTAGCCTTGCTGCATCTTACCGTGTTTTGGTCATTTCAGATTGATGAGGCCTTACAAGGTAATGATTACCTTTCACAATCATATATCACATCACTTTGAATGCCACACGGCCATTTCCGTTGACTACTAATTGCCTTCCGCAAAAGTACAACCCTTAAGCTCATACGTCTCAAGGAGGGTTTTAAGCTAAGAGAAGTTGCCTTCTCCGCCACCACTGATGTACGTTTGCAAAAGCCAATGTACATAATCTGTAGAAATGCAATGTCAGACTAACATCCATACAAGTTGTCCAGGAATAGTTAAAACCGAAGGTACTTTCCTACCATATCCTATCGGAAAATCCCTAGGATTGGTAGCAAATAGTCCTTGCATTGGATATTTCATAATGAAGAGACCGCTGCTACTGGATGTATAATGGGATTTTAACCCCAAACGATCAACAACCAGTCCCCCACTATGAAACTCCGGACTATCAATATCATCACAAGCAACCTGCATAATCGTCACATATACATTGGTTCGAAGTAGTTTCCGGATAAATTCGATCCCGGTCTCTTCGCACCAACAACGCAAAAGCATTTCTCAACCTCACACAGAAACTAAGTCTCATAGACTTATCACATATCCAACTTTCAACTTGCTATCATTTGGGCCAAGAAGGAAGCTCGATAGATTGGAGTAGTACTCCGCACTATACGGATCAACATCCTCAACACAAACGATAATCAAGCCTACACAGAAGGCTACGTACTAAGTGTACGACTAAATAGTTCCCACATCAAGTTGAGGAACAAAAATTTTGGCCAATTTTGATAGTCGGTTATTTAACTATCAAAGCAAACAAACAAATATTTAGCACCGTATATAATCACTAGGCCCTTTTAATTAGTCTTTTATTAATTAAACCATTTGCGAAATATTCACTTCAAATAATCTTTTAAAAGATATATCTTCAACCCATTTAAACATTGGAAAACATTTCCAAATACTTATTTAATAATAAGTAATTCACAATTCAATTTATTTTCAACACTTAGAAAATATTACATATACTTAAATCACGATTAAGTATATATTTTATTCTTTAAGGGAAACATTCTCTTTAGACACATTTATTGGGTCAAAACAAATGTTATGTAAAACATCGTTACACAACCCAAAATCACTAGTATAGGGACTAAAAATTAGATAGATATATAAATCCCAATACTATACAAAAACATTTCCTTTCGAAAATTATTTATTATAACAATAGTGTTATAGTCCATCAATTCCTTATACTTTTCGAAAATGTCTATTTCAACAATGAATGTTGAAATATATAGTTTCGATCCTTAACACATTTTAAAACATCTTTAAACCATTTAATTCCATTTAAAATACCACTTCCCAAAACATTTCGTTAATATATTATTCACTGTCTAGAATCATGAATATAAATCGTTTACCAAATTTAATATTATTTCAACATTTAATTTAAAGGATAATTCACTGTCAAAAATCGTGAATAAAATTCCTTTAAATAAACTTCTATATTTAACTTATCAAAATCAATTGATTTCGGAATTATAAAAAAATGTTTATAAATTCACTATTATATTTTATAAAAACTTCAAGTTTATAAATCCTCTTTGTAAACCATTTATATTAGTCAAAAATCTCAATTTAAACTATTTACCAAATCATTAACTCAATATTTCAAAAATCACATTTTGATTATATTTCACAAAAATCATAATTTTTACAACATAAAAATTATAACTTTTATTTATTCAAAATAAATTCAATTCCTTTAACTCTTCAAAATTCAACAAAATGTATATTTTCAAAATCAATTGAAAATCCTTTTTCAATTTAAAAATCATCACTTTAATATTTTTAAATTATCAAAATAGGCCCAATGCTGCAACAGCACTAAATACATCAATCACGGCATCTAAAACATCATATATCATATGATAATAGGATATATCATAATATTTGTAAATAAATCAATACGGGTGAGGAATCCAGTTGGATACCTCCAACCTGTCACCTACAACAAATATGCATATTAGAATATGTGTACAATGTCCGCTTCAAGGTAGACGCACGTACAAAGGGTCATCCGCTCATACACGGGAACGTATAGGGTCATCTACTCCACTAGGCAGGTATATATATCCAAATACCAATCAATATATCATATATCATCCAAACAATCATCAATCATCTTATAATAAATTATTTCTCACTTATATAAAATATTAGTGGGTCAGAAAGAGTGAGTTGTACGCACATTGCTAGTATTCGTCGCGATAGCAACTTATTCCGAATAAAATTAAACGCGCATTTAATTTTATCCACAATTCACACTAGCTCCAATAAACTCCAAACTAGCTCCATCACGTAGTGTTCGTCCATACGAACCCAACGTAATTCGTTTCGTGCGAAACAGACCTCGTATGAAAAAGTTATGCATTTTTAAACATCACACGAATTTATATAAATTAATTTCACATTTATTTTTATTTTAAAACCCTACTTTTGTCCGGGCTGTTCGATTTCACTTAAGGATATCTGGCCATGCGTGATCTTCTTCCTTCCCAAGCAAGTTCGAACGCAGCAACCCATCTAGCCGCCATTCTACTTTGAATTTCCACGACCTCAATAAGCAACTTGAAAATGATCTGACACTTCCACGTCGAAGCCACCATCATCTAGCACAATCGTCCAGGAACCGGCCGAGATCGGTCATCATCTAGCATGGGAAAACATGCACGAACCGCAACCAAATGCAGCTTGATTTCTCCCTCTGCATTGCGTCGATCACGATCATCACCATACAGATTTGAAGCTCTCATCGCCCTCTATAATTTGTTAGTTGAAGCTTTTTGCTAAAGGTTTATGGATCGAGAGAGATTAAGAGGAGAAGAAGATGAAATTCTGGCCATTGGAAAGCTTAATGGCGGCTAGCGCTAGCAAAATTAGGGTTTGTGCAAAATGAAGAAAAAGGTGGCCTTTTATAGAAAATTTGACGACACTATTCATCTGAAAATTTTCCGAATTCCAAACGAAGCATGCCGCCTGGCAATTATAATGTTTTACCACCATTTCGAGCACAATGGAATATATATCGGGTGCTAATTCGATAGTATTTGGAAGATAGGTTTTCGATTCGATTTATTTAAATTTAAAATTCACTTAAACCAATTTCTACCCGTTTTAGCTTGCCTCGGACAAACCGTAAATCCGATTGACACAAAATTTAAAATCTTACAATAATATAACATTACAGATGCAATGAAACTGGTTTCGTCGAAATCCGACACTGTTTGAAAAATGTCTATTTTCACTCGTTAATTAAATATTAAAATATTCAATTTCTACAAATTAACTTTTAATTCAATTTTAAAAGTTCTGTAACATCATTCTAATTCAAATATGATTTAATTCAATTTTATAAATCATTTTCGTTCACTTTAAATTCAATTTCCAATTATTTCAGCAATATCAAATATTAAGTTAACAATTTAATTATCCAATTATATCAAGATATTCGAAATATTATTTATTCGGCTTATAAAGTTCAATTTTAAATATTTAAAATCAATTAAATAAATGAATATCGAATGACGGAAATTCTGGGTCGTTACATTCTCCCCTACTTAAAAGAATTTCGTCCTTGAAATTACTAAGTAAGAAAAAGTCACAAAATCCATTAACTATTCAATATATTTGTTCAAAGTAGATTTACCAAAACCACTTAAATGTTTAACTTTCCCAAAATCATTTAGGTAAACTTCTTACGAAAACTTTTCTAAGTTTCAAATACATATATAGTTATCTTTTCAAAACCAACTATACCGTTCAACCTTTAACTCAAAAACCAAAACTTTAGTTTTCAAAGTTTTTCCAATTTTCCAAAAAAAATTCTAGTGCCTTAAATTTTCAAAAAAATTCGCCATAGTCTCCTTTGCGTGGTTCGATCCGAAAAAATATAACAATGTATATATCACAAATATATATCTCATCATCAAGGATGAGGCATCCCGAAGCGAAAAAGTGTAAAAGTACGATATGTAATTCGAGATATGTACCTTATATATTATTAGCGAGCATATACAGCTAATATAGCTTGAAAGCGAGCTCCAAATGCGAAGCAAGCGCCATCCGCACCTACTAAACACTAAACAAACAATGAGAAACATGTATATATGAAAGTAATATCAATATACAACATATACCAACAACTATATATGTCAATATAGCAAATGCCATCAATAAGCAACAAATCCAACCATCAAACAACTATCATCCAATTAATCCATATATGTCCAATCAATCCATAACCAAATAATATACATTCACTTCTTATTGATATTCATTTAATTGGTTTTCAATTTAATCACATTTGATTTATTAACATTGGATTTTATTAACATTCATTTATTCAAATTCAATTAGTTTACATTCACTAATTCACATCCCAATTTGTTCACTTCCAAATCAAATCAAATCAAATAAAAATTCAATTCTATTTAAATTCACTTAACTTCCCGTTCCAATTTGGATTCAATTACTTAGCTATCTATTTCATTTATTCAACTTCATATGAATTTCTATACAATCAATAAACAACTAATGTATATCCAACATTACCAAATTTATTTAATTCACTTACATTCAATTTGGTTCTAATACTTGGTTTAATATTCAATTTAGATTGAATTCTAGTATTCACTATAATCATATTTTTATACAACACTTTCAATGTTATTATTAATTCACAACTTATTAACAACAACATTTTTAATGCTATTTCATTTAACATTTCAAGTTGAATTTCTTCGTATAACTCAAGTTCGCATTCATTTAATTCACTTTATCAATTTACTTCGATACCAAAATCAACTTCATTTAACCTTACTTAAGTTATCTTTTATTTCAATTTCATTTTATTCAACTTAAGTCAAAATCATATCACCATTCAAATTCAGATTTTTATTTTACCTAAACAAATTGTTTTACCATTTTAACAATTGGTTTTACTTACCATATATCATTTTATAATTTTAATTCATGGTTACGCAATCACTTTACAACTTAGGTTTATTTAAACTTTCAAATTCAATTATATAATCACTTAACATTTAAGTTAAATTTCCATTTCAATAACTTATCAAATCCAGTTAAAATCCAACTCACCTTATTTAACTTTCCTTTAGTTAAATTTCAAATCATATATTTTATTATGCTAACTCAAATTTATTTCAACTTTACCAAAGCTGAAATTTTATTTCATATTATAAATCCAAAACTTATTTTACTTATATTTATCAATTACAACATGGATTTAATCAAATTTGTTAATCATACAAAATCTCAATTTTAGTTTACTATTGGTAGCAAATCCATCACACAGAAACTCGAAAATGATACTGATGATGCTGCAGTCATCTCCCTTATTATTTCCCAACAACAATAGTGAATTTAGTGCTTTTTATTCTTTTAAAATTTTCTTTTATCTTTATAAATCACATTTATAAATCTTTTACTTATATAATTTCACCATTTACTTTACTTATATAAGATCATTCCAAATTTATTTATCCTACATAGATTTATAACAAAATAACTCTTTAATTTTTGAAAAATAACGTCCAAAATCAACGGGATTCAAAATTTCAAATTCTTAGTTAAATCCATTTTTATTTACAACTAAAATAGTTTCATTTCTTATATATAAGATTATTTCACAATTGTAAATCATATTAATTGTAATTCCATACTTTACAATTCATTTGCTTATATAATTTCTTTTCTTACAATTGTTATTTTTATTTAGATACTCAAACATCTTTATTAACTTTTGTGTATTTACATTTTCAAACAACCAAACAATTAATTCATATACACATTAATAATTCTGGAAAATTATTCCTTTATATATAAAATATAATAGAGGCAAAATTATTTTATTTACCCAATTTAAAATGATACTATGTCGACTTGCCACGTTTAAGTGTTTGGAAATTCCTATCGATAATATGGTGTCCCACATACCGACCAGAATTCACAAACAGCTCAACGGATAAGCAAACACAATATAAAACATTTTATGTCACTAACAAATACGCGCTTATATATATAATACACTCAACTCGATCTAGGGTGCTACTGTCCCTATCTATACTGTACACATCAAAGCTTAGGAATATACAAAATCTAAGCTCTGATACCAGCTGTGACGATTTAGGCTTTGCAACCGTTGACAGTGGATAAACACCACTATAGCTCACATGGGTACCTCACGATTTGCTTTTATGGCCAACCTCTCAACTGCAAGGAAAACTACTAAACCAACCCTACGATACTCGATCTCAGGGACATGTAGGAGTAAGAGTCATTCGTTCGCTACCTAACAAGAAGCGAGGACCACCAATCATGTTTGAACATCACTAAGCAAACCTGATCCCGGTCTCTTCGCACCAACAACACAAAAGCGTTTCTCAAACTCACACAAGAACTGAGTCTCACAGACTGATCACGTCTCCAACACTCAACTTGCTATCCTTCGGGCCAAGAAGGAAGCTCGATAGATTGGAGTAATACTCTGCGCTATACGAATCAACATCCTCAACACAAATGATAATCAAGCCTACAAAAAAGGCTACGTACTAAGCGTACGACTAAATAGTTCCCATATCAAGTTGAGGAACTAAAATTTTGGCCAATTTTGATAGTCGGTTATTTAACTATCAAAGCAAATAAATAAATATTTTGCACCATATAAAATCACTAGGCCCATTTAATTAATCTTTTATTAATTAAACCATATGCCAAATATTCACTTCAAATAATCTTTTAAAAGATATATCTTCAACCCATTTCAACATTGAAAAACATTTCCAAATATTTATTTAGTAATAAGTAATTCACAAATCAATTTATTTTCAACACTTAGAAAATATTATATATACTTAAATCACGATTAAGTATATATTTTATTCTTTAAGGAAAACATTCTCTTTAAACACATTTATTGGTCAAAACGAATGTTACGTAAAACATCGTTACGACAACTCACTAGTATAGGGATTCGAAAAATAGATAGATATATAAATCCCAATACTATAAAAAAACATTTCCAAATCATTTACTATAACAACAGTGTTATAGTCCATCATGTCCTTATACTTTTCGAAAATGTCTATTTCAACAATGAATGTTGAAATCTATGGTTTTGATAATTAACACATTTTAAAACATCTTTAAACTATTTTATTCTATCTAAAATACCACTTCCCAAAATATTTCTTTAATATATTATTCACTATCCAAAATCGTGAATATAAATCGTTTACCAAATTTAATATTATTTCAACATTTAATTTAAAGGATAATTCACTGTCAAAAATCATGAATAAAATTCCTTTAAATAAACTTCTATATTTAACTTATCAAAATCAATTGATTTCGGAATTATAAAAAAATGTTTATGAATTCACTATTATATTTTATAAAAACTTCAAGTTTATAAATCCTCTTTTTAAACCATTTATATTAGTCAAAAATCTCAATTTAAACTTTTACCAAATCATTAACTCAATATTTCAAAAATCACACTTTTGATTATATTTCACAAAAATCATAATTTTTACAACATAAAAATTAATTTTTACAACATAAATTTTAATTTTTACAATCCTCTGTGTAAACCATTTATATTAGTCAAAAATCTCAATTTAAAC
This sequence comes from Allium cepa, assembly GCA_030765085.1. NCBI lineage: Eukaryota > Viridiplantae > Streptophyta > Magnoliopsida > Asparagales > Amaryllidaceae > Allium > Allium cepa. The sequence continues at coordinate 52,884,154 of CM060935.1, read as the reverse complement.
TATTTACCAAATCATTAACTCAATATTTCAAAAATCACATTTTGATTATATTTCACAAAAATTGTAATTTTTATAAATAAAAGTTATAACTTTTATTTATTCAAATTAAATTCAATTCCATTAACGCTTCAAAACTCAACAAAACGTATATTTAAAAATCACTTGAAAATCCTTTTTCAATTTAAAATCATCACTTTAATATTTTTAAATTATTAAAATAGGCCCAATGCTGCAACAACACTAAATACATCAATCACGGCATCCAAAACATCATATCATATGATAACAGAATATATCACAATATACGTAAATAAATCAATACGGGTGAGGAATCCAGTTGGATCCCTCCAACCCATCACCTACAACAAATATGCATATTAGAATATGTGTACAATGTCCGCTTCAAGGCAGATGCGCGTACAAAGGGTCATTCGCTCATACATGGGAACGTAGGGTCAACTGCTCCACTAGGCAGGTATATATCCAAATACCAATCAATATATCATATATCATCCAAACAATCATCAATCATCATATAATAAATTATTTCTCACTTAAATAAAATATCAGCGAGTCAGAAAGAGTGAGTTGTACTCACATTGCTTGTAGTCGTCGCGATGGCAATTTATTCTGAATAAAATTAAACGAGCGTTTAATTTTACCCAAAATTTACAGTATCTCTAATCAACTCCAAACCAGCTCCATCGCGTAATGTTCGTCCATACGAACCCAACATAATTCGTTTCGTGCGAAACAGACCACGTTTGAAAAAGTTACCCATTTTTAAACACACACGAATTTATATAAATTAATTTCACATTTATTTTTATTTTAAAACCGTACTTTTATCTGGGCCATTTGATTTGCACTTGAGGATATCTGGCCATGCGTGATCTTCTTCCTCCCGAGGCAAGTTCGAATGCAGCAACCCATCTAGCCGCTGTTCTACTTTGAATTTCCACGACCTCAATAAGCAACTTGAAGATGATCTGACACTTCCACGTCAAAGCCACCATCGTCTAGCACAATCGTCCAGGAACCAGCCAAGCTCGGTCATCATTTAGCATGGGAAAATATGCACAAACCACAGGCTAACGCGACTTGATTTCTCCCTCTACATTGCGTCGATCACGATCATCGCCATATAGATTTGAAGCTCTCATCGCCCTCTATAATTTGTTAGTTGAAACTTTTTGCTAAAGGTAGGATCGAGAGAGATTAAGAGGATAAGAAGATGAAATTCTGGCCATTGGAAAGCTTAGTGGCGGCTAACCCTAGCAAAATTAGGGTTTGTGCAAAATGAAGAAAAAGGTGGCCTTTTATAGAAAATTTGACGACACTTTTCATCCGAAAATTTTCCGAACTCCAAACGAAACATGCCACCTAGCATTTATAATGTTTTACCCCCATTCCGAACATAATGGAATACATATCAGGAGCCAATTCAATAGTATTTGGAAAATAGGTTTTCGAATCAACTTATTTAAATTTAAAATTCGCTTAAACCGATTTCTACCCGTTTTATGTTGCTTCGGACAAACCGTAAATCCAATTGACACGAAATTTGAAATCTTACAATAATATAACATTACGGGTTCAATAAAACTAGTTTTATCGAAATCTGTGACTGTTTGAAAAATGGCTATTTCACTCGTCAATTAAATATTAAAATATTCAATTTCTACAAATTAACTTTTAATTTAATTTTAAAAGTTCTGTAGCATCATTCTAATTCAAATATGATTTAATTCAACTTTATAAATCATTTTCATTCACTTTAAATTCAATTTCCAATTATTTCAGCAATTTCAAATATTAAATTAACAATTCAATTATCCAATTAAATCAAGATATTCGAAATATTATTTATTCAGCTTATAAAATTCACTTTTAAATATTTAAAATCAATTAAATATATGAATATCGAGTGACGGAAATTTCGGGTCATTACACCTCTACTCCGGTGTATTGCTCATGATGAGATAAAGCGTGTCTTGAAAGAAGTTCATGAAGGAGAGTGCGGAGATCATACTAGGGGGCAAACTCTAGCAAAGAAGATTCACCGTTATGGGTATTATTGGCCAAATGTAAACCGAGATGCAGCCGATTACGTAAGACAGTGTGATAAATGCCAAAATATGCTAAAGTCCCAAGAGCTACGCCAATAGAAATCACACAAATGGTCAGCCTATGGCCGTACTACATGTGGGGTATAAGTATTATCGGTTGGTTGCTAATCTCTAAAGGTGGCAACAGATTATGTTATTGTGGCAGTTGATTACTTACCAAATAGGCCGAGGCAGAACCTTTAGCTACAATCATAACCAAGAAAGTAATCAACTTTGTCGTCCGAAACATCATATGTTGCTTTTTTCTCCCATGGACCATTGTAACAGATAATAGGACTCAATTCGATGGTACTGAGTTTAAAGACATCCGTTGAGGATACCGAATTGAAAAGAGATTTGCTGCAGTTGCTCACCCTCGGGCAAGGAAAATGGACAGGTTGAAGCCATAAACAAAATCATCAAGTCAATTCTGAAGAATTGTTTGGATAAGGCTGAGGCAAGTGGTGGATGAACTCCCTACACAATTTGGGCTTACATGACCACTCACAAGTCCGCGGTTGGCCATACTCCATTCACCCTCACTTACGGTTCAGAAGCCATTATTCCTGTCAAGCTCAAAGTCCCTTCTCATTGAGTTACTTACTTTGACCCTAAAAAAAAATAAAGATCTTCTCTTGGAATCTTTTTACTTTGTAGATGAGAAGCCAAAGAAGCCGATTTGAGAGCAGCTGCACATCGACATCGAGTTTTCCTGATATTACAGCACTAACGTGCGATCAAGAAACATGGAAGTTGGAATCTTATCATGAAATAGGTTTTTCCTACCCTATCACATAAGAATCTAGTTTGGGAAAGAAAGTATGTCATTGAACGAAGGCTTGGATAAGGAACTTTCAAGCTAGTGATTATCGATGGCATTACACTTTTTAGAATGTAGAATAGCGAGCATTTATGATGCTATTTCCCTTAGATTATTTCCTTTACATTTTAGTTCTATTTACCTTAGAGTTTTGCTTTTGCATTTGTTTTAAGGAATATGTAATAAGACATATTATTTTATTCCTTTCCATTTAATGAATAAAGTTTCAGGCTTCCTATGTAGTTATGATTGTTATTGCATTATATGCTAAATACACAACGAAACTGATAGATATCAATGGGTGTGAACAAGATCCTAGAGTTTGAAATCGATCGATCGTGCAGACCCCGGATGGGATAAAACCATATGAGCTCAGTTAATTTGCTTGTTTAAATATTCCTGTAAATGATCCAGAGAATGGAACACATAAAAAGGAACGAATATGGTCAATAATCTAGAGATTAGAAAATTCTTTCTCGGACTGCGAAACAAAAACAAAACTAATCAACCAAAAGGAGTACAACCTAATTGCTCCTGAAAAAACTTTAAGTCCCCAGAGTGCGGACTGAAGTATGAGCATAAATCAGGTGGATTCCAATTGCCTACAAATTAACTCCAAGTCCCCAAAAAGCAGACTAGAGTATAACTGTGAATAGGTGAGCGGATTTCGTCCATTCTCTATTCTGCAAACTCTATGAATAGATGAGTAGGTTTCGACCATTCTTTATCCTAGAAACTCTATGAATAGATAAGTAGGTTTCGACCGTTCCCTATTCCACAAACTCTGTGAATAGATTAGTGGATTTTGACCATTCTTTACTCCATAAAATCCATAAATAAAAGAGTAGATTTCAAATGTTCTCTATTCCATAAGCTCTAGCCTGAAATAAAAAAAAAGGAGTACAAACCCGCAAAGGATGGAATTCGACCATCTGTATCACAGCCTCACCAAATCGATGCCGGGGGCAAAAGCACAGTTATTCATAAAAAGGAAAACTACTGAACTCGACAACGTAACACTAAGGCCAGAACTTGATGTTTGATATCACTCAAGGCCACGACCACTTGGAGGCTATGGGATGGAGATGGTGGATTGTTAACAGAATTCATAAGCAACAAATTACGAGTACATTGAATGGAAAGTAATCGTTCATCGACTTGAATAACAATTCACATGAAGCATAGAAAAAAAACTTTTATTTACAGATGGCAAAATTTTAGTACAAGTTATTTCAAAAGTTGGGATTCATACTCCTACAACTAGGAGTAGTGAAGGAAATAATATGCAAACTATATACAATGACATGAAGCAACAACTACTTCGTCAATTTTCTTTATCTTTTGGATTTTTCAAGGGAGGAGCCACTCGTACTTCACTTTCGAGACCCCTTACTGCCTTTGGCATGAGAGCTTGAGGAGGTAAAAGGAAGTTCATCAGAGATCAACCCACCTGGTGGAATAATTTGCGATGGCACGGGATGAGAATTATCGATATCCACCTTGGCGGGCTCGATTTTAACCTTTCTTTTAAACAGTTCCTCCTTTTCTATCTGCTCCCTCATGCTAGTCTCATCAGTATGTTTCAAGGCACCGATAAATATCACGTCATTTGATTCATTGGCTAGAGGTGGATCCTTGATCTTATCTTCATCAAGCTCACCAATGATTTGAGGATCGGGTCCCAGGACATTAGCTGTCGTCGGGTCTTCAGTCGTCTCCTCGTGTTGTTCTGCAACAGCACCACTTATAAGATTTGAGTAGGATCTTGAAGACCTACAAAATTTAATAAAACATGGATGTTAGCTAAAAGTCTTTGTGTGTAAAGAAAAAAACTTTTATATACGAAGTATATTATGATACCATAATCTTGTTGACTTTCTGTAGTCTCCGAGGAGCCTCCTTCAAGGATGGGAGATAGCATTTTTGATTCAAAGCCAAGCTTATCTGGATCATACCAGAGATTCTACTCCATGTCAAGAGAATTTGATGGGCCGACTACTTGGGTTGGAGAGGAACACTTAAGAATAGTTTTGAAGACCCGATAATATCCTCTCCTCCTTCAATAGATGCAGAAGCCTTAAAAAATTGAAGTTTTGCAGTGGCCAGATCCGAAGGCTCGTTTCCATGAAGAACCTCCATCACTAATTCTTCCTCACTAAATTCAGCTTCATCCAGCTCTTCCTACTTCGTCTTAACAATATGCTCCCAACCTTCAGCAAGCGATACAAGGTAGCCTTCGCCAAGAAAACCTAAGTTGCAGTGGAGTAGGACTTTAGCAACGTATTTAATGATCAACCGACCGAATAAGTCCTTCATCTCATTCCTATAGAAATCCATGGCGGCTTCCACCTAGGAGTTGACTTGTTCAATCATCTCTATTTGGCCTTCTTCCCGGGCCTCTTCTTTGAGAGCTTCAATTGTAGCAAATTGTTTGTCAAGTTTTTCCTTCAAGCTCCTAGCCTCCACGACCTCTTTGCAATACTTCAGCGACCTCCTAGGATTCAATTTTTTCCTCCTTTTCCTTCTTTAAAAATTCTTCAAGCTCCTTAATGTGTCAAGCTAAAGCATATTTCACTTTATGCAAGGAGTCCTTTTCTAAAGTGAGTGTCCCATTGCAATAAAGTGTCGCGTCGAGTTCTTTTTATGAGAAGTTTCCAGACGGCTTACCGCTTCTGTCGTCTCCTTGGCATTCTTTTTCACCTTAGCAAGTTGGGTTTTGAATTCTAGCAAATCGGCATCCTAGTGCTTGATTATATCCTTTTCATGTATTGCTTCCAACTAAAGACGGTCAGTTTCGTGCTGTCGCTCGATAGAAACTTCAGTAACTTTTTCTGTCAAGTGTATGAATGACTCGTGTTGTACAAATACGTCGTTCACACATGCTAAAGAAGTTTCCTTGGCATGTCCTAGGATTATATGAATAGAGGGAAGGAATTCAAAGCCATCAAAGCAAATCTTTGGAAAAGTGGCCTTAAGCTCGACCAACTTCTCTACCGGGGAAGCGTCAGGAGCAAGGGGCTGGAAAAGGTGTTTGGAGGTAGCGAGAGGATGTTTGCCAGAACAGCGCTCATGAGATTGTGTGGAGCTTGAAGAATGTGGCTCGTGAAAGGAGGCGATATGAGGACCATGATAGGAAGGCTGCTCTATACTTTAGGCATGAAAATCGGACTGCTCGCCTTATAGAGATGTGTGAGATATGGGCGTTCGGAGAAAGAAGAAGACTCCCTTAAGCGAGAATTCTTGTCCCGTCCCATGTCCTTTTCTTAGCGTCAGGTGGACTTAGAATCTCGACTTGGTCGATAGTATGCTGAGGAGCTTCAGTGATGGTCGAAGGCTCTCGATTGAGAAATTGCACCTGTAAAGACCAAATAAGGGCGTATTAGAAATTGTTGTACGAAAGATCAATAATAAGTGTATAGTGGCATGGTGTGGTTATGAATGGCCTAATGTTCCCACCAACAGACCGGTGATGGTAGCCATGCTCGTCGGCGTGTTCTCCTCTTTGTTGGAAGGATAGATGCCTTTTCCTGTTCTAATGGGAGAATTAAGCCCATCGATGTTAATGTTTGGAAAGTTATAAGATATGATGTCGTTCATAATTCGAAGATTAGTGAATCCCTTTAATGAACTTTCCAAAGGTTGAGATGATGATTCCTCTTCAAGAGGAGTAATAACAAACTGAGGGACCGATGTGGTTTTTCGTCTACGTAGCCTGTACGCCAACTTCTTTTTTCTCTTTGTAGGTGTTTGGGATTGTTCGAGTTGCGATGGTTCAACCGCTGGCTCTTTTTCATGGCTTGTATTGACATCTCTTGATTTTTCGACTTGAGAATATTTAATCTCTCCCTCCTTGGTATCTTCTCGAGTCCCCTCAACAGGAGGCGCGGTGGGGTTAAGTAGGCCCTTTCTTTGTTCATAATATTCTTTGGTAATGTTGTGCTTCCAGGAAGTCTGATCCTGCGGCCGTCTTCCAACAACCTGAACAAAGATAGTAATTCATCGGTTACGAGGAGTTTGATGTCCCTATACTCAACGGGGGTAGCACGGATCGCAACGACAGGCCTAGAAAAATTAGCACCTTCCATGCGTGGGCGAACAGCGGAAAGAACTCCAGATGTTAGTAGATTCAAAGGAAAAGTTATGACTTGGGTCAATGAACTTGAGAGAAAAGTGGAAGAAGTACTTAACTAACCATCATCTAGCGAATCCAAGAGGGCATCGCACATCGAACCGTTCATGTTTAAATAGTGAAAGTTTGCTCCAAGCACCCATTAGGACTTGGCAATATGGCAAAGGCTCAATAAAGACATACAAGGGGCTTCCCGATCATCTTTTGAAATTGTAAATGAATACGATGTCTTCAGGAGTAGGCGGATGAAATCAACGTTCATGAATGGTAAGAAAGTCCCATGAATAAAAGCATAACTATTGGGATGAAGTTGTGTATGGGCGATCCTGATATCTCAACATCTCATGGACAAACGAATAGAAAGGAGGAACGCATCCAGCCCAACATATAAACTTATTGCATGTTGTATACGAGGTTGAGGGCAAGTGAGGTCTATCTTGTCTTGTAGGAACCCAGATATCCTCAAATGGAATTCCGTGGATTGAGCATAACCAACAAGGATAAGCTTCACCAATTCAAGCATGTGAACCCATTGGATTATCAAGGAGAATGGCGCCTTCAACAGCATCAGGAGCAGGGCTAATATTTTTTATACGAAGAACTGGAATGTCGGAGAAAAGACCTGATTATGGGCTAGAAACTTCTGTTTGTTCTACATGACGGCTTAGCAAATGCTTTTCATATATAGTTGGAGAGCTTGACTTCGCCTCAAAACCAATGTGTCATGTCACCGAATCGGAAGAAATGTCAACTGAATACTTCGAGCATTAGGGATCTATATCAACTATACTTAATAAATAATCAAAATTACAAAAATAACATGTTCCCCCCATACTAAGTGTGAACTAGTGTAGTGCAGTATGTATTAGACATAAACAGTTTGAAATTAAAAAATCAAAATAAAACAGCAAAACTTAAAGCTTCATTCGGGGTGACCTTCATCGTTGATCGTCTCAACTGGCAAGGAAATTGATCGACAACGAAAACTTTGGGATCGATTATTGGCATATTGAATTATGAAGTCTTTTACTTAAGTTCAATTAGCAAGTTTGTCGCTCAGTCCATATTTAATATTTTAGAAATTTGGTTGATCAGTTTTAAGTTCAACAGTTCGAGTATGCATGTTATATCATTCATTGTCATCCTATGTTCAACTTCAGCAAGGCAAACTAGTGTTAAGTGTTTGAATAAGTTGGGTTGGATTAGTCCATAATGCATATGTCGATCCCTACACTTCTCTGCCGATCCCTTCCCTAAGTCCTTCCTACCGTTCCCTTTTCTAGACCACCTCATACCAATTCCTCCATCAAAAGCGTCATACCGATCCCTATCTTATACCACCTCAAACCGATCCCTACATCACTACCCAACACCAATCCCTATCATATACCAATCTCTCTCAAAACCTTCCCTTTCCAATCCCAATCTTCAACCTTCCTTCATCCCATTGTCTCCTCAACTAAAAACAGCTAAGCAACTGAACCCTCATATGCCGATCCCTACCACAGCCAAGTTGTAATATACCAACCCCTACGCTTCTCCACAGTTGGCTTCTCCTCCATCAGGATCTTCGGCCGAACCCAACTTCTTCGTATTCTTACTCTCTCTCTCTCTCTCATATCCTAACACAACCTACCAAGCCGTCTATCTGAAGGCGCTCGAGAAACGCTTGCCATCGCCACCTTATGCCTATATCAGTGGCTTTAAACTCATAATCTAGTCGTGTAATTAGATAAATTTCACAAATTCATACCTGTGTTGAAGCGTGGAGGTACGGATTGAGTTAGGGATAAATGTTCGAAGGTAATTGAATCGAAGGCCAAAAAGAGACGTATCAGTAGAATGGATGGAATTGAGGCTGGATATGAAGTTGAAAGTTCGAGAGAGCATGGGTGTTGAAGCGAAATTTTATGAAAAGGCCAATAGAATGAAAAAGTGAAGAAGGAAAAGAAGAGGGGCTCATTTAATATGGATGCGAGAGGGGTCAGTTATGAAATTGTTGAGCGAGCCAATGGTAATGAGGGATCGGCATTGGGACCTACCGATCCCTATTTGCGTAGCCTCAGCAATGGGTCGGCATGTTTGATGCCGATCCCAAATTATATTAAAAAAAGGAAAAAATGAAATGAAAAATGGAAAAGAAAAAATGATGGACGAGTGAAAAATGAATGATGATAGTGCTCTTGAAGGTTTGACCCTAAACGCGAACATACAAAATGTTGTAAAATTGGCAACGACCTTTGAACGTTCGAACATGTCCGGGTGCTAACGGTAGAAATGTGCATTTGCATATAAATGTAATAAAAAGTTTATAAGTTCCACTTGACCGGATTTGTGTATGCTGAAGGAATACAACATTGGACTTCTGTAATTGGAAGTCGACCAAGCGTCTTAACGATCAATGGAGAATTTAATGCGTTGGAAAAGGATTTGACAAAGGAATAGCTATCAATCAAGAAGCTAGATGGATTTCTTTTCGATAATTCAGACTTGTTTTAGTTCAAATCACGTCATGTTACTTACAATACATACTTTAGGGGGCAAGTGTTACCCGGTATCCTAACCCTGCTATTTTGGACTGATTGCACAAGATAGATTTTACTATTATCGAGAAGGGAGAACATGTAGCAACTCCGATAGAATCTCAAAGAAGAGCTCAGTGAAATACGAGGGATCGACATAGTTTCATAGAGTAGGAGGTATCAACATAGTTTCAGCGAGTAGGAGGGTTCGGCATAGTTTCATGGAGTAGGAGGGATTGACATAGCTTTGTGGAGTAGGAGGATTCGGCATAGTTTCATGAAGTAGGAGGATTCGGCATAGCATTATGCAATAGGAGGGATTGGCATAGCATTGTGCAATAGGAGGGATCCGTATAGCATTGTGCAATAGGATGGATCGTCATAGCTCAGTGGAATACGAGGGATCGGCATAACTTAGTGGAATAAGAGGGATCGACATTACATGATGAAATCCAAGGAACGTGCATAATTAAGCAAGCATGGATCGGCATATGTTGAAGGGCATGGATTAGCATACTAGAGTCGGTCATGAGGGAACGACATGATCCATTAGAAGGGTTAGGTGGAGATATCGTCCAAGCGGACTTGAACCAAGGATCAAGCAAAAGAACGAGTTCCATGTGTCCAATCAACATGATATTTAAAGAGCAAACATGTCTAAACATTAAGAAGCCACCATAGGGATCGCTGCCTAAGAATAGACCAATGAAGGGATCGATACCGATACTTCTTTATTGAGATTTGGGCCTAGCGACCCCTATGGTGGGCCCATATGGATAAGAAGGTCCTGTTACCAAAGTTTCAGGGAGATTGGTGGTCGCCTTCATCTATAAATACTGGCCTAGGAGGTCATTCTGAGGATCTTTATGCTACTGGTTACATAGTTTTTTTTATCGTAACTAAGTTTTTTTCTTACTTATTACTATTTGCTGCTATAATCAAATTAATAGTGAATCAATAAAAAGAATCTTCAAAGTGGACGTAGGCATATTGTGCCGAAGGATACAGATTTTCACTAGACACTTTCATACCTAAAATATAAATGTTATGTTTCCTATACCTTCAAAGATAATGTTTGTCTCATTATCTTTGATGTGGAAATTATCCTTTTCAAACATAATTTTAAAACCTTTATCACATCATTGAATATTATTAACCAAGGCAAGTTTCAGATTCATAACTAGCAAAACATTAGAAATAATAGGAGTTATTAAGTTACCGAAATTGTCTATGCCAATCACATATCCTTTTGACTTATTTTCGGAGTTAACTAATCCATCATCGTTGTAAACAATATCTTTCAAGATTTCCAGTCATGTGTCTTGAGCATCTGCTGTCCGGTATCCATTTGTCCAACTTAATTTTGTAACAAATGAATACCAAATGTCTGTTCACCAATAGCATATGCAAAACCTGTTCCTATAATTCAAAATTACACCTTTCCAAATAATCAAGTGACTTTTCAAAATGATTGGTTTCTAATTTACTTAAAAACAATATATTAGTTTCACAACATTGTTTTTCAATAAAAATGTTAAAAAGAGTGCTAAAGATATCACAAGCCATTTATACTTTTTCAAAATTCAAGTTACGATTTTTTGAAAACCTATTGCTTTGATACCAAATATGGGTTGTTGAATTGTGGATCTTAAGGCTAATTAAACATGGGGGAAGGGGTCAATAACATTTTCTAACTTATGTGAATCTTCTTAAATTTCTTTCAAATTAAATATTAAATTACAGATTAATAACAAAGAATTATACTATCAAACGGTCATAAATGCAATTATAGATAAAAATAAAAGTAGTAAAGAAAAGTAAAGAATTAGAGAGATAATACCAGGGATTTTATACTGATTTGGATTTATCCTAAATCCAATCTCGTACAATTGCTTATACATAATACTTTTCAAATTCCAATCTTTAAGCAGGCAAAAGGCAAAACCAAATACAATCTCAATTCGAGGCTAAGAGACCCTCCCTAATGAATTTACATGCTCTTGGTAGACTCGCTTGATTTGAATGGACTACAAGCACACTTGCTCGATTTCTAGACAATAAAGTACAGCCACTTGGTTTGAATGGGCTACAAGCACGCTACAAGCACACACATGCTAATACAAATAGAGTTGACAGTTTTTCCAAAAATAAATTCTTGTACTTTGGATATAGTGGATCTCATTGCCTCTTGGATAGCACTTCTATCTATGAATTGGGGGGAGAGTTGTTTCCAAAATAGTAAGAAAGTGGTATGATTCAATATAAAGAAGTATGAATTGATTCTATATGATTTTGTAGAAATTTGGATATAATTTTCAACGGGATTTTAAATAGAGTAAGAGGAGGGAAGAAAACAAGAAAAAAATGGAATTTGAATATATTTTTCAATGGTTTTGAAAGACATACTCTATGCATATATGTTGACATTGCATGTATATTTTGAAAACTTGTTTTATTTAAAGTGTTTAGAAAATCCTATATTTTATCAAATAATTTGATACTTTATAAAATAGTGTGAACTTACTTTATAAGTATTTTTAACTTTAAAAAACTTGTATAAAATATTTTGAAATATATTTTGAAAATATATTTTGTTTAAAAATATAAAAGATAGAAAATAGGAGATAGTGATCAAAGATTTCTATCAAGGACTTTAACGATATAAAACATGACTTTATACACTAAATTATAGTCTTAAGATGATCATGTCTTATTCTTTGTACTCATGAGCCTTCATGTCTATCTTTTATGTCTTTATATTTATAGTCTTCGATTCAACACCTATGTAATATTTTGCACTATATACTATATACCTTGGCAAAACATTAGTATCTGTATTTTATATGATTACATATGGTTGTTTTCATCAAAGTCAATAACTGAGGTATTAACATTCTCCACCTATGGATTAGGGCCAACCTGGCACTTGGAGATTAAAAATTTGAGTGCTGGAGATAAAGAATGAATATATTCGAGGCTTGGCCGTATTTTCTCGAAGCATGACTCGAGTTTGAGTCATGGTGCTTTGACTCATATTGGCTTTGAGTTTTACTTGGGGCATGATAGAGTTATTTATAATAGCTAAAATTTTTGGTGAAAAACTTCCAAATATTCTCAAAAAAATATAAGTGGGATTCTATGACCGAATTTGGTCGAGCCATGGTTGATGGAGCATGATCTTTTTGGACGGTCTCTGATGACAGTCACTTTGAATGCGAATCAGTGATTGAAGGAACTGTTAGCTAATTTTTTATTGAATGATCGATTTGAATTATGTGACATTAGATGAATGCACTATAGAATTTTATATGCACACACTACACAATTTTAACTACACAGTATTGTGCCCTATCGATGTACGAGGTCAGATCGGTTGACGCATGCTTGTATATGTCGGGTTTAGTACATTGACTATACATGGCTCTTTATCCAGCATGAAGACAACAGTTTTTAATATACTTGATATCACGTAGTGTTAAGCTTTGATGGATAGGAATTTCAGACGCTCCTCACATTTTTTTGTATGGCCGTAGGTCCGTTGATATTAGTATATGCTGAATCCGATATAGAATCCAGTTCTACTACATTACCTGCCGCGAGACCTAGTCCAGGCCATCGAGAACTTAGTCAACCAATCATCAAACAACACGGCCTCAATATTATTCACTGTCTAGAATCGTGAATATAAATCGTTTACCAAATTTAATATTATTTCAACATTTAATTTAAAGGATAATGCACTATCAAAAATCGTGAATAAAATTCCTTTAAATAAACTTCTATATTTAACTTATCAAAATCAATTGATTTCGGAATTATAAAACAATGTCTATAAATTCACTATTATATTTTATAAAAACTTCAATTTTATAAATCTTCTTTGTAAACCATTTATATTAGTCAAAAATCTCAATTTAAACTATTTACCAAATCATTAACTCAATATTTCAAAAATCACATTTTGATTATATTTCACAAAATCATAATTTTTACAACATAAAAATTATAACTTTTGTTTATTCACAATAAATTCAATCCCTTTGACACTTCAAAATTCAACAAAACGAATATTTTCAAAATCACTTGAAAATCCTTTTTCAATTTAAAAATCATCACTTTAATATTTTTAAATTATCAAAATAGGCCCAATGCTGCAACAGCACTAAATGCATCAATCACGGCATCCAAAACATCATATCATATGATAACAGAATATATCACAATATCTGTAAATAAATCAATACGGGTGAGGAATCCAGTTGGATCCCTCCAACCTGTCACCACAACAAATATGCATATTAGAATATGTGTACAATGTCCGCTTCAAGGCATACGCGCGTACAAAGGGTAATCCGCTCATACACGGGAACGTATAGGGTCATCTACTCCACTAGGTAGGTATATATGCAAATACCAATCACTATATCATATATCATCCAAACAATCATCGTATAATAAATTATTTCTCCTTATATAAAATATCAGTGGGTCAGAAAGAGTGAGTTGTACTCACATTGCTTGTAGTCGTCGCGATAGCAATTTATTCCGAATAAAATTAAACGCGCGTTTAATTTTATCCAAAATTCACACTAGCTCCAATAAACTCCAAACTAGCTCCATCGCGTAGTGTTCGTCCATACGAACCCAACATAATTCATTTCGTGCGAAACGGACCTCGTATGAAAAAGTTACGCAATTTTAAACATCACACGAATTTATATAAATTAATTTCACATTTATTTTTATTTTAAAACCCTACTTTTATCTGGGCCATTCGATTGGCACTTGAGGATATCTGGCCATGCGTGATCTTCTTTCTCCCGAGGCAAGTTCGAATGCAGCAACCCATCTAGCCGCCGTTCTACTTTGAATTTCCACGACCTCAATAAGCAACTTGAAGACGATCTGACACTTCCACGTCGAAGCCACCATCATCTAGCACAATCGTCCAGGAACCGGTCGAGATCGGTCATCATCTAGCGTGGCAAAACATGCACGAACCACAACCAAATGCAGCTTGATTTCTCCCTCTGCATTGTGTTGATCACGATCATTACCATACGGATTTGAAGCTCTCATCGCCCTCTATAATTTGTTAGTTGAAGCTTTTTGCTAAAGGTTTATGGATCGAGAGAGATTAAGAGGTGAAGAAGATGAAATTCTGGCCATTGGAAAGCTTAGTGGCGGCTAGCCCTAACAAAATTATGGTTTGTGCAAAATGAAGGAAAAGGTGGCCTTTTATAGAAAATTTGACGACACTATTCATCTGAAAATTTTCCGAACTCCAAACGAAGCGTGCCGCATGGCAATTATAATGTTTTACCCCCATTTCGAGCACAATGGAATAAATATCGGGAGCCAATTCGATAGTATTTGGAAGATAGGTTTTCGAATCGACTTATTTAAATTTAAAATTCACTTAAACCGATTTCTACCCGTTTTATCTTGCCTCGGACAAACCGTAAATCCGATTGACACGAAATTTAAATCTTACAATAATATATATAACATTACGGATCCAATGAAACTAGTTTCATCGAAATCCGAGACTGTTTAAAAAATGTCTATTTTCACTCGTCAATTAAATATTAAAATATTCAATTTTTACAAATTAACTTTTAATTCAATTTTAAAAGTTCTGCAACATCATTCTAATTCTAATGTGATTTAATTCAATTTTATAAATCATTTTCATTCACTTTAAATTCAATTTTCAATTATTTCAGCAACACCAAATATTAAATTAACAATTTAATTATCCAATTAAATCAAGATATTCGAAATATTATCTATTCAGCTTATAAAGTTCAATTTTAAACATTTAAAATCAATTAAATAAACGAATATCGAATGACGGAAATTCTGGATCGTTACATTCTCCCCTACTTAAAAGAATTTCGTCCTTGAAATTACTAAGCAAGAAAAAGTCACAAAATTCATTAACTATTCAATATATTTGTTCAAAGTAGATTTACCAAAATCACTTAAATGTTTAACTTTCCCAAAATCATTTAGTTAAACTTCTTACAAAAACTTTTCTAAGTTTTCAAATACATATATAGTTATCTTTTCAAAACCAACTATATCGTTCAACCTTTAACTCAAAAACCAAAACTTTAGTTTTCAAAGTTTTTCCAATTTTCCCAAAAATTTTCTAATGCCTTAAATTTTCAAAAAAATTCGTCATAGTCTCCTTTGCGTGGTTCGATCCGAAAAAAATATAACAATGTATATATCACAAATATACATCTCAATATCAAGGATGAGGCATCCCGAAGGGAAAAAAGTGTAAAAGTAGGATATGTAATTTGAGATATGTACCTTATATATTATTAGCGAGCATATACGGCTAATATAGCGCGAAAGCGAGCTCCAAATGCGAAGCAAACGCCATCCGCACCTACTAAAAACTAAACAAACAATGAGAAACATGTATATATGAAAGTAATATCAATATACAACATATACCAACAACTATATATGTCAATATAGCAAATGCCATCAATAAGCAACAAATCCAACCAACAAACAACTATCATCCAATTAATCCATATGTGTCCAATCAATCCATAACCAAATCAATATACATTCACGACTTATTGATATTCATTTAATTGGTTTTCAGTTTAATCACATTTGATTTATTAACATTGGATTTTATTAACATTCATTTATTCAAATTCAATTAGTTTACATTCACTAATTCACATTCTAATTTGTTCACTTCCAAATCAAATCAAGTCAAATAAAAATTCAATTCTATTTAAATTCACTTAACTTCCTATTCCAATTTAGATTCAATTACTTAGCTGTCTATTTCATTAATTCAACTTCATATGAATTTCTATACAATCAACTAGCAACCAATGTATATCCAACATTACCAAATTTATTTAATTCACTTACATTCAATTTGGTTCTAATACTTAGTTTAATATTCAATTTAGATTGAATTCTAGTATTCACTATAATCATATTTTTATACAACACTTTCAATGTTATTATTAATTCACAACTTATTAACAACAACATTTTTAATGCTATTTCATTTAACATTTCAAGTTGAATTTCTTCGTATAACTCAAGTTCGCATTCATTTAATTCACTTTATCAATTTACTTCGATACCAAAATAAACTTCATTTAACCTTACTTAGGTTATCTTTTATTTCAATTTCATTTTATTTAACTTAAGTCAAAATCATATCACCATTCAAATTCATATTTTTATTTTACCTAACCAAATTGTTTTACCATTTTAACAATTGGTTTTACATACCTTATATCATTTTATAATTTCAATTCATGGTTACGCAATCACTTTACAACTTAGGTTTATTTAAACTTTCAAATTCAATTATATAATCACTTAACATTTAAGTTAAATTTCCATTTCAATAACTTATCAAATCCAGTTAAAATCCAATTCACCTTATTTAACTTTCCTTTAGTTAAATTTCAAATCATATATTTTATTATGCTAACTCAAATTTCAACTTTACCAAACCTAAATTTTTATTTCATATTATAAATCCAAAACTTATTTTACTTATATTTATCAATTACAACATTGATTTAATCAAATTTGTTAATCATACAAAATCTCAATTTTAGTTTACTATTGGTAGCAAATCCATCACACAGAAACTCGAAAATGATACTGATGATGCTGCAATCATCACCCTTATTATTTCCCAACAACAGTAGTGAATTTAGTGCTTTTTATTCTTTTAAAATTTTCTTTTATCTTTATAAATCATTTATAAATCTTTTACTTATATAATTTCACCATTTACTTTACTTATATAAGATCATTCCAAATTTATTTATCTTACATAGATTTATAACAAAATAACTCTTTAACTTTTGAAAAATAACATCCAAAATCAACGGGATTCAAAATTTCAAATTCTTAGTTAAATCCATTTTTATTTACAACTCAAATAGTTTCATTTCTTATATGTAAGATTATTTCACAATTGTAAATCATATTAATTGTAATTCCATACTTTACAATTCATTAGCTTATATAATTTCTTTTCTTACAATTGTTATTTTTATTTAGATACTCAAACATCTTTATTAACTTTTGTGTATTTACATTTTCAAACAACCAAACAATTAATTTATATACACATTAATAATTCTGGAAAATTATTCCTTTATATATAAAATATAATAGAGGTAAAATTATTTCATTTACCCAATTTAAAATGATACTATGTCTTCTTGCCACGTTTAAGTGTTTGGAAATCCCTATCAATAATATGGTGTCCCACATACCGACCAGAATTCACAAACAGCAAACACAATATAAAACATTTTATGTCACTAACAAATACGCGCTTATACATATAATACACTCAACTCGATCTAGGGTGCTGCTGTCCCTTTCTATACTGTACACATCAAAGCTTAGGAATATACAAAATCTAAGCTCTGATACCAGCTGTGACGATCTAGGCTTTGCAACCATCAACAGTGGATAAACTCCACCATAGCACACATGGGTACCTCACGATTTGCTTTTATGGCCAGCCTCTCAACTGCAAGGCAAACTACTAAACCAACCCCTCGATACTCGATCTCAGGGACATGTAGGAGTAAGAGTCATTCGTTCGCTACCTAACAAGAAGCGAGGACCCCCAATCATGTTTGAACATCACTAAGCAAACCTGATCCTGGTCTCTTCGCACCAACAATGCAAAAGCGTTTCTCAACCTCACACAGGAACTAAGTCTCATAGACGGATCACGTCTCCAACTTTCAACTTGCTATCCTTCGGGCCAAGAAGGAAGCTCGATAGATTGGAGTAATACTCCACACTATACGAATCAACATCCTCAACACAAACGATTATCAAGCCTACACAAAAGGCTACGTACTAAGTGTACGACTAAATAGTTCCCACATCAAGTTGAGGAACTAAAATTTTAGCCAATTTTGATAGTCTGTTATTTAACTATAAAAGCGAATAAATAAATATTTAGCACCATATACAATCACTAGGCCCATTTAATTAAGCTTTTATTAATTAAACCATTTGCCAAATATTCACTTCAAATAATCTTTTAAAAGATATATCTTCAACCCATTTCAACATTGGAAAACATTTCCAAATATTTATTTAATAATAAGTAATTCACAAATCAATTTATTTTCAACACTTAGAAAATATTACATATACTTAAATCACGATTAAGTATATATTTTATTCTTTAAGGAAAACATTCTCTTTAAACATATTTATTGGTCAGAATGAATGTTACGTAAAACATCGTTACGACAACTCACTAGTATAGGGATTCGAAAATTAGATAGATATATAATTCCCAATACTATACAAAAACATTTATTTCGAAAATCATTTACTATAACAACAGTGTTATAGTCCATCATGTCCTTATACTTTTCGAAAATGTCTATTTCAATGATGAATGTTGAAATCTATGGTTTCGATCCTTAACGCATTTTAAAACATCTTTAAACCATTTTATTTAATTTAAAATACCACTTCCCAAAACATTTCTTTAATATATTATTCACTGTCCAAAATCGTGAATATAAATCGTTTACCAAATTTAATATTATTTCAACATTTAATTTAAAGGATAATTCAATGTCAAAAATCATGAATAAAATTCCTTTAAATGAACTTCTATATTTAACTTATCAAAATCAATTGATTGCGGAATTATAAAACAATGTTTATAAATTCACAAGTATATTTTATAAAATCTTCACTTTTATAAATCTTCTTTATAAACCATTTATATTAGTCAAAAATCTCAATTTAAACTATTTACCAAATCATTAACTCAATATTTCAAAAATCACATTTTGATTATATTTCACAAAAATTGTAATTTTTATAACATAAAAATTATAACTTTTATTTATTCAAAATAAAATCAATTCCATTAACACTTCAAAACTCAACAAAACGTATATTTACAAATCACTTGAAAATCCTTTTTCAATTTAAAATCATCACTTTAATATTTTTAAATTATCAAAATAGGCACAATGCTGCAACAACACAAAATACATCAATCACGGCATCCAAAACATCATATATCATATGATAACAGAATATATCACAATATCTGTAAATAAATCAATACGGATGGGGAATCCAGTTGGATCCTTCCAACCTGTCACCTACAACAAATATGCATATTAGAATATGTGTACAATGTCCGCTTCAAGGCAGACGTGCATACAAAGGGTCATCCGCTCATACATGGGAATGTACAGGGTCATCTGCTCCACTAGGCAGGTATATATCCAAATACCAATCAATATATCATATATCATCCAAACAATCATCAATCATCATATAATAAATTATTTCTCGCTTAAAAAAATATCAGTGAGTCAGAAAGAGTGAGTTGTACTCACATTTCTTGTAGTCGTCGCGATAGCAATTTATTCCGAATAAAATTAAACGAGCGTTTAATTTTATCCAAAATTCACACTAGTTCCAATCAACTCCAAACTAGCTCCATCGCATAGTGTTCGTCCATACGAACCTAACATAATTCGTTTCGTGCGAAACGGACCTCGTATGAAAAAGTAACCCATTTTTAAACACACACGAATTTATAGAAATTAATTTCACTTTTATTTTTATTTTAAAACCCTACTTTTATCTGGGCCATTCGATTGGCACTTGAGGATATCTGGCCATGCGTGATCTTCTTCCTCCCAAGGCAAGTTCGAATGCAGCAACCCATCTAGCCGCCGTTCTACTTTGAATTTCTACGACCTCAATAAGCAACTTGAAGATGATCTGACACTTCCACGTCAAAGCCACCATCGTCTAGCACAATCGTCCAGGAACCGGCCAAGCTCGGTCATCATTTAACATGGGAAAAAGTGCACAAACCACATGCAAACGCGACTTGATTTCTTCCTCTACATTGCGTCGATCACGATCATCACCATATAGATTTGAAGCTCTCATCGCCCTCTATAATTTGTTAGTTGAAACTTTTTGCTAATGGTAGGATCAAGAGAGATTAAGAGGAGAAGAAGATGAAATTCTGGCCATTGGAAAGCCTAGTGGCGACTAACCCTAGAAAAATTAGGGTTTGTGCAAAATGAAGAAAAGGTGGCCTTTTATAGAAAATTTGACGACACTTTTCATCCGAAAATTTTCCGAACTCCAAACGAAGCGTACCGCCTAGCATTTATAATGTTTTACTCTCATTCCGAACATAATGGAATATATATCAGGAGCCAATTCGATAGTATTTGGAAACTAGATTTTCGAATCGACTTATTTAAATTTAAAATTCGCTTAAACCGATTTCTACCCGTTTTAGCTTGCCTCGGACAAATCGTAAATCCGATTGACCCGAAATTTGAAATCTTACAATAATATAACATTACGGATCCAATGAAACTAGTTTCATCGAAATCCGAGACTGTTTAAAAAATGGCTATTTCCACTTGTCAATTAAATATTAAAATATTCAATTTTTACAAATTAACTTTTAGTTCAATTTTAAAAGTTCTGTAACATCATTCTAATTCAAATATGATTTAATTCAACTTTATAAATCATTTTCATTCACTTTAAATTTAATTTCCAATTATTTCAGCAATTTCAAATATTCAATTAATAATTTAATTATCCAATTAAATCAAGATATTCGAAATATTATTTATTCACTTACAAAATTCACTTTTAAATATTTAAAATCAATTAAATATACGAATATCGAATGACGGAAATTCTGGGTCGTTACACCTCTACTCCGGTGTATTGCTCATGATGAGATAAAGCGTGTCTTGAAAGAAGTTCATGAAGGAGAGTGCGGAGATCACACTAGGGGGCAAACTCTAGCAAAGAAGTTACACCGTTATGGGTATTATTGGCCAAATGTAAACCGAGATGCAGCCGATTACATAAGACAGTGTGATAAATGCCAAAATATGCTAAAGTCCCAAGAGCTACGCCAATAGAAATCACACAAATGGTCAACCCATGGCCGTACTACATGTGGGGTATAAGTATTATCGGTTGGTTACTAATCTCTAAAGGTGGCAACGGATTATGTTATTGCGGCAGTTGATTACTTACCAAATAGGCCGAGGCAGAACCTTTAGCTATAATCATGACCAAGAAAGTAATCAACTTTGTTGTCCGAAACATCATATGTTGCTTTTTTCTCCCCACGGACCATTGTAGCAGATAATAGGACTCAATTCGATGGTACTGAGTTTAAAGATATCTGTTGAGGATACCGAATTGAAAAGAGATTTTCTACAGTTGCTTACCCTCGGGCAAGGCAAATGGACAGGTTGAAGCCATAAACAAAATCATCAAGTCAGTTCTGTAGAATTGTTTGGATAAGGCTAGAGGCAAGTGGGTGGATGAACTCCCTACACAATTTAGGCTTACAGGACCACTCGCAAGTCCGCGGTTGGCCATACTCCATTCACCCTCACTTACGTTTCAGAAGCCATTATTCCTGTCAAGCTCAAAGTCCCTTCTCATTGAGTTACTTACTATAATCCTAAAAAAAATAAAGATCTTCTCTTGGAATCTTTGTACTTTGTAGATGAGAAGCCAAAGAAGCCGATTTGAGAGCAGCTGCACATCGACATCAAGTTTTCCTGATATTACAACACTAAAGTGCGATCAAGAAACATCGAAGTTGGAATCTTATCATGAAATAGGTTTTTCCTACCCTATCACATAAGAATCTAATTTGGGAAAGAAAGGATGTCATTAAACGAAGGCTTGGAGAAGGAACTTTCAAGCTAGTGATTATCGATGGCATTACACTTTCGAGAATATAGAATAGCGAGCATTTATGATGCTATTTCCCTTAGATTATTTCCTTTACATTTTAGTTCTATTTACCTTAGGGTTTTTTCTTTAGCATTTGTTTTTCCGAATATGTAATAAGACATACTATTTTATTCCTTTCCATTTAATGAATAAAGTTTCAGGCTTCCTATGTAGTTATGATTGTTATTGCATTGTATGCTAAATACACAACGAAACTGATAGATATGAATGTGTGTGAACAAGATCCTAGAGTTTGAAATCGATCGATCGTGCTAACCCCGGATGGGATAAAACCATATGAGCCAGTTAATTTGCTTGTTTAAATATTCCTGTAAATGATCCATAGAATGGAACACATAATAAGGAACGAATATGGCCGATAATCTAGAGATTAGAAAATTCTTTCCCGGACTGCGAAACGAGAACAAAACTAATCAGCCAAAAGGAGTACAACCTAATTGCTCCTGAAAAAACTTTAAGTCCCCAGAGTACGGACTGAAGTATGAACATAAATCGGGTGGATTCCAATTGCCCACAAAATAACTCCAAGTCCCCAAAAAGCAGACTAGAGTATAACTGTGAATAGGTGAGCGGATTTCGACCATTCTCTATTCTACAAACTCTATGAATAGATGAATGGGTTTCGACCATTCTTTATCCTAGAAACTCTATGAATAGATAAGTAGGCTTCGACCGTGCCCTATTCCACAAACTCTGTGAATAGATTAGTGGATTTTGACCATTCTTTACTCCATAAAATCCATAAATAGACGAGTAGATTTCGACTGTTCTCCATTCCATAAACTCTATCCTGAAATAAAAAAAAGGAGTACAAACCCTCAAAGGATGGAATTCGACTATTTGTATCACAGCCTCACCAAATCGATGAAGGGGAAATAGCACAGTTATTCAAAACAAGGAAAACTACTGAACCCGACAGCATAACACTAAGGCCAGAACTTGATGTTTGATATCACTCGAGGCCACGACCACTTGGAGGCTATGGGATGGAGATGGTGGATTGTTAACAAAATTCATAAGCAACGAATTACGAGTACATTGAATGGAAAGAATCATTCGTCTACTTGAATAACAATTCACATGAAGCATAGAAAAAAACTTTTATTTACAGATGGCAAAATTTTAGTACAAGTTATTTCAAAAGTTGGGATTCATACTCCTACAACTAGGACTAGTGAAAGAAATAATATGCAAACTATATACAATGACATGAAGCAACAACTACTTCGTCAATTTTCTTCATCTTTTAGATTTTTCAAGGGAGGAGCCGCTCGTACTTCACTTCCGAGACCCCTTACTGCCTTTGGCATGAGAGCTTGAGGAGGTAGAAGGAAGTTCATCAGAGACCAACCCACCTGGTGGAACAATTTGCAATGGCACGGGATGAGGATTATCGATATCCACCTTGGCAGGCTCGATTTTAACCTTTCTTTTAAAAAGTTCCTCCTTTTCTATCTGCTCCCTCATGCTAGTCTCATCAGTATGTTTCAAGGCATTGATAAATATCACGTCATTTGATTCATTGGCCAGAGGTGGATCCTTGATCTTTTCTTCATCAAGCTCACCAATGATTTGAGGATCGGGTCCCAGGACATTAGTAGTCGTCGGGTCTTCAGCCGTTTCCTCGTGTTGTTCTACAACAGCGCCGCTTATAAGATTTGAGTAGGATCTTGAAGACCTACAAAATTTAATAAAACATGGATGTTAGATAAAAGTCTTTGTGTGTAAAGAATTTTTTTTATGTATGGAGTATAGTATGATACCATCATTTGTTTAACTTTCTGTAGTCTCCGAGGAGCCTCCTTCAAGGATGGGAGATAGCATTTTTGATTCAAAGCCAAGCTTATCTGGATCATAGCCGAGATTCTACTCCATGTCAAGAGAAGTTGATGGTCCGACTACTTGGGTTGGAGAGGAACCCTTAAGGATAGTTTTGAAGACCCGGTAATATCCTCTCCTCCTTCAATAGATGCAGAAGCCTTAAAAAATTGAAGTTTTGCAGTGGCCAGATCCGAAGGCTCGTTTCCATGAAGAACCTCCATCACTAACT
Organism: Allium cepa; assembly: GCA_030765085.1. Taxonomy (NCBI): domain Eukaryota; kingdom Viridiplantae; phylum Streptophyta; class Magnoliopsida; order Asparagales; family Amaryllidaceae; genus Allium; species Allium cepa. The sequence goes on along the minus strand of CM060935.1, from coordinate 52,859,703 downwards.
CTTCCTCACTAAATTCAGCTTCATGCAGCTCTTCCTTCTTCATCTTAACAATATGCTCCCAACCTTTAGCAAGCGATTCAAGGCAGCCTTCGCCAAGAAAACCTAAGTTGCATTGGAGTAGGACTTTAGCAATGTATTTAATGATCAACCGATCGATTAAGTCCTTGATCTCATTCCTATAGAAATCCATGGTGACTTCCACCTAGGAGTTGACTTGTTCAATCATCTCTATTTGGCCTTCTTCCCAGGCCTCTTCTTTGAGAGCTTCAATTTTAGCAAATTGTTTGTCAAGTTTTTCCTTCAAGCTCCTAGCCTCAACGACTTCTTTGCAATAATTCTGCGACCTCCTGGGCTTCAATTTTTTCCTTCTTTAAAAATTCTTCAAGCTCCTTAACGCAGCAAGCTAAAGCATCTTTCACTTTATGCAAGGAGTCCTTTTCTAAAGTAAGTGCCCCATTGCAATGAAGTGTCCCGTCGAGTTCTTTTTTATGAGAAGTTTCCAGAAGGCTTACCGCTTCTGTCGTCTCCTTGGCATTCTTTTTCGCCTTAGCAAGTTGGGTTTTGAATTCTAGCAACTAAGCATCCTAGTGCTTGATTATATCCTTGTCATGTATTGCTTCCAACTTAAGACGGTCAGTTTCGTGCTGTCGCTCGATAGAAACTTCGGTAACTTTTTCTGTCAAGTGTATGAATGATTCGTGTTGTACAAATACGTCGTTCACACATGCTAAAGAAGTTTCCTTGGCATGTCCTAGGATTATATGAATAGAGGGAAGGAATTCAAAGCCATCAAAGCAAATCTTTAGAAAAGTGAGATTAAGCTCGACCAACTTCTCTACTGTGGAAGTGTCAGGAGCAACGGGATGGAAAGGGTGTTCGAAGGTAGCGAGAGGATGTTTGCCAGAACAACGCTCATGAGATTGTCTAGAGCTTGAAGAACGTGGCTCGTGAAAGGAGGCGATATGAGGACCATGATAGGAAGGCTGCTCTCTACTTTAGGCATGAAAATTGGACTGCTCGCCTTATAGAGATGTGTGAGATATGGGCGTTCGGAAGAAGAAGACTCCCTTAAGCAAGAATTTTTGTCCCGTCCCATGTCCTTTTCTCAGCGTCAGGTGGACTTAGAATCTCGACTTGGTCGATGGTATGCTGAGGTGCTTCAGTGACGGTCGAAGGCTCTCGATTGAGAAATTGCACCTGTATAGACCAAATAAGGGCGTATTAGAAATTGTTGTACGAAAGATCAATAATAAGTGTATAGTGGCATGTGTGTGGTTATGAGTGTCCTAATGTTCCCACCAACAGACCGGTGATGGTAGCCATGCTCGTCGGCATGTTCTCCCTTTTGTTGGAAGGACAGATGCCTTTTCCACTTCTAATGGGAGAGTTAAGCCCATCGATGTTAATGTTTGGAAAGTCATAAGATATGATGTCATTCAGAATTCGAAGATTAGTGAATCCCTTTAATGAACTTTCCAAAGGTTAAGATGACGATTCCTCTTCAAGAGGAGTAATAACAAACTGAGGGACCGATGTGGTTTTTCCTCTACGTAGCATGTACGCCAACTTCTTTTTCCTCTTTGTAGGTGTTTGGGATTGTCCGAGTTGCGATGGTTCAACCGTTGGCTCTTTTTCGAGGCTTGCATCGACATCTCTCGGTTTTTCGACTTGAGAATATTTAATCTCTCCCTCCTTGGTATCTTCTCGAGTCCTCTCAACAGGAGGCGCGATGGGGTTAACTAGGCCCTTTCTTTGTTCATAATATTCTTTGGAATGTCGTGCTTCCAGGAAGTCTGATCCTACGGCCGTCTTCCAACAACCTGAACAAAGATAGTAATTCATCGGTTACGAGGAGTTTGATGTCCCTATACTCAACGGGGGTAGCACGGATGGCAGCGACAGGCCTAGAAAAATTAGCACCTTCCATGTGTGGGCGAACAGTGGAAAGAACTCCAGATGTTAGTAGATTCAAAGGAAAAGTTATGACTTGGGTCAATGAACTTGAGAGAAAAGTGGAAGAAGTACTTACCTAACCATCATCTAGCGAATCCAAGAGGGCATTGCACAACGAACCGTTCATGTTTAAATAGTGAAAGTTTGCTCCAAGCACCCATTAGGACTTGGCAATATGGAAACGGCTCAATAAAGACATACAAGGGGCTTCCCGATCATCTTTTGAAATTGTAAATGAATACGATGTCTTCAGGAGTAGGCGGATGAAATCAACATTCATGAATGGTAAGAAAGCCCCAAGAATAAAAGCATAACTATTGGGATGAAGTTGTGTATGGGCGATCCTGTGATATCTCAACATCTCATGGACAAACGAATTGAAAGGCGGAACGCATCCAGCCCAGCACATAAACTTATTGCATGTTGTATACCAGGTTGAGGGCAAGTGAGGTCTATCTTGTCTTGTAGGAACCCAGATATCCTCAAATGGAATTCGGTGGATTGAGCATAACCAACAAGGAGAAGCTTCACCAATTCAAGCATGTGAACCCATTAGATTATCAAGGAGAATGGCGCCTTCAACATCATTAGGAGCAGGGCTAATATTTTTTATACGAAGAACTGGAATGTCGGAGAAAAGACCTGATTGAGAGTTAGAGGCTTCTGTTTGTTCTATATGATGGCTTACGAAATGCTTTTCATATATAGTTGGAGAGCTTGACTTCGCCTCAAAACCAATGTGTCATGTCGCCGAATCGGAAGACATGTCAACTGAATGCTCCGAGCATTAGGGATCTATATCAACTATACTTAATAAATAATCGAAATTACAAAAATGACATGTTCCCCCCATGCTAAGTGTGAACTAGTATAGTGTAGTGCAGTGCAGTATGTAATAGACATAAACAGTTTGAAATTAAAAAATCAAAATAAAACAGCAAAAGTTAAAGCTTCATCCGGGGTGACCTTCATCGTTGATCGTCTCAACTGGCAAGAAAATTGATCGATAACGAAAACTTTGGGATCAATTATTGGCATATTGAATTATAAAGACTTTTACTTAAGTTCATTAGCAAGTTTGTCGCTCAGGCCATATTTAAAAATTTAGAAATTTGGTAGATCAGTTTTAAGTTCAACAGTTCGAGTATGCATGTTATATCATTCATTGCCATCCTATGTTCAAGTTCAGCAAGGCAAACTAGTGTTGAGTGTTTGAATAAGTCGAGTTGGATTAGTCCATAATGCGTATGTCGATCCCTAGACTTCTCTGCCGATCCCTTCCCTAAGTCCTTCCTACCGATCCCTTTTCTAGACCACCTCATACCAACTCCTCCATCAAAAGCCTCATACCAATCCCTATCTTATACCACCTTAAACCGATCCCCACATCACTACCCAACACCAATCCCTATCATATACCAATCTCTCTCAAAATCTTCCCTTTCCAATCCCAATCTTCAACCTTCCTTCATCCCATTGTCTCCTCAACTAAAAACAGCTAAGCAACCGAACCCTCATTAAATAAATTTCACAAATTCATACCTGTGTTGAAGCGTGGAGGTACAGATTGAGTTAGGGATAAATGTTTCAAGGTATTTGAATCGAAGGCAAAAAAGAGACGTGTCAGTGGAATGGATGGAATTGAGGCTGGATTTGAAGTTGAAAGTTCGAGAGAGCATGGGTGTTGAAGTGAAATTTTATGCAAAGGCCAATAGAATGAAAAGGCGTAGAAGGAAAAGAAGTGGGGCTCATTTTATATGGATGCGAGAGGGGTCAGTTATGAAATTGTTGAGCGAGTCAATGGTAATGAGGGATCAGCATTGGGAGCTACCGATCCCTATTTGCGTAGCCTCAGCAATGGGTCGGCATGTTTGATGCCGATCCCAAATTATATTAAAAAAAGGAAAAAATGAAATGAAAAATGGAAAAGAAAAAATGATGGACGAGTGAAAAATGAATGACGATAGTGCTCTTGAAGGTTTGACTCTAAACGCGAACATACAAAATGTTGTAAAATTGGCAACGACCTTTGAACGTTCGAACATGTCCGGGTGCTGATGATAGAAATATGCATTTGCATATACATGTAATAAAAAGTTTATAAGTTCCACTTGACCGGATTTTTGTATGCCGACGGAATACAACATTGAACTTATGTAATTGGAAGTCGACCAAGCGTCTTAACGATCAATGATGAATTTAATGTGTTAGAAAATGATTTGACAAAGGAATAGCTATCAATCAGGAAGCTAGATGGATTTCTTTCCGATAATTCAGACTTGTTTTAGTTCAAATCATGTCATGTTACTTACAATACATACTTCAGGGGGCAAGTGTTACCCGGTATCCTAACCCTATTATTTTGGACTGACTACACAAGATAGATCTTACTATTATCGAGAAGGGAGAACAAGTAGCAACTGCTATGGAATCTCAAAGCATAGCTCAGTGGAATACGAGGGATCGACATAGTTTCATAGAGTAGGAGGTATCAACATAGTTTCAGCGAGTTGGAGGGATCGGCATAGTTTCATGGAGTAGGAGGGATTGACATGGCTTTGTGGAGTAGGAAGATTCGGCATAATTTCATGAAGTAGGAGGGATCGACATAGAATTATGCAATAGGAGGGATTGGCATAGCATTGTGCAATAGGAGGGATCCGCATAGCATTGTGCAATAGGATGGATCGACATAACTCAGTGGAATACGAAGGATCGGCATAACTTAGTGGAATAAGAGGGATCGACATTACATGATGGAATCCAAGGAACGAACATAATTAAGCAATCTTGGATCGACATATGTTGAAGGGCATGGATCAGCATACTAGAGTCGGTCATGAGGGAACGACATGATCCATTAGAAGGGTTAGGTGGAGATATCATCCAAGTGGACTTGAACCAAGGATCAAGCAAAAGAACGAGTTCCACATGTCCAATCAACATGATATTTAAAGAGCAAACATGTCTAAACATTAAGAATCCACCTTAGGGATCGCTGCCTAAGAATAGACCAATGAAGGGATCGGTACCGATACTTCTTTATTGAGATTTGGGCCTAGCGACCCCTATGGTGGGCCCATATGGATAAGAAGGTCCTGTTACCGAAGTTTCAGGGAGATTAGTGGTCACCTTCATCTATAAATACAGGCCTTGGAGGTCATTCTGAGGATCTTTATGCTACTGGTTACATAGTTTTTTTATCGTAACTAAGTTTTTTTGTTACTTATTACTGTTTGCTGCTGTAATCAAATTAATAGTGAATCAATAAAAAGAATCTTCAAAGTGGACGAAGGCATACAGTGTCGAAGGATACAGATTTTCACTAGACACTTTCATACCTAAAGTATAAATATTATGTTTCCTATACCTTCAAAGATAATGTTTGTCTCATTATCTTTGATGTGGAAATTACCGTTTTCAAACATAATTTTAAAACCTTTATCACATCATTGACTATTATTAACCAGGTTGAGTTTCAGATTCCTAACCAGCAAAACATTAGAAATAATAGGAGTTATTAAGTTATCGAAATTGTCCAATCACATATCCTTTTGAGTTGTTTTCAAAGTTAACTAATCCATCATCGTTGTAAACAATATCTTTCAAGATTTCCAGTCATGTGTCTTGAGCATCTACTATCCGGTATCCATTTTTCCAACTTAATTTGTAACAAATGAATACCAAATGTCTGTTCACCAATAGCATATGCAAAACATGTTCCTGTAATTCAAAATTACACCTTTCCAAATTATCAAGTGACTTTTCAAAATGATTGGTTTCTAATTTACTTAAAAACAATATATTAGTTTCACAGCATTGTTTTTCAATAAAAATGTTAAAAAGAGTGCTAAAAATATTACTAGCCATTTATACTTTTTCAAAATTCAAGTTACAATTTTTTGAAAACCTATTGCTCTGATACCTAATATGGGTTGTTGAATTATGGATCTTAAGGCTAATTAAACATGAGGGAAGGGGTCAACAGAATTTTCTAACTTATGTAAATCTTTTTAAATTTCTTTCAAATTAAATATTAAATTACAGATTAATAACAAAGAATTATACCATAAAACGGTCATAAATGCAATTATAGATAAAAATAAAAGTAGTAAAGAAAAGTAAAGAATTAGAGAGATAATATCAGGGATTTTATACTGATTTGGATTTATTCTAAAGCCAATCTCGTACAATTGCTTATACATAATATTTTTCAAATTCCAATCTTTAAGCAGGCAAAAGGCAAAACCAAATACAATCTCAATTCGAGGCTAAGAGACGCGCCCTAATGAATTTACACGCTCTTGGTAGACTCGCTTGATTTGAATGGACTACAAGCACACTTGCTCGATTTCTAGACAATAAAGTACAGCCAATTGGTTTGAATAGGCTACAAGCATGCTACAAGAACACACATGCTAATACAAATAGAGTTGATAGTTTTTCCAAAAATAAATTCTTGTACTTTGGATATAGTGGATTTCATAGCCTCTTGGATAGCAATTTAATCTATGAATTAAGGGAGAGAGTTGTTTCCAAAATAGTAAGAAAGTGGTATGATTCAATATAAAGAAGTATGAAATGATTCTATATGATTTTGTAGAAATTTGAATATAATTTTCAACGGAGTTTTAAATAGAGTAAGAGGAGGGAAGAAAACAAGAAAAAAATGGAATTTGAATATATTTTTCAATGGTTTTGAAAGACATACTCTATGCATATATGTTGACATTGCATGTATATTTTGAAAACTTGTTTCATTTAAAGTGTTCAGAAAATCCTATATTTTATCAAATAATTTGATACTTTATAAAATAGTTTGAACTTACTTTATAAGTATTTTTAACTCTAAAAAACTTTTATAAAATATTTTTAAATATATTTTATTTAAAAATATAAAAGATAGAAAATAGGAGATAGAGATCAAAGATTGCTATCAAGGACTTTAACAATATAAACCATACACTAAATTATAATCTTGAGATGATCATGTCTTTTTCTTTGTACTCATGAGCCTTCATGTCTATCTTTTATGTCTTTATATTTATAGTCTTTGATTCAACACCTATGTACTATTTTGCACTATATACTATATACCTTTCCAAAACATTAGTATCTGTATTTTATATGATTATATATGGTTGTTTTCATCAAAATCAATAACTAAGGTAATAACATTCTCCACCTATGGATTAGGTCCAACCTGGCACTTGGAGATTAAAAATTTGAGTGCTGGAGAGAACTTTGCATAAAGAATGAATATATTCGAGGCTTGGCCGTATTTTCTCGACGCATGACTTGAGTTTGAGTCATGGTGCTTTGACTCATATTGGATTTGGGTTTTACTCGGGGAATGATAGAGTTATTTATAATAGCTAAAAATTTTAGTGAAAAACATCCAAATATTCTCAAAAAAATATAAGTGGGATTCTATGACCGAATTTGGTCGAGCCATGGTCGATGGTGCATGATCTTTTTGGACGGTCACTGATGACAGTCACTTTGAGTGCGAATCAGTGATTGAAGGCACTGTTAGCCAATCTTTTATTGAATGATCGATTTGAATTATGTGACGTTAGATGAATGCACTATAGAATTTTATATGCACACACTACACAATTTTAACTACACAGTATTGCGCCTCATCGATGTACGAGGTCAGATCGGTTGACACACGCTTGTATATGTCGGGTTTAGTACATTGACTATACATGGCTCTTTATCCAACATGAAGACAATAGATTTTAATATACTTGATATCACTTAGTGTTAAGCTTTGATGGATAGGGATTTCAGATGCTCCTCACATTTTTTTGTATGGCCGTAGGTCCGTCGATATTAGTATATGCTGAATCCGATATAGAATCCAGTTTTACTACATTACCTGCAGCGAGACCTAGTCCAGGCCATCGAGAACTTAGTCAACCAATCATCAAACTGTGACGACCCGCCCTTCTACTACCAGAAAGACGTATCATCATTAAGAAAGAAAGGGATAGAAATAGAAAAGAAAGAGAAAGAAAGAACAACAACATCAGAATCTCATAGCAGAACGGAACAAAATATAATATATCACATAAATATTACATAGTTTTTACATATATCAGAGTTATACAATGTCAATACATATGTCAATCATACATACATCTATCACTACATACATCAGAGGTACAGTATACATCAACTAACACAGCGGAACTGGATAGATAACTATATACATCTGGAAACTCCTGCTCCAAGCTCCTCCAGAAATCAAAGTCCGAAACCTATCACTTGGCTACTCATAAAAATTTTGAGTACCCAAGAGTTTATGAAAAACAAAATATAAACTCCGGGTCAGACATGGGTCTGGTATGAGTAAACGGTTTAAAGTTGTTTAATTTTGAAAACATTTGAAAATAAAGGTATCACGTAAGACTCCCCACAAATAAATACGGGTAAGTTTTTACATTACGCTAACCAAAACATTTTGTAGGAAATCCAGTGATATTACAATAGTGTCTAGGGTTTTCAAGTAAATAGAAAATAGCCGAAATTGTTACATTCATTAAAATCCAGCTACTAGCCACAAAAGTGGGTAATACAAATCAAAACCATAGGGTCTCGTAGGGAAAATGGATTTCCAACAATGGTAGGGCTACTAGGGTACCGCCCGTCACAGTACGGGGCCTAGATCGCCGTACCGAGGATCACTCCCGACCCCCTACAACACAAGGCCGGAACCATTCCTCACTGAACAGTCCCGATCAAGATAAACCCCGCGGTTGTAGCTATCAACCGCCCACACAGCCGAAATAAAAAGGAACATCTAGACAGGGGAAATATCTTGTCCTGCTTGGGCATGACCCACCTAACCTTGCTGCATCTCCCCTGTTTTAGCCATTCCCAGTTGATGAGGCTTGAGGCTGCGATTACCTTTATAGAACATATCACTTAGAATGCTCATCGTCCGCCTGACGATGTGCTGAAAGCATCCAATCCATACAAGTTCATTCCGGGTTCGAACGAAACCGAAGGCATTATCTCGTCACACTCATTTTGGAATCACCCTCAGAGTCAACGACGATAACCCTTGCATTCTGAAAGCACCATCTCGATCTTCATTTGATAAGGCACGACCTATCGTTTAAATTAGATCGATGTGGTTTTCGGAGAATCAAATTTGATTCTTCCGATCCCGGTCTCATCGAAATCCAAACGCCATTTTAAGGGCCAAGTTGTCTAATTAACTTAAACAGTTTAAATAATTTAAATTTAATAGTTGAATTAACATAGCATTTATCATAGATAAAACATATACAAGCATCATAGGTATAACATAACATATCACAGAGCATCACAGAATATCATTACATAAATATCACAAGCAGATATTTACACATCAATCCATAAACAATTACTCTTAAATCTTATTTGTAATTAATTCAATTTTAGAATTAATTTAACCTGAGAGTTAATCACTTAACTCTATTTAATTAATCATTAATTAACAATTAATTACCTATTTCATTTCAAATTATCTAATTAATGATTTCTTAATCAACTATTAAATCTTAATTACATTTTATTTCACACTATTAATGAATTACTTCCTTACTCAAATTACTTATATAACTGTTCCCTGATCATAAATTAATAACTTTAATCTATTTTTTTATTAATAGAACTTAATCACCAAATTATTATCTGCTAATTCCTTAATTAATTACTTCTTAATTAAACTACTTGATTAATTGCCAATAATCATTCATAAATTAATTTAAGTAGTTAATTACTCATTTATTTTTTACAATTTATTACTAATTATTATGGAAAAGTAATTATTCTTACTTGCTTCCTAGAGCCAATTCGTTAAATTTTAATTACTCAATGTAGTTAACCCTTAAAAGTTCTCCTTAAATTTAAATCATTTATTTAATAACGACAAACTTAAAAGTTATTTAACCTTTATACTTAACCTAAATAATTTTCTAAATTAAAATAATTGAAGTGTTTAAGAAGAATCGTTAGGCTTTTGTTTATAGTCATTAAAACTTGAACAATCTCTTAGCTTAACCCTTAAACATTTCTAAACTCAAAATTTACTCAACTTTACATCACCGCAAAATTACAATTTGACCCAACCCGAGGCTTCCCAGGTAAACCCGAGACCTCCCCTGTTTTACTCGAGAACGACTTCGAGTTAATCACGCAACAGCCCGAGCCTCTCCCCTGATCTCACGCAATCCCTGTTTCATTTCTACCTGAATCTTCTACCTCTCAGCTGTTAAATTTTTCTACTCCTACTTCCTCCCTTCTCCTACATTCTTAGATTAAAATTAAAGTTCACACACTTTACTTCAGAAACCAAAGGCAAAAACACTCACGCGACCAGGTAAATCACACGAGTGAACCCAATCTACTCAGAACCGAACCCACCCAGCAACACTAACACGCCTACGCCATCGTGCATGTGCACGGTGGCTCGCCGCACCTCCGGCAACCCCCAATGCCACCCACAAACTCCAATTCATCCACACACTCCAATTCAAGAGCTAATTCGACACGAAAAATTCAAAGTCAAAAATAACCCCTCTGGACGAACTGTAACTCGAACAGCAGAGGTGAAAACCCCTCTCCCTCCTAGCGCCGACCCCTGTTTGAGTCGCGATTTCTGCCAAGTGTCGCCGACGTCGTCCCCTTTCATCCCTCTAAAGAACTCCAAGCTCGGTCACACATAGATGAAACACTCAACACCTTACTGCAGTGTTAAAAAAAACTGGTACAAAACCCTACATTAAATTCGTTTGTTTGATTCTTGAATTAGGAAAATTTTACAACATTTTTCCCGAACTCACAGGCATACAAACTTGCCTCAACTCAAATTTTAATAAATTTAAATGATTTATTTGAGAGAAATTGGTAAAAATTCGATTTTATTTCAATCACAATCTTCTCTTTAAATCCCATACTAAAAATCACTGTTGTAGTTTTAAAAATCCTAAATTCCAGTATGTATTCAAGTTACAAACTTGGATTAGCTTTTACATAATTAAATTTATTAGTTTCTTGCTTGATTTCCTATAAACACGGCCTACAGTAAAATATTTTTCTTATCTTGTTTTAATTTGTTTCCAAAATCTTGTTTAATGTTCTCAACATCTTGTTTGTTGAGATAACAAGCTAACAAAGATTTAAATAAAAAAAATAACTTGAGTGTTATAAACAAACTATGTGATCTGCATCCATCACAGAGAAGCAACAGAGCATATACCCAAATATTCACAGATTCCTACTCACCATCAAACTGATTCCATTCCATAAAATAAATGAATCAACTTTATTGAATTTAAATAAACTAAAAATTTAAATCTTGATGTTTACTCACCTGCACCTAATTCTAGAACAAAGAATAATTCGATATTGATTATCTAGAACTTGAAGGTGTCTTTAGCTCTTTCTTCTTTTTGTTTTCAGGTTTACTAATATATTTTCCTGAACGAACTAAAGATATGTGTATATATATACAAAAGAAACAGTAGGTGAACGAAGGGAGGTGCTTTCTGGTGTAGCTATTGTTTGTTCTGATATGGGCAGATTTTCCTGGCAGAAGTGTACAGGTTTGCATACATTTGAATTGACAAATTTGTTGGCCGAGAGGAAATCAAGTACAAGTTTTGTTTACCAAATAAGTTTACATACTTATGATGTTTTAGCTGTACATAAATATTGTATGCAGATATATATATTTGCAGGCAATTATTTGGCTTACAAATGAAGCCTTATTTTGTATGTAAGAACTTCCTTATTACTTTCAGTCAAATAGTTGATTCATATGTACTTCTGTCAGGTATTTATTTATGCAATGTTTTATATTTTTTTCCTCATACTTTGACTTTGGTACTTAGAATAGAGACAAGTTGCATACTTATAAAAATGTTACTGTGTATTGTTATTTTTAGTTTGAATCTGCAGGCCAACATTTGGGTTTATGCAGAGAGAAATTAAATGCTTGTTGTATAATATGTTTACATAATTATCATTGTATTTCGGTTGTGTATACATATAGTTGTATGAAGATATGTACTATCTTGTAGGTCAAAGTTTGGCTTGTGAATGAAGACATCATGTAAAAGGTTATTTGTTTGGTATTACTTCTAGACTAATTAATTTATACTCACATGTATTGTCAGATACTATTTTATACTTGCAGGTAGATGTTTGCCTTATGAATGAAAATATGTTGTACTATGTATAAAGATTTTTGTTTGAAAACATATACTTTCAAGCAGGCTTGTGAATGAAGGTACTTAAAGTAAAAATGTTTGTTTTATCTCTGACTTCAAGTTGAACTTCAATATACATATATATGTCAAGTTTATTTTCATACTTTGACTGATTTTATGTGACGACCAGCCCTTCTACTACGAGAAAGACGTATCATCATTAAGAAAGAAAGGGATAGAAAATGGAAAAGAAAGAGAAAGAAAGAACAACAACATCAGAATCTCACAACGGAACGGAAAAAAATATAATATATCACATAAATAATACATAGTTTTACATATATCAGGGTTATACAATATCAATACATATGACAGTCATATACATACATCTACCACTATATACATCAGAGGTACAGTCCATATCAACTAACACAGCGGAACTACATAAATAGCTATATACGTCAGGAAACTCCTACTCCAAGCTCCTCCAGAAATCAAAGTTCATAACCTATCACTTGGTTACTCATAAAAATTTGAATACCCAAGAGTTTATGAAAAACAAAATATAAACTCCGGGTCAGACATGGGTCTGGTATGAGTAACCAGTTTAAGGTTGTTTAACTTTGAAAATCATTTGAAAATAAAGGTATCACGTAAGACTCCCCACAAATAAATACGGGTAAGTTTTTACCTTACGCTAACCAAAACATTTCATAGGAAATCCAGTGATATTAAAATAGTGTCTAGGGTTTTCAAGTAAATAGAAAATAGCTGAAATTGTTACATGATTAAATTCCAGCTACTAGCCACCAAAGTGGGTAATACAAATCAAAACCGTAGGGTCTCGTAGGGAAAATGGATTTCCAACAATGGCAGGGCTACTGGGGTAATGCCCGTCACAGTACGGGGCCTAGATCACCGTACCGAGGATCACTCTCGACCCCCTGCAACACAAGGCCAGAACCATTCCTTACTGAACAGTCCCGAACAAGATAAACCCCATGGTTGTAGCTAGCAACCGCCCACACAGCCGAAATAAAAAGGGACATCTAGACAGGGGAAATATCTTGTCCTGCTTGGGCATGACCCACCTAACCTTGCTGCATCTCCCCTGTTTTAGCCATTCCCGGTTGATGAGGCTTGAGGCTGCGATTACCTTTATTGAACAATATTCTTAAAATGCTCATCGTCCGCCTGACGATGTGCTGAAAGCATTCAATCCATACAAGTTCGTTCCGGGTTCGAACGAAACCGAAGGCATTATCTCATCACACTCATTTTGGAATCACCCTCAGAGTCAACGACGATAACCCTTGCATTCTGAAAGCACCATCTCAATCTTCATTTCAGGATTCACGACCTAACGTTTAAATTGGATCGATGTGGTTTTCGGAGAAACAAATTTGATTCTTCCGATCCCGGTCTCATCGAAATCCAACCGCCATTTTAAGGGCCAAGTTGTCTATTTAACTTAAACAGTTTAAATTTAAGTTATAATTCAAACAACATTTATCATAGATAAACATATACAGTCATCAAAGATATATCACAGCATATCAGAGAGCATCACAGAATATCATCACATAAATACCACAATCAGATTTTCAACACACAATCCATAAGCAGTCATCTGAAATTAAATGTAAATTAAGTATATCAGAGTTAATCGCTTAACCCTGTTTTATTGATTAACAGTTTATTACTTATTTCCGTTCAAACTATTTGAATCAATAGATCATTCATAATTAATTTCTAATCTTAATTATTAATTAACTTATTTTATTTCATACTACTTAATTAATCAATTCTTAATTAAACTATTTAACTTTAATTACTATTCTTTATTCATTAATTACTACCTTAATGGTTATTTAATAACTTGAATACTTATTTGTTAACTTCAATTTACTTAACTAACCATTTATTTATCCTTAATTCTTAAGTAAATTACTTAATTAATTATTAATTCACATCTAGTTTATTTGATTAACCAACTATTAACTTGAGCAGTAATTATAATCTTAAAATTACTTAAAATCTACCATTAATTATAATTTAAAAGTGATTAAGATGATGATTATTTAATTTAATTAACATTTTAACGGTTTCTTTAAGTTCGAAGTTCCATTATATTACTAACCATAACTCAGACATTAATTAACTTTATGCTCAATTAAATTGATCACTGAATTACATTAATAATTAAGAGCTTAACCCTAAGTATGGACCAAAATAATTAGCTTGCATGTAAGTTTTGAGACCTTGAACCTGTTAAACATTTTTTTTAAAACAGTGTTTTACAGTTGTTAAAACTGTTTACTTAGCTTACTTAAAGAAAAAGAAACTGCAGCTACCAAACCCTGCGCACTACCCTGGGAAACTTGCGAAATGCCTCGAGTTCTCAACCAATTCACCCGAGCACTTCCCTGAACCCCATCTTCTTCTCTTTTTAAAATTTGTTTAAGTTATAAACTGTTAAATTTAAAAGCCATAAACACGAGATTCCTGTGCTATTACTCGAGACCAAGTCTTCATCCCCGAGTCTTCCCTCGCGTCAAAACCCAAGAACCCCATGTAAAGACCCGTAAATCCGTACTCCTTGAATGGACACTAATCTCCAGTGATTAGCTCAAGATCAACGGAAATACGAACCCTTAGGGTTGAAGAAGAAGAAAGAGGTAGAAGAAGAGAGAAAAAGAGAGAACAGAACAGAAAGAAATAACAGGACAACATCAGAATCTCACAATTCGCAACGGAACAACATATAATACATAAATGAATAATCTTTAAACCAAGAACTATATCAGTTATTACATTACATCACATTTCATTACATCATCATTAGAGTGTACAACTACAAACAACATCAATAGCGGAAAAGAAATATTATATACTAGTAATACGCCAAGTCATCCAGCTTGCCTCCAGCAACTCCTGAATTCCAGAATATCCTGATAAACCTTACTCTCTTGACTACCCGTGTGGAAATTAGTGGGCACCCAGAGTTTAGGAAGGAAAACAATAAACTCTGAGTCAGTCATGTGACTGGTGTAAGAACTCAAAACAGTTTATTTATCTTTAAAATCCAAATAGAGGAATATTTTTAAATTCAATTCGCAATGCTTTTTAAAAATGAGACTACCATAAGGCCTCCCGCACACACACACAATGCAAACGCAGAATCGGAGGAGATTTCTCCTTATGATAGTCAAAGATGCTTGATACGCATTAAAAAGAAGCATTTGATATTATTATTAGTGCATAGTGTAGAAAACAATTTCGAAAGTAGAATATAAATCTTAGCCAGCATAGGCATTCCGCACTTATGCCTACTATAGCTACCATGTTCAATAGCAGGTTACCGCCACATTCCATGGCAGGTTCTACAACTAAAACCGTACAAGTCTCGTATTGTTTCTTTGGATTTCCAACAAATGGTCAGGCCAAGGAACTTCCCATTGCCACATGGAAACGCCTCTGGAATGACGTCCCGAGAACCAAACCGGATCTCTGCCAACACAAGGCTGGGTTACCCCTAACTGGGTAACTACTGACACGAATATGTCATCCCCCGATCGTAACCGATCTATCCGAGGATCCTCGATTTCCAACAACCACAAAATTTGCAGCAACAACATAGGTTAAGTATCTGGGGTCCATACCATGATACCACCTCTATCCAGAAGGAATGACATACACTAAAGGGGTGCTACCCCCTAATAACCTTGCTGCATCCTTCCTGTTTTGACCATTTCCGGGGTGTGAGGTCCGATGAAGTCTCGTCCACAAAGCCACGCTTTATACAAAAGCTGTGCTTTGGGTCAACAAATGATCATAGAAATGATCACAAAGATAAACGATCAAATAAATGATCCTATCACAAATGATCAAACAATGATCATTTCACAGCAACACTCAGCATGCCACACTACCAAATTGGGAGTATATCACTAATAACCTTCAACTATATAACCTCTAAGCTCGTACGTCTCAGAGAAGGGTGTTAAGCTAAGAGAATAAATTCTCTGCCACCAACAGAAATATATTTGAAAAAAATCAGCTTTATATCTCAACTTGTAATGTCAGACATACTATCCGTACAAGTCTGTTTCGGGATCGAACAGAACCGAAGGCACTTACAAAGAAGTCCTTGCATTCCGGATATTCACTAATCACGACCGGACTTCCCGTCACTAAGGGTGATAAAACCTCTATATCGGAGATCAGCCGATGTAGAGTAACTCGACGGTAATCCTTCCGTTTTCACAAATATCCGGTCTTCAACACCGGTCATCAAATGCAATCCATTACGACGTATCACATACTCGGAATGGGTTATACGACCCCCAAGGTCCTTTCCCGGCTAACCCGAATAGTGAGCGCTTATTCAAAAATAAGCGTGGCATTCAAATTCAAGCAAATCACAACAAATACCTATTTAAAGGTAAATATTGATAGTCGGATTATTTAACTATCAATAGGCGTGCTCAACATCACCAAATTCCAAATAATTTCCCAAATTATTTACTTTCCAAAATATCTTTACTAGATATATAATTTCCACACTTCAACCATTTGAAAACAAATTTTCAAATCACTTTTCCTTACGCGGAATTTCTTTCATTTCAACATGGTTCATTTAAACCAATTAAATAAATCCTTACCGATTTGCTCTATATTTACGTTCCAAATCCGTAAATTAATTCCCACACTTCAAAAATAAATCAACGTTTATTTTTTAAGCAAATTCCCCTTTTCATTTATAAATTCCATAGTGAATTTACATTTCCAAAATATCTATGAATATACGATTTTCTAATCGGCTTCTACTATTAATTTTCAATTTATCTTTAAAAGATAAAATCCCAAAACATTCACTTTATATTGGAAAACATTTCCATACTTATTTAATAATAAGTGATTCACAACCCATTTACTTTCAACACTTGGAAAATATCTAATATACTTAAATCGAAATTAAGTATATATTTCATTCTTTAAGAAATCATTTCTTAACACATAAATTTGAGTCAAAACGAATGTTACGTAAAACATCGTTACGACGACCCAAAATCACTAGTATAGGGATTCAGAGTTTAAATAGATATATAAATCCCAATACTATATAAAACATTTCCTTTCGGAAATCATTTACTATAACAACAGTGTTATAGTCCACCATTTCCTTCTTTCTCGAAAACGTCTATTTCAACAATGAATGTTGAAATCTATGATTTCGATATTTAACACATTTTAAAACGTCTTTAAAATAATCAACTTCTTTTAATAATATCGCTTTCCCAAAACATATCCATTTTACTTAATAATATATTCACTGTCCAAAATTGTGAATATACTTCGTTAACCAATGTCAACATTTCTACATATTTAATTAAAGGATTATCCACTGTCCAAAATCGTGGATATAATTCCTTTCATATATTCCTATATCCCACTTATCAAATTCAATTGATTTCGGATTTATAAACAACGTTTATAAACTCCATTTATATTTTTATAAACTTCTATTTATAAAAATCCTTTTTATATCTTAAATGCCAAATCCGATTTATAAGTTGATTACTTATAAATCTTATATTTTACAAAATCTATCCATTTTATATCTTCATATTTCATAAATTTATAAATTTCAATTCACTTATGAAATCCATTTTTATTTCACTTTATTCCTTATAAAAAACTCGTTTTATAATTCCAGTATTTTTAATTTATAAATATCAACTTTATAAGTCTTCTATATAAATCGTTTATAATAATTCAAAAATTCCAGTTTAAACCATTTTATAAATTAATTTGCTATTTATTTCTAAAACCTTTTTCGGTTATATTTCTTAAAAATCATAACTTTTATAACTTTAAATTTTTTAACGTTTATTTATTTTAACAATTCAAAATTTAAATCAAACGTATACTTTCAAAAATCACTTTAAAATTCCTTTTAAAACCAAAATCATTATTTTAAAACTTCAGAAATGGATCTGATGATGCAACAGCACCAAATAGTCAATCACGACATCCAAATATCATATATCGATATGATAATCAACAAATATCACAATATCTGTAAATAAATCAATACAATTGAGGAATCCAGTTGGATCCCTCCAACTTGCTTCCCTGCATCCAAAGATGTTAGCACAATACCAACTCCGCTCCAGTACGGAATTATCGCGGTATATGGGATTTAAAATATTATCCGCTTAAAAGGCGGCGCAATAGGGTCTCATCTGCTATATACTGCGGGAAATCAATTCCAAGTACATAAATAATACCAATTTCACTGTTTATGAAATATTCGCGGTATATGTTTTTAATAAATAACATCCGCTTACTAACGGCGCATAATGTCTATTTTGACAATCAATAGATAAAAATCATCATTCAAACATGCATTCAAGAATTTTAAATATAACTATTTAAAATAAAATCGAAACCGATTCGATTGAGTGAGAAGTTCTCACCTTGATTTCAGTTCCGTTTTCAGATTTTATTTCGAATAAAATTAAACGCGCGTTTAATTTTATCCAAAATTTTCGCTTGCTCCAAATGACTCCAATCCAATTCCATAGCGTAGTACTCGTCCATACGAATGCAACGCAAAAAGTTACGTCGAATTTCGACCTAGTAAGAAAGAGTTACAACATTTTAAAGTTTACACAATTAAAATATAATTATCATTTACAATTCAATTCTTTTTTTAACCTATCATCAGGGCCGTCCGTCACGATTTCATCCTAGGCCGCACAAGCATGTTTCCTCCTTCCTCCCTCTCTCGTTCACGCACGTGAAAACTCCCAGTAAAACAAACCCATCTTGCCGCTCTCTTCTTCAATTATCGTGCCACCATCACTCGACTATTCGACGATCAGAGACTCTCATTTTGTAGCTCACCACGAGATGCACCTTCTGCCCAGATAGTGTCGAGCTCGGCCTCCCCCTCCCCCTCCTCCCTAAAACGTGCGCGAACGCGACCCATACACGGCCAAAATTTGGCAACCACGCTGCTCCAAAACACATCATCTCCGTATAGATTTACTCGTCTTTCCTAGATCTACAACATTGTAGTTGACGCTTACTCGAATCAATGCATAGATTTGAAGAAATTAAGGCGAGAAGAATGGGGCATTTCTAGCCTTCGGTTTCATTAGAGGCGGCTAGGGTTTTAAACCCTAAATTTTTTTATTTTATTTTTGTGAAGAGAATGGCCCTATTTATAGAAGTTTGAACGACACTATTCATCCGGCTTTTCCAAACTCCGATTTATGCGCGGTAACCGGCGTTTCTAGGGTTTATCCCGCGTTCCGGACGCAATGGAACAGGTTTCGGGAGCTAATTCGGTCATCTGTGTGAGTTATGGCAATAAACGATCAATTTAAATTTAAACCGATTAACCGATTTT
The DNA here is from genome assembly GCA_030765085.1 of Allium cepa. Taxonomy (NCBI): domain Eukaryota; kingdom Viridiplantae; phylum Streptophyta; class Magnoliopsida; order Asparagales; family Amaryllidaceae; genus Allium; species Allium cepa. Next base: position 52,840,125 of record CM060935.1, on the reverse strand, counting down.
CTAGGCGTTTTAGCTTGCACCGGACAAACGGTAAATCCAATTCACATGAAATTTGAAACCATACAATAATATCACATTACGGATCCGATGAAACTAGTTTCGTCGAAATCCGATACTTTTTGAAAAATGATTATTTTAACTCGCTAATTTAATATTAAAACAATTTCGATGCGTTTCGAGCTGCCACGGTCAAACGACAACTCCGATTGGTACGAAAATTGAAATCCGATAATAAAAAACTATTACAGATCCAATGGAACTAGTTTCGTCCAATTATGAGACTGTTCGAAAATTGGCTATTTTCACTAGTCGATTAAATATTAAAATATTCAATTTTCAGAAATAAACTCTTAATTCGATTTTTAAAAGTTCTAAAATATCATTCTAACTTCAATATGATAAAATAAAATTTTACAAATCATTTTAATCATATTTAACCCTATTTTCAATTATTTCTGTATTTCCATATATTAAATTATCGATTTAATTATCCAATTAAATCTAATTATTCGAAATAAAATTTATTCAACTTATAAATTTCACTTATTAATATTTAAAATTAATTAAATATATATAATTTTTAATTGACAGAAATTCTGGGTCGTTACATACTTCCCCCCTTAAAAGAATTTCGTCCTCGAAATTATTAAGTAAGAAAAGTTACAGAATCTATTAACTTTCCCAAAATCCATAGTTAAACTTCTTACCAAATCTTTACTAAGTTTTCTAATCATACTTAGTTATCCTTTTCAAAACCAATTACATCATTTAACTTTCAATTCCAAAATCAAAGTTACAGTTTTCACAAATTTCCCAATTTTCTCAAATTTTTTCTAACGCCTTAAATTTTCGGAAATATTCGCCATAGTCTCCTTTGCGCGGTTCGATCCGGAAAAAAAAATGACAGTGTATATATCACAAATATACACCTCATCAAGTGATGAGGCATCCCGCAGGGAAAAAAGTGTAAAAGTACAGTATGTAATCCGAGATATGTACCTTATTTGTATTATTAGCGAGCATATACGGCTAATATAGCGCGAAAACGAGCTCCAAATGCGAAGCAAGCGCAATCCGCACCTACTAAACACTCAACAACAACATGAGAATCATGCATATATGAAAATAGTATCAATATACAACATATAGCAATATAACAACTACATATGCCAACATAGCAAATGCTACAAAACAACAAATGCAAACATCAACCAACTATCATCCAACAAATCAATATTCATTCATACTCTCATTAATATTCATTGAATTTGGTTTTCAATTTAAATCACATTTGATTCATTTACATTGGATTTTACTAACATTCATTCATATTCAATTTTAATTAGTTTGCATTCACTAATTTACATTCATATTAGTTCACTTCCAAATCAAATTCAATTCTATTCAAATTCATTTACTTCTAATTTGAATTCAATTACATAGATTTCAATTTCACTAACACTTAATGAATTTACATACAATCAATTAACATCCATATTACAAACAATGTTTATTCAATACAACCAAATTTATTCACTTTACATTCAATTTGGTTCAACACATTTAATTCCAATTGGATCATATTAAATTGACTTTCATTCAATTTATTCAATTGCTAATAACATTAGCTTCTAATGAATTAACACTTACATTCATTATTTCATATCAATTATTTACATTTAATTGATTAACATTCAATCCATTTATCAATTCAATTGCTAATTCCTTTAACAATTTAAAGTTGAATTTCATTTATATAACTCAAGTTCAAATTCTTAATGACTTCACTTCATTAATTCACTTATTAATTTACTTTGACACCAAAATTCAACTTCATTCAACATCACTTAAGTTATATTTAATTCCAAACACCTTTTGTTTAATTTAACTTAAGTTTTCACTTATAAATCCAATTCAAATTCCAATCCTATTTAACTTTTTACCAAAGCTAAATTTATTAACTCCTATCATAAGTTGAAAACTTATTTCACTTATATTCATCATCTTATAAGTTATACAACTTATATTCAACAATTACTACTTGGATTTTATTGATTTACTTATACTTCCTTTAATTTAACTTCATCCTTTAAGTTAAATTTATTCTATCGAAATTCAATTTGTATAAGTTATCAACTCATTTATCATTTCCATAATATTTAAATAGGATTCCAGAGTCCTTTCAATCTTTCAAAACCATTTTTGAAATCAATTCAATTATCCTTTGAATTTCAAAACCCAAACTCAAAATTTTCCAAATAACTTTTATTTAAAACAATTTGGCAGCAATTTCTCTTTTGGAAACCCGAAAATGAATTCTAATGATGTGGCCATCATCATCAGGATTATTTTCCAGCGACCGAAAAGAGTTTAGAGTTTTAATTTCTCCAAAACAATTTTCCAAATTATCAAATCCTTTCAAAACACTTCTCTGGAATTTTGTTTTCAGATTATAAATCACATTTACAAACCTTTTACTTATATAATTTCACTTCTTATATATAAGATTATTTCCCAAGTGCAGATCATTTTAATTATAACTTCATACTTATAATTTATTTGCTTATACAATTATTCTTTAAAAATTGTTGTTTTTATTCAACAACCAAACAAACAATTCATATACAGTTTAGTAATTCTGAAAAATTATTCCTTTATATATAAAATAAAATCAAGGTAAAATTATCTCATTTACCCTATTTTAAATAATATCGTATCAAATTGTTCTGTACAAGTGTTTAGAGATCCCTATCAACAACGTTAATTACTCGTGTTGACCAAAATCCATATACCACCCAACAAACCGATCATCACAATATAAAACAATTTATATTCACTAACAAATGCGCGCTCGTATCTATTATTACACTCAAACTCATTCTAGAGTACTACTGACTCTATCTCCAATGAGTAATACCCAACAGAGCCATGGTTGTCGCTTAACCATAAGCTCTGATACCAAATGTAAAGACCCGTAAATCCGTACTCCTTGAATGGACACTAATCTCCAGTGATTAACTCAAGATCAACGGAAATACGAACCCTTAGGGTTGAAGAAGAAGAAAGAGGTAGAAGAAGAGAGAAAAAGAGAGAACAGAATAGAAAGAAATAACAGGACAACATCAGAATCTCACAATTCGCAACGGAACAACATATAATACATAAATGAATAATCTTTAAACCAAGAACTATATCAGTTATTACATTACATCACATTTCATTACATCATCATCAGAGTGTACAACTACAAACAACATCAACAGCGGAAAAGAAATATTATATACTAGTAATACGCCAAGCCATCCAGCTTGCCTCCAACAATTCCTGAATTCCAGAATATCCTGACAAACCTTACTCTTGACTACCCGTGTGGAAATTAGTGGGCACCCAGAGTTTAGGAAGGAAAACAATAAACTCCGAGTCAGTCATGTGACTGGTGTGAGAACTCAAATCAGTTTATTTATCTTTAAAATCAAAATAGAGGAATATTTTTAAATTCGATTCGCAATGCTTTTTAAAAATGAGACTACCATAAGGCCTCCCGCACACACACACAATGCAAACACAGAATCGGAGGAGATTTCTCCTTATGATAGTCAAAGATACTTGATACGCATTAAAAAGAAGCATTTGATATTATTATTAGTGCATAGTGTAGAAAACAATTTCGAAAGTAGAATATAAATCATAGCCAGCATAGGCATTCCGCACTTATGCCTACTATAGCTACCATGTTCAATAGCAGGTTACCGCCACATTCCATGGCAGGTTCTACAACTAAAACCGTACAAGTCTCATATTGTTTCTTTGGATTTCCAACAAATGGTCAGGCTAAAGAACTTCTCATTGCCACATGGAAACGCCTCTGGAATGACGTACCGAGAACCAAACCGGATCTCTGCCAACACAAGGCCGGGTTACCCCTAACTGGGTAACTACTGACACGAATATGTCATCCCCCGATCGTAACCGATCTATCCGAGGATCCTCGATTTCCAACAACCACAAAATTTGCAGCAACAACATAGGTTAAGTATCTGGGCTCCATACCATGATACCACCTCTATCCAGAAGGAATGACATACACTAAAGGGGTGCTACCCCCTAATAAGCTTGCTGCATCCTTCCTGTTTTGACCATTTCCGGGGTGTGAGGTCCGACGAAGTCTCATCCACAAAGCCATGCTTTATACAAAAGCTGTGCTTTGGGTCAACAAATGATCATAGAAATGATCACAAAGATAAACGATCAAACAAATGATCCTATCACAAATGATCAAACAATGATCATTTCACAGCAACACTCAGCATGCCACACTACCAAATTGGGAGTATATCACTAATAACCTTCAACTATATAACCTCTAAGCTCGTACGTCTCATAGAAGGGTGTTAAGCTAAGAGAATAAATTCTCCGCCACCAACAGAAATATATTTGAAAGAAATCAGCTTTATATCTCAACTTGTAATGTCAGACATACTATCCATACAAGTCTGTTCCGGGATCGAACAGAACCGAAGGCACTTACAAAGAAGCCCTTGCATTCTGGATATTCACTAATCACGACCGGACTTTCCGTCACTAAGGGTGATAAAACCTCTATATCGAAGATCAGCTGATGTAGAGTAACTCGACGGCAATCCTTCTGTTTTCACAAATATCCGGTCTTCAACACCGGTCATCAAATGCAATCCTATACGACGTATCACATACTCGGAATGGGTTATACGACCCCCAAGGTCCTTTCCCCGCTAACCCGAATAGTGAGCGCTTATTCAAAAATAAGTGTGGCATTTAAATTCAAGCAAATCACAACAAATACCTATTTAAAGGTAAATATTGATAGTCGGATTATTTAACTATCAATGGCGTGCTCAACATCACCAAATTCCAAATAATTTTCCAAATTATTTACTTTCCAAAATATCTTTACTAGATATATAATTTCCACACTTCGACCATTTGGAAACAAATTTTCAAATCACTTTTCCTTACGTGGAATTTCTTTCGTTTCAACATGGTTCATTTAAACCAATTAAATAAATCCTCACCGATTTGCTTTATATTTACGTTCCAAATCCGTAAATTAATTCCCACACTTCAAAAATAAATCAACGTTTATTTTTTAAGCAAATTCCCCTTTTCATTTATAAATTCCATAGTGAATTTACATTTCCAAAATATCTATGAATATAAGATTTTCTAGTCGGCTTCTAATATTCATTTTCAATTTATCTTTAAAAGATAAAATCCCAAAACATTCATTTTATATTGGAAAACATTTCCATACTTATTTAATAATAAGTAATTCACAAACCCATTTACTTTCAACACTTGGAAATTATCTAATATACTTAAATCGAAATTAAGTATATATTTCATTCTTTAAGAAATCATTTCTTAACACATAAATTTGAGTCAAAACGAATGTTACGTAAAACATCGTTACGACGACCCAAAATCACTAGTATAGGGATTCAAAGTTTAAATAGATATATAAATCCCAATACTATATAAAACATTCCTTTCGGAAATCATTTACTATAACAACAGTGTTATAGTTCACCATTTCCTTCTTTCTCGAAAACGTCTATTTCAACAATGAATGTTGAAATCTATGATTTCGATATTTAACACATTTTAAAACGTCTATAAAATAATCAACTTCTTTTAATAATATCGCTTTCCCAAAACATATCCATTTTACTTAATAATATATTCACTGTCCAAAATTGTGAATATACTTCGTTAACCAATGTCAACATTTCTACATATTTAATTAAAGGATTATCCACTGTCCAAAATCGTGGATATAATTCATTTCATATATTCCTATATCCCACTTATCAAATTCAATTGATTTCGGATTTATAAACAACGTTTATAAACTCCATTTATATTTTTATAAACTTCTATTTATAAAAATTCTTTTTATATCTCATTTTAAATGCCAAATCCGATTTATGAGTTGATTACTTATAAATCTTATATTTTAAAAAATCTATCCATTTTATATCTTCATATTTCATAAATTTATAAATTTCAATTCACTTATGAAATCCATTTTTATTTCACTTTATTCCTTAAAAAAAACTTGTTTTATAATTCCAGTATTCTTAATTTATAAATATCAACTTTATAAGTCTTCTATATAAATCGTTTATAATAATTCAAAAATTCCAGTTTAAACCATTTTATAAATTAATTTACTATTTATTTCTAAAATCGTTTTCGGTTATATTTCTCAAAAATCATAACTTTTATAACTTTAAATTTTTTTACGTTTATTTATTTTAACAATTCAAAATTTAAATAAAACGTATACTTTCGAAAATCACTTTAAAATTCCTTTTAAAACCAAAATCATTATTTTAAAACTTTAGAAATGGATCTGATGATGCAGCAGCACCAAATAGTTAATCACGACATCCAAATATCATATATCGATATGATAATCAACAAATATCACAATATCTGTAAATAAATCAATAAAGTTGAGGAATCCAGTTGGATCCCTCCAACCTGCTTCCCTGCATCCAAAGATGTTAACACAATACCAATTCCGCTCCAGTACGGAATTATCGCAGTAAATGGGATCTAAAATACTATCTGCTTAATAGACGGCGCAATAGGGTCTCATCCGCTATATACTGTGGGAAATCAATTCCAAGTACATAAATAATACCAATTTCACTGTTTATGAAATATTCGCGGTATATGTTTTTAATAAATAACATCCGCTTACTAACGGCGCATAATGTTTATTTTAACAATCATTAGGTAACAATCATCATTCAAACATGCATTCAAGAATTTTAAATATAACTATTCAAAATAAAATCGAAACCGATTCGATTGAGTGAGAAGTTCTCACCTTGATTTCAATTCCGTTTTCAGCTTTTATTTCGAATAAAATTAAACGCGCGTTTAATTTTATCCAAAATTTTTGCTTGCTCCAAATGACTCCAATCCAATTCCATAGCGTAGTGCTCGTCCATACGAACGCAACGCAAAAAGTTTCGTCGAATTTCGACCTCGTACGAAAGAGTTACAACATTTTAAAGTTCACACAATTAAAATATAATTATCATTTACAATTCAATTTTTTTTAACCTATCATCAGGGCCGTCCATCTCGATTTCATCCCAGGCCGCACACGCATGTTTCCTCCTTCCTCCCTCTCTCGTTCACGCGTGTGAAAACTCCCAGTAAAACAAACCCATCTTGCCGCTCTCTTCTTCAATTATCGTGCCACCATCACTCGACTATTCGACGATCAGAGACTCTCATTTTGTAGCTCACCACGAGATGCACCTTCGGCCCAGATAGTTTCGAGCTCGGCCTCCCCCTCCTCCCTAAAACGTGCGCGAACGCGACCCATACACGGCCAAAATTTGGCGACCACGCTGCTCCAAAACCCATCATCTCCGTATAGATTTACTCGTCTCTCCTAGATCTACAACATTGTAGTTGACGCTTTCTTGAATCAAGGCATAGATTTGAAGAAATTAAGGCGAGAAGAATGGAGCATTTCTGGCCTTCGGTTTCATTAGAGACGGCTAGGGTTTTAAACCCTAAATTTTTTTATTTTATTTTTGTGAAGAGAATGGCCCTATTTATAGAAGTTTGAACGACACTAATCATTCGGCTTTTCCAAACTCCGATTTACGCGCGGTAACCGGCGTTTCTAGGATTTATCCCGCGTTCCGGACACAATGGAACAGGTTTTGGGAGCTAATTCGGTCATCTGTGCGAGTTATGGCAATAAACGATCAATTTAAATTTAAACAGATTAAACGATTTTCTAGGCGTTTTAGCTTGCACCGGACAAATGGTAAATCCAATTGACATGAAATTTGAAGCCATATAATAATATCACATTACGGATCCGATGAAACTGGTTTCGTCGAAATCCGAGACTTTTTGAAAAATGACTATTTTAACTCGCTAATTTAATATTAAAACAATTTCGATGCGTTTCGAGCTGCCACGGTCAAACGACAACTCCGATTGCTACGAAAATTGAAATCAGATAATAACAAACTATTACGGATCCAATGGAACTAGTTTCGCCCAATTCTGAGACTGTTCGAAAATTGGCTATTTTCACTAGTCGAATAAATATTAAAATATTCAATTTTCACAAATAAACTCTTAATTCGATTTTTAAAAGTTCTAAAATATCATTCTAACTTCAATATGATAAAATAAATTTTTACAAATCATTTTAATCATATTTAACCCTATTTTAAATTATTTCTGTATTTTCACATATTAAATTATCGATTTAATTATCCAATTAAATCTAATTATTCGAAATAAAATTTATTCAACTTATAAATTTCACTTATTAATATTTAAAATTAATTAAATATATATAATTTTTAATTGACAGAAATTCTGGGTCGTTACACCCCCGAAGTAACTCCCTTCCTACTCGAGAATTACGCGAGTCGACGCAACCTACGCCCTCACTAACACGCTCATGCCACTGTGCACGTGCATGGTGGCTCGCCGCTCCTCCGGTGGCTCACGACAACGTCCACAAACCCTAAATCACCCCTAGCATCGAAAACAAAAATCAGATTCTAATTTCAAGTTGAAAACAAAAAATAACGACCTGAAGCTCGAACATGGCAACAACTACCCACTGTCAAAACCTTCGTGTGGCCACCATACATCACCGGAGGTGATGAAACTTCACCAGAACCTCGATCGCACCCCTCCCTAACTCCACCTGAAATCGCATTCAACTCGATCTCTCCATGATGCCGAAATCAATTGTTTTACAGAGCATTGAAAATGTAAGCAGTAAACCCTATCTTCAATCCAAACCCAAACTCCTTGCATTCGAAAATTATTTCGACATTTTTCTTAAATCAAATGGTTTACTAACTTGCTTCCTATCGATTTACAGAGATTAAAATTAACTTGATCATCCAATTTTGACGAAAACCCATTTTTGTTTCATTTCAAACCTGCTCTTAATACCCTTGCATAAAAATCATAATTTTTATGTTAAAAATCATAATTAGATGTATGGAATCTAAATATGCTACTGAATTCACAAATTTAAACATTTGAATTTTGGTCCTTTATTTCTTTTTACCTGTAAGTTGAAATATAGTATTGATAACATACTGTTTAAACTTTACAGCATGTTTGCAGGCTTTTGTTTAAGCTAAACAAACTTGAATTAGCTCAATACCAAGTTCAAACAGTTATATGAATACGTATTTTAAATTTCTTGGCTTAACTTTGATCAGATTTCAGAAATCATGAAGAGCTGCTACCTGTACTATTCAAACAACAGGAAATACCCAAGGCCAGTTTTCCAAACAAATATCATAGCACTTTCCATTCATAAACTAAAAATACAAATTTAGATTTAAAATAGGTAAGTTTACTCACCTAAAACTGTTGAACAGAAAGCAATGTTGAAGAAGACACTGCAGAAAGACCCTAAACTCTTTTTTTTTCTTTTCTCTGCTTTGAGTTAATATATGTTTGCAAAGCAATTTAAATGTTTTTCTTCTCAGGTTTGCTTTTAGTTTAGTTCTGCTTTATAAACGAGCATGGAAGTTCATAGGTGGATATATATAGATTGAAGCTACTTAACAATAGGTTGTATCTAGACAGAGTGTATTTGTATTGTCATTTTCTTTAATTGGCTAAGTGATAATACCCTGCAGTATGAAAGGATATAGGGATTTCGGCTACATGTACTTGTTAAACAAGAAGTTATGCTATTAAATGTTTATGCTTTTAATTATGATAACAAGTATTAAATGTTTGTTGATACTTACTTATGTATGGTACAAAGATATTTATTATTTCGGCCAGCATACTTTGCAAGATACAGATTTTTTTGTTTTTATTATATTTGAAGTAAAACTTGTTTTATATTGAAGTGAAACTTTGTTTTCTCATGCATAAAACTGTATACAGCACATATATGTTTAGTACAGAAATATGTTATAAGTTACCCCTTTAACTTATGTATTTAACATGTTCACATGATATTTAAAAGTTCTATGTTGTACAAATAAAATTTACAGGTTATTGTTTTGACTTCATTGATTGTAATTTATTTGCACATTAAATTTCCAAGCATTTGATTCATAATATTTCATATGTAAATTTTATATTCCTAGTTATAACTTATATTCGTATATTTATATTGTTAGTTATATTTTCTATTTTATAATTATGGTTTATACTTATGTTTATAATTATGATTCATACTTGTTTTGGATGTTTATGTTTATAATCAATTATATTGTTTTAAACTTATGTGTTAGATTTCCATGTTTATGTTTAATATTTCTATGTTTATTTATTTTTAAACTTATCATTTTAAAAACTAAAGTTGTATTCATATAAATTATCAAATAATAAAATATTGAATCTTTGATTTGATTTTATTGAATAAGACAGATTTTGTTTTAATGGTTTTGAAGCATTCTATTTTAAATTTTCAAATCAAAACTTTCTTTTATAAAACATATAACTATTAAATATCCAAGATCTCATCAATTTAAACATTGACAAGCTTATATTTAATTCAAATTAGATTAAGTATTTATTAAATATGCTGTCAAAAATTCCGGGTTGTTACATTCCTCCCCCCTTAAAAGAATTTCGTCCCCGAAATTTAAAACAATAGTTAATTCAAAAGCTTTTATATTAACCATCCAAACATACATATCATTCATATAATAGCAAACAATCAAACATTCTATTCTAACAAACATCACTAGCTATCCGAACATAAATCCGGATAAGCATTCCTAAAACTATCGAGAGTTTCCCAGGTACAGTTTCTGGGATCCTCACTCCATTGCACCTTGACGAGTTTCACCACTTTGTTCCTGAGTTGCTTCTCATCTCGGTCCACAATCTGAACTGGATTTCTGACCACAGTTAAATTTGATTCAACTTCCAAATTCCTGAATTACTAGTTTAACAACTAATGAGGAATCATGAACAAATTTCCTTAGATGAGATATATGGAATACACAATGAATTCCAGACATCCGTTCTAGCATTTCAATTCTAAAAACTATAGTAATAACTCTTTCCAAATTTTATTGACTTCTTTATAGAATTTCAATATCCATTCAATAAAGCCCGTATGATGTACATATACCATTCGTATGCAATATTAAATTCGATCGCTCGCTCGATCACACAATCTCACTTCCGAACTAGTATCGTCCACCCGACTTCCTAGTACGGACACAGAACTGGTTTCTCGATCAGAACTGTCATTCTCCTTGCATAGTCACAATTATGACAGAGAATTTTCAGAATCAATCAGGATCCATATCCATGGTTCATCGTCGAAAATCGAGTGAAAAATCCCAACTCGGATCGATTTAACTATCTCGAAATTCTGTGCTCGAATCTGGATCAAATTGTTATGCGAATAAAATAATATACGTTCATCCTACGTATTTATATCCATTGATTTTCAATCACATCAATTTTCTTTTATTCACATTATTCTGATTTCTATCCACTTGGAAAAAATTTCTCAATATCAAATTTTATTTAAGAATTTCACCGCTCGTTACTTAAATTTAACATAAACATTATATATACTCTTATATTATTACTCTACCATTTTAGCCTTAATCTTCTTATTCTACTTATTTCCAATTTGAATTTCTAATTCCATGTGAATTCAAATTTTCCTTAACTCTGAATATTAAATTTTATTGACCATCTTTCATTTAATACCGATTCCTATTATTATTTTTAAATTGGTTTCATCCACTAATTTACCTTAAATTTTCAATTGAAATTGTTTTGTTGCTAAAATTCTTAAATTAAACTTTTTTTTTCTTCTTTCCAAAGTTTTGAAAAGTTTTGGCAGAGTCTCCATTACATATTTTCATAAGCACATATGTAAGGTTTCAATCCTCAACACAATTAATTTTCAATCAATTCTCAAACCATTCCCTTTTAATTTAAAGGAATTTACAACTTACTTGCTTATATAATCCATTTAAGCAATACAAACTCATATTCAAAATCGTCCTATTTTGCTTCCAATAATTCATAGAATTTTATCTAATTCTCATTTACTTCAAACAATATCATTGTGAATAAATGATTACTTAAGCTTTATAACAAATCTTAAATTGATTTCAACTCAATTTACACTTGAGTCCATCTCATTTAATTTATTCACAATCCTTTCATTTCAATCAGGTTTGATTTCAAACCATTTTATTAAACTCGACACCCAATGTTTTAAATAATCATCTCACAATTTACTCAAGTAATTTATTTTCTCCAAACTCTTCCACCCACAACTTAGGTTTATTCTATTTCACCAATTTTTCATTTAAATCTTTGATTTGATTTTCCTTTAATCAAATCCCAACTATTTACTAATTAGTTTATTCTTTTATCCATTCTTAAATTTTTAATTTACATTAACAATTCATTATTACATTTATTTATAAAAAGGTCATTCAGTTTATTCTTGAATTGAATTTGTTTACACCTCACACCAATTCTATTCTAATTCAATTCAATACTTACTTTGGTTTACATTTACTTATTTACATAAGAATTTTTTTTCATTCAATTTTATCTATAACTCGACTGAGTTCATTTAAATTCAATTTTAAATTTATTTCTCAATATATGAGCTCAAAACTTATTTGTTTACTTTTAAATTTTATATTACTCATTTGGGTCATTTCACCTTATAATCACAATTTCAGATTATTTATATATATAACACTTAGCATCTTAAGGTATAAATTTCCACCTCACAATTACAATCATTTTACCTTCCAACTTTATAGCCAATTAAGTTCATTTGGAACTGCAATTCCATTTAACTTATCTCAGGTTAAGCCCCAATATGTTTCCCTATTTTCATTTACTTAAGTTAAATTAATTCCAGGATTAAAATTCTCGATTTCATCTTATTAATATCAACTTTACTTTATAAATCCAATAGTTGATTTATTCAAACCTTTCACATTATTAATTAGAATTCTTAGAATTCAAATGTCTGGTTTTCATTTCCAAAACCATTTTGAAAGGATAACTACACTTACCCACTTGGTATATCAAATCAAAATTTTCAAATTCTAAACACTTGTTTTCACCAAAACAAAGTTTCTCTATTTTGAAAATCTCTAAAACAACTTCTATACCCAACAAGCCTAAACAATATCACGGTCAACTATCCTGGCAGCAATCCATCACTTTAGAAACTCGAAAATGAATACTGATGATGTGGCCATCACCATCAGGATTATTTTCCAGCGACTGAAGTGAGTTCAGTGCTTCCATACTTCCACAAATTTTCCTAAAATAATTTCCATTCATCAATATCTTCCAAAACAATATTCCAATATTGCCTTCAAATCTTTGGAAAAACAGTTTAAACATTCCCAAGATTTTTAAATTCCCAAATTCCTTTGTTTAAATTTATTTAAACATCTTCCAAATTTTCGGGACGTAAATTTTGGTTTAATCAAATTTAAGTTATATTCCTTTTTATTTAAAATCATTCTTAAATAATTTTATTTGGTTATAAACCACTCACATTTAAATTTTTATTTGATTGTACTATTAACAATCAAACATCCAAGTATATATAGTTATTTCAGAAAAATATTTCTTTTATATCAAAATATAACTTTTGGGTAAAATTATTTCTTTTACCCTACTTTAAAAACAATACTGTGTCGGTCTACCTTGTTTAAGAGTTTAGAAATCCCTATCGATGAAATGGCGTCCCACACATCGACCAGAATTCATAAACACTCAACAGATAAGTCACTTCAATATAAAAACAATTTTATATTCACTAACAAATACACGCTCATATCTATTAATACACTCAAACTCATTTTAGATTTCTACTGACTCTATTTTATGAGTAATTTCTACCAGAGCCAAGGTTATCACCAACCTATGCTCTGATACCACCTGTGACGACCCACCCTTCTACTACCAGAAAGACGTATCATCATTAAGAAAGAAAGGGATAGAAAATAGAAAAGAAAGAGAAAGAAAGAACAACAACATCAGAATCTCACAGCGGAACGGAATAAAATATAATATATCACATAAATAATACATAGTTTTACATATATCAGGGTTATACAATATCAATACATATGACAGTCATATACATACATCTATCACTATATATATCAGAGGTACAGTCCATATCAACTAACACAGCGGAACTACATAAATAGCTATATACGTCAGGAAACTCCTTCTCCAAGTTCCTCCAGAAATCAAAGTCCATAACCTATCACTTGGCTACTCATAAAAATTTGAGTACCCAAGAGTTTATGAAAAACAAAATATAAACTCCGGGTCAGCCATGGGTCTGGTATGAGTAAACGGTTTAAGGTTGTTTAACTTTGAAAAACATTTGAAAATAAAGGTATCACGTAAGACTCCCCACAAATAAATACGGGTAAGTTTTTACCCTACGCTAACCAAAACATTTCATAGGAAATCCAGTGATATTATAATAGTGTCTAGGATTTTCAAGTAAATAGAAAATAGCCGAAATTGTTACATGATTAAATTCCAGCTACTAGCCACCAAAGTGGGTAATACAAATCAAAACCGTAGGGTCTCGTAGGGAAAATTTCCAACAATGACAGGGCTACTGGGGTACCGCCCGTCACAGTACGGGGCCTAGATCACCGTACCGAGGATCTCTCCCAACCCCCTGCAACACAAGGCCGGAACCATTCCTTACTGAACAGTCCCGAACAAGATAAACCCCGCGGTTGTAGCTAGCAACCGCCCACACGGCCGAAATAAAAAGGGACATCTAGACAGGGGAAATATCTTGTCCTGCTTGGGCATGACCCACCTAACCTTGCTACATCTCCCCTGTTTTAGCCATTCCCGGTTGATGAGGCTTGAGGCTGCGATTACCTTTATTGAACAATATTCTTAGAATGGTCATCATCCGCCTGACGATGTGCTGAAAGCATTCAATCCATACAAGTTCGTTCCGGGTTCGAACGAAACCAAAGGCATTATCTCGTCACACTCATTTTGGAATCATCCTCAGAGTCAACGACGATAAACCTTGCATTCTGAAAGCACCATCTCGATCTTCATTTCAGGATTCACGACCTAACGTTTAAGTTGGATCGATGTGGTTTTCGGAGAATCAAATTTGATTCTTCTGATCCCGGTCTCATCGAAATCCAACCGCCATTTCAAGGGTCAAGTTGTCTATTTAACTTAAACAGTTTAAATTTAAGTTATAATTCAAACAACATTTATCATAGATAAACATATACAGTCATCAAAGATATATCACAGCATATCAGAGAGCATCACAGAATATCATCACATAAATACCACAATCAGATATTCAACACACAATCCATAAGCAGTCATCTGAAATTAAATGTAAATTAAGTATAACAGAGTTAATCGCTTAACCCTGTTTTATTGATTAACAGTTTATTACTTATTTCCGTTCAAACTATTTGAATCAATAGATCATTCATAATTAATTTCTAATCTTAATTATTAATTAACTTATTTTATTTCACACTACTTAATTAATCAATTCTTAATTAAACTATTTAACTTTAATTACTATTCTTTAATCATTAATTACTACCTTAATGGTTATTTAATAACTTGAATACTTATTTGTTAACTTCAATTTACTTAACTAACCATTTATTTATCCTTAATTCTTAAGTAAATTACTTAATTAATTATAAATTCACATCTAGTTTATTTGATTAACCAACTATTAACTTGAGCAGTAATTATAATCTTAAAATTACTTAAAATCTACCATTAATTATAATTTAAAAGTGATTAAGATGATGATTATTTAATTTAATTAACATTTTAACGGTTTCTTTAAGTTCGAAGTTCCATTATATTACTAACTATAACTCAGACATTAATTAACTTTATGCTCAATTAAATTGATCACTGAATTACATTAATAATTAAGAGCTTAACCCTAAGTATGGACCAAAATAATTAGCTTGCATATAAGTTTTGAGACCTTGAACCTGTTAAACATTTTTTTTTAAACAGTGTTTTACAGTTGTTAAAACTGTTTACTTAGCTTACTTAAAGAAAAAGAAACTGCAGCTACCAAACCCTGCGCACTACCCTGGGAAACTTGCGAAATGCCTCGAGTTCTCAACCAATTCACCCGAGCACTTCCCTGAACCCCATCTTCTTCTCTTTTTAAAATTTGTTTAAGTTATAAACTGTTAAATTTAAAAGCCATAAACACGAGACGCCTGTGCTATAACTCGAGACCAAGTCTTCATCCCCGAGTCTTCCCTCGCGTCAAAACCCAGGAACCCCCGAAGTAAGTCCCTTCCTACTCGAGAATTACGCGAGTCGACGCAACCTACTCCCTCACTGACACGCTCATGCCACCGTGCACGTGCACGGTGGCTCGCCACTCCTCCGGTGGCTCGCGACAACGTACACAAACCCTAAATCACCCCTAGCATCGAAAACAAAACTTAGATTCTAATTTCAAGGTGAAAACAAAAAAAAATGACCTGAAGCTCGAACATGGCAACAACCACCCACTGTCAAAACCTTCATGCGGCCGCCATACATCACCGGAGGTGATGAAACTTCACCAGAACCTCGATCACACCCCTCCCTAACTCCACCTGAAATCGCATTCAACTCGGTCTCTCCATGATGTCGAAATCAATTGTTTTACAGAGCATTGAAAATGTAAGCAGTAAACCCTATCTTCAATCCAAACCCAAACTCCTTGCATTCGAAAATTATTTCGACATTTTTCTTAAATAAAATGGTTTACTAACTTGCTTCCCATCGATTTATAGAGATTAAAATTAACTTGATCATCCAATTTTGACGAAAACCCATTTTTGTTTCATTTCAAAACTGCTCTTAATACCCTTGCATAAAAATCATAATTTTTATGTTAAAAATCATAATTAGGTGTATGGAATCTAAATATGCTACTTAATTCACAAATTTAAACATTTGAATTTTGGTCCTTGATTTCTTTTTACCTGTATGTTGAAATACAGCATTGATAACATACTGTTTAAACTTTACAGCATGATTGCAGGCTTTTGTTTAAGCTAAACAAACTTGAATTAGCTTAATACCAAGTTCAAACAGTTATATGAATACGTATTTTAAATTTCTTAGCTTAACTTTGATCAGATTTCAGAAATCATGAAGAACTGCTACCTGTACTATTCAAACAACAGGAAATACCCAAGGACGGTTATCCAAACAAATATCAAAGCACTTTCCATTCATAAACTAAAAATACAAATTTAGATTTAAAATAGGTAAGTTTACTCACCTAAAACTGTTGAACAGAAAGCAATGTTGAAGAAGACACTGCAAAAAGACCCTGAATTCTTTTTTTTTCTTTTCTCTGCTTTGAGTTAATATATGTTTGCAAAGCAATTTAAATGTTTTTCTTCTCAGGTTTGCTTTTAGTTTAGTTCTGCTTTATAAACGAGCATGGACGTTCATAGGTGGATATATATATATAGATTGAAGCTACTTAACAATAGGTTGTATCTAGATAGAGTGTATTTGTATTGTCATTTTCTTTAATTGGCTAAGTGATAATACCCTGCAGTATGAAAGGATATTGGGATTTCGGCTACATGTACTTGTTAAACAAGAAGTTATGCTATTAAATGTTTATGCTTTTAATTATGATAACAAGTATTAAATGTTTGTTGATACTTACTTATGTATGGTACAAAGATATTTATTATTTCGGCCAGCATACTTTGCAAGATACAGATTTTTTTGTTTTTATTATATTTGAAGTAAAAATTGTTTTATATTGAAGTGAAACTTTGTTTTCTCATGCATAAAACTGTGTACAGCACATATATGTTTAGTACAGAAATATGTTATAAGTTACCCCTTTAACTTATGCATTTAACATGTTCACATGATATTTAAAAGTTCTATGTTGTACAAATAAAATTTACAGGTTATTGTTTTGACTTCATTGATTGTAATTTATTTGCACTTAGATTTCCAAGCATTTGATTCATAATATTTCATATGTAAATTTTATATTCCTAGTTATAACTTATATTCGTATATTTATATTGTTAGTTATATTTTCTATTTTATAATTATGGTTTATACTTATGTTTTTAATTATGATTCATACTTGTTTTGGATGTTTATGTTTATAATCAATTATATTGTTTTAAACTTATGTGTTAGATTTCCATGTTTATGTTTAATATTTCTATGTTTGTTTATTTTTAAACTTATCATTTTAAAAACTAAAGTTGTATTCATATAAATTATCAAATAATAAAATATTGAATCTTTGATTTGATTTTATTGAATAAGACAGATTTTGCTTTAATGGTTTTGAAGCATTCTATTTTAAATTTTCAAATCAAAAATTTCTTTTATAAAACATATAACTATTAAATATCCAAGATCTCATCAATTTAAACATTGACAAGCTTATATTTAATTCAAATTAGATTAAGTATTTATTAAATATGCTGTCAAAAATTCCGGGTTGTTACATTTTATTTAGCTTATATTTCATTTTCTTGTTTATTTATATTTTATAATTTAACTAAAAACATTTAAATTATGTCTTTAAGTTTTACTTAAATCTAATATTTATATTTTATATTGACAGAATTAGATTTTAAACTCTAAACATTATCATTCACACCACTATATATGTTAAGAAGACAAGGTATTGTAATTCAATCATATAAGATAAATTTTATTTTAATTGAATTACATAAGAAAATTTTTATTGTAAATATTATCAAAAGATTTTATTTTGAATTCCCAAAGTCTAATTCCCTTTTAAAAATACAATTTAAATAAATAAATTGGCAGTATTTTCAAATTAAAATCATTTTCATATGGTCAATTTACATTTTATTTAGTTTAGATTAAATATCTATTAAAATAACCGGGGTCAAAATCCAGGGTCGTTACATTCCTCCCCTATTAAAAGAATTTCGTCCCCGAAATTTAAAATAAAGATAATCTTAAAGCTGTTATGCCAATCATAAATATCATTTACATATTAACAAACAACTAATTAAACAGTCTATTCTAACAACCAACACTAACTATCTGAACACGAATCCGGATAGTTTTCCTAAAATCATCCAGAGTTGTCTCTCGATGATCAACAATCCGAATCGGATTCCTGACCACAGTCAAATTCGACTTAACTTCTAAATTCCTGAATTACTGGATTAACAACAATGATGAATCATGAACAAATTTCCAAGATGGAATATGCGGAATACACAATAAATTCCAGATATCCACTATGGCCATTCAATTCTGAAATCTACTGTAACATTCCTGAAATTTTAGCCAAGTTAATTTGGAAATTAAATTAATTTTTGAAAATAAATTGTGAATTTATTAGAAAATTTTCTAGGATAAATAAATAATTTTGATTTTAAATAGTAATTTATATTAAGAAATTTAAGGATAAGTGATTTATAAAATAAATATTGAATTTCAAAATATAATGTATTAAAAATAAAAATAGAATTTAAAATCTTGAGATTAATAAAATGATAGTGATAGTTGTTTTCTAAAATATTAATTTTATTTGGAAGATATAATAAATTTCAGAAAAGGATTTATTTTTAGGATTTAATTCTCTTATCTAAACAAATGTGACCTTTGTTAATATGAAATCAAAAATTTTACATTCTTCTTTTCTTTTAAAGGTTGTACAAAATAAATAAATAAATAAATGTATGAATGAAAATTGTAAAAATATATAAGTATATGAACATTATGAAAAAAAAATTAAGTGTAAGCAATAATTGAAATAAAATTTTGTTTTGAAAATATAAATATAAAAATAAAATAAAAAAATCTTTTGTCTTTGAAAATTTTAAATGTGAATATATACATAAGGAAGTATACATGCACATGAGAGATGGAGTGTAAGAGTTAACAAAATCAAAAGGTTATAATGATTTTATACAAATGGCATTCACCATATCTAATAAAATATAATAATAAGATTAAAAAATTACAAAACTCTTCATTTTCCTATGCACAATCATAAAATAACTCAGCAAATCTGAAAAGTTTAGTAATCAAAAATCTCAAACTACAACAATACAAATGTAGGAGAAAGATAGAAACTGAAAACCAGGAAAATGAAGATCAAGCTTAAAAGAAAAAAAAAACAAAGCCTTGAAACAAATTCTGGGAATCAACTAGGAATTCAACTCAAACAACAATCAAGCAAGGATCAATTCAAATATAAAGCATGCAAGTTCAGGCAAGGTCGGATCTGAAACAAAGTTTAAAACAAATTCAAACTGAAGTACAAAAGATCAAATCTGGGAATCAAATGCAATTCTCTGGGAATAATAAAAGGCAAGTGAATTTCATTCTGTTTAAAATTTGAATTTGAGATTAGTAATCAGTATTAAAACAAAGTTTTAAACAAAATTTGTTTAACAAGTTGCAGGGAAAACAAACTAGAGAGGAATTAAAATCTGGAAATTAAAACCAGGGAAGTTAGAGCAAAAGAAAACAAGTGCAGTTTCTATGGAATTAAATAAAAGTAAGTAAATTTTCTTAAAAAAGATTCAAATTTGATGTTGTTAATCAGTGATAAAACAATTGAAAACAAAATCAAAAGCAGATTAACAAGTAAAGCAAAGGGGCAGTTTCCAGTGGAAAGCAAATCAAAATCAGAATATGGAAAAAAAAATCAAAAGCCTGTAATTCAAACTGCTCTCTGTTCTTGTCTCTGCTGCAACTCCTAGGTGAGCAATCCTTCACCCTCTTTTATCTGATGCATATATAAAACTCTGATGTTAGTTGCTTCTTTGTTTTCATGTCTGTGAGCAAACACACTCGAACCCATTCATATGCTTTGATATTTGAGTTGATGCTTGAAATATGTGTTTAGTTGATGACCATGTCAGTATGTTTGCCTGTCTGTGAATTTGCTTGTGCATGCTTGTTTTTCATCTGAAAATATCTCTGTCTTAGTTTCCAGCCTCAAGTTTATGTCAAAATTCATTGGCTTTTGAATTAAATCACTGTTAGGTTCTAGAATGTAAATAAAATTTGTTGTTAATTGGTAAAGTAAGTTTAAAAATTTATTTAAGATGAAATAAAATTTGAGACCTCACTGGAAAACTAAGATTATTTAGAATCCATTACCACCTGATTTGGTATTAACTAGAATTTGTAGTATAAACAAACTTTGTTGTTTAGAATGAAGTGTTAGCTATAAATCTAAAATTTAACTATATTAAACTCTGTAGTCCCTGGAAAACATGTATAACAGTAGATATTTTCTAGAAGTAAGTATATCAAACTTTTAAAAACATTTAAAACAGTTTGTAACAGGATGCATGATTGAATTCATGGATTTTGGAAACTAATATTTTAGTTTTAAATAAACTGTTAAGGGAAAGGCAGTTTTGTTTTAAACAGAAAATGGAAATTTTGAAATAATCTGTTAAGCCAGTGGATCTTAGGTGTTTAGATGCTTCTTGTTAGTGGTGTTTTGATGTGAGGAACAAGGAGATGTCGGTGATGGATGATCAGTGTGAGAGAGAGGAGTTGGTCAGGGTGACAGTGTATGTGTACATTTCAAATTGAAGTTCTGGTAAACTTCAGGTGTGCAGGGTATTTTGACCCGGGGATTGCTCGGGTATTTTTTGTATTTGACTCGGAGTCGATGGGATGAGAACTCAAAGTAATATTATAAGTTGCTCGGGTAGTTGGCTACAGGCATATCAGAGAGTATCTACAGTTTTGTTTTTTTTATGGAATTCATATTTAAGTTGGAACTGAATTTAAGTATGAATTGGAATTGAATTCAAATGGAGTTCTGAGTTCAAAGTTTTAAAGATGAAATTTTTAAATTTAAACAAAGTTTTAATTTCTGTTTAAATCAAAATTAAACTGTTTCAGGTTTTAAACCTGAAAGATGTTTTGTAGTTTTTAATGTTTTAATGAAACTCATATTTTAAGTTGTAATTTGATTTAAATGCAAGTTAAATCTGAATTCAAATAGAGTTTGGAATTCAAAGTTTTCAAAAGTGAAATATGTTAAATTTAAACAAGTTTTAAATTTGGTTCTAAATCAATATTAAAACAGTTGCAGGTTTTTGAACCTGTAATTTTGCAGTTTGAAGTATTAAATAAAATTCACATTTTAAAGGTTTTAAATTAAATCAAATGTAAGATTTAACTGAATTCAAATGAATTTTGAGTTCAAAGTTTTTAATTCTGTTTTAATCTAGATTTAAAACAGTTTTCAGATTTAAGTCTGAGAAGTTTTGCAGTTTTAAATTATTGAATAAATTCATGTTTTAAAGTTAAAACTTGATTCAGGTAATACTTGAATCTGAATTCAAATGCGGTTTTGAGTTCAAACGTTTTTGAAAATGAAATCTTAAATTTAACAAGTTTTAAATTCTATTTTTAAATCAAGATTTAAGAACAAAACAGTTTCAGGTTTTTAATCCTGTAGTTTTACAGTTTGAAATAAATTCATATTTTTTTTTTGCAACTTGATTCAAGTAAAACTTGAATCTGAATTTAAATGTAGTTTTGAATTCAAGTTTATTTAAAAAAAAAAATGGTAATCAAATTCATAAAGTATAAGTTGAAATTATATAATTTGCTTAAATGAAATGAAAAAAAATGAATTTGGTTTAATATTCTTACAAACCTCTTTTATAAAATGAATATTTCTTTAACTTATGAGATAAAAGGTTTTTGAATTGTTTTTAAAACTTTGTTTAAGTTAAATTCGTGTTCATTTTAAATCCTAAATCTAAAATGGAATTTAAATTAAAATTTGAAAGCAAATTGTTTTTAAATGCTTTATTTAAGTAAGAGATGTTTAATCTTAAATAAATAGAATTTAATGATTTGATTTCATTAAATGATTAAGTCAATTAATCAAGTAATTAATAAAAAAAATCAAAATGAAAATAATAATCACTTAGTGAAAGAAATTAAGAGAAGATAATTAAAGGTTAGGAATTGATTAATCAAATATTTGAGGTTAATTACTTTAAAGTAAAATTAATTAATGTGGTTAATTAATTAAGATAATTGAATCAAGAATAATAAATTAAGGTTAATAAACTTAAAATGATTAACAAATCATAATTAATTAGGGAATAGTTAATTGTTGAAATTAATTAAGGAATAGTTAATTTTTGAAATTAATTAAGGAATAATAAATCTATTTATTAAGGACAATTAATTTTAACTAAGATTTAATTAATCAATAATTAAAAGTTTATTATTTAAAGTAATTAATTGAGGAATAGGTAATTAAGATTAATTAATTACAATTAAAGGATAATTAATTAAGATAATTAATTTAATAAATGATTAATAAATGAAGATGGTTAAGACTTAATTAATTATAGTTAATGATAATTAATCATTTAAAGGTTTCAAATAGAGGTAATTATGTGGGGAATAAATTTATAACCACACGGTTTATTCATCTTAATTAAAGATGTTTGATTGTTAATGAATGTTCTGTGATGGATTGATATATTTGATATGTGATATGATGCTATGTGATGTTTTGTGCTAAGCTGTCATATCTGTGATATATATATATTGTTATGCATACCCTTTGACCTGTAAAACGACATTTGAGTTTCGATGCGACAGGGAGTCGGATTCCATTTGGTTATCCGAATCCCACATCGAATTGTAATGATTTAATCTGTGCTGATTGATGATGTTGCACTTCTATTGTGTAAAACCCCCCGACCACACTTATACACACACTAATATGGGTTGCACGTGGAGATTTGTTAAGTCACAGATTTTTGAGATTGTTTTTAAAAATTTGATTTTTGAATCCAAATTAGTTTTGGAATTGGAATTGAAGCTTTTGAAAATGAGTTTTTGAAAATGATAGTTATTTTAAAAAACTTAATCTAATCTTGGAATTTAAATGAATTAATTTAAATTTGAATTCAATGTTTGAAATTGAATTCGATGATTTGGGATCTAGGGTTAAAAAGGTTATTCAACTTATAAATGGGTTTATATGGGTTTTTAAAACCATTTTTAAAGGTGATGTTTTGAAATTTTAGTTTAACCCAAGATTTAATTGGGTTAATCCAATTGAAATGGGAATTGTTTTAAAATCTATGAATAGATCTTTGTGAAACTGGGTGAAACTTTGTGAAATAAATCTTTTTGTTTAAAGATTTAAAAATGGTAATTTGTTTAACCATTTGAAAGAAAAGTTTTGGATTTTTATAAGTTGTGACTTAACTAAAATCCCATATCCATATGTTTAAAATATGGCGCTTACTATTCGGTTTAGCCGGGAGAGGACCTTGTGTCATAGAACCCATTCCGAATAGTGATACGACGTTATGGATAGCAATTGAAGACCGGTGGTGAAGACCGGGTATTTGTGAGAACGATAGGATAACCTATCGATTGTCTCTGCACCGAGTAGCTACGGTATAGAGATTCCCTTAGTGATGGGAAGTCCGATCGGGATTGTGGATACCCGGATTTGCAAGGGCTTCTTCGGAAGTGCCTTCGGTTCTGTTCGAACCCGGAACAGACTTGTATGGTTGTATGTCCGACATTACACTTTGAGATGTTATCTGATTTCTATCAAATACATTTCTGCTTGGTGGCGGAGAATTTATTCTCTTAGCTTAACACCCTTCTCTGAGACATACGAGCTCAGAGGTTATGTAATTGATATTTATCAGTGATATTCCCAATTTGGTAATGTGGCATGCTGAGTGCTGTTGTGTGATGATCATTGGTTGATCATTTGTGATATGATCATTTGTTTGATCAATTATCTTTGTGATCATTGCTTTGGTCATCTGTTGACCCAAAGCATGGCTTTGTTGCACAAAGCGTAGGTTTGTGGACGAGACTGCATCAGGACCTCACTCCTCGGAAATGGTCGAAACAGGAAAGATGCGGCAAGGTTATGAGGGTCGCTCCCTTTAGGGTGTGTCATTCCCTTCTGGTAAAGGGTGGTATCATGGTATGGAGCCCAGATACTTACCTATGTGGATACTGCAGATCTATTACTTTGTGATACTTTGTGGTTGTTGTTGCGAGCGCTCGGATAAAGGTCCCAAAGGACCGGGGGATGGCACATTCGTGTAGTAGTTACCTAGTTACAGAGGTAACCCGGCCTTGTGTTGGCAGAGATCTAACCGTAACGTTAGTTCTCGGGACGTCCCGCCAGAGGCGATCCCATGTGGCAGTAGGAAGTTCCTTAGCCTGACCATTTGTTGGAAATCCATTCATCCAATACGTGCCGTGTACGGTTTTAGTTGTATTACCTGCCATCTACTTATGGTGGCGCCCCACTGTTTAGATGGTAGCTATAGTAGGCATACGATACTGGTCGTATGTTGGCTAGGATTTATATTATACTTTCGAAATGGTTTTCCACACTTTGCACTTATAGTAATAATATCAAAGAATTTTCTCGTATTAAGCATATTTGACTATCATAAGGAGAAATCTCCTCCAATTCTGCGTTTGCATTGTGTGTGTGGCGGGAGGCCTTATGGTAGTTTCATTTTCCAAAAAGCATTGCGGATTTCAAATTTAAATTCTTTTGTTGTTTAAAAAGACCAAATGTTTTTGTTTGCTCATACCAGTCCCATGACTGACCTGGAGTTTATTGTTCCTTTCCTAAACTCTGGGTGCCCACTATTTCCCACACGGGCAGTCTAGAGTTGGGGTTTTCAAAAATCAATGGTAGGTGTAGATTCGACAGCTTTCAGCCTTAGGATTTGGCAATCGCATTTGGATTGAGTTGCTTCTCTTCATCTTGATTTGGAGTTCGAGCTATTTCTGGATTGGTGCTTTGGAGATGGAGATTACTGATACTGGAGTTCTTCCTTGAAGACCATATTGGAGCTTTGTTCCGCTGCTAGTGTTATCTTTTCTTTCCGCTGCTATTATCTTGTATCATACCTCTGATGTATGTTGATATCTATTGTATCATTCTGTTGTATCATTCATGTTGTATATTGATATATGCTATTCTTTTCTTCCGCTGTGTTATTTACTTAATGTGCTATAGGCTCCGGCGAACCAGGTTCGACGTTTGGATCTGCGGCATTTGAATACGAGTGTCGTATTCGGTGCCGATTTTCGAAGGTCGAGTCAGGATCGTTATATCTACAGTATTAATTCTTCCCAAATTTTATTGACCTCTTTGCAGAATTTCAATTTCTATTCAATCAAGCCCGTACGATATACATATACCATTCGTACGCAATATCAAATCCGATCGCTCGCTCGATCACACAATTTCACTTCCGAACTAGTATCGTCCACCCGACTTCCTAGTACGGACTCAGAACTGGTTTCTTGATCAGAAACTGTCATTCTCCTTGCATAGTCACAACTATGATAGAGAATTCCTAGAACCAATCAAAATCCAAATCCATGATTCGTCGTCGAAAATCGAGTGAAAAATCCTAACTCGGATCGATATATAACTATCTCGGAATTCTGTGCTGGAATCTGAATCAAATTGTTATGCGAATAAAATAATGTACGTACATCTTACGTATTTATACCCATTGATTATCAACCATATTAATTTTCTTTTATTCACATTATTCTGATTTCTATCCACTTGGAATAAATTTTTCCCAATATCAAATTTTATTTAAAAATTTCACCATTCATTTCTCAAGTTTAATATAAGCATTATATTTTCCCTTATATTATTACTCTACCACTATAGCCTTTATATCCTTCTTATATCTACTTATTTCCAATTTGAATTCCTAATTTCATGTGAATTCAAATTTATCTTTAACTCTGAATATTTAATTTTATCGGCTATCTTCCATTTATAACTGATTCCATCATTATTTTAAATTAGTTTCATCCACTAGTTTATTTCAATTTCCAATTTGAACTTGTTTTGTTGCTAAATTTTTTTTTGTATTTTTAACTTCCAAAATTTTGAAAAGTTTTAGCAGAGTTTCCACTACATATTTTCATAAGCACATATGTATAGTTTCAATCCTTATCACAATTACTTCCAACCAATTTTCAATTCATTCTCTTCAGTTTAAGTGATTTACAACTTACTTGTTTAGATATATAATCCATTTGAGCAAAACAAACTCATATTCATTCCAATTGGTTTCAAAGTCATACTATTTTGCTTCTAGTTATTCATAGAATTTTATCTAATCTCATTTACTCCAAATGACCCATTTTCTTATGCAATTTGACAATATCATTGCAAATAAACAATCACTTAAGCTTCATGACAAATCTTAAATTGATTCCAACTCAATTTACACTTGACTCCATCCCAATTAATTTATTCACAATTCTTTCATTGCATTTTCTTTCATTTCAAAAAGTTTGATTCCAAACCATTTTATTAAACTTGACAACCAATATTTTAAATCATCATTTCATAATTTACTTAATTCATTTATTTTCTTCAAACTGTTCCACCCAACAACTTAGGTTTATTCTATTCCATCAATTCCCATTCAAAGTTTTGATTCGATTTTCCTTTAATCAAATCCCAACTATTTACTAATTTACTTGATTAGTTTATTCCTTTATCCATTTTTAGTTTACATGAACAATTTATTACTGAGTTTATAATAAAGTCATTTAATTGATGCTTGCATTAGATTGTTTACACTCACACCAGTTCTATTTTAACCAAATTCAAGGCTTACTTATTTACCTAAGAATTTATTTCATTCAATATTATCTGCAACTCGATTGAATTCATTTGAATTCAATTTTATTCCAACTCAACTTCGGTTAAATTTAGCCATTTACCAATCTTTATATTTATTTCTCAATATATGAGTTCAAAACTTATTTGTTTACTTAAAAGTTTATATTACTCATTTGGGTCATTTCATCTTATAATCACAATTTCAGATTATTTATATATATATCACTTACTGTCTTAGGTATAAATTTCCACCTCACAATTACAATCATTTTACCTTCAAATTTTATATCCAATTAAGTCCATTTTGAACTTCAATTCCATTTGGCTTATCTCAGGTTAAACTCAAGTACATTTTCTTCACTTTCATTTACTTAAGTTAAATTTTAATTCTGGGATTACAATTCCCGATTTCTTCTTATTAATATCAACTTTACTTTGTAAGTTCAATAGTTGATTTATTCAAACATTTCACATTATTAAATAGAATTCTTAGAATTCAATTGCCCGGTTTTCATTTTCAAAACCATTTTGAAATGATAAGTACACATACCCACTTGGTATATCAAATCAAATTTCCAAATTCCAAACACTTGTTTTACCAAAACAAATTTCCCCTTGAAATTTTTAAAACAACTTGTATACCCAACAACTCCAAACAATATCATGTCCAACTATCCTGGTAGCAATCCATCACTTTAGAAACTCGAAAATGAATACTGATGATGTGGCCATCATCATCAGGATTATTTTCCAGCGACTGAAGTGAGTTCAATGCTTCCTTACTTCCACAAATTCTTTCCAAACAATTTCCACTCAATAATATTTTTCCCAAAACAATACTCCATTATTGCCTTTAAATCTTTGGAAAACATTTCAAACATTCCCAAGATTTTCAATTCCCAAATTCTTTTTGTTTAAATTCATTTAAACACCTTTCAAATTTCCGGGACTTAAATTCTGTTTTAATTAAATTTTAGTTGTTACCCTTTTTATTTAAGCCACACATAGATAATCTTATTTGGTTATAAACTACTCAAATTTAAATTTTTATTCAATTATAGTATTAACAACCAATCATCCAAACATATATAATAATTTCAGAAAAATATTTTTTTTTATCAAAATATAATTTTGGGTAAAATTATTTCATTTACCCTTCTTTTAAAAACAATACTGTGTCGGTAAATCTTGTTTAAGAGTTTAGGAATCCCTATCGATGAAATGGCGTTCCACACATCGACCAGAATCCATAAACACTCAACAGATAGATCAACACAATATAAAAAAAACAATTTTATATTCACTAACAAGTACACGCTCATATCTATTAATACACTCAAACTCATTTTAGAGTTCTGCAGACTCTATTCTATGAGTAATTCCTACCAGAGCCAAGGTTATCACCAACCTATACTCTGATACCAACTGTGACGACCCGCCCTTCTACTACCAGAAAGACGTATCATCATTAAGAAAGAAAGGGATAGAAATAGAGAAGAAAGAGAAAGAAAGAACAAAAATATCAGAATCTCACAGCGGAACGGAACAAAATATAATATATCACATAAATATTACATAGTTTTTACATATATCAGAGTTATACAATGTCAATACATATGTCAATCATACATACATCTATCACTACATACATCAGAGGTACAATATACATCAACTAGCACAGCGGAACTAGATAGATAACTACATACGTCTGGAAACTCCTGCTCCAAGCTCCTCCAGAAATCAAGGTCCGAAACCTATCACTTGGCTACTCATAAAATTTTTGGGTACCCAAGAGTTTATGAAAAACAAAATATAAACTCCGGGTCAGACATGGGTCTGGTATGAGTAAACGGTTTAAAGTTTTTTAATTTTGAAAACATTTGAAAATAAAGGTATCACGTAAGACTCCCCACAAATAAATACGGGTAAGTTTTTACCTTACGCTAACCAAAACGTTTTATAGGAAATCCAGTGATATTATAATAGTGTCTAGGGTTTTCAAGTAAATAGAAAATAGCCGAAATTGTTACATTCATTAAATTCCAGCTACTAGCTACAAAAGTGGGTAATACAAATCAAAACCGTAGGGTCTCGTAGGGAAAATGGATTTCCAACAATGGCAGGGCTACTGGGGTACCGCCCGTCACAGTGCGGGGCCTAGATCACCGTACCGAGGATCACTCCCGACCCCCTACAACACAAGGCCGGAACCTTTCCTTACTGAACAGTCCCGAACAAGATAAACCCCGCGGTTGTAGCTATCAACCGCCCACACAGCCGAAATAAAAAGGAACATCTAGACATGGGAAATATCTTGTCCTGCTTGGGCATGACCCACCTAACCTTGCTGCATCTCCCCTGTTTTATCCATTCCCGGATGATGAGGCTTGAGGCTGCGATTATCTTTATAGAACATATCACTTAGAATGCTCATCGTCCGCCTGACGATGTGCTGAAAGCATCCAATCCATACAAGTTCGTTCCGGGTTTGAACGAAACCGAAGGCATTATCTTGTCACACTCATTTTGGAATCACCCTCAGAGTCAACGACGATAACCCTTGCATTCTGAAAGCACCATCTCGATCTTCATTTGATAATTCAGGACCTATCGTTTAAATTGGATCGATGTGGTTTTCGGAGAATCAAATTTGATTCTTCCGATCCCGGTCTCATCGAAATCCAAACGCCATTTTAAGGGCTAAGTTGTCTAATTAACTTAAACAGTTTAAATAATTTAAATTTAATAGTTGAATTAACATAGCATTTATCACAGATAAAACATATACAAGCATCATAGGTATAAGATAACATATCACAGAGCATCACAGAATATCATTACATAAATATCACAAGCAGATATTCTACACATCAATCCATAAACAATTACTCTTAAATCTTATTTGTAATTAATTCAATTTTAGAATTAATTTAACCTGAGAGTTAATCACTTAACTCTATTTAATTAATCACTAATTAACAATTAATTACCTATTTTATTTCAAATTATCTAATTAACGATTTCTTAATCAACTATTAAATCTTAATTACATTTTATTTCACACTATTAATTAATTACTTCCTTACTCAAATTACTTATTTAACTGTTCCCTGATCATAAATTAATAACTTTAATATATTTTTTTATTAATAGAACTTAATCACCAAATTATTATCTGCTAATTCCTTAATTAATTACTTCTTAATTAAACTACTTGATTAATTGCCAATTAATCGTTCATAAATTAATTTAAGTTGTTAATTACTCATTTATTTCTTACAATCTATTACTAATTATTATGGAAAAGTAATTATTCTTACTTGCTTCCTAGAGCCAATTCGTTAAATTTTAATTACTCAATGTAGTTAACCCTTAAAAGTTCTCCTTAAATTTAAATCATTTATTTAATAACGAAAACTTAAAAGTTATTTAACCTTTATACTTAACCTAAATAATTTTCTAAATTAAAATAATTGAAGTGTTTAAGAAAAATCGTTAGGCTTTTGATTATAGTCATTAAAACTTGAACAATCTCTTAGCTTAACCCTTAAACATTTCTAAACTCAAAATTTACTCAACTTTACATCACTGCAAAACTACATTTTGACCCAACCCGAGGCTTCCCAGGCAAACCCGAGACCTCCCCTGTTTTACTCGAGAACGACTTCGAGTTAATCACGCAACAGCCCGAGCCTCTCCCCTGATCTCACGCAATCCCTGTTTCATTTCTACCTACATCTTCTTCCTCTCAGCTGTTAAACTTTTCTACTCCTACTTCCTCCCTTCTCCTACATTCTTAGATTAAAATTAAAGTTCACATATTTTACTTCAGAAACCAAAGGCAAAAACACTCACGCGACCAGGCAAATCACACGAGCGAACCCAATCTACTCGGAACCGAACCCACCCAAGCAACACTGACACGCCTACGCCACCGTGCACGTGCACGGTGGCTCGTCGCACCTCCGGCAACCCCCAATGCCACCCACAAACTCCAATTCATCCACACACTCCAATTCAAGAGCTAATTCGACACGAAAAATTCAAAGTCAAAAATAACCCCTCTGGATGAACTGTAACTCGAACAACAGAGGTGAAAACCCCTCTCCCTCCTAGCGCCGACCCCTGTTTGAGTCGCCATTTCTGCCACGTGTCGCCGACGTCGTCCCCTTTCATCCCTCCAAAGAACTCCAAGCTCGGTTACACATAGATGAAACACTCAACACCTTACTGCAGTGTTAAAAAAAACTGGTACAAAACCCTACATTGAATTCGTTTGTTTGATTCTTGAATTAGGAAAATTTTACAACATTTTTCCCGAACCCACAGGCATACAAACTTGCCTCAACTCAAATTTCAATAAATTTAAATGATTTATTTGAGAGAAATTGGTAAAAATTCGATTTTATTTCAGTCACAATCTGCTCTTTAAATCCCATACTAAAAATCACTGTTGTAGTTTTAAAAATCCTAAATTCCAGTATGTATTCAAGTTACAAACTTGGATTAGCTTTTACATAATTAAATTTATTAGTTTCTTGCTTGATTTCCTGTAAACACAGCCTAGAGTAAAATATTTTTCTTATCTTATTTTAATCTGTTTCCAAAATCTTGTTTAATGTTCTCAACATCTTGTTTGTTGAGAAAACAAGCTAACAAAGATTTAAATAAAAAAAAAATAACTTGAGTGTTGTAAACAAACTATGTGATCTGCATCCATCACAGAGAAGCAACAAAGCATATACCCAAATATTCACAGATTCCTACTCACCATCAAACTGATTCCATTCCATAAAATAAATGAATCAACTTTATTGAATTTAAATAAACTAAAAATTTAAATCTTGATGTTTACTCACCTGCACCTAATTCTTGAACAAAGAATAATTCGATATTGATTATCTAGAACTTGAAGGTGTCTTTAGCTCTTTCTTCTTTTTGTTTTCAGGTTTACTAATATATTTTCCTGAACGAACTAAAGATATGTGTATATATATACAAAAGAAACAGTAGGTGAACGAAGGGAGGTGCTTTCTGGTGTAGCTATTGTTTGTTCTGATATGGGCAGATTTTCCTGGCAGAAGTGTACAGGTTTGCATACATTTGAATTGACAAATTTGTTGGCCGAGAGGAAATCAAGTACAAGTTTTGTTCACCAAATAAGTTTACATACTTATGATGTTTTAGCTATACATAAATATTGTATGCAGATATATATA
The DNA here is from genome assembly GCA_030765085.1 of Allium cepa. Taxonomy (NCBI): domain Eukaryota; kingdom Viridiplantae; phylum Streptophyta; class Magnoliopsida; order Asparagales; family Amaryllidaceae; genus Allium; species Allium cepa. Next base: position 52,807,164 of record CM060935.1, on the reverse strand, counting down.
TTTGCAGGCAATTATTTGGCTTACAAATGAAGCCTTATTTTGTATGTAAGCACTTCCTTATTACTTTCAGTCAAATAGTTGATTCATATGTACTTCTGTCAGGTATTGATTTATGCAATGTTTTATATATATTTTTTCTCATACTTTGACTTTGGTGTTTAGAATAGAGACAAGTTGCATACTTATAAAAATGTTACTGTGTATTGTTATTTTTAGTTTGAATCTGCAGGCCAACATTTGGGTTTGTGCAGATAGAAATTAAATGCTTGTTGTATAATATGTTTACATAATTATCATTGTATTTCGGTTGTGTATACATATAGTTGTATGAAGATATGTACTATCTTGCAGGTCAAAGTTTGGCTTGTGAATGAAGACATCATGTAAAAGGTTGTTTGTTTGGAATTACTTCTAGCCTAATTAATTTATACTCACATGTATATTCAGATACTATTTTATACTCGCAGGTAGATGTTTGCCTTATGAATGAAAATATGTTGTACTATGTATAAAGATTTTTGTTTGAAAACATATACTTTCAGGCAGGCTTGTGAATGAAGATACTTAAAGTAAAAATGTTTGTTTTATCTCCGACTTCAAGTTGAACTTCAATATACATGCATATGTCAAGTTTATTTTCATACTTTGACTGATTTTATTTGGCTTATATTTTATTTTCTTGTTTATTTATATTTTATAATTTAACTAACAACATTTAAATTATATCCTTAAGTTTTACTTAAATCTAATATTTATATTTTATATTGACAGAATTAGATTTTAAACTCTAAACATTATCATTCACACCACTATATATGTTAATAAGACAAGGTATTGTAATTCAATCATATAAGATAAATTTTATTTTAATTGAATTACATAAGAAAACTTTTATTGTAAATATTATCAAAAGATTTTATTTTGAATTCCCAAAGTCTAATTCCCTTTTAAAAATACAATTTAAATAAATAAATTGGCAGCATTTCCAAATTAAAATCATTTTCATATGGTCAATTTACATTTTATTTAGTTTAGATTAAATATCTATTAAAATAACCGGGGTCAAAATCCAGGGTCGTTACACAAACAACACAGCCTCTACACATAATCTCTTTTGCACCGACTGAAAAGCCTGTAGTTGGGGCTGCCTTCGACATTGATATAGGTGATGCCATTAGTTTGGATGATCCCTTGGATTCCTTGGCTCCGAAAGTTGATGAACCATCCCTTGGGAGGTTATGCGAAAAGCATGGTATTTCGTTTGAAGATGTACTTGTTCTTGCATTCTATGAACGAGTGCATATTCTACTTGTAGGATATACGGCCTGCAACCCATACATGTGCAGTGCTAGTTGCATCCCACCTTTAACCACTTATTCTCATCGTTCTGCAATTTATAACGCTAGCTCCAACCCAACTACATCCAAACAATTATGCTTTTTGAACAACATGTATATAATTTTCGTCTGTCATCTGAATCATAAGCCCAATGCCTAGGATATCCGTTATTTGTACAGCTACAAGCACCGAAAAGGATCTCCCTTGCTTATATTCTTAGAACCTTCTAAGGGCTGCCAAATTGTAACGGGCCTCTAGAATAAATTATGTTGCTTCTAAGAAAAATTCTTTTTGAACATTGTCCGTCAAGCTTGGCACAAAGGTGGCTGTCCAGATATAATTCTCATTTTCACCTTCTCTTTTTCAGATATGGATGTCATAGCTTCATCTATTCATATTATTATTTCTTCAGATTGCAGATAATTTAAGAAGGCATTGCAATGCACCCTTAGTAAGTAATTGGGGGATCACTATCAAGTCCAACTCGAAGGAAGGGAAACGAGAATGCTTCTCATAGATGAGAATCTGCGTGCTTATAACTTGTTAAAGGAAGACCATGGTCTCGGCTATATTTAAGAAGTTAGGTAGGATGAGGATGATAACGACGATGATTCTTCACAAGAATAACCATGCCATCGCAGATGCTAGTGAAGGTCGTGAGTTGCCCTTGTTACAAACCCTATTATAGATCCCGAAACAAGTCATTGGGGGTGAAAATAGTAGAGATAAGAGTGGGCATGTTGAGAGAAGAGAAAGCTGTTGAATATGCGATTATATGATTTTTGTTTGATGATAATAAACATATATATATATATATATATATATATTCGTGTAAATGTATTTGTTAATGTACTATTTTATTTTTCATAGATTAAATAAATATTTGCTGAATAAAAATAAATAAAACAGAAATTGAATTCAAACAGAATTTTTATTCAAACAAATATTTATTACAATCTTTGAATAGTACAAAGTTCAAGCTCTCACTATATTTACATAATTTCAATTACTGTACAACTTTGATTACATCGCGATTCACATTTACATTTAACCTCACTACACATCACACGTTCACTCAACTCGTATTTAATCTTCAACTTCACTCCAAATTGAATCCAGCATCTGAGCAATTTGCAAAAATAAATATTGACGCAGTAAAATTGAAAAGGAAATATTTTTGCAGTATAAAACAAAATGTGGATTTTGAAAATAATATTTGCCTCAGTTATTTGGGTTGTTCATCATCATTTAATTTTCAATTCATCATACACGAACAGCTTGTGACATACACAGTGTATCACTGTATATGCCACAAGGCCAAGCACACCGATATATACGCTTGATAGAATTACAGGGACAGGTGAGCACAGGTCAAACCCAAAACGCCGGGTTCAACTCAAGTGCGATAAAATAATGTCACAACTTTCAGCACAAGGTCAAATCCGAGCTACAAGCTGGATTCAACTCAAGTGTAATGCACCGTCCAACTAAAAGTCAACATGCTCACAAAAGACTGCACAATTCAAGAAGGCACCAAACCAAAAATCAAAATCATGGCAAAGTTCTCATAAACCCTCAAAGACAAGGATGCACAAATCTAAGAACTCAACAAGGTCTGGACAACATAAATGCACAATCACACATGATGATCAAACTTAATGCTACCAGACCAGACCAGAAATCTGACTCAAGGATATGTACAACAAAGTGAAAAAATCAAGTGCACCAATACTAAACAGAAGCATGTAGTTCAAATTAATATGACCAAATACAATACAACATGGGAAAATGACTGTAAGCAGTGCCACAAGACCACCAAGCAAAACCAGGCAGCAAGCATACATGCAACTTGAACTTCTCAATGAAACTGATTCGAACCAATATAGTGACAACATACAATGATGACCAGAGCAATCAAGCTAAAGCATGGCATGAACCAGGTTTAATCAGAGACTTCAAAACCACGACCATGCTACAGGAATGAACAGAAAACACTTGCAACAGAAAGTGGTGCAAATACAACATGAATTAGATCAGTGGACATATATAAGCACTGAAAAAAAGAGCAGCCCATTTTCCAAAGAAAGAAGTAGCAGAGTAACCAAAGTCGAAGTCAAGTGATAACGAACAAATCAAATTCGAAGTAGCAGTCATGCCAATGTCAACAGAATAAAGTCAGGAGGCAGGTTTTACAATTCAAATGAAAATGGCCGAAGTCATAAAACAGCAGCTGAAATCGAACAAGGTCGAAAGTGCTACCAGAGGCAGTGCACAGTATGGCCAAAGTCGAACAAAACCAAAATCGTCACAGCATAATCATCAAGCCGTAGAAAACAAGAAATCGAACCAAGTCAGAAATCATCAAAGCCGTATAAATGAACGAGTCAAAATCATTACCGTGAGAAGCAAGTATCAATGTATACGAATTTGATTAAGTCAGAAATCATCTCAATCATCCAAACATAGTCAAATGGCCGAGTAGATTATCAAACGAACGAAAATCTAGGGATTCAAATCATATATAAACCATAACATCATCGGCAACAAAATTCATTGGAGTTCAAGCAATATAACAGAGCATAGAATCAATAAGGAACTCGAATCAAAAGTCGAGTATAACCAAAATATAAAACAAATATCACATACCACTTTTTCAACAAAGCATCCTTGACGAATTGAAGTAGCCGTGAGCAGATCAGATAAACGTGCGATCGACAAAGCAAATGACGTGATAAATCATTCATTCGATCGAGCAACTAAAGTCGATCTCTTCGAAATTACTAAAGCCCTAATTTTGAAGGAAGTGGAACGAACGTAAAAAGAGAGCCGCTATTATCACAAAGGAACGAGCCGATAGAAGATAAAGAGAAAAGATAATTGGGCCGACCTTTATTTCTTAAGTTTAAAATTATAATAAGGATCATTATGGTTTAGTTTTAAATTTTAATTGTTTTTTATTTTTTAATTCTTTTAGACCGTTGTAATTTTTAGTCGTGTGACTAGGGGACAAACTACGTGGTGTAGTTTGAGAATTTGCAACTCAGTGGATGAGTTGTAGCAGGGTTTTGAGCGTAGAGTTAGGTTAGTCAGTAGCGGGTGTCGCGAGTTTGCGTGTGTAAGCGTGTGACTACTTAATTTCTAGTAGAAACCTTAGGGGCAGCACATAGGCAGGGTTTTTCCAAAGCTAGGTAAATTCTGTGTCTTTCTATTTCTGCATTTATTATTCAGCTATTATCCGTGCTGCTATAATTTTGATTTATCCGTGTTGAAATAATTTTATAAGCTTCCGCAATTAGTTTTTATAATTAACAACATCACCCTATTCACCCCCCTCTAGGGTGAAATCGATCCTACAAGTGGTACCAAAGCTAGGTGCAAAAGATGTTTTTGTTTTAAAAATTTGATTTTACAAAAACCAATTTTTGTTTTGAAAATTTGAATTTTTAAAATGGCTACTTTTGCTGAGGGTCGTTCCAATATTATTCCTCCTGTTTTTGATGGAACCGGTTTTTTGAATTGGAAATTAAAAATGGAATTTTATTTGAGATCTGTTAATATTAAATGTTAGAATATTATTGAAAATGGGTGTGATATAACTGACAAGAAAATTATCTCGATTAATGCTCTTGCTATGCATATATTATATTCTCATATTAATCAAGATAATTTTAACTTTATCTCTCATTGTGAAAATGCACAGGAAATCTGGAATGCTTTTGATGCAATATATGGTGCAAAAGTCAACAACAATGAGAAATCATCCTCAATCAACTCAGTTAAAGAAACGAGCTTAATAGGATTGGTAGAAAACAGTAGTGATGAGGATGATGATGATGAAGCAGCTGAGCTGGCGCTACTAATAAAGAGTTCAAAAAGTAGAACCACAAATACGGAAATCCATCTCCAAATCAACAATTGAAAAGCAGAATAATCAAAGCACTAGACAACTCAGAAGAACGCAGGATCATTTGTCACAAGTGCAACCAACCCGGACATGTCAAGCCCAATTGTCCTCAAAACCGACATGACCTTGAAAAGAAATCAAAAAGGAGAAATTTTGCAGCCACGTGGAATACAAGTGATGAAGATAATCAAAGTACTAGCAGTGAGAGTGAAAAAGGAGATATGTGCCTTTAAGGTAATATAACTGATAGTGACGATGACGAGCCAAGCGAAGTATCAAAACTCACTCACTCACAACAACTTATATATTTCCACGAAGTAAATGGCTGTTTTGAACGACTTACGGAGAAATATGCTAAATTTGAATCACAAAGAGATACTTTGATAGAATTAAATGAACAACTTGACCAATTAGTTAAAACCTATCAAAGTAGGATCCCTAAGTGTGATAAGCGTCCAACATTCGAAGAAGAAATTAAAAAATCAGAAATTAATATAAAATCACTTGAAAATGAAATTCTGATTTTGAAAGAGAGTGAAAATACTAGGAGAGAGAAGTTTATTAAAAAGTGCATACAATTATTAAACGAAAATGAATCTCTCAAAACACAAGTCTAACAATTGTCAACGACTTTAGATAAATTTTACAAAAGTGAAAAATCATTGAACGTGCTCCTAGGAAAACAAACTGTTAATACAGTTAGACAAGGACTTGTGTATAATCAATCTAAAAATGTTAGAAATGAGATTAATCAAGTAAATTCAATGTGCATAATTTGTAGAAAATTTGGACACAATCAAAATAGTTGTTGGTATAGACCTAAACACGTAAAAACTATTCCAATTTGGGTTCCAAAAGGCACAAATACAAAATCACTCAAAGTTAAACAAATCTGGGTGCCAAAAGGAACATATATATTTAGTTATGGGTCTTCACAAAATTATTTTTCAAAATATTATACCACTAACAATCATGGACCTATAAAAACAAATAGGTCACAAAAATCTTTCAACGTGTAGGTGTGGTGGCAGGCTAAGGAACAACAACAGTGTTATCTGGATTTTGGCTGTTCCAGAGACACAATGAGTGACAAAGCAAAGTTCCTTAGCCTAGTATAAAGGTGATAGAATCATAATGGACAACATCGAAAAATATCGTAAAGGTAAAACAGGTAATGGTATATTTATTTGAATGATATATTAAATGTGATAATCTGCACCGTAATCTAAGTTAAATCAGCCAATAATGAGATGATGAAATAATGATGATTTTGATTCCGACTTATTCAAAATTGTTGGCCAACTATATTCTTATGCCAAAAACGCTATAAAAATCTCTAGATTCTTTGAATTACTTCATATATATTAGTTTGGACTAAAAATAGTGTTTTGTTAGATGATAATACATTTGGTTATAATACGGCTAACTCTATATTCACGGTTTCTGATTATTTACACGACTTCAATTCAAATTCAAGAGAATGTCATCTAAAAAAAGCTGTTAAAATTGAGTTTGAAATTTGTGTTGCACACTTCATGATCTGGTCTATCAAATTCAATTAGTGATAATTTTGAGTGAAAGAGAAATTCAGATGCAGATTACACTGGTAGTCTAGTTGATAGAAAACTTACTAGTTGAACGTGATTTTTGTTGAGACATTTAGTAATTGCATCATTTTTTTAAAAAGAAAATATATGCATATCTTTCAAATCAAATAATTTTCAAATAGCAGAATGTTTTCACATATAACCCCTTTGAGAAAATCATTTTTGACCATGTTTTCAGATCAGTCATTTTGAAAAATTGATCTCATAATTATTTTTGAATTTGATTTTAAATGACTATTTTGACTAATCTGACTCCCTAATAATTATCGAAAAGATAAATAGTGATTGAAAAAGTGATGAGTGTTGATATTTATCATATATTATGACTCGAGACGATATAATTAGTAAATTTCTTTATAAATTTAAACAAGAGTTATAAAACTTTTTGTTGGTAAAAATTCCATCGACCATCTCTATTTCTATCATATTTCTAACGACCATCGCTCATCAAAATTTTATATAGTTTGTCAATATATGGTACTTTAAACAGGAATCATTCGTTTTTCATTTTACTTTTTTTTAAAACAATAGAAAAATTTATATAGTAGAAAAAATAATAATAAAATAAAATAAAATCCAAAGTATTCACTCTCATTCAAAAGTCCTTATGGTTATGCATGGGTGAATTACATGAAATTTGTTATGTGCTTCCATGCTCATTTAAAAGTCCTCATGGTTATGCATGTATGGAACGCATATCAAAATTGATTTTCAAAATAAACAAGTTGATTCTAATCCCATTTAAAAGTCCTCAAGGTTATGCGTGGTTAGAAGATACTTGAATTCATTTTTTTAAATAAAATTGGAATAGTACTAATCTCATTTAAAAGTCCTAACGGTCATGCATGGTTAGTAGATATTCAAATTCCTGATATAAATATACCACAAATAGACACAACTGTATGGTTTTATATGATGACATCATTCCCATCACTCTAAAAATGGAATATGCGCCTAACAAAGTATTTATGATTTTGTTTGATTTTTATTGAAATTTAATATTTATATCCAATTGAGTTTTAATGTTGGTGTAATATTGATCACTTTATCTCTATTTTCTTTAAAACTATTACTCTTTTGCTGATAACAAAAGGGGGAGAGAAAAGTTAAGATTTTGTCAAATAAAATCAAGTAAAGGTCAAATATTTTCCATTTGCATCTAGGCTCATTTGCATATTTTATTTGTATGCATATATGTAGGGGGAGCTTTGTGTAGAGAGGAAGCATTTAAATAGGGGGAGCAATTAGAGTATATCTATGATCAAATACATTTAACATATTCAAAATCTTTAATATATGTTTGTTATCATTAAAAGGGGGTGATTGTTGAACATGCGATTATATGATTTTTGTTTGATGATAATAAACATATATATATATATATATATATATTTGTGCAAATGTATTTGTTAAGGTACTATTTTATTTTTCATAGATTAAATAAATATTTGTTGAATAAAAATAAATAACACGGAATTTGAATTCAAACAGAATTTTTATTCAAATATTTACAATCTTTGAATAGTACAAAGTTCAATCTCTCACTATATATATATAATTTCAACTACTGTACAACTTTGATTACATCACGATTCACATTTACATTTGACCTCACTACACATCACTCATTCACTCAACTCGTATTTTATCTTCAACTTCACTCCAAATTAAATCCAGCATCTGAGCAATCTGCAAAAATAAATATTGACGCAGTAAAATTGAAAAGGAAATATTTTTGCAATACCAAAAAAATATGGATTTTGAAAATAACATTTGCCTCAGTTATTTGGGTTGTTCGTCATCATTTAATTTTCAATTCATCATACACGAAAAGCTTGTGACATACACAGTGTATCCCTTCATAAGCCACAAGGCCGTGCACACCGATTTATACACTTGATAGAATTACAGGGACAGGTGAGCATAGGTCAAACCCAAAATGCCGGGTTCAACTCAAGTGCGATAAAATAATGTCACAATTTTCAGCATAAGGTCAAATCCGAGCTGCAAGCTAGATTCAACTCAAGTGTAATGCACAGTCCAACTACAAGTCAACATGCTCATAAAAGACTGCACAATTCAAGAAGGCACCAAACCAAAAATCAAAATAATGGCAAAGTTCTCACAAACCCTCAAAGACAAGGATGCACAAATCTAAGAACTCAACAAGCTTCGGACAACATAAATGCACAATCACACATGATGATCAAACTTAATGCTACACAGACCAGACCAGAAATCTGACTCAAGGATATGTACAACAAAGTGAAAAAATAAAGTGCACCACTACTAAACAGAAGCATGCAGTTCAAATTAAAATGACCAAATACAATACAACATGGAAAATGACTGTAAGCAGTGCCACAAGGCCACCAAGCAAAACCAGGCAGCAAGCATACATGCAACTTGAACTTCTCAATGAAACTGACTCGAACCAATACAGTGACAACATATAATGATGACCAGAGCAATCAAGCTAAAGCATGGCATGAACCAGGTTTAATCAGGGACTTCAAAACCACGACCATGCTATAGGAATGAATAGGGAACACTTGCAACAGAAAGTTGTGCAAATACAACATGAATTAGATCAGTGGACATATATAAGCACTGAAACAAAGGAGCAGCCCATTTTACAAAGAATGAAGCAACAGTGTAACCAAAGTCGAAGTCAAGTGATAACAAACAAATCAAATTCAAAGTAGCAGTCATGCCAATGTCAACAGAATAAAGTCAGGAGGCAGGTTTTACAATTCAAATGAAAATGGCCGTAGTCATAAAACAGCAGGTGAAATCGAACAAGGTCGAAAGTGCTACCAGAGGCAGTGAACAGTATGGCCAAAGTCGAACAAAACCAAAATCGTCACAGCATAATCATCAAGCCGTGGAAAACAAGAAATCGAACCAAGTCAGAAATCATCAAAACCGTATAAATGAACCAGTCAAAAATCAATACTGTGAGAAGCAAGTATCAATGTATACGAATTTGATTAAGTTAGAAATCATCTCAATCATCCAAACATAATCAAACGGCGGAGCAGAATATCAGACGAACAAAAATCTAGGGATTCAAATCATATATAAACCATAACATCATCGGCAACAAAATTCATCCGAGTTCAAGCAATATAACAGAGCTTAGAATCAATAAGGAACTCGAATCAAAAGTCGAGTATAAGCAAAATATAAAATGAATATCACGTACCACTTTTTCAACAAAGCATCCTCGACGAGTTGAAGTAGCCGTGAGCAAATCAAAGAAACGTGCGATCGACAAAGCAAACGACGTGATAAATCATTCATTCGATCGAGCAACTAAATTCGATCTCTTCAAAATTTCAAAAGCCCTAATTTTGAAGGAAGAGGAATGAACGTAAAAGGAGAGCCGCTATTATCACAAATGAACGGGCCGATAGAAGATAAATAGAAAAGATAATTGGGCCGGCCTTTATTTCTTGAGTTTAAAATTATAACAAGGCTCATTAGGGTTTAGTTTTAAATTTTAATTGTTTTTAATTTGTAATTCCTTTTAAACCGTTGTAATTTCTAGTCGTGTGACTAGGGGACAAACTAATTCGCAACTCGGTGGCTGAGTTGTGGCAGGGTTTTGAGCGTAGAGTTAGGTTAGTCAGTAGCCGGTGTCGCGAGTTTACGTGTGTAAACGTGTGACTACTTAATTTCTAGTAGAAACCTTAGGGGCAGCACGTAGGCAGGGTTTTGCCGAAGCTGGGTAAATTCTGTGTCGTTCTATCTCTGCATTTATTATTCTGTTATTATCTGTGCTGCTATAATTTTGATTTATCTGTGTTGAAATAATTTTATAAGCTTCTGCAATTAATTTTTATAATTAACAGCATCACCCTATTCACCACCCTCCCTCTAGGCTAAAATCGATCCTACAAAAGCAATGGTGGAGGAAATGATGACAATGATATTGGCAACTAGTCGTCTAGTGACGGAAGCAATGATGATCATGCATTCCACATAACTCAATGACTCGAAATAATGATCATTTCATCTCGAATATCCGTGCAACCTCCACAAGCTACTGTGGTAGCAGAGACCCCCATCCCCCTTCTAGGAATATCTTTGGGTCCCTTGGGAGTACATTAAATGAAATTGGGTCCTTTGGTCTTAGCAATATCGACATTAGAGATATTGGATCTCCTATTCGTCTGCCGGATGAAGTACATGCTACTTGTATCAAAGTAAAAACCCTACTAGCAAGCTTCAAGTCCACAATATATGAGGGGACTAGGACACATTAAGACTTACACGACACTACACTCCTGCTCTATTTGCACTACGTTATTTTAGTTGGTGCTAATTTCTCTGTGTTTTATTTTTAGATTCTATGGAGCATAGGAATTCATACAATGATATTTAGAATCCAAGGAGTAAATACAAAAAGCTCGGATCGTCTGGTCATTCCCATAGTTTGTCCTATGACTCTGATTCAAGAAGGTGCTCAAACCATGATTATAGGAGTCGGGACAAAGTTTATTGTTTGAGTCATATCATGATGTAGATCTCGTTCACCCATACTGCATAGCATGGATATGCACTCGATAAGGCATGATTTTGTCCCATCCGTTGAGATACCAATCGCTCTTATTTCAGTTCCTCCTTTAAACAAACAGTGATATCCTCTCACTTACCATGGCACTCTGAGCAGTCGTCTGGGATGGTTCCCTCTAATTCTCCTCACTTGAGGTCTGTTAAGAGGCTCATTGAAACCACTACCACTACCGTAGAGATGGAAGTTGCTTCCAATCCTCACGGGGCTGCCATGAAGCATGCTTTTTTGAAGATTTTCTTTGATGATGTCCTTTTTGTTCCTCGACTAAAATACATTCCTTCATGGGTCAGGTCTGACGTCATGGCCTATGTGGAACTTTAAGCGGAAAAGAATAGACGAGGCTATTTCTTAGGCCTCACACAAGAGAAAAGTGGAGCTTAATGGCGGTGAAATAGACACGAGTATAAGATAATGCATAGTCTCTCATTTTCAAAAGGAAGTTGAAGAGCTCAATGCTTCAATGGCTAAGGCCAGAAAAAGCTAAAGGATATGAGCAAGTCAGTTGAGAAGGAACGCTGAAACCAGCAAAAGAAAATTGGGTCTTCTCATCATAAGAGCCACACCCTATCATTGGAGAACGATCAATTCAAGAAAATCATGGAAGGGTAAGCCTCATAAATAGCTTGATTGAAAAGTTATTGGAAAAAAACAAAGGAAAAAGACGATGCCCTCACCCAGACTTAAGAGTTATTATGAGGAGTTGCTAGATGTTCATCATAGTAAAGACGATGTAGAAGCTCAAGCGATGGGTGTCAAGGAGCAAGTAGAGGCCATGGAGGATATAGTTAAATTCGAGCTTGAGCCCTATCTTGTGCGGTACTATAAAATGTCATCAAGTTCAGTAATGTGAAATGGTTGGACGAGGGATATCCCTAGGCTTTGGGTATAGCCTGGAAGGAGATCATAAGACAGGAGCGAGAACATTCCGATGGAGTTGAGATTAATGGAGAGGAGCTAAAAATCAACCATTTGGATGCCGAAGATCTAGAGGCACTCAAGATCAACCAGCATATCTTACATTCTGAACTAATTATTGATAACTAGAAAGATTAGGGTGAGAGTTCTATGACTGCTCTTTATGATTCAATAGTAAACATTACTGCTCCCATGACTTCAGAGTCGTTGATCATTGAAAATATCACTTCTCTTCTCGACACTACTATTGTTTCTAATGTCCGGGCAACTTTTGATGTTTCAACTATTTCGACACTCTCGTTGAGCACTCAATACGAACCTAATGAGCTCTTATTTTCGAAGTTGCCTAACTTATCTTCCATTCTGGAGGGAGGCTCTGGTAGCACTACAGCTCATATTGAGTCCATATCTCCTGGAGATATGTCACTAATCTTGCCCGTATTTGAGATTGCTAACATGACATCGATCAACGTCAGTAATCTTTACTCTTATGTTTTTCAAGTTTTAATTTAGCCTTTTGTTGTCCCTTTGCCAGAAACAAGCTTTTCAATGGGGAAACATACCACTCTGACGGAATCTATCATTGTATCTACTCCTGAACCAACTCTGACTCTTTCAATAGACATCGCCCATGGTCCCAGTGCAAAAATTATTCATGCTTTGTAAAAGGGGGTCGTAGTTGAACTTCACGGGGGTTAGGGAGATGAAGATATCATCATTACTGGAGTTGCTGAGCACTGTCGAGGCCTACTATACAAGAGATGCAAAGATCCCAAGCTATGCTGACTAAGGAGATCAAAATAGAAAATTTTGATGACATTCCTTATTCCTTGTCCTTCTTGTTGCCAATAGAATCTATCTTTGCTCTCGTTGCCCTTATTATGATTGGGAGAAGGTCCCAAAAGGTTCTAGCAGGGAGGCAAAGGTAAAGGGATGAGTCGGAAGATACCATGCTTGTTTGGTGCTCACTCTTCTAGAGAACGGAAGAAGGAGAAAAGTGGAAAAAGAAGACTTAATCGCATTCTCTTTTTTTTCCTCATCTTTTGTTTTTTTTTCAAAATCTCATGTGATTAGGCTGATGTTGTGCAAGTGCAGCCCCTGGTATTTTTTCTAAAGAAGTATGTTAATAAAGAATATATTTGTTTCGCTTCAAATCTTGTGTCTGTTGTTTGAGTATCAAGAAATGTTTTTATTTAGCTAACTTGGTAGCTTGCTTCGCCCGTCTTTAGTTGAGCCTCATTTAACTATCGATAGCAAAAGAGATTTTATCACTCTTTATACTGATAGAGTTATAGCTTAGGCGCCTAACCCTAGGCATCCAAGTTTAGTCCCACAAATCACTGGCGTAGATAGAGATTAATCACCTTAAGCGGTGTTTCAAATGCCTATTTCTTAAATGGTTTTTATCTGATCTCGACTAACTTGGGTCATCAATCACTTAGGCTCCATTATGGGGGCTATGTTAGCATGATGCCTATTTGTGGGCGTTGCAACGTCTATCTATAGACGTTTTTATAAGGACCCGATTTACTTTGGGCGTATATCGTTAGGTTTTCCATCCTCTAGGAAGCAGTTTGATGCTTTGCCTATCTCTAGGCAAAGTTTTCTTAGGGCACACTATCTTGTCCGACCCCTTTGTTTTTTGCTCAGATGCCCAAATCATAGGTTGAAGGAGTCATTTGGCACCAAAGTACGAATGCCGGGAACGATCATGTTCCTTAGGTCCAATTATGGACTGCAAAGTTTCACTGGTACCTATCTTTATGCACCTATATGCATGTATTATATGAATGTAAGTTGTTCAACTTTGTTGTTGTTCATTGTGCAAGATTTGGCTAACGAGAATATAAATACATTAATCCTTAAAGCCAATTCGATTTATACCCACAATGATGGCAAATCACGCCTTATTACATTGAAATCAACAAAGTATGTACAAAGATAGTTTTTAAGCGAAATAGCATCATAGACGCTTGCTATTTCACACCAAAGGAAGTGAAATTCCATCAACAGTTGCTAGCTTGAATGTTTCATCTCCAAGCTTATGTTCCATAGCATACAGATCTTCCTAACCTAGGCCCATGTTCATTGGAACAGGAAAGATTCATTTACGAATGAGATCGCCCATCTCGAAGGTCCGTTTCTTGACCTTTGTGTTGTAATGCTGAGCTACTCATTTTCGATGAGTAGTGGCTGTCAAATCAGCTTCGTCGCACTTCTCATCGATCATATCAAGAGAATCAAGCAGGAGTTCCTCGTTCTTTTTGGAATCATAGTGGATCTTTCGATGAGATTACACTGCCAATTTAATTGGAACCATGGCCTTCGATTCATAAAACAAAACGAATCGGTGTAACCAATCATGGATTTGTGGGTCGTTCAATGGTCCCAAAGTGCTAGAGGTAATGCACCGTCCCATTTGCCTTTGGTCTTTTTCAATCGCATTTTAGAATGGACTTGATGATTTTATTCACTACTTACACCCATCCATTCGCCTACAGATGTGCTACTGTAGGAAATCTTTTCTCTATCCTATATTTGCTATAGAAGTCCTTGAACTTCACACTGTTAAATTAGGTCCCATTGTCAGAAATGATCGCTTGCGGGATTCCAAATCAATAGACGATGTTTATGACAACATAATTGATCACCTTCTCTGTGATAATCGTGGCAAGCTATTCCGCATCAGCCCACTTCATGAAAATAATTAACCACAGTGACAGCGTATTTTGCTCTACCCTTCGACACTGATAGCGCAATAATAATGCTGATTCCCTATACCGCAAATGGCCATGGTTTGACCATTTATATAATCACTGTAGCCAGGGACCTAGGAATTTTTATGTATCTCTGACATCGATCACACCTCCTAATGTAATCGGATGCATCTCTATTGATAGTCAACCCAAATCATTTATAGCGAAGAATCTTCTTCACCAATGTTTGCCCTCTAGGGTGATCGCCATAGGCTCCTTAACATCCACAAGGATTCTTTTGGCTTCTTCATTTCCAACACACCACAACAGAGGAATAAAATATCTCTTGTATATAATAACCCATCCTAAACAATAAATCACAGATCCCGACATAAAGTTTTCTTCATTCGCTTCTTGCGCCTAGAAGGGTTCTCTTTAGTAGATACTCCCAAATCAGGGTCATTCATGATTCTCTCTCAGATTCGGCCTCTAGATACCAATAAACATCCATCTGGTCGACGTTTAAAGCTGATAATACCTCCATTGGAACTAAACCCATGAGTAGTGCATCGTCGAAGCTAGACAGCATAGATAACGAATTGGCTTTAGTGTTTTCCTCCCTAGGGATATGCATTATTGTGTAATACTCAAAATCATTGAGGGGTTCAAGAACCTTTGCCAGATAAGGGGCTAGCCATGTTCCTTTTGCTTGGAATTCCTACTTCACTTGGCAGACCTCCAATTAAGAGTCCCTATCTATAGGCAGAGCTTTAACTCCTAATTCTTTCACTATCCGGACTCCCTTTATCAGTGCCTCGTATTCGACTTCATTGTTCATTGTAGTGAACTGGAGCATTAGAGCATAGCAAGCTAATCATTCCTCGAGGGTTACCAAAACTACTCCGGCCCACAAGCAATGTTCGTTGGATGCTCGGTCCTTGTTCGACGTCCATTGAGAACTCTCCTTTACAACCTCTTCTCTCTCATCATCCTATGTGGTGAACTCAAATAATGAAATCAGCAAGTGCTTAGCCATGGATTGCTCTTCTGGAATATTTGTTATGTCATGCTGATTCAGTTTAATGTTCCATTTTAATAATCACTTAGAAGTTTCAGATTTTTGTAGGACCTGTATGAATCTTTTGTTAGTCAACACATTAATTGGATGAGTTTAGAAGTTGGGACAGAGTTTCCGTGATGCGATCAACAGGCAGTCATCTAACTTTTCCAAATTTGGGAATTTCTTTCTATCCAATCAGTCACTTACTGATATAGTATACCGACCTTTAGATTATGGTTTCTTCACATATGAGGACATCACTCAAAGTATGAACTGATATTGCTAGATAAACAAGTAAATCCTCTCCTTCTAAAGGCCTTGACAAGATGGGCAGCCTTTTCGGATGATCATCCAAGGCTTAAAAAGCATCTTTGCATTCTTATGTCCAAGCAAAGTTCCTTTTCACTACTTTGATGATGACAAAGAATGAAATACATTTGTTTGTTGCCTTTGAGATGAACCGACTTAGCGCAGCGACTTTCCCATTCAGACACTGTACCTTCTTTATCGTCTTTGGGGCTTCAACATTTATTACGGCTTCAATCTTCTTTGGATTGGCCTTAGTTCCTTTATGTTTACAATAAAGCTCAAGAACTTCTCTGATGCAACTTCGAACGAACATTCTAATGGGTTAAACTTCATCTGGTTTATCTAGAGCATGCTAAACATTTATGACAGGCCCTCTAAATGGTTCATCGATCGCCCTGACTTACCAAAATATCATCCACTTAAACATCCATTGAACATCCAATCTGATCTCTGAATGTCAAATTCACTAGTCTCTGGTAGGTGGCTCCTGCGATTTTTAGACCGAATTGTATAATGATGTAATAACGCAATGCCAGTTGGTTACGAAGCTGGTATGTTCCTGATCTAGAATGTGCGTTGGAATTTTATTATAGTTAGGATAAGGATCCATGAAAGACAACAATTCATAGCTAGCGGTCAACTCTACTAGTTGGTCGATCTTTTGTAGTGGGAAACTTTCCTTTGGACATACCTTATTCAGGTCCGAATAGTCGATGCACATCCTCGATTTACCGCTGGACTTCTTGACTAGGACTGGATTGAATACCCACTCTAGGTATAGAGCATCACAATGAAGTCATAAGCTTTTAACATATCCACTTCTTCTTTCATTGCAGCGGATCGCTCATGACCCAAGCTATGCCACTTATATTCTATAGAGTAAGATCAAGGATTCTTATTCAATGCATGGCATGTTATCTCCAGTGATATTCCACACATGTCAGAATGTATCCAGGAAAACACATCTAGTTTTCCTAGAGAAACTCCATCAATTCTTTCTTAATCTTCATGCCAAGGGGAGACTCGATTTTTAGAACATGAGTATGATCATCCCGACCGAACAAGACGTAGATCGTCGGCTCGTTTAAGTTCACCCTTGCATCCTTTGGCTCTTTCCTAAGATCCATAGCTTCATGAAATCTACTATGCCGACTGAGCCAGGACTTAGGCACAGTTGCTATGCACCCATTAATTTGAAGCAAAGATTCTTCTCTGCGTCCTTTCCTTTTACATGTCACTTTACTTCTCTTAACTCCATGATGCAGCAATCACGTCCTAATTCTGATTACCAATAATGACCCATGTTCTGCCTTTCTTAAGCAATTTCATTTTCAAGCACCATAGAGCCAGGTCCTCTTCGAAACTAGCGAGTGATCGGTCGACCTAAAAAGGTACTTTAAGCCAAAAACATGTCCATCATCATGAAGGTCCTAACCTACACTCTTTTGCTTTCACCTTCTCCTAAAACCACCGGTAGGTCCACGCTTCCCATAGGCTCTGCAGCCTCTCTGATCAATCCCTGAGTTTGGGATTTACAAGGCTTTAAATCCTGACCATCCATCATCATTTGGTCTAAGATTTTTTAAATAGCATATTGACAGAACTTCCACAACTAACAAGAACTTTCTTCAAAGTTGTCGGTCTAATTATAGCCGTTATCACCGGGGTCAAGTGATGATGCTTCAATCCCATCCACATCACGACATTTGAATATAATGTCATCCTTTATAGTCCTTAATTATTTTGCTATAGCTTTGTCTTCGACAGCACAACAACTTTCCTTTACAACAAGTTTCAAAGAACTCCTGTATCTTTTCATCTCATTCCAACTCTTCTCAACTAGGTGAGGTCCAGTAGTTATTGTGTTGATAACAAGTTTTTTTGAAGTTGCCTAGGCTTGAAATCGCTAGCCCCAGCCTGGCCCCCTTTACGCAGCCCTCCAGGGCTTTAACATACTTTTGAAGCTTCGTCTTTTGAATTAAATTCTTAATCATATCTCACAAATGCCTACATTCATTAGTATTATGATCATGGGTCTCGTAAAAGAAGTAAATACTTTTTTCCTTCTCAATCGACTCCCTCGAGGTCAGTTTCTTATAATGCTCGATACCCTATGTTGCTAGGTATAATTGATTTGTTCAATGGCATGTAATTTTTGTAATTTGGACATGTTTTGAAGTCCGCTTCCTACCTTCATCACCTTGATTATTTCTTTTTGGGTTATTACCTTTACTTCCCACATTGACAGTGATATTCCTAAAACCTTCGCTGGATTGCTTCACAACTACATTACTTTGAATCACCTCAGCTAATTGTCCACCATTGGCTTTCTTGGCAGTCATATTTTCCTCTTCCATGCATAAGAATTGAGTTGCCTTTTTGTAAAAATCATCCATAGTCACTGGGGGTTTCATCTTCAACCATCTTCCAAAATCAGTGTTTGGATATATCCCTTTGATCAAAGCCATCCATACTATGTCCTCCTTGACGTTGCTCACTTCTATCACTATTGTATTAAATCAACTCAAATAGTCCTTCAACGACTCGTTGGTATTTTTGAAAAGACTCGATAATGACATCACATCCTTTGGATGGTTAGTGTGCAAGCAAAAATATTTGACAAACTTCCTTTCCAATTTATCGAATGAAAATATGATCTCGGTGAAAGATGGGTGACACATCATAGTTACACCTTTAAGAAATATCGAGAAAGGCCAACACCTAATAGCATATGTTGCCCTTGTCGTGTCAATATTCATTTATATTTCAACAAATGATGCCTTGGATATATCGTTGCACTATAGTGCGACATCATAGTCATAGTGAACCTTAGGTGGTATTCCTTATGCAATACTTCTTATATGAAAGGGTTCCTACTGGGAGAGGAGCCCAATAAGTCTTTATTTCTGTATTGGTTTTCATTCACCAGCCACTTCACTGTATTAACCAAAGATTCTGGTTCAATTTGATCTGCTAGACACCAATAATCATGACCTTACCTGAATATTTGGCTCTGCAAAAGGTCTCGATTAGTTCAATGGTGCCAAGGTTCCCTTATCTCTAAGAGAATCATTCGTCCAGCTGATATGTTTCTATAATTTCTATGTATCTGATCAACAGCTACCATTTGAATTTCAACATTTTGGCCATCAACAACATGACAATCTTCACCACCAGCATCATTATTCAAGTCGACAACACCTCTAGCGCCTAAATCTCAATTAGAGGGTTCGGTAACAATCCCAGGTATGGTCCTTTACCAATCCATGCCCCTGTACTCTGGGCATTGTCCAACTTGCTTCTTAAAGTCTCGGTTTCTTTTCTCTTCATTATTTGGTTCCTTTCTCCATGTTTCTCGTCGAATGATGAGGAACTAACTCCATTTTCTTAATTGGAAGGTGACAGCTCTTTTATGTTCCTTCTACGAGTATGGGATAACCGAATCGACAAATCCAAGCTTTCTTTAATTCGTTTCCTTATTTTTTCCTGGCTTTCATACATCTTGTCATTCAAATTCTTCATCAGCAGGTCCATCTCAACCCATGGTATCATGTTTGAGGGGCTCTAAATTTCAACAACATTGGGTTGAGAGACTTTTTCAACATGTTGTTACCACTATTCTCATCATCGTTAACAAGCCTGGAGGTGGTGGATTTTTCTCTAGTGTTCCATGGAGTCATTACAATGGTTAATCCTATGATATATTTTGCAGAAATTTGAATAGTCATGGATTATAGGAACGAAACTGATGGATCTAGCTTGTGGACTAAAGTAATCCAAAAGTAAAAAATAGATCCAAACAGCGTGAGATTGATACATTATCAGCAAAAGCACCAAAAAATTTATGCCAAAAGTTGGAAAAAAGCCCTAAAGATTAATAGAGGAGAATAAAATGAATAAAATAAATTGAAAATAAGGAAAAAGTAAACAAACAACAATTACAGTGGTTTGGCTAATTAAAGGCCTACGTCCAATTGAACTTTGTTTATGTTTCTATAGAGTTTTACAAAGTTGATCTTATGGATCATTAGCCACAGATCGGTGATGGCTCATGAGATTATGGAGAAAGTACAAAAATTTGTTAAACAAGCCAAAAGTCTTTTAAACAATGCCTCTCCTCCTCCATGTATAACTACAGGTCGATAGAATTCTCTCAACCATGTTCTCCACGTCTGGGAGAAGTTGAACTGAAAAGATTATGGACAACTCAACAGGAGCTATGGACCCTTACCAAACAACGCTCCGTTAGTCAATACCGATCCATGAGATTGTTCCCTGGACCTTCTTCAATCTTTCATGGATGTTTGGTTGATTTGTACCCTTACCTTTGACTATACATATACATCATTATGATCTCAAACTCGAATGAATTTCTTAGCTCGAAAGTTGGGCAAAGGCATTTGTCTTATCCATCGGTTATTTGGGTCAAGAATAGCAAGTGAACCATTTCATATGGCATGTACTAACTATAAATTATTCTAATTTGGTGTGGCATGAGCTATGTGATAAATTTGGGCAAGCGTTAGGGATCAGTACCAATCCATGGTCACGAATGGGTATCGATCAATGACTTATTTGATTCAAGGGATTTGGATCTTTCACTTGGAATAGGATATTGTCTGGGATATTCTTCAAGATTCTTGGTTGGGTTATGACTTCACCACCTGCGCTTGCTTTACACTTGAGATTGGCATTTATCGCATTGGATTCCTACTTGGTAGTTCTTCTGTTTGATCGATCTGATTCGTCCGAATATGGCTTGGTCACAAGGCTGGATAATAGAAATCATTTAGTCGCCCTGTTTACTAATGTTATTGAAAGAACCACCAATATCGATTTGTTGTTTGAAAATTATTATGATGATGACTACAGCACCATCGACATTCATTTTGGGGCCTCGAAATGGGTTAGGTTAGCAAACATTTAAGTAAAATATAGCTAGTATAAATCTAGGTAAAACAAGATAGTTCAAAAATACACCTTGGGGAAGGTGTATGCTATACATAATATATATCCACATATCCCTATACTATTTTTTTCACTCTCTTTACTTCGGTTTCTTACGAGCACTTGCTTACACAAAAAGAAAGAGTGGAAACCAAAAGCAAATGTTTAATGTTAGGAGGTTCTAAGGCTGGGGGAATAATAAATATGCAGGCTAATGGTCATGGAAGGGAGCAACCCCAAATGAAGATGTTTAAACTAGTGCTCAATTGCCTGCCTAGGTAGTTGGAGTACTGGTTATGAGTGCTCTTTTCTACTAGTACATGATGAAGATGATGAGGCGATAACGACTTATGTTGCTGAGCCAAGGCCAATATAGTAAGAGGAGGATAAATTTCCAAGATGAACCAAGACTATAAGAATGGAGGAGGAAATGTGTTTATTGGAAAAGAACAAGATTCAAAGGTACTAATTGGTTGAAGGCATGTTAGCGTGTCTTTGGAGACAATAGGGTACTATAATGCTCAAAAGAGGTGACCGGTGGGAGGCTATAGCTGTTGAGATTCTGGAGGAAGAAATTATTTGGGATTAATTTAATGAGTGATTCGAGGCTTAATTTATTCCTGAATTACAGAAGAAGCTTTATGCCATGAATTCTTGGATCCGAAACAAGGAGATATGATGTTAGCATAATGTATCTAGTATTTTAAAGGTTTGTAGAGGTATGGTAGGGAGCATATCATGACTCCACTGAAAAAGAATGAGAAATTCATTGAAGGCCAAAAGAAGGGACTGTACCATAAAGTGATGGTGCATTTGTCATCTCTTTTATGGCAATGGAAATGGCCAAGGCGTATGGCCACTTTTACCGAGAGGAAAGAAAAGTTAATGTTAGGCTTAAGGTTGAGTAGAAGAAGAGGTTTAATTTGTGTCAAAAGGGTAATAAGAAACAGTATAAAGAAGGGAAGACCTCCAAAGGAGGAGCTCAATAGCTGAATGTAACAAAAGTAGTTTGTTTTAATTATGGGCAAAAGGTTCATTATTCGACTAAGTGTACCACACTAGAGAATAAGGGGAAGGTTAAGTGCTCAATTGTGATAAGCATGGCTGTAAGAAGAGAGATTGTCCGGAGTTGAGATAGATGAGTTTTTCCGCTTTGGAAGGACAAGTAATCAGATCTTCTACCGAGGAAAATGGGGAGGACAGAGCGCTTGAAGGTACAATTTTGATTTCCAGTATTTCAGTTAGAATTCTATTTGATATTAAGGTAACACACTATTTCATGTTGAAAGATTTGATTGAACGGTTGAAGTTAGATACTACCTAATTAGTTATGTCTTTGCCCGTGGTTAATCTGGGCAATGGTTATGCCACTCTTAAGGTAAGTTGCATTGATGTTGAATTTGTTTTGCATGGAAATTTGTTTGCTTGCAACCCATTTGCTTTTGACTTTGTACGGTACAAGGTAATTTTAGGTATGGACTAGTTAGTACGTAGTAATGCTAGAATATATTACGTCGATAGAGTTATCTCTTTATGACATTTGAGGGAAGGCGAAAAGATTTTAATGTCGTTAGATACATTGAAGGAGAAATTTGGAGTTTTTTTATACATTATATAAAAAAGAAGGTGAGACTAATATGGTGCTTGTAGTTTATGAATTTGCAAATGTTTTTGAACATTTGATGTGATTGCTACCGAGAAGATCAATTGCATTCTGAATAGATTTGGTACAAAGGGCATAACCTATTAGCTTACCGCCTACTATAATTCCACCCAAAGAGATGGAAGAGTTGAATAAGCACTAGTGTAATGTGAGAACAAAATTTTCATTAGACCGAGTAGTCTAGTGCAGGGAGCATTCCTTTATTTTTGAAATATTCAGATGGATCACTTCGGATGTGTGATAATGATCGAAAGTTAAACGAGTTAATTGTGACGAATCGTTGTCCATTACCTAGGATAGACCGTTTATTTGATCAGATGAGTAGAGCTAGAATATTCTGCTTGCTAGATTTAGCAATAAAGTTCGACCAATTGAGTGTAGCTAAAGAAAATGTTGTTTTGACCATATTTAGAACTAGATTTGATTCATATGAGTGGTTAGTCATGCATTTGGACTAACCAATGCCTATGCATTCTTTTTAGATCTCATGAACCAAAATTTTCATAGTCAATTAGATAGGTTTGTGTTGGTATTCATAGATATTTTGGTGTACTCTAAGGATGAGCGATACCATGAAGTCCATCTTAGATTGGTGCTGGAGACCTTAAGATGACATAAGTCGAAGGTTTCCAAGTGTCTTTTGTGAAAAAGCGAAGTCAGTTTCTAGGTCATATCATTTTAAAGGATGAATTAAGAGTGGATCCATTGAAGACAAACTACCAATAATTAGAAGAGATTTGAGATAGTTATGAATATGAGAAGTTTGTTTGGTTTGGCTAGCTATTACCGTGGATTCGTTAAGGATCTTTGCATGTAGCAGCACCCTTAACTAAGTTGACCGGGAAGATTGAGATTTGGAGTGGACTTATAAGTGTGACATTTTCATTTGATCTTACATGAAGGGAACATAGGTTTTTTTGTTTGTTTATACCATTGCTTGTGGAACTGGAGTAAGAGTGGTATTAATGTAAAACGGAGAATGCATCGGGTTCCTATTCAACACATGACTTAGAATTATCAGAGGTGACTTTGCGATAACGATCTCTAGACATTACCTGTTAGAAGAATAGTTCGAGCTATGTATGGACCATAAGTCTCTTAGGTTTTATTCTCTTTAAAAGAGTTGAATATGACATAACGAATATGGTT
The DNA here is from genome assembly GCA_030765085.1 of Allium cepa. Lineage (NCBI taxonomy): Eukaryota > Viridiplantae > Streptophyta > Magnoliopsida > Asparagales > Amaryllidaceae > Allium > Allium cepa. The sequence continues at coordinate 52,782,997 of CM060935.1, read as the reverse complement.
AGATTTTTTTTATGTCATATCATATTGATAACGAGTATATTTGAAGAAAGGTGATATGGTTGTTGATGCTTTGAGTAGGAAGTAGTAGAATGGAGCATTGGCATTGATTACAGAATAGAAGGCCTTAGACACATTAGCATCTTGTGGAATGCATTTTAGGCTAAATGTGGGATTAATTTAGGATCCAAGTGCATTAGTAAGTTTGGAAGTCCATCTAATAATTATAAATAGGATTGCTGTGATGCAAAGAGAGGATCCATTGTTAGCCTAGAAGATTAGGCAACTAGAGATGGATATTGATGTAGAGGACCTAAGTGAATTTGAGATTGGCTCAAATGGATGGCTTAGGAATAAAGGAATATTATCTCTCTTGAAAGTTTGAAATCTAAAGAAGGAAGTCTAAGAGGAGAGTCATCATTCTAAATTTATAATCCATTCCCTAGAAACAAAGATGTAATGTGACATGAATCATGTATTCTTCTGGGAAGGAATGAAAAGAACATTGGCGAATATGTAAAGAAGTGTTTCACATGTCAGCAAATAAAGGTCGAGCATCAATAGCCAAGTGGATTTGTTTAATTCTTGGAAGTACCTACTTAAAAGTGGGGTTCCGTATCTTTTGATTTTGTAGATGGGTTGTTGATGTCGGGAATGGGAAACCATAGTTTGTGGGTCATAGTTGATAAACTGACAAAGGGCGCCCATTTTATCCCAGTGAAATCGATAAGAACCATAGCAAGAATTGTGAAGCTATATGTGGAGAATGTTGTGAGATTCTATGGGATTCCAAGCAACATAGTTAGTGACAGTGACCCGTTGTTTGCTAGTGAGTTTTTGAAAATTTGTAGAGCACCTTGAGTACAGAACCGAACTTGAGTATGGCTTATCACCCATAGATAGATTGTCAAACTGAAAGGGTGAATTGAGTTCTAGAGGATTTGCTGAGAAAATGTGTCCTAGATTTTAGAGGATCATAGGAAGATAATTTTCATTTGGTGGATTTTTTCTATAATAATAGCTACCAATCGAGTATTGCAATGGCACTATTTGAGGAAATTTTTGTTAGACCATGTAACTAATCGATAATTAGTTGGGCATGGTAGATGATCTCATTTTAGGTTCCGACTTAGTAAAAGTTGCCACAAAAAGGTAGAATTGATTCATGCCAGAATGAATATTGCATGGTGTAGGTAAAAGAGTTATGCTGATAAGAGATGAAAGGAGCTAGAGTTTGATGTAGGTGATTATGTGTTCATGGAAGTTTCACCGATGTAAGGCGTTATGCACTTTGGGAATATAAGGAATTGGCTCCTAGATATATATGCCTTTTCAATGACAAAGAGGATTGATAAACTCACATATCGAGTCGAGTTTCTTGGTATTTTGGCCGGTGTTCAAATTTATTTATACAATGCATTTAGGAAATATGTGTATGTCCCTTGCATGGTAGTGAATAGAGGGCGATTGAGGACTTAACTATAGAACCAGATTTGATGTATATTCGATGACAAAAGGGGATATTAGGTTAAGATATGATGGACTTAAGGAACAAAGTTATTAGACTTATTTTCTTCCAATGGAGTGGCTATAAGGATGATTGTGCCTAGGAGTTAGCGGTCAAAATTAGAAACATCTATCTTGAGTTATTTTAGATATTCTAGATTTATAGAATTATGCTTTGTATGTTTGTTGTGTGAACCAGTAGTGAAACTAGTATATCTTATGCATATGATATGATTATATATTAGTGGTTGCACAAATGCATTTTCATTAATGACTGATTTTTATAATAACTCGCACCTTCGGATATACTAATTCAAAGCTCAAAGTGGCATTTGAACTCGCTTCATGAGAAGAATACAAATTGTTAGGTTTTTGATGGTTTATAACATACAGAGATAAATATAACTTTAAATATTCTACAATTTCAGATCTCATAGTGGAAGGAATAAAATTTAAAAGCTAATATAAACCAAATCATTACTATCTTAAAACAACACTGGTCCATACAAGAAGCATCTACATAATGCCTATGACTAGTAATATAATATGTTTCTAAAGGACTAGTACAATAAGATAAATAGGAAATAGTAATGGAGAAATACAATCTACTACTCTACCATCTTGTAACAGGTAATGGAGGAAAAATAGAGGATACCAAACAAAGTTTGATGAGTAAGAATTATCAATAGTGGTATGGTGTTGATAGTTAATTATATTATTATTATAGTTTACACAACCTAATGGTGTATATTTGTAAGTGTGTTCCTTGTATAAGGAATTAGCTAATTGTCAAAATATTGGGTAACAACCTTTAACATGCCTAAAATTCGGTAATAATCCATAACGATTTCTATCCGAAGGTCCAACATCCAAAAAGTGGATAAACCTAGAACAAATCAAGTATATAATCCCAATAGTAAACAACTTAACAATATAATGAATAAACATTCTTAATAGTTAACCGCTTAAGTCGCACACATCGAGTATATAATCACAGTGCCTAGGAACATACCTAGAGCACTGTAACGACCCAGAATTTTTAATAATTTAAATTTGAATATTTAATTAATTTTAAATATTAATAAGTGAATTTTTGGAGTCGAATAAATTTTATTTTGAATTTTGGATTTAATTTTGCAATTAAATCGATTTATTTAATAGTGAAATTCCACAAATAATTAGATATTGGGTTAAATATGATTGAAAATGGTTTGGAAAATTTTGTTATATCATATTAAAGTTATAGAAATGTTTTAGAACTTGTAAAACTGAATTTGGAATTTATTTGTAAAAATTGAATATTTTAATATTTAATTATCGACTGAAAAATAGCCAATTTTTGAACAGTCTCGGAATTGAACGAAACAAGTTCCATTGGATCCGTAATAGTTAGTTATTATCGGATTTCAAATTTCGTAGCAAACGGAGTTGTCGTTTGACCGTGGCAGCTCCAAACGCATCAATATCGTTTTAATATAAATTCGGCGAGTAAAAATAGCCATTTTTCAAACGGTCTCGGATTTCGACGAAACCAGTTTCATCGGATCCGTAATGTGATATTATTGCAAGATTTCAAATTTCAAGTCGTTTGGATTTGCCGTTTGTCCGGTACAAGCCAAAACGCCTAGAAATCGTTTAAATCGGTTTAAATTTAAATTGACCGTTTATTGCCGTATCTCACTCATACTTCCGAATTAGCTTACGAAACCTGTTCCATTGCGTCCGGAATGTGGAAAAACATTAGGATCGCCTGGCGGCATGCGTCATTTGGAGTTCGTTTGCAAAAGTGTCAAATTGGTGATTTTAATATTAAAATAATATGGTTATATGTATATATTATTTTCAAAACCCTAGCCAAGATAAAGGAGCCGGCCCTAATAAATTCGATGGCCAGAAAATGTCGCCCTTCCACCTCAAATCCACACCAATCCGTCGACATTTTCCACGAACTTTCTAAACGGAAATCGAAGAGCACGCTGTGAACTACAACTTCAACGGTCGAGATCGAAATTGGAGCAACGAGCAGTGGGCGAGGGGCCCGCGTTCTCTGGAGGCTGCGCACGCAACCCAGGGAGGAGGAGAGGGCCGAGCTCCACTCCAGGGCAGCCGAGCATGGCTCTCACGTAGGCGGAGGTGGTGGCGCTCCCTGATCGACGAATAGGCAAACGTTGTGGTCGAATAATTTAACCCTAGATTTGAAGGATTGGGTTCATTTTTCACGTTAATAGCCTGGTGCGTGTGCGTTGATCAGGGAAGAAGGGCGCAGGTGGGGGCCACGTGCGTTGAGGGGTGAGGTTTCCTTTTATTTTATTTTATTTTTAATTCAAAATTCAAATCGTGTAATGTTTAAAACGTGATAACTTTTGCATGCGAGGTCGGATTCGGACGAGATTTTTTGCGTTGGAATCGTATTCGTGTGCTCTTCGCAATGCAGCTGGTTTGGAGTCGATTGGAGCTCGTGTGAATTTCGGGTAAAATTAAACGTTCGTTTAATTTTATTCGAAACGAACGCGAAAAACGGAAATAAAATCAAGGTGAGAACTCCTCACTCAATCGAAAGGTTTTGTTTAAAATTTTAAATAGTTAATATTGATTGTTGATTGCTGATTGATTGTGTTAGTAGATATAGTAGGATATATACTATATATAGCGATATATATATATTGGCATATGTATATATCGGATTTGATTTCCCGCCTCGTATAGCGGATGAGACCCTATTGCGCCGTTATTAAGCGGATATTTTATAAAATCCCATATACCGCGATATTCCACCTTGAAGTGGAATTGGTATTGTGCTAACGTCTGTGGATGCAGGGTAACAGGTTGGAGGGATCCAACTGGATTCCTCACATATTTATCTGTTTATGAATATTATGTTGATTGTTGATAATCATATTGATATATGACACTTATTCCCGTGATTGACCATTCGATGTCGTTGCATCATCGGATTCAAATTTTTAAAAATTAAAAATAACGGTTTTGAATTTAAAAGGGGTTTTAAATCGATTTTTCAAAGAATAAGGGTTATTAAAATTTTGAATTGATTAAATTTTAAAATAAATAGATGGATACAATTTTATGTTTTAAAAATTTATATTTTTATAAAATATAACTTAAAAGAAATTTTTAACAATAATAGGTTTTTATAAAATAGTTAAATTTGGTTTTTTGGGGAGTTATTATTATTAATGGTTTATATAAAGGATTTTATAAATGGATGTTTTTAAATAAAAATTATTGAAGTTATAGAATAAATTTATAAAGTGTTAAGTTGATGTATAACATGAATTTCACTAGGATTTATAGATTAATAAATGTGAAATTTATAAAACGAACGGTTATTGGAAATTTTAAGTTTATAAGTTATTAACTTATAGAAATGGATTTGGGCATTAAAAAGGGGAATTTTATAGAAATTGTTAATAAATGAAGATTTCATTAGTTGAAATTATTATAAACCATAAAGAAACCTTGTAAGTGATAAGATTTTAAATCGGTGAAGTTCAAAGGAACGATTTGGTAAATAAATAATATTATAAGGATTTAACTTACAATATGGCTTTTGGGTATGAAATTGGGTTATGTAAAATTGCATCGGATTAATAAAGGAATTTATAAAATTGGGGTTTATAATAGAAATGGAATTTATAAACTATGTTTATAAATTTGAAATCCATCGAATTTGATAAATTGAAATATGGGAATTTGTTAAGTGGGCTATATTCACTATTTTGAATATTGAATAGATTATTAAATAAAATGGGTTTGTTTTTGGGAAAGGAATGTTTTAAATGGAATTTAAAACGAATTAAAGGTGTTTTAAAATGTATTGAGTATCGAAACATAGATTTCAACATTGATTGTTGAAATAGACGTTTCGAGAAACAGAAGGGGATAATTTGTATAGTATTGGATTTATATATCTATTTTTAATTTCAAATCCATATACTAGTGTTTTTGGGTTGTCGTAACGATGTTTTACGCAACATTCGTTTTTAACCCAAATAAATGTGGATAAAAGAATGTTTTCTTAAAGAGAATGGAATAAAATACTTAACGGTAACTTAAGTATGTTGAATATTTTCAAAATTGTTGAAAAGAAATTAAATTGTGAATTACTTATTATTAAATAAGTTTAGAAATGATTCTCTAATATGAAATGGAACGTTTGAGAATTCACCTTTTAAAGGTAAATTGGAAGTGAATATTTTGAAATTGATTTGAAATCGTGTATGTGTAGATATTTGGGAAATTGGAAATTCACTTTGGAATTTATATATATAAAGGGAAATTTGTTTAAAAAATAAATGTTGATTTATTTTTAAATATGAAAATATAATTTACGAATTTGGAACGTAAGTTAAAATAAATCGGTAAAGATTTATTTGGTGGTTTGAAATTTGTTTCAAAAGGTATATATGGTTAAGGTGATTTGAAATTAGTTTTCAAATGGTTAAGGTGATTTGAAATTAGTTTTCAAATGGTTAGGGTGATTTGAAATTGGTTTGCAAATGGTTAATGTAATTTGAAAATTGGTTTTCAAATGGTAAAGGTAAATTGAAAATTGGTTTTTCAATTGGTTAAGTGTGGAAAATTTTATCGTGAAGTGGTTTTGGTAAAACAAATAACTGGGGCAATTATTTGTAAATGGTGTGTATATATATATATATATCTTGTAAAGATATTTTGGGACTTAATAATTTTGGAAAAATTATTTGGAATCTGATGATGTGGCGCATCTTTATTGATAGTTAAATAACCGACTATCAATATTTACCCTTGGATGGTATTGATTGTGTTTGTTTGGAATTGAATGCACACTTATTTTTAAAATAAGCGCTCGCTATTCGGTTTAGCCGGGAGAGGACCTTTGTGTCATATATCCCATTCCGAATATGCGATACGTCGTTTGGATTGCATTTGAAGACCGGTGTTGAAGACCGGGTATTTGTGAAAACGATAGGATGACCTATCGATTGTCTCCGCATCGTTAGCTACGATATGGAGATTTCCTTTGTGATGGGAAATTTTATCGAGATTGTGAATACCCGGATTGCAAGGGCTTCTTTGGAAGTGCCTTCGGTTCTGTTCGAACCCGGAACAGACTTGTATGGTTACGTGTCTGACATTACATTTTGAGAGATAGAGCAGATTTCTTTCAAATACATTTCTGTTGGTGGCGGAGAATTTATTCTCTTAGCTTAACACCCTTCTCTGAGACGTACGAGCTCAGAGGTTATGTAGTTGAAGGTTATCAGCGATATTTCCCAATCTGGTAATGTGGCATGCTGAGTGCTGCTGTGTGATGATCATTGGTTGGTCATTTGTGATATGATCATTTGTTTGATCATTTATCTTTGTGATTATTGCTTTGGTCATCTGTAGACCCGAAGCATGGCTTTGTTACACAAAGCGTAGCTTTGTGGACGAGACTTCGTCAGGACCTCACTCCCCGGAAATGGTCGAAACAGGAATATGCGGCAAGGTTATGAGGGTCGCGCCCTTTAGGGTATGTCATTCCCTTCTGGAAAAGGGTGGTATCATGGTATGGAGCCCAGATATTTACTCATGTGGAAACACTATATATATATTTCTGTGTGGTGTTGTTGGTATCGAGCGCTCGGATAAAGGTCCCAAAGGACCGGGGGATGACATATTCGTGTAGTAGTTACCTAGTTACAGAGGTAACCCGGCCTTGTGTTGGCAGAGATCTAACCGTAACGTTAGTTTCTCGGGACGTCCCGCCAGAGGCGATCCCATGTGGCAGTAGGAAGTTCCTTAGCCTGACCATTTGTTGGAAATCCAATCAAAACAATACGCGCCTTGTACGGTTTTAGTTGTATTACCTGCCATTCACTTATGGTGGTCACCACTGTTTGGATGGTAGCTATAGTAGGCATAGTTCGGAATGTCTATGTTGGCTAGGATTTATATTCTACTTTCGAAATTGTTTTCTACACTATGCACTAGTAATAATATCAAAAATGATTTGATTTTCGCGTAGTAAGCATCTTTGACTATCATAAGGAGAAATCTCCTCCAATTCTGCGTTTGCATTGTGTGTGTGGCGGGAGGCCTTATGGTAGTTTCATTTTCCAAAAAGCATTGCGAATTTCAAAAATTGAAATTTTTCTTGTTGTTTTTTTTAAAGATAAACTGTTTTGAGTTCTCACACCAGTCCCATGACTGACCTGGAGTTTATTGTTCCTTTCCTAAACTCTGGGTGCCCACTATTTTCCACACGGGCAGTCTAGAGTTAGGTTGTCAGGTTATTCTGGATTCGGGAGTTGCTGTGCAGATCTGGAGGCGAGCCAGATAGCGTAGTCTATTATCTATTGTATATAGTATTTCTTTCCGCTGTTGTTGTCGTACACTCTGATTGATGTAATGTAATGTGATGTAATGTATAAAATGTATAGTTCTTTTGTTTTAATGAATATTCATTTATCTATTATATGTTGTTCCGCTGCGACTGTGAGATTCTGTTATTGTTTCTCGTTCTGTTACTTGTTTTTCTGTTTTCTCTTCTCTTTCTTTTCTTTCTTCTTCTACCTCTTTCTTCTTCTAAAACCCTAACGGTTCGATTTTTCGGCAACGAAAAATCGCGATCGTTACATTTGGCATCAGAGCTTACGGTTAAGCGACAACCTGCTCTGTTGGGTGTTACTCATTAGAGATAGAGTCAGCAGTACTCTAGAATGAGTGTGAGTGTAATAATAGATATGAGTGCGTATTTGTTAGTGAGTATAAAATTGTTTTATATTGTGATGATTGGTTTGTTGAGTGGTATATGAACCTTCGTCGGCGCAGCCTCGAAAACTGAATCGAAGGGGTTCCTAAACACTTGAATAGAACAATTCGACACAATATTGTTTTAAATTGGGTAAATGAAATAATTTTACCTCGATTATATTTTATATATAAAAAGAAAATAATTTTTCAAGAATTATTGAAGTGTGTATATAATTGATTGCTTGGTTGTTGTAAATGATATATATATATATAAAAAATAATTAAAAGTTGTTTGAATGAGCTAATAAAAGCAACTATTGTAAAAAGAATAATGGTATAAACCAATGAATCATAAGATGGAATTATAATTAATAATGAGTTACAATTGTAAGATAATCATGTATGTATATAAGAAGTAAAATTATATAAAAGGTTTATAAAAGTGATTTATGAATAGAAAGGAAATTTTTGAAAGAATATTTAGCATTGATTTCACTATTGTCACTGGGAAATAATAAGGGTGATGACTGCAGCATCATCAGTATCATTTTCGAGTTTCTATGTGATGGATTTGCTACAAAAATGAATTAAAAACTGAAGTTTTGTTGTAATAAACCAATTTGAAATTAAAATTCAATTTGAAATTGATAAATATAAGTGAAAAAGGTTTTGAACTTATAATATAAGTTAGAAGTTGAATAATAAGTTTTATAACTTATTAAATGGGAAAATGTAAGTGAAACCAGTTGTTGAAGTGGTTAAACAATTAAGTTAAGTAAAATGGAATATGAATTTGAATATTGATATGAATTTGACTTAAGTAAAAGTTAAATAGGATTTACTTTGGAATTTAAAATCCGAATTGAATTGATAAGTAAAACTTAAGTTTAATTAACAAATGATGTTTAAATGGAATAACTTAAGTGAAGTTGAATAAAAAAAAATCGATCTTTGCATCAAAGTTAAATAATCAAGTGAATTAAATGATGTAAATAAAGTTGAAATGGAATGCAAGTTAAGTAATGTTGAAAGAATTGATGTTAATATCAAAATAAATGAATAAAGTGAGTAAATGAAATTGTTAAAGATGTGAACTTAAATTATATAAATGAAATTCAATTTTATTTGTAAAAAGAACTAGCAATTGAGTTAAAGAATGGATTGAATGTTAATCAATCGAATGTAAGTAAGTTGATATGAAACGATGTATGTAAGTGTAAATTCATTGAAGTTAGTTGAACAATTGGATGAAAATCAATTGAATGTTAAACCAATTGGAATTAAAACAGTTGAACCAAATTGAATGTAAGTAAAATAAATAAATTTGGTTGTATTGAATGTACATTGGTCGTTATTTGCTTGTTGGTTGATTGTATGTAAATTCATTAAGTGTTAATGAAATTGAACTAGCGCAATTGGAAGCTATGTAATTGAATTCAAATGAAAATTGAAATGCAAAGTTGAATGAAAATGAATATGCAACTTTAATAGTAAACTAAAAGTGGTATAAGAAGCATGTATTGGAAATTTTATAATTGAATTGGCAAATTGGTTTGAATATTATAATTGGATATTATGCTAGCAGGATATACAGGTATATAATGGATTGGAATTTTGATTTTGAAGTTAAAAATTGAATGACTCGACAGAAAGGTACGTATTTCACTTTTAGTATGAGAATTGATGATTTCCTTCTCCAGCCACTTGGCTTTCTCTTTTCTTTTTGATTCTGAGGGGCCGTAGTGCCATTTTGTAGTCGTACCGATCTAGCCGCGCAAAGGAGACTCTGGCGAAATTTTTCGAAAATTTAGGGTGTTAGAAAATTTTGAGAAATTTTGAAAGTTTGAAATTTGAATTTAAATTTAAATTTGAATTGTTGAGTAAACAATGTTGTTTGAAACCTATAATTGAAGTTGGAAAGCTAATTGAAATGATAATAAATCTTTAATAAAAAGATTGGTGTTAGAAGGTTGATAAAACTAATTGGTTTTGGGAAAATAATAAACGGTTTAGGATTATTCTCCTTAACTTGCAATTTCGAGGACGAAATTCTTTTAAGGGGGGAAGATTGTAACGACCCAGAATTTTTAATAATTTAAATTTGAATATTTAATTAATTTTAAATATTAATAAGTGAATTTTTGGAGTCGAATAAATTTTATTTTGAATTTTGGATTTAATTTTGCAATTAAATCGATTTATTTAATAGTGAAATTCCACAAATAATTAGATATTGGGTTAAATATGATTGAAAATGGTTTGGAAAATTTTGTTATATCATATTAAAGTTATAGAAATGTTTTAGAACTTGTAAAACTGAATTTGGAATTTATTTGTAAAAATTGAATATTTTAATATTTAATTATCGACTGAAAAATAGCCAATTTTTGAACAGTCTCGGAATTGAACGAAACAAGTTCCATTGGATCCGTAATAGTTAGTTATTATCGGATTTCAAATTTCGTAGCAAACGGAGTTGTCGTTTGACCGTGGCAGCTCCAAACGCATCAATATCGTTTTAATATAAATTCGGCGAGTAAAAATAGCCATTTTTCAAACGGTCTCGGATTTCGACGAAACCAGTTTCATCGGATCCGTAATGTGATATTATTGCAAGATTTCAAATTTCAAGTCGTTTGGATTTGCCGTTTGTCCGGTACAAGCCAAAACGCCTAGAAATCGTTTAAATCGGTTTAAATTTAAATTGACCGTTTATTGCCGTATCTCACTCATACTTCCGAATTAGCTTACGAAACCTGTTCCATTGCGTCCGGAATGTGGAAAAACATTAGGATCGCCTGGCGGCATGCGTCATTTGGAGTTCGTTTGCAAAAGTGTCAAATTGGTGATTTTAATATTAAAATAATATGGTTATATGTATATATTATTTTCAAAACCCTAGCCAAGATAAAGGAGCCGGCCCTAATAAATTCGATGGCCAGAAAATGTCGCCCTTCCACCTCAAATCCACACCAATCCGTCGACATTTTCCACGAACTTTCTAAACGGAAATCGAAGAGCACGCTGTGAACTACAACTTCAACGGTCGAGATCGAAATTGGAGCAACGAGCAGTGGGCGAGGGGCCCGCGTTCTCTGGAGGCTGCGCACGCAACCCAGGGAGGAGGAGAGGGCCGAGCTCCACTCCAGGGCAGCCGAGCATGGCTCTCACGTAGGCGGAGGTGGTGGCGCTCCCTGATCGACGAATAGGCAAACGTTGTGGTCGAATAATTTAACCCTAGATTTGAAGGATTGGGTTCATTTTTCACGTTAATAGCCTGGTGCGTGTGCGTTGATCAGGGAAGAAGGGCGCAGGTGGGGGCCACGTGCGTTGAGGGGTGAGGTTTCCTTTTATTTTATTTTATTTTTAATTCAAAATTCAAATCGTGTAATGTTTAAAACGTGATAACTTTTGCATGCGAGGTCGGATTCGGACGAGATTTTTTGCGTTGGAATCGTATTCGTGTGCTCTTCGCAATGCAGCTGGTTTGGAGTCGATTGGAGCTCGTGTGAATTTCGGGTAAAATTAAACGTTCGTTTAATTTTATTCGAAACGAACGCGAAAAACGGAAATAAAATCAAGGTGAGAACTCCTCACTCAATCGAAAGGTTTTGTTTAAAATTTTAAATAGTTAATATTGATTGTTGATTGCTGATTGATTGTGTTAGTAGATATAGTAGGATATATACTATATATAGCGATATATATATATTGGCATATGTATATATCGGATTTGATTTCCCGCCTCGTATAGCGGATGAGACCCTATTGCGCCGTTATTAAGCGGATATTTTATAAAATCCCATATACCGCGATATTCCACCTTGAAGTGGAATTGGTATTGTGCTAACGTCTGTGGATGCAGGGTAACAGGTTGGAGGGATCCAACTGGATTCCTCACATATTTATCTGTTTATGAATATTATGTTGATTGTTGATAATCATATTGATATATGACACTTATTCCCGTGATTGACCATTCGATGTCGTTGCATCATCGGATTCAAATTTTTAAAAATTAAAAATAACGGTTTTGAATTTAAAAGGGGTTTTAAATCGATTTTTCAAAGAATAAGGGTTATTAAAATTTTGAATTGATTAAATTTTAAAATAAATAGATGGATACAATTTTATGTTTTAAAAATTTATATTTTTATAAAATATAACTTAAAAGAAATTTTTAACAATAATAGGTTTTTATAAAATAGTTAAATTTGGTTTTTTGGGGAGTTATTATTATTAATGGTTTATATAAAGGATTTTATAAATGGATGTTTTTAAATAAAAATTATTGAAGTTATAGAATAAATTTATAAAGTGTTAAGTTGATGTATAACATGAATTTCACTAGGATTTATAGATTAATAAATGTGAAATTTATAAAACGAACGGTTATTGGAAATTTTAAGTTTATAAGTTATTAACTTATAGAAATGGATTTGGGCATTAAAAAGGGGAATTTTATAGAAATTGTTAATAAATGAAGATTTCATTAGTTGAAATTATTATAAACCATAAAGAAACCTTGTAAGTGATAAGATTTTAAATCGGTGAAGTTCAAAGGAACGATTTGGTAAATAAATAATATTATAAGGATTTAACTTACAATATGGCTTTTGGGTATGAAATTGGGTTATGTAAAATTGCATCGGATTAATAAAGGAATTTATAAAATTGGGGTTTATAATAGAAATGGAATTTATAAACTATGTTTATAAATTTGAAATCCATCGAATTTGATAAATTGAAATATGGGAATTTGTTAAGTGGGCTATATTCACTATTTTGAATATTGAATAGATTATTAAATAAAATGGGTTTGTTTTTGGGAAAGGAATGTTTTAAATGGAATTTAAAACGAATTAAAGGTGTTTTAAAATGTATTGAGTATCGAAACATAGATTTCAACATTGATTGTTGAAATAGACGTTTCGAGAAACAGAAGGGGATAATTTGTATAGTATTGGATTTATATATCTATTTTTAATTTCAAATCCATATACTAGTGTTTTTGGGTTGTCGTAACGATGTTTTACGCAACATTCGTTTTTAACCCAAATAAATGTGGATAAAAGAATGTTTTCTTAAAGAGAATGGAATAAAATACTTAACGGTAACTTAAGTATGTTGAATATTTTCAAAATTGTTGAAAAGAAATTAAATTGTGAATTACTTATTATTAAATAAGTTTAGAAATGATTCTCTAATATGAAATGGAACGTTTGAGAATTCACCTTTTAAAGGTAAATTGGAAGTGAATATTTTGAAATTGATTTGAAATCGTGTATGTGTAGATATTTGGGAAATTGGAAATTCACTTTGGAATTTATATATATAAAGGGAAATTTGTTTAAAAAATAAATGTTGATTTATTTTTAAATATGAAAATATAATTTACGAATTTGGAACGTAAGTTAAAATAAATCGGTAAAGATTTATTTGGTGGTTTGAAATTTGTTTCAAAAGGTATATATGGTTAAGGTGATTTGAAATTAGTTTTCAAATGGTTAAGGTGATTTGAAATTAGTTTTCAAATGGTTAGGGTGATTTGAAATTGGTTTGCAAATGGTTAATGTAATTTGAAAATTGGTTTTCAAATGGTAAAGGTAAATTGAAAATTGGTTTTTCAATTGGTTAAGTGTGGAAAATTTTATCGTGAAGTGGTTTTGGTAAAACAAATAACTGGGGCAATTATTTGTAAATGGTGTGTATATATATATATATATCTTGTAAAGATATTTTGGGACTTAATAATTTTGGAAAAATTATTTGGAATCTGATGATGTGGCGCATCTTTATTGATAGTTAAATAACCGACTATCAATATTTACCCTTGGATGGTATTGATTGTGTTTGTTTGGAATTGAATGCACACTTATTTTTAAAATAAGCGCTCGCTATTCGGTTTAGCCGGGAGAGGACCTTTGTGTCATATATCCCATTCCGAATATGCGATACGTCGTTTGGATTGCATTTGAAGACCGGTGTTGAAGACCGGGTATTTGTGAAAACGATAGGATGACCTATCGATTGTCTCCGCATCGTTAGCTACGATATGGAGATTTCCTTTGTGATGGGAAATTTTATCGAGATTGTGAATACCCGGATTGCAAGGGCTTCTTTGGAAGTGCCTTCGGTTCTGTTCGAACCCGGAACAGACTTGTATGGTTACGTGTCTGACATTACATTTTGAGAGATAGAGCAGATTTCTTTCAAATACATTTCTGTTGGTGGCGGAGAATTTATTCTCTTAGCTTAACACCCTTCTCTGAGACGTACGAGCTCAGAGGTTATGTAGTTGAAGGTTATCAGCGATATTTCCCAATCTGGTAATGTGGCATGCTGAGTGCTGCTGTGTGATGATCATTGGTTGGTCATTTGTGATATGATCATTTGTTTGATCATTTATCTTTGTGATTATTGCTTTGGTCATCTGTAGACCCGAAGCATGGCTTTGTTACACAAAGCGTAGCTTTGTGGACGAGACTTCGTCAGGACCTCACTCCCCGGAAATGGTCGAAACAGGAATATGCGGCAAGGTTATGAGGGTCGCGCCCTTTAGGGTATGTCATTCCCTTCTGGAAAAGGGTGGTATCATGGTATGGAGCCCAGATATTTACTCATGTGGAAACACTATATATATATTTCTGTGTGGTGTTGTTGGTATCGAGCGCTCGGATAAAGGTCCCAAAGGACCGGGGGATGACATATTCGTGTAGTAGTTACCTAGTTACAGAGGTAACCCGGCCTTGTGTTGGCAGAGATCTAACCGTAACGTTAGTTTCTCGGGACGTCCCGCCAGAGGCGATCCCATGTGGCAGTAGGAAGTTCCTTAGCCTGACCATTTGTTGGAAATCCAATCAAAACAATACGCGCCTTGTACGGTTTTAGTTGTATTACCTGCCATTCACTTATGGTGGTCACCACTGTTTGGATGGTAGCTATAGTAGGCATAGTTCGGAATGTCTATGTTGGCTAGGATTTATATTCTACTTTCGAAATTGTTTTCTACACTATGCACTAGTAATAATATCAAAAATGATTTGATTTTCGCGTAGTAAGCATCTTTGACTATCATAAGGAGAAATCTCCTCCAATTCTGCGTTTGCATTGTGTGTGTGGCGGGAGGCCTTATGGTAGTTTCATTTTCCAAAAAGCATTGCGAATTTCAAAAATTGAAATTTTTCTTGTTGTTTTTTTTAAAGATAAACTGTTTTGAGTTCTCACACCAGTCCCATGACTGACCTGGAGTTTATTGTTCCTTTCCTAAACTCTGGGTGCCCACTATTTTCCACACGGGCAGTCTAGAGTTAGGTTGTCAGGTTATTCTGGATTCGGGAGTTGCTGTGCAGATCTGGAGGCGAGCCAGATAGCGTAGTCTATTATCTATTGTATATAGTATTTCTTTCCGCTGTTGTTGTCGTACACTCTGATTGATGTAATGTAATGTGATGTAATGTATAAAATGTATAGTTCTTTTGTTTTAATGAATATTCATTTATCTATTATATGTTGTTCCGCTGCGACTGTGAGATTCTGTTATTGTTTCTCGTTCTGTTACTTGTTTTTCTGTTTTCTCTTCTCTTTCTTTTCTTTCTTCTTCTACCTCTTTCTTCTTCTAAAACCCTAACGGTTCGATTTTTCGGCAACGAAAAATCGCGATCGTTACAAGCACAGTCCCTATGAAAACCATTTCTGAAGTGGACCTAATTTTCGACCTATAAAACCCATCTAACCTTAGGTCCATTACAAACCTGACTATTAGTTGGTATAGTTGATTAAACAATATGCAGAGCTATCTATCTACTGTATTAGAGTCTCATAGCAAAAGGAGTAAAATATAATAATAAAATAAAGAACCTATTTCATAAAACCAAACCTTAAAAGTATATTGTCTCAATAGTATATAAAACATGTCGGATACATAGTCTGGGTACATCACAACAACATAAATAGATAAAGAGAGTAGATAACTGCTCGCCAAGTCTCCACATCTTCTCCACACTCATCACTACGCCTAACATGTGGGTTCTAATGAGGAGGGAGTTAGAACAAACATGTTTGGTGAGCGAAAACCTAATTTTTGCAATAATAGTATATGGGAATAAACTTTCAGATAAGTATTATGTCTTATGTATTTATTATATTCCTTCATGATCCTCGAACTAAGGGCTAGTGGCCTTACGAATCCTACGAAACCTACTACTGGTAGCCAGGTTAGCTGGGTAGACTTCTATGGGCCCTCAACTGATCTCACATCCCTATAACTTAGCCATATTTTTACCATTTGACATTTAATATAAAAATTCATCAACACACACACACACGCATATCTCACCCATATTTTCGTATTAATGGCCTTATAAAGGAAACTCCATATTTTCATAAAAAGTGAAGACTGAGCAAAGGAGAACACACAACTTTTATAGCGGTCGGCTAATCTTGGCTTACGTCCACTTAGTGATTTTATTGCTTATATCACTGTTTTTAAAGCACTTGTTCTTACAGATCAGTATAAATCCATAAGTGCTTGCAAGAAATTAGAGTAAAATAGAGCTAGAGCCAAAGGATCCTTAAAAGTGAGCCGAACTGCTCTATTTATAGCTATATGAAGCCAAAAACCTCACCCCATGATCTCTACCTCATTTTCCACGCCATAAACTACTTCTCCATGAAAATAGGTGGACATCTCGACAGTAAACATGGATCGATACCGATTCATAGGCTTGGATTAGTACCAATCCGTACATTCTTCATATGAAAGATTTTGAAATTCTTGTCCTGGCTTGATTTCGTGATTCTAAACTTGTTTGCATCATCATTAGCTTGTTTCTGAATCCAAATGATTGATTAGTGGGGGTTGCGGACTTTGAGTGCTCATGGAAACCGATAGAGAATTGCATGGAACCAAAGAAATAACACTTGAAATAGGCTTCTAACATCAAGTGGAGAGGATAGGAGTGGGGACAAGAGTGGAAGAAAGTTCATGGATCGATACCAATCCATAGGTTGGATCGGCATAAAAAAAAGAGATATTTGAGAATAAATATTTGAAGTGGTTTATATAATGAATGATTTTATAAAAGTGTTTTATAAAATGAAAAGAATTTCAAGGACTAAACCCAATGGTTTTAAGATGATTTTTGAACGGATTTGAAAAATGAAAATTATTGTAGATTTGAAAGTACTTGCGAATATTAAGTGTGAAATGATTTATCACTTCGGGATATAAAATGTTTTGTTATCTTATTGATGATACGGATAACCCGTAACTAAAAAGTGGACCCATAACCTGCAAAGGATTTAAGCTCTCTTTTTATTTTTTATGGCTTGGAAGCCTTAAAGAGAAGAGGAATAAGGTGAAGAAATCCTTTTCTTCTTTGACTCGCCTTTTCTTCAACCCTTGGCACTGTTTGTACTTAGTTTCTAGACTACTGGGCTATTTCTTTGGCCTTCCTGCCTTGATAGTTTCTAAGCTCGATTCGCCCAGTCTATCTGAATACTGCTTGGTCAAAAGGTAGTATAACTCTTGCCCTGAAAAGTACATCTTGTTTCAAACATGATGTGATTTGAACCGAGATAAGTCGGGATTGCTATAAAGGACTCCTCTCTATGCTTTGAATGGTCGTTATTCTACCTACGGATCATTTCTATGATAAGTTATTACAATATCTATTCATCGTGATGCTTTACCAGCATTTCACATAATAAAACGGGAGTACGCTCCATGATCTATCATCCCAAGCTTAGTAATTTTGATTTGGTTCCTCTTATTGATTTTCTAGGTTTGAATATGATTTCCTTTGACTTTAGTTGTTCGGGGTTGAATATTTGTACGCATACGTTTTCACATGCACATTCTTGGATAATCTTTGACCTGCACATGCATAAACTATCATCATTCCATTTGTTAAACATTAAGAATGGGTACCGATCCAATTCCTTGGACCAGTACCGATCGTAAAGTTTGAGAAAATCTCCAAATTTATGACCTGAAAGTTGGAATGTGTTAGGTTATATAACCCAATTTGTGGTCCTCTCTTTCCGCTTTACTTTACCTGCTAGAGAACCAAGCTTGGAGCTCTGCCATTAACATTCTCTAGCCTACAAATTGAACATCCCTTCGCCCCCAGTCACCAGCGACCACCACCTTCGCCTTCAAAACAATCAGCGCCGCTACCTAAATCTTTCTCCTGCATAATTCCATCGACCTTTAGTTTTAGACCTGATCATGAGCCCTCCAAATCCTTGAACTGAGTTTTTCCTTCGATATCTATCATTCTTAGGTAGGTAGAGGAGTTTGGGACTGACGCGAGTGAACTCGCATGAATGGCCTTTTCGGAGTGAAGGAGAAGTTAAAGGAAGGAATCAAAATCCTCCAAAGGGTTTGGATCGGTGCTAACCGATCCAAACCTTGATGGGATTTTGATTTTCAAGCTTCTCACAGAACCTTACTTTGTTGATTGAATACCAACTACGTCAAATATTCCCCCTGAACTTTGAAGCATTTTCAATGCAAGGTTGTCAATGTGAAGTATGGTGGGACGGTCAGCGATGATGGTCACTTCAGATACTATCTAAACTTTAAAAAAAAACTATTATATAATATTAAAAATCTGCATTGCTCAACACTGCATGACACCACACTAGTTTACACTTTAGCATGGGGGTATACCAAATAATTAATCCGATGTCGATTATATGTGGAGTTTTTATACACATAGACCGTAAACGTTCCAAGCATTTCGCCACTTTAGTCTCAGGTTCATTAATTTCTAGATACGCTAAGTATGATGTGGAGTCTAGTTCGATTGCGACTCCTTCTGCACAACATACTCTAGGGAAGTTCATACCTCCATTTGAAAATCCACAAGTGGATCAACCTCATCTAGAGGTTCCTCAAATACATGTAGACAGTCCCAAAGTTGAAGTAGAAGCTGCTCCTGACGCTCTTAAGGATGCCATTATTGATGATCCTATCGATTCCATTGCTTCAAAGATAGAAGAGGGATCACTCCATAGAATCTATGGAAAAAATGGGATTCCATTTAAGAACATACCAGTCCTTCCTTATCACTAGAGAGCTCATAATCCCCTAGAGGGTTATACTACTTGTAATATATGTATATGCTTACGTTCCACTATTCAAACAATTCATTTGCCAAGTTCTGAATTTCATGAGACTAGCTCCAAAGAAACTACATCTAAACAGCTACGCCTTCCTTCATAGCACATTTACTATCTTTGCTCAATGTTCTCATCGGGTACCCAGTAATGAGGAGATTCGGTGTATATATATATATATATATATATATATAATTTCAAGAGATGGAAATAAAGGCCTTATTTGACTTATTTGGAACCAGCTAAGAATTGCAGAGTTTTTACTGGTAGATGGAATAGTTGAGATATTTCAAGAGTGAATGCGTTCTATATCCATTGTCCACATGGATTTGCACGAAGATGGTTATCTCGCCGTAAGTTCTATGTCATGTGTTTGAAAAGAACTTGCTTTGTGAT
This sequence comes from Allium cepa, assembly GCA_030765085.1. Classification (NCBI taxonomy): domain Eukaryota; kingdom Viridiplantae; phylum Streptophyta; class Magnoliopsida; order Asparagales; family Amaryllidaceae; genus Allium; species Allium cepa. The sequence continues at coordinate 52,763,236 of CM060935.1, read as the reverse complement.
CCCGTAGTTTAACTCATACACTTTTTGCCCTTCAGACGTTCCAATGAGGCCCTGTGGTATGGTATTTGCAGATGCAATTGAAGTTCTTATGGTACTTCTAGAAGAGGATAGAGATATTAGAGTTCTCCTTTCTAATGAGAATCTCTTTGCCCACAACTTGGTAGTAGCGGGCCGTAGCACAGGTTAAGTCCAAGTGATCGCCGATGACGACGACGACGACGATAATGATCCCATCGTTGCCCCTAGTCCCAAATCAAGGGGAGGTGAAGAGAATTTTGATGTGGTGCAAGAACACGTCGACGAAGTCGAAATCATAGGCGAAGGTCGTGAAGCGAGCCACGATGATGTTGATGTGGGCCACGAGCCTTTGGTTGAATAGTCCAAGGATGACCAACAGTTTGTTCTGAAAATGAGGCTCGTCATGAAACATTCCAAAGGACAATTTTCTACATAATCCCTACCAATGATAACTGCGGAGAAAAATCCTACACTCCCTTTTAAAGATACATTCGTTGGTTTGGGGTCGATTCCAACCGAGTTTGGCTCTTTCGGCATTGGCAATATAAGCCTTGATGGTCCTAACGCTCCTTTCCACTTTGATGATGAAATCACTCCTGCCAAAGTAGGAGAAATCACCCCCATTAGCAAAGTTCCAGCATACTGTCCATTGGGAGGCCATTAGGACCCTCACACACACTACACCACATTGCACTTGACTCATGTATTTACTTGTTCAAGATAACTTATCCCTGTTTCATTCTAGGATCCATGAGAGAAAGGAGCATATGTTTCAGTGTTTAAAGGAAAATGTGTCTCGATAAAGGCATCGCTCAGACATGTGTCATCATGGTGGTTGTCGGGACTCGGAGTCCAACCATTGATCCAGCCGTGATAGAGGCAGCCATGATAGAGGCTATCCATTACATGATTCTACTTCTAGACACCATTCTAGGACCAAGTTGCGCTATCATAAGGTTCGATTAAGCATTTCGTTCTTCGTGATAGTTTTCAACGGGGTTATGCTTCTCATGCACTACCTCCAACTTCCATTCCTATCAACACCTGACATTAACTCACATCAGTCGACCTTCTGACCATAGGCAATATAAGGGCAGTTCCAGAGCTTCTCATCATTAGGTTGGCAAGAAACCGATTGAAGCTCAGAGCAACAACTTATATTTGATCCTCGAATAACTAAACTGAAGGAACAGTTTCTGGATGTATGTTTTGATGGGCTCTTGTTTATTTCCAATCTGAATAACATTTCGCCAAATGTCAAAGTCAAGACCATTTCTTATGTAGCTAATGCTTACAATCAATATAATGAGTGGAAGCAGATAGCCAAGAAGATCTCCAGGGTTTTGAAGGAAAGGAAACTCGAGATCGGCAATCTGAAACTTATGGAAGCAAAAGGCAAAAGGATCGTTGCTCATCTCGACGTCGAGATCTCTGACTTGAAAACATCACAAGTTGAGGCCTAGAAAATAGCCAAGGATGATATCAAAGCACTCGAGAGTGGGAGGACTAAGCATCATGATTAGATATAGACTATGCGCTATTGAAATCGCGATTTAGTGCAGGAGAGAGATGCCCTGTTCACAAAGATGAATGAGCTGTCAGTCAAACTCGAGAGCGAGACAAAAATAAAGAATGAAGCTCTCTAATTGGCTCAAAGACATCGTTAAGCGCTGCTTACCACTTGTTAGGAAAATGATGAGGCAGTTGCACATTCTCAGGATGTGGAAGCTCTGGTTAGAAAGGAAATTGAAGTCGTTGAGGAGAGAATGATGGAGGTTTGAGCCACTAATCATTAAGTACAATGCTAATGTACTCAAGTTCTTTGACTTAAAGTGGTTCAGTGATGATTATCCTAGGGATCTGGCTTTGGTCTGGGATTAAGTTGTTAAGGAGGAGAAATAATTTTTGAAAAGTGGTGCACTAGACCTAGCTTAGTTGGAAAAATAGGTCTTGATAGGGGATTGGCCCAGGGTGCTAAGAGAGGGCAAGGGAAAGCTTACTTTCAATTGGAGCTGGCCGCTACAGTAAAAAAAGACATAAGTGACGGCTCCGGATCATCACCTTAGGATGTCACCACTGGCCATACACCTGGACCCAAAGCTGCTCCTGATTCATCTTCCGTCCTTGAATTTGATTTAGAGAAGCCTCAAATGCATAAGTCTATCGTCCTTTATCCCGCCTTAAAGGGAATTCCAGCCACACTCTAGCCCATATAGAATCCCAGAGTAAAGGAGGTATCTTGTTGACTTAGACTATATTTCAGAGAGTCCACATGTCATCGATTGACATAGCTAACCTCTCTTTTTATGTCTCTCAAGTTTTAGGTCAACCCTAGATTGTCTTGCTTCCTAATAAAGGTCTTCAATCAGGACAACAACTGTCTATAACAGAATCAACGAGCATAACTACTTCCACGACGGTCTTAAATATTCTAACTGGCGAGACTCTTGGGCCTAAAGAGCGGATGATAGATGCTTTGCAAGATGAAGGGACTGGAAGGATCTAGGAAGTTCATATCGAATATGATGTTGTCATCATCGGATTTTCTAAGCCTCTGGCTAGTACCATTATGAGTGAGCTTGAGTAACAACTTCTCCTAGATAAAGAAATCAATCTAGAGAAAATAGAGGTCATCCCACCTCCTTTTTCCATAGCTTTGCCTAGTCAAACTATCTTCATTCCAGTCACTCTTCCTCCAACTGGGAGTGAACAAAGCGTTCCTGTTGGATCGTCATAGAGCATTCTGTCCAAGTGCCAAGGAAGAAGCAGGAAGAAGCCAGATCAAATCTATAACACCCCATATCTTCAAGATATTATTTAGGATATTTAGATGGGTAAATTAAATAAAATAATGTGGATATTAATGGGTTGAGATTTTTTTTAGCTAAGGGTAGTCGTGCCGTAATAGGGTGTCAACTAATTTAAAATATGCTAAAACAAGGTGTTAGGAAATGACAAGGGAAATATGGGAAATAGGTGGACCTTATACCTTAAAACCTTAAGAGAAAGAAACTAACGTTCATTTCATTTAACTCAAACTAAAAGAACTAAGGCCGGCCACCATTTTACTCTCAAGTAGAAGATTAAAGCTAAGATTTAAGAGAAGGAGGACAATCTACTAAATCAACATCAAATCTCACATCTTTAATCTCAAAGCTAAGGTGAATAATTACTACACCCCTTTCCCTTTTGGTTTTCGGTTTTAAGATTAAGATTCGAATTGTTTTTGGCAAGTTTAAACCATGTTTTGATGATTAAGTTAAACCAATTTATTGGTTGGTGAAATATGCACGTTTATACTTGTTTTATGATATATTCGATATGAAACCCATTTTGATGACATCCAAACGCCTTAAAATTTAAATATAGGTTAGAAATGATATTTTAGAGATGTATTTAAATTTTCATAATTTTCTGAATTATGGTGGATTTTATATTCATTTTCTAGCGAAGAAAATTGTTTATTGGACTATAAATTATTTTCGGCTAATATAATTATTATTTAGGTTTGAAATTTTTATATGTTAGGCAACATATTAAAATAGATTTTATGGGATATTTTCAAATTTTTCCTAAGTTTTTTGATGGATATATAAAATTATTTAAGGTATGGGACTTAAATTTTTTATATATTTATTTAAGGAGAAGGGGATTTTTTTAAATAAAATTATTATTTAAATCTAAAATTTGCTGCAACATTTTTTGAATAGTAATTATTAACCAACGAGAAATTGGTTAGAAAGGGAAGATTAGCTAACACATTACCTTCTTTAAGTTAAAAACAAGAAAATCATGATTTGGGCATGTTTCAGCCATTTTAAGCATAATACCTTCCAACTCAGACCATTTGCCTAAGTTTAAAGGATTGAACCTTTCGGCAAGGTCAAAACATTGCGTATGGTATCAAGTATTTGGTGTGCAATGAATTACAGAGTCGAAGGGTTCTTGTTCGAAAGGTTGATAGCCAAAGAAGGGGGAGTATGTTTGTTTTATAAACCAAAACCTTTCGCTTGATTTGCTTTCGAAATTAAGCTTTCAACTTAGTTGCTTTTGATCAGGTCAAAATGTTTAAAAGAAAGGTTTTAAACCTTTCGATGTGGTTGAAAGTTTATTGTTGCAACTTTATTTTGAAATCTTATGGCATAGTCGAAAGGTTATTGCCGCTTTATACAAATGTTTTGTTTTGGACCTTCCAATGAGGTCGGAGGTTTACTTCGATTGATTTCGAATGGTCTATTCATTTTAAAACCAACCGATTCTCCCAAGATTTCGAAAGGAAGCTTTTGACTTAGTTGACTTACCCTTATTTTATAAATTAAAGCATAACCCAAAGCTTTCAATGGAGTTGTTTTAAAAGATGCTTCAAAGTTTTCGAAGCAGAACTTTCGATTTAGCTGAAAGGTTGTTTCCAATGAAGTTGAAAGGTTTTAAAAGAAGGATTTCCACCCGTTTAAATTTGAACCAAAAAGGTTTTCGAAAGGTTTTATAGGGTTAATGCTTTCGAAAGGTTTTGTTTTCTAAATGTTTTCTAAATGTTTCTAAAGGGGATCGAAGGAAAAGAATTCGAAGGGTTCGAAGGCTAAGCTTTCGGTGGAGTCGAAAGGTTACCTCTCAAAGGGGTCAAAAGGTTTTTATTTCTGAATGTTTTTGGAAGGTTTTAAATGGAAGGGTTTCCAAGGAAATGTTTCAAGTGTTTTAAATAGGATGTCTAAGGTTTTACTACTTTCGAAAGGTTTGAAGTTCAAGGGGTCTGAAAGGTTTGAGGTTCAATGGTTACGAAGGGCCGAGTTTCAATGGTTTCGAAAGGTTTTGAATTCTAAGTGTTTTGAGGGTACCATGGAAACAATAAATGAATATGACCTAAGTTAGGGATACTAATGGAAATAGGTTAATCATGCGGTTAACATGATATAAATAGAATCATGGGGCAAACATGATGCAGATAGATTTATGGGGCTAGCATGAATCAAAATGGAAAATTAAAATTGAATCATGGGGCTAACATGATACAAATAGATTCATGGGGCTAGCATGAGTCAAATGGAAAATATAATCATGGGGCTAACATGATATAAATAGACTCATTAGGCTAACATTAGATCATTAATGTTCATTAGGCTAACATGAAATAGTTAGATTCATGGGGCTAGCTGAATCAAGTGGCAAAATGATGGGTTCATAGTCATCCTAGGAAAACTATGTAATGTGAGATGGGTAGTCTACATTAATTTAAGTAGAATGAATGTGTAATAGCTAGTCCCTCTTTGATATAATTAAACTTTAATTGGAGATGGGGAAATCCTAATTGTTTTCAAGTATACTTTTCACCATAATGTTTTATAAATATATGTTTTAATCATTGTGCATGCAGGATCCCAGAATATGGTTTTATGGAAGGTTTTGTAAAAGATATGTTTTAAAGGGATGTTAGTGAGGGAAAAACCATTCCGTCAACTGTCGTGGTCTCACTTAACATGTTTAACCGGGATGTACAGTATTATTCATACCAGGTTTTATATCTGACTCGAAGTTTATGTATTCCTCTTAAACTCTTGGGTGCTCAAAATTAATTTGAGTAGGATGAGGGATTAAGGACTTTTTCAGGTTTTAGTAGGATGACGAATAAGCTACCGGAGGCATGCATGAGGCAAACGGGTAGCTATTTAGGAGTTACAGTTCTTGTTGTGTTTTGTTGGATTATCCACCGTGTTGTTTTGTATTAGGTCTATTATGACCATATGACTCTAATCAACCAAGGGGGTATCTTCATATATCGCTCTTGGCTTATTTTGCAATAATTATAATTGATCTGTGCCAAGGAACGATTTGGGAATATGTGTTGTGAATGTGAAACAAATGGTTTTGGAATGTAAGGAAGTAAAAATGTTTTTGAAATTTGTGTTTTGTTTCGTATTCAAGTGCTTCTGATATTATTGATACCATTAACGTAGCCGTGTTTAGTCGTCGGAAGCTAATACTATAGATGATTGCAGCATCTGCAGCACTTAGTTATGGGCCTCTAGATAGGAGATATTACAAATCGCACCTCCCTTCGTAGAAGAGTAGAAGAAGTTAAAGAGGCTAAAGCACAAGAAGTGATCGTTAGTATGTTTTGTGTAGATAAAGTGACTTTTGGATTGCAGTTGCAGGAGCCCATTTTAGCTTTAGGCCAGTGTTGTGCGGGTTCAGCCCTCATTTTTCTTTTCAACTTAGGTGTAAATAAAACTTGTACTTTTATTCCAAGTTCTATTTCAGATGTGAATAACAAAGATCTTTGTTTTGACCAATCTTTGTGTAAATTTGTCTAAGTAGTTACGAAATGTGCTTCCATTATTTGTACTCACGATCCGTTTCTTTCATGGTTATTGTTGGCATTAGCCCGTTCTATGATTTTCCGCCTTCTATGGTTCTATTGAACATAAAGAAATAGTTGAAGTGCCAATCTCTAGGCGTTTAAATGCAATCATATCCAATTCTGGAATGTTATCAAACTTCGATCACCTGAAAAGGTGATTTAAGCATTCCTTCTCGAGGAATTTTGAATACAATCGTGCATGTCTTTGAACTCAGGACCATAATCTCTAGATTTGCTATCCTCCGGGAAAGGCACCGGTGCTTTGCCAGACTCAGGGCAAAAGCTAATGAATGGACAGTCAAGTCATGTCCATTTTGGGTTTATACTCCTACCCTCGCCTCTAGGACGAGAGTTAGTGGATTGATGGTCAAATCACATCCATTTTAGATTTATACTCTTGCATCCAGATCGAGGATAAGAGTTAATGGATGGACAGTCAAATCACTTCCATTTTAGGTTTTTCTCATACCTCCACATCAAGGACAAGAGTTAGCAGATGGATGATCAAACCATGTCCATTTTAGGTTTATACTTCTGCCTCCACATCAAGGAATAGAGTTATCTGGCATCCATCTTTGGACACCAAAGAGTGGTTGAACTCAAAGGGTCCGATCATGGACTATAGAAATTTGGTTGTCACCAAACTCCAAGTACCTACGTACCTACATTATACATATGCAGATTCATTCGAGTTGGTCATATTCCACAACTTTTAAGCCATGTAAAGATAGAGTCGCATATTCAGAAAGCTATTTCACTTTATAAAAGACGAGAAATGACAAGTTCTGTCATATTACATGGCTCTAATTATGTACAAATTTATTTCTAGTTGAAAATTGTCGTAAGTGTTTGCTATTCCATATCCATGGGAGTGAGATCCAGTCCATTGTTGCTAACTTGGAAGTGCCGTCACCAAAATTTTGTCGAATCGTGTATGGAACTTCCAAACTACGACCTAAGTTTTATGGGCTTGGGAAGATTCGTTTGAGAATCAGGTCACCAGTTTTAATAGTCTGATTCTTGACCTGAGCAATTTAATATCAAGTGACTCGGCTTTGATGTGCAGTTACTCTCAAGTCAGCTTCATCGCGCTTCTCATCGAGCATATCGAGGGACTCCAATAGAAGTTGCTCATTCGTCCATGGATTACTGTGATTTAACCAATGAGAAGGTACTTCTGGTTCAACTAAAATCATAGCCATTGATCCGTAGGCTAAAGAGAATGGAGAATGGACAATTGTTGACTTATAGGTCATCCGATATGCCCAAAGTGCCGATAGACGTTCATCGAGCCACTAGCCCTCACCCTTTTCCAATCACCTCTTGAGAATGGACTTGATAATCTTATACATAGCTTCAACTTACCAATTCTCTTAGGTGTGTGCCACTATGCAAATCTCTTCTCCATGTGATGTCGGTAGTACAAACCTTTAAACTCGGACTATTGAATTGGATTCCATTATCAGTATCAATTACTTGTAGACCCCCAAAACGACAGACGGTATTCTGTAGCATACTACTGATTACCCTGTTTGTGGTAATCATGGCTAATGCCTCTGCCTCAGTCCATTTTGTGAAGTAGTTAACAACGACGATGACGTCTTCGCGCCACCCTTGGGCATTAATATTACACCGATAATATTAATTTCCAAGCTGCAAACGGTTAAGGACTGGCCATTTATTTAATTTTCGTTTGTGGGGTTCTTGGAATCTTGGAAAATGTATGGCACTCTCACACTTTCTGGTGTAACCCACCATGTCTCGGTTGACAGTCGGTTGGAAATTCCCATAGTGGAGTATCTTCTTCGCTATGGTTTGCTCTCGAGTGTGGTCTCCAATAGCCTATTCATGAACTTCTCTTAGGACTTTTTTAGCTACATCGTTGGCGACACATCATACCATTGGGACTGGGAATCCTTTACTATAAAGTGTTCCTTACCAAAATATCTACCTCTAAGCTTGATGAAGGGCGTTTCATTGCTTTCTCTTTTTGTCCTAAAGGATCCCCCTTTATAAATAACTCTTTATTGGATTCATCCATGACTCATTCTCATATGCAGCCTCTAAGATCTAATCGACATCCATATAGTCGATGCTTGGTGCCGATAATACCTCCACCGGAGCCAGGGCCATGAGTTGCACATCCCCGGAACTGGCCAACATAGCTAGTGAGTTAGCCTTCACATTTTCTGCTCTGGGAATATGCTTATTGTATAATGTATAATATCATTAAGTTGCTCAAGGGCATGGTTTAGATAAAAACATAGCCTCGCTCCTTTTGCCTGATTATCATTCATCCGTGGATTATTGTGATTTACCCAAAGGGCATGGCTACATTTCATCAAACTTTCAGAAGTCTCAGGTCATTACAATACTTATCGCAAATGTTGGTTGGTGAGAACTTTGATCGGATAAACCTAAAAGTAGAGGGGAGCTTCCTCAAAGCGGCCAACAAGAATTATGCATGGTTTTCCAGCTTGCGTAATTTCTTTCTGCTCCTGCCAATCGCTTACTGATATAGTAAAGCAGTTTTCGGATATAGTATTCCTCACATGTGAGTGCAGTGCTCAAAGCATGCATCATTACTTCTAGATATATGAACAGGTCCCGGTCATTCACCAGTTTCAAAAGAATAGGAGGTCCCTCCAAGTGATCCACCAGAGCCTTGAATGCATCTTTACAATCTTATGTCCAAGAGAAGTTATTTTCTCCCTTCTTAATCACATTAAAGAAAGTGATGCATTTGTCTGTTGCTATGGAGTTGAATTGACTCAGGGCAGTAACCTTCCCGTTCAAATTCTGGACCCCCTTGATCATTATCGGGGCTTATATATTTCTCAACACCTTGATCTTTTCCAGATTGGCTTCAATCCCATGGGAATTCACAATGAAGCCCAAGAATTTCCGTGATGGAGTACCAATGAACATTTCAAATGTTTAAGCATCATCTCATACTTTCGAAGAATGCCAAACATCTTTGCCAAATCATCAATGTGGTTTCCCGAATGTCGTGACTTTACGAGCATGTCATCTGCATAGACTTCCATCAAACATCCAATCTGATATTTAAACATCTTATTTACCAGCCTCTAATAGTTTGCTCCAGCATTCTTTTATCCGAAGGGTATGATAAGATAGAAATATAGTCCCAGGTCGGTTATAAACCTGATATATTCCAAGTTTGGGATGTGCATTGGAATCTGATTGTATTTAGAGTATGCATCCATGAACGAGAGCAGTTCATGCCTAGTTGTTGAGTTCGCAAATTGGTCAATTCTTGGAAGTGGAAAGCTGTTCTTTGGGTATGCCTTATTCATGTCAGAATAGTTGTTGCATGTCCTCCATTTCCTGTTTGACTTTTTCACTAAGACTGGATTTGACACTCGCTATGTGTACAAAGCATCTTGAATCAAGCCGTTATCTTTCATCTTCTCTTCCTCTTCTTTGAGAGCAGTGGATCTCTCTGGACCCAAGATGCGGCGCTTCTGGTTCATAGAAAAGCATTTAGGATTTACATATAATGCATGGCTCACTATCACCGATAAGATCCTACACATGTCAGAGTGTGTCCAAGTGAATACAAGTAGGTTCTCCTTGAGTAAACCAACCAACTCCTTCATCAACCTCATGCCGTGTTATGATCCAAACATCAGGATCAAGGTAGGATCATTTTGGCCGATAAAAATATTAATTTTCAACATGGCTGGAGCTGCCCTTTCATTCAGTGGCTCTTCTCGTGAATCCATATCCATATGGAACCGACTGTGCTGCCTAAGCTAGAGCTCAGGTAGTGTTTGCTATGCATTCAAAGCCTTAATGCAGAAGTCCCATCTATACCTTTTTCTTTCTCTTTTCACCTTGCCTCTTTAGCTCAGTGACATAACAGTCATGGTCAAGCCCCTAATCTCCTTATACTATTCCTGCACCATTCTCCCTAGGAAACTTCATTGTCAAACACCAAGGAGCTATAGCCGCTCTGAATTTTGGCCAAGGAAGGTCGGCCTAAAAATGATTATAAGCAAAATAAATATCCAACACCACAAAAGGCGCTAGCGGCACTCGCTTGCAATCACCCTCTCCAAGCACCATTGTTAATTCAACAAATCTCATTGGCTCCATAGCAGTCTCGTTAAATCCTTGGATTCGAGATTTACATGGTTTCAAGTCCTTGCCTTAGCAAAGTCCATATGCCACTCGTATTTCATCAAGTGCTGCCATAGATTCGTTTTTCCACCGTACAACACCGTCATCAACATTACAAACCTCCGTGAATACTTCTCATGCAGAATGTTCCCAGTAAACAGCTTTCCACTTAGAGAAGCACCCCGCTCATCATTATTTCTGAACTGATTTCATTCATAATTTTCCTAACCATCTTAGCCAAGTACTCTGTTTCTATAGGTTCGACTGGATGGTGGTAATTAGAGTCTGTTTCGAGTGTTCAGCCTGGTGAACGCTCTCGGACATGCCCTCGTTATGTGGGTTCTCCAGACTTCGGGAGATCTATTCGTCCAACAGTTCCCCCCGTTTGATTCTCGTGTGTTGAATCATTAGCAATTATACGATATACTTGATTTTGATCTTCTATAGCATGATAAGAAGTTAAATCCGCACCACTATCCAAAGAGCAAGCTCCTAATCCAATAATGATTGGATCGGTATAGATCCGTCCACTTGATCGGTACCGATCCACAAACCTATACCATGGGTTTCTCTTATTTTCTGATATGAAGTCCTGGTACTATTTTGAGCCATTTTCTGCTTTCTATTCTTTTTTCTCTGCTCGAATGATGAAACTATCAGACTTTGAATCAGAAGATATTAAGTTCCTCCTACTCCTCCTACAGCGGTTCTGAGTTAGCTCATTCAATAATCTCAAGGTCTCTTACATCTATTGGTTCATTTCATTACGATTCTCCTAGAACCTATCCTCAGTTTGCTTCATCTTATGATCCATCTCCACTTGGTCACGACATTAGTTGGATTCTGGATCTATGATTGATTTACCTCAGAAACTTCATCCGTATGCTGAGCATTCTAGTTCTCAACGTCATTAGTAGCTCTCGATTTTGTAGAATGAATTGTCATTGGGGCCATGGCAAAAGCTTCTTATAGATTGTTGAAAATCTGAATAGTATAACAATAGGGTTAAAAGATTTGATCTATCTCTTAGATCTATGAAATCCAATAGTAGATCATGGATCCAAGTAGCCTAAGAATGCCTCTCTTGATGAAAGCAACAAAATGTTTGAACCCAAAATGGCACAAACACCTAAGAGATTATAGAGAACAAAAAGTGAAGAAAAGTAAATTAAAATGAGCAAGGGAAGAATACACAGCGTTTATAGTGGTTCGGCTAATCTTGGCCTACGTCCACTTTGTGAATTTATTGCTTATATCATAGGTTTACAAGCACTAGTTCTTACAGATCGATATATATCCATGGATGTTTACAAGAAATTTGAATAAGATAGAGCTAGATCTAAAGGATCCTTTAAAGTAAACCCTGCCTCTTTATTTATGGCTATAGGAAGCATGAAATCTCGCCCTTATGATCTCCACATTTTTTTTCATGCCATAGACCACTTCCCAAAAAAATTAGGTGGATAGCTCATCAATAATCATTGATCAGCACCAATCCATGGGCTTGGATCAGTATCGATTCATATGTTCTTCATATGGATGATTTTGAACTTCTTATCCTGGCTTTATTCATGGTTGGCTTCATGATTCCAAAATTGTTTGCGTCATTATTAGCTTCTTTCTGAGTCCAAATGATGGATTGCTAGAAGGACGGAGTTGGTGACTATGAATGCTCGTGGAAATTGATAGAGAATTGCAAGAAACTAATGAAATAACACTTGAAATAGGATCCTGACATCAAGTAGAGTGAATAGAAGGAGCGGGGGCAAGATTGGAATAAATTCATGGATCGTACCGATCCAACTCCTATTAGGTTTTCATCCTTTGCTTCTTTGACTCGTCCTGTATTCATCCTTTGGCTCTATTTGTACTTGGTTTTTTTCTCCTAGGCTATCTCTTCATGCTTCCTGGCTTGATAGTTTTCAAGCTCGATTCATGTAGTCTATCCGAATATTGCCTGGCCAAAAGGCGGGATGACATTCCTTATTTCACTTTATTATTGATTAATTTCTATAATTGTCCTTAACTCATTTTATTAGATTGATTGTTAATTTCTATTAATTTATTAGTTTCTATATTTCATGTCTTAATTATTTTATACATTACTGGTTTACAATCTTAATTTTAGTTTTGAGGTTTAAAAGAACATATTATTATTACATTTGTGCCTAATATTAAATTATAGCTAATTAGTTTTATGCGTATTCAAGTAATTTGTACGTTTCTTATATAGGGTGTTATATTTTTTTAATTGTTCACAACTATAATCATTATACAAATTCCAATTTACTACCATAATCACATGAAAGTCAATATCATAAATAAATTAGCTACACAAAATAGACTTGTATGCAAATTTGTAATGGAATCTAAAACATATAATTTGTTTTACGTTAATATTGTAGAATTATGTTCCTTTTTTCCAAAGAAGCAGACTTACAATACAAATCTTCTATATTCCATTAAACTTTTACATGAATAGCGTTGAAATGACAAAGAAATCATACTCATTTTAACTTAAGAACCAGGCTGTGCAAACAACAGATAAGAGGAAAAACCTCTTTTCCCCTTACTTTGCACACCTTTTTCTAGTTTCTTTGTTTTGGAATTTTTTCTTTACAATCACAAATTGAAAAGTGGAATCAAATAGAATATACAATATTTTATTATAAATATTAGTGAATCAAATCCTACTTTATTAAAATAAAACAACTAGGATACCAAACAATTCAAAATTTACATATTATGAGGAAATTTTGGGATTTTAAGTTGATAAATTTTCGCATGCAAAATCTCCCAAGGCTCAATAAAAATCCATACTTCAAACTCCACAATATATTTTAAGGGAAAAAAAATTAAGATTTCCACACATAGATAATTCTTAAAGGATCTCCTTGGATTTACTTCGTGTGATAGCCATATCTCTTCTTCAAATTTATCTTCTATTTATTATATAAAACATTACCGATTTATTTATACATATTAGACTCTCTTATCCTAATACTTGAAGGTATATATTTATTTTTGATTTAGACTAAAAAAGTTTTTTGTGGAGGAAGAGGATTGGTAGAGTGTCGTTCTTGACTTCAAATTTGTGTGAAAAGAATAAGAGCTAGCCTCTTATTTATATTTAAATTTTATTTGAATTGAATTTAAATGACGGTTTGGAGTGATTTCTTTGATTTCAAGCATGGATTTTTCCAAACGATTTTGAAATAATTTTTAAAATTTATAGGTATTTCAAAATAATTATTATATAATATTCTAAAGTATTGCAAAATTAAGTCTCAGGGTAGGGCGTCATAGCATGCACTTAGTTGTTTGGGTTTTAAATAACCGTTGAATCGAGAATATTTTAATAATCTATGAATCTGGGCCGTTTAGACCGCTTAAAACACTACCGGTCAAGGCATGCTCGGTCGATCGCTTGCTTATAGGTAGTCGACCGACGATGTTCCCAACTTCTTTATAATGTTACTGTTTACTTTTTAATTGTATTATTATTCACATTTACTTAAAAATTAAGCTATTATTTAATTTTAAATTTATTAATATTTATTTTATTAATTTGTTTTGAATTATTTTCAATCCAAATTTTCAAACGTCGAACTTCTATGTTTGAACTTCGATTGTGAGGCTTTATATATGAATGTTGCTTAAAAGAATGCCACGAATGAATTGTTGCAAATTTCCTAGCCAAATTCTGACATTCGTAAATTTGCACTTTTAACATTATTATTAATCTAATTTTTGATTAATTTTTGGATTTTATTTTTACGGGGTTGTTATAGTCCCGAAGGTAAACTGCTTACGAAGGCATCAAGTGAACAACCTCAATGGTAAATATGCCCTATGCTCTATGTTATTAGACTGAAGCTAAAAGAATCGTTAAGCAATTGGACTCCCCAATAGTTACATCCACTTGACCTGTCGTAGACCCTACAAATGCTGACATTTTCATCTCCACCCCATTGTAGTCTGTAAGTCAAAACATGCGACCAAGGCGCTTAGAGTAACGATAAGAGCATCTAATTGTGATTGAATCTCACACTGCATCAAACGTCATATTATATAACATAACGAAGCTATGTGAAGAGTAACAACCTGATTTTTGGGTAAGTGATAATAAATAAATAAATAAAAGATGAGTTTTGGAAGTTTAAAGTAATTATTTTGAATTTATTTTTGAATATATTGGAATTTATCACAAGCTAAGTAGGAATGGAATTAAATGGCTTGAGAGCAATAATTTTCTCTAAGAATTTCAGAGTTAATTAATTTGGAAGTTATTCGATATTGGGTTTAAAATGTGAACATTTGAATATTTATATTTAATACATCCTGGAAAATCTTATCATATTTGTGAAACAAAAAAGTGTAATATATTTAGAAAGTGATTTTGTAAGGTAATTTATTTGGTAAAATAATTTAATTTTATTGGGCTTGAATGTATTTATTTCATTTAGTAAATAAAAGAAGAAAGGAAGAAAAAGAAAGAAAGGAATATAAAATAAAATAAACCCAATAATCCAATGCCCATAAAATAAACCCTAAAATATCTTGTTTCCTGATACTTCATTCTCTAGAGATTTCCAAACTACAAACTGTTCATTTCTCTAAACATTTCTACAGCAACTATAAGCATTTATGTTTAATTACTTTAGAGAAGCCATCTCCTTCCCAAAACCCTATCACTCAAATTAACTAAAATATAAATCAAATTAAATTATAATACCTCTCCACCCTAACTTTTTAACACCTCTACACCCATACACAATCAAAGAAGCAAGGAGCGTTCACTAATTTAAGAAACGGGTATTTACAATGAGTAGTAGAGAAGGAGGAAAGAGGAGTGTTGATTCAGGTTAGTAACTCTAAATCACATCTATGCCTATAATTGTTATATTCAATGACAAAGCAATGGATTGCTTGTTCGATCAATGAAACCCTACATTTGTAACGAATTTCCCATCCTCTTTATATACACACACGCTTACCATAATGATACATAGGAATCCTTAAATTATTAAATGGAAGTCTGTATATAAGCATGAATTAAATGGGTAATTGAATGATCAAAGATAGGAGAGTGATATTTTAAAATAGGCGATTGAATAAGGAAAAAGGTCAGTGAATGGTTAACCTTCGGTCGACCTATAGCTGTCGACTGGTGGAAGTGGTTGGCCAAGTAACGAATATAGGAAAAATTGCTGCCAAGATCTACTTTTTTCTAAATATCCTTGTAATTCTTCCATTGAATTCAATTTCTATTTGAACCAGAAACAATAGGCATATATTGTATTATCAAATTATATATATTGCAATACGGTCAGAACATAGTATGTATCATATATGAAAAAAAAATACCCCGAAAATACAGAGTGCAATCAACAGATCTTTTTCCTCTCTCCTTCTACTATCCAATAGGTTTATCTTCGTTTTATTAAATAAATTATCAAAGGACAAAAAATATTTTACTTTTGCAACCCGATCGCTCATTTGGCTTTAGAAATTTTTTTTGCCAGTATACTATTTCGTCCACACATTAATTTCCAATCTATAATAGAAAATAGGTAGGATTTTTTTTAATTCTTAAAAAAAAGAATCAAAGGTCCATTTATAGGAGACCACTTCCCCACATCAAGCGCTAAGTTATATTTAACGTTTAATTAGATTGAGAAATTATTCAAATTAAGAGACAATCGTTTCTGTAACAATCCTGTATTTTAGTTAAAAATAATTTGATAATTTATTTAATCTTTGAAATAATTGGTAATTAATTACTTAAGAATTTTTTTTAAAGTCATTAAGGGCAATTAAATTATATTATGCCAGCTATAGCTACCACCTGAGGTGGCAGGTTATACGGCTGCAATCATAAAGGGTTCGTATTGTTTTGTTTGGATTTCCAACAAATGGTCGGGCAAAGGAACTTCCCACACAAATGGAATGCCTCTGGAGGGACGTCTCCGACAACCTAACCGGATCTATGCTACACAAGGCCTGGTTACCCCTGTCTGAAAGTAACTACTGACACGAGTATGCCATCCCCCAGTTGTTACCGACCTTTATCCGAGGCCTCGACACCAACAACCACACAGTAAAGTATCCGTGCTGCATACCATGATACCACTTTCAAAATCAACATAAGTAAATATATGGGCTCCATACCATGATACTACTTTTTATCCAGAAGGAAATGGTCATACCCTCAAGGGGAGCTACCCCAAAATAACCTTGCTGCCACGATTCCAGTTTCGACCATTAGCGGGTTATGAGGCTCGACGAAGTCGCGTCCACAAAGCTACACTTTTACACAAAGTCATGCCTTGATCAACAAATAATCAGCAGCACTTCTTATGCCACATTACCAAATTGGGAATGTATCACTAGTAACCATCAACTACATAACCTTTGAGCTCGTACATCTCAGAGAAGGGTGTTAACCTAAGAGAATAAATCTCCGCCACCAAACAGAAATGAATTTGATAGAAACCAGCTTTACATCTCAATGTGTAACATCAGGCACACATCCATACAAGTCTGTTCCAGGTTCGAACAGAGACGAAGGCACTTCCAAAGAAGCCCTTGCAATTCGGTTATTCACATTCCCGATCGGATTCCCCATCACACCTGGAGATCTCTATACCGTCGCGACTCAGTGTAGAGACAATCGACGGGTTATCCTTTCATTCTTGAAAATACCTGGTCTTACCTACTGGTCTTCAAATGCTATCCATATCATCGTATCATTATTCGGAATGGGTTATATGACACAAGATCCTCTCCCAGCTAAACCGAATAATGAGTGCAATATTTAAAAACATATGGATATTGGGATTTCGATTAAGTCACAACTTAAAACTCAAACCTTTCTTTAAATGGTTTAAACAAATTACCATTTCAAATCTTTTAAACAAAAAGATTTACTTCACAAAGTTTACCAATCTTTATCTTTTAAAACCATTTTAAAAATCTGGGTGTTCGAGTTGATTGAGTTGGTCACCGATGATGCTTTGGAAGTTGCAGCGTTGATCGGAGATGACAAGTTCACCTGTGCACGTACATAGGATATTCATCGTATCAGTTGATCGTGGTTTGGGGAAGACGAGAAGTAACTCGGGGCAAACTCGAGAAATTCGTGAAAATACTCGAAGTGAAATGGATGTGAGTTAACTCAGGGTCAGGCTCGATAAAAGCGAGAATTGGCTCGGGGTTATTGATTTGGTGTTAAAACAGTTTTAAACCTTAAAGAAAAATCAAGTTTTATTGAAACCATTTTGTTACAAACCAATTCTTTTGTAAATATTAATAAATCACAAATTAATTTTAATCACTTGATTAATCAACTTTAATTTTTAATCTTACTTTTAAAAATCCCAATTTTTAATTATGAATCAGATGATATAAGTAAGAAGCCAAATTTAAACAACAAATTTAAACTGAAAATTCCGAAAACCTGAAAAAATAACTACCTCATACAAAATGAAACCAGGAAATCAAAATTAGAAAAATAAAATGAAAACCCCATTTTCAAATTCTTCAAAGACCTGGAAAACAACAAGCAATGCAAACAAATGCAAGTTCAACTCAGCCTAAATCAAGGCAAAGTCTAAAAGCATTCAAAACAAAGCAAGGCCTGGATCAAGCAACAGATTAAAATTTTAGATCAAACAACAGTTTTTCTCAAATCAAAGTTCATCTTAGACAACAAATAGTCTTTAAAGATTAAAACCAGAACTGGATCAAAGATAAATTTAAAATATTCAGCTTCAAATACACCTCAAATTCAAGTTCCAGGTTTTGCTTCTTCTCTGTCCTTCATCTCAGGTGAGCAAGCTACATCCCAAAATTTTAAATCGGTTTCACATTTTGATCTGCATGCAATAATCTTGAAAATGTGAATATGAATTTATGTGTATCTGTGAATGGATATGTTTGCCTGTGTATGTATAGATGTTCCTCTGTTTAGTCACAGGTTAATCCAATCCAAGAGAAATTCATATCTCTTTAATCAAACAAATCTAGGCTATGATTTCTAAATTGAAATTGTTCATAACAATGTAAACCCATTTTCAAGAAGTGTTTCAAGAAGAGTGGCTTAGGAAACATATCAAAAAAATTAATATCACAGTGAAATCTCCTTTAAACAGAAAAATCAATGAAAACAATTTCAGGTTTTGATTATATATTCGAATTCGTATTGGTAAAACATGATTTTTAATATAGTTTTTAGAATTTTTTAAGTGCGTGAGTAAAGAGGATTTGTTAGATGATCAGAAAATGTACATTCATCAATTTTTGTTAAACGGCGAGGTCAGATTCTTCGATTTTTGGTCAGATGATGGATTGAGCATCAATGATGATGGGTAAAATACTCGTGGATTTTTCAGAAGATCATGGTGATTTTGCGAGATCATTTTAGGGTTCAAGATTTTTTTTTGGGCAAGCATGTTCTCGGAAGATCTACGACATCGTCGAGATGTTTAATGAGATCGGACCAAGGGGAGAAGATTCGTGGGTTACTGGCAGAGCTTTGGTCAAGCTCGCATGGCCTCTGATGGTTGTTCGTGTCATCGGTGAAGGAATTGTTGATCCGGAAATTTCTTGATAGTGTCTAAAATTTGTTCGAATTCAATTTATGGTCGATTTTGAAAATCTGGGTGTTCGAGTTGAGTGAGTTGGTCGCCGATGATGCTTTGGAAGTTGCAGCGTTGATCGGAGATGGCAAGTTCACCTGTGCACATACATAGGATATCGGTCGTCTCCGTTGATCGTGGTTTGGGGAAGACGAGAAGTAACTAGGGGAACACTCAAGAAATTCATGAAAATACTCGAAGTCAAATGGATGTGAGTTAACTTAGGGTCAGGCTTGGGAAAAACGAGAATTGGCTCGGGGTTATTGATTTTGTGTTAAAACAGTATTAAACCTTAAAGAAAATCAAGTTTTATTGAAATTATTTTGTTACAAACCAATTCTTTTGTAAATATTAAATGTTATCCAAGTTTTAAATTGGTTAACAGGGTTTCTTTTAATAAAATTATTTCTAATTAACCAAGTTTGAAAATGTTAAGATACGTATAACTTTATTTTAAAGTTTATTTTAAGTAAACTCATTAATATTAAAGAAAGTAATTAAGAAGAAGTGTTTTAATTGTTAACTAACTTGAAAATTTTAAATTAGTTTATTTAATAAATTTTAAGGTTTATTAAATAAAGATTGTTAATGATAATTTGTTAAGACAAATGGATTATCTTTTAATTAATTGAAGCCTTAAGTGAATCGAGATTATTACTTAATGAATGTGATTAAATGATAATTACTTAATGGAAGTAATTTAAAAGGATAGTCACTCAATGTAAATATAGGGATTAATAAGTAAGGTAATTAATGAATTAATATGATTTACTTAAAGATAATTACTTAATTTAAAAGTAATTATTTAATGATTAAAGTTGATTAAGTGATTAAGGATAATCACTTATGCTAATTTTGTTATTTAAATGGTAATTAATTAAAGATTTATTAATTATGTAATTAACTTAAGGTTAACTAATTATTGTAATTAAATTTAGGATAATTAATTTAATGGTAAAGATTAATTAATTTATTAATTAAGGAAAATTTGTTTAAAGGATCATTAAATAATTAAAGGCTAATTACTTAATGATTAAAGAATGATTAAATTATCAATTAAAGGTTAATTAAATAATAATTAAAGGATAATTAATTTACATGGATTGTAATTAACTAATTGTTAATTAACATGGGTTAGTGATTAATCTGGTTTCAATTAATCAGATGATCAATTAATCTTCCTTATGGATGACTGTATTCTATTGAATTGATGTAAATTGTTTGTTATCTCTACTGTGTGCTGCTTTGTGAGATGAATTGTTTTAGTTCTAGCTGTGATGAATGTAATTTATTTATCTGTGAAAAATTATATTCTGTGAATCTGTGAATAGGGATAAGCGTTATAGATTATTCAGCTTATCGATATTGATACGATTGAATCTGTAATGTTTGATGATGTTGTACTATTGTGTGTAAAACCCCTGGACTACACCATACACACACAAATATGGATTGCACGAGGAAAATGGTTAAGTCACAGATTTTTTAAATGATTTTTAAATTGAATTTTGAATTCAAACTGTTTTGGAAATGGAATTGGATTAAATATGAAAAGCTTTTTGAAAAGGGATTTCAAAAATAAAAGTTATTTTGAATAACCTGATAAGAGTTTTGAAATTTAAATAATTTGATTTAAGTTTGAATTTAAGATTTGGAATTGATTTCTGTGTTTGGAAATTATGGTTTAAAAATAGTATACAAATTATAAATGTGTTTGTATGGGTTTTAAACCATTTTAAAGATACCGTTTTGGGAAATTTGAATTTAACCCAAATTTTATACTTGTAGGGCTTTAACTAGTATAAATGAAATCAGATTTTTCCGAAATGAAAACTATTTGTTTTCAAATAATAATAGCTTTCATATAACGAAAGGATTTCCAATTCATGTTGAAAAGATTTTAAATTTGAAATAGGATTGTTTTGAAATCTATGAATTAATCTTTGCGAAAGATTATTGAACTTTGTTTTGAAATTGAAGAGGATTTTAAATGATGTATCTTTTATATAAAGAATTGAATTGGAAATGGTTTTGAAAACTATGAATTGTGTTTTTGATTTAATAATTGGATGAGTTAATCCAATTTGGAAAGGAAATGGTTTTGAAGGCTATGAATGAATCTTTGTGAAAGATTGGTAAACTTTGTGAAGTAAATCTTTTTGTTTAAAAGATTTGAAATGGTAATTTGTTTAAACCATTTGAAGGAAGGTTTGGGTTTTAAGTTGTGACTTAATCGAGATCCCAATATCCATATATTTTTAAATATTGTGCTCATTATTTGGTTTAGCCGAGAGAGGACCTTGTGTCATATAACCCATTTCGAATAATGATACGACAATATGGATAACATTTGAAGACCGATGGTGAAGACCGGGTATTTTCAAGAACGAAAGGAAACCCGTCGATTGTCTCTGTACTGAGTCGCGCCGGTATAGAGATCTCTATATTTGATGGGGAGTCCTATCGGGATTATGAATACCCGGATTGCAAGGGCTTCTTTGGAAGTGCCTTCGGTTTTGTTCGAACCCGGAAAAGACTTGTACGGATGTGTGTCTAACGTTACACTTTGAAATGTAAAACCGGTTTCCATCAAATACATTTCTATTTGGTGGTGGAGATTTATTCTCTTAGCTTGACACCCTTCTCTGAGACGTACGAGCTCAGAGGTTATGTAGTTCATGGTTACTAGTGATACATTCCAAATTTGGTAATGTGGCATACGAAGTGCTGCTGATCATTTATTGAACAAAGCATGACTTCGTGAAAAAGTGTAGCTTTGTGGACATGACTTCGTCGAGCCTCAACACCCGGTAATGGTCGAAACTGGAATCGTGGCAGCAAGGTTATTTGGGGGTAGCCCCCCCTGAGGGTATGACCATTTCCTTCTGGATAAAAAGTAGTATCATAGTATGGATCCCAGATATTTACTTATGTTTATTTTGAAAACGATATCATGGTATGGAGCCCAGGTACTTTACCGTGTGGTTCTTGGTGTTGAGGCCTCGGATAAAGGTCGGTAACGACCGGAGGATAGCATGCTCGTGTCAGTAGTTACTTTTGGGCAGGGGTAACCTGGCCTTGTGTAGCAGAGATTCGATTTGGTTCACGAGGACGTCCCTCCAGAGGCGTTCCATTTTGTGTGGGAAGTTCCTTTGCCTGACCATTTGTTGGAAATCCAAATAAAACAATATGAGCCCTGTACGGTTTTAGTTGTATAACCTGCGATGGAATGTTGTGGTAACACTGCTATAAAACAGGCAATTTGCATCGGTTGTTCACCCCCTGTTGCATCAGTTCTACAACCGATGCGCATGCAACCGATGCAACAGGCTTAACAGTTTTGCATCAGTTCTAAAACCGATGCAAAACGGTCCTTTTTGCATCGGTTGTTACTAATAACTAATGCAAAATACGGTTGCAATGAAGGAACATGTTGCATCGGTTGTAATGAAAACCGATGCAACAAAGGAACTTGTTGCATAGGTTGTTGTTGGAAACCAATGCAAACTAAGCCCTCTATTATTGATTATAACAAACAATTATTGCATGCAATATTACAATCATTCAAAATTAAATTTGATGGCAAATACAAACTGAATAACATAATACCAAAATAAACATATATCAATTAAAGTGTTAATAATTTATACAAAATAATGGTTCATACACTCATTTTTGCAGCATAATTCAGACCTTTAGTACAATCATTAAGTGGTATAGTCTTAATTTAGATATTTAATTAGTATAAACATTAAGAAATAGTATAGTAACAACCTTAAAAACTTCATGGAATATTGAAAACCCAAATTTTTAGGCTTCAGCTCAAAACCATATGCTGCATTTCTTTTTTTGCAATGTCAACTTGAACCTGGAAAAACAAGAAATAAACATGTGAATTAGTCATGCACTACCTGCGTGTCATAATATTTGAATTAAACAAGTCTTAATACCTTACTGCTTGAACAACATCTTCCCCTGTCAATACTACCACTATCTAATCTCCATGACAACATTCCACCTCCAGAACATACATACTGCCTGTCATAACCATCAACCCCACTGCCCTTCTCCTCTGACCACATCAACAATACTTGCCTCATCACTTACTGCCCTAAAAAAGGGCTATCATTCACCTACTTTCTATGCAACTTGCAAGTGCATATCTCCTCCTATAATTCTGCCACCACCCTCAGTTCTTCCACTGGCCTGCTATTGCTGCTTCAACACTTCATTCACCATCCGCACACTGCGAACCATCAAATGAATTGCCTAACTACTATTTTATTATCGATGTCAATGGAAGCTGTTAATTTATTCCTATGAATTCTTCAAACAAAACAAAAAATTAAACCAAAATATAAATTGCTGTCCACACTTTTATTTATGTTATCATCTTCTTAATTTAGCAACTTGACCAACATCAGTTTGAACCTATAAACCACGCACCTAGTCTATCAAGCATAATAAAGCACCATTGTTTAATAAACCAACAAAATCAGAACGGAAAAAATGGTTACCACCGAAAAAATAGCAGAGGTAACAATAAATCATCCACCTATGACATCATTACATAAACAACAGAAGAATATGATGTTCTCAAAAATTGAGAAGGGAAAAGACTTATGCGAATAATCCCTAAAATTTTCACTTCCATAGGAGCAACACGATTGAACACCATTTATTTGTAAGATGACATATAGGTTGAAATGGAAAAAATTTGAAATTTATTAGCATGCAAGTTTATTTATTCAATCATCCGTAGATATGAGAATCATTCACACATACTTAATGAAAAAGGAGAGCACCATATAAATAATTCTAACTAACCAATAAACTATAGACTGTAAATTATTGGTAATGAAATCGCATGTTCTTTCTATCTCTTTTAATATTTTTTCCTCTTACAAAATCATTAGCTAATGATGCAACGATGTGACTTGTGTGTCTAAATTGATCATACCTAACATAACCACAAAATATGATACAATTTATACGAGGCAGTAGGAGAGAGCTGTATTATACGGTCTTTTTTCGTTCACGTAAGCAGAATTAACAGTAAAATATGATATAATTAAACTATTATACAATTATATGAGGCAGTAGCATAATTTGCAAAATCAATAAACTAATAATACACATAGTTTAATATGTAAATTTATAACATACTTTATTAGTTTAATATGTAAATTTATAACATACTTTATTAGTTTAATATGTAAATTTATAACATACTTTATTATTTTCCATGACTGAAACAATTGAAGGTAATGAAGTAATCAATTACCATGAATCGTTTTATTTGAGATATCTTATGAAAGTGATCTTGCTATATTGTACAGGACAAAAGGTTTTTAACTATAATAGCACTTAATTGTAATCTTGTTTAAGAAGAGGAAATTATACATGAATGAAGTAGGGTTTAGATATTCATCATCTGCCAAGTGTAATAAGAGCATTTAGTGGTTACACAAACCTAACCAACTATTACCGTAATCTGAGATGGAAGAAAATAAAGCCATCATACCTTGTTGAAAACTTTGGTGATGTTTCAGTACTAACTAGAAATTCTAGTGGACTATGCATTAAACTTAGGAGGGTTTGAAGACTGTCAAATTCAATATCCCCCTACAACTTCGTCTACAGCAAAAACCATCAGTCCAACATCACTCATATCACCTACACTACAAATCTAAACATCACTTCTACACTATTGAAATACTCACTGTTGTGACCTTTTCCCCCATATCCATCCCTGACAGGTTCCATTGCTGAGATAACATTGCGGATCAACTTGACCTCTCATGACAGAGAAACTCCACCAAGCATACTAACCGACTGGCTATTCGACTGTGCATCATTGATATCAACTCACCACTGACTTGACACACATACATCTGCTCAACGGCAATCTTCTCCATTTACTCCACTGCTACTTCCCACTGACAAAAAAAAACCAATTGTTGCAACTAAACCTCTAAAAAAAACTTTGAGCATCATTCAACCTCCCCCTGAAACCGCACAATCAACCACCAGAAACACCCACTCTTCAGCAACCACCATCAGTACTGATTACAACCAATAATAATATCAATCTCTAGTACCTAAATCACGTAGAGGTAAGCTTGTTTAGATCCTTAACTTTGCTTTTACTGTTTTACTTCAAAATATTTGAATTAAACAAATGTTTAGAGCCAATATTTCGGGGAGGCCTCATATACACTCATATTTATATGGCTGTTACTGTAAATATTTGGCTACTTGTACACTAAAGTTGTTTGGAACATCAGCAACCACTTTTTATACATTCTTTAAAAAAAAATATAGACAATGTCTGCTTTTAAAGGGTCAAAGGGTTCTAGGATACATTAAGAGCCAACAATAATAAATAAATAATTTCTGCTCGAACGAAGTAACTCTGATACAAATACTATTTTTTACTACATCAGTAGCCACCTAAGTGGTTTCTAAACTTGTTAAAACTTATGATTTGTTTCAAAAAAGGATCAAACTACTGAATTTCCAAACTATTAAAGTTTTTGCTTTTGCAAGTTGGTGCTGTGAAAAAGAAAATGACGCCAACAAAATACTCAACCTGAACTGGAAAACAACCAAACCCCACCTTTGAAAAGGATATAAACAAATAATGACTTAGCCTAAGAATTTGTCCACAATAGCATTGATCTCTAAAACTTCTGTCGTTAGTTATGTTTGCCCTCTGTTAGTGTATATGCCAGTAATATTCTTTGAATAAAAATTTAAAATCTTTGAAATAACTAACTTTTTTAAAAGAGGCTAGCGAGCAACGTACATTACAAAATTTGCAATCAAATGCATTGATCAAAGATTTTATTTCGTCAGCTATTTCTTTTTCTTGAATGATGAATTCATAGGTGATAGAAATGTACAGAAGCGACTTCAGTTCATTAAAACTAGTTCTTGTCATCATTCGTCTTTGGAACATTTCTAACATTTCCCTTTTCACCAATTGTTCATACCAACCATGTTTCACAATCTAGTGTGAGGTAATATACATCGTTAATTAAATCTCTATAGTATATTACACATGATCAAATTGTTCTTCCTTAATTTTGAAAATATACCAAAACTATACATTCATATCCTTTCAATTTATCTACCTAGTTCAGGCAATTCTGATGCTATATAGATACCAATAAAATGCAGGCCCAAAGAAGTGGTTCATCAAACCAAGCACAAACCGGTATCAGACTCAAGGTTTATATCACATATAAATTTAAACTAGACTCAAATATCAAAACTTATGGAAATTGTACTTAATGGTAAAAAGGGAAAGCTAAATACTGGAATACTAAATTTCAATACCACTGTGGGAAAGTACTGGAAAAACAATTATTCACATGCAGGTACCTTTGAAATGAATTTCATTAAATGTTTAGATGACAACAGACGAGAGCAAAAATCACAACCATATACTCTTTATTTTTCTCACATATATATTAATCTACAACTATTAATTTCCAAGCAATTAATAATAACCGATGAATCAACATCAAATCCAATCAACGCTTAACATTACCAAGCTCAGCATTCTGGCCAACAGAACCCTTAAACTAAATACCGGTACCGAAAATAAAAAACCCAATCGCATGCCCTAAAATAGCGACAATCAACATGCCGATTTTGAATGACATCACGGAAAGCATCACCGTGTAAGATAGCAGCTGAACTAAGATTAACCGTAATTTGATTACAGTGAATTAAAATTTGAGATTTGGAAGCATGTGAATCTGGAGGTGAAGTATGAGGAGTTGTGTATGTGGATTAGCGGCTGGATTTGGAATTTAGGCTTAAGGAAAGATGGGAAGCGGGAAACGAAAATAAGAGGGCGGCAAACAACCATTAGCATCGGCTACATAAAAATTAATGCAAATAAAGGTAGTTGCACCGGTTGTAAATAAAACTGATGCAACTAACACTATTTGCATCGGTGTATTTTATTCGGTTGTTGACGATAACCGATGCAAATTGTATTTTTGTACTATCTACTGCTTTCCACATACCAAATGCATCGGTTGTTAAAACATAATCGATGCAAATACTTCTATTTGCATCGATTGTGGTAACAACCGATGCAAATGAGGCGAAGCAACTATTTTGTAGTAATGTAACCTGATATTGAACATGGCAGCTATAGTTGGCATACAATAATGGTTGTATGCTGGCTAAGATTAATATTGTACTTACGAAAGATTTTCGGCACTATGCATTAATAATAATAATATCAAAAGGATTTTACGTATGAAGCATGTTTGACTATCATAAGGAGAAATCTCCTCCAAGTCTGCGTTTGCATTGTGTGTGCGATGGGAGGCCTTATGGTAGTTTCATTTTCCAAAAAGCATTGCGGATTTTCAATTTTAAAATCTTTTATTGTTTGTTTCAAAGATAAAACTGTTTTTTTGCTCATACCAGTTCCATGACTGACCTGGAGTTTATTGTTCCTTTCCTAAACTCTAGGTGCCCATAATTTTCCATACAGGCAGTCTAGAGTTGGGTTTTTCAGATAGTCGAGTAGTAAACGTAGATTCGGTAGCTTTCAGTCTTTGGATGACTGACCTTTCTTAGTACAACATGATGGGGGTTTGAGCTAGCTTTGGATTGAGATGGTGTTTTTGGAGTTTAGCGTTGAAGATATTGTCTTCCCGCCGCTATTGTCTTTGTCACTGTCTTGTATCTATCTTTGATTTATTGATAGTCATTTGTATTTGATATTCAGTTGTATTTGATATTATATTAATTTTGTATCAATGATATATGATATTATCTTTTCTTCCGCTGCGTTGTTACACTTAATGTGTTATAAGCTCCGACGAACCAGATTCGACGTTTGGATCTGCGGCATTTGAATACGGGTGACGTATTTGGTGTCGATTTTCGAAGATCGATTCAGGGTCGTTAGAGTTTCCTTGCCTTCCTGACGTGTGTAATCGATTATTTGGGTGTGTGTGCATGGCTCTTTTGTTCGATCAAGTAGCTGTGTTTATTGGATGGTGTGTGTAAATACAATCTTGTACCTCCATGTGCTAGCACTTTTGAGCTATTATATATAGGTTTAGATGGAAGTATATAAACATATACTTCTATGTTGAGAATGAGGAAAGTGAGAATGAGATCTGAGATGGGAAGATAAGTAACTTGTTACTATATATATTTCAGAATTAAAATCCCCTTATACATTTAAGTAAAACCAAATGCAATAATTACATATAATAAATATGCTAAAGTATCGACATATCTATATACTTTTAAATTATGTATAAATACAAATATAAATTATATATTAATAAATAATTAAAGAGAAGTTATTAGTAATATTTAAATAAGAGACTAAATAGAGTAATAAATCTTTATTTGCATATAAATATTACAATTAAATGTATTTATAATACTAGTGAGGGTTACACTATTTAAAATATAACTTTAGAGGAGATTATAAAGCGAAGAGGAATTTTAATTGGGTTCGAACAAGGTTTATATTATATTGAAAATTATTACGTTTTCTAGTATAATATATTTATACACATACTTATTTGCTGATTACTTAGATATTATTTGTATTTTTTATTTCTTTGTGATTTTCGATAGTCCATCGGACTTGTCATATGGAGATATCTAGTGCGGATCGAGTGTTATTTATGAGGTTTGAATAATTATTTAAATAATATGCGGTGATATGGTACACCATTATGTTATTTTTTGATTACACTTTATAAGTGAACGTCACTCGAACGGGGATGACACTCATGAATATATATGTGATACATCTTGCAATGAGTATTCGATAGTCACGTGGTGACTTATAAGTTCCGTGTGTTAGCCTACGATTAGAGATATGTAAAATGATATGATGAGTACATATGACCATCCATATTATGTCCAGCTCCATTTTGGTTCGAGAGTGAACCAGATTGGCCAAAATCCACCCTGGCGGCCTGATCGTAGGGTCGTGCCCAAAATCCACGACACCGTAGTTATTGTTGGGTTAGGAGATCCATGGGGTAGGTGCCCCTCATCATAGTATTTGGGGTTAGGTGACCCGTAGGGTAGGTGCACTGCAACCCCTTTGTTATGTCGCATAGGCCAGCAATCTGTTACATATACGAGCAAAGCAGGGTCGTGACTGATACTACACGTAGACGAGTCATTAGCGGATATTGTTACAATGTCCATTTAGGTAATTGAAGACTACAGGAATCAATCCAACCATAGAAATAGATCCGACTTTAGGCAGACGACAGTAGACCCTGGGTTCCTGGAGTAGGCATGCGACCATCAGTCTCCTGTCTGGTTTTGGTTTATGTGTGCGTAGTAGATTGGCATATATTGTTCTCACTCCTATAATAAGTTGGCTATACTAAAGAAAGTATGTTCAAAAGTGTAGTCACTCCCCATTATATCCATACTTTTGATGATTTTATATTTCAAGATAGCCTTTGTACATTGATTGTGGTTTGGATTGTGGTTAATTATCATTATGGTTTATGTGATGTCAAGTTTTGTCTGGATAATTTGATAGCCTATCTTACTTTATATTCCACCTTGTATGATATTCTTATTTTATTGTGGATGTTCCTTTGCCATTATATTATTTGGCATGATAAATCGGCATAGTCTGTGTAATGATCCAAAAATTTTGACCTAAAAAATTCGACACTAATACGTTCACTGTAGAAGTGCCGAACAATCGAATGCCGAAAATCCTAGATTGTTAGGGTTAAGAAGAAAGAGGTTGAAGAAGAACAAAAAATACAACACAGAATCTCACACTTCGCAGCGGATCAAAATATAATATCACATAATAGCATTTACACAAAGAAAGCTGTAACAGTCAATTTATAACAAACATCAGACTACGATCATTTATACATAAACTGGGCAGTTGAACAAATTGTACCAGACTAATATTACTACAAATTCAATTACACAGTGGTAAACTCCATACGTGCCTGCCATACAGCTCTCCTCCTGAGCTTTTCAGAACGTCCTAACCTGAAAATCTGTAATGCTCTATCTGAGTCGAGCATTACAACAAAGTAGCACCCAGGTCAGGCTGGAAGCCAGCGTGAATAAACCCATCTAACATGAAATAGTAATGCATAAAACTTATTTTAAAACCCGGGGTAACTGGTAACTTACTACGAGTTCTTAAATTGTATAGTCAACTCTAATTTCACACATCAATATCTAAGTAACAAACTTAGTTTAAATAGCCCAGTTACTTAAATTATTCCATTCCAGCCTATTTGATTCTAAACTCAAATCTATATAGACTTACTGAAAATTACTAATCGAAGCGGTTTCGGGTACTTGCTGATATCCGACCCCGGTCTCTTTGAATCCAATATCATCTTATAACAACTGTTTAAGTTTTAAACAATTCCATTTAAATCCAGAATTACATATTTACACAGCCATTCATCACAGATAGACAAACCATATTATCACAGTTCAATCCAAACATATCATATCACATAGCATCACATCTCAGAGATAAATAATCCAAGGCATTCAATATCATTCAATCATCCATAAGCAAGACTTATTAATCCATACTATAATTAATTTAATTAACTTAAAATACATTAATTACTTAAGAATCAATTACCTAATCTTGCATAATTATTAATTAATTACAACCATTTGAATTAATCAAGCATTCTTTAATTACCATATCAATCAATTAATTAATCTTTTATTACTGATTAAGTATACTTAATTATCAGTTAATAAAACTTAACTACTAATTATAACCCTCAATTACAAATTAATTAATCCTTAATTACCAGTTAATCAATCCTTAATTACCAATTGATTAATCTCTAATTACTTAATTAACTAATGCTTAATTACAACTTAATTAATCTTTAATTACCTCATTAATTAATCTCTAATTATAAATTAATTAATCTTAATTACTTAATTACTTAATTCTTAATTATCAATTAATTAGTCTCTAATTAATTAATTATACCCTTAATTATTAATTAAGTAATCCTCAATCATTAATTAATTAGATTAATTAATTAATCTTTAATTACTTTAATAATTTAATTAATCTTAATTCATTAAAACCTTAATTAACTTTTAAGATAAATCATTTTTCTTATTAATTACCTAATTATCATTATCATATAGATTTTAAAACATTTTATCTTTGATTAACGCTTAATTATATTTTATATTAAGTTTTAAAAATAACTTAAAAAGAATTTAAGCTTAAAAAATTTAAGTTAAACAAATCATAGAACTTCTTTAAAACAATTAATTTTAAAAACATTTATCATATAATAGTTTAAACTAGGTTCAATTTAAATTTAAAACTTTCTTTTATAAAACTTTTTAAAAAAAACTGTTTGAATTCTACTTCGGGTCCAACCCGAACAACACTCGAGTCCTGACCCAAGAAAATCACCTTTTTTTTATAAACTTGGTTAATTTAAAACTTAAACTTGTTACACGAAGAACACTCACGATAACCCGAAGACAATCCCGAGCCACTCTGCCCTTTTCTCGAGCCTCCCTTCGAGCCAACCCACTACCCAAACCACTGACATCAACCGACACAAGTGCACCTGCACAGTTGAACAGCGACGCTCTGATCACCTATGCTACCACCGCCGAGTCGACGATGACCTACTCTTCTGATTTCGATCATCCAAGATCACCACAGACTCAGAATCGAAATCGATGAAACTCGAACAACCTAAGACCAGAAACCATCACCTAATAACCCCTCGTCCCGATGATGCTGACTACTAGAGATCGCAAAACCCCATCCTAAGCTCCGCCATGAGCTCAAGCTCCGTTTCCCCTACCCGCGATCATCTCTAATGCCTTGACGACAACACACCAACCCAAAATCTACCCTCGACCAATTCCTGTGCTAAAACCCTAAATCGAAGCCTTGTCGACGTCTTGGTGGTCATAAAATCCTGCGACCATTTTTGCCAGAACCCCCGAGCTCCTAGCCTGCTCCAACAGTGAGCCCGACCACCCAAATTCCATCGATCACCAAAAAATGCACAAAATCCACTCTCCTTTCAACATGCAATATCTCAAGATTTACAAACTTAAAATTCATGATTTCATTTTTAAAATCCTAATTTTTGAAAACGAAATTGATTTTATACAAGAAACCTGAATTCATTTAAATCGAAAATTTGATATGTTTTAAATTTCGCTATTCTTCTTTATTTTTGTTAAAACAAGCTTAAAATCTTACCCGGAAATAATTTTAGATCAAACATCTTGTTATTACAAACAAATTTTGTTTATACATCTAAGTCTAAAAAAAACAGGGAGAGAGATATGAATTTTTTTAATCAGGTTTTGTAACGTGTATATCTAGAACTGAGCCAACATTCTGTATACAAACATGCACATCCATATATTCTAATATATACATACATTTCATATTTAAAACCATGCAAATAATCCTTATGCCTATCTTCAAACATTTATTTCATGCACCCAGATTTAAAACAAATTAAAGTTTGGTTTACACACTAGTTGATGTTTGGACAGAGAGTTTGAAGTAGATTTTGAATTTGTTTAAAAATAACTGAATGTGGGAGAAAATGCTTTTGATCTCCTTGAAACTTGAAAAATGCTTGAAAACTTGTTAACTGGAACTGAAATGAAGTTTCTTAGTTGAGTTGATCTTGCTAAGGTTGTAGATTGAAGGTGAAATCTTGTTGCTGTTTTTGATTCTCTGGTTTTGAAAATGTATACATGCTACAGGTTTGTTCTTTGAGTTTATATAATGTTTACAGGGCTTAGGTTTTCTTTGTTTTGAAAATGAGAAGATAGAAAAAGAAATGAAGAGAAGAGATATATGCATATATAGATTTAATTATGATTTTAAAAATATAAAAGAAAAAAAATATAAGCTGGTGACACTTGTTAAATTTGTTAACATTTGTCATTTGCAAATGTTTATTAACTTACACATGTTATTAACAAGATTTTATAAATTAACATTGTAATTATGCATGTTTTAATTAATTTTAAAATGGTTTATAAAACTTTTGTATTAAATTTTCTACTTACTAAATACATTTCTCTTAATTTATACTAATAAAATCGTTTAAAGAAAACAATATAAAACCAATTATATTCTAAATAAAATTATATGTAATATATTTTAAATCCAATATTATTTTTAGAGATCGATCTTTTGAGTTTCAAATTTAAATTCAAATTCAATTTAAAATCCCCTCAAATATATATACACACTCAATTAAACAAACACATTTTTAATTTGTTGGAAAATGTAATTTCTCTATTTAAAATCTACTTATACCTATGTATATATAAACCATCATTATTATTTGTTTTAAAAGAATAATTTGTCAATTTTATTTAATTATATTAGGTGATTATCAAATATTTATCCAGATATTTATAATTCTACTTTTGTTATACTTTCAAATTCATTTACATATCTAGATATATTTTATTATCAGAATTTTTATCTGTTCAATTGAATAAACCAGTTAATTATCCAATTATCAGATGTCCAAAATACAGGTTATCACATTCCTCCCACCTTTGAATCTTTTCGTCCTCTAAAAGGAACCAAGCCAGAATTTATTTAATACCTATTATCAGGTAAATTACGCCTTTGAACATTTTTAACTCTCAATTCCCATTATTTAAAACTTTTAAAACACCTTTAAAATCTACATAATATTGCAAAAATAGCTTTATAAAAATACTTCTTTATAACTTGATGCCTCAATAAGTCCATCCTTGTTCTCATAGAAATTCGGTCACACGTTGATCAGGCATAGGACTAAAAATCTATAAATACTTAGCAGACCATTTTCAACACCCAGTGAAAATACTTAGAAAATATTTTTGAAAACAGAGGAAACATCTTTGGTGAGAATGCTTTGGAAATCACCACCCCCACCATAGTCGTAGTTAACCCGATGGTTACGTTGCCATCCCGGCAAAATCCATAGATAACTGTAGACACTCCGCACTCCTCGATTATGTTATGGAACCCGCCATAGATCGCAGCTACATCCTGGGTTACGTCGCCATCATGGCAAAAATCCATGTAACTGTAGGCATCAGCGCCCTCGATTTTCGCTGCCAAATGAAACACCGCCACTCCCACATAGGTCGCAGACTTCATCAATCAAGTCCCAATGCAGCCTCAGGCTCTCACAACCTCTCTACTTTCGCTATGTCTCCAAAGATTGCAGTCTACCGATGTTACGTTGCCATCACGGCAAAATCAAATGTAGACCGTTGGCTCTCACAGCGCACACGACTTTCGCTATGGTTCACATTGGATTGCAGTGACATCGAGTTACACTATCGTCACAGCATAACCCAAATGTCTCTGTAGGCATCAGCGCCCTCGACTTTCGCTACCCATAACACAAAATCCTCAGTAACTTCAGTTTGTCCGGACTTCCTTCCAGGATTCAAATTTAAAGCCTCCCCCTTAGGGCTCAAGGCAGAACCACCCCGTGGATCTCCTATGAATTTCATTTCAATAGAAGCGCCTTTTTCTCCAGAGCCAATCTCAAAACACTTTATACTGTACACTTATAGTATCTTTCAAATCATACTCTATATGATTCACATAAATCTCCTTTATAGAAAATAAATATCTCAAATCGATAGTTCCAAACTTAGCTTTCCAAACTCCCAGATTTTTATTTTCCCAAAAATCATAAGCCCTTTCCAAATCCATAGGTTCCAAAACCTTTTTCCCAAAATCATTCTCATAAAACCATTTATATATACATATATAGATATATATATAATCTTGAAAAATCCTGGATCACTTCATACTTATAAAAATTCCCTTTTATACTTCAAATATTTCCAAAAACCCTTTCTTCTGTTTCTAGATTCAACATAGGGGAGCTTATCAAATATAACAATATATATATATATATATTTGCCATGCCAAATCAACATTCAAAATTTTCTTTTCTTTTATAAAGTTACTTACTATCACTTACTTCTCATAAAGTGAATTTCAAAAGATATCCAACTTCCACCTTTATTCATATATACTTCTCAAAGTATATTTCAAAAATCATTTCCATTTGTTTCAAAATTTCGATATCTAATTCATTTAAGCACGTACGATGTACATATACCATCCGTACGCAATGTCAAATCTGATCGCTCACTCGATCACACAATCTCACTTTCGAACTAGTATCGTCCACCCAACTTCCTAGTGCGGACTCAGATCTGGTTTCTTGATCGGCAACCGTCATTCTCCTTGCATAGTTATAACAATGATAGTGAATCTCCAAAATCAACCAAAAATTCATATCCAGGGTTCGCCATCGAAAATCGAGTGAAAAGTCCTAACTCGGATCGATATACTATCTCGAATTTCTCTGCTCGAATCCACATCAAATCATTATATGAATAGAATAATATATGTACATCCTACGTATTTATCTTCATTGATCATTAGCTAAATCAAATCTCTTTTCTATTCGCCTTCATTTTCATTCCATTCACTTATCCACAATTGCTCCTAATTTCCATTTGGGTTAACATTTCAATTCTTATCTCAATTGGTATTCAATTATAGACAGTTTGCACTCCGACCAACTTGTATTAAGAAAATAACTTTGAAATTTTATTTTTTAAAATGGATAAGTATTTGTAAAATAGTTATTATTTGCAAATAGTAGTAAAATAGTTAAGAAATTTTAAAATAGTTGTAAAGTAGTTAAATAATTGTAAAGTAGTTGGATAGTTGCAAAATAGTTGTAAAGTAGTAATTAGTTTGTAAGTAGTTGTAAAATAGTGATTAGTTTGTAAAACAGATGTAAAATAATAATTAGTTTCAAAATAGTTGTAAATAAGTACAAGATAGTTTGAGTTTTAAAGAAAGTTTGTATAGTAAATAGTAGGAAAATAGATTTAAAATAGTTTATATTAAACAATTTATTTGAAAAAAAATAGTTCAGAGCCAAACTGCTCAATTCCCAATTTCCACTTCCAATCAATTTCCAATTTCCACTTCCATTTAAATTGATTCAATTTCAATTCAATTAACTTCAATTCCTATCCTAAATTCAAATCACCTCCCATTTGAAATTCAAACTTATTCAACTTCAGTTTCACTTTAAATTAATTCAATTCAAATTTTCCACTTGAATTTTATGCTTATCTGTCTACAATAACAATTCCAATTAACTCAAATCAAATTCAATTTGAACTAATTCTATTCAAATCTCAACTTAAAACCATATCGAATTTCATAAATTAGAGTTAAACTTTAAATGTTGATTTAATTCTTTAAATCTAGTTAACCTTTACTTTTAAATTAATAACTTAAATCTTTAAAACATTTAATTCTGAGTCCAAAATTCAAAATTCCATTTTAAATTACCTTTACTTAACTTATTTCAAAGTTCAAATTAGAGTTTAAATTTTTTTTAAATGATTTAATTTTCAAAATTCGATTTATTACCTAATTTTAACTTCGAAACCAGTTCTTACAAAAAATTCAGCAAGCTCATCTCTAACATTTAAATCTTTAAGTTCAAAGCAATTTCCTTTTTCATAAGTTCGATCTTGTTTCTATTTTATTTTAATAATGGATATCCATTTCTTATTTAAATAATCCAACACTCGGTTTCATAGATTATTAATAACAACAAGATGATATTAACATAAGTCAAAATAAATAAATATCCAAATTATTTAAAACATTCATCAATAGCATCTAATTCTAATTTCTAGATCTCAAACCCATTGTGAGATCACACATACTCCTAGTTCAAATCAACCATTTAACTTCCCAAGTTAAATTTCAATTTCATCTTGAAATTTTCAATTCAGGTTGTTTGTTCTAAACTTATTTGACTTCCCCTAAGTTAAATTCAATTCAATTTAATCGAGTCAACTTTACCCAATTTGAATTCCTGTTTCAAATTTTAAACTTCATATCAATATCCTATCCTTCTTATAAGTTTAAAAACTTATCACATTTCAAGGAAAATTCAAAACTCAATACTTAGTGTTTACTTCAAATTATTTTTAATATTATGTATATCCCACATATATACATATTTATTTCTATAGCACACCAATTTATACTTTAAATTTTAAACCTCCTTTGGTTTTTATTCAAAACAAATTTCTTTAAAATTTTCAAAAAACTCTTGTTTGAAACAGGACCCTTTCATTCAAATACATTGTAAATAATTATTATTTCTTTTATCACTTTGAAACAATTTCAAATTTCTGGACCTAGATTTAAAACATCATAATTTAAATTATCTCCAATTCCAATTTATAAGTCATGCTCGCCTAATGTTTACTTCCTTAAAATGATTCATTTTTGCTTAATCATTAACAAACATTTTATTATCAAGATACAACAAATGTTTTAAGATAATAACCAAGGCTATCATATCTAAAAACCAATTCACTATATATTATCTTATTCTGAAAACACTTCTACAAATTCAAGATTTTAATTTCAGTTTGGATCCATTTATCTTATTTATATAGTTTATATTATCCAATTCCTATTTGGTTGTATTTCTATTACCACTTAATTCTTATTATTATTTTAATTCAAATAATACAACAACCAGTTACCTTAATATATTATAAAAACTATTGCTTTATATATATCAAAATATAAAATTATATGAAATTAATTTTTAAAATCATTTTATAAGAAAATAAGAAATACGCCCTCATATATACTACACTCAACTCATTCTAGGGTACCATTGACCCTATCCTTAATGAGTAAACCTACCAGAGCCAAAGTTCTCGCTCAACCTTCTTCTCTGTTACCAAAATGTAACGACCCAAAATTTTCGATATCGAAAATTCGACATTAATATGTTCACTGTAGAAGTGCTGAACAATCGAACGCCGGAAATCCCAAATTGTTAGGGTTAAGAATAAAGAGGTTGAAGAAGAATAGAAAACAAAATACAGAATCTCACACTTCGCAGCGGATCAAAAATATAATATCACATAATAGTATTTATACAAAGAAATCTGTAATTGTCAATTTATAACAAACATCAGAGTACAATCATTTATACATGAACTGGACAGTTGAGCAACTTGTCCCAGACTAATATTACTTATAATTCAATTACACGGCGTAAACTCCATACGTGGCTGCCATCCAGCTCGCTTCCTGAGCTCTAGAATGTCCTAACCTGGAAAATCTGTAATACTCGTTCTGACCCAAGCATTACAACAAAGTAACACCCGGGTCAGGCTAGAAACCAGCATGAGTAAACCCATCTAACATGAAATACTAATGCATAAAACTTATTTTAAAACCCAGGGTAACTTGTATCTTACTACGAGTTCTTAACTTGTATGGTCGACACTAATTTCACACATCAATATCTAAGTACCAAACTTAGTTTAAATGGCCCAGTTACTTAAATTATTCCATTTCAGCCTATTTGATTCTAAACTCAAATCTACAAAGTGTTACTAAAAATTACTAATAGAAGTGATTTCGGGTATTTGCTGATACCCGACCCCGGTCTCTACGAATCAAATATCATCTTATAACAATCGTTTAATTTTTAAACAATTCCCTTTATATCCAGAATTACATACTTACACAACCATTCATCACATATAGACAAATCATATTATCACAGTTCAATCCAAACATATCATATCACATAGCATCACATCTTAGAGATAAATAATCCAAGGCATTCAATATCATTCAATCATCCATAAGCAAGACTTATTGATCCATTAATTAACTTAAACTAAATTAATTACTTAAGAATCAATTACCTAATCTTACTTAATTATTAATTAATTGCAACCATTTGAATTAATTAATCATTCTTTAATTACCTTATCAATCAATTAATTAATCATTACTGATTAATTATACTTAATTATTAATTAATAAACCTTAATTATTAATTTATAACCCTTAATTACAAATTAATTAATCTGTAATTACCAGTTAATCAATCCTTAATTACCAATTGATTAATCTCTAATTACTTAATTAATTAATGCTCAATTACAACTTAATTAATCTTTAATTTCTTAATTAATTATTCTCTAATTATAAATTAATTAATCTTAATTAATTAATTCTTAATTATTAATTAATTAATCTATAATTGATTAATTATACCCTTAATTATTAATTAATTAAACCTTAATCGTTAATTAATTAAATTAATTAATTGCTCTTCAATTACTTTAATAATTTGATTAATCTTAAATCATTAAAACCTTAATTAACTTTTAAGATAAATCATTTATCTTATTAATTACTTAATTATCATTATCATATAAGTTTTAAAACATTTTATCTTTGTTTACCACTTAATTATATTTTATATTAAGTTTTAGACATAACTTAAAAAGAATTTTAACTTAACAAATTTAAGTTAAACAAATCATAAAACTTCCTTAAAACGATTAATTTTAAAAACATTTATCATATAATAGCTTAAACTAGATTCGATTTAAATTTAAAACTTGCTTTTATAAAACTTTTTTAAAAAAATGTTTGAATTCTACTTCGGGTCCAACCCAAAAAATATTCGAGTCCTAACCCGAGAAAATCACCTTTCTTGTTTTTAAAAAAACTTGGTTACTTTAAAACTTAAACCTGTTGCATGAAAAACACTTACGATAACTCGAAGACAATCCCGAGCCACCCTGCCCTTTTCTCGAGTCTCCCTTCAAGCCAACCCACTGCCCAGTAGACTGACATCAACCGACATATGTGCACCTGCACAGTTGAACAGCGACGCTCCGATCACCTACGCTACCGCCGCTGAGTCGACGATAACCTACTCTTTTAATTCCGATCACCCAAAGATCACCACAAACTCAGAATCGGCATCGAGGAAACTAGAACAAACTGAAACCAGAAACCATCACCTAAAAACCCCTTGTCTCGACGACGCCGACCACTAAAGATACCGAAAACCCGTCCTAAGCTTCGCCATGAACTCAAGCTCCGTTTCCCCTGCTCATGATCATCTCCGATGCCTTGA
Organism: Allium cepa; assembly: GCA_030765085.1. Lineage (NCBI taxonomy): Eukaryota > Viridiplantae > Streptophyta > Magnoliopsida > Asparagales > Amaryllidaceae > Allium > Allium cepa. Next base: position 52,723,031 of record CM060935.1, on the reverse strand, counting down.
CGACGACACACCAACCCAAAATCTACCCTCGACCAATTCGTGTGCTAAAAACCTTAATCAAAGCCTCGTCGATGTCTTGGTGGTCGTAAAATCCTACGACCATTATTGCCAGAACGCCCGAGCTCCCAGCCTGCTCCAGCAGCCGACCACCCAAATTCCACCGATCACCAAAAAATGCACAAAACCCACTCTCTGTTCAACATGCAATATCTCACAATTTACAAACTTAAAATTCATGATTTCATTCTTTAAAATCCTAATTTTCGAAAATGAAATTGATTTTATACAAGAAAACAGAATTCATTTAAATCGAAAATTTTATATGTTTTAAATTTCACCGTTGTGACGCCCCACCTCTATACCCATGCTAGCCAAGGACACTACGGGGTAATGCCGTCAACTAGCGTGGAGAATAAGGCTGTTGAGGAGCGACCCTCCGCGTAATTGCCTTGTGCGAGCACCGATATGTCATATTGTACAACATGCGTTTGGTTGAAGGAGGAAACCCGACATACCGATACAAACTCAAAGCTACTACACAATGGCTATATATATTCTTCAAAAACAAATATAGAAATAAACATAACACAAATCAGTCACAAACATCCATATCACAAAGGTGGAAATAGATATGAATATATAACACATGAGAGTGTACATCAGAGTAGTGGTCAAACAAGATCCACAATGTCATAAAAGAATAGCTACAAGTACTAGACAAAAGAATATGGATACATCAATGAGTCTATATCCCAAATGTATACAACAAAAACTACTAATCTAAGTTGTTAGCCAAAAGTCAGGGTGATAGTCCCAGATGTGAATTCAAGCAGAAGCACCTGTAACATCTGTGTCTGACCCGAGTATTATTTAATAAGAAAATAATGAACGGATCTGTCTAGCTATAAATATCAGATAAAATGATATAGAATAAGAAATATGACATAAATATATAATAACCATAAAGCCATACTGTGATAAGTATGCAATTGAACGTCAACTAGAGATTAATCAATATCACGAGAATCTTCTCAAAGATCAAAAGGAATGTCATACTCCTTATTTACCAAATCACCAAACTAGAAATACTGACAATAATATCAATGCCAATCACAAAAGTTAATGACACAAAAATTCACCAATGCACAAATATTGATAAAACTTATCAATGTAAATCACGAAAATTGGTGAAAACACAAATTCCAGAAATCATCAATGGAAATCCAGAAATCATAAAAAGGGGGAGGCCTATCACAAAATGGGAGCATGAAAACTCACCAACACGTGTATCACAAAATGGAACGCTATTCCATGGTTGCTAACCATTAATTTTGAGCCAAAGCTCCACAAAACAGCCCGAAGACCATGGGTCGCTACCCCACCACATTGAGCCGAAGCTCCACAGAAACGGGGTTTAGTCTCCCTCGTAGACAAAGAGACATCGCACATTTGCTAGTCTAAATCACAAAAATGATCATCAACGATCATCAAGAAGTGTCAATTACAGTAAGCTAGTAAATGTATAAGCTTAGCCTCATGTCCCATAACCACTAGCTTAACTTAAATATTTACGAACAAATTGTAGATCTTCACTCGAAAATTGTCACAAGAGATTCAATCGAACATGTCCAAGAATTAACCGGCGAAGTAAATGAAAGCGTTTCATACCAATTGTTTTACTAAGCCATTTAATTAGATTTCTCGTACAAGTGAGATGGAGTGACAAATCACAAAAATGATTGTAGAAACAATAAATCACAAAAATTCACATTCGAAGATGTGAATACAATCCAAAGAATTCAATTCCAAATTCATCAAAGTGGAAATACCCTTGCGACTGAACAGCCACGACTTACCACTTAATATAAGTCAACACAAGAAATCAGCGGCTCAAGAAATAGCACACGGCTTAACAAAGCAACTCACATGGCGCGACCTAAGGCATGGCGCGACCTAAAGCATAGCTCGACCTAATATGGCGCGACTTATGTTGTGAAGAAGGCCGAGCGACTTAATAGACCGATGGAACGGCATAAAGGAACAAGCAACATAACATGGCCGAGCGACCTAGGGGGAGAACGACCTAATGAGCTAACGGCATAAGGTGGCCGAGCGACCTAAGGGGTTTCAACCCAAGTGGCGCGACCTAGACGAGCGACTTAATATATAGCCGAGCGACCTAAGAGCTCGCGGCTTAAGGAGGTGGGCGGCCTAACACGAAACGACCTAAATGTAGAAGGAGAGTAGGCCGAGCGACCTAGCGACTTACGAGCCGACCGACTCGACCTAAGGAGTAAACAAGGCCGCGCGACCTAAGGGGGTTGCGACCTAAGGACCTAAGGCGCATGAGAAGGCCGAATGACTTAAGTTGCGAAGATGGCCGAGCGACCTAACGACCTAATGAATACAAGGCCGAGCAACGACCTAGCACGGCGCGACCTATAGGGGAGCGACCTAATGTGCAGTCCGACCTAACTGCAGGCCGAGAACGATTCTTGTGCAGGCCGAGCGACCTAAGGGTTTGAAGTGCAAAAACTCTTCTAATTTGCAACCGATCGAGCACAGATGCTAGGGGATTATGCCTACAGGCTACCCGGTCGTATTGGCTCCTCGGTGCATCACCAAAAACGTGTTTAAACATCAAAGATTGGATTTTAAAGATTTAAACCCAAAACACTAAAAATTGGGATTTTCACCAATTCAATCCAAACCAAAAGCAAATGCACATGAATAAGTGTTAGGAATTCATACCCAACAATCAAAGATAGTTATAGACAAAGATGTGAGATAAAAATCTCACCTTTACACAAAATCTACTAAGAAGAAGCTTGAAAGCAAAGGACGAACCAATGGCTTCTCTTTGAATTTGGAGTTGGATGTTGAATTTTCAAATGAACTTGAGTTTGGAGTTTTAATTTCCCATTCCTTCCTCCATTTTTGATGAAGCTTGAGTGTTAGGAAATGAAAGTAAAATTATGAAGAGAAGGAGGTTGAGCTAGAGTAAATAGTTTAGGCTAATGGGCTAAACCAAACCCAAAGCCCAAGGCGAAAAAGTGACAAAATTCCACTAACTCCAAAAATATCAAAGTTTATACTCAAAAAAATCGCAAACGGTGTTTGAACTCAATGGAAGTGGTTCCGAGTCCTAATTTGACCGTATGCAAAAAGTAACTTTTCGGACTAAAATCCGACTAACGATAAAATATTAAAATAAAATATTTAAATATTTAATCATAAAATATGCAGGTTGTTACAACCGTACTTCTTTCTTTTTGTTAAAACTAGCTTAAAATCTTACCTGGAAATAATTTTAGATTAAACATCTTGTTATTACAAAGAATTTTTGTTTATACGTTTAAGTCTAAAAGGAAACAAGGAGAGAGATGTGAATTTTTTTTAATCAAGTTTTTTAACCTATATATCAAGAACAGAGCCAACATTTTGTATACAAACATGCACATCCATATATTCATATATATACATATAATTCATATTTAAAACAATCATTACATCTATCTTCAAAGATGTATTTCATGCATCCAGATTTAAAACAGATTAAAGTTTGGTTTACTTACCAGTTGATGTTTGGACAGAGAGTTTGAAGTAGTTTTTGAATTTTGAAAAAAACTTGAATGCTGGAGAAAATGCTTTTGATCTCTTTGGAACTTGAAAAATGCTTGAAAACTTGTTAATTGGAACTGAAAAGAAGTTGCTTAGTTGAGTTAATCTTGCTACAGGTTGTAGATTGAAGATGAAATCTTGTTGTTGTTCTTAATTCTCTGGTCTTAAAAATGTATACAGGCTACAGGTTTGTTCTTTAAGTTTGTATAGCGTTTACATGGCTTAGGTTTTCTTTGTTTTGAAAATGATAAGATAGAAAAAGAAATGAAGAGAAGAGATTGATGCATATATAGATTTAACTATGATTTTTAAAAACACAAAAGAAAAATAAAATAAATTGGTGACACTTGTTAAATTTGTTAACATTTGTCATTTGCAAATGTTTGTTAACTAACACATGTTATTAACAAGATTTTATAAATTAACACTTGTAATTGTGCATGTTTTAATTAATTTTAAAATGGTTTATAAGACTTTTATATTAAATTTTCTGTTTAGTAAACACATTTCTCTTAATTTATATTAATAAAATCCTTTAAAGAAAATAATATGAAACCAATTATATTCGAAATAAAATCATATATAATATATTTTAAAACCAATATTATTTTAAGAGATCTATCTTTTGATTTTCAAATTTAAATTTAAATTCAATTTAAAATCCACTCACACACACACAGATATATATATATATATATATATACACACACACACACACACACACAGAATTAAACAAACACATTTTTAATTTGTTTGAAAATACTAGTTTTTCTATTTAAAATCTACTTATGTCTATATACATAAACCATCATTATTATTTGTTTTAAAAGAATAATTTGTCAATTTTAAGTAATTATGTTAGGAGATTATCAAATATTTATCCAGATATTTATAATTCAACTTTTATTATATTTTCAAATTCATTTACATATCCAGATATCTTTTATTACTAGAATTTTTATCTGTTGAATTGAATAAACTAGTTAATTATCCAATTATCAGATGTCCAAAATACGGGTTATCACAGTCTGACTTGTGTGTTCTTTGTAATGCTCGGTTCAGTTCGAGCGACTTCTAGTGTAGGTACTTCGTGAGGATGGTGCTTGGTTTGGACATATAGGGGTCAAGTCGGAGTTATCAGATGATACATGCCTTATTTATTTTTGTACACTCATTATTATATTCATTATGTAGTAATTAATGATATGATATATTGGGATAGAAACTTTCATTTTGTACCCCATGGACTTACGTATTTTATTACGTATTATTTATTATATATTATATTTTATCCGTTGGTTTTTGACTATGTGTTCTCTAATTAATTTTTATTATCTGTGATTATGTATTGTTTGTCCTGGCCGAAGACATGTATATTGCTTTGTACTGAGATCTAGTATGAATATGGTAAGTAACATGGATATTTAATATGGTACTGGTGTTGGTCCAAAGGAATATTCACATATGTGCCCCATATTACTTCATTCTCCATATTAATCGATAGTATTACTTAGTAATACTCTTGGGTAGTATGGATATAAAAGTGGGGACATTACATAAAGTCCCAAAAGTTAAGGAAGCAGTAAACAAATCCTTGAAGCTATCCTAATCGACCCACACCAGACCTAGGTTCAACCTAGGTTATCTATAGGCTATCAGTTGATTGAATAAACACATTTAGTCGATTGGTTCCCTCTATGTCTATGTGTGTATATTTCTTTTAAACATTACAACAAAGTATCGAACAAAACAAATCAATCAATTACTAGGATGTTTATTCAACAGGTATCCTAGTCAGTTGACTATACACATATAACCAATTTTTTATATTACATAGGCCAACACTCGACAGTTAATTCTGTTCAGTCGACCTCGTAAGAGTTTAGTCAACGAGTGATTATTTTAGTCCACTGTTTTAACTTTAAAATGAAGCGCTTTCTTTGGGTTTGACTCGTATCTATTCAGTGTTTTACTCGAAGCAAGTCAGTCAACTAGTCTATGCAGTCAGTCGACCGTTTTGCTAGAAAAAGGGGTTTTCAACATTTTTAAATTGTTATTTTGATTTGGTTTTGATTGTTTATTAGTAAATATTCTACCGAGACTTCAACTATAACTTTTTAACTCCTATAATCCCACTTTTGAGTAATTATCTATGTTTACTTTCAATATTTGTCATAACCAGGCTTTGTATTATCAATTCAGTTGACTATGATAACTATTCTATGATTTGTATACATATTTCAATTTTATTCATATTTCATTCTCATCTATTACATATAATCAGAGCTATAAGATTTTTAAAGATACATATACATACATACATACATACATATATATAGGCACATACGCAGCCAACTTTATATCTGGAATACTTCATACCTAATGCATGTATTTAGATCTACATGGTTCTATGGTCGAACTTCACAGCCAGCTTTATATCTGGAATACTTCGTACCTAATGCATGTATTTAGATCTATATGGTTTTATGGTCGAACTTCATTCAATCCACCCTCTCTGGTATTAATAATAATTTCTATTATCAAAAAAATTTCTGCTATTTCCCGAATTACCCAATTCATACAAAACCTTCAATTTAAAATTACCAATTAAATCTTAAATAATATTTTTAAATATAAATAGATACATAATTGAATTTTGAAAGCTTATCTACATCATATTAATTGCGTAAAAAATTCATTCACCTCTATTTGCTGCCTTGGAAGGAATCCCCAAACCTTTTTCTCTAATTTAAATGAATTTGGCGCCTCTCCTTATCTATTTAGTTTACTAATGTTTGAATTAAAATATTACTTTCTTTTTATTTGGTTTTCTTATTTTGTTTAGAGGAATTTGATTTAATATTTTATTTGAAGGTTTTATTGGAATTAAAGATGATGAAGAAGAAGGATAGATTTTAAGTGAATCAGTGACAATATAACGAAAAGAAATGGAGAATGAGGTGAATTAGAGATAGGCACTTCTCATATATAGGCACAAATCTCGAAATTCCCCATCAGCCCAGTTGGGCCTCGAAATAGGGGCTATGGTAAACAATCCATAATCCTTTATCCCGTGTCCTTTTCTGATATTTTATATATGAATTTAGGCTAGAAAAGCCTACTTGATGCAATGGAAAAGTCAGATTTCTTAAATTCCTTCATTTGTAAAAATTCAGTTTTTTAAGGTTTTTTAAATTGTCGAAATTTCATTTTTATTTATTTATTTATTTTTATTGAAAATCGAGGATATTACACTTTCTCCCTAATAAAAAATTTCATCCTCGGAATTCCATGCGATGGAAAAATGTTACTCATAGACTCAAACACACAATAACAACCATGCGTATGTGTAATAAATACACTCAAACCACCCAATATACAAAGCACTCCAAACAATCCATATAAAACATATCTATTTCCTAACATCCTAGCAATATAAAATATGATACCCATAAGGATACTACTAAAGTATGGGTATAAGCATCTATATATAGCAATAGGAATATAAGTGCAAATAAATGATAGGTATCCATCAATCAACACATGTCATGAGTATGGTAGGTGATAAATGCATAAATACTAATGCACTTCATAAATGAATGTAGGATCATGGCTTGTAGGCATGGATGTAAAATATCCTGTAATGTTCTAATGATTCTATATGCATGCAACATGATATACAATAAGTCAATTCATATAACAATGTAAGCCATAGAATAAAGCATACCATGCCGTTGAATTTTGTAACTTAACTAAGCAAACTAAATAGGGAAAACATACTGGAAAAGTGTAATGGATTGGACGCTCTAATCTTCTCCTATGGATCCAAAGTACCCTCAACTGGATCATATCCCTATTGGACTCTAACCAGTTTAATAACTTTATTATGCAATTGCTTTTCCCCATGCACAATAATGCAAGTATGTGCACTACGAATAGGTGACTCTCTCTACTTCAACCATATAAGCTGAACCATGTAAACACTTTCGCAAGTGCGATACATGGTAAATTTTATGAACTTCTACCAACTTGTAACAAATCATTGTCAAGAAACAATAAGTTGAAAATTCTATAATAAAGATTAATTAATTGTATTTTAATATGGTAAATGTGAAATTATAGAAATGAATTGGAAATAAGATGGAAACTTATTTTATATAAAATGAGAAAAACTTTAAAAGCGATAAATATTAATTTGCTAATTGATTCAATTATTTTAAAACTCTAAAGATAAATTAATAATTTTGAATTTATCTAATAAATAAGATTAAAACGGAATTTAATGAAAATAACTAAATCAAATAGATTGAAATTGTAGAAAATAATATTATAAAATGAAAACAATACTTTTATTTGGTTAATAAGTGTACTAGAATATGAATAGAAGGATGATTTATTGAAAGGAAAATGGAAATGCGGTTAGTAAATAAATAAATAAATAAATAAACCCAAAAAACTCAATTAGCTTGCTTTTATTTCATAATTTTAGACTTTTCCATATCTAGTATCTCCCACCAATTGACTTAAGTTACATTTACTAAATAAACTATCTTGATGCTTCTTCTTTTCTAATTCAAAAAAAAACTAAACCTTATCTTCTTCTCTTTTATAGTACGAATAAAATCCAATAAATTTTCATAAATTTCCAGACTCAATTATATGCTTCTTGGCAACACTTTACACCATTAGCTAGGAGGAAATTCAAGTTCCAATAATAAAATTGTGAAGTTGTAAATTTATTGTGAAGTGGAAGTAAGAAAGAAAAAGGAGCAAGAATGATGAAGTTCTAAATCTTAAGGTGAGTAATCAAGCACTCAAACTATTTCTATACTAGTTAGAATCGTAATCACTGAGTTATGCGCAGCTGAAAGTTTATTTCCTAAAAATTACATTCTTTCTCTCTTAACTTGATCATGGATTCTATATGATGAATTGGTGTACAAAGGCATGATTGGATTGAAATATTGATGTGTACTAGTACATGCATCAATTTAAAAGAGAAGATAGTAAGGAGATGGAGGAGGAGTAGCCAGAATTCGCAACACCTCTGCACCGGTGTACACCCAATGATCCACTTGTGTACACGAATTTCGTACCTTGTAGAATTTAAATACACACACATATATATAATAAAATAAAATATAAGTAAGATAAAAAATGTGAATAAAATATAGTAAATAATATTACGCACTAATTATTTTTAAAGAACGAATTTTAATATATTATTATCATTCAAAATAATTATTGCAAACAATTGTGTGTGATTGTGTATGTGTATTTCATGTTTAGAAGTTAGATATTTGAAACTTTACTTTAAAATGAAAATAAGGTAAACAAAGTAGATGACATAGTTATTATAAATCAGAATTTATTTTGATAATCGAATATTATTTAATATGCGGTGTAATTTAATAATTAGATTGTGAAATAATTAACTAATATAGAGTTTAATAATTTATTTAAGATTCAGTTTAATTACTATAAAATATATAATAACTGTAAAAATATTTTTTGATTGTTTTAAAAGTAATATTATGGATTTATTGAAATAATGCAAAGTTATATTGATTTGAATATTTCTAAAATATATTTTAAATATTATAGTGTAATAAAGTTTCCTTTATTTACCGAATACTATTAACACTTCTCTTTTAATATATCTGTGTATATATTATTTTCTATAAGTATAATTACTTTTATAAATCATATATGTATATAAAGTACATTCTTTGGAACGAGAAATTTTAAATAAACGGAATCATGATACTGTTTGATGTGGGATTTTCGTTAACATTTCTCATGTTATACATCGGCTTGTTGTATAGAATATTATGGCGACTGAATGTAGTTTATGAGTAGTGAATAAACGGATGAGTAACACGCAGTGGTATGGGATGCCATTGTGATATTTGTTTGGTTATTCATTGTTAATAGATGGCATTCATGAAATGGAAATAGTGATGTTGAGATAGTACTTATGTGAGGTGTTGCTCATAGGACGAGCAAGTTTGGCACATATATTTATAGATACTATGCATTGTCTATAATTAGCACTCCTATTATTAAGATTGAAGAAAACTAGATTGACATACATCCATCCTAGCAGCTTGCTCTCAGGGTTGCATTCGGGATCCATGACACCTTTTGTGTCTATGATAAGGTAAGTGCCCTTAGCCCCAATGTCACTTAGGCCAGCTATCTATTACCTATAGTGGCAAAGTGAGGACGTGACTGAGGCTTCGTGTGGATGAGTAACCGATGGATATGTGTCACAATGACCATCGTGTAACACCCCTCAAAATAGGAATAATAGTACACATCGTGGAAAAACACTATGAAGTGAGTGTTTATATACCAAAGCCTTCACCTTATAACAATATCAAGGCCTTTTGAGGAACAAAACCACACACCTTGGCTTGGTCCATGAGGCGGAGGTAACTAAATTGGGGATAACATCTACATTTAGTGAGGTGCAGATAGTTACAATTAGTATTGGAGCCTATACCCAGCCGGAATTGTGGTGTTAAAACCATAATGCCTGGGTGGAATTGTGTTCACAAGCCAATGAGGGCATTGGGCTCTAAAGGGGGGAGGTTGTAACATCCCTCAAAATGGAAATAATAGTCCCACATCGTGGAAAAAACTATGAAGTAGGTGCTTATATACCAAAGCCTTCACCTTAGAACAATGTCGAGGCCTCCTAAGGAATAAAACCCCACACCTTGGATTGGTCCATGAGGTGGAGGTGAGTAAGTTAGGGACAATATCTACGTTAAGTGAGGTTCGGGCTGTTACAATCGAGGTAACTAAGACTATAGAGTCGAGTTAGATGACTCATGTGTGTGACTCTGGAGCAGGCAGACAACCTTTAGACTCCTGCTTGGTTCTAAATTGAGTGATAGATAGACATATACTATTTATACACTTCACCTAAGTATAGATATTGGTTAGGCGACCTATGTATTGAGATATGATTCTGCTTGGGACCTTTCTGTTGTATCATCGTTACTTAACGCCATTTATTTTGTGCTATATATGTATGTACTTATATATTTCTCTATGTTGTATGAACAGGTTGTTGCATATATGTTTATAATTATCTTTTGATTGATAGATATATGATATGGATTCATATATGTGTGGAGTATTTGAACAAGTGATTTACACTAATTAGGAATGTTTATACACATATTCATTGTCATATTTTATATATGTTTCATCATTGACATATTATTATAGACATAGTTTGACTCGTGTATTATTATATGCTCAGGTCAGTTTGAGGTATTCCTGGTGCAGTAGCTTCTTTATATGTGTGGACGTCTTAGAGGCTAGTAGTTACATTAGGATGATACGTTCCCAGATGTATTTTGTAACTTCAGTATGTATATATAGTGATGTGATGTTATGTTGTATGTATATAATAGGTTAGAGACTATCATTTTGTAAACCCATTGGACTATGTATATGTGACATATTATATTTACTCATTGCGTTCTCACTCTAGTACTTTATTATGTCTTCATTGTTATGCATTGTTCTATCTTGTAAATGCACGTGTTTTATTGCCTTATGCTGAGACTGAGTACGTACAGATGAGTCGATTATCCAATTCTTGAATTACATACCACTGTTAGCCTAAGGGAATATTCAAATGTGTAGTCCTAATATCGCCTCATTCTTTGTATTACCAAACTATATTACTTAGTAATACACTTTGGTAGTATGTCTATAGAGGTGGGATTTTTCATTTAGTATGAGAGCAAGGTTAGAACAATACACGATATATCAAGACACAAGTCATTGGCCTAGATGGACATTAGAAGTCCCTCATTGGCCTAAATGGATATACTCAGTAATCTCCATATACATCTAGTAATACGCACACAAATATACATATATACATACATATATACATATGTATATATATTTAGTTATTCTTGATTTGAATCTCACTTATTTGCAGTAATGGTCGGTCCTCGCTCTGGTCATGTTGACACTGGACGGTCTAGTGGATCTCAGGGAGTATATATAACTATCGACCAGTTAATGGAGATAGTGAGGAGCATTCAACAATTTATTGCTTCCATAACTCCCCATCCTCTCACTCCTCAATTTGACTTTTCTAGGGTGTGTAGCGATTTTGCTAGCCTTGGAGGAAACAACTTCAAAGGTACATAAGGAGTGAGTGGAGTCCAAGCATGGCTAAAGATGTGTAAGCGTATATCTACATGTATTAGTATCACTGCCCAACAGAAAGGTCATATTTCTTTGAGCTAGTTGCAAGTGAGAATATTGGACTGGTATGAGTTGTTAGTAGCAGAGATGGACAAAGTTGAGTTGTATTGGTATCAATTTATGACCCACTTTGAGCAGAAATTTATCCAAGAAGCAGATAAAGCGGCAATGACTATAAAGTACATAGATTTGAAGGAGGGTCATATTTCAGTAACTAAGTATGTTGCCACATTTGAAGCATTATTGAAGTATGGAACTGACTGTATCAACATTCCACTTAAGAAGAGCCAAAAATTCATCTACGTCTTTAATAAAACTTCAAGGAAAGCTCCGCTTCCCAAGCTATATTTTACTTTTGAGAAGCTAGTCGATACAACACTTTATAGACTAGAGGAAGCAGAGACAGAAAGTGGAGATGAAACTCCAAAGAGTAAGGCTAGCTTTGGATGGAAATAGAACTTCTCATTTAGAAGGCGAAGACTAATGTTAACTAGATTTTTGGTCAACACCCCCAAATAGTGCTTTCAATAGGAAAGAAAAGGTCGGTTAGGTTAAAAGGTACATTAGCTTAAATAATAACTCCCAACTTTACATCCATAATTGGTATATTTGGACATGAATATCACAACGTAGGTGAAAGGTTTGAATTTTCGATCGAAAGGTTATTACCAGAGGTAGACTTGTTTCAAATTGTCGTGATGCCTTTCTCTATAGCTCTAATGGAGATTAACCGAATTCTATCTTTCAAATTTGTGCTCTAGTGGGTCCGAAAAGTTTGAATCTTTGACCCTTTTGGCAACAAGGTAAGGAATGGAATCCTTGGCAATATGTGAAGATCCTTGATCTTGTCGAAAGGTTTATTTTCTCTTAGGAATTTGAACTTGATCCCACCGAATGGTGTTAGAATACCAGCTACCGGATTGAAATTTATTATCCTTGTTTGAATCAAAATTAGGCACAACACTCTTCGGATGTGTTTGAAGAGATAAAATGAAGAATATAAATGTAAAATGAGGCAGATCTAATAAACACATCAATCATCTGATAAGAAAAAATGCAGAAACACGCAAATTTAGAGTGGTTCGGCGTGGCCTACAACCACTATGGAATATTGATGTTTATTGATTATAACTCACTGGATACAAAAGATTTACAACTCTACAATCGAAGTACAATAGCAATTTTAGCAGAGTATCATCGTAGAGGGAAAAAAATCCTTTTTCTGCAGATCTAGGTTTATAGTTATAGACAACATATATCTCACCTAGATCCCGAAAGACTACTTCTCTCACGTGGGTGGTCCCATGGGATCGAGTTTATGTGATTTTGACTCGATTTAAGAGCGATAGAAATTGAGTTTGTATCGATCAAGAATTGGTCTTTTAGGCTGAGATCGATCAGGTACATTTTTTGAGATTGTACGCAAGCTTCTATGAAAATTTGATAGCATTTGGACTGGTAGATTATGAGTTATGATCGATGCAAGTTTGGATTCCCAATGTGTAGCTGTGCTCTATCGCTTCCATTCATGTTGATCCTTCTCGCTTTCATTGCTTTGATCATATCGATCCATAATATCCCTTTCGTATCGCTCTGTTACACTCTTCCTCTTATCGATCCATAAAGCCACCTCGTATTGATAGCATGGTGACCACTTTGTATCGATACGGGCTCATGTTTCTTCATGTAAATTTCTTAAGTGGCATGGTTCTTATTGAAAGCTAGCCGATCGATGTGAACTAAGTTAGGGATTATTTTGATGTACAAGTGGAAGCGACACGAGATGTCTTTTGATGACAGATATGAAACTGAGCGGGTGCAATGGATATGAAATAGAGTTGGCTCGATGGATATGAAGCGGAGTTACTTGATAGGTTGATGGATACAATGTTGCATGGATATGAATGAGGTTTTCTAGAGGGATGGATATGAAGTTGGTTGAATCATGATGGATATGAAGTGAGGCTAATAATGGATACGAACCACTATTCACATTGATGGATACGATTTGTAGCTGTTTTCCTTGACTTACAATGATCATATCTTGAGCATACAAACTCTAATTGACTCAAAATTTGGAAACTTGGCTTTAATAGCTTTTCTTGTCGTGTCATATTAATTGTAGCTCGATCCAGACTCGGGAAAATTTTACAGTATCCATAGTGAACCTATGTATAACCGATCTACAAGACGAACTGTCCTTGGTTTCTTGTCAAGTGCTTGGTGTCTTGGCCTTACCCAAAGGTAGGATAACATTCCCCCTCCCAAAGTACGTCTTGTGTGAAGATGAGGTGCTTTGAAAAGCTGTATCCTTCATTCTAAAAAGTTCTATCTGATTCGCTGAGTAGTTGATATCTTTTCGTCGAAAGATTTAACCTTCAATTGATCTTTAGTGATATAGATGTTGAACTATTGATTTCCAATGATCATGCGGCGTTTTACTGTAACTGAGTGTTGAGCGCTAGTGATTTGTTGTTTACTATTTTGATTGTCATCATGTGAGCATTCAATCCCTATTTACTTTGAAAATCGAATGCTAGTTCGTCATATATGCACATATGTTAACCTGACTCCTGTTTATATTTGTATGCTCACGGGTCATTTTCAAGTTCTTTAGTTTTTGTTTAGATTGATTTTCATATCGATCCTATCCTGGATCGATGTGAAATTCGAGTTGTAGCAACGTTCGATGGTTGTTTTAAGTCCTTCCTTTGTATCGATCCTCTCCTGGATCGATGTGAAATTCGAGTTGTAGCAACGTTCGATGGTTGTTTTAAGTCCTTCCTTTGTATCGATCCACTCCTGGATCAATCTGAGATGTTGGGAATATATGCTTCGTATCGATGGATACGTAATATTAGGTCTTGGATTGATTGATACAAGAGTAAAGCTTTGTATCAATGGAGTTGAACGATCTAGACATAATCATGCAGTAATGCTTCACAGAGGATATGTCATTTCTCATTCCTTTATCCAAGAAGAATCCTCGATTATGGATAATCATTGACAGGTGTCATCCATGACTCTTTTTCTAGACCCATCTTTAAGATCTACTTGATCTTTATACGTCAACGCGTATAATAATAAGTATTTCAACTACGACAAAGTCTTTTTTCCATGCATCCCCAGAACTGGATAGCTTTGCCACTGACTTGGCCTTTTCATTTTGTTCTCCAAGGAAGTGTGTAATGGTGTAATTCTCGAAGCCGGCTAGTAGCTTTTGGATCCAGCTAAGATAAGGGGAAAGATGTTTCCCCCTAGTCTGATAATCCTCCCAACCTTAGCATACCACTAATCAGAAATCATATAAGTTATGTAAAGTTTCCACTCCTAGTTTTCATGTAAGTTTGAGCATAGCAACCAAGACTTCATACTTAGCTTCGTTATTTGTTGCAGGGAAGTTCAGTTTCAGGGCGTAGCAAATCGATCGTTCCTCAAGAGTCATTAATGAACCTTCGATGCCAAAACCCGATTGTCGAAGGTTCCATCTGTGTACATTCTCCATCGGTTAGACAATTCTCCACTACTCTTCATATAGTCGTCTAAAGCAGTGAATTCAGATATGAAGTATGCTAATTGTTTGGCCAAGGATAGCTCTTCGAAGGAGATAAGTGATGTCAAATTGGCTTAGATTGATATTCCATTCGAGTGACCTTCCAAACATCTAAGGTTGCTATAGGACCTATCGAATGGTGGGTCGTCGTTTCTCTTCACATAACATTGTGATACTTATGGTGTGTGTTTACATGGCCCAATTGATGTACAAATCTTTGCGATCCGAATGTTAGGGTAAAGTAGAAGGTCTCTTTAAGCGATCTACCAGAGCTGGAATTGTACCAACACATTTGTTAGTTCATTCGAAAGTTCTCTTCCCTCTATTGGTCAAGTTGAAGAAGAGAATTCACTTGTAGATGGTCCTAGAGTTGAATCAACTTAGGATGGTAATCTTTTGACTTGGGCTTCGTACCTGCTTGGTTGTCCTCGGTGCATGAGCGTCTCTAGTTGTTGGAATTTTCTAGAAATTACCCTTGATTCCATGAGAATTGATGGTGAAAACAAAGAATCTTTCTAATTTAATGTTGAAAGAGCATTATAAAGGATCGGGTTTCATCTTACATTTTTTGGAGAGCACTGAATATCTCTACCAAATCATCGATGTGGTCGTTTAATAGTCGTGATCTCATGAGCATATTAACCATGTATATACTTTCATCGTCGGTTGATATGATTTTTGAACGATCTCTTAACCATCCTTTGGTAAATAACATTAGTGTCCTTAAGTTTGAAAGCGTGGATTGCAACATAGCACTATATGCCTAGGTCGGCAATGAAACCGTTGCATTTCAGGTCTAGGACATGCGATTGTATCTAGAGTTGAGTCCATGGAAGTGAGTAATTCATGTCCAATGGTCGAGTCCACTGGTTGGTTGATCCTTGGAAGTGGAAGACCGTGTTTCTTCATCCCTTGTGCAATTCTAATTAGTCGACGTACGTCCGCCACTCTCCATTTGTTTTTCCTATAAGCAAAAGATTGGAAATTCATTTTGGGTAGAGGGTATCGTGGACAAACCCATTGGTTTTGAGTAGATTAGCCTCCTCTTTAAGTGCAGCAGATCTCTCTCGATCCACATCACTTCATTTTTATTCACCGAGACATGCCTTGAGTCGACATTTAATGCATGCTTCTCAATGGTTGTTGAGAGTCCATATATATATATATATATATATATATATATATATATATGAGATCGAGTCCAAGCGAACACATTAAGATTCACCTGAAGTAAAACAGTTAACTCTTTTATTATGATTGCGCTGAGTTGTGATCTGATCATTAGTACTTGTGATGGATTGCAGGCACTTCATATGCATATTTGCAATAGTTAATGATTAGCCTTATAGGCATATTGAATCAAAAGCTTAGTAGAGTTTAGCCTTGTATTGCATGCTGCTACATAGCTGTCTCCAGCTATGAGTTTGAATCTACTTGTGTTTCCAAGTGATGCGCTTTCCATTCAATGTACTCATGATCCATTGCTCGTTGTAAGGATCAGAATGATGATCAATTACCCATAAGTCTGAGTATTGATCCAATGATTCTATCTCTAGGAATCCTTTCGGCTGCAACCTAGAGTTATTATCAATATCAGGCATGGGTCATAGGTTTAAGTTGTCATAGTCAACTCTTGGATAAACACTCTTTTGCCCCTAGTCTCGGGTTGGCGAATGAAATACGCAGACAGTCGAGTCTCGTCCCAGCTTTGTTTATACTATAGTTCAAGCTTTAAGATCCATAGTTGATTGATGAATGGTTAGATCACATTCATCTTGTCTTTTTGCTCGTGCCCCCAAGTCCGGGGAATGTCTCGATAAGTGGCAAGGTGGATAATGTCCGCTTTAATTTTGTGTTCTATCCCATTGAATCATGGAAGCGGGTTACCGATGGAGGGCTGAGTCATGCCTATCCTGTAATATATTCTAGTTCTTTCCTCTATGCATAATACTTCGTTGCTTCACCGACCTCCGAACATGAGCTAAGTTCTGGAAGGTCAATTACATTCACTTCGCTGCTTATGCCACCATACTTTAGGAAAAAAATAAAGAGTAAATCGTCTAGTTAGATCCAATGCAGGATTGATGCTTCCTTTGTCGAACCCAAGGTAAGAATCGTTGCACGGACATTTAGGTTGCACTTGTTGTGAATTTCTCATTTAGTCGGATTATGGTAAGAGTTAAAGAATGAATGGTCGCATTGCATTCTTTTGGAGTTAGGCGATCAACCACGTCCATTTCGATTTACGTTCTTCCGTTAGATCTAGGGATAAAATCGGCTCAAATGCGGTCATATCATGGTCATTTGGTTTCATTCCCTTCCTGACGGATCGAAGGAAGGCGACGGAGGACGAATGGTCAAGTCACACTCATTCGTGGTTTATTCTTCTATCCATGCTCTATTGGTCAAAGGTATTCGATGGATGTTAGGATCACATTGTAGTCGAAGAGGATCGATATTAACCGTTGATTCAACAGAATGATGTAGAATGCTCGGACGTCATTTTCTGTCGATCCAATGGTATGATATGAAAGGTGCAGATCGACGTTGACCGTCAATCCGGTGGTACGATATAATTGGTTGCTCGTAACTTCGTGCATCATTCTGATTGGTTAGCATTAGGTCTCCTTGTAGTTGTTGCCTTAAGTTGTAAAGGACGCTAAGCTGGAGATGCAATGAGTCATCCTTCTCTTCTTTCGGCGATTTGTACTTCTGCCCCCAGTATTGGGTTAGCGGATTTAGTTCGTGGATGGTATAATTGCACCTTTAGCGAGTTTATACTCCTCAAGTCGAGTTTAGGTCAAAGTTGGTGAATGAATGGTCGAGTCAAATTCATTCGTTTGTCTAGCCGCACCTTGGGGATCAGAGTCAGTTGGAGGGCCATTGACCACACCTATTTGATGTTTATACCCCTTTCCCCACTTTGGGGACTAAGAGTTTTAGCAGAAAATGGTCAGATTACACTTTCCTCGATTAATTCCTTTGGCACTAGTCAGTGGCGAAAGTCGAAGTGTAGTCGGTCACATTGCGACAACTTTAATTTGATATTCCTCCTACTGAATTGTAGGAAGGAATTGATTGGTGGGTGGTTGGGTCACACCCTTCTATGTTGCATGCACAATCCATCGGATCACAGGAGAGAATTAGCGGATGAATGGCCATGTCACGTTCATTTATGGTTGGATGGGTAGTCACATCCGTTTAGAATAGGACGTTCAGCTAGGTCCGTTTTGTGAATCTGTTCCTCCCTGTCAAATCAAGAAAGAAATTTTGTCTTGTAAGGTTAGGGTGCATCCCTATAAAATTATTTTATGGGTCCTGTGCCGAGGACAAGAGTTGATGTACGGACAGCAGTGTCATTCCCGCTCTTGGAACGGGCAAACCACAACCATTTTTGTACTACAGAATTTGTTGAGGAATCTATAGATGAGGAGTCGAATCACATTCCTTCTGGTCTTTATATTCCAAACCATGCTTTGAGGACTGGAGTTGGTTGATGGTTGTCAGTTACACCCATTGGGTGTTTATTCTCTAGTCCGCGCTCTCGGGACCAAGTTAGTTGATGGGCGGTCATTCGCACCAAGTTAGTGTTTATACTCTAGTCCACACTCTGGGTACTTAGAGTTTGTTGATGTTTATACTCCAGTTCACACTCTGGGGACTTAGAGTTAGTTGATGTTTATACTCCAGTTCGCACTTTGGGAATCTGGAGTTAGTTGATGTTTATATTCCAGTTCTCACTCTGGGATTATGGAGTTAGTTGTTGTTTATAGTCCAGTTCGCACTCTGGGAATCTAGAGTTAGTTGATGGGTGGTCAGTCTCACCTATTTGGTGTTTATACTCCAGTCCTCGCTCTCGAAACCAGACTTAGTTGATGGTTGGTCAGTCACACCTATTCCAGTTAATGTATATACTCCAGTTCGCACTCCGAGTATCTGAATTTGGCCAATAGATGGTCAGTCGCATCTGTTTAGGATTTAGAATTTCGTTCACACTCTAGGAACAAGAAGTTGGTTAGGTATGTGGACAGTTATATCATATCCACCCTGAGTAGGAAAGCGAAGTCATTAGATGACGGATCCATCCTACTCGAGCATGTAAATATGAAAGGCGAGGTCGTTAGATGGATGGATCCATCCTTCTCAGGCTTAAGTTGAACGTGGGTGAAGTCGTTAAGCGGGCGGATCCACCCTCCTCGAGCCCACATTCGTTAGTTTATGCTCCAGCTCGCACTCTGGGACCGGAGTTAGTTAGAGGATTGTCGTGTATCAATCCATTTTGGTTATAGTGTAATGGCTTATCCCTGAGCTTGGGGTTTCACTTAGCGAGTGATCGGTGGGATCCCGATTACTTTCCCTTTATTTGCCCTCAACGAAGGATGAGATTTAGTTTATGGATGGTTGGATCGCATCCATGTTTATTTGGATTAAGCTTTTTCCATGCCTAAGGAGTAAGATTGGTGTTTTGGCAAGCTATGAGCTCAAGCAGAGGAGAGGACGGTCGAACTACATCCACTTTGAGTTATGTATTTTCCCTTATGTCAAGGGAAAGAGTTGGAGAGTAGATGGAGAAGTCACGTCCACTTTGTGCTTGGCTCCCATCCAGTTGAGTTGAGGAAGAGAGTTTGAATGGTGGCTCATGATGGTTAGCGAGTAGGCAGTCAATCGTTGATGACTTTAAATTGAGGGTTGGCCCCTGATGAAGTCGGTTTAAGGCATGATAGTTTTTTTGAATCGCAGATGCAAACTGGAGAGTGAATGGTCAAATCTCATCCACTTCAAACTTATGTTCTCAAATAACACCAAATGTCTAATGTAGATTTGATGTATAGATGGTCACATCATGTCTACCCCTAATGTGGTTTCGATCTTACTGGGCATCAGAAGAAGCATAAGTATTTTGACTAGCTTCAAGTGCGAGATGGAGAGTGCATTGTTGGGACATATAACACCAAGTCTTTCCCATGTCTCCTAATTAAATTGCATAGGTGGATGAGTGGATGGTCGGTTGCATCTACTTTGTACTGGTGTCCTGACCTTGTCTGTCTCTCCTGCTTTGATGCCTTGCCCCCATGTTAGGGGCATATAGTAGCTGATGGGTGGCTGAATCATGCTCGTCATAATGATACCTCAATGACTTGATCATAGTCCGCGCACATTGTTTGGCACCGAATCATGAGTACTCGGTTACCTGCACCATTTGCAAGTATTTTAATTCAAGTCGGTTATACTTCACAACATAAATTAAATTTAAATAGAAATAATTCAAAAGAGATCAGATCACATCTCATTGGTAAGAGAAGCAGCATCGTATGCTCGCTATTGCACTTTGGTCCAGCCCTTCTCGGTTGGATGTCTAATACAAGTGGTTCAGTTTGATCAAAGTTCTTGATCGATAGGGGTCGGGGTTCCCTACTTCACTTTATGGGGCTTGCACATATTGTCAGAGCTATCCTTTCGGAGCAGCCTTATGGTGCTGGCGTCCACGGTAGCAATTTAAAGAAGAGGATTTTTTTCGATCTAGAGTATTGGAGTAGGTTCCCTCCTTATCTCGCCATGTTGATCCTTCACCTGGTTCATCAACTCAATTTTGGCCTGGATATGTTGGTTTAGTTGTTAGCGGCTATCCACCAGTTCTCTTATCAAAGTCTAGAAATAAGCTCTTGTGATGAATCCACTTATGGTTATAGGCAGCAAATGGCTGTGGACTTTGATCAATTCGTTGGCGGTCAGCTTCTTTATTCCCTTCAACGATATGAGAAATGGAACTGGTATGTCTAACAGTGATTGACGATCTTCTTTGAGGAATGAGGGAAGACATCTGCTTTTGATGGCATTCATCACTCTTGGTGGATTCCATGCGTCATTCTCATTTCATGAGGTACTGTCGGTGGTTGTATTTCCATAGTATACTGACATAGTCAACATGTTGAATTTTCACTGAAAATTCTGCAGTAGGATGGTTTCATTGAATAGGTCTCGACTAGAGAAGATTCTCCAATCATCATTATGATCGGGTCCATTTTATGGATAGCGAGTCTTGTAATAATGGTGAATGATGATGCATGATTGTCCAATGTTTGAGTGGTTGTTAACGCCGATTGGACGACGAGTTGGTTAAGATGGGCAGATAGATTAGTGATTGTCTAAAACTTTCATCTAGATAGAGACCTATATAAGGTAGTAAGAAAGTCCTCTTGAGACTGTATGCCATGCTTTTAGTCATATGGACATGGTATAATTAAGATTCAGGCATTTGATGATGGCTTAGTGGTGACTAGCTATGCTTTGAGTTGGCAGAGTAGACAGTGTCGGGCAGTCCACATATTAGCCATCGTACCATAGTTATCAATTCAGGAGTTTAAAAGCTGGTCAATTGGGGGAAGTTACAGTCCACCTTAGAAGCATAATATATTAACCAACTCTAGTTTTTGGTGTATTAGCTAGGTTCTCTAGCCTTTGGAAGCACCGGATGAGTAGTATTTCTTTACCTATTTCTTGATTGCAATTCAGCATTCGCTGCTACAATCCTCTATGTCCCGTTCAGTCATGGAACAATTAGGATCGTGGATGGAATGTTCCTTCACTAAGTGGAGATTTGAATTCACTATGTGGGTGCTCGATACAAATTTAGGCCGTACCCAAAAATATTATTTTTTTGAAATTTTGTATCTTTCTCAGCAATGTTTGAACGATCAAAATGTTGGTGAAGTTGAACGGTCCGAAAAGTTGCAGTTGGATCAATACAGAAGGCAAATAGCTGGATTGATACGAAGTGGTAAATGAGGATCGATACAAAATGCACATAGCTGGATCGATACAAAGTGGCATCTGATGATCGATACACATTGGACGCAGCTAGATTGGTACGAAGTATATTGAGTATCGATACGAATTGGACGCAGCCTGATAGATACGAAATGTATCTGAGGATCGACATGAATTCGATGCCGTTGGATCGAAACGAAGCGTATTTGAGTATCGATACGAATTGGACTCAGCCGGATCGATACAAAGTGTATCCGAGGATCGACACGAATTGGATGCAGCTGGATCGAAACGAAGTGTATTTGAGTATCGATATGAATTGGACGCAACCGGATCGATATAAAGTGTATCAAAGGATCAATACGAATTGGACGCGGCTGGATCGAAAAGAAGTGTATTTGAATATCGATATGAATTGGACACAGCTGGATCGATACGAATTTGATGTGGCTGGATCGATACGCAGTGTATCCAAGGATCGATACGAATTGGATGCAACTGGATCAAAGCGAAGTGTATTAGAGCATCAATACGAATTGGACGCAGCCGGATCGATACGAAGTGTATCCGAGGTTCGATATGAATTGGACGCAGCCAGATCAATACGAAATGTATCCGAGGATTGATGCGAATTGGACGTAGCCGGATTGATACGAAGTGTATCCGAGGATCGATACAAATTAGACGCGCTGGATTGAAACGAAGTATATTGAAGTATCGATATGAATTGGACGCAGTCGAATCGATATGAAATGTATCGAGGATCGATACGAATTGGACACAGCTGGATCGATACGAAGTGTATCCGAGTATTGATATGAAGATATGGATACGAAAATCATGATAATTTCATGATATGAAAATATGGATATGAAAATCATGATATTTTATAGATACGAAAATCATCATTTTTTCATGGATACGAAAATATGGATACGAAAATCATGATGTTTTCATGGATACGAAAATTAGGGTACGAAAATCATCATATTTTATAGATACAAAAATATGGATATGAAAATCATCATATTATCATGGATATGAACACATGGATACGCAAATCATTGTATTTTCATGGATACGAAAATATGGGTACGAAAATCATGATATTTTCTAGATACAAAAATCATCATATTTTCATGGATACGAAAATCAAGATATTTTCATGGATTCAAAAATATGGGTATGAAAATCATCATATTTTCTAGATACAAAAATATGGATAAGAAAATCATCATATTTTCATGTATACGTACATGTGGATACGAAAATTATGATATTCTCATGGATACGAAAATATAAATCATGATATTTTCTAGATATGTAAATCACAATATTTTTCATGGATATGAAAATATGGATATGAAAATCATGATACTTTCATGGATACAAAAATATGGGTACAAAAATAATCAAATTTTTTGGATACGAAATTATGGATAAGAAAATCATTATATTTCATAGATATGAAAATATGGATACGAAAATCATGATATTTTCATGGATATGAAAATCATAATACATTTTGGATATGAAAATATGGATAAGAAAATCATGGTGAATGTAGTTCCTCATAGATTTGGAGCAATCTGAATAGAATAGAAGGAACAATTGGAAGGTAGGTTCGGATCTTCTCCTTAGATTTTGCAATCCAACGACGATAGTGGACCCAATGAAGCGGAGAAAAGCTGGGTTTTCTCAATGAAAGCACCATAGTATTTGTACCAAAATTGGGCACAACACTCTTGGGATGTGTTTGAAGAGATAAAAAGAAGAAAATAAATGTAAAATGAGGCAGATCTAATAAATCGAAAGGTCTTTCATTATTGTTGGAAGGTTCGTTGATTGCGTATCATCATAATCTGCCCAACGCTGTCGAAAGTTTTTTCCTTCACTTGTTATCAAGAAGTCGTTGCCTTTACCAGAAGGTTTATTACATGCATAGTACATGAACCTTTAAATCTCACCGGAAGGTCTATAGCCTTTATGAGCCCTTTGGCCTTAGCGAAAGGTCGCTTTTTTCTTCTTGACTACTGCCGGAAGTTGTTTCTTCCCCGGGTGATGGCGGAAGGTTGTTTTTCATTGACTTATGAACAATGTTTTTATCTAAACCTTCAGGTAACATCGGAAGGTGCCTTACATGCGTATATTCGGCTTGAAAAGCTCATTGCGTTTTCGGAAGGGTTGGCATGATACCCTGTCATTATTTCCTCTAGTTTGCTTCCTCCGGAGGATAAGTGCCTCCTGATTATTGTAGAATGACACTTTACTTCCTCCATGAAAGGTCTTAAGGCGATATATATATTGACTGCATCCCTTCGATCTCTCCAGAAGGTCTGGTCCTACTCTTTTCCTTTCTTTCCTCTGTTTAAGTCCTCCTGGCTTAAGCGGAAGGTGAATTTTCTAAGTAATATTTGTCCCTCCCCCTAATATGCGAAGGGATGCACTTGACTTTCCAAGTCATTCTTTCTAAGAATCATGGAGTTTTTGGCTTTCTTTTCCTGCAAATATAAATTTAAAGTACAAGTAAGCCCTTTTAAACAATTTCACCTTCTTCGCAACAAGGAAGTCATTTTTCATTCATTTTTTATAAAATTTGATTTATAACAAGGAGGCAATTTTCTAGCAAATGTGAGGTATAGTGCTATTCCTAACATCAGATTAATAATATGATTCGAGATTCATCTAAACTCCATTCTGGTAATTTAAAGCGTTCTTTTTTGCCTCTTCAAATGATTTTAAAGGTGCAGCGCTAAACCTTTCGATGGGATCGAAAGGTATTTCGACTTTTACTTTACCTTACTGTCGGTAGATCTAAATGGCCTAATGCTTAATCCTTCCGACAACAAGCTTTTACTGGAATTAGAAAGTCCTAAACCTTCTGATTTCTTTCTACTATTCAAAATATCATATAATTAAGTAACAAATATATAAACTCATCTTCAACTGTTCAACATAACTTAAGAAACTCAACCATACATCTAAATATTCATACACACACACACGCACATACTACTTCATACTATACTTTTCAAAATGATCTATCATTCTACAAATATATACTACTTCATACTATACTTTTCATACATACTATCCTAAAATTAAACAATGGAAGTAACTAAAAAATGGTAACATGTCTTCTTTCTCTTTATTCTACGACCCCCCAAGAAGAGCCGGAAGATGTGGAGCTAAGTCAATGGAGTTGCTGACAATGGGCTCAACCCATATTGGCTGATATGGAGAATAAGTTATTAAAGATGTATTCTCTCCCGAAACATCCCACATGGCCAAATCCATCCAAAATGTGTTCGTAGCCAAGTCGAAAAGCAAAGAGTACGTTGCTCTTATACGTGTTGCGAAAATTTGGTTGTAGGCGAGCAACATTACTGGATTGCACGCTAGCAACCTCTTTCGCTTCTTGTGGAAGGTTTAAGATGATGAATGCAAAGCAACAGTAACAATTGGGTGCTTCCGTACTGATGAAATCAGGATGAATTTGATAGAGATTGCAAGCGGCCATTGATGCCTTTTTTGTAATAAAATTTAGAAGGGAAAGTATAGGAAGACGAATGGATATCTAACAAAGATTTTTGTCATGAAGTCTTATGTGCTCTCTCTCATATTTCCAGAGGTTTATCATTAAATATTTTTGTCTTTTTGTATGATTAACATTTCACCTTTGATTTGAAAGCATTTGTTGGTTAAGTCTTATTGGACGAAATTCCGCAAACGATGGCCCCAACTCAGCGCATTTTGAGAAAGAGTGGTGAACTCTTAACCTTTCGCTAGTTGACAAGTCAATAGACACTTTGGCTGTTTTTATGTAAATTACAATTTTAACATTCAGCTCTAAAATTTTAGTATTTAAGTAAATTTCAATAAGAGTTTTACTTTTGTATTTCTATTTTCACGTAAATTAGGACTTGGCCTAAATCTTTGTGCATGTTATAATTTGCTTTGAATTAGATTTTTTTCAAAAAATTTCCTTAAATGGCTCACGCATTATAAGTATAAGTTTGTTCTCAAATTTCTTTCTAAGTCCATTTCATATGAATGTGGGGAGTGATTATAAACAGATGTCAATTATTTATTCTACGAATATATATTTATTGGCACATATTTTATAATTCGCTTGTCTATACTATGTTATTCCAAACTATATGATCCTTAAATCATGTCTCCTTAATAAGCTAACCTAGTTAACATGCTATATAGATGAAGGCCTCCTTCCAAAATGACCTAATATTGTTTTCCCTAGGGTAAATGGTTTTCCTACATGGAACACCCCCACTTCTCACCCGGCTTCCTTTGAAGGCAGAGGGGAAGTTCCTTCTAAAGTAAATTTGGATATTTTATTCAATGTTGATTGATAGTTACATTATAATACCCTTCTAACCGAGAGATGAAATTAGCAAATACATGCTAATTACCCTTCTAGACGGGGATATTGTATCTTATTATTAATAAAAGGTTTTGATAATAAACATACTCTAATATGTGTTCATATTTTTGAAATAAAGGGATTTGTTATGCTTGTTGATATGGGAGACTTGAAAAAGACTTGTTTTTCCTTCCGAAGCTCCTTCTTTGGAGTTCATAATGATTTTGGATAAGTTAAGAATTGAGCTCAAACAAAGTTAATTTTGCAAAAAACTTTTTTATTTTCTAAGCTCACATGTGGCACTATTCAAAAATTCATTATGAAAATTGAGATTTTGGAATTAAATCTTCAAGAAAGAGGGACGCTGGAGTATTGAAGTTTTAAAGCATTTCGTTTGTGGAGTTACTTATATAAATCTTGGCTCGAAATGACTAAGCTTCATGAGAAGAAAGATGGCTTGGAAATAAAATCTAAAGATTGTCGTGTTCTCGCAAATCTTCAGAATCCCTAATTGGTATCTCAGTTTCAAGTGTCAATACTCTAATATCCATGAGTTTTTCTAGTATGATTGATAAGGTCACGAGTATCTCAATTTACACATAAGATGTGTTTCCATACCTTGGTAATGCTATGCAGCATAATGTAATACTTATAATGTTGTTCATGCTACTTTTTTTGTTATCTTTGTTTACACCTTGTTTATCTTTGATTCAGATATGCCTTTTGGAGAATGATGTGTCTCCAAGCTTTTTGTTCCAATCCTCGACTCCACTTCTGATGAACCGAATCTAGATTCCTTGTTATCCTACCTTTCCTTTAAAACATGTAGCGCAAAGTATTCTTTAGTTATTAGTTGGAAATTGACATTTAATCTTAAAGCCATTAGTTGCTTGGATTAGCAAGCCATTGTAACAATTATATGAAGTGCAATTCACCAAAAATGTTTAGGTCTCATCTTTATCCATAATGAGGGATGAATACAGATTTAGCTCCTTTCCCTTGTTCGGCATTCCCTGATGGGGCATTTATGACTGAGATCTTGATAAGGTAGTTTTTGAATTCATTTTTCATTATCTAGAGGATTTGAGATAAAGAAGGCTGAAAGTTTCCATTAGGAGACTTTTTTGGTAAGAATCTTCTTTCGATAATATTCTTTAACTCGGGTGAAGTTACTTGAGATAAATAAGAATCCAAAAATTGTGCACTCAGATTGGGGCTTTTAATAACCATAGTCTAAGCATCATTAATGATGAAGCTTTACAAGATATCTTCGGACCCAGATTTGGGTATTAGAAAATATTGAGATAATTTGGCGGTCAATTTTTGGCATATTCTGGTAATAGGCGATGGAGAGTTCGGAGGCTGAAATGTCTTTCCTCGATGATAAGCGATAGAACCCTGCCGTCTTGTTTCAAATGATGGTCATCATAAGGATATAAATTCATATTTGCTGATAAGATACCGGGATATCTAATCTGGAATTAGTAGTAAAAGTTAGGAAAACCGTATGTAGTAGTAAGGTAACAAAGGTCTGGAATACCCAATGCGGCACTTGATAATTAATAGAAGACCAAGAATTTGCCCTGATATTTATTATCAGAAGACAATAAAACCCATCTCGGAGTTTGGGTAATAGAAGTTTAGAATACCATATTTAACAGTTAATAATGAAGGGTTTGGGACTTAGCCTGGCGATGAGCAATAAAAGACCGAACTACCATTCTCAGTAACAGGTGATGAAGACTAGAATGCCACTTCCAAAATTTTGTTTCTTGTAATAGGAGTCCAAGGTAATTTTAGTAATGAGTAACAGAAGGCCAACAATCCAATTTAGCGCTGATAATGGAAATCCATAAAAAAGAAATAGCTTTTGGTAATAAATAATAGATGATCAGAATATCCTTTTTCGATATTTGATGGTAGAAGTCCAAAACATCTTTTTAGTTATTTAATGATTGGGAATTAATAATAATACCAAAATTTCATTTTTGGTAATTAATAATAGAAGACCATAATGCCATTTCTGGCAACTAATAATAGAAGTCCAGAATACCCGTCTGGCAGAAGGTCGAGAATTCTTTCTGATTTTGTCTACTGAATGTGCCATCTTCAGGCTTTGAGGATATCATGCATGCTTTTCTTTCTTGGGTCTGAATTTTCTTTGTCCATTTGTCATTTTCTGGCCTATTCACGCGGGGACTCTTTTGTCCAAGTTTTGTGCTTATTTAAGCATAGCCCATTTCGGACTGTTTGTCATTTAGACATTACCGACCTTTTGGTTGTTGCTATTTTAAGCGATGTCGATTCCTGGTGGTGCCTATTTAAGGCATGGAGTTTTCTTAGTCTGTCGGACATTTCATCCGGGTTTTTGGTGCGCTCGACTAGCTTATTTTGAAGCAGGGCCCTACGACTTACCCGACCTCCCTCCAGGAGGTGCCTTAACCTAGCCATAGCGTGACATAGCTAAGGGATTGTCGGTACCTTGGCCTGGCCATAACATAGCGGGACTAAGAGATTACCCGTCCTCCCTTCAGGAGGAGCCTTATCCTGGCCATAGCGTGACGCTGATAAGGGCTTATGCTGCTTTAACCTATCCATTTCTAACTTTGGCGTGGCCAAAGGCATACGCTCTCCCTCTAGGAGGTGCCTTGGCCTGGCCATCTTGGCGCGACTAAGGGCTTTCTACCATTATAGGTAGTTTAAGTTTAAGGAGAATTTTTTTCCCGATCATGTAGACTTCTCTCACTTTGAGAATAGAACATTTATTTCATGCTAGGTTAATCCCTTACCAACTGCTTCAACTTTCCTTGTTTTAAAATGTGCAGACCAGTTTCCCAAGTACTTTACATTGATTGGTATCATGTCTGTTTATGAGATGGAACTCACAATATGCTCCTTTGGATCTTCTTTCAAATTTCTATTTTTTGTTTTGACAAGGCCAATAATTCAGTTCCTTCCTGGTTTTAAGGTAGATGTCTTCAATTAATGTTCTAAGATTATACTCTCTAACAAGCATTGCCTTTTGAGCCATCTTTGACTGGAATCTAATTCTTGTGTTGCTTGGTTCAAATGCTTCTTTTTAAGGAGCAAGTTTTCTTTTTATCACCCGTTGTTTCTTCTTTCATGGGAATTTCTGCCAGTTTTAAGGTTTTGGTTGGAAATTCCTTGATGATTCTTATATTTCCACTAGGTAGCTCTTTTATCTTCCTTACTTCTTCAAATTAATATTTTTCCATGTATCCATAGTTTTCCCTTGAATGGCAAGCCTCGTTTATAATCCTACTCCACTTATATGTAAGACTATCATAGTCTTTAATCATCTCTTTTTTGAAAGATAGTTCCCCAGGAGTATGGCTGAATAGTTCTCTTCGTTTGATTAAAAATGTTGTCACTTCCACTCATTTTCCTTCCAACTGCAAAAATTGGGGTCGGTCCCACGTGGAAAGGATTTAAGCTCCATTTCTCAAGATTATAATAATCTGCCTCTTTCTGTTTATAATTTTCAAGGCCTCAAGTCTTAACCATTGTTCCTCATCTTGATTGGAGCCTTTGGCATTCATATAGGAAAGCTTTGTTAAGTGTGCTTTGAAAGTGTTCAGACTGCTAAATGTCTATGAACTAGAAAATAGCTGAACGAATTTTATAATAAAAATAACCGCAAGCGCACGGTGTACGAATGTAGCACGTGGCGAATACGGGTCGATCCGTAGGGAATTGATGATTTTAAAAATTCTATTCAATCCAATTAAACCAAAGTCAAGTGAAAGTTAAGCTAGAGAATCAGAGAACTAACCAACTAACTAACTAAAAGAAAAGAGAAGCATATATAAGAGTTGAGTGACAATCTAGGAAATAAATCCACTCTCTAGATCCTGTAGTTCAACATATATAAAATCATGATCTGTTTTTTATGGTCATTAGTGCTTTAATTGATGTGCTTATCATAAGTATGGCATATTTGTACTATTGATTAGCCAACATAAGCCGTCAAACTATAACACATCCCTTAAAGCACTTACCAACTCTCATGAAACTTGACAAAGAAAATTAAAATGAAATCTATTTTAAGTATGGCCTATTAACTATTGATTAGAAATATAGACCATCAAATTTTAATTTCAAATCACTTTCTTTTGCCATACTCATATTTTAATGAAGAGGCCATTGGTGTTAGTGATTGTTTAAGCATAGCCTATTTGGTGTCAATAATATAGGCTATCAGATTCAAAGAAAAAACAACTAGTAAACCATTTCTATTATCATCATTTAGCACAAAAAGAGTGCATGAATTAACAAATAGTTAAAGCTACATAATTAGAGAGCTTCCCTACCCCTAAATTGAAGGGGTTTAGCCTCTCATATTTGTCATTTGATTAACAAATGTAGCTTGCAACATGAATGAAAAAGAAAAGGAAAAAGAAAGCAAGGTAAAGAAAAACTAATTTGCTTGCATGAAATAAGAGAGATCTACACTACTTGAATAAAAGTAAATGAACATGTAAATAAAAAGAAACAATAATGAACATTGCATAAAATGAAAAGAAAATTACATAAAATAAAAATGGCTAAGTAGCCATGAAAAGAGAAAGAGAGCTTTTGTTATTTTGAGCCTAAACTAATGTAAAGAGAGACTAAATATGAGGAGGGATTACATGAAACATATGGGTATTTATACATGTATGAAACCCTAATTCATATTTTTGGAGAATGCCCAAAATGCCGTTGAGGTAGTGTGGCCACCAAGTAATCATTAGCATGTCATAATCCCTATTCAAAAGTGCATGAAACTTTAATGGCCTTTAGCATGTGCATTAGCTCCTAATTGAAAATCAAGGTAAGTGGGTAGATGGGGTCCTTCATGTTCTTCACTTTGAATTATTTCCATCTTCATTCTTTTGTATCTTCTTTGTGCATGCATATTTCACCACAAAACCACTTGTAAAATTCATCAAATTTCCTACAAAATAACATAGAAAATTCCAAGTAAATTTTCACAATTCAATAAATGCACCAAATTGACCATTTTACTCGTGTATGAAGATGAATATGTGACAATTTTAAAATAATTTGAATTTTGGTTTAAACAGGTTAAATTGCCCAATATGATCATTTATTCAATTTAAATAGATTAAATATGCTGGTAAAAATATGCACATTTACATGCACATCAAATACCCTCGCACTTATCTTTTTATTCGTCCTTGAATAACGAAAAACTAAGATAATTCTATTTTCAAAGGGAGCACGATTGCATTGAGCATATGCAACAAGCCTTTAATCCTCTGGGTGTCCCCAGTAGGACGAGTATTGTCTCGTGAGGGTTTTCAGCGGATACTACCCACAAAATCCAAATGCAAGATGAAAATATTTAGAAAATGCAAGATTTATTTACAAAGAGATGAATGCAAGTTTTTGAAATATTTACAAATGAAGGATTTATTTTTAAATCGACACAAATAAGTTAAATACAGGTTTTAGTTATTATCTTGAAAATTTATGTCATTTACTCGTCAAAATTTCCAAAAAAAAATCAAGTTATCATAACAAATAGACTATTGTTTAACTCGTTGCTTTGGTTAATAACACAATGCAACTATGAAATGGATCCTCATTTGATTATCAAAGTTTATCAAAGTGGTATTTTTATTTCTCTTGAATAACAAATCAAATCATATAAGTAAAAATAGTGTTGTGATTTCAACTACTTGCTCTCTAATTATTTGCAAGAAAAATTACACACCTAGCTCAGATAAACCGAGGCTAGATATTACACCCATACACTGCCTTTCGAGCTTATGTGAGGGGAGTATAGAGCATGGCGAGTGCACACACTTTCGTGCATACACCTATCGACCGTAGGTGGTTTTTATTAAGTCTGTTCTTTTTTTCTTTTTTCCTTTACATATGTTGCATACATGCATAACCGTGAGGACTTTTAAATGAGTATGAGTGCACATAATCAAAGATTCCAAGTAATTCATCCATGCATGACCATGAGGACTTTTAAATGAGAGTGAATACTTTGGATGTTATTATTTTTTATTTTTATATTTTTTTAAGAGAGAGAGAGTTTTGCAAAATCATCTTAGCACCATTTAACTTAGAAGACAAAAAATGTTATATCTTTATTTTATGTCAACCACTTTTACAAAGATTTCCAATTAGGATGTACTTCGTAATTAACACATATGAATCTTCCTATATACTAGTTAAACCATTGTTATTTATAATAAAACTTTATTTTGTTAAGACAAATAAATTTTCAAAAATTTCAATTTAATAAACCAAAACCATATATTTGTCTTGTGGTGTTTCTTTAAAAATAAATCAAAAGAAAATTTGTTTTTGAAATTTGTTTTTTGATATTTTAAAAGAAGAGGCAAAAATAAACCATGAAAAATGAAATAAAAATGAAGATGGGTCTCCCACCACACTTGATTTTGACTGTGTCCTCATAGTCAAGCCAAGTGGAAGGAGAAAAATAAAAACAAAAACATTTATTTAAATGAAAATTAAAAGATGATTTTTTTACATGACATCAGAAAGTATGCCGTTAAAGAGTTAATGAACCGGTCTTTCAAAAATCAATTCATTTGTCTCGCCAAGTATGTAAGACACAGCTTAAGCATAGAAAACCAAACCATAAAGATTTTGGAATCGAATGTGGATTTGGAAAAACGAATGCCATTTTATTGAAAATTGAATGGGTTGTTTTGTTTTCGATGATTTTTGGGGTTGATAAAACAATTAATTGAAATTCAAGTTTATTTTCACCAAGTTGAAGATCAAACTTATCGTTGAAAATTTCCACAAAATTATCGATTTCAAAATCAAAATGGTGATGTAAATCTTCCCTTTCATAATTTAACAACTTATTTTCGAAAATTCCAAAGAAGTAGTGTTCATTAAATTCATCTTCCTTTGTTGGATTATCAACAACTTTATTACACGTCCCAAGTTCAAAATTCAAAGTTGTTGTATTCAAATTTTTGAAATCGAGAAAAGGAAGATCAAATTTTAAATTTGGTTCCATACCCTCAAAAGAATTGAAATCCAACTTAATTACCATGTTTTCAACAACTTCATTAAGATTTTTGTTTTCAATTTCAAAAGTTGTTATATGAGAATCGTCGATTTGGGACAAAGATGGATTATCACTTGACTCTCAAATATTAGAATTTGATTTTGTTTTTCACATTGTTTCATATAAGCTTCAAACAATGAATCCGTGTGATCATCGTAAAAAAATTTCATTTGTTCAACAAAATCCAATTTGTAATTATTAGCTTGAGGATTTTCGATTTGGATTTGTTTAGAACAAAAATTTTCACTCGTATCGTAGTCAAGATTATTCCCATTGCCAAAATTATTTGAAAAGTGGATCACATTTTTGTTTTGATTTTGAAATTCATTTTGGAGTTCAAAATTGGATTGGCATGGGTTATACTCGAGATCGTTTGAATTTTGAAGTGAATTCAAATTTTGATTATTTTGAAAACTTTGATTCGAGTTATTGCACAAATATGAATTACACAACTCATTTATCATTTGATTTTCTTGTGTAGAGAGTTCGAGTAAAGATGAAATGCTATTTTCGAGATTCGAGGGTTGATCGTTATTTTGAAAACTTTGTGGTGCAAAATCCGAATTATTTACACAATAGTTGTTGTTAAAATATCCATAAGAATTTAGAGTGAAATTACATGGATTATAGTGATTTTCACAACTATCATAAAATTGAAGTGAATATTGAAATTTGGACATTTTCAAGAATGTTTTTGGTTTTTTTTATAAAGAAAAAATATTTACAATTAGAATTTATTTTTCAAAAGGGAAATTGATTTTTGTTTTGTTTTCTTTATTTTCGAATTTTTTTCTATTTTTGAAAATATTATATATATATATTTGATTTTGAATTTGAATTTCTAATTTTTTTTGGATTTTTGAAATTTCAAAGGAAAAGGTTTTAAAAATTTCAAGGGAAAATGAATATTTACAAAAAAATTTGGTTTTGAAATTTTTTTTATTTTTTTTTAAAATATGCATGAACTAATGCAACTAAATGAATGCAAGGGTTAATTACAAATGATTTATCCTAAGTTAACCCAAAATTTTATACTCACACGTTGTCTCAGATAAACAAGACAGTTCTCAGCCAGGTAACGAACATGATTTATCAGTGCACCACGAATCACCATAGCAATGCAGCCGAAGGTTTAAGTACCTTCAAAGGAACAGCCACTGTAATATTGACGAATCATCGTAATATTTATAAATGGTTATTACTCTACCGTAGCCTAGATACCAAGAAATTAAATTGTTCAAAGAAGACAAATTTTCAATATACAATTAAGTGTTATTGATGTCTAACCGTTATTATTAACAAATTCTAGGATGAAATGCAAAGCAAAAATTAAATGTGTATTAACAATGCAATTAGAATGGATTTTTGTTTTTTTAAATGCAAACGACCAACAATGCAAATAAAAAATAAAAAGAGATATTTTTGCAATATTATTACAAGCAAACAATTTATTTGGCAAGTAGAGCGGTTGTTTTTTTCTTTTTGGCACGCACTTCTTCTCCTTGTAATCTTCTGTTTTGGCAACCTGAAAATAAAAACAATATATATATATATATATATAGTTTTTTTTTTGAAAAGAGAAGAGAAATGAAATCAAAAGAAAATACTTACAACTTAAGAAAAAACTATATACAAGAAATCTCTAAGCAACATACAAGCAAACTCAAAGTAAGAATTTTTGTTTTTGTTTAGTTTTTTTTCAAAGAAGAGTTAAAAAACTAATGAACTGTCAAAAAAATTTACTAAACAAAGGAAAACCTCCATTTTTTTACTTAAACTAAACTAAAGCTCAAACTAAAACATAAACCAAAACAAATCAACAGAACGGGCCCGACCCAAATTCTTATTCGGTTAAAACAAAGTTAAAGGAAAAATACACGACTAAAACATTTCAATTTCTTAAGCATATAAAATGATCTCATAGATCATCAAATCCTCAATTTCAAAAGTGTTGCTCCCTAATTAAGTCGAGTTATGCGAATCTAAAGCTTCTTTCTTTGACTATGAGCGTCGCAGTGGGTTCGAAGTAGTTTGAGATGGTCGATTCTGGGGCGGTAGTTCGATTGTCCAATTGGTTTGCTCGAGCTGTGGTTTTGAAAATTCGAAGTTGGAGGCGAGGCGGTTTTGGGGATTTGCTATGGTGGGAAGTTCGTGAGTTTGGGGCGATGATTGGGTATGTGGCGAAGGCTGCGGTTTGACTTGGGGGTGGATTTGATTGCGAAATTGGATTGTTCGATGAAGCTTGTTCGAGCAGGGGATTGGAGGTTGCAGTGTGTCTTTTGGGGGTGACGATGAATTCAGTGAAGGGAACTGTCGAATGGAGTATTGGTGACTGATTGCTTTAGCTCAACAACGTGATATTGAGGTGGTGGAGGGTGTCAAAATGTTACTGTTTGATGTCGATGTCGAGGTCGATGATGAAATGGATGAACATGTTATTGTAGTGGGTGCTTAGGCAAACAGTCGACAACTGTTTTTGGTTGTGTTGCTTGGGATTCACAGCAATGTTTTTATAGTAGAGGAAGGTGACTTTTGGTTTCAGATGGCTGTCGTAGTTAGTATGGTCAGTGGGAAGAGAAGAGAAGTTGGTCGTCTATTGCAGAAGGAATTAAGTTGTAGGCTAAACTGGCATGAATTATGGTGGATGGCAGTTGGATGCTGAGGCAGTTGGATGGTGGTTTAAGAGAGAAGGTTTTCTGGTGATGTGAATGTGGTGAGTGTTGTACAGAGTTAAGCAAAATAAGGTGAGTTTTATAGAGGAGGTTGAAGTGGTTTGGCCGGTTGTGTGGAATACAGGAGAAGTTTCTGGTGATGTAATTGTTGTAGCGGAGGTTGTGGGACAGATGCAAATAGTGTTGCAAATGGTAAGACAGTGAGCAGTTAAGTGTAAGAAGAAGTGGTATGAACAGAAATGAATGGTAGTAGGTGATGTTGGCAAATGAAAGTGATGACTGGAGTATATGATGTTGAATTTAGGCAGTAAGATGATGAGGAAGGTTTGTGATTTTGGTGAGGGTTTGTTTTGGCAGAAAATGGGTAGATGGGAATGTGTAATGTTTTTGGTAGGAGTGATTTGTATTGGAAGAATTTGTAGATAATGGTTGAAGAAATAATGTCAGTTTGTATGTGGTTGATGAGTAGTAACTGGTAGGGGAGTCTGACTGGAGTTGTTTGGCTATAGAGGAGTTGGATGAAGGGTTGTCAATGGTGGGAAGAGATGGATGGTATGAAGGTGGGTAGTTCAGGAAGTTCGGGCAGTAATCCGGTATGGACTGGAATAGTGATTGAGGAGTTTCTGGTGTGGCAGAAACAAGTATGGTGGTTAACAGCAAGTGCAAATAATGGTGAACTTGTATGGTTGCTTGGTAGTGGTGTTGAAGTGTTATGTGTTGTGTGTATGGGTTTGTCACAGTGGTCAATAGAGAGGGGTGTAGTAAGGGAAAGACTAGTGTTGACAGGCAGTAGATTTGAAGTAAAAGAAGTGACAGGGATTGGTTTGTATCACTGTGCAGAGAACAGTAAACAGAGAGGAAGGCCAGAGAATAGTGAATAGTTTTGTAAAAGGCAGTTTTGAAAATGCAAATTGAAAAATCAAAATGTAAATGGAAAATTTGTAAATGAAGTTGAAAATGAAATGGGATAGTTTTTTTTGTCAAATGAGATGTGTGAATGTTTTTTTTATATAACAAAATAAACTAACAACTAGAAAACAGTAACAACATTCAAACAAAAATGCAAACACAAATCACACGAACACATAAGATTTTTTTACGCAACACACACAAAATAAAATTCACACAAAAATCGAACAAACTAATAATTCGAAGAATAGAAAAATAAAATCAAAACAACTCCCCGGCAACGGCGCCAAAAACTTGTTCGGACTGCTAAATGTCTATGAACTAGAAAATAGCCAAACGAATTTTATAATAAAAATAACCGCAAGTGCATGGTGTACGAATGTAGCACGTGGCGAATACGTGTCGATCCACAGTGAATTGATGATTTTAAAAATTCAATTCAATCAAATTAAACCAAAGTCGAGTGAAAGTTAAGCTAGAGAATCAGAGAACTAACTAACTAACTAAAAGAAAAGAGAAGCAAATATAAGAGTTAAGTGACAATTTAGGAAATAAACCCACTCTCTAGATCATGTAGTTCAACATATATGAAATCATGATCTCTCTTTTATGGTCATTAGTGCTTTAATTGATGTGCTTATCATAAGTATGGCATATTTGTGCTATTGATTAGCCAACATAAGCCATCAAACTATATCACATCCCTTAAAGCACTTACCAACTCTCATGAAACTTAACAAAGAAAATTAAAATGAAATCTATTTTAAGTATGTCCTATTAACTATTGATTAGAAATATAGACCATCAAATTTTAATTTCAAATCACTTTCTTTTGCCATAATCATATTTTGATGAAGATGCCATTAGTGTTAGTGATTGTTTAAGCATAGCATATTTGGTGTCAACAATATAGGCTATCATATTCAAAGCAAAAACAACTAGTAAGCCATTTCTATCATCATCATTAAGCATAAAAGAGAGCATGAATTAATAAAATAGTTGAAGCTACATAATTAGAGAGCTTCACTACCCCTAAATTAAAGAGGTTTAGCCTCTCATATTTGTCATTTGATTAACAAATGTAGCTTGCAACATGAATGGGAAAGAAAAGGAAAAAGAAAGCAAGGTAAAGAAAAACTAGTCTACTTGCATGAAATAAGAGAGATCTACACTACTTGCATAAAAGGAAATGAATATGTAATTAAAAAGAAACAATAATGAACTCTGCATAAAATGAAAAGAAAATTACATAAAATAAAAATGGCTAAGTAGCCAGAAAAGAGAAAGAGAGCTTTCTTTTATTTTGAGACTAAACTAATCTAGAGAGAGACTAAGTGAGAGGAGGGATTACATGAAACATAGGGGTATTTATACATATATGAAACCCTAATTCATATTTTTAAAGAATGCCCAAAATGCCCTTGAGTTAGTGTGGCCACCAAGTAATAATTAGCATGTCATAATCCCCACTTAAACGTGCACGAAGTTTAATGGCCTTTAGCATGTGCGTTAGCTCCTAATTGAAAATCAAGGTAAGTGGGCAGGTGGGGTTCTCCATGTTCTTCACTTTGAATAATTTCCATCTTCATTCTTTTGTATCTTCTTTGTGCATGCATATTTCATCACAAAACCACTTGTAAAATTCACCAAATTTCCTACAAAACAACATAGAAAATTCCAAGTAAATTTTCACAATTCAATAAATGCACAAAAATGACCATTTTACCCCTGTATGAAGATGAATATGTGACAATTTGAAAATAATTTGAGTTTTGGTTTAAACAAGTTAAAATTCCCAATATGATTATTTATTCAATTTAAATAGATTAAATATGGTGGTAAAAATATGCATATTTACATGCACATCAGGAAGATCCTTTTCAAACCTCTTAAATCTCTTATCCATTATGAAACCAAAATAAGAGAAGTTAAAGTGGAACTGATCTATTGGGAATAAGTGAACTGTTAGAGAATCGATCAAGCCGAAAGGCTGAGCCCTCCTTCTATGTTAACCAGATTTTTGGTCAACACCCCAAAAAGTGCTTTCAATAGGAATGAAAGGTCGGTTAGGTTGAAAGGTACATTAGCTTAGATAATAACTCCTACACTTTACACCCATAATTGATGTATTTGGAGTTGAAGATCATGATGTAGGCGGATGGTTTGATCTTTCGATCGAAAGCTTATTACCAGGGGTAGAATTGCTTCAAACCATCGTGATGCTTTTCTCTATAGCTCTAATGGAGATTAACCAAATGTTATCTTTCAAAATTATTCTCTAATGGTTCCGAAAGGTTTGGATGATTGACTCTTTTGCCAACAAGGTGAGGAATGGAATCCTGGAAAATATGTGACGACCCTTGATCTTGTCAAAAGGTTTATTTGCTTCTAGGAATTTGAACTTGATCTGGCCGAAAGGTATTAAAATTCTAGCTACCAGATTGAACTCTATTATCCTGTACTTAGATTGTTCTTATGGGTTTGAGTGGCGGACTTGTGTCCGTGGAAGTTTAGGTTATTGCTTGGGTACAAGTATCTACTAATTTTGGTTGAAGAATTCCAATCACAATGCTAAAAACCCGAAAGGTATTACTTGCATCGATCCAGATCAGTTGTCGACCCTTTAAACCTATCATCATGAACCTTTCGGAGGAACTGATCTTCTATTGAATTTCCCTAAATCAAATCCCCAATTAGGGCTACAGAATCATGATCAAGAAGTTACAAGTTTTTTTGAATGAATTAAAAAAACTCCTTCCAAACTGGACCCCTTGGGTCCTATTTATAGATGCCGGTGGCATCTCGTCGGCCTTATGCCTTCATCGGGTATGGAAGATTGCTTTTGGTACGCAGTTGTAAACCTTCCAGTCTTGCCTGAAGCTAGTTTCTTGTACACGGTTGTAGGTCTTTCATTATTATCAAAAGGTTCGTTGATTGTGTATCGTCATAGTCTGCCGAACGCTGTCAAAAGGTTTTTCCTTCACTTGTTTTCAAAAAGTCGTTGCCTTTAACGGAAGGTTTGTTGTATGCATAGCACGTGAACCTTTCGATCCCTCCGGAAGGTTTATAGCCTTTGTGAACCCTTTGGGCTTAGCGGAAGGTCGCTTTTTTTCTACTTGAC
Source organism: Allium cepa (assembly GCA_030765085.1). Taxonomy (NCBI): domain Eukaryota; kingdom Viridiplantae; phylum Streptophyta; class Magnoliopsida; order Asparagales; family Amaryllidaceae; genus Allium; species Allium cepa. Next base: position 52,682,684 of record CM060935.1, on the reverse strand, counting down.
TACTGCCGAAAGTTGTATCTTCCCTGGGTAATGGCGGAAGGTTGTTTTTTGTTGACTTCTAAACGCTGTTTTTGTCTAAACCTTTCGGTAACATTGGAAGGTGCCTTGTAGGTGTATTATATGGCCTGAAAATCTCATTGCATTTTCCAAAGGGTTGGCGTGAGGCCACGTCTATCTTTCCTCTTCTTTGCTTCCTCTGGAGGGTAAGCTCCTCCTGATCATTGTAGAATGACATTATACTTCTTCCGTGAGAGGTCTTAAGCCGCTTCATATTATTGACTACATTCCTTAGTTCTCTTCGGAAGGTCTGATCTTGCTCTTTTCCTTTCTTTTCTCTGTTTAAGTCCTTATGGCTTAAGCGGAAGGTGATTTTTCTGAGTAACAACCACGGTTCTAAAACTGGAAACAAATGAAGAGTAATATCACATGAGATAAGGCTCATTTCTGAGATCATGTGGTATGTTATTATTATGGAGAGAAAGGCTATTACTCCAGTAAATTCTCTATGCCACAACTTTTATCATCTCGCTAGATGTAAGATTTGCAAAGAGGTTGCACATATGAGTTATTCTTGCCCAAGGAAAGCGGCCAAGTTTAATGCTCTCGAGTCTTTTGGTGAGCCATCCCTGATGAAAGGGAAAACTTTGGCTGTGTTGTAAGGTATGATTTTATTTAAAAATTTAACAATTAAAATTGTATTTGATACCAATGCATCTCATTCTTTTATATCGAAGGAACCGATTAATAAATATGATTTGGATGTTGCACATCTAGTTACATCCTTAAGGATTGCTAATCTTATTGGAGGATACACAACTCATGGGATGATATGTGGGACTGTTGAATTGATTTTTTGTAACTTGTCATTTAAATGTGATTTACATATATTTGAATATATAACATTCGGCATCATCCGTGGATTGGAATGGATAGATCAATATGAGGCACATTTTTTATGTGCTAAGAGGATTGTTACTCTTAGCTATCCAGATTTAGTAGAACAAGCCAATATAGTTGTAACGACCCATAATTTTCAATAATTAAATCTTGCAAATTTAATAAGATTTTGGTCCAAAATTTAATATTGAAGAAATTTTTTTTTAGTGAATTGTTAATGGAAATAATGACATGAATGTAATTTCAATAAATGAAAATAATGAAAATGTATAATTGGTTATAAAAATTGAATATAAAAAACAAATGTAAATATTTAATTGTTGTATAAAATGGATGTTTATTGGTAATTTAATAAAATCAGTATTAATGAGAATTTATGCAATAACGAAAGGTGTGAATGCAATAAGATAAATAGGAACGTAAATTTATTCATAAAGTAATATTTGATGCAATAAAGGAAGAAATTAAGATGAAATATTTAATTGGATTTAAAATCTTAATTAATGGGTGAAATTGACAAAATTTCGATATGATTGAATTATAGTAGTTACTACACAATAAATGGAAACAAAATAGTTGATACAAATAAAGATGAAATTTGAAGTATATCAGGGTAATGAAACGTAAAAAAAATGTCGAATATGTTTATAGGGTAATAATGGATTAATTAGAAGGATTGAAAATTTGAACCAAACCAATTTATTTGGAATTACTTATGAATTAATTGAATTTGATTAAAATTGAGGAAACACTGTAAATTAGTAAACTAATCAACAGTAAATTGATATTTAAATTATTTAAAGTATGGTAATTGTTTAAGAAATCAAAAATGATAAGATTTGTTAATTATGGAATTGGAATTGAAAATTTTGATTTAATTTATTTATTATTTAATTATTTAATTATTTAATTAATATGGAAATAGCCATTTTGGCCACTGACTCGGATTTCGACGAAACCAGTTTCATCGGATCTATAACGGTGAATTATCATAGGATTTCAAGTTTCGTAATGATCGGACTTGTCGTTTGATCGTATGGGCTCGAAACACCTAGAAATCAAATCAATTGAAATCAATTTGAAATAAGCTGATTTTAATGTAATTTCTTCATACAACGGAATTTGGACTTGAAACATGTTCCACTGCATTTAAAATATTCAAAAACATATATTTGATATATGGGTTGATCCATTTTTGTTTCAGAGTCAAAACGGGGCTTTTGGGTCGTTTATCGTTCAATCAATTCGGTTCATTCTAATTTCAGCTTTACATATATATATACCACGTTATAAACCCTATCCTATTTCTTATGTTCATTTTTCTATACGTACAATTCCAATTGCTCCTCTTTCTCAATGGCAGACAAACTCTAAATTTCACAGTCAAATGCAAATCAAAAATTTCTACTTCAAAATTCAAATTCCTCAATACATATCGAATTATATATAGATTTAAAGCTCTTGACGAGCGTAAGTGTAACAACTCGCATATTTTATGATTGAATATCCCGCATATTTTACGATAGAATTTCTAAATATTTTGTTTAAGTATTTTATCGTTTGTCGGATTTTAGCCCAAAAAGTTACTTTTTGCATACGGTCGAATTAGGACTCGGGACCACTTCCATTGGGTCCAAAACACCGTTTGTGATCTTTTTGAGTATAAACTTTGATATGTTTGGAGTTAGTGGAATTTTGCCACCTTTTCACTTTGGGCTTTGGGTTTGGTTTAGCCCATTAGCCTAAACTATTAACTCTAACTCAACCCCCTCTTTCCTTCATTACTTCACTTTCATTTCCTAACACTCAAGCTTCATCAAAAATGGAGAGAGGAATGGAAAATTAAAACTCCAAGCCCTAGTTCATTTGCAAATCCAACATCTAACTCCAAATCCAAAGGGAAGCCATTGATTCAAGCTTCTTATGTTGAGATAGAAGTGTGGTTGATTCTTCCTTTGCTTTTAAGATTCTTCTTCATTGATTTTGTGAAAAGGTGAGATTTTTATCTCACATCTTTGTCTATAACTATCTTTGATTGTTGGGTATGAATTCCTAACACTTATTCATGTGCATTTGCTCTTGGTTTGGATTGAATTGGTGAAAATCCCAATTTTTAGTGTTTTAGGTTCAAATCTTTAAAAATCCTAACTTTGATGTTTGAACACATTTTTGGTGATGCATCGAGGAGCCAATAGGACCAGGTAGCCGATGGGCGTAATCCCCTAGCGTCCGTGATCGATCAGTTGCAAATTGAGAGAGTTTTTGCACTTTTGTTCCTTAGGTCGTTCGGCCTGCATACGGGTCTCTTGACCTGCAGTTAGGTCGCAAACCCTTAGGTTGCGCCATACTTAGGTCGCGCCATGCTTAGATAGTTCCATCTTAAGTCACTCGGCCTTCTCTCACCCTTTAGGTCGCACAACTTATGGATCGCGCCATACCTTGGGTCACACTTGCATTTAAGTCGCAACTACTTAGGTCGCGTCATGCTTTATCTCGCAACCAGTTAGGTCACTCGGCCTGCATATAGGTCGCACCAACATAGGTCGCCCCATGCTTTAAGTCGCTCCATGCTTAGGTCGTTCCCTCTTAAGTCGCTCGACCTTCTCTTACGCCTTAGGTCGCGCCATACTTAGGTCGCGCCCTGCTTAGGTCGTGCCATGTGTTAGGCCGTTCCATTACTTAGGTCGGTTGCACCTTAGGTCGCGCCAGTTAGGCCGCATGCTACTCCTTACCCGCTAGCTCCTTAGATCGCTTGCACTTAGGTCGCAACCATATAGTTCGCTCGGCCTGCTGCTATATCTCGCACCAATTTAGGTCGCTCCATGCTATGGGTTGTGCCATGCTACAGGTCGCGCCGTGTTAAGTTGCTCTGTTAGGCCGCATGCTACTCCTTAAGTCGCTGACCTCTTATGTCATATGCCATGGAGTCGCATGTGTTGAGCCGCTGATTTCTTGTGTTGAATTATGTTAAGTCGTAAGTCGTGGTTGTTAAGTCGCAAAGGTATTTCCACTTTGATGGATTTGGAATCGAATTCATTGGATTTTATTCACGTCTTCGAATGTGAATTTTTGCGACTTATTGTTTCTACAATCATTTTTGTGATTTGACATTTTAAAAATATAAAGGTTTCAATACTAGCAGTAAATATCAAAACTCTTTCTTCAAAAGGATTTCAACCCTATTTCATTACTTAGCTCGTTTCTTAAACTGTTTTCTAATCTATTAGTATATATAAACCTTTACCTCACTCGTACGAGAAATCTGATTAAACGGCTTAGTAAAACAAGTGGTATGAAACACTTGGGTTTACTTTGCCGGTTAATTCTTGGACTTGTTCGATTGAATCTCTTGTGACAATTTTCGAGTGGAGATCTACAATTTGTTCGTAAATATTTAAGTTAAGCTAGTGGTTATGGAACATGAAGCTAAGCTTATATATTTACTAGCTTACTGTAATTGACACTTCTTGATGATCGTTGATGATCATTTTTGTGATTTAGACTAGAAAATGTGCGATTACTCTTTGTCTACGAGGGAGACTAAACCCCGCTTCTGTGGAGTTTCGGCTCAATTTGGTGAGGTAGCGACCCATGTTCTTCAGGCCGTTTTGTGGAGCTTCAGCTCAAAAATTAATGATTAGCGACCATGGAATGGCGTTCCATTTTGTGATACACGTGTTGGTGAGTTTTCATGCTCCCGTTTTGTGATAGGCCTCCCCCTTATTGTGATTTCTGGATTTCCATTGATGATTTCTAGAATTTTGTGTTTCACCAATTTTCGTGATTTACATTGGTAAGTCTTATCAATATTTGTGCATTGGTGAATTCGTGTGTCATTAACTTTTGTGAATGGCATTGATATTATTGTCAATATTTATGGTTTGGTGAATATAAATAAAGAGTATGACATTCCTTTTGATCTTTGAGTAGATTCTTATGATATTGATTAATACCTAGTTGATTTTCAATTGCATACTTATCACAGTATGGCTTTGTGGTTATCATATGTTTATGTCACATCTCTTATTCTCTATCATTTTATTTGATATTTATAGCTAGACTGATCCGTTTATTATTTTCTTATTAAATAATACTCGGGTCAGACCGAGATGTTACAGGTGCTTCTGCTTGACCTCACATCTGGGATTATCACCCTGACTTTTGGCTAACTACTTAGATTTGTAGTTTTTGTTGTATACATTTGAGATATAGACTCATTGATGTATCCATATTCTTTTGTCTAGCACTTGTAGCTATTCTTTTGTGATATTGTGGATCTTGTTTGACCACTACTCTGATACATACTTTTAAGTGTTATATTCATATCAATTTCCGCCTTTGTGATATGAATGTCTGTGACTGATTTGTGTTATGTTTATTTCTATGTTTGTTTCCGAAGAATATATATAGCCACTTGTAGTAGCTTTGAGATTGTATCGGTATGTCGGATTTCCTCCTGAAACCAAATGCATGTTGTACTATCTGACATATTGGTGCTCGCACAAAGCAATTACACGGATGGTCGCTCCTCAACAGCCTTATTCTCCGCACTAGTTGACGGCATTACACCGTAGTGTCCTTGGCTAGAGTGGGTATAGAGGTGGGGCGTCATAGCTTGGTATCAGAGCGAAAATTCGGAACAATGTAGAATAATCTAGCAAAGATCATCGTCCTAAATCCATCTTAGGAGTCGTGCTTTAGGATTTAATTCGAGTCTTCATACCGATTCATCCTATTTTCTTTATGATTCCTTGTTTATCTATCAAGATTGCATGATATTCATTTGGTAAATAACCTTTTCCTTCTTTCTTTCTTTCTTTCTAAAGGAAGAGAAATGGTTAGACCTGGCCGTCCCAGCGTCGGTCAATCTAGTGCTACTCCCCAAGATGAAGTATTTATGTCTGCCCAGCAGCTTCTTGACCTAGTAAGAAATGCTCAAGCAGCCGGATCTAATCCAGAGTCTACTCACCCTAAGTCTGGATTTTCACGTTTGTGCAATGATTATACCAATTTGGGTGGGAAGCCATTCAAAGGTTCTGAAACTATTATTGAAGTCCAGGCTTGGCTGAGAACGTGTGATCGAATCTTTTCTCACATGAATCTTATTGATCATCACCGTGTTCAGGTGGCCTCTAGTATGCTCCAAGAAAGAGCATTAGATTGGTATGAGCTTCCGATTTCTAAAATAAATGAAGCGGATCTTACTTGGGAGAAATTCCGGGAATGCTTCGAATTAAAATTTGTGCCAAAAGCCGAGAAGGTGACTTTGGCTCGCCGTTTCATTGACCTTGTTCAAGGTGAATACTCTGTGGCAGACTATGTCGCATCATTCGAGTCACTTTCTAAATACGGGGTCGAATAGATAAATACCCCATTGAAGAAGAACCAAAGATTTGTTTATGGCGTGAATAAAAATCTCAAGAAGCCATTACTTCTAAAATTAGAAGTTTCTTTTGATCAGCTCATTGATATCGCTCTTCGACTTGAAGAGGCTGATAGAGTAAGTGATGCTGAGGTTGGGAGTGCTAAACTGAACTTCACCAACAAGAAAAGGCCTAATAAGTTCAAAGGTCCTTATCCCAATAAGAAAGGGAAGCAAACAACTTCGGTGGCAAAGACTTCTACCTCTAGTAGTGGGCAATACTACAATTGTGGTTCTAAGGACCATTATGCGAACAAGTGTTCAAAGCCTCGTGCTTCTCGCTTTTGCAAAAGCCCGGACCATTATATATCTTCATGTCCCAAACTTCAAAATAGGAGGGAGGGAAAGCTTAATGTTTCTCAAGCCCCTGGCAACACATCTCATGGTCAAGGTATTTCTCATTCTATCCTTGATGGCATTATTTTATTTCGTGATCACCCTATTCGAGTTCTTTTTGATACGGGTGCGTCCCATTCTTTTATTTCAACTGGTTGATACTTTTTCTTTGGATGTTTTGTGTTTAATGACTTCTTTGAGAATTGCGAATCCAGTTGATGGATCCGCAACAATTAGTTTGCTTTGTAAAGATGTCGAGATTATTTTATGTAATTTTTCTTTCCGAGCCGATTTGTATGTTATGCGCTACTTAGGCTTTGGAATGATTTTGGGAATGGATTGGCTTAACCGCTATGAAGCCCAAATTCTATGTCCTGAGCGGACTATTCATCTTCGACATCCTCAATCTGTTAAGCAGATTTCTATTGACCTTAAAGGTTCGGATTCCAGCTTGGTTTCATCTTTGTATTCTTTTTATCCTCATGATGACGATAATGATGATGAGGAAGATATTATTTCTCTTATTCACGTTGTTCGTGAATTTTCCGACATATTTAAGCCCGTTTTAGGATTACCACCTAAGTGAGCAATTGAGTTCAAAATTAATCTCATACCTGGAGCTCAACCTGTCACTCGTCCTCCTTATCGCATGTCTAATAAGAAAAATGAGGAGATGCGCAAACGATTATCCGAATTGGAGACGAAGCAATTTATTTGCTCTAGTTCCTCGCCTTGGGGAGCTTCGGCTATTTTTGTGAAGAAATCCGACGGTACACTTAGGCTTTGCGTTGACTACCGCAAGCTTAATGATCTTACTATCAAGAATAAATATCCTTTACCTCGGATTGATAATTTATTTGATCAGCTTAGTGGTGCTAGAGTCTTTTCACAATTAGACTTAGCTACCGGTTTTCATCAGCTTCGTAATGCATAGGATAGCATTCCTTTGACATCGTTCCATACTCGTTATGGATCTTATGAATGGCTTGTTATGCCATTTGGTTTAACGAAAGCTCCAGCTTATTTCGTTGACCTTATGAATTGAGTTTTCAAAAATTTCCTCGATCGATTTGTTCTCATCTTCATTAATGATATTCTGGTGTATTCAAAAACCAAGGAGGAGCATGAAAAGCATCTTCGGATTGTGTTGGAAACTCCAAGGAGTAATCAATTAAAAGCAAAATTATCTAAATGCCACTTTTGGCAATCTCATGTGAAGTTTCTCGGTCATATTATTTCCGAATCCGAAATTTCCGTGGATCCTTCAAAGATTGAAGCGATTCAAAATTGGAAGAGACCGGAGGGTGTGACGGAAATCCATAGCTTCCTTGGATTGGCGGGCTATTACCGTCGTTTTATAAAAGACCTTTCAAAAATTTCCGTGCCTTTTACTAGTTTGACAAAGAAGGGAGTTAAATACCTTTGGTCAGACAAATGTGAAGCTTCTTTTTAGAAATTAAAAGAAATCCTTTCTGATGCTCCTATTCTTGTTATTCCCAAGGGGTATCAAGATTTTGTTGTTTATACCGATGCTAGTCGCGTTGGTTTGGGTGTCGTTCTTATGCAAAGAGAACGTGTTATTGCTTATTCTTCTAGGCAATTGAAGCCAGCCGAGACTAGATATGCCACTCATGATTTAAAACTCGTGGCTATTGTTTTCGCCCTTCGAATTTGGCGTCATTATCTTTTGGGAGAAAAATTTACTCTTTACACCGACCATAAATCTTTGAAGTATCTATTTTCTCAAAAGGAACTTAATTTGCGTCAACAACGTTGGCTCGAATTTCTTGCAGCTTATGATCTTGATATTCTTTATACTCCCCGAAAAGGGAAATCGTGTTGCGGACGCACTTAGTCGTAAGCAACAAGCGGTTGTTTCTATGATGATATCCGAATGGAATAATCTCGGAATTTTATCCACTTGTGAGATTCAAGATCATGTATCCAATTTGTGTTCATCTCTTGTTTTTGTAGTCTTGAGGCTCATCCTTCTATTTTAGACCGCATTCTTGAAGCTCAAAAGCTAGATCTCAAATTGGCTCTTCTTGGCCAAAATTTTAGGGATAAAATTTATATTGAAGGTTTGAAAGACTTTGATATTGATTCTCGTGGCGGTATTCGAAAATTTGGTAGACTTATCGTGCCAAATATTAGTAATCTTCGTAAAGACATTTTAGAAGATTCTCATCGTTTTAAATTTGCCATCCATCCCGGTAGTAGTAAAATGTATGCGGACATGAAGCGACTTTATTATTGGGAGGAAATGAAATCTGATATTGCTAACTTTGTTAAGTGTTGCATGACTTGCCAACTTGTCAAGGCCGAACATCAAAGGCCCGGTGGGTTATTGCAACCTTTAGAAATTCCAATTTGGAAGTGGGACCAAATTTCCATGGATTTTATAGATGGCCTTCCCCGTTCTTGTTCGGGTCATGATAGCTTATGGGTGATAGTCGATAGACTTACTAAATTCGCCCATTTTATTCCCGTTCGGCTCAATCGGACCGTTCCTCTCTTGGCCAAACTCTTTATTAAAGAAATTGTAAATTTGCATGGAGTTTCTTCTTCTATTGTTAGTGATCGTGATCTATTGTTTACTAGTGGATTTTGGAAGAGTCTTCAAAAAGCTTTGGGAACGAAGCTTAATTTTAGCACCGCTTATCATCCTCAGTCCGATGGACAAACCGAGCGTGTGAATCAAACTCTTGAAGATCTTCTTCGTGCATGTGTTCTTGATTTGGGTGGAAGTTGGGAAGATCATATTTCTCTTGTTGAGTTTTCCTATAATAATAGCTTCCAATCTAGTATTGGTATGGCACCTTTGGAGGCACTCTATGGAAGACCATGCCGATCTCCTTGTTGGCTTGAGGCCGGTGAGAAGCTGGTTTTAGGTCCAGATTTTATTCGTGATCCCACAGAGAAGATTGACCTTATTCGTCATAGGATGAAAGAAGCCCAGAGTAGAAAAAAATCCTATCCGATAACAGGAGAAGGCAATTAGAATTTTCTGTGGGAGATCTTGTGTTTATTCGTGTTTCACCTATGAAGGGTGTTGTACGTTTCAGTCGATCGAGAAAATTAGCTCCTCGATATATTGGGCCATTTCCTATCACCAAACGTATTGGTTCCGTGGCTTATCGCCTTTTATTACCGGTTTAGTTTTCTGCTATTCATGACGTGTTTCACGTTTCTCAATTACGGAAATGCCTTCGAGATTCCGATTCTATTCTTGAGCCCGGTGTTGTGGAAGAAATTGAAGTTTCGCCTAATTTGACTTATGAGCAACATCTTATTCGTGTTATTGCTTCGGAGGTCAAACGCCTTCGAAATAAAGATGTTCCACTTGTTAAGGTTCAATGGTCCTCAAATCCTAAGGATTGCTCTTGGGAATATAGAGAATTCAACGAGCGAACACATCCGGACTTACTTTCTCGTGCTCTTTGAGATGAACTTCTTATTTCAAATTTCTTTTGTGTTGAATATGCTTTTATGGTTGTTGCTATATATTTTCTTTTTAAATATTGCGGGGACGCAATTTCTTTAAGGAGGGGAGTCTGTAACAACCCGCATATTTTACGGTTGAATATCTAAATATTTTGTTTAAGAATTTTATCGTTAGTCGGATTTTAGTCCGAAAAGTTATTTTTTGCATACGGTCGAATTAGGACTCGGGACCACTTCCATTGGGTCTAAAACACCGTTTGTGATTTTTTGAGTATAAACTTTGATATGTTTGGAGTTAGTGGAATTTTGCCACCTTTTCACTTTGGGCTTTGGGTTTGGTTTAGCCCATTAGCCTAAACTATTAACTCTTGCTCAACCCCCTCTTCCCTTCATTACTTCACTTTCATTTCCTAACACTCAAGCTTTATCAAAAATGGAGAGAGGAATGAGAAATTAAAACTCCAAGCCCTAGTTCGTTTACAAATCCAACATCTAACTCTAAATCCAAAGGGAAGCCATTGATTCAAGCTTCTTGTTTTGAGATAGTAGTGTGGTTGATTCTTCCTTCGCTTTTAAGCTTCTTCTTCATTGATTTTGTGAAAAGGTGAGATTTTTATCTCACATCTTTGTCTATAACTATCTTTGATTGTTGGGTATGAATTCCTAACACTTATTCATGTGCATTTGCTTTTGGTTTGGATTGAATTGGTGAAAATCCCAATTTTTAGTGTTCTGGGTTCAAATCTTTAAAAATCCTAATTTTGATGTTTGAACACGTTTTTGGTGATGCATCGAGGAGCCAATAGGACCGGGTAGCCGATGGGCGTAATCCCCTAGCGTCCGTGCTCGATCGGTTGCAAATTGAGGGAGTTTTTGCACTTTTGTTCCTTAGGTCGTTCGGCCTGCATACATGTCTCTCGGCCTGCAGTTAGGTCGCAAGCCCTTAGGTTGTTCCATACTTAGGTTGCGCCATGCTTAGGTCATTCCATCTTAAGTCACTCGGCCTTCTCTCACCCCTTAGGTCGCACAGCTTATGGATCGCGCCATACCTTGGGTCGCACCTGCATTTAAGTCGCAACCACTTAGGTCGCGCCATGCTTTATCTCGCAACCAGTTAGGTCACTCGGCCTGCATATAGGTCGCACCAACATAGGTCGCCCCATGCTTTAAGTCGTGCCATGCTTAGGCCGTTCCCTCTTCAGTCGCTCGGCCTTCTCTTACGCCTTAGGTCGCACCATACTTAGGTCGCGCCCTGCTTAGGTCGTGCCATGTGTTAGGCCGTTCCATTACTTAGGTCGCGCCAGTTAGGCCGCATACTACTCCTTAGCCGCTAGCTCCTTAGGTCGCTTGCACTTAGGTCGCAACCATATAGGTCGCTCGGCCTGTTGCTATATCTCGCACCAATTTAGATCGCTCCATGCTATGGGTCGTGCCATGCTATAGGTCGCGCCGTGTTAAGTTGCTCTGTTAGGCCGCATGCTACTCCTTAAGTCGCTGATCTCTTATGTCGTATGTCATGGAGTCGCATGTGCTGGGCCGTTGACTTCTTGTATTGAATTATGTTAAGTCGTAAGTCGTGGCTGTTAAGTCGCAAGGGTATTTCCACTTTGATGGATTTGGAATCGAATTCATTGGATTTTATTCACGTCTTCGAATGTGAATTTTTGTGACTTATTGCTTTTACAATCATTTTTGTGATTTGTCATTTTAAAAATATGAAGGTTTCAATACTAGCAGTAAATATCAAAACTCTTTCTTCAAAATGATTTCAACCCTATTTCATTACTTATCTCGTTTCTTAAACCATTTTCCAATCTACTAGTACATATAAACCTTTACCTCACTCATACGAGAAATCTAATTAAACGGCTTAGTAAAACAAGTGGCATGAAACGTCTGCGTTTACTTCGCCGGTTAATTCTTGGACTTGTTCGATTCTTTTGTGACAATTTTCGAGTGGAGATCTGCAATTTGTTCGTAAATATTTAAGTTAAGCTAGTGGTTATGGGACATGAAGCTAAGCTTATATACTTACTAGCTTACTGTAATTGACACTTCTTGATGATCGTTGATGATCATTTTTGTGATTTAGACTAACAAATGTGTGATGTCTCTTTGTCTACGAGGGAGACTAAACCCCGCTTCTGTGGAGTTTCGGCTCAATTTGGTGAGGTAGCGACCCATGTTCTTCAGGCCGTTTTGTGGAGCTTCAGCTCAAAAATTAATGATTAGCAACCATGGAATAGCGTTCCATTTTGTGATACACGTGTTGGTGAGTTTTCATGCTCCAGTTTTGTGATAGGTCTCCCCCTTTTTGTGATTTCTGGATTTCCATTGATGATTTCTAGAATTTTGTGTTTCACCAATTTTCATGATTTACATTGATAAGTTTTATCAATATTTGTGCATTGGTGAATTTGTGTGTCATTAATTTTTGTGATTGGCATTGATATTATTGTCAATATTTATGGTTTGATGAATATAAATAAAGAGTATGACATTCCTTTTGATCTTTGAGTAGATTCTTGTGATATTGATTAATCGCTAGTTGATTTTCAATTGCATACTTATCACAGTATGGCTTTATGGTTATCATATGTTTATGTCATATCTCTTATTCTTTATCATTTTATCTGATATTTATAGCTAGACTGATCCGTTTATTATTTTCTTATTAAATAATACTCGGGTCAGACCGAGATGTTACAGGTGCTTCTGCTTGACTTCACATCTGGGATTATCACCCTGACTTTTGGCTAACTACTTAGATTAGTAGTTTTTGTTGTATACATTTGAGATATAGACTCATTGATGTATCCATATTCTTTTGTCTAGCACTTGTAGCTATTCTTTTGTGATATTGTGGATCTTGTTTGACCACTACTCTGATACACACTTTTAAGTGCTATATTCATATCTATTACCGCCTTTGTGATATGGATGTTTGTGACTGATTTGTGTTAAGAATATATATAGCCACTGTGTAGTAGCTTCGAGTTTGTATCGGTATGTCGGATTTCCTTCTGAAACCAAATGCATGTTGTACTATCTGACATATTGGTGCTCGCACAAAGCAATTACACGGATGGTCGCTCCCCAACAGCCTTATTCTCCGCGTTAGTTGACGGCATTACACCATAGTGTCCTTGGCTAGAGTGGGTATAGAGGTGGGGCGTCATAGCAAGTCAAATATGTAATTCATTTTTTGATCTGGGTTTTTCCGTAGCAAGAAATGGATGATAAAATTTCGGCCATTCGTTGCTAACTCGACGGTGGATTTTAGTCTGTAGGCTGATCGGGAAGTGCCACGCTGTAGAGGTCGTCGAGATGCTTCGATCTGTATGGTTGGTTCGTGCTATGAGGGTCGGTAATCGCCATAATTGGCGAACAAATGGGTGGCAATGGTTGTCCACTGAGTAGAGGCGGAGCGTGTCGCATGTTCCAAGGGATGGCATCGGGTGATGGGCGACATGAGGGAGTGGTTTGATCAAGATGGCGCGGCATGGGGTGGTCGGCGATCTGGCCATTTTTGGTGGCGGCTTGGGTTAGGGCAACGTGAATAGATTCATGTGAAGAGCTGTTTACAAGACGGCAAGATGATGTGCTAGGTGGGAGTTATTTTATTTTTTATTTTTAATTTAAATTTTAATTCAACTGTATTAATGTTCATAACTTCTGCATACGAGGTCAATTTCATGCATGGGTTTTTCCGCTAGGATCGTATTGAAGTTCCGGACATTTTGGCGCTTATTTGGATAGATTCTGAGACTGTTCAAATTTTGGGTTTAAATTGGATTTAAATTCAATTTAAATTCAAAAGGTGAGTGTTTTTACCCACTCACAACTTCTAAAATTTCTTATGTTTGTTAAATTGATTTATGATGTGATTAGAAATTTATTTATGACAGTTTGGCATATTTTTAACCATCATCTCAGTTAAATTGAATTTATTGAATTAAATTGTTATTTAATTTATTATTGCATATGAGCGGCTAGTTAAATTGTCATTTAATTTGTTATTGCATGTAAACTACCAGTTAAATTGTTATCTAATTTATTATTGAATATAAACTGCAAGTAAATACCTGTTATTTATTATCTATTCTATATTGATGTTTCTGATTTAATTGGATGATGAATGTGATAAATGGTTGATGATTGATATTGGATGAATGGATGTTGTATTTTATATTATAAACTACAAGGTGTTATGGATTTTTATTTCGTTCGGGATTGCGGTTTGAAATGATATATAAACGTATTTATATTTTAAATTACGGACTGAAATGATAAATATCTGTATCACTTGACCATAGGATAGAAAATTATATACAGACACCATGGTCTATATATAAAAATATTTTGAAATGATTTCTATGGGTTGTAAAGAAATATATGGTTTTGGATAAATATTGATTTTAGATATTATATAAATGTTATTTTAACCTTGATTTTTAAGCTATGAATAATTAGTTTTAATATAGAATAAGTTTAATAATAAGTTTGATTTTTTATGGAAGATAATATGGTTAAGTATTTAAATTATATTTTAATATAGAGTTTATAATGATTTAAATAAAATTAAGGGTGGAAGATAAATTCAAGATTTATTAGAAATTGAATTTATTTAAGATTTAAACTCCAATAAGTTTGATGTGAAATTTATTAAATTTGAAATTTTAGAGGGTACGATCTTTATAACTTGATTTTGGTTTAAGGTGAATTAAATGAATATTTCAAGTAAATAAATTTAAGAAAATAATTAGTTATTTGTAATTTGAGTTTTATTCAAATGATAATGGATTTATCAAGTAAATGTTCGAGACTGAATAATAGTAAACTGAATTTGATATATATGAAATTATCAAACTTAGTCTTGAAATTGTTGAATACTTAAAGCTGAAATATATTGAATTTGAAATGGTCTATTCTGTGGATCAAATCTGTTTTGAAATCGGTAAAATTTGGAATAGTTATTTGGAAACTAAATCGTATTGAAATTTATGATTTGGGATTTGGTTAAATTTAAAATTAAGAAATTCGAGTTGTTTTGGAATTGATAGTGAAGTTGAAGAAGCTGATTTATTATATAAAATATTTTAATATTTAAAATATTTAAGTGGTAGAAGTTATGTTTCAAAGTTATGAGTTTCAAGATATTAAAATTTGAAAGTGTTATATTTCAAGTGTTTTGACTTCAAAATGTTATAACTTTGAAAGGGTTATTATTTTAGAAAGGATATATTTGAAATGAATATGGTATCGTATTGATTTGGTTTTGAAATTGCAATGATATTTGGTTTTAAAGTATAAACTTTTTTAAAAATGACTGTTGTGTTATAATAACATTGGTTGTTAAAGAGACCGGGATCAGAAGTTTTTATACTCTCTGCCAACTTCGAAAACCACTTTAACAACCGTGTACACGGTGGAGATTCTAGAACGAAGTAGGATGGTGGCAGCATTTCCTGTGAGGTATATACGTGGACCCGACTCCCGTGAGTTGGCATAAGGTGGCTAAAACAGGAGCGATCGACAAGCCAAGAAGGTAGCACCTTTTATCGGATACACTCCTTCGATATCATTCTATTACTTTGTGATTGATTGGGCCCTTTTGATTTTGGGGGTGTGGCTCGAGATGGGCGGTAGTAGCTGCTAAGCGTTACCACTGGTCCGAAAGCGTAATTGGTATATCTACCCTAGCATTGCCTAGTTGTGTCGTGTCACCTACCCTAGCGAGCCTTGTACGAGTTTGGTTTTCTCCCATAGCCCGTAGAGTATTTTGGGTAGTCTCCCGATCTAGAGATGCGCTGATACTGGATGGACTACTGGGACTATTATTGTGTTAAGGGGGAGATTGGGTAACTCCTTAACGCTATTTAACAGTAAGTTTATTTTACTATAGACGCTATTATAATAGCGAAATATTATTACATAGTAAATAGTTTAACGGATCCTTAGGAGATGTGAATCCCGAGCATCTCTTAAGTTACTGCACTCACGTTTGACAATGGATATGAGATGTCAAATCCCGTAAACATCTCTGACGTCGTTCCACTCATATGTATTTTTGTTGATTTAAGTCACATAAGATCTTTTAGTTATGACTCGAGTGTTTTGTCTTTTCAATTCGCTCGGGTCAGTCTGAGCATTTCAGGATTTGAAGACTTTATTTTGGAGGCCGAAGACGAAGATATTATTATTATGATGTACTATGTTGTTCCACTACATTCATAATATTCCGCTGCATTGTTATTTATTTTTCTCTGGAATGTTTAACTCTGATTCTGCATTGTATAAGTATAATCGAATGTTTTGTAAAACAGCTTCATGAACTGTTATTTGATTATTATATTTTGTCATTCCACTATGAGATTCAGTTTTGTTCTATTTCTTTCTCTGTTTTTCTTATTTACCCCAATAACAATCTGCCTTTCTATATAGTTTGAGTCTGACATGTGTGATTTATTGTCGACTTAAAGTGTACAAAAGGTAGGATGTTACAACGTCGTGTCCGAGCTTTTGGTTAGCGATAAACCTTAGCTTTGTCGCGTCTAACTCTTTATCAATAGGATAGTGATACCCTATGATGAGTCATTGAGTGTGTATATTTATATACACATATATATGAGAGATCTATTTGTTAGTGTTATAAAAAGATTTTAATATTGTGTTAATTTTTCCATTTTGTATTTATAAATTCTGGTTGGCGCATAGGACGCTATGACATCAATAGGGATTTCTAAACACTTAATAGGACAGACGGACACAATATTTGTTTTGAATATAAGTGAATGAAATAATTTTTCCTATTATATTTACTATATATAGAATAAATTTTTTTATAAAGGTTATTTTTGGTTGTAATATGTATCAGGTAGCGAAATTTATAAATACTGGTTGGAAATAAGATCTAAAATAAAATAAATGAAAATTGGAATTTAGAACTCAAGTTCCAGGGTATTTGAGAATTTCTTTCAAATGAAATATTACTTAGAAGTATTTTCTGATATAAATATTTCAATATGATTTGAAAGAATTGTTTTAAATAAATTTTGGAAAGAAATAAGTTCGGTACTCCCTTCTCTGTCGCTGGAAAATAATTTCGGTAATGAGTGCACGCATCATCGACATTCATTTTCGAGTTTCTAAGTGGGAAGGCCACTATGGTAGTTTTACAGTAGATTTGTTTTGATAAACAAATATAAATTTTAAATTGTTTAAATATGATTGGATATATGAATTGTGAGTATATGCATTTATCTATTATTTTTAAGATGATTTGAAATTTAACCCGGCATTCAATTCTTAAGTTTCCGTTAATTAATAGTTTCAATTAGTGTAGTGAAATGGAATTTAACTAATAATTGAAACCCCTAAATGAAATAAGAGATTTAATGCTAGGTTATCAATGAAATTTCAAGAAAGCTGAAATTGTAACCTATAAAACAAAGGATAGGATTATTGAACAACAATATATTTAAAAGAAAAGAGAAAAACTTGTATAACTTTCAATTACATTCTTAATGGCATATATATATATATATCAATGTGTATATATATATGTATGTATATCTTACCAAAAGATGTAAAAGTTGAAATGTTAATAGGAAAATGTAATAGATAATGTACAAGTAAAAACTTGAAGTAATGAAAGTATTCAACGAATTTGCTTTGATAAATAAGAATTTGATGTTATAATTATTGTAAACATAAGTATGACTGAAAGGCCACAAATTAAATATAATAGAAAAGTTATAAAGAAATGATAACAAACTTAAGTAAATGTTGAGGTTATTTATAATAAAAATAAATGGAAAGATGAATACTGCAAATAAATGAAATTAAGTAGTGAACAAATGAGTGTTATACAATACAAAGAAAATTTACATGATAAGAAAATGAAAATAAATGGTGAATTGTAAGAAGTTAAATGTAAATTAAAAAGATAAATCATTATATGAATGAAATGGAAATCAAACAACAAATGTTATGAAATGAAATTGATAAGAATGAACTTGATCTATTGTTGAAAATTGTTGTTTGTTTGGCTTATGCTTGTTTGGGCAAGGATACTATTTGTATCCGAACAACTATTTGTTTTGTTTGATATGAATGGACAATTGAATTGTGTTGATTTTGTATGATGATTGTACATTAGTTGCAAGTGATTGTTGTTGATATTGATTTGGTTGTAAGGGGTTGAAACAGCTTTAAGTATTTCATTTTATATAACTATTAACTCTTGTTGGAATATATAAGTGAAATGCAGGTTATGGAAGTAATTGCTGCTGATTTTGGTTTCATAATTAAGCGTAAATTGCCCGACAAATAGGTACGTTCTCGGATTACGGTTTTAAGCATTATTATATTGTTTTTCCCGTTGTTAAGATACATTATTTTGAGATATTGTGATATATATGGTTGTATTTGATATTATATTTTCTTCCGAGCCTTCCCATACAAAGGAGACTCTGTCGATATTTTCCATAAATTTTGGACTTAAAATTTTCTTAAAAATGTTTCCTAAACTTTATTGATTTGAGTACAAAAGGATTTAATGTTTATAAATTGGTATATTTTATTTAAATTCAAAAATTTTGTAAATTTATTTGTTTATAAATTTAATATTTTAAGTAAGATATATTAATTTCTTAATTCTTCTTTTCCCTTCTTTTTCCTTTTCGGGGACGAAAAGTTTTAAGTACGGGAGAGCGTAACAACCCGTAATTTTCGATAATTAAATCTTGCAAATTTAATAAGATTTTGACAATTTAATATTGAAGAAATTTTTTAGTGAAGTAAATGGAAATGATAACTTGAATGTAATTTCAATAAATGAAAATAGAGAAAATGTATAATTGGTTATCAAAATTGAATATAAGAAACAAATGTAAATATTTAATTGTTGTATAAAATGAATGTCTATTGGTAATTTAATAAAATCAGTATTAGTGAGAATTAATGCAATTACGGAAGGTGTGAATGTAATAAAATAAATAGGAATGCAAACTTATTCATAAAGTAACAATTGGTGTAATAAAGGACGAAACTAAGATGAAATATTTAATTGGATTTAAAATCTTAAATAATGGGTGAAGTTAACAAAATTTCGATATAATTGAATTATAGTAGTTACTACACAATAAATGGAAACAAAATAGTTGATACAAATAAAGATGAAATTTGAAGTATATCTGGGTAATGAAACGTAAAACAAATGTCAAATATGTTTATAGGGTAATAATGGATTAATTAGAGGGATTGAAAATTTGAACCAAACCAATTTATTTGGAATTACTTATGAATTAATTGAATTCGATTAAAATTGAGGAAAGACTGTAATTAGTAAATTAATCAACTTTAAATTGATATCTCAATTGTTTAAAGTATGGTATTTGTTTAAGAAATCAAAAATGATAAGATTTGTTAATTATGGAATTGGAATTGAAAATTTTGATTTAATTTTTTTATTAGTTAATTATTTAATTAATGTAAAAATAGCCATTTTGGCCACTGACTCGGATTTCGACGAAACTAGTTTCATCAGATCCGTAACGGTGAATTATTACAGGATTTCAAGTTTCGTAATGATCAGACTTGTCGTTTGATCGTACGGGCTCGAAACGCCTAGAAATCAAATTAATTGAAATCAATTTGAAATAAGCTGATTTTAACGTAACTTCTTCACACGATGAAATTTGGACTTGAAATCTGTTCCATTGCATTACAACATTTGAAAACATATATTTTGATATATGGGTTGACACATTTTCGTTCCGGAGTCGAAACGGGCTTTTTGGGTCGTTTATCGTTCGATCAATACGGTTCATTCTAATTTCAGCTTTGCATATATATACCTCGTTATAAACCCTAGCCTATTTCTTATGTTCATTTTTCTATACGTATAATTCCAATTGCTGTTATTTCTCAATGGTAGATAAACTCTAAATTTCACAGTCAATTGCAAATCAAAAATTTGTACTTCAAAATTCAAATTCCTCAATACATATCAAAATATATATGGATTTGAAGCTCTCGACGAGTGCAAGTCAAATATTTAATTCATTTTTTGATTTGGGTTTTTATGTGGTCAGAAATGGACGATAAAATTTTCGGCCATCCGTTTCTAGGGTTTCAACTCGACGGTGGATTTCAGTCTGTAGGCCGATCAGGAAGTGCCATGCTGTAGAGGTCGTCGAGATGCTTCGATCTATGTGGTTGGTTCATGCTATGATGGTCGGTAATCACTAGAATTTGCGAATAAATGGGCAGCGACGGCTGTCCACTGTGTAGAGGCGGAGCGTGCCGCGTGGGCCAAGGGAAGGCATCGGGTGATGGGCGACATGGGGGAGTGGTTTGATCGAGATGGCGCGACATGGGGCGGTCGGCAATCTGGGCATTTTCGGTGGCTGCGTGGGTTAGGGCAATGTGAATAGATTCGTATGAAGAGCTATTTACAAGACGACGAGATGACGTGTTAGGGGGGAGTTATTTTGTTTTTTATTTTTAATCTAAATTTTAATTCAATTGTTTTAATGTTCATAACATCTACATACGAGATCCGTTTCACGCATGGGTTTTTCCGCTAGGATCATATTGAAGTTTCCGAAATTTTTGCGCTGGTTTGAACGGATCCTGAGACTATTCAAATTTTGGGTTTAAATTGGATTTAAATTCAATTTAAATTCAAAAGGTGAGTTTTTTACCCACTCACAACTTCTAAAATTTCTTATGTTTGTTAAATTGATTTATGATGCGATTAGAAATTTATTTATGACTGTTTGGCATATTTTTAATCGTCATCTCAGTTAAATTGAATCTATTGGATTAAACTGTTATTTAATTTATTATTACATATGAACTGCTAGTTAAGTTGTTATTTAATTTATTATTGCATATAAACTGCCTGTTAAATTGTTATCTTATTTATTATTGAATATAAACTACAAGTAAATACCTGTTATTTATTATCTATTCTATTGATGTTTTTGATTTAATTGGATGATTATTGTGATAAATGGTTGATGATTGATATTGGATGAATGGATGTTGTATTTTATATTATTATAAACTGCAAGTTGTTATGAATTTTTATTTCATTCGAGATTGCGGTTTGAAATGATATATAACCGTATTTATATTTTAAATTACGGATTGAAATGATAAATCTCTGTATCACTTGACCATAGGATAGAAAATTATATATAGACACCGTGGTCTATATATAAAAATATTTTGAAATGATTTCTATGGTTTGTAAAGAAATATATGGTTTTTGATAAATGTTGATTTTAGATAGTATATAAATGTTATTTTATCCTTGATTTTTGAGCTATGAATAATTTGTTTTAATATAGAATAAGCTTAATAATAAGTTTGATTTTTATTGCAGATAATATGGTCAAGCATTTAAATTATATTTTAATATAGAGTTTATAATGATTTAAACAAAATTAAGGTTGGAAGATAAATTTGAGATTTATTTGAAATTGAATTTACTAAAAATTAAACTCCACTAAGTTTGATGTGAAATTTATTAAATTTGAAATTTTAGAGGGTATGATTTTTATAACTTGATTTTGGTTTAAGGTGAATTAAATGAATATTTCAAGTAAATAAATTTAAGGAAATAATTAGTTATTTGCAATTTGAGTTTTATTCAAATGATAATGGATTTATTAAGTAAATGTTCGAGAATAAATAATAGAAAACTGAATTTGATATATATGAAATTATCAAACTTAGTCTTGAAATTGTTGAATACTTAAAGTTGAAATATATTGAATTTGAAACGGTCTATTCTGTGGATCAAATTTGTTTTGAAATCGGTAAAATTTGGAATAGCTATTTGGGAACTAAATCGTATTGAAATTTATGATTGAGGATTTGGTTAAATTTAAAATTCTAAAATTTGAATTGTTTTGGGATTAATAGTGAAGTTAGAGAAGCTGGTTTACTATATAAAATATTTTAATATTTAAACCATTTAAGTGGCAGAAGTTATGTTTCAAAGTTATGAGTTTCAAGGTATTAAAATTTGAAAGTGTTATATTTCAAGTGTTTTGACTTCAAAATGTTATAACTTTGAAAGGGTTATGATTTTAGAAAGGATATATTTGAAATGAATATGGTATCGTATTGATTTGGTTTTGAAAGGGCAATGATATTTGGTTTTAAAGTATAAACTATTTTGAAAACGATCACGGTGTTATAATAACGTTTGGTTATTAAAGAGACCGGGATCGAAAGTTGTCATACTCTCTACCAACTCCGAAAACCACTTTAACAACCGTGTACGTGGTGGAGATTCTAGAATGAAGAAGGATGGTGGCGGCGTTTCCTGCGAGGTATATTCGTGGACCCGACTCCCGTGAGTTGGCATAAGGTGGCTAAAATAGGAGCGATCGACGGGCTAAGAAGGTAGAACCTTTTATCGGACACACTCCTTCGATACCATTCTACTACTTTGCGATTGATTGGGGACCTTTTCATCTTAGGGGTGTGGCTCGAGGTGGGCGGTAGTAGCTGCTACCCGTTACCACCGGTCCGGAAGTGTAATTGGTATATCTACCCTGGCATTGCCTAGTTGTGCCGTGTCACCTACCCTAGCGAGCCTTGTACGAGTTTGGTTTGCTTCCGCAGCCGTGGAGTATTTAGGGTAATCTCCCAATCTAGAGATGCACTAATACTGGACGGACTACTGGGACTATTATTATAATAGCGAAATATTATTACATAGTAAATAGTTTAATGGATCCTTGGGAGATGTGAATCCCGAGCATCTCTTAAGTTACTGCACTCACGTTTGACACTGGATAGGAGATGTAAAATCCCATAAACATCTCTGACGCCATTCCACTCATATGTATTTCTGTTGATTTAACTCACATAAAATATTTTAGTTCTGACTCGAGTGTTTTGTCTTTTTAATTCGCTCGGGCCAGTCTGAGCATTTCAGGATATGAAGACTTTATTTTAGAGGCCGAAGACGAAGATATTATTATTATGACATACTATGTTGTTCCACTACATTCATACTGTTCCGCTGCATTGTTATTTATTTTTCTCTGGTATGTGTATCTCTGATTCTGCGTTGTATAAGTATAATCAAATGTTTTGTGAAACAGCTCACAGACTGTTATTTGATTAGTATATTTTGTCATTCCGATGTGAGATTCTGTTTTGTTCTATTTCTTTCTCTGTTTTTCTTATTTACCCCAATAACAATCAACCCTTCTGTATGGTTTGAGTGAAGTGTGTGATTTATCGTCGATTTAAAGCGTACAAAAGGCGGGATGTTAATCGTGGTATCAGAGCTTTGGTTTAGCGATAAACCTTAGCTTTGTGGGGTCTGACTCTTTATCAACAGGGTAGTGATACCCTGTGATGAGTCGCTGAGTGTGTGTGTGTGTGTGAGAGAGAGAGCGTATTTGTTAGTGTTATAAAAAGATTTTAATATTGTGTTAATTTGTTCCGTTTTGTATTTATAAATTCTGGTTGGTGCAATGGACGCTGTGACATCAACAGGGATTTCTAAACACTTAATAGGACAGACCGACCCAATATTTTTTTGAATATAGGTGAATGAAATAATTTTGCCTATTATATTTACTATATATAAAATCATTTTTTTATAAAGGTTATATTTGGTTGGAATATGTTGGTTGTTAGGTAGCGAAATTTATAAATACTGGTTGGAAATAAGATCTAAAATAAAATAAATGAAAATTGGAATTTAGAACTCAAATTCTGTGGTGTTTGGGAATTTCTTTCAATTGATTTTGAAATATAATAATATTATTACTCAAAGTATTTTCTGATATAAATATTTCAATATGATTTGAAAGAATTGTTTTAAAGAAATTTTGAAAAGAAATAAATTCTGTACTCCCCTCTCTATCGCTGGAAAATAATTTCGGTGATGAGTGCATGCATCATCGACATTCGTTTTCGAGTTTCTAAGTGGGAAGGCCACCGTGGTAGTTTTACTGCAGATTTATTTTGATAAACAAATATAAATTTTAAATTGTCTAAGTATAATTGGATATATGACTTTTGAGTATATGCATTTATCTATTGTTTTTAAAACGATTTGAAATTTAACCCGCCATTTAGTTCTTAAGTTTCTGTTAATTAATAGTTTCAATTAGTGTATGAAATGGAATTTAACTAATAATTGAAAATGCTAGGTTATAAATGAATTTCAAGAAAGTTGAAATTGTAACCTATAAAACAAAGGATAGGATTATTGAACAAAAATTTAGTTAAAAGAAATGAGAAAAACTTGTATAACTTTCAATTACATTCTTAAAGGCATATATATATATATATATATATAAAACTTACCAAAAGATGTAAAAGTTGAAATGTTAATAAGAAAATGTAATAGATATTGTACAAGTAAAAATTTGAAGTAATGAAAGTATTCAACGAATTAGCTTTTATAAATAAGAATTTAATGTTGTAATTGTTGTAAACTTAAGTATGACTGAAAGGCCACTAATTAAATATAATAGAAAAGTTATAAAGAAATGATAATAAACTTAAGTAAATGTTGAGGTTATTTATAATATAAATAAGTGAAAAGATGAATATTGTAAATAAATGAAATTAAGTAGTGAACAATTGAATGTTATATAATAAGAAGAAAATTTACATGATACGAAAATGAAAATAAATGGAGAATTGTAAGAAATTAAATATAAATTAAAAAGATAAATCATTATATGAATGAAAAGGAAATCAAACAACAAATGTTATTAAATGAAATTGATAAGAATGAACTTGATCTATTGTTGGAAATTGTTGTTTTTTTGGATTATGATTGTTTGGGCAAGGATACTATTTGTATCCGAACAACTATTTATTTTGTTTGATATGAATGGATAATTGATTTGCGCTGATTTTGTATGATGATTGTATATTGGTTGCAAGTGATTGTTGTATATATTGATTTGGTTGTCAGGGGTTGAAACAGCTTTAAATATTTCATTTTATATAATTATTAACTCTTGTTGGAATATATAAGTGAAATACAGGTTATGGAAGAAATTGCTACTGTAAGGATACGATTCTTCGACTTCCGAAAATCGACATTAATACGTCCACTGTATCAACTACCGAACAATCGAATGCCGGAAAACCGAACCGTTTGGGTTAAAGAAGAGGTAGAAGATAGAAGAAGAAAGAAAGAAGAAGCAACAGAAAAAATAACAGAATCTCACAATCGCAGCGGAACAACATATAATAGATAAATATCTTTAAAACAAAGAACTATATCAGTTATTACATTACATCACATTACATTACATTATCAGAGTTTACAACACAAACAGGGAAAAGAAATACTATATACTAGTTGATACGCCATGCCATCCAGCTTGCCTCCAGATCTCTACAGCAACTCCTGAATTCTAGAATATCTTGATAACCTGACTCTAGGCTGCCTGTGTGGAAAATGATGGGCACCCAGAGTTTAGGAAGGGAACAATAAACTCCAGGTCAGTCATGGGACTGATGTGAGAACTTAAAACAGTTATATCTTTAAAACAAACAAAGAAATATTTTAAAATAGATCCGCAATACTTTTAGAAAATATAACTACCATAAGGCCTCCTGCCACACACACAATGCAAACGCAGAATTGGAGGACATTTCTCCTTATGATAGTCAAACATGCTTGATATGTAGAAAAATTTTCTTTGATATTATTACTGTAAGTGCAAAGTGCAAGAAAACATTTCGAAAGTACAATATTAATCTTAGCCAGCATAGGTACCACTATGGTATGCTTGCTATAGCTACCATCTTAAATGGCAGGTTCTACAACTAAAACCGTACAAGGCTCGTATTGTTTCTTTGGATTTCCAACTAATGGTCAGGCCATGTAACTTCCCATTGCCACATGGGTACGCCTCTGGAGAGACGCCCCGAGAACCTAATTGGATCTCTGCTAATACAAGGCTGGGTTACCTCTGCAAAAATAGGTAACTACTGACACGAGTATGTCATCCCCCAGTTGTAAACAACCTTTATCCGAGGATCCTCAACCAACAACAATCACAAAGTCATATATATTTGCGACATTCACATAAGTTAAGTATCTGGTCTCCATACCATGATACCACTTCTATTCAGAAGGAAATGCACATATCCTAAGGGGCGCTACTCCCTATAACCTTGCTGCATCTTTCCTGTTTTGACCATTTCGGGGTGTGAGGTCCGACGAAGTCTCGTCCACAAAGCTACGCTTTTCACAAAAGCTATGCTTTGATCAACAAATGATCAGCAGCACTTCATATGTCACATTACCAAATTGGGAATGTATCACTAGTAACCATCAACTACATAACCTCTGAGCTCGTACGTCTTAGAGAAGGGTGTTAAGCTAAAAGAATAAATTCTCCGCTACCAACAGAAATGTATTTGATAGAAACCAGCTTTACATCTCAAATTGTAACGTTAGACACATATCCATACAAGTCCGTTCCGAGATCGAACGGAACCGAAAGCACTTCCAAAGAAGCCCTTGCAATCTGGATATTTCACTAATCACGTACGGAATTCCCATCACAAAGGGTGATAAAATCTCTATATCGGAGATCAGCCGATGCAGAGACATTCAATGGTAATCCTTGTGTTTCCGAAAATATCCGATCTTCAACACCGGTCTTCAAATGCTATCCATTACAACGTATCACTATTCGGAATGGGATTCATGACCCAAAGGTCCTCTCCCGGCTAAACCGAATAACGAGCGCTTATTTTAAAATAAGTGTAGCATTCAAATTCAAGAAAATCACAACAAATACCCGGTAAAAGGTAAATATTGATAGTCGGTTATTTAACTATCAATAGATATGCACAACATCACCAGATTCCAAATAATTTCCCAATTATTTATATTCTTCAAAAATATCTTTACAAGGTATATTTTTCCACACTTCAAAAATAAATCAATGTTTATTTTTAAACAAATTTCCCTTTCCTTTATAAATTCCATGGTGAATTTAAATTTTCAAATATCTACTGATATATGATTTTCAAATCGATTTCAAATATTCACTTTCACTTTATCTTTAAAGATAAAATATAAAAACATTTCACTTCATATTGGAAAACATTTCCATACTTATTTAATAATGATTAATTCACAAATCTATTTATTTTCAACATTTGGAAATATTCAATATACTTAAATCACAATTAAGTATATAATTTATTCTTTAAGGAAAACATTCTCTTAAACACATTTATTTGAGTCAAAAAATGTTGCGTAAAACATCATTATGACAACCCAAAATCACCAGTATAGGGATTCAAAATTAAGATAGATATATAATTCCCAATACTATATAAAACATTTTCTTTCGAAAATCATTTACTATAACAACAGTGTTAGTCCACCATTCCCTTTTATTTCTCGAAAACGTCTATTTCAACAATGAATGTTAAAATCTATGGTTTCGATACTTAATACATTTTAAAACACCTTTAAATCGTTTTAATTCTATTTAAAATATCACTTCCCCAAAACATTTCTTCAATATATTATTCATTGTCCAAAATTGTGAATATACTTCGTTAACCAAATTCAACATTTCTACACATTTTATTTTAAAGGATTATCCATTGTCCAAAATCGTGGATATATCTCCTTTAATAAGCTATAATAATTAACTTATCAAAATAAGTCGATTTTGGATTTATAAAACAATGTTTATAAATTCCATTTATATTTTATAACAACTTCAACTTATAAAATCACGTTATTAACAAATTCTATCCATGTCCCATTTACATGCCAAAATCCAAATTATAAGCAAATTACTTATAATTCTCTATTTACAAATTCATTCATTTTATAACTTCACAAATCGTAGATTCTATTCTTTTATAAAATCCATTTATAACATCATTTTAAAACGTCTTTAAAACTCCTTTATAATTCCATCACTTTGATATATAAAAATCCAATTTTTTTTATCTTATATATAAAGCTTTAATAATAAATTCAAAAATCACCATTTAAATTATTTTATAAAATAATCAACTTCATATTTCCAAAAATCACCTTTCAACTATATTTCTCAAAACATCATAATTTCAAATATAAACTTTCAATTTGAATTTTCAAAAATCAAATATTTATTTATTTTCGGTATCTAACGATACCAAAATTATATTTGGGTAAATTTTAGCCTTCGACGATTTCAATCAAAAAGATAATCACACAGAGATTATAAAAAAAATCAACACACAACATTGAAACAAATTCAATTATTTGAGAAATCCAGTTGGATCCCTCCAACCTGTTTCCCTGCATCCACAGATGTTAGCACAATACCAATCCCATTTCAAGACGGACTATCGCGGTATATGGGTTTATATGAAATATCATCCGCTATTATGCGGCGCAATAGGGTCTAATCCGCTATATAATGCAGGAAATCAACTCCAAATACATAAATAATACCAATTCCACCTCAAGGTGGAATATCGCGGTATATGTGTTTAATAAAATAACCTCCGCTTAATATACGGCGTATAGGGTCTATTTCAATAATACAGATAGCAATCATCATTCAAGCATACAATCAACACAAATAATAAATTTTAAATCTAAGTATTAAAAATTTAAATCGAAACAAATTCGATTGAGTGAGAAGTTCTCACCTTGCTTCCGATAACAGTTGCAGTGTTTTATTTCGAATAAAATTAAATGCGCGCGTTTAATTTTACCCAAAATTCACACTAGCTCCAATCAACTCCAATCCAGCTCTATCACGTAGTATTCGTCAATATGAACCCGACGCAATTCGTTTCGTGCGAAACGCATCTCGTATGAAAAAGGTTATGATGTTTTAAAGATTGAACGAATTATATAATATATAAATTTACAATTTCTTTCCAATTTTCTAACCCAATCAATCTCGGCCGTTTATTTTCTTTTGACAAGATCATGGCCGTGAACTTCATCTTCTCCACCTTCAGGTTTTCGTACGCGAGATAACCCATTGCCGCCGCCATTCCTTGAATTTTCGCGACCACCACACCGAGCTACACGACGATCAGTTAGCGCCATTCGAACGCCCCAACCCACACCTTCCTTCGGCCAGAGACCAGTCACGCTCGGTCGTGCCTACATCTCGATTTTCAAGCACGAACGGCGTACGTTCGAATGACATTTGCTATCAATTCGCAGCTCCGTTTCAGATCACAGCCGTTGGATTTGTAGTACTTGACGAGTTCTTCAATCTTCCAGCTGGAAGTTTATAAATGCAAGGATTAGGAGCAAATTTAGGGGAAACGAGGGACGATTTCGGCCATGAATAATATAGAGGCGGCGGTTGTAACGTTTAACCAAGGGTTTGTGCAAAGAACAAAGAATGAGGTCCTTTTATAGAAAATTTCCGAAACACTGTTCACCCGAAAAAATTTCGAACTCCAAACGAAGCATGCCGCCTAGCGTTTATAATGTTTTACCCCTATTTTAAACGCAATGGAATGTATATCGGGAGCCAATTCGATCGTATTTGAAAGATAGGTTTTCGAATCGACTATTTGAATTTAAAAATTCACTTAAACCTATTTCTACGCGTTTTAGCTTGCCCCGGACAAACCGTAAATCCGATTGACACGAAATTTGAAATATTACAAAAATATAACATTACGGATCTGATGAAACTCGTCTCGTTGAAATCCGAGGCTGTTTGAAAAATGGCTATTTTTACTCGTCAATCAAATATTAAAATATTCAATTTCCACAAATTAACTTTTAATTCGATTTTTAAAAGTTCTATTACATCATTCTAACTCCAATATGATTTAATACAACTTTATAAATCAATTTTAATCACATTAAACCTAATTTCCAATTATTTCTGTAATTTTAAGTATTAAATTATCGATTTAATTATCCAATTAAATCTAGATAGTCGAAATATAATTTATTCGACTTACAAATTTTACTTGTTAATATTTAAAATCAATTAAATATACGAATTTCCAATGACAGGAATTCTGGTTCGTTACAGCTACTGCTTTTGGTTTCATAATTATGCGTAAATTGCCCGACAATTAGGTACGTTCTCGGATTATGGTTTTAAGCGTTATTATACTGTTTTTCCCATTGTTGAGATATATTATTTTGAGATATTGTGATATGTATGGTTGTATTTGATATTATATTTTCTTCCGAGCCTTCCCGTACAAAGGAGACTTTGCCAAAAATTTCCGTAAATTTTGGACTTTGAAAATTTTCGAAAATGTTTCCCAAACTTTATTGATTTTAGTATAAAAAGATTTAATGGTTATAAACTGGTATACTTTATTTAAATTCATTAATTTTGCAAATTTATTTGTTTATAAATTTAATATTTTAAGTAAGATATATTAACTTCTTAATTCTTCTTTTCCTTTCTTTTTCCTTTTCAGGGACGAAAAGTTTTGAGTGTGGGAGAGTGTAATGACCCGTAATTTTCGATAATTAAATCTAGCAAATTTAATAAGATTTTGGTAATTTAATATTGAAGAAAAAAACTTAGTGAATTGTAATGGAAATAATAACTTGAATGTAATTTCAATGAATGAAAATAATGAAAATGTATAATTGGATATAAAAATTGAATATAAGAAACAAATGTAAATATTTAATTGTTGTATAAAATGGATGTCTATTGGTAATTTAATAAAATCAGTACTAATGAGAATTAATGCAATAACGAAAGGTGTGAATGTAATAAAATAAATAGGAACATAAGTTTATTCATAAAGTAATAGTTGATGTAATAAAGGACGGAACTAAGATGAAATATTTAATTGGATTTAAAATCTTAAATAATGGGTGAAACTGACAAAATTTCAATATAATTGAATTATAGTAATTACTACATAATAAATGGAACCAAAATAGTTGACAAATAAAAACGAAACTTGAAGTATATCAGGGTAATGAAATGTAAAACAAATGTCAGATATGTTTATAGGGTAATAATGGTTTAATTAGAAGGATTGAAAATTTGAACCAAACCAATTTATTTGGAATTACTTATGAATTAATTGAATTTGATTAAAATTGAGGAAACACTGTAAATTGGTAATTAATCAACTTTAAATCGATATCTAAATTGTTTAAAGTATGGTAATTATTTAAGAAATCAAAAATGATAAGATTTGTTAATTATGGAATTGGGATTGAAAATTTTGATTTAATTTATTTATTATTTAATTATTTAATTAATGTAAAAATAGCCATTTTGGCCACTGACTCGGATTTCGATGAAACCTGTTTCATCAGATCCGTAACATTAAATAATTATAGGATTTCAAGTTTCGCAACGATCGGACTTCTCGTTTGATCGTACGGGCTCGAAACGCCTAGAACTCAAATCAATTGAAATCAATTTGAAATAAGCTGATTTTAATGCAACTTCTTCATACGATGGAATTTGGATGTGAAATCTGTTCCATTGCATTTAAAATATTTAAGAAGTTATATTTTGATATATGGGTTGATCCATTTTCATTTCGGAGTTGAAACGGGCTTTTTAGGTCGTTTATTGTTCATTCAATCCGGTCCATTCCAATTTCAGTTTTGCATATATATACCTCGTTATAAACCCTAGCCTATTTCTTATGTACATTTTTCTATAGGTACAATTCAAATTGCTCCTCTTTCTTAATGGCAGACAAACTCTAAATTTCACAGTCAATTGCAAATTAGAAAATTATACTTCAAAATTCAAATTCCTTAATATGTATAGAATTATATATGGATTTGAAGCTCTCGACGAGCGCAAGTCAAATATGTATTTCGATTTTCGATTTGGGTTTTTATGTGACCAGAAATGAATGATAAATTTTTGGCCATCCATTTCTAGGGTTTCAACTCAATGGTGGATTTTAGTTTGTAGGCCGATCGGGAAGTGCCACGTTGTAGTGATCGTCGAGATGCTTCAGTCTATGTGGTTGGTTCGTGCTATGAGGGTCGGTAATCACCAAAATTCACAAATAAATGGGCGGCGATGGTTGTCCACTTTGTAGAGGCGGAGCATGCCGCATGGGCCAGGGGATGGCATCAGGTGATGGGCGACATGAGGGAGTGTTTTGATCGAGATGGTGCGGGGTAGGGCGGTCGGCAATCTGGGCATTTTCGATGGCGGCGTGGGTTAGGGCAACGTGAATAGATTCGTGTGAAGAGTTGTTCACAAGACGACGAGGTGATGTGTTAGGGGGGAGTTATTTTGTTTTTTATTTTTAATTTAAATTTTAATTCAATTATTTTAATGTTCATAACTTCTACATACGAGGTCTGTTTCATGCATGGGTTTTTCCGCTAGGATCTTATTGAAGTTCCAAACATTTTAGCGCTGGTTTGGACGGATTCCAAGACTGTTCAAATTTTGGATTTAAATTGGATTTAAATTCAATTTAAATTCAAAAGGTGAGTGTTTTTACCCACTCACAACTTCTAAAGTTTCTTATGTTTGTTAAGTTGATTTGTGATGTGATTAGAAATTTGTTTATGACTGTTTGGCATATTTATAATCATCACTCAGTTAAATTGAATTTATTGAATTAAATTGTTATTTAATTTATTATTGCATATGAACTGCTAGTTAAATTGTTATTTAATTTATTATTGCATATAAACTGCCAGTTAAATTGTTATCTAATTTATCATTGACTATAAATTGCAAGTAAATACCTGTTATTTATTATCTATTCTATATTGATGTTTTTGATTTAATTGGATGATGATTGTGATTAATGGTTGATGATTGATATTGGATGAACGGATGTTGTATTTTATATTGTTATAAACTGCAAGTTGTTATGGATTTTTATTTCATTAGGGATTGCGGTTTGAAATTATATATAACCGTATTTATATTTTAAATTACGGATTGAAATGATAAATATCCGTATCACTTGACCATATGATAGAAAATTATATACAGACATTATGTTCTATATATAAAAATATTTTGAAATGATTTCTATGGTTTGTAAAGAAATATGTGGTTTTGGATAAATATTGATCTTAGATAGTAAACAAATGTTATCCTATCCTTGATTTTTAAGCTATGAATAATTTGTTTTAATATAGAATAAGCTTAATAATAAGCTTGATTTTTATTGAAGATAGTATGGTTAAGTATTTAAATTATATTTTAATATAGAGTTTATAATGATTTAAATAAAATTAAGGTTGGAAGATAAATTCGAGATTTATTTGAAATTGAATTTATTTAAGAATTAAACTCCAATAAGTTTGATGTGAAATTTGTTAAATTTGAAATTTTAGAGGGTACGATCTTTATAACTTGATTTTGGTTTAAGGTGAATTAAATGAATATTTCAAGTAAATAAATTTAAGGAAATAATCAGTTATTTGTAATTTGAGTTTTATTCAAATGCTAATGGATTTATTAAGTAAATATTCCAGGCTAAATAATAGAAAACTGAATTTGATATATATGAAATTATCAAACTTAGTCTTAAAATTGTTGAATACTTAAAGTTGAAATATAATGAATTTGAAATGGTTTATTCTGTGGATCAAATCCGTTTTGAAATCGGTAAAATTTGGTATAGTTATTTGGAAACTAAATCGTATTGAAATTTATGATTTGGGATTTGGTTAAATTTAATATTCAAAAATTCGAGTTGTTTTGGAATTGATAGTGAAGTTGAAGAAGCTGGTTTGTTATATAAAATATTTTAATATTTAAACCATTTAAGTGGTAGAAGTTATGTTTCAAAGTTTTGAGTTTCAAGGTACTAAAATTTGAAAGTGTTACATTTCAAGTGTTTTGACCTCAAAATGTTATAACTTTGAAAGGGTTATGATTTTTAGAAAGGATATACTTGAAATGAATGTATCATATTGATTTGGTTTTGAAAGGGAAATGATATTTGGTTTTAAAGTATAAACTATTTTGAAAAGGACCGTTGTGTTATAATAACGTTTGGTTGTTAAAGAGACCTAGATCAGAAGTTTCCGTACTCTCTGCAAACTTCGATAACCACTTTAACAACCGTGTACGCGGTGGAGATTCCAGAAAGAAGTAGGATGGTGGCGGCGTTTCCTGTGAGGTATATACATGGACCCAACTCCCATGAGTTGGAATAAGGTGGCTAAAACAGGAGCGATCGACGGGATAAGAAGGCAGCACATTTTATCAGACACACTTCTTCGATACCATTCTATTACTTTGTGATTGATTGGGGCCCTTTTGCTTTTGGGGGTGTGGCTCGAGGTGGGTGGTAGTAGCTACTACGCGTTACCATCGGTCCGTAAGCTTAATTGCTATATCTACCCTGGCATTGCCTAGTTGTGCCATGTCACCTACCCTTGCGAGCCTTGTACGAGTTTGGTTTTCTTCCGTAGCCCATGGAGTATTTAGGGTAGTCTCCCAATCTAGAGATGCGCTGATACTGGATGGACTACAGGGACTATTATTGTGTTAAGGAGGAGATTGGGTAACTCCTTAACGCTATTTAAAAGTAAGTTTATTTTACTATGGAGATTATTATAATAGCGAAATATTATTACATAGTAAATAGTTTAACGGATCCTTAGGAGATGTGAATCTCGAGCATCTCTTAAGTTACTGTACTCACATTTGACACTGGATAGGAGATGTCAAATCCAGTAAACATATCTTACGCCGTTCCACTCATATGTATTTCTGTTGATTTAACTCACATAAGATATTTTAGTTCTAACTCGAGTGTTTTGTCTTTTCAATTCCGCGGGTCGGTCTGAGCATTTCAGGATTTGAAGACTTTATTTTGGAGGCCGAAGACGAAGATATTATTATTATGGTATACTATGTTGTTCCACTACATTCATACTGTTCCGCTGCATTGTTATTTATTTTTCTCTGGTATGTGTAACTCTGATTCTGCATTGTACAAGTATAATCAAATGTTTTGTAAAACAGCTTCATGAACTGTCATTTGATTATTATATTTTGTCATTCCGTTGTGAGATTCTGTTTTGTTCTATTTCTTTCTTTGTTTTTCTTATTTACCCCAATAACAATCCGCCTTTCTGTATGGTTTGAGTCAGACGTGTGTGGTTTATTGTCAATTTAAAGCGTATAAAAGGTAGTATGTTACAACAGTTCTAGGGTGTATCAGTGAGAACTCATGTGGATCCCTTTATACTTTCGAGACTCGAGGTGAAAATGAGATTTCTTGGATTCCTGTAGTTAGGGAATGCCCTAATATCTTTAGACCAATCACTGATATTCCTCTGTGGGCTATTGAGTTCAAAAATTTTCTTGTTCTCGAAGCTCAATATATCATTCGGCCACTTGCAAGAATGTCCGCTTAGAGAAATAAGGAGCTTAAGAAGCTATTAATAGAGTTGGAGTTCAAGCATTTGAGCAGGTCAAGCAGTTCTCCCTAGGGTGCCATGGAAGTACTCATAAAGAAAGTGGATGGAACCATTGGGCTATGTATTAATCATTGAAATTTGATTGAGCTAACCATCAAGAAAAAATATCCCCTGCCAACGGTCGATGACATGCTCGACCAGCTGAGTGGAGCTAAGAACTTTTTACAACTTGATCTGGCAGCTGGATTTCATCAACTTCCAATTGTAAAGGGTGGTGTTCCTTTAAAAGCATTCAAAACTAGATATGGTTATTATGAAGGGCTCGTAAGGCCATTTAGGATAACGAACGCTCCTGCATGTTTTGTCGACCTGATGGATATTTTTTTTAGAGATTACCTAGATAAGTTTGTTTTAGTTTTCACATATGATATTCTAGTCTACTCCAAGTATAAAGCGGAACATGAGAAACATCTCAAAACTGTATTAGGGATTTTGAGGTAGAATAAGCAGAAAGCTATGTTTTCTAAGTGCCACTTTTGGTAGAGACAAGTTAAATTTTTAAGCCATGTTGTTTCAAAAGCCGGTATTTCTATAGACCCAACTAAATTGGAGGCTACTGAGAATTAGAAGCAGCCTGAGACAGTTGAAGAGATTCATAGTTTTCTTGGATTAGCTAGTTCCTATTGGCGATTCATTAAATATTGTACAACCACTCATTAATCTCACAAGTGAAGGAATTAAATTTCAATGGATGGTTAAGTGTGAAGAGGCATATCAGAAATTGAAAGAATTACTCATGAATGCACCTTTACTTACTATACCAAAGGAACCAGGATTTAGAGGTTTGCACTAATGCATGTCCTTCCAAGTTAGGTGCAGTTCTAATTTAGAGGGGTAAAGTAGTATCATATGCATCAAGGCGGGAGTTTCTAGTAGCCTATGATTTTGAGATCCAGTATACACCTAGAAATGAAAAAAAGAAGCTAATGCATAAAGTAGGAAACATCAAGCTGTGGTCTCTATTATGATTGCCGAAGAAAAAAATCTAGAGACATTTTCTATGTACGAGATTCATGATAGAAATTTAATAGCTAGTTCAGGAGAAATGCTAGCTAGTCTTGTAGTAAGACCATCTTTGATCAATCGAATCACATAAGTTCAGAGAAAAGATCCACTTACTTTTATGCTTATTTAGATATTGAAATCTGGTAATAAAGGCGATGATCGTATTAGTTATTCTCTTGATTCACACCATGGCTTGTGGAGGAGGAATATATTAGCAATTCCATAAGTAGATAACCTTCATAAAGAGATGATGGATGATTGTCATCTATCACATTATACAGTTCACCTAGGTAATAGTAAGATGTATATGGAAAAAAATTTATATACTACAAGAAGGAATGAAATGTGACATTAGAAAATATGTGAAGGAATGTATGACGTGTTAGCTGGTACAAGCTGAACACCAAAAACCTAATGCTTTGCTCCAACCATTGGAAATCTCGAGGTGGAAATGAGATCAGGTACGAGTGAGTCCTGTTATATATAATGATAATTCACTTACGCAAATCGCTATGGAAGTAATATTGTGATGTTGTAGGCATCAATGGATTTTATTGGTGGTTTAACTCATTCAAGGAGTGGTTACGATAGCCTATGGCTATTGGTCGATGATTTGACTAAACGGGCACATTTTATAGTGAAGTTATATATGAAGGAAGTGGTTAGACTTCATGGGGTTCCCAGCTCTATTTTTATGATCAAGATCCGTTTTTTATTAGTATATTCTAAAGGAGTCTACAATCAGCTTTGGGAACGAAGACGGATT
Source organism: Allium cepa (assembly GCA_030765085.1). Taxonomy (NCBI): domain Eukaryota; kingdom Viridiplantae; phylum Streptophyta; class Magnoliopsida; order Asparagales; family Amaryllidaceae; genus Allium; species Allium cepa. Next base: position 52,645,403 of record CM060935.1, on the reverse strand, counting down.
ATTTTACAACCATCATTCGTAGGCTAATGGTCAAACAGAGTAGGTGAATCAAATTTTGAGGATTTACTTTGAGCTAGTGTACTTTATTTTGGTGGTAGTAAGTAACTAGGTAGATAGTATCAATATCGGGTACGTTTCGGTTAAGAACCGATATGAGATATTTTAAAATATCATGACAATATTGGATAATATCAGTGGTATATCGGACATGTGTAGACTGTGTTATAAATCATATTATGCAATTTTATAATGTTATAACAAGGTTATGTTTTTAAATTTTGGATCAATATTTCCAAATTACTATTAACGAGTAATTGCATATAGTTTACGTATTGCAGTATGTTTACTAGGATATTCTATTAAACACAAGTCACGGAATAAGGTTACAAAAATAGAGAAATTTGTATAATGTGATCTTTATTACTTTATTCATTTTTATAAAATTTTCATTTTAAGTTATCTAATCATCTATATTAATTTGCAATTTTTTCCATATTTATCGTTTTTTCGTTTTCGTTTTCACTTAATTTATCAAATAAGTAATGTTGATTTGACATCGATTACAAGTTCTAGCCTATTCTTTATTGATTTTCAAATATATAGCTTCACTATACTTCAAAGTTTCAATTCTTGGTGCATGATAATAACTAGTAAATCAATTTTCATAACCTAACTTACCAATTAGAATGGCGAACCAAAATAACTAAAAAGAGAAGCAACTCTTAAACGATCTTGCTTTTAGTGGTAAAGTCTTCACGTGAAATAAAACAAATAAAATAATGGAATGGATAAAGCTTTCTTTTCTCAAAGACGAGTGCAATAGACTAAAATAATTATTGTTAAAACTTAAAAAAAATAGCGTATTGGAATTTCTACATATTACCATTTACTATATACTAGAAAAATTGAGAATGTGAAGATATTTATTTATAGATTTATTTTCTCCAAGGCATACAATAATGAATGGTATTCTTAAAAAATATTGGGGATTTTACACTAAATATCAGAGCGATATATCAGCAAACAACGGGCGATATATCATTAACAATATTTTAAGCGATATTTAGGAAGAAATGTTAGTTAAGGAGCGATATGAGATATATCGATGATATGAGATATATCGACGATATATCAATGATATTATCTTATATTTACTACATAGGCTTGGAAGATCATTTTTGCTTAGTTGGATTTTCTTACAATAATAGCTATCCATCGGCATTGGTGTAGCTCCATTTGAAACCTTATATGGTAGATCATATCGATTACCTTCTTGTCAGCTTGAAACTGGATATAAATTTGTTTTTTGTCCAGAGTCGATCAGAGAAGCATTTGGGAAGATCAAGATGATTAGACAAAGAATGAAAGAGGCCATAATCATTAGAAGTCATATGCCGATCGAAGAAGGAAAAAGATAGAATTTGAAGTAAGAGATCTTGTTTATGTGAAGATATCTCCTTCTAAGGGAGTTATAAGGTTTGGAAAATTGGGAAAGCTAGCACCTCGTTGTACTGGTTCGTACCTGACTACCGAGCAAATTGGTAAATAAATATATAATGTTATCTACAGGATTCGGAGACTGTAGTGGAGCCGAGAAACTTACAAGAGCTCGAGATATCTCCAGATCTGACTTATGTGCTGCGACATGTTCGGATAATTGACCCGGAAGTCCAATGGCTTAGAAGTAAGAAGATCCCATTGGTAAAAGTTTAACGGTCCGACAATTGATTAGATTGCACCTGGGAGACTCAGGAGCATATAGATAAATGAATCTAGAATAATTTTTCAGTGCATATGAGTGAAGAATGTTTTGATATTTTCTTGTATTAGTAATGGTGTAGATAAGCTAGAAGTTAACTGGCTAGTTGTAGATTTTTCGTATGGAGAAATTAGAAGAACGCAATTTTCTTAAAGGCGGGTCTATAATAAACCATTATTAAGAAGCAGTAAATTATAAATTTGATAATAAAGATTAAATAAATGTGTTTTAATATGATCAATGTGAAATTATACAAATGATATGGATATAAGATAGAAAATTATTTTATATAAAATGTAAAGGACTTTAAAAGTGATAAATATAATTTTGGTAATTAATTTAGTTATTTTAAAATTATAAAGATAAAATAATAATTTGGAATTTATCTAATAAATAAGATTAAATTGAAATTTAACGAAAATAATTAGATCAATAGATTGAAAATGTAGAAAATAATTTAATAAAGTGAAGACGATATTATTGAAAAGTCAAGAGTTAAATATGTTTTATTTAGTTAATAAGTTTATTAGAATATGAATATAAGGATGATTTCTTGAATGAAAAATGGAAATGAGGTTAGTAAATAAATTAATTAAGCCCACAAACTCAATTAGCCCACTCTTATTTCATTATTCTAGACTCCTCCAAATCTAGATATCTCCCCTAAATTTATAAATATAAGTTACTTTGACTACATCAAGGATCCTAATGCTTCTTCTTTTCTAATACAAAAAAAAAACCAAACTTACTCTTCTTCTCTTCTAAAATTCAATTAAAATCCAATAAATTCTATAAATTCCTAAACTCAATTATGTGCTTCTTCGAAACACTCTACACCACCAGTTCGGAGGAAATTCAAGTTTTAACCACAAATTGGTGAACTTGAAAATTTACAGTGAAGTGTAAGTAAGGAAGAAGAAGGAGCTAGAGCGAAATTGAAGTTCTACATCTTTAAGTGAGTGGTCAAGCTCTCAATCAATGTCTATATTGGTTCTATACTGGTCAGAATCATAATCATTAGCTTATGCATAGTTGATAGTTTATTTTTTGAAAATTACATTCTTCCTTTCTTCACTTGGTCAAGGATTCTATGTGATGAATTGGTGTATATTGGCATGATTGGATTGAAATATAGATGTTTACTAGTGTATGCATCGATTTCGTAACATCCCGCCTTTTATACGCTTTAAATCGACGATAAACCATACATGTCAGACTTAAACCATACAGAAGGGCGGATTATTATGGGGCAAATAAAAAGCAGAGAGAAAAAACAAAATTGAATCTTACAGCGGAACTACAAAATATAATAATCAAATAAACAGTTCATGAAGCTGTTTTAAAAAACATTTGATTATACTTATACAATACATATCAAGTTACACATACCAGAGAATAATCAATAACAATGCAGTGGAACAATGTGATGTAGTGCAATATAATAAATAATAGTAATACAAATCTTCGTCATCGTCCTCCAAGGATAAAGTCTTCGAATCCTGAAATGCTCAAACTGACCCGAGCGAATTGAAAAGACAAAACACTCGAGTCAGAACTAAAAGATCTTATGTAAGTTAAATCAACGGTAAATAATATGAGTGGAATGGCATCAGAGATGTTTTCAGAATTTTACATCTCCTATCCAGTGTCTAACATGAGTGCAGTAACTTAAGAGATGCTCAAGGTTCACATCTCCTAAGGATCCGTTAAACTATTTATTATGTAGTAATATTTCGCTATTATAATAATGTCTATAGTTAAATAAACTTACTTTTAAATAGCATTAAGGCTTTACGTTTTCCACTTAACACCTAATAGTCCAGTAGTCCATCCAATATCATGGTCACTCCTGATCGGGAAGCCACTAGTGGACACCACACGGGCTACGGGAGAAAACCAAACTCCTACAAGGCGCGCTATGGTAGGTGACATGGCACAACTAGGCAATGCCAGGGTAGATATACCAATTACGCTTTCGAGTCGGTGGTAACGCATATCTGCAGCTACCGCCCACCTCGAGCCACACCCCAAATCAAAAAAATCAAAAGTGGCCACCGAATCAATCCAAAAGTCAAAGTATAATATCGAAGGGATGTGTCCGATAAAAGGTGCTACCTCATTAGCCCGTCAATCGCTTCTGTTTTAGCCACCTTATGCCAACTCACGGGAGTCGGGTCCACGTATTTACCTCAAAGGAAACTCCGCCACCGTCCTACTTCATTCTAGAATCTCCACCGCGTACACGGTTGTTAAAGTGGTTCTCGGAGTTCGCAGAGAGTATGACAACTTTCGATCCTGATCTCTACAACAACCAAACGTTATTAGAACACCGCGGTCATTTCAAAATAATTATACTTCAAAACCAAAATATATTATCCGTTTCAAAACCATATAAATACAATATCATTTCCCTATCAAAAACCAAATAAATATGATATCATTTTTATAAAATCCAAATCAATATAATATCATTTTTATTTCGAATATATCCTTTCCAAAATCATAACACTTTCAAAATTTTAATATTTCGAAGCCAAACGCTTGAAATATAACCTTTCAAAACATAATACTTCGAATTACATAGCTTCTAAAACGTAACTTCCAAAACTTAAATGGTTTGGATATTCAAACAATATATAAAATAAAATAGTTTGAATTTAAAATCACTTGATAAAGTTAAATAGTGTAACAGCCCGCGAATCCGTACCCCTTGAGTCAACACTATTCTGCAACAATCAACCCAAGTTGTACAGAAATACGAACCATATGGTTTAAAGAAGAAGAGGTAGAAGAAGAAAAATAGAAAACAACATCAGAATCTAACCATCGCAGCGGAATAAAATATAATAGATAGTAAATAATCTTTACTCAAAATCAAATATATCTGTTTACATATACTACATCATCAGAATACATCAATCACATCTCACATCAATAACATACAATGGATACACAACAACTCAAACAGTGGAATATATATATAAACAAGTACGAATGTACGTATCGTCAATCCAGCTCGTCTCCTGAGCTCCATAGCATCATATCCTATATCCTATAATACTCGGTCTGACCCGAGCATTACAGTTAAATAATACCCGAGTCAGTCTGGAATACCAGCGTGAGAAAATTACACCTAATTGATTATTAAAGTTTCAAAAATCCTTTAAAATCAAAAGCATCTCGTAAGACCTCGTCACAAATAAACATGTCAGGTTTTTACCTTACGATAGCTAAAACATTTTTTATAGAAATCCTCTGATATTATAATAGGGTCTATATAGAAATACTTATAAAATAGCCGAAATTGTTACATCTATTAAATTCCAGCTACTAGCCACAAAGTGGGTAATACAAACAAAACTCGTACAAGGCTCGTAGGGAGAATGGATTTCCTACTAATGACTAGGCACTGGGGTACCACCTGTCATAGTACGGGGCCTAGATCACCCTACCGAGGAGTACGCCCGCTCCCCTGCAACACAAGGCCGGGACTACCCCTTATTGGATAATCCCGAGTGAGATCACCACGTGGTTGGGATCAGCAACCGCCCACTAAGCCGAAATAAAAAGGGACATCTAGACTGGAATGACCTCACCCTGCTTGGGTGCTACCCACCTAGCCTTGCTGCATAACCCCTGATTTTCAGTCATTCCCGGTTGATGAGGCTTGAGGCTAAGCGTTACCTTTTTAGAACATATCCCTTAGAATGCCCATCGTCCACCTGACGATGTTTCGCAAGCATTCTTCCATACAAGTCCGTCCCGGGTTCGAACGGAACCGAAGGCACTATTCCTACTACATCCATTTTGGACATATCCTCAGGATTAGTAGCGACTAGCCCTTGTACTTCACCGCTCCATCTTCGAATCCAAAATCGTTTTTCACGAAAACGTACTAACCGGATCGAAGTTGTTTTCGAGAAATAAATCTCGATCCCGGTCTCTTCGAAACAATCAACGTGTTTGTCCAATATTGATAGTCGGTGATTTAACTATCAATTTATATTCACAAACAACCATTCAACAATAAATAATTTCCCAAATTATTTATTTATCTCAAAATCTCTTGACATGGTACAATCTCACTTTCAAATCTTTTTGAAAACAGTTTTCAAACTATCTTCCTTTTTCTCAGAATAAATTCCGAGTATTTTCATTCCTACTGGAATCACCAAGCACAAAATTTAGATTTTAAAATAATTTAAAAATACTTTATTGTAAAATATATTTAACACTTAGTTTAGGAAAATTTACGTTAATACTTAATTTATAATAATACTTTAAACAAAAGACCAAATCATTCTTTAGATAATTATTATGATAATAAATTAAACAAAAATACTTACTTGGAATTTACCTTTAAAATAATTAAGCTAAAACTACTTCAATAATCGATTAAAAATATATACTATATGAATATTTGAAAATAAGGTTGCTTTATAAATATATAAACTAGATTCTCACCTTTAAAACAGAATTACTAAGTCACTCTTTATAAATTATTACTACGGTAATAGATTTGAATAAATATTTACTTTAGAATTTAAACAATTAGAAATAATAAATTTCCAAGAACATACTTTATAAAACAACATTAAAATCTTTATTTTATTTTAAAATCTTACTTTGAAAACGTACTTGGCTATCTAGAGAAATATACTTCTCTTTACATTCTTTAAAAATAAATTCCTATTTATTTTTAAATAATTTTTTTCTCATACCATTAATAAATTCCCACCTTGAATTTATTCTTCCAAATATCCAATTTCAAACTCTTAAATCAATTTCCAGATTGATTTCCAATTTACTTCTTTTATTCCAAAATCCTTTAATTTCAGATCTCATTCCTTACTTATGATTTAAAATACTTTTAACTGGAAAATTCAAGTTTTTGGTTCCTCATAAATCCTTTTAAATAAATTTAAACTTTGAAATTTAAAATAATTCTTTATTCTTTTAATTGATATCACTTAGGTTTACTATTTATTAATTTCTTCTTATTCAAATCCTTTATCCTCCATACTCGACATTATTTATTAGTACTTTAATTTCATTTCCATCCCTTTCCAATTCATTCTTAATTTGTTTAAATTCACTATTATTGTTTCACTTACAAATTCTCTTCATTTTATTTCCAAAATTCAATTCTATATATCTTGATAACTTAGTGCACCGGAATGTATTCGGGTAAACCATAACAGCTAATATTCCAATGTAATTCATCACAGGATATTACATAATTACCCAGAGTATATTAAATAATTTAAATTAAATGTTGAGGGGTCTAGTTGGATCCCTCCAACCTGTTTTCCCTGCATCCACAGACAATAGCATCACATAATATGCCAATTCAAATTATACTATACTATATCACATCAATCACTTCAACCATACAATCAATTATTTAAATTTAATCACTTAAATTTAAATTTAAACTGAGTGAGATTAACTCACCTTTGACTTTTAATTTGCAATCCAAGTCCATCTCGATCATTATCTCCCAATTTTAACCTTGAATAAACATTGGATGATTTTTATTAACATTCGAATAAATCGACCATAAAATTTTCGTATATGAATTTAATTATCCTATACTTTTATCCCAGACTTGTAATTTAATTTTAAGCTGATTTCCTTTTTATAAAATATTTTAGTACCTAAAAGAATTTAATAAGTTAATATCTTCATCATATATTATTAACAATAAACTAGTTAGTGAAGACATGTGTATGTATGTATATAAAATTTTAAGTTAGACCAGACATGTTTACCTTTACGGTGTTATATATTTTCTTTACTGTATTTGTAAACATTAATCACTTAATTAAATTAAAAACAACCCGATACCTTAAACGCGAACAGGAGTTCACCAACACCGAGCTTCTGTTCGTATTCCAAAACGTGCTTGGCCGAGCTCACTGCACTGCAAAACCCTAGCCTCGCGCCATCATCACCACGTCGCCGTTGAATAAGTCACACACGAGGTGCTCAGGTCTTCTCAAACCCGCGACGCCTCCACGAAAATCGAAGTGCCGCCCCCATCGATCCCTCATCGCACGCGAAACCCTAACTACTACCATCCGCGATCATGATTCAACCCCGAGTTCGAGCATCCAATTCGCCGTGATTTGAAGAGGATGAGAGGGACTCGCGTTCGAAAAGGAAGAAAGGGGTTTCGAATAGAAGGGGGTGTCTGCCATTTTCGTTTCCTTCTTTTTTTTTAAATGTTCGGCTGTTGATGAAAAAAAGAAATCCAAAAAAAAGTAGGAAGTGGTTGAGATGGAAGAAGCGTACAAAGGAAGCCTATAGAGAATTACAGCTGGAGATAATAATTATTATATATATATATATATATATTTTATCTCAGTTCAATTCGTATCAATATCAATGTGTTTATATATCGTATGCTCACATAACAACCTCAATCACAATGAAATTTGAAACCCGGTAATAATTCAATATTACGCACCCAATGGAACTGGTTCATTGAATTCCGAGACTGTGCCTCGGAAAACTATTTTTAGATTCAATTTAAACGATTTAAATTTCAAAACTGAACAAAAAACTTTCAAATTCAATTTTAACACTTTTACTATCTTCACTATCATCACTATAAATTTTATAAGCCTTCAAATTATTTTTAAACAGACTTAAAATCTCAGATTTCATATTTTATCCCACTTCAAATTATTTAATTCAATAATTTAACTATCAAATAAATTGTAATATTTGAATTCAAGTTAAAATTAAACCTTTAAATATTTAAAAACAATTAAATATTCCAATTTCAAATGCTCAAAAATTCCGGGTCGTCACATTCCTTCCCCCTTAAAAGAATTTCGTCCCCGAAATTACTAACTTGGAAGGATGGTCTAAAACCCGTTTACTTTTCCCAAAATCAAACAGGTTCTACCAATTCAACATCTTACCAACTAATTCTTTTTTATAAAAGACCCATTATTATTCTTGTTAACTCTCCAAACCTTTCCTTAGTTTCAAACTATACTATTTGTTTGACCATTCAAGTTTCAATTAAAAACCAAATTTTGAATTATCAGAATTTTCACAAAATTTTTGTAACTCCCTAAATTTCCGAAAAATTTCGCCAACGTCTCCTTTGCGCGGCTAGCTCGGTACAACTACAAAATGGCTCTACGGCCTCCCAAATCCAAAAAGAAAACAAAAGGCCAAGTGGCTCAATCCAAATCCCAATCAAATTTCATATAGGGACTTAAACACATACCTTTTTGTCGAGCATTTCAAATTTATCTTTTGAAATCAAATCCAATCCTTTTTTCCCTTTATATCACCTGCATATTCTACATGACAACAATATCCAATCACAAAATTCCAAAAACATTTTATCGACTTCCTTACAAGTGTTAATTATTTACTCATTCAAATAACATCTTTGGAATATATTTGTAATATCAATCTCCAATTAAGAATTCACCATACCTTACTTAAGTTTAGTATAAGCATTCTATATGCTTCTTTGTTTGTTTTCACTTTACCACTTTAGTTAATATCTATTTCTATTCACATTGATTCTTTCATTTCCGTACGAATTCAATTTATCTTTAACTTTAAATATTGAATTCTATTTGTCATTTGAAACAAATTTATGTCATTATTTTAAATTGTTTTCATTTAATAACTGATTTTAGTTTCCAATTTGAAATCGTTTTGTCGTTAACAAAATTTTTCAAAATTTCCAAAAATTTTCTAACTCCCAAAATTTCTGAATTTTTTTGGCAGAGTCCCCTTTGTACGGAGGAGTTTTTGCAATTTGACAAAAGAGATAAATATATATACATCGATCCACACGGTCGGAAAAACCAAAAACAGTTCATATTTCCTATTTTTATTGCGTATGTGTACCTTAATTTAGCATTTTAAGCAATCAGCTTATTTATATTAGCAACTAGCACAACCATATCTAGCCCCACGGCATCCAGGTACCTGTACTTACTCAATTTAAACATGTAAGTGCCAAGTATATGCAGTTTAACTATATTTCACTTGGTTGCAATGGTAAAAACAAATGAATTTTACAAGAAATGCACATCAAACATTTTTCGTAAGCAATTTATACAATTTTCATACTAATTCAACTGTTTCAATTAATTTACAAACCATTTTCATTCAATTTGAATGGTTTAAAACTCAATCGCTTACACTTAATTTATTTTAAGCAAACTGAACTCATATTTAATTCAATTGCTCTCAAAATCAATTCATTTTACTTTTACCAATTCATATAATTTTAATTACTTCCCTTTTACATCAAATGACAATTTATTCTATGCAGTTTGACGAGATCTATGTGAACAAATCAGTATTTATGCTTTATAACCAATTTAAATTGATCTCAACTAAATTTATACTTAATTCTATTCCATTTTTAAATTTATTCACAATCCATATATTCTCATTTTCATTGCATTTCAGATTTGAACCCATTCATTTGCATTTCATTTTATTATCCAAACCAGTTCATTATTCAAACAGGGTCCATTCAAAATCATTCGATCTAGCTCGACACATTCTGTTTAAATTTTATTCACAATCCATTCATTTACGTTTTATTCCATATTTGTTTATTCCAAACTATTTTATTTAGCTCAAAGACAATCTAAGCTATTTCATTCAATAACCATTTCAATTTCTCTTATAGACTCCAAGTTATTTCAATTCCTTAACAATTTAAATAGTTTACAATTATTTATTTAAGAATTTCATTCCATTAAATATTATCTGTAACTCACCGAATTTTATTTCAATCAAAATCCATTTTTACTTGATTTAAATCCAATCCACTATTATTAAACTTAATTTTAAGTTGAATTCAATTCAACTCCTTTCCATCTTTTAGCTTAAGTTTATTCACTCCAATTTTATACTTAAGCTCATTTCGTTTCAAGTAAATCTTTCTCTTCCATTCAACTTAATTCTATTTCAGTTAAATCTCATTTTAAAATTTACAATTTCATTTTTATTCAATGCATTTCCAATTATATCTAATTTGGTAACATTTCAAGTTAAATTTTAATTTATAACTCAAGTCATGATCCCACCATTCTCCTTTAATTTACCACCCAATTTATTAACTTACAATTCAATTTCATTCTCAATTCATTTAATTAATTGCTAGGCCATTTTCAACTATATTTTCTTCATCGACAATTTAAGTCGAATTTAATTATAATTTGAGTTTTATTTTCAAACCTCATCATAACTCACAATTCAATTTGATTAACTAATTTATTAACAAATTTGTTCTTCCCTTATTTATAATCCAACACTTGAATTTTAACTCCAAATATCACTCCATTTAATTTTTTAGTTCAATTTAGTTTATACTTCAAGTTTTGATTTTATTTTTATTCTCCAATTCATCAATACTATTTATTTTGGATTTTCTATCCCATTTTTCAATTTATAAGTCATAACTTATTATTTTACACATTTCCATTCATTCTAGGTTTGAATATATTCTTCTTTTATTTTTAACTCAAGCCTTATGCTTATTTACATCCCAAACATATTTTATTTTATGGATTTTTAATTCTTTTACACGTTATTCTTATTTATTTATTTCAATCCAATCCTTAACGAATTTATTTCTTATCCAACTTATTTCCATTTATTCAGGTAAAAATCCGATTCCATTCGATAACTCAATTGAATTTTTATTCCAATTCAATTTTATTTTAACTCAGTTTTATTTAACTCAATTCGATTTCAACTTGAGTCGAATACAACTGGATATTATTTTCAGCCTATTCAATCAATTTCAATCCAGTTAAATTTTATTCTCCAATCCAAGTTAATTCCATTTTTAACCTTTCACTTTAAATTTAAATTTCCGACATTCAAAGCTTATATTTCCCTGATTTAAAAATCATCCCAATTTATAAGTTTACAACCTATCTCATCAGGATTTTTTTAAACACCCGACTTTTGGTTTCAAATTATTTTGAAATCTCCAACATCTCAAATCACATTTCTCAAAAGTCAAACCAATCCTGGTTTTTTTTATTCCCAGCAAATTTCCTTTGAAATTTTCAAAAACAACTTGTTTTTCTACACAAATCAATTTGGTAGCAATTCTTCACTTAGAAATTCGAAAATGAATACTGATGATGCGGCCGTCATCATCAGAATTATTTCCCAATAATCCAAGTGGTTTCAATGCTATATCACTTTTAAAATCCATTTAAAATAAATTTTCCTTTTAGAAATATCTCTAAAGCACTAAGGCTATTATTTACCTTCAAAATACTTCCAAATCTCCAGGATTTAAATTTCCAAATCCGGCTTAGATCAACTATAATTCATTTGCACAGCTTATGCTCATACAAATTCTCGTTTGATTATATTTCAATTTATAATTCATATTTATAATTCATATTTATAAATTTCATTTTATAATGAATTTATTCTCTTAAACTTTGATTATATTTTCAAATTTTTAGTTAAATTTTCACTTAATAATGATAACACTTTAATATTATTCTTCCTAACATCCAAGCAACCATATATTAGCTAAAATAATTTACAAAAACTTTTCTTCATATCAAAAATATATTTTGGGTTAAATTATTTCATTCACCCTCATTAAAAACAATACCGTGTCGATTGTTCTATTCAAGTGTTTAGAAACCCCTTCAATACAGTTGATCGGACTGTGTCGACGAAGGTTCATATACCACTCAATAAATCAATCAACACAATATTAAAACAATTTATATTCACTAACAAATACGCGCTCATATTTATTAATACGCTCAAACTCATTATAGAGTACTATAGACTCTACTTTATGAGTAATTCCCACCAGAGCCAAGGTTATCACCAAACTAAGCTCTGATACCAAGTGTAACCGCCCGCGAATCCGTACCCCTTGAGTCAACACTATTCTGCAACAATCAACCCCAGTTGTACAGAAATACGAACCATATGGTTTAAAGAAGAAGAGGTAGAAGAAGAAAAATAGAAAACAACATCAGAATCTAACCATCGCAGCGGAATAAAATATAATAGATAGTAAATAATCTTTACTCAAAATCAAATATATCTGTTTACATATATTACATCATCAGAGTACATCAATCACAGCTCACATCAATAACATACAATGGATACACAACAACTCAAACAGCGGAATATATATATAAACAAGTACGAATGTACGTATCGTCAATCCAGCTCGTCTCCTGAGTTCCATAGCATTATATCCTGTATCTTATAATACTCGGTCTGACCCGAGCATTACAGTTAAATAATACCCGAGTCAGTCTGGAATACCAGCGTGAGAAAATCACACCCAATTGATTATTAAAGTTTCAAAAGTCCTTTAAAACAAAAGCATCTCGTAAGACCTCGTCACAAATAAACATGTCGGGTTTTTACCTTACGATAGCTAAAACATTTTTTGATAGAAATCCTCTTATATTATAATAGGGTCTATATGCAAATACTTATAAAATAGCCGAAATTGTTACATCTATTAAATTCCAGCTACTAGCCACAAAGTGGGTAATACAAACAAAACTCGTACAAGGCTCGTAGGGAGAATGGATTTCCTACTAATGACTAGGTACTGGGGTACCACCTGTCACAGTACGGGGCCTAGATCACCGTACCGAGGAGTATGCCCGCTCCCCTGCAACACAAGGCCGGGACTACCCCTTACTGGATAATCCTGAGTGAGATCACTCCGCGATTGGGATCAGCAACCGCCCACTAAGCCGAAATAAAAAGGGACATCTAGACTGGAATGACCTCACCCTGCTTGGGTGCTACCCACCTAGCCTTGCTGCATAACCCCTGATTTTCAGTCATTCCCGGTTGATGAGGCTTGAGGCTAAGCGTTACCTTTTTAGAACATATCCCTTAGAATGCCCATCGTCCACCTGACGATGTTTCGCAAGCATTCTTCCATACAAGTCTGTCCCGGGTTCGAACGGAACCGAAGGCACTATTCCTACTACATCCATTTTGGACATATCCTCAGGATTAGTAGCGACTAGCCCTTGTACTTCACCGCTCCATCTTCGAATCCAAAATCGTTTTTCACGAAAACGTACAAACCGAATCGAAGTGGTTTTCGAGAAATAAATCCCGGTCTCTTCGAAACGATCAACGTGTTTGTCCAATATTGATAGTCAGTGATTTAACTATCAATTTATATTCACAAACAACCATTCAACAATAAATAATTTCCCAGATTATTTATTTATCCAAAATCTCTTGACAAGGTATATTCTCACTTTCAAATCTTTTTGAAAACAGTTTTCAAACTATCTTCATTTTTCTCAGAATAAATTACGAGTATTTTCATTCCCGCTGGAATCACCAAGCACAAACTTTAGATTTTAAAATAATTTAAAAATACTTTATTGTAAAATATATTTAACACTTAATTTAGGAAAATTTACGTTAATACTTAATTTATAATAATACTTTAAACAAAAGACCAAATCATTCTTTAGATAATTATTATGATAATAGATTAAACAAAAATAATTACTTGGAATTTACCTTTAAAATAATTAAGTTAAAACTAATTCAATAATCGATTAAAAATAAATACTATATGAATATTTGAAAATAAGGTTACTTTATAAATATATAAACTAGATTCTCACCTTTAAAACAGAATTACTAAGTCACTCTTTATAAATTATTACTACGGTGAAAGATTTGAATAAATATTTACTTTAGAATTTAAACAATTAGAAATAATAAATTTCCAAGAACATACTTTATAAAACAACATTAAAATCTTTATTTTATTTCAAAATCTTACTTTGAAAACGTACTTGGCTATCCAGAGAAATATACTTCTCTTCACATTCTTTAAAAATAAATTCCTATTTATTTTTAAACAATTTTTCTCTCATACCATTAATAAATTCCCACCTTGAATTTATTCTTCCAAATATCCAATTTCAAACTCTTAAATCAATTTCCAGATTGATTTCCAATTTACTTCTTTTATTCCAAAATCCTTTAATTTCAGATCTCATTCCTTACTTATGATTTAAAATACTTTTAACTGGAAAATTCAAGTTTTTGGTTCCTCAAATTGCTTCTAAATCCTTTTAAATAAATTTAAACTTTGAAATTTAAAATAATTCTTTATTCTTTTAATTGATATCACTTAGGTTTACTATTTTTTAATTTCTGCTTATTCAAATCCTTTATCCTCCATACTCCACATTATTTATTAGTGCTTTAATTTCATTTCCATCCCTTTCCAATTCTTTCTTAATTTGTTTAAATTCACTATTATTGTTTCACTTACAAATTCTCTTCATTTTATTTCCAAAATTCAATTCTATATATCTTGATAACTTAGTGCACCGGAATGTATTCGGGTAAACCATAACAGCCAATATTCCAATGTAATTCATCACATGATATCAAATAATTACACAGAGAATATTAAATAATGTAAATTAAATGTTGAGGGGTCCAGTTGGATCCCTCCAACTTGTTTTCCCTGCATCCACAGACATTAGCAACACATAATATGCCAATTCAGATTATACTATACTATATCACATCAATCAATTCAACCATACAATCAATTATTTAAATTTAATCATTTAAATTTAAATTAAACCGAGTGAGATTAACTCACCTTTGACTTTTAATTTGCAATCCAAGTCCATTTCGATCATTATCTCCCAATTTTAACCTTGAATAAACATTGGATGATTTTTATTAACATTCGAATAAATCGGCCATAAAATTTTCGTATATGAATTTAATTATCCAATGCTTTTATCCCAGACTAGTAATTTAATTTTAAGCTGATTTCCTTTTTATAAAATATTTTTAGTACCTAAAAGAATTTATAAGTTAATATCTTCATCATATATTACTAACAATAAACTAGTTAGTGAAGACATGTGTATGTATGTATATAAAATTATAAGTTAGACCAGACATGTTTACCTTTACGGTGTTATAAATTTTCTTTACTGTATTTGTAAACATTAATCACTTAATTAAATTAAAAACAACCTGATACCTTAAACGCGAACAGGAGTTCACCAACGCCGAGCTTCTGTTCGTATTCCAAAACGTGCTTGGCCAAGCTCACTGCACTGCAAAACCCTAGCCTCGCGCCATCATCACCACGTCGCCGTTGAAGTCACACATGAGGTGCTCAGGTCTTCTCAAACTCGCGATGCCTCCACGCAAATCGAAGTGCCGCCCCCATCGATCCCTCATTGCACGCGAAACCCTAACTACTACCATCCGCGATCATGATTCAACCCCGAGTTCGAGCATCCAATTCGCCGTGATTTGAAGAGGAGGAGAGGGACTCGCATTTGAAAAGGAAGAAAGGGGTTTCGAATAGAAGGGGGTGTCTGCCATTTTCGTTTCCTTCTTCTTCTTTTATAAATGTTCGGCTGTTGATGAAAAAAAAGAAATCCAAAAAAAAGTTGGAAGTGGTTGAGATGGAAGAAGCGTACAAAGGAAGCCTATAGAGAATTACAGCTGGAGATAATTATTACTATATATATATTTTATCTCAATTCAATTCGTATCAATATCAATGTGTTTATATATCGTATGCTCACACAACAACCTCAATCACAATGAAATTTGAAACCCGATAATAATTCAATATTACGCACCTAATGGAACTGGTTTCATTGAATTCCGAGACTGTGCCTCGGAAAACTAGTTTTAGATTCAATTTAAACGATTTAAATTTCAAAACTGAACAAACAACTTTCAAATTCAATTTTAAAACTTTTACTATCTTCACTATAAATTTTATAAGCCTTCAAATTATTTTTAAACAGACTTAAAATCTCAGATTTCATATTTTATCCCACTTCAAATTATTTAATTCAATAATTTAACTATCAAATAAATTGTAATATTTGAATTCAAGTTAAAATTAAACCTTTAAATATTTAAAATCAATTAAATATTCCAATTTCAAATGCTCAAAAATTCCGGGTCGTCACAAACAGTTTCCTTGACTTCACAATTTTACTCACTTTACATTAAATCTCAATGCATAACTTTCAACTCATTTTCAGTTTCAATAAACTATTTCAATTTCAATATATTTCAAACTTTGAGCCTTAAACAATTTCAAAACTAATGTTGATAATTACGATTCAAAAATTCAATGTTCTATTATTTAGTTTTGAAATATTTGCATAATAAATCCATTATCATTTAAATAAAACTCAAATTACAAGTAACTAAATATTTCCTTCAATTTATTTATACTTGAAATATTCGTTTAATTCAACTTGAACAAAATTGAGTTATAAAAACCTTACCTTTTAAATTTTCAAGTTTAATAAATTTTACATCAACTTATGGAGTTTAATTCTTAAATAAGCTCAATTTCAAATAAATTTCCAATTTACCTTCCAATCTTAATTTATTTAAATCATTATAACCTCTATATTAAAGTATAATTTAAATACTTAACCATATTTTATTTTAATAAAATCAAACTCCATTATTAAACTTATTATTATTAAAAAAATTATACATAGCTTAAATACATGAATTTAACTATATATAAATATTTTTTTTTATATAATATCAAAAAAAAATCAATATTTATTAAACCGTATAATTCTATCCAAAACCATGGAAATCATTTTCAAAATATTTATATATATAGACCGACGGTGTCTGTATATAAATTTTCTATCATATGGTCAAGTGATATGGATATTTATCATTTCAATCAGTAATTTAAAATAAAAATACGGTTATATATCATTTCAAACCACAATCCCGAATGAAACAAAATGCCTAACAACTTGCAGTTTATAACAATATAAATACAACATCCATTCATCAAATATCAATCATCAACCATTTAACACAATCATCATCCAATTCAATCAATATATAATCAGAAAATAAATAACAGGCATTTACTGGCAGTTTATATTCAATAATAAATTAAATAACTATTTAACTGGCAATTTATATGCAATGATAACTTAAATAACCATTTAATTCAATAAATTCAATTTAACTGAGATGATGAATAAAAATATGCCAAACAGTCATAAATAAATTTCAAATCTCATCAAAAGTTAATTTAACATACATAAAAAAATTTAGAAGTTGTGAGTGGGTTAAAACACTCACCTTTCGAATTTAAATTGAATTTAAATTCAATTTAAATCCAAAATTTGAACAGTTTAAGAATTCATCCAAACCAGCACCAAAATGTCCGGAATTGCAATATGAACCTAGCGGAGAAAATCGCGTGCAAATCGGACATCGTACATAGAAGTTATACGTATAAGAAGATTTGAAATGAAAATAAAATAAAATAAAATAAAATAAAATACCTAAACTACCACGTCACTCCCTATAGGAACCTTAGCCGCATCAGTAAAACACACGTGAACAAAAGAGCCACCCATCGTATGTTCGTCGCCGACAGCCACCCACGTACGCCGCCCCAAAACTATGCTCTAGGTCGAATTTTTGCAAGCAATCCAACCATTGAATCGATGAGCTACCTATGCCGATGCGCTCCGCTCGAGAATCTCTTCGACCAAGTAACCTTGATTCGTCGATCAGGCAAAGATGATTTCGACGCAATGGATGGCCGAAAATAGATCATCAATTTCTGAGCAAATCGAGCTTCAAATCGGGAAACAAATTACGGATTTGGCTTGCGCTCGTCGAGAACTTCAAATCCATATATAATTTGATATTGTTTGGAGAGTTTGAATTTTTGACTTTGAATTTGAATTGCAATTTGGATCTAGAATTTGATTGTCTGCAATTGAAATGAGAAAGAGGAGCAATTGGAATTGCACGTATAAAAAAATGAATATAAAAGATAGGCTAGGGTTTATAACAAGGTGTATATGGGCATGCTAAAATTAGAATGGAAGCGTTGAACGATAAAATGGCCCGAAAAAGCCCGTTTCGACTCCGGAACGAAAGTGGGTCAACCCATATATCGAAATAGATGTTTTTAAATATTTTAAACGCAATGGAGCAGGTTTCAAGTCCTAGTTCTGTTGTATGAAGAAGTTATTGTAGAATCAAGTTATTTCAAATTGATTTCAATTGATTTTAATTTCATTGATTTCAATTGATTTCAATTTCATTGATTTCAAGGCGTTTCGAGTCCGTACGATCAGACGACAAGTCCGATCACTACGAAACTTGAAATCTTATAATAATTCACCATTACGGATACGATGAAACCGGTTTCGTCGAAATCCGAGTCAGTGGCCAAAATGGCTATTTTCCAATTAATTAGTTAAATAATTAATTAATTTTTTTTTTTTTTTTTTTTTTTTTTGAAAATTGGTGAATTTTATTGATTCATCAAAGCTCAGAACAAATATACATGTTTCGTGTATTACATAGAAAGTAAAACAAAACACGTGCTAAGTTTATTTATAAAGAACATTCCACCAATCAACGCAAAAACAACAAATGCCCCTTTCTAAAATCTGAAGCATAGGTTCATGGCGGATCCACTTTCCATTCTCGGAGGATTTTGTTTTCCAAATCAGTCACATGAGTAAATAATTTTCCTTTAATTCTTCTTACAAGTATCTTGACATCTTGCTCTATTGCAATTTGAATTTGTTTATGATCCTTTGCAGTGCTCTTGAAGATTCTCCGGTTCCTCTCCTTCCAGAGGTGATAAACAGTTGTAGTGAGGCTGATGGTCTGCAATTGGGTCAACAGGTCTCCTTTCTTGCTGTGGCTCAGGTATAGCAGTTCGTCTTCAAGTGTAGAAATCGCATGCATGTCTCGATTTTTGCTTTTAACATGGCTTAGTACACGAGTGGAGTATTCACATTCAAAAAATAGATGATTGTGTGATTCTGGAGTGTAGTTACATAGTTTACATGTTAGATTAACCTCCATACCCCATCTTGCTAATCTGTCAGCTGTGGGAAGTCTTAAATTAATTGCTTTAAACGTTGTGAAAGCCATCTTTGGGTTGTTAGATCTGGACCAGATAGGGGCTGCCCAATATTTGTTAGTATGTTTAGTTCGAATTGCTTCCCATGTACTGTTGGTGGTAAAAATGCCGTCTTTTGTATAATTCCAAGTCCAAGTATCATTAGGTTCAGATGAGTAGATAGGGATGTACTTGACATCTTCAGCTATGGCATGTAATCCTTTTTGTTCTGGTATCCAAGTGCCCTGATAAATGATTGATGCAACTAGGTCATCATATTCCCCAATACATGAAATCATACCCCAGCCATATTTGTTAGCAAATGATTTTCCATTTATCCATGGGTCCCTCCAAAGATAAGTATCCCTTCCATTAGCAATTCTCTTTGATATGCATGTTTTCAGAACTTCCCTGCTTCTTAAAATACATTTCCAAACCCCAGAAGAGTTAATATCCTCATGCATTGTCCAGAAACTTCCTTTTATATATCTATTTCTCATCCACCTGGCCCAAAGAGTATTTGATGTTAGAATATTCCATCCATGTTTGATTTGGTAAGTCTTTCTAAGGTCTTTCAGGTTGATAAGACCAACACCTCCTTCAGCTTTAGGCCTAGAAAGAATATCATAACTAACTTTATGTAATCCCCCCCTCCAGATGAAGTTTGCACATGCTGATTTAATCTTCTCAATTGAACTATCAGGAATGTGAAATGTTTGAAGCCAAAATCTAACTTTAGCAGTGATAACTGTGTGTACCAATTCAATTCTGCCAGCAAAAGAAAGTAATTTAGAGCTCCAACCATTGAGTTTGTCTCTGATTTTACCAACTAGTTCACCACATTCACGATCAGTAATTACATTAGTTGATAAAGGAACTCCAAGATACTTGACAGGAAGTTGTCCTTCCTTAATTTGCAAAATTTCCAGGATCTGATTTTTGGATGTACAGTATTTGCTAAAGTAGCATTTGGACTTATTAGTATTTAGTTCAAGTCCCACACATAACTGTAATTGATCAAATATGTGTAGTAAACCCTGAGCTGCAGAAGAGGAAGCTCTAATAGCAATTATCAAATCATCAGCATATAAAAGATGATTGACATTAGGGTTATGTTTAAACAGAGGCTGAATCAAAGAATTGTGACAAGCTATTTCCATTTGTAGTGTAAAGAATTCCATGGCAACTGCAAATAAGTAGGGGGAGAGGGGATCACCTTGTCTCAAACCCCTGTTGCTAGTTATATATCCTTTGGGGATACCATTAATAATTATTGAATATGTGGGGGTAGATATGCATTCTTCAATGAGATTGATCAAAGAAGTAGGAAAATTCATACAGTGTAGTACATGTATAATGAATTGTCTATTAATTTTATCATATGCTTTTTGTAGATCAATCTTTAGACACATTTTGTCAGCTCCAGGTTTGTTGAAATTTCTAATTAGTTCATGAGCTAGTAAAGAATTTTCAGAAATGTGTCTTCCTTTTATAAAAGCAGATTGACATTCAGAAATTAGATCAGGGAGGACTTTTGTAAGTCTGTTGCATATTACCTTGCTGAGGATCTTATATAGCACATTACAGCATGCAATAGGTCTAAATTCTTCAATCATAGTAGGGCTTTCTACCTTTGGGATAAGAGTGATAAATGTGTGATTTAATTCATGAAGAATTTTGCCAGTGTTGAAAGATTCCTGAATAGCTTCTAATAATTGATTTTTCAGATGTTGCCAGTGCAATTGATAGAACTTGGAATTCCAACCATCAGGTCCTGGGGAGGAGTCTATGTGAATGGAGAAGACAGCAGCCCTTACTTCTTCCTCAGTAACAGTCTCTTGCAACATTTGCCTTCCCACATCAGATATTATAGCCCTGCAATTAATAGGAGGTAAAGTTATCTTAATCTCACTATTATATAAATTTGTGAAATAAGATATGGCTCCCTGTTCAAATTGGGATATATTAGTTGCTATATCCCCCTGGTCATTTATAGAGTTAATAAGAGCATTGCAGTTCCTCCTATAAGACATCTTAGCATAGAAAAATTTGGTACATTCATCTCCTTGAGTGAGCCATTTCTCCTTTGCCATTTGTTTAGCTTGTATAGCTTGTAAATGCAATGCCTCTTTAAGTTTCTGTTGTGTAGAAAAATAATTTGAGATTCTATCATCATCAAGAGGGTCCGTATCAAGAAGGGTCTGCATCTGTTCACATTTTTGTTGTAAATGACTTATAGTATCCTTTGTTTTATTCCTTTCTCTATTCCATTTCTTCAATCTCTTTTTTAACTCTCTTAGCATCATGACCATGGAAAACCAGCAATTTCCATCAGTTTTAGTAATGTTATTGAAGTCTACAACATCAGCATATCCTTCAATTTGGTGCCAGTGGTTTCCATATCTAAAAGGTTTTCCTTTCAATGAGTTAGCTTGTTGATTAAATTGAATATGTAATGGGGAATGATCACTTGTTGAGCTAGGAAGAACTGATATTTTCAAATTTGGGATGCTTGTTAGAATTTTGTCATTTATAAGAACTCTATCAAGTCTGCAGGCAATTTTTTTAACTTCTCCACTAAACCAAGTAAATTTCAGGCCAGAGTGGATAGCTTCAGAGAGGCCAGCTGCTACAACACACTTGTTGAACTCCTCTGTTTGGGATAGTCTAAGGGTACTTCCACCTCTTTTCTCATTAGTTTTAAGAACTGCATTAAAATCCCCCATTACCATCCAATTATTATTAATTTGCTTTGATGTTTGAACTAAATAAGACCATAATTGTCTGCGAAGAGAAGCCCAGTTATGGGCATAAACAAATGTGCATATGAAATTCAAACCACCTACATTATTACAAGTAACAGTAATATGTTGTTCAGATTTATCTTTGATAGATAGGTTCCATATGGATTTGTGCCAAGTGATCAGTATACGACCTTTAGACGATGCTGAATTATTGTCTATCCATTCCCAATCTTTACCAAACATGTTAGCAAATATCTGAATACTACTATCCCCCATCTTATTCTCAAGAAAAGCAATTATGGTAGGATTAACTTTATTTCTTAAATTAAAGAGGTCTAATCTTCTAGTTTCACCATTTAGACCCCTTACATTCCAACATATAATAGACATTAAGAATGTCTGGATTGGCTCCTTGTTACACGAGCCAAAGTGTTCCTATTTTTCTTTTTTTCTTTGTTTTTGTCATTGAATTGTTCCACATATTTTGGATTTTCTTTAGTATATTGGTCAGAAAAATAAACCTCCTCTTCTGAGTTTATGGATTCCACATCCAATTCAATTCCCATCTGATTAATTTCCTGTATATTATTAGGTGTATCATCATGTTGTACAACAGCAACAGTTGCAGGAGATTTATTATGATGTGCCTCAGCATTTGCCAGATACTTATTATGTTGACAAGCAGTTGCAGACCTTGTTGGGGACATTGCAATTGAAAGTTCTAACTCCGCAGTTGCTGAGCGTCCAGGGGAATGAATTTCAACAGGAGTTTCAACCATGCAGGGATTACCTTGATCAGCTTTATTCTGAAGAGAATGTTCACTCAGTGGAGACTCATTTATTTGAACAAGATTTTGCAGTGGTGGATTCTTATTCTGCTCTGTTAAACAATGCTGCCCTTCCAGATTGGACTGCCTCTCCTCAGGTGTGGGACTTCCAGTATTAAAGCCAGCTTCATAATTAGTCTGTTGTAAATCTTTGTAGTTATTATGGTCTAGGCTATTTTTTGGCACTGAGCTACTAGGGTGCTCAGGCAGTTTAGAAGTTTGTTCAGTCAGTGTATTAGTAGAAGCAGTATGGTTTGGTGCTGAAACTTTGGGGATCCACTTTTGAGTAGTTGTATTTGGGCATTGTAAGTCACTATGTCCGAAACAACTGCATTGCTTACATCTCGGTGGAATAAACTCATATTCCACCTCTTGTTCATAAATTCTTCCTTTATTATCTTTTGCTCTGATTATTTTGGGAAAAGTAGCATCAGCTGTCACTTCTATTAACACTCTTGCAAATTTAAGCCTTTTAACATTTCTGGTGAAATCATCAATGTCCAAAGGTTTACCAATAAGACTAGCAAGTTTACTAATGCCCCTAGCATTCCACAGAGATAGGTGTAGATTATTTAACCTTACCCAAATAGGATACGAGTCTAACATATCTCTTTCAAATTGGAAATTAGCATCCCATTTTTTCATAAAAATAAGTCTACTATCCATAAACCAGGGACCCCCATTTAATACTTTATCAAAATCAGCATGATTTTCAAACTTTACTAAGAAAAAACCATTATCTCTAGAGAAAATTTCCCATGAGCCTTCAGGTTTCCAGATCCTTTTAATATACGCATTAAAATGCACATAGTATGGTCGTTTACCCGTAAGATAAATGAATATTGAGTTATTCCACATCTCATTGGATAACTTGTAATCCAAGTCATCTATAATAGCAAAATCACCTGTATCGTCCTTAGCTGGTTGGTGGAAGATAACATCTTCTTTGATAGAGACGTGTTTATCAAATAAATCCGACCATGATCTAACACCCTGTGATTTATTGAATTTAAAAGATGTAGTTGTTTTAGGGTTTGACCATGGATTAGAGGGGGTATCTAGTTTCTGCTTTCCACGACGGCGGACCTCCTGCCAGCCCTCCCGATCTTCATCATCGGTGACAGCTGGATTGGTGGCAGCGGCAATTGAAGAAGTGGCGGCGGCGGAAGAATCGGCTGCTGCAGTTGCTGAGGCCATTTTTAAAACAGTTTTCTAACTATTGAATAATCAATTTGAAATAATTAATTAATTAAATCACCTTTCAATTTAAATTCTAAAATTCATAAATTTTACCATCTTGTATTATTTTAGAAATTTAAAATCCTTTATAAGAAATTTCCATGTCAATTTAAGTTAATCAATTTACCAATTATAGTATTAAATTCCAATTCCAATATATTCGTAAATCATTGATTGAAATTCCAATGAAATATATTTATTTGATTTATAGATTTTTTTATTGAATCAATTATCATTTTCTAGGAAGAATTATTATCGGCTTACTTTTATTACATTAATAATTCATGTTTCCTCCTAGTTTCAATTAATATAGAATTTAGTTCAAGTTAATTACCATTAAATTCATTTATTATTGATTACATTCCAATTAAACAAAAATTTATTCCAAAAATTGATTTGATTTGATCGCCGTCTTTACTAGGTCCTTTATTACTTAATTTGCCTAGTTACACTAATATACACCTATTTACATCTTACATTTGTATAAATATTACCTTAATATATTCAAACCCCTAACTCCTTTGTATTGACTATCATATTTCCAATTATTATATTTTTTGCCAAATACATTAATTACAATTAATATTCTCAATAAATTTATTTACTTGGTCTCATGCTTTCTATTACACCAATTACTACCTTATAAATAAATTTACATTTCTAATTTAATTTACATTCATACTTTCCGTTATTATATTAATTATCATTAAAGTACATTTAATTATCTTTATTTGTAATTTGTGAATTAACTGGTAACAAACATTTGTCACCATTATACCCTTTATAATACTTGTATGTTCATTCTTCCCAACCAATTACCATCTATTATATTATTTCACACATTAATTCAATAATTACATTTGCTTTCTCATATTTCACTTATAAGCAAGTCATAACATTTAAATTATTTTTATTCAATTAGAATTTCATTCAAGTTCATTAATTATTAACTTAAATTAACCTTGTTACGTTTCCTCCTAGTTAATTTTCATTATTACATTATTACAACATTTATTAATAATTCACTAATTTTTATTTTCTTCAATATTAAATTTCAAAAATATCATTAAATTAAAAAAATTAATTATTGAAAATGTACGGGTCGTTACACTCTCCCCCACTCAAAACTTTTCGTCCCCGAAAAGGAAAAAGAAGGGAAAAGGAGAATTAAGAAATCAATATATCTTACAAAATATATTAAATTTATAAACAAATAAATTTACAAAATTAATTAATTTAAATAAAATATACCAATTTATAACCATTAAATCTTTTTATACTTAAATTAATAAAGTTTGGAAAACATTTTCAAAAACTTTCTAAGTCCAAAATTTACGGAAAATTTCGGTAGAGTCTCCTTTGTATGGAGTGGCTCGGGAGAAAATATAATGTCTAATATAACAAAATATCACATATAATTTCCAAAATAATATATCCCAACACAGGAAAACAATATAATAACACTATGAACCATAATCCGAGAACGTACCTATTTGTTGGGAAAACAACGCTTATTTTATGAAACCAAAAGCAGTAGCAATTGCTTCCATAACCTGTATTTCACTTATATAATCCAAAAAGGTTAATAATTATATAAAATGAAATATTTAAAGTGGTTTCAACTATAAACAAACAAATCAATACAAACATCAATCACTTGCAACAAGAAAACAACCATCACATAAAATCAACACAAATCAATCATTCACTCATATCAACCAACAAATAGTTGTTCGGGTTCAAATTTTAAATTGCACATAGTGCACCATTTACTCAACAATCTTAGATGAAGCTAAATAGATTATTCATTCATCTAAACAATTAAAAGTATCTTTTACCCAAACAACTCATAAACCAAAACAAACAACAATATCACACAATAAATTTAATTCATTCTTATTAATTTCATTTCCCAACATTTATTGTTTCATTCCATTTTCATTCATATAATGATTTATCCTTTCATTTGCATTTTATTCCTTACAATTCAATTTACTTACATTCATCTATTTATAGTATTCATGTTTAATTCGATTTCTTAGCATATCAATTTACTTACTTAAGTTTATAACCATTTATTTATAATGCTTTCATTTCTATTCTAATTTATTGTCGGAACCTTTCATTTATAACTTAAGTTTACAACAATTTTAACATCAAATTCTTATTTATAAAAGAATTTCATTAAATATTTTCATTACCTCAAGTTTATAACTTGTATAATATCCATTACATTTTCTTATAAGCATTAGAACTTTTAATATTTAGTAAGTTATATATATATATATATATATATATATATATGCTTTTAAGAATGTAATTGAAAGTTACCCAAGTTTATTTTACTTCTTTTAATTAATTTAATGTTCAACACTAATAGCCTTTGTTTCATAGGTTACAATTTCAAATTTTTTTAATCCCATTTATAACTTAGCATTAAATCTCTTATTTCATTTAGAGGTTCTAGTTATTAATTACTTGCCTTCCATTTCACTACAATAATTGAAGTTACTAATAAACGGAAACTTAAGAACTAAATACCGGGTTTAATTTCAAATTGTTTTAAAATAATAGATAAATGTATATACTTACAACTTATATATCCAATTAGATTTAAAACAATTTGAAATTTATATTTTTTTTATCAAAATAAATCTGTAGTAAAACTACTACAGTGGCCTTCCCACTTCGAAACTCAAAAATGAATGTCAATGATGCGTGCACTCATCACTGAAATTAGTTTCCAGCGATAGAGAGGGGAGTACAGAATTCATTTCTTTTCAAATTTTCTTTAAAACAATTCTTTCAAATTATATTGAAATATTTATATCAGAAAATACTTCTAAATAATATTATTATTAATATATTCCAAAATCATTTGAAGGAAATTTTTAAATACCCCAGAACTTGAGTTCTATAATTTCCAATTCTCATTTTATTTTACTTTCAAATTTAATTTCAACCAATATCTATAAATTTAACTACCTAACAACCAATATATTACAACTAAATATAATCTTTACAAAATGTTTATTTTATATATAGAAAATATAATAGGCAAAACTATTTCATTTACCTATATTCAAAACAAATATTTTGTCGATCTGGCCTATTAAGTGTTTAGAAATCCCTATTGATGCCATAACGTCCCATGCGCCAACCAGAATTTATAAATACAAAACGGAACGAATTAATACAATATCAAAACCTTTTTATAACACTAACAAATACACTCTCTCATATATATACACTCAGTGACTCATCTTAGGGTATTGCTACCCTATTAATAAGGAGTCAGACCCCACAAAGCTAAGGTTTATCGCTAAACCAAAGCTCTGATAGCGGATGTAACATCCCGCCTGCTTATACGCTTTAAATCGACGATAAACAACATATGTCAGACTTAAACCATACAGAAGGGCGGATTGTTATGGGGAAAATAAGAAAAGCAGAGGAAAAAAACAAAATAGAATCTTGTAGCTGAACGATAAAATATAATAATCAAATAGACAGTTCATGAAGTTGTTTTACAAAATATTTGATTATACTTATACAATACATATCAGAGTTACACATACCAGAGAATAATCAATAACAATGCAGTGGAACAATGTGATGCAGTGGAATATAATAAATAGTAGTAATACAAATCTTCATCATCGTCTTTTAGAGATAAAATCTTCGAATCCTGAAATGCTCAAACTGACCCGTGTGGATTGAAAAGACAAAATTCTCGAGTCAGAACTAAAAGATCTTATGTAAGTTAAATCAACGGTAAATAATATGAGTGGAACGACGTCAGAGATGTTTTTGGGATTTGACATCTCCTATCCAGTGTCTAACGTGAGTGCATTAACTTAAGAGATGCTCGGGGTTCACATCTCCTAAGGATCCGTTAAACTATTTACTATGTAGCAATATTTCGCTATTATAATAATGTCTATAGTAAAATAAACTTACTTTTAAATAGCATTAAAGCTTTATATTTTCCACCTTAACACGTAATAGTCCCAGTAGTCCATCCGGTATCATGGTTCCTCTTGATTGGGAAGCCACCAAAGGATACCACACAGGCTACGGGAGAAAACCAAACTCGTACAAGGCACGCTATGGTAGGTGACACGACAAAACTAGGCAATGCCAGGGTAGATATACCAATTACGCTTCCGGGCCGGTGGTAACGTATAACCGCAGCTACCGCCCACCTCAGGCCACACCCCAAATCAAAAAAAATCAAAAGTGGCCACCGAATTAATCCAAAAGTCAAAGTATAATATCGAAGGGATGTGTCCGATCAAAGATGCTACCTCATTAGCCCGTCAATCGCTCATGTTTTAGCCACCTTATGCCCACTCAAGGGAGTCAGGTCCACGTATTTACCTCAAGGGAAATGTCGCCGCCGTCCTACTTCATTCTGGAATCTCCATCTCGTACACGGTTGTTAAAGTGGTTTTCGGAGTTGGCAGAGAGTATGACAACTTCCGATCCTGGTCTCCTCAACAACCAAATGTTATTATAACACCGCGATCATTTCAAAATAATTATACTTCAAAAACAAAATATACTATCCATTTTAAAACCATGTAAATACAATATCATTTCTCTTTCAAAAACCAAATATATATGATATCATTTTTATAAAACCCAAATCAATATAATTTCATTTTTATTCCGAATATATCCTTTCCAAAATCATAACACTTTTAAAATTTTACTATTTCGAAACCAAACGCTTGAACTATAACCTTTCAAAACATAAAACTTCAAATTTCATAGCTTCTAAACCGTAACTTCCAAAACTTAAATGGATTGGATATTCAAACAATATACAAAATAAAATAGTTTGAATTTAAAATCACTTTATAAAGTAAAATAGTTTCCTCGACTTTATAATTTTATTCACTTTATATTAAATCTCAATTCATAACTTTCAACTCACTATCAGTTTCAATAAACCATTTCAATTTCAATATATTTCAAACTTTGAGTATTAAACAATTTCAAAGCTAAGGTTGATAATTATGATTCAACAATTCAATGTTTTATTATTTAGTTTTGAAATATTTACATAATAAATCCATTATCATTTAAATAAAACTCAAATTACAAATAACTAAATATTTCCTTCAATTTATTTATACTTGAAATATTCGTTTAATTCAATATAAACAAAATCCAGTTATAAAAATCTTACCTTTTAAATTTTCAAGTTTAATAAATTTTACATCAGTTTATGGAGTTTAATTCTGAAATAAGCTCAATTTCAAATAAATTTTCAATTTACCTTCCAATCTTAATTTATTTAAATCATTATAACCTCTATGTTAAAGTATGATTTAAATACTTAACCATATTTTATTTTAATAAAATTAAACTCTATTTATTAAACAAATTTATACATAGTTTAAATACATGAATTTATATATATATAATATATTTTTTATATAATATCAAAAAAATCAATATCTATTAAACAGTAAAATTCAATCCAAAACCATAGAAATCATTTTCAAAATATTTATATATATAGACCTACGGTGTCTGTATATAAATTTTCTATCCTATGGTTAAGTGATACGGATATTTATCATTTCAATCCGTAATTTAAAATAAAAATACGGTTATCATTTCAAACCACAATCCCGAATGAAATAAAATGCATAACAACATGCAGTTTAACAATATAAAATACAACATCCATTCATCAATTATCAATCATCAACCATTTATCACAATCATCATCCAATTCAATCAACATATAATCAGAAAATAAATAACAAGCATTTACTAGCAGTTTATGTTCAATAATAAATTAAATAACTATTTAATTGGCAGTTTATATGCAATAATAACATAGATAACTATTTAATTCAATACAACAATTTAACTAAGATGATGAATAAAAATTTTCCACACAGTCATAAATAAATTTCTAATCTCATCAAAAGTTAATTTAACACACATAATAAATTTTAGAAGTTGTGAGTGGGTTAAAACACTCACCTTTCGAATTTAAATTGAATTTATATTCAATTTAAAACCAAAATTTGAACAATCTCAGACTTCACCAAACTAGCGCCAAAATGTCCGGAATTTCAATACGAACCTAGCGGAGAAAACCGCGTGTAAATTGGACATCGTACGTAGAAGTTATACGCATAAGAAGATTTCAAACGAAAATAAAATAAAATAAAATAAAATAAAGTAATATACCTAAACTACCACATCACTCCCTGTAGGAACCCTAGCCGCATCAGTAAAACGCACGCGAACAAAAGAGCCACCCATCGCACTTTCGTCGCCGACAGCCACACACGTGCGCCGATGTCGACCATATGCTGCTTCCAAGACTCGCCGCCTCCAACCCCCATCGACTTGACCGTGAGCGAGCTACCAAAATCACAGCCGCCGCCGCCCTAAAATTATGCCATAAGTCGAATTTTTGTAATCAATCCAACCGTTGAATCGACGAGCTACTTATACCGATGCACTCCGCTCGAGAATCTCTTCGACCTAGTAACCTTGATTCGTCGATCAGGCAAAGAAGATATCGACGCAATGGATGGTCGAAAATAGATCATCAATTTCTGAGCAAACCGAGCTTCAAATCGAAAAACGAATTATGGATTGGCTTGCGATCGTCGAGAGCTTCAAATCCATATATTATTCGATATTGTTTGGAGAGTTTGAATTTTTGACTTTGAATTTGAATTGCAATTGGATCTAGAATTTGATTGTCTGCCATTGAAATGAGGAAGAGAAGTAATTGGAATTGCACGTATAGAAAAATGAATATAAGATATAGGCTAGGGTTTATAACAAGGTATATATATAGGCAAGCTGGAATTAGAATGGGCCGGATCGATTGGATATAGGAGTTGAACAATAAAATGGCCTGAAAAAGCCCGTTTCGACTCCGGAACGAAATTGGATCAACCCATATATCAAAATAGATGTTTTAAATATTTTAAATGCAATGGAGCAAGTTTCAAGTGTTAATTCCATCGTATGAAGAATTTATGCTAGAATCAAATTATTTCAAATTGATTTCAATTTCATTGATTTCAAGGCGTTTCGAGTCCGTACGATCAGACGACAAGTCCGATCGCTATGAAACTTGAAATCCTACAATAATTCACTATTATGAATCTGATGAAAGTAGTTTTGTCAAAATCTGAGTCAGTGGCCAAAATAGCTATTTTCCAGTTAATTAAGTAAATAATTAATTAATTAATCAAATCACCTTTCAATTTAAATTCTAGAATTCATAAATTTTATCATCTTATATTAATTTAGAAATTTAAAATCCTTTATAAAAAATTTCCATATCAATTTAAGTTAATCAATTTACCAATTATACCATTAAATTCCAATTCCAATATATTCATAAATCATTAATTGAAATTCCAATGAAATCTATTTATTTGATTTATAGATTTTGTTATTGAATCAATTATCATTTTCTGGGAAGAATTATTATTGGCTTACTTTTATTACATTAATAATTCCCATTTCCTCCTTGTTTCAATTAATATAGAATTTAATTCCAGATATTATATTAAATTCATTTATTATTGATTACATTCCAATTAAGTAAAAATTTATTTCAAAAATTGATTTGATTTAATTGCCATCTTTATTAGGTCCATTATTACTTAATTTACCTAATTACACTAATATACGTCTATTTACGTCTTGCAATTGTATAAATATTACCTTAATATATTCAAATCCCTAACTCCTTTGTATTGACTACCCTATTTCCAATTATTATATTTTTGCCGAATATATGCATTAATTACATTTAATATTCTCAATAAATTTATTTACTTGGTCACATGCTTTCAATTAAACCAATTACTACCTTATAAATAAATTTACGTTTCTATTTTAATTTACATTCACACTTTCCATTATTATATTAATTATCATTAAAGTACATTTAATTATCTTTATTTGTAATTGGTGAATTAACTGGTAACAACCATTTGTCACCATTATACCCTTTATAATACTTGTATGTTCATTCTTCCCAACTAATTACCATCTATTATATTATTTCACACGTTAATTCAATAATTACATTTGCTTTCTCATATTCCACTTATAAGCAAGTCATAACATTTAAATTATTTTATTTAATTAGAATTTCATTCAAGTTCATTAATTATTAACTTAAATTAACCTTGTTAGATTTCCTCCTTGTTAATTTTCATTATTGCATTATTACAACCTTTATTAATAATGCACTAATTTTTATTTTCTTCAATATTAAATTACAAAAATCTCATTAAATTAACAATTTTAATTATTGAAAATTTACGTGTCGTTACAGATTTAGAGGCGAAGATAGTAGAGGGATGGAGGAGGAGTAAGCAGAATTCGATTAAGATGATTATATTAGGGCTGTAGAATTCGCGACCTGTAGCACCGTGTGCACCACCGGTCCACCAGTGTACACGAATTCTACACCCCGCAGAAGTTTATATATATATATATATATAATTTAAATAAGATAGTGAATTATATAAATAAGATATACTAAACAATATTACATGCTAATTATTTTTGAAGAACAATTTTAATAGATCATTATTACATAAAATGATTATTGTAAATAATAGTTTATACACACACACACATATCATATTTAGAACTAGATATTTAATTTTCTCGCTTATAATGAAAATAAATCCTAACAAAGTATATAATATAAATATTACAAATTTGAATTTATTTTGATAATTAAATATTATTTATTAGTAAGTACAATCTAATAATTCGATTGTGAAATAATTAATCGATTATGGAGTTTAATAATTTATTTGAAAATTATTCAATTGCTATAAATTATAAATGGCTATAAAAATGTTCTTTAATTATTTTAAAAGTAATATTATGAATTTATTAAAATATTACAAAGAATTTCGTATATTGATCTGAATATTTCTAAGAGATATTTTAAAGATTGCGTTGTAATGAAATTTTTTTTATTTACCAAATATTGTTAATGCTTTTCAAATAATATATATATTATTTTCTAAAAGTATTATTCCTTTTATAAATCATATGTATATATATAGTTACATTTTATATAACGAGAAATTTGAAATAAATGGAGTTGATGTACAGTCTAGTATGAGATTTTTGGTATTATTTCACTAGCTATTCATTGAACTTATTGCAAGAATATTATGGCGATTAGTTTATGAGCAGTTAATAAATGGATGAGTATGGTGGTTTGAGACACCGTTGTGGTATTTATTAGGTTATTCATTGTAAATAGATGAAACTCATGTGATGAGAATAGTG
Source organism: Allium cepa (assembly GCA_030765085.1). Taxonomy (NCBI): domain Eukaryota; kingdom Viridiplantae; phylum Streptophyta; class Magnoliopsida; order Asparagales; family Amaryllidaceae; genus Allium; species Allium cepa. The sequence continues at coordinate 52,611,578 of CM060935.1, read as the reverse complement.
ATGTTGAGATAGTACTTATGTAAGGTTTTGCTCACAGATGTGAGAAAGGTTGGTACCTATATTTATAGATACTATATGTTGTCTACAATGAGGTAGACCTACTATTAGCATGTATGATAGGGTAGGTGCCCTTAGCCCCCACGTCACTTAGGCCAGGAGTCAATTAACTATAGGGATAAAGCAAGTTTGTGACTGAGGCTTCACGCAGACGAGCAACCAATGGATATGTATAATGATGACCGTCGAGGTAACTAAAACTATAGTGTCAGGTTAGGTGACTCATATGTGTGACTCTAAAGCATGAACATGGCCATCAGTCTCCCACTATGTTCTATGCCGAGTGATAGATAAACATATACTATTTGTACACTTCATCTGGGTATAGACATACGTTAGGCGACCGATGTATTAAGATATTACTCTACTTGAGACCTCATGTTTGTTATACTGTCATTTCCCATCACCATTTATTTTGTGTTATATGTATGTGTGTGTATGAACATTGTTGTTGCATATGTATTTGTGATTGTCTTATGATTGATGGATGCGTGATATGGATTCATATATGTGTTGAATATTTAAAAAAGTGATTTATACTAACTCGAAATATTTATAGACATATTGATTATCATATTTTGTATATGTTTACTAACATCATTGACACATCATTACAGACATATTCTGACTCGTGTGTTATTATGTTTTCGGGTCAGTCTAAGGTATTCTAAGTGTAGGCACATGTTTGCTTCTTCGGATGTGAGAAAGTCTTGTAGGCTAGTAGTTACATTAGGATGATGCATTCCCTTAAGGCTTTTGTAGCCTAATTATATATATATATATATTGTGATGTGGTCTTATGATGTATATGTATGATAGGTTAGAGACTATCATTTTGTAAACCCATTGAACTATGTATATGCAATATATCATATTTACTCACTACATTTTGACTCTATGTATTCTATTATCTATTTAGTGTAATGTTGTTTTATCCTAGAAACACACATGTTTATTGCTTTATGCTGATACTAAGTACGTACAGATGAGTTAACTATCTAATTTTTAAATCATGTTCCATTGTTAGTCCAAAGGAATATTCATAAGTTCAATTCTAGTATTGCCTCATTCTCCATCTTACCAGACAGTATTACTTAATGAAACTTTTCTGTAGTACAGGTTAAGAGTTGGGGTGTTTTACAACTTTTTAGGAAGCTCCACCCTATAAGCTAACTTCTTTACTCTTTCCAAATTAGAAAAGTCCCTACAAACCTTCATGCCAATTTTCCCAAATACCAACCTTATAGCATGTCTTAATGGAAATACCTTCACATCGGTCAAACACTGCAAAATCAAACTTCCTTCGTCGCCTATCAACATATGAATTCTGCCTACCGTGCAAAATCTTCAACCTCCTGTGGATCAAATCCACCCCGTAGACTCTAGGATCATGTCTAACACAAAAATAACTTTATTTGTAGCATGCTACCAACAAGACGAAGATCTACATGGCCTTTCATACAATTCCTTGAATGGTGCTATTCCAGTACTTGCTCGATAGCTATTATTATATGCAAACTCTACTAACATAAAGTGATCTTCCTAAGATTCTCAAAAGTACAAAATTCACATCTGTAGCAAATATTCCAACACTTGATTCACCTACTCAGTCTGTCCATCTGCTTATGGATGATAGGTTGTATTCAAATTCATTTAAATATCTAAAGCCTCATAAAGACTCATCCAAAACTCACTAGTGATGAGTGGATCTCGGTCATTGATAATACTAGAAGGAACTTCACATAGTCGAACTGCATCCTTCACATATAGGTTTGCCAAAGATATGGTGTCCTTATACTTCGAAGTGGAATAAAAAAAGCATAATAGTCAGTAGATCGACAATGATCCAAACACTCTCATTTCCCCTTCTACTCCTAGGCAGTCTATTAATAAAATCTGTATAGATGCTCTCATGTTTCCACTACGGAATTTACAAAGGTTGTAATAACCCACTTGGCCTTTCCCACTTTTCCTTTTACCCTCGAACTTGTCACATACTTCTATACAACTCCACTGCATGTCTCTTCATGCTCAGCCAGTAGAATATCCTCTTCATATCTCAATACATTTGTCACCATCGATATGAATGGTCATCCTATGATGATGGGACTTGTTTAATACCAAGTCAATTGAATACTTAATAAGAGAAATACACATACTACCATCCCTAAGAAACCATCCTCTAGGATCGAGGGAATACTAATCTAAATGTCTCAAATGCTCACTTATGTTCAACCTCTTAAAATTACCTAATAACTTTGTATCTTACTTCCGAGTTGAACCGATACATATCATAAGTGAAGAGTGAACATCTAAAGCTACCAACAAACTCAATGAAAACTCTGATGAACATCAAAAATTAAATGTACAAATAAACTCCAAGTGCCTCTGCTACAAAAACAATGTGATGACCTGCATATTACATATCAAAAGATCGTAAAATATTTTTATTTTATTGATATGAGGTCATGTGACTCTAAGATTTTGGAAAGGGACTCTTATGGACATTTTTCACATCTATGATTTTTCCTAAAGCTCTATGTGACCATTTTGGCTCTGAAAATCTTGTTTGGGATAGAATTATTGATATGCGAAAGTAGGATCTCAATCCATTTCCATTGCTTTAGGATGATGGTATTCCATTTTGTAGAGTGGTCATAATAGAAAAATGGACTAGTCGTTTGAATGTTATGGCAGTTTTAAGTTTTGGCTGCCGCTGGCCAGTTTTAGCAGGTAATTATCTAAGCTCATGCTTAGTCCCTCTAACCCACTTCGAAATTTATTCTAATAAGAGGCTGTTGTAACTGACCTAAGTCATTTCCTTGTTCTAAAACAGATCTAAGCCTCCATTAACCCTAATTTCATCAAAAATCACATTTTCCTTACTAATCTTAGCCAAATCATTGATTAGGCAGGAGATTAACATATATAAGCTAAAGATTATCATTTCTATTGATTTGTTTCTTTCTTTATTGTCGTTTACTTTAGATCTAAGAAAGAAAATTGATATTTTAGATATTTGGTGAGTGGTTCTTGATCCCTCACTCATCTATACTTGTTTACATAGTTAATCATGTTAAAATGATTATTTTACATATTTTTGGATCTAAAATGGTTTCCTAACATTAACCACTTAGCCATACATGCTTATGACCAGAAATTAGAGATTTTGAAATGATTTTAGGAATGGGTTTTGTAAACTATTAAACTTATTTACTTGCTAAAATTTCCATCATTTATATGCGTAGGTTCATGTAAAACTTTGATATAGAAAAACTAGTTTGATTATCTTATCTTCATGTATTGATCATATGAATAGAAGTATATGCATGTTGTTTCATGATTGTATGTTGTGATTTGATGTTGTTTGTTAGTGCTTTGGATGTTAGGCAGATGGGTCGAGAGAATTGGACAAGTCAAAGGAAAACTTGGATGGAATTGGATGAAACAAGGTGGAAGAGATTTGGAGTATAGGAAAAGCCTACATGCTAATTTGCATCTCTAAATCCTTTAAGGATTAGACCGAATTAAGGAGCTTAATTCGACACTGAATCTAAGTGGCAGCTCCAATGATTCGATCGTTGGCATGGATGGATAGAGCTTTGCTTGATGAGTTGTTCCATAGGACGGTGAAGGAAATTGACTAACTATAAGAGTGGATGACGAACTAAGGACTTGATTGGCGATGAATCAAGGACATGATTTGGTGACAAGTCAAGAGATTCATTTGGTGACGAGTCAATAGCTTCATTTGGTGACAAGTCAAGAGCTTAAGTTGGTGATGAGATAAGGACTCGGGTTAATACGAGTTAAGGATTTGAGTTGATGATGATCTAAGGGCTTAAGCTGGCGATAAATTAGGGCCTGACGAATTAAGGGATAATTTGGCACTGAGTTTAGGAGGAAGGCCCGGTGGCAGCGGAACTTTTGAAGGTGAATATAGGGGTTCTAGAGATCATGCTGGAGGTGTTAGCTCATTTGCATAATGATTGATGGCGATGTAACAGCATGATGGAAGCAAGAGTCTTCGGCTGATAACTCGACGTTGAATAGAGTCAGATTCTGGAGATGATGTCTCGATGACGAAAGGAGTCATGAAAATAGGGAATGTAGAATGGTTCCTCAAGAAAAATGGCTCGATGAAGAAAGGAATCATAGAATGGGGAATGCAGAGTGGTTCCTCAAGAACAATGGTTTGTCGAAGAAAGGACTCGTTGCTTGGAGGGATGTAGAATGGTTCCTCTAAGATAATGGAAGCTAGTTAGAGCATAAGAAAGGACTCGGATGCATGTACTAAGGGATTGTTGATACTTAGAGTTTTTATGTTGGACTCAAAGAATGGGTATCATGAGGATGCTCTTGGATAGTGAAGAATGGCTACCTCGGATAAAAAATGGATCCGTTTACCCTATACCGGAAGAATGGATCTAGTACCGGCTTTAGGCTAAAGTGAGTACAATTGAAAACCTGTTATTTCCATTAGTTCCTGGAAAAAGAATGGTCAAATGAGTTATCGTTTATTCAGAGTACATTAAGTGATGGTTAGTATTCTTTGATGGATGTTATGTCTGTTATGGTTCCTTCGCTAGATACGTATTACTCTAGGGTCGTCATTAGAGATAGGTAGTGGAGATAGGGATACCTAGACAACCTTTATCACACTTGGTTGTGTTATACACTTATGATATGCGGAGTTGCATATTATGTTGTTATGTGCTAACTCTTTGGTTGGAAGGACATGTCAGGTATGACTTATATACCTTGTTGCTTACTATGTGGACGTGTATAGTATTTTAAGATTCATTTATCGCTCACACTAGACTGTTTTCTGACTTAAGGTTTTATACTTTGCTTCTTATTATCTCGGGTGCTCTTAAATGAGTAGACTAGATAGCAGCTTTGGATGCGATGCAATAGCTGTGCAGAGGACGAGCTAGAGGGTGAAATCTCTGATTATATGGATTTCTATGCTTATTCTGTTATGCAATGCTATGGAGAATTGGCAATGTTCACTTATTATTAGCAGCATGAGAAAGTTATTTGAGTTTATTTCCGTTGTGTAAGCTCTATTTCATGATGTATATCTCCGTGTATCGGTACTTTGATATTTGCATCATTTATTTATTATTTTTTCTCCAATTTTATATCTACAATACTATATTTTATTCCATGCACGGTGAGATATACTACAGGTTCTATAAGTCGTGTGCATACATGAGTACCATAGGCACAGTTTTCTTTTTTAGATACAGATCATTCTTATTGCAGGTCGAGAATGAGTCGGCAAATAAAAATCACTGTTAGGAACTCCCTCGTAGGAACTGAGAAAGCAGCAGGTTCAGGGGTTGCTAATCCTGATTTGCAAGCTTTGTTTAATGCGATGATGGCGAACATGCTTCAAAATATCCAAGCGGCGTTTTGAATGTTGGTGGTGCTCAAGTGCAAGCGCCGAGGCTGACTTTGCTAAGTTATGCAAATAATATTCTACTTTGGGAGGCAAGTCATTTATTGGAACAGAGTTATCCATCGAAGTGCAGGATTGGTTGGACACATGCGTACGTATTTTTGGTGATATAGAGATTGATGAAGTAATGAAAAGGAGATTGGCCTCTAAACAACTTCATTGTTGGGCCATGAACTGGTGGAATGCAATCATTGCTGCTACACCTAGTAATTAGTTCATGTAGGATTAGTTTAAGGCTAGGTTTGAGGAGAAGTTTATTTCGGCTACTTAGAAGTTAGTACTATTCAGGAAATCCATGGATTTGAAGCATGGAGATGTATCCATTACTGAATACATTGCTGAGTTCGACGCATTGTTAAAGTATGTGATGTATTTCATCGACACTCTATTGAGAAAGAACAAGTTCATTGTGGGTTTAGATGACTATTTAAAGGGGAAGCTGGTGAGTCATATTGATGAGCCATTTGAGAGACTCGTTGAGAAAGCTCTTTGACGGAATAGTTTATAGCCTAAGTAAAAATCAATTGTTGTCATTAAGGAAGAGCCAAGACCGCAACAGAGTGGAGAAGGCAACAAGAAGAAGTGATTGGGAAAGAGGAAACGGTCATGGGGAAAGAACAAGAAGGATGTTCGAAAGAAGGTCAAGTGGGACCCTATTTTCTACTTGTGGAGAAAAGGGTTGTAACACCTTGCATTTTTAAATAATTAAATAATCAAATAATTATAAACAGTGAGAACGAGCATTTTTGGAATTGTCAGAATATGGCCTCAAAACTTATACCATTGTGTTTGTGGCTATTTTCTGATCAATTTCCATACATAACTTGTCGAACTCCGAGTTAATATGAAGAAGTTATGAGAAGAATAAGAAATTAGAAGTATAAAAATATGTATAATTAATGGAAAAAAATGCAGGACCTATGGGTCGACCCTTACCAGGGTCGGGTCGACCTATAGGTCAACCCGCAAATCCCCTAGGTTGACCTATAGGTCGACCCGCAAAGCACACGGGTCGACCGAAGTTTCACCATAAACGATTTCTCATCCAGGGATGTGCAGAAGTTTTGTAATATGATTTTCACGCAATCTTAAGCATTCTTTTCTTTATCCAACAATTCGTAGCAAGCCTGTGACTTGGTTACACTAGATTCAATTCTAAAATCTGATGGCCAGAGATTCCCAAACTCCACTATAAATAGAACCCTAGGCTTATCTATTTTCACACAATCGGATTTTCTCCCAATTGGATTCATTGCTTGAGGCAGAACACTAAATAGAAAATATTTCTAGGAAGAATATATTTTTAATAAAAATATTAGACGCCTTAGAAGTGGATCTAGGAAGGCCATGGATGAAAGCTAAGGATGACGGTGAGTAGATTTAAATTATATATCTTTTATGTTGATGATATATAATATCTTCCCGTTAAAAATTTTAATTCAGCATTTGAACTAATTTCACTAATTAGTTCTGCTAGTAAGTTATGTTGAAACTATAAATCCCTACAACAGAAGTGTACTTAAACTTAACTGTTATTTATATGGAAAAAGAAAGGAATTCAGTTAAATATAAGTAATATTAGGCTTAAAAATTATAGAAAAATGCATAAGTCTAAAAGTGAGAAATTTAAAGTAAATTATGTTAAAACTCGAGGAATCAAATAAAAAGGGGAAATTTAATAACTTGATTTGGAAGTTAGTGGTAGATTAGTTGGATGGTTTAGAAAAGGGAATACATTTCCACATTACAATATTGTTAGAAAAATAGTATACGTAATTATAAGAATAAAAGCAAGAAAAATGGAATTAGTGCAAAATAGAGACATTACTGCATTTTGCATTATCCAGCAATTAAAGGAACAATAAAATAAATATCTTGTAGTTGTGAGTTATTGTTTATGGCATTATTTTGTATTAAAACAATGAAATGGATTTTAGTACAGTTTTTGTAACCAACCAAACAGAATAGAACTACTACCTAGAATAAATGAGAATAATGTGAAGCATTAAAGAAATTAAAGAAGAGGAAATAATCAATTTAAATATTTGACAAGACTAGAAATAATAAACAGAAAATGTGACTAGATCTACATTTACTGAGCCGATAGTAGAAGAAAAAGTAAAGCAGTTATGATGATAAGTAATTTGTGATAGTTGGACGTAGTCCCAAGCTAAGACTGTTATATAATATAAGAGAACTAAGGAGAATTTAGTATCATAATAAAATAAGACAAACTAGAATAAAAAAGAGACACTTGCAATTACATTTATAACATGTAGGTTATAAAAGAGAGGAAAAAATATAAAAGCGACAATTGTAAGTATAATTGTAACACGTAGGTTATAATTAAAAAGAAAGAAATTGAAGAGGCTTATTTTATCAAACTTAGATCTTGAATTAAGTTAATAAGAAAAAAATAAAAGCATTGGCCTGTACCGACAGCATTCCCTTTCAGGTCTACGACTGATGGTCTCGCACATGGGTAGGGCCGGGCATGTTTATTAGGGTAAATAAGTAGCCAACAGGATAAGAAAAGTGAACTAAACACATAATAAAAGATTAGATGTCGGGTCTAATAAAAACGGTAAGGTGCGTTTGGAGTAGCCTAAAGAGAATCTGGATAAAGAGCCTAACGAAGCAGTTCGTCATAGATTTTTACTACAAAAAGAACACGTCTGACTTAGTTATTTTGGGCTAGAAGGAAGTACTAAACTTCAACGGGACGTGAAGATACTCTAGGATGGCCCTCTGGGGTAGGCCTAACGAAGCTGCACCCCCGGAGGCAGGTCTATAGGTGTTCCATCAAGAGAGTATGCCTTGACTGCTTTTGCATTGTAGGCCTAACGAAGTAGACCTTTGTAGGTAGTCAAAAGGTTGATGATGGAGTAGGATATTCGTATGACGCCGTACTCTAGTTTGCGGCAGGTTATAGTGGGCAGGACCTATAAGGATAGTCGCATGCATATATCTTCATCATCAGTCAGAGCGAGTTCGGGAAAGACTAGAGCTAAACCAACAGGCCAATGATTCTTTCACTATCGAGACATTAGACGAGAGGCACAACCAATTGGATATTTAGATTGTTTGCAGTAGAGCACAACCACTTATCTCTTGAAAGGTCTTTCGATTAGTTGGGGGGCTGCGTGGGGCCATAGCCACGATGAGAAAAGAGATACACCAAGTAGAATATCTATATTATAGGCTTAATAAAGTGGACCTTTACAGATATAGAAAATCCCCAACTGAAGTCTGCATAAGGTAGACCTTGTTGGCAGAACTCGGGGAGTGAACAGAACGATTACGTGTATTCCTCAATGTACACATTGGGTGGTACATTGTGGATGTCCGAGCATTGATGTGAACTATTATGGATGCAATTTTATGTTTTCATAGTCGATGACAGAACATTTGTGATGTAGGCCTCACGAAGTTGTTCTTTACAGATGTAGTTACAGAGCGCTTTCGTAGCGAGATGATGAAATCCTTTTCGAGGAGGACACAGAAGGTACTATGGGTGGCATCTAGGCCCGATGTGGTCTTTGGGCATGTAGATATATATAATATATATACATATATTATTGGTTATTAGATCTTAACCTACTAGGGAGTAGATGGGTACAATTCATGCATAAAGGAAAGATTATTATGAACCCAATAAACCAAGCATAACAGAAAATGGAAATAGAATGGTATGTGTAGAGTTATGCTTAGAAGTGTATAATTTGTCCATTCACCAGAACTTTAGTTCTGTCCCCCTCGTCATATCATCCCACAGGTTAGACAGATGGTAGAGATTTTCCAGCATCGTGACACTTGTTTAGAAAGTGTTATTACCTTGGTGAATATTTACTTACTATTACATTTTATTCGATTCCACGGTGAGATATTTATTTGCGCTCTGATATATTTATCCTTGCCTATTTGCAGGATACCAGATACCCAATTCGAGAATTAATGCGCTTGGATTTTAGTGTTTTTGCTAAAAATCCAGACCCACTGGAATTCGGGTTATTACAAGGGTCATAAGATCAAAGACTGGAAAACCGATGGAAAGAAAAAGTTTACAACTATGACAAGCCTAGGCATATAACGAAGCATTGTCCGGAACTACTACTGCAAAATAAAGTTGTGAAGGTATGCTTTAGACATTGTTCCGACTTCGTCGAATGCTCCCTCGACAAAATAAAAAGGGAAGAGTGTTGTCATTCAAGGTATCTTTCCCTTTATGATGTTCTGATATGTAAAATATCGGGGCCTCACATTCCTTTATATCTAGTGACCTAGTATATAGGCTAGGATTGAAACCTGAAATAGTTGACTAAACGTTGATTGTGACAAACCCTTTGGAAGACTCCATAAGCCAGTGTTTGGTTTGTCGTGATTTGGTCTTATCGAGTAATGGATGCTCTTTATCTGTGTTTGTTTGACTCTGAATTTTGCTGGATTCGGGGTTATCTTGGGAATAGACTAGCTAAGAAAGTATGTGGTAGTGGTAGATTGCGAGAAGCTATTGGTGACAATTGGGGTTGTGGAAGGGCGGATGGTAATGATTGGCTACATGTCAGAGGATGGAGTTATGGTTAGCTTTCTATATTCACTTGAAATTCCACAGGATGAATTATCATCTGTGCCTATGGTTAGAGAGTATTCGAACATATTTGTGGAGCTGACTAGATTACCATCGCATAGAGAGATCGAGTTTTGTACAAACTTGACGAAGGATGCCAAACCTATAGTTATGCTAATGAGGTGCATGGCGCCTAGAGAGAAGAAGCACTTGGTGGTGCAAGTGAATGACCTGTTGTGAAAAGGGTTCATTCGTAGGAGTGTATCAGAGTGGAATGCACATATAGTAATCACAACTAAGGTGGATGGCTCTCTTAGATAATGTGCTGATTACCGTGAGCTGAATAAAGTGATGAGAAAGAACAAGTACCCACTCCCACGTATTAATGACTTGTTCGATCTGCTCCATGGTGCGTAGTTGTTCTCCCAATTAGATTTGGCAATGGGATTTCACGGTTGACAGTAGCGAAGGAGAGTGCACCAATCATCGTGTTCCGTGTGCCGTCTGGTCTCTATGAGCGGTTGGTTATGCCGTTAGGGCTAACCAATAATCCAACATACTTGGTTGATCTCATGAAGCATATCTTCGGGGATCAACTCAACAAGTTCATACTTGTGTTTGTAGATGACATCATAATCTATTCTAGGATAGAGGAAGAACACAAGGCACACTTGAGGATTGTGCTCGAAGTATTGAGGAAGCACAGATTGATTAGAGAAGGAAAGTGAAATTCTTGGGTCACGTCATCTCTGAGAAGGGTATCGCAGTAGACCCTGCCAAGGTGGAAGCAGTTCATGATTGGAGCTAGCCTAAGAATGCTACTAATGTGAGGAGTTTCTTAGGACTGGCGAGATATTATAGACACTTTGCCAAGGACATCTCAAAGGTAGTCGTGCCGTTAACCAATTTGACAAAGAAAAGTCAAACTTTTATTTGGGAATGAGATGTGAGTAGGCATTTGTGATTCTAAAGGAGTGGTTGATGTGCGCACCTATATTGACTATTCCTAGTGGTAAAAAGGAGCTAACAGTATTCGTAGTTGCTTGTGGTACTAGATTGGGTATGGTATTGATGTAGAAGGGATAATTTGTTGCCTACGCTAGTTGATAGCTGAAGCCCTACGAGAGGAAGTATCCAACTCACGATTTAGAGTTGACGGCGATAGTATTTGCTTTAAAGATTTGGAGGCATTACTTCTTAGGGAAGGGGTTTAAGCTGTTCACGAACGAAAAATCCTTCAAATACATTTTCTCTCAAAAGATTCCCAACCTCCAAAAGCTGTGATGGTTGGAATTCTCAACCTCCTACGACTTTGGCATTTCATATACACCTAGTAAGGGGAATGCGGTCACCAATGCACTGAGTAGAAGACATGCCAGTTTGGGAGGGAAGTTCCTAGGATGGAAACAGTTGGAGTATATTGCTGGTTATGACTTCAGACCTCATTGCAAGTTAGAACTAGAGATGTTGGAAAGCTTAACCATCAGACCTATTCTTATAGAGCAGATTAATACTAGTCATGGGCATGATGCTAGATTAGCTGTGGTCATTTCTAAGATTGAAGCAGGTGTAGAGTCTAAGTACTTGAAATAGTATGGACTCGATGGAGACGGTTGGGAAAGTAAGAACGAGAGATTGCTTGTTCCCAATGTTGATGGATTAAGAGATAAGGTGCTTAGAAGTGCCACAATTCTAGGTTGATCATACATCCCGATGGCAATAAGATGTACTATGATATGAGATAGACTAATTATTGGGAAGGGATAAAGAAGGACATCGGGAAATTCATGTCCAAGTGTATGAACTGTCACTTGGTAAAGGCAGAACAAAAGAAACCGAGTGGTCTTTTACAACCATCTGAACTTCCCGAGTGGAAGTGGGAGCAGACATCGATGGATTTCAAAGATGGATTACCAAGGACTCAGTAGGGTAAGACATCATCTGGGTTATAGTAGATCGGTTAAATAAGAGCATTAGATTTATACCCATCAAGTAAGTAGAATGGTAGCCAAACTAGTCGAGTTGTATGTGAAATGGATTGTATGATTTCATGGTATGCCGAAGAGCATTGTGAGCGACTGAGAACCGTTGTGCACTTGTGGATTTTGAAAGAGCTTAAAGATGGTGTTGGGTACCAAGCTACATCTTAGTACAGCATATCACCCTCAAATTGATGGCAAAACCGAGGTAGTGAATCGTATCTTAGAAGATCTCTTGCCCGCTTGTATTCTTGATTTAGGATGCTCGTGGGACGATGACTTGCATTTAGTAGAGTTCCCATACAATACTAGTTATCAGTCTAGTATTGGTATGGCTCCATATGAAGCATTGTATTCCCAACAGTGTAATGCCCCTTCATGTCGGTGGAAAGTAGGCAAGAAATTGATACTTAGACTGGATATGATTAGAGAGAACTCAAATGGAAAGCAGGCAAGAAATTGATACTTGGACTGGATATGATTAGAGAGAACTCAAAAAAGATAGAGATCATGCGCTACAGATGAAAGCTGCACATGATAGGAAAAATATTTATGTTGATAAAAGGTGTAGAGATTTAGAGTTCTCCATTGAAGATATTGTAACACCCCAGTTTAATGGTAACATTATTTAGGATATTTAATTAGCTAAATTGAACAAAATAATGTGTTGATTAGGGGTTTGAGATTTGATTTAATTAAGGGGTGGCATGCCATTGAACTAATGAATTAAAATACGAGTTAACATGAAATAGAGGAGGGTAAAATAGGAAAGAGGTCATTACTATATCCTCAAAACTTTGTCATCCATTCTCCTATGCACATTCATTTCATTTTATAAATTTTCAAAACAAGAGGTCGGCCACCATTAACAAAAGAAAAGGGAAGAAGAGTAAGAAAAGTTAAGGAAAAAGCTAACTCAAATCAAACCCATTCACATCTCAATCTCTTTAATCTCTAAAGCTAAGGTGAATAATATTTACATCTTATATTTCTTTTATTTTCGAATCTTGGACGAAATTCGAACTTATGTGCAATGATTTTCCATGTTTTTCAATCATGGAATGATAATATATACATGTTGATGATTTATATATGTTCATATTGATTTTATGATATGTTTTAAGGTGAAACCCCTATTAAACAACATCTAAATGCCTTACGAATTTTTATATAGACCAAAAATATTATTTTGGTGAACGGTTTCAATTTTCAGAAGCTTCTGAATCTTTATGGAATTATATAAATTTTCTAGTAAAGCATATGTTAATTTGGGTTATAAATTATTTACCGTTAAATAATAAAAGTTTTGGGTCTAAAAGTTTTATGTGTTGGAAAACATATTAAAAGAGATTTTTTGAAATTTTGTAGAATTTTCCAACATTTTGATGAATATATAAAATTATTTAAGGTGTGGGACCTAAGTGTTTTATATGGTTATAAACGGAGAAGGGACTTTTTCCAAATAATTCAAATAGTTAGTTTTGAAAATTGCAGCACTTTTTAGGGGTAAAGAAAAGAGGCAACCAATCAAAATTTGACACGTAAAGCAGGTTAGGTGAAAAGAACCATTTGCTACATGCTCTTTACTATTTTGTTGCTTTCAGCACCTGCTTTCGCCTTGGTTGGTTATCGACTAAGTCCCTCCGTCTTCAACACCATCGAAACTAATGCGCATGGCATCAATATATTGGTACGTAGCGAATTGGATAGAAGGCGAAAGGCATAAGGTCAAAACCATGGTTTCCGAATGGATCAAAGCACCACTTTGCTTTTAAATTAAAAATGCGCTCGCTTGCTTTCGACTAAATGGCTTTTGACTCAATTAGCTTTTGACTGGGTTTAATTGATTTAAAAAATGGTTTTGATTGGGTTGAGCTTTTTTTTTTAAATGATCGCTTCCAACAAAGTCGAAACCTTTTTACTGCCACTTTTTACCTTTTGACCTAGATGGTTTCGAAAGGGTTGTTTACTTTGTTTTTTAAAATTTGGCCACTTCTCCAGTGCTTTTGAAGGGACGGCTTCGACATTATCACTTCTTTACTTTGAAAAGATTTTGAAAGGAATGCTTTCGACCTTAATGGGTTTCTGATCCTTTTGCTCTACTTGAAGGCATAATCCAAAGGGTTTACATCGAAACAGTTTTCAAACATTTCGAAGGGATAAATTTTTGAATGGTTTCGAAAGATTTCCACATGTTTTAAATTGAACCCAAAGGCTTTCGAAAGGTTTAGTATTTTAGTTCTTTCGAAAGCGTTGAGTTTTGATTCTTTCGAAAGGTTTAATGAATGTTTTCGAAGGGATGGTTAAAAGGAAAGGATTTTCCTATGTTTTCGAAAGGCAATATTTAAAGGTTTTAAAGAAGGATGTCTAATATTTTAAAAGCTTACTAAAGGAAGGGGTTTTATGGTTTCGAAAGGAAGATTTCGAATGGTTTAGAATGGTTATTTTCAAGGGTTTGGGAAGGATTGCTTAAAGGTTTTAAGCAATGTTTTTGAATATATTAATTTGGAAATATAGCCTAAGTGTTTTCAAGTTAAAAAGGATTTTAACTTGTTTTGGAAGGACAGATAATCCTCATTAAAATTCATTAACATTATTTTGAGTAAAGTATGTATGTGTGTGTGTGTGTGTATCATCGCAAAATAGCTTAGAGTAAAGCTAAGAATATGTCTTCCTTGTATAAGTATGATTTAAAAGGTTAAATCATTTTGAAAAGGTTTTCAAGGAAAAAGATACAGGGTAGTTAACCCTAAGAAAATGGTTAGGAGAGATAGTCCATTTTGATTCAGAAATTTAGTCCAGTTTGCAGGTAGTCATCCCAGTTTTCGGATAGGTAGCCAATTTATTAATTGTGGATAGACAGTCCATTAGTTACCTGTTTGTAGCATAACAGACATTGCTATTACTATTATTGTTATTATGATCAGTTTGATTAATCAATTTGGTTGTAGCAAAAGATTTGCAAAATATATGTTTTAAAGAGGATATTAGTGGGGAAACCCATTCCGTTAAGCGGCCTGGTCTCACTTAAAATCAGTAAACTTAGATGTAACAGTATTATTTACACTAGGCTTTAGGTCCGACTCAAAGATTTTATTTCCCCTTAAACTCTTGGGTACTCAAAATTGATTTGAGTAGGCTAAGGGTTAAGCTTTTAAGGTTTTAGAAATTTTGGCCAATAAATAAGCTTTTAAGGTTTTAGAAATTTTGGCCAATAAAGCTTCCAGTGATGAGCAGGTGGCTGATGGACAGCTAAATAGGAGTTACAGTTTATTTTGTTTATTTCCACTATGTGTATATTAAGTCGGATATGACTACATTGACTCTGATCAACCAAGCGTGCTTCGTCATATCTCACTCTTGGCATATTATATAATTGATTTGTTTGATCATTGCCTAAGAAACGATATGGGATTATGCAATTTGGATATGAATTTTTTTTGGAATGTAATCAGTAAAAATGTTGTCTTTAGAAATCTATGATTTTGTTCATATTCAAGTGCTTCTGATATAATGGATACCATTAGTACTATCGTATTTTTTCACCAGAAGTTAATACTATGGATGACTGTAGCATCTGTACCACTTAGCTTTTGGCCTCCAGATAAGGGATGTCCAGATTTATGAAAAACTTTAGGTAAAACGGTTTTGAAAAAATAATCCTAAGGAATTAGAATAAGAATGGGGTATGGGATAACACTATAGTAACGTACTTGTATTTTTTATATATAAGTATATGCTTTAGCTCTATTCTCCTATCTTTGTTAGGTAATTTTTCTGTATCGCATGAGATTTGAATACAGATATGGATCGTAGAAGAGGAAGAGTTAACCCAGGAGGGGAGGGCATCGAAGGTAATGCAAGACCTAATGCGAGGAGGACCCTGGTTCAGGCATAAGCAGAGAATGTAGGTGTTGAAGTCCTACATGTGGACATAGGAGCAGTGTATTAGTTTTTTTGTGAATATGATGCATGTTGGAGTTGCAGCTAGAGTGGTAGGAGGAGATGCTGCAGGGGCAGGAGTTTTGGATGTTCCGGTAGTTAATCATTATGCTAACTGAGCGGAGATTATGCTAGCTTGGAGGGAAACTGTTTTTGGGAACAGAGGATGCCATAGAGGTGGAAAATTGGTTACTGCACTATGAAGGAATCTATGCAGATTTGGGGCTCATTAATGACCAGAAGAGGAGGCTTGCTTCAAGACAGCACCAGGGAGCAGCTTTGTTTTGGTGGAACAGTATGACAGCTAGTATGGACGAGGAAACCATGGCTGGGAAGATTTCAATGGGAGGTTCTAGGAGAGGCTCATGTCTACGATGGTACAGTCAGCTCTGATCAAAAAGTTTGCTAAGTTAGAGCAAGGAGGGATGTCTATTCTATAGTATGCTAGAAGGTTTGAGGAATTAGCCGGACATGGGTATGCTTTAGTGAGTAATGAAGAGGAATGAGAAGTTTATTAAGGGATTGAAGCTTGAGTTGGCAAGGGCTACATTACCTCATATTAGAGATCTTTCTGATTTTTTAGTGGAGATGGCCTTAAGGCATGAGGAGATTCTTGATTCTCTATAGATGGGTAAGGCAAAGGAGGTCAAAGTTGGGCAGAATCGCAAGAGCAAGTTCTTTCCAAAGAAGGGTGTTCAGAAGGGTGGAGCAACTAAGAAAGGGAGGTCTGAGGTTGTCTTTTTTAAGTGTGACAAAAAGGGGCATTTTGCTAACGAGTGCCGTGCTAGAAAGGCAAAGGAGGTAGCCGAAAAGAAGAATGCTAGGTGCATTAATTATGACCAAATTTTCCACTATAAGAATCAATGCAAGGATCCCACTAAGAATGGAAATGGCATGGTGTATGAATTAGAGCCTGCTACATCGAAGCCAACAACTCAGGAGAAAGGAAAGGTAGTTATGGGAGGTACACTTTAAATTCATGATATGTCTGTTAGCATTCTATTTGAGCATGATTCGTTATGAGTCTGCAAAACTTCTGTGACAGCTAAAACTTTTTTGAATTTTAAGTCAATTCAACGACCTATTGATTACTGATTATTACGCACTGGAGTAGGAAACGAACCATTGCTGTGCTCTACTTAAGTGAAGCAACAATATAGGCTTGTGGTTGTTAATTTGAGGCCTAACCCTACTATAAAACCACGGTATGCTAGGAAAGCATTAAGGGGTATCGTGTTTAGCCGCTTAATTTAGGGTCAAAACTAATCGATAACTGTAGGTTTGCGAATCAAGATTTATTATTCGAATGAAAGCTTTTATCTATTTACAAATGTTTTGTATAAACTCATAATTGAATTGTGTTCAAAAGACCCTTGTTTATGGAAAATAATAAGATTGTTATTCTGGACACACATAAATGTCAATTTGATCTAAATACTGAACAATATGAGCATGTTGTTCATATCCCCACTCATAAAAACCCAGTAAATGGGATTCATAATTTTATGATTGATCTACTTCAAGAAATTAAATTAGAAGTTAAAGATATAAGTAATAAACTACAAAAACAAATAGCGACCTTAGGATTTGGTCGAAATACACCAACAATCCATTCGCTTAACAGCATTAGAATGGTCAAATATACTTCTGAAGAAAATAACAAAATAAATGTTGAAGAAATTGATCCCACCTACTATAAAATTATCTTATTCTTCAAGAAAAAGAACTTACAGGAGAAATAGATAGTACTGAACTTTATTCTTATTATGAAGAACATTTGACGGCAATAAACTATTTTAAATATAAAGCAAATGAAGAAAATTCTTCATTTGAAGAGTCTGAACAAGAATCTGAAAATTCCACAGAATTTGATTATAATTCAGATACATCAGATAACCTTATTTACAACATAAACGCTAATGAAGCCGGATCTAGTAGAGGTGCTCTAATTTTACCTCCGCCACCTCCTTCGGATGCAGCTTCTGTTGTAAACGATCTTAACTCTGATATAATTATGGATGATCAAGAACAGGAAGAAAACACATATAATAGGCCTCATACTGATCCTTACCCTGAAATGCTTAGACATGGTACTAGATCAGATTGGATTAAATTTCACTCCTCTAGAAAGCAACTTAAAGATTTTTATAACGAACAACCCTCTTCTACGTATACCCTAACATTTAATATAGATAAACTTCCACATAGAAAAATAAGAAAATATATTATAACATGGCTTCAACATATAAGTGGAACAATCTATTTATTACCTCCAAATATGAATGTGATGGAATACATACATTACGCTACCAGCTATTGGACAGGAGATGCTTTAGCTTGGTTATTAAACCTTGAAAGAATAAATCCAAATGAATTACAAAGAATTAGAAATATTCAATCTAAACAAGAAGCTCTTGGGGAATTATTAAAATTATTATTAGCAGACTTTACAGGAGAAACTTTCCTAGAAGATACTGACTATGAAAAACAATTATTAAAAATACAATTATGCGACATATGTATGTTAGAAGAATTCGCTGCAAAATACATAGGCCTACTTTTCCATTTAAAAAATAATGACCAGAAATTTTTCTGGGTAAAAGGCTTTTTTACGAAAATACCTTATCCATGGAATAATATTATTCAAGAAAGATACGACATTTTAAGACAAAATAATACTGATGAAAATCATAACACATGCTTATTAAAAAAGGCATGTATGGATACTATGGAAATGGTTTGTGAACAAGCTAGTGCACACAAACAAATGAAAAATAGAATTAGAAACTCAAAACTGGGATTCTCTTGTTGTACCAAATACACTGAAGATATTAACACACAGTTTGGATGTTCTCCTGAATTCGAACGAAAGAGAACAAGAAATTTCAAACAAAGAATAAAACCAAAATATCGTATCACTAGGAAAAAATGGAAACCAAAATATAAGAAAATTTTAGAAAAGAAAACAAGTTTTCTAAGAAAAAGTTTATTAAAAAGAAGAATTTCCGTAAAGGCTGCTAATGTTTCAAATGTAATAAAGAAGGACATTATGCTAATGAATGTCCTACAAATATACAAAATATAATTATATCAAATATCGTAGAATACGGTATTAATGTTGGCACTATAGAAGATATATCGAGTGATGCTAATTCGTCTGTATATGAAATTGAATCAGTCTATTCTGACACTACTGAAAATGAAGAGGAAATTAATGATTCCTTTGATAATTTTAAAATAAACATGATCACAATCAATCAGACACATAACCAAATAAAAATTATTCCGTTAACCATATATGCTATACTTCCCAAAAAGGAAAAAGTAAATTCTCCAGGTTATACATTATATGCAGCAAAATGCTCCAGATTAAGAAGGTACTTCACAACCGAAGTATTCTTAGATCTACTAATAAAAATCCCACTCGGATATTATGGACAAATGTATAATATACCTAAACATACTAAAGAAAATATTTTTATAACTTATGGATTAATAGAACCTCTTTCTAAAACTAACACTTCTATACTATTTAAAAGTACTAGTATGGAAGATAAAGACTATATTATAGAGCAAGGAGATCCATTAGGACTACTTATTATACATAAATATGAAGACCTTCCAATTATAAAAGAAGAAATATACGATCATGATCTATCTACCCCATTAAGTGGTTCTACATCCCGATCGTCAAGCAATAAAGAGTCAGAATCATATCACGAATATAGGATATACATGAACACTTTTACGTTAGAAGAAACATCTAACCCTCAAATGCAAGATAGCATAGGAGAACAATTTGAGGTCACGGATGAAGATTTAGAAAAATTAAAAGAATCAATCCCTCAATCAGATAAAAAGGATATTTATAAACCTTTAACTTTTAAATCTAGATTTTTGAATAAACATACATATATATTTGAACGTATGCAAGGAAATGTAGAGTTAAAGGGAGAGGAAGATTTTACTTCCATAAGCCTTTTAAATAAAAAAAATAGAAAAACTAAAAGCCAAATATCCAAAAATGAAATACCTTCATATAGGTCTAATACAACTAAAAATAACAGGATTGTTTAGATCCGGAATTGATACTCCAATAATGATAGTTTGTATGGATGAAAGAATTATCAATAATCCTTTAAATAGTACTATTGGCGGAGCTAAGTCAAATTTAGCAAACAGATTATTTGGAGTAAATATACATCCTGATTTTTGTATAAGTCTTGATGATCAAAATATAGAAAAAGCTTGTACATTATCAGTAAATTTACAAAATATAGAACTTCTTTCGGGATCCAAAGTTCTTGGCATATAATGGGAACATTGTAAGGCCTTGAATGATACTGCTACATTCAAATCAATTACGCCCAAACAATTTGTTAAATTGTTCGAAGTCGGATTAGGAAAAACAATTCAACCCAGATTGATTGACATAAGACATTTAAAATTCGATAACGAAATTTAAGTTTTTGTGAAATCACTTAAACCAAGAATTCAATTACCTACAGAATATTTTATAGCATCAGGAAATACTATTTCCACCATAACCAAGAATAATGAAGAAAATGCAAATTCATCCAACACATTAAAAAGAACTCAATCATACAATAAAATGTCTGATGTGGAATTAACTCCTGATATATTAAAAACTATCAGTCATCGTATGAGCTTTAAACAAGAAAATCCAATAGAAGGAAGAACAATGAGAATACTTGAAAAACAAAAAGAACAGGAATCAAACCGAATGGTTATAAAGGTTCCTACAGAAAATATAAAACATCATGATTAGATCCATAGATCTTAAAAGAAAGGCACAGTTACATATATATCTTCCAATAACGATATGTATCCCTAAATATCAAGAATTCACGGTACATGCGTTACTGGATTCTGGTGTAGAAGCCAGTTTATTACAAGAAATATTTATTCCCCAGCAATTCTGGGTACCGTTAGACAAAAAAGGAATGCTAAATGATTTTATGGGAAGACAAGTCCATGTTACGCATAAAGCAAAACACTTACAGGTACAAATACCTGATATACATGGAAATAATAAACTATACAACTTTGACTTTGCATTACTACCAAAGGAATTTGATAGTGATTGCATCCTGGGAATGGACAATTTACGACATCTCCCTCCCTTCAACAAATATTATTTTGAACTGGATGGCGTTCTTGTGCCTCGAGTAACGCTACCCGCTACAATTGCACCACATTATGCTCCGGCAGCACAGCGTGGTGAAAAACCTGTTACATTAAATGAACATGTAAAAACACCGAAAATCATACAACCAAATATTTGTACATACAATATACCAACCACTAACGAATTTGAAATATTAATACACAATATGTTAGAACCTCTTTATTCAGACAATCCATTAAAATGGTTTGACAAAGCGCCACGGTATTGTAAAATTGAATTAATGGAACATACAAAGACGCTAAAGTCAGAGTTAACAGTATCATGGTATCACCAACTAATAAAGAAGAATTTGCAAAACAAATAAAAGACCTCTTAAATTTGAAATTAATACAGAAAAGTTTCAGTACCCACTCATCCCCAGCTTTCTTAGTAAGAAATCATGCTGAAATTAAAAGAGGAAAAGCTCGAATGGTAATAAACTATAGAAAACTTAATAGCTATACAAATTTTGATGGATATTTTATTCCTTCTGCTGAACATCTAACAAAACAAATCCAAGGAGCAAAATATTATAGTAAATTTGATGCAAAATCGGGTTTTTGGCAATTAAAACTTGCTGATAAACAGTCCATAGAGCTAACCGCCTTTAGTTGCCCACAAGGACATTTTGAATGGTTAGTTATGCCTTTTGGATTAAAAAATGCACCACAAATATTTCAAAAATGGATGAATTCTATGTTCAGACATTTACCTTTTGTATCTGTCTATATAGACGACATTCTTGTTTTCCCTAATTCTGCAGAAGAACATAAACAACATCTTCTGGCAGTTGTTCAAATATTACTTCAAAACGGTGTTATTTTAAGTCCTAAAAAAATTGAATTATTTAAAAAAGAAATAGATTTTCTCGGAAAACGAATTAAAAATGGACAAATAGAATTACAACAACACATTTATACTAAAATTAAAGATTTTCCTGATACATTTAAAACATTAAAAGAACTCCAAAGTTTCGTAGGATTATTAAACTACGGCAGAAAATTTATTCCTAATTTATCCGCTAAAACCCAAAATTTACAGGAAAGGCTTACTGACGAACAAGCAAAATATAAACAGCATAATGGAGAACAACCAAGAAGATGGAACACAGACAAAATTCCTATTACCTTACAAAAGAAAGAAGAAGAAGAAATACAAAAGATTAAAGACCTAATAAAAGATCAAAAGATCCTCTATTTTCCTTCAGATGAAGAATTACTTACACTACAAACTGATGCTTCTGACAATTTCTGGGCAGGAGTATTAATTGCAAAACAAAACGAAGTTGTAGCATATTCCTCTGGAAAATTTAGTAAACCGCAGATTAAATACGCTACCTATGACAAAGAATTACTAGCTATTAAATTAGCAATCAAAAGTTTACGAATTTATCTCTTGCATAGACAGTTTATAATAGAAACAGATAACAAATCTGTTGCTCAATTCTTAAAAAAGAAAACTGTAAACAATCCAGAAGAAAACCTTCGAAGAATTAGATTAGCTATGTATTTAGAAATTTACAACTATGATGTCAAATACATTCCGGGCTACACTAACTTTGCAGCTGATCTTCGTACCAGGTTATGAAACATGGATGAGGACGATATAAAAAGAATCAAAGAATTATTAGAAACCATGAAAAGACAAGAAGATTTCAAACAAGTGAAATCATCTAAAAAAGCCAAGCAAACCTCCACAGAGGCTTCATCTTCACAGGAATCCGAAGAAACTAATGCTCCCATAGGAGTAAATGAAGAAAAGGTCCAACAGACCAAAACCACTCCAACAAACAAAGGCAAGGCAACACCTTCCAATACAACTTAGAAATTTGTTCCAATGAACAAAGGAAAAAACAATTGCTCCCACAGGAGTACAAAGACCATACATCTCAGCGGTGGTCAAAGATTGGTACAATCTAGACATGAAAGCATCGAATCCTAACTTATATGACAATTTCAACGGATGCTTTAAAGCCATCCAAGCTGCAGACCATAGAGCTGCAAATTTCTGGTACTCAACTGGAAAAGGCTTATCTGGGATTGAAGCATACAATATCCCAGAAAGAGAAAAGGTTACAAGAAACTCAGAAAATAGTGACTAAATTGTCACAACATTCTTTTACATCTAGATCTGAAGTTCTAGATTTGAAAGAAGCAGAGTTGTTCACTGATAACACAGCTGAACACAGTCATTTGAAAATAATATTTTCTCAAATGAAAAACCCGATCTCGTAAATCTAAGAATTCAAGATTTTATAGAATTACTTAGACTTTATGAGATAGATAACACAAAAACCAAAGAGATGGAGGATGAAATGACAGTCCAGGATATGATCTCCTTGTATCAGCAACATCTTATCGATGAAAGCAATCTTCTTCTATTCTTCAAAAAGCTAGAAGACATAGAATTAGTTAAACTCTTAGAAAATGAAGAGTTAATTCTCAATAACAACATAAGACCACGGCTTATAGCCTATTTTTCTGAAATACAAAAATATCAAAAACATATCGAAAAGGGCTTAGTACACGAAATTTATGTCAACACAAGCCATCCTGAAGAATATTCAAGTTATATTCCAGAAATATGTACAGCAAAACTTGCTGAACATTCAAGCAGATATTTTACTATGTTCATGTTCAGAATTTGGAGCGTTTGGGAAGAAAGACAGTACATACGTCTTTATCCCTCCATCCAATTATGGGAATTACATCGGGTAACCGAAAATCCTCAACATGAATTCGTTAAATTCAACCGCAAAGAATTTAATTAAGAAAGTGAAAGAATCCTAGCAGCACAAGAGTTCTTCTCAGAAGCCATTAACAAAGGCGAAATCGGATCACACTCTGCCACTGAAGGCAAAATAGTATAACTATTGTACTACATATCGGCTTTCGAACCATCAACAGAAAGAATAATTAAGGTTCAGCGTTTTTTAGACAGTCTCAAAATTGGCCCAGTTGGCACAATGGCTCAAGAAGAATACTTTGAAGAACAAGTGAAAAAAGAAAGACTTAGACCGGACTCTATAATGAGAGATACTATGAGTACCGATCCTTTTGACGACGAATCTCTAGCCAATCTAGAAATTCAAAATTAAAACAGAAGCATGGTGGACAAGCATCCAGGATAAAAAGACGAAGAACACATCCTTTACACTAGGGTGACATATCACCCCTTAGCCTTTCCAACTCATCCTTTGCACATAATAAACTAAAGGACACATCCTCAGCCTACAAGCCTAAAAGTCATCCCTTAGCCTTTCCAACTCATCCTCTGCAAAAAATAAATTAAAGGACACATCCTCAGCCTATCAGCCTAAAAGGGACACATATTAGCCCTATAAAAGACAGATGTCCAGCCTAAGTAATAAGAAATAAAGGAGAGAAGACACTATAAAAGGAGGAGACTACTCTGAAGATGATCATCAGAAAAAATTTCTTCATTTTCGTGCTTTCTCTTCATTGTATCTGAGTTCTGTAATATTATCTACTGTAGTAATAAAATTTCTGTTGCTGTATATTTTCAATTCTGCATTCAAGTTTTCTGCTTCAATCCCAGATAAACCTTTACAGTTGAGTTAACCAGAAATTTGCAGCTCTATGGTCTGCAGCTTGGATGGCTTTAAAGCATCCATTGAAATTGTCATATAAGTTAGGATTCGATGCTTTCATGTCTAGATTGTACCAATCTTTGACCACCGCTGAAATGTATGGTCTTTGTACTCCTGTGGGAGCAATTGGTTTTCCTTTGTTCATTGGAACAAATTTGTGAGTTGTATTGGAAGGTGTTGCCTTGCCTTTGTTTGTTGGAGTGGTTTTGGTCTGTTGGACCTTTTCTTCATTTACTCTTGTGGGAGCATTAGTTTCTTCGGATTCCTGTGAAGATGAAGCCTCTGTGGAGGTTTGCTTGGATTTTTTTAGATGGTTTCACTTGTTTGAAATCTTCTTGTCTTTTCATGGTTTCTAATAATTCTTTGATTCTTTTTATATCGTCCTCATCCATGTTTAATAACATGGTAAGAAGATCAGCTGCAAAGTTAGTGTAGCCTGGAATGTATTTGACATAATAGTTGTAAATTTCTAAATACATAGCTAATCTAATTCTTCGAAGGTTTTCTTCTGGATTGTTTACAGTTTTCTTTTTTAAGAATTGAGCAACAGATTTGTTATCTGTTTCTATTATAAACTGTCTATGCAAGAGATAAATTCGTAAACTTTTGATTGCTAATTTAATAGCTAGTAATTCTTTGTCATAGGTAGCTTATTTAATCTGCGGTTTACTAAATTTTCCAGAGGAATATGCTACAACTTCTTTTTGTTTTGCAATTAATACTCCTGCCCAGAAATTGTCAGAAGCATCAGTTTGTAGTGTAAGTAATTCTTCATCTGAAGGAAAATAGAGGATCTTTTGATCTTTTATTAGGTCTTTAATCTTTTGTATTTCTTCTTCTTCTTTCTTTTGTAAGGTAATAGGAATTTTGTCTGTGTTCCATCTTCTTGGTTGTTCTCCATTATGCTGTTTATATTTTGCTTGTTCGTCAGTAAGCCTTTTCTGTAAATTTTGGGTCTTAGCGGATAAATTAGGAATAAATTTTCTGCCGTTGTTTAATAATCCTAAGAAACTTTGGAGTTCTTTTAATGTTTTAAATGTATCGGGAAAATCTTTAATTTTAGTATAAATGTGTTGTTGTAATTCTATTTGTCCATTTTTAATTCGTTTTCCGAGATAATCTATTTCTTTTTTAAATAATTCAATTTTTTTAGGACTTAAAATAACACCGTTTTGAAGTAATATTTGAACAACTTCCAGAAGATGTTGTTTATGTTCTTCTGCAGAATTAGAGAAAACAAGAATGTCGTCTATATAGACAGATACAAAAGGTAAATGTCCGAACATAGAATTCATCCATTTTTGAAATATTTGTAGTGCATTTTTTAATCCAAAAGGCATAACTAACCATTCAAAATGTCCTTGTAGGCAACTAAAGGCGGTTAGCTCTATGGATTGTTTATCAGCAAGTTTTAATTGCCAAACACCCGATTTTGCATCAAATTTACTATAATATTTTGCTCCTTGGATTTGTTTTGTTAGATGTTCAGCAGAAGGAATAAAATATCCATCAAACTTTGTATAGCTATTAAGTTTTCTATAGTTTATTACCATTTGAGCTTTTTCCTCTTTTAATTTCAGCATGATTTCTTACTAAGAAAGCTGGGGATGAGTGGGTCCTGAAACTTTTCTGTATTAATTTCAAATTTAAGAGGTCTTTTATTTGTTTTGCAAATTCTTCTTTATTAGTTGGTGATACCATGATACTGTTAACTCTGACTTTAGCGTCTTTGTATTGTTCCATTAATTCAATTTTACAATACCGTGGCGCTTTGTCAAACCATTTTAATGGATTGTCTGAATAAAGAGGTTCTAACATATTGTGTATTAATATTTCAAATTCGTTGGTGGTTGGTATATTGTATGTACAAATCTTTGGTTGTATGATTTTCGGTGTTTTTACAGGTTCAATTAATGTAACAGGTTTTTCACCACGCTGTACTTCCGGAGTATAATGTGGTGCAATTGTAGCGGGTAGCGTTACTCGAGGCACAAGAACGCCATCCAGTTCAAAATAATATTTGTTGAAGGGAGGGAGATGTCGTAAATTGTCCATTCCCAGGATGCAATCACTCTCAAATTCCTTTGGTAGTAATGCAAAGTCAAAGTTGTATAGTTTATTATTTCCATGTATATCAGGTATTTGTACCTGTAAGTGTTTTGCTTTATGAGTAACAGGGACTTGTCTTCCCATAAAATCATTTAGCATTCCTTTTTTGTCTAACGGTACCCAGAATTGCTGGGGAATAAATATTTCTTGTAATAAACTGGCTTCTGCACCAGAATCCAGTAACGTATGTACCGTTTCTTGATATTCAGGGATACATATCATTATTGGAAGATATATATGTAACTGTGCCTTTCTTTTAAGATCTATGGATCTAATCATGATGTTTTATATTTTCTTTAGGAACCTTTATAACCATTCGGTTTGATTCCTGTTCTTTTTGTTTTTTAAGTATTCTCATTGTTCTTCCTTCTATTGGATTTTCTTGTTTAAAGCTCATACGATGACTGATAGTTTTTAATATATCAGGAGTTAATTCCACATCAGACATTTTATTGTATGATTGAGTTCTTTTTAATGTGTTGGATGAATTTGCATTTTCTTCATTATTCTTGGTTATGGTGGAAATAATATTTCCTGATGCTATAAAATATTCTGTAGGTAATTGAATTCTTGGTTTAAGTGATTTCACAAAAACTTGAATTTCATTATCGAATTTTAAATGTCTTATGTCAATCAATCTGGGTTGAATTGTTTTTCCTAATCCGACTTCGAACAATTTAACAAATTGTTTGGGCGTAATTGATTTGAACGTAGAAGTATATCCAAGGCCATACAATGTTCCTATTGTATGCCAAGAACTTTGGATCCCGAAAGAAGTTCTATATTTTGTAAATTTACTGATAATGCACAAGCTTTTTCTATATTTTGATCATCAAGACTTATACAAAAATCGGGATGTATATTTTCTCCAAATAATCTGTTTGCTAAATTTGACTTAGCTCTGCCAATAATACTATTTAAAGGATTATTGATAATTCTTTCATCCATACAAACTATCATTATTGGAGTATCAATTCCGGATCTAAACAATCCTGTTATTTTTAGTTGTATTAGACCTATATGAAGGTATTTCATTTTTGGATATTTGGCTTTTAGTTTTTCTATTTTATTTTTATTTAAAAGGCTTATGGAAGTAAAATCTTCCTCTCCCTTTAACTCTACATTTCCTTGCATACGTTCAAATATATATGTATGTTTATTCAAAAATCTAGATTTAAAAGTTAAAGGTTTATAAATATCCTTTTTATCTGAATGAGGGATTGCTTCTCTTAATTTTTCTAAATCTTCGTCCGTGACCTCAAATTGTTCTCCTGTGCTATCTTGCATTTGAGGGTTAGATGTTTCTTCTGACGTAAAAGTGTTCATGTATATCCTATATTCGTGATATGATTCTGACTCTTTATTCCTTGATGATCGGGATGTAGAACCACTTAATGGGGTAGATAGATCATGATCGTATATTTCTTCTTTTATAATTGGAAGGTCTTCATATTTATGTATAACAAGTAGTCCTAATGGATCTCCTTTCTCTATAATATAGTCTTTATCTTCCATACTAGTACTTTTAAATAGTATAGAAGTGTTAGTTTTAGAAAGAGGTTCTATTAATCCATAAGTTATAAAAATATTTTCTTTAGTATGTTTAGGTATATTATAAATTTGTCCATAATATCCGAGTGGGATTTTTATTAGTAGATCTAAGAATACTTCGGTTGTGAAGTACCTTCTTAATCTGGAGCATTTTGCTGCATATAATGTATAACCTGGAGAAAGGAAAGGTAGTTATGGGAGGTACACTTTAAATTCATGATATGTCTGTTAGCATTCTATTTGATAATGGTGCATCGCATTCTTTTATATCTAGATGTTTGATAGATAAAATTAACCTAGAACCCACATATTTAGTTCCTTACGGGTTGCGAATCCAGTAGGAGGATATACAACTCTAGGGTTGAGATGTGACTAGTTAGAGTTTGGCTTGTTAGGTCATGCCTTTATTTGCAGTTTGCATGCGTTTTATTTTGTGGGGTTCGGGATTATTCTCGGAATGGACTGGTTAAGCGAGTATGATGCTAGCATATTTTGCCAGGATAGGAAAAATATCACTTAGACACCCTTATTGTAGTGATCGCATAGTTTATACCGTAGAAGGTTCTAACAGTGAGGTGAACGCTTTGTTAGGTATATGGAGCTGGATGATGAGCTTAGTCGAGTGTTCGTGGTTAGGGAATTCGTGGATGTTTTTGAATCTGTAGTAGGATTGCCACCGAAACAAGCCATTGAGTTTCAGACAGATTTAGTTTCGAGAGCAGAACCGCTGAGTAGGCCGCCAAGTAGGATGACTCCTACAGTGACGAGGGAGTTGAAGATGTAGTTAGTGGATTTAGAAGGCAAGATCTTCAATAGGCCGAGTAGTTTGCCTTGGAGAGTAGCCATAGTGTTTGCTAAGAAGCCGGATGGATCCTTAAGGCCATGTACCAATTATCGTAGTTGAACGAGAGGACAATAAAGAATTGATATCCATCACCCATAATTGATGATTTTTTCGACTAGTTGAGTGGAGCCAAGATATTTTCGCGGTTGGATTTAGCGATAGGTTTCCATTAGCTCAGAGTAGTAGAGTATAGTATATCTTTGATGGCGTTTAGGACCAGATATGGGCCGTACGAATGTTAGTTATGCCGTTTGGACTGACTAATGCGCCAGCTTTCTTTATGGATTTAATGAACCGATTTTTTTGAGAGCACTTGGATAGGTTCGTATTGGTTTTTATAGATGATATCTTGATATACTCTAAGAATGAAAGAGATCATGAAGTTCATCTTAGAGTAGTGCTTGAGACGCTTAGGCAGCATTAGCTGAAGGCGAAGTTTTCAAAGTGTCGTTTCTAGAGGAAAGAAGCGAAGTTTCTTGGTTATGTTGTTTAAGAGGAAGGCTTGTTAGTAGATCCGACTATGATTAAAGCAGTGAATAGTTGGAAGAGACCCAAGACAGTGACAGAGATAAAGAGTTTCTATGGATTGGTTGGTTATTATCGGAGGTTCATCAACGATTTTTCACGGACAGTGGCACCGATGACCAAGCTAACAAGAAAGGATGTGAAGTTAGTGTGGATCGATAAGTGTAAGGATGCATTCCAGAGTTTGAAACACCTATCGACCCACACACTAGTTTTGGTTGTTCTGAAAGGAAATCATTATTTGGTGGTTTATATAGATGTGTGTGGAACGAGATTAGGAGCTGTGCTGATGCAGAAGGGTAAAGTGATTGCCTATGCTTCTAGACAGCTTAGATTACATGTGGTCAGATATCTGATGCATGATTTGGAATTGGAAACAGTGATTTTTGCATTGAAGGTATGGAGACATTAACTTCTGGAAGAGAGGTTTGAGTTATATACAGATCATAAGTCGCTGAAGTACTTGTTGTCTCAGAAGGAGCTAAGTATGAGACAACAAAGGTGGTTAGAATTTATTGCCGCTTATGGTTTTGGGATTGAGCACGGAAAGTCAACAAGGTTGCAGATGCACTTAGCGAGAAACATCAGAATGCAATATTGGATATGATTGCTGAGTGGAAAGATTTGGAAGCATTGGCAGATTGCACAATGCAGTGGATGTTTGAGGCTAGGTCTAGCGAAGAAACTGTAGTGTTATCTTGTTTGGAAGTTTGACTAGAGATGATCGAAAAGATTGCTTCTAAACAGGAAGAAGAACCGGTATTACCTGAATGGATTAGGAAGTTAAGAGATGAAACCGAGAGCACTGACTTAAAAATTTTCAATCTCGACCAGAATGGGTGGTTGAGAAAGTAAGGAAGATTGTGTTTCGAGTGTAGAAAACATAAGGAAAGAAGTCTTGGAGGAATGCCATCATTCGAAATTATCTATTCATTAGGAAGGAACTAAGATGTATCAGGATAAGAAGAGAAGTTTCTTCTAGGAAGGTATGAAGCGGGATATTGGCTTATGGGTAAAGTAGTGCTTGAATTCCTAACAAGCAAATACTGAACATCAGAAGCCAAGTGGGTTGCTTCAACCATTAGATATTCCGATATGAAAATGAGATTCTATTTCTATGGATTTTATTAACGTCTTGCCAAGTTCGAATAGGGGAAATGATAATATACGGGTCATAGTGGACAGACTGACCAAGAGTGCCTATTTCATTCCAGTTAAGTCAACCAAGATGACACCTATTTTGGCAAAGTTGTTCATGAAGAATGTGGTTAGACTGCTTGGATTTCAGATGTGCACGTAAATATGCATATTTCTACCATTATATTTAACCTATTTAAATTAAATAATGATCATATCAGGTATTGTAACATATTTAAACCAAAATTAAAATTATTTTCAAATCGTCAACATGTTCATCTTCATATAGGGGAAAATGGTTATTTTTGTGGATATATTAATTTGTGAAATTTTAGTTGGAAATTTCTATATTATTTTGTAGGAATTTGGCATCATATACAGGTGGTTTCATGAAGATATATGCATGCACAAGAATGAGGATAAAGGAATGAAGATGGAAATAATTCGAAGGCATGATAATGAACCCCATCTACCCACCTACCTTAATCTACAAATTAGAGCTAATCCACATGCAAATGGCCATTAAATCTTAATGCATGCTTAATGGATGATTACTTTATGCTAATGATTAATTGGCCTTCGCATTTCCTAAGATGGTAGTTTGGGTATTTCCTAAAAAATGAATAAGGGTTTCCAAACATGTATAAATACCCCTTATCTTCATATAATTAGTTTCTCTTTTTTAGGCTTTCTTCCTCTTAGTTAGTTTCAGCTTAGATTAAAAATAAAAGAAAGCTCTCTTTCTCTTTTCATTGCTACTTAGCCATTTTTATCTTATGTAATTTTCCTTTTTTATCCAATGTTAATTATAGTTTCCTTATAATTACATGTTCATATCCTTTCATGCTAGTAGTGTAGTTTCATTTATTCATGCAAATAGAATAGTTTTATTTCTTGTCAAGGTCTTCTTTTTCTTTGCTTTCTTTTTCCTTTTCTTTTTATTTCATGTTGCAGGCTACAATTGTTGATATGTTAATAAAAATGAGAGGCTAAACCCCTTTAATTTAGGGGTAATGAAGCTCTCTAATCATGTAGCTTCAACATTTTGATAATTATTGCTCTCTTTTTGTGCTTAATGACAATGCTTGAAGTGGTTTAACTTGTTGCTTTTGCTTTGAATTTGATAGCCTATATTGTTGACATAAAATAGGCTATGCTTGAACAATCACTAAACATAAATATCCTCTTCATCTACATATGTCTATGGTAATATAGTGAATGCTGAAATCAAAATTTGCTGGCCTATGTTTCTAATTAATAGTTAATAGGTTGTAACAACCCTAGATTTTTGAAATAATTTTAACTTAGATTTTATTTCATTTGGAAAATATTTTTTTAAATTGATTTTATTTCAATATTTTATTTTAAAACTTTTTTAAAGTGTAGTAGTAATTTTCCATTGTTCATTGTATATTGTTTACAATTTTTAATTCTAGTTTCAAATTAATAAACTGTTTTCTTATTTATTTTCTATTTTTCCTAAAAATATTTATTTATTTTCTTTCTACATTTTTTTTCATTTTTTTATTTTATTACTTACTTTTTATTTGCTTAACTTGAATAAAAGAAATTAGAAATTCAAAGAGTCAAAGGCTTTTCATTTTCTTGTGACTTTTCATTTAACCTTGTCTTTTCATTTTCTTTTGGCATTTCATTGAGCTTAGCCATCCATTTCTTTTCTTAGCCGTGTATTCTTTTCATTTTCACGTGAGAAAAACTTCTCTTCATTTCAGAACTTTCGTCCATTTCAATTTCTGAAAATTTTTGGTAAGTTTCATGGCATCTTTTCCTTATTTTTCTTCTTAGTTTTCATTGATTTTTGCCTTGCTTCCTCTTGTGTTTGCTCGGCCATAACCCATTCATCACCACCACCACCACCACCATACACGATAGCAATCACCTTCACTTACCTTGTCCAGATCTGGCCGTGGCCTCCTTATGATGCAACACCACAAAAATTTGTAAACACCCCTTGAAAACATGCCCAGCCAAGCCTATATTCCACCACCCCTTCATATATCTCTTCGGCCACCCCCTTAGTCGCCGCCACCAGCAAGTACACCACCTTTGGCCATCACTTCAGCCATCACCAGACCTGTACCTGACCTAGCCGAGCCTACTTGCCTTTGGCCGAGCCTATGTGCATAAAAAAAAACTTCACCTATTTTGCCTTGTCCTTTTGTATGCTTCATGTTATAACTCCTACCCTGAACATCTCCTTGTCGTCATTCCATATTGACCCATACCCGAGCCTAAAACACCATCATGGTCGAGCATATGAACCCCTATAGCCGAGCACTTGAGTGGTTAAGGCAAGGTCAAATTATCTTCTTCTTATTGCTTTTCATTTCAAGTTGCTTCAGTGATGTTTTTGTGTTGAATAAATATGTTTACATTGTCTTGTTTTGATTATTGTTTACAAGATCATCATCTTGGCTCTCCACTCACTTGAATAAAAAATCGTGCTATCGTGCTTTTTAGATTTTTGTTTGTATGTCTTGATTTGCTAACTCAAGCATAAAAAGGTGAGTATTCACTCATGACATTTATACTTATATAATTTGTGAATTGATAACAAGTGAATGTGTAGAATATTATATCATGTTATACCTGCCTGTGATATGAATCATATGATGTTAACCTTGTCCATGAACCTGTCATATTATCTGATACTGCCATATGTTGCTATATTATTTATTTTATTCTGTTCTCATACTGCAAGTTCCCTGTAGAATAGAATCACTATGGGTTGAAATGATACATACCCAAACGGACTTTAGAATAGGAAAAAATCGTTATGGGCTGAAATGATAGGCCTGAGCGATTTCTATTTATTTTAGTTGACTTGGGATTGCGGGTTTGAAATGATAGAACCCGGATTTTTCTTTGTAAATTACGGATTGAAATGATATATTATACGTATCACTTGAATTAGGTTAGAAAATTATATACAGACCCGTGGTTATTATATATATTTTTCTGGAAATTTTTAAGTATTTTTAAAATGTAAATTTATGATATTTTGACTTAAATTGAATAAAAAATGATTTTTATAAAGTGTTAATGATTTTTTTACAACTTAAAATGTGAAATAAATGAATGGTTAAGTTGAAATTTGAAATATAACTTAATTTTGAAATTTGAGATTTTGTTTAAAAATGAAGTTAAAGTAAGTAATTAAAATGGAAATTAAGTTTATATTTTGAAACGGTAATTAAAACTTAAAGTGTTAAGTTAATTTCAAAAAAATGCAAAGAATAGAAAATTGCATACTTTAATTTAATAAGTGAATTTTTTTAAAATTTTGATTTTATGTATAAATTTTTCTTTATAAAAATCATAAGTTAAAGGGTATTTAAATGAACATTTTTAAGTGGAAATATATGATTTTTATAAGTTAAAAGGTTAAAATCAAAGTTCAATTGTTTTCTGAAATTGTATTGAAAATCTGGAAATTGAATTACAGCACTTCAGAAATGCTATTATTTCTGAAGTTAACTTGAAATATGAAGTAAAGGATATTAAAGCACTTTGTAAGTGCTGTAGTTGATACAAATACACTATGGCTAAAAGTTTAACTAAATGATATTACAGCACTTCGTAAGTGCTGTGGTTGCAGAATGAAACTAAAATCTGAAATTTATAAAAGGGCTATAGTAGCACTTGTTAAGTGCTGCAGTTGGCTGAAATGAGATTTTTGAATATAATTGAACTACTGCAGCAGTTTTGTAAACGATGTCTTTGCCGAATAGAATTAAATCTTTTAATTTGAATCCTGAACTATTACAGCAGTTTTGTAAATGCTGTCTTTGCTGAATTGAACTATTTTTCAACTAAAACTGAACTATTACAGCAGTTTTTAAATGCTGTCTTTGCTGAATTGAATTGTTTTCAAATGTTACTTACCAAAGCATTTTCTAAGTGCTGCGAAAGATGAAATTTCACTGTTTTCATGTATTTAAGTGAGTAAATGAACTCTAAAAGACTAAATTTTTAGGAATTGAATATTTGATTCGTAAGTATAATGACTTCACTTTTAAATGGTTTAAATGGAGTATTTTGGTTTGAAATATAAACTATTTAAAATGTGATTTGGAATGGTATTTTAAATAAATAAAATTGAATGAGGTTTTTGAAAGAATATGATATTTTGATATTTTTGAAATGGATTTGAAATGATATTTGAATTTGAAATGATATTTGATTTTGATGTATAAAATACCATTTTTGAAATGTATAACCATGGTTTATAATGACGATTAGTTGTCAAAGAGACTGGGATCGGATATGGACATACTCTCTATCGATACCGAAAATCACTATAACAATTGTGTACGTGGTGGAGTTTCCAAAATAAAGTAGGATGGTGGCGACGATCCTATTGTGGTATGAACGTGGACCCGGCTCCCGTGAGTTGGCTTAAGGTGGCTAAAACAGGAGCGATCTCGAGCCAAAAGGGATAGCTCCTCTGGTCGGACACATTTCTTCGATACCATTCTATTACTTTGCGATTGTTTTGGTGGCCACCCTTTGATTTGGGAGTGTGTTCCGAGGTGGGAATCATGGCTGCTACGTTACCACCAGCCCATGTGCGTAATTGGTATATCTACCCTGGCATTGACTTGTGTGCCGTGTCACCTACCATAGCGAGCCTTACTACGAGTTTGATTTGTGTCGTACCTATGGAGTATCTTTTCATAGTCTCCCGATCAGGAGATATGCAGGTATTGTATAGACTGTTGGCACTATTACGTGTTGAGGGGAATATTGGGCCACTCCTTAACTCTATTTTAAAGTATGTTTATTTTACTATTAGACATTATTATAATAGCGAAATATTACTACATAGTAAATAGTTTAACGGATCTTAGAGGATGGCCGGTCCCAAGAATCCTTTAAGTTACATGTTCATTTACTGCAGTTCACTTGTGTTGGTTTACATTATATAAATACGTATGTCTTGACTCGAGAGTTTTGTGTTTTGCTTTACGCTTGGGTCTGCCTGAGTATTCATGGCTTTGGATTGCTCTTTCTAGCGCTAGGAATCGCTGGAGATTATGCTTATCTAGTTATCTATCTATTTCAGTTTCAGTTGTTCTATTTCAGCTCTTATATTAGTGAACTTCTGTGTATTTGGGATTTCTACTGTGTTTGTTTTCAGACTGATATTATGTATTTTTTGAGACTTTGTTATAGTAGCTTCATGAACTACTATGGTATTACAAATTCCGCTACGAGTTATTCTGATATTTCTGTGTCTGTGATTCTATGTGATTGATTTTATTTGCTCCAAATTTTATTACAATCTGTTATTTTGAATTATTCAAGTCTGACATGTGTGGATTGTTGTCGATTTGAATGGTCCAAAATAGTGGGTCGTTACAGTTGGTATCAAAGCTTTGGTTTTACGCAAACCATGGCCTGCGGAGCAAAAACTCATTAGAGATGGGGTACAAATACCCTAGAATGAGTGAAATCAACCTCAGAATCATTTTCTTTGTGAGAGAACGTAATTTCAAAGTATAAATTGATTTTTATAATGGTTTTTCCAAAGGATTTTTCAAAAATTATTTTTGATATAAAATTTTCTTATTTTAAAGGAATTTTTTTTTTCTAAACTTCCTTCCTTTTGTATCTACCTTGTTAGTATTTTCTTTCTTTAAGATAGTTCATCCAAGTGAATTTATCTTGTCTTATCTTAATTTATCTGTGTCTTCTCTTTGCCTTTGTCCTAAAATTCTTCATGACTTTTCAGGATGAATCGTGGAAATGCCGGAGGTAAGGGTCGTGGTATTGCCCCAACTCCTCAGCATGTTGCACCTGTTAGGTTTAATGTTCTCTGTAAGGAATTCTCTCATCTTGGTGGAACCAAGTTTACTGGTTCAGAGAGCATTATTGAAGCCCAGTAATGGTTACGGAGTTTAGAGAGGATATTTACTGGTCTTGAGATTACTGATGCCCAGAAGCGTCAGTTAGCAGCATGGCAGTTGCAGGAGGCTGCCCTAGATTGGTGGGAGCAGTTTAGGTATCTTCTTATGTTTCTTTGAATTCTTTTTTTCTATCTCTTTCGTGCCTTTTCTAAGCTTTTCTATCATCTTTTTAGGAATGCTTTCATTACTAAGTGGATGGCCAAGGCCAGGAAATCCCAGCTTTATAAGGAGTTCATGGATCTCAAGCAAGGAGCATGTCTTTTTAGGAGTATGAGAGGAAGTTCAACGAACTTTCTAAGTTCGATCCTGGTCTGATAGACACTCCTCTCAAGAAGAATGAGAAGTTCATAGCTGGTGCTCATCCCGGGTATTATGATCGTCTCATTTCTCATGTTCATGGCACTTTTACCCGGCTTATGGATATGGCCATCCAATATGAGAACCCTGCTTCTAAGGGTCCTGCTGTTATTGGTGCTCCTTCATCTCAGTCTTCCTCTGCTATCTCTAAGAAGAGAAAGCTTAATTTCCACCAGCAGAAGAGGAATTGGCACAAGAATCTAGGTTTGGGATCTTCATCATCTTCTACTTCTCAGAGGCAGCCTGTTGACCTTTCTATCATCACCTGCTTCAAATGTGATCAGAAGGGACATTATGCCAATAGTTTCCCTACTTTAGCTGGTGCTTCTGTTCCTCCTCCAGCTCAGTTGGTGAGGCATGATCTCTGTCATATCTATCTTCAGCCTAATAATTTCAGAATGGATTGTCCTACCCAATAGAAGGGTAAGCCTTCTGGTATATTTGCTATCACCTCTGCATCTTCTCCTGCTCCTGCTCCTAGTGATGACCAAGGTACTCTTCAGGGCACCTTTTCTTTATTTCAGCATCCTGTTCGTGTTTTATTTGACACTGAAGCTTCCCATGGTTTCATTTCTATTGATTTGTGTGATAAGTTCAAGCATCTCCTTTCTCCTAAGTCTGCTTCTGTACCTTTATGTGTTTCAAATCCCATTGGAGGCCCTGCTAACCTTAATAGGATTTGTAAGCAAGTGAAACTTCTCTATTCTGATCATTGCTTTAGTGCTGATTTCTATGTTCTGGGCTTCGATGCTTTTGATTTATTGCTTGGAAGTGATTGGCTTGGTAAGCATTTTTCCCATATCTCTTGTAAAGCTCAGTCTGTTTATCTTGTTGATGATCAAGGAAATTCCTTGATTATTCAGTGTCGCATGCCTTAGGATTTTGCTGGCTGTTTTATTTATTCTCTGGATTCTTCTCCTGGTGATCTTCATTCGACCCGTGTGGTCAGATTCTATCCCGGTGTATTTGGTGAAGTCACTTCTTTACCTTTTAAGCAGGAAATTGATTTTAGTATTGATCTAAATCCTGGAGCTCGACCTGAAGTTCTTCCTCCTAGAAGAATGGCACCCCGCAAGAAGGTTGAGTTGGGAAAACTAATTGAGGACTTGTTTTCTAAAGGTCTGATCAGACCTAGCCATTCGGAATGGGGAGCAGCGGTGGTTTCGTCACCAAGTAAGATGGTTCTTTGAGCATGTGTGTTGATTATAGAGAGCTGAACAATCTCACTATGAAAAACAGTTATCTAATGCCTCGTATCAATGATATGTTTGATCAGCTTTATGGTGCCACAGTTTTCTCTCAGCTTGATCTTGCCATAGGTTTTCACCAGCTCAGGGTTGCTGAGGAAAGTATTCCCAAGACTGCTTTCCATACTGAGAATGGGTTTTATGAACGGTTGGTCATGCAATTCGGTTTGACTAATGCTCCTTCTTTCTTTGTTGATTTGTTGAATCATGTTTTTCGTGATGTGCTTAATAAATTTGGTCTAGTCTTTGTTGATGATATCCTTGTCTTTTCTAAGACCAAGAAAGAGCATGAGTCGCACTTGAAATTTGTTCTGGAAATTCTTAGAAATCATCAGTTGAAGGCTAAATTTTCTAAATACCATTTCTA
The DNA here is from genome assembly GCA_030765085.1 of Allium cepa. Lineage (NCBI taxonomy): Eukaryota > Viridiplantae > Streptophyta > Magnoliopsida > Asparagales > Amaryllidaceae > Allium > Allium cepa. The sequence continues at coordinate 52,572,704 of CM060935.1, read as the reverse complement.
GAAGGATGAAGTCTGATTCCTTCGACATATTTTTTCTAGTAATGGAGTTTCTGTTGATCCAGTAATGATCGCTGCAATCAATGTAAGTCTTTCATTCTTTCTCTTTTTCCTTCGTCATTTAATTACTCTACATTTTCTGTTGTTCTTATTTCTCCCTATTCTGTTACAGGATTGCGAAACTCCTAAGACTCCTTCTGAAATTCGTAGTTTTCTGGGCCTTGACGGTTATTACCGAAGATTCATTGAGAATTTTTCTTGGATTGCTACATCTCTCACTACTTTGACTCATAAGAATGCTAAGTTTATTTGAAGTGATAAGTGTGAAGCTACACTCAACGAGTTAAAGAGCAAGCTTACTTCCGCACCAGTTCTTACCGTTTCGAATAGAAGTGAGGGATTGACGGTATACACTGATGCTAGTCGTGAGGGATTGGGTGATGTTCTCATGTAGGATGGTAAGGTCATTGCCTATGCCAGCCGTCAGTTGAAAATCCACAAGGCTAATTATGCTGCTCGTGATTTAGAGTTGCTTACTGTTGTCTTTGCTTTGAAGCTCCAGAGGCATCATCTTCTGGGAGCTAAGTTTGAGCTTTTCACCGATCATCAGTTTCTGAGATACATCTTCACCCAAAAGGATTTGAACCAGAGGCTAGTTCGTTGGCTTGAGTTTTTGGCTTGTTACGACCTCGATATAGCCAGTAAAGCTAATATTGTGGCCGATGCTTTGAGTCGGAAAAGGCGTTGTTGTGTCAGCTTGTTGTTGCTTCTTCTCCTCTTTTAGATCGTATCAAGGCTAAGCGAGATGAGGATGAGATGCTTAGATTGATGAAGGAGAGTGTTCGTAGCAGAGTTGATGGTAGTAGTAGTGGTAGTAGTGGAGCTCAGATCGATGGTAGTGGGATTTTGAGGATTAATGGTAGGATTTGTGTCCCGAATGTTGATGGTTTGGGGCAAGAGTTACTTTGGGAAAATCATCGATACAGACTTTCTATTCATCCTAGTGTTTCGAAAATGTATCAGGATATGAAGAGGCTTTATTGGTGGAGAGGGATGAAGTGGGATATCTCTACCTTTGTCAGTCGATGTGCGACTTGTCAGCAAGTCAAGGCCGATCATCTGAAGACCCTTGGTTTGTTGTAGCCCCTTGTGATTCCCAATTGGAAGTGGGAACAGGTTTACATGGATTTCATTGATGGATTACCGAGGACTAGGAGGGGTAATGAGAGTATCTGGGTTATTATGGATAGGCTGACCAAGTCCGCTCATTTCATTCCGGTCAAGTCTACCCATTCTGCTTCTAGCTTATCTGAGATCTACATGAGAGAGATTGTTCGTCTCCATGGTGTTCCTCTCAGTATTGTTTGTGATCGTGATCCTATCTTTACCAGTCTGTTTTGGAAAGCTTTTCTGGAATCTTTGGGTACTCATCTGAATCTGAGCACTGCTTACCATCCACAGACCGACAGTCAAACGGAAAGAGTGAATTAGATTTTCGAAGATCTTCTTCGTGCTTATGTGCTTGATTATGGAGGATCTTGGGAAAATCATCTCCATCCTATCGAATTCACCTACAATAATAGTTATCAGGTATAATCTAATCTTCTGTTTTAAGCTTATCTTAATCCTTTATCTATCTCATTCCATCTTTGAATCTAGGCCAGTATTAAAATGTCTCCATTTACTGCTCTTTACGGACGACCTTGTAGATCTCCATCTTGATGGATTGAATTCGGTAATTGTTTGGTTCTTGGTCCTGATTTGGTTTTGGAGGCTTCAGAGAGAGTTGAGGAGATTAAGAGGAAGTTGTGGGTTGAGCAGGATAGAGAGAAGAAGTACGCTGATAGGCGTAGGTGGAGTTTAGAGTTTGCTGTTGGTGACTAGGTTTTCCTTAAGGTCTCTCCCTTAAGGAATGTCATTCGTTTTGGTCGTAGAGGGAAGCTTTCTCCTAGGTTCATTGGTCCTTTCAGCATTGTGGAAAGAGTTGGTTTTTTGGCTTATTGTCTAGATTTGCCTGAGAAGCTTTCTAGAGTACATGATGTATTCCATGTCTCTCATCTTCGCGGGTATCTTCATGACCAATCTCTTATTGTTCAGCCTTCTGCTCTTGATAGTTTGGATATTGAGCCTAATTTGACTGTCGAGAGGAAGCCACTTCGAATTGTCGACAGAGGTACGAAGCAGTTAAGAAGGAAATCTGTTAGTCTGGTCAAAGTATAGTGGCGTACTGATGATTGAGATTGTACCCGGGAGATGGAGGAGAGCATTCATGCTTCGAACCCGGAATTGTTTATTTCAGGTACTATTTGCCTTTCTATCTTTCTTTCCTTATTTTCCTTGTTCGTTCTTTTCGAGGACGAAAAGATTTCAGCGGAGAGAGTGTAACAACCCTAGATTTTTGAAATATTTTTAACTTAGATTTTATTTCATTTGGAAAATATTTTTTAAAATTGATTTTATTTCAAGATTTTATTTTAAAATATTTTTAAAGTGTAGTAGTAATTTTCCAATGTGTATTGTATATTGTTTACAATTTTTAATTCTAGTTTCAAATTAATAAACTATTTTCTTATTTATTTTCTATTTTTCCTAAAAATATTTATTCATTTTCTTTTCTACTTTATTTTTTTCATTTTTCTATTTTATTACTTAATTTTTATACTTAATTTTTTTCCAGTTTTCTATTTTATTACTTAATTTTTATATGTTTAATTTGAATAAAAGAAATTAGAAATTCAAAGAGTCAAAGGCTTTTCATTTTCTTATTACTTTTCATTTAACCTTGTCTTTTCAGCTTCTTTTGGCTTTCGTTGAGCTTAGCCGTCCATTTCTTTTCTTAGCCGTGTATTCTTTTCATTTTCGCATGAGAAAAAACATGAGAAAAACTTCTCTTCATTTCAAAACTTTCGGCCATTTCAATTTCTGAAAATTTTTGGTAAGTTTCATGGCATCTTTTCCTTATTTTTCTTCTTAGTTTTCATTGATTTTTGTCTTGCTTCCTCTCGCGTTTGCTCGGCCATAACCCCTTTATCACCACCACCATGCACGGCAGCAACCACCTTCACTTACCTTGTCCAGATCTGGCCGTGGCCTCAATACGATAAAAACACCACAGAAATTTGCAAACACCCCTTGAAAACATGCCTAGCCGAGCCTATATTCCACCACCCCTTCATATATCTCTTCGGCTACCCCCTTAGCCACCATGACCACCAAGTACACCACATCTGGCCATCACATCAGCCATCACTAAACCTGTACCTGACCTAGTCCTAGCCCACTTGCCTTTGGCCGAGCCTATGTGCACAAAAAAAAAACATCACCTATTTTGCCTTGTCCTTTTTATGCTTCATGTTATAACTCCTACCCTCCACATCTCCTTGTAGCCGTGCCATATTGACCCATACCCGAGCCCAAAACACCATCATGGCCGAGCATATGAATGGCTGAGCACTTGAGTGGTTAAGGCAAGCTCAAGTTATCTTGTTCTTATTGCTTTTTATTTCAAGTTGCTTCAATGATGCTTTTGTGTTGAATAAATATGTTTACATTGTCTTGTTTTGGTTGTTGTTTACAAGATCATCATCTTGGCTCTCCACTCACTTGAATCAAAAGTCGTGCTATCATACTTTCTGGATTTTTGTTTGTGTGTCTTGATTTGCTAACTCCAGCGTAAAAAAGTGAGTATTCACTCATGATATTTATACTTATATAATTTGTGAATTGATAACAAGTGAATGTGTAGAATATTATATCATGTTATACCTGCCTGTGATATGAACCATATGATGTTAACCTTGTTCATAAGCCTGTCATATTATTTGATACTGCTATATGTTGCTATGCTATTTATTTTATTATGTTCTCACACTGCAAGTTCCCTGTAGAATAGAATCACTATGGGTTGAAATGATACATACCCGAACGGACTTTAGAATAGGGAAAAATCGTTCTGGACTGAAATGATAGGCCTGAGCGATTTTTATTTATTTTAATTGACTTGGAATTGCAGGTTTGAAATGATAGAACCCAAATTTTTCTTTGTAAATTACGGATTGAAATGATATATTATCTGTATCACTTGACTTAGGTTAGGAAATTATATACAGACCCGTGGGTATTATATATTTTTTTTGGAAATTTTTAAGTATTTTTAAAATGTAAATTTATGATATTTCGATTTAAATTGAATAAAAAATAATTTTATAAAGTGTTAATGATTTTTCTACAGGTTAAAATGTGAAATAAATGAATGATTAAGTTGAAATTGGAATATAACTTAACTTCGAAATTTGATATTTTGTTTAAAAATGAAATTAAAGTAAGTAATTAAAATGGAAATTAAGTTTATATTTTGAAATGGTAATTAAAACTTAAAGTGTTAAGTTAATTTCAAAAAAATGCAAGGAATAGAAAATTTCATGCTTGAAATTAATAAGTGAATTATTTTAAAATTTTGATTTTATATATAAATTTTTCTTTATAAAAATCATAAGTTAAAGTGTATTTAAATGAACATTTTTGAGTAGAAATATATGATTTTTATAAGCTAAAAGGTTAAAATCAAAGTTCAATTGTTTTCTGAAATTGTATTGAAAATCTGGAGATTGAATTACAGCACTTCAGAAATGCTATTATTTCTGAAGTTAACTTGAAATATGAAGCAAAGGATATTACAGCACTTTGTAAGTGATGTGGTTGATACAAATATACTATGGCTAAAATTTAACTAAGTGATATTACAGCACTTTGTAAGTGCTGTGGTTGCAGAATGAAACTAAAATCTGAAATTTATAAAAGGGCTACAATAGCACTTGTTAAGTGTTGTAGTTGGCTGAAATGAGATTTTTGAATATAATTGAACTACTGCAGTTATTTTGTAAACGCTGTCTTTGCTGTAAAGCTTTTAATTTGAACCATGAACTGTTACGGCAGTATTGTAAATGATATCTTTGCTGAAGTGAACTATTTTTCAACTAAAACTGAACTATTACAGTAGTTTTTAAATGTTGTCTTCCCTGAATTGAATTGTTTTCAAATGTAACTTACCGCAGTATTTTCTAAGTGCTGCGAAAGCTGAAATTTCACTATTTTAATGTATTTAAGTGAATAAATGAACTCTAAAAGGCAAAAATTTTGGGAATTGAATATTTGATTTGTAATTATAATGACTTCACTTTTAAGTAGTTTAAATGGAGTATTTTGATTTGAAATATATACTATTTGAAATGTGATTTGGAATGGTATTTTAAATAAATAAAATTGAATGAGGTTTTTGAAAGAATATGATATTTTAATATTTTTGAAATGGATTTGAAATGATATTTGAATTTGAAATGATATTTGATTTTGAAGTATAAAATACCATTTTGAAATGTATAACCACGGGTTATAATAACGATTGGTTGTTAAAAAGACCGGGATTGCATATGGACATACTCTCTGTCGATACCGAAAACCACTTTAACAACTGTGCACGCGGTGGAATTTCCCGAATGAAGTAGGATGTTGCGACGATCCTATTGTGGTATGAACGTGGACCCGACTCCCGTGAGTTGGCTTAAGGTGGCTAAAACACGAGCGATCTCGGGCCAAAAGTGGTAGCACCTTTGGTCGGACACATTTCTTCGATACCATTCTATTACTTTGTGATTGTTTTGGTGGCCACCCTTTGATTTGGGAGTGTGTTCCAAGGTGGACGTAGTGGCTGCTACGTTACCACTAGCCCCTGTGCGTAATTGGTATATCTACCATGGCATTGCCTTATGTGCCGTGTAACCTACCATAGCGAGCCTTACTACGAGTTTGATTTTTGTGGTGCCTATGAAGTATCTTCTCATAGTCTCCCGGTCAGGAGATATGCAGGTACTGTATAGACTATTGGCACTATTACGTGTTAAGGAGAATATTGGGTCACTCCTTAATGCTATTTTAAAGTATGTTTATTTTACTATTAGACATTATTATAACAGCAAAATATTACTACATAGTAAATAGTTTAACAGAACCTTAGAGGATGGGCGCTCCCAAGCATCCTTTAAGTTACTTGTTCATTTACTGCAGTTCACTTGAGTTGGTTTACGTTGTATAGGTATGTATGTCCTGACTCGCATGTTTTATGTTTTTCTTTACGCTCGGGTCAGCCTGAGTATTCATAGCTTTGGAGTTCTCTTTCTAGAGCTAGGAATCGCTGGAGGTTCTGCTCATCTAGTTATCTATCTATTTTAGTTTCAGTTGTTCTATTTCAGCTGTTGTATTAGTGAACTTCTATGTATTTGGGATTTCTACTGTGTTTGTTTTTAGATTGATATTATGTATTTGTTTTGAGACTTTGTTTTAGTACCTTCATGAACTACTTGGTATTTTTAATTCCGCTGCGAGTTATTCTGATATTTCTGTGTTTGTGATTCTGTGTGATTGGTTTTATTTGCTCCAAATTTTATTACAATCTGTTATTTTGAATTATTCAAGTCTGATATGTGTGGATTATTGACGATTTGAATGGTCCAAAATAGTGGGTCATTACATAGGTCATGCTCAAAATAGATTTTACTTTCAACTTGTTGTCATTTTTCATGAGAATTAAAAGTGATTTAAAGGTTGTGTTATAGTTTAAAGGCTTATGTTGGGCTAATTAATAGCACAAATATGTCATACTTATGATAAGCACATCATTTAAATTCACTTATGACCAAAAAAAAGAGATCATAATTTCATATTTTGTTCAACTATATGATCTAGAGAGTGGAATTATCTCTAAATTGTCATTTTATTCTCATAGTTTTCATTCACTTTTGTAATGTTAGTTTTAACTTTTTTTGTGGTTAAAGCATTATCTCGACTTTGTATAATTTGATTGAATAGAGATTTAAATCTAACAATTCCATACGGATCGACCCGCACTCGCCACATAAGAATAATTGTATGTTATGCCCTTGGGGTAATTTTTATTATAAATTTTTCGATGATTTTCTAAACTGATAAGAAAATTCGTTGTTAAACAAGTGTTATTGCGGTCGATAATGTTATTCCTTAACCTTGCTTTTAAATCCTTTCTTCTTAATTTTTATTCAAAAGCAAAAATCCAAATATATATATATATATGTCTGTGTGTGTGTGTGTGTAAAACCTTTTCAGAAACCAAAAAAATTCTTTTTTTATAAATAAATTCTTTGTGAATACTTTTCCTTTATAAAAATCCAAAAAAAAACATTCTTTAAAATGTCAGAGTTTTCCTACTTACATGAGTTCTACGATAGTTGTGAAAGTCAATATAATCCATGTAATTTCACTCCAAATTCTTATGGATATTTTAACAACTATTGTGTAAATAATTCGAATTTCGAACAACAAAATTTTCAAAATGATGAACAACCCTCAACTCTTGAAAATAGCATTTCATCATTACTTGAGCTCATCACACAAGTCAAAAGACAAACGATTTGTGTAATAACTCCAGTAAAAGTTTAATAATCAAGATTTGAATTCACTTTAAAATTCAAACAATTTCGAGTATAACCCACGCCAATTCAATTTCGAACTCCAAAGTGAATTTCAAAATCAAAATGAAACTGTGAACAACTTTTCAAATAATTTTGGCAATAGGAATAATCTCAACAATGAGACGAGTGAAATTTTTTGTTCTCAACAATTTCAAATTGAAAATTCTCAAGTTAATAATCATGAATTTGGTTTGGTTGAGCAAACAGAAAAAGATTATGAGGATTTGTTGCGTGAAACCTACAAAAAATTTCTTGAGAAACTAAATCAAATCTCAACTTATGAAGAATCAATTAATAATCCACCGTCTATTTAAATTGACAATTTTTGTCCGCAACAACTCTAAATCGAAAATCCTAAAGTTAATAATTATGAATTGAATTTTATTTAAAAAATGAACGAAAATTTACGATGATCACACGAATTTGTTGATTGAAACATATAAAAAATTACATGAACAGCAAAATCAATTCCCAATGTGTGAAGAGTCGAGTGATAATCCATCCTCTACCCAATTTGACGGTTTTCAAATAACAACTTTTTAAATTGAAAACAACAATCTTAATGAAGTTGTTGAAAATATGATAATTGTGTTGGATTTCAATTCTTTTGAGGGTGAGAATCTCGATTTAAAATTCAATCTTCCTTTTTCCGATTTCAAAAATATTAGATTTTGAAAATGATATACGCAATGAAGTTGTTGATAATCCAATAAAGGAAGACGAATACAATGAACATGATTTTTTTGGAATTTTCCAAAATGAGTTGTTAAATTCCGAAGAGGAAGAGTTAAATCACCATTTTGATTTTGAAATCAATAACTTTGAAAAATTCGTCAATGATGAGCTTGAATTTCAATATAGTGAAAATGAACTTGAATTTCAATCAATTGTTTTATTGACTCCAAAAATCATTGAAAATAAAAGAACTCGCATGATTTTTAATAAAACAACATTCCTTTTTTCCAAATCAAAATTCAATTTTAAAATCTTTTACGGTTTAGCTTTTCGAGCTTAAGTTGTGCCTCGCATATTTGACGAGACAAACGAATCGGTCATTGGAAGATCGTTTCATTTACTTTTTGACTCTATACTTTCTGATCTCATGTAAATACCGCTCATTTTCATGTAAATATGGGTCATCTTTTTATTTTTGTTTTATACTTCTCCTTTCACTTGGGTTGACTGCGGGGACACAGTCAAAATCAAGTATGGGGGGAGTCTCATCTTCATTTTTCATTCTTTTTATTATTCATTGTTTACTTTTCATTTTCTTTTCAAAATTCAAAAAAAAAACTCTCAAAAATTTCACTAAACTTTTTTTAAGCATTTTTGATTTATTTTCAAAGAAATACTATAGGATAAATATATGGTTTTGGTTACAAAATTGAAATTTTTGAAAGTTTATTTGTCTTAGCGAAAATAAAAATGAAGTTTGATTACAAATAACGATGGTTTAACTGGTATATAGGAAAGTTAATACATGATAATTATGAAATATATCCTAATTGTAAATCTTTATTTTAAAAAGTGGTTAGTTTAAAGTAAAGGACATAACATTTCTTTTGTTTTCAAAGTTAAGTGGTACTAAGATGATAATGTAAAAATCTCTCTTTCCAAAAAATATTGAAAAAAAGACAAAAGAAAAATCTTGTTGTATATATTTATATATTTATTAACACCTACGGTCGATGGGTGTACACACTTTGTGTGTACACTCGCCATGCTCTATACCCTTCTCACGTAAGCTAGAAAGGCAACGAATGATTGATAGATCCGGCCTCAGTTTATCTAAGCTAGGTGTATGTATTAAAAAATATCTTTTATTAATAACAACTACGGTCAGTAAGTGTTCACACTTGTGTGTTCACTCACCACGCTTTATTTTCCCCTTACATCGGTCCGCAAGGCAGTGCATGGTAATATATCTGGTCTAAGTTTATCTGAGTTAGGCATATGCAAATATTGTTAATATCAATAAAATTTTCAAATAAAAAAATAGAGAGAGTAAGCAATTGAAATCCAAGCACTATTTTAACTTGTTTTATTTGACTTGTTATTGAAATTCAATGAAAACACCACTTTAATAAACTTTGATAGTCAACAAAGGATCCATTTCATAGTTGCACTATGTTATCAACCGAAAAAATGAGTTAAACTATATTCTATTTGTTATGATAACTTGATTTTTGTTGGAAATTTTGATGACTAAATGACTTAAATTTTCAAGATAATAACCAAAACTTGTATTAACTTATTCATGTCAATTTAAAAGTAAATCCTGAATTTGTAAATATTTTTGAAAATTTGCATTCACCTCTTTGTAAATAAATCATGCATTTAGGATTTTTCACTTTGCGTTTGGATTTTGTGGGTAGTATCCGCTAAAAACCCTCATGTGACAACACATGTCCTATTAGGGACACCCAGAGGTTTATCGGCTTGTTGCATACGCTCAATGTGTAATGATCCGTAAATTTTCAATAATTAAAATTGTTGATTTATTAAGATTTTGGCAAATAAATTAATAAGAAACAAAAAATTTGTAATTTAATAATGAAATGAATGCAAAAATGAAATGCAACCATGGAAATTAAAACTAAGCATTAACAATTGAAATGAAATTACAGTCAATTGAAGTAATGTAAATTATTATACTTGGCTATAAATCGATGTAAGAAAATAATGCAAACGTTAAACTTATAAGTGAAATAGTATGAAATAAATGACCATTGAATACAGATTAGGTATATAGGAATTGTAACATTTGAGTGTAAATAAATGAATTAGTATATAAATTATGGTAAATAAATGAACTTTAAGGTTATATTAATGAAAACTTATGCAATAACTAAAGGCGTGAATGTAATAAAATAAATAGAAACGTAAATTCGTTTATGAAGTAATAATTGATAAAAGAATGGAAATAAGATAAAATAACTAATTGGATTTAAATCTTAACTAATGTGATTGATAAAATTACACATTTTGAAATATAGTCATGAATACAAATTTAAGATGTAAATGGGGATACATTAATGTAATGGAATGTAAAACTAATACAATTTTGCTTATAGAATAACTGATTTAGGTAAAAGGGATTGAAATTGAACCAAATCAATTTATTTGAGTTAATTATAATAAATTGGAATTCAATTCGTAATAAATGGATTTATTGTAGGTAAATGAAGTTAAATACTTAATTATTAATTAGAATTAAGATGAAATGGGAAATTTTAATATATTAGGTTGTAAACCAATGTTAATGTTACCACAGGACGATAAGTTAATAATTGACTTGATAACAAGATTTGAAAATTAAATAAATGGATTTATTGTAATTTCAATTGATAATCTATGAATATATTGAAATTGAAAATTAACAGTGTAATTGGTAAAATAATTTACACTGAATTGATATAGAAATTTGTTATAAAGGATTATAAATTACTAAAGTAATCCAAGCTGAAAAAAATTATAAATTATGGAATTTGAATAGAAAGTGATTTTATTTATTTAAAATTAATTTATTTAATTAACTGAAATATAGACATTTTAGCCATTGACTTGGATTTAGATGAAACTAGTTTCATCGGATCTGTAACTGTGGATTATTATAGGATTTCAAGTTTTGTATCGATCAGACTTGTCGTTTGACCGTACGGCTTGAAATGCCTAGAAATCAATGTAATTGAAATCAATTTGAAATAACTTAATTTTTGCATAACTTCTTCATACGATGGAATTAGAACTTGAAACATGTTCCATTGGGTTTAAAATATTTGAAAACATCTATTTTGGTATATAGTTTGACGCATTTTCGTTCCAGAGTCGAAATGGGCTTTTCGGGACGTTAATCGTTCAAACCCAAATCGATCTAATCCATTTGTTCTATTTCTGATCCGTCTATAAATACCTAATTATAAACCCTAGCCATTCCTCATTCTCATTTGTCTGTACAAATATTTGTTTCTCAACTCCACTTTCCAATGGCAGACATGCCAAATAAACTTCTCAATTTCAAAATCAAATTCAAATCAAAATTCAAACTCTCCAAACTATGTCTAAATTTATATGGTTTTGAAGATATCGACGAATCGAGTCAGCGTGTGGTGACCGTTTTGCGTAACAATGCTCGAATCAATTGCGAATCATGATCAAAGTTCCAAATCGCATATGCCTAGATGTCAATTTAGGCGATTTTGATTCTGGCGTGGATTTATGGAATTGTTGGCTAGTATTGGTGGAGATCGTGATGCTGAGTCACGTGATGGTGGTCGTAGGTCCTAGAAGCGCCCGAGGCGAACGAATTTCGGTGACTAGGTTGTGGAATCTCGAGTTGGACGAGGTGGCAGGTGGGGGTCTACGTCGATCGGACCTAGGAGAGAAGGAAGAGGGAGGTGAGGCAAAACCGGTGGTGGCCACGCCACAGCCAACGGTGACCGGTGGCGGCGAGAAATTGCAGTCAAAGGTTCGGTGACGTGTTGGATTTCATTCGGAGAACTTGCTGTAGCAGTGCATAGAAGATGCTGTGACATGGCGTTACAAGGTAGGCTTTTTATTTTAATTTATTTATTTATGAATTTTGATTTCAAATTTTCTAATGCGTATAACTCTCACATACGACGCCCAATTCATGCACGGTTTCTTGTGCTAGGATGGTATCAAAATTTCTAATATTTTGGCACTGGTTTGGAAGGATTCTGAGACTATTTGAATTTTGGGTTTAAGTTAGATTTAAATTCAATTTAAATTCAAAGGTGAATGTTTTAACTCAATCATAACTTCTAAAATTTCTTATGTTCGTTAAATTTGATTCATGGTGCAATTAGGAATTTATTTATGATTGTTTGGTATATTCTAAATCATTATCGCAGTTAAATTGAATTTATTTGAATTAAATTATTATTTAATTTAATATTGCATATAAACTGCCAGTTAAATACCTGTTATTTATTATCAGTTTCTATATTGATATTTATGGATTTTTTGGGTGATGATTGTGATGGATGTTGATTGTTGATATTGGTTGAATGGATATTTAGTTTATATTATTATAAACTGCAAGTTCGTTATGGATTATTATTAATTCAGGATTGCGGTTTGAAATGATATACAACCGTAAAATATTAAATTATGGGTTGAAATTATAAATATCGCGACACCCATTATCGACTAGCCTTAACTCCACGCTCAAAATCCTGCCACAACTCAGCCACTGAGTTGCGAATTCTCAAACTACGCCACGTAGTTTGTCCCCTAGTCACACAACTAGAAATTGCACAAGTTTAAAAAGAGAAATAGAAATTTAAAAACAGATTAAACACAAAACCCTAATATATAAAACTAAAGCCTAATAATTTAAAGGAGTCGGCCCAAAATAAATATCCTTTCTTTATTTTAATATGTTGGCCTGCTTTCTTCTTTGTTTGAAGAAAAAATGGTAGCTTCGATCTCGTTCCTCTTTTGCTCTGAAATTAGGCTTTGGCCTTGCGTTCTCTTCTGTGAGATTAACTAGGGCTTCGTCCTTGTCTTCGCTTCTGCGAGATTGGCTAGAGCTTCGACCTTGTCTAATTAGGGCTTCGGTTATCGAAGAACCCTATTGATTGTTGATCGATTACAGTAGTTTTTTTGATTTGCTTTGGCAATCGATCGTCTCCTTGCTTCAAATATAGATCCTTTGATTTAGTTTGAGTTCAACTGTGAATACGGTATGTAATTTGTGTTTTTGCATTACTTTTTTTCTTGCTTGAACTCTATGATTCCTGTTATTAATTTAATTTTACTCTATTGCTACTTGAAATCGAATGCTTTTCAATGCCGATGATGATTGGGTTTATATAAGATTCAAATTCCTAATTTTTCTTTCGTCTGATAGTTTGCTTGACTTCGTCTCGGCCACTTGATTATGTTTTGATGTTGATGATTTATCTGACTTTGTCAATTTCATATAATTGTTGTTTACTTGGTTGACACGGTTTGATTTCTCCGACGTTGTTTTCCTTGCTTACCATGGTATTGATTTCTGACTTGTTCAACTTCGGCACTGACTTGATTTGACGATGTTGATTTCACTGTGACTTCAGCATTAACTTGTTCAACTTGAAATTGTTTTGGTTTCTGGCACTTTGTTCATTTTCGATTTATATTATATTCCATTTTGCATCTGCTTTGAGAATTGACTTCGTCCATTATGTCTCTGACTTTATGTTAAGATTTAAACTTGCTTGATTTTAGCCTTAGTCGCCACGACTCTGACTTGATGCTGCTGATTTTTATTTTGATTTGCTTTGAGTTTGGGTTGCACTGAGTTTGCATTCAGCTCTGTCCACTGTCCATCGAGGCATGTACATCACTGACTTTTGTTTTACTTGTGTTTTCATTTGATAACTTGAATCTGTACTTGATTACCAGTTGTATTCGCACCACTTTCTGTTGTAAGTGTTCATGCACCATGTTGAGGCTGCACTTGCTTTTGTACAACTACCCTTGTGCACTTGTGTTGTTTGGATCTGGCCATTGGTTCAAGTACTTGAATGTGAACTTGTTTGATTGGTCTCTTGTTTGGTTCAAGTTTTGTATTTATGGTCTTACTTCGACTTGCACTTGAATGTGCAGTCTGGTTGCTTGTGTGACCTTCTTTAGGTGTTGGATTGAGTCATGAATTTTGGTTTGTATTCAGTTGACTTGCTCACAAGTCTTTCATCATGTGTATACATACATTCATGTATGTATATATGTGTATGTTAGCTTGCGCATGCTCTGGTTCAGGTTGAAGTTGCACTGGTTTTCTTCTTTTAGCCTTGCATTGTTGGTCAAGTTAAGTTTGCTGCTGCACTGGGTTGCATATTTCCTGTTGGTCTGTTCCTTTGTGATATTTGCATGTCATTTATGTCTTTGATGTTGAGCCACTGTCTTGCTTCAGTTTGTATATGGTTTTGTACATTTGCCTCGAGTCTGATTTGGTGCTTTGTTCATCTCAATCATGTTAGCTGTGGGTCTGGTTCGCCTTTGGTTCATGCTGTACTTATTGAGTTTGAGTTTCTCTAGACCAATATTGCATTTGTACATTTGGATTTTGGTCGAGGCTTGTTTTAGTTGTTTTGACCATTTTCATGAACTTGCACCTATGTTGAATCCAGCTTGGAGCTCGGGTTTGACCTTATGCTGATATTGTGACATTATTTTTTATTGCACTTGAGTTGAACCCGACTTTTCATTTTAGTTTGACCTGTGCTTAATGTCCTTATAATTTTATCAAGTGTATATATCGGTGTGCACGACCTTGTGGCATGTACAGTGATACACTGTGCATGTCGCAAGCTGTTCGTGTATGATGAATTCAAATTTATATGATGACGAACAACCCAAATAACTAAAGCAAGTAAAATTTCCAAAATCACATTTTATTTTATACTGCAAAAATATTTTATATTCAATTTTACTACGTTAGAGTGTATTTTTGCAGATTTCTCAGATGCTGGATTCAATCTAGGGTGAAGTTGAATATAAAATATGAGTGAATGTGTGAAGTGTAGTGAGGTGCATTTGTAAATGAAAGATTGTGATGTAATTGAATTTATATTGTAATCAAAATTGTGTATGTATAGTGAGAGCTTGAACTTGTACTATTCAAAATTGTAATAAATATTTGTTTGTATAAAATATCTGTTTGAATTTAAATTCCGTGTTATTTATTTTATTCACCAAATATTTATTTAATTATGTGAAAAATAAAATAGTACATTAGCAAATGCATTTAAATGAATATATATATATATATATATATATATATATATATATCTGTGTGTGTGTTTATTATCATCAAACAAAAATCATATAATCACATATTCAACAATCTCCCTCTTTTGACGATAACAAACATATATTTAAGATTTTGAATTTTTTAAATGTATTTGATCATTCAATTTTCTCGCCCTATTTGAATGCTTCCTCTCTAAACAAAGCTCCCCCTTCATATATGCATGTAAATACGCAAATGAGCCTAGATGGAAATAGAAAATATTTGACCTTTATTTGCTTTTATTTGACAAAATCTTAACTTTTCTCTCCCCCTTTTGTTATCAGCAAAAGAGTAATAGTGTTAGAAAAAATAGAGATAAAGTGATAGATATTAATACAACATTAAAACTCAATCGAATATAAATATTAAATTTCAATAAAAAATCAAACAAAAATCATAAATACTATGTTAGGTGCATATTCCACTTTTAGAATGATGGGAACGATGTCATCATATAAAACCATACAGTTGTGTCTATTTGTGGTACATTTATATCAGGAATTTGAATATCTACCAACCATGCACAACCGTTATGACTTTTAAATGTATTAGTAGTATTCCAATTTTATTTAAAAAAAAATGAATTCAAGTATCTTCTAACCACGCATAACCGTGAGGACTTTTAAATGAGATTAGAATCAACTTGTTTATTTAACTAATTAATTTTGATATGCGTTCCATACATGCATAACCGTGAGGACTTTTAAATGAGCATGGAAGCACATAATCAAAAATTTCAAGTAATTCACCCATGCATAACCATGAGGACTCTTAAATGAGTGTGAATACTTTGGATTATTTATTTATTTATTTATTTTTATTATTATTATTTTTTAATTATTTTTTATTTTAAAAAATATAAAATGAAAAACGAATATTCCTGTTTAAATCACCACATATTGACATATTATATTGGATATTGATGAGTGATGGTTCATAGAAAATGATAGAAATAGAAATGATCATGGAATTTTTACCAACAAAAAGTGTTTATAATTCTTGTTTAAATTTCTAAAGAAATTTACTAATTATACCATCTCAAGTTATAATATACGATTAATATCAACACTCATCACTTTTTTAATTACTATTTATCTTTTCGATAATTAGTAGGGAGTCAGATTAGTCAATGTAATTATTTAAAATCAAATCGAAAATAATTATAAAATCAAATTTTCCAAAATGACTAATCTGAAACAAGGTCAAAAATGATTTTCTATAAGGGGTTTTATAAGAAAATTTCTGCTATTTGAAAATTATTTGAAGTGAAAAAATATGCAGATATTTTCTTTGAAAATCGATGCAGTTACTAAATGTCTCAACATAAATCACGTTCCGCTAGTAATTTTTCTATCAACTAGATTACCAGTGTAATCTGCATATGAATTTGTTTTCACTCAAACTTATTATTAGTTGAATGTTACAGACCAGATCATGAGTTGTGCAACAAAATATCTCAAAATCATTTTAAACAACTTTCTAAATGAAATTCTCTTGAATTTGAATTGAAGCCATGTAAATAATCAAAAACCGTGAATATAGAGTCAGCCGTAAAATAACCAAATGTATTATCATCCAATAAAACACTATTATTAATCCAAACTAATGTATATAAAGTAATTCAAAGACTCTAGAGATTTTTATAGTGTTCTTGGCATAAGTATATAATTGGCCAACAATTTTGAATAAGTCAAAATTGAAGTCATCATTCATTTCATCATCACATTACTGGCTGATTTAATTCAAATCTAATATGGTGTAGATTATCACATTAATATATTGTTCAAGATGAATATATCATTACCCCTTTTACATTTACGATAATTTTTTTTCGTTGTTGTCCATTGTGATTCTGTCATCTTTGTGCTAGGCTAAGGAACTTTGCTTTGACGCTTGTTGTGTCCTTGGAATAGCAAGAATCCAAGTAACACTATTGTTGTTATTCCTTAGCCTGCCACCATACCTACACGAGAATAGATTTTTGTGACCTATTTGTTTTTATAGGTCCATGGTTGTTCGTGGCAAAATATTTTGAAAAGTAATTTTGTGGAGACCCAAAACTATTTATATATGTTCCTTTTGGCACCCTAATTTGTTTAACTTTGAGCGATTTTATATTTGTGCCTTTTGGAATCCAAATTGGTATAGTTTTCACGTTTTTGGGTCTATACCAACAAATATTTTGATTGTATCCAAATTTTCTACAAATTGTGCACATTGAATTTACTTGATTAATCTCATTTCTAACATTTTTAGATTTATTATATCCAAGTCCATGTCCAACTGTATTAACAGTTTGTTTTCCTAATAGCGTATTCAATGATTTTTCACTTTTTGAAAATTTATCTAAAGTCATTGACAGTTGTTGGACTTGTGTTTTGAGAGATTCATTTTCGTCTAACAATTGTGTGCACCTTTTAATAGAATTTTCTCTTCTTGTATTTTCACTCTCTCTCAAAATTAGAATTTCATTTTCAAGCGATTTAAATTTGATTTCTGATTTTTTAATCTCTTCTTCGAATGTTGGACACTTATCACACTTGGGGCACTTATTTTGATAGTTTTCAACTAATTTTTCAAGCTGTTCATTTACTTTAATCAAACTATCTCTTTGTGATTCAATTTTAGCATATTTCTCCCTAATTCGTTCAAAACAGCCATTTACTTCGTGAAAATATATAAGTAATTCCGAGTGAGTGATTTTTGGTATCTCGCTTGGCTCGTAATCATTGCTATCAGTTATATTACCTTGAAGGCATAGATCTGCTTTCTCACTCTCACTGCTGTTGCTTTTATAATTATTATCGCTTTTATTCCACATGGCTATAGAATTTCTCCTTTTTAATTTCTTTTCTTGGCCGTATTGATTTCAAGAATAATTGGGCTTAATATGACCGGGTTTGTTGCACTTGCGACAAATGATCCCATGTTCTTCTAAGTTGTCTAGTGCTTTGATTATTCTGCTTTTCAATTGTCGATTTGGAGCTAGATTTCTGTATTTGTAGTTCCACTTTTTTAATCTCTTTATTAGTAGCGCCAGCTCAACTGCTTCATCATCATCATCCTCATCACTACTGCTTTTTGCCAATCCTATTAAGCTCGTTTCTTTGAGTCGATTGAGAATGATTTCTCATTGTTATAGACTTTTGCACCATATATTACATCAAAAGCATTCCAGATTTCCTGTGCATTTTCACAATGGGAGATACGTTATAATTATCTTGATTGATTTGAGAATACAATATATGCATAGCAAGAACATTAATCGAGATAATTTTCTCATCTGTTATGTCACACGCATTTTCAACAATTTCCCAACATTTAATATCAACAGATTTTAAATAAAATTTCATCTTTAATTTCCATTTAAAAAATCTGTTCCATCAAAAATAGGAGGGATAATATTAGAACGACGCTCAGCAAAAGTAGCAATTTTAAAATTCAAATTTTTTTTAAAAAAAATTAGTTTTTGAAAAATCAAAATTTTTAAAACAAAAATGGCTTTTGTACCTAGCTCTGATATCACTTGTAGGATCGATTTCACCCTAGAGAGGAGGTGAATAGGGTGATGCTATCAATTATTAAAATTATTGCGGAAGTTTATTTAAAATAATTTCACACAGATATATCAGAATTATAACAGCACAGATAATAGCTGAATAATAAATGCAGAAATAGAACGACACTGAATTTACCCAGCTTCGGTAAAACCCTACCTATGTGCAGCCCCCAAGGTTTCTACTAGAAATTAAGCAGTCAGACGCTTACACACATAAACTCGCGACACCCACTATCGACTAGCCTTAACTCTACGCACAAAACCCACCACAACTCAGCCACTAAGTTGCGAATTCTCAAACTATACCACATATTTTGTCCCCTAGTCACACGACTAGAAATTACACAAGTTTAAAAAAAGAAATACAAATTTAAAAACAAATTAAACAAAAAACCCTAATATATAAAACTGAAGCCCAATAATTTAAAGAAGTAGGCCCAAAATAAATATCCTTTTTTATTTTAATATGTCGGCCTGCTTTCTTCTTTGTTTGAAGAAAAAATGGTAGCTTCGGTCTCATTCCTCTTTTTCTCTGAAATTAGGGCTTTGGCCTTGAGTTTGCTCCTGTGAGATTAACTAGGGCTTCGTCCTTGTCTTCGCTTCTATGAGATTGGTAGAGCTTCGGCCTTGTCTAATTAGGGCTTCAGTTATCGAAGAACCCAATTGATTGTTAATCGATTACAGTAGCTTTTTTAGATTTGCTTTGGCAATCGATCATCTCCTTGCTTCGAATACAGATCCTTCGATTTAGTTTGAGTTCAACTGTGAATACGGTATGCAACTTGTGTTTTTTTACTGTTTTTCTTGCTTGAACTCTATAATTCGAGTTATTGATTTAATTTTGCTCTGTTGCAACTTGAACTCGAATGCTTTTCAATGCCGATGATGATTGGGTTTATATAAGATTCAAATTCCTAATTTTTCGTTTGTCTGATAGTTTGCTTGACTTCATCTCGGCCACTTGATTATGTTTTGATGTTGATGATTTATCTGACTTTGTCAATTTCACATAATTGTTGTTACTTGGTTGACACGGTTTGATTTCACTGACGTTGTTTTCCGTGCTCACCACGGTATTGATTTATGACTTGTTCAACTTTGGCACTGACTTGATTTGACGATATTGATTTCACTGTGACTTCGGCATTAACATGTTCAACTTGAAACTGTTTTAGTTTCTGGCACTTTGTTCATTTTCGATTTATATTATACTCCACTTTGCATTTGCTTTGAGAATTGACTTCGGCTATTATGTCTCTGACTTTATGTTAAGATTTATACTGGCTTGATTTTAGTCTTAGTCGCCACGGCTCTGACTTGATCCTACTGACTTCGATTTTGATTTGCTTTGAGTCTGGGTTGCGCTGAGTTTGCATTAAGCTCTGTCCACTGTTCTTCGAGGTGTACATCACTGACTTTTGTTTTACTTGAGTTTTCATTTGATAACTTGAATCTGTACTTGATTACCAATTGTATTTGCACCACTTTCTGTTGTAAGTGTTCATGCATCATGTTGAGGCTGCACTTGCTTTTGTACAACTGCCCTTGTGCACTTATGTTGTTTGGATCTGGCCATTGGTTCAAGTACTTGAATGTGAACTTGTTTGATTAGTCTCTTGTTTGGTTTAAGTTTTGTATTTATGGTCTTTCACTTTGGCTTGCACTTGAATGTGTAGTCTGGTTGCTTGTGTGACCTTCTTTAGGTGCTGGTTTGAGTCATGAATTTTGGTTTGTATTCAGTTGACTTGCTCATTGGTCTTTGATCATGTGTATACATACATTCATGTATGTATGTGTATGTTAGCATGTGAATGCTCTGGTTCAGGTCGAAGTTGCACTGGTTGTCTTCTTTTAGCCTTTCATTGTTGGCCAAGTTAAGTTTGCTGCTGCACTGAGTTTCATATTTCCTGTTGGTCTGAGCTCTTGTGATATTTGCATGTCATTTGTGTCTTTGATGTTGAGCCACTTTCTTGCTTTAGTTTGTATATGGTTTTGTACATTTTCCTCGAGTCTGATTTGGTGCTTTGTTCATCTGAATCCTCTTAGCCGTGGGTCTGGTTCGCCTTTGATTCATGCTGTACAAATTGAGTCTGAGTTGCTCTCGACCGTTATTGCATTTGTACATTTGGATTTTGGTCGAGGCTTGTTTTAGTTGTTTTGACCATTTTCATAAACTTGCACCTGTGTTGAATCCAGCTTGGAGCTCGGGTTTGACCTTGTGCCGATATTATGACATTATTTTTTATTGCACTTGAGTTGAACCCGGCTTTTCATTTGAGTTTGACCTGTTCTTACCTATCCCTGTAATTTTATCAATTGTATATATCGGTGCGCACGGCCTTTTGGCATGTACAGTGATACACTGTGCATGTCACAAGCTGTTCGTGTATGATGAATTCAAATTTAAATGATGACGAACAACCCAAATAATTGAGGCAAATAAAATTTCCAAAATCATATTTTATTTTATGCTGCAAAAATATTTTATATTCGATTTTACTACGTTAGTGTGTATTTTTGCAGATTTCTCAGATGCTGGATTCAATCTGGGGTGAAGTTGAAGATAAAATGCGAGTGAATGAGTGAATTGTAGTGAGGTGCATTTGTAAATGAAAGATTATGATGTAATTGAATTTATATTGTAATCAAAATGTATATGTATTGTGAGAGCTTGAATTTGTACCATTCAAAATTATAATAAATATTTGTTTGAATAAAATATCCGTTTGAATTTAAATTCCGTGTTATTTATTTTATTCACCAAATATTTATTTAATTATGTGAAAAATAAAATAGTACATTAACAAATACATTTAAATGAATATATATATATATATATATGTTTATTATCATCAAACAAAAATCATATAATCGCATATTCAATAACCTGTGTGTAGCGTTTTCTTCTGGATATCTTCATATCTTTTGATAGAATGAGGTACTCGATTCATCCACTTCTCAATCTGATCATCGGAGCATAATTATGGATTGGAGGATGTAGCTTGTTCTTGCTTTCTCTTAGAAACTCTAGGGTTTTTAGTTTTGGGTGCCATGAAATCAAGCAAAATTAAGGAGATAATGATTTGGAGAATTAGGGTTTTGGATTTGAAAGAGGAAACGAAATGAAATGTGAAGTGGAAATTTGGTAAAAACAATCGTTTTAAGGTCGGAATAGGTGTCAATTGAATTTCAGACTTTTGGGAAATGAATTAGACATCTGATTTAACCCTAGTTTGAAGATAATAAACATTTTCAAATGTTTGGGTGTCGTTAGCAGACGTCTGGAATAGGTAGAATTATAAATTTTGAAGACAGAGGGTTTTGTCAAACGTCCATATATAACGTCAGACGTCTGAAATTAGCATGATAGTTATGTTAAGAAGGTAGAGACAATGTTCAAATGTCTGGTCACAACTTCAGACGTCTGAAATAGACCGTTTTGTGTTTTGTATGAGGCAAAGACAATTTTCAGACGTCTGGTTGTTTATCAGTTGTCTGATATATGCATAGGATTAAAAAATAGTGTGATATAAGGGTGTCAGATGTCTGAAGGTATTGATCAGACGTCTGAAATCTCCAGTATACCTAAAAATAGTCTTATTTTGGAAGGTTTTGCTTGATTTTTGAGGGATCGATTTTATTGAAACATCATATTATTATTTTTGAAAACAAATAAAAATATAAATAGATGAAAATACAATGAAAATAAACAAATTTATTTAGATGAAGATGGAGCATTGAAATCCTTAGATTTGCTATCCTTCCATGGCTTGAGTGGAGACCAAATATTTCCACATTTATTGGTTCTTAGGGAACCAGAGAATTGCCTAGGTGGAGAATCCCAAGATATACGATAAGAGGCAGAAGGATCCAAAGGATTGCAAGGAAACAGAAGTGGTTCATGTACATCCTTTTTTCTTGAACTATAAAATTTGATTGCTACTTGCTCTAGAAAACTCAGTCGTCTCGCAGTGACTGTTTGTTCGAAGTATAATTCTCGTTGTAAATCCATTTGTTGCTTTTGGTAATGATGTATATCATCAATTTTTTCCTTGGTGTTAGGAGAGACAAATAGAGATCATTTGGATCGTTTTTTGTTGGGAGTGAATCCCATGTGGTAGAAGGACCATTTATAGGCCAGCTCTTGACCTGGTGTAGGAGTGGGAAGTCGATCAGGTGTATCCGCTACACTATCCGAGGTTGGTGTTGAAAAAGAGAGGTGAGAGTTGGTGGAAGACATGTTTTTGTTTTGCTTTTGTTTATTTTAAAAGGAACCAATATAAAATATGTATTTTATTTGTAAAAGGAGGAGTTATTTATTCATGTTTTAAAAGGCTATAAATAGTTATTTTCAGAAAACAAACATTCTAAAGAAATAGTTGGTCAGTGTTAAAAGATTTTTTTTGGATTAAAGACTTTTTAACCAAAAAATAGAATGAATAAACTTTAGAATTAGCTGATAAGATCATTAAGAGAACATATTCCTAAACCACATCGTAGTTTAACAAACGTTTGTTCATTTAGTGGTTCTCTGAAAATATCTCCTATTTGAATCTCAGTATTTACGTATCCTAATGTAATAATTCCTTTTTCTATATTGTCGTGTAAAAAGTGATGTCGTATATCTATATGTTTAGTACGTGAGTGATTTACAGGGTTTTTCAATAATTTTATTGCACTTGTGTTATCGCAACATATTGGTGATTTATCAAAAATTTATTCGAAATCCTTAAGCGTTTGTTGCATGTATATCACTTGTGCATATGCTAAGATGCTGAAATATATTCGGCTTCGCAAGTAGATAAAGAGACACAATTTTTCTTTTTGCCAACCATGAAACCAACGATTATCCGATAAAATGGCACGTTCCGCTAGTACTCCTACGTTCTAGTTTACATCCACCGAAATCTGCGTCGCTATATGAAACAAGTTCAAATGATTATCCCTTTGGGTAAAAAAAACTTTAATCTCTAGTACAAGATAAATATCGTAAGGTACGTTTAACAGCTTTTTGGTGAGACACTTTTGGTTTTGCCTGAAATCGGGCACAAAGACATTCGCTCATCATAATGTCATGTCGACTAGCCATCAAATATAGTAAGAAGCCATTCATATTATGATATAATTTTTCATCAAAATCTTTTCCATTATCATCCTTTTCTAAGTGAACACTAGTACTCATTGGTGTTGGTTTGCTCGAAATTTTATCCATTCCAAAATGACATAATAAATCGTTACAATATTTTTCTTGATGAATAAAAATACTATTTTAAAGTTGTTTTATTTGTAAACCTAGAAAGAAATTTAATTTACCCATGTGAGACATTTCAAATCCACTTTTCATAATATTTGAAAATTGTACAAAGATTTTCATTAGTTGAACCAAAAATAACATCGTCTATGTAAATTTGCACAACTAAGATATCATTATTTTCTCGTTTAACATATAAAGTCGTATCTATTTTACCTATTTGAAAACTTGATGCAATTAAATGATTCTTAAGACGTTCATACCAGGCACGGAGGGCTTGCTTTAGACCATATAGGGCTTTGTGCAATTTAAAAACATGATTGTGATATTTTTCGTGAATAAATAATGGAGGTTATATACGCTTTCTTTAATAAAACCATTTAAAGAAGCACTTTTGATTTCCATTTGAAATAATTCAAAATTGTGATGACTTGCAAAAGCAAGTAATGTATGTATGGCTTCGATTCTTGCTACTGGAGCAAAAAATTTATCATAGTCGATACGTTCTTCTTGATTATAACCATGAGCGACTAAACATGCTTTATTCCTAACTATATTTCCGTTTTCATCTGCTTTGTTTTTAAATACCAATTTTGTTCCAATAACTGATTGATTTTTTGGTCCTGGTACTAATTCCCAAAAATTATTATGTTCAAATTGATTTAATTCTTATTGCATGGCTATTATCCAAAAATCATCTTTTGAAGCTTCTTTATAATTCTTTGGTTCAAAATTTGACACAAATGCAATATGACTTATTTGGTTAAGTTGATTTCTAGTTACTCTGGAATCAAGATCCCCAATGATATTATCTTTTAGATCATCTTTTGGAATTCTAGGACGATGATACTAGAGTATTATTTTATGCATTTCTCTCATTATTAGATGAGTTTGTTGTATTTGTTATAGGAATAATTTCTTCATCGTCATTAGTATGATTGTTAAGGAAATTTTCATCAAATGAAACATGTAAACTTTCTTTAATTGTGTTAGTATGTTTGTTAAAAATGCCTTGCTATGATCCAAATATCAACAAAGATTCCTTCATCGGCCTTCGGGTCGAATTTTCCTAAATTATCTTTTGTATTTAATATAAAACATTTTGATCCGAAAGTTTTAAACTATTATACTTTGGGTTTTCTTCTAAAAAATATTTCGAAGCAAGTATGTTTAGTCACAGGTCATATGGTTACTCGATTCAAAACATAACAAGCCATAGCAGTAACTTCAGCCTAAAAATGTGTTGGTAAATCACTACTATTTAGTAGTATTCGTGGACATTCCTGTAACGTACGATTTTTTCTTTCTACTACACCATTTTGTTGTGGTATGCAGGGAAAAGAGAAATTATAACTTATGCCCTTTTGATACCAAAAATTAGTAAAAAGATAATTTTCGAATTCTGCACCGTAATCA
Source organism: Allium cepa (assembly GCA_030765085.1). Lineage (NCBI taxonomy): Eukaryota > Viridiplantae > Streptophyta > Magnoliopsida > Asparagales > Amaryllidaceae > Allium > Allium cepa. Next base: position 52,547,178 of record CM060935.1, on the reverse strand, counting down.
CTTCCAATATTCTTAATTTTCAAATCCATTTGAGTTTTAATTCTTTTAGAAAAAATTTTAAACATGCCAAAAGTGTCACTTTTATGTTTTAAAGATAAGGTCCATGTATATCTTGCAAAATCTTCAACTATTACGAAAACATATTTATTGTGACTTATAGATCGTACTTGAGTTGGATCAAATAAATCTAAATGTTGTAATTCTAATGGTTGTTTTGTACAAATATTATTTTTAGATTTAAAAGAGCTTTTCTTTAGTTTTTCGATTTGACAAGTGTCACATAAATTTTCTACTATATAATTTAATTTAGGTAAACCTCTAATTAGCTCATATTTTTCTAATTTATTAATATGTTTAAAATTAATATGACAAAATTATTTATGCCACAACCATGGATCGTCATGTTTAACGGTTAAGCATAAGTTTGAATCTCGATTTATATTTATATTTAAGACATAAATATTTTTGTTCCTAAAACCCTCAAAGATAAGTTGTTTGTTATTGTCGAAAACATCTATCTTTTTAGAAATTAATTTGAAAACCTTTATCACATAATTGACTAATGATAAGTAGGTTGTGTTTTAAATTTTCTACTAACAAAACTTTTGTAATAATAGGAGAGTTAGAAATACTAGAGTTGATGACTTCTCCGATGCCAACGACGTATCCTTTTGAGTTATCTTCAAAAGTTACCGTTCCACCATTGATGTATGTTATATTTGATAGCATTTTTGCATTTCCGGTCATATGCTTGGAGCAGCGGCTATCAAGTATCCATTTCTCCTTATTTTTTATTTGGGGTACCTGCAATATAAAAATAATTTAATTGGTACCCATATACTTTAATAGGGTCCTAGATGCTAGGAGGAGCAGATAGCCACATACAAGAAGGTTTGGTACCTTTACGAACATAATTTTTATTATAGACTACATTATCTAGAAAATAATTAATATTTTTTGTCTAATCAAATTATTATTTGTCTCAGGAATCCAAATTTTTATGTTTTTGGTATTCTATTAGACTTAGGTGATCTTTAGTCTTAAGATAAATAAAACTATACTTCTTAATATTATTCCCTTTTTGTTTAAGAATATTTCTAAATCCTATTCCATTTCTATTACCTGAAATTTTGAAGTTTTGATAAGATTTTCCAAATCTTGGTTTCCTTTATTAAATTCTGAAAAATTATGTAATGACCCACAAATCTGTACCCCTTGAGTCAACACTATTCTACATCCATCAACTCAAGTTGAGAAGAAATACGAACTATTAAGGTTAAAGAAGAAGAGGTAGAAGAGAGAAATTAGAAAACAACAACAGAATCTTACCATCGCAGCGGAATAAAATATAATAGATATTCAATGATCTTTACACAAAAGAAAACAATATCTGTTTATACATACATCATTAGAGTTCAACAACATCAATAACATACAACTGGATACACAGCGGAATAATAATCAAATACGGAAGTAGGCATCGCCATCCAGCTCGTCTCCTGAGCTCCACATCATCATATCCTGTATTCTATAATACTCGTTCTGACCCGAGCATTACAGTTAAATAACACCCAAGTCAGTCTAGAATACCAGCATGAGAAAACCACACCCAAATTGATTATTAAAGTTTCCAAATCCTTTTGAAAGCAAAAGCATCTGATAAGACCACGCCACAAATATACATGTCGGGTTTTTACCTTACGATAGCTAAAACACTTTTTATTTAAAATTCTCTGATATTGTAATAGTATCTATGGAAAGTAAAATAGAATCTAGCTGAAATACTTGCATCTCACATTTCAGTAATAGTTGGGCACAATCAAAACCGTACGGGCACGCAGGGAAAATGGATTTCCAACTAATGACTAGGCACTGGGGTACCACCTGTCACGGTACCTGGTCTTGATCAGCGTACCGGGGATCACACCCGACCCCCTGCAACACAAGACCGGGACTATCCCTTACTGGATAATCTCGAGTAAGATCACCCCACGGATGGGATCAGCAACCGCAACACTAAGCCGAAAAAAGTAACATCTAGACAGGGATGACCTTACCCGAAATGGATACTACCCACCAAGTCTTGCTGCATAACCCCTAATTTTCAGTCATTCCCGGTTGATGAGGCTTCAGGCTAAGCGTTACCTTTTAGATCGTTTCACTTGGAATGCCCATCGTCCACCTGACAATGTTCCGAAAGCATTCATCCATACAAGTCCATCCCGGGTTTGAACGGAACCAAAGGTACTACTCCTACTACATCCTTTTTGGAAACATCCTCAGGATTAGTAGCGACTAGCCCTTGCACTTCACTACACCATCTTCGAATCCAAACTCGTCTTCCTCACGAAAACGTATAAACGGGATCGAAGTGGTTTTCGAGAAATTAATCCTGATCCCGATCTCTTCGAAACGATCAGCGCATTGTCCAATATTGATAGTTGGTTATTTAACTATAAATTAACATTCACAAACAACCATCAACCATAAATAATTTTCCCAAATTATTTATTAACCTCAAAATATCTTCGCAAGATATATTTCCATTTTCGACCCTTTTTGAAAACAGTTTTCAACACACCTTTCTCATGAATTAAATTTCTAAATATTTATTTCCACTGAAAATAACCAAGCAAAAAACTTCAGATTTTTAAAATAATTTAAAACACTTAATTATAAAATATATTTAACATTTAGATTGAAAATTATTTCAATAATTTATTAAATATATATATATATATACATATATATATATATATATATATATATATATATATATATTAGGAATATTTAAAATGAGGCTACTCATAAAATATAAAACTAGATTTTCTCTTTTTAAACAAAATACCAAGTCTCCTTTAAATAATTACTACGATAATAGATTAGAAAAATATATTTCCTTAAAATTTAAACATTTAGAAATAATAAATTTCTTAAACATGCCTTTTAAAACAACATTAAAACTTAAAATATTTACTTTGAAACGTACTTGGCTATCCAGGGTAATATACTTCTCTTTCACATCTTTTAAAAATAAATCACTATTTATTTTTAAATAAAATTTCTCATTCCTTTAATAACTTTCCATCGTGAATTTATTCCTCCAAATATCCACTGATGTATTTACTTTACTTTTATAAACCCAATTTATAAATTTCAAAGTCCCACTTCTACTTTAAAGTTCCAACTTCAACCACTTAAATCAATTTTCAAATTGATTTTCAATTTACTCCATTTTGAAATAAATTTCTTCACTAACTCAATTCATTTCAAAATCCATTAATTATAGACTTTATTATTTTTTTCGTTTTGATTTTAAATCTTTTAACTGAAACATACCATTTTCAGATTTTCCAAATTTCTTCCTTATTCCTTTAAATAATTTAAATCTTAAATTTAAAATAAATGCTTTATTCTTTTAAATAATAACACCGAAGTTTAAAATTCATTATCTTCCTTTTTATTCAAAATCCCTTTTCATATACGAAATTTATTTATTAGAATTTTAAAGCCACTATTATTCTTATCCAGTTCATTCTTAATTTATTTAAATTCTCTATAATTATTCCACTTACAAATTTTCTTATTTTTATTTCCTTTTCAAAAATCCAATTCTATATATTTTGATAACTCTGTGTACCGAAATATATTCAAGTAGAGCATAGCATTCAATATTCCAATTATCAATAAAATTCATCACAGAATATCGAATATTCATAATAGAGAATATTAAACAATATAAATAATTTTGAGGAATCCAGTTGGATCCCTTCAACCTATTTCCCTGCATTCACAGATGTTAGCACAGTATAAAATACCAATTCCACTTCGAGGTGGAATATCGTGGTATATGGGATTTAAATACAATATCATCCGCTATTATACGGCGCATAAGGTCTCATCCGCTATATAATGCGGGAAATCAATCATTTCAAGACGTATTATATATTATAGTATAGCACATCCAGAATAATTCAATCACTCAACCAAATAATTAAATTTAACTATTTAAATTTAAATTATAACCATATGAGTGAGGTTAACTCACCTTTTGATTTTACTAGCAATCCGATTCAATCCACTTCATTCTCGATTGTATTCCACGATTTCAGACCTTGAATAAACATTAGATGATTTTATTAATATCTGAGTCAATTGAATAATTAAATTTCCAGTCGATAATTCAATTAACTAGTGATTCCATTTTAAACAATTTAATTTAATTTTAAACTAACCCCTTTTTTAACAGATTTGTTATGTATCTTACTGTAACCCCTTTTTTTCTTTTACTGACAGTTATAAATATTCTTCTGTATATACATTTATAAAATAAAAATAAGGTAAATCTGCTTATATTTTAAACTAAGAAGGAAAAGATAATATACCCATTGTCTCACGCACGACCTGCTGCTCGCGGTGACCAAAGCCCAACTGCTCGACTTCTGTTCCAAATCGTGAACGTTACTCACCCTACACCATCGACAACCAGTCTTCGATACTCCCAAAGTCGTCGCTCGAAACCATCACGACATCACCATCCATCGCGAACGATAGCCCCAACTCCTCCTCTCACGCTCGCAACCCACGATGATCCAGATTCGTGAGCACTTCCCCTCCTTAAAATCCTAACGTCGTCGACCCTTAAAGCCCCAAATTGCATCGTCGCCTCTTTGCAAATCGAAGCCTTCAACTCAAACCACAGCAACGCCCCTCTTAAAATCGATCACGAGAGATCATCATCGCTCGACCCTATACGAGCCACCGTGTCGAACTCGAGTTGATGCTCATGATGGAGTCGCGATTCCCGAATCCCCCTTTTTTCGAGATGCAATCATTCTGCTCTTTTTTGTTCTTTGAATGAAACCGAGATTGTTTGATTTGAAATAGGCTTCGAATAGAAGGGAAATCGAAAAGGAAGCTCACGATTTTATGAACTGAAAGGGAAAACAATGAACAAATTTGAACCTCGTTTGAATGATTTTCAGAAGTCGAAGAAAAGGGGAAGCGTGCTGTCATATAGACAAGTGGCTTCGAAAAGAAGATAGCAGCCTCTGATTTTTTTCCTTGCTTTGATTTGAATGAGGGAAAATGAAGTTTTGATGTGATATTAATTTGACTGGTTAACTAATATATTAATTTGATTTAAATTTAAATTTAAATCGACTCGAATTACACAACCTAAAATCTCCATCTCCTATCGCAACGTGTCGCTAGGCGTTTATAATGTTAAACCCCTATTTCGAACACAATGGAAAAGGTTTCGAGTCCTAATTCGATCGTATGTAGAAGATAGCTTTTCGGATCCAGTTATTATATTAAATTTCGATTTAATTTTCAGCGTGTTTACATGTCGTATGCTCACACGACAACTCCAAACACTACGAAAATTGAAATCCGATAATAATACAATATTAGGATCCAATGGAACTGGTTTCGTCAAAATCCGAGATTGTGCCGCGGAAGGCTATTTTTAAATATCGATTAAATCGATAAAATTTCAAAACTTAACAAATCGCAGTCAAATTCAATTTTAACACTTTTATTATCTTCAGTATTATCAATATAAATTTTATAAGCCTTCAAATTATTTTTAACAGGCTTGAAACTCCAAATTCAACATTTTACCAAACTTCAAATTATTTAATTCAATAATTTAATTATCAAATAAATAGTGATATTTGAATTCAAGTTAAAAATTAACTTTTAAATATTTAAAATCAATTAAATATTTCAATTTCAAATGCTCGAAAATTCCGAGTCGTCACATTCCTCCCCCTTAAAAGAATTTCGTCCCCGAAATTGCTAGTTAAGAAAAATGATTCAATACCCATTACTATTCTTCCAAAACCAATAGTTTTTAACAACAACCCAACAATCTTTATTAAGGACGCACTATCCATCCTACTAACTTTCCAAACTTTTCCATAGTTATCAAACAACTTTACTTATTCAACCATTCAAATTATAATTTAAAACCAAGTTCAAATTTTTAAATTTTTTTCCAAAATTTTCTAACCTCCTAAATTTTCGAAAAATTTCGCCAGCATCTCCTTTGCGCGACTAGCTCGGTACAACTACAAAATGCCTCTACAGGCTCCCAAATTTCAAAAGAAAACAAAAGGCCAAGTGGCTAGATCAAAAACCCAATCAAATTTCATACAGAAATTTAAACACATATCTTTTTGGTCGGGCAATTCAAATTTATTTTCTGAAATCAAAATCAATTTTCCTTTTCCTTTATAATACCTACATATCCTACTTAACAATAATATCCAATCATATCTTTCAAAACCATTTTATACATTTTCTTACAGAAGTTTTTATATCTACTTCTATTCAAATTAGTTTTTTCCATTTCCATATGAATTCAATTTATCTTAAACTCTGAGTATTGAATTTTATATTCCATTTATAATTGATTCATATCATTATTTTAAATTAGTTTCATCCACTAATGTATTTCAATTTCCAATTTGTAATCGTTTTGTGGCTAACAAAAATTTTCCCAAAAATTACTAACTCCCAAAATTTTCGGAAAAATTTGGCAGTCTCCTTTGTACGGAGGAGATTTTGCAATTTGAAAAAATATATAAATACATATACATCGACCCACTCGGTCAGAAAAATAAAAATAGTTCATATTTCCTATTTTTATTGGGTAGGCGTACCTTTATTTATCATTTTTAAGCAAGTGGCTAATTTATTTAGCAGTCGGCGTGCCCCAAATCCAGCAAAACGGCTTTCCGGTACCTGTACTTACTCAATTCAAACTTGTAAGTGCCATATATATGAAGTTTAACAACATTTCACTTATTTGCAATAGGTAAACACATGAATTCTAAAAGCAACGCACACTAAACACTTTCCGTAAATAATTTATATGGTTTTAATACTAATTCAACTGTTTTCAATTTAATTCATATATCATTTTCATTCAATTTGAATGGTTTACAATCCACTTGCTTACATTCAATTAATTTTTAATTTTAAACAAACCCATATTATTCCAATTGATTTAAAAATCAATTCTATTCACCTCTGTTAATACATCTACCTTCGTTTACGATAAAATGACTAATTTTCTATGCAAATTTGAAGTTATTCATGCAAATAACAATTAGGGGGAATTAATTTAAAGGACAAAAATTTGTATATTTTTTGCCTCAAGGACACGACCTCAATATTTTTACCATAAGGACAAACATTCTTCTAAAAATTATTCACAAGGACAAACATTTTCCAAAATTATTCATAAGGACAACAAAACTGATACCGAGCTAAAAATTGATACCTAAAAACTGCTACCGATAACTACAAACTGATACCTAAAAACTGCTATCAATAACTAAAAACTGATACCTACATAAAGTTGTCCTTCAGGATAAAATATTGAAGGTCTGTCCTTGAGGCTAAAAAGCTGTGAAATTTTGTCATTGACAATAATTTCCTGTAACAATTACTTAAGCTTATAACTATTTTAAACCGATTCCAACTCAATTTATTATTTAGTTCCTTCTATCTTAATTCATTTACAACCATTTTATTTAGCTCGACACCTTCTATTTCAATTTTATTCCTTTTCAATTTTATTCACGATCCATTCATTTATGTTTCATTCCATATTTGCCTTCATTTCATTTGAGACCATTTTATTAAGCTTGAACCATTCCATGCTTATATATTGATAACCATTTCCCAATTTAAACTTACCCAAGCTTTTATTTAATGGACTTTTACCCTTACTGGATGCCAAGCTTCCACTAATTTTAAAATTAAATTAATTTACTTCAAATAATTCAAATTTCATACATAAGTTCATTTTCATTTTGCAAATAAAATTTTCTTTTCAATTTAACTTGATTCTATTTCAATCAAATCTCATTTAAAACTACAAATTAATTTGATTAGTTCATCTATTTCGTATAAATTTAAATTTCCAAATTCAATTCATTCTCAATTCATTTAATTGATTACAAGGCCATTTTCAATTTATTCCCAAATTCATCTGGGTTTTATTTACAACTAAAACCATCCCTACTTCAATCCAATTCTTTTTATCTGGCAACATTTTCAATTATATTTACCTCACTAACGATTCAAGTCGAATTCGATTTATAACTCGAGTTTTATTTCCAAACTTCATCATTAACTCACAATTCAGCTTCTATTTAACTACAATAGGTTCCATTTACATATTTCATTAACTAATTTATTATCTAATTAGTTCTCCCCTTATTTATAATTCAATACTTAATTTTTTTTTCAAAAATCACATCACTTAATTTCCTTAAGTTTAGTTTATTTTATAATTCAAGTCTGGATTTTTGCCTCATTTTCCAAAACATTAAACAATATTTATTTTGGGTTTTCTATTCCACTTTTAAATTTTATAAGTCACAACTTATTATTTTACACATTTCCATCCATTCTAGGCTTGAATATATTCATCTTTTACTTTTAACTCAAGTTTTACGTTTATTTCTAATCCAAGCATATTTTTATTCCATGGATTTTTAATTCTTTTATAAGTTATTCTAATTCATTTATTCCAATCCAATTCTTATCCAACTTATTTCTTATCCAATTTACTTCCATTTATTAAAGTAAGGATCTAATTCCATTCAAGACCACCTATAACTTAACTAAATTTTATTCCAATTCAATTCTATTTTAACTCAGATTTATTTAATTCAATTCGATTCAATTTTCTTCCTCAATCTATGTTAATTTCATTTTTAAATTTTCACTTCAAATTAAAATTCCAACATTCAAAGCTCATATTTTCCTCCCTGATTTAAAAATCATCTCAATTTATAAGCTTATAACCTATCTCATTAGGATTTTTAAACACCAGCTTTTGGTTTCCAATCATTTGAAATCACCATTATCTCAAAATTTTAAACCAATCCTGGTTTTTGTTCCCAACAAATTTCCTTTGAAATTTCAAAAATAATCTAGTTCTTCTGAACAAATCAATTTGGCAGCAATCCATCACTTAGAAACTCAAAAATGAACATCGATGATGCTGCAGTCATCACCAAAGTTATTTTCCAGGGACAGAAGTGAGTTCAATGCTATATCCTTTCCCAAAATTTATTTGAAACAAATTTCCTTTCACCAAGGTTTGGTACCTTTATGAACATAATTTTTATTATAGACTACATTATCTAGAAAATTATTAATATTTTTTGTGTAATCAAATTATTATTTGTCTCAGGAATCCAAATTTTTATGTTTTTGGTATTCTATTAGACTTAGGTGATCTTTAGTCTTAAGATAAATAAAACTATACTTCTTAATATTATTCCCTTTTTGTTTAAGAATATTTCTAAATCCTATTCCATTTCTATTACCTGAAATTTTGAAGTTTTGATAAGATTTTCCAAATCTTGGTTTCCTTTATTAAATTCTGAAACATTATGTAATGACCCACAAATCTGTACCCCTTGAGTCAACACTATTCTACATCCATCAACTCAAGTTGAGAAGAAATACGAACTATTAAGGTTAAAGAAGAAGAGGTAGAAGAGAGAAATTAGAAAACAATAACAGAATCTTACCATCACAGCGGAATAAAATATAATAGATACTCAATGATCTTTACACAAAAGAAAACAATATCTGTTTATACATACATCATTAGAGTTCAACAAAATCAATAACATACAACTGGATACACAGCGGAATAATAATCAAATATGGAAGTAGGCATCGCCATCCAGCTCGTCTCCTGAGCTCCACAGCATCATATCCTGTATTCTATAATACTCGGTCTGACCCGAGCATTACAGTTAAATAACACCCGAGTTAGTCTGGAATACCAGCGTGAGAAAACCACACCCAAATTGATTATTAAAGTTTCAAAATCCTTTTGAAAGCAAAAGCATCTCGTAAGATCACGCCACAAATAAACATGTCGGGTTTTTACCTTACGATAGCTAAAACACTTTTTATTTAAAATTCTCTGATATTATAATAGTGTCTATAGAAAGTAAAATAGAATCTAGCTGAAATGCTTGCATCTCACGTTTCAGCAATAGTTGGGAACAATCAAAACCGTACGAGCGCGTAGGGAAAATGGATTTCCAACTAATGATTAGGCATTGGGGTACCACCTGTCACGATACCTGGTCTAGATCAGCGTACCGAGGATCACACCCGACTCCCTACAACACAAGACCGGGAGTATCCCTTACTGGATAATCCCGAGTAAGATCATCCCACGGTTGGGATCAGCAACCGCACCACTAAGCCCAAAAAAGAGACACCTAGACAGGGATGACCTCACCCAAAATGGGTAGTAACCACCAAGCCTTGCTGCATAACCGTAGATTTTCAGTCATTTCCATTTGATGAAGCTTGAGGCTAAGCGTTACCTTTTAGATCATTTCACTTACAATACCCATCGTCCACCTGACGATATTCCGAAAGCATTAATCCATACAAGTCCTGTCCCGGGTTCGAACGGAACCGAAGGCACTACTTCTACTATGTCCATTTTGGAAACATCCTCAGGATTAGTAGCGACTAGCCCTTGCACTTCACTGCACCATCTTCGAATCCAAACTCGTCTTCCTCCCGAAAACGTACAAACCCGATCGAAGTGGTTTCCGAGAAATTAATCCCGATCACCGTCTCTTTGAAACGATCAGCGCATTGTCCAATATTGATAGTCGGTTATTTAACTATCAATTAACATTCACAAATAATCATCAACTATAAATAATTTCACCAAATTATTTATTAACCTCAAAATATCTTCGCAAGATATATTTTCATTTTCGACCCTTTTTGAAAACAGTTTTCAACACACCTTTCTCATGAATTAAATTTCAAAATATTTATTTCCACTGAAAACAACCAAGCACAAAACTTTAGATTTTAAAAATAATTTAAAACACTTAATTATAAACTATATTTTAACATTTAGATTGAAAATTATTTCAATACTTTATTAAAAATATATGTATATTAGGAATATTTAAAATGAGGCTACTTATAAAATATAAAACTAAAATTTTCGCTTTTTAAACAAAATACCAAGTCTATTTTAAATAATTACTACGATAATAGATTAGAAAAATATATTTACTATAGAATTTAAACATTTATTAATATTAAATTTCTAAAACATGCCTTTTAAAACAACATTAAAACTTAAAAGTCTATCCAGGGAAATATACTTCTCTTTCACATTTTTAAAAATAAATCACTATTTATTTTTAAACAAAATTTTTCATTCCTTTAATAGATTTCCATCGTGAATTTATTCCTCCAAATATCCACTGATATATTTACCTTACTTTTATAAACCCAGTTTATAAATTTCAAAGTCCCACTTCTCCTTTAAAGTTCCAACTTCAACTACTTAAATCAATTTTCAAATTGATTTCCAATTTACTCCATTTTGAAATAAATTTCTTCACTTACTCAGTTCATTTGAAAATCCATTAATTATAGACTTTATTATTTTTTGTTTTGATTTTAAATCTTTTAACTGAAACATACCATTTTCAGATTTTCCAAATTTCTTCCTTATTCCTTTCAATAATTTAAATCTTAAATTTAAAATAAATGCTTTATTCTTTTAAATAATAACACTAAAGTTTAAAATTCAATATCTTCCTGTTTATTCAAAATCCCTTTTCATATACGAAATTTATTTATTAGAATTTTAAAGCCACTAATATTCTTATCCAGTTCATTCTTAATTTATTTAAATTCTCTATAATTATTCCACTTACAAATTCTTTTCTTTTTATTTCCTTTCCAAAAATCCAATTCTATATATTTTGATAACTCAGTGTACCGAAATATATTCAAGTAGACCATAGCATTTAATATTCCAATTATCAGTAAAATTCATCACAGAATATCGAATATTCATAACAGAGAATATTAAACAATATAAATAATTTTAAGGAATCCAGTTGGATCCCTCAAACCTGTTTCCCTACATTCACAGATGTTAGCACAATATAAAATACCAATTCCACTTTGAGGTGGAATATCGTGGTTTATGGGATTTAAATATAATATCATCCGCTATTATGCGGTGCATAGGGTCTCATCCGCTATATAATGCGAGAAATCAATCATTCCAAGATGTATTATATACTATAGTATATCACATCCAAAACAATTCAATCATTCGACCAAATAATTAAATTTAACTATCTAAATTTAAATTATAACCAGATGAGTGAGATTAACTCACCTTTTGATTTTACTAGCAATCCGATTCAATCCACTTCATTCTCGATTGTATTACACGATTTCAGACTTTGAATAAACATTAGATGTTTTATTAATATCCGAGTCAATTGAATAATAAAATTTCCATTCGATAATTCAATTAACTAGTGATTCCATTTTAAAAAATTTAAATTAATTTTAAATTAACCCCCTTTTTAACAGATTTGTTATGTATCTTATTGTAAACCCTTTTTTCTTTTACTGACACTTATAAATATTCTTCTGTATATACATTTATAAAATAAAAATAAGGTAAAATCTGCTTATATTTTAACTAAGAAGGAAAAGATAATGTACCCACTGTCTCACGCACGACCTGTTGCTCGATGTGACCAAAGCCCCACTGCTCGGCTTCTGTTCCAAATCGTGAACGTTGCTCACCCTACACCATCGACAACCAGTCTTCGATACTCCCGAAGTCGTCGCTCGAAACCATCACGACATCACCATCCATCACGAGTGATAGCCACCAACTCCTCCTCTCGTTCACGCACCCCATGGTGATCTAGATTCGCGAGCACTTCCTCTCCTTAAAATCCTAACGTCGCTGACCCTTAAAGCCCCAAACTGCATCGTCGCCTCTTCGCGAACCGAAGCCTTCAACTCGAGCGACAACAGCCCCCTCTTAAAATCGATCGTGAGAGATCATCATTGCTCGACCCTATACGAGCCGCCTTATCGAACTCGAGTTGATCCTCGCAATGGGGTCGCGATTCCCAAATCCCCCCTTTTTTCGAGATGAAATCATAAGCCCTTTTTTTCTTCAAATGAAACTGAGATTGTTTGGTTTGAAATAGGCTTCGAATAGAAGGGAAAACGAAGAGGAAGCTCGTGATTTTACGAACTGAAAGGGAAAATAATGAACGAATTTGAACCTCGTTTGAATGATATTCAAAAGACGAAGAAAAGGGGAAGCATGCTGTCATATAGAGAAGTGGCTTCGAAAAGAAGATAGCAGCCTCTGATTTTTTCCCCGCTTTAATTTGAAAGTGGGGAAATAAAGTTTTGACGTGATATTAATTTGACTGGTTAACTAATATATTAATTTGATTTAAATTAAAATTTAAATCGACTTGAATTACACAACCAAAAATCTCCACCGCCTATCGTGTAACAACCCGCATATTTAACGATTTGATATTTAAATGTTTAATTTAAATATAACGTCGTTAGTCGGATTTTTGGGTCCGAAATGTTAGTTTCTGCAAATGGCCGAATTGGAACTCGAAACTACCTCCATTGGTTCCAAAATGGCGTTTGCGATCTTTTTGAGTATAATCTTTGATATGTTTGGAGTTTGTGAAATTTTGACCCTTTTTCTATTGGGTTTTGGGTTTGGGTTCAGCCCACTAGTTAACTAATACCCCAACCCAACCCATTCTCTTCATTCATCCTCATTTCATTTCTTAAGCTAGAACTGAAAATGGTGGAAGGGAAGAGGAAATAGAAATTTGCAAGCCCTAGTTTCTTCTTGTAAACTTGATTCTTGCTCCAAAATCAAAGAGAATCCATTGGTAAGCTCTTCTTCATCTTCTCCAACTCTTCTCCTCTTCAATTTCAGAAAATTTCCTAAACCTAAATTGGGAAATATGTGTTTTATTCTTAGATTGAAGCTTGTTGAGTTGAAGTAGTGTTTGGTTGGTCTTCTCCTTGTTATTGAGCTCCATCTTCTTGTTTTTGGGTTAAAGGTGAGTTTTGAACTCACATCTACTTCTCTTGATTTCATTGATGTTGGGTATGAATTCCTAGCACTTGTTCATATGCACTTGCTTTTAGTTTGGATTGAACTGGTGAATATCCAAATTTTTAGTGTTTGGGTTCAATTCTTTGAAATCCTAACTTTGATGTTTTGATCATGTTTTTGGTGATGAATCGAAGTGCTTATAGGGCCGGGTAGCCGCTTGGCGTAAATCCCTAGCGTTCGTGCTCGTCCGATTGAAGGTTGGGAGAGTTTGCACTTCAATGGTAATAGGTAGGAAATGCAGGAAATTGGGTTCAGTCGACTGGATCCTCTGTTCAGTCGACTGTGCTGAAGCCCGAAATTTTTCTGGACAATTTTCAGTCGACTGAACAGGGATTTCATTCGACTGACCTGCTCATGTTTTCCTATTTTGCCTATTTATGCTCGTTTTGATTGGTTTTCTGGATTTTATCGATTCATGTTGGTTCTTAGTGGTTGTTATTTCTTCTTTGGCTTTGATAACTTATCCTTGACTTCATTCACGGGTTTTTATAAATAATCTCTCTAAATCGTATTAAAAGCTCCCTTCTCCAAATTATAAATTCTATTTATAATGCACACACACAATTTTGCACTTCGAGCGAAGTGGAAGGAAGATTAAATGGTTAGGTAAAACACGGACCATGAATCTGTGCGTTTGTCTTCCCGATTAGTCCCCGACCTATTCGATTGATTGTTTTGACCTTCGGGTTTGGTTTATCGATGATATGAGGTAAACTTTGTACTGCTTTGAGTGTGAAAGTGGCTGACGGATAGTAAACCGTTTAGTGCGAACGAGTGGTTATGGGACATACGTTAACACTTTTCGGATTCCTTTTCGAGAGTTTTGACACATTCCGCCAGTTAGTGGTGTCCAGTACTGGGTCTCTGACCTTAACCACTACGGTTCGTTGCCTTCGGGTATGTGCCTTCGGGTTTGTGCCTTCGGGTTTGTTGCCCTTTAGTATCGCTTCCGATGTTGGTCGTTATGAGCCGCATGGGTGATATTGGGTTTCCCTTTAGTATCGCTTCCGATGTTGGTCGTTATGAGCCGCATGGGTGATATTGGGTTTGGAGTCTTCGGGCTCATGTATCCTTGTTTGTACAGTACTGAGCTCGAGCAAATTTTTTGATGTTTCATTCATATGTATATTCCCTAGGTTTCTCCCTTCGGTGTTGGTCTTTTTGAGCCGCATGATGCGTAGCGTTTACCTTGTGGAACTTGTATACCTTATTGGTATTTGTTATTTGCCTTTTGGCTTGCCTTGGGATATTCTTATCCTTTGTTTCTATATGTTGCCGATGATATGAGGCTTGTTCTATATGATTCATCTTTTGTTAGATGATTGTAATATCTCCTTTGGAGATATTTGTTATACTTTGTAACCTTGCAGATTTATTGTTGTTCAGTTTATCTAACTGATTTGTTTAGCTAGACTGACCCGTGTATTTTATACTCGGGTCAGACCGAGATGTTTCAAGTTAGGTACATTTGGACTTAGCCTATTTTGCTTCCGCATGGACTACTCCGCTAGCTTCTTTTTGTCATAGCTTTTTGTGTAGTCTCATTTTTTAGTAACTCTGATGTGTATTCTTCTGGATTTGTCTGTATATTGTGGTTGGCTATACCACTTGATATGTATTATTTTGTATACTCTGTTATGTATTGGTATATATGTATATGATGGTCTACTGTTCTGTGATGTATATTACGTTTGAGTTGTTATATTTTGTTCTGATAGATCCTTCAACCACCTATGGTTTTGTTTTAAATATTCATTGGATATGTCGATCTGTTTGGTGTGATTATTGTCGATGTATTCAATAGATAGTTAAAGCAAGGCTATAGATGGTCGCTCCTATCCAGCCATATTCTCCGTGTTGGCAGACGGTATTATCCATTAATACTCTTTGCTAGCGTGGGTATAGTGGTGGGGCGTCACAGCGTGGTATCAGAGCCGAGTTCAGAACAAAGTATGACAAACACAGAATAGAGCACATGTTACAGAACATCAAAGTATACAAGTGATACAAACCTTTGAATCATCGTGTCTCTTTATTCCATCAAGGTTAGATAGAATTTGGGGAATACGTCTAGGAATGCATTTTATTCCGTAGTATTCCGTAATGAAGTATCTACCTTGTGAATAATCTTGTTATTATCTTACTTTCAGCGTATGGCTGGAAGAGGCCGAGGACGACGTTCAGATGGGAAATCCAGTGGCTCACATCCAGATGGCGTTTATATGTCTGCTGATTAGTTTTTGGAGTTATTTAGGAGCACTCAGCCTCCAGTTCCTCCTCGAGTGTCTCCACCTCGCAAGTCTGCCTTTGCACGTCAGTGCAGTGATTTTTCTCATCTTGGAGGAAAGCCGTTTAAGGGCTCCGAGTCTGTTCTTGAAGTCCAAGCTTGGCTTCGCACGTGCGAGCGTATTTTCTCTCGCATGGATCTTTCTGACCATGATAGAGTTTTTGTAACTTCTAGCTTATTACAAGAGCGTGCTCTTGACTGGTATGAGCTTCTTATAGCCGAAATTGATGAGTCTACTCTTTCTTGGACTCAGTTTCGGGGACGATATGAACTCAAGTTCGTTCCTGGAAAAAGTTTTATTGACCCGTCGCTTCCTTGAGTTGAAGCAAAGGAAATCTTCTGTTTCTGAGTATGTTGCATCATTCGAGGCTTTATCTAAGTATGGTCTTGAATTCATCAGCACTTCTTATAAGAAGAATTTGAAGTTTGTTTCTGGTCTTAAGAAATATCTTAAGAAATCTTTGTTGCTCCAACTTAAACTTTCTTTTGAGGAGTTGGTTGATTCGGCACTTCATCTCGAGACCGTCGAGAAGGAGTGTGATAGTGATGTTGATGTTGAGGTTTCCAAGAACCCCAACAAGAGGCCGTTTCCAATTCAGAAGTCCAGGTCTTTTCCTTCTAAGAAGAAGAAGACTGGCGGTCCTAGTTCTCAGCCTCAGTCTTCCGGAACACCTTTCGTTCGAAAGTGTTTCAATTATGGTTCTCCGGATCATATTATTCGAGCTTTTCCTAAGCCTCTCTTCTGCCGTTATTGCAAGAAGGAAGGTCATCATGTTTCTACTTGCCCTACTATTCCGGCTGGTGCTAAGTCTAGCAATCTTTATGCTACCAAGGCTTCTAAAGGTCCCTCTCAGCCCAAAGTTATATCTCCATCTATTTTGGACGGTTCTATTTTATTTTATGACCATAGTATACGAGTTCTTTTCGATACGGGTGCTTCACATTCTTTCGTATCGAAGAAGCTCGTTGATGTTTTATCTTTGGATGTTTCTTGTATGGTTACTTCTTTAAGGATTGCGAATCCTATTGGGGGATCCGCGACCCTTAGTATGCTTTGTGATGATGTTGAGATTGTTTTATGTGATTTTTCTTTTCGTGCAAATCTGCACGTTCTTTCTTGTCTGGGATTTGATTTGATTTTGGGTGTGGACCGGCTAGTGAGATATGATGCCAGGATTATTTATTCGGAGAGAATTTTGTATCTTCAACATCCGGATTCGCCTACTCAGTTATCTCTTGTTCTTGGGATGTGGATAATTCCGAAATGGCTTTATATTCTCTTGATTCGCGAGATGATGATGATATATCTCGTATACCTATTGTTTGTGACTTTTCTGATGTTTTTGAGCCTGTCTCGAGTTCACCACCTAAGAGGGCAATTGAGTTCCGCATTGATCTCATTCCAGGCGCGCAGCCAGTTAGTCGTCCTCCCACGAGGATGTCTACAAAGGAAAATGAGGAACTCAAGAAGCAGCTTTTAGAGCTTGAGTCCAAGCAGTTGATTCAGTCCAGTTTTTCTCCGTCGGGGTCCGCGGTTGTCTTCCTGAAGAAGTCCGATGGAACTCTTAGGCTTTGCATTGATTATCGCAAGCTTAACGAGTTAACCATCAGAAATAGGTATCCATTGCCTAGGATCGATGATATGTTCGATCTATTAAGTGGTGCTGTTTCTCAGCTTGACCTTGCCACGGGTTTTCATCAGTTACGAGTCGCGGAGGATAGCATACCTCTTATAGCTTTCTGCACTCGATATGGTTCTTTTGAGTGGCTCATTATGCCGTTCGGTTTGACGAACGCTCCTGCTTTCTTTGTTGATCTCATGAATCGAATATTCCAGGAATATCTCGATAAGTTCATCCTTGTGTTCATTGATGATATCCTTATTTATTCTAAGTCTGAAGCTGAGCATGCTAATCACTTGAGAATTGTCTTGAGTACTCTCCGTCATCATCATCTTAGAGCCAAATTCTCCAAGTGCCATTTATGGGACAATAGGGTTAAGTTCTTCGGCCATGTTGTATCTTCCGATGGCATTTCTGTCGATCCCTCAAAGATCGAAGCCATCCAGAATTGGAAGAGGCCTGAGAATGTACATGAGATTCGTAGTTTCCTTGGATTGGCTGGTTATTAGTCGGTTCATTAAGGATTTTTCCCGTGTTGTGCTTCCTCTTACTTGCCTTACTCGGAAAGGCATTCGTTTTATTTGGTCCGACAAGTGTGAACCTTCCTTTCAGTCATTGAAGGAACTTCTCACTAATGCTCCTATCCTTGTGGTTCCCGAGGGGAATCATGATCTTGTTGTCTACACTGATGCTTGTGGTAGTGGTCTCGGTGCTGTTCTTATGCAGAAGGATCGGGTAGTTGCTTATGCTTCTAGGCAACTGCGTCCGAATGAAGTCCGCTATGCCACTCATGATCTTGAGTTAGCCGCCATTGTCTTTGCCTTGAAGATTTGGCGACACTATTTGTTGGGCGAGCGCTTCATTCTCTATACCGATCATAAATCCTTGAAGTATTTGTTTACTCATAAGGAACTCAATATGAGACAACAACGTTGGCTCGAGTTTCTTGCTTCCTATGACTTTGATATCCAGTATACCCCTGTTAAGGGTAATCGTGTTGCAGATGCGCTTAGTCGCAAACATTCGGCTGTTATTTCTATGATGCTTGCCGAATGGAATATTCTTGACACTCTATCTTTTTGTGAAATTCGGGATCGAGGTTCATCTTCTGGTTCTCCTATTCTATTATTTAGTTTGGGAGCTCGACCTATTTTATTGGATCGTGCTGCCGATGCCCAACGGCGTGATCCTGATTTGTTGCATCTTATTCAGCTTTGTGAGTCTGGATCTTGTGACGAGGCGTTGCAAGATTTTAGCATTGGTTCTCATGGGTGTCTTCGTAAGAAGAACCGTCTTTTTGTGCCTTCTGATCTTGCACTTAGGCATGACATTCTTGTTGACTGTCACTGTTCTAAGTATACCATTCATCCCGGTAGTAGCAAGGTGTATGCCGATATGCGTCGTCTTTATTATTGGGATGGCATGAAGCGCGATGTGGCGAGTTATGTGAGCAATTGCATAACTTGTCAGCGTTTTAAGGCCGAGCATCAGTGTCCTTCGGGTCTTCTTCAGCCTCTAGAGATTCCATTGTGGAAATGGGATCAGATATCTATGGATTTCATTGACGGCCTACCTCGTTCGAGATCAGGTCATTCTAGTATTTGGGTTATTGTTGATCGCCTCACTAAGTCTGCTCATTTTGTCCCTATTAAGTCTAATAGGACTGCTTCGCATTTGGCTAAGTTATATGTCAAGGAAATCGTGAGACTTCACGGTGTTCCTAGTTCTATTGTGAGTGATCGTGATCCTTTATTCACGAGTCGTTTTTGAAAGAGTCTTCAGCAAGCTTTGGGAACGAAGCTTAATTTTTCTACAGCTTATCATCCACAATCTGATGGACAGACTGAACGGGTGAAATGTATCTTGGAAGATCTTCTCCGTATTTGTATTTTTGATTTTGGTGGTAGTTGGGAGGATCACCTACCTCTTGTAGAGTTCTCCTACAACAATAGTTTTCAGTCTAGTATCGGTATGGCTCCTTTCGAAGCTTTATATGGAAGGCCATGTCGATCACCTTCATGTTGGTTGGAATCTGGAAAGAAGCTTATTCTTGGTCCAGATTTTGTTTGTGATTCTTTTGAGAAGATTGATCTTATCCGGTTGAGAATGAAAGAGGCACAAAGTCGCCAGAAATCCAACGCGGACAACCGTAGGAAGCCTCTCGAGTTCTCGATTGGTGATCTTGTTTTTATTCGTGTTTCTCCTTTGAAAGGGGTTATGCGTTTCAGTACGACTGGGAAATTGGCTCCTCGCTTTATAGGACCATTTTGTATTACTGAACGTATTGGCCCTGTGGCTTATAGAGTTTCACTTCCAGCTCATTTATCTGGCATTCATGACGTGTTTCACGTCTCGCAACTTCGAAAGTGTCTTCGGGAATTGGATTCTGTTATTGATTCTCCTGATTTGCTTGAGCTTGAGATCTCACCGGACTTATCTATTGTACAACAGCCTATTCGCGTACTTGACACGGAGGTGCGACACCTTCGGAACAAGGACGTGCCGCTCGTTAAAGTTCAATGGTCCGCTAATCCCAATGACTGTACTTGGGAAACCAGAGAGTTTGTCGAGCGATCTTATCCGGGTTTTCTTTCTTCACTTTGAAACGGTGAGTATGCCTTTTCATCTCGAGCTTATTTCCTTTTCTTTTGATTGATTGTATGTATGTAGTTGTTACAAATATCGTCTCTAGGAATTGCGGGGATGCAATTTTGTAAGGAGGGGAGATCTGTAAGAACCCGCATATTTAACGATTTGATATTTAAATGTTTAATTTAAATATAACGTCGTTAGTCGGATTTTTGGGTCCGAAATGTTACTTTCTGCAAATGGCCGAATTGGAACTCGAAACTACCTCCATTGGTTCCAAAATGGCGTTTGCGATCTTTTTGAGTATAATCTTTGATATGTTTGGAGTTTGTGAAATTTTGACCCTTTTTCTATTGGGTTTTGGGTTTGGGTTCAGCCCACTAGTTAACTAATACCCTAACCCAACCCCTTCTCTTCATTCATCCTCATTTCATTTCATTTCTTAAGCTAGAACTGAAAATGGTGGAAGGGAAGAGGAAATAGAAATTTGCAAGCCCTAGTTTCTTCTTGTAAACTTGATTCTTGCTCCAAAATCAAAGAGAATCCATTCGTAAGCTCTTCTTCATCTTCTCCAACTCTTCTCCTCTTCAATTTCAGAAAATTTCCTAAACCTAAATTGGGAAATATGTGTTTTATTCTTAGATTGAAGCGTGTTGAGTTGAAGTAGTGTTTGGTTGGTCTTCTCCTTGTTATTGAGCTCCATCTTCTTGTTTTTGGGTTAAAGGTGAGTTTTGAACTCACATCTACTTCTCTTGATTTCATTGATGTTGGGTATGAATTCCTAGCACTTGTTCATATGCACTTGCTTTTAGTTTGGATTGAACTGGTGAATATCCAAATTTTTAGTGTTTGGGTTCAATTCTTTGAAATCCTAACTTTGATGCTTTGATCATGTTTTTGGTGATGAATCGAAGTGCTTATAGGGCCGGGTAGCCGCTTGGCATAAATCCCTAGCGTTCGTGCTCGTCCGATTGAAGGTTGGGAGAGTTTGCACTTCAATGGTAATAAGTAGGAAATGTAGGAAATTGGGTTCAGTCGACTGGATCCACTGTTCAGTCGACTGAGCTGAAGCCCGAAATTTTTCTAGACAATTTTCAGTCGACTGAACAGGGATTTCAGTCGACTGACCTGCTCCTGTTTTCCTGTTTTGCCTATTTATGCTCGTTTTGATTGGTTTTCCGGATTTTATCGATTCATGTTGGTTCTTAGTGGTTGTTATTGCTTCTTTGGCTTTGATAACTTATCCTTGACTTCATTCACGGGTTTTTATAAATAATCTCTCTAAATCGTATTAAAAGCTCCCTTCTCCAAATTATAAATTCTATTTATAATGCACACACACAATTTAGCACTTCGAGCGAAGTGGAAGGAAGATTAAATGGTTAGGTAAAACACGGACCATGAATCTGTGCGTTTGTCTTCCCGATTAGTCCCCGACCTATTCGATTGATCGTTTTTGACCTTCGGGTTTGGTTTATCGATGATATGAGGTAAACTTTGTACTGCTTTGAGTGTGAAAGTGGCTGACGGATAGTAAACCGTTTAGTGCGAACGAGTGGTTATGGGACATACGTTAACACTTTTCGGATTCCTTTTCGAGAGTTGTGACACATTCCGCCAGTTAGTGGTGTCCAGTACTGGGTCTCCGACCTTCACCACTACGGTTTGTTGCCTTCGGGTATGTGCCTTCGGGTTTGTGCCTTCGGGTTTGTCGCCCTTTAGTATCGCTTCCGATGTTGGTCGTTATGAGCCGCATGGGTGATATTGGGTTGCCCTTTAGTATCGCTTCTGATGTTGGTCGTTATGAGCCGCATGGGTGATATTGGGTTTGGAGTCTTCGGGCTCATGGATCCTTGTTTGTACAGTACTGAGCTCGAGCAAATTTTTTGATGTTTCATTCATATGTATATTCCCTAGGTTTCGCCCTTCGGTGTTGGTCTTTTTGAGCCGCATGATGCGTAGCGTTTACCTTGTGGAACTTGTATACCTTATTGGTATTTGTTATTTGCCTTTTGGCTTGCCTTGGGATATTCTTATCCTTTGTTTCTATATGTTGCCGATGATATGAGGCTTGTTCTATATGATTCATCTTTTGTTAGATGATTGTAATATCTCCTTTGGAGATATTTGTTATACTTTGTAACCTTGCAGATTTATTGTTGTTCAGTTTATCTAACTGATTTGTTTAGCTAGACTGACCCGTGTATTTTATACTCGGGTCAGACCGAGATGTTTCAGGTTAGGTACATTTGGACTTAGCCTATTTTGCTTCCGCATGGACTACTCCGCTAGCTTATTTTTGTCATAGCTTTTTGTGTAGTCTCATTTTGTAGTAACTCTGATGTGTATTCTTCTGGATTTGTCTGTATATTGTGGTTGGCTATACCACTTGATATGTATTATTTTGTGTACTCTGTTATGTATCAGTATATATGTATATGATGGTCTACTGTTCTGTGATGTATATTATGTTTGAGTTGTTATATTCTGTTCTGATAGATCCTTCAACCACCTATGGTTTTGTTTTAAATATTCATTGGATATGTCGATCTGTTTGGTGTGATTATTGTCGATGTATTCAATAGATAGTTAAAGCAAGGTTATAGATGGTCGCTCCTATCCAGCCATATTCTCCGTGTTAGCAGATGGTATTATCTATTAATACTCTTTGCTAGCGTGGGTATAGTGGTGGGGCGTCACATATCGCAGCGTGCCGCTAGGCATTTATAATGTTAAACCCCTATTTCGAACATAATGGAAAATGTTTCGAGTGCTAATTCGACCGTATGGAGAAGACAGCTTTTCAGATCCAGTTATTATATTAAATTTTGATTTAATTTTCAGCGTGTTTACATCTCGTATGCTCACACGACAACTACAAACACTACGAAAATTGAAATCCTACAATAATACAATATTACGGATCCAATGGAACTGGTTTCGTCAAAATCCGAGACTGTACCTCGGAAGGCTATTTTTAAATATTGATTTAAACAATAAAATTTCAAAACTTAACAAATCGCTGCTAAATTCAATTTTAACACTTTTATTATCTTCATTATTATCAATATAAATTTTATAAGCATTCAAATTATTTTTAACAGGCTTAAAACTCCAGATTCAACATTTTACCCAACTTTAAATTATTTAATTCAATAATTTAATTATCAAATAAATGGTGATATTTGAATTCAAGTTAAAAATTAACTTTTAAATATTTAAAATCAATTAAATATTCCAATTTCAAATGCTCGAAAATTCCGGGCCGTCACACATTATTTATAATTTTATCTAATTTTTCTTTTAATTCAAAATTTTCAATTTTCATTGTTTCTATATTACTTTTCAAGTTAATATATTCTTTTAACAAGTTATCCTTTCCTAGTTTAATTTTCCAGAATCAATAGATATAGTCTCATATTCAACTAAACTACTTTTATTTTTTTCTTGAGAAAATTCTAGTTCCTCCTCTAAAATATTTTTTCATCTTTTAACATTCCTATTTCAAGTTATAAACGATTTAGTTTGGCTATGTGTTCTTTATTCAATTTTTTAATTTGTCAGAATTTATCATCTAATTTCATGCTAAGCTCTAATAATTCATGATTGCTAATTTCGGAACATGCCTCGTCAGTTTGGGCCATACAACATACATTAGCTTGTTCTCTATCACTATCGCTGTCACTTTCTGATGATGATGAAGAATCTGAGTCATCTCATGTTACTTTGAAAGCATTCTTCTTTTTGAATTTTTAAGATTTGTTCTTCTTTTTATCGTTGTTGAGTTTGGGACAATCTTTCTTCATATGTCCAAATTGATCACATTCATAGCATTTGATTGAGGTTTGATTTGTTGAGCTTGATTTTCCTCCTTTTTGAAATCTGGTCATTTTCCTAAACTTCTTGAATTTGTTGCTGTTTTTGGCTATAAATATGATTTCTTCTTCGTCTAAGTCAGACTCTTCATTGTTACTAGAAATGCTTTGTTTTTCTTCTCCGAATTTTTCTTTTTTCATGCCTGCAGATTAGCTTCATAGGACCTTAGATTTCCTATCAATTCTTCAACTAAGAGTGTTAAGAGGTCATTAGCTTCTTCGATAGCTAATACTTTTCTTTCCCTCTCTAGAGTTAAAGAATTGAGTATTCTAGATACTGAATCAAAATTTGTGAATTTAACTCCTAGTGCCATTAAATTGTGTTGAATAGTTTGGAATCTAGAGTACATGTCCACTATAGATTCATTTTGTTTCATTTTAAATGATGAAAATTGATTTTGTAAAATTGAAATTTTAGTTTGGTTAACTTTGTTCATGCCTTCGTATGTAACTTGTAAGGTACGCCAAATATCATATGCAGTGTTACATAACATGACACGTGAAAATTCATTCTTATCTAATGAAAAAAGTGAAACATTCATAGCTTTGACATTATTAGAAGCTGCGGTTTTTTGTGCGTCATTCCATGTGTTCATAGCATCGTCAAGTGCTTCATATTTATTTTGAGCAGCTGACCAAATTTCTAATCCATTAGCTTCCATAAAAATTCTCATACGTGTTGACCAATATGCATAAGTAGAACCATTAAAAAGTGGGAGACGTGCTGTGGATTGGCCTTTCTTGAAAAATACTTGCAATATTTAAGTGATTCAAATACGTGTTACTCTACTTTGATCAACACTTGCTCTGATACCAACTGAAAGTCTACGGGGCGGATCGTGTAGTGTATATGCAAGTATATGTGACAAAATATATGATGCAACTAAAATAATATTAATCTAAGTAAATATAGAATAAGCACACCAGAATTTTATACCGGTTCGGACCTCCCGTCCTACGTCCAGTCCTAAAGTCCCCTTCGGTATTCGACTATCAAAAACTCTCGCTTTTCCCGGAGGAATCGGCTTGGTTACAATGAGTTGTTCTTGTCAAATGTGTGTTCTAATATAATACGGATGTAGGATAATTGGTACAATTGCTTCCAATATATTTCTAAGGAATATTGTCTATGAAGAACTGAGTATATGGAAGAGTGAATACAAGTAAAGATTGCTAGAGTGCAGAGGTCAAGAATATAGGATAGAGTATAGAATTAAAAAGCGTAAGTAAGTGAAGTTGGTTTTGTTCTCTTGATTCCTGATGCTATATATAGTCGTAGATAGGTATTTTGAGTAGTTACATCCATTAATGAATCCTCTATGGCTAGGTATTGATTTAGGGTCATGCCATATACATTAAGAATTAGCCCCAGCTAATTTCGTCCAAAATCCCAGTATGTAGGGCTTTGTCACAGGTAAGACTAAAATTATGATTACACATAGAAGGGAATATATGTTTGTGTTCAGATAAGTTATTGGTGATCCTGTAAAACCATTAGGATCAGGTGACCCTATGAGATGTTAAGTTAGGGACAGACTGTCTAGAAGAGAAGTATTTAACAGATAGTTAAAGATGGACCATCTAAAAGAGGTGTGTCTAACATATGTTAAATTATTTCGTTATATTGTCTGGTAGGCCCAAGTGAGACGACCCGACTTCCTATCTCCAGGAAATCGCATCATCTTGAAGAAAGAAATGGATAGAAGAAGAAAAGAAAGAGAAAGAAGAACACAACAACAACAGATAACTCACAGCGGAACGAATGAAATATAATATATCTCATAAAATATTACATAGTATCTATTTACATCAGAGTACACAACTTAAACAATACCTATTAGATAGTTATAAACATCTGTCTAACTATACAGCTCAAGATACAAGAGAAACAGATATAACAAACACAGCGGAATCAATATATATATATATATACACACACACACACGTCGAAGCCTCCTGCTCCATATATTCTCCAGAATTCGTCAAGCTAACCTGAATCACTTGACTACTCATACATAATATGAGTACCCAAGAGTTTAATAAAACAGAAAATAAACACTCGGGTCAGACAGGGGTCTAGTGTGAGTAAACGGGTTAAAGTTGCTTAACTTTAGAAAATCCTTTGAAAAGAAAGGTATCACTAAGACTTCCCACACATAAACATGGAAAAGTTTTTACCTTACGCTAACCAAAACATTTGATAGGAAATCTAGTGATATTATAATAGGTCTAGGGTTTTTAAGTAAATATGAAATAACCAAAATTGTTACATGATTAAATTCCAGCTACTAGCCATAAAAGTGGGTAATACAATCAAAACCGTTGGCATTTATTGGATTTTGGATTCCATACAATGGCTGGGCTACTGGGGTACCGCCCGTCACAGTACGTGGCCTAGATCAACGTACCGAGGAGTACGCCCGCTCCCCTGCAACACAAGGCCGGAACCATTCCTTACTGAACAGTTCCGAACAAGACAACCCCGCAGTTGGTGCGCATATCCAACTTCCCACTAAGCCGAATAAAAAGGGACATTTAGACAGGGGAAAATCTCGCTCTCCAGTGGGAGCTACCCACGAAGCGTTGCTGCACATCCCCTGTTTTAGCCATTCCCGGTTGATAAGGCTTGAGGCTACGATTACCTTTAGAGAACCCATCTATCTTAGAATGCTCATCGTCCACCTGACTATGTTCTGAAAGCATTCAATCCATACAAGTTCGTTCCGGGTTCGAACGAAACCGAAGGCACTATCTCGTTGCACTCATTTTGGAATCACCCTCAGAGTCAACGACCATAGCCCTTGCACTCTAAATCACCATCTCGAATCTATAAGCACTATTCCGTCAACTCATTACGGAATCACACACAGAGTTATACTGACGTATAGCCCTTACACCTCGAGTCTTCACTTGCTCCACTTGGATTCATGTCCTAACGTTTAATTGGAATCGATGTGGTTTTCGGATCCCAAATATGGAAACCCGATCCCGGTCTCACCGAAACCAAATGCCGTTTTAATGTCCAAGTTGTACTTAAGGGTTTTAAACATTTAACTTATATTCAAGATGATATATATAACAGAAAGATGAATCACATTATCACAATAGATAATTCCTAACAACATTCATCTCACAACATCATATCACATAACAGAGATATCCAGTATCTACCAGTATCGACCAAACACCCAATATCAATCATCCAATATCAATCACTCAATATTGATCATCCAATATCAATCAATCAACCAAATCAACAAATCATCCAAAGCAGAATTGATTAACTCTTAATCAATTAGGATTACTTAAATCGTTCTTCAATAATTTATTTCAAATAAATAAATTAATCATCTCTAATGATTTTCCTCAATTAATCTTCCTTGATTAAATATATTTAATTACATTTACGTAATTATCCTTAACCATATGCAGTAATTAACCTTTAATTACTATCATTAATTCAATAATTAATGATCATTCATTTACTTCTATTAATTAACTATAATTAATTGCATTAAACCTCAATTAATTACAATAATTAATCACCCTTAAATTAATCACTTATATTAATCAACCTTGATTAATATCATTAATCACATTAATCAATGATCCTTATTAATTAATAATTACTTTAATTAATTAAATAATTAACTTATAATTAATCAACTCATTAATCATAATCAGTAATTAACAATTTGTAATTACTTATCTTAATTAATTAACTTCTTAACTAATTAACTTCTAAATTAATTATATTAATCCTTGATTAATTAATCCAATTAATTAATCTTTAATTACTTCATTAAGTAATTATTAAATAATTAATAAATAAATCCTTAATTAATTACTTTATTAATTAATTACAATCCTAATTAATTTCACTTAGTAATTAATCTAAAATTAAATTCATTCATTAATTAATTAATCATATTAATCAATCAACTAAATAATTAAGTAATTAACTCTTAATTACTTACATAAGTAATTATCTCTAATTACTTCCATTAATAAATCTTAGTTACTTTCTTAATTAATTACCTTACAAATAATTAATTCCATTATTAAATAATCCTTAATCCTTTAACTAATTGCATCATATTTAATTATCTTTAAAACAATTATATTAATCAATTCTTTAATTAATATCATAAAGTGATTAACCAATAATCACTTCAACTAATTACTCCATGAGTAATTATCGTTAATTACTTCCATAAGTAATTAACTTTCTTAATTTCATTCAACAATTAATCATTAATTTCTTTATTAAGTAATTACACTTAATTAATCCATAATTAAGTGATTATATAAATTTAAATAAACAATTAACTAATTATTTAAAATTAATTAAACAATTAATTAATCAACTTATTTTATTAAAGAAAATCTCTAATAAATTTAGAAAACTATAAATCTAAATCAAACTTAACTTATTAACAAATCATATTAAATAAGTATGCTTAAATAAATTATCCAAATAATTTAACCTTATTTATTTCCATAAATAAATTATTTGAATTATTAAAATCTTACTTATTCAAAGACAAATTAAACTTGGTTTATAAAATCATAATAATAATCTTACATGAATGAAAAGCATTTATAAATCATTTCCAAATTTAAAACACTTTAAATTATCAAATTTTAAATTTATTTAATTCAATATAAATTGAAAATTCTGTTATTAAAACATTGCTTCAAAAACTTTAACTTACATCTTTGATTTAATAATTAAATTCAAATTCTCTTTTAAATTTGAATTTTAAACTTAATTAAGATAATTATTTTTAAAAATCAAACATCTTAAAACATTTTTAAATTTAAAATACAAATTAATTTTCACTTTTAAACGTTTGGTTTACTTTCATTTTAAATCAACAAGTCTAACTCTATATCTTACTTCCTTAAATAAACTTGTTCTCTAACTTAAACTTGATTTTTTTTATAACACTACAAATAAAGTCTGCATTTGACACTACAGAAGCAAGCCGAGAATTCTCGAGTAAAACGTTCAATTCACTCGTGCCCTTCCCGAAGCAAACCCAACTCCAAAATCTTCGAGTCCAACATGTGAAAATCCCGAGAGCTTCTTCGAGTTTCCCATTGTCTTCCCCACAGCTTCGAATATCCAGTGTACACGACCCCACGCGTGCACGTTGCACGGCAGTTCCAACGTCGGCAAGCTTGTCTCCGGCCATCACCAAGTCGGCGACGACCACCACGTACCATCCCTCAACCCAGATCGAAGAAACCTCGTTCAAATCGAAATTCGAACATCAAGTATGAAATTGCAGAAAACAACAACCTCCAAAGTTTCCCCCACGGCCAAACACCTCGACGCCGTTGAACTCGCCGTCCCCATCATCGAACACCACGACCACGAGCTACGTCCAGCCCAAAAACGAACACCTCCGGTCCACCACACGCGACGCAATCATCTCGGCAATTAGGCCGAACAAACTACAGGCTTAAACCCTAGTCGTGCCAATTACCATCAATTCAACAAATATAAAAATTCTCTTGCATTTTTCCTAACATCTGCATCCTACAAACAAGCTTCAATCCAAATTCCACACCAATTCAATGTATGGATAATCGGCAATTGCCAAAAACCCCTTTTTCGAACAAAACCAAATTTGTAATCAATTTGTCAACTAAAATTTTTGATATTAACTCCTAATTCATTATTTGCTGCCATGATTACAATCATGTAATCCAAATCCAAAATTTAATAAGTTGGTTTTTATCATATATAAATGTGTCACTGTGTCAACTATTTTAAAAATTATCTGTAAATTTAAAAATCATAGAAACTATATTGCAGTCGTCATTAATCACTTACAAACAACTTTTATTCAAAAATTCAAAGCTAATAATGATCAAAGAGTAAGTTATTAAATTCTAAGAGGGAAAATTTTAGATCTGTTAAATAACAGAACTTCCATTTTCATTACAGGTTCACAGATCTATCATGCATTCAAATAACAAATTTCAATCATCAAGCATATTTAACCACATGCATCTTCAATTCAATCACAAGTTAAACCAAAACTATTTTTAAAGAAAATGATTTACTCACCACATTGAAAGGCAGAGCACTTTCTTTCCCAGGCTTTTGATTCACTATTAAATCTGGAAAAACTTTTGCTTGCTGTTGAAAAATCCATTTGCATGCCTCAATTTTGATGCTTTTAAAGATGAAACTTGCAGCTGTTCTTCCAT
The DNA here is from genome assembly GCA_030765085.1 of Allium cepa. Classification (NCBI taxonomy): domain Eukaryota; kingdom Viridiplantae; phylum Streptophyta; class Magnoliopsida; order Asparagales; family Amaryllidaceae; genus Allium; species Allium cepa. The sequence goes on along the minus strand of CM060935.1, from coordinate 52,516,584 downwards.
TGATTTCCTTATTTTGATTTTAAGGTGTTGCAAAAGATCTGCACTCCCCAATGAATGCAGATTGAAGGTTGTAGTTGATATTTGCAGGTTTGATCCTTGTTCCATTTGAAATGCAGTTTGTAAATTTGCAGATTGAATGTTTGAAGTTGCAGATATAAGTTAATGTTGCAGATTTGATTTTAGTAGCATTTTGATTATGAAATTTCTAGTTTTTAAAAGAGATTTTCAGGTTTTAGCTTTTGATTTTGTATGATGTGTTTACTGATTTGGGAATTTTGTTAGTGAACTAGTTTGAAATTCTTTTTATTATAGCCGAGAAAAAGAATGATAAAGGAGGCAATATGTTTTATAAATTTAGTTATGATTTTTTTAAAATATAAAAGAAAATAATTTAAAACATTGACACTTGTCCCTTTCATGTTTTAATTACCTTACACATATACTAGTATCCTTACAAATGTCACTAGCATGTTAATATGTTTACACATATTACTTAAGTGTTTTTAAACAAATTTTTATTTAATTTAAATGTAAAATATAAACTTACAATTTTAATTTACTTTATTAAGGAAATATTCTAAAGCTAGTTATAATATAAATATACATCTTATACATGTATTTAAAATCTAAAACATTTATATTTATATCCTTATGATCATTTTATATTAAGTATTTTTAAAGAAAACAAAAAGAGAACTTTAATTAAACTATTATATCTAAAAACAAACAATTATCTTATATTTTGAAAACAATTAAATTAGTCTGTAAATTAGTTTTTGAAGAATATTAATTTTTTTAAACAAAGCTTTAAGTTATTATTTCATACATATTCAAATTATCAATAAATTGAAATTAAATTTCCAAAACAATATCAAATTATAATATATACATATATATACATTACAATTTGAAAATTGATCTTTAATTTAAAACAAAAGATCTTCTATTCACAATATATATATCAAATGTATGTATTATAAACAGAATTAAAATCTGATTAGCTTTGACAAAAATAATTCTTATCAATATTGCCAGATTAAAAATTCATTAACCTTTAAAAATAATTATCAGTTTAAATTAAAATTATAAAGAAAATTTATCAAACCAGTTTAATTATTTATACAGATTATTAAATTGATATTGCCCAAAATTCCGGGTCATTACAATCCTCCCCCTTAAAAGAATTTCGTCCCCAAAATTTAAAAGCAAAGGAAATTTAATAACCCAGTACAGATTTTAATTCCAAACAGCAAAGCATTCCTATCAACCAGTAACTAACAACCATAGCAATCAATCAAACAAACAAACCTAACTAATTATTCTGACACAAATCAGAATAAATCTCTAATACTATCTCGAATTTCCCAAGTATAAATCACCGGGAGACTCGCTCAACAAAAGCCAACAAACTAACTACACTACCAACATCCAGAGCTCCTCTCATCTGTAGATCAATCAATCTGAACAGAACATCAGACTATACTCAAGTCTAGCTCAACTTCTAAATCCAACCGAACTACAGATTCAACAATCAATCGTTGAATCGTACACGTACTCCCTCAAAGATACGTGAACTATAATTATTTCCAGTTATCCAAACTGGCAATTCAATCTTATCCTATCAAAACACAGATAAGAAATCTCAAATCCCTCAGAACTAGCCATCCAATCTAACCCAATACCGCTCTCTCCTAACCAGAGAAATCTTAATGACAATGAAGTCTCTAACTTTGAATTCCAAACTCCTTATCTCATATCTGCATAACTCAACAGATAATCTTGGGCTACCAATCTTCTTCCTGATCAGCTCAACCCATGCTGATGCTTCCAGAAACAACTAGACCACAGCAAACCAGTTTCTGGATCCCATTTAACAGAAAAATCTTCCAAAATCCGTTGAAATCCAGAACTCAAACTCAACTCTCAAACAATAATAAACTGAACTTTCTTCCTTCCTTGCACAGCTGCTAACTCGCTTCCGCTGCACAACTCTGATTCTGAAATAGATGAGAGTACTGCTGATGAACACGAATACAAACTTACCCAATATATCTGGGAAACTTTGTTCATCAAATCCATAAAAATCTGAGTGACTAATCAGACTTGGTCACACAACCTCAAAACAGAATTCCATTCAAAAGCTAAATCAGTCCAATTCCAATTCCAAATCCAAAAATAATTCTGAGCTGCTATACCAACTTTCCTTTCTCTAAGAACCATCCAACTATGAGGCTAACTACCAAAATCGCTTCCAGAACCAAAACAACATGGAACTCAACTCCAGATGCAGACGAACTTCTGATTACCTCAGTAGCTTCTATCCACATGAGAACCCTCAGCCTCAAACAACAGATCACCCAAGATAAATTCCAAACTAATCGCAAGTCAATTTTGCGATCCTACCTAGTTCGGATTCCAAAGAAACTGTCCTCACTTTACCAATTAGAACAGCTTTAAACCTTTCCAAACAAGGTTAATTCTTCAACATAACTTCCACCAACAGCCCGGGCAACTGAAAGAAGAACCACTAAGATTCCCGAACCATCGGAGAAACAAGCCACACAGCTGCTTCCAAATTCTACCTCGATGATACTACGAAGCCAAAAGATCTCCTCGTCAGCACTCCGAACACTTCGAGTTGCAACTGCTACCATAGCTATCCCAAGACTTCTAATCCAAATGCTTCTCAACACCAAAACCATCAACAAACCACGCAACCGACTTCCGAGATGGCAAACCTCCCTTCAAGAAACTTGGAATCCAAACCAAGCATCCATATCTCACTCTCATTAAAGAATAACAAATGAGACTATGCCAAAGCAAATAACTTATAGACCTTAGTCTCATATTCCAAAACAGCCAATCTCCTTGCTGAAGATCCAAACAACTTATACACAGATGAATCATCTTTACGGCAGACAAAGACTGCTCCTCAACTACTACTAAAACTGCTTCAAGAGAAAACACCTTCAGAAAATATCCATGGATACTACATCTCATCACGCAGTTATCAAGATACCATCACTCACTTCCGCACTTCCGACAGATCCAAACTCAAGAAAAATTCGCTCAACCGAGCAAAATCCAAACTTACACTTCAAAGACGAACTTCGAATCTTTAAAAGATTTCCTTCGGATATCAGAGAGACCCTCACTCCAAACTATAAATCTTATTCGAGACGGTATTAGGTCTACAGTCTCGACAAATGCTTCAAACCTCAAACATATGGACCTCTTCCATCAGTGGTAGTCGTAGTGCACACACACACCACAACTCTATCTACCTCTAAAACTTATGTTGGAAAATCTAAACAGATAGCCCAACAGATTAGGTAGATATAGATATATATATATATATATAGTTATATATAAAAATTAAAAGTACGCTCTCTCAAGAAAGGAACCACTACAGAGCCTAGGTATTCACTCAACCTAATGCTCTGATACCAAATGAGACGACCCGACTTCCTATCTCCAGGAAATCGCATCATCTTGAAGAAAGAAATGGATAGAAGAAGAAAAGAAAGAGAAAGAAGAACACAACAACAGATAACTCACAGCGGAACGAATGAAATATAATATATCTCATAAAATATTACATAGTATCTATTTATATCAGAGTACACAACTTAAACAATACCAATTAGACAGTTATAAACATCTGTCTAACTATACAGCTCAAGATACAAGAGAAACAGATATAACAAACACAGCCGAATCAATATATATATATATACACGTCGAAGCCTCCTGCTCCATATATTCTCCAGAATTCGTCAAGCTAACCTGAATCACTTGACTACTCATACATAATATGAGTACCCAAGAGTTTAATAAAACAGAAAATAAACACTCGGGTCAGACAGGGGTCTGGTGTGAGTAAACGGTTAAAGTTGCTTAACTTTAGAAAATCCTTTGAAAAGAAAGGTATCACTAAGACTTCCCACACATAAACATGGAAAAGTTTTTACCTTACGCTAACCAAAACATTTGATAGGAAATCCAGTGATATTATAATAGGTCTAGGGTTTTTAAGTAAATATGAAATAACCGAAATTGTTACATGATTAAATTCCAGCTACTAGCCACAAAAGTGGGTAATACAATCAAAACCGTTGGCACTTATTGGATTTTGGATTCCATACAACGGCTGGACTACTGGGATACCGCCCGTCACAGTACGTGGCCTAGATCAACGTACCGAGGAGTACACCCGCTCCCCTGCAACACAAGGCCGGAACCATTCCTTACTGAACAGTTCCAAACAAGACAACCCCGCAGTTGGTGCGCATATACAACTGCCCACTAAGCCGAATAAAAAGGGATCTCTAGACGGGGAAAATCTCGCTCTCCAGTGGGAGCTACCCATGAAGCCTTGCTGCACCTCCCTTGTTTTAGCCATTCCCGGTTGATGAGGCTTGAGGCTACGATTACCTTTAGAGAACCCATCTATCTTAGAATGCTCATCGTCCACCTGACTATGTTCTGAAAGCATTCAATCCATACAAGTTCGTTCCGGGTTCGAACGAAACCGAAGGCACTATTTCGTTGCACTCATTTTGGAATCACCCTCTGAGTCAACGACCATAGACCTTGCACTCTAAATCACCATCTTGAATCTACAAGCACTATTCCGTCAACTCATTACGGAATCACCCATAGAGTTATACTGACGTATAGCCCTTACACCTCGAGTCTTCACTTGCTCCACTTGGATTCACGTCCCAACGTTTAATTGGAATCGATGTGGTTTTCGGATCCTAAATATGGAAACCCGATCCCGGTCTCACCGAAACCAAACATCGTTTTAATGTCCAAGTTGTACTTAAGGGTTTTAAACATTTAACTTATATTCAGGATGATATATATAACAGTAAGATGAATTACATTATCACAATAGATAATTCCTAACAACATTCATCTCACAACATCATATCACATAACAGAGATATCCAGTATCTACCAGTATCGACCAAACACCCAATATCAATCATCCAATATCAATCACTCAATATTGATCATCCAATATCAATCAATCAACCAAATCAACAAATCATCCAAAGCAGAATTGATTAACTCTTAATCAATTAGGATTACTTAAATCGTTCTTCAATAATTTATTTCAAATAAATAAATTAATCATCTCTAATGATCTTCCTCAATTAATCTTCCTTGATTAATTATATTTAATTACATTTACGTAATTATCCTTAACCATATGCAGTAATTAACCTTTAATCACTATCATTAATTCAATAATTAATGATCATTCATTTACTTCTATTAATTAACTATAATTAATTGCATTAAACCTCAATTAATTACAATAATTAATCACCCTTAAATTAATCACTTATATTAATCAACCTTGATTAATATCATTAATCACATTAATCAATGATCCTTATTAATTAATAATTACTTTAATTAATTAAATAATTAACTTATAATTAATCAACTCATTAATCATAATCAGTAATTAACAATTTGTAATTACTTATCTTAATTAATTAACTTCTTAATAAATTAATTTCTAAATTAATTATATTAATCCTTGATTAATTAATCCAATTAATTAATCTTTAATTACTTCATTAAGTAATTAATAAATAAATCCTTAATTAATTACTTTATTAATTAATTACAATCCTAATTAATTTCACTTAGTAATTAATCTACAATTAAATCCATTCATTAATTAATTAATCATATTAATTAATCAACTAAATAATTAAGTAATTAACTCTTAATTACTTACATAAGTAATTATCTCTAATTATTTCCATTAATAAATCTTAGTTACTTTCTTAATTAATTACCTTACAAATAATTAATTCCATTATTAAATAATCCTTAATCCTTTAATTAATTACTTCATAATTAATTATATTTAAAATAATTATATTAATCAATTCTTTAATTAATATCATCAAGTGATTAACCAATAATCACTTCAACTAATTACTCCATGAGTAATTACCGTTAATTACTTCCATAAGTAATTAACTTTCTTAATTTCATTCAATAATTAATCATTAATTTCTTTATTAAGTAACTACACTTAATTAATCCATAATTAAGTGATTATATAAATTTAAATAAACAATTAACTAATTATTTAAAATTAATTAAACAATTAATTAATCAACTTATTTTATTAAAGAAAATCTCTAATAAATTTAGAAAACCATAAATCTAAATCAAACTTAACTTATTAACAAATCATATTAAATAAGTATGCTTAAATAAATTATCCAAATAATTTAACCTTATTTATTTCCATAAATAAATTATTTGAATTATTAAAATCTTACTCATTCAAAGACAAATTAAACTTGGTTTATAAAATCATAATAATAATCTTACTTGAATGAAAAGCATTTATAAATCATTTCCAAATTTAAAACACTTTAAATTATCAAATTTTAAATTTATTTAATTCAATATAAATTGAAAATTCTGTTATTAAAACATTGCTTCAAAAACTTTAACTTAAATCTTTGATTTAATAATTAAATTCCAATTCTCTTTTAAATTTGAATTTTAAAATTAATTAAGATAATTATTTTTAAAAATCAAACATCTTAAAACATTTTTAAATTTAAAATATAAATTAATTTTCACTTTTAAACGTTTGGTTTACTTTCATTTTAAATCAACAAGTCTAACTTTACATCTTACTTCCTTAAATAAACTTGTTCTCTAACTTAAACTTGATTTTTTTTATAGTACTACAAATAAAGTCTGCATTTGACACTACAGAAGCAAGCCGAGAATTCTCGAGTAAAACGTTCAATTCACTCGTGCCCTTCCCGAAGCAAACCCAACACCAAAATCTTCGAGTCCAACACGCGAAAATCCCGAGAGCTTCTTCGAGTTTCCTTTTGTCTTCCCCAAAGCTTCGAATATCCAGTGTACACGACCCCACGCGTGCACGTTGCACGGCATTTCCAACGTCGGCAAGCTTATCTCCGGCCATCACCAATTCGGCGGCGACCACCACGTACCATCCCTCAACCCAGATCGAAGAAACCTTGTTCTAATCGAAATTCGAACATCAGGTACGAAATTGCAGAAAACAACAACCTCCAAAGTTTCCCCCACGGCCAAACACCTCGACGCCGTTGAAATCGCCGTCCCCATCATCGAACACCACGACCATGAGCTACGTCCACCCCAAAAACGAACACCTCCGGTCCACCACACGCGACGCAATCATCTCGGAAATTAGGCCGAATAAACTACAGGCTTAAACCCTAATCGTGCCAATTCCCATCAATTCAACAAATATAAAAATTCTCTTGCATTTTTCCTAACATCTTCATCCTACAAACAAGCTTCAATCCAAATTCCACACCAGTTCAATGTATGGATAATCGGCAATTGCCAAAACCCCCTTTTTCGAACAAAACCAAATTTCTAATCAATTTGTCAACTAAAATTTTTGATATTAACTCCTAAATTCATTATTTGCTGCCATGATTACAATCATGTAATCCAAATCCAAAATTTAATTAGTTGGTTTTTATCATATATAAATGTTTCACTGTGTCAACTATTTTAAAAATTATCTGTAAATCTAAAAATTATAGAAACTTTATTACAGTCATCATTAATCACTTACAAACAACTTTTATTCAAAAATTCAAAGCTAATAATGATTAAAGAGTAAGTTATTAAATTCTAAGAGGGAAAAATTTAGATCTGTTAAATAACAGAACTTCCATTTTCATTACAGGTTCACAGATCTATCATGCATTCAAATAACAAATTTCGATCATCAAGCATATTTAACCACATGCATCTTCAATTCAATCACAAGTTAAACCAAAACTGTTTTTAAAGAAAATGATTTACTCACCACATTGAAAGGAAGAGCAGTTTCTTTCCCAGGCTTTTGATTCACTATTAAATCTGGAAAAACTTTTGCTTGCTGTTGAAAAATCCATTTGCATGCCTCAATTTTGATGCTTTTAAAGATGAAACTTGCAGTTATTCTTCCATTGATTTCCTTATTTTGATTTTAAGGTGTTGCAAAAGATCTGCACTCCCCAATGAAATGCAGATTGAAGGTTGTAGTTGATATTTGCAGGTTTGATCCTTGTTCCATTTGAAATGCAGTTTGTAAATTTGCAGATTGAATGTTTGAAGTTTCAGATATAAGTTAATGTTGCAGATTTGATTTTAGTAGCATTTTGATTATGAAATTTCTGGTTTTTAAAAGAGATTTTCAGGTTTTAGCTTTTGATTTTGTATGAAGTGTTTACTGATTTGGGAATTTTGTTAGTGAACTAGTTTGAAATTCTTTTTATTATAGCTGAGAAAAAGAATGATAAAGGAGGCAATATGTTTTATAAATTTAGTTATGATTTTTTTAAAATATAAAAGAAAATAATTTAAAACATTGACACTTGTCCCTTTCATGTTTTAATTACCTTACACATATACTAGTATCCTTACAAATGTCACTAGCATGTTAATATGTTTACACATATTACTTAAGTGTTTTTAAACAAATTTTTATTTAATTTAAATGTAAATATAAACTTACATTTCTAATTTACTTTATTAAGGAAATATTCTAAAGCTAGTTATAATATAAATGTACATCTTATACATGTATTTAAAATCCAAAACATTTATATTTATATCCTTATGATCATTTTATATTAAGCATTTTTAAAGAAAACAAAAAGAGAACTTTATTTAAACTATTATATCTAAAAACAAACAATTATCTTATATTTTGAAAATAATTAAATTAGTCTGTAAATTAGTTTTTGAAGAATATTAATTTTTTTAAACAAAGCTTTAAGTTATTATTTCATACATATTCAAATTATCAATAGATTAAAATTAAATTTACAAAACAATATCAAATTATAACATATACATATATATACATTACAATTTGAAAATTGATCTTTAATTTAAAACAAAAGATCTTCTATTCACAATATATATATCAAATGTATATATTATAAACAGAATTAAAATCTGATTAGCTTTGACAAAAATAATTCTTATCAATATTGCCAGATTAAAAATTCATTAACCTTTATAAAACAAATTATCAGTTTAAATTAAAATTATAAAGAAAATTTATCGAACCAGTTAAATTATTTATACAAATTATTAAATTGATATTGCCCAAAATTCCGGTTCGTTACACCGAGTCATCCAAAGGTTAGTAGTTAGCCAAACAAAACCATAATGTTCGAATAGGTAGCCCACTTGTTACCTGATATGTAAGTTTACATAAAATGCTTTACAGTTTGAACCAGTTTTGTTTGCAGGATTATGATTTGCAAATGATATGTTTTAAAAGGTTATTAGTGAGGGGAAACCCGTTCCGCCAAGTTGTGTGGTCTCACATAATATCGTTTATCCAAGATGTATAGTATTATTCACACCGAGCTTTATCTCCGACTCAAAGTTTATGCTTTTCCCCTTAAACTCTTGGGTGCTCAAAATTGATTTGAGTGGGATGAGGGTTGAGGTTTTACTGGTTTTAGCAGGCTGATGAATAAAGCTTCGGAGATCGACAGGTGGCCAACGGATAGCTATTTAGGAGTTGCTGTTTTGTTTTGTTTAAGATAGTTATGTCTATATAGTACTCTTGTGATATCCCGGAATTTTTGACAATAACAATTTAATAATCTGTATTAAAAATTAAATTGATTTGATAATATTTGTTAACAAGATTTGAATTGATTAATAATCATCTTTTAATATAAACATCTAACTGATAATTTATCTTTTAAAAGCTAATTTAATTGTTTTCTATTTACAATATATATCTATATATTTGTATATATTGTAAATAGTTAATCTTTGTTTTAAATTTAATAGATAAACTTATGTTTTCTAATTCTAATATTTTTGGTAAATTTGGAAATTTGATTTGATTTAGTATTAAGCTATTAAATAAATAATCATATGATTTTTAATTACTCAAGATAAAAGTTTATTTGTTTAAAAGTATTCTAGCCTAAGTCTAAATTTAAATAAAAGTTTGTTTTGTTCTCTTAAAATATAGATTGATAAAAATATGTAATTAAATATTTGATAGTTTAAGCTTAAAATAAAAGAGGAATAAAATAAGCACATGTATAGGATTAAAACTAAAAGCATAAGTTAAAAGTTTATAACAATAATTAAAACAAGGGTATATATATATGTACATAGGATATAAAGCATACCCAAGCAAGTGAAAATATTTGTATGTAACCTGTAAAGGTTTTGAATGCAAGAGCAAAATAAAATAAAATGCAGGTAGCTTGTAAATAAAATATGTAGCCTGTAGGGTTTTAAAATGCAAAGTTAAGAAACAAAGCAAAGTAAAAAAAAAAAAGATGCAGGCAAGAAAAGAATGCAAAGAAAAGTAAAAGGCAAAAATATCTATATATAAAAATGAGTAATAGGAGACACAAAGTACTTAAGTATTAAATGCTAGCAACAATTGTCAATTCGAATTGTAGAAATGTAAAACTCATCCCCCAAAATATAATCTCTGATCAAAATAAAATAATTGTACCTGCATTTGCTAACCCAGTAAACACCTTCCCATACTAACTTTTCTTTTCTATATATCATCCCCTTATTTTTAGTTCGTTCAAAACATAACAAACCTGAAAATATACTAGTAGCAAACATTTCCATTTTTATAAACTGAAGCATTACAAGAACAAAGGCAAGATGAATCGAAGGAAAAATCAAGCAAACTACTTCCTAGTATTAAAGTCCAAAGCTTTTAAAACAAGAATGCTCTGTTCATTTTCAAAATCAATGGTGAGTAACACTTTTAACCTAAGTTTTTAAACTTGTTGCATGTTAATATTTGAATGCTTAAATATATTTTTGCGAATATTTATAAGTTCATTTCTCTGTGTGATTATGAAGTGGAATATCAGCACATTGGAACCCTGTAAAACATCTCAGTATTAAAATTCAAACTCAGATTTAATTCAAAATCATTTCTGCTTGATCCAATGACTGCTAGGACTTAGTACCTAAACAAGGCAAGAAAGGATCAAAGAAAATCATTCTCAGTTTTTAAGTTCAAAGTTGTTCAAACAAGTGTGCTCTGTTCTGTCTTCTCAAAATTGTGAGTAACCTCACTTTTAAATGGTTAAGTATATATATCTGTTGCATATTCATCTTTGAATAAGTATGAATGTGTATATATAAATTCAATTCTGTTGAGTGCATATGATTGTATGATATGTAATGCATATGTATTATCAGAGTACTCTCTGTATTTAGCTTCCAGGCCTTGTTTTGTCAAAAAATTCAAAATCTTTTTATTTAATCTCTTTTTAAACTCAAGATTTAAATGAAAATGGTTTGTTTAACTACAAAATTTAGTTTCGAATTTTATTCAAGTCAAAATAATATTAATATGACTCTGGAATCAAAATTTAACTGATCAAGTCTAAAACAAGAGGAAATTTAAATATCCTAATTTATTATTCCAGAGTTAGGATTTGAAACACCATGCAAAAATTCGAATTTTGAAACTAAAATCAAGATTTTTAGTGAAGGGGTTAGAGTGCAGTTCTCGGTTCATCAGAGAAAGGAAATTTGGGTATCCCCGATGATCTATGAGACTGGAAGGGTCGGGGCTCTGCTGGAAGATGGAGTAGTGAACGAAGTATTTGGGAAAAATGGTAGAAGAGGTGGATGATCACTGTGGTGATGATGGTGGGTGTTTTCTGTTTTTAACCCTAGTTTTGGGTGCTTTGAAGTTTTGGATCAGTGCAACTCCTTTGGAGCATCGGGTGTCATGGTGTTTTGGAGGTGGCTAGAGGGGTGGTAATCGAAGCTATGGCCGAAGGTGGAGGCACTCCGATGGTCGGAGTTTCGAGTGCGAGTCATTTCCAGGTTTTGAGGGGTGGACCTGATTTTGTTTCCAGGTTTGGATCGAGAGCTCGATTTTGATTCGAGCAAATGGTGGTGGTTATGGAGGGTCGTGGTGTTGTCTTGAGATGATCAGTGATGGGTTGAAGCTGGGTGGATGGCCGGAGATAGCCAAAGTCACAGTGCATGTGCACCGTGCGTTTTGGAAGTTCTGGTGAACTTTGTGTGTGTGCAGAGGAATTTTAACTCGGGGAAGATTCGAGTTATTTGAGTTTGTGACTCGAAGCATCAGGGCAAAAGACTCGAAGCATTTTTGGTTCGAGTCGAGTCAGTGTTTGTTCCACACTTTTGTAAAACCTGGTAGCAAAATTTGTTTTTTTTAACAAATTCAAATGAATCTTAAATTTGTAAACTAGATTTAAACAAAGCTTAAATCCAGTTTGAAGTTTGAATTTAAGTTTATTTTCGAATTCAAATTTGAAATGAAATCAAAGTTTAAAATGCTTAAAGGTGGGTTTTCAGGTTTAAAAACCTGACAGGTTTTCAGATTTTAAATTAATTTGAAGTTTGAAAATAGAATTTAAACTTGATTTAAGTTCAAAAATTTAAAGTACAGATTCAAATGAACTTTTGAATCTTAAGGTTTTAAAATGGATTTGGATTTGAAAATCAAGTTTTTAATTCAAGTTTTTAAAAGAAAGTTTTAAATCAAAGATAAATTGATGGATTCAAGTTTACTTCGAATTCAAATCTAAAAATTTAAATCAGTTTTTAAACATGAATGTTTTAAAAATAAGTTCAAATAAAATAGTTTTGAAAAGTAAATTTGTTTCAAATAAATGTTTAACTTTATTTTGAGAGAATTCTTTTATAAAAGGTTTTGAATGGAAAGTAAATGAATTGTTAAACTTGAATTTGCAGGTTAAATAATTAATGTATTTTAAAGATTGATTTTACATAGTAATTTAGTTTAAAAGCTTTTTCTTACATAAGTTGCATACATAAGTAATAAATGTTTTACATTTATTTTAAAAGTTTATAAATTGATATTTAAATTTGGTTAATGTTAAATGGTAAATCATTTTGAATCTTAAATTCAAAATGGAATTCAAATTTAAATTCAAAAAGGGTAATGTTTAAAATGCACTTTAACATTTATTAAATCATTTTAAACAAATAAATTATCTTAGAAATAATTAAGGTATTTAAATGATTAAATGAACAAGTTAAGTTAAGGAATGACTTATGTATTTAACTTATAAATTAATACTTTAGATTAATTTATAATTAGAGATTAATTAGGAAGTAAATTAAGAAATGTTATTAGTTAATGAAGATAATTAACTAAGGATTATTAATAAATTAATTAATGTGATAAATTTTGATAATTAATTAGATTAATTAATTTAGATAATCTATTGTAAATTGTTAAATGTAATTACTTAATAAAAGTAATTAAGAGATAAATTACTTATTGTAATAAATTTTGATGATATGATTAAATTAAGTTAATTAATTTAGTTTAATTAATTTAAGGAATCATTTGATGATTTGATAAGTGCAATTACTTAGTGTAATTAATAGAGCATAATTACTTGGGGAAGTAATTAGATGATAACTACTGGATGAAATTAATACAAGATGATTTGTAAATGAAGTAATTTGGATAATTACTTTTGTAATTAATCAAAGGATTAATTAATGGAGATAATTAATTATGGGATAATTAATTTGTTAATAAGTAATTAAGGGTAGTTAATTACTGGTTTTTTATTAATCAAGGGTGATTAGTAATTGTGTTTAAATAAAGATTAATCACTTAATGTAATTAATTTAAATAAAGTAATTTAATTTAAATCTAAATTAGAGATCTTTAGTTAATATAGTTAATGATGTAATTAAGAATTGTTTAAATAAGGAATAATTAATAATGAGGTGATTAATTAATGTAATTAATTAATGATAAATGTAATTAATTATATTTAATTAATAAATGAAGTAATTATATGTTAATTACTATGAATGATTTAGAATAATTAATTTATGGAATTAAATAAAGACTAATTAGTTGTTGTAATTAGAAGATGATTAATCAATGGTGTTTAATTAAGATGAATATCTACAGAATAATTAATTAATTTGATTTATAATTAATTAATGGTTGTATGAGCAGGATTTATGGAATGAGTAATTAATTTAATTTATTTTAAATTAATTAAAGATAGAAGTAATTAATTTAGTTCATTTTAAATTAATTACAGATTGTGAATAATAAATCATTGCTTTGGATGATGATATTGATATTTCATTGCTTGATTGTGATCTCAGATATGAGATGAGTAATATCTATGTGATATGGATGCATGGTTTAAGTATGATAATATTAATTATCTGTTTATGATGATAATGTGATTATCTATTATGAGATGTGAATTATCTATCTGTGTGTATATAGATAATATTGAATTGAATTGTTTTAACTTTAAAACAACTTGGCCTTAAAAGATACGTTTTTGGATTTCGATGAGACCGGGATCGGGTTTCCATATTTGGACATCCGAAAACCACATCGATCCAAATTAACGATAGGTCGTGAATCTGAAGTGAAGATGAAGATTCAGAGTGCAACGGTTATTGTCGTTAACTCTGAGGGTGATTCCAAAATGAGTGTTGCGAGATAATGCCTTCGGTTTCGTTCGAACCCGGAACGAACTTGTATGGATTGAATGCTTTCAGAACATCGTCATGTGGGCGATGAGCATTCTAAGAGATGTATTCTCTAAAGGTAATCGCAGCCTCAAGCCTCATCAACCGAGAATGGCTAAAACAAGGGAGGTGCAGCAATGTTAGGTGGGTCATGCCCAAGAAGGACGAGATATACCCCTGTCTAGATGTCCCTTTCTTTTTCGGCTATGTGGGCGGTTGATTGCAACAACCGCCGGGGTTATCTTGTTCGAGACTGCTTAGTAAGGAATGGTTGCGGCCTTGTGTTGTAGGGGGTCGGGAGTGATCCTCGGTACGGTGATCTAGGCCTCGTACTGTGACGGGCGGTACCCCGGTAGCCCTGCCATTGTTGGAAATCCATTTTCCCTACGAGACTCTACGGTCTTGATTCGTATTACCCACTTTTGTGGCTAGTAGCTGGAATTTAATAGATGTAACAATTTCGGCTATTTTCTATTTACTTGAAAACCCTAGACACTATTATAATATCACTGGATTCCCTATAAAATGTTTTGGTTAGCGTAAGATAAAAACTTACCCGTATTTATTCGTGGTGAGTCTTACGTGATACCTTTATTTTCAAATGTTTTAAAATTAAGCAACTTTAACATGTTACTCACACCAGACCCATGTCTGACCCGGAGTTTATTTTATTTTTCCCTAAACTCTTGGGTACTCAAATTTTTATAAGTAGTCAAGGGATTCAGGTTTGCTTTGACGAATTCTGGAGAAGCAATGAAGCAGGAGGCTTCAACGTTTGTATATATAGTGTTCCGCTGTGTTGGTAACTCTGTGTTATATTGTGTATTGAGTTGTATAACTAGACAGGTGTCTATAACTGCCTAGTATGTGATGTATTATCTGTGTAACTTTGATGGATATTGTATATTACGTAATACTTATGTGATTAATATAATTTATTCGTTCTGCTGTTGAGATTCTGATGTTGTTTCTTCTTTCTTCTCTATCTTTTCTATTTTCTCACCCATTTCTTTCTTCAAGATGAAACGCCTTTCTGTAGTGAGAAAGTCGGGTCGTCACAACTCTAGTCAACCAAAGAGGCATCATCATATGTCGCTCTTGGCATACTTATGTAATAATTATATTTTATCTGAACTTGGGAAACTATTATGGGATTATGTAATTTTAATGTGAAACATGTGTTTTGGAAATGTAATATGATAAGATGTTTTTGAAATCTGTGATTTTGTTTCATATTCAAATGCTTATGATATTACGGATACTATTAACATAGCCGTATTTAGTCACCGAAAGTTAATACTATGGATGACTGTAGCATCCATAGCATTTAGCTTTAAGCCTCTATATACGAGATGTTACAACTTGGTACCAAAGCATAGGTTTATGAAATACTTTAACGAAAAATGTTTTTGAAAACATAATGCCTAGGAGTTAGAGTAAGGTAGGGGTATGGGATAATGCTATTGTAACATACTTGTATTTGCTATACATAAGTATATGCTGTATCTATGTTCTCCTATCGCTATTAGACTATTCTTTAGTATCTCACGAGGCTTCAAGACAGATATGGATGCTGGAAGAGGCAGAGTTAACCTAGGAGGGGACAACACCACCACCAATGGATATGCCTGACCCAATCCAAGGAGGACTCAAGGTTGGGCTCAAGCTGAGAATGTTGGTGCTGGAGTCCCATAAGTGGATGTGGGAGCCATGTATGAGTTGAGTTTATTTTCCAGTTGTATAAACTTTGTTACTGTGTTATATAACTCTATGGATATTATACTCTGATGATTAGCACACATTATTATTACTATCTCGACTATTTTAGATTATTGTTAACTATTATATTTTATCTGATGCCATGTGAGATATACGATAGGTTATTTGGTTATTCAATGTTTCCTTTTTCTTCTTTTCCATTTTCTTCTCTTCTATTTCCTCTTCTTTATTTCTTTTGGATAACCATTCTGCACTAAAGATTAGGGCGGTCTTTACATTTGGTATTAGAGCTTTGGTTATATGATTAACCTAAGTTTATACAGCGGTCCAGTAGAGATAGGGTAGGAGTTATTGTAACGACCCTAATTTTTATTAACATTATTTAGGATATTTGATTAGCTAAATTAAAAAAAAATGTTATGATTAGTGGATTGAGATTTGTGATTAATAAAGGGTAGTTGTACCATGTTAACAAATGAACTAAGCTGAGTTAAAATGAAATAGAGAAGGGTTAAAATAGGAATGAGACATAACCACATACCCTAAACCCTCATATATCTCATACTACACGTTCATTTCATAATCTAAAATTTAAAATAGAGGTCGGCCACCATTAGAAGATAAAAGAGGAAGAAAAGATAAAGGAACAAGCAAATCAATATTGAACCATTCAAATCTCAAACTCCTTTATCTCAAAGCTAAGGTCATTAGTGACTACATCTCATATTTTCCATTTTTCCAATTTTAAGGTTAATCCGAATTATTCTGCAAGTTTTTGAATGATTAAATGTTTATATATACTTGTTGACGATTTATGATAATTCATATAGTTTTATGATATGTTTTAATGTGAAAACCCAATTAGATGACATCCCAATGCCTTGCGATTTAAGATTTAGATCGGATATCAAATTTTAGAGATGGGTTTCAATTTTTATAATTTTTTGAATTAATGTGGATTTAATATTAATTTTATAGTGAAGAAAATGATTATTTTGGGTTTAAAATAATTTGAGGTTAAATTGTTTATGTTTTGGGTCTAAAATTAATGTATGTAAGAAAATATATTTAAAAATGATTTTTTGGAACTTTTATGGAATTTTCCTAATTTTTTAATAGGTATATAAAATTATTAAAGGTATGAGACTTAAATTTTTTATATGTTTATAAAAGGAGAAGGGGTATTTTGTAAATCATTTAAATTGTTTAATTTTGAAATTTTGCCACTGCTTTTGGAAAAGAAAATTTGCAACCAATCATACTTTAACAAACAAGATAGGTTAGTTGCAAAGATTACATTAAAAGGATAAAATTCAGTTTAAACAAGCTTTTAACCTGTTTCGACACTTTCGGCACTTGGGGGTTCCGACTTTGTAGTTTCGCCTCCATCACCATCAGAACCAATGCACATAGCATCAAGGACTTGGTACATAGTGAATTGGACTTAGGCGGAAGGTACTAGGTTGAAGCTATGGGTTCCAAGGGGATAGAAACATTACTTTGCTTTTAAGTGAAAACACACCTGCTTCGCTTTCGAAAGGAATGCTTTCGACTTGGCTAGATTTCGACTAGGTTAAATTGATTTAAGGAATGCTTTCGAAGAGGTTGCGCCTTATGTTTCAAGTAAATGCTTTCGAAGGGGTCGAAACACCTAATTGCCGCTTTCTACCATTCGAAGCAAATGGTTTCTTAAGGTATACTTTTTTTTAAAAATCCAAGCCACTTCTCCAATGCTTTTTAAGGGTTGGTTTCGACACCATTACTTCTTTACTTAGGAAACGCTTTTGAAAGAGTGCTTTCGACTAAAATGTTTTTTTGACCCTTTTGTTATATTGAAGGTAAAACCTTAGGATTTCGAAGAAGATAGTTTTAAATGGTTTCAAAAGGTTTTCCACATGATTTACTTGAACCTAGATGGTTTCGAAAGGTTTGATGTTTTAATGCTTTTGAAAGGTTTTACTGAAGGTTTCGAAGGGGTGGTTCTCCAATGGTTTCGAAAGATTTGAAAGGAATGTTTTCCAACATTTTCGAAAGGCAACGTTTAAGTGTTTTAGAGATACAATGTCTAAGGTTTTATAGCTTTTGAAGGAAAGATTTTCAATGGTTTTCAAAGGTTTATATGAATGGTTACAAAAAGAATGTTTTAGCCTTTCGGCTTAGGTTATAAAGGGTTTACTTTGTTTCAAAAGGGATACTTTTAGTAGGATCGAAAGGGGTACTTTTGAAAGTTTAAAATATTTTCATCAACAAAGATTTGTGTATAGTATTTATAATATGGCAAGGTGATTTGAGTAAAGCAAAGAATTTATTTTCCTTGTTTATAGTATGATTTAAAGGTTTAAATCAATTTGAGAAGAAAAGATTTTTAAGGAAAATTTAAGGGAAGATTACCTTAAGTAAAATGTCTCGAATATTTGTATACCAAATGGGACTGGTATAGGATCGCACCCTATACGTTAACTATTAGCCCTTATTTAATTTAGTCTAAAATTCCAATCTGTACGGCTTTGTCATAGGTTAGACTAACATGATGTTACACATAGAAAGGAATATACAGAGTAAGAATGGGTTATTGGTACGCCTACAAAATCATTAGGATCTATTGACCTAGAGAAAGTAAGTTAAGGACAGATTTTCCAAAAGAGGAGAATCTAACAAATGTTAGATTATTTGTTTATATTATCTGGTAGGCCCGAGTCAGCCAAAGGTTAGTGGTTAGCTAAACAAAACTATAGCGTTCAGACAGATAGTCCATTTGTTACCTGATATGTATGTTTACATAATAATGCTTTACAGTTCTAACAAGGTTTGGTTGTAGGATTATAATTTGCAAAGGATGTGTTTTAAAAGGATATTAGTGAGGGGAAACCTGTTCCGCTAAGCGGCTTGGTCTCAATTTATATCAAATAACCGAGATATATAGTATTGTTCATACCAGGCTTTATGTCTGACTCAAAGTTTATGTTTTTCCCCTTGAACTCTCGGGTACTCAAAATTGATTTGAGTAGGATGATGCTTGAGGATTTTCAAGTTTTAGGAGGTGGATAAATAAAGCTTTGGAAGACGAGTAGGAGGCTAAAGTTAGCTATGTAGGAGTTGTTTTGTTTATTTTATTCCACTATGTTGTATTAAATCAGTTTTGACTTATAGTACTCTAGTCATCCAAGGGGCATCTTTATATGCCACTCTTGGCTTATTTTGTAATAATTATATTTGATCTGAACCTAGGAAACGTTTGGGATTATGTAACTTGGATATGAAATGTTGCTTTGAAATGTAATCAAAAAAATGTTTTAATATGTGATGATTTTATTTCATATTCAAGTGCTTCTAATATTATGGATACCATTAACATTACCGTATTTGGTCAGTGGAAGTTAATATTATGGATAACTGCAGCATCTGTAGCGCTTAGCTTTGGGCCTTTAAATAGGAGATGTTACAACTATCACCTTAGACTGGACCTAGAGTGTGTGTGTATATGAGCGGGTTCGCATTTGTTATATATTTTGGTTTTCAAAACCATATAATATTATATAGAGTATGTGAGTTGGGTTGCACACACGAGCACTATTGATGTAGTTTTCTTTATGAAAGACTGATCATCTTTATTGTAGAATAGGAATGATTGGCATGTGAGAAAGACTGCTATTGACCTAATTTTCAGAGTTGGGGATTGGGTAGGGTCAAGTTACTACCCCTAATTGATAGGCTATGTTCGCAGAGATGGTGCTAATAATTTCCTTTAATGCCTAAATTGTTTTGAATGGTTATGGTGCTCAAGTGCAAATGGTTATTGTCAACCGTGTCAAGCTGTATATAGACTGGGGGAGTTTAAGAGGCAGACTGTTCCTTGGAATGGAGTAGACTATGGAAAGGTAAGATTTGATGGTTACTAGCAAGAGGATTTTTGATAACTTGGAGTCAGATGATGCAATGAGGTAGAAGTTGACCTCTAGATAACTCCAGGGATCGACAATGAACTAGCGGAGTGTCACCATAGCTTCAATTCTTATGGATCGATTTACTTGGGATTAGTTCATAATTCGTTTGGAAGAATATTTATCTCAACTTCTCTAAGTTGGTGTTGGTTAGAGAGTTCGTCGATTTGAAGTAAGACGATATGTTTGTGTCAAAGTATGTGGTTGAATTTGATGTGCTATCGAAGTACGGTTTATTTTCCAATTATAGCCCGCATAGAAAGAATGAAAATTTATCATTAGGTTAAGTGATCATCTTGGGAAGTGATTGATTGGTCATATTGACAAGGTCTTCGAGTAGATGATCGAGAAAGCTTTGTGATGAGAGAGCCTATACCCAGTGTAGAAGGGTTGTCCCAAAACAGCTGAGAAGGGATAAACCGTGGAAACATGTGCATTGATTTCCGTTCCACTTTGGTTTAGTGCTCTATCAACGAAAGAGAAGGAAATGACACTACCATTTGAGATATGCTTTCCACTTGTGGCATTTCCATATGTTTTTTATTTGACATCGAGGTTTCATATTCTTTCAAATCTAGATTTGATCGAGATATTAGGTTTGAGATTCAAGATAATTACCGACCCTTGATTGTGATGAACCTAGTTTGGCGTTCAGCCAGCTTATACATCATTTGCCAAGATCTTGTCTTATTGAGTCATGGATGTTTATTGTTTTTTGCTATTGATTTGTTTTAGCGTTAAGTTGGATTGGTATTATGGTTTCGGAATGGACTGGCTGAAGGGGATACAAAATAGTGGTGGATTATGAGAGGCTTTCTGTGATGATTAGGGTTGTGGGGGAGCGAACAACAGTGATTGTCTATATATAGAGGATGGGGATGGTTAGCTTTTTATATTCGCTCAATATTCCATATGGTGAGCTATCATCTATGCACGTATGCAGACAGTGTTTGGACATATTCGATGAGATGATCGAATTACCACCATATAGGGATAGAGTTTCATGTCAAACTGGTCAAAGGAGGTAGACCAGTAGTTATGCCTTTAAGGCATATGATGCCCAAAGATCTTAGCAAACTAAAGGAGCGACCTGTTTAGGAGTTGGCACATTCGTGGGGGTATATTCGGGTGGGATGCACCTATAATGTTCATTAATAGGGTGGATGGCTCTTTTGAGTTGTTTATTGGTTGTCGTGAACTGGATGAGATGATGAACAAGTTTCTACTCCCGTTTATTGAGGACTTGTTTGATCAGCACTTTAGCATGAGGATGTTCTCTTAGTTGGACCTTGCGATGGTTTCACCAATTGAGAGTATTAAGAGGGGTGTGCCGATTATAGTGTTTTGTACACTACCTTGATTTTTGGATTGGATTGGTTATGCTATTCGGGCTAACAATTGTGTTGGCATACTTGTTGACCTCACGGACCGTGTTTAGAGAGGTCACTTGAGTGATTGTGCTTGTGTCCATTTATGATATATTCATCTAGTCATGGACGAAAGAGGAGCACAAGGCATGATTGTTGATGAGAAACTTGGGTCACATGTTTCATAGTAGGACATCATTGTAGATTATGTTGTTACGATAGTCTAAAATTTGAGTTGACCCAAGGTTGCAGTATCGTTAACCTATTTGATGAGGAGGATCAAACTTTTATTTTAGACACGAGGTTCGAACACACGTTAGTGAGTCTGACCAGGAGGTTGATGGGTGCATTAATGTTATTCATTCCAAGTGGTAATGTGGAGATGATAGTATGCACTTTCATGTGGTGCTTAACTAGGTGTGTTATTGATACCGAAAGGTAAGGTTATCGCATGTTGGTTGGTAACTGAAACTGCTTGAGAGGAAGTATCCAACTCTTGATTCTGGAGTCAGTGGATATAGATTTCGCTTTGGGGATTTGGAGGCACTATCTATTAGGAGAGAGGTTCGGTTGTTCGGTGAATTACATCATTAGAGTATCTCTTCTCCAAGAAGGATCTTTACCCTCGCTAGTAGAAATGGTTAGAGTTCCTAGCCTCCTATGGATTTCACATTTCCTATACGATGCAGTTGTAGATGTTCGTGTTAAAGGCATACCAGTTTAGGAGCAATATTCCTAGAGTGAGCATTGCTCGAGCTTACCAATAATTAGAACTTCAGAACTTGATGACAGCCAAGTGTGATGGTTAGTTTGACCATTTGACCTACTTTGATTTAGCGGATCGGGACTAATCAGAGGTGTAAGGCTAGACTAGTGGAGATAGTGGCTAAATTAGAAAAATGACTAGTCTTTATAGAGGTGATGCAGTGCGGACCCGAGCAATTTTGTTGGTTCCATATAAATGAGAGATTGTTTATTATCGAGTAGAGGGAACATATATTTATAGATTACATCAATGGGTTGTTGATGACTAAGGATAGTGTGATAGCATCTGAGTCACAGTCGACTAGTTGATGAACAATGCTTGGTTGGTATTCTTGAATTCCAGTACGACATCATTCGTATTTGTCGAGTTATATGTATGATTGATAGTGTGATTTCCTTGTGTGCCAAATGCATTGTAAGTTACCGAAATCCATTTCCCAATAATAGGTTTCGGGAGAACATACAAATGGTGTTTTTGGAATTTGGCATCGAATCGATTATATTATATTGAGACTAAACCATGGACTTCGAGACCTCATAAGCTAATTCATACTGATAAGTGTGATACAAAATAGGTTAGGAAGAGGATATTAGAGTAGTAGATGTTCGGTGGACTAAAAGCGAAGGCAGTTGTATATAGGAGACCGAGAAGAGCACGAGGATCACTTATCTAAAGCTCTTTGCTTTGTGAGATTTCATTTTGATCGTCGGTTTTCATATGGAATATCATATTTGATGTTTTGTACTAGGTAGTTTAGTATTCCACATGCCAGGATAGGCATGGATGTTACTTTTTGATGTTTGATCTTATATATGCATGTTAATGTTAATTGTTAGCATTTGATATGTTAGCTTATGATTAAGTGATTATTAGGCATGTGAGATAGTTATGGTTGGATATAGCATATTTATTTGAGACGATTGCTACATATGATCTAGTATGTTTAAATATATTATGTATAAATATCATTGTTGTATTGGAAATTTTTTCCAAACTTATCCGCACAAAGGAAGTGCTACCGAATTTTTTCAAAATCCAAGGGTCTTTTGATAGCCATTGTGTTAGGAGACATTCTCCTTACTTTGTGATTTCGGGGACGAAATCCTGTAAGGAGGGGAGAATGTAAAGACTTGTATTTTTAGCGATAGGATATATAAATAATGGATTCAATATTTAACTGTTAATTAAATAAAGGCCCAAAATGTATTTTTGCATATGGCCGAATCAGGAATCGAGATCACTTTTGTTAAATTTGGATTAACGTTGTGAATTAAAATGAGTATAAGGATCGCTATATTTGCAAATCGAACAGTTTGATGACTGAAACTATCTCAAAATGTGCGAAATTAGCATCCCAGGGTGTAGTCTCAAATAGTGATAAAATTTGTACCATTGGATCCGAAAAATTGAGGTGATGTATGCAGACGAGTTTTATGGCGACTGGACGCGTTATGTGATCGTATGGACTTGAAAAGTATGACCATTTATTTGAGAATTAAAATAAATGAAATAGAATAATAATATAAATATCCCCATATCAAATTTCTCTGTCCAATTTCCTAATTGCCATTTACTATTCATTCTTGAGAAAAAAATGGCCACTCCTCTCAAATTCCATTCAAAAATTAAAATCGAGAGATCTACTCCACTGAAAACTACGAAACCAGATCCGATGGGTTTATATCGATGAGAGCTTCGCAAATGTCCATAGCGGAAATTAGATCGATGTTGATTTGTGACGTCAACCTCATGCATGGCCGATCTAGTGTTTAGGTTCGCCAGAGCTACGGTCGACGATAGGCACAACAGGGATTTTAGTTAGATTTCTCTTCGTGAAAAGCAGCTCTCCTTCAAAACTCGTAGGATCCGATCACGGGAGTCAAAATGCATCCTCACCATGGCCGTGACGCACTCTATAGGTCTAGCATCATGTCACTTTCACAAAGGTAGGGTTGAGCTTCACTTCTTGGATACCGAGGCGAGAATACGCGTAGAGGGATGATTTGGCGAAGATGGATCAAAGTTTCATTGAGTATTGAGTGAGAAATTGAGGAAGGAAAGAGAGGGATATGCATGGCCTGTTCCTCGTGCACATGTATAGGCATTTGGGATGTAGGTGCAGATGGATTAGAACTAATAAAGGTGATTAAAGATTTGATTATGCTTAACTAATTATTTAAATAATGTTTTATCTTATATTGGCCATATCTTTTGCATACAAGGTCTGTTTTGGATGCAGTTTCTTGCCCTCTGCTCATGATGAAGAGATCAACATTTTGGCTTTTGTTTAGATAGATTTAGATGGGGTGAGTGATAACTTCTTTCACTATGCTATGGTTGGTTGTATAGTATTAGATAAACGATCCGGAATGATTTTTGGTTTTAAAATGTGATTTTTCTATACTTATATATCTGCTAGATTTTATAAAAGGAAATAAATTTATTTTAAATGATTTATAAAGAATATCACATATTTTCCATCGACGTGCCATAGTTAGGGAATTATTAGATTTGAGCTATTATTGATATGATTTCCTACCTTGGTAGGTTGAATGGATTATACATGTTGTATGTATGCTATTTTGAATGTATGTATGATTATTGGATGAATGTTTGGCTATTTGACATGTTTAGCTTATTTGGTTGTTTTGATTGAAAATGCCGATTGGCGGTGATCGGGTTTTAGGGAAATATCTTGTTCATTGGGGTATTATACATGTGAAAACCTAATGAGGGAGATAAGTTGTAGATGTGGGTTAGGATACGTGTTGACGGATCTGAGGTGGAAGACGAGGCTTCGAAGTTCGGTATGGATACCGAAAGTTTCCGTTTGATTTGTACTTATCCATTTTGGTTAAGTTTAAGGCCAAGGTGGTTGGTGTTGACCACCATAGGTTGGTCTATGTTTATTTTTGTTGTTGATTGGTGGTTCGCCGAATCTTTCGTTTAGACGTTGATGAGATTTCGTGGTGGATGATTTGATGATTTGTTCATGCGACTGACTTAGAGTCTTGATGTTGTTGCTCTAGAGCAAGCGACTAAGATGGTGAAACCGTGGTGTGATGCTTCGACATGAGAATTGGTTCTTTGGATATTGGCCCGTGTGGGGAGTAGGTTCAAAGGTTGGTAGTTGAGGACTCTATAGATCATGCTAGAGATGTTGGCTCATTCACATCATGGAGGATAGCGATGTATGACATGATGGACTTGTATCGTCATTTTATGGCTCATAGGGGTAGGAGATACCGAGGACTAGGCACTCTGTTTCTTCGGTTTCTTGGCTCGTAGGGGTAGCAGGTGCTAAAGAGGCTCATGTTTGGAGTCGTGGAGACTAGGAACATGTTTGGTTCTGAGACGGTGGAAAATATATTGAGCTAGTAAGGCTTGGATGGATGTGTATGTGCTAAGGGATGATGATGACTCGAAGTGTTTTGTGTTGTACTCATAGCAAGTTATTATAAGTGGGGATGGCCATAGATCATGTTCGGATCTGTATACCCTGGATCCCTTGGGTCTAGCATCCAGCTTCGGGCTATGGGACATGTATCCAACTTTAGGCTGTGAGATAGGAGAGTACAATGGAGAACCGGAAGTTCCACTAGTCCTTGATAGAAAGGAGGCCATACAAGTTATCATATATCTAGAGCACACAGGATGATAGATGGTATTATTTGACGGATGTTATCATTATTATGGTTGCTTCACTAGCCACCTGTCAATCTAGGGATGTCACATGAGTTAGGTATTATGCTTAGGGATACCTAAACTTCCCGAATAGTTTACTTAGTATGGAGTAGGTATTATGAATGGAGATATCTAGGCACCCTAATAGATATTGAGTATGCAGTACCTTTTTTACGATATTGTAGAGTAGCATATTACCCTTTTTATGTGTTGACTCTTTAGTTGAAGGAGCATGTCAGGTATGATTTGTGTCCCTCTATTCTGTATATTATATCAACTCTTATAATATGTTGAGATTGTTTATCGCTTACACCAGACTATTGTCTGACCCGAGGTTTTATGCTTTGCTTTTTATTATCTCGGGTACTCTTAAATGATTATATTTGAGAGTAGGTATGGATGACATATGGAGTTCTGTAGATGGACTAGTAGGAGGTGACGCTTACTCATACTTATATTTGAGTTGTTATTGTATATTCTGCCATGTGACACTGTCGTGATTTGACAGTGTTTGACTTACTATTATTGGAGATAATGTATCGGTTGAT
This sequence comes from Allium cepa, assembly GCA_030765085.1. NCBI lineage: Eukaryota > Viridiplantae > Streptophyta > Magnoliopsida > Asparagales > Amaryllidaceae > Allium > Allium cepa. The sequence goes on along the minus strand of CM060935.1, from coordinate 52,489,994 downwards.
TTTATTTTTCAGTTGTATAAAATTAGTTACTATATTTTATAACTCTGTGGATATTATACTCTGACAATTACTTCACATTGTTATTACTGTCTCGATTGTTTTATATCTATGTTGACTATTATATTTCATCTAATGTGGTGTGAGATATACAACAAGTTATTTAGTTATTTGATGTTTCCTATTACTTCTTTTCCATTCTTTTTTATTTCCTCTTCTTTATTTATTTTATTTCCTTTAACAATCATTCTACACCATAGATGTAGGGCGGTCATTACATGTGTACTTTGATATTATGGTTCATTTTAGTTATTACTGTCTTACCTATTTTACATCTATAATATATATTATATTTTATTCAATGTGTTGAGTGATATATAATAGGTTCTATGATTTTTTGGCCTCTTTTCAACCTTTGACAACCATCCAACATCGGCCTAGTACCGTAGCAGTGCATTATTTAGTTTTATCACATGCTGGTAGTGTACGACAGTCGTCACATTTGGTATTAGAGCATAGGTTACATGATGAACCAAAGTTGATAACATGGTCCAGTAGAGAGAGGTAAGGAGTTACCACCCTAGATTGGAACAAGAGTATACATATAAACGAGAGAGAGCATACATTTTATATAATTTGGATTTCAAAACTATGTAGTGATATATATAGTATATAAGCCACATGCACACATGAGTACCATTGATGCAGTTTTCTTACTTAGGGACCGATCATTGATATTACAGATCAAGAGCAAGCCAGCATACAAGAAATGCCGCAAGGAACTCCATCTCTGGTGTTAATATGGAAAGTGCGGGTTTGGGGGTTGGTAACCTTACTTACAGGCGAAGTTCAATATGATGATTGTGAACATGTTGCAAAATGTCCAAGCGGCTATTTTGAATATTGTTGTCGGTGGTGGTGCCCAAGTGCAGGCGCCCAGAGTCAATTTTGCAAAGTTTATTTGGACACTTGCGAAAAGAATTTTAATGACCTCGAGTTCGATGAGGCAATGAGGAGAAGGTTAGCTTCCTGAAAACTTTAGGGGAGAGTTATGAGATGGTGGAATGCTATCAGAGTTGCTACTCTCGAGGATCACTTTACCTATATCCAATTCAAAGATAGATACAAGGAGAAGTCCATCTCAACAACCCAAAAGTCGGTCCTGATTAAGAAGTTTGCCGACTTGAAGAAAAGGGACCTTTCTGTCTCTAAGTTTGTGGCTGAGTTGGATGCCTTTTCAAAATATGGGACGTCTTCCATTACACTCCCTTAAAAAAGAATGAGAAGTTAATTATGGGGTTGGATGATTACTTAGGTCAGAAGCTTGCAAGGTACATCGACGAGCCATTTGAGAAAAGAGTAGAGAAAGCCTTTTGACCTATGACTTTGTACCCTAAACAAAAGTCTATTATTGCAAAGGAGGAGCCAAAATCACAACAAGGCAGTGGAGGCAAGAAGAAACGGAATGGTAAGGAGAAGTAGGTTCAAGGAAAGAATGCTCAAAAGAAGGTGAAGTGGGATCCCATTTGCTATGGTTGTTGAGACAAGGCCCATTTAATTAGAGACTGTAAAGGTGATGGAAAGAATTAGTGTTATAATTGTGGCAAGTTCAAATATATGCAAAAGAACCTCCTAGAACCAATATAGCAGAAACAAGTGGTGATGGCACATGCTTTAGATGCTGTCCTGACTTCATCGAGTGCTTTCTCGGTAAAGGAGAAGGAGAAGAGTATCACTGTATGAGTTATGCTTTCTATTTTTGGCATTTACATGCATGTTTTATTCAATACTGGTGCTTCATATTCCTTTATATCTAATGACCTAGAAGATACATTAGGAGAGAGACTAGAAATAGTTGACCGACCATTAGTGCGGTCTTATCGATTCATGGTTGCTCTTTTGTTTATTATTGTTTGTTTTAGATTTTGTTGTGATCGGCCTATCTTTGAAATGGACTGGTAGAGAAAGTATATGGTAGTGGTGGACCGAGAGAAGCCGTTGGTGATGATTGGAACCGAGGAGGTGTGGAAGATAGTGATTGGCTGCCTACTAGAGGATGGGGTTAGATTTCTTTATTCGCTCAAGATCCCACAGGATGAGTTATGCATCAATGCCTATCATTAGAGGGAACCTAGATATATTCAAGGAGGTGACTGGTTTACTATCACACCAAGAGATTGAGTTCCACATAAACTTAATGAAGGATGCTAGACTGATAGTTATTCCTTTGAGGCATATGGCCACTATAGATCAGAAGAAGTTAGAGGTGCAAGTGAATGACCCGTTGAGAAGAGGGTTCACTCATAGGAGTAAGTCTGAATGGAACGCAACCATAATATTCTCCATTAATACAGATGGCTCTATGAGGTTATGTGTATGTTACTTTGAGCTGAATAAGGTAACGAGAGAGAACAAGCATCCACTCCTATGTATCGATGACTTGTTCGATTAGTTCAGTGGTGCAAAGGTGTTCTATCGGTTGGATCATGCGATCGGATTTGACCAATTAAGAGTAGTGAAGGAGTGTGCCGATCACCATGTTTTGTATGCCATCTGCTTTCTATGAAGGGTTGGTTATGCCATTTGGGCTAACCGGTGATATGATATACTTTGTTGATCTCAAGAATCATGTCTTTAGGGATCATCTTAACAAGTTTATGCATGTGTTCATAGATGATATTTTGTTCTATTCTAGGATAGAGAAGGAACTTAAGATGCATTCGAGAATTGTGCTTGAAGTGTTAAGGAAGCACAGGCTAAAAGTGAAGTTTTTGAAGTGTCACTTTTGGAGGATTGAAGTGAGATTCTTGGGTTATGTCATCTCTAAGCAAAGCATCGCAGTAGATCCTACAACGGTGGTAGCAATACAAGATTGGAATCAACCAAAGAACTCTCCTAATGTGAGAAGCTTCCTTGGATTATTGGGATATTATGGTTGTTTTATCAAGGACTTCTCGGAGATGGCAGCATAGTTAACCAATTTAACAAAGTAGAACCAGACTATTATTTAGGACATGAAGTGCAAACATGCATTTGTGAGTCTAAAAGAGAGGTTAAGGAAAGCACCAGCGTTGAGTACTCCGAGTGGGAATGAGGACCTAACAACATGCACAAACGCCTATGGTACTAGAATAGGTGTGATGCTAATGCAAAGGAGAAAGTTTCACCTACGCTAGTCGATAGTAGAAACCCCATGATAAGAAATTTCCGAATCATGATTTGAAGTTGGTAGAGATAGTTTTTTCTTTGAAGATCTCAACCTGTAACAAAAGTGATGGTTGGAATTCTTGGCATCCTATAACTTTGACATTTCCTATATGGTTGGTAATGGAAATCAATCCCTGATCCATTAATTAGAGGTCATCAAATTTAGAAGCAATGTTCCTAGAGTGGAAGCAGTTGCAGTATATTGTTAGCTATGGTTTCATGCCTCATTGTGTAAAATCCCGTAAAAATTAATAAGAAAATAATTGCTTAATAATATGGCTAAAAATAGAAATTTTGTATATATCCATGAAAGTTATACCATTGCGTTCGTGGCGATATTCTGATCAACTTTCATATTTGAAGTTTTCGAATTTAAATAATTCGAACGAATTCAACTATTGAATTTAAATAACGCTAATGTGGAAATTAAAACAGTTAATAATTAAATCCAGGTCAATTCAAATTAATGTTAATGAAAAACTTAACATTAAAGGATTAAAGGAGGAAATAAATAAACGAGTTAAAGGAATAGCTAATTCAGATATTTACAAGGATCGATCAACCGTCTCCAATTAGGGTTGTTTGATCGCAAGCAATTGGCCACCTTGGGTGGAGCAATCGACTAATGAAGTTGTGTTCTTTAGGGTTAGGTTTGGTACTAAAGGCCTGTATTTTATTAATTTAATACCAATTTAAATCCTATGGTCCGGGTGCCTTCTAACCACTATAAACAAAAGGCTAGCCCTTCGTTTTATTTGCCAAAATATTTGTAACTCTAGCAAAGCTCCGTGGTCTTCTTCCTTGAGATTCAAGAGTTCTAGTCTAAGAGGAAAAGATAATTAGTTTATACAGTTATAGCTTTTTCTATTTTTATTGTTCCACAATCATTGAATAATTTGTATATAATTGAATTATTATACATTTCAAAAAGAGAAAATCTAAAGCAGCAATTAGGAAAATGCCGTAATTCGAATCCAAAGCGAAGGTAGATACTATTTAATGGAAATCTTAGTTTCCACTTTTTGTATTTATATAGTAGAAGTTTGGAATCTTTAATGCTTCAGGGAATTTTGTTCACGAAAACCCTAAAACCCCAATATTCTACTAAACAAACTGTCAATTCTTATTTTTATTGGAATCTCAAATGTTTTATATTAAAATAGTAGAATTTGTTTCATTATTGCAATTTGAATATTTTATATTCTATTCCACTTCCAACTTTTCTTTGTTGATGTGCTAAAGCGTTCTAAATAGAAAATAACTAAGGAATGGTATGTAAAGTATGAATTCTCCTTTTTGTATTTTGCACTGCATATTTCAGTAATTTAAATATGAATCCCAATTTCATTGTATACGTAAAAGTTGAATAGAATATAAAGGATTTAAATTGTAAGTTTTACTCCATGAAATAGAGGTGTTGATTCTACTATACTAACGTAAAATAAGTTTGGTATTTAATTATATTTTATAAATGCAAGTCTATAGTTTGGCTAAGGATATTAGCTAATTTGTAATTTATTGTATGGAGTTTGACTTATATGAGTTGGGAGTTTTGACATTTAAAACGATTAGTATAGGACGAGGAAATCTTCATATGCTTAGGAATACTTAATTAGATTAAATTATGTACATATAAATATATTAGCATACAAATATGGTATTGATGTATAATTAATAATGTATTCATCGTATCTTGTAGAATAATAGGTTATTAATTAGCATTAAACCCAACAGGAAGGAAGTAAGGGTAATCATGGAAATTAATCCATTGTTGAAGGCAAAATAAGGATTTTTCCTTATATGGCCTTAATACGAAATGCAATGAGGTATATGTATGGTAGTATGTTAGTTGAGTGGAATTATGACAAAGTTATAGGGATGCAAGGTCAGTCAAAAGCACATAGAAGTTTACTCAGATAATTGAGCTACCAACAGTGTGACTTTTAGACTGATGTGAGACATCGCTTATAATAAGTACCAAAGTGGACGCGAGGTTAGTCATAATTCTGTATAGTAAGTCTACCTGGTTAATCTGGCTACCAGCACCTATGAATGGTCGGACCAATGCGATATGCCATAGTTTGGGTTAGGGGTTATAATACGTAGGGCCTGCTTTTAAGTTAGGGTATTAAGTGGGTGTTGTAGGGTCCGCCTCTGTTCTACTTAAGAAGTTTAAATGGTCGAGATTATCATTTAGATTCGGTAGTGGGGAATCTAGATAGGGTTCTGCTTCGTGGTCCAGGTATTAAGTGGCCATTGTAGGCTTTACCTCTTCCCATAAAGAAGTATTAAGAGGTCGGATGAGATTTCATTCGATGTTAGTTAGGAATCACTGGATAGGGGCTCGTTGGGTTAGCCATTAAATGATGGGGATTTCTATTGGATATAGGTATTAAATGGTCGGAGTTTTCCTAGTTCCTATTAAAAGGTATTAAGTGACTTATGTACTTTCTCTCACATTGTTATGATATGATTGACAGAAATTGCATTGGACAGGAAAGGGCCTTTAGCCTACAGTTGAAGGCACTTTATAGCGTTGGATTGGAAGAGTCTTTGGGCTTACGGTTGGTAGTATTCTTAGTAGGATCGTATAGGATGCACGAGACATATTAATTATCTAAATAATACTACTATGATAAGACTCGAGATCTTCATTCACCGGGCTTTGTTGTCCTGACCCGCTCCTCACTACAACACACAAGTTAGGGGAAGAAATTATGATAAAGAAGATGAAGATGGAGACGAAGACTTGTGGCGGTTTATCTATCTATTTATGTTTTTGATATATTTTGATGTACCTAGTTTCAGACATATTGTTGTTGTTGTTTTCGGGATATTTTATTTAGATATTTACGATGATATGTGGTATTTTTGGAAGACTTGAAATTTTATGAAATAGGTACTTATTTTTGTTATTTATTTTATCCTTTCCATTGTGGAATTCTTATAGCATAGGTAGATAGCCATGTATATTGTTCATTGTATCAATTCTATTAGCCAACAGCCAGCTTTGGAATGAGTCTAAGATTCGATGAATTTTATTTGGTCGAAAATTAGGTTCTTTTCGAGGTGGGTTGTTACACTGTATTAGTACTTAGATTACCCAATCAATAAGGACAGGTATTCGTAAGAGTATATATTTGTTAGTTTCAAAGTACTTTACAAAACCCTATTATATATAACATACGCAAAAACGTTAAGCAAATCTTTTGTTTCAACAAACAACACCGTCAATCAGAGACCATGAAGAACTATTATAAGGAAGAAAGAAAAAGTCTGTAAGCACTAAACTTGTTTACAACTTGCTGAATGAAGGTGGGACTGATCTGTAGCATAGCAGAATTTGGGATAATTCTAATGATCCTAAGCATAACATGTTCATGTAGAGAGCTCATAAAAATGCTATTCTAACTTAAGACAAACTTGTTCATACTGGGATGTCATAAAAATGCTACTCTAACTTAAGACAAACTTGTTCATACAGGGATGTTAATTTCGTCTTGCTGCTATTTTTATAGGCGGAAAAATGAATCCAGTACCCACCCGTATTTCCAATGCTAAGAAACATCCTCTCTATAGAAAGAAAGAAATAATCTCTGCATCGTTCGTTGTGATACTAAGTATGATGATGATGATTGGTATATTATTTTTTGGTAACAAGGTGGAGAGATTACAAGTCAAGGGTTATGCTGCTAGTTTTGAAAGTTACAGTGTACAAAGTTTGGAGAGAGAGAAATAAGAGACTTTTAAGACAGTTGGAAGAACAAAACAAAAGTTAATTTATGACATTGTGTGGATGATAAGGAAAATAATCCTGGCTTGGGGAACTGCAACTCTCTTCTAATCAATCAACAGGTCTATTTTTAAGAAAGTGCTTGCTATTAATTCTCAGGGTGCTGTTCTTGATAATTTTAGGGTTTGGTGTGCTTTGTTGTTATGGTTTTCAGTTTTCCCTTTTCCTTTTATTCCCTTTTGCGATCTCCTATAATTTCTTGTCTGGTTTTAATAAATAAGGGGTAAAGGTCCTCCTTAAAAAACCCTGCTTACCTTCTGGAAAAAATAATGTCTTAGAAAGTTGTAACTAAAATTTTAAATTTATGGTAGTTGATTGTGGCTGAAAACCATTCCTTTGAGGCTGGGAACCCATCCAACCAAGAAATATCCTATGATGACTGCCCCATACTACCTCTACATCAGTGACCTCATGCTGATATGGGACGATCATCAAGGGTTGAAATTTAAAGCAGAAAAACCTATTGCATATCTCACAGCGCATAGATAAAATATAATACAGAAAATATACAACAGAGTATAGCAAGCCATAACAAATGAAAGTAACATCTCCATTAAATCATGAGTTATGGATGCAAATATCATATAAACTGAATACAACATTCCTCACTACAATCCTCTCAGAGTACATAGAACAAACATTGGAAATTTTTCTAAATATAGAGTAATATGCTATAGCTTCTCCAAGCTCGTCTTCGTACAACAGTTGCGACTCCAGACCTATCATGTAGTCTGCTCATTTAAGAGTACCCAAGATGATAAGAGGAAACATAAAACGTTGGGTCAGACAACAATCTGGTGCGAGTGGTAAATGACTATCAAAAGCTATACTGGAAAATATGGTCTAGACAGGTACAAAAAACCATACTTGACCTGTCCTTGCAACTAAAGAGTTATCACATAATAATAAGATATAATATGCTACTCAAATATACGACAATAGGATACTGTAACGAAACAGGATAGAAGAATCTAAGCAGCCTTTTCCATTGACCTAATTCCCAATCCCTTCTCCAGCATTCCTACTGATGATAGCCTACCCAAGAGAAATAGCAAACATAATAACCACAGAAACCATAGCATCCATCAACCAAAATCTATCTATCATCTTCTAAAACCTTGAATATATGATAACTCATATGGCCCCTTCCTCGCTTGCCAGAGACTAATGGAAATCGTGGTTCTCGATTGTGTTCCCCCATACTTTTAGGTCCAAAACCCCGCACGGTTGTCTCCTATAATACCTCCATACCATCTAACACTAGACTCTCTCGGAGTGGTCTAGGATACACAACTGGCACTACTAGCCCTCGAGTGCCCCTGCATATAGTACCCATGCTTGAACACAACTAGAACACTCCGACTTATCAACGATTCCTTGGCACTCCTAAACCATCAGAGCTTTCACAACTCCCATCCATTTCTTGGTACGAGTCCTGCCACTCAACCTAGTCCATTATACCACATAATCGTTCAATCCCAAGCTATCTATCAACTCCTTCAATCTTACTACTTATCCGAGCCACCGACAAAAGAGCCAAAACTTTATTGTGCCATAACTTCCAAACCATAGAAGCAATCAGTGAGTCACAATTTCCAGCATGATCCAGTACAACCCCAGAGTCATCATCTCAGATCACATCACCATTAGAGCCAACAATTTGGATCGGTGCACATCCAAAATCTTAGCCATTTCCAGCTCCGTTTCTCTCGCAACCTCTAGTGCATTTCCCCTTGATGCCTTATACACCGATCCATCTCACTTAGCCTTCAGGTCTTCTCCTCCGTGCGTCATGATTCAATCCATTGAAGATGATCCATCTAGTCTTCATACTTGGCCTATCCTTTGATCCACCTTCATAAAGAAACAATAAAATCCATGCTCATTTTCTTCTGTGGATCTCACTTCAATTCACATGCTAATTTTTGGATCGGTGCCGATCTGATCCAATCATATCGGTGTCGATCCGATCCAATCATATAGGTGTCGATCCAAATAGTTAGCTCCAGTTGTCATTAAATTTTCAGGGGGTCTTCTTGCCACGCTTTAGAGCCTATCCTCCAAGTTTCGTGCAATTTTGACGAACTTTGCCCCGATATACTCCGACCACCAATCTAAGTCCTAAAACATGCACAACACTAGCAAAAGAATCAAGCATAGCATGCAATTCAAATATAACAACGAAGCAGATATATCAAATCAACCAATTACATCCAGTGTGAACATACAAATCATCCAATTCAATCCGTCATCACAATTCTAACATAGATCTAATCTAACAAATAGAATTTCATAGCCAAACATACACAAATGACCCTAGCTAGTGGTCTAATCCCAATTTTATGTTTAATCAGGTTTATCTAGGGTTTCTAAATCGAAAATTACAGAAGTCTTATCGGTTTAATATAATTATTCTAACCTATAATCGCCTAACTACAAGATATAACCCATCATAGACTAGTGAGAGATCATAACCACTCACCAAATTTACCAAACCTATGAAATATGATGAAGATCCGATCCGGATAGCGAGAAATCGAATGAAGATGCAACCAAAGTGATGAGATCAAGCTCCTAGTTGAAGAATTAACGTATAATTTGCAATTTGAGATGATTTGAGATGAAATCGAATGAGATGAATAGAGAATTAGAGAGGAGTTATGGTTTGGAACTGATTTGAAATGTGAGTAAAACTTTCAAATGGCCTCTCTCACCTCATATTTGTAGCCAAACCTAATTAGATTAATGGGCTTGCTAATTCGGCCAATTAATCCCCTTCCAATTATGGCCAACAGATTTTAAATTTTAAAACTTCTATAACTTCCTAACCGCTTATCCAATTTTCCTATGTGACCACTCTATGGAATGAGAAACCACCATCCCAAAGCAATGATATAGGTTAGAGCATCTAATTCATGATCTATCAAAAGTTATAGTCGAAATAATATCTCCAGAGGAAAAATTGTCACATAGAAATTTAGGAAAAATCATAGTTGTATAAAACATCCCTAATAACCATATCTCAAAATATTAGAACCGTACGACCAAAAATAAATTAAGTAAAATTATTTCACAATCCTCCAATACGTAAAATATGGGTCTTCACATTCTTCCCCTTTAGGAATTTTACCCCCAGAATACCTAAACAAACATAAGCAACCAAGGTTATTTCGCATGCCTACCGATCACTAGGAAACACTTAACAATCATATTAACAGTTGAATCAACAATAGCAAATAAAATCTAATGTAGCATACGAAATTCTAATGTTATAAGATACAATGGTGCAAGTAGATACGACATATGTGTCTTTCCACTCGAAGATTTCTGGATAGGCCATTCTCATATTCTATTCAGTTTTCTATATACAATAGCTATCATCATCCTCGCTCCATTGCAACTTAACTAGCTTAGCTACCTTCGTCGTACGCCGTTTCGTCTCATTCCCAATGATTCAAAGCGGCTGTCGAGGTCTTTAATCTTCTGGCTCAACCTCTATTTCTTCCAGTCGATCTCGTGCTACTACGTTACCTGAGTTATGCATAAATTTCTATAGATGGGAGATATGAAAAACATTGTGCACACCCTCCATCTTCGAAGATAGGTCCACTCTATAAGCCAACTTCCCAATTCTCTCGATAATTAGAAACAGTCCAACAAATCTGGTTGTTAACTTTCCTTTCCTACCAAAACCGAACAACATTCTTTAAAGGAGAAATCTTAACAAATACCTTTCTCCAACGAAGAATTCCAAATCACTTCTTCTCTTATCCGCATAACTCTTCTGATGGTCTTGAACAATCCTCATTCGTTGACGAATGATCTCTATCTTCTCTGACGTCTCTCTAATCATTTCTGAAATGACTCGTCTTTCTCTCCACAGAATGACGCATCATTATTAAGAAAGAAAGGGATAGAAAAGAGAAAAGATAGAGAAGAAAGAGCTAAACAACATCAGAATCTCACAGCGGAACGAATAAATTATATTAATCACATAAATGTTGAAAAGTATGTATATGAGTGCACGTACTAATATAGTACACACGGATCGTGTAATATGGAATATAAAAAAAATGCGGAAATAGATGATAGTAGCAAAGTAGAAGAAAAAAAGAAAAATCACATCAGAGATTTTTATACTGGTTCGGAGCACCGTCCTACGTCCAGTCCCAGACTTCTATCTGGATTTTCACTATACCTCGCTTCACACGGAGGAACAGGTTTACAACACCCGAGCAAACGAACGGGATTTCACGCCTCTAATACACTGAGGACTTCAACACTTGCCTCTTACAACACCGAGGACTTCAACACTTGCCTCTTACAACACCGAGGACTTCAACAAAGATGAATATAATTGTTTGTTGACGGTATGTGTTCTTGCTAACACAGTTTTGTCACTTGTAGTACAAACTTCCTATAATCTTATCCTCAAAATATGAGAATGATGTTTTGTGAAGATTAAGGGAAGTATATTACTTATTGAATCAAAAGATATGAAATAATTTCAATGATTCAATAAGCAATTAAAATAATTGAGAGCTTTTAGAATGCAGGAGTATTTAGAAAGTAAGATCAGAAATTAGAGTAAAAAACATATATATTCATATATTTTGAATCAATGATTTAGATGAGTTTATATAGAGAAAAATGGTTGTAAATCTTTGTGAACAGTAGCCATTAATAGATATGATCATTGATGAAAGGTAAGAGATGCAACCATTGGAGAAAGAAGTGTCTTTTGGAAAAGGTTGCTCTTTGTTTAAAAACGGTCGACAGGTCAAAAAATGGCCAGTAGACAGGATTTCAAATATATAGTCGTTATGTGCATGTGTGCACGTTCATTGTGCATTTTACACAGAAACGGCCGACCGCCTGATTTAATACCGGTCGACCGGTCCCTGTCAAATTGCTCAATGAATGTGCAATGCTATTCAAACGTATATATATCGATTATATTGAGGTGCATGATTATTTGAGGATAGATTTTAACAAGTTTATCACTATTACAATATCAAATAATCAACCTATAATCTAGAGTACCATATGTAGCTCTTTTGTGCCTCTTTATAGCCATGATGTCTTTGTTTTTTCGATCTTCTTTATTTCTTTTTCAGAAATCAAAAACTTCGTAGAATCTGTGACTCAACATTCTCCCCCATTTTGATTGATGACAACATATATCTGAAGTTCTGAATCTCCACCTGAATATGTGATCTCCCCCTGAGATTTTATTTGTATTCTTTATATATATATATTCCTGCAAATAATTGTTAGCACTTTCTCCCCCTTTGTCATCGACAAAGAGGAATAATAGATAATGGAATAATATAGGAGTATATCAACCAGAATATCCATGCATAGCAAAAAAATATAACATATCCAAACATACCAGAGTATCATACACACCATAATATCATACGAATAAAAGTAACGACACTGTTTAGTACAAGTGTCGAATGCTGTTTAAAGTACTAAATCAAAATATAGAGATAGAAAACAGAATCTAGGATGAGTCAGATGTTGTCTCCTCTTGATCATCTTCTTCCTCATCATCATCATCATCATCATCATCTTCCTCATCATCGTCCTCTCTAGATGATTCTCCACGACCATGTCCACTAGTACCAGCAGACTCCTCAGTTGATGACCAGTTGAAAACAGGAGGGGCAGGACGTTTGCCTGGGTCCTGATCTTGAGCAGAGATGGATGTGCTACATGGCATAGCATCCCATAAAATACCAAAGAATGACTTGACTTTGTTGAAGCGTTTATCAATTTTTGTGTCCATGCGCTTGAGTCTTGATTCAAGCAAGAATTGATTACGCGCAATAGTTTCAAGTGATTCTTTTGTGGAGGATTTTGATTTCAATAGTTTAACTTCTTCGGAACGAGGTCGAGAGGAAATAGCTTTTTGTTTTCTTGGACCTCTTTGTTGCCATTGCTCAAACGGCATAATCTGAAGGTAAGGAGGAGGGAGCTTCATGCGTTTGATAGTTACGGAATCAATACATTTTGGTTTCGAGGTGGCAGAGTCAGGAGGCCTTACGCCACAAGCTAGCAAAATACGCATGATATATTCATTGAAGAAAAAGTGAGGTCGCGTAGAGTTGTTCACCTTGAGAATCTCGTCAAATAGCATATGAACCCAATTGATTTGGATATCCCCATAAATAGCATAAAGGGCCTTGAAGTTTTCTTTGTATACAGCGTCGTAGTTTCCTAGTCTAGGAAACAAAGAAAGCATCAAGACGCGATGTAGTAGTCTGGCAGTGGGTCGAAGTCCAATTGATTTTGTGCCATCACTGTTGTCCTCCATGAATTGATGGCTGATGCTATTGCGAGTGAAGACTTCATAGAAATGTGATAAAAACTCATCGCCTTGATTTGGAATACCCAGTATAGAAGCTATCCTATCATGAGTGATAAAAATTTGTTTGCCACATACGACAGACCAAATGACTCCGTTCGGATCATCAGGTTTATACTCGTCCAGGTTCATGTTGGCATAGAACAATTTTATCATCAAGTGATTTATTTCCACATTGTTATCTGAAAAATCGATCAATGGAGAAAGATTGGAGTTATTTGCTAACCTACGGATTCCATAAGATGTGAAATCATCAAACTTGATGTAAGAACCCGGATGAAATTTGTAGTTAGTCATTTGATTCCATCTTGTGATAGCTACCGGATTTTCGAGCCATTTCTTAGCGGAGATATTGAGTGATGAAGTTCCGAAGGATGACCCTCTCTTGGGTTTCTTTTGCGGAGGAGCCATTTTTAAAAAATTTGGAGAATTGGAATTTAAAATTGAGAGAATACGGTTTTTGGGATTTGGGGATAAATGACCGGTTGAAACAAATGAGGAAGAGGAAGGACAAAAAAAATGATGCAATGTATATATAAAAACAGAATTTATGAATACCGGTCGACCGCTATAATATGCCCGGTCGACCGTTTTCATCCAGAGTCTAAAGTTTCTATTATAGGTGGTCGACCGGATTTGTTGCCTGATGAAAAACAGTCTGTTTTGCAATTTTTGAGAATATATCGAGCTATATAATTCATATTTCACTCTTATTATAAAATACAAACGTTATTACATGAGTGATAGAGAGAAAACGATACAACATGTATATATAAATCTAATGAGGAGTGGAAGATTCGTCATTAGAATTTTCTTTATTATCTTCAATACGTTGTGTCCATGGACTCCAGTTTTTCTGAGCACCTTCATTCCTGTTATAATTCCGATCCCAAGAGTTAAGACTCCTAGATGTTGACGGCCTAGATGGCATTGGTTCATGCACATCATGCTTGTTTGAACCACAAAAAAATGATGCCACTTTTTCTAGAAGAGATAGACGTTCCGAAGTCAGTTGTTGCTCATAATGCAGCTGTCTTTGAAGATCGATTTGATGTTTTTGATAATGATGAATCTCATTGATCTTTTCTCTGGTATGGGGTGAACAAAACAACACTTTCTTTGCTCGTTTCGAAGTAGGCGTATTTCTAGGAGAATGAATGCAATGATGATGATACTTTGAATTGTGTTTTGGAGTTTCAGGAGAGTAATATTCTTCTGGCTCAGAACTTGTGATCGAAATGTGAGACCTTTGAGCACACTCATCACAAATATGGGCCATAAGAAACTTATTTGGTTCAGATAGAAGTGATGAAAACAATATTTTTGTTAAGCTTATATAACAATTCCTATATATAAGCTTGTGGATGAAAAAAGTCATGCAAATTTGGCCATAAAAATTTTTGAAGCTCATATTAAATTTCCTAATATAGTAATAGGAGAAATAATCTGAAAGGAACTTAGAACATTACATTAAAGATTTACTTATCAAGTTCTTTTCTGGAAATTAAACCAAGTTCTCTACGAAATTTAATGAAATTAGACTCCAGTAGAGGCTTAGTGAAAATGTCCGCTAGTTGATTATCAGTTTGGACATATTCGAGACATATATTTCCTTTTTCGATATTGTCTCTGAGTAAATGATGACGGATATCAATGTGTTTGGTTCTGAAGTGATTCACTGGATTCTTAGAAAGATTTATAGCACTTGTGTTATCACAGTATATAATAGAGTTTGATAAATGAATATCAAAATCTTGAAGTGTTTGTTGCATGTATAGTACTTGAGTACAAGCGAGAGCTGCTGATATATATTCAGCTTCACATGTTGATAGTGAAACACAATTTTGTTTCTTACTAAACCAAGAGACAAGTAATTTTCCGATAAAATGGCACGTACCACTTGTACTTTTTCTATCTGTTCACGAGCTGCCAAAATCGGCATCACTATATGATGCTAATTCAAATGGACATTCTTTTGGATAAAAAAGACCGAAATCTTTGGTATTATTAAGATAACGAATTATACGTTTCACTGCTCGTAGATGTGATTCCTTTGGATCTGCTTGAAAGCGTGCACATAGACAAACACTCATCATTATATCTGGACGACTTGCTGTAAGATAAAGAAGAGAACCAATCATGCTTCGATAAAATTTCTGGTCAGCATTCTTACCTTTTTCATCTTTTTCAAGATGTGTAGTTGTACTCATAGGAGTAGGTTTACCAGATGTGTTATTTAACCCGAAACGATTGATAAGATTTCCGCAGTATTTTTCTTGATTAATAAAGATATCATTTGGAAGTTGTTTGATTTGAAGTCCAAGAAAATATGACAGTTCTCCCATATGAGACATTTCGAGCTCTTTGGTCATAATACTTGCAAATTCCTTGCAGAGTTTATCGTTTGTTGAACCAAAGATGATATCGTCTACATATATCTGGATAACTAGAATATCCTTTTGAGAATGTTTGATAAACAAAGTTTGATCAACTTTGCCTATTTGAAATCCTGAGTTAATAAGATAGCTACGTAGTCGTTCATACCAAGCACGAGATGCTTGTTTTAAACCATATAGAGCTTTCTTAAGTTTGAACACATGGTCAGGATATTTTTCATGTACGAACAAAGGAGGTTGTTCGACATAGACATTCTCTTTGATAAATCCATTGAGAAAAGCACTTTTGACATCCATCTGATAAAGTTTGAAATTATGGTGACAAGCAAAAGATAATAGGATTCTAATAACTTCTAGTCGAGCAACTGGTGCAAAAGTTTCTTCATAATCAATACCTTCTTCCTGATTATACCCTTGTGCTACTAATCTTGCTTTATTTTTGGTGATATTTCCTTGTTCGTCAGCCTTATTTTTGTAAACTCATTTAGTACCAATAACTGACTGATCAGATGGTCTTGGAACAAGTTCCCAAACATCATTGCGCTCGAACTGATTTAGTTCTTCCTGCATGGAAATGATCCAGTAATCGTCTGTAGCAGCTTCTTTTGGATTCTTAGGTTCGATATTTGAGAGAAAAGCGACATGACCCATTTGGTTGAGTTGACTCCTTGTTCTGACATGTGATGTTACTTCACCGATTATATTTTGGGCCGGATGGTCTCTTAATATCCTTGGTGGTGATTATAACTCACATATTTGAGGAATATTCTCAATAATTATTTCCGAGTCAGAATCAATATTCGTGATGATTGGATTGTCAGTGACTATTGATTCGTCATCATCTGATATAGTGTGAGGATGCTGATAGAATTCATCAAAAGAGACATGAAGTGATTCTTCAATAGTTTTGGTTCGTTTATTAAATATACGATAGGCCTTACTTCGTTCCAAATAACCGACAAATATTCCTTCATCGGCTTTTGGATCGAATTTGCCAAGCTGGTCTTTCGTATTTAAAATAAAACACTTGGAACCAAAAACTTTGAAGTATGAGATTTTAGGCTTTCTTTTGTTAAATAATTCATAAGGAGTATTCTTGGTAAGAGGTCTTATGGACACACGATTTAAAACATAACAGGCAGTTGCGACGGCTTCTGCCCAGAAATGTTTTGGTAACGTGGTTCCATTCAATAATGTTCTTGCACATTCTTGTAAAGTTCGGTTCTTCCGTTCTACAACTCCGTTCTGTTGTGGAGTTCTGGGAAACGAAAAATTATGACATATACCTTTCTTTGTACAAAAATGTTCAAATTCATTATTTTCAAACTCTCCGCCATGATCACTTCTTATATTTTTAACTTTAATCCCTTTTGATTTTTGACTTCTTTTGACGAAAGATTTGAAATGATCGAAAGTGTCACTTTTATTTTTTAAGAAAATTGTCCATGTGTAACGAGAGAAATCATCAACAATTACAAGCACATATCGACTGTGATTTATTGACTGAACCCTAGTAGGTCAAAATAAATCCATGTGTAGTAACTCAAGTGGTTGTAATGTTGATACGACTTTCTTGGATTTAAAAGATGATTTGGTCAATTTTCCTAATTGACATGCATCACAAATGTTGTTAACCTTAAAACTCATTTTGGGTAGTCCTCTAACTAGATTGTTTTTGGCTAGCTTGTCAATAGTTCTGAAGTTTATATGACAGAAGCGTTTGTGCCATAGCCATGGATCATTATCATTAGCCACAAGACACATATCTGAATTATGATTAATATTCATATTCAGAATATATATATTTCTGTCTCTATAACCTTCGAAAACTAAATTATGGTCTTTATCTAAAATACTACACTTATTATTTGAAAAGGAAATTGTAAAACCCTTGTCACATAACTGACTAATACTAAGTAAATTGTGTTTTAAATTTCTAACTAGCATGACATTAGTAATAAGAGGTATGTTAGATGTACCGCAGTTGCTCACATCGCCTTTGCCGATGATATAGCCTTTTGAATTATCTCTAAAAGTGACGGAGCCACCATCTGAGTATGTAATATTTGTTAATAAGCTCTGGTCTCCAGTCATGTGCTTCGAGCAACCACTATCCAATATCCACTTTCCTCTTTTCTTAAGTGGGACCTGCAAAAAATAAAATTAAGTCCATGGTACCCACTTTTTATAGGGTCCTAAGAGTTAGGTCTTAGGAGTCCAAACCCATACGGGTCTGGTATCCCCTTTATATACATAATTAATATTAAGATGTACAGTATTCATGAAATTCTGAATATATTTGTTCCTAATCAAATTGTTATTTGTTTTAGGAACCCATATATTGATAGTCTTGACATTTTTCTTTTGAAATTTCACAACTGGTTTTGGTTTGGAGTATAATAAACTAAGATTTTTCTTAGCTTCAGTTTTTTGTACTTTCTTCTTCCTTTTATTTCCAAGATGTTTCTTGGTTTCTTGTTTCTTATATCCCAAACCTTGTTTATCCGAAATAGATTGTGAACTTTCAATGATTTTTGTCAAATTTTCTCGACCTTTGTTAAAGTTAGAAACATTTTGAGTAATGTTATGTAACTTAGTTTGTAAACTAGCCTTTTCTAGGTCCAGAATTTTGACTTTTGCCTCAAGCTCATGATTTTTAGTAGTGAGAGCATCATTTTTCTCTTTTTGAGTTTCAATTTCTTGACTCAAAAGAACTAGTTGAGAGTCAACATTAGATGATGATTCTTGAAATTTTTCAAGTTCTTCTTCTAATATTTTCTTCTCGTCTTTTAACATATCTCGTTCAAATTCTGCTCTACTCAAATCTGCTTTGGTTTCTTTTAGCTGTCGTTTCATGTCTTTATATATGACTATCAATTCAGCATTAATATCAAGCATTTCATCGAATGTAGGAATTTGTACCTCATCTTCTGTTGCCATGAAACATACATTTGCTTGTTCATCTTCCGTATCACTATCACTTTCTGATGAGTCTGTATCATCCCATGCTACCGAGAATGCTCGTTTCTTTGATTTGTCCTTCTTGTATCTTAATTTGTCATTTTCTGACATCTTCTTTTGCTCCGGACAATCCTTGTGCATGTGCCCCTTTTTGTGACAGTTGAAGCATTCTATAGAGGATGATGTTGGTTTATTTGATCCAAATTTCTTTCTGTTATAACGACTGGCTTTTCGCTGTTTTAGGAATTTTTTGAAACCTTTTACTATGAATGCCAGATCTTCGTCTTCAGACTCTGATTCATTTTCGTCTTTTTCAGCATGGAATGCCATGTTTTTCTTTTCTTCTTTTTGTTCCTTTCTAGTCTGCAAGTTAGCTTCGTAGGACATTAGATTTCCTATCAATTCATCTGGCTTCATGACAGAAAGGTCATTAGCTTCTTCAATTGCTAATACTTTTCCTTCCCATTCACTAGTCAAAGAATGTAGGACTGTTGAAACAACATCAAAATCAGAATACTTTTGTCCTAAGCCAATAAGTGCATGGTGGATAGTTTGAAACCGTGAATACATATCATTGATTGTCTCATTTGGTTTCATTTTGAAAATTTGAAATTGACTTTTCAGCATGGCTATTTTGGCTTGTTTAACCTTGTTGGTACCTTCATGAGTGATTTTTAGCGTTTGCCAAATTTGATATGCAGTAGTGCAGATACTGACAAGGTTATATTCATTTTGGTCTAATGCACAAAACAACATATTTATTGCTCTTGCATTTACGACTGCTGCCGTTTTCTCAGCGGCGGTCCATTCTGAATAATCAGTTGTTGGATTCACTATTTCTTTTTGAGTTGCATTCCAAGCATCATAACTATTTGATTGCATAAAGAATGACATACGTGTTGCCCAATAACTATAGTTAAGACCATTGAAAAATGGAGGTCTTTGTGTCGATTGACCTTCCATGTAAGTGGTGTTTTGAGTGCTAGTACTTGCGTTATTTGCCACATTACAAGAATATATCAAATAACTGTGTTACGATTATATGATGGCCGTGCTCTGATACCAAATGAAAAGTATGTGTACGAGTGCACGTACTAATATAGTACACACGGATCGTGTAATATGGAATATAAAAAAAATGCGGAAATAGATGATAGTAGCAAAGCAAAATAAAAAAAAGAAAAATCACACCAGAGATTTTTATACTGGTTCGGAGCACCGTTCTACGTCCAGTCCCAGACTTCTATCTAGATTTTCACTATTAACTACCTCGCTTCACCCGGAGGAACAGGTTTACAACACCCGAGCAAACGAACGGGATTTCACGCCTCTAATACGCTGAGGAATTCAACACTTGCCTCTTACAACACCGAGGACTTCAACACTTGCCTCTTACAACACCGAGGACTTCAACAAAGATGAATATAATTGTTTGTTGACGGTATGTGTTCTTGCTAGCACAGTTTTGTCACTTGTAGTACAAACTTCCTATAATCTTATCCTCAAAATATGTGAATGATGTTTTGTGAAGATTAATGGAAGTATATTACTTATTGAATCAAAAGATATGAAATAATTTCAATGATTCAATAAGCAATTAAAATAATTGAGATCTTTTAGAATGCAGGAGTATTTAGAAAGTAAGATCAGAAATTAGAGTAAAAAAACATATATATTCATATATTTTGAATCAATGATTTAGATGAGTTTATATAGAGAAAAATGGTTGTAACTCATTGTGAACAGTAGCCATTAATAGATATGATCATTGATGAAAGGTAAGAGATGCAACCATTGGAGAAAGAAGTGTCTTTCGGAAAAGGTTGCTCTCTGTTTAAAAACGGTCGACAGGTCAAAAAATGGCCAGTAGACAGGATTTCAAATATATAGTCGTTATGTGCATGTGTGCACGTTCATTGTGCATTTTACACAGAAACGGCCAACCGCCTGATTTAATACCGGTCGACCGGTCCCTGTCAAATTGCTCAATGAATGTGCAATGCTATTCAAACGTATATATCGATTATATTGAGGTGCATCATTATTTGAGGATAGATTTTAACAAGTTTATCACTATTACAATATCAAATAATCAACCTATAATCTAGAGTACCATATGTAGCTCTTTTGTGCCTCTTTATAGCCATGATGTCTTTGTTTTGTCGATCTCCTTTATTTCTTTGTCAGAAATCAAAAACTTCATAGAATCTGTGACTCAACAAATGTTACATAATGTACAACATCTATCAGAGTTACACTGCTTTACATCACATACTAAAAAGTTATAAACACTTGTCTAGTCATTACAACTCAAATGCAACTTAGAGACACCAACATAGCAGAAACATCGTATATCTACAAACGCTGAAGCCTCCTGCTTCATATAACCTCCAAATTTCATCAAAGCTAACCTGAATCCCTTGGTTACTCATAAAAATTTGAGTACCCAAGAGTTTAAGAAAACAGAAAATAAACTCCGGGTTAGACATAGGTTTGGTGTGAGTAACAGGTTAAAGTTGCTTAACTTTGAAAACCTTTGAAAACAAAAGGTATCTCGTAAGACCTGTGCAGTTAGTGCGCTCGGTAGATTCGAAGCGGTGGAGGTGCAAAAGGTCATAGCGGAGATTCAGCGAGGATATAGCGGGATATAGCGGATGGCTCTAAAATAGCATATAAAACCCGTACTTATTGTTTTTACAAATATATAAATGGTAATTAAATGAAAAATTATCATTCAATTGAATTATAAATAATACATAAATAATTTTAAATAAAAACACGTGCGAATATACTTTAAATAAACGAAAAACTTTTATATAACATAATTGAATTTGGTAGAATATTAGAGTATTTTCATTTCTGAAAATATATTAAAAATTAAATCAAATAAATTAGTTTCATAATTTTATAATGTATAAATACAATTTTTCAATTCATTTTATTAAAAAGGATATAGCGGGAATAGCGGAATATAGCGGAAATAACTGGATATAGCGGAAATAGCGGGGATTAAAGCGGAAAGGCTATATTCTGGGGCTATATAGAAAAATAGTAGCGGTATAAATCTGCTATGAGATATAGCGGGGTTGTAGCGGGGTAATAGCGGGGCATTAACTACACAGCGTAAGTCTTCCCGCACATAAATACGGAAAAGTTTTTACCTTACGATAACCAAAACATTTGATAGGAAATCCAATTATATTATAATACGGTTTAGGGTTTTCAAATAAAATATAGAAATAGCCGGAACGCTTACATCTCACATTCCAACATATTTGGGCACAATCAATACGTACGGCACTTATTGAAGATTGGATTCCATACATTGGCAGGGCTACTGGGGTACCGTCCATCACAGTACGTGGCCTAGATCACCGTACCGAGGATCTTGCAAAGGAGCACCGCCACCTAAAGCCATACCATGAGTAGTTTGGGTTCTCCTCACCAGGAAAGCTACCACTGCATTAAACATGACTTGAAAATCGGGTGTAACAGCTCTCGATCTTGCTCCCTCTTCCACTCCTGATGTGGAGTTATTCCTAGCAGCATTCCTTATTTTTCGGTTCATTCTTATCCATAATAAGAATGATTAGTCTCATTCCAAGAATTTTTTTAATGGTACTCTAGTGCATATAATACTGTAGAATATTACTATATAGTATAATATCTTCATTAACAAGTACGCTTCCTCCTTTAGTGTATACTCTTGACTTGCTTCTGTTAACTTGTAACTAAAGCTCTGATACCAAATGTGACGACTACCACATGCCATCCCAACAACAATGACTAAAAAGCATTATAAACGTGCCAGGCTGATATGGGATGATCATCATGGGTTGAAATTTGAAGTAGAAAAACTAGTTACATATCTCATAGCGCATGGATAAAATATAATACACAAAATATACAATAGGGTATAGTGAGCCATAACAAATGAAAGTAACATCTCCACTAAATCATAAGTTATAGATATAAATTCCATATAAACTGAATGCAGCATTTCTCACTACAATCCTCTTAGAGTACATAAAACAAACAACGGAAATATCTACAAATAGTGTAATACGCCATAGCTTCTCCAAGCTCGTCTTGTACATCAACTGCAACTCCAGACTTGTCTTCTAGTCTACTCATTTAAGAGTACCCAAGATGATAAGAGAAAACATAAAACCACGGGTCAAATAATAGTCCGGTATGAGAAATAAATGATTATCAAAAGCTATATTGGAAAATATGGTATTAGACAAGTACAAAAAAACCATAGCTGACATGTCCTTGTAATCAAAGAGCTAGCACATAATAATAAGATATACTATGCTACTCAAATAAATGACAATAGGATACTGTAGTAAAACCAGATAGAAGATTCTAAGCTACCTCCTCCATTGACTCTATTCCCAATCCCTTCTCCAGGATACAGACAGATGATAGCCTACCCAAGAGAAATAGCAAACATAACAACCATAGTAACCATAGCATCCATCAATCAAGATTTAGCAATCATCTTCTAAAGCCTTGAATATATGATAACTCATATGGCCTTATCCTCGCTTGTCGAAGATTAATGAAAATCCTGGTTCTTGATTGTGTTCCTCCGTACTTTCAGGTCCAAAACACCATAGGGTTGTCTCCTACAGTACCTCCATATTGTTTGACACTAGAACCTCTCGGAGCGGTCTAGGATACACGACTGGTGCTACTATCCCTTGGGTGCCCCCTCATATTACCCTGCTTGAACACAACCAGAACACTCCAAGTTATCAATGATTCCTTTGCACTCCTCATTAGAGTTTTCAAAACTCCAATCCATTTTCGAGCACGAGTCCTGCCACTCAACCCAGTCCGTTATACCCTAACCTCGTTCCATCCTGAGCTGCCTATCAACCCCTTCTATCTTACTCCTTATCCGAGCCCCAGACCGAAAAGCCGAAACTTCATTATGCTATAACTTCCAAACCGTAGAAGCAATCGATGAGCCATAACTTCCAGCATGATCCACTAAAACCCTAGAGTCTCCATCCCGAATCGCATCACCAATAGAGAAAACAATTTGGATTGGTGCTGATCCAAAACCTTAGTCATTTCCAGCGTCGTTTCTCTTGCAACCTCTAGTGCACTTCCCATTGATGCCTTAGACCCTGATCCATCTCTCTTAGCCTTCAGGTCTTCTCTTCCATGCATCATGGTTCAATCCAATAAGGAGGATCCATCCAATCTCCAATACTTTGTCTATCACTTGATCCAACTTCATATAGCAACTTTAAAATCCATGCTCATTTTCCCCTGTGGATCTCGCTTTAATTGGCATACTATTTTTTTAATCGATACCGATCTGAGCCAATCGGTTTGGTGTCGATCCAAATACTTAGCTCCATTTGTTGTGAAATTTCACGGTGTCTTCCTACCTTGCTCTAGAGCATATTCTCCAAGTTTCATGCGATTCCGACGAACTTTTCTCTTAATATGCTCCAATCACTGATCTAAGTCCTAAAACATGCACAACACTAGCAAAGGATCGACCAACTCAAATATAACAACAAAATAAACGTAGCGAATCATCCAATTACATTCTATATGGACATTCAAATCATCTAATTCAATATACCATCACAATTCTAACATAGATCTAATCTAACACATATAATTTCATAGCCAAATATGCAGAAATGGCACTTGCCAATGATCTAATCCCAATTAAATATTTAATTAGGTTAATCTAGGGTTTTTAAATCTGAAATTTCCTAAGTCTAATCAATTTAATTTGATAATTCTAACCTATCATCATCTAATTACTACATATAATTCATCGTAGACTAGTGAGAGATCATAACCACTCACAAATCTATGAAATATAACAAAGATCTGATCCAAACAGTGAGGAATCAGATGAAGATGCGACCAAAGTGATGAGATCAAGCTCCTGGTAGAGACGATTTGAGATGAAATCCAGTAGGGTGAATGGAGAATTAGAGAGGAATTAGGATTTAAGGTTGATTTGAAATGAGAGATAAACTTTCAAATGGTCTCTCTCAGCTCATATTTATAGACAATCCTGATTAGACTAATGGACTAACTAATTTGGCTGATTAATCTCCTTCTAATTTTAGCAAGCAAATTTTAAAACATAAAACTGTTATAACTTCCTGGCAACTTATCTGATTTTCCTTTATGACCACTCTATGAAATAGGAAACCATCACGAAGCAATGAAACTTGTTAGAGCATCTAATTCAGAATCCATTGAAATTTATAGCTGGAATAAGATCTCTAGGGGCAAAATGGTCACGTATAAATTCAGTAATAATCATAGAAGTGTAAAATATCCCAAAAACTATATGCTAAAATATTAAAACCATACAATTAAAAATGAATTAAATACAATTAGTTTACGATCCTTCGATATGTAAAATACGGGTCATTACATACCCTCAATTTTGGGGACGCCAGAGTGGTTCAAGCAATACCTAAGGCATGTAGGGCAAGATCCTATTCCTCAACAAGCTGCACCGGTGGCACCTTCTGCTCCGCCTATTGAAGCAGCACTTAGCCTACTAGACTTCCCAAAATGTGTAAAGACTTCCAAAATAAAAAGAAGGATGGATGTACACGGGAGAAAAATGTATCATGCAGACAAGGTTTGGATTAATAAATGCGATCGTATATTCTGGGAGTTTGGATGGGAAGACCGTATCAAGAGGAGGATGGTTGTGTCGCATCTTAAAGGGCAGGAGTTGAATTAATTGACCATTGTAGTTGAGGAGTGTTTTGAGGAAGGGATCACTTGGGCTGAATTTAGAACTCGCTTTGAGTCACGATTCATGTCCAAAGCTGAAGTAAGTTTGCAGTTGGAGAATTTTATATGACTTAGGCAGAGGGACTCCACGTTGAAGAAGTATATCAATAAGTTCATATAGCTTGCTAATTTTGGATTGAGTCTGATTGATACCCCCATGAAGAATGGAGCTACTTCTCACCAAAGTGCTTGCGGAAGCCACTTATGAGATGATAATTGAAATGGCCTTACTACAGACTACTGATAGTGAGCAGAAGGAGAAGGCGGCACAGATTCAAAATCAAGGTGGAGCTAAGAAAGAAGGATTTTGGGCAGATAAGAAGGCCAAGGGGAAGATTAAAAGAGGAGGTGTGACATGCCGTAAATGTCAGAATAAGGGACATGTCGTTAACGATTGCATGGTGAGCTTGATGAGGGATGGGTTCAAAGGAAGATGCTATCACTACCACGAAGAGAGACAGTAAAAGAATCAGTGTCCAAAGTTAGTAAAGAAGGGACATAGTGGACAAGCTTATGGCATTGAGACTGTACCAATCTTGAATAGACCTCCTTCTAGAGATCAATGAAAAGTTGCAATGGAAGGTACAACTGTTATTTCCAAGAATACTATTCATACCTTATTTGACTAGGGAAATCATAGTTAAAAATATAGTTAACTCATTGAGTCTAAAACCCAAGTTGTCAATGACCCAATAGTCGTATCAAATCCTATTAGGGGGTCGACACATCTTTCTTTGATTTGTAAAGACCTAGTTATGGGTATATGTAATGTCGGTTTTATATGCAATGTGTATGTTCTTGACTTTGAGGGGGTATGGACTTATCCTAGTGATGGATTGGTTATCTTACTACGGGGCTATCTTTGATTGTGATAGGAGGGTCGTTTGGTAAAGGAGTTGTACGAGACGAGAGATATATGTTCGATGTGTGCCCCAAAACTCAACCGGGTTAAGCAGTTTATATTCACTTAGCCAATCACAAGTTGAATTCTCATCCGTGCCCATAGTTCGAGAATTTCCTAATGTTTTTTAGGAAGTCTTCGGTGTCCCGCCATGGAAGGAGATTGAGTTTAGGATTGATTTAGAGAAGGAAGCTTGACCTATTGCCTTGCCATTAAGACATATGGCCCTAAAAGAAAGAGGAAAATTGGATACATGGATTTAAGAGTTATTCTAGAAGGGATTAATTCGCTGAAGTAATTTTTAATCGGGAGCATCTATTGTCTTTGCTGCTAAGGTAGACGGATCTTTAAGGTTTTGCGTTGACTATAGAGAACTTAACAAGGTGATAAATGACATATTCGATCAAACCATTGAGCCAAAATCTTTTCCCAGTTGGACTTTCCCACGAGATTCCATCAATTAAGAATAGCTGAGGATAGCAAGCAGAAAACCGCTTTTCGCAATTTGGACAGACTGTATAAATTGAAAGTGATGCCTTACGGATTGCCAAATGCCCCTCCGTACTTTGTGAATTTTATGTGTAGAATCTATTGAGGATAGCAAA
Source organism: Allium cepa (assembly GCA_030765085.1). Lineage (NCBI taxonomy): Eukaryota > Viridiplantae > Streptophyta > Magnoliopsida > Asparagales > Amaryllidaceae > Allium > Allium cepa. The sequence continues at coordinate 52,462,972 of CM060935.1, read as the reverse complement.
ATAAATTCATTGTAGTAGTTGTAGATGGTATTCTAGTATTCTCTAGAAGTGAAGGTGGGCATGAAAATCACAAAAGGGAGGCACTAGGGACCATAAGAAGGCACCAACTTAAAGCCAAATTCTCAACGTGTTACTTTTGCAAGAAGGAGGTAGGATTTCTCAGCCATATTTTTTTCAAGAAAGGATTATCTATGGATGCTACAAAGGTGAAAGCTATTCAAAGCTAGAAGATTTCCGAAAATGCCACGGAAGTTAGGATTTTTCATGGTTTGGTAGGTTACTATAGGAAATCCATCGAGGACTTTCCAAGATAGCATTCCCACTAACTCGCTTAACCAAGAAAAATCTATTTTTTGCATGAGATAAGAAATGCACGGAAGCATTCGTAAAGCAAAATGAGTTATTGGCTACGCCAGTGCTTACTCTTCTGAATGGGATAAAGCCTTTCACTGTTTATATTGACGCATGTTCTATGTGATTAGGAGTTATTCTTATGTAAGAAGGAAGAATGATAACCTATGCAAGTAAGCAACTAAAGGATCATGAGAAAAGATACCCAACTCATGGCATGGATTTAGCAGCTATCGTTTTATCTTTCAATATGTGGAGGAACTATCTTTTGGGAGAAGGGTTTGAGTTATTCACCGACCACAAATCCCATTAATACATGTTTCCCTAAAAACATTTGAATCATAGGTAGCAGAGATGGATGGAGTTTATAGCATCATATGAATTTAAGTTACAGTGCACCCTCGATAAATGGAATGTTATCGCTGATGCCTTTAGCCGGAGGCATGCTACTCTAGGTGCTATATATGTGTGGAGGCAATTGGAGTTCCTCTCAAATTTCAATGTCCAACTGCCAATAAAAACCACTCTAGGTAATTTAGCAGTGATGGAAGTTAGGCCTGCATTAATGGACCGCATCAGGTTCGAACAAAAGAAAAATGCGATGGTAGTAGGTATTTTGGACAAGCTAAGTTTAGGAGAGTACTTCCCCAATGTTAGTAGATATGCAGTAGATGAAATAGGTTGTCTAAGAAGAGATGGATGCCTTTTCCTTCCTTTGGTGGAAGATGATTTAGGGGAAGTTCAACGGTCACCCTGGTGGAGATAAAATGTATAAGGATATGAAGCAGATTTTCTATTTGTCAGGAATGAAGAAGAGGGCAGTGGAGTTTGCCTCTAACTAGGTGTTTGACATGCCAAAAGATAAAGGCGGAAGAAGGGAAACCCAAATGATTATTGTTATAGCTAGAAGTACCAACTTGAAAGTGGGAGCATATATGGATGGAATTTATAGATGTGTTACTTAGGAGTCAAAGAGGCAATAAAGTTATTTGGGTTATAGTGGATAGTCTCACTGAAAGTGCCTACCTTATTCTCGTTAGAAGTAATAAGACTGCGACATCCCTTGCTCAAATTTATATTAAAGAAGATGTATGAATTCACGAAATTCTAGTTAGTATTGTTAGTATTACGAACACCTTATTAGCTGGCGAATTTTGGAAGAGTTTGTAGTCATCCCCAGGAACGACTTGAATCTTAGCATGCTTACCATCCACAGATGGAAGATCAAACTAAGAGGGTGCATAGAATTCTGAAAGATCTGTTGAGAGCTTGTATTAGGAATTTTGGAGGACATTAGTAGCAGCATTTACCCTTAGAAGAGTTCGTGCACAATAATAGTTGCCAATCGACGATTGGTATTGTACCCTTTGAAGCATTATACCGAAGGCCATGCAAACGGCTTGATTGTTGGTGGGAAACCACTGAAAAAATTCTACTTTGATTACATTTGATTTGAGAAACCTTGAAAAAGAAAGAGATGATTAGACGGTGAATGAAGGCCGCATGAGAATGTCAGAATTCTTGTGCTGACATGCGAATGATGGAATTGGAGTTTTTGGTTAGAGACAAGGGGTTCATTAAGGTTTCCCCTCTTAAGAAGGTTATGAGGTTTGGTACGCTAGGGAAGTTAGCGCTAAGGTTTATTGGTCCTTTCTCGATCTTGGAAAGTATATGGAAACTTGCATGTCGAGTAAAGCTACCAGATAAGTTTGTGGGTGTCCATGACATTTCACATGTTTCACACTTGAGGAAATGCCTTCATGAAACCGCCACCATAGTAGATCATGATCAGTTAGCATATATTGAGTAGGAGCCAACAGCATCCTGTGCCACCACATATATAGTAGAGCATGGAACTAGGAAGCTTTGTAACAAAGAAATTAAGCCGATCCGAGTACAATAGGGTGATAACTCAGCAGAAAGCATGTGGGAAATCGAGGTGATAATGAAGTATTCTCATCATATTTCTTTCTTTGGTAAACTCTCTCTCCAAAATTTAGATTTTTAGTTGCATCATGGTTGTTAGATTTGATGGTGGGGGATGTTTGTCATACTTTTACTACTATTTTTTAACATATGTATAATCTTATGCATGTGCAGGGCGCTTTCATATATGCCTATTTGTCACGATCTTCTATCCACATAGGACTTAGCTCAGTTCTAGTATGTTGCATACATAATCACATTGCACTTTTGGCTGATTAGATGGCCGTATAGATATTTTGGTTGTATAACATGGACGTTGAGTGCGTGCTACACCATGTCCCTTAGGGATTTCAAGGACAAAATCCTTTTTAAAGGGGGAAGAATGTAACACCCCATTAAAATTAATAAAAAATTAATTAAGTTATAATTAGGCTAAAAATGAAAATTCTGTAAATGTTGGAATGTGGTCACGATAGTTACACCATAGCGATCATGGTGATTTTTTATGCTCATATATAGATTTTTGTAATTAGAACTCAAACGAAAAAGTTATTGACATTTGAATTTTCAAATTTAAAATATTTCGAACTAATTGGAATATTGAATTTAAATAACATTAACGTGGATATTAAAATGGAAAATAATTAATTTAACGTTAGGTTAAATTAACGTTAATGAAAAAGTTAACTTTAGGGAATTAAATGAGGAAAAAATAAACGAATTAAGGGAATAATTAATTCATGCCATTTTATAAGGACCAGTCGATCGCCTTCACTAAGGTCGATCGACCATAGTAGTCGATTGCCATGGAAGAAGTGATCGACCAGTGAAGTTATGGATGCTAGGGTTAGGATAGACACTGATGGCCTGGGTATTATTATTTTAAATTGAATTAAATGCTACTATCCGAGCACCTTATAACCACTATAAATAAGAGGCTAGCACCCTCACTTTTATTCACAAAAACATTTGGAACGCTACGACGCTATGTTAGCACTACAACAAAAGTACTTTTTTACAACTGCCAAAAATCACCTGCCAGTCTTTATATCCGTAGTTATAATAGAGCGGGATTATTTTACAAGTGGTACTTACAGTTGCATAAGTAGCTGTAAAAAGGCTTTTTACAACTACAAATAACAGTTGTAATAGATTTATTTAAAACTACTTTCGGCAATTGTAAAAGAGTTTTTACAACTGCTGTTTGCACTTGTATTAAAGTTTAGCGCAACAGCCAAAACCAGTTGTTATAAATCTCATTTGCAACTGTCAACATCTGTTGTAATAAATCTTTTACGACCACTTTTCGCAGTTGTAAAATACATATTTACAACTATTTACGACACTTGCAATAAATATTTAAACAGCTATTTTCGCCTGTTGCGTTAACATTTTGCAACAGTTTGTAATAGTTGTAGTAGGATCTACTACAACTAGTGATAACAGTTGCAACAAATATTTTTACAACTGCTACAAACTACTATAATTCATTTTTTCACAATTATTATTAACCTAACAAATGACCTTTTCTTCTTCGAAGCTCAAGTTTCATAAAATATATCAAGATTCAATAGAAGACCAAACCTAAGTTCACACTCAGTATCTAAATTAGCCGAATACTGCACTAGTAAGTGTAAACCTGCAAATAGGAATAGGTATCCTGGCCAACTGGAATATTAAGATTGGCTAGTTAGACGTGCATAATTAAACAAACTTCAAAATGCTCAACATATATTTGATAATTATTACTCAACAGTGCAATTTGGCATGCTAAGTAAACTCCATGACTATATATAGTCATTAAATAATTGTAATAAGATTATAGAAAGGGAGGAATTGCTAGTAACAATGGTATCAAGAAACTTTATTCATTTGCCAAATGTGCAAAAACTGGCTGCCAGTCATGATATGTCAAGTGAACTTCCTAACAGATATATCAGATAAGAATCTAAAACTGAACGCACCGGCGTAGATACGCATGTTGACCTCCCTACCATTGATTTCAGTCGCCTTCAGGATTCTCCATTCTTAAAAGATGAATCCTGTAAGCTTGAGTAACCTTATGAGCAGTGGGTTTTCTTCCAGGTTAGCACAATTGCAATTATCATTTTATATTCTATATCAGTAAGACCAATACTGAAATACTCCTCTGTTCAGTTAATAAACCATGGCATTCCATCGGATTTAATGAAGAATTTGAAGGAAGGTATCATGAAGTTTTTTGAGCTTTCATTAAAGGAAAAGAATGCGTATACCCTAGAACCAGACAGTTTCGAAGGCTACGGCCAAGCTTTCCTGAGCTCGGAAGAAAAAAAGAAGTTAGAATGGGTAGGCATGTTATACATGGTTACTCTTCCAGAACATTCCAGAAACTTAAAGTTTTGGCCTTCCCACTCTTCCACTTTCATGTATGTCAGTTATCATGAGAAAGAGAAGACCGAGAGAAGACCTCAAAACACGAAGATCTTAAAGAGTGAAACCTAATATGAATGTTGGGTCTCCACGTTTTGTGTTCTTATATAAAGAAAACCTCAAAAATGAGGTCTTCTCTCAAAATGGGTCTTCTCTAGAAAGCGAAGACCTCAAAACGTGAAGATCCAACGTTCGTATTTGGTTCCACTCTCTATAAGGTCTCCGCGCTTTGAGGTCTTCTCTCAGTTTTTTGAAACTAGGGATCAGTCTTATCTTCTCCCCAAAATAAGATCTTGAACAACAGCAGCAACTTTGCTACAATTTGCTGCAACAACTAAGTTGCTCGACCAACAAGTTGTTGCTGCTTCGAGCAACAACTTTGTTGTTGTTGGGGACATTAATTTGTATTGCATCGGTAGGCAATTTTACAAAGAATGGACCTTTATTACGTATAAAAGTGAGGGAGTTTTACCTTTTGATGTGATATTAATTTTGGAATCGTGATCGCCATGAAATCAAGGTAACTGTACGTACATTATTCCCTTTAGAAGTTTCTTCCATTTTGTATAGTTCCCAGACAAAATAGTCTTTTTATTATATTAGACTCTGAAATTTAGAGCTATCAAAGATCAAAAGTATTGACTAGTTGGCTTTAGGAAATTCAGAAACTATAAATTTAAGTATGTTTTGTGTTATGGAAAGATGGATTATAAAACATGCCATATCATGTAAGCTCATGACAAAGCACCCAAATGCTAATATAATTTGTACATTAAACCAAAACAAAAGATCATCACTGCTGCATATGGTATTCTACTCTAGTACTCCCAAGTCACAGAGAAAATCTTGAACTAATTCCAAAATCCAAGAGCTCCTTTTCTAGCTTCTGTCATTGGTTGGATCACTAAATGAACGAAACAATGGTGCTTTTGCACCTAAATAATAACATCAAACGAATCAGATATAGAATTTGAAGTTTCTTCTTGATGTCCATGACCTTTTCAATTCGTCGTAAGTAAAATGACACAAAAAGTTTTTGTTTCGTGTAGATGACTTATATTTGTTGAAAAATTGAAAAAAAAAAACAACTTACCAAACTTCCGAAAGGTTGAAGAAAAAAGCGCTGAAAATGAGTTATACATCAACCTTTCGTTATTGTCAAATAAATTGGTTTAAAAAGGTAGCTTTCAACAACAATTTAGACACGTTGAAGGTTATTTAAAACTAGTAAAAAAATGGCATAGTTAATACCTTTAACATACAGATTAACCCACACATATTTAAGAACGCGGGCATGTACCAAAGAAATACACATATGATACAAGGCAAACACCCCTACATTGCACCACATGCACATACAAAGAGGTAGACCTGTCAAAATATGACCCAACCCATTAACCCAACCCATTTACCCTACTTTTAAGTGGGTTGGGTCAACCCATTTATGAATTTTATTAAATGAGTTATGGGTTGGGTTGAACCATTTTTAAAAGGGTTATAAGTGGGTAACCCATTTACCCATTTACTAAAAACATTAAATTTTAATATAAATTTGAAAAATAAGAATTTTAAACATACAATGTAGTTTTCATGAAAATTGACAGTTGTACTTAAAAAATAACAGACCACTACATTTTCATATTTGAACTTCACCGACTGTAGAAGCCGCTATTTTTTCTGTTCAGACTGCAATTAAAATTTCTAATTCCAAGTTATAAATCCGAAATTTCCAAAAATTTCAAAACTTAAATTTCAAATTCGATATTTCCAAAAATTTGAAAATTTAAATATCAAAATTTCAAATTTCAAAATTCGAAATTTCCAAAAATTTCAAAATTAAAAATTTAAAAGTCCGAAATTTCCAAAAATTTCAAAATCCAAAATTTTCAAAAATTTCAAAATTTAAATTTTAGAATTTTCAATTTTTAAATTCAAAATTGAAAATTTAAAATTTCGAATTTTAAAATTCAAAATTTCAAAATTTCAAAATTCAAAATCAAAAATTTGAAAATTTAAATATCAAAATTTCAAATTTCAAAATTGGAAATTTCCAAAAATTTCAAAATCCGAAATTTCCAAAAAATTCAAAATTTAAATTTCAAAATTAAAAATTTAAAAATTTCGAATTTAAAAATTCGAAATATCCAAAAATTTCAAAATTTAAAATTTAAAATTTTCAATTTTTAAATTCAAAATTTAAAATTTCGAATTTTAAAATTCAAATTTTCAAAATTTCAAAATTCAAAATAAAAAAATTGAAAATTTAAATATCAAAATTTCAAAATCCGAAATTTCCAAAAATTTTAAAAATCCAAAATTTCCAAAAATTTCAAATTTCAAAATTTTCGAATTTCAAAATTCGAAATTTCCAAAAATTTCAAAATTTCAAATTTAAAATTTTCAAAATTTCAAATTTAAAATTTTCAAAATTCGAAATTTCCAAATTTAAATTTCGAAATTTCGAACTTCGAATTTCAAAATTTAAATTTTCAATTTTTAAATTCAAAATTTAAAATTTCGAATTTTAAAATTCAAATTTTCAAAATTCGAAATTTCAAAATTTCATAATTAAAAATCAAAAATCTGAAAATTTAAATATCAAAATTTCAAATTTCAAAATTCGAAATTTCCATAAATTTCAAAATCCGAAATTTCCAAAAATTTCAAAATCCATAATTTCCAAAAATTTCAAAATTTAAATTTCAAATTTAAAATTTTCGAATTTCAAAATTCGAAATTTCCAGTAATTTAAAACTTAAAATTTTCAAAATTCGAAATTTCCAAATTTAAATTTCGAAATTTCGAACTTTGAATTTCAAAATTTAAATTTTAAAATTTTCAATTTTTAAATTCAAAATTGAAAATTTAAAATTTCGAATTTGAAAATTCAAATTTTCAAAATTCGAAATTTTCAAAATTCAAAATTTCAAATTTTAACAAATTTCAAAATTTCGAATTTTGAAATTTGAAAATTGGAATTTGAATTTTTAAAGTTCAAAATTTTGAAATATCAAATTTTAAAATTCAGAATTCGAAAATTTGAAATCTGAAATTTTGAAATTTGAATTTTGATATTTGAATGTTGTACTGTGAAATTTTTAAATTTTGAATTTTCGACATTTCAAAATTTGAAAATTTTAAATTTGAATTTTGAAATGTGAAATTTTGAAATTTGAAAATACATTTTTTTAGAATTTTTTCATATAAAAAATCGACTTATGTGAGTCGAAAAACAAAAAAAAAATTGCTTTTGCAATAAGTTGAAAAATGACTTTTAAAAGTCGGTAGATTTTGTTTATCAGGAAATTATTGTAAAGGACAAAATTTCACAGCTTTTTAGCCTCAAGGACAGACCTTCAATATTTTATCCTGAAGGACAACTTTCTGTAGGTATCAGTTTTTAGTTATTGATAGCAGTTTTTAGGTATCAGTTTGTAGTTATCGGTAGCAGTTTTTAGGTATCAATTTTTAGCTTGGTATCAGTTTTGTTGTCCTTATGAATAATTTTGGAAAATGTTTGTCCTTGTGAATAAATTTTAAAAGAATGTTTGTCCTTGTGGCAAAAATATTGAGATCGTGTCCTTGAGGCAAAAAATATAAAAAATTCTGTCCTTTAAATTAATTCCCCCTTTGTTTATCCATATTGACTTTTTAATTTTTTCATTTTATAAGCAAAAAACAACTTATTTATTGTAATCCAAACGGCTCCTAAATATTTAAATGGGTTAAATGGGTAACCCGCTTATTAAACGGGTTGGGTCATATATGGTTAGGGCCATAAGTGAGTAAAAAAGAATGGGTCATAAATGGGTTGGGTCAAACTCAACCCAACCCATTTTGACCCAACTCAACCCATTTGACAGGCCTACAAAGAGGTACACGGTCTGTTTCCCTCACGCTCGCGGCTAGCCTAACCGAAAAGCTATGATAACACAAAAAAACTCAATGAACAGATGCTGACTGGTCTATCAGTGGCAATCACACAAAAACTTGCAAATCACACCAAAAAAAACTACAACCAAATGCAATCAATAAAAATAACCTAAAAAAACGAAATTAAAATCAACAGATTAAAAAGCAATGAAAAAAATCAAACTTTTTGAGCAATAGCATGAGGGAGTACAAGAGGCAAGCACGAGTGATCTAGAAGCGATAGTTGCGGCCTACGATCGGCGACAATGATGACTTATGGTTTTTTTGGATTTGCGACTAAATTATTAGAAGGAGGGGAAACAAATTTATTTTTTGGCGTTTGGACGATGATTTAGGGTTTTTCACGAAAGGAGTGATTTACCTTTTTTTTAACGTTTAGGCGGGCGAAGAAATGAAAGGAGGGAGATTGAAAGTCCCTGTCTGATGAAATAAAATATTTGTTACAATTGTTGAAATAGTTGTTATAAATAAATATTACAACTGCTGTATACATATAGTTGTTAAAAGGGTCTTTACTACAAATGCTAAAATAGAACAGTTGTTACCAAGTACATATTACAACTGCTGAAACAAAATAGTTGTTAAAAAATACATATTACAACTATCAATTTTTTCTAGTTGTAAATGAAAGGTTGTAATATGGTTATTTTGTTGTAGTGATTGTCTTCTTTCTGAATTAGATTTAAGAGTTCTAGTCCAAAGGGAAAAGGAAATAGATTTATATAGGTGTACATTTTTATGTTTTTATTCTTTTCCAGTCTCAAAATTCTAAATCGAATATATATACAATTGAATTGTTTTATATTTCAAATAGAGGAAATCTGAAGGAGCGGCTAGGAAAATAGTATAAACTGAATCCAAAGGGAAGCTAGATACTTTATGCAAGTGGAATTTTTTTTCTTCACATTTAGTATTTTATTATAGAAGTTTGGATTTGTTTTATACCTTAAGGAATTTTGTTCACGAAAACCCTAAAATTAAAATCCAAAAATCCCCCCAAATTAAATATCAAATTTTACATTTATTGTAATCTCGATTGTTTTATATTAAAATAGTATACTTTTTTTGTTATTGCAATTTGAATATTTATATTCTACTCCTCTTCCATCTTTTCTATATTGTTGTGCTAAAGGGTAAGAAGAAAATAAGTTAGGGAATGGTCATATCCATAGTTTAAATATGAATCTGATTATCTTTGTATATGTAAAAGTTGAAAATAACATAAAGGGTTTAAATTTTAAGTTTTATTCTTTGAAATAGAGGTGTTGATTCTCCTTTATTAATATAAAATAAATTTGGTATTTGATATTATTTTATTAATGCAAGTCTATAGTTTGGCTGTGGACATTAGCTAATTTGTGAGTAATTGTATGTAGGTAGATTTGTATGAATTGGGAGTTTTGACATTTAAAATGATTAGTATGGGATGCAGAAATCTTTGCATGCTTAGGAATATTTAGTAAGCTTAAATTACGTACGTATAAATATATTAGCATACAAATATATTACTAGCATATAGATAATAACATAATAATCGTATCTTATATAATAAATATATTAGTAGTTAGCATTAAACATCATAGGAAGGAAGTATAGATAATTATGGAAATTAATCCATAATTGAACGTGGAATAAGGAGTTTTCATTATATGACCTTAATGCGAAATGTGATAAGGTATATATATGATAGTATTTAGGAGAGTAGAATTATGACTAAGTTACAGGGATGAATGGTCAGACAAAAGCACAAAGATGTTTGCCCAGCTAATCAACAGTGTGATTTTGAGAGTGATGTGAGACATCGCCTATAATAAGTATCCATGGTGGACACAAGGTTAGTTCTAATTCTATAGGGCAAGTCTGCCTAGTTAATCTGGCTACTAGAACCTATAAATGGTCGGACTAATGTGAGACGTCACAGTTTGGGAATCGGGTCTTCGTATTTAGGACCTACTTTGGGTTGGGGTATTAAGTGGCTGTTGTTGGGCACCCTTCCTTTCCACTTAAGAAGTATTAAATGGTCAAGATCGTTCAGGCGTGGTGGTGAGGAATCTCAAGATGGGTCTGCTTCTAGATTGAGGTATAAAGTGGCAATTGTAGGATTCGCCTCTTCCCATGAAGAAGTATTAAGTGGTCTTGTAACAACCCACACCTTAACGGGCTCAAATTTTAACTATGTCAAAACTCAAGTCCATTAGGGCATGGATTATCGGTTTTGGTAACCTGTAACAAACATAAGTATATCAGAAAGCGATCGGTATAAACTCGCAGCGGAATAGAAAAATATAATAGTACATAAATACTAATTGAGGCTACTACCTTGGAATCAGTAGTATTCTTTGGATATCTAATTGGCTTATCAACGCCGAGCATGAATAAGAAGACATCCCTATCCACCTTTCCTGTCTTGCTTTAGTAACCGTTGCCTCTAATCTATCCTGTGGGTTCTAATGTGGAGGCATTCAGAACTACATTATGGTGACTTGAAAATTTCATACTTTATCCATAACACTAATTTTTGCCAATTGATTCCTATTTAAGTATTATGTCCATTATTTACGGCTACTCCATTCAATCTTACATGCACGTACGATATGCCTAACCTCCTTCGATGTATATATATGTTATCCCGCTTTTTGGCAAATCCATGATATTATCGATTCGACCAAGAAAGAATGGTCGACAGCTTGAAGAGTTAGTTACGTATAGTACTATAGACGATGGTCGGACAGATTCGAACCAGGACTAGATCGAAGTGTAACTAGCATGAAGTCACTAGCCTGGCCCCGTGAAGTTACATCTCAAGTATGGAGTTAATAGAAGTTCATATGCCCAAGCCGTAGATGAAGTAATGTTTTGTTTGATCGACGAGAGAATGATCAAGAAAACAGTTCAAGTTATCAAAGAACATTAAGTATCTTGAGATCCATGAAGCCAATCTATATGAGACTTTTAGAGCATCAACAGAGTGGCAAGGGGAGCACACCATAACGATCGCACATCCTAAATTGGAAGTGGGAGGAAGGCCGATCGATGTGCACTAATCATTATTGGACGATTCAACATAATATTCGGTGTGCTTCAGTTTGTGTTCTATCTCCGACCAAGAATGACCCATAACTTGCAATCTACAACACAGAATGGTCTAATATTTTAGGAGCAACATCGAGAGGCCTTTGGGACCCTCCAAAAATGATCTTAAGTTGATTAGAGCAAAAAAATGATTGGAAATGATTTAGCCGATCGTTCCATATCATCGTGATATCATCGTCGATCAATATGATGCGCTCTACTGGACCTAGAAAGCCATCTTGCAAAGTTTCAAACCAATCCTTGCACGTCTTCTCCTATAAATACAACAGGCACAACTTTAAAAAAGGAGACTTATTTCGACAGCGAAGGCTATGCCATTTTCATTCTTGAATCTTGTATTAATGGATCGTAGCCAATCCAAACATCTTTGTAATTGTAGTCAAATGGAAGATTAATAAAACTATGAAGTGGATGTAGGACTAGATTGCTGGCCACTATAAAATCTGTGCGCTCATTTACTCTTTCTGCTTTATTTTGATTTATTTCATTGTTTAATCTCCATAAGATTCTATGGATGTTGATGCCAATTTTTGGCTTTAAAATTTTGGTGCTTTCATTGAGAAATGAATTCTCAGCTCGATTGGATCTCATCTTCCAATGGTGAATTTTCATGTTCGCAAGATAGATCCAGCTTTTGATTGATAAGTTTCTTGCTCTACTCAGATTTGAATAAGATCTAGATGGAGACTATTCCCATGGCCAGAAAAGGCCAAGTCTACTTCCCTGGTTGAAGAAGGAAAACATGAAATCTGTGTTCAATTAGCTGTGTGTTTCACGAAAGTGCATACATGTTCAAAATTTAAAGGATGTATGAATGATCGCCAATCAACTACGAACCATAAACACAAAGAACGATCCTTCACCATGAATTCATTCTCTCCATCACTGTACATGATCGTTCTTTATAATGGGCTACGTTGATCGTTCCATGAACATCAGTGTGGCTACTCACATTCCTGTATGATCCTTTATCTCTGATCATTCATATACGATCGTTCTTCGTACGATCGTTCGTGCTCCATATTTGGAATTGATTGTTTTGATTCGTATATGACCGACCGTACCATATTAACACTTCTGTTTATTGAAGACAATCCATCGTCCTTATATGACCGTTTTAATACGATCGTTCCAACTAGTCCCCTAACCAATTGATTGGATACAATCGTTTCTTATATGATCATTCCAGATTAGCTTCCTAATCGTTCATTCCATTTCCATCCTTATAACCAAATTCAAATGCCAACGGACCACTACTGACCACATACAAGTCAAAGAAACAAAACTACATCAGTGAAAGAGACCAGCTCAACATCAATGTAAAATATTCAATGAGCTGGCCATAAAATCAAAATGTTCATCCCAGACTGGTCGGAGTAGGCCTGTCAAATGGGTTGAGTTGGGTCAAAATGGGTTGGGTCGAGTTTGACCCAACCCATTTATGACCCATTCTTTTTTACCCACTTATGACCCTAGCCATATATGACCCAACCCGTTTAATAAGCGGGTTACCCATTTAACCCATTTAAAAATTTATGGGCCGTTTGGATTACAATAAATAAGTTGTTTTTTGCTTATAAAATGAAAAAATTAAAAAGTCGATATGGATAAACAAAAGGGGTTTTTAGGCTAAAGTAAAAAGTTAGAAAAAAATTTAGTTTCAGGGACAAGAAGTTTGTTTTTTAGGCTGAAGGACATTTTTTAGTGTAAATCACAGAATGATAGTTGTAACTATCATTTTCAGTTTACACTAAAAAGTGTCCTTCAGGCTAACAAGCAAATTTGTTGTCCCTTAGACTAAATTTTTTTGTAACTTCTTCCTTGTACCTATTTACCTGTAAACAAAATCTACCGACTTTTAAAAGTCATTTTTCAACTTATTGCAAAAGCAATTTTTTTTTTCTTTTCGACTCACATAAGTCGATTTTTTATATGAAAAAATTCTAAAAAAATGCATTTTCAAATTTCAAAATTTCACATTTCAAAATTCAAATTTAAAATTTTCAAATTTCGAAAATTCAAATTTCAAATATCAAATTTTCAAAATTCAAATTTCAAAGTTCAAAGTTTCGAATTTTGAATTTTAAAATTTGAAATTTCAAAATTTTGAACTTTAAAAATTCAAATTTCAAATTTAAATTTTCAAATTAAAATTTCAAATTTCAAAATTCGAATTTTGAAATTTGTTAAAATTTGAAATTTTGAATTTTGAAATTTCGAATTTTGAAAATTTGAATTTTAAAATTCGAAATTTTCAATTTTCAATTTTGAATTTAAAAATTGAAAATTTTAAAATTTAAATTTTGAAATTCGAAATTTGAAATTTCAAAATTTAAATTTGGAAATTTCGAATTTTGAAATTTTTAAAATTTTAATTTTGAAATTTTTGGAAATTTCGAATTTTTAAATTCGAAATTTTTAAATTTGAAATTTAAATTTCGAATTTTTTGGAAATTTTGGATTTTGAAATTTTTAATTTTGAAATTTTAGGAAATTTCGAATTTTGATATTTAAATTTTGAAATTTTTGGAAATATCGAATTTGAAATTTGAAATATGAAAATTTGAAATTTGAAATTTAAATTTTGAAATTTTTGGAAATTTCGAATTTATAGTTTGGAATTAGAAATTTTAATTGCAGTCTGAACAGAAAAAATAGCGGCTTCTACAGTGGGTGAAGTTCAAATATGAAGATGCAGTGGCCTGTTATTTTTTAAGTACAACTGTCAATTTTCATGAAAACTACATTGTATGTTTAAAATTCTTATTTTTCAAATTTATATTAATATTTAATGTTTTTAATAAATGGGTAAATGGGTTACCTACTTATAACCCTTTTAAAAATAGGTCAACCCAACCCATAACCCATTTAATAAAATTCATAAATGGGTTGACCCAACCCACTTAAAAGTAGGGTAAATGGGTTGGGTTAATGGGTTGGGTCATATTTTGACAGGTCTATATACACTCTTTTTTTTGTGAAAGTTTGTAAATGTATAAATGGTAATTTGTAAAACTGAAAGAAATTGTAAATGTAATGCAAAAGAAATTGAAATGAATTTTTTTTTCAAATGATGTAGTGTGTGTTATTTTTTTCTAAATATAAATTCAAATGCAAAACAACTATACAAATAATAAGCACACAATCAAATCAAAACGCAAACAAACAACATAACACAACATTTTCTTAATTGCACACAACACACAAAACAAACAAAAACACATGATAAAATCACACAAAAATAATCCGATGAATAGAAACTTAAAGCAAATTCCTGGCAACGGCGCCAAAAACTTGTTTAACAGCAAATTTTCAATCGAGTTAGAAAACCGCCGATAAATTTTGAATTAAATTTATATCGCAAGCGTACGGCATACTATCGTAGTACATGGGGAGTACGGGTCGATCTCTGGGGAATTGTTGATTTTAAATTTATATTCAATCAAACTAACAAAAGATTTAGAGAGTGATTAGCTAAAAAAATAATAAAAAATACAAACTAGCAAAAGAAAATAAATAAAAATACGAAACTGTAGAGGCAATTTAGAGATAAATGAACTCTCTAGTTCACATAGTTCAACACATACGAAATTATGATCTTTTTTTTGTCATTAGTGAATTTAAATGATGTGTTTATCATAAGTATGGCTCATTTGTGCTATTAATTAGCTCAACATAAGCCATCAAAGTATAACACAATCTTTAAACCACTTTAAATTCTCATGAAAATGACAACAAGTTGAAAATGAAAATCTATTTTAAGCACAGTCTATTAACCATTGTTTAGAAATATATGCAATTAAATTTTGATTTAAATATTCACTTCTTTGCCATAATTATATATATATGAAAAGGCAATTTGTGATTCATATGACTAAGCATAGTCTATTTGTTTTGTACAACATAAGCTGTCGAACTCAATAATAAACATAAAATTACATAAATATAATTTTCCATGAAGCACAAAAAGAGAGCATAACATTAAAATGCTGCATTTACATGATTCAAGAGAACTTCATTACCCCTAATTTGAAGGGGTTTAGCTTCTAATTTGTGTTATCATATCAAAACTTGTAGTATGCAACATGAAATACTAAAAAAGAAGGAAAACGAACGCTAATGGAAAAGAAAACTACTCTACGTGCATGAAAAATAAATCTACACTACTAACATGAAAGTAAATAAACAAAAGAAAGGCCTTAAAAGAAAGAGAGCACTAATTAAAGTCGCATAAAAAAATGGAAGTTACATGAAAAAAATGACTAAGTATCCATGGAAAAGAGAAAGAGAGCTTTTATTTATTTTCTAAGCTAAAACTAACTAAGAGGAAGAGGAGGGTTACATGAAGATATGGGGTATTTATACAAGTTAGAAACCCTAATTCCTTTTTTAGGGAATGCCCAAAATACCCTTGAGGTAGTGTGGCCATCATGTAATCATTAGCATGTCTTAATCCCCCCCTTAAATGTACATGAAGCTTTAATGGCCTTTTAATATGTGCACTAGCTCCTAATTGAAAATGAAAGTAAGTAGGTGGGGTCCTCTATGTTCATCACTTTGAATTATTTCCATCTTCATTCTTTTGTATCTTCTTTGTGCATGCATATTCCTTCATGAAACCACTTGTAATTGAGTCTAAATTCCTACAAAATAATATAGAAATTACCAATTAAATTTTCTCAATTTAATATATGCACAAAAATGACTATTTTGCCCTTGGATGAAGATGAATATATGACAATTTAAAATAATTTGAATTTTGGTTTAAACAAGTTAAAATACCTAATAAGATCATTTATTTAATTTAAAAATATTTAAATACGATGGTAAAAATATGCACATTACGTGCACATTACATACCTTCATTAGCTTCACTATGTTTCTCCTAAGCAGTTTCATATCGTACCAAACAATTAAAATAGCCTAAGAGATATAGAACTTCTGATTCTACCTTGACATCTTCTAGCTGATTTAGTGCGATCATCATACTTGAGTTGTGCATAAACTTTCGTAGATAAGAAAGATAAAAAATGTTGTTCACGCCTTCCATCTTTTGAGGTAAGTTGACCCTCTATGCTAGATTCCCGATTCTCACGATTACCGAAAAGAGCCTACGAATCTTGGTGCTTACTTCCCCTTTCTACCGATCAAACTACATTATTTAGAAGAGAAACCTTCACAAACACCATATCTTCGATAGAAAATTCTAAATATCTTTGCCTCTTACCTGCATAGCTTTTCTATCATTCTTGAGAAGCTTTTATTCATTGTCGAATGACCTCAATCTTCTCCTAAGTCTCTCTAAGCATATCTGGTCTAAGTGTCAGTTCCTCACCTGCTTTCCACCAACATGAAGGAGCGTTACACGGTCGACCTTATAATACTTCATACAGATCCATACCAATACTCGATTGACAAAATTTGTTGTATGCAAACTCCACCAAAGTCTATAATGCATGCTCGCAAGAGATCTTCCAATATACGATTTACTCCTTCGGTGTACCTATCCATTTATGGGTGATTAGCTGTACTATGATGTAGCTCCATCCCTAACTCCTTTTGTAAGCTCTTTCAAAAGATACTAGTGAACAACAGGTCTCGGCCGCTCACAATGCTCTTCGACACACCATGAAATAATACTATTCACTTTACATACAACTCTACCAGTTTGGATGTCGTTCTACTTGACTTGATAGGTATAAACTCGCACTCTTGGTCAACCGATTTACTATGACCCAAATGCCGTCATACCTTGCTCGGATCCTCGACGGTCCATCAATAAAATCCATCGATACCTGCTTCCATTTGCATTAAGGAATCTTTAATAGCTGCAACTATCCACTAGGTTTCTTCTGCTCTGCCTTTACCAATTGTCAGTTCATACACATGGAGATAAATCCCCCAACATTCCTCCTCATGCCTTTCCAATAGTAAGCTCACTTCATATCTCAGTACATCTTGTTACCACCAGGATGAATAGTCAATCTAGAATGATGACACTCTCTTATCACTTCATCCCCAATCCATCAACATCGAGAACAAATAATCTTCCATCCTTTCGAAGCCAACCTTCTCGATCAATTGTATTGCTTCATATTTTCAGACTCTCACCTTCTTCTATCATTGCTATGATCTTTTCCAACCTAGCATCTTGCTTCTAACTAGCATTGGTTCTCTCAATTAGAGCAGGACTGATCGATAAGCTTTCCATCATTTCAGGTTCTAGCTTGCAATGAGATCCAAAACTAAATCCACCAATATACTCTATCTGCTTCCATTCCAAGAATATTACTCCTAACCCACATGTCTTTTACTCAATGCATCGGCGACTGCATTCCCATTTTCCGGAGTGTAGGAAATACTGAAATCATAAAGGCCAAGAACTCCAACCACCATTGTTGTCGAAGGTTGAGATCCTTCTAAGAGAAAAGGTACTTCAAGGATTTGGGGTCCGTAAACATCTCAAACCTTTCTTCCAAGAAATAGTGCCACTACATCTTCAATGAAAAAACAATTGTCACTAATTCCAAGTCATGAGTTGGATAATTCCTTTCGTGTGATTTCAGCTGTCGATTAGCATAGGCAACAACTTTCCCTTTCTACATTAACACCGCACCTAATCCAGTACCACAAGCATCGATGTATACTGCCAACTCTTCATTTCCACTTGGAATGGTTGATACTAGTGCACTCATCAACCTCTCTTTTAGACTCACAAATGCGAGCTCACACTTTCCAACCCATACAAAGGTCCGATTCTTCTTCGTCAAATTGGTCAATGGTGTCCTACCTTCGAGAAGTCCTTTATGAATCGTCTATAATGTCTCACCAATCCTAGGAAACTCCTCACGTCCATAGCATTCTTGGATTGATTCCAATCTTGGATCGCTGCCACCTTCGTCAGATCCAAAGCTATATCCTATTCTGAAATGACGTGACCTAAGAATCTCACTCCTTCTTTTCAGAAGTGGCACTTATAGAACTTCACACTCAACTTGTGCTTCCTCAATATTTCTAGAACAACCCTCAAGTGCATCTTATGCTCCTCTTTAGTTCTGGAATAGATAGAACATCATTTATGAACATAAGCATGAACTTATTCAAGTGGTCATTGAAAACCTGATTCATGAGATCCGCAAAGTATGCCGGAGCGTTGGTCAATCCAAATGGCATCAATAATCACTCAAAGAAACTCAATGGCGTAAGAAGCACAATAATAGGCACACTCTCCTTCACTACTCTCAACTGCTAAAATCCTATCAACAAATCCAATTGGGAGAACACCTTCATACCTGCACCTGATTAAAGACGTCATCAATGCATGGGAGTGGATACTTATTCTTCTTTGTCACTTTATTCAGCTCACGATAATCCATGCACAGCCTCAAAGAGCCATCTGCTTTCATTGTGAATACTACAGATGCACCCTACTCAGATATGCTTCTTTGAATGAAACCTTTTCTCACTAGGTCATTCAATTCCTTTCGTTGAAATCAAGCGATCTTTGTAAGGCAACAATCCAGTCACTTCCTTGAAAACATCCCGATACTCCTTAGCGATAGGCACAAATGACAACCCCTCGTGTGTAACATCAAGCGAATATAGAAAGCTAACCATCATCCCATCCTTTGGTACGTAGCCAATCACTATCATTCACCTATCCACATCTCCGATTGTCACTAACAGCTTCGCACAATCCACTATGGCTATATATTTCTTATGCCAGTCTATACCCAAGATAATCCCGAACCCAACAATGTTCAAAACAAAACAATCACAAACCAAAGAATATCTATGACTCGATAAAACTAGGCCTCGACAATCCATGCAAAGACTAGTAGAGCCTCTAATAAGGTTCGTCATAATTAGGGGTCGGTCTACTATCTCGGTTTGCAATCCCAATCTACCTACTAGGTCACTATAGATGAGTGAATGAGAAGCATCGATATCAAACAAAACTCAAACAGGAACGTCACCAGTAGAAAGCATTTTGTAAATAAGGACTCCCTTCCCCTACCCCTTTGCCGAGGGAGCACTCGATGAAGTCGGGACGACTTCCAAAGCATACGCTTTCACTATTTTCATATCCTTCACAGTTTCTAAACAATTCCTCTTCAAATGTCCATGCTTGTCACAGTTATTACATTTCTTCTTCTCACTCACCTTGCAATCTTTAATCAAATGACCCATTTTATTGCTTCCAAAGCAAGTATGTTCCCATTTACCCTTCTTCTTCCCATCCTTACCCTAAGGCTGCTTCCACTTCCCTTTCCACTTCATCTTGCCTTCACCACCTCGTTATGGCTTTGACTCTTCTTCCTCAGTAGAAAGAACAATAGTAGTTTTAGCCTTAGGGTACATGCTTTCATGGTATTATGCCTTCTGTACCAACTTCTTGAACGGCTTATCTGCATGACATGCTAGCTTCTTTCCAAGATAGTCATCCAATCCTATGATGAATTTCTCATTCTTTCTCAAGGGAGTATCTATGAATGACATCCCACACTTTGACAAGACGTCAAAATCCACAAAATATTCTGAGACTTACTTCTCCCCTGCTTGAGATCGGCGAATCTTTTGAATAAATCTGACTTCTAAGCCACCGGAATAAGCTCTCCTCAAACCTCATCTTAAACTGATCCCAAGAAAATTGATCTTTTAGAGTAGAAACAGTGAAAGCATTCACCAATTCATTGCTCGGCCTAAAGTCATCGCGAAGCCAACTTCCTCTTCATAGCATCTTCCATCTCTATATCACCAAAGCTACGCTCACAAATATCCAACCAATCTTTCACTTCTATGGCTAACTCTGTCCTATAGAATGGCTTCGCTCCAAGAATAGAATAATCTTAATTCAGCTTGGCAAAATCTGCCCTAGGTGCTTGTACAGGAGTACCTCCGCTTATCACCACTCCAAGAGCATTCCTCATTATATAAGCCATCATAGAATAGTTCCTGATCTCACTCCTTCCTCTACTCCTAAAGAAGAATTCCTCCCAACTTTATTTGTATGCCAGCTTATTCTTATTTGTAACAAGAATGATCTGTATCTCATAAAGAAAACTATGTCCATAGTGGTCATGTGCATGCGACTTATATTATATAGTATAATACTATATTGTTTTGGAAACCAAACTTATAACAAGTACACACTCTCTTGTATGTGTACAAACACATACACACACTCAAGATCCACTCTAAGGCGATAATGCCTTCCTTATCTCTATCGAATCATGGTTTCAACTCCAATTAATCATGTAACCAAAGCTCTTATACCAAATGTGACGACCACCCTATACTACCGGCACTAATGGCATATAAATAGTGTGATATCCGTCCTTTGCCGATACAGGACAATTATGAAGATTGAAATAAACTTATATAGCATATAACCTGTCATATCTCACAACGCATGGATAAGATATAATATCGCAGATATAATAACAGAGATGGTAATAACTATGTGAACAAATAATCATTAGAGCAGTAGATCCAAAAAGTTGTACATCAAATGTAGTAGAGTTTATACAACAAAAGTAAACTAAAATAAACCGTCTCAACAAATAGTAATAAGAAAGCACTATCACTGGGTCCATAGCATTGCTTTGTAGAATAAGCATAGACTTCATATATGTATATAATATGAGATAGCTCCATACATCTCGTCCTTCGAACAACTACTGCATCACCTAGACCAGTTATCTATTCTACTCATTTAAAAATACCCAAGATAATAAGAAACAAAGTATAAAACCTTGAGTTAGACAAAGTATTGTGTGTACGGTAAATAAGTCTCAAAATACTGTACACGTAAATATGGTAAGGAACAAGAGTACACGAACCATACCTGACCAGTCCCTGCAACTAAAAGGTTAGCATATAACACTATAATATGCAACTCTACAACATCATAAAGATATACCATAAATCAAATAAAGGATATCAGTCTTCCAGGTATTCCTATCTTTAATACCTACTTTCCCTAATATCGTTAAGCGATAGCCTGCTAAAGAAAGCAACCAAGGCAACCATAGGGTCCATCAAACAATCATAACTATCACTCCATATGCTCTGAATATATGATAACTCATATGACTCCCAAACCAGAGACTACTGGAAATTCTGATTTTCTATTGTACCCTTATATTTCGTAGCCCAAAGCTGGATAAGTGTCTAATAGCCTAAAGTTGGACAATTGACCCAAAGCTACAAGTCCAAGGTATACGTGTCCTTCATTGATCCATGGGCATCTCCACTTACAATATCTCTGCTTCGAGTACAATAGAAAACTATCCGAATCGCCAATGATTCCTTAGCACATACAGCTAAGCCCACCTTTGCTCCATTTAGATACGAAGCCCTTCTTGCTAAATCCAGTTTCATTTATTCATGAGGAACCCTTTGACATTTCCTAATCATATGGCCCACTCCTTTATGAGCTATCATCTTTGGAACCTACTCCCAACACATGCCAACAAATGAAGACCATAGCTATTCATCATGCTGTTATATCATCATCTAACCTGATACAAATGAGCCAATATGTCCATCACAATCTAGAAAACCTCTACATCAGTCCTTAGAAGTTCCACCTTTCACACTTCCACCTTGATAACTCGGTAACGAATAGGCATAACTCGGTGCCGAGTTATATACTTAGCCAACCTGATGCTAAGTTTTCTTTCATGCCTCTAGTTCCCTTCTTCAAGTGCTTTAGACACTAACTCATCCCTCTTTGATAACTAGGCTCCAATATAAACCCCATCTTTTAGTTCTAGAGATAACTCGATATTAATCCAATAATTAGCCAAATTTTCCAACATCTTGTTATAGAACATCTCAACTAGCCATGCTCTACCTAGCCATGTAATCCACTGAGTCACTGCCCCTACATCATAATGCGTTGTCGAGTTATAAGCATAACTCGATGCCAAGTTATGACTTTAACTATTATGCACTTGCGAGTTATCATGTGGCCAATTACCATTCTCCTGAGCTATCTGCCAAGTTTCATTCAATTCTGACCAACATTGCCTCCGATTTACCCAATTCTCCGACCTACCTTTCTACATAATCAAATTACTAGTAAACAATATCAAAATCATATCATCCAAACATAGTATAACATGTAATTTCATCCAACAAAACTTGCAATCTATCAAAATAAAATGAACAAGGTAATTTCTAGAATAGATCTACATACTTTCCAACGGTTATAACCATTGGGAATTTAAATGTTGGAAATACCGAATTCCCAATGGTTTTAACCATTCGAAATTACGGTTATAATTTCATATTCCCAACAGTTATAACCATTTGGAATTTTTATGCACATTACAAAACAGACACTATATCGTTATACAGAACAGACGTGTATAGAAAAAAATCATATGAAGCTATAGTCAAAAGTCAAATGAACCGTTGCTTTAGATAATAGCAAACATTTATAGATAAAACAGGAACAAATATCATTATGCAAAATGGATTCAAAATAATATGCAAAGTAAAAGTCTTGTATTGCAGTTTCAAAACATTTATAGGTATATTGTAGTTTCAAAACATTAATAGATATATTGTAGTTACAAAACACAAAGAACGTTCCTCCAATGCAACGAAGTTTGAGCTACACATAACTACCCTTGAAACCACAACTTCAACAGACTACAAATGAGAATCCATGGGAGAATGATCAAACTGACAAGAGCTACTGGAATTAAAAAACAGACTGCTAAAACCACATATGCATGATCCTTCCATGGATGCTCATGGAAATGCACTTGGAATTGAAAAAAAAAACAGACCGTTATCAGGTTAATAGATGTGACTATATTTATAGATCTGTAATAATAAAACATACAATGGACTAGTCATAAGAAAATAATTTAGAATGCATATGATTGCATAGTATCTATTAGGAAATTATTTACACGTTCAGGTTATCAAAAATAAATATTCTTATATCAGAATTATTCTTATAGAATTTAATTCCTACTATTGTCAAAAATTAAATATTATTGGATCGTGTTTCCTGATTCTTAGTTCAGTACTGCATTATCAAGTAGTCCATATGTATTATTTGGAGAGCAAACTACTTTATGATATAGGCCAGCTTCTAATTTTTGGGCATCACCTATCTATTGGAACAGCAATGATCGAAGAAAATATGTCTTAGTTGGATATGACTACATAAACGGAAATTAATAGATTCAACATCCAATATTGTAATAAAAGATACATTTACATAAGGAACTGGATCTGCTAACATAAATATTTCTAATACAAAAACAAAATGGAAGTATGTCAAAAATAATAAAACAAAAGTATATTAAAATAAATATTGGTCTGTTAAGTTTCCGCAGAACAAATTTGTCACCTTAATTAATTATAGAGTAGTAGTGTAGTATAATAGAGACAACCCTCATAGGCTGTGCATCATCAAAAGGCGAGAGAACTTGAATGGCAGTCTAGAACGACTTTAGAATTTTCATATGATATGAAAAAAAGATTCAAACTTGGAAAAACATGTGTCTTTATTATATTGTGCTATTAGTTCAACATTTGAGATACTGGAGTAATTAATAACGTGTTCTAGTTCATTCTGAGAGTTAAAGCACTATGGTGTCGACTGTCTATTAGCTAAAAATGTAGCAACATAGCCTCAAAGTTTAAAGTTGAAGGACCAAGGCTCACGAGCAATAATAATACAACAATTAACCATTAATAATCTTATATTACTCTATCCCATATTAAATCAAACAAGACATCGCGGCAACATAGAAAAACATAGTTTAATGACATAACATATCATATTTAAAAAGAACTTAAAAGATAGTATTTAGGCTAACTACTATTTTGGTTCAAGTATATCGCCACGTCAAGTCCATTTCAGTTGCTAGGGGATGAAATTAACACCTATGCCATAACTATCTCATTATTTATCACTGTCCCAATGTATATATAAATGCAAGGACTCATATGTATACACAACTTCTATAAAGGATATTTTTTTGCAAAATCTTGTACCTAACACTATTTTTTAGTTTATATTTTATTAATAAATAAAATATGACATTGTAGATGATGGACCTAACACAATTACTACAAAGGATGTTTTATTGTCTAGAAGGTATGTCTAAAGTTCATAAAAACTCCATAATGAAGATAATTCATTATGTTGTTGGGCCCACACTCCAACACCCCCTTCCTCCTCCCCACAACCAACCAAATACACCCACACCCAAACGAAAATTGCATTCATGCAACACTTACTTATAACGCGCTTTCGTAATGGTTATAAAACTTAGATAACTATAAAAAAAATTGTTTTTAGTTTGGTTAAGAAAAGGGATTATGCAAATTGTTTAACTTTTAAAGAAAAGCCACCAAGGTCAGAAATCATAATAAAAGAAAATGCAAATACCATCTTAGCTCTATCGGTAAGCAACATGGTTAAGACTCCTAGAGAAAGCTTCTCGGGAATCTTTTCTTCTTCCATGACCCCTTTTGCGTGTTCAATACAATTATTTGATCTACAACTATCTGATAATGTCTTCAAATCTTTTATTAGAACTTATAAATATAGAGTTTAGGATCAAATTTTATCAACTACAATCCAAATTCAGGGAAGACACTTTTATTCATTTGCCATGAAGATAAGCTATTACATAAAGAAATGGTTATCTTACTCCCTTTTTATTAGATAGCATACATGATTTTTTTACAGTGGCATGGAAAATAATTACAACAAAAGAATTCTAGTTTTTATGATCATATCAATGCTCTAAAAGTTTTATAAGGGAATTTCAAAAATAATAATTAATTTGCGGACATATTAGTCTAACCAATTAAAGCTGGTTATAGGAAAGAAATTAAGTTGCTTGCTCCAGTTAATGTTACAGTAATTTTCATACATATCCGCTTTAACTTGTTGCTCATTTAAAATCATTTCATGGTAAATTGACAGTCAAATCATTGTTTATGGTCATCGTTTAAAGTACGTATATATCTAAATGGGTAAATCATGAACCGATATGGAAGTTGTTGTAAAGAAAAATATATCAAGATAGTCTCAGTTTTACCTTGTTTTGGTTATCAGTCATCTTAAGTTTCTGTAAAGCATTATCCGCAAGCGAATAGGCATGACAAAATAAAGCATAAGCTTCCAGAACTGGACTAGGTACAGTTTCTAACCGAGACAGGTTCAGCTTCTAGAACTGAGCGAGGCTCAGCTTTCAGGATTGAACAAGGCCCAACTTCCAGAATTGGACCAGGCACGGTATTTAACCGAGTCAGGCTCAGTTTCCAAAATCGAGCGAGGATCGGTTTCTAGAACTGAACCGCGCTCAGTTTCCAATATTGATGTCGTGCTTAGTGTCCAAACTGAGTGTCGTACTTAGTTTCTCAATTTCCAGAACTGAGCGCGGCTCAGTTATGCACATGTTCATGTATTTCTCAAATTAAATAAATTAAATACTTGAATCACACTATTCATATATTATTACAAAATTTTACGGATATCTCAAATTGAATAAACCAATTAGTTAAATCGCATTATGCATATATTATAACAAAGGTGTGAGTTCTTGAGTAAAACTACAAAGTCGTAAATAAATGGGGTGATTTTGTGGTCATACATGAAAATAGAACATAGGTTTAGATTATTTAGAAAATAATATTTTTGTGTCATGATGATTGCATGTAACATGATAAAATGAAAAAAGGAAACAAATAACGTTTTCAGTTAATTAACAAACTTTTTCTGTCATGTAGAAAATCAACTCATGCCATTAGATTACAGTGGTAAAGATCAAATAATAACGTGTTTTCATACAAGTAATAGTCATGGCATTACTATTTTGAATGCATAAACACTTCGAGTAATTACAAAGAAAGATTACTACAATGAGAATGAAAAAGAGCAAAATTTTAACTTCATGCCCATAAGAATGCAGCATTAGATATCTAGTTGCTTTATACATAGTATGGATCTTATCAGTAGTATATTTATATACAAGAGATCATTGTGTCATCACAAGCTATTTTGGTGAGGTAAACAATAAGGAAACCGATTCAAACTTAATGTACACATCACCAGTGAGTGATGACTGAAGATTGAAATGAGAATGAAATTAGACATAACTTGATAGCCTTTGATCTTGTATGTGAAATAAGAAATAAACAATGGTATTAAAATAAATTCAATCCCAGTTTAGCTAGGTATATTGATTAGTTCAGTGTGTTTTGAAATCAAATTGGGTTACAAGCAACATTGATTAGTTTTCCAAAAGATTAGAAGCCACGGTCGATTTTTATTTTAATGCTTACAAATATTGTAGTGGAACGACCTTTGTAACTCTTTGTTGCAAGATCTGGTATTTTCAACCATTCGCATCCACATATGTCGGACTTGAATTGCTCAAAATATCAGATTGTTAATTTATATTTGGCAAAACTCAGTATATAAAGTAAATAAATAATCACAGAATCACAGGCACAGAGTAATATAATAATATGCAGCGGAAACAAAAGAATAATAGTTCATGAAGATATTATATATAACCGAGTTAAATAAGATACAACAGAAGTCTCAAATACAATAGTCAAATACAAGATCAGAATGCATCACTAGAATTAACTGAATAACTGCAAGCTGAATAGATAGATGGACCTCCAAGCGAAGCTCCAACTCCAAAGGTGAGTCTCAAAAGCTGTATCACTCAGTCTGACCCGAGCGTAAAGCAAAACACAAAACACTCGAGTCAGGATTAACATTCTTATATCAATAAATCCAACTCAAGTGAAATATCAACTAAAATGCAAGTAACTCAAAGGATGTTTGGGATAACCATCCTTTATGGATCCGTTAAACTATCTACTATGTAGTAATATAAGCTATTATAATAATGTCTAAAGTAAAGTCAACTATTAAAATAGCGTTAAGGCGTTACCCATATCCCCCTTAACACATTTTTATATATTGTCATAGTCTATACAGTACCATAAATTCCCATAAACTAGGCTTATCAAAGGGCACTCAATAGGTATGATACAAAATAAACTCATAGTGGTCTCGCTAAGGTAGATGACACGGCATAACTAGGCAATGACATGGTAGATATACTAATTACACTTCCGGGATGGTGGTAACGCATAGCAGCAACTACCGCCTACCTCGAGCCACACTCCCAAATCGAAGGTGCACCCAAATCGATAACAAGTAATAGAATGGTATCGAAGAAGTGTGTCTGATCGGAGGAGCTACCTCACTTGACCCGTCAATTGCTTCTGTTTTAGCCACCTTATACCAACTCATGGGAATCGGGTCCATGTATATACCTCGATAGGACGTCGCCACCATCCTACTTCGTTCTGGAATCTCCACCATGTACATGGTTGTTAAAATGGTTTTCGGTATCGGCATAGAGTATGACGATATCCGATCCCCGTCTCTTTAACAACCAAACGTTAATATAACATTGCGGTCATTTCAAAATAGTTTATACTTCAAAACCATAATATCATTTTCATTTCAAATATATACATTTCCAAAAATCATAGCACTTTCAAAGTTATAACACTTTCGAAATTATAAAGCTTCTAAAAGCATAACACTTTAGAAATCATAAATTAGAAATCATAAAACTTTGGAAATCAAAATCTAGAAATTATAATATTTGGAAATCATAAAACTTTGGAAATCATAATTTAGAAATCATAATACTTTGAAAACCATAACACTTTGGAAATCATAATTTAGAAATCATAATACTTTGGAAATCATTACGCATTGGAAATCATAATTTAGAAATCATAATACTTTAGAAATCATAATGCTTTTGAAATCATAATTTAGAAATCATAACATTTTGGAAATCATAACGCTTTAGAAATCATAATTTAGAAATCATAATACTTTGAAAATCATAACACTTTGGAAATCATATTTGGAAATTATAATACTTTTGAAATCATATCACTTCCCACTTAACCTGTTTAGATATTAAAACAGTGTATAAAATAAAACTGTTTATAAAATAAAATAGTTTATATAAAATAAAATAGTTTATACAAAGTAGTTAAAGGTTAAATAGTTTATAAATGAATATTTAGTATATTAAAAAAGTTTATATTAAAAAAAGTTTATATTAAAATGATTTATATTAAAATAGTTTACATGAAAATAATTTATAAAGTAAAGTATATAAATAGTTTAAATATAATTTAAAAATACTTTGTATTATAAAATATCTTCCTCAAGTTTCACAAATCGATTCCAAATCAACTCAAATTCCAAAATTCAAATTTAATCCAATCTCAAATCATCAATTTCAATTTATTTCGATTTCTCAATAAACAATTTCAAATTACATCGATTTCAAAAACAGGTTTGAACCAAAAAATAAAACATTTAAATTTCAATATATTTCAAAGCTTCAAATATTCTACAATTTCAAAACTAAATTAGACAATTTCATATACATATCAAATTCACTTTACTATTATTTATTTTGAAATATTTACTTAATCATTCAAATAACATTTAAATAAAACTTCAAATTTCAAATTTAAATAAAACTAAATATACCATTTCAATTTATATTAATTTGAAATATTCATTTTTCCCCCGTTAAGACAATTTAAATTAATTATCCAAACATATATACTTGGGAATATTTAAAATAAAAACTATCTTTAAACACTTTATTTAAAACATTAGTTGTGAAAATATTATACTAATATCTCATATAAAAATTCAAGTCCAAACTAATTTTAAAATAAAATTAGTAGATAGGATATAACTATTTAAATAACCATTTTCTAAACCAAATATGAATTAAAACTTTAAATGACCACTTCTATAATTAAAATAAATCTTTACTTTAAAGATTTTCAAAATAACCTAAGTAAAAAATTTCTCCAAAATATTCTTTCCTTAAAACCATCTTTATAACTTCAATTTCTATTTATAAACAATATTGAAAACATACTCGGCTTTCCTGGGAAAGTACGCCTTCCATTCTAAAATGATTCATTCAAATCAATTTATAAATCTTTCTGGATTTATTTTAAATTTTCGTTCCAAATCCGTAAATTTCTTTCCACACTTTTAAAAATAAAATCACTTTTAATCAAAATCAAGTTATAAAATCATATCTTTAAAATCCCAAATCTAATAAATTTCAATTCATACTTATTTGAGTATCATTCTTAAATAAATTCAATTTCAGACCAATTTCTATTTCTCTTTCCAACCTGAATTTTATGAAAACTATTACAAACTCTATATTTAAAGAATATAAATTTTATATAGATATTTAAACATATTATACATTAATTAAATCAACTTTATTAAATCAACTTTAATAAATCAAATATTATTATTAAACTTATTATATATATATATTTTAAAAATAGTAAAATTGTAAGTAAAATCTTAAATTTATAATTCTAAAACTGACTTATAATTTTTAAAATTTCAAAAATATAATTTTGAAAATTAAAATTTAAAATCTATATAAAAATAACACACACACACACATATCTTAAAATCAATATTTATTAAAAACAAAATATTCATTTCAAAACATTGGAAATCATTTCAAAATATATATATATATGTTGACCACGGTTTCTGTATATAATTTTCTATCCTATGGTCAAGTGATACGGATATTATCATTTCAGTCCACAATTTAAATATATACGGGTACATATCATTTCAACTCACAATCCCAAATTCAATTCAATGAAAATCGCTTGGTTTTATCATTTCTAAACATAACATTTTCTCCTATTCTACAGATCGTTCGGGTATGTATCATTTCAACCCATAGGGAATTCTAAAATAATAGGGAACTTGTAGAGTGATAAATAGATATGATAATAATATAATAGGCATATATCATCAATATTAATAACAGATAATAGTGTTAGAAGTCACAGGTGTATAGATACAGATAATAACATATATATATAGCAATTTAAATAACTAACAGCAACATATATCAATTGTTGTTTCAATTGAAATCAAATTAAATAAATATAAGAACGTTAATCGTGAGTGATTGCTCACCTTTCGATGCTAGAGAAATTCGACAATGAGATGAATTTCGAATCTAAGCACGGATTCCAAAGCAAAGCAAGATTGAACGCGAATTTGACGAGCAAAGCTAACAGTTTGGAATTGACAAAATCGAATCAAAATTGGATTGATGAAGATCAACGGTATAAGTGAACTTATATATATACATATATAACTATATATATATATATCACACTCTAAATTCAACACTTTTATTAAATTAAATATATATACATTTCAAGATCATATTTTTAAGTTAAACACATATATTAAACTTAACATATATATGATATATTTTGAAATAATACTTATACATATATATACACACACTTATCCTCATTGTAATTTAAATATATACTATTTTATTCATTTGCAAAAATATCAACATATATGCCCTATCATATATATATATATATATATATATATATATATATTAAAAATACTAACATACCATATATATTTTAAACACATAAACTTATACCGTAAACTGAAAGCATAAGTATACAATAAACACAAAACTATAGTTTATAAAACTTATATATGCAACAGATAAATTGTAATTTATATGATATATATGCAGGTCATATATACTTATACTTTTGAGCTCATCCATTTCAATACAGCTCTTTTTTTAAGCAAGGAGATGGGTATACGTCAACAGTTCAAACTTATATCTATTAAATTTTAAAAGAGATGTAATGAAACTACACTTGAATAAATGTATGCATATATTAACCTTCATACAAGTTATATTATATATGTTAGATACAACATATATCTATAATAAAAAATCAAAGTGTATGCAGTACAAGATATATTTTCAAACTTAGTATATTTAAATCAAGTATATATATCGCATACTTCATGACATATATAATAGTTCTGCACAACATATTATGTATATATATACACACAAAAAAATCAATGAAAAAGTAAAAGTACATATACCTATAAATAAATAAGACGGGAAGAGGTGGCTGAGCTGTTAAGGAAACTTCGGCCACATGGTGAATAAGGAAGGTGGCGAGGTAAATACATGGCAGAGAGAGGCTGAGTCAGGGGTGTAGATCATGGAGACCAAAGGAAAAGGTTGCGCTTGTGGTGTGGCTATGGAAGTGAGCAGTGGTGTTGTCGATGTGATCGATGGTGAATGGAGGAGAGTAGGAAATGAGGCGACAGCAGCTGGCTTTGGATCGAAGGGATAGGCTGCTGACGCATTAGGCGATGGGCGAGCGAAGATTTGCATAGGGAGGTGGTTACACAAATGAAGAGATGAGCAATAGAGGATTAGAACATATATGCGTTAATTATATATGTTTACTTCGGCCATGAATAGATTTTGAGTTGGAAGAAGGAATATGCATCGGTGATTTGCAAAAAGAAAACATGGCCTTTCGTATTATATAGGCTACTTGAATTATAAAATACATATTGAATACCATAAGTTAAATTGGAAAGCAAAAGTCATAAGGTAAAAATCTGGGAATTTAAAGCCAATGGCTATTGGTTCACACGGTAAAATCTGGGAAAACACATGTTACAAAATCGGTACCGATACGATTAAAACGGAGCAGATATACAGATATCAGTGGTACAATTATCAGTGGTACATATTGCAGATATCAGCAAAACGAGACGATCAAAACGATATACAGATATCAGTGGTACGATTATCCTATCAAAAATCGATATTCGGTACCAAAAATGCTGTTAATTCATCGAAAATAAGATAAACGGAACAATAACACTCCAACTTTGGAGAAACCAAATATGACGTCTCATCAGAAGAAGATTTACAAATTTACTTGTAAAAATATTCAAGTTTGGAAAACTTTTATTATCATCAATTTTTAACTAATTTGAATTATATAAAATTACACAAGAAAATAAACTTTCATATTTTCAGATGAAAATTTACCATTTTCTATGTTTAAACATACATAATTTAAAAATAAAATTTATGTTTCAAAACTCGAATATTTAAAAGTTCACAAAATTTAAATTAATTAAATTAGTCAAAAAACGTTAAAATATCAGGGTTGTTACACTCTCCCCCACTCAAAACTTTTCGTCCTTGAAAAGGAATGATGTAGGAGAATAGAACCATCCAGAAAGAAAATAGATTGAAATACAAATAAAAAATTTAATTTAAAACATATAAATTTCAATTTAAATTAATTTATATTCAGCAATTGATTTAAATTTCAAGGTATTTCATTAAGTTGATTTAATTTGAATTTATAAACTCCTCAAAATAGAATTTATTTTATCTATCTCATTTATTATTCAATTAATTTATTATTTTATTTATCTCTGTTAACATTTTTATAACCAAAAATTAAGTGCATAATATTTGTTATAGCCACTCAAATTTATTTGTAAATTCCTTTAAAATCATTTTACATTGTGAATTATTCAATTGCATGTTCATCTTCTAATGATTTAGTTAAGTTATATTGGAATGTAATTGAGTATTATATAAGTAAAAAATTTCCAATTCAATTATTTCAAGTTTTTAAATAATTATTCAATTTTTTTTAGCTTTATTCATAATTGAAATCATCCTTTAACAAAAATATAAAAATCAAATTTTCGATTATCTTCAAACAATTTAGAGTTAAATATATATATACACACACACTATATATATCCAAATCAAATCTAATCATATATATATATATATATTATAAATCAAGTCACACTTTAGAAATTAAAATCAATTTTATTCCTAAAAAAAGTGTAGCGAAGCTATAAAATGATCTCTCCACTCTGGAACTCGAAAATGAATGTCTATGATGCGGCCGCCATCACCGAAATTATTTTCCAGCGACAAAAGAGGTGAGCACTGATTTAAACATTTAAAATTATTTGGAAATAATTTCTATTTGAAAAATTCTTTAAATAATATATACTTTAAAACTTTAAAACCAAAGTTTGGAATTACCGAAAATTAAATTCCCAAATTTTTAAATTAAGTTCATTTCAAATTCTAAATCAATTCAAAAATCAAGTTTGTAATTCATTTATTTATATTATGCAATAGTAAATGGTTTACATAACAATAAATGATAATCAAATATTATCATTTTATTAACCAATTAGTTTAACAATTATCTTTCAGAAAATTTACTTATATCCATACATAATATAATCATAAAATTATCAAATTTCGAAAACAATTTGTCAGTTTGCTCTATTCAAATGTTTTGAAAATTCTATCGATAGTGTTGATCAGACGAATCGATCGAAAACTCAAACCAACATTAAAAACTCAAACAACACAATATATAAAACATTTTTATTAATAATAATTACACTCCCTCACCCGATTTCTGTAGAATGGATTCCAAAACAAAGATAGAGATCCAAATTAGAGGAACTCGAGCGAAGAGAATTCAAGCTAATACTATAGGCTCGAAATGAAAATAAGATAATCAAATTACAAAATAGGAAGATGGATATACTAACATTAATTGTGGGAAACCTTAACCGGGTCAACCGTGACTTCAAAATAAGATCGATGCAGAATTCTGAAGCAAATCAACATCAGATCACAATACATAGAATTTGGGCACAACAAGAGATAAGCATCTAAAGCGAGGACATAGAAATCTCCGGTGAATCAATTCCAGTTGCAAAGGAGTTTCACCACTTTACAAATCATACAGTGGAGCTATGGGATACTCCAGAATCAAGAAAACTGGAATAAGAAAGATAAGAGTGGATTTCAGAACGAATGGGAGAGTTCCAAAGTTTCAAAAGAAACTGAGTCAAGGAGGAAGACATTCAAGCATGAATGAAAGTGATTCTATAATTAAATTTACTTTTTATGCTAAGTTTTGCCTAAAACCAGAGCTCTGATACCAACTGTAACGACCTGATATTTTCAACCATTCGCATCCACATATGTCGGACTTGAATTGCTCAAAATATTAGATTGTTAATTTATATTTGGCAAAACATAGTATATACAGTAAATAAATAATCATAGAATCACAGACATAGAGTAATATAACAATAAGCAGCAGAAATAAAAGAATAGTAGTTCATAAAGATACTACATATAACAGAGTTAAATAAGATACAACAGAAGTCTCAAATACAATAGTCAAATACAAGATCAGGATGCCTCATTGGAATCAACTGAATAACTTCAAGCTGAGTAAATACATGGATCTCCAAGCGAAGCTCTAACACTAAAGGTGAGTCTCAAAAACTGTATCACTCAGTCTGACCCGAGCGTAAAGAAAAACAAAAACATTCGAGTCAGGATTAACATTCTTATATCAGTAAATCCAACTCAAGTGAAATATCAACTGAAATACAAGTAACTCAAAGGATGTATGGGATATCCATCCTCTAAGGATCCGTTAAACTATCGAGTATGTAGTAATATATGCCATTATAATAATGTCTAAAGTAAAGTAAACTATTAAAATAGCGTTAAGGCATTACACATGTCCCCCTTAACACATTTTTATATATTCTCATAATCTATACAATACCGTAACTTCCCATAAACTGGGCTTATCAGAGGGCACTACGTAGGTAAGGTACAAAAAAACTCCTAGTGGTCTAGCTACGGTAGGTGACACGACACAACTAGGCGATGCCCGGGTAGATATACCAATTGCACATCCAGGATGGTGGTAACGCATAGCAGCAACTACCGCACATGTTGAGCCACACTCCTAAATCAAAGGTGCACCCAAATCAATCACAAAGTAATAGAATAGTATCGAAGAAGTGTGTTCGATCGAAGGAGCTACCTCACTTAGCCTGTTAATTGCTCTTGTTTTAGCCACCTTATGT
This sequence comes from Allium cepa, assembly GCA_030765085.1. Taxonomy (NCBI): domain Eukaryota; kingdom Viridiplantae; phylum Streptophyta; class Magnoliopsida; order Asparagales; family Amaryllidaceae; genus Allium; species Allium cepa. The sequence continues at coordinate 52,427,364 of CM060935.1, read as the reverse complement.
CAACTCTCGGGAGTTGGGTCCACGTATATACCTCAGTAGGACGTCGCCACCACCCTACTTCATTCTGGAATCTCCACCGCGTACATGGTTGTTAAGGTGGTTTTCGAAAATTGGCAGAGAGTATGGTAATATCTGATCCCAGTCTCTTCAACTAAACGTTGTTATAACACCGCGGTCATTTCAAAATAGTTTATACTTCAAAACCAAAACACCATTTCCATTTCAAATATATCCATTTCTAAAAATCATAGCACTTGCAAAGTATAACACTTTCAAAATTATAAAGCTTCTAAAACCATAACGCTTTAGAAATCATAACTTAGAAATCATAATACTTTGAAAATCATAATTTAGAAATCATAATACTTTGGAAATCATAACACTTTAGAAATCATAATTTATAAATCATAATACTTTGGAAATCATAACACTTTGGAAATCATAATTTAGAAATCAGAAATCATAACACTTTGGAAATCATAATTTGGAAATCATAATACTTTGGAAATCATAATACTTCCCACTTAACCGGTTCAGATATTAAAATAGTGTATAAAATAAACAATTTATATAATAAAATATTTTATATAAAATAGTTATAGGTTAACATGGTTTATAAATAAATAGTTAGTATATTAAAATAGTTTATATTACAAATAGTTTATATTAAAATGATTTATATTAAAATAGTTTATATGAAAATAATTTATAAAGTAAAATATATAAATAGTTTAAATATAATTTAAAAATACTTTATATAATAAAATAGCTTCCTCAAGTTTCACCAATCGATTCCAAATCAAATTAAATTCCAAAATTCAAATTTAATCCAATCTCAAATCATCAATTTCAATTTATTTCAGTTTCTCAATAAACCATTTCAAATTACATCGATTTCAAAAATAGATTTGAACCACAAAATAAATGATGTATATTTCAATATATTTCAAAGCTTTAAATATTCCACAATTTCAAAACTAAATTTGACAATTTCATATATATATATATATATATATATAATTCACTTTACTATTATTTATTTTTAAATATTTACTTAATAATTCAAATAACATTTAAATAAAATTTCAAATTAAATAAAATTAAAAATACCATTTCATTTTATGTGAATTTGAAATATTCATTTAAATCATTTTTAATCAAAATCAAGTTATAAAATCATATCTTTAAGATCCCAAATCTAATAAATTTCAAACCAAACTTATTTGAGTATAATTCTTAAATAAACTCAATTTCAGACCAATTTCTATTTCTCTTTCCAACCTGAATTTTATTAAAATTATTATAAACTCTATATTTTTGAAAAATATAAATTTTATGTAAATACTTAAACATATTATACATTATTTAAATCAACTTTATTAAATGAACTTTATTAAATCAACTTTAATAAATCAAATTATTAAACTTATTTGACATATATTTTAAAATAGTAAAATTGTAAGTAAAATCTTAAATTCATAATTCCAAAACTAACTTATAAATTTTAAAATTTCAATACATATAATTTTAAAAATCAAAATTTAAAACCATTATAAAAATAATATATATATATATATATCTTAAAATCAATATTTATTAAAACCAAAATATTCATTTCAAAACTTGGAAATCATTTATATATATTGATTAAAAGTGTCTAAATATAATTTTCTATTCTATGGTCAAGTGATAAAGATATTTATCATTTCAATCGGCAATTTGAATATATATGGGTATATATCATTTCAACCTGCAATCCCAAATTCAATTCGATGAAAATTGCTTAGGTTTATCATTTCAACCCATAATGATTTTCTCCTATTCTACAGATCGTTCGGGTGTGTATCTTTTCAACCCATAGGGAATTCTAAACTAACAGGGAACTTGCACGGTGATAAAAGATACGGTAATAATATAACAGGCGTATATCATCAATAGTAATAGCAGATAATAGTGTCAGATGTCACAGGTGAACAGATACAAATAACAGCATATATATACAATGTAAATAACTAACAGCAACGTATTTCAATTGTCGTTTCAATTGAAATGAAATTTAATAAATATACGAACGTTAATCGTGAGTGATTGCTCACCTTTTAAGGCTAGAGAAATTCGACAATGAGATGAATTTCGAATCCAAGCATGGATTCCAAAGCAATGAAAGATTGAACACGAATTTGACGTGCAAAGCTGACAGTTTGGAATTGACAAAATCAGATCAACACTGGATTGATGAAGATCAATGGTATAAGTGCCCGGAAGTGTAATTGGTATAGTTACTCTGGCATTGTCTGGTTATGCCGTATCACCTACCTTAGCGAGACCACTACGAGTTTGTTTTGTGGCATACACATGGAGTGCCGTCTTATAAGCCCAGTTTACGGAAAGTTACGGTACTGTATAAACTATGAGATTATATAAAAATATGTTAAGAGGGATATGGGTAATGCCTTAACATTATTTTAATAGTTTACTTTACTATATACATTATTGTAATAGCATATATTACTGCATAGTAGACAGTTTAAACGGATCCTTAGAGGATGGGTATCCCAAACATCCTTTAAGTTACTTGTATTTCAGTTGTTATTTCACTTGAGTTGGATTTATTGATATAAGAATGTTAAACCCGACTCGAGTGTTTTTTTTTGCTTTACGCTCGGGTCAGACTAAGTGATACAACTTTTGCGACTCACCTTTAAATTCGGAGCTTCGCTTGGAGATCCATCTATCTATTTATCTTGTAGTTATTCAATTGATTCCATTGATGCATTCTGATCTTGTATTTGACTATTGTATTTGAGACTTCTATTGTACCTTAGTTAACTTTGTTATATATAGTAGCTTCATGAACTACTACTCTTTTGTTTTCGCTGCTTATATCATTTTACTGTTTCTATAATTCTATGATTATTTTATTTACCGTATATGCTGAGTTTTGCTAAATATAAATTAACATTCTGATATTTTGAGCAATTCAGGTCCCACATGTATGGATGCGAATGGTTGAAAATACCAGGCACTTTATTTGGATTTATTGATATAAGAATGTTAATCCTGACTCGAGTTCTTTGTGTTTTGCTTTACGCTCGGTCAAACCGAATGTCACAGCATTCGAGACTTACCTTTGGAGTTGGAGCTTCACTTGGAGATCCAACCATCTATTCAACTTTCAATTATTCAGTTGACTCCAGTGATATATTCAGATTTTGTTATTTATTATTGTACTAGACTTCTGTTGTATCTTGTTTAACTCTATTACACACACACACACACATATATGTAGTAGCTTCATGAACCACTATTTATTTGTTTCCGCTGTTTACTGTTATATTACTTTGTGTCTGTGATTCCGTGATTGTTATTTACTGTATATGCTGAGTTTTGCCAAATGTAAATTAACAATCTGATATTTTAAGAAATTCAAGTCCGACATGTGCGGACGCGATATTTTAATGATTTTGACTAGTTAATTAATTGAAATTTTGTGAAGTTTTAAATTTAAATTTTGAAATATAAATTTGATATTTGGAATACGTATGTTTAAACGTACAAATGGTAAATTTTCATCTGAAAATATGGAAGTTTATTTTCTTATTTAATTTTACATTACTCAAATCAGTAAAAAATTGATGATAATAAAATATTTTCCAAACCTGAATATTTTTGCATAATAAATTTGTAAATCGTCTTCTAAGTGAGACGTCATATTTCGTTTCTCCAAAGTTGGACTGCTATTCCTCCATTTATCTTATTTTTGACGGATTAGTAGCATTTTTGGTATCGAATATCGACTTTTGATAGGATAATTGTACCACTGATATATGTGTATCATTTTGATCGCCTCGTCTTGCTGATCTCTGCGATATATTCAATTCTGTGTTTTGAAGTCCGGTACGCAGGGGAATTCGCAAAAACGGTAAGTGTATCGGTGCCGGTTTTGTACCTTGTGTTTTCTAAGATTTTACCGTGTGAACCAATAGCCATTGGCTTTTAAAATTCCCAGATTTTTACCTTATGACTTTTGCTTTCCAACTTTAACTTATGGTGTTCAATATATATTTTATAATTCAAGTAGCCTGTATAATACGAAAGGCCACATTTTCTTTTTGCAAATCACCGATGCATGTTCCTTCTTCCAACTCAAAATTTATTCGTGGTCGAAGAAAACTTATATAATTAACGCATATATGTTCTAATCCTCTGCTACTTATCTCTTCATTTGCGTAACCACCTCCCTGTGCAAATCTCCACTTGCCCATCGCCTGTCGCCTCAGCAACTAATCACTTCGAGCCAAAGCCAGCCGTTGTTGCCTCATTTCCTTATCTCCACCACTCGCCATCGATCACACCGACAACACCACTGCTCACTGCCATGGCCACACCACAAGCGTAGCCTTTCCCTTCGGCCTCCACGACCCGCTCCCTGACTCGGCCTCCCTCTGTCGTGTATTTACCTCGCCACCTTCCTCATTCACCATGTGACCGAAGTCTCCTCAACAGCTCACCCGCCTCTTCTACTCTTACTTATTCATAGGTATATATACTTTTACTTTTGCATTGATTTTCTTGTGTATATACACACACACATAATATGTTGTGCAGAACTATTATATATTTTATAAAGTATGCTATATATATATACTTGATTTAAATATAGTAAGTTTGAAAATATATAGTGTACTGCATACACTTTGATTTTTTATTATAGTTATATGTTGTATCTAACACATATATTATAACTTGCATGAAGTTTAATATATGCATAATTTATTCAAGTGCAGTTTCATTACACCTCTTTTAAAAATTTAATAGATATAAATTTGAACTATTGATATATACCCATCTCTTTGTTTAAAGAAAAAAGAGCTCTATTGAAATGGATGAGCTTAGAAGTATAAATATATATTATATAAATTACAATTTATCTGTTGCATATATAAGCTTTGTAAACTATAGTTTTGTGTTTATTGTATACTTATGCTTACACTTTACAGTATAATTTTATGTGTTTAATATATATATGGTATGTTAGTATTTTTAATATATATGATAGGATATGTTGATATTTTTGCAATGAATAAAATAGTATATATATAAATTATGATGTGGCTGAGTGTGTATATATAAGTATTATTTCAAAATATATCATGTATATATATGTTATATATCATGTATATATATGTTATATATCATGTATATATATGTTGAGTTTAATATATGTGTTTAATTTAAAACAATGATGAAATGTATATATATTTAATTTAAAAAATTGTGTTGAATTTAGAGTATCATTTATATATATATATATAGTTATATATATATAAGTTCACTTATACCATTGATCTTCATCAATCCAGTTTTGATTCGATTTCGTCAATTCCAAACTCTAAAATGTTGTGATATTTTTTTCAAAATTAAAACCACTTTTGAATTTTATTTATATTATTCAAATATGCTTACCTGAATCAACGTAAGTCTCAAAACACTTTTAAATAGTAATTTAAGCACCTTGTCTAGGCGTTAGCCACAACTACCTAATATTAAAATGTTATAATTTGAAGCAGTGACACGTTACTACATGTTTATACAAAAATCAAACTACAAACTTTTATTAACTCCGTTTTTTATTTGGAATTTGAAAAAACACATAATATAAAATTGTGTAAGTTTTAGAATTTATTTTCTTTTTACATGAAGTACAAGAAAGAAAAGTAAAGGGGGAAAAAATAAACAAAAAGTTAGGCATGTAAATTTGCGGAATTCAAAGAAAATGCTATCATGGTTGTTTTAGAGAAAGAAAATTTTCTACTTTAATCATTATTGATAAAATTTTGGCACTTTGTGTTATTTTACAATATAGAATTTTATAAGGAAATTACCTCATGGAGATTAATAACTATAACAGTGGCCATAGTTTTCTTTGTTGTAATAAACTTTTACTTGTTTATAAAATGTTGCCATTTTTTTTATTTTACGTGCTAGAATTTTGAAAGAAAATTATCTCATGTAGAGTAATAACGTGACCATAGTTTTCTATACTATAATAAATTTTCCTAAAACATGTTCAAAAATGGTTGTTGCAACAGCATATCTTCAAATTTCAGTATATTAGGAATTGTGTTACCTTCTCCAACATGGCGTCAACATAATTGATGGCCTTTTCATATTTAGTATTTCCAAACCCTTTATCAATTATTGTTCCCAAAAGTTAATCTAAGAGTGTGTTTTACAACAAATTATAAGTCAATTATTGCAATTCAAGTGTTTGAAACCTCTTTATTTTAATTCAATTACATTAATTGTAGTAATTGCATATGAACAATTATCATATGTACTTCTTAATTCCTTGTGAATATGGGGTTATTTTTTCACTTAAACTGGAAAAAAAGTGTTGGTGCCACCAGTAGATTTTCTTATCATTCAAATAAGATTATCATGCCTTTTTTCTTTCCTTTTTCCTTTTCTTTTAATTTAAAAATTGTTTTAATAATGTCTTAATTTCTAGTTTGGATTTTTATGAGATTATAATGTCTCAGCGTTTATGGACACATCATTTACATAACAATTTGATCTTAAACCTCAATACTTCACGTCCAAATTTCCATTTTGATTAAGCTTAGCCAATAAAAGATAATAATAGTGTGATGAATTTTCAATTTACATGTAGGATCGAAGATGTTGAATTTTTCCATCATCGAAAATCCAAAATCTTTTTTTTTTTTGCCTAAATCTATATGATCTCGGTTTAAATCCAACCCATTCAATCCACCAACGAACCTCAAAGATGAATCCATCTTTAAATACATATCAGTACACAATATGAATTTGAGTTTGATGTATCCCTAATAAAGTGTAAAAAAAGAAAAGCAAAGGATAAAAAAATTATTTTCCTTAGGGACTTTTAAAAAGCAATATATTTTTACACGTAAAAAATGTATGCTTACAAAATGGGCTATTTGGTCAAGTGCTTGCATCTTTTAACAATTGAATGGCTAACTATAAATTTAATAAAAATCGTCACACTAGTTAAGAATATTGTCTACCGATGTAGCATATATTAAGTAAATTTATTACTTCAAAAAGATGTTTTGATACTGCTAAAATATGTTGTTGTTGCTTTGAATAGATTATTATATATCTTGCCAATGAATTATAATGTGATATGCTTAGAAATCATCCTCGCCTTAAAATTTTCTCATTCATGCAATCAAAATATTTTTGGTGTGTAATTCAATTGCATTGTCAGCTTAACTATATTGGAAACGGGATATATTTTAAAAAAATTGAATTAAGGTTTATGTTGTACAATGCAACCAGCAACTTGAATTTCTAAAACACATTTGGGCAAAGCCTTGATTTTAAAAGTATAAATATGCCTATATAATATCAGTATAAACACAAACACGTAAAGCTAATAGTTTAAGACGAAGATTCTATGTAATACAAATGACTACTATTGTAACAGCCCGCGAATCCGTACCCCTTGAGTCAACACTATTCTACCTAAATCAACTCAAGTTGTACAGAAATACGAACCATTTGGGTTAAAGAAGAAGAGGTAGAAGAAGAAAATAGAAAACAACAACAGAATCTAACCATCGCAGCGGAATAAAATATAATAGATAATAAATAATCTTTACTCAAAATCAAATATATCTGTTTACATATATTACATCATCAGAGTACATCAATCACAGCTCACATCAATAACATACAATGGATACACAACAACTCAAACAGCGAAATATATATATAAAACAAGTACGAATGTACGTATCGTCAATCCAGCTCGTCTCCCGAGTTCCATAGCATTTCCTGTATTCTATAATACTCAGTCTGACCCGAGCATTACAGTTAAATAACACCCGAGTCAGTCTGGAATACCAGCGTGAGAAAATCACACTCAATTGATTGTTAAAGTTTCAAAATCCTTTGAAAACAAAAGCATCTCGTAAGACCACGCCACAAATAAACATGTCGCGTTTTTACCTTACGATAGCTAAAACAATTTTTATAGAAATCCTCTGATATTATAATAGGGTCTATATACAAGTACTTATAAAATAGCCGAAATTGTTACATCTATTAAATTCCAGCTACTAGCCATAGAGTGGGTAATACAAACAAAACTCGTACAAGGCTCGTAGGGAGAATGGATTTCCAACTAATGACTAGACACTGGAGTACCACCTGTCACAGTACGGGGCATAGATCACCGTACCGAGGAGTACGCCCGCTCCCCAACAACATAAGACCGGGACTACCCCTTACTGGATAATCCCGAGTGAGATCACCCCGCGGTTGGGATCAGCAACCGCCCACTAAGCCGAAATAAAAAGGGGAATCTAGACTGGAATGACCTCACCCTGCTTGGGTGCTACCCACCTAGCCTTGCTGCATAACCCCTGATTTTCAGTCATTCCCATTTGATGAGGCTTGAGGTTAAGCGATACCTTTTTAGAACATATCCCTTAGAATGCTCATCGTCCACCTGACGATGTTTTCGCAAGCATTCATCCATACAAGTCCGTCCCGGGTTCGAACGGAACCGAAGGCACTATTCCTACTACATCCATTTTGGAAATATCCTCAGGATTAGTAGCGACTAGCCCTTGCACTTCACCGCTCCATCTTCGAATCCAAAATCGGTTACACAAAACGTACAAACCGGATCGAAGTGGTTTTCGAGAAATAATTCTCGATCCCGGTCTCTTCGAAACGATTATGCATTTGGCCAATATTGATAGTCGGTGATTTAACTATCAATTAATATTCACAAACAACCATCCAACAATAAATAATTTTCCAAATTATTTATTTATCTTAAAAATATCTTCACAAGGTATATTTTTACTTTTCAAATTCCTTTGAAAACAGTATTCACAATTACCTGCCTTTCTCTGAATAAATTCCAAGTATTTCTTTTCCACTGGAGTCACCAAGCACAAAACTTAGATTTTTAAAATAGTTTAATAACATTTTATTATAGAATATATTTAACTTTTAATTTAGGAAGATTTACTTAATACTCAATTTATAATAATACTTTAGAAATAATTACAATAAGTTTACTTTGTAAACATAATTAGATTTTCTTCTTTACGCAAATTACCAAATCATCCTTTAAATACTTATTACGATAATAGATTAACCAAAACACTTGCTTTGGGATTCACTTTACAATATTTAAATTAGGACTACTTCAATAATTTACTAAAAATACAGACTATATAATCATTGAAAATAAGGTTACTTTATATAATATAAAACTAGGCTTTCACCTTTCAAACAAATACTAAGTCACTATTTATAAATATTTATTACGGTAATAGACTTGAAAAATATTTACTTAAGAATTTAAGATAATAAATTTTCTAAAACATGCTTTTTAAAACAACATTAAAACCTTTAACTTATATCTAAAGTTTACTTTGAATGTACTTGGCTATCCAGAGAAATATACTTCTCTTCACTACCTTTAAAAATAAATCACTATTTATTTTTAATCCATTTTTCTCATTCCTTTAATAAATTCCCACCTTGAATTTATTCTTTCCAAATATCCAATTTCAAACACTTAAATCAATCTCCAAATTGATTTCCAATTTACATCATTTATTCAAAAATCCTTTAATTTCAGATTTTATTCCTTAATTATTATTTAGAATACTTTTAATTTAAATACCAATTTAGATTTTCTCAATTTACTTCTTATTCCTTTAAATAAACTTAAAACTTTAAGTTTTGAAATGATTCTTTATTCCTTTAAAAATATATCACTTGATTTTACAGTTCAATAATTACTGTTTATTCAAACCCCTTTCTTTCAATACTCGAAGTTATTTATTAGTATTTAACATACTTCCATTTATTTCCGATTCATTCTAATTTTATTAAATTTTCTACGATTATTTCGTTTATAACTTTATTTCCATTATTTTCTTTCCAAAATCCAATTTATATATTTTTGGCAATTCATTATAACCAATATATCCAATCCAACCATATCATTAAATACCCCAATATATTCAGCATAAAATATCAAGTAATCACATCAGAAAATATTAAATAATAAATATTGAGGGGTCCAATTGGATCCCTCCAACCTGTTTTCCCTGCATCCACAGATGTTAGCACAATATAATATGCCAATTCCCAAAATATACCACACTATAGCACATCAATCAATTTCAACCATTCAACCATTATTTAAATTTAATCATTTAAATTTAAATTTAAATAAACTGAGTGAGATTAACTCACCTTTCCCTTTACATTTGCAATCCACTTCATTCTTGATTTGATTTCTCGATTTTAGACCTTGTAAAAACATTAGATGTTTTATTAATATTCGAGTCAATTGAGCGATTTAAATTTCCATTTGATAATTAAATTAACCATAAATTTCATTTTAAACAATTAAATTTAAATTTAACTAATTCCCCTTTTAACAGGTTATTTTAGTTACCAAATGATTAAATAAGTTAATTACTTTAGTTAATCTCCTTAATATATTTTTAACAATAACTAGTTGGTGAAGATATGATGCTACATACATACATATATATATATATATATATATATCTACTTTAAAACTCATTCACTTAAAAACAAAATTTCATTTATATAGCTTTAAACATCTAATTTTTATAAACATTTAAATTCCTATCCATTTTCAAAATTTTATATATCTATTCACTGCTTAACCTACATACATATATATAGGTATAATCTTTAAATCTTTAAATCAAAAAAGAATTTCCAAATATTCCTTTCTAACCTATAAACATATAATTTAAATCAGATTCAAATTTGAAATTAAATTGCTAACAAATATACCTCACTGCCCATCGCTCTCAACCATCGCGAGCAGTCCTCGATACTATTCAAATGAACCCCACAGCGCCGCCTCCACCACCAATTCATTGCTCATCGAAGAAACCAACACCGACACGAGCACACCTCACCGCGACCCCAGAACCCTAGCTTCACCGTCAATTCAAACACACGAGAATCCCCAAAACCCAAATCTTGTTCACGTTCGCACGCTTCTCCGAAGCCCTCGCCATCTCCGAAGTTGCACGTCCAGCTCGCACGAGGATGAGCTCCTTTTCATGTCGCAACCACCATCACCTGGCTGTAGTCAAGCTCGAGTTCGAACTTCCCCTCTCCCTAGCTTCACGATTATGAAACTCGATTGCCTGGTTCTGCCATTTCGCGACTCGAAAGGGAAAGGGAGAACGAAATGCGCGACTTAATTTTTTCCAAGAGAATTCGATTTCGCTCCCTTCCTCATTTTCTCTGATTGTGTTCGTATTTTATTCCTTTTTTTTTAAAACGAAAGGAGGAGATAGATTGTGAGTTAACCCAGGCAAACATCTTGAGCACGCTTCACTGATGAGGGTTGACTTCTGATATGATTTATGTCAACATGTCACAATTTGGGTTTAACCAGTAAATAAGTTGTTATATTTAAATTTTCGACATACAATCTCAGCGGTTTATCTATCATACTCTCACACACTAACTCCAAAAACTACGAAAATTGAAACTCGATAATAATTCAATATTACGGACTCAATGAAACTGGTTTCATTGAATCCCGAGACTGTGCCTCTGAAGGCTATTTTTAAATTCAATTTAAACGATATATTTTCAAAACTGAACAAATCATTGTTAAATTTGAATTTTAACACTTCTATCATCTTCAACGTTATCAATATAAATTTTATGAGCTTTCAAATTATATTTTAACAGGCCAAAAATCTCAGATTTCATATTTTGTCCAATTTCAATTATTTAATTCCACAATTTAATTATCAAATAAACTATGATATTCGTAATTCAAGTTAAAATTATTATCTTGAATATTTAAAATCAATTAAATATTCCGATTTTAAATGCTCAAAAATTCCGGGTCGTCACATTCCTCCCCCCTTAAAAGAATTTCGTCCCCGAAATTACTAACTAGGAAGAATGGCCCAAAACCCGTTACTTTTTCCAAAACCAAACAGTTTCTAACAATTTAACATCTTACCAACTATCTTTTTATAAAAGACCTATTATTATTCTTATTAACTTTCCAAACCTTTCCCTAGTTTTAAACTATACCATTTGTTTAACCATTCAAGTTTCAATTTAAAACCAAGTTTTGAATTATCAAAATTTTCTCAAAATTTTTCTAACTCTCTAAATTTTCGAAAATTTTCGCCAGCGTCTCCTTTGCGCGGCTAGCTCGGTACAACTACAAAAGGGTTCTATGGCCTCCCAAATCCAAAAAGAAAACAAAATGCCAAGTGGCTCAATCCAAATCCCAATCAAATTTCATACCAAATTTAAATACATACCTTTTTGTCGAGCATTTCAAATTTATCTTCCGAAATCAAAATCAATACTCTTTTCCCCTTTATATTACCTGCATATCCTGCTTAGTACTAATATCCAAACACAATATTTCAAAACATTTTATCGACTTCCTCACAAAATGCCAATATCTATTCATTCCAATATTGACTTAAATTATATTAGTAGTATCAATTTTCATTTAAGAATTCACCATTCCCTCTTAAGTTAGTATAAGTATGAAATATGTTCCTTATACGTATTTCCATCTTACCACTTCAGTTTATATTTATTCCCATTCAAATCGATTCTTTCATTTTCATATGAATCCAATTTATCTTTAACTCTGAATATTTAAATTTTATTTTTCATTTATAACCAATTCATGTCATTGTTTAAGTTAGTTTCATTTACTAATTATATTTCAATTTCCAGTTTGAAATCGTTTCGTCGTTAACAAAAATTCTCCAAAAATTTTCTAACTCCTAAAATTTTCGAAATTTTTTGACAGAGTCCCCTTTGTACGGAGGAGCTTTTGCAATTTGACAAAAGAGATAAATATATATACATCGACCCACCCGGTCGGAAAAACCAAAAACAGTTCATATTTTCTATTTTAATTGCGTAGGCGTACCTTATTTAGCATTTTTAAGCAAGCGGCTTATTATTTTTAGCAAATAGCACTACCAACTCCAGCCACACGGCTTCCAGGTACCTGTACTTACTCAATTTAAAAATGTAAGTGCCAAATATATGCAGTTTAACTATATTTCACTTAGTTGAAATGGTTAAAACATATGGATTCTAAAGAAATGCACATCCAACATTTTCCGTAAGCAATTTTTCTTTTTACAACTTTCACACTAATTCAACTGTTTCAATTAATTTATAAACCATTTTCAATTTATTCACAATCCATATATTCTCATTTTCATTGCATTTCAGATTTGAATCCATTCACTTGCATTTCATTCCATATTTGTTTATTTCAAACTATTTTATTTAGCTCAAAGACAACCTAAGCTATTTCATTCAAGAACCATTTCTCAACTGATTTAAACCATACTTCATTTGGTTCTTATTTATCCCATCCATTCACTTATTCAATATAATTAGTTTATCCACTCAATCCATTTTGAATTTTCATTTTCTTAAATATTATTTACAACCCACCGAATTTTATTTCGATCCAAATTCATTTTTACTTGATTCAAATTCAATCCAATATCATTAAACTTGGTTTCAAGTAGAATTCAATTCAACTCTCCCCCTTGTATTCAGCTTAAGTCAACTTATTTTGATTTATTCAATTTTTTTTGTATACTTAAGCTCATTTCATTTTGCAAATAAATTTCTCTTTTCAATTTAACTTGATCCTATTTTAATCCAATCCCATTTCAAACTACAAATTTATTTGATAGTTTATTATACATCTTAACTTTTTAGATTCGGCTCATTCAATTTATTACAAGGCCATTTCTAATTTATTTCCTTTGATTTGGATTTTATTGGCAATTCAAACCATCACTATTTTAATCCGATTTCATTTTCCTTTATTTGACACATTTCCAATTATATATAATCTGTTAACACTCCAAGTCAAATTTTAATTTATAACTCAAGTTCTGAATCCATTAGCCATTTCAAATTACCATTCACTTTTATGAACTCACAATTCAATCTCATCAATAATTTGAATCGAATTTAACTTTATAACTTGAGTTTTATTTCCAATCTTCATTATTAACTCACAATTCAGCTTTTATTTAACTGCATTGGGTTCTCATTACATATTTCATTATCTAAATAATCTTTCCCAACTTATAATCCAGAACTTGATTTTAATCTCAAAATCTCTTCATTTAAATTTTCTTAAGTTCAAATTTATTTTATAATTTAAGTTTGGATTTTCCCTTCATTTTCTAATTCATCAAAATATTAGTTTTGGGCTTTGTATTCCATTCTCAATTTTATAAGTCACAACTTATTATTTTATACAATTATATTCATTTCAGGCTTGAATGTATTCATCTTTTATTTTTAATTCGAGTTTTACACTTATTTATAATCCAAGTCTATTTTATTCTATGGATTTTTAATTCTGATTCTTTTATTAGTTATTCTAATTTATTTACTCCAATCCAATCCTTAACTAATTTATTTTCCAGCTTAATTTTATTTAAACTTAGACTTATTTAATCTCAATTCAATTTCAACTTAATTCAAAAATAACTGGAATGATTTTCAGCCTATCCAATTAATTTCAATCCAGTTAAATTTTTATTTCCTTAATCCAAGCTTATTTCATTTTTTTTATTTTTTTTAACTTTACACTTTCAATTCAAATTCCAACATTCAAAGCTTATATTTCCTTTCTGATTTTTTAAAAAAAATCATCTCAATTTATAAGCTTACAACTATCTCATCGGGATTTTTAAACACCCGGCTTTGGTTTCAAATCATTTTGAAATCTTCAACATCTCAAATCACATTTCTCAAAAGCCAAACCAATCCTGGTTTTATTCCCAACAAATTTCCTTTGAGGTTTTCAAAAACAACTAACTTTCCTGAATAAATCAATTTGGCAGCAATCCATCACTTAGAAATTCGAAAATGAATACTGATGATGCGACCGTCATCATCAGAATTATTTTCCAATAAACCAAGTGATTTCAATGCTATTTCACTTTCAAAATCCATTTAAAACAACTTTCCTTCCATAAATACTCCCCAAACAATAATGCTATCTTTTATCTTCAAAACACTTCCAAATTTCCGGGATTTAAATTTCCAAATCCTGCTTAAATCAATTTTACTCTAATTCATTTGCATAGCTTATGCTCATACAAATTATCATTTGGTTATATTTCAATTTATAATTTACATTTATAATTCATATTTATAAACATTTTATAATGAATTTATTCCCTTAAACTTAAGTTATATGTTCAGTTTCTAGTTAAATTTCCACTCAAAAATGATAATACTTTAAATATCATCATTCCTAACATCCAAGCAACCATATATTAGTTAAATAGTTTACAAAAACTTTCTTTATATCAAAATATATTTTTGGGTAAAATTATTTCATTTACCCACATTTTAAAACAATACGGTATCAATTGTTCTATTCAAGTGTTTAGAAACCCTTTCAATACAGTTGCGCAGATTGTATTGACGAAGGTTCATATGCCACTCAATAAATCAATCAACACATTATTAAAACAGTTTATATTCACTAACAAATACGCGCTCATATCTATTAATACGCTCAAACTCATTATAGAGTACTACAGACTCTATTTTAAATGAGTAATTCCCACCAGAGCCAAGGTTATCACCAACCTATGCTCTGATACCAACTGTAACAGCCGACGAATCCGTACCCCTTGAGTCAACACTATTCTACCTAAATCAACTCAAGTTGTACAGAAATACGAACCATTTGGGTTAAAGAAGAAGAGGTAGAAGAAGAAAATAGAAAACAACAACAGAATCAAACCATCGCAGCGGAATAAAATATAATAGTTAATAAATAATCTTTACTCAAAATCAAATATATCTATTTACATATATTACATCATCAGAGTACATCAATCATAGCTCACATCAATAACATACAATGGATACACAACAACTCAAACAGCGGAATATATATATATATATATATATATATATATATAAAAAACAAGTACGAATGTACGTATCGTCAATCCAGCTCGTCTCCCGAGTTCCACAGCATTTCCTGTATTCTATAATACTCGGTCTGACCCGAGCATTACAGTTAAATAACACTCGAGTCAGTCTGGAATACCAGCGTGAGAAAATCACACCCAATTGATTATTAAAGTTTCAAAATCCCTTGAAAACAAAAGCATCTCGTAAGACCACGCCACAAATAAACATGTCGGGTTTTTACCTTACGATAGCTAAAACAATTTTTATAGAAATCCTTTGATATTATAATAGGGTCTATATACAAGTACTTATAAAATAGCCGAAATTGTTACATCTATTAAATTCCAGCTACTAGCCACAGAGTGGGTAATACAAACAAAACTCGTACAAGGCTCGTAGGGAGAATGGATTTCCAACTAATGACTAGGCACTGGGGTACCACCTGTCACAGTACGGGACCTAGATCACCGTACCGCGGAGTACGCCCGCTCCCCTGCAACACAAGATCGGGACTACCCCTTACTAGATAATCCCGAGTGAGATCACCCCACGGTTGGGATCAGCAACCGCCCACTAAGCCGAAATAAAAAGGGGCATCTAGACTGGAATGACCTCACCCTGCTTGGGTGCTACCCACCTAGCCTTGCTGCATAACCCCTGATTTTCAGTCATTCCCATTTGATGAGCCTTGAGGTTAAGCGATACCTTTTTAGAACATATCCCTTAGAATGCCCATCGTCCACCTGACGATGTTTTCGCAAGCATTCATCCATACAAGTCTGTCCCGGGTTCGAACGGAACCGAAGGCACCATTCCTACTACATCCATTTTGGAAATATCCTCAGGATTAGTAGCGACTAGCCCTTGCACTTCACCGCTCCATCTTCGAATCCAAAATCGTTTACACAAAACGTACAAACCGGATCGAAGTGGTTTTCGAGAAATAATTCTCGATCCCGGTCTCTTCGAAACGATTAACGCATTTGGCCAATATTGATAGTCGGTGATTTAACTATCAATTAATATTCACAAACAACCATCCAACAATAAATAATTTTCCAAATTATTTATTTATCTCAAAAATATCTTCACAAGGTATATTTTTACTTTTCAAATTTCTTTGAAAACAGTATTCACAACTACCTGCCTTTCTCTGAATAAATTCCAAGTATTTCTATTTCCACTGGAATCACCAAGCACAAAACTTAGATTTTTAAAATAATTTAAAACATTTTATTATAGAATATATTTAATTTTTAATTTAGGAAGATTTACTTAATACTCAATTTATAATAATACTTTAGAAATAATTACAATAAGTTTACTTTGTAAATATAATTAGATTTTCTTCTTTACGAAAATTACCAAATCATCCTTTAAATACTTATTAGGATAATAGATTAACCAAAACAGTTGCTTTGGGATTCACTTTACAATATTTAAATTAGGACTACTTCAATAATTTACTAAAAATACATACTATATAATCATTGAAAATAAGGTTACTTTATATAATATAAAACTAGGCTTTCACCTTTCAAACAAATACTAAGTCACTATTTATAAATATTTCTTACGGCAATAGACTTGAAAAATATTACTTAAGAATTCAAGATAATAAATTTTCTAAAACATGCTTTTTAAAACAACATTAAAACCTTTAACTTTTATATAAAGTTTACTTTGAATGTACTTGGCTATCCAGAGAAATATACTTCTCTTCACTACCTTTAAAAATAAATCACTATTTATTTTTAAACCATTTTTCTCATTGCTTTAATAAATTCCCACCTTGAATTTATTCTTTCCAAATTTCCAATTTCAAACACTTAAATCAATCTCCAAATTGATTTCCAATTTACATCATTTATTCAAAAATCCTTTAATTTCAGATTTTATTCCTTAATTATGATTTAGAATACTTTTAATTTAAATACCAATTTAGATTTTCTCAATTTACTTCTTACTCCTTTAAATAAACTTAAAACTTTAAGTTTTGAAATGATTCTTTATTCCTTTAAAAATATATCACTTGATTTTACAGTTCAATAATTACTGTTTATTCAAACCCCTTTCTTTTAATACTCGAAGTTATTTATTAGTATTTAACATACTTCCATTTATTTCCAATTCATTCTAATTTTATTAAATTTTCTAAGATTATTTCGTTTATAACTTTATTTCCTTTATTTTCTTTCCAAAATCCAATTTATATATTTTTGGCAATTCATTATAACCAATATATCCAATCCAACCATATCATTAAATATCCCAATATATTCAGCATAGAATATCAAGTAATCACATCCGAAAATATTAAATAATAAATATTGAGGGGTCCAGTTGTATCCCTCCAACCTGTTTTCCCTGCATCCACAGATGTTAGCACAATATAATATGCCAATTCCCAAAATATACCACACTATAGCACATCAATAAATTTCAACCATTCAACCATTATTTAAATTTAATCATTTAAATTTAAATTTAAATAAACTGAGTGAGATTAACACACCTTTCCCTTTACATTTGCAATCCACTTCATTCTTGATTTGATTTCTCGATTTCAGACCTTGTAAAAACATTAGATGTTTTATTAATATTCGAGTCAATTGAGCGATTTAAATTTCCATTTGATAATTAAATTAACCATCAATTTCATTTTAAACAATTAAATTTAAATTTAACTAATTCCCCTTTTAACAGGTTATTTTAGTTACCAAATGATTAAATAAGTTAATTACTTTAGTTAATCTCCTTAATATATTTTTAACAATAACTAGTTGGTGAAGATATGATGCTACATATATATATATATATCTACTTTAAAACTCATTCACTTAAAAACAAAATTTCATTTATATAGCTTTAAACATCTAATTTTTATAAACATTTAAATTCCTATCCATTTTCAAAATTTTATATATCTATTCACTGCTTAACCTACATACATATATATAGGTATAATCTTTAAATCTTTAAATCGAAAAAGAATTTCCAAATATTCCTTTCTAACCTATAAACATATAATTTAAATCAGATTCAAATTTGAAATTAAATTGCTAACAAATATACCTCACTGCCCATCGCTCTCAACCATCGCGAGCAGTCCTCGATACTATTCAAATGAACCCCACAGCGCCGCCTCCACCACCAATTCATTGCTCATCGAAGAAACCAACACCGACACGAGCACACCTCACCGCGACCCCAGAACCCTAGCTTCACCGTCAATTCGAACACACGAGAATCCCCAAAACCCAAATCTTGTTCACGTTCGCACGCTTCTCCGAAGCCCTTGCCATCTCCGAAGTTGCCATGTCCAGCTCGCTCGAGAATGAGCTCCTCTTCATGCCGCAACCACCATCACCTGGCTGCAGTCAAGCTCGAGTTCGAACTTCCCCTCTCCCTAGCTTAACGATTACGAAACTCGATTGCCTGGTTCTGCCATTTCGCGACTCGAAAGGGAAAGGGAGAACGAAATGCGCGACTCAATTTTTTCCAAGAGAATTCGATTTCGCTCCCTTCCTCATTTTCTCCGATTGCGTCTATATTTTATTCCCTTTTTAAAAAAAAACGAAAGGAGGAAATAGATTGTGAGTTAACCCAGGCAAACGTCTTGAGCACGCTTCACTGATGAGGGTTGACTTCTGATATGATTTATGTCAACCTGCCATAATTTGGGTTTAACCAGTAAATAAGTTGTTATATTTAAATTTCCGACATACAATCTCAGCGGTTTATCTATCGTACTCTCACACACTAACTCCAAAAACTACGAAAATTGAAACTCGATAATAATTCAATATTACGGACTCAATGAAACTGGTTTCATTGAATCCCGAGACTGTGCCTCTGAAGGCTATTTTTAAATTCAATTTAAACGATAGATTTTCAAAACTGAACAAATCATTGTTAAATTTGAATTTTAACACTTCTATCATCTTCAACGTTATCAATATAAATTTTATGAGCTTTCAAATTATATTTTAACAGGCCCAAAATATCAGATTTCATATTTTGTCCAATTTCAATTATTTAATTCAACAATTTAATTGCCAAATAAATTATGATATTCGTAATTCAAGTTAAAATTATTATCTTGAATATTTAAAATCAATTAAATATTCCGATTTTAAATGCTCAAAAATTCCGGGTCGTCACAACTATGGAACAACAGATGCCACAAAACGAAAATGACAAGACTGAGTATAAACAGTTTCATCTTTCATCATAGGAAGGTTAACATGGTTATAACTGGAGCAAATTATTACATGAATACGCCTAAGTTCATCAAACATCAATAAAGTCACAAAATAATAATTAGAGAAAACCCTTTTTTGTACTGAAATCCATATTAAGTTTAAATTCAATAAATTATATATAATATCAGGACTAATACAATTGCAAAAGATTATGATGTAACTATGGCACTTCACCAACAATTTCAAAAACAACTACCTTCCTACAAAGGAATAGTTTGTATTTATTTATTTTCGCTCCGATGTTTCCACAAATGGTCAACTAATTAACCATGTATTTGCTATATTGATTATAAAGAAGCAAAGGAAAATTATAATAATTACGAGGCAAAAATCAATCTTCAAATCATCAACAACCGAGCTTATAATACCTGTAAGCAAAATAAAAGGTAATAAATTGTTAAACATGACTGCTATTTCTAAGAGATTTACCATGTGAGAGTCCAGAGACTGGTTTTTCTCCAACACATAAAGAATTGTGATACTCTTTCACTACACAAATGAGGTGTTGAAAAAGCACAATAAAGAAAAATATAACGTGCAAGAACTTAAAAAATATGAAGCAACGGTTTTATTCGACATTGATGTAAACTACGTGAGAATTTAATGATTTGTGGTCGCAAAAATTTGATTGAATAGTTTTCAATTTTCCTTATGGTGGTTTCAGCGAAAAGGAAGATAGCTTATGACTAATCATGTACGCTTTATCTGTTCTGTATAATCATAAATTTTATTACGCTTGCATATTTTATTTTAATTATTGTTATCATAAATTTTTTTTTTGTTTATGTTATAGATTGCATAGGATGCTAGCTTTTGGGTGAATGCAAAACTTTCAAGTTTAGAAGTATGAGACATGCATACTATTTATATATGTTGTTTTATGGTAGATTCAAGTTATTTTTTGGTTTAGATGTACTTTTATTAGATTCTAGTTGTTCTTAGGATTTAAAGCTTAAATTTTGTATCTACTTCATCTCTTACATCTAGTTCTAACTTTTAGCTTTATAGTTCTACTTGGTACCAAACGAATACTAGTTCATGGAATACAAAAAGAATTCACTAGACAAAGATTTTTGAAGATGGCGAGTATATATATTTGTTTAACTTCCAACCTTAATTATGCATATTTACCTGAGAATATTCTTCATAAAGCAACTTTGACAGACTATTTAATACAACCCTAGTATTCTAATTTCTATCCTATTACATCAATACTTTCTTCTTTTAAATTGTTTCCTGTACAAGAAAACAAAAGTAACATTTTAAAATCAATACAACATGATGTGGCACAATCTTTTCTAGTTGGTGCATCTAAACCTTAGTGTAAGAGAAACATCACCAGGCCATCATGTTTTTCTTCACCAAAGAAATCAAACTTATATGCACACTAAAACTCATATGCACCAATTTATTTCCAATTTGCAGTGCCCACTTAAAGCTAGACACATGCCTCTATTTGCACAATAACAAAGAGTCTCATTTGAACGTAAACAAACAAAGTAATATTGAAATAAAAAATTCAAAATATATCATAGACTGTGCAACTCAAAAATAATGCACTTACACAGAAACTCTATACAGCACATGCCCATACATACACACCGCAACAACCCCACGTATATTACACGCATTACTTCACACTATTCATGCCTAGGCTACCCTCTGCTACACAACATGCACACACACACACAATGAAACACCTATATCTACAAGCACACATTCATGTTGTTACAGTTGCACCTAAGGGACCAACATGGCTTAATAAAAGCATCTAGAAATCTACAGGCTGTCTTAGTTTTATGATTCGCCGAATAGACAAAGTCTAAAAAGAACAACTAAATCTTAGGAGATTATTATATGAAAGAATAGTTATAAGTAGTGCAGCAGTGATGTAGTGACAGCTATCTACTTTCACATTACAACAACCTAAGAGCTTATGTATGTTCCCTAAAAACTAATGCATAGAAAAGCAAAAGAATGAATGAAAATTTCATTCTGTTAATCAACATCTACATCTATCCTCTAACTTGATTCTTCTATTTAAACATTACTAATAACTTCTCTTAATTATTTATCAACTATAATTTATAGTTTATATTTACCCATAAAATATAGGTATGTATAATCTTAAGTGTATTTTTTATATTCCTGCTTATATAAACATAGGTTCGAGTTTAATTATAAGCAACAGTGATTTGCAGTCACTCAGGCATACAACAAGGAGAACACACGTGTACCAAAAAGAACACAAGTAGACCTATGAATCATAATGTACACATGCATACATTTGATTATATATATATAACATAGCCATTCATATTTCTATATAGTATGTGATCTACTACATAAACATGGACAAGAGCATAGAGTTGGACTAAACACTCATGTATGGTAAAAAAACTCATACAAAAAAATAATCCGTAAATATAAACGTAATACAAAATTCATCCACCAATACGAAAACCGAGGATGCCTTTTACATAGCTTATATGAAAGGTGGCCACGGCTCATGTCAAATTTTATCATCAAAAAATGAAGAAGAAAAAATAATGAAAAAATACGCATGAAATAAGAAAGCTCTCAAATAGATTGGATTCATATTTTTTTTATAATGATTGTGTTTCCACTGTCATTTGCAACAAAATTAACATATTTCTATAATATAAATTCAGAGTGCTAACTTCAAAACATTAAAAATAAAAATAGAAAGTGAAGTTTACATGTAGAAGTCATACTAATTTAAAACGGGCTCAGGTACAATCCACATCTTTGATAATTATATGTAGTGACAACTTATAGATACCATAATCGCTAAGAACTAAGGAATTTACATAGGTTTGACATAATAAGATACCTTTAAATTTAAATAGAAGCAAGTGATAAACATTAAACACAAACATCTTTTGATAGCAAACTTGCATCGAAAGTTATTCCATGATAAGTTGGAATATTA
The DNA here is from genome assembly GCA_030765085.1 of Allium cepa. NCBI lineage: Eukaryota > Viridiplantae > Streptophyta > Magnoliopsida > Asparagales > Amaryllidaceae > Allium > Allium cepa. Next base: position 52,404,120 of record CM060935.1, on the reverse strand, counting down.
TCTAAATAATTTTTACAAGCAAATAAATTTGGCGTAAGGTAAAATGTATTCAAGATCTGTTTATAACAATATATATCTTATGAGTTCAATATAAATAAAAATAGTGCACAGTCCTGTAAATATTCAAGAGAGAGGTTATAAGTTCGAAAATGAAATTTTTTTTCCACTAACTTCTTGCATAAATGCTAGATGTAGACTGATTATAAGGAGTGTAAAAATAAAGTGCACCTAATAATGCTTAATTTACATGTTCATTTAGCAATTTCTTATAGAATAAAACACTTTATGCAATGATTTCATAAAGTAGGTTGGTAATTTCACTCATGCAAGGAATCCATCCCACTGTACAGTTTAACAAAAAAAGAGCATGAGAAAACATAGACCAAAAAGTAAATTCATTATATGCATCAATTGGTAAAACCAATTTCTAGCTAAACGAAGGCATGATTAGAAAAGTAAATTCTGAAATACAACAAAACTGCAAAATCATGAAATGTACCGAATTGCTTTTCCAATTGATTTTTGAAATATAACGCAAGCCCTAACCTTCTTTTGTCTTTGTCAAATTAGTGGAAAATAAACAACGGAGGTGGTGGATGAAGGAGGTAGTGGCAGAACGGTGGATGCAGCAGTAGAACAAAAACGATAACCCTAAATCGAAAGAGGAAATAAAATGAAAAAACAAAATGTTATGCGTGACTTTGGGATAGTAATAACAGAAGATAAAATGACAGTTCTATCCATAGAACTTTTAATATTTATGAAATTACCAGATTTAGCAACGGTAATAATTGTGATAAACATTCGTCATGGAAATATGTGTTAGAAATTTGTAACGGTTATTGCCGTTATAAATTAAAAGGGGAAAAGTGTTACAAAATGAGTTGTTTGGTGTAGTGAAAGTGGTCTTCGATTTAGCCGACATGAAGGCAAAATTGCTCGGAATCGGATGAAACTTGGAGGAGGTGCTTTGGAGGAGGGGATGGGCTTATGATTCCAATCGCAAGTTGATGGGAGCTGGTTTGAATGCTCCATCAGATGTCGGTGGCAAGATGAAGTCAGGTCATTGAGAGAAAGTGTGATGCAAGTCGGTAGAAAATTACTTCAGGCCAAGGACTATAAGACTTTGGGAAGGCTTCGGGTTGGTGCAATGAAGGGAACTAAGGAGGCCAAAACTTCAAATTTGGCTAAGTAAAGAACTTGGACAACTTTAGGTCGGTATTAATCACTTTTCCAGGCCATTCAAAGGGTTTGGAGGCTGTGGGACTCAAGATATAGGAAGAGAGGACTTCAAGGTGTAGAATGATGGAAGAAGTCGAGATGCAAGAGACTTAGCGAAATTGGTTATGTATTCAGTTCGTACATAGAAGAACAGGATGGTATTTCCTAGAATGTATGAGACCAGTGGTAGTGAAACTTCCAGGGGAAGATGTATTGGTCTTACAGGTCATGTTGAAGATGATAACTTATTCAATTGGCATTCGATTTTTGATGTGATAGCAAGATGAAGAATGATGGCTTTAGGACTTCAATGATGGTAGCTCGACGATGAAGGGAGATATTTTCCAACGAAAATGGCTTGATGTTGAGTGGAGTCATGAGGTTTATTATGCACAAGTGCCTTATGACGACCCAAAAATCCGTACACTTTGAATCGACAATAATCCACACATGTCCGACCCAAAAAGCACAAACTGACGGAAAGCCAAGAGAAAGAAAAGAAGAGAGTAGAAGAGAAGAGAAGAAAGAGAGAAGATAGAACCAAACAGAACAATACAGAATCTCACATCGCAGCGGAAAATATATAATATCATATCAATGATCTTTACAAAACATAAACTGTATATACACACATCAATCAGAGTTCAACAATCAATCAAAGTTATCATCTTGAATAGTTATACTAACCTGTCCTTACAATTGCTGATAATAACAACAACTAAGCACAGCGGATAATCAATAATCAAAATAGATACGTGTATACAAAGTGAAGATCTTCAGCCCTCCTGCTGAAGCTCCAAAAGCACCAAATCTGAACCTGTAAATATACTCGGTCTGACCCAAGCATTGAAATGGAAGAACACCCCGATCAGTCTGGTAAACCAGCGTGAGAAACACGCTCAACTGAATTTATTAAATCACCAAACTTTTCCTATATCAAAATAAAAGTATCTCGTAAGACACTTCCACACATAAACACGGACATGTTTTTACCTTACGATAACTAAAGCATTTCTTTCATATCAAATCCTCTTTTATTATACTAGTGTCTAGTATATACAAATAACATTAGTCATAGTCGAAATGGTTACCCATATAGCATTTCGAAGCTATTCATTACGCCTTTACAAACAAAATCACAGCTCGTAGTGGGTTTTGGATTTCCATACAAATGGCCAGGTGGAGGGACTACCTTCCGGCAGTACTGAGAAACCATCACAAAGTTTCTCTACCAACACAAGACCGGCCCACCTCTTAAGTAGATGGTATCGAATATGTCATCCTTCGATCGTTACCGACCTTTCCGAGGGCCCTCATAGCATTAAACCACAATAATCAGATACACGACGTCATAGCGTGTAAAGATATATCTAGAAGAGGATGATCATATCCAGTTGGGAATGACCCACTCAGCCTTGCCGCATCTAACCCTGTTTTGGTCATTTTCGGTTGATGAGGCCTCATGAGGTAACGATTACCTTTCACAATCACATACCACATCACTTAGAATGCCACACGGCCATTTCCATTGACTACTAATTGTCTTCCACAAAAATACAACCCTTAAGCTCATATGTCTCAAGGAGGGTGTTAAGCTAAGAGAAGTTGCCTTCTCCGCCACCACTGATGTACGTTTGTAAAAACCAATGTGCATAATCTTTATAAATGCAATGTCAGACAAACATCCATACAAGTTGTTCAGGAATAAGACAAACCGAAGGTACTTTTCTACCACATCCTGTCGGGAAATCCCTAGGATTAATAGCGAATAGTCCTCGCATTGGATATTTCATAATGAAGAGACCACTACTACTGGATGTATATTGGGATTTTAACCCCAAACGACCAACAAGCAGTCCCCCACTATGAAACTCCGAAAATCAATATCATCATAAGCAACCTGCAAAATCGTTGCATATACGTTGGTACGAAGTGGTTTTCAGATGAATCTGATCCCGGTCTCTTCGCACCAACAACGCAAAAGCGTTTTTCAACCTCACACAGCAACTAAGTCTTGTAGACTTATCACGTCTCCAACTTTCAACTTGCTATCCTTCGGGCCAAGAAGGAAGCTCGATAGATTGGAGTAATACTCCACACTACACGAATCAACATCCTCAACAAAATGATAATCAAGCCTACACAGAAGGCTACGTATTAAGTGTACGACTAAATAGTTCCCACATTAAGTTGAGGAACTAAAATTTTTGGGCAATTTGATAGTTGGTTATTTAACTATCAAAGCAAACAAACAAATATTCAGCACCATACCAATCACTGGGCCCTTTTAATAAATCTTTTGTTAATTAAATCACTTGCCAAATATTCACTTCAAATTATCTTTAAAAAGATAAAATCTCAAAACATTTCACTTCATATTGGAAAACAATTCCATACTTTTTTAATAATAAGTAACTCACAAATCAATTTATTTTCAACACTTAGAAAATATTCAATATACTTAAAACATGATTAAGTATATATTTTATTCTTTAGGGAAAACATTCTCTTAAACACATTTATTTGGGCCAAAACGAATGTTGCGTAAAACATCGTTACGACAACCCAAAATCAATAGTATAGGGATTCGAAAATAAGATAGATATATAAACCCCAATACTATACAAAAACATTTCCTTTCGAAAATCATTTACTATAACAACAACGTTATAGTCCATCATTTCCTTACTTCTCGAAAACATCTATTTCAATAATGAATGTTGAAATCTATGGTTTCGATCCTTAACACACTATAAAATAACTTTACACCATTTAACTCCATTTAAATATGAATTCCCAAACATTTATTTGACATATTATTCACTGTCCAAAATCGTGAATATAAATCGTTTACCAAATTCAATACTTCTACACATTTTATTTAAAGGACAATCCACTGTCCAAAATCGTGGATATAATTCCCAAATAAATTCTTTATTATTACAACATTTAATTCTAAAGGATAATTTGCTGTCCAAAATCGCGAATATATCTCCTTTAATAAACTTCTATATTTAATTTATCAAATTCAATTGATTTCAGATTTATAAAACAATGTTTATAAATTCCATTTATATTTTATAACCACTTCAACTCATAAAATCACTTTATTAACAAATTCCATTCACATCCCATTTACACGCCAAAATCCAAATTATAAGCAAAATTACTTATAATTCTCTATTTACAAATTCATTCATTTCATAACTTCACAAATCGTAGATTATATTCTTTTATAAAATCCATTTGTAACATCATTTTAAAACATTTTCAAAACTCCTTTATAATTACATCACTTTGATTTATAAAAATCCAATTTAATAAGTCTTATATAAAAAGCTTTTATAATAAATTCATAAATCTCAATTTAATCTACTTACAAAATAGTTAACTCTATATTCCAAAAATCACGTTTTAATATATATATTTCACAAAAATCATAATTTTTATAACATAAAAATTATAACTTTCATTTATTTAAAATGAATTAATTCCAAAATTTAATAAAACGTATGCTTTCAAAAATCACTTAAAAATCCTTTTAAATTTGGAAATCATCACTTTAACATTTTTAAATTATCAAAATAGGCCCAATGCTGCAACAGCACTAAAAACAACATCCATGGCATCCAAACATCATATATCAATATGATAACAGAATATATCACAATATCTGTAAATAACTCAATAATGGTGAGGAATCCAGTTGGATCCCTCCAACCTATCACCTGCAACAAATATACATATTAGAATATGTGTACAATGTCCGCTTCAAGGCAGACGCGCGTACAAAGGGTCATCCGCTCATATACACGGGAACGTATGGGGTCTCACCTGCTCCAATAGGCAGGTATATATCCAAATACCAAACAATATATCTTATATCATCCAAACAATCATTAATCATCATATAATAAATATTTTCTCACTTGTATAAAAATATCAGTGAGTCAGAAAGAGTAAGTTGTACTCACATTTTCTTGTAGTCGCGATTTCAGTGTTTTATTCCGAATAAAATTAAACAAGCATTTAATTTTACCCAAAATTTACACTAGCTCCAATCAACTTCAATTCAGCTCCATCGCATAGTGTTCGCGAATACGAACCCAACGCAATTCGTTTCGTGCGAAACAGACCTCGTATGAAAAGGTTACGCTATTTCAAAGATTGTACAATTTAATATATAATCAATTTCATTTTATATTTTATTTTCTTTAAAACCTACTTGCAATCTGGACCATCCATTCCCCATAGCAAATCACGACCACAACTAGAATCTTCTTCCCCTCCGGGTGATATGCGTTTGAACAAAACCCAAAGCCGTTCGAATACCATTGAATGCCGCGACCATCACTAGCATCAAGAACACGATCAAAGGCCATCGATGCGTTCGCCCACCTAAGCCGGCCACGAGCATGGCAAGCTCGGCCCCTCCATTGCGTTGAAAATCGTGCACGAATATCAGTCGTTCGAGCTCGATTTGCCATTGATTTGCTGCTCCAAATTTAATCGTAGCCATTGAATTTGTAGCGCTCACTGGCCTCTACAACTTTGCAGTAGAAAGTTTTTGTTGAAAGTCGATGGATTGGAAGAGATCGTGGGAAGAACAGGTGAAATTCTGGCCATTGAAAATAACATGGCGGCTAGAACTAGCTTTTTTTAGGGTTTAGTGAAAACAATGAAATATGGAGGCCTTTTATAGAAAAAAATTCGACACTATTCATCCCGAAAATTTCCAAACTCGAAACGAAGCGTGCCGCCTGGCGTTTATAATGTTCTACTCCTATTTCGAACGCAATGGAATATATATCTGGAGCCAATTCGATCGTATTTGGAAGATAGGTTTTCAAATCGACTATTTTAAATTTAAAATTCGCTTAAACGATTTTCTACGCGTTTTAGCTTGCCCCGGACAAACCGTAAATCCAATTGACACGAAATTTGAAATCTTACAATAATGTAACATTACGGATCCGATGAAACTGGTTTCGACACAATCCAAGACTATTTGAAAAATGGCTATTTTTACTCGTCGATTAAATATTAAAATATTCAATTTCTACAAATTAACTTATGATTCGATTTTAAAAGTTCTCTAACATCATTCTAATTCAAATATGATTTAATTCATCTTTATAAATCATTTTCATTCACATTAAATCCAAATTCTAATTATTTTCACAATTTCAAATATTAAATTACAATTTAATTATTCAATCAAATCACTATATTCGAAATATTATTTATTCAGCTTATAAATTTAACTTATGCATATTTAAAATTAATTAAATATATGAATTTCAAATGACAGAAATTCTGGGTCGTTACATTCTCCCCCACTTAAAAGAATTTCGTCCTCGAAATTACCAAGTAAGAAAAAGTTACAAAGTCTATTAACTTTTCAAAACAATCGTCCAAATTAGATTTAACAGAAGTTTAAGCCTTTTAACTTTTCTCAAAATCCGTTAGTTAAACTTATTACAGAAACTTTTCTAAGTTTCAACTTCATTTATAGTTATCGTTCCAAAACCAACTATATCGTTTAACCTTTATCTCAAAAATCAAACTTTTAGTTTCCACAAAATTTTCCAATTTTCCCATAAAAATTCTAACGCCTTTAATTTTCAAAAAAATTCGCCATAGTCTCCTTTGCGTGGTTCGATCCGGAAAAAAATAACAATCTATATATCACAAATATGCATCTCATCATCAAGGATGAGGCATCCCGAAGGGAAAAAAGTGTAAAAGTGCGATATGTAATCCGAGATATGTACCTTATATATTATTAGCGAGCATATACGGCTAATATAGCGCGAAAGCGAGCTCCAAATGCAAAGCAAGTGCCATCCGCACCTATTAAACACTCAACAAACAATGAGAAACAAGTATATATAAAAGTAATATCTATATACAACATACACCACTACAACAACTATATATGCCAATGTAACAAATGCAACCACCACAACAAATCCAACCATCAACCAACTATCATCCAACTAACATTCATAACCAAATCAATATTCATTCACTTCTCATTTATATTCATTGAATTGATTTTCAATTTAAATCACATTTGATTCATTTACATTGGATTTTTTCTATCATTCATTCATTCATTCATTCATTCATTTTCAATTAGTTTACATTCTCTAATTCATATTCAAGTTTGTTCACTTCCAAATTAAATAAAATCAATTCTATTTAAATTCACTTAACTTCTAATTTGATTTCAATTACTTTAGCTTTCCATTTCATTAGTTCAATTTCATATGGATATTCCATACAACCAACTATCAACCATCTAACAACCAATGCATAACCAACATAACCAAATTAATTAAATTTGCATTGTTTACCTTTAACTTGGTTTAACACTTCTAATTTCAAATTGGTTTAACATTCAATTGACATTCATTCAATTATTTAATTTCAAATCGTGGCTATATAATCACTTTACACTTAGGTTTATATAAACTTCCAAATTCATATTATAATCACTTACCTAATCCAATTAAAATTCAATTCAATTTAACCTTCCTTAGTTAAACTTCAAATCATATAATTCACTTACTAACTCAAATTCCTTTCAACTTTACTAAAGTAAATTCTTACTTCATATTATAAGTCCAAAATTCGTTTCACTTATTTTTATCAATTCCAGCTTGGATTTTTAAATTCAAATTTGTTTATCAAAACAAAACTTCAATTTTCAATTTACCATTGGTAGCAAATCCATCACATAGAAACTCAAAAATGATACTAATGATGCTGCAGTCATCACCTTTATTATTTCCCAGCAATAGTAGTGAATTCAGTGCTTTATATATTCTTTCAAAAAATTCTTTCTATTTATAAACCACATTTATAATTCTTTACTTATATAATTTCACTGTTCACTTTACATATATAAGATAATTTTAATTTTTTTTATCTTACTTAGATTTATAAAATTATAACATCTTTAACTTTGAAAAACAACTTTCAAAATCAATAGAATTCAAATTTTCAACTTCTTAGCTTAAATCCATCTTTATTTACAACTCATATTTATAAATATACTCATTAATTTTATTTCTTACATATAAGATTATTTCACAATTGTAAATCATATTAATTATAATTCCATACTTATAATTCATTTGCTTATATAATTTATTCTTTTACATTTGTTGTCTTCGATTAAGATTATTCAAACATCTTTTTCATTAACTTATATATTTGCATTTTCCAACAACCAAACAATCAGTTTATAAACACTTTAATAGTTCAAAAAAAATTAATCCTTTATATATAAAATTTAATCGAGGTAAAATTATTTCATTTACCCAATTTAAAATGATATTATGTCAACTTGCCACGTTTAAGAGTTTGGAAATCCCTATCGATAACATGGCGTCGCACTTCACGACCAGAATTCACAAACAGCTCAATGGATAAACAAACACAATATAAAACATTTTATATTCACTAAAAATACGCGCTCATATATATAATACACTTAAACTCAATCTAAGGTGCTACTGTCCCTATCTATACTAAGTACACGTCAAAGCTTAGGAATATACGAAATCTAAGCTTTGATACGGAATGTGACGACCTAAAAATCCGTACCCTTTGAATCGACAATAATCCACACATGTCCGACCCAAAAAGCACAAACTAACGGAAAGTGAAGAGAAAGAAAAGAAGAGAGAAGAAGAGAAGAGAAGAAAGAGAGAAGATAGAACCAAACAGAACAATACGAAATCTCACTTCGCAGCGGAAAATATATAATATCATATCAATGATATTTACAAAACAGAAACTGTATATATGTACACATCAATCAGAGTTCAACAATCAATCGTTGTTATCAGCTTAAACAGTTATACTAACCTGTCCTTACAATTGCTGATAATAACAACAACTAAGCACATTGGATAATCAATAATCAAAACACATACATGTATACGAAGTGAAGATCTCCAGCTCTCCTACTGAATCTCCAAAAGCACCAAATCTGAACCTGTAAATATACTCGGTCTGACCCAAGCATTGAAAGGGAAGAACGCCCGGATCAGTCTGGTAAACCAACGTGAGAAACACACTCAACTGAATTTATTAAATTACCAAACTTTTTCTTTATCAAAATAAAAGCATCTCGTAAGACACGTCCACACATAAACACGGACATGTTTTTACCTTACGATAATAAAGCATTTCTTTCATATCAAATCCTCTTTTATTATACTAGTGTCTAGTATATACAAATAATATTAATCATAGTCGAAATGGTTACCCATATAGCATTTCGAGGCTATTCATTACGCCTTTACAAACAAAATCGAAGCTCGTAGTGGGTTTTGGATTTCCATACAAATGATCAGGTGAAGGGACTACCTTCCGGCAGTACATCTCTAAAAGAATGTACCGAGAAACCATCACAAAGTTTCTCTACCAACACAAGACCTGCCCACCTCTTAACTAGGTGGTATCGAATATGTCATCCTCCAGTCGTTACCGACCTTTCCGAGGGCCCTCATAGCATACAAACCACAATAATCAGATACACGACGTCATAGCTTGTAAAGGTATATCTAGAAGAGGATGATCATATCCTAATTGGGAATGACCCACTTAGCCTTGCCGCATCTAACCCTGTTTTGGTCATTTCCGGTTGATAAGGCCTGATGAGGTAACGATTACATTTCACAATCACATATCACATCACTTAGAATGCCACACGGCCATTTCCATTGACTACTAATTGCCTTCCACAAAAATACAACCCATAAGCTCGTATGTCTCAAGGAGGGTGTTAAGCTAAGAGAAGTTGCCTTCTCCGCCACCATTGATGTACGTTTGTAAAAACCAATGTGCGTAATCTTTAGAAATGCAATGTCAGACAAACATCCATACAAGTTGTCCAGGAACAGGACAAACCAAAGGTACTTTCCTACCACATCCTATTGGGAAATCCCTAGGATTAGTAGCGAATAGTCCTCGCATTGGATATTTCATAATGAAGATACCACTGCTACTGGATGTATATTGGGATTTTAACCCCAAACGATCAACAAGCAGTCCCCTACTATGAAACTCCGAAAATCAATATCATCACAAGCAACCTGCACAATCGTCGCATATACGTTGGTCCAAAGTGGTTTTCAGTTAAATCTGATCCCGGTCTCTTCGCACCAACAACGCAAAAGCGTTTCTCGACCTCACACGGCAACTAAGTCTCGTAGACTTATCACGTCTCCAACTTTCAACTTGCTATCATTCGGGCCAAGAAGGAAGCTCGATAGATTGGAGTAATACTCCACACTACACGAATCAACATTCTCAACACAAATGATAATCAAGCCTACACAGAAGGCTACGTATTAAGTGTACGACTAAATAGTTCCCACATCAAGTTGAGGAACTAAAATTTTTGGGCAATTTGATAGTGTTATTTAACTATCAAAGCAAACAAACAAATATTCAGCACTATACCAATCACTGGGCCCTTTTAATAAATCTTTTGTTAATTAAACCATTTTCCAAATATTCACTTCAAATTATCTTTAAAAAGATAAAATCTCAAAACATTTCACTTCATATTGGAAAACATTTCCATACTTATTTAATAATAAGTAATTCACAAATCAATTTATTTTCAACACTTAGAAAATATTCAATATACTTAAAACACGATTAAGTATATATTTTATTCTTTAAGGAAAACATTCTCTTAAACACATTTATTTGGGTCAAAACGAATGTTGCGTAAAACATCGTTACGACAACCCAAAATCAATAATATAGGGATTCGAAAATAAGATAGATATATAAACCCCAATACTATACAAAAACATTTCCTTTGGAAAATCATTTACTATAACAACAGTGTTATAGTCCATCATTTCCTTACTTCTCGAAAACGTTAATTTCAACAATGAACGTTGAAATCTATGGTTTCGATCCTTAACACACTTTAAAACAACTTTGCACCATTTAACTGCATTTAAATATCAATTCCCAAAACATTTATTGACATATTATTCACTGTCCAAAATCGTGAATATAAATCATTTACCAAATTCAATAATTCTACACATTTTATTTAAAGGTTAATCCACTGTCCAAAATCGTGGATATAATTCCCAACCAAATTCTTTATTATTACAACATTTAATTTAAAAGGATAATTCGCTGTCCAAAATCGCGAATATATCTCCTTTAATAAACTTCTATATTTAATTTATCAAATTCAATTGATTTCGGATTTATAAAACAATGTTTATAAATTCCATTTATATTTTATAACTACTTCAACTTATAAAATTACTTTATTAACAAATTCTATTCATATCCCATTTCACGCCAAAATCCAAATTATAAGCAAAATTACTTATAATTCTCTATTTACAAATTCATTCATGTTATAACTTCACAAATCGTAGATTCTATTCTTTTATAAAATCCATTTATAACATCATTTTAAAACATTTTCAAAACTCCTCTATAATTTCATCACTTTGATTTATAAAAATCCAATTTTATAAATATTATATATAAAGCTTTTATAATAAATTCAAAAATCTCAATTTAAACTATTTACAAAATAGTTAACTCTATATTTCAAAATTCACGTTTTTATATATATTTCACAAAAATCATATTTTTTATAACATAAAAATTATAACTTTCATTTATTTAGAATGAGTTAATTCCAAAATTCAATAAAACGTATACTTTCAAAAATCACTTAAAAATCCTTTTAAATTTGGAAATCATCACTTTAACATTTTTAAATTATCAAAATAGGCCCAATGCTGCAACAGCACTAAAAACAACATCCACGGCATCCAAACATCATATATCAATATGATAACAGAATATATCACAACATCTGTAAATAACTCAATACTAGTGAGGAATGCAGTTGGATCCCTCCAACCTGTCACCTGCAACAAATATACATATTAGAATATATGTACAATGTCCGCTTCAAGGCAGACGCGCGTACAAAGGGTCATCCGCTCATACACACGGGAACGTATAGGGTCTCATCTCCTTCAATAGGCAGGTATATATCCAAATACCAATCAATATATCATATATCTACCAAACAATCTTCAATCATCATATAATAAATATTTTCTTACTTGTATAAAAATATCAATGAGTCAGAAAGAGTGAGTTGTACTCACATTGCTTGTAGTCGCGATTTCAATATTTTATTCCGAATAAAATTAAACGAGCGTTTAATTTTACCCAAAATTTACACTAGCTCTAATCAACTTCAATCCAACTCCATTTCTTAGTATTCGCAAATACGAACCCAACGCAATTTGTTTCGTGCGAAACGGACCTCGTAAGAAAAGGTTACGCTATTTTAAAGATTGTACAATTTAATATATAATCAATTTCATTTTATATTTTATTTTCTTTAAACCCTACTTGCAATCTAGACCATCCACTACCCATAGAAAATCATGGCCACAATTAGCATCTTCTTTCCCTCCAGGTGATACGCGTTTGAACAAAACCCAAAGCCTTTCGAATACCATTGAATGTCGCGGCCATCACTAGCATCGAGAACACGATCAAAGGCCATCGATGCGTGCTCCTACCTGAGCCTCACCCACGGCCACGAGCATGGAAAGCTCGGCCCCTCCCTTGCATTGAAAAGCGTCCGCGAATATCAGCCGTTCGAGCCCGATTTTCCTTTGATTCGCTGCTCCAAATTTGATCGTAGCCGTTGAATTTGTAAAGCTCGCTGGCCTCTACAACTTTGCAGTAGAAAGTTTTTGTTGAAAGTCGATGGATTGGAAGAGATCGTGGGAAGAAGCATGAGAAATTATGGCCATTGAAAATAACATGGCGGCTGGACCTAGCTTTTTTTAGGGTTTAGTGAAAACAATGAACTATGGAGGCCTTTTATAGAAAAATTTTCGACACTATTCATCCCGAAAATTTCCAAACTCGAAATGAAGCGTGCCGCCTGGCGTTTATAATGTTTAACCACTACTCCGAACGCAATGGAATATGTATCGGGAGCCAATTCGATCGTATTTAGAAGATAGGTTTTTAGATCGACTATTTTAAATTTAAAATTCACTTAAATGATTTTCTACGCGTTTTAGCTTGCCCCGAACAAACCGCAAATCCGATTGACACGAAATTCGAAATCTTACAATAATATAACATTACGGATCCGATGAAACTCGTTTCATAGCAATCCAAGACTGTTTTAAAAATGGCTATTTTTACTCGTTAATTAAATACTAAAATATTCAATTTCTACAAATTAACTTGTAATTCGATTTTAAAAGTTCTCTAACATCATTCTAATTCAAATATTATTTAATTCATCTTTATAAATCATTTTCATTCACATTAAATCCATATTCTAATTATTTTCACAACTTCAAATATTAATTTACAATTTAATTATCCAATTAAATCACTATATTCGAAATATTATTTATTCAGCTTATAAATTTAACTTGTGCATATTTAAAATTAATTTAATATATGAATTTCAAATGACAGAAATTCTGGGTCATTACAGGCCTGGTTCTAGGAAGAGTGACTACTGGATAGAATGTTGAATGGTTATATCGTGGAAGGGAAGGAATATGGAATGATACCTTGAGGATGAAATGAAAACTTGGTGGATCAAGGAATGGAATCAGATTCACATGCTAAGGGATCATTGATAATCTGAGTGTTTTCTAAGGTACTCGAAAGCATGGGTATTTTGAGGATGCTCATTGATTACTTAGAATGCCTACCCTAAAATGATGGAATGGGTCCATATACCATAAACAGGTGGAATGGTTCTAGTGTCAGCGTCGTGCTGTCGGTGAGTACACTAAAAATTAGGATTTCGATGTTAATCCTTGGAAAAGGAATGGTTATATGAGTTATCTTATGTCCATAGCACATCAGATGGCAACGAGGATTGTTTGACAGATTCAGGCTTGCTTTGGTTACTTTTCTAATAGACTGTCACTCTAGTGATGCTATGAGATGTTAATATTGTGGATGTGGATAGCCGGACACCTATTGTTGTACTTAGTATGTAGTACACCTTAATGATGTTTGTAGAGTAGTGTATTTTTTGCCATGCGCTAACTCTTTGGTTATACGGACATGTCAGGTGTGGTTTGTATACCCTTATTCCTTTTTATATCGACTTATATTGTATTTTGAGATTTCTTATTGGTCACACTAGACTATTTTCTGACTTAAGGTTTTGTGCTTTACTTCTTATTATATGGGCCACTCTTAAATGAGTAGACTAGATAACATGTCTAGATGGTACGTGGTGGTAGTGTAGAGGGCGAGCATAATGAAGCTTTCTTGTATTATATATGGCTACTTATGCTTATTCCGCTGTGCTTCACTATAGACCCTAATCAGCATTCATCCTTTACATATTATAGATGGTTTTAGTTTATTATCAGTTGTGTAAATTCTATATCTTAGTTTGTACAACATTGTGAACCTGTGTACTCTGATATTGTAGTTCATCTTATTTATTGCTCGCCTATTTATTTATACGATGTATGTTATCTTTTATTCTATGTGCTATGAGATATATGATAGGTTCAGTGATTATTTTTTATTTTTCTTTTCAACCCCTGGTAATCATTCTATATCAGTCGGACCCCATAGCAGCACACTATTTAGGTATGTTGGGTGTTGGTGGTGTTGGGCGGTAATCATAAAAACCGCTTTGATCCTATATTAACACAATTAAAAGATGAGATTTATTTGATGCACCGTATGTCATGAGAAAACTAAAATTTGGAAACTCATAAAGATAACACATTTCTAAGGTTATGTATACCATAGGAAATGGGAGTTTATAAAAAACATTCAAAATATGGGAGCACATATGTGAAATAAAATGTATTATGCTATCAATTAAATAAGCCTAACTAAGATACTTAATTTATGGACTAATGTTTTGAGGTTTAAGGGTATGATTATCATGTAAATAATTTGTGGATAAATAAATATAATTTCAATTTGTTAAATGAATAAATTGAAATATTACACTTTTATATGGATATAGTGTTATGATCCTCATAGAAAAGCTTTATTTCTTTAGACTTTAGTTTGTGTAGAAATACAAATCTAGAGTCTGTACTAATTTGGAAAATGGTATCTCTCTCTTCTTCTCAATCAATTCATGAACTCAAGGTTTGTGTCGATTTGGAAAATAAAATCAAATATGGTGTCATAATCATCAATAAATTTTTATATGTTGTTTGTACCAAAAGTGGAACAAAACCAAATCGATATATAAGTAATAGTTATACAAAACAAGGAAATTAAAATACGGAAATAACACATGAGATTTATAGTGGTTTGGCCAAGAACAGTAGCCAGCTTCACAATCAACTTTGTGAATGATTTTTGGCTTTCTTTACAATGGTAATTTTATAACTCGGTTACTTAGAACTCGGGTAAGAATCCAATAGAGTCTCCAGATAAAATCTAATAATTCAAAAAGAAAAAGATCTTGTTTTCATCTACAGCTATACTATTTATAAATGGAGATTAGCGAAATAAGCTTTGAAACCTTCTGACCGCGTTCTCCATGTTTGGCAGGACGTTTTAGGAAATGATCATAGTCGGATCAGCAATCAAAAGTGTCAAGTGCTTTATCCGTACCAAGTTATGGTATTATTTGACTTTGTTCTTTACTTTATTTTCCATTTCTTAAATTAGTTACCTGTATGTTAATCCAATGTTTAGCTTTAAGAGTTTGTATGCTTTTACCTTGCATATTCTTTAACTTCTAACATATAGTACATTGATCAAGTAATTTTGACTTTACTTCTTAATTCTCTTGAAGAAATTGCACTTTCCCATCTCCCTTGACTTAATGTTTTTCTTTACTTAGTCTTCAATACCCTAACATGTGGTAGTGACACAACGTCATGACTCCGTTCTAATTTGAGGGGCATAACTTCGTGTTAAGTTGCAAACTTCATTTGTTATTTCCTAATTTTCTCTTCATTACTCGATTCAATTGATAAATGGCTAAGTGTCTTCAAGTGGCAAGTAAGGTTCAGCACCCAATCTTCGGAATTTACTGGAATACTAGTTTCCACAGTTGTGCTTCAAGACTTTTGGCTTATTCCATGACCATTCAATGGTTTGGGCTTGTTAATATATTGCTCGATTCAAGAGCAGGATAACATTTTCCCCTCCCTAAAGGATGCCTTGTGTTAATAAGACATGCTTTGGATCAAGACAAGCTATCGACTTTAAGCTCTAGTCTGAATAGATGTCTTCATTCTATAAACTGTTTTCACAAAGTTGTGCGTCTTCTTTAGATAATCATGTCGCGTTGAATAGTTAAGGATTCGTATCCTTTGGATGATATAAGAGCTATATTATTCTATTCGGAGTTGTTAATCGGGTCTAGGAAGTTTGGAAGTCCTTTCTTTTAATCTATTAGTAGGTAGAATTTCACCTTTCTATTTTGTTTGTTTCAAATTCTATTTCCATTTCTTGCGACACCTTTTCCTTTCTCACTCTATTTTTTTATATTCTCAATTTCATACCGAGTCATAGGGTACGACTCGGTACCACCTTTTACTGCGAGACTAAAGTGGTAAGTTTTTAATAACACTCAAGTCATTTCTTCCACCTTACTTTACTTTCACTCTACCTTATTATTTTTGTGTTTGACTTCAAGCCTCATTCCAGCTTTAAATTTGAACTTTGATTTGCTCTGTCGTCGATCATGACTTCACCTCAGAACCCTTATCGCTAACTTACAAACGTCGGCACCAGTGCCTAGTCAGCTAACTCAATGCCAATTCAAATTTTTTTTCCTTAAATGGATTTTGGTTTTAATTTGATTCTTCCACCTTGATGTTTCCATTTCCACCTGCTTCAAGCTTTGTATGTGGCACTGCCTTAGGGGTTACTATTGTTCAGCTATGGCTATCAACCACATTCGGTTACCAATGAGGCTTCATCTTCTACCTTAAATTTGGTTCTGGTTTACACATCATTCAAACTCAAAGTACATTTTAAAATCAAGGAAAATCGAAATTTTTTCCATGAAATACTGGAGTTTGACTTAGGTTTTTCTCTCCTTAACAATGCTTTGGGTCAACTTCATTTTTGCAAATTTTTGCTTTGAGTTTCTTGAGTAGTCATGACTTTTCAGAAAATTTGGTTAATATTTTAAAGTACAACAAGGAATTAGCTCACTTTAGTGATACTTGGTCGAGTATGGATTAATGGTGGAGTTCTTATGGGACGATTTCCGATAATGGTCACATCGAACATGCTCTCGCTCTCAATGGGCTTATTAACTGCTTGAGTCGATCACTTCACTCTGATGTTCTTAAAAAGAAGAGTTCCTTGTTGCTCCTGATGAATGTTCGGTTAATCGTAAATCTTACGATAAGAGGTAAAATCTAAAACATAGTTTTATAGTATGACAGTGCTTGTTTGTCCACACGAGTGTGCTATCTGCATAGAATGTTTGCATTCACCATGCTCTAGATAAAGCACACACTACATAGGCTGAATTGCATGTCACTACCCCTGTCAGTGTATATGATTTGATCATTCAACACACGTTGACATCCATTGGGTTTTATACATCTGCTATGTAGGGTTTACTTTTGGCATGAAGATCGGAGTTAATTACTAACTGAACTTTTTTGTCTGTGGAGTTTTTCAGTATTCATGAACTGCAAATGTTCCTTTCGTTTCTCTATGATAGGTGTGTGTCCATCAACATCAAAGTTCATCCTTCTACATCAGGATCTACTACACCATTACATTATCATGTTTTTGACCTATATTACTTTGTCATTCGACGAGACAGTCTTTGGAGATGGTCCCTTTCATAATGGGAGATGAAGGTTACACTGGGGTTTCCTTCAATATCAACCTTGAATGTGCTTTAATTCTCAGTAAACCCTAAGATTCTCTAGCGTCTTCTCTAGATGAAGTGGGTGTTAGGAGAATTTGTACAAGACATGGAATATCTTTTATGGAAATTTTGGTCCCATGGCCCTTTTAACGGGAACGTGATCTACCCAAGGGTATACTACCTGCAGCCATTATATGTCCCACTTTGGAGGCGCTCCTCCTTTTAATCACTTTTTCGATTCGTGCTTTAGTTCATAAGATTACCCCTATTCAACTTCACCAAAAATATTCATTCTTCTTTTAATAGAATATATATGGTTTGCCTTCACCATTTGGGCAAGGTGCCCATATAGAAGGAGATTCGATATATATACATACATACATACATATACATATATATATAGCTTTAAAAAGTGTAATAAAAGCCATTCTCTAATTTACGTGGAACCGTCTAACGGTTGTCGTGTAATCATCGGTCTTTGGAACAAGCTCAGCTATTTCAATGATGGATACTACTTTGTACACTATCCACCCAACTTCACTCAGATTTTTTTTTGGATATTTCATACCCTTATAGATATACCAAGGTGGTCGGGTAGTGAAGTAGTGGCACATACTCCTCAAGCTCTACAGAACATTTAGTCAAAGAGCGAAAAATGAAATTCCTTCCATTGATGTAAGGATGCAACAATTTCATCTTATTGATAATGATAGTAGTCTGAGTCTCATTCCTACTACTTGTAGAGGTGCCTATCCTGCTAAGGAAGCTGAGATCGAACCTCAAGCTGATGAAAATTAAGAAGTTCCATCCATTTAAGATCCTTCGGTTAATCAAAGGAAGGATGGAGAAAGTGATGTTAATGAAGACAATAATTGAAGAGGGGATAATGATGACGACGATGATGGTGTTGATGATAATGAG
The DNA here is from genome assembly GCA_030765085.1 of Allium cepa. Classification (NCBI taxonomy): domain Eukaryota; kingdom Viridiplantae; phylum Streptophyta; class Magnoliopsida; order Asparagales; family Amaryllidaceae; genus Allium; species Allium cepa. The sequence continues at coordinate 52,385,090 of CM060935.1, read as the reverse complement.
GATAGGAGTGATAGTTAACTATAAGCCTTGGTCAAAAGTCTATAGGAAAATGGTTGGTGATGACCAAGTACCGCTTATTCCCCGTCGTCCAAAGCTAAAGATCATTTCACTCTGTTTGGTTCCACAACCACATCTATTTCCAATTGAGGAGGAAACTTCGGCTCCTTAAACTGGTGATATATATGGTTCTCTTATGAGTACTCTAATAACCAGTATTTTTATGACTTCAAAAATCTCGGTGTTAACGATATTGAATCTCCCATTCTCTTGTTGCAGACGGGCCTTCGACTAACATAGAGGAGATAACTCTATATAGAAAGCTTCTTGAGCCTAGTCCGCAGGAGGCAATAGTGCATGTTAATACTATACATGACATTCAAAGTCACCACTCGTACATGCGCTGTCCCTTGAATTCCAAATCTTAATTTAGCCATGTGCTCTTTTTAGGTATAACAGGATGACTCCATCTTTTTAACGAGCTCCAAGGTCACTCTTCATGATATCGCAAGCATGATTTCTTATGCCAACATCACGATTTGTCATATAAATCCTAATTTGTGAGGCATCAAAAGAAAGAGTAGGAAAGGCAAGAAGAACTCAAACATCACAATTATTGTGATCGAGGATCATGTGACCCTTTTGGGTCAAGTAGGACATCCCCTTCACAACGTCATAGTCATTCTCCTATATAGAAAGATATGGATCCATATTCATCAAAAGCTAATTCTATTCCTTCGTCTAAGGCTTTGAGTATGCCTACTTTTGCACTGCTAGTCACGCAACTGATAACGTCCTTCCAAAAATCCAAATAGGCTAATCGACTGTTTAGGTCAGCAATCGTTGATCCCTCTAGATGAAGATCTAGTAAAGAGCATGCTCTTGCTCATGATTCTAACCACAGTTATTAAGTCTACCGCAAATCCTCAACTTGACAGGCTATAAAGAACTTTCCTAACACTCTATTTTGATGGGATACCATTTGAAAGAAAAACCCCGTTAACATGGACAAAGATGTCATAACTTATTTGAAAGATGTATATAATCAATACTATATATTGAGGAGACTCGCTTAAGATTTATTTGATGTTAATAGGGAGAAGAAGCTAGCCCTTCAAGAGAAGGAGGTAGAAAAGAAAGGCAATAAGTGAATATTCACTAATTTTGACATGGAGTTAGAGGAGGCAAAGGGTCTCGTGCTGCTATGGAGATAAAGCTAGAAGAAGATATAAAATAATTCGAGAATAAGTCTCCAATGCAACAGTCTTGGCTCCGGTCCACACATCATAGTAGAGACAACCTTGCCATAAAAAAGAGGCTCTTAAAAATATTATTAATGAGCAAACTCTTAAAATACAAAAATTAGAATCGGGGTTGGTGGCCAAGAAAATGGAGAAGGATAATGCACTTAGTCAAACCCAGAAGTTTATGGAGAAAATGCTTGATGCTCAGTGAGCAGAGAAGGATGCAGAAACTTGTACAGAAGATGCTAAGGATTGAATCGAATTTGAGATAGAGCCTACCCTTTTGCGCTTCTATGAAAATGTCATTAAGTTTGGAAATTTAAGGTGGCTTGACGAAGGTTACCTAAAAGCATTAGCCGTGGATTAAGAAGAAATATTCAGGCAAGAGAGAGCTTTCATGCATGGTCGACGAAGATCAATTAAGGGCCAACCTCTAAAAAAAATTTGATTTGGATGCACTCATCATAAGAAAGATTATGTTATATGCTGAGGCTTCTACTTTTGCTAGTATGCCTATTGGGATCCTTCCTGAATCTAGCTCTAGAGGTTTGGGCAAAAGTTCAACCCCCGTTTCTCAAGGATTCTCGATAGAGACTCTTATCGGACAACTGCCACTTCCGGAACCATCATTTCTTCCATATAAGGACCTTTTGCCTCTGAGTATATCATTCCTTCTTCTAGAATTTCTACAGAACCAATTACCATGGCAAATTTAGAAATAAAAAATTCTTTATTATCTTTAGCTGATGTCCAGTACAATCCTAAGGAGCCTGGATATACAATGCCCAAGTCTGCCCCCAAACTACGTGCTCTTTCCCCAATCATTGAGAAGAGTTATATGGGGACTCTTCCCAAACATCCACTACTTTCCCTAGAGGAATATCATTAACCTCTCTATTAGAGAAGGCTGAGATGACACTCATCGATGTTTCCAATCTCTATTTCACCTTCTCAAGTTTTAGGTTCGTTTGCTCTTGCCCATTGCCAGAAGGAAATTTGGCTTTAGTCACTCGGGCTTCCATGACTGAATCCATCATTATTTCTTCCCAAAATCAAATCCTAACTTCGTCAAATGGTCATATTCTCGATCCTAATGGTGAAATAATTCATGTGTTGGAGGAAGAGGCCATGGATAACCATATATGGCTCAGGGCAATAAAAACATAGCTATTGCTAGGGTCATAGAGCACAAATCTAGACCATTAATATTAAAGAAGTAGGCCTATCAAATAAAGAAGGTAAAGGAGATAATGAAGGAGAAAGTTAATGATGTTCCTCCCCCATTCTCAGTTTCCTTGCACACTCTGCCATTTGTCGTTCCAACTTCAACTCCTGCAATGGCAAGCATTCAAGCCAAGGCTCCCGAGTCTTCAGGAGATTACTATGACTGGGATAAGGATCCCAAGAGCAATCAGTTTTGGGAAAAAAATGGTAGACATGGGAAATGGAGAATCTTAGCCTCTCCTGAGGGAAAGAAGGAGAGGAGGAGGAAGAAGAATGTTTAATTATAGTTATCTTATGTTATTGTTAATTTTTTTGTTCTAGTTTTTGTCTAAGTATGTAGGACATTATTATACGAGCAAAACCCCCACTTTTGGTTTTGAAGTTCGGTTGTGAATAAAATGTCTTTTTCTTTCGGACTGTAATCTTATTATGTTTAATGCCAACATACGTGGTTTAATTATGTATGTGATAATCGTATCTGGATTATTGCAATAATATCATTGTCTTTGACTTGTATGCATGAATAACTTTAGCTATTGCTAAGTGGTACTTTATTGTTTTATTCTGTTTATCACTGCCAGATTATCTCTTTGATGGCTAAAAAAATTTTAGTTTCTTAACAAACTCCATGGTTTATCGTATTTTCCTTGAATAAGGTTCCAATTGACCAAAAGCATGATTGGATTTTCACATCATTTCCTATCTTTAGGAAGTGAGGCTTCCGCTAACTATCTCTGAACACTCGTGCTTGTTCTCACCTGCCTTCGAGCATTGATCATAAGTATTCATTGTAATTACAAAATGAGATTTGATCTCATTCCAAGTCCTATCTCTTGGATCTAATATTTCATATGCTTATCTTTGAGCATCGTCATCAGACCTCACCTACCTTCGGGATATGGTCACAGACCTTACCTATCTTCAAGCATTGGTTGAAGATTAAAGGTATCGGGTGAACAATCATTATTGTCCCTAATGTAATTATACTTACACGATCTGATTGTGGATCGAAATAGCCCACTGTACCTATCTACCTAGATATTTTCATTTTCAAAATAAGGAATATTTCAAATTTTCTATTGTGTGCATAGTATACCATCAATATTTTAAGAATGCATCGATTCTCAAAGATCGCTCTATGGCAAACTCTACCTTATTACATCAGACTGCAGTCAGATATTTACAAAGATACATTTGAGCAAAATAGCATCTCAAATTCTTTCTATTCCATGTTCATGGATCAAATTTCCATCAATAATTGGCAGCTTAAACGTTCCATCTACAAGTTTATGTTTAATTGCAAACGGACCCCCCAATTTGGGTCAAATCCCCCCAGACTAGGGAAAACTCATTTCAACATGAGATCACCTATCTCATAGGTCTTGTTTATAACCTTGGCATTTAATTATCATAGTGCTCCTTTCTAGTAAGCAACTACCCTCAAATCAGCTTCCTCTCACTTCTCATCGATCAAGTCAAGGGACTAAAGAAAGAGTTCCTTGTTCATCCTAGTATCGTAGTAAGCTCTTCGATGAGAAAGAACTTCAAATTCAATAGGAATCATGGCCAAAGATCCATAGGCTAACACAAATGGAGTATGGCCATTTGATGACTTGTGAGTTGTTCAATAAGTCCAGAGTGCTTGGGGTAATTCATCGAACTTGTTGCTTTTGGCATTTATTAATTGTTTCCTCATGTGGGCTTGATGATCGTATCCAACACTTCTACCTTCCCATTCACTTGAGGATGTGCTATAGCTAGAAATCTCTTTTTAATTTGAAACTTGTTGCGAAAGTTTTGAGTTCATGCTTTTGAATTAGGTCTCATTGTCTATGATAATTTTCTAAAGAACTCCGAATCTGCATATGATGTTTTCACCACAAAGTTGGTCACTTTCTTCATAGTCGTCGTGGTTAGCTATTCTGCTTTGGCTTGTGTTATGTAATAATCAACTATGACAATGGCATACTTTACTCCTCTTTTGGACATTGATAGTACATCGATTACATCAAATACCCAAACTACAAATGGCCAAGAGCTAACTATTCCTTTAGGCTCTATAGATGGTAATTTAGGAATCTTCACAAATCTTTGGCATTCATCGCACTTTCTAGTGTAACCAATGTATCCTGATTGGTTGTTGACTAGAAATATCCATTGTGAAGTGTCTTCCTTGCTGAAATCTTCTCCCCAGCATGATCACTACAACTTCTCTCATGCACATTGGCAAGTACATTCATGGCTTCGTATTTGGTGACACATCATAGTAGGGGAGCGAAGAATCCTCCCCTACATTATTATCCTTCCAAGATAATAAATTATGGTATTTTACGTAGAAGTTTCCTTCGTTCATTCCTCATGTTTGGAGAGTTCCCTTCAGCAAGCATTCCTTAATTGGATTCATCCATGAATACTTTTCCACTTTAATCTCTATAATACAATCGACATCCATCTAATCGACGCTTAAAGCCGACGAAATCTCCATTAGAACTAAGCCAATAAGTTGTGCATCCCCAAAGCTAGCCAGCTTAGCTAATGAATCAGCTTTCGTATTTTCCCCTCTGGTTATGTGTGTTATCATATAAATTTAATATAATTTAGCAATTCCAAAAGTTTTGTTAGGTACGGGGCATGTCTACTCCCTTAACCTAAAACTCCTTCTTCATTTGGAAGACTTCTAATTGAGAGTATTGTATATATGCAATGCTTTGACTCCTAATTCTTTCACTACACTGAGCCCAATGATCAACACTTTGTATTTAGCTTCATTGTTCGTTTGTTTTTATGGGTAACTCAAGATTTGAGGCATGATATATCCTCCATTCCTCTGAGGTTATTAGGATCACTCCTACCTTTGAGCTTTATCCATTAGATGCTCCATTTGCATACAACTTGAAATAAGCAAGTCGGACAACATCTTCCTTCACTTCTCTGTCCCAGATGGTGGACTTGGATAAGGAATCAACCAATGCCTATCACGAGCAACCACAGGTGGTATAGTAATGAACCGGGCCTAAGTTATCATGAGCGACTATGTGAAACATGGAGTTAGGACTCTATGGAGCTACATTCCATATTGTCATCTTTTACTCATATCTTACGACAATATAGACTGAACCTCCATAGTGAGCAGATCCAAAGGAAGGCCCATTTCCCATTGGAAGTCCTCCCTAAAGAAGATGGATATTGAGGAGCCGTCGACTCAGGCAATGACATTGGAGGTGAAGGAGCAGATGCAGCAGGCGACAGGGTTGGGACAGGGTGATGAAGGGCTATAGAGCCCTAAGCTTATAACGATCCAAGACTCTCAGCTTCGGATCAAGGCCGAGCTATGGAAGATACAAGCCGAGCAGTATAGTAAGGGCCATGAGCTCGGGTGAGTAGTTGTCATGTTATGCCCATTCAGGGATTGTGGCAATGCCATAAGCTCCTGTATGGGATCTAGTAACAACCATAATTTTGATTTACATTATTTAGGATATTTAATTAGATAAATTAAATAAAATATTATAAAACGACAAGCAGATTGGGATTTGACAATTAACATGGGGTGAGCCTTAATTAGTGAACAAATAAGGTTGATTGGAACATTAATAAGGAATATATATGAGGAGGGAAAAATAGAAAAAGAGCACATTTCCTTAACATAAACTTTCCCATTCTCATTCCTCCCTCACTTCACTCATACAAATGAAATTAAAAGAATAGGGCTAGCCGTTAACAAGAGCTTTGGGAGGAAGAAAAGCTAGGGAAACAAGATTGAACCTTAGGGGAAACTAACGAAACTCAAATTTCAAGTTCCTTTATCAATTCAAGGTGAATAACAGTTATGCATCTCAAGTTTTATCTACTATTTTCAGTTTTAAGTATGAACCCTTATCTTTTGCTTCTATTATGCTATGTTTTAATTGTTTAGATGATTATGCTTGAATAATGAATTATATGGTTTATTATGGAATTATCAGATAGGTTATTAACTATGAAAACCAAGTTTTTGAAACCCAATCGACATGAATTTTTGATATGATGTTAAAACATTATTTTAGAAGTGGGTTTTTAATTTCATACTTTTCGAAACAAGTATGAATTTATTATGAATTTTCTAAATGGAGAAAATAATTTATTTCAAATTTAATTATTAAAAATTATTAACTAATGTTTTTGGCCTCAAATTTTTTTTATAAGTTAAGGAATACATAAAATTTAAATTATTGTTGTTTTTGGGGATCTTTCCCAAGTTTCTATTATTTATTATGAATCATTTAAACTACAAAGGCTTAATTATTATATTAAAATATTAATCTAACATGTATGGTTTGCGAATCAGTTTGGAAATGATAAATATGCTCTATAGTAGTTTTTTGAAAAGATTTTGGTAAATAATATTTTTATCCAATGAGAATTAGACAAGAATTTGAAATTGGTAAAAAGATATTACTTTAAAGAGAAAAGTTGCAGTTTTTATATTAACTACGAGATTGCCATTACGAAGCTGTGTATGCCGCAGTTCACAGTGCTGCCTCTATGATTTTCGATGTTGATCATGTGCGATGCATAGGATATCAACTTTGGTCAATGTGGAATGGATTGGCCTTGTATAAAGTATGATGGATATTATCAAAGTCGACATCAAAAACTTTGATGTGAGCAATACAACATGGTTACAATGATGATGCCGACTCTATATGGCGATGTTGCCGCATTTTTACTATAGGTAGTGACAACCCTACTAGTTTGGAAGCTAATTTATAATGGCAATAATGAAGCCGCATTCCTTATATAACTTCGCCGACCCTATAAGGCAGCGATGCGGCTTATTTCCTCATTAACTATAATGACATCAACCTTATTACTTTCGACATTGATTTTTAAGATGGCCCTAGTGATGTCAAGCTTTACTTTAAGGCAATGATGGCGATAGTCTTCTATATCGTCCTTCATCGATTTCCGTGTTTTGAATTTTATACTATAAAACCATTAGTGACGCGACTTGTATTAGAAAACCTTTATAGGCGATGTAAATGGGTTGGCCTTATAGTTATAAATCAGATCCTTTAACATGTTTTCTCTAATGAAGAGATGCGATAACCTTTAATGCGATAATGACGTTGAGCATTATCAAAATATAATGGTTTTATGGTTATGACCTATGTTTTAGGGCACGACAACCTCTATGTGATATCGATATTCATCAATGCTATTTATAAAAGAATATATCATGGCATAAATATTTTGGATAAAGTAAAAGGCAATATTTCCCTTGTTTTAAAGCATGATTTCGTGGGTTAAATCATTTATAAATAATTATGTTTTCAAGGGAATAAAAAACGATACTTAGCCTGGATTTTACTAAAGAGAATATTGTTCTTATCACCTTTAGATAAGTTGTGATAGGATGAATTGAATAAGAAATTAGATAATGGATTGATGTACGGTAGCATCCTATACTTTAGCTGTTATCCCTAAGCTGGTATTAGTCGAAAATTCTAGTGGTAGGGCTTTGTCATGGGTAAGACTAAAAGTTGGTTTGCATACTGAAATGAACATACAATATGAGGTAGGTTATTGGTGAGTCGCAAAATCATTAGGATCAAAGTGACCCTAGGAATAGTAAGTTTTGGATAGATCGTCCTATTGTCTTCAAACATCATGTTAGGGAATTTGATATACTTGGTTGGCCCGAGTTAGCTATAGGTTTGTAGTTACCATGAGAAAACTATGATGTTGGGACAGACATTTTATTGATTTAGATTGACTGGTTATGATTATCCATGTTGCATGCATGCATATTACTGTTTTAATTGTCTATTTTGACCATAGTGGTTGTAGGAGATTGATTTGCAAAAGACGTATTTTTAAAAGATATTAGTGAGGAGAAAACCCATTTTTCTTAGTAGCATGGTCTCATTAGATATTCATAAATCGAGATGGCACACCATTATTCGCACATGGCTTTTTGTATTACTTGAATTTTTTGTTTTCCCCTTAAACTCTCAGGTGCTCAAAATTCAATTTGAGTAGGTCAAAAGTAAGGGTTTACGGTTGTTAGGTTGGACAAATAAAGCTTCCGGAGATGTGCAGGAGGCATACTTAGCTATTTAGATGTTTATCAACATATAACATTTATCCGCCATGTTGAAGTTAATTCGTTGGAATGTATGTAATAGCTGATATTATAACTATCTAGCAGTTAACTTCGATCAATTAAGAGGGAATCTTCATATGTTGCTCTTGGAGTATGTTGTAATAATTATATTTTATCTGAACCTAGGCAACGTTTTGGATTATGTAATGAATATGGAATATTATATTTGAAATAAAATGTTAAATTTTTTTGCAATTATGTTTAAGAAAACTTTATATTCTTATACTTCTGATGTTATTGATATAATCAATGTAACTGCATTTTATTATCGAAAATTAATGTTATGGATGACTGTAGCATCTGTAGCACCTAGTTTTGGGACTCATGTTAGGGGATGTTACAACTTGGTATCAGAGCATAGGTTTATGTAAAAATAAAAGAATTTTGAACTTTTGAAGAGATTTTGAAAACATAATCCAAATGAATTAGAGAATAAGATTGGGGTATGGGATAATACAATAGTAACGTACTTGTATTTTCTATATAATAGTATATGCCATATCTTTATTCTCCCTCTCTCTTAGACAGTTCTTCCGTATCTTACAATGATTCAAATGTAGATTTAAGGAAGTAAGATATGGAGATAGGAAACAAAAGAGTAAATATTGGTGGGGGAAGCTACATAACCAATGGAAATGTCAGGCTCAATATTAGGAGGAATCTGGATCGACAAACAAATGGTAATATGGGTGTTGGAACACCGTAGGTAGATATGGGAGCTATGCATCAGTTCTTTATCAACATGATGCAAGCAGGAGTTGCAGCTGGATTGGTTGGTGGAAATGCCAGGGAAGCAAATACCGAAGTTCTAGTTGTCAACAATTATGCTATTTTGAGTAGAGATTATGCCAGATTTGGAGGAAACCCATTCATCAGAATTAAGGATGTTATCAAAGTGGAGAATTAGCTGCTCCATTATGGAAGGATTTTCGCTAACTTAGATCTGAACAATGAGCAAAATAGGAAATTAGCATTTAGGAAATTGCAAGGAGATGCATTGTACTGGTGGAACAGTGAGACTATTGGAGTGCCAGAGGAGAATATGACTTAGGCAGAGTTTAGGAGGAGGTTCGAAGAGAGGTTTATGTGGGAAATTGCCAAGTCTACATTGCTCAGAAAGTTTGTTGAGTTGGTATAGGGTGATATAACTATGCTTGAGTATGCAACTAGATTTGAGGGTTTATCCAGATATGGGTTTGCTACAGTTGGTACAATGACAAAGAGAAATGCAAAGTTTATTTGAGCATTAAGATCAGAGCTTGCTAGAGTTACCTTACCACATCTTAGGGATCCATGTGACATGGTAGTGGAGATGGCACCGAGGAATGAAGAGATGCTTACTTTCTTTGTTGGTAATAAAGAAACGGAGACTCGGAGTGGGAAGAATCAGATTTCTTTCATAAAAAGGAAGCTCAGAAGGGTAGAGCTACTGAGAAAGGAAAGGTCGGAGTTGTGTGTTACAAGTGGGATAAGAAAAGGCATTGAAAACGAATTTCATTCCACTGATGGAAAGAAGCGATTGAGAGAAAGAATATCCAGTGCTTTAATTATGACCAGATTGGGCATTATAAGAATCAGTGCAAGGAACCAGCTAAAGTGGAGAAAGGAAAGGTGTTTTCTTTGGAACCTGCTTCCTCGAGACTAACAGCGAAGGAAAAAGGAATGGTTGTGATGGAAGGTAATCTTTTGATTCATGGTATGCCTGTTAGAGTATTGTTTGATATAGTGCATCGCATTTTTTTATTTCTTATTGCTTGGTAGATAAGATAAGTTCAGAACCATCATACTTAGTTGCTTCCTTAAGGGTTGCAAATTCAATAAGTGAGTATGCAGCTCTAGGGATGTGATGTGAGAGTTAGAGTTTGAATTATTAGGTCATATATTTGCCTACAGTTTGCATGTCTTTGATTTCATCGGCTTTGGATTTATTTTGGGTGTGGACTGGTTTAGTAAATACGATGCTAGGATATTTTTCCAAGGTAAGAAAATATCACCAAGACACCTTAACAGTAGCAAGGAATTATATACTCGGTAGAGGACTCAAATTTGATTTTTATATATCTATCTACACAAATCAAAATTACTTCTCATATAATACTTGTTGCTAATTCAATTCGGAATATCTTTTATAAAAGAAATTATAGTTCTCCACAATTCTTTTTTCTCTAGATTATACCTATCTTTGCAATTTCAGGTACTTCATTCCATTTATCAACAAATTAATTTTATATGATCTTAGTACCCATCCATATCCTATCATCCCTACTCATTCATTCACCACAACACTCACATATCCCTTTTTAATCTTAATACCATATTTAGTTCAGAATATCCATTTAAAATCAAAAGTCCGAACTCAATACTCTTCGTAACCAAAAATATAAACTCGCCTCATTTTCTAATATAAACCAACCAATGTTTCTTTTCTCATATATAATTTTACTGACTTACTATTCTTCAATATTATGGACAAGACAACTCAGTAGAGATTTTGTCTCGCCATATAAGTCAAATCAACATACTATAGAGAAATCATCATAACTTCGTACCTAAAACATATATAAGAACATTAGGAAAAGGGACGATATCCTAGCATGTGAACACATCATCAAACTCATGTAACATCCACCACTCAAGTATCGACAACTGATAACTATCACCCAAATCATATATACCATAGGACAACATTCTCTTGCTTGGAGAACAACATCCATCTAAGCCATATAACACATATGGTGTAATATTACCCTCAGAATCGGATCAATGACACCCATCCACAAATCAACTCAAATAACCTACCTTTATGCCATTATCAAATAACAAAGAATCCTAATATCAGTTGATTCCATCTCCAATCATTACTATAATGTTATATATTAAAAGAATTCGAATATCTATTATTTCAATTTCCGCACTACAAACCGTTCGCTAAGTCACATCACATAGTTTCATCATTGGTCATCAGGATCCTATCCTTAAATAAATTCTAGGCCTTTTTAAAAAAAATCTCCATCCATACCTCCTAAATATTTTCAAGCAACTGGTTAACGAGATCCAATCATCTAAAGCTCCAAAATCACTTATCTCCCTTTTTCTACTAAAATTTTCAAGTTAACTTTACTTCAAATGTATGGTCCAATTTTTCAATATTAAATAAGTACGACTTAGGCCCAAATCTACTTCACATGAATCTTAAAAAATTTATTTTTCTATTAGGTAAGTTTTTTTCTCCATAATGCTATAACTCGGTAATTTCCTTTACTTTTCTTCTTTGATTATAACCATAAGCTTTCTTTCACTAACTCAGAATTCTTTTATCTAAATTTTTGTCTTTCTTTCAAGTTATGTGCCCAAGTGGCATAACCACAGGCCTTATGAATTTTATTTACTTGGGGATGTAGTTCAAAATCTTCTTCGAAGGCATACAACATTTTTATCTCCATCAATTTTGTGTGGCTATCGTGATCACGAATTTGACAATATTGTTCCTAGTCTACTAATCCTTGTCCAAGCTATATTCCTATTTTCATCCAACATCATCTCATAATGAGTCATTCAATCCACTCCTAAATCAATCGATTCATGCACTATGTGAGACTTACACTTGAAATACTTACCATCACCTTCCTTATCCAAGTTCATAACTCACCTTCTTTCACGATTTTCTTTCCCCTTTATAACAAATGGTGGCATATTTGCACTTGGGGCCTCTTCCAATGCATAACCCTTCTCTTCCTTATTTGTTTCCAGCCATCAAAAATCCTTTTTTCATATTTTAAAATAACAGCAAATATTTGTTGACCAAAAACTCATCAAGATATCAAAATTTAAAACTTTCATTCACCATTGTAAACATACCATAACTTTTAAAAATATTATTTTATCCAAAATGTCTCATTTACTTAAAAGTCCTACAATATAATCCTTTTGCAAACATTACCCTTATTTTTAATATTCGACTTCAACATTAATTATTTTCGTTCAACTTAAATAACTTGATTTTAAATGCTTTAAATGTATTCAAATTTTAATTAAATTATGATTATTTCAAGAATACACTTAATTCATTTCAAAACTTCATTTATACAATTTTAAGGCCACTTTATCGTATATATAAGTATATATTATTTTATTTTGTAAATATAAAATTTCCAACATTTTTCAAAAATACACCACATATATATTTCTTTAAAACTCACTTTGGCCACTAGCCATGTCCGTTTCAATTTAAGAAAACCTCTTTTAATTCTTTAAATCATATACATTAATATATATTCAATATTTTACATCATAAATCTTTTAATTTTTCATCCAAAAATGTATGATATTGAACAGATAAATCTCACTTGCTTTTGAAATAAACTTTTACTCTCTTTTCCAAAAATCTTTTGAATACGTATTATCATATATAAATACAAAATCAATTCACGAATTCTCTCATAAAAAGTTTCTAACTTCAACTTTCAAAAGTATTTCCCTTCTCGGTAATTTATTGAAAATTTTGGTTTTTAAAATATTCACCATCCAAAACTCAATTCCCCCACCATCCTTATTAACTCATTATCCGTTGCATCTATTAAACCAATTCCAAATGTTTGCATATATTCACACAAGTTCGTAGCCACTTCCCAATCACCAGTTATGGTTCAATTCAAACATAGTACTAAGAATTACTCCTCATACACTAGGTACAGTTACGATGTGGTTTAAACTGGTATGACTCATTACTAATAGATATCAATGAAACCGAAGATGGATGTTCACACCACAATATCCCTAGTATCACTATGGGAAAAAAGCATCAGATGACAGATATGCTCTATTGTCTGATTACATATCTATCTGTCGTTAAATCCCGTGCCATCTCATTGCACACCAGACCACGGATATGCCACGTCGTCTGATATATACTAACATAACAAAAGTAACCATATGTTGTCTGATGTTATAGTATCTTTTCTAGAATTTCCTATTAGACAACATATAAATATTGACTGATATAAATAATTGTTCACATAATGAAATACATATTTGTAGGATGAAATAAATGAATCGCAATTTTATTTAAACAAATATTTTATTTCAAATCAAATTCATATGCAATACAACTTTCACTATCATTCTACTTACATTTTCGAATACAACGCAACTTTCACTATCACTCTCATGTATATAACATTTCTCTACACTCTCATATATAACATCTTTACTCACACTCACTCGAGTTTGTTTTTGATGTTGATCTTGATTTGTTTGCTCCAGTTTGTGTCCAGCCATCTCCTATACTTGACAAATAACTAAGGTAGTAAAATGGAAAAGGAAACAAATCTACATTGCAAAAATAAAATTGAATATTAATATTGCCTCGGTTTATGGATTTGTTTTCTCTTCATATTTTAGACAAGGATAAATATATCTGTGAATGGACAACTCATTATATGCACAGTGCATCACTATGAATATCACAAGGCCGGACATTGATTAAATCTCACGGACGGCTGCAAAGGTCAAGCGTCCACAAGGTCAAGCCCACGCCTCCTCACGCTCAACTTAGATGCACATATATACAAGTAAAAACTAGGCAGCAAAACAATCAAAAGTATCTTAACATTACCTTAACTAGGCAGCAAAACAATCAAAGCAAACCAAGCACATATGCAAGTACAAAAACAAACCAGTCGCATGGGATTCAACCAACAGTTTTCATACACATAACAATCAAATTAGCAAACATTCATACATATACATATACATACATACATACATATATATATACATATATATGTAAATAAATGAAAACGCATGCTTGCACATCCAGCAAATGCAAACAAGAACACTAGTCAAGAATTTAAGATAGTGCACATAAACAAGCTCAGGTAAAACGATAAGTGCAAATGCATATAAAATGGTTCAGAAACTCAAAATGGTTAAGAACTGAATTCAAGATAGTGCATATAAACAAACTCAGGCAAAACAACAAGTGAAATGCACATAAAATGGTTCAAAAACTCTAAATGGTTCAGAACATAATTCAAGATAGTGCACATAAACAAGCTTAGGTAAAACAACAAGTGCAAATGCACATAAAACGGTTCAGAAATTCAAATTGGTTCGAAACTGGACCAGCAAAAGCAACATGGACTGGGTTAATATACAAAATCAAGTATATACAAGTGTATACAAGTATATACAGAACTGGACAAGTATACAAGTTCAAGTACACATGGACCAGTGTAATATACAAGTTTAAGAATATACAAGTGTGTACAAAACTGGACAACAAAAGCAACAGAAACTCAAAATGGTTTAGAAACTCAAAAGGGTTCAAGCTCAAGTATAAACAAACAACTTACAAACCAACAACATGTATGGATGAACCAAGACCGCATAACAAGAAACCATCAAATGCAACTGGACTAGCAAAAGCAACATGGACCAGCAAAAGCAACAGTAAAAGAAATATGGACCATCAAAGTGCACAAACAAGGCATCATTAGTGTGCACTGCTTTGTCAAAAATCAAAACAAGCAGGTGCCACAAATTAATACAAGACAATGCCACAAACATTCACACATATATACATGTGTATGTATGTGTATATATGGAAGCTCAAACCATCGAGAATACAACAAGTACAAAGCAAGGACAAGTGTATACATGAACTTAAGTGTACACTAACTCGGATATGAACTCAAATATGGTAATGCAAGTGGAACTCAAGTGTACACGTGAACTATCAAATAAAGTACATATATGTACATTTGTGTACATATATACACAAATATCTCAAAACAGTTTAAGCATGTGGCAGATCAAGAGAAAAGATTGAATTTTTCAAAGTCAAATATACAAACGAATAACTAGGCACACTAATATACATATGTACACACATATACATACATACATACATACATACATACATAGATATGTGTGTATATATATATATATATGTATGTATGTATGTACTAATGAGTAGAAAGGTAACTCAACAGCAGGTTCAAAAACTCAAAATGGTTCAAAACTGAATTGGTTCAAGCTCAAGTATATACAAGTGTATACTAGTATATACAAGCAACTCACAAACCAACAACATGTAGGGATGAACTGAGACATCATATCAAGAAACCAATAAAAGAAATTAGACCAGTAAAAGAAACATGGACCAGCAAAAGCAACATGGACCATCAAAGTGTACAAACAAGGCACACACTAGTGTGCACTGCCTTGACACGGCAACGTTGTGCACTGCCTTGATAAGGCAGCGTTGTGCACTACCTTGTCAAGGTAGTGCACTTTCTTATCAAAAAATAAAACAAGCACGTGCCAAAAATTAAAATAGAAAATGCCATAAATTAAACAAGGAAATGCAATAAATTAAAATAGGGCAGCGCCACAAATCATATCAAGATGAACAAGAAAATTAAAATAGTACAGAAATCCATAGCTGAAGTAAGATCAATACACATATCAATCATAAAAGTGCAGTCCAGGTTCAAAGTATCGAAGCATACATATGAAGAACAAGTTAGTAAAGCATAAGAACCATTTCAAATCAAAATCTCAAAATGAAAATATAGGAAATCAAATCCTATATAAGCACTCATATCATCATTGGCATACTTATAGATCTTGCTCCAGCAAAATCAAAAGATAATAAGAAATCAAGTGGAGTTCAGTAGCAATCGAGTTCGATTAGGAACCTTAATTCCAAAAGACGCGAGACAACTCAAATTGAGAGTGAGAGAGTATTTGATTTTCATAGCGATGAGAAGGCGAGAAGGAGACGGCTTTAATTTCATAAAACCCTAAGTTGAAGATGAGAAGGACACAGGCATTTACATTGTATCAAGATATGGACTGAACAAAAATAAAAGACGGGAACAAAAATATAAAGAGGGAAACAAAAATACATGCGACCACGAAATAATTAAGAGGGAAAGGATGGAGCCAAAAACTAAAAATTTGATAACTTAAAATCGGACAATGGATAAAATGTTGTCTGAATGGCAAGCATTTTCATAAAGATTTCATGGGCTATTCAAACAACAGTTGAAAGATTTCAAAGGCTCTTTAGATAATAGATGATTTTTTATGTGTTATGTAAAAAAGTGGAATAATAGAAAATCTACTTTATGTTGTGCGATCACTGTTGTCTGATTTACTTTGTGGAATAATGTATCGATTCTAGTACCATTTCCAGTTTTGGTCTTACCGCACCAATCTCTATCTCTATTCCAGTTTAACCCTCACTAACTTATTTATCCTTCGCTATCTGTCAACAAATAGATAGCTTAACTGGAACAATTGTATTCAATGTATATAATATATGTCTAATTGAAAAAACAAATATATTCCCTTAATACATTCCTATTCCCTATTTATGGGTATGTTTTTCTCTGATACCAAATGTAATAACCCACCTCTTCGGCCCCCGGTTGAACACTCGAGCCGACATCAACACCTCAAAAATCGAAAAGGACGGGTTGTTGGGGGTGTGATAAAAATAGGCTAACACAGATATAGGTAATAAATTTCAAAATCTCAATGTGGAAGGAAATAAAATATAATGCATTATAACCATAATCATATCACATCACCATAACATGCCTAGCTGTTAGATATATATGTTTATACAATATGAATCAAACTCAAAATTTACACATAATCAAATCCAGGTTACAACATGATACGAATCCGTGTCTCTGAGAAAAATAAAAGTGGGTCAGACATAACTCTAGTGAGTAAGCCATATTTTACTCTACATATACTACAAAAATAATATCATAGCATGATATGAGTCTTAAGGCTCAGTCACCTCACATCTTGTTGGTCATATCATACCTAACTACCATATAAATCTAGACCAATAGCACTAGATTCAATCTGAGTCTATATTAGGCCACCGGTGGACTAGTGCACATCTAAAATCTGGAATTTCCAAACCACAATTTTATTTATTCCACCGCATCCATATAGGCCTGACTACCATAAACATCTAGATGAACTTTACTCTACATATACTACAAAAATAATATCATAGCATGATATAAGTCTTAACACTCGGTCACCTCACTTCTTGTTAGTTACATTATACCTAACTACCATATACATCACGTCCATATAGACCTAGGTTCAATCTGCCCATATTAGGCCACCCGGGGACCGATGCACGTCTAAAATCCGAAATTTCAAAGCCACAATTTTAGTTGTTCCACCGCATCATTTTGCCTCCACTCGCTTCTGCTTTACCACTGCCCACCTGAGAAGGCCGTTAACACCTATACTTATGTTTCAAAGTCCATTTTTACACTTTATTTCATTAATTTAGTGACGTACTCGTTAAATTACATGAAAACTATGAAAGCTAGTTTCTAATTTATTTTTATATCAAATTCCCCTCCCCCAACGACCCAAATTTAAATGCTTGTAAATTTTTATCTATACTAATATAGCTTACCATATCAAATTTATAGGATAAAGACTACATTACACAAAGAGGAAGCTATGAATCACTCACAAAAACAGCTTTTCATTGCCTATTCCTCCTCTATCTAGACCGTTGTGCCTCCATGCTTCAGATTTCACCTCCAAATCGGTAGGGATGAGTATCACTCTTCAATAGCTTCATGATGCAATTGATTTCGTGCAATTTAATTAAGATTTAAGGAAGATATAATGATCGTTTGATTCTTTGTATATAAAGAATAAAGAGGAAGAAGAAGATGTGCCGGTTTTCTAGAAAAACTAAAATAAGTACATGACTTTCATTTATATAAAAGCAAGGAACTAAGTTTTGTTTGAAATTTAAATTTAAAACGTTGGCGCCCCATCAACTCGACATAGTTTCAAACATAACTCCTTAAAGACTTCAAATGAGATAAACCAAAATACTATATGAATCAGAAAAACGAGATGGTCAAAATGGTTTTAGTCTCATTGTCAAGCTCCAAAGTTGGAAAATGAATATTTTCCTCTCCTTTTCTTAAATTATTTTATTATCATATTAAATTCAATTATTTTTATGTTATTATATTATTAATACTGAAATGTAATACTTACCAAATTTTCGAGGTATTACACATATGTACTTGCATAATATATACATATACATACATACATATATATATACATATATATATACACATATAAACATGCAAATACATATAAATATATATGTTTATATAACCAAGCT
Organism: Allium cepa; assembly: GCA_030765085.1. Taxonomy (NCBI): domain Eukaryota; kingdom Viridiplantae; phylum Streptophyta; class Magnoliopsida; order Asparagales; family Amaryllidaceae; genus Allium; species Allium cepa. The sequence continues at coordinate 52,366,288 of CM060935.1, read as the reverse complement.
AAGGGTGGTTTCAAATGTTGAGAATCTCAAGACATTATTTTGTGAACTTGTGACACAGATTGTAAAAGAACCTAGGGATCACAAGATGTGTAGACACATACTTTGAAAGTTCCATATGATAAAGATAGTTTATCAACAACGAAGAGATGTTTGCTAAAGAGTAGAGAGTAAAATAATAGAGGAAATTCACATAAAGGACTAGCTCGATCAGTCTAAGTAAACAGATTGAAGGAATGGATTAGGAATACGTAATTGGCCCCAAGTGCATGTGGAAGATTGAAAGAGCTAGTGGTATGCCCTAGGGCAATCATGTGATTTGTTATATACTTTTAACTTTGTAATCAATCATGTTTGCAATAAAAGTTATTTGGTGTTTATTGTATTTTATATGCATCATTATATTGTAATATATAAATTACTTAAATAATTTAAACTATATAATTAAGAAATAATTAAATAAAATGTTTTGAGAAATTATATTATAATTAAATAAAATGTAAATAAATAATTAAATAAAATGTTTGCAATATTGCAACCATGAGTAATTAATCACAACATATAGTAATATTTTTTATAAATATTCATGGTCAAGATGTTTTGAGAAAAGGACATTGATACATCAATTAAGACCAAAGTCTGTAACGCTCTCCAAATGTTGGGCATTATATTACTCATGACTATTAGGGACACGCTGGTATTATATGCTTATAGTTATTGGATAACTATAGAATGACTTGACGGAGAGTCTCATGTTGGTTAATAAGAACTAGATCAAACAGGAAATCCCAATGCGACAATCAGTTCTATCGACTTGAGAATATTATGGAACTTATACAGGGATACACCATTTAGATTATAGTTAGTTCAATGCATGACGACCATTAAGCAACTATAATTGGGTCTGAGTTGAAGCATAGGAAGTGAAGCATTGATCAATAGAGAATTCATCTTCATAGTTACTTGAGGTTAGTATCACAGTCAACTGGAATCAACTCAAAGTCAAAATCTTTGGCCAGAGTAGAACGTTAATAATAAATGTTGTTATCGAGGACTTTGTAAATGGACTAAACAGTTGAGTATGGGTATTATCGGATTTCTGGTCGGTACCAAACTATATATATCTTAAAATGATATAATGTTGACACAGAGAAAGTGTATATTATATTGTTACTTGGTGGTAACGCTTAAAGATTATCTAAAAGAATATGATTTTACCCAAAATATCCTTAAGCAATGAATTCAACCAAATTTTCATGCCAACATCTATGGTGATGTGTGAACATTAATATTTTAGTTAATCAATATTAATTGCTGATTGACATGCTTCTGGCATCATTACTATATTTAGCAACGCCATAAACTTTGACAAAAATAGGAGTATAACTAAATAGATCGGTGCCACTAAGGCATCACAAAATTAGCATCCAAATGGCATCACAAAATTTTAGCAATGCTATTGTGATGCTATTTTTCGGATACAAACATGCATCGATGGTGTCACTAAATTTTAGTGGCCCGTTATGATGCCTTTCTTCGATGGAGGAAAAACATTGTAATGACATTGCTAAATTTTAGCGATGCTATTATGAAAACTATTTTTTAACGCAAAGGTATTCCAAATAATTTTTTGACTAGACGACACACTAATATGGAAATTTATAGGTAAAGCTTATAATTGAGAATATGAGAGAAGATATAAACACAACCTATAATAATGTAGTATTGACTTGGAAAGGTGAAATATGAGAAAATATGAGGGAAATATGTATAAATTAGATTTTTAAGTTGCATTTCACCATGCACCAAGTGCCCATCAACACCAAAATAATGTACAACAACAAGTAATATACAGTCTGATTCAACAACAAAGTATCTCATTTAAAGAAATTGAAATTAGTTTCAAATAGCAACCATATCATCATCTTCTATATAATATAGAACCATCTCCAACTATAGTTCCAACCATCAACAACAAGTGTTCTCAAATTTCAACTTTCATCCAACCAACAAATCGGAATGCACTATTGAAAAGGAATGCAATAACTGGTAGATCTGTTATGCTGAATGCAAATAGGTAAGCATCACTTTAAGCAATAAATCAGTAGTCGAATGTCAAAGCATGCATCATTAACTATATCAAGCGGATCCAAAGAAAATTAAGGATAATCAAATAGAAGAAAACACAAGAAACATCTACAAGGTAGACAAGATCTGAATCAAGGTATGGGTAATTAGGGTTTTTGGCTGATCTGATAAAGATGAAGAATGATGAATTGTATAATGGTGGTTAGGAGGAACCAAGGAAGTGATTTTAAAATTCATGAAAATTTGGGATAATGTTTTAATGGAAATATTTATGGAAATATATGGGGTCTAGGGCTAAACGATTTTGATAGTTGGCTTGTGGTTCAGTGATTGAAATAAACTTTTATATGTTACTTCAGATTACTGCCCTGGTAGTGCATATTTTTTACCGAAAGGAGCCATGCAAGGATGTCACAAAGGCATCGGTAATTTCATAAGCATATTTTTTGCTAGAAAAATAGAAAAAAAAAATTAAAGATGATATCACTATGGAATTACTAAAAAAATTTAGCATAAAAAGGTTATGGGTAATTTCAAACGCCACTCCCAAAATGCCATAACAATTATGATGCCACTAACGCGTAGCTAAATACTGATGCCTTTTGTTACGCCTTAGCGACCAAGAAAAATTTAGCGACATAGCATCAAGACCTAGTCATTATGGCATCACAAATCAGCTCTTTCTCATGTGGTGTTATTAGCTATAGAGAGTTGTTGTTAAAGAGTAGATAGTAAAACAATATAGCAGATCCGTTTATGCAGGGACTATCGAGATCTATTCTAAGTGAATAAATTGAAGGAACATGATTAAGAATACAAAGTTGGGCCCAAATGCAAGTAGAGATTGAGAGAGTTAGTGGTATGCTTTAGGGGTAATTATGTAATTTACTATATACTTTTTACTCTATAATCAGTCTTATTCGTAATATAAGTTATTTCGTGTGTATTTTATTTTATATACTTGTTATTTTGTTATATAAATAATTAAGAAATTAATTTAAAGTATATGATTAATAAAATCCTCACATAAAATGTTATGTGGATGTAGTTGTAAATAGTTACAATCCTGAGTAATTAATCACAATATAAAATAACATTTTATTATAAACATTCATCATTAAAATATTTCAAGGAAAGGATATTAATACATCTGTTGATACCAAAGTACGCAAGACTCTCTAAAGTTGGTAATGTATTGCTCATGGCTGTTAAGGGGCATTTATGGGTTTTGTTCTTATAGTTATTGGATTACTATAGAGTGACTCAATCAAGACACCCTGGTTGGTTAATAACAACTAGGTCAAATAGGAATTCTCAATATGATGACGTCATGCAGTTCTTTTGACTTGAGAATACTTTAGAACTTCTCTATTGGCACTACCTTTTGATTATAGTTAAATCATGGCATGGTGGCCATCGAGCGACTATACTTGGGTCTTAGTTGGTGCATAGGAAGTGAAGCACTATTCAATAGAGAATTTGTCTCCTCCGTTATTTGAGGTTAATATCATAGTCTGTTGTCATCAACTCAAAGTCAAAATCTTTGGTCAGAGTGGAACTGCTAATTATAAGTATTATTATTATTATAACATGGACTTTATTAATGGAGTGAATGGTTGAATTTGGATAATATTGGAGTTTTGACCAATACCAAACCTTACACATCTTAAAGTAATATAGTGTTGACGAAGTAAAGGTGTGTACAGTATATCGTTACTTAACGTACCGATAAAGGTAATCTAAAAATTTGATTTTGCCAAGAAGATCTGTAAACGATGAATTAAGCCAAACTATCACATTAACAACTAATGTGATGTGTGAATATTGATATATTAATTGTTCTACATTAATCATTGACAAAATTCACACTTGTGAGTCACAAAACTACATGTATGAACTCTCCAAAATACCACATGATTTAATTGGTTTATAAAGTATGATAAGGTATTATAAATAATTAATTAAATAAATAAATATTAAGAAATATTAATTATTAGTGTATTCAATGATTTGGATACTTTCAGAAATTGGGATAACTGATAGAAATTTCTTAGGAAATTATTTGCAGGTAATATAGATCTTATAAAAGCATATGACGATATATGATACAAATGTATATAGGATTTAGATTTACATAGATAATTATTTGTGATTGAGAATATACCGACATATGATATGTCCACATAGGTCCTGCCATATATGGTAGAGGATGATTTATAATCGAGTTGAATCGATACGAAAAAATTGAGTAAAAAGGAGCAAGAGATTTTCTGTTCTCCTTGGTGCTCTCTATAAATACTTAGATATGTATATTAATTACCCCAAAATATTTATCTGAAATTTTCATATACATATGTAAGTTAAAATATATGAAATTTTCATATACATGTGCAATTTATTACATACAATATATATATATATATATATATATATATATCAAAATTTGTATAATAGATATGGTAGTACTAACACACATCTGATAACCTAACTTATGCTATTGCATTGTTTATATATAACTTGAATGCAAATCCTAGTTACAAATGAGACAAAATTGTATATTTCAAAGAATTTCTTAAAATGGAAAAAAGTCACATTAACAACTTAAGGATAAACATAGATCATAGTAGATGGAGACATAATTTAGCTTTAAGCACTGCCATAATTAATTATTTTGATAAAAATTGCTTGGACTCTTCTTATCTACTAGATAACCGAGTTTGAGTACATATCTTCGTAGCATTTTTTCTTCCATATATATGTATATAACCCTTTCACATGCATATATGTGATGGACTTACATCTATTGTTGAGTACTTTCAGGTATAATAGGTGGCATGATTTGTATTGTCTAGGCTATGAAGCTGCTGCGAGTGCGATGTGGATAAGGAGCCAATATCTTAGGTTTCCCGTTTTCCGGTTGGACTGTCTCACTTTGATATTGTTCGATTATTGTTTTCGATGGGTCTAATATTGCCTAATGGTATATTTCTCTATTTTTTAACTTTTATTTTTATTTTCAATGAGAGAACTTTTTACTTTTCTTCTTGTTTGCTACCTACCAGGCTTGTTGGTAGAACCTTTTTGTGTGTGGAATAAAATTATGTGAGTGATCTCCTCATGGAGAGGATTACTCATTTTACTTTAAAAATCCTAATATTTATATGTGTGCATATACATTTTGTACACGTGTTATTTGTTTGTTGTTTTATATTGTCCTATCATACACACATATTATTTATAATGTACACGAAATATACAAAATGTGTACATTTCCATTTATAATGAAACATTATTTCAAACTATTGAATGGATCTAGATGCTAACTAGTTATTATTCCTATTAAGATCCACTTAAGGATTATTTTATGAAATTTCACCCGCTGCCAACAAGTTAGGTCCAATAATTATAGTATCATAAAGTAAAAATAAAATATTATTCGATAAAAAAAAAACAATTTTTGCAAGGCAAACGACATTGAATGGGTCTTAATTACTATAAGCCATATATAACCATATAAGGATACGTATCTCAACATACTATGCTAAAAAACATAAAAAGCAAAGGACCGATGCTCAAGTGGCAAGCAACATGACACTCCAAAGAGAGGTTATGGGGGTTACAAATTCGAACCCCTAAGGCATCAAAATGAGTATTCTACTTGACTTAAGTATCACTATTATTGTAGAAAAAGACATAAAAATGACAAAATATGATAAAATAGTGGATGAGAATTTATAAATAAAGGTGTCCAATCATATCCAACTAAGATCGAGATAATGTCGCTAAACAAAGGATTTTTGAAAGCGATAAAGGCATTGTAGAAGGTGGAAGAAAACCATAGCATTTGAGGGAACAACACAAGAGATGGGCTAAACATCTTATATGTCGGACTCTATTTCTTCACAGAAAAATAATTGAACATTCAATAGCTACACTATGGGAAAAGTTCGATTTAGTGACAACAAAATTCATCAAAAATCTGACATTAAACCTAAATCCATGAAGGACTTACAAGGGATAGTTCCCTCATTAAACCACACATGGTAGATCCTTTACAAATAAATTAGCAATTGAAAATCAACATATATTTTGATGAATTTTCTACTATCCATAACAAATTATTTTTTTCTAACTTCCTGGTAAAATAGTTGTACTAAATATTTGTTCCTAATTCATCATGCATTAATGATAAAGTTTTGATTTACATTTAAAAACAAATCAATTATAATGTTTTCCTTTATAATTCATTGTGCACAACCATGGAATAGCCACGAATCCGTCACATCAAATTATTTGAAAACAAAAATGTGCATAGTGCATAAAATATTCTATCACAAATTTGTGACAATTTACTATTGTTGATTATTTTATTTATTCCACATGTTTTGTCCAAAAAAATCAAGAAATATGTCTATTACCTAGTAGTATTAAATAAACAATTTTTTTATCAAAGACTGTACCAACGAAGATACAATAATACATGCTTGGATAAAAGAATATAAATTTCGCAGAAAGAAACCACTTAAAAAATAACCTACAAATTATCCAAAATACAGGCCACGTCATATAAATTTCAATATGCATAACAAAATACACGTCCACGTATAAATTTTAACATGCATACAAAAATATATCGATTGTACCAAGCCCACAAGAATAAGAAGATATCATGAATGAATAAGGAACTGACTTTGACATTCTTTTTTCTGATGGCTTGCAATAATCTAAGACCAAAAACTTTATGCTTTTCACTATCATGCCGACTGTTTCCTGGACACTTGACCAGGCAACTTAGCACTCGGCTAAAGACTTCGTTCGGTCAAGATATCACTCGGCATCCAGGAGCGATAGGCCAAAGGCATCGTTCGGCTAAAAACTCTGTTCGGCCAAGATATCACTCGGCATCCAGGAGCGATCGGCCAAAGGCATCGTTCGGCTAAAGACTCCATTCGATCAAGATATCGTTCGGCATCCAGGAGCGTTCCGCTAAAGGCTTCATTCGGTCAAGATATCGCTCGGCATCCAGGAGCATTCGACCAAACGCCTCATTCGGCATACCAAGGACATCCGACATTCAAAGATGGCTCGGCATTCTCCCCAACACGACCGGCTTCGATTGTTGCTCGGTCTACTCTTCCCACGCAACAAACACACCGTTCGGCATGAAGAGGATGGTTTGACATTTGGCCGTTCGGCCTGGTCAGTTCGGCACGCAGAGACCACTCCATTTGGTCCGAGGTATTCAGCTACCAGGCCCACCAGGGAAGTCCAACCCACCTTTGTCTATAAATAGGGAGGCAGGGGCACACTAAAGGGGGATCTTTTTCCGAGAACACTGGGGAGACTCTGCCATTTTTTATACTCTCTTCTTCTTCATTCAAACTTGTATTCAAGCAATTGATTTATAGATTGTATCCGTACTCAAGTAATGGAGAAAGCAATAAAGATTAACCTCAAAATGGACGTAGGCAATTACACCGAACCACTATAAATTTGGTGTTCTTGTTCTCTGCATTTAAATTTATACTCTGTTCTCTATGTTAATTTACTTTCTTCATTAATCTCTCTACACAATCTTTCTAAGGGTGTTAGTGAACAATTTGGGTGCTAATATTTTGGTGCTTTCACTGAGAATTGAATTCTCAAGCTGTTAGGATCTGCTTTGTAGCTACTGGATTGCATAAATCCCCGAAGGAGATCCAAAATCATTGACAAGGCATCTGTTGATTCTACTCAGAGTTACAACCAACTACTCTACCATGGGGAGACCATGAACCAGATCGGCCTCTCATAATGCAGATGTCCATGAAACTGCTAGCGTACAAAAAGTTGGACATGGAAATCAACAGACAACCAAAGGTGCAAGGCCCTCCACCCAAATCCAAGCTGATGTCGTTTCCTGAATGGAGTTCAATCACTTGATAAGAGAACTCAAGAAAAGTAGAAGGCAACTTGCTGAACAGATTCAAGCCAATACTAACCTCATGACTCAACTCGCTCAACAACAGCGCTATAATGCTGGAGGCATAGACGCAGTAAGGATGAAGGTGCACAAGCAGGCGTTGGGAATCAAGCCCGTGAAGAGACCAGACACCCGAATCTCCAAGACCCATATCAGGCAGGACATCAACCCGCATGGTCCCGTGGAACGGAACCCAACCATCCATCCTCCATACAAACTCCGGACTTAACAGCTATGGTCAGAAAGTTGATAAGAGAAAACCAAGACTTGACCAATGAAGATTGGGGAGTGACCAGAAGCCACACCCCCTTTATGGATGGTATCCTGCAGGCTGAGTACCCCAAGAAGTTCAATATGCCAACTATCCCAGCCTATGAGGGGAAGACTGACCCCAGGCAGCATGTGATGAGGTATGGATGGATGATGGATTCTGCAAGAGCCAATGATGCAACCAAGTGTAGGTGCTTCCCAATCACTCTGTCCGGAATCGCCACCATGTGGTTTACTCGACTCCCCCCGCGATCTATATCCAGCTTTGACGAATTGGTTATGAAATTCATAGAGCAGTTCAGAATACACACCACTTATCCAAAGGATGTAATGTCCCTATCAAGCGTAATCCAAGCTCCGAAAGAGTCATTGAAAGCATACTTGCAGAGATTTCATGTTGCTGCTACTGAGGTAAGCAATCTAAACGATCACGCAATTTTGATGGCGGTAATGCATGGAGTGGATCCAGATTCTGAATTTGGAGATTGGTTGGCGGGAAAGCCCCCAGCTATGCTGGAATGTTTTTATTCGAAAGCTCATCAGTTCACAAGGAGGGGGGAAGCTCGTTGGACAAGGCGAGACAAGGCACCAGGGCCTGTTCTGGAGTCCGTGAAAGGTAACATCGCCATGAAGCAAACCGGCGATAATTCTGGAAAAACCCAAGTTAACGTCCAGAACAAGCTTGGGCGGTCTAAAGGATCCAGAGGTGGGAATCTCGGAAAGAAAAGTGAGACGGGAAAATGGAAGTCAAGGATCCCGACCTAAAATGAATACATCCCGCTGAACGCATCACTTAAGAACATCTATTTGTCAACTTGCAACACTTTCCAGTATAGAAAACCACGCCCAAAGGAATCAACGGAGGAACGGAAGCGGACTGGGAAGTACTGCCACTTTCACGAGTCTTATGGGCATAACCCAGAGGAGTGCAGGCACCTCCATGACGCTATTGAAAAGTTGATTAGACAGAAGAAGTTGCAGGAGTTCGTCAAAGATCCACAAGACGAAAGACAAGAGACGTCGGACCTCGGACGTGGGCTAGCTCCACGCCAACCAGAACAACCAGCTCGAACTGTGGGTAGATTGGTTATCAACACGATTGCGGGTGGACCTCATCATGTGGATAAGAATTGGCAGAAGATGGAGCGATATGCTAACTCTTTAAGACGTGTGGAATATGAGTGTTGTTCGAATGTGGACGATGGGTCTCCTGCAAAACAACAGCGAGCGATGGATGATGACATTGTATTTAGGAGCTGAGATGTGGACAAGGTAGAGGCCCCTACCAATGACCCGATGGTCATATCTACGACAATCGGGCCGACGTTTGTGAAGAGAATTCTAATCGATTACGGAAGCTCCGTTAACATCGTCTTCAAGAAGGCATATGACCAAATGAAACTAGAAGCTAAGGATTTGAAACCATCCAATGCCAGAATCCATGGCTTTAATGGCGCAGCAATGGATGCAGTGGGATATATGGAGTTACCAGTTGAACTGGGGCAAGGCGAGCGTAGGAGGGTGAGAATCCTACCATTCGTAGTGTTGGACGTTGACTCTCCATATAACATATTTCTAGGTCGTCCAGCCTTGGCAGAATTTAGGGCAGCATTGGCCCCTTGGTGTCTGACATTAAAATTTCCCACAGACAGCGGTGTTGGAGTGGTGCACGGCAATCAGGCGACCGGACATGCCTGCTATGTAGCTGAGCTGAGAAAGGCTCAACGTAGAGAGAAAGGAAAGGTTGTGGATCGCTCCGTACGGAGTCGAAATGCTAATGATTGACAAGTAGCGCCCGAGCCCTGGCTCGGGCAACATTCTTAGACCTATAGAGACATAGATCTGAGAAACGATGATGGGGAACCCAGAGAAACAAATGCAGCATCGGCTGAACTAACCATTGACATCCCAATTAGCCGGAGCGACCCATCACGAGTTCTTAAAATTGGGTCGCAACTCGACCCTTTGGCCGTTGAGAGCCTTATTGATTTCCTCCGAGCGAATCTTGATGTTTTTACCTGGATACATTCTGATATGTGTGGGATTTCTCCTGCGATTGCGAGTCAGATATTGAACATAGACCCGAAACATGTACCTGTGAAATAAAAAAGGAGAGGCATGGACCCTGAGAGGTCTGCGACTCTCAAAGAGGAGGTGGACAAACTCAAAGCCAACGGGTTCGTCCGCGACGCCCTCTACCCTGAATGGGTATCTAACCCGGTGCTAGTAAAGAAGGCAAATGGAAAATGGAGGACCTGTTTTGATTATTCTGATTTAAACAAGGCATGCCCCAAGGATAGTTTTCCGTTTCCTAGGATTGACCAGCTGGTCGACTCAACTGCCGAACATGAGCTATTATCATTCATGGATGCGCACTCTGGATATAATCAAGTCCTAATGCACCTCCCAGACCAAGAACACACCAGTTTCGTCACGAACATGGGATTGTACTGCTATGTAGTAATGCCATTTGGATTGAAGAATGCAGGAGCGACTTATCAACGCCTAGTGAATCGAATGTTCAAAGATCAGATTGGTAAAACACTAGAAGTCTATGTGGATGACTTGCTCGTGAAGTCACACCAGTCAAACGACCACATCCGAGACTTGGTGGAGATGTTTGACATACTCAGGCATTATGGAATGAAGATCAACCTGTTGAAGTGTTCATTCGGTGTAGCGTTAGGAAAGTTTCTGGGATTCATTGTGAATGACTGGAGAATCGAACTAACCCAGAGAAGATTCAGGCTATCCGAGATATACAAGTGCCCGGAACCATAAAACAGGTATAAAGCTTGAATGAAAAGGTGGTCGCGCTGAGCCGATTCATATCCAGGGCCACAGACAAGTGTATTCCTTTCTTTGATTTCATAAAGAGAGGAAAGAGGAATTTCGAGTGGACATCTGACTGTAAGGAAGCATTCTGGGCTCTTGTAAGGCACTTAGAAAGTCCCCCGATATTGTCGAAACCAATAGACCATGAAATGTTGTACGTATACTTGGCTGTATCCTAGCACGCTATCAGCACAGCCCTGGTTCGTGAGGAAGACCGAGTCCAGAAGCCCGTTTACTATGTTAGTAAACGCTTGTTGGGGGCAGACAGAAATTATCCGAAGATGTAAAAACTAGCCTACTGCTTGGTGATTGCAGCACGCAAGCTTCTCCCATATTTTCAGGCACACTCAATCAGTGTTTATATTGATCAGCCTTTGCGACAGATACTCTAACGACCGAAAACTTCCGGAAGGATGTTAAAATGGAATATTGAGCTAAGTCAGTTCGACATCACCTACCTTCCACGAAGGGCCATACAAGGACAGGCACTTGCTGACTTCATTGCTGAATTCACTACGACAGACGAATTAAACGATCATAATGTCATACCTCCCGTTCGATGGAAGATGTACACCGTTGGGGCATCTAACGACCGTTGTTCGGGGGTTGGCATAGTTCTCATAACTCCTGAAAACTGATCGGTCTGCTACGCTTTGAAGCTCGAATTCACAGCAACGAATAACGAAGCCGAATATGAAGCGTTGATCGCTGGCTTGAAACTTATCAAAGATCTGGGAGTAAAATCGATTGAAATCTTCAGCGACTCGCAGCTGGTGGTGTACCAAGTGCGAGGTGACTACCAAGCAAAGGGGCAGAGACTTGCCCTATATTTGGTTCGAGTTCGGGAACTGCTAGCGAATCTCGAGTACTACGATATTTCACATGTCCCGCGTGAGCAAAACAGGGCAGCCGACTCGTTAGCAAAATTTGCAAGCACATGCGACGCACAACAAATGGGATTATTTCCTGTTGAGACCCTCCATGCTCCGAGTATAGATATGATGGAGGTAGATTTCGTGTTCGAAACAGAAATCGAGAAGGAATCGTGGATGACCTTAATCAAGCAGTACTTGCTATTCGAGATCTTGCCCAAAGAATGGAGCGAAAGACCACAAGTCCTTCGTAAGGCTTCTCGTTATGTAATACTGGATGGAATAATGTATCGAAGGGGATTCTTGACCCCACTACTCCGATGCATTGCCCATGATGAGATAAAACAAGTCCTGGAGGAAGTCCATGAAGGAGAGTGCGGCGACCATACTGGGGGCAGACATTAGCAAAGAAGATCCTCCGTTATGGATACTACTGGCCAACTGTGAATCGGGATGCTGCAGACTATGTGAGAAGATGTGATAAATGCCAAATATATGCAAAAATCCCGAGAGCTCCATCGATGGAACTCACACAAATGGTTAGTCCCTGGCCATTTGCAATGTGCGGAATTGACTTAGCTGGTTCTTTACCCATAAGGTGGACCGAAATATGCAATAGTTACGGTCGACTACTTCACCAAATGGGCAGAAGCAGAGCCTCTGGCCACGATAACCACCAAGAAGGTTATTAACTTCGTCGTATGAAATATCATAAGCCGCTTCGGCCTTCTAAGGACCATCATTACAGACAATGGGACTCAATTCGAAAGCAAGGAGTTCAAAGAATTTTGTCAGAAATATGGCATTGAAAAAAGGTTTACAGCGGTTGCTCACCCGAAGGCCAATAGACAAGTGGAAGCCATAACAAGATAATCAAGTCCATATTGAAAAAAGGTCTGGAAAAGGCTAGAGGCAGGTGGGTGGATGAACTTCCAAAGGCACTTTGGGCCTGCAAGACCACCCACAAGACCACGACTGGCCACACTGCATTCGTGTTGGCATATGGCACGAAAGCTGTCATGCCCATGGAACTTGAAGTCCCATCACATCGGGTAACTTATTACGACCCCTAGTCGAACCAGAATCTTTTATTGGAATCGTTGGACTTCATTGATGAAAAACGCGAAGAAGCCAATTTGAGAGCGGCTGCATACAGACATAGTGTCGCTAAATATTATAACGAGAAGGTCCGACCAAGAACTTTTAGTGTGGGAGACCCTTTTTTGGAACGAGTTTTCCCGATCCCATCTCATATGAATCCCGCATGGGAAGGTCCATACATCATCAAACGGAAGCTTGGAGAAGGAACTTTCAAGCTAGCGACCGTCGATGGTGCGACACTCCCCCGAGCATGGAACAGCGAGCACTTGCGGCATTATTATACTTAGTCTATTTCTTTCATGTATTAGTTACACTTATTTCCAGTATGCTTTTATTTCTAATTCTTGGCATGTAATAAGGCAATTTAGCTTGCTCTCATTAATAAAGGCTTGAAGCCATCTTTTCAATGAATTACTAATATCTCTGCAAATGATGATCCAGTGACGGGCAAATGAAATTTTGTTATTCCGGCCAACATACGAACGCGCACGGACACTTTAAATCTTCAAGTCCCCAAAGCGCGGACTGGAGTACTCTAAGTCCCCGAAGCGCGGATTCGACTATAAATGACTTAAAATCTCCAAGTCCACAGAGCGTGGATTGGAGTACTCTAAGTCCTCGGAGCGCGGACTCGAGTATAAACGACTTAAAATCTCCAAGTCCCCGGAGCGCGGACTCGAGTATAAACGAATTAAAATCTCCCAGTCTCCGGAGCGTGGACTGGCGTACTCTAAGTCCCCGGAGCGCGGACTCGAGTATAAACGACTTAAAATCTCCAAGTCCTCGCAGCGCGGACTGGAGTACTCTAAGTCCCGTAGCGCGGACTCAAGTATAAACGACTTAAAATCTCCAAGTCCTCGAAGCGCGGACTGGAGTACTCTAAGTCCTCGGAGCGCGGACTCGAGTATAAACGACTTAAAATCTCCAAGTCCCCGGAGTGTGGACTGGAGTACTCTAAGTTCCCGGAGCGCGGACTCGAGTATAAACGACTTAAAATCTCCAAGTCCCCGGAGTGTGGACTGGAGTACTCTAAGTCCCTAGAGCGCGGACTCGAGTATAAAGGACTTAAAATCTCTAAGTCCCCAGAGTGCGGACTGGATTACTCTAAGTCCCCAGAGCGCGGACTCGAGTAAACGACTTAAAATCTCCAAGTCCTCGCAGCGCGGACTAGAGTACTCTAAGTCCCCGGAGCGCGGATTCGAGTATAAACGATTAAAAATATTCAAGTCCCCGGAGCGTGGACTCGAGTATAAACGACTTAAAATCTCCATGTCCCTGGAGTGCGGACTGGAGTACTCTAAGCCCACGGAGCGCGGACTCAAGTATAAATGATTTAAACGACCAGGTCCGCTGAAGACGAACTGGATATAAATGACTTGAAGACATCGAGCCTTCAGTGTGCATATTAGAAAATATTCTAAGCGCTCGGGGCATGGAAGAAAAAACAGATAGTTCTCAAAGAATTTCCAAGCTATATGAAGATGAACCGAGAGGTCTGGTATATTCACAACAGCTTGGATTTGAATCACAATCACAAAGAAAATTGAACGACAAGAGCCATGGAAAGACAGAAAAACTAAGTTTTATTCGTCAAAGATAAGTTTCCATTACAACTTTTTTGAAGCTTGGAGTCAAAAGTATATTTACACAAACTAAGAAAACAAAAGTACTTGCCTAATCTAAACTGACTCTCGTTGAACGAGAGTAATGATTACTTCTTATGCTTCTTCGCCTTCTTCGCCTCCGTTGTCTTCTCAGACGACCCCTATCCTCCGCGTTTGCCCTTGCTACCCTTCTTTGATGGAGGAGTGACAGCCGGAGAAATATGAGGGACATCCACGGGTTTAGACCTGCCAGGAATAATGATCTTCAACCGCTTATTCAAAGGATCGTCGGGGTCCACGACTTGAGGTTCGACCTTGATCATGGTCGTTTCTCTCTTCTCTTTCTCCAGCCGCTCCTTCATACTCGGCTCGGACGTGTGTTCGGAGGCAACTGTGATCTCTACTTCATAACTCCCCTTGGTGGGAGAAGAGGTCTCAGATTTGTCTTCATCTAGTGCCCCAATCGCCTGAGCATCTGGCCCGAGAGCTTCTCCTGCCTGACTAGCCTCACCTATCTTCTCCTCCACCTCTTTGGAGACATCACTCCTTGGAGTGGGCCCGGGATCAGAATGACCTGCGCGAAAGCATGGAAAACAAACATTAGAAAACAATAGTCCTAGGATGTCGACATTTGGAATCTCAAAGTGAAGAGTTATCTACCAGCTTCCGGCAGGCTCTCAGTCGTCAAGGCGGTCTCACCCTCCGGAATAGGAGACAGAATATGGACACCAAGGCCAAGGTCCTCCGGATTGTAACTAATATGCTGCTCAAATGGATCTAGTATCAGCCGATTGGCCGATTGAATAGGCGCATGAGCTGGAGGCACGGCCCCGGATGGACCAGTAATAACTTCTTTCCCTTTCTGTGAGGGGGAGCCTTTGCAATAGATATCTTTGGCCGCCGACAAGTCCGAAGGCTCATTTCCCTTGAGATATTCTTTTATCAATGACCCCTCATCAATCTCTTCGGTGCCGTGCTCGGCCTTCCTGATTTCTATCAAAGCCTCTCATGCCTCGACTAAAGATTCAAGATAACCGTCGCCCAAAAAAATCAAGTCTCGATGCATGACAACGCGGGCGTTGAACTCAGCAATTAGCGGGTCAAACATGCTTTTGACCTCTTCCCTGCCCTCTTCTCTTGCCGCCTCGAGACGCGGATCGATATCCGCGAATGCTATTTTATTGCCCTCTTCTCGGGCTTCACTCTTTATCGTCTCAACCTGGGAAAGCACGGCCTCAACTTTTTCCTTTAAGAGTCGAGTAGTAACGATTTCATCACAGTACCGTTGTGACTCTTCTTGAGCGGCTGTTTTCTCTTCCCTCTCCCTGCGGAGCTACTCCTCAAGTTCTTTGATGCGAAGGCTGAGTGCGTCCCTCTCCTTCTGAACCGAGTCCTTCTCTAGAGCCAAGGCCCCACATCGTTGAATCGCCTCGTCAAGTTCTTTCTTATGAGTTGACTCCAGACAAGCAACGGCCTCAGCAGTGTCCTTAGCGCTCTGATGGGCGACCTCGAGCTCAGACTTGTAAGTGGAAATTTCTTCGTCCTGAGCTTTAATGATATCCTTGTCGTGGATAGCCTCAAGCTTCATGTGGTCGATTTCATGCTGGCGCTCCACGGAAACTTCAAAAAGTTTTTCAGCTAGATGAACAAACGCATCATGTTGAACATAGACGTCATTCGTACAAGCGAGGGCGCTCTGTTTGGCATGTCTGGGAATAGGGTGAATCCCCGGGAGGAATTTCAGGCCATCGAAGCAGATTTTTGGAAATTTATCTTTAAGCTCGGTCAGCCTCTCTGATACTGTTGGGTCTGTTGCAGGAGCGGAAGGAGATGGCTTTGAAAGTTTGCCCCTCCTGTAAGAATCTCGAGACTGTCGAGTGGACGAGGAGTCGGAGTTCTGGTCCTGGGGAGCATCAGGTTGCGACCTCTTATGGCCGTGCTTGTCTTTACTTCGCTCTGCGTGAGAAGAGTTATCCTGGTGGTATTTTGGATGATAATAAGTTTTCCTCCGAGATGATGAGTCCCGGGAATGATAGTATTTATCGCCGTCACCATCCCTATCTCGACGTCTTCCGGAACCCGAGTCCCGTCCAGAGTGGTGAAGAACAGATGAGCCATGAAGGCGATCGAATCCATGTGAACGCCCCATACGACCTGTACAGAATTCAAATAACAGCGAATTAGCAAAGAGAAGTGTGACGACAAAAGTCTAAGCGAAAATTGAAGTGCAAGTGTTCGTGTGTGTCCTAGTGTTTCCCCCAACGGACCAGTCGCTTTGCTAATAGGAGTTTTCTCTCCCTGACTCTGGGTTGGAGCGCCCGCGTCGTCTCTGATGGGCGAATGAAGTTTGAATGCCTCCGGATCGTTAAAGTCACAATTGAGCAGATCATCCAGAATGGAGAGGTTCGATAAACCCTTTAAAGAACTTTCTACGTGCTGCAAAGAAGCCTCTTTCTCCATCGGAATAAGCGTAACTTTCGAAGTTCCGCCAACCTTCTCCTTTCTGATCTTGTACGTCAATCCCTTTTTCCTCTGTGTAGGAGAAGATGACGTTTCGATATCTTGCACTTCAACTATAGGATCTTGGGCTGGACCCAAATTCTCACCTTGTACTTCGGGTGTTTCACCCTCCTTGATTTCTCCCTCTTCTTGTACATCAAGAGTGTGGCGTGCTGACGACTCAGCTAATTTTTTCCCTTTGCCAGAGACCGGCCTGGGTACAGTAGCGCCTTCGGGGAGACTTACCAGGAGACCTGCTGCTAACAATCCGAACCCCGATAGTGACTCATTTGAGATAAGAGTTCGGTTGTCTCGTTCTTCGGCGGGAAGAGCTCTAATAGCTTCAATGGCCTCAAAATATCTGCGGCCGTCGGGACGTGGATTGATACCTGAGAAGGTGAAACAAGAGTTAGAATAGGCATAGATTTGACCAAAATATGAGTATTGTTCGAAGAAGAAGACTTACTTCCTTCGACCCATCTCCTCGCGAAACCAAGGGCAACGCACATAGAACCATTCTTGTTTGTACAGGGAAAACTTGCTCCATGCCTCGGTTAAAATTTAGCATTTGTGGTGCGGCTCGAGGAACATTAAAAGGGGCTATCTCTCCGCTTCTTGATCATATAAATGTATCTGAAGTTGCCAGGAGTGGGAAGCCTAGAGAAGACGGTCATGAAGAGTATGTAAGTTCCATAGATGAAGGCATGACCGTTCGGGTGCAACTGCAATGGGGGGATGTCGATGTATTGCAGCACATCCCAAAGAAACAAATTGAATGGTGTCACACTGCCAACCCAGCACATGAATTTATTGCACACTGTGTATCCGACAGGGGGCAAGTGTGGCCGGTCGTGCCCCAATGGAACCAGCACGTCGTCAAAAGGTATTCCATGGATGGAGCATATTCCTCGAAGCGCAACTTCATTGATTTTTGAAGCCTATGAATCGACAGGGTTATCCAAGAAAATCGATGCCTCCATGGCATCGGGGGCTAAGTTATGTGCAGGGAAGGTTGATGGATTTGAAACATCTGCAACTTCCTATCGAGAGGATGGTCCCGATCTGTCAGAGATCGTGGCGGAGCTGGATTTTTTAGACATCTTTAATAAATAGGGAATTCGGCTAAGCACCTGTGTGAACTATACTTGAAAAACGTTCGACGTTAGAATTAACAACACAAATATTCCTCCCATGTGGTGTGTGAACTAGTGCGGTCAATCGTATATAAGTGCTGAAAAATTGAAAGTCACAGAGTTAATAACATAAAATTGAGCTTCGAGTCATCGCCTTCGAAGACCGTCATCGCTGACCATCTCCAAAAGCCTGCCTTATGGTGTTTATGGTTTTGGATTCAGAAAATGTTAGAAGAAGTTATCCGGTTGTGTCAATTTAAGTTTAGGTTTATGTCTGCTGAAATTAGGGGGTTACCGGTCCAAATCAGTTCGATATACTAGTATGCTAGAGTTTCTGTCCCTGTCTTGTTACGTGATTAGGCAAGGAAATTGTTTGGCCAGCCTAAGTATGGTTCGACACTTATGATTGTTCGACCTAAGTATGGTTTGGCATTTATGTTTATTCGACCTAAGTATGGTTGGGAATTTATGTTTAGTCGGTCTAAGTATTGTTCGGCTAAAATATGGGTCGACATCCATTATCGTTCGGCCTCGGCTACACTGTTCGGCACAAGCCTCCACAACTGGTATTCACAAGAGAGAAATCCCCAAGAGTGATGGGCCAAGGTTCGAAGCGGAGCATGGGGGATACGTAATTCAAAGCGTATTACGTTCGGTCACGTGATACACTTTGGGGGGCAAGTGTTTCCTACAGACTTGACCAGGCAACTTAGTATCCGGCTAAACACTTCGTTTGGTCAAGATATCACTCGGCAAGCGAATGACCAAAGGCATCGTTCGGCTAAAGACTCCGTTCGGCCAAGATATCACTCGGCATCCACGAGCGATCAGCCTGCTCAGTTCGGCACACAGAGACCACTCCACTTGGGCCGAGGTATTCAGCTACCGCGCCTACCAGGGAAGTACAACCCACCTTTGTCTGTAAATAGGGAGGCAGGGGCACACTAAACGGGGATCTTTTTTCGAGAACACTGGGGAGACTCTTCTATTTTTATACTCTCTTCTTCTTCTACATTAAAACTTGTATTCAAGCGATTGATATACAGATTGTATCTGTACTCAAGTAATGGAGAAAGCAATAAAGATTAACCTCAAAGTGGACATAGCAATTACGCCGAACCACTATAAATTTGGTGTTCTTGTTCTCTGCAATTAAATTTATACTCTGTTCTCTATTTTAATTTACTTTCTTCATTAATCTCTCTACACAATCTTTCTAAGGGTGTTAGTGACCAATTTGGGTGCTAACACCGACATTCATCATCAATACATGACAAATGAACCTCGTGATCTCCTGCAATATGTCGATGATGAACCTCATGCTCCTCCTAAATCTATTGACGGGGTATCTCACGCTGCTTAGTCCATTGACACTCCATCTCGGATTATTGACTTATTTCCATTGCGCAAGCCTCGGTAGGTCACAATTCCTTTGTTAAGGCGATAAGTTTAACTTGTAACTCCTCTATTGTTGTAATTTCACCATTAGCATTTTTCATCACTGAGTAGCTAGTGCTTTGATGTATAATTAACAAACTACGTTTAGTATTAAAAATGCTATAAATTGATCGTGTTGGAACACATGCAAGTATCAACTATATGCAATGCATAATGGTTTAAATTATTTGTTTTTTCTTAATAAATTCACTTTTAGAATTTAATGCCCCGCCTTTATATCCAATCACCCAAGATTATTACAAGTAAAAATGTCAAGTAATACAGAGAATAAGACTAGATAGGAGCGACCATCCATGTATATTCCCTTGGGCTAACATAATCACGTCATCTTATACCTCATAACTCCATATATAGATATCAATAGTCTTGGCACAAAGCAATAACCATATTGGCTCAATTAGAATAGGACAATATATCACATAATGTACAGCATAGAATCAACGTTGCAATGACAATATAACACATCAAATATCTCTCTATTGTGTGAGTCTATAAAAGGGGAACACATATACAAACATATACATATATAGACAATGATAGTTTGCAAATATACATGACTACATAAGTCTATAACATCATTAAATTAAATTTTTCACTGAAGTGAAAACAGAAATTGCAATAAGCAATAGTTCAAAAGTCACAGGAGAAATGACAAAATGGCATATGAAGCCAAATACAAAGTCTATACAATGTCAAGAAATGACTAATTATGAACTGATATCCAAATGTAATTATCTTTATCTTTATATACATAGTTATCTCAAAATCCCATTAAAGAAGTATTTAATCTAAAATATATTCCAAAAGCCATATATATTTAGAAACATTTACTTATGAAAAACATAGGCTTATATTCCAAACCGTACTTCTGAATCCATAAACTATTTCTACTTAACTATATTTATTATATAGTTACTTATTATAGCCATTTGTTAAATGAATTGAATTGATTTGGAAACAAGTCCGAAATTGGTAAATTATAATAAACTTTCTTTTGTAAATTGCTTGTATTCAAACCATATATAAATATTGGGAGTGTGTGTGTGTGTATAACTTCAAAATCTTTAAATTAAAGAATCGTCAAAATTTAGAGAATAGAATCTCAGAAATTGGAAAACAAAGCAACTAGAAACCATCAAAATAAGACAAAGCAAGGCAAACATAGGTTCAAGCAAGATGACGTAGCGGAGGAGATAACACCTGGTCATCATGGACCAGTCGACCGATGGGATGCCTGGTGTGCGATCTCCAAGCGTTATCCCTCCCCACAGTCGACGTATATCGATTCCAACGTGATTTCAATGCATTCCAACAACTTATACTTGCAATATTGACCCTAAAACACACATCTATTCAGAGAATAATTGATCATATCAATCTAGACATTAAAAAGATGTAGAAAGTGGATTTATAATAAGGATTTTTGATAGATAATGAACTATAGATCTGTGACCATAGAAACACAAATTACCATTCAAATTTCTCAACCATTTATTATAAAATCGAATGCATGCAATTAGAAATTCAGATATAGATTGTATGAGGATTAACTCACCTTTTCTCTTACATATAGCTTGCTAAAACCCCGAATTTGACGCAGCTTTGGATTTCAGCCTAACCCTAGAATTGATTCAAACAAAAGAGAAACAAAAAGGAATTCAACTGCTGCAAAACTAAAATAAATTCTTCCTTAGGATGTATTATGGGTTGACAACATTACCTAGATTTTACTAGATTTTTCAGAAATTTATTTGAATTTAAAAGTGAAAATTTGGCTTGAGGTTAGGTTAGATTACTATAATGAGAAAATGAAAATATTGTTCGTTTGGTTAAGTATGGAAGAGAGAAAATTGTCTCCTTTACACACAAATGGGTGAAATTCAATTTAAGCCTAAACCCAACAATTAAATAAAAGAACTAAAACATTTTTGCACTCATTTTCTCAACTTTTAACATCGTTTTCTAAATTGATTTTTCTTCTAAAAAATTTATACAAAACGATAAGATATATTTCAACCGCTCAATTTTTC
Organism: Allium cepa; assembly: GCA_030765085.1. NCBI lineage: Eukaryota > Viridiplantae > Streptophyta > Magnoliopsida > Asparagales > Amaryllidaceae > Allium > Allium cepa. Next base: position 52,344,439 of record CM060935.1, on the reverse strand, counting down.
ATTAAAAAGAAAGAAACATATTACTTTAACCTTCATTTTAACATTTAAACCATGATAATATTTCATTCTCACCAAAAAGCCAAATATAACACTTTTATTATTTTAACACAATTAAACTCATTTTTAATCAAAATAAAATTTTCACAATATTCAGAAAACACTAACCCATTCTTTAACATGTTTTAAAATCAGAAGTTTACCACATTCAATTCCATTTAACAAATAATTGCTTGAATTCTCTATTAATATTCTCATAATAATTATCGTGAAATTATAATCAAGGAAATTAATAAATCGGGTTATTACGGGAGTCCTTGCCTTAAAGAATTGTGTCTCCATAATTCTACTTCAAAGAGAAGTCTATTATTGATAGAAATATATTACTATTGGTAGTGTTTCCATTTTTCAAAATATACATCAATACCACAACAATCAAGCATCAAAGCAACAAAATAATCAAGTAATTCAGAAGAAGACTTTTGCATTTATACTTATAAGATCATTAATTACCCTTCAAAAGATTGAAACCTCTAATTTATATATCCTTCCAAATTATTTCCAAGAATTTGATTTCTTCTATCAATTTCTAATCTTATTTTCTTCTTTTACAAAAATCCACTTCTTTTTAAATCAATATTTCAAATGTTTCTCTTACTCTTTCCAAAAATTAATTTCTCAAAAATTTGTAATTCACAAATAGTACCATATGTTGCAAAGCTACTGAAATTTGAAATATTCTTATTAGTTCATCATGTCATAAAGTTATACCATGTTCACAATCAACGATCATCATAATCATGGTAACAATCTACTCAAAACTTATATCAATTATCAAGCATGAAAGAGAGTCATAGACAGCGCTTTGCGAGTCGAACACTAAAGGCGAGCGCTTCGCAAGCCATCTCAAAAAGACAAGCCTTATGCTAGTCGATACTAAAGGTAGGTTATTCTGTTTCCTATAAAGAATACATGCACTTCGCTAGTCTAACTCAAGACAAGATCTTTGTTTATCAACAGAAAAGACATGCTCTTCGCAAGTCCAACTCTAGGCAAGGTCTTCGCTTGCCAAAGACATGCTCCTCGCAAGTCTAACTTGAGGAAAGCTCTTTGGTGATCAACATAAAAGATGTGGTCTTTGCAAGTTTAACTCTAGGCAGGCTCTTCACTTTCCAAAGACATGTTCTTTGCAAGTCTACCACTTCGTACGTCTTTCCAAAATAATCATTCGAGTAATGCCCATGCATCTCATACCATGCAAGATCAGTTGAATATTTACTATAAATCTGCAAACTCCACTCATTCAAATATTCTTTGAAATAAATCATATAATTAACCGATGAGGTGATCTCGAATGGCCCATACCGCCGCGATTGCCTAGTCATTTAATCATAACTCTCATTCCATAGAAGTAATGATTTGCGAGCAAACATTATCTCGAAGAATTATTTTCCTTAACATGAAATTAAAAATTTTCAACCATTACTCATCTTTAATTCTTTTCATAAGTATAAAATTTTAATTTTGTATAAACCATGTTTTTGTACTAATATTAGAGTATTCAAAAATTCAACTACCTATTTCAATCATATTACAAAGTTTAAATTTTTTTAATATAACCATTTTAATAAAATGAATTTCTACCTTTTTACTCTATTCTCATGATCTATTTATCATCACTTTAAATTTTCAACAAAACTCCAAACCACTTTCCAAAATTTAAATATTTTAATTCTGGATAAAACATTTTTTTTTGAAATAACTTTCTAACTTTGTATTCTTCAAATAATATAATAGCTTCATATGGTATTTATTTATCCCAATTCTTGTTTATATAATTTATCATTTCGATTCCTAACCACCAACATATAAATTTCTATTTTCTTTAATTGATTTCTTATTTTGAAATTCCAAAAATTTATTTACATAATTACTTTACATCTTTTGCTTTAATTTTCAATAGGTTAGCACTTTTATACAAAATTTTAACATTCGTTTAAATTGTAATTAGATACATGCAAAAAATTAAAAGCATCACACACAATTCATATATCAAATAAATATAATGAAGTTGCCTAGCCATTTATTTATAGCGAATTACTTTGTCAAATATCTGCAACGTTGATATTGACCACAAAATCAACGTTGCCTTGCCATTGACATCTGCTATCGCTAATGCTTGGTGGTTTCATATGTCATCTAAATTAATACATATAGTGTATCTTTACCGTTTCCCTTATTAACATTTTTAACCATCAAAATTAAAAACAAAAATATATATAAATATATATATGTATGTGTGTATGTGTATGTGTATGTGTATGTGTATGTGTATGTGTATGTGTATGTGTATGTATATGTATGTGTATGTGTATGTGTATGTGTATATGTAAACATACCTTTTCCCAAAATACCATTTCATTTCAAAATAATATTTAACTTCCTTCAAAACTTTATTTTCTCATTTGAAAATTATTTATAACTCCTGCAAAACATTTATAAAATATTAAAAATCAAAGCACTGTGTCTGACTATCTGGCCTAAATTTTTAGGAATGCTTATCGATAACGTCGATTAGGCACATCAATCAGAATTCTTAAAGCATTGAACGGGCAATTTAAGAAAAAAATTCCAAAAATTTCTTTATCGCTCCCTACATTTTTATATAAATGATAATCTACTAATAACAATTCAATGATACAACCTTTCATTCATGCATATATCATGCAATTATCTATTTCAACATCTATCTTCTTATTTAATTGGTCATAATTACAAATTAATATTTCATTTTGTATGAAGTAAAATTTTCAACATCCTTTGTGGTAGCTACATGACTGAAGATACCGTAAAGTATTATAATTAATATTGAGTAGGTCTCTAAATTTCAAGTTATGATTCCTACTCACTACTAATTTTAAACAATTACTTATAATTTCAAAAATTCTAGCATCAATCAACCAATCAAACATATATAAACACATTAATTACTATGCTTTGCGGAAAGCAGTATGTCAGCTTCCGTTGCACAACTTTGATCAATAATGGATCATAACACCACTACCCAACATCAAGCCCTATAAACATGATCTATACTATCCACTGAATCTCATTCTTTGATAGCAGTGAGGTCCAAACTTTAAAATCATTTTTATAACAATAGTTTGTAAAGTAATTCAAATTTTTTACAAATACGTCTGGATGATTATTCCCAATAATCATTTATACTTATATCCAAAATAGGAAATAAATTCTAAATCCTACTCTGCACCCTAAGGGATGGAACTCTAGGTCTGTCTATGCCAAGATTTGTGTTCCTTACATTCTATATTTTTTTTAATCTTTGATCCGATACAAGCTATAATGCCCCACCTTTATACTCATATTAGCCAAGAATTTTACAAGTAATATTATCGAGTAATACAAAGAATAAGACTGGATAGGAGCGACCATCCATGTTTGTTCCCTTGGGATTAAACTAGCACGTCATCTTATACCTCATAACTCCATATATAGAAGTTAATAGTCTCATCATAAAGCAATAAACACGTTGGGTCAATTAGAACAGAATAATATATCACATAATATACAACAAAGAATCGCACATCGCAATGGAATTATAACACACCAAATATCTCTCTATAGTGTGAGTCTATAAAAGGGAAATACAAGACTCACATATACAAACATATATATATATATATATATATAATGACAGGTCTGAAATATACATGACTTCATAAGTCTACAACATAAACAAACATACATTAGGTATATAACCTAGACTTGAATGATACATCGAAATATATGTAACATCATAAATATAACTTCTTAGACTAGCTCGCATCCAAAGTCACTGAGTCTATGTACTTGTCATGTCTCAGTCTAACCCGAGTATTATGAAAATAATAAATGGTTCGGACTATCTCTAAATATGGTAAATGGTGAGATCATAACGATAGCTTTCATATACACCAAGGATATAAAATTATCCATATAGCATACTACACCAAACATAATAAGACATTCTTATACAACTTTATAACATAAAGTTAAACTATGCCCATCGGTTGCAATCATCAAACTCATAGCAATCATCATATTAAAAGCATCTAAATTCACAATCATATAAGCAGGCTATAAGTGAGCACTTCGCAAGTTAATAACCAAAGACAAGCACTTCATAGGTCAATAACAAAGATCAGCACTTCGCAAGTCAAATCTAAAGGCAAGCACTTAGCTAACCAACACAAAAGACAAGTACATTGCACGCAAAATTGATCATTTCTGACCAATAAGTGTAATGTACTATTAATTAGTAAATACATCAGTATCACCCAATGTTCCATAACTAGTTAGCGATACTTAAAAATTTACTAAAAAGGTGTAGATTCCACTTGACTAAAATATTCAATTGAATGAGTCCAATAATTAATCGATAAAGTAATACAAATGTTCCATACCACTTGTATTGCTAAACCATTTAATTAGATTTCTCATTCAAGAGAAAGCAAAAATTGCAAGTAGCAATCGTTCAAAAGTCATAAAAGAAATTACAAAATATCATATGAAGCCAAAGACAAAGCCCAATAAAATATTAAGAAGAGTATATAGTTTTGAAAGCAATTACTTTGATTTTTACCACATATGGAGTGATTTCTATATATATGCTTTCTGTGACGACCATATTTCGAAAGGTTTAAATCGACAATAATCCACACTTATCCAACTTAAACAATACAAAACTTTGATAATCAATGGGGATAATTAAGAAACAAGAAAAGAAGAAGAAAACAAACATAGAATCTCATAGCGGAATGATAAAAATATAATAGTCAAGTAACAGTTCATGAAGCTGGTTATATCATACATTTGATTATAATTTATGCAACATTTACATGAGTTATATATACAACAGGGATAAATAAATAATGCAGTAGAATAGCATGATGCAGAGGATAATAATCATAGTAATATACCAAATCTTCGCCTTCGTCCTTTAGGGAATGATCTTCAATATGCTGAAAACTCAAGATTGACCCGAGCTTAATGAAAAGACAAAATACTCGAGTAGGACTAAAATACACTTACGTAAGTCAAATCAATATCATGAAAAATTTGAGTGTAACAGCGTTAGAGATGTTTACGGGATTCTATATCTCCTATCCAGTGTATAACATGCGTGCAATAACTTAAAAGATGTTACGAGATTTTCCATCTCCAATGATCTGTTAATCTATATATAATAGTATACGCTATAATAGCTAATGTTTATCAGTAAAATAAATATCAAAATAGCGTTAAGACTTTACATTGATCCAGCTTAACACATTTTTATAGGTACAATACCAAAGTCATAATGGGCTCGTTTAAGGATAAGTATGATAAGGCACGTGAGGCAATGCCTAAGGTAGGATTCTACCAGTTTACCCTTTCTAGCTGGTCGTAACCCATCCGTGGCCGACCTCGATAATCAATCCAACAAAAGGTGTAACCATCGAATATGAAATAATAATAGTAATACGAGGGATCAATGTCACTAGAGATAGCTAACTGCATTGGCTAGACATAGGCTCCTGTTATAGTCATTTTAATTATGACATGAGTGTCAATGCTATCCATCATCATTCTCTTACTTTATTCCAGTAAACGTTCGCCGATTCAACCACTACATTCTGGGTATCATCCACCGTGTACACAATTGTTAAAGTGGTCCCAATATTGATAGGGAGTATGCCAATAGGAGGTTCCGGTCTCTTTAATAATCAAACGCCATTTACACACCAGTTGGTACTTTTATATTTCAAAAACAACTCATACTTGATATCAAAATATCATATTCACTTCAAAGGCAATTTCATTTCGAAATCATCCTATTCGCTTCAAAAATCAAACCCATTTCGAAATCAACATATTCGCTTCAAATATCATAATTTACTTTATAATATCAATTCAGTTCGATATATTGATTTCACTTCAAAGTTTGATTCGAATTACAATTTGGTCTATAACTTCATCTTAACCCAATTTGCATTTAAATTCAAGATTTAAATATAAACATTCCATCCTTTTGACCAAACGTCGATCAGGAGACGCCATCACGCACTCCCTGGCCATCTCCATCTTCGCCTGAAACATCTTCCCTTCTAGTGTAACCATCATCAAGAAACTTCAAAAAAAACATGCACGATTTTGAGATGAGATCTCTGTAAATCCGAGACATAATAGCACGATTCAACCGTATGGATTTGAAGTGGAGATCGAGATCTACAACTTTCATGCCAGAAGTTTTTAATTCCATTAAGCAAACTGAGAGAAATTAAGAGGGAAAGTCAATCAATTTCAGCCATTGAACGATGGCGGCCATAGAAACTACGATTTTCCAGAATAATTTAATATTTTTTTTTCTCGTTTTGCATGCCGTGTTTATATAGTTAAGTCCGAAACAACCCGAACTCCAATTGAAGCATGCTATCCGGCGTTCATAATGTTTTACACCCATTTCGAATGCAATGAAATAGTCCCGAGGCCTAATTAGACCGTATGTAGAAGATAGTTTTTCGAAATCGATTAATTTTAATCGAATTCCTTAAATTGATTTCTACGTGTTTCAAGCTCGCACAGTCAAACGACAAGTTCAATTGCTACGAAACTTCAAATCCTACAAAAATTCACTATTACGGATCCGATGAAACTGGTTTCATCAAAATCCGAGACAGTGGCCAAAATGACTATTTTTATACATTAGTTAAAATATAAAATTTTAATTTTTAATTATTCACTTCAAAATTTAATTTTAAACGTTAATAATCTCCATTCGTGTTTAAATAAAATTTAACAATTTTCAATACCATGTACAATCATATTAAATTTAGAATTAAATCATTCAAATAATTTCCAATATTAAATTTAAATAATTTAATTATCCAATAAATCACTATAATTGAAATTTAAGCCATTTAACTTATAAAATTTAACTTTTGAACCTGAATTCAAATAATAACAAATACTTCCATTTTTCAATAATTCACCATTCATTATTCAATTCCAATTGTGGCTTATAAACACGTTCAATATATAAATTTTCGTTTCAATATTTGTTATCGCCAAAATCTTTTGGAATTGTTTATCTCAAAATTTTATTCAAGTTCATATCCAATAACTACTCTAATAATTCAATTAATTTTATTTTTAACCAATTTTTATTCAATATTTATATCAAATTCAATAATTTAAAATAGTTAAAAGTACAGGTCGTTACGCTTTCAAACTTCTCCTTTAAATATTCATAAACTCATTTGTCACTCAACTATATATATATATATATATATATATAGTTGTTTCAAAATCCCATTAAAGAAGTATTTAATCTACACCACATCCCAAAAGCCACACAGATGTACAAATTTTTATTTATGAAAAACATAGGCTTATATTTCAAACCCTACTTCTAAAACTGTATACTATTTCTACTTAACTATATTTAGTATATAATTACTTACTATGGCCATTTATACATGAACTAAACTGATTTGGTAACAAGTTTGGAATCGGTAAATTATAATAAAATTTCTATTGTAAATTTCTTGTATTCAAACCATATATGTTAGGTGCATGTATATAAATTCAAACTCTATCAATCAAATAATCATCAAAATTTGGAGAATCGAATCTCAAAAAATTGGAAAACAAAGCAGTTGGATACTATCAAAACAAGGTAAGGCAAACATGGATTCAAGCAAGATGACATGGAGTAGGAGATAGCACCTAGAACAGACATTCCAGGTGTCAACCAGTGGGATGCTTGGTGCATAAGCTCCAGGCATTATCCCTACCCATCGTCGACTATACCGATTCCGACGTGATTTACATGTATTCCGCCAACTTATACTTGCAATACTGACTTTAAAAGCATATGTATTCATAGAATAATTGATCGTAGCAATATAGACATTGAAAAGATGTAGAAAACCGATATATAGTAAGGAGTTTTGATAGACAATGAACTACAGGTTTGTAACCACGGAAACATAAATCATCATTCCAATTTCTCAACCATTTATTATAAAATCAAATGCATGTAAATAGAAATTTAGATATAGAAAATATGAGGATTAACTCGGCTTTTTCTCCTTAATATAGCTTCTATAACCTCAAATATAACATCGCTTTAGATTTTAGCCAAACTTTAGAATTGGCTCAAACAAAAGAGCTATAAAAAGGAATTAAACTACTACAAAACTAAAATAAACTCTTCTTAAGGATGAAATTAAGGGTTGACAATACTACTTTGATTTTACGGACTTTTCATAAATTTATTTGAATTTGAAAATGAGAATTTGGCTCGATGTTAGCTTTGGAGAAACATAAGAAAGATAGTTTCTTAGATTACTGCAAAGAGAAAACAAATGTATTATTCATTTCATCAAGTATAGAAGAGAGAAAATTATACCTTTTACATACAAATGGGTTGAAATTCAATTTAAGTCCAAACCCAATAATTAAATCAGAAAATTAAAAAAAATTACACTCATTTTGTCAACTTTAAACACTAATTTCTAGTTTTCTTTTTCTTCTAAAAATTTACACAAAGCGCTTAAGATATATTTCAACCTCTCAACTTTTCATTAAAAAGAAAGAAACTTATTATTTTAACCTTCTTTTAAATATTTAAAAGTTGATAATGTCCCATTTTCACTAAAAACCCAAATACAACACTTTTATTGTTTTAACACAATTAAACTCATTTTTAATCAAAATAAATTTACCCAATATCGATTCTTTAACAAGTTTTAAAACAAGAAGCTTACATCATTAAATTCTATTTACCTAATAATTCCTTAAATTATCCATTAATATTCTCATAATTTATCACGAAATTCTAATCAGATAATTAATTAATCAGGTTATTACAAAGAACATGAAATTTTATGAATATATTGATGTAAAACATAATCATTTATGCACTAAGTAATAAAGCAATTATTAGACCAGCACTGTTGTCCTAGTGTTTAAGCACTTCGACTTTCGTGCGAGAGGTCACAAGTTCGTAACTTGCATGGAATGATTTGAACTACTTAAAATATATTGGCATGTAGTATGTTTAACACTACCTAAGACTTATAATACTAATATGTATTACCATCAAATAATCCAATTTTAAAAAATTAATTATTCATAAAATTACTTACATCATCTAATGGGTTACTACATGGATATGCATGTCTCTTTGGATTAAATGGGCTCAGAGCATGAGCAGTTATTGTTTTGTTGCCCTTGTGAAACCTCCGTAACATCCGCTCCATCCTCTTCCCTAATAGCAACCAACCGCTCAATACATGGAACATGATGCCTAGCTGGAAAAATTACAATACCAGCAAGATTTAAATCCAATTAAACTATGGTGTATTGATTTGAAATATCACCGAGGTTCTTTTCTCTAATTGAGTTTCAATCAACCCAAGTAATAGTTGAAAGTTATGAAAATTAATTTAAAAAATGAGAAATAACTTGTAAATTGTAACTCAGTTGCAAACTGAGTTTCGCCGTAATTTGCCATTGTGACTCAATTGCAAATAGGGTTGAACATAGCAACTCGGTTTGAAATTGAGCAGCAAAATGAAACTTAGTTTGCAAACTAGGATGCAATGTTAATCCAAAAAATGGATCAACACCCAAAAATCAGATGAAAGCAACTATTCAGATAAAAGAAAAACAAAACGCCGAAAGTAGAAAAAACACACAAAAGTTTTTATAGTGATTTGGCATAATCTTCAGCTTACGTCCACTTTAATTTATTTTATTAACTATTATTATCTCCGTGGATTACAATTAGTTAGATCAAATCAGATCATAGTCTAGGCGATCCCGGATTTATAATATGGTCAAGAGTATTTTTGAAAGAGAACAGAAGTGAAGAAAGTGTTGATAAAGTTCCCAGTTCAAGTGTGTATCCAGCAGAGAGAAGATCATTTTTCTGGTACCAGTTTGGTTGGTATTTATAGAGGGATTAAGCAACATAGAGTGAGGGGCTCAGTGGCAATAAAGTCCAAGAGATAACAATGAAGTCCAAGAGATAGATGGAAGTTGCACCAATAGACCTAAGCCAACCCGAGTCAAATCCTTAACTCGATGGCGATTTAAGGTCCTTAACTTCGTGCCGAGTTAAGGGTTTTGTTATCTAGTTCAATTCTGCACTTGCTCTGCTTTCCAAACTTCTTCTGGAGTTGTTTGAACCTTTTTCATCATCTTCGAGTTACATCTAGTGATATCTTAGATATCCACTTTCCTTCGCTTCATCCTAGCCAATCCTAAGAATATGTAACGACCCGAGATTTCCGATCTCGAAAATTCCAAATAGTTAGGAAAATAAGAAAGAGATAGAAGAATAAGAAGATCAGAAACACCAACATCTCACATTCACAGCGGATAAAATATAATAACAAATAATAACAGTTTACAAAAGAATTCTATATCTATCAAAATACCTTTATAATACATCAGAGTTACACATATATACAGACAATGGATATACACAATAATCATGTCTCAGATATACAACAATATAATACAGCGGGAACACTACATACGTTCTTGCCATCCAGCTCGACTACCAGAATGTCCTTACCTGAAAATCTGTAATACTCGGTCTGACCCAAGCATTACATCAAAGTAACACTCGGGCCAGGCTGGAAACCAGCATGAGTTAACCCATCTAACATGGAATACAAAGCATACAACTTATATAAAACCGGGGGTAACTCGTAACAATTTACAAATTCACAATTTGTTATAGGCATCACTTATTTCACACATCATTTTTCTAAGTACCAAAATTTGGATTAGATAGTCCAATTCATTTAAATCATTTCATTCCAGTCTACAGATTTCACATATCAATCTATAAAAATTCGAAGTGGTTTCGGATATTTACCGATACTTGACCCCCGGTCTTTTCGAATCCAGCATCATCTTAGAAACAAGCTGTTTAAGTTTTTAAACTATTCCATTCATACCTAGAATTACATAGCAATTTATCACAGATAGACAATCCATATTAAAACAATTCAACCAAACATAACATATTAAATCACATATCAGAGATATCAAATAATCCAAGGCATTCAATATACTTTAATCATCAATAAGCAAGATTAATTAGTCATACCATTTCTAATTAATTTAATATAAATTAAATTAATTACTTTAATCACTTTAACCCTGCTTACTTAGGAATAATTAATTAATTACAAACTATTAATTAATCATCCCCTAATTTCCTATTTATTTTCATTAAGTAATTTGCCTTAAATTAATAACACAAATTGATTATCCTTCACCGATTAACCTTAATTATATTTATCCTAATTAATTACTCAAATTAACTACATCATAATCAATTACATTGATTAATTATCCTTTAATTAATCACACTCATTAATTCTTAATTACTTAAGTAATTTACCTTTAATTATTTTTATCAAGTAATTATCCCATTGGTTATTATTATTCTCAATTAATTAACCTTTAATAATTAATTAAATTTATTTAAACCTGAACAAGTTAAACCTTTAATTACTTACATTAAGTGATTATCATTTAAGTAACTAATTCTCTAGTTACTTGTATTAATTAATCTCAGCCTATAAATTAATTAATCTAAAATTAATTAACTTATAACCATTAATTACTAATTAATTAATCCTTAACCATTAATTAATTAGTTTCTCTTTAATTGTTTAACTAATTAATTAAATATTCTTAATCACCCAAACCTAAATTAGTTAAAAGATAAGTCATTTATCTTAATTAACTTAATTATATCACTTTAAAATCTTATTTTATAAACCTGGGATTTAATTATCATTAATATATAATTTAACTTAAGATCTTTAAGTCTAATTAAAGATAAACATTTTATTTCCTTAATTTCTCCTTAATCACACAATTAATTAAGTTTCAAATTTGACTTAAGAATCTACCCGCTTAGTTTAAAATAAAACATACAACTTAGATTAACAAATATTAAACAACATTATTGTTTAAAAGAATAGTTTAAGAAGTTCGTTTTAAACTTGATTTTGCTGAACTTTAAACTTTGAGAATATCCTCATATTTAACCCGAGACGAGCTTGAGAAAACTCACCTGTAACGTTGCTGCCCTGTTAGTTCATCACCACTACCCTCCAAAATCATCATAGCCAAACTCCCCCTCATCACCAATCGCCGGCCACTGCCAGAAAATGCTCGCCATTAACTTTTAAAAATCCTCCACGCTTCTTCTTATCACAGCCACCACCAGTCATCGCGAGCACATTCCATTCGATCGCCCACATCCCTGTCCCCAAATCCAACTACAACTCGAACAACCGAATCGCGTCCTGCTTCCAACTTCGTCGATTGCCGATCCACCCTCCTCCCAGCTAGTTCGCCTCCTTCCCAATTGCACATCTCCACCGCCGAGTAGCTCACCACTTCCTCAACGCTCTCCCTGATGTCGCCAAGATGCTCCTCCTACATACAACTACGAACCAAGGCCCGACTCGCCGAACCCTATGACGACTACCACTAATTTGTGAGCGCGCGCGCCCCTCTTCTGGCCTCTCGACGTCATCAAACTCGAATCGAGCCTCGCCTAATTCCAAGCTTCGATCGCGGACTCGTTTACTTCTTACTTTTTTATATAAACGAAGTGATTTCGTTTCAACTGAGTTCGAGTTTTCCCCCTTTTCAACGAATACAATTTTTTTTCTTTTACTGTTGAAGAATCGGCCATTAATTTTTTTGCTGAGGAAGATATGGAATTCGGTATTGATTTTTGGGTTTCCTTTTGTTATTTCTGTTTTGAAGTCAAACTAAGCAAAGATAAGTAAGTCACGATTTAATCTGACCGGGGATAGCTTCACAAGGAAGATGAATACGCAACTTATACTGGAAGCGTCTCGAATATGGATAATACGTTTGACTTTCAAATATTATTATTATATTCTAAAATTTCCAAAATATCTTGTTATATATATATATATATAACTTAAAATCCCGATCTCTAATCGAGGCATGCTGCCATAGGTTTATAATGTTATACCCCTATTTCGAACACAATGGAAAAGGTTTCAGTCCTAATTCAATCGTATTGAGAAGATAGCTTTTTGGACTTAGTTATTATATTAAATTTCGATTGAATTTTCAGCACGTTTACTAATCGTACACCCAAACGATCATTCCAAACACTACGAAAATTGAAATCCGATAATAAATAACTATTATGGATCCAATGGAACTGGTTTCGCCGAATTCCGAGACTGTGCCTCGGAAGGCTATTTTTTAATATCGATATGAACGATAAAATTTCGAAACTGAACAAACCTGTGTTAAATTCAATTTTAAAACTTTTATTATCTTCAGTATTATCAATATAAATTTTACAAGCGTTCAAATTATTTTTAACAAACTTAAAACTGAAGATTCAATATTCCACCCAACTTTCAATTATTAAATTCAATAATTTAATTATCAAATAAATAGTGATGTTTGGAATTCAAATTAAAATATATCTTTCAAATGTCTAAAATCAATTAGATATTCCAATTTTCAAATGCTTAAAAATTCCGGATCGTCACTTTTCTTCCCTCTTAAAAGAATTTCGTCCCCGAAATTACTAGTTAGGAAGAATGGTCCAATACCCGTTTACTTTTTCCCAAAACCAATAATTCAACATCCTACCAACTATATTTTTATAGAAGACCCATTATCACTCTTACTAACTTCCCAAACTCTCCCATAGATTCCAACAACGTTATTTTCTCCACTTATTCAAATTTAATTTAAATTTAAATTATCACAATTTTCTCAAAAAATTTCTAATTCTCTAAATTTTTTGAAAAATTTCGTCAGCGCCTCCTTTGCGCTGCTAGTTCGGTACAACTATAAAATGCCTCTACGGGCTCCCAAATTTTAAAAGAAAACAAAAGGCCAAGTGGCTAGATCAAAAACCCAATCAAATTTCATACAAAAATTTAAACACATACTTTTTTGTCGAGCAATTCAAATTTATCTTCTGAAATCAAAACCAATTTTCCTTCCCCTTTAAAATATCTGCATATCCTACTTAGCAATAATATCCAATCATAGTTTTTGAAATCATTTTATACATTTCATTACAGAAGTTTTCATATCTACTTCTATTCAAATTAGTTTTTTCATTTCCATATGAATTCAGTTTATTTTTGAACTCTGAATATTGAATTTTATCTTCCACTTATAACTGATTCATATCGTTATTTTAAATTAGTTTCATCCATTAATTTATTTCAGTTTCAAATTTGAAATCGTTTTGTCGCTAACAAATAATTTTTCCAATAATTTTCCAACTCCCAAAAATTTTCGGAAAACTTTGGCAGAGTCTCCTTTGTACGGAGGAGCTTTTGCAATTTGGCAAGAGATATAAATATATGTATATCGACCCACACGATCGAAAAAATAAAAACAGTTCATATTTCCTATTTTTATTGCATAGGCGTACCTTTATTTAGCATTTTTAAGCAAGTGGCTTATTATTTTAGCAATTAGCGCAACCAAATCCAGTGAAACGGCTTCCTAGTACCTATACTTACTCAATTTAAACATGTAAGCACTATATATATGAAGTTTATAACATTTCTCTTACTTAAAAAACTATAACACATCAACTCTAAAATAGATGCATTCTAAATAACTTCCATGAGCAATTTATATGATTTCAACACTGATTCAAATGCTTTCAACCAATTCGTATACCATTTCGTTCAATTTTATTGGTTTACAACTCAATTGCTTACATTCAATTTATTTTAACCCAAACTTTTATTTAATGGTCTTCCATTCTTATTCGAAACCAAGCTTCTATTGACTTAAGTAATTTTACTTCAAATTAATACGCCTCATAAATTAAGTTCATTCTGATAACCTAATTCCAATTAAAACATTGATTTAATTTTTATTCAATCAGACTTCATCCATTTATTATTTAATTCAATTAACCCATTTATTCACCCCATTTAAATTTTTTAATTCACCTACTTACTTCATTTTCGAATTTATTTTATTAATACAAAGCCATTCTCAATTTACTTTTACTCACCTGGGTTTTGTTTGCAACTCAAACCATTTCTATTTGTATATGATCGATTTCACCCTAGAGGAAGGGTGAATAGGGTGACAGTATTAATTTTAAAAAATTAATTGCAGAAGCTTTCAGAATAATTTCAACACAGATCACAGAATAATAGCAGCACAGATAATAGCAAAGTAAAATGCAGAAATAAAACGACACAGAATTTACCCAGCTTCGGCAAAACCCTGCCTACGTGCTGCCCGCAAGTTTCTACTAGAAATTAAGTAGTCACACGCTTACACACGTAAACTCGCGACACCCGCTACCCACTAAACTAACTCTATGCTCAAAACTCTGCCACACCTCAACCACTGAGTTGCGAATTCTCAAACTAAGTCACGTAGTTTGTGCCCTAGTCACACGACTAGAAAATACAACGGTTTAAATTTAAAAATAAATTTAAAAAGAAATTCAAAAACAAAAGACAAAAAACCCTAATTAAAAATTAAAAGGATCGGCCCGTTTTCTTTTCACTTTATTCGGCCCGTTCCCTTTTCACTTTATTCGGCCCGTTCCCCTTTATGTTGAGCTAATGGCTGCTCTTCGTTCTTCTCTTCAGAAACTAGGGTTTCGTTAATTCATTGATGGCGATTACAATTGCTAGATTCAACTTGACTTCTTTGCTTTGTAGTTGATCGTCTCTTGAGATTGGCTGCTTGATTGAGTTCGTTTCTGCTTTATATCAGGTACGTGATTTTTGCATTTGATTTCTGGTTGTTAATGCTTGAACTCGATAATCATGGAACTGCCGATGATGTTGCTTATATACAAATCGATGCCCTTGAATCTTTGTTCGTATCCATTTGATTTAATTCGTCATGTGAGTATTTTCGGCCATTTGATTTTACTTTAATGCTTTGGATATGTTCTGACTTGTTCGAATCGTATATTTCCTTTACTTCACAATCACGGTTTTTGCTTGAGATCGTTCGATCCTTCCTTGATCGTTACGGCATCTTCTTTCCTAATTTATTTGGATTTGATTTTTGACTTTTTCCATTTTTATACATACTTGATTTATGACTTTTTCATATGCGTATATTTTGTGATACTTGATAGATTTCAAACTCGTGATTTCGTGTTTACCACAGCTTTGACTTTGGTCACTTTGATTTGCTCGTTCTCATTCTGGTTGACTTGATTTTGTTCACTGACCTGTACATGTTGTTGCTTGATTATGGTCTCTAACTTTGTGAAGTGCTTGCTGTACTTGGGTATTTGCAGTTCTGTTTTTCTTGTCTTGGATTTGTGGTATTTGCATTTGACCTGTACATGTATGTTGTAACCGTAATATGAACTGTTGAATTACTTGCGGCAGTTTGGGCATTGCCTCCATGTATTCAAGTAGTCTGGTTTATATTGTTGTTGCCTCTTTCCCTTTGCCTTTGGTTACTTTGGTTACTGGTTATACTTCACTTGCTTGCTGCTTGGTCATTTTTGTATGTTGTCACTGTATCACCATTGTTGCAAGTTTTCTTTGATGTTGAACCACTGTCTTCACTTATAACATGTTCAGTGGTCTAGTTTCTTCATGTTGCCACTTGACCATCTTGTTGGCACTGCTTATACTAGTTGTAATTGATTTGCACTGCACTGTTCTCTGTAGCATATCTGGATGTCTTCATTTAGCCTTCTTGTGATGTTGCTCTACTTTGTGTTAGCATTGCTTTGTCTTGACTTCATTGGTGTCACTGGTGTACTTGAGTCAGTGGTTTGCTTCATTATGGCCTGGTCTGGATTTGTTAAATTTGATGAAAAGGCTTTGCCTTTGCTGGTTCACCTTGTAGTCTCTGTTGTAGTTTCCATTGTATTGATATTCGTGTCTGCACTCTTTCATTTGATAGTTGCTTGCACCTGTATCAATCCATATCATTGCTTTGATATTGCAGTCTGGTCTTGGTGCAGTTGCTATGCCTTTGTGCATTTCACCGCGTTCATTTGAGTTGGGCATTGTTTTGGTTTTCCTGTTCGCATGCTTGACGTCGTAGCCTGTACAACTGCCCTGTGTTGAATCCATCTAATAGCTCGGGTTTAACCTTGTGCGCGTGTTGTGATTTTATTTGTATTGCATTTGAGTTGAACCCGGCTTTTCATTTGGGTGTGACCTGTGCTCACCTGTCCCTGTAATATTATCAAGTGTATATCTGTGTGCACGGCCTTGTGGCATGTACAGTGATACACTGTGCATATCACATTGTTCGTGTATGATAGATTCAAAATTAAATGATGACGAACAACCCAAATAACCGAGGCAAATATTATTCTCAATAATTCACATTTTATTTTATATTGCAGAAATATTTCCTTTTCAATTTTACTGCGTCAATATTTATATTTGCAGACTGCTCAGATGCTGGATTCAATCTGGAATGAAGTTGAAGATAAATACAAGTGTGAGTGATATGTAGTGAGATCAACTGTAAATGTAAAATTGTGATGTAATTGAATTTGTATCAAAGTTGTATAGTGTATAGTGAGAGCTTGAATTTGTACTATTCAAAACTGTAATAAATATTTGTTTGAATAAAATTTCTGTTTGAATTCAAATTCTGTGTTATTTATTTTTATTCGGTAAATATTTATTTAACCTGTGAAAAATAAAATAGTACATTAAAAATACAATTAAACACACACACACACACAAATATATATATATATATATATATATATATATGTTTATTATCATCATACAAAAATCATAACATATGAATCATAACATAATCGCATATTCAACAATCTCCCCATTTTGATGATAACAAACATATATTCAGGATTTTGAAACATATAAATGTATTTGATAATTCCACTTGCTCTCCCTATTTCAATGCTTCATCTTTACTAAAACTCCCCTTTCTTATATGCATCGTAGTGTAAAATTTATTTGCCAAAATCCAACATTTCTCTCCCCCTTTTGTTATCAGCAAACGAGTAAAAGAGTCATGAAATAGAGATAAGGTGATAGATAGTAATATAACATTAAAACTCAATCGATTATAAATATGTAATTTAAATAGAAAATAAAACAAAAATCATAATTATTCTTGTTAGGCGCATATTCCATTTTTAGAGATGATGGGAATGATGTTATCATAAAATCATATATTTATGTCGAGTTGTGGTATATATCTATCAGGAATTTGAATTTCTACTAACCATGCATAACCGTTAGGACTTTTAAATGAGGTTAGTAGGATTCCAATTTTATTTAAAAAAATGAATTCAAGTATCTTCTAACCACGCATAACTGTGAGGACTTTTAAATGGGATTAGAATCAACTGGTCTATTTAATAAATTAATTTTGAAATGCGTTCCATACATGCATAACCGTGAGGACTTTTAAATGAGCATGGAAGCACATACAAATTCCAAGTAATTCACCCATGCATAACCGTGAGGACTTTTAAACGAGAGTGAATACTTTGGACTTTATTTTATTTTATAAAAATGAAAAACAAATGATTCCTGATTATGATACCACATATCGACAAACTATATTGAATTTTTGATAAGCGATGGTTGATAGAAATATGATAGAATTAGAAATGGTCATGAAATCTTTGCCAAACAAAATTTTTATAACTCTTGTTTGAATTTCTAAAGAAATTTACTACGTATACTGTCTTGAGAAAAAATATACGATTACTATCACCCCTTATCAATTTTTAGTCACTATTTACCTTTTTGATAATTAGTAGGGGAATAGATTTGTTAAATAGGCAATCAAATTTCTAAAACACCAAAACTGAGACGTAGTTTGCAGAAACTATTTTTTGGTAGGGGTTTTGTAAAGATATCTGCCAATTGAGAATCGGTTGAAATAAAATTTATGCTGATATTTTCTTTGGAAATATGATCTCGAATAAAATGATACCTAACATCTATATGTTTAGTCTGTGAGTGATGCATAGGGTTATTTGTGAGGTCAATTGCGCTTTTACTATCATACATTAGTGGTACACGTTTAAAATTTAGACCATAGTCTTGCAAAGTCTGTATCATCCATAAGATTTGAGCAGAGCAACCGCTTTGAGAAATATACTCCGCCTCTGTGGTGGATAATGCAATACAATTTTTTTTTCTGCTTGACCATGCAACTAATGAATGTCCTAACATAAAACACGCTCCACTAGTACTTTTCTATCAACTAAAGCATAATCAGCATCTGAAAAACCTTTTAATTCAAATTTATCGTTTGATGGATACCATAGACCAAATCATGGAGTGTGCAACAAATATCTTATACTTCTTTTAACAGCTTTTAAATGAGATCCTTTTGGGTTAGATTGAAAACGTGCACACAAGTAGACAGAAAACATGATGTCAGGTCTAGAAGCAGTAAGATAAAGGAGTGATCCAATCATACCTCTGTACTGCTTTTGATCAACTGTCTTACCTTTTTCATCCTTGTCAATTTTAATTGTTGTACTCATTGGGGTTCTTGCTGGTTTAGCGTCTTTCAATCCAAGTTTGTTGACAAGTTCCCTAATATATTTTGTTTGAGAGATGAATGTGCCTTTATCGCTTTGTTTGATTTGAAATCCTAAAAAGAATTTTAACTCTCCAAACAAGCTCATTTCAAACTTTTCTTGCATGACCTTTTCAAATTTCTCATACAATAACTAGTTAGTAGCACCATAAATGATGTCATCAACATATATTTGAACAATCAAAAGATCATCGTTTTCACGCAACAGAAATAGTGTGGTGTCTACACATCCCTTTTTGAACCCATTTTCAAGGAGATAAGAACTAAGACATTCATACCAAGCTCTAGGAGCTTGTTTTAATCCATATAATGCCTTTTTTAGTTTATATACATGGTTTGAATTTTCATGACTTTCAAAACCTTCTGGTTGTTCAACAAACACATCTTCTTTTAAAATTCCGTTAAGAAAAGCACTCTTAATGTCCATTTGTCTTACTTTAAATCCTTTGTAGCAAGCAAAAGCTAACAATATTCTAATTGATTCTATTCTAGCTACAGGTGCAAAAGTTTCATCAAAGTCAACTCCTTCAATTTGATTGTATCCTTTAGCGACTAGTCTAGCTTTATTTCTAATTACATTTCCAGATTCATCATATTTATTTTTAAAAATCCATTTTGTTCCTGTAACTGGATAATCCTTAGGTCTAGGTGCCAGACTCCAAACATTATTTCGTTCAAATTGATTTAGCTCTTCTTGCATGGCCATAAACCAGTTTTCATCACTAAGAGTTGAATCTATGTTATTTGGTTCTATTTCTGAAATAAATCCACTATATAAGCACAGATCACATAGATTTCTAAAGGAGGAACGAGTCTGTATACCTGCTATAGGGTTTCCAATTGACAATTCTAGAGGATGGTCTGCATTGAATTTCAGTTTTTCTGGATCTAGATTCCTTCGGACTTCTGGAGTTATGGCAGTTTCTCTGATATCATCGGTTTTTTTTTTGTTCTTCGTGCTCAACTTTTTCCTTCTCCTCTTCAACATTGCTTTTGGATGTTTCCTGATCATCAATGCCTTCATCAAATTTCACATTGATTGACTCCACGATTGTTTTAGTCTTTTTGTTGTAGACTCTATAAGCTTTGCTTCTCGAAGAGTATCCCATGAAGATGCCCTCATCAGCTTTTGCTTCAAATTTTCCTAATTGATCACCTGTATTGAGAATATAGAAAGAACATCCAAACACTTTAAAGTAAGCAATGTTTGGTTTATTGTTGAACCATAGCTCATAGGGGGTTTTGTTGAGAATCAGTCTAATCATAACTCTATTCATTACATAACATGCTATATCTACTGCTTCTGGCCAAAAATGCAAAGGTAGTTCATACTCATTTATCATAGACCTAGCTAACTCTTGCAAAGTTCGATTCTTTCTCTCAACTACCCCATTTTGTTGTGGAGTACGTGGTGCAGAGAATTCATGTTTGATTCCATTTTCATCACAAAAAAATTCAAATTCATAATTTTCAAATTCTCCACCATGATCACTTCTTAGTGAAATAATATAAACTTCCTTTTCATTTTGGACTAATTTTGTGAATTCTTGAAGTATGAAAATGTTTCTGATTTCTTAGCTAAGAAATATACCCATGTATATCTTGAGTAATCATCAACTATTACAAAACAATATTTCTTACCTCCTAAGCTAGCAATGTCGTTACGTCCGAACAGATCCATATGAACTAGTTCAAGTACTCTAGAAGTGCTTACACTGTTTTTGGCATGAAATGATGATTTTTTAAGTTTCCCAAAGTGCATGCTTTACAAATGTTTTCTGTTTCAAACTCATGTGAAGGCAAACTCTTACCAAATTTTTCCTTTTTAATTTTTTTAGCAAGTTCATACTAGCATGCCCTAAACGTCGATGCCATAAATTTACTTCTATATCCTTAGCTACCAAACATTTAGAGAGGGTGAGATCACCAAAAGATAGAGAATATATATTACCTTTCCTCTTACCTGAAAATAAGATTTCTTTCGATGATTTGTCAACAATTTTGCACAAGTCAGAGTCAAAAATACCATTCATACCTTTATCACATAGCTGGCTGATTGATATCAACTTGTGGTGCAGATTTTCAACATACAGTACATCATTCAGGGTAAATGTACTGTTACCTACTTTACCTTTGCCAACAATTTTACACTTGTCATTGTTACCCATTGTGACCCTGCCACCTTTGTGCTTTTCTAGGCTAAGGAACTTTGACTTATCACCTGTCATGTGTCTGGGGCAGCCATAATCCAGATACCATTGCTGTTGTTCCTTAGCCTGCTAGCATACCTACACGAGAAAAGATTTTAGTGACCTATTTGTTTTTATAGGTCCAAAATTGTTAGTGGCAGAATATTTTGAAAGATAATTTAGTGGAGACTCAAAACTATTTATATATGTTCCTTTTGGAACCCAAATTTGCTTTACTTTTAGAGATTTTATATTTGTGCTTTTTGGAACCCAAATCGATACAGTTTTCACATGTTTGGGTTTATACCAACAACTATTTTGATTGTGTCCAAATTTACTACAAATTGTGCACAATTAATCGACTTCATTAATTTGATTTCTATCATTTTGAAATTTGTTATATCCAAGTCCTTGCCTAAATGTATTAATAGTTTGTTTCCCTAATAGCATATTCAATGATTTTTCTCCTTTTGAAAATTTATCTAATGTCGTTGATAGTTGTAGGACTTGGGTTTTGAGAGATTCATTTTCGTTTAACAGTTGTGTGCGCTTTTTAATAGAATTTTTTCTTCTTATGTTTTCACTTTCTTTCAAAAACAGGATTTCGTTTTCAAGTGATTTAATTTTGTTTTCTGATTTTTTAATCTCTTCTTCGAATGTTGTACACTTAGCACACTTAGGGATTCTGCTTTGATAGGTTTTAACTAATTGGTCAAGTTGTTTATTTAAATCAATCAAAGTATGCTTTTGTGATTCAAGTTTGGCATACTTTTCCCTAAGTCATTCAAAACAGCCATTTACTCCGTGAAAATATATAAGTAATTCTGAATGTGAAAGTTTTGATACCTCACTTGGCTCATCATCATCACTGTCAGTTACTTCACCATGAAGACATAGATTTGCTCTTTCACTCTCACTTTCGGTGCTATCACTTTCTTCTTCATCAATTTTGTCCCAAGTAGCCGTAAAACTTCTCCTCTTCAGTTTCTTCCCTTGGTTTGATCGATTTTGAGGACAATTTGGCTTGATATGGCCTGTTTTATTACATTTGTGGTAGATGATCTCTTGTTTTTCTGAACTGTCTAGTACTTTGTTTATTCTGCTCTTAACTTGATGATTTTTGGTCCAATTGCCATATTTGCGATTCCACTTTTTGAATCTCTTTACTAATAGTGCTAATTCAGCTTCACCATCCTCATCATCATCATCTTCATTTTCAGTTGTTCCTTTGTGGGCAATTGATTTCTTTCGAGTATCATCTCCTTCTCGCTCTTCCTTGAATTTTATTTCTAGCTCATAAGCGGTGAGATTTACAATGAGCTCTTCTACCTTGATTTGTTTCAAATCCTTTGATTCTTGAATAGCTGTGACTTTAGCTTCAAAGCTTCGTGGAAGAACTCTGAGGATTTTTCGGACTATCTCCAACTCTGTGTATGATTTTCCAAGAGCCTTTGATTTGTATACTATATTGGAAAGTCGTCCGTACATCTCTTTGAAATTTTCTTCTTTTTCCATTTTGAAATTCTAGTATTCGCTGCTTAACATGGCAAGGCGGGATTCTTTGATTTGAGATGTTCCTTCGTGGGTTACTTCGAGCGTGTGCCATATTTCCTGCGCAGTTAGACAATGTGAGACATGATTAAATTCAAATTGATCCAATGAATAGATAATAGAATTCATAGTTTTAGTATTAGAATTTTGTAATTTATTTTCTAGCTCTGTCCATTGATCCATCAGTTTATCTATTTCCTGATTGTCTACCATTACAGTTGGTGCTCTATAACCTGTCCCAATAATGTTCCAAGCATCAATGGTTTTCAGAAAAAATTTCATTCTATTTTTCCAGTAGGCATATTCACCATTGAACATTGGTGGTCTAACTATGGACTGACCCTCAGTAAAAGCTTTATTAAAAGAAGCCATTTTTTAAAAAATTCAACTTTTTGAGAAAATCAAATTTTTAAAAACAAAAACTGACTTCTATTCCTAGCTCCGATACCACTTGTAGGATCGATTTCACCCTAGAGGGGGTGAATAGGGTGATAGTATTAATTTTAAAAATTAATTGCGGAAGCTTTCAGAAAATTTTTAACACGGATCACAGAATAATAACAGCACAAATAATAGCAAAGTAAAATGCAGAAATAGAACGACACAGAATTTACCCAGCTTCGGCAAAACCCTGCCACACGCTTACACTCGTAAACTCGCGACACCCGCTGCTGAATAACCTAACTCTACGCTCAAAATCCTGCCACAACTCAGCTACTGAGTTGCGAATTCTCAAAGTACGCCACGTAGTTTGTGCCCTAGTCACACCACTAGAAAATACAATGGTTTAAAATTTAAAAATTAATTTAAAAAGAAATCTAAAAACGAAAGACAAAAAACCCTAATTAAAAATTAAAAGGATCGGCCTGTTTGCTTTTCACTTTATTCGCCCCGTTCCCTTTTCACTTTATTCGACCCGTTCCCCTTTATGTCGAGATAATGGCTGCTCTTCGTTCTTCTCTTCAGAAACTAGGGTTTCGTTAATTCGTTGATGGTGATTACAATTGCTAGAATCAACTTGACTTCTTTGCTTTGTAGTTGATCGTCTCTTGAGATCGGCTGCTTGATTGAGTTCGTTTCTGCTTTGTATCGGGTACGTGATTTTGCGTTTGATTTCTGGTTGTTAATGCTTGAACTCGATAATCAGTGAACTACCGATGATGTTGCTTATATATAAATCGATGCCCTTGAATCTTTGTTCGTATCCATTTGATTTAATTCGTCACGTGAGTATTTTCGGCCATTTGATTTGATTTTAATGCTTTGGATATGTTCTGACTTGTTCAAATCGTATATTTCCTTTATTTCACCATCACGGTTTTAGCTTGAGATCCTTCGATCCTTCCTTGATCGTTATGGAATCTTCTTTCCTAATTTATTTGGATTTGATTTTTGACCTTTTCCATTTTTATACATACTTGATTTCTGACTTTTTCATATGCGTATATTTTGTGATACTTGATAGATTTCGAACTCGTGATTTGGTGTTTACCACGGCTTTGACTTTGGTCACTTTGATTTGTTCGTTCTCGTTCTGGTTGACTTGATTTTGATCGCTGACCTGTACATGTTATTGCTTGATTATGGTCTTTGACTTTGTGAAGTGCTTGCTGTACTTGGGTATTTGCAGTTCTGCTTTTCTGGTCTTGGATTTGTAGTATTTGCATTTTACCTGTACATGTATGTTGTAACTGTAATGTGAACTGTTGAATTACTTGCGGCAGTTTGGGCATTGCCTCCATGTATTCTTGTAGTCTGGTTTATATTGTTGTTGCCTCTGTCCATTTGCCTCTGGTTACTTTGGTTACTGGTTATACTTCACTTCCTTGCTACTTGGTCATTTTTGTACGCTGTCACTATATCACCATTATTGCAAGTTTTCTTTGATGTTGAACCACTGTCTTAACTTATAACATGTTCAGTGGTCTAGTTTCTTCATGTTGCCACTTGACCACCTTGTTGGCACTGCTTATACTAGTTGTAATTGATTTGCACTGCACTGTTCTCTGTAGCATATCTGGATGTCTTCATTTAGCCTTCTTGTGATGTTGCTCTACTTTGTGTTAGCATTGCTTCGTCTTGACTTCATTGGTGTCACTGGTGTACTTTAGTCAGTGGTTTGCTTCATTATGGCCTGGTCTGGATTTGTTTAATTTGATGAAAAGGCTTTGCCTTTGCTGGTTCACCTTGTAGTCTCTGTTGTAGTTTCCATTGTATTGATATTCATGTCTGCACTCTTTCATTTGATAGTTGCTTGTACCTGTATCAATCCATATCATTGCTTTGATATTGCAGTCTAGTCTTGGTGCAATTGCTATGCCTTTGTGCATTTCACTGCGTTTATTTGAGTTGGGCATTGTTTTGGATTTCCTGTTCGCATGCTTGACGTCGTAGCATGTACAACTGCCCTGTGTTGAATCCAGCTAATAGCTTGGGTTTGACCTTGTGCGCGTGTTGTGATTTTATTTGTATTGCATTTGAGTTGAACCCATCTTTTCATTTGGGTTTGACCTGTGCTCACCTGTCCCTGTAACATTATCAAGTGTATATCGGTGTGCACGGCCTTGTGGCATGTACAGTGATGCACTGTGCATGTCACATTGTTCGTGTATGATGGATTCAAAATTAAATGATGACGAACAACCCAAATAACCGAGGCAAATATTATTTTCAAAAATTCACATTTTATTTTATACTGCAAAAATATTTCCTTTTCAATTTTACCGCGTCAATATTTATATTTGCAGATTGCTTAGATGTTGGATTCAATCTGGAATGAAGTTGAAGATAAATACGAGTGTGAGTGATATGTAGTGAGATCAACTGTAAATGTAAAATTTTGATGTAATTGAATTGTATCAAAGTTGTATAGTGTATAGTGAGAGCTTGAATTTGTACTATTCAAAATTGTAATAAATATTTGTTTGAATAAAATTTCTGTTTGAATTCAAATTCTGTGTTATTTATTTTTATTCAGCATATATTAATTTAACCTGTGAAAAATAAAATAGTACATTAACAAATACATTTAAATATATATATATATATATATGTTTATTATCATCAAACAAAAATCATAACATACGAATCATAACATAATCGCATATTCAACACTATTATAATTCAATTCCATTTTATTTTTACAACATTTCCACTTATTTTAATTCATTATCAATCCAAATACTTCATTATTAACTTACAATCCATTTTATTTAACCAAGTTAAATTTTATTAACGTGCTCTATCAAATAATTTATTTAGCTGATTAGCTTACTTCCAACTTTTAAATCAATATTCGATTTTATTCCAAAAAAAATCACTTCATTAAATTTTCCTGAATTCAAATTTTTTTTCATAATTCCAGTTTGGATTTTCTTTCATTTTCCAAAACTCCAACACCTTTATTTTAAAATTTTAGAAATGTTTTTTAATTCACATAATATTATTAAAATATCTTTTTATAAAAATACTTCTTATAACTCGATGTCTCAACCAGTCCATCCTTGTTCTCACAGAAATTCGGTTATACGTTGATCAGGCGTAGGACTGAAAATCTACAATACTTGGTAAACCCGCTTTCAACACCCAGTGAAAATACTTGGGAAAATAATTTTATTGAAAATATAGAAAACAGTTTTTGAAAATAAAGGAAATGTCTTTGGTGAGAATGCTCTGGAAATCATCACCCCCATCTATGATCACAGTTACATCATGGGTTACATTGCCATCGCAGCAAAAGTCCATGTAACTGTAGGCACTCTACGTCCCTCGATTAAGCCATGGAACCCACAACAGATCGTAGTTACATTCCAGGGTTACGTTGCCATCACGGCAAAAGTCCATGTAACTATAGGCATCAGCGCCCTCGATTTTCGCTGTAAAAAATGAAGCTTCTCCACTCCCATATAGGTCATAGTCTACCGATGTAAAATAAAACTTAGACTATTGGCTCTCGGCGGCACACAAGACTTTCCCTATGTTACCATAGGTCGCAGTCTACCGATATAAAATCAAATATAGACTGTTGGCTCTCAGCGACACACACGACTTTTGCTATAATCGGCAGTAGATCGCAGTGACATCGTGTTAGACTGTCGTCACAGCATAACCCAAATGCCTCTGTAGGCATCAACGCCCTCGACTTTCACTACACACTATTCATAATCCTCAGGAACTAGTTTCGTCTGTACTCCTCACAGGATCAACTTTAGAACCCCCCTTAGGGTTCAAGGTAGTACCACCCTGTGGCACTCCTGGGAAGTTCATTTCCAGGGAGTGCCTTTTTCCCCAGAGCCATTATCAAAACACTTTATACTATACACATATAGTATCTTCCAAATCATACATCTAGTATGAGTCTCATATAAATCTCCTTTTCTCAAAATCGATTATCCCAAAATCGATAATTCTCAAACTAGGCTTTCCAAATTCCAATATTGATTTTGCCCAAAAATAAAAAGCCTTTCCAAATCCAAAGGTTCCCAAAACATATTTCCAAAATCCTTATAAGTTCTTATATATAGATATATATATAATTTTTTTTTTAAAAAGCTTTGAATCATTAAAACTTGTATAAAACTTCTTTTATACTTCAAACATTTTCAAAATCCTTTCCTTCCGGCAATAGATTCAACAAGGGAAGATTTATCTTATATAACAAAGAAATATAAATTGTTTATCCTAAAATCAAATATTCAAATTTGATTACTCTTTTTTTTATAAAGTTGTTTCCATCTTACTTATCATCATAAAAATATCCAACTTTCACTTTTATCCATTGTATATTTCACTAAATATGCTTTCATTTCAAAAGAAATCATGTCACATTTCTTATTCACAAATTTTAAATATCAATTTCATTCAAAGCCGTACGATGTACACATATCATTCGTATGCTATACCAATCTGATCACTCACTAGATCACGCAATTTCACTTCCGAACAAGCATTGTCCACGCAACTTCCTAGTGCGGACACAGATCTGGTTTCTTGATCAGAAACCGTCATTCTCCTTGCATAGCCATAACTATGATAGAGAATATCCAGAATAAATCAACAATCCATATCCAGGTTCGCCGTCGAAAATCGAGCGAAAATCCCAACTCGGATCGATAAACTATCTCAAAATTATGTGCTCGAATCTGGATCAAATCACTATGCGAATAGAATAATATACGTACATCCTACATATTTACCTTCATTGATTATCAGCTAAATCAATTTCTCTTTCTATTCATATTTCCTTTAATTTCTATCCACATAATCACAATTGTTTCAATTCCATTGGTCTATCACTTTAATTCCATTGGATCATCACTTTAATCCTTATCCCAAATGGATATTCAATCATAAACAGTTTGAACTCTATCCATCTTATATTCAGAAACTAGCTTCAAAAGTTTAAAATAGATAAGTCGTTGAAATATAATTATTAGTTTATAACATAGCTATAAAATAGTTAAGTGATTGTAAAATAGTTGGAAAATAGTCAAATAGTTATAGAAATTTTAAATAATTGCAAAATAGTTGTAAAATATTAATTAATTTGTAAAATAGTTAGATAATTACAAAATAGTTTAAAATAGTAATTAGTTATAAAACAGTTGAAAAACAGTAATTAGTTTATAAGACAGTTACAAAACAGTTAAATAATTCCAAAAGTAGCTGTGAAATAAGTATAAAATAGTTTTGGATTTAATAAGAAAGGTTGTATATATTAAGTAGCTTGGAAAAATAAGTATATATTAAAAAAAATTATATTGAAAATAGTCCAGAGTCAAAACTGTTCACTTTCCCATCAATTCAATTTAAATTTCCACTTCCATTTAAATTGACTCACTTTCAATTTGAATGCTTCAATTTCCATTTAAAATTTTAAACTTATACATCTTCAATCACAAATCCAATTAATTCAAATCAGATTCAATTTGAATGAATTCAATTCAAATTTCAAATTTAAACCATCTCGAATTATATAAATTCGAGTTAAATTTTTAAATGTTGATTTAATCCTTTAATCAAATCAACTTATCTCTTTAAACCATTTAATTCTGAATCCATTTCAAACTTATCTTCATTCAATTTTTATTTGGTTGTATTTCTATTACTTAATTCTCATTATTAAATTTTTAAAATAATATAACAACCAATTATCTTAATATTTATTAGAAAGAAATATTGCTTAATATATCAAAATATATTCTTATGTAAAATCGTTTAAAATCTTTATATAAGCAAATAACAAGTACGCGCTCATATATATAAATATATATACACACATATACACATACTCAACTCATTCTAGGGTACCATTGACTCTTCTCTTAATGAGTAATCACAACAGAGCCAAGGTTCTCGCTTAACCTTCAGCTCTGATACCAACTGTAACGACCCGAGATTCCGATCTCGAAAATTCCAGATAGTTAGGTAAAGAAGAAAGAGATAGAAGAATAAGAAGATCAGAAACACCAACATCTCACATTCACAGCGCATAAAATATAATAACAAATAATAATAGTTTACAAAAGAATTCTGTATCTGTCAAAATACCTTTATAATACATCAGAGTTACACATATATACGGACACTGGATATACACAATAATCATGTCTTGGATATACAACAATATAATACAGCGGGAACACACCATACGTTCTTGCCATCCAGCTCCCCTCCTGATCTCCAAAACGCCCTTACCTGAAAATCTGTAATACTCAGTCTGACCCGAGCATTACATCAAAGTAACACCCGGTTCAGGCTGGAAACCAGCGTGAGTAAACCCATCTAACATGGAATAAAAAGCATACAACTTATATAAAACCCGGGGTAACCCGTAACAATTTACAAATTCACAATTTGTTATAGGCATCACATATTTCACACATCAATTTCCTAAGTACCAAAATTTGTATTAAATAGTCCAATTCACTTAAATCATTTCATTCCAGTCTATAGATTTCACATATCAATCTATAAAAATTTCGAA
The DNA here is from genome assembly GCA_030765085.1 of Allium cepa. Classification (NCBI taxonomy): domain Eukaryota; kingdom Viridiplantae; phylum Streptophyta; class Magnoliopsida; order Asparagales; family Amaryllidaceae; genus Allium; species Allium cepa. The sequence goes on along the minus strand of CM060935.1, from coordinate 52,314,079 downwards.
GTGGTTTCGGGTATTTACTGATACCCGACCCCCGGTCTTTTCAAATCCAACATCATATTAGAAACAAGTTGTTTAAGTTTTTAAACTATTCCATTCATACCCAGAATTACATAGCAATTTATCACAGATAGACAATCCATTTTAAAACAGTTCAACCAAACATAACATATTAAATCACATATGAGAGATATCAAATAATCCAAGGCATTCAATATACTTTAATCATCAATAAGCAAGATTAATTAGTCATACCATTTCTAATTAATTTAATATAAATTAAATTTATTACTTTGATCACTTTAACCCTGCTTACTTAAGATTAATTAATAAATTACAAACTATTAATTAATCATCCCCTAATTTCCTCTTTATTTTAATTAAGCATCTTGCCTTAAATTAATAACACAAATTTATTATCCTTCACCCATTAACCTTAATTATATTTATGCTAATTAATTACTCAAATTAACTATACAATAATCACTTACATTGATTAATTATCCTTTAATTAATCACACTCATTAATTCTTAATTACTTACTTAAGTAATTTACCTTTAATTATTTTTATCAAGTTATTATCCCATTGGTAATTATTATTCTCAATTAAATAACCATTAATAATTAATTAAATTTATTTAAACCTGAACAAGTTAATCCTTAATTACTTACATTAAGTGATTATCATTTAAGTAACTAATTCTCTAGTTATTTATATTAATTAATCTCTACCTATAAATTAATTAATCTAAAATTAATTAACTTATAACCCTTAATTATTAATTAATTAATCCTTAACCATTAATTAATTAGTTTCTGTTTAATTGCTTAACTGATTAATTAAATAATCTTAATCACCCAAATCTAAATTAATTAAAAGATAAGTCATTTATCATAATTAACTTCTTAACTATATCACTTTAAAATCTTATTTTAAAAACCTGGGATTTAATTATCATTATTCTATAATTTAACTTAAGATCTTTAAGTCTAATTAAATGTAAACATTTTATTTCCTCAATTTCTCCTTAATCACACTATTAATTAAGTTTCAAATTTGACTTAAGAATCTACATGCTTAGTTTAAAATAAAACATACAACTTAGATTAACAAATATTAAACAACATCATTATTTAAAAGAATAGTTTAAGAAATTAGTTTTAAACCTGATTTTGTTGAACTTTAAACTTTGAGAATATCCTCATATTTAACCCGAGATAAGCTTGAGAAAACTCGCCTGTAACGTTGCTGCAATGTTAGTTCATCACCACTAACCTCGAAAATAATCGTAGCCAAACTCCCCCTCATCACCAACCGCTGGTGACTACCAGTAAATGCCCGCCATCAACTTCCGAAAATCCTCCACACTTCTTCCTATCACAGCCACCACCCGCGGGCACATTACATTCAATCACCCACATCCCCATCCCTAAATCCAACTACAACTCGAACAACCGAATCACCTCCTACTTCCAACTTCGTCGATTACCGATCCACCCTCCTCCCAGCTAGTTCGCCTCCTTCCCAATCGCACATCTCCACCGTCGAGTAGCTCTCCACTTCCTCAATGCTCTCCTTGACGTCACCAAGATGCTTCTCCTACATACAACTACGAACCAAGGCCTGACTCGCCAAACCCTACGACGACTACCACCAACTCGGGAGCGTGCGTGCCCCTCTTATGGCCTCTCGACGTCATCAAAGTTGAATCGAGCCTCGCCTAATTCCAAGCTTCGATCGCGGACTCGTTTACTTCTTATTTTATATATAAACGAAGTGATTTCGTTTCAACGGAGTTCAACTTTTCCACCTTTTCAACGAATTCAGTTTTTTTTTCCTTTTACTGTTGAAGAATCGACCATTAATTTTTTTACTGAGGAAGATATGGAATTCGGTATTGATTTTTGGGTTTCCTTTTGTTATTTCTGTTTTCAAGTCAAACTAAGCAAAGATAAGTAAGTCACGATTTAATCTGACTGAGGAAAGTTTCACAAGGAAGATGAATACGCAACTTATACTGGAAGAGTCTCGATTATGGATAATACGTTTGACTTTCAAACATTATTATTATATTCTAAAATTTCCAAAATATCTTGTTATATATATAACTTAAAATCCCGATCTCCAATCGAGGCATGCCGCCATGCGTTTATAATGTTATACCCTATTTCGAACGCAATGGAAAAGGTTTCGAGTCCTAATTCGATCGTATGGAGAAGATAACTTTTTGGACCCAGTTATTATATTAAATTTCGATTTAAATTTCAGTGTGTTTACTTATCGTACGCCCAAACGATCATTCCAAACACTATGAATTGAAATCCGATAATAACTAACTATTACGGATTCAATGGAACTGGTTTCGTCGAATTTCGAGACTGTGCCTCGGAAGGCTATTTTTAAATATCGATTTAAACGATAAAATTTCAATACTGAACAACTAGTGTTAAACTCAATTTTAAAACTTTTACTATCTTCAGTATTATCAATATAAATTTTACAAACCTTCAAATTATTTTTAACAGGCTTAAAACTGAAGATTCAATATTCCACCCAACTTTCAATTATTAAATTCAATAATTTAATTATCTAATAAATAGTGATGTATGGAATTCAAGTTAAAATAAGTCTTTCAAATATCTAAAATCAATTAGATATTCCAATTTCAAATGCTTAAAAATTCCGGGTCATCGAAGAATAACTCATCAAATCCTTAGAAAATCACTTGATCACGAATCAATGAAGTGGTATGATTAATATATGAAGTCATGGAGGTGAATGGATGGGCAACCGTGGGTCGGACCCGACCTAGCCATAACTCGGAACTAAGTAAGGTGCTTGGCCCATCGTAGTGAAAATTTCCCAACCCCTTCTTTTGCCTTTTCTAAGTGCTCTTGCCAAGTTTTAAGTCATTCTGATTCCATTGTAATCTTCTAAGCCCATTTAGAGCTGCTTTGGTGATAACTCGATACCTACCTATGGTGATAACTTGATACAGAATTATGGACTTAGCATATTTTTGGTTGGATTTTTCCAAGCTATTTCCTTAGTTCATTCGATTGCGCCTTCCAGATTTGAAGTTGCTTCATCCTCGTTTGAACCTTCTGAGTCCAATTGAAATCTCTTTGTTAAAAAGAAGGTTGACGCTTGCCCCCAAAGTACGCCTTTTGAATGTATTGTGTGCTATGCTTAAGAATAAGTTTCGATAATTAGTCTCCAATTTTCGAGATCTCCAACTATTTCGATCTTGGTGAATCATGCAGTTCCTTCGAATTCTTTTGTCAATCATGGGTCGTTCCAAATCTGTTACAGCCCAAGACTCTAGACTCTGCCTAAGTGTAATTTATACATAACAATCATTCTGATTCCATTCGATTTACGTCGTATATCTGATTTCATTCGAAGTTATTACATAACATATCCAAAATTCTCCCGTGTTTATCTGAGATTTATCAGTTTTATTCTAATTACAAGGCATTCAAATCTTTTTATCAAGTCTATTTCCATTATAAAATTTGATCTCTTTGAATCACTTTTCAATTAATTTAACGTGCAATCTCTCTGATCGTTTATTTTTTAAGTTAAGAGGACGATCTCTTCGGATCATTTAACTGTTGATTTAAGGGAAACAATCTCTCTTGATCATCTATCGTCCAATCCAAGGTTTCAATCTCTCCGGATCCTTAATGAGTTCGCTTTCTCTCCGCTAAAGGAACTCAACGACCAAGTAAGCACATCCGCTCACACTACGGTAGGGGACAAACTTTTCGTACAAGCCCATCCACCCGCTCATCCGTAAGGGAGCTTGCACCTTATACTCTAGTCTCGCCTCTCCAAATGGGACTTAAAGTGATCAAAATCAGTCACCATATTCAATGCGGATTTTTCAAAATTCAAATGTTCAAATCAAATCAAAGCGAACAAGCAGAAATCAAAAGTGTTCACCCCAAACATCCAGCTCAGAGCATGTTTACGGAACAATCTAGGTTTTATGCATGTTTGAGTGGTCTGGGATTATCATTGTCCTATTAGTCATCTCAGGCATCCACCAAAGAGCATGCTTAGGGACTATTCGGGATCCTATAAACGTGCGAGGGGCCTATGGTTATTATTTTCTTTATTAATGAATACGGAAAGGAAATTACAAAAAAAATAAACGAAAAGGATAGCATGGTAGTTGGATCTAACTCCCGCTCATCCTTATAATGGGATTATCGATCTTGGCCCAGATCCCTGGGTGTTCTTTGATGCGTTTGCTATGGATGGTAACTGCTCCGGCTGCACCATCGCAGTTTTGTTCTTCACATAATATGGCAACTGCTTGCTCTGAACTAGTTCTTCTATCAAGTCATGAAGTTATTGACTCTTGTTCGTTTCATGTCCATCAAGCTCTTGGAAAATTCAAAACTTTCTGGATATTTTCTGTAACGACCCGCCGTTCTGACCACCCCCAGTCGGTAATTAAACCAACTTAAGACGTTCAAAATGACGGATTGTTATTCAGTTTATAGAGTTTAAACAGAATCAGCCATAGAATCACAGAATAATCATAACATTTCACATAATTGAATTTTCTTACATATATCAGAGTTTATACAATGCATTAAATTTTATACAGCGGAATATATCTTTTACACGTACAAATTTTTTTCGAAAAGCTAAAGTGAAGCGATTCCCCCAACTCTCTCTAACTTCGCGGCCTGAAAATCTTCAAGCTGTAAAATTACTCGGTCTGACCCGAGTATTACATTCAAAAGAAAATAATACACAGGTCAGTCTAATTCAAACTCAGTTATTAGTGCATAGAGGCAATAATAATCAAACAACAATTAGACGACAGTCAAATATAAATTTACCTATCCGATCCTTTAACAAGAAATCGGATAACGGTAAATATAACACTTAACAGTGTTAAACAATAAAACAGTAGATTCAGATTTTTGACGAAGATAGATGAAGGGATTATTTATGAAGGTAATCTAGAAAAAAAAATCAGAATTGCCTAAACGGCAGTTAACAACAAAATCATCAAAATGCGATTCAAAATATATTGCATTGGCAACATAAAACATAAATTTCCATCAATAGAAAAAAACAATTAAAACATTAGATTTGGTAGGGCTGCAGTACACTCATGCGTATACGGCCTCGCCAGATTTAAAATGTTAACTCTGTGAGGCTGCAGTTCACGCTTGCGTGCACTGCCTCGCCACTACCGTAATGAAATATGCAAAAGATCATAAATCAAAACCAAATAGTATATCGCTAGAATTATCACCGTGTGGCTGCAGTTCACGCTTGCGTGCACTGCCTTGCCACTATTGTGATGATGTACTCAAAGGTCAACGAACCAAAATCAATGAAGGTTCAAATATCGATTCAAAATGTCGATACTACGTGGCTGCAGTGCACGCACGCGTGCGCTGCCTCGCCACAACAACATGTGAAATCATCTCAAACCCAAAAATACTATCAGAAATCAAAGTTCAATCAAGTGCAAAAGGTCAAGTCAGTGACTCAACGCAGCTGCAACACCAAAGCCCATGCAACAAGGCAAGGTCGAAATGCAATTGTTTTGCATATACCCAAGTAAATTCAATAAAACAAGTTTCCAAACAACTTATTACTGCACATTTCAACAAGTGCAAAATTTTCATAAAAATGAAACTGCAGCCATTTTGTAACGACCCAGAATTTTAATTAATTAAAAATTGAATATTTAATTAATTTTAAATATTAATAAGTGAATTTATAAGTCGAATAAATTTTATTTCGAATAATTGGATTTAATTGGATAATTAAATCGATAATTTAATATGTTAAATTATAGAAATAATTGAAAATTGAGTTAAATATGATTGTAAATGATTTGTAAAATTTTATTTTATCATATTGAAGTTAGAATGATATTTTAGAACTTTTAAAATCGAATTAAAAGTTAATTTGTGAAAATTGAATATTTTAATATTAAAATCGACTAGTGAAAATAGCCAATTTTCGAACAGTCTCAGAATTGAACGAAACTAGTTTCATTGGATCCGTAATAGTTAGTTATTACCGGATTTCAATTTTCGTGTCAATCGGAGTTATCGTTTGATCGTGGCAGCTCGAAACGCATTGAATTGTTTTTAATATTAATTTAGCGAGTTAAAATAGCCATTTTTCAAAAAGTCTCGGATTTCGACGAAACCAGTTCCATCGGATCCGTAATGTGATATTATTGTAAGTTTTAAAATTTCGTGTCAATTGGATTTACCGTTTGTCCGGTACAAATTAAAACGCCTAGAAAATCGTTTAAATCGGTTTAATTTAAATTGAACGTTTATTGCCATAACTCGCACAGATGACCGAATTAGCTTCCGAAACCTGTTCCATTGTGTCCGGAACGCGGGGTAAACCCTAGAAACGCTGGTTACGGCGCGTAAATCGGAGTTCGGAAAACCCGGAATGAATAGTGTTTACGTTCGATTTTCTATAAAAGAAGTTGTAACCCTCACAAATAAAAAAAAATAAAACCCTAATGCACAGCCGGCCGCCTCTTATTCCATCAATGGCCGAAATACACTTATCTTCTCCCCTCGAATTCTTCCAATCCAAGCAACGATTCATAAAACTTTCAACTAACAAATTGAAAAGGGCATCAAGATCTACAAGTTCAACGGTGGAGATCGAGATTGGAGCTATGGATCAACGGGAAAAAGGAGATGAAGGTCGCGTGTTCGGCCTCGTGTTGCGTGAAAACATGATGACCGAACTCCATGCCATCTTGGCCGAGTATAGTACTTGTCGTGCTCTTCAAAATGGAACTCCCTGATCGAATTATCGTCGAGTGTGGTGGTCGAAATTCTTAACCCTAATTTGTATATATGGGTTCGGCTGTTACAGGGTTCACGCGCGTGAAGATGAAGTTGGGGGAGATGGTGAACGTGCGGCCTTGGATCGTGATCTAACGGCTTAGATTGAAGGCTAGGTGAAAATAGTTAAATTAGGTTGTAAATTATTATATAAAAATCGTGCAATCTTTGAAAAATCATAACTTTTTCATACGAGATCGAAAACGCGCGAAACCAGTTGCGTTGGAATCGTATGGACGAGCACTACGCTATGAAATTAGATTGGAGTAGTTTGGAGTTAGTAAGAATTTTGGATAAAATTAAACGTCCGTTTAATCTTATTCGAAATAAATCGCTAAAACGAAATTGAAATCAAGGTGAGAACTTCTCACTCAATCGAATCGGTTTCGATTTTATTTTAAATAGTTAGATTTAAAATATTTGAATGCATGTTTGAATGATGATTGTCATCTATTGATTGTTAAAATAGACATTATGCGCTGTTAGTAAGCGGATGTTATTTATTAAAAACATATACCGCGAATATTTCATAAACAGTGAAATTGGTATTATATATAATAGCAATATATATATATATATATATTGGCATATGTATATATTGGAGTTATTGATTTCCCGCATTTGTATAGCGGATGAGACCCTATTGCGCCGTCTATTAAGCGGATAATATTTTAAATCCCATATACCGCGATAATTCCATACTGGAGCGGAATTGGTATTGTGCTAATGTTTGTGGATGTAGGAAAACAGGTTGGAGGGATCCAACTGGATTCCTCAACAGTATTTATTTGATTATGGATATTTTGATATTCGTTGATTATCATATCGATATATGATATCGTTGTTTTCGTAATTGACTATTTGGTGTGTAGCATCATTGGACCAAATTTTGGAATTTTAAAAGGATTTTAAAGTGATTTTTGAAAGTATACGTTATAAAATATTTTTGGAATTGATCCATTTTAAATAAATAAACGTTATAATTTTTATGTTATAAAATTATGATTTTTGAGAAATATAGTTAAAGGTTGATTTTTGAAAATATGGGTTAATAACTTTATAAAAATAGTTAAATTGGGATTTTAGAATTTATTGTGAAAATTTTAAAATATAGGATTTATAAAATTTAATTATTTTATAAATCAAAATGGTGGATTAAAGATGTTTTAAAAGAATAATAGTATAAATTGATTTATATAAGAATTTATAAATTGATATTTATAAATTAAAATATTTGAAGTATAAAACGAGTTTTTATAAGTGTTAGAATGAATTGTGAATGAACTTCAAAAATGAATGGAATTTATAGAATTATAAACGGTAAAGTTATAAATGGAATTTTATAAGCAGTAGGTTTATAAAATTCATAAAGTTATTAAAAGAATGGTTTTGGATAAATAAATGAATCTTATAAGTTATAAGATTTATAATTTGGAAAGTTAAAGGAACCATTTTACAAAGAAATAAATTATAAGTGTTTAACTTATAATATGGACTTTTGGTTCATAATTGAGATATAAATCGAATAGGTTAATAAAGGAATTTATAAAGGAAGTTGTTGTAAAATAAATAGAAATGGAATTTATAAACGTTGTTTTATAAATTCGCAAACGACTTATTTTGATAAGTAAATTGTTGAAACCTATTAATGGAGTATATTCACGTTTTTGAATAGTGAATATTATGTTAAAGAAAATGTTTTAGATGTGATGTTTTAAATAGAATTAAAACGATCTAACGATGTTTTAAAATGTGTTAAGATTCGAAACCATAGATTTCAACATTCATTGTTGAAATAGACGTTTTCGAGAAATAAAAGGAAATAGTGAACTATAATACTGTTGTTATAGTAAATAATTTCCGAAAGGAAATGTTTTGTATAGTATTGGGATTTATATATCTATTTTAATTTCGAATCCCTATACTAGTGATTTTAGGTTGTCGTAACGATGTTTTACGCAACATTCGTTTTGGCCCAAATAAATATGGTTAAGAGAATGATTTCCTTAAAGAATGAAATATATACTTAATCTCGATTTAAGTATATTGAATATTTTCTAAGTGTTGAAAATAAATAAAATTTGTGAATTACTTATGAATAAGTAAGTATGGAAATATTTTCCAATATAAAGTGAATATCTTAAGAATTTATCTTTTTGAAGATAAATTGAAATGAATAATTGAAATCGTATATGCATGGATATTTTGAAATATAAATTCACTATGGAATTTATGAATGAAAAGGGAAGTTGTTTAAAAATATATATTGATTTATTTTTGAAGTGTGAAAATTATATATCTAGTAAAGATATTTTGGAAAATAAATAATATGGAAAATTATTTGGAAACTGGTGATGTGTGCATATCCATTGATAGTTCAATAACCGACTATCAATATTTCCCTTTGAATGGGTATTTGATGTGATTTGTTTGAATTTGAATGCCACACTTATTTTTGAATAAGCGCTCACTATTCGGGTTAACCGGGAAAGGACTATGGGGTCGTATAACCCATTCCGAATATGTGATATGTCGTTATGAATTGCATTTGAAGATCGGTGTTGAAGACCGGGTATTTGCGAGAGCGATAGGATGACCTGTCGATTGACTCTGCACCGAGTTGCTCCGGTATTGAGTTCTCCATATGTGATGGTGAATCCGATCAGGATTGTGGATATCCGGATTGCAAGGACTTCTTTGTAAGTGCCTTCGGTTCTGTTCGAGCCCGGAACAGACTTGTATGGATTGTATGTCTGACATTACAAATTGAGATATAAAGCCGATTTCTTTCAAATATATTTCTGTTGGTGGCGGAGAATTTATTCTCTTAGCTTAACACCCTTCTCTGAGACGTACGAGCTCAGAGGTTATATAGTTGAAGGTTATCAGCAATATATTCCCAATTTGGTAATGTGACATGCTGAGTGTTGCTCTGAAATGATCATTGTGTTGATCATTTGTGATAGGATCATTTATTTGATCGTCTATCCTGGTGATCATTTCTATGATCATTTGTTGTCCCAAAGAATGGCTTTTGTATAAAGTAAGTTTTTGTGGACGTGACTTCGTCGAGCCTCACACCCCGGAATGGTCAAAACAGGAAAGATGCGGCAAGGTTATGAGGGGTAGCTCCCTTTAGGGTATGTGCATTTCCTTCTGGAAAAGGGTGGTATCATGGTATGGATCCCAGATACTTACTCATGTTGAAAACTCTTTATTTATGATTGTGTGATGATGGTGACGAGCGCTCGGTTAAAGGTCCCAAAGGACCGGGGAATGGCATACTCGTGTAGTAGTTACCTAGTGATAAAGGTAACCCGGCCTTGTGTTGGCAGAGAGCTGGTTAAGTTCTCGGGACGTCCATCCAGAGGCGTTTCCATGTGGCAATGGGAAGTTCCTTGGCCTGACCATTTGTTGGAAATCCAAAGAAACAATACGAGACTTGTACGGTTTTAGTTGTATAACCTGCTATGGAATGTGGCGGTAACCTGCTATTGAACATAGTTAGCTATAGTAGGCATATGATAATGGTCGTATGTTGGCTAAGATTTATATCTTTATTTTCGAAATGAATTTTCTCTACACTATGCACTAGTAATAATATCAAATGTTCTTTTTAATGCGTATCAAGCATCTTTGACTATCATAAGGAGAAATCTCCTCCGATTCTGCGTTTGCATTGTGTGTGTGTGCGGGAGGCCTTATGGTAGTCTCATTTTTAAAAGCATTGCGAATTGACTTTAAAAATATTCTTCTATTTTGATTTTAAAGATAAATAAACTGTTTTGAGTTCTCACACCAGTCACATAACTGACTCGGAGTTTATTGTTTTCCTTCCTAAACTCTGGGTGCCCACCAATTTCCACACGGGCAGTCAAGAGTTAGGTTTATCAGGATATTCTGGATATTCAGGAGTTGCTGGAGGCAAGCTGGATGGCATGGCGTATTACTAAGTATATAGTATTTCTTTTCCGCTGTTTGATGTTGTTTGTTGTTGTACACTCTGATGATATGATGTAATGAAATGTGATGTAATGTAATAACTGATATAGTTCTTTGTTTAAAGATTATTCATTTATCTATTATATGTTGTTCCGCTGCGATTGTGAGATTCTGATGTTGTTCTGTTATTTCTTTCAGTTCCGTTATATTTTCTTTTCTCTCTATTTTCTATCTTTTTCTCTCTTCTTCTACCTCTTTTCTTTTCTTAAACCATAACATTTCGGGTTTCCGGCCTTTGATTTCTCGGCAGTCGATAAAGTGAGTATCGATGTTGAATTTTCGAAAGTCGAAAATTTGCGGGACGTTACATTTGGTATCAGAGCATATGGTTAAGCGACAACCATGGTTCTGTTGGGTATTACTCATTAGAGATAGAGTCAGTAGTGCTCTAGAATGAGTTTGAGTGTAATAATAGCTATGAGAGCGTATTTGTTAGTGAATATATAAAATTGTTTTATATTGTGATGATTGGTTTATTGAGTGGCATATGAACTTTCGTCAGCGTGGTCTGCAAAACTATGCCGAAGGGGTTTCTAAACACTTGAATAGAACAATTCGACATAATATTGTTTTAAATTGGGTAAATGAAATAATTTTACCTTGATTATATTTTATATATAAAGGAATAATTTTTCAGAATTATTAAAGTATATATAAGTTGTTGAATAAGTTGTTTGAATAATCTAAATAAAAGAATAATTGTATAAGTAAAAAGAATTATAAGAATAAAATTATAATTAAAGTAATTTACAATTGTGAAATAAACTTATATATATGAGAAGTGAAACTATAGGAATATAATTTATGAATGTGAGTTGTAAATAAAAATGAATTTAAAGTAAAATGGAATATAACTTAAGTGATATTGAATGAAGTTGATATTAGTATCAAAGTAAAATAATAAAGTGAAGTGATAAATGTGAACTTGAGTTTTATAAATGAAATTCAACCTTAGAAATTGAATTGAATTGAATTAATGGATTAAATGTTAATCAATTGAATGTGAATTAAGTTGATATGAAATAATGAATGTAAGTGTAGTTCATTAAAATCTTAGGTTATGGGAAATTGAATAGTTGAATGAAAATCAATTTAATTAAACCAATTGAAAGTGATGGTGCTAAACCAAAATGAATATAAGCAAAGGGATTTGGTTGTGATTAATATACATTGGTTATGAATTTGTTGGATGATAGTTGGTTGATGGTTGAATATATTGCTTTTATTGCATTTGCTATGTTGGCATATATAGTTATTATGTTGCTATATGTTGTATATTGATACTATTGTCTACATGCATGTTCTCATGTTGTTTGTTGAGTGATTAGTAGGTGCGGATCGCGTTTGCTTCGCATTTGGAGCTCGCTTTCGCGCTATCTTAGCCGAATATGCTTGCTAATAAAATATAAGGTACATATCTCGGATTACATATCGTACTTTTACAAATTTTTCCCTTCGGGATGCCTCATTACTTGATGAGATATATATTTGTGATATATATACTGTCAATTTTTTTCGGATCGAGCCGCGCAAAGGAGACTATGGCGAATTTTTCCGGAAATTTAAGGCGTTAGAAAAAATTTGAGAAAATTGGAAAATTTTGAAAAACTATAACTTTGAATTGGAGTTGAAAGTTGAACAATAGTAGTTGTTTTTGAAAAGATAACTAAGTATGATTTGAAAACTTAGTAAAGTTATTGTAAGAAGTTTGACTATGGATTTTGGAAAGTTAATAGATTCTGTAACTTTTCTTACTTGATAATTTCGAGGACGAAATTCTTTTAAGGGGGGAAGATTGTAACGACCCAGAATTTTAATTAATTAAAAATTGAATATTTAATTAATTTTAAATATTAATAAGTGAATTTATAAGTCGAATAAATTTTATTTCGAATAATTGGATTTAATTGGATAATTAAATCGATAATTTAATATGTTAAATTATAGAAATAATTGAAAATTGAGTTAAATATGATTGTAAATGATTTGTAAAATTTTATTTTATCATATTGAAGTTAGAATGATATTTTAGAGCTTTTAAAATCGAATTAAAAGTTAATTTGTGAAAATTGAATATTTTAATATTAAAATCGAGAAATGAAAATAGCCAATTTTCGAACAGTCTCAGAATTGGACGAAACTAGTTCCATTGGATCCGTAATAGTTAGTTATTACCGGATTTCAATTTTCGTGTCAATCGGAGTTATCGTTTGATCGTGGCAGCTCGAAACGCATTGAATTGTTTTTAGTATTAATTTAGCGAGTTAAAATAGCCATTTTTCAAAAAGTCTCGGATTTCGACGAAACTAGTTTCATCGGATCCGTAATGTGATATTATTGTAAGGTTTAAAATTTCATGTCAATTGGATTAACCGTTTGTCCGGTACAAATTAAAACGCCTAGAAAATCGTTTAAATCGGTTTAATTTAAATTGAACGTTTATTGCTATAACTCGCACAGATGACCGAATTAGCTTCCGAAACCTGTTCCATTGTATCCGGAACGCGGGGTAAACCGTAGAAACGCTGGTTACGGCGCGTAAATCGGAGTTCGGAAAACCCGGAATGAATAGTGTTTACGTTCGATTTTCTATAAAAGGAGTTGTAACCCTCACAGATAAAAAAAAATAAAACACTAATGCACAGCCGGCCGCCTCTTATTCCATCAATGGCCGAAATACACTTATCTTCTCCCCTCGAATTCTTCCAATCCAAGCAACGATTCATAAAACTTTCAACTAACAAATTGAAGAGGGCATCAAGATCTACAAGTTCAACGGTGGAGATCGAGATTGGAGCTATGGATCAACGGGAAAAAGGAGATGAAGGTCGCGCGTTCGGCCTTGTGTTGCGTGAAAACATGATGACCGAGCTCCATGCCATCTTGGCCGAGTATAGTACTTGTCGTGCTCTTCAAAATGGAACTCCCTGATCGAATTATCGTCGAGTGTGGTGGTCGAAATTCTTAACCCTAATTTGTATATATGGGTTCGGCTGTTACAGGGTTCACGCGCGTGAAGATGAAGTTGGGGGAGATGGTGAACGTGCGGCCTTGGATCGTGATCTAACGGCTTAGATTGAAGGCTAGGTGAAAATAGTTAAATTAGGTTGTAAATTATTATATAAAAATCGTGCAATCTTTGAAAAAACATAACTTTTTCATACGAGGTCGAAAACGCACGAAACCAGTTGCGTTGGAATCGTATGGACGAGCACTACGCTATGAAATTGGATTGGAGTAGTTTGGAGTTAGTGAGAATTTTGGGTAAAATTAAATATTCGAAATAAATCGCTAAAACGAAATTGAAATCAAGGTGAGAACTTCTCACTCAATCGAATCGGTTTCGATTTTATTTTAAATAGTTAGATTTAAAATATTTGAATGCATGTTTGAATGATGATTGTTATCTATTGATTGTTAAAATAGACATTATGCGCCGTTAGTAAGCGGATGTTATTTATTAAAAACATATACCGCGAATATTTCATAAACAGTGAAATTGGTATTATATATAATAGCAATATATATATATTGGCATATGTATATATTGGAGTTATTGATTTCCCGCATTTGTATAGCGGATGAGACCCTATTGCGTCGTCTATTAAGCGGATAATATTTTAAATCCCATATGCCGCGATAATTCCCTACTGGAGCGGAATTGGTATTGTGCTAATGTTTGTGGATGCAGGAAAACAGGTTGGAGGGATCCAACTGGATTCCTCAACAGTATTTATTTGATTATGGATATTTTGATATTCGTTGATTATCATATCGATATATGATATCGTTGTTGTCGTAATTGACTATTTGGTATGTAGCATCATTGGACCAAATTTTGGAATTTTAAAAGGATTTTAAAGTGATTTTTGAAAGTATACGTTATAAAATATTTTTGGAATTGATCCATTTTAAATAAATAAACGTTATAATTTTTATGTTATAAAATTATGATTATTGAGAAATATAGTTAAAGGTTGATTTTTGAAAATATGGGTTAATAACTTTATAAAAATAGTTAAATTGGGATTTTAGAATTTATTGTGAAAAGTTTAAAATATAGGATTTATAAAATTTAATTATTTTATAAATCAAAATGGTGGATTAAAGATGTTTTAAAAGAATAATAGTATAAATTGATTTATATAAGAATTTATAAATTGATATTTATAAATTAAAATATTTGAAGTATAAAACGAGTTTTTATAAGTGTTAGAATGAATTGTGAATGAACTTCAAAAATGAATGGAATTTATAGAATTATAAACGGTAAAGTTATAAATGGAATTTTATAAGCAGTAGGTTTATAAAGTTCATAAAGTTATTAAAAGAATGGTTTTGGATAAATAAATGAATCTTATAAGTTATAAGATTTATAATTTGGGAAGTTAAAGGAACGATTTTACAAAGAAATAAATTATAAGTGTTTAACTTATAATATGGACTTTTGGTTCATGATTGAGATATAAATCGAATAGGTTAATAAAGGAATTTATAAAGGAAGTTGTTGTAAAATAAATAGAAATGGAATTTATAAACGTTGTTTTATAAATTCGCAAACGACTTATTTTGATAAGTAAATTGTTGAAACCTATTAATGGAGTATATTCACGTTTTTGAATAGTGAATATTATGTTAAAGAAAATGTTTTAGATGTGATGTTTTAAATAGAATTAAAACGATCTAACGATGTTTTAAAATGTGTTAAGATTCGAAACCATAGATTTCAACATTCATTGTTGAAATAGACGTTTTCGAGAAATAAAAGGAAATAGTGAACTATAACACTGTTGTTATAGTAAATAATTTCCGAAAGGAAATGTTTTGTATAGTATTGGGATTTATATATCTATTTTAATTTCGAATCCCTATACTAGTGATTTTGGGTTGTCGTAACGATGTATTACGCAACATTCGTTTTGGCCCAAATAAATATGGTTAAGAGAATGATTTCCTTAAAGAATGAAATATATACTTAATCTCGATTTAAGTATATTGAATATTTTCTAAGTGTTGAAAATAAATAAAATTTGTAAATTACTTATGAATAAGTAAGTATGGAAATGTTTTCCAATATAAAGTGAATATCTTAAGAATTTATCTTTTTGAAGATAAATTGAAATGAATAATTGAAATCGTATATGCATGGATATTTTGAAATATAAATTCACTATGGAATTTATGAATGAAAAGGGAAGTTTTTTAAAAATAAATATTGATTTATTTTTGAAGTGTGAAAATTATATATCTAGTAAAGATATTTTGGAAAATAAATAATATGGAAAATTATTTGGAAACTGGTGATGTGTGCATATCCATTGATAGTTCAATAACCGACTATCAATATTTCCCTTTGAATGGGTATTTGATGTGATTTGTTTGAATTTGAATGCCACACTTATTTTTGAATAAGCGCTCACTATTCGGGTTAACCGGGAAAGGACTATGGGGTCGTATAACCCATTCCGAATATGTGATATGTCGTTATGAATTGCATTTGAAGATCGGTGTTGAAGACCGGGTATTTGCGAGAGCGATAGGATGACCTGTCGATTGACTCTGCACCGAGTTGCTCCGGTATTGAGTTCTCCATATGTGATGGTGAATCCGATCAGGATTGTGGATATCCGGATTGCAAGGACTTCTTTGTAAGTGCCTTCGGTTCTGTTCGAGCCCGGAACAGACTTGTATGGATTGTATGTCTGACATTACAAATTGAGATATAAAGCCGATTTCTTTCAAATATATTTCTGTTGGTGGCGGAGAATTTATTCTCTTAGCTTAACACCCTTCTCTGAGACGTACGAGCTCAGAGGTTATATAGTTGAAGGTTATCAGCAATATATTCCCAATTTGGTAATGTGACATGCTGAGTGTTGCTGTGAAATGATCATCGTGTTGATCATTTGTGATAGGATCATTTATTTGATCGTCTATCCTGGTGATCATTTCTATGATCATTTGTTGACCCAAAGCATGGCTTTTGTATAAAGTATGTTTTTGTGGACGTGACTTCGTCGAGCCTCACACCCCGGAATGGTCAAAACAGGAAAGATGCGGCAAGGTTATGAGGGGTAGCTCCCTTTAGGGTATGTGCATTTCCTTCTGGAAAAGGGTGGTATCATGGTATGGAGCCCAGATACTTACTCATGTTGAAAACACTTTATTTATGATTGTGTGATGATGGTGACGAGCGCTCGGTTAAAGGTCCCAAAGGACCGGGGGATGGCATACTCGTGTAGTAGTTACCTAGTGATAAAGGTAACCCGGCCTTGTGTTGGCAGAGAGCTGGTTAAGTTCTCGGGACGTCCATCCAGAGGCGTTTCCATGTGGCAATGGGAAGTTCCTTGGCCTGACCATTTGTTGGAAATCCAAAGAAACAATACGAGACTTGTACGGTTTTAGTTGTATAACCTGCTATGGAATGTGGCGGTAACCTGCTATTGAACATAGTTAGCTATAGTAGGCATACGATAATGGTCGTATGTTGGCTAAGATTTATATCTTTATTTTCGAAATGAATTTTCTCTACACTATGCACTAGTAATAATATCAAATGTTCTTTTTAATGCGTATCAAGCATCTTTGACTATCATAAGGAGAAATCTCCTCCGATTCTGCGTTTGCATTGTGTGTGTGTGCGGGAGGCCTTATGGTAGTCTCATTTTTAAAAGCATTGCGAATTGACTTTAAAAATATTCTTCTATTTTGATTTTAAAGATAAATAAACTGTTTTGAGTTCTCACACCAGTCACATGACTGACTCGGAGTTTATTGTTTTCCTTCCTAAACTCTGGGTGCCCACCAATTTCCACACGGGCAGTCAAGAGTTAGGTTTATCAGGATATTCTGGATATTCAGGAGTTGCTGGGGACAAGCTGGATGGCATGGCGTATTACTAAGTATATAGTATTTCTTTTCCGCTGTTTGATGTTGTTTGTTGTTGTACACTCTGATGATATGATGTAATGAAATGTGATGTAATGTAATAACTGATATAGTTCTTTGTTTAAAGATTATTCATTTATCTATTATATGTTGTTCCGCTGCGATTGTGAGATTCTGATGTTGTTCTGTTATTTCTTCAGTTCCGTTCTATTTTCTTTTCTCTCTATTTTCTATCTTTTTCTCTCTTCTTCTACCTCTTTTCTTTTCTTAAACCATAACATTTCGGGTTTCCGGCCTTCGATTTCTCGGCAGTCGATAAAGTGAGTATCGATGTTGAATTTTTGAAAGTCGAAAATTTGCGGGACGTTACACATTTCTTGGACATAAGGGCAACTGCAACAATAACGCAGCCACCACAAGATCACAATGCAATAAAAACTGTCTCGAAGCAAATTAGTCGAGACGATCAAAACTCAGTAAAATCAGAAGCAATAAATAATCAAATATCGATGCCACATCCATTGAACAGCAGGCCAAAATCAACACTGCAATCACCAAAACATGTAAGCAAGTGAATGCAAGTAAACGACATTGAGGTGCAATGTTTAGCGTACATATGAATTAATTTCATATGTACAACGACACAAAGGACAACTCAACAATGCAAAGAAATCACCAAAGACCAAGGCACAGCCGAGATTATCAATCATAGTGCAATGAAAATAAAGGCAGCAATGTACATGAGAATTGACTCAGTGCACATGTAAAAAAAAAATTCTGAAATCAAACAACACAATTCTTCAACAGCAACATGACTCAATGCATAAGCACTATGCAAAGCTCGAAGCTATAAAGTTAACAGATGGTCTCAAAGTACAATGACACAGTTACAATATAAAATACAAAATGCCACTGCAGTTGCAAACCAGTGGCTTGCAAAGGTCAACGAGGCTACAAAATGAACTCACGCTCATGTGAGTACAAGTCAAAATAAAATTAGCTCTAATTAATTGATAATGCCCAAGCACTAAATGAAACAGTGGTGGCAGTATAAAACTACAGACCAATAAAACACCAACAAGTGTACACAAGAATACATATATGTATACAGCTCGAATGAATTAATGTGCAAGTAGGGACAGAGTCAAGGCTTCAACTCAAAACATAACATATGAAGAACAAGTATGCAAGTGAAGACAACAATGGTGCCAGCAGTTGCAAACAGGTTCAGAGACATCAAAGTGACCAAAGTCACAGCAGTGTTTTATCTATAAGGCAACAAGGGATAATAGCATGTGTACCAAAGATAAGGCAACACAGCCACAAATTCACAAAGGCTACAGGTGAACAAACATGTGTACCCAGATAAGTCAAAACATCAAGGCACGACAACAATTCTAGTAAAGTCAAAAATGAAAATCAAGGCATCAAGTGTGCCAGATTTATGCAAACAGTACAGTTTGGGGAACTGAAGTGAAGCCACAAATGTACAACTAATCAAGACCAAATTCCATCAAGTAAACAAGACTCAACATGAATGATCAGGTAATAGGCATATAACCATCAAGTTAGAGCATGCTAGAGAATCATAAACCAAGTGTACCCAAATGTACTACATGTATTCCACATGAAATGAAGTTTATATGCCAAAATGATAGAAATCACTTTTTTTTTAAGAAATCGAATAGCAAGCCTCAAGAAATCAAATTATTTCCAACCAGCCCAAAATCAACTACGAACGACCGCATTTACCAGAGTCAACCAAATTCCCAAAACAACAGTTAATGACCGAAATCAAACAAGTGACAGGGGTTCAATGTATAGTAGATTCAATAATATCACAAAGGTGTCAAGGCCGATATCAACAGAGGAATGTACAAAATCACTGCCGAAGTCACATGCAAATCAAGCAGTAATTTCAACAAAAATCAAAATCATTTGCAGTTCGAATTATACTGCACCAAAGTTACAGAGATAACAGATAACCAGAGGATCGATCGAGCAAATCGAAGCCGAGTTAACCAAAAATAACCCAAAAATACACGAATTTGATAAAACCAGAGAAAGCATCAACAACGAAACTAAATCAACGCAAAGCATATATTAATAAGTCGAATTAGATGTGAGTGAAGAAGAAATTCACTCACCTTTCACCTGAAGCGGTCGCGAGCAAGATTGAAGCCGAGAAATCAACTGAGGAGAGCGAACGCAAAGAAGCCCTAAGCTTGCAAAGAGGACGAACGAAGACAAAGCCGAGCGCGAGAAAAACCAATACAAATCAGATCGAACAAAGCCCCTAATCTTTGAAAAGCCCTAGCTTGAATCGAAGACGTAGAGGAGACGAACGAAAATTAGAGAGAGGCCGCCATTGTTTTTATTTCTTCGGTTTGATTTATTTTTATTTTTTTTGTCCTCTAATGATTTGAAGAAGAATGGGTTTCGAATATAAAGGGGGGAGACGTGATTTTGGTCGTGGGTTATGGCTGAAACAAAGGCGTGGATCAAGGCACATTTTCGGCTGATAAGAGTAAGGTAATGTACTCTTTATATTATATATATTATTATTATATTATATATTTTTTTCAATTTAAATTCAATTTGTTTTGTAAATTATTTTCTTTAATAAACATATAAACGTTTTACAGTTCAACTATCAAACATAAATTTATATTAACATGTTTCACAATTCGATTTTATACTTGTATTTTGTATTAATAAAATTTTAAAATTAAATCGCCAATTCATAGTTATATTGGGAATTCAATTTAAACCATCATTCAAATATTTAAAATTAATTAAATATTTTCATTTTTAAATTGTTCAAAATTCAGGGTTGTTACATTTTCTTCTGATCAGTACGTTCTCTTCTTGTAGGCTTTCGATTGGGGATTTGCACCCTCGTGTCTCGATATATCCTTTCCATGGGCTTAGCCAAATCAGTGTTGGAAGATAATTTTGGCTCCTTTCTTTGTCATTTTGGTTCTCCAAAGTCATTACCAATTCTTCCTTTCCTTTTGTCCTTTCCTATTCCAACTCTAGACAATGCCCTATCATACACAGCATTGACTTCAGCATCCTCGGCTTCAGCATCTTCCTGATGCAATCAACTAAATCAATTTCTCTTTCTATTTACATTTCCTTTAATTTGTATGCACATAATCACAATTGTTTCAATTCCATTGGATTATCACTTTAATCCTTATCCCAAATGGATATTCAATCTTAAACAGTTTGAACTCTTTCCATCTTAAATTCAGAAAATAGCTTGAAAAGTTTAAAATAGATAACTCGTTGAAAAATGATTATTAGTTTATAACATAGCTATAAAATAGTTAAGTAATTTTAAAATAGTTGGAAAATAGTCAAATAGAACTTTTAAATAATTGCAAAATAGTTGTAAAATAGTAATTAATTTGTAAAATAGTTAGATAATTACAAAATAGTTTAAAATAGTAATTAGTTATAAAACAGTTGAAAAACAGTAATTAGTTTATAAGACAGTTACAAAATAGTTAAATAATTCCAAAAGTAGTTGTAAAATAAGTACAAAATAGTTTTGGATTTAATAAGAAAGGTTGTATATATTAAGTAGCTTGGAAAAATAAGTTTATATTAAAACAATTTATATTGAAAATAGTCCAGAGTCAAAACTGTTCACTTTCCCATCAATTCAATTAAAATTTCCACTTCCATTTAAATTGACACACTTCCAATTTGAATAATTTCAATTTCCATTTAAAATTTTAAACTTATACATCTTCAATCACAAATCCAATTAATTCAAATCAGATTCAATTTGAATGAATTTAATTCAAATTTCAAATTTAAACCGTCTCGAATTATATAAATTCGAGTAAAATTTTTAAATGTTGATTTAATCCTTTAAATCAAATGAACTTATCTCTTTAAACCATTTAATTCTGAATCCATTTCAAACTTATCTTCATCTAATTTTAATTTGGTTGTATTTCTATTACTTAATTCTCATTATTAAAATTTTAAAATAATATAACAACCAATTATCTTAATGTTTATTAGAAAGAAATATTGCTTAATATATCAAAATATATTCTTATATAAAATCATTTAAAATCTTTATATAAGAAAATAATAAGTACGCGCTCATATATAAATACACTCAACTCATTCTAGGGTACCATTGACCCTATCCTTAATGAGTAATCCCAACAGAGCCCAGGTTCTTGCTTAAACTTCAGCTCTGGTACCAACTGTAACGACCCGAGATTTCCGATCTTGAAAATTACATATAGTTAGGAAAAAAAGAAAGAGATAGAAGAATAAGAAGATCAGAAACACCAACATCTTGAAAGTGTACGTGTAGTACTAAGGATCGTGTAATATGATATATAAATGCGGAAACTGATAATAGCAGTAAAATAAAAATTAAAGTAAGCACACCAGGAATTTTTATACTGGTTCGAACTTCCCGTTCTACGTCCAGTCCCAGACTATCCTCTGGATTTAAACTAAAAACCCCTCATTTAACCCGGAGGAATAGGTATACGACACATGAGCAGCCGAACAGGAATTTTCCACCTCAACAGCCGAAGAGGACTTCAACTCTAATACAAATAGTTTGACGAATGTGTTCTGAGTAACACGGATTGTCTTTTGATAATACAACTTCCTATAATCAAATCCTCAAGAGTATATATGTGTGTGAAGCTTTAGAAGGAAGATAATCACGTAGAATCGAAGTTTATGATTTAAATCAAGGATTCTAGTGATATTAAATAAGAATGAATGCTTTTATTTGAAGAAATAAATAGAGAATAGATTTCAGAATTATAAACAAGAGTCGGTGGTTGTAGAAGTGATTTGAAGATGTTTATATAGTTGTAGAAGAGTTACAATCTTTCATGAAGAGTTTCAATCAAAAGTTGTGTCCGTATCTCTTGAAATAGAGGACATTACTCTTCATGAAATGATCGTATCTCTTCAGAAAGTAGCCGTTATTGTCAGGTCGGTCGACCGTAAAACCTGGGCTGGTCAGCTGAGTTTGAAATCGTGTACAAAAACAGAGAGTACCTGTGCACTAACTACAGGGTCGGTCGACCGAAGATACTGGTCGGTCAGCCGACCTGTTGTTAAACAAAAATAGTAGTAGCTCATTTGGTTAGAGTACTTGCCTTCCAAACTAATGACCCGGGTTTGATCCCCGCTCCATGCATTTTTTGTAAACTTGATTTTGATTAAAATATGCAAGCAAGTTTATTTGAATGTGAATGATGATTCTTGAGGAATGATTTTAAAAATATTCTAAGACTCAATATAATAAAATATTAATACTAATCGCTGGATTGTAGTCTTGTCTCCTTTGTAGTGCACAATTTACTTTTATTCTCTTTTTGTCGCCTTTGTATAGTATTCTCTTTGTAGTTCGTCTTATGATCTCTGAAGCTTGTGTCATGAATCAAAACCCATGAATCAACATTCTCCCCCTTTTTGATTGATGACAATACTTATGTGACGAAATAGTATATATTGTAATTCTCCCCCTGAATATATGGCGACTTTTCTGCAAAAACTTGTTAGCTTTTATATATTTATCCCCCTTTGTCATCGACAAAAAGGAGAGTTTAAATGATGATATAAATTATATTTCACATAAGTGTTAACGTAGAACAATATAAAATAAAATAACTACTACTTATAATGTAAGGTATCAGAAAAATTAACATTTAAAGCATGTGATACCCAGGCTTCTTATAATTTCCTAAATTTTAGGAAACCATACCCATTTCGGTGTGGTTGAACCATTATAAATATAATTTTCATTATTAACTACCATATCAAAATAATCATCAATGTATTTTTCTCTATTTTTCCAATTAACAGGAACCCATATACTTAGATAATTTTTATTCATATTTCCTGTTAATGATTTTGTACTTCTAAAGAAATTATCAACATTATAGATCATAGTAGTATTTGAATTTCTATAAAAATTGGATTTAGGCTTTGCTCGAAATTTAGTACTAGCACTATCATTTTTACTATACATGAAAGCATATCTAGTGCTATTTCTACGATCGATTTTATTATATCCTAAACCACTTTTATCATTGTGAGTTTTTGAATTCTTAACATAACCTAATCCCTTCTTATTTGAAGCAGGTTGAGAATTTTCAATAATCTTGGATAAATTTTCTCTCCCTTTATTAAAATTAGATACATTTTTAGATATATCATCAAATTTTATTTTAAGACTAGATTTTTCTAACTCTAAATCCTTAATCTTAGAGTTTAAACTATTATTTTTGAAAAGTAAATCATCATTTTTATACTTTTGAATTTCTAGTTCTTCAGATATTGACGAAATTTGAGAGGATAAGTTAGAATTTGATTGTTGAGAACTTTCAAGTTCTTCTTCTAATATTTTCTTCTCATCTTTCAGCATATCTACTTCTAAGACAGTTCTATCTAATTTTCTTTGCAACTCCTTATTTTTCTTTTTAAGTTGCTTTGTTACATTTACTAATTCAGAATTTATTTCAATTAAATCTTCAAAAGTAAAATTACTTACATCGTCTGATGAAGCCATGAAGCACACATTTGCTTGTTCATTATCACTTTCACTCTCTGAAGAGGATGATGAGTCAGTGTCATCCCAAGTGACAGAAAAAGCTCTTCGTTTGGTTTTGTCCTTCTTAAAATTGCTTTTTTTGCTTTCTGGACAATCTTTCTTCATGTGACCTTTCTTGTGACATTCGTAACATTCCATTGCTGAAGATGATGGTTTGCTGCTATTAGAATTGTTGTTGGAATTATTTTTGTTTCCCTTGAATTTGTTTCTGTTGAATTTCAAAAACTTTTTGAAATTTTTAGCGATCATTGCCATATCTTCATTATCTGAGGCGGAATCGTCTTTTTCTGCTTGAAAAGCCACATTTTTCTTTTCTTGTGCTCCATTTCTTTTTGCCTGCAAATTTATTTCGTAGGACATTAGATTACCTATCAATTCTTCTGGTTTTAATGTTGACAAATCGCTTGCTTCTTCAATGGCTAAGACTTTTCTTTCCCATTCGTCCGT
Source organism: Allium cepa (assembly GCA_030765085.1). Lineage (NCBI taxonomy): Eukaryota > Viridiplantae > Streptophyta > Magnoliopsida > Asparagales > Amaryllidaceae > Allium > Allium cepa. Next base: position 52,289,282 of record CM060935.1, on the reverse strand, counting down.
TAAAGAATTCAAGATTTTTGTAACAACATCAAAATCAGTAAACTTTTGTTCTAGTGATAATAAAGCATGATAAATATCCTGAAATCTAGAGTACATGTCATTTATAGATTCATTTGGCCTCATTTTGAAATTTTCAAATTGATTTTTCAACATAGAGATTTTGCTTAATTTAAATTTGTTTGCACCTTCATGTGTTATCTTAAGTGTTCTCCAAATTTCATAACCTGAAGTGCACATGCTAACTCTATTGAATTCATTTCTATCTAATGCACAAAATAAAATATTCATAGCCTTTGCATTTGATGTAGCATCTAGTTTTTATGTGTTACTCCAAGTTGAGTATTCTCCAGTAGGAGTTATGTACTCTCTTTGTATAATATTCCAGATATCAAATCCACTAGATTGTATATAGATTCTCATTCTAGTTGACCAATAATTATAATTTATACCATTAAAAAATAGAGGTCGTGAAGTTGATTGACCCTCTGTGAAATTAGTATTAGTGTTAGTGCCAAAATCGTTAGTTGGTGTCATTGCCATATTACTAGAAATAAATATCAAATAACTTTGTGACGGTTATAGGATAACCTCGCTCTGATACTAAATGAAAGTGTACGTGTAGTACTAAGGATCGTGTAATATGATATATAAATGCGGAAACTGATAATAGCAGTAAAATAAAAATTAAAGTAAGCACACCAGGAATTTTTATACTGGTTCGAACTTCCCGTTCTACGTCCAGTCCCAGACTATCCTCTGGATTTAAACTAAAAACCCCTCACTTAACCCGGAGGAATAGGTATACGACACCTGAGCAGCCGAACAGGAATTTTCCGCCTCAACAGCCGAAGAGGACTTCAACTCTAATACAAATAGTTTGACGAATGTGTTCTGAGTAACACGGATTGTCTTTTGATAGTACAACTTCCTATAATCATATCCTCAAGAGTATATATGTGTGTGAAGATTTAGAAGGAAGATAATCACGTAGAATCGAAGTTTATGATTTAAATCAAGGATTCTAGTGATATTAAATAAGAATGAATGCTTTTATTTGCAGAAATAAATAGAGAATAGATTTCAGAATTATAAACAAGAATCGGTGGTTGTAGAAGTGATTTGAAGATGTTTATATAGTTGTAGAAGAGTTACAATCTTTCATGAAGAGTTTCAATCAAAAGTTGTGTCCGTATCTCTTGAAATAGAGGACATTACTCTTCATGAAATGATCGCATCTCTTCAGAAAGTAGCCATTATTGTCAGGTCGGTCGACCGTAAAACCTGGGCCGATCAGCTGAGTTTGAAATCGTGTACAAAAACAGAGAGTACCTGTGCACTAACTACAGGGTCGGTCGACCGAAGATACTGGTCGGTCAGCCGACCTGTTGTTAAACAAAAATAGTAGTAGCTCATTTGGTTAGAGTACTTGCCTTCTAAACTAGTGACCCGGGTTCGATCCCCGCTCCATGCATTTTTTGTAAACTTGATTTTGATTAAAATATGCAAGCAAGTTTATTTTAATGTGAATGATGATTCTTGAGGAATGATCTTAACAATATTCTAAGACTCAATATAATAAAATATTAATACTAATCTCTGGATTGTATTCTTGTCTCCTTTGTAGTGCACAATTTACTTTTATTCTCTTTTTGTCGCCTTTGTATAGTATTCTCTTTGTAGTTCGTCTTATGATCTCTGAAGCTTGTGTCATGAATCAAAACCCATGAATCAAAACATCTCACTTTCGCAGCGAATAAAATATAATAAAAAATATTATTAGCTTACAAAAGAATTCTATATCTGTCAAAATACCTTTATAATACATCAGAGTTACATATATATACAGACACTGGATATACACAATAATCATGTCTCAGATATACAACAATATAATACAGCGGGAACACTCCATACGTTCTTGCCATCCTACTCGCCTCCTGAGCTCCAGAATGTCCTTACCTGAGAATCTGTAATACTCGGTCTGACCCGAGCATTACATCAAAGTAACACCCGGGTCAGCTGGAAACCAGTGTGAATAAACCCATATAACATGGAATACAAAGCATACAACTTATATAAAACCGGGGGTAACCCGTAATAATTTACTAATTCACAATTTGTTATAGGCATCACTTATTTCACACATCAATTTTCTAAGTACCAAAATTTGGATTAAATAGTCCAATTCACTTAAATCATTTCATTCCAGTCCATAGATTTCACATATCAATCTATAAAAATTCGAAGTGGTTTCGGGTATTTACTGACACCCGATCCCCGGTCTTTTCGAATCCGACATCATCTTAGAAACAAGCTGTTTAAGTTTTTAAGCTATTCCATTCGTACCCAGAATTACATAGCAATTTATCACAGATAGACAATCCATATTAAAACAGTTCACCAAACATAACATATTAAATCACATATCAGAGATATCAAATAATCCAAGGCATTCAATATACTTTAATCATCAATAAGCAAGATTAATTAGTCATACCATTTCTAATTAATTTAATATAAATTAAATTAATTACTTTAATCACTTTAACCCTGCTTACTTAAGATTAATTAATTAATTACAAATTATTAATTAATCACCCCTAATTTCCTCTTTATTTTCATTAAGTAATTTGCCTTAAATTAATAACACTAATTGATTATCCTTCACCAATTAACCTTAATTATATTTATCCTAATTAATTACTCAAATTAACTATACCATAATCACTTACATTGATTAATTATCCTTTAGTTAATCACACTCATTAATTCTTAATTACTTACTTAAGTAATTTACCTTTAATTATTTTTATCAAGTAATTATCCCATTGGTTATTATTATTCTCAATTAAATAAACTTTAATAATTAATTGAATTTATTTAAACCTGAACAAGTTAATCCTTTAATTACTTACATCAACTGATTATCATTCAAATAACTAATTCTCTAGTTACTTATAATAATTAATCTCTACCTATAAATTAATTAACTTATAACCCTTAATTATTAATTAATTAATCCTTAACCATTAATTAATTAGTTTCTCTTTAATTGCTTAACTGATTAATTAAATAATATTAATCACCCAAACCTAAATTAATTAAAAGATAAGTCATTTATCTTAATTAACTTCTTAATTATATCACTTTAAAATCTTATTTTATAAACCTGGGATTTAATTATCATTAATCTATAATTTAACTTAAGATCTTTAAGTCTAATTAAAGGTAAACATTTTATTTCCTTAATTTCTCCTTAATCACACTATTAATTAAGTTTTAAATTTGACTTAAGAATCAATCTACTTAGTTTAAAATAAAACATACAACTTAGATTAACAAATACTAAACAGCATCATTATTTAAAAGAATAGTTTAAGAAGTTAGTTTTAAACTTGATTTTGGTGAACTTTAAACTTTGAGAATATCCTCATATTTTACCCGAGACAAGCTTGGGAAAGCTCACCTGTAACGTTGTTGCCCTGTTAGTTCATCACCACTAACCTCCAAAATCATTGTAGCCAAACTCTCCCTCATCACCAATCGCCGGCCACTGCCAGAAAATGCTCGCCATCAACTTCCAAAAATCCTCCACGCTTCTTCCTATCACAGCCACCACCAGTCATCGCAATCACATTCCATTCAATCGCCCACATCCCCGTCCCCAAATCTAACCACAACTCGAACAACCGAATTGCCTCCTGCTTCCAACTTCGTCGTTTTTCGATCCACCCCCTCCCAGCTAGTTCGTCTCCTCTCCAATCGCACATCTCCACCGCCGAGTAGCTCACCACTTCCTCAACGCACTCCTTGACGTCGCCAAGATGCTCCTTCTACATACAACTACGAACCAAGGCCTGACTCGCCGAACCCTACGACGACTACCACCAACTCGTGAGCGTGCACGCCCCTCTTCTGGCCTCTCGACGTCATCAAACTCAAATCGAGCCTCGCCTAATTCCAAGCTTCGATCGCGGACTCTTTTACTTCTTTTTTTATATATAAACGAAGTGATTTCGTTTCAACTGAGTTCGAGTTTTCCCCTTTTCAACGAATTCAATTTTTTTTCTTTTACTGTTGAAGAATCGGCCATTAATTTTTTTGCTGAGGAAGATACGGAATTCGGTATTGATTTTTGGGTTTCCTTTTGTTATTTCTGTTTCGAAGTCAAACTAAGCAAAGATAAGTAAGTCACGATTTAATCTGATAGAGGATAGCTTCACAAGGAAGATGAATACATAACTCATACTAGAAGCGTCTCGATTATGGATAATACGTTTGACTTTTAAATATTATTATTACATTCTAAAATTTCCAAAATATCTTGTTATATTTATAACTTCAAATCCTGATCTCCAATCGAGGCATGCCGCCATGCATTTATAATGTTATACCCCTATTCCGAACGTAATGGAAATGGTTTCGAGTCCTATTTCGATCGTATGGAGAAGATAGCTTTTGGACCCAGTTATTATATTAAATTTCGATTTAATTTTTAGTGTGTTTACTTGTCGTACGCCCAAACGATCATTCCAAACACTATGAAAATTGAAATCCGATAATAACTAACTAGTATGGATCCAATGGAACTAGTTTCGTCAAATTCCGAGACTGTGCCTCGGAAGGCTATTTTTAAATATCGATTTAAACGATAAAATTTCAATACTGAACGACCAGTGTTAAACTCAATTTTAAAAATTTTACTATCTTCAGTATTATCAATATAAATTTTACAAGCCTTCAAATTATTTTTAACAAGCTTAAAACTGAAGATTCAATATTCCATCCAACTTTCAATTATTAAATTCAATAATTTAATTATCTAATAAATAGTGATGTATGGAATTCAAGTTAAAATAAGTCTTTCAGATATCTAAAATCAATTAGATATTCCAATTTCAAATGCTTAAAAATTCCAGGTCATCGAAGAATAACTCATCAAATCCTTATAAAATCATTTGATCACGAATTAATGAAGTGGTATGATTAATATATGAAGTCATGGAGGTGAATGGATGGGCAACCGTGGGTCAGACCCGACCTAGCCATAACTCGGAGCTAAGTAAGGTGCTTGGCCCAATCGTAGTGAAAATTTCCCAACCACTTCTTTAGCCTTTTCTTCTCTTGCCAAGTTTTAAGTCATTCTGATTCCATTGTAATCTTCTAAGCCCATTTAGAGCTGCTTTGGTGATAACTCGATACCTGCCTATGGTGATAACTTGATACAGAATTATGGACTTAGCATATTTTTGGTTGGATTTTTCCGAGCTATTTCCTTAGTTCATTCGATTGCGCATTCCAGATTTAAAGTTGTTTCATCCTCATTTGAACCTTCTGAGTCCAGTTGGAATCTCTTTGTCAAAAAGCAGGTTGACGCTTTCCATCAAAGTACGCCTTTTGAATGTAATGTGTGCTATGCTTAAGAATAAGTTTCGATAATTAGTCTCCTTTCAAGCTCTCCAACTATTTTGATCTTGGTGAATCGTGCAGTTCCTTCGGATTCTTTTGTCAATCATGAGTCGTTCCAAACCTGTTACAGCCTAAGACTTTAGACTCTGCCTAAGTGTAATTTATACATAACAATCATTCTGATTCCATTCGAATTACATCGCATATCCGATTTCATTCAAAGTTATTACATAACATATCCAAAATTGTCCCGTGTACATCCGGGATTTATCAGTTTTATTCTAATACAAGGCATTCAAATCTTTTATCAAGTCTGTTTCCATTATTAAATTTGATCTCTTTGAATCACTTTTCAATTAATTTAACGTGCGATCTCTCTGATCGTTTATTTTTTAAGTTAAGAGGACGATCTCTTTGGGTCATTTAATTGTTGATTTAAGGGAAACGATCTCTCTTGATCATCTATCGTCCAATCTAGGGTTTCAATCTCTCCGGATCCTTAATGAGTTATCTTGCCCTCCGATAAAGGAACTCAACAACCAAGTAAGCCCATCCGCTCACACTACGGTGAGGGAACTTACTTTTCATACAAGCTCATCCACCCGCTCATCCGTAAGGGAGCTTGCACCTTGCACTCTAGTCTCGCCTCTCCAAATGGGACTTAAAGTGATAAAAATCAGTCACCATATTCAATGTGGATTTTTCAAAATTCAAATGTTCAAATCAAATCAAAGTGAACAAGCAAAAATCATAAGTGTTCACCCCTAAACATCCAGTTCAGAGCATGTTTACGGAACAATCTAGGTTTTATGCATGTTTGAGTGGTCTGGGATTATCATTGTCCTATTAGTCATCTCAGGCATCCACCAAAGAGCATGCTTAGGGACTATTCGGGATCCTATAAACGTGCGAGGGGCCTAAGGTTATTATTTTCTTTATTACTGAATACGAAAGGAAATTACGAAAAAATAAACGAAAAGGATAGCATGGTAGTCGGATCTAACTCTCGCTCATCCTCATAATGGGATTATCGATCTTGGCCCAGATCCCTGGGTGTTCTTTGATGCGTTTGCTATGGATGGTAACTACTCTGACTGCACCATCGCAGTTTTGTTCTTCACATAATATGGCAACCGCTTGCTCTGAACTAGTTCTTCTATCAAGTCATGAAGTTATCGGCTCTTGTTCATTTCATGTCCATCAAGCTCTTGGAAAATTCAAAACTTTCTGGATATTTTCTTCTGAATAGTAGGTTCTCTTCTTGCAGGCTTTCAATTAGGGATTTGCACCCTCGTGTCTCGATATATCCTTTCCATGGTCTTAGCCAAATCAGTGTTGGAAGAGAATTTTGGCTTCTTTCTATGTCATTTTGGTTCTCCAAAGTCATTACCAATTCTTCCTTTCCCTTTGTCCTTTCCTATTCAAGCTCAAGACAATGCCCTATCATACACAACGTTAACTTCAACATCCTCGGCTTTAGCATCTTCCTGATGCAAATATCTCCTAGTTTCATAGTAGAATTCCGTAACATCCACAAGCAGATCCCTTTCTAGTGCCTCTTTGTAGTGGGTCTTTCTTGCGACTCCAGATGCAATTGCCATTAGGATTAATGATCGATTTGGCTTGTTGACTATGGCTGCTGTTGCTACGTTGAATCTTGTCAAATAGCTTCTCAAGGTCTCTTTGGGCCTTTGCTCTATGCTTGACAGTGTCATCATATTTTTTGGCATGTGATGTGAACTCTAAACTATCTTAAGAATCTACTTACCAATTCAGTCCATGTTCTAATATAACCATTCTCCAATTGTCTGAACCACACTGTCGCTAAGTCTATTAAGTACAATAGGATACACCATCCCATTACCTCCTCAGAAGCACCCAATACCTTCATATATCAGATTTATCTCATTAGATGAACCATTGGATATGGTCTTTCAATCGTACATTTCCAATGTCTAAAGCTTGAGATTAGGAAGATTTCATACGTTATAGATATTAGAAGTATATGGATTTTTGTTCACATCCTCCAAACCCTGATCTAGGGATCCTCATCTAACTATTCTTCTTACCAACTCAGCCATTCGGTTTTCACCATCCAATAAAGGTCTTCATCCAAATGTGATATTCTGCTCCTTGCTCCTGTAGGGGTTCCAGCATATACTATGGCACGTACATCTCTAGCTGCGCATTAGCATTCTAAGCTGCACCTCTTGTCTCATTCCATCCTTTATTCCTACAAGAAAGCTCTCGCACATATTCTTCCAATTGTTGCTCATTCACATTTTAATTTGCATTTCTGGCACCAGTTTATCCATTTCCAGCATCATACAAATCACACCAACATTGCACCTAAGTGTAGTTCTCTCAGTACTAAGTTGATTTAGGTTAGTACCAAGTCATTCCGCTTGTGGGGGTATTGTTCCAGTTTGCTTCGCTCTAACCCCAGATGTTCCTACATTAGCTTCTTGTCTTCATTTTTGAGTTTTAGTAAATCTACCTATTCCTTATTGTCCCGTCCTTTGGAAGAATCCTTCAAGCATTTCCTGTTTTCTAGTTATCACTCCATCATACATCTCCTTCATCATTCTCTTCATCTCTTCTTTGGTCTTGTGGATGGATTGATGAGAATTTGAGGACACCTCAAGGTTGCCCCTCGGCATGGGTTGACTTGCTCCATTTTTACATCTGGTGTTAGGTCTCTTCATCTTCTTCAAATCTCATATTCAGGCTTTAAGTTTTTAGATCTTGCTTTATTCTTATTGAAAACACCAAAATGTTAACCCAAAAAATGGATCAATGCCCAAAAATCAGATGAAAGCACTAGTTCGGATAAAAGTAAAAGAAAACACAGAAAGTAGACAAGAACACAAAGAAGTTATTATAGTGGTTCGGCGTAATACATTCACTTCAATATATTTTATTCATTCTCTCTCTTTGGAATATAAATAGTTAGAACAGATCTGGAAATAGTCTGGTAGATCGCAGATATACAATGTGATTAAGAGTATTTTTGGAAGAGAATAGAAGCGAAGAAAGTGTTGATGAAGTTCCTAGTTCAAGTGTGTATCCAGCAGAGAGAAGAACCTTTTCTAATAGCAGGTATGTTGGTGAATATATAGAGGGATCAGGAAGCATAGAGTCAGGGGCCTAATAGCAATGAAGTCCACGAGATAGTGTGAAGTCATGCCAAAAGACCAAAGCCAACCTATGTCAAAATCCTTATCTCGGAGCAAAGTTGAGGTCCTTAACTCGGTGCTGAGTTATGGATTTTGATGTCTTGTTCAATTCTCTACTTTCTCCAATTTCCCATCTTCTTCTTGAGTTGTTTGAAACATTTTTCATCACATTCGAGTTATGTCTTGTGATCTCTTAGATATCTCTTTCCTTTACTTCGTCCTACACAATCCTTAAAGTAACTCATCATATCCTTAGAGAATCACTTGATCACGAATGATAGTATGATTAGTATATGAAGTCATGGAGGTGAATGGATGAGAAACTATAGGTTGGACACAACCTATGGCCTTAACTCGAGGCCAAATTAAGGTTTTTTACCAAATCATGGTGAAAGTTTCCAACCCCTTCTTTTGCCTTTTCTAAATGCTCTTGCCAAGTTTTAAGTCATTCTAATTTTGTTTCAATTTCCTAAGCCTAGTTAGAGTTGCTTTGGTGATAACTCGATACCTACCTTTGGTGCTAACTTAGTACCGAGTTATGGACTCAGCATATTTTTAGTTGAAATTTTCCTGATGTATTTTCTTACTTCATTTGAGTTCGCCTTCTAGATTTCAAGTCGTTTATCCTCGTTTGAACCTTCTAAGTCTAATTGAAATTTTCTTTGCTAAAAAGCATGTTAACAGAAAGTTGCAACTCAATTTGCAAATTGGGTTGCAAATTTTAAGTCAATTTGCAAATTGACTTGCATGCCCAACTCTGTTTCCAAACTAGGTACATTTGCAACTTACGTTACAAACTAGGTTGCATTTGTAGCTCGACTTTTCAAGCAAAATTGAGTTGCAAATTGCAACTCAATAATTACAACTTAGTTGCAAAATGCAACTCAACTGTTAACTAAGTTGCATTTGTAGCTCAGTTTGTCGCAACTCAATTTACAAATTGAGTTGCACAATGCAAACCAATTTTGCAACTGAGATGCATTTGACATCTCAGTTTTGCAACCTAGTTGCATTCTACAACTCAATTGTAAAACTGAGTTGCAAATTGCAATAAGTAATTGGAACTCCGTTTTGCAACTAAAAGTCTAAAAAAGTATCTTATAGTTCTTTGCATATATTGTTTCTTTGATAAGCATTATTAAAATTTTGGGGATGAAAATAGGTCATCTAGTACTATAAAACTTTTAATGTATCATGAAAGTCCTACTTTGTTTTGGTTATCGATAATTGTGTACCATAATTATTTTTAGTGCACTTACATGTTTTTTGCAAAATTGTAGAACAACAAAGTTATCATGTAAGGGAAGTTACAGCTTAAAGAGGAAAGAAAGATTTACACGCATAATGATTTTTGAACTGCAAGTTTAACTTGCAATGGCAAATATCTATAGCGCTAGAAATTTGAGTTTTCTTAAGATTAGTTTTTTGTAATAGACATTTTTTATGTGGTTAAGGCTAGTTATTTTTGTGTTTTTTTTATCAATAACTCATTGATATAGACATTGAAATTCTACTGGTGGTTTCTACATTGATTAACAGTTTGGTTTTATTTACTATTGAAATGGTTTATATTTTGGTCTGGTGGCATAGACTATTAGTTTGTACACACAAAGCCTACGTACATCAACTGAATCTCGACGTTGGAAATATTTAGGTGTTAACTATAGTAGAAAACTCATAAATAAAAAAAATCTCGATGTAGAATTCTCGGTGCAGGATTCTAAAGTACAGTTGCAGCGGTTAATCTTTAAATCATTATTTTGGTTTAATAAAAAGTTAAAACCTATCAAAAACAATTTGTATCGATGGAAAAAGCATACAGAGCTAAACAAGACGTGGTGATAGGATTTCGGGAGAAATGCGAACACATTCAAGATGAATCGATGGATGATCCCTTTAAAGATGAGCTCGACAGTCAAAATTATGAGTCTCAAATAGAAACGAATTAGGAATCAAGTTTTATTTTGACAGCAAAAATCTAGTTTAGATTTAGAGTTTGGGAATGAGTCAAAATCAGGAGAAATGATGGAGTTGGAGTATTATGTAGTGTGTTGATCAACTTGAAATCGAGGTATGGTGTGGAGATGGATTGGAAATCAAGTTGTATTTTGAGAGCAAAAATCTAGTTTAAATTTTGGGGGAATGAAATGACTTGGAAGGAAACCATAAGTGATAGTGAAATGGTGGTGATAATAATTACAAATGATGATAATATATCTATTAATAGGAGATGACCATTATAACCGATGGTAGTTTGAATTTTTGCAGGTGATATGAGGGATAATTCCGATAGAAACTTATAATTAAGAAATATATTAATTTGACACAAACTTGATAATTTTATTTTCTTTTTACAATATATTATTATTTTAATAAAAAATTATGGGATACAATACACATCTAATTAATTTATGCGACAAATCTATAGTTATACAATAAAGTTATTTGTGGATTTGAGAGAGAAATACGTTTTTCTCAGTAAATAGGCCGAGCCATAATTTCTATTCGAAATACATAACTAAAATAAAATTAGCTATGTTTTTGAGATGGAAATTTGTATTTTATTAATTGTTATGAATGTGTGATGGATTAGGTAGTTTATTATACGGATATTATTTGTCAAATTTTGGTTATGTTCCAAGTGTTCATGACAGATCCGTATAGAATTTGTGATTGACTAACAACTTTACATCTTATATATTATTTATCTCCATTTTTTCCTCATTTTAGCTTAAATTTCAGCTATATCTCATAGGTCTATGACAGATATGTAATCGATTTGTCATGGTTTTGTGATGATTCTTGTTACATCACAAATATTTGTATTGCATAACATCTTTTTTGTGTAAAAATAAAATAAAACACACTTCAAAAATCCATCGCAAAATCAACCATGGATTTTTCCGTCACAAAATATGCATCACTATATCAAATTTTTCTTTTAATGTATAATCATTATTTAAGTTAGCCCTCAGTTTTGAAACTTTTAGATCTTCAAATCTTCAAATCTTCATCAAATCTTTCTATCTAACTTCTTAAAATCTTTTGAGTGTTAACTTTGTGTTGAAATGTCTATTCCTAAAATTATTGCAGTAAATACATTTCTTACTTGCATAAACTCTATTATATAATTTTTATCACTACATGTGAACTCTATGATACATCTCATAAAATATTTTGCATTAGTTTTCAATTATATTAACAAGGTTCCATTATACATGGTGTTCTTAAGAAATCTTATTTTACTAATTGTTAGTAAAAAAACTCATTAGGCATCATAGTCGCATATTTTGATTTTCTATGTATCATTTTGAACTAATTAAAGGCCCATTTTCCATTTTCTTAACTTGTTTCATCTTTTGATGTATCAGATAAGTTCAAATCATTGGAATTTGAAATGAAGCACATGGATCAAACACATTGTTCAAATAAAGCAATTTGAATTGAACCATTCCAACAATTGAATTGAGTTTAACTTTCCTCTTTCATGCCTCTTTCAAGATATCCATTTTGAATCCCCTGTTCGCTTCCATAAAAACACATTCCAAATGTATGTATGTAAATTATACCTTAATTACTACTTCATTGTTTACATCGTGATTAATCTCATTTATTGTTTTATTCAAAAATGTATTGTTGTGTAATCTCATCCATTGTGTTATGTATTCGAGTTTTAAATTTTAGAAAGTGAATTGTTGTGAAATAAAAATTTGAAATTAAAAATCATCGACGTATAATATTTGACATAATCTATTATTTATTGGCTAATTTTATTTGAACTCAGAAAAATGCCGAGTTTCCTCCCTCACAAGAAAGAAAATAAAGGCAAAAATATCCTCCCATCTCTTCTCTTACGTTCTTACTGTATTCACTTTCTATCTTTCCTCCAAAACCCTAAAAACTCTATTCCTCTATAAAATTAAATACTAAACCCAAATTTAATCTACAAGTTGTCAATTTTTTTCATTAAAATGATGGAGTTCGATGATTCTACTACTACTGACGCTGAGTTTACAGATGTTATAAGCATTCACATCTAATTTTTTAATTATGGACGTTGTGGGGGTGGCAAAACATGATTGTCTCAAACAACCACGCATTGATAGTGCATGGCTATGTGAAGGAATCATGCATTAGTAATACGTGGTTCCTGGAAATAACTACGCATTAACAATGCGTGGTTGTCTGAAAGAACAACCTTTGCCATTGTGTGGTTGTTTGTGACACTGCTTGTTGCACATTTTTTTTACAGATTATAGCATCGCCAATGCTTTTTGCGTGCTTTGTGACAGTGCTTGACAAAAAAAAATTAAATATTTTCTAGGCAAATATTTTCCATAGTAAATATTAGCTAGGCAAATATTTGCTCGGCAAGCTTGGAATGAACAAATTCAAGATGCACAATGGAATTAATTTACTTTGTTTTTTGGTTTTAAGAAAAAACAAAAGTATTTGATATTAATGTTTGTGTTTATGCTTGAATGTGTTTGAGAGCAATGAGAATGTAATTTGATCGCAATGTAATTTAAATGTGTGTGTGTTTGATAATTTGAATGTGTTTGTGCTTGAATTTTTCTTAATTTACACGGACCGACAAATATTTTCCATTGGAAAAAATAAAATAAATCTTCAAAACATATCACATATGGATATTAATCCAAAGATAATAAATTTTGTGATTTAATAGTGAAAACGAAATTGAAATTCGATACATCTATTGAAAGATATAACGTTTTTAATATTGCAAATTAATTTCTCATTATAGCAGATTTTTTTACTGAGAGAAATAAATTTGGGTATGCAAAAAAGGCAGGGGCGAAACTGAAAACAACGGTGGAAGGATGGGGAACTCGGTAAAACAGGATGTGTGTTTTTTTCAGGAAGGGGCTCAGCATTTTTCTGAGTTTAAATAGAGTTAGCCTTATTTATTATATCATTATCATTATATCATAATAATAACGCAATCACGTTACATCATGATGTGGCACTCTGTCACTTTTATATTCAGTATTGAATGTATTTCTCTATGTTAGGTTTACATTATATAGATAATATAATTGGATATCATGAGTTCAAATTCCATTAAAGATCCATTACATTTTTTCATTTTCTATTATATTTAAGTACTTATTAGATAATAAAATAAAAGGCTTAATCCCTTTTCCTTATTCACTTTTCTCATTTCACAATCAAGCCTAAAATAATTTAAAATTCCTTTTAAGATTAGCCTATGTACATTAGTATTCAACTTGTTTAATTTTTTTAGTGCCACCGTTAATGTTTTTACTTAAGCTGTCAACATCTTCAACATTCTCAACAATTATATTTATCAACATCATCAATATTTTTATTTTTATTGTTCACATTAAATTACAACTACTTCAACAAATAAGTTACAAACTTCAATTATCAATCAATTATCTATAATATATTATGATTAGTGAGTTGGATTTCAAAAGCACACAAGTCCCTTGAATTTTGGCAACTGAACAGCCTCTAAATCTATATTATCTATACTATTATAGTTATCAGTGAGCTGCATTTCATTTCATTGGCGTAGAAGCCACTAAATTTTTTTCCTAAAATCTGAAATCCAAACATAGCGGCTCTCCCTTACTTATTTTTCCCCTTTTTATCTTCCACTTTCAGCTGTCTTCTCGCCTCCTCACCACAAGCATAATCCCATAATCACCTGATAACGTCCCTCTCGGTTCCTACCTTATCCGCTTTGTCCTCCTTCCTTGCATTGTTCTATTGGTAGCGCTTCCCTTCTAGAGAGTGGTCGGAATAGGTTCGACGTACGTTTTATGGCGCGGTTGCTAGAAGCTAAGTCGATGTAAGCACCTTTTTACTCTTTCTTTCTACCGATCAGTGTTCGATTGGCTCCTTCTCTGTTTGCTTCGCTTTGGTTAGGGTTTTTGTTTTACTGTGTCGGCAACGTGCTTTTATTTGATTTTTGAATCCTTTGCGGAAGTTTGTCCTCCCTGGTATCGTGGACAAGACGTCTTAAATATGTCAACCAATTTCTTCATGATGGTTAGATATGATAATCGATGGATATGATAGTTTTGGATTTGCTGTAAAGGTGAAATAGTTAATGTAATTTGATGTCTTGTGTTATCTTATTCTTTGCAATCGTCCCTGGAGAACATTGATTATGTTAAGATGTTGTTATAGTGCTTTTAAATTCATATGTTTTGTATTCTTTGTCTTTCCCTTTACCTGCTTTTCCAAATTCCACTACCAGTTTAACATGTGTGTTACAGTCAAAATAGAACGGCAGGAATTTTGAAAAGGTAATAGTACTGAACTAAATTATGGTTTTTCTTCAGGAAATCTTAGGGGTGTGCAGCAAATGTTGGTAGGTTTTGAACAGTGAGGAAAGATAAACATATAATACAAGCAAGGAAACATTGGGTATTTGGTCGAAAGTTTCAGGTCAAAATTCTGATTCATGCCCTTTCTTCTACAATTTGTTAGCATATGATAAATGATTGTTTAATGGAAGTTAGAGATAAAAATAATTATCTATAGGTGGATAAATTTGGACCGATTAATAAGCAAGTGGCTTTCTTACATATGTATGAATACTAAACATAACTTATAGTCCCAACTGTTACGACAATTATTTAAATTCATAAATTTCATGATTTGTTTGAGATGTAAATCGACATTTGCTTCTGCCTTTTGATTGGAATTCTATATAGAATTTCATGATTAGGAAAGGAGTGAGTTCTAAATATCTAATATTATGTTTTCTTATCATCTAGCAAGGTCTGGAATATAGTGGAATACAGTAGAGTCGCTAGCTTCACTACCATTCCTTCTAATGTCTGAGCTGTGAGGTATTGGTATTAAAACTAGCCCCCTCATTTTGATTCTCACATATGTTTGTTTTTATGTTATTCCTAAATTGCTTCTTACTTTAATGGGGAAATGGTAGGAATTAAATAATGTTTGCCTATACAAATCCATTCCAAATAATGGTTTTTCAAAGTTTTAGAATGTCCTTCACTTATTTATGACTTTCCCACTGATGCATGCATGAAAGATTTTATTACGATTTTTATATTTTGTTGGTAATCCTTCAAAGTTCTGAAAACTTTAAAATGTCTATATTTGCTCGATTAGATTTAAATTTCTATACTAATTGAATTTAAGTTTAGAACTATTTATTGCCGCATAGCAAATTTGTGTTGTCTATAAGGTGTCTGTATATAATAAATAGTAGTTCAATTATACAAATTTCTATACTGATTGAAATCAAAGTATTTGTGATGTCTATAAGGTGTCAACACAGAATAAAATTTCTATAGTGATTGAATTTCTATATTTAAATTCCAATAACACCTTACAGTGTGACCATACAGAATAGTAGTCAGTACATAGTAAATAGTTATATTGCTATTTAATACATTTATATCTCTATATTTTTCTGTATGATTTTGTTAGTCGAGCTCCAAAACTTCAACCAAGTTATTGATTATAGATGAGTCACTTCAAAAGCTCCTTACTTATATATTTCCATTACGGTATGAATTTTCCTTATATTGCTATAATTTCTATTTATTAAAATTTCTTTTCGACTATTTAATAAATTTATGTTTTTACTACTTTCATGTATGATTTTTTAATTGGATTTCCAAAACTACAAGCAGGCTATTGATTATAAATTTACTAAATCAAAAAGGATTTAGTTTCTTTGATGTGTTTGCCTCTTTTACAGCAAGTACATGATTTTCGCTGCTTATCTCTTATTATTTTCATATACTTTTTGCTCTTTTGATTTTCAGTTCGCACTGAGTTCTACGTACAAAGTACCATTTGTTTATACCAAATTCATTGCATATTAATTATAAACTTCATCAGATTTACTGCATATTAATTGTAAACTTCATGAACTTTGACTGATTTTCTTTGATAGTTTTTGGTAAAGTTAGGAAGAAAATTTATGTATGTGATTCTTTGTTTGGTTGATTTATTTTGCAAAGATTTAAAAGAGCTTATCAATTCCAATTGGCATATGAATTTTTATACATGGATTTTGTTAAACAACTGAATTATTAGAAAGATGGAACTACATAATATATGCAATTTTTTTGCTTCTATGGTATTTAAAATATTAATAAGTTTCTTATATGATAGGAATGATTATACAGTTTGTGCATTTTTAGTTGTGGCTCAAAATGTTGCTGTTTTTGCTTACCATGTTGCAACATATCAGCGTGTTAGAAGCATATCTGGTCTATACTATATTATGATTACTGAGTTTGGTTTCAAGAGCACACAGACCTCCCAGTATTTTGTGAAATGAACGGTCACATTTTTTTAACTACTTTCTATTCCTATCAAGCTCCTTCGCTTATTCATTTAAGATAATTCTTTCTTTCTTTCTTCTTCCCACCGTTTCTTTCCTCTGGTCAAAACCAAAATATTCATTTCCCTTAATTTTAAGCCCAAAATCAATTTTCTTCTTTTTAATGTTCCTACAGACGCAAGATGGAGGAGTGGATCCAAAGATAGCCTACAGACGCATGATGAAGGAGTGGATCTAAAGATAGGATCATGATTTAGTCATCAATCCGACAACGATCTGCCTTCATCCATCATATTTCAGGTAATAATCCAAGCTTTGTTTATTTATACCATTCGATTTGTTATGCATTACTATGCCCAGTTTTTTTTGGATTTGCTGTGTTTTTTTGCAGTGATGAAAATAGTTTATGGCCGAAGGTAGGATCGCGATTTAATCGTCGATCCATCAATGATCTGCCTTCGGCTATCCTATTTGAGATAACAATCCAAGCTTTTGTTTGTTAGTACCATCTGGTTTGTTCATCTATTTGATATTTTGGTTCGTTCTACCCCAAAGTCTTTCTATTCTTTACAAAGAGGTGTTGGTGTTGTTTGTTTGGGTGGTTAGCCGTGGAAAACAGGAATTCCCTTCCCTTACCTTTTATGTTGCTCGTTTAATTCAGAATAATTTCATATATTATTCACCGTACTTAGAAACTCACTACTTTGATATTATATTTGTTAAGTAATCATAGCCACTTTTGTTAATTAATATATACAATTTATAACTATTA
The DNA here is from genome assembly GCA_030765085.1 of Allium cepa. Lineage (NCBI taxonomy): Eukaryota > Viridiplantae > Streptophyta > Magnoliopsida > Asparagales > Amaryllidaceae > Allium > Allium cepa. The sequence goes on along the minus strand of CM060935.1, from coordinate 52,271,608 downwards.
TCCTTTTGATGTTTGTTGGCTCTTTTTATTTGTGTATATATTTTATTAGGCTATCAAATATGTTTGGTTGAGTGTGGTTTGTGTATAAATTATGTGTTGCATTTGCCCATGTAGTGAAGGTACCGTGTGCTCAGGATTTAAAGAATCTTTTGTCAGCTTATTTACTTTGAATGGTTTTTGTTACAACCAAATAATATCAATGTTATTAAGTATGATACATGCATGGAATGAATAGACAAGGAAATACCTAATTGTTTATTATATAGTTGGCTTATGGCTCTTACTAAATTTTATATTTTTGATAAGGTTTTTCATGGTTGACGCTAGAAGCAGGTTTCAATAATTTGTTTTCAAACAATTTGCATTTTATGTTCATAAAAGCTTGATGATAATAAACTATAATATAGAATCAATAAGTTTCTTGATCATACCTCATGGTTATGTCAGAATTTTCATTATTCTGTTTGTACATGTATGTAGTAGAATCCTAGAAATATCTTTTTAACTATATAGCATGAGTTTTAACTAAGAATAATGTGAGCGTACAAGTTGATGAGTACAGAAAAGCTTATGCTACTTCAATTTGACACACATTGTTCTGAATGCTACATAGCAGAAGGAAAATTTTGTGATACATTTGTCTTATGTTGTTCGTATAAAGTACAAGCTTGGTTGAAACAAAAAAATCTATAAAACAAATTTATTTATCGGACGTTACAATTCAATAAAGCAAACTTAACCATTGCAAATGAAATTTATGAGGTATCCATTTTGCAATAAATATGAAAACCTTTAGCAACAAAACATATTTCCTTTGCTAATGTGTTTAGATCTGCTGATAATTGTATTAATTTGACATGCACAGGATGCTCCTTTTTTTCCTTTCTATGTAAATCTTAGATGCATGAACAAATTTCCTATAAACTAATGCATTTTATATAATTCATTGAACTATAATGCAGAAATGATCAAGGATAATATAATACCTTAAGAATGGAAATTAAATATGGCATTTATTTATCTTGATCATGTATTTCTATTATTTGAAGTCCTTAAGGTCTTGTTTAAATTATATCATAGCTTAATCATGGGGCTTGATCTTAGATTATCAGTGTTTTCATCAAACTTTGTAAAAGTGTTCTTCTTTCAGCCGAGCACATATTAATCAACAGATTTTGATTAATACACCAAAATCCCTAAATGATAATGTCCCCCTTGCTTATCCACTTTTCCTGTTGTTCGCGCTTCCTGTCGGCACTGCCTGCGGACTTGCGAGTCATCGGGATCGATTAATCTAAGGGTTATATGCACAGTTGCTAGCTCTTCTACCGATGTATGCATATGTTATTAATTCTTTTTAGCGATTGATGGTAGATTAGTTAGGTTCGTGTTCTTTTTATTTTTCTTTGATTAGGGTTGTCGAATTCTTATATCAGAAACCAGTTCTTGATGCTTGCATTAGTTCGATTGTTACACGATTCTATGTTTGGTGGGTGCTTTATGGAATAATATATATTATGTCTAAGTTAAGTTGCATTTATATCAGGATGAATTTATTTTCTTAGCTAGCATTTTTTAAATGATATATATTGTGTCTAGGTTAAACTACATTTATATTTGGATGGCTGCATTTTCTGTTTGTTAAGTCATGCGTTCATCATTTCTTAGACTATCAAAATCCTTTATATAATGTTTGGTGCATAATGACCCATTTCAATGGTAGTTTTTGTATGGAGAGGATGTAAAATACAATGAATAATATTTATTAAATAATATTATCGCATCCCTCTTATTTTTTAACTCTCATATTGTGCATGATTCTGCCTTAGTTCAGGACATATTATCTATGTCCTTTCCTTTTGTATTTGTTGCAAAATTTTGGGTTTTGTATGTTTGTTTTGGTTTTCTTTTTATGCTCTTCAATTTCGTTTGTATGACTCTGATTTCTTTATCTATTTTGTTGCATAAAACGAGTTTGGGTCACTTTTTATTGGCATGTCTAACATATAAAGTCTTTAATCTTGACAATGAATATGATGAAGACTCAACCTCCTTTAGAAAGGTTAAAAAAGAGCACCTACATATCATAAAAATCTATATGGAAAATGTTTGGATGTTAATTTGTGCTTAAATGATCAATCCTCTAAGTGTGGCATTGACTTGATCTATCATATTTTCAGTATTTCTCACCAGAGCTAATGCATTTTTTTATAGTAAAATAAAAATATACTATGCTTGAATATCTAGGATTTGACTATGTTACATTTATATATTATCTATTCATTTATTTATTTGCTTAATGTCATTTTTTAGCAACAAACGATAATTCAAAATCATATTATTATTTATTGTGTTTACTTTTAATGCTTTGTTATGGTGGAACAATAATAGTTATTAGCGAAAATTGTGGCACTGGGTAATTATTTATTAACAGCATGTTGTAATATTTAAGCATTTTCATATCATTAGCCCTTCAATATATGTGCGTCTAAAGTAATATATTTCAATTCTTCATTTCATAGTTAATTATAATTAGTCCATTATAGATGTTTGCATTATCAAAGGCTGAATGAAATCGAACTCTGGTAGCAGATAAGCAGTTCAATAGAATGTAACTAAAAATGAGTTCTCACTGTTTCATGTGATTTTAAGTTTTTATTAGTTGGTTGGACTCATTTTTATTTGTTAGTCCGCAATAAAATTCTACTTTTTGATTTGTGAATTCAAATAAAACTTGACAATGCATTTAGTTGTCAATTATCAATTCAAATAATTAACTTCTCAAACAAAATAATATGTAGTCTTTAACATTCACTATACATGAGCAGTTTGATTGAACAATAATTTTTTTTACTGTAAGTATATAGTCCTCTTCATATAATTCTATAACTTATGGTAAATTTGCACCTCTAATATTTTTAGTTTGTATTAGAAAGAATTCTAAATGTGTCTGCGGATTGTCAACTATATTTCAATATATTTGTAGCTAGCTTCAACAAAAATGCAGCTTGCAAACCTATAATTTTGTGCATATATCATTAAATATGAACAGATCAGAGAAAGATGCAGTGATGGTATTAGCAGATAAGAGTGAGGCATAAGTAAACATGATGCAACCATGGTAGCCATGCGACATGGAAAAGTAGTTCAAGCACAGAGGTTGGATGAGTGTCGTCTGTGGAGACATGTTGAACCGAGAAGCTCATGCAAGAGTATTTATACCATCTCTTCAAGGATAAGCAAGAGACATGTTGGAAGCGAATTCAATAAAATTGCCAAGAAACATATGCCTCCAGCCTACCAGTCACCGTTACTACAGCGATGAATATATGTCCAAATATAAATTGAGGAATAATAAAGAGGTTGGATCTAAGCAAGCAATGCAGGCATCCTTACGGAATTCAAATACATTCATTAGCAGCTCCCTGGTAAATATGATTTCTATTTACAATTTTTTTAAAATATTTTACAATATGAAAGGGTAGGAAACTCATCCTTGACTAACAGGAAGTAGAACGATTCCTTGACTAACGGGCAGTATAATTGGGTGATATGCTGCAAGAATATTTGTACTTCCGTTTGAAATATTTTATTTAAATAAAATTTCAACCAACTTTTCAAACTTACATTTTTTGTTAAAAAGCATACAAATAAAAAATGGCTCTTTGTTGCAGGTACAAAAGTTGCTTCGGTCCTGAAAAAGTCTAACCAACTACAATGCAAAAGTTATAAGTAGGATAAGGCAATTATTTCACGGTCTAAACATTTAATTTGACTTATAATATATTGTTTGTTTTTTATAAAGATAAAGTTTACAAACTTTATTATAATGCAACAACATGTGCATATAATTTTCCATTATGTAGTTTAGTAGCAACTGCATCTTCAAGCAGTGGGAATATATTGAGAGTATCATATATATATAAACTAGACATATCGAGAGTTCTTAATATATAGACTGAATCCACAATCTATAAACTAGATATATAAGTGCTTCAACTATAAACTTGGGGGAATAACTATGAAGATATATGTCTCACTTTATTCCTTTGCTATCATACTCCTTTCATAAAGCCAAACTACTATGGATTCGGTCTATATGTTTGCTATAACAAATATGATATGTATATTTAATGATATTTTAATTTAGCAAACCAGTTCTTTGTCCATACTTATCATGTATAATGAAAGTGTCATATACTGTTTGTTCTATCTATGTTTTAAAAATACGTAAAAACATAATGTTAAGATAGCCAAATATATGTCACGTATTTTGTGTTGGATTAAAATAGGATTTTATTCCTATTTAATGAACAATATACTATGTAGTGGAAATATTATTTTATGATACGCCTTTGGTCTTATAGGACTCATGCTTTTACTTCTTACATATTTCAACATAGTGCACCTGCTACTTTTTTTCTCTATTGACAATACACTTTACTTTTTAAAAAAATTCTCCTACATATATGTTTGAGAGCATTCTGTCTTATTACTACATTGAGTTAATAAGGTTGTGTACTAATACTAATACTTATATTTGATATTGTAATAATGTTTCTAATTCCTTCATGCAAATAGAATATTCTGATTATTTTACAACATAATTTATTTTTCTAACTGCAACTAAAATATTTTTCTACACCTGTGTGCGAAGCACGGGTTCATACTAGTTTCAACATAATTATCATGGTAACATACTCAAATATATTCTATATAAAAGAGAATACGTGACTATTCGAATTCTTGCTTCTTATTCACCCTCATTTAGAATCCACTTATCTTATTAATTTGAGAGAAAATTTTCAAGTACCCCTAGAAATTATTCACCATTTCAAACTCAAAAATAAATTTTCATTATATGGTAATAACCGTAACAATATGACCATCCATTTTCTATTTCATCTATTTAGAAACATCTTCCACCTTCATTTCCAATTTTATTTTCATTTCCTTATCTTCTTTTCCTAATTTCATCAACTCATATGTATCTTCCACTTTCATTCTCTCCTTCTCTACCTCTAAATACTATTATATCCTAAGTTTTTTTGTCTTTAAATTCAATTGGAAAGTTTGCTCCTTTTATTCGTTGAGATTTCTTCTTGCTTGGTTGTATAGTAAAATTTCCTTTTCCGTCATTCATGGCATGCCGATGGGTATGTAATATTATATTTTGTTCTATATTAGTTTAGTCTGTAAGAATCAGGGTTGGCTTCTTTGGAAAATTAATATGCAAAATAAAACATTGCTTATTCTCCAACAAATGGTTAAGTTGAAAGATATCCTTTTTCTAAAAGTTATTATAGTTATTTTTTTTAGTTGCAGCTAATATATTCCCTAAAATGTTAAAGTAAAGATATTATAAGTGGTTTTGATTCAACATCTATGGTAATTTCAATACACATACTTCTGATTTATTATATAACTTATTACATTTTTGCATCAATTTTTCATCAATTCTAATTGGTTTAGTTTTTGTATCTATTGAACCGTGTTGTATATATATTGTTAATTTTTGTCTAAATCTTTTTCTCCTTTGTCTTTCATTACCTCATCTTCTCGGTCTAAAATAAAATTTCAATCCTTAAATAACGTATCACCTATCGTTTTTACCTTTAAATCCAAGTGGAAAGTTGCTCCTTTAGTTATTTGTGTTTTCTTCTAGCTTTGGTTGTAGTCATAGAATTCTCTTTCATTTTTCATGGCATACACAATGGTTTTGGGTATATAATATTTCATTTTGCTCTATATTATTTTGGCATATAGGGATTACTTTGACTTCTTAAGACAATTACTATATAAAATAAAACATCACTAAGTCTCCAATAAATGATCGATTTTGTAGAATCGTGATTAGAAAAATCAAATTGAAAGGTTTATACTTTCAAAATGTTAACATGGTTACTTTCCTTCAGTTGTAGGTATTTTGTTCGTTGAAAAGTCAAAATAAAGAAATTGGAAGAGATTTTGATTCAGCTTCCACAGTAACACCTACGCATGCTTTTAATTTATTTTAGAATTTATTACATTTTTGTATCAATTCTTATTTGTTACATTTTTGTATCTATTCAATTTTTTGTTGTATCTACGCTGTTCATATGTTACTTAATTCATTTTTTTTCTTCAGCTCTTAAGTATACATAATAGTTTCATGTTTTAGCATAATGTAATTCAAACTTTATATTCTTTATTTTAATCACTTTAAATATCTTTTTTTTATTGATGACCGCTATTCTATCATGGAAAGGATAATCAACGAGATGAAATGCCTACCTTGAAGTGTAGTAGGTATGATTTTACTTCTATAATAATAATTAAATATCTCCTGATTTTTTTACCTGTAATTCAAAATGGCAAGCTTGCATCTTTGATTGTTTTTGTTTTGGTCTAATTGTGGTTGTATTAATAGAATTCTCTCTTCCGTTGTTCATAGCATGTTCCATGATATTTAGCATAAAATATTTTGTTTTGCACTATACTAGTTTAGCTTATAGGTTTTGTTTGACGCCATAAGAAAATTACCATATCAACATCACTCCCTCTCCAATAAATGATCATATTATAGAATTATGATTAGAAAAATCAAGTTGAAAGATATCATTCTTTCAAAAAGTTAATGTGGTTGCTTTTCTTTTATTGCAGGTAATTTATTCATTGAAAAATCAAAATAAAGGGATTGGAAGAAACTTTGATTTAACTTACATGGTAACTCCAATAACATGCCTTTGATTTTTATAGAATTTATTACATTTTTATATCAATTCTTCACCAATTCTTATTTTGTCATATTTTTGTATCTATCTAATCGCTTTATAGAATATGCGCTATTCGTATGTGTCTCAATTTGTTTTTCTTCGGTTCTTGAGTATATTTGATGGTTTTCATGTTTTCATGTTTCACCATAATGTGATTTGAAATTTCTATTCTTTTATTTTGATTTCTTTGGATATCCTTTTGCATTAATGACTGTTATTCTATCATACAAAGGATAAACTATGAGATGACATGCCTATGTTGAAGTGTGGCAGGTATGATTTAATTTCTATAAGAATATGTTATAATGGTAGATAGCTTATACTTAGGTCTATTTGTTCTCTACTAATATGATTGATACTGTTTTATAAAAGAATCTATTCTATTATATATATAGAAATTTGAACGTTGATCATATACTTTTTTCTCTCTCATAATTTTGAAAACAAAATCCTAGTTTTTGTTATTTGAACTCTTTCTTTCACATATATCCCGCTTAAAGATTATTATTTTCATTCATCACACTCTTTACCTTGATTTTACCTTTATAATCTAATAACATATTTTTTTCTCTTCTACATGCTTTCGATACAACATTTTTTTGGAACTTATTAGTTTACCATTTATATTAACTTATTCTCCATCACATTTCATATTTTTCATAAATTTCTCCTTTTCCAATTTTTATCTTCATATTTATATAACATAATTCAAAAAAATTCATTCTCGATCTATGTTGAACTAAAGTTTCATTCTAAATTTTTTTCAGTTGATCTTAATAGTTTCTAAACTCAATAGAATTTAATATAAATGTTTAATAGTCCTTCACTTTTGCACTTTTCTTAAATTTTATATGATTTCTTCGTTTACCAATGGCTATGTTTCTACCTAATGTTTTTAAGTATTGACTTTTTATAGAAAAATTATTTAAAAGTAAAAAAACATTGGTTTATTAGATCTATCACAATTTACAGGTTTGATGTAACAATCCAATATTTTCAACTATTCGCATCCACACATGTCGAACTTGAATTGCTCAAAATACCGCGTTGTAAATAAAATTTGTCAAATCTCAGAATATACAGTAAGTAAACAGTCATAAATCACAGACACAAAGTAAATAATAATGCAGCGAAAGTAAAAGGGATAGTAGTCCATGAAGCTACTGTATAAAAATAAGATACATTAGAGTTAAACAAAATACAACAGAAGAGTAACAAGATACATCAGGTATAAATCAGAATAAATCACTGAAATCACTGAATACAGAAAGCAAAATATATGGCTGGATCTTCAAGAAAATCTCCAACTCCAATGGTGAGTCTTGAATGTTGAATCAGTCAATCTGACTCGAGCGTAAAGCAAATCACAAAACAATCGAATCAGGACATAAATACTTATGAACTGTAAATCAACTCAAGTGAACAGTAAGAAAATGCATCAATAACTTAAAGGATACTTGGGATCGTCCATCCTCTAAGGATCCGTCAAACTATTTACTATGTAGTAATATTGCGTTATTATAATAATGTCCACATTAAAATAAACATACTTTTAAATAGCGTTCCGGGTTACCCATATAGCCCTTCACACATAATAGTCCCAGTAGTCCATCCAGTATCATCATATCTCCAGATCGGGAGACTACCCTAAATACTCCACGGGCAACGGGAGAAAACCAAACTTGTAGTAAGGCTCGATATGGTAGGTGACACGGCACACAAGGCAATGCCAGGGTAGACATACCAATTACGCACATGGGCTGGTGTTAACGCAGTAGCCACTACGCCCACCTCGGAACACACTCCCAATCAAAATCTGAGGACGGCCATCTAATCAACCACAAGTAAGAGTATAATATCGAAGGAATGTGTCCGACCAGAGGAGCTACCCCTTTTGGCCCGAAATCGCTCATGTTTTAGCCATCTTATGACAACTCACGGGAGTTGGGTCCATATAATATACCTCAAGAACGACGCCACCATCCTGCTTCATTCTGGAAACTCCACCGCGTACACGGTTGTTAGTGGTTTTCGGAGTTAGCAAAGAGTGTGACAACTTCCTATCTCGGTCTCTTTAACAACCAAACGTTATTATAACGTCGTGGTCATTTCAAAATAGTTTATACTTCAAAAAGATCAAATCATTTCATTTCAAACTATATTCCTTTCAAAATAGTTTATACTTCGAAACCAAAACCATTTTTATTTCAAAACTTATATTTAATCAAAATGGTTTATACTTCGAAACCAAAACCATTTTTATTTCAAAACTATTTATTCAATCAAAATAGTTTATACTTCGAAACCAAAATCATTTTATTTTAAAACTATTTATTCAATCGAAATAGATTATACTTGAAACCAAAAACGTTTCAAACATATATTCATTTCAAAATCATAATACTTTCAAAGTATAACTCTTTCGAAACCAAAAATACTTGAAACAATTACACTTTGAAAATCATAACATTTCAAAATCATACATTTGAAATCTTGAAATATTCCTTTAATTCTTTACATTTTACAAATTTATTCAATTAAACCAAAATTTTCAATTTCCAATTTAATTCAAATCAAACCATCAGTTTCAATTCAATTCAGTTTCCTTACAAAACATTTCAAATCTTATCAATTTAAATATAGAATTGATCCACAAAATAAACTATTGAAGTTTTAATATAATTCAAAGTTTTAATATCCCACATTTCAAAACTAAATTTTATAATTTCATATATCTCAAATTTAACTTCATTATTACATAGTTTTAAAATATTCATTTCATAAATCCAATATCATTTAAATAAACTTAAATTCAAAGTAAACCAAATATTTTTTCATACAAATATAAACTTCAAATATTCATTTATAAATATCAAATATCATTCCAAATTCATATTTTTTCTCAAAATAAAGATCAAATCATTTCCAAACCATTTAAATCATTAAAATATCATATCCTTTCAAAACTTCGTTATCAAATCATTATTTGAATTCAATTTCAAATATTCAAATTTAAATATCATTTTAAAAATCAATTATGTCATTTATTTATTATTTCAAATATCATTACAAAATACATTTCAAAATTCCATTCAAAAATTCATTTATCTCATTTCATTCAAATTAACACATAACTAGTCAACCTTATTTAAATTCAAATTCAATTTAAATTCCTTAAAAATTCATATTTAAATATTAAATATATATATATATTCGAACTTCTTAAATTTCACAAATAATCAATTCCAAAAGTTAAATCATTTAACACTTTAAAATATGACTCAAATAGTGTTAAAATTTATAATATTTCAAACATTGTCAAAATATAGCAACGATAGCATTTATAAAGTGCTATCGTAGCTTAAAATTTACAAAATAGTTTAGTTTAGGAACAATGGCATTTATAAAATGCCGTAATAGATATTTAGTTACGTCAAACATAGTTAAATTCAAAACAACAGCATTTTTAAAGTGTTGTCATAAAACTACAGCATTTTAGAAATGCTATTAATAAAATTCCAGATTTTATTATAACTTCAGAAACATTAAACTTCAAAAAATTTCTATTTAAAATTTTTAAATCATATTTCTAGACTTCAAAATTTCACATTTAAATCAACTTAACGTATGATTTATCACAACAAAATTTTATAATTAAACATCCAATTAAAACTCACTTTCATTCGTTATGTCAAAATTTCACTTTTTCTTAACTTATAAATTTCAACAAAACTTAACATTTTTCTTCAAATATAATTTAAAAACTTTAAATTTGATTTCCATTATTTACTTACATTTTTAAAATAAAATTTAAAGTCAAAAATCACATTTACTTCAAATTTACGTACTTAAATTCACAATTTCAAGATTTAATATTTAATTTTCTTAAAACCATAAAAAATATTAAATCAATATTAATACTTTTAAAAAATACATATTTTAATAAAAATCATTTAAAAATATACCACGGGGTCTGTATATAATTTTCTAACCTAGGTGAAGTGATACGGATATATATCATTTCAATCCGCAATTTAAAAAGAAAACCTGGGTTCTTCATTTCAAACCCGCAATCCCAAGTAAAATAAATACAATAAAAATCACTCAGGCCATCATTTCAGCCCATAATGATTTTTCCCTATTCTAATGTCCAATCGGCTATGTATCATTTCAACCCATAGTGATTCTATTCTAACAGGGAACTTATAGTGTGAATATATGCATAAATTATATAAACAATGTCAATGTCACAATATAATGTCATATATCAAATGTCAGGTGATAATTAACAGTTTTAACATGGTAATAACATGGCATGGCATATCATATGATCATCATTAACTTGCATAAACATTTTATATTACTATACACTTGCCATCAATTTACTATTTCATAAGTATATGTCAGAGTGAGAAAGACTCACCTTTTACGAAGCTAGGGACCAAAACAACACACAAGCACGATTCCAAGGGCACGACAAGCAAGATTTAGCACGACACAGCGTGACATTGGATTCAAATGAGAGAGATAGCCAAGATATGATCTTGTATGCAACAACCAAAGCAAGACATTGAAAACATGAATATTCAATACAAAACAATGTTGAACAAATTGATATATAAAAGCGATAAAGACAAGATAGCTTAACATTGCCTTAACCATCCAAATGCTTGGCCATAATGGAACATATGCTAGGCTAAAGTGATGTTTTGGTGGTAAATGGATCAGGTTTGGATTCACATATGCCTGGCAACATGAAGTGAAGGGGTCGGAGAGTTGCAAAGTGAAGAATGCAAAGAACAAGGCAAAAAGGAAGGGTTAGTTCAATTTTTTGACTCGGCTATGGGTAAGTGGGGCTCGGCCAAAGCATGGTACAGGTTTGGACATGTCAGGTGACAGCTAGAGTGATGGCCAAAGGAGGTGAACTTGTTGGTGGTGGTGGCTAAGGGGGTGGCCAAAGTGAAATAGGATGGGTAGGTGATGTTATGTGGTCTAGGCATTGTTTTCAAGGGTTGGAGCTTGCAAATTTGTGGAGCGATCATCATAAGGAGGCACGGCCTAAACTTGGTCAGAGGAGAAGGAGGTGGAGTTGCTGTAGATGGTGGTGGTGTGTTTGGTGGTGAAGGTGGAGAGTGGAGCCAAGCAAAGCCTTGAAAAGAGGAAGGAAAAGTCAATGAAAGACGAAGAGAAAATGAGGTAAAAATGGAAGAAGCCATTAGTAATTTTGGTTTCAGAAATGAATGGCCGAACTTGTAATGGAATGAGAAATTTTTCTCACGTGAATTCAACATAAAACTCACGGCAAAGCATAAGGAAGTGGACGGCTACTCAATGAAAAGTCAAAAGAAGGTGTAAAGCCAAAGGTAAGTGAAAAGTCACATGCAAATGAAAGGGTTTTGTCTCTTAAAATTTCTTTTTCTTTTATTCAAATTAAACAATAAAAATTTCAGTAAATAAAAATAAAAAGATGAACAAAATAATGTGAAAAATAAAATAAATAAATATTTTGTAGAAAAATATAAAATAATTAAGAAAATAGCACAATAATAGAAACTAGGGTGAAAAATTGTAGATAAAATACAATAAGCTTTAGAAAATTAAAATCACACTTTTAAAATGTTCTAAAAATAAAATAAATACATAACATGACATATTACACATATTAGAATGTGTTTTGAGAAATAATAATATTATTTATATAAATTAAAATAGACAATTTTGTTAAACAAATCAATTTACATACAATATTGTAAAAAGCATAACTTTCACAATATAAATCGGATTTAAACGAAACGAAAAGCAGTATTCTTGAAATTTTATTTATTTTCGTAATAAAATATAAAATTCAAATTTTCAAATATTTAAATTTAAAATTTAAAATTCAAAGTTTGACCAGATTGACCAAAAATCCACATTTTTGTAAAATATTCAATTTATTCATGTTTGAAATTATAATTTACATAAAAATCAAAATTTATGTTTAAAATAACAAAATTGTTCATTTTAATAAATAAAAATAAAGTTTTTAAATCAGTAATTTAATTTAGAATAATTTAAATATACAATTAAAATAATCACGAAATACAGGGTTGTTACACTCTCTCCCACTCAAAATTTTTCATCCCCGAAAAGGAATGAGGTACGGGAAAGCAACGAAAAAGATAGAATGAAATAGGATTAAGACAAGATGACAATAATATTGAAATTATGCTTGATAACTATTGTTATAGGTAAGCTTAACAATGTGGAGATGATCTTCCCAAGATCCTCCAAAAACAAGAACATAAGCATGAAAAATATCTTCTAGAATCTGCTTCACCCTTCCCATTTGACCGACTGTCTGTGGATGGCAAGTAGTGCTCAGATTCAAAATGAGTTCCAAATATTATAGAAAGATTTTTAAACAGACTGGTATAAGCAATGGCCTCCCTATTCTGTAGCAAGATAAGGAAAATAAGGACAACCAAAAGATAGTTTGAAAAACAAAATAAGATAATAAATTTGAAAGCATGAAAATTTCAACTTAAATTGAAAACTAAATTTTAAGTTAAATAAATCTTAACTACCTCTAATTTCATTATCTTATCATCCAATTATCTTAAATTAACGATCTCAAAAATCATGGATTTGAAAGAAAAATCATTTAATATACTCATAGTGTACTCAATAAAATTTAATTCTTCTTTATTCCTAATTAAAATTAAATTTATTCCTCTCAATATATTTTGTCACTTATGTTAAATATATTTACACTTATTATAACTGCTTTAATTTATTCTTGGTTTCTTTAACATCATTTTATATTGTAAATTATTCCATTACCCCTTTTTCTATTTACCTCTGTTAATCTTTTTATCACTAAAATTTAAGTGTATAATATTTATTATAACCACTCAAATTTTATTTATAAAAATCCCTTTTTATATTGTATATTATCAAATCACATACTCAACTTCTGTATAATTTACGTAAGTTATATTAGAATGAAATTGTGTATTATACAAATAAAACTTTCAATTCAATCATTTCAAGCTTAAATATTCATCTAAATCTTGAAATTGTCTTTCAAGAAAAATTTAGGAATTAAATTTCCGATAAATTCCAAACTATTTAGAGACAAATAAATGCATGAATACCATACATATATATATCCATTTAAATTTTAAATCATATATCAGTATATGTTATAAATCCAGTCTTTTTTTAGAAATTCAAATCAATTAAATTCCCCAAAACAAAACTGTAGCAAGACTACAGAGCTGTCTCTTCACTTCGAAACGCGAAAATGAATGTCGATGATGGTGCAATCATCACCTAAGTTATTTTCCTACGACAAAGAGAATAGCACTAATTTTAAACTTAAAATTCTTTGAAAACAAATTTCTATTCGAAAATACTTTAAATAGTATATCCTTTTAAAACTTTAAATACAAGGTTTGAAACCATCGGAAATTAAATTCTCATATTGCTTTAAATTCATTTTAAATTTCCAAATAAATTTATAACCATGTTTATAATTCAATTATTTATGTATGAAACAAGAGATAATGGTATATAAAATCAAATATTATTTCTTAACAACCAATTCAATAAAATCTAGAAAAAGATTTATAATATAGTTACAAAATTTATTTCATTGCTAAATTTAAAAAACATATTGTGTCAGTTTGCTCTGTTCAAGTGTTTTGAAAATCTTATCGATGGCGTTGATCAGACGAATCGATCCGAAACCAAACCAACATCCAACTCAAACAACACAATATATAAAAAAATTAAATATTTTTTTACAAATACACTTCAACAATGATTTGAAGATATTTTTTTTTAACAGAAGGAAGATTTTTATTAAAAAACACCAAAAGCTGTCAACAAGCCTGACAGGTAACCAATAGAAGAGGAGACAACAAAACTCGGTGAAGAAAGTCGTAATAAACAAAAAACAGAAGAAACAAAAAACGGAATTAGCTGCCTAAGACGCCCTCCAGAGAAAGACGCAGTACAAACAGGACGGAGCGCAGAAGAGACAGACGATAATGAGATCGGCGATAATGAAATCCGCAATATCCTCTGCCCAAAATCCTACAAAAGAGAAGGAAAAACATTCCCCGTACCAAACCTATATATCCAGAGCCTGAAAAACAAAAGTCACTAAATCAGATGAAAAAAGGGGGGAGTAAAGGAGTCGGAGTGCCAGAACCACCTGGCTCGAGATTGGTCATCATCCAATTCCCGCTCTAGTGGAAGCCTGAGAACAGGAAATATACAGCAGGACCACCAAGGGGCCAGAACGGGAACTAACCGATCCCTTGAAAGGTCTACCACTAAAAGCTAAGAAAACATCATTTCTAACCCGGCGAATAACGGAAGTGGGATCCATGGGAGTTTCCTCAAAAATTGCCTTATTCCGCACGCACCAGAGATGCCAGCAGATCAGACAAGGAATCAGGCGAAAGACAACAGAGCGCAGCGATTTACCAGAGATTCCGTTCCACCAAGTTCTCTGTAAATCCCCCGGCGAGTTGTTTCTACCTTGGATACCAATCATATTTCCGAAGTAATTCCAGTAGGATCTGGCTGTGAAACCAGAGAAAAGTAAATGATCCAAAGATTCCAAATTCCTGGTACCGCAGCATCTACAATGGGAGACATAAGAAATGCCAATCCGCTGAAGGTTCTCATCAACTGGCAATCCCTTATGAATGGTTCGCCACATGAACAGAGACACTTTAGGAGGGATTCTGGCGTCCCAGATGAAAGAGAATAGAGGGAGAACCGGGGCTGGATTACGAGCCGAACTCCAAGCTTTCAAGATGGAAAACGAACCACCATCCCAACCGGTTTGGCCGCCATGAGAGTCAGAGAAAGGTTTGACCGATTGATAAGTTGGAAACAAAGATGATATGAATAAATAATAGAATCGGAAGATGGATAAGCTTATATAAATCACGGGCAAGCTTAACCGGGTCAACCGTGACTTAAAGAATAAGATCGATGTGGATTTCTAGAGTAGATCAGCATTCGGTCTCAAAAGATAGAGTTTGGGATAATAAGAGATACTAGCATCTAAACCGAGGATATAAAATCTCTGGTGAATCGATAATGTTGTAAAGGAGTTTCTCCCTTTACAAATAAATTTGAGATTGGCGAGACCGCCGACTCAGTATAAAGTTCCTTCGAAGTGGGGTTATGCAATACTCCAAAATCAAAAGAAAATGAATAGTGAGGGACACGAAATGAATTTTGGAACCGCAGAGAACGTTCCAAAATTCAAAGGAATCGAGTCAAAAAGAAAGAGATTCAAACTCGAATGAAAGTGATTCTGTAAATACATTTACCATATATACTGAGTTTTGCCTAGAGCTACCAAAGCTCTGATACCAAATGTAACAACCCGATATTTTCAACCATTCGCATCCACACATGTCGGACTTGAATTGCTCAAAATACCGCGCTGTAAATACAATTTGGAAAATCTCAGAATATATAGTAAATAAATAGTCACAGATCACGGACACAGAGTAAATAATAATGCAGCTGAAGTAAAAGAGATAGTAGTTCATGAAGCTACTATATAAAAATAAGATACATCATAGTTAAACAAAATACAACAGAAGAGTAACAAGATACATCAGGTACAAATCAGAATTAATCACTGAAATCACTAAATACTGAAAGCATAACATATGGCGGAATCTTCAAGAAAAGCTCCAACTCCGAAGGTGAGTCTTGAATGCTGAATCACTCAATCTGACTCGAGCGTAAAGCAAAACACAAAACACTAGAGTCATGACATAAATACTTATGAACTGTAAATAAACTCAAGTGAAAAGTAACAAAATGCATCAGTAACTTAAAGAATGCTTGGGATCGCCATCCTCTAAGGATCCGTCAAACTATTTACTATGTAGTAATATTGCGCTATTATAATAATGTCTACAGTAAAATAAACATACTTTTAAATAGCATTACGGGTTATCCTTATAGCCCTTCACACATAATAGTCCCAGTAGTCCATATAGCATCAGCATATCTCCAGATCGAGAGATTATCCTAAATACTAGTAAGGCTCGATATGGTAGGTGACACGGCACACAAGGCAATGCCATGGTAGATATACCAATTACGCACACAGGCTGGTGGTAACGCAGCAGCCGCTACCCCCACCTCGGAACACACTTCCAATCAAAATCGGAGGATAGCCATCTAATCAACCACAAGTAAGAGTATAGTATCGAAGGAATGTGTCCGACCAGAAGAGCTACCCCTTTTGGCCCGAGATCGCTCCTGTTTTAGCTACTTTATGCCAACTCATGGAAGTTGGGTCCACGTAATATACCTCAAGAACGACGCCACCATCCTGCTTCATTTTGGAAATTCCACCGCGTACACGGTTGTTAAAGTGGTTTTCGGAGTTGGCAGAGAGTATGACAACTTCTGATCCCGGTCTCTTTAACAACCAAACGTTATTATAACGTCGTGGTCATTTCAAAATAGTTTATACTTCAAAAAGAATCAAATCATTTCATTTCAAACTATATTCCTTTCAAAATAGTTTATACTTCGAAACCAAAACCATTTTTATTTCAAAACAATTTATTGAATCAAAATGGTTTATGCTTCGAAACCAAAACTATTTTTATTTCAAAACTATTTATTCAATCAAAATAGTTTATACTTCGAAACCAAAATCACCTTTTACGAAGCTAGGGACCAAAACAACACACAAGCACGATTCAGCACGACATAGCATGACACTGGATTCAAATGAGTGAGATAGCCAAGATATGATCTTGTATGCAACAACCAAAAGAAGACAATGAAAACATGAATATTTAATACAAAACAATGTTGAACAAATTGAAATATAAAAGCGATAAAGACAAGATAGCTTAACCTTGCCTTAACCATCCAAATGCTTGGCCATAATGGAACATATGCTAGGTTAAAGTGATGTTTTGGTGGTAAATGGCTTAGATTTGGATTCAGATATGCATGGCAACATGAAGTGAAGGGGTAGGAGAGTTGCAAAGTGAAGAATGCAAGGAACAGGGCAAAAAGGAAGGGTTTATTCAACTTTTTGGCTCGGCTATGGGTAAGTGGGGCTCGGCCAAAGCATGGTACAGGTTTGGACATGTCAGGTGATGGCTAGAGTGATGGCCAAAGGAGGTGAACTTGCTGGTGGTGGTGGCTAAGGGGGTGGCCAAAGTGAAATAGGATGGGTAGGTGATGTTATGTGGTCTAGGCATTGTTTTCAAGGGTTGGAGCTTGCAAATTTGTGGAGCTATCATCATAAGGAGGCACGGCCTGAACTTGGTCAAAGGAGGAGGAGGTGGAGTTGCTCTAGATGGTGGTGGTGTGGTTGGTAGTGAAGGTGGAGAGTAGAGCCAAGCAAAGCCTTGAAAAGAGGAAGGAAAAATCAATGAAAGAAGAAGAGAAAATGAGGTAAAAATGGAAGAAGCCATTAGTAATTTTGGTTTCAGAAATGAATGGCCGAATTTGTGATGGAATGAGAAATTTTCTCACGTGAAATCAACATAGAACTCACGGCAAAGCATAAGGAAATGGACGGCTACTTAATGAAAAGTCAAAAGAAGGTGTAAAGCCAAAGGTAAGTGAAAAGTCACATGCAAACGAAAGGGTTTTGTCTCTTAGAATTTCCTTTTCTTTTATTCAAATTAAACAATAAAAATTTCATTAAATAAAAAAAAGATGAAAAAAATAAAGTTAAAAAGAAAATAAATAAATATTTTGTAGAAAAATATAAAATAATTAAGAAAATAGCACAATAATAGAAACTATGGTGAAAAATTGTAGATAAAATACAATAAGCTTTAGATTAAAATCACACATTTAAAATGTTTTAAAAATAAAATAAATACATGACATGACATATTACACATATTAGAACATGTTTTGACAAATAAAAATATTATTTTTATATATTAAAATAGACAATTTTGTTAAACAAATCAATTTACATACAATATTGTAAAAAGCATAAGTTTCACAATATAAATCGGATTTCAACGAAACGAAAAGCAATGTTCTTGAAATTTTATTTATTTCATAATAAAAGATAAAATTAAATTTTTTAGATATTTAAATTTTAAATTTAAAAGTCAAAGTTTGACCAGATTGACCAAAAATCCACATTTTTGTAAAATATTCAATTTATTCATGTTTGAAATTCTAATTTACATAAAAATCAAAATTTATATTTAAAATAACAAAATTATTCATTTTAATAAATAAAAATAAAGTTTTTAAATCAGGAATTTAATTTAGAATAATTTAAGTATATAATTAAAATAATCACAAAACACAGGGTTGTTACATTTGATCTTCATTACTAATCTATTTATTTAATTTAAGGTTGAATTTTTCTTCTTCTAAATTTCAGAACTTAGATCTTTTCTTCGATATTTATATTATAAAAATTATTTTCAAATTAATTTTGTTTCGATTAATATGATTATGAATTTAGTTTCCTTCATTCATTTTATAAAAGGTCATTGGATTATAAATACATGAAAACATAAAATCTTCAATTATTCTTCTAAATTTATTAAAAGTATGGTTAATTATTTTTTATTCTCAATTTTTACGTTAAATTCGACTTTCAACTAAAATTTGTTCGATTAGTTTGACTACAGATTTAGTTTCCTTCATTATTTTGTAGGACATTGTTAGTTTATCAATATTTAGATACCAAAAAACTACAATTGTTCGAAATAATTCATTATTGGAAAAGTTGATTCATTTTTCTTTTCTCAAACACATGTATATAAAAAATTAAGTTTGGTGAGAAAGATTTATTCAAACCATAAATTTTCATATTGTATTTTGGAAAAAAAAAATATAAAAATTTATATGCAACACTTTTGTACTACCCACAGTATTCAGGTTTAAATTTTTCTTAAGAGTTTAGTTTTAAATATGTGTTTTGTAAATTTATTTCAAATTTATTGTTTCTTGAAGTCTTAGTCTACTTAAACTTATACTTGTAAAAATAAGATATTATCCATATTAACCAATATTTAGTTTATAATATCTTTCTGTGTTACCATCAAATTCTTTGGTATCTTATGAAACAATTTGGTAATATATGCAATTTTCAAAAAAATTGCCTACTGTTATGTTATTTTCAACCTTTTCGGTTTTGAGATGTTAAGATATAATCATACATTGAAAATATGGTTTTTATAAAATGTTTATGAGCATAAGAAATTTCAATACGAAGGATCGTATCACTCAAAACTGATAAAAGGAACTATTTGCTATCAATCAATTTAATTTGAATTGAATTTTACTGGAGCATTAATTACAATAATTTGTCTTTAATTTAAATTCAGCTTAGCAAGAGAATCAATCTAATCTGTTGGAAAATTAATTTTAATTTATTAATCCATTTTCGTTGGTAAAAGTTCAAATGCATTGTAAGTTCCAGATATATGAAGGGACATATAAACTCATTATTTATGTACTTAAACAAATTAGTCCATACTCTAGGATTTTGTATGGTAGGAACCCACAACCTATTATTACAAGAAATTTTTTCTTTTCTTTAACAAACTTAGCATGAGAACAAAATAAATGAGTGGAAGATATGTCTGTAAATAAGCAAAAAATTTGCTAAAATTTTGTTTGGATAATAATGATTATGCTTTGATTCAATGTTGTATTTTACACGTTCTGCTCTACTTGAAAGGTAATATCATATATTCAATATATATATTAAAAAACTTGATTATCATTTTCATCTTAGATGCATAACAATCATACCATGTTATGAATATTATAACATGTCATACTGGAATATGTACAAAAAAAATGAAAAGCATACTTATCAATATTTGACTAATGCGTCAAAGAATATTTATGGTCAATGTCTGATTGGAACAAAAAAGAAAACTCATGTTGAATGTTAGGAGTCGCCATATTATAAAAAGAGATAAAAGAATAATTTTTGATTTCATGATTAAAAAGAGCGTAAAAGAAGCACATTTTGGGATGAGTATCAAAATTAAATTAAATTATGTTTGAATGCAATGTTAGGTGTAGGGTAAAGTTTGTTGGTTGAAGGAGCGGTATGACAGATATTCTTATTTAGCTCATTTTAGCAAAAACTTGAAAAAAAATAAAGATGATCTTTGGTGGACATAGTTGGTATGTAAGTTTTGTTTTTGCTATTTGTTGGAAAATGACATGATTTATTCTTAGATGAATCATGGTTCCTCCAAAATTTAGTTTTTAATAAAGAAAATTAGCATGACAACTTTTTGCATTCTCTATAAATATTATTTTACTAAGTATCACTTCTAAATTTATTTAAATATTTCTTGCTTTCTATGCATTGGTACGCATTTTATAAATTACTTTGTTATGTTCTATAATCTAGTCTAAAATAGTAAATTTATTCCAACAATGGTTTAATCCATTCTAATAATAACCAATTTTTAGCATTTTAATTCATTGACTACACTAATCTTACTGTCATCTTCAATAAAATGTAATATACTATATCATTTTGAATTATTCTAATTGATCTACTATTTCAAATATAATGTCTAGATGAATATTTGATTTAGACAAAAAAAAATTTCATTGTTCAAAAAATTAAAATTACGCAATGTTTATACTTTACGTATGTTTGCCATATCATTTTATCAACATGCATTTGATAACATGCTGTTTCAAAACTACTATAATTTTTTCAAGCAATTATTTGTTGATGGAGTTATAATTTTTGAACCGTTATTCCTTTAAAATAGTCTTGGACTATTTCACTTTTAGAACAATTTCTCTATGCAAGATTTGGAATACTACTATCACACAGAACTGCGTACATATTCATATTTATATGTTAAAAGTATGACAAACCCTTCTGAATCTATGTCTCTTGCATTTAAAAACTAATAGGCATGCTTAATATGATTGTTATCAAGTAAATAATACCGGTATTTTTTACATAATAATATTATGCTATGAAAAAGTTAATTATAAATTGTGTGGTTCATGATAACATAAGCATATGTTTGAGCATGTTATATTTTATATCATTTTTTAAAAACTGCGTGTACGTAACACGGATCGAACTTGTTTTATTTAACATCAATATAAAAATCGATTAATTTGAATTTTTATTAAATGAAACTAACGTTATAAATATTTATCCATACAATAAAGAATATAATCTAATATATTAATGAAGTTGCATTTTTTACAATATCATCTTGTAGCTACACGTTATTAAAATAATGGATACAAAATATAAAGTAAAATTTAAACTTTACGCTCTACATTAAGAATCGAGAACAAAATCCACTAGCCACTTTTTTAGTGTCATCTTGGGCTAAATAAATAAATCTGCACTACTTAATTCTAGTTTATCTATTTATTAATGTTAAAGTGGAAAATAAGCACAATGATAAACTGTGGAAAATAATCAAACCTAAGGATAACAAGTTTCATTTTTTAGCTGAATAAAAATCTAAAAAAAATAGATTGAAAGACAATGCTAATTAGAGCTAGCATTTTGTACAGTGCAAAACCAAATATAATGCTAGTTATAAGTAGCATTTTATATATTGTAAAAACCGAATATAATGATAGTTATTAGCAGCATTGTTTTTCAGTTTAATTTTTTTTAAAGGGTCGTTCAATCAAGAAATAAAACTTGATTTCATTCAGTGATTATTTTTTTCTTTTCTTCAAAGTTTGTCCAACTCGCTAGTTCCTTCCTTATTAAAATAAAATAGTTAGAAATGAAACGGAATGTGGGATCGGCGGATTAGTTTCCTTTCAGAATCAAGTGCAAATCAAATGAAAAGCTGATGCAAAATACATGGAAACGAGTAGGAAAACAATGCATAGTAAAATGATTGCTCTCTTATATTATATATATACTGATAATATTAATAATAGAACAAGTACAAAATGATATTCCGTCATGTTTGGTCTGTACGGCGTTTGTCTCCTTCTTGGTGTTACCGCCAATTCAAAGTCTTAGCAGGAACACATCGTACGGTTGTGGTCATTCCAATTTGCATTTCACCTGTTAGTGTCTTGACAACGCAACCTTCTTTACCAAGTATCACTTTCACTGCAGTTTTAGTTTCAGTCGCCCAATATCAGTTCGTTGTCCTGATAAAATGCAAAATAAAATAAAAGGAACGGTGTATTTGACACTTGCAGAAGATAAGTGAGAGAGAAAGCATGTGATGTTCTTTTGAGGGAAAATATAAAAATAAAAAATAAAAAAATCAAAGACTTGCACCGAAAGGAAAATTCTATGAGCTAGCATGTCAAAATTTAATGTTTAAATTTACAGGTGAGGTAGTGGACAGCTTCGATTATTTGTTGAATAGAAATAAGGAACTGCTAACTGCTAATTAACATTTATGATCAAATATTCAATACTTAATAATTAAGTGCTAAATATTGATTACTAAGAACTAAAGATTTATAATAAATACTAGTAATAATTAGCCCAACTTTGATGCCCAAAGTACTACTAAATTCAAATAAAACAATGAATACAACTAAATGTAAATGACAAAACGAATTAATTCAAATATAGATATATCAACCAAAGCGTCTCTAATCACACCACATGTTGCAACAATTGATCGTGCGTTTGCTGAACTTGTATCATCCTGCAAGGGTTGTGGTAGTTTGCACCAATAGTTACTGAACTATCTTAAGGTGCCGTTAACTAAGCTAAGGGGGCACCAACCTTCAACGTCGGGGAAGATCAAATACCACCCTTAGGTCTGCCCATACAGGCAGCCCAACAAGCGGCATATAGGTTTCCTCCAGATGCGTTTATTCATGCATGATAACCATCCAAACACCCACAAGGTAAGTTGAGCGTAGCTTATTCATTGCTTTAACGTATGATGCTCGTTGTAATACTCCGTAAAATTCGATAATAACAATGACAGCTTGATGAAAGTGATAATTTAAATAATGGAGGGTCAAAATGGTCAATGTGAAATTAGGCGACGGAAGTTGCACCATTACGTAAAGCACTTCCTTTTGGTCTGTTTCAACAATTTATTTATTCGATTCGAAGGTCATATGGAGGAGATACAAACGAAACGAGTTTTGAAGCTAAGTGGGTCTTGACTTTTGAATTTGAAATTAAATAGACATTAAATTTTTCCCTCCAACCAGAAAAGAAAGAAGAGCGTACCAACCGAAAACAAAGTTTCATTTTTCTAGCATTCCATCTTTTCTCGTTTCTCTTCCCGCTTCTCCACTCAACTAAAAAAATCCACATCTTTCTCATTTCTTAACAAAATCAAGTGAAACTACTAGAGATGAAAGGTGCGCAATGTACTACAAGATCATACAATTTCGGAGAAAAACTCGAAGGATCTAAGGTTCTATAGATCCATACAGTGAAAGATTAAAGTTGATTTAGGCCGGTTCGAGAGTTTTGGTGAGTGAACCTTCTCTAATCCTTAATACCATGATAAGTTTAGTGGTATACCCACGACTTGGGTCTAATTACACATTAATTATGGATTAATATACTTTATATTGATTAAATAAATGATTTTGAATGTAAGTTGGAGAAAACATCAACAAAATTGTCTAAAATGGAAAGAAGGTTACTTCTGCAATTTTGGGTGAAATTATAAATCAAAATAACCCTTAAACAAAGTATAAACATAGTACAATAAAGAAATGTAGAATATAAATCAAATTGGGAAAGATATTGGTTGAAATGGTGAAGCCAGAAGGAAGAACGATGAAGAATAAAGCCAGAACGACGCATTGGAATTACACCTATAACACACTGGTCGACCCCTACATCGCCAGAGACTGACTAGTGCCCTTGTCCAACCGATCATTTGTCCATTAGGAGATCCATAGGTAATGACGCACTGGAACGAGATCCCGAACTTACTGGTCGACCCCTTGCATCACCGGTGATCGACTAGTGCCCTTGTTCGACCAACCGCTGGTCCCTTAGGGGATCAATAGATGGAAATCGATCCGCTTTGCTAGTGATGGGCTACCGAGTGTTGGTTTGATTGTATACGATCCTATGGTGAAAGTAGGCGACCTAGGATATGAACCTGCGTTGCAAGTAGGCAACCCAAGATGCAAACTTGTATGTGCTTCAGGTAGCATGGGTAGATGGGTTTACGAAAGAGAGGGTGTTAAGCGGTCTTGTAGCATATGAGGCTAGTCCAAGATGTAAGTCCACTATGAAATAGATAGATGATGCAATCCTATATCACAGATGGTGGGATGGGAAATGACTAGTTAGATGTAACATGACCTATAGTGCATGATGTTGGTCCATAACATGTTGATACACATGTTAGGCGCTGACTGTGTTATAATAATATCTTTCTAGTTTATGTGGAGTAGATATGTTTTACTTACTCAGACTTATGTTTGATCCACTCACATTTTCCTTTTTACCTTTATCACTTGGTTGATGGAGCTTGTGACTAAGACTATGATGTATACTGTTAATAGACAATATGATTTATTTTCATATATGGCGTGAATTAGTATTGGAAGTGTTATTGTATGGACCTTTAGTGTGACGTAAGTTAGCAAAGTATGATTATGAATAAATGATGGTTATTCAGCATTATAATTTATTTCCATGCACTATATCCATGCACTATTCAAACGTTATCTCCAAGCAACAAGCCAAGCTTATAGCAGCCCTACTTAACCTATGGCTACTGCAACTACTACCACCAGCTATTGATTTTCCCAAGTTATGTAGGGGATTCCCCGATCAGGATAGGAAGCATTATGTTAGGATGGAACCTTATGTAGTAAATCGGCTATGGCTCAATACCTACTAAGTTTTTCAACTTGCTAGGAATTAATGACATTAACCAGAGGCAACTGGCCTCTTGGCATTTGGAAAATTGGTTAGAGGCGATTATCATAGAGGTTGAGGAGAATAATATCACTTGGTTAATGTTTCAGGGTAACAATTGGGGAATACATAAACTAGTGTAATGAGTTAAATGATATTTGGATTTGATTTGGTGAATACTCAGGGGAAGAAAGTATTGAAGTTTGCAGAGTGTTTGAACTCATCTTTAAAGGAATTGGCATTGAACCAGATATCGTGTGGA
The DNA here is from genome assembly GCA_030765085.1 of Allium cepa. Classification (NCBI taxonomy): domain Eukaryota; kingdom Viridiplantae; phylum Streptophyta; class Magnoliopsida; order Asparagales; family Amaryllidaceae; genus Allium; species Allium cepa. The sequence continues at coordinate 52,245,738 of CM060935.1, read as the reverse complement.
GCCAATTTTGAGGGATTGGTCAGCTTTATTGAATTCGATTAATGGAGGGTTACATAAGGAATAGTTGAAGACAAAAAAGACCAATAGCAAGGAAAGCATAAGGGTAGTTAACAATAGTGAGGATAGTGCAAGAAATGATGAGCATTTGTAAATGTTATAAGGTGGGACATATTACCGATAAACCAAAAAATTGGCATAACACCCATTATATGAATTGTGATAAACTAGCTCTTGATAACCGCATGACTAAGCATGGCGTAATTGGCAATAACCAAAGCTTGCCATCAAGAACAAGCTTATCAATCGTGGCTAGATGCGGGATGAAGTCATTAAATGATGGATTTATTATGCCGCTCAGCCTTTGATGTTAAATATTCGAAAGCCCGACTATTATCTTAGAATATAATATTCGAGATCCCTTAAGGATACTGGAAATGAAACATTTGAGATTCCTTAAGATCTCTTGGAATATACATTCGAGAATCTAGGTGGCCTTTTGGAAAACGATACCCAAACGCTCATGCCATATATTCAAAGGAGATGGAGACGACAAGTAGCAAATTTGTGCAATTTTCTATTAAGCGTGTTAACGGGCTAGGTGATTGGTCCTTATATTCAAAGTCCAATGTTTATATGTGGTAGGAAAAATAGTAATTATGCATACCCTTCGAAGATAATCACGTTGAGTCTTGGGACTAAGAAGTCTTATCATATGCATATCCATGTCAATAATGTTCAAAGTGCACAGTCACGTCAATAATCAAATTAAGTTATGTTCGATGTTATCCACTGGCAAAATTGGCTATATTCATCATCCTTCATAGTCTAATTTGTTACATTCGACATTGTTCATGTTCCTTATCATAAAATTATGAGATCTACAATCAATTAACAATTTTCCCAATCTGATTTGGGGATACAATGCTTTGATTTGAAGAGAGAGAAGAAAAATGATCACCCCTTCTCCATAACCTATAGGTCAATATTTATAGGGATGGGCGCCGCATGACTTCAACATGCTATGGCAACAACTTCACAATAGCTTCGGCAAACTCAATGTTGTTGTGCGCCGGTCTTCATTTGATAATCGGCAATAACATAACTTTTGATGCCGCCTTAATAGCAATAGTCCTAGGGATCGTTGTTCTTGTGCATTAAGGTGCTCTTGATTTATTGATGACGACATCAGTTGGAGGCATTGTTAAGCATCGATGAAGAGTGGCATTGATATGAAGCAGTATCGAGAAAAATGGCTTCCTTAACTATAGTATCTGCGTTGTTAACTTCTATGGACATTGATGAGGTTCGCCATCGACATCGCATGCATAGGTATGTAAGGTCCTCCGAATGTTGAGTAATGTGCTATATAAAAGATGATGTGAGGCATCGACCATTGGCGACATCACTAATGGATGGTGCGGTTTAAAAGACGACCGTAAGAGTGGTGACGTAAAAATGGAAACATCATCGACGGAGATGTGACATCATCATTAAATGACATTTATTACAAGTGGCATCAATAACGAGCGATGTTGATAGGAGGCAGTTTCGTACAGCTTTGCTTCGGCAACCATGATTCCAAGCATTATATGTGGCAACATTCAAAAATTAAGGAAGTGCAATATTAGTAATTATAGAAAGTAGCCGCATGAGATAGTGGTATCAATAATGAACGACACCCATTAGAGGTGACATTGATTAAGTGCATTATCAATTTTTTCCTCATTGATATGCGGTGCTGCTTAAGTGACAGCGTCAAAGAGTAGCAGCCTAAAACAGGGGCAATATTGAAAATGTGCGGCATTGGTTATTTGCAGTACCAATGTTGAACAATATTCTTAGCTCTTTAATCATGTTGCACATCGCCCATCTCTATGATCGATAATTGTGACAACAAACATGCTATTATAACCTAGTAGATTACATTATTGATCAAGCTTGATATCATTACTTTCTGATAACCTTCGGCGATGATTCCATTCGGGCATCATTTGTAATGTAAGTTCGTCCTATCATATAGATGATAGGCCACACTAACGTCGTCCTAGGCTCTTCGGCTTTGTTGATCATGTGCGATGCCAACATTACCGAGAGTCGGAATCGTTGGTGTTGGTACTAACATGTTTTCATTCTTTTGGCAATGCTTCTTTAAAGAGATGCACCATTATCTTCCTTTGGGATTAATGTTAGCTTATTTTCTTAATGCTCCCTTTATGTGCGTTATAATGGTTGCTATTATAAAAATTTAAACTCTCCTTCTTATAATGAAGTTCGACATTATCTCCTTAAAGCTTTAAATTCAACATCATATTCTCCTGAGAAATTATGTGGACAACATTTTCCCTCTTCCGCTTATATAGAAGAAGCATTTTACACTTTAGAGTGAAACAAATTATTTCTTTGCTTTCTCAACTACTTGTGAGATTTTCTTTCCAATCCCATTTTCCTGTATACACAAGTGAATGATGGACTTTGTTATTAACTTTATAGTAAATTTCAATTTCAGGCAATCCCCTTTTGGATTTAATTGAGTTATAAGTGGGTATATATTGCCTACATCAACTGCATAAGTCAAGATTATAATTTTACTATAAGAGATCAATAATAGTAATAAACTTTCAAATGGAAGCCTAAAAAATTATGCGGTAACATCATAGGAGGGAGCATCTGAAATATTCTCCGGAAATGATTGGAAGACCAAAGTACCATCTGCTAGCAATAATATTTTGAATGGAAAGCTTAGAAAGTTATCTGAAGACATGATCAGAAAATCCATCTAAGTAGAAGACCAAAAATCATCTGGCAATAATGAAAACTAGACAACACATCTATTAAAAGTAATCTGAATGAAAAACCAGGAAATCTTGTAGCAATAATAGAAAACCGAAATTCCGTTTAATAGTGGTCAATGGTTAGAAATCCTATCTGATAATAATGGAATACTAGAAATCTCATCTAGTATTAGTAGTAGAAGACTAGAAATTATTATCCAATAATAATAATAGAACGTCAGAAATCCCTATTTGGCAATAATAATAGAAGATCAGAAATCCATATCTAGCAATAATAATAGAAGACCAGAAATCTCTATCTGGCAGTAATAATTTCTTTTGCAAAGAATCTTAGCCTCTTTATTTAGAAGTACAATAGTTCATATCCAATAGATCTTTGTTTTGATGATCCGCTTGATTTTGTTTCGAATTACAAATGGTTAATTCATGACTAGGTTTTTTTGCCTCTCTTTGGTATGTGAACATCCGAGTCTCTTTTCTTCACGCCACTCTTTGGGCATTGGTCGTCTAAGCCTCTTTTCTTCACACTACTCTATGAGCTTTGGATGTCTGAGTCCCCTTTCTTTGTGCCAATCTTTGGGCGGTGATCACAATTTGGATAGTACACCTTATCACCGTATCATGTGATGATTTAGGTATGTGGTCTGGTAACGATATTCTTAATCACAAACTTGAGAACTTTTGTCAATGTGATGTTTGGAAGCGGCTCTGCATCTACCCACTTTGTGAAGCAATCAGTGGTTACCATCGCATTTTTTGCTCCTCTTTGGATATAGGCAATGGCATGATTAGTTCAATTCCTATACATCGAAAGGCTATGGGCTTAAGATTGAAGTTAATTCGCTTGACCATAGACATGGGATTTTAGAGAATCTTTGACATCTTTTACACCTTTTTACATAATCATGCATAGTTAGTCATCAATGGCCAATAGAAACCTTGTCTCATTACTTTCTTCGCTAACTTCACTCTAATGGAATGATCACCACAAAATCCTTCATGGGATACCTTTAGCAATTTTGCTTTCGTTTCTAAACTAACACACCTCGAGTAAGGAACTGAATACCCTTTCTTATAAAGTATTCCATTTGCCATAATGAAGATTAGAGTCTGGTATTTTCTTCTTCTTGCCACCTTTTTATCCGTTGGTAACTTTTCTTTTGTTATATATTCGACAATAAGCATCATCCAACTATTTTTATATTGATCATTAACTTTTATAAAGGAGATTCTCCTTGAAGAACCTTTGTTTCATCTTCTTTTTCCTTGTATGTTAAGGAATGAGTCTGGATCAGTACTAAGGACTCATTCTCTTGATTGGAGCTCTTATCCTCTATACTAGGATTAGACTGGTTGTTCATCGACCCGAATTTTATCGATTTAGAAATATGTCAAATGAATTTAAATAAAAATTAACCGGAAACGCATGGTGTACAATTGTTAGTACATGGCGAGTACAGGTTGATCCGTAGGGAATTGTTAAATTTTAAATCTCCATTTAATCAAATTAACCAAAGTTGAAAGTGTGATTAACTAAAAATGTAGAAAACTAACAAAAGAAAATCGATAAAAATATGAGAGTTAAATGTCAATTTAGAGATAATTCCACTCTCTAGAACACAGATCAATAAAATATGAAATTATGATCACTCTTTTTTGGTCATTAATTAGCTTAATTGATGTGTTTATCATAAGTATGGCATATTTGTGCTATTAAATAACTCAACATAAGCCATCAAACTATAACACACCCCTTAAACAACTTTTAACTCTCATGAAAAATGACAACAAGTTGAAAATATAATCTATTTTAAGCATGGCCTATTAACTATTGTTTAGAAATATAGACCATCAAATTTTAATTTCAACTTTCACTTCTTTACCATAATCATGTTTAGATGAATAGAAATTTGTGTTTTGTTTGTTTAAGCATGGCCTATTTGTTACGTACAACATAGACTATCAAATTCAAATCTAAACAACATTAAACCATATCCAATGTTTACATTAGGCACAAAAAGAGAGAGCAATAATTATCAAAATGTTGAAGCTATATAATTAGAGAGCTTCATTATCCATAAATTGAAGGGGTTTAACCTCTCATATTTGTTATCAAATCAACAAATATAGCTTACAACATGAAACAAAAAGAAGAGAAAAAAGAGCTAAATGAGAGAAAAACTAATCAACTAGCATGAAAAGTATACTAAGCTACTTAACAAAATAAGAAAGAGAGCATGTAAACGTAAAAGAACTTTAAATAACAATGCATAAAAAGAAAAGCTACATGAAATAATAAATGACTAAGTAGCCATGAAAAAGAAAAGAGAAGAGAAGAGCTTTTTATTTTTGTTCCTAAATTAAGGAAGCTAAGAGAGGAGAGCCTAAAAGAAAACTAAAAAAAAGAATGATTGCATGAAACATATGGGTATTTATACAAGTTTTTAAACTCTAATCCACTTTTTTGGGAACCACCCAAACTATCCTTCTAGAAGTGTGATAACCAAGTATTCATTAGCTCAAATAATTACCCATTAAGTGTGCTTTAAAGTGTAATGACCATTAGCATGTGGATTTGCTTCTAATTTGTACATGAAGAAAGGTGTGTAGGTGAGGTCCTCCATGATCCATGACTTTAAATTATTTCCTTCTTCATTCCTTTGTTTCTTCTTTGTGCATGGATATATCTTCATGAAACCACTTGTATTTGAATTCAAATTCCTAATAAAATTTTATAGAAATATCCAATTAAATTTTCTCAATTTAATATATGCACAAAAATGACCATTTTGCCTTAGATGAAGATGAATATATGACAATTTCAAATAATTTATATTTTAGTTTAAACATGTTAGAACACTCAATATGATCATTTATTTAATTAAACTCGATAAAATATGGAAGTAAAAACATGCACATTTAGATGCACATCAAATACCCCCACATTTATCTTTTTATCTGTTCTTGAATAAAGAAAAACTAAGATGAATCAATTCTCGTAGGAAGCACAATTGCATTGAGCGTATGCAACGAGCCGTTAAACCTCTGGTGTCTCCAGTAGGACGAGTGGTGTCTCATGAGGGTTTTCAGTGGATACTATCGACAAAATCTGAATGCTATATGAAAATATTTGCAAAATACAAGATTTATTTACAAAGAGATGAATGTAAGTTTTAGAAAATATTTACAATGAATGATTTACTTCTAAATCGACATAAATAAGTTAAATATGATTTTTGGTCATTATCTTGAAAATTTAAGTTATTTACTCGTTTAAACACCCAACAAAAATCAGGTTATCATAACAAATAGACTGTAGCTTAACTTGTTGTTTTGGTTGATAACACAGTACAACTATGGAATGGATCCTTAGATAATTACCAAAGTTTATCAAAGTGCAAATCTAACAAGTTAAAATAGCGCTTGGATTTCATTTGCTTACGCTCTCTATTTTTTTTGAAAATTTTATTGATATATACAATATTTACATATGCCTAACTCAGATAAACTGAGGCCAAATATATTACCCGTGCACTGCCTTTCGGACATATGTGAGGGAAATGTAGAACGTGACGAGTGAACACATAAGTTGAACACCTATTGGCTGTAGGCGTTATTAAAAAGAATTTATTATATATACACCTAACTTAGATAATCTGAGGCCAACTATACCGATCGTGCACTGCCTTTCGGGCTTGCTGAGAAGGGTACAGAGCATGGCAAGTGCACACACAAGTGTGAACACACGACTCTAGGTGTTAACAAAATTTATATACATATATACAAATATATATATATTTCATTTTTTTGTTTTTTTTGTTTTTTTTTGTCCTTTTTAAAGAGAGTTTTGCAAAATCATCTTAGCACCATTTAAATTAAAAGACAAAGAAATATTATATCCTTTACTTTAAATTCACCACTTTTTTAAACAAAGATTTTCTATTAGGATATACTTCATAATTATTACCATGAACCTACCTATAACTAGTTAAACCATTATTATTTGTAATCAAACTTCATTTTTATTTTTGTTAAGACAATAAATTTTCAAAAATTTCAATTTAATAAACTATAACCATATATTAATCCTATATAGTTTCTTTAAATGGCTTTTTAGGCTAAAGGAAAATGTTAGAAAAAAATTTAGTTTCAGAGACAAGAAGTTTGTTTTTTAGGCTGAATGACACTTTTTAGTGTAAATCACAGAATGATAGTTGTAACTATCATTTTCAGTTTACACTAAAAAGTGTCCTTCAGGCTAAAAAGCAAACTTGTTGTCCCTTAGACTAAATTTTTTTGCAACTTCTTCCTTGTGCCTATTTACCTGTTCTTTAAAATAAATCAAAAAACTCTTAAAAAAATTTTGAGATTTTTTTCTAAGTTTTGGAAAGAAAATGTAAAAATAAACAAGAGGTAAGTAAAAATGAAGTTAAGACTCCCTCCACACTTGATTTTGACTGTGTCACCACAGTCAACCCAAGTGAAAGGAGAAAAATAAGAAAAAATAAATAAAAATGTGATCTATATTTACATGAAGGTGAACGACACTAACACGAGATCAGAAAGCATATCGTCAAAGAGTAAATGAAACAGTCTCCCAAAAGCCAAGTCATTTGTCTTGTCAAGTATACGAGACACAGCTCAAGCGTAGAAAATCAAAGCATAAAAGATTTCAAAGTTGATAGTTGATTTGGAAAAAATGAAGGTCGTTTTATTAAAAACTGAAATGAGTTGTTTTATTTTTGATGATTTTAGGGGTAGATAAAACAATTGATTGAAATTCAAGTTTATTTTCATCAAATTGAAATTCAATTATATAATCGAAAACTTTTTCAGAATTATCGAATTCAAAATCAAAATGGTGACTTAACTCCTCCCCTTGAGAATTTAACAACCTATTTTCAAAAAGTCCAAAGAAATCTTGTTCGTTGAATTCATCTTCCTTTGATGAATTATCAATAACTTCATTGCATATATTATTTTCAAAATCCAAAGTTGTTGTATTCAAATTTTCAAAATTGGAAAAAGGAAGATTGATTTTTAAATCAAGTTTAACACGCTCAAAAGGATTGAAATCCAACTCAATTACCGTTTTTTCAACAACATCATTAAGGTCATCATCATCATTTTCATTTTCAAAAGTTGTTTTTTGAGAATGTCGATTTGAGTAAAAGGGGGATTGTTACTTGACTCATCACACATTGGGATATAATTTTGTTTATCAACTTGTTTCATATATGTTTCGTACAACAAATCTGTATGGTCATTGTAAATTTCGTCCATTTGCTCAACAAAATCTAATTTATAGTTATTAACATGAGGATTTTCACTTTGAAATTGTTGAGGGCAAAAAAATTTCACTCGCATCGTAGTCGAGATTATTACCATTGCCAAAATTATTTGAAAAGTGGATCATATTTTTGTTTTGGCTTTTAAATTCATTTTGGAGTTCAAAATTGAATTGGCATGGTTTATCTCGAAATCGTTTGCATTTTGAAGTGAATTCAAATCTTGATTACTTCGAAAATTTTGACTTGAGTTATAACATAAATAAGAATTACACAAATCATTTATCATTTGATTTTGTTGTGTAGAGATTTCAAGTAAAGACGAAATGTTATTTTCAAGATTTGAAGGTTGATCATCAGTTTGAAAATTTTGTGGTTCAAAATTTGAATAGTTTAAACAATATTTGTTGTTGAAATATCCATAAGAAATTGATGTGAAATTATATGGATTACGCTGATTTTCATAACTATCATAAAATTCACATGAATATAGAAATTCAGACATTATCAAGAATGTTTTTAGTTTTTTTATAAAGAAAAAATATTTAAAAATAGAATTTATTTTTCAAAATGGAAAATTGATTTTTGTTTTGTTTTTGGATTTTCAATTTTTTTTTTGCTTTTTTTGAAGAGACTATAGAAATTTTTAGATTTTTTTTCTTAAAAAAGACTAACTTAAAATATTCTTGGTTTTCTTTATTTTTGAAAAACTTCGAAGGAAAAAAAATTCAAAAGGAAAGGAATATTTACAATTTTTTCTAGTTTTGAATTTTATTTTGTTAGTTTTTAAATATGCATGAACTAATGCAACTAAATGAATGTAAGGGTTACTTACAAATGATTTATCCAAAGTTAACCCAAAATTGTATAATCACACTTTGTCTTAAATCAACAAGGTAGTTTTTTTCATGTAACCGACAGAATTTATCGGTGCACTATGAATCACCATAGCAATGCGGCCGAAGGTTTAAGTACCTTCAGAGAAACAACCACTATAATACTTACGAATCACCGTAATATTTATAAATGGTTATTACCCTGTCGTAGCCTAAACACCAAGAAAATAAATTGTTCAAAGAAGATAATTCGTCAATATACAATTAAGTGTTATCGATTTCTTACCGTTATTATTAATCTAAATTATAAGATAAAATACAAAGCAAAAAGTAAACGTGTATGAATAATGCAACTATGAATGAAATTTTCTTTATGCAAATGCATACAACCAACAATGCAAAGCAAGATAAAAACAATAAATAGAGGTTTAAAAAAGCAAAATTTTTATAAGAAAGCAAGCAGTTAATTTTTGGTAAACTCAGCGAAGCAAGCAGTTCTTCCTATCTGCTTTGGCAACCTGCAAAGTAATTAAACACAAAATATATACAGTTTTTTTAAATAAGGGTGGAACTTAAAAATACATTAAAACAAAGCAAAGAAATTCAGACTCATTTTTTTAAGACTAAAATAATTGGAAAACAAAACAAAATAAACAAAAAAACAAAATAAAGTAACAAGATATATATATATATATATATATATGTATGTATATGTATATGTATATATAAAATAAACATATACAACAAACACCAGAAAAATACAACGGTCACTTTAATGTCCTCCTCTGCCTAATTTCTGACTTTATTTTCTTCTCGTCTTCTCCTATCTTCTTCTCGCGTTTATTATTGCTGTCTTGTGGCTCGTATTCATGGATCTTCTTTATGTTGAGGAGGTATTCATCCTCACTGGCTCGTTTGTGAAATCTTGCCCTAGTTTTGAGGTTATCGCTGTGGCGTTGCGCGACCTTACGGAAGGACCGATCTCCCTGATTTTCACTGGCGCGAATTCGATTGAGATCCAGGTCTTTTCGTGTCTCGCGTTTGCCGAGATTAGCCGCCACCGTATGGTTTTGGTCGATGGTTGTTTCTTGGAAATTCTGCCGTTTTCTGATGGGGGTTTGTCCGCTGGTGCGCTGCCAATTAGGCGGCGTGATGATGTGAGTTTCGATCCGTGCTTGCGATTTGCGGATTCGTGTTATTTGCAGAATTGGGGGAACTGTCCTATTTCTTTTGGTTCGGTTTTGGGGCTTTCTCATTCTAATGCTTCCTGTGAACTTCCTAGTGTGGTAGCAATAGGGGATTTAACCACCCCTTGCTTACCGCCGTCGGTTTTGGAGCCGAGTAGGAAGAGAAATAGGAAACGACGGCGTCGTCGGAGGCGAAGCATTGGATGCGTGCTTCCTACGCCGCTTTGTACAACGGTGGGTGACTCCTCGTTTGTGCCATCTGATGCCGCCGGCTCGTCCCAGCTTGACGCTCTGTCCTGTGGGGTTGTGAGGGATAGTGGGGCATCTTTAGGGGACTTTATCACCCCTTCAGATGTTTGGAGTGATCAGTTTCGGTGTTTGGTGTGGTGGGTGCATATGTCTGTTTCTCCTTCTGCTGGTTTGTTGTTTGGTCCAGATCCGGTTGTTGTGACTTTGACCTATCCTCACACCTTTGGGGTGTTTGTGGTTGAGGTTGAGGGCGAGGCTATGGTTGCGTTATGTGTTCGTTTGAGTGTTGCTCCTGTCTGGTTGCTTATCGGAACTGGTTGTGTAGTTTTGGGTGCACTGGATTTTTGCTTGTTGTTGAAGGTAGTGTTGGTGAGTTGGTTTGGTTTTGTTGCTGCCGGTTCTTTGACTGTAGCTGTGTTCGATTTTGGGTGGTCTGTGGTCTTGTGTGGCTCGTTGTTCATGTTGGTTTCTGTTGAAGGGGATCTTGGCGGGTTGTGGGGTGGTATTTGGGTGGTGTTGCAGCTGCAGGTCAGTGTTATTGGTAGCTTGGGTATGTTTATGCTGGTATGGTCGGTTTCGGGGGGGCAGGTTAGGCTTTCGTTGTTTTTGTCCTTGTCGTTTGCTGTTGTGGTATATTTGTTTGTCGATTGGGTTGGTTTTGGACCCATGCTTTTTGTTATTGTGAGCCATGATGCGTTTCGGCGTATGCTCCCTGTCACTGTCCCCTTCGGGGTGTTAGCTTGCGTGTCAGGTCCTATCGGCTGTGCTCTTTCCGTTTGGAGAGAACATGGCTGGGCATTTCAGTGCTTTTTCACTCACTGCCATAGCGCGGCCTGGTCCGTGTCGCAGATGGTTTTATGTCGGTTTTCTTCTTGGGCTGATTTCCTTCGGTCTCTACGGAGATATTTCCCCGGGTGGGTCATGTGGCGTTGGCGGTGTTCCAGTTTTGTGTGCATAGTGTATCCTTTATCGGTACACTATGCGGGCAACCTGGAATGTTACCGGTCACTATCGTCTAGTGTGGGAGATATCTCTGACGGGGCCTATCTGAGAACCGTCCCCAACGCGCGGGGCTGTCCCATGACTGGCAGTCCGGCATGGGAGAGGTTCCTACAGCATCGTGGGATGCGATTGATTCGATCCCCGACATACTTACGCCTAGCTGCTTCTTCTTCTCCGTCGGAGTCTTCTGTTTCTCTGTCTTCTGGGTGCTCATCTCTTTGCTCTCTTCCATCCTCTTCATGCTCTTTGTCGATTGTCATCCCGATGCTCAGCCCGGAGGAGATAGTGGAGATTAATGATAGGCTGGCTCGGCTCGCCGAGAACTCTGATCCGTCCAGATCCTCCTCTCTCTCTACCCTTAGGGAATGCTGTGATGCTCCTCCTGTGCCCGGGACCAGTCGTGGTTATAGTCGCCGTGGCTCTCGCGCTGGTACGAGAGGCATTTCAGCTATCCCCCGCACTATTCGCACTCGCTCTATAGCGGCGACGGAGCGGACCGAGAGGTCGGCTCTATCCTCTTTTTATCGTATCTGATTGGCCACTGGTCTTTGTTTTTGATCTTAACAGTTGTCCTTCTTTCGTTTTATATTCTTCAATGTCGAACTTTCTTTTTTGGAACATTCGTGGTATTGGAAACGAGGCGTCTGCTGCTAGACTTAAACGGATTGTCCGTAAGCATTCCATTGGTCTGGTGGCTATTTTAGAACCTTTAGTGGGTTCTGGAGAGATTTCTAAGACGGTTTTATCTTTGGGTTTTGGCGGCGCTCTTTCAAACGCTTCGGGTAAGATCTGGATTCTCTGGTCCAAAGATTACGCTGTTTCTCCCTTTTTTGACTCGTCTCAGCTTTTTTCTGTTTTGTGCCGAACTCCATTATTCCCACATCCGTTCATTTTCTCAGGAGTATACGCCAGATGCGATAGGTTTGAGAGGTTATCTCTCTGGGAAGACATTCTGTCTCTTGGTGAAGCGGGCTTCCCTTATTCTGTTGTGGGCGGGGATTTCAATGTGGTCGCTAGTCAGGCTGAGAAACTTGGCGGATTAATGGTCAATCGGCTATCGGTTTCAGATTTCAACTCTTTCATTGTGCGATCTGGATTATCTGAATTTCCTTTCGTTGGCTCTGCTTTTACCTGGTCTAACAACCAGGAGGGTCCGGATCGGATTCTCTCAAGATTGGATAGGGTTTTTGGATCGGGCAGCTGGTTCGACCTACCTCTATCCTTCTCTATTTCCCATCTCCATCGAGCCTGTTCTGACCATGCGCCAATGATCTTGCATTGTGCTTCGCGTTCTGCTACGGGTCCCTCCTCATTCAGATATCTCAACATGTGGAGTTCCCACCATAATTTTTTTCAGATGGTGGAGGAGTCGTGGTCCACTCCCTTAGTGGCTGCTCCCATGGTCTCCTTTTCTCGTAAACTGAAACGCCTTAAGGTGGCCCTTAAGGCGTGGAACTCCCTTGTCTTCAAGAACATTTTCGACCGGGTGCGAGCGGCTGAAGAATCTCTGATTCTTGCTGAATCTCTGTTCGACGAGATTCCCTCAGCTGAAAACAAGGAGAAATGGGCGCAGGCTCAACAGGCTTTCTCCTCGGAACTCCGTATTGAAAATTCTTACCTTCGCCAAAAGGCCAGGCTCAAATGGGTTGTTGATGGTGATATGAACTCCAGGTTCTTTCATTCATCTATTCGCAAGAAAGCCAATCTGCTCTTCATCCGCGAGATTTTGCGTGAGGATCAGTCTATGGTCTCTTCCCAGTCAGGGGTTATTGATGTTATTGTATCTCACTTCCAGTCTTATCTTGGCTCACCTTCTGCTTCTGGTGAGGTGTCGGATATCCTTTCGTTTATTCCTCATTTTGTTGTGGCGGATGAGGGTGATGCTTTAGCATGCCCGCCTACGACAGATGAGATTCGAGCTTGTGTCTTTGCTCTTAGTAAGGATAGTGCCAGTGGTCCGGACGGCTTTAACGGATCTTTCTTCCGTAGTGCATGGCATATTATCCAAGCTGATTTCTGTCTGGCTGTTCAGCATTTCTTTTCAGGAGCCAGCCTCCCGATTAGCTGGTCTTCCACAAATTTGATCCTCATTCCTAAGTGTGATAACCCGAGGTACTGTTCGGAGTTTCGTCCGATTAGTCTTTGTAATTTCGCCAATAAGGTTATTTCTAAGATTTTGGCATCGAGAATAGCTCCGCTTCTCGACCGCATTATTTCTTCTTCTCAGGCGGGTTTTGTTAAAGGCCGTTTGATCACTGATAACGTTCTTCTTGCCCAGGAACTTATCTCTCAGATTAACCGTAAGGTCAGGGGTTCCAACGTGGTCTTCAAACTTGATATGGAGAAAGCCTATGATCGTATGTCTTGGTTTTTCATCATAAAGGTGCTTCGTGCCTTTGGTTTCCCGGAAACTCTGATCGATTTGGTTTGGAGGCTCATTTCCAACTGTTGGTTTTCTGTTATTATCAACGGAACGGCCAATGGCTTTTTCAAGGCTGGTAGAGGCATTCGCCAAGGAGATCCTTTATCTCCTACTCTTTTCGTTATCGCGGCTGAGGCATTCATTCGTGGAATCCACACGTTGACCGTTTATAGTCAGATTCAGCGTTTTGGGATTCCCAGTGGGTGTCCGCTTATTTCCTCTCTATCTTTCGCAGATGACATTGTCATATTCTCCAATGGCAACCGTTCTTCCGTTCGACGTCTTGTTAGGTTTATCCAGCTTTACGAGAGGTGTTCAGGTCAACGGGTCAACTCTTCGAAGAGCTGCTTCATTCCTGCTCGGGATATGATCCATTCGCGTGTTTCGTGGGTTGAGTCCTTTACTGGTTTCAGGGCGTCTTCTCTTCCTCTCCCTTACCTTGGTATTGTTCTTTACAGAGGTAGGAAATTGAATGCTATTTTCGACCCTCTGACGGATAAAGTGAGGGGTAAAATTATTCGGTGGAATTCGTCTTTTCTGTCCCAAGCTGGCAGACTGGTTCTGATTCAATCTGTTTTATGCTCTATGGGTACTCATATTTTCGCTGCTATGACCCCTACTTCCTCTTTCTTCCGCTCCTTTCAATCCTTGGCTTCTTCCTTCTTTTGGGGTTCAAAGGGCGATAACCGTCGTCATCACTGGGTGTCGTGGAAAGTTATTTGTCGTCCGAAGAATGAGGGCGGGCTAGGATTGCGCAATCCGAAGGACATCTGTTCGGCTTTCGCTTGTAAGTTGTGGTTCAGGTTTGGGACCAACGACTCCTTATGGGCGAATTTTCTCCATGCTAAATACCGAAGTCTTGCTCCTTCGGGTTACACCGGTTCTCCTTCTTTCGCCAGTGAGACTTGAAAGCATATGCAAGCTGTCAAACTTCTGGTTGATTCTCACAATGGCCTTATCGGATGGGATGGTGGTTCCTTTTCCATTCAGAAGGCCTGGAATTCTGTTCGTCTCCAGTCTCCTATCCTTCCTTTTTTTGAGTTCATTTGGGACGTTCGTATCCCCCCAAAAGTTTCTGTCCTGATGTGGAGGTTGTTCCACAAGGGAATAGCGGTGGATGCGAATCTCCAGCAGATCGGCATTCCTTTTGTTTCCCGATGCAGGTGTTGCGGTAACGGTGATATGGAGACCGTGGACCATCTTTTCTTCGGTGGCTGGTGTGCCAACGTCTGTTGGAACTACTTCCGATCTCTTCTTGGTGTCAGTGGTACATTGTCCACTTCCCAAGATTTGGTGCTCTATTGGTGGGCTGGGTGTTCTGGTCGATCTCTTCGATCAATCATCTTCCGTCTGATTCCTTGTATTTTATGCTGGCATCTGTGGTGTGCGCGGAACAAGGCAATTTTTGATGAATCTCCGATGGATCCTCTATCAGTTATTCGAAGAGTCAGAGAGGATGTGTTCTTAGCTTTTCGCGGCCGTCCTTTTCGTGGTATGGTATCTTTGCGGTCTGCTCATCTTGTGAACCTCTTTTCTGTTTCATGTTCTCGCTCTTCTGTCAGAGCGGGAATTGGTTGACTCTCTTTGCTTGTCGGGTGCCTCTCCTTCCTTTTCTTCCATGGCCCATCTGGATCCTTCTCTCCTCTCCCATCTTCCTCCCCATTTTTATTTGTGTTTTTGTTCGTTTTTTTGCTGTGTGGCTTTTCTTTTCAGGTTCGGTTACCGGTGGTGTTCAGGTCGTCTTGTCATTCTTCCTAGCGCAGCTGTCTTCAGGCTCTTGGTGATTGTTTTGGCTTCGGTGTTTGGGTTTATCGAGTTCTCCTATCTTTTCCATGGGATACTGGTTTGGGATCTTATGCTCCTTCTTTTCGCTCGGATTCGGGTTGTGGTTTGCTGGGTTCTGGAAACTATTGTTTCTGCTGTGAGTCCGCTGGGCTTCTTCCATTTGTCTTTCCTCCGGATATGGTAGTAGAAGCGGTGATTGGCTTGATCTATGGGTACTGTTCCTACTTCATTGTAGTCGGGCGGTGGCCTTGCCGGAGCTCGATGACGATGTTGGCTATGGGGTTGTTTCTGGGAGTTTTTCGGAATAGTTCTCTGGCTGGTTCCTGGGTTCTGGCTTTGCTTATTGTTAGGGATTTCTATGGGGAGGGCGTGGTTCTTCGCCCGATCTTTGTTTGGTCTTTGTTTTCAGAGTTTTGTTTCTCTTTCCGGTATCCGACCTGTCTGTTGTTGGGTTGTTTGTGGTGGTTTTATCTTTATTTGGTTGTTGCTGTTTTTCAGGGCTTGTTGGTTTTGTCATTGTATAGATTCTGTTTTTGCTTTGTTCTCAGGTTACCTGTCAGGCTTGTTGACAGCTTTTGGTGGATGTTATATATATTTTCTTTATTTAAAAAAAAAAAAAAAAAAAAAAAAAATGTATATGTATATATAGACACACACTAGTTTTTTTTTTTTGCTTTAAACTTTTTTTTTGGAATAGACTTGCAAACAAATTAAAACAAAAACAAAACAAATTCAAATTTAACGAAAACAAATTCAAACTTGTTTTTGTTTTTTCTTGTTTTAAAAAAACTTAAACTAATTAAACAAAATGACAAAATGACAAAAAAAATAAAATGAAAGAACACAAGCCTAGTTTCGCCCCGGCCCACAAAATCAAAAGAAAGTAACAAAAAAAAGTACACCACTCTGTCACTTTAAGCTACCCGGCCCAAAATCAATTCAAAGCAACATTCTTTTCTTTTGTAACTCCTCCCCCCAAATTACTTCAGCGACTAATTCGTTTACGATAAACAAATTTACTCAACCAAAATTTTAATTAAAATTCTAATTGCGCCTTTTCGAATTGATGGAAGCAACGTCGCGAGTTGCTGATTGGATCTGTGTATTGGGCGTCGAAGTCGACAGTGAGGTCGTGGTGGAGCAGAATCAAAATCGAAAACCAAGTTGATTTGACTTTGTTTACTCTGAAGCTGGTTGCAGTGGGATTTCAATGCTTGAATTGGAACCAGGGTATGATGTTTGATGCGGGCAATGGTTCGCGGTGTCTGGTGATGGGTCTGGCGATTGGTGATTCGCTGAGCGGTAGTGGGTTAGTGGAAGAACTGTGGGAGTGAAGGGGTTCGTGAATTTGATAGTGGGAAGTGGTCAGAAGTATAGCACTGTTTGGTTTGTTTTTGGCTGCAGTGAAGTGGTGGTCGGGTTATATGGTGATGAAACTTGAGTTCAAGGTGATGTTTTGCAGTGTATTGGGAGGTGATTGGACTTGAACTTGGTGTGTGCAGTAGAAAAGTGATGTATGTGGATGGTGAGTTTGGTATGGTTTGTGGGAAATATGTCAGTGATGTGGTAAGGGAGGATGTATGTCAGTGGGTACTTGTTGAATGGTGTAGTGATGGGTTGTATTGAATGTGAATGTAGCCGAGAACTGTGGTTGTTGACTGTTCTCATGTATGTATATGTGGAGGGTGACTTGGAGTTTGTTACTGCAGTGGGAATGGATGGTTTGTGGAAGTGATGTTCTAATGGAGTACTGTAAATGGGTTGGTGGTACTTGACAGCAAGCTGTTATTTACGGGGCAGTGAAGATATGTTGTAAGCAGATGTGTGGTTGCCGGTGGATATGAGTGCAGTGAACCGTTGAGTGAAATGTTTGAGAACACAGAGTTTGCAGTGAACTGGTAGTGGATGAGAGAAGCGACTGTAAGGCGATGCACTTCTATGTGATGGAAGAAGTTGGTGATGTGTATATTGATGACTGCTGTGCAGAAATGGATATATGCAGAGGGGTATAAGGCAGAGCAGCAGTGTGATTGTGTGAACAGGGCAGCAAGGTATGTCACAGGAAGGTAAGTTGTTTGATGATAAAGAGGGGTAGAACTGCAGTCGACGATGAATTGATGAATTTCGTGATAATGTTGTGATGGTGGTTGGAGGATGGTCAGAAGTAATGTTATATCTTGTGGGTTTTGTTTGAGTGGAGTATGGCAGTTTTGACTGGAAATGTTATGTGAAGTGATGAGAAGCAGTGGAGTGTAATGGTGGGAAGGTGATGCTGTAGACTGGAGTGGCTAGTGGTCAGAGGCACAGAGTAGAAAGAAATGTGCATGGCACAACAACAGTTTGAAGTTGTAGTGCAAAAGAGGATGTTTGAAATAGTTGTTATAGGAGGTTGAGCTTGTGGTCAGGCAGGGTTAGCAGCAGAAGGATGTGGTGGTTGGTTGAGTTGAAGTATATAATGGTGGATGAAGGAGAATGGTGACTTGTAGAAGAGATGATGAAGTTGAAGGTTGATGGTGTATGGGTGGAGCAGTTTTTAGAAGGGGTCGGAGTGGCTCTGGTGGGGTAAATAAAAATTGCACAGTGAACTATGTTTGGTTGCGCACAATTTCAATTTGTATTGAAAAAGCAAATGTAAGTAGAATGTGCAAATTGTATTACAAAACAAAATGTGACAAATGAAATGCAAATTAAGCAATGCAAATGTAAAAAAAAATACAATGAATTTTTAAAATGCAACGAATTTTATTTTATGCAATAATTTTTTTTTTGTTTTTTAAATGTGCAAGCTCAAATGTTATTGCAAAAACAAGAAAAAAAAACAAACACACAACAATTTGAAAAACACACAATTTTTTTTAAATAGAAATCTAAATGCAAATGCAACTAGAAAACAAGAAACAAGCACACAAAAACAAGGCAAACAAAATTCACACACACACAAACACAATTTTTTTAATGCAAGTCAACACACTCAACAAACACACAAAAATAATCCAAAGACTAGAAATTAAAATCAAAGCAATTTCCCGGCAACGACGCCAAAAACCTGCTCGTTGATGGGAATTCTATTGAGTTAGAAATCCGCCGAACGAATTAAAATTAAAATTAACCACAAGCGCACGACGTACAATTGTTAGTACGTAGCGAGTACGGATCGATCCGCAGGAATTGATAGATTTTAAATCTCTATTCAATCAAATTAACCAAAGCTAAAAGTGTAATTAGTTAACAATGTAGAAAACTAACAAAAGAAAATCGATAAAAATATGAGAGTTAAATGTCAATTTAATGATAATTTCACTCTCTAGATCACATAGTTCAACAAAATATAAAATTATGATTCTCTTTTTTTTGGTCATTAGTTAGTTTAGTTAATGTGTTTATCATAAGTATGGCCTATTTGTGCTTTTAATTAGCTCGATATAAGCCATCAAACTATAACACGCCGCTTAAACAACTTTTAACTCTCATGAAAAATGACAAGAAGTTGAAAATGAAATCTATTTTAAGCATCGCTTATTAACTATTGTTTAGAAATGTAGGCCACCAAAATTTAATTTCAACATTCACTTCATTGTTATAATCATGTTTAGATGAAGAGGCAATTTGTGTTTTGTTTGTTTAAGCATAACATATTTGTTATGAACAACATAGACTATCAAATTCAAAGCTAAACAACTTTAAACCACATCCAACTTTTCCATTAGGCACAAAAAGAGGCGGCAATAATTATCAAAATATTGAAGCTATATAATTAGAGAGCTTCATTACCTCTAAATTGAAGGGGTTTAGCCTCTCATATTTGTTATCAAATCAACAAATATAGCTTGCAACATGAAACAAAAAGAAGAGAAAAAAAGCTAAATGAGAGAAAAACTAATCTACTTGCATGAAAAGTAAACTAAGCTACTTAACCAAATTAGAAAGAGAGCATGTAAGTGTAAAAGAACATTTACTAACATTGCATAAAAAGAAAAGCTACATGAAATAAAAAAATGGCTAAGTAGCCATGAAAAAGAAAAGAGAAGAGCTTTTTTATTTTTGTTCCTAAACTAAGGAGGCTAAGAGAGGAGAGCCTAAAAGAAAACTAAAAAGAAAAAGAATGGTTACATGAAACATAAGGATTATTTATACAAGTTTAAAACCCTAATCCACTTTTTTGGGAGCTATCCAAACTACCCTCCTAGGAAGTATGGTGGCCAAGTAATCATTAGCTTCAATAATCACCCACTAAGTGTGTATGAAAGTGTAATGACCATTAGCATATGGATTAGCTTCTAATTTGTACATGAATGAAGGTAGGTAGGTGTGGTCCTCCATGATCCATGACTTTAAATTATTTCCATCTTCATTCCTTTTTAATAAATTCTGTACACTCATTGATACATCAGCTAGAGTTCATCCTTTAATTGTTATTCGAGGAAGAAATTCAATATCATATTGGCTAAGCTCTATCCCCTATTTTACTAGCGAAGCTTTGGGCTTACTGAAAACTTATTTGAGCGAAATATTAGTTAGAACCTTAATTGGATGTGCCTGAAAATAAGCTCTTAACTTTCATGTTCCGAGCGTGAGGCAATATGCTAGTTTTTCAATGACTGGGTACCAGATCTCTACATCCTTAAGCCTTCTTCTCGTACAGTATATTGGAAGTTGGATTACCTCCTCTTCTCTGATTAGGATAGACTAATTGCATAGTTGGAAACTACCATACAGAGATAAAGATTTACCCCATCTACGGGGCTAGACAAAATTGTCGGTTTCTGCAAATGATTTTTCAACTCCATAAATGCTTTTTGACAATATTCACTCCATTCAAAGTCCTTCTTCTTTTTTATCACATCGAAGAACGCGACGCATTTGTTGGTGGGCTTGGAAATAAATCGTTTTATGCTGCCACTCTTTCATTCAGGCTCATTACATCTTTACTTGTCTTAGGTTCTACCATATCTTTGATAGCTCGAATTTGATCAGGGTTAGCTTCGATTCCTCTAGCACAGACAATGTACCCTAAGAATTTGTTAGACTGCATTCCAAAAGAACATTTTTGTAGGTTATGCTTCATCTGATATCTTCGAAGAACGTGGAACATTTCCTCAAGATCTTTTATATGATTACTTCTCTCTTGGGACTTAATCAACATATTGTCTGTATATACTTCTATATTTCAGCCAATTTGTTCTTTGAACATTCTATTCACAGATCTTTGATATGTTGCTCCGGCATTCTTTAATCCGAAGGTATTACTTTATAGCAATACATTCCCTGGTGTGTTATGAAACTAGTGTTCTCCTCATCTAGTGTGAACATTGGAATATTATATCAGAATATGCACCCATGAAAGATAAGAGTTGGTATCCGCTTGTTCTATTAACTAACTGGTCTATCCTTAGAAAGGAGTAGTGGTCTTTCATGCATGCTTTATTCAAGTTAGTTTAGTCAACACACATCCTCCACTTTCCATTAGAATTCTTGACTAATACCAGATTGGCTAACCATTTTGGATAAATCACTTCACTAATAAATCATTTTCGAACAACCTTTTAACTTCTTCTTTCAAAGCATTAGATCGAAATTTATCAAACTGTCTTTTCTTCTACTAGATTGGTGTGACATTCGTGTTTATATTCAAAGCGTGACATATTTCGGTCAGATTTATCCCATCCATATCTAACCGGGTCCCAATAAATACGTCTTTGCTGGACTGAAGGAACCGAATACCTCTCCTCTAAGTTTACTATTGTAACGACCCATAATTTTTGATAATTAAAAATAGTTAATTTAATAAAAAATGAAACCAAGATAAATAAATTTATTGAGATTTTAAATTATAATGTAATTGACAAAATTTCAATGTACTTGAAATACTACAGCTAATATGGTAAAAGATGACAATTGCAGCATATTAATGTGATAAGTTGTAAACCAATGATAACCATGTCTGTAGAGTAATAATTATTAGAATAAAAGTCTGAAATCAAATTAAAACAATTCGATGAAACTACGGGTGGGGCGTCACAGCTTGGTATCATCTACTTTTCATCTGATTCTGGTATACATTGCCGGTCCCAAGTCCGGATAAAGGAGGAGGGAGAAAAAGGGATGATCATGATGGTTAGCTCTGATACCAAGCTGTGACGCCCCACCCCGAGACCTACATTAGTAAAGAGAATTACTAAGTAATCCTGTCTACTAATGCAGAGAATAGGGCTGGTTAAGGGCGACCATCATAGTAATACTTTAGTTAAGCACTAAGTATGTCAAGTCTTGATGTCACATTAAACTCATCAAAGTATGAGATACGATGAGTTGGGTGCATTACACTCGCCAATGAGACGAGGCGGTGTATGTTTGATTTGGATTTTTATGAATGTTTTCTAATGTGGCATCGACTGACGATTAGTAAACCAATAGGTGCGAATGTATGGTATGGGACGTACATTAACACCCATTGGGTTCCTAATCGAGATGTTGTGACACATTCAAGATGTTATTAGTACTACAAACCGAATATAAGATTGGAATCATTACGATGTTCTTGATGTCATTACTAGATTCCAATCATCATGATGTTTTGCTCGGATTTTATGATTTGGGTGTCATCACGATATTTGACTATAGTCAATCAAGATGATCACGATGCTAAGATGTTAATGACCCCAAGTCATCACGATGTATGGTACCAAATAATAGTAGTACTAGTCAAGATGAAAAGCACGTGCAATTTTCTATGAAGTTTTCTATGTTCGATTTCACCTTTTTGTGATGTTGTTACATAAATACGGCCTTGAGTATGAAATGGGCTACATTTATATTAAGCTATATGGTGATTTCGATTATGATTGACTTTAACTCTTATTGAGTTCTTATGGGATATAACATTACGAACATGTAGCGGCACGCCTCGATTGGGATCTCGAAATTACAGCGGGATATTTTGAAAATTTAATTAATATATATATGGACTTGACCCTGCATTCGCATCGGCCACAGAAATGTTCCATCAACGACCCTATTTTTTTATCCAGCTACCCTACTTGATTCACGTACACCTATGTTCTTCCTTGTATAAAATCATCTCCAAGCCGAAAACAAAAGAAGAAAAATATTAACATCAACTTTGTAAAATTTATTTCTCAAATTCTGTCCATTAAAAAATTCCCAAACAAACTTTAAAAATCCTGATTCAACTCAAGCTCCAACTTGATATACTTTTTGAGGGTTGCGGCTTCATCTCTAGTGGTCGAGGGTATAGGCCGAAACTACGGTTGGAGTTTGCCATTGATTTGGACCTCGTTTTAACTACAATTGAAGTTGAACGCTGTAATTAGTGAAATATTAAGCCCTGAATTTGAGGTGTAAATTTGCTTTAAGTTATTTTAAATCTCTATGTAATCAAAAATGATGAAATTTATTAGTTTATAAATATTGAATTAAAAATTTAATATTAATTTATTTAATTAAAATGAAAATAGCCATTTTGGCCACTGATTCGGATTTCGATGAAACTAGTTTCATCGAATCCGTAACAGTGAATTATTGTAAGATTTCATGTTTTGTAACGATCGAACTTGTCGTTTGATCGTACGGACTCGAAACGCATAGAAATCAATTTAATTAAAATCTGCTGAATTCAATTTGAAATAAGCTGATTCAAGGCTAACTTCTTCATATGATGGAATTAGGACTTGAAACCTGTTCCATTGAGTTTAAAAATATTGAAAACATATATTTTGATATATGGGATGACCCATTTTCGTTCTGCAGACAGAACGGGCTTTTCGGGTTGTCTATTGTTTAACTTTCAAATCAACCTAGCCCATTCATTTCTATTTCTGATCTTCCTATAAGTAGCCTGTTATAAACCCTAACTATTTCTTATTCTATTTGTCTGCATGTACAATTCTATCTACTTCTCTCTTTCCAATAGCAGACAAACCAATTTCCAATTCCAAATTCAATTGCAAATCAAATTCAAATCAAAAATCAAACTCCTCCAAAGTATATCGAATTATATATCATTTCGAAGCTCTCAACGATACGAATCAGTGTCTACTGTCTGCTTTTTGATATAGTGCATTAATCGTCGAGAATTTGCGGTCAATGGTCAAATTTTTTGAAACCTTAAGGCAATTTGGGGCTTTCTGATTTTGGCCTCAATCGACGAAATCAACTTAAGGGTTTCGTGGAGATTTGTGTGTGGAGTTGATTGGTGGTAGTCGTGTCATCTATTGCTTGCTGTACCGATGGGAATTCGTGAATTTGGGTTCAAATAGGTGGCGGCCGGCGGTTATGTGGGGCGATCAGACCTAGGGCGTTGAGGTAGTTCCAGTCAGGTTAGTTGGCGGTGTGGATGTGGGGGCGGTCGGTGATCTCTAGCGTTGTTGAGAGGAGGTCAATGGTGGAGGCTCGGTTGGGTTCGAACATGTTGTAGCTATAGGGCTTGGAGACGATATAGGTTATTATTTCAATTTTCATTCGTTATTTTAATTTAATTTTTTATTTTAAACGTTCTAACTCACATAACTTTTACATACGAGTCTAGATTTGGACGTAGTTTGATTTGCCAGGATCGCATCGAAATTCCGGACATTTTGACGCTTGTTTGGATGAATTCCGAGACCATTGAAATTTGGACCTTTATTTGAATTTCAAATCGATTTAAAATCGAAGGTGGGTGTTTTGACCCACTCATTAATATTAAATTATCTTATGTTAGTTAAATTAAATATATGATGTGATTAGAAATTTATTGATTGCTTTTTGGTATTTTTAGATTGTCATTTAAGTTAAATTTGAATTTATATTGAATTGAATTGCCATTTAATTAATGTTGAATATAAATTTCTAGTTAAACACCTGATAATGATAATCAATTGAGTGTTATGATTTATTGGCTGATTTGGATGTTGGATTGTGATGGATGTTATTGGTTGATTGTTGATATTGGATAACTAGATGTTGTATTTTATATTGTTATAATATTGCAAGTTCCCTATGGGTTGAATTGGTACATACCCAAATGATCTATAAATTAAGGAAAAAGCGTTATGGATTGAAATAATAGCCTCGAGAAAATTTACGAATTTTATTTAATTCGGATTTGTAGTTTGAAATGATATATAACCGTAAAATTTTAAATTACGGATTGAAATGATAAATATCCATATCACTTAACCCTAGAGTAGAAAATTATGTACGGACACCGGATTGGTTAAATTAAATGATTTTTGAATCTTTGAAATTTTGAATCAAGTTAACTAGAATTTTGAAACAGAATTGATTTCTATAAACTGAATTTTGTTAATCCAAGTGTGAATGTTGAAAACGAGAATTTATTTAATGAATTGTTCAAAGGATTAAATTAAAATTTCAAAGTTGAACTGTCAAAAATAAATGAATCTATCGAAATTGAGTTGTTAAAATGTTTAGATATAACTTTGAAATCTATCTTTAAACTAATTTGAACTATTTTAAACTATTTTTATTAAATTAACTATTTTAATCAGTTTAAACTGTATTAATTTATATTGATCTATTATAACCTATTTAATCCAATTTAATTTATTTTACTAATTTTAAGCAATTTAAATTTATTTAATATAGTTTAAATCTATTTAATATAATTTAAATCTATTTAATCTATTTTAAATTTAATTAATTAATTTAAATCATTTTAAATATAAAATTTAATCTATTTAATATATTAAATCATTTTAAAAACCTAATTAAATCAAATTTAAACCTGTTTAAACTATTTTACTATTTAACCTATTTTAAATCTATTTAAACTATTTTTTAAAGCTATATAAACTATTTTATGACTACCTAAACTATTTTCTAAAATTTCAGACCGTCTAAAGTTGAAGTATTTATGTCTAAATCCTTGATGATGACACAACTTAAGTTAGAATTTGGAATTGATACTCCTTTGGACATATTTGAGTGAATAAGATGATTTTGAAATGAAGAAGTAATTAACATAACTTATAAATGATTTGAAAGTGAATATGATTTTGAAAGTGAATAGTATAAAGTGAAGATGATTTCAAAAGGGATATGATTTGAAATTAAATATGATATTTGATATCACTAATAAATTGATTTCTGAAATGTAAAAGAACTATCCGGTTTGAAATAAGTGTTTGGTTGTTAAACAGATCGGGATCGGATATTGTCATACTCTCTGCCAATACCAAAAACCACTTTAACAACTGTGTACATGGTGGAGATACCAGAAAAGAAGTAGGATGGTTTGATGAACGAGTTCTGTTTGAAGTATGACGTGACCCTCACTTCCATGAATCATCTTAGATGTGACTAAAACAGGAGCCACGCTGGGCCAAGTGAGGTCGCACCTCCGATTGGACATATTTCTTCAATGCCACATTATGACTCTGTGATGGTTTGGTGGCCACCCTTTAATGTTGATTATGGGATTGTGTTCGGAGGTAGGCGGTAGTAGATGCTATGCGTTATCCCTAGTCCAGATCCACAATTGGTATATCTACTTTGGTATTGCCTCGAGTGTCGTGTTCATATGCCCTAGTGCATCTTCTACGAGTTTGTTTTGTACTATACCTATGGAGTGTCATCTGCGTAAACCTCTTGTTTACGGAAGAGCATACAGTACTGTATATATTATGGGAATATATAAAATGTGTTAATGGGGTATGTTAATGCTTTAACGCTATTTTAATACTTTTACTTTACTATAGACAAATTATAACAGCGTATTGTGCTACATAGTAGATAGTTTAACAGATCCTTAGGAGATGTGAATCTCGAACACCTCTTATGTTATTGCACTCACGTTAGACACTAGATAGAAGATGTCAAACCCCGTAAACATCTCCGACGCCATCACACTCATATTACCGTTGATTTAACTTACATAAGATCTTTTAGTTCTTACTTGAGTGTTTTGTCTTTTCAATTCACTCGGGTCAGCCTGAGCATTTTAGGATTGAAGACCTTATTTCTAGAGGAAGAAGACTAAGATTTGCACTATTACTATTTATTATATTTATTCCGCCGCATCATGTTGTTCCGCTGCATCTTTTTATTTATTTATTCATGTTTACGTAAATCTAATGT
Organism: Allium cepa; assembly: GCA_030765085.1. Lineage (NCBI taxonomy): Eukaryota > Viridiplantae > Streptophyta > Magnoliopsida > Asparagales > Amaryllidaceae > Allium > Allium cepa. Next base: position 52,219,080 of record CM060935.1, on the reverse strand, counting down.
TTGTGTTGTAAAGAATAATCAAATGTATTTATAAAATAGCTTCATGAACTGTTGTTTAATTATTATATTTTGTCATTCAGCCGCGACATTCTATATTTGTTTTATTTCTTTCTCTTTTTCTTATTTACCCCATAACAATCTGCCCTTTTGAATGGTTTGAGTCAGGCATGTGTGTCTGCTTAAAATGTCCAAAATGGCAGGTCGTTACAGTTGGTATCAGAGTTAGGTTTAGCGATAACCTTAGCTTTGTGGGGCCTGCCTCATATTAAATAGGGTAGTAATACCCTAGAATGAGTTGCTGAGTGTATATATGTGAGAGAGCATATTTGTTAGTGTTATAAAAGGTTTTTATACTGTGTTAATTTGTTCCGTTCTGTATTTATAAATTCTGGTCGGTGCATAGGTGTAACGACCTGTAAATTTTAACGGTTTTAGTAACGTAATTAATAGGAATTTTGTGAAATTTTAAATAATTGAATTTGAAAATGAAAATTTGATATTGGAATACGTCTACTTAACATGGCAAATGGTAAATTTTCACCAGAAAATATAGAAGTCTATTTTGTTGTGAAATTTTATTTAAAATTTAAATCAGTTAATATCAGATGATAATAAAATATTTCTCAAACTTGAATATTTTTATGTAATAAATTTGTAAATCTTTTTCTGGGTGAGACATCATATTTCTTTTCGCCAAACTTGGACTGCTATTGCTCCGTTTATCTTATTTTCAGCGTTTTAGCAGCATTTTCGGTACCGAATATCGACTTTTGATAGCATGGTCGTACCACTGATATCTGTATATATTTTGATCATCTCGTCATGCTGATCACCAAAGTATATTCATTTGTGTATTTTTTTACGTTCCGTACGTAGTGAAATCTGCGAAACGGTTCGTCGTATCGGTCCGTCGTGTCCTTTGATTTCCGATGTCTGTTCAAATCTTCCAACAGTTGACAGCCGTTTTGCAATAATTATTTTACTTTGAATTCGTGCTTGACCTTTTCTATTTCCACTTGGGTTTGTCCTTTCATTTTCATATTCGTTTACTATTCATATCAAAAGCTTTCAAAATAAATAAATATATATTATACCGTTTATATTTGCATTGAGAATTATCCAACGGTCATTTGAGTTTATTTCTGAAAATCAAATTGTGTCTGATGTTTGTAATCCCACCATCTCTATTTAAATATTGGTTCATTCCTTTCTTTGTTTTGTTTTAGGCATGCGCTACAGAAAATATAATATATTATATAATTTATTCATATCATCTTCCACTTTTTTTCCAAACTGCTCTTTCCTTCACCTCCGCATTCCTTTGTCCATCCCTTTCCCTCAACTTTGCCTTATCCATCCACGCCCTCTACTCCATCATTTGTGAACCCAACCAACCTTCTTCCCCACCACTTTCGCTCCACCACATCACCAAATCTTGGCCGACCCCGCCTTCTCCGCATAGCCATGTAGCCCTCACCTTGCAACGCCCTCCGATCACATTAGCCGACAACCCACGTTTCCGCCTATTCAACAGAAGCCCTCCTCCACAACCCTGACCACAGCCGAACCCTTCTTCTTGCTCACCCTATTTTCCACCACTGCCGAGACCTCTACGGACCACCTTCCTGTCGCCAGCAGCCTCCACACCCAGTCCCCAAACTCGCAACCGAGCACATAACTCCTCTGCCTTTCACTTGGTTCCCCCTCTTCACATAGAGCACCAGCACCACACGCCACATCTCTTCCTATCCGCCTCTCCACAACCTCACAACCTTTTGCAAGCATAGCCGAGCCTCCTCCTTTTTGCAGTATTATATGTATATTATATATACGGTATTATACTATATTTTACTATATGATATTATATTATGTTACATTATATCATATTATAAGTTTTAGCCTATGTTTTTATATATGCGTTGTGTTGTGTTGTGTGTGTGTATTAGTTTATATCTAATCGGTCTACTTATATATGTAAGTGTTTCTATAAGATTTATATATATAGGTATATAAGATTTAGATGAAGTTGGTCTGTTGTTATAATAACTGTTGGTTTTTCATCATTAGAGTTATGCGTGCCTTTGGGTTTTCAGAAACTCTTATCGATTTGGTTTGAAGGCTAATCTCTAACTGTTGGTTCTCCGTTCTCATTAACAGATCGGCCAATGGTTTTTTCGGGCTGGTAGAGGTCTTCGTCAAGGTGATCCTCTATCTCCTTCTCTTTTCGTGATTGCGGCTGAGGCTTTCATTCGAGGGATTCACACCTTAACGATTTTCGGCCAGGTTCACCGTTTTGGCCTTCCGAGAAGGTGCCCGCTCGTTTCCTCCTTATCCTTTGCGGACGACATTGTCATTTTCTCCAACGGAAACCGGTCGTCTGTTCGTCGGCTGATTCGTTTTATCCATCAGTACGAGCGGTGTTCGGGCCAACTCGTTAACTCTTCGAAGAGTTGCTTCGTTCATGCGAAGGACATGGATACTTCCAGGGTTTCTTGGGTCCATTCGTTTACAGGATTTAGGGAAGCTTCCCTTCCTCTTCCTTATTTGGGTATTGTTCTCTACAGAGGTAGGAAACTAAATGCCATCTTCGATCCTCTGACGGACAAAGTTAGGGGAAAGATCATTCGTTGGAATGCGTCGCTTCTTTCTCAAGCAGGAAGATTGGTTCTAATCAAGTCGGTATTAGGCTCGTTGGGTCTTCATGTCTTCGCAGCGATGTCTCCTACCGCATCTTTCTTCCCGTCTTTCCAATCTTTGGCTTCTTCCTTCTTCTGGGGGTCGAAGGTTGACAACCACCGTCATCATTGGGTATCATGGGACGTGGTGTGCCGTTCCAAGAACGAGGGCGGGCTTGATTTGCGAAACCCAAAGGATATTTGCTCGGCATTTGCTTGCAAGTTGTGGTACAGGTTTGGGACTAACGACTCCCTTTTGGCGAAGTTCCTCCGTGCCAAGTACCATGGTCTGGCCTCCATGGGCTTTTCCGGATCTCCATCCTTCGCTAGTGAGACTTGGAAGCACATGCAATCGGTCAAACCTTTCTCTGACTCTCATGGCGGCCAAACCGGTTGGGATGGTGGTTCGTTTTCCATCTTGAAAGCTTGGAGTTCGGCTCGTAATCCAGCCCCGGTTTCTCCCTCTATTCTCTTTCATCTGGGACGCCAGAATCCCTTCTAAAGTGTCTCTATTCATGTGGCGAACCCTTCATAAGGGTTTGCCAGTTGATGAGAACTTTCAGCGGATTGGCGTTCCTTATGTCTCCCGTTGTAGATGCTACGGCACCAGGAATTCGGAATCTTTGGATCATTTACTTTTCTCTGGTTTTACAGCCAGATCCTGCTGGAATTACTTCGGAAATCTGATTGGTATCCGGGGTAGAAACAACTCGCCGGGGGATTTACAGAGAACTTGGTGGAACGGAATCTCTGGTAAATCGCTGCGCTCTGTTGTCTTTCGCCTGATTCCTTGTCTGATCTGCTGGCATCTCTGGTGCGTGCGGAATAAGGAATTTTTGAGGAAACTCCCATGAATCCCACTTCCGTTATTCGCCGGGTTAGAAATGATGTTTTCTTAGCTTTTCGTGGTAGACCTTTCAAGGGATCGGTTAGTTCCCGTTCTGGCCCCCTGGTGGTCCTGCTGTCTATTTCCTGTTCTCAGGCTTCCACTAGAGCGGGAATTGGATGATGACCATTCTCGAGCCAGGTGGTTCTGGCACTCCGACTCCGTTAATCCCCCCTCCCTTTTTCATCTGATTTACTGGCTTTTGTTTTTCAAGCTCTGGATATATAGGTTTGGTACGGGGAATGTTTTTCCTTCTCTATTGTAGGATTTTTGGCAGAGGATATTCCGGATTTCATTATCGCCGATCTCATTATCGTCTGTCTTTTCTGGGTTCCGTCCTGTTTGTACTGCGTCTTTCTCTGGAGGGCGTCTTAGGCAGCTATTTCCGTTTTTTGTTTCTTCTGTTTTTTGTTTGTTATGGCTTTCTTCGCCGAGTTTTGTTGTCTCCTCTTCTGTTGGTTACCTGTCAGGCTTGTTGACAGCTTTTGGTGTTTTTTAATAAAAATCTTCCTTCTGTTAAAAAAAAAATGAAAGACTGCACACATATATATTTACATTTTTTCAGTTTGGTCACAACATGTATATGTTGGATTTTTATATTGATTTTATATTAAATATTGGTTTTAATGTATGTAACTTATATATTAGTTTGTATATATGAGTCTGGTATTCAAATATGTATATATAGAGAGTTTATTTTATATGGGTTTTGAAATCAAATAGAAAAAAAGTATGTATGTAAGTCCTATTATGCAATGGATCATATAGCCTCTTGGATAGCACTTTGATTTTTGAATTGAGAGAGAGATGTTTCCAAAACAGTAAGAAAGTAGTATTGAACCAATACAAAGAAATATGAATGGATTCTGTATATGGTTTTGAAGATCTGAATATATTTTACTATGGAATTTTCAGGAAAGTAAGAGGAGGGAGGAAAACAAGTAATTACTATCAAAATATTAGTTTGCGCTCTCATTTATATAATAAATCAACAGATGTGTTCGTTCGTGAAAAGTTGCGACGAATAGACACTTCCTTTCACAATTTGAAAAACCTCTTGGTGGCATGTATGTCGACATACTTTATGCATATATGTCACAAATGCATGTATATTTTGAAAATTTTATACTTTGTAAAATAATTTGATACTTTGTAAAATAATTTGATACTTTGTAAAATAGTTTGAACATAGTTTATAAACATTTTGAACTTTGAAAAACTTTTATAGAATATTTTAAAATTTATTTTGAAAATTTATTCTGTTTAAAAATGTAAAGGATAGAAAATAGGAGATAGAGATCAAAGATAGTTATCAAGGACTTTAACAATATAAGCTATGACTCTATACACTAAATTATAATCTTGAGATCTTCATATCTTGGTCTTTGTATTCATGAGTCCTCATGTCTATCTTTTGAGTCTTTATACTGTATAGTTTTTGATTCAATACCTGTGTAATTTTCTACACTATATACTATATAACTTGGTAAAACATTAGTATCTACATTTGGCAAAGTTCATATACAACAACAGCTATTAGTCTAGCTTTGGTATGACACCATTCAAAGCATTGTATGGCCAACCGTGCAATACTCCTTAATGTTGGTGGGAAGCGGACGAAAAACCGATACCTGGGCTAGAAATGATCAACGAAACTTTGAAGGAGATCGAGATTATTCGACTACGAATGAAGGCTATTGTAACAACCTGGTTTTAAGTGATAACTAATTTAAGTTAATAATAACAATTTAATTAAATAAATTAGAATTTGATGATTTATTTGATAAGTTGGCTTTGGAATGATTTTAATAAAAAGGATAAATTGTGGAAATATAACATTTGAAATTTAAAATTGGTTAAAATGTGGGATATAATATTTTATAAAATTGATGTAATCAAAACACAATATTAGTTTCGAAAAGAAGCGATTTTGAAATATAATTTTTATTTATTCACACAAATTTCAATTTAGGTTTTCGCTAATTAAAAAAATTGAAGACATATATATACATACATTCGTTTGTTTTATTTCTTTGGCCTAAGCCCAAATATCCAACCTAAATTGTTTCTAGAGATTTCTAGTTCTGGATTTTTCTTGGTTCATCATTTTATTTTAGGTCGTCAGCATTTACACAAACAAACGTTTGGCTCACTACCACTTTCTTCTTCCTGAAGCCTGAGACCATCAACCCTTTTTATATTAAAAAGAATTAAAATCTAATTCAAGAAATCATTTTAAATTCTCCCTTATTCGAATATGTACGCCACAATACTCTAATGCATCTTTGGAGTGAAGTTCGTTGGATCGTTGTTGGGCTGGGATTTAACCATAATGCTTTCGTGAACTAGAGAGCGAAGGAAACACAAGTTTATAGGTGAGTAAACTCTCACACATCTATGTCTACATTCTATATTTTGAATTCTCCATGCTGTGCTTTGGCTTTGAATCTCCCTGCCGTGTTTTTGATTTGTAGTTCTTTACTGTGCCTACATTCGAATCAATCGAAAAAAAAAGATTAATTAAATAACGCACAGCAGCTCGACTGTGATCGGTCGATCAGTGGCCAGCGCTGCTGTGTCTCATCGTTTTCTTCTTGCGTGTGTGGAGTTGATCACTTTGGCGCCTACGTGCATGCATTTCCATCCTGTGTTTGTGTGTGCTGCCTTATATTCGAGCGTGAAAGTGATACATAAGGTTCTGATAAATGTGTGCGTATCTTCCCATTGCTGTTCATGCCTGAATGTTTAATCTTGGTTCTTGTAAATTTCCATAAGCTTTGACATTATTCATTTACCTATCTTACTTTCCAAACTTTCTAGTACTTTGTTGTTGCTTTATTTACTAAGAGACATTCCAAGTTTCAATTTTGGTATGTTTAATTACATTTATTACAAACTCTCCGATACACCATGTCTTCTACAAATGATGGGTTCCAAATTTTCGAAAGAGTAAGTGTTAACCCACCTTTTGGCAAGGCAGCATACCGGCAGATATAATTCAATCGACCGCATAGTTATCGAAGCTGGATTGTCACGAACTTGGTTCCGATTTGAATGAATGAATTGATGATCAATCGCGGATGGTAAACATGAATATAAGGCCAGGATATAGCATAGCTGATGGACAAAAAGCGTGGGATAGTTGGAATATGGATTTTGACAAAATTCGAGATGCTTTGGGTTGCTTGGAGTTTGCTTTGAGTCATCTTTGGATTTACTTCGGGATCTCAGTGGAGTTGCTTTGAGTCGAAAGGACACCCACTTCGGGTCGGCATTAAAACTTGGAGATGGGAATGGCATATCTGGAATACTTGGGATCGGTAACAAGTTAACTCCGGGTAGGCACTCATCTAACTGCGGGTCGGCAATAAGTGTAGGTTGAGATGGATTGGTCTTGGCTAGAGAACAAGCTACTTCGAGTCATCAAGCACCCTTCGAGTCGGTGATAGGGTTGCTTCGGGTCAATTCCCTGATAATTTTGGGTCGGCATAATGAATATGGGGCGTCATATCACGTCATTCCAAGGGGTCGTCATAACTGGAGATGCTTCGAGTCGGTGCTTGCATGACTTCAAGTCGGCATTAAGAAATGGGGTCGTCATGTTATGTCACTTCAAGGAATCAGCATTGCTAGTTTACTTCGGGTTGGCTATGACTAATCTCCGAGTCGGCAATTGGAGCTTGGGATTGGCTTTTTGAGTTAGGAAGGGATCGGCCTAGGATGGAGATGGAGTTACTTTTGAGCTCGCTTCGGATCTGTATGGCGATTGCTTTTGGTCAGCACTTGGAATACTTCAAGTCGGTCATGCTTTGATATGGGGTCGGCATATTTGGATTCTTATGTCGGCACCATTCTACTTCGGGTCACATGCAAGCATGCTTCGGGTCACTTGAGCATCTACTTCGGTTCATTACCACGGACACTTCAGGTCGGCGTATCAATTACGTGAGGTCGGCAGGGATGAGTGATATGGGTTCGACTATGGTTTTGGTGGGTCCATATCACTCAGGAAGCCTAGTAAACATGATTTTGCCTATAAATACAACAGGTGTGGCTTCAGTAGAGTGATTCTCATTATGTTCTTTCTTAACTTCTTCTACAAAGGTTGTACAAGTTATTCCGTCATTTTTATTTCAAAAACTGTGCATTGTAACTGTAAATAATTCTCTGATCGATAAAAAGAAAAATTTTAAAGTGGACGTAGGGCAGAATCAGCCGAACCACTATAAATCTCGTTTTTTATTGCTTTCTTTTTTATTTTTGTTGTTCTTCATATTTATGTCTTCATATATTCTATCTGTGATTTGTGACCGTGAATGGGTGTTTTCATCTGCGATTGGCTGTTTGTGACAGTTTTTGGCATTTTATGTGTGAACAAATAATTAAAACATTTTCATTGGTTAGATATGTTCTGTCTGTTTCAATCTTGTACTATTTCAACTTTCTATAATCTGTATTTAGAGAATAGTTATATGTTCCTTCCAAAAGTAAACCGAGTTAAATATATTTATCTAAAACTAATTTATGCAGATATGTGTTGGGCTCATGAGATAAATTTTGAAAGGTGCTGTCATACTTTACTCCTGCGTTTTTTTTTTCATTCATGATCATTGCTCTCGTGGGTTATGTAGTGTTGCGCCCTTTATTATATTTAAATACTTGTACTCTCGAGCTATTTATGAAGGCAGGAGAAGTTTGAGTGCATAATTTATATGAATATAAGTGCGTAGCTGGTGGATAGTTATATATAAATATACATATGCGTGCGTTTAGTAACTTGTACCTGCTGCTATGCTTTTATATATGTAGAATTAGGTGTGTGTTGTCTTGTGTGTTGTCTTTTGTATGGGTTGTGTGCTTTGCTATCTTGGATTTGTTTCTAGCTATTACATTATTTTCTTCATTACCTAATTTTTTTATGTCCCATGTTCTTACATTGTCATTTTCTTTTACTGCTACTCTGTGTTTTGCCGAGCCATATTATAGAACTATAATATATGCAATTTTATATATTAAAGTGACTTTAGTTTATTCCACAAACAATGAAACATGTATTTTAATTTGACGGACATTTTATAGTAGTTAATGAATATTTGTGAAATATTGATATATGTTTTATTTAAGTTTTGATAATGTATATATGTTTGATTTGAGTATGTATAATTAATTTGAATGTTTATGATTATTTGTATTTAATCATAGTAAATTATGATATAATGGCTATATGTAACATTTAGCTTTATAAACTATTTTGTGAATTTAAAATAAGTTTTCTGATATTATAATAAATATGTAATAATTAATTAATTTTAATATAATGATAAGAAATTAGTTACATATTGCAATTATTAAACTATATTTGAATTTATATAATTATTTAAATTATTCTAGAATATGAAATTATCACTCATTTCTTAGCTTTTATTATGTTATACAAAATTTATATGTGACGAATGATTTATCTTTAAGTATTGATATGTTTATTTTACATTTATTTGAATAAACTATTTTAGCTTTATATTATTATTTTGATATTCCTTTCTTGTTTATGAATAAACAATACTGGAGCGATTCACCGTTGATATATGGATATGATTGGTATTTTTATATGATACGGTGATGATATCCTTTCTGTTTGATTTATTGATATTTATTCTATGTAGCGAGAAATCTAGATAAACAGTTTAGTGATACCGTTGGGTATAAGGCTTTCATTAACACTTTTTCGGTTATTCTTTAGACTCGTTATATAGAATAAAGATGGACGAATGTGATTTATAGGAGCACAGAATAAATGGACTAGTAACGCACGGTGGTATGAGACTCTACTGTGTTATCTATTTAGTTATTCTTTGGCTCATAGATAGCACCCATATGGGGTTATGCTTGTGTATGTTTTGTATGCTGTGTGTGACTTGCTGCGGTGAGCATGTATGGAGGCTACTAGTTAGCAACATAGTTTGTGTACATTGTATGCAAGTCTATCATAGTCCGACTCCCTTTATGTTTCGGGAGTGAATCAGATTGGCCAGTATCCACCTTTGCGACCTAATCGTAGAGCCGCGCCCAAGATCCGCATTACCTTTATTGTTTATAGTATTTGATGCACATCATGAGATTAGTAGTTGGTTGCCCCTTGTGTCGCATAGGCCAGCGGTCATTTACCATATAAGGGCACATGTGGGGAGGCATGGCTAAGAGGCTATGCATTGTTGAGCCTATAGTGAATCATTGTCATGATGCCAAGATGGGAGAGATAAGGGTAACCGATGACCGTAGGAGTCATGTCATATGGACCACATGTGGCTCCTGGAGCAAGCAGATGTGATGTCAGTCTCCCGTCAGGTTTCAGAATATATGGATATATGTGTGTATGTGGGTAGTGGATAGATATATATTATGTATGGATGAGATTATAGTTGAGACTGTGTCCAAAGTATGATCAACTCTATATCCTTCTTAAGCAGATGGTTTATTCTTTACAGGCAGACGATTATATTTGGATATTGTTATGAGCTAGCTCAAATCTTCCTTATTAATTCTATTGATTTAATATTGGTATTTTATAATATGAGATTGAGAGAGATAGTGAAAATTGTTTTGTTATTACCCAACTTCACTTAAGGATGTCTCATTGATGATTATTTCTGGATTTGATAGTGATTTCAAGATTTGGATGATTCACCTGTTCGATGTTTTACATGAATTTTGATTTGATATGTTTAAATGGGTGATGATATAATTATATGGATTTGAAATGTTCGGATAATTCAATACCTTGAGGATTATTCTATATGTATATATATATACTTTGATATGCCATCTGATGTATTATGTATCTTTAATAGAAAAATCATATTTTTCCTTATTTATACAGTATTATCTTCTTATGATCCTTGATTGGACATAGTTCGACCCGTGTGTTATTCTATAATGCTCGAGTTAGTTTGACACATTTTAGGTACATGGACGACCTGACCAGCTTGTATTTTATTGGGCTTAGAGAAGCATTATATTAGGATAGTTATCTGAAATTTTTATGATATTAATTTACTATATATATATTTGACATTGAATTATATTGTATTCTTATAATTTTATTGTATCATATACTATTGATGCAACTGACTCTGTGTTCTCTATGATTTACTATATATTGTGTATTATTCTGTCCTGAAGGCAAATATGTTTATTATTTTGTACCGACACTGTGTACGTACTGATGAGTTTTATATTTAATGTTTTAATACGTAACAATGTTAGTCCATGGGAATATTCACGTGTGTACCCCATATAGTCTCATTTTCCATATTATTTGACAGTGTTACTATGTAATACTCTTGGATAGTATGCTTATAGAGGTGGGGTGTTACAGCTGCTAAAGAAAAACAGAAGAGCTATATTGATAAGACACATAGAGATTTAGAGTTCCCTGTCCAAGATATGACATTTATGAAGATCTCCCCACCAAAGAATGTAGTTTGATTCAATAATAAGGCAAAGCTGGCATCGAGATTTGTAGGTCCTTTTCCAATACTGGAGAGGATTGAGAACCTAGCATCCAGTGTTGACTTACCTCAAAAGATGAGGCATGCACAATGTATTCTACGTCTCTCATCTACGAAAGTTTATGCATGGATAAGGTGTGTAACCACAAGCTTCAAGACCTCACATGCCCATTTATATTGTCGGACGTGATAAGAAGCCGCTTAGGAGGAAGACCGTGAAGTTAGCGAAGGTTCAATGGAGTGAAAGCGAAGGCGATTGCATGTGAAAAATCGAGAAGGGCATGAGGAACGCTTATCCAAAGCTCTTTACTTAGTAAGGCTTTTCTTTTATCGCACTTGCTTTCACTTACGATATCTTGTAAGATAGTTTAGTATTTTGCATGCTAGGATTGGTATATTTATATTATTGATTACATTGTTGTGTGTTTGATAGTTGAGATGATTGCATATGGTTGTTAAGCATGAAAGGTAAGTATTGAACTTTCCGTGATTTTTTTGGGGATTTGTATCAAATTAATTTGAGGTCGTATGACTCTATAACTTTGAAAATTTTCTACTAATTTTATTTTATATCCTTAAATTTTTTGTTGGATGATTTCGAACCTAAAAATCTTACAAGGTTTATAACTTACAATATAGCCGAAGTACGGTTTGAATTTTAGATTGGGACGATGGTTTCTCTTTTCGTAGAGTGGTCACGATAGGAATTTGGACTTATCATTTTGGAGATATGGCCATTTGAAATTTAGACAGTTTTTGACTAGATTAATGGGCAATTAATTAGGCCCGGATTAAGCCCCTTAACCCATTTCGTGAATTGTGCCTAATTGTGGATGAGGGACAGTTTCTAATAACTTTCCCACTTTCCAAAAATGATCTAAACCTTCATTAATCTGTTTTCAACCAAAAAGCTTCACTTTTCCTTACATTAATTAGCCTAAATGCATCATGAAGGAGTAATTAACAAGGGGATTAAAGAATCATCAACAAAACCATCTTAGAATGCATGTCATTACTATTCGTTCTTGGATTTGCATTAGGATTTGGGTAAATTTGGTACTAGTTGAGTGATATTGCTTCTTTCACTATCCTATGTGTATTGATGTGGTTAAATTTTGGTTTTTTAAATGATTTTTCAAAGTTACAGTGTATTAAAAATTGGATTTGATATTAATGACACCTTAAACTGTGTTTAAAAGGATAGATTTCCACTTTAACTCATTTTACACCATTTACCAACCATATTTGTTATTTTATATAAAATCATATCCCAGATGGCATAATCTAGTAAATTGTGTTTGAATGGATTATATGCATTGCCTAGATGTTATGTAACGATGTTTGATGGTCGTATGAGTTGTTTGAAGTCGTAGGAGACCCCAAAACAAGTCGCAAGCGGATAGGAGTTGATTTGGTGGCTCAAATTCTGGTCGACGGTGGGGGAAATCATGTCGGCATTGGGTGACTTTGAGTCGTGAGGATCTCTACTTTTGGTTTCTGGTGAAGAAACTTTAAGTCATGGTAAGGGACTTATATTCAGTGGGAGTTGGACTTAGATTTTTTTTTTTGGAAAAATCATGTCAGCGTTTGGGATGCCCCAGGTCAGGATTGGCAAGATTTTGAGTTTTTGGCAAGATTTCGAGTTTTTGGTGAAGGGGCTTCGGGTCAGGCTAGAGGAAGACACGAGGGAAGAAAATTTGGACTTAGCCAAAATTTGAAGTATGGCACAAGATCGGTGCCGACCATGTCCACGTCATAGATTTTGCATGGCTTCTATAGGATGTGATAAAGGATGCTTCAAGTTGAATTGGGGCATGGCAAGGTGATGAAGTGCTTTGACACTTCTCCACTTTGGCCAAGTATTGACTGATAAACATGGTCGATGATGACCAAGACACCCGTTGTTGTAGATTTTTTTTTCTCACTCTATGGTTGTCACAGGACATGGGTATTATGGAGGTAGATAACTAGACACCCGTTGTTGTAGATTTTTTTTCTCACTCTACGGTTGTCACAGGACATGGGTATTATGGAGGTAGATAACTAGACACCCGTTGTTGTACCAAGATGTATGTATGCTTATGATGTTAGTTGATTAGCATATATTATTATGTGCTAACTTTTTGGTTATATGGACAGGTCAAATATGATTCTTCATACCAATGTTCCTTACTATATTGATTTTCATAATATTTTAAGATTGCTTATCGCTCACACTAGACTATTGGCCGGCTTGTATTTTTATGTTTTGCTTCTTATTATCTCGAGTAGTCTTAAATGAGCATCCTAGATAGACTTTGTAAGAGACACATGGAGCTGTACAGATGGACGAATTGGGGGTGATGCTTTCTCATACTTATATTTGGGAGTATTATTTCTTATTTCGTTATGCGACACTATGGCGCCTAGACAGTTTTCATTTATTTTATTTAGAGACATCTTATCTTTCGAGTTTATTATTAATTGTATAAATTCTACTACTATTTTGTATAACTGTGTGAACCTGTGCTCTCTGATATTATAGTCCATTTAGTTATTAATGTTTTGTTTTTTAATCTTTGATGACTGTTATATTTTATTCGATGCTCTGTGAGATATATGATAGATTCTATGATTATTTTATCTACTTTACAACTCTTGGCAAGCGTCGTACATCAGCTAGGCACCATCGCGGCACACTACATAGGCAAATTGTGTGACGAAGGTGTAAGGAGGTCGTCATAGCAAAGCTATCGCATGTCAAATACACAAATTGTTGCATGATAAGACTATGGAAAGGCAAAGCTATCAAGGACCTCATCTTAAAGCTATCGTGGTTCATATATCAAAGCTATTGAGTGCCATGAAACAAAGTTATCGAGCAGTTTAACTTCAAAGCTATCGCATGATATAAACTAAAGCTATCACATGTCATAAACTTCAAGCTATCAAATGTCATGATTTGGGGATATCGCATGTCTAAACAAGGCTTTCGTAAGTTGCAACAAAAAATCCATAATTAATTGAGAAATGATATTTTTCCTTAATAAAGTACAATATATTTGGACTAACCTCAACACATGTCATTTATTCATTGGTTTTTAATTTACATTAGTGTTTTCTGACCAATCCAAAAATTTAGCCCTTTTTATTAATCTTTTCCTTATTTATTTATCGCTAGTTAAGGTAATATTTTATTTTCTAGTTAAACCATAATAATTCAAAAGTTAAAGGGAAAATTCCCAAAAATACACCAAAATTCCAAAACAGCTTCTTTTACCTCTAGAAAACATTTAGAGTAACATATTTAATTTTAATATTTTTAAATATGAATTTATTCCCAAAATTAATAAATTTTCACTTAGGAAATGCATAACTAATTGATACTTCATCCAAAAGTTATGAAATTTAAAAACCATTTCTATTTTAATATTAAAATTACCATATTAACCTTTAGAAACATTTAGAGTTGATTTATCAATGTTTTACTCTAGAACATATATTAAATTAAACTGTTTAATTCCTAACATGTATATTAAACATTCATCATCGTAAAACATGTTTATCCATACTCAAAGCATCAAATTCGTATCAAATCTGAATCCAAATAGGTTTAGAGGCAACTAAAGAAAGTATCATTCACTTTAGCTTTGAAAACCTGATTAAATATTATTTCTTTTAAAACTGAATTCCCTTTTCCTTTTGATTTAAACTACACTTCTTTCCATAATTGGTGGTCGGCCTTGGTTGATGGGGTTTAGTTTATTTTGTTTTAAAATGTAGTAAGGATGAATGGAGAGAATATGGTCAAGGGTATGTATATATATATATATATATATATATATATATATATATTAATGATTTTAATTTGGGTTTAAATCCCTTGCCTAACCTCACTAATTTATTTCCCTTAATACAAGGTCCATTTCATTCCCATTCAAATTTTAATTTATTTCCCTTGTACATGTAGCCAAATAATTAACCGTTTAAAGCATCTCATACTAAATTAATCAAAGTTCCCTTTAGTAATTCTTATAATTGAATTATCTTAATTATCACTTATTGAATTATTATTATTATTATTAATTTCTCATATCATGGCACTCCAAAATATAAGGAGTTACAGTCTCCCCTCCACATGGGAATTTCATCCTCGAAATTCAGATAAGGAGAATTAATAACTGCACTAACACCTTGATAGTGCAAAGTCTTCAACATATAAGTACACATAAGCACAAAAGTAACACTAGTATCATACCAATATGAATCGTCAATCATCAAACAAAGTGAATTACTTGAACCGCTAACACATAATAATATTATAACATAAATACACTAGTGCCACTACTAGCATATAAAAAAGATAAACAGAGCATACTACTACAAATATGGATGTCTAAAACAATCCGAGATAGATATTCCTAATCTTATCCTCTACATTCAAAGTACAATCACCTTTATCATCACTCCACTGGATGCAAACAAGTTTAATAACTTTGTTTCTCAATTCCTTTACATCTGGACTAACTATCCATTTTGATCATCTAACATAAGTCAAATCAGGTTCTACTTATCCTCAATCGCCATCAGTTCCACTATCGTACTAGGGTCGTGCAAGCATTTTCTTAAAAGCGATATAAGGAAAACATTATGCACGCTGGCTAAACTACATGGTATCTTGACTCTTTACGCAAGTTTACCACTCCTCTCAATCACTGGAAATCGACCTACATACCTTGGAGCCAATTTCCATGTCTTTCCAAAGTGCATAACACCTTGCACTGGTGAAACACGAACACTAGCTCACCTACCACGAACTCTAATTTCTATCTTCTATTACCGATATAACTCTTTTGCCTTGATTATGCAACTTTCATTCTAGCGCAAATAAATTCCATCTTTTTAGTAACATCCCTTAACAATTCGGCTCCTAACATGAGTTTATCTCACATGTCTAACTAACATGTTTGTGACTTACATGATCTAACATAAAGTTCTTTAAGCTGTGCAATTCCAATGCTCAATTGGTAACTATTGTTGTAGGCTAGCTCTACCAAATGCAATTGTTCATACTAAGAGCCTCCAAATCTAAAACACATTCCCTCAGAAAAATCTCTAGTGCATGGTTCACCCTTTCCGTTTAACCATCTATCTGTGAGTGGTATGGCATATTCAGGTTCAACTCAATACCCAATGCACTATACAAACTTCTCTAGGAATCACGGGTGAAAATAAGGTCTCTGTCACAAAGTATATTTCTCAAAATCCCAAGGAGTCTCACAACATTCTTTACATATAGCTTCGTTATGCTAGCTGCAATTGTCGACTTCAATAGGATAAAGTAGAACTCTTAGTCAGTCTATTGACTATTACCCAAATACTAACATTTCCCACTCTCGAACTTGGTAACCCAACTATAATATCCATAGATTCCAAATCCTACTTCCAATTCGGTATTTCCAAAGGTTAAAGTAAACTATTTGGATTTGATGATCAGCTTCTACTTACTAACATTTGAAGCGCTTGTTCACATGTTCTTCTATGTTTCACTACATCTCCTCCTACAGGATGACATGCTTTATGTCTTGATAAATTTTTGTCCCTTCGAGATGAATCATAAAATTAGATCAATGACTTTCTTCTAAGACTTCCCCTTGAAGATCTGTGACATTCAGAACACATAGCCTTTCATTCTTCCTAAACTGTACCTTTAAGTAGATCTCAAATCCTTTCAAATCGTGTATGTCCGCACCCATATCTAATCACCTAATTATTTTGGTTAATGCCTTGCAACAATTTTATCCGTAAGTGTTGGAGAAACTTTTGAACTTGCCAATGCACCAAGATCTCAACTTGATCCCACATCCATCCCATAATTCACTCCACATGATGCTAATGTCTTAACATCTTCCATTCCTCAATCATGGCTAATACTCCATTTTGTTGCTTTCTTCTTAATAATCAACAACCTTGTTCCTTTTTCCCAACATATACTCTATATCAATGTCATATGCCGCCAAGAACTCCAACCCTCTTCAGTTCCTCATATTTAGCTCCTTTTGAGGAAATAAGTACTTAAGAGGCTTATGGTCTGTATACAACTTAAACTGTCCTCCTAAAAGGTAATGTCTCCAAATTTTCAATGCAAAGAATATCGCTGCCAACTCCAACTCTTGAGTTGGATTTTGAATATCATGTGGCCTCAACTGCCTAGACGCATAAGCATCATCCAACCATTTTACATCAATACCACTCCTAATCCAGTTCCAAAAGCATTAGTATAAATCACTAATTTCTGATTCCATTCTGGCATGATGAAGATAGAAGCATTAGTCAGTATCTTCTTCAAATCCTAAAATGACCCTACATAAATAGCAATCCATATGAACTTCTCGTGCTTTAAGGTCAACTTTGTCAATGGTGCTGCTATACGTAAGAAATCTTTAATGAAGTTGCAGTAATACCAACCAATCCCAAGAAACTTCTTTTCTTAGCAGTTATCTCTGGTCTCTTCTTGTAATTTATAGTCTCTACCTTCAATGACTTTACCGCTAATCTTCTCGAAAACAACATGACTCGAAAATTTAACCTCTCAATTTCAAAAATAATATTTTGAAAACATCGCCTCAAATTTTTGTTGTGTCAATGTCTTCAATTCCAATTTAAGATGGACTTCAAGGTCTCTCTCATTCTTAGAATACACCAATTTTAGTGAAGATCAACATAAATCTATTCAACTAATTATGAAAATTTTATTCATAATTTCTATAAAGAACATGGGTCACTGGTCCGTCCAAAGAGCATAACTAACCACTTATACGAACCGTATATAATTCTAAGTGCTTTCAAAGGAAAACTATCCTCAACTACCCACTGTTGGTGGAATCCGTTGTCAAATGTAACTACAAGAATACTCTAACTCCACTTAACTAGTTAAATAAGCCACCTACCCTAGGAAACGAATAAAGATTCTTCACCATCAAGTCATTTAACTTCGTATAGTCAATACACATCGGGAGTGATTCATCTGACTTCTTTACAAATAATATGGGTTCTCCTTACGGTAAACTTCTTGACAAATAAAACTCTTATGCTCAAGTCCCACTAGTTTCTAACTCAAATTGACCATCTCTTCAGGTAGCATTCTACAAAGTGGCATACTAATAGGTTGGGACCCCAACATCAAGTTTATTAGGAATTCCATCGCCCTTCTTGGTAGGAATTATGATATTAGTTACAAAGCGTATACTATTTCCCAAACTTTTAGTACTCTACTAATCTCATTTTCCATATCTTCCATTGCAAGTAACAATAGTCTTGAATTCTCCTTCATTACGTCCAATGTTACCATTATTTTTCTCCACCTCTTGGATTTCGCAAAATGATAATTCTATCTGCATAATAGGACCTCATGTAACAACTGGATGTTGTAAAGAATTAATTAAAGGCTAATAATAGATTTAATTAATAAAATGGGTTTTAAATAATAAAATACGAAAATTTTGGGATCAAACTAAATTTTTGAGATTTAAGATGATTTGGAAAATATATAAAAATTTATTTGGGACCAAAATGGTATGATATCATGAAGTTGAAATTTAACAATAAAATATTTTATTAAGATTTGAGAAAAGAGAGAAATGGTTTAAATAATTTAATTGTAGAACTATTTAATAAAAGTAGAATTAAATGGATAACTTTGGTACTAATTATTTTTAAAGTAATAAATTATTATTAATGGTGATATTGAGTATTTTTAAAGTAATATTGATATGTTTAACTTTAAATGATTACTAAAATAGAATTTAAATGGACTAAAAATATTATGAAGTAAAATAATGACAAATAAAAAGAGATTAAAAAATTATTTTCATAAGGTATTAATTTGTATTCCATTTATAAGTGGAATTGGGAATTTATTTTTGAATGGGCTTAATAATCACATTATGGGTAATTATTTTATTATGAGGGGACTGCAGAAAATAAATTTTATGAATATATATATATATATATATATATATATATATATATATATATGCGCGTGTGTGTAATGTTTTCCAAAGATTAGTAGAAAGTAATATGGGTTTTAACTGAGGTTTAGAGATTATTTTGGTAAAATTGAAAATTGTGTGTAAAAAGATAAAGAAAGCAAGTTAGAAAATAAATAGTTTGAGGCCCATTAAGCCCATAGTCAAGAATGAGAAGTCATGATATGTCGCCCCTACATTAACTTGAGAAGTCTAGAGACTTCATCACTTTTCTTTATAAATCGTCCTATGTAGCTCATTTTCATTTTTCCTGAAGCAAAATTTCACTCAAGCCTCCCCATTCAAAATTTATATCAAATAAACTAAAATTCTTAAAATCATAGAATTTAAATATGAGCTTCCTAGTGCTAAACTACATCCCCAGGAGTAATCAAAGTGGTATTTCAAGTTTAGGGACAAAAGATAATTTCTGTAAATGGAGAAGTTAAAGAGTGGAAAAGCTATGAAGTGCAAATGGAAATTTTTGATTGATAGCGCTAAGGTGGGTGATTCTTCACTCACAAATCTGTGTTCTGAATGTTTGGATGTATACCTATTGACGTTTAGTGTGAATGAATATTGCTCTATGCTTGACTAAACCTATTACTGAAATTTCAAACCACCATATACTCTGGAATTTGTGATCATCGCTATAGGTTTCGCTGAGTGTTTGGGAGATAAAATAATGCTTGTATCTGTGGCATCGAAGTAGGAAGTAGTCAGAGCGAATCACGCCAACAAGGGGCAAAGGCTGGCTTATAGCTTGGAGCTACAGTGCTCTAGGCTATCACTAGCAGTCAACGGTGCTGGAAAGGTTGGTCGACCAGTGGTCATTTGCCAGGAGCAGTGAAGCTCCAAGTAGTGAACCAATTGTTTCAAAAATTATTCTTTAGAAATCAAAACAAAATTTCTGTCTTGAAGAGAAAAGTTGAAGCAGTTTAAATATGAAATTATTTTATAGAAAAAAGTTTATTTAAATTGAATATTTATTATTTACAAAAGAAATTGATTTATTAAATAGAAATATTTTTTTACTTTTGAAGTCCACTTAAAAGTTCTGTACAATTTTGGAAAAATTTATGGAATGTTTGTTGATAAATATTATTTATTTATTTCTTAAAATAATTTGATTTTGAATATGTCTAAAAGATTTAAAAGTATACTCTATAGTTTAAAATAAATGGAATTGATTTTGAGGTTTATAAATTCGTTTAAAAAATCATATTCAATTACAAAAAAATTATGGAAGGCTTTATATAAGTAATATTTGATTACAAAAGAGATTTCTATTTTCAAAATAAAATATAAAAGAGTTTTGGAAGTTATTTATCTGGTTTAAAATCCTTATTTCAAGTTTAAATAAATGAAAGAAATTATATTTCACACTTTTAACTATGTAAAGGCTTTTGGAAGTCTTAATGTATTTTCCAAGAATAAAACTACTTTTGTATAAATGATTGATGTGTTTTGTGTGATTATCATGAGGAATTGAATAAACAGAATTATAATACCGATTAGTATGGGACATTCAGTAATATATTTTTGTTATTCTTTGAAATTGTTGAATAGAATATTATTATATAGAGTGAGCGTAGTTTATGAACATTGAGTATAGGAGTAACAGTTAGTGGTATGGGACACCATAGATGATATTTGTTCGGTTATTCTTTGTGAGTAGATGACACTCCAATGGGGATATGCAATACAAGGGATTTGCATATGTGTATGTGTGTGTTTAAGGTGGTATTCGATGTATTGAGCATGGCTGTGTGCCTACTTCTTTATAGATGTGTGTGTGTGTGTGTGTGAAAGTCTATCATTTTGTATGCTCATATTATTTACCGAGGAGTAAACCAGATTACACTAGTATCCATCCTAGTGGCATGATCGCGGGGTCGTGCCCTGGATTCGTGACAAACCTTAAGTTATATAGTTGTGTGTTATTATCCTAGTGTCGCATGCACCAATAATCTATTGTATTAGGGCACTTGTATGGTCATGACCATTGCATAATGTAGTCTTACACTCAATGGATAGCGAGTCATTATGGTCGTTGAGGCAACTAAAGACTGTAGAAGTAATGCCATTGGAAAGTGTGCAGTCTTCTAGAGCAAGATAGTGGATGTCAGTCTCAGGTCCAGTTTTAATGTTTAAAAGATAGACTTACATTATTTATACACCCGCTTTAAGTTGGATGGTGATTAGTTGTGAGTATACTTGAGATGTGTTCAAAGTGTGGTCAATACATATACCCATCCATTATGAGATTATCAAGGAGGACAATCCATTCTTTGTTGATGTGATTTACTATCGTATGTTTGGTTGTATGGATGCTTGTTTGTTCTAATATCAGTATAACGGACTCGGGATAAGTCTGCTTTAAGATTATTTGAGAGATAATCATAGAAGTTGTTGCATGTGTACCATATAATGCTTAATGATTTCTTACGCACTGATGATGATTGGAAGTGTGAATTTTTGACACATTATGTTACTATATTACATGGATTGTTGGCTAACTCAACTTTTACACTGATGATGATACTTGTGCATGGCTTTGAGATATGTTTCTATGTTATAGATATTCATAAACCATTTTGTGATATTTATTCTATGATATATTAACATCTACATTCTAGACATAGTCTAATACGTGTGTTATTTATATAATAATTGGGTCAAACAGAGACTTCTAGGTTCAAGGAGGAAGTAACCAGCATGTTAATGTTAGAGGCTAGTTATTTAGTACTTAGTGTATCTTTACATACTTGTGTAGTCTCATGTATGTTGACATTGTTGAGATGTTTGTATTGGATTTAGTTTGTATATATTGTTAAGAGATAGTGGGCATTGACTCTCTTATATTGACTCATTAGGACTTATAAATGTTCTAGTTATTATATGTTGTGGTTGGATTGACGAATCTATGTTCTTTATTATCTATTTTATACCGTATACTATTCTTTCCTAGTGAACATACAAGTTTGTCGCTCTATGCCGATACCTAATACTTTTAGGTCTGTTGTGTATGATTTTGTAGTACATATCGTTGTAGGCCCAAAGGAATATTCATATATAAAAGCCCAATATCGCCTTATTCTCTATATTATCAACGAGTATTATCTAGTAATAGTCTTTAGTAGTATGGGTATAGAGGTAGGGTCTTATAGTTGGTATAAGAGCAGGTTTAGAACAATATAGAGTATAAGAGACACAAGTTTTGACCTTAGATGAGACTTAGAATCACTGCTCTTGGGGTGTGTTGGGTTGTTACCCAATTGAAAGCGATAATAGGAGTATACGATGAATACTAGGGTAATCATCTGTGATGTATTTTGATTTTTCTTGCATTATCATGTATATCTTCAACCTCTTTCTGTATGAAGTCACTGTATGAGATATAAAGGAGTTGAAGAGGGTAGTGAATATAGAAATATTTAGCCCAACAACTAGAGTCGACATTGGTAATATTGGACCTTTGGGTAGCAGGGTATAGGATTAAAATAATCTTATCTAGTTTTGATCAGTGTTGCATGGCAGAAGTCAATAGATTTCTTCCATTAAGAACATTGGTCATTTTGGTTGTCTTGATTGATTGTTGCTTTGTTGTATTAACTTGAAAATAGTTGTTTACAATCAATCTTGAGTGAGGTATTGGTTTAGGAGCTATCGCACAAAGATAGAAACCTACCGAAGTCTTGATATTTAAACCCCTGTGGAGTTTTTAGCATTGATGTTACCTTAGGGATATTAGGAAAGTACTTTCCTTATAAAATAGTATAATATGAATAAAAGTTAAATTGTGTTTAAATGGAATTAAATTGGATGCTTGTTTGATGTATGTATGGATGATGATGAGTGATGTTTAGGTGATTGTAAGTAACTGTTAAATTTATTGTATTTAGAAAGATCATTTGTATATATTTTTGATACAAACAAGGGTATGTTTTAACTAAAATATTTTTGGGTAAAGTGCATATATGTATGGTAATAGAAAAAAATTTAGTATCAACAAGCAATTAGTTAAATAAAGCAAGTTTATTAAATTATTTATATGTAAATAATTAAAGATATTTTTGAAGTTGGCTTTTGTGTTAATTTGTCCATTGAGTGCTTTAAGAATTTTGGTCGATGCATCTGATCTACATTATTGATAGCGATTCCTAAACACTAGGATGATGTAATTGAACACTATATTTGGAGAAGTAATACAATGTATTAGAAGAAGTAAAATATTTTAAGTAATAGTAAAACTAGTGTTTCGAAATTAATATTTCGTGGAATGTTATAAAAGATATTTTGAGATAGGGAATGTTTTAAGAAATACTTTGAATTATGTGCAATGTTTTACAATAGATGCTATTTTGAAAGAAAAAAAATGTTTTGAGATGAGCTAAATAATGTTTTGAAGAAGTAGAAATTCTAAGGAAAATTATAAGGAATACTTTGGGTAAAGTATTTTGAAAGGTGACAACATTTTAAAGAAGAATTCCGAGCTATATGTTTCGGAAAAAAGGTATCATATGATGTTTTGAAAAATGTTATAAAGCATCTTGATAAGATAGTGTATATTATTCAACGAAATAATGTATTACATTGAAAGAATGTTTGTCTTAACATGAGAATATATATATATATATATATATATATATTATTTTAGTAAAGTAGTGAATTGTTTTGAAATAAAAAGATATTTTTAGATATTTTAAACAACAACTGCAACCATTGAGCATTAGTGAACAATTGAGATCAATGATGAGACAATGTTGATTACACAGTCAACACTACAACCTTTTGCTATAGCAGGTCACTTAAATTTATGGTGAGGTAGTGCCGTTAAATTTGTATGGATAATTTAAAATGTACGATATGAGATGATGTGAATCGTGCATATGGCATGTTAGGTTATTTTATTATGACATGTATGGATGTTATAAATGTGCTTGTACTATGATGTATATAATTTAAATTGTGTTGAAATGAATTAAATTGGATGCTTGCTTGATGTGCGCATGAATGATGTTTGGATGATTGAAAGTAATCCTTAAACTGATTGTATTTCTAAATATCATTTGTAAATATTTTTAACACAAGCAAGGATATGTTTTGATCGAAATCTTATCACGTAAAGCGCGTGCATACACACGCACACGCATACACACATATATATCTATACACACACACATATAATTTAGAAAATGTCTCAATGTAAACAAGAAATTAGTTTCATAAAGCATGTCTATTAAACTATTTATATGTAAATAGTTAAAGACATTTTGAAGTTGGTTTATGTGTTAACTTGTCTGTTGAGTGTGTTAATAATTATGGTCGATGGGCCTAATCAACATTATCGATAGTAAATCCCAATGGCGGAGCCAGAAAACCTTGCTGAGATGGTCACCATCATAAAGTTTATTTCAAAAGTTTAAGCCATTATTATATTGTTTATCAAAATTTTACTTTCAAGTAACAGGTTTTTTCATGTTGAAAGCATGCATACTATACAAAAAATATAGAAAAGGACCTTAAAATAAATTGAGATGAAATTAAACCATGCGGTCCAACCAAAAATAAAAAACAAATACACATTCATTTCCTCTTCTCTTATTCCTCTAGTGGTTTTAGCCTTATCCCTTTTTCATTTATTTTATTACACAGGGTTATATAATTTCTGGGATGGTCACTTTCCTACCCCAGTTATAAGGTGGCTCTGCCTCTGGTAATTCCTAAACACTAGGACGAGACAATTGGATATAACATTTTGAAAAGTAATATATGTAGGAAATGCGGATTACGGATCTTAAGGTAGAATTAACCCTAGAGGAGGGATGAATAGTGTTTAATTAATTTTATGAATCTTTTTGGAATCTTTTCAAATTAAATCCAAACAAATGCAATTCACAAACACATAAACAATCACATAATCAAACACATATGCAAATAGTAAATAAAACAGTAAAGGAAAGAACATGCCAGACTTTTATACTGGTTCGAAGTTACCTCACATCCAATCCCACACAATTTTTTGTACAAATTTCTTTTCAAATATAATGTCGATATTACAACCTCAATTTCAAGGCCACGAGATACACCCTCCTATCTTCGAGTCTAGGACAAACTCTCTTGATTTAACCAGGCTACAAGATCATGTAATTGATTTACGGGCTGCAATCACACCCAATTGATTTACGAACCATAATCACATCGTTACCAATCACACTTTGATAGAGAGAGACTCTATACACTTCGATCTTTCAATCTTTAATTACAAATGATTCTGTAACTCCGAATACCATTGAGATCTTTGAGAGAGAGTGGAAAAGAATCAAACTAGAGATGATCGAGTTTGATTCACTTAGAATTTCAGCAGAATTTTGTTAAAGCATTTGAAATATAAGAGAATATTTGAGTGGAGACTAAGGAGTGAAAAATTAAGAAAAAACTAACTTAAAATTCGTTGAAAACAACTAGTATTTATAGGAGAACAACGGTCATGTCCATTCATGAAAGGTTATGACGAATAGACACTTCTTTTGAAAATTTGAATTTTAAATTCTACGGCTACCATGTCGACATGGGGGGGTGAGGGATGTCGACGTGCCTATGTTAATTTTGAAAATAGATTGTGCTTTAAATTGATTTCTATTCTAAAAATTTCAAAGCAATTTCTAAATTTTAAACCATTTTGAATATAGTTTAAGCTTCTAAAAAAGTTTTAGAAAGTAATCTTAAAATATATAATCTATAATATAAAAGTAATATTAGAAACTAAGTATAGTTTTATTTAAAATATATTAAAGATAAAATATTAAAATCAAGAAATAGTTTAAAAAACAGGAGATGATTTTTGAAATTAATATGATTAAAAATATTTTTTGAATTAAGGATAAAATATTTAAATTGATAGAGATGACCTAAAAAAGATAGTTTTAAAAAAATAAATCGTTTTGAAAATTTCATGGATTCCATTCCACTGGAGAAGGTCATGGTTTCCATCCCACTGAAGAGGTCGTGGGTTCCATCCCACTATTAAAGGGAGAAGGTGGATTTCATTCCACAATTAAAACCCGAATAAAGATTTTAGTGCTATTATGAAGTTTTAATATAAATCTAGACTCTATTACTTATCTTAATATCTTGAACTCTTGAACTCTTGATACTCATGAGTCTTCGGTCTTGATTTCTTCAATCTTGAATTTGTCGGTCTTGAATCTCTATACTCAGTCTTGAATCTTTATACTGTACAGTCTTCATTCTCAATACCTGCGTATATATATCCTGCATATACATATATATATCTAGACAAGAATATTAATATTTACATTTTATAACAAGTCCTAAGGTTGTTGTCATCAAAACCATCATCTCAGGAACTAACAATCTCCCCCTTTTTGATGATGACAACCTTTGTTTATAAAATATACTCCAACAAACTTCGATTCTACTCTGACTCCCATTTATTCCAACAACTCCCCCTTAATCTAAGCATATCTAACCTATTTTATAATTCTCCCCCTTTGCCATCAACGAAAACTAAGTCGAAACTACATAACTCCCCCTTAAACTAATACTATGGAACTAAAGTCTGATAACGAAGTATAATAAGCGAAACATAAATCTAATTTTATTATATATGATGTTACATTAACATATATTTGAAACATAGACACAAATATATACAAGTACACAAAATATAAAAACATTAATATGATAACAATCTAACGAAAGTTCTTGACAACTGGTAACTTGTGAATCGAACAGTTAGGGTAATGGAGACAAAAGTTTTCATGTTGTTTGACCAAATTACCATTTTGTCAAAACAGACTTCTCCAACGCAAATAACTTTATCGTCTTCGTCCATTTGCGCTTCTTCCTCTTCTTCTTCTTCCTCTTCTTCGTCGTCCTCTAATGGATTATCACTACGTATGCTTGAGGAGTCATCTTCAATTACAATGGGGTCTACCTGATTATCCATTAGAAATTTTTGCAAATTTCTAAGAATCTTTCCCTATTTCTCTTCTTCCTTCTCCATCCTTATTTGAGTAACTTGTAATTCAGTCAGCATTTGTTAAGAATCCTTCATGATTTCCTCGATCTTCAATACTCGAGCCAATGTAGTTCATTGAAATGGACCAAAATTAGGACAACGGAAGGAAAAGGTTGCATTTTGGTTTAATTTAGAAAATAAGGCCATTATTTTATATTTTCAGAAGTTTATTACAGAGAAAATGAAGTAAGAAGACAGAAAAAATTGAAATGTTGTGATTATATAACCACCAAACAGGTTTTAGAGGAAAAATCAAAATTTCAAATTTTACTGTTGTATGTCGACATAGGGGTAGGGGCATGTGGACATCCTTTTGAAAATTTTGACAATTTTGTTTTTCATTATTTATTTAAATATATATGTTACTATATCTATATTCTATTTCTCAGTTATGGAACAAATACCTAGTTCTCTTCTTAATTTAATAAAGGTTGATTAATTCAAGGGTTTGGTCAGAATATCAGCTATTTGATTCTCAGTGTTGATAAATTGAAGAGAAGTAATCTCTTTACTTATATTATCTCTGAGAAAATAATGTCTGATATCAATATTTTTGGTTCTGGCATGATGAGTAGAATTTTTGGATAAATTTATTACACTTGTATTGTCATAATAAATTGGTTATTTTAAAATATTTAATCCAAAATCCTTTAGGGTCTGTTGCATATAAATAACTTGAGAACAAGTCAAAGCAGCAGAGATATATTCTGCTTCAATTGTTCATAGTGAGACGGTATTTTGCTTTTTACTAAACCAAGAAGCCAAAGAATGTTCTAAAAAGTGACAAGTTCCACTTATACTTTTTCGGTCTGATTTACAACCAGCATAGTCAACATTACAATATGCGATTAAATCAAATGAATCATTTTTAGGGTAAAATAGGCCATAGTCTAAAGTGTGTTTAACATATCTTAGGATACATTTAACAGATTTTAAATGTGTTTCTTTGGGTTGAGATTGGTACCTTGCATAGAGACAGACACTTTGCATCATATCAGACCTACTCGTATATAGAGTAGAAATCCAACTATTCCCCTGTATAGGTTTTGATCAACATTTTTTGACATGTCTTCTTTATTTAAGGATTCATTAGTCACCCATATGAGTGGGTTTTCCACTCGCAGTGGTCATACCAAACTTACTAACTAGATCCCTAGCACACTTTTCTTGACTAATGCAAATACCACTATCTAATTGTTTTATTTGCAATCCTAAAAAGAAAGTAAGTTCACCCATATGACTCATCTTATACTCTTTTGTCATTATTTCGGAAAACTCTTTGTTCATTTCATTGTTTTTTGACCCAAAAATGATATCATCTACATAAATCTCTACTAATTGGATATCATTTTTGTTTCCTTTAATAAAAAAAGTATTATCTACTTTACCAATTTCAAAATTTGATTGTAATAGGTAAGATCTTAGTTTGTCATACCATGCTCAAGGAGCATGTTTCAGACCATATAAAGCTTTCTTTAATTTGTAAACATGACTTAGAAACTTTTATTCTTCAAAAAGTGGAGGTTGCTCAACATAAACATCCTCTTTAACAAAAGCATTTAAAAAGGCACTTTTGACATCCATTTGAAATAATTTGAAATTGTTGTGGTTTGCGAAAGCAAGTAGAATTCTAATGGCTTCTAATCTTGCTACGGGTGCAAAGGTTTCATTATAGTCCATTCCTTCTTCTTGACGATAACCTTGTACGACTAACCGAGCTTTATTTCTAACGACCTCACCTTGTTTATTCATTTTATTTCTATAAACCCATTTAATTCCTATTATAGTTTTGTCCTCAGGTCTAGGAACAAGTTCCCGTACATTATTTCTGGCGAATTGATTCAATTCTTCTGGCATAGCAAGAATCCATGAATCATCAGATAACGCTTCCTTTGGATTTTTGGGTTCTATAGTTGATATAAAAGCTACATTACTCATCTTGTTTAGTTGATTTCTAGTTCTAACAAAGATTCATTATTTCATGGTATATTTTCTATAGGACGATCATTTAAAAGCTTGATCCTTCTATTAGGATGAAGGTTTCACAGTTTGTTTCATTTGATTCACTATTTAAAGTAATAAAATCATCTTCATCATTTATTTGAACAAAATCTTTGAAATTTTCATCAAAAGATACATGCATTGTTTCTTCAATGGTGTTAGTTTTTAAACTGAAAACTCTAAATTCTTTACTTCTATTAGAATATCCGATAAAGATTCCTTAGTCGGATTTAAGATCAAATTTATCGAATTGTCCTTTGTATTTAGAATAAATAATTTACTTCCAAAAACTTTAAAATAAGATACCTTTAGTTTATTGAAAATAATTTCATATGGTGTTTTATTGGTTAGAGGTCTAATTAAAATCCTTAACAAGCTGTAGTGACTGCTTCAGCCCAAAAATTCCTTGGTAATTTACTATCTGAAAGCATAGTTCTTCCACACTCTTGAATCGTCCTATTTTTATGCTCTACCACTCCATTTTGTTGTAGAGTTCTTGAAAAGTAAATATTATGAGTTATTCCTTTTTTATCACAGAAATTCTCAAAATTTTCATTTTCAAATTCTCCACCATGATCACTACGAATTGTTTTAATTTTTAAAGAAAGAAGATTTTGAATTATTTTTGTAAAAGTTTTAAATAAATCAAAAGCATCACTTTTATGTTTTGAAAAAATTGTCCTTGTAAATCTAGAATAATCATCTACAATTACAAAAACATATTTATTGTGATTTATTGACTGAATTTGAGATGGACCAAATATATCTAAATGAAGTAACTCAAGTGGTTTTGAAGTTGAAATCACATCTTTCAATTTAAACAAACTCTTTCTAAGTTTTCATAATTGACAAGCATGACATATTCTATCTACTTTAAAATCCATTTTAAGGAAACCTCTTACTAGCCCAAGTTTTGAAAGTCTGGATAAGAGTTTGATATTCAAATATCCAAATCTTTTATATCAAATCCAACGGTCACTTGTATTAGCCAAAAGTCATAGGTTATCATTTGAGATTTTCCTATTGAGAATATAAATATTTATCTTCCTAATTCCTTCAAAGATAATATTTGATTTATTATCGATGTGATGCTTATCCTTTTCAAATTTAATTATGTAGCCCTTATCACATAGTTGACTTATGCTAAGTAAGTTGTGTTTTAGATTCCTAACTAATAGAACATCAGAAATAGTTAGAGTTTTAGAGTTACCGACATTGTTGATGCCAATCATATGTCCTTTTGAATTGTCTCCAAAGTTGACCATTCCTCCATCTTCATAAATTATGTCATTCGGCATCTCCAGATTACCAGTCATGTGTCTTGAACATCCACTATTAAGTATCCATTTGTTTTTCTTGATTTGCATCATTTGTCCATTGAATGTTGATTCTTCAAAAGCCATATAACATATATGTTCCTGCACAACACACCAAATTCGGTAGATAACTTGATTTTCTATAATAACAATATGCATACTTAAGAGACAATGATGATTTGGACAGTTTTGAACTAGTGTTAACAGAATCTCCAAAAATTGCCATTTAAAGTTTTTCAAAATTCAGATTATGATAACTTTGAAAACCAAGGCTCTGATACCAAATGTAGGAAATGCGTATTACGGATCTTAAGGTAGAATTAACACTAGAAAGGGGTGAATAGGGTTTAATTAATTTTATGAATCTTTTTGAAGTCTTTTCAAATTAAATCCAAATAGATGCAATTCACAAACATAGAAATAATTACAGAATCAGACACAGATGCAAATAGTAAATAAAAGCAGTAAAGGAAAGAACACACCGGAATTTCATACTGGTTCGGAGTTACACTACATCCAGTCCCACAAAATTTCTTATGCAGATTTCTTTTCAAATATAATGTTGATATTACAACCTTAATTTCAAGGCTAAGAGATACATCCTCATGTCTCTGAATCCAGGGGCAAACTTTCTTGATTTAACCAGGCTACATGATACCTAATTGATTTACGGTCACAATAACACCTGATTGATTTACGGGTCAAAATCACACTGTTTCCCATCATACTTTGATAGAGAGACTCGATACACTTCGATCATTCAATCTTTGATTACAAATGATTATGTAACTCTAAATAGCACTGAGATCTTTAAGAGAGAGTGATAGAGAATCAAACTACAGATGATCGAGTTTGATTCACTTAGAATTTTGTTAGGATATTATTAAAGCATTTATAATATAAGAGAATATTTGAGTGGAGAAGGAGTGAAGAAATGAAGAAAAAAATTAACTTAAAATTCGTTGAAAACAACTAGTATTTATAGAAGAGCAACGGTCATGTCCATTCGTGAAAGGTTATGATAAATAGACACTTCTTTTGAAATTTTGAATTTTAAATTCTATGGCTACCATGTCGACATGGGGGATGAGGGATGTCGACATGCCTATGTTAATTTTGAAAATAGATTTTTCTTTAAAATGATTTCTATTCTAAAACTTGTCAAAACAATTTCTAAACTTTGTAAACCATTTTGAATATAGTTTAAACTTCTAAAAGAGTTTTAAAAAGTAATCTTAAAATATATAATCTATAATATAAAAGTAATATTAAAAACTAAGTATAGATTTCTTTAAAATATATTAAAGCTAAATTATTAAAATCAAGAAATATTTTAAAAAATAAGAGATGATTTTTGAAATTAATATGATTAAAAATAGTTTTTGGATTAAGGCTAAAGTATTTAAATTGATAGAGATGACTTTAAAAAGATAGTTTTAAAAAACAAATCATTTTGAAAATTTCATGGATTCCATTCCACTAGAGTAGGTCGTGGGTTCCATCCCACTAAAGAGGTCATGGGTTCCAACCCACTGTTAAAGCGAGAAGGTGGATTCCTTTCCATAATTAAAATTCGAATAAAGATTTTAGTGCTATTATAAAGTTTTAACATAAATCTAGACTCTATTACTTATCTTGATATCTTGAACTCTTGATACTTATGATTCTTCAGTCTTGATTTCTTCAATCTTGAATTCGTCAGTCTTGAATCTCTATACTCAGTCTTGAATCTTTATACTATACAGTCTTCATTCTCAGTATATGCATATATATTATATATATCCTGAATATAGATATATATCTGGACAAGAATATTTGTATTTATATTTTGTAACAAATTCCAAGATTGTTGTCATCCAAACCACCATCTCCGAAACTAATAATATAATGTTTTAAAAGAAGTATAATATTTTGAGTAATGTTTGCACAAAAAATTGGCAAATAAAATCTGTTTATTATAGAGTTGTAAACACGGGGTGTATAATACAACTGTTATACTATATTATGATTGATTTCCAAAGAGCAAACCGCATATAGGTTATGCAAAATGTAAATTGCATTAATGTAAAGAACACAAAGATTTATAGTGGTTCGGCCAGAATATGCCTACATCCACTATCCATTTACATTATCTTTTATATAAATATTTGGTACATTGCTTGGGGTACAAAATATGATGATCTTTTTCTAAATAAAAGGTAAGATATGGACCCAAGGAAGTCTGTCTGACAACTCCTGTTTGTCTATTCATGCTTGCCTATTTCTGTTTGACTGTTCATGTTAGCCTATCCTTGTTTGGTTGTCCCTACTAGGCAGTTCATGTTAGGTTGTTCTTGTTAGGATGTTCGTTTTAGTTTGTTCCTATAAGGCAATTATAGCTTGGATGTTTCTATTTTTTTTTATTCATGTAAGGCTGTTCCTATTAGACAGATCCTTCTAGGCTATTCCTATTTTGCTATTCGTGTCCGACATTACTGTTATAAGCTTGGCTCTCAAGAATTCTCCTCCATTGTTGTTGGATGCTTTGTTATTTATAGGAGTGAAGGTATAGGGAGGTCAGGTAGATAAAATAGACAATTTACCTGTGTAACATGCTAAGTTCAGTACTTTATATATATATATATATATATATATATATATATATATATATATATATAAGATTTGATCTAGAGTTTCCTATTTTTGCTTACTCGGAATCCTTGTTTTGGCGCTTTGGATACGGCCACCTTGGTTCAGCAGTGCTCTTGATCAGCAATGTCTTGGTTTGTTGCTCCTTGGTTTGGTAGTCCCTTGGTCCGAAGGTTCCTTGGTCTGGCAGTGTGTCGGTCTTGTGGTATGTGGGTCAGGTGGTGCCTTTATTCAGTAGTTCCTCAGTTCGGGGGTGCCTAGGTTCGACGGTGCCCTGGCCCGTCGATTCCTTGGTCTGGAGTTGTGTCGGTCTGATGGTGCCTCAGTCTGGCAATGCGTATTTGTCTGGTAGTTACTCGGTCTGGTGATGCATCAGTCACGTAGTGCCTCTGTCTAGCAGTTCCTCTATGTGGGGGTATCGGGATCTGGTGGTGCCTCGGTCTGGAGGTGCATCGGTCCGGCGGTTCCTTGGTCTGGCGGTACATCTGTTAGGCGTTTCATCTGTCCGGTAGTTCTTCGGTGTGGCAGTGCCTCATTCTGGTGGTGCCTCGGCCTGGTGGTTCCTCGGTCCGGCGGTTCCTCGGTCTGGCTGTGCGTCGATCTATTGTGCCTCGGCCTGGCGGTGCGTCTCTGTCCGGTGGTGCCTTAGTACAATGGTGCATCTCTGTCCAGTGGAACTCCGATGCCATAATTCATAAGGTTGGTCCTTCATAACTCAATGTTAGATGGTGAACTAGATATTTGAAGGTGATCAGATAAGGCTAAGATGATTCCTTATTGTTCTAAAGTGCTCCAGACCTTCGGCTAGGCAAGATTCTGTCTGGCGGTATTTGGTTAGGCAGTTTCTAAAGCTCCAAACTTATCTACCATATTGCTTATCTCTTTCCCTACTAAACTTTTATCTTTTCCATAAATGGTTAGGTTCCCTACCGGACCATTTGTCATGTTCCATAAAGATAAGTGGTTACTAGGAATCGATATCCTGACCTCACCTTTGGAAGCTTGATACTCAACCACTTGAGCTACACACATTTTTATGTCATAACTCCTTCATTTTAAGTCAGAATTGAATGAAACTTGGACTAATAGCTTCGTATTATTGAGTAGAATATTCCAATGCCTCTTAAAATTCCATTTGCTTGAAGCAAGTAGTAGCTTTCCAAGATGGAGCCCAAGTCAGATAAGTGGTGGACAAAGTTTAAGATGATCATATCTTCCATCCGTAGCTTGGATTAAGATGTAGTTTCAAGCTAGGCGCATGTCCTGACAATAAGAACATTTACAGGTGCTTTTGCTATTTCCAATCCTGCCATTACGATAATATATTGTCTTTCAATCTACCCTGCAAGGTAAGAGGTTTATCTGACCTGTAGGAGTTAAGAACATCCGTTCTAGCCCAGTCTTTAGTATTGCTCTTACTTCCGTGGGTGTCGCATAGTCTTGTGGCATAGTGTTATTATGCCTCAATATCATTTAAAATTTATTCACTAAAGTAAGTCATACCTTTGCATTTGTATCCCCGCATTTTATGAGGGTATTCAGTCTTTGTAGTACCATGCTTCATGTTCATATGAAGCTAACCCTGTCTCTATGGCTTTTTTAAAAGATTATGATCCACCGTCCCTAGAAATGTCCGGACGTGCCTATGGAATCGGTCAGAGTTACACTTCACTATCTTTGGAGGAGTTAAACCTAGTCTTCCATTTTCTCTAATCTGGTTGAACCCTATTTCCAAGAATATGAAGTTTATGCTCTACTGTCTAATTACTCCATTCTTCATAATTTTCAAGCACATCTATCTTTGGACATCTAGTATGAGGATATGATCTGATGTCCATGGGGAAATCAAACACCGTGCTCCTGAGCATGGTTTATACCCTTCCTCCACAAGGATTCAATTCCATTGAGGGTCTAAAGTCTATAGTTTATTGCACTCTCACTAGAGTTGCATTAGGTTTCAGCTTGATATATCTATGAGATTTGTCTATATTCATTGGTCTTATGACCATAAATCTCATGGAGTATGCAGTACTTTTCGGTTCTCGTCTCTGCTATAATTGACTCTTTGGTCCTTAATTCACCATATTCCATGGTTTTCTAATAGGAAGATAGATTCTTTTAGGAGTTTCCATAAACTGTGAATGTGGAAACTTGCCATGTCCTTTGAATTTTTTTATTTCTTTAGTCCTATTATCCATTTGTCGCATATCCCTATCCTGAGGCTTTTCGTTTCTGAACTGGTTGACATTGTTAGTACTGCCTTAATATAAGAATCCTCCAAGAGTATAAAAGTGTTAGCCTAGTAGTATAAGTCCTCCAAGCTAGCAGTTGGATTCTTCTTAAGTT
This sequence comes from Allium cepa, assembly GCA_030765085.1. Lineage (NCBI taxonomy): Eukaryota > Viridiplantae > Streptophyta > Magnoliopsida > Asparagales > Amaryllidaceae > Allium > Allium cepa. Next base: position 52,183,667 of record CM060935.1, on the reverse strand, counting down.
CTCTGTAAAATTTCATTTTCTTATTAATTCCTGACGCAATAACCACAAGGACAATCCACTCATTAATTGATGCATGGTGGTTGCTATAGTAATGACCGTGCAAGATTGTTCCATAACTTTTATCCATCCACTTGCTTGATACCCAAGTGTTAATGGCTTAATTCTCCAAATGACTAAACCAAATAGTCTTCAAGTATGACATGAATAGAGGAAAGCAACGACATTTTCTCCCATCGTAGCTCCAACTAGGGCTGTTATGGTAACGGTAAATTTACTATTACCATACCATTACCCATCAATGGTTACCATTATTGATTGATATCGGTATACCAGTCTAATCAGTATGGTAATGGTAAATTTACCATTTTCTACGGTAAATTATAAGTAACATTTCTTCAAAACCAGTGATAACTGTAAATTTACCGGTTGATTTAGAACACATGTATATTCATGTGATATGCTTTAATATAGACATTTAGAACCAAACAATGACTAAATTTATTTCAGTAACCAGGTCAAAGAATGCCAAATACACTTCTTTTCTTTCTCATTTATGCCTTTTATTAAGTAACACAATAAATAGTATCCCGAATATGAGCTATAGTGTAGAAACATGTCAAGTTATGAACTTTTTTGAACAAATGGTAATTTACCATTACCAGTGTAATAGTTACCAGATTATCGGTATACCAATCTTTGGTATACCAGCTGATCGGTAACAGTAAGCAATTTTAGATTACCAGTAAAAATTATACGGTATAGCTATTTTCCAAATGGTAACGTAACCACTACCATATAGCCCTAGCTCCAACTACTTCCATATGCTGAATGTAGCGCCTCAAATGTGCTTAAGGGTTGGTTTTTCCAACATATAGTTCCATGACCAATGTCTTAAAATCAGGAGTAGCTGCATATCTGATGTTCTGAGTAAACCGACTATGGTTCATCTTGTAAAGCTATGGTCTCTTGCTTCGCTTTCCAAACAGTTGGCACATTAGCCCAGGGACTCGCTCCTCTACTATTGGAATGCTTTCTTAATTTGCTTAGTGGGTCACATATGTGATGATCGCCCTATACCATCGGCACCTATAATATAAAAGTAGTGTGCAGCAGTCATGCCCGGTCAATAAAGGATGATCATCAGGATTGAAATTGAAATGAATACAACATATAACATGTCATATATCTTATAGTGCATGGATAAAATAAAATATCATGAACATAACAGAAGTGACAGAAATAACTATGTGAACAAATAATCAGAACATAAATCCATAAAGTTATATACGAATGTAGTAGAGTTTATACAATTGAAATGAAATCAACAACTGTCTCATAACAAGAAAATAAACAACCATTGCTAAGGCTTCCCAGTGCTGCACAGCGGAATAAGTCTAGAAATCCATATAAGTATATAGTATGAGATAGCTCCATCCAGCTCATCCTCTACACAACTACTGCGTCGCCTAGACATGCTATCTAGTCCACTCATTTAACAATACCAAAGATAATAATAAATAAGGCATAAAACCTTGGGTTAGACAACAATTTGATGTGAGTGATAAATGAATCACAAAATACCATGCAGATAAATACAGTAAGGAACAGAGGTACAGGAACCATACCTGACATGTCCCTGCAACTAAAGAGTTAGCGCATAACATCATAATATACTACTCTACAAACAACATAAAGGTACCTTACTCAAAATAAGGATATCAGCTCTCCGGGTATTCCTTTCTCCAATACCTACTCCTAATGATATCTCTAAGTGATAGCAACCAAAGAAACCATAGAGTCCATCAAGAAATCCCAATTATCACTCCATATGCCTTGAATATATATAACTCGTATGGCCTTCTTACTGCCAGGGACTAATGGAAATCCTGGCTTTCAGCGTATTCTTGTATCATGCAGCCCAAATGTAAATACATGTCTCGTAGCCCAAAGCTAGACACTAGACTCAAAGTCACTAGTCCAGGGGATACAGATCCACTCCATTGATCCATAGACATCCTCACTTATAATACACATGCTTCGAGTATAATAAAAAACACTCTGACTATCAACAATTCCTTAGTACATACATCTGAGCCCTCTTTTGCCCTATTCAAACTCGTGCCCTTCCTTTGCTCAATCCGGTTTCCATTATTTGGAACCCTTCATATTCCATATCCATGGCTCCCTCCTTTATCGAGCCTCCTTATTTGGCACCTACTCCCTTCATAAGTCACAAACCGTAGATACATAGCTTTTACATGTTGTTACATCAACATCCAACCCTAATACAAACGAGTTAACACCTCCAGCATGATTAACAAAGTTCATGCTTCCTCCTTGTACAAGCCTGAGCTTAAATCTCTCACTAGAACAACTGATACCGAGTCAAAATTACTCGACACCGAATCATTTACTTGGCCAATTTTGGCTAAGTAAATCACTATGCCTCTAGTACTTCCTTCTCAAGTTCTTTAGACCCCGGCCTATTCATTAAAATAACTCGGCCCCTAATCCAAAGCATTCATGTTCTAGAAACACATCGGCATAATACATAACACTTAGCTAATCTCTTGCATCTTGCTATGGACCACCTTCCCTAGCCAAGCTCTAGAGATCCATGCCATCCACTGACCCATCTGGCCGACTAAAATGACTCAGCCTCGAGTTGAACCTTAAACAATTTTGAGGCATGAATTATTATGCAAGCTCCTCTCATGTTCCAGAGCCTCTCCTCCACATTTCATTAAATTATGACCAACTTTGTCTTCGATTTTCCAAATTCACCAACATATCTTCCTAAGTATCCAAAACACTAGTAAACAATATACAAGCTTAGAAAAACATGTATATACATCCATTCATACGCGCAGCACACAAGAATGTGATAAACAAACCAATTCTAATCTAAATTTACATATTACACGCACATATGAATATGAATAAGGAGAATTACTAAATCATTTTGAAAACCATTTCAAAGATTCACAAATTTAGGTCATAAGCATATGATAACATGTAATTGAAGTTAAAGATTTAATGCCAAAAATCATGTTAAAACATGTAATTCTACCATATAAACATGCATAGGACAGTGAGAAGGCATAAATCAGTCATCAATTATTAAAACTAACCAATTCTCGCCTAGATCCAATATGGACAGTAATAGAAAGAAAAGAAAATCTACCAAAATGATGATCTGTATCTTCCAATTGATAATTTTCCCTCCAATTAATGATTTAGCCAGATTTAGAGAGTGATTTGTGTGATTTTGGATGAATCTAAGGTTGATAAGGTTTAGATCTGATTTGGGTAAAGTTTCGATTCAGCTACTACTGCCCCTATTTATATAATCTTGAATTAGACTAATAGGCCTACTTATGGGCTTAATTAGTTACACATTAATACTGGCCAACGACTATTTAAATTTAAAATAGGCATATCTTCCTAACTGTAAGTCTGTTTTCCTTTTATGATTACTCTGTAGAATGGAAAATTATCATCTTGAAGCAATAGAACTAGTTTGATACCCTAATTCGACTCCTATCAAAAAGTTATATCCCAAATAAGATTTCTATGGTTAAAATGGTCACATGGAAATTCGAGAAAAATCATAAGTGTGTAAAATATCTTTAAGAGTTACATCCTAAAATTATTGCATCATACGACCTCATATAAATAAAATAAAAATATTTTACGATCCTTTGATACGTAAAATACGGGTCACTGCATTCTCCTTTCCTTTAGGAATTTCACCTCTGAAATCTCTAAATAAGTCAAGAAATAAGAAACCATAGTTACTCCACATGCTTAAAAACCATATTAAACAAGAAATAATGCAACCAATAATGAACCTATCATAGCATACGGAATACTAACCTATCAAATGCGATATACAATAGTGAAAGTAGATATGATAAACAACGGATCTTACCATTCAAAGAACTCTAGACACGTAGTCCTCATGCTCTCCTTAGTTTCCTACGTACAATCGTCGTTAATTCTGCTCCATTGTACCTTTACTGGCTTCACCGACTTTGTTCTAAGCTGTTTCATATCGTGCCCAAAAATACGAACTGACCTACGAGATCTCGAAACTTATGGTTCTACCTCAACATCTTCAAGTTGATCCAGTGTAATCGTCATGCTGGATTCATGCACAAATTTTCGTAGATAGGATACATGGAAATGTGCACGCCCGCCATCTTCTAAAGTAAGTCAACCCTATATGCTAGCTTTTCAATCCTCTCTACTATCGGAAAAGAACCTACAAATCTCGGTGCCAATTTCCCCTTATTATCGAATCAAACAACATTTTTCATAGGAGATACCTTCACAAAAACCATATCCCCAACATAAAATTTTAAATCTCTATGTCTTTTATTGGCGTAGATCTTTTGTCGATCCTAAGCGCTTTCATTCATTCCGGAATGATCTCAGTCTCTTCTGAAGTTTCTCTAATCATACCTGATCCAAGTATCAGTTTCTCGCCCGCTTCTCACCAACATGAAGAAGCATTACACAATCGGCCATAAATGCTTCATAAGGAGCCATACCAATACTTGACTGATAACTATTGTTATATGCAAACTCCACTAGATGTGGATGGTCATTTCATGATCCTTCAAAATTTATAATGCATGCTTACAAGAGTCTTCTAGTATACGATTTACTCTTTCGGTCTGCCTATCCATTTATGGGTGATAAGCTATACTAAGGTGCAGCTCTCTCACTAATGCCTCTTGCAAGCTCTTCCAAAACCCACTGGTGAATAAAAGGTCTCGGTCACTCACAATACTCTTTGGTACACTGTGAAATCGTACTATCCACTTTACATACAACTCTACTAGCTTAGATGTAGTTCTACTTAACTTGATGGGTATAAATCTAGCACTCTTGGTCAACCAATCAACTATGACCCAATACCTTGCTCGAGTCTTCGGTAGTCCACTAATAAAATCCATTTATACTTGCTCTGTTTCCACTTAGGAACTTTTAGCACTTGCAACAATCCATTGCGTTTCTTTTGCTCTACCTTTACCAATTGGAAATTCATACACTTCGAGATGAATGTCCCGATATCTTTCTTCATACCTTCCCAATAATAGGTCTGCTTCATATCTCGGAACATCTTATTACCTCCGGGATGTATTGTCAACCTAGAATTGTGGCATTCTCGTAGCACTTTATCTCGCAATCCATTAATATCAGGAAAAAACAGTCTATCATCCTTATGGAGCCAACATTCTCGGTCGAGTTCATATTTCTTTATATCCACGGACTCTACTCCTTCTACTATTTTCATTATGATCATCGCCAGCCTGGCATCTCACTTCTGATTAGCACCAATCATTTCAGTTAGAGTAGGTCTGATCGACAAACTTGTCAACATCCTTAGTTCCAGCTCGCAATGAGGCCTGAAATCATACCCAGTAATATACTCAATCTGCTTCCATTCAAAGAACGTCGCTCCCAAACTAGCATGCCTTCTACTCAATGCATCGGCGGCTTCATTCCCTTTTTCTCTTGTATAGGAAATGCTAAAATCATAGGAAGCTAAGAACTTTAACCACCGTTGCAGACGAAGGTTGAGATCCTTTTAAGAGAAAAGGTAATTCAAGGATTTGTAGTCCATAAACAGCTCAAACATTTCTCCTAGTAGATAATGTCTCCAGATCTTCAAAGTAAAAACTATCACCACCAATTCCAAATCATGAGTTAGATAATTTCTCTTATGTGGCTTTAGCTGTCGACTAGCACGGGCAACAACTTTTCATTCTGCATTAGTACTGCACCCAATCTAGTACCATAGCCATATGTATATACCATCAACTCCTTATTCCCACTTGTAATGGTCAATATCAGTGCACTAGTCAACCTCTCTTTCATACTTACAAAAGCATGCTCACACTTTGTGTCCCAAACAAAAGTCTGATTCTACTTCGTCAAATTGGCCAACGGTTCCACTATCTTTGAGAAGTCCTTGATAAAACTCCTATAGTATACTGCCAATCTCAACTTCTGCTTTCTCAACACTTCTAGCACAATCCTTAAGTGCATCTTACGCTCCTCTTCAATTCTAAAATAGATCGGAATATCATCCATGAACATAAGCATAAACTTGTTTAGCTGATCTTTGAAAACCCAATTAATGAGATCCACAAAGTATGCTAGAGCATTGGCTAAACCGAATGGCATCACCAATCACTCATAAAAACCTGATAGCATATCAAACGCAGTAATAGGCACACTCTCCTTTGCTACTCCCAATTGATGAAAACCCATTGCCAAATCCATTTGAGAGAACACCGCCGCACCGTGAAGCTGATCGAATAAGTCATGAATGCATGGGAATGGATACTTGTTCTTCTACGTTACTTTATTCAACTCACGATAAACCAAACATAACCTCAAAGAGCCATCCTCTATAGTCGCGAATACTACAGGTGCACCCCATTTAGGTATACTCCTTCGAATGAACCCTCTCCTTATAGGTCATTCACTTGCACCTTTAATTCCTTCTGCTCTCTAGGTGCCATATGCTTCAAAGACATAACTATAGGTCTGGCTTCCTTTACTAAGTCTATTCAACACTCAATCTCTCTTTATGGTAGCAATTCGGTCACTTCCTCAAATACATCTAGATACTCTCTAGCACTAGGCATAGATGACAGCCCCTTCTATGGAACTTCAAGTGAATATAGAAAGCTAACAATCACTCCATCTTTTGGTAGGCAGCTAATCAGTACCGTTAACCCTTCCACATCTCCGATTGTCACTAATAGCTTCTCGCAATCCATTATTGCCGTATACTTCTTAAGCCAGTCCATTCCCAAAATAATCATGAACCTAACAAAATTTAAGACAAAGCAATCACAAACAAAAATTCATCCATGACTCGATAACACTAGGCCACGACAAACCATGCAAAGGCTGGTAGAGCCTTTAGTAGGGTTCATCACAATCAGGGGTTGGTCTACTATCATAGGTCTCAATCCCAATCTGTCAACTAGGTCACTGGATATAAATGAATATGCACAAATGGAAACATTTTTAATGGAAAGTGTACCTTGAATAATGACTTTCTTTCCCTTTTCCTTTGCCGAGGGAGCACTCGACGAAGTCGGGACAACGTCCAAAGTGTATGCTTTCACAACCTGCTTATCCTTCACTTGTTCCGGACAATCCTTCTTCAAATGCCTAGGCTGGTCACAATTGTATCACTTCTTCTTCTTGCTCACTTTGACATCCTTAATCAAATGACCCTTCTCCTTGCATCTATAGCAAGTAGGTCTCCACTTAGCTCTCTTTTGACCATTTGTCCCTTGAGATTGCTTCCACTTTCCATTCTACTTTTTCTTGCCTCCACTGCCTTGCTACGGTTTTGTCTCTTCCTTCTCGGCAAAAACAACAATAGATGTCTTAGACTTAGGACACAAATTCTTATGATGAAGAGCTTTCTTGACAAGCTTATCAAATGGCTTATTAATGTGATCTACCGGCTTCTCTCCAAGGTAATCATCCAGACCAATGATGAACTTCTCATTTTTTTTCTTAATGGAGTTTCGATGGATGACATCTCATACTTCAATAAAGCATCAAACTCTACAACATACTCAGAAACTGACATCTCTCCTTACTTAAGATCAGCAAATTTCCTAAATAGCACCGACCCTTGAGCAGTCAGAATGAACTTCTCGTCAAACCTTGCTTTAAACTAGTCCCAATAATTTGATCTTCTGGAGTAGCAATGGTAATGGCATTCCACCAGTTCATAGCTCGTCCTTGAAGTTTTCTAAAGGCTAGTTTCCTCTTCATAGCATCATCCACTTCCATATCACTAAAGATGGGCTCGCTGGTATCTAACCAATCCTGCACTTCTATGGCTGACTCCGTGCAATGGAATGGTTTTCATCCTAGAGTAGAATAGTATTTACTCAACTTGGTGAAATCAACCCTAGGTGCTTGCATAGGAGCACCTCCACCAATGGCCACACTAGGAGTAACAGTCTGAACATCCCTCATCATGGTCGCCATCAAAGCATTCAACATCGCTTGAAAGTCAGGTATATCGGCTCCTAACCTTGCTCCTTCCTTAACTCTCGAAGCAGAATTCCTTAGAGTATTTCTTGTATGCTGGCCCATTCTTAACTTATAACAAGAATAATCAGTCTCTCATGAAGAAAACCGTGTTTTGGGTACCCGTGTGCATGCGACTTATACTATATAATATATTACTATATAGCTTTGAAAACCATAATACATAATAAGTACGCACTCTCTTTTGTGTGTGTGTGTGTATTCTTGATCCAGTCTAAGTGGTAACTCCTTCCTTACCTCTACTGTATCCTGGTATCAACTCGGGTTAATCATATAACCAAAGATCTGATACCAAGTGTGATAACTGCCTAATACCACCAATACCTATAATATTCATTGCAGCCATGCCCAATCGATATAGGACGATCATTACGACTGAAAATGAAATGAATACAGCATATAACCTTTCATAAATCTCACGACGCATGGCTAAAATATAATATTACATATATAACAGGAGAGGTACTAATAACTATATGAATAAATTATCAAAACATAGATCTATAGAGTTATATACAATTGTAGTAGAGTTCATACAATGAAAATAAACTCGATAACTATATCATAATAAGAAAATAAGCAGTCACTGTTGAGGCTCTCCAATGTTGCACAACGGAATAAGCGTAGAAATCCATATAATTATATAATATGAGATAGTTCCATCCAGCTCATCCTCCGCACAACTACTACATCACCTAGACCTGTTATCTAGTCTACCCATTTAAGAGTACCCAAGATAATAAGAAATAAAGCATAAAACCTTAGGTCGAACGACTATCTGGTGTGAGCAGTAAATAAATCTCAAAATGCTATGTCAATAGATATAGTAAGGAACAGAGGTATATGAACCATACCTAACCCGTCCCTGCAACCAAAGAGTTAGCATATAACATCATAATATGCTAATCTACAAATAACATAAAGGTATTCTACTCAAAATAAGGATATCAGCTCTCTAGGTATTCATAATCTCCAATACCTACTCCCAATGATATATCCAAGTGACAGTCGAGAAAGCAACCATAACATCCATTAATCAATACCCACTATCAATTCATGTGCATTGAGTATATGATAACTCATATGGCCTCCTTACTGCGAGAGAATAATGGAAATTCTAGTTTTCAGTGTACTCTCGTATCACATGGCTCAAAGCTAGATACATGTCTCGTAGCCAAAAGCTAGACACTAGACCCAAAGCCACTTGTCCAGGGTATCCAGATCCACTCCATTGATCCATGGGCGTCCCTACTTATAATACCCCTACTTCGAGTACAACAGAAAACACTCTTGAGTATCAAAGATTCCATAGCACATACATCCAATCCCTCTTTTGCTCCATTCAAACCCGAGCCCTTCCTTTCCTCAATCTAGTTTCCATTATTTGAAACCCTTCATGTTCCCCGTCCATGACTCCCCCCTTTATCGAGCCGCCATCTTCGGCACGTACTCCCTTCACGAGTCATAAACCAAAGATACATAGCTTTTATCATGCTATTCCATCGGCATCCAATCCTGATGCGAACAAACCAACACATCCAGCTCGATCTACAGAGTCCCCTGCTTCCTCCTTGTATAAGCCCGACCCCTTATCTCTCACCAAAACAATTCAGTTCCAAGTCAATGACTTGGCACTAAGTCATTTACTAAGCCACTTTTGGTTAAGTAAATCACTTTGCCTCTAGTGCTTTCTCTTAAGTGCTTTAAACCCCTAGCCATTCATAAAACCAACTCAGCCCATAATACAAAGCATTTAACTCCACGTTCTAGAAACAACTCGGCATAATACCCAACACTTAGCCAATCTCCTACATCTTGCTATGGACCACCTTCCCTAGCCAAGCTCTAGAGATCTATGATATGCACCAACCGATATAGCCAACCAAAATGACTCGGTCCCTAGTTGAACCTTTAAGCAATTTTTAGGCGCGAATTATTCTACAAGCTCCTCTCATGTTCCAGAGCCTCTCCTCCAAGTTTCGTCCAAGTCTGACCAACTTTGCCTTCGATTTGCCAAATTCACAAACCTATCTTCCTAAGCATCCAAAACACTAGTAAACAACATCAAAGAACAACATACGTGCATAGAATAACATGCATATAAATCAACTCATACAAGCAATACATAAGAATGTGATAAACAAACAAATTCTAGTTTAAATTTATGTATTACATGCACATACGAATATGAACAAGGAGAATTACTAAATCATTTTTTAAAACTATATTAAAGATTCACAAATTAGGTAATAAGCATATAATAGCATGTAATTAAAGTTAGAAAAGGTTTTAAGGCCACAATTAAGTTAAAACATGTAATTCTATCATATAAACATATATAGGATAATGAGAAGGCATAAACCACTCACCAATTACCAAAATCAACTAATTCTCACCTAGATCCAATATAGACAGCAATAGAAAGCAATGCAAATCCATCAAAATGATTATCTATATCTTCTAATTGATGATCTTCCCTTTAAGTAATGATTTAACTAGATTTAGAGAGTAATTTGTTTAATATTGGATGAACCTAGGGTTAATGGGGGTTTAGATCTGATTTGGAAAAGAGAAAAAAGTTTTAATTCAGCTTCTATAGCTCTTTATTTATAATAATCTCGAATTAGACTAATGGACCTACTTATGGGCTTAATTAATTACACATTAATACGGGCCAATAGTTGTCTAAACTTAAAACAAGCATAACTTCTTAACCGTAACTCCGTTTTCGTATTACGACCACTCTACGAAATGGGAAACCATCATCCTGAAGCAATGGAACTAGTTTGAGACTCTACTTCGACTCCTATCAAAAGTTATAGCGAAAAAAGATTTCTAAAGTCAAAATTTTCACATAGAAATTCAAAAAAACATAGATGTGTAAAATGTCCCTAGGAGTCATATCCTAAAATTACCGAATCATATGACCTTATATGAATAAAATAAAAATATTTAACGATCCTCTAATCCGTAAAATACTTATTGTTACACACATCGTGCCCCTTGCGTAATGGATCAACCACTTGTGTACCAGTTAGTACGAACTTAAGAGGTCCCGTTTCGGCAGCTAAGTGTGTAGTTCAACTTCACCATTGACTTTAGTGAGACATCCACCTTTTGTCCAGCATAGGCTATACCATTGGTCTGGTACTGATTAGTTCTGCATCAATCCGATTTGGTTCAAGCCCTAGTCAGTTTGGTTTATGGAAGTCCATATTTTCATGGCTCATTCATACCTCACTTTCTTCCTTGCATCCATTCTTGATGGGTTACAAATAGAATTCCATGCTTGGTCTCTTTGGACTTGCATTGGTGTTTCTTACTTCATGAGTCTAAGAAATGCTTTATTATCTCCAAATACTTAGCTAGGAAAGAACCTACCATATTTTCCATCATCATTTGCAGTCACTACTAGATTCTTCTCTAATAGCTATATTGGGTTGTCTTTCTGATGCAGCACATTCCACCCTCATATACTTTGCCGGCTCATTAATGAACTCCTCCAGTATGGCTGGTTTCTCATTGTCGATCTCTTAATAAAATTTATTTCAGGGTGCACTCCACTATACAAGTCATCAAGGTGAACCTTTCATCCATGTTCTAAATTCCAGTGGCTGCGGTATTAAACCAGGATAGGTACTGCCGTAGCAACTCATCTTTCCTTTGTTTCACATCAAATAATGAGTACCCATCTTTCGGTTGTTTAGTATATAAATTATATTGACTAATCAACTTCTTCTTTAACATCACGCAATAATGAATTGATCTTAGGGGTAAACCACAAAATTACATAGTGGATAAATCTAGCAAGAATAGAGGAAAGCACTTGTACAAGGCTTCTTCTGTATCTCTGCTTATTAGCATGTATTGGGTATACCGTTGTCAACGTACTATGAAGTCGGTTAGTCTTTTATACGATTCCATAGTAAGAACCCTGAAACATGTGGGGTTCTTAATAATTATATCCCTAGGGAGAAGGTACTACTAGACCTAACTCTAATTCCTCACTCCACTTATTCACATCGAACACAATACCTAATGATTCGAGCTATCTTATCCTCTGATCTAGGTGATTGGCAATGATAGCTCATCCATTCCCTTTAGGGGGACAATTTCCTTCATCCTTCCTATGATTACTTGATCTTCAATTTTGGGCATGGTCATGGCCCCTACACCGATCTTAGTGATTATTTATTCTACATTGACCATAATTTCAATAAGGGAATGAGAAGCCTTTATGTAGTTGCCCTCGATTCAGCATCATCCCTGTTTGGTTTAGTGCTGAACCACTTTCCAGATCCAGCTTTCGGCTGAACTCTTGCTCGCTTCATCCCTCTAACATTCCTTCTTCTATCTCTTAGACTTTCTTGATTGGATTCCTTGTTAAAATGCGACCCTCTTTGCCTTTTGGATGCCCTTTATTGGGATTGCCCTTGTGTACTAGTGTTACGACCAATAGTTTTCGGCTACCCCAAGAATGTCATAAATTGGCCCACCATTGCTTGTTGTTGGGTAGCAAAATATTAGTTTAGCTTTGCCACAACTCTATCTAGGTTTCCTTCGATAATTATGTCCACTAGCACCGGAGTACTTGCTGAATAATCATCCCGATTAATAGTTATCTATTTAGGTGCATTGGTGTTCCTTGCATTCCCACTGGTAGCACCAACCTTATTCTTTTGTCTCGAAGGCACATTAGGAATCATTTCTTGGTGAAAGCACCAAAAAAATTCACAAAAAATGGGCAAATACCTCCAATTTATTTATTGTAGAGCTATGAGTACGAGATGTATAAAACAGGTGTTATATTTGTATTATGACTGATTTTCAAAAAGAAGATCACATATAGGTTATGTAGAAAGTAAATTGCAGTAATGTAAAGAACACAAAACTTTATAATGATTCGGCTAGAATGTACCTGCATCTACTGTCCATTTTCATTATCCTTCATATAGATCTTTGGTACAGTGATTAGGGTACAAAATATAATGATCTATTTTTAAATAGAAAGTAAGATATATACCGAAGGAATCCTGTTCGATAACTCATATTCATCTATTCTTATTTGTCTATCCATGTTTGCCTATTCCTATTTAACTGTTCCTGTCAACCTAGCCTTGTTTGGCTGTCCCTATTAGGTGGTTCATGTTAGATTGTTCTTGTTAGGCTTCTCTTGCTAGGTTGTTCCTGTGAGGTAGTTCCAACTAGGATGTTCCTATTTTGTTGTTCATGTTAGGTTGTTCCTGTTAGACAGATGCTGCCAGGCCGTTCTAGCTTTCCTTGACTTGTCTGCCATTACTGTTATAAGTTTGGCTCTCTAGAATTCTCTCTCATCTTTGTTAGATGGGATAGTATTTATAGAAGTGAAGGTATTGAGAGGTCAAGCCGATAAAATTGATAGTTTACCTATATAACATACTCAATTTGGTACTTTCTATATATACAAGATTTAATCTGGAGTTTCCTATTTTAGCTTGCTCGACATTCTTGGTTTGGCGCTATAGGTTCTACCACAGGTTTGGTAGTGCTCTTGATCGATAATGTCTTAGTTCGATGCTCCTTAGTTTAGCAATTCCTTGGTCTTATAGTGCCTTAGCTTAGTGGCATCTTTGTCCAGGAGTGTCTCTACTCAGTTGTTCCTCAATTCGACGGTATCTCTTTTCGACGATTCTTTGGTTCGATGGTGCCTCGATATGTTGGTTTCTCGGTTTGGCGGTGCGTGTCTGTCTAGCGATTCCTCGGTCCAATGATGTGTCGGTCTGGTAGCATGTCAGTTAGAAAGTTCCCTTATTCGCCAATTCCTCTATCTAAGGATGCCTCGATCCGATGATTCCATGGTTTGGAAGTGTATCGGTCTGACAGTTCCTCGATCTTATGGTGCGTCTATGTCTGGTAGTTTCTTGGTCTATCAATGCATCGATCAGGATGTGGCTCTGTCCGACGATTCCTTAGTCTGGAGGTGCGTCGATCTCGTGGTGCCTTGGTCCGGTAGTTCCTTGCTCTAGCAATGCGTCTCTGTCCAGTGGTGCCAAGGTCCGATGGTGGCTCTGTCCGTTGGTGCCTAGGTCCGACGGTGCCCCTGTCCTGTGGTGCCCTAGTCCGACATTTCCTCGGTCCGGTAGTGCCACAATCAAGCGGTTCCTAGGTCGGGAGATGCGTCTCTGTCGGTGTTTCCTTGGTCCAACACTTCATTGATTCGACGATGTGTCGGTTTAGCAGTTCTTCAGTCCGGCGGTGCGTCGGTCTGGTGGAGCCTCGGTCTGATAGAACTCTGATGCCATAAGTCTTAAGTTTGGTTCGATGGTTCCCTCATCTGATAGTTCTTCGGTCCAGTGGTGCATTCGTTCGGTGATACCTCGGTCCGACGGTTCCTCAGTCTGGTGGTGCCTCAATCTGGCAGTTCCTTAGTTTGAGGATCCGTCTTTGTCCGACGGTTCCTCGGTCCGACAGTTTTTGATCCGACGATGCGTCGATCTGGTGGTGCCTCAGTTCGGCGGAACTTTGACTCCATAAGTCTTAAGGTTGGTCCTCCGTAACTAGATCTTGGATGCTGGACTGGATATTTAAAGGTGATCAGATAAGGCTAAGATGGTTCCATATTGTTTTGAAGTACTTTAGAGATTCGATTAGGCAGAAATTTAGTTAGGTGGTTTCTAGAGATCCAAACTTGTCTGCCATTATTGCTCATCCCTTTCCCTACCAAATCATTTCTCCTGTTCAATAAAGGATTAGGTTCCCTGCTAGACCATTTCTCCTATTCCGGGAAAATAAGCGTTTGTCATCAGTCGAACTCCTGACCTCTCCTTTGAAAGCTTGACGCTCAACCACTTGAGCTACACGTGTTTTTGTATCATAACTCCTTCATTTTAAGTCAAAACTGAATGAAACTTGGACCAAAAGCTTTGTATCATTGAGTAGAATATTCTAATTCCTCTTAATGTTTCATTTTCTTGAAATAAGTGGTATATCTTCAAGGTGGAGCACGAGTCAGTTACATGGAGGATAAATTTTAAGAAGATCTTATCTTCCAATCAGTAGATCGGATTGAGATGCGGTTTTGACTTAGGTGCATGTCCTGGCCTTAGGAACATTTTACAAGTGTTAGGATTATATTTTCTGACTATGCCAAATTTACCTCTAACACTTCATCTTGCCCTTGTGATACATGATGGCGCATTTATTATACAACTTCTAGTCGTTTCTATACTCATGGACGTTTTTCGTATTCACCATATTATGGGCGAAATTGCAAGTAATGTTAAAACCAAATTTTTAGAAATAACATTTTGAGGAATGTTATATAAGATATTTTAAAAAGGAGAATGTTTTAGGAAATACTTTGAGACAAGTATAACATTTTAAAAGTATCGTAGAAAATAATGTTTCGAGATAAGCTAAATAATGTTTTGAAGAATAGATATTTTAAATAAAAGTATAAGAAATACTTTAAGGAAAAGTATTGAAAGGAAACAACATTTTAAAGAAGAATTTTGAGCTATATATTTAGGGAAAAAAGTTATCATATGTGTATTGAAAAATGTTATAAAGCATTTTGATAAGAAAGTATATATATTATTCGGTGAAGTAATGTATTATAATGAAAAGATGTTTTTGTAAATGTCTTCATATGAGAATTAATGTATATATTTATTTACTTATTTATGTGAGTGTGAGCGTGCACGCGCACGTGTTGTTTTAGTAAAATAACGAATTGTTTTGAAAAATTAAAAGATATTTTATAAGTTCGGATATTTCAAATGATAACTGCAGTCATCGAGCATTAGTGAGCAGCTGAGATGGATGGCAAGGCAATGTTTATTGCATGGTCAACATTGCGGCCTTTTGGCATTGTAACACCCCATATGTTATAGCACCTTAATATGAGAAATTAAATTATTAGTAATAATAAATTATTAAAAAGATAAATAAACTGAATTAATTACAAGATTTGCTTAAGGGAGACCTGATTAATTAAATGTGGACACTTTCAAAGTTAATTGAATAGACCAAGGATAATTAGGACAATTAAAGTTGGCCTTGTTAATGAGAATAAATAATTAAGTGTTAGAATGAGAAAGATTTGGTATAAGGGAAATATATTGGAAAGATTAGGCAAGTAGGGATATTAGCCCAAGGAAAAATCACCAACATACTTTCCTTAGCCATATTCCCTCGTTCCATTTCATTTCATTTTCAAATCAAAAACCATTAAACAAGACAAGGTCGGCCACCATTTTTAAAGATAAGGAAGTGAAAATTTAAAAGATAAAAGATTCAAGCTTTCATTTAAGGAGGAAGATTAACCAAAGTTTTCTTAATCAAGTTGAGTAAATTTTTCCCTAAAACCCATGCAAACCTGTTTGGGTTTGGAATTAATTTTGAATGAATGTTTTTCCTGATGATAAACATGTTTAGATGAATAAATATGGTTTGATTATTTTTGGATATTTAAATGAAGTGAAATTGTTCACATTTTAGGGTCAAACATGATCTAATCATATTATAAGCTTCGAAAATTAAATATGATGTTTCTAGCGGTAAAACAAAAATGATTTTTTAATTTCATGATTTATAGAGTTCAGTTGGAATTAATACGGATTTTCTAAGTTAAGAAAATGGTTAATTTCGAGAAATTAATTACTAAAAATAGTAAAAATAATTACTTTGATTGAAGTTTAAATATATGGTAAAATACGACGAATTTGATTTTGATGATTTTTTGAAAATTTTCCAATAAGTTTTCAATTTCCATATGAATTAATTGGCTAAGGAAAAAATTAGTTAACTTAAAGGAATTAATTAACTGATTGGAAGAGAAATTAACAAATTCTGTAAAATAAACTATAAAGACTTGCATAGAGTAATGGAAATTTGATATTAAACAAGGTTTGCTAAAAAGAAATTACTCTATATTGGAATAAAATAATTTTTCAAGTCAATTACAAAAGGGCTATTTCAACTTGCGATGGCACATCAGGTAATCAATGTGCGATAACATATATATACATTAACTTGCGATAATGTATGTGTATGTATGTGTGTGTACACACATACACACCGAGTAGCGCTTCATGACACCCATGTTTGGCAGCACCCTATTTTCAGGCACAAGTTTTTATTTAAATAATGGAATGAGTGCGCTCCTTTTATATATACGAGCGTTACGACATACACTTCGTGTGTGAATTGTTTTATTACAAATTGTATATATTTAGCACATTCAAGAGAAAATGATTTGTAGAAATATTTAACCATATTTTTGCATTGAAATCATCTGTCGTAGTTAAAATTTTGTTTTTAAGTTGCAACATCTATTTTCTTTAAGTTTAAATGTTTTTTTATATTATTAATTAATAAATTTTTGTTAAATTCTATTTTTAAGTGATATTAAGATTTGATAGTATTTGCAAATGAACGTTTTGAATTTGCAAAAGAATCTTATTTGGTAGATCCTATTTTTAAGTGCCATTAAATTTGATAATATTTGTGGAAGGACATTTTGAATTTGTAAAAGAAATTCAATTGTTAAATCCTACTTTAAAGTGATATTAAGATTTGATGTTAGGGGCGTTCTTGGTACTTCAAGCTGATATAAGAAATTGTGACAGACCACATCAGTTCTTTCAGCCCATACCAATGTCATCTCGTAATTTTTAAATCCGATTTCGTTCCTAAATTATTAAATCCGAATAAGGAATCCCGCGCTTTTCCACCCCATCTCAAAGTCGTCGCATGGCTGCTTTTCTTTCCAGTATTCCGCCTGCGGCTAGCCTCAATTACAGGTAATTTTTTAAAGCTGATTAGTTAGAAATCGATTAGCCTTTGACTTAATTGTGTTACTGATATTACGTTTTATTTGTATTTTAATGTGCTCCGATTAGTTGAAAACATAATTATGTTTGTGTCCGATTTAAGCAATCAAATATGTTTTGATTAGTTAAACTTAAGTGCGTATCAAAGTTTTTTTCCTTTTATATTTTGACCGCGATATATTTGATAGATGTATTAGGTATTTTAGTTAAGGAAGCTGACTCTATTTTAATTCATAGAGCATAGTTAAGCTGAATATTTTGTATTACAGGTGAAGTATAAACTGGTTTAGCTAATCATTTTTTATTTTGTTTGTTTTGTTGTTTAATACGTAGTTTAAAACATGGAAAACAATAGTTTTCTCTCTTCTTCACCATAAAAAATAGTATTTTGTGATGAAATGCACATTTGATCTTTAGTGTAGGTACCTTAATTTCTTCTTACTACATGAAATGTGTTAAGCATTATCTCATCAGACATTTTAAATGTAGCACATATGATATGATAGATAAAAATAGGTTTGAAATTACTGCAAAGTTGGTCATATGCGACACTTGTTAGAATTAGCGCAGTCATTGTATTGTATTTTCTTTAAAGAGCAAGACAATTAGTCAAAACTCGGATGTGCTTATACACAATGCAAAGTTTACAAGATATGAAGGTTTGTACTCCAGTTTGAACATTTGAAAGTTGAAACAAAAAGAAAATATATCTCAAAAGCTTCAAAAATCTGAAGTTTCATGCACAACGGATGCACACCTAAATTCATAAGCATCATCATTAAAGGAAATGAATGTCTATATTTTTCATATTATCAACATAAAATTAACAAAATATATTTTCTAGTAGTTTTATTAGTTTATATTCCTAATGTGAAACTATGGATTATTACTTCAGGAGGCAAAGAAAGGTGAGTTAGAAACTGCACGGTGAAGCCAAGAAAGATTAAAATGTTACTTCACGAAGATGTAATATATGAAATTCTACTATGGTTGCCTGTGATATGTCTATTGAATTCATGCTGCAATAATATTGACTCGTTTTGAGTTTTTAGTTTCTCACATCGTTAAAAATACATTAATTGTTGGTGTATATAAGCTAAGGAATGAAGAAAGAAGTTGTTCCAACAATATCTAATTGAGTTGAGATGATGTCCTGAAGTTTAATAATATGGCCCATGAATAGAAAGCATGCAAATTGAGAGACACATAACTTTATCTACTATGAAGATGTAAAGGGTATATTAGAAAAATTCAAAAAGACACGGTTGAATCATATTCATGCAATTCTCATTATTAATAGTGTGTGTGCATAACAATAACAACAACTTGCGATAACACTAAGGCTACCAACCTGTGATAGCTAACAAGATGTTAACTTATGACAGCTATTGAAAGACAATGAGAGCTCGATTGAAAGACAATGAGCGATAGCTCCTAAGGGCACAACTAGTGAGAATTATCAACCTGCGATAGCTACACGTTACTCAACATGCGAATGGCTTGAAGGAAGGTCAACCTGCGATGGCTTGAAGGAAGGTCAACTTACGAAGGCTTTGGGAAGTAAATTTGTGATAGCTACTTGAAGCTCAACGTGTGATAGCTAGGGAAGTTGTTAACTAGCTATAGCTCATAAGAGCTCAACTGTCGATAGCTAACTAAACTACCAACTTGTGATAACTAGTTAAGGGTCAACTAGTGATAGCCTACGAAATCAATATGTGATGGCTTACGTAGAAGCCAACTTGCGATGGCTAGGTTTGACTTACAATGGCTTTGGGGAAGCCAATATGTAACAATCAGAGTCAATATGTGATAGCTTGGGAAGTTAAATTTTCCAAGTAAAGTAAGAAATACTTGCTTCACTTTGAAAGATAATTCTGAGTGTTGATTGACTATTATGTACAACATCAAAGCAGAGGATTCACAATGAATAAAACTGTTGTTAGTAATTTCAATAACACCTATATGTGTTGCTATAAGGATAGAGGCATTTATTTGTAACACATATCTGTCACTGAATTCTATCTACCAATAGTTATAAACATTGAAAAACATTATTTCCTGAAGGTTACAAATGTTGGTAATATTGTATTTACCACACTTGCATTTGCTACTTGTTGGGGAAATCTCGGTCTTCCTCGCTTCGTGAAGTTAAGATAGGCACTTTAAGTTTAAAAGTAGCAATGGAAGCACAAGAGTTTATAATTCTCCAATATGGAGATTCTTCCACTATACAAAAGAATAGTAGGATTACAATAATATGATTACAAAAGTAACTCACACTTGGTGGCTCACTCAAGCTTGAGGATAATGACTTCTCAAGCTATCACTCTTTTCTCTCAAAGAGGATCTCTCTAACTCTCAAGTTTTTTCTCACTCTAAGAAGTGGTTTCTTCCTTGGATTCTTGGATGGGTAGTAATAGGGCTCCTTCTCCTATTTATACTACTCAACCTCCATAATGAATGGTGGAGATTGCTTGCATCCGACGGTAGAGATTGATTCTCTAGAATGCTCCACACTCTCTAGGAATCTCTACACTCTTCCATTTCCTTCTTTATTCTTCCATACTCTTCCGTAAGGTTCCACACATCTCTAGAATATTCCAGATGGTTCCACACTCTTCCACAAGCTTCTAATGAGTTATACACTTCTCTAGAGTTCTCCGGAACATTCTAGAAAATTCTAGATTTCTCTAGAAACGTCTAGAATTTTCTAGAAACTCTCCAATTAAGGAGGGATCCCAACAAATCTCCCCCTCCCGACTTAATTGGGGGGTAGTAGTACGTCGGCACCTTGACAGCAGTCTTCAAACTTCTTTGTTGGTACTACCTTGGTCATCATGTCAGACCAGTTCTCATCTGTGTGAACCTTGTCAAGATGTATTTGCTTTTCCTCGAGGACTCCTCAGATCCAGTGATATCTTGTATCAATATGCTTTGTGCGGGAATGAAATGTTGAATTCTTTGCCAAGTAAATTGCACTTTGATTGTCACACTTCAAGACATGCTTTTCTTGATCCCCTCCCAATTCATGCAACAAGTTCTTCACCCACAACATCTCCTTGCAAGCTTCAGTAGCTGCGATATACTCTGCCTCTATAGTGGATAATGCAATACACTTTTGCAGCTTTGATTTCCATGAAATAGCTCCCCCTGCAAAAGTGGTTAGGTATCCTCATGTTGATTTCCTTGAATCAATGTCACCAGCCAAGTCAGCATCTGTATATCCTTCTAACAAAGGTTTTCTTTTTCCAAAGCATAAACATCTTTTGGAAGTTCCACGTAGATATCGGAGGATCCATTTGACTGCAACCCAATGCTCATTCCCTGGGTTAGCCAAGAAGCGACTGACGACACCAACTGCATAAGCGATATCTGGTCTTGTGCATATCATTGCGCACATGAGACTGCCTACTACAGATGAGTATGGTTTCTTCTTCATTTCCTCTTTGTCTTTTTCACTTGTCGGACTCTGCTTCGAACTTAGCTTGAAGTGTTCAGCTAGTGGAGTGTTAACCGGCTTTGATTTGTGCATGTTGAACCTTTCCAAGACTTTATCGATATATCTCTCTTGGGATAGACATAACAGTCTTTTTGATCTATCACGAGTTATTCTCATCCCAAGAATCTGTTTAGCCGACCCCAAATCTTTCATGGCAAAGCTCTTGCTTAGATCTTTCTTCAAAGCAGCTATCTTTATGCGGTCTTGTCTAATGATTAGCATATCATCAACATAGAGCAGAAATATGAGAAAGTCACCACTTACATACCTCTTTATGAAGACACAATGATCGCTTTCCATTTTTTTGAAATCATGTTCTGCCATGAATGCGTCGAACTTCTTGTACCATTGCCTTGGTGCTTGCTTAAGTCCATATAGACTCTTTGTGAGGCGGCACACTAGATCTTCTTTGCCTGGAACTTTAAATCCCTCAGGCTGTTCCATGTAGATCTCTTCCTCTAGGTCACCATGTAGAAACGCCGTCTTGACATCGAGTTATTCAATCTCCAAATCTTGCACGGCTGCTAGGCTAAGCACAACTCGGATTGATGACATCTTTACCACGGGAGAGAATATCTCTTCAAAGTCAGTACCTTTTTCTTGTCCAAATCCTTTGACGACTAATCGAGCTTTATAGCGAGGCTTTGAACAGTTCTCTTCGGTCTTGATTCTATACACCCACTTATTCTTCAAAGCTCTTCTCCCTTTTGGTAGCTCCACTAGTTCATATGTGTTATTCTCATGCAAGGATTGTGTTTCTTCTTGCATGGCTATTCTCCACTCTTCTTTATGACAATCACTCATTGCTTCTTTATAGCTTTGAGGCTCCCCCTCATCAGTGAGCGTAACGTACTCCTCTGTGTTGTATCGGGTGGATGGTCTTCTGTCCCTTGAGGATCGTCTTGGCTCTGGTGCGATTGGAGTGTTAGATTTAGGTTCTTCCTGAACTGGTTCATCATGAATTTCATGATCTTCAGCTTCACTGCTTACTTGTGTGTTGTTATCTTCATGTCAAACCAGAGCAGGTTCAATGTTCTTACTGCTTCTCAATCTTGGCCTCTCTGAATTCTTGATATCTTCAATTGTTTGGTCTTCGAAGAATACAACGTCTCTACTGCGAATAACCCTCTTGTTAATTGGGTCCCACAACCGGTACCCAAATTCACCCTTAGGTGAACGAAGATAAATACACTCCTTTATCTTTGCATCAAGCTTAGCTCTCTCATCTTTGGGGATGTGAACAAATGCCCTGCATCCGAACACCTTGAGATGATTATATGAAGCCCTCTTGCCCGTCCAAACTTCCTCAGGAATGGCCCCATCCAAAGGAACTGATGGTGTGAGGTTGACAATGTCGGCCACAGCCATTATAGCTTCTCCCTAGAATGATTTGGGTAACTTAGCATGAGAGAGCACACAACGAACTCTTTCTTCAATGGTTCGGTTCATTCTCTCAGCTAGCCCATTTAATTGTGGTGTCTTGGGTGGAGTCTTCTCTAGCCTAATGCCATATTTCTTGCAATAGTCTTCAAAAGGACCTCTATACTCACCTCCATTATCTGATCGTACACACTTGATCTTCCGTCCAGTCTCACGCTCCACCAGAGCATGGAATTCTTTAAAGGCATCAAGCACTTGATCCTTTGATTTTAACAGGTGCAACCATACTTTCCTTGAATGATCATCAATGAAGGTGACAAAATATAGAGCACCACCAATGGATCTCTCAGACATCGAACATACGTCAGTGTGCACGAGGTCTAGAATGTTCTTTCTTCTTGTGGGCGGAGAAGATCTTTGGAAAGCAACCCTATGTTGTTTTCCAGCTAAACAATGAGCACAAGGATGAAGTGGTTTACCTTTCACGTCAGGGAGGAGTTGTTTCTGAGCGAGTATGTGAAGACCTTTCTCACTAATGTGCCCAAGTCGTTTATGCCATGTGTCCATATCATCAGTAGAGATGTTTACTTCTCCTTTGCATAGCTTAGCTTGCATTACATACAATGATCCTACCTTCTTTCCTTGAGCTATTGTCAAACTTCCTTTGGTGAGCTTGCACTTCCCTTCACCAAAGTAATTCATTAGACCGTCATCATCTAGCTTTCCAACGGAGATAAGACTGAGGCGCATGGTCGGGACATGCCTCACATCTTTCAAAACAAGCTTGCACTCGGTGCTTGTCGTCAGAGTGATGTCTCCTATTCCAACAATCTTGCTTCTATCTTGATTTCCCATTTGCACCGTGCCAA
Source organism: Allium cepa (assembly GCA_030765085.1). Lineage (NCBI taxonomy): Eukaryota > Viridiplantae > Streptophyta > Magnoliopsida > Asparagales > Amaryllidaceae > Allium > Allium cepa. Next base: position 52,160,007 of record CM060935.1, on the reverse strand, counting down.
AGTCACCTCTTTGGTAGGATGAGAAGAAGTTTTCATGTGGAGTAACATGGAAGGAAGCACCATAATCAACAATCCAAGAACTCTCATCACAAGCAATGTTTAGAATGTTACTTTCACCAACGAGATATAGCAGATCTTCCTTTAATATTATGGCAGTAGTACTCTTTTCTTCTTGCTTCTTCGTTAGGCTTATTTGGTCAGGCTTAACATTAACGTCCTTTTGGTCTCTTTTGAAGCTTCGACATTCCATTTTCTTGTGACCCATCCTTCCACAGCAATAGCATGCTATCTTCGAGCGTGACTTGGATCTACCTCGAGATTGATGGGGATTTTGGTTCTTACTACGTCCACGGGTTTCATTCCTACCCTGATTCTCAACAACATTAGCTTCGGGATGGATAGACTCATCCCGTTCCATTCTCCTTGCTTCTTCACCAAGAAGGCTGTCACTGACGGTATTCATAGTTAACTTTCCTTCCGGAGCTGAGTTACTTAGCGTGACAACAAGTGTGTCCCAACTTTCCGGTAAGGAACTAAGGAGTAGAAGGGCTTGTAGCTCATCATCAATCTTCATATCAATTTTTGTTAGTTGATTTACGGGCCCCTTGAAGTTATTCAAGTGCTCAATCATACTATGACCATCCTTATACTCCAATTTCACCAACCGTCGAACTAAATTGGCCTTGTTGCGAGGCGTTTTCTTCTGAATCATGGACTCAAGCTTTGTCCATAATTCATAGGCATTGGTATAAGTAGAAACATGCTCGAAGAGAGTTTTGTCGATGTACTTACGGATCATAGCAACAGCCTTACGGTTCAACAGTTCCCACTGAGCATCACTCTTTCCTTCCACCTTATTTTTGTAGATGATGGGCTCATGCAAATCCTTACAATACAAGTGGTCCTCTATCATTGGCTTCCAATAGGAGTAGTTGTTAGCTGTGAGCTTGAACATGTCTCCATCATGAGCGACAATATCCTCCATCTTGAACTTACACGAGCTTGATTACGGCTACGGATGAACCTCGCTCTGATACCACTGTTGGGGAAATCTCGGTCTTCCCCGCTTCGTGAAGTTAAGATAGGCACTTCAAGATTAAAAGTAGCAATGGAAGCACAAGAGTTTATAATTCTCCAATATGGAGATTCTTCCACTATACAAAAGAATAGTAGGATTACATTAATATGATTACAAAAGTAACTCACACTTGGTGGCTCACTCAAGCTTGAGGATAAAGACTTCTCAAGCTATCACTTTTTTCTCTCAAAGAGGATCTCTCTAACTCTCAAGTTTTTTCTCACTCTAAGAAGTGGCTTCTTCCTTGGATTCTTGGATGGCTAGTAATAGGGCTCCTTCTCCTATTTATACTACTCAACCTCCATAATGAATGGTGGAGATTGTTTGCATCCGACGGTAGAGATTGATTCTCTAGAATGCTCCACACTCTTTAGGAATCTCTACGCTCTTCCATTCCCTTCTTTATTCTTCCATACTCTTCCGTAAGGTTCCAGAAGGTTCCACACATCTCTAGAATATTTCAGAGGGTTTCACACTCTTCCACAAGCTTCTAGTGAGTTCTACACTTCTCTAGAGTTCTCCGGAACATTCTAGAAAATTCTAGATTTCTCTAGAAACGTCTAGAATTTTCTAGAAACTCTCCAATTAAGGAGGGATCCCAACACTACTGAACTCTATCTTCCAAGAAAAATAGGTGTTGGTAATATCCATTTTGTAACAAGTATATCAATTGCAAAATTCATGGCACGAACAAATATAAGTGCGAGCAATAACAAAACAATAACATAAATATAGAAACAACATCCATATTCATGGTAACAAAATAGAGTATCAACCAATAAAATACAAATTCAATATATGAGTTACCAAATTCAATACATGAGTTGCCAAATTCAATACATAGGTTACCAATTCGATACAAATATCAATTTGGAATAAAAAAGAAAAGAAATATTCTACAAATACCGAATACAAAATTCCAACCATATAGCAAAGTCTGCACCCGAAAATTCACTTAGCTTGTCATCCGCAATTGGATCACATTTTCAAGATCAACTACTCCTTAATTACCACCAGAAGTGCCATTTCATTTCCTCTGTTCCTCCGCTTCTTCTATTAGTGCCTGTGTCAACATAACATTAAGTTGAAAGTTGAAATCTATGAAGTACAAAATGACCATTAGTAACAAAGGTAAGTAGATTGTAGCTCACGCTTCGCACATGGATTAATGTTTTTTTTTTTTTTTTTTTTTTAAAGAAAATATATATATATAACATCCACCAAAAGCTGTCAACAAGCCTGACAGGTAACCTGAGAACAAAGCAAAAACAGAATCTATACAATGACAAAACCAACAAGCCCTGAAAAACAGCAACAACCAAATAAAGATAAAACCACCACAAACAACCCAACAACAGACAGGTCGGATACCGGAAAGAGAAACAAAACTCTGAAAACAAAGACCAAACAAAGATCGGGCGAAGAACCACGCCCTCCCCATAGAAATCCCTAACAATAAGCAAAGCCAGAACCCAGGAACCAGCCAGAGAACTATTCCGAAAAGCTCCCAGAAACAACCCCATAACCAACATCGTCATCGAGCTCCGGCAAGGCCACCGCCCGACTACAATGAAGTAGGAACAGTACCCATAGATCAAGCCAATCACCGCTTCTACTACCATATCCGGAGGAAAGACAAATGGAAGAAGCCCAGCGGACTCACAGCAGAAACAATAGTTTCCAGAACCCAGCAAACCACAACCCGAATCCGAGCGAAAAGAAGGAGCATAAGATCCCAAACCAGTACCCCATGGAAAAGATAGGAGAACTCGATAAACCCAAACACCGAAGCCAAAACAATCACCAAGAGCCTGAAGACAGCTGCGCTAGGAAGAATGACAAGACGACCCGAACACCACCGGTAACCGAACCTGAAAAGAAAAGCCACACAGCAAAAAAAACGAACAAAAACACAAATAAAAATGGGGAGGAAGATGGGAGAGGAGAGAAGGATCCAGATGGGCCAGGGAAGAAAAGGAAGGAGAGGCACCCGACAAGCAAAGAGAGTCAACCAATTCCCGCTCTGACAGAAGAGAGAGAACATGAAACAGAAAAGAGGTTCACAAGATGAGCAGACCGCAAAGATACCATACCACGAAAAGGACGGCCGCGAAAAGCTAAGAACACATCCTCTCTGACTCTTCGAATAACTGATAGAGGATCCATCGGAGATTCATCAAAAATTGCCTTGTTCCGTGCACACCACAGATGCCAGCATAAAATACAAGGAATCAGACGGAAGATGATTGATCGAAGAGATCGACCAGAACACCCAGCCCACCAATAGAGCACCAAATCTTGGGAAGTGGACAATGTACCACTGACACCAAGAAGAGATCGGAAGTAGTTCCAACAGACGTTGGCACACCAGCCACCAAAGAAAAGATGGTCCACGGTCTCCATATCACCGTTACCGCAACACCTGCATCGGGAAACAAAAGGAATGCCGATCTGCTGGAGATTCGCATCCACCGCTATTCCCTTGTGGAACAACCTCCACATCAGGACAGAAACTTTTGGGGGGATACGAACGTCCCAAATGAACTCAAAAAAAGGAAGGATAGGAGACTGGAGACGAACAGAATTCCAGGCCTTCTGAATGGAAAAGGAACCACCATCCCATCCGATAAGGCCATTGTGAGAATCAACCAGAAGTTTGACAGCTTGCATATGCTCCCAAGTCTCACTGGCGAAAGAAGGAGAACCGGTGTAACCCGAAGGAGCAAGACTTCGGTATTTAGCATGGAGAAAATTCGCCCATAAGGAGTCGTTGGTCCCAAACCTGAACCACAACTTACAAGCGAAAGCCGAACAGATGTCCTTCGGATTGCGCAATCCTAGCCCGCCCTCATTCTTCGGACGACAAATAACTTTCCACGACACCCAGTGATGACGACGGTTATCGCCCTTTGAACCCCAAAAGAAGGAAGAAGCCAAGGATTGAAAGGAGCGGAAGAAAGAGGAAGTAGGGGTCATAGCAGCGAAAATATGAGTACCCATAGAGCATAAAACAGATTGAATCAGAACCAGTCTGCCAGCTTGGGACAGAAAAGACGAATTCCACCGAATAATTTTACCCCTCACTTTATCCGTCAGAGGGTCGAAAATAGCATTCAATTTCCTACCTCTGTAAAGAACAATACCAAGGTAAGGGAGAGGAAGAGAAGACGCCCTGAAACCAGTAAAGGACTCAACCCACGAAACACGCGAATGGATCATATCCCGAGCAGGAATGAAGCAGCTCTTCGAAGAGTTGACCCGTTGACCTGAACACCTCTCGTAAAGCTGGATAAACCTAACAAGACGTCGAACGGAAGAACGGTTGCCATTGGAGAATATGACAATGTCATCTGCGAAAGATAGAGAGGAAATAAGCGGACACCCACTGGGAATCCCAAAACGCTGAATCTGACTATAAACGGTCAACGTGTGGATTCCACGAATGAATGCCTCAGCCGCGATAACGAAAAGAGTAGGAGATAAAGGATCTCCTTGGCGAATGCCTCTACCAGCCTTGAAAAAGCCATTGGCCGTTCCGTTGATAATAACAGAAAACCAACAGTTGGAAATGAGCCTCCAAACCAAATCGATCAGAGTTTCCGGGAAACCAAAGGCACGAAGCACCTTTATGATGAAAAACCAAGACATACGATCATAGGCTTTCTCCATATCAAGTTTGAAGACCACGTTGGAACCCCTGACCTTACGGTTAATCTGAGAGATAAGTTCCTGGGCAAGAAGAACGTTATCAGTGATCAAACGGCCTTTAACAAAACCCGCCTGAGAAGAAGAAATAATGCGGTCGAGAAGCGGAGCTATTCTCGATGCCAAAATCTTAGAAATAACCTTATTGGCGAAATTACAAAGACTAATCGGACGAAACTCCGAACAGTACCTCGGGTTATCACACTTAGGAATGAGGATCAAATTTGTGGAAGACCAGCTAATCGGGAGGCTGGCTCCTGAAAAGAAATGCTGAACAGCCAGACAGAAATCAGCTTGGATAATATGCCATGCACTACGGAAGAAAGATCCGTTAAAGCCGTCCGGACCACTGGCACTATCCTTACTAAGAGCAAAGACACAAGCTCGAATCTCATCTGTCGTAGGCGGGCATGCTAAAGCATCACCCTCATCCGCCACAACAAAATGAGGAATAAACGAAAGGATATCCGACACCTCACCAGAAGCAGAAGGTGAGCCAAGATAAGACTGGAAGTGAGATACAATAACATCAATAACCCCTGACTGGGAAGAGACCATAGACTGATCCTCACGCAAAATCTCACGGATGAAGAGCAGATTGGCTTTCTTGCGAATAGATGAATGAAAGAACCTGGAGTTCATATCACCATCAACAACCCATTTGAGCCTGGCCTTTTGGCGAAGGTAAGAATTTTCAATACGGAGTTCCGAGGAGAAAGCCTGTTGAGCCAGCGCCCATTTCTCCTTGTTTTCAGCTGAGGGAATCTCGTCGAACAGAGATTCAGCAAGAATCAGAGATTCTTCAGCCGCTCGCACCCGGTCGAAAATGTTCTTGAAGACAAGGGAGTTCCACGCCTTAAGGGCCACCTTAAGGCGTTTCAGTTTACGAGAAAAGGAGACCATGGGAGCAGCCACTAAGGGAGTGGACCACGACTCCTCCACCATCTGAAAAAAATTATGGTGGGAACTCCACATGTTGAGATATCTGAATGAGGAGGGACCCGTAGCAGAACGCGAAGCACAATGCAAGATCATTGGCGCATGGTCAGAACAGGCTCGATGGAGATGGGAAATAGAGAAGGATAGAGGTAGGTCGAACCAGCTGCCCGATCCAAAAACCCTATCCAATCTAGAGAGAATCCGATCCGGACCCTCCTGGTTGTTAGACCAGGTAAAAGCAGAGCCAACGAAAGGAAATTCAGATAATCCAGATCGCACAATGAAAGAGTTGAAATCTGAAACCGATAGCCGATTGACCGCCAATCCGCCAAGTTTCTCAGCCTGACTAGCGACCACATTGAAATCCCCGCCCACAACAGAATAAGGGAAGCCCGCTTCACCAAGAGACAGAATGTCTTCCCAGAGAGATAACCTCTCAAACCTATCGCATCTGGCGTATACTCCTGAGAAAATGAACGGATGTGGGAATAATGGAGTTCGGCACAAAACCGAAAAAAGCTGAGACGAGTCAAAAAAGGGAGAAACAGCGTAATCTTTGGACCAGAGAATCCAGATCTTACCCGAAGCGTTTGAAAGAGCGCCGCCAAAACCCAAAGATAAAACCGTCTTAGAAATCTCTCCAGAACCCACTAAAGGTTCTAAAATAGCCACCAGACCAATGGAATGCTTACGGACAATCCGTTTAAGTCTAGCAGCAGACGCCTCGTTTCCAATACCACGAATGTTCCAAAAAAGAAAGTTCGACATTGAAGAAAATAAAACGAAAGAAGGACAACTGTTAAGATCAAAAACAAAGACCAGTGGCCAATCAGATACGATAAAAAGAGGATAGAGCCGACCTCTCGGTCCGCTCCGTCGCCGCTATAGAGCGAGTGCGAATAGTGCGGGGGATAGCTGAAATGCCTCTCGTACCAGCGCGAGAGCCACGGCGACTATAACCACGACTGGTCCCGGGCACAGGAGGAGCATCACAGCATTCCCTAAGGGTAGAGAGAGAGGAGGATCTGGACGGATCAGAGTTCTCGGCGAGCCGAGCCAGCCTATCATTAATCTCCACTATCTCCTCCGGGCTGAGCATCGGGATGACAATCGACAAAGAGCATGAAGAGGATGGAAGAGAGCAAAGAGATGAGCACCCAGAAGACAGAGAAACAGAAGACTCCGACGGAGAAGAAGAAGCAGCTAGGCGTAAGTATGTCGGGGATCGAATCAATCGCATCCCACGATGCTGTAGGAACCTCTCCCATGCCGGACTGCCAGTCATGGGACAGCCCCGCGCGTTGGGGATGGTTCTCAGATAGGCCCCGTCAGAGATATCTCCCACACTAGACGATAGTGACCGGTAACATTCCAGGTTGCCCGCATAGTGTACCGATAAAGGATACACTATGCACACAAAACTGGAACACCGCCAACGCCACATGACCCACCCGGGGAAATATCTCCGTAGAGACCGAAGGAAATCAACCCAAGAAGAAAACCGACATAAAACCATCTGCGACACGGACCAGGCCGCGCTATGGCAGTGAGTGAAAAAGCACTGAAATGCCCAGCCATGTTCTCTCCAAACGGAAAGAGCACAGCCGATAGGACCTGACACGCAAGCTAACACCCCGAAGGGGACAGTGACAGGGAGCATACGCCGAAACGCATCAAGGCTCACAATAACAAAAAGCATGGGTCCAAAACCAACCCAATCGACAAACAAATATACCACAACAGCAAACGACAAGGACAAAAACAACGAAAGCCTAACCTGCCCCCCCCGAAACCGACCATACCAGCATAAACATACCCAAGCTACCAATAACACTGACCTGCAGCTGCAACACCACCCAAATACCACCCCACAACCCGCCAAGATCCCCTTCAACAGAAACCAACAAGAACAACGAGCCACACAAGACCACAGACCACCCAAAATCGAACACAGCTACAGTCAAAGAACCGGCAGCAACAAAACCAAACCAACTCACTAACACCACCTTCAACAACAAGCAAAAATCCAGAGCACCCAAAACTACACAACCAGTTCCGATAAGCAACCAGGCAGGAGCAACACTCAAACGAACACATAACGCAACCATAGCCTCGCCCTCAACCTCAACCACAAACACCCCAAAGGTGTGAGGATAGGTCAAAGTCACAACAACCGGATCTGGACCAAACAACAAACCAGCAGAAGGAGAAACAGACATATGCACCCACCACACCAAACACCGAAACTGATCACTCCAAACATCTGAAGGGGTGATAAAGTCCCCTAAAGATGCCCCACTATCCCTCACAACCCCACAGGACAGAGCGTCAAGCTGGGACGAGCCGGCGGCATCAGAGGGCACAAACGAGGAGTCACCCACCGTTGTACAAAGCGGCGTAGGAAGCACGCATCCAATGCTTCGCCTCCGACGACGCCGTCGTTTCCTTTTTCTTGATGCTAAAGTTTATTGAATCAATACAGGGTGCAAGATATACATACATAATATATATATATATATATATATATATATATATATATATATATATATATATATATTGCACATAATGCATATTTTTCTCATTTGGTTTGAGCAATGAAACAGTAGTATAAGTGGTGCATGAAAGACGCAGTGAAGCAAAGTTTACAATTAGAAAGCAGTAGTACATTAGATGAATATATTTGAGGAGTAGTAGTAGACATGATACATAAAAATACGTACACATGGTTTGAGTACAAATCTTAAATATGGATTAAATTTAAAATGTCCCACATGAATGGTTTCAGACACCACGTACAAACCAATGCACACAGAGTGCACTGAGCTATAACTCAAAGTGCTGCACTGAGCTGTAACTCAGTGCAGTTCTCCACAAAGTTCTTACTCAATGCAGTTTTGCACTAAGTTGTAACTCAGTGTGGCGCACTGAGTTGCAACACTGCACTGAGTAGCTCTGCAGTTTTGCACTGAGTTAAAACTCAGTGTGCCATGCTGAGTTAACCCGTTGCAAAACTCCGCTGAGTTAATTCAGTGCAAAACTGCACTATTTTCATTACCGGAATTGAAGATGATATTGCAGGCCTCTTGCAACATCTAGAGCAATATGAATGAAAACTTGCGAATTTATATATTAGAAATGGTGATTTAAACATACAGGAGAAATGATCCAGGAAAAGATGTTACATCATGTAGGTTTGGTTTCGGATAGGTGATACTCATCAGGATAGGTGATACTAGTATGAATAGAGACCTGTAGCAGTCGGAGAGCAAACGGGTCTGGATCTTAGCGACAGCAGCAAAAACCAATATGGCAGCAGTACCCGCGATCCAGCCCAGTTGAGCTACACTCCATGCTAAAGATAAAATGCCCGATCCTATCACTGCTGTTGTATTGTGGATCACTGCTGTTGTATTGTGTGTTGATGCTGTCGGCTATCCATACTGTTCTTGTCAACCATTACAAGATAACAGAAAGTGAGTTGATGCTAATCTAATTTATTCTACCAAAATTATCTAATTAGCAATTGGAAAAATCCTGTAACAGCAGTGATGACATAATCATATATCCATAATTTGCTTATAAACTGAAAATAAATTATACATTTACATAAAAAACCTTAAAATTTTACTAATAAAATTTTTAACAGAGCATCTGTGCAAAAAAAAATTAGACCCTAAGAGGGTGGTAGTCAGCATCCGTACAAACTCAATTTTTAACAGGGCATCAGTACAACTCATATTTTAACAGGGCATCAGTACAACTCAATTTTTGACTTAAAAACTTTCGAACATTAAGTTTAAACTGAAAATTCAATTAAAATTAAGACTTAAAATTACAAATTAATTTAAAATTAAAGGTTAAAACTTTAAACTTTAAACTCTAAAGTTAAAATTCAATTTAAAATTAAAACTATAAAGTCATTTAAAGTTTTACTAAAAACTTTAAAACATTTACTTTAAAACTAAAATTCAATTGAAATTAAGACTTAGAACTTTAAATTCAATTTATAATTAAAACTTAAAACTATGAACTCTAAACATAAAATTCAACTTAAAATTAAAACTTAAATTTTTTAATTCAATTTGAAATTTAGTTTAAAACTTTAAAATATTAAACTTTAAATTTAAAATTCAATTAAAATAAAGACTTAAAACTTTAAATTCAATTTAATATTAAAACCAAAGGTTTGAGAACTCGGTTTCGGTCTTGGTTTCGGTCAATTGAAAATTTAATGGTTTCGGGCAATTTCGGCAATTTCGAAAGTTTCGGTTTTTGTTTCAGTCTTGATATCGGATTTATGTATTTTTAATGAAAAGATTATGATAAATGTTGCAATCTATATACAACTATAGCCTACAAAAATATAATATGCAACACTATTACCGAAATACAATACAAAAAACAACATATTATAATTGAGATTATAAATGAATGACAGAGTAGAAGTATACATAAATTAAACAAAAGATAACCCTAATTCAACCCACCTAACTATTACAATATAATACCAACGAAGCACGGTCCGTTTAATAATCAATCAGCCCACCTAATCATTTAACCCTAATTCCAACTGCCGCCGTCTCATTCATACGAACAAAAAAACAAATGCTGCTGCAAATCGAATGAAAACAAAAGAAATGAAGAGGAAAAGAGAAAGGATGCCAGAAGTTCGTCGCCATTCCAATTTTGTCGAAGCCCTCCTCGTGATGCTCTAAAGTGATGCTCGTATTTGCTAATCTAGCGCTCGAATTCGGTGATTTTTTGCTGAAGCTAGATTCGATTTTCAATTGTTTTTTTTTCACTTTTGCTTGCCTCTTCTTTCTACGACTACTACAATTCCATTTTCTTTTTTGAACATCGAAGGTAATGGAACGGGATTTTGACCTAATCACATCCCGTCTCCGGCCGAAACCAATACGATATGGTCGGAATCTCGGGGTTCCGGTCGAAACTTACACCACGATTAAAACTTAAAACATTATAACTTTAAATTTAAAATTCAATTCAAAATTAAAACATAAAACTTTAAATTCAATTTAAAATTTTTAACAAAAATTTTTGTAACACCCTAGATTTTTGATAACATTATTTAGGAGATTTAGTTAGATAAACTAAATAAAATAATATGTTGATAAGGGATTGAGATTTGATTTAATTAAGGTAGTCGTGCCTTTTAACTAATACATTAACATAAAGATTTAAAATGAATTAGACGATGGTATTATGTGAAAGAGGTCATTCTTATATTGTCTTCCTCAGACCGTGTATTTCAAAACATACGTTCATTCTCACTTTTAAAATTTTAAAAGCTTGGCCGGCCACCATTAACGAAGGAAAAAGAAGAGGAAACAAAAGAAAAGATTAAGTAAAGCAAATTCAAATCAAACTCATTCAAATTTCAAGCTCCTTAATCATTAAACCAAAAGGTGAATAATGTTTACATCTCTAAATAATCTTAGTTTTTCCAAATGATTTTGCAAAGATTTGTCATGTGTTTGAATGATAAAAAGATTATATATATGTATTGATGAGTTATGTATGTTTGTATAGATTTATGACATGTTTTGCGATAAAACCCTATATAATGACATCAGTTGGTCTTGTGAATTTTTATGATGATCTATTTTAGAGATGGTTTTGATTTTCAAAATTTCTAAATTTTTGTGGAATTTTTATGAATTTTCTAGGAAAGAAAAGGTTAATTTGGATTATAAAATTATTTATGGGAAAAATAATTATAGTTTGGATTGGAAAATTTTATATGTTGAAGGGAACATATTATTTGATTTTTTGAAATTTTTCCAAAAATTTTCATGGTGTTTTAATAGTTATATAAAATTATTTAAGGTATGGGACTTAAATGTTTAAAATAATTATAAAGGAGAAATGGGTTTTTCAAAATTATTCAAATTTCAAAATAAGGAAAGTTGGCATCACTTTTGAATATAAAATTCTGGCAACCAATCAAATTTAGACAAATAAGGTAGGTGAGGTATAAATGAACTGTTTTAAAGTACAAATAAATAGTCTTTCTTCTATTTCAACCCTTTCGGCACAGCTTCCGCCTTCATTGTAGATCTTCCGATAAAGTCGAAAGGTATCAAACCTTTCGGCTAGGTCAAATACCAATGCCCAAGGTATCAGGCAACTGGTAAGTTGTAACGACCCAGAATTTTTGAACATTTGAAAATGAAATATTTAATTAATTTTAAAAATATTTGAATGATGGTTTGACTTGAATTTCAAATTATCAGAATGAATTTGACGATTAAATTATAAAATTTAATCTATTGAAAGTTGAATAATAATTTGAATCTTCAATTTTAAGCTGATTAAAAATATTTCAAAGGCTTGTAAAATTCATATTGATAATACTGAAGATAATAAAAGCTTCAGAATTGAATTTGAAAGTGATTTGTTCAGTTTTGAAATTATATCGTTTGAGTCAATATTTGAAAATAGCCTTCCGAGGCACAGTCTCGGAACTCGACGAAATCAGTTCCATTGGGTCCATAGTATTGAATTATTTTCGGATTTCAAATTTCGTATTAATCGGAGTTGTTATGCAAGCATACGACATATAAACGTGTCGAAGAAAATTTATATCGAACCAAATTGAATTTAGAAAGGAAAAAATATATAATATAATAAGCACAACTGCTATATTCTTTTCAGCTACTTTCCTCTCCGTAAGTCTCGTCTAAAATCACGCACAGAATCAAGGAAAGAAATCGTGCAAGCATGCCTCGGTTTATTTTTAAATACCTTCATTACTCCTCTTCAATTCACATAACAATTTGAAAATGTTTAAAATGGCCGCATACCCTTTCTCTCGTTTCAAAATCAATGGTCGCTCCCCTAATTCGTACGTTCGAAAAAAGAAAAAGAAAAAAAAAACCCAACCTCTCCCTAAATCGAAATTCAAAATCAAAGCTCAGGAATCTATGGCCGCCTCTCTTCCTCCAGTATTCGAAACGAATTCGAATCGTTCGACCGAGATTTGGCCGCGCACGTGAAGCAATGGCGAACGAAGTTGAATCGAAGTCGATTTTGACTTCGATGGGAATCGCGATGGGGGGGTGCGCCTTCGAGCGGCAATGGCTGGAGTTTCTCGTAGGGCGTTCGCGTACGGCTCGAGTGGGATCTAGGTCGAGGGTGCCAGTGAAAGGGTGTTGATACCGGTTAAGAAGGCAGTCAACGATGCAGGCATTGATATGGAGGATCGGCGACTTTGACTTGGAATCGACAGGAGGCTGGAAGGTCGGCAACCTCTTAGGTTATTGGTTTGTGATGGTGGGTGGTATCAGTAAACTTTGGTTCGAGCTGACGTATATGAAATTTAATTCAATTCAATTTAGATTTGAATATGAAATTAAATATGTAGAGAAAACAGATTCTATTCCACTAGATTTTAAAATACATATATATGTATGTATTTAGATTTAAAAGAAAGGAATTTTACAGTAAAATATTTAATGTTTCACAATTTTAACTGGCTGTTAGAATTTAAAATTAATACAGTAAAGTGTATAGATTTAAAAGGTAAATGAGTTTAAATTCAGATTTTTAGTTTATAGATTACAGAAAGAAGAAATGTATATACTTCAACTATGTTGCTGTTTAGGAAATGTTTACAGTACAGTTTGTTCTAATGAAAATTTGATTTATACAACATATTTTAGTATATGCAGCTTCAAACAGAAATTATTTATAAAAGGAGATTAGTTCAAATTAAATATATTAAAGGGAATGTACTTTTAAATATAAATTTTTGAATTAAATAAATTTATTAGAAAGAGAAATATTTATGCAGTTTTGATATTTTGTATGTATATGCAGTTAGGAAAAATAATAATAGAATATAAGAAGAAAATTTAGTTTTAAAACTAAAATTTCAGTTAAACGAATTTATTAATGGAAATTGATTTGTTTGATAAGTTTATCTGATTCGTTTAGTTACTAGAAATAAATTATTAAAGGAAAATTAGTTTTTAAATTTTTAGTTAAATAAATTTGTTAAAGAGAATTAGTTTGAAATTAAATCATTGGATAATTAAAATTACCGAACGATAATTGAGTTGTTCGATTATTTTGAATATTAATGAATGGTGTATTTGTTTATACAAGGTAAAAAAATCGAGAAAACAAACAGAGATGGAAATGGATGGCAAACTAAAAATCAAAGGTGAGAACTTCTCACTCAAAAAGGGTTTTGTTTAAATTTTAAATAGTTAAATTTAAAATTGTTGATTGTGTGATTGTTGCTTTGATGATAATATAATATTATTTATTGTATTAAAATAGAACGTATACGCCGCCTATTAAGCGACGTTATTTATTACACCCATATACCGCGATATTCCACCTTGAAGTGGAATTGGTATTATATATGTACTTGGAGTTGATTACCCGCATTATATAGCAGATGAGACCCTATTGCGCCGCCTATTAAGCGGATAATATTTTATAAATCCCATATACCGCGATATCCCGTCTTGAAACAGGATTGGTATTGTGCTAACATCTGTGAATGCAGGGAAACAGGTTGGAGGGATCCAACTGGATTCCTTAGCAGTATTTATTTGATTTTAGATATTGTGATATTTGATTGATTATCATATCGATATATGATGTTTGAAAGTCGTCATTGACTATTTGGTGTGTTGCATCATCGAATCCATTTTTGAAGTTTAAAATAATGATTTTGATTTTTAAGGGATTTTTAAAATGATTTTTGAAATCATACGTTTATTAAATTTTCGAATTGATTCATTTTAAATAATTAAAACGTTATAAATTTTTATGTTATAAAAATTAGGATTTTTGTCAAATATAACCAAAGCATGATTTTTGAAAATAAGTAGTTGATAAATTTATAAAATGGTTTAAATTGGGATTTTTGAATTATTATAAACGGTTCATATAAAAGATTTATAAAATTGATATTTTATAAGTTAAAGATATTGGAATTATAAAACGAGCTTTTATAAGTATTAAAATAAAGTTGTACCTAGTTTTATAAGTAAATAAGAATTTTAGATTTATAAATAAATGATGATATAAAAGAATGGATTTGCGAATAAATGGATTATAGGTAATTTACTTATAAGTTGGATTCGACATGTAAACGAAATATAAATAGAATTGGCTATTAAAGGAGATTTATAAATCGAAGTAGTTATGAAATAGAAATGGAATTTATAAACGTTGTTTTATAAATCCGTAATCAAATAAATTTGATAAGTAAACATAGAAATTATTAAAGGAATTATATCCACGATTTTGGACTGTGGAAAAATCCTTTAATTAAATATGTGGAAGTGTTGAATTTGGTAAACGATGTATATCCATGATTTTGGACAGTGGATAATCTTTTGATAAAAATGTAGAAATACTGAATTGGGTAAATAAGGTATATTCACGATTTTGGACAGTGAATATATTATTGAATAAAACGGGTATGATTTGGAGAAGTGAAATTTTAAAATGAAGTTAATTGTTTTAAAAGATATTTTAAAATGTATTAACTATCGAAACCATAGATTTCAACATTCATTGTTGAAATAGACGTTTTCGAGAAATAGAAGGAAATGGTAGACTATAACACTGTTGTTATAGTAGATGATTTCCGAAAGGAAATGTTTTATATAGTATTGGGATTTATATATCTATCTTAATTTCGAATCCCTATACTAGTGATTTTAGGTCGTCGTAACGATGTTTTGCGCAACATTCGTTTTGGCCCAAATAAATAGGTTTAAGAGAATGTTTTCCTTAAAGAATGAAATATATACTTTCGATTTAAGTATATTGAATATTTTCCAAGTGTAGAAAATAAAAAGATTTGTGAATTACTTATTAAATAAGTATGGAAATGTTTTCCAATATGAAGTGAATATTTTGAGATTTTATCTTTTAAAGATAAATTGAAAATGAATATTAGAAATCGATTTGGAAATCGTATATTCATAGATATTTGGAATTGTAAATTCACTATGGAATTTATAAAAGGAAGGGAAATTTGTTTAAAGATAAACGTTGATTTATTTTTGAAGTGGTGAATAAATTTACGGATTTGGAACGTAAATATAAAGTAAATCATTAAGGATTTATTTAATTGGTTTAAATGAACCATGTTGAAATGAAAGTATTTCCGCGTAAGGAAAAATGTTTGAAATTTGTTTTCAAAAGTGGTAAAGGTGAAAAGTGATTTGAAAATTGTTTTCAAATGGTTGAAGTGTGGAAATTATATGTCTAGTAAAGATATTTTGGAAAATAAATAATTTGAAAAATTATTTGGAATCTGGTGATGTTGAGCATACCTATTGATAGTTAAATAATCCGACTATCAATATTTACCTTTAAATAGGTATTTGTTGTGATTGCTTGAATTTGAATGCCACACTTATTTTTGAATAAGCGCCCACTATTCAGGTTAGCCGAAAAGGACCTTGGGGTCGTATAACCCATTACGAATATGTGATACGTCGTAATAGATAACATTGATGACCGGTGTTGAAGACCGGATACTTATGAAAACGGAAGGATTACCGTCGAATGTTTCTGCATCGGTTGATCCCCGATATAGAAATTTATTACCCTTTGTGATGGGAAGTCCGGTCGTGATTGGTGAATATCCGGATTGCAAGGACTTCTTTGTAAGTGCCTTCGGTTCCGTTCGATCCCGGAACGGACTTGTATGGATGTGTGTCTGACATTACAATTTGAGATGTAAAGCTGGTTTCTATCAAATATGTTCCCGTTGGTGGCGGAGAATTTATTCTCTTAGCTTAACACCCTTAGAGGTTATGTAGTTTATGGTTACTAGTGATACATTCCCAAATTGGTAATGTGGCATATGAAGTGCTGTTGAGCATTTGTTGGTCGAAGCATGGCCTTGTATAAAGCGTAGCTTTGTGGACGAGACTTCGTCGGACCTCACACCCTGGAAATGGCCAAAACAGGAAGGATGCAGTAAGGTTATTAGGGGGTAGCGCCCCTTTTAGTGTGTGTCATTCCTTCTGGATAGAGGTGGTATCATGGTATGGAGCCCAGATACTTAACTTATGTTGTTGCTGCAAATTTTTTGCTTTGTGGTTGTTGGAAATCGAGGATCCTCGGATATAGATCGGTTACGATCGGGGAATGACATATTCGTGTCAGTAGTTACCCAGTTAGGGGTAACCCGGTCTTGTGTTGGCAGAGATCTGGTTAGGTTCTCGGGTCGTCTTTCCAGAGGCGTACCCATGTAGCAATGGGAAATTCCTTGACCTGACCATTTGTTGGAAATCTAAAGAAACAATACGAACCCTTTACGACTGCAAATTGTATAACCTGCTTCCTCAGGTGGTAGCTATAGCGGGCATAATATAATGGTACCTATGCTGGCTAAGATTTATATTCTACTTTCGAAATATTTTCTACACTATGCACTAATAATAAAATCAAAAATGATTTAATTTTGCGTAGTAAGCATCTTTGACTAACATAAGAAGAAATCTCCTCCAAGTCTGCGTTTGCATTGTGTGTGTGGTGGGAGGTCTTAATGTAGTTACATTTTCAAAAAACATTGCGAATCTGTTTTAAAATTATCTTGTACTTTGTTTTAAAAAAATAATCTGTTTTAGTTCTCACACCAGTCATACGACTGACTCGGAGTTTATTGTTTCCCTTCCTAAACTCTGGGTGCCCACTAATTTCCACACGGGCAGTCTAGAGTTAGGTTATCTGGTCATTCTGGATTTCAGGAGTTGCTATAGAAATCTGGAGGCAAGCTAGATGGCGTAGCATATTACTAAGTACATAGTATTTCTTTTCCGCTGTTTGTTTGTTGTACACTCTGATAATGAATGTAATGTGATGTAATGTAATGACTGATATAGTTCTTTGTTTTGAATGATTATTCATTTATCTATTATATGTTGTTCTGCTGCGAAATTGTGAGATTCTGATATTGTTCTGTTCTATCTTTTCTTTCTTCTTCTAAAAACCCTAAGTGTTCGGTTTTCCGGCATTCGATTGCTCGGCAGTTGATACAGTGAACGTATTGATGTCGGTTTTTCGGAAGTCGAAGAATCGGGCCCTTACAAAAGTAGTGGATTGGATGGAATCGAAAGGTTTAGAGACGAATGGTTATAGCTTTCGAAAGAGATGAAGTTTTGTTTGGTTTAAAGAAAATATACCTGCTAACTTTCGATAAAGAGCTTTCGAAATTGTCAAAAAGGTTTAAAAAAAAAGTTTTGGTTGATTTGCTATCTTGATTTAAATGAAACCTTCCAACAAGGTCAAAATGTATAGCTTTCGACAAGGCTGAAAGCATTGTTGCCGCTTCCTAACCTTTCGACAAAGATAGAGTCAAAGGTTGTCTTTTGTTTTTTAAAACTTGTCGCCTCTCTCCGTTGAGTTCGAAGGGTTGGTTCCAACGCCAACACTTCATTGTTTTCGAATAGTTTCGAAATGTTCTATAAAGATCTCGTAGCGGTTGCTTTCGATTCCAATGTTTTTCAAATCCTTTTGCATAATTCAAATGTGCATTCAACAAGGCCGAAAGCATTGTTGTCGCTTTCTAACCTTTCGACAAACATGGAGTCAAATGTTATCTTTTTTTTCTAAAACTTGCCGCCTCTCTCCATTGAGTTCGAAGGTTTGGTTCCAACGCCAACACTTCATCGTTTTTGAATAGTTTCGAAATGTTTTATAAAGGTCTTGAAGCAGTTACTTTCGACTCCAATGTTTTTCTAATTCTTTTGCATAATCCAAATGTTTTAAGTCGAAACGTTCTAAAGATTTCAAAGTAGTTAACTTTGATTGGTTTCAAAATGTTTTCCACCTGTTATAGATTGAGTTACATTGCTTTCGAAAAGTTTATTGTATAAGGGAGGCACTCCAGGCTTTCGACAAAGTCGAAAGGTGAAACATTTCGACTAGGTCGAAAAGAAACCTTCCGGCATGGTCGAAAGATAGGACTTTTCGACAGGATCGAAAGGTAGAGTTTTGCAATGTTTTCGAAAGGCTAAGGTTTAAAGAATTTTAAAGGCGGAGTCATATGTTTTAAATCTGGTAAAAGGAAATCTTTTAAAAGGTTTAGAAGGAATTTCAATGATTTCTAAAGGTTTATTAAGGGATATGAAACAGTTACCTTTAATACTTTCGAAGGGTTTTGTAAATAGTTTTGAAGGATTTACATTCTATGTTTTCAAAAGGTTGTTTAAAGGTTTTAAACAAAGGTTTCCAATATAAGAACTAGGAAGATAGCCTAAGTGTTTTAAATTACAGAGGACATTAACTTATTATAAAGGATAGACAATCCTTATTGAACATCATCAACATTATTTGAGTAATGTATAAAGCATATATATAACATGACAAAAATAGCTTAGAGTAAAGCTAATGATATACTTTCCTTGGATATTGCTATAATCAATTTTAGGACAGATAGTCCAGAAAAGAGAAGATGACTCAGAATTTAGAATGGATAGTTCAGATTTTAGACAAATGGTCTCTTTCATCTCCTGTTTTTTAGCATAAGTGATATTGCTGTGTTATTATTATAATCAAATGATTAACCAGTTTGGTTGCAAGAAAAGATTTGCAAAATATATATTTTGAAAAGAGATATTTGTGAAGGGAAACCCGTTCCACTAAGCGGCGTAGTCTCACTATTTATAAGTAAACTGAGATGTAACATAAATTATTCGTACCAAGTTTTAAGTCTGACTCGAAGTTTTTGTTTCCCCTTAAACTCTTGAATGCTCAAAATTTGATTTGAGTAGGCTGAGGGTTTAGGTTTTCAGGTTTTAGCAGATTTTGACGAATAAAGCATCCGAAGGCGGACAGGTGACCGACAGATAGCTAATTTAGGAATTCTGTTTTTAAATTGTTTCCACTGTATATTAAGACAATTATGTATATATTGCTTTTATCATCCAATGAGACATCTTCATATGTCGTTTTTGGCGTATTGTTGTAAATTATATTTGATCAATGCTTGGGATTACGTTAGGGATTTTTGTAACTTGGATATGATTTATTTGAAATATAATCACTGAAATTATTGTTTTTTGAAAATCTATAATTTTGTTTATATTTAAATGCTTATGATATTATGAATACCATTAATACTGCCGTATTTCGTCAACAAAAGTTAATATTGCGAATGACTTCAGCATCCATAAAGCTTAGCTTTTAGCCTCCAAATTCGTGATGTTACAACTTTAAATCATTAAATTTGAGACTTAAAATTCAATTTAAACTTTAAATTCAGTTTAAAAATAAGAAATTGACGCATTGAAACTTCGAACTCAAAGTTAAACTGAACTTAGTTTTAAACATTAAATTTTAAATTTAAACTTTAAACTAAACTAAACTAAACTAAAATTCATTTAATGAAATTTAAGTCATCCCCCTTCCAGGAATCAATACTAAGGATGGCATTGGGGTAGGTCTAAGGTCTAAACCCGGTAGACCGCCCTTATTTTGACCCGCAAAGACCCGCCCCATTGGATCAACGGGAAGGATAGACCCATGATCCGTTCTTAAGAGCTCTAGATTTAGGGTCGGGTTGGGGCTTGGCCGATCCGTTCCAATCCGACTGGCACTACTGAGATTTCACAAAATCGTTTTATTATGATAACGATGATTTGTTAATCATTTTATACATAAGTGGTTATAACGTGGATTTTCTAATGTTTTATTTTAACGATGATTTGTTAATCCTTTTATACAGAAGCGGTTATAACGTAGATTTTATAATGTTTTATTTAATAAGTTATATAATTTTTATGATATTAAGTTGCATCACTATTAATTATATAATAACGTATGCATGTTTTACTTGAACCGTTATCATACACTTTATTTTTATTACCTTACTTATCATTGTAAACACACTGATATTTATACTTATTTTATCATTTATTGACAATCCCTCTAACAAATAAAATAATATATATATATATATATGTACATTAATACATAATTTTGAATGAATATGTAATGGTTCACCGGGTCTTTGAGGTGGAGCGGGTCTACCTGACTTGTATAGGTTCCGGATATGAGGTGAAAGTTCAGACCTGCATCAGGTCTACGAGACGTGTCTGGGATAGGGTTTAAAAAACCTAAGTTGGGTCTAGGGCATAAAAAAACTGCCCCTTCTCGTCCCATTGTCATCCCTAATCAATACTTCGCCTTCTTCGGGGTTAATTATTCTCCATTTTAAGAAGATTCATCTTCACTCAATTTACATTTTAAAGAAAAAAAATATTACCCTAAATGGATGAATTAGCTAGATTTCCACTTGCTCTTGTGCTTAATCCCACTGATAGGCTTATTTTACAAACAAGACTATAATTTTCACCATTCCCGTGCTTAATCGCATGAATTAGCTAGCATGCGAAGGACTTGTCCCCTTCTCGTGCTACCTGGATCGAGACCATTTCTGGTTTCAAGGAAGCTACCCTTCCCTTATCTAGGCATTATCCTGTACCGAGGTAGAAAGCGTAACGCTATCTTCGATCCCTTGACTGACAAAGTGAGGAACAAGATCATCCGCTGGAATGCGTCTCTTCTGTCCAAGGCCGGTAGACTGGTTCTCATTAAGTCGGTTTTAGACTCAATGGGAACCCATGTATTCGCCGCTATGACCCCCTGCTCTTCCTTCTTCCGGTCTTATCGGTCTTTGGTCTCGTCTTCTTCTGGGGTTCCAAGGACACTACCCGTCGCCACCACTGGGTATCTTGGGACGCCATTTGTCGCCCGAAGAACGAAGGTGGTCTGGGACTGTGTAATCCTAAGGACCTTTGTGCGGCATTTTCTTGTAAGTTGTGGTACAGGTTTGGGGCTAACGACTCTTTGTGGGCGTCGTTCCTCCGTGCTAAGTACCACAGGCTTGCGGGCACTAATTTCTCTGGCTCTCCGTCCTACGCTAGTGAGACATGGAAGCACATGCAGTCGGTTAAGCCGATCTCTGACTCTCATGGCGGCTTCTCGGGTTGGGATGGCGGTTCATTCTCCGTTCGGAAAGCTTGGACTTCGGTTAGAATTCCAAGTCCTTTTCGACCTTTGTTTTCCTTCATTTGGGATTCTCGAATTCCCCCCAAGGTTTCTCTGTTGATGTGGCGTATCCTTCACAATGGGTTGCCACTAGACGAGAATCTCCAAAAAATCGGCATCCCCTTCGTCTCCCGTTGTAGAAGTTTTGGAAATGGGAACTCGGAATCCTTGAACCATTTGTTTTTTGTTGGTCTCTCAGCCAGAGCGTGCTGGAATACTTCGGTAACCTTGTTGGAGTTCGTGATTTTGCCACATCTCCATCTGATCTTCAGTCAACCTGGTGGGCTGGGGTCTCTGGTAAATCTCTTCGTTCGATTATGTTCAGATTGCTTCCCTGTCTGATCTGCTGGCACCTATGGTGCGCGCGGAATAAGGCAACCTTTGAAAGTACCCCTATGGATCCTCCGTCTATTATTCGGCGTGTCAGGAATGATGTCTTCCTGCCCTTCCACGGTAGACCTTTCAGGGGACCCGTGGGCTCCCGCTCTAAGAGACTAGTGGGTCTTCTTTCTATTTCGTTAGTCCTGTCTACTGCTAGACTAGGCATTGATTGAATCATGTAGATGGGGGGATGACTCTCCACCCTCGCTCCCGATTCCCCCCCCCCCCCTCTTTTCTCATGTGGTTGCTAGTTTGTCAGATTCAGGTGTTTGTGGACTCTTCTACGGCCCGTGGTCCTCTTTGCTTGGCTATGACTGGTTTCTCTTGGAGTTGCTTGGGTTGTGGTCGCCCTATTCTATAGGCTTTTCCGTGATCTTCCCCTGTTCATTGGTTTTGAAGATGTTCGAGTGGTCTTGGTTCTTCGGCTGTCGCTGTTTTGGTGATGGGCAATCTGTTTCCTTCTGTCTTTGTTTCCGTTGTTTTTTCGCTTTTATTTTTTCCGACATGTTAGTTTTGGCTATCTATCGTTACCTGCCAGGCTTGTTGGCAGCTTTTGGTGTTTGTTCTATATATTTATATTTTCATTAAAAAAAAAAAAAAACTAATTTTCACGGATGATGTAGCGCTCGGATTCTTATTACCTTTACCTAAGTTTCGTGATAAATTATTAATGATAAGAGGATTACCAATAATATATCAAAGTAACATATCAATCAAACTTGCAAAAGTATATCAAACTTGCAATAAAATGACAAAGCAAACATATCAACCAACAATTTATTTACATGCCGAGAACGCTTCATCACATAGCATCTATAGGAAAAAACAAATAGTAAAACTAGTACTCATGTGTGATCAGGATTTCAGGATGCACAGAAACTGATCGGAAAAAACGAATAGAAAAACTAACACTTACATCACATGGCAACTAAAGATCTAGAATTTCAGGATTTATTGAAACTAATCAGGATGCATTTCTTATTTCAGTAACTCAACATCTTGAAAACCGATCAAGATGCATTTCTTTTGGTGTATTGTGAAGATCTACATAGTAAGATTGCTCAAAAGCAAACACAACCACATTAAAATAACATGATATTTATATATCAGCTTTGGAAATACAGGTTTTCTTCATATCCGTTGATCCAACTATTCTTTTCGGATTATGAAATGTCTGAAGACCATGATGGGGATTGGAAAAAAATTATTTATTACTGGAAATATATTCATATTTTAAATGCTAATTGGCTTTATTTGTTTAGTTAAATTATGTACAAACCTGGATACTTTTAAAAAAAAAAAACTTAAATTTTTTTACAAAAACACAAAAGCTTTAGCCTTTTTTTATAGAAAATATGAAGAAAATACACATTTCGTTATTTAGAAAAAAGACAAAAAAAAAAGGTTTTTTTAAAAGTGAATAAATGAAAGTATCCTTTTATATCAAAAAAAGGTCAAAGTTTTACCATTTCTAATAGCTACACAAATCAAATGAAATTGCATATCTGGTGCTGCATGTTACAGCTATGGTGCTGCAGGCTACAGCTCTGGTGCTGCAATATTTTAGTTACCGGAATCGACCCTTAACTTTAGGACATTAACCACATTTTTGTTCCACTTACGCAGATGTATATATTGTCTAGCACTAGAGCTGAAACACTTGCCAAACATTGGTTAAATTGTTCGGTTTTTCTTCACATATAAGAGAACGAAGATCAAATGATTTATACCTTTCTTTTTAATGCAGGATCATCCATGAAGATTGGGATATGCTCATTATGCAGCAAAGATAAAGTTTCCATACTACTGGGACAACAAATGCAGCTACAGGTGGCTCTTGCGGGGATAGAAAATAACATTTTGCAATTTGTTCAGCTTCCCATTTTTTGACAAGATCCCGTCCATTGCCACAATATTGTACAAATTTAGAAACAAATTATTCACATAGATAGAAAATAATACGAGAAGTAAAAAATAAATTTAGGTAATAAAAAGAAAAGTGTTGATACTAAAGCACTAATGCTACATACGTGTAATAAATAAAAAAAGTTAGTGTAGTAAGGTTGAAAGCAAATACAATTTGGATCAAGATAAATATTTATGATGTGTGTAAATTTATCAAAAGAAGAAGAATTTGATATGATCAACCGGACTTTTCCATTAGATAACATATGTATCTTATGCTGTAGTGGATTCTATTAAGTATTATTATTGAACATTTCGTCCAAAAATATCTAAATAGGTAGTGGATTCTGCAGTATACATGCACCCTGCTGCCAAATCCATTTCTAGTTTATGCATTTTTTCCTTCAATATGTCATATGACAAATAGTCATAATCTTGGCAGTGTAAAAAAGATGTGAAATGTACGGATCCAATGAGTCCACTTCAAGAGAATAAATTGTCCATAAAAATCATGTTTCGTTTATTTGGATTTTCTTGAATTTTACGTAATTCTTCTCTTTTACAGAATAATGTTTACAGTTAACCATAAGACATCATAACAAATACGAAATCCAAAGAATATTAATCTTTAAATTAACTAACACTGCAACTTTTAATTCATTTTCTTAACAAATATCAAGAATTGTCGAAAACCTAACATGAAATTAAAAGTTGTGCGGCCAGAACGGTAAGTCTGACAAAAGAGAACATGTAAAATATACCGAAAAGCCCAGTAGTTAACGACTTGTTTATCATTTAGTATGCACCAAAGTAACATTTGATGCAAATCATAACTGTTACATTGCAAAGTTCATGCGGAAGACTAATTATTTTTACTAGCAATTATTCAGTCATGCTAACTTTTTTTATTACCGTCGGTGGTTTATAATATTTATAAGTGTTGGTAATTGAAAAACAAAAAATGTTGCAAAACCATTAATTTGGTGTAGTGTTATATGAATGAGATAATGGAATGGTTTTATAAGTTAGAAATTGTGTTAAGGGGACTTTACGTCAAGCCCCGACCAAAAATTTCAATATACAAAATACCATCATTTATTATGTAAATTGGATCTCTTGGCGCATTTTCTCATTGCAACCGGGTAATATTCTCACTATTATTAATACTAGTGCGAACCCGTGCTACGCATACAGATTGCTACTGTATTTTTTGCAAATCTGGTTAAGTATATATTTGTGGTTAACCTAAGTAAAACCATTATTTTCAAGATATATTTTACATTTGAATATTTTTATATTTTGAACATCGAAAATTATTTATCCAAAAGATACATTTGTATGTCATTGTGTACTTATATACAACTACATTTATACACCATATAAAAGAAAATTAAAATAATTACGTAACACATCAATAAATAATTATGCAGATGCACACATTAAATTTAAATTTTAAGCTATAAAACTAAAATACTGATTCGAGAGATCATTGTTAATAAAAATAACTCATACACAATGGCTTAGTTTAAGTAACTATGCACATATATAAAAAATATTAAAAGAAATTGCATCATGCATACGCTATCATTGTACAATAATGAAATTTTTTAAAAATTAGTCTACGTGTGATTAGTAGACGTAAAAGGAAGACTGTCAAACACTCAAAAAATTTGAGCTATAAAACATATTACAACAAAACTAAAAATCTTAGGAGTATCCAATGATAATGCATAATTATCTGATTACTCTTCCAAGCATTGTTTCATATCTCATGATTTCAGTTACTAAGAAAGCTAATATTGCTAGTCACTAAGATGGAACTGCAATACAAAGATTGATATTATAATATAAAATGTTGGAAACATTAAAATATGAAAGAACAAATTAAATGGGAAATAACGACACTGGAACTTCTCAAATCCTTGAGTTGATCATTATCTCATTTCTCCTTTACTGCTTCCTTGTCTTTATTAGTATCAAGTAAACAACAAAAGAATTAGAAATAACTATGACGGGATCTAGAAAGTTTTCCAATATACGAATTTATAAAATTCATCTCAATCTTATATGAAAGTCTAAAAACAAAGGCAAGTAATAGACTTTGAGTATGAGTTTTTTAGGAATGTCCTTATCTAGCTAAAGTTTAACATAGCTAGAATGTAGAATATAATCTGGAATTTATGTATTTATTTGGAGGTTTAATTTTTATTAAGATTATGTACGTAAAATAAATTCCATCAGATAAGTAAGATATTATTTGAATTTGATAAAGCTTTTATTTGTTACGTGAATGTTATTATGTTATTGTTCAATTTGAATCTAAAATTATTAATTTTTGCTAAATTAAATAATTATTTCGATAAATTTCAAGTTTCTTAGTTTTGCATAACAAATGTATTTGGATTAATGAATGACATATTTGTAGTTGAGAAATATTATTATTCAAGTTCTTATAGTTTTAAATTTAAAAACACTTAAGTGAAATTATCTATAATGATTTTGAAGCGATTGGATAAGAATTTAGAATATGAAGAATTTAGTTTAAAATAATTATGGGTGGACCAAGAAAACATGCAAAAAATTTGAAAATATAGACGATGTAAATAAAAATATTACGAAAGAATTAAAAGGAGAAGAGTAAGTTATTTTTATTTACAATAATATAATATGATTTGAGTATAAGTCACTATGAACACATGTTTACATATCCCAAAGCATAAAAACAAAATCAAGTAATATTTTGAGTTTTATACATCTTAAATATATCCACCATGTTAAAGATAATTTAACAAGAAATAAATTAGTATTTTTACAGCATCATGGAAATCAAGGTCATTGAATCAACTTGAATATATATTTTACCAAGCATTATTCATTTTTTACACATACGAAGTTTTTATGTCTTTTCTTATTTTATTTTCTTTATTCAAAATACTTTGTAAAAGATCAAGTTAAATCAAAATAAATGGAGAAGTAACTCATTTTGACATTAATTACCTTATTAGTCGCCATATTAATTACACTGTTAATGAATTTATCAATTACATTTATGCCCTTAATTTAGTTTGATTGAATTTAAGTTAGTAAAAACTCATGTTAAATCAATTTTGGCTGAAATATGAAAGATTATGCCTAATTTTCTCAAATAATAATCATATTTTCATTAGATAATTCTTGTATAATCATCTGCTACAAAATTAATATTATCAAAAAAGAATAAGAATAAAATGCAGATCCTTTTCTTTTTATTCTTATAAAAAATAGCTACCTAATATTTAGTTAGCTATATTACCAAATCAATTTCTTTTGACATATTATCCTATAAAAAAGAAATGATATTAAAGAGGAATTATTAAATGGAGGATCTCTAAACCTATAATCATTTTTACATAAAGTTATAGCTCTTTATATCAATAATATCCCTTTACCATTTCAAAATCTCATACCTTAATTTGATATTCAAATACTAATATTTCTCAAAAACATAATTCGAAACTTGAATAGATAAAAAGAAATTAATACCCATATTATTTTGTCTACTGTAGATTTTAATGAAGATTGAGAAAATCAAGATTAAGATTGAGATAAATTTTCCTCTATAGTCATAAATAAATATTTAGAGTTTAGGGTTTGAAGATGAAATGACAATTTTTTTTGATGCAATAATGTACATAAATTGAAAACTAAGAAGAAAGAGAAAGACGGAATATAGAAAGTATGACAATTTAGTATTTTTGATAAGATTTTATAAGAGAGCACGTCTTGTTTGATTCTTCCCTCAATAAAACAATTTTACTTTAAAATTGACTCTTTCCATTCCCCTTAGTCAAAATGATTCACCATTTAACAATTCACTATAAATAATTGTTGCTCCTTCTATTAGTGTAAGGAATTATTGCTTTTATTAATCTTACGTAGTAAAATTACAATTCACTCGACTCGTAAATAAAAAGTGGTGTAGAAATCAAAATCTACTATTAACAATCATTCAATTTTGTACCATTAGCACAAAATTCAACCACCATGTATAATTTTGAAATCCAATGCCCTAAAACATGGAGGGAGAAAGAAGAAGCGGTTTTTTAACAACTAAAATTCTTTAGTATAATTAGAATAAGTTGTACCAACCACTAAACCATGCTAATAAGATTTGTACATTTTTTGCAACACTGAACCACCATGGGTGGTCTTGAAATTAAATATCTGAAATAAGGAGAAAAATCATTGAACTGTTATAATATATGTAAATATATAAGTGAATATGCTTTTATGGTTTTTTGTTTAGTCCCACATCGTGGAATTGGTTAAGTCATTTGCTTTGAAGCCTTTATATAAAGGAGGCTATGTAATGTAAGTACATATCCATTCTCAGAAATGAATAATATATCTTCTGTCTCTCTTTCTAATGGCTTCTTCTTCCTTCATTATATAACACGTTATCAGCATTATTATTTTTTTATGTAGATACATCTCTTTCTCTTAATCAGTTTTCGAAATCAGATCTATCTCTTCCTTTTATTCAACCAATGAAATCAGGTTTGAAATTTTCTAGATCTGCTTTTCTAGATTTATTTTTTGTTTCACAATTCTATATCTATTTTCTAATTTTTCTGATTTGGATTTAAGTTTTAATAGATCTTATCTTTTCAAGATCTTATTTTGTCATAGGTCTAAATTTATAGATCTTATTCCACTATAAATGTATTATTGTCATTGTATTTCAGATCTCATCCTACAATAGATCCGATTTTTTTGTTCTTATTTTTCTGATCTCATTATATTGTAGATCTCAAAATCACACCCAAATAATATATCTTTGAGATTTGTACATTGTTTAAAAATAAAATGTTGTGATTTTTTGAATTTGGATTTGAATTGTTTTCAAACTTGCTTATTATTGCATGTTTTTTTTTAGTTCATTATTTTGGAAAGCAAGTTTTGAATTTGACAATTTCTGTTGTTGATTCAAATAAATTTATTGACCTTGATTGCATTTTGGTTTGTGATATAGATCTAAGTAATCTATGCATGTTTGGTAAATTAAGTTTTCATTTTGAAAACTCTTTGATTTGGATTTTTATTTTGGAAATTATTTTGATATATATAGTTTATATTTCCAGAAGAATTATTTTATTATTTCTTAGAGAAAAATATACAAGAATAATGCATATTTAAAAGATCATATTTGTTTAGATCCAATATTAATATTGTTTTAGTACACCTGAAGTGAATGGAAACGTTAATGAAAACATATACGGTAAACCTAATTTCTAGCATTTGAAATAAAAGTTGAGAACCTGCAGTTCCTATGATGTAAAAGCTTGATTTTCCATAAATTATTAAATTTCAAGTTTTCTTATAATAAAGAACCAGAAGTTTCAATAAAAGAGCAGAAACTTGAATTATATAATATATATTTGTATGTATATACATATATATATAAGAGTTATTTTAGTTATTTTAGTAATTTTGACTATTGAGAAATAAAGTTTCTCTTATGGTATTCATTTAATTTTATTATTGAGTATATTAAACTTAGCTTTGAGATTAAATTTTGTAGATTGATTTATTTGTTTGTAAAGAAATCAATTCGTTGTGATAATATTTTATATTTTATGCCACAATAATGGTAAATTGCATTCATTTTTTTAATCATAAATGCATTAAATGTTGTCGTCATGGTAATAAATTAAATTACCATATCATCATAAATGCACTGGCTATAGTACATTAAAAGATGTTGTATTTTTATGTTTGGAATAAGAACAGACATATGGTTTATTATATGGTGCATTCATTTTGGCAAACAATGCTCGATATAATGAAAGAAATAAGTTTGAACAACAACCTGAAGTTGTGCAAAGATTTTTTTTTTCAACCAGAAGTTGTATAACTCAAAGTCCAAGACCTGAAGTCTTGAATTATGAAAAGATTTTCTGATAAACTTTACAAGCTCGAATTCTTGTTAGTAATTTTTTTAATTTGTCAAAATATAAGTCTTGAAATAATAATAGACTTTTATTTTGTAACAATATGGTACAAAAAAGGGGAGAAGTTTACACAAAATTTGAGAACCTGAAGTTCATAACAAATTAATGAACTTGAAGTTCATGAATTAGAAGCCCGAAGCTCTATTGAAATTATGTAAAATGATAAGGTTGTACTTCCTGAAGAAGTTAAAGAAAATTAATAAATAATTATATGAGAAAATGATGTTGTATTAAGAGATTACAAAAATCTCCAAATGAGTTATACCTCACCTTATATCTTAACATTTACACTATATTAACCAAATATCCTGAAGATATTATGTTATTTGATATTTCAAATATCGTTGGATGAAGTAGTGTGTGTATATTAATCTCTTGAAAAGATTTTTTAGAGATTAATTTATATTTATATTGTGAAATTTAACATCCCAGAAGAGATGTAATAGGAATTTTATTTTTGTTACATTGCAATTCCTTAAAAGGTAATACTATATTCCCTGAAGGAATAATGATATAAATTTTTTTGGAGTAATAACAATAATTTATCCAAAAAAAATGATATTGTATACCAATGTTACACTCCAGAAGTAGTGATTTTATATCTTGCATCTTACTTTCAGTTGGTGAATTTAATTTTGTCACTGTATTTAAAGTTTGATATGCCATTTCAAAGCAATTACAACAAAAATCTCCAGCATGGATATTTTATGCTACTATAAAAGTAGTAATTATGTAATCCATATAAAATAAATATTGTATATTGATATGGCATTCAAATAGCGCATATATATATATATATATATATATATATATATATATATATAGAAGAGAAAGTTCACTCCAGAAGTGGTGATACTAAGATATCTCTAGAAGAGATTTATAATTTTGAAAATGATAACATATCTCTAGAAGAGATTTATTTATATATTTGGTAATTTTATTAAACCAAATAAGTGTACATAAATATGATTATGAAAGATCCTAATTTAGTTTAGATTAGATCCTATAAGTTTGAGAGCTATGCAACATGTATCGTATATTTTATTATAATTATATCAAACCTCCCAAATAGGTAAGAAATTAAATTATCTCTAGAATATATTGTTCTATGTTCATATGTTCATGTTCCTAGTTATTATTTCATAAGAAAATTGCATATATAATCAATTCTTGAAGATATATTTTTAAATATTCTCCCGAAGAGATGGTCTATATTTCATATCATAATTTTCATGCAAGCTATACATACGGTCTTGAGGAGATATGTATCTGTAATATTCCAAGTATCCAGAAGATACTCTTATTATTATTTTTGTCGTAATTTTTTTCTACAGAACTCTCAAAAGAGATGTGTAGAAATGTCTATATGCAATTATAAATTATTTCGAGGAACAAAACTTAACAACTTGAAGTTATGTGTATATTTTGTTCGAACCAGAAGTTCGATATGGTTCCAAACCAAATGTCTTGGATCCTTGTAATAGTTTGTTCTAAAAATCACTAATTCAAATGAGAAAAAATATGAAAATTTTATAATATATGTGTGATACGTGGACGCATGTATACATCCATATATGTAAATATTTAGCTAACAACATGAAGTTTGTTATAAGCTCATCTTCTAGATTATGCATAGATATTATTTAGTGATTTAAAATTCAATCAACATAAATGTTGAATGACCTGAAGTCATGTATGTATTCAAATGATCTACACAATAAGTAAATTCCTCCAATTGCTTAGATCAATGAATGAGAACAAACTCTAATAATCAATATCAATTGAATGCATCTTATAAAAGAATTATCCTCCTATTATTAATATGTATGATGTATTTGCTAGTAGCAATATCATAATGGATCAAAATAAGAATCCAAAGATGATTATTATTTAACGTGACAATGTTTGTCAACATTGAGGGGGAGGATAAAGGGATACAAGTTCATTTTGATCATCAGTGTTAAATATTTATTAAAATATACAATGATGCAAAATATTAGCAATATTATCCCTAGACTTTCTCCAATATAGATTTGAATCCCTGAAGGATCAAAATTTGTAAACCACATCAGAAATATGGTTCAAAAGTCAGTTCAAAATATTTTTGGAGTTAGTAATAAAGATGCCAAATAAAGGAGGTGGGTGTTCTTGAAGAAACACTTAAGGATGCTCTGAAAGAGATCCATGACATGATTCTCAAATAACCCTAGAAGTGGGTTAGGTACCTAAAACATAATTAAAGAGATCTCAATAATTCATGTCTAGAACGGACAAGAAATAATCATCGATGATAAATTTGCAAATAATAAAGCGCTTATATTTATAAATAGATTAAGAATCTTGAATTAGTGGAAAACATGACTGGCCATCATGAATTCCTTAATAGTAGAGAAATATGGACATGTAGTCCGCAAAGTACCGAAAGTACTTGAAATGCTTAATATACCCCGAAGGTATAAATATGGTTTAAATCATATTAAATAATGAAAGTATACAAATTCCCGAGGAATATAAATACTTTGATGGTTATAAAGAAGATAAAGAACAAGGACCGTAGATTACAACTTCTTTTAAGTATTGTTGTAATGAAAATCTTGATATAATTCATGATGAGTAGATTACTTTCCATTTTTAAGTATTTTGTTCTAATGAAACTCTTAATATCCATTGAAGTGGTAGTTGCGATATGCAAATACTTATTAAAGTATACAAATTCCTGAAGAATATGTATAACTTTTGTAGTTATAAAGAATGCAAAAGACATGAAATGTAGATTACAACCTTCTTCTAAGTATTGTTGTAATGAAAATCTTGATATACTTCAAGATGAGTAGATTACTTCCTGCTTTCTAGTAATGTTGTAATGAAATTTTTAATATTCATGAAAGATGTATAGTTGTAATGCACAAAACTAATTTGAAGCACAAAAATGAAAGCACATGAAGTGTTTTTCATAAAGGTAGCAAACAAAATGCATAAAATGCAAATCATATTTGAAAGAAACAATCTTGGAAATTTTGATTGTTGTTTATGGATCCAGAAGTATTTATAACCAATTTAAGTTATCGAAAGACGAATGCGAATTCAGAGGAAACTTTTAAATCAGGGGGAGTATCCATAAGCATTTTATAATGCACACTTTTTCCTTAACTAAGATTTTTCCCACTGGGTTTTTATTAGTAAGGTTTCAATGAGGCATTATCTTGATCCAGAAGTATCGACACCCCAGTAATTTTAGAAATAAGTTATAATGTACTCTTTTTCCTTATTTAAGATTTTTCCCACTGGGTTTTTCTTACTAAGGTTTTAACGAGGCATTATCTTGATCTAGAAGAATCAAACGTCTTTTCAAGAAATAACATCTCAAATATGTTATTTAAGTTAAATTATATTTTTATCCTTGACTAAGGTTTTTCCCATCGGGTTTTCCTTTGTAAGGTTTTTACTGACGTATTAAATTGATCCAGAAGTATCAAACTCTATCTGATGCAATAAATTATTGAAATATGACATACTATATTGTACTCTTTTTCCTTCACTAAGATTTTTCCCATAGGGTTTTGCTTAGTAAGGTTTTAATGAGGCATTAGTTTGATCTAGAAGTATCAAGCTTTATTTAAAGAAATAAGAAAATAAAATATGTCATTGTACTCTTTTTCCTTCACTAAGATTTTTCCCATTGGGTTTTTCTTAGTAAGATTTTAATGAGGCATTATTTTGATCCTGAAGTATCAAACTTTCATAACGGATATCATATTTTTAGTATGATATTTATGATTTCACAAGTTGCACTCTTTTCCTCGTTCAAGATTTTTTCCCACTGGGTTTTTCTAATAGAGGTTTTTAATGAGGCAACAGACAATATCTATATCGACTGAATCGATAAATGTAAGTAAGATAATAATGAGGGGGAGCAATCATCATACACATTTTGAAACGGAAATTTCAAATTATCCGAGCATTCAAGATTTTGAAGACGCATATTTAATGGGGAGTGTTATAATATATGTAAATATATAAGTGAATATGCTTTTATGGTTTTTTGTTTAATCCCACATCGTGGAATTGGTTAAGTCATTTGCTCTGAAGCCTTTATATAAAGGAGGCTATGTAATGTAAGTACATATCCATTCTCAGAAATGAATAATATATCTTCTGTCTCTCTTTCTAATGGCTTCTTCTTCCTTCATTATATAACATGAACCACATAGGAAATTAATATATATTTAAGATAAAAAATTTAAAAGAAAATAATATAAGATTCAAACTTATGAAACATAAATGCAAATTTTTATTATAATATATAAACATACTTATAATTAATAATTTTGCAATAGTTGTAGGGACAGTAAAGATATTATTAAGGTATATAAATACATTTTAAGCAATCAACAACATAAGCAGAATAAATATTTCATCCCAATTGTATATTGGAAAATAAATTAGCAGGTAATAAAATCAGTTAAATAAGGTATAAATTAAAGTTTGGATTAAATTAAAGCAGAATATTACAATGACGGAGAACGAAGGTGAATAGGGAAGATATGAAACTAAAAAAAATGGAGAAATGGATTTGAAAGGGTGTAAAAGGAGACATTAATTCAAAAAGGTTAGAAAAATAAAAAGAAGGATGAATATGAAAAGGTTAAATGTACTTTTAATACTATGTAATAAAAACATATTAGAAAGTGAGGAATATAAATCGCAGTGAGTAGGTTATAAAGTAATTATAAATGTGTCAGTTAATGTAAGGATAGGAAAAATGTAAAACAAAATATTTTACTGTCAATTTTACTCTCTAACTTATGAGAAAAAAGAAGAAGAATGATTAAAAATTAAAGTGCTTATATTATAGAATAGATGGTTAGATGTTATAACAAAAAACATATATTTGGTAGGTGCATATATAATATGTCGTACATTATTTTTGATTGATACTAACAATTATAAGAACCAAAACTTTTATAATTTCTTGCAAAATAGATAGTGTTTTAATGTACTATTTCATTGAAAGTGGATATTCTTATTACCAATTGCAATGAATTTTCTAAGAAAATTATATATAATTGTAACAAACGAAAGGAATATTATCATCAAACAACAGACCAATATGATCAGTTTTCTTTAGAAATTTAGCTTTGCGTATACCATCATATTATCAATTGACATCCTCTTTATCCTCGTATCCATTAATACATTAATGTCCTACCAACAAAATCTCCTAGAGTTATGGAAACTCAAACAGCAACTACATATTGTACAACTTTAATATTTCAACTGCATATTCAAAAATGTGCAAATATTATGAGTATGGACTACACAACATGATATAATAAATGTGTATAAAATATGTAAGTAAGTAAAATTTGTAGGATTAATTTCACCCTAAAGGGGGGTGAATAGGATGATACTATTTATTATAAAAATTCAATGCGGAAGTATATAAAATAATTGCAGCACAATTAATAGCAGAATAATAGCAGCACAAATAACAGCAGAATAATAAAAACAGAAATAGAACAACACAGATTTACCCAGTTTTGGCAAAACCCTACCTACATGATGCCCCCAAGGTTTCTATTGGAAATTAAATAGTTAAACGCTTACACACGTAAACTTGCGACATCCGCTATCGACTAACATAACTCTATGCTCAAAACCCTGCCACCACTCAGCCATTGAGTTGCGAATTCTCGAACTACACCACCGTAGTTCGTCCCCTAGTCACATGACTAGAATTTACAAAAGTTTAAAAATAAAATGCACAATAAAAAAATATAAAAACAATGAAACCCTAATTTTAATATTTAAGCCCAATAGTAACTAAGGATGCCGGCCCAATAAGTAAAAAAATATTTCCCTTCTCCTTTTTTTTATTGGCCCGTATTCTTTTGTGAATAATGTATGCCTTCTGCTCGTTCGTTCCTCTTTATGAAAATTAGGGCTTTGCGAATTCGAGCACGCCGATTCAATTATTGATTGAATGATGAACTATCCATAGTTGCTTCATCAATCAATTTGTCACTTTGATTCACTAGAGGTTGCTTCGACGAATCGAGTTCGAATTGACTTGAATCTCGTATGTGATTTTCCTTTTGCTTTTCTGGTTAATTTGCTTGAACTCAATTGATTTTGGCCATTGATGTTTATTGTTTATATAGGATTCGAATTCCAATAATTTCATTCGAATATATTTACTTGAATTCGTTAACTGATTTTTCTCGGCCACTGATTTTTGATTGAATGTTGGTGATTTGTATTGACTTGTTCAAATTCGTATAATTCCTTGCTTGATTATCACGGCTTGTTTGGTCTTTGGTTACGTGTTATGATCTGGCATTGATTCTGATTGGTTCGAACTTGCCTGGGTCACCACGGCTTTGATTTTCTAGTATTTGAACTTGACTTGGTTATTTTGAAGCTGCTACCTGCAAAAAATGTTTGACCTGGAACATTTTATCATTTGATTGATTTTTGACTCATGACATTATTATTATTTTTACTGTAGTTTTCTAGTTTAAACCATGACTTGATTACTGCAACTGATTATGTGTACACATATATAAGTATATATGTATACATGTGCGTTTGTGAGAAAATAATTGCTACATTCATATTGTTACTGCATATGTTGTTTACGACTTGGTCTTGTAGTCTGCATTTCACTATCCACTACCGTGCGCTTCAATATGCATTGTTCGGTTCAGACATTGTTGTTTTCTATTGCCTCAAGTTTCACTGCATATATATCTTCACGAATTGGTCTTCGAGTTACACTTCTTGATCATAGTCACTTGTTCACTTTGTTGCATTTCATATTTCCTTGAGTCTGCACTATGTATATACATGTGCTAGTTGCTGTGCACTGCATATATGTATGTATGTATGTATGTATTTTTTATTTTTTTCTGAAATGGTACTTTATATGCAACAAGTCATTGGGACAACATATCCCATATCAATAAACGTTCGAAAGCAAGTTTCGAATTTGTGACCTCTTGCACCAAAACCGAATCAATTAACCACTTGGACAATGGTGCTTGTGTATGTATGTATGTATACATGTTTATTTGCATATGTATATATGTATGCTTCTGATATACTCATTGTTGTGATCTTTTTGAAACTGTTTTTTAGCTGCATTGATGGTTTGTTGGTTCATTGAGCTAGCTTATGTACCCTGCTGTATACGTGCTCTTCATGTTGTCTGGATTAGCTTGTGTACTTGTTTGCACTGAGTTTTTTTGTTATTTGATGTTGAGGCCTTCACTTGTATTCAGTTCCATTCGTTAGTTCCATGTATTTTGGAATGTGATTTTGGACTTGAGCTCTGTATATATGTATGGTCTGCACCATGTCTTCATTTGGCCTTGCTCATCTACTTGTATTTGCATGATTGGAGTCTTCATGTGACTACACTTCTGTCGTAGTTTGCATTTTTGTGAGCTAGTTATTTCC
Organism: Allium cepa; assembly: GCA_030765085.1. Lineage (NCBI taxonomy): Eukaryota > Viridiplantae > Streptophyta > Magnoliopsida > Asparagales > Amaryllidaceae > Allium > Allium cepa. The sequence continues at coordinate 52,122,501 of CM060935.1, read as the reverse complement.
ACTTGTAAAAAACTGCCACTGCATTGCATGTAGTCTGTATTGTGCTTTCATAAAATCTAGTCTAGACATCTAATGCATTATGGTTTTGATCAAGTATGGAGCTTGTTTGTTGTGTTGTGAGTTGCTATTTGTACTACTTCGATTTTCATATCGATTGAAAGTCTGGTGCATTTATTTCATGAGCATTGTAGTCCTTTGTGTCCACTGCTTTATTTGGTTCACCTGAACTTTGAACTGATCCATTGTGTTGTTGAACTTCATGTGTACATCATTGCTTACGTATACATACATGCATTGTGTTGGTATTTATAGTCTTGGGTCATATGCATGTTGCCATCTCATTGTATAGTGTCTGGTTCGACCTGCAAATGATCTGATTATGGTGCTGCCTTGACTTGTGATTATATATAGCTTTTATGGCCTTTGTACCATGCCACTAACCTGAGCAGTCGAACTGTTTGGTGCACTACTTCATATGTCCACCTGATTTTAGTTCGTTGATGATTTTGGAATTTGAAGCCTGGAGTTTTGTGTACACTTTCATCTGGATTTGTTTTTCGTATTGCACCTGAGTTGAATCCAGCTTATATCTCAATTTTGACCTCGTGCTCATGTTGTGAATTTACTTTTATTGCACTTGAGTTGAACCTAGCTTTTGGTTGGGTTTGACCTTGTGCTCACCTATCCCTACAGTTTTGTCAAGTGTATATCGGTATGCACGGCCTTTTGGCATGTATAGTGATACAATGTGCATGTCACAAGCTATTTGTGTATGATGAATTCAAAATAATTGATGACGAACAACCCAAATAACAGAAGCAAATAATATTTTCAAAATACACATTTTATTTTACACAGCACAAATATTTCCTTTTAAATTTTATTGCGTTAGTGTGTATTTTGTTGATAACTCGAATGCTGGATTCAATCTGGAATAGAGTTGAAGATTAAATACGAGTGAATGAGTGATATGTAGTGAGGTGCTAAATGTAAATGATAAATTATGGTGTAATCAAAATAGTATTGTTATTGAAATTATGTGTGTGTGTATATAGTGAGAGCATAAATTTGTGTACTATTCAAATTATAATAAAATATTTGTTTGAATAAAATATCTGTTTGAATTTAAATTCTATGTTATTTATTTTATTCAATAAATATTTATTTAATTCTGTGGAAATAAAATAGTACAATAACAAATACATTTAAATGAGTATATATATATATGTGTGTGTGTGTGTGTTTATTATCATCAAACAAAAATCATATACTTGCATATTCAACAAAATTAAAAGAAATCCTAAAGTATTGTAAAAGTCAAAAGTTATTTGAACTTATGTGGTCGATTTTCCCACTACATTGAATTTCAATGAAATTAATTTAAATGTAATTAGTTCTCTGATTAGTTTAAATTTAAATTAAATGAAATTGATAATTGTTTATTCCTTTTTTCAATTGCATGGTAATATCACTTGATAAGAACCTTTATATTCAAAGTTAGTTTACTTATAAATGTTGTTCTTATCTACATCTTCAATCCAATATTTTCTGTAATAAATCGAAGTAAAGTTTAAAATACGATAACTTCTAACTAACTGTGTGAAAAATAATAGATAATTATCTCATCTGTAAGACCGTTAAGAATTGAATAAAGATCAACCTTACACCTAATAGTTTATGCAAAATTAAAGTTTATTTGATATCCACTTAGTAATAAACCATTTATAACATACAAAACAAATATAGGAAACAAAGTTCATATTCTTACTTAACAAATAAAAATAAAATGAAATTTGATTATACAAAATAGTCCAACTTTGCTTATGATAGATTTTGGAAACAATAAAAGATTTTAAGGTGTCCAGTTATTTATAAATCAAGTAACCTCCTATAAGACAAATGATGGAAACAAACTCATAATCTTATGAAATGGAAAAAAAATCATAAGAAGACAGAGTGAAAAACTATTAGTGATTAAACTAAATTCTAATCAAAATAATAATAAAAATGTCGATCAAAGGTTTTTGAAAAGAACCCTTTTATTAAATCAATTAAACATGGAAAACTGAGGAAATACAAAAAAATCTTACATTAAAAATAAAGAGAAGAGGACAAGAGCTATTGTTAAAATATAGAAGAAAAATAATTGCAGGATTATTGTACGTGGAAATAAAAATGTTACAAAGGGAAATATATGAAGTAAAGAGCTATATGCTATATACGTAAGGTTTTATTTTGAAAATAGCATTTATAATTAATAAGCTACTACAAATAAATAACTAAACTCTTAATCCAACAAATCGAAAACAGAAATCATAAAGAGACATAACTTTAGGCATAAAACTTAAAGAGAAGATGCAGTTTTGAATAAAAATAATAAATTCAACGTCGAATTAAATGAAAAGAAAAATAACAAAATACAATTCAAACAAAGATTTTTTGGGCTTCTTTAGTCCAGTTAGCCCAGATTTTTTGGGGTTCTTTCGATCAGTAACATTGAAAGTAAAGAGAAATACAATGTGATACGTCGATAAAATCATAAATAATGATTGCAAAGTTAAGAACCGTTGGCGAATTAAATCAAATTCTAGTTAGAATAAAAAAGTTTAAAAGGCCGTTAAAAATTATGTATAGGTAACATGTAAATAAAATCAAAATCTCTTATTTGCAACCGAAGAAAGACGACTGTAGTAAGTTTTTGTAGGAAAATTTCTATTAACCTGATTTTTCCACCCATGATCTATAAAAAGACCATTTCTTATAGAATAAATAATATTTTGTTTAACATATTAATTTCTTTTAATGCCAACACCAAGACACTATAATTCATATTAATCAACATAAATCAAATAAAAAAATATAACACGCTAAAAGCATGAAGCATTTAAAACGTGTAAGAGGGAATTCTATGATTATAGCCAAATGAGCAAATTTTTCACTTGGATCTAAAGGGAAAAAACATAGGATATGACGGTATTAAAGGATTTAAAAATTTATTTTACATAAGAAGTTGAGAAAAGGAAAGTAAGAAGAGAAAATGAGCATTGAACATTTTTGAATGGCTGAAATAGAAAATGATTTTTTTTTACTAAGAAGTTGAGAAAATGAAAGTAAGAAGAGAAAATGAGCGTGGAACATTACTGAATAGCTGAAATAGAAAATGAAAGGGCATATTCTTATTAATATATAATTGAAATTTAATGTAGAACTTGGAATGGTAAGTAATTATTATCGGAGTAAGTGAAACTTTTCTCTCAAATAGTCAACCAAAGAAGAGTATTGGAAGTAAGAATGAATGAGAAGCAAGAATATAAATGGTCATATATTGAAATTTATATATAATAGAATAGATTTCAAATTTTGTTTTGATTACATCATTTAAAATACAATATGTTTTTTGTAGAAATATCGTATTAACGAACCGTTTTCACCATTAAATCTCAAATTTTATGGTCTTTTAAATGATATGGGCGATGCATATGTTAATATCTAGTCACTAAAGTATTATTTTTGAAAAATTCTAATTTTTCACATAAATAACATATATATAATAATGCAATTATAATTGCATATTCAAATCACTGGATTAAAAAAATATGTTAAAATTATAACTGCACTATATTAATGCAGTTATAACTGCATTTTCTTAATGCAATTAAATTCTACATCTAAATTGAATATAATTACATTTTTTTTAAGTAATTAAACTACAAAGTACATTAAGATTATATAGAATTATCAAATGCAGCTAAAATTGTAACTGCTTTACATGAATGTAGTATATTCAAAAATATATTATTAATATATAATTGTATTTTCTTAAAACATTTAAATTTAACTGCATTTTCTTAATGCAATTAAATCATAATTGTATTAATATTGAATAAAATTATCAAATGTAGCCAACATTATTACCGCATTACATAAATACCATTAAATTTGTTCAAAAATATGCTGTTAAAATATAATTGCATTTCCTAAAGCATTTAAATATAACTCCAATTTCTTAATGTAGTTAATTTGTAAAGTGCACTAAGATTATATAAAATTATCAAATGTAGTCAAAAATATTACTGCATCTTATTAATGCAAAGTTAGTTCAACAGACGTTATTAAGTTATAATTGCATTCTCTTATAACATTTAAATATAACTGCATTTTTTAATGGAGTTAAATTATAACTGTATTAAAATTGAATATTCGAGGTTTTGTATGACAATTCCCTATCATTAATTATAATAAACAAAATGTTCCTACCTAATAATTTATGTAAATTAGGTTCATGTGCATCCATTTCTTTCATAAGTGGCTGTTATTCTCACACTCTTATTTAAAATCCGCACCCCATTGGTTATCGATTCTTAAAACGCAATAACTATTTCTAGAAGCATCGGATTAAAAAACCATTTTCATCGTTAAATCACAAATTTTATCGTTTTTTTAGCGATAGGTATTATAGATGTGTAAAAAATAAAATTTCAAAACTCTTTTTTTCAAATTCGAATTTTATTATAATGCAGTATTTAACTGCATTTTGAAATGCAGTTAAAAACTGCATTAATATGCATCAACTTTTAACTACGTTTATAAAAATGCAGTTAAAAACTGAATACGCAGTTTTAACCGTATTTCCTGAATGTAATTAAAAACTGCATTAAAATGCAGCAAAATGTTGTTGTTTTTAACCACATTTAGGAAATGCGGTTAAAATCTGTAGCATCCTGCTGCATGTTAATGCAATTTTTAACTGCATTTCCTAAATACGGTTTTTACTAAAAATGCAGCAATTTTTAACTGCATTTTATAAAAATAGTTAAAAGCTAAAGCATTGTAATATAATTTTTAGCTGCATTTCCTAAATGCAGTTAAAAACTTCATTGATATGTATATGTTGCAGTTTTAATTGGATTTTCTAAATTCGGTTAAAAACTGCATTGATATATTGCAGCTTTTAACTGCATTATTAAAATGTGGTAAAAACTGCATTTTAGTGGTGTAGCTTTTAACTGTATTTCTAAAATGTAGTTGAAAATTGTTATATAAAATTATGTTATTTTTAGATAACAATAATGGATATCATTAAAAAGTTTATTAAATTTGTAATTTAATGGTGAAAACGATTTTTTTAAATCCGATTAACCTTCAAAAAATTATCACATTTTAAAGATTGAAAATAAATAAGTGTGAATGCCGAGTGTGATGTTAGGGAAGCAAAGACCTAATTTATATGATTACACTATAAGAGAAAGGACAATTTTTGACGGCTCGGAGCTGTCGGCGGTCGTCGCGAGCCGTCTTAAAAGCCTCGAAATACGGACCACTCATTTCGCCTACTTCCGACGGCTTCGACGAAGGTATTGCGACGACTCTTCCAACGGTGCTTCCGAAATTTATTCCGACGGAAAAGATGACCACGTGGCATGAAAATTTTCCATCTAGCCGTCGCAAATTTCACCCAAAAAGCCGTCGGAAGACGCCAAAATAAATGGCCAATATATAACACAACTCATCAAAAAAGATAACACAACTCATCAAAATCAATATATAAGTCAGATATATAAGCTGAAATCAATATCAATATCAATATAAAACTCAAACATCATCATATCAAACGCAAACATATTCAATCGATACAAAATAAACCTTCCATCATCAGTCTCACCCATCCAACTCCAATATTTACATCCAACATCAATATGCAATATATACATCCAACATTAAACTCCACATATCAACTCCACAAATCAACCAGCAAATCAACCACACAAATCAATGTCAAACAACACATGTCCATAAATTAACATCACCATCTTCCAATGTTTATATACACCAGTTTAAAAAAACTGCAAATCATACCTCAAGGCTCATCATCGGCTCTGGAACCACTGGACGAAGGGAATGTTACATGACGCTCCACATATTCAGCCAAATGCTGGTTGAGCTGCTCCATTTGCATCGCTCGGAGGCGTCCTGCTCCTCTAGTTGTGCAATCTGCTGTCTAAGCTCATTAATCTCCATGTTGTCCTGAGTAGGCCTGTCAACTAATCTGGATACGGCTATATCCGCATCCGTATCCGAAAATTAAAATCTACATCTGCATCCGCATCCGATATTCATGGATATTCAAAAATTAACATTCGTATCCGCATCCGAAAAGGGGATGCAGATATTTTCGAATATCCAAAAATATCCTAAAATCCGCATCCAAAAACTAGATTGAGAATTATGATATAATGAAAATTTTGATCAAAAAAATTACAATTCATAGCATTCAAACAACAATCAATCGACAAACTAATATACTTCAGTTTCCAAGTTAACAACAAACAATCCACAGAAAATCATAATAGATTTACAAAATGAATAATTAATTAGCTTATAAAATTTAAATAATTAACAATAAAACCTAAATAAACATAGCTAAGGTGACGAATAAGCATCCGATTTCTTTGCAAAAGTGAAGAATAAACATCCAATCCTTTGTTCTATCATCAAATTCATGAGCTTTCCACACGATCCTATAAAACAAAACACAGCAAAACTATGATCCAATAAATAAAACTTCAAACTCATATTGTATTTTGCACTGGAAGTGCTGCTGCTAGTGCAGCAGTAGCACCAAGTGCTGCTGTCAGAAAGTGCTGCTGCACTTGGTGCTGCTGCAGCAGCACTTGGTGCTGTAGCCAGAAAGTGCAGCAGCACCAAGCACTTTATGTTGCTGCTGTAGCAACATATAAATGGGGAAAAAAAATCTATATTTTTAGCTTGTGCGATGGATAGTTTATGGTAGGGCTGATACTTCATCTACAAGCTCTATATCTTTACCTGTTAAATAAAAAGACTGATTATATTAAATGGTTAAAATTTTAAAATAATTTTAGTATGTAAATAATAACTAACCTATGTCCGATGGTAACCAATCCTTAATACAACTCAATGCTTCCACTATGTCAGAAGATAATGAGGATCTATTTTCGGTAATCAATCTACCACCGCTACTAAACGATGATTTTGATGCAATGGTAGAAACGGGAATGGCTAAAATATCACGAGCAATCTTTGCAAGAGTAGGAAATTGTGACGACCCAGAATCCAGCATTCGAAAATCGACATCCAATACCTCACTCATATTCGAATGCAGGAGATTCAATACGTCGAAATCCAACTCGCTGGAGCATATAACACATTAGACGAATACAACACAGCGGAAACAAAATGAAGACTTCATTGATATACAACCACGTGGATACAACATAGATACAACATGCTACAACAACGACCACTAACATCAGAGGACTGAATATATATCACAACAGAATACAAAACCACAGCGGAAAAGATAACACAACAGGGCAATATCATCAACAGAGGCCTTCAAAAGAATTCAACATACTGCGACTTCAATGCAAAAGCTCCAAAGCTCCAAAGACTTCCAAACCAAAAGCTTCCAAAACCCAACAGCTTCCAAACCAAAGACTTCAAAGATTTCTAGATCCAAATCCACTATCTGAACTAGCTTCAGAACACGTATAACCTGACTTTAGGCTGTCCGTGTGGAAAATTATAGGCACCCAAAATTTAGAAAGGAAACAATAAACTCTGGGTCGGTCATGGGATGGTATGAGTAAACATAAAACAGTTGTTTGTACGAAAATAAATTACAAAAAGAAATCCATTTATGCTTTTGGAGAAACTACCATAAGTTCTCCTGCCACATACACAATGCGTTCGCACACTTGGGGGAGGTTTCTCCTCATGATAGTCAAATATACTTGATACGCAAAAATCCTTTTGATATTATTATTAGTGCATAGTGTGGAAAATATTTCAAAAAGTATAATATTAATCTTAGGCAGCATACGTACCATTATAGTATGCCTACTATAGCTACCACGTTAGATGGTAGGTTTTAAAACTAATATCGTACAGGGCACGGCGCATATTGGGTGATTGGATTTCCAACAAATGGTCAAGGCTAAGGAACTTCCTTTCCGAATGGGTATGCCTCTGGAGGGACTTCCCGAGAACCTAACCGGATCTCTGGCAATAAAAGGTCGGGTTACCTCTGGCAACTAGGTAACTAACTGTCACGAGTATGACATCCCCCGGTCATAACCGACCTTTATCCAGGGCCCCAACAATAACAACCAACAACCACATAAGTTAAATATCTAGACTCCATACCAGAATACCACTTTTTATCCAGAAGGAAATGCACATACCCTAAGGGGCACGACCCCGTAACCTTGCCGCATCCTTCATGTTTCGACCATTTTCAGGGTGTGAGGTTCGATGAAGTCTCGTCCTACAAAGCTATGCTTTTCGAAAATGCCATGCTTCGATCAACCAATGATCGGCACATAGCATTCCACATTACCAAGTTGGGAATATATCACTAGTAACCATCAACTACATAACCTCTGAGCTCGTACGTCTTAGAGAAGGGTGTTATGCTAAGAGAATAAATTCTCGACCACCAAACAGAAATGTATTTAATAGAAACCATCTTTACATCTCAAAGTGTAACGTCATACATACATCCATACAAGTCCATCCTGGGTCCGAATGGAACCGAAGGCACTTCGTCCAATTAAGGAAGAAGTCCTTGCAAATCCGGATATCCACAATCCCGATTGGACTCCCCATCACATATGGAGATCTCTATACCGGAGCAACTCAGTGCAGAGACAATCGACAGGTAATCCTTTCATTCTTGAAAATACCCCATCTTCAATCACCGTTTTCAAATGCTATTCCATTTCGTCATATCATTATTCGGAATGGGTTTTATGACTCGGTGTCCTCTCCCGGATTAACCAAATAATGAGCGCTTATTTAAAAAAAACATGTGGATACATAAGTCACAACAAATTTCCATTTATAATCCTTTAAACAAAAGATTCACCTTTAAGATTCGATGTGGTTTTCGGATAACTATTTGAAATCCGACCCCCGGTCGCCTCGAAATTCAAATGCCGTTTTAAGGGCCAATAATTTTACTTCAATTCAGAAGTTCACAATCACACAGCGATGTATCACAAATATCACAGCTTAATCCAAAGCAATTCATATCATAAAGTATCACAAATCACATATCAGAGATAACCACCAATCCAAGGCATTCAATAATGATCCAATCATCTATAAGTAAGATTAATTAATCATATGATTATAATTATTTAATTAACTCAAAATAAATAAATTACTTATCACTTAACCCTGCTTAATTAACATTAAGTAATTACAAACTATTTTAATTAATTATAATTAATTAATCACATAATTACTTTCATTAATTACCCTTTAATTAATGTTTAATTATCCTTAATTATTAATTAATTAATCCTTAATCATTAATGAATTATAATTTAATCATCAATTAATTTACCCTTCGTTATTAATCCTTAATTATTAATTAATTAACCTTAATTATTCCTTAATTACTTATATTAAGTAATTATTTCTTTAAGAAATTATCCTTTAATTACTTTTATAAATTAATTAATCTTTAATTACTTAAAAACTTAATTAATTAAAAGATAAATCATTTATCATAATTAATTACCTAATTATCATTAAAAAAAATATTTAATAAACCTTGTAATTAATTATCATTAACATGTAAATTAAATAAAACTTTAAGATTAATAAAAAGAAAATATTTTATCTTCTTGATTAACTTCTTAATTACTTTATTAAGTTTATTTAAAATAAACTTTAAAAATAAAGGTTATATATATTAAAAAAATTAACTTAATAAATTTAAAATAATTTATTTTTAAACCTTTAACTAATTCTAAACTTAACAAACAGTTATTATTATAAAAGAATTAGTTAAGAGATTGTTTAAACTTTACTTGGTTTTAACTTCTAAAAAATTGTTATATTTAAAACTTGTTATATTTAAAACTTGTTACCATAACAAAGAACCCGAGCCAAATACAAATTACCCGATCTCAACCCCGAGCAACTTACGTTCATCACTCTGCTTCGAGGCAATCACCACACAACTTCGAGCCCGACCCCGAGTAACTTCTTTCTTCCTCGATATAACAATATCACCCAGATACAAACGTGCATGCGTGCACGCGTGCACGTGCACGTCGAACCTGACCACTTTCGGCCATTGTGGCGACCACCTAAATGTCGACGAAGACCTCGTTGACGACCCCGACTACCTAGCACTGACGAACTCGCCTGAAAACCAAATCGAGCTACTCGATACAACCTGGAACCCAAACCTCGATCGACAAATCTCCTTCACGTCGACGATCCAGATCATCAAAAGCCATGCAATCATGACCAAAGGTTCGCCACTATCCCATACGTCGAACCCCCCATTTCGATCGACTCCGGTACTTCATCGACGACACACGACCCTTGATTACATCATCGACCAAAACTGGGTTTAAAACCCTAAATTAATGTCATACCGCCGCCTCAGTGATTATAAATTCACCGAGTAATTTTCTAATGATCCTCGACCATCAAGCATGCTCCAGCTACGATCACGAGACCTATCATTACTCCGATCACCAGAATTCGGTGAAACATATGATTCCGTTCATCCACGCATTCCTCACTCAATACCAAATTAAAAATCTTGAATTTATTTTTTAAAATCATGGTTTTTTGAAGGCAAGTTGGATCACATAGGTGAATCAAGGAAACATGATACTCGAATTTTAACATGCTTTTGAATTTTACTGTTTATCTTCTTCCCAGTCAAAATTATCTTCAAATTTAACTTAAAAATATTTTTAAAACTAATATCTTGTTATTTTTAACATATCTTGTTTATACATTTAAGTCTAAAAAGAATTAGAGGAAGAGAAATCGATTTTTGAACTTGTTTGTGAAGCCTGTAAATTAGAACAGAGGATATATGCATGTACACGGACATGCACACATCAATCTACATATATGTATGTATGTATATATATATACATTTAGATATATTTTTCATTCATACAAACCCATTTCACAACATACATCAAATACTTACCATGCAAACCAAGATTGAGCCTTTATAAAAGAGGTTTACTCACCTTTGTTTTTAAAACAGAGAGCTGAAAGTTGTTCTTTTTGAATTTGAAAATCTGGAACTTGTTTGATCTTTAAAAATTGGAAAATGTTTTAGACTTTGATCTGCAACTTTGTTTTGATTTTGAAGACTGGAAGGTAATATTGCTCTAAGCTTTAATTCAGGTTTGAAATGAATTGAACTTGTTTTTATATATTTATTTTCTGGTTTGTACTTTCTTTAAGTTTTGGAAAAATATCAAAGAAAATGAGAAAGAAGGATTTAGAGTGGTTTATATAATCTTGTTTTTCATTATTTAAAAATAAAAGAAAATTAGAAAATTTTGACCCTTGTTATTTGCATGCAAAAATCAAATTAACACTTGTTAAGTTTATGTTAAAATTTTAACACTTGTTAAACTATATGCCTTAATGTTTTACATTTGTCTTTTTACATGTTAATAATATTTTTTATATAATTTTATATTATATTGAGTTTATATTTATAAATATGTTTATATTCTATTTTCAATTTAATGAATACATTTCCTTTATTTATTTTTATATACAACTTTAAAGAAAAATGATTTAAAACTATACATTAATAAAAAATCATATATATATTATTTTTAAATCCAAATATTTTTAAGACATTTATATTTGGATTTCAAATTTAAAATTCTGTTCATAATACATACATATATATATATATTTAATACATATCTTATTTGTTTTGAAAAAATCAAATTAATTCACAATTAAATTCCAAAATTTATATTAATTACAAAATTTAAATTTGGTTTAAAACGGGATTGTTACAGATTCCCCTCACAAGAAAATTTCTTCCTCGGAATTTGATGGACAGGGATAAAAACGAAGAATATATGAACACATAAAAAGATAGAGAAATGGCTTACCAGATCAAGCCGAGATATCTACTCTACACTTGGGATAGGACTTCTGCATGCTTTCCTCTGTTTCCCAAGTACAGTCATTTGGATCTCTACTCCTTTGTACTTTCAGCAATTTCACCACTTATTCCTCAACTGCTTTTCATCTCGATCGATAATCTTTAATGGTTCTCTTTTTACTGTCAAATTAGGTGTGATGTCCAAATCCTATTCAGCGGCCTCCACAATGATATGATCTGGGTCGTGCACATATTTTTGAAGGTTTGAAACATGGAACACATCATGTACGCCAGCTAACCAATTAGGTAACTGCACTCAATAAGCCAAAGAACCAATCCTCTTAAGTATAGGAAAAGTACCTATATATCGCGGTGCCAGCTTACCAGTCTTTCCAAATCTCAAAACTCCACGCATTGGAGAAACTTTTGAGAAAACAGAATCACCAACTTAGAACTCTAAATTCTCCTCCTGTAATCAGCATAACTTTTCTGTCGACTCTGAGCAGTTTTCAATTTCTTTCGAATAAAATCAACCTTCTCAGTAGCTTCCATTACCATATCCGGACCAAGAACAAGCCTATCACCAGACTCAATCCAACACGTAGATGATCTACAAGGACAATCATACAATGCTTCAAAAGGAGCCATCCTAATACTGGTCTGATAACTATTATTATGTGAAAATTCAACCAGATGCAAATGGTCCTCCCATGAACGTCCAAAATCAAGAATACAAGCACGCAAAAGATCTTCCAAGATTCGATTTATTCTCTCGGTTTGCCTATCAGACTGTGGATGGTAAGCAGTACTGAAGTTCAACTAGGTTCCTAGTGCAGCTTGAAATTCCTCCCAAAATCTACCAGTGAAGATCAGGTCATGATCACTCACTATACTACTTGGTATTCCATGGAGTCGAACAATCTCCTTCACATATAACTTTGCCAAACTTGCTGCCATTCGGGTGGATTTTTGTAACGACCCGTAAACTTTCAATAATTAAAATTGGTTAATTTAATAAGATTTTTGTAATTAAATTTAGAAAGAAATAAAAAAATTATAATTTTTAATGAAATGAATGTTGAGAATGAATTGTAGCAATGGTTGTTGAAACTAATTATTAACAATTGAATTGAAATCATAATAATAATGAAATAGTGTAAATTGTTGCACTTGGGTAAAAAATTGAAAATAAGTTAGTAAAAGTAAGTATTGAATTAACTAATGAATTGATATATATTGAATGGTAATTAAATATAATCAATGTTAGTAAAAAATTATTACATTGGTTTGGAAATGATTAAACTTGTAAGAATGTGATTGAGAGTAATGATAACAAATTAAGTTACCTATTTTGATGGAATTGGAATTGGAAATAAATTTTAATAAATTTAAATAAATGTTACATTAATGTGAAATGTAATACAATGTTTAGGAGTTGTTAAATTGGGTATATTAAGGTAATGAATGGAAAAACAAGGTAACTAAATTTATAGAGTAGTAATGAACTTAATAAAAAGATTTGAATTGAAACAAATCAATCCATTGAAATCCAATTTATAATAAGTGTAATTATTGTAGCAATTAAAATTAAATGTTATGCAATTGAAATAAAGATAAAATGGAAAAATGTTAATGTATCAGGATATATACCAATGTAAATGGTACCTAAGATGATAATATGATAATTAGTTGAATTAAAAGAATGGGAGTCGGGATTTATTTATTTATTGGAATTTAAAGTTAAATAATTGGATTTATTACAAATAAGTAGAATTGAATATTAAATTTTACGTTAATTGAAATGAAGATGGAATGTGAGAATATTAATGTAATAGATTTTGAATCTAATATTAGTTTCATCCGTTGATAATAATGAATTGAATAATAGAAATAAAAGTAGATTAAATAGAATTTTTGAAAATTAAATTTATAATTTTTGAATTTAATGAAATTGAAGTTAATATTGAAATTGACAAATTAATCAACTCTAAATTGACATTTTAATTTGTTTTAATCATTGTAAATGATTGAGAAATAAAAAATGATGAAATTTGTCAATTATCGAATTTAAACTGAAAATTTGATTTAATTCAATTATTTTTAATTTATTTAATTAATGTAAAAATAGCCATTATGGCCACTGACTCGGATTTCGACGAAACCAGTTTCATCGGGTCCGTAATGGTGGGTTATTTTAGGATTTTAAGTTTTGTAGCGATCGAACTTGTCGTTTGATCGTACGGACTCGAAACGCCCAGAAATCAATTTAATTGAAATCAATTTGAAATAACTTGATTTTAGCATAATTCTTTATACGATGGAATTTGGACTTGAAACCTGTTTCATTACGTTTAAAATATTCAAAAACATCTATTTTGATATATGGATTGACTTAATTTCGTTCCGGAGTCAGAACGGGCTTTTTCGGGCCATTTTATCATTTAACGCATATATCCAATCGATCTGGTCCATTCTAATTTCAACTTGCCTATATATACCCTGTTATAAACCCTAATTCATTTCTTATTCCTCATTTCTATATGTTCAGTTCTATTAGCTCCTCTTTCCAATGGCTGCAAACCCTAATTTCCAAATACAATTCCAAATCAAATCCAAAGCCAAAAATTCAAACTTCACAAGCTTTATCGAATTATATATGGATTTGAAGCTCTCGACGAGCGCAAGTCAAATATATGATTCGTTTTTCAATCTGAGTTTCGATGTGGCTAGAAACTGATGATCAAGTTACGACCGTTCATCGCGCATCGATGAACGTTGTCGGATCATCGAATTGATTTATGGGTTTTGTAGAGTGGACGATGGGAAGTTCATCGGTATAGTTATTGCGTCGAATCGACGACCATATTTTTGGGAAAAATTCGAACTAGGGCATGATAACGTGGCGGCTAGAGGAGATTTCTTCGCTGATTGGCGACTGTGCTGGGGTCGCATGGCTTCGGGGTGAGGCGCAGGGAGGAGGCGCTGCCTCCAGGTGTGGGCGCGGCTGATCTTGGCATCAGCAATCATCATTTCTGGGGGGCAGCACGTTCGTTTACAAGCAAGGGTTTCGGTTGAAACCCGGAGACGCGTGAGAGAGAGAGAGCGAGGGAGTGCGCGCGTGTTGCCTGGAAAGATGAAGTAGTGACGTGTCTTTAGGGATCTGGTTCGTTGATTTCTTTTTATTTTATTTCATCTACTTTTACATTAATTTTGTTATCAATCTTCTAACTCGAATAATTTTCGCATAAGAGTTTAGATTTGGGCGCGGTTTTCTCCGCTAGGTTCATATTAGGATTCCGGATATTTTGGTAAGGGTTTGGATGATTCTGAGACTGTTCAAATTTTGGGTTTAAATTGGATTTAAATTCAATTTAAATTCAAAAGGTGAGTGTTTTAACCCACTCACAACTTCTAAAATTTCTAATGTGTGTTAAATTAATTTTTGATGTGATTAGAAATTTATTTATGATTGTTTGGCATATTTTTATTCATCATCTCAATTAAATTGACTTTATTGAATTAAATTGTTATTTAATTTATTATTGCATATAAACTACCAGTTAAATTGCTGTTATTTATTATCCGTTCTATATTGATGTTATTGTTGAATTGGATGATGATTGTGATAAATGGTTGATGGTTGATATTGGATGAATGGATGTTGGATTTTATATTGTCATGAACTGCAAGTTATCATGCATTTTATTTCATTCGGGATTGCAGTTTGAAATGATATATAACCGTATTTTTATTTTAAATTATAGATTGAAATGATAAATATCTGTATCACTTGACCATAGGGTAGAAAATTTTATACAGACACCGCGGTCTGTATATAAATATTTGGAAAAAGATTTCTATGGTTTTGGAAAGAAATATATGGTTTAAAATATATTGATTTCTAATATTATATAAATATTTTTTATATATATAGTTAAATGCTTGAACTTAAGCCATGTATAAGTTTGTTAAATAAAAATTAAATCTAATAATTGAGTTTAATTTTTATTAGGATAAATGTGAGTAAGTATTTAAATTTTATTTTAATATAGAGTATATATTGATTTAAATAAATTAAGCTTGGGAGATAAATCGGAGATTTATTTGAAATTAAATTTATTTAAGAATTTAACTCAAAAGGGTTGATGAGAAATTTATTAATTTGAGAATTTAAAAGGTATAATTATTATAACTTGATTTTGGGGTCAAGGTGAATTAAATGATTATTTCAAGTATAAATGAATTGAAGGAAATATTAAGTTATTTTTAATTTGAGTTTTATTTAAATGATATAGGATTTATTATATATATTTCAAAACTAAATAATAGAAAATTTAATCGTTGAATCGAAATTTTCAAATTTTGTTTTGAAATTTTGGAATATTTAAAGCCTTGAAACATATCGAAATTGAAATGTTTTATTGAAATTGAAATGTTTCGAAGTTATGAATTTCAAAGTATTATATTTTAAAAGTGTTAAAATTTCAAATGTTTGGTTTCGAAGTGAATAAATTTGAAAATGCTATGATTTTGGAAAAGTGATATATTTGAAATAAAAAAAACGATATCATATTTATTTGGGTTTTGAAGTGGAAATTATATCGTATTTATATAGTTTGAAATGGATATTGTATTTTGGTTTTGAAGTATAATTAATTTGAAATGAACGCGGTGTTATAATAACGCTTGGTTGTTAAAGAGACCAGGATCGAAAGTTTTCATACTCTCTTCCAATTCCGAAAACCACTTTAACAACCATATACGCGGTGGAGATTCTAGAATGATGTAGGATGGCGGCGGCGTTCCTTTGAGGTATATACGTGGACCCGACTCCCGTGAGTTAGCATAAGGTGGCTAAAACAGGAGCGAATGACGGGCTAATGAGGTAGCTCCTTTGATCGGACACATCCCTTCGGTATTATACTCTGACTTTTGGAATGATTCGGTGGCCACTTTTGATTTTTTTTTTTTATTTGGGGGTATGGCTCGAGGTGGGCGGTAGTTGCGTGCTACGTGTTACCACCGACCCGGAAGCGTAATTGGTATATCTACCCTGGCATTGCCTAGTTGTGTCATGTCACCTACCAAAGCGCGCCTTGTACGAGTTTGGTTTTCTCCCGTAGCCCGTGTGGTATCCTCTGGTGGCTTCCCGATCGGGAGGAACCATGATACTGGATGGACTACTGGGACTATTACTTATTAAGGTGGAAAATGTAAAGCCTTAACGCTATTTAAAAGTAAGTTTACTTTACTGTAGACATTATTATAGTAGAGAAATATTACTACATAGTAAATAGTTTAACGGATCCTTAGGAGATGTGAATCTCGAGCATCTCTTAAGCTACTGCACTCACGTTTGACACTGGATAGGAGATGTCAGATACTGTAAACATCTATGACGCCGTTCCACTCATATTTTACCGTTGATTTAACTTACATAAGATCTTTTAGTTCTGACTCGAGTGTTTTGTCTTCTCAATTCGCTCGGGTCAGCCTGAGTATTTCAGGATTTGAAGACTTTCCTTCTGGAGGACGAAGACGAAGATTGTAATTATTATTTATTATATTATTCCACTGCATCATTGTTCCGCTGCATTATTTATTATTCTCTGCTATGTGTAACTCTGATATGTATTGTATAAGTATAATCGAATATTTTGTAAAACAGCTTCATGAACTATTTATTTGATTATTATATTTTATCGTTCCGCTGCAAGATTCTGTTTGTTTATTTCTTTCTCCCTTTTTCTTATTCACCCCAATAACAATCCTCTCTTTTGTATGGTTTGAGTCTGACGTGTGTGGTATATTGTCGATTTAAAACGTACAAAAAGGCGGGATGTTACAATTTTATTGGGATAAAGTGGGCAGTCTTGGTCAGACGATCCACAATAACCCAAATCGCCTCATTATCCTTCCGAGTTTGTGGCAAACCATCTATGAAATCCATAGACATTTGGTCCCACTTCCATTTAGGCACTTCCAGTGGTTGGAGTAAACCCGCCATCTTCATTTGATCACTCATTATTTGCTAACAAGTTGCACAACAACAGACATAAATGGATATATCACTCTTTATTGTTTTCCATTAGAAAGTCCTCTTAATTTCTCAATACATTTTGTTAACCCCTGGATGGGTATTGGACATGGACTTATGACATTCGTCCAATACTTCTCTTTTGAGATCTGGATGTCTGGAACACAAATCCTCCCTTTCAGTCTTATAATTCCACTATTATTGGTTTCAAAGCTAAAATCTTCGCCTCGAAGTATTCTTCCATAAATTTCTCGAAGAAACTTGACTTCTTTTTTCTTACTAATGACCTTCTCAAGAAGAGGAGGAGTGACAACAAGATAAGCAAGAACAGCATGTCTTCTACTCAAAGCATCAGCTACCACGTTGGCCTTACCAGGTGTATACCGAATATCCATGTCATATGACACTAGGAATTCCAACAAACGTTGATGTCTTAGATTCAAATCCTTTTGGGTAAAGAGGTATTTCAAAGATTTATGGTAAATGAACAATTCAAAATTTTCACCCAGAAGATGATGACGCCAAATTTTCAAAGCAAAGATAACTGCCAAGAGCTCAAGATCGTGGATTGAGTAGTTCTTCTCATGTGGTCACAATTGTCTACTCGCGTAGGCAATCACTCTACCCTCTTGCGTTAGAACAGCACCCACACCTTCACCACATGCATTTGTGTAAACAGATAAATCTCGATTCCTGTTAATAATAGCAAGAACGGGAGCAGTGGTCAACCTTTTCTTCAATTCCTGGAATGTTTCCTCGCACTTCAGAGTCCAAAAAAATTTGGCATTCTTCATAGTCAGCTTAGTTAATGGATTGGCTAACTTAGAGAAATCCTGGACAAACTTTCGGTAGTATCCGGCTAATCCCAGAAAACTTCTGAACTCCTTTGGAGTTGTGGATTGCTTCCAATCTAGGATAGCAGAAACCTTACCAGGGTCTACATAAATTCCTTCTTCAGTTACAATATGTCTCAGAAGTCTAACTTCCTTGACCCAAAAATGACAATTAGAAAATTTGGCAAAAAGAATATTCCTCATCAATATTTCCTAAATAATTCTTAAGTATTCGGCAAGCTCTTCTTCAGTTTTTGAATAGATCAGAATATCATCAATAAATACAAGAACGAATTTATTCAATACTTCTCGAAATACTGGGTCATTAGGTCTACGAAATATGCAGGGGCATTGGTTAGTCCGAAGGGCATAACTAACCATTCGTAGAATATATCTAGTCCCCTAAAAGCAGTCAAGTGAATACAGTCTTCAGCAATTCTCAGTTGATGGAATCCTTGGGCTAGATCCATCTTTGAAAAGAATCGAGCACCATGCAATTGATCAAACAGGTCGTCGATTCGGGGTAAAGGAAATTTATTCTTAAGAGTTAATTTATTGAGATCGCGATAATCTACGCACAATCTCAAGGATCCATCGGACTTGGCTACGAATACAACAGCTGATCCCCAACTGGAAAGACTAGGACATATAAATCCTTTCTCCAATAAATCCAGAGTTTTCTTGGCTAACTCCACTCTTTCCCTTGGTGCCAACCTACGACTTGTATGTACAACAGGACGAGCATTGGGAACCAAGTCAATTCTGAATTCAATTTCTCTATGCGGAGGCAAAGACTTGACTTCTTCAAATACGTTAGGAAATTCCTAGAAAATAGGTATCGATTCCAAACTTGGTTCGGAATACCCCAAAGTATACATTAGCTTATCTCTCTTTAGACTCGGATCCTCACAAGTAATCAGAAAAAAATTTCCAAATTTGGTTTTGATTGAAATCGTTCGATTGGTACAATTTAATTTAGCTTCGTATTTTGTTAACCAGTTCATTCCAAGTAAAATTTCAAATTCATTAAAGTCAAGAATGAAAAGGCTGATAGGAAACTAATTATGAGAATACGAGATAGGAACTTTTCTACAACGTAAGCAAAGATTCGTAGGGCCTCCTACCGAGTCCTTCACGCAAATAGGTTCGTCTACGAATTTGGATTCAAGTTTTAACTCATATACGGTTTGCTGGGAAATAAAGTTATGTGTGGCTCCAGTGTCGAATAAAATTCTAACAATTTTATCATAAATAAGAAGTTTACCTTCTAAAACTCCTTTTCCTTTATCTTCTTTTGAGGTTTAAGGCTGATCCTTAATTGCATACACCTTTGCTATTTGAGCCTGCTTCATTGTTATGCAATCTTTAACCAGGTGTCCTAGTTTATGGCAATAGTAGCATTCCCTGGCTTCTAGTCCTAACTTCCTAGGTTGATCCTTCTTTCCTTGCTTCTTGGGCTACTTGCAACTACTTGAATAATGGTCTTTCTCCAGACAGTTGAAACAAGTAATATTCTTCGCCTTGTTCTCCTGATTATTCTTCTTTTCTTTGCCTTGCCACGGTTTCTTTCCTCCAAATTTCCTCTTCTTCCAATTTGAATTACTTCCGCTTCCTTTCTCCTCTGGAATTTCTTGTTTATCTAGGATGTCATATCTATGTCCCATATCTATCAGATCAGCAAAAGACTCCTTCACATGAGTTGTCATCCTTTCATGGAACTTCTTGTCCATCCCTCTAATAAATCTCTCATTCTTTTTAAGAGGGGTATTCACCAACTCAGGACCAAATCGGGATAACTCCTTGAACTTGTTCAAGTATTCTTCAAAAGATAAACTCCCTTGCTTCAAATTTGTAAACTCCTGATACATCCTGGAGATGCCAACAGACGGCATATAACACTGCTCAAACACTTTCTTGAATCGATACCAAGTAAATTCATCTTCCGGCTCAACCAATGTAATAGTCTCCCACCATGCCAAAGCTTCTTCTTGGAGCTGCCAAGAAGCTATCAACCTCATTTGATCATCCTCCAACTTCAAACCTTTAAAGATCCTTTCACAAGATTGAATCCAAGCTTGCGCTTCTATAATAGTTTCCTTGCCTGTGAATGGTTTTCCCCCAAGTCTTGAGAAACTTCGATATAAATCTGCCAGATTTGGCTGAAGTTGGATAAGAAGATCTGCTTATGTTGTTGCAGGGTCTCGACATTTTATAGTGGTACTCCCCCATCCCCTACCTTGTCCCCTTCTTGCACTCATTCTCACTATCTGTATATAGTAAGAAAATTGATTTAGGCAAACGGATGAGCTATCTTAGGGAATATACTCATTTTAGGGCATTTCTAACCCTATTTCTAATGAGTCACCTAATGAGTTATACTCCAAGGCTAAAGTTCTTACTCAACCTGCAGCTCTGATGCCAAATGTGAGGACTCAAAATCTAGCGTTCAAAAATCGACATCCAATACCTCACTCGTATTCGAATGCCGGAGATTCAAAACGTCGGAGTCCAGTTCGTTGGAGCTTATAACACATTAGATGAATACAACACAGTGGAAACAAAATGAAGATTTCATTGATATACAACAGCATGGATACAACATAGATACAACATGCTACAACAACGACCACCAACATCAGAGGACTGAATATATATCACAGTAGAATACAACACTACAGCAAAAAGGTAACACAACAGGGGAATATCATCAACAAAGGTCTTCAAAAGAATTCAACATACCGCGACTACAATGCAAAAGCTCCAAAGACTTCCAAACTAAAAGCTACCAAAACCCAACAGCTTCCAAACCAAGACTTCAAAGATTTCTAGATCCAAATCTACTACCTGAACTAACTTCAGAACACGGATAACCAGACCCTAGGCTACTCGTGTGAAAAATTATGGGCTTCCAGAGTTTGGAAACGAAACAATAAAAATCCTAGTCAGTCATGGGACTGGTATGAGTAAACATAAAATAGTTGTTTGTACAAAAACAAATTACAAAAATAAATTCATTCATGCTTTTGAAAAATGAAACTACCATATGGTCTCCCGCCACACACACGATACAATCGTACATTTAGGGGAGGTTTCTCCTTATGATAGTCAAATATGCTTGATATGCAAAATTCCTTTTGATATTACTATTATTATATAGTGTGGAAAACATTTCGAAAGTATAATATTAATCTTAGTCAGCATACATACCATTATAGGATGCCTACTATAGCTACCATGTTATATGGCAGGTTTTACAACTAAAACCGTACATGGCGCGTATTGGGTGATTGAATTTCCAACAAATGGTCAAGGTTAAGGAATTTCCTTTCTGAATGGGTATGCCTTTGGAGGGATACCCCGAGGACCTGACCAAATCTCTGCCAACACAAGGCTGGGATACCTCTGTGGCTAGGTAAATAACCATGAGTATGCCATCCCCCGGTCGTAACCGACCTTTACCAGGGGCCCCAACAACAAAAACCAACAACCACATAAGTTAAATAACTGGACTCCAAGCCAGAATACCACTTTTTATCTAGAAGGAAATGCATATACCCTAAGGTTCGATGAAGTCTCGTCCTATAAAGCTATGCTTTTCACAAAAGCTATGCTTCGATCAACCAATGATCAGCACTTAGCATGCCACATTACCTGGGAATATATCACTAATAACCATCAAATACATAACCTCTGAGCTCGTACGTCTCAGAAAAGGGTGTTAAGCTAAGAGAATAAATTCTCCGCCACCAAATAGAAATGTATTTGATAGAAACCAGCTTTACATCTCAAAGTGTAACATCAGACATACATCCATACAAGTCCATCCTGGGTTTGAATGGAACCGAAGGTACTTCATCCAATTAAGGAAGAAGTCCTTACAAATCTGGATATCCACAATCCCGACTGGACTTCCCATCACATATGGAGATCTCTATACCGGAGCAACTCAGTGCAGAGACAATCAACAGGTAATCCTTTCGTTCACGAAAATACCCAGTCTTTAACCACCGTCTTCAAATGCTATTCCATTTCGTCGTATCATTATTCGAAATGGGATTTATGACTCAGTGTCCTCTCCCGGCTTAACCGAATAATGAGCTCTTATTTAAAAAAACATGTGGATACATAAGTCACAACAAATTTCCATTTATAATCCTTTAAACAAAAGATTCACCTTTAAGATTCGATGTGGTTTTCAGATAACTATTTGGAATTCGACCCGCGGTCGCATCGAAATTCAAATGCCGTTTTAAGGGCCAAAAATTTTACTTCAATTTAGAAGTTCACAATCACACAGCAATATAACACAAGTATCATAGCTCAATCCAAAGAAATTTGTATCACAAAGTATCACAAATCACATATCCGAGATAACCACCAATCCATGGCATTCAATAATAATCCAATCATCTATAAGTAAGATTAATTGATCATATGATTATAATTTATTTAATTAACTCAAAATAAATTAATTACTTATCACTTAACCCTGCTTAATTGACAATAAGTAATTACAAACCATTTTAATTAATTATAATTAATTAATCATATAATTACTTTCATTAATTATCCTTTAATTGATGATTAATTATCCTTAATTATTAATTAATTAATCCTTAATAATTAATGAATTATACTTTAATCATCAATTAATTTACCCTTAATTATTAATTAATTAACCTTAATTATTCCTTAATTACTTATATTAAGTAATTATTTCTTTAAGTAATTATCTTTTAATTACTTTTGTAAATTAATTAATCTTTAATTACTTAAAAACTTAATTAATTAAAAGATAAATCATTTATCTTAATTAATTACCTAATTATCATTAAAAATCTTTAGTTCATAAACCTTGTAATTAATTATCATTAACACGTAAATTAAATTAAGCTTTAAGGTTAATGAAAAGAAAACATTTTATCTTCTCGATTAACTTCTTAATTACTTTATTAAGTTTATTTAAAATAAACTTAAAAATAGAGGTTATATATATTAAAAAAATTAACTTAATAAATTTAAAATAATTTATGTTTAAACCTTTAACTAATTCTAAACTTAACAAACAATTACTACTATAAAAGAATTAGTTAAGAAATTGTTTAAACTTGACTTGGTTTTAACTTCTAAAAACTTATTATATTTAAAACTTGTTATATTTAAAACTTGTTATCATAACAAAGAACCCGAGCCAAATACCAAATTACCCGATCTCAACCCCGAGCAACTCACGTTCATCAATCTGCTTCGAGGCAATCACCACACACCTTCGAGCCCGACCCCGGGCAACTTTTTCTTCCCCGATAAGACAATATCACCCAGATACAAACTTGCATGCGTGCACGTGCGCGTCGAACCTGACCACTTCCGGCCATTGTCGCGACCACCCACATGTCGACGAAGACCTCGCCGATGACCCCGATTACCCAGCACCGACAAACTCGCCTGAGAACCACATCGAGCTACTCGATACAACCTGGAACCCAAACTTCGATCGACAAATCTCCCTCGCACCGACGATCCAGATCATCAGAAGCCACGCAATCATGACCAAAGCTGGGCCACTGTCCCACACTTCGAATCCCCTATTTCGATCGACTTCGGTGCTTCATTGACGACACATGACTCTCGATTACATCATTGACCAAAACTAGGTTTAAAACCCTAAATCGATGTCGTACCGCCGCCTCGGTGAATTTATAAGTCCACCGGGTAATTTTATGATGATCCCCGACCACCAAGCATGCTCCAGCTACGTTCACGAGACCCATCATTACTTCGATCACCAGAATTCGAATGAAACATACGATTCCATTCCTCCACACATTCCTCACTCGGTACCAAATTAAAAATCTTGAATTTACTTTTTAAAACCATGGTTTTCAAAGGCTAGTTGGATCATATAGGTGAATCAATAAAACATGATACTCGAATTTTAACATGCTTTTGAATTTTACTGTTTATCTTCTTCCCAGTCAAAATTATCCTTAGATTTAACTTAAAAATATTTTTAAAACTAATATCTTTTTATTTTTAACATATCTTGTTTATACATTTATGTCTAGAAAGAATTAGAGGAAGAGAAATCGATTTTGAACTTGTTAGTGAAGCCTGTAATCGGAACAAAGGATATATGCATGTACACAGACATGCACGCATCAATCTACATATATATATATATATATATATATATATATATATATATATATATATATATATATATATATATATGCAGGCATATTTTTCATTCATACAAACCCATTTCACTACATACATTAAATACTTACCATGCAAACCAAGATTGAGCCTTTATAAAAGAGGTTTACTCGCCTTTGTTTTTAAAACAGAGAGATTGAAGTTTATTTTGAATTTGAAAATCTAAAACTTGTTTGATCTTAAAAACTGGAAAATGTTTTGGGCTTTGATCTGCAACTTGGTTTTGATTTTGAAGACTGGAAGGTGATCTTGCTCTAAGCTTTGATTCAGGTTTGAAATGAATTGAACTTGTTTTTATATATTTGTTTTCTGGTTTGTACTTTCTTTAAGTTTTGGACATTATCAAAGAAAATGAGAAAGAAGGAGTTAGAGTGGTTTATATATTCTTGTTTTTCATTGTTTAAAAATAAAAGAAAATTAGAAAATTTTGACACTTGTTATTTGCATGTAAAAATCAATTAACACTTGTTAAGTTTATGTTAAAATTTTAACACTTGTTAAACTATATGCCTTAATGTTTTACATTTGTCTTTTTACATGTCAATAATATTTTTTATATAATTTATATATTATATTATGTTGAGTTTATATTTATAAATATGTTTATATTCTATTTTCAATTTAATGAATACATTTCCTTTATTTATTTTTATATACAACCTTAAAGAAAAATGATTTAAAACTATACATCAATAAAAAATCATATATATGTATATATATATTATTTTTAAATCCAATTATTTTTAATATATTTATGTTTGAATTTCAAATTCAAAATTCTATTCACAATACACACACACACACATATGTGTGTGTGTTCAACACATATCTTATTTGTTTTGAAAAATTCAAATTAATTCACAATTAAATTCCAAAATTTATGTTAATTACAAAATTTAAATTTGGTTTAATAACGGGATCGTCACAGAAATGAAGGACAATTTCTTTTCCACCACATTGAAAGATCAAAGTTATCGTCGTCCTCATCCATCGGCAATAATTCATCTTCCAAATACTTGTCAAGCTCGGTCTTTGAAATTTGCAAACTTTCAATTTTTTATTCTCTATAATTCTTCCACTTAAGATCCATTTTTGTTCTCTTTTTTAAACTATGATTAACATTATCATCCAATGCATAAGAAGAAGATACATTTTTATAGGATGCACTTTCTTCTTCATATAAATAGAAAAGAGATTTCAAACAATCATTGATTTTCCTAACATGAACTTATGCGTCTTCCTCACAAATCAAATCATAGAAAAATTCAATGTAATTCATTCCATGACAAGGATCGAAAACCATTCCAATACTCATCATTAAATTGCATGTCTTCCAATATTTCTCAGATTTAACTCTCGTCATTTGTGCCATGGAACAAATATATATAATCATGCTCACTTAGCTCCCAACTAGTAATACGTTCATAAATATCACACACGCTTCTAAAATACAAATTCTCTATTGGATATTTAACACCTGAAAATTTGAGAGTAAATCATAAAAGATTTTCAAACATTCACAAATTTATTTTACCATCTCCCTTTCTTCTCTAGAAGGAACACTTATATAATCTGAAGTTAACTCAACTATTCGCTCAAATGCGGATGCACTTCAATCGCACTTTCAATCATATGGTATGTTGGGTTCCATCGCGTTGGAACATCATAAGAAACACCTTTTCCAACTAATCTAGTTTGTGCTAATGCATTTTTCCAATTTTGTTTTCTAGACTGTGAAGACTTTGTGAAATTAACACTTTCTCTTATCTTTATAATAAGACCATGTAAAGATTTTAACCCATCTTGCACAATTAAATTCAAGATATGAGTGTAACAACGCATATGAAACAAATCACCATTTGAGATCAAGATCCCTTTACCATCTAACCATGCCTTGAGATCTCTTATCATAACATCATTATTAGATGCGTTATCGATAGTATTTGAAAATAATTTCTTATCCAAATTCCAATGCAATAGTTTTGTTTTAAGAGTAACACTAAGTGCAAGTCTAGTGTGTAGAGAAGGCATTTCATGATAAGCAATTATCTTTTTTTGCAATTTTCATTCATCGTCAATGTAATGACAAGTTATACAACAATAACCTATATTTTGATGTTCAGATGTCCATAAATTAGTAGTAAGACTAACACGAGTGGACAAACTATCAAACATCTGTTGTAATTCAGTTCTCATATCAACATAAAGTTTCAACACATCACAACGAACTATATTTCTAGAATAGAGCTTAACGGTTGGATTAATACTCTTAATAAATTCTTGGAAGTAAACATGTTCATCATATTGAATGGATAATCATGTTTGGAAATCATACGAGCAAAAAACATTCAAGTCCTACTTTGATCAAACTTCCAACTAGCTAATTTGAATGGTTTATTGGGAGACTTATTAGTACTCAAAAGTTGTTGTCCAGATAATCTTTTATTAGTAGTATTTTTGGGACAAATTTTTATATGATTTTTCAAATGTGTTGTTCCTAGTGAAGTGGCTCCATTGAATATCCTTAAACAATGTTTACAAGTTGCCTTAACACAATTACTACCCTCTAACACTTCTCTATCAAAATCTTTCCATACCTCGGATTTTAAGGGTTTTATATTCAAAGTTGCTGATATTTCTTCATTAGCTGGAATAATTTGAGTTAGTGGCGCACTAGAGTCCGTGGTTTCTAGCACAACTATGTTATCTTTGACTTTGACACAAGCATTTGATGCAACATATGCAATAGATTTACTGCTACAACATGACGAGGTGTTTTTCACTTTTAAAAGTCTGTAAATATTCATAGAACAATTGTAAGGAAGATTAAACAGATTAATTTTGATACTTTATAGCATGTATAGCAGCAAATAAAAAAAATACCAAATGGTGAAGATTAATTTAAGAAAAATCTGAATTCAAATGTTTTTATTAGTACCATGTCCAAATATAGGTTTTATTCACATACCCAAACTGAACACACCTAGCTGAAATAGAAGATATATTGAAAACACCTACTGAAAGAAAATGTGTTCCCCAATTTGATTTGTCAGGTAAAGTATAATAAATCAATCTGTTAATGTGTTTTTTTGTTCCAAAAATTTCTAGTAAAACTGGATTCTCTCGTACCAACAAGGAGTTGAGATGAATTTATAAAACATACTTCTTCAGGTGCAATCAGTGAAGGAGCGCATTTTAAAGTTATTTGGCACTGTTAGTCATATAGAACTTGCATCATGGAATGATCATCAAGTTGAATTTGAGTTAAAACCACCACCGAAATATATTAATATATGATTATACAAGTAATTCGAAAAAAGTTTAACTTGAGTGGAAAGAAGATTGTTTCCATATTTAACACCATGGTTTTATATATTCATGTAAGACATAGCATAATTTAAACACTTGATCGAATTTTCAAATTTTTTATACTAGCTTGAACTTTGAAGAAGTTTATACTTCATTAATAAAGCTAACAATTTATTGGTGAAGCTTCACTAAATTTCCCATTCTGATGTTATTTGACTTTTTTGGTTATAAAGTTTTCAAGGGCGTACAATCTACAAACAATAACTATCATGCGGCATTTTTTTTCAAAATAAACTACCTGTATCATTAATTGTGAACGAATATAATGTTTGTTATATTTTCCAATACGTAAACACAGTAGTTTCATTAAATCTTTACATATGTGAAGTTTCTCACACTGGTCTCAAAATAGCTGAATGATATTCGTCTTCATATTAGCTGTGATGGCCATATTATGCATGTAAACCAAGGTTCGAAGTTCCGGATTCCGTTTCCGTTCCGGTCATCTGAAATATTCAAAATTTCGGTCCCGTTTCGGGATTTCCGGAAATTCCGTTTTAAATCCGGTTTGTCAATTCCGGTACATTTTTGTTATAAATACGCAAATAAATATGCAATACTAATAATCAATTACATTAAATTATTCAAGTCACATAAAAGTTACAAAACATACAACATAAAAATTTAATACCAAAAGCTATTTCTCTGAGCATCATATAAATTTTGTCCATCGTTCTCTTCATCTTGTGTCGGATTATAATATGCTGGAAAAGCATACTGCTGTATCTGATCCGAACTTAAAAATGTCGTCATCATATTATCAAAGGGTGAGGGTTCATCTTGGCTACTTGATGGCTCAGCAGCATACGGTTGATGTAACCCACAATACGAATAACCTCCGGTATAGTCAGATGTAGAATACCTAAAACTGGGGACATTGTTAGAAGTATATCTGTCATTATAATCCCCTTGATCTTCATGAACAACGTTTAAATTTCTATCTCTTCGTCGACTATAGTCATCTGCTTCATAATTTTGTATATGTCTTTGAGACTCATCAAAAGTGGAATCAACGCCATAACCACTCGAACCAATACCGTCACCACCAGCATTACCTGAATCATCATTTGATGAACTATCATTTTCAGTATTTTCTGCAGATACATTATCATTGTCCGACCAAGGATTATCGCTTGCATTATCAAGTAGTGGATTCTCAGCTTCTCTAGTCCATTCTGCAAGAGGATCCTCCTCATGAAAGATGTAATCTAAATCAATAAGTTGGTCGGTTGTTTGTTGGCGTTTAGCATGTCGTACTCTTAATCGCATATTATAATGTACAAATACCAATTTTTCTAAGTTCTCCATTTTTATTCTGTTTCTTAACTTCGTGTGAATCATTGCAAATGTTGTCCAATTTCTTTCACAATTTGAAGAAGAAACTGTTTGGCTAAGAATACGCATAGCTATGCGTGTTAAATTTGGAGCAGCTTCCCTACCAATTATTGACCACCACATAGCTGGAAGACACGACTTAACTGCACGTTTCGCTTTTGCAGAACCAAATACATCAAGTTTCATTCTATATTTTTCAACCTACGAATCATTCATAATAAACCAAGTTATTCTTTGCGCTAAACATTAAGTTTAATAATTTGTTTATTACCTCTTTTGAAATTTGAATTTGCATAGCAATATCAGGCACCATTTTTTCAAGAACATTTGTCCATCCATTTAGAACCTCATCATCGTTTGTTGCATTATCTCCGTATTGTATATGAGGATTGAGAAAATAACCTAAAACAATTTGATATTTCAAAGAAATATTGACATGATATTTACTTTTATAATTGTGCAATAATTAAAAAAAAATACCTGCTGCATGAATAGGTCGGTGCAATTGTCTTTCCCATCTTTTATCGATTATATTCCACCACTTTTGACACTGTCTTACACCAACATTTTTCTTAATTGATTCCTTCGCTCGATCCATTGCTTCATATAGATATCCCATCTCTGCTTTATCATCATTGTCCACCATTCTTAAAACTTTTACAAGTGGACCAAATACGAGGATTATAGCAGCAACGTTGGCCCAAAATTTATCACTGTGAATCAAATTATAGATAAAAATTGCAGTTTTTTTATCTTTAGGACCGAGTTTCGGAATCTTTGCGCTCCACTCCCTCGAAGAAATCATTCTTCTTAGATTCTCTTTATGTGTATATATGGATTCCAACGCAATAAAGTGAGTAGCAAACCTGGTTACTGCTGGCCGAATCAGCTCTTTATTATTGGTTTCTTTTCTCATTATGGTAAGCAACCAACCATGATTGTATATGAATCCTGTTATTGATTGACAATTTAAAATTATCGATTTTACCTCGGTTTCTTTTGAAATATCTTCAAGAATCAAATCGATACAATGTGCTGCGCATGGTGTCCAATATAGTTTTCTTCTTTTTTCCATCAGTAGTTGGCCAGCAGCTTTGTAATTTGCTCCATTGTCAGTTACTATTTGCACAATTCTATCTTCTCCAATAAAATTAACAACATTATCCATTAGACCACAAATATACTCGGCACTTTGAAATTTGTCGGTAGCATCTACAGATTTAAGAAAGACAGTTCCTTGGGTAGAATACACAAGAAAATTTATGATTTTTCTTCTATTTTGTGTGCTCCAACCGTCGCACATCAACGTACAACCATACTCATCCCAAAAGTTGGAGTAAGTGTCGATGTGTTGTTTGATTTCAGTGCACTCTAAATCTAAATATGTTTTTGATAATTCATGTGCCGTGGGTCCTTTAATTCCAGGACCAGCTTCTTGAATGGCCTCTACCATAGTTTCATAGTAAGGACTATTAGCAGCATTGTGTGGGATATGATTAAAGTAAAAAAAATTTGATATTGCACGACCTATGTGTTTTTTGGCATCTTTAATGCCTTTTATTGCAGTTCTAATAGAAGGTTGAGTTCTACCTCCTCGTTTTTGTACATAGGGATCAATCCTTCCAGCTGCCCGTGTTGCTAAATCGTCATCTATTCTGATTGATTTAGAACGGTCATTGCGCTTTAGTCCGCTAGATCGTATACCTGTTCCACTAGATCCTACACCCGAGTTCATATAACTTTCTTTACTTTCTTGCAAGGCGCATCTTAGCTCTCTGTCATCTTCACCTCCATCACTGTCGGTATCTTCATTTTGTTGTTCGGGCATGCTCATTAGCTCTTCTTGCACACGTTGTTTTTCGAGCTTCCCTTGATTTCGCTCAATTCTCTTTTTATTCAGATGTTCTCGTATAAGTTTCCTGACTTCTCTGGGAACAGTCGGACATACTGCCACGTCGCCTGTTTGTCCTGCTAAATGTTCTTTCATACGTGTTATACCACCACCAGAAATTATTTTATGACAATAATTACATTTGTTTTTTCTTTTTTCACCAATAACCGCCGTACAATAATTCCAAACGATATCACGATTTGCCATAATCAGCCACCTAAATAGAAAACAAAATAATTTAATGTTTAATTACTTTAACGCTAATATATTTTAATGCAAATTAAACAATATAATTATTTGCATTATAGAACATCTATTCATAGTTGTTCAATTATCATATACAGAATAAATGTTAACCTTCACAATTCAATTTGTTACTGCAAATTTTACATTAACTTCAAATTGTTACTGCAAATATGACATAAATTTACTATCTCCTCTGTTACTCAAATTGTTAATGCAAATAAACATAGCAAACAATATTCACTTCAATATACAAGCAAACATAACAAATTTGACATAAACACAGCAACATAGTGACATACCCAACCGGCCCATTTATATCTCCACTGTGATTTTTGCGCTAGCTCGAGCAAAATGAAATAACGCAGTAACAAATTTGGGTAAAAAATTAAAAACCTGGTCGCCGCACTTGTCGCCGTCGCCGCGCTAGTTGCCGTCGCCTCACTTGTCGCCGTCGCCGCACTTGGTCGCCGTCGCCGCAGTTGGTCGTCGTTTGCTGTTGAAGGAAGTTGCGCTCGAGCCTGCGTGCTGCCGCGAACGAGTGTTTCACGTGAATTGATTGAATCGCTTCTAACTGAGAGGTATGTTTTGCAGCTCTTGCTTATTGATTGAATCGTCTGGAGTCTGAATTTATAGATTATAAAGTGATTCACGTGAATGATTATAAAGTGATTCACGTGAATTTGTAAGTGAATTTGTAAATGGCAGACAGCATTATGCTTGATTAGATTAAAGGTTTTACTTTTGTCTTCGCTTCAGTTCTTTCCCATGCGTTCGAATCTCTGCAAATTTTTTTTTTTTAGACGAGAACGGGTTGCGGTTTTACAACGTTGTTTCGGTCCGGCCCACGCCGGAACCGGGCCGAGATGGCCGGAACTCCGGCGTGCCGGCCGGACTTTGATACCTTGATGTAAACCCATTGATATAGGCCATTATGGGTACACAATACGGATTATAGCTAGAAAAAATGGAGATGAAGCATATCACCATAAGGTAACATGACAATTCTCATTATTGCATTTCTAAATGATGATATTTGCACTAAATATTTCGAGAGCTTTTTTTTATCCCAATCTAAATATAGCACGGCTAGAATCCGAATATATTTTCACTCCTATA
Source organism: Allium cepa (assembly GCA_030765085.1). Lineage (NCBI taxonomy): Eukaryota > Viridiplantae > Streptophyta > Magnoliopsida > Asparagales > Amaryllidaceae > Allium > Allium cepa. Next base: position 52,089,526 of record CM060935.1, on the reverse strand, counting down.
TTCATATAACTATTATTTCATGGTAAAATTAGTATGTCGACATGTGTAACATTATAGTGTTTAAATTAAACAACGTTAACCAATTTGTTTTGAAACAAAAGAAATAGGGGATCAATGAAAACAAAGCGATGCTGTAACATCACATTTGTTTGGCCGAGGAAACATTATAACTGTTTTATAGCAATATTCTAAAAGCAAATGTACTTGGTTGATGCTTATACTACTTTATTTCAGAAGTTACAATAAGGGAAAATGGAAAATAACTACAAAAACCAGCAGTTACAACCATGTTTTAATTACTGTCTACGTTATGGACCAAATATAGCATGAACACAGGCACTAAAAAAAGTGGGTGACAGTTTTTTTAACTGCAACAAGTTTCATCCATGTTTTACAACTTTAACACATGATCTTCATCTATTCATGGTACCTTCAGGAAATCTATCACAAACAGATTGAAAAGTCGAATGACATAGGAAAATGGAAAATATTCAACTGGCTAAGTGATTATTAGTTTCTTTGGTATGCATTATTTATTACAGTGAACCGTAATATAGAAATAAGACATAAAAAATAACTAAAGAGAGAATTGGTAAAGAGGTATATAAGCATTTATTATGAAATATTACATATTATAAATAATTCTTATTGTGATACCATTAATTTTTCAAAAATTCAAAATAACCTTTTAGGCTGCAGCTATAGAAACATAAACTGCATAAAAAATTGAAATAACCTAATCCATTTGAAAGTAAATTAACCTAAAAAAGAACAGTATATCTCTATCATAACAGAAATGTACATATTTATGTTTCTTTAGTTTGTGGCGCGACATAGCACTCATATTTGTCGTGAAATATAATAGAAACAGGGAGATGTATCTGAGATAAGAGTAGAAAGCAAGTTGAAGTGGTGGATTGAATATTCACATAATTGTTATGAGGCGGAGCGGCGAGGTGAGGAGTTCCGAACAGAAGCCGAAGCTGCGAGGCGGAGCTACGAGGTGAGTGATTTTGAACCAAGGCCGAAGCCGAAGCTGCAAGGCGGAGGTGAGTGGTTTCGAATCAAGGCCGGCGCCGAAGCTACGAGGCAGAGCGACATCGGAGTGATGGGTTGTTTCGTCAATTTAGGGCTATTGCGATTTAGGGTTTGATATTTCTTTTATGAGCGGCTGTAAGAATTGAGATGAAATAAGAATAAACGAAAATGAATTGACTCAATTGAGGGTTTGAAGTTAATACCGCCTACTTACTTAGGGTTCGTTTGTTGGGCATGGGCCATTGGCCTTTAATTTTCAAATAAATTTTAGCCATAACTTATGGGTATCTTTGAATAATAAATCAATAATAAAAATAATTTTTATTATAGTTAATTTCGGACCGGACAGATGTTTTTCGAATACTGATATACTCATATCCATATCCGCATCCGAAATCTCTTTCGGATATCCGTGTCCGCGTTTTAGATATCGGATAATCCATATTTTTGGATATGCACTCGGACAGATTTCGCATTTTTCGAATATCCATTGACAAGCCTAGTCCTAAGCCCTTCGTTAAGCCTTTTGTGATGTCCGAGCCAACAAAACAAGTCGAAATATGTTTAACTTATTATGTAACTTTTATAAAAATTAAGCAAATTTTACAACGTAGTTAATTTTTATAAATTACTGGCTAGTTGCCGTAGCGTCTGTTTCTCTGGGTCGGTTCCATAACAGAGTCAATGATCACATATTCCTCGTCAGTTGTCAACTGCTTCCATCTGGAATGCTCAATCATCTATGCACGTGCCCGCATAAATTTTTTTGCGATGCAAAATGAAATACAAATAAATATTGCATGACATTATTATAATATGTTATAACTAATTAATTAAAATGATCATTATTAATAACTTATAACTTAAAATATACTTTCATATGTAGCGTACGCACTATCATCCTCATGCTAGGCATACGATAGTGATCCCTCATCGTCTGTCTGCGTAATGGCATGGGTATGCTCAAACACGTCCATATACGAGACGGGAGCCCCACGCGCTCTTTCCTACAACAATTGGTGTATATTTTTGTTGTTAATACAAATTTATACAAAAAATGTAATCACTGTTCGTAATTGCAAATATTTAATTTAGCAGGTCCGATGGTGGTGGAATGATTTTGAGCTACTAGGGTGTGTGATAGGATTTTTCTGCCTGTTTGTGGATTCATGTCCAACTCCGCCTGCAAATTAAAAATTAAGATTATATTTTACAGGCATAAATTATGTATTTTGTACTAAATAAATTAAGATGATATCTGATAGACTTACCTTGAACTCGTCGCTACCCTACCATGTAACCCAAGCATCCCAGACGCTGGCATCCATCCATTATATCTTCTTTCTGGATTTTCTTATGGTAGACATCGTATCCCTATAATTATTTGCCGCTTTTGAATTGTAGTGGCGCTGGAAAAGAGATGCGTACTCCTCTTGTAAGTCTACTGCCCCCTATATATTTGTTGAAAAAATATAAGTTGTACATTTATACTTAGTCGGTAAATTGTAAAGTGATTATATATAATGGTATATAATGTTTACACTTACCAAGAAGTCTTGCCATATGCTCTCCCGTAAATGATCCAGGATCCTGCTCCACTTCAGCCAACATGGAGTCATAAGGCTCGCGTACGCTTGCTTCGATATGCTGAGCACAATGTTAGAAGACTCAAGCTCAAAATCCCTACATTAAATATGATACAAACAAATCATGACTAATATATCATACAAAATATTTACAATGCTGAAATAAATTTAATACTTACGAGCCATCGGCATTTGGTAGCAATCTAACCACTGTACATGGCGCATCCTACGAAGGGTCACTGCCATCACCACTGCTGCGACATGTCCCTCTCTGAGACCCAAAGGGGGAACCAGACTGTGAAGAACTCCACCGCCTAAAGAAGGACAGCTGTAATACCTGTCACATACATATTATTTTATTATGATAGAATATATCATTCAATTATGAGTAAATGTGTCAAGATTTAACATCAAAATAATCACGAGTAACATACAAAAAAGTGTAACATCAATACTCCCATAAATTACCTTTTTTCAACATGTATACTATTAAATTATTCCTTGTCGTTTTCTGATTCAGACTATGTCTCGTACTTTATATTGTTTTCCTCTGTGGTCTCAAATGCTTCTACTAATACATTTGATTCATCATTTAGAAGTCCTAAATTGGTTTGATCATCTGTTATTGCAAATTCGCCATTTTTCTCGATATCCTCTTGGTACGCTTGTTTGTCCGGAATATTCTTTCTATCAAACGTAAATATTGCCTTCATTTTAAAAACCGTCAACCAATCTGCTTTATCTCTTTTTAGAGATGGATAAGGAGCATAATAAACTTGTGAGGCCTGTTTTGCTAGTATAAACGGATCATACTTATGATAACATGATATATGCTTTATTTTAATAATATTATATTTTTGGTGCACATTGATTGCAGAACTTGAAACATTACTGAACCAAGTGCATCTAAACAAATAAACTTCTTTCGTAGGTCTAGTGAAATATGTTAAATGTAAAACCTAAGTTAACACGCTGTAAAAATCATTTATGTGATCATTTGGATCATCACTACCTTTAACTTATACACTGGTATCGTTAGTTAATTTTTCAACCTTGTATTCTTTGGTGTTGAATTTATATCCATTGACAAAGAATATTGGATATGCCTTGACTTTTCTTTTTGGTCCAAATGCAATATGTTTCAATCCATCGTCGACTGCACAATTTACAGGATCATATACGTGGTTTGAAAATCAAGTAGCAAAATTTTTGCTGATATCCCCGCTTGGATGCTGTGATTCATAAATACTACATATACAGATAAGATATTGCATTATAATCCAAAAAATATATATATTATTCAAGTAAATAATTTTAGATGTATTATTCATTGGTACCTAACAAATGACGCAACTTCTACACAATGAAGAAGAATATATGTGTGGGCTACATGGTAATCTCTGTCGTCTAACCATACTTCCACACATTTTCCAATGTGATGTCTTTACTGTCAAAAAATAGATAGCATTGATTCAGAAGAATCTTATTCAATTCCCTTATCATTTTGCATAGCACTATCAAAAGATAAATTCACATGGCCACTGAAATAATGAGAGAGAAAAAATGGAGCTTCTTCTTCGAAATATGATTTGCATATTGAACCTTCAACTCGTTCTTTTTGTCTCACTTTTTTCTTTAGATGATTTAAGTACCTGTTAAGAATATTTATAATTAAATTTTATTACATCTGGTTAAACTAAAATTTAACAACTCAATATTAATGCCTTTCAAACGGATAGATCCATCAATATTGCACAGGACATCAAAGACGTACTTCAAACAGAAGATGAACAAGTAAATGCTCCGTTACATTAAAGAAATTAGGGGAAATATTTTCTTTAGTTTCCACAGCAGTATAGGAATTTCTTCCTCAAGTTAGACGATCAACTTTTAAGGTAGTTGGAAAAAAGCTCCTTGTAAAGCAAAACCAAGTTCTGTTACAACCGTCCAAACTTTTTTGGGAAAAGTTCTCTGAAAGCGACGGGTAACAAAATGTTCCATCATTACATGACAATCATGACTTTTCATCCCATTCATTTTTCCGTTCTTATAGTTGACGCATCTACGAAGATTAGAGGAAATCCCATCAGGAAATCTTAATCCTTCCATCCAGTTTAATAGTAATTTAACTTGGTTACTGTCAAGCTCGAAGCATGCTTTGGGTTTTTTGTGTCATTTGTCTTCATATGAAGTTTAAGACGATTGCTTATTGCTTCTATATCACGTCTTAATTTCAAATCATCTTTAGTCTTTCTTTTAACATTCAAAAACTGTGTTGGATACATTTGCATCACGTCGATATTATGAAGAATTAGGAGATTTTTCCAATAAGGCAACTCCCAAAATATACTTTGTTTGCACCAACCATGAATCATCAATTTACCTTGAATTTCAATTTGTTCGCCAGTTTCATGTATCTTTGGATAATCCTTTGCGAGCTCATAAACATCTTCGCTTGACCAAATTGTTGGTGGTTACAAGGTCTCAACTCTTTTACTTGTAAAGTTTTTGCTATCTTTTCTAAAAGGATGATTAATATGGAGAAAACACCTATGACAGTCAAACCAAGAAATTTTCTTCTCATGTGGTAAAAAAATGCTCGTGTTTCTTCTATGCAATAAGGGCAAGCTAGACGACCAGCCATATTCCAACCCAATAGCATTGCATACATAGGAAAATCGCATATAGTCCACAGTAGAGAAGCAAATATACAAAAAAAATTGAAATGTCGTATGTTTCAACACCTTCATACCACTATGTTTTCAACTCTTCAATTAACGGTTGTAAACATATGTGGATTCATTGTGTCGGATTTGTTGGAACTGGGCTAGCCCACGGTGGTAGTGATGGGTGTATTTCAAAACGATTTTGTCCTATTGGATCTTTATTGGGCCTATGAAGTCTAATTCACTTAGAACAATTTTAATTTTTTTTAAATAAAATCATGTAGTTTATTTAAATTTAAGTATTTAGTAATGTAAAGTTAATTTGAATGATTGTGTATATATATACACACACAAGTATCATACGCATGTACATATGTGTGTGCATGTGTAATATAATAATACGTGAAGGGAATAACATGCCCATATATAGATGTTGGGATTTACATCGCAACAGACACATTAGCTCATTTTGTGTGTATTGTATGTTGTCTAGATATGTGCATAAATCTATAATGCAAAGTATATTTATATAAATATGTATACATATATTAAAAATATATTTTAAAAGTAAAAGTCTCAAAATTAAATATGTATATATTTTTTAAAACATTTGTATAAATATATATAGATGATTAAACATATAAAATTATACATACATACATATATAATAATTAAAATTATTTATATATATAAGGTTACATAAAATGTATATTTATGAATAATTAATTACATTCAAATATTTAAAATATAATTATATATATTTTAAAATTATTTTCAGATCGAAATTAGCATAACAAACATAAACTAATAATTTTATAATTTCATCATTATTATATATATACATATATAATAAATAGTTTTGATCATAATAATTAAAAATATTAGTAATAAATATTAAAAAATCAAATTTCAAAATTTAGGACCATAAAATACAAGTTAAAAAAATTTCGTGATTTTCTAAAATAAAATATTATTTTTAATAATTAAAAGAAACGTTCAACCGTAGTAAATTAATTATTCAAAATATTAAATATTAACAAAAAATTCTAAAAAAAATTCCACGGGTTACTAAATAGATGTAGTAACTTAAAAAAAAATATAAAAACAAATTTTCAATGTAATAATTTTTTTAGATATAATAATCAATTAATATACTCAATAAAAGATAACTTAAAATTATTTATATATACAAAAACTTATTTTCGAATTTGATAATTCATATTATGTATAAATAGGTGTAAGGAAAAATTCCTTATAAATATACATATATGCAATTATATGTTTAAAATATACACTAGTTTATATTTAAATTAATATATAAATATACATAAAAAATTTAATGTTTTACAGCAAATTAGATTTGTTCATACATAAATTATAACACATAATAATATGACCATGCATATAACCAAACTAATTTGTGACAGCTACATGTACCTACGAAAATCTCACCTAGCTAGATATAACATTAATATATATATATATATATATATATATATATATATATATATATATTTGAGATTAATCAATACAAAATCATAAAATATGATATGATTATTGTAATATATAAAAAAAATACCAATTGATGATGCCTTTGAGCCCACTTGAATCAATGAATTCCCTTCTCTAATTACGCTCGATCTGTTGAAGTCTGGAACATCGACCTTTTCTATCTAATAGTGCTTTCAATTAACTTAAATTGATTTGAGACTCTTAAAACTGATATAGGGATTAATTTCGGCCAACAAACTAGATAATTATGATAGCTAAAAGTTGTTTTTGATTAAGGGTTTAGAGATCATATATATAGCCTTGTACAAGAGAGATATTAGGACAATCTCATTACATATTCTCTCTTAATCTTAGCCATCCATCTCTAGATCTAATACTAAGTTTCACCCGCCTCCAATAACTTTTCAAAACCGAAATTTGCAGCCCTAATGATGGGTTTTAAACCCATTTAAGTCCAAGCCAAAATTCTATGCAATTAAATCTAATTTAATCGCTTATCAATATCGTATATCGATTGGTACATTTATAACTATTATAAATATATAACAATTTTTATTTCTCAAACCATATTCAAATTTTATAATTAATATTTCATAAATATTAATTCATTTAATTCATTTATAACAATTATAAACTAGTTAAATCATTCGATCTTAAGGGAATTCATCATTTCGGTTGTGTAACTCTTAGGTGTAAATTTGTTCAGCAATTAACACCAGACTATTTGAATGTTAACGTTCACACATCACTTAGCAAGTGATATGACATTATGAACAAATTTATCGCTTGCTCATTTTCGGTAAAAATCCAATCTTAATTTAATAGGCGTCACCTGGTTGTGATATTTGTTAACACCAATTCTCTTCGTCAAAACTATATCACTTTGGACTTATGGAATTTGGTAATAATAAAAATTCCAACCTCATCCACATTCAACTTTATAGTCCTAATCAAAGTCCTTAGCTCAATAATAATTATTATTATTATTAACCGAAATGCTCTGGGTAGAGACTTTGACTTTGAGTTGATTGTGATACCAATTGCATATAACTGAGGAGACGAATCCTCTCTTGAATAGTGCTTCACTTCCAATACTTCCATTCGATCCAACTATAGTCACTCGATGGACGCCATGCCATGATTTGGCCATAATCAAAGCGGAGTTTCATATTGAAGATCCATAGTATTCTCAACTCGAGAGAACTGTGTAAATCAGTCACATCGATATTTTCTGTTTGACCTTGGTTATTTTAACCAACAGAAAACTATCGAGTGAGCCGTTCCATAGTTATCCAATAACTATTAGTACGTAACCCCTAGTTGCCCGCAGCAGTCATGAGTAATACACTGTCCGACATTTGGAGAGTGTTGCGTACTCTAGTCTCAATAGATACATCGATATCCAGTCTCGATGCATTTTGACTAGGAACATTTAAAATGGTATATTTGTTTCGTTGTGATAAATTACTCACGATTACAAAACTTTGTGACTACTGTCATAAAATATACCATTTATGGATTTTTCTATTTAATATAATTTTAGTTAAGTTAATTAATTAATATAATCACATTATATCAAGTATATAATAGGAAGAAAATACCTTTTATTTCAAACGAGATTGGTCAACGAGTTAGATATATGCGACAAATTATATAATTGCCCCTAGGGAATACCCCTAGCTCTATCAATCTTCCACTTACACGTAAGGTCAATCATGGAATCTAATTCCAAATTCTCCGATCAGTTTTCCCAAAGCCAATTAGGTCAGTCATTTAGTGAATGGTATGCTATTATGTTTTACTTATCTACTTTGTCGATTAACTCTCTCTGACACTGATAAACTGCCTTTATCATGTAGAATGATTAAAAGTATGTCTATCGGCTTCTAGTGAGATTTAAGTTCTATCATGACCAATTTCATAACATTGTTATATTATAACAATATTATAGGATTCTCAACATTTGGCATCACCTTTGGCTCAATTGTAAATTTGTGCATTTACACACATTGGTTTATTGTAGCGCTATTCAAGTTAACGTTCTTAATATTTCGTTGAATCAACCACAATCACTTTTATTTTGAAACATTTTCAAATTAAAGATTTTAACTTGAATTTTATCATTGACATATTATACTCAATATCACTTATAAAAGTTTGTCTCCAAACGTGGCATCATAACGAGTTCGTTGTTTTTATAAACAATTCTCTTGTATTTCATAAATACACGAGAACACCTCAAACAACCATTTAGAGATATCAATTTGGATTTTATATTTTCTCCATGTATCAAATACATAAACAAAACACAATATCATGCACAACATTATCTATATGATAATTCCTATTGCTAATGCATGAGGAATCCAACTTACATCTTCTCTTTTTAGTAGGGTGCTCTTATATATCGTTTTGGGATTTATATCTTTTATATTAGCCATAAAAGACATCATTTACAATTCAAAATTGAGTATTAAAACAACTAAAGATTTTAATACAAGCATATTTTTAAAATCAATAACATATTGTTTACGTTGTTTACTTATAGTTTAGAAATATCAACGTACCTTTAAACGTTCTTTCTTTCTTATGAACACAAGCTTCCTTTGTGAAAGTGTTCTATGGATCGTGTAATATTGACATATGATAATACAGAGTATAATGATGATGATAATACTGTAAATAGTGTGGAATAAAAAGCAGTATAATAAAATGACACCAGAGATTTTTATATTGGTTCGGAGCACCATCCTACGTCCAGTCCTAGACTCCTTCTGGAATTTCAGTAAAACAACAACCCTCTCTTAACCCAGAGGAACAAGTTTATATACCCCTGAGCAGCCGAATGGGGACCTAAGCAGCAGAACAGGATTTCACCTCAACAGCCGAAGAGGACTTCACTAGCCTAAGGAGCAGAACAGGACTTCAACAATTACAAAAAAATAGTTTTGACTTATGTGTGTTCTGATACCACGGATTTGCCACTAGTAGTACACCCTTAATATTCTCCTCGAGTATAAATATATATATTTGAAGTATATGAAGAATAGAAAGGTATTGTATTACTTTAATGCAGAATAATTGAAAGTATGATAGCGAATAGATTTCAGAAAGTTACACTAGAGAATAAGAGAATTCGGTTATATTTCAGTGATTTGAAATGAAGTTGGAGTTTGTATTTATAAAGGTTAGAAAGCAGCAACTGTTGGTGAAGAGTTTTGATCGAAGTGTTGCATCAGAATCTTTTCGTCAAAGGTTCGCAACTCTTCACAAAAGTCGTGTCCTTTTAAAAAAGTAGTTGTTATAGAAATTCAGTTGACTGAGCTATAGAGTCAGTCGACTGAAGATTCAAAAGTAATTTAAAATTTAAATTCATATATATTTATGTAACTGTGCCTGCTGCACAAAAACCCCAATGTCAGTCGACTGTCTCAGTAGGTTAATCAACTGACCTGGACATTTTTGTGCAGTTTGCACAATTATATATATATTTCTATAACTTTAAATTACTTTAACAATTTAAATATGTGCTTATATATGTATAAAATATTTAGTAAATATAGTGATTAAATATATAAGCTAGTGTAGACATAATCAAGGAGAAATTTTAACAAATATTGACCTAAGACTTAAAAACAAAATACCATAGTTGATGCACCGGTTTTTAAAGTCTCGTTTCCTTGTCTCTTTTTGTCGTAGCAGTCGTCAAATCTGTATGTTGTAATGATAGCTTCGCATTATAAATCAAAACCAAGTCTCAGCATTCTCCCCCTTTTTGATTGATAACAACCTATAAATAGGTATAGTGTAACGACCTAATTTTTCAACGCCCGAAAAATCGAACCATTAGGGTTAAAGAAGAAGAAGGTAGAAGAAGGAATAGAAACAATATCACAGAATCTTACCATCGCAGCGGAATAAAATATATTAAATAATAATAGATCTTTACACAAAAGAAAATTTTATCTGTTTTATACATGTATCATCAGAATACAATATCAGAGTTCAATACAATCAACAACACACTCAGGACAGTTATAATATCTCATCCTTCCAAATCAGAATACACAGCGGAATATACATCAAGTACGTCGGATACATTTGGCCATCTAGCTCGTCTCCTGAGCTCCACAGCAGTCCATCCAGAATCTGTACTCTATAATACTCGGTCTGGCCCGAGCATTATAGTTAAATAACACCTGAATCAGTCTGGAAAACCAGCGTGAGAAAACACACTCAATTGGATTATTAAAGTTTTCAAAATCCTTTGAAAATCAAAAGCATCTCGTAAGACCACGTCACAAATAAACATGTCGGGATTTTTACCTTATGATAGCCAAAACATTTCTTATTAAAATCCTCTGATTTTATAATAGTGTCTATATACAAATACTTATTCAAATAGCTGAAATTGTTACATGATTAAATTCCAGCATACTAGCCACAAAGTGGGTTCTACAAACAAAAATCGTAAAGGCACGTAGGGAGAATGGATTTCCAACTAATGACTAGGCACTGGGGTACCACCTGTCACAGTACGTGGCCTAGATCACCGTACCGAGGATCCCACCCGATCCCCTGCAACACAAGACCGGGACTACCCCTTACTGGATAATCCCAAGTAAGATCGCCCCACGGTTGGGATCAGCAACCGCACCACACAGCCGAAATAAAAGGGACATCTAGACAGGGATGACCTTACCCTAATGGGTGCTGTCCACTTAGCCTTGCTGCATAACCCCTGATTTTCAGTCATTCCCGGTTGATGAGGCTCGAGGCTAAGTGTTACCTTTTTAGAACACATCTCTTAGTATGCTCATCGTCCTCCTTACGATGTACTAAAAGCAATCATCCATACAAGTCCGTCCCAGGTTCGAACGGAACCGAAGGCACTACTCCTACTACACCCATTTTGAAATCACCCTCAGGATTAGTAGCGACTAGCCCTTGCACATCACTGCTCCACCTTCGACTCCCAGCTCTTGTCTTCCTCACGAAACATTCAAACTGGATCGAAGTGGTTTTCGGGAAATTAGTCACGATCCCGGTCTCTTCGAAACGATCGGCACATTTGGCCAATATTGATAGTTGGTTATTTAACTATCAAATAACATTCACAAACAATCATCAAGCCATAATAATTTCTCCCAAATTATTTATTAACCTCAAAATATCTTCGCAAGATATTTTTCCACTTTTCAATCCTTTTGAAAATAGTTTCAAACCATTTTCCTCATGGAATAAATTCCCCAAATATTCTCGATTCCCACTATCACCAAGTACAAAATACTTTAGATTTTAAAATAGTTTAAAACACTTTATTATAAAATATACTTAAAAACATTTAAACTAAACAACTTAAACACTTTTATTCCAAAATATATATTTGAAAACATTTAAAATAAAACTACTTTATAAAATATAAAACTAATTTCTAAAATAAAAGCTAAGTCAAACTACATTTAAAATAAGAGTTACGAAATTTATACAAATTTTCAAATAAAACTTTAACCAAATTATCTTTAAAATAATACTACTTTATAAAATATTGATATTAATAATAAATTTTAATAAATATTTTCCTTTTAAAATTTTAACAACTTAAATAATAATTTCTTAAAAACATTCCTTTAAATAACTTTAAACTTTCAAATTGTACTTAAAAATCAGCTTTGAAAACGTACTTGCCTTTTCAGGGAATCCATTTTTCTTTCATGCCTTTTTTAAAAATAAACCAATATTTATTTTTAAAACAAATTACCCATTCCTCTATAAATTTCCATCGTGAAATTTATACTTCCAAAATATCCACTGATATCTTAATTTAATTTATAAACCCGGTTTATAAAGTCCCATAGTCTTATTCCTTTAAAATCACAGTTTTCAAATACTTTATCAATTTCCAAATTGATTTTCAGATTTTACTTCATTTCAAAATAAATTCCTTTACTTACTCCATTTTTATTTCAAAACCCAGTAACTTCAGATTTTACTTCTTAAATTATGATTTGAAATCATATTTAACTGAAATTACCAATTTCATACTTTTTCAAATTTCTTCTTTATCCTTTACAAAAGATTTAAACCTTGAATTTTAAAATAAATTCATTATTTCTTTAAATAATATCACTTAGTTTTAAAATTCATTATTTCCCTTTTTATTCAAAATCTCCTTTCCCATACTCGGAATTTATTTATTAGAATTTAAAATTTCACTTTTATTTCTTTCTTTTTTCATTCTTCAATTTATCCCAAATTCTTTAAAATCATTTTACTTACAAATATTCTCTTTTAATTTTCTTTTCAAAAATCAAATCTATATATTTTTGGTAACTCCGTATACCCAAATAAATTCAAGCACACCATAGCATCCATTATTTCAATTACATCGTAATCTATCACAGATTATCTAATAAATCAGAACACGGAATAGTTAAACAAATCAAAATATTTTGAGGATTCTTGTTGGATCCCTCCAACCTGTATCCCTGCATCCACAGATTTTAGCACAATATAAAATACAAATTCCACTTCGAGGTGGAATATCGCGGTATAAGGGATTAAATAATATCACCCGCTATTATGCGGCGCATAGGGTCTCATCCGCTATATAATGCGGGAAATCAATCGCTACAATATACTATATACTACTATATATATACTACATCCAATCAATTCAATCATTCAACCAATTATTTAAACTTAACCATTTAAATTTAAATAACCCAGATTAGTGAGATTAACTCACCTTTTGATTTTGCTTGCAATCCGATCCAACCAGCTATTTCCTTCACAATTTTAAACCTTGTATAAACATTATATGATTTATTAATAATTTGATCTAATCAGACAATTTATTTTATCATTAAATAAATTTTAATTAACTAGTTTTAAATAGTGGTTCTCGTTTTTGAAATGAAATCTATTGGGATAATAAAACTCTAAATTTTACTTTACTATTAAATTTTGATAAACAGTTTAATTTAAAAGTTTATACCTATTTATCATTAAATTTAAATGATATATATATATAAAAAAAATTACCTTAAAATATATATATATTTTTTGTTTTTTTAAACCTTATCTAAAAATAAATTTCTATTAACCTCTATAAAACATGCATGTACACTTTCTTTTCATTTTTGCAACTAAAATATTTTAACTTATCATCAAAATTTATAAAACAGATCACCAATTTTTTTTTAAAAAGTGAGTCCAGTATGCATATTACTATTTTTAATCAATACATGTTTATTTTATTTAATCAGAAAAGGATTACCTTACTTAAACAAGAACGAACCCAGATGACCAAGCCCTCAGCACCGCGTGACCACCTCAACCCCGTCGCCGCTCGAGACTCGCGACACCCTCAACTAGCACATCGCGGCGACGCTACAGTCACTCACCTCGCCCCTTGCGAACTACTTCACAGGTCGATGCTCCATCGAGTCGTCACGCTATCAAAACCCTCAACTCAATCGTGATGTCTGCCTAGATCGAACGAAACTTCTTCCGCTTATCTTGAATTGAAGTCATACTCGAGAAATGTAGCTATCCCTAGCCGCCATGACGAACTCGTGCTCTAATGCCAAGCCTTCTTCTCTCTACAATTTCGATCAATGAGTGATTCAATTTAGAGATGATTTGAGTTTGCTCGGCCTTATTTGATTTATGTTTTCCTTTTTTATCTGGAAGAATTCGATTTTGAGGAGACCATGGATTTAGTTGATAGAGAAGTCGATTTCTGTTGTTTTATTTAAATACTCGGCAAAGGCTTAAAGAAAAATTGAAATACGTGTTAGCATGAGTGACAAATGTTATACCCAAGGAAACATGTGTTAAAGAAAAGAAAGAAAGGCTGTTGGAAAAAATTTGTTAAACAATTTGAATTTTAAATTATTATTTAAACCCAAAACCGTCTCGAATTACGCAACTCAAAATCTCGACTTTCTATCGATGTGTGCCGCTAGGCGTTTATAATGTTAAACCCCTATTTCAAACATAAAGGAAAAGGCTTCGAATCCTAATTCAATCGTATGGAGAAGAGAGCTTTTTGGACTCAGTTATTATATTGAATTTTCGATATAAATTTTAGCGCGTTTATATATCGTACGCTTACACAACTCCAATCACTACGACATTTGAAATCCGATAATAAAACAGTATTATGGATCCAACAGAACGGGTTTCGTCAAAATCCGAGACTGTGCCTCAGAATGCTATTTTAAAATGTCAATTTAAACTATATATTTTTAAAACTGAACAAAACATTCTCAAATTCAAATTTAAAACTTATATTATCTCTAGTATTATAAATATAAATTTTCCAAGTCTTTGAAATATTTTTATTATAGCTTAAAATCCTAGATTCACTATTTAAACCGATTTCAGATTATTAAATTCAATAATTTAATTGGCAAATAAATATTGATATTTGAAATTCAATTTAAATTACCTTTCAAACATTTAAAATAGATTAAATATTTCAATTTCAAATATTCATAAATTTCGGGTCATCACATTCCTCCCCCCTTAAAAGAATTTCGTCCTCGAAATTACTAGTTAAGAGGAGTGGTACATAACCCGTTAACTATTTTCCCATCCAAACAGTTCAACATCTTACCAACTACCTTTATATAAAGGACCCATTATCATTCTTACTAACTTCCCAAACTCTCCCATAGTTTTCAAACAATACTATTTGCTCAACCATTTAATTTCAATTCAAAATCAAATTTTAAATTTTCAATCTCAAAAAAAATTCTAACTCCCTAAATTTTTGAAAAATTTCGTCAGCGTCTCCTTTGCACGGCTAGCTCGGTACAACTACAAAATGCCTCTAAGGGCCCCCAGATTTCAAAAGAAAACAAAACGCCAAGTGGCTAGACCAGAAAATCATCAAATTTCATATAGAAATTTAAACATATACCTTTGCTGAGAAAATTTCTATCTATCTTCAAAAAATCAAAAATCCCAATTCCTTTTTGCTTTTTAACACCTGAATAACCTATTAGGCCATAATATTCAATTACAACAAAATTGCTTTACACATTTCTTTACAAAAGTTTTCATAACCATTTCATTTACATCCATATGATGCACATATATCATCCATACGCAATACCCATTCGATTGCTCACTCGATCACACAATTTCACTTCCAAACTAGTATTGTCCACCCGACTTCCTAGTGCGGACTCAGATCGGTTTCTTGATTAGAAACCGTCATTCTCCTTGCATAGCCACAAACTATGATAGAGAATTTCCAGAATCAATCAAAAATCCATATCCAGGGTTCGCGGTCGAAAATCGAGTGAAAAATCCCAACTTGGATCGGTATAACTACCGTGAAATTCTATGCTCGAATCCGGGTTAAATCGCTATGCGAATAAAATAATATACGTACATCCTACGTATTTAGCCCAATTGATTTGTTAGCTAAATCAATTCTTCTTTTTATTCATATCTATTTTGATTTCTATTCACTTATTTACAACCATCCCATTTCCCAGCTTCCAGTTTAAACTTCATCCAATTATTAACTTAGTATATTTCCAATACCAAATTAACTTAAGAACTTTCACCCTTAACTTTTCTTAAGTTTAATATAAGCGTTTTACATATCCTTATATTATTACTTTCACTTTGCCACTTGGTTTTTACTACAATTAATCAATTTGGATTCCAAATCCATATAAATTCGATTTGCTTCAATTTACAAATTAATTTCAAATCTCAATACTGTCTCCAAATTTTCATTCCATATTTTCATTTCCAATTCTTCTTGAATTCAATTCATCTTCAAACTCTGAATATTGAATTTTTATCAACTATCTTTCATTTTACAATTGGTTTATATCAGCTCCACTTACTAATTTATTTCGAATCTCAAACAAAAAATTTATTACCAAACTTTTATAAATTTGGTTCATTTCGAATTAATTTTATAACTTCACTTTATTTTTCACATTTTAAATTAAGAATTATCCAATATATAATTCCAATATATTTGCTTACTCACTAGAATCAACTAGTTTACTCACAAATTTTATTTCTATTCCAATTGCCAACCTTCTTATATTGGCTTATCATTCTAACTTTATTCTCTAGTCATACTTACCTTTATTTGACCCTTTCAAGTTGAATCTTATACCACAAATTTCAAATTTCAATAAAAAGTTTATTTTTAAACTTTTACTTCCTTTAGTTCCTTCGAACAAATTACAATTCACTTTTCATGACACAATTTAAATTGATTCCATTATTCAACTTTAATTCTAGTTCTATTACTTACAAATTTAAATAAATTTGTTCTCCCATAAATTTACTTCCAATAAAATTTTAAATTCTTAGAACTTTTTTTTTAGTCCAGTTAAACTATATTTCTCAATTCCACTTAACATAATTCAAATTGATTCCAAGACTAAATTTTTCAATTCATTCGCTTACCCAATTAAATCAATTAGTCTATTTACTAATTTTATTTTCAATCCGTTGTTTTGTTTTGTCCAGTCTTGACTAATTTTCCATTTACTTACAAATTCCAAATGAATTTCAACATTCATTTTCAATTTCATTTAAATGTAAATTCATTTGTTTCTTCACAGATTTATTTCTCACTCGATAAATTTTTATTTTAATAGTCGTTCCATTTCGTCTAGTCTACTAGACTTTTCCTCAAATTCACTTTTATTTAACTAGATTCAATTATCTTCTATTTTCATTCAAATTTTAAATTTTCTTAAGTTTCTAACTTATTTAAATTCCATAAGCATTTTAAATAAGATTCCAGAGTTTTCAACAATCATTTAAGTATTTCAAAATCATTTTGAAATCAATTATATCCAAAATCCTTTGGTATCAAATTACCCTTTGAATTTAAAAATCAAAAGGTTTTACCAAACCAAAACTTCAATATTTCAAAAACTCATTTTTGAAATCCATAATTCAATTGCGTATCCAATTATTCCTTGAATTTTTAAAACCGTTTCAGTTTCGCAAAAAACTTCTAATTAAATCATTCGGGTAGCAATCCTTCTTTTGGAAACTCGAAAATGAACATCGATGATGTTGCAGTCATCACCGAAGTTATATTCCAGCGACCGAAGAGAGTTTAAATAATTTTACCCCTTCAAATATTTTTTAATTCCAAATCTCTCCATATTTCAAACCCAATTCAAAAACTCTCTTCAAATACTATCACCATTTATTCCAAAACCTTTGAAAACCACTTCCAAACTCAAAAGGAATTTAAACCTTTCCCAAAATTCCAAATTCCAATCCTGCCAATTCACATTGAAACATTACTCTGGAATTTTTTATTTCATCTTCAATTATAAATCACATTTATAATTCACATTTATAAATTTCACTTTGTTAATGAATTTATTTCTTTTTGGATAAAATCTTATTCCTTTATTCAACTTCCACTTAACAATGATAATAATTAAATATTATCATCTCCTAACAACCAAGCAATCATATATAGCTATAATAATTTAAGGAAAATTATTTCTTTTAGATACAAAAAATAATTTTGGGTAAAATTATTTCATTTACCCTATTTTTAAAACAATACTGTGTCGGTTTATCTTGTTTAACTGTTTAGAAACCCCTATCGGTGTTGTGGCGTCCCACACATCGACCAGAATCTATAAACACTCAACCGATAGATCAACACAATATAAAAACAATTTTAATATTCACTAACAAATACGTGATCATATCTATTAATACACTCAGACTCATTCTAGAGTACTACGGACTCTACTAAATGAGTAATCCCCACCAGAGCCAAGGTTATCGCCAACCTTCAGCTCTGATACCAAATGTAACGACCCAATTTTTCGACGCCCGAAAAATCGAACTATTAGGGTTAAAGAAGAAGAAGGTAGAAGAAGGAATAGAAACAATATCACAGAATCTTATCATCGCAGCGGAATAAAATATGATAGATAATAACAGATCTTTACATAAAAGAAAAATATATCTGTTTTATACATCTATCATCAGAATACAACATCAGAGTTCAATATAATCAACAACACTCAGGACGGTTACAATATCTCATCCTTCCAAATCAGAATACACAGCGGAATATACATCAAGTACGTCGGATACGTTTCGCCATCCAGCTCGTCTCCTGAGCTCTACAGCAGTCCATCCAGAATCTGTACTCTATAACACTCGGTCCGACCCGAGCATTATAGTTAAATAACACCCGAGTCAGTCTGGAATACCAGCGTGAGAAAACACACTCAATTGGATTATTAAAGTTTTTAAAATCCTTTGAAAATCAAAAGCATCTCGTAAGACCACGCCACAAATAAACATGTCGGGTTTTTACCTTACGATAGCCAAAACATTTCTTATCAAAATCCTCTGATATTATAATAGTGTCTATATACAAATACTTATTCAAATAGCTGAAATTATTACATGATTAAATTCTAGCATACTAGCCACAAAGTGGGTTTTACGAACAAAAATCGTAAAGGCACATAGGGAGAATGGATTTCCAACTAATGACTAGGCACTGGGGTACCACCTGTCACAGTACATGGCCTGGATCCCACCCGATCCCCTGCAATATAAGACCAGGACTACCCCTTACTGGATAATCCCGAGTAAGATCACCTCACGGTTGGGATCAGCAACCGCATCACACAGCCGAAATAAAAGGGACATCTAGATAGGGATGACCTTACCCTAATGGGCGCTACCCACTTAGCCTTGCTGCATAACCCATGATTTTCAGTCATTCCCGGTTGATGAGGCTCGAGGCTAAGCGTTACCTTTTTAGAACACATCTCTTAGAATGCTCATCATCCTCCTGACGATGTACCGAAAACATTCATCCATACAAGTCCGTCCTGGGTTCAAACGGAATTGAAGGCACTACTCCTACTACACCCATTTTGAAATCACCCTCAGAATAAGTAGCGACTAGCCCTTGCACTTCACTGCTCCACCTTCGACTCCCAGCTCTTATCTTCCTCACGAAAACGTTCAAACCGGATCGAAGTGGTTTTCGGAAAATTAATCACGATCTCGGTCTCTTCGAAAAGATCAGTGCATTTGGCCAATGTTGATAGTCGGTTATTTAATTATCAAATAACATTCACAAACAATCATCATGCCATAATAATTTCTTCCAAATTATTTATTAACCTCAAAATATCTTAGCAAGATAGTTTTCCACTTTTCAACACTTTTGAAAACAGTTTTCAAACCATTTTCCTCTCATGGAATAAATTCCCTAAATATTCTCGATTCCCACTGAAATCACCAAGTACAAAATACTTTAGATCTTAAAATAGTTTAAAACACTTTATTATAAAATATACTTAAAAACATTTAAACTAAAAAACTTAAACACTTTTATTCAAAAATATATTTTTGAAAATATTTAAAAGAAAACTACATTATAAAATATAAAACTAATTTCTAAAATAAAAGCTAAGTCAAACTAAATTTAAAATAAGACTTACGAAATTTATACAAATTTTCAAATAAAACTTTAACCAAATTATCTTTAAAATAATACTACTTTATAAAATATTGATATTAATAATAAATTTTAATAAATATTTTCCTTTTAAAAATTTAACAACTTAAATAATATTTTCTTAGAAACATTCCTTTAAATAGCTTTAAAACAATCAACTTGTACTTAAAAATCAGCTTTGAAAACATACTCGGCTTTTCAGGAAATCCATTTCTCTTTCACGCCTTTTTTAAAAATAAACCAATATTTATTTTTAAAACAAATTAACCATTCCTCTATAAATTTCCATCGTGAAATTTATACTTTCAAAATATCCACTGATATCTTAATTTACTTTATAAACCTGGTTTACAAAGTCCCATAGTCTTATTCCTTTAAAATCACAGTTTTCAAATACTTTATCAATTTCCAAATTGATTTTCAGATTTTACTCCATTTCAAATAAATTCCTTTGCTTACTCCATTTTTATTTCAAAACCCAATAACTTCAGATTTTACTTCTTAAATTATGATTTAAAATCATATTTAACTGAAATTACCAATTTCATACTTTTCCAAATTCCTTCTTTATCCTTTCCAAAAGATTTAAACCTTGAATTTTAAAATAAATTCTTTATTTCTTTAAATAATATTACTTAGGTTTTAAAATTAATTATTTCCCTTTTTATTCAAAATGTCCTTTCCCATACTCGGAATTTATTTATTAGAATTTAAAATTTCACTTTTTTTTCGTTCCTCAATTTATCCCAAGTTCTTTAAAATCATTTTACTTACAAATATTCTCTTTTAATTTTCTTTTCAAAAATCAAATCTATATATTTTTGGTAACTCCGTACACCCAAATATATTCAAGCACACCATAGCATCCATTATTTCAATTACCATCGTAATCCATCACAGATTATCCAATAAATCTTAACAATGAATAGTTAAACAAATCAAAATATTTTGAGGAATCATGTTGGATCTCTCTAACCTGTTTCCCTGCATCCACAGATGTTAGCACAATATAAAATACCAATTCCACTTCGAGGTGGAATATCGCGGTATAAGGAATTAAATAATATCACCCGCTATTATGCGGCGCATAAGGTCTCATCCGCTATATAATGCGGGAAATCAATCACTACAATATGCTATATACTACTATATATATACCACATCCAATCAATTCAATCATTCAACCAATTATTTAAACTTAACCATTTAAATTTAAATAACCCAGATGAGTGAGATTAACTCACCTTTTGATTATGCTTGCAATCCGATCCAACCCGCAATTTCCTTCACGATTTTAAACCTTGTATAAACATTATATGATTTATTAATAATTTGATATAATCATACATTTTATTTTTATCATTAAATAAATTTTAATTAACTAGTTTTAAATAATGGTTCTCATTTTTGAAATGAAATCTATTGGGATAATAAAACTCAAAATTTTACTTCACTATTAAATTTTGATAAACAATTTAATTTAAAAGTTTATACCTATTTATCATTAAATTTAAATGATATATATAAAAAATTATATTATATTATTATCTTAAAATATAAATATATATCTTTTTAAAAAAAAAACATTATCTAAAAATAAATTTCTATTAACCTCTATAAAACATGCATGTACACTTTATTTTCATTTTTGCAACTAAAATATTTTAACTTATCATCAAAATTTATAAAACAGATCACCAATTTTTTTAAAACAGTGAGTCCAGTATGCATATTACAATTTTTAATCAATACATATTTATATTATTTAATTAGAAAAGGATTACCTTACTCGAACAAGAACGAACCCAAATGACCAAGCCCTCAGCACCGCGTGACCACCTCAACCCTGTCGTCGCTCGAGACTCGCGACACCCTCGCCTAGCACGTCGCTGCGATGCTACTGTCACTCGCCTCACCCCTTGCGAACTACTTCACAGGTCGCTACTCCATCGAGTCATCACGCTATCAAAACCTTCAACTCAATCGCAACGTCTTCCTAGATCGAATGAAACTGCTTCCGCTTATCTCGAATTGAAGTCATACTCGAGAAATGTAGTTATCCCTAGCCGCCGCGACGAACTCGTGCTCCAATGCCGAGCCTTCTTCTCTCTATAATTTCGAGCAACGAGCGATTCAACTTAGAGAAGATTTGAATTTGCATGGACTTATTTGATTTAGGTTTTGTTTATTCTATCTGGAAGAATTCAATTTTGAGGAGGCCATGGATTTAGTTGATAGCGAAGTCGATTTCTGTTTTTTTTTAAATACTCCGCAAAGGATTAAAGAAAAATTGAAACACGTGTTAGCATGAGTGACAAATGTTATACCCAAGGAAACATGTGTTAAAGAAAAGAAAGAAAGGCTGTTGGAAAATTTTTGTTAAACAATTTGACTTTTAAATTGTTATTTAAACCCAAAACCGTCTCGAATTACGCAACTCAAAATCTCGACTTCCTATCGATGTGTACCGCTAGGCGTTTATAATGTTAAACCCCTATTTCAAACACAAAGAAAAGGTTTCAAATCCTAATTCAATCGTATGGAGAAGATAGCTTTTTCGACTCAGTTATTATATTGAATTTTTGATATAAATTTTAGCACGTTTATATATCGTACGCTTACACAACTCCAATCACTACGAAATTTGAAATCCGATTATAAAACAATATCACGGATCCAACGGCAAAATCCAAGACTGTGCCTCGGAAGGCTATTTTAAAATGTCAATTTAAACTATATATTTTTAATACTGAACAAAACATTTCCAAATTCAAATTTAAAACTTCTATTATCTCCAATATTATAAATATAAATTTTCCAAGTCTTTGAAATTTTTTATTACAGCTTAAAATTCAAGATTCGCTATTTAAACCAATTTCAGATTATTAAATTCAATAATTTAATTGACAAATAAATAGTGATATTTGAAATTCAAGTTAAATTACCTTTCAAATATTTAAAATAAATTAAATATTTCAATTTCAAATATTCATAAATTTTGGGTCGTCACATATAGATTTCGACTGTATATATAAAACATAAATACTTACTCCCCTTGAATCTTTGACGCTCTATATCCTACATTCTAATGTGGAATAATATTTCTTCCCCTTTGTCATCGACAAAAAGGAATAAGTACGTAATATTATAATGTGAAAGATAATATGAAATAAATACAAGAACAATCATCCACACATTTAACATCCATAGTCAAGAGTGTTCAAAATAAATAAACTAGAATGGCTATTTAGTACAAGCCATATTAAAAAACAAAAGTCTTGAATGAAAGAAATGAACATCTTACTCCATCAGTTGTTTACCCCTACCAATATCTCCGTCATCACCATCATCATCACTACTACTAGCTTGATCGTCATCAGAAGAAGAAGAAGACCATGTAAATACAGGTTGCTTACCCGGATCGCCTATAGTAGCAGTAGATGTATCGGAAGAGCATGATATAGCTTGCCACAATTTGGTCAAAAATCATTTGACTTTATCGAGCTTCTTATCAACTTTGATGATGTTTGATTGTAGAATTTGTTGATTATGGCACATTATATTGATGGCTTCATGTGGTTGAAAACCTACATTTGAAATCATAATTTCTTCTCGTTGATAACGAGTCGACCTTTGACGAGATGGTCGGCGAGATGACTCGCCATGTTGTTCTGGTTGGACTTGAGCTGTTTGCCTTTGGGTCCTTTCTTCAAAAGATATTATATGAGGGGGTCGGGAAATCAGTAATTTCATCAAGGCTAAAGTTCGAGCGTTCAAACATCCAACGGTAGACATTGGTGAATCCGGTTTCAGAACTTCACAAGCTTTCAAAAGACGCATAATATATTTGTCGTAGTAAATTATTTTCATCTTACCGTTGTTGAAGCTTAAAAAATCATCAAGAATTAAACAAAGCCAGTTTACTTTGATGTTCCCATGAATTGCATTCAAAGCTTTAAAGTTATTTTCATAGACAAGCTCATAACTCCCAGTTCTAAGAGTTACGGTTTTCATCAGAGCCCAATGAATAATTCATGCCTTTGGTCGTAAAGACATCGATTTTAATTGACACATATCGTCTTCTAAAAAAATGGCTTACGCGGTCTCGAACAACTAAATCAACATCAATAGTAGCTAATTCAACACCACCATTTTCTGTTTGTAGAATATGAGCCATGCGGTTTAGAGAAAAGAAGACAGGTTTACCACATATGAGACTCCATATGCAAGCTTATTGATTTGGAACATCTTGATGACCCAAATTTAGGTTAGCGTAGAACAATTTCACCAAATTTGGTTGATTTTGTGTTTATTGTCGTCAATATCAATTAATGACCCTAAATTGCTCCTTCGAGCTAACTCTTGAATGTAATACGGTGAAAAATCAAGGAATTTGACGAACGAACCTTCGAATATTCTTGAATCTTGCATCCTTCTCCATCTCTTCATTGCAGTATCATCAAATAGCCACCTCTGAATTTTTTCATTTGATGGAGGTTGAGATGAGGAGGAGGCCTGTCTTTACGTTTTGGAGCCATTTAAATTTGATTTTGAGGAAAAAAATTGGAGTTTTGAGAGCTTAGGGTTTTGAAAATTTGAAAATCTGAAGTGGAAAGAGGAGAGAAGGTAAAGTGAAAGATAGAGGGATAAAGGGGGTAGGTGAAAAGGTAAAAAGCAATTTAGATCTACGGGTCAGTCGACTGGCTCAGGGCGTCAATCGACTGAAGCTGAAGATTGAAAATTTTCGATTATCTGGTCCAATCGACTGATGCTTTGAGACAGTTGACTGGGCATGTTATATAAAATTTTATATTGATGCGTCAGTTGACTGGCTCATGTCCTCGTCGACTGATGCGGAAGGTCGATAATTTTCAACCTTCTGGTCCAGTCGACTGAGGCCCTGCAACAGTCGACTGGCCATGTATATATTAAAAATTGTTTGTAGTATCATTCGACTTATCTCCTGATCCAGTCAACTGACTTGTAGTATTTTATACAATGAATTTCTTATTATGTGAATTGTGTATATTTTATTTATGTTTGTTAATTCTATTAATTTAAATAATTTTTATTTTAATGAATGATATAGAACTAACTTTATTTTGATGTTAAATGTTAATATTTTTTATATATGAGTTGTCGTTTGTCGCACCAGAAATAAATTTATTTCAAATATAAACGTACATATATAGAGAATTTATTTGAAAATACAACGAAAAAATAATTAAAAACTATGATTATTTTTTGGGACTTGGTGTCTTGAATTCTTTCAGTTGCTTACGACGAACATTCGAAGATTCGTTGCGATCCCATGAATTTGGTGAGTATGGTGGTCATGGTGGAGACGAAGTCGATGGTCGTCTGATAGACGAAACAGAATTTTCGTCTATCGGGTGTGACGATGGCCTACGGAATTTCATAGCGATATGCTCAATTATTCCTATCCATCTGGAGTTTATTTTTTGTTCGTAATACATCTCACGTTGTAGCATTAGAGATTCCTACTGATAATGGTGGAGATCGTCGATCTTTTGTTTTGTGTTTGGGGAAATATCAACAGTCTTCTTTCTCTTTTTCTTGTCCGGAGTATATCCAGTGTGGTAGATCGATGATGGTGAACCTTTATTGTCCGGAGTTTTTGGAGAGTTGGTCGAGGCAATGATTTCGATAGAGTCTGTTGTAGAGGAAGTTGACATTGTTTGAAAAACTGCTGTTAATTAGTGCTTTACTTCAGAGAGTGAATCGAATGATTTCTTTTATTTTGAGTGCATAGGAAAAGGAATATGCACCAATTTATAGATTTAGTTTAAGAAAAATAGGATACTAATTGGTGGATTATATTAATTCTAGCCAAGAAGTATGTATAGACATTGGTTTTCTGTTGGCTGAGCTAATTTGAACAATTTTAATATTTATAAAATTAATAATGTAGATTATACAGATAAATGTGACATATAATGTAATATAAAATACTTGTTACCATATAATAAAATGGCCATAATAGACTAGAATAGAAAACATTAATAGCTCAAGTGGTTAAGACACTTGGGCTATTTACAACGGGTCATGAGTTCGAGTCTTGGCATGATCAGAATTTTGAATTTTTCGTAAAAAAATTATTTTTGAATTTTTAGTTTAAAAATTTTATATTTTTATTTATATATCCTTACTTGAAATTATACCGAGCTCACGTCGCAATTTTATAAACGTATTCTCTAATAATGGTTTAGTAAAAAGACCGGCCAACTGATTTTCTAATGGTACGTAGTCCAGATTTATTATATCTTTTTCTATATTATCACGTAAAAAGTGATGTCTAATATCTATATGTTTAGTTCTCGAGTGATTTACTGGATTTTTAGATAAATTTATTGCACTAGAATTATCGCAGTAAATTGTTGATTTTGATAGATTGATTCCAAAATCTTTAAGTGTCTGTTGCATATAAATTACTTGTGTGCAAGCTAGTGCTGCAGAAATATATTCTGCTTCACAAGTTGACAGAGAGATACAGTTTTGTTTCTTACTAAACCATGGTATTAACGATTTACCAATGAAGTGACACGTCCCACTTGTACTTTTTCTATCTGTTCGTGATCCTCCGAAATCAGCATCGCTGTATGATACTAATTCGAACGAACACTCTTTTGGATAGAAAAGTCCAAAATTTGCAGTTTTACTAAGATAGCGTAGTATACGATTTACTGCACGTAGATGTGATTCTTTCAGGTCTGCTTGAAATCGTGCACATAAGCATACACTCGTCATAATATCTGGTGTACTTGTTGTTAAATAAAGTAGTGATCCTATCATATAACGATATAATTTCTGGTCTACACTTTTGTCGTTTTCATCTTTATCAAGATGTGCTGTTGTACTCATAGGACTTGGTTTGGCAGAAGTGTTTTCCATTCCAAAAATTACAATATTTTTCTTGATTAATAAAAATTCCATTTGAAACTTGTTTTATTTGAAGTCCTAGAAAATATTATAATTCTCCCATATGGGACATTTCAAATTCTTTAGTCGTTATTTCAGAAAATTCTTTACATAATTCATTATTAGTTGATCCAAATATAATGTCATCGACATATATTTGAGCTATTAATATATCATTTTTAGAGCGTTTTATAAATAATGTTTGACCTACTTTTCCTATTTCGTATCCAGAATTAATAAGATAGCTTTTAAGACGTTCATATCAAGCACGTGGTGCTTGTTTTAAACCATATAAATCTTTCTTAAGTTTATATACATGATATGGATATTTTTCATGAACAAATAAAGGAGGTTGTTCAACATAAACATTTTCTTTAATATAACCATTTCAAAATGCACTTTTAACATCCATTTGATAAAGTTTAAATTTATTAAAACATGCGTATGCTAGTAAGATTCGTATTGCTTCAAGTCTAGCAACTGGTGCAAATGTTTCTTCGTAATCTATTCCTTCTTCTTAATCATATCCTTGTGCTACTAATCTTGCTTTGTTTCTAGTTATATTTCCTAATTCATCAGCTTTGTTTTTATAAACCCAATTAGTTCCTATAACCATCCGATCGGTTGGTCTGGGTACTAGTTCCCAAACTTCATTTCATTCAAACTGATTTAATTCTTCTTGCATAGCAATAATCAAATTTTCATCGGATGATGCTTCTTTATTATTTTTAGGTTCTATAGTAGAGAGAAAAGCTACATTACTCATTAAATTTAATTGACTTCTAATTTGAACATTTGAATTTATTTCTCCAATTATATTTTCTGTAGGATGATTTCATAAAACTCTTCGAGGAGATCTTATTGCATTAGTAGTATTTCTATTTTCCAAATTATTAACAATGTTTTCATCTTCTCTATAAAAAATGATATCGTCATCATCACTTGAATTGTTTGTTATTATTTTTGTTTTATTAAGTAAGTCATTGTCATTAATTGTAGTAGAAACAAGTTTAGCATTTTTCATTAAAAGATACATGGAGTGATTCTTCAATAGTATTTGTTCATTTATTAAAAATTCGATAAGCTTTACTTCGATTCGAATATCCAAGAAATATTCCTTCATCACATTTTGAATTGAATTTTCCAAGATGATCTTTAGTATTTAATATAAAACATTTTGATCCAATTTTAAAATAAGATATGTTTGGTTTTCTACCATAAAATAGTTCGTAAGGAGCATTTTTGGTGAGAGGTCTAATAGAAACACGATTCAAAACATAACAAGCAGTTGCAACAGCTTCTGGCCAAAATTGTTCTGGTAACGTGCTTTCATTTAGTAAAGTTCTTGCACATTCTTGTAGAGTTCGATTCTTTCGTTCTACACTCCATTTTGTTGTGGAGTTCTAGTAACTGAAAAGTTATGTGATATTCCTTTCTTTTTACAATAGTTATCAATTTGTATATTTTCAAATTCACCTCCATGATCACTTCTAATATTTTTAATTTTAATATCTTTTAAATTTTGAATTTGTTTAACAAATATTTTGAAATTTTCAAAGGTATCACTTTTATTTTTCATAAAAATAGTCCATGTATATCTAGAAAAATCATCAACTATTACAAATACGTACTTATTATGATTTATGGATTGTATTTGGGTAGGGCCAAATAAATCCATATGAAGTAACTCGAGCGGTTGTAATGTCGAGATAACTTTCTTAGATCTAAATGAGGATTTAGTTAGTTTACCTAATTGACATGAGTCACATATATCATTGACTTTAAAATTCATATTTGGTAATCCTTTTACAAGATTATTTTTAGAAATTTTATTTATATTTTTGAAATTGATATGACAAAATCGTTTATGCCATATCCATGGATCATTTTCTTTAGCTATTAAACACATATCTAAGTTATGATTAACTTTCATACTTAAAACGTAAATGTTTTTATCTCTATTCCCTCAAAAATAAGATTTTGATCAAGAATGCTACACTTATTTCATAAAATGATATTTTAAATCCTTTATCGCATAACTGACTTATACTTAATAAATTATGTTTTAAATTCTTAACTAGTAAAATATTTGTAATTAGAGGTAAACTATATATACCGTAATTGCTCACATCGCCTTTATCAATGATATATCCCTTGGAATTATCTCCAAAAGTGATAGAACCTCCATCTGAGTATGTAATATTTATTAGCATTTCCTTATCTCCTGTCATATGTTTTGAGCAATCACTGTTGAATATCCATTTTCCTCATTTCTTGAGTGGGACCTACAAAATTATGAGATATCGTAGGTACCCACCTTTTTAATAGGGTCCTAAGAGTTAGATCTTAGGAAACCAAACCCAAGAGGGTTTAGTATCCCTCTTATAATTATAAAATTATAATTATGAACATCTTTTATGAATGAACTAATATACTTCTTTCTTATTAGTTTGTTATTAGTCTTAGGTATCCATATACTTATAGTTTTAGAAACTAGTCTATTTGAAGATATGAATGTTTTAACTTTATTACTAGATTGTGACTCTTTTACTTTCTTTTTATATCCTAAACCATGTTTATTATTAATAGATTGTGAATTCTCAATAATTCTAGATAAATTTTCTCTTCCTTTATTAAAATTTGAAACATTTTTAGTGATTCCATCTAGTTTGGTCTTTAGACTTGAATTTTCTTGTTCTACCATTTTAATATTAGTTTTTAAAACATGATACTCAGAAATAAGACTATCATTCTTTTTTTTTTGAGTTTCAATTCCTTGGCTCAATAATATAAGTTGAGAATTAACATTAGAGAGAAATTCTTGAGTTTTCTTAAGTTCTTCTTCCAATATTTTCTTCTCATAATTTAAACATATCTTTTTCGAATTCTGCCTTGTTCTGATTTTCTACAGCTTCTTTATATTTTCTTTTAAGACTTTTTAAAGCATTTAATAATTTAGAATTTATTTCTATCATATCATCAGAAGTAAAATCACTAACCTCATTAGCTTTAGCCATAAAACATACGTTAGCTTGTTCATTATCGTTGTCACTTTCACTTCTCAAAGAAGAGGATGAGGAATCTGAATCATCTCATGTGATTGAAAAGGCTTTTCTTTTGAATTTGTCCTTCCTTTTATTTCGGTATTCTTTCTTTGATCTGGGCAGTCCTTCTGCATATGCCTATTTTTGTGATAGTTAAAACATTCCATAACTGATAAAGACGGTGGTTTATTGCTGGTTGAGCTTCTCTTACCATTATTTCTGTTTCCTTTTCTATATTTCAAGAATTTCTTGAAGTTCTTTGCAATAAAAGCTAGGTCGTCTTTGTCTGAGTCTGATTCTTCTTGTTCTGCATGAAATGCTATATTCTTTTTATCTTGAGCCTGAACTCTTTTTGCCTGCAAATTCACTTCATAGGACATTAGGTTTCTTATTAATTCTTCTAGAGTTATTTTGGAAATATCATTCGCTACTTCAATAGCGAGAACTTTTCTTTCCCAATCTTCCATTAAAGAATTAAAGATTTGGATACGATATCAAAATCTGAATATTTTTCTCCTAATCCTACTAATGAATGAAAGGTATCCTGAAGTCTTGAGTACATGCCATTTATGGACTCATTTTCTTTCATTCTAAAGTTTTGAAACTAACTCTTGAGCATGAATATTTTGCTTTGTTTAACCTTGTTGTTTCCTTCATGTGTGACTTTGAGTGTACGCCAAATTTCATATGCAGTATTGCATATGCTAACATGGTTAAACTCATTTTTATCTAAGGCACAAAATAACATATTCACGGCTTTTGTGTTAGTTGTGGCATCTAATTTTTGTGTATTTGACCAAGTGGAATATTCTTCAGTAGGAATAGTATATTCTATCTAAGTTATATTCCATGACTCAAAAATATTTGCTTGCATATATATATATATATATATATATATATATATATTCTCATTCATGTGGCCTAATAGTTATAATTCATGCCATTAAATAGTGGTGGACGTGCAGTGGATTGTCCTTCAACAAAGCTAGTGTTAATGCTAGTGCTAGTGCTAGTGCTAGTGCTGGTGTTAGTATCCATATTATTAGATTATCAGATAACTGTGTCACGGTTATATGATGACCTTGCTCTGATACCAAATGAAAGTGTTCTATGGATCGTGTAATATGGATATATGATAATACAGAGTATAATGATGATGATGATGATATTGTAAATAGTGCGGAATAAAATGCAGTTTAGTAAAATGACACCAGAGATTTTTATACCGGTTCAGGGCACTGTCCTACGTCCAGTCCCAGACTTCTTCTGGAATTTCACTAAAACAACAACCCTCTCTTAACACGGAGGAATAGGTTTATACACCCTGAGCAGCCGAACGGGAACCTGAGCAGCAGAATAGGATTTCGCCTCAGCATCCGAAGAGGACTTCACTCGCCTGAGCAGCAGAACGGGACTTCAGCAATTACAAAAAAAATAATTTCGACTTATGTGTGTTCTGATAACACGGATTTGTCACTTGTAGTACACCCTTCCTATAATCTTCTCCTCGAGTATAATTTGAAGTATATGAAGAATAGAAAGGTATAGTATTGCTTTAATGCAAAATAATTGAAAGTATGATAGCAAATAGATTTTAGAAAGTTAGATCAGAGAATAAGAGAATTCGATTATGTTTCAGTGATATGAAATGAAGTTGGAATGTGTATTTATAAAGGTTAGAAAGCAGCAACTGTTGTTGAAGAGTTTTGATCCAAGTGTTGCGTCCGAATCTTTTCGTCAAAGGTTCGCAACTCTTTACAAAAGTTGTGTCCTTTTAAAAAAGTAGCTGTTATAGAAATTCAGTCGACCGAGCTACAGAGTCAGTCAACTGAAGATTCAAAAGTAATTTAAAATTTAAATTTGTATATATTTATGTAACTGTGCATGCTGCAAAAAAAACCCAATGTCAGTCGACTGTCTCAGTAGGTCAGTCGACTGACCTGCTCATTTTTGTGCAGTTTGCACAATTTCATATATATATATATATATATATATATAACTTTAAATTACTTTAATAATTTAAATGTGTGCTTATACATGTATAAAATATTTAGTAAATATAGTGATTAAATATATAAGCTAGTGTAGACATAATCGAGGAGAGATTTTAACAAATATTGACCTAAGATTTAAAAAAATACCACAGTTGATGCATCAGTTTTTAAAGTCTCGTCTCCTTGTCTCTTTTTGTCGTAGCAGTCATCAAATATGTATGTTGTAGTGATAGCTTCGTGTCATGAATCAAAACCAAGTCTCAAAACTTTCCTCTTTGATTGAATATCAAACTATTTGATATTTTCGTTAAAATAATTATTCAATCTTGACGCTTATAAAATGATACATTCATATCATTTCTTGAATCATATCCAAAGACTCACAAACCCAATATCGCTTCCACTGACTTCAAGGCAATTTTGGTTAATATGTATAAACGGCTTACACTAAATCATTATTTAGAATTTTCTATTTCAATATATAAGTACCAAACACTAAGTCTTATCGAGCGATAATTTTGTGAGCAAATATGAATTAACTTAACCATGTTGAATACTGAATATGTTATGCTAATTTCAACAATTTAAATTTGCGATATTATTCTTATAAACATTGCTCATTTAATTCCAACTATATTAGTCTTTCCAATAAAGACATAATCTCGGATGATGGATCACATCTCTTTGGTTACGACCACCAAAATCATATTTTGATAGCGTACTTGGAATTCTTTCAGATTTGCGCATCATACCATATCAAGTCAACAATCTTAATGGTTTAATTGAACAACCGAGCATAATATATATTTTCGACATTAATAAGAAACTCATAGTTTCTCTTCGATGTACGAGAATACTTATTGGACGTTCTAATGTTATGTGTTCATTTAGGTTAGTTAATTAAACTTCATCTCATATAATCAGTTCTATCTTTGATCGGATCCAATTCCATTTAACTACCAAAAATTTCTCAAAGAAATTCCTTCACAATGAAGTTGATATATCTTGAACAACAATTGTTTCTTAGTGCAAATAAAATAGGGATTCATAAACGCTTTATGAACCTTTTTATTTATAAAACTGATTTTAGTTTACAAAAATTATGTTTAAAACACAAATATGTCATTTGATGACAAACCTTTTCAAAGAAAAATTTAGAGATTCATACAAGATCCCTCATAAACAATTACTACATGCAATCTTCGACTTGCACAATCTGCCAACTCCTTGGCCTAGGTATGTTGGGATTTTTTACAAACCCTTATCTTGTATGATTTTATAAACTGTTGTTCGGATGAAATAATATTATCTTGTGTACTACTCTTGAGTACATGACCTTATATAAAGAAACTAACTCAAATTCACTCATAATTAATCGTAGATTGTCCAACAATGTTTGATTACTCCTTATCGAGGCATCATTATGTATCACATGAAGAACTAACTTATGAGATTGAATCTATATTCATGTTTAGGTACATTGGAACTCTTTCCAAGATACTCACTTATTCAACCAAATCAAATCATTTTATTATATTGCATGTTATTTTATTTACTTTTCCTTTATATTCTATGATTTTATCGTAAACTTACTACATGTGTATCTAATACATATGTTCATGTTGGTAATAAATTATCGACGAATATAACAAAGTATGTGCAACCCTTTTGGTATTAACAAACTTGTGATTGCATACATCAATATGTATTAACTCAAAGAGTTCATCAACTTTTATGGTGCTTCCACTTAATGGGTGCATGGCCATTAATTGTTGAGATATAGTTAACCTGTATCATATGATTCATAATCATACAGTAAAATTATTCTTAAAACTACGGCTTAGTCTATAATTTCAAAACAACTATAAATAATATTAGACACATATGCATTTTTGTTGCATCACTTTTACTATGAAAACAAATTCCATAATATAGTTCTATTTCATAATGAATATTCCTAATACTCGTATTGAAATATATTTATCTCTATTTTTTAGTCAATACCAAAATAAACATTATTTCACAATAATGTTCGGTACATTTTATGAAAACAATTTTCATAATTTGATGCAATCATTAGGTGTTATATAGCATTCTCCCACTATTTCTTCTATTACTATAATAGCATACTAAATTTAGAGGTCCACCATTCACTTAATATTGTTAATTTTATTTACTTATTTCATATGCTGCAACTAGTTTATAGTGGAGAGTTCTTTGATCAAATATCTTGAACTCAAAGAAACAAATGTTATAGGAAAAAAATTTCTATATGAAAATACATTTCGAAATAAAAATCATATTCCAATATTGAGTATCAACTATTATTACAATTCTTGTTTCTAATGTTTCTCTATGAAGCAGAAGTAACTATTCATTCTCTTCATTCCAACTTTACCTTAAATTACATCTATTCTAATGCATTCGTTTTTCTTTCAAATGGTCAAATTATTCAAATGAAAACCTTACTACAATATCATAACAATTTTTTTACAAAAGAGCGTTTGATTATTCTTAGCATTTAAGACGTCAAATATGTTGCACTTTATGTAAACTGATCAAGATAACATGTCAACGATCGAGTTCTTAGATGTATCTCGTAATTTATGGACTTATGTTATATTAACACAGTATGATCCTTTGAAATCATTCAAGTTGAATACATGATCTTAAAATACTGTTTATTGGCTTACTTCAAATGAACTAGCTTCATCGAAATATTGTGCCACACAAACTGTGACTGTTCCCATATAACATTTATATGTGAAAGTACATGGATCAAATATCCATAGTCTTGAATTTCATTTTGAGTTCAAAAAATCATAAAATGCAATACATGATCTAAACCAAATAAACAAATAAGTGACCAACTTACAATGTATTAAGTAGTTGAAACTAGGCACTTGCACGGGTATAGAAACATTATATAACATGCAATTAGAATTATAAGTATGTATATATTATATTTCTACTTGTCAACTTTCAATTCAGTTTGTTTATATATGTTAATTGACAAACGTTTTATCAATCATATTAATGCACAAATTTATCATTGTAGATAATTATAACATTATATAGCATATGTTCTTACAATATTAGAAATGCTAAACGTTATCATTTCATTTTTCTAATAAGGCTCCCACTGGTCTTTTATGTTTCTCCAAATCCAAAGATGAAACATAGAAGTCTTACAACTTCACTAGTGGGTGTTATGACTCGTTTGTTTTGGTATTCTGAACTTGAGTTTGCTCAACAAATCATAGTCCCACAAATGATAGATAACTCCATATATGTTGTATCACATACAACTTCTTACCCATTTTTCCTTTTTCTAATCTAATTTTGACCTTGAGTTTGCTCAACAAATCGAAAGAGTTCATTCACTCATACTACCATATCGTGATGGCCTAAGTATAGTATATGTACCTTGAGTTTACTCAATAAATACATATAGTTATCTTACCTTATTTGTTCAATATATTAATAATACTACGCATAACATCCCTAGCTTGAGTTTGATCAACAACTAAGGAGTATGTAAGTAATTTATTAATATATATGGTAGAGCAACATTATATTGAAGATTCACAATCTTCAACATATATATTGAGTGATATTGACTTATAGAATAATAGTTTTTTACGAAATACCCCAGCGATTCAAGTATCAGACACATCAGAGATCACGGTATATGTACATTTACATATGTATTTATTTCTCAAGTCTATTTGGGTTTCTTTAATGTTCCACATTTAGTATATATACATATCATATAAATTTTATTGTTTTATAACATTTATATCTCATATTACTTATATGATAGTCTTACATATAACGTATCATTAATTAAATCTTATCTAATTAATTTTAATCAATTAACGCTTTAATTAATTTGAAATTAGTATTCCAATATAACATTTATATTGGACATATCTACTATAACATTTATAGTGTATAGTATAACCTTTGTAGTGTAACACACACACACACACACACACATATATGTGTGTGTGTGTGTGTGTGTGTGTGTTTTATTTAATTAATTAACCTTTAATTAATTCATTCCATTAAATAATTTTTATTAAAATTTGTAAATATCAAAATTTAGCTTGTATACATACATGTATACTTATGTTATCTTAAACATTTTAATATAACATAATATATATCAACATATATAATTCATGCATATATGCATTAATTAATTAACATATTTAATTAATTTATTTAATTAATCTTATTAATAAATTTAAAATTGGAAATTATTATATAAATATTTTCAAACATTTTGAAAATATCATTATCCTTTCAAACATTTTGAAAACTTATATAGTATTATAATATTCATAATAAAATGTTGTATTTTAAATTTAAAATCTTTAACATTAATTTTCAAAAGATTATGAAAATTAGCCCAAGGCCCAAATTAAGTTGGGCGTTTTCTATTAGGAATAACCTCTGGGCTCACTTCACCTTTTGGGCCAGGCCGGTAACTAGGTAGGATAGGGTACTTGATTAGCCAATTCCTATCATATACATTTCCTTTCTAAATACTGTACTAAGTGAGCAAGCTTAATTAGTTAGCCCAAATTTAGACTGCATAGGCTCTTGGACTCTAATACCATTGTTGGAACTAGGCCAACTCGCAGCGGTAGTGGTGGGTGTATTTCAAAATGATTTTGTCCTATTGGATCATGGGTCTATGAAATCTAATTCATTTAGAACAATTCTAAATTTATTTTAAATAAAATCATGTATTTTATTTAAATTTATGTATTTTGTAATATAAAGTTAACTTGAATGATTTAATTTATATATACACACACACATATGTATCATATACATATACATATGTGTGTGCATGTATAATATAATAACCCGTAAAGGGTAAACATGCCTATATATAGATGTTGGGAGTTACATCGCAACGGACACATTAGCTCATTTCGTATGTATTGTATGTTGTCTAAATATGTGCATAAATCAATAGTGCAAAGTGTATATATATATATATATATATATATATATAAATACATATACATATATTTAAAATATATTTTATAACTAAAAGTCTCAAAATTAAATATATATACACATATATAATTTAAAATTTTTGTATAAGTATACATATGCAATTAAACATATAAAATTATACATACATATTTATATAATAATTAAAATTATATATAAGGTTAAATAAAATGTATATATATGAATAATTAATTACATTCAAATACTTACAATATAATTATATATATATTTTAACATTATTTCTAGATCAAAATTAGCATAACAAACATAAAATAATAATTTTAAAATTCTATCATCGCTATATATAATATATATTTTTGATTATAATAATTAAAAATATTAGTAATAAATAGTAAAAAAACAAATTTTAAAATTTGCGAAAATTTAGGATCATAAAATATAGGTTCAAAATTTTTTTCATGGTTTTTTGAAACAAAATATTATTTTTAATAAATAAAAGAAACGTTCAACCGAAGTAATTTAATTATTAAAAATATTAAACATTAACAAATTCTAAAAAAAATTCTATGGGGATGTAGTAATTTAAAAAATATAAAATCGAATTTTCAGTGCAATAATTATTTTAGATATAATAAACAATTCAAATAATCAATAAAAGATAATTTAAAATTATTTACATAGATAATTTTTTTTTATAATTTGATAATTCAAATTATGTATAAATAGGTGTAAGGAAAAATTCTAAGCTGTTTATACCTTATAAATATACATATATGTAATTATATGTTTAAAATATACATTAGTCTATATTTAAATTAATATATAAATATACATAAAATAACTAGTAATGATGAAATTTATTTTTTTACAGCAAGTTAGAATTTTTTTATACGTAAAATATCTCTACTACTAATAAAGAAAATTGATTAAACTAATTTACTCGGTGTCTTTTTGAAATTCCAAAAATGTCCTTGCTTTCCATTTACATGTTTGCACTCAAACAAAATATCAACGTATACAATAATATAAATAGCCCATGTGTGAAGCACAGGTCCATACACATAATAATATAACCATGAACATAACCAAACCAATTTGTGATAACTACATTACATACAAAAATACCGCCTAACTAGATATAAAGATTAATATATATATATATATATATATATATATATATATATATATATACAGATTTAAGATTAATCAATATTAAATCATAAAATATGATATGATTACTGTAATATCTAAATAAAATGCCAATTGATGATGCCTTCGAGTCCACTTGAATCAATGATTCCCTTCTCTAGTTATGCTCAATCCATCTGATTGTAAGTTTGGAATCGTCGACCTTTCTATCAAATAATGCTTTTACTTAACTTGAATTGATTTGACATTCTTAGAACTGATATGGGGATTAATTTCGGCCAGCAAACTTGATAACAATGGAAGCCAAAAAAATTTTGATTAAGGTTTTAGAGATCCATATATATAGATTTATACAAGAGAGATATTAGGACAATCTCATTACCTATTCTCTCTTAATCTTAGCCATCCATCTCTAGGTCTAATTCTAAGTTTTAGCCGCCTCCAATAACTTGTCAAAACTGAAATTTGCAGCCCTATTGATGGGCTTTAAACCTATTTAAGTCTAAGCCAAAATGCTATACAATTAAATCTAATTTAATCGCTTATCGATATCATATATCGATTGGTACATTTATAACTATTTTAAATATATAACAATTTTTATTTCTCAAACCATATTCAAATTTTATAATTATTATTTCAAAAAATATTAATTAATTTAATTCATTTATAACAATTATAAACTAGTTAAATCATTTGGTCTTAAGGGAATTCATAATTTCGGTTGTGTAACTCTTGGGCGTAAATTTGGTCAGCAATTAACACCGAACTATTCGAATGTTAATGATCACACGTCACTTAGCAAGTGGTGTGACATTATGACCAAATTTATCGCTTACTCATTTTCCGTATGTTTGCGCCAAAATTGGCCACAAACCCCAAATACCATGAAAGCACCAGTGTATGAATACAACTCAGCAATATTCAAACACAAATCACAGATCTCAGCAATTTAGTTGATTTTATGTTATTCGTAGTGATTTGGGTGGTTTATGCAAATACGTAAAAAGCAGGGACTAAACTGTAAAAGACACGCAGATTTATAGTGGTTCGGCCAGAATGTGCCTACGTCCACTATATATGTTATTCTCCTTTTCCGATTCGATTACAAGTACAAAGCTTTGAATACAAGTATATCAAAGTTGTTTGAAAGTTCCTTGCAGGCTTGAGCTCTCAAACTTGTCTGTCATTGTTGTACCCCTGCCCCTCTATTTATAGAGTGAGGCTGGGGGCAGAGGTCTTGGATGTATATAGCTGCTGGTGGGCCTGGGCTGATGCAATCTGGCCTGGCAGTGCTGGTTCGGCAACACCTTGGTTCGGCGGTGAGTGGTATGTTGTTTGGACCGGTAGTAGCGTAGAGATGGAGCTGGACCGGTAGTAGCATGGTTCGGTAGAGGCTGGTTCGGTGATACCTAGGAGAAGGGTTGGTTCGGTGGTGCATAGGAAGTGGTGAGTAGGTAGGTAGGGAATGAGTTTGGTTCGGTGGAAGGTTGGACCGGTAGTAGCGTAGAGATGGAGCTGGACCGGTAGTAGCATGGTTCGGTAGAGGCTGGTTCGGTGGTGATTGGAGGTAGGTTAGTTCGGCAGTGGAGGGTAGAGGAGTTGGTTCGGCAGTGGCACTTTGGGTTTGATTCGGCAGGTAGTGGAGTGGTGAGGTCTGGTTCGGCTATGCTTTGGGCCGGCCTTGCTTGGAGAGGGTTTGGATCGGTGGTACTACCGAATGGATGTTATACTGAGAATGCCGAATGATCCATTATGTTGGGAATGCCGAATGAGCCTTCATATTTGAGAATGTCGAATGAGCCATGTGGAGTTCGAATAGTATGTCCCTCCTACCTTGCATCGATCATATCTCCTTCATACGAACTCTGATTAACTTGAAATTTGAAACATAGCCTCTCCTAATCCTCATCATCATCTCCAATCAATTTCGTCCTAATCGGAGCTTAACCCCGACATCCAACATTCCTTACCAATTTGTTGATATTCCAGTTTTGACCAAAAAATGGGATAACACCGTAAAAATCTAATTTTAATTTAATAGGCGTTACTCGGTTATGACATTTTTTTACACCAATTCACTTCGTCAAAACTATATCACTTTGGACTTATGGAATTTGGTAATGGTCAAAATTCCAACCTCATCTACATTCAACTTTATAGTCCAAATGCAAAGTCCTTAGTTCAATAATAATTATTATTATTATTAACCGAAATGC
This sequence comes from Allium cepa, assembly GCA_030765085.1. Taxonomy (NCBI): domain Eukaryota; kingdom Viridiplantae; phylum Streptophyta; class Magnoliopsida; order Asparagales; family Amaryllidaceae; genus Allium; species Allium cepa. Next base: position 52,048,880 of record CM060935.1, on the reverse strand, counting down.
TCTGGGCAGAGAGTTTAACTTTGAGTCGACTGTGATACTATATAACTAAGGAGACAAATCCTTTCCTGAATAGTGCTTCACTTCCAATACTTCCACTCGACCGAACTATAGTCATACGATGAACGCCATGCCATAATTTGGCTATAATCAAAGTGGAGTTTCATATTGAAGATCTGCGGTATTCCCAAGTCGATAAAACTGTATAAATCAGTTACATTGATATTTTCCGTTTGACATTGGTTATATTAATCAATAGAAAACTATCGAGTGAGTCGTTCCATGGTTATCCAATAACTATTAGTACGTAACCCCTAGGTGCCACCAACAGTCATGAGTAATACACTGCCCAATATTTGGAGAGCATTACGTACTCCATCCTCAACGGATACATTGATATGCAGTCTCGATGTATCTTGACTAGGAACATTTAAAATTGTATATTTGCTTCATTGTAATAAATTGCTTACGGTTACAACACTTTGTAACTACTATCACAAAATATATCATTTATGGATTTTTCTATCAAATATACTTTTAATTGAGTTAATTAATTAATATAATTTCATTATATCAAGTATATAAAAGATAGAAAATATTTGTATTTCGAACAAGATTGGTCAACTAGTTAGATATATGTAACGAATTACATAATTGCCCCTAGGGTATAACCCCAACTCTATCAGGATCATCAGGGCCAGGGCTGACAATAGTGAGAAACATATACGGAGTTTTCATACACATCCACGGAGGTGAATTGTAAGGTGTAATGATTATAGGCCAAGATGAATATTTTGAACCAAACTGAGAGAATGGTGAAAATCCTTCCGTAGATAAACCAAGTCTAATATTACGGCTCTCCGCTGCGAAAGCGGGGTATGTCTTATCAAAATGCTTCCATGCTTCTCCATCAGTTAGGCGTGTTAATGTACCTTTTTCCTGTGTTCTCACACAGTGTCATCTCATATGATGAACGGTTACAGAAGATGCATAAAACCTTTGAAACCTAGGAGTGACGGGTAAGTAATGCATAAGCTTGTACGGAACTTCATTTCCCTTCTTTTTTCTTGGTTTGTATCTTTCCTGATTACATATTTTACAATTTCTAATACCGATGTCTTCTTTCCAAAACAACATGCAACCGCTTAAACATGTATTTATTTTTTGGTACAGCAAACCAAAAGCAACATAAGTTTTTTCACTTCATAATGATTTTCACACATTAAATTATCGAGTGGCATATGTCGTTTTGCAGCTTTTACTATAGCTGTATATCCGGATTTTATGAAGTTGTATTTTGATTTTATCGCAATGTATTCTACAGTTATTGGTAGTTGAGTACCGCTTATACAACCCTCCCAAAGGGGTTTCTTAGCAGCCTCCAATAAATTATAAATTATTTTTGCTCCAATACTTGGTTTTTCTTCGACATTAACATCGTTACCATCAACTTCAACAGTAGGGAATATTGAACGTGGTTTCATCTTCAACCATATCCTTATGAGATTCATCGAAATAAGTTCATTATCCACCTCCTCCTCCGAATGTACGAGAGTGGGTACAATAAGTTCTCTATGACGATCACATACCAAATAAAATAATTCGGCACGAAACATATTGGTGTAAATGAATGATTACTATATCCGGTATCAAATGCTTCAATAGTTTGCACCTACTACATGGAAAATGAGAATCTTCATCATTTCCAATATTACGTAAAGCGAATTCAATAAAGATGTGTACACCATTTCAAAAATGTTCACTTACCGAGTCTTCAATTTCTCTTCTTTATTGATACATGCAGCTCCGATCGATAAAATAATTGACTATTTTTCTTACCTTAAAACATAAAAAAGTATTAACCATTTACGTCTTGACATTTTATTTTTCAAATAAATCATACATTTAAATTTTTGCAAATATATAATATTATTCTATTTAATTTTATTTTCAGACGGATGTACACAAATTATTATATGAATATAATCTATAATTTTTAGGTTATTGTTTTACACTTTGATGGTTGGTCGTTCTATTTTCCATTACAAACACAGTAGCAATTATATTTTGCAAATCATTTTATTTTAAAGGATTCAATAAAATTTCGACAGCGCTTCCCCTTTGTTTCCTGTATCGTACACATATGTGTGTACATAGGGAATAAAAAGAAAGTGTTGTCGAAATTTTGTGAACCGTTAAAATAAAATGATTTGCAAAATATAATAAGTACCGTGTTTATAACTTGTCCAATACAAGGACAAATTCGACAAATATTGTGTCGGATGAGTATAAATGTTGCAATAAAAACGAATATCCATACAACGGTCATATACAATATTTGTCAGATGGGCCAAAAACTCTCTAAGGGGTTTACAAAAAGTAAAACTTATTATACAACAATTCTTACAATAATTTATTTACATTCTAAAGAACGCATACACTAAATCGTCATTTTCGTCATCTTAAAAACGCATACGTCAAATTTTGAGCATCGACTCTAATTAATCCTATGTAGCCCTAATGCACGTATGCACTAATTAATCAACACATATATACCAATTAACGCACATATACACTAAACAAAAAAAAATTCTCAATATTTCAATGATAAACAATTATAATAACAACCTAATCAGCATTCAATAGGGTATACCAAACAATTAATGGGGTATTATACAACTACAAAAACAAGTTAATCCTAATTTAACAAATCAAAATTAAATAAGGTTTATAAATTAAACCTTCTTATCGAGAAATAGCTAATGGAGAGAGTTGAAAATCGAAGATGGAGACCTCCTGACGGCGTGGAAGCTTGTTGACGGTATGGAGGAGGGTTGAAGGTGCAGATTTCTGATTTGGTGAGGAAATGAAAATGAACGATACTATCAGCTGGGGGTTCAGATATTCGCGATTTTTCAACAGCTGCCAACGGCTTCATTTGCGACTGCTTTCAATGGTTGTCGTCTGCTAGTTTATTTTATTTTCATTTATGCCACGGCAATTGCTTGCCGTCGCAAAAAAATTGACGACCCATCGACGACTGTCGGAAAATGGCGTCGCAGTTTACTGTGTTTCTAGTAGTGTAAACGAATAAGAGACCTGCTTTACAATTCAATTATGAAATAAGGATCCGGGATTAATATTCTTTTTATCCAAATGCAAGTCCAATTATTACCGCATCACATAAATGCAGTTAAATTAATTCAAAATATGCGATTAAAATTTAAGTACATTTTATTTTCCTGTTTTGTTAAAGCATTTAAATATAACTGCATTGTTTTAATGCAATTAAATTATAAAGTGAACTTAGATTGAATAAAATTATCAAATGCAGCCTTAACTATTACTATATCGCATAAATGCAGTTAAAACATTCAAATGCAATCGTTACTTCTTAATTCAAAAACAAATTCCTTTCCATCAAGTTAAAAGATAATAACTGTATTATTTTAATGCAGTTAAATTAACCACGTAAAACACACATCATTCAAAATAAATGGAGTCGCATAAACGCAGTTACACAAATGATAATAAAAATAACCACATTACATAGGTTTTAAAACTGCTATCTAAAGTTATGATTTTCAAAATTCTATTCAAATAAAAACAATGGATGTCATCAAAAAGTTTATTTAAATTGTGATTTAACGATGAAAACAATTTTTAAATCTAATTTATTTACAAAAGGTTATTTCATTTTAAAATTTTGAGTTTGAATTAAGTTGACTAAGATGTTAAATGAACATGGACCTAATTTTTAAAAAAATCACAGAGGTAGACCCGTTTTACATTTAGACTAAGAAATAGAGATGTGAAGTTAATATTCTAAAAAAAAAAAAGGGGTCGCCATAAAACGTTTGCATAAACAGAATTGATTCCGACCCCTTTCCTACAACCGCAACCGGTGCCGTGATTTGGTCCCATCTCCAATCCAACTCAAGTCAGAGTATCGATCTTCATCGGCAGACTGCCAAATCAGGGCAGCATCGTAATTACGCTTGTTTTCACGTGATCGGTGACGGTGGATTGAAACCCAGAAGTCGGTTACGATAGATCTGTAAATTACGGAATTGTAGATGAGTAGCGTGCGGTTAGAGAAGAAAAGAAAAGCACACGTCCTGCAGTGGAGAACGACTTAATGACAATTTGTGAATTGAGTTTGGGCCTGCTTCGTGATTTTATTCTTACAGGCTAAGTGGATTTTGTGGGCTTTGATAAGCCTGATAATTTATAGATGATGGAAACCAACATATCTCTCATGGAACATGGTTCCAGGAAGATTAATTTCTGGTTTTTCAGTGACAGGCGATGGCTGCAGGCAAAATGTGGTTAGTGTCGACTAGTTGTTGACATGTGTGTATATTTCGATCCTTTTGTACATGTCCATGAGTTCTTTTATTTGTAGCCGTAGAGATCATGCTTTGAAGGACCTTAATTGATGTCCTCTCAATCTTTCTTAGAGTCGTTGATTACGATGAACGGTTCATGTTTAGGTATCTCGAACGTCACAATTTTTTTAAGAGTCGATGATTACGATGAATAGTTCAGATGTAGCCATCTCAAACGTCACCTGGACGGAATGATCCAAATGTGTGTTTAGTGGCAGGCCGTACCGAAACATGCTTTCGTCATAGGATCAGCGTGTTACGGGGAGTGTTTCTCGTACTCGTACAATTACACTTTTGTTAAAAGGACGGTATGGGTTCGCCACTTTTATCAGGGGTAGTATATATGAAGTGGCCGTCTCTTTTCGCAAGTGTGGTTGAGAGGTTTTGTCAAACCCCTATCTGCATATAAGAAAGTGAGGCATGAGGAACATGTGGTTTAGGAGTTGATCTTACTGGGGCAACTTGGATGGCAACGGACAAGACGAGGAGGTGTCCGAATGGTTCAAAGATGCTGCTCGATGATGCTTGAGGACAACCATTGCTTTTGAGGAAGAGACGGATAGATCTCTACAAAACGGTGATAAGGCAAACAGGCCTTGGGAGTGAGGCTAGGCGGAACCAGATTTTGAACGACACCTTGCTAAGCAGGCCTCTGCTGTTGGACTTAAGCTGCGATGAACTCCATCATACTTGCAAGATAAATGAGCAACAACTACACTGGTAAAGTACCAAATTGTCAATAGTAATATACATAGAATTATCTTGTGTAACTATACATAGAAGATTCTTTGTAGCTAAATATTTTGAGAAAAATGTGTGATCCTCTACGCATAAAGGATGACACACATGTGAATATGTATATATCACGAACATAGTGAGCTGCCAACATGTCTGACAGGTAACAAGAATAAAAATACAAATAGCTAATCTCAAGTACTCCTAAGATGAGTCCTGGCAAGACCACCACCTATCACACCCAATATCAAGCTCCGGCATGACCACCGTTCGATATTAAGATGTTAGAAGTACCAAAAAGACTAAGAGAAAAAAACAAAACACCGAGCGACAACTCTAACTAAGAAGAAAGCTCCGAAGGTATGAATTAGAAGAAAAGGATAAGCATCTGCTCTGAAGAGGATCTGCTGAAAAGATAGACCACTCTGAAGGCTCAAGAAGACGGAGTGTCAAACTGAATAATAGATCATCCTAAAAAGTACTCCATGATGAAGATAGCAGAATCCTATATCTGAGGGGATAACTGCAAGAAGTCCTGGATGAAGAAACTCTGCTCTGATGACCTTTCTAACAAACTGATATCCAGCAATCTGAAGATAAGAAAAACCTGCAAAATGAACCTGATATTCTATCTCCCAAACGTGTATCTGAAATAAGACTAGGAAAAAAATTAGAAAGATACATATATATATACATATATATATATATATATATATATATAATAAATATACATATATATGTATTTATAAAAAATGAAATAAAAACCCAAAAAAAAACAATCAGGATAGAAACTAAAAGAATGAATAAACTGTAAACAATTACAAGCAGAGACTAGAACAAAAATTGAGACAGATCGGACTTATTTATCTTTAATCATAAGTAAACTATGATTTAAAGTGAGATCATCATTAAAAATTGAAAAAATATTAATAATACTATTATTGGTGATTTGGTGCTATAAAGTTATTGTTATATTTAAAAAAATTAATATTATAACTAACCTTGTTAAGATACCGAGGAATATTTTTAGCTAATTTATATTTGAGATTAGAAATCCAATTAAAACAAAATGTAAAAATTGAAAAAATCAATTTGTTAAGATGACTATTATTACGAGTGTAATGGCAGCGCTTAGCGCGTGAATTTTTTTTTTAAATTGTATATATTTAAATCAATCAAAAAAGTAATTTTTTATTTCAAGTGATACTAAGATTTGTATATTTGTAGAGAAGTATTTTGAATTTTTAAGAAAGTTTAATTTTATATCCTATTTTTAGAAGCGTTTTGAATTTGTATAGTATGTTTAATTATTAGATCCTACTTTTAGGGGCGTTTGAATTTTTATTTTTATTATTGATTACTAAAGAATGAACTTAATTTTATATTGATTTAAATTTTTATTTCTATTATTAATCGGTAAAAAATGACTTTGAAAAAAGTTTATTCGTAAGATCCTATTTTCAAGTGATAATAAGATAAATACGTTTTGAATTGTTAAAAAAAATTTACTGTTAGATCCTATTTTTAAGCAATAATAATATTTAATAATATTTGTAGAGGGTCATTTTTGGTAGTTTACGTTGATACCAAAAAAGTGTGATACAAAGGTATTACAACTATTATTAAAGATTATTAAAAATTCTTTGATTTCTCTCAAACCAAATAAACCAACTAATAATAATAAATAAAGTGTCTAGTAAAAATCTAATATCTTTATTGAATTTGAATCTATAATTTTTTCAGTAGAATTTACAATCCGAAATATTAGTTATTATATTAAAGTTAAAAATTTTAAGAGTATTAATTAGGATGTAATTAGTGTCCAAACAATCATAACATATACGATTACATTGAGAAAGTCTATTTAGACACAAAATTTAGACACAATTAGTGACACAAAAAAAATTTAATCATTGGATTGCCCCATGAATTCCACCTTTTCCATAAAGACAAAAAAATTCAATGGTCCATGTCTTTTGAGTCATCATTTTGTGTTTAATTTTGTGTTCAAATAGGCGGCTCCAATTACATTATACATATATGTGTGTGTGCGCGCGCGCGCACACACATACGCACGTACGCATACATATACATGTAAGAAAGTGATATAAATCGTTTTTGCTATAAATATCACCTCGGTCGTTCAAAATAATAATAATAATAATATCGATTAAAGTGAATTCAAGCTTTTAGCACATTTTAAAGCTGCAAACCGATACAAAATGAAGTGTAATTTTGAGTGGACAGAACTTCCTTTCAAATTTTGCATGGTTGATCTTAAGAAGGATGAGTGAAATACACACCTATGTGCTTGTGGGAGCACTTACACAGCCATATATGTATATTTATGTAGGAAAGAGGTTGATTACCTCCATTTTTGTTAGATCCATATGATTTTCGACCTATACAGATTCATTTTAACATATCTCAAAATCATTTACACAAAATGTTGATTGCTTTTAGTAATCTTAACTATTCAGAATAAAATTTGAGTCTATAATTAAAATAGATGTTTTAATTGTTTATATTAACTCAACCTTTTGAACATGATAGAACTTTCAAAATAATCATATTTTTGATATGGTATTCTTAATAAGAACTGAGCATCCTCAAAATTTCACTTAATTTTGAATAGCGTAGTAGTAAAAAAACATAGGGCACCCATGTATGTAGCGTGCATATGTTTGTATTTATATATTTAATAAACAAACTAAGCAGCACACTCGAAGAAGAATACCATGTCACTGCTACAGCATATATCCAGTTTTATAGTAACTTAATACATCAAAGAAACAATAACAATTTTGAACACAGGATTACAAGTATTATCTCAAAATAGCACAAGCTTACATAAACGCTTCTTATTATAAACTTCCATACCTTACTGCAAAAATAGAACAGAAAGGAAAAAACATGGTAAAACAATGGATCAAAAATAGTAGCTCACCAAATCTTCTTAATCTTGAAAGGGCTTTCCCCGCCTTATTCAACGGTTACAACACATGCACAACGTAGATTCCTGCCTTCTCCGATCTATCCAAATAATAAAGAATAAAATGCACAAACAATGTTTTTCTATCTACAGGAACACTCAATGCATTTGTTTTCACACCTTCCCCATCTTGCAACGCTAAAAGGCATCTGTAGTATTCTTCACCAAATGCTTCATCAGTTATTACAGTCCAATCCACACTCTTCTAGTAAAGGGCCATCAGATTTAGCCAAGAAAGGGTCGATTCGTACCCACAGCAGTGAGAGAATAGAAGCAAGAAGAATAGACCACACAATGATGATGGTAGGGGTTCTATTTTGCCTCCCAACTAAACCTTTCAAGAAAGGGTAGAGATGAGCAATAACCCAAATGGCAAAGAAGAGCTTTCCAAAGAGAGGACCCCATGATTCGTATCCGTTGTTTATGGCATTCGATATTCCAGCCACAACGCCGATTATGTTGAATATGAGCAAGGTGGTAGGAGGAATGAGCAACGTTGTCCATTTGAAAGTGTAGAGCTCGGAGAACTCTCCATCGTCACCTCCTTTTGATGTGACTGTGAAATTCGTATCTATACCCGCTAGCACTTTTAACAGGCCTTGAAATACAGCAAATAGATGGGCTGATACTCCACCGATGACCCAGAACTGCTCGTTTCTCCACCAGTCGTCTAAGCCCACACCACTCCATCTCATTTCGAGAATGCTGGTGGAGAAGATGCATATGAAAAGGGACATGAACCACAAGCTTGCCACGTTGCTAAGCTGCAAATCATAAGAAGATTTAGTTATTGATGCTCATGAATTCATGTTTACACTTTCTGCATGTGTGTACATACATGTGTGCCTATATGTATATCTCAGTGTGTGCGCGCGCATGTGTGTATTTGTATGTATGCATGTATGTGTGTGTATAGGGGTGTATGTAAGTAATAATGGTAGTACCGATAATAAGACCACATGGAGAGTTGTGAACTTGCTATGAAAAGATTTGTTAAAGATATTTTGATTTATATTTGAACATAAGAGAAGGTTCGAAAAATGCTCAGAGAAAACAAACTAAAGAAGAAAAAGATGAAGCTTTATGATTACTCTTTCCTAGAAGAGCCCATAAAAATTTGAAAAATAGATTCTAAAAACTGATTGAGGGACGCAAGATTATGAGCATATTTTTATGAATGAATGGCTACAGTAGTTCATTTTTTTTATATATTTGGAACATATATATTAGATGTGAGTGATTTTATATTCAAGTCATAAACTAATAGACCTTTGTACTATGTATGAATATATGTATGCATGTGTGTGTACACCCTCTCTGGTTTTCCACATACAAATAACACGAGTTACATACTTCTGGGGTGATGAACTTTCCAGTGAGCAGGCAGACTGCAGGCAATGTACAATATGCGAGAAGAGGAATTGATGTTAATGGATAGACAACCGAGTTAATGTATGATAGACGCTCCAACCATTTCAAACCGCCACCATATCCATACCAAATAGGGCAATGTCGACTCAATAGTATTTCAACCGAACCAAGAGCCCATCGAAGAACTTGGTGAAGTCGATCAGAAAGATTCAGAGGAGCAGAACCTTTAAATGCTGGTCTAGATGGAATGCAATAGATCGATCGCCACCCATGGCAATGCATTTTGAATCCAGTTAAAATATCTTCTGTAACTGATCCATATATCCACCCAACCTATCAAAACACAAAAAAACAAAAATTGTCTTGAGAACTTAGTTTTACCTATCTTCAAAAATGGAATGAGATTCTCTACCTGGTAGAAAAACATAGTACATGCCTTCACATTTGCTATACTTTTAGCAAAATATGCACACTTTAATTTTTAAGTGTGTAGCAGGTGAACTCTAAGAGCATCTCTCCACTCTGGTTTTCTATCAGAGTTGAAGATATCATTCATTGAAAAAATGTCTTAAAGGTTCACTTTGTGTAAAGTTTGTGACTGTGCAACTTTACACAAATTCAATGGATTAGATGTATACAAACAAAATCAATGAAATAACACATTACTAGAACTATGTCTAAGAAGTGCAACTAGGTAAAAAAAATCTACCTCCTTTCCCCAGTCTGTCTTTTCTTCATAACCACAACTAATAACATGAATAGCTTCCTTCAATAATGAAGCAGGGGTAGCACTTTTTAGAGTGCCGCCATTCTCGAGTAAAGTAGAAGCAACGAAAACAGGCGACTGGCCAAATTTCTTCTCCAACTTTGTTGTCGACAATGCATTTCCTTTAGCGCTATCAATTACTAATTACAAATTCACAAGTTAGCATCAAAGGATTATATATGGATGTATTAGGATTTCAAAAGACAGTATGATTGAAATGCATGTAAAATTATTTTCACCTTCATTTCTCTCTTCTATACCCGTCAAAGCAAAAACAGGTGGTGCTCCATTTTCCAGTCTCTTGGAATCCTTCTTTTTGTTTACTTGCTTTGATTTTGTGTTCTTTTTCTTCTTCTTTCCAGAACAGCAGCAACACCATTTAGGCAAACAATTGCAAGTTCGAGTAGGTGGTTTCTTTGTTTTTGGAGCACCATAACCGTACAATGCCTGCCTTCTAAATAGACATCCAGTTCCAACATAAATTGGCCCTTGAATACCATCCAACCCTTTCATATTTATCTGCATTCGTGTTCATAATAGTAGTTAGTCTAAAGTTGCTTCAAATTAAATTTAAAGATGGGATTTTGTGCTTACATCAAAGAAGACAACATTTCGATTGGCATATCTATCGTGTCGATCAATGCCATCAAATCTTTGAGGGAACTGAACATAACACACTTTTTTGCCTACAAGTGGATCCATCATAAAGCACATAGCTTCTCTAATTGCCTTGCTATTATTAATGTAATGATCACAATCCAAATTCAATAAATAAGGCGCATTTGTGAGCACAGAGGAGACGCGAACCTATGCAAGTAACCCACAAATTTAGACACCATATCATTCATAGAAGAGAACATAAAACATAGTCTTTCTTTTAAAAAAGGAATTACCAAAGCATTCATGGCACCAGCTTTCTTGTGGTGATTGAAGCCAGGCCTCTTTTCTCTAGAGACATAAACTAAACGTGGCAATTCATTTCCTTCTACATCCAGTCCTCCACTTTGACCAAGAAAAACCTGTACACAAAATAAATGTTGTATTAAAATACATGATGAGATATATATATATATATATATATATTCAACGATGAAAATAAAAAATAAAATGCATACCTGAATCATGCCAGGGTGATCTCGAACATTATTTCCAGGCCACGGCGTGCCATCTTGCATAGTCCACCCTTCTTCTGGAACCTTCACAGCTTTTGCTACTAACGCATTGATTCTTACTTTGAACTCTTCATAATCCCTCTGCATATGTTATAAAAGATATGACTACACGCCATAAAAAAAAAAAATCTATAATACAATTTTTTTACGCTTTTTTCCTGCAATAGATATTTTGTACCTTCATTGCTCTTCTTTCCTTAACAAAGGATGGCAAGACCTTATCTTTAAGATAGTCAATCTTTTGTTGGAAATACCACTCAGGCGCTCGTGGTTCGATGTTGAATTTCTTGCAAAATGGTACCCACTTTTTTGCAAATTCTGATGTTTCGGATAATGCTTCGAATGTTAACATTGCTGCGCCATCATCTGATACATAACAAGAGATTCGATCGACTGGGTAATCGACTGCTAGAATTGAAAGAACTGTGTTTGCTGTGACTATAGGTGGTTCCTTGAGAGGATCCACTGTACTCACGAAAAAGTCAACTGCAGCAAGCTGAGAAGGCCTCCCTTCTTTATCATATCTAAACAAGTAACTTTGTGTTAGTAGTTTTAGTACAAATAAAGTTTAATGGAACTAATGTGCCCAACTTTTTCTCAAATAGTAAGTTATCACATTTTCCTTTTAAAGCATGGTCGTGTATTTAAGGGTTATTTGAGAAAAAAAGAAAAACATAGAAACTTATATGTATAATAATAATTTTTATCATTTTGAGCCATTTTCTCAAACTAATTACAAATTTAAACACTTTTTAAAACTTATTACAAATACTTGTCACTTCCTGCCAACTTGCGAAAGAGTGGCTATACATTTTTTTCTTTCAAAAGAAATATGCTAGTATTATTTTATTGGGGGAATGGGAAAATGACAAACTTTTAAAAAAATTGAACAGAAGAATATCAAATTTTATTTTTAGGCCAAGGACAAATACTAGTTATAACTAGCATTATATTCAACTTTTACACTATGCAAAATGCTAGCATTATATTCAACTTTTACACTATGCAAAATGCTGGTTATAACCAATACTATATTCAACTTTTACACTCTGCAAAATGATGGTTGTAACTAGCATTGTCATTCGGTCAAAAAAAAATCTTGTTGTCCTTCAAACTAGATATTTTACTAAGTTTGTCATTATGTCTATATTTATGTATTTTATTTTAATTGAAGCCAATGTAAATTTTATATTAAAAAAATGTATACCAACACAATTTGAAATTGCATCATTACAAATAGTTCGTCCTTTTATTTTGAAGTATCCAGAGGACCAAGTTTTCAAAGTGATATGTCTTTGTTATAATTTTTAATAGAGGGAATTATGGAGAAGGACAAATTCTGGAAAGAAATTAGACTGAAGGACACTAAGTTTTAAGTTTAGCCTAACGGACAAACTTTGAAGAAAAACATAGACCGAAGGACAATGCTAGTTGTAACTAGCATTATATTCAGTTTTTACACTATACAGAATGCTAGCTAGCATTATATTTAGTTTTAAAAATTTTAAAATATTTACAATACTAGTTATAATTAGTATTGTCCTTCGGTCTAATTTTTTTTCAAAGTTTGTCGTTCAGCCCAAAATTGAAACTTATTGTCCTTCAGTCTAATTTTTTTTCAAAGTTTATCATTGTGTCTATTTTCGACTTTTTAAAATTGAGTAAAAAGAAGTCCTACATAATATTATGAATGGATAGCTAACCTTAGGTTTAATCTGTCAAGATAAGTCTCCCTTTCAATAGGTAGCCACTTTGGGAACTGATCGAGAATCCATGACATCGCAAACCAAATTTCACAAATGACGGAGATAAGCCACAAGGCATAAGCATCAGGCACAGAATGTGTTATTCGATAGTTAAAAAAGAATCCAAGAACCACAAGCCGAATAACAATAATAATTCTATATGGATTGATTTGGCTTGAAGGAAGAGGCAGCTTTCTGGACAACGGCTGCCTAGCTTCATCCATCCTGATATACATGTAACAATCAGAAAAAGATAATACACTTCTTCTTTTCAAGTACTAAACCATTATCTACATAAAGTACTTAGGAACTTACAAAGGGAGATCAGGACCATTGCCATCATCATCCCAATCTTTACCACCATTATCATTCTGCATTGTTTGCATTTTATCTTGTTTCTGTTTCCAACTCTCCATTCTTTCTTTCCATGCCACACTTCCATACCCATAAGCTGCAAGATCTTTAGACGGGTCCATAGATCTTGGATTCACTACAATAAGCATGAAAATGTTCATAAGTTTATTATCAAAACATATTTTTTCACAATTGAGTCAAAAATGCTAAACAGCCTAAGTAGCTTTAGTTCCTACCGGGTATATTAGGATCCGGAAAAGGAAGTGGATGGATCCGCTTTCCTCCACCACCCGATGAAGGAACAAGAGCATGTTGTTCTGGAGGTATATCATCAACCTAGCAAACAACATCCATTATTACAAGTCACAATCTAGCACTAAGAAGGAAAAATGAAAAAAGAAAAACCTTTACCATTTGGCCATTAGTAAGCAAAAGAAGATTAGGCATTGTGTTAACAACACGGGGCATTTCCAAATCGCCTCCTCTTCCATAGCTCATTTGACCATGCATCATTGACTCAGCAATATACTGACCATCAAATTCATTATCAAGGTCATCAACATCATCCTCTTCTTCATCACCCGCAACCCGTGGACACCCTGAAAACATTTGACCTTAGTCTTTTGAAAACTATGTTTTTTTGCAGATAGAAACAATTATAGTAGCAGTACCTTTGAGTCTTTTGAATCTAGTTTTGCATTGAGGACAAAGTTGACTCCCTTCTCTTCTCTCATAGTCATAACAAGTTCTACAAACTGGAAATGCACATTCATTGCAAGCAACAAATAGCTCTCCTTCACTGGTCAGCCCAACATCATCTCCACAAATTTGACATATTTGCCCATTAGTTTGCTTAAACTGCCTTGGCTGTAAGAATAATGAATTAACAAGATACTTATTAGAAAATCTAAAGTATGAACAAAAAACAAAAGGTGAAACCAATCATTTATGACTTACCCCAGGTTCTCCATCTCTTCTAATAACAACCAACTCATTTCTGTTATGAGAACCAGCAACCAGACCAGCATTTGCCTCCATTCCTATCTATTCCTTTTAGATCTACGAACTTAATGATGAAATGTAGAAATACCCAAATGCTAGAAATGATATGAGCAAGTGAAAAAAATTGAATCTTGGTTGAAATTAAAGCTTCCCCATTAAAATAAATGAAGAGTTTAAGGTATGGGGGAAGCTATCTGAAGCAAATGGCAAAGAACACTCTCTTCTCTCTCTATTATTCTTTGCTTCTTACAGCAAGAAACACTTATAAAAAATGCATAAAACTAGTTAAAACGTCAACTTTTCCAGTAAAACGTACACATCACATATACGAACTAAAAACCGTATTAACAATAACAAATAAAAACGATATTGTTAAGATGTCATGGTAGGTGAGAAATGCATGTTTCTCACTAAATATCTGAGTACATTGACACTTCAGCTGCTGCCATCCATTTATGAAAGATAATCCAACTATACATCGACCGACACTTTCATGAGTAAAAAGTAAAGTAAGAAACGAGTTAAAATTGAGATTTTTACAGAGAAGAAAAGGATAATAAAAAAGTGGGAGTTGAGGAAATAAAGACACACGGGATGTAAGGACAGCAAATAAAACACAGCTTATAAGCTAAAAGTTATTAAAAATTATTTGTGATAAAAGATGTGATGAGTAATCAACTACGAAGAAAGATACGACTGGAAAATGCACATGTGGGTTTCAGTGGACATGTTTTGTCGGTCCCGTTTATCTCGTTAATGGCGTTACTAGGTACATCATAAATAATGGAACAGTGGGTCGTTAGTTCACTGTTTTGTTACGTTAGATTGATGAAAACAATACTGCAATCACCTATCAGGCTAAAAATACTAAAATACTGCAGCACCAATAGTCTTTTACCATTTTTATTGCAATAAAAATGCGTAACATAATCTGTAAAATGGTTGGACAATTCGAAAATTTAGATCTTTTACCATTTTACTATTTTGCATTTTTTCCTAAAAATAAAGCTTAGAGGAATATTTTTTTTAACGACCTATTTTTAAATAAAAAGATAAACATGGCCCAACACACTTACATAAAGAATCAGTAAATATGAACCCGATACAATTCAATACCCTAAAAAACCCTAGAACATTACAGCACCAACTCGATTACTTTCATTTCACAGTCTCTACTCGTCCAAAGAGAAATAATTGCGATTCAAAGCCAAAATTTAAACTTCATGTTCTCCCTTCTTTACTCCATTGGCCTCTCTTCTTTTCCAATATGACAGTTCTTTGTTAAATTTTCCTCTCATACCTTCAATCTATTTGTCGGTGAAAATATTTCTCTGAGTAGGGTTAAAACTAGGAAAATTAACAGATCTGTAGTCAATACGACTCAGATCTGTTGATTTTTCCCTCTGGAGGACATCGCGATCTCGATTTGAGGCACTTTCAAAAGTATAATCTTCAAAAATATGATTACTAGAATGATAATTAGATCTGTGGTCAATACACCTCCGATCTATTAAGTCAACACTCTAGAGAGCAACATGAGCTCTATTTGGGGCACTATCGGAGTATAATATTTAGATAGATGATTGCTCGTCTATCTGCTCTTCGGGTGGGCTAAAAATTGCTCCAGATGCGTACTACCTGCATCGATACTCCAGTCTTCGGCTAAATTTTGCAAATTTGGTTTGAACTTTCACTTTTTTCTTTGTTTTATGAAGCAGAATTTTACTGTTTGCTTCTATGAGTAACCAATTCTGCTCTTTACTGCTGCTTGTTTTATTATGAATACGTGCATTTCTTTCTCTCCAAATATAGTAGACAGCGGTAGTAATTAAACTGTGACCTAGGTCTCTTTCAATAGATTTTCCTTTAAATTTGATATTTATGAGGTGAATAGCTTGCTTAAGATCCATGTGGTCACTGTTTTGAATATCCAGTTTAACTTGAATGCGATTCCAAATGAAATATGGGTAACTGCATTCAAAAAACAGATGATAAGAGCTCTCATTTTCTAGATTGCATTAGAAACATAGTGAACTAAAACTATTACACCATCTGTTAATTTTGTCACAAGTTGGCAATCTGTTATTTAATGCAAAAAAGATACAGAATTCCATCTTGGGCTGTTCATCTTGTTCCAAATGCAATCATACGAATCAAGCTTGGTGACTTTATTTCTAACATCATTCCATGTATTTTTAAAGGAAAACTTCCCTTTATTGCTTGCTTTTCATACCTAGTAATCACTGTCTGCACTAAAATCAAGATCAATTTAACATATGTCATCTTTGTGTGGGTAAGTAATAAAGTGAATGTGAGGTTGCCATTGATTGTTTATGATAACAGAAGACACTGTTGCATTGGAATCTCCAAAAATAACTAAATTACTCTAGCCCACTTTATTAACAAAGGAGTCATTATTGAACCAAGGGTCAAACAATAAGCTAATTTCTGCATATAGCTTAAATTTTCTTTCTAAAAGGGACCTACCAATATTTCTGTAGTTTAAATTTTGCTTCCAAGTGTTAGAATAATTGTTGTTTGGTACTATGTTCCAAAAATTACCCTTCCTAAGGTATTTAGCCTTCATCCATCTAGCCCACAAAGAGTCTACACTAAAGAATCTCGAAAATAATTTTAAACGACATGTTAGACTAAGATCATTCATATTTCTAATGCCAAACCCTTCTTCACTTTTTGGTTTGCAAACTTTATTCCAGCTGATTTTATGATATTTACCTCTCCATAAAAAATCAGCACATCTACTTTCTATTTTTTTAATAGATGCTGCAGAAATATGAAAAGTTTGTAACCAGTAAAGAATAATAGCATAAACCACAGTTTTAATTAACTCTATTCTTCCTGCAATAGAATAAGTTTGCAACAAGTTTCCATTCTTTCTTGTATTTTATCTAATAATACGGAACGATCTGAATCTTTGATTTGATTTATTGATAAAGGCAGCCCCAAATATTTTATAGGAAGATTGCCTTCAGTAATTTTTAAAACATTTAAAACATTATTTTTATACCTACTATACTTACTAAAATAAGCTTTACTTTTGTCTATGTTAAGTTGAAACCCTGCATAATTATTCAACATGTCAAAAATATTTTTAATGGATACTGCATTATCTTTGTTAGCCTTAACAAAAACCATTAGATCATCAGTATAAATAAGATGACTTATACAAGGTTGAACTCTATCAATAGGATCAATATTACCCTTAATAGCTTCTATTTCCATCAATATAGAAAAGTATTTCATAACCATTGTAAATAGATAACGTGAAAGTGGCTCATCTTATCTAATACCCCTATTACATTTTATGAAACCTTATGATTTACCTTGAATAAGAATAGAAAAGGTAGGGGTGTTAATACATTCCATAATCAGGTCATAAAATTTACTAGGAAATCCCATACATCTCATCACATGATAAATAAAATACTATTCACTTTGTCATAAGCTTTTTGTAAATCTATTTTGATATATACATTATCACCATTTTTAGTATTAAAGCTTCTTATCATCTCATGTGCTAGCATAAAATTTTCATATATTAATCTACCAGGCATGAAAGCACTCTAATTTTCAAAGATGAGAAAATGCAGAAATATTTTTATTCTATTACTCAACACAGTGGAGATGATTTTATAAACGAAATTACAATAAGATACGGGTCTATAATCACCAATATTAGTGGGGTTTTTCTTTTTAGGTTTTAGAGTAATAAAGTATGATTGATACTTCTAAATTTTTTACCTTCAATCAAAAATTCATTTGTGACTTCAAAGATTTGATTTTTAACATTGTCCCATTGATTTTTGTAAAATTTAGCATTAAACCCATTAGGACTTTTATTATCACCAACATTAAAAATAATATATTTTATTTCCTCTAATGAAACAGGAGCAAGTAAAATATCAGAAGTATTATCTTTCAAAATATTCTTGCAAATAATATGAGGAATTTTTTTTCAACATTCTCAGAGAAGTATAACTTCTCATAGTATTTAGTAGCTTCATTAGCAACTTTGTCATAAGCATTGGAAAGATTACCAGTATTATCAATAG
Organism: Allium cepa; assembly: GCA_030765085.1. Classification (NCBI taxonomy): domain Eukaryota; kingdom Viridiplantae; phylum Streptophyta; class Magnoliopsida; order Asparagales; family Amaryllidaceae; genus Allium; species Allium cepa. Next base: position 52,030,285 of record CM060935.1, on the reverse strand, counting down.
TGTTACCTATATTATTAATATGCTTTCTACTACTCATTTTAGAATTAAAAAATTTTGTGCAGTCATCACCTAGAGTTAGCCAGTCTATCTTAGCCTTTTGTCTAGCATTAACTGCATTTTTATAAATTTAGGTAGATAACTTTTTCTAATTCTTAAAAAATTTGTTGGCTATACCGATATCTTCTGGGTTATCATCTGCAAGATTTTGTAAAAATTTTCCTTCCTTTCTTAAATTAGCCAGATTATTATTATTCAAATAATTATTTTTATTCCAATTTTTAATATTGTATTTAATTTTTTTCAAAAGCATATTAAACTTAAATTATTTAGTACCATTACAAGAAAATTTTAAGCAATTATCCATCAAAGCTTTATAGTTCTCTTCTAGAACCCAACTGTTTTTAAATCTGAAAGGAGAAAATTTTTGTTTAAATTCACAGTGGTAAAGAGATTAATGATTAAAGGAGTATGATCACTAGAACTTTGTTCTGAAGTTGAACAGACAAAATTTCAGAAAATGTTTGTAAATTCTATTGATTAAAATTATATCCAACTTATAATGGATATTCTTAGCCAACCTAGATTTCCATGTATACTTATTCCCACTAATAATTGGTTCAACCAGTGTCTAGAAGAAAATTATTTAACCTATCAAACATACTTTGAGGAATTTTACCGCCTTTAAATTTTTTTGATACATGAAAAACAGTATTAAAATCATCCAAAATAATCCAAGGAAAGTTATATATTAAATTCAAATCTTTTAGTTTACACCACAGACCATTTCTTTCACTTTCAAGGTTACTACCATAGATACTGGTAATTTGAATCAGAAAACCACTAATATTTTTAAACTGACAATCTATAAACTGTTTATCTTTATTAATTTTTAAGTTTGTCCAAATATTAGAATCCCATATAATAATTATTCTTCCTTTACAGTCACAATCAGTATTACTTATAGATTTCCAATTGTTAAAAAACTTAAGACAAAAATTTTCATAATTTTCGTCATTCAGTTAGTTTCTATAAGAGAAATAATAATAGGCTTATAAATGTTTATCATATAAAAAATATCGAACCTTTTAGCAAGGGAATTCATACCCGTGACGTTCCACGCAAATATAGTCATATATATATATATATATATATATATATATATATATATATATATAATAAAAATAAAATGAAAGTTAGATGGTACCTACCACTATAGTACCCTTACCCCTCCTTTTATTATCTACACTCTTAGCTTTTAGTCTTGTAGACATTTCATCCCATTCTAGATTGATTGAGACGTATTTTTGTTTGAAAACTTTTTTTTCTTTACTTCCTTTAACTTACCAGTTGCTTTTGGTTTTGGAATATGCAATGTAGATATATCAAACTGGCTAGTAGCATTAACCATTACCAATTCATTTTCTTCCTTTTGCTCTAACTCATGAACCTTAATCAGAGAAATATCAAAGTTATATGTGCGAGGAATGGCTGAGTCACTAGACACTGCCACTACAGCCTGCTTAGGGGGAGAAACTTTCTTGCAAGGCAATGTTGAGTTGATGCATACCCTGTCCTAAACTTCTACAGCAAGTTCAGAAGGAGACTCCTCCTCCATTCCACTATTCCAATTCTAACTACTATCTTGATGCGAGGCATTATATATATTTGTACCAATATTCTCTGTAACTAAACATGGCTCTGAAGTAGGAGGATTTTCAGAGCTAAAGACCTTTTTAATATTACTACCCTCCTCTGTACTGTGCTGATTCGAAACAGTTAAACTTTTTTCATATTCTTTAAACTGATGAACTTTCATAGTTGTGATATGATCAACTTAATCAGTGAGCGCCTTTGGATTATCTTCTTGATCGAACATGATACAATCTTAGTTGATTCGATCATTGTTTTTTCGCGTTCTTGACTGGTTTGCTACTTCTTTATTGGATTTTGGTTCTTGAATTTCAACTGAACTATTTTCTTGAAAATTGTCTTTGCTTTGATTACTAGTTTTGGGTATCTATGTATGCTTTGGGTTACACTGCTCTCTAGTATGACCGAAACATTTGCAGATGATATATTTCGATGGAACCCATTCATATTCCACTTTTTGTACAATGTTTTCACCATTGTAGAGAGTGAGCTTGATCTTCTCTAGAAGCTCATCAGTCGTAGAAACTACCACAAGAAGGCGGGCGTAATTTAATCTCGTCTTCAAGGTAGTGGCTGCGTACATTTTAATAGGTTTTCCAATGATGCTCGCCATAACGCTAAAAGCCTCACGGTCCTACACTTAAGATTTACACTAGGTAATTTTACCCAAATCAGCATAGTTGACAGTAGATCTCTTTCCAATTTCAGAGATTCAGACCACCGTCTCATAATGATGAGCTTTCCATTGTATAAATATGGACAATTCTGAATTATTTTGTTGCAGTCTCGAATCTCTTTGAACTTAACAAGAAAGAAACCATTTTCTCTAGAAAGGTTTCAAAATCCCCAGTCGGTTTCCAAACACGTTTAATATACTCTTTAAACAACAAGAAATAGGGTTTGGTACCTACAACATTGATAATAACAGAATTATTCCATCTTTCTATGGTCTTTGCAAACTGCTTCCTTCACCAAACCGTATTTCTTTTTATTAATCTTGATACGTGAAATGGTTTCAAGACTGCATTCATTTTTCTTTTGATTCCCTAGATTGCTCTAAAACAATATCAGCCCAAGATTTATGTCCTTGTTCTTTATTTAGAATGAAATTTGCTGGTTTACGAGGTTGGATTGGATGTTTAGCCTTATTGCGATTGGAGATGGTCGGTAGCAAGCCCTTCTTCTTCTTTAGAACGCCATTATTAATTGGAAGGACTAAATCATTTCTGGGCTGCTATCTCCTCTGTGACCTTGTTTGGACCAATTTAAAGCCTTCATTGTCGATGATGACACCATTAGACAGTTTTCTGATGTGAGATTCTAGTTGTCTATCCTGATGTGTCGAATAGAGAAGATTGAGAAGACTTTTGTGAGGAGGATTAGTTTCCCCCATGGCAGAAGAAACCCTATTTTTTTTGATATAATAATAATGAATTCTGGTCACGCGTTAATTTATTATTCTTGGAAGATAGATAAATTCAACAAAATAAATTCAAAATCTACTAATATTTGAACCATGACTCACTTTTTATAAAAATAAACAATATAATAATTGTTTTGAGATATTAATAAGAGATTTCAGAACATGTATGTAGTTGGAAATTTTAGTTACCGTTTACTGTTGGCTAGATTTTCAGTCTCGCTTAAAAGTATGATTTGAAGTGGAAATTAGCAAAAGTAATTTACTTATAACTTGCTTAAAAAAATGAAAAATGAAGAGTTATGAGCTATAATGCAAGTAAAATAAACATCCACTATAGCTATTTGTAACATCCCGCCTTTTCGCACACTTTAAACCGACACACGTGTCAATTCAAAGCATACGCAAGGGCGGATTGTTATGGGGTAAATAAGAAAAACAGAGAAGAAATAAAAACAAAACAGAATCTCACAGCGGAAGGATAAAATATAATAATAAATATACAGTTCATAAATGGTTTACAAACACTTGTTATTCTTTACACAATAAATATCAGAGTTACACATACCAATACAATCAATGCAGCGGAACAGTATGAGTGTGGTGCAATACTATAAATAATAATAATACAAATCTTCGTCTTCGTCCTCCAAAGCTAAATCTTCAAATCCTGAAACGCTCGGACTGACCCGAGCGAATTTGAAAAGACAAAAACACCCGAGTCAGACTAGAATATCTTATGTGAGTTAAATAAACAGAAATAAATATGAGTACAGTAACTCAAGAGATGTTCGGGATTTACATCTCCTAAGGATCCGTTAAACTATTTACTATGTAGTATATTGCGCTATTATAATAGTGTCTATTTATAAAATAAACTTACTTTTAAATAGCGTTAAGGGGTTACCCATATAGCTCTTAACACAAATAATGCCAATAGTCTATACAGTACCGTAATACCTCCTGATCGGGAGGCTACCAGAGGATACTCCATAGGTACGACACAAATAGAAACCCGTAGTAAAGGCTCGGTATGGTAGGTGACACTGCACAACTAGGCAATGCCAGGGTAGATATACCAATTGCTATCCAGGCTGGTGGAAACGCGTAGCCGCAGTTACCGCCCACCTCGGACTAACTCCCCAAAATCAAAATATAGAAGTGGCCACTGAATCAATCCAAGTCAAAGTATAATATCGAAGAGGAGCGTCCGATCAGAGGAATGACCTCATTGGCCTGAGAATCGCTCCTGTTTTAGCCACCTTATGCCAACTCACGGGAGTTGGGTCCACGTATTTACCTTACAGGAAACGTCGCCACCACCTACTTCATTCTGGAATCTCCACCGCGTACACGGTTAGTCAAAGTGGTTTTCGGTATCGACAGAGAGTATGTCCATATCCGATCCCGGTCTTTTTTCCAACCCATCGTTATTATAACACCGCGGTCATTTAAAAATAGTTTATACTTTAAAACCAGAATATAATCCATTTCAAAACCATAATATTACGATATCATTTCTTCTTTAAAACCCAAAAAGATTCATTTTGATATTATTTTTATAAAACCCAAATCAATGATATCATTTCCCAAATATAAATCTTTTCCAAAAATTATGCCACTTTTAAAATTTATAATCCCTTGTAACTAAATATTTGAATATTAACTTTCAACATAATACTTCGAAATCCATAGTTTTTAAAACCATTACTTTCAAAACTAAATGGTTTGGATATTCAACCGTATATAAAATAAGTGGTTTAACTTAAATGTTGCTTTGAAAAGAAATATTTCTCGTGGCTTTACAATACATTTCTTTATTTAAAGTTAAAACCAAAATTTAATATCGCTTCAAGTTCCAAAGCCATTTCAATAAATTCATATATATACGTATATCCATTTTGAGTATAAATATTTCAACTAAAGTTGGATTTTATTCTTTCAAATCAAATGTTCTATTAATTAGCCTTGAATATTCACATAGAATCCATAATTAATAAGACTTCAATTTCTAGTAAAATATATATATATTTCCAAATTCAAATTTTACTAGAATATTCATTTCAAAATATTTTGGGAAAAATCCAATTATAAATATCATATCTTTAGAATTTCCAACTTAATATTTAAACATAGGATATAAATCATCAAACTCCATTTTCTTAATTTTCTTCCATTTTTAATAAAGAGATTTATACACCTTTTAATTTCAAAAATTTCAACTTCATATGCATATATATGGAAGAATAATATTTATACCATATAAAATTTAAGATTATCATAAACCGTATTCCATCCAAACCTTAGAAATCACATAAAAATAGTTATATATAGACCGCGGTGCCTGTATATAGTTTTCTATCCTATGGTCAAGTGATACGGATATTTATCATTTCAATCCGCAATTTAATAAAATAAAACTGCGGTTGTATATCATTTCAAACCGCAATCCCGAATGAAATGAAGAATGCATACTAACTTGCAGTTTAATGATATCAAATAAAACATCCATTCAATAACACATCCATCATCCAATCGCAAACATCAAGCAATATCAATCAATAACAATATATGTTTGGTAATATACAACAGGTAATAATTGGCAGTTTTATTTCAAATTATATTTATCAACTATTAATCTAACAATTTATATTCAGTGATAATTTGACATAACTGTTAACTAGCAGTTCATATGCAAACAATAATTTCTAACAGCCAATTAACACGCAATAAATCAATTAAATTAACAGTTAAATTCAATAAAATGCAATTCTACAGATATGAATGAAATAACATGCCAAAAGCTCATAAATAAATTTCTATTCGTTTCTAAAATTTATTTAACAAACATAAAAGCTTCTAGTAGTTGTGAGTGGGTTAAAACACTCACCTTTTGAATTTAAATCGAATTTAAATTCGATTTAAACCCAAAAATTCGCCCGTCTCGGAATTCGTCCAAACCAGCGTCATCAAGTCCGGAATTAAATTACGATCCTAACAAAAGAAATTTCGTTTGAATCCGAGGTCGTATGAGAAAGTTATCACAATTAAACGATTTGCAATTGAAATAAAAAAAAATTAAAAATAAACAAAACAAAAATAAAGTACCGTGCCGCATCCACCTTCCCTCGTGAAAAACGCATATGCTTCTTCTTGATTGCTAACTTTGTTCCGTAATTTTTCTTTTATTTCGATTTACTTTAATTTTCCTCCTTATTATATGAATGTATGTATTTTAAAAGGTTTGAAAGAAAAAGAAGATTTGAAAAAGAAGAATTGAAAAAAAATGATTAAAATAAGAACTGAAAACGGAAGAGAAGATCTAGATTTGAAAAGAAGAAAGTTTGAAATAGAAGTAAATTTGAAGAAGAAGAAGAAGAATATTTGAAGAGAAAGAAAAAAAAAAGTTAAAATCAGAGATAATAAGGAGCATTGAGAAAAACAAGAAAAAAGAAGAAGAAGAAGAAGAAGAAGAATAGCATGGAGGCTAGGGTTAGAGTTAGGAGAAACAAAATGTAATAGAAGAATAAGAAGTAGGTTATTTATAAGGTTAGAGTTAGGTTTAGGGACAAATAGATTTGAAAGGAGAGGCTGCTATTAATTAGAAATAAAGTGAATATGAACACTTGGTATTGAAATATAGCAAATATGAACAGTCCTTTTTTTTTAAAGCAGCAGGTATTAAAAAGAGGTATTTATTAATAAGAAAGAAAATGAATATGGAGGGACAAAAATAAATGACACGTTTCGTTAGTTTGATTCTAAATTAATTAAGTGCTAGATACAGAAAAATTTGAATACATCATATATATATATTCATACTTTAACTGTGTGACAAAATTGCTAAACATACATCAAGTACGATTAATTGGTGACAATATATAGGAATAATCAACAATAAATGTGGATGCAATCACATAAGGATCTAATAGGGAAGGAGATAAAAGTAACAACGTTGATTAATTCCACTTTCCCACTTTAGCCAATCCAATTACAAAATTTAAAATTTTATAAAATTTCTCTCCTTTGATTTCTTAAACAATTTTAATAACTAACAACAAGTTCTATGTTAATTCAATCATTAATCATTTCGCCAATTACCAAATTAAATTTCAATTATTTGCAATAAATCAAATTATAAATTTTTCATTCCAATAAATAAAATAAATCTTGATTTTTTTTTTCTTCCATCCTTATTAATTCCATAACTTGTTCAATTTGAAAATCATTATCATATTTTCCAAATGTTACCTTAATTTAACACTTATGTAACGTATTATTAGATTCGTTGCAAGATTTCAATTTCAATCCCCATTTCTTAATATACTCAAATTCTGGACATTTTTATTTCCTTACCCATAAGTGTAACATTTATTGCCAATTCCATCCAAATTTAACAGGTAACCCTTAACAATGTTTTCAATCCAAAGGTTATACTTAAGTTTACGTTGTATTCTACAACTTATCATATTATGAAGAAAATTCACATTATTCCCCAATATTACCTTAATTCATATTAACTTAACATTAAATTTACTCTTCATTCTGTTATTAACCTATTAGTATTAAATAAATGAAATTAACATAGGTTTTACACTCTATTACGTAGATATCCTTAAATTTTATCTAAGTTTATATTTACATAATATTCCAACATTAAATTTCATCCATTTTTTTTTTCTTCCTTTTTATTTTAATTAAATCCAATTTCCCTAAAGTTACATTCAAACAAGTAAATTTTGATTTCCAATCAATCATTATACTATAACATTCTTAACATTTTTTCATTACACTACTAAATTCTACCTTGATAAGTTTACGCTTCTATTGCTTTACTTTCACACTTCCGTTAAAATATAAATTAATTCTAAAGTAACGTTTATTGTTGACCCTGCCATTTTAATTACTCATATTTAGATGAACGTTATTTCAAATAAGTTCATTGACTCATTTAAATTAAGTAGTTTATAGTAGTTGTTATCCCACCCTTAAAATTATTTCCTACTAACGTGCTACCAACTCCTTTAATTAAAATTTGAATTCCAAACCTTATTTAATATACTAAGTAAGATAAATAACATATATAGATTGCTACCAACTTTCCTTTTCTTGCATCTATGTGTTTATTACTTGACACACCAGTAAATATTACATATACACAAAATTCCGTTATCACTTGCCTAACAAGGTTATTATCACTTAAGATCTCACTGCATCCACATTTTCACATTTTCATTTCCTAGTTTCTTTACTTTATTCTACATAATTTATTACAAATGGGATTTTCTTTGGTTTACATCTTATTTGTATTTAACATTTCTCAATCACCAATTCATTTCACTTTAACTGCGGTAAATTGGCGGATAAATTGAATTTGATTCCCAAAATCTAAATTAACAAGAAACAAGGGTAGGTAACATACAATAGTCATTACTCCAAATTCTAGTCTCCTAAATAGGCTTTTATTCCTTGCAAATAAATGTTACTATTTATTTTCATAGTACAAATCTCAATGATTATTCCATTTTATATTGCTTAGGTCATTTATAGTCCACTATACATATCTACATAAATGGGTAATTTATTCAATTCATTAAGTGTCAATTCTATTAAGCCCTGTTTATATCTTTATGCATTCTTCTATTACTTTACAAAAGGGAATAACTTTTAAACTCATACACTTAATAACAAAACCGTTATAAATCCAATAAACTTCCAAACCCAAGTTTGTACACATTTTACACAACTATTATGATTTCTCACAAACGTTGAATTTATTAAATGACCATTTATTATAATTTAATTCCCTTAATTGAATCAAATGCTTATTATTATATATATTCTTTTCATTCTACCATTCCTTCCCATTTTAAATTCATTAACGTATTTACACATCTCTATCTTTTAAATATAAAATAACCAAACTGATTACAAACACTGTTTCTATCAATTTTCATAAGTTTGTTCAAAACTATACTTTTGTTTACATAAAATAAATTTTATGTTTCTATTAGTTTTCTTTTCCTTTCACTATAGGCATAAATTATTACTATCTACACTAATTACATCTTTGTATTAATGAACACCATTTAAGTTAATATTTATACTAACATTCACAAATTCAACATTTATTTGTTTCTTCAAAATTACTTTAAATCAAGTTGTGAAAATTTACATTATCCACATCTATTATCATAAAATTTTATAGTTACACTAAATTGCAACCACTACCAAATTTCTACATTTATTCTTAACCAAATTAGAAATTATATTAATTCATTTTATTAAATATCATAAATTTAACGGGTCGTTACACTATTGATTTTTTGGCTTATATTTGGTTACAACAGATTGGCTACATGAACAATATTGCATATAACAAAATGAAAATTTCAATCATTGTTTATGTGTATGTAAAACTGTATTTAAAGCAACTGAAATTTGATTTGAAGGGACCGGATTGAAATGTTGGACCCAAGAACCCCTCATAACCGTTGATGATGACATATGGCTCAAATGCAAGCTAGTTAGTATGTTAGATGGATCGAATGGCTTGAATATAGGCCACTTGGAAGATTGTACCATGCCATGCTTGCGTTAAAAAGGCGATGAGAGAGCAAAGAGTTATTGGTGAAAAGTGACACCGTTGTCACCTGGAATGTAGAGTTTATGAGGTGGTTGTTCATAGTGATGATTTTGTTAGATGAATAGTGTTGTTTTATGCTGATCTTGTCAAAGGAGTAATACGAGGTCGTCTTCTCTTTATGCATAACAATTAGGTGCTTTTGTTAGACACGTGCTGAGTGAAGACAAAGTAGGATAGGTGGAGTGGTCCAGGAAGCTTAGAGAGAGATGGGAGAGGAGAGTCAGAAGCATTGGAAAGGCGAGCGGGAGGCAAGAATCTCATGTGCGGACCAATTGTCTGATGGAGACGTGGATCGAGGGTGCTTGTGATGCTACGGGTTTCTTGTTGGATAATGTTGGTCTGGTAGGTCACTGTCTGATCCCAACAGGTGATGTGGCACTAATAACTCTCTCATGGGCCAAATAGTTTAAGAAACTTATGCAAGTGGCTGGCAAAATCGACCGTTGGCAAGGCAAAATATGATGCAGCCTAATGTTGTTGGGTGCGTAACTGGTAGGCACAATGTCGATTGCGAGAAATCGAGCACTATTTTGCTCTTAAGTTTCGCCTCTATAAGAGGCGAACTTGTCCTTATGCGTAGTTAATGAAAATGACATATGTCACCCGCTCATTGCTTGTAATGCTTCATTATTTGGGACGATTTCAAAGACATGGCCTTTAATGTAATGAGGCACTCAATTAAACTAGACGGTTGAGATCGACCCCACTTACTCCATTCTACAGCTCAAATCATGAGCTCATATCTATAAAAGAAACAGTGCTTCTCCTTCTTCTTTTCTTTACCAAATCGATGTAGTTTCTCCATTAAACTTTCTCAAGCTCTAAACCTTTGCAAGCTCTTTGAAAAAGTTCTTCAATATAGTCGATAAGCTTTTCTTTGTCGTGTTTTTCATGCGTTTCGCAAAAAATGTTTGTTTTGCTTAATTTTTCAATTTTTTATTTTCTTTTACTTTGATGGCTAACAAAAGTCTAATTAACCCAAGAATGAGATGTAGTTGGTCGATGTTGAGGAGTCAACATTAATCGACCAATGTCAAACTATTCCAACCACTTGAAAACTCAAAAACTCATAAATCATTAAATTATTGAACCGCCCCTCCTTCATTAGGAAGAAGACGCTTAGATAATAGGCTATGGCCCATTAATATTAGAATAGGCAATGCACGTTTAAGTTTGATTGACCGCATAACCCGGCAAGGGAGTAGGTTACCCAACATATCGCTTTAGTGTAGTGGTCAACCTTGTGTGTATGGAGCGCATCTATAGGGCATAATGGAGTCTGAGTTTCCTAATTTCTTGCGGAGGGATGCTTGCCTCCAAATCTAGTTTCCTCTTAGCTTGTCGAGGCAGTTCAGTAACTAGATTGTTCTTACTATTGCAAATGGCCAAGGGAAAGAAAAACACCAAAGGCACATCCGAGAGTGGTCGCCTGTTTGATATCGGCTTACCGAAGGATAAGGATAGGCTTTCAGAGGCGCTCCCTTGGCATGGAGTACTGAAAGTGGAGCCGCTATACTCCTTTATAGGAGATAGGCCAAACCAGCATCCCACCAGATATTTCAAATGGGTCAAGTTATACATGAAGTGTGGGCCAAGCCAGCCTCTTCATCAATATTTTGTTTGCTTCCTTATGCGCACTGGATGGTGCTAGCCCAACTTGCTCCTAATAATTATAGCCTTCTAGTGGGGCTTTACATCGCTTGTTATGACTTGGGCCTTCTAGAGCCCTCCCGATTAATCTTCTGGTTCATGTTTAAGATGTCGAGGAAAGCCAACGTCCTAGACGGCTAGTACTACTACCTCCATAGTCATTCCATCTCAGCTCCTTACTTTGGTCTTTTGGGCAAGGTCTATGGATACCAAGCCCAACACTTCTTCATTGTGGAGACCATCAGTTCTACCCGCCAAGTGTGAGTATTCAGAGTTCCAAGGACCATATTTACCATTTTTCCTATTATTAATAACTACAACTAACTTACCCTTTTCTAGTGCAGTGTCCTGGGTGGAGACTGGAGAAAGTGTGGTTTCATCACTTTCTATAATAACCCACACCTTTGGACACACCGAACCAAAGCCTAAAAATAATATTTGGACTCGTGTCGTGCCAAGAAGTCAAAATCATTATGATTTTGTGGTTTGCATGATGTAGAGGCAAATATAATTTTAAACATTCTATAAAAGAAGGAATAAAATATAAATGCTAAAAATATTCCAAATTCATCACCGTTTCAACATAACAGTAGACCCTACGAGGAGTGTCAAAACAAGGTCTCCAAATAGGAATTTTAAGTCTAACTGATATAACTAGTGGTATGGTATCAACATGCAGTTAAATTATCATTTATAATCTATACAACTTAAGGGCATTCATCGTATGCATGTGCTATGTATAAGGAATTAGTTAATTTACATAGAGCTGGGTAACAAACCTTAATACGTCTGTCTAATAATAATTTGTAAAGATTGCCAATCGAAGGTTGGATATCCAGAAATTGAGTATCCAGGGTATGCAGTCTCGATATTTAACCACCTAACTATACATTGAGTAAACATTCTCAATGATAAATAGCTAAAGTTGCACCGCACCAAGTATACATGTAACGTCCTCCACTCCAAGGCTAAAAAATAAACACCAATAATGACACATTCATCACCAAATTTTTTTTTTAAGTGACAAAGTGAGATCGTTGTATATTTTTCAACACTAAGTAAATAGAGCAACTAAAAGGAAATTTTGTTATAATAGACTGTCTTACATAATTCATTACATCATTATTAACCCATCTTATTTCCATATAGGGGTAAATATAATAAGAAACAAATATAGTGTCATGTCTGATATTTGAAGATGCTGACATAACAATCAACTAGTTATGAATTCATATTTTACACAGCGAAGTTTTCAAAATAACTTTCATATACAAAATAAGCCTTGTGCTTGGTCTTCGAGGTCGTTATTCGATTTTACTGTAAGTTGCCTATCTAAAACCCCAAACTCGGCTTATTCATATTAGTATCTGTGAGTTTATGGAAAATAATAAAAACATGGATTAGACATAAATCCTGACATGAGTAAAACTTTACCCTAAATATTAAATAGTGAGACCATGCCACAAAAGAACAGATTGAGTTCTCCCCTCACTTATCCATCATAGTAATTACATCATATTACATAAACAATCATTCTAGAACATGCATTCATATAGCATCCTCTTAGTTGTAACCCTATACTTAACATTCAATTATGAACCATGTTATACAATCATCACTCACATTCACAAACATCACCTAACCCCTTATTTTGGTGTAAACATTAAAGTTATTATTAACTATTTAGTGATTATCTCCATAGGCATGTCTATCACTAATTAATCTTTTCCTTGACAAACTTTACCTGATGAAATAACCATTCATTTAGCTATGGGAGCCACTCTGAATAGAGCCATCTTAACTTTTCTAAGAGGCTGAATATAAGCACCTTGAATACATTTTAGCAAGCATCCTTACTAAGTGTCAATAGCCCATCTTAGTCCCGAAGCCCATTCATTTCATGTCGATGATTCATTTATAACACCAACATGATGTTGTTGCACTCTACCATAACTTACTTTATAGTTTGGTTTATCAGATTGAATCCCATAGACTTTCCAAGTCAGGACACCTTGCCATATACCATCGAATTTAGACATCATTAGTCTTGGCACCCTACTATTCAACAACTTCATGAATAGGTGTATTTTTACGATCTTGGTTCAATCGATTTCTTTCACCTATTTATTGCGTGCTATACACGTCTTTATATAATACATTTCAAAGTTCAAAGTTCCAATAAGTTAACGCAATATTTAACTTATAGATCTCTCTATATATTTTCATCCCTAGGAAATTTTCAATCAACACTTGGAAAATGACTTTCAAAATGCAATTAAGTAATTTCTTGTTTTATTTAGGAAATTTTAGCTCCCATCGCTATCACATACTGAATTATTGCTTGTTAAACCATGCTATTACATGTTGACATTCACATGAGCTATCGTTGGCTAAGCATTACTAAGCCATTGCAAGTTGACAAACCTACCAGCCGTCGGAAGTTGAAAGTGTTACTAGCCATTGCAAGTGACAGCTTACTAGCCATTGTAAGTTGACAAATTAACTAGCCATCATAAGGTGATGTTTCTATTAGTTATCGCAGGTAGACAAATATGGTCATCGCAAGTTGAGATTACATAGTCATCGCAGGTTGACATTATTATAGCCAATGTAGATTAACAATACTATAGCCATCACACTTTGAGGTTGCTGGTTAATTGACATTAGCTATCCCAAGTTTGTTTTATAGCTACCGCACGCTATCATTTTTAAAGTCATCACAGGTTGATATAGCAATCTTCTAAGTAAATGGAAAACTATTTTATTACCATTCAAAGTAATTATCTTACACCAAACCTTATATATGTCAAATTCTCATTGGTCCGTCTGAGTATTTACAGTTTTCTTTTCAGAAATCATTAATTAATTTCTTAATTAATTAATTATCTTTTAGTAACCAACACTTTTATTAGCTAAATAATTCATATGAATTCGAAAATGCATGGAAAAAATCTCAAAATTTTAACAGAAATTTGAATTATCGTATTATGACCCATATAAAATTTTCAGATCAAAATAATTATTTTTAATATTTTAATAATTAATTTTCCAAAATTAAGTATTTTTCTCAATTTATAAAATTCATAATAATTTCAAATAATTCCAAAAAATTAAGATACTAGAAACCTATCTCCATCTTAATATTCCACTCATCATATAGAACTTTTTAGTGATTTGGATAAGGTTTGATTTACATTTTTTATCCTAAAAACATCAAAAATCAACACCTTTAAATTCTCAAACATGAACAAAGATTGTTTAACATTTATACACTTGTTCATTATCATTCAAAACATCATACGTGCATACAATCCTAACCTAAATGGATTTGGAACATTTTAGAGAATTACCTAAGCTTTGATTTTTTTTTTAAGATTTCTCTCTTCCTTAGAAATGAAACCATGAATCCATTAGTTTTTTGCTTTCTTCTTTCACTTATAACGGTGGTCGGCCTTATGTGAAGGTTTTGCTTTGCAATCAAAATGAATTTAAAGGAGGAGAATGATATGGTAAGGGGGTCTGTGGACTATATTTTTAGCCAACCTCGAAAATGTGTTTAAGAGGGTATATAAGCAAGGATTGATGGCTATTATCTCGGTTGAAAAATAAGAAACAAAGTGATGTTAATACGTGTAAATGTAAAGAGATAACAATTTAGAGTAGTTCGACTAAAGGTGGTCTATGTCCACTATGAGGAGCCTTTTATTATACTATTTCGATTACAATAGCCTAATTATAAGATGGAGTTGCTAAAGATACAATGATGTTTTCTTTTTAACCAATGTTTTTCAATCGTTGTGAAGTGGCAATGCATGATGTATTTATAGGGGATGAACTTGATGCTTGAATGGCTGAGTCTGATCAAGCCCAGGAAATGCTGTTGGCAATTGTAGGTGATATACGATTAATGATCATGCCAATTGGGATGACAGGTAGGTTTGGATGTAGAAAGTTGGTAAACTATACTATGGAAATGCCACCAAAACACGACAGATAGCATGGAAGTAAGGGTGGCTGCAATAGAATCACTAAAGTGTCAGCTAAGTACATCAAGTGGTTGCTACATGGTAGCACCTCTATTAGATGAGCCATGCTAATGGACGCTAGCCTCTTAGAGAGATAGCACAAGTGGGGCATCACCTAAGTTGAGTAGGTTTTATTATAGTGTGCTGGCTGGCCAAGATAACCCCTAATGGACCCTAAATTCGCAGAATAATTTGCCTTGACCTTGCCACCCACTGCTGGGGATAAGGAGACCGATTGTCAACCTTGTTGAGGTGGATAGGATATATTATGAATGGGCTGAGCCAAGCCGGCATGTGAGATGTGAAGCGGATAGGCCATGCCCTAGACAGAGATGACAAATGGGCTCTTATTACTTCTATTCAAATTGATTAAGAAGGCAGGATGTTGCAGCAAGTAGGCCAAGGGAAATGGAGATGTCTAAGAAGGCGAGCCCACTTCTTTATTTGTAAGAAACACAAGCAACATTCTGCCACCCAAGTCCTTGCCTGCACGCATGGACAAGCTTATCATGCAATTAGTTCCATATTAAATGCGATGACATGTGTCATTAGACAAATGATGGAGGTAGTTCATTTTCCCAAACTCTATAGAGGATAATCACTTTTTTGACATGGGAATTTGGCAGGCACATTGATTAATCCTAGAAGGTTCATATTTACTCATATGTGGCGAATCCATCAACTCGTCATTTCCATTCGACAAATATCTTTTCCCCCTCCTTTGTTTCACCCTTTATAGGGATTTCAAAGGTATTTTGACATTAAGAGACTGCCGATGATTCTTGTTTTCTATAACAAATTCAACTCTTTCTTCCAAATCATACTAAAACTTCAGTAAGTGGCCCTCTCTCGACTTTGATCCATGCATTTTCATGTTATGCTTTTTTTGGTTATCACCTTTTCTAAAAACGTGATTCTATATTGTTGATTATCCTATAGCTCATATGCTACGATAATGTTCTTTTAGGATTTGTCACCTATTTTGCAGAAAACCGTTCTTCGATGAACCTTCTAGGTGAATGTTATTGGCCTTCAACGTTTGATTATCGTTGTTGTGCTATTAAAGGTATTGTCAGACACAAATCTTATAAAGGGCAAGAGAAACCTATGGCTTTAAGTGCCATCACTTCTAAACCGCCTTCACTTTCTTAGCTATAGGAAGAATTCAGTCCGTACTCTTTGGTAGGACTAGGTGACTTGTTATTAATTGGAGAGTTGGAGGCAGTTTAATAACCTAGATGACTTGTTATTAATTGGAGATGGAAAAACGTGGTTCATTAGTAGTCGGAAGACTATCTTGTGGGGTCTTCCTAGATCTGAGAGTACCAAACCAACCTTGAATGTTCTTTGGCCGACTTTGGTTATGAGAACATTGCTCCTATGTACTTGCTACTTGCAGACAAGCCTACTAACCCGCTGATGGGCCAATTTTCCTGGTCACTTGCTTACATAAAGGCCAGAGCAACCCTTCCCTTATACTCTTCTTTATTGGGTTTTAAATGCACAAAGTTTGGCACTGGGTCAACTAACCCCGAATAGCTATAAGCTTCTGGCCGGGCTCTACATTATCTACCATAATTTGGGACTTTCGGAGCTTAATCCGATACTTATCCATTTGATCATCTAGCTCTGCCAGTAGGTAAGAACTAAATCGATCGGTTACTATCGTCATCAGAGCCAAAAAATGCCCTTCTTGATCTATGGTCTCCCAACAAGGCGCCGACTATGAAGATCCTTCAAGGCCCCCTAGTTTGTAACTACCCTGCTTTTCTATGCAATAATACAAATAAAATAATATTGTTTGAGTTTGAATTGTAATAACTAATATTTTGAAAATAAATTTTTAGTTAATTAAATTCTATTTGATTAAATATTTTATTACAATAAATTAAATTAAAGTAATATATTCTTTTAAGAAAATATATCGAAAATAAATAAAATGTTTTAATGAATATGAACTATTTTTATAGCCAATAACTTTCATATTAAAATGTTTATAAGAGTTCAAATTTAAATACGAGGGAAAATCAATTAAAATTTAATTAAATTAAAATAAGGCCCAAAGCCCAATTACCTTTAAAGTGAAAATTCATTTCCATTGTCTTAATTCATTCTAGATAATTCTCTACTTCACGCGAAAACATTTCTTACCCAAAACCCATTACTCCATCTCAGCCTACAGCCCTAAGCCGCTAAATTTCATGACGAAGAAAAAAAAAATGAAAAAAAAATGAATCGCTAAGCGTTCAAAGCCTGGAAATATGTGATCATTGTGGAGGTGGTAGTCGATTGTGCTCAGCCATGTCCTGAGGCATGATTGGTGCCACGATTTTGGCCGTGGCATGCTAAAGCAAGGCAATTTGATCTGATGCGTGAGGCCGGAGACGTGTACTGGCTTGCATGGCTAAAGGACCACTTATGACCTAGGGTAGAGCGCGATTAAGGTTGGCAATGTCTTGGTGATTAGGGAATGATGACCAATGAAAGTAGAAGCTACAAGGAAATAAAGGCTTTGTCTTGATTTTAGTGCATATTCACTCATGTTTCTACATATAAAATAATTATTTTCACTTGATATTATGTATTGGATTGGTGAACATAAGTGGTGTATGTTATGTAAATTCAATAGAATACACACACATACAAGCAAATAAATAAAACAATAATATGATATATGTGTGTGTGTGTGTATAGCTAAAGTATAATAAAAAATTAAATGATAAACTAATGCATTGGAGAAATTTATAGAAGGAATTATAAGTGCAATTGTAACGACCCGTAACTTCGCTACTTCGGAAATGAAAGATTTTGTTTTTTTTTAATTTTAAAAAGTTTAAAACTTAAATAAACAAGTTATATATAATAGATAATAATAGAGAAATTATTTTTTATCATAGTTAATAATTTAAAAAAGTATAAGTTTGGTTTTTAGAACAAATCAACAAAAGTTATGTTTTGTTATAAATAAATAATTGCTTAAATAAATAGGTTTAAATATTCATTTAAAAAGATAAATCTTATTGAAAACGTTTAATAAAGATAATAAAAGTATATCAAAATATTTATAAGTATGTTAATAATCATTTTACAAAAATAACCAAATTTTGTCACATTTTGTCAATTTTACATACACCTTAAAATTAGAGATTTTGATATTATTTAAATATGATTTTAAAATATAAAGAGACAAGTTTTAATTTATTTAAAGAAGTAAAAATTTCATTTTTAAATTTGGTTTACATAAATAAATAGTTTAACTAAAACATCAAAATGTGACCGTAAATAATTTTGTCGAAAAACAACGTTCTGTCGATTAAAACCGTCGTCGCACCTTTATTTCCTTATATAGAAACATATATTCAAATGGTTTAAGTATAAATTAATTCACTAATCAAGTTTACTTTTACTAAACATACTTAGAAAATTCTAGAATATAATTAAGAAAAAGTAAGCATAAAAAGACAAAAATGTCATTTTAAAGCAAAAACTAAAAATTAAATCAAAGAAACATAATTATTACTTTCTTTACTTAATATCTAAGTGAAAATGACATAAAGTAATAATTTAAAATGTGACATTAAGTGTTGAAAAAAAATAAGATTACTTTATAAGTAAGTAGGGTATTTTGGTTCTTTTTCAAAATATTATTTTAATCCAAAACTTTTTCTATAAATACCAATCACTTTCTCATTTTTTTCCACACCATTTTCTACCTTCTTCTTCTTCCTTGAAACTCTCTTTAATAGTTATTTCTTCTCTTTCAGATACTTACTAACTTTTTCAAAACCATATCAAATCAACTCCAAACACCACCAAAATTTGCCAAAGACCTTAGAATACCATTAGAACATGGTTTAGCATCTAAGAAGTGAAAAAATGATGGAGGAAGGAGATGATCAAGGCAAGGCCGAACCTATCAAGAAGGAGGAGCAAGTCCTGAAGATTCGGAGCGGGAAAAAGAGAAGGAAGTGCTGCCGGGATCAAAAGGAAAGTCTACGGAAAAGATTTGTTGTAGTTAAGAGGATTTAATGAAGCATTGTTGCATATGAATGTTGGTAGAAAGAATTGGTTAAGTTAAAGGTGAGTGCCCATATTTACAAATTAATCCATAGCCTATTTCAAGCATAATGATTTAAAAGTTTAGTATATGTTGGATGATAACTTGGTTGATATTATGGTTATTATATGTTTGTGATATGGATGATAAATTGGTTTGACAAATGGTAAGAGAAATGGTTAGTAAGCATAATTAATAAAATGAGAATTAAATCCATACAAATATGTGTATGGAAGTTATTTAGCCAATAAATGATTTTAAATAAGCTAAAATAGTTTAAATATGTTTAAAACAAATTTGAAGTGTTTCGGACAAGTTCCGAATCAATTTAGAAAATCGATCAAAATCGAGCTCGTCACGTAGCGGCAGTTCGTAAATTTCGACCCGCAACTTTAAAACTAACGTAGAGAATGATTTATAAGTCGGATTTCTTCGAAATAAAAATACTTTGGTTCACAATGATAATAGTTTTCAAACGAAGAAAGAAAATCAAGATTTCATCAAGTAGAGTTTCAAATATGTCCAAAACAATTTTCTAAAAACATCGCGGTTTTGCAGTTCAGAATCCAAAAATGGATTTCTATATAAATGATATTTTTAAATGATTGAAAATATGAAATAAATTTGATAAATCTTTTAAAGTGGTTTAATAGAGATTTGGAATTGAAAATATGAATTTTCAAATAATAAAAAGTTGTTTAAATTAAATAAGCTTATATAGCACTTTCCATAGCACTTTAATACTACGAATTCTATAATCATTTGAATATGAGTTTAAACTTAACGGTTTTTCCTTGAATAAATTATGAATGTTTTAAAAAAGGAAAATTAAGAGTTTAAAAGATAATTTGAAATCTTATAATCAATTCTAAAATAGAGCTAATAAACGAGTATGCGAAAATGACTAGTATATTTGTCCCACATGTGAGATCTGGAAAAATAAAAACAAGTTGTTTAACTAAGGTTAGGGATGGAGCAACCAGTGCCTTGAACTTACCTTTCCTACGTTTTCTCCTTTTAGGCGAGGGGTGGAATAAATCAAAAGGAAAGCCCGGATGCTCTCGAAAGATCATATTTAAGTTTTTACAAGATAAAAAAAGAAACAAATTCTTTGAATGTTATTTAACCACTTAACAACTTTTTATCGATGATTAGCGTGAGGGAACCATGATCAGATTTGGGTGATTCCTATCTGAAAACCACTTCAAACTAATTTTCAAAATAAAACATATTGAAGACAAAGATCGTTAAAAGACAAAGATATTCATGATGTAGGATTACTTGCCATTAGTCCCTAGAGGTGAAATTTGCTATTAATCCCTGGAGGTGAAATTTGCCATATTTAAAGTGGCAATAGTGCTCTGTTATAAAAATATTTGATTTGCAAGAATATGATTTGAAGTTAAGAAAGAGATCTTTGATTAAGATTTAATGAATGATTTGGGAATATTTTCCCTAAGTTAAAAGTTATAGTTTGAATATAAGAAATCTTTGATTAAGATTTAATGAATGATTTGGAAAGGTTTTCCTAAGTAAAGGAAGAAATGATTTGGAATTATTCCATGATTTCAAAAAGGTTTAAATAAACTATATGATTTGATAAATGAGGCTTAATGATTCTATATACTCTTGAGAAGAAAATGAAATAAATTGAAAAGAATATATCTAAGAAAGATATTTTATAAAAAACGAATTAATTGATTGATGATTGATATCCACATATGAACTTAACATCTTTTAAAGCGATGATTGGCTTCGAAGGAACTGGAGTCGGATTTGGGTGATTCCTATTCGAAAACCACTTCGAGCCAATGTATACGTTCGAAAGTGAGGACATGTTGAAGATGAAGATTATTGAAGACCGTGGATCTTCATAGCATGAAGACTGCTTGTTGAATATGCTCTGGGTAGCTCCCATTATGGTGTTATTTATAGCAGTGGTCCCCTCGTTATGGAGATTTTTTGGATTGCAAGGACTACTCGCTACTAGTGGTAGTAGGAGAGTGCCTACGGTTTCGTTCAGTCCAAGAACGAACTTGTATGGATGAACGTCCGACATTGCATTTCTAAGACACGACATTTGACTTTTATAAATGTACATCTGTGGTGGCGGAGAAGCTAACTTCTCTTAGCTTAACACCCTTCTGCGAGACATATGAGCTCAGAGGTTGTATGCTTGTGGAAGTCAAATAGTGATCAAAGGAATGGAAGTGTGACATTCAAAGTAGAACCTGTTATGATCAAAGCGTGGTTTTGTATGAAAAGCGTGGCTTTGAAGAAATTGAGCGTAGCCTCACGAGCCTCACACCCCAGTTATGATGGCATACTATGTGGTCTAACAGACGCATATTCGAAATAAGTGAGTATGTATGGTGGTGTCAAATACATTTGGCCATTTAGGGGACACGTCCCTCAAGGCATTCATTACCCCATTTGGTAAAGTGGTTAGCTTGAGAAAAGCAGGGAACTACCGGTCATCAGTTGTAGTATACCACGTATAGCTCCAAGTGACTAGTTTGAGAAAATTGATTAAGGCGAGGGAACTATGTTTGTTATGCGTGGATCGGAGAAAAGGTCACAAGTTCTCTATCATATTGGAAATCCAATCCCAATATGAGATTTACAGCTTTGATTGTATTCCCAAAATAGCTGTAATGACTTGCAAACATTTCAGCTACCCCGTCTGGTATCATATATTCCTTTAGACTTAGTGTGATGATCCAGAATTTCAGGCAATATCAATTTAATAATCTGTATTAATAATTTAATTGATTTGATAATTTTCTTTTATAATTTTAATTTAAATTGGCAAGTTTATTCTTTTAAAAGCAAATAATTATTTAATTGGAAAATTTTATCTTTTAAAAGCTAATAGAATGATCTCTGTTTATAATGTATATATATTTGTATATATTGTAAATAGAAAAGTTTTGGTTTGAATTTAAAAAATAAATCATGTTTTCAAATTCTAATATATATTGGTAATTTGGAAGTAATTATTAAATTTAATATAAAAAAATTCAGAGGTTATTTAAATAAATAACCATATAGCTTTAAAATACTTAAGGTAAATTTTTATTTGCTTAATTTTTTTTTAGTTTAAGTTTAAGTTTAACTAAGATTAATAAAAAGGTTTGTTTTACTTTCTTTTTTAAATATTGCAGGATAAATATGATTTGTAGATATATAAAAAAATTTAAATACAATTTACAAACATATAAAACAAATGATACATTAATTCATTTCGTAAATAAGTAATTTGTAATAATGAGATAATCTCTTTTATAAATTATTTAAAATTTACAAAATTGTTATTTTCAAACAATAATAATAATGTGTTGTTTTTATATAGATTTTTAAGAAAGTAGAATTGTTATTTCCAAATTAAATGTGTTGTTATATATATAAAAGTTGATTTTAATTTGGATTTTTAAATTTAATTTTAATTTGAATTTGGATTTAATTTTGAAATTCAAAAGGTAGATATTTAAAAATATTTTGGATTTTAAAAATATATGTATAAAATTTTATTTATATATAATTGGTTTCATTATTTTTTCTTTAAAGAAATATATATATATATATATATATATATATATATATATATATATATTTAGACAAGAGTTTGTAAATTAAGTATAAAAGTTTTTAATAACATTAAAATGAATATAAATTACATGATTACAAGTGTAAATCTATAAAAGCTTGTTTAACAAATGTTAATTAATAAATAAGAGTAAATGACAAATGGTGAGTTTTAAACAAGTGTCATTTTTATTTTTATTTTTATTTTATTTTAATAAATCACAAATTTAACCTATAAACACATGCTTTCTTCTCTTCATTCCTTTTCCTATTTCTCTTTTCAAAAACTAAGAAAAACTCAAACCTCATTCTCAAAACGAAATCTATAATCAACACTTCTCAAACCAGAAATAAAATCAATAACCTGTAAATCTCATTTTAAAAATCAAAATTAAAGCCTGTACATTATTCAACCTGAGATTTATCAAAAGCAACTTCAACTCAGTTTTGAAAGCAAGATCATCTCAACATCAAAATGATTTCGAATTTCAAGTTCCAGTTCAACAATGCATTTTCTTCTGCAAATTCATTTTTCAAGATCAAACATTTTTCAAATTCCAGCATCTCAGTTTGAAGATTTATTCATCTTTCCAAAACTGGTGAGTAACATCTTTTCTAAAGGCTTAAGTATATGGATCTGATTGCATGTTAATTTCTGGAATAAGTATGTTTGTGTGAATTTATATAAGCGAGTTTCTGTATGTGTGTATGTGTGTGTGTGTATGAATGTATAGATGTGTGTGCATGTCTATTACCTGTGACATCTCTTTTCTCAGTTTCAAGCTCAAGTTTTTGATCAAAATTCATTATCTCCTTATTTGATCTCTGTTAGGACTTAGGCTTTAAACAAAATTTGTTTTGTTTAATCATAAAGTAAGTTTTAAAATTATATTTAAGTTAAAATAAATTTGTAATTTCTCTGGAAACCAAAGAGAACAGGTAAGCTTGAGTTATGTTAAAAATTCAAACATCCTAATTCATTGATTCAGGTATATAAACTGAATTCTTATCCAAACACATGATTTTTAAAATGAAATCATAATTTTTAGATGTGGGTCGAACGAGCAGTTCGAGGTTTTTCCAAGCTGAATTTTTGTTCCAGGTTTGTGCTAGGGTGCTCGATTTCGATTTTGAGTTGTTATCGGAGTTCTGGTGGTCGGAATCTGGTGCAGGGAGGTTCATCGACATGCGAGAGGAGTCGTGGACGGTTGGAGTTGGCTGGATCTTCAGTGCATGTGCACGACTGTGGTTTTGTGTTGGTGCTTTGGTTTGTGGTTTTGTCTCGAAGGAGGTTTCGGGTTAGGGGGTTTTTGACTCGAGTGAGGTCTCGGGTCGTTCGAGAGTGAAAATGATTTCCAGATTTAAACTTTATAACTTAAACAAATTTTTGAAATGAAGAAAGATGTGGATTTCTTGGGTCAATGCTCGAGTAGCCTTCGGGTTGAACCCGAAGCAACATTTTTAAAACAGATTTTAAAGGTTTTTCTTTAAAAAAGCATGTTTTTGAATTTAAATAAATTTTGATTTAAAACTTTTCCTATATAAATTTCTTTTGTATAAAATAAGTTTTCTTTAACATTTGATTAAGAGATTTGTAATTTGCTTAACTCGAATTTTGTTAAGATAAATTTGTAATCATTTTAAATCTTAAATTTGAAATGAAATTTAAAAATAAACTCAAAAGTAAAATGTTTCAAAGGCATTTGTAAATGATAATTAAGTCATTAATAAGGATGGTATTTTATCTTAAAGTTAATTAAAATTTAATGATTTGAGATTTATTGAATTAATAAGGAAATTCAAGTAATATTTAATTAATTTAATTAATTTGTGATTAAGGATTAATAAATTAATAATATATGGGTTGTAAGTTAATTAATTTAAGGGTTAATTAATTTGTAATTAAGGATCTTTAATTAGATAAGTAAAGATTATTAGTTAATGATTAGAAATTAATTAATTAAGTAATTAAAGATTAATTAAGTTATAATTTAGCATTTTATTAATTAAGTATTAGAGATGAATTAATTGGTTATTAAGAATTAATTAATTTGTAATTAATAATGGTTAATTAAAGCATAATTACTTAGGGAAGTAATTAAAGATGGTTAATGAGTATAATTAAAAGAAAGATCATTAACTAAGGATTATGAAATGATTAATTAATGTGATTAATTTAAGATAATTAATTAGATTAATTAATTAAGGATATCATTTGTGGAATTGGTTAAGTATAATTACTTGATGTAATTTACAAAGTATAATTACTTAGTGAAGTAATAATGGGTAATTACTTTGTGTAATTAATTGAAGGATAATTAATTAATGGAAGTAATTTGGGTTTGATTACTTTGTGTAATTAATAAGAAGGATAATTATTTAATGGAAGTAATTAGGAATTAATTACTTAGTATAATTAATTTTAAGAATTAATTAATAAAAATTTATTTAGAAGTTAATTAAGTAACGTAAGTAATTAAGGATAGTTAATTTCTGAGTGTGATTAATCAAGGTTGATTAATGAACGTGATTAATTAAAGATTAATTATTAAATGTGATTAATTAGAACAATAATTAATTAAGGAAGTAACTACGGGATCATTAATTAATTTAATTAATGAAGTAATTAAGAGTTGACTAATCAAGGATAATTAATCATTATAAGTGATTATAGAATAATTAATAATGTAATTAATTAAGGGTTAATGTAATTAATTATAGTTAATTAATTAATGAAGTAATTAAAGGTTGATTACTGTAAATGGTTAAGGATAATAATTTGTGTAATTAATTAAAGGCAAATTACTTAATGTAATTGAAGAATAACTAATCAAGGTTGATCAGTTAAGATGGATAATTAAAGGATGATTAATTAATTGGTTTGTAATTAATTAATGATTAAATAAGCAGAATTTATAGTGATGGAAGTAATTAATTTAATTTATTTTAAATTAATTAAAGATTATCAGATTTATTAATCTTTTCTTATGAATGGCTGAATGATATTGAATGCCTTGGATTGTTTGATATCTCTGATATGAGATATGTGATGATCTGTGATATGAGATGCTCTGGTTGAATTGCGATGATATGGATTATCTACTGGTGATAATGTGGATTATCTCTCTATGTGAACATAGATAATGAATTAAATTGTTTTAACTTAAAACAACTTGCCTTTAAAAGATGATGTTTTGGATTTCGATAAGACCAGGATCGAGTTTCCAAATTTGGATATCTGAAAACCACATCGATCCAAATTAAACGATAGGTCGTGAAATCTCAAGTGAAGACCAAGTGAAGATTCAAAGGAAAGGCTATGGCCGTTAACTTTGAGGGTGATTCCAAAACGAGTTAACGGGATAGTGCTTTCGATTGAGCTAAAGATTCAGAGTGCAAGGGCTATTGTCGTTAACTCTAAGAGTGATTGCAAAATGAGTGTAGCGAGATAGTGCCTTCGGTTTCGTTCGAATCTAGAGCAAACTTGTATGGATTGAATGCTTTCAGAACATCGTTAGGTGGACTATGAGTATTCTAAGATAGATGTGTTCTATTAAGGTAATCGCAGCTCAAGCCTCACTAAATGAGAATGGCTAAAACAGGGGAGGTGCAGCAATGCTAAGTGAGTCGCGCTCAAGTAGGACAAGATTTCCCCTGTCTAGAGGACCCTTTTTATTCGACTATGTGGGATATTGATTGTAACAACTGCTGGGGTTATCTTATTAGGGACTATCCAGTAAGGGATGGTTCCGGCCTTGTGTTGCAGGGGATTTATGGTGGATCCTCGGTACGGTGATCTAGGCCACGTACTGTGACGGGCTGTGCCCCAATAGCCCTGCCATTGATGGAAACCCATTCTTCCTACGTGCCATTTACAGTATTGATTGTATAACCCACTTTGTGGCTAGTATGCTGGAATTTAATCATGTAACAATTTCAGCTATTTCTTATTTACTTGAAAACCCTAGAACCTATTATAATATAACTGGATTTCCTATCAAATGTTTGGTTCTTATAAGGTAAAAACTTTTCCGTGTTTATGTGCAGGAAGTCTTACGAGATACCTTTTGTTTTCAAAGGTTTTCAAAGTTAAGCAACTTTAATCTTTTACTCATACTAGACCCATGTCTGACCCGGAGTTTATTTTCTGTTTTCTTAAACTCTTGGGTACTCAAATTTTTACAAGTAGCCAAGGGATTCAGGTTAGCTTTGACGAATTCTGGAGGAGGTATGGAGAACGAGGCTTCAGCGTTTGTAGATATTTAGTTTTCCGCTATGTTGGTATCTCTACGTTGTATTTGAATTGTAATGACTAGACAGATGTTTATAACTGTCTAATATGTGATGTATAAGCTGAGTAACTCTGATAGATGTTCTATATTATGTAATACTTATGTGATTAATATAATTTATTCGTTCTGTTGTGAGATTCTGATGTTGTTTAGTTCTTTCTTCTCTATCTTTTCTCTTTTCTATCCCTTTCTTTCTTAATAATGATGCTTCTTTCTATTGAGAGAAAGTCGGGTTGTTACATTTGGTATCAGAGCGCTAGGTTGAGTAAATACCTAGGCTTTGGAGTGATTTCTTTCTTGAGAGAGCGTATTTGTAATTTATACATACATACATACATACATACATACATATATATATACCTATTTGTTGGGTTACCTGTTCGGGTTTTTCAATATGAGTTCTAGAGGTAGGAAAGGGTAGTGGTGTGTGTAGCACGACTACCAATATAACGAGTCTGAGTGTTGAGGTTGGAAGTGTATCTGCCGAGGCTGTAGGCCCAATACTACCTCGAATGAGCTTTGCAGTGGTGTAAGGATTTCACCAAGCTCTGAAGGAGACCTTTAAAAGGTTTGGAGTTCATTATTGAAGTGCAAGTTTGGTTGTGCTTGTGTAAGCAGATTTTCTAGATTTTGGATCTATCGGTTAAGCTGAAGTGAGTGATGATATCTTGGCAACTTCAGGAAGGAGCAGCAACGTGGTGAGATGCAGTGACTATGGATGTATCCGAAGATGTTTCTTTTGGAGCAAGTTTAAGAAAGTGTGTCTGCATCGGTGATGAGACTTGGTTCAACAGGGTGTTTGTGTTTGGTTTGAGGCCCGATTTCTTAACGAGATGTCTGCCTATCTCTAGGCTTTGTATGGGATTGGATGATATGGCTTTGAGGTTCGAAGAGCTTTGGATTGGAAGTCTTTGGCATTTGTGTCAACAGTGCAGCTCGGAGTGTTTTGGGTGCCAGCAGGAAGGTCATTTGGCTAAGCAGTGTTCTAGAGGTGGAGTTCAGAAGCAGCAGAGTGGATCCTTTTCTTCGATGGATTGGTTAGTCAGGCATAAGATGTTCTAATTGGTAAAGAGAGAACAGTATCTTTGGAAATTATGCCGGGTTGATCGCAAAAGTGACTTGCGATAGTTGAATGTTCTCTTGGGTAATCTTTTGCATAGGATTGAGGCATCTCTAATGAATGTAGAAGTTATCGGAGTTGTCAGAGATTTTTTTTCAGATGTCTTCGTAGAAATCAAGGTTTTCCATAGCATTTAGAGATTGAGTTTTCGTATCAACTAGGATTCCAAGAGTGTTACCGGTGGTTCAGCTTAGTAGAAGGATGGCTCCTAGAGAGAGGTTTTGGTGAAGTAGCTCAGGATATCATGGGACTTCTGAGTTTTCTCTTTATGGATCTGTTGAACCGTGTCTACTAGGATGTATTGGACAAGTTTTTTCTCGTGATCATCAACGACGTTCTCATCTACTCCAAATCAGGATTGCGCAGCGGAAGCGAGGTGGCAGCTGCTTTAGAGTGGAAGCAACCCTAGACTCCTTGGAAGTTCACAGTTTTCTTGGATTAGAGGACTTCTACAGGAATTTTTTCAGGATCTAAAAGCAAGATTGGCGAGTGCGCCTGTTTTGTCTGGATAGGAGAAGTAAGTAAAGTATACCGATGATTGTGGAGTAAAGTTGGTGTTCTTGATTTTGGTTAATCTTGAGAGGATCATTTTGTTGGGTTGTTTTTGGTCCATTTTATTTCATGAAGCATCAGCGAAGGTTGAGCTGATCAAGAAGGATGGGGCAACCCAGGATCGTTAGAAGAGTTTTGTGGATAAAAGACGGAGGAATTTGGATTTCGAAGATGGAGATTTTATTTTAGACAAGTTTTCTTCGATCAAAGGAGCTATAAGATTTGGTAAGACTAGGAAGCTAGCTACAAGATAATTTGGATCATTCTGTGTTCTTGTAAGGATAAGTGCTTTGGTATTCAAGGTTGAACTGCCAGTTTGGAAGACTGGAATTCAATGTGTTCCACGCATCTCTGAGGGAGTATATGTATGATCCATCACTGGTTGTGGAACCAACAGTTCAAGAGGATTTAGTAGTTGAGCAGGACTTGACTGTGGTCTGAAATCCGGTTCAATTTTGTAGATCGGGATGAGTAGGAGCTCTGAAGCTTAGTAGTGTAGATTGTTTGGATTTAGTAGAGCGAGTATCCCAGTGATTGTGCCTGGGAAACTCTAGATAATGTTAGGAAGGTCTATCCTGATTTGTGTCGGGATCATTAGATTTGTTTGATTGAGCGAATTGGTTGCTATGGTTGTTAGCATATGGTTGATAATATATGCTTGTGGTTTAAAATTAAAATCTTTGATGGGTTATTAAATTACCTTTGCTTTTAAATTTCGAGGACAAAATTCTTTTAAGGGGGAAGGAATGTGATGACCCGGAATTTTACGCAATATCAATTTAATAATCTGTATTAATAATTTAATTGATTTGATAATTTTTTTTTCTAATTTTAATTTAAATTGGCAAGTTTATTCTTTTAAAAGCAAATAATTATTTAATTGGAAAATTTTATCTTTTAAAAGCTAATAGAATGATTTCTATTTATAATGTATATATATATTTGTATATATTATAAATAGAAAAGCTTTGGTTTGAATTTAACAAATAAATAATGTTTTCAAATTCTAATATATATTGGTAATTTGGAAGTAATGGTTAAATTTAATATAAAACCTTTCAAAGGTTATTTAAATAAATAACCATATAGTTTTAAAATACTTAAGGTAAATTTTATTTATTTAATTTTTTTTAGTTTAAGTTTAAATTTAAATAAGATTGACAAAAAGGTTTGTTTTACTTTCTTTTTTAAATATTGCTTGATAAATATGATTTGTTAATATATATATAAAAGTTTAAAATACAATTTACAAACATATAAAACATATGATACATTAATTCATTTAGTAAATAAGTAATTTATAAATAATGAGATAATCTCTTTTATAAATTATTTAAAATTTACAAAATTGTTATTTTCAAACAATAATAACAGTGTGTTGTTTTTATATAGATTTTTAAGAAAATATAATTGTTATTTCCAAATTAAATGTGTTGTTATATATGTATATATATAGGTTGAATTTAATTTGGATTTTTAAATTTAATTTGAATTTGAATTTAGTTTTGAAATTCAAAAGGTAGATAATTTAAAATATTTTGGATTTCAAAAATATATGTATAAGATTTTATTTATATACAATTGGTTTTATTATATTTTCTTCAAAGAAATATATATATATATATATATATATATATATATATATATATAAGAATTTATAGATTAAGTATAAAAGCTTTTTATTAACATTAAAACAAATATAAATTACATGATTACAAGTGTAAATCTATAAAACCTTGTTTTAATAAGTGTTAATTAATAAACAAGAGTAAATGACAAATGGTTAGTTTTAAACAAGTGTCATTTTTAATTTTTGAGTTTCTTTTATTTTTAATAAATCATAAATTTAACCTATAAACACATGCTTTCTTCTCTTCATTCCTTTTCGTATTTCTCTTTTCAAAAACTAAGAAAAACTCAAACCAAATTCTCAAAACAAAATCTGTAATCAACACTTCTCAAACCAGAAATAAAATCAATAACCTGTAAATCTCATTTTCAAAAATCAAAACCAAAGCCTGTACATTCTTCAGCCTAAGATTTATCAAAAGCAACTTCAATTCAGTTTTGAAAGCAAGATCACCTCAACATCAAAGTGATTTCAAATTTCAAGTTCCAGTTCAACAACGCATTTTCTTCTGCAAATTCAGTTTTCAAGATCAAACATTTTTCAAATTCTAGCATCTCAGTTTGAAGCTTTATTCATCTTTCCAAAACTAATGAGTAACATCTTTTCTAAAAGCTTAAGTATATGAATTTGGTACATGTTAATTTTTGGAATAAGTATGTTTGTGTGAATATATGTAAGTGAGTTTCTGTATATATATGAATGCATAGATGTGTGTGCATGTCTGTTACCTATGACATCTCTGTTCTCAGTTTCAAGCTCAAGTTTTTGATCAAAATTCATTATCTGCTTATCTGATCTCTGTTAGGACTTAGGCTTTAAACAAAATTTGTTTGTTTAATCATAAAGTAAGTTTTGAAATTATATTTAAGTTAAAATAAATTTGAAATTTCTCTGGAAACTAAAAAGAACAGGCAAGCTTAGTTATGTTAAAAATTCTAACATTCTAATTCATTGATTCAGTTATTTAAAATGAATTCTTATCCAAACATATGACTTTTTAAAATGAAATCAAAAATTTTAGATGTGGGTCGAATGAGCAGTTCAAGTTTTTTCAGAATTGGAGTTTTGGGTGGTTTCTGATGATCTAGGCTATTAGGGACGTCGCGGTCTTCTTAGGTGGTAGAGGGATGATCGAAGAGTTTATGAAAAAGGCAGTAGGGTGTACCAGTCACTGTGGCGGCGGTGGGTGATTAGAAATGTATGTAACCCTAGTTTTGGTAAGGTCTGGAATTTTTATTCATCTCGGCGTATCTGGTGGATCGAGTTCCACCAGACCTTGGGAAATGGTAGTGGGGGTGTTGGCGAAGGCGTGGCTGGAAGCTCAGGCGCTTCGGTGGTCGAAGGAGTGAGTTCGAGGTTTTTCTCGGCTGAGTTTTTGTTCCAAGTTTGTGCTAGGGTGATCGATTTCAATTTTGAGTTGTTATCGGAGTTCTGGTGGTCGGGATCTGGTGTAGAAAGGTTCGTCGACATGTGAGAGGAGTCGTGGATGGTCGGAGTTGGCTGGATCTTCGGTGCATGTGCACGTTTGTGGTTTTGTGTCAACGCTTTGGTTTGTGGTTTTGTCTCGGGTTAGTGGGTTTTTGACTCGAGTGAGGTCTCGGGTCGTTCGAGAGTGAAAATGATTTCCAGATTTGAACTTTATAACTTAAACAAAATTTTGAAATAAAGAAAGATGTGGATTTCTCGGGTTAATGCTCGAGTAGCCTTCGGGTTGAACCCGAAGCAGCATTTTTAACATAGATTTTAAAAGTTTTTTTTAAAAAAAAGCAAGTTTTTGAATTTAAATAAATTTTGATTTAAAACCTTTTCTATATAAATTTCTTTTGTATAAAATAAGTTTTCTTTAATATTTGATTAAGAGGTTTGTAGTTTTCTTAACTCAAATTTTGTTAAGATAGATTTATAATCATTTTAAATCTTAAATTTGAAATGAAATTTAAAAGTAAACTTAAAAGTAAAATGTTTCAAAGGCATTTGTAAATGATAATTAAGTCATTAATAAGGATAGTATTTTATCTTAAAGTTAATTAAGATTTAACGATTTGAGATTTATTATTAATAAGGAAATTAAAGTAATAATTAATTAATTTAATTAATTTATGATTAAGGATTAATAAATTAATAATATAAGGATTGTAAGTTAATTAATTTAAGAATTAATTAATTTTTAATTAAGGATCTTTAATTAGATAAGTAAAGATTATTAATTAATGATTAGAAATTAATTAATTAAATAATTAAAGATAAGTTAAATTACAATTTAGCATTAAATTAATTAAGTAATTAGTGACGAATTAATTGGTTATTAAGAATTAATTAATTTGTAATTAATAATGGTTAATTAAAGAATAATTACTTAGGGAAGTAATTAAAGATGGTTAATGAGTATAATTAAAAGAAAGATCATTAACTAGGGATTATGAAATAATTAATTAATGTGACTAATTTAATATAATTAATTAGATTAATTAATTAAGGATAATCATTTATGGAATTGGTCAAGTATAATTACTTGATGTAATTTATAAAGTGTAATTGCTCAGTGAAGTAATTAATGGGTAATTACTTTGTGTAATTAATTGAAGGATAATTAATTAATGGAAGTAATTTGGGTTTAATCACTTTGTGTAATTAATAAGAAGGATAATTACATAGTGGAAGTAATTAGGAATTAATAACTTAGTATAATTAATTTAAGAATTAATTAATAAAAATTTATTTAGAAGTTAATTAAGCAATGTAAGTAATTCAGGATAGTTAATTACTGAGTGTGATTAATCAAGGCTGATTAATGAACGTGATTAATTAAAGATTAATTATAAAATGTGATTAATTAGAACAGTAATTAATTAAGGAAGTAATTAATGGATCATTAATTAATATAATTAATGAAGTAATTAAGGGTTGATTAATTAAGGATGATTAATCAATATAAGTGATTATAGAATAATTAATCAATGTAATTAATTAAGGGTTAATGTAATTAATTATAGTTAATTAATTAATGAAGTAATTAAAGGTTGATTACTGTAAATGGTTAAGGATAATAATTTGTGTAATTAATTAAAGGCTAATTAGTTAATGTAATTGAAGAATAACTAATCAAGGTTGATCAGTTAAGATGGATAATTAAAGGATGATTAATTAATTGGTTCGTAATTAATTAATGATTAAGTAAGCAGAATTTATAGTGATGGAAGTAATTGATTTAATTTATTTTAAATTAATTAAAGATTGTCAGATTTATTAATCTTTTCTTATGAATGGCTGAATGATATTGAATGCCTTGGATTGTTTGATATCTCTGATATGAGATATGTGATGATCTGTGATATGAGATGCTCTGGTTGAATTGCGATGATATGGATTATCTATTGGTGATAGTGTGAATTATCTCTCTATGTGAATATAGATAATGAATTAAATTGTTTTAACTTAAAACAACTTGCCTTTAAAAGACGATGTTTTGGATTTCGATAAGACCAGGATCGAGTTTCCAAATTTGAATATCTGAAAACCACATCGATCCAAATTAAACGATAGGTCGTGAAATCTCAAGTGAAGACCAAGTGAAGATTCAAAGGAAAGGCCATGGCCATTAACTCTGAGGTTGATTCCAAAACGAGTTAATGGGATAGTGCTTTCGATTGAGATGAAGATTCAGAGTGCTAGGGCTATTGTCGTTAACTCTGAGGGTGATTCCAAAATGAGTGTAGCGAGATAGTGCCTTCGGTTTCGTTCGAACCCGGAATGAACTTGTATTGATTGAATGCTTTAGGAACATCGTCAGGTGGACGATGAGCATTCTAAGATAGATGTGTTCTATTAAGATAATCGCATCCTCAAGCCTCATCAACCGGGAATGGCTAAATCAGGGGAGGTGCAGCAAGGCTAAGTGAGTCGCGCTTAAGTAGGACATGATTTCCCCTGTCTAGAGGTCCCTTTTTATTCGGCTGTGTGGGTAGTTGATTGCAACAACTACTGGGGTTATCTTGTTCGGGACTATCCAGTAAGGGATGGTTATGGCCTTGTGTTGCAGGGGATTTAGGGTGGATCCTCGATACAGTGATCTAAGCCACGTACTGTGATGGGCGGAACCCCAATAGCCCCGTCATTGTGGAAACCCATTCTTCCTACGTGCCCTTTACGGTGTTGATTGTATAACCCACTTTGTGGCTAGTATGCTAGAATTTAACCATGTAACAATTTCAGCTATTTCTTATTTACTTGAAATTCCTAGACCCTATTATAAAATAATTGGATTTCCTATCAAATGTTTTGGTTATCGTATGGTAAAAACTTTTCCGTTTTTATGTACGGGAAGTCTTATGAGATACCTTTTGTTTTCAAAGGTTTTCAAAGTTAAGCAACTTTAACCTGTTATTCACACCAGACCCAGGTTTGACCCGGAGTTTATTTTCTGTTTTCTTAAACTCTTGAGTACTCAAATTTTTACGAGTAGCCAAGCGATTCAGGTTAGCTTTGATGAATTCTGGAGGACGTATGGAGCAGCAGGCTTCAGCGTTTGTAGATATTTAGTTTTCCGCTGTGTTGGTATCTCTGTGTTGTATTTGAGTTGTAATGACTAGACAGATGTTTATAACTGTCTAATATGTGATGTATAAGCTGAGTATCTCTGACAGATGTTGTATATTATGAATACTTATGTGATTAATATAATTTATTCGTTCCACTGTGAGATTCTGATGTTGTTTAGTTCTTTCTTCTCTATCTTTTCCATTTTCTATCCCTTTCTTTTTTAATAATGATGCGTCTTTCGGTTGAGAGAAGGGCGGGTCGTTAAACTTAGTCCAGATATTGATACCTTATTTGAATAAGTTTATTTGAAAAGTGTTTTCTAAAGAACGTCATTAAAAATAATATCAAATGTATTTTAGTATGAAAGGGTTTTGGTTATCATAAGGTAAAAACTCGTCCTTATATATGTGTGGGCATGGTCTTATGATATACCCTTCTTTTCAAAGGTTTTGATAATATATACATTTTGAATTTCGAGTATCTCACACTGGTTTATCAAGCTTGATCCGGGTATTTTTAATACTTAGGCCAGATCCGAGTAGTTTCACGTTGAGCTAAAGACGGCTGGAGTTTCCAGAGGAGAGCTGGAGATCTTCGTCATCGTATGGATGTATTCTATTATCCGCTGCATCTATTTTATTTGTTTTTTGTTTGTCAGCATTTGTAAGGGCAGGTGTTATAACTATTCTGGCTGAATCTAGGTTAGACTTTGATATTGTATTTAAAAAAATTCGCTGTAAAGATTATTATTGAAATAATACATGTTATTCCATTCGTGTGAGGTTCTATTCTGTCTTTATTTTCTTTCTTCCCTTAATGATCCGTCTTCTCATACAATTTGAGTTAGAGATATGTGGTTTATTTTCGATTCAAAGGGTATGGAAAAAAGGTTCATTACATTTGGTATCAGAGCTGAAGGTTATGCAAGAACCTTGGCTTTGTTGGGGTAAAGACTCATCAGAGATAGGGCAAGTAATACCCACGATGATTAATCATTAGAGATAGGGTTAGTAACACCCTAAAATGAGTTTGAGTGCATTATATATGAGCGCGTATTTGTTAGTGACTAATAAATTATTCTGTATTGATTTATCTATTGTATGATTTATGGATTCTGATCGATGCGCCTGATCACCATTATCGATGAGGGTTCCTAAACATTTAAATAAGACAAATCGACACACTGATTTTGAAAAGATTGGTAAATGAAATAATTTTACCTAGGATTATATTTTGAATAAAAGTATATATTTTGAAAAGTTATACAATTAGAAATCAGGATTAGTGAAATTTAAATACGAACATCTTGTGATTAGAATTTCATAGTTTGACTGTAAGATGTTTCATAAAGATAATCGATAAGTAAGTAATCTGATAAGGTAATTAAGATCTTTAATACTTATTCCAAAATAATAAATAAAGAAATGTTAATGTTAATTTACTATCATAAAGTGATCAATTGTTTGATTTAAAAGTTTAAGTGCAAATACCTTGTGAATTAAGTTTCACGATTTGACTATGAGGTGTTTGATAATAAGATTTGTTTTAAGAATGAACATATAAGATAAAAATGTGTTTAAATGATTGTGCAAAAAGGTAAATATAAAAGGAATGGGAATTTAAATTCAAGTAATTTAAAGAATTATGGTAATTTAAATGAAGTTAATTAATATAAGATAAAATAAATTTAAAAATATTATTTATAAAGAAATCTCCTTTTTTGGATTCCGAACTACAAAACCATGATGTTTTTAGAAAATTGTTTTGGACATATTTCAAACTCTACTTGATGAAATCTTGATTTTCTTTCTTCGTTTGAAAACTATTATCATTGTGAACCTAAGAATTTTTATTTCGAAGAAATCTGACTTA
Organism: Allium cepa; assembly: GCA_030765085.1. Taxonomy (NCBI): domain Eukaryota; kingdom Viridiplantae; phylum Streptophyta; class Magnoliopsida; order Asparagales; family Amaryllidaceae; genus Allium; species Allium cepa. The sequence goes on along the minus strand of CM060935.1, from coordinate 51,993,247 downwards.
TAAATCATTCTCTACGTTAGTTTTAAAGTTACGGGTTGAAATTTATGAACTACCGCTATGCGACGAGCTCGATTTTGATCAATTTTTATTTGTTAACTTCTTTTATTCGATGATTGGTGCAAAGTAACCATGATCGTATTAAGGTGATTCATATCTGAAAAACCGGGATCAGAATTTGGGATGTGTATATATACTCTTAGGATGGAAAAGTGTATCATAAAATTATAGCCATGAACTATCTATGCATTAAGTAAAATAATGACTCTTAAAAAGGTAATTTAACCTAGAATATGATTTGTTCATGAAATCTATCATTAGTTAAGTATTTAGACTTAAATCTTTAAATGTGATTGACTTACATAAGTCATAAGATGAAATAAACTTACGTAAGAGTTTTACGAAATGATTCATAAATAATATTAGTGTTAAAGGAAATACATCGAGTTAAAAGATTGTGTGAATACGTTTTAATAAAGATAAATAATCTTTTGAGTGAAAAATGGTTTCTTTAGAATATTTTCCTTTATTAAAACTATTTCGAAATAAATAATTAAAAGGATTCTATAAAAAAGCACTTTTATAAAATGATTGAACTTAAGATAAAAGTTTATGAAAATTTTATGAAAGTTAATAAATACATATGTTATATGTAGATCATCTCATCACACAATTTTTGATCTAATATGCGAGTACGGAACTTTGAGGTGTTTACACCAATCCAAAAAAGGATTTATCACTCGATTCTTGACGATGAACATTGAAAGGATTTATGGTTGGTTACTTGAGTTTTCTATCACAGTTGAGAGCCATGCAAGGAAAGCAAAGGTTCTGATCTAGAAGTCTGATCAGAGTCCAGACTAAAGGATCGGGGGATCGATACTAGTTCGAAAATAAAATTGTACATTCGAATAGGAGATCGAATAAGATATTTGTACGGATCTGTGTATATTATATGGAATTAAGTTTGAAGATAAATTTTTTAGGGACACTTTTATTTGGGTAATTTCGAGAACGAAATTCTTTTAAGCAGGGGAGAATGTGACGACCCGTAATTTTGCTACTTCGGAAATGAGAGATTTTGTTTGTTTTAAATTTAAAATGGTTTAAAACTTAAGTAAAAAAGTTATATATAATAGATAATAATAGAGAAATTATTTTTTCTTATAGTTTATAATTTAAAAAAGTATAAGTTTGATTTTTAGAACAAATCAACAAAAGTTATGTTTTGTTATAAATAAATAAATAAATGCTTAAATTAATAGGTTTTAATATTCATTTAAAAACATAAATATTATTGAAATATTTAATAAAGATAATAAAAGTATATTAAAATATGTGTATATATGTTAATAATCATTTTACAAAAATAACCAAATTTTATCGCATTTTGTCAGTTTTACATACGACGTAAAATTAGAGATTTTGATATTATTTAAATATGATTTTAAAATATAAAGAGACATGTTTTAATTTATTTAAAGAAGTAAAAAGTTCATTTTTAAATTTGGTTTACAATAAATAGTTTAACTAAAATGTCAAACTGTGACCGTAAAACATTTTGTCGAAAAACAACGTTTTGTCGATTAAAAGTTGTCGCAACGTCGTCGCACCTTTATTTTCTTATATAGAAATATATATTCAAATAGTATAAGTATAAATTAATTCACTAATCAAGTTTACTTTTACTAAACATACTTAGAAAATTCTAAAATATAATTAAGAAAAAGTAAACACAAAAAGACTAAAATGTCATTTCACAGCAAAAAGTAAAACATCAAATCAAAGAAACATAACTATTACTTTCTTTACTTAACATCTAAGTGAAAATGACATAAAGTAATGATTTGAAATGTGATGTTAAGTGTTGAAAAAATAAGATCACTTTATAAGTAAGCAAGGGTATTTTGGTCCTTTTTCAAACTATTATTTTAATCCAAAACTTTTTCTATAAATACCAATCACTTTCTCATTTTTTTCCACACCATTTTCTCCTTCTTCTTATTTCTTGAAGCTCTCTTTAATGCCTTTTTCTTCTCTTTCAAATCGTTGCCAACTTTTTCAAAACCATATCAAATCAACTCCAAAAACCACCAAACTTTGCCAAAGACCTTAGAATACCATTAGAACATGGTTTAGCATCTAAGAAGTAAAGAATTGATGGAGGAAGGGGATGATCAAGGCAAGGCCGAACCTATCAAGAAGGAGGAGCAAGTCGTGAAGATTCAAAGCGGGAAAAAGAGAAGGAAGTACTACCGAGATCAAAAGGAAAGTCTACGAAAAAGATTTGTTATAGTGAAGAGGATTTAGTGAAGCATTTTTGCGTATGAATGTTGGTAGGAAGAATTGTTTAAGTTAAAGGTGAGTACTCATATTTACTAATTAATCCATAATTTATTTCAAGTATAATGATTTAAAAGTTTAGTATATGTTGGATGATTTAATGAATGATAATTTGGTTGATATTATGGTTGATTATATGTTTGTGATATGGATGATAACTTAGTTTGATAAATGATAAGAAAAACGGTTAGCAGCATAGTTAATAAAATGAGAATTAAATCCATACAAATACGCAAATATGTGTATGGAAGTTATTTAGCCTCTTAATGATTTTAAATAGGTTAAAATGGTTTAAATATGGTTTAAAACAAGTTTGAAGTGTTTCGGACAAGTTTCGAAGCAATTCAGAAAATTGATCAAAATCGAGCACGTCGCGTAGCGGCAGTTCGTAAATTTCGACCTGTAACTTTAAAACTAACGTAGAGAATGATTTATAAGTCGAATTTCTTCGAAATAAAAATTCTTTGGTTTACAATGATAATAGTTTTCAATCGAAGAAAGAAAATCAAGATTTCATCAAGCAGAGTTTGAAATATGTCCAAAACAATTTTGTAAAAACATCGCGGTTTTGCAGTTCGGAATCCAAAAATGGATTTCTATATAAATGATATTTTTAAATGATTAAAATTATGAAATAAATTTGATAAATCTATTAAAATGGTTTAAAAGAGATTTGGATTGAAAAATATGAATTTTCAAATAATAAAAAGTTGTTTAAATCAAATAAGCTTGTGTACCACTTTCCGCAGCACTTTAATGCCACTAATTCTATAACCTTTTGAATATGAGTTTAAACTTAACGATTTTTTCTAGAATCAATTACGAATGTTTTTAAAAAGGAAATTAGGAGTTTAAAAGATAATTTGAAATCTTATAATCACTTCCAAAATAAAGATGATAACTGAGTATGCGGAAACGACTAGTATATTTGTCCCGCCTGTGAGACCCGGGAAGATTAAAATAAGGTGTTTAACTAACTGAGGTTAGGGATGGAGCAACCAGTACCCTAAACTTACCTAGCCTAGGTTTTCTCTTTTTAGACGAGTGGTGGAATAGATCGAAAGGAAATCCCGGATGCTCTCAAAAGATCATATTTAAGTTTTTCCAAGATAAAAGAAGCAAATTGTTGAATGTTATTTGACCACTTAACATTTTTTTATCGATGATTAGCGCGAGGGAACCATGATCAGATTTGGGTGATTCGTATCCAAAAGCCCCTTCAAACTAATTTTCGATATAAAACATATTGAAGACAAAGATCGTTAAAAGAAAAAGATATTCATGATGTAGGATTACTTGCCATTAGTCCTTGGAGGTGAAACTTGCCATTAGTCCCTATAGGTGAAATTTACCATATTTAAAATGGCAATAGTGCTCTGTCATGAAAATCTTCGATTTGCAAGAATAGGATTTGAAGTTAAGAGTTAAATCTTTGATTAAGATTTAACGAATGATTTGGGAATATTTTCCCTAAGTTAAAAGTTATAGCTTGAATATAAGAAATCGTTGATTAAGATTTAATGAATGATTTAGAAATGTTTCCCTAAGTAAAGGAGGAAATGATTAGGAATTATTCCATGATTTAAGAAAGGTTTAAGTAAATCAAATGATTTGATAAATGAGGCTTAATGATTCAATATACTCTTGAAAAGAAAATGGAATAAATTAAAAAGAATATATCTAAGAAAGTTATTTTATAAAAGATGAATTAATTGATTAATGATTGATATCCATATATGAACTTAACATTTTTTAAAGCGATGATTGCCTTTGAAGGAACCCGAGTCGGATTTGGGTAATTCCTATCCGAAAACCACTTCAAACCAATGTATACATTCGATAGTGAAGACATGTTGAAGACGACGATTATTGAAGACCGTGGATCTTTATAGCGTGAAGACTGCTTGTTTAACATGCTTTGGGTAGCTCCCATTATAGAGTTATTTATAGCAGTGGTCTCCTCGTTGTGGAGATTTTTTGGATTGCAAGGACTACTCGCTACTAGTGGTAGTAGGAGAGTGCCTTCGGTTTCGTTCATTCCTAGAACGAACTTGTATGGACGAATGTTTGACATTGCATTTCTGAGACACAACGTTTGACTTTTATAAATATACATCTATGGTGGCGGAGAAGGCGACTTCTCTTAGCTTAACACCCTTCTCTGAGACATACGAGCTCAGAGGTCATATGCTTGTGGGAGTCAAAAGTGATCAAAGGAATGACAGTATGGCATTCAAAGTGGAACTTGTTATGATCAAAGCATGGTTTTGTATGAAAATAATGGCTTTGAAGAAATTGAGTGTAGCTTCACGATCCTCACACCTCGGTTGTGATGGGATACTATATGGTCTAACAGACGCAAATTCAGAATAAGTGAGTATGTATGGTGGTGTCAAATACGTTTGGTCCTTTGGGGGATACATCCCTCAAGGCATTTATGGCCCTATTTGGATAAAGTGGTTAGCTTGAGAAAAGCTGGGAACTACCGGTTATCAATTGTAGTATGACAAGTATAGTTCCAAGTGACTAGTTTGAGAAAAGCGATTAAGGCATCGTGGGAACTATGTTTATTATGCATGGATCGGAGAAAAGGTCACAAGTTCTCTATCATATTGGAAATCCAATCCCAATACGAGATTTACGGTTTTGATTGTATTCCTAAAATAGCTGTAATGACTTGTAAACATTTCAGCTACCCCATTTTGTATCATATATTCTATTGGACTTCAGATATTGATACCTCATTTGAATAAGTTTATTTGAAAAGTGTTTCCAAAAGAACGTCATTAAAAATAATATCAAGTGTACTTTGGTATGAAAGTGTTTTGGTTGTCACAAGGTAAAAACTCATCCGTATTTATGTATGGGCGTGGTCTTATGAGATACCCTTCTTTTCAAAGGTTTTGATAATATATACATTTTAAATTTCGAGTATCTCATGCTGGTTTATCAAGCCTGAATAAACGAAGTTATAATACCGTCTAGTATGAGACTTTCGGTAGTATTTCTCTGGTTATTCATTAGACTAGTTATATAGAATATTTAGAGATTAAGTTAAATTTATAAGCAGTGAATAAACATTGAGTATCACGTGGTGGTATGAGATGCTGTTGTGATTTTTATTAGATTATTCATTGTAAGTCGGCGACACTCACGTGATGGGAATAAAGTGGATAGGGTAAGATTATTTATAGCTTTGTGACTATAGTTAGTGAGACTTCGAGTCTACGTGTATTATTCCTATATGCCACTATTACCCTATATGCCACTATTACGATGTATTCCTATTATGTTTATTTGAGAGGACCAGATGACTAGAATCTATGCTAGCAGTACCTGATTGAGGGGTTGCACCCCAAATCCGTGACACCATATTATTGTATATCCTTGTGATTAACTTTATGATTACCTTTATGTCACCTAGGTTAGCAGTCCATTACTATAGGGGCATTTGCAGCATTATGACTGATTAGTCCTTGCGTTGACGAGCATAGGTAGATACGAGACACGATGATTGAGATGTAATTAAGACTGTAGAGAATTTGTGACTCTAGAGCTTGCTTTGTGATATCAGTCTCCTTTTTGGTATTGACGGATTAATAGATTGGCATATACGATGGATACACCTCATTGTAGTATGGATGTGCGTCGGGTGCCATATGTTATTATATTTATATCACTCCACTTGGAACTTTATGTCTGTCATATAGTCATTTCCCATCACGATATTGTTTGATAGTATAGATGTGAGGAGATGAGATTATACTTGAGATGTTTTTCTGGTGTATAGTGGATTCTCAGTATTGATAGGCTGCCTATCCTATTTTATGTTTATATATTAACAATGATATTTTACTGAAACTGAGTGTTATATTCGGGAAATGCTCTATGTTAGCCTCATTATACATGGTGACTCTAATTTGTAGTGATTTCTGGATTTAATAATAATTTGGATATGTATATTTCACCTACTTGTATCGATTGGTGATTTCTGATTTGACGTGTTTATGTTTGGATGATGACACCTTTTGATACCGGTGAGACTATTTTACATGGATTTGAGCTAATTTATTAATGTGAATTATTTACGACCGTATATATATATATATATATATATATATATATATATATATATATAAAATATTTATATATTCATGGCATTCATATTATATGTGCATGTACATCCTTTGACATGTCATTCGATATTTGATTACCTATATTAGAGTTATCATATTATTATTCTTGGCTTACATTGTATTAACTACATTAGGGTTCCTTGATTAAACATAGTCTGACCCATGTGTCATTTATATAATACTCGGGTGAGTGTGAGATATTTCAGGTATAGGGACACTTGACTAGCACATACATGATATATATTATGTATTGCTCTGCCTTGTATACATATAAACAAGTTATTATCTGGTGTTTAAATACATACCAGTGTTAGTCCAAGGGAATATTCACGCATGTACCCCGTATAGCCTCATTCTTCGTATTATCTGACAGTATTACTCTATAATACTCTTGAATAGTATGGGTTTAAAGGTGGGGTGTTTACATTTTGGTATCGGAGCAAGGTTAAGAATAATACATCATATATAAGAGACACGAGTCGAGGCCTTAGATGAGACTTAGAGTCCCTGATCCTTAGGTATGTTGGGTAAATTTTCTATCACATGAAATGCTATATTATATATATTGGATGATTACTGGGAGTAATCATAAGGGGATGTATTTATGGATTTATAAATATAAGTATTTAAAATGTAATTAATTATTTTTCTTTCAAGTATGGAATATAAAATGGTTAGAATAACGTGGGCAAAATGGTTACTCCAACCAGTAGCACGTGCATTTATGATTTTGGATGGTTTAATACTGCATTACGGTGTTTTGTTTAATATTGTTGTTGTGGTTTGATTTGATTTTGATCAGAGTGCGCAGTGAAAAATTTATTTATTAGTTTCCATTTAGTGCATTTATTTTAATCTCTTATATCTGTTGGGCTATTTAAAATTGCTGGTATTGAAATAAATCTTGAAATTCATGAGCGTTTAAAGGTAGTTTGAAATTACTAAAGGGTTGATAAAAGTAAAGAATTTTTCTACATACATATGTAGTTTATTTTTATTATATGAATTTGGAAGTCAAGTATAAGAAGCAAATTTTTTAGGATATATATATATATATATATATAATAAGTATGGTATTATGCTAAAAATTTAAAATGAATTAGTGAAAGATTTATTGAATACATATATTAAATAATTTATAAAAGTGATACTTATGGATTTTTTAGGATGAAGTTGTGTTAATTTGTTCGTCGAGTGCTTTAAGAACTTTGGTCGATAAGTTTGGCCAATGTTATCGATAAGAATTCATAAACACTAGGATAAGGCATTTCGACATAATGGTTTGAAACGAAACGTGTTTAAAAAAAAAATTATTATTACATATTGGAAAATTGTTTGGATTTAATGGAGTTTGAGTTGAATAATCTTAGATTAAAATGATATGATTCAAACTTTAGCTTGAATATGAAGTTTGCTGAAGATAAATTTATGAGATAAATATTTTTATGGATTTTAAGGTAGAAAACCTTTTATAAAACGAAGTTGATTTATTTTTTATAGTAGTTTGAATTTAAAAGTTTTATTGGGATTATGTATGTATTGGAAAATAGCAAAGTAATGTGTAACGACCCGTATTTTATGTGTGGAGGATTGTAAAATGATTTAATTTATATAATTCATTTGTTGTCGTATAATTCTAATATTTTAGTGTATGGTTTTCAGGGATGCTTTACACATCTATGATTTTTCCTGAATTTCTATATGACCATTTTTCTCTTGGAGATCTTATTTACTCTATAACTTTTGATAGAAGCCGAATTAGATGCTCTAACCTTATTCATTGCTTCGGGACGGTGGATTGTCATTCCGTGAAGTGGTCATATAGGAAAATCAGATAAGTGGTTAGGAATTTATAGCAATTTTAATTTTTAAAATCTATTGGCTAGAATTAGAAGGGGATTAATGGGCTGAACTAGCAAGCCTATTAGCCTAATCAGGTTTGGCCATAAATATGAGTTGAGAGAGACCATTGAAATTTTATCTCTCATTTCAAATCAGCTCCAAACCCTAACTCCTTTCTAATTCTTCATTTATCTCAATAGATTTCATCTCAAATTGTCTCTAATTACATACTAGAGGCTAGATCTTCAACTAGGAGCTTGATCCCCTAACTTTGCCTGCATTTCATCTGATTTCTCGTTGTCTGGATCAGATCTTCATTATATTTCATAAGTTTGGTAGATTTAGTGAGTGGTTGTGATCTTTCACTAGTGTATGATGGATTATATGTTGTAATTAGGTGATTATAGGTTAGAATTGTCAAACTAAGCTCTAAATTGATTAGACATAAGTAATTTCAGATTTAGAAACCGTAGATTAACCTAATTAAACATGTAATTGGGATTGGATCATTGGATAGTGTCATTTTTGTATATTTGGCTATGAAATTCTTTGAGTTAGCGTAGAGCTAAGCTAGAATTGTGATGGTAGATTAAATTGGAAGTCTTTTATGTTCATACTGGATGTAATTGGATAATTTGCTATATTTGATTCGCTGTTATGTTTGAATTGCTTGCTATTTTGGATTCGTTTGCTAGTGTTGTGCATGTTTTAGGACTTAGATTGGTGATCGGAGCATATTGGGAACAAAGTTCGTCGAAATCGTACGAAAATTGGAGGATAGGCTATGGAGCACGGTAGGAAGACACCCTATAAATTTCATAACAACTGGAGCTAAATATTTGGATTTACACCGATCCGATTGAATTGGATCGTTACCGATCCAAAAGTAGCGTGCCAATTGAAGTGAGATGCATAGGGAAAGAAGAATATGGGTTTTAGAGATGCTATATGAAGTTGGATCGAAAGATAGACCAAATGTTGAAGATTGGATAGACCATATTCGTTGGATCGGCTATGGTGCATAGAAGAGAAAACCTAAAGGCTAAGAGGGATGGCTAAGACTTTATGGCATCTAGAGGAAGTGCACTAGAGGTTGGAAGAGAAATGGAATCCAAAATGGTTAAATGTTTGGATCGGCACCAATCCAGTTGGATCGGCACCAATCCAATTGGATCGGATCGGTATCAATCCAGATTATTAGCTCTATTGGATGTGAGATCTGGGTTGGAGACATTAGGGTTGTAGTGGATCATGCTGGAACGTGGCTTGCTGATTTATTCTACAGTTTGGAAGTTATAGCATGATGAAGTTTCGACTCTTCGGTTGGGGGCTCAGATAAGGAGTTGGATCGAAAGAGTTGATAGACTACTTGGGATGGAACAAGCTGTAATATAATGGACTGGATTGAATGGCAGGACTCATGCTCGAAAATTGATTGGAGTTTTGAAAGCTCTAATGATTTGGGAGTGCCAAGGAATTGTTGATAACTCAAAGTGCTCTGGTTGTGTTCAAGCAGGGGTACTATATGCAAAGCACCCGAGGGTTGGTAGCACTAATCGTGCATCCTGGAACTTTTGTGTTTTGTTTCTTTTTTTGGAAGGGTACTCTTTGTAAAATATTTTTTAGATAATGTCATGCATGACTCTTCTTCTTCTACTCACTTCCATGATGAAGTCCATGTCTTGAGTGCTTGGAGTAGTAAACACTAACATTGAAAAAAGTTCCCAATAAGTGTCCCTTGAGCTATATAGCATGGCAATTGTAATGATCCGCCATTTGTAACACCCGTAATCCATGCACAAAAGAGCTTGGATTCCATAAGTATCACAGATGATAGTTAAGGGTAGTATTAAGAACAACACAGATTATGTCTATCACATTTATTAAGACACTAAATCTCGTAGTGGAAGGAATAAATATAATATCAGCATAAACATGTAAAAGGCAGCATGCATATCATATCAAAGAGATACAAGACACAATATTACAATACATTATGCAAATGTTAATTCAAATATCATATTCAACATATACCAAGATACAAAATAGTCTACATGTCAATATTCTAAAAATCTGGATAGATATATTGATCTGCTAATAGCTATGGCTCAATAACACTCTTCAATCTAGTAGAGTTGTCATCTTTAAGTCAACCCACTCAAAGAATAGATAACAAAAGGGGAAACAAAGAGCAGGTCAGACATAAAGCTTGGTGAAAAGGAAATATCACTAATCTACATCATTACCAATACGTTACTCTATCATGTACAATAATGTTACATCCATATTTTCTAAACCTTATTAAAGGCAAGGTGTCATTACACCAGGACTAAAATAGGATGCCCTCATAATAAAAGTTGGACCGTGAAAAGGAAAAGCAAAGAATAAAGCGAAGCCAAAAGAATACAACACTTGGAAAAGTGTAGGATGATGGAAAAGATTCAAATTGCATCAATACCTCAATTTCAGTGCCATGTTATGATATTGAGCCCAAAATTGGCATGGTTACAGGATGCAGTAAATAATATAATAATAAGACTCGAAACACATAACCAAACTCCCAAAAAACAATAAGATGCTAATGCTGCATTGTGTCACAGAGAGCCGTATTGATGGTGTCAATGCATAACACATCTCACTTTAAAAAGGCTATATACAAACGGTGATATACCACATTTATTAGATCGGTATACACAAATAATAGAACCGCAGTAACAATCCTGCATTAAAGGATGATAGGGATGATCTACCCCCTTTTTCTTCTTACATTTGAAAGAGAATGGAGTGGCCCAACGCACCTCCTCCACAAAGGCGCCACTATCAGAACAATTCAATAAAGAAATAGATGCCTTCGGAACATGACAATCGTAGGAGCGGAAAGATAAAAACTGCACTATAGCTTTTCACCAAAATCTACCCTTGATCCATTTCGAGCGGGCAATAAATGAAAACTCTGTGTGACAAGTTACCCAATAAGCCCAATTATTGTCTCTAAAATCTAATGCGATGCCAACACTTTCAAACGTGAATTTGCACTACGCTTATCAAGGACCCTTCAAGAAGCACCATGAGGAATCCAAAGCATTCCAAGGGCTGCGCATAGGGTTACCCAAATAGTGCTCCTTCCTAGTTCTTCACTTGATAGGAAATGATAAAGATGCAAGCATCACTTATCAAAAAACTTGCACATACCAACATCAAAGGCCAATCGAAACACATGCATACAAATATTGGGCTAACACCATAGGCTAGAACAAATCAACTCAACTCCTACTACCGTTAACCCAATGTCAGACAAACATGGAAATCTGAGGCCATTTAAATAGGGCTCCAGTGATGTTCTGTGCTTACAGCTCAAACTTTACCTCCATTCTCTGAGCAGTATCATACCAACAATGCACAAGCAGGCCGTGTAAGTCAACCTTAAGGATATCGACAACACCCAGGACTAAACAAGAGGGGACTGGTAACGACCCGAATTTTCAAGGCTATAAAATCACTGTAAGATGAAAAGTCAAATCGTTATAAAAAATTTCAATAGTATACAGAGAGCTATATAAACTAACTAAAACTTTCAAAACTCACAGCGGAATTGATCAAACTATAACATATAGATAAAAATACTAATTTCATTTATATACAACATAAGTCACATAAAGTCTTTTGTATGTACATAAATGTCACATTATACATACAATATATACAAATAACGAACAATAGATGTAAACATCTCCATAGTCTCCATCTTTGAACACTACACCATCATGTTTACTTCATTTACCTATAGTGTATGAGGAGGGAGTCATACATACATGTTTGGTGAGTAAAAAATGTTACTAAGTATACACCGATACATGATTTCATAAACATCATATGAATATTAATACTTACTTACTTCAACCTATTTTACCGGCACTAACTAAGCTACCATTATAATGAACATAATATAATGCTTTCTATTATATATTTATTTATCCATATTCAACGTATACTAGAATTAATTAAATGGAAGTTAAACCCAAGGTATAGTTAAACGTGAACTATTCCCATGAATAGAAACAAAAGCACGAATCAGATAAAGTTCCTTTACTACTAGAATACCTGAGATTAGGGAAGAGTTCTAGATCTAGACCGAGGGCAGTACTCTAATGAAAGATATGTCGTTTAGAAAAACCTAATCAAGCTTCCTTTGAGCACCTTGTTGGCTGTCTAATTCCGAAAAAAGTTGGCAGTAGGTTCTTTTTTAGCCTCTTTCATCAATCGAATGATTCATTACCAGAGGTAGGATCCTAGGTTGGTTGAGAGCAGGAAATGGACTCTTGTGCACATATACTAATGCGATTAAATGGATCCAGCCGAAAATAGGATCTTTCAGGCTTTGCATTTTCATCTTTTGATTATGAAAAATTGGATTTCTATTTCTTTACTGATACATAAGCTTCAGTTCCAGGGGTTAGGAAGTCGAAGACTCCTAGCTAGTTTGTCTAACCCACGTGTACGTTAAGGATAAGTAAACAGAGCCTAACTCCTTTACACATGATTTAATCCACTCATCAAAATGCACAATCAATGGAGTACACATCTATACGTTAAATACTCCCAACTATCGCTAAAAACCCTACCCGATATTCAATAGCTGCTTTGTAACACCCCTAATTTTAAATAACATTGTTCAGGAGATTTAATTAGATAAATTAAATAGAATAATATTCATTCTAGAGTGATAAGGGGATTAAGATTTGAAAAATAATTAAGGTTGTGCCTTAATTAAATGGATTTATAAAATGGCCCATAAGTAAATACATAAGAATGGTTCATAAGATGAAAACCAAGTTAAGTAAGGCAAGGGTAATAGAGGAAATAGCCATATACCATAACCCCATAACCCTTAAACTCATACCTTATTTTATATTCATACATTCATAAATCATAAACAAAAACCAAGGAGAATTAAGGCCGGCTATAACCATAAGAGAAAAGGGGATCAAAATGAATTAGAAATTAAAGATTCAAGCAACGAAGAATAAGCAAAATCAAATTTCAAGTTCCTTATCCAAACAAGGTGAATAATAAACTATACCATCTTATATATATTTTATTGAACATTTTAATTTGGATTCATGGTTTTAAAACTGTTTGGGTGATTTGAATGATGATATGCTTTGATTATAGGTTATTATTAATTTAACAAAGTATGTTTGTAGAATGGTCTGATTCGATTTTGAGGTTAAAATCATGTAAAATGGGTTTAGAATGCCATGAGTATTTAATATGTTATGTAAAACATTATTTTGGAGATGGGTTTGAATTTTCATAATAATCCAAGCTATGGATAATTTATTATGAATTTTGAATGGAAGAAACATATAGTTTGGGTTTAAAAATTTATTATGGCAATCATATAAAGGACTTCAGGTGTGAAATTAACATATATTAGGGAACATATTAAAAGTGAATTATGTTGATTTTTGGGGATTTTTCTAAAGTGTTTTAATATAGTTATTAAATTATTTAATTTGAAGGACTTAAATGATTAAATATGTTAAAATAATGTCAGTTATAAATTAGTGAATACGGCAGCCTTTTTAGGAAAAGGATTTTTGAAAAGGAAATGGCAAACAATTATATTTTAACAAATTGACAAGTTAGATGAAAAGAAGTTACTTTATAAGGCAAAAAAATAATCAGTTTTGACATAATTTCCCACTTTGCCACTTCCATTAGCTCGCTTCTAAAATCATGCCCAGTAAGCCTTTCGAACCCATTCGAAATCAACACGCGGGGCATCAAGTAATTGGTACGTAGTGCATTGGAGAAAGGCAGAAGTAATGGTGTCGAAGGCTTGCTTTCGAAAGGGTCAAAGTCATTCTTATAAGATTTCGAAAGGGTAGAATCTATCCTTATTAACTTTGAATTACTTTTGTTAATAAATAAAGCTTTCGAAAGGGTTGCTGCTTTTCTGTTTTAAGAAAGGCTTTCGAATGAGTTGCTGCTTATTTAGTTTTGAAAAGGAGCTTTCGAAAAGAAAGTTGCTTTTGAACCTAGTTGAAACCTAGCTGCCATCTTCATACCTTTCGATTTAGTTAAAGGTCGCTTTTCTTAATGAATTCAAAAGGGAAGCTTTTGTTTTATGAATATTTAAGCCACTTCCCAATGCTTTAAAAAGGGCTTTTGTAGCCACTTTTATCAGTGCTTTAGAAAGGGTGGTTTCGAAGCCACTTGTTCCCCAAATTCTTTTGCTTGAAGATTAGTGTTTTCGAAAGGGTTACTTTGCTTAATGTTCTTCTTGACCCTGAGCTAAAACTAAGGTCAAGTCCAAAGATTTCGAAAAAGATACTTTCAAATGGTTTCGAAGTTATGCTTCTATAAGTTCAACTTTAACTAGTGATTTCGAAAGATAAGTTTTAACACTTTCGAAGGGAATGTTTTAGTGCTTTTGAAAGGAAGGTATCAATGCTTTCGAAAGAAATGGTTTAAGTGTATTGAAAGGTATATATTTAAGTATTTTAAAAGAAGGTTTTGAATACTTTTGAAAGGTATGTTTCAATGTCGAAAGAGAAGGTCTAAGGTTTCGAAAGCTTAAATTTTCAAAATAAATGACCCAATCTAATTTTTAAAGATAAACCCATGGCAATATGGAAGAGATTTTGAAATGACATTTAACTTCGGAGTCTTTGAAGAAGCTTTCCTGGCTAAAGATAATAGGTTAAAAATATTAACTATGTTTCAATTGAAATTGATTACATGGAAATTTAACCATAGACGTTTATATTGTTAAGTCATGATTAGTTAACATATGTGCTTATTCTGTAAACATATTCACTTTATAATTAACCCTTAATTGCATTTTGGGGGTATTAAGGGCAGAATAACTAGTTAGGTTGACCCAATAGTGAATACACCTTGAGTTAAGTCGTGTGTGAGTAGAATTACATCCAGGCAGTCAGATAGACCAGAATGTAGGATGCCTAAAGACTGATCAAGAATCATTAGTTTAGACAGGATCATAGTAAGCCCATGAAACTATGTATGGAATTTGTTATTGGTAGGGGCCAACAGGTTATTAGTGATCCCGCAAAAATTATATCCGGATTAAGTTATTGACAGAGATCCATAGGTTTATAGTAAACCCATGAAAACTATGACATGAGAACCCAATAGGTTCATAGTGAGCCCATGAAAACTATAATTGGATGAAGTTATTAGTAGATATCAAAAGGTTCTTAGTGAAGACTAGAAAACTATGAAACCTGACAGATAGTCCATTAGCTTTGAATAGGTAAGCCCATGAAAACTAATAGGTTAATATTGACCTAGAAACTATAACTTGAGATAGATAGATAGTCAAATGAATGAGGATGGGAAATCCAGAATGTAACGCATGTTCACATATCATCATGATATATTTCAGCATGTTATGTTTTAACCATTGTGGAGCAGGTGCACAGTATATGGTTATTATAAACTGAGTTTGGACACTAGTGAGGGGAAACCCATTCCGCTAAGTGGCATGGTCTCACTAGATATCTATATGGTTCGAGATGGTAGGTTATTATTCACATTAGGCTTTTTGTCTGACTCGAAGTTTGTGTTTTCCCCTTGAACTCTCAGGTGTTCAATCGATTTTGAGTAGTTTGATAGTTAAGGTTTTCAGCCTTTAGACAAATAGGCTTCTAGAGACGTGTAGGAAGCAAGCTAGCTATTACGAGTTTTTTATGTTTGATTCCGCTGTGTTTTGGATGTAATGGTTAAGTTGTTTAATTGCCTATGTTTAGACTCTGATCAACCAAGGGGGAATCTTCATATGTTGCTCTTGGCGTATTTTGTAATAACCGTATTTTCTGAACGTGGTTTATGAATTGGCAATATGTAACGAATTTGAAACATGATTTGAAGCTGAATGAGAAATCTGTTTTATGATTTTAATTTTTTTTCATATTCATATACTTATGTTATATCAATGTATCTAACATTACCGCATTTGGTCACCAAGAATTAATAACTATGGATGACTGCAGCATCCGTAGCAGTTGGTTTTGGGCTTATAAGTAGGAGATGTTACATATTTTGTATAGGCATGGCTAGAGTAAAATTGCCTCAGTTTGGTCTAGGTTCAGGCTGCGAATAAAACGCCCATTTGTGGACCGGTGGTAGTTCGATTTCAGTTTTCACAGTTCCAAATTTTCAACTTTTTTCTTTAATTAGATTTTTACTTCACTTTTTACTGTTTTAACACTTCATACCTCTATTAGACATTATATTTCACTATCCCAACTCTTCATATATCACATATTATCATTATAACCATAATCATTCCTTAATTTACATAATCCGTACATTGTATACATTTTCCATTTGATAAACAATTTAAATGAAATCTAACCTCAATTAGATTATTATTAATTTCATTAATCTTTTTCATTATTCTAGTATTAATTTCCTAATTTATATATCCTATATTCGCTGTTTAAATAACCTAAATAGTGATCATACAACATAACCGCATGCAACCATATATCCTTGATAATGATTCCCACTCACCAATCTACGCCTCTAAGCCTAAGAATTTGCTCATTTTTTCTCTGATTCCTCATTAGCCAATAATGTAGTTCTTGAAAGTTTTCCAAATCGATATAAGATTGGTATCTTCTTGCACCCTCTTTATGCTCGGTGATTTGATATATACTTGTCTAGGGTTTTGTTTAGATTTGAAAGAGGAGTGATGAATCAAAGGGATTGAGGAAGAAGGAGAAGTTGAGAAACAGAATTGCATATGAAATCAGAAGCTAAAAAATCAAATTTCCTTAGCCCGTTATATAAAATTTTAAAACATTGTTTCATCCTAATGGGCTTAGGCCCATTTAACCTAAATATAAACTCGAGGCCTAAAACTTGCATAACTTCTTCATATGAACTCTGATCCAGACAAATATACCATTCTAACTAGAAAACGAGCTCTACGCAATAGCGTTAGTCCCATTTCCTAATTCCAATATTTGTAAAATATTTGCCTCCTATTAATAAATGATGCATAAATTTCATGGGGTATTACATTCCGCCTTCCTTAAAATGAATTTCGTGCTCGAAATTATAAACTAAAATTTCTCCTCACATATCTATGTATCATATATATTATATAAACACACATATACACACATATATGTATATTATATATATATAAACATAGGATAGTATAGCATAAAATAAACGAGTTAGATAAATAGACTAACTATCGCATACATATGAGTTGAATAGACAGAATTAACTCATAGTACTTAATGGTTGAATAAACAGAGCCAACCCGCACAATCAATTGAGGTAGACAAACATGACTAACTCGTAAATAAACGGCGACTAAGTAAACATGGATTGATTATAAACAAAATGGTGATTAGGTAAACATAGCCTAATCATCATTAGGTAAACATAGACCGACTCTAAACATGACAATGATTAGGTAAATATTGCCTAACATTAACCAAATAATCATAGACTGATTATAAACGTAAAATATGTTAGATAAACATAGTCTCACACAACACGAATAAAATAAGCTAGTTAAACAAAGACTAGTTTCTGAACACACTAGTATTAGTTAAACAAAACTAACACTTAAATTTAATCTATCCTCATCATTAATTAGGCAATATTTCATATAATCAACATTTATATATTTCATTTTTTTATTTACTTTCAATTTTTATAATTTATCCACATATTTATTTTCATTAACCTCAATAGCAATTTTACAATGTATGAGTTAGTTAAACACAGATCAATCCAACGATGAATGAGAGAGATAGTTAAACAGAGACTAATTCAACAATAAACGGGAGAGTTGGTTAAACATAGACTAACTCCAGAATATAGTTAAACATAGACTAATCCCGTAAATATAAACACGACTATGAGTTAGATAAACATAGACTAACCCAACAATATACATAAGAGGAAGTTAAACATAGACTAACCCCATGAATGAACGATTTAATATCAAATAAAAATATATTTTTGGACATTAAAAACTTCCTAACATCACGGACAAACTAAATAAATACACACATACACAAATATAAACTAATACATACATAGTTTTTTTTTTTAAAATATTCAAGTATTCTCCCTCTATACATCTTAACCTAAGCTTGATACCGAATGTAACAACCCAAATTCTCACGGCTATAAAATCACCGTAAAAATGAAAAGTCAAATGAGAAGTTGAGAAACAAGATTGTATATGAAATGGGAAACTAAAAATTCAAACTTCCTAAGCCTGTTATATAAAATTCTGAAATGATGTTTTATCCTAATGGGCATAAGCCCATTTAACCCAAATCATAACTGCTTCCTAAAACCTGCTTAACTTCATTACACGGACTTTGATACAGACAAATCAACATACCATTCTTACTAAAAAAAGAGCTCTACACAATAGCACCAGTCCCGCTGCCTAATTCCAATGTTTGTAAAATTACTATTTTTCCCCTATTTATAAAATAACATCTAAATTTCGTAGGGTATTACAAGAACATCTCATCACACTCTTATTCCTGAATAAGGGTTGCTCAAATACCGTCTACTCCTCAGGTCAGATGCATGGAGCCTATTCAAATTCAAGTTTCCAGCTCTGATTTCAAATGTTCCTGCTCAAATTCAGAGGTTCCCGCTTAAGTTTCTAACTTCCTATCAATATCCAAAATTTAGCCACTTAAATTATAGTTTTCCACCAAAGGCGCATCAATAATCCGTACACAGCAAATTAACGATGCGGATGGGCAACACATGGCAGGATCCAAAGGTGGAGATTAAAATAACAAAAGAAAAGAGATTGTGGTAGTTCACGTGCATCTTTACATAAATAAATATAAGAGACACTGCAATGAGGCGAGGGAGGCTTTTTTAGGAAAATTGAAATAATTGTATCTTCTATTTTACTCACGCCCGTATAAAGTTGTATCACGGAGAAATATATAAAGAAAGATTTAATTCGTAGATGTAGGATTTCAAAAAAATCCTAATCATGTAAAATTTCCATGCCTTTTATTTTTATGCACTTTTACTTAATTATTTTACTTCAAATCCCTCTCAACTTCGATTATTTAGTAGAATATAAACCTAATTCGACATTTTAAGGAATAGTTAAAGTGCAACTACTTGGTTGTGTATGTTTCCAGTGACATAATTACTATAAAAAGGCAAATTTAATGTCATTTAAATTTGTTGATTCCAAAATTGCGGATGTAATTAAAGAGTCAATAACTCTGCGATCATCTGAGGTGTTATGAGATGAAAAATCTCACCAACATTTTTGGTGCTAAAAGGAGGGCTTGAACCTTCGCTCCCAACTTCATATTTTCGACTAGTCTACCAACGCACACCTTCACATACCATGTTCTCAAAAAAATCTTGAAGATGCCACTCTTAGGTTTAACAACTCAAGCTGTGGTGGAGGCTTCAAACAAAGCCTTTGTATATACCATCCTAACCACGGTCTAACCCTTTATTAAACTAGGAAAACAAAATAAGGGTTAAAGAAGATGATGGCCCGAAATACTGTCCCCTGGCTAACTTATCCACCACCATCCATGGCTCGCCGCCTTCACTCACCAGCTGCACTGACTATGCAGTGGTAATTGATAACGACAGTTTCAGAGATGAGAATGGTGAAGCTGGCCTATAAATTAAATCCAGCTAGCCCATCTAATATTAACCCACTACTACTTGATAGACAAACTCAATCTACAGTGTTGCATGGAATCAAGTTAAAGGGATATTACAAGTTGATTATTATCCTCTTTTATCCATCAACGACTGTAGGTTTGACCAAAGCGCATAGGCATTTGTTGATTTGGACATTGATTCTGATTATAGGGGGGAACCTGGAGTTGGAATCCAAGAATCCTCACTATCGTGCCTAAAAGATCTAAAAAAACTCTCCTACCATAGTCATGCTGTTAAGAACATTCGCACATTCTACTCGAAAACCAGGGGATTCAATAGACATGCCCTTTAATGCCGATCGTCATCTAAGCCAAAATGTGAGCTGAAGTAATTGAGATGCACACCGATTTAGAAGATTTGTAAACATCCTTGATTAAAACTGAATGCTACTGATAGTGCCAAGATTTTTTTTTTGCTTCTCTTGTTAACTAGAAGAAACACCTATACCGGAGAGATAACCAAGATCAAAGGCATGATGGATTCAAAATATGCTAGAGGAACTAAAGTGGAGGCATAAACTATAATTGTAAATTATTCAATACTGTGCCGGAAATCCTAGGCCCCGTTCAGAATAGTCTGTATTACACATGTAATAAACATTGTAATCATTATAAAATACTAAAAATAAATAGTAATACAATGAACTTTATGTAATGATATTGGACGACTTGAACAAGTATAAAAAAATCACTATGTTAAGTACCTTATCATAGCCTAGTTGGATGTAGGGATATTGGACGGTCCAAACAGTATAAAAAATCACTATGTTAAGTATCTCATCATAGCCTAACTAGACATAGGGATATTGGACGGCCCAAACCAGTATAAAAAAAAATCACTATTATAAGTATCTTACCGTGGCCTAATTGGACTTAGGGATATTGAACGGCCCGAACTAGTATAAAAAATCACTATGTTAAGTGCCTTATCATAGCCTAACTGGATGTAAGGATATTGGATGGCCCAAACCAGTATAAAAAAATCACTATCTTTACTACTAATAATGAAAGTTCAATGAATGTAAATTCAACCGCGTCTTTTTGGAATTCCCATATTGCCCTTTACATTTCGTTGATCGTCGTCCGTTGCTTGCTCATCCTGCCTTTCCCAAAACTAAAATATCCTAGGCCCCCATCTCCGTCAGAGCGAAAAACAAATAATAGCGATTCTAGATCTAAAGGCAATTCATAATTCCAGATCCAGGGAGATTCCAAATCTAGGGCGATTCCAAACACAACGTCTTCTCCAACTTTATTTATGATCGATCGATGATAGGTCCACTAAACAGCATAAACTATGGTTATTTCAGTAGGATTCTTCTCCACCTTTGATTTTCGACCCGTAAACATCAACCGTCAGTCATCAGTTTTCAATTGTTGCTTATGGATCGACCAATCGACTATCGATTAAGGTCGGTCCACCAAACCGCTATTCGAAATTTGATTAACTATTTGACTTAATACATGTTTGTTTATGATATGTTTCTCCTGCTTCCTTTGATTCAAAAGCATTTGGGATTGAGACTTTTGTTCTTCCTTTTGTTCTACTATTTCAGTCTATTACATTAATCAATTATAGTTCATTTTGGTTCACCAGGTTCCTATAAACGTAAATAGTTAGTGGTATGTAAACTGTATACATGCAATACATATAACGTCCCGTTTTTTCGACTTTCGAAAATTCAACATCGATACTCACTTTATCGACTGCCGAGAAATCGAAGGCCGGAAACCCGAAATGTTATGGTTTAAGAAAAGGAAAGAGGCAGAAGGAGAGAGAAAAGATAGAAAAATAGAGAGAGAAGAAGATAGAAAATAGAACGGAACAAAAAACAGCAGAACAACATCAGAATCTCACAATCGCAGCGGAACAACATATAATAAATAAATGAATAATCTTTAAACAAAGAACTATATCAGTTATTACATTACATCACATCATATCATCATTACATCAGAGTGTACAACAAACAACAAACAAACAGCGGAAAAGAAATACTAAATACTAGTAATACGCCATGCCATCCAGCTTGACTCCAGCAACTCCTGAATATCCTGATAAACCTAACTCTTGACTGCCCGTGTGGAAATTGGTGGGCACCCAGAGTTTAGGAAGGAAAACAATAAACTCCGAGTCAGTCATGTGACTGGTGTGAGAACTCAAAATAGTTTATTTATCTTAAAAATCAAAAATAGAGGAATATTTTTAAAGTCAATTCGCAATGCTTTTAAAAATGAGACTACCATAAGGCCTCCCGCACACACACACAATGCAAACGCAGAATCGGAGGAGATTTCTCCTTATGATAGTCAAAGATGCTTGATACGCATTAAAAAGAACATTTGATATTATTACTAGTGCATAGTGTAGGAAAAATTCATTTCGAAAGTAAAGATATAAATCTTAGCCAGCATAGACATTTCGAACTATGCCTACTATAGCTACCATCTAAACAGTGGTGACCACCATAAGTAAATGGCAGGTTCTACAACTAATACCGTACAAGGTTTCGTATTGGGAATTGGATTTCCAACGAATGATCAGGCCAAGGAACTTCCCATTGCCACATGAGAATGCCTCTGGAAGGACATCCCCGAGAACCAAACCGGATCTCTACCAACACAAGGCCGGGTTACCCCTAACTGAGTAACAACTGACCGAGTATGCCATCCCCCGGTCCCGAGCGCTCGTAATCAATTCACACAATCATAAAGTGTTTTCAACATGAGTAAGTATCTGGGCTCCATACCATGATACCACCCTTTTCCAGAAGGAAATGCACATACCCTAAATGGCGCTACCCCTCATAACCTTGCTGCATCTTTCCTGTTTTGACCATTCCCGGGGTGTGAGGCTCGACGAAGTCACGTCCACAAAAACATACTTTATACAAAAGCCATGCTTTGGGTCAACAAATGATCATAGAAATGATCACCAGGATAGACGATCAAATAAATGATCCTATCACAAATAATCAACACAATGATCATTTCACAGCAACACTCAGCATGTCACATTACCAAATTGGGAATATATCGCTGATAACCTTCAACTACATAACCTCTGAGCTCGTACGTCTCAGAGAAGGGTGTTAAGCTAAAAGAATAAATTCTCCGCCACCAACAGAAATATATTTGAAAGAAATCTGCTTTATATCTCAATTTGTAATGTCAGACATACAATCTATACAAGTATGTTCCGGGCTCGAACAAAACCGAAGGCACTTACAAAGAAGTCCTTGCAATCCGGATATCCACAATCCTGATCGGATTTCCCATCACATATGGAGAACTCTATACCGTAGCTACTCGGTGCAGAGTCAATCGACAGGTCATCCTATCGCTCTCGCAAATACGGGGTCTTCAACACCGATCTTCAATGCTATCCATTACGTCGTATCACTATTCGGAATGGGTAATCCGAATAACGAGCGCAATAATTTAAAAACAAGTGTAGCATTCAAATTCAACAAATCCCAACAAGTACCTTTCAAAGGTAAATATTGATAGTCGGTTATTGAACTATCAATGGATATGCACACATCACCAGGTTCCAAATAATTTTCCAAATTATTTATTTCCCAAAAATATCTTTACTAGATATATAATTTTCACACTTCAAAAATAAATCAATATTTATTTTTAAATGAATTCCACTTTCTTTTATAAATTCCATGGTGAATTTATATTTCAAATATTTATGAATAAATGATTTCAATTATTCATTTCAATTTATCTTCAAAAAGATAAATTCTCAAAATATTCACTATATTGGAAAACATTTCCATACTTACTTATTAAGTAATTCTCAAATCCATCTATTTTCAACACTTGGAAAATATTCAATATACTTAAATCGAGATTAAGTATATATTTCATTCTTTAAGGAAATCATTCTCTTAAACATATTTATTTGGACCAAAACGAATGTTGCGTAAAACATCGTTACGACAACCCAAAATCACTAGTATAGGGATTCTAAATTAAAATAGATATATAAATCCCAATACTATACAAAACATTTCCTTTCGGAAATCATTTACTATAACAACAGTGTTATAGTCCACCATTCCCTTTTATTTCTCGAAAACGTCTATTTCAACAATAAATGTTGAAATCTATGGTTTCGAATCTTAACACATTTTAAAACATCGTTAGATCGTTTTAATTCTATTTCAAATATCACATCCAAAACATTTTCTTTAACATATTATTCACTATTCAAAAACGTGAATATACTACATTAACCAATTTCATCATTTCTATACATTTCATTTTAAAGGATTCATTCACAGTCAAAAACGTGAATATAACTCCGTTAATAGGTTTCAACAATTTACTTATCAAAATAAGTCGTTTACGAATTTATAAAACAACGTTTATAAATTCCTTTATTAACCTATATTCAATTCATAACTCAATTATAAACCAAAGGTCTATATTTTAAGTTAAACACTTATAATTTATTTGTTTACTAAATCGTTCCTTTAAACTTCATAATTATAAATCTTATAACTTATAAGATTCGTTTATTTACCCAAATATATTCTTTAATAACTTCACGAAATTTATAAATCTTATTATTTATAAATTTCACTTATAACTTCACCATTTTAATTTTATAAATTCCATTCACTTATGCAATCCATTTTCACTTCATTCAAACACTTATAAAACTCGTTTTATAATTCAAATATTTTAATTTACAAATATCCATTTTATAAATCTTTTATATAAATCAATTTATATTATTCTTTTAAAACATCTTTAATCTCCTTTATAATTTATCATTTTGATTTATAAAATAATTAATTTTCATAAATCCTATATTTAAACTTTTCACAATAAATTCAGAAATCACGTTTTAACTATTTTATAAAATCATTAACCCCATATTTTCAAAAATCAGTTTTTAACTATATTTCTCAAAAATATAATTTTTATAACATTAAAAATTATAACGTTTATTTATTTAAAATGGATAAATTCCCAAAAATATTTTATAACGTATACTTTCAAAAATCACTTTATAAAATCATTTTAAAATTCCAAAACTTGGTCCAATGATGCTACACACCAAATAGTCAATCATGACAACAACAATATCATATATCGATATGATAATCCATCAAATATCAAAATATCTGAAATCAAATAAATACTGTTGAGGAATCCAGTTGGATCCCTCCAACCTGTTTCCCTGCATCCACAAACATTAGCACAATACCAATTCCGCTCCAGTACGGAATTATCGCGGTATATGGGATTTAAAATATTATCCGCTTAATAACGGCGCAATAGGGTCTCATCCGCTATACAAATGCGGGAAATCAATTAACTGCAATATATACATATGCCAATATATATATATTGCTATTATATATAATACCAATTTCACTGTTTATGAAATATTCGCGGTATATGTTTTTAATAAATAACCTCCGCTTACTAACGGCGCATAATGTCTATTTTAACAATCAATAGATAACAATCATCATTCAAACATGCATTCAAATATTTTAAATCTAACTATTAAAAATAAAATCGAAACCGATTCGATTGAGTGAGAAGTTCTCACCTTTATTTCAATTTCGTTTTAGCGATTTATTTCGAATAAAATTAAACGGACGTTTAATTTTACCTAAAATTTTAACTCCAAACGACTCAAATCCAATTCCATAGCGTAGTGCTCGTCCATACGATTCCAACGCAACTGGTTTCGCGCGTTTTCGACCTCGTATGTAAAAGTTATGAATTTTCGAAGTTTATACGAATTTAAATAACAATTTACAACATAATTTTCTTATATTTAACCTTCATCAATTCCTAGCCACAAGATCACACTCCTGAAAATCTAGCCCGTCCATCCCCTTCTTCTTCCTCACGTCTCCTTCTACAGACAATAACCGTGCAACAGAAACCCACTACATCAATATTAGGGTTCAAGATCTCAGCCACCACGACGACTTCCAGGACGATCAAGAGCTTCCATCCTGAAGAGCAATCCCCCATCTACCCACGCCCTAGGCAGCACCAAGCTCGGCCTTGGCCTTGCTTGTGAAAAACGTGCGCAACGTGCGACTGTCGGCCCTTCTTTCCTCCCCCCACGATGCTCCAAATTCGATCATCACCGTATGGAATCGAAGCTCTCACGAATCTCTACGACTTTCATGTTGAACACTTCGCGTAATTCTTGATGGATTGAGAGTGATTGAGGAGAGAAGAATTCTAATTTCTGGCCATTGATTACAAGGGTGGCGGCTGCAGATTTTAGCCCTAGGGTTGTGTAATTTTTGCAAAAATGAAGAGAGGGGGGCTTTTATAGAAAATTCGCACGACACTATTCATCCCGGATTTTTCCAAACTCCAAACGAAGCGTGCTGGTTGGCGTTTCTAAGGTTTATCCCGCGTTCCGGACACAATGGAACAGGTTTCGAAAGCTAATTCGGTCATCTGTGCGAGTTATGGCTATAAACGTTCAATTTAAATTAAACCGATTTAAACGATTTTCTAGGCGTTTTAATTTGTACCGGACAAACGGTAAATCCAATTGACACGAAATTTGAAACCTTGCAATAATACACATTACGGATCCGATGAAACTGGTTTCGTCGAAATCCGAGATTTTTTGAAAAATGGCTATTTTAACTCGCCAATTTAATATTAAAACAATTTCGATGCGTTTCGAGCTGCCACGATTAAGCGACAACTCCGATTGACACGAAAATTGAAATTCGATAATAACAAACTATTACGGATCCAATGGAATTAGTCTCGTCCAATTCTGAGACTGTTCAAAAATTGGATATTTTCACTAGTCGATTAAATATTAAAATATTCAATTTTCACAAATTAACTTTTAATTCGATTTTAAAAGTTCTATAACATCATTCTAACTCCAATATGATATAATAAAATTTTACAAATCATTTTCAATCATATTTAACTCAATTTTCAATTATTTCCATAATTTCACATATTAAATTATCGATTTAATTATCCAATTAAATCCAATTAGTCAAAATAAAATTTATTCGACTTATAAATTCACTTATTAATATTTAAAATTAATTAAATATTCAAATTTTAATAAATTAAAATTCTGGGTCGTTACAATCTCCCCCCCTTAAAAGAATTTCGTCCTCGAAATTAACAAGTAAGAAAAGTTATAGAATCTATTAACTTTCCCAAAATCCATAGTCAAACTTCTTACAATCTTTACTAAGTTTCAAATCATACTTAGTTATCTTTCCAAAAACAACTACTATTGTTTAACTTTCAATTCCAAATCAAAGTTAAAGTTTTCAAAAATTTCCAATTTTCTCAAATTTTTCTAACGCCTTAAATTTTCGGAAAAATTCGCCATGGTCTCCTTTGCGCGGCTCGATCCGAAAAAAAAATGACAGTATATATATCACAAATATACATCTCATCAAGTAATGAGGCATCCCGAAGGGAAAAAAGTATAAAAGTACGGTATGTAATCCGAGATATGTACCTTATATTTTATTAGCAAGCATATACGGCTAATATAGCGCGAAAGCGAGCTCCAAATGCAAAGCAAACGCGATCCGCACCTACTAAACACTCAACAAACAACATGAGAATCATGTATATAGACAATAGTATCAATATACAACATATAGCAACATAATAACTATATATGCCAACATAGCAAATGCAATAAAAGCAATATATATTCAACCATCAACCAACTAACATCCATAACCAATAAATATTCATTCATATTCTCATAATATTCAATGAATTAGGTTTTCAATTTAAATCACATTTGATTCATTAACATTGGATATTTTTACTAATATTCATTTTCAATTAGTTTAAATTCACTAATTCATATTCAAGTTGGTTCACTTCCAAATCAAATTCAATTCCATTTAAGATTCACTTAACTTCCAATTGAATTTCAATTACTTTAGCTTCCAATTCCATTAATTCAATTTCATTAATACTTAATGAATTATATACAATCAACTAACAACCATATAACAACCAATGTATATCAATTACAACCAAATTCCTTTGCTTATATTCATTCAATTTGGTTTAACACCATCCCTTTCAATTGGTTTAGTTAAATTGATTTTCATTCAGTTATTCAACTTTCAATAACATTAGATTTTAATGAATTAACACTTATATTCATTATTTCATATCAACTTAATTCACATTCATTTGATTAACATTTAATCCATTAATTCAATTCAATTACAAAAGTTGAATTTCTTTTACATAACTTAAGTTCACATTTATCACTTCACTTTATTAATTTACTTTGATATCAAAATCAACTTCATTCAACATCTCTTAAGTTATATTTCCTTTTTACAAACAATACTTTGTTTTACTTAACTTAAATTCCTACTTATAAATCAATTCAGATTCCAAATTCTAAAGTAAATTTCCATTTAACTTTAAATTCATTTTTATTTACAACTCATATTCATAAATATATATTTATATAGTTTCACTTCTCATATATATAAGTTTATTTCACAATTGTAAATTACTTTAATTATAATTCCATTCTTATAATTCTTTTGCTTAGATTATTCAAACAACTAAACAATCAATTTACATACACTTTAATAATTCTGAAAAATTATTCTTTTATATATAAAAATATAATTAAGGTAAAATTATTTCATTTACCCAATTTAAAACAATATTGTGTCAAATTGTTCTATTCAAGTGTTTAGAAACCCCTTCGATTCAGTTTCGAGGCTGCGCCGACGAAGGTTCATATACCACTCAACAAACCAATCATCACAATATAAAACAATTTTATATTCACTAACAAATACGCTCTCATAACTATTATTACACTCAAACTCATTCTAGAGTACTACTGACTCTATCTCTAATGAGTAATACCCAACAGAACCATGGTTGTCGCTTAACCATATGCTCTGATACCAAATGTAACGTCCCGTTTTTTCGACTTTCGAAAATTCAACATCGATACTCACTTTATCGACTGCCGAGAAATCGAAGGCCGGAAACCCGAAATGTTATGGTTTAAGAAAAGGAAAGAGGCAGAAGGAGAGAGAAAAGATAGAAAAATAGAGAGAGAAGAAGATAGAAAATAGAACGGAACAGAAAACAGCAGAACAACATCAGAATCTCACAATCGCAGCGGAACAACATATAATAAATAAATGAATAATCTTTAAACAAAGAACTATATCAGTTATTACATTACATCACATCATATCATCATTACATCAGAGTGTACAACAAACAACAAACAAACAGCGGAAAAGAAATACTAAATACTAGTAATACGCCATGCCATCCAGCTTGCCTCCAGCAACTCCTGAATATCCTGATAAACCTAACTCTTGACTGCCCGTGTGGAAATT
This sequence comes from Allium cepa, assembly GCA_030765085.1. Lineage (NCBI taxonomy): Eukaryota > Viridiplantae > Streptophyta > Magnoliopsida > Asparagales > Amaryllidaceae > Allium > Allium cepa. Next base: position 51,963,826 of record CM060935.1, on the reverse strand, counting down.
GGTGGACACCCAGAGTTTAGGAAGGAAAACAATAAACTCCGAGTCAGTCATGTGACTGGTGTGAGAACTCAAAACAGTTTATTTATCTTAAAAATCAAAAATAGAGGAATATTTTTAAAGTCAATTCGCAATGCTTTTAAAAATGAGACTACCATAAGGCCTCCCGCACACACACACAATGCAAACGCAGAATCGGAGGAGATTTCTCCTTATGATAGTCAAAGATGCTTGATACGCATTAAAAAGAACATTTGATATTATTACTAGTGCATAGTGTAGGAAAAATTCATTTCGAAAGTAAAGATATAAATCTTAGCCAGCATAGACATTTCGAACTATGCCTACTATAGCTACCATCTAAACAGTGGTGACCACCATAAGTAAATGGCAGGTTCTACAACTAATACCGTGCAAGGTTTCGTATTGGGAATTGGATTTCCAACGAATGTTCAGGCCAAGGAACTTCCCATTGCCACATGAGAATGCCTCTGGAAGGACATCCCCGAGAACCAAACCGGATCTCTACCAACATAAGGTCGGGTTACCCCTAACTGAGTAACAACTGACCGAGATGCCATCCCCCGGTCCTTTGGGACCTTTAACCGAGCGCTCGTAATCAATTCACACAATCATAAAGTGTTTTCAACATGAGTAAGTATCTGGGCTCCATACCATGATACCACCCTTTTCCAGAAGGAAATGCACATACCCTAAAGGGCGCTACCCCTCATAACCTTGCTGCATCTTTCCTGTTTTGACCTTTCCCAGGGTGTGAGGCTCGACGAAGTCACGTCCACAAAAACATACTTTATACAAAAGCCATGCTTTGGGTCAACAAATGATCATAGAAATGATCACCAGGATAGACGATCAAATAAATGATCCTATCACAAATAATCAACACAATGATCATTTCACAGCAACACTCAGCATGTCACATTACCAAATTGGGAATATATCGCTGATAACCTTCAACTACATTACCTCTGAGCTCGTACGTCTCAGAGAAGGGTGTTAAGCTAAAAGAATAAATTCTCCGCCACCAACAGAAATATATTTGAAAGAAATCTGCTTTATATCTCAATTTGTAATGTCAGACATACAATATATACAAGTCTGTTCCGGGCTCGAACAGAACCGAAGGCACTTACAAAGAAGTCCTTGCAATCCGGATATCCACAATCCTGGTCGGATTTCCCATCACATATGGAGAACTCTATACCGTAGCTACTCGGTGCAGAGTCAATCGACAGGTCATCCTATCGCTCTCGCAAATACCAGGTCTTCAACACCGATCTTCAATGCTATCCATTACGTCGTATCACTATTCGGAATGGGTAATCCGAATAACGAGCGCAATAATTTAAAAACAAGTGTAGCATTCAAATTCAACAAATCCCAACAAGTACCTTTCAAAGGTAAATATTGATAGTCGGTTATTGAACTATCAATGGATATGCACACATCACCAGGTTCCAAATAATTTTCCAAATTATTTATTTCCCAAAAATATCTTTACTAGATATATAATTTTCACACTTCAAAAATAAATCAATATTTATTTTTAAATGAATTCCACTTTCTTTTATAAATTCCATAGTGAATTTATATTTCAAAATATTTATGAATAAATGATTTCAATTATTCATTTCAATTTATCTTCAAAAAGATAAATTCTCAAAATATTCACTTTATATTGGAAAACATTTCCATACTTACTTATTAAGTAATTCTCAAATCCATCTATTTTCAACACTTGGAAAATATTCAATATACTTAAATCGAGATTAAGTATATATTTCATTCTTTAAGGAAATCATTCTCTTAAACATATTTATTTGGGCCAAAACGAATGTTGCGTAAAACATCGTTACGACAACCCAAAATCACTAGTATAGGGATTCTAAATTAAAATAGATATATAAATCCCAATACTATACAAAACATTTCCTTTCGGAAATCATTACTATAACAACAGTGTTATAGTCCACCATTGCCTTTTATTTCTCGAAAACGTCTATTTCAACAATAAATGTTGAAATCTATGGTTTCGAATCTTAACACATTTTAAAACATCGTTAGATCGTTTTAATTCTATTTCAAATATCACATCCAAAACATTTTCTTTAACATATTATTCACTATTCAAAAACGTGAATATACTACGTTAACCAATTTCATCATTTCTATACATTTCATTTTAAAGGATTTATTCACAGTCAAAAACGTGAATATAACTCCGTTAATAGGTTTCAACAATTTACTTATCAAAATAAGTCGTTTACGAATTTATAAAACAACGTTTATAAATTCATTTATTAACCTATATTCAATTCATAACTCAATTATAAACCAAAGGTCTATATTTTAAGTTAAACACTTATAATTTATTTGTTTACTAAATCGTTCCTTTAAACTTCATAATTATAAATCTTATAACTTATAAGATTCGTTTATTTACCCAAATATATTCTTTAATAACTTCACGAAATTTATAAATCTTATTATTTATAAATTTCACTTATAACTTCACCATTTATAATTTTATAAATTCCATTCACTTATGCAATCCATTTTCACTTCATTCAAACACTTATAAAAACTCGTTTTATAATTCAAATATTTTAATTTACAAATATCCATTTTATAAATCTTTTATATAAATCAATTTATATTATTCTTTTAAAACATCTTTAATCTCCTTTATAATTTCATCAATTTGATTTATAAAATAATTAATTTTCATAAATCCTATATTTAAACTTTTCACAATAAATTCAGAAATCCCGTTTTAACTATTTTATAAAACCATTAGCCCCATATTTTCAAAAATCAGTTTTTAACTATATTTCTCAAAAATATAATTTTTATAACACTAAAAATTATAACGTTTATTTATTTAAAATGGATAAATTTCCAAAAATATTTTATAACGTATACTTTCAAAAATCACTTTATAAAATCATTTTAAAATTCCAAAACTTGGTCCAATGATGCTACACACCAAATAGTCAATCATGACAACAACAATATCATATATCGATATGATAATCCATCAAATATCAAAATATCTGAAATCAAATAAATACTGTTGAGGAATCTAGTTGGATCCCTCCAACCTGTTTCCCCGCATCCACAAACATTAGCACAATACCAATTCCGCTCCAGTACGGAATTACCGCGGTATATGGGATTTAAAATATTATCCGCTTAATAACGGCGCAATAGGGTCTCATCCGCTATACAAATGCGGGAAATCAATCAACTGCAATATATACATATGCCAATATATATATATTGCTATTATATATTATACCAATTTCACTGTTTATGAAATATTCGCGGTATATGTTTTTAAAAATAACCTCCGCTTACTAACGGCGCATAATGTCTATTTTAACAATCAATAGATAACAATCATCATTCAAACATGCATTCAAATATTTTAAATCTAACTATTAAAAATAAAATCGAAACCGATTCGATTGAGTGAGAAGTTCTCACCTTGATTTCAATTTCGTTTTAGCGATTTATTTCGAATAAAATTAAACGGACGTTTAATTTTACACTAAATTTTCACTAACTCCAAACGACTCCAATCCAATTCCATAGCGTAGTGCTCATCCATACGATTCCAACGCAACTGGTTTCGCGCATTTTCGACCTCGTATGAAAAAGTTATGAATTTCTGAAGTTTATACGAATTTAAATAACAATTTACAACATAATTTTCTTATATTTAACCTTCATCAATTCCTAGCCACAAGATCACACTCCTGAAAATCTAGCCCGTCCATCCCCTTCTTCTTCCTCACGTCTCCTTCTACAGACAATAGCCGTGCAAAAGAAAACCACTACATCAATATTAGGGTTCAAGATCTCAGCCACCACGACGACTTCCAGGACAATCAAGAGCTTCCATCCTGAAGAGCACTCCCCCCTCTACCCACGCCCTAGGCAGCACCAAGCTCGGCCTTGGCCTTGCTTGTGAAAAACGTGCGCAACGTGCGACTGTCGGCCCTTCTTTCCTCCCCCCACGACGCTCCAAATTCGATCATCACCGTATGGAATCGAAGCTCTCACGAATCTCTACGACTTTCATGTTGAACACTTCGCGTAATTCTTGATGGATTGAGAGTGATTGAGGAGAGAAGAATTCTAATTTCTGGCCATTGATTACAAGGGTGGCGGCTGCAGATTTTAGCCCTAGGGTTTTGTAATTTTTGCAAAAATGAAGAGAGGGGGGCTTTTATAGAAAATTCGCGCGACACTATTCATCCCGGATTTTCCGAACTCCAAACGAAGCGTGCCGGTTGGCGTTTCTAAGGTTTATCCCGCGTTTCGGACACAATGGAACAGGTTTCAAAAGCTAATTCGGTCATCTGTGCGAGTTATGGCTATAAACGTTCAATTTAAATTAAACCGATTTAAACGATTTTCTAGGCGTTTTAATTTGTACCGGACAAACGGTAAATCCAATTGACACGAAATTTGAAACCTTGCAATAATATCACATTACGGATCAGATGAAACTGGTTTCATCGAAATCCGAGATTTTTTGAAAAATGGCTATTTTAACTCGCCAATTTAATATTAAAACAATTTCGATGCGTTTCGAGCTGCCACGATTAAACGACAACTCCGATTGACACGAAAATTAAAATCCGATAATAACAAACTATTACGGATCCAATGGAACTGGTCTCGTCCAATTCTGAGACTGTTCAAAAATTGGCTATTTTCACTAGTCGATTAAATATTAAAATATTCAATTTTCACAAATTAACTTTTAATTCGATTTTAAAAGTTCTATAACATCATTCTAACTCCAACATGATATAATAAAATTTTACAAATCATTTTCAATCATATTTAACTCAATTTTCAATTATTTCCATAATTTCACATATTAAATTATCGATTTAATTATCCAATTAAATCCAATTAGTCAAAATAAAATTTATTCGACTTATAAATTCACTTATTAATATTTAAAATTAATTAAATATTCAAATTTTAATAAATTAAAATTCTGGGTTGTTACAATACACATTGTCCGAGGTATTGTTGGGCATTGTTTGATATATTAATTATAAATTAATGTTTTTGGTGAAGTTAGCTGTTGGTGTCTGTAATAGCACATACACAAGAACAACTTAAATATAATCGGTTCTGCAAAAAAGACATTTTTTGCAATATAAGCAACAACACACATAATATGTTGTCAAATAGCTAAATCTTATTCATCTATGATGTTAGTTTTCCTGACAGTATGACATACTAAATTTCTAGCATCTAAGAAATAGACCTAAACCGTATGACGTGATAACTGTAAAAGGACGTTTATATTCATGCGTCCAGTGGATTTCACAAGGTTTTGATTTGATTTATGTACTATTACATATAAACAAATAAAAAATTGAAAAAATGTGCTACTTCAGCTAATTTTCATATAACCATGAAGGGGATTTAGTTTCAGCTAATTGTCAAAATAAATATGAATTTGTTTCTCATTTTAATTTTTCATGATTGATAACCATTTATTTTTTGAACTTCTGCTTTTCCGGATCACTGATATCCTATTTTAATCCACTAAAATTGTGTTGGTTTTATACTATGTAAGTTATTGCCATGGATGATGTGAGAAAAGTAGGAGTCTATAGTATATATCCATATTTGAATAAGCATGTGCTTATTTTATGAAATTAAATACTCCTAAATATGGGACCCTTGTTGTTACCTTTGGTAAACCTGAAATCATACGATTATGTAGCCTAGAAATAAGCTCAGAAGTTTCCTCTTCACTAATTCGGGACCTTCTGCCCAACACTGTCAAAAATTGCTAGGCCTTTCTACATACCTTATGTTAATACAACAATATCATATGCTTAGTTATCTTAGAATATCAATTTCTTTCTACATAATATATGTTTACGCAATGATGATAACTACAAACATGCTGCGAGGCCCAGGGACTTCTTTGATTTGAAAGCCATCTATTTCATCATGTTACTGTACATTTAAAAGGAAAGCTGTATGGGTAAGTCAAAACCACCCAACCATTCTTCAAATAAATAAATAAATAATATAAGAAAATGGAACTATTTGATTGATTTTATGAACATAGGATGCTGCTTCACAATGCTAGAAAATTTATAATGAACGACAAGTACTCAAATCCTGGACTGATACAGCTCATAGGACCTAGATCTGATAGCAAGATTATTTCCCTCTATATTGAAGATCAAGATTACATCGGTAGAGCTAAAGAGCCACAAGATATTTCAATATGTAAATTATAAGCTTCATAATGAGCACATGGACATAATGATATCCATAAACAAATTTGTTCAAGACGAACAAATTTTCCTATAAAGTATGAACTACCTGAATAGGATTACTTACTTTCAAGGTTTAGTCCTATACTCTTCGAGAAATTAGTTCATAGAGCTAAGTGGGAAGGACAACGCCATGTTAGTGAAGTTATAAAGGAAAAATAAAACATATCTGTTGTTGTAGATGAAAGCCATAGAAGTGCAAACGATGCACATCAAATTGTAAAGAGAAAATTAGCTCACGTCATTGACATTAGATTAATGAAATCTAATATTATCGGAGCTTTTAAAATAATATAGGTAGCATAAAGTAACAATATTGATCAAATGATTGGTGGTATAGTTGAAATTAGACTTGCCATGGGATTCGCTGCTCATTTAGCAGCTAGAAAATTAAATGTTAGTATACTATAAATGTTGTCGTGGTTGTGAAGGAAGAAAGCATATTTATAATTTCTTATACAGATGGAAACACACACTGGGTTCTATAGTTATCTCACAGAAACATAATAATCTTCAAATAAAGATCGGGTATTCATATCCATAGAGTTCAAGTAGTATCCATTTACAGTAAAATTGCTTTCGTTTATACTTTTTTAAATAGGTAAGTTAAAAGGAATCATATCACTGAGTGGCACCGCTAAATTATAATTGATATCATTTTCATTAACACATACCACTGTTCTTATAATTTGATCGGTTATATAACTTATAATCATTGTGCCAGTATTAAATATTTAACTTTAGTAACATTTATTTTTAACATATATTGCTCTAATTTCAATGAACAAGATTATTATCATTCTTATTTTTCTTCTGCATGACATGATCATTGAAAACAAGAATATGGATACTCCATAGAATAGCCTACTGGCTATCTTATTCAAATTCATCACATTTAATATCGCATCTGAAGTAACATTAGGTGAGACTTCTATGCTTATCTTCCTACAAAGAACTTCTGCTTAAGTATATCATTTTTTAAAAGCTATACTTCAATTCCACACACACACACACATTACATTAAATATAATCTATTACGTTCTGTCAAAATCAGTACTAAGGGATTGATGCTGAATTTTATTGATCTTTGCAATTCCCAGAGTTTGGTTTGCAGTATTAATATCATGATGTTCTTTGTAGTTTGCTGTACGATCATTTTGCAATATTGATCATTGATACCAATACAATACAAATTACAGTAGGGACATCCTCTATATAAAATATTTAAGTTTAACAATCTCATTCGGCAAGCATATTTATATTCTTCTCACAGTAAGTTCTATATTATGATATGAGTCACAGGCAATTCATAGGTAGAGGAAAATGCTATCGGGGCTGTTGAATTAACAAGAAGGGGGTATTGACAAGGGACCTATATACTAGAGTCTGTCAAGTACCAAACTTAGCCAAATTCAAAAAAGCTAGCTTCTGAATTTGAAATAGGTAATCTATACTAGATTAATTTTTCTTTCCTTTTATGGTTGTTATGTTCATTATTTTGTTGCCTTGAAGAATCTGCCCTGCATTTCTTTCTGATGTGTAAATAAAGAGATCTCATTTGTCCAGTATATTTTTTGGTTTATGATACTTTGAAGACCAATGAATTTCAAGTTAAAAGAAAAAAAATAAAGATTAATTGCTGTTATTGCAATGAATCATTTTCTCTCAATGACATACAAAAATAATATGTTGCCAGAACATCAAATGAGTAATTATCATATTTTTTTGAAAACAGAATTTCCAGTTTATTTTAAGAAAAAATTATGTAACATAGTGTTTTTAGTTTCATTACAAATCATTGTGTCATCATTTTTTCAAATTTATCGTTAATTTTTATACCGGCTTCATAAAACTTGAAAACTATTCTTGACATTACAATTAAGATAGTTCTTGGGCATCCTTGCAAGTGTGACATGTTGAAAAAGAAAAGCAAAGGGGATTCCAATTGCTCATTTACTAATTTTCTAACTCTTTATATTCTCTTTACACATGGATCAAAAATGAAATGAAGTTTCCTATTTTTATCCAGAAGTAAAGACACAAATGGCGTTTCCAAAATTTCAGCAAATATAAATTTGAAATTCATGTAAGATATGTTTTCCTTCTGCATTTTTTTCTCCATCTCTCATAAAATCCTAACACTCATATCTATCTCGCTACAAAAAGAGGTAGAGGCGATTCTAGATGCAATGCGATTCCAGATCCATCGTCTACTCCAACAATGTACGATGTTGATTCACAAAACTGCACGGACTTCGGCTACTTCAGCCCGGTTCCAAAATATCGGCTAAGGTTATTTCGACAATTCAATAATTTTTGTTTAATATCTTCTCCAATAATCCACTGTCTTTTGAATTGAATCAAGAATTCGATTTTGAATCAAGAATCGACTAAGGTTAGCAACCATTTTGAATTGAATCAAGAATTTTGGATAACAAATCTTAACAACCCCTCTGCTATTTCTTAGGGTTAAGAATTGGGTAATCTTTCCCTTACATTTTCCACTAATCGATTATTTGTGTAACTGTTTCGTACTTCAGTTAATTAGCAGCAAAGATCATTGTTTCTTGGCAGGTAAAGAATACTATTCAATTAAAAAGGATAAAAAATTAATGAGTACCGAAATCAATTGCTACAAATACGTAAGGTTATTAATTTTCCCCTTAGATAAGTTAGCTGTTAAAAATCCTTATATATTAATAACGATGGTTAAAGATTTTTATTGCATATTGGATGTTTTTGTATGATTAAAATTTAAGGATTATGATTAAAATTTAAGGATAAGGAGAACTGTGAAACTAAATGAACTATAATCTGATTGACTTCCTTTTGAACTAATTTTTTTGTCATGGATTAAGGAAGATTGAAAATGAAGATAATAAGGGGGTTAAGAGGACTTTTTAGTTACGAAACATTGGTCCATAGCTTATACAATATCGACAGTGCTCTCTATGCAGCTTGAATACTTTCATGGTACATGTATTCGAATGTATATGCTAGCTCTGTTATAGTGTTTCAGTTTTATGAAGTTCTAGATATTATATATTTGCTCAATTGGATGGTAAAGTCTGAGATTTTTTAAATTTTTTTAAATGAGGCATGTTAGTTATTTTAATATATTTACATCTTCATTTGATGTAAACTAACTTAGATGTGGTGATATGATATAGACGAAGCTCCTTCATTTCATGTATTCTGATCAGGGTAAGTACCAAAGAGTTGACTAAAGGGATAAGAAATGGTGATGATAACCAAATGAGGCATCCATTCATTATATGTTTGTTGTCACCAACTTGCTTATGGTTAGTTTCTGCATTTACCTGCATTTTTGTTAGGTTTGATCGATTTACTATTTTCATGATGTGGTATTGTATTTTGTATTGGTTTAAAATAGTCATCAAATGTTTATTTCTTTTAGATGTGTCATAAAATATGTTTGAACCATCACAAAAAACATATGAAAATGGCTACATATCTCATTAAAAATTTGTTGTCGTATCCATAAGTAAATATTTCTTATTTCAGGCAACATGTCATCTTGGCAAGAATTTTTTGTTCCTGCCATAAAAAGTATGCCATATCTCCTATTATTATTAGCTTCTCTTTTCTTTTCCTTTTCTCAATCAAACCAGGAAAATATTATTTCGTTTGTGATTTTGACCAGTAATCATATTGGTACTTATTTTGCAGCGAACACTATGCTGGATGAAATTCCTCAAAAAATAGTGCATTTGGTTGAAAAATGTTACCAGTTAGAGAACATTAATGTAACATATCATCTTGGCAAGAATTATAAAATCAATTATAAGCAGGCCTAAATAAGTAGATAAATGGAGTATCTATTTTGATAAGCCTATAGTTGGTATAACAATGTATGCATTGCATAGAACCAATATTTCAAACATATGAAGTACTTGGAATGCCTAACATAAGTCTGTACTAAATAACATGTAAGCATTTTTTTCATTTAAGGTAATTCTATTGCAGAAAATCTAGCTATTAATTGATGCATCTTGAAAAGTAAACTAAGGTAATGAAAGTTGACAATTTCCTTTTCTATGTTTTTTGTAACGTTATAGTAATTTATCCACGAACGCGAAGACTTTTTTGTAGCTCTAATAATTTAAGAGTGCAGTGACGACCCATCCAAAATCACTACAATTTTAGTAAATGTCATTGATATGTGCCCAACATATTTGTAGGTTTCAACCATTAATGTGTAAGTGTAGACTGTTGGAGTCCCTGAAGGCAAAGAAGAAGATAGGACAACTGCCTAATGAGGTAAATAAATAGTGCTGAAGACTTTATCATATGTTTAGCATTTAATACAAATATACATTAGGTCAGAAAATGATATATATTTCCATTTTGTCGATAGGTAATAAGATTATGAGTCATGCATCTCATTGATGTTTGTGATTGGAAATCAACTTTGTTCTATCTTTGTTTTCAATAGAGAATATTAGTTAGCATAAAAGAATAATTTTGTTTTTAATGAGTTACAAAATTTCTATGTTATATGTCTACAAACCAGTATTAGAATATGGAAATTCTAAGTCGTGCATCAATAGTGTTAAATTTGGGTGAAAAATGGATACATCTATTTTTAAATGCATTCACTGAACAAATATAGAAGCAAGCAACTAAAGTAATAAATATATCAATTGTCTAAGTCTAGCTCTCTATATTCTTTGTGGAAGAGGTGAATGACAGAGATTTAGCAAGATATTTGATCCACTGGTAAAAGAAAAGAACTAAGAAAATGAGTGAAAAGCCGATTACAACATTGAAATATTGAGGCAAGAAAAAGTAATGAACATCTAGATCAATAACGAGTGAGTACAGTAATTATCAAATAGATTGTAATGAAGAAAAGAACGTGATCATTAAAAACAATAGGATATAATACCCAAAAGAGTAAACGCAGGCCTACAAGGGCGTACATATATAAGAGTTTTGCAACTATATAATCTTAAATTCCTAATGTAATGTGCAACTGTGTGTAAAAAGACTTCAATATCTTGATACCAAAAAGAAGTTTAAGGATTTCACTTCCCAACCAGTTTCTTTGATGTTTTGATATATTTGTCAAGAATAAAATTAGAAAATCCACTGATTTGACAATATAGTTCTGCATATAGGTCCATTGCTTCGTCAACTTAGGATATGTAATTTGGGAGTAACCATTTGTACTATATGAGTCTGATTTTCCATAATTGTTTTCATAACTTCCTTTATATTTATACAAAAGTTGCATACATAATATTTATACAAAAGTTGATATCTAGATCACTGTCAGTTGCAGTAGCTACATTGATCACTGCCATGTTTCCATTTTTCGAAGATATCAATGCAGTTATTGGAGCTTTTGGGTACTTTCCTCTTGATTTTGTCATGCCCGCCATCTTCTATAATATAACATTCAATCCATCAAAGCGTAGTGCTATTTTCTAGATCAATGCACTAATCGTTGTAGTCTTTTCAGCGCTTTTGGTTATGAGTTCCATTTCTACAGTTAGGTAGATCACTCTTGATGCCAATAGCTACAAACTATTTGCAAATATTTGATTGTCATAGAAAGTTGTAAATTGTTGTAGAGCGCTAGCAATCATTATCTCAATGTTATTTCAAAAATAAAGTGAAAAAAGGACCTATACAAGGACATATGAAATGATTAATACATAGTAATAAGTGAAATGTTACCATTCAAATGGTTTGCCTGAAGTTAATTTCATTTTATGTTTATAGTGTATATTAGTAACATTTTTGATTTTGTTTTCCATGGAAGAAAAACATATCACTTCAGTGCTCCAGGATAGCTCAAATGCCAGATTGACCAAAAGATATACTGTTCTTGGCAAAATACATAAAAATTAATAAGTGATTGGCAGGTTGAGTTTATCATTGAATGACTCTCTATCTCTGTATATGGATATTATTGATCAAATTTAAGAATTTTTTTGCAGTGCTAACGTAATTTAATTAGAGATTTCTGGGTGCTTATACGAACAATGATTTCTCTGATTAAGTCTGCATGTTTTATTTTCTCCCTAATATTTGCATTTGGAAAACTAACCACAAAGCATACAAGTTTCAAGAGGGTCTATTATACTAGAAAACTATTTCAAACAAACTTATAAATTGAATATATAACATATAAATATTTGGATTATGAATTTTTTTTCTCCCCGTGCTTCATATAGTTCTGCCTCATATGCCATATATGTCTGTTTGACTTATATGAATTTTGATGTTGAAAAAACAGATTGGCTGCTTTATACTGCTTCTGCCTCCTGGAAGCTTGCTATGATTGAAGAAGAAAAGAAAAGTAGATGCTGAAGCCAATCTAGCTATTTTTCTCAAAGATGGTGAGGTGCATGAGGTCAAGTGTGCCCAACTCTGTGGAAGCTTGACAATTATGTTCCAAAGTTTACTTCCATGCTGAATCACAATTATGGAAACATCAGTAGCTTTAGTGTATTAGTTTATCCTACCTTTCATGTCACGCTGTAAGGATTTTATGAAGTAGCTTTAGTGTATTAGTTCATTGGCAGACCTATTTTTGTCAATGTATGGAAGATAGTATGAAGTTTTCTTCTTTTTGTAACCTAAGGATATGAAAATTCTTAGGTTGACTTATTTGGTTCATGAATACATTTTTTGTAATGGATTGCCATACGTTTTGTTAAACAAGGGCTACATCCAGATTATATACTACTGAAGGATTTTGGTCGCTGTGAAGTTCTTATGAAAACCAAAGGAAGACAGTTGGTCGCATCCGTGACTGTCAAGTTGGTATAAAAAATTGGAACCAAATATTATAGTTTACTCAGTTTTACAGCATAGAGTTTACTCAGTTTTGAAAAACTAAGCGGAGATCTTTGTTTCCAATTGTGCCTTTTTTCACAGCTTAACAAACCACACTGCTTTTAACACTGCGCTTTCAAATACATTTTGCGCATTTCATTTACTGATCAAAATTATGTTACTATTCCATACAGTGAACTCATCCACATATCATCAACAATTTTCAAGGTATCAACTTACCAAAAAAAGTTATTCTAATCCAAAATTGTATTTATAATCACAGAAAAGTAGGCCTCAGCCGCAACTAAAATTTGAGAGAAGCGACGGTGAAACTAAGCTTAATGAAACGCTCTTCTATTCTTCCCGTTGTTTCCATTATATATGCATTTGATTTGCTTGTTTCTTTTTTCTTCTTTTTTTCGTTGTGGCATTGTACTTATCTGACCTATGTATTCTTTTGCTTTTGTTGGATATAACTGTGTTTATTTTTATCTGTAAAACTATTCTATTGCATGTACTTATCTCTTCCATTCTCAGACTATGCTCTGAGGTATTTGTTTTTAAATACAAAAAAGTCTTTATGGATCTTAAATGCATCAATTTATTGTAAAGGAAATGGAATTCAACGTGCACAAACTCGATGCCGTTGCTTTTTATTGCCCTAATTGGAATTTGAATAATGATACATGTAATATTTAAATAGAAATCGATATTAAATCCTTAATTATCCATCAAATATTGAAAATTCCAATGAAGAATGAGTAAATTTGAAATAATTTATAATGAAGGAATTAAAACTACATGCTCTTTGAAAATGATAGCATAAATGTTATGATGTAAGTCGAAATATTCAAGGGATTAGATGATAGCATAAATGTTATGATGAAGTGGAGATTTGGTAGTGTAGCCTCACCAACTGCGTAAAGAAGTGGAAGCAGCCTGATCAACCGCAAAGCTTTTTTGGTGTGCTCCAAATGAAAGTTAGAGGAAATGCTTGCCAAAGTGGAGATCTGTTAGGTATGTCTCACATTTGAGAGTACGTAGTTGAACGTTAAGTCCCACATTGTAAGAAATATAGTGCATAACATGGTATATATGTGGAACTGGTGGCATGTAATGTTGAGAATTTCTTTTGTTACAAACAAGCGTTGGCAAGACCATGTATGTGCCCATTCTGGAAGGTAGTAAAAGGGATGTTCAATCGGGACACTGGTGCATCGTAAACCTTCATTAAGGTAGCGTCATTTTACAACAATGAAGCGCGCGTTTATGGGAACACGTTGAAGTGCCAAAACACAACATATAAGAGCTTGTATTCATTTTGAACAACGTTGCAATTCCATTTGCTTGAGGAAGAATTAGCCTGCCAAATAAAATTTAACTTCCTAACCTTATGCAAATTATGGTATCATAAGGTTAAAGTAAAAACATCTTTGATTCAAACTTTGAATTTTTTTAATCATCTAACGTGTAATCTTTTCACAATCACAAATTTAACAAAAATATTAACGAGTATACTCAACAAAATGTGAATTTAAAAAAGAAAAGAATGCAACGTAAATGATATATGAGAGACTACGGACCATGGAGCACTAAAAAGGATGGGGCTGGCGATCTAGCAACAAGACATTATGATTAGATGCAGGCCCACCTGGCGTGCATATATACTCGTGTTAATTATATTAACATAGCCAAGCTAGAGGTAGCGATATTACCGAATGATTTATCAAAACAAAATCACACAAATGCAGCTCAATTTTTTAGCCAAACTTCCAAACTGGACGTAGGGATATTGGACGGCCCAAATCAGTATAAAAATCTCTCTCTACGTTAATACTGTTAACATAGCCGCATTGGACATAAGGATAATAGATAGCCTGAACCAGTTATAAAAACCATGCATATGCATCAAAAAGGTTGTAAATACACGACCTGGCTTCATAGTGGAGTAGACTGTGCCTAGTGCACGAATATGAAACTACACCCAAACAATGGGGCATGTCATACCAAGCTTGCAGCAAATTATGCATGCTAAAAAATCAAGTACAGGAAGCATGAACTACACAAGAAGTTAATATAGAAAATGGATAGGAAAAACAATACATGGAATGTACAGCAGCCTATCAGTCAGGTGTAATTCTTTAAACTACTTAAAGCTTGCCAGGTAAACATAAAAAACAAGGAGTTTCCTATATTTAAGTCCTGTTAACATAAACCAAATCCTATGCATGTACATACAAGACCTAAGCTTCTACAAACACTTTAAAAGGCACAGAAGAAAAACAACGCACTTCAATTAAACGGAACCGCATTACAAGTCTGACTCGGACTCGGAGGATAAACTAGTTATAATTCTTCTCCGACCAGATGATCTATGGGAATGTAGTGCAAAAAATTAAGGAAAGATGCCCTTAACTTGAAGGATATGAGGTGGGTCATTCAGTTCAGTAATGACAATCGACAAACGACTGGGGGCAGCATGGCCGTAAGCAGAACGAGAATCGTAACTAGCGCTGGCCTAGTGGTTTCCATAGTCTTGTGGATTAAATTCACAATCCCCTCGATTGTATAAGATGGTAAGATTAAACCCTTTCCAGAAGTGAGTGAAAATGTCAATTGCACGCTTCACACCAATCTCTACCTTAAGTTTTCCTACCTTCATATCGTGAAGCTTTTCCAACAGGGAAACCCTATCTAACCTCCACAAGAAACTACGATAGAGCCTAGGCGAGCTTCACCCTCTATGGTGCATATTTTATTCTCAAGGGTATCCATGCTTTCCATAGTGACCCTCCTAGTTAGTTCAACCTCACATAGAAGTTGATCCCTTGTTTTATTAGTGGTCCTAGAAAAAGGACCAAAGAGCTCTTGAGCAGAAGAAAGGTAAGGTGAAGTGCATGTTGTAGAAGTTCCCAATTCCTTATTCTAATGATCCTCTAACTCATTAAACATAGACTCATAATAGATTTTCAAATCATTCTTCCATTTGAGAGCATCTTCTGGATTAGCTCCTGAAGGGGGTGCAGGGTTAGCACTAGATCTTAAAGTCGCACCCAAGATTAACGGTGTAAAAAATGCATCTTCGGCACTAACCCGCATTGCAATCTGCATATCTTTTTCTTCAAATTTACATTCCAAAGCTTTAATTTCATCCATATATACAAGCAAGTATATGCTTTCGGCATCCCTCCGCAAACCTTCCAATTCTACGACCCTAGTCAAAGCAAAATTAAGTTTCCTTTTTAGGGCGGCATTCTTCGAATCTCGAATAAAAGAATCAGGATGAAAATCAAACGTGTTCATGCAAAGCAAAATTAAAGGAAAGCGCAACCAAGAAATAATGCTCATAATAAAATTTAAAAATTTCACAAAAGAATCTTAATATCACATAACATACATGCAACCTAAGAAAAGTATCCGACAGTACAAAGTTGTAAAGTCATTTGTAGTCATAATTCCCTAAAGTACTACACAAAATACCTAATAAGCACTAGGAAAAGGCGAGGCTGAATGGATGGGAAAAATTTTCTAGAGGTTGTAGCAAGCACCAGCCTAAGGGTTCATCAACCCATCTGCATCCACCTTGATGCCTGGAGTGATATGAAGAAAATTCAAATCGAGTGTATGGTAAAAATATATGAAAATGGTGTTTTCGTGGTCACCATTTTTTCTTCGAGTGAAACCCTATTTCTATTTTTCTCTCTCTCATTCATCCCTTAGCAATAATTCTTCTTCCCTTAGTTTGCAAGCCTCGGTTACCCATTTTAGGTAACTTTCGACGTCCCTCCCTCTTCAGCCTCTTATGTTCTTGTCGTATCTGATCGCGACTTCCCACTCTCGCTTCCTCCATGGCCATGAGTTCGATAGTGCCTATTAACCCACTTCATGCGTTGCAATCGTCCTTGGTTATCTATTCATCTATGATGCCACTTTCTAGAGTTCTTGTTGTTGTCATGTTGGTTTGGTTACCCTTATCTCACCTTTGTTGGCTGCCTTGACTATTGTTGGACTTGGCAGCCATCTGAAGATTATGTTAATGTGAATATAAGATGTGTGGAGAATGGTTTGAAGAATGTGTATGCTGAAGTAGGGCTCTCTAATGTTGGTAATGTGCAATGTACGCAAGGTGCTTGCTTGAATGCTTGTGTTGTTAAAGATGCATATTTTGCTGCTTTGAAAAAGCCAGAGGCATTTTATTATTCTACCACAGCTGAATACAAATGGACCTCTTTGTTTGCTGCTATACCTAAAAATGATAGCGAGTATATTCCTCTGTCGTTTAATCTTGACGAGGCCGACGATGCTTTGGTTCCTCCCGTCGAAGTTCAGAAGCCAAAGCTGAATTTTGATCCGAGTATCTTATGGGATTCTTCCTTGATTCCAACCAACCGTATCTGGTTATCAAAGATCGTGTTAGACTACTTTAGAATATTAAAGGTGGACTACATGTCCATTATGATAAATCTTTGTTCTTTTTTAAATTCTGTAGAAAAAGCTAAGAATATTAAAGCTACGTGTTCTTGAAGCGGATCCTTTCATCATTACTCCTTGGAGTCCGATAATTCTAAGAAACAGATTATATATGTTCCCGTCTAGGCACATTTTACTCATATAACATCCGTGTTGCAACCGAAAATTGGTTTGAATTAGTTAGCTAGTGTTGTTGGTCATCTTAGATGTTTTGATGCAAATACGGTTGCCCGCAACAAGCTTGTGTATGCCAAGACTCTTATTGAAATTGCCCCTGAAAAACCTGTACCTTCACAGACATCTATTCGTATTGCAAAAGGGCATGTTTATATCGTTGACATCCATTACAGTTGGAAACCTAATATATTCTCTACTTGTCATTCTTTTGGTCACTTTATAGAAGCTTGCTCCCTTCGGTTCAATGATTCTCCTATTCTACTTTATGATAGGATCTCACTCCCTTGACCTCTCATCATGACTTAGGCCCCCAAAGCATGGGCCACATTGTTATTTATCATTCCTAATATATGCCTTCGGTTGTTCCTATTTTTGATATTGTTTCGGATAATGCTACCTTTTTGGCTTTGGATACTATTTCCCACTTGGTGGCCTCGACACCAGCATTTACTATGCCTCTTAATAGTGCTTATCTAGCTTAATCCCCAGTGGAACTGGTGGTAGTTCCTTCCCCTCTTGATTTTTTATAGAGTTTGTTTAAGAAGGTTTGGGCATTCAGAGATGAGATATGAGCTGTCAAGTGGAATATTTTTCAAATACATAGGTGTTGAAGGTAAGGAGAGATGCTTGTTTTATCTCGCGGATGATGAAGTACTTTCTCTATGTGCTTTAGGCAAGCTTGGTGATAGTAATAGATCCTTGTTGGAAGATGTCACTTGAGATATAAAGTATTTGTACAATCCTTATCTGTTGGCTTATGTTCCTACATCATTTTCTCTGTTTTCTTGATACTTTTATATACTTGGCCCTAATTGTCTGAGGGTGGCAGTGGAACGTCGTCTTTGGATAGGGGCTAGTGTAGACTATATTAGTAATATAGGCAATTTGCCTATCTCTTGTGCTTGTTTTCATTTAGCTATTCTGGTGCATGTACCGAACACATGTTTATTAATTCTTTTATATAAATAGATGACCACTATAAAACCGGTTATCTTTGCTAAAAAATTACTCAAAAACGTCCGTGACATGTTGCAAGAAAGCTTGCCAAATCTTCCCGTTAACCTTTTCTTGTCTAAGTTTTTATGAGAGGGAGGTGATGCTATCCTGTGCTGTAGTCAAAGAATCCTCAAGGTCGTATATTTTGAGTAAAACCTCCTTATTCATGTTTTCTAATGTATCAATTAGTTGAGCCATAGTTTTATTAGTATTCCTGCCGAAGCCGCAGAATTATCTAAGGGAATCAACCTTCCATCCTTCCCTCCTCTTTCCACTTATTTGCCAAACAAGGAGTTGCGCCTACTGAAGGAGCAGGAACCAATTCATACCGAGACTCTAGGCACACCTACTAGTTTTCACTCTTTGTCATCTCCCTCTTCCTGAATATGGCAAGCAAGTTGTGCATATAGATCTTCTATAGTTTTATTCAATTTCTCTATCTCCACTTCGTAAACAATTATAACACTCCTAATTTTAATAACATTACTTAGGAGATTTAATTAGATAATTTAATTAGATAAATTAAATAGAATAATGTAAAGATTAGAGAGATAAGGAGATTAAGATTTGAAAACTTAAGACAGAGGCCGTGCTTAACGAAGCATAAACTTAAGAGAATGGGTTTGTGTAAATGGTTTTCTAAGTTAACTAATAAGAGAATAAAGCAAGGGTATTATAGGGAGTAGCCGTCAAACATTACTCGTAACTCCTAAACCCTTATTCCCATTTTCACTCTACACGTTCATAATTCAAAATTCTAAAATGTAAACCAAAGAGCAAGCCAGCCATAACATAGGGGAAGAAAAAAGAGAAAAATCAATCAAAATCCAAGGAATCGAGCAAGGGGAGTTAAGCAAGATCAAATCTCAAATATTTATCCAAAACAAGTTGAATAATAATCAAAACCATCTCAATTTTCATTTTTTAAAGAGCATTAGATTTTAGGTTTAAGTTTAAATCCATTATGATGATTTTTGATGAGGAAATTCTTAGATTACGTGAAATGTTATATTCAAAAAAATTTGTTTGATAAATGTTTTATTCGATTTTAAGGCTAAAATCATTTATATTAGGTTTCAAATACCATAAGGACCTAATATGTTATGTAAAACAATATTTTGGAGATGGGTTTAATTTTTCACAATTATCCAAGCTATGGATAATTTATTATGAATTTTCAAAGGAGAATATGAAGAATTGGGTCTAGAAATTTATTTCAGTAATTATATAAAAGAATTTAGGTCTAAAATTTATATATGTTGGATAACATAATAAAAGTGAATGTTGATATTTTTTGGGATTTTTCCCAATAATTTACTAGCTAAATTAATTTATCTCAGATGGAGGACTTAAAAGTCTCAATTGTTTTGTAAAGGGAAGGGCTTCTTTGTTAATTATCTTTAATTAATTTCTGAATAAATTCAATAGTCTTTTAGAAAGGATTTTGCTAAAGTTTATGGCAACCAATCATATTTTTACAAATAGGGAAGTTAGTTGATAAGTATAACTTAAAGAGGCAATGAAAACAGTTGTGCATAAGTTTATTATTTCACCACTTCCAGTAGCTACCTATCGAATCTATATTTCCACCCCAACTAAGTTGGACCAATACATAAGGTATTAATGCATTGGTACGTAGTGGATTGAAGAAAGGCAACAGGTACAGAGTAGAAACCATGCTTTCGAAGGGCTTGAGGCCTTTGTTTCGATTTCAAAAGAAATGCCGCTTGCCTAGCTTTTAAAAGAATGCTTTCGAAAGGGTTGGATTACTTTAATATACCTTTCGAAGATGTTGTCGCATTTTAGTTAAAGGGTACCTTTCAATTGTGTTTCCTTATTTTTAAATCATTGCCTTCGAAAGTGTAGTTTGAACCCAGTCAAAACCATGCCGTCGCCTTTGTACCTTTCGAATGGATTGAAGTCATCAAAAAGTTCGAAAGGTAGCTTTTGTTTTTTAAATGTAATAAGCCACTTCCCAATGTTTTCTAAAAGGCTCTAGTAGCCATTTATACTAAATGTTTCGAAGGCATTGGCTTCGAAAGGTGTTTCGAAGCAATCCTTCCAATTGTTTACTTAAAAGACTAATGCTTTCGAAAAGATGGTTTCGAAGTCATCTGTTTTACCCCAAACTCTTTTATTTGAAGATTATTGGTTTCGAAGGGGGCACTTTCGCTTATATATTCACTTTGACCTAAAAGATATGTTTAAGATAAACCCAGTGGTTTTGAAAGGGGTAGTTTCAAATGGCTACGAAGCTATGCTTCTATGAATAACTTTAATACTTTTGAAATGTATGTTTTGATGGTTTTGAAAGGCCTATACTTAGTGTATTGAAAAGAAGATTTGAATGCTTTCCAAATAGGTATTGTAATGGTTTCATAAGTAAAGGTATAAGGTTTTGAAAGCCTTAGTTTTCAAAACAAGAACCAAGTCTCATTTTTAAAAGGAAAACCCATGGCATTATAAAAGAAGCTTTCCTTGATAAAGTAATAGGTTAAATGGATTAAACATGTTTCATGAAAAAAATGATTTCAAGGATATTAAACCATAGATGTTGGTATTGTTATCTTATTGTAGTTGCTTTTTCTATAAACATATTCACTGCATAATGGACCCATAACTGTATTTTAAGGAGAAAGGGATGAACAACTAGGTAGGTTGACCAAGTAGTGAATATTGAGTCAGCTCCTGTATGAGTAGAACTGCATCCAGGAGGTCAGGTAGACCAAAACATAGGATGCCCAAAGTCTGATAAAAAAGTTGTTGGTTTAGACAGGTTCATAGTAAACCCAGGAAAACTATGTTTGGAGGGAGTTATTGGCAGGGGCCAATAGGTTCTTAGTGATCCCATGAAAACTATAAGGCCAGAAAGATAGTCCATTAGTTTTAAACAGGTTATTAGTCACATGAAAACTGATAGGTTAATAATGACCCTAGAAACTATAACTGAGATAGATAGTCAAACGAATTTGGATGAGAAATCAAGAACGTTTTGCTTGATTGCACTTCATCAAGATATTTTAAATTGTTATGCTTTAACCATTATGGTTGCAGGTACACAATATATGGTTATTATAAATTTTTAGGCAATACCAGTGGGGGGAAACCCGTTCCGCTAAGCGGCGTGATCTCACTAGATATCTAAATGGTTCGAGATGGTAGATTATTATTCATACCGGGCTTTATGTCTGACTCGAAGTTTATGTTTTCCCCTTATGCTCTCGGATGCTCAATTGATTTTGAGTAATTTGAGAGTTGAGGATTTTCAAGTTTTCCTCTCGACGAATAAGCTTCCAAAGACAAGCAGGAGGCAAGCTATCTATTAGGAGTTCTTTTATGTTTTGATTTCGTAGTGTTTTGATGTAAATGCAAAGATTTTATATTGCCTATGTTAGACTCTGATCATCCAAGAGGGAATCTCATATATTGCTCTTGGCATATGTTGTAATAATTATATTTTCGATGAATGTAGCTCTCAAATCTACGGTTATATAATGAATTTTAAATGATTTGTAATGTAATGAGAAAGTTGTTTAATGATTATAAATTTTTTCCGCATCCATGTTCTTGTGTAATATCAATATATCTAACATTACCGTATTTGTCCAGGATTAATAACTATGGATGATTGCAGCACCCATTGTCGTTAGTTTTGGGTCTCCAAGTGGGAGATGTTACAACAGTCCCATAAAGTTACTCCCCATCCTTCATTGACTGATGCATCTTATCGAACTTTAACTCAAATCATTAAGCCCAAAACACAACATGATGTTAAGTTGCCGTTAGCAATTCAGTGCATCTTTCGCCTCCTTGAGCTCCATATCGACCTTTTTTAACCCCTTCTCAAGGCTTTCATTGGCTCATAAGATGGACATTCTCCTATTCTATAACCGCAATAGGAGCCTTCACTTTATCCTTAGACTCGTGCACGCTTATGTCAACATGGTCATGAGTCATAGGGGAGGAAAGAATGTTGGATCCAAGAATTTTACCGAGCTCAGACGAATACATATGAGGAATGAAATAATGAATAATAATTAAAAGTTCTACTCAAAGAAAATCGAAACACACCATGTTAGAATCAAAACAGGAACATGTATTATTAACTACATCGTCATATGATAAATTCCAAAAAACTATATACAAAAAATTATAAGAGTAGGTAGGATTCTATTCCTAATTTAGCTTTTTAGCCTATGCCCAAACCACTCAAGGTGAGGGCTATCAGGTGGGAAAGAGCCACTTTCTAGGATGTATTGTCGTCGACATAGTAGGAAGTAAGTGAGTGGTTTCTTTTCTTTAACTACTTGATCAATCTTGGAGAGCAACTTTTTGGTTTCATTCCTAAGTTTTGCAAAAGACTCATCTAACTCTCTTTCATACTTATAGATAGCCATGGCTCTAAGACCAAGATGATCTAAAGTTTGGGTCTTAAGCCTATCCTAACCTTCCTTCAAAAGTTAGGTATATAAAACTTCTTCGAAGGACTAAAACAAATACAACACGGACATTCGCAAGACAGTGATAAAATAGTGTAAAAAGAAAATTTGTGATAACAAAATGAGGGTAACAAACTAAATTCCATTGCATATTAAAGAATCTTAAAATCTACATACAAAGAAGTTTTAAGTAATTACATGAGGAGTCAAAGTAAGCCGAGACTCCTTAGCTGCATCGGCATCCTTAAACACCTCGCCATCCCCAAGCACATCACCTCTAATTTGTTGCACGGAAGCATAAGGAGAGACATTTTCCACAGTGACTACTTCTTTCCATTAGACCAGACAATAGGAATAAATATTGTTAATCACGGTCCGGTCCACCAAAAAGTCAAGTCTGACCTCATCCTTAAATTGACGTCGAGCTGAGACATATAATTGTAGGTTACAATGGAAGTTCTCTTCTTAAGCTCTTCCCGCACTGTTGTCAGCTCTTCCCACACTGTTGCCAGCTTTTCCTCCTTCTCCTTCAACTCACGACTTTCTAGGCTAGGGAATCTGCAGTAGATTTGCAATCTTTTTCAGCCTTTCCCCAAAATACATTAAATCTTCTTTAATCTTGACCTTTGTGGAAGAAAGTTGGACCTTCTTAGAAGCGATTTTGATATTCTCAGAAGTAGTAGAAGCGAGATCCACTTCATGTTTGGCAACCCGAGCAAGGGAAATGACCTGCTCGCCTTTCCACTTCTGAACCTCCACCGTCAAAGCAATAAGATTAAATTTTTTTGTGAAACGTCAATTAATTAACAACAAAGATAATTAATGCAAAGTTCAAGATAGATTTACCTAGAAAACAAAAGGGTAATTTGACACAATTCAAAAAATGGGCCAATAAGAGAATGACACATACGCAAGAGCATTAAATGCAAAATGGATATCAAGACTTTTCCCTTCTGTGAAAAGAAAGAAAGGAATCAGAAGTGATGGGATGTGAAGTCCTGATGTGAATGAAGACGAGTTTACATGGATCTACAATTGCCGTAGACTTGGGAATGTTACACCTGTATTTCCCAAACCCTATTGAAGGCAAGGTAACACAACACCAAGATCAGAATGGGATCCCCTCACAATAAATTTTGGACCTTAAAAAAGAAAAGAGAGGAATAAAGCGAAGCCAAAATAATACTATGCTTGGAAACTATTGGATGACGACAAAGATTCAAACTTCACTGATCCCCCAATTTCAGTGTCACATTATGATACTGCACCCAAAACTGGACATGATCACACGATGCAATAAATAATCTACAATTATAATACTTGGAACCACAATGTACCAAATTCCCAAATCAGGATAAGAAGTTAAGGTCGTGTTATGTCACAGAGAGCAGTATTAATGGTGTCAAAGCATAACACACCTCACTTAAAAAAGGCAATATACGAACGACGATATGCCTCACTCATAGACCGATATATGAAAATAATAGAGCTATGCTAATAATCCTACATTGAAGGAAGATAGGAATGAGCTATCCCTCCTTTTCTACTTACAACCGAAAGAGAATGAAATGGCCAAACACATCGCTATCAAAATGACGCTGCTATCATAAAGAAACAAGCCACTGTTGGAACATGACAAGCATAGGAGTAGAAAGACAAAAACTATGCTACAACTTTTTACCAAAATCTTCCCATGACCTATTACGAGCGGGTCATAAATGCGCAATTCGCATGACAAGTAACCTAGTAATCCCAACTATTGTTCCTGAAATCTAATGCGATGCTTACACTATCAAACTCGAATCTGGACTGCACTTATCAAGGACCCTTCAAGTAATACCATGTGGAATCCAAAGCATTCCAAAGACTGCAAATGAGGTTACCCTAAACAACGCTCCTTCGCAATTATTCACCGTTTAAAAATAGTAAAGACGCAAGCAGCCATTATCGAGCAACTTGTGCATACCAACGTCAATGGCAGCTTGGAACACATGCATAATAGCAGCTTGGAACACATGCATACAGATATTGGGTTAACACCACATGCTAGATAAAAGCAACTCAATTCCAACTACCTTTGGTGCAATGTCGGACAAACATGCCAAGTCGAGGCCACTTAAACAAGGCTCCAATAATGTTCCACACTTATAACTCAAACTACACCTCCATTCCTAGAGCAATATCATATCAATAATGCACAAGCTTTCTATGAAAGTCAACACCAATGACATCAGCAACACCAAGAGTTAAATAAGAGGGAATGCCTCATCACACTCTTATTCCATCACACTCTTATTCCTGAATAGGGGTGGCTGAGATGTCGTCTACTAGTCAGGTCAGAAGTAGGAGCCTATTTAAATTCATGTTTCTAGCTCTGATTTTAGATGTTCCCGCTCAATCTTAGAGGTTCCTGCTTTAGTTTCAAATTTTCCTCAAATACGTAGAATTTAGCTACTTAAATTATAGTTTTCTGCCAAAAATTGCATCAGAAATTCATACACATTAGACTAACAATACAGATGGAAGATACATGGGAAGATCCAAAGTTTGAAATTAAAATAACAAAAGAAAAGAGATTGTGGTAGTCTGTATGCACCTTTAACTATAAATAAGAGAGATACTGCAATGAGATGAGGGAGGATCTTTTGGAAAAATCAAAAGAATTGTATCTTCTATTTTACTCTCACCTGTATGAAGTTATATCAAAGAGAGACATATAAAGAAAGATTTGACACATGGACATAGGAATTCAAAAGAATCCGAACTGCATAAAATTTCCTTGTCATCTATTTTTATGCACTGTTACTTAATTATTTACTTCAATACCCTCTCAATTTTGATTTATTAGTAGAATATAACCCTAATTTGACATTTGAACGAACAGTTAAAGTGCAACTACTTGTTTGTGTAAATTTCCAACAATATAGTTACTACACAAAGACAAAATTAATGTCACTTAAATTCGTTGATTCCAAAATTTTGAAAGTAATTAAATGTCTAATTACTCTACAATTATCTAAGGTGTTTTGAGACAAAAAAGATATCACCAACAAACCCCAAATGGTTTAACACGATGTAGTGAAACCATAGCTCAACCAATATCTTCACTCGCATTTAACAAATTTGCACACTTCTACTATAATGCTATAATATATGTGATAAGTCTATCATTTACTAATCTTCATGGCACCAAAATTTACCTAACCATGAGATGCTAGGCTAGTGGGACTCGGCTCTTCCGTGAGGGAAAGACACATTAAATATGGTCATCAAAGTAACATCAATACTATGACAATTCATTGCCTCATTCACCTCCTACAATCATATCAAACCCCAATCAACATATACATACCTAAGCATTACCATTTGTCTAACAAGAAGACTTTAGACTAGTATCCCAAGGCTAATAAACATCGCTACAAAGTACCCATAGCCTATCTACCTTTCTACCGAGATAGAATGCCTTCTATCACCCAATTGATGCCACCTAACTTAAGAAATTGACCACACCTCATTCTATAAATGGTTTATAAATATCAAATCCCAAGGCCATTGACAACATACTGAATCCATATACGCAACATCGTGTGGAATCATATGTCACTATATCCTTGTCATCTCATCTAGAAGCCACCAGAATACTCCACAAAACCACCATATGAATGGAATCGCATCTTGAACCATCTCCATGGTCTTTATATTTCCTAGCATCCATGGCACGTTATTCGAAAAAGGGCATACCATTCCATACTCTTTATATTCTATAATCACTATAGACCATGCAAGCATCACATGGGTCTCTAAAATAAACCCAAACCATCGAAATGTCAAATTTTAAAACACAAATGAAATCCTCAAATATATAATAGCTCAGATGTTTGGATAATTGATTCGGATATTTGACTCAAAAATCCACGTTCGAACATTCCAATTCTGCATAAGAATAATGCGGGTTCAATTTATCTGAAATTTGAAATTTGGATTTAGACTTCTGAACGCATTATGAGGGTGGTAATGAACTTTGATGGAAGCAATTATTTAGTGGAAATTTATTCCACCTCTTTCTCGTTCATATTTTATCTTTTCATCTTTGACTTTTGGCTTCGTGTCACTAAGGCACTCCACAAGATTGTCCCTTAATTTGGATTTACGCCCTTGTTATCAGTCATTTGATATTTGAACGGGTATAACTTCATAATCGTTGAGTGACTTGGAGATAATGAACCATTTCTAATAACCATTCAAGTTTAACTACTCGATTATTATTCGAACACTTACATTCATTCAGCAATGTATTAATCAAAAGTCCTCACTCATTTTATAATTATTCCAATATCTCCAAACAATCAAAAATCAATAAAATCACCCACAAATCCTAACAATACACTATATTCATTATCAAGATTTAACATGTTCATTTTAAGATTAAACACTTATAACCAATCATCAAATGAAGATTCTTATCTCCAACATTAAAATTCAAGTTCTTTTATCAAGCTCTAACTTAACAATACTTATTTAGCATGGCATAAATGGTGATCATACAGTTTGAAAATAAAATCCCACTCACCAAATACATTGAAATTCAAGCCCCAGTTTGACCCGAATTTGAAGCTCTGTTGATTGCTAAAATTTGATTCCAACCTTCTCTAAAATGCAAATTCGAAGAGTTAGATTCGTAGAGAATATTCCAACTTTCATTTAGAGATTTAATTTATAATTTGCCATTGAGATTTGAAAGTCATAATGATTTGAATTTGAAAAAACCTTGTTTTCTTTCTTGATGGGGAAGAAGTAGAAGAAGAGGAAAAGTAACGAATGAAAGAAATGTTTCGTTTTAGAAATATAAAGCCAATTTTGGCCAAATTACTATTTTGCATATTACTTCACTTTCTTCTCGTTTTATCAGTATTATCTGGTTTTAACAAACATTATTTGCTTTTCATATGTAAATGAAATATGGAACACAATGGAGTAGGTCTCAAGTCCTAATTTATTCATATTTAAAAATTCATGCTTTAAGCCATTTGTTCATTTAGGTCATTTAAATCATTTAAAAGGACATATTTTGTTAATTACTAAATATTAAAATATGGATTGTTATAGCCAAAGAATCTGCATTCGTATTATTTTCCCTTTAGGAATATGAGTGATTTTATAGTAGTTCATGCTCGTCGAGCAATTCTAATACCTTTGACAAGTAAAGGATGAGCCATGTATCATGGGCTTCAAATTGTATTTTTACATGACACATCAACTCAGATTCATTGAATATTTACAATCATCACGCTCCCAATTTGTAACATTCACCATTCTAAAACCCAAAGATGGAATCCCAACATGCTGCAGTCACCTTAAAGTTATCTTTCGATGACATAATGAGTTCAACACACACACACACACACATATAAACACACGCACACGCGCACGCACACATATATATAACAAACTCAAGTAAATAAAGCACCTAAATAAATTTACTACACATAATTGCCTTAATAATCTTTATAGTTTTCATACATCTCGAAAATAAACCTATGTAGGGGTCAAATATAATTGAAGATAAATAGAATGCCATGCCCTACATATGAACATGCCATCATGACCAAATAAATAGCGATAACTAAACAACTATTATTAACAACCAAGCCTCTTGTTTCGCCTTTGATATGCTTTATCGTCTTTTCCAAGTTTCTTATCTAAGCCTATAAACTTAACCTGCTCAATTGGATATCTTTAGTTTATAGGGAAAAGATAATAAAAACACGGATCAGACATAAAGCCTGGTATGAGCAATACATTATCCTAAACATAAGATATTGTGAGATCACAACGCTAAAGCACATAATGGGTTTTCCCCTCACTATCCATATAATTATAATTCACCTATGTGAATAATAGAACATGCCATATCATTTACAAGTGTTCTCTACACTTACTACCACATCATGACTAGTTTTTAAATTAGTTTTTTTTTTCTTGCCACTTAGGCCATATCTTATTTTTAGGAATATCAAGGTAATTATGCTTTCGGCTGCCACAAATGCCTTATGCCTTACTCTTTTATATATGGTATTTATTTATATATTGGGTCGCTATAAAGGCTTACACCCATACCAAATATAATACCAGCTTCAGTCCTTTAGTTGCCATAGAGACCTTACACCAACACCTCATAATATGATTACTTTTAGACACTTGGTTGCCAAGCAGGCCTTACACCATGCTACAAAATGCAATGTCATCTTGGACATCAGGCTGCCGTAAGGGATTTATACCATATTACCTAATGCGATGTCATTTTGTTCATTAGGACATCATGTTTAGACTTTTGGTTGCCATACAAGCTTTACACCTCGTTATTGAAATTTAGATTTTAATTAGATTTTAGGTTGCCACATAGGTCTTGCAACTCAATACCAAATGTAATGTCATTTTGGACACCTGGTTCCACATAAGCCATACACGCATTACCAAATGCAATGCCATATCGGACATTGGGTTGCACACAGGCGTACCGAAACTCATCTTGCTCATATTCTAGATTTCTTCAAAGGCCTTACACCTTGATTTCATTTAATGTTGTGAATAAAACTTTGGATGCTACCTATGGCCTTACACCAATGTTATTCTTAGAATGCCATAAATAGGCTTTTGATTGCCATATATGGCCTTACACCGAAACCGTCATCTTAATATTGATTTTCCCTCTAAAAGTCAGCAAGCCTCAACTACGCTAACCTTGGTCTTGTCTAGGGAATCCTGGTTTATTCATGGTTTCTTTCAAAACCTCATCTCAATACCACACTAGGTCTGGACATACCCTTTTCATCTTTTGGCAACTCCAAGTTTCATATGTTTCTCTCACTTTGGCCTCTGTTTATAACCTCACCTTTCAGCACTAACCTTTAGCTCTTTTTTTTAATATTTGTCTAGTTTTTCATACTTAGACTTAACTTATTATTTTACTAGTTCATATTAGCTTTCGGTCTTAGTCTAGACTTTTCGCAAGCGTATTCACTTTTGGCGCTATAGATCTGCTACAGGGTATAAAGTCTGACTTTTGAATACTTCTAGAAGTCACATGTCACCACCTAATTCTTTCAACCCCCACTTTTAGTTAGTGATAATGTCCTTTCATTATTTATATATCACTTTATAGGTTCCTATTCCCTTACTACTTGATCAAGTAATTCACATGCATAAATAGGCACCAATTACCTCAATATATGTTATATTTTTCTTCTAAAGGTGAATATTTAAAGTTGGGGAAATACTTTCAAAATTCCAAAAGAAATATAAATGAATTAGCATATTTTTACTCGTATTTTTATATTTTGGCCGATTTCCCTTGTATTTAATACACGAATTCATTCAAAATTTTATAACTAAGTTTTTCGATATGGGAAAATCTTCTAACTTTAAATCCATTTCTAGAATTAATCTTAGAACATCATATTAAGTTTTCATATCATTTAAAAATCATCAAAGTGGGGAATCATAGCTAAACCTCCTCTAGCAAAGCTATTTTACCCTAAAATATTCGTTCAAACATTATTTATCGCATATAAACTTTGAAAACATGTGATCTCTATCATATTCACAATAATCGAGTCCAATCAATTATGAAAATGGTAAAAAAAAGTTATGTATTACCCACCTAAATCTTTATATTTACTAGATCTTTAATCTTCTTTGATTCTGTAATGTTTTATTTTCCATTTCCTCTTTTCCTTTCTTATGCTATTACCACCATTAATGAGTTCTTTTCGAGCTTTTGCTTTTTTTGTAATATGAGAATGCATGGATAAGGTGAGGGTCCCTTCTTACGATGAGTTGGGTCACTGGGCCTTAGGCCCTCCTTTTATTTTAATTTATTGTTAAGCCATGTTAAGCTATGCTATAATAAGTATATGTACAACTAAATAATTATTATCATAAGTTATTAATTATTTTAATTCCTAATGGTAACCAAGTAAACAAATGTCTCTAAATATTCACATTGTCCAAAACCCAAGTTTTCTTAATTAATTATTTATTAAAATTTGGGGCATTACATAATTCCTTCGCTATTTTGAGCCCACCATTAATTCTTCGTATTTCGCTTAGTTGTTTGTTACATAGAACTCAAGCTTTAAGCAATGCACGCCTGTCTAACTTTTAGAGTTATTAAGAGTACCGCTGCTCATGGATATAGGATGCACCATTAACATTCAATCGCCATTGAGACAGTTTAACCATTTCTTCCTCTGTTTCATCATCCCAAACGATGAATTCAGTGATGAAATCTGCCAATGCTTGTCATTGAATAGTTTTTCTAGGATGATATGTGATCTAGGACTAAATCATCTCAAAATTCCACTTCAATAATTGTCCTAATGTCTTAAGGTGATTGAAGATGTGCATTAAAGATTGATTTGTCAAAAACCTTACATGGCGATACAAAATGGGAGAAGTAAGCCTATCTCTTCGGATCCATGCTACATCTCTTCTAGTCTACGGGGAGTACATTCGGGTTGATATTCAGAGTATGGCATGTAAATTCAAGTGAAATGAAGAACATATCAGAATGACCCCACATAAACACATTGCATTTTACCCTTAAAATCCTTGATATCTCCCTTTTAATTCTTTACACCAAATTTAAGATCTAAGTTTGACTACCTTCGTGTGATCATCTTCACCCATCTTTATTACGTCCATCAGCTCAATCGACCCAGCCCACGCTTTGACCTATTTTTCGCTTGTAACAACCCTCTCTAGAATGGGCCTAATTTCCAACCCAATAAAAGCCTATCGAACCTTAGGTCCATTCCAAAGCCGGCAGTTGGTTTGGTAAAATTGAATACACTGAACAATATATAGTGCTACCTATCTATGCTTACAGAGTTTCATAGCGGATGGAATAAAGTATAATAACAAAATAAGTACCCATTTCATAAAAACCAAATCCCAAAAGCACAACATCCTAAAATATCCATAATACAATATCTCAAAATAAAATATCAACAAGTATGAAATCTAGGTACATCCGAATACATCAAAAACATAGATAAACAACTAAATTGCCACAAATTTTAACCTCCGCCTTCATCTTCTTTATCAGTATCGTTCCCCTAACCTGTGGGTTGTAATGCGGAAGAAGTCAGAACAATAATACTTGGTGAATGAAAATCTCAAGTCTTACCATTATAGTATTTGGATAGTATCATTTAGATAAGTATTATACCTTACGCAATTTATACTTTGACCTATTAGGTATACCTCCAATTGTAATCCAAAGGCTCTTCCAGTCCAGCTCCATAACGTACCTCTAACTGTAGGCCAAGGGTGTTTTCTAGTCTAACCCTATAACTCTAATGTAAGTGCAACCCAACTACGGGGTCTGATGACCCATCTTTGTCAATCATACCCTAACGATGCAAGAAAAAACACCCGAGCCACTTAATACCACTTTAAAGGTGAATAGGTGGACCCATATCATTTAATACCTATACCCTAAGTAGATCCCCATCATTTAATATCTAGATCCAAGGTAGACCTCTCTTTGGTACTCCCTAGTTAACAACGTAAGAAATCTCATAAGGCTACTTGATACTTCTTTTATAAGGAAAAAGGTAGACCCTACAGTCGCCACTTAATACCTTAACCCCAAAGCTGACCCCCTTCAAAGATTTCCAGCTACCGCACCTAAAAGATAATCCTGACCATTTAACGCTTCTTGGGTGGGAAGGTGGCGGACCCTATAACTACCATTCGATAGTTCCAACCCAAAAGAAGATCTGTACTAGGATATCATTTTATGACCTGTAACCCAAATCATGACATCTCACATTAGTCCAACTATTGGTTGGTGTTGGAAGCCATATTAGCTGGATAGGCTTTCCCTATAGAATTGACTAACCTTGCATCCACCATAGGTACTTATTATAGATGATTTCCCACATTAGTCCACACTGTTGGTAGCTAGATTAGCTAAACAAACTTCTTTGTACTTTAGACCGACGTCGCATCCCTATAACTTAGTCATGTATCCGCTCTCCTAAGATATATCTACTACATATAATATACCTCACCCGCATTTACACATTAAGGCTATATAAATGGAAACTCCTTATTTCCCCTTTAATTACCATATTTATCCCTTACTTCCTTCCTATAGGGGAGGCGCTATATGCTACATATTTATTTCGTTACTAATATATTTATACCTTGCGTAAACTATTAGACTAACTAATTTTTATTAAATATTCCTAAGCGTGCGAAAAACTATTTCTATACTAAGGTTTTTGCTTCATATACTAATTATTAAAATTTCATAACTCCATATTCATACAAGTCTCAATTCCATACAACAATTTACAAAATAGCTAATATCCTTAGCTAGACAAAACAAACTTGCATGCATACATACTTACATATACATACATATATATAATCAAAGATCGAATAAGTACCAAACCTATTTTACGTTAATATAACAAAATTAATACCTCTATTTCAAGGAAACAAAACTTTACAGTCTAAACCTTTTATATTCTATTCAACTTTTATACGTAATAACTTAAAGTAGACAAAAGGATTCATATTTTCCTAAATTACGAATATAGATGATGCAAACTACAAATAGAAGAATCCATACTTTGCACAATATTTGCTATTTTTTATTTATTTAGAACCCTTTATCACAACAACAGAAATTAGAATGGAAGTTGAGTAGAACATAAATTATTCAAATTGCAAACGCTACTATATTAACACAAAACAATTGGGATTCCAACTAATCGAAGGATTAATATGTTATTAGGGGAATTTTAGCATTTTAGATTTAAGGTTTGCATATACATAATTCCCTAAGGGATAAAAAAAATCTAAACTTTTACTACACAATTTACTATAAAGAAAAAAACCAAGATTTTCAGTCACATATAGCTTTTCTCAATTCCTTTGGACTTGATTCTAATATACGGCCATTCAATTGTATATAGATTAGATTAGAATTCAAAGAATAGGGAAGGATATAGATGTCTTCTTTTAAGTTTCCAATATGCAACCATTCAATTATATATAGATTAGATTCAAAATTCGGAGAATAGAGAAGGATAGAAATAAAGAAACACATGCATATATATCTAAAAATTATTATGTTTTCCCTTCAATCTAATGGATTTCTTCTCTAAAGGTTAAATCTAAAGAAAGTTAAGGAAGAAAACTGATAGAGTTTCGTTAGCGCTGTTATTTTCTTACTAATAATAGTGAGGGATTAGCCTCTTATTTATAGTGGTTAGAACGCTTCTGAACCATGTGATCAAATTTAG
This sequence comes from Allium cepa, assembly GCA_030765085.1. Taxonomy (NCBI): domain Eukaryota; kingdom Viridiplantae; phylum Streptophyta; class Magnoliopsida; order Asparagales; family Amaryllidaceae; genus Allium; species Allium cepa. The sequence goes on along the minus strand of CM060935.1, from coordinate 51,929,281 downwards.
TTTAAAATAATAAAATCAAGGTCGTTCTTAGCCTAAGCAAACCCTATTCGACAGTGTTTAACTAATCGACCGGCCTTTTATTTTCGAGCAAAATTAAATAGTGATGTCAATTTTTAACGTTTTATTATTTATTTTTGCTTTTAACCCTACCCTTAACTTTTACTTCACCGTTATAATGCTGCGTTATTTATTTCCTACTTAAATTTCAAACGTTAATTAATTTTCAAAACTAAATTCGATTGAATTATTGTAAATTTGAAAACTTCAGACATTGATAATTTTTTGTTTGAAATTTTGATTGCAAAACTTTGTATATGAAATTTGCTCAGAAAAGTACCACGATCGCAATGGTATAAATTCGTAGTCAAATTTTGACATTTGTGAAATCTCATTTTTAGCCTTATTATTGATTAATAAATTTCTTATTAAATTTTTAAGGAAGTTACATCACTGGTTCATCGCTTCATACTTATCGCCATTGGACCCAGGCCGACCTCAAGCTTAATTGCTGTGCATGTTGAGATTATGTGCAGAGTGTCTTTTCTACATGCTTGTCTTTCTCTTTATATCGAGTTTCCCTAAGCCCTATAACATAGCACTCTCTCCTAGCACTATGGACTACTCAAATTACTCTAACTCCATTTTCAGCAATAAATTTCATAAATTAACTCCATAAAGCTACAAATATATGAAAATCAGTAAGGGTCGATCGGTCCAAAAATGCGTTATATGCTAAAAAATCCTTCCAGAACCACAAGCTTATGTACTTGCACTGCTATTGCTTGTTTTTTGCGAAAATATAAATGGGACTATTAATTCAAAGTGGGTAGGCCGATGTCATTTTTGGCCAGATTGTCTTCCTACCTTCAGCATCCTAACCTATTGGAACGTCTCCATTTCATGATCCAAAAATGAACATTAATGATGCTCTAGTTATCACCATAATTATTTTCAAGTGACAAAATGAGGTCAATATTATTTTTATAAATAAACAAAGCAACCAAATAATTTTTGTTACATAAAATGATCTTTACATCAATGTCATTACATTTTCATCAACCCAATTCATACTCACATAGGGGTAAACTTAATTAAACATAAATAACAGTGCCATTTCAATAAAAAAATGCTGACATTAACACTTAACCAGTTGTACTATATGGTTTTTCAATGGTGGAAATTTAAAATAGCTTTTATTAGAAAATAAGCCTCCTACTTCATCTTTGAAACTTGTATATATCTTTTCCAAATGCTACATATCTTAGCCATAAATTCAACTTGCTTGAAACAGTACCCGTGATTTTATGGTAAATAACAATACGGGTCGTACGTAAAAGATGGTATGAGAAATATTTTACCATAAAACACAAATGTAGTGAGACCACACTGTTAAAGCACGGAATAGGTTTCCCCTAGCTAGTACATCTTACAAATTACATCATATCAAGTAAACAATCATCACATCAGAAATATACATATAGCATATTTTTAAAGGGTGCGTTTGGCATACATCCGATGCAAGGTTTGATGATACACAAAACATCCCTCCGTTTTTTAATAAGTTTCTGGTCCCTTGTTTCAAATGCATGCACGCACGCACAAAGTCCCAAATACCCTTTACGTTTATTACATTTCAAACGCGTATAACTTTTTGTAGAAACATCGGGCTAGTATGCCGTTTCACCAAAAAATCAAAAAATTTATGATCTTTAAAATGAGATCCACTATGGATACCAAAAAATATATTTGCAGGAAAGGTGCAATTATTCCATATACAATTCTGCAAATTTTAAACATCTTCGATTTTTCTTCAAATCAGCAACTATTACATATAATTGTAGACATTTATGCAATTATATAGTATAATTGCAGACATATCTGCAATTATTACATACTGTTTCAATTATTACATATAATTGCAGACATTTCTGCAATTATATGGTATGATTGTAGACATGTCTGCAATTATTGCATACAGTTGCAGTTATTGCATATAATTTCAAACATTTGTGCAATTATGTGGTATAATTACGACATGTCTGCAATTATTGCATACAGTTTCTACTATTGCGTATAATTGCAGAAATTTTTGCAATTATATGATATAATTGCAGAAATGTCTGCAACTATTGCATATAGTTGTAGAAATATCTGCAACGATTGCATATAATTGCAGACATGTTTACAATTATATGGTATAATTGCATACATTTCTGTAATTATTGGATATAATTGTTGAATTGCTGAATGGATCCACGAATAGATTTTTATGCTGTTGTTTTTACAAGTGCAAAATGCCACTCGTTTCAAAGATAATAAAATTTGTGATTTAATGGTGAAAATAGTTTGTTAACGCGTCATTTCTGCAAGAAGTTATTGTTTTTTAAAGATTGATAATTAATGTGGTGCAAATTTTAATTATAGATGTGAGAATAACATTCATATATGAAAAATCAACATTGCTGCAATGGAAAAGAGGGGTACTGTAGGGAAGAAAATTATAGTATTTGAAAATAAGGATGTGATTTATATCTTTTTTGTGAGGAGGATGTTTTGTATATTAAGTTTGATTTTAGGGATGTGTCCCTTATTTTCACTTTTTAAAAACATATGTATACCCTATACTTAGTATTCGTTTATGAACCATGTCATATTTATATTCATCCATTTTGGTTTAGCGATACCGTATACTTATCATTACGTGGTTATTAACCATGTTATACGATCATCAAACACATTTACAAGCATCACCTAGACTTTTATTTAGATGAATTTATCTTTTCTTGAACAACGTCACCGATGAAATCTCCACTCATTCCATCATGGGAGCCACCTTGACTAAAGGCACCATACTCACTTAAGAGGTTGAATGTAAACACCTTGAATACATTATAGTAAGCGTTCTTACTAAACATCAATAGCTCCTCCAAGTCTCGAAACCCTCATTTCACATTGCCAATTCATTCATTACTTGTATTTTGATGTTCTAGCACCCTACAATGAACTAATACTAGGGTTTAGTTTTGTTGAGCAGAATGCTATAGACTTCCCAAGTCTTGGGACATTACCATATACCATTGAATATTTATTTCCCTAAGCCATGCCACCTGACCCTTCGATAACTCCATGAGTTGGTATATTTTATGATCTTGGGTTCAACTCATTTCTTCCTTTTATTAATTATGCATCCTACACATTCTTTTGATAATCATTTTTAATTTTAATTTAGATGATGCAATTATCATTTCTTTGCTTCTCTAAGCCTACTTCATTAATCAATTTTGAATAAGTTTCTCCTTGAATTATTTCACTTTATCTTAATTTCATCCCAATGATATTTTAAATCTATGTTTGGAAATTAACCTCCAAAATGCTACAAAATATCCTCTCATTTTAATTAAGGAATTTTAGCACCCTAGCTATCCAATACCGAGTTCATATGCTTTCGCATATCAAAGCTATCACATATCAAGGCTATCACATGTCAACAAACTACATCTTAAAATAATCATACCCTAATGATATCGCATGTCAAGGCTGTAGCATGACAAAGCTATCACATGTCAAGGCTATGACATAGCAAAACTATCGCATGCTAAACCTATTGCAGACCAAAATATCTCATGCCAAATCTATTGCATGTCAAACCTATTGCAGACCAGCCTTACGCATGCCAATTTATCGCATTCTAAGAATCAAACATATCCAATATCAAGGTTATCGCATGTAAAACCTATCGCAGGCTAAAACCATTGCAAGGAAAACCTATCGCATGTCAAATCTATCATAAGACTTCTTTTTAAAACTATAGAATGTTTTACTTTGTAATCGTCGCATGTTAACCTTCAGAGCTATCAAATGTCAACACCTTTAAGCACATGAGGATTTGACATTAAAGTTATCGAGTGTCTAGTTTTCAAGCTATCAGAGTTCAATTCCTTTAGACTGTCGAAGGTTGAGACTCGGGGATATTGCATAATCATAACGGAAAATCTACAAGTAGGTAAAAATGATATCTTTCCTTAATAAAGTAGTATCTTTTAACCTAACCTACGCATATGGTACTTATTCATTGGTTTCTTTTACTTTACATAGTATTCACTGACTTATCAAAAAATTTAGCACCTTTAATCTGGTTTTCCTTTAATTATTTAGGAAGTAATTTCTTTACCAATTAATTCATAACAATTCAAAGATTGATGGGAAAATTTCTAAAAATTTACCAAAATTCCCAAACATCACTTTAACATACCATATTTTAGAGTGCCTTTATGTGAGAAACTAAATTAGTAATGAAAGATATATAAAGATAATTAAAGTAATTTAATTATAAGAATTTTTTAAGGAAGATTTGATTAATTAACTGTTGGATACTTTAAAAAGTTAATTAAATAGACCAACAATAATTAGGGCAATTAAAGATGGTCATTCTATTTTAATGAAAGAATATTGTATAAAGGGAAATAAAATAATAAGGATAATTTAAAGAGATTTAAAATTGTTAACAAACAAAGCCCTCATGTACCTTCCACCTCCATTACATTGATTCTCATTTTACAAGAAAAATCAAACAAAACAAAAGGCTCCCAACTAGGGCCGGCTATCATTTTAGATCGAAAAACAAATTGGAAATCAAACTAAAGACAAGGACATTCATTACTAAGGAAAAATAATATTTAATCAAGGTTTTCAAAGCTTAGGTGAGTAAAGTTTTCTCTAAAAACCTTCCAAACCCAATTGGGTTTGATTTATCATTATTTCAATGTTTTAAATGTTGATAAGTTTGATTTGATGATGGTAAATGAATTTTTATGGTTAGTGAATTAAATTTATAGAGTTTGGTCATGTCTTAACATAAAAATTAATCACGCATTCCTAAATGATTCAATATTTGATACAGCGTCTCTATGGATAAAATAGAGATAAAATTTTAGTTTAAAAAATTTTGGATGAAGAAATAATTTTCTATGAATTTTCTAAGTAGAAAATGACATATTTCATATATAAAATTATATTTAAATTTTAATATTTCAATATGAAATTTTAATCTGCTATAAAACAAGATGTTCTTGAATTTTGGTGAATTTTGTAGAATTTTCCCATTAATTATTGAATTGAAATGAATTAATTGGCTAACGAAAAATATGCCTTAATTAAAAATGTAGTTAAGGAAATGGTAATTAAATGGGGAATGACTTTTCGCATAGCCAGAGAATACTTTAACAAATGGAAAGAAACCACTAAGTAAACAAATTATGTACATGTTATGATAAAAGCTAATGCCTTGTTAAGGAAAAATATCATCTTCCATCTAGTTACGAATTTGCCATATCAACCTACGATAGCTTGTGAAAATATCAACATAAAATAGCTTTCAAATAATCAACATGCGATAGCCTATGAACGGTCAACTTGCAATAGTAAAAAATCATCAACTTGAGATAGCTAAAAATTGTCAAAATGCAGTGGCTTGTGAAATTGTCAACTTAAGATGGATCGTAAGATCGTCAACTTGCACTGGCTTATGAAAATTTCAACTTGCGATAATATCTCATGAATGATTAACCTGCAATAGCTATTAAACTAAATTTGCGATAACTATAAGGCTTAATATGCGATAACATTAAATATCAACTTGCGATAGTTTATAAATGACAATATGTGACCAAATATATGGCTCAACATGCGATGGCTTGTAAAAGATCTATATGTGATAACCAAGGGAACTAAAATTTCCTAAATAAAATAATAAATAATTAGTTGCATATTGGAATCCAGTTTCGAAGGTGTTGGTTTAAAATTTCATAGGGATGAAATTGTGAATGAAATCTTATAAGTATTATAAACATACATAATTCAAACATATCTTTATTTGGAAATGAAAATTTACTATAAATAATGAGAATTTAATTTAGAAAGAAGTAATACTGAATAAGTGGCATAGTAGTACATATAATCTACATCCTATTTCTACTAATAATACAAATAATATTTCTCATTTTCGAAATAAATAATAAATAACTATGATACTTACAAATTGGGGATAATAATGTGGTACACGCGATGAATGATACTTCATTCTGGCATGATAGTTAAATATCAATAATTCCCCTTAAAGTAGAATTTAAAGAGCTTTTTGTAATTTGTAATTTTAAAAATGAATTGATTTTAAATATATATAGATAAAAATTAAATTTTCCATGGGAAGTTAGTTTTGATCGCACTTTAGCATGTGATACATTATTCAAATTTTTCTTAATTTATGCTAAATTAGAATTATATAACATTGATAATAAAAAAGAGATTAAAATATGGTGTTAGGATAGTAATAAAATTTATATAAGGAACTTCTTTTTTTAATTTTGTTAATTTTTCAAGTAAAAATTCGAATATATTTAAATATGTTTTAGATGGTGATACTCTATCTAAAGCTAAGATATATATGTGGTTAATTATACATTGGAAATTAAATACCCTGGAACTATTAAAAAAGAAAAATATAGTTATTGATAATAAATATTTTTTGTAATATAGGAATCAAAAATATTTTGCTTTTGTATTTTGAGTGTTATATCACTAATTACATTCTTACAAATTGTCTTAATATATGTAGTGGCCCCTTTTTTCATACCATTTGAATCGAAATAAACCATACATGTCTAACTCGAATTGCAAGAAAAGACGGATCACTAAGGGTAGAAAGAAAATAAAGACATAATAGAATCTCACATGAATGGAATAACATGTATTATTTCAATAATAATCTTTACAGTGGGAAATTTTAAATACAATATCAGAGTCGGACCTAGATTCAGCCCGGACAGTTATAACATCTGCCCTTACAAATGCCGATAGACAAAAAAAAAGATGTAGCGGATAAATAGAATACGTCCATATGATGATGAAGTTCTCCAGCTCTTCCATGGAAACTCCAACCGTCTTCGACTAAACCAGAAACTACTTGGATCTGAACTGAGTAGTAAAAATACTCGGATTAGGCTTGATAAACTAGTGTGAGATACTTGAAATTTGAAATGACTATGTTGTCAAAACCTTTGAAAAGAAGGCTATCTCATAAGACCACGCCCACACATAAACACAGATGGGTTTTCAGCTTATGATAACCAAAACACTTTTATACGAAAATACACTTGATATTTTTTTAATGACATTCTTTGAAAACACGTTTCAAATAAAATAATTTAAAACACTTTATTATAAAATATACTTTAAAACATTTAAATTTAAAACTACTTAAACACTTTATTTTGAAAATATATTCTTAAAAAATATTTAAAATAAAACTACTTTATAAAATATAGAACTAATTTTTTTTAAAATAAAAGTTAAGCCAACTTAATTTAAAATAAGAGTTTGCGAAATTCTATACAAGTTTTTAAATTTAAAACTTTAACCAAACTATCATTAAAATAAAATTACTTTATAAAATATAAATATTAATAATTACCCTTTGAATAATTACTACTAAAATAGATTTTAAAAACAAATTTTCAAAATCCAATTTATTTGACTTTCAATTTCCAAAAATGGCACTTAGAGAACTTCTCCTTCAGAACATGTCTTCTCAGAGTCTCCAACACTATTCCAAATACAGCTTGTGTTCTTCTTCAGACTTAAAGTAGACCAGAATATCATCGATGAATACCAGAACGAACTTATTTAACACATCTCGAAAGACTCGGTTCATCAGATCAAGAAAGTAAGCAGGAGCGTTGGTTAGCCCGAAAGGCATAACCAACCACTCATAGAAATAATTGGGTCCTCTAAATGCAGTTAAGGGGATGCTGTCCTCAGCTACCCTTAACTAATGGAAACCTCCAGTTGTGAGAAGACAGAAGCTCCATGCAGCAGGTCAAAGAGATCATCAATATGGGGTAAAGGATACTTATTTTGGATGGTCACTTTGTTCAATTCTCGATAATCAACACAGAACCTTAGAGACCCATCTGACTTGGTAACGAACACCGCAACAGAACCCCAACAAGAAAAAACATGGCCTAATCAATCCCTTCTCCAATAGATCCTGAGTCTGCTTAACTAACACTTCCCTCTCTCTAGGAGCCATCCTTCTGCTTGGTTGAATCACTAGTACTGCTCCTAGAACCAAATCAATGCGATACTATGTCTCTCGGTGCGGAGGTAAACACTTGACCTCCTCGAATATATCTGGGAAATCTTGGACCACATCGATATCTCTAACCTCCTCTTGAGAAGTCTCAACTCCATGTAAAAGACTACTCAAGTGAATTCCAAAATTATCATACATTACTCTAGCAATCATACCCAAATCAGTTTCCAACGAAATTATTCTCTCATCACAATCTAAGACAGCCTTACACTTATCAAGCCGGTCCATCCCTAATATAAGGTCAAATCCCTTAAAATCCAACACATAAGGGTCACAAGAAAAACTATGGGACGGATAGGAAATTCTCAAATCCTTACTGATCATATCTAATTTGGTTACCCCTCCTATATACAAAGATGGGACGACCTACAGTATTAGGGGTAAGAAGGAACTTCTTTACTGATTCCAAAGAAATAAAACTCAAAGAAGCACCCGAGTCAAACAAAACTTTAATATACTTGCCATCTAAAAGTAATGTACCTTCCGCTACTCCCTTGCCTTTAGAAGAGGTTGATGGTGCATCTCCAAAGTAAACACCTTATTCTGTAGAGCTTTATGAAGGAGCGGACAATCCTTGATCATATGACGTGGTTGATGACAGTTGAAACATAGAGATTTTTGAACCAAAGATGAACCCATTCCATTTTTATGCGGCTGTTGCTACTGAGATCCTTTCCTAGGACACCGATTAGCTAAGTGACCCTCTTGCTAACATATATAGCACTTGCGAGGTCCATTGTTGCTTCCGGGTTTCTTCTTATTCTGCTTCTTCCAATTGGGATTGAACTTTCCCTTATTTGGGTTGGTAGAATTCCCTCCAGTTGCTGCTACAGGTGCCACTGGTCTCTTATTCATCAAATCCTCATATCTCAGAGCCATATAATTTAACTCAACAAAAGACCCCTTCAAATGCGCTATCATCTTTTCGTGAAACTCTGGCCTCAATCCTTGCACAAATATTACGTTCTTTTTAAGGGGAGTGTCTATGAGTCCTGATCCACAGTAAGATAGTTCATTAAATTTGGTCTCATACTCTGTTATGGTCATGCTTCCCTGCTTCAAATTTCGAAAATCCCGGTGCATATGAGTTTTTCCTGCTGTTGGCATGAATTGTTCTTCAAACAACTCTCTAAATCTACCCCAAGAAATGTCGTCCTCAGAGACATTAGCTGTTACTATGTCCCACCGGGCTGCAGCACCTTCTTACAGTTGCCATGAAGCCATTACCCTTTTCTGCTCCTCGGATAAATTCATACTCTTAAAGATGCGCTCGTAAGAGCGTAGCCAAGCCAAGACTTCAATTATAGTCCCTGATCCTTTAAATGGTCTACCTCCAAGGATGGTTAAGTCCTTGCATACAGCAGCAAAACTGACTTGAGGCGGTGCTGGATTAACAGCCTCATTATCTGTCTGACCTCTTCTATCATTGGTTGACGTGCTTTCGACTACTCTGCCTCTTCTTCCCCTTGAACTCATTTTGGCTACCAGGACAGGTAACCCAACCAATTTAGATAGGGATATAGTTATATAAAAATTACAAATACGCACTCTCAAGATAGATACTACTCCAGAGCCTTAGGTATTTCTCAACCTATGCTCTGATACCAACTGTGACGACCCACCTCTCATTCTACAAAAAGACGCATCATCAATAAGATAAGAAATAGAAAAGAAAGAAAGAACAACAACATCAGAATCTCACAACGAAAACGGAATAAAATATAATATTTCACATATTCATTACATAGTCTTACATATCAGAGTACCCAAAATAATACGACTTAATTACATTAGACAGTTATAAAGGCCTGTCTAACTTTTACATCTAAAATACAACATCCAAAAGTCACAACACAATGGAATGATAGATAAATACATCTGGCTCCAGCTCCAAGCTTCCAAAATATTTGGCAATCCAAACCAGATCACTTGGCTACTCATAAAAATTTGAGTACCCAAGAGTTTAAGAATAACAGAAATAAACTCCGGGTCAGACATGGGTCTAGTGTGAGTAAACGGTTAAAGTTGTTTAACTTTCAAAAATTATTTGAAAACAAAAGGTATCACATAAGACTCTGTACACATAAACATGGGTAAGTTTTTACCTTACGCTAACCAAAACATTTGATAGGAAATCCAGTGATATTATAATAGGGTCTAGGGTTTTCAAGTAAATAAGAAATAGCTGAAATTGTTACATGATTAAATTCCAGCATACTATACACAAAGTGGGTTATACAATCAAAACCGTAAGGGCACGTAGGGATAATGAGTTTCCATCAATGGCAGGGCAACTAGGGTACCTCCCGTCACAGTACGTGGCCTAGTTCAACGACCGAGGATCCCTCCCGATCCCTTGCAACACAAGGCCGAAACCATCCCTTACTGGACAGTCCCGAACAAGACAACCCTATAGTTGTGGCCAACAACTGCCCACACAACTGAAATAAAAGAGACCTCTAGACAGGGATAAATCTCGTCCTACTTGGGTGCTACCCACTTAACCTTGCTGCACCTCCCCTATTTTAGCCACTCCTGATTGATGAGGCTTGAGGCTAAGATTACCTTTATAGAACACACCTATCTTAGAATGCTCATCGTCCACCTAACAATGTTCTGAAAGCATTCAATCCATACATGTCCGTTTCGGGTTCGAACGAAACCGAATGCATTATCTCGTTACACTCGTTTTGGAATCACCCTTAGAGTTAATGATAATAATCCTTGCACTTTGAAACTCCATCTCGATCTTCACCTTGATGTCACGACCTAACGTTTAACTTGGATCCATGTGGTTTTCGGATAATCAAACTTGATATCCGATCCCGGTCTCATCGAAATCCAAACGCCATCTTAAAGGTCAAGTTGTTTGAGGATTTAAACTATTCAATTCATTTAATTTAAAACATTGAATTCATACAGCATTATTCACAGATAATAACATACATCTATTATAGATATATTCAATATCTCATCAGAAGATATCACAGATCATCATCCAATAGATATCAACCAAATCTAGACATTCTATTCAAAACAATCATCCATAAGCAAGCATATCTTTAATCCATATTATAATTAATTTAATTATTTCAAATTAAATTAATTACTTAACCTTGCTTAACCAATCATTAATTAATTACAATCATTTAATTAATTAATCACTTCTTAATTAACTTTATAATTAATTAATTAATCCTTAATTAATTAATTATCCTTTAACTATTAATTAATAACCTTAATTATTAATTAATAAAACTTAATTATAAATTAATTAATCCTTAATTACTTAATTAATTATTAATTACTTAATTAATTAATTCCAAATTATAGATTAAATTATCTTAATTACTTAATTGATTATCCAAATTAATTAACCTTAATTACTTGATTAATTATTAATTAATTATCCACTAATCACTTAATTAATTAGTTACTAATCATTGATTAATTAATCTTTAATTATTTAATTAATTAACCTCTAATTATAAATTAATTACTTTTAATTACTTAATTATTTCTTAATTAACAATTAATCAATCCATAATTAATTAACTAAACCTTTATAAATTAATTAATCCTAAACTATTAATTTATTAAATTAATTAATAAAACTTTAATTACTTCCTTAAATTAATCTTTAATCATTAATCCTTAATTAACTTCCAAGATAAAACATTTGCATTAATTACTTATCTTTAATTAATACATGTTTAAAAATATTTTATCTCAATTTCCTTAGTTACTTTTAAAAATTAAGTTTTTAAAAATACTTAACATTCCCCATATTTAATTTAACAAAGCATAAAAACTTTTAATTAAAATAGTTTAAAACATTTTTGATATAATAGTTCAAACCAAATTTTAATTTAAATTTTGAAACTAGCTTTCAAAACCTTTTAAAACATTCAACTTAACTTCGGATTCGATCCGACCCAAACTCGAGACCAGACTCGAGTTTTCTTATTCATCTCCCCTTTTCTTTTTTAGTTTAGTTTTGTTTAGATTTGAGTTTAAACCAAAACTGGAAAGGGCATCACGAGTACAGACTTGAGCCGAAACTAATCCCACTCGATCATCAACACGAAAAAAAGCATCTTCGTTCCCAATCATCAATGCACACAGAAACCATGCAGACGATGCTCTAGCATCTCCTCACCATCCTCAACAAGTCACTAATATTCACGGCAATACAATTCCGGCATCGATTCGCTAACCCAACGACCAAATCAAAATCGAGGCAATTCAAACAATTCCTGGTACCACTACCTCGCCTGAAAACGCCTCGATCACCTAACGTCGATCATCAGAGGTCGAAGAATTCCACCCTCAGACTCGCCAGACCTCCACGCCACCCGCGAACCTGGTCCGAAGCCACTCGACGCAATTGAGATGGCACAGTCATCTCATTTCCGACCTCAACCCAAAATTAGGGTTTAGAACAAAATCGGTCGATCTCCGACTCCTCGAGGAAAGATAAACTTACTTGGCATTTTTTCCAAGTCCTCCTTCATCCCGACCCTCCCCAATGAAGACCCGATCACCAGAAAACACCCAGTCGCCAGATTTTGCTCAAAAGCACTTCTCTGGTTATCACCAAAATACAATCCCAAAACTTAATTAAAATTCATAAATCCTGTTTTAAAAATCACATTTCCCAGAGATGATTCAAGTTGCATGTTTGAATTTACAAAATAAAATGTTTGATTTTTATCAATTTAAAAGATCTCACCGACTTTACTGAATTCCAGAAGAAATTTCAAACATAAAATACTTAAACCCATTTTTAAATCCTAAATTATATTTTCACAAACATATTTTTTTTTTTAGAATTTAAAGCCTAATAATACATAGATAAAAAGTTATTGGATTTTTTCTTTGTTTTTCACTCTGTAGTCTAGAAACAGAGAGTATTAGACATTCAACTAGCATGCACAGATTTCACATACATATACACAGAGATTTACATATGTGTATATATATATATATATCCACATGCAAGCACCATATATCAAGAAAATACACATTAAATTTTACTTAAGCCCTTTTTTATTTATTAATGTTTACTCACCGGGTTATGATGTGCAGAGACCAGAATTGTGATGTTAAACTTTGCAACTGGAAACTTTAAATTGATGATCTTTAGACTGGAATTAGAAGTTGTTGAGATGACCGATTTTTGAAAACTTCGGGTTGGAGCTGCTTTAAGCTTGAATTGGATCTTGCTTTTAACTTTGAATTTGAAATGTTCTTGTTAGCTGAGGTTTTAGATTTTTAGATTTGAGATTAACTTAGCTAGAAGATTTTACTTTTGCTTAGTATGGGGATAGATTTCAAGTTTGAGAATTTGTTCTTACAGGTTTTGGTATTTTTGTTCTTCTCTGATTTGCAAAATGGTTACAGCTTTTGTTCTTAGAATTTTGGAAAGAAGATAGAAAAAAGGAAATGAAGAGGAAGTTATTTGTTTATATAAGTTTAAATTAGATTTATTAGAAATAAAAGAAAATAAAAATAAAAATTGACACTTGTTAAAGGAATAAAAACATGTCATTAAACTTACTTAATTTGTTAACACATGTTATTAAAAATGATTATAAGTTAAGATATGTAAATTTGATGAAAAATTAGATTTTTAAATATTTTATAAAGCTTTTATAATTAATTTTCTAATTTATAAATACATATTTTAATTTATATAAATTAATTTCTTTAGAAAGAAAATAATATAAAACAATTTTATCTAAATAAAATCATAAAAATACATTTTAAAACCAAAGTATGATTTAAGATATAAATAATTATCTTTTGAATCTTAATTTAAATATCCAAATCCAAATTAAATTTCAAATTAAATTTAGAAATCAATTTTACATATACATATAATTTTAACAAATCCAAATTCCATTTGTACATAATAATTCTGCTTAAAATATATATATATACAACATAATTATTATTATTGTTTAGAATAACAATTTTATCAATTTTAATTAATTTATAATGGAGATTATCACATTTAGATTTGTTTGAAATTTCGGGATATCACATTCCTCCCCCTTAAAAGAATTTCGTCCCCGAAATTTAAACAAAAGATAATCCAAAACGTTTATTTTATTTCAATAATTTCAAGCATACATATCATCCATACATTAGCAACCAACAAACTATTCATCCAAACAACAATACATTCAAACAAACACTACTAGCTATCCGGATACAAATCCGGATAAGCCTTCCGAACACTATCTAGATTCTCCCAGGTACAGTATCTAAGATCCTCACTCTACTGGACTTTGACAAGCTTCACTATCTTTTTCCTGAGTTGCCTTTCGTCTTGATTAATAATCCAGATATGATGCTTGACAACTGATAAGTCCGGCACAATCTCTAAGTCTTCTTGAAGAGCTAGCTCCACAATAAGAGATGGATCGTGCACGTATTTCTTCAGATGAGATACGTGAGAAACATTGTGAATTCCAGCCATTTGGACCGGCAATTCAATCCTATAAGCTACGACACCAATCCTCTCGAGCACTCGAAATGGACCAATGTACCTCGGGGCGAGTTTTCCCATCTTCCCAAATCTTACTGCTCCTTTAATCAGGGAAACTTTAACAAAGACTAAATATCCAATCTAAAATTCCAATTGTCTTCGTCTCTTATCTGCATATTTCTTTTGACGGTCCTTAGCAGTTCTCATCCTTTTCTTGATAAGCTCAACTTTCGCAGATGCTTCACGGATCAGATCTGGTCCAAGCGCAAGACGATCTCTCGACTCTATCCAACAGGATGGGGAACTACACGGTCTTCCTTACAGGGCTTCATAGGGAGCCATTTTAATACTTTCTTGGTAACTGTTATTGTAAGAGAATTCCACTAGATGTAGATGGTCCTCCCAAGATCCACCAAAATCCAATACATAGGCCCTCAGCATATCTTCTAGAATTCGATTAAGCCTTTCCGTCTATCCATCTGTTTGGGGATGATATGCTATACTCAAACTCAAACTCATACCATATCTGATTGAAAAGCCTCTTAGAACTTGCTGGTGAACATAGGATCCCGATCACTTACTATGCTGAATGGAACACCATGCAATCTGACAATCTCTCAAGAAAATCTCTGCCAAAGAAGTTGCAGTATGGGTTGCCTTAACCGAAATAAATTGGGCGCTCTTGGTTAGACGGTCCACAATCACCCAAATTCCTTCATTTTCCTTCTTGGTTCCTGGAAAACCGTTGATGAAATCCATCGAAATCATTTCCCACTTCCACATCGGGACTTCCAAAGGCTGCAACAATCCGGCTGACTTCTTTTAATCTCCTTTAACTTGCTTGTAGATAGCACAACTATTGATGAATCTAGCAATATTTTTCTTCATGCCCAACCACCAGAAGACTCTCTTCATATCCTTGTACATCTTAGAGATTCTCGGGTGAATATTCAGTCTGGAGCGATGACACTCTGATAAAACTCCTTGCTTCAATTCTTTGAAATTTGAAACACAGATCCTTCCATTGATCTTTAATGTTCCTTGGCCATCAATATTAAAACTGGAACACTGACCCTTCTTGACTCTTCTGATGATTCCTCTCAATCTACTATCTGATTCTTGCTTGCTCGAAATCCTTTCCAGAAGAGATGGCACCACTTCCAAAAGAGACAAAACTGCGTTCCTACTAAGAGCATCTGCCATAACATTTGCCTTCCCTAGGGTATATAGGATATCCAAATCATACGATGCCAAAAACTCGACCCAACACTGCTGCTCAGATTAAGATCCTTTTGAGAGAAAAGGTACTTCAATGATTTATGATCCGTAAAAAGCTCAAACTTTTCTCCCAAAAGATAGTGCCTCCAGATCATCGTAGCATAGTTCCTTTCATGTGCTTCAATTGCTGACTCGCATAGGCAATTACTCTTCCATTTTGCATCAGAACTACCCCGAGTCCAACTATACAGACATCCGTATAAACTTCAAGCTAGCAGTACCAGTGATTCAACTAAGCAGAAGGGTGGCTCCTAGAGAGAGGGAAGAGTTAGTTAAGTAGACTTAGGATCTATTGGAGAAGGGATTGATTAGGCCCTGTTTTTCTTGTAGGGGTTCTGCTGCGGTGTTCGTCACCAAGTCATATGGGTCTCCAAGGTTTTGTGTTGATTATCAAGAATTGAACAAAGTGACCATCCAAAATAAGTATCCTTTACCCCATATTGATGATCTCTTTGACCAGCTGCATGGAGCTTCTGTCTTCTCACAACTGGAGGTTTCCATCAGTTAAAGGTAGCCGAGGACAGTATCCCCTTAACTGCATTTAGGGGACCCAATTGTTTCTATGAGTGGTTGGTTATGCCTTTCAGGCCAACCAACGCTCCTGCTTACTTTGTTGATCTGATGAACCGAGTCTTTCAAGATGTGTTAAATAAGTTTGTTCTGGTATTCATCGATGATATTCTGGTCTACTCTAAGTCTGAAGAAGAGCACAAGCTGCATTTGGAATAGTGTTAGAGACTTTGATAAGGCATGATCTGAAGGCGAAGTTCTCTAAGTGCCATTTTTGGAAATCGAAAGTCAAATAAATTGGATTTTGAAAATTTGTTTTTAAAATCTATTTTAGTAGTAATTATTCAAAGGGTAATTATTAATATTTATATTTTATAAAGTAATTTTATTTTAATGATAGTTTGGTTAAAGTTTTAAATTTAAAAATTTGTATAGAATTTCGTAAACTCTTATTTTAAATCAAGTTGGCTTAACTTTTATTTTAAAAAAATTAGTTCTATATTTTATAAAGTAGTTTCATTTTAAATATTTTTAAAGAATATATTTTCAAATTAAAGTGTTTAAGTAGTTTTAAATTTAAATGTTTTAAAGTATATTTTATAATAAAGTGTTTTAAATTATTTTAAAATCTAAAGTATTTATACTTGGTGATTTCAGCGAAATAGAAAATATTTGAGGAATTTATTCCGTGAGAGAAAAATGGTTTGAAACTGTTTTCAAAAAGGGTTGAAAATTGGAAGAATATTTGCAAAGATATTTTGAGATTAATAAATAATTTGGGAGAAATTATTATGGCTTGATGATTATTTGTGAATGTTGTTTGATAGTTAAATAACCGACTATCAATATTGGCCAATGCGCTGATCGTTTCGAAGAGACTGGGATCGAGATTTATTTCTCGAAAACCACTTCGATCCGGTTTAAACGTTTTCGTGAGGAAGACAAAAGATGGGATTCGAAATGGAGCAGTTAAATGGAAGGGATAATCATTACTAATTCTGAAGGTGATTCTAAAAAGAATGTAGTAGGAGTAGTGCCTTCGGTTCCGTTTGAACCCGGAACGGACTTGTATGGATGAATGCTTTGAGAACATCGTCAGGAGGACGATGAGCATTCTAAGTGAAATGTTCTAAAATGGTAATGCCTAGCCTCAAGCCTCATCAACCGGAAATGACTGAAAATCAGGGGTTATGCAACAAGGCTAAGTGGGTCGCGCCCATTAGGGCAAGGTCATCCCTGTCTAGATGTCCTTTTTTATTTCGGCTGTGTGGTGCAGTTGTTGATCCCAACCGCGGGGTGATCTTACTCGAGATTATCCAGTAAGGGGAAGCCCTGGTCTTGTGTTGCAAGGGATTGGGAGGGATCCTCGGTACGGTGATCTAGGCCACGTACTGTGATAGGTGGTACTCCTGTGCCTAGTCATTAGTTGGAAATCCATTCACCCTACATGCCTTTACGATTTTTGTTTATAGAACCCACTTTGTGGCTAGTATGCTGGAATTTAATCATGTAACAGTTTCAGCTATTTGAATAAGTATTTGTATATAGACACTATTATAATATCAGAGGATTTTGATAAGTAATGTTTTGGCTGTCGTAAGGTAAAAACCCGACATGTTTATTTATGGCGTGGTCTTACAAGATGCTTTTGATTTTCAAAGGATGTTGAAAACTTTAATAATCCAATTGAGTGTGTTTTCTCACGTTGGTATTCCAGACTGACTCGGGTGCTATTTAACTATAATGGTCGCGTCAGACTGAGTATTATAGATTACAGATTCTGGAATGACTACTGTGGAGCTCAGGAGATGAGATGGATGGCGAGACGTACCTGACGTATTTGATGTATATTCCGCCGTGTATTAAGATTTAGAAGGATGGGATATTATAACCATCCTGAGTATGTTGTTGATTGCATAAAACTCTGATGTTGTATTCTGATGATATATGTATAAAATAGATATATTTTTCTTTTGTGTAAAGATATGTTATTATCTATTATATTTTATTCCGCTGCGATGGTAAGATTCTGTGTTATTTGTTTCCTCTTCTTCTATCTCCTTCTTTTTTTTACCCTAATAGTTCGGTTTTTCAGGCGTCGAAAAATCGGGTCGTTACACTTAACCAAACTATCTATCAAATAAACTACTTTATAAAATTTAGATACTAAAAATTAATTTAATAAATATTTATCTTTTAAAATTTTAACACTTAAATAATAATTTTCTAAAAACATTCCTTTAAAAAACTTTAAAACTTTCAACTTATACTTAAAAATCTGCTTTGAAAACGCACTTGGCTTTTCAGGGAAATCCACTTCTCTTTCCCACTCTTTTAAAAATAAACCACTATTTATTTTTAAAACAAATAACCATTCCTCTATAAATTTCTATTGTGAAATTTACTTCCAAATATCCACTGCTATTTTACTTTATAAACCCAGTTTATAAATCCCATAGTACAATCCTTCATTTAAAACACAGTTTTGAACACTAAATCAATTCCCAAATTGATTCTCTATTTGAAATAAATTTTCTTTACTTCTTAATTTATTTCAAACCCATTAATTTCAGATTTTACTTCTTAATTATGATTTAAAGTCTTTCAACTGAAAATACAAAATTCATATTTATTTTTCTCAAGTTCCTTCTTTATCCTTTGCAATAAATTTAAACCTTGAATTTTAAAATAAATTCTTTATTCCTTTAAATAATATCACTTAAATTTTAAAATTCATTATTTCCCTTTTATTTTCAAAATCTCATTTCCCATACTCAGAATTTATTTATTAAAATCTAAAAATCCACTTTTATCCTTTTTCCAATTCCTTCTTTATTTTATTCAAATTCTCTATAATTATTTTACTTACAATTTCTCTCTTTTATTTTCTTTCAAAAATCCAATCTATATATTTTTGGTAACTCAATATACCTAAATACATTCAATCAAACCATGGCATCCATTATTTCCAATTACCATCGTAATTTATCACAGATTATCCAATAAATCATAACACGGAATATCTAAACAAATCTAAATATTTTGAGGAATCCAGTTGGATCCCTCCAACCTGTTTCCCTACATCCACAGATGTTAGCACAATATAATAATACCAATTCCACTTTGAGGTGGAATATGGCGGTATATGGGATTATATAATATCATCCGCTATTATGCGACGCATTAGGTCTCATCCGCTATATAATGCGGGAAATCAATCACTCCAATATATATATATATACACACATGCTAATCTATTATATACCAAATCCAATCAATTCAATCATTGAACCAAAATTTAATTAAAAACCCAGTTGAGTGAGATTAACTCACCTTTGATTATATTTGCAACCCATTTCCACACCGGCATGTCTTCAAGATTTCAGAACTTATATGACATTATAAGGTTTATTAACAACATGAAATAGTCAAAAAATTAATTTCTTTTTAAAATAGATCTAAAATTTATTCATGAGGACGTTTTCAATTCTCCTAATGCACCTTATTTCCTAGTTATATATGATATGTGTACATCGTACGAATTTGAATGTAAATGATATTGAAAATTTGTGGATAAGAATTATAAAATGGATTTTTTTAAATGAAAAGTATCTTAGTGAAATATATGATGAAATAAGGTGGAAGTTGGATATTTCTATGATTAGAACTTCTTTTATAGAGAAGTAATATGGTTAATAATTTTATAAAGGAATAATGAAATTTGAATATTGTTTTGGCATAAACAAAGTTATATATCTCTGTTATATAAAATAAATCTTCCCTTGTTGAATCTATTGCCGGAAGAAAAGGGTTTTTGGAAAGTATTTGAAGTATAAAAAGGGAATTTATACGAGTTTGAAGTGATTCAAAGTTTTTAAAGGTTATGTATATATCTATATATATAAAGGTTCTTATGAGAATGATTTTGAGGAAAGGTTTTTGAAACCTATGGATTTGGAAAGGCTTTTGATTTTTGGAGAAAAATTAATTTTGGAAATTTGAAAGCCTTGTTGGAGAATTATCGATTTTGGGATAATCGATTTTGAGAAAGGAGATTTATATGAGATTCATACTAAATTTATGATTTGGAAGATACTATATGTGTATTGTATAAAGTGTTTTGAAAATGGCTTTAGTGAAAAAGGTGCTCCTTTGAAATGAACTTCTCAGGAGTACCATAGGTTGGTGCTGCCTTGAGCCCTTAGGGGGGGTTCTAAAGTGGATCCTGTGAGGAAGTCCGGACAAACTGAAGTTCCTAGGGATTATTGGGTAGCGAAAGTCGAGGGTGCAGATGCCTACAGAGGCATTTGAGTTATGCTGTAACGACAGTGTAACTCGATGTCGCTGCGATCTATTGTGGACCATAGCGGAAATTGTGGGGAGGTGAGTGTCAACGGTCTACGTTTGATTTTGCCGGGAAGGCAACGTAACATTGGTAGACTGCAATCTATGGTCGAGTGGAGTGGAAAAGTTTCATTCTTTTGGCAGCGGAATTCGAGGGCGCTGATGCCTACAGTTATAAGGGTTTTTGCTGTGATAGCAACGTAACCATAGATGTAGATGTGATCTGTAGCAAGTTCCAAGGAGTAATCGAGGGCAGGAGTGCCTACAGTTATCTATGGATTTTGCCGGGATGGCAATGTAACCATCGGGTTAACTGCGACTATTGATGGGGGTGATGATTTCCAGAGCATTCTAACCAAAGATGTTCCCTCTATTTTCAAAATGTTTTCTATATTTTCAATAAAATTATTTTCCAAGTATTTTAACTGGGTGTTGAAAATGGGTCTGCTAAGTACGTATAGATTTTCAGTCCTACGCCTGATCAATATATGACCGAATTTCTGTGAGAACGAGGATGGACTTGTTGAAACATAGAGCTATAAAAAGTATTTTTATAAAATTATTTTATGTTATGAGGATTTTTATAAGTGTTTTAAAATTAATCAAAGACTAGTTTATCTAATGCATTTTAATAAATTCTGCTTTCGTTCCTTTTCGAGGACAAAAAGATTCAAAAGGGGGAGGAATGTGATAACCCAGGATTTTGAACAGCTATTAATTGGATCAGTAACTGATTGTAAACTATTGGGATACTAATTTTATTTGGATAAATAAATGGAATTCTGATAATTTAGAAATATCTGGATATATATATATATGAGTTTAATCCATAATAAATAATTATCTGGAAGTGATAAACCTGATGGTAGATTAAAATATGTTAATAGATGTGTATAAACTTTATAATGTTGAAATAATTTAGAATATACCTACAAGTATATAGGTGTGCATATACATATATGTAAAATAATTTGGAAGCATTGATTTGAATATATATAAAAAAAGTAAATTAAAGTAAATTGGACATTTTTAACGCTAGTAATTATGTATTGTTATCAATTTAAGTATAATAACAACTTAAGTATGAAATTTAAATAAGAATTAATAAAAGAGTTAATATTCTTCCTTTCTAAATTACATAATTTATATAAACATAAAACATATGTAAACATAATGCACATATATAATGATAACACATAAATAAATATAATTTGTGACATTTAAACATGAGTAATAAATAAACGGGTTAAGGATTTAAACAAAAATTACTTATATTTTAACAAGTGTAGTAAACTTAATTCATGCAATTACAAGTGTTTGCTTAAATTAACATGTGTAGGCTAACAAAATTAACAAGTGGCATGTTTTTTTTCTTTAAAAAAACAGATAAATGATTTAAGGAAACCAATCTGAGATTATTTTCTCATCTTCCTATACCAAAACCAAAAGAAAGAAAAAAAATGAAACTAAGAAAAAAATAGCAAGAAAAACTATAAACAAACTGCAACAACATTCCAACTGATTCAAAGAGCAAGATCAGCAGCAAGGATGCAATTCAACTTGACAATTCAGTATTTAAATCAACAATCAGAATCATATACCAGATTCTCAAATCAAAGCATCAAGAACAACAATTAGTATTAAAGATTAACTCGACCACTCTGTTTCGAATTTAAACAAAACAACTCAGTTTTTAGTCAAGTGGCAAGATCACATTCCCAGTTTTAAAAATCATTTCCACATTTCAAAATACAAGCTTCTTTGTTAAATGCAAGGTGAGTAAACATTTTAAACTGTGAAATGTGAATGCATGTATGTATATATGCTTTGTTGTGCAAGGGTCTGTATGTATGAATGTATGTCATCTCAGTTCTAAGTTCAGGCTCATTTCCATTCCAATTAAATTCATTTTCTCACCAAACATTCAAATTTAGGGTTAGATCTCTTACTGTAAAATGTTGTAAGAAGGTTAGTTTAATTTTAAAAATGGTTTTAGACAAATAAATGAAGTATTTATTTAAAATTCGGAATTTACAGGTCTGATCATAATATTGGCCTAAAATTTATTGATCAAAATTCTTGAATTAATTCTATAATATGATTCGGAATTATAAATGACGAATTTAGGCATAGAAATCTAAATTTTTAGCTAAGTAATTTCTGAGAAGTCGGAGTTGAAGGGTTTTTGGGTTTATTGCTAATTCACGGCGAACGACGGGGTAATCGACGTTGAGATTTTGGTCAAAGGAGGTTGGTGGGAGGTTGAATCCAGGAAAAATGGATATGGATTTGTCTGGCGATCATGGTGGCTTATCGGAGGTGAAGTAGGGTTTTGGGTGGTAATTGGGTTGTTGATGTTTTTGAGGTTACGGCGACCTCTAGGGTGGAAAGGAGATGATCGCGAAGTGGGGAAATGTTGTTGGGGTCGTGGCGTGGTTGGGGTCGGAAGGGCGAGGGTTCTGGCGGTTGTTTCGTCATCGGTGAGGGGTTTGTTGGTCGAAGTTTTAGTTCCAGGCTCATTCGTTTAGCTCGATTTTGATTGGCCATCATTTGCATGGTTCTGGAGGGCCGTGAGGACTGAGGTAGGTGGCGACGTCTTGTTGAAGGCTTCAAAGATGACCAGTGGTGGTCGGAGCCACCGTACACGTGCACGCGTGCACGATACTATCCAGTAGAATCTGTGTCTTCGAGGAAAAAGGAAGGCGTGGGTTCTTGCTCGAGTTTTCCTCTCGTTTGTCTCGTGATGATAGAGGATTTGCCTATGACTCCGGGTAGATTTTAGTTGGCTCGAGGTTTTAAGCGTTTGAGCTCGGTCGATTTTGGGTTGTTCCAGCTTTAAAAAAATTTAGATAAAACTTGAACAGATTTTTATATTTAAAATATAACAGAACCAAGATTTATATTAAGCAAAGGAAATCAAAGTTTGAAAAGGAAAGAAAATATTTAATAAGTTTCATAGTTAGATAAAAATGAAACAAGATTTCAAGTGAGAAAATGTTTAGCTAAGTTTAGAAAGGTATTTAAAAATGAATTTGTTTAATTCATATTAATTTAGTATAATTCTATAACAGGTTAATTATCTAATTTTATTCTTAAATGTTTCAGAAGAAAATTTAATAATGATAGTTAAGTAAGATAATGGTTTATCTTGAATTAATGAAGATCTTGATTAATTAATGAATAATTAATCAATGTGATTAATTTAATAGTTAATTAATTTATATAATTAATTAAGGGTTAATTAATTAACTTGATTAATTATAAAGATAATTAATTAATGTAATTAAAGGAGTAATTGCTTAATGAAAATAATTAAAGGATAATTACTCATTGGAAGTAATTGAGAATTAATTACTTAGTGTAATTAATTTAAAAATTAATTAATAAACTTTATTTAAAAGTTAATTAAGTAATGTAATTAATTAAGGATAATTAATTACTAAATGTGATTAATTAGAATAAAATTAATTTAAGAAGTAATTAAGGATCATTAATTAAGTAATTAATGATGTAATTAAGGGATGATTAATTAAAAGGTAATTAATCAATATAAGTGATTAGAGAATAATTAATTAATGTTATTTATCAAGGGTCAATGTAATTAATTATAGTTAATTAATTATTGAAAGTAATTAAAGGTTAATTACCGTAAATAGTTGAAGTTAATTAATTTTTGTAATTAATTAAAGGTTAATTATTCTATGTAATTAAATATGATAATTAAAAGGTGATTAATTAATTTACTTGTAACTAATTAATGGAAAGTAAGCAGGATTAAAAAAGATTAAAGTAAATAATTTAGTTTATTAATTTTAGTTAGAAATTGTATGACTAACTAATCTTGCTTGTGAATGATTGGTTGATATTTCTGATGTGAAGTGTTTGTGATATGATGTGTTTGGTTAGAACAGTGATAATGTGGTTATCTATCGATGATGAATTACTGTGTAAAAGATGGCATCCTGTATTTAAAACTGAATTGTATTCGCTTAAATAACTTTGGTTAAGATGACATGGGATTCGAAGAGACCGGGGTCGGGTATCAGTAAATACCCGAAACCACTTCGATTTGTAATATACAACAACTCCTTATAGATGTATAGATGAAATCAATAGGCTGGAATGGGATGAATCTAATGGCTGGACCATTTAAACTAAGTGAAGGCACTTAGGGATCGATTTGTGGAAATAAGTGTTGACTATATCAAGTTGAGGACTTGAAATGAAGTACGAGTTACCCGGGTTTTATATAAGTTTTATGCTTTGGTATTCATGATGGATGAGTTTACTCATGCTGGTTTCCAGCCTGACCCGGGTGTTACTTTGACGTAATGCTCGGGTCAGACCGAGTATTACAGATTTTCAAGTAAGGACGATCTGGAGCTGAGGAGGCGAGTTAGATGGCAAGAACGTATGGAGTGTAACCCGCTATGTATTATTGATTTGTATTTGGAACGTGTTGCTTTAAGTGTCCAGTGTTTTGTGAAAATGTTGTAGCTCTGATGTATTATATGTGTAAATTAACCGATACAGTTTTCCTTTGTATGACTGCTATTTTATTTGATATTATATTTAGATCCGCTGCGAATGTGAGAATATGTGTTTTGGTGTTCTGTTTCTTCTTCCTCTTCTCTCTCTTTCTTCTTTTCTCTAACAATGTGGAATTTTCGGAGTCGAAAATTTTAGGCCGTTACATAATTTAATTAATTAGTGATAAATAATTAATTAAGAATAATTAATTAATGATTATGATTGATTAACTAGTGATTAGAGATTAATTAATTTGTAATTAAAAATTACTTAATTAAGTAATTAGAGATTACTTAATTGGTAATTAAGAAGTACTTAGTTAAGGTTTACTTAATTAAGAAAATTAATTAAGAGTTAGTTAATTTATGAGTATGATTACTTAAAGGATAATTAATCAATGTAAGTGGTTATAAAATAGTTAATTTGAGTAATTAATTAAGATAAATGAAATTAAAATGGATGGGTGAAGGGTGATTAATTTGGGGTAATTAATCAAGGGTTAATTACTTAATATAATTAAAGGATAATTAATCAAGGGTGGTTAATTAAGATGGATAAATAAAAGTTGATTAATTAATGGATTTGTAATTAATTAATGTAAGTAAAGGTAATCTAAGTGATTAAAGTTAGTAATGAATTAAATTAATTACGAAGTGATTAATCTTGCTTATGAATGATGGAATGATAATAAATGCCTTGAATTGGTTAATATCTCTGATATGAAATGTTTTGTGATATGATATATTTGGGTGGACAGGGATAAAGTGGTTATCTATCGATGGTGAATTGTTGTGTAAAAAGTGACATCGTGTATTTAAAGTTGAATTGTATTTCACTTGAATAACTTAGATTAAGATGGTATTGAATTCGAAGAGACCAGGGTCGGGTATTAGTAAATACCCAAACCCACTTCGATTTGTATCATAAAATGATTTTTTATAGTCTTGATATGTGAAATCAATAGACTGGAATTGGATAATCTGGACCATTTAAAAACTAAGTAAAGGTACTTAGGGATTGACTGTGAATATAAATGTTGACTATAGCAAATTGTGAATTGGTAGTGATGAACGAGTTACCCAGGTTTTAAGTAAGTATTATGCACTAGTATTTCTTGTAGATGGGTTTACTCATGCTGGTTTCCAACTTGACCCGGGTGCTACTTTGATGTAATGCTCGGGTCAGACCGAGTACTATAGATTTTCAGGTAAGGACGTTCTGGAGCTCAGGAGACGAGCTGGATGGCAGGAACATATGGAGTGTTTCCGCTGTGATATAATGTAGTTTGTCTGGGACATGTTGAATTTAACTGTCCAGTGTATGTGTAAATGTTGCAACTCTGGTGTATTGATGTAAATTAATGGATACAGTTCTTCTTTGTATAACAACTATTATTTAATATATATTTTTTGTCCGCTGCGAATGTGAGAATCTGTGTTTTGACGTTTCTGTTTCTTCTATCTCTTTTCTTCTCTTTTTAACTATCTGGAATTTTTGGGATCGAAAATTTGGGGTCGTTACATTTTTTTAAAGGGATTAATATATTAAACAAGTTTGAAACACTTGTCAATTAAGGAATTTATTAAAAAATACATTTGTCACATATGGACGATTTGAATCAACAAGTGGCAAAGGTATCTATTATTTAGAAATTTATAAAAATATTTTATAATTCAGGCTGTTCATTTTTCCTCTCTTCAAATCTTTTTCTTTCTTCTTCTATTTTAAAAACTAAAGATGAAAACAAAGAAAATCAAATCTAACACCAACAAAATTTCAAAACTGAGCAAAGCTATGCAAGGAACTAATCCTACTCAAAATCAATTCAGGAAGATCTGATCTAAACAAGTGCAACTCTGTCCTCTGTTCCATAGCCTATGAGTAAACATAAATTTTTAAAATTTGAATATCTGTAAAACTAGTACATGCAACAATTATACATAGAAATAATTCAAATATGTTTTGCATGGTTGTATTAATGTGTTGCCTGATTGAAGTTTTGGATTTGCTGTGTTATATGCGTGCATGACTGTGTAAAGAACTCCTGGTCTCTGTTCTTGAATTCCAGACCATCAGACCCCTTTCAAAAATTCTTAACTCGTCATTCAAATACTTTGAGGTATAAATGATTGAAGAAAATTTGTTTGAAATCGTGATATCTATTTTTTTTAAATATTTTACAGTGAATTTATAGGGAAATTATCTCAAAAACAAGAAATTACTGTGAAAACTAGATTAAGTCTGAAATTCGATAGTTTAAATTTTGTGTTTTGATTTTATAGTTTGATTTTTTTTTGAAGATGAGGAATTTTGATAAAATGAAACGACTCGCAAATCCGTACCCCTTGAGTCAACACTATTCTATAACAATCAACTCAAGTTGTACAGAAATACGAACCATTTGGGTTAAAGAAGAAGAGGTAGAAGAAGAAAATAGAAGACAACAACAGAATCTAACCATCGCAGCGGAATAAAATATAATAGATAATAAATAATCTTTACTCCAAAATCAAATATAGCTGTTTATATATTACATCATCAGAGCACATCAATCACAGCTCAACATCAACAACACACAGATGGATACACAGCAACTCAACACAACGGAATATATATGTATAAACAAGTACAGGAGTACGTATCGTCATCTTGCTCGTCTCCTGAACACCACAGTATCATATCCTGTATCCTATAATACTCGGTCTAACCCGAGCATTACAGTTAAATAACACCCGAGTCAGTCTGGAATACCAGCGTGAGAAAATCACACTCAATTGGTTATTAAAGTTTCAAAACTCCTTTTTGAAAACAAAAGCATCTCGTAAGACCACGCCATAAATAAACATGTCGGGTTTTTACCTTACGATAGCTAAAACAATTTTTATAGAAATTCTCTGATATTAAATAGGGTCTATATACAAATACTTATAAAATAGCCGAAATTGTTACACTCATTAAATTCCAGCTACTAGCCACAGAGTGGGTAATACAAACAAAACTCGTACAAGTCTCGTAGAGAGAATGGATTTCAAACTAATGACTAGGCACTAGGGTACCACCTATCACAATACGGGGCCTAAATCATCGTACCGAGGAGTACGCCCGCTCCCCTGCAACACAAGACCGGGACTACCCCTTACTGGATAATCCCGAGTGAAATCGCCCCGCGGTTGGGATCAGCAACCGCCCACTAAGCCGAAATAAAAGGGACATCTAGGCAGGGATGACCTCACCCTGCTTGGGTGCTACCCACCTAGCCTTGCTGCATAACCCCTGATTTTCAGTTATTCCCATTTAATGAGGCTTGAGGCTAAGCGTTAACTTTATAGAACATATCCCTTAGAATACCCATCGTCCACCTGACGATGTTTTGCAAGCATTCATCCATACAAGTCCGTCCCGGGTTCGAACGGAACCGAAGGCACTACTCCTACTACATCCATTTTGGAAATAACCTCAGGATTAGTAGCGACTAGCCCTTACACTTCACTGCTCCATCTTCGAATCCAAACTTGTTTTCACAAAACGTACAAACCGGATCGAAGTGGTTTTCAAAAAATTAAACTCGATCCCGGTCTCTTCGAAACGACAACGCATTTGGCCTATATTGATAGTCGGTTATTTAACTATCAATTTATATTCACAACCAACCATCAACTAATAAATAATCCCAAATTATTCATTAATCTCAAAAATATATTCACAAGATATATTTTCACTTTTCAAACCCCTTTTGAAACCAGTTGTCAAAGCTATCTTCCTATCTCAGAATAAATTCCAAGTATTTCCATTTCCACTGGAATCACCAAGCACAAAACTTTTGATTTTCAAAATAATTTTAAATTACTTTATTGTAAAATATGTTTAACATTTAATTTAGAAAATTTTACTTTAGTACTTAATTTAAAATAATACTTTAGAAATAATTAAAATACGTTTACCTTATAACCATACATTAGATTTTCTTCTTTAAACAAAATACCAAATCATTCTTTAAATAATTATTACGATAATAGATTAAACAAAACACCTACTCTGAAATATAGTTTAAAATATTTAAGTTAAGACTACTTCAATAATTGGCTAAAAATACATACTATATGAATAGTTAAAAATAAGGTTACTTTAGAAAATATAAATTAGGTTCTCACTCTTTTAAAACAAAACACTTAGTTACCATTTTAAATAATTACTATGATAATAGATTTGAAAATATTTACTTTAGGATTTAAAAGATTAAAATAATAAATTTTCTAAAACATGCTTTTTAAAACAACATTAAAGCTTTTACTTATATTTAAAAATTAACTTTGAACGTACTTGGCTATCCAGAGAAATATACTTCTCTTCACAATCTTCTTTAAATTTTCAATTTCAAACACTTGAATCAATTTCCAAATTGATTTCCAATTTACTCCCATTTTTACTTCAAAATCTATTAACTTCGAATTTTATTTCTTAATTATGATATAAAATATTTTTAACTGAGAATACCAATTTTTTTTGATTTCTCAAATTACTTCTTAATCCCTTAAAATAAATTTAAACTTTGAATTCTAAAATAATTATTTATTCCTTTAATTTATATAACTTAAGTTTACAATTCATTAAATTCGGTCTATTCAAAATTCCTTCCATACTCGAAGTTATTTATTATTATTATTTTTATATTGCTTCTATTTCTTTTCAATTCAATACTTAATTTTATTTAAATTTCCTATAATTATTTTACTTACACATTCACTTATTTTATTTTCTTTCCAAAATCCAATTTATATATTTTTGGAAATTCATTATACCCAATTATATCCAATCAAACCATAACATTCAATATTTCAACATAATTCATCATAGAATATCAAATCATCATAACAGGGGGAATTAAATAATTTAAATAAATGTTGAGGGATCCAGTTGGATCCCTCCAACCTGTTTTCCCTGCATCCACAGACGTTAGCACAACATATATAATATCTTCACTATAAAATGAGGGAAATCAGTCATTTCAAGGTGTAGTATATACTACTATATAACACAACAATCAATTCAACCATTCAAACAATTATTTAAATTTAATCATTTAAATTTTAAACTTAACTGAGTGAGATTAACTCACCTTAAATTTTATTTTGCCTTCCAACCTACAGACTTGATTTTTCATGACTTCAGACCTTGGATAACAATTACACAGTTTATTAATATTTGAATTAATCGACCAGCCAATTTTATTTAAATTTAATCAACTAATATTTTAGTTTGAAACAAATTTCCCTTCCATAACTATTTTAATAATTTGGTAACTAAAATATATAAATGTACATTTGTTTTAAGTTTAATTTTGAAATCAAATGTATATTTATAAAATAACTTAAATAGATTTCATAGAAACTAATTTATATAAACTTTCACACATTTTCTTTTTCTTTTTTAAAAAAAAACTATATATATATGCATTTAATTAAAACGGAAATGTTTAAACTTCATTGTATACCCATATATATACATCTACTTATATTATTATTAAATATTGCAATATATAAGCTGTATATAAATATACTTTGCTGTAGTTCGTTTTTTTTCTTTATTTCAAATCTAACTAGATATACATATAATTAAAACCAACATAAGTTTTTAAATTTACTATAAACATTTTCCTACCCGTACACATATATACACATATGGTTTCCAAATATATTTTTTCTGAATAACAATGATAAATTTTACCTTACTGTATATAAAAACATTCTCTGTAAATATATTTAGACATATATAAATTTATTTCAAATTTAAAAAAAAGAATTTTACCTTACTGTCAGTTATCATGATTCGAACCAGCTGATTTCACGCGACGATGCGACCCACAACAACCCTAAATCGAAGCATCTCCAAGCCAATGCCGTACCTAACCTAGCTGCGACATCGCGCGAACTCACCGTGAGGCCTCTGCCTTGCTCGTCGCATCGAGCTCGAGATTGACACCGCGACAAACACGTCACCTCGAGCCGCCACTTCAAAATCCTAGACCCAAACGACTACCTCCCCGAGACTCCATGAGCCTCCCCTAGCTTCGAACGAAGTATAGAGCTCGGCAACATCCCCCCTTCGGTCGAATCGACTTCGAAAGCCTCGAACGCGATTACTTAATTGAGGAACGATTGGATTTGAAAATTTAGGCTTTGGCCATTATTATTTTTTCTAGTCTTTGATTTTGTTTTTTTGATTTAGGAAGGGAATTCGGTTCATTATTAAAGGAGGAGGGGTTCTGTGTGATGTTGTAAAAAGAAGAAACACTGGTACGAAAAGAAGTCGGGTGCTCAGGAATAAAGGGTGGCTGATGGGAAAAGATTATGATAGGCGAAGAGATGAAAGATATTCAAATTAAACAATTAATTATTTTCTTGACGTTTCTATCTCGTATGCTCACACGATGATTCTGATCACTACGAAATTTGAAATCCGATAATAATTCAATATTACGGACCCAGTGGAACTGGTTTCATCAAATTCCGAGACTGCCCCTCGGAAGGCCATTTTTAAATTCAATTTAAACAGTATAAATTTTAAAACTGAACAAACCATTTTTAAATTTGATTTCATCACTTTTATTCTCTTCAGTATTATCAATATAAATTTTATAAGCCTTCAAATTATTTTCGACAGGCTTAAAACTCCAGATTCAACCTTTAACTCAACTTCAAATTATTTAATTCAATAATTTAATTATCAAATAATTAGTGATATTTGTAATTCAAGTTAAAATCACTATATTGAATATTTAAAATCAATTAAATATTCCGATTTTAAATTCTCGAAAATTCCGGGCCGTCACATAAAATCTCAAGTTTTTTCAGCTGATATATATTGTGATATTCCGAGTTGATCGGAAATGGAACTAAGACAATTTCTGGCGAGGTAGCTAATGATTGGGGTCGACATTTGGTCAAGGGGTGGTTTCTTAGATAGGGAACTTGGGAAAAATCAATAACGATTTTTTCGATCATTTGAGTGATCGTCAGAGGGAGGAATATGGTTTAGATTTTCTTTGAGTCGAGGTGGTTTTTTTTGCGTGGCTAGTGTCGTGATGGCGTTGGAGGGTGTCGGTGCAAAGGGGATAAGTGAAGGGAAGCCAGGCGAGTTCCCAGGAGGAAGTGTCAGGGTTTTAGGGGTCGACGTCGGTGAGGCGATGTGAATAAGGGGAACTGGGGTTTCTCTGGAAAAGATAAAGAGCTCGATTTGGGTTTTAAGAAAAATCGAGTTGGTCTGAGGGGTCAAAGGTATGGGCGATGACGGCGACTTGGCGATGTGGCCAACGGTGATCGACGAAGCTCCTATGTCATGTGCACGTGCACGTGCACGTGGGATGCGTGCATATCGTGGCAGGAAATTTTTTATGGGGAAGAAGAAGAAGATAGGGAGCAGAGGTGAAGATCAGTTTGGCTCGGGTCAGGTTTGTTATCGATAGCGTGTTGACTCGAACGGAGTGTTGAGATTTGCTCGGTTTCGACACAGGGGTTTATGCAGTTTTGGCTCGGTAAGGTATTACAGTAATATCAGTTTTAATTTGTTAAGTAAACAGGTTATACTTTAAACAAATTTCTTAACCAGGCTGTTAAATGAAAATATGATCAAGTTTTAATGGTTTTAAAAGGGATGTTAATCGAGTTTCCAAAACAATTTATTAAAATAAATTTTCAAACAATGATTTGAATTTAAATTGTTTGTTTTGAAAATATTTACATATTGGTTGATTAATTAAGATAAGTAAATAAAAGGGTTTAAGTGATTTTTAGTATTTAATTTAATAAGATTCAAATGATATAATTAAGTAATTAATTAAGATTTAGAGATTTATCTTTAAATAATTAAGATGGTTTATTAAAAGATAAGTTAATAGACTGAATAATTAAGCAATGTAAATTAAAAAATATATATAATAATAATTACTTAATTAAAAGATAGTTAAGCATTTAATTGAGTAATAATTAAGCAATGAATGAAATTAGAGGTTAATTTCTGAATATTAAGAGGATTATTAAGAGTAATTACTTAATAAAGTAATTAAAGGAATTAATTACTCAATATAATTAATTTAATGTGGTTAATTTAAGTTAATTAATTAGTTTAATTAATTATAGATACTACTTGATGATTGGTTAAGTATAAGTACTTAATGTAATTAATGATGTGTAATTACTTAGTAAAAGTAATTAATAGATAATTACTAAATGTAATTAATTTAAAAGGAATTACTTGATGGAAAGTAATTAAAGAATAATTACTCAGTGAAGTAATTAAGTGTTAATTACTCAATGTAATTAATTAATGGATTTATTAATTAATTAAGAAGTCAGTTAATTATTATAAGTAATTAAGGATAGTTAATTACTGAGTGGGGTTAATCAAGGTTGATTAATGAATGTAATTAAGTTATAGATTAATTACTAAACGTAATTAGAAGAATAATTACTTAATGAAAGTAATTAAGGATATATTACTTAGTGTAATTAATTAAAGAATTGATTAATTAAGGAAATTAATTAAAAAATTAGTTAATTAATTAATGTGTTCAGTTAAAGGATAATTAATCAATATAAGTGATTATAAAATAATTAATTAGGGTAATTAATTAAGGATAAATGTAATAAATTATTGATAATTACTTTATGAGAGTAATTAAGAGAATTATTTAATGTGATGGGTGAAGGTTAATTAATTTGTGTAATTAATTAAAGGTTAATTACTTAATGTAATTAAAGAGGATAATTAAGGGATGATTAATTAATGGATTGTAGTTAATCTTGCTTATGAATGATTGAATAATATTGATACCTTGGTTTATTTGATACTTCTAGTATGAAACGATTTGTGATATGATATGTTTAGTTGGACAGTGATAATGTAGTTATTTATCAATGATAAATTACTGTGTATAATTGACATCCTATTTACAGTTGAATTGTATTTAATTGAATAATTTAAGATAACATGAGATTCGTAAGGACCGGAGTCGGGTATCAGTAAATACCCAAAACAACTTCGATTCTTTATAGATTGATATGTGAAATCAATAGGCTAGAAGGGAATGATTTAAGTAAATTGGACCACTTAATCTAAGTTTTGGTACTCAGAAATTGATGTGTGAAATAAGTGATGTCTTTAACAAATTGTGAATTTATAAATTAATAAGAGTTACCCCGGGTTTATATAAGCTTTATGCTTGGTATTTCATATTATTTGGGTTTACTCACGCTGGTTTCCAGCCTGACCCGGGTATTACTTTGACGTAATGCTCGGGTAAGACCGAGTATTACAGATTTTTAGGTAAGGACGTTATGGAGCTCAGGAGGCGAGTTAGATGGCAGGAACGTATGGAGTGTATTCCACTGTAATATATTGGAGTTATCCGTTATAGAATAAGATAATAATGAATTGGTTTACAGGTAAGGTAATCTTGGTTATTATCATAAATGATTGGTGTGTTTAATAATAAAATCTGTATTAATAAGTAAGCAAAATGAAATGTTTTAGGGAAGTAAAACATTTAGGTAAGTATGACTTATAAATTGGAATTGAAGATGATCTAAATTGTGAAGTTTTAAATCTGGGTCCAGAATTTGAAAATGGTTTCAAAGTGATAAAGAAATAATAAATAATGTTATTTAATGTAGTTGAATGAATGGTCCAGTTTCAAACAAAGGTTGTTTGAAAATTTAAAGGAATTTGTTTTGAATTTAAAACAAAAGGAGGTTTAAAAATTTAAGTAACTTGGTTTGTAAAGGAAATAAATATGCATATTTGGAATAAACTCTAAGGTTGATTTTTGAATTTTCCTTGGAATCTGATGTGAAATCCCAAAGTGATATAAGTCTTTGAACTTATAAGTAAGAAAGAATATTGATTGAAATTTGAAATTTGAAGTGGGAAGATTATTAATATGAAATTTAAAATTTGAAATGGGAATTCAAATTGTGTAAAGTTGACTGGATTAAGTAAATTGAATTTAACTTTGGGAAAGTTAAATAAGTTAATAAACAACCTGAATTGGAAATTTCAAGATGAAACTGAATTTGATTTGGAAAGTTAAATTGGTTGGTTTGAATTGGGAGTTTGTGTGATCTCAAAATGGGTTTGAGATCTGGAAATTGGAAATGGATGGATGTTTTAAAAATAATTTGGATAATATCATCCTGTTGTTATTAATAATCTTTAAACTGTGAATTGGATTTGTTTAAATAAATAAAGAAACGGATTGTGGTAATATATCCATTATAGAGATAAATGGGAAATAAAACTTTAATTTGAAATTAAGGATATGGAATCACTTTGAACTTAAGATTTGAATGTTTAAGATAAAATTTTAACTGAAATTTCTAAGGTTTGGTTTCAAAATTGAAATTTTGTGATAAATTGAATTTCAAAACTTGAGTTGTTTAGAAGGGATTTGAATTATTATTTGAATTTTGAAATAGGTTAAGTAAAGATAATTTAACGATGGAATTTGGATTTAGAATTAAATGGTTTAAATATATAAGTTGATTTGATTTAAAGAATTAAATCAACATTTAAAATTTAACTCGAATTTATATAACTCGAGATGGTTTAAAGTTGAGATTTAGACTGAATTAGTGCAAATTGAATTTGATTTAAATTAATTAGAATTGTGATTGAAGATGGATAAGTTTGGAATTCAAATGAAAATTTTGAATTGGATTAATTTGAAATCAAATTAAAGTTGAATAAGTAAATTCAAATGGAATTTGAATTGAATATAGAAAAGAAATTGAGGATAATTCAACTGGAATTGGGATTTGATCAATTTAATGGGAAATTGATTGGAAATGGAGATTGGGGGGATGAAAAGTTTGACTTTGGACTATTTTCAAAATAAATTGTTTTAAATCTATTTTTTTCAAACTATTTACTTTACAGCGTTTCTTCTTAAAGCCAAACATCTCATACTTATTTTACAATTATTTTTGGAACTATTTAACAATTTTTCAACTGTTCTATTAACAAATTACTGTTTTTCAACTACTTATCTATTTTAAACTTTTTCAAGCTATTTTTAAATTTAAGCTGGTCAGAGTGCAAACTATTTATGATTAATTACAACTGAGATAAGGATTAATGTGATAATCCAAATGGAATTGAAGAAATTGAGCATAAGTGGATAGAAAATTAAAGAGAATGTGAATAGAAAGGAGAACTTGATTTAGCTAATAATTAATGGAGATAAATACGTAAGATGTACGCATATTATTCTATTTGCATAGTGATTTGATCCAGATTCGAACTCAGAATTTCGATATAGTATGTCGATCCGAGTTAGGATTTTTCACTCGATTTTCGACGGCGAACCTGGATATGAACTGTTGATTGGTTCTAGATATTCTCTATCATAGTTATGGCTATGCAAGGAGAATGACGATTTCTGATCAAGAAACCAGATCTGGGTCCGCACAAGGAAGTCGGGTGGACAATACTAGTTCGGAAGAGAAATTGTGTGATCGAGTAAGTGATCAGATTTGATATTGCATACGGATGATATGTGTACATCGTACGGATTTGAATAAAATTGATATTGGAAATTTGTGGATAAGAACTATAAAATGGTTTTTGAAATGAATAAAAGTGAAAGTTGGATATTTCTATGATGATAAGTAAGATGGAAACAACTTTATTGAGTAATTAAATTTGAATATTTGATTTGGAATAAACAAAATTATGTGTATATAATTGATAAACTCCCCTTGTTGAATTTATTGCCAGAAGAAAAGGATTTTTGAAAAGTATTTGAAGTATAAAAAGGGAATTTATACAAGTACGAAGAGATCCAAAGATTTTCAAGTTATATATATATATATATATATATATATATATACTATAAAGCAAAACCCTGGGTCAAAGAGTCAAAGTAAAGCCTTTTATTAACTTCCAAAATTGCCCATCATTTTATACTGACAAAAGTTACTTAGAAGGATTTATACGTCTTTTTTTGTTCCTTCACGTTTCCATATCCCTCCCCACCACTATCTCTTTCCATAACAGCTTTACCCATTTCATCCTCATATCACCTCCTATGTTTCGAAATCCAAAAGGAAGAAAAAGAAAAAAAACTGAAACAAAATCAAAATGGTGAAAATCAAACAAATCGAGTGAAGAAATTTAATCTGATAATTTATTGAAACCCTGTCAACAAATTTTCGATCTCTACTTGAGTTTGGCGATTTCGTGACAATAATCGACGTATATGAAGCCTTCAGGAAAAAAATTGCCCTGTAATCTAAAGGTACGAAATACTAAATTTTGGAAATTATCTACTATTTTTATGTTTTTATTACCAGAAGCTTCTTTTGTTTTGGTCAATTGTGTGCTCTTCGAATCGCCATTTTCTGTCATCGCATCATCAGATCTATATTGATGTGATTATAACTCCACTGTGATGAAATCATGAAGAACCCCTCTTCTACGAATAGACTTCACTTCAACGTTTGCTTTATTATCATTCGAGGCACCCTATCTAATAAAGCTAAGCACAGTGCTCTAATCTTGCGTAATCTCTGTGATCGCTTTGCTGTCCAATGTTTTTCATATTTTGATTCCCTGTTGGATTTAAAGTGACGTTCTTTTGAAAGTGAGACTTAAAATAAATGAAGTATATTTGAGTCAATGTATGTATGTGTAAATATTTCTGCCACTCTTTAAATTTAGTACCAATTTTTGTTATACCGCCTTAGGATATTTTTACAGTTTTTTGTGTTTTGGAATGTATGTATGTGTTCTATGTAATAGATTACTTTAGCTTTAAATGGACAGAGATATCCATGCATGAAGTTGACATTGATGACAGTTAACGTTCTTTTTTATTGACCATTATGCCGAACATTCGTTGAGTATAACATTTGTCACTACATTTTCACTGTTGCATTTTAGAAAGTTAGGTATGTAGATTAAGCTAAAGTTAGGCACATTTCTTTCAATTTGAATCAGTTGATTTGCCCTTACATATGTCAGTTGATGTATTTTGTGTTTCTAGGTTGCATTTCCAATATTGATGGCACAGGTGCTCACACAACCGAAGGGAGTTATAGTTCATAACATAAAAAATTGCAACAATGCATATGAAATGATCATTTCAGGCACCTGGGGCAAATTTTTTATTTCCACCTGATGAAAATTCAAAGCCATCGAAAGTATATTTATTAACTTATTTACCTCTTGACCTTCTATTGAACTTCTTGGGTTATCTTGCAGGAATTTGAAATCTGCAGACAGGAAGGAAGTTGCTAATAAACTGAAATTCGGCTATATAGTAAATAGGCATTTCATCCTCCTCACGAGCCTCAGAAAAAGAAAAGCAAATTAGGTAAAAACAAAAAATGGAAGTAGCCTATAATTTCGATTAATGAAAACTCGATTACTGATAATTAGAGAACTACGAGAATGAGAACTCAACGCAATTGAGTTGAACTATGGCAGTAGAGGATCTTCCAAACAGTTTACTCGGCTCTTATAGTAGGTACATTCTAAACCCCTAATTTTCTAATCTTTAGGCCATTTGACTCTATATTAATGTTTTTGAATTCTGATGTGTTTGTCCTAAATTCATGAAACTTTTTTTCATTATATTTGTACTTGGTTTATTTTACTGCTTTAGCTTTTATGCTTGATTGCTTTCAGTTTTTACAAATTGCTTGATTTAGTTATAGGTAAATGAATGGCTAAGTTTTGTTGAAGGGCATAATGGTTGTGCCATATATGTTTGGTGTTGACTGAATTGGAGCTGGAAGAAAGGATAAAGATGAATAAAATTGTCTTTTAG
Source organism: Allium cepa (assembly GCA_030765085.1). Classification (NCBI taxonomy): domain Eukaryota; kingdom Viridiplantae; phylum Streptophyta; class Magnoliopsida; order Asparagales; family Amaryllidaceae; genus Allium; species Allium cepa. The sequence goes on along the minus strand of CM060935.1, from coordinate 51,890,155 downwards.
ATCCCTCAAAAGGTATGCATCCATTCGATTATCTTCAGTCTTTTAACCGATAGTTTAATTATATTATTTCAGTTGCATTATATACAAAAGGTTGAGATTTTAAAAGTAACGCTTATTATTTATGATGTTAATGTTTGATATATTTCATCGGAAGAATAAATTTTGGTCAATGGATATGGTGTTTTAGGTATAGTGTACTTGATTTTAAAATTTTATCTCCCAAAAGCAAAATCATGGTTTCATATAAACATTTGAAATAAATAAATATATTGCTATTTATTGAATAACGCCTTCATATATTGCTAATTACACTATACGGCTTTACAAGAAACTATTATTGATGAGATTTTATGATTTTATGCCCATGTATTTTCTTATGTTCCTATGGGTGTGAATTGATTTTGTTTTTAATTTTTTTAATATAACTATCTTGCTTTCAGTTCGGTTATAAATATGGATGTAGGTTATTTGATTGTTAAAGAACATTAATTAGATTAGCTATGGTATTGAAAGTGCTAATTAGTTATGAAATATTTATCTTTTGCTTCTTTGACAACTGAATTCGCTAATTATTGAACCTGTAGATCACATTTAATATCAGGTCTAAATTCATAGTGTTATTACTTATAGATCAGAAAGTTTTAAAGCACTTCCTAATTTGTTGCAATAATAGCAACTTATATTACATGTGATTTACATGTTTGGCAGTGATTTTTAATTGTAAGCCTGTGATTTCACCTTGCAAAACTTAAGATGATGTGAAATACTTTTAAAAAAATAACCAAGTGAAATTGCACCATTTTCACTAATACATAAATTTTACTCAGTAGATTTTTTTTGATAATATCATCATTTTTATAAAAATTTAGCTAGAGAACATCAAATTGAAGATGAGTTTAAAAAGCCTTGAATTTGAGCATTATTTTATTTTACCTCGCTGTATTTACATCATGGTAAAATTCACTGTGCGCGATAGCTAGGGAAGGAGTATAATAGTAATCATATTGTTTATTGTAAACATACACACACATATATTTCAGCATCCTTTTACTGTGGCAAATTAATTTTATTATATTATCTTGCGTCATATATTCAAATTTATAGATTTCATTTACTTTATTGCACTGCTACTTAGTCTTATATTGGACTCGATTTTTATATATGTTTACAAGTTGTCTTTAGTATTCCAATTACTGGGTTTTCACCTTTTTCCAAAAAATTCTATTACTTTTAACTTGCTTACATGTAATCTTATTTAAATATATGAGCATGGAGATTAATTCGTATTGAATATGGAAATAGAACCAGATAGTTACGAACATTATAATTTCAATACATATAAGTAACTGGCTTTTGATGTTTAAACATCACGAGTTTTGGACCAACATGCATGAGTTCAAAACCCATGAGTATAACTTAGTACAGAATCAAGTTAACGTAATGTTGAGACAAATAGCACTATTCGACTTTTGATGTTATACTTAACTTTTCAGTATATAGAAAGAAATTAGAATTTTTTTAGTAATTCTAACATCAATAAACAGTAAGAAAAACAAAGGTGAACCCAACTATATGTTCAAACTGAACAGTTCTATGATATATGGTCACTTAATTTCTCATTTTTGGATTTCTTTCGTTTTAAAAGTGTAACGACCCGATATTTTCAACCATTCGCATCCATTATAAGTGTATAGGTAGACACTCATGCCAGAATTGAATTGCTCAAAATACTGCGTTGTAAATAAAAATTTGGCAAATCTCAGAATATACAGTAAATAAAAAATCACAGATCACAGACACAGAGAAATAATAATGCAGCGGAAGTAAAAGAAATAGTAGTTCATGAAGCTACTATATAAAAATATCAGAGCTACATAAAATACAACAGAAGAAATAAAGTATAAAGGAAGTCTCACTACATAGAAGTCTACTAATACAAGAGCTGAAAGGAACAACATACCGCAAAAGATAAAACTTGACAAGTAGATAATCTCCGGCGATTTCAATCTCCAGAAAGTGGAAATCCAAATCTGTGAATACTCAGGCTGACCCGAGCGTAAATAAAAATACAACACTCGAGTCAGGACATACATACTTATACAATGTGAACCAACTCAAGTGAAATGTAGTAAAAGTACATGTAACTTAGAAGATGCTTGGGACCGCCCATCCTCTAAGGATCCATTATTTACTATATAGTATATTGCGCTATTGCAATAGTGTCTATTTGTGAAATAAAATTACTTTTTAATAGCGTTAAGGGGTTACCTATATAGCTCTTAACACAAATAATGCCAATAGTCTATACAGTACCGTAATACCTCCTGATGGGGAGGCTACCAGAGGATACTTGTAACAACCCGCATATTTGTCGAGTTTATATTTAAATATTTTATTTAAATATTAAATCGTTAATCGGATTTTGGTCCGAAAAGATACTTTTTGCAAACGGTCAAATTAGGACTCGAGACCACTTCCATTGAGTTTGAAATGCCGTTTACAATTTTTTTAAGTATAAACATCAATAGGTTTGGAGTTAGTGAAATTTCACTAACTTTTCCCGCTTTGGACTTTGGGTTAGTTTAGCCTATTAAGCCCAAGTTCCAACCCCCTTCTCCTCACTCTTCATAAATTTCCTAACTAACTCAAGCTTTAGCATTAATGATGAAGAGAATAGGAAATTAAAACTCCAAGCACAAATTCAATTGCAAATCCAACATTCAACACCAAATTCAAGTAGAAGATATTGGATTCAAGCTTTAGATTGCTTCTCCTTGCTTTCAAGCTTCATCTTCATAAATTTTAGTGCAAAGGTGAGATTTTTATCCCACAAATCTAGTCTATATCTATATTGGACTGTTGGGAATGATTCCCTATCACTTTAGTATGCACATTTGCATTTGGTTTGGATTGGACTGGCGAAAAACTCCAAATTTTAGTGATTTTGGTGAAAAACTGCTACTAGGTCGTTCTGGCCATTTTTAGCTCGTTCGAAGTTAGGTCGCTCGTCCATAGGTCGTAGGTCGCTTACGAGTTAACGTTAGGTCGTTCTGGAAGAATTGGCACTTTGGAATTAGGTCGCTCACGAGTTAACTCGTTAGGTCGCTCACGAGTTAAGCCTTAAGCCGTAGGTCACTCGCGAGTTAAGCCTTAAGCCGTAGGTCGCTCGCGAGTTAAGCCTTAAGCAGTAGGACGTTCGCGAATTAAGCCTTAGGTCGTTAGGCCTATAACCCGTTAAGTCACGAATACCTTAGGTCGTGAAACCTGTTAGGTCGTTAGGCCTATAACCCGTTAAGTCGCGAATACCTTAGGTCGTGAACCCTGTTAAGTCGTTAGGCCTATAACCTGTTAAGTCACGAATACCTTAGGTCGTGAACCCTGTTAGGTCGTTAGGCCTATAACCCGTTAAGTCGCGAATACCTTAGGTCGTGAACCATGTTACGTCGTTAGGCCTATAACCCGTTAAGTCACGAATACCTTAGGTCGTGAACCCTGTTAGGTCGTTAGGCCTATAACCCGTTAAGTCGCGAATACCTTAGGTCGTGAGCCCTGTTAGGTCGTTAGGCCTATAACCCGTTAAGTCGCGAATATCTTAAGTTGTGAACCCTGTTAGGTCGCGTTGTACTTTAGGTTGCATGACCTATAGGTCGCTTACTCCAGTTAGGTCGCTCGGCGACTTTGTTAAGTCGCTCGTCCTGTTGCTCTGTTAGGTCGCAACCTCTGTTAGGTCGGCCATGTTGGGTCGCGAGTCATCGTTAGGTCGAGAACACCCCTAGGTCGCAACCATTAAGTCGCTTGACCCCTTAGACCCCTAGGTCGTAACCATTAGGTCGTACCATTTTGGACGGGGCGTTGCCCCGCACCCCGCCGGGGGCGCTGCCCCTTGGACCCCCACTACCTGACTGGGCAGGTCGAACCCCGTAGCAGTGGCGTTGCCCCCGCACCCCCACCTTGGGGGGTTGCCACTCCCCTAGACCCCCCCTCCGTGGGGGATCTTATCTGAAAAGCATTTAACAGAACTTGCTTTGTTGAGATGCTGAGATTGACCACTCTTCGAGACAAAATATCTTTGTCTTCTCGGTCGATTTATGGATTTTTGAATATCTATTTCAATGGGTTCTTAATCGGTTTCTTTGGATTTTATTCACGTCTTCGTATGTGAATTTTTATGATTTATTGTTTCTACAATCACTTCTATGATTTGTCACTTTAAAATATAAAGGTTTACTATATAGTAGTAAATATCAAAACTCTTTCAACAAAATGATTTCAACTCTATTTTCAATAACAAAGCTCTTTTCTTAAACCGTTTTCCAGTCTACTAATATATACAAACCTTTACCTCACTCGGATGAGAAATCTAATTAAACGGCTTAGTAAAACAAGTGGTATGAAACGCTTGCGTTCACTTCGTCGGTTAATTCTTGGACTTGTTCGATTGAACCTCTTGTGACAATTTTCTAGTGGAGATCTACAATTTGTTCGTAAATATTTAAGTTAAGCTAGTGGTTATGGGACATGAAGCTAAGCTCATATATTTACTAGTTTAGTGTAATTGACTCTTCTCGTTGATCATGACGATCATTCTTATGATTTAGACTAGCAATTGTGCGATGTCTCTTGTTTGCGAGGTTAGACTAGACACCACTTGTGTGATTTCACTCACACATACCTTTTTGATTTTTGGTTAGTCTAGACCTCATCTGTGTGATTTCGACTCACACATGTGGGGTAGCTCCCCATGGTCTTCGGACCGTCATGTGATAGGCCTCTTTCCCTTTTTATGATTTCTGGATTTCTCATGTTGATTTCTAGAATTTATGCCATTGACTTGTTATGAGTACAAGTTTAGGGTATGATGCCCTCTTTGGATCTTTGAGAAGATTCTTGTGATAGTGATTTACCTCTTATTGATTGATCTTCTGTTGATCATCATTTGCATACTTATAGTAGTATGTCAGTATGGATATTTTATGTTTATGCCATTTATTTTATTTTATATCATGTCATCTGATATTTATAGCTAGACTGATCCGTTTATTACTTTCTTAAATAATACTCGGATCACACCGAGATGTTACAAGTGCTTCTGCTTGACTTCTTCCCAGGATTTGCTCCTCTGACTTTTGGCTAACTGTTTAGATTAGCAGTTTTTGCTGTATACACATGAGATATAGACTCATAGTTGTATTCTTTTGTATAGCACGTGTTGCTATTATTTTGTATTATTGTGGATCTTTTTGACCACTACCCTGATGTACACTTTCATGTGTTAGTTATATATTCATATCTTCTTCCGCCTTTGTGATATGGATGTCTGTGACTGATTTGTGTTATGCTTATTTCTATGTTTGTTCCCGAAGATAATTTATAGCCACCGTGTGATAAGCAATTACATGGAGGGTCGCTCCTCAACAGCCATATTCTCCGTGCTAGTTGACAGCACTACACCATAGTGTTCTTGGCTAGCGTGGGCATAGAGGTGGGGCGTTACAATACTCCATAGGTACGACACAAATAAAAACTCGTACAAGGCGCGATAAGGTAGGTGACACGGCACAACTAGGCAATGCCAGGTAGATATACCAATTACGCTTCCGGGTCGGTGGTAACGCGTAGCGCGCAGCTACCGCCCAACTCGAGCCACACCCCCAAATAAAATCAAAAGTGACCACCGAATCAATCCAAAGTCAAAGTATAATATCGAAGGGATGTGTCCGATCAAAGGTGGTACCTTATTAACCCGTCGATCGCTCCTGTTTTAGCCACCTTATGCCAACTCACGGGAGTCGGGTCCACGCATTTACCTTAAAGGAAACGCCACCACCATCCTACTTCACTCTGGAATCTCCACCGCGTACACGGTTGTCAAAGTGGTTTTCGGTATCGACAGAGAGTATGCAAGATATCTGATCCCGGTCTCTTTGCCAACCAATCGTTATTATAACCCATGGTTATAACTTTTAAAACAATATTTTATACTTCAAAATAAAATATCCTTTTCAATCCAAATCTTTATCAAAATAAAGATTTAATCATTTCCAAAACCATTTCAATATATCGACATTCCATATCATTCAAATTCAAATATTTATCAAAATAAATATCAAGTCATTTATAACCATTTTTAATACATAAATATCATATCTTTCAAACTTCATTTTTGAATCATTTTAATTTCAAAATATCACAACTTTCAAAAAACTTTATTTCAAACATTTAATATATGTCGAAATATCATATCTTCTCAAAACTTCATTTCAAATCATTTCAATATATCATATCTTAAACATCTTTAAATTCAAAGATAACATTCATTTATTATCATCTCAAATCACCTTTTAAATAATTTATATTCCGTCAATTTAATTCAATTAAAATCATTTTAAAAGTGTAATTATTATACTTTCAAATCAAGTATTCAAATTTCAAAGTTTCAAGTCATTCTGAGCTCATTTACTAAGTCAAAAGTCATATTTATTAAAATTTCAGCCTTTTCGTAGCATTTAGAAAAGGCTGTTATAAGTTATACTTGAAAATATTTTAGTTCAGCAAAGACAGCTCTTAAAAACTGCCGTTAAAACTCAGTTTTAGTTAAATTTTAGTTTAAAACAGCAAAGACAACATTTCCAAAAATGCTGCGGTAGCTCAGATTTCAAAACAAGGTTTAAATTTGATTTCAACGAAAAACTGCAGACCACTATAGCATATCCAGAGAATGCTACAATAGACCTGAGTCCAAAATTAGCCTATAAGTTCAATTACAACAACTACAGCATTTCAGAAATGCTGCAATAGCTCTTTCTACACAATTTTAGTTCAATTCAAAAAACTATAGCATTTCTGAATGCTATTAAAAGTTAATTCCAGGTTTTAGTGTATTTCCAACCAATAATAAACTTCAATTTAAAACCAATAAACATTTTTAAAATCATATTTTAACATTTAAAATGCTCATTAACATATCATTTAACATATTATTTTTATACAATAAAATTCTTATACTTACATCCAATTTTCAACAATCTACTAAATAAATTCAAGTGTAATAGTTTCCAATTCTTTATATTTTTAAATAAGCAACTTAACACTTATCTTTCCTCCATTTCTCAAATAAACTAATTTTTTTTAATTAACTTAAACCTTTAACTAAAAACCTATTTTACATTTCCAAGTCAAGTTATACTTTTAAAAGATCACTTTTAAACATTCATTTATTTAACCACTTAAATTCATAGAAAAATCAATAATACTTTAATAAATCACTTAAATTCCAAATTTAATTAAATTATCATATTTACCAATTTCCAATAAAATTAAATTTCCATTTTATTCGTATAACCTAAATATCGTTTTTAACCAAAATTCCAAATTTCCAAACTTAAGTTATATTTAATATTCCCATTTAACCATTCATTAATTACATTTTTAACTCATAGAAAAATCATAATTTCTTTATTTTAAACATTTAAAAACCTATTTAAATCAAATTTTGTAAATTTATGTTTTAAAATACTTAAAATTATCCAAAATACTTCATAAAATAACCACGGGTCTGTATATAGTTTTCTAACCTACGTCAAGTGATACAGATGTGTATCATTTCAATCCGCAGTTTAAAAAGAAAAATCCGGGTTCTATCATTTCAAACCCGCAATCCCAAGTTAAATAAAATATATAAAAACCGTTCAGGCCTATCATTTCAGCCCATAACGATTTTTCCCTATTCTAAAGTCCGTTCGGGTATGTATCATTTCAACCCATAGCGATTTCTAATCTACAGGGAACTTGCAGTGTGATAAACAGATATAAATGAACAGTAACAACATATATATAATAACAGATGATACGACATGAAATTTAACAGGTTTAACATCATATGTAATTAATCAGAGGCAGTTATAACATCACATAATAGTTCTACACATTCAAATGGTGTCAATTCACATTTGTATAAGTATAAACGTCTGGTGAGATTTACTCACTTGTATAAGCTGGAGACAACGATCAAAAGCACAAACTAAGATCTTCAAAAGCACTATGGCACGACAATGATCCGAGTTTGAGAGAGCCAAAGATAAATCTCCTTGGATACATGAGACAAACAAATATATGAAACATATGTTTCAAAAACAAGATATACTTAAACAATGTTAGAAATAGATGTATAAAACAAAACTAAAGAATTTGCACTTGCTCTTTATGCTTGTTTGCATAGCCTAGGGGATCAATAAGGTCAGGTTTGAGCATGGTTTGGATCAGGTATGGGTATGGAAAAGGTGCGGCTACAAGGAAAAACAAGTGGAGGAAGTTACACTTAGGGTAGGTGAAGGGTTTAAGGCAAAATAGCATGTTTTTGATCAACAAAAGGGCTCGGCCTTGGAGTGGTTTGGTTTGGCCATTCAAGTTCAGATCTAGAATGATGTTGGAGAGGTGTGTGGTGTCTGGTCAGAGATGGTGGTGGCGGCTAGAGTTGGTGGTGGTGGTGGAAAATGAAGTGGTGAAGCAACAAGGCTCAAACTAGCATGTTTTCAAGGCATAGGTTGAATTTTGAGGGGTTTTGTCACTATGGTTGGCTCGGATATGGTCATGACCTGGAGTGGAGGTGGTGATGATGGAAGGGAATAGATGTATAGAGTGGTGGCCATGGCAATAGTGAGGAGGCCTTGCAATTAGAAAAAAAGAAACAAGACAAAAGTATGGAAAAAATGGAAGAAAAAGTGCAAAAAGAGAAGGCCATTACCCAATTTTTCTCCTAGCCGTGAATGATTGAGAAGTGGAAATTTTTTTAGTGAATGAAAACTGGAATACATGGCCAAACAAAGTAATATACAGCCCAAAGAAGTAAAGGCTAATAAATAAATAAAAACTGCCAAATAGTAAATGAGGAAACGGTAAAAGAAACGACTTACGTTTCAAAAGCTTTTAAAACCTTTGGTATTTCCTTTATTTATTCATATAAGTTTACATTACTGAAAATAATAATGATTTCAGTCACAAATTCGAAAATATAACAAAATATAAGATATATATAAATATTTATTAATGATATAAGGTTAAAATAAGAAAATAGCACAAGATTGCAAACTAGTCTAGAAAAATGGAAAATAAACAGAATGAACTTTGAAAAATTTATATGGACTTGTAAAAATATTTATAACAAAGATAAAAACATAAAAGTAAAGATGCATTCACAAATAAATATATAAATTTAAATTTAAATATAATTTAAATAAAGAAAATAGCAGAAAATGGAAACTAGGCTTAAAATTTGGAACTAAATTCAATAAGCTTTGGAAAAATTCAAACATCACTTTAAAAATATAAAAAGAAAAAATATACTTAAAATAAAATATTAACATATAAAAAAAATTAAATTTAAAGAAAATAGGAAAAGATTTAAAGAAATTGCTTAAAAATCCAAAACGGTGTACAGAAATTACTAATAAATCACCATTGACTTTGGAAAATTGTTTACTTTATTTTAAAATTATTATAATACAAAAATATACATACAATAACATATTGACCTAGATTAAAATGAAATATGACAAAAAATATAAGTTATACAATTTAAAAATAACAAAATTGCAGAATAAACCAATTGCACTCAATATTGAAATATACATAACTTTCACAGTTTAACTCCGTTTTCAACGAAACGAAAAGCAGTGTTCAAGTTATTACATCTATTTTCATAATAAAAGATAAAATTTAAGATTTAAAATGATTTTAATTTTAATTTTTGAAGTCAATGTTCAAACAGATGAGTAGAAATTCATTATTTAGTAAAATGTCCAATTTATACTATTTTGAACTATAGATCAGCATTTATATTTAAAATGAAATATTTGAAATAAAAATAAATTTAAAATAATTAAAATAAAATAAAGTCAAATTTAAAATATATAGGCAAAAATTTAGGGTTGTTACGCTCTCCCCCATTCTAAACTTTTCGTCCTCGAAAAAGAATGAGGTACGGAAAAGCACAGAAAAAGATAGAGTGAAATAGGATTAAGATAAGATGACAAGAAGATTGAATTATATCTGATAACTGTTGTTATAGGTAAGTTTAACAAGGTGGAGATGATCTTTCCAAGATTCTCCAAAATTAAGAACACAAGCACGAAAAAGGTGGATTCAAAATGATTACCAAAGATTATAGAAAAATTTCTAAACGGAAAAATTGTAGAAAGATGCATATACTAGTCTGTAGGAAGATAAGGATAATAAGGACAACAAAAGGATAGTTTGAAAAAAAAATAAGGAAATAAATTTGAAAGCATGGAAATTTCAACTTAAATAGAGAATAAATCTTTACACAAGTTAAATAAATATTAACTATCCCAAATTTCATTATCTTATTATCCAATCATCTTAAATTAACAATTTTTAAAACCATGAGTTTGAAAAATAATCATTTATTACACTCACAATGTACTTAGTAAATTTTATTCTCCTTTATTCCCAATTAAAATTAAATTTATTCCTCTCAATATATTTATCACTTATGTTAAATATACTTACACTTATTATAACTGCTTTCTTTTATTCTTAGTTCTTTTAACATTATTTTATTGTAAATTATTCAATTACCCTTTATTATATTTATCTTTGTTAATCATTTATAATTAAAATTTAAGTGCATAACATTTATTATAACCACTCAGATTTTATTTATAAAATCTTTTTATATTGTATATTATCCAATTGCATTGTTAACTTCTGAAATTAAGGTAAGTTATATTTGAATGCAATTGTACTATACGAATAAAACTTTCCAATTAAATCATTTCATCCTTGAATATTCATCCAAAATTTTGATTTTCTTTTTATAATTGAATTTAAAAATTAAATTTTCAATTTCTTCAAACCATTTAGAGATAAATAAATGTATGTATATAACTTATCAAATCAAAATTTAAATCGTATGTCTATATATATTATAAATCAAGTCATATTTTAAAAATTCAAATCAATTTGATTTCCCAAAACAAAGCTGTAGCAAGATTACAGGGCGGTCTCTTCATTTTGAAACTCGAAAATGAATGTCGATGATGCCGCGGTCATCACCGAAGTTATTTTCCAACGACAAAGAGAAGAGCACTACTTTTTTTAAACTTTTAAAATTCTTTAAAAACAAATTTCTATTCAAAAATACTTTAAATAATATAACCTTTTAAAACTTTAAACAATGTTTGAAACCATCGGAAATTAACTTCTCAAATTTCTTGTTCTAAATTCATTTCAGTTCCCAAATCAATTTATAAAAAACTATTTATAAATTCATTTATAGAACAATAAATGATAAATCAAATATTATCACTTCAAATAATCAATTTTAATCAGTTTGTTAAGTTTCGTAAATTTACATATATATCAAACTTTATTTCATTAACCAAATTTTAAAATAATATTTTGTCAGTTTGTTCTGTCAAAGTGTTTTAGAAATCCTATCGATAGCGTTGATTAGACGAATCGATCGGAAACCCAAATCAAACATCAACAACTCAAACGACACAATATATAAAACAAAACATAGATATACAATTACAATTCAAAATGTTTGGAAGAATAAATTGGAAACAAAAGATATGATGATTAAATAACAGAGTAGGGGGTGGATAAGCTTAAATAATCGCGGGCAACGGGTCAACCGTGACTTAAAGAATAAGATCAATGTGGATTTTTTTGGGGTAAATCTATATTAAATCTCAAGAGTTAGAGTTTGGGATAACAAAAGATATTAGCATCTAAACCAAGGATAGATATAAATCTCTAGTGAATCGATGTAAAGGAGTTTCACCCTTTTACAATTCAATTTTTGAGATTGGCGGGATTGCCAACTCATTATAAAGATCATTCGAAGCAGAGTTATGGGATACTCCAGAATCAAAAGAAGATGAATAGTGAAGGAAACAAATGGATTTTGGAACCGCAGGGAACGTTCCAAAATTCAAAGGAATCGAGTCAAAAAGGAAGAGATTCAAACTCCAATGAAAGTGATTCTGTAAATACATTCACTCCATATGTTGAGTTTTGCCTAGAGCTGCCAAAGCTTTGATACCAACTGTAACGACCCGATATTTTCAAGCATTCGCATCCATTATAAGTGTATAGGTAGACACTCATGCCGGAATTGTATTACTCAAAATACCGCGTTGTAAATAAAAATTTGGCAAATCTCAGAATATACAGTAAATAAAAAATCACAGATCACAAACACAGAGAAATAATAATGCAGCGGAAGTAAAAGAAATAGTAGTTCATGAAGCTACTATATAAAAATATCAGAGTTACATAAAATACAACATAAGAAATAAAGTACAAAGGAAGTCTCACTACATAGAAGTCTACTAATACAAGAGCTGAAAGGAACAACAGACCGCAAAAGATAAAACTTGACAAGTAGATAATCTCCAGCGATTTCAATCTCCAGAAAGTGGAAATCCAAATCTGTGAATACTCAGGCTGACCCGAGCGTAAATAAAAATACAACACTCGAGTCAGGACATACATACTTATACAATGTGAACCAACTCAAGTGAACTGTAGTAAAAGTACATGTAACTTAGAAGATGCTTGGGACCGCCCATCCTCTAAGGATCCATTAAACTATTTACTATATAGTATATTGCGCTATTACAATAGTGTCTATTTATAAAATAAACTTATTTTTTAATAGCGTTAAGGGGTTACCCATATAGCCCTTAACACAAATAATGCCAATAGTCTATACAGTGCCGTAATACCTCCTGATCGGGAGGCTACCAGAGGATACTCCATAGGTACGACACAAATAGAAACTCGTACAAGGCGCGATAGGGTAGGTGACATGACACAACTAGGCAATGCCAGGGTAGATATACCAATTACGCTTCTGGGTCGGTGGTACGCGTAGCGCGCAGCTACCGCCCACCTCGAGCCACGCCCCCAAATAAAATCAAAAGTGGCCACCGAATCAATCCAAAGTCAAAGTATAATATCGAAGGGATGTGTCCGATCAAAGGTGCAACCTTATTAACCCGTCGATCGCTCCTGTTTTAGCCACCTTATGCCAACTCAAGGGAGTCGGGTCCACGCATTTACCTCAAAGGAAACGCCACCACCATCCTACTTCACTCTGGAATTTCCACCGCGTACACGGTTGTCAAAGTGGTTTTCGGTATCGACAGAGAGTATGCCAGATATCCGATCCCGGTCTCTTTGCCAACCAATCGTTAGTATAACCCGTGGTTATAACTTTTTAAACAATATTTTATACTTCAAAATAAAATATCCTTTTCAATCCAAATCTTTATCAAAATAAAGATTTAATCATTTCCAAAACCATTTCAATATATCGACATACCATATCATTCAAATTCAAATATTTATCAAAATAAATATCAAGTCATTTATAACCATTTTTAATACATAAATATCATATCTTTCAAACTTCATTTTTGAATCATTTTAATTTCAAAATATCATAACTTTCAAAAAACTTTATTTCAAACATTTAATATATATCGAAATATCATATCTTCTCAAAACCTCATTTCAAATCATTTCAATATATCATATCTTAAACATCTTTAAATTCAAAGATAACATTCATTTATTATCATTTCAAATCACCTTTTAAATAATTTATATTCCATCAATTTAGTTCAATTAAAATCATTTTAAAAGTGTAATTATTATACTTTCAAATCAAGTATTCAAATTTCAAAGTTTCAAGTCATTCTGAGCTCATTTACTAAGTCAAAAATCATATTTATTAAAATTTCAGCCTTTCGTAGCATTTAGAAAAAGCTGTTATAAGTTATACTTGAAAACATTTTAATTCAGCAAAGACAGCTCTTAAAAACTGCCGTTAAAACTCAGTTTTAGTTAAATTTTAGTTTAAAACAGCAAAGACAGCATTTCCAAAAATGCTGCGGTAGCTCTGATTTCAAAATAAGGTTTAAATTTGATTTCAGCAAAAAACTGCAGACCACTATGGCATTTCCAGAGAATGCTACAATAGACCTGAGTCCAATGTTAGCCTATAAGTTCAATTATAGCAACTAGAGCATTTCAGAAATGCTGCATTAGCTCTTTTTACACAATTTTAGTTCAATTCAGAAAACTATAGCATTTCTGAATGTTATTAAAAGTTAATTCCACGTTTTTGTGTAATTCTAGCCAATAATAAACTTCAATTTAAGACCAATAAACATTTTTAAAATCATATTTTAACCTTTAAAATGCTCATTAACATATCATTTAACATATTATTTTTATACAATAAATTTCTTATACTTACATCCAATTTTCAACAATTTAATAAATAAATTCAAGTGTAAAAGTTTCCAATTCTTCATATTTTTAAATAAGCAACTTAACACTTATCTTTCCTTCATTTCTCAAATAAACTAATTTTTTTTAATTAACTCGAACCTTTAACTAAAAACTGATTTTACATTTCCAAGTCAAGTTATAATTTTAAAAGATCACTTTTAAACATTCATTTATTTAACCACTTAAATTCATAGAAAAATCAATAATACTTTAATAAATCACTTAAATTCCAAATTTAAATCAAATTATCATATTTACCAATTTCCAATAAAATTAAATTTCCATTTTATTCATATAACCTAAATATCGTTTTTAACCAAAATTCCAAATTTCCAAACTTAAGTTATATTTAATAATCCCATTTAACCATTCATTAATTACATTTTTAACTCATAGAAAAATCATAATTTCTTTATTTTAAACATTTAAAAATCTATTTAAATCAAATTTCATAAATTTATATTTTAAAATACTTAAAATTATCCAAAATACTTTATAAAATAACCACGGGGCTGTATATAGTTTTCTACCCTAGGCCAAGTGATAGATATGTATCATTTCAGTCCGCAGTTTAAAAAGAAAAATCCGGGTTCTATCATTTCAAACCCGCAATCCCAAGTTAAATAAAATATATAAAAACCGTTCAGGCCTATCATTTCAACCCATAACGATTTTTCCCTATTCTAAAGTCCGTTCGGGTATGTATCATTTCAACCATAGTGATTTCTAATCTACAGGGAACTTGCAGTGTGATAAACAGATATAAATGAACAGTAACAACATATATATAATAACGGATGATACGACATGAAATTTAACAGGTTTAACATCATATGTAATTAATCACAGGCAGTTATAACATCATATAATAGTTCTACATATTCAAATGGTGTCAATTCACATTTGTATAAGTATAAACGTCTGGTGAGATTTACTCACTTGTATAAGCTGGAGACAACGATCAAAAGCACAAACTAAGATTTTCAAAAGCACTATGGCACGACAATGATCCGAGTTTGAGAGAGCCAAAGATAAATCTCCTTGGATACATGAGACAAACAAATATATGAAACATATGTTTCAAAAACAAGATATACTTAAACAATGTTAGAAATAGATGTATAAAACAAAACTAAAGACTTTGCACTTGCTCTCTATGCTTGCTTTCATGGCCTAGGGGATCAATAAGGTCAGGTTTGAGCTTGGTTTGGATCAGGTGTGGGTATGGAAAATGTGCGGCTACAGGGCTAAACAAGTGAAGGAAGTTACACTTAGGGTATGTGAAGGGTTTAAGGCAAAATAGCATATTTTTGGTCAACAAAAGGGCTCGGCCTTGGAGTGGTTTGGCTTGGCCATTCAAGTTCAGATCTAGAATGATGTTGGAGTGGTGTGTGGTGGTCTGGTCAGAAGTGGTGGCGGCGGCTAGAGGTGGTGGTGGAAAATGAAGTGGTGAAGCAACAGGGCTCAAACTAGCATGTTTTCAAGGCATAGGTTGGGTTTTGAGGGGTTTTATCACCATGGTTGGCTCGGATATGGTCATGACCTGGAGTGTAGGTAGTGATGATGGCATGGAATAGATGTAGAGAGTGGTGGTAATGGCAATAGTGAGGAGGCCATGCAAATAGAAGAAAGAAACAAGACAAAAGTACGGAAAAAATGGAAGAAAAAGTGCAAAAAGAGGAGGCCATTACCCAATTTTTTCTCCTAGCCGTGAATGAATGAGAAGTGGAAATTTTTTTAGTGAATGAAGACTGGAATACATGGAAAAACAAAGTAATATACAGCCAAAATAAGTAAAGGCTAATAAATAAATAAAAACTGCCAAAGAGTAAATGAGGAAACGGTAAAAGAAACGACTTACGTTTCAAAAGCTTTTAAAACCTTCGGTATTTCCTTTATTTATTCGTATAAGTTTACATTACCAAAAATAATAATGATTTCAGTCACAAATTCGAAAATGTAACAAAATATAAGATATATATAAATATTTATTAATGATATAAGGTTAAAATAAGAAATAACACAAGATTGCAAACTAGTCTAGAAAAATGGAAAATAAACAGAATGAACTTTGGAAAATTTCTATGGACTTGTAAAAATATTTATAACAAAGATAAAAACATAAAAGTAAAGATGCATTCACAAATAAATATATAAATTTAAATTTAAATATAATTTAAATAAAGAAAATAGCAGAAAAATGGAAACTAGGCTTAAAATTTGGAACTAAATTCAATAAGCTTTGGAAAAATTCAAACATCACTTTAAAAATATAAAAAGACAAAATATACTTAAAATAAAATATTAACACATAAAAAAAATTAAATATAAAGAAAATTGGAAAAGATTTAAAGAAATTGCTTAAAAATCCAAAACGGTGTCCAGAAATTACTAATAAATCACCATTGACTTTGGAAAATTATTTACTTTATTTTAAAATTATTATAATAAAAAAATATACATACAATAACATATTGACCCAGATTAAAATGAAATATGACAAAAAATATAATTTATACAATTTAAAAATAACAAAATTGCAGAATAAACAAATTGCACTCAATATTGAAATATACATAACTTTCACAGTTTAACTCCGTTTTCAACGAAACGAAAAGCAGTGTTCAAGTTATTACATCTATTTTCATAATAAAAGATAAAATTTAAGATTTAAAATGATTTTAATTTTAATTTTAAAAGTCAAAGTTCAAACAGTTTGAGTAGAAATTCACTTTTTTAGTAAAATGTCCAATTTATACTATTTTGAACTATAGATCAGCATTTATATTTAAAATGAAATATTTGAAATAAAAATAAATTTAAAATAATTAAAATAAAATAAAGTCAAATTTAAAATATATAGGCAAATATCTAGGGTTGTTACAAAAAGTATAAAGTAAATAATGTCAAATCGACTGTAGCCGTGCAACTCTACGTTTTACCTTTACGTCTTTTCCACTGCATGAAAGGAAGGAAGGACAACCATCATGCTTCGATGTTTTTTGAAGAAGATGCCTTTTTGAATGATGAAATGATAGTGTATTTCTTTCCAGTAAAAGCTAAAAAAAATTTACCATCTTCTTTCTTCGCAGTTTTAGCTCCATCAACCCCAGATCCATTCTTGGCAACATTTGCAGAACCAAAGACAAGCTTCCCATTCCTTTTAGAAGTAATGCGCTTAGTTTCATTCACACAAAGCTGATCTATATTCGTTCTTGGATGTTCATACTCAAGAGGAGGTGCAATGTCCAGAAAGACCTTGCTGTGGGCTGTAGCTTCACGTATGTGCCCTTCACCAAAGCCACGTTCATCACCAGCACTTCTCCTCCGTCTTCCAAATCCAAAGTCTGCATTATCCATTTAGGCAGGGTAATGGTGCCTTCTTTAGAGGTGAATTCAAGGACTCCACATTATGCCATTTTGTTGGTGCTGGGGTTGACCAGTTGGAACATCATCGGGTACCTCATATTATTAAGAGATAAAAGGGAAATGAGAGCAGATGAAGGCAGCAGAATTTTTTTGCATGGGGCTTTTAATAATTGAAAAAAGATATGTACTTAATTGATAGCCAAATGAACATGGAAGGCTAATAGCATCTTTTTGGGACATATCCCTAAAAGTAGCAGTTGGTAGTAACATAAGAAATAGCTTCGTATTTAAGCATTACTTTTGAATGCTATACAACAACTACCATAAGATATTGAGAATAGCTAACAAAATTAGATTCTTTAAATAGTAATGTTTATTGAATATTGGTTTTTATAATATATTTTTATTACTATTGCTTTATCATATCACTAGGTTAGCTAACAAGCATGTCAGCCAACTTATATATGTACCTTAAATGTATCTTAACTGTATTAAACATATGGTCACTTATGGAGATGAATTAATGGAGTTGCATTTTTATACTTTAATTTTGTTCTTAGTTAATGGCTTTGAGTTTTTGATGTTCATAATCTTATTGTGAAATTCAAACGAAATGCTTGACCATCCATTTATGGATCAATAATTTAAATATATTTAAGGATTGGAATTTACAAAATATATACCATAATAAGTAAATGCATTTGCATATGTGTACCGACACTTACAAAATGTAAGTATATGAGCCATGTCCATTATGTTTCTTTTTGCCCAAATTAACCTTGAGTTCACTCAATAATGGTTGAATTCAAAGGGTATAATAGTCAATTTCCATAACATAGTACAAGTAAGATAACTAAAAAGTTATATAGACCTCTTTCTACTACTCCGTGTTCATCTTTGCTAAATTTTTTTCAATATTTAAATCACCTCTACTATATTATATGTAATAATTGAATCGTTTACTATTTGGAAAATAAAATCCAATTATAGTCTGTATCACTCCCTAATTAAGCCATCATGCTCTATATTCTAATTATGGTCTTTAGCCGGTATCTGATACTTTCAGCTATGATTATCAGGTTTTAGATAGATGCTACATAAAGTAATAAAAGTCTATAGGTTTCCAATAGCTTTAGAATAGCGTTACAAGGATGAAGAAAATGATTCATAAGAGCTTATATGCAATGGAATTACAAATGAGTTTCTTCTCATAAGCATATACATTTTATTGGAGAATATAACATGCACACTTGATCCTTTTATGTAATATGTTTGTCAAAAGTGTAAGAATATGACCTTTTATGGTCTGATTTTGAACCTTTCACAGTATGTTGTCGGTCCTTGGATGTTCGATGCTTTTATGTACAAAAGCAAACTCTAAGAAACCAAACTCTGATAATTTTATGCTTTTATGTATGTTTCTAACTAAAATATGGAAAAGATTACTTTTTTTAATATATACTTTGATGCTCAATAAGAGGAAATGACACATTATCGGGTCTGCTTAACGTGCCGTCAAAGCATGCAACATGAATGGTAATAGAAATATTTTGTGTCCGTCAAAGCATTTTTGGTAGTTAACGCTGACACCAAAAAGTGTGACACCAAAGGTATTACAACTATTATTAAAGATATACACACACATATCTGTGTACATATATATGTATGTGTCTCTCTGTGTGTATATTTCACTACCATAACTATAGTGCACACAAAATTTTCACCCTTCCTTCTTGGCACACGTCCAACGGACGTGCCACCATACTCGTATATATATAAAGGATCTTTTGAGAATGGTTTTGAGGAAAGGTTTTTGGAACCTATGGATTTGGAAAGGCTTTTGATTTTTGGAGAAAAATCAATTTTGAAAATTTAGAAAGCCTTATTGAGAATTATCGATTTTGGAATAATCGATTTTGAGAAAGGAGATTTATATGAGATTCATACTAGGTGTATGATTTGGAAGATACTATATGTGTATAGTATAAAGTGTTTTGAAAATGGCTCTAGAGAAAAAGGAGCTCCTTTGAATGAACTTCTTAGGAGTACCATAGGTTGGTACTGCCTTGAGCCTCAAAAGAGGGGAAGGCTCTAAAGTGAATCCTGTGAGGAAGTCCGAACAAACCGATGTTCCTGAGGATTTTTGGGTAGCAAAAGTCGAGGGCGCTGATGCCTACAGGGACATTTGGGTTATGCTGTGATGATAGTGTAACTTGATGTCGCTGCGATCTACTGTGGACGATAGCAGAAATCGTGTGGAGATGAGTGTCAACGGTCTACGTTTGATTTTGCCAAGAAGGAAACATAACATTGGTAGACTACGATCTATGGTCAAGTGGAGTGGAGAAGTTTCATTTATTTGGCAGCGAAATTCGAGGGCGCTGATGCCTACAGTTACATGGGCTTTTACTGTGATGGCAACATAACCCAGGATGTAACTGTGATCTGTAGTGGGTTCCATGGCGTAATCAAGGGGCGCGGAGTGCATATAGTTATATATGGATTTTGCCGAGATGGCAACATAACCATCAAGTCAACTGCCACCGTAGATGGAGGTGATGATTTTCAGAGCATTCTCACCAAAGATATTCCCTCTATTTTCAAAAATGTTTTCTATATTTTCAATAAATTATTTTCCAAGTATTTTCACTGCGTGTTGAAAACAGGTTTACTACGTACTTATTGATTTTTAGTCCTACGCCTGATCAACGTATGACCGAATTTCTTTGAGAACGAGGATGGACTTGTTGAAACATCGAGTTATAAAAGTATATTTATAAAACTATTTTGGCAATATTATATAGATTTTAAAGTGTTTTAAAAAATGATCAAAAGGTGATTTAACTAATATTAAGTATTTTAACAAATTCTGGCTTTGTTCCTTTTCGAGGACGAAAAGATTCAAAGGGGGGAGGAATGTGGTATCCCAGATTTTTGCCATCTGAAAATTGGTAATCAACTAATTTTGTTGAACAAATAAAATTTTGGATAATTAGAAAATATTTGGATATATATATATATGTAGATGAAGTTGAACAAAATAAATTGGAAATGAAAAAAGGAACTTTATGTTATATATTTATATATATTGTACATAGAAAAGCTTTAGTTTGAATTAACAAATAAACTATGTTTTTAAATTTAATATATAAATTATGATTTGGTAAATTTTGTTTGAATTTAAATTCCTTTCAAAAGCTATTTAAAATTTAATCATACATTTCAAAAACATTTAAGGTTAATGTTTATTTTGTCTAAAAAGATATTTTGCTCAAATAAGATTTAATTAAAGGTTTATTTCTTTTATTTTTAATATTCTTTCTTTTTAATTTTAACTTGCATAAATATAAATTTAATATATATATATATATATATATAAATAATTTTTACATATTAGTATAAACATAAGGAATTAATATATTAAACAAGTTTAAAACACTTGTCAATTAAGGAATTTATAAAAAATACACTTATCATATATGGATGATATGAATCAACAAGTGGCAATGGTATCTTTTATTTGGAAATTTATAAAAATATTTTATAATTCAAGCTATTCATTTTTCCTCTCTTCAAATCTTTTTCTTTCTTCTTCTATTTTCAAAACTAAAGAAAAAAACAAAGAAAATCAAAGCTAATACCAATAATATTTCAAACCTGAGCAAAGCTATGCAAAGAACTAATCCTACTCAAAATCAATTCACGAAGATCTGATCTAAACAAGTGCAGCTCGGTCCTCTATTCCATAGCCTGTGAGTAAACATAAAATTTTAAAATTTAAATATCTGTAAAACTAGTACATGCAACAATTAAACATAGAAATAATTCAAACATGTTTTGCACGGTTGTATTAATGTGTTGCCTGATTTAAGTTTTGGAATTGCTATGTTATATGTGTGCATGACTGTGTAAAGAACTCCTAGTCTTTGTTTTTGAATTCCAGACCATCAGACCAATTTCAAAAATTCTTAACTCGCCATTAAAATACTTTCAAGTATAAATGATTGAAGACACATTGATTGAAACCATGATATCTATTTTTTTTAAATGTTTTACAGTGAATCTATTGGGAAATCATCTCAAAAACAAGAAATTACTGTGAAAACTAAATTTGGTCTAAAACTCGATAGTTTGAATTTTGTGCTTTGATTTTATAGTTAGATTTGTTTTCGAAGATGAGGAATTTTGATAAAATCTCAAGATTTTTGAACTGGTATATGTTGTGTTATTTCGAGTTGATCGAAAAATGGAACTGAGTTGATTTCTGGCGCGGTGGATGATGATTGGGGTCGGCTTTTGGTCAAGGGGTGGTGGCTTAGATAGGGAATTCGGGAAAAATCAATAACGATTTTTCCGATCATCGTAGTGATCGTCAGAGGGAGGACTAGATTTAGATTTGCTTTGAGTCGAGGTGGCTTTTTTTCGTGTGGGCTAGTGTCATGATGGCGTCGGAGGGTGTCGGTGCAAAGGGGATATGTGAAGGGAAGCCAGGCGAGTTCCCAAGAGGAAGTTTCAGGGTTTCAAGGGTCGACATCGGCGAGGCGAGGTGAATAAGGGGAACTGGGGTTTCTCTGGGAAAGGAAAACAACTCGATTTGGGTTTCGAGCAAAATCGAGTTGGTCTGGGGGGTCGGAAAGGGTATGGGCGATGATGGCGACTTGGCGAGTGGCCAATGGTGATCGACGAAGCTCCTATCTCATGTGCACGTGCACGTGGGATGCGTGCATCTAGTGGTAGGGAATTTTTTTACTAGGAAGAGGAAGAAGATAAGTAGCAGAGGTGAAGATCAGTTTGGCTCGGGTCAGGTTTGTTATCGATAGCGCATTGACTCGAAGGGAGTGTTAAGGTTTTCTTGGTTTCGACACAGGGGTTTATGCAGTTTTGGCTCGGTAGGGTATTACTGTAAGATCAGTTTTAATTTGTTAAATGAATAGGTTATACTTTAAACAACTTTCTTAACCAGGCTGTTAAATGAAAATATGATCTAGTTTTAATGTTTTTAAAAAGGGATGTTAACTGAATTTCCAAAACAATTTATTAAAATAAGTTTTCAAACAATGAGTTGAATTTAAATTGTTTGTTTTGAAAATATTTACATATTAGTTGATTAATTAAGATAAGTAAATAAATGGTTTAAGTGGTTTCTTGTATTTAATTTAATAAGATTCAAACGATATAATTAAATAATTAATTAAGATTTAGAGATTTATCTTTAAGTAATTAAGATGGTCAATTAAAAGATAAGTTAATAAACTGATTAATTAAGGAAAGTAAATTAAAAAATATAGAATAATAATTACTTAATTAAAAGATTTTAAGTATTTAATTGAGGAATAATTAAGTAATGAATGAAATTAGAGGTTAATTTCTTAATATTAAGAGGATTATTAAGAGTAATTACTTAATGAAGTAATTAAAGGAATTAGCTGCTCAATGTAATTAATTTAATATGGTTAATTTAAGTTAATTAATTAGTTTAATTAATTGAAGATAAGCACTTGATGATTGGTTAAGTATAAGTACTTAATGTAATTAATGAAGTGTAATTACTTAGTAAAAGTAATTAATGGGTAATTACTAAATGTTATTAATTTAAAGTGAATTACTTGATGGAAAGTAATTAAAGAATAATTACTTTGTGAAGTAATTAAGTGTTAATTACTCAATGTAATTAATTAAAGGATTTATTAATTAATTAAGAAGTCAGTTAATTATTATAAGTAACTAAGGGTAGTTAATTACTGAGTGGGGTTAATCAAGGTTGATTAATGAATGTAATTAAGTTATAGATTAATTATTAAATGTAATTAGAAGAATAATTACTTAATGGAAGTAATCAAGGATAAATTACTTAGTGTATTAATTAAAGAATTGATTCATTAAGGAAATTAACTAAAGAATTAGTTAATTAATTAATGTGGTCAATTAAAGGATAATTAATAAATATATGTGATTATAAAATAATTAATTAGGGTAACTAATTAAGGATAAATGTAATAAATTATTGATAATTACTTTATGAGAGTAATTAAGGGAATTATTTAATGTGATGGGTGAAGGTTAATTAATTTGTGTAATTAATTAAAGGTTAATTACTTAATGTAATTAAAGAAGATGATTAAGGGATAATTAATTAATAGTTTGTAATTAATCTTGCTTATGAATGATTGAATGATATTGATACCTTGGTTTATTTGATATTTCTAGTATGAAACGATTTGTGATATGATATGTTTAGGTGGACAGTGATAATGTAGTTATTTATCGATGATAAGTTGTTGTGTATAAGTGACATCCTATTTAAATTTGAATTGTATTTAATTGAATTATTTAAGATGACATGAGATTCGAAGAGACCGGAGTCGGGTATCAGTAAATACCTGAAACCACTTCGATTCTTTATAGATTGATATTTGAAATTAATAGGCGGGAATGGAATGATTGAAGTAAATTGGACCATTTAATCTAAGTTTTGGTACTCAGAAATTGATGTGTGAAATAAGTGATGTCTTTAACAAATTGTGAATTTGTAAATTGATAAGAGTTACCCGGGGTTTATATAAGCTTTATGCTTGGTATTTCATATTATTTGGGTTTACTCATGCTAGTTTCCAGCCTGACCCAGATGTTACTTTGATGTAATGCTTAGGTCAGACCGAGTATTACATATTTTCAGGTAAGGACATTCTAGAGCTCAGGAGACGAGCTGGATGGCAGGAACGTATGGAGTGTATTCCACTGTAATATATTGGAATTATCTGGGTCATGTTGATTTTAAATGTCCAGTGATTGGGAAATGTTGTAACTCGGATGTATATAAATGTAAATTGGCAGATACAGTTTTCTTTGTATAACTGTTATTATTTGATATTATATTTTTATCCGCCTCGAATGTGAGATTCTGTGACTTGTTTTCTATTTATCCTTCTTCCTCTTCTCTTCTTTTCCTAACTATCTAGAATTTTCGGGATCGATAATTCCAGGTCGTTACGTACCATAAAACTTGAGCAGATTTTTATATTTAAAATATAACAGAACCCTGATTTATGTTAAGAAGAGGAAATCAAAGTTTAAAAAGGAAAGAAAATATCTAATAAGTTTCATAACTAGATAAAAATGAAACAAATTTTCAAGTGAGAAAATGTTTAGCTAAGTTTAGAAAGGTATTTAAAAATGAATTTGTTTAATTCATATTGATTTAGTATAATTTTATAACAGGTTAATTATCTAATTTTATTCTTAAGTGTTTCAGAAGCAAATTTAATAATGATAATTAAGGAAGATAATGGTTTATCTTAAATTAATGAAGATCTTGATTAATTAATGAAGATCTTGATTAATTAATGAATAATTAATCAATGTGATTAATTTAATATTTAATTAATTTATATAATTAATTAAGGGTTGATTGATTAACTTGAGTAATTATAAAGATAATTAATTAATGTAATTAAAGGAGTAATTGCTTAATGAAATTAAATAAAGGATAATTACTCAGTGGAAGTAATTAAGGATTAATTACTTAGTGTAATTAATTTAAGAATTAATTAATAAACTTTATTTAAAAGTTAATTAAGTAATGTAATTAATTAAGGATAATTAGTTACTAAATGTGATTAATTAGAATAAAATTAATTTAAGAAGTAATTAAGGATCATTAATTAAGTAATTAATAATGTAATTAAGGAATGGTTAATTAAAAGGTAATTAATCAATATAAGAGATTAGAGAATAATTAATTAGTGTAATTAACTAAGGGTTAATGTAATTAATTATAGTTAATTAATTATTGAAAGTAATTAAAGGTTGATTACTGTAAATGGTTGAAGTTAATTAATTTGTGTAATTAATTAAAGGTTGATTACTCTATGTAATTAAAGATGATAAATAAAGGGTGATTAATTAATTTACTTGTAATTAATTAATGGAAAGTAAGCAGGATTAAAAGTGATTAAAGAAATTAATTTAGTTTATTTAAATTAATTAGAAATGGTATGACTAACTAATCTTGCTTGTGAATGATTGGTTGATATTTCCGATATGAAATGTTTGTGATATGATATGTTTGGTTAGAACAGTGATAATATGGTTATCTATCGATAATGAATTACTGTGTAAAAGATGGCATCCTGTATTTAAAATTGAATTGTATTGACTTGAATAACTTGGGTTAAGATGACATGAGATTCGAAGAGACCGGGATCGGGTATCAGTAAATACCCGAAACCACGTCGATTTGCAATATATAACAACTCCTTATAGATGGATAGGAGAAATCAATAAGCTAGAATGGGATGATTTTAATGACTAGACCATTTAAACTAAGTGAAGGTATTTAGGGATCGATTTGCGGAAATAAGTGTTGACTATATCAAGTTGAGGACTTGAAATGAAGTACGAGTTACCCGGGTTTCATATAAGTTTTATGCTTTGGTATTCACGAGGGATGAGTTTACTAACGCTGGTTTCCAGCCTGACCCGGGTGTTACTTTGATGTAATGCTTGGGGTCAGACCGAGTATTACAGATTTTCAGGTAAGGACGATCTCAAGCTCAGGAGGCGAGTTGGATGGCAGGAACGTATGGAGTGTAACCCGCTGTGTATTATTGATTTGTATTTGGAGCATGTTGCTTCAACTGTCCAGTGTTCAGTGAAAATGTTGTAACTCTGATGTACTATATGTGTAAATTAACTGATACAGTTTTCCTTTATATGACTGCTATTTTATTTGATATTCTATTTTGTTCCGCTGCTAATGTGAGAATCTGTTTTTTGGTGTTTCTGTTTCTTCTTCCTCTTCTCTCTCTTTCTTCTTTTCTCCAACAATCTGGAATTTTCGGAGTTAAAAATTTTGGGCCGTTACATTTTGTACCAGAGCAGAAGGTTAAGCGAGAACCTTGGCTCTGGTGAGATTATTCATCGAGGATAGGGTAAGTGATATATATATATATATATATATATATATATATATGAGAGCGTACTTGTTATTTCTTATATAAAGATTTTAAATGGTTTTAAAAATAAATGATTTTTATAAAAGCTTATATTTTATTTATAAAGCAATAATTGACAGTTGGATACTGAAACTGAATAAGAATTAAGTAACATACATACATACATACATACATACATACATACATACATATAAATGGGAATTGGGATTAGTCCAAACTGAAATTGAATGAAGATAAGTTTGAAATGAATTCAAAATGAAATTAAAATCCTGAATTAGTAGAAGTGTTTTCAAAATAAGAAGATAATGAAATGGTTTCCAGATATGATAATCTTGGTTATTATCATAAATGGTTATTGTATTTAAATGAAATATGTGTTAATGAGTAAGCAAAATAAAATGTTTTAGGGAAGCAAAACACTTAGGTGAGTATGATTTATAAATTGGAGTTGTAGATGATCCAAATTTGTGAAGTTTTAAATATCGATCTAAAAGTTTGAAAATTGTTTCAAAGTGATAAGAAATAATAAATAATATTCTTTAATGTATTTGAATGAAAGGGTCCAGTTTCAAACAAGAGTTGTTTGATTTTTTTTTAAGGAATTTGTTTTGAATTAAAACTAAGGTGGTTTAAAATATAAGTATAACATGGTGTTCAAAGGAAATATGTATATATGAGAGATATACATAATATCGAAAAAGATTTGAAATAAACTCTAAGTGTCGAGTTTAAAATTTTGCTTGAAAAGTGATGTGAAAACCCTAAGTGAAAACCCGAAGTGAAGTATTACTTAAGTGGGAAGATTATTAATCCGAAGTTTAAAATTTGAAACAGGAATTCAAATTGGGTAAAGTTGTCTGAATTTAATTGAAGTAAATTTAATTTTGGGAAAATTAAGTAAGTTTAGAACAGACAACCTGAATTGGAAATTTCAAAATGAAATTAAGATTCAACTTGGGAAGTTAAATGATAGATTTGAATTGGGAGTTTGTGTGATCTCAAATGGGTTTGAGATCTGGAAATTTAGAAATAGATGGATGTTTTGAAATAATTTGGATGATATCATACTGTTGTTGTTAATAATCTTTAAACTGTGGATTGGATTTGTTTAAATGAATAAAGAAATGGATTGTGGTAAAATATCCATTATTGAGATAAAATGGGCAATAAATTGAATTTCAAAGATTAAATTGTTACAAAAAGGATTTGAATTATTATTTGAACCTAGAAATAGGTTTATGGAGAAGTAAAGGCAATTTAAAATAGAATTTTGAATTTTGGACTAAGAATTAAATTGTTCAAAGACTTTGAAAATAAAGGATAATCTGGTCTAAGAGTTTAAACCAACATTTGAAAATTTAACTCGAATTTATATAATTCGAGATGATTTAAAAGTGAGATCGAATTTCAAATTAGTTCAAATTGAATTTGGATTTAAATAATTCGGATTCGTGATTAAAGTTAAATAGATTTAAATTCAGATGGAATTTGATTTGAAAAGAATCGAGGCTAATTCAACTTGAATTGGGATTAACTCAAACTGGAGTTGAAATGAATTGAAATTGATATTTGTTCAATTTGAAAATTATTTGAATAAATTGAGATTGAAATTGAAGTCGAATAAAGTTAAATTTGGAGTGGGAATTGAAGTTGCCTAAATTGATTTGAGATTGGATCAATGTTAAGAGGAAATGGAAATTTAAAATTGAATTGATTGGAATAAAGATCGGGTAGTGGAACAGTTTGGCTCTGAACTATTTTCAAACAAATTATTCTAATATAAGCTTTCTTAAATCTTTTTTCCAAGCTATTTACTATATACAGTTTTTCTTTTTTAAAGCCAAACTATTTTGTACTTATTTTACAATTATTTTTGGGACTATTTAACTATTTTACAACTGTTTTATAAACTAATTACTATTTTTCAACTACTTTATAACTAATTACTATTTCACAACTATTTTACAATTACTAAACTATTTTATAACTTTTTGACTGTTTCCCAACTATTTTACAACAACATAACTATATTACAACTATTTTACAAACTAATAACTATTTTTCAACTATTTATCTGTTTTAAACTTTCCAAGCTATTTTCTAAATTTAAGCTAGCCAGAGTGCAAACTGTTTATGACTAATTACCAATTGAGATAAGGATTAAAGTGATAATCCAAATGGAATTGAAACAATTGTGAATAAGTGAATAGAAATTAAAGTGAATGTGAATAGAAAGGAGAAATTGATTTAGCTAATAATCAATGAAGATAAATACGTAGGATGTACGTTTATTATTCTATTCACATAGTGATTTGATCCAGATTCGAGCATAGAATTTCGAGATAGTATATCGATCCGAGTTGGGATCTTTCACTCGATTTTCGACGGCGAACCTGGATATTGATTGTTGATTGGTTTTGGATATTCTCTATCACAGTTATGGCTATGCAAGGAGAATGACGGTTTCTGATCAAGAAACCAGATCTAGTCCGCACTAGGAAGTCGAGTGGACGATACTAGTTCAGAAGAGAAATTGTGTGATCGAGTGGGCGATCAGATTGATTTAGCATATGGATGATATGTGTACATCGTACGTATTTGAATGTAAATGGTATTGAAAATTTGTGGATAAGAATTGTAAAATGGATTTTTTTAAAATGAAAAGTATCTTAGTGAAATATATGATGAAATAAGGTGGAACTTGGATATTTCTATGACTAGAACTTCTTTTATAGGGAAGTAATATGGTTAATAATTTTATAAAGGAATAATGAAATTTGAATATTGTTTTGGCATAAACAAAGTTATATATCTTTGTTATATAAGATAAATCTATACTTGTTGAATCTATTGCCGAAAGAAAAGGGTTTTTGGAAAGTATTTGAAGTATAAAAAGAGAATTTTTACAAGTTTGAAGCGATTCAAAGTTTTTAAAGGTTATATATATCTATATATATATATATATAAAGGTTCTTATGAGAATGATTTTGAGGAAAGGTTTTTGAAACCTATGGATTTGGAAAGGCTTTTGATTTTTGGAGAAAAATCAATTTTTGAAATTTGGAAAGCCTAGTTTGAGAATTATCGATTTTGGGATAATCGATTTTGAGAAAGGAGATTTATATGAGATTCGTACCAAGTGTATGATTTGGAGGATACTATATGTGTATAGTATAAAGTGTTTTGAAAATGGCTCTGGAGAAAAAGGCGCTCCCTTGAAATGAACTTCTCAGGAGTACCATAGTTTAATACTGCCTTGAGCCCTAAGGAGGGGTTCTAACGTGCATCCTGTGAGGAAGTCCGGACAAATTGAAGTTCCTGAGGATTATTGGGTAGCGAAAGTCGAGGGCGCTGATGCCTACAGAGGCATTTGGGTTATAGTGTGATGACAGTGTAACTCGATGTCGCAGCGATCTACTGTGGACCATAGCAGAAATCGTGTGGAGGTGAGTGTCAACGATCTATGTTTGATTATGCCGGGAAGGCAACGTAACATCGGTAGACTGTGATCAATGGTCGAGTGGAGTGGAGAAGTTTCGTTCTTTTGGCAGAGGAATTCGAGGGCGCTGATGCCTACAATTGTGAGGGTTTTTGCTGTGATAGCAACGTAACACCAGATGTAGCTGCGATCTGTGGCGGGTTCCATGGCGTATTCGAGGTGCGTGGAGTGCCTACAGTTATTTATGCATTTTACCGAGATGGCAACGTAACCATCGGGTTAACTGTGACCATGGATGGGGGTGATGATTTCCATAGCATTCTCACCAAAGATGTTCCCTCTATTTTC
Organism: Allium cepa; assembly: GCA_030765085.1. Lineage (NCBI taxonomy): Eukaryota > Viridiplantae > Streptophyta > Magnoliopsida > Asparagales > Amaryllidaceae > Allium > Allium cepa. The sequence goes on along the minus strand of CM060935.1, from coordinate 51,859,720 downwards.
AAAATGTTTTCTATTTTCAATAAAATCTTTTTCCAAGTATTTTCATTGGATGTTGAAAATGGGTCGGCTAAGTACTTGTAGATTTTCAATCCTACGCCAGATCAACGTATGACCGAATTTCTATGACAACGAGGACGGACTTGTTGAAACATCGAGTTATAAAAAGTATTTTTATAAAACTATTTTATGTTATGAGGATTTTTATAAGTGTTTTAAAATTAGTCAGAGAATAGTTCATCTAATAATAAGCATTTTAATAAATTCTGGTTTCGTTCCTTTTCGAGGATGAAAAGATTCAAAGGGGGGAGGAATGTGTATCCCGAGAATTTGAACAGCTATTAATTGGATCAGCAACTAATTGTAAACTATTGGGATACTAATTTTATTTGGATAAATAAATGAAATTCTGATAATTTAAAAATATCTGGATATATATATATATGAATTTAAACTATAATAAATAATTATCTGGAAGTTATAAACCTAATGGTAGATTAAAACATGTTAATAGATGTGTATAAACTTTATAATATTGAAATATTTTAGAATATACATACAAGTATATAGGTATGCATATATATACATATATGTAAAATAATTTGGAAGCATTGATTTGAATATATATATATATATATATATGTAAAAAAGTTAATTAAAGTAAATTGGACATTTTTAACATTAGTAATTATGTATTGTTATCAATTTAAGTATAATGACAACTTAAGTATAAAATATAAATAAGAATTAATGAAAGAGTTAATATTCTTCCTTACTAAATTACATAATTTATATAAACATAAAAAAAATGTAAACATAATGCACATATATAAAGATAACACATAAATAAATATAATTTGTGACATTCAAACATGAGTAATAAATAAATAAGTTAAGGATTTAAACACAAAATACTTATATTTTAACAAGTGTAGTAAACTTAATTCATGCAATTACAAGTGTTTGCTTAAATTAACATGTGTAGGCTAACAAAATTAACAAGTGGCGTGTTTTTTTCCTTAACAAAATAGATAAATGATATAGGAAACTAGACTGAGATTATTTTCTCGTCTTCCTAGACCAAAACCAAAAGAAGAAGAAAAATGAAAGCAAGAAAAAAAAGTAAGAAAAACTATAAACAAACAGCAACAACATTCCAGCCGATTCAAAGAACAGGATCAGCAGCAAGGATGCAATTCAACTTGACAATTCAGGATTCAAATCAACAATTAGAATCAGTTACCAGATTCTCAAAATCAAAGCATCAAGAACAACAATTAGTCTAAAAGATCAACTCAACAACTCTGTTTCGAATTTAAACAAAATAGCTCAGTTTTGAGTAAAGTGGCAAGATCAAATTCCCAGTTTTAAAAAGCATTTCCAGATTTCAAAATACAAGCTTATCTGTTAAATGCAAGGTGATTAAACATTTTAAACAACGAAATGTGAATGCATGTATGTATATATGCTTTGTTGTGTAAGGGTCTGTATGTATGAATGTATATCATCTCAGTTCTAAGTTCATGCATTAAAACATTGTAAGCATTGTAATATATATAATTAACATTGTAGCTAAGGTAACATGCATAATAATAAGTGGCATGGTTTCATATAACTTGAAATATTGATAAGGGAAAAGTATAAAGATAAATTAATAATATATCTATATGTATAAACATAAACCTAATACAAAGTAATTTAAATAAAAAATTATATCTTTTTACATGCATTCCACAAGTGTAAGAAGATTACATATAAAAATAACAAGTGTAAACAAACTTTATCACACAATTAACAAGTATCAAGATGAAATATTTTCTTTCTTTTTAATGACCTTTGTATGTATAACAAATAGATCTTTCCTCTCTTCTTTTCGAAAAATCAAAGCAAAATAAAAACTGATATGCCAAAACCAGAGGATAATAAAACAATTAAAATCTGAGGATAAGAAAATCAAAACATGTTTAGGTCTTCAAAACTGAACTGAAACAAAGTCTATAACAACTTCAGATTCAAGCTGTGTTAGGCAAACAAAATCTTTCAAACCTGAGTAGCAAATTAAACCAAATCTCAAAGCAAATTCATTAAGTGAAGAAATAAAGCAGCTCAGTTTCAAAATTTAAGCAAGTTCAAGCTACAGTTCATAATCAAACAACTTCCAGTTTCAGATCATAACCAAATTTGCAAGCATAAGATTAAATCTGGCTCTGTTTGCAATTTAGGTGAGCAAACATTTCTGTTTAATGCTAAAATCTGTTTTACCCTGGTGCATAAGATAAATTGAAGATGTTATGTTGAGAAATAAGTTTGCATAGATGTATTTTAATTGGAAGATGGTTGAACTACATTGTTTATTGATACGCATGTCTGTTTATTTATACATTAGCCTCTGCTATGCTAACAGACTCAAGAATCCACCTTAATAAAAGCATATCACTCTATCCAAACAGATTTTAGACTTCGATCATTATGGAAAATTATTTACTTGGATGAAATACTATTTTTTTAAAATATTACCAGGTATATATCGAGAAATTGTTAGATCAAATTGAATTTACAGTAAGAAATAATTCTTGTAACATCCCGCCTTTTCGTACGCTTTAAATCGACACACGTGCCAATTCAAACCATACGCAAGGGTGGATTGTTATGGGGTAAATAAGAAAAACAGAGAAAGAAAAAAAAACTAAACAGAATCTCATAGCGGAAGGATAAAATATAATAATCAAATATACAGTTTAAAAGTCTGTTTACAAAACCATTTATATAATACATATCAGAGTTACACATACCAATAACAATGCAGCGGAACAATATGAGTGTAGTAGAATATAATTAATAATAATAATAGAATCTCCGTCTTCGTCCTCCAGAAATAAAGTCCTCAAATCCTGAAACGCTCGGACTGACCCGAGCGAATTGAAAAGACAAAACACTCGAGTCAGAACTAAAAGATCTTATGTAAGTTAAATTAACAGAAATAAATACGAGTGCAGTAACTCAAGAGATGATCGGGATTTACATCTCCTAAGGATCCATTAAACTATTTACTATATAGTATATTGCGCTATTATAATAGTATCTAATTGTAAAATAAACTTACTTTTAAATAGCGTTAAGGCTTTACATTTTCCACATTAACACATTTATATATTCCCATAGTCTATACAGTACCGTAATCTCCTCCATAATGGGCGTCGTCAGAGGGCACTCCATAGGTATGGTACAAAACAAAATCGTATAAGGCGCGCTAGGGTAGGTGACATGGCACAACTAGGCAATGCCAGGGTAGATATACCAATTACGCTTCCGGGCCGATGGAAACGCGCAGCGCGCAGCTGCCGCCCACCTCGGACAAACTCCCCACATCAAAGAAATCAAAAGTGAAGGTGGCCACCGAAAATCCAAAGTCTGAGTATAGTATCGAAGGGAAGTGTCCGATCAGAGGTGCTACCTCATTAACCCGTCGATCGCTCCTGTTTTACCACCTTATGCCAACTCACGGGAGTTGGGTCCTCGTATTTACCTTTAAAGGAAACGCCGCCACCAACCTACTTCATTCTGGAATTTCCACCGCGTACACGGTTGTTAAAGTGGTTTTCGGAGTTGGCAGAGAGTATGACAACTTCCGATCCCGGTCTCTTTAACAACCAAATGTTATTATACACCGCGATCATTTAAAATAATTTAAACTTTAAAATTAGAATAAAATATCCATTTTAAACCCATATAAATACGATATCATTTATATTTTTAAAACCCCAATCAATGCAATATCATTTAGACCCAAAATCATATAATGTCATTTTATTTTCCAATATATATTCTTTTTCGAAATCAAATGTTTTCAAAGTAAAATATTTAGAAATCAAAGCTCCTTAATATATTATTTTCAAATCATACTACCTTGAAAATCATAACTTTGAAACAAATTTCCATCTCTCAAATGGTTAAATATTAAATTACTTTTATAAAACAAAATAGCTTCTTTAGATTTCACAAATCAATTCTAAATATCGATTTAAACTTTCAAATACCATTTCAATTCTTATGTTTCAAGGCTTTAAATATTTCACCATTTCAAACAGACTCATTTGACAATTCCATATATATATCAAATTCAGTTACTTATTATTTAGACTTGAAATGTTTGCTTAATGAATTCAATATAATTTAAGAAAACCTTTAACTTCATATAACTGGATCATCTTTCAATTTATTTTATATTCATTTAATCAACCTGATATTCATTAAAATCACTTTACCCAAAAATCAAGTTATAAAAATCACATCCTTTAAAAATTCTAATTTTTTTATTTAATTCCAATTTAACTTAATATTCATCTTCCAACCTTATTCTCATTTAAGTCAATAGACTTCCAGAAATTAAATTTTAAATAAATGCTTAATCGTATTTGATCTAAAAAAAATCAAACTTTATTTTATACTTCAAATCAAATTTATAAAAAGTTTAAAAATCGGAAATTACTATATATATAAATAACCTTTATCAAGAACCAAATCAATATCCCATAAACCATATATATAGCTTTGCAAAATCATAAAAAAATCATTTCAATATATTTTTATATATATATACCGCGGTGCCTGTATATAATTTTCTATCCTATGGTCAAGTGATACGGATATTTATCATTTCAATCCGCAATTTAAAATAAAATGCGGTTGTATATCATTTCAAACCGCAATCCCGAATGAAATGAAAATGCATGATGACTTGCAATTAATAAATAAATCATCCATTCATCCATCAAATCATACATCCATTTATAACAATCATCATCCAATTTCAAACAATCATCAATATATATAACAGGTGATAAATAATGGTATCAATTATCAGTTTATACTCAAACTAAATTTAATAACTGCTAATTGGCAGTTTATATGCAAATATAAACGTAAACTTAACTGGCAGTTAATATGAAATAAAATTTAACATAACTATGCCTGGCAGTTAATATGAAATAAATAAATTCTAACTGTCAAATTTATATGCAATAAATAAACAAATTTACAGTTATATTAAATAAATGCGTTTAAACAGAAATAGTGAATAAACATGCCAAACAGTCATAAATAAATTTCTACCCATATCTAAAGTCGACTTAACAAACATAAGAAATTTTAGAAGTTGTGAGTGGGTTAAAACACTCACCTTTTGAATTTAAATCGAATTTAAATTCGATTTAAACCCAAAAATTTCATAGTCTCCAAATCTGTCCATACCAGCGCCAACAGATCCGGAATTTAATTTCGATCCTAATAAAAAAAATCTCGCGTGAATACGAGGTCGTATGAGAAAGTTATTCAATTTTAATGAGTTGAAACAAAAATTAAATAAAACAAATTTAAATAACAACCTAATTAAAGCTTGCCCCGTCATAAAGCTTCTTCTCAACTCACGTATGCTCGTCCAGGGAATGAACCCATTTCAACGTACGCCCTCCCCATCTTTGACCATGCCTTTAGACCGCCCCAGGCCACCAGATGGTGTCGCGCCTCCACCATTTACGACCGCCTCCGCCTTCAAAAACTAGGGTTTCAAACCCTAATTCGCCAATATCGGCCACCACCGGTCGCAATAAGCCAAGCGGCTACCACCAAACGAATTCCTTAGCCGAGCTCTCCAATACCCAGAAACCAATTTGCAAATAGTCGCTCCAAATCAAAACGCCCAAATTGACTTAGGTTTCGAATTTCTTGATTTTGACCGCGATTTGCCGCTGACTCGAGTATCGATTTGAAAACAGAGACTGCGCGTAGATTCGTATGGATGAAATCTACAACATATATTTTTTTGGAATTTTTCTGAGATGTTTGAATTTTCATTTGAATTTTGAATAGAAATAGATCTAGGTTTGCATCCATTTGAGGAGGAGAAGGAGTTGAAGAAAAGAACGTATAGACAAATGATAGAAGATGGAGGCTAGGGTTTATGATCGTCTATTTATAGATAGATCGCAAAAGAATAGGTGTGCACGAATTTTAACGTGCAAACGGAAGTGGTCCCAAAAGATAAATAATATTAATTACACACGTTACGGATTTAGGAAATAAATAAATTCCTTATCAATTACATTTTATTTTAAACATATTTACAAATGTAAATCTAGACGTTTCGTTTACGTTTCAAAATATATCCGCAATTTTATTAATTTCCAAATTGATCTAAACAAATTTAGATGTAAATTAAAAGCTGATAAGTCTATCCATTGCAGTGTTAATTTCTCCATTTCCTTATATTTAGAAATTATAAATTAAGTTTTCAAAAACCTATTTTTTTTATTTTCAAACTTTTATATTCTCATCTTTTACCAGTAATAAAGATGCACTAACATTTGTTCATGGTTTCACCTTATTATCCTCAAATTCCATTTTAATTTTCAATAATTACAATTGTTGAATGTTGATACTTTAATTAAATTTATACATCTTGCTTTCTATACTATAAATCAACCAGTGGTCCTATTTTATATAGAATTAGCAAAATTTCATCTTATAAAATTAACCTCCTTCAATTACAAAACAAAATCTATGCTAACTGCACAATTCAAGTCAATTAATTATAATTGAGTCTACATTAAATGTTATAAATTATAAATTGGAACCTCAATAAATTCGTTTATTGATTTTAAAAATCTTTCTATTCAGTAAATAGACATTTTATGGGTATAAATAATATTTGAATTATAATACATTTCATTAGTGCATGCTTCAATTCATATAAATTCCCCTTTATTAACTAGAACACATTAGCCAAAACAAAATAATTAATTTAGATTTATTTCAATCGATTGCCATTCTTAACTTAACATACTCAAAATGGTTAACCTAAATAATTGTTACCCTTTTACATTCAAATTCACTTACAACCATCATTACAACAATGTTGCCATAGGTTTAGATTTAATTAAATAAATTAGATAGATGGGTAAGTTTTGTAATTATCACTAATGCCAAATATATATGCATTAATTACTACTTATTATTATGAATTCATTTATTAATTTACTAGTTGCCTTTGTCTTCTTATATCCTATTTACTACCAAACTTTCTATTTAGTTATAGTTTATAAATATATAAATGCCTAGGCAAATCAAGTTCCTGTCCTTTCTGTTATTCCAATTTAAATCGGGTATGCGCAAATAAATTGTTTATTAACTTATTCTAACAAACTTATTTGCATACATTCAGTTACACCTAATTTAATGCATATCTGCACTTACTTGCTATTTTATTTGTAATATATTTATATATTCATTCATTAATGCATATCTTCACTTACTTCCTATTTTATTTGTAATATATTTCTATATTCATTCATTAATGTACCCATACAAATTAAAAATTCTAAATCCCTTTTAATATTTCCATCTATGCTCCATTCCTTCACTTAATGCACAATTAGCATTCCTTATTCAAATTTGTTACATTCCCTTATATCCACTTCATAAATAAATTGGTATTCCGTTTTTCATTTATTACTAACTTTAATTATTGCAATTTATTATCTAACATACAATTTGAATTTATTTTCAAATTTTCACCGTTAAATTAATTAACATATTCTAATAGTAAATAAAAAGGATTGAGCAAATTAAAATTTCTATTCAGTTATAGTTTATCAATATATTGATACTTAGGCAAAATCAAATTCTTGTCTTTAATTACCCTTTTCATAATTTCAACTCAATCAACCATTTCAACATGCAACTCATAATAACTTTTTATAAGTATGCATGGAATCATCATTTATTCCAATCTTTTCTTAATTTACATAATAAATTCCCTTTATTTATTTTCAATTTAAACAAAGGTATAAATCTTTCACTATTTCAATCATTAGATTTTTATTCAAATTACTAATAATCAAGTTTTTAAATATCGTTGCTATATTTTAATTTAGCGTTCATTCCAATACTAATTTATCATCTTCATTTTTTTTCTTTTTTTTCCTTTTTTTTCTACAAAAAATTAAATTACAAAATCCTATTTAATTAACAATTTAATTGTTGAAATTTACGGGTCGTTACACTCTCCCCCACTCAAAACTTTTCGTCCCCGAAAAGGGAAAGAAGGGAAAAGAAGAATTTCGAAATCAATATCAAATTTAAATATTATATTTATAAAAAATTAAATTTACAAAATTAGTTAATTTAGCTAAAATATACAAATTTATATAAAGTGAAATATTTAAGCGGTTTCAACCATTAATCAACCAATCAATACAACAACCATCAACTTTACAAACAGCATACATACACAAGACAAAGCAACCATTTAATCCAATAAACAAATAGTTGTTCGGGTTCAAAACTTGAAATTGTATGGAATGAAAATAACAATCAAGTGCATCCTTTACTCAACAGTCTTAGATGGAACAACGATAGATTATTTATTCATCCAACAACTTCAAATTCTCTTACCCAACCAACCATAAGTCAAACAATAACAATTCAAACCAACAACCAAATTAACTTATTATACATTTATTTCATGCTTTAGTTGTTTAATTTCTTTTCTTTCATTTATTGAGTGATTCCTTCATTACTTACAATTTTCATTTTTCATTTATTACAATATTCATTATATTTGCATTCCGTTTTATTTACTTAAGTTTATAATCATCTATTTATAATACTTAAAATTTCCATTTTAACTTAAGTTTATATATTTAATTCTCATTTTGTAACAGCAAATTCATTGAATATCTTTATTACCTCAAGCTTCACTTATAAGATTTCCCCTTACATTTTCTTACTAACATTGCAACTTTTATTATATGGTAAGTTATATATATGCTTTAAGAATGTAAGTGAAAATTATACAAGTTTCTTCTCAATTCCTTTAATTAATTAATGGTTCAATAATTATATATATTCGTTTTATAAATTACAATTTCAACTTACTTTTAATTTCATTCATTTATTTAATGCTTACATTTCTATTATATTTAATAATGGTAACAATTTAACTACACTAAATTTGCACTTTATACATCAATTCTTATAAATAAAGAAGTTCATTAATTCATTTAATAATGTTTACAATCGTTTATTTACATTACTTATCTTCCTATTGTATTAAATTTTTACTTTAATTAAAGGTACCAATTTCTACACTTAATTGAACTATTAATTAACTGAAACTTAAGAACCAAATACCGGGTTAAATTTTAAATCATTTAAAATAATAGATAGATATCTACACTTAGCATATATATCCAATCATAATTAAAATGATAAAATTTCCTTAACAATTCTGCAGTAAATTACTACAGTGGCCTTCCCACTTCGAAACTCGAAAATGAATGTCGATGATGCGTGCACTTATCACCGAAATTATTTTCCAGCGACAGAGAGGAAAGTACAAAACTTAGTTTCTCCAAAAATCTTCTTTAAAACAATTTCTCTTAAATTATATTAAATATTCATATCAGAAAATACTTATAAACAAAATTATTATAATTCATAAATCCTTTGAAAGCAAATTTCCAAAATCCCGGACTTAAGTTCTAAAATTTCCAAATTTCATTGATTTTAATTTCAATCTTATTTTACCTATTATTTATAAATTTTATTCCTAACAACCCATCTATTGCAACCAACAATATATATATATATATATAATACCTTAATAAAATATTTTATATATAGAAAATATAATAGGCGAAGTTATTTCATTCACCTATATTAAAAACAAATATTATGTCGGTCTGTCCGATTAAGTGTTTAGAAATCCCTATTGATGTCACAGCGTCCCATGCACCAACCAGAATTTATAAATACGAAACGGAACAAATTAACACAATATTAAAACCCTTTTATAAAACTAACAAATACGCTCTCTCATATATACACTCAGTGACTCCCATAGGGTATTACTACCCTATTAGTAAAGAGTCAAACCCCACAAAGCTATGGTTTATCGCTAAACCAAAGCTCTGATACCAACTGTAACATCCCGCCTTTTCGTACGCTTTAAATCGACACACGTGCCAATTCAAACCATACGCAAGGGTGGATTGTTATGGGGTAAATAAGAAAAACAGAGAAAGAAAAAAAAACTAAACAGAATCTCACAGCGGAAGGATAAAATATAATAATCAAATATACAGTTTAAAAGTCTGTTTACAAAACCATTTATATAATACATATCAGAGTTACACATACCAATAACAATGCAGCGGAACAATATGAGTGTAGTAGAATATAATTAATAATAATAATAGAATCTCCGTCTTCGTCCTCCAGAAATAAAGTCCTCAAATCCTGAAATGCTCGGACTGACCCGAGCGAATTGAAAAGACAAAACACTCGAGTCAGAACTAAAAGATCTTATGTAAGTTAAATTAACAGAAATAAATACGAGTGCAGTAACTCAAGAGATGATCGGGATTTACATCTCCTAAGGATCCGTTAAACTATTTACTATATAGTATATTGCGCTATTATAATAGTGTCTAATTGTAAAATAAACTTACTTTTAAATAGCGTTAAGGCTTTACATTTTCCACCTTAACACATTTATATATTCCCATAGTCTATACAGTACCGTAATCTCCCCCGTAATGGGCGTCGTCAGAGGGCACTCCGTAGGTATGGTACAAAACAAAATCGTATAAGGCGCGCTAGGGTAGGTGACATGGCACAACTAGGCAATGCCAAGGTAGATATACCAATTACGCTTCCTGGCCGATGGAAACGCGCAGCGCGCAGCTGCCGCCCACCTCGGACAAACTCCCCACATCAAAGAAATCAAAAGTGAAGGTGGCCACCGAAAATCCAAAGTCTGAGTATAGTATCGACGGGAAGTGTCCGATCAGAGGTGCTACCTCATTAACCCGTCGATCGCTCCTGTTTTAGCCACCTTATGCCAACTCACGGGAGTTGGGTCCTCGTATTTACCTTTAAAGGAAAAGTCGCCACCAACCTACTTCATTCTGGAATCTCCAACGCGTACACGGTTGTTAAAGTGGTTTTCGGAGTTGGCAGAGAGTATGACAACTTCCGATCCCGGTCTCTTTAACAACCAAACGTTATTATACACCGCGGTCATTTAAAATAATTTAAACTTTAAAACCAGAATAAAATATCCATTTTAAACCCATATAAATACGATATCATTTATATTTTCAAAACCCCAATCAATGCAATATCATTTAGACCCTAAATCATATAATGTCATTTTATTTTCCTATATATATTCTTTTCCGAAATCAAATGTTTTCAAAGTAAAATATTTAGAAATCAAATCTCCTTAATATATTATTTTCAAATCATACTACCTTGAAAATCATAACTTTGAAATAAATTTCCATCTCTTAAATGGTTAAATATTAAATTAATTTATAAAAAAATAGCTTCTTTAGATTTCACAAATCAATTCTAAATATCGATTTAAACTTTCAAATACCATTTCAATTCTTATGTTTCAAGGCTTTAAATATTTCACCATTTCAAACAGACTCATTTGACAATTCCATATATATATCAAATTCAGTTACTTATTATTTAGACTTGAAATGTTTGTCTAATGAATTCAATATAATTTAAGAAAACCATTAACTTCATATAACTGGATCATCTTTCAATTTATTTTATATTCATTTAATCAACCTGATATTCATTAAAATCACTTTACCCAAAAATCAAGTTATAAAAATCACATCCTTTAAAAATTCTAATTTTTTTATTTAATTCCAATTTAACTTAATATTCATCTTCCAACCTTATTCTCATTTAAGTCAATAGACTTCCAGAAATTAAATTTTAAATAAATGCTTAATCGTATTTGATCTAAAAAAAATCAAACTTTATTTTATACTTCAAATCAAATTTATACAAAGTTTAAAAACCGGAAATTACTATATATATAAATAACCTTTATCAAGAACCAAATGAATATCCCATAAACCATATATATAGCTTTGCAAAACCATAAAAAAATCATTTCAAAATATTTATATATATATATATATATATATATATCGCGGTGCCTGTATATAATTTTCTATCCTATGGTCAAGTGATACGGATATTTATCATTTCAATCCGCAATTTAAAATAAAATACGGTTGTATATCATTTCAAACCGCAATCCCGAATGAAATGAAAATGCATGATGACTTGCAATTAATAAATAAATCATCCATTCATCCATCAAATCATACATCCATTTATAACAGTCATCATCCAATTTCAAACAATCATCAATATATATAACAGGTGATAAATAATGGTATCAATTATCAGTTTATACTCAAACTAAATTTAATAACTGCTAATTGGCAGTTTATATGCAAATATAAACGTAAACTTAACTGGCAGTTAATATGAAATAAAATTTAACATAACTATGCCTGGCAGTTAATATGAAATAAATAAATTCTAACTGTCAAATTTATATGCAATAAATAAACAAATTTACAGTTATATTAAATAAATGCGTTTAAACAGAAATAGTGAATAAAACATGCCAAACGGTCATAAATAAATTTCTACCCATATCTAAAGTCGAATTAACAAACGTAAGAAATTTTAGAAGTTGTGAGTGGGTTAAAACACTCACCTTTTGAATTTAAATCGAATTTAAATTCTACTTAAACCCAAAAATTTCACAGCCTCCAAATCTGTCCAAACCAGCGCCAATAGATCCAGAATTTAATTTCAATCGTAATAAAGAAATCTCGCGTGAATACGAGGTCGTATGAGAAAGTTATTCAATTTTAATGAGTTGAAACAAAAATTAAATAAAACAAATTTAAATAACAACCTAATTAAAGCTTGCCCCGTCATAAAGCTTCTTCTCAACTCACGTATGCTCGTCCAGGGAATGAACCCATTTCAACGTACGCCCTCCCCATCTTTGACCGTGCCTTTAGACCGCCCCAGGCCACCAGATGGTGATGCGCCTCCACCATTTACGACCGCCTCCGCCTTCAAAAACTAGGGTTTCAAAACCTAATTCGCCAATATCGACCACCACCGGTCGCAATAAGCCAAGCGGCTACCACCAAACGACTTCCCTAGCCGAGCTCTCCAATACCCAGAAACCAATTTGCAAATAGTCGCTCCAAATCAAAACGCCCAAATTGACTTAGGTTTCGAATTTCTTGATTTTGACCGCGATTTGCCGCTGACTCGAGTATCGATTTCGAAAACAGAGACTGCGCGTATATACTTATGGATGAAATCTACAACATATATTTTTTTGGAATTTTTCTGAGATGTTTGAATTTTCATTTGAAATTTGAATAGAAATAGATCTAGGTTTGCATCCATTTGAGGAGGAGAAGGAGTTGAAGAAAAGAACGTATAGACAAATGATAGAAGATGGAGGCTAGGGTTTATGATCGTCTATTTATAGATAGATCGCAAAAGAATAGGTGTGCACGAATTTTAACGTGCAAACGGAAGTGGTCCCAAAAGATAAATAATATTAATTACACACGTTACGGATTTAGGAAATAAATAAATTCCTTATCATTTACATTTTATTTTAAACGTATTTACAAATGTAATCTAGACGTTTCGTTTACGTTTCAAAATATATCCACAATTTTATTAATTTCCAAATCGATCTAAACAAATTTAGATGTAAATTAAAAGCTGATAAGTCTATCCATTGCAGTGTCAATTTCTCCACTTCCTTATATTTAGAAATTATAAATTAAGTTTTCAAAAACCTATTTTTTTTTATTTTCAAACTTTTATATTCTCATCTTTTACCAGTAATAAGGATGCACTAACATTTGTTTATGGTTTCACCTTATTATCCTCAAATTCCATTTTAATTTTCAATAATTACAATTGTTGAATGTTGATACTTTAATTAAATTTATACATCTTGCTTTCTATACTATAAATCAACCAGTGGTCCTATTTTATATAGAATTAGCAAAATTTCATCTTATAAAATTAACCTCCTTCAATTACAAAACAAAATCTACGCCAACTGCACAATTCAAGTCAATTAATTGTAATTGAGTCTACATTAAATGTTATAAATTATAAATTGGAACCTCAATAAATTCGTTTATTGATTTTAAAAATCTTTCTATTCAGTAAATAGACATTTTATGGGTATAAATAATATTTGAATTATAATACATTTCATTAGTGCATGCTTCAATTCATATAAATTCCCCTTTATTAACTAGAACACATTAGCCAAAACAAAATAATTAATTTAGATTTATTTCAATCGATTGCCATTCTTAACTTAACATACTCAAAATGGTTAACCTAAATAATTGTTACCCTTTTACATTCAAATTCACTTACAACCATCATTACAACAATGTTGCCATAGGTTTAGATTTAATTAAATAAATTAGATAGATGGGTAAGTTTTGTAATTATCACTAATGCCAAATATATATGCATTAATTACTACTTATTATTATGAATTCATTTATTAATTTACTAGTTGCCTTTGTCTTCTTATATCCTATTTACTACCAAACTTTCTATTTAGTTATAGTTTATAAATATATAAATGCCTAGGCAAATCAAGTTCTTGTCCTTTCTGTTATTCCAATTTAAATCGGGTATGCGCAAATAAATTGTTTATCAACTTATTCTTACAAACTTATTTGCATACATTCAGTTACACCTAATTTAATGCATATCTTCACTTACTTCCTATTTTATTTGTAATATATTTCTATATTCATTCATTAATGCATATCTTCACTTACTTCCTATTTTATTTGTAATATATTTCTATATTCATTCATTAATGCACCCATACAAATTAAAAATTCTAAATCCCTTTTAATATTTCCATCTATGCTCCATTCCTTCACTTAATGCACAATTAGCATTCCTTATTCAAATTTGTTACATTCCCTTATATCCACTTCATAAATAAATTGGTATTCCGTTTTGCATTTATTACTAACTTTAATTATTGCAATTTATTATCTAACATACAATTTGAATTTATTTTCAAATTTTCACCGTTAAATTAATTAACATCTTCTAATAATAAATAAAAAGGATTGAGCAAATTAAAATTTCTATTCAGTTATAGTTTATCAATATATTGATACTTAGGCAAAATCAAATTCTTGTCTTTAATTACCCTTTTCATAATTTCAACTCAATCAACCATTTCAGCATGCAACTCATAATAACTTTTTATAAGTATGCAAGGAATCATCATTTATTCCAATCTTTTCTTAATTTACATAATAAATTTCCTTTATTTATTTTCAATTTACACAAAGGTATAAATCTTTCACTATTTCAATCACTAGATTTTTATTCAAATTACTAATAATCAAGTTTTTTAATACCGTTGCTATATTTTAATTTAGCGTTCATTCCAATACTAATTTATCATCTTCATTTTTCTCTTTTTTTTCCTTTTTTTTGCAAAAAATTAAATCACAAAATCCTATTTAATTAACAATTTAATTGTCGAAATTTACGGGTCGTTACAATGCTAGTCAAAAATTCAATTAATGAATTTCTAAGTTTTGATTTTATATCTGGATTGGAGCTTGAAAATCATGATTTATGATAATAGTATCAAGATTTTTAGGAGGATATTTGGGTAGGATTTGCGAGATGAACGTAAAGATTGTTTTCGCAAAATCATAGCGAACGAAATAATGGTAAGGATCGATTTTCGACCAGAAGATAACTGCAAGGGTGAGTAGTTCGAGAAAAATGTTGTGTGATTTTTCTATCTGTTGGATTATCCAGTTGAGGTGAATCTAGGGTTTAAGGGTGTTTTGGGTGGGGCTCGATTTCTAGGCAACTAGGAGGTGGAATGGGAAAGGGGGAGTGCGGTCAGAGGTAAGGAATTGATGGCGTGTGTATTAGTGAGGTTCGGTGGGAGATGGATTGCGGCAATGGCTCGTCTAGGGGATTGATGTTGACGAAGTTCGTTCCAGTTTTAGTTTGAGATTTGAGTTTTCGAGTGAGAGCTACTGCGGTATTTCAGTGTGATAAGCATGATAGCGGGGTCATGGATGGTCAGTGGTAGCGATCGGCGGCGAAGCACGATCATCGGAGGAAGCATGCACGGATACGTGCACGACTTCGTGTACAACCGGTAGTTGGTGATTTGTTTTGTTTTTCCTGAAGGAAATAAGAGGATGAGGGAGAATGAGGATTCGTTTGTTTTTGTGGGCTCTGAGTTTGGTTGGGCCGGAGAGTAGCGGGCCGATTGTTTTAGTAGTAAAATTTAGATAAAGAAATAAAGGATAGTAAAGGGTTTGAGATAGAAATGTTTTCAAAAATACTTAGTGGTTAAATTTGAACTGAAGTTAGCTCGGAAGTTTGGGATTAGACCCGAGTATTCTTGATATACCGATGAAGTTAAAGGTTTCAAAGTTAAGTATAATAAGTAAATTATTTAATTTATTTCTATGTGATTTCAAATAAAATTTAATAATGATTAAGTAGTTAATTAAGATAATGATTTATATTAAATTAAATAAGGTCTTGATTATTGGTGAATAATTTATCAATATAATTAATTAAAAACCATTATTTAATATAGGTAATAAAAAGTTCATTATTTAACTTAATTACTTAGGGACAATTAATTAAAGTGATTGATTAAGGATAATTTCTTAAGATAATTAATTGAAGGATCATTAATCAATGTAAGAAATTAAAGGTTAATTCTTTAATGTGAATGATTATATAATTAAAGAATTAATTTCAATAATCAACGAAAGGGATAGTTAATTAATGAATGTGATTAATTAAAGGATAATTAATCAATATAGAATAATTAATTAGAGTAACTAATTAAGGATTATTTTAGGCTAATTATTTTTTAAAAAAAAGAAAAAAGGATAACAATTAAAAAGTTAATCAATTAAGCATAATTAACCAATGGGATAATTAGTTACTAAAAGTAATTATGGATAATTAAATTCAGATGGTTAATTAATAGATGATTAATTAATGGTTTGTAATTCATTAATGTTATGGAAGCAGGATTAAAAGGTGATTTAAGAAATTAATTAAATTATTTAAATTAATTAGAAATGGTGTGACTAATTAATCTTGCTTAAGAATGATTGAATGATATTAAATGCATTGGATTATTTGATATTTCTGATAATTGATTGGTGATTCTATGTGATATGATATGTTTGGGTTGAACTATGAAAATATGGTTTGCCTATCTGTGATGAATTGCTATGTAAATATGGAATTTTTTGGATATAAATGGGACTGTTAAATTTTAACAGCTTTGCTTTTAAGATAATATTGGATTCGAAGAGACCAGGATCGGGTATCAGTAAATACACGAAACCACTTCCATTTGAAATCTTCTATAATTCTTTATAGATTTAATATGTGTAATCTATATGCTGGAACGAAATAATTTAAGTAATCTAGAACATTGAAACTAAGTAAAGGGTACTTAGAGGTTGATTTGTGAATTAAGTATTGAATATAAAAAGTTAAGAACTCGTAGTAAGGAATGAGTCACCCTCGGGTTTTGTATGTTAGTGCAATATAATTTCATGATATATGGGTTTACTCACGCTGGTTTCTAGCCTGACCCGGATGTTACTTTGATGTAATGCTCGGGTCAGACCGAGTATTACAAATTTTCAGGTAAGGACATTCTGGAGCTCAGGAGGCGAGCTGGATGGTAGGAACATATGGAGTGTATTATGCTGTAGTATATTGTAGTTATCTGGGACGTGTTGATTTTAACTGTCCAGCGATTGTGAAATGTTGTAACTCTGATGTATATAAATGTAAAATTGACTGATTTAGTTTTCTTTGTATAACTGTTATTATTTGATATTATATTTTGATCCGCCACGAACGTGAGATTCTATGTCTTGTTTTCTATTTATTCTTCTACCTCTTTTCTTCTTTTCCCAACCATCTGGAATTTTCGAGATCAGAAATTTCGAGTTGTTACATTTGGTATCAGGGGGAGAAGGTAGGGTTTCTGGCTTGTTCTGAAGTGTTTGGGGTTTTCGTTAATCTATGGCGTCGCGATGGCGACTGGGAAGTGTGTGGTAGGGGAAAAAGGTAGGGAAGATGGTGACTTAGATATGGTGAAGATTGGAGGGTGAATCAAGGTCGATTGGTGGTGGTAGGCGTCGAAGAGGAGGTTCGTTCATTTCACTAGAAGTCAGTAATTTGCTTGATTTTGATTTTAAGGATTATGTGAGTTTCAAAGGGCCAATAATGGTCGAAGGGGGCGATTGTGACTTTGAGAAGGCATCGACATTGGACGACGAAGCTTCGGTGCCATGTGCATGTGCACGGTGCACCGGAGATAAGGGATTTCTTTTCTGGTTGCAGTAGAAAATTGAAATGGAGGAAGGATTGGGAATGTAAGCAGTGCGCGAAGTTGTCTCGGAAGGATCCTCGATATATCTGCTGTTTTGCTCGGGTTTTGCTTCATATTGTTCGTATGGTTTATTAAACTTGTTATAGTTAAAATTTAAATAAGTTTTTGAAAAAAAAAATAGATGAAGAAGAAGGAAACTCAAAGCTAGGTTCGATTTAGAACCGGGTTTAACCCGAAGCAGGAGTAAAGCAGGAAGTAATCAAGACTTTGAACATGATTTAAAAAGTTTTATAAAAACAATGTTTTGAAATTTAAAAAAGAATGATTGTTTTAAAACTTTTCTTAAATAATTTCTTCCTATTATAAATGTTTCTTTAACCTTTAATTAAGAAAATGATATGATTGTTTAACTTATGTTTGTTAAGTTAAACTTTAAGATAATTTAAAACATAATTTTTTTAAATAAAATTAAGTGTTAATTAAAGGATAAATGTTTTTAATTTATGTGATTAGATAATTAATAAAGATGATGATTTATCTTAAAGGTAATTAAGGTTTGATAATCAAATGAAGTAATTAAAATATGATTTATTATATTAATTATTGATTAAGTGATTAATTAATTAATAGTTAAGGATTATAAATTAATTGATTAAGAGATTAATTAGTATGTAATTAAGAATTATTAATTAGATAATTAGAGATAATTAATTAATAATTAGTGGTTAATTAACTTAGTAATTAATTAATAATTAGTGGTTAATTAATTTAGTAATTAATTAATAATTAGTGATTAACTAATTAAGTAATTAAGTTGTAATTAGTGACTAATTAATTTAATGGAAGTAATTAAGGATTGATTACTCAGTGTAATTAATTAAGGATTGATTGATTAAGGAAACTAATCAAGGATTAGTTAAATAATGAGTATGATTAATTAAGGGATAATTGATCGATGAAGTGATTACAAGATAATTAATGTGAGTAATAAATTAAGGATCAACGTAATTAATATGGATGGGTAAAGGAAAAATTAATTTGTGTAATTAATTAAGAGTTAATTACTTATTGTAATTAAAGGATAATTAATCAAAAAATGATCAATTAAGATGGATAATCAAAAGATGATTAACTAATTGGTTTGTAATTAATTAATGTTAAGTAAGGATAATCTAAGTGATTAAAGATTAGTAATTAATTTAATTAGAGATAAATTAAATTAATTTTGGAAGTGATCAATCTTGCTTATGAATGATTAATTATGTTGAATGCCTTGAATTGGTTGATATCTCTGGTATGAAATGTTTATGATATGATATGTTTGGGTGGACAATGATAATGTGGTTATCTATCGATGGTGAATTGCAGTGTAAAAAGTGACATCCTGTAATTAAAGTTGAATTGTATTTCACTTGAATAACTTGGGTTAAGATGACATGGGAATCGAAGAGACCGGAGTCGGGTATCAGTAAATACCCGTAACCACTTCGATTTGTAATCTAAAATAATTCTATATAGATTTGATATGTGAAATAATGGGCTGGAATGGAATATTTTAAGTAAATTGGACCATTGAAACTAAGTAAGGATACTTAGATATTAATTTGTGAAATGGGTGTTGACTATAACCAGTTTGAACTTGTAATGAAGTAGGAGTTACCCCGGGTTTTAAATAAGAAATTGTTTTAGTATTTCATGTTAGAAGGGTTTACTCACGCTCGTTTCCAGCCTGATCCGGGTGTTACTTTGATGTAATGCTTGGGTCAGACCGAGTATTACAGATTTTCAGGTAAGGACGTTCTGGAGCTCAGACGGCAAGCTGGATGGCAGGAACGTACGAAGTGTATTCCACTGTGATATATTGTTATTTATCTGGGACAAGTTATTTCAACTGTCCAGTGATTGTGAAATGTTGTAATTCTGATGTATTAAAATGTAATTGTCTGATTCAGCTTTCTTTGTTTAACGAATATTATTAGATATTATATTTTATCCGCTGCGAATGTGAGATTTTGAGTTTGGTTTTCTGTTCTTCTTCTTCTATCTTCTGTCTTCTTCCTAACTATCTGGAATTTTATGGATCGGAAATTTTGGGTCGTTACATTTGGTAAATCAATGTGATATCCCGGAATTTCGAGGAATTTAAAATGTGATAATCTACTTACTGAATTGTTTAAAATTGATAAAATTGTTGTTTTCAGATATAAATAACAATAATTAATTATGTGATGTTTTTAAATATAGGTATAAATGGATTTTAAATAGAATTATTATTTTTGAGTTAATCAGGTGTTTGTTTATATATATATAATTGAGATTGATTTTAAAAATAGATTTTTAAATAAAGTTATTATTTTCAAATTAATTAGTGTTTGTTTAAAATTAATATATATTTAAGGTGATTTTTTAAATTGAATTTTAAATTGAATTTGAATTTGAATATAGATTTAAATTTGAATTTAATGGATATCTGTCTTGAATTTTTTTTTATTTAAAATAAAATTTATTTTCCTTAAAGGGAATTTATTTTTGTAAATTAAGATAGTGTTTATTAAATTATAAAATAAATACAAAAGGTTTATATTAACATTTTAAAATAAATTAAATATAAAATATATGATTATATTTAAACTATAATTGGTTTGTACTTTATTTTCTTTTAAAGATTTTATTTATATATAAATTTAGAAAGCATTTATTAATTTGAAAATGTATTTATTAATTTGGAAAATGAATATAAAAGCTTTTGAAATTCATTTAAAAATAAATGAAAATGAAATAATACAAGTGTAACCTTCAAAACCATGTTAAAAACACATGTATGATAATTAGCCTTTAATGTGACAAGTGTTAACTTTTGAAAATAAGTGTCAAAATTTATTTCTTGTTTCTTTTAATTTTAATAAATCCTAATGCACCTTATATAAGTTCGCCTCTCCTCTCTTTTATTTCTTTTCTTATTTTCATTTCAAAGAGAGTCAACCATTTTCAACTATCTACAAACCTGAAAACTATTTTTCCAAAACCATAATTCATGAATCAAATCTGAAACCATTACTCAAATCATATTCAAACGAATCAAACACTCCTCAGATCAAATGTCAAAACCTGTAAAACTGTTTTATCCTCAAGCGCATTTTTTTAAAATCTCAGATCAAGTGCAAACCTGTAACCTTTTTAATCTCACAAATCAAAGGCCTGTAACTCAAGCCTGTAAGCATTTTCTTTTCAAAACAATAGTCAAGCCCGTAACCTTCTATCAAAGCAAACTCAAGCCTATAGCAGATTTTCAAAGTAACTCAACCATGTAGCCATTTTCAAATCTGAGTTTTGCAAAGCAATTCAAAGCCTTTAGTCTTAAAATCCAAGCAGTAGCTAAATCATGATGTTTTAAAGAAATCAAATGCCTGGAGTATCAAGCCTTAAAGTATCAGAGTGGTTCCAGTGTTTGAATCATTGTAGTAATCAAAGCTTCACAGTAAATAAATCAAGCCTCTGCCTTTTAATCAGTGAGTAAACCTTTTTAAATTTAAATCTAAGTAAATATATATCTGTTTGCTTGTGAAGTTTGAGATGAATGTTACTTTGTTTGTGCACATATATATATGAATTATCTCTCTGTTTATGAGTGTTGTAAGTGTGCATGCCTGCTGTATTTCATCATCTCTGTTTTTGGTTCAGAAAATAAAAAGTTTGATCAAAAATCCAAATTCTAAGCACCTGATCTTTATTAGGCTTAGAAATTCAAATATAATATGTTTGTTTAATCCTAAATTAAAGTTTAATATTTTTTTCAAGTAAAAAGGATTGAAATATTTTTGGAAATAAGATAGAACAGAAGAAAATGTAAATGTATGTTAAAATCCATCATCATGGATTTCTGATTCATGTTTATAACTTGAATCCATATTGAAAATGAGGATTTTTAAAACAATAATCAAGATTTTTAGTGGTTGGATGGATGAGCATTTCAATGTTGACTAGAAATTGGTTTCGAGGGAAATTCTGGTAGCCAGGGGATCTATGGTGGTTGGGAACTTGGCTGAAGATAGGTGAAGGATCAGAGAGTATGGCAAAAATGGCTGGAAGGGTGATTGTCCACCGTGGCGTTGGCGGTGTGAAGATCTAGCTTTAAACCCTAGATTTTGGTCGAGGTGGAAAATTGGATCACCTCTTTCTCTTTGGTACATCGAGTTCGATGGGACTTTAGGGATGGGTTCATGGATGGGCAAAGATGTCATGGCCGGAGTTGCAACTGCTCAGATGATCAAAGGCGTGCGATCGAGGGGAATTCTGGTGACAGTTTATGTTCCAGTTTCTACTACCTTACTTGATTTTTATTTAAGGTTTGTGAATGTGTTTGGATGATTGGGAATTGATGTATGGGAGATGGTCAGAGTGTCGAAGCTGACGGCGATGCTCGCCGCCATCGTAGTCGACTGTGCAGGTGCACGGTTATGTTTGGGTGTCGGATGTTTCGAATGGGATTTGACTCGAAGGAGATATCGGGTTTTGAAGGTGATAACTCAAGTTTAAACTCGAGTAATTTGCAGGGTTTAGGCCTATAAAGTTTTTGAAACTTAAAAATTTAATCTAAGTTCTAAAATGGGTAGAAAAGGTGGTTACTTGGGGATAGGCCCGAGTGGCCTTCGGGTAAAACCTGAAGCAACAGTTTGAATAGTTTTTAAAATGTTTTAAAATTGATTTGTTTTTGAAATTTAAATTTAAATCTAGTTTAATCTTTCTTGTTTAAACTTATTCATTTTATAATTGTTTTCTTTCACCATTGATTAAGAAGTTTTGAAAATTTGTTTAATATAAATTTTGTAAAATTTAAAGTGATTTCAAAACTTAAATTTTAAATGAAAGTTTAAGATTTTTATAAAAGCAAGTTTTAAAAAACAAATTGAAACTAGTTCTCAAAACTTCTACTTGATAATGTTTTAAGTTATTTTAAGGAAGTTAAGTTTTGTTAACTTTAAAATTATCAAGTTAAATGATTATTTTATTTCAAATCTTAATTGACGATCTAATTAAGTAAAGGTAATTATATTGATAAATTGTGTTAAAAATGATAATGGTAATAAGGTATTAATAAGTTATAGTTTTATCTTAAGATAATTAAGGTTTAATGCCTTGAGATCAATTAAGTTGATTAAAAAAATTAAGTATAATTACATAATTAATTAATAAATGATAAGGGATTAATTAAGTAGTTAATTAAGAGTAATTAATTGATTTAATTAATTAGTGATTAAGAATTAATAATTTAAGGGTTATAAGTTAATTAACTAAAGGTTAATTAATTTTTAATTAAGAATTATTAATTAGATAATTAAGATTGGTTAATTAATGATTACGGATTAATTAATTGAGTAATTAAGTAATTAAGGATTAATTAATCAAGTAATTAAGATTGATTAATTTAGTAATTAGAGAGTTGTTAATTAAGTAAATAGAGGTTACTTAATAATAATAATTAAGAAGTACTTAATGTTTAATTATGTTTTATTAATTAATAATTTGGTTTATTAATTAATACTTAAAGAATGATTAATCTATGATAAAAGATTAATTAATTAGTCAAGGGTAATTAAGGATTAATCAAATGCTAATTAAGGATTGATTAACTATTTAATCAATTAATGATTATGGATTAATTAATTTGTAATTAAGGTTATTAATTAATAATTAAGTTTTATTAATTAATAGTTAAGGGATAATTAATTAGTTAATGATTAATTAATTAATTATAAGAGTAATTATGGATTAATTAATTTGTCATTAAGAGATATTAATTAATAATTAAGGTTATTAATTAATAATTAATGTATAATTAATCAGTTAATTAAAAGTTAATTAATTGATTACAAAAGTAATTAAGGATTGATTACTTTGTATTGAAGGAGATTAATTAGTAATTAAGGTTTATTAATTGATGATTAAAGGATAATTAATATGTGATTAGAGATTAATTAATTGATTAATAAGGTAATCAAGAACTGATTAATTAATTAAATGTTTGTAATTAATTAATAATTGTTTGAGCAGGAGTAGGTGATTAATTGTTAAGTAATTAATTTAATTTAAGTTGATTAAATTAATTTTAACATGGATTAATAATTCCTATTTATGCATGATTGTTTATGTAGAATGTATGAATTGGATGATATGCTGTGATATTCTTTGTTATGATATTGAATATATCAGTGATAAATGTGTGACATTTATCTATATTAAATGCCATGTGAATTCAAAGTATTGAATTGAATTGAATTGAATTGTTTAAACTCTTTAAATAACTTGGCCTTTAAGATACGTTTGGATTTCGATGAGACCGGGATCGGTATCAAATTTGATTATCCAAAAACCACATCGATTCAAGTTAAACATTAGGTCGTGAATTCAAGTGAAGATCAAGTTGAAGACTCGAACTGTGAGAACCATCTGTCGTTAAAACTCTGAGGGTGATTCCAATACAAGTATAATAGAGATAGTGCTTTTAGGTCGAGATGGAGTTTCAGAGTGCAAGGGTTATTGTCGTTAACTCTGAGGGTGATTCCAAAATGAGTGTAACAAGATAATACCTTCGGTTTCGTTCGAACCCGGAACGAACTTATATGGATTGAATGCTTTCAGAACATCGTCAGGTGGACGTTGAGCATTCTAAGATAGATGTGTTCTATTAAGGTAATCGTACCCTCAAGCCTCGTCAATCGGGAATGGTTAAAACAGGGGAGGTGTAGCAAGGCTAAGTGAGTCGCACTCAAGTAGGACATGGTTTACCCCTGTCTAGAGGTCCCTTTTTATTCGGCTGTGTGGGCAGTTGGATCTGCCGCCAACTGCGGGGTTGTCTTGTCCGGGACTATCCAGTAAGGAATGGTTCCGGCCTTGTGTTGCAGGGGGTCGGGAGTGATCCTCGGTACGTTGATCTAGGCCACGTACTGTGACGAGCGGTGCCAAATAGCCCTGCCATTGATGGAAACCCATTCTTCCTACGTGCCCTTACGGTTTTGATTGTATAACCCACTTTGTGGCTAGTATGATGGAATTTAATCATGTAACAATTTCAGCTATTTCTTATTTATTTGAAAACCCTAGACCCTTTTATAATATCACTGGATTTCCTCTCTAATGTTTTGGTTAGCATAAGGTAAAAACTTACCCGTGTTTGTGTGTGGGAAGTCTTACTTGATACCTTTTATTTTCAAAGGTTTTCAAAGTTAAACAGTTTAACCGTTTACTCACACCAGACTCATGTCTGACCCGGAGTTTATTTCTGTTTTTCTTAAACTCTTAGGTACTCAAATTTTGACGAGTAGCAAAATGATCAGGTTTTGGCTTGACGAATATTGGATAGCATGGAGCAGGAGTCCAGACGTAGCTATATCTATCTATTTCTGCTGTATTGAAGTCTTTTTCTATTGTATTGGAATGTAATGGATTAGACATATCATTATAACTGCCTATTGTGAAATGTTGTTGTAATCTGTGTAACTCTGATGTAATGACTATGCAATATCTATTTGTTATATTATATATTTTTTCCGTTTCCGCTGTGAGATTTTGGTATTGTTGAGTTCTTTCTTCTATCTATTCTATTTCTACCTCTTTCTTTCTTATTGATGATGCATTTTTCTATGGAATGAAAAGCGAGTTGTCACACGTGGTATCTGAGCATAGGTTGAGATAATACCTAGGCTCTAGAGTTGTGTCTATCTTAACAGCGCGTATTTGTATTTTTTACATAATTATATATCTATTTAAATTTGTTGGGTATCTGTTCGGATTCCCGACATGAGTTCTAGAGGAGTTTCATCTCTCTATTTGTTTGGTTGACCATCCTAGCCTTGTATCAAATCCTATAGGCGGAGCAATTGAGTTAGATAAGATCTGTAGAGGCTTAAGGTTTTCTTATCTCCCCCATAGTTTTTCTTATGACCCATTGGTATTGGATCTCGAAGGGTTTGATCTTATTCTGAATTTGGATTGGATGGACGGTATAAGGATTGTTTCTTTGGAGGCTATGTTGGGAAGAATCGCAAAAGTGACTTGCGATGATTCTGAAGTTCATTTGGGTGATCTTCTGCATTGGAGTCAAGGCATCTCCAGAATGCGTAGAATCCATCAGGGTGGTTTGAGATTTATCAGATGTTTCGAGGAGGGAAGTTTGTCCTCATCAAGAGATAGAGTTTCAGATCGTCTTAGTTCCAGGAGCAGTGCCTGTTGTTCAACCTAGTGAAAGGATGGCACCGAAGGAGAGAGAAGAGTTGGTGTAGCAGATCCAAGAATCTTTGAGGAGGCATTTTGTTTCTAGTGAGGGTATTTCTGCAGATCCAGCCAAGGTAGCTACTATTCAAGAGTGAAGCAACCGCAATTTTTTAAGTTTGGCAGGATTCTACAGTAAGTTTATCAAGGATATTTTTAAGATTTCTTCGCACTTAACCAATTGACTCGGGAAGGAGAAAAGTTAAGTGGACCTAAGTATGATGAGGCTTTCTTGGATTTGAAGGCAAGGCTGACCAGTGTGCCTGTCCTAGCTATTCTGGATGATAAGAGCAAGTTGAGGCTACATGGACGTTGTGTGCGCCTGTTATGCATGGACTGAGTCAAGAATAGGTAGTATTCCAGTTTTGTGTTTTGATGGCCAAAGAACTTTAAAGATCATTGGTAGGATTTGTGTTCCAAATATCAAGGATTTGAGGCGAGGAGTTATGTCAGAGAGTCTTCTGGTGGCCGAGCATGAAGAAGGATGTTGCTGTTTTCGTCAATGGATGTGCGATCTGACAGCAGGTGAAGGTGATCAACAGAAGACCACAGGTCCGTTGCAGCCTTTGGAAGTTCCAAAGTGGAAGTGGAAGTGGGAAGTGATTTCTTTGGATTTCATCGACTGTTTTCCAAGGACAAAAGTGGGAAACGAAGGAATATGGATAATTGAATACCGGTTAATTAAGAACGTCCATCTTGTTCCGGTCAGGACAACCCGTACTGCAGCATCTTTGGCTGAGTTTTTCTTGAAGGAGTTTGTCCGACTGATTGGTGTTTCAGTAAGCATTGTTAGTGATCATGATCCTATCTTCTCCAGCAGCTTTTGGAAGGCTTTGTGATTACCTTTGGGTTTGAGTTTAAGTTTGAGTTTAGCCTATCATTCCTAGATCGACGGTCAGACGGAAGGGATGAATTGAATTTTTGAGGTTGTGCTGAGAGCTGTGTTTTCGATTTGATGGGTCTTGGGAGGACCATCTGCATTGAATGGAATTCTCATATAGTTAGCAGGTGAGTATATAGATGGCACCCTATGGAGTTTTGTGTGGAAGACCTGGAAGATTCCCATTCTGTTGGGTAAAGTCGGGAGTTCGTCTTGTTCTTGGTCCTGCTTTGATCCATGAGGCATCTGCGGAGGTGGATCTTATCTAGAGGAGTTTGAGAGCAACGCAGGATCGTCCGAAGGAATTTGTGGACAAGAGACAACGACATTTGGAATTTGGGATCAAAGGTTTCAGTCTTTGTCAAAGTTTCTCGATTTTAAAGAGTTATCAGATTTGGAAAGACGGGAAATTTGCCCCAAGATGTATTAGCCTGATCCGAATGCTCGAAAGATTTAGTGTTGTAATCTACAGGATTGAATTTCCAGTCCGGATGGCTGGAATTCACAATATTTCTCACGTATCTCATATGAGGAAATACGTGAACGATCCATCTTAGTTGGGATCTGCAGTTCAGTAGGATCTGGTAGTTGAGTTGGTTTTTAATGTGGTCTGATTTTTGGTTTAGATTTTATGGATCGGAGTAAGAGGAAGCTCTAGATCATAGTGGTTTAGCTCGTTACGGTTCTATAGAGTGAGGATTTCAGAGTTTGTCTTGAGAAACTCTGAGTGGTTTTAGGAAGGCTTATCCAGATCTATGTCCGGATAGCTAGTGATGTTTGTTCGAATGAATTGTTTGTTCGAATAAATTGTTATTTGAATGAATTGTTGTCTGATTGATAGTGTATGTTTGATATGGATGCTTGGATTGTTGAAATGAAATAAAAGTTTTTGGATTATCTCTGTTTTAAATTTCGGGGACGAAATTCTTTTAAGGGGGGAGGAATGTGATATCCCAGAATTACGAGGAATTTAAAATGTGATAATCTACTTATTAAATTATTTAAAATTGAAAAAAAAAATTATTTTCAAATATAAATAACAATAATTAATTATGTGATGTTTTTAAATATAGGTATAAATGGATTTTTAAATAGAATTATTATTTTTGAGTTAATCAGGTGTTTGTTTATATACATACATACATACATACATACATACATACATATATATATATAATTGAGATTGATTTTAAAAATGGATTTTTAAATGAAGTTATTAATTTCAAATTTAATTTGTGTTTGTTTAAAATTAATATATATTTAAGTTGATTTTTTAAAAAGAATTTTAAATTGAATTTGAATTTGAATTTGAATATAGATTTAAATTTGAACTTAATGGATATATGTCTTGAAATTATTTTGGATATATAATATATGAAAAAGTTATTATTTAAAATAGAATTTGTTTTCCTTACAAAGAATTTATTTTTATTAATTAGATAGTGTTTATAAAATTGTAAAATAAATACAAAAGGTTTATATTAACATTTTAAAATAAATTAAATATATTATATATTATTTCATTTAAACTATAATTGGTTTATACTTTATTTTATTTTAAGGATTTTATTTATTTATAAATTTAGAAAGCATTTATTAATTTAGAAATGTATTTATTAATTTGGAAAATTAATATAAAAGCTTTTAAAAATCATTTAAATAAATAAAAATGAAATAATACAAGTGTAATCTTTAAAACCATGTTAAAAACACATGTAAGATAATTAGCCTTTAATGTGACAAGTGTTAACTTTTGAAAACAAGTGTCAAAATTTATTTCTTATTTCTTTTAATTTTAATGAATCCTAATGCACCTTATATAAGTTCGCCTCTCCTCTCTTTTATTTCTTTTCTTATTTTCATTTCAAAGTGACTCAACCATGTTCAACTATCTACAAACCTGAAAACTATTTTTCCAAAGCCATAATCCATGAATCAAATCTGAAACCATTACTCAAACCCACCACAAAAATCATATTCAAATGAATCAAACACTCCTCAGATCAAATGTCAAAACCTGTAAAACTGTTTTATCCTCAAAGCACATTTTTTTCAAATCTTAGATCAAGTGCAAACCTGTAACCTTTTCAATCTCAAAAATCAAAGGCCTGTAACTCAAGCCTGTAAGCATTTTCTTTTCAAAACAATAGCCAAGCCTATAACCTTCTATCAAAGCAAACTCAAGCCTGTAGCAGATAACTATGTAGCCATTTTCAAAACTGAGTTTTGCAAAGCAATTCAAAGCTTTCGGTCTCAAAATCCAAGCAGTAGCTAAAGCATGCAGTTTTAAAGAAATCAAAAGCTTTGAGTATCAAGCCTTAAATTATCAGGGTGGTTTCTACTGTTTGAATCATTGCAGTAATCAAAGCTTCACAGTAAATAAATCAAGCCTCTGCCTTTTAATCAGTGAGTAAACCCTTTCAAAATTTAAATCTAAGTAAATATATATCTATTTGCTTGTGAAGCCTGAGATGAATGTTACTTTGTTTGTTCATATATATCTCCGTGCTTATGAGTGTTGTAAGTGTGCATGCCTGTTGTATTTAATCATCTTTGTTTTTGGTTCAGAAAATAAAAAGTTTGATCAAAATCCAAATTCTAAGCACCTGATCTTTGTTAGGCTTAGAAATTCAAATATAATATGTTTGTTTAATCCTAAATTAAAGTTTAATTTTTTTTTTCAAGTAAAATAGGTTTGAAATATTTCTAGAAGCAAGATGGAACAGAAGAAAATGTAAATGTATGTTAAAATCCATCATCATGGATTTCTGATTCATGTTTATAACTTGAATCCATATTGAAAACGAGGATTTTTAAAACAAAAATCAAGATTTTTAGTGGTTGGATGGATGAGCATTTCAGTATCGAATGGAAATTGGTTTTGGGGGAAATTCTGGTAGCTAGGGGATCTATGGTGGTTGGGATCATGGCTGAAGATAGGCGAAGGGTCAGAGAGTACATAAAAAATGTCCGGAAGGGTGATTGTCCACCGTGGCATCGACGGTGTGAAGATCTAGTTTTAAACTCTAGATTTTGGTCGAGCTGGAAAACTGGATCACCTCTTCCTCTCTATATATCGAGTTCGATGGGAATTTGAGGATGGGTTCACGGATAGGAAAAGATGTCGTGGTCGTAGTTGCAGCTGCTCAGATGATCGGAGGCGTGGGATCGAGGGGAATTCTGCTGACGGTTTATGTCCCAGTTTCTACTACCTTACTCGATTTTGATTTAAGGTTTGTGAATGTGTTTCGATGATCGAGAATTGATGTATGGGAGATGGTCGGAGTGTCGAAGTTGACGGCGATGGTCACCGCCGTCATAGTCGACTGTGCAGGTGCATGGTTATGTTTGGGTGTCGGATGTTTCGATTGGGATTTGACTCGAAGGAGATACCGGTTTTTGAGGGTGATAACTTGAGTTTGAACTCGAGTAATTTGCAGGGTTTAGGCCTGTAAAGTTTCTAAAACTTAAAAATTTAATCTAAGTTTTAAAATGGGTAGAAAAAGTGGTTAACTCGAGGATAGGCTCGAGTGGCCTCCGGGTAAATCCCAAAGCAACAGTTTGTACAATTTTTAAAAAATTTTAAAATCTATATGTTTTTTAAATTTAAATTTAAATCTAGTTTAAACTTTTTTGTTTAAACTTACTCATTTTATAATTGTTTTCTTTAACCATTGATTAAAAAGTTTTGAAAATTTGTTTAATTTAAATTTTGTAAAATTTAAAGTGATTTTAAAACTTAAATTTTAAATGAAAGTTTAAGATTTTTATAAAAGCAATTTCCAACAAATTTAAATTTTAAAAGCAAGTTCTAACAAATTTAAAAGTAAATTCCAACAAACTTAAAACTTAAATGAAAGTTTAAGATTTTAAAACTTAAATTTTAAATGAAAGTTTAAGATTTTTAAAACTTTCTTTGAAATCATTCATTTATTTGTTTTCTAAAAAGTTGTTTCAACAAAGTTATTTTCAAATTCCAAAGCCTGATACCCAGAATTAACAAACAAACAAACTCGAGCTATACCCATAAACTCCCCCGACAAAAACTCGAGCCAAACTCTATTTTCCTCAAGCACGAACCCGAGTTTCCTCCTTCTCTGTTTTTTTTAATAAAAAGGTAACTAAAGAAAAAATCCTATTAACATAATAAACAACTCGACCCCAGATCAAATTTCCCCGAGTTCACTCGTGCATTTACACGAGCACGACCTCGTGATAAACATCTTCTTCCCTGACCTTCATCACACAGCAACCACCTGACACCAGACATCACACATGCATGTGCACAACCACCTCGATCACCTCCGGCCCACATCCCGACCATCAACACGTCACCGATGATTAACACAATCGTCCAGACCACCCGAATCTTCGAGATGAACATGAAACCAAAATTTGAGCATATCGACTATTTCTGGAACAATAACAACACCCAAGAACCCCTCGTCTTTCCACTTCCAGTCATAAATAAAAAGCTGATACTCCGACCAAACCTTCATCGCATGCCCATGACACTAAACCACTACTCGCGATCACCTCAAATTCTCCCTGACCACGAGATGCCTCAATTAAAACATTGATCGAAAACAGACAGTAAACCCTAACCAGCTTCGTCATGCCCATAACGATTACTTATAAAATCATATTCCATTTTTCCTACCACCATTGATCCACTAGGCGTCTCTGACCTGAACCCTGGCAACCCTTGCTATGTAGATCGCCGGAATTCAAAGATTTACCCTTTTTTGTTAGCTCGAAATACTTCATGATTTAAAAGCTTAAAAATCCAGATTTTATTGTTAAAATCATAATTTTTGATAACAAACCGGATTATATATCCGAATCAATCATTTTTTTATATCGAGATTTAATGTTGTTTGAATCTCACTGATCTTCCCTCATTTTTATTTCAACTACCAATAATTTCTTAATGGAAGTATTTTTAGTTCCAGCATCATGTGTTAACGAACAAATTTTGTTTATAAACCTAAGTCTAAAAAGAATCAGATGAAGAGCAGTAAGTTTTTGAATTTCATTTGCAACCTAGAAATGAAAAACAGAGGCAAAGATACTGAAACTCATACATGCACACCAATATCTATATACATATATTTATGCACTTATCCTAAAGCAATCTCGAACTCAATTATACAAGCATTTATCATAGTCTTACCTCAAAATTTTCCACATGCACTAAAATTTAAAACTATTCAAAACTTTAGTTTACTCACCGGGTTAAAGAAAACAAAGCCTGAATTTTTTTTATCTAGCCTAATCTTTGATTTTGATTTTTGTTGATCCTGGGTCTTAATTCAGTTTTAAAATTGCTTGAAGATTCAGGTAGGTTATTGTCGATTAATTTCAGGTCTGCAATTGCTGTTTTACAGGCCTTGATTTTTTCTACATACTGTATTTTGAAAATAAAAACTTGTTTGATAATTTGCTGGTTTGAGAATTTTGTTACAGGCTTTTGATTTTGAAAATTTTCTGTTTGTTCTAATTTTTTCCTCAGATCTGATTTTCTTAGGCTTGTAGATTGAAAATGAAGAATAAAGAATGAGAGAAAGAGGGATGGAATATCATATATAGATTTAAATCTTATTTTATTAATTTTCAAAAATAAAATCAAAATGACACCTGTTCATTTCATTTACAAGATTTTTACATTTGTTAAAACTCTCGTCTCATGAATTACACTTGATAACTTATATTTTTATATAATTTTTAAATTATATTGTCTAATTTTCAAAGAAAATCTTTTAACCCAAATATACATAAAATAAATTACCTATATATATTAGTTTAAAATCCAAATTATTTTTCTACGGTATTCATTTAAATTTAAAATTCAAGTTTCAAATTCGGACTCAAATTCAAATTCAAATTTGAATTACAATCCATTTAATTATATATAAATCAATACTAATTCAAATTTAAAATTAACTCAAAAATATATTAAACAAACACAAATTCAATATATAAATTTTAAGTATTATATTGGGAGACTATCAATATTTATCCAGAGATTTGAAATCCAATTTTTGTTATATTTTCAAATTCACTTACATAACCAGATGTCTATCATTATCAGAATTTTTATCTGTTCATTTGAATAAATTGGTTAATTATCCAGTTATCGGATGTTCAAAAATCCGGGTTACTACATTCCTCCCCCCTTTGAATCTTTTCATCCTCGAAAAGAAATGAAGCCAGAATTTATTAAAATGCTTAAAATAAGATAAATTTTCTTTGATCATTTTTAAAATACTTCTTAAAAATCTATATAATATTGCCAAAATAGTTTTTATAAAAATACTTTTATAACTCGATGTTTAAACAAGTCCATCCTTGTTCTCATAGAAATATGGTCATACATTGATTTGGCCTAGGAATGAAAATCTGTAAGTACTTGGTAATCCCGTTTTCAACACCCAGTGAAAATACTTGGAAAATAATTTTAGTGAAAATATAGAAAACATTTTGAAATAGAGGAAATATCTTTGGTGAGAATGCTCTAGAAATCATCACCCCCATCCACGGTCTTAGTTAACCCGAAGGGTACGTTGACATCCTGGCAAAATCCATAGATAACTGTAGACACTCCGCGCCCCTCGATTACGCACTGGAACCCGCTACAGATCGCAGCTGCAACCGGGGTTACACTGCTATCACGGCAAAAACCCATATAACTATAGGCCTTGGCGCCCTCGAATTCCGCTGCCAAAAGAATGAAACTTATCCACTCCCCTCGACCATAAATCGCAGTCTATCAATGTTACGTTGCCTTCCCGGCAAAATCAAATGTAGACCGTTAACACTAACCTCCATACGATTTCCGCTCGCAGCAACATCGAGTTACACTACCGTCACAGCATAACCCAAATGCCTCTATAGGCATCAGCGACCTCGACTTACGCTACCCAATAATCCTTAGGAACTTCAGTTTGTCTCGACTTCATGACAGGATCCACTTTATAGCCTTCCCCTCTTTGAGGCTCAAGGCAGTACCAACCTGTGGTACTCCTGCGAAGTTCATTCTAAAGGATCACCTTTTTCTCCAGAGCCATTTTCAAAACACTTTATAATATACACATATAGTATCTACCAAATCATACACCTAATATGAATTCCATATAAATCTCCTTTCTCAAAATCGATTGTCCCAAAATCGATAATTCTCAATTAGGCCTTCCAAATTTTCAAAATTGATTTTTCTTCAAAAATCAAAAGCCTTTCCAAATCCATAGGTTCCAAAAACCTTTCCTCAATATCATTCTCATAAGATCCTTTATATATATATATATATATATATATATATATATAATATTGAGAAATCTTTGAATCACTACATACTTGTATAAATTCCCTTTTTGTACTTTAAATACTTTCAAAATCCTTTTTCTTCTGGCTACAGATTCAAGAAGGGGAGTTTATCAATTACATATATACATAGCTTTGTTTACGCCAAATCAATATTCAAGCTTGATTACTCTGTAAAGTTACTTACCATATTACTTATTTCCATAAAGTAAATTTCTACCATAGAAATATCCAATTTCTACTTTATTTCATCATATATTTCACAAAATATATTTTTCACTTCAAAAATTATTTTACAGTTCTTATCCACAAATTTTCAAATATCAATTTCATTCAAACCCGTAAGATGTACATATATCATCCGTACGCTATATCAATCTGATCGCTCACTCGATCACACAATTTCACTTCCGAACTAGTATCGTCCACCCGACTTCCTAGTACGGACTCAGATCTGGTTTCTTGATCAGAAACCATCATTCTCCTTGCATAGTCATAACTATGATAGAGAATATCCAGAACCAATCAACAATCCATAGCCAGGTTTGCCGTCGAAAATCGAGTGAAAAATCCCAACTCGGATCGATATATTATCTCGAAATTCTATGCTCGAATCTGGATCAAATCATTATATGAATAGAACAATATACGTACATCCTACGTATCTATCCTCATTGATTTTTAACCAAATCAATCCTCTTTTCTATTCACATTCACTTATGATTTCTATTTACTTATTCACATTTGCCTCAACCCCGATTTGGATTATCACTAAAATTCTTATCTAAATTGGAATTTTAATCATAAACAGTTTGCACTCTGACCAACTTTAAATTTAGAAAATGACTTGAAAAGTTTAAAATAGATAGGTAGTTGAAAAATAATTATTAGTTTGTAAAATAACTGTAAAATAGTTAAGTAATTGTAAAATAGTCGAAAAATAGTCAAATAGTTATAGATATTTTAAATTTTTTTACAAAACAGTTGTAAAATAGTAATTAGTTATAAAGTAGTTGAAAGAAAATAGTGATTAATTTATAAAACAATTGTAAAATAGTTAAATAGTTCCAGAAGTAGTTATAAAATAAGTATAAGTTAGTTTGATTTTGAAAAGAAAGGTTGTATAGTAATAGCTTGGAAAAATAGGTTTATATTAAAACAATTTATTTTGAAAATAGTCCAGAGCCAAGCTGTTTAACTTCCAAATCTTCATTCCCATCAATACCACTTAAATTTCCACTTCCTCTTGAATTGACTGAATTTCAATTGAATTTAAATAACTTCAATTCCCATTCCAAATTTAAACTTTATTCAACTTCGCTTTCAATCTCAATTCCAATCTCCATTAAATTTGTTCAATCCCAATTCAAGTTGAATTAACCTCGATTCTTTCCAAATTCAAATCAAATTCCATTTGAATTTAAAAATTATTCAATTTTAATCACAAATCCAAATCATTTAAATCTAATTTCAACCCCAATTTAAATCATCTCGAATTATATAAATTCGAGTTAAATTTTTAAATGTTGATTTAATTCCTTTAAACATCCAAAACTTAAGTTTAAAGTGATTTCACGTTCACAAGTTTACTTTTATCTTCAAAAATTAAATAATTTCAATTTAAGGTTTTATTTCCATTTTAAATCATCTTACTTAACTTATTTCAAAGTTCAAATAAAAGTGTAAAGCAATTTTAACTTCAAAATTCAATTTATTACCCAATTTATCTCAATAATGGATGTATTATCGCAATCCATTTCTTCATTCATTTAAACAAATCCAATTCACAGTTTAAAGATTATTAATAACTATGGGATGATATTGTCCAAATTATTTGAACATCCATCCATTTTCAATTTCCAGATCTCAAATCTATTTTGAGATTGCACAATCTTTCCATTCAAATCAACCATTTAACTTCCCAAGTTAAATCTCAATTTCTTCTTGAAATTTCTAAATTAGGTTGTTCATTCAAACTTATTAAACTTTTTCTAAGTCAAATTCAATTTAATCCTAACTCAAAATTTGAATTCTCCATCTCAAATTTCAAATTTCAAATTTCTATCACTTAAAAGTTCAAAAACTATTTTACTATGGGTTATTTACATCACACTTCAGGGAAATCAAAACTCATCACTTAAGAGTTTATTTCAGATCATCCTTGATATTATGTATATTCACACATATATACATATTTACTTCTTGGCCCAACAAGCCAAATTTTAAAATTTAAACCACCTTTGGTTTTAGTTCAAAACAAATTCTTTTAAAAATCTTCCAAAACATCTCTTATTTTAAAATAAGACCACATTCAAAATAGTTTAAATAATATTATTTATTATTTCCTTTAACACTTTGAAACAATTCCAAATTCTTTTCTGGATTTAAAAACTTCGCAATTTATATTATCAACAATTCCAATTTATAAGTCATACTTACCTAAATGTTTAATTCTTCAAAATATTTTATTTTGCTTATTCATTTAATTAGTATTTCATTATTAAACACAACAACCATTTATGATAATAACCAAGGTTATTGCAACTGGAAACCAATTCACTATTATCTTATTCTGAAAACCCCTCTCCAATTTTAAAGTTTTAATTTCAGTTTGAATCCATTTCAAACTTATCTTCATTCAATTTAAGATTGGTTATATTTCTATTACCACTTAATTCTTATTATTTTATTTAATTCCAACAATTTAACAACCAATTAACTTAATATTTATTAAGAAATATTGCTTTATATATCAAAATATAATCTTATATAAGAATCATTTTTTTTTAAAACAATATTTTTAAACCTTTTTATATAAGAAAATTACAATTACGCTCTCATATATTACACTCAACTCATTCTAGAGTACCATTGACTCTATTCTTAATGAGTACACCCACCAAAGCCAAGGTTCTCGCTTAACCTTCAGCTCTGATACCAAATGTAACAACCAGGAATTTTCGATCCCAAAAATTCTAGATAGTTAGGAAAAGAAGAAAGGGAAAGAAGAAGAAACACATCTCACATTCGCAGCGGATCAAAATATAATAACAAATAATAGCATTTACACAAAGAAAAGCAGTAATTGTTACTTTACATTCAATACATCAGAGTTACAACCATAAATACATAACTAGACAGTTACATCAACCTGTCCAACTACTTTCAATACAACTCTAATACACATCGATAAACTCCAAATGTCTCTACCATCCAACTCGTCTCCGGAGCTCTAGAACATCGTTGCCTGAAAATCTGTAATACTCGGTCTCACCCGAGGATTACATCAAAGTAACATCCGTGTCAGGCTGGAAACCAGCATGAGTAAACCCATAAAACATGAAGTACTAAGTTATAACATACTTAAATTTTTGGGGTAACTCGTACTTCTCTTCGAGTTCTTAACTTGTTATTAGTCAACACTTATTTCACAAATCCATTTCTAAATACCCCTACTTAGTGTCAATGATCTAGTACATTTAGACTATTTCATTCAACTAACATATCAAGCCTCTAAAGAATTGTCGTAGATTACAAATCGAAGTGGGTTCGGGTATTTACTAATACCCAATCCCGGTCTCTTCGAATTCAATACCATCTTAACCCAAGTTATTCAAGTGAAAGACAATTCAAACTACAAATACAGGGTGTTACCTATACACAGAAATTCATCATCGATAGATATCCACATTATCCCAGTTCAAACCCAACATATCATATCACACAACATTACAAATTACATATTCGAGATATCAACTAATCTAAGGCATATCATATTATTCAATCATTCATAAGCAAAATAAATTAGTCGCACCATTTCTAATTAATTTAATTAGCCACAAATGAATTAAATTAATTACTTCAGTTACTTTTAAAATCCTGCTGATTAATTAATTAAAAACCAACTAATTAATCATCCAATAATTATCCATCTTAATTAATCTTCCTTGATTAATTATACTTTAATTACATTAAGTAATTAGCCTTTAAGTAATTTCACAAATTAATTATCCTTAACCATTTACAAGAATTATCCTTAATTAATTACTCAAATTAATTATCTTATAATCACTCACATTGATTAATTCTTTAATTAATCACACTTATTTATTAACTAACCCTTAATTAATTTTCTTAATTAACCAATCCTTTAATTACTCACTTTAAGTAATTTATCCTTAATTACCTCATTAAGTAGTTTCTCTTTTATTACTTACATCAAGTAATTATCCTTTAATAAATCAAATTTAGTAATTGTCCATTAGTTACCCACCAAATTAATGACATTAAGTAATTATTCCATAATTACTTCAATAAGTAATTGTCATTAATTAATTTCAGTAAGAGATTTACTCTAAATAATTCATTATCTTTTAATTATCTTCCTTAATTACGTAATTATTCTTGATTTAATCACTTAAATGTACTTTCTTTGATTTATCATTTTAAGATAATCCATTATCTTAATTAATTACTTAATCATTATTAAGCATTGTTTGAAATTTTTTGTGTAGATATAATAAAATAATTACTTATTATATAATCATTTTAAACCAATCAATGTAAATTTAAAAATATTTGATTTATAACTCTAAACTTGAAACTTGTTCCAATATGCAACCTTAAAACCTTGCTAACATCCACTTTCTTTGAAATCATTCAGTTCTTTGTTTTCTGAAAACTTGTTTCAACAAATTTACTTTCAAATTCCAAAGCCTGATACCCAGAATTAACAAATAAACAAACTTGAGCTACACCCATAAACTACCCCGACAAAAAATCGAGCCAAACTCTATTTTCCTCTAGCATGAACCCGAGTTCCCTCCTTCTCTTCTTTTAAGTCATATATAAATAAATAATTACATTGATTTTTCAAATTATTTTCTAAATTTAAGCTGGTCAGGGTGCAAACTGTTTATGATTAAATACCCAATTGAGATAAGAATTAAGGTGATAATCCAAATGGGATTGAAGCCATTGTGAATTAGTGAATGAAAACTAAAGTGAATGTGAATAGAGAGCGAATTGATTTAGCTAATAATCAATGAAGATAAATGCGTAGGATGTACGTATATTATTCTATTCGTATAGTGAGTTGATCTAGATTCGAGCACAGAATTTCGAGATAGTATATCGATCTGAGTAGGGATTTTTCACTCGATTTTCAACGGCGAACCTGGATATAGATTTTTGATTTGGTTTTGGAAATTCTCTATCAAAGTTGTGACTATGCAAGGAGTGACGGTTTCTGATCAAGAAACCAGATTATCCGTACTAGGAAGCCGGGTGGATGATACTAGTTCGGAAGATAAATTGTATGATTGAGTGAGCAATCAGATTTATATTGCGTACAGAGGGTATGAGTACATCGTACGGGTTTGAATGAAATTTACACTGAAAATTTGTAGATTAGAAATATAAAATGATTTTTGAAATAGATAGTATATATTGTGAGATATAAGATGAAATAAAGTGGAAATTGGATATTTCTACCGCAGAAATTTACTATTTGGAAGTAAGTAATATAGTAAGTGACTTTATAGAGTAACCAAGCTTGAATATTTGATTTAGAATAAACAAATTTATATATCTTTGTTATATAAGATAAATCTGCCCTTATTGAATCTATAGCCAGAAGAAAAGGGTTTTTGAAAGTATTTGAAGTATAATAAGGTGCTTTATACAAGTTTGAAATGATCCAAAGATTTTTCAAGGTTATATATATATATATATATATATATATATATATATATATATATATATATATATATATAAAGGGAATGATTTTGGAGGAAAGGTTTTGGGAACCTATGAATTTGGTAAAGGCATTTGATTTTTGGAGGAAATCAGTTATAAAGTGTAAATGACACTTGTAACAAAATTAACAAGTGTCATGAATTTGTTTCTTTTGTTTGAAATAATAAATAAAAGATGAAAGATGATATATGCATTTTCTATTCCTTTCTCATTTATTTTTTTATCTTCATCTTTCAAAAACAAAGAAGATAAAAGCCTGGAAATAATATACAAACTAGGAAATCAACAAACAACAACCATTTTTAAAACCGAATTATTAAAGCAGATCATAAGGAAATTGAACAATAGCAGTTTCTGGTTTTCTTGAACAAAACAAGCCTGTTACCACTTCAAAACCAAAGCAAAAACAAGCAATTCCAATCAGTAAGCAAAGTACAACTCAATTCCAAATCAGATTCAAACTTTCAGTTCAATCATCAAATTTCCAAATCAAACAAATCAAAAAAAATCAATCAGGCCTTCTCTATTCTTAAGAAATGGTGAGTACACTTCATCTTAAAAGTTTAATCTTCCAATATATGTGATTTCATGAGATAATCCTTGAAATTCTGAAGTGAAAAATGCTTGCATGGTGGTTTTAAAGCTGAATGAATGCATATATTCATGTTGAAATTGTGGGTATATCTGTGTTCCAGATCCCCTACTCTATTCTTCATATTGCAGGTCTAAAATAGGTTCAAATTTAATTTCTTTTTCCCTGATTCTCTTTAGACCCTAATGTTTAAAGAAAAATTTGTTAGAATTAACAAGATAAAATTTAAAAATTTAAAAATATAACCAAGGTGAAAACTGATGTTAGATTTTCACAAAGAGGATTTTGTGGATCATAGTTTGTGACCTGATTAATCTTTGGAGGCTTTGATTTTCAAAAATAAAATCTTGAATTTTAAGACTGGATTTCGAGAGAAATTTTTAGTTGTTCATGATTTGTTTTCTGGGCATTTGTGGTGATTGGGTTGATCTGGAGGGTCGAAGCTACTATTGGAGGTAGCGGTGGAGATGGCGAGCTCGGTAAAAATGGGGGTTTATTTTCTCTGACGTCGAGGTGGTGGGAAGGAGGAGATTTAGGGTTTAGGTGTCTTCTTGGACGAAGGCAAACTCGTGTCTATTGCGGGTCGATGACGATGTCGAGTTGAATCGGTCCAGGGGTAAGGTAAAGAGGGGCCGATGACGAAGGTGCGGGCTCGAGACTGGGGTCTCCGGTGGTCGGAGATGGGTGATTTAAGGAGTTTTGTGATCGGGTTTTTCATTTTAGGGTTGCGGAAATGTTCAATTGCGATTCTTCAAGCGGCTCGTGTTTTTGGGTTACCAAAGCGATAGAGGGGGTCGACTGTGTTTGGTTGGTGGCAGCAAGCATGGCCGGAGCAACGGCGATCACGTGTGACGTGCACACGTGTCTGTCCATATCTGTTGTTGCTGAGTATTTGAGCTTCGGGAGGAAGAAGTTTGAGCTTGAAGTGGTGCACGAGGAATTGAATGGGGCGACTCGTGTTGGTTTCTAGTGATGAGATGATGTTTGGTTGAATCGATGACTCGGTTTTTGCTCAAGAGCCTGGAGCTTAGGACCGGGTTGGTAGTTTAGTTCATAGGTT
This sequence comes from Allium cepa, assembly GCA_030765085.1. Taxonomy (NCBI): domain Eukaryota; kingdom Viridiplantae; phylum Streptophyta; class Magnoliopsida; order Asparagales; family Amaryllidaceae; genus Allium; species Allium cepa. The sequence continues at coordinate 51,817,536 of CM060935.1, read as the reverse complement.
TCCTAAATAATTTATAACCAGATTTAATAAGCATAATAGATGTTTACAAGTTTTAAAGGCAAGGCTAGCCAATTCTAAACAAGTTTTCCCAAGCAAACATTTTCAATTTAACTAATATTTCAAATGTGGTATTGATCGAGTTATAAGCGAGTTCCAAAATTTAATTATTTAGAGTAATTTTTTTTGATTTTAAATTATTTAGTATTGATTAATTATTAAGTAATTAATTTAATAATCCCTAATGTTCCTAATGTAATTAGTTAATTGCTTAAGATGTGTGAATTACTTAATGAAAAATTAAGATTAAGATTTACATAAATGTGTGTAATTAGGGATTAATTAATTGACTACAATTAAAAGTTAAATTTATTAATAATCAAAGGTTAATTAAATTAAGGATAATTAACAAATGGATAGTTACTAGATGGAAGTAATTAAAGGGAAATTACTTAAGAGAAATAATTAAGAATTAATTACTTAGTATAATTAATCAAAGGATTAATTAATTAAAGGTTAATTAATTAATGTGTGTGATTAATTAAAGTATAATTAGTCGATGTAAGTGATTATAAGATAATTAAACTAAGAAATTAATTAAGAATCAAAGTAACTAATATGGATGGGTGAAGGTTAATTAATTTGTGTAATTAATTGAGAGTTTATTACTTATTGTAATTAAAGGATAATTAGTCAAAGGTGATTAATTAAGATAGATAATTAATTTTGGAAGTGATCAATCTTGCTTATGAATGATTGAATGATGTTAAATGCTTTGAAATGGTTGATATCTCTGATATGAAATGTTTTATGATATGATATGATTGAGTGGACAGTGATAATGTGGTTATCTATCGATGATGAATTACTGTGTAAAAGTAACATCCAGTATTTAAAAATTAATTGTATTCACTTGAATAACCTGGGTTAAGATGACATCAGATTCGAAGAGACCGGAGTCGAATATTGGTAAATACCTGAAGCCACTTCGATTCTTTATAGATTGATATGTGAAATCAATAGGCTGGAATGGAATGATTTAAGTGATTTGGACCATTTAATTGAAGTTTTGGTACTTAGAAATTGATGTGAGAAATAGGTGATGTCTATAACAAATTGTTAATTTGTAAACTGATTCGAGTTACCCCGGGATTTAAGTAAGATTTTTGCATAGTATTTTCTTGATTAGTTGGGTTTACTCACGCTAATTTCCAGCCTAACCCGGGTGTTACTTTGATGTAATACTCGAGTCAGACCGAGCATTACAAATTTTCAGGTAAGGACGTTCTGGAGCTCAGGAGGTAGGCTGGATGGCAGGAATGCATGGAGTGTATTCTGCTGCGAAATGTTATAAATTATATGGGACAAGTAAATCTTAACTGTCCTGTGTTTGTATAATCATTGTAAATTTGATATATTAATGTAAATTAACTAATACAATTCTTCCTTGTATAACTGTTATTTTATTTGATATAATATTTTGATCCGCTGCAAATGTGAGATTTTTGTGTTTCATTTCTGTTTCTTCTTCTATCTCTTTCTTCTTTTCCTAACTATCTAGAATTTTCGAGATCGAAAATTTTGGGTCGTTACATTTGGTATTAGAACAGAAGGTTAAGCGAGAACCTTGGCTCTGATGGGTTTACTCATGAAGGATAGGGTCAATGGTACCCTAGAATGAGTTGAGTGTGTGTGTGTGTGTGTGTGTGTGTGTGTGTGTATATAAGAGCATACTTGTTATTTTCTTATATAAAGGTTTTAAAATGGTTTCAAAAGTAGTTGAATCTTATATTAGTTTATTAAGCAATAGTTTTTCTAATATATAAAGAAAATTGGTTGTTGGATATTGAAATTGGATAAGAATTAAGCGTTGAATGTATATTTATATAAGGATTAAATAAGATAAACTAGAAATGAATTCAAACCAGATGGTAAATCCTAAAATTCATAGAGATATTTTTTCAATAAATTATAAGATAATATAATGAATTGGTTTTCAAATATGGTAATCTTAGTTATTATCCTAAATTGGTTAATTGTATCTAATAATGATAAAGCAAATTGAAAAGTTATAAGGAAGTAACAACTTAGATGAAAAGGACTTATAAATGGAAAAGGATTTAAATTGTGAAGTTTTAAGTCCAGAAAAGAATTTTAAATTTGTTTTCTAAATGTTAAAAGAAATGATGAGTAATATTATTCAGACTATTTTGAATATAATCTTATTTTAAAAATAACGAGTGGTTTGAATTTTTTTTAAGGAATTTGCTTTTAATTGAAACCAAAGGTGGTTTAAATTTTAAAATATGGCCTGGTGGGCTAAGAAATAATATGTATATGTGTGGATATGCATTATATTAAAGATGATTTAAAATAAACTCTAAAATGTTGAGTTTTGATTTTCCTGAAAGTGTGATGTAAAACCCATAGTGGAATAAGTCTTTGAACTTATATGAAGGAAGAATATTGATAGAAATTTGAAATTTGAGTGGAAATTCAAATTTGAATAACGTTGACTGGAATAAGTTAAATTAAATTTAACTTAGAAGAAGTTAAATAAAATTGAATGAACAACCTGATTTGGAAATTTCAAGATGAAATTGAGGTTTGACTTGGAAAGTTAAATGGTTGATTTGAATGGGGAGTTTGTCTGATCTCAAAATGGGTTTGAGATCTGGAAGTTGAAAATGGATGAATGTTTTAGATAATTTGGATGATATCATCCTGTTGTTATTAATAATCTTTAAACTGTGACTTTGATTTGTTTAAATGAAGAAATGGAGTGTGGTAATATATTCATTATTGAGATAAAAGGGAAATTAAATTTTAATTTGAAATTAAGGATATGGTATTACTTTGATCTTAAGATTTGAATGTTTAAGATAAAATTTCAAAGGTTTGGTTTCAAAATTGAAATTTGGTGATAAATTGAATTTCAAAGGTTTAATTTGTTTAAAGGGGGTTTGAATTGATATTAGAACTTTGAAATATGTTAAGTAAAGATAATTTAAAAATGGAATTTGGATTCAGAATTAAATGGTCTAAAGATATAAGTTAATTTGACTTAAAGGATTAAATCAACTTGAATTTATATAATTCAGAACGGTTTAAATTTAAATTTGATTTGAATTAATTGGAATTGTGATTGAAGATGTATAAATTTAAAAATTCAAATGGAAAATTTTAATTGGATTGATTTGAAATGGAATTGAACTTGAGTGAGTTCAAATTCAAATAGGAAGTTGATTTGAATTTGGGATGGAAATTGAAATTTAAGTTGAACTGATGAGAATGGAGATTGGGAATTGAACAGTTTGGCTCTAGATTATTTTCAAAATCATTATTTTAATATAAACCTATTTTTCCAAAATATTTACTATCTACAACCTTTCTTTTTAAAGCCAAACTTTTTTATACTTATCTTACAATTATTTTTGGAACTATTTAACAATTTTTCAACTATTATATAAACTAATTACTAGTTTTCAACTACTTTATAACAAATTACTGATTTACAACTATTTTTCAATTATTTAAAATTTCTATAACTATTTGACTATTTTCCAACTATTTTACAATTACTTAACTATTTATAGCTATTTTACAAACAAATAATTGTTTTTCAACTAATCTATTTTTTTAACCTTTCAAATTATTTTCTATATTTAAGCTGGTCAAGGTGCAAACTGTTTATGATTAAATACCCAATTGAGATAAGAATTAAGGTGATAATCCGAATAGGATTGAAGCCATTGTGAATTAGTGAATGAAAATTAAAGTGAATGTGAATAGAAAGAGAATTGATTTAGCTAATAATCAATGAAGATAAATGCGTAGGATGTACGTATATTATTCTATTCGTATAGTGATTTGATCCAGATTCGAGCATAGAATTTCGAGATAGTATATCGATCCGCGTTAGGAATTTTCACTCGATTTTCGACGGTGAACCTAGATATGGATTTATGATTCTCAATTGGGTATTTAATCATAAACAGTTTGCACCCTGACCAGCTTAAATTTAGAAAATAGAAAAGTTAAAAAAATAGATTAGTTGAAAAACAATTATTTGTTTGTAAAATAGCTTAAAATAGTTAAGTAATTGTAAAATAGTTGAAAAATAGTCAAATTGATTTAGCTAATAATCAATGAAGATAAATGCGTAGGATGTATGTATATTATTCTATTCGTATAGTGATTTGATCCAGATTGGAGCATAGAATTTCGAGATAGTATATCGATCCGAGTTAGGAATTTTCACTCGATTTTTGACGGCGAACCTAGATATGGATTTTTGAATTGGTTCTAGAAATTCTCTATCACAGTTGTGAATGTGCAAGGAGAATGACGATTTTTCTGATCAAGAAACCAGATCCGAGTCCGCACTAGGAAGTCGGGTGGACAATACTGGTTCGGAAGAGAAACTGTGTGATCGAGTGAGCAATCAGATTTATATTGCGTACGGATGGTATGAGTACATCATACGGGTTTGAATGAAATTGATATTGAAATTTTTTGGATTAGAAATGTAAAATGATTTTTGAAATAGATAGTATATTATGTGAGATATAAGATGAAATAAAGTGGAAATTGGATATTTCTATGGCAGAAATTTACTGTTTGGAAGTAAGTAATATAGTAAGTGACTTTATAGAGTAATCAACCTTGAATATTTGATTTGCAATAAGGAAAGTTATATATCTTCGTTATATAAGATAAATCTTACCTTGTTGAATCTATAGCCAGAAGAAAAGGGTTTTTGAAAGTATTTGAAGTATAATAAGGGGCTTTATACAAGTTTGAAATGATCCAAAAAAATTTCAAGGTTATATATATATATATATATATATATATATATATATATATATAGAACGATTTAGGAGGAAAGGTTTTTGGAACCTATGAATTTGGGAAAGCCATTTGATTTTTGGAGGAAATCAATTATAAAGTGTAAATGACGCTTGTAAGAAAATAAACAAGTGTCATGAATTTGTTTCTTTTGTTTAAAATAATAAAGAAAAGATAAAAGATGATATATGCATTTTCTATTCCTTCCTCATTTCTTTTTTTTTTTTATCTTCATCTTTCAAAAATAAAGAAGATAAAAGCCTAGAAATAATATACAAACTAGGAAATCAACAAACAACAACCATTTTTTAAACTGAATCATTCAAGCAGATCAACAGGAAATTGAACAATAGCAATTTCTGGTTTTTTGAAACAAAGAAAAGCCTGTTACCACTTTAAAACCAAAGCAAAAACAAGCAAATTAAATTAGTAAGCAAAGTACAACTCAATTCCAGATCAGATTCAAAGTTTCAGTTCAATCATCAAATTTCCAGATCAAACAAATCAAATCAGGCTTTCTCTGTTCTTAAGAAATGGTGAGTAAACTTCATCTTAAAAGTTTAATCTGCCAATATATGTGATTTCATGGGATAATCCTTGAAATTTTGAAGTGAAAAATGCTTGCATGATGGTTTAAAGATGAATGAATGCATATATTCATGTTGAAATTGTGTGTATATCTGTGTTCCAGATCCCCTACTATGTTCTTGATGTTGCAGGTCTAAAATAGGTTCAAATTTAATTTCTTTTTCCCTGATTCTCTTTAGACGCTAATGTTTAAATAAAATTTGTTAGAATTAACAAGATAAAATTTAACAAAATTATCAAGGTGAAAACTGATGTTAGATTTTAACAAAGAGGAAATCATAGCAAAACTTAAACATAATAAGAATCTCAACTTAAAAAAATTTATGGATCCAAGTTTGTGACCTGATTAATCTTTGGAGGCTTCGGTTTTCAAAAATAAAATCTTTAATTTTAAGACTGGATTTTGAGATAAATTTCTAGTTGTTCGTGATTTGTTTTCTGGGCATTTGCAGGTGATTGGGTTGATCTGGAGGGTCGAAGCTACTATTGGAGGTAGCGGCGGAGATGGCAAGCTCGGCGAAAATGGGGGTTTATTTTCTCTGATATCGAGGTGGTGGGAAGGAGGATATTTAGGGTTTAGGTGTCTTCCTAGACGAAGGAAAACTCGTGTCTATTGCGGGTCGACAACGATGTCGAGTTGAATCGGTCCAGGGATAAGGCAAAGAGGGGCCGACGGCGAAGGTGCGAGCTCGAGACCGGGGTCTCCGGTGGTCGGGGATGGGTGATTTTAAGTGTTTTGTGATCGGGTGTTTCATTTTGGGGTTGCAGAATTGTTCAATTGTGATTCTTCGAGTGGCTCGTGTTTCTGGGTTATTGGAGCAATAGAGGGGGTCGACTGTGTTTGGTTGGTGGCAGCAAGTATAGTCGGAGCAACGGCGATCACGTGTTTACGTGCACACGTGTCCGTCCATATCTATTGTTGTTGAGTATTTGAGCTTCGAGAGGAAGAAGTTTGAGCTCGAAGTGTTGCACGAGGAATTGAAGGGGGTGACTCGCTTGGTTTCTAGTGATGAGATGAGGTTTGGTTGAATCGATGACTCGGTTTTTGCTCAAGAACTTGGAGCTTGGGATTAGGTTCATTGTTTAGTTCGTATGTTTCCTAAATAATTTATAACCAGATTTAATAAGCATAATAGATGTTTACAAGTTTTAAAGGCGAGGCTAGCCAATTCTAAACAAGTTTTCCCAAGCAAACATTTTCAATTTAACTAATTTTTCAAATGTGGTACAAGTTATAAGCAAGTTCCAAAATTTAATTATTTAGAGTAAATTGTTTTTGATTTTAAATTGTTTGGTGTTGATTAATTATTGAGTAATTAATTTAATAATTCCTAATGTTCCTAATGTAATTAGGTAAGTGCTTAAGATTTATGAATTAAGTAATGAAAAATTAAGATTAAGATTTACATAAATGTGTTTAATTAGGGATTAACTAATTGATTAAAATTAATGGTTAAATTATTTATAATCAAAAGTTAATTAAATTGAGGATAATTAACCAATGGATAGTTACTAGATGAAGTAATTAAAGGGAAATTACTTAAGAGAAGTAATTAAGAATTACTTAGTATAATTAATCAAAGGATTAATTAATTAAAGAAATTAATTAAAGGTTAGTTAATTAATGTGTGTCATTAATTAAAGGATAATTAGTCGATGTAAGTGATTATAAGATAATTAATCTGAGAAATTAATTAAGAATCAATGTAATTAATATGGATGGCTGAAGGTTAATTAATTTGTATAATTAATTGAGAGTTAATTACTTATTATATTAAAATATAATTAGTCAAAGGTGATTAATTAAGATATACAAATAATTTTGGAAGTGATCAATCTAGCTTATGAATGATAGAATGATGTTAAATGCTTTGAAATGGTCGATATCTCTGATATGAAATGTTTTATGATATGGTATGGTTGATTGGATAGTGATAATGTGGTTATCTATCGATGATGAATTACTGTGTAAAAGCATCATCCAATATTTAAAAATTAAAATGTATTCACTTGAATAACCTGGGTTAAGATGACATCGGATTCGAAGAGATCGGAGTCGAATATTAGTAAATACCCGATACCACTTCGATTCTTTATAGATTGATATGTGAAATCAATAGGTTGGAATGGAATGATTTAAGTGATTTGGACCATTTAATCTAAGTTTTGGTACTTAGAAATTGATGTGTGAAATAGGTGATGTCTATAACAAATTGTGAATTTGTAAATTGATTCGAGTTACCTCGGGTTTTTAGTAAGATTTTTGCGTTAGTATTTTCTTGATTAGTTGGGTTTACTCACGCTGGTTTCCATCCTGACCCGGGTGTTACTTTGAATTAATAATTCTTACTTTTATAAAAATCTTTTAAAATTTTATTTATACTTAAGTTTTAAATAACTTAAACTTTACTTAACCAAATTTAAATTAAACAAATTTTAAAACTTATTTATTAAGTGTTAAAGAACAATTTTTAAAGAAAACAATTATCATTTATAAAGGAAATTTATATAAGAAAGTTTGAACTAAACTTATTTTTAAATTTCAAAAATCTAATTTCTAAAAATCTTTTTAAAGCTGCTAGAACTCTTGCTTCAGGTCAAAACCCATAGAACACTCGGTCTAACTCGAGTTTCCCCTCCTTCTCTTTCATTTCAAAAACTTAGTTTAAATTTTAAAATTTTAAAACCTATAACCACTAAAACTTCTAACAAGCTAAAGCATCACAAGCTACTCGAGTTAAAACACTAGCAAAAATCCCTCAGACCCGAGCTTCCACTCGAGACCCAATCTCTTACCAAACTACTGACACCAGACTTCGCCGTGCACGTGCACCATTGCCAGAATAACCTCCGACCTCCGATGAACCCTTCGGCACATCACTCATCATCGATGCAACTCATTCTGATCACCAAAACATTACCACAGGCTACAGGTAAAACTTGAGCAGTCCAGTTGAAACTGGAACCAAAGCCCTCACCAGAAAACGCCTCGAACTCACAATTCCGACCACCGAAAGTCGAACGACCTCTACCATGCTTCGTAGTCTTCCACATCACCAATGCTCAAGGCCTCATGCAACTCGAATCATTAGAGCTGCGCAGCGGAAGCGTGGTTTTGGGTGATCGATTGGCTTGGAATTGTATCTAGTTTATGAAATGGTTTGTAATTAATTTAATCAGTTAAGAAATTTTAAGTTATTATGATAATTAGTAACTAGTTTATGAAATCAATTTAAAAGATTAATTTATTTAGAGTTAATCACTTTATGAAATTAATTAATGATAATTATTTAATGAGGTAATTATGGAATAATTACTGAATGTCATTAGTTAAGGTGTGTAATTAATGGACAATTACTAAATGTGATTTATTAATGGATAATTTCTTGATGTAATTAATTTTAGGAAATTTGCTTAACGGAAGTAATTAAGGATTAATTACCTAGTGTAAATAATTAAGAATTGATTGAATGATTAAGGGTAATTAGTCAAGGGTGATTAATCAAGATGGATAACTAAAAGATGATTAATTAATTGGTTTTTAATTAATTAATATTAAGTAAACAAAATCTAAAGTGATTAAAGATTGGAATTAATTTAATTAGAGATAAATTAAATTTATTTTGGAAGTAATCAATCTTATTTCTGAATGATTGAATGATGTTAAATGCCTTGAATTGATTGATATATATGGTATGAAATGTTTGTGATTTAATATGTATCCGAATGGACACTGATAATGTGGTTATCTATCGATGATGAATTGCCATGGAAAAAGTGACATCTTTTATTTAAAGATTTAATTGTATTTCACTTGAATAATTTGGGTTAAGATGGTATTTAACTCGAAGAGACGGGGGTCGGGTATTTGTACATATCCGAAACCACTTTGATTTGTAATCTATAAAATTCCATATAGATTTGATATGTGAAAACAATAGGCTGGAATGGAATGATTTAAGTGAATTGGACCATTTAATTTGAGTTTGGTACTTAGAGATGATGTGTGAAATTAGTGTTGTCTATAACAAATTATGAATTTGTGAATTGATACGAGTTACCCCGGGTTGTAAATAATTTTATTGCATTTGTATTTTCTTTTTAGATGGGTTTTACTCACGCTGGTTTCCAGCCTGACCCGAGTGTTACTTTGATGTAATGCTCGGGTCAGACCGAGTATTACAGATTTTTAGGAAAGGACGTTTTGGAGCTCAGGAGGCGAGCTGGATGGCAGAAATGTATGGAGTGTATTCCGCTGTGATATTGTAGTTTATCGGGGGCAAGTTAATATTAATTGTCCATTGTTTGTGAAATTGTTGTAACTCTGATGTACGGATGTAAATTAACTGATACTGTTTTCCTTTGTATAAGAATTATTATTTGATATTATACTTTATCCACTTCGAATATGAGAATCTGTGTTTTGGTCTGTTTTTTCTTCTTTCTCTTTTCTTCTTTTTCCCTAGCTATCTGGAATTTTCGGAATCTAAAATTCTAGGTCTTTACATTTGGTCGCCGATGCCACAGGTGATGATAAATCCACCTGGCATTTTTGCCGAACTCTCCTATACCTTGACCTCCTCCAGTTGAAACCCCGACCATCAGAAATGTTCCGGTCACCAGAAAACATTCAAAAACCAATTTCTGGTCATCAATGAACTACACCCTCATTACAATACTAAAAATTATGATTTTTGTTTAAAAATCTTATCTTCCAGAGATGATTCAAGATATATACTTGAATCAATGAAATTCAACATTTAATTTTACATGTTTTAAAAGATTTCTACTGTATTTTCCCAGATGCAAACATATTTCAAACTTACATACTTCATATTTTTATTACTTAGATTGTGCTAAAACTAAACTCTTTTGTTTTAAATCCAAGTCCTATCGGTAATTTAATAAAAAGATATTGAATTTTGATTGTATTATAGACCCTATAACCTGGAAGCAGAGATGCAACAACATTCACAATTCAACACAAACATACATACAATATTCATATTTGTATACATACATGCAAAGATAATTCATTTCAGAAGTCACATGAAATCAAATTTAAATTCAATTCAGTTTTTAAAATAAAATGTTTACTCACCAGCTAGATTTGAAAACTTGACTGCTTTGATTTTCTTTAAAATTGGAGTGCTTCAAAAAATTGAAAACCATGGCCTCTTTGAAACTGGAAACTTGTAAGCTTTAATTTACTTCAGGTTGCACTTGAAAATAAATCTTGTTGCAGGCTTGTTGTTTTGAGAAGATTTGAAACAGAGTTGAAATGGTTATAGGGTTTTGCTTTTGATTTTGGAAAATGTTAACAAGCTTTGGCTTTGAATTGGTGAATTTTTTTACAGGATTTTGATTTGGAAAAATGCTTATAGGGTTTTCAGTTTGTATTTGAAAAATGTTTCATGTTTTATTTGTTTAGAGGAGATGTGTTCAGGTTTTGATTCTTGAGTTTGGAAATAAATTGCAGTGTTTTTAGTTTTGGTTTGAAGAAGTTTACAGGTTTTGTTTTGGTGGATTGATTACAGGTTTTGGTTTTTGATTTTGAAAATGTGAAAGTATAAAAAGAAATAGAAGAGAGGGGATGTAGATTTATATAGATTCATTAGGATTTGTTTTAAAATTAAAGAAAATAGCAATAAATTATGGCACTTGTCATTACAATCTTTAATTATCTTACACATGTTATAATAAGCATTTATAATTAAACACTTTTAATGTGACGACCCGTCCTTCATTCCACAGAAAGATGCATCATCGATAAGAAAGAAAGAGGTAGAAATAGAAAAGAAAGAAGAAAGAACTCAACAAAATCAGAATCTCACAGCGGAACGGAACAAAATATAATATACCAAATAGAAATTACATAGTCATTTACATCACAGTTACACAGATACAACAACCTTTCAAATAGACAGTTATAAGATTCTGTCTAATCCAGTACATTCCAAAAACAACAGACAAAGACTACAACACAACTCAGCACGGCGGAAATATAGATACAGCTACGTCTGGACTCCTGCTCCATGCTCTCCAATATTTATCAAGTCAAAACCTGATCCCTTGGCTACTCATAAAAATTTGAGTACCTAAGAGTTTAAGAAAAACAGAAATAAACTCCGGGTTAGACATGGTTTAGGTGTGAGTAAACGGTTTAAAGTTGCTTAACTTTTGAAAACTTTGAAAACAAAAGGGCATCACGTAAGACTTCCCACACATAAACACGGGTAAGTTTTTACCTTACGCTATCCAAAACATTTGATAGGAAATGCAGTGATATTATAATAGTGTCTAGGGTTTTCAAGTAAAATACAGAAATAACTGGAATGCTTACATCTCACGTTCCAACATAGTTGGGCACAATCAAAACGTACGACACTTATTGGAGATTGGATTCCATACAATGGCAGGGCTACTGGGGTACCGCCCGTCACAGTACGTGGCCTAGATCACCGTACCGAGGATTACTTCCAATCCCCTGCAACACAAGGCCGGGACCATTCCTTAATGAACATCCCGAACAAGACGACTCCGCAGTTGGCTGCAGACCAATTGCCCACACAGCCGAATAAAAAGGGACATCTAGATAGGGGAAGCTCTCGTCCTACTTGGGCATGACCCACTTAACCTTGCTTCACCTCCCTTGTTTTAGCCATTCCCGGTTGATGAGGCTTGAGGCTATGATTACCTTCATAGAATACATCTATCTTAGAATGCTCATCGTCCACCTGACGATAATCTGAAATCATTCAATCTATACAAGTTCATTACAGGTTCAAACGAAACCGAAAGCATTATCTCATTACACTCATTTTGGAATCACCCTCAGAGTTAACGACGATAACCCTTGCACTCTGAATCTTCATCTTCACTTGAGATTCACGACCTAACGCTTAATTTGGATCGATGTGGTTTTCGGATATCCAAATCTGGAAACCCGATCCCGATCTCATCGAAATCCAAAATCTCTTAGGTCCAAGTTGTTTTTAAAGTTAAAACAATTCATTTAATTCAATTCAATACTTGAATTCACACAGCATTTAACATAGATAAATATCACACATTTATCACTAATATATCTAATATCATATCATAACATATCATCCAAAAGATATCATCCAATAAATATCATCCAATAGATATCATCCAATAGATATCATCCAATATATGTCATCCAATAGATATTATCCAATATAGATATTCAACACAAACAATCATCCATAAACAGGAATTATTAATCCATGTTATAATTAATTTAATCATCTTAAATTAAATTAATTACTTAAGAATTAATCTCCTAATCCCACTGAATCATTAAGTAATTACAAACATTTAATTAATTAATCACTTCTTGATTATCCTTATCAATAAATCAATTACCTTTAATCACAGATTAATTACTCTTTAATTCTCAATTAATAAATCTTAATTATTAATTGATTTCCTTCAATACAAAGTAGTCAACCCTTAAATACTTTTATAATCAATTAATTAACCTTTAATTAACTGATTAATTATCCATTATCTATTAATTAATAACCTTAATTATTAATCAGTATCTCTTAATACAAATTAATTAATCCTTAATCAATCTTATAATTAATTAATCAATCATTAACTAACTAATTAATTATCTCTTAATTATTAATTAATAAAACTTAATTATTAATTAACAACTGAAATTACAAATTAATTAATCCTCAATCACTAGTTGATTAAACAGTTAATCAACCTTTATTAACATTTGATTAATCTTTAATCATCTTTGATTTATGTTTAATCATCTTTGATTAATCCTTGATTAATTAACCTTTTATCATAGATTAATCATCCTTTAAGTATTAATTAATAAAATCAAATTTATTAATTAATAAAACTTAATTACACATTAAGTACTTCTTAATTATCAATTTAAGTAACCTTGAATTACTTAATTAACCACTCTCTAATTATTAAATTAATCAATCTTAATTACTTGATTAATTCATTCTTAATTTCTTAATTACTCAATTAATTAATCTTTATTCATTAACTAAGAATCTTTAATTAGTAATCCTTAATTACAATTAATTAACTTTGGATTAATTAAATAATAACCCTTAATTAATTATTAATTAAACCAATTAATTACTCTTAATTAATTACTTAATTAATTCTTTATAATTAATAAATCAAATTGAGTAATTATACTTAATTCACTTTATTAAACTAATTAATCCCAAAACATTTTAACCTTAATCATCTTAAGATAAAACATTATCTTATTAATACCTTATTAACATCAACATTTTTAAACCAAATTATCTTCATAATTAATATTATTTAATTTAAATCATTAATTAAGTTTTTAAAATAAATAATCATTTAACTTGATAAAATTGAAGTTTCCAAAACATAACTTTCTCCAAAATAACTTAAACATCATAAATTGAAGTTTTAAAAGCTAATTTAATTTGTATATAAAGATCTTAAACTTCATTTTAAATTAATGCTTAAAATCACTTTAAATTTCACAAAATTTAAAACAATTAAATTTTCAAAAACCTTCTTAATTTATAGTTAAAGAAAACAAATAGAAAAGGGTAAGTTTAAACAAGAAAGCTTTAAACTAGATTTAAATTTAAACTTAGATTTCAAAAACAATTTGATTTAAAACATTTTAAAAATGTTTCATCTTTGCTTTGGGTTCAACCCAAAGACAACTCGGGTCTACCCCCGAGTAAACTCTCTTTCTTCCCGATTTTAAAACTTAAATTAAAATTTTAAAGTTTATAAACCTGTAGCTTATAAACACCTAAATTTACTCGAGTTTACTCTCGAGTTTTCTTCCCAAACTCTCGAGCAATGCTTCGAGTAAAATCCAACATCGATCATCAGACGTCACGCCCTCCCCTGTGCACCTGCACAGTCAACCCCGACGCGGATGATCACCTCCGGTGACGTCGACACACCATCCATCACCTCAACATCATCACTCGACCATCCAAACACGCTTACAAATCTCAAACCAAAATCGAGTATAGAAGATGAAACCGCAACAAGAAACTTTGCCAGGAAAATATCTCGCAGCCACTACTCCGATCATCGGAGTTGCTACCCCTCTGGCTACGCCATGCCGACACCCTAAGCTACCATTACCCTAAATTCCAACCCTCTCGATGCATCAGAGAAAGTGAATAAACCAAATTTTCCAGCGCGACCAAAACTAGGTTTAGAAACCCATTTTCTTTGCCGCCGACACCCCAATGATCAAACACTCCATCTTCCATTTTTCCTCACCTCACCGCATAGTCCTCCACCATCCGACAAAGCCCCAACCCCTCTAGACCCTTAGGCCATCAGCAGTTGCTCAAAAACCCAAATCCAGATATCTTCAAAATACTTAACCAATACAACATTATAAATCATGATTTTCATTTTAAAAGTCATGTTTTCCTAAGTCAATTCAAGATATAAGCTTGAATCGTCATCATACAACACTTGATTTTACCATACATTTAAACTGTTGCTGCATTTCTTGGTTCGAGAACTAAATTTAAACCTATATTGTTTTAAATAAATTTTAAACTTCAATTTATGATTAAACAAACATATATTGTTTGTATCTCTAACCTAACAAATATTGAATGATTTGATTTTGATTTTTGATCAAACTTTTGTTTCCTGAACTAAGAACAGAGATATAAAAATACAACACACATGCACATATACAACATTCATATCACAGAGATAACTCACATAAACATGCACAACCAAACATTATTGATTTTAAACTTCCCAGGCAAACAGAAGTATACTCACTTAAATTTTAATTAAATTTGTTTACTCACCAGATCTTTAAAAGATGCAGAGGCTTGAATGCTAGAAACTTTGAAAACTGAATTTGCCTAGGTTTTTGATTTCTTTAATTCTGCTAGTCGAAATAATTGCTGTTGAGAAGATTGACTTCGATCATGAACTTCAGGTTGCATTTAGACTTAAAATGGTTGCAAACTCCAGATTTGAAAATGGTTCAGGCTTTTGAAAAAAAAATTCAAAAATTTGAACAGAGTGGATATTTTTGTTCTAAGGAGAAATACAAGCTTGTATTTGATGATTCTTTGTTTACAGATTTGAAAACAAATGCTTGAGGAAGAATTAGTTTACAGGGTTACATTTGGACATCTGAATTCTGTATTTTGAAAACCCGCTGTAATACTTTCAGGATTCAATTTATTTGAGGAGGTGATTTCAGGTTTATTTACAAATTACTAATTTGAAAAAAATGCTACAGGGTTTAGTTTTATTAAATCTGAGATTTGAGAAAATATTACAGGGTTAAATTATTTTGGTTTGAAGTTCAAATCTGAAAATGGTTCCGGGCTCAATACTTTTGATTTGAGAAAAAAGTATTTACAGTTTGAAAAGCAACAGGGTTTGATTTTGATTTGAGGAGCGTTTGATTTGAGTTTTGAGGATAGGTTTTCAGGTTTGATTCCAAAGAATCTCCGGTTTGTGAAGACAGTTGAACAAGATTCAGTTTTTGATGCTTGAGAAGATAAGAAAAGAATATGAAAAAGAAGATATATGTTTTATATCATGTAAATTTGGATTTATTTTAAAACTAAAGAAAATAAAATAAATTTTGACACTTGTTTTAAATGCCACCACTTGTCATAACTCATAATTAATAAACTTACATGTGTTTTTATAAGCTTTAATAAATTAACACTTGTAATCTTTCATTTGTATTTATCATTAAGAGATTTTAAAAGCTTTTATATAAATTTTCTAAATTAATAAATACATTTCTAAATAAATAAATGCTTTCTAAATTTTATAAAAATAAAATCTTTAAAAGAAAATAAAGTATAAACCAATTTTAATTTAAATAAAATCATATATAATATTTTTAATTAAAATGTTAAAATAAACCTTTTGTACTTATTTTTAAATTTAATAAATACAACCTTAATTAATAACAATAAATTCTTTTTGAGGAAACCAAATTCTATTTTAAATAAAACTCATTCATATATTATTTTAAATCAAAATACTTTTAAGATATAAATATTCATTTAAATTCAAATTTAAACCTAAATTCAAATTCAACTTTAGAATCTAATTTAAAATTAATTCAAATATATATATTAATTATAAACAAACACATTATTACTTTTGAAAGATAATAGCTTTATTTTAAAAAAAATCTATTTTAAAATTAATCTTAATTATATATATAAATTCCTTATTAACTCAAAAATAATAATTCTATTTTTGAATTAATTTATAGAACAACACCAATTATATTTGAAAATAATTATTCTATTTAAAAATTTGTTTATAAAACATTACCAATTGAATTTGCAAATAATTATTCTATTAAGAATCCATTTATAACTATAATTAAAATCATCATGTTATTAATTATTTTGGTTATTGATATTTGAAAATATCAAATTTTATCTATTTTAAAACAATTTATTGAGAAGATTATCACATTTTAAATTCCTTGAAATTCCGGGATATCACATTCCTCCCCCTTAAGAGAATTTCGTCTCCGAAATTTAAAATAAAGATAATCCAAAATCTTTTATTTCATTTAACAATCCAAACATCCATATCAACCATACACTATTAACTAAACAACAATTCATTCGAATAAATAATTTATTTGAACAAACAATTTATTCAAACAACCAATTTATTTGTATAAACAAATTATTCAAATCAAACAATTCTAGTTATCTGGACACAGATCTGGATAAGCCTTCCTATAACTATCCAGAGTTTCTCAAGATAAACTCTGAAATCCTAGCTCCACGGAGCCTAAACCAGCTGAACTACTATGATCCAGAGCTTCCTCTTACTCTGATCGAAAATATGAACTAGATATCAGACGACACAAAAAAAAATAGCTCAACTACTAGATCCTACTGAGATCCTAACTAAGACGGATAATTCACGTATTTTCTCAGATGAGATACCTAAATAACAACATGAATTCCTACCATCCAAACTGGCAATTCAATCCTGAAGACCACAACACTAGTCTCCTCAAGCACTCGGAACAGACCAAACCATCTTCGAGCAAATTTCCCGTCTTTCCAAATCCGATAACTCCTTTAAATCGGGAAACTTGACTAGGACTAAATCCCAAATCTCATAAGCCAATTGTCTTTGTCTCTAGTCCACAAATCCTTTTGACGATCCTGTGTTGCACTCAACTCTTCTAGATAAGTTCCACCTTCACAGATGCCCCTCGGATCAAAAATGGAAAAGAACCAGATGATCTCTCGACTCTACCCAACAAAATGGAAAACTACAAGGTCGTCCAAGCAAAACTCCATAGGGTGCGATCTAGATTCTTGCCTGATTACAGAACGAAAATTCTATTCAATACAAATGGTCTTCCCAAAGTCCATCAGATCCAAAACACAACCCTCAACACAACCATAAAAATTCTATTCAGCCTTTCCGTCTGACCGTCGATCTGGGAATGACAGGCTGAACTCAAATTCAAACTCGAACCCAAAGCTAATCTCAATGTTCCAAAAATCTGTTGGAGAAAATAGGATCATGGTTGCTAACAATGCTGACTGAAACACCAAGCAGTCGGACCAACTCCTTCAAGAAAACTCAACCAAAGATGCTATAATACGGATTGCCTTGACCGGAATAAAATGGGCGCTCCTAATTAACCGGTCTTCAATTATCCACATTCCATTTCCCTCTTTGGTCCTTGGCAAACCGTCAATGAAATCCAAAGAAATCATTTCTCACTTCACTTTAGAATTTCTAAGGCTGCAACGACTTGCGATCTTCTGCTGATCACCTTCACTTGTTGATTGACCATACATCTTCTGACGAAAGCAGCCACATCCTTCTTCTTGCTCAGCTACCAGAAGATTTGCTGATAACTCCTTGCCTCAAATCCTTCCCATGATCTTCAAAGTTCCTTAACCATCAATCTCCGGACTGGAACTGATCATTCTTGACTCAATCCATCCATACACAACGTCCGAGTAGACCTCCAACATACTCTTGCCATCCAGAATATCTAGAATAGGCACACTAGTCAGCCTTGCCTTCAAATCCAAGAAAGCCTCGTCACACTCGGGTCCACTTAACTTAGTTCCTTCCCGAGTCACTCGGTTAAGTGCGAAGAAATATTAGAATAGACTTGACTACTTCCTGTAAAACTCTGCCAAATCCAAAAAACTGCGATTGCTTCACCTCTGAATAGTAGCTACCCTAGCTAAATCTACAGAAATACCTCCACTAGATACAAAATGACTTCTCAAAGATAACTTGGATCTGCTTCTCCAACTCTATCTCTTGATG
This sequence comes from Allium cepa, assembly GCA_030765085.1. NCBI lineage: Eukaryota > Viridiplantae > Streptophyta > Magnoliopsida > Asparagales > Amaryllidaceae > Allium > Allium cepa. The sequence continues at coordinate 51,798,771 of CM060935.1, read as the reverse complement.
AAGGCAAACTTCCACCACCTTGGAAACATCCGGAAAATCTCTAACCACTTCGATGGACTCTACACCTTCTAGAGATGCCTCACTTCCAAGCAACAGATGCTTCAAAGAACTTCAAAATCATCGCAAGTCACTTTTGCGACTCCTCCCAACTCAGCCTCCAAAAAAACAATCCTTATTAACCATCCAATCCCTATCCAGAATAAGATCAAACCCTTCGAGATCCAATATCAATGGGTCACAAGAAAATTATAGGGAAGATAAGAAATCTTAAGCCTCTACAGATCTTATCTAACTCAGTTGTTCCGCCTAAGGATGGTCAACCAAACAAAGAGAAAGATGAAACTTCTCTAGAACTCAAGTTGGAATCCGAACAGTTATCCAACAAATTTAAATAGATATATAAAATTATATAAAAATTACAAATATTCGCTCTCAAGATAGACACAACTCCAAAGCTTAGGTATTATCTCAACCTATGCTCTGATACCACATGTGACGACCCGTCCTTCATTCCATAGAAAGACGCATCATCGATAAGAAAGAAAGAGGTAGAAATAGAATAGAAAGAAGAAAGAACTCAACAAAATCAAAATCTCACAGCAGAACGGAACAAAATATAATATATCAAATAGAAATTACATATTCATTTACATCACAGTTACACAGATACAACAACCTTTAACAATAGACAGTTATAAGGTTCTGTCTAATCCATTACATTCCAAAAACAACAGACAAAGACTACAACACAACTCAACACAGTGGAAATATAGATACAGCTATGTCTAGACTCCTGCTCCATGCTCTCCAATATTCGTCAAGTCAAAACCTGATCCCTTGGCTACTCATAAAAATTTGATTACCTGAGAGTTTAAGAAAAACAGAAATAAACTCTGGGTCAGACATGGGTCTGGTGTAAGTAAACGGTTTAAACTTGCTTAACTTTTGAAAACTTTTGAAAACAAAAGGGTATCACGTAAGACTTCCCACACATAAACACGGGTAAGTTTTTACCTTACGCTATCCAAAACATTTGATAGGAAATGCAGTGGTATTATAATAGTGTCTATGGTTTTCAAGTAAAATATAGAAATAGCTGGAATGCTTACATCTCACGTTCCAACATAGTTGGGCACAATCAAAACGTACGACACTTATTGGAGATTGGATTCCGTGCAATGGCAGGGCTACTGGGGTACCGTCCGTCATAGTACGTGGCCTGGATCACCGTACCGAGGATTACTGCCAATCCCCTGCAACACAAGGCCGAGACCATTCCTTACTGAACAGTCCCGAACAAGACAACCCCGTAGTTGGCTGCAGACCAACTGCCCACACAACTGAATAAAAAGGGACATCTAGACAGGGGAAGCTCTCGTCCTACTTGGGCATGACCCACTTAACCTTGTTGCACCTCCCCTGTTTTAGCCATTCCCAGTTGATGAGGCTTGAGGCTACGATTACCTTTATAGAACACATCTATCTTAGAATGCTCATCGTCCACCTAACGATGTTCTGAAAGCATTCAATCCATCGAAGTTCGTTCTGGGTTCGAACGAAACAGAAGGCGTTATCTTGTTATACTCATTTTGGAATCACCCTCAGAGTTAACGACGATGACCCTTGCACTCTGAATCTTAATCTTCACTTGAGATTCACGACCTAACGCTTAATTTGGATCGATGTGGTTTTCGGATATCCAAATCTGGAAAGCCGTTCCTGGTCTCATCGAAATCCAAAACGCCATCTTTTAGGTCCAAGTTGTTTTTAAAGTTAAAACAATTCATTTCAATTCAATTCAATACCTGAATTCACACAACATTTAACATAGATAAATATCACACATTTATCACTAATATATCTAATATCATATCATAACATATCATCCAAAAGATATCATCCAATAAATATCATCCAATAGATATCATCCAATATATGTCATCCAATAGATATTATCCAATGTAGATATTATACACAAACAATCATCCATAAACAGGAATTATTAATCCATGTTATAATTAATTTAATCATCTTAAATTAAATTAATTACTTAAGAATTAAATTCCTAATCTTGCTTAATCATTAAGTAATTACAAACATTTAATTAATTAATCACTTCTTGATTATCCTTATCAATTAATCAATTTACCTTTAATCACAAATTAATTACTCTTTAATTCTCAATTAATAAACCTTAATTATTAGTTAATTTCCTTCAATACAAAGTAATCAACCCTTAAATACTTTTATAATCAATTAACTAACCTTTAATTAACTGATTAATTATCCATTAACTATTAATTAATAACCTTAATTATTAATCAATATCTCTTTATACAAATTAATTAATCCATAATTAATCTTATAATTAATTAATTAATCATTAACTAACTAATTAATTATCTCTTAATTGTTAATTAATAAAACTTAATTATTAATTAACAACCTAAATTACAAATTAATTAATCCTTAATCACTAGTTGATTAAACCGTTAATCAACCCTTATTAACATTTGATTAATCTTTAATCATCTTTGATTTATGTTTAATTGTCTTTGATTAATCCTTAATTAATTAATCTTTTATCATAGATTAATCATCCTTTAAGTATTAATTAATAAAACCAAATTTATTAATTAATAAAACTTAATTACACATTAAGTACTTCTTAATTATCAATTTAAGTAACCTTGAATTACTTAATTAACCACTCTCTAATTATTAAATTAATCAATCTTAATTACTTGATTAATTCATTCTTAATTTCTTAATTACTCAATTAATTAATTTTTATTCATTAACTAAGAATCTTCAATTAGTAATCCTTTATTACAATTAATTAACTTTTGATTAATTAAATAATAACGCTTAATTAATTATTAACTAAACTAATTAATTACTCTTAATTAATTACTTAATTAATTCTTTATAATTAATAAATCAAATTGAGAAATTATACTTAATTAACTTTATTAAACTAATTAATCCCAAAACATTTTAACTTTAATCATCTTAAGAAAAAACATTATCTTATTAATACCTTATTAACATTTTTAAACCAAATTATCTTCATAATTAATATTATTAAATTTAAATCATTAATTATGTTTTTAAAATAAATAACCATTTAACTTGATAAAATTGAAGTTTTCAAAACATAACTTCCTCCAAAATAACTTAAACATTATAAATAGAAGTTTTAAAAGCTAATTCAATTTGTAAACTTGCTTTTATAAAGATCTTAAACTTCATTTTAGATTAATGCTTAAAATCACTTTAAATTTCACAAAATTTAAATCAATTAAATTTTCAAAAACCTTCTTAATTTATAGTTAAAGAAAACAAATAGAAAAGGGTAAGTTTAAACAAGAAGCTTTAAACTAGATTTAAATTTAAACATAGATTTCAAAAACATTTTGATTTAAAACATTTTAAAACTGTTTCGTCTCTGCTTTGGGTTCAACCCAAAGACAACTCGGGTCTACCCCCGAGTAAACTCTCTTTCTTCCCGATTTTAGAACTTAAATCAAATTTTTAAAGTTTATAAACCTGTAGCTTATAAACATCTAAATTTACTCGAGTTTACTCTCGAGTTTTCTTCCCAAACTCTTGAGCAATGCTTCGAGTAAAATCCAACATCAATCAACAGACATCACGCCCTCCTCTGTGCACCTGCACAGTCAACCCCGACGTCGATAATCACCTCCGGTGACGTCAACACACCATCTATCACCCTAACATCATCGCTCGATCATCCAAACACGCTCACAAATCTCAAACCAAAATCGAGTATGGAAGATGAAACCGCAACAAGTAACGTTGCCAGGAAACTATCTCGCAGCCACTACTCCGATCATCGGAGTTGCTACCCCTCCGGCTACGCCATGCCGACACCCTAAGCTACCATTACCCCAAATTCCAATCCTCTCGATGCACCAGAGAAAGTGAATAAACCAAATTTTCTAGCGCGACCAAGACTAGGTTTGGAAACCCATTTTCTTTGCCGCTGACACCCCAATGATCAAACACCCCATCTTCCATTTTTCCTCACCTCACCGCACAATCCTCCACCACCCGACAAAGCCCCGACCCCTCTAGACCCTTAGGCCATCAGCAGTTGCTCAAAAACCCAAATCCAGATATCTTCAAAATACTCAACCAATACAACATTATAAATCATGATTTTCATTTTAAAAAAACATGTTTTCCTAAGTCAATTCAAGATATAAACTTGAATCGTCATCATACAACACACTATTTTACCATACATTTAAACTGTTGCTGCATTTCTTGGTTCGAGAACTAAATTTAAACCTATATTGTTTTAAATAAATTTTAAACTTCAATTTATGATCAAACAAACATATATTGTTTGTATCTCTAAACCTAACAAATATTGAATGATTTGATTTTGACTTTTGATCAAACTTTTTTTCCCTGAACTAAGAATAGAGATATAAAAATACAGCACACATGCACATATACAACATTCATATCACAGAGATAACTCACATAAATATGCACAACCAAACATTATTCATTTTAAACTTCCCAGGCAAACAGAAGTATACTCACTTAAATTTTAATTAAATTTGTTTACTCACCAGATCTTTAAAAGATGCAGAGGCTTGAATGTTAGGAACTTTGAAAACTGAATTTGCCTGGGTTTTTGATTTCTTTAAAACTGCTAGTTCAAATAATTGTTGTTGAGAAGATTGACTTTAATCATGAACTTCAGGTTGCATTTAGACTTGAAATGATTGCAAACTCTAGATTTGAAAATGGTTCAGGCTTTTGAATTATTTTTTCAAAAATTTGAACAGAATGGATATTTTTGTTCTGGGGAGAAATACAAGCTTGTGTTTGATGATTCTTTGCTTACAGATTTGAAAACAAATGCTTGAGGAAGAATTAGTTTATAGGGTTGCATTTGGACATCTGAATTCTGTATTTTGAAAACCTGCTGTAATACTTTCAGGATTCAATTTATTTAAGGAGGTGATTTCAGGTTTATTTACAAATTACTGATTTGAAAAAAATGCTACAGGGTTTAGTTTTATTAAATCTGAGATTTGAGAAAATATTACAGGGTTAAATTAATTTTGAAGTTCAAATCTGAAAATGGTTCCAGGCTCAATACTTTTGATTTGAGAAAAAAGTGTTTACAGGTTGAAAAGAAACAGGGTTTGATTTTGATTTGAGGAGTGTTTGATTTGAGTTTTGAGGATAGGTTTTCAGGTTTGATTCCAAAGAATCTCTGGTTTGTGAAGATAGTTGAACAAGATTCAGTTTTTGATGCTTAAGAAGATAAGAAAAGAATATGAAAAAGAAGATATATGTTTTATATCATGTAAATTTGTATTTATTTTAAAATTAAAGAAAATAAAATAAATTTTGACACTTGTTTTAAATGCCATCACTTGTGACAACTCATAATTAATAAACTTACATGTGTTTTTATAAGCTTTAATAAATTAACACTTGTAATCTTTCATTTTTATTTATCTTTAAGAGATTTTAAAAGCTTTTATATAAATTTTCTAAATTAATAAATACATTTTAAATAAATAAATGCTTTCTAAATCTTATAAAAATAAAATCTTTAAAAGGAAATAAAGTATAAACCAATTATAATTTAAATACAATCATATATAATATTTTATTCCATTTTAAAATGTTAAAATAAACCTTTTGTATTTATTTTTAAATTTAATAAACACAACCTTAATTAATAACAATAAATTCTTTTTAAGGAAAACAAATTCTATTTTAAATAAAACTCATTCATATATTATTTTAAATCAAAATACTTTTAAGATATAAAAATTCATTTAAATTCAAATTTAAATCTAAATTCAAATTCAACTTTAGAATCTAAATTAAAATTAATTCAAAAATATATATTAATTATAAATAAACACATTATTACTTTTGAAAGATAACAACTTTATTTTAGAAAAAAAAATTAAAATTAATCTTAATTATATATATAAATTCCTTATTAACTCAAAAATAATAATTCTACTTTAGAATTCATTTATAGATCAACACCAACTATATTTCAAAATAATTATTCCATTTAAAAATTTATTTATAAAACATTACCAATTAAATTTGCAAATAATTATTCTATTAAGAATCCATTTATAACTATAATTAAAATCATCATGTTATTAATTATTTTGGTTATTTTTATTTGAAAATAACAAATTTTATCCATTTTAAAATAATTTATTAAGAAGATTGTCACATTTTAAATTCCTCGAAATTCCAGGATATCACATTTAATTATTTAATTTTTATTTTATTTTTTTAAATGATTTAAAAGCTTTTGAATTAAATCTCATAATTAATATATATTTTTTATAAATTAATAAATGCTTTTCTAAATTTATATAAGTAAAATTTTTAAAAGAAAATAAAATAATAACCAATCATATTTTAAATAAAATCATATATAGTGTATTTAATCCATTTTTAAATGTAAATATAAAGCTTCTGTATTTATTTACTATTAAATAAATACTTTCTAAATTTATATCAATAAATTTCTTTAAAGAGAATAATATAAGACAAATCTTATTTTTAAATAAAAACTTTATTCATATATTTTATATCCAAAATATTTTTAAGATATATAACCTTTAATTTCAAATTTAAATCCACGAGTTATAATTCCAAGCCACTCAAATTAACTAGGTTAGTTAATAGAAATACTGATTTTAACTATTAAATACTGATTGTTAAGGATGAACCAGATAAATCTAAAAATTAATATTCATATCTAAAAAATTAATTATTTGATAATCTCCTAATATGATTATTTAAAATGGGTAAAACTTATTATCTTCAACATAAATTTAATAATGTGTTTGTTTAAATTAATATATATTTGAGTTGATTTTAAATTGGATTTTTTAAAATTTAAATTTGTAGTTGGATTTAAATTTGAATTTAAAGGATATTTATCTTAAAAATATTTTGGTTATAAAAATATATGAATAAGGTTTTTATTTAAAATAAAATTTATTTTATAATATTTTCCTTAAAGAATTTATTTATATAAATTATGAAAGTATTTATTTAATGGTGAAATAAATACAAACAGTTTTATATTTACATTTAAAAATGAATTAAACATATTTTATATAATTTTATTATGAATATAATTAGTTTTTATTTTACTTTCTTTTAAAGGTTTATTTATAATTAAGAAAAGAATTTATAAATTTATAAAAGTACTCATTTAATTAGGAAAATAAATAAAAAAGCTTCTAAAATCATTTTTAAAATTTATTAATCATGAATAAAGGTAAGTGTAATCATCCTATCATGAAATGAACAAGTGTAACAAATCTTAACATACATTAAAACAAATGTACCAATATTATCATGTAATATAACATGTGTCACCAATTTTTTTTTCTTTTTAACATTCATAATTAAATCTATATTTACATATGTCTCGTCTCTTCCATTTTCTTTTTCCAATTTTCTTTTCAAAACAAAGTAAAACAAAAGCTGTATAAACCTGAGACAACTAAAAGCTCGAGTAAAATTATAACCAAAGCAAATCGTCTCAAATTCAAAAAAGCTTCAGCTTATAACAATCAACTAAGAGCAAAGATAACTGCAGTTCGAATCCAGGCTTGTAGCTTGTTGATCAAATCAAAAATTCAGAATCAAAACTATTCTCTATTTCTTCATAGACATGTGAGTAAAACTTGGAAATCTGATATATCTTGAACTAGTATGTTATGATCCTTTAAGCACGATTAGAATTATGCCGTGCATGTTATTTTAAAATGGTTATTAAGTATGTATATGAGTGTGGATATTTATATACATGACTGGGACATGTAAAGCAATCCCTTGTGCAAAATAAAACAGTGACTAAGAAATTCTTTTTAAAGGATTTAAACCTGATTAAGTCTAGATGCATAAAGTTAATATCTGAAGTAAAGGTGATAAATTGGTTTGCATGATTGTATAATGTAAATTGAATGTGTGTGTATATATATATGGATGCGAATGTTTGAATACAGATTATGGGCTCTGTTCTAGTTGAACATGTTTTAAAACCTTGATAAAATTCAATATTTTTTTCCTGGATTCTTTCTAGGCTTGGATGTATAAATCAAAATTGATTGAAATGATATGGTATTAGATCTAAAATATTTTTAAGCAAGATTTGAAGATAATGTTTAACAAAGTGAAGAAATACATTAAAAACATGAATATATCAAATTCTTAGTTTAAATAAATCATGAATTCAAGTATATGATCTGATTTATTACTTGAAATGATGATTTTTAAAAAGTAAATCATGAATTTTAGGTGTATAAATAGTGAGATATGGCAAGTTGACCAGATTTGGGTTATCAGTCGATTTCCGACAACCTAAGAAGAGATGGTGGTCGTGGTCGAGGTTAGAGGAGGCTTGTGAAGCAGGGATCATCAAAAAAATAGTCTGGTAATTTATTTATTGTCGGAGCATACCGGCGAAGGTGAATTAGGGTTGTAACGACCTGATATTTTCAACCATTCGCACCCGCACATGTCGCACTTGAATTGCTCAAAATACCGCGTTGTAAATAAAATTTGGCAAATCTCAGAATATACGTAAATAAATAATTGCAGATCACAGACACAATGTATATAATAATGTAGCGGAAGTAAAAGAGATAGTAGTTCATGAAACTACTACATATATATAAGATACATCAGAGTTAAACAAGATACAACAGAAGAGTAACAAGATACATCAGGTACAAATCAGAATACATCACTGAAATCACTGGATACTGAAAGCAAAAAAGATGGCTGAATCTTCAAGTAAAGCTCCAATTCCGAAGGTGAGTCTTGAATGCTGAATTAATCTGTCTAACTCGAGCGTAAAGAAAAACACAAAACACTCGAGTCAGGACATAAATACTTATGAACTGTAAATCAACTCAAGTGAACAGTAACAAAAATGCATCAGTAACTTAAAGGATGCTTGGGATCGCCCATCCTTTAAGGATCCATTAAACTATTTACTATGTAGTAATATTGCGCTATTATAATAATGTTTGCAGTAAAATAAACTTACTTTTAAATAGCGTTAAAGGGTTACCCATATAGCCTCAACACGCAATAGTCCCAGTAGTCTATCCAGTATCGGCATACCTCCAGATCTGGAGACTACCCTAAATACTCCATAGGCTACGGGAGATAAACAAACTCGTAGTAAGGCTCGCTATGGTAGGTGACACGACACAACTAGGCAATGCCATGGTAGATGTACCAATTACGCTTTCGGGCTGGTGGTAACGCATAGCAGCCACTACCTCCCACCTCGGAACACACTCCTAATCTAAATTGGAGGATAGCCATCAAATCAACCACAAGTAAGAGTATAGTATCGAGGAAATGTGTCTGATAGGAGGAATGACCTCACTTGGCCCGTCGATCGCTCTTGTTTTAGCCACCTTAAGCCGACTCACGGGAGTCGGGTCCACGTTCATACCTCAGTAGGATCGTCGCCACCATCCTAATTCATTCCAGAATCTCCACTGCGTAAACAGTTGTTAAAGTGGTTTTCGTAGTTAGCAGAGAGAATGACAACTTCCGATCACGGTCTCTTTAACAACCAAATTTTATTATAACGCCGTGGTCATTTCAAAATAGTTTATACTTCAAAAGATCAAATCATTCCAGATCGATGATAGAGGGATTTTGAGGATTAATGGTTGGATTTGTGTCCCGAATGTTGATGGTTTGAGGCAGGAGTTGCTTCAGGAGAATTACCGATCCAGGCTATCTATTCATCCTGGTGTGTCGAAGATGTATCAGGATATGAAGAGGCTTTATTGGTGGAGGGAGATGAAGAGGGATATCTCTATCTTTGTTAGTCGGTGTGCAACTTGTCAGGAAGTCAACCCGATCACCAGAAGACCCCTGGTTTGTTGCAGGCCCTTGAGACTCCCAATTGGAAGTGGGAACAGGTTTTTATGGATTTCATCGATGGTTTGCCGAGGACTCGGAGGGGTAATGAGAGTATCTGGGTTATTGTTAATAGACTGACCAAGTCCGCTCATTTCATTCCGGTCAAGTCTACTCGTTCTACTTCTAGCTTATCTGAATTATACATGAGAGAGATCGTTCGTCTCCATGGTACTCATTATTGTTTGTGATCGTGACCCTATCTTTACCAGTCAGTTTTGGAAAGCTTTTCAGGAATCTCTGGGTACTCGTTTGAATCTGAGCACTGCATACATCCACAGATTGACAGTCAAACGGAAAGAGTGAATCAGATTCTCGAGGATCTTCTTCATGCTTGTGTGCTTGATTATGGAGGATCTTGGAAAGATCATCTCCATCTTGTTGAATTCACCTACAATAATAGCTCTTAGGTATAATCTTATCATTTGTTTTTCAGTCTATACATAATCTTTTTACCTATCTCATTCAATATTTACATTCGGGCTAGTCTCAAAATGTCTCCGTTTGCTGCTCTATACGGACGACTTTGTAGATCCCCATCTTGCTGGATTGAATCCGGTAATCATTTGGTTCTTGGTCCTGATGTGATTTTGAAAGCTTCTAAGAGAGTTGAGCAGATTAAGAAGAGGTTGAGAGCTGCTTAGGATAGGCAGAAGAAGTATGCTGATAAGCGTAGGTGGAATTTGGAATTTGCTGTTGGTGATCAGGTTTTCCTTAAGGTTTCTCCCTTGAGGAATGTCATTCGCTTTGGTCATAGAGGGAAGCTTTCTCCTAGGTTCATTGGTCCTTTCCGCATTGTGGAAAGAGTTGGTACTTTGGCTTATCTTCTGGATTCTCCTAGAAGCTTTCTAGAGTGCATGATGTATTCCATATCTCGCATCTTCGCCGATATCTTCACGATCCATCTCTTATTGTCCAGCCTTCTGCTCTTGATAGTTTGGATATTGAGCCTAATCTGACTATCGAGAGGAAGCCACTTCGTATTGTCGACAGAGGTACGAAGCAGCTTAGAAGAAAATCTGTTAATCTGGTCAAAGTATAGTGGAGTACTGACGATCGAGATTGTTCGTGGGAAACGGAGGAGAGCATTCGTGCTTCGAATCCGAAATTGTTCGTTTTAGGTGCTATTTTGTTTTTCTATCTTGTTTCTCTTTATTTTTCCTTACCCGTTCTTTTCGTGCACGAAAAGATTTGAGTGGGGGAGAGTGTAACAACCCTAGATTTTTGAATATAATTTTAAATTTGACTTTATTTTATTTTGAAATTATTTTGAATTTTTTTATTTCAAGATTTTATTTTTAAATACTTTCAAAGTGATTATAATTTTTTTTCAAAGTTTATTGAATTTATTTTCAAATTTTAAAGCTTAGTTTCCAATTTTTAGCTATTTTCTTAATTTAATTATATTTATTTAAAATTTATTTATTTATTTTTATGCATTCATTTTATTTTTGTGTTTTTATATTTATTTATATGTATTTTACATTTATTTAAAATTTCAAAAGAAATTAAGGAAATTTGAATGGTTTGTGACCTTTTATGTGCATTGCCTTTTCACATTCTAGTCACCTTTTCATCACCAATCAACACCACTTCAATTTGTAGCCTTATACACATTCTTCAGCCAATTCCTTAATATTTTTTCACGCACAGAAATATCTCTCTAACCCTAAAAAAATACGGCCATCACTTGAAGAAAATTTTGGTAAATTTTCATTTCTTTTTCACTTTTTTTACTTGCTTTGTCATGATTTTTCACTTGTATCTCATCTTTGTGTTCGCCCCTCCCTACTCCAGCACCATGGCCACCTTCACCACTACCACAACCAGCCCCCATTCCCTTCTTCCTATGGCCATTCCATGGCCGAGTCCATATATGATGGTGATCCACCAAAAAAATGTCACAAACTCCACTAAAACTTCATAGCCGAGCTCCATATTTGTTCCACCACTCCAACCACCACCTTGGCCGACTTGTGCACCACCACCACCAACCAAACCTGAACTTGAGACCTCTATCACACCTATATTTGACTCGCCAGATCTGCCCTTGCTCAACCATGCCTTGGCTGAGACCTTTGATGACATGGAAATCCACTTTTGTGCCTTGTAGTTGTGTGTACATGCACACATATCTCTCTACTCCTTTATATTGTTATGGTCGACACCCATTTGAACCTTGACCTGATCCAAATCCATCCCATAGCAGTGCTTTTCCAACCTATGGCTAAAGCATAAGTTGTTGAATGCAAGTGCAAAATCTTTGGCTTTGTGTTGTGCATTTATTCCTAGCATTGTTTATAATAGTTTGGTTTGAAAATTTATATTATACTTTGTTTTGTTTGCTATGTGACAAGGCAATTAGCTTAGGCTCTCCCACTCTCAAATTGTTGTCGTGCTATCATGCCTTTGAAGATCTATATTGTGTGTATTTGGTTGTCATCTCCAGCTTATGCAAGTGAGTAATTCTCACCAGACAAAGTTATACTTATATGACTAGTAAAATGATCACAGTTGAATCTGTAAACATACCATTATGTTATATTTGCTATGCTATGATCATATGATGTTCACCGATGCTCATACACCTGTTATATCATATGCTACTGTTATATTATGCTATTCTGTTATTTATATCAGTTTATCACACTGTAAGTTCCCTTTAGATTAGAATCACTATGGGTTGAATGATACATACCCGAACGGACTTTAGAATAGGGAAAAATCGTTATGGGCTGAAATGATAGGCCTGAATGTTTTTTAATCATTTCATTTTACTTGGGACTACAGGTTTGAAATGATAAAACCCGGGTTTTCTTTGTAAATTACGGATTGAAATGATATATTATCTGTATCACTTTACCTAGGCTAGAAAATGATATACATACCCGTGGTTAATATATATTTTTCTAAATTTTTTAAAGTATTTTAGAAATGTAAATATTATAATATTTTGATTTAAACTTATTTAAAAATGATTTTTATAAAGTATTATTGGTTTTCTAAAAATTTATAAGTGAAATAAATTAATGGTAAAGTAGAAATTTGAAATATAGGTTATTTTGGAAATTATGATTTGGTTATAAATGGAATTTAAATTAAGTGGGAAAATATGTAAATAGATTTAAAATTTGATTTAAAATGATTTTTATAAGTGTTAAAGATTTTTGAATAAGTTAAAAAGGTTAAATAAATGAATATTTGAGTTGAATTTTGAAAGATAACTTAAATTGAAAATTTGTTTAAAAATGAATTTTAAGTTGAGTAAATAAAAAGAAAAATAAGTTATTTTTGAAAATTTAAACTTAAGTGTTAAGTTAAAATTTTAATTATAAAGAATTGAAAATTTAATGCTTGAATTTAATAAGTAAATTATTATTAAATTTTTATTTTTTAGAATGAAAATTTAACTTTATAAAATCATAAACATAAGAGTAATTAGATGATTGTTTTAAAAGTGAAAATGTACGATTTTATAAGTTTAAAATGGTTTAAATAAAAATATAATTGTTTATGAAATTATATTGAATATTTGGAATTTAATTAACAACATTTTTGAAATGCTATTATTTCTAATGTAAAGGATATTACAACATTTGTGAATGATGTAGTTGATAGAAATGAACTAAATGGCTAAATTTCATTAAGGGCTATTATAGCACTTTGTAATTGTAATTGTTGAATTTAGCTTAGTTTTATTTGAAACTAAAGTAACCCTATTACAGCATTTTTAATGCTGTCTTTTCTTAAATTGAATTGTTTTAAAAGTAACTTTCCATAACATTCTCTAAATGCTACGAAAGTTGAATTTTCATTGTTTTAATAAATTTAAGTGAATATCAAAAGATTAAAATTTTGAAAATTTAATATTTAATTATTAAATTTAATAAATTCATTTTTTATGATTTAAATGAAGTAATTTGTTTTGAAATATAAACTATTTTGAAATGTGTGTTGAAATGGTATTTTAAATTTATATAAAATGAATGTGGTTTTGAAAAGATATGATATATTGATATTTTGGAATGGATTTGAAATGATATTTGATTTTTGAAATATAAATACCATTTTTAAAGTTATAACTACGGCTTATAATAACGATTAGTTGTTAAAGAGACCGGGATCGAATATGGACATACTCTCTGTCGATACGGAAAACCACTTTAACAACTGTGTACGTGGTGGAGATTTCAGAATGAAGTAGCATGGTGACGACGTTATTGAGGTACATTACATGGACCCGACTCCCGTGAGTTGGCTTAAGGTGGTTAAAACAGGAGCGATCTTGGGCCAAAATGGGTAGCTCCTCTGGTCGGACACACTTATTCGATACCATTCTAGTACTGTTGTGATTGATTGAGTGCACCCCTTGATTTTGGAGTGTTGTTCGGGGTGGGCATAGTGGCTGCTACGTTACCACCAGCCCATGTGCGTAATTGGTATATCTACCGTGGCATTGCCTTGTGTGCAGTGTCACCTACCATACCGAGCATTTACTACGAGTTTGTTTTTCTCCCGTAGCCCATGGAGTATTTAGGGTAGTCTTCCGATCTGGAGATAGGCTGATACTGGATGGACTACTGGGACTATTATGTGTTAAGAGGAATATTGGGTCACTCCTTAACGCTACTTTAAAGTAAGTTTATTTTACTGTAGACATTATTATAATAGCGTAATATTACTATATAGTAAATAGTTTAACGGATCCTTAGAGGATGGACAGTCCTAGGCATCCTTTAAGTTACTTGTATCTATATTACAGTTCACTTGAGTTGGTTTACATTATATAAGTATATATGTCCTGACTCGAGAGTTTTGTGTTTCGTGTTTTGCTTTACGTTCGGGTCAGCCTGAGTATTCACAGCTTTGGATTCTCTTTTTGGAGCTGATCTTTGCTGGAGATTCTGCCTATCTATATTTATATCTATTTCAGTTTCAGCTATTCTAGTTTATCTCATGTACTAGTGAACTTCTATGTATTTGGGATTTCTATTATGTTGTTTTCAGACTGATATTATGTATTTGTTTTAAGACTTTGTTATAGTAGCTTCATGAACTACTATGTTATTTTATATTCCGCTGCGAGTTATTCTGATTGTTGTGTGTCTGTGATTATGTGTTTTTGATTTCATTTCCTCCAAACTTATTTACAATCTGTTATTTTGCATCATTCAAGTCTGACATGTGTGTATTACTAGCGATTTGATGGTACGAAATAGCCGGTCGTCACATTTGGTATCAGAGCTTTGGTTTTTGGCAAACCATTGCCTGTGGAGCAAAAACTCATTAGAGATAGGGTAGAAATACCCTAGAATGAGTGAAATCAATCTCAGAATCATATCTTTGTGAGAGAACGTATTTTCAAAGTATAAAATGATTTTTCAAAATGTTTTCAAAAGATTTTCAAAGATTATTTGATATAAAATTTGTCTTGTTTAAAGGATTTTCAAATGTTCTAACTTTCTTCCTTTCGTATCTACCTTGTTAGATTTTTTTTCTTTAAGATATTCATCCAAGTGAATTATCTTGTCTTATCTTATTTTATCTTTGGCTTCACTTTATCTTGTCCTAAATTCATTCTTGATATTTTTTCAGGATGAATCGAGGAAATGCCAGAGGTAGGGGTCGTGGTATTGCCCCAGCTCCTCGGCCTATTGTTCCTGTTAGATTCACTATTCTCTATAAGGAACTGTCTCAACTTGGTGGAACCCCATTCACCGGTTCAGAGAGTATCATTGAGGCTCAGCAGTGGTTGCAGAGTCTAGAGAGGATATTTACTGGTCTCGAGATTACTGACTCCCAGAAACGTCAGTTAGAAGCTTGGCAGTTGCATGGTTCTGCTCTAGATTGGTGAGAGTCCGTTACGGCCAACACCATCGAGGCTGATATTACTTGGGAGCAGTTTAGGTATCCTTTGTGTTATCTTGAATTTTGTTCCTATATTTTTCCTTTTCTTTTGAATCCATCTTAAGCTTGTCTGTATCTCTTTTCCAGGGAGGTTTTTGTGGCAAAATAGATGCCAGAAGCTGGGAAATCTTAGTTTTATCGTGAATTATGGTCTTAAGCAGGGTACCATGTCTTTTGCTAAGTATGAAAGGAAGTTCAATGAACTTTCCAAGTTCGGTCCTAGTCTGATTGACACTCCTCTCAAGAAGAATGAGAAATTGATTATTGGTGCTCATCCAGAGTACTATAGTCGCCTCATTTCTCATGTTCATGGAACTTTCACCCAGGTTATGGATATGGCTATCCGCTATGAGAACCCCACATCTAAAGGTCCTTCTGTTTTTGGTGCTCAGTCTTCCTCTGCTAATTCCAAGAAGCGTAAGCCTAATTATCATCAGCAGAAGAAGAATTGGCAAAAGCGTCCTGGTTTGGATCTTCATCATCTGCTCTTGCTCAGAGGCAACCAGTTGATCTCTCCTATATCATTTTCTTTAGGTGTGATTAGAATGGACACTATGTCAATAGCTGTCCTACCTTAGCTGGTGCTGTTGTTCCTCCACTTTCTCAGTTGGCTAGGCGTGATCTCTGCCATATCTATCTCCAGCCTGGTCATTTTAGGAAGGATTGCCCTACCCAGCAAAAGGGTACGCCTTCTGGTATATTTGTTGTCACTTTTGCATCATCTCCAGTTCCTCCACCTGCTCCTGCTCCTAGTGATGACCAAGGTACTCTCCAGGGTACATTTACTTTATTTCATCATCCTGTTCATGTTTTATTTGATACTGGAGCTTCCCACAGCTTTATTTCTGTTGCTTTGCGTGATAAGTTTGAGCATCTCCTTTCTCCTGAGTATGCTTCTGTTCCATTATGTGTTTCAAATCCTATTGGGCGTCCTGCTAACCTTAATCGGATTTGTAAGCAAGTGAAGCTTCTCCATTCTGATCATCGCTTTAGTGGTGATTTTTATGTTCTGGGCTTCGATGCTTTTGATTTATTGCTTGGTCAGGATTGGTTAGGGAATCATGATGCTCATATCTCCTGTAAAGCTTGGTATGTTCACCTTATTGATGATCAAGGGAATTCCTTGATTATTCAGTGCCGCATGCCTCAGGATTTTGCTGGAAACTTTATTTATTCTTTGGATTCTTCTCCTAGTGATCTTGATTCGAATCCTGTGGTCAGACTATATCCCAATGTATTTGGTGAAGTCACTTCTTTACCTCCAAAGACGGAAATTGATTTTTGGATAAATCTTATTCCTGGTGCTCGACCTGTTGTTCTTCCTCCTAGAATAATGGCACCCCGCGAGAAGGTTGAGATGGGAAAGCAAATTGAGGACTTGTCTTCCAAGGGTCTGATTAGGCCTAGTTTTTCTGAATGGGGAGCCACTGTGGTTTTTATCGCCAAGTATGATGGTTCTCTGACGATGTGTGTTGATTATAGGGAGCTGAACAAGCTTACTATGAAAAACAGATATCCAATGCCTCGTATCAATGATATGTTTGATCAGCTTTATGGTGCCACTGTTTTCACTCAGCTTGATCTTGCCATAGGTTTTCATTATCTCAGGGTTGCTGAGGATAGCATTCCCGAGACCGCGTTCCACACTGAGAATGGTTTTTATGAATGGTTAGTCATGCCTTTCGGTTTGACTAATGTCCTGCTTTCTTTGTTGATTTGATGAATCGTATTTTTCGTGAAGTGCTTAATAAATTTGTTATAGTCTTTATTGATGATATCCTTGTCTTCTCTAAGACCAAGGAAGAGCATGATTCGCATTTGAAATCCGTTTTGGAGACTCTCAAAAATCATCAGTGGAAGGCTAAATTTTCTAAATGCCATTTCTGGAAGGATGAAGTCCGATATCTCGGGCATATTGTTTCTAGTAATGGTGTTTCTGTTGATCCAGTCAAGATCGCTGCGATCAATGTAAGTCTATCTTTCTTCTCTTTTCTTTATCATTAATAACTATATCTTTTTGGTTGTCCATATTTTCTCCCTATTCTGTTTCAGGATTGGGGACTCCATCTGATATTCGTAGTTTTCTGGGCCTTGTCGGTTACTACAGAAGATTCGTTGAGAATTTTGCTCGGATTGCTGCACCTCTAACTGCTTTGACTCATAAGAATGCCAAGTTTATCTAGAGTGAATAGTGTAAGGCTACATTTAATGAGTTAAAGAGCAAGCTAACTTTCGCACCAGTTCTTACCGTTTCGAAAGAAAGTGAGGGATTGACGGTAAACACTGATGCTAGTCGTGATGGTTTGGGTGCTGTTCTCATGCTGGATGGTAAGGTCATTGCATATGCCAGCCGTCAGTTGAAAACCCATGAGGCAGATTATGATGCTCATGATTTAGAGTTGCTTGTTGTTGTCTTTGCTTTGAAGCTTTGGAGGCATCATCTTCTTGGAACCAAGTTTGAGCTTTTCACCGATCATCAGCCTCTGGGATATATCTTTACCCAGAAGGATTTAAATCGGTGGCAAGTTCGTTGGCTTGGGTTTCTGGCTTCTTACGACCTCGATATTAGCTACACTCCCGGTAAAGCTAATGTTGTGGTCGATGCTTTGAGTCGGAAAAAGGCTTTGTTGTGTCAGCTTGTTGTTTCTTCTTCTTCTCTTCTGGATCGTATTATGGCTAAGAGAGATGAGGATGAGAAGCTTAGATTGATGAAGGAGAGTGTTCGTAGTAGGGTTGGTGGTGGCAGTAGTAGTAGTGGTAGTGGAGCTCAGATCAATGATAGAGGGATTTTGAGGATTAATGGCAGGATTTGTGTCCCGAATGTTGATTGTTTAAGGCAGGAGTTGCTTCAAGAGAATCACCGATTCAGACTTTCTATTCATCCTGGTGTGTCGAAGATGTATCAGGATATGAAGAGGCTTTATTGGTGGAGGGGGATGAAGAGGGATATCTCTATCTTTGTTAGTCAGCGTGCGACTTGTCAGCATGTCAAAGCTGATCACTAGAAGACCCCTGGTTTGTTACAGCCCCTTGAGACTCACAATTGGAAGTGGGAACAGGTTTCCATGGATTTCTTCGATGGTTTACTGAGGACTCGAAGGGGTAATGAGAGTATTTGGGTTATTGTTGATAGACTGACCAAGTCCGCCCATTTCATTCCAGTCAAGTCTACTCGTTCTGCTTCTAGCTTATCTGAGATCTACATGAGTGAGATCGTTCGTCTCCATGGTGTTCCTCTCAGTATTGTTTGTGATCGTGACCCTATATTTACCGGTCAGTTTTGGAAAGTTTTTTAGGAATTTCTGGCTACATGTTTGAATCTGAGAACTGCATACCATCCACAGACCGACAGTCAAATGGAAAGAGTGAATCAGATTCTCGAGGGTCTTCTTCGTGCTTGTGTGCTTGATTATGGAGGATCTTGAGAAGATCATCTCCATCTTGTCGAATTCACCTACAATAATAGCTATCAGGTATAATCTTATCTTCTGTTTTTCAGTCTATTCATAATCTTTTTATCTATCTCATTCCTTATTTACGTTCAGGCCAGTCTCAAAATGTCTCTGTTTGCTGCCCTATACGGGCGACCTTGTATATCCCCATCTTGCTGGATTGAATTCGGTAATCGTTTGGTTCTTGGTCCTGATGTGATTTTGGAAGCTACTGAGAGAGTTGAGCAGATTAAGAAGAGGTTGAGAGCTGCTCAGGATAAGCAAAAGAAGTATGCTGATAGGCGTAGGCGGAATTTGGAATTTTCTATTGGTGATCAGTTTTTCCTTATGGTTTCTCCCTTGAGGAATGTCATTCGCTTTGGTCGTAGAGGGAAGCTTTCTCCTAGGTTCATTGGTCCTTTCCGCATTTTGGAAAGAGTTAGTTCTTTGGCTTATCGTCTGAATTTGCTCGAGAAGCTTTCTTGACTGCATGATGTATTCCATCTCTTGCATCTTCGCCGATATCTTCATGATCCATCTCTTATTGTCCAGCATTCTGCTCTTGACAGTTTGGATATTGAGCCTAATCTGACTGTCGAGAGGAAGCCACTTCGTATTGTCGACAAAGGTACGAAGCAATTTAGAAGAAAATATGTTAATCAGGTCAAAGTACAGTGGAGTTTTGACGATCGAGATTGCACCTAGGAAACGGAGGAGAGCATTCGTGCTTCGAATCCGGAATTGTTCGTTTTAGGTACTATTTTGTTTTTCTATCTTTTTTCTCTTTATTTTTACTTGCCCGTTCTTTTCGAGGTCGAAAAGATTTGAGTGGGGGAGAGTGTAACAACCCTATATTTTTGAATATAATTTTATTTTCCAAAGTTTATTGAATTTATTTTCAAATTTTAAAGCCTAGTTTCCAATTTTTAGCTATTTTCTTAATTTAATTATATTTATTTAAAATTTATTTATTTATTTTTATGCATTCATTTTATTTTTGTGTTTTTATCTTTATTTATATGTATTTTACATGTATTTAAAATTGCAAAAGAAATTATGGAAATTTGAATGGTTGGTGACCTTTTATGTGCATTGCCTTTTCACATTCTAGTCACCTTTACATCACCAATCAACACCACTTCAATTTGCCTCCTTATACACTTTCTTCAGCCGATTCCTTAATCTTTCTCATGCAAAAAAATATTTCTCTATCCCTAAAAAAATATATACCGCCATCACTTGAAGAAAATTTTGGTAAATTTTCGTTTCTCTTTCACTTTTTTTGCTTGTTTTGTCATGATTTTTCACTTGCATCTCATCTTTGTGTTCGGCCCTCCCTACTCCAGCACCATGGCCGCCTTAACCACCACCACAACTAGCTACCATTTTCTCCTTCCCACTGCTCTTCCATGGCCGATGCCATATATGATGTTGATCCACCAAAAAAATGACACAAACTCCACTAAAACTTCATAGCCGAGCTCCATATTTGTTCCACCACTCCAACCACCACCTTGGCTGACTTGTGCACTACCACCACCAGCCAAACCTAAACCTGAGACCTCTGCCACACCTGTATTTGACTCGCCAGATCTGGCCTTGCTCATCCATGCCTTGGCCGAGACCTTTGATGACATGGAAATCCACTTTTGTGCCTTGTAGTTGTGTGTACATGCACACATATCTCTCTACTCCTTTATATTGTCATGGCGGACCCTATTTTAACCTTAACCTGATCCAAATCCATCCCACAGCAGTTCTTTTCCAACCTATGGCTGAAGCATAAGTTGTTGAATGCAAGTGCAAAAGCTTTGGCTTTGTGTTGTGCATTTATTCCTAGCATTGTTTATAATAGTTTGGTTTGAAAATTTATATTGTACTTTGTTTTGTTTGCTATGTGACATGGAAATTAGCTTTGGCTCTCCTACTCTCAAATCATTGTCGTGCTACCATGCCTTTGAAGATCTTTGTTGTATGTATTTGGTTGTCACCTCCAGCTTATACAAGTGAGTAATTCTCACCAGACAAAGTTATACTTATATGACTAGTAAACCAATCACCACTGAATCTGTAAACATATCATTATGTTATATCAGCTATGCTATGATCATATGATGTTCACCGATGCTCATACACCAGTTATATCATATGTTAGTGTTATATTATGCTATTCTGTTATTTATATCAGTTTATCACACTCCAAGTTCCCTTTAGATTAGAATCACTATGGGTTGAAATGATACATACCCGAACGGACTTTGGAATTGGGAAAAATCGTTATGGGCCGAAATGGTACGCCTGAATGATTTTTAATTATTTTATTTTACTTGGGACTGCGGGTTTGAAATGATAAAACTCGGGGTTTCTTTGTAAATTACGGATTAAAATGATATATCATCTGTATCACTTTACCTAGGCTAGAAAATCATATACAGACCCATGGTTAATATATATTTTCTTTTTAAATTTAAAGTACAATAGAAATGTAAATATTATAATATTTTGATTTAAACTTAATTAAAAATGATTTTTATAAAGTTTTATTGATTTTCTAAAAATTTATAAGTGAAATAAATTAATGGTAAAGTAGAAATTTGAAATATAGGTTATTTTGGAAATTATGATTTGGTTATAAATGGAATTTAAATTAAGTGGGAAAATATAATAAATAGATTTAAAATTTTATTTACAATGAATTTAAAATTATTTTTATAAGTGCTAGTGATTTTTGAATAAGTTAAAAAGGTTGAATAAATGAATATTTGAGTTGAATTTTGAAAGATAGCTTAAATTGGAAATTTGTGAAATTTGTTTAAAAATGAATTTTAAGTTGAGTAAATAAAATAAAAATAAGTTATATTTGAAAATTTAAACTTAAGTGTTAAGTTAAAATTTTAATTATAAAGAATTGAAAATTTAATGATTGAATTTAATAAGTAAATTATTATTAAATTTTGATTTTTTTGAATGAAAATTTAATTTTATAAAATCATAAACATAAGAGTAATTACATGATTGTTTTAAAAGTGAAAATGTATGATTTTATAAGTTTAAAATGGTTTAAATAAAAATATAACTGTTTGTGAAATTATATTGAATAATTGGAATTTAATTAACAGCATTTTTGAAATGCTATTATTTCTAATGTAAAGGATATTACTGCATTTGTAAATGTGTAGTTGATAGAAATGACCTAAATGGCTAAATTTCATTAAGGGATATTATAGCACTTTGTAAGTGTTGTAATTGTTGAATTTAACTAAGTTTTATTTGAAACTAAAGTAACTCTATTACAACATTTTAATGTTGTCTTTTGTTAAATTGAATTGTTTTAAAAGTAACTTTCCGTAGCATTCTCTAAATACCGCGAAAGTTGAATTTTCATTGTTTTAATAAATTTAAGTGAATAAATGAACTTTGAAAAGATTAAAATACAGAAATTTAATACTTAATTATTAAATTTAATAAATTCATTTTTTATGATTTAAATGAGGTAATTTGTTTTGAAATATAAACTATTTTAAAATGTGTGTTGAAATGGTATTTTAAATTTATATAAAATGAATTTGGTTTTGAAAAGATATGATATATTGATATTTTGGAATGCACTTGAAATGATATTTTGAAATATAAATACCATTTTTAAAATTATAACTACGGGTTATAATAATGATTGGTTGTTAAAGAGACTGGGATCAGATATGGACATACTCTCTGTCGATACCGAAAACCACTTTAACAACTGTGTACGTGGTGGAGATTCCAGAATGAAGTAGGATGGTGGCGACATTCTTGAGGTACATTATGTGGACCCGACTCCCATGAGTTGGCTTAAGGTGGCTAAAACAGGAGCGATCTCGGGCCAAAAGGGGTAGCTCCTTTGGTCGGACACACTTCTTCAGTACCATTCTATTACTGTTGTGATTGATTGGGTGTACCCCTTGATTTTGGAGTGTTGTTCGGGGTGGGCGTAATGGCTGCTACTTACCACCAGCCCATGTGCATAATTGGTATATCTACACTGGAATTGCCTTGTGTGCCGTGTCGCCTACCATACCGAGCCTTTACTACGAGCTAGTTTTTCTTCCGTAGCCCATGGAGTATTTAGGTTAGTCTCCCGATCTGGAGATACGCTGATACTGGATGGACTACTTGGACTATTATGTGTTACGAGGAATATTGGGTCACTCCTTAACGCTATTTTAAAGTAAATTTATTTTACTGTAGACATTATTAAATAGCACAATATTACTATATAGTAAATAGTTTAACGGATCCTTAGAGGATGGGCAGTCCTAAGCATCCTTTAAGTTACTTGTATCTTTATTACAGTTCACTTGACTTGGTTTACATTTTATAAGTATATATGTCCTGACTCGAGGGTTTTGTGTTTTGCTTTATGCGCGGGTCAGCCTGAGTATTCACAGCTTTGGATTCTCTTTCTGGAGTTGATCTTTGCTGGAAATTCTGCCTATCTATATTTATATCTATTTCAGTTTTAGCTATTCTAGTTTATCTCAGGTATTAGTGAACTTCTATGTATTTGGGATTTATATTATGTTGTTTTCAGACTAATATTATGTATTTGTTTTGAGACTTTGTTATAGTAGCTTCATGAACTACTATGTTATTTTATATTCTGCTGCGAGTTATTCTGATAGTTCTTTGTCTGTGATTCTATGTATTTGATTTCATTTGCTCCAAACTTATTTACAATCTATTATTTTGCATCATTCAAGTCTGACACGTGTGGATTATTATCGATTTGAATGGTACGAAATAGCTGGTCGTCATAGGGAAGTGGTGGTGGTCGGTGGAGAAGAGGGGTTAGGCCGAGCAAAGCTAGAAGAGATCAAAGGCAAAAAAATCAATGAAAAAATGAAGTGGAAAAAGTGAAAAAAAAGAGAAGCCATTACCAAATTCTTCTAGCGGTGAGAAATGAAATGAGAAGGAATTTTTTTTCATGTGAATGAAAGAAAATACATGGCTATAGGGTAAGAAGTGTACGGCCAAAAGAAGGCAAGTGAAATGCCAAAAGAAATGAAAAGTCAAAGCTAATGAAAAGGCAAAGAAATGAAAAGGCTTTGTCTTTTGAATTTCCATTTTCCTTTGATTCAAAATAAATTAAAATTCAGTAAATAAAAATAAAAGACAAACAAAAATAAAGTGAAGAAGAAAATAGATAAATAATTTTTGGAAAAATAGAAGATCAGAAAATAGCTTATTAAATTGAAACTAGCATTTAAAATTGTAAACAAAATACAATAAGCATTGGAAAATTACCACTACACTTTTAAAATGTTTTAAAATAAAATATATACATAACATGTCATGTTACACATATATACACAAATTAGAACATGATATGACAAACAAAAATTTTATTTATATAAATTAAAAATAAACAAATTCATTAAATAAACAATTTACATACAAAGGTTTAAAAAGCATAACTTTCACAATATTAGTCAGATTTCAACGAAATGAAAAGCAGTATACTTAAAATTTTATTTATTTTCGTAAACGAAAAAATTTCAAATTTTCAAATTTTCAAATTTCAAATTTCAAAATTTTAAAATTTAAAAGTCAAAGTTTGACTATATTGACCAAAATTCACATTTTCGGAAAATATCCTATTTATTCATGTTTGGAATCCTAATTTACATCAAAACTAAAATTTATATTTAAAATAACAAAATTTATCCATTTAAATAAATAAAATAAAGTTTTCAAATTAGGAAATTTAATTAGAATAAAGTAAAATATACAATTGAAATAATCACAAAATGCAGGGTTGTTACACTCTCCCCCACTCAAAACTTTTCGTCCTCGAAAAGGAATAAGGTACGGAAAAACACATAAAAAGATAGATGAAATAGGATTAAGACAAGATGACAAAAAGATTGAAATTATACCTGATAACTATTGTTATAGGTAAATTTAATGTAACATCCAGCCTTTTTGTACGCTTTAAATGGACGATAAACCACATATGTCAGACTTAAACCATACAGAAGTGCGGATTGTTATTGGAGTGAATAAGAAAAAGCAGGGAAAGAAGAAATACAAGACAGAATCTTGCAGTGGAATGACAAAATATAATATTCAAATACAGTTCATGAAGCTGTTTTACAAAACATTTGATTATACTTATACAACATATAATCAGAGTTACACATACCAAAGAATAATAATTAATGCAGCGGAACTATGTAGTAAATAATAGTAATAATACAATCTTCATCTTCATCCTTTAGAAATAAGGTCTTCGAATCCTGAAATGCTCAGACTAACTCGAGCGAATTGAAAAGACAAAACACTCGAGTCAGAACTAAAAGATCTTATGTAAGTTAAATCAACTGCAAATAATATGAGTGGAATGGCGTCAGAGATGTTTACGAGATTTGACATCTCCTATCAAGTGTCAAACGTGAGTGCAATAACTTAGGAGATGCTTGGGATTCACATCTTCTAAGGATCCGTTAAACTATTTACTATGCAGTAATATTTCGCTATTGTAATAATGTCTATAGTTAAATAAACTTTCATTTAAATAGCATTAAGGCTTTACATTTTTCATCTTAACATGTAATAGTCCCAGCAGTCCATCCAGTATCACGGTCCCTCCTGATCGAGAAGCCACCAGAGGATACCACACGGGCTACGGGAGAAAACCAAACTTGTACAAGGCGCGATAGGGTAAGTGACACGGCACACAAGGCAATGTCAGGGTAGATATACCAATTGCTATCCGGGCTGGTGGTGACGCATAGCGCGTTGCTATCATCCACCTCGAGCCACACCCCCAAAAATTCAAAGGGCCAAAATCAATCACAAAGTAATAGAATGGTATCAAAGGAGTGTGTTCGATAAAAGGGGCTGCCTCACTCACCCGAGAATCGCTCCAGTTTTAGCCACCTTATGCCAACCCATGGGAGTCGGGTCCATGTATATACCTCAATAGAACGTCGCCACCATCCTACTTCATTCTGAAAGCTCCACCGCATACACGGTTGTTAAAGTAGTTTTCGGAGTTGGCAGAGAGTATGACAACTTTCGATCCCGGTCTCTTTAACAACCAAATATTATTATAACACCACGGTCATTTCAAAATAATTATACTTCAAAATCAAAATATAATATCCATTTCAAAACCATAAAAGGTATCATTTCTGTTTCAAAAACCAATCAATATGATATCACTTTATTAAAACCCAAACCAATACGATATCATTATCATTTCGAATATATCCTTTCCAAAATCATAGCACTTTCAAAATTATAATATTTCGAAACCAAACGCTTGGAATATAACCTTTCGAAACATAATACTTCGAGTTTCATAGCTTCTAAACCATAACTTCCCAAAACTTAAATGGTTTGGATATTCACACAGTGTATAAAATAAAATAGTTAGAATTTAAAATTTCTTTATAAAGTAAAATAATTTCCTCGACTTCACAATTTTATTCACTTTAAATCAAAACTTAATTCATAACTTTCAACTCACTTTCAGTTTCCAATAAACCATTTCAATTTCGATATATTTCAAATTTTAAGTATTAAACAATTCCAAACCTAAGGTTAGTAACTACGATTCAACAATTCAATTTTCTATTATTTAGTTTTGAAATATTTGCATAATAAATCCATTATCATTTAAATAGAACTGAAATTGCAAATAAATAAACATTTCCTTCAATTTAATTATACTTGGAATATTCGTTTAATTCATCTTAAACCAAATTCCAGTTATAAAAATCATACCTTTAAAATCTCAATTTTGTTAAATTTCAAATCAATTTTATATTTATCTTTCCACCATATTCTCATTTAAGTCATTATAAACTCTAGAAATATAATTTAAATAAATACTTAACCATATTATATCTTAATAAAATCAAACTTTATTATTAAACTTATTTTATACTTTAAACCAATTTTATACGTAGCTTAAAACCAACAATTTAACTATACATAAAATAACATTTATAAAATATCCAAATCAATATCTCATAAAACCATATATTTCTTTACAAAACCGTAGAAATTATTTCAAAATATTTTTATATATAGACCAAGGTGTCTGTATATAATTTTCTATCCTATGGTCAAGTAATACAGATATTTATCATTTCAATCTATAATTTAAAATATAAATACGGTTACATATCATTCCAAACCGTAATCTCGAATGAAATAAAATCCATAACAACTTGCAGTTGATAAAAGTATAAAATACAACTTCCATTCATCCAATATCCATCATCAAACATTTATCACAATCATCATCCAATTCAAACAATAACATCAATATAGAACAGATAATAAATAACATACATTTACTGGCAGTTTATACTCAATAATAAATTAAATAACTATTTAACTGGCAGTTTAAATGCAATAATAAATTAAATAAAAATTTAATTCGAATAAATTCAATTTAACAGAGATGATGGTTAAACGATGCCAAACAATCATAAATAAATTTCTAATCACATCAAAAACTAATATGACCGAAATAAGAAATTTATAATTTGTGAGTGTGTTAAAACACTCACCTTTTCGAATTTAAATTGAATTTAAATCCAATTTAAACCCAAAATTCAAACTGTCTCGGAATCTGTCCTAACTAGCGTCAACATGTCTGGAATTTCGATACGATCCTGACAAAAGAAACCATGCATAAATCGGTCATCGTATGCGAAAGTTATTCAAGTTATAAGATGACTATTGCCATAATAAAGTGTATATATATAGTGATATTAAAATAAAAAATATATTAAATTTCACGTATGTAAACAAAGGTTTTAGGAAGCATGTGATTTCACGTTTTGGGATAAGGAGATTGGGGTACCTACCGACAAGGTGGTGGCAAGGCTTGGGTGAGGTGAAGAGGCTTTCTTGCAACTCAAAACTTCAAGAAGGATTAGGAAAAAGTTTTACAAGCACGTGTGGGAGAAAATAAAATGGGTTATGTTTGCAAAATGAAGTCCAGTGAGATTGGAAAATTGAAATGAGGCTAAAGGAGGATGGAACCAATGAAATGAATGCTTCAGGTAGCAAAAAGAACAAACGAAAGAAAATGATGTAGCCTTGAAATGAGGTGCTTGCATTGAATGCTTCAGGTTCAAAAATGAAAAGAAAATTTAGACATTGCAAACAAAGAGGTGGTAACGAATAATAAATATAAAGTAACAAAGGGACCAGTTGTACCAAAAACTTTGAGATCCAATTTCAAAACGTCTACTCCACTAAATTAATTTTTATTAACCCTAAATATACACCTTATTAACACCCAGTTAAGTTTTATTAACACAGATTTAATAAAATGTGACACTCCAATTAATGCAACTGGGGACCGCAGTTGCACACAATAAAAGATGAACCGAGACTGGAAATTCAAATTTAAAAACGACATTTTTTTCAACGCGCAATCACGATTCAAAATATTTAATTTACTTTAAAATATAAGGTTAGCATTAAAATCACTTCTATACTACCTCCGACTGTTATAAAATGACTGTAAAATGTTGTTTCAAAATTCAAAATTTTCTTTTTTATAAAATTTTACTTACCTTTAAAATGAAAACGTTCATTTTATTTTTCTCAACCCGTTCTTTTATTTTCATTAAAAATGCACTTTCTATTTTACCCAAAATGCAAGTTTCTTATATTAAATGTCATAAATTTCAATTAACCTCTCTTTCCTTTTAATTTAAAGATTCCTCATCAAAATAATTGCACTTAAATTCAATATAAAAATTTAAAGCGGACCTTAAATTAGGGTCGAGAAGCAAACGATTATATTCCCTTTTTTGGTAATTCAAACATATTTATCAAATTATTTTACACAACAAGGGTTTTAAATTACTTTCCAAATAACTGATTTCATATTCTATATTAAAACCAATTTCAATTAAACAACATATGATTCCACCATTGGATTTAAATCTTTATATTCAATCAATTATATCTCTACATATATAGTGAACATTGTCATATAATTCATTACATTAATAATTTACCATTCTCATCTTACTTTTCATTAACGTATTATTTTATTACGATTAATTGCAATAAATCGATTTAATATAATTTAAATTCAAATAAATTGAGCAACTTGATTCCAATTCTTTTTATTCAATCAATTGTCATATTATGCATAAATTTTCATTGGTTCCATCATACTGAACTGATATTCTACAATTATCAATTTAATCTACATTGACTGCACTAATTAAGTGAATTAATTGCCATTGATTTCTAATTAAATTTAATAGACCAAATAAATAGGTAACATATAATTGTTACCATTAATCTTTAATCACGTTTATAAGTTTTTTAATTTCAAACAAATGTTATAATTACTTTCATAACACTGATTTTATTCAATTACCATTTATTATACACTATTTCATTAATTAATTCAATATTACATTTGTTCCCTTACATTCAATTTATGGCCAAGTATAACCTTTAAATCATTTCAATAGATTGGAATTTCATTCAAATTGTTAATGATTAACTTGAACTAACATTATTACATTTCATTTTTGTTATTATTTAATTAATATATCACAATTTTTTTTTCAACGCTAAATCACAAAAATCTTATTAAAATTATTAATTTTAATTATCGAAAATTACGGGACGTTACACTCTCTCCCGCTCAAAACTTTTCATTCTCGAAAAGGAAAAAGATGGGAAAAGGAAGAAATTACATAATCAACATATCCCATTCAAAATATTTAATTTATAAACAATAAATTTACAAAGTAAAATAATTTATATAAAATATATCAATTTCTAACCATTAAATACTTTTATATTCAAGTAACAAAATTTTGGAAAATATTTCATAAAATTTTCTAAGTCTAAAATTCTCGAATTTTTTTGCAGAGTCTCCTTTGTACGGAGAGGCTCGGGAGAAAATATACTATCAAACACAACAATATATATAACAATATCTCAAAACAATTTATCCCAACAACGGGAAAATATATATAATATCGCTATAAAACCGTAATCCGAGAACGTACCTATTTGTCAGGCAAACAACGCTTATATTATGAAACCAAAAGCAGTAGCAATTGCTTCCATAAACTATATTTCCCTTATTTAATCCAAAAAGAGACAATAATTATATAAAATGAAATGTTTAACTTGTTTCAACCACTAACAACTAAATCAATATAGGCAACCATCATTTGCAACCAACAGCATACACATCAAATACAAATCAACCATCCAAGCAAGACAAACAATTGGTTTATTCGGGTTAAGACACTTTATATCACATAGAATGACAAATAACTATGAAGTATTCCACTTACTCAATAGTCTTAGATAAAATCAATAGATTATTCATATATCTAAGCAATTAAAAGTATCTTTTACCCAAAAAACTCATAAACCAAAATAACAATTTCAAACAATAGATCAAGTTTATTCTTATTAATTCCATTTCATAGCATTTATTGTTTAACTCCTCTTTGTTCATATAATGATTCATCTTTTAATTTTACATTTATTTCTTACAAACTTTTAATTCCATTCACTCATTCAGTGTTGATTTCATTTATTACTTATAATTATTCATTTTCATTAATTTAGGTCATGTCAGTTTCTTTTTTCTTGAATTATATTTATTTATTCATTCATTCATTATTGCATGACTTCATTTATTTATATTATTTATGTTAAATTCAATTTCTTAGCATATCAATTCATCTACTTAAGTTTTTATTACTTTCTTATAATACTTACTTTCTATCTCCATTTATAATAGTAATATTTCAATTATAACCTAAGTTTATAACAACTACAACATCAAATTCTTGTTTATAAAAGAAATTCATTGAACCTTTCTATTACATAAGCTTTACTTGTATAACATCCATTACGTTTTCTTATTAACATTTCAACTTTTTACATCTTTTGGTAAGTTATATATATGCCTTTAAGAATGTAATTGAAAGTTATACAAGTTTTTTCATTTCTTTTAACTAAATTAATGTTCAAAAATCCTATCCTTTGTTTTATAGGTTACAATTTCAACTTTATTGAATTTCATTTATAACCTAGCATTTAATCTCTTAATTTATTTAGAGGTTCCAATTATTAATTAGTTACATTCCATTTCACTACAATAATAGAGAACTATTAATTAATGGAAACTTAAGAACTAAATACCGGGTTAAATTTTGAATCATCTTAAAATAATAGATAGATGTATACACTTACAATTTATATATCCAATTATATTTAAAACAATTTGAAATTTATATTTTTTATCAAAATAAATCTGTAGTAAAATTACTACAGTGGCCTTCCCACTTAGAAACTCGAAAATGAATGTCGATGATGCGTGCACTCATCACCGAAATCATTTTCCAGCGATAGAGAGAGGAATACAGAACTTATTTCTTTCCAAAATTTTCTTTAAAATAATTATTTCAAATCTTATTGGAATATTTATATAAGAAAATACTTCAAATTAATATTACTATATTCCAAATCATTCAAAAGAAAATTTCCAAAATCCCGAAACTTTAAGTTCTAAATTTCCAATTTTCATTTATTTTATTTTCAAATTTTACTTCAACTATTATTTATAAATTTAATTACCTAAAAACCAAATATATTACGGTCAAATATACCATTTACAAAATGTATTATTTTATATATAAAAATATACAATAGGCAAAATTATTTCATTCATCTATATTTCAAAACAAATATTGTGTTGGTTTGTCCTATTAAGTGTTTAGAAATCTCTATTGATGTCATAACGTCCTATGCACCAACCATAATTTATAAATACAAAACGGAAGAAATTAACACAATATCAGAACCTTTTTATAACACTAACAAATACGCTCTCTCATATATATACGCTTAGCGACTCATCATAGGGTAGTACTACCCTATTAATAAAGAGTCAGACCCCACAAAGCTAAGGTTTATCGCTAAACCAAAGCTCTGATACCAAATGTAACATCTGGCCTTTTTGTACGCGTTAAATTGACGATAAACCACAAATGTTAGACTTAAATCATACAGAAGGGCGGACTGTTATTGGGGTGAATAAGAAAAAGCAGGGAAGAAGAAAAATAAGACAGAATCTTGCAGCGAAACAACAAAATATAATAATCAAATACAGTTCATGAACCTGTTTTATAAAACATTTGATTATACTTATACAACATAGAATCAGAGTTACACATACCAAAGAATAATAATTAATGCAGCGGAACAATGTAGTAAATAATAGTAATAATACAATCTTCGCCTTCATCCTCCAAAAATAAGGTCTTCGAATCCTGAAATGCTTAGACTGACCCGGGCGAATTGAAAAGACAAAACACTCGAGTCAGAACTAAAATATCTTATATAAGTTAAATCAACTGCAAATAATATGAGTGGAACGGCGTTAGAGATGTTTACGGGATTTGACATCTCATATCCAGTGTCAAACTTGAGTGCACTAACTTGGGAAATGCTCGGGATTCACATCTCCTAAGGATCCGTTAAACTATTTACTATGTAGTAATATTTCGCTATTATAATAATGTCTACAGTAAAATAAACTTACTTTTAAATAGCATTAAGGCTTTACATTTTCCACCTTAACACGTAATAGTCCCAGTACTCCATCCAGTATCATGATCCCTCCCGATCGGGAAGCCATCAAAGGATACCACACGGGCTATAGGAGGAAACCAAACTCGTACAAGGCGCGATAGGGTAGGTGACACGGCACACAAGGCAATGCCAGGGTAGATATACCAATTGCTATCCGGGCTAGTGGTGACGCATAGCGCGTGGCTACCGTCCACCTCAAGCCCGCCCAAAAAAAATCAAAGGGCCCAAATCAATCACAAAATAATGGAATGGTATCGAAGGAGTGTGTTCGATAAGGGGGGCTGCCCCACTCACCCGAGAATCGCTCCTGTTTTAGCCACCTTATGCCAACTCATGTGAGTCGGGTCCATATATATACCTCAATAGAACGTGGTCACCATCCTACTTCATTCTGGAATCTCCACCGCATACACGGTTGTTAAAGTAGTTTTCGGAGTTGGCAGAGAGTATGACAACTTCCAATCCCGGTTTCTTTAACAACCAAACGTTACTATAACACCGCAGTCGTTTAAAATTAATTATACTTCAAAACTAGAATATAATATCCATTTCAAAACCTTATAAATACAATATTATTTCCGTTTCAGAAACCAATCAATATGATATCACTTTATTAAAACCCAAACCAATATGATATCATTTTCATTTCGAATATATCCTTTCCAAAATCATAGCACTTTCAAAATTATAATATTTCAAAACCAAACGCTTGGAATATAACCTTTCAAAACATAATATTTCGAATTTCATAGCTTCTAAACCATAACTTCCCAAAAATTAAATGGTTTGTATATTCACACCATGTATAAAATAAAATAGTTTGAATCTAAAATTTCTTTATAAAGTAAAATAATTTCCTCGACTTCACAAATTTATTCACTTTAAATTAAATCACAATTCGTAACTGTCAACTCACTTTCAGTTTCCAATAAACCATTTCAATTTTGATATATTTCAAATTTAAGCATTAAAAAATTCCAAACCTAAGGTTGGTAACTACGATTCAAAAATTCAATTTTCTATTATTTAGCTTTGAAATATTTGCATAATAAATCCATTATCATTTAAATAAAACTCAAATTAAAATAACTAAACAATTCCTTCAATTTATTTATAATTGGAATATTCGTTTAATTCAAATCCCATTTTAAAAATCATACCTTTAAAATCTCAATTTTACTAAATTTCAAATCAATTTTATATTTATCTTCCCACCGTATTCTCATTTAAGTCATTATAAACTCCCGAAACATAATTTAAATAAATACTTAACCATATTATATCTTAATAAAATCAAACTTTATTATTAAACTTATTTTATACTTTAAACCAATTTTATACGTAGCTTAAAACCAACAATTTAACTATATATAAAGTGCCATTTATAAAATATCCAAATCAATATCCCATAAGACCATATGTTTCTTTACAAAATCATAGAAATTATTTCAAAATATTTTTATATATAGACCACGGTGTCTGTATATAATTTTCTATCCTATGATCAAGTGATACGGATATTTATCATTTCAATCCGCAATTTAAAATGTAAATACGGTTATATATAATTTCAAACCGTGATCCCAATGAAATAAAATCCATAACAATTTGCAGTTGATAACAGTATAAAATACAACATCCATTCATCCAATATCAATCATCAAACATTTATAAAGATCATCATCCAATTCAATCAATAACATCAATATAGAATAGATAATAAATAACAGTCATTTACTGGCAGTTTATACTCAATAATAAATTAAATAACTATTTAATTTGCAGTTTATATGAAATAATAAATTAAATAACAATTTAATTCGAATAAATTCAATTTAACTAAGACGATGATTAAAACGATGCCAAACAGTCATAAATAAATTTCTAATCACATCAAAAACTAATATAACACACATAAAAAAATTTAAAAGTTGTGAGTGGGTTAAAAAAATCACTTTTTGAATTTAAACTGAATTTAAATCCAATTTAAACCCAAAATTCAAACGGTCCCAGAATCTGTCCAAACCTGCATCAAAATGTTCGGAATTTGATACGATCCTAACAAAAGAAACCGCACGTAAATCAGTCATCGTATGCGAAAGTTATTCAAGTTATAAGATGACTATTGCCATAATAAAGTGTGTGTATATATAGTGATATTAAAATAAACAAAATAAATATTAAATTTCACGCTTGTAAACAAAGGTTTGAGGAAGCATAAGATTTCACGTTTTGGGATAAGGAGATTGTGGTACCTACTGACAAGGTGGTGGCAAGGCTTGGGTGAGGTGAAGAGGCTTTCTTGCAACTCAAAACTTCAAGAAGGATCGGGAAAAAGTTTTGCAAGCACATGTGGGAGAAAATAAAATGGGTTATGTTTGCAAAATGAAGTCCAGTGAGATTGGAAAATTGAAATGAGGCTAAAGGAGGATGAAACCAATGAAATGAATGCTCCAGGTAGCAAAAAGAACAAACGGAAAAAAATGATGTGGCCATGAAATGAGGTGCTTGCATTGAATGCTTCAGGTTGAAAAATGAAAAAAAATTTAGACATTGCATACAAAGAGGTGGTAACGAATAATAAATATAAAGTAACAAAGGGACCAGTTGTACCAAAAACTTTGAGATCCAATTTCAAAACGTCTACTCCGCTAAATTAATTTTTATTGACCCTAAATATACACCTTATTAACACCCAATTAAGTTTTATTAACACATATTTAATAAAATGTGACACTCCAATTAATGCAACTGGGGACCGTAATTGCACACAATAAAAGATGAACCGAGACTGGAAATTCAAATTTAAAAACGGCATTTTTCTCAATGCGCAATCACGATTCAAAATATTTAATTTACTTTAAAATATAAGGTTAGCATTAAAATCACTTCTATACTGCCTCTGACTGTTATAAAATGACTGTAAAATGTTGTTTCAAAATTCAAAATTTTCCTTTTTATAAAATTTTACTTACCTTTAAAATGAAAACGTTCATTTTATTTTTCTCAACCCGTTCTTTTATTTTCATTAAAAGTGCTCTTTCTATTTAACCCAAAATGTAAGTGTCTTATATTAAATGCCATAAATTTCAATTAACTTCTCTTTCCTTTTAATTCAAAGATTCCTCATCAAATTAATTGCACTTAAATTCAATATAAAAATTTGAAGCGGACCTTAAATTAGGGTCGAGAAGCAAACAATTGTATTCCCTTTTATGGTAATTCAAACATATTTATCAAATTATTTTACACAACAAGGGTTTTAAATTGCTTTCCAAATAACTGATTTCATATTCTATATTAAAACCAATTTCAATTAAACAACATATGATTCCACCATCTGATTTAAATCTTTATACTCAATCAATATTTCTCTACATACATAGTGAACATTGTTATATAATTCATTACATTAATAATTTACCATTTTCATCTTACTTTTCATTAAGGTATTATTTTATTACATTAATTGCAATAAATCCATTTAATATAATTTAAATTCATATATATTGTGCAACTTGATTCCAATTCTTTTTATTCAATCAATTGTCATATTATGCATAAATTTTTGGTTGGTTCCATCATATTGAACTGATATTCTACAATTATCAATTTAATCTACATTGACTGCACTAATTACGTGAATTAATTGCCATTGATTTATAATTAAATTTAATAGACCAAATAAATAGGTAACATATAATTGGTACCATAAATCTTTAATCACGTTTATAAGTTTATCAATTTCAAACAAATGTTATAATTACTTTCATAACACTGATTTTATTCAGTTACCATTTATTATACACTATTTCATTAATTAATTCTATATTTACATTTGTTTCCTTACATTCAATTTATGGCCATGTATAACCTTTAAATCATTTCAATAGATTGGAATTTCATTCAAATTGTTAATGATTAACTTGAACTAACAGTATTACATTTCGTCTTTGTTACTATTTCATTAATATATCACATTCTTTTTCAACACTAAATCACAAAAATCTAATTAAAATTATAAATTTTAATTATCGAAAATTACGGGTCGTTGCATTTAACAAGGTGGAGATGATCTTCCCAAGATCCTCCAGAATTAAGAACACAAGCATGAAAAAGATCTCTAGAATCTGACTTACCCTTTCCGCTTGACCAAAGGTCTGTGGATGGCAAGCAGTGCTCAGATTAAAGTAAGTACCAAAGATTATTAAAGATTATAGAAATATTTCTAAACAGACTGGTATAAGCAATAGTCTCCCCATTCTGTGGCAAGATAAGGGAAATAAGGACAACCAAAAGATAGATTGAAGAACAAAATAAGATGATAAATTTGAAACCATGAAAATTTCCACCTAAATTGAAAATTAGTTTAAGTTAAATAAATCTTAATCATGCAATTATCTTAAATTAACCATTTCTAAAATCATGGATTTGAAAAGAAAAAAAATCATTTATTATACTCATAATGTACTCAATAAAATTAATTCTTCTTTATTCATAATTATAATTAAATTTATTCCTCTCAATATATTTTATCACCTATGCTAAACATATTTATACTTATTATAATTGCTTTAAATTTATTCTTAGTTCCTCTAACATCATTTATATTGTAAATTATTCCATTACCCCCTTTTTTCTCTATTTACCTCTGTTGATCTTTTTATAACTAAAATTTAAGTGTATAACATTTATTATAACCACTCAAATTTTATTTATAAAATATTTTGAAACTGTATATTATCCAATTACATATTCAATTTCTGTATAATTTAGGTAAGTTATATTGGAATGAATTGTGTATTATGCAAATAAAACCTTCTAATTTAATCATTTCAAGCTTGAATATTTATCCAAATCTTGAAATTATACATGAAATTATCCTTCAAAATAAAATTTAGGAATTAAATTTTCAATAAATTCCAAACTATTTAGAGATAAATAAATGCACATATACTATATATATATATGTCCATTCAAATTTAAATCATATATCAGCATACGTTATAAATCCAGTCTTATTTTAGAAATTCAAATCAGTTAAATTCCCCAAAACAAAATTGTAGCAAGACTACAGAATGATCTCTTCACTTCGAAACTCGAAAATGAATGTCGATGATGTTGTAGTCACCACCTAAGTTATTTTCCATCGACAAAGAGAAGAGCACTAATTTTAAACTTTAAAATTCTTTGGAAACAAATTTCTATTCGAAAATACTTTAAATATTATATCCTTTTAATACTTTAAATACAAGCTTTGGAAACCATCAGAAATTAAATTCTCAAATTCTTGTTTAAATTCATTTTGAATTTCCAAATAAATTTATAACCATGTTTTATAGTTCAATAATTTGTATATGAAACAAGAAAAGTGATATATAAAATTAAATAATATTTCTTAATAACCATTTCAATAAAATCCAGAAAAAGATTTATAATATAGTTACAAAATTTATTTCATTACTAAATTTGAAAAACATATTGTGTCAGTTTGCTCTGTTCAAGTGTTTTGGAAATCTTATCGATAGCATTGATCGGAGGAATCGATCGGAAACCCAAATCAACATCAACAACTCAAACAACACAATATATAAAACAATTTAATATTAGTCTACAAATACACTTCAAGAATGATTTGAAGATAAGTTGGAAACAAAGATGAGATGATTAAATAACAGAATAGGAAGATGGATAAGTTTATATAAATCGCGGGCAACCTTAACCGGGTCAACCGTGACTAAAGAATAAGATCAATGTAGATTTCTGGGGGTAAATCTACATTCGCTCTCAAGATATAGAGTTCGGAATAGTAAGAGATACCAACATCTAAACTGAGGATATAAAATCTTTGGTAAATCGATGATGTTATAAAGGAGTTTCACCCCTTTACACATCAATTTGAGATTGGCGAGATCGCCAACTCATTATAAAGATCATTCGAAGTGGTGTTATGTGATACTTTAGAATCAAAAGAAGACAAATAGTGAGGGATACGAATGGATTTTGAAACCGCAGGGAACGTTCCAAAATTCAAAGGAATCGAGTCAAAAAGGAAGAGATTCAAACTCGAATGAAAGTGATTATATAAATACATTTACCATATGTGCTAAGTTTTGCCTAAAACCAAAGCTCTGATACCACATGTAACGACTCGATATTTTCAACCATTCGCATCCGCACATGTCGGACTTGAATTGATAAAAATACCAAGTTGTAAATAAAATTGGGCAAATCTCAGAATGTACAATAAATAAATAATCACAGATCAGAGGCATAAAGTAAATAATAATGCAACGGAAGTAAAAGAGATAGTAGTTCCTGAATCTACTACATATATATAAGATACATTAGAGTTAAACAAGATACAATAGAAGACTAACAAGATACATCAGGTACAAATAAGAATACATCACTGAAATAACTGGATACTGAAAGCAAAAAAAATGGCCAGATCTTCAAGCAAAGCTCCAACTCTGAAGGTGAGCCTTGATGCTGAATCACTCAGTCTGACTCGAGTGTAAAGCAAAACACAAAACACTCGAGTCAAGACATAAATACTTATGAACTGTAAATCAACTCAAGTGAACCATAACAAAAATGCATCGGTAACTTAAAGGATGCTTGGGATTGCCCATCCTTTAAGGATCAGTTAAACTATTTACTATGTAGTAATATTGCACTATTATAATTATGTCTACAGTAAAATAAACTTACTTTTAAATAGCGCTAAAGGGTTACCCATATAGCCCTTAACACGTAATAGTTCCAGTAGTCCATCCAGTATCGGCATACCTCTAGATCGGGAGGCAACCCTAAATACTCAATGACTATTGGGAAAAACAAACTCGTAGTAAATCTTGCTATGGTAGGTGACACGACACAACTAGGCAATGCCAGGGTAGATATACCAATTACGCTTCCGGGCTGGTGGTAATGCATAACAGCGACTACCGCCTACCTCGGAACACTCTCCCAATCAAAATCGAAGGATGGCCATAAAATCAACCATACGTAAGAGTATAGTATCGAAGAAATGTGTCTGATAGGAGGAATGACCTCACTTGGCCCGTTGATCGCTCCTGTTTAGCCACCTTAAGCCAACTCACGGGAGTCGGGTCCACGTACATACCTCAATATGATCGTTGCATCATCCTACTTCATTCTGGAATCTCCACCGCGTACACAGTTGTTAAAGTGGTTTTCGTAGTTGGGAGAGAGTATGATAACTCCCGATTCCGGTCTCTTTAACAACCAAACGTTATTATGACGCCGTGGTCATTTCAAAATAGTTTATACTTCAAAAGATCAAATAATTTCATTTCAAACTATATCCCTTTCAAAATAGTTTATACTTCGAAACCAAAACCATTTTTTTATTTCAAAACTATATTTAAATCAAAATAGTTTACCATTTCCATTTCCAACATATATTCACCTTTCAAAAATCATAATACTTTCAAAGTTATAACCCTTTCGAAGCCAAAATACATGAAATCATTACACTTTGAAAATCATAATATTTCAAAATCATGCATTTGAAATCATGGAACATTCCTTTAATTCTTTTCATTTTACAAATTTATTCAATTAAACCCTAATTTCCAAATTTCTAGTTTAGTTCAATTCAAACCATCAGTTTCAATTCAATTCAGTTTTCCAACAACCATTTCAAATCTTATCAATTTCAAATACAGATTCGATCCACAAAATAAAATATTAAATCTTTCAATATAATTCAAAGCTTTAAATATACCTTATTTTAAAACAGAATTTTGAAAATCTAATATATATCTGATTTAACTTCATTATTACTTAGTTTTGAAATATTCATTTCATAAAACCAATATCATTTAAATATACTCAAATTACAAGTAAACCAAATATCCTTCATACTAATATAAACTTCAAATATCCATTAATCGAATAAATTGAATAAATCAAAATCAAATATCATTCCAAATTCACATTCTTTATCAAAATAAAGATCATGTCATTCAAAACCATTTAAATCATTAAAATATCATATCCTTCAAAAACCTCATCATCAAATAATTATTTGAATTCAAAATCAAATATTCAAATTAAATAGCTTTTAAAAATCAATTGTGTCATTCATTTATTATTTTAAATATCATTACAAAACACATTTCAAAATTCCATTCAAAAATTTATTTATCACATTGCATTTCATTCCATTTAACACATAACCAAGTAAACCATATTTAAATTCAAATTCAATTTAAATTCCTTAAAAATTCAAATTTGAATATTATAATATATATTCAAAAACTCCTTAAATTTCACAAGTAATCATTTCTAAAAGTTAAATCATTTAACACTTTAAAATATAAATCAAATAGTGTTAAAATCTATAATAATTCAAAACATTATCAAATTATAGCAACGACAACATTTATAAAGTGCTATCATAGCTTATATTTTCCAAAATAGTTTCATTCTAGAACAATGGCATTTACAAAATTCCGTAATAGATATTTAGTTATT
Source organism: Allium cepa (assembly GCA_030765085.1). NCBI lineage: Eukaryota > Viridiplantae > Streptophyta > Magnoliopsida > Asparagales > Amaryllidaceae > Allium > Allium cepa. Next base: position 51,757,297 of record CM060935.1, on the reverse strand, counting down.
TCAAACATAGTTAAATTCAAAAACAACAGCACTTAAAAATGCTGTCATAAGACCACAACATTTTTGGAAATGCTATTAATAAAATTTCAGATTTTATTATAACTTCAGAAACATTAACACTCCAAATTTTCGTTATTTTAAAACTTATAAATCATATTTTTAGACTTCAAAATTTCCCATTTAAATAATTTTAACGTATAATTTATCACAATAAAAATTTTATAATTAAATATCCAATTAAAACTCAATTCCTTTGTTAAGTCAAAATTTCACTGTTTTCTTAACTTATAAATTTAATAAAACTTAACATTTTCTTTAAATATCATTTCAAAACTTTAAATTTAATTTCCATTATTTTTTTACATTTTAAAAATATAATTTAAAGTCAAAAATCACATTTACTTCAAATTTACATACTTAAATTCAAAAATTCAAAACTTATTATTTAGCTTTCTCAAAACCATAATATATATATTTTAAATCAAAATTTCATACTTTAAAAATACATGTCTATATTAAAATCATTTAAAAATATACCACGGGGTTTGTATATAATTTCTAGCCTAAGTCAAGTGATACGGATATGTATAATTTCAATCCGCAATTTAAAAAGGAAATCCTGGGTTCTATCATTTCAAACCCGCAATCCCAAGTCAAATAAAATACAATAAAAATCACTTGAGCCTACCATTTCAGCTCATAATTATTTTTCCTTATTCTAATTTCCGTTCGGGTATGTATCATTTCAACCCATTGTGATTCTATTCTAATAGGGAACTTGCAGTGTGAACATATGCATAAACAATATAAACAATTATACTAGCATGTCATTGTCACAATATAATGTCATATATCATATATCAGGTGATAATTAACAAAGTTAACATGGTAATAACATGGCATAGCATATCATATAATCATCATTAACTTGCATAAAAATTTTAATTACTAATCACTTGTCATCCATTTACCATTTCATAAGTAAAAATGTCAGAGTGAGAAGGACTCACCTTTATCAAAGTTAGAGACCACTACGACACACAAGAACGATTCCAAAGGCACGACAAGCACGATACAACACGACTTTTGATTTAAATCAATGGAGAGCCTAGATGTTTATCTTATATACAACAATTAAAATAAGACATTATAAACATATATATTCAACACAAAGCAATATTGAAACAATTGAAAATAAGAAGCAACAAAAAAATAGATGACTTGACCTTGCCTTAACCATTCAAATGCTCGGCCTAGGGGATTCTTATGCTTGGCCATGATGATGTTATAGTGGTAAATGGCTCGAGTATGCATCATATATGCACGACTAAGCTAGGAGATGTGAAGGAGAAGGGGTTGCAACATGAAGAATACAAGGGAACAAGGCTAAATAGTGGAGTTTTGGTGCACATAGACTTGGCCTGGTCAAGTTTTGGGCTCGGCCGTGCTTGGTACAGGTCAGGTCAGAGGAGAGGTTGATGGTCAGGGGTTAGGTCATGATGGTGGTGGAGCTAGGGGTGGCGGTCAAGGCAAGATATGGAAGGGTAGGGTGAAGTATAGGTCAGCTAGCATGGTTTTGGTGGAGTTTTATGCAAATTTTGTGGTGCTTTAGTCATGGAGAAAGGCATGGCCGGATCTGGTCTGAGATGGAGATGTTTGGCAGTGGATGTTGAGGAGGAGGAAGTGGTGGTAGTCGGTGGAGAAGAGGGTTAGGCCGAGCAAAGCTAGAAGAGATCAAAGGCAAAAAATCAATGAAAAAATGAAGAGGAAAAGGTGAAAAGAAAGAGAGAAGCCATTACCAAATTCTTTTAGCCATGAGAAATGAAATGAGAAGGAAATCTTTTTCACGTGAATGAAATAAAACACATGGCTATAGGGTAAGAATTGTACGGCCAAAAGAAGGCAAGTGAAAAGCCAAAAGAAATGAAAAGTCAAAGCTAATGAAAAGGCTTTGTCTTCTGAATTTCCATTTTCTTTTAATCCAAAATAAACAAAATAAAATTCAGTAAATAAAAATAAAAGACAAACAAAAATAAAGTGAAAAATAAAATAAATAAATAATTTTAGGAAAAATAGAAGATAAATCAGAAAATAGCTTATTAAATTGAAACTAGCATTTAAAATTGTAAACAAAATACAATAAGCATTGGATAATTACCACTACACTTTTAAAATGTTTTAAAAATAAAAATATATACATAACATGTCATGTTACACATATATACACAAACTAGAACATGATATGACAAACAAAAATACTATTTATATAAATTAAAAATAAACAAATTCGTTAAATAAACAATTTAAATACAATGGTTTAAAAATCATAACTTTCATAATAATAATCAGATTTCAATGAAATGAAAAGCAGTATACTTAAAATTTTATTTATTTTCATAAAATAATAATAAATTTCAAATTTTCAAAATTTAAAATTTAAAATTTTTAAATTTAAAAGTCAAAGTTTAACTATATTGACCATAATTCACATTTCCGGAAAATATTCTATTTATTCATCTTTGGAATCCTAATTTACATCAAAATTAAAATTTATGTTTAAAATAACAAAATTCATCCATTTTAATAAATAAAATAAAGTTTTAAATCAGGAAATTCAATTAAAATAAAGTAAAATATACAATTGAAATAATCATAAAATACATGGTTGTTAGAAGGGTTCTTAGGCTGGGTTTGGTTGACGGGGTTTCTAGTGTTAGTACGTCATCATAGGACCACTAAAGGGAATCGTGAGGGGAGGAAGGATTGTCGGAGCATGGCGTGGATTTGGGTTGGTCAGCCTAAGTATCGGTGGTCTTTGGTGGCGACGCTGCGGAGCTTTGGTGATCGTTTTGTTTCTAGGTTAATTCATTTCGCTCGATTTTGTTCTCGCGATGATTTGGGAATTCTGAGTTGACTATCAAATGGAGAGGATCGCCGATGACTTAGGGGCGATAGAGGCGCTGGTCGGAGGTGACTGGAATGATTGTGCACGTGCAGAGGCGGTTTCGTTTCTGATTTTGGATGCTGAGCATTTGGGCTTCGGGAGGAAGAAAGGTTGTGCTTGAAGGGTGACACGAGTAAATGAAGGGATGACTCGTGTTGATTTCGTAGTGTTGAATGGAGGTTTGGTTATATCGAGTAACGACTCGGGCTTTGATCGAGTAATTGAATTTGGGGCTTGGGTCTGTGACAAGTTTTTTTTGCTTGGTTGGTAAATAAATCAAGTCTAAGAAGATTAACAAAGGGATAAGTTTTCAAAGAAGTTTAAACCAAGTTCTAAACAAAGTATCTATAAGTTTTAAAACAAGTTTTTCTCGAAGGTAATATAATTTAAAATTGTTTGTTTAAAGTAAATTTTATAATAGGTTAATTGCTTTTTGTTTTTTTAAAAGGTGATTTAAATGATGTTATTAAATAAAGTATAATTTGTTTAATGTATTTAGAAGGTTAATTGATTAATGGAATCAGTTAAGAAATTATTAGTTAATTAAGTTATTAAGGTAATTAGTAACTAGATTATGAAATCAATTTAAAAGAATAATTTATTTAGAGTTAATCTCTTAATGAAATTAATTAATGATAATTATTTAATGAGGTAATTATGGAATAATTACTGAATGTCATTTATTAAGGTGAGTAATTAATGGACAATTACTAAATGTGATTTATTAATGGATAATTACTTGACGTAAGTAATTTGAGGAAATTTACTTAATGGAAGTAATTTAGGATTAAATACCTAGTGTAATTAATTAAGAATTTATTGAATGATTAAGGGTAATTGATCAAGGGTGATTAATCAAGATGGATAATTAAAAGATGATTAGTTAATTGGTTTGTAATTAATTAATGTTAAGTAAAGGATATCTAAAGCGATTAAAGGTTAGAAATAAATTTAATTAGAGATAAATTAAATTTATTTTAATTAAATTTATTTTGGAAGTAATCAATCTTACTCATGAATGATTGAATGATGTTAAATGCCTTGAATTGATTGATATCTATGGTATGAGATGTTTGTGATTTGATATGTATCCGGATGGACAATGATGATGTGGTTATCTACCGATGATGAATTGTTTTGGGAAAAGTGACATCTTTCATTTAAAGATTGAATTGTATTTCACTTGAACAATTTGGGTTAAGATGGTATTTAACCCGAAGAGACCGGGGTCGGGTATTAGTACATATTTAAAACCACTTCGATTTGTAATCTCTAAAATTCTATATAGATTTGATATATGAAAACAATTGGCTGGAGTGGAATGATTTAAGCGAATTAGACCATTTAATTTAAGTTCGGTACTTAGAGATTGATGTGTGAAATTAGTGTTGTCTATAAAAAATTGTGAATTTGTAAATTGATACGAGTTACCTCGGGTTTTAAATAAGTATATTGCATTTGCATTTTCTTGTTAGATAGGTTTTACTCACGCTGGTTTCCAGCCTGACCCAGGTGTTACATTGATGTAATTCTCTGGTCAGATCGAGTATTACAGATTTTCAGGAAATGACGTTTTGGAGCTCAAGAGGCGAGCTGGATGGCAGGAACGTATAGAGTGTATTCCGCTGTGATATTGTAGTTTATTTGGGACAAGTTAATCTTAACTGTCCAGTGTTTGTGAAATTATTGTAACTCTGATGTATTGATGTAAATTAATTGATACATTTTTCCTTTGTATAAGAATTATTATTTGATATTATATTTTATCCGCTGCGAATATGAGAATCTGTGCTTTGTTCTGTTTCTTCTTCTATCTCTTTTCTTCTTTTTCACTAACTATCTGGAAATTTCGAGATCAAAATTTTTGGATCTTTACATTTGGTATCAGAGCAGAAGGTTAAGCGAGAACCTTGGCTCTGGTGGGTGTACTCATTAAGGATATGGTCAATGGTACCCTAGAGTGAGTTGAGTGCGCGTATATATATATATATATATATATATATATATATATATATATATATATATATATATACATACATACATATACATATATGTGTGTGTGTGTGTGTGTGTGTGTATGAGAGCGTACTTGTTATTTTCTTGTATAAAGATTTTAAATGATTTTTGAAAATAAATGATTTTTATATAAGATTATATTTTGATATATGAAGCAATATTTCATCCTAAATAAATATTATTAAGGTAATTAGTTGTTAAATCATTTGAATTAAATATAAGTGGTAATAGTGATGCGACCAAATTTAAATTGAATAAAGATAAGTTTGAAATGGATTCAAACTGGAATTAAAATCTTGAATTTGGAGAAGAGTTTCAAAATAAGATAATAATGAATTGGTTTCCAGATATGATAATCTTGGTTATTGTCATAAATGAATGTTGTGTTTAATAATAAAATGTGTATTAACGAGTAAGCAAATGAAATATTTTGGGAAAGTAAAACATTTAGTTAAGTATGACTTATACATTGGAATTGAAGATGACCTAAATTGTGAAGTTTTAAATCTGGGTCCAGAATTTGAAAATTGTTTCAAAATGATAAAGAAAATGATATTATTCAGACTATTTTGAATGTGATCTTATTTTAAAATAAGAAATGTTTGGAAAATTGTTTTGAAAATAAAAACCAAAGGTGGTTTAAATTTTAAAGCACGGTTGGGAGGGCCAAGAAATAAATATGTATAGGTGTGGATACATATATCAAAGATGAATTGAAATAAACTCCAAGGTGTTGAGTTTTGAATTTCCCTGAAGTGTGATGTAAAAACCCAAAGTGATATAAGTCTTTGAACTTATAAGTAAGAAACAATATTGATAGAAATTTAAAAAAATTGAAATGGAAATTCAAATTGTGTAAAGTTAACAGGATTTTTTAAATTAAATTAAATTTAACTCAGGAGAAGTTAAATAAGTATAGAATGAACAACCTGACTTGAAAATTTCAAGTTGAATTGAGATTTAACTTAGGGAAATTAAATGGAGTGATTTGAATGGGAGTTATGAGTGATCTCGAAACGGGTTTGAAATTTGGAAATTGAAAATGGATGGATGTTTTAAATAATTTGGATGATATCATCCCGTTGTTATTAATAATCTTTAAACTGTGAATTGGATTTGTTTAAATGAATGAAGAAACAGATTGTAGTAATACATCCATTATTAAGATAAATTGGGTAATAAATCGAATTTTGAAGATAAAATCACTTTGAACATAAGTTTTGAATGTTTAAAGGAGCTTGGAAATTCAAATGGTTAAGGATTGGTTTCAAAATTTAAATTTGGTGATGAATTGAATTTCAAAGATTGAGTTGTTTAAAAAGGGGTTTGAACTATGATTTGAACTTGGAAATAAGTTTATGAAGAAGTAAAGGTAATTTAAATTGGAATATGTGAAATTTGAAATTAAGTATTTAAAAACTTTGAAAATAAAGGATAATTTAACTTAAGAGGTTAAACCAACATTTGAAATTTAACTCGAATTTGTATAATTCGAGATGATTTAAAGTGAAAATTAATTTGAAATTAGTTCAAATTGAAATTTGATTTGAATAATTTAGAGTTGTGATAAAGTTGAATAGGTTTAAGATTCAAATGGAATTTGATTTGAATTTGGACAGAAATTGAGGTTAATTCAACTTGAATTGGGATTAAATTAATTTCAATAGAAATTGAAGTTATTTAAATTGGAATTGAGTCAATTTAAATGAAAGTGGAAATTTAAATTGAATTGTTGGGAATAGAGATTGGGAATTGAACAGCTTGACTCTTGACTATTTTGAAAATAAATTGTTTTAATATAAACCTATTTTTCCAAGCTATTTACTATATGCAACCTTTCTTTTAAACCCCAAACTATTTTGTACTTATTTTATAACTACTTTTAGAACTATTTAACTATTTTACAACTGTTTTATAAACTAATTACTGTTTATCAATTGTTTTATAACTAATTACTATTTTACAACTATTTTGCAATTATTAAACTATTTTATAACTATTTGACTATTTTCCAACTATTTTACAACTACTTAACTATTTTACAGCTATTTTACAAACTAATAATTATTTTTCAACTACTTATCTATTTTTAACTTTTCAAGCTATTTTTTAAAAAAAATTAAGATGGACAAAGTTCAAATTGTTTATGATTAAATATCCATTTGAGATAAGAATTGAGGTGATAATCCAAATAGGGATTGAGGAAATTGTGTATAAGTGATTGAAAATCAAGATGAATGTGAATAAAAAAAGAATTGATTTGGCTAATAATCAATGAAGATAAATACATAGGATGTATGTATATTATTCTATTCGCATAGTGATTTGATCCAGATTCGAGCATAGAATTTTGAGATAGTATATCGATCCGAGTTAGGATTTTTCTCTTGATTTTCGATGGCGAACCTAGATATGGATTGTTGATTGGTTCTGAATATTCTCAATCATAGTATGACTATGCAAGGAGAATGATGGTTTCTGATAAAGAAATCAGATTTGAGTCCGCATTAGGAAGTCGAGTGGACGATACTAGTTCGGAAGTAGAATTGTGTGATCGAGTGAGCGATCAGATTGATATAGCGTATGAATGATATGTGTACATCGTACGGTTTTGAATGAAATTGATATTGCAAATTGTGGATAAGAACTGGAAGATGGTTTGTGAAATGGAAAGATATATTTTGTGGAATATATGATGAAATAAAGTAGAAATTGGATATTTGGTAAAAATTTACTTTATGGAAGTAAGTAATATGGTAACTGATTTTGTAGAGTAATCAAAATTGAATACTGCTTTGGTATAAGCAAAGTGATGTATATATAATTGATGAACTCCCCTTTTTGAATCTATTTCCAGAAGAAAAGGATTTTTGAAAGTATTTGAAGTATAAAAGGAAATTTATACAATTTTGAAGTGATCCAAAGATTTTTTAAGGTTATATATATCTATCTATATATAAAGGATCTTATGAGAGTGATTTTGAGGAAAGGTTTTTGGAATCTATGGAATTGGAAAGGCTTTTGATTTTTGGAAAAAATCAATTTTGGAGATTTGGAAAGCCTAGTTGAGAATTATCGATTTTGGAATAATCGATTTTGTGAAAAGGAGATTTATATGAGATTCATACTTGGTGTATGATTTGGAAGATACTATACGTATATAGTATAAAGTGTTTTGAGATTTGGCTCTGGGGAAAAAGACATTCCCTTGAAATGAACTTCATTAGGAGTGCCACGGGGTAGTACTGCCTTGAACCCTAAGGGGGTTCTAAAGTTGATCATGTGAGGAAGTCCGGACAAATTGAAGTTCTTGAGGATTTTGTGTAGTGTGTAGCGAAAGTTGAGGGCGTTGATGCCTATAGAGGCGTTTTGGTTATGCTGTGACGATAGTGTAACTCGATGTCACTGCGATCTACTACAGACCATAGCGAAAGTCGTGTGTGCTGCCGAGAGCCAACAGTCTACATTTGATTTTACATCGGTAGACTGCGACCTATGGTGACATAGCAAAAGTCAAGAGGCCGTGAGAGCCTAAGGCTGCATTGGGATTTGACTTGTAGTCTGCGACTTATGTAGGAGTGTTGAAGTTTCATTAGGAAGCCAAAATTGAGGGCGCTGATGCCTACAGTTACATGGACTTTTGCTATGATGGCAACGTAACCTTGGAATGTAACTGCGATCTGTGGCGGGTACCATGGCGTAATCGAGGGGGCACGGAGTGCCTATAGTTACATGGACTTTTGCTGCGATGGCAATGTAACCCAGGATGTAATTACGACCATGGATGGGGGTGATGATTTCCAGAGCATTCTCACCAAAAATATTTCCTCTATTTTTAAAAATGTTTTCTGTATTTTCAATAAAAATTATTTTTCAAGTATTTTCACTGGGTGTTGAAAATGGGTCTACTAAGTACTTATGGATTTTCAGTCGCACGCCTGATCAACTTACGACCGAATTTCTGTGAGAAAAAGGTTGGATTGGTTAAGACATCGAGTTGTAAAATAAATAAAAAATGTTTTTATAAAAACTATTTTACAATATTATGTAGATTTTAAAAGTATATTAAAGTGATCAAAAGAATATATTTTTTCCGTTGATAAGTGTTTTTATAATTCTGGCTTCGTTCCTTTTCGAGGACGAAATGATTCTAAGGGGGAAGGAATGTGATAACTCGAATTTTGGAATATCTGTTAATTGATAATTAACTAGGTTAACTAATAGAAATACTTATTTTAACTATTAAATACTGATTCTTAAGGATGAAACAAATAAATCTAAAAATTAATACTTATATCTGAAAAAAAAATAAGTATTTGATAATCTCCTAATATGATTATTTAAAATGGGCAAAACTTATTATCTTAAACATAAATTTAATAACGTGTTTTCTTAAATTAATATATATTTGAATTGATTTTAAATTAGATTTTTTAAATTTAAATTTGAAGTTGGATTTAAATTTGAATTCAAAGGATATTTATCTTAAAAATATTTTGGATATAAAAATATATGAATAAGGTTTTTATTTAAAATAAAATTTATTTTATATTATTTTCCTTAAAGAATCTATTTACATAAATTATGAAAGTATTTATTTAATAGTGAAATAAATACAAAAAGTTTTATATTTACATTTAAAAATGAATTAAATATATTTTATATAATTTTATTATGAATATAATTGGTTTTTATTTTACTTTCTTTTAAAGGTTTATTTATAATTAAGAAAAGCATTTATAAATTTATAAAAATACTTATTTAATTAGGAAAATAAATACAAAAGCTTTTAAAATCATTTTAAAAATTAATTAATCATGAATAAAGGCAAGTGTAACAAATCTTAACATACATAAAAACAAATGTAACAATATTATCATGCAATATAACATCTGTCACAATTTTTTTTCCTTTTTAACATTCATAATTTAATCTATATTTACATATGTCTCATCTCTTCCATTTTCTTTTTCCTATTTTCTTTTCAAAACAAAGTAAAACAAAAGCTATATAAACTTGAGACAATTAAAAGATCAAGTAAAATTTTAACCAAAGCAAATCATCTCAGATTCAAACAAGCTTCAGCTCATAACAATCAACTAAGAGCAAGGACAAACTACAGTTCGAATCTAGGCTTGCAGCTTCTTGATCAAATCTAAAATTTAGAATCAAAACTATTCTCTATTTCTTTATAGACAGGTGAGTAAAACTTGGAAATCTGATATATCTTGAACTAGTATGTGATGATCCTTTAAGCTTGATTAGAATTATGATGCACATGTTATTTTAAAATGATTTTTACATATGTATATGAGTGTGGATATTTATAGACATGACTGGGACATGAAAAGCAAGCCCTTGTGTAAACTAAAACAGTGAGTAAGCAATTTTTTAAAGGATTTAAACCTGATTAAGTCTAGATGCATAAAATTAATATCTGAAGTAAAGGTGATAAATTGGTTTGCATGATTGTATAATGTAAACTTAATGTGTGTATATATGGATGTGAATGTTTGAATACAGATCAATGGCTCTGTTCTAGTTGAATAGGTTTTAAAACCTTGATAAAATTCAATATCTTTTTCCTGGATTCTTTCTAGGCTTGGATGTACAAATCAAATTTGATTGAAATGATATGGTATTTGATCTAAAAATATTTTAAGCAAGATTTGAAGATAGTGTTTAACAAAATGAAGAAATACAGTAAAAGCATGAATATATCAAAATCTCAGTTTAAATAAATCATGAATTCAAGCATATGATCTGATTTATAACTTGAAATGATAATTTTTAAAAATTAAATCATGAATTTTAGGTGTATAAATAGTGATCTATGGCAATTTGACCAGATTTGGGTTATCTATCGATTTTCGACAACCTAAGAGGAGATGATGGCCGTGGTCAAGGTTGGAGGAGGCTTGTGAAGCAGGGATCATCAGAAAAATAGTCTGGTAATTTATTTATCGCCGAAGCGTACTGGCGAAGGCGAATTAGGGTTCTTAGGCTGGGTTTGGTTGACGGGGTTTCTAGTGTTAGTACGTCGTCGTGGGACCATCAGAGGGAATCACGAGGGGGGAAAGGATGATCGGAGCGTGGCGTGGATTATGGTTGGTCGACCTGAGTATCGGTGGTTTGTAGTGGTGATCGTTTTGCTTCTGGGTTAATTCGTTTCGCTCGATTTTGTTCTCGTGATGATTTGGGAATTCTGAATTGACGATCGAGTGGAGAGGATTGCTGGTGACTTAAGGGTGATAGAGGCGCTGGTCGGAGGTGACTGGAATGATTGTGCACGTGCACTAGCGGTTTTGTTTCTGATTTTGGATGCTGAGCATTTGGGCTTCGGGAGGAAGAATGGTTGTGCTCGAAGGGGGACACGAGTAAATTAAGGGATGACACATGTTGATTCCGTAGTGTTGAATGGAGATTTGGTTACATCGAGTAACGATTCGGGTTTTAATCGAGTAATTGAATTTGGGGACCGGGACTGTGACAAGTTATTTTTGCTTAGTTGATAAATAAATCAAGTATAAGAAGATTAACAAAGGGATAAGTTTTCAAGGAAGTTTAAACCAAGTTCTAAACAAAGTATTGATAAGTTTTAAAATAAGTTTTTCCCGAAGTTAATATAATTTAAAATTGTTTGTTTAATGTAAGTTTTATAATAGGTTAATTCCTTTTTGTTTTTTTAAAAGGTGATTTAAATGATTTTATTAAATAAAGTATAATTTGTTTAATGTATTAAGATGGTTAATTGATTAATGGAATCAGTTAAGAAATTATTAATTAATTAAGTTATTAAGGTAATTAGTAACTAGTTTATGAAATCAATTTAAAAGATTAATTTATTTAGAGTTAATCGCTTAATGAAATTAATTAATAATAATTATTTAATGAGGTAACTATGGAATAATTACTGAATGTCAATAATTAAGGTGGGTAATTAATGGACAATTACTAAATGTGATTTATTAATGGATAATTTCTTGATGTAAGTAATTTGAGGAAATTTACATAATGGAAGTAATTAAGGATTAATTACCTAGTGTAATTAATTAAGAATTGATTGAATGATTAAGGGTAATTAGTCAAGGGTGATTAATCAAGATGGATAATTAAAAGATGATTAATCAATTGTTTTGTAATTAATTAATGTTAAGTAAAGGAAATTTAAAGTGATTAAAGGTTAGAAATTAATTTAATTATAGATGAATTAAATTTATTTTGGAAGTAATCAATCTTACTTATGAATGATTGAATGATGTTAAATGCCTTGAATTGATTGATATCTATGGTATAAAATGTTTGTGATTTGATATGTATCCGGATGGATAATGATAATGTGGTTATCTATCGATGATGAATTGCTGTGGGAAAAGTGACATCTTTTATTTAAAGATTGAATTGTATTTCGCTTGAATAAATTGGGTTAAGATGGTATTTAACTCGAAGAGACCAGGGTCGGGTATTAGTACTTATCCGAAACCACTTTAATTGGTAATCTATAAAATTCTATATAGATTTGATATGTGAAAACAATAGGCTGGAATGGAATGATTTAAGTGAATTGGACCATTTAATTTAAGTTTGGTACTTAGAGATCGATGTGTTAAATTAATGTTGTCTATAACAAATTGTGAATTTGTAAATTGATACGAGTTTCCCCGAGTTTTAAATAAGTATATTGCATTTGTATTTTCTTGTTAGATGGGTTTTACTCACACTGGTTTCTAGCCTGACCCGGGTATTACTTTGATGTAATGCTCGGGTCAGATCGAGTATTACAGATTTTCAGGAAAGGACGTTTTGGAGCTCAGGAGGCGAGCTGGATGGCAGGAACGTATGAAGTGTATTCCGTTGTGATATTGTAGTTTATCTGGGACAAGTTAATCTTAACTGTTAAGTTTTTATGAAATTGATGTAACTCTGATGTGTTGATGTAAATTAGCTGATACGGTTTTCCTTTGTATAAGAATTATTATTTGATATTATATTTTATCCGCTGCGAATATGAGAATCTGTGTTTTGTTCTATTTCTTCTTCTATCTCTTTTCTTCTTTTCCCCTAACTATCTGGAATTTTCGGGATCCAAAATTCTGGGTCTTTACATTTGGTATCAGCTAAACCCTATGGAAAACCCATGTAACAAGAAATTCCAAAGCATAGAACTTTTTAAAAACCTGGGGTAATCATTCATCACTACAAGTTCAGAACTTGTTATAGTCAACACTTATATTCACAAATCATGCTATAATGTAGCAGATCCGATCCCTATGTACCTTTACTTAGTTTTTAAATGGTCCAGTCATTTAAATTGCTCCATTTCAGCCTATTGATTTCGCATATCAATCTATAAAAAATCATTTTGGTTTACAAATCGAAGTGGGTTTGTGGAAAAGTTGAGGTAACTCGGGTGTTAGTCGAGTAGATCTTGGATTTACTTGGGTAAGGTAATTCTATTTTCAAAACTTTAAATTTAACAAAGTCAAGTTTTAAAAACTAGTTAACATAAAAACTATTTCCTTTAAATAGTAATTGATTATTAAATGTTATTTATTAAAGTTGAAAAATTATTTTAAGTTATTAATTAAGTTATCCTTAAGATGTTTTTTCAAAGCTTAATTAATCAGATAATTTGAAAGATTTAGTGTTTTTAATTAAATTTAATGCTTTTTAGATTAATGATAATTAATTTCAAAGTTTATTAATTTTGATAATGATTAAGAAAGTAATTAAGATAAATGGATTATCTTAAATTTAAGTAAGGATTGGGTAATTAAGATTGATTATTTAATTGATTGGTTATTAACTAAAGATTAATTAATTAAGGAAAGTTATTAAAGTTGATTAATTAAGGATTAATTAATCAATAGTTTATAATTATAAATTAATTAATAGAAATTCATTAATTGGTAATTGGTAACTAATGAATTAGTGATTAAAGGTTAACTAATGTAAGTAATTAGAGATTAATTACTTAAATGATAATTAAATAATGTAAGTAATTAAGGATTAATTGTTAAGGGTTGATTAATTTAATTAGAGGATAATTAATTAATAAAATTAAAGGTTAATTATTGAGGATAGTTAACCAATTGGATAATTACTCGATGAAAGTAATTAATTTAATGTAAATTACTTAAGGGAAGTAATTAAGGATTAATTACTTAGCGTAATTAATTAAAGGGTTGATTAATTAAGTAATTAATGAGTGTGATTAATTAAAGGATAAATAATCAATATAAGTGATTTTAATAATTAATTCAAGTAATTAAATAAGGGTCAATGTAATTAAAGAATAATTAATCAAGGACGATTAATTAAGGTGGATAATTAAAAGATGATTTTTTAATTGGGTTATGATTGATTAATGATAAGAGAAGGTAATATAAGTGATTAAAGTTAGTAACAAGAAATAAATTAAATTAAGTAGGAAGTAATAAATCTTGCTAATGAATGATTGAATTATATTGAATACATTGGTTTATTTGATATTTTTGATATCAAATGATTTGCGATATGATATGTTTGGGTGGACAGTGATAATGTGATTATCTATCAATGGTGAATTGCTGGGTAAAAAGTGACATCCTGTATTTAAAGTTGAATTGCATTTAATTAAATAATTTGGGTTATGATGACATGAGATTCGAAGAGACCGGAGTCGGGTATTAGTAAATGCCTAGAACCACTTCGACTTGAAATCTACAAAATTCTTTATAAATTGGATATGTGGTATTAGACAGGCTGGAATGGAATGAATTTGTAATATGGATATTTAACTTGAAATTGTTGTGTGATAAATGTTGACTATGAGAACTCGTAGAGGATACGAGTTACCCTGATATTCGCTCATGTTATAACTTAGTATTTCATATTATATGGGTTTACTCATGCTGGTTTCCAGCCCGACATGAGTGTTACTTTGATGTAATGCTTGGGTCAGACCGAGTATTACAGATTTTCAAGTAAGGACGTTCTGGAGCTCAAGAGGCGAGCTGCATGGCAGGAACGTATGGAGCGTATTCCGGTGTGATATAATGTAGTTTGTCTAGGATAGGTTGATTGTACCTGTCCAGTGTGTTCTATTTATGTTGTAACTCTGATGTATTGATGTAAATTAACCAATGCGGTTTTTTTTTGTATAATTGCTATTTTATTTGATATTATATTTTGTTCCGCTGCGAATGTGAGAATCTGTATTTGGTGTTTCTGTTTCTTCTTCTTCAATCTCTTTCCTTCCTTTCCCTAACTATCCGGAATTTTCGGGATTGAAAATTCCAAGTCGTTATGTTCAACGGTACCACCGCTCAAAGTCTTGACTCCCTATCGATGCGTGTCGCTGGCAATTATAATGTTAAACCCCTATTCTGAACATAATGGAAAAAGTTTCGAGGCCCATCTCAATCGTATGGAGAAGATAGCTTTTTTGACCCAGTTATTGTATTAAATTTTCGATATAGATTCAACGCATTTACCTATCGTTTGATCACACGATGACTCCGGATGCTACGAAAATTGAAATCAGATAATAATACACTATTACGGATCCAATGGAACTGGTTTCGTCAAAATTCGAGACTGCGCCTTAGAAGGCTATTTTAAATATCAATTTAAACAATATATTTTCAAAACTGAACAAAATACTTTTAAATTCAAGCATACCACTTCTACCATCTTTAGTACTATCAACATAAAATTTACAGGCCTTTAATTTATTTTTTACAGGCTTAAAACTGAAGATTCAATATTTTACCAGATTTCAAATTACTAAATTCAATAATTTAATTGCCAAACTATAATGATATTTGAAATTCAAGTTAAATCAACTTTCAAATATTTAAAATAAATCAAATATTTTAATTCCAAATATTCAGAAATTTCGGGTTGTCACATTCCTTCCCCCTTAAATGAATTTCGTCTCTGAAATGACTAGTTAAGAGGAATGGTACATAATCCATTACCTTTTTCCTAAAACCAACAGTTCCAAACAACATTCCAAAGCCAAACAGTTTTCAACAATTTCCCAGAATAATCTTTTTAATAAAGACAACATCAGACCCACTAACTTTCTAAACTTCTTCCATTAGTTCCAACCAACATTTCTTACCCAATCATTTAAATTTAAAATCCAATTTAAATTATCAAAATTTACTCAAAATTTTTCTAACTCTTAAATTTTTTTTGAAAAATTTCGCCAGCGTCTCCTTTGCACGGCTAGCTCGGTACAGCTACAAAATGCCTCTACGGGCCTCCAGATTTCAAAAGAAAACACAATGCCAAGTGGCTAGGCAAGAAAATCATCAAATTTCATATATAAATTTAAATACATACCTTTGTCGAGCAAATTTCAATTTATCTTCAAAAATCAAAAATCCCAATCCTCTTTTGCCTTTTAATACCTGAACATCCTACTTAGCAATAACATTCAATCATTGCTTCAAAATCATTTTATACATTTCTTTACAATAGTTTCAATATCTATTTCATTCACATCCGTACGATGCACATATATCATCCGTATGCAATATCCAATTTGATCGCTCGCTCGATCACACAATTTCACTTCCGAACTAGTATCGTCCACCCGACTTCCTAGTGCGGACTCAGATCTGGTTTCTTGATCAAAAACAGTCATTCTCCTTGCACAGCCACAAACTATGATAGAGAATTTCCAGAATCAATCAAAAATCCATATCCAGTGTTCGCCGTCAGAAATCGAGTGAAAAATCCCAACTCGGATCGGTATAACTACCTCGAAATTCTATGCTCGAATCTGGATCAAATCGCTATGCGAAATAAATAATATACGCACATCTTACGTATTTATACCCATTGATTATTAACTATATCAATTCTATTTTATTCACATTCATTTGATTTCTATCTACTTATTCATAATTTTCCCATTTCACAACTTTACTTAATCTCCATTCCAAAATTACTTGGTATATTTCCAATACCTAATTTACTTAAGAATTTCTCCATTCATTTCTTAAGTTTAATATAAGCATTTTATATACTCTTATGTTATTACTCTACCACTATGTTTTTATCTACACTAAATCAATTTGGATTCCAATTCCAAATAGGTTCAATTTGCTTCAATTTACAAATTAATTTCAAATATTCTTTCCAAATTTTCATTTAGATTTTCATTTTCAAATTTACTTGAATTTGATTCATCTTCAAACTCTAAATATTGAATTTATCAACTATCTTCCATTCATAAATGGTTCATATCGTTATTTAAATTAGTTCCACTTAATAATTTATTTTAAATCTCAAACAATTTCTTATTCCCAAACTTTATATTTTTTGTTCACTTTGAATTAATTCTATAACTTCACTTTATTTTACACATTTTAAATTAAGAATTATCTAATATATAATTCCAATACATTTGCTTATTCACTTAAATCAATTAGTTTACTCACAAATTTTCTCTCAGCCCTTTATTTAAATTTGTCAAAACTTGACTAACTTCCATTACACACAGTTTGAATTAATTCCCAATATTCAGTTTCAATTCTATTTTCTTACAAATGGAAATTCATTAGTCTATCCAAATTTTATTTCCAGAATTATGTTCTTGTAGTCCAACCCAAACTAATCTTTCTACTACACCTTATATAACACAAATCAAATTCAATTTCCAATGCTCAGTTTGAATTTCACTTACTTCATTTAACTTAATTCAATTACATTCCATTTTAATTCAAATTTTAAGCTTTGATAAGTTTTCTAACCAAATTTCATTCATTTACTAATCTCTCTTATTCATTTTATCTAATTAGTTTATTTCCCTAGCTTAATTCATTTTCAAATTTAATTTCAAATCTAAATAAAAAGTTAATTTCTAAACTTTTACTTCTTTAGTTTCCTTGAACAAATTCTACAAATTTCAATTTACTTAATGTTTCCTGGAGATTTTAACCAGGCAACTTGGTACTCGGCTCAATTGGATTGTTCGGCACATCGTCACGGTCGGCATCCAGGAAGTACTCGGCATTTATGAGCACTCGGCATAAAGGGACGCTCGGCAGAAAGGAGCGCTCGGCACGTAGAAGTGTTCGGCAGACAAGCTCGTTCGGCATGGCAGAGCACTCGGCATCTAGTGGGCATTCGGCATTGGATAACGCCTGCAATATGGAGAGCGTTCGACATTGATAACGCTCGACATTCAGGGTGTCCGGCATTCCGAACGCTTGGCATCCATGCTTCACTCGGCATCTAGTGGGCGTTCGGCATTGGATAACGCACGACATCTGGAAAGCGTTCGGCATTGATAACGCTCGGCATTCAGGGTGTTCGACATTCAGAACGCTTGGCATCCATGCTTCACTCGGCATTCATAGACTATTTAGCATTCCAGCCTCGCTCGGCCTCATCCTCGTTCGACATTGATCCTCGTTCGGCCTGCACCCCCACTCAACACATCGCATCGTTTGGCATGAAGATGATGGTTCGGCATTACTTAACCCATCGCATCATTCGGCACGAAGATGATGGTTCGGCATTTAGCCGTCCGGCATGTTCGGGTTGGCACACAGAGTCTACTCCATTTGGGCCGTGATATCCAGCTACCAGGCCCACTAGGGAAGTCCAACCCACCTTCATCTATAAATAGAGAGGCAGGGGCACAGTGAAAAAGATCGGTTTTTGGGAATGCTGGGGAAATTCTGCTGCATTCAACACTCATTCAAGACTCAATCTTTTACTTTGCACTTGTATTCAAGTAATTAGAAACAGATTGTATCTGTAATCAACTATCAAGGAAATTAATAGAAATCAACTTCAAAGTGGACGTAGGCAGTTACGCCGAACCACTATAAATTTGGTGTTCTTGTTCTCTGCATTTAAATTTATATATTGTTCTCTATTTTAATTTACTTTTTTCATTAATCTCTTTACACAATCTTTCTAAGGGTGTT
Source organism: Allium cepa (assembly GCA_030765085.1). Classification (NCBI taxonomy): domain Eukaryota; kingdom Viridiplantae; phylum Streptophyta; class Magnoliopsida; order Asparagales; family Amaryllidaceae; genus Allium; species Allium cepa. The sequence goes on along the minus strand of CM060935.1, from coordinate 51,738,406 downwards.
AGTGACCAATTTTGGTGCTAACATTTTGGTGCTTTCACTGAGAATTGAATTCTCAGGATGTTAGAATCTGCTTTGTAGCTACTAGATTGCATAAATACCCTAGAGGAGATCCAAGATCATTGAAAAGGCGTCTGTTAATTCTATTCAGAGTTATAATCAACAACTCTACCATTGGGAAGACCACGAACCAGATCGGCCTCCCATAACGCAGATGTCCACGAAACTGCTAGCGTACAATAAGTTGGACCTAGAAATCAGCAAGCAACAAGAGGTGCAGGCCCCTCCACCCAAAACCAAGCGGAAGTCGTTTCCCGAATAGAGTTCAACGACTTGATAAGAGAACTCAAGGAAAGTAGAAGGCAACTTGCTGAGAAGATTTAAGCCAACACTAACCTAATGACTCAGCTCGCTCAGCAATAGCGCCAGAATGCTGGAGGTAACCCTGCCCCTTATTCTGAATCTGATAGTTCAATCTCAGCTGATGAACCTCTTAGACGTAGACGCCATAAGTATGAAGGTGCACAAGCAGGCGTTGGGAATCAAGCCCGCGAAGAGACCGGACACCCGAATTTCCAAGACCCAAATCAGGCGGGACATCAACCCACACGGTCCCATGGAAGGGAAACCAACCTTCCATCCTCCATACAAACTTCGGACGTGACAGCTATGTTCAGGTAGTTGATGAGAGAGAACCAAGGCTTGACCGATGAAGATTGGGGAGTGAACAGAAGCCATACTCCCTTTACGGATGGTATCCTACAGGCTGAGTACCCCCAAGAAGTTCAATATGCCAACTATCCCAGCCTACGAAGGGAAGACTGATCCCAGGCAGCATGTGATGAGATACGGATGGATGATGGATTCTGCAAGAGCTAATTATGCAACCAAGTGTAGGTGCTTTCCGATCACCCTGTCCGGAATTGCCACCATGTGGTTTACTCGACTTCCCCCACGGTTTATATCCAGCTTTGACGAATTGGCAATGAAATTCATAGAGCAATTCAGGATACACACCACTCGTCCAAAGGATGTGATGTCCTTATTAAGCGTAATCCAGGCCTCAAGAGAGTCATTGAAAGCATACTTGCAGAGATTTCAAGTTGCTGCTACTGAGGTGAGCAATCCAAACGACCATGCAATCTTGATGGCGGTAATGCATGGAGTGGATCCAGACTCTGAATTTGGAGATTGGTTGGGGGGAAGCCCCCGACCACGCTGGAGCGTTTTTATTCGAAAGCTCATCAGTTCATAAGAAGGGAAGAAGCTCGATGGACAAGACGAGACAAGGCATCAGGGCCTGCGTAGGAGACGGAAAAAGGTATCGTCGCCATGAAGCAAACCATCGATAATTCAGGGAAAGCCCAAGTCAACGTCCAAAATAAGCCTGGGCAGTCTAAAGGGTCTGGAGGTGGAAATCCCGAAAAGAAGAGAGAGATGGGGAAATGGAAGCCAAGGATCCCGACCTACACTGAATACACCCCGCTCAACACATCACTTGAGAACATCTATTTGTCAACTTGCAACACTTACCAGTATAGGAAACCATGCCCAAAGGAATCAACAGAGGAACAGAAGCGGACTGGGAAGTACTGCCGCTTTCACGAGTCTTATAGGCACAACACAGAGGAATGCAGGCACCTCCATGACGCTGTTGAAAAGTTGATTAGACAGAAGAAGCTGTAGGAGTTCATCAAAGACCCACAAGACAGAAGACAACGGACATCGGACCCTGGATGTGGGCCAGCTCCACGCCAACCAAAACAACCTGCTTGAACTGTGGGTAGATTGGTTATCAACACGATTGCGGGCAGACCTCATCCTGCGGATAAGAATTGGCAGGAGATGGAGCGATATGCTAACTCTTTAATACATGCGGAGTATGAGTGTTGTTCGAATATGGAGGATGGGACTCCTACAAAGCAGCAGCGAACGATGGATGATGATATTGTATTCAGGAGCCGAGATGCGGATAAGGTGGAGGCCCCTACCATCGACCCGATGGTCATATCTGCGACAATCGGGCCGGCGTTTGTGAAGAGAATTCTAATTGATTGTGGAAGTTCCGTTAACATTATCTTCAAGAAGGCATATGACCAAATGAAGCTGGAAGCTAATAATTTGAAACCGTCCAATGCCAGAATCCATGGCTTTAACGGCACAGCAACAGATGCAGTAGGATATATGGAGTTACCAGTTGAACTAGGGCAAGGCGAGCATAGGAGGGTGCGAATCCTACCATTCATAGTGTTGGACGTTGAATCTCCATATAATGTATTTCTAGGACGTCCAGCCTTGACAGAATTTAGGGCAACATTGGCCCCTTGGTGTCTGACGTAAAAATTTCCCACAAATAGTGGTGTTGGAGTGGTACATGGCGATCAGGCGACCGGACGTGCCTGCTTTGTGGCTGAGCTGAGAGAGGCTTAGCGTAGAGAGAAAGGAAAGGTTGCGGACCGCTCCGTCCGCATCCGAAATGCTGATGATTGACAAGTAGCTCCCGAGTCCTGGCTCGGGCAACATTTTCGGATCTGTAGAGACATAGATCTAAGAGACGATGATGGGGGATCCAGTGAAACCAATGCAGCACCGGCTGAACTCACAATTGACATCCTAGTCAACCGAGATGACCCGTCACGAATTCTTAAAATTGGATCATAACTCGACCCCGTGGTGGCCGAGAACCTCACTGACTTCCTCCGAGCGAATCTTGATGTTTTCGCTTGGACTCACTCTGATATGTGCGGGATTTCTCAAATAGTTGCGAGTCATATGTTGAACATAGACCCCAAGGACGTTCCTGTAAAATAGAAAAGGAGAGGTATGGATTTAGAGAGGTCCGTAGCTCTCAAAGAAGAGGTGGACAAACTCAAGGCCAATGGGTTCGTCCGCGACGCCCTCTATCCCAAATGGGTATCTAACCCAGTGCTGGTGAAGAAAGCAAATGGAAAGTGGAGGACTTGTGTTGATTACTCCGATCTGAATAAAGCATGCCCGAAGGATAGTTTCCCTTTACCTAGAATCGAACAGCTCGTCGACTCTACCGCCGGACACGAATTACTATCATTTATGGATGCGTACTATGGATATAACCAAATCCCGATGCACCTCCTAGACAAAGAACACACCAGTTTTGTCACAAGCGTTGGGTTGTACAACTATGTAGTGATGCCCTTTGGATTGAAAAACGCGGGAGCAACTTATCAGCGTCTGGTAAATTGGATGTTCAAAGACCAGATTGGTAAAACGATGGAAGTTTATGTGGATGACATGCTCGTGAAGTCACGGCAGTCAAACGACAACATCCGAGACCTAGCGTAAATGTTTGACATACTCAGGCGTTATGGAATGAAGGTCAATCCTTTGAAGTGTACGTTCGGCGTAGCATCAGGGAAGTTTCTGGGTTTCATTGTGAATGCGTGGGGAATCGAGGCTAACCCGGAGAAAATTCAGGCTATCCGAGATATACAAGTGCCCAGAACCATAAAACAGGTGTAAAGCTTGAATGGAAGGGTGGCTGCGTTGAGCCGATTCGTATCCAGGGCCACAGATAAGTGTATTCCTTTCTTCGATGTCATAAAGAAAGGAAAGAGGAATTTCGAGTGGACATTCGACTGTGAGGAAGCATTCCGAGCTCTTGTAAGGCACTTGGAAAGTCCCCCGGTATTGTCAAAGCCAATAGACCACGAAATGTTTTACGTATACCTGGCTGTATCCAGCATGCTATCAGCACAGCCCTGGTTCACGAGGAAGACCGGGTTCAGAAGCCAGTTTACTATGTCAGTAAATGCTTGACGGGGGCAGAAAGAAACTATCCAAAGATTGAAAAACTAGCCTATTGCTTGGTGATTACATCACGCAAGCTTCACCTATATTTTCAGGCACACTCAATCAGTGTTTATACTGATCAACCTTTGCGACAGAAACTCCAATGACTGGAAACTTCCGGAAGGATGTTAAAATGGAATATTGAGCTAAGTCAGTTCGACATTACCTACCTGCCGCGAAGGGCCATACAAGGATAGGCACTAGCTGACTTCATTGCTGAATTCACTATGACAGACGAATCAAACGATCATAATGTCATACCTCCCGTTCGATGGAAGATTTACACCGATGAGGCATCTAACTACCGTTGTTCGGGGGTTGGCATAATTCTAGTAACTCCTGAGAACCGATCAGTTTGCTATGCTTTGAAGCTTGAATTCACAACAACAAATAACGAAGCCGAATATGAAGCGTTGATTGCCGGCTTAAGACTCATCAAAGAACTGGAGGTAAAATCAGTTGAAATCTTTAATGACTCTCAACTAGTGGTGTACCAAGTCCGGGGAGACTACCAAGCAAGGGGGCAGAGACTTGCCCCATATTTGGACTAGGTTCAAGAGTTGCTAGCGAATTTCGAGTATTATGATATTTCGCATGTCCCGCCCAAGCAAAACAGAGTAGCCGATTCATTGGCAAAATTCGCAAGCACTGGTGATGCGCAGCAGATGGGATTATTTCCTGTTGAGACCCTCCATGCTCCGAGTATAGATATGATAGAGGTAGATTTCGTGTTATAAACAGAAATTGAGAAGGAATCGTGGATGACCCCAATCAAGCAGTACCTGCTATTTAAGATCTTACCCAAAGAAAGGAACGAAAGACGAAGTCCTTCGTAAGGCTTCTCGCTATGTAATGCAGGATGGAATAATGTATCGAAGGGGATTCTCAACCCCAATACTCCGATGCATTGCCCATGATGAGATAAAACGAGTCCTGAAGGAAGTTCATGAGGGAGAGTGCGGAGACCATAATGGAGGGCAGATGTTAGTGAAGAAAGTCCTCTGTTATGGATACTACTGGCCAACTGTGAATCGGGATACCGCAGACTATGTGAGAAGATGTGACAAATTCCAGATATATGCAAAAATCCCGAGAGCCCCACCGACGGAGCTCACGCAGGTGGTTAGTCCCTGGCCATTTGCAATGTGGGGGATTGACCTAGTCGGCTCTTAACCCATGTCCAAAGGTGGAGCGAAATATGCAATAGTTGCGGTCGACTACTTCACCAAATAGGCAGAAGCAGAGCCTCTGGCCACAATAACCACCAAGAAGGTTATTAATTTCGTCGTACGAAATATCATATGTCATTTTGGCCTTCCACGGACCATCATTACAGACAATGGAACTCAATTCGAGAGCAAGGAGTTCAAAGATTTTTGTCAAAAATACGGCATTGAGAAGAAGTTTGCAGCGGTTGCTCACCCGAAAGCCAACGGACAAGTGGAAGCCGTAAACAAGATAATCAAGTCCATATTGAAATAGCATCTGGAAAAGGCTATAGGCAAGTGGGTGGATGAACTTCCAACGGTGCTTTGGGCCTACAAGACCACCCACAAGACCGCGACCGGCCACACTCCATTCGCATTGGTATATGGCACGGAAGCCGTCATACCCGTGGAACTTGAAGTTCCATCACATCAGGTAACTCATTACGACCCCGAGTCGAAATAGAGTCTTTTATTGGAATCATTGGATTGACAAAAAACGCGAAGAAGCCAACTTGAGAGCGGCCGCATATAGACATAGAGTCGCAAAATATTATAACAAAAAGGTCCGACCAAGAATTTTTAGTGTGGGAGACCTCGTTTTGAAACGAGTTTTTCCGATTCCGTCTCATATGAATCCCGCATGGGAAGGTCCATACGTCATCAAACGGAAGCTTGGAGAAGGAACTTTCAAGCTAGGGACCGTCGATGGTGCGACACTCCCCCAAGCATGGAACAGCGAGCACTTGCGGCATTATTATACTTAGTCTATTTCTTTCACGTATTAGTTGCACTTATTTCCAGTATGCTTTTATTTCTAGTTCTTGGCATGTAGTAACACAATTCAGCTTGCTTTCATTAATAAAGGCTTGAAGCCATCTTTTCCATAAATGACTAATGTTTCTGCATATGATAATCCTGTGACATGCAAACGAAACTGTATTATTCTGGCTAACGTACGAACACATATAAATGGTTCAAAATCTCCAAGTCCTCGGAGTGCGGACTGGAGTACTCTAAGTCCTCGGAGGGCGGACTCGAGTATAAACGATTCAAAATCTCCAAGTTCCCGGAGTGCGGACTGGAGTACTCTAAGTCCCCGGAGCGCGGACTCGAATATAAACGATTCAAAATCTCCAAGTCCGCGGAGTGCGGGCTGGAGTACTCTAAGTCCTTGGAGCGCGGACTCGAGTATAAACGATTCAAAATCTCCAAGTCCTCGTAGTGCGGATTGGAGTACTCTAAGTCCCCGGAGTGCGGACTCGAGTATAAACGATTTAAAATCTCCAAGTCCCCGAAGTGCGGACCGGAGTACTCTAAGTCCCCGAAATGGGGACTCGAGTATAAACGATTCAAAATCTCCAAGTCGCCAGAGTGCGGACTGGAGTACTCTAAGTCCCCGGAGTGCGGACTCGAGTATAAACGATTCAAAATCTCCAAGTCCCTGGAGTGCGGACTGGAGTAATCTAAGTCCACGGAGTGCGGACTCGAGTATAAACGATTCAAAATATCCAAGTCCCCAGAGTGCGGACTCGAGTATAAACGATTCAAAATCTCCAAGTCCTCATAGTGCGGACTGGAGTAATCAAAGTCCCCGGAGTGCGGACTCGGGTATAAACGATTAAAAATCTCCAAGTCCCTAGAGTGCGGACTGGAGTACTCTAAGTCCCCGGGTGCGGACTCGTGTATAAACGATTCAAAATCTCCAAGTCCCTGGAGTGCGGACTGGAGTACTCTAAGTCCCCGGAGTGTGAGTCGAGTATAAACGATTTCAAATCTCTAATTCTCCAGAGTGCAGATTGGAGTACTCTAAGTCCTCGAAGCGCGGACTCGAGTATAAACTACTCAAAATCTCCAAGTCCCCAGAGTGCGGACTGGAATACTCTAAGTCCCCGTAGCGCGGACTCGAGTATAAATGACTCAAATCTATAAGTCTCCAAAGCGCGGACTAGAGTACTCTAAGTCCCGGATGTGCGGACTAAAAATATACTAAGTGCCTGAAGCAAGAAAGGAAAAACGGACAACTCTCAAAGATTCTCCGAGCTATATGAAGTTGAACCGAGAAGTCCATGTTATTCACAACAGCATGGATTTAGATCACAATCATACAAAAATTGAACAACGAGATCCTTTTGAAAGACAGAAAAAAGGAACTAAACTTTATTCTGACAAAGTTTATACAACAATGTTCGGAGTAGACAATCTATTTACAAAGACTACGGAAGTAGATTAAAATAATTACATAACTTAAACTAACTCTCGTTGAACAAGAGTAATGGTCACTTCTTGTGCTTTTTCGACTTCCTCACCCCCGTGGCCTTCTCGGACTGCTCCTCGCCTATGCGTTTACCCTTAGTAGTCTTCTTCGATGGAGGGTTAGCAGCTAAAGAAGTACGGGGAACATCCACGGGCTTGGACCTGCCAGGATGAATGACCTTTAATGTCTTGTGCAAGGGATCGTCTGGGTCCACAACTCGAGGCTCGACCTTGATCTCGGTTGTCTCTCTCTTCTTCTTCTCGATCCGCTCCTCCATACTCAGCTCAGATGTGTGTTCGGAGGCACCTGTGATCTCTACTTCGTAACTCCCCTCGATGGGAGAAGAAGTCTTAGATTTGTCTTCATCTAGCTTCCCAATCACCTGAGCATCTGGCCCGGGAGCTTCTCCTGCCTGACTGGACTCACCAATCTTTTCCTCCACCTCCTTGGCGACATCGCTCCTCGGAGTGGGCCTGGGATCAGAACAACCTGCTTGAAAGCATGAAAAACAAGCATTATAATACAATAGTCCTTCATAAAGAATGACGATATTTGAAATCTTAAAGTGAAGAGTTATCTACCAGGTTCCGGTAGGCTCTCAGCCGTCAAGGGGGTCTCACCCTCTGGAATGGGAGACAGAATATGGACGCCAAGGCCGGGGTCCTCCGTATTGTAACCGATATGCAGCTCAAATGGATCGAGCATCGGTCGATCGGCCGATCGAGTAGGTACATGAGTTGGAGGCACGACCTCGGACGGACCAATAATAACTTCTTTCCCTTTCTTTGAGGGGGAGCCTTTGCCATATATAGCTTTAGTTGCAGACAAGTCCGAAGGCTCTTTTCCTTTGAGGAATTCTTTTATCAAGGCCCCCTCATCAATCTCTTCGGTGCCGTGCTCGTCCTTCCTGATTTCTATCAGGGCCTCCCATGCCTCGGCCAGAGATTTAAGATAACCCTCGCCCAAGAAAGTCAAGTCTCGATGCATGAGGACGCGGGCGTTGAACTCAGCAATTAGCGGGTCAAACATATTTTTGATCTCCTCCCTGCCTTCTTCTCTAGCCGCCTCAAGACGCTAGTCGATATTGATGGATGCTATCCTCTTGCCCTCTTAACGGGCCTCACTCTTTAACACCTCAACTCTAAAAAGCTCGCCCTCAAGTTTTTCTTTCAAGAGTCGAGTGGCAACGATCTCATCACAATATCGTTGTGACTCCTCTTGGGCTGCCGTTTTTTCTTCCTTCTCTCTGCCGAGCTTCTCCTCAAGTTCCTTGACGTGGAGACTGAATGTGTCCCTCTCCTTTTCAACTGAGTCCTTCTCTAGAGCCAAAGCCCCACAATGCTGAACCCCCTCATCGAGTTCTTTCTTGTGAGTTGCTTCCAGACGAGTTACAGCCTCCGCGGTATCCTTGGCTCTCCGGTGGGCGACATCAAGTTCAGACTTGTAAGTTGCGATTTCTTCGTCCTGAGCCTTAATGATGTCTTTGTCGTGGATAGCCTCAAGCTTCAGGCGATCGATTTCATGTTGGCGCTCCACGGAGACTTCGAAAAGTTTTTCGGCCAAGTGAACAAATGCATCATGTTGAACATAGACGTCGTTGGTACATGCTATGGTGCTCTACTTGACATGACCAGGGATAGGATGAATCGTCGGGAGGAATTTCAGGCCGTCGAAGCAGATTTTCGTAAATTTATCTTTAAGCTCGGCCAGCCTCTCCGATACTGTCGGGTCTGTTGCTGGAGCAGGAGGAGACGGCTTTGAAAGTTCGCCTCTCCTGTAAGAATCTTAAGACTGCCGAGTGGAAGAGGAATCAGAGTGTTGGTCCCAGGGAGCATCAGATTGCAACCTCTTATGGCCGCGCATGTCTTTACTTTGCTCCGAGTGAGAGGAGATATGCTGGTGGTATTTTGGCTGATAGTAAGTTTTCCTTCGAGATGACGAGTCCCGGGAATGATGGTCTTTATCGTCATCACCATCTCTATCTCGACATCTCCCGGAACCCAAATCCTGTCCGGACTGATAAAAAATAGACGAACCACGAAGACGATCGAATCCATGTGAGCGCCCCAAGTCACCTATATAGAATCCAAATAACAGCGAATTAGCAAAGAATTGTACGACGACAAAAATCTAAGTGCAAATTTAAGTGCAAGTGTTCGTGTGTGTCCTAGTGTTTCCCCCCTACGGACCAGTTGCTTTGCTAATAGGAATTTTCTCTCCCTAACTTTAGGTTAGAACGCCCACATCGCCTATGATAGGCGAATGAAGCTTAAATGCCTCTGAATCGTCGAAGTCATAATTGAGCAGGTTATCGGGAATGGAGAGGTTCGATAGGCCCTTTAAAGAACTTTCTACATGCTGTGAAGAGGCCTCTTTCTCCTTTGGAATAAGTGTTACTTGTGAAGTTTCGCCAACCTTCTCCTTTCTAATCTTGTACGTCAATCCCTTTTTCCTCTTTGAAGGGGAAGATGACGTTTCGATATTGTGTACTTCGACTATCGGATCCTGAGTGGGACCCAAGTTCTGACCTTGTGCTTCAGGTGTTTCGTTCCCTTGAATTTCACCCTCTTCCTGTGCACCAAGGGTGTGACGTAATGACGACTCAGCCAATTTTTTCCCTTCATCGGATGCGGGCTTGGGCATGGAGACGCCCTCAGGGAGGCTTACCCAACGACCTTCTGCTAACAGTCCGAACGTCGATAGTGACTCATTTGAAATGAGAGTTCGGATTTCTCGTTCTACGGCAGGAAGAGCTCTAATAGCTTCAACGGCCTCAGAATATCCGCGGCCGTCGGGACGTGGATTGATACCTGAGAAGATGAAACAAGAGTTAAAAAAGGCATAGCACCGACCAATCATGAGTATCATTTCAAGAAGAAGACTTGCTTCCTTCAACCCATCTCCTCACAAAACCAGGAGGGCAACGCACATAGAACCATTCCTGTTTGTACAGGGAAAACTTGCTCCACGCCCCGGTTAAAATATGGCATTTGTGATAGGGCTCGAGAAACATGTAAAAGGGACTATCTCCCCACTTCTTGACCATATAAATATATCTGATATTACCAGGAGTTGGAGGCCTAGAGAGGACAGTCATAAAGATGATGTAGGTACCGTATATAAATGCGTGGCCACTCGGGTGCAATTGTGACGGGGTAATGTCATTGTATTGAAGCACATCCCGAAGAAATAAACTGAACGGTGGAACGCTACCAACCCATCACATGAATTTATTACACGCCGTGTATCCAACTAGGAGCAAGTGTGGACGATCGTGCCCCGAGGGAACCAACACGTCGTCAAAAGGGATCCCATGGATAGAGCATATTGGCTAGAGCGCAACTTCATTGACGTTCGAAGCCAGTGAATCAACATGATTATCCAAAAGGATCGCTGCCTCCAAAGCGTCGAGGGCTAAGTTATGTGCAGGGGAGGTTGACGGGTTTGAAACATCTACGATTTCTTGTCGGGTGGACGGTCCCGGTCTATTAGAAATCATGGCGGAGCTAGATCTCTTAGATATTTCCAATAAATATTGAATCCTGCAGAGTACCTAATTGAACTATACTCGAAAAACAATCGACGTCAGAATTAACAAAGCAAGAATTCCCCCTGTGTGGTGTGTGAACTAGTGCGGTCATTCATGTTTAAGTGCTAAGAGATTACGAGGCACAGAATTAATGATATAAAGTCAAGCTTGGGACTGTTGCCTTCGAAGACTGTCATCGCTGACTGTCTCCGAAAACCAGCCTTGCCATGCTTTCAATTTCGGACTCGGGCATTGGCACTACGAGTTAAAAGCTTTTGTCTATTCTTGTCAATTTAAGTTATCGGCCCAGATCAGTTCAATATGATAGTATGCTAGAGCCTCTGCCCTTGTTTTGCTATATGATTAGGCAAGGCAAATGATGGTTCGACATCCATAAGTGTTCGGCATGTAAAAAATGGTCCGGCATTTATAATTGTTCGGCTTGTGTATTGTTCGGCCTAAGCTAAGGGATGGTTCGGCATTCATAATGGCATGGCCTAAAAGTTGTTTGGCCTAAGTATCGACCGGCCAAACTATCGTTCGGACCAGCTACCGTTCGGCCTGAATATTGTTAGGTCAAACTTTTGTTCGACCAAATTAACATTCGAGCTAGGTAACGCTCGGAAAAGTATCGTTTGGCCAAGATTCTATTCGGCCGAAAACAACACTCGGCATCCCATCTAACTCATGTTCCTCCCTAACCTCCCAACCCACTGTTCGGCATGTGGTGAGACACGCCGGACCAGACCACGCCGAGCTCCAACGCTTGGCAACCCTCCCTTAACTACGGTTTCATTTTCCTCTCCTCCTCCATCCTTTTTTCTCCTCCAATCTCGTTCGGCACAAAGAAACCATGCCGAACCACAATACATCACCCAACAACTCCCTCGCGTGTTCATCCCCGGCCAATTCTTCCTTCCTTTCCTCCACATCGTTTACCCTAAAAATACCCTAATCGAGTTTCGATTCCCTATCGACTAAGGTTCTAATTTACGAACTCAAGCCTCTTATTGAAACTGTTTAATCACGGAAAGGATTTAGATAGAGGAGTCAGTACCTAGTTGGAAGATCGAGGCTTGGAAAGGATCAGCTAAGTCTTTCGTATATGTTAACAAACGAGGTTAGCAAGTACGAGATAGGGGAGGTAAAAAGGTGAAAAGAGAAGAGGGGGGAAAACACTGGCCTTTATAGGGAAGAAGAAGAAGTCGAAGAGGCTATGGCCGGTGGAACCGGTCAAAGTCGCATCGTTCGGCTTCGGCATACAAAGTCGCTCGGCACACGTGGAGCGTCCGGCCTCGGTTGTATTATTCAGCATTCGCGTTACGCTCGGCACACACTACCACATCTGATAATCATGGGTAAACAACCTCCAAGAGAAATAAATCAAGGACCGAAGAGGAGCCCAGGGGACACGTAATTCAAAGCGCATCACGTATGGTCATGCGATACACTTTGGGGGGCAAGTGTTTCCTGGAGATTTTAACCAGGCAACTTGGTACTTGGCTTAATTGGATTGTTCGGCACATCGTCACGGTCGGCATCCAGGAAGTACTCGGCATTCAGGAGCGCTCGGCATAAAGGGACGCTCGCCAAAAAGGAGCGCTCGGCACTTTGAAGTGTTCGACAGACAAGCTCATTCGGCATGGCAGAGCACTCGGCATCTAGTGGGCGTTCGGCATTGGATAACGCCTGGCATCTGGAGAGCGTTTGGTTTTTGATCACGCTCCGCATTCAGGGTGTCCGGCATTTAGAATGCTCGGCATCCATGCTTCACTCGACATCTAGTGGGCGTTCGGCATTGGGTAACGCCCGACATCTGGAGAGCATTCCGCATTGATAACGCTCGGCATTCAGGGTGTCCGGCATTCGGAACGCTCGGCATCCATGCTTCACTCGGCATTCCTGAACTATTTAGCATTCCAGCCTTGCTCGGCCTCATCCTCGTTCGGCATCGATCCTCGTTCGGCCTGCACCCCTCACTCAACACATTGCATCGTTCGGCACGAAGATGATGGTTCGGCATTACTCAACCTATCGCATCGTTTGGCACGAAGATGATGGTTCGGCATTTAGCCGTCCGGCATGTTCGGGTCGGCACACACAGTCTACTCCATTTGGGCCATGATATCCAGTTACCATGCCCACCAGGGAAGTCCAACCCACCTTCGTCTATAAATAGAGAGGTAGGGGCACAGTGAAAAGGATCGGTTTTTGGGAACGCTGGGGAAACTCTGCTGCATTCAACGCTCATTCAAGACTCAATATTTTACTTTGAACACAAAAAACTTATATTTTAACAAGTGTAGTAAACTTAATTCATGCAATTATAAGTGTTTGCTTAAATTAACATGTGCAGGCTAACAAAATTAACAAGTGGCATGTTTTTTCTTTAAAAAAATAGACAAATGATTTAGGAAACCACGCTGAGATTATTTTGCATCTTCCTAGCCCAAAACCAAAATAAGAAAAAAAATGAAAGCAAGGAAAAAAAAGTAAGAAAAACTATAAACAAACTACAACAACATTCCAACTGATTCAAAGAACAAGATCAGCAACAAGGATGCAATTCAACTTGACAATTCAGGATTCAAATCAACAATCAGAAACAGTTACCAGATTCTCAAAATCAAAGCATCAAGAACAACAATTAGTCTAAAAGATCAACTCAACAACTCTGTTTGAAATTTAAACAAAACAGCTCAGTTTTGAGTCAAGTGGCAAGATCAAATTCCCAGTTTTAAAAAGCATTTCCAGATTTCAAAATACAAGCTTCTCTGTTAAATGCAAGGCAAGTAAACATGTTAAATTGTGAAATGTGAATGCATGTATGTATATATGCTTTGTTGTGCAAGGGTCTGTATGTATGAATGTATATCATCTCAGTTCTAAGTTCAGGCTCATTTCCATTCCAATTGAATTCATTTTCTCATCAAACATTCAAATTTAGGGTTAGATCTCTTGATGAAAAATGTTTGTAAGTAGGTAATTTTAATTTTAAAAATAGTTTTAGACAAATATATGAAGTATTTATTTAAAATTTGGAATTTACAGATCTGATCATAATATAGGCCTAAAAATTTATTGATCAAAATTCTTAAATTAATTCTATAATATGATTCAGAATTATAAATGATGAAATTAGGCGCAGAAATCTAAATTTTTAGCTAAGTAATTTCTTAGAAATCAGAGTTGAAGTGTTTTTGGGTTTATTGCCAATTCACGGCGAACGGCGGGGTAATCGACGTTGAGATTTTGGTCGAAGGAGGTTGGTGGGAGGTTCAATCCAGAAAAATGGATATGGATTTTCCTGGCGATCATGGTGGCTTATCGGAGGTGAAGTAGGGTATTGGGAGGTAATTGGGTTGTCAATGTTATTGAGGTTACGACAACCTCTAGGGTGGAATGAAGATGATCGCGAAGTGGGGGAAACGTTGCTGGGGTCGGAAGGACGAGGGTTCTGGTGGTCATTTCGTCATCGGCGAGGGGTTTGTTGTTTGAAGTTTTAGTTCCAGGCTTGTTCGTTTAGCTCGATTTTGATTGGCCATCATTTGTGGGGTTTTGGAGGACCGTGAGGACTGAGGTAGGTGATGACGTCTTGTTGAAGGCTTCGGAGATGACCAGCGGTGGTCGGAGCCACTGTACACATGCACTGTAACGACCTGTAAATTTCGACAATTAAATTGGTTAATTTAATTAGATTTTGTAATTAAATTTAGGAAGAAAAAAAATTATAATTTATATTGACGTAAATATTAAGAATTAATTGTAGCAATATTATTAAAATTAAATTTTGACAATTGAAGTAAAAACCCAATAATGAATACTGTAAATTGTTACATTTGATTATAAAATAGAAAATGAGTAAATAAAAGTAACTGTTGAATTAACCAATGCAATAATATATTGCTTAATAGTAACTGAACGTAAATTAAGGAAATAAGGTTATGGCAAGTTGATAAATGACAAGTTTAGTGTAATTCCAATTTATTGAAACCATTGTAAGGTTTAATTGATTGTAATTTGTAAATTGAGAAATAGATTCAAAGTTATCTTAATTGATGAAATAATATGTAAGAAATTGCAAGTGGATAGAATCAATGATAGAGAAGTAACTATATTAAATTGTTGGGTGATAATTAGATATGAGTGTAAGTGTTGTGTAAATAAAAGATTGTATAAATAAAAGAAGTTTGTAATTTGTTAATGAATTTATAACGGGTACGAAAGGTAAGAATGTTGATGTAAGCTAACAAATAATTTATTCAATGCAATACCAATGGATTGAAACAATTGCAGGGCTTTATTTGATTTTAAATAGGAATATTTAGTAATAAATTTAACATAAGGAAAATCAAATGAATGGATTTATTGGAATGGTAATTAACAATTAATGAATTTATTAAAATTTTAAAGTTATAATTGATTTAAATTAGTAAATTGGGGAGTGAATTCAAAGTTATATTAATGGATGAAGTAATACGTAATAAATTGAAGTTGATGTTAGATAAGTAATTATAATATTTGTTGTTGATAATAAACGTTACTTTAATGATAATTAATATAATAACGGAAGTGTGAGTGTAAAATTCAATAATTGGAGTAATGGCAATCAAATGAAATTAAAATTTGTGCGTTAATTGAAATCAATATGGACTGTAATAATATTAAGGTAATAGTTTGTAAATCCAATGTCAATTTTTTCTGTTCGATAATAATGAATTGAGTAATAGAATGAAAAGTGAATTTAATAGAATTATTGGAAATTAAATTTATAATTTTGAATTTAATGAAATTGAGGATTAATATTGAAATTTATAAATTAATCATCTCCAAATTGACATTTAATTTTGTTTAAATCATTGTAAATGATGGAGGAATCATAACTGATGAAATTTGCCAATTTTCGAATTGAAATTTTAAATTTGATTTAATTAATTAATTATTAATTTATTTAATTCATGTAAAAGTAGCCATTTTGGCCACTGACTCGGATTTTGGCGAAACCAGTTTCATCGGATCTGTAACGGTGAATTATTATAGGATTTCAAGTTTCGTAGCGATCGGACCTGTCGTTTGGTCGTACGAACGCGAAACGCCTTGAAATCAATTTAATTGAAATCAATTTGAAAAATATTGATTTTAGAATAACTTCTTCATACGATGAAATTTGGACATAAAACTTGTTCCATCGAGTTTAAAATATTTTAAAACATCTATTTTGATATATGGGTTGACCCAATTTCGTTCCGGAGTCAGAACGGGCTTTTCGGGCCATTCATCGTTCAGCACGTTTATAAACCGGGTCCGTCTATTCTATTTCAACCTTGCATATATATACTCTGTTATAAACCATAGTCTACCTCTATTTCTCATTTGTCTATGCATACAATTCCTCTTTACCTCCTCATTTCAATGGCAGACAATCCCAAATCCGATTGCAATTCAAAAATCAAACTGAAATTTCAAACACCTCAAAAAAATTCAGAAAAATTATATATCGAAGCCCTCGTTGTACGATTCTCAGATCTCCAGTTCGTTTTTGGTTTCGAATCACCGTTTTTCCGAAAATGGCAAATCAATTCTCGACCGTTCATCGTGCCACGATCAACTGTGTCAGATCGTCAAATCAAGGTTGCAGACGTGTAGAAAGGACGGAGGAGAGCACATCCATGTGGTTCATCTCGCGAATCGACGGCTGGATCGCCTCGATAAATTCATTAGGGTTAACATACAAAGGAGGCGGCGCACACGTATTGGAGGGTCTGAGCACATGTCGTGGGTCCTGAGGGAATCGGCATGAGGTAAGCATCATGATGGAGGCATTCGGTCGAGCCATTGGCGAAGTAGGGACGGTCAGCGGCAATTTGAAACGGCGGCGGCGGCGGCATGCCTGCGTTCGGTTGCCTGGGAAGCATTAGGGTTGTAAGAGATGAGTTTAATTACGGTTTTGCCATTTCCTTTAATTTAAGTTTAAAAATGGAATTTAAAATGTTCTAACATGAATATCTTTCGCATACGAGGTCCATTCCATGTGCAGTTTTCTCCGCTGCGATCCTAGAAAAATTCCAGACAGTTTGACGCTGGTTTGGACGAATTTGGCGACTCTGCAAATTTTGGGTTTAAATTGGATTTAATTTCTATTTAAATTCAAAAGTGGGTCTTTTAACCCACAATTTCTAAAATTTCTTATGTGTGTTAAATTAATTTCCAAAGTGATTAGAAATTTATTTATAGCTATTTGGTATATTTTATTAACATTCCAGTTAAATTTTAATTTATTAAATTAAATTGTTATTTAATTTATTTATTGCATATTAACTACCAGTTAAATTTTCATTTAATTTATTATTGAATATAAACTACTAGTAGATACATGTTGTTTATTATCCGTTATATATTGATGTTATTGATTGAATTGGATGATGATTGTGATTAATGGTTGATGATGAATATTGGATGAATGGATGTTGTATTTTATATCGTTATAAACTGCAAATTGTTATGCAATTTATTTCATTCGAGATTGCGGTCTGAAATGATATATGTAACGACCCCACTTCCTACTCCCAGGAAGTAGCATCGTTAATAAGAAAGAAAAGGGTGAGAAAATAGAAAAGATAGAGAAGAAAGAACAACAACATCAGAATCTCACAACGGAACGAATAAAATATATTAATCACATAAGTATTTACATAATATATATAACATCAATCAGAGTGATACATATAGTACATCACATACTAGACAGTTATAAACATCTGTCTAGTTAATACAACTCAATACACAATACATCACAGAGATACCACACAGCGGAACTATATATATATATATATCTAAAACGCTGAAGCCTCCCGCTCCATTGCTCCTCCAGAATTCGTCAAAGCTAACCTGAATCCCTTGGCTACCCGTAAAAATTTGGGTACTCGAGAGTTTATGAAAAACAAAAATAAACTTCGGGTCAGACATGGGTCTGGTATGAGTAACAGGTTAAAGTTGTTTAATTTTGAAAAATCCTTTGAAAACAAAAGGTATCACGTAAGACTTCCCACACATAAACATGGAAAAGTTTTTACCTTACGCTAACCAAAACATTTGATAGGAAATCCAATGATATTATAATAGGTCTAGGGTTTTCAAGTAAACAGAAAATAGCCGAAATTGTTACATCTATTAAATTCCAGCTACTAGCCACAAAAGTGGGTAATACAATCAAAACCGTAGGCACTTATTGGATTTTGGATTCCATACAATGGCAAGGCTACTGGGGTACCGCCCGTCACAGTACATGGCCTAGATCAACGTACCGAGGATTACTCCCTTCATCCCCTGCAACACAAGGCCGGAACCATTCCTTACTGAACAGTCCCGAACAAGATAAACCCCGCAGTTGGCTGCAGATCAACTGCCCACTAAGCCGAATAAAAAGGGACATCTAGACAGGGAATATCCTTGTCCTGCTTGGGCATGACCCACCTAACCTTGCTGCACCTCCCCTGTTTTAGCCATTCCCGGTTGATGAGGCTTGAGGTTACGATTACCTTTATAGAACATATTTCTTAGGATGCTCATCGTCCGCCTGATGATGTGTTGAAAGCATTCAATCCATACAAGTTCGTTCCGGGTTCGAACGAAACCGAAGGCATTATCTCGTTACACTCATTTTGGAATCACCCTCAGAGTTAACAACGATAACCCTTGCATTCTGAATCTTCATCTTCACTTCAGATTCACAACTTATCGTTAATTTGGAAACGATGTGGTTTTCGGATATTCCAAATAAGGAAAACCGATCTCGGTCTCATCGAAATCCAAAACGTGTCTTTTAGGGCCAAGTTGTCTATTTAGTCTTAACAGTTAATTCAATATTAATATGCACAGATAGATAATTCACAACTCATAATAGATAATCACATCATCATCATAAAGAGATAATTAATATCATCATCCAAACAGATAATTAAATATTATCATACTTAAAACATACATCCATATCACATAGACATTATCCATCTCATGCTTGGGATATCAATCAATCAATGAAATATCAATATCATCCATCAGCAATGATTTATGAATCGCAAGCTATAATGAATTTAAAATGAATTAAATTAACTACTTCCATCTTTAATTAATTTAAAATAAATTAAATTAATTACTCATTCCATAAATCCCGCTCTCACAATCATTAATTACTTATAAATCAAATTAATTAATCATTTCTAATTACAAGAATAATTTAGTCTTTAATTAATTCTCAAATGAATTGTTCTAAATCATTCATAATAGATTAACATTTAATTACCTCCTTAATTAATTATTCCTTAATTTACAATTCTTAATTACATCATTAATTATATTAATTAATGATCTTCAATTTATATTAAATTACTTATTTAAATTAATTAAGTAATTAATCTTTACTTAACACGATTATTAATCACCCCTTGATTAATAACAAACCAGTAATTATCTATCCTTAATTACTTATTAATCATTCCATGATTAATTTTTCCCATGAATTAATCCCTTGATTAATTACTAAAGAAATTACTCAAATTACTCTACTACAAAACATCTTGTATTTATTTCATCAAGTAATTATTATCTAATTACTATTCTAAGTAATTATGCTCCATTAATTACACTATGTAATTACACATACCAAATCATCAAATGATCTCTTAAATCTTATTATCCATTACAAATTGATCATCTTTGATTTAAATATAATTGACTGCATTCCAGTAGTTTTCTTTAATTTATTTACAGAAATTGATCTTGAATAAATCCTTCAATTACATTCATATCAATTTATTTCCATTTAATTTTCATGTTGATTTATTATTCTCAAATAAATCAATTTCTTAATTACATTTCATTTGTTAATTATATTAAGAATACAAATCTTCAGATTACAAAAATTAATCCTCTTGATTAATAACAAACAGTAATTAATTATTCATAGTTAATTACTTCTCACTAACACTCTAGATTAATCCTTTAATTAATTTCAAGTAATTATATTTCAATTACTCCTATTAACCACATCACCCAATTAATTACATCCCGTAATTATCCTTCAATTACTTCTCTAAGTAATTTAATTCCAAAATATCTGTTAATTAAACTAAATTAATTAACTCAAATCAATTTACACAATTAATAAGTAATTAATTCCTTAGTTACTTTCCAAATAAATAATTACATTTAAATGATTATTATTGAATTAATTAATCAAATTAATTTATTAAAAATCAATTACATTAATTAATTATAAATAATCTTGTTAATGATCTTTATTAACACTTATTTAATTATTTCTTTTAAAATAATTAACTTATACTAATCACCATTAATTATAAGTTTGATTAACCATAAAAATTTATTAATTTAAATCAAAACCCAATCTGTGTTTCTTAATCACATATTAGTTAATTTATTCATTAATTAACTTTAATTACTACTTATAATTACCAATTTTATTAATATCATCATTAAGTATTCTTGCTAATAAATCTTAAAAGTTAATGCATATAAAATTCCAAAACTTCAAGAATTAAAGTAAATTGTGCTTATAATTGATTTAAATTCTCACTTCCAATAGGTTTAAACATTTATTTCAATAAATTTCAATTTTTATCTTAATAAAAAAATTTACACTAATTTATTTTCAAAACCCCTTTTTAAACTTACATATTTAATTACACTTAAACTTATTTGAATAAATTTAAATTATAAAGCTTTATTTTAGTTCCAAATCTAGCTTTTCATAACTAAGTCCTGATTTCTTTGGAGTTAACTTGTCTATATACTTTCTTAACCATTCTATATTTCATTTTTGAATTCAACTCCTTTTTGAATAAACTTAAACCTTTAGCACCTCTAAATTATTAAAATAAATTTAAGTTTTTGAAAACTTTATTATACCCAACTTTATTTTCAGAACTGACTTGAATTCACAGCTAAACTTTGATTTAGATCTAGGTTTTAACTTTGATTTTAAACTTTAAAACAAAGTTTTAAAACAGATGAAAACTGTTAAAACAGTTTCAGGTTTTACAAACCTGTACACCAAAAACCCGAGCACCCCCCTTGCGTTTTTCGAGTAACACACGAGCTTTCCCCGTGAAAAAATACAGGCTGCTTCGAGACTTTCCCAGGGTGCAAAACAAATAGAGGAACACAACACAAAACCTGGAAAACACTTACACCACTCCTTCCCAACCTATCAACGGCACGCGCACGGTGCCCCCACCACCGGAGGCCACCAAACTCCGGCTACAACTTCGACTGTCTTCCCTCTACCCTTCCTCAAATTCACGTACCACTCGCACGCCTATGCTAGCCGAGGTGATCCCAAACTCAAAGTGCAGTAAAATTAGGTTTCGAAACTTGAAACTCATACCGATGCTTCCCCCTCCATTTGCGCCGCCATCCCCCATTTTTCCCAGCTCCACGGCACAGTCCTCCACCTCCAGACCGACTCTCAAACCACCAGGTCGAGTTGATCACCCACGGCGACTTAAAATGCCTAAAATAGAAGAACTCGAACTGCACCACATTCCCTCCACTAAAAATCACCATATTCATCTTAAAAATCATAATTTGATTTAACTATTTGATTTATATACCTGAATTGATAAAATAAGATATTCAAAATTTTGATGTTATTGGGATGCTCAGTGCCTTTCTCTATTTCCAAAGTCATATAATTACTACTTTAGTTTAAATGAAATCTTAAACTAATATAGAAATGAAACTTACAGATTTCCTTTAAATCTTAGAGCTAAACAAGTATTATTTAAAGAGTTTTGAATTTAAAAGAACAAAACTAGAAACAGAGAATTAACTAAGTTTTAAATACCTGCACACAATCATACTTCAGGAATTCAGAATATAAACACACAATCATACTCTATAATACAATCTTTATCATTGCAGTAACCTCAACTAATTTATACTTTTAATTCCTTATAAAAATGAGTTACTCACGGCAAATAGAAAACACAACAAGTTTATAAGAAAACAGTTTGATTTTGCAGGCTTTAGATATGCAGAATTACATCTCACAAATATCCAGAGAAAATGAAGATATAAATGTTCACACAATTCATTTAAACATTCAAATATAGGCATGCATCAGAATTTAAACTTAAAAAAAATATGAAAAGTGTTACTCACAGATAAGTGGAAGAACTGAGGCACTTTTGCTTTGCAACAGACTTGCAATTTACAGGTTGAACTCCTCTTTGACTCTCAGTTGAATTGAATTTTGGGTTGTTGTTTAAACTGAAGCTTTGTTTGTTTGAGTTTGAAATGAAGTTTACTTTACTTTTTAATCAGTTCGAATTGAATAAAGATGAAACTGATTTATAGAAAGAAAAGAGACAGGGAAAATATGCAGACAAGCTTATTATTATGTTTCAACAATCTGAGACAAATATTTGTACAATAGAACACTAAAATCTTGTTTGTACAGATTTCAAACTAGAGATATTTTATTAAATTGGAGGCTGATATGTAATACTTAATGTACTAAAAGATTTTTACATTAATTACTTTTTGTTTGTTAGCTTAAAGATATTTAATACTATCTTCCTACACAAGCTTCATATATATGCAGTTTGTTTTTATCTCAGCCTGCATACTTTTTATTTGTCCATTAGCCTGCATATATTTTAGATTTTGTTTGTATAATGATATTTATCTAGATGCTTAAACATATACATATGTATACTGCAGTCCAGTTTTATGTTAGCTTACAACTTTGAAATTTCTTTTGTTTCTAATTTTATTGTTGACTTAAGTTTAGTTGTGTTATTGACTTGTTATTATATTTCTGAAATGTATGTGACTTGTTTTTGTTTTATTTCTATGTTTGAAAACTAATTTTATTGTTGTTATATTATTTATCCAATATGATTATTTCTTATTTTAACTTATTACTTAAAATCTTGTATCCCTATATATACATTCTTACTTATTTATATTATAAAACACATGATCAATTTGAAATGATAAATAAAAATGAATTATCTTTCTATTATAAACTACATATTTTATTAATGTATGTTAATGTATTTATTGACAAAATTATATTTAAAACTCATATATCATTTTAAATTCATATTTTAAATCAAGCTATACTAAAAAGAAAAGTAAACAATTCTTTTTGTTAATAAATTTAAATTTAAACTTAAGTTAAAATAAGTTTCAAACTATTTAAGCATTTACCCTATGTATTTAAAACCCTATATTTATTTATTTAACTAACTTTGAAAAGTTTATATTAAATAAAACATAATTTCTAATTCACTAAAATATATATTAGTATTCAAAACATAATTTATTAGTTGAACTTTAAAACAAAATCTCGTCTATTTACAATGTATACAAATATATCTATATATATATATATATATATATAGAAAACAAACAATTAATTTTAACAGATAAAATTTACCAATTAGATATTTATTAAAAGAAAAATATCAATTCAGATTTTATTTACAAAAATATATCAAATCAATTTAATATTTAATGCAGATTATTAAATTGATATTGCTAGAAAATTCCGGGTCGTCACATTCCTCCCCTCTAAAAAGAATTTCGTCCCCGAAATTTAAAAGCAAAGGTAATTTAATAATATATTTAAGATTTTAATTAATTTTAAATCATAAACATATATCAATCACATGCTAACAATCATCACAACCAATCTACTCAATCAACAAAGCTAACTATCCATACAAAATAGAGTTCCCTAGAGTTTCCCAGTATAATACCGGAATACTCGATCTATAGAATCTAAACAATCTATGCTACTAATCTATAGAACTCCTTCGAATCATAGAAAATTCATACAAATCAAATCTACGACTCCGAAATCCAAATTCCTTCATCTCTTATCCACCAAATACTTCTGACAATTCAGAGCTGCCGTCAACCTACTGATTAGCTCGACCTTCGCTAATAACTCCTAAAACAATCTGAATCCAAAAACAATCCAGTAGAATAATTTTCTCAGAATCAACCAAAACCAAAAATACAATCTTTTCTATCCTGAGTAGAAAACAACTTCTCTTTCCCAGAAAAGAAACACAGATGCACTTCCAACTGCTTCCGCTGCACAACTCTAATCTAGGGTAGATGAAAATGCTGATGATGCACATAAGAACAACTGGACAACACATTACAAAAATATGATTCAACAGATCCAAAATAAAACTCCAGAAGTTCCTCCAAACTCTGAGCTGCTTTACCAATTCCTCTCTCTAGAAACCATTCTATTACTAAGCTGAACCATCGGTATTACTTCTGAAATCCAGTCGATACCAAACTCAACTCCTCAGATGCTAAGGCAAACAATCGACCTCTTCAAAGATATCCAAAAGAATTCCTGCCATCCCAGAGGATACTTAACTATCGCAAGTCACTTTTGCGATCAACCCAAGCTAATACCCCAAGAAAACTGTACTCTCCTTATCAATCTGAACAGCTTAAACTTATCTAGCCAATCCATTGAAGAAATGGATTCACAAAACTGCCTCTTAACTTCACCTCTAAAGAACTGCTGACAAATGACTTCCTCGCGTGCCGGCAGAATAATCTGAGCTGCAACACTGCTACTGATGCCCAAAAATTCCTCGGAAAACTCGGGTCTCAAAGTCAAACACAACATTCCGCTGAACTCAAACTCAAAACTAATGCAGACACACTTCCTTATCCAAAGATCTTTGAGAACTTCTTCGGAAACAATCCATCGCTACTGCATCTCAACACACAACCACTACTTCTTGAGGTACCAAAATAATATTCTAGCTTCTGCTCAACTGACAAAAATCCAATTCTACTCATCCACTCTTGTACAACAAAAATGGACTCCAAATCTTAACAGTTTCCTCAAGAGATTAGGTGAAATCCTTACACCACAAATTCACTCGAGACGGTATTTGGTCTACAGTCTCGTCAAATATACTTCCAACCACAGGTAGTCGTGTTACACACACCACTACTCAACCTACCCTTATACTTATATTGGAAAACCCAAACAGGTAATCCAACAAATAGATGAAAATAAATATATATACATATATATATTAAAATTACAAATACGCTCTATCAGGAAAGAAATCACTTAAGAGCCTAGGTATTCACTCAACCTAGCGCTCTGATACCACTGTAACGACCCCACTTCCTACTCCCAGGAAGTAGCATCGTTAATAAGAAAGAAAAGGGTGAGAAAATAGAAAAGATAGAGAAGAAAGTACAACAACATCAGAATCTCACAACGGAACGAATAAAACATATTAATCACATAAGTATTTACATAATATATATAACATCAATCAGAGTGATACATATAGTACATCAAATACTAGACAGTTATAAACATCTGTCTAGTTAATACAAATCAATACACAATACATCACAGAGATACCACACAGCGGAACTATATATATATATATATATATATATAAAACGCTGAAGCCTCCTGCTCCATTGCTCCTCCAGAATTCGTCAAAGCTAACCTGAATCCCTTGGCTACCCGTAAAAATTTGGGTACCCGAGAGTTTATGAAAAACAAAAATAAACTTCGGGTCAGACATGGGTCTGGTATGAGTAACAGGTTAAAGTTGTTTAATTTTGAAAAATCCTTTGAAAACAAAAGGTATCACGTAAGACTTCCCACACATAAACATGGAAAAGTTTTTACCTTACGCTAACCAAAACATTTGATAGGAAATCCAATGATATTATAATAGGTCTAGGGTTTTCAAGTAAATAGAAAATAGCCGAAATTGTTACATCTATTAAATTCCAGCTATTAGCCACAAAAGTGGGTAATACAATCAAAACCGTAGGCACTTATTGGATTTTGGATTCCATACAATGGCAGGGCTACTGGGGTACCGCCCGTCACAGTACGTGGCCTAGATCAACGTACCGAGGATTACTCCCTTCATCCCCTGCAACACAAGGCCGGAACCATTCCTTACTGAACAGTCCCGAACAAGATAAACCCCGCAGTTTGCTGCAGACCAACTGCTCACTAAGCCGAATAAAAAGGGACATCTAGACAGGGGAATATCCTTGTCCTGCTTGGGCATGACCCACCTAACCTTGCTGCACCTCCCATGTTTTAGCCATTCCCGGTTGATGAGGCTTGAGGTTACGATTACCTTTATAGAACATATTTCTTAGAATGCTCATCGTCCGCCTGACGATGTGTTGAAAGCATTCAATCCATACAAGTTCGTTCCGGGTTCGAACGAAACCGAAGGATTATCTCGTTACACTCATTTTGGAATCACCCTCAGAGTAAACGACGATAACCCTTGCATTCTGAATCTTCATCTTCACTTCAGATTCACGACCTATCGTTAATTTGGAAACGATGTGGTTTTCGAATATTCCAAATAGGGAAAACCGATCCCGGTCTCATCGAAATCCAAAACGTGTCTTTTAGGGCCAAGTTGTCTATTTAGTCTTAACAGTTAATTCAATATTAATATGCACAGATAGATAATTCACAACTCATAATAGATAATCACATCATCATCATAAATAGATAATTAATATCATCATCCAAACAGATAATTAAATATTATCATACTTAAAACATACATCCATATCACATAGACATTATCCATCTCATGCCTGGGATCACAATCAATCAATGAAATATCAATATCATCCATCAGCAATGATTTATGAATCGCAAGCTATAATTAATTTAAAATGAATTAAATTAAATACTTCCATCTTTAATTAATTTAAAATAAATTAAATTAATTACTTATTCCATAAATCCCGCTCTCACAATCATTAATTACTTATAAATCAAATTAATTAATCATTTCTAATTACAAGAATAATTTAGTCTTTAATTAATTCTCAAATGAATTATTCTAAATCATTCATAATAGATTAACATTTAATTACCTCCTTAATTAATTATTCCTTAATTTACAATTCTTAATTACATCATTAATTATATTAATTAATGATCTTCAATTTATATTAAATTACTTATTTAAATTAATTAAGTAATTAATCTTTACTTAACACGATTATTAATCACCCCTTGATTAATAACAAACCAGTAATTATCTATCCTTAATTACTTATTAATCATTCCATGATTAATTATTCCCATGAATTAATCCCTTGATTAATTACTAAAGAAATTACTCAAATTACTCTACTACAAAACATCTTGTATTTATTTCATCAAGTAATTATTATCTAATTACTATTCTAAGTAATTATGCTCCATTAATTACACTATGTAATTACACATACCAAATCATCAAATGATTTCTCAAATCTTATTATCCATTACAAATTGATCATCTTTGATTTAAATATAATTGACTGCATTCCAATAGTTTTCTTTAATTTATTTACAGAAATTAATCTTGAATAAATCCTTTAATTACATTCATATCAATTTATTTCTATTTAATTTTCATGTTGATTTATTATTCTCAAATAAATCAATTTCTTAATTACATTTCATTTGTTAATTATATTAAGAATACAAATCTTCAGATTACAAAAATTAATCCTCTTGATTAATGACAAACAGTAATTAATTATTCATAATTAATTACTTCTCACTAACACTCTAAATTAATCCTTTAATTAATTTCAAGTAATTATATTTCAATTACTCCTATTAACCACATCACCCAATTAATTACATCCCGTAATTAGCCTTCAATTACTTCTCTAAGTAATTTAATTCCAAAATATCTGTTAATTAAACTAAATTAATTAACTCAAATCAATTTACACAATTAATAAGTAATTAATTCCTTAATTACTTTCCAAATAAATAATTGCATTTAAATGATTATTATTGAATTAATTAATCAAATTAATTTATTAAAAATAAATTACATTAATTAATTATAAATAATCTTGTTAATGATCTTTATTAACACTTATTTAATTATTTCTTTTAAAATAATTAACTTATACTAATCATCATTAATTATAAGTTTGATTAACCATAAAAATTTATTAATTTAAATCAAAACCCAATCTGTGTTTCTTAATCACATATTAGTTAATTTATTCATTAATTAACTTTAATTACTACTTATAGTTACCAATTTTATTAATATCATCATTATGTATTCTTACTTAATAAATCTTAAAAGTTAATGCATATAAAATTCCAAAACTTCATGGATTAAAGTAAATTGTTCTTATAATTGATTTAAATTCTCACTTCCAATAGATTTAAACATTTATTTCAATAAATTTCAATTTTTATCTTAATAAATTTTTTTACACTAATTTATTTTCAAAACCCCTTTTTAAACTTACATATTTAATTACACTTAAACTTATTTGAATAAATTTAAATTATAAAGCTTTATTTTAGTTCCAAATCTAGCTTTTCATAACTAAGTCCTGATTTCTTTAGAGTTAACTTGTCTATATTCTTTCTTAACCATTCTATATTTCATTTTTGAATTCAACTCCTTTTTGAATAAATTAAATCTTTAGCACCTCTAAATTATTAAAATAAATTTAAGTTTTTGAAAACTTTATTATACCCAACTTTATTTTCAGAACTGACTTGAATTCACAGTTAAACTTTGATTTAGATCTAGGTTTTAACTTTGATTTTAAACTTTAAAACAAAGTTTTAAAACAGATGAAAACTGTTAAAACAGTTTCAGGTTTTACAAACCTGTACACCAAAAACCCGAGCACCCCCTTGCGTTCTTCGAGTAACACGCGAGCTTTCCCCGTGAAAAAATACAGGCTGCTTCGAGACTTTCCCAGGGCGCAAGACAAATAGAGGAACACAACACAAAACCTGGAAAACACTTACACCACTCCTTCCCAACCTGTCAACGGCACGCGCACGGTGCCCCCACCACCGGAGGCCACCAAACTCCGGCTACAACTTCGACTGTCTTCCCTCTACCCTTCCTTAAATCCACGTACCACTCGCACGCCTATGCTAGCCGCGGTGATCCCAAACTCAAAGTGCAGTAAAATTAGGTTTCAAAACTTGAAACTCATACCGATGCTTCCCCCTCCATTTGCGCCGCCATCCCCCATTTTTCCCAGCTCCACGGCACAGTCCTCCACCTCCAGACCGACTCTCAAACCACCAGGTCGAGTTGATCACCCACGGCGACTTAAAATGCCTAAAATAGAAGAACTCGAACTGCACCTCATTCCCTCCACTAAAAATCACCATATTCATCTTAAAAATCATAATTTGATTTAACTATTTGATTTATATACCTGAATTGATAAAATAAGTTATTCAAAATTTTGATGTTATTGGGATGCTCAGTGCCTTTCTTTGTTTCCAGAGTCATATAATTACTACTTTAGTTTAAATGAAATCTTAAACTAATATAGAAATGAAACTTACAGATTTCCTTTAAATCTTAGAGCTAAACAAGTATTATTTAAAGAGTTTTAAATTTAAAAGAACAAAACTGGAAACAGAGAATTAACTAAGTTTTAAATACCTGCACACAATCATACTTCAGGAATTCAGAATATAAACACACAATCATACTCTATAATACAATCTTTATCATTGCAGTAACCTCAACTAATTTATACTTTTCATTCCTTATAAAAATGAGTTACTCACAGCAAATAGAAAACACAACAAGTTTATAAGAAAACAGTTTGATTTTGCAGGCTTTAGATATGCAGAATTACATCTCACAAATATCCAGAGAAAATGAAGATATAAATGTTCACACAATTCATTTAAACATTCAAATATAGGCATGCATCAGAATTTAAACTTAAAAAAAATCTGAAAAGTGTTACTCACAGATAAGTGGAAGAACTGAGGCACTTTTGCTTTGCAACAGACTTGCAATTTACAGGTTGAACTCCTCTTTGACTCTCGGTTGAATTGAATTTTGGGTTGTTGTTTAAACTGAAGCTTTGTTTGTTTGAGTTTGAAATGAAGTTTACTTTACTTTTTAATCAGTTCGAATTGAATAAAGATGAAACTGATTTATAGAAAGAAAAGAGACAGGGAAAATATGCAGACAAGCTTATTATTATGTTTCAACAATCTGAGACAAATATTTGTACAATAGAACACTAAAATCTTGTTTGTACAGATTTCAAACCAGAGATATTTTATTAAATTGGAGGCTGATATGTAATACTTAATGTACTAAAAGATTTTTACATTAATTACTTTTTGTTTGTTAGCTTAAAGATATTTAATACTATCTTCCTACACAAGCTTCATATATATGCAGTTTGTTTTTATCTCAGCCTGCATACTTTTTATTTGTTCATTAGCCTGCATATATTTTAGATTTTGTTTGTATAATGATATTTATCTAGATGCTTAAACATATACATATGTATACTGCAGTCCAGTTTTATGTTAGCTTACAACTTTGAAATTTCTTTTGTTTCTAATTTTATTGTTGACTTAAGTTTAGTTGTGTTATTGACTTGTTATTATATTTCTGAAATGTATGTGACTTGTTTTTGTTTTATTTCTATGTTTGAAAACTAATTTTATTGTTGTTATATTATTTATCCAATATGATTATTTCTTATTTTAACTTATTACTTAAAATCTTGTATCCCTATATATACATTCTTACTTATTTATATTATAAAACACATGATCAATTTGAAATGATAAATAAAAATGAATTATCTTTCTATTATAAACTACATATTTTATTAATGTATGTTAATGTATTTATTGACAAAATTATATTTAAAACTCATATATCATTTTAAATTCATATTTTAAATCAAGCTATACTAAAAAGAAAAGTAAACAATTCTTTTTGTTAATAAATTTAAATTTAAACTTAAGTTAAAATAAGTTTCAAACTATTTAAGCATTTACCCTATGTATTTAAAACCCTATATTTATTTATTTAACTAACTTTGAAAAGTTTATATTAAATAAAACATAATTTCTAATTCACTAAAATATATATTAGTATTCAAAACATAATTTATTAGTTGAACTTTAAAACAAAATCTCGTCTATTTACAATGTATACAAATATATCTATATATATATATATATATATATATATATATATATATAAAACAAACAATTAATTTTAACAGATAAAATTTACCAATTAGATATTTATTAAAAGAAAAGTATCAATTCAGATTTTATTTTCAAAAATATATCAAATCAATTTAATATTTAATGCAGATTATTAAATTGATATTGCTAGAAAATTCCGGGTCATCACAATATATAACCGTATTTATTTTTAAATTGCGGATTGAAATGATAAATATCTGTATCACCGGACCATAGGATAGAAAACTATATACAGACACCTTCGATCTATATATAAATATTTTGAAAATGATTTCTATGGTTTTGGATAGAATTATAAGGGTTAAATAAATGTTGATTCTTTTTGATATTATATAAAAATATTATATATATAGTTAAATTCATGTATTTAAGCTATGTATAAATCTGTTTAATGAAAATAAGTTAAAAATGGAGTTCGATTTATTAAAATAAATATGGTTAAGTATTTAAATCATATTTTACATAGAGGTTGTAATTATTTAAATAAATTAAGATTTGGAAGATAAAATATGAAATAGATGTGAGTTAAATTATTTAAGGATTTTACTAAAAAAAAATTGATTTGAAATTTAGATAAATTTGAGATTTTATGAAATTGAATTTATTTAAGAATTAAACCAACAGGGTTGATGCGAAATTTATTAAATTCGAAATTTTAAAAGGTATAATTATTATAACTTGATTTTTGGGTCTAGGGAAATTAAATGATTTTTCAAGTATAATGAATTGAAGGCAATATCTAGTTATTTGATATTTAAGTTTATTTAAATAATAAGGAGTTTATTATATAAAATATTTCAAAACTAAATAACAGAAATTTTAATTGTTGAATCGAAATTATCAAATTTAGTTTTGAAATTTTGGAATATTTAAAGCCTTAAAATATATCAAAATTGAAATGTTTATAGAAATTGAAATCTTTCGCAGTTATGCATTTCATAGCATTATGTTTTCAAGGTGTTAAAATTTCAAATGTTTGGTTTTGAAGTATAAAATTTGGAAGTGCTATGATTTAAAAAGGGGATATATTTGAAATAAAATGATATTATATTGATTTGAAATAAAAGGTATATCATATTGATATGGTTTTTAAATTTGAAATGATGTCGTATTTATATGGTTTTGAAATAAATATTATATCCTGGTTTTGAAGTATAAATTATTTTGAAATGACCGTGGTGTTATAATAATGTTGGGTTGTTAAAGAGACCGGGATCGGAAGTTGTCATACTCTCTGCCAACTCCGAAAACCACTTTAACAACCGTGTACGCGGTGGAGATTCCAGAATAAAGTAGGTTGGCGGCGGCGTTTCCTTTGAGGTAAATACGTGGACCTGACTCCTGTGAGTTGGAATAAGATGGCTAAAACAGGAGTGATTGACGGGCTAATAAGGTAGCACCTTTGATCGACACATCCCTTCGATATTATATTCTGACTTTTGAATTGATTCGGTGGCCACTTTTATTTTTCTTTTATTTCAGGGGTGTGGCTCGAGGTGGGCGGTAGCTGCGCGCTACGCGTTACCACCGGTCCGGAAGCCCAATTGGTATATCTACCCTGCCATTACCTAGTTGTGCCGTGTCACCTACCCTATCGCACCTTGTACGAGTTTGGTTTTCTCCCGTAGCCCGTGTGGTATCCTTTGGTGGCTTCTCGATCAGGAGGGACTATGATATTGGATGGACTACTGGGACTATTACGTGTTAAGGGGAATATTGGTTCACTCCTTAATACTATTTAAAAGTAAGTTTATTTTACTATAGACACTATTATAACAACGAAATATTACTACATAGTAAATAGTTTAACGGATCCTTAGGAGATGTGAATCTCGAGCATCTCTTGAGTTACTGCACTCACGTTTGACACTGGATAGGAGATGTCAAATCCCATAAACATCTCTGACACCGTTCCAATCATATTTTACCGTTGATTTAACTTACATAAGATCTTTTTGTTCTGACTCGAGTGTTTTTTCTTTTCAATTCCCTCGGGTCAGCCTGAGCATTTCAGGATTTGAAGACCTTACTTCTGGAGGACGAAGACAAAGATTTTATTCATATTATATATTATGTTAGTCCACTGCATCACATTGTTCCGCTGCATTATTATTTGATTCTCTGGTATGTGTAACTCTGATATGTATTATATAAATAAAATCAAATATTTTGTAAACAGCTTCATGAACTGTTTATTTGATTATTATATTTTATCGTTCCGCGACAAGATTCTGTTTTGTTTCATTTTTTTCCTTGCTTTTTCTTATTTACCCCATAACAATCAGCCATTCTATATGGTTTAAGTCTAACGTGTGTGTTTTATCATCGATTTAAACGTACGAAAAGACGAGACGTTACATCTGGTATTAGAGCTTTGGTTTAGCGATAAACCTTAGCTTTGTAGGGTCTGACTCTTTACTAATAGGGTAGTAATACCCTATGATAAGTTTCTGAGTGTATATATGAGAGAGCGTTTTCATTAGTGTTATAAAAAGGTTTTAATATTGTGTTAATTTGTTCCGTTTTGTATTTATAAATTCTGGTTGATGCATGGGACGCTATGACATCAATAGGGATTTCAAAACACTTAATAGAACAGACGGACACAATATTTGTTTTGAATATAGGTGAATGAAATTATTTTGCCTATTATATTTTCTATATATAAAATAAATTTTTTATAAAGGTTATATTTGGTTATAATATATTGGTTGTTAAGTAGTGTAATTTATAAATATTAGTAAAATAAGATTGAAAATAAAATAAATGAAAGATTGGAAATTTAGAACATATGTTCCGAGGTTTTGAAAATTTCTTTCAAATGATTTAGAATATAATAATAACATTATTGGATTTTTTTTCTGATATAAATATTTCAATACAATTTGAAAGAAATGTTTTAAAAGAAATTTTGGAAAGAAATAAGTTTTGTACTCCCCTCTCTGTCGCTGGAAAATAATTTCAGTTATGAGTGCACGCATCATCGACATTCATTTTCGAGTTTCGAAGTGGGAAGTCCACTGTAGTAGTTTTACTACAGATTTATTTTGATAACCAAATATAAATTTCTAATTATTTTAGGTAAAATTGGACATATAAGTATTAGGGGCATTTCACTAAAAGGACAAACTTTGCATCCGATTAGTTTCTAGGAAATACATCCACAGAAATTAATTTTAAGGCGAAAGTCAGCACAATAATTACTTTTAAGGACAAATTCAGCAGTCTAATTACTTTCGAGGACATAATTTCATAAGTATTTAGGCCTTAGAAATTAATTATTTTGCATTTTGTCCTTAAAAGTAATTATTTCAGTTGTGTGTCCTAGAAACTAATTGCACTTGCTAAAGAGGCCCTTGTGGCTAATTTCCACTAAGTTTTAAGTATAAAAATTTATCTATTATTTTAAAATGATTTGAAATTAAACCTGGAATTTAAATTCTTAAGTTTCCATTAATTAAGGGTTTCAATTGCTTTAGTGAAATGGAATTCAACTAATGATTGAAACCTAAAAATGAAATAAGAAATTTAATACTAAGTTATAAAGGAAATGAAAAGAAGGTTGAAATTGTAACCTATAGAACAAAAGGTATAATTATTGAACGTTTAATTAATTAAAAGAAATAAGATAAACTTGTATAATTATCAATTGCATTCTTTAACATATATATAACTTACCAACTATAAAAAGTTAAAAGAAAATGTAATGGGAAATTTTACAAGTAAAATTTGGAATAATGAAAGTATTTAATGAAATTCTTTTAATAAATAAGAATTGGATGTTATGGTTGTTATAAACTTAAGTATAATTGAAATACTACTAATTAAATATAATAGAAGGCATGCATTGTAAGTAAGAAATTTTAAACTTAAGTAAATAAGTTGAAGTTATTTCTAAATAAAATTGTAAGAAATAAATGTAAATTAAAAAGATAAATCATTATATGAATGAAAAAGAAATCAAGCAAAGAATATTATGAAATGAAATTAACTTGACCTATTGTTTGAAATTGTTGTGTGTTTGGTTTATGGTTGTTTGGGCAAGGATACTCTAAAATTATTTGGATAAATAAATAATCTATTTAGTTTCATCTAAGACTGTTGAGTAAATGATGCACTAAATAGTTTATTTTCCATTCTGTACAATTTAAAGTTGAACCCGAACGACTATTTGTTTTGTTGGATAAGAAAGAATGATTGATTTGGGTTGATTTTATGTAATGGTTGTATGCTTTGTTGTTATTGATGGTTGTTGTATTGAATTGTTTGTTAGTGGGTGAAACGACTTAAATATTTCATTTTATATAGTTATCATTAACCCCTTTTGGATTATATAAGTGAAATAGAAGTTATGGAAGCAATTGCTACTACATTTGGTTTCATAATATAAGCGTAAATTTGCCCGACAAATAGGTACGTTTTCGGATTATGGTTTATAGCGTTATTATATTGTTTTCCTATGTTGGGATATTTATTATTTTGGAAACTATATGTTATATATTGTTATATTTGATATTATATTTTCTTCCGAACCTCTCTATACAAAGGAGACTGCCGAAATTTTTCGAAAATTTTGGACTTAGAATTTTTTTGAAAATGTTTTCCAAACTTTATTAATTTAAGTATAAAAAGATTTAATGGTTAGAAAGTGGTATATTTTATTTAAATTAATTAATTTTGTAAATTTATTTTTTTATAAATTTAATATTTTAAGTAAGACATATTGATTTCTTAATTCTTCTTTTCCTTTCTTTTCCTTTTCGGGGATGAAAAGTTTTGAGTGGGGGAGAGTGTAACGACCGGTAAATTTCGACAATTAAATTGGTAAATTTAATTTGATTTTGTAATTAAATTTAGGAAGAAAAAAATTATAATTTATATTGAAGTAAATATTAAGAATGAATTGTAGCAATGGTTATTAAAATTAAATTTTGACAATTGATGTGAAAACCCAATAATG
This sequence comes from Allium cepa, assembly GCA_030765085.1. Classification (NCBI taxonomy): domain Eukaryota; kingdom Viridiplantae; phylum Streptophyta; class Magnoliopsida; order Asparagales; family Amaryllidaceae; genus Allium; species Allium cepa. The sequence continues at coordinate 51,702,538 of CM060935.1, read as the reverse complement.
AATAGTGTAAATTGTTACATTTGGTTATAAAATAAAAAATGAGTAAATAAAGGTAACTGTTGAATTAACCAATGCAGTAATATATTGCTTAATAGTATCTGAACGTAAATTAAGGAAATAAGGTTATGGCAAGTTGACAAATGACAAATTTAGTGCAATTATAATTTATTGAAACCATTGTAAGGTTAATTGATTGTAATTTGTAAATCGGGAAATAGATTCAAAGTTATCTTAATTGATGAAATAATATGTAAGAAATTACAAGTAGATAGAATCAATGATAGAGAAGTAACTATATTAAATTGTTGGGTGATAATTAGATATGATTGTAAGTGTTGTATAAATCAAAGATTGTATAAATAAAAGAAGTTTGTAATTTGTTAATGAGTTTATAATGGGTATGAAAGGTAAGAATGTTGATGTAAGCTAATAAACAATTTATTCAATGCAATCCCAATTGATTGAAACAATTGAAGGGCTTTATTTGATTTTAAATAGGAATATTTAGTAATAAATTTAATATAATAAAAATCAAATGAATGCATTTATTGGAAGGGTAATTGACAATTAATTAATTTATTAAATTTTAAAGTTATAATTGATTTAAGTTATTAAATTAGGGAGTGAATTCAAAGTTATATTAACAGATGAAGTAATACGTAATAAACTGAAATTGTACAATCAATGTTAGATAAGTAATTATAATGTTTGTTGTTGATAATAAACGTTACTTTAATGATAATAAATATAATAATGGAAGTGTGAGTGTAAAATTCAATAATTGGATTAATGGCAATTAAGTGAAATTAAAATTTGTGCGGTAATTGAAATCCATATGGAATGTAGGAATATTAAGGTAATAGTTTGTAAATCCAATGTTAATTTTTTCCGTTTGATAATAATGAATTGAATAATAGAATGAAAAGTGAATTTAATAGAATTATTGGAAATTAAATTTATAATTTTGAATTTAGTGAAATTGAGGATTAATATTGAAATTTAAACTAATCATCTCTAGATTGACATTTAATTTTTTTTAAATCATTGTAAATGATGGAGGAATCATAAGTGATGAAAATTGCTAATTTTCGAATTGAAATTTAAAATTTGATTTAATTCATTAATTATTAATTTATTTAATTCATGTAAAAATAGCCATTTTGGCCATTGACTCGGATTTTGACAAAACTAGTTTCGTCGGATCCGTAATGGTGAATTATTATAGGATTTCAAGTTTCGTAGCGATCGGACCTGTCGTTTGATCGTACTAACGCGAAACGCCTTGAAATCGATTTAATTGAAATCAATTAAAATCAATTTGAAAAATATTGATTTTAGCAAAAATTCTTCATACGATGGAATTTGAACTTGAAACTTGTTCCATCGAGTTTAAAATATTTTAAAACATCTATTTTGATATATGGGTTTCCCAATTTCGTTACGGAGTCAGAACAAGCTTTTCGGGCCATTCATCGTTCAGCGCGTTTATAAACCGGGTCCATCTATTCTATTTCAACCTTGCCTATATATACCCTGTTATAAACCCTAGCCTATCACTATTTCTCATTTGTTTGTGCATACAATTCCTCTTCACCTCCTCAATTCAATGGCAGACAATCCCAAATCCAATTGCAACTCAAAAATCAAAGTGAAATTTCAAACTCCTCAAAAAATTCAGAAAAATTATATATCGAAGCTCTCATTGTACGCATCTTAGATCTGCAGTTCGTTTTTGGTTTTGAATCATCGTTTGTTCGGAAATCGCAAATCAATTCTCGGTCGTTCATCGTGCCACGATCAACTGTGTTAGATCGTCAATTCAAGGTTGTAGACGCGTAGAGAGGACGGAGGAGAGCGCATCAATGTGGCTCATCTCGCGAATTGACGGCTAGATCGCCTTGATAAATTCATTAGGGTTAACATACAAAGGCGGCGGCGCGCGCGTATTGGAGGGTCTGAGCACATGTCGTGGGTCCTGAGGGAATCGGCATGAGGTAAGCATCATGATGGGGGCGTTCGGTCGAGCCTTTGGCGAAGTAGGGACGGTCAGCGGCAATTTGAAACGGCGGCGGTAGCAGCGTGCCTGGGTACGGTTGCCTGTGATGCATTAGGGTTGTAAAAGATGATTTTAATTACTGTTTTGCCATTTCCTTTAATTTAAGTTTAAAATGGAATTTAAAATGTTCTAACATGAATATCTTTCGCATACGAGGTCCGTTCCACGTGCAGTTTTCTCCGCTGCGATCCTTGCAAAATTCCGGACAGTTTGACGCTGGTTTGAATGGATTTGGAGACTGTGCAAATTTTGGGTTTAAATTGGATTTAATTTCAATTTAAATTCAAAGGTGAGTGTTTTAACCCCCTCACAATTTCTAAAATTTCTTTTGTGTGTTAAATTAATTTCTGATGTGATTAGAAATTTATTTATTCCTATTTGGTATATTTTATCATCATTCCAGTTAAATTTTAATTTATTGAATTAAATTGTTATTTAATTTATTTATTGCATATTAACTACCTGTTAAATTTTCATTTAATTTATTATTGAATATAAACTGCTAGTTGATATCTGTTGTTTATTATCCGTTATATATTGATGCTATTGATTGAATTGGATGATGATTGTGATTAATGGTTGATGATGGATATTGATGAATGGATGTTGTATTTTATATCGTTATAAACTGCCAATTGTTATGCCCTTTATTTCATTCGGGATTGCAATTTGGAATGATATATAACCGTATTTTTATTTAAATTGCGGATTTAAATGATAAATATCCGTATCACTTGACCATAGGATAGAAAATTATATACAGACTCCATTAGTATATATATATATAAATATTTTGAAAATGATTTCTGTGGTTTTGGATAGAATTATACGGGTTAAATAAATATTGATTCTTTTTTATATTATATAAAAAAATTATATATATAGTTAAATTCATGTATTTAAGCTATGTATAAATCTGTTTAATGACAATAAGTTAAAAATGGAGTTTGATTTATTAAAATAAATATGGTTAAGTATTTAAATCATATTTTATATAGAGGTTATAATGATTTAAATAAATTAAGATTTGGAAGATAAAATACGAAATGGATGTAAATTAAATTATTTAAGAATTTTACTCGAATAAATTTTGATTTAAAATTTAGATAAATTTGAGATTTTATGAAATTGAATTTATTTAAGAATTAAACCAACAGGGTTGATGCGAAATTTATTAAATTGAAAATTTTAAAAGGTATAATTATTATAACTTGATTTTTGGGTCTAGGTGATTAAATGATTTTTCAAGTATAACGAATTGAAGGTAATATTTAATTATTTGAAGTTTGAGTTTTATTTAAATAATAAGGGGTTTATTATGTAAAATATTTCAAAACTAAATAATAGAAAATTTAATTGTTGAATCAAAATTATCAAATTTAGTTTTGAAATTTTGGAATATTTAAAGCCTTGAAATATATCGAAATTGAAATGTTTATAGAAATTGAAATGTTTCAAAGTTATGAATTTCATAGCATTATGTTTTCAAGGTGTTAAATTTTCAAATGTTTGGTTTTGAAGTATAAAATTTGGAAGTGCTATGATTTTAAAAAGGTGATATATTTAAAATAAAATGATATTATATTGATTTGAAATAAAAGGAATATCATATTGATTTGGTTTTTAAATTTGAAATGATATCGTATTTATATGGTTTTGAAATAAATATTATATCCTGGTTTTGAAGTATAAATTATTTTGAAATGATCGCGGTGTTATAATAACGTTGTGTTGTTAAAGAGACCGGGATCGGAAGTTGTCATACTCTTTGCCAACTTCGAAAACCACTTTAACAACCGTGTACGCGGTGGAGATTCAAGAATGAAGTAGGATGGCGGCGACGTTTCCTTTGAGGTAAATACGTGGACCCGACTCCCGTGAGTTGGCATAAGGTGGCTTAAACAGGAGCGATTGACGGGCTAATGAGGTAGCACCTTTGATCGGACACATCCCTTCGATATTATACTCTGACTTTTGGATTGATTCGGTGGCCACTTTTGATTTTTTTTTATTTGGGGGTTTGGCTCGTGGTGGGCGGTAGCTACGCGTTACCACCGACCCAGAAGCGTAATTGGTATATATATCCTGGCATTGCCTAGTTGTGCCGTGTCACCTACCCTATCGCTTCTTGTACGAGTTTGGTTTTCTCCCATAGCCCATGTGGTATCCTCTGGTGGCTTCCCGATCAAGAGGGACTATGATATTGGGTGGACTACTGGGGCTGTTACGTGTTAAGGGGAATATTGGGTCACTCCTTAACGCTATTCAAAAGTAAGTTTATTTTACTATAGACACTATTATAAATAGTGAAATATTACTACATAGTAAATAGTTTAACGGATCCTCAGGAGATGTGAATCCCAAGCATATCTTGAGTTACTGCACTCATGTTTGACACTGGATAAGAGATGTCAAATCCAGTAAAAATCTCTGACGCCGTTCCACTCATATTTTACCGTTGATTTAACTTACATAAGATCTTTTAGTTATGACTCGAATGTTTTGTCTTTTCAATTTGCTCGGGTCAGCCTGAGCATTTCAGGATTTGAAGACCTTACTTATGGAGGACGAAGATGAAGACTTTATTACTACTATATATTATATTAGTCCACTGCATCACATTGTTCCGCTGCATTATTATTTGATTCTCTGGTATGTGTAACTCTGATGTGTATTATATAAATAAAATAAAATATTTTGTAAACAGCTTCATGAACTGTTTATTTGATTATTATATTTTATCATTCTGCTGCAAGATTCTGTTTTATTTCAATTTTTTTCCTTGCTTTCTCTTATTCACCCCATAACAATCCGCCCTTCTGTGTGGTTTAAGTTTGACGTGTGTGGTTTATCGTCGATTTAAATGTACGAAAAGGCGGGACATTACATGCACGCATGCACGATAATGTCCAGTAGAATTTGTGTCTTTGGGGAAAAAGGAAGGCGTAGGTTCTTGCTCGAGTTTTCCTCGTGTTTGTCTCGTGATGATAGAGGATTCGCGCATGACTCCGAGTAGATTTTTGTGGGCTCAAGGTTTTAAGGGTTTGAGCTCGGTCAATTTTGGGTTGTTCCAGCTTTAAATGTTTTTAGATAAAACTTGAACAGATTTTTATATTTAAAATATATCGAAACCCAGATTTATATTAAGCAGAGGAAATCAAAGTTTAAAAAGGAAAGAAAATATTTAATAAGTTTCATAGCTAGATAAAAATGAAACAAGTTTTCAAGTGAGAAAATGTTTAGCTAGGTTTAGAAAGGTATCTAAAAATGAATTTATTTAATTCATATTGATTTAGTACAATTTTATAACAGTTTAATTATCAAATTTTATTCTTTTGTGTTTTAGAAGCAAATTTAATAATGATAATTAAGTAAGATAATGGTTTATCTTAAATAATAAAGTTCTTGATTAATTAATGAATAATTAATCAATGTGATTAATTTAATAGTTAATTATATATAATTAATTAAGGTTAATTAATTAACTTGAGTAATTATAAAGATAATTAATTAATGTAATTAAAGAAGTAATTGCTTAATGAAATTAATTAAAGGATAATTACTCAGTGGAAGTAATTAAGAATTAATTACTTAGTGTAATTAATTTTAAAATTAATTAATAAACTTTATTTAAAAGTTAATTAGGTAATGTAATCAATTAAGGATAATTAATTACTAAATGTGATTAATTAGAATAAAATTAATTTAAGAAGTAATTAAGGATCATTAATTAAGTAATTAATGATGCAATTAAGGGATGATTAATTAAAAGGTAATTAATCAATACAAATGATTAGAGAGTAATTAATTAATGTAATTAATTAAGGGTTAATGTAATTAATTATAGTTAATTAATTATTGAAAGTAATTAAAGGTTAATTTCTGTAAATAGTTGAAGTTAATTAATTTGTGTAATTAATTAAAGATTAATTACTCTATGTAATTAAAGACGATAATTAAAGGGTGATAATTAATTTACTTGTAATTAATTAATGGAAGGTAAGCAGGATTAAAAGTGATTAAAGTAATTAATTTAGTTTATTTAAATTAATTAGAAATGGTATGACTAACTAATCTTGCTTGTGAATGATTGGTTGATATTTCTAAAATGAAATGTTTATAATATGATATGTTTGGTTAGAACAGTGATAATGTGGTTATCTATCAATGATGAATTACTGTATAAAAGATGGGATCCTGTATTTAAAATTGAATTGTACTCACTTGAATAACTTGGGTTAAGATAACATGGGATTCGAAGAGACTGGGGTCGGGTATCAGTAAATACCCGAAACCACTTCGATTTGTAATATACAACAACTCCTTATAGATGGATAGGTGAAATCAATAGGCCGGAATGGGATGAATTTAATGACTGGACCATTTAAACTAAGCGAAGGTACTTAGGGATCGATTTGTGGAAATAAGTGTTGACTATATCATGTTGAGGACTTGAAATGAAGTACGAGTTACCCGGGTTTCATATAAGTTTTATGCTTTGGTATTCATGATGGATGAGTTTACTCACGTTGGTTTCTAGCCTAACTCGGGTGTTACTTTGATGTAATGCTCGGGTCAGACCGAGTATTACAGATTTTCAGGTAAGGACGATGTGGAGCTTAGGAGGCGAGTTGGATGGCAGGAACGTATGGGGTGTGACCCGCTGTGTATTATTGATTTGTATTTGGAACATATTGCTTTAACTGTCCAGTATTTTGTGAAAATGTTGTAACTCTGATGTACTATATGTGTAAATTAATTGATACAGTTTTCCTTTGTATGACTGCTATTTTATTTGATATTATATTTTGATCCGCTGCGAATGTGAGAATCTGTGTTTTGTTGTTTCTGTTTCTTCTTCCTCTGCTCTTTCTTTCTTCTTTTCTCTAACAATCTGAAATTTTCAGAGTCGAAAATTTTGAGCCGTTACATTTTGTCAGCTGAAAATTGGTAATTTACTGGTTTATTCAGTTGAACAAATAAAATTCTGAAAATAACAGATATCTGGATGTATAAATGAATTTGAAAATATGATAAAAGTTGAATTCTATATTTTTAACACGTAGGATAGTATTTATATTTATTTATTATTAAAGTATTATAGCTTAAGGTTTAAAATAGGGTTTAAATAAATGATTTATTATGCTTTCTTTTAAAATTGCTTAAACTAAAAATGGTTGTGTGTGTGTATATAAACATAGATTAATAGAATAAATATAAAAAAACATAACACATAAATTAAACATGCAAACATAATACATAAATAAATATAAAGACATAACTTCATGCATTAAAACATTGTAAGCTTTGTAATATACACAATTAACATTTTAGCTAAGGTAACATGCATAATAATAAGTGGCATGGTTTCTTATAACCTGAAATATTGATATGGGAAAAGTATAAAGATAAATTAATAATACATATATTTAAACATAAACATAATACAAAGTAATTTAAATAAAAAAATATTTTTTTACATGCATTCCACAAGTGTAAGAAGATCACATAGACAAATAACAAGTGTAAACAAACTTTATCACACAATTAAAAAGTGTCAAGATGAAATATTTTCTTTCTTTTTAACGACCTTTGTATGTATAGAAAAAAGGTCTTTCCTCTCTTCTTTTTGAAAAATCAAAACTGAAAGGCAAAAACCAGAGGATAATAAAACAATTAAAATCCGAGGATAAGGAAATCAAAACATGTTCAATCTTCAAAAATGAACTGAAGCAAAGTCTAAAACAACTTCAAATTCAAGCTGTGTTAGGCAAACAAAATCTTTCAAACTTGAGTAGCAAATTCAACCCAATCTCAAAGCAATTTCATCAAGCGAAGAAATAAAGCAGCTCAGTTTCAAAATTTAAGCAAGTTCTAGCTACATTTCATAATCAAACAACTTCCAGTTTCAGATCATAACCAAATCTGCAAGCGTCAGATTAAATCAGGCACTGTTTGCAATTTAGGTGAGTAAACATTTCTTTTTAATGCTAAAATCTGTTTTACCCTGGTGCATAAGATAAATTGAAGATGTTATGTTGTGAAATAAGTTTTCTTAGATGTATTTTAATTGGAAGATGGTGGAACTACGTTGTTTATTGATATGCATGTATGTGTATTTATACATTAGCCACTACTATGCTAATAGGCACAAGTACCCACCTTAATAAAAGCATCACACTATCCAAAAAGATTTTAGACTTCGATCATTAAGGAAAATTGTTCACATGGATGAAATACTGTTTTTAAAAAAATATTACTAAGTATATATCGAGAAATTGTTAGATCAAATTGAATTTACAGTAAGAAATAATTCTAGTCAAAATTCGATTGCTGAATTTCAAAGTTATGGTTTTATGTCTGGATTCAAGCTTGAAAATCATGATTTATGATAATATCATCAAGATTTTTAGGAGGATATTTGGGTAGGATTTTCGAGATGAACTTAAAGATTGTTTTTGCCAATTCCTAGCGAACCAAAGAATGGTAAGGGTCAATTTTCGACAAGAAGATAGCTGCAAGGGTGAGTAGTTCGAGAAAAATGTTGCGTGATTTTTCTATTTGTTAGATTATCCAGTTGAGGTGAATCTAGGGTTTAAGGGTGTTTTGGGTGGGGCTCGATTTCTAGGCAGCTGCGAGGTGGATGGGGAAAGGGAGGAGTGCAATCAGAGGTGAGGAGAAGGAATGATTGATGGCGTGTGTATTGGTGAGGTTCGTTGGGAGATGGACCACGGCAGTGGCTCATCGAGGGGATTGATGTTGACGAAGTTCGTTCCGGTTTTAGTTTGGGATTCGAGTTTTCGAGTGAGAGCTACCGCGGTGTTTCAGTGTGATGAGTGTGACAGCGAGGTCGTGGATGCCAGTGGTAGCGAATGGCGGCGAGGCACGATCACCGGAGGAAGCGTGCACGGATACGTGCATGACTTTGTGTACAACCAGTAGCTGGTGATTTGTTTTGTTTTGCCTGAAGGAAATAAGAGGATGAGGGAGAAGGGGGATTCGTTTGTTTTTGTAGGCTCTGAGTTTGGTTGGGCCAGAGAGTAGCCGGCCGATTGTTTTAGAAGTAAAATTTAGATAAAGAAATAAAGGATAGTAAAGGGTTTGAGAGAGAAATGTTTTCAAAAATACTTAATGGTTAAATTTGAACCGAAGTTAGCTCGGGGGTTTGGGATTAGACCCGAGTATTCTTGGTATACCGATGAAGTTAAAGGTTTCAAAGTTAAGTATAATAAGTAAACTATTGAATTTTATTTCTATGTGATTTCAAATAAAATTTAATAATGATTAAGTTGTTCATTAAGATAAGGATTTATATTATATTAAACAAGGTCTTGATTATTGGTGAATAATTTATCAATAAATTAATTAAAAATCATTATTTAATATAGGTAATAAAGAGTTCATTAATTAACTTAATTACTTAGGGAAAATTAATTAAAGTGATTAATTAAGGATAATTTCTTAAGATAATTAATTGAAGGATCTTTAATCAATGTAAGAAATTAAAGGTTAATTCTTTAATGTGAATGATTATATAATTAAAGAATTAATTTAAATAATCAATGAAAGGGATAGTTAATTAATGAAAGTGATTAATTAAAGGATAATTAATCAATATAGAATAATTAATTAGAGTAATTAATTAAGGTTTAGTTTAGGCTAATTATTATTTTTTTAAAAGAAAAAAGGATAATAATTAAAATTTAATTAATTAAGGATAATTAACCAATGGGATAATTACTTACTGAAAGTAATTATGGATAATTAAATTCAGATGGTTAATTAAAGGATGATTACTTAATGGCTTGTAATTAATTAATGTTGTGGAAGCAGGATTAAAAGGTGATTGAAGAAATTACTTTAATTTATTTAAATAATTTGAAATGGTGTGACTTATTAATCTTGCTTAAGAATGATTGAACGATATTAAATGCATTCGATTATTTGATATTTCTGATAAGTGATTGGTGATGCTATGTGATATGATATGTTTGAGTTGAACTGTGAAAATATGGTTTGCCTATCTATGATGAATGGCTATGTAAATATGGAATTTTTTTGGATATAAATGGAATTGTTAAATTTTAACGGCTTTGCTTTTAAGATAATATTGGATTCAAAGAGAACGGGATTGGGTATCAGTAAATATCCAATACCACTTCTATTTGAAATCTTCTATAATTCTTTATAGATTTGATATACATAATCTATATGTTGGAATGAAATAATTTAAGTAATCTGTACCATTGAAACTAAGTAAAGGTTACTTAGAGGTTGATTTATGAAGTAAGTATTGAATACAAGTTAAGAACTCGTAGTAAGGAACGAGTTACCCCCGGGTTTTGTAAGTTAGTGCAATAGAATTTCATGATATATAGGTTTACTCATGCTGGTTTCTAGCCTGATCCGGGTGTTACTTTGATGTAATGCTCAGGTCAAACCGAGTGTTACAGATTTTCATGCAAGGACATTCTAGAGCTCAGGAGGTGAGCTGGATGGCAGGAACGTATGGAGTGTATTCCGCCGTAATATATTGTAGTTATCTAGGACATGTTGATTTTAACTGTCCAGTGATCGTGAAATGTTGTAACACTGATGTATATAAATGTAAAATTGACAGATATAGTTTTCTTTGTATAACTGTTATTATTTGATATTATATTTTGATCTGTCGTGAATGTGAGATTCTATGTCTTGTTTTCTATTTTTTCTTCTACCTCTTTTCTTATTTTCCTAACCATCTGGAATTTCCAGGATCGGAAATTTCGGGTCGTTACATTTGGTATCAGAGCTGAAGGTTAAGCGAAAACCTTGGCTTTGGAGGGTTAACTCGTTAAAGACATGGTAAGTAGTACCATAGAATGAGTTGAGTGTACTATATATGAGAGAGCGTACTTATTATTTTCTTATAAAATGGTTTTAAAAATGATTTTTATATAAGATTATATTTTGATATATAAAGCAATATTTCTTTCTCAATAAATATTAAGGTAATTGGTTGTTAAATCTTTTGAATTAAATATAAATGGTAATAGTAATACAACCAAATTTAAATTAAATAAAGACAAGTTTGAAATAGATTCAAACTGGAATTAAAATCTTGAATTTGGAGAAGAGTTTTAGAACAAGATAATAATGAATTGGTTTCCAGATATGATAATCTTGGTTATTATCATAAATGATTGTTCTGTTTAATAATAAAATGTTTATTAATGAGTAAGAAAAATGAAATGTTTTAGGGAAGTAAAACATTTAGGTAAGTATGACTTATAAATTGGAATTGAGGATGATCTGAATTGTGAAGTTTTAAATCTGGGTCCAGAATTTGAAAATTGTTTCAAAGTGATAAAGAAATAATAAATAATGTTATTTAATGTATTTGAATGAAGGGTCCTATTTCAAACAAAAGTTATTTGAAAATTTAAAGGAACTTGTTTTGAATTTAAAACCAAAGGAGGTTTAAAAATTGAAGTAACTTGGTGTGTAAAGGAAATAAATATGTATATTTGAAATAAACTCTAAGGTTGAGTTTTGAATTTTCCTTGGAATGTGAGGTAAAACCCAAAGTGAAGTAAGTTTTTAAACTTAAATGGGAAGATTATTAATCTGAAGTTTAAAATTTGAAGGGGTATTCAAATTGTGTAAGCTGACTGAATTAAGTAAATTGAATTTAACTTTGGGGAAAGTAAATAAGTTAACAAACAACCTAAATTGGAAATTTCAAGATGAAAATGAAATTTAACTTGGGAAGTTAAATGGTTTGTTTGGATTGGGAGTTTGTGTGATCTCAAAATGGGTTTGAGATTTGGAAACTGAAAATGGATGGATGTTTTAAAAATAATTTGGATAATATCATCATGTTGTTATTAATAATCTTTAAACTGTAAATTGGATTTGTTTAAATAAATTAAGAAATAGATTGTGGTAATATATCCATTATTGAGATAAGTGGAAAATAAAACTTTAATTTGAAATTAAGGATATGGAATCACATTGAACTTAAGATTTGAAAGATTAAAATTTCAACTGAAATTTCTAAGGTGTGGTTTCGAAATTGAAATTTGGGGATAAATTGGAATTTCAAAGATTGAGTTGTTTAAAAAGAATTTGAATTATTATTTAAACTTTAAAATAGGTTAAGTAAAGATGATTTAAAAATGGAATTTGGATTCAGAATTAAATGGTTTAAAGATATAAGTCGATTGGATTTAAATGATTAAATCAACATTTAAATTTTAACTCGAATTTATATAATTCAAGATGGTTTAAAGTTGAGATTTAAATTGAATTAGTTCAAATTGAATTTGATTTGAATTGATCAGAATTGTGATTGAAGATGGATAAGTTTAAAATTCAAATGAAAAAAATTATTTTGGATTAATTTGAGATGAAATTGAAAATGGAATAAGTTCAAGTTTGAATATTTGATTTGGATTTGGAAAGAAATTGAGGTTAATTCGACTTGAATTGGGGTTAAATCAATTTCAATGGAAATTGAAGTTATTTAAATTGGAATTGAGTCTATTTAAATAGAAGTGGAAATTTAAATTGAATTGATAGAATGGAGATTGGAAATTGAACAGTTTGGCTCTGAACTATTTTCAAAATAAGTTGTTTTAATATAAACCGTTTTACATCTAGTTTCCTAACTATTTACTATACAACTTTTCTTTTTAAAAGCTAAACTATTTTATACTTATTGTACAATTATTTTTGTAACTATTAAACTATTTTACGACTTTTTTATAAACTAATTTCTGTTTTTCAATTGTTTTATAACTAATTACTATTTACCACTATTTTACAGTTATTTAAAATTTCTATAATTATTTGACTATTTTCCAACTATTTTACTGTAAGGACCTAGAATTTTTGTCATTTGAGATTCGTATATTTAATTAATTTTAAATATTTAAAGGTTAATTTTATAAGCTGAATAAATTATTTTCGAATATAATGAATTTAATTGGATGATTAAATTGCCAATTTAATACTTGAAATTGTAGAAATCATTGGAAATTGAATTAAATGTGAATAAAAATGATTGGTAAAGTGATATTAAATCTTATTTGAATTAGAATGATGTAAGTAACGTTTGAAATTGATTTAAAAGTAAAATTGTAGAAATTGAATATTTTAATATTTAATTAACGAGTGAAAGTAGTCATTTTTTAAACAGTCTCGGATTTCGACGAAACCAGATTCATCGGATCCGTAATGTCATATTATTGTATGATTCCAAATTTTGAGTCAATCGGATTTACGGTTTGTCCAGGGCAAGCTAAAACGCGTAGAAATCGGTTTAAGTGAATTTTAAATTTAAATAGTCGATTCGAAAACCTATCTTCCAAATACGATCAAATTGGCTCCCGATATGTATTCCAATGCGTTCGGAATAGGGGTAAAACATTATAAACGCCAGGCAGCACGCTTCTTTTCGAATTCGAAGATTTTCGAGATGAATAGCGTTTTACAAATTTTCTATAAAAGGACCCGTTTTCTTCAATTTGCACAAATCCTAACAAACTCTAGGGCAGGCCGCCACCTCCAATTCAATGGCCGAAATTTTCTTATTTTCTTCCTTCGATTTCTCCAAATCCATCCACCTATACAAAAAACATCCAACTGCCAAGTTGTAGAACATCACGAGATCCTCGAATCGAAAGGTTATGATCGGATTTCATGTGGTAGATCATCGCCAAATCGAGCTTAAACATTCAATGTTTGCACGTGTTTTTATACGTAAGGGGGAGACCGAGCTTCAAGTGCTTACGGCCGATGGTGGCTTGCGTGGAAGGCTTCGCGATGGCAATACTCAATCGTGTTCACGGCGACGATGGAGGGCGCGTTAATTTATGCAAATACGGCGGCCGTGGGTTTCGTTACGCGATGGTAACCTGATGGAGTAAGAAAGGCCGATCGGCCAATTCTCATCAAACAGAAATGAACGGCCTGGATGAGACTAGGGTATATAAATTTGAAAATAGAAATTCAAATTAATTTATATAAATTCGTATTAACTTCTAAATTGTGTATCTTTGTCGTACGAGGTCCGTTTGCACGAAATGAATTGCATTGGGTTCTTATTCGCGAACACTACGCGATGGAGCTGGATTAGAGATGATTGGATCTAGTGTGAATTTTGGGTAAAATTAAACGCGCGTTTAATTTTATTCGGAATAAAACGCTGCAACTACTATTAGACGCAATGTGAGTACAACTCACTCTTTCTGACTCACTGATATTTTTATATAAGTGAGAAATATTTATTATATGATGATTGTTTGGATGATATATGATATATTGATTGATATTTGGATATACGCCTGCATATTGAAGCAGATGACACCCTACACGTTCCCATGTATGAGCGGATGACCCTTTGTACGTGCGTCTGCCTTGAAGCGGACATTGTACACATATTTTAATATGTATATTTGTTGCAGGTGACAGGTTGGAGGGATCCAACTGGATTCCTCAACAGTATTGATTTATTTACAGATATTGTTATATATTTTGTTAACATATGTTATATGATGTTTTGGATGCCGTGATAGATGTATTTGGTGCTGTTGCATCATTGGGCCTATTTTTGGAAAATTAAAAATGTTAAGTGATGATTTCAAATTTAAAAGGATTTTTAAAGTGATTTTTGAAATAAACGTTTTATTGATTTTTAAATTGTTAAGGAATTAATTTATTTTAAATAAATGAAATTTATAATTTTTATGTTATAAAAATTATGATATTTGAGAAATATAATTGAAAGGTGATTGTTGGAATGCGAAGTTAACTATTTTGTAAAATGGTTTAAATTGAGATTTTTGATTTATTATAAATGGTTTATATAGAAGATTTATAAAATTGGTATTTTATAAATTAATATATTGGAATTGTAAAATGATTTTTATAAGTGTTAAAATAAAGTTATAAATGGATTTTTATAAGTGAATAAGATTTATAATTTGTGAAGTTATAAAATGAATGAATTTGTGAAATAAACGATTTATAAGTAATTAACTTATAGATTGGATTTTTGAATGTAAATAAGGTGTAATGGAATTTGTTAATAAAGTAGATTTATAAATTGAAGTTTTTATAAAATATATAAATGTGAATTTATAAACATTGTTTTATAATTCCGAAATCAATTGAATTTGATAAGTAAATATGAAAGCTTATTAAAGGAGATATATCCACGATTTTGGACAGTGGATAATCCTTTAATTAAATATGTAGAAGTGTTGAATTTGGTTAGAGATTCATATCCACGATTTTGGACAGTGGATAATTCTGAATTAAATGTGTAGAAGCTTTAATTTGGTAAACAAATTATATTCATGATTTTGGACGGTGAATAATATATCAAATAAATGTTTTGGGAAGTGATATTTTAAATAGAATCAAAACGATTTGAAGTTGTTTAAAATGTGTTAAGGATCGAACCATAGATTTCAACATTCATTGCTGAAATAGACGTTTTCGAGATATAAGGAAATAATGGACTATAACACTGTTGTTATAGTAAATGATTTTCGAAAGGAAATGTTTTTTGTATAGTATTGGGATTTATATATCTATCTAATTTTCGAATCCCTATACTATTTATTTTGGGTTGTCGTAACGACGTTTTACGCAACATTCGTTTGACCCCAAATAAAGATGTTTAAAAGAATGCTTTCCTTAAAGAATAAAATATATACTTAATCGTGTTTTAAGTATATTGAATATTTTCTAAGTGTTGAAAATAAATTGATTTGTGAATTACTTATTATTAAATATAAGTATTTGGAAATGTTTCCAATATTGAAATGATTTTGAGAATATATCTTTTTAAAAGATAAATTGAAGTGAATATTTGGCAAGTTATTTAATTTATGGAAGATTAATAAAAGGGCCTAGTGATTGTATATAGTGCTGAATATTTATTTGTTTGCTTTGATAGTTAAATAACCGACTATCATACTTTTCCAAAATTTTAGTTCCTCGACTTAATGTGGGAACTATTTAGTCGTACGCTTAGTACGTAGCCTTCGGTGTAGGCTTGATTATCGTTTATGTTGAGGATGTTGATTCGTATAGTGCGGAGTATTACTCCAATCTATCGAGCTTCCTTCTTGGCCCGAAGGATAGCAAGTTGAAAGTTGGAGGCGTGATAAGTCTATGAGACTTAGTTTCTGTGTGAGGTTGAGAAATGCTTTTGCGTTGTTGGTGCAAAGAGACCGGGATCAGATTTATCAAAAAAGCACTTCGGACCAACGTATATGCGACGATTGTGCAGGTTGCTTGTAATGATATTGATATTTCGAAGTTTCATAGTGGGGGACTTCTTGTTGATCGTTTGGGGTTAAAATCCCAATATACATTCAGTAGCAGTGGTCTCTTCATTATGAAATATCCAATGCAAGGACTATTCGCTACTAATCCTAGGGATTTCCCGACAGGATGTGGTACGAATGTACCTTCGGTTTGTCCTGTTCCTGAACAACTTGTATGAATGTTTTTCTGACATTGCATTTCTATAGGTTACGTACATTGGTTTTTACAATCAGTGGTAGCGGAGAAGGCAACCTCTCTTAGCTTAACACCCTTCTTGAGACAAACGAGCTTAAGGGTTGTATTTTTGTGGAAGACAATTAGTAGTCAACGGAAATGGTCATGTGGCATTCTAAGTGATGTGATTGTGCTTTGTGAAAGGTAATCGTTACCTCTAGCCTCATCAATCGGAAATGACCAAAACATGGTTGGATGCAGCAGGGCTAAGTGGGTCATTCCTATTAGGATATGATCATCCTCTTCTAGATATAACTTTACAAGCTATGACGTCGTGTATCTGATTATTGTGGTTTTTATCCTAGAGGGCCCTTGGAAAGGTCGGTAACGACCGAAGGATGACATATTCGGTACCATCTAGTTGTAGAGGTGGGCCGATCTTGTGTTGGTAGAGAAACTTTGTGATGGTTTCTCGGTACATTTTTCTAGAGATGTACTGCCGGAAGGTAGTCCCTTCACCTGGTCATTTGTATGGAAATCCAAACTCCACTACGTGCTTGCCATTTTGATTGTATTACCTAATTGGGCTATATGCTGGAATTTAATCAATGTAACAATTTCGGCTATGATTAATATTCTTTGTATATAGTAGACACTACTATAATACATCATGAGATTTGATGTGATATGTTTTAGTTATCGTAAGGTAAAAACATGTCCGTGTTTATGTGTGGACTTGTCTTACGAGATACTTTTGTTTTGAAAACTAAGGAAAAGTTTGGTAATTTAATAAATTCAGTTGAGAGTGTTTCTCACGCTGGTTTACCAGACTGATCCAGGCGTTCTTCCCTTTCAATGCTCGAGTCAGACCGAGTATATCTATAGGTTATGCTTTGGTGCTTTTGGAGCTTCAGCAGGAGAGCTGGAGATCTTCATTTTCGTACATACGTATTTGTTTGATTATCCACTGCATTGTTGCTTAGTTGTTGTTATTATCAGCATTTGTGAGGACATGTTATTATAACTGTTCAAGCTGATAACTATTGACTGATTGTTGAACTCTGATTGATGTGTATATATATACAGTTTCTATTTTATTAAAGATCATTGATATGATATTATATATTTTCTGCTGCGATGTGAGATTCTGTATTGTTCTGTTTGGTTCTATCTTCTCTCTTTCTTCTCTTCTCTTCTTCTCTCTTCTTTTCTTTCTCTTGACTTTCCGTCAATTTGTTCTTTTTGGGTCGGACATGTGTGGATTATTGTAGATTCAAAGGGTACGGATTTTCTGGTCGTTACACTTGGTATCAGAGCTTAGATTTTGTATATTCGTAAGCTTTGATGTGTACTCAGAATAGATAGGGACGGTAGCACCCTAGATTGAGTATGAGTGTATTATATATATGAGCGCGTATTTGTTAGTGAATATAAAATATTTTATATTGTGTTTACTTATCCGTTGAGTTTTTTGTGAATTCTGGTCGGTATGTGGGATGCCATGTAATCGATAGGGATTTCCAAATGCTTAAACGAGGCAAGTCGACATAGTATCATTTTAAATTGGGTAAATGAAATAATTTTACCTAGATTATATTTTATATATAAATAATTTTTCAAGAATTATAAAGTGTATATAAATTAATTGTCTTGTTGTTTGAAAATGAAACTATATATAAGTTAAATAAAAGTTGTTGGAATCATCTAAATAAAAAACAACAATTGTAAAGCAATGAATTATAAAGTATGGAATTATAATTGATATGATTTACAATTGTGGAATAATCTTATATATGAGAAATGGAATTGAACTAAGAATTTGAAATTTGAATCCCATTTAGTTTGAAAGTTGTTTTTCAAAGTTAAAGATGTTATATTATTATAAATCTAAGTAAGATAAATAAATTTAGAGTGATCTTATATAAGTAAAGTGAAACAGTGAAATTATATAAGTAAAAGATTTATAAATGTGGTTTATAAATATAAAACGATATTTTTAAAAGTATATAAGGCACTGAATTCACTACTTTGCTGGAAAATAATAAGGGTGATGACTGCAACATCATCAGTATCATTTTCGAGTTTCCGTGTGATAGATTTGCTACCAAAGTAAATTGAAATTGAAGTTTTATTTTGATAAAAAAATTTGATTTAAAATCCAAGTTGTAATTGATAAATATAAGTAAAATAAGTTTTGGCCTTATAATATATGAGATAATAAAATTTTAGCTTTGGTAAAGTTGAAATAAAAATTGAGTTAGCATATTAGATATATGATTTGAAATTTAACTAAAGGAAGGTTAAATGATTTGACTTGGATTTGAGCTAGATTAGATAAATTATTGAAATGGAAGTTGAACCTAAGTGTAACGTAATTATATAATTATGATTTGAAATTATAAAATGAGTTTTGAAAATGGAAGTATACTTTAAATGTTTATGGAAGTTGAATAAATAAGTCATATAACTTATAAAATGAGATAAGGTAAGTAAAACAAATTGTTAAAATGGTCAAACAGTTTTGGTAAGTAAAACAAAATCTGAATTTGAATAAGTGATATGAATTTGACTTAAGTGAAAATTAAATAAAATAGAATTTGAAATGAATTAGTAGTGAACTTAAGTTGTATAATGGAAGTAAATGCAAGTAAGAACAAAAAGGAATATAACTTAAGTAATGTTGAATCAAGTTGATTTTGGTATTGAAATAAATTAATAAAGTGAATTTATGAAGTGATAAATATGAACTTGAGTTATATTATGAAATTCAACTTTCATTGTAAAAGTGAATTAAGAAATTCAGCATGAAATGTATAATGAATTAGCATATAAATGTTGTTGTTAAGAAGTTGTCGATTAATAATAATATTGAAAGTGTTGTAAAAAAATATATGTGATTATAGAGAATACAAGAATTCAATCTAAATTTAAGGTTAAACCAATTTGAAATTAAAAGTGTTAAACCAAATTGAATATGAGTAAAGTAAATAATTTTGGTTATGATTGGATATGCATTGGTTGCTAGATGGTTGTTAATTGATTGTGTAGAAATTCATATGGAATTGAATTAATGAAACTGAAAGCTAAAGTAATTGAAATCAAATTGGAAGTTAAGTGAATCTTAAAGAGAATTTAATTTGATTTGATTTGGAAGTGAACAAATTGGAATATGAATTAGTGAATGTAAACTAATTGAAAATGAATGAATAAATGTTAGAAAATCCAATGTTAATGAATCAAATGTGATTTAAATTGAAAATCAATTCAACGGATGTTAATGAGAAGTGAAAGAATATTGATTTGATTATGGATTTGTTGGATAGAGATTGATTGGTTGGATGTTAGTTGGATGATAGTTGTTTGATGGTTGGATTTGTTGCTTTTTGTTGCATTTGTTATTTTGGCATATATAGTTGTTGGTATATGTTGTATATTGATATTACTTTCATATATACATGTTTCTCATGGTTTGTTGAGTGTTTAGTAGATGCAGATGGCGCTTGCTTCGCGTTTGGAGCTCGCTTTCGTGCTATATTAGCCGTATATGCTCGCTAATAATATATAAGGTACATATCTCGTATTACATATCGTACTTTTACACTTTTTTCCCTTCGGGATGCCTCATCCTTGATGATGAGATGTAGATTTGTGATATATATTTTTGTTATTTTTTTTCGAATCGAACCGCGCAAAGGAGACTATGGCGAATTTTTTTGAAAATTTAAGGCATTAGAAATTTTTTGAAAAAATTGGAAAAATTAGTGAAAATTAAAAGTTTGATTTTTGAGTTATAAAGTTAAACGATATTTGTTGGTTTTGAAAAGATAACTATATATGGATTTGAAAACTTAGTAAAGTTTTTCTAAGAAGTTTAACTAATGAATGTTGAGAAAAGTTAAACACTAAAGTGATTTTGGTAAACCTAATTTGGACGATATGTTTTGAAAAGTTAACGGACTATGTGACTTTTTCTTACTTGGTAATTTCGAGGACGAAATTCTTTTAAGTATGGGAGAATGTAACGACCCAGAATTTCTGTCATTTGAAATTCGTATATTTAATTAATTTTAAATATTTAAAGGTTAATTTTATTAGCTGAATAAATTATATTCCGAATATAATGAATTTAAATTGGATAATTAAATTGCCAATTTAATAATTGAAATTGTAGAAATCATTGGAAATTGAATTAAATGTGAATAAAAATGATTGGTAAAGTGATATTAAATCTTATTTGAGTTAGAATGATGTTAGTAAACTTTTGAAATTGATTTAAAAGTTAAATTGTAGAAATTGAATATTTTAATATTTAATTAACGAGTGAAAATAGTCATTTTTTAAACAGTCTCGGATTTCGACGAAACTAGTTTCAACGGATCCGTAATGTTATATCATTGTAAGATTTCAAATTTTGTGTCAATCGGATGTACGGTTTGTCCGGGGCAAGCTAAAACGCGTAGAAATCAGTTTAAGTGAATTTTAAATTTAAATAGTCGATTCGAAAACCTATCTTCCAAATATGATCTAATTGGCTTCCGATATGTATTCCATTTTGTTCGGAATGGGGGTAAAACATTATAAACGCCAGGCGGCATGCTTCGTTTCGAGTTCGAAGATTTTCGAGATGAATAGTGTTTTGCAAATTTTCTACAAAATGACTTGTTTTCTTTAATTTGCACAAACCCTAACAAACTCTAGGGCAGGCCGCCACCTCCAATTCAATGGCCGAAATTTTCTTATTTTCTTCCTTCGATTTCTCCAAATCCATCCACCTATACGAAAAACATCCAACTGCAAAGTTGTAGAACATCACGAGATCCTCGAATCCAACGGTTATGATTGGATTTCATGTGGTAGATCGTCGACAAATCGAGCTTAAAAGTTCAACGTTTGCACGTGTTTTTATACGCAAGGGGGAGATCGAGCTTCAAGTGCTTACGGTCGATGGTGGCTTGCGTGGAAGGCTTCGCGATAGCATTACTCGATCGTGTTCACGGCGACGATGGAGGGCGCGTTAATTTATGCAAATACGGCTGCCGTGGGTTTCGTTACGCGATGGTAACCTGATGGAGGAAGAAAGGTCGATTGGCCTAATTCTCATTAAACAGAAATGAACGGCCTGGATGAAGCTAGGGTATATAAATTTGAAAATAGAAATTCAAATTAATTTATACAAATTCGTATGAACTTCTAAAATGCGTATCTTTGTCGTAAGATGTCCGTTTCGCACGAAATGAATTGCGTTGGGTTTGTATTCGCGAACACTACACGATGGAGCTGATTGGAACTAGTGTGAACTTTGGGTAAAATTAAACGCGCGTTTAATTTTATTCGGGATAAAACGCTGCAACTGCTATTGGACGCAATGTGAATACAACTCACTCTTTCTGACTCACTGATATTTTTATATAAGTGAGTAATATTTATTATATGATGATTGTTTGGATGATATATGATATATTGATTGATATTTGGATATATACATGCCTATTGGGGTAGATGAGACCCTATATGTTCCCGTGTATGAGTAGATGACCCTTTGTACACGCGTCTGCCTTGAAGCGGACATTGTATACATATTCTAATATGTATATTTGTTGCAGGTGACAGGTTGGAGGGATCCAACTGGATTCCTCAACAGTATTGATTTATTTACAGATATTGTTATATATTCTGTTATCATATGATATATGATGTTTTGGATGCCGTGATTGATGTATTTGGTGCTGTTGCATCATTGGGCCTATTTTTGGAAAATTAAAAATGTTAAAGTGATGATTTCAAATTTAAAAGGATTTTTAAAGTGATTTTTGAAATAAACGTTTTATTGATTTTTAAATTGTTAAGGAATTGACTTATTTTAAATAAATGAAAGTTATAATTTTTATGTTATAAAAATTATGATATTTGAGAAATATAATTGAAATGTGATTGTTGGAATGTGAAGTTAACTATTTCGTAAAATGGTTTAAATTGAGATTTTTGATTTATTATAAATGATTTATATAGAAGATTTATAAAATTGGTATTTTATAAATTAAAATGTTGGAATTGTAAAGTGAGTTTTATAAGTGTTAAAATAAAGTTATAAATGGATTTTTACAAGTGAATAAGATTTATAATTTGTGAAGTTATAAAATGAATGAATTTGTGAAATAAATGATTTATAAGCAATTAACTTATAGATTGGATTTTTGAATGTAAATAAGGTGTAATGGAATTTGTCAATAAAGTAGATTTATAAATTAAAGTTTTTATAAAATATATAAATGTGAATTTATAAACATTGTTTTATAAATCTGAAATCAACTGAATTTGATAAGTAAATATGAAAGCTTATTAAAGGAGATATATCCACAATTTTGGACAGTGGATAATCCTTTAATTAAATATGTAGAAGTGTTGAATTTGGTTAGAGATTTATATCCACGATTTTGGACAGTGGATAATTCTGAATTAAATGTGTAG
Organism: Allium cepa; assembly: GCA_030765085.1. NCBI lineage: Eukaryota > Viridiplantae > Streptophyta > Magnoliopsida > Asparagales > Amaryllidaceae > Allium > Allium cepa. The sequence continues at coordinate 51,679,521 of CM060935.1, read as the reverse complement.
AAGCTTTAATTTGGTAAACGAATTATATTCACGATTTTGGACAGTGAATAATATATCAAATAAATGTTTTGGGAAGTGATATTTTAAATAGAATTAAAACGACTTGAAGTTGTTTAAAATGTGTTAAGGATCAGATTTCAACATTCATTGTTGAAATAGACGTTTTCGAGATATAAGGAAATGATGGACTATAACAATGTTGTTATAGTAAATGTTTTTTGTATAGTATTGGGATTTATATATCTATCTAATTTTCAAATCCCTATACTATTGATTTTGGGTTGTCGTAACGATGTTTTACGAAACATTCGTTTGACCCCAAATAAAGATGTTTAAAAGAATGTTTTCCTTAAAGAATAAAATATATACTTAATCGTGTTTTAAGTATATCTAAGTGTTGAAAATAAATTGATTTGTGAATTACTTATTATTAAATATAAGTATTTGGAAATGTTTTCCAATGTTGAAATAATTTTGAGAATATATCTTTTTAAAAGATAAATTGAAGTGAATATTTGGCAAGTTATTTAATTTATGGAAGATTAATAAAAGGGCCTAGTGATTGTATATAGTGCTGAATATTTGTTTGTTTGCTTTGATAGTTAAATAACTGACTATCATACTTTGCCAAAATTTTAGTTCCTCGACTTAATGTGGGAACTATTTAGTCGTACGCTTAGTACGTAGCCTTCTGTGTAGGCTTGATTATCGTTTGCGTTGAGAATGTTGATTCGTATAGTGCGGAGTATTACTCCAATCTATCGAGCTTCCTTCTTGGCCCAAAGGAAAACAATTTGAAAGTTGGAGGCGTGATAAGTCTATGAGACTTAGTTTCTGTGTGAGGTTGAGAAATGCTTTTGCGTTGTTGGTGCGAAGAGACCGGGATCAGATTTATCTGAAAACCACTTTGGACCAACGTATATGCGACGATTGTGCAGGTTGCTTGTAATGATATTGATAATTCAGAGTTTCATAGTGGGGGACTGCTTGTTGATCGTTTGGGGTTAAAATCCCAATATACATTCAGTAGCAGTGGTCTCTTCATTATGAAATATCCAATGCAAGGACTATTCGCTACTAATCCTAGGGATTTCCCGATAGGATGTGGTAGGAATGTACCTTCGGTTTGTCCTGTTCCTGAACAACATGTATGAATGTTTGTCTGACATTGCATTTCTATAGGTTACGTACATTGGTTTTTACAATAAGTGGTGGCGGAGAAGGCAACTTCTCTTAGCTTAACACCCTTCTTGAGACAAACGAGCTTAAGGGTCGTATTTTTGTGGAAGGCAATTAGAAGTCAACGGATATGGTCGTGTGGCATTCTAAGTGATGTGATTGTGCTTTGTGAAAGGTAATCGTTACCTGTAGTCTCATCAACCGGAAATGACCAAAATAAGGTTGGATGCAGCAGGGCTAAGTGGGTCATTCCCATTAGGATATAATCATCCTCTTCTAGATATATCTTTACACGTTTTGGCGTCGTGTATCTGATTATTGTGGTTTGTATGTTAGAGGGCCCTTGGAAAGGTTGGTAACGACCGGAGGATGACATATTCAGTACCATCTAGTTGTAGAGGTGGGCCGGTCTTGTGTTGGTAGAGAAACTTTGTGATGGTTTCTCGGTACATTTTTCTAGAGAAGTACTGCCGGAAGGTAGTCCCTTCACCTGGTCATTTGTATGGAAATCCAAAATCTACTACGTGCTTGCCATTTTGATTTTATTACCTAATTGGGCTATATGCTGGAATTTAATCAATGTAACAATTTCGGCTATGATTAATATTATTTGTATGTAGTAGACACTACTATAATACAACATGAGATTTGATATGATATGGTTTAGTTATTGTAAGGTAAAAACATGTCTGTTTTTATGTATGGACTTGTCTTACGAGATACTTTTGTTTTGAAAACTAAGGAAAAGTTTAATAATTTAATAAATTCAGTTGTGTGTGTTTCTAAAGCTGGTTTACCAGACTGATCTGGGCGTTCTTCCCTTTCAATGCTCGGGTCAGACCGAGTATATCTACAGGTTATGCTTTGGTGCTTTTGTAGCTTCAGCAGGAGATCTGGAGATCTTTATTTTCGTACATCCATATTTGCTTGATTATCCGCTGCATTATTGCTTATTTGTTTTTGTTATCACCATTTGTGAGGACATGTTATTATAACTGTTCAAGCTGATAACTATTGATTGATTGTTGAACTCTGATTGATGTGTATATATATACAGTTTCTGTTTTGTAAAGATCATTGATATGATATTATATATTTTCCGCTACGATGTGAGATTCTGTATTGTTCTGTTTGGTTCTATCTTCTCTCTTTCTTCTCTTCTCTTCTTCTCTCTTTTTTTCTTTCTCTTGACTTTCCGTCAGTTTGTGCTTTTTGGGTCGTACATGAGTGGATTATTGTCGATTCAAAGGGTACGGATTTTCGGGTCGTCATATTTACAATTACTTAACTATTTTACAGCTATTTTACAACTAATAATTATTTTTCAACTACTCGTCTATTTTAAAAAAAATTCAAGCTATTTTCTAAATTTAAGTTGATCAAAGTGCAAACTGTTTATGATTAAATATCCATTTGAGATAAGAATTGAGATGATAATCCAAATGGGGATTGAGGCAATTGTGAATAAATGAAAAAGATCTAAGGGAATGTGAATGGAAAGGGTAATTGATTTGATAATCAATGAAAGTAAATACGTTGGATGTACGCATATTATTCTATTCGCATAGTGATTTGATCCAGATTCGAGCACAGAATTTCGAGATAGTATATCGATCCGAGTTGGGATTTTTCACTCGATTTTCGACGGCGAACCTGGATATGGATTTTTGGTTAGCTCTGGAAATACCCTATCATAGATAGGCTATGCAAGGGGAATGACGGTTTCTGATCAAGAAACCAGATCTGAGTCCGCACTAGGAAGTCGGGTGGACGATACTAGTTTGGAAGTGAAATTGTGTGATCGAGTGAGCGATCAGATTGATATAGCGTACGGATGATATGTGTACATTGTACGGGTTTGAATGAAATTGATATTGAAATTTATGGATAAGAACTGTAAAATGGTTTTTGAAATGAAAGTAATATGGTTAATAACTTTATGAAAGAATAATCAAATTTGAATATTTGATTTGGCATAAACAAAGTTATGTATCTTTGTTATATATATGATAAAACTCCTCTTGTTGAATCTTTTGCCAGAAGAAAAGGGTTTTTGAAAAGTATAAAAAGTATATGAAGGGAATTTATACAAGTATGAAGTGATCCAAAGATTTTTAAAGTAATATATATATATATATATATATATATATAAAAAGGTCATATGAGAATGATTTCGAGGAAAGGTTTTTGGAACCTATGGATTTGGAAAGGCTTTTGATATTTGGAGAAAAATAAATTTTGGTAATTTGGAAAGCCTAGTTTGAGAATTATTGATTTTGGGATAATCGATTTTGAGAAAAGAGATTTATATGAGATTCATACTAGGTTTATGATTTGGATGATACTATATTTGTATAGTATAAAGTGTATTGAAAACGGCTCTGGAGAAAAAGGCGCTCCCTTGAAAGGAACTTCTCAGAAGTTCCATAGGATGGTACTGCCTTGAGCCTCAAAAAGGGGAGAGGCTCTAAAGTGGATCCTGTGAGGAAGTCCGAGAAAACTGAAGTTCCTGAGGATTATTGGGTAGCGAAAGTCGAGGGCACTGATGCCTACAGAGGCATTTAGGTTATGCTGTGACGACAATGTAACTCGATGTCGCTGCGTTCTACTGTGGACCATAGAAGAAATCAAGTGGAGGTGAGTGTCAACAGTCTATGCTTGATTTTGCTGGGAAGGCAACGTAACATGGGTAGACTATGATCTATGGTCAAGTGGAGTGGAGAAGTTTCATTTATTTGGTAGTGAAATTCGAGGGCGCTGATGCCTAAAGTTACATGGACTTTTACTGTGATGGCAACGTAACCCAAGATGTAACTGCGATCTGTAGTGAGTTCGATGGCATAATCGAGTGGCGCGGAGTGCCTACAATTATCTATGGATTTTGCCGGGATGGCAATGTAACTATTAGGTTAACTGCGACCGTGGATAGGGGTGATGATTTCTAGAGCATTCTCATCAAAGATATTTCCTCTATTTTCAAAAATGTTTTCTATATTTTTATAAAGTTTTCGAAAATTATTTTCCAAGTATTTTCTCAAGGTGTTAAATTGGGTTTACCAAGTACTTATAGATTTTCAGTCCTACGCCTGATCAACGTATGACCGAATTTCTATGAAAACGAGGATGGACTTGTTGAAATATCGAGTTATAAAAGTATATTTATAAAACTATTTTGGCAATATTATACAGATTTTAAATTGTTTTAAAAATGATAAAACGGCGATTTAACTAATATTAAGTATTTTAATAAATTAGGCTTCGTTCCTTTTCGAGGACAAAAAGATTCAAACGGGGGAGGAATCTGATCACCTGGATTTTTATCATCTGAAAATTGGTAATTAAGTGGTTTATTCAGTTGAACAAATAAAATTCTGATACTAACAGATATCTGGATGTATAAATGAATTCTATATTTTTAACACCTAGGATTGTATTTATATTTATTTATTATTAAAGTATTATAGCTTAAGGTTTAAAATAGGGTTTAAATATATGATTTATTATGCTTTCTTTTAAAATTGCTTGAACTAAAAATGGTTGTGTATATATACATATAAACATAGATTAATAGAATAAATATAAGAACAATATAAAACATAAATTAAACATACAAACATAATACATAAATAAATATAAAGACATAACTTCATGCATTAAAACATTGTAAGCTTTGTAATATATACATTTAACATTGTAGCTTAGGTAACATGCATAGTAATAAGTGGCATGGTTTCTTATAACTTGAAATATTGATAAGGGAAAAGTATAAGGACAAATTAATAATACATATATATAAACATAAACCTAATACAAAGTAATTTGAATAAAAAAATATTTTTTTCTACAAGAATTCCAATAGTGTAAGAAGATTGCATATACAAATAACAAGTGTAAACAAACTTTACCACACAATTAACAAGTGTCAAGGATGAAATATTTTCTTTCTTTTTAATGACCTTTGTATGTGTAGCAAAAAGGTCTTTCCTCTCTTCTTTTTGAAAAGTCAAAGCAAAATAAAAACTGAAAGGCCAAAACCAGAGGATAATAAAACAATTAAAATATGAGGATAAGAAAATCAAAACATGTTCAAGTCTTCAAAACTGAACTGAAGCAAAGTTAAAAACAACTTCAGATTCAAGCTGTGTTAGGCAAACAAATTCTTTCAAATCCGAGTAGCAAATTCAACCCAATCTCAAAGCAATTAAATTCATCAAGTGAAGAAATATAGCAGCTCAGTTTCAAAATTTAAGCAAGTTCAAGCTACAGTTATAATCAAACAAAATCCAGTTTCAGATCATAACCAAATTTGCAAACATCAGATTAAATCAGGCTCTGTTTGCAATTTAGGTAAGTAAACATTTCTGTTTAATGCTAAAATCTGTTTTACCACGGTGCATAAGATAAATTGACGATGTTATGTTGTGAAATAAGTTTGCATAGATGTATTTTAATTGAAGATGGTTGAACTACGATGTTTATTGATATGCATGTCTGTGTATTTATACATTAGCCTCTGCTACGCCAACAGAATCAAGAACCACCTTAATAAAAGCATATCACTCTATCCAAATAGATTTTAGACTACGATCATTAAGGAAAATTGTTCACATGGATGAAATACTGTTTTTAATAAAATATTACCAGGTATATATCGAGAAATTGTTAGATCAAAGAAATAATTCTAGTCAAAAATTCGATTGCTGAATTTCTAAGTTTTGATTTTATGACTGCATTCGAGCTTGAAAATCATGATTTATGATAATAGTATCAAGATTTTTAGGAGGATATTTGGGTAGGAATTGCGAGATGAACGTAAAGATTGTTTTCGCCAAATCCTAGCGAACCAAATAATGGTAAGGGTCGATTTTCGACCAGAAGACAGCTATAAGGGTGGATAGTTCGGGAAAAATGTTGCGTGATTTTTCTATTCTTTGGATTATCCGATTGAGGTGAATCTAGGGTGTAAGGGTGTATTGGGCGAGGCTCGATTTCTGGGGAACTGTGAGGTGGAAGGGGAAAGGGAGGGGTGCGGTCAGAGGTGAGGAGAAGGAATGATTAATGGCGTGTGTATTGGTGAGGTTCGATGGGAGATGGACCACGGCAGTGGCTCACCAAGGGGATTGATGTTGACAAAATTCATTCCAGTTTTAGTTTGGGACTCGAGTTTTCAAGTGAGAGATACTACGGCGTTTCGGTGTGATGAGCGTGATAGCAGGGTCGTGGATGGTCAGTTTTAGTTGAACTACGTTGTTTATTGATATGCATGTATGTGTATTTATACATTAGCCTCTACTATGCTAATAGACTCAAGTACCCACCTTAATAAAAGCATCACTCTATCCAAACAGATTTTAGACTTCGATCATTAAGGAAAATTGTTCACATGGATAAAGTACTGTTTTTAAATAAATATTACCAAGTATATATCGAGAAATTGTTAAATCAAATTGAATTTACAGTAAGAAATAATTCTAGTCAAAAATTCGATTGCTGAATTTCTAAGTTATGATTTTATGTCTAGATTCAAGCTTGAAAATCATGATTTATGATAGTATTATCAAGATTTTTAGGAGGATATTTGGGTAGGATTCTCGAGATGAACGTAAAGATTGTTTTTGCCAATTCCTAGCGAACCAAATAATGGTAAGGGTCGATTTTCAACCAGAAGATAGCTGCAAGGGTGAGTAGTTCGAGAAAAATGTTGCGTGATTTTTCTATTTGTTGGATTATCCAGTCGAGGTCAATCTTGGGTTTAAGGGTTTTTTGGGTGGGGCTCGATTTCTAGGCAGCTGCGAGGTGGATGGGGAAAGGGAGGAGTACAGTCAGAGGTGAGGAGAAGGAATAATTAATGGAATGTATATTGGTGAGGTTCGTCGGGAGATGGACCACGGCAGTGGCTCGCTGAGGGGATTGATGTTGACGAAGTTCATTCCAGTTTTAGTTTGGGATTCGAGTTTTCGAGTGAGAGCTACTGCGGTGTTTCAGTGTGATGAGTGTGACAGCGAGGTCGTGGATGCCAGTAGTAGCGATCGGCAGCGAGGCACGATCACCAGAGGAAGTGTGCATGGATACATGCACGACTTCGTGTACAACTAGTAGCTAGTGATTTGTTTTGCCTAAAGGAAATAAGAGGATGAGGGAGAAGGGGGATTCGTCTGCTTTTATGGGCTCTGAGTTTGGTTGGGTCAGAGAGTAGTGGTCCGATTGTTTTAGAAGTAAAATTTAGATAAAGAAATAAATGATAGTAAAGGGTTTGAGATAGAAATGTTTTCAAAAATATTTAATGGTTAAATTTGAACTGAAGTTAGCTCGGGGGTTTGGGATTAGACCCGAGTATTCTTGATATACCGATGAAGTTAAAAGTTTCAAAGTTAAGTAAAATAAGTTAATTATTTAATTTTATTTCTATATGATTTCAAATACAATTTAATAATTATTAAGTAGTTCATGAAGATAATGATTTATATTAAATTAAATAAGGTCTTGATTATTGGTGAATAATTTATCAATATAATTAATTAAAAATCATAATTTAATATAGGTAATTAATGGTTTATTAATTAACTTAATTACTTAGGGACAATTAATTAAAGTGATTAATTAAGGATAAGTTCTTAAGATAATTAATTGAAGGATCATTAATCAATGTAAGAAATTAGAGGTTAATTCTTTAATGTGAATGATTATATAATTAAAGAATTAATTTCAATAATCAATGAAAGGGATAGTTAATTAATGAGTGTGATTAATTAAAGGATAATTAATCAATATAGAATAATTAATTAGAGTAATTAATTAAGGATTATTTTAGGCTAATTATTATTTTTTTAAAAGAAAAAAGGATAAGAATTAAAAGTTAATTAATTAAGGATAATTAACCAATGGGATAATTACTTACTGAAAGTAATTATGGATAATTAAATTCAAATGGTTAATTAAAGGATGATTAACTAATGGCTTCTAATTAATTAATGTTATGGAAGCAGGATTAAAAGGTGATTGAAGAAATTAATTTAATTTGCTTAAATTAATTAGAAATGGTGTGACTAATTAATCTTGCTTAAGAATGATTGCATAATATTAAATGCATTGGATTATTTGATATTTCTGATAATTGATTGGTGATGCTATGTGATATGATATGTTTGGGTTGAACTGTGAAAATATGGTTTGCCTATCTATGATCAATGGCTATGTAAATATGAATTTTTTTTGGATATAAATGGAATTGTTAGAGTTTAACAGCTTTGCTTTTAAGATAATATTAGATTGGATGAGACCAGGATCGGGTATCAGTAAATAACCAAAACCACTTCGATTTGAAATCTTCTATAATTCTTTATAGATTTGATATGCGTAATCTATATGCTGGAATGAAATAATTTAAGTAATCTGGACAGTTGAAACTAAATAAAGGGTACTTAGAGGTTGATTTGTGAATAAAGTATTGAATATAACAAGTTAAGAACTCGTAGTAAGGAATGAGTTACCCCGGGTTTTGTAAGTTAGTGCAATAGAATTTCATGATATATGTGTTTACTCATGCTGGTTTCCAACCTGACTCGGGTGTTACTTTGATGTAATGCTCGGGTCAGATCGAGTATTACAGATTTTCAGGTAAGGACGTTCTGGAGCTCAAGAGGCGAGCTGGATGGCAGGAACGTATGGAGTGTATTCCATTGTAATATATTGTAGTTATTTGGGACATGTTGATTTTAACTATCTAGTGATTGTGAAATGTTGTAACTCTGATGTATATAAATGTAAAATTGACAGATACACTTTTCTTTGTATAACTGTTATTATTTGATATTATATTTTGATCCGCCACGAATATGAGACTCTATGTCTTGTTTTCTATTCATTCTTCTACCTCTTTTCTTCTTTTCCTAACCATCTGGAATTTTCGAGATCGAAAATTTTGGGTCGTTACATTTTGGTATCAATGCATGTGATGAATCTTTATAGAAAGTTAGTAAATATTGTTAGTATGATATGTAGATGTGAATGTTTGAATCATAAGTGGGACATGCTTGTGCATAGCTGTGAATCTGCATATATATAAGCCTTTGTTTATATCCACAGGCTCAAACTCACTAGAAAAAGATTAATATCTTCACATTCAATCGAATTCAAGTTATGATCTCTAAAGAAGATTTTCTTGTATCAATGTAGTATCATTTTTAAAAATAGATTTAGGTGTGTTTATCAAATAAATGTTTCAAAAATTTAATATTATAGTCAAATCTTTCTAATAACCAAAAATTAATGAACACTATTTTAAGTTTGGATTGTATAAACTGATTCACTTGAGTAAATAATGAATTATGATATAAAAATTAGGATTTCTAGTGTTGGGTATGTCGAGATTCCTCGAGTTGAACGGATTTGTTTTAAACGTCGAATTCTGGTGATTGACGATGGTTTCAGGTGTCAGGTTGATCATGGTGAAGGCTGGCATGATGGGGACCTCAGAAAAATTGAGTGATGAATTTTCTCATCACCAAGGCGGTGGCATGGTATCGTAGTAGGGTTTTAGGACTGCTTTGGGTCGACCGGGTTTGCAAGGCTTTCCTATGCCGTGGGAACGCCGGAAGCAATCGCGATCATAGGAATCAGAGTATCGGGCCAAGCGGAAGCTCCAGTATGGTCGAAAGGGATTCTCGGGGTGAGTTCGTTGGTGGTTGGCATTTTTTTCTTTCTTTTCCAATCATGTTGGTTTTCAGTTTTGGACGAAGAGCTCGTTTTTCAATTTAAGGTCGATTGCGTCAATTTGGAGGGTCAGGGGTATCGGGGAGTTGATTATCGACCTAAGGGTGGTTTTAATGAGGCTTCGAAGTCGGCCAGACCCATGTGCATGTGCATGCATGCACATCAACGTCGGGTGAAATTTGGGAGCAGGTAGGTGATGGGATTCTCGGGGTTAAGCTCGAATCATTTGGGTACGACTCGTAGTAGCAGAACGCAGTTTTCTCGTGTTCGAGCTAGGGATTTTGAGGTGATAACTCGGGTCTATTTTTGTTTAGCTATCCGAGTTTTTAAAGAATAGTATAATATGAGTAAGTTTTATTAAAAGAAATAGAAATTCAAGTTTTAAGCTTAAAGAAGAAGGAACAAAATTTTAGAGGCAAACCACAAAAAGAAGTTTCAAAGTTTTGAAGGGTTTAAACAAGTTTTTAGGTATTTAAAAACTATTAATGATTAGTTTCAAGGGAAATGGTTATTTAGATTAAGGTGAATTTAAATAAATGAATTTTCAAGGAAAATAAACTAAGTTTCTAAAATAAATTATTTGAACAAGTTTTCAAGTTTAAATATAAAAATGAAATGTTTTAAATTGTCTTGTTTAAAATAATTTTATTAGATTAATTATGTAGTCAATTCCTAGTAGTTTCTCAAATAAGTTTAATGATTAATTAAGATAGAGGATGAATCTTTTATTAATTAGGGATGTAATCAATTAAAGGTAATTAATTTATAAAACTAATTAGAGGGTTTATTAATTAACTTAAGTAATTAAGGATATTAATTAGGGATTATAAATTTAAGAAATTAATTAAGGATAGTTACTTAAGTTGGATAATAAATGAATAAGATTAATTAATGTAAGTAATTAAGAATAGTTAATTACTTAATGTAAATTAATTAAAGGGTAATTACTTGAATGTGATTAAGCATGGTATAATTGATTTAGGAGAGTAGTTAAAGGTTAAATTAATTAAAAATCAAGGTAAATTAAGGGAGGTTAATTACTTAAGAGAATTAATTAAGAATTAATTACTCAGTGTAATTAATTAAATGATTTATTAATCAAGGAAATTAATCACGGGTTAGTTAATTAATAAGTGTGATCAATTAGAGGATAATTAATTAATATAAGTGGTTATAGAATAATTAATTTGAGTAATTAATCAAGGATAAAAGTAATTAATATTGAATGGGTAAAGGTTAATTAATTTGTATAACTAATTAAGGGCTATTACTTAATATAATGAAAGAATAATTAATCTAGGGGATTAATTGTGATGGATAATTGAGAGATGATTAATTAATTGATTTGAAATTAATTAATGTTAAGTAAAGGTAATCTAAGTGATTGAGGTTAGTAATTTAATTAGAATTAATTAAATTAATTTTGAAAGTTATCAATTTTTGCTTATAATGATTGAATGATGTTAAATGCCTTGAATTGATTGTTATCTCTGGTATGAAATGTTTTGTGATATGATATGCTTGGGTGAACTATGATATTGTGGTTATCTGTCGATGACGAATTGCCGTGGGAAAGTGACATCCTGTATTTAAAATTTGAATTGTTTTCACTTGAATAACTTAAGTTAATATTAGAAGAGGCCAGGGTTGGGTGCCAGTACATACCCGAAACCATTTGATTCTTTATATATTTAGTATGTGAAATCAATAAGATGGAATGGGATAAATTTAAATGACTAGACCATTTAAACTAAGTAAAAGTACTTAGGGATCGATTTATGAATATAAGTGATGGTTATAACAAGTTGTTAACTTGTAGTGAAGTACGAGTTACTCGAGTATATAAATAAGTTTTATGTCGTTGTATTGTATGTTAGATGGGTTTTACTCACGCTGGTTTCCAGCATGACCCGGGTGTTACTTTGATGTGATGCTCGGGTCAGACCGAGTTTTACAGATTTTCAGGTAAGGACGTTCAAGAGCTCAGGATGCGAGCTGGATGGCAGGAACGTATGGAGTATTATCCGCTATAATATTGTAGTTATCTGGGACATGTTGATTTTTATCTGTCCAGTGTTTTGTGATAGTGTAGTAACTCTAATGAAAATGTATGTAAAATAACAGATACAGTTTACTTTTGTATAACTATTATTATTGATATTATATTTTGATCTGCTACGAATGTGAGAATCTGTGTTTTGGTGTTTCTGTTTCTTCTTCTTCTATCTCTTTTCTTCTTTTCTCTAACTATCTAGAATTTTCGAAATCGAAAATTTCGGGTCGTTACAGTGGTCAAATTCTAGGTCATTACGATATATTTTACTTTAATGTAACTAATAAAGATATTAATTCTAAATTATTTTTAAATAGGCTTAGGTTTTATTAAATGGATTTCATAAATTAAATAATTGATACTATCTATACTATTATATTTTTACTAGGTTGCATTTCAAGGGCGCACAAGCCTCCTCAGTTTTTTGTGAAATGAACGGTCATTTTTATTTCTTATTTCTATACCTTTCCCATCTCCATGCATCTTCTTCTCTACTCTCCCCTTAAACCTAACCCTTGATCCAACATTTTCATTCTCCTCACATCCGCATGTACTCCCATGTTTCTATGTAGATCGTCGAATCCCTATCCCTCCATTACCCCATCATCACCATTCCTTTTACCAAAAAATCGTCTATAATTTGTAGAGCGCTGACCAAATTTAAGCTAGCGCAACTGTATCGCCATTTCCCTTAATATCCACCAACGTCCTTAGTTTTCCCTCCCTCCACCTCTCTCTCCCCACGCCAGCATCCACTCTCCACCTCATACCTTACTCTCTCAAGGGCTTGGCTGATTTCCTGTGGTGTGATAACAGTGTGACATTAGATTTACCCTCATCTATTTTGAAAATATATAGTATTTGGTCATTATTCTTAGATCTGATGTCCTTCGTGGTCATTCGTAAAAACTCGCTGCAAAAGGTTTATCTATTTCATTTCAGCCTTCTGATTTACGTTGAAAAATACACAATATGATGCTGTTCATTTTTCCTATTTCAGTGAAATTAATGAAAAATAGGCTCTCATAGTTAGTCAATTCGTTTCTATTCAGGTAAAAAAAACCAACTTCTACCTTTTTGTACACTTTTCACACTTTATGCATTACTTCTTCTTTACTGTTGATTAAATAAGTTTATTTATTTTTCAGTTATATATTTGAAATGAGACTTTAAATTGGTTTTGTAACATCCTACCATTTTGTACGCTTTAAATCGACGATAAACCACACATGTCAGACTTAAACCATACAAAAGGGTGGATTGTTATGGGATAAATAAGAAAAAGCAGAGAAAGAAAAAAAACAAAATAGAATCTTCCAGCGGAACGATAAAATACAATAATCAAATAAACAGTTCATGAAGCTGTTTTACAAAACATTTGATTATACTTATACAATGCATATCAGAGTTACATATACCAGAGAATAATAATAATGCAGCGGAATACAATGGTGTAGTGGAATATATAATAAATAGTAATAATAATTCTTTGTCTTCGTCATCAAGAATTAAGGCCTTCAAATCATGAAATGCTCAAGCTGACCCGAGCGAATTAAAAAGACAAAACACTCGAGTCAGAACTAAAAGATCTTATGTAAGTTAAATCAACGGTAAAATATGAGTGGAATGGAGTCAGAGATGTTTATGGGATTTGAAATCTCCTATCCAGTGTCAAATGCGAGTGCAGTAACTTAAGAGATGTTCGGGATTCACATCTCCTTTATAAAGTAAAATAATTTGAATTTAAAATCACTTTATAAAGTAAAATAATTTCCTCGACTTCACAATTTCATTATAAAGTAACTTAAATGGTTTGGATATTCAAACAATATATAAAATAAAATAGTTTGAATTTAAAATCACTTTATAAAGTAAAATAATTTCCTCGACTTCACAATTTCATTCACTTTAAATTAATCTCAATTCATAACTTTCAACTCATCTTAAGTTTCAATAAACCATTTCAATTTCAATATATTTCAAACTTTGAGTATTAAATAATTTCAAAACTAAGGTTGATACTTACGATAAAACAATTCAATGTTCTATTATTTAGTTTTGAAATATTTGCATAATAAATCCATTATCCTTAATAAAACTCAAATTACAAATAACTAAATTCTTCAATTATTTTATATTTGAAATACTCATTTAATTCACCTTGACCCCAAAATCAAGTTATAATAATTATTCCCTTTAAAATTTCCAATTTAATAAATTTCACATCAACCCTTTAGAGTTTAATTCTTAAATAAATTTAATTTCAATAAATCTCCAATTTATCTCCCGTCCTTAATCTATTTAAATCATTACACACTCTATATTAAAAAAAATTAAGTACTTGCTTACATTTATTTTAATAAAAATCAAACTCTATTATTAAACTTAAATTTTTAATTAACAAAACATAGCTTAAATTCAAGCATTTAACTATATATAAAATAATATTTATATAATATCAAAAAAAACCATATTCATTAAAGCATATATTTCTTTCCAAAACCATAGAAATCATTTTCAAAATATTTTATATATAGACCACAGTTCTGTATATAATTCTCTACCCCATGGTCAAGTGATACGGATATTTATCCTTTCAACCCGTAATTTAAAATAAAAATACTTTTATATGTCATTTCAAACCGCAATCCCGAATGAAATAAAATTGCATAACAACTTGCAGTTTATGTTAATATAAATACAACATCCATTCATCCAATATCAATCATCAACCATTTATCACAATCATCATCCAATTCAAATAATAGCATTAATATAGAATAGATAATAAGTAACAGTTATTTACTAGTAGTTTATATTCAATAGTAAATTAAATAACAATTTAACTGACAGTTTATATGCAATAATAAATTAAATAACAATTTAATTCAATAAATTTCAATTTAACTGGAACGATGATAAAAAATGTACCAAATAGCCATAAATAAATTTCTAATCACATCAAAAATTAATTTAACACGCATAAGAAATTTTAGAAGTTTTTGAGTGGGTTAAAGCACCCACCTTTAGAATTTAAATTGAATTTAAATCCAATTTAAACCCAAAATTTGAACGGCCTCAGATTTCGTCCAAACCAACGCTAAAATGTCTGGAATTTCAATACGATCCTAACGCAAGAAATGGTGCGTGAATCGGACCTCACATGCAATAGTTATTAATATTTAAAGTTAGACGATTTAAATTTAAAATAAATAAAATAATAACGTATGCTACACGTCATCATCTTCATGAAACACAGTCGAGCCCTAATTCCCTTCAACACGTACACGAACGGCCGCCACTAAATTATGCGAATTTTCGCCACCTCCTGACACCACGTCACGTCGATCGGAGGTCGCCACCCCGTCCACCCCTCCAAGCCGAACATTCCCACACCCATCACATGACGCGCGATGTCGTCAACCGCCCCAGGTTGAGACCCTCTCCGGCCACAAAATCGCCATTTTCATGCGAATCCAACGACCAATGATAGGACATGGCCATATGGATCGGCATGCCTCGACACCCTATTTGCATCTATGCCCTTTGATTGATACCATGGCTCGAATCCACCATTAAATGAGGCGACGACCTATAGACGGCCGGAATTCATCCTCGATTTCTGGCTAAATAGAAAACCAGAATAAGAAACAAATCATTGCAGAAGAATGCGCTCGCTGAGAGCTTTCCGATGATATATAGTCTAATGTAGTGTGAAGAGATTGAAATTTTGGCTTTGAATTTGATTTGGAATTGCATTTTGGGATTTAGGGTTCTGGGAATTTGTCTGCCATTGAGGAAGAGAAGGAACGGAATGAATTGTACGTATAGACAAATGACAATAAGGAACAATTAGGTTTTATAACGAGGTGTATATAGGTAGGTCAGAAATAGAGATGAATGGACACTATTGGTTCAGACCGTTGAACGATAAATGGCCCAAAAAGCCCGTTCTAACTCTTGAACGAAATTAGGTCAACCCATATATCAAAACAGATTTTTTGAATATTTTAAATCCGATGGAACAGGTTTCAAGTCCAAATTCTATCGTATGAAGAAGTTACGACAAAATCAAATTATTTCAAACCGATTTCAATTGATTTCACTTGATCGATTTCAAGGCGTTTCAAGACCATACGATCAAACGACAAGCTCGATCGTTATGAAACTTGAAATCCTACAATAATTCACCATTATGGTTCCGATGAAACTGGTTTCGTCGAAATCCGAGTCAGTGGCCAAAATGTCTATTTTCCAGTTAAATAAATAAACAAATAATTAATAAATTAAATCATATTTTCAATTTCAATTCTATAATTGACAATTTTAATCGCTTTTAAATTTCTTAATCATTTACACTAATGTATATAAAATTTAGAAGTCAATTTAGAGTTGATTTTCAGTGTTAAATTACACTTTTATTAAATTCAAAAATTATAAATTTAATTTACAATAATTCCATTTAATTTACTTTTCATTTTATTATTCAATTCATTGTTTTCAAATGGATGCATTTAACATTGGATTCTTGATCTATTACCTTAATATTCTCATATTTCATCTTCATTTCAATTAGCGTGATATTTAGATATTTAATTTCATTTAATTGCAATTACTCCAATTATTATAGTTCAAATCCCAATAAATTGATAAATCTTTATTCCATTCTTATAATTCAACAAATTTTCCAATTATGAATAACATTAACATTATTTCTAAGTATTACCTTAATTAACATTAACGTGGTATTAAATTATAATTATTGTAATTGATTTCCAATTTAAATTAACAAGCTACAAACATAGGTAATATACAATAATCGTTACGTTAACCTTTAGTCACATTAATAAGCCTTTATTACTTACAAATCAATGTTACCATTTATTTTCATAATACTAATTTCATCTAATTTCCATTAACTATCTATTATTTCCTTGGTAAATCCAATATTTCATTTATTCGCTTATGTTCCATTTATAGTCAAGTATAACATATTTTCATTAATTGGCATTTCATTCAATCCATTAATTATTAACTTTAATTAGCATTGTTTACCTTGCATTCTCGTTATTATTTCATAAATATGAATCCCAATTTTATTTCTTTCAGTATTAATTACACAATCATACTAAATTAACAACTTTCAAAATTTTATTTATTCCAGATTTAATTGCTAAAATCTTATTAAATTAACAAATTTAATTATCGAAAATTACAGGTTGTTACACTCTCCCCCACTCAAAACTTTTCGTCACCGAAAAGGAAAAAGAAGGGAAAAGAAAGAATTAAGTAGTCGATACAACTTATTCAAAATATTAATTTTATGAACAAATAAAATTAAAAAATTTAATAATTTAAATAAAATGTATAAATTTATAGCCTTTAAATCTTTTTATACTCAAATTAGTAAAGTTTGGAAAACATTTTTCATAAAATTTCTAAGTCCAAAATTTATGGCAGAGTCTCCTTTGTACGGAGAGGCTCGGGAGAAATATATAATATTAAATATAACAATATATATCACAATATTTCAAAATAATTTATCCCAACAACAAGAAAATAATATAATAATGATATAAAACCGTAATTCGAAAAAGTACCAATTTGTCGAGCAATTATGCTTAATTATGAAACCAAAAGTAGTAGCAATTGCATCCATAACCTATATTTCACTTATGTAATCTAAAAAGATTAGTAACTATGTAAAATGAAATAGTTGAAGTTGTTTCAACCACTAACAAACAAATCAATACAAACAACAATCATTCGCAACTAAAAGCATACACATCATATACAAATCAACCATTCAAGCAAAACAAAACAATTGGTTGGTTCGGGTTAAGACACTTTAAATCACATAGAATGACAAATAACTATAGAGTATTACATTTACTCAACAGTCTTAGATAAAACTCAATAGATTATTCATACATCCACATAATTTTAAAGTATCCTTGTCCCCAAACAACCATAAACCAAACAAACGACAATTCCAAACAATAGATCAAGTTAATTTTTATCAATTTCATTTCATAACCTTTGTTGTTTGATTTTTTTTCTTTCATATAATGATTTATCTTTTTAATTTACATTTATTTCTTGCAAATTTTCATTTTTTATTTGTTCATATTATATAAATTTTCTTTTTATTGCATTACATTCATTCATTTCTCAATTTCATTTATTTACGTTCATTTATTAATAGTATTCTTGTTCAAATTCAAATTTCTTAGCATATCAATTTATTAACTTAAGTTTATAATTATGTATTCTCAATACTTACCTTTCTATCTCACTTTATTATAGTAATATTTCAATTATAACTTAGGTTTATAAAAACTACAACATCAAATTTTATTTATTTAAGAATTTCATTGAACACTTTCATTACTTCAAGTTTTACTTGTATAATATCCACTACATTTTCTTATTAACATTTCAATTTTTTACATCTTTTTGGTAAGTTATATATATGCCTTTAAGGATGTAATTGGAAGTTATACAAGTTTTCTCATTTCTTTTTACTAATTAAATGTTCAATAGTCATATCCTTTGTTTTATAGGTTACAATTTCAACCCTTTTTCTTTTTATTCCATTTATAGCTTAGCATTAAATCTCTTATTTCCATCAGAGGTTTCAGTTTGTTAGTTGAATTTCATTTCACTACACTAATTGAAACTATTCATTAACGGAAACTTAAGAATTTAAACACCGGGTTTTATTTCAAATCATTTTAAAATAATAGATAGATGTATATACTTGCAATTTATATATTCGATTATATTTAAAACAATTTGAAATTTATATTTGTTTATCAAAATAAATCTGTAGCAAAACTACTACAGTGGGCTTCCCACTTTGAAACTCAAAATGAATGTCGATGATGCATGCACTCATCACCGAAATTATTTCCCACCGATAGAGTACAAAACTTATTTCTTTCCAAAGTTCTTTTAGAATAATTCTTTCAAATTATACTGAATTATTATATCAAAAAATCTTTAAATAAAATTATTACTATATTCCAAAATTATTCGAAAGAAATTTCAAAACCCGGAACTTAAGTTCTAAATTCCAAATTTCATTCATTTTATTTTCAATCTTATTTCAACTATTATTTGTAAATTTCATTACCTAGCAGCCAATATATTGCAGCTAAATATATATATATATATATATATATATCATTTATAAAAAAATTTATTATATATATATTAAAAATATAATAGGCAAAATTATTTCATTCACCTATATTCAAAACAAATATTGCGTCGGTCTGTCCTGTTAAGTGTTCAGAAATCCCTATTGATGTCATAGCGTCCTATGGAATTTATAAATACAAAACGGAAAAAATTAACACAATATCAAAACCCTTTTGATAACACGAACAAATACGTTCTCTCATATACATAGACTCAGCGACCCATCATAGGGTACTAGTATCCAATTAATAAAGAGTCGGACCACACAAAGCTAAGGATTATCGTCAAACCAAAGCTATGATACCAGATGTAACATCCCACCTTTTTGTACGCTTTAAATCGACGATAAACCACACACGCCAAACTTAAACCATACAGAAGGGCAGATTGTTATAAGGTAAATAAGAAAAAGCAGAGAAAGAAAAGAAAAAGAACAAAAAAACAAAACAGAATCTTGCAGCGGAACAATAAAATATAATAATCAAATAAACAGTTCATGAAGCTGCCTTACAAAACATTTGATTATACTTATACAATGCATATTAGAGTTACACATACTAGAGAATATTAATAATGCAGTGGAATATAATGGTGTAGTGAAATATATAACAAATAGTAATAATAATTCTTCGTCTTCGTTCTCCAGAATTAAGGCCTTCAAATCCTGAAATGCTCAGGCTGACCCGAGCAAATTGAAAAGACAAAACATTCAGTCAGAACTAAAAGATCTTATGTATGCTAAATCAACGGTAAAATATGAGTGGAACGGCATCAGAGATGTTTACGGGATTTGACATCTCCTATCCAGTGTCTAACATGAGTGAAGTAACTTAAGAGATGTTCAGGATTCACATCTCCTAAGGATCCATTAAACTATTAACTATGTAGTAATATTTCGCTATTATAGTATTGTCTATAGTAAAATAAACTTACTTTTAAATAGTGTTAAGGAGTGACCTAATATTCCCCTTAACACGTAATAGTCCCAATAGTCTATCCAGTATCAGCGCATCTCCAGATCGGGACACTACCCTAAATACTCCACGGGCTACGGAAGAAATCCCAAATCGTACAAGACGCGCTAGGGTAGGTGACACGGCACAACTAGGCGATGCCAGGGTAGATATAGCAATTGCGTTTCCGGACCGATGGTAACGCGTAGCGCACAGCTACCGCCCACCTCGAGCCACACCCCCAAATCAAAGAAAAATCAAAAGTGGCCACCGAATCAATCCAAAAGTCAAAGTATAATATCAAAGGAATGTGTCCGATCAAAGGTGCTACCTCGTTAGCCCGTCAATCGCTCCTGTTTTAGACACCTTATGCCAACTCGCGGGAGTCGGTTTCACGTATATACCTCAAAGGAACGCCGTCACTATCCTACTTCATTTTGGAATCTCCACCGCGTACATAGTTGTTAAAATGGTTTTCGGAGTTGGCAGAGAGCATGACAACTTCCGATCCTAGCCTCTTTAACAAACAAACGTTAGTATAACACCGCGGTCTTTTCAAAATAGTTTATACTTTTAAAACCAGAATATAATATCCATTTCGAAATCATATAAATACGATATCATTTTTCGTTTCAAAAACCCATCAATATGATATCATTTTATTAAAACCCAAATCAGTATAATATCATTTATTTTGAATATATCCTTTCTAAAATCATAGCATTTCAAAATAATAATATTTCGAAACCAAACGCTAGAAATATAACCTTTCAAAACATAATACTTCGAATTTCATAGCTTATAAACCATAACTTCCAAAACTTAAATGGTTTGGATATTCAAACAATATATAAAATAAAATAGTTTGGATTTAAAATTACTTTATAAAGTAAAATAATTTCCTCGACTTCACAATTTTATTCACTTTAAATTAAATCTCAATTCATAACTTTCAGCTCACTTTCAGTTTCAATAAACCATTTAAATTTCAATATATTTCAAACTTTGAGTATTAAATAATTTCAAAATTAAGGTTGATACTTACGATTCAACAATTCAATGTTCTATTATTTAGTTTTGAAATATTTGCATAGTAAATCCATTATCCTTAAAAAAACTCAAATTACAAATAATTAAATATTTCCTTCAATTCGGTTATACTTGAAATGCTCATTTAATTCACCATGACCCCAAAAATCAAGTTACAATAGTTATACCCTTTAAAATTTCCAACTTAATAAATTTCACATCAACCCTTTAGACTTTAAGTCTTAAATAAATTTAATTTCAATAAATCTCTAATTTATCTCCCATCCTTAATTTATTTAAATCATTATACACTCTATATTTAAAAAAATTAAATACTTACTCACATTTATTTTAATAAAAATCAAACTCTATTATTAAACTTAAATTTTTATTTAACAAACTTATACATAGCTTAAATTCAAGAATTTAACTATATATAAAATAATATTGATATAGTATCAGAAAACATCAATATTCATTAAGCCATATATTTCTTTCCAAAACCATAGAAATCATTTTCAAAATATGTTATATATAGACCACGGTGTATGTATTTATTTTCTACCCTATGGTCAAATGATACAAATACTTATCATTTCAATTAGTAATTTAAAATAAAAATAAGGTTATATATCATTTCAAATCGCAATCCGGAATGAAATAAAAATGCATAACAACTTGTAGTTTACAATAACATCCATTCATCCAATATCAATCATCAACCATTTATCACAATCATCATCCAATTCAAATAATAACATCAACATAGAATAGATAATAAATAAAAGGTATTTACTGGCGGCTTATATTCAATAATAAATTAAATAATAATTTAAATGACAATTTATATGCAATAATAAATTAAATAACAATTTAATTCAATAAATTTCAATTTAACTAGAATGATGATAAAAAATGTACCAAACAGCCATAATAAATTTCTAATCACATCAGAAATTAATTTAACACACATAAGAAATTTTAGAAGTTGGGAGTGGGTTAAAACACTCACCTTTCGAATTTAAATTGAATTTAAATCCACTTTAAACCCAAATTTGAACAGTCTCAGAATTCATCCAAACAAGCGCCAAAATGTCCGGAATTTCAATACGATCCTAACGCAAGAAACGCTGCATGAATCGGACCTCGCATGCAGCAATTATTAACATTTAAAGTTAGACGATTTAAATTTAAAATAAATAGAATAATAATGTATGCTACACGTCATCACCTTCACGAAATACCGTCGAGCCCTAATTCCCTTCAGCACGCACATGAACGGTTGCCACCAAATAATGTGAATTTTCGCCGCCTCTTGACACCACGTCACGCCGATTGGAGGTCACCACCCCGTCCACCTCTCCAAGCCGAACACTCCCACACCCATCATGTAACGTGCGATGTCGTCAACCGCCCCAGGTCGAGACCCTCTCCGGCCATGAAATTGCCATTTTCTGGCGAATCCAGCGACCAATGAGATGACTTGGCCGTATGGATTGGCCTGCCTCGACACCCTCTTTGCATCCATTCCCACAGATTGATACCATGGCTCGAATCCACCGTTAAATGAGTCAACGACCTATGGACGACCGGAATTAGTCCTTGATTTCTGGCTAAACAGTGAACCAGAATGAGAAACAAATCATTGCAGAAGAATGCTCTTGTCGAGAGCTTTCGGATGATATATAATCTGAGGTTGTGTGAAGAGTTTGAAATTTTGGCTTTGAATTTGATTTGGAATTGCATTTTGGGATTTAGGGTTCTGGGAATTTGTCTGCCATTGAGGAAGAGGAGAAATAGAATGAATTGTATGTACAAACAAATGACAACGAGGAACAACTAGAGTTTATAACGAGGTATATATAGGTAGGTCGGAAATAGAGATGAATGGACACGATTGGTTCAGACCGTTGAACGATAAATGGCCGAAAAAGCCCGTTCTGACTCCGGAACGAAATTTGGTCAACCCATGTATCAAAATAGATGTTTTTGAATATTTCAAAATCGATGGAACAGGTTTCATGTCCAAATTTCATCATATGAAGAAGTTATGATTAAAATCAAATTATTTCAAACTGATTTCAATTGATTTCAATTAATCGATTTCAAGGCGTTTCAAGCCCATACAATCAAACGACAAGCCCGATCGTTATGAAACTTGAAATCCTACAATAATTCGCCGTTACGGATCCAATGAAATTAGTTTTGTCGAAATTCGAGTCAGTGGCCAAAATGGCTATTTTCTAGTTAATTAAATAATTAATTAATTAATTAATTAATTAATTAATTAAATCATATTTTCAATTTCAATTTTATAATTGACAATTTTTATCACTTTTAAATTTCTTAATCATTTACACTAATGTATATAAAATTTAGATGTCAATTTAGAGTTGATTACTTTATCAATTTCAGTGTTAAATTTCATTTTTATTAAATTCAGAAATTATAAATTTAATTTACAATAGTTCCATTTAATTTACTTTTCATTCTATTATTCAATTCATTATTTTCAAATGGATGCATTTAACATTGGATTCATGATCTATTACCTTAATATTTTCAGATTTCATCTTCCTTTCAATTAACGTGATATTTAGATATTTAATTTCATTTAATTGCAATTACTCCAATTATTATCGTTCAAATCCCAATAAATTGATAAATCTTTATTCCCATTCTTATAATTCCATAGATTGTCCAATTATTAATAACATTAACATTATTTCTAAATATTACCTTAATTGACATTAACGTGATATAAAATTATAATTATTATAACTGATTTCGAATTTAAATTAACAAGCTACAAAAATAGGTAACATACAATAATCGTTACGTTAACCTTTAGTCACATTAATTAGCTTTTATTACTTACAAGTCAATGTTACCATTTATTTTCATAATACTAATTTCATCTAATTTCCATTAACTATCTATTATTTCCTTGGTAAATCCAATATTTCATTTACTCACTTATGTTCCATTTATAGTCAAGTATAACATATTTTCATTAATTGGCATTTCATTCAATCCATTAATTATTAACTTTAATTAGCATTGTTTACCTTACATTCTCGTTATTATTTCATAAATATGATTCCCAATTTTATTTCTTTTAGTATTAATTACACAATCATATTAAATTAACAAATTTCAGATTTTTATTTATTCCAGATTTAATTACCAAAATCTTATTAAATTAACAAATTTAATTATCAAAAATTACGGGTCGTTACGGGTTTCCATATGTGCTGTGATAAATTGATTTGCTGAAACATTCCTCTTTACAAGTAACTACCACATATAGTATTAACATTTTGAAGTTATGATTTTGGTAGCATAAAATGTCGTGTTGATGTTATTTGTTTTGTGCTACTAGATTTAACCATTGATCAGTATATTGAATTAGCATGTTCCATAATTTATGCAAGTATCCCAAATATATATTAATCTTAGCTCACTTTTTTGTTGATAGTTAGTTACTTATCGAACCAAACTACTATATATGCTTCAATAATAAAATCATCTGAAATTATTTTCTATGGGCTATTTAGTCTCTTTTTTTCTATCAAGTTTAGTTTTTCTTCATTTTTTCACTCCTTGGTTTTTGAACTTTGATTTTATATTTAAATTTCTTAAATTTTGCGTGGTTATAGATAATAGTTTCTATCTTAAATCGAAAGATGTTCTCATGAAGGTGCAATGTAAGGAAAGCACAACAAATTTCCAGTCATTCAAACATTTTTGGGCAAAACGCTCATGTTTTCCAACAAAAGTTATACACAACATTATTTACATGTACTCTGTTGAATATAATTATTTGTGAAGCATTACCTTTTTCCTTATGCATAGCGTTTACGTATTTGTGGCATGCCATTTGATTTATGAAACTAATTTCTCCTTATACTTTTAAGTTACATGAGCACCACACTGTGTATAACACTTGAATTGACAGTTCAAGTACAATCGTCGCTTTGTGAAACCTTACTGAAGTATCGCATAAAACATAACTACTCATTAGCTTTTTTTATGCATATGCAATTATTCCTATAAATATCAAAATTTTAGAGTTTCAATTAAACAGTTTAGTAGTCTTATATCTTTTTAGTCATTATAGCTAAAAAATGGGTTGAAAGTGTCGATGACATAGCAATTATTTAACTGAACCACTGGTAACTTAGATAACAATTATTTATTCGTATACATGGTAAAAATAAAATATGAACTATTAAATTAGTTCTATTCTATTTTTCCTATAATATCTAGAGATATTCATAGATTGAAATATATCCTTTGAAACAAAACCGCATTTTTGATATATTGCTAGTTTTCTTTTATTTTTGCATTACCAACAATTGTTTTACGTACCTTTTTCCAATTCAAGAAACATACAATTAATGAATTACTTACTCAGTTATAAACTTAAAAGCATTGTTAGTTATGACATCCCTTATACCGCCTTTAAAATATTTTTAAATGGTTTAAATTATTGATGCTTAACTTAGATTATAAGATTCCCTTAAATTATAGATAAATTTTATAAACTGAAATTCTAAAATTTTAGTACTGTAAGCACAATGTATATGATTTTTTTCCAAAGGCAAGATGGAATTATTTTCAATCAATGAAATCATCAAACATAAATTCAAACTCCTTTTCCCGCACTAACACTTTTTTCCCATACATATGCTAATAGTTTAATGTTTTCTTTATCATTCGGTTATTTGATAGGTTAATCAAAGTGTCCAGAGGATATTAGAATAATAAATTTCTGTTAATGCATAATTCAGTTATTCGATTAAGGGTCTACATTGTGTGTTTCTTTATTCTTCAATTCGCTTTGAATAAACTCTCTTCTATTTTTATAATTTATTGACAGCTTAGCAAGTGACATAACATATTCTGAACTTACATGCATTTACTGTTTGAAATCCACAAATATAAATAATGAATGCTTTGATAATGTTATTAACCTTGAAGTTAATTATTTGAATTTTTAAGTTTGATCGATCCAACACGCTTTTTCTCAAGGTATTCAAATGAAATTTATCTTGCATGAATCTATACCACATAAAAATATATGTTTACTAAGCTATGGTAATTATATGTTTCCTTAAAACAATTATTGTTTGGACACATTTGAATTATATATACATATATATAATCAATTTTATTACTTATTCAATGTCAAAATTGAAACCTTCTCAATCATATACTAAATTAAACCTTTTCATTTATGTTTGATTTAAAAGATATTTTGGTTTGAATAAGAGTTGTATGTTGACATTTTGTTCCAATATGATGGTTGTAGAAATAGAATTTTAAATTTAGGCTTTGTTGGTAACTTTTATGCAAATTTTGAGTTTTAAAACGAAGTCATAAACTTGTAGAGTAAGCCTTGGGTATGTAAGTGGTTTGTTGTAATGGTTAGAATATTTAATTTTTTTGCTTTAAATATTACATACTATAATTATAATACATTGTTTGCACATTTATATTTTTGTTGACTCTTAATGAGGGCTTTATTATTTTACTCATACTCTCAAAATAGGCCATGTGATTTGCTCTTCGCTATACTTGAAGAAGTGTTTTTCTAAGATTGAAGATTATTATTTGTGAATTATTTGAATTGGACAGTAGATTCAGAGTTATAATAACAGAGGTAATGAATGTGTTGAATGTGTAGTTTTTTGATCCCTTGACTTAAATATGGTTTATTTACTAAGCAGTATTTTTTGCATCTTCCATTAAATGAAATATATTGTTCGTCATATTAACTATATACCTAACTGAGTAGTATACATCTATTTTAAGCCTAATAAGAACTGCAAATAAGTTGCTTGCTATGGTTTATTCCAATCCTTTTTATATGTTCCTTTTTTCAATTAATCATCCCAATTAGTGAATAAGCAAGAATTACTTTGAGTCTAATTTTTATCTCTTCAGTCCATAGAGGACATGATCATGTTAGAACTATAGTAGTTTCATGTTTCTTTTTATTTTCCCCTCTCTATCTTTTTTACTGTTAAACATGTTTGTATTTATTTTATAGTTTTATAGGGAGCCATGGAGATTGGCATCATTCATGGAGCAAGGATGTGGGAATCATGCGAATAACTACTGCATATAGAGTTCTCGGGGTCGAGTTGTAAGTGCTTATAGAGAGAAAATGTTAACATTGAAAAAAGTTAATGATTCATATTCATTTCCCTAACTTTTACTAAATTTATAATATAATTATACATGTCATTATCATTAAAATGCACTGGATAGAGTACATGAAGATGAGATTGTTTTGTTTGTAACAGCTGCATTTTGATGCTCAGGTGTTTGCCTCCTTTTTTGTGGGAAGACAGTATGATTGAAATCAACAAATAAACTCCTAGAAAAAGAATTTGGCCTTGAGTTTGGAAAAGGAAATTGATCATAAATATAACAGAGTTGTTTAAGCAGGTGAAATTGTTCCTCTTTTGAGTAGTTTATTTCCAATGCTTAGGTGTTTTTTCTTCAGGTGTAACTATGGGTATTGTGAGAGTTAGAACGGTTAAATCTTAAAAAAAATATTTTAAGCTTAAATTGTGTAACATTTTAGGACTTAAAACAAATTTTTATTCTCTACCAATACAAATGTAAACATCTTAAAATAATTAAAATTTTAAAAACATTTTCCATAAAATGAATTGAATGTAACTAACCTTAGTAATTATTATAATAATTTTTTTACAATAGAACAATTGATAATTGTAAATCTAAATATCAATGAAACTACATTATTTTTGCCATACCCATGTGCGAAGCACGGGTGCACACTAGTTTTTACTATAATATGTTGGTATATATGGTTCAAAAGGAATCAAAGAGCTTTTAATATTATAAATACTCCAACAAGTAATTTAATGTATTAATTTCTTTTCTTTGTTTTAATTGGATATTAAACCCTATTTATAATAAAGAACAACATTAGCTTTTAAGTGGAATCCGAAGGGAAAAAATTCTCATGAGCTTTTTTCCTCTTTCATTCCCTCTCCACCCTGTCCTTTCCCTTCTTTCACGCTGCCTTCTTCTTCTTCCATCCCTTCGTACTCTGCTACCTCTCCACCTTCTCTCTCTTCCATCCCTCCTCTTCCTGACCCGCCGCCCATTCCCCATGATGCTCCTCCTTCTCTCCTCGGCCCACCTCCTGTTCCCGGTCCTTCACTTCTTCCATCCTCTTCTTCTCTTCCACAGTGGAACTCCTTGTTCAAATCTAAGCCTCGCAATGCCGGCTGTTTTGAACCGGTCTCTTTCCCATTAATTTTTAATGATGGAGCCATTGTTCCGCTAGTGCAAGTTGTTAATACAGGTAATGAAGTTTGGGGGCAATGCCTTGTAGGGTTCTTCCTTGACTTACCTCTCCCCTACATGGTTGTCTTGCATCATCTAAAACGTGTATGGCGCCTTAAAGGGTTGATTAAGGTAAAATCAGATGGAAGCTTGTTCCTCTTCAATCTATCTTCTGATGAAGATAGAAGGAAGATGATCCAATCCGACCCCATTATGATGAGGAACAAGTTGTTTATTGTTAAGGAATGGGACCCTTCTATTGGAAACAGTGTTAGCACCATCAAGTCAGTTCCAGTGTGGTTGAAGCTATCTAACATTCCATTATATTGCTATTCACACTTAACTAGGTATTAATTGGTTAGCAACAAGGATAGGGAATTTCCTTTGTATTGATGATAACACTGAAAAGTTGGAAAGGATTGGGTATGCAAAATGTTTGGTTGAAGTGTCTGATCAAGATGAGTTGCTTGATGCCTTCAAGGTTAAACTTCTAGATGGCTCGGAGCAATTAGTCAGAGTTGATTATTTGTGGAAACCACTTATATGTGGGGACTGCAATGTTTTTGGGCATCACACTTCCAGTTTCCATGTGCTAAAATGCAATAATGATAGGAAGGTGGTGGATTTACCAACTGTGAAAGGGGACTTGAATAATTCAGGTCAAGGCAAAGAAAGTAATCTGAATGGAAGAACTGTGGACATAAACGTTTTTTCCAAGGGAGGATGGAGGAAAGTTCTTAGCAGGAAAGAAAAAGCTCACAATGAAATGAAAAAGAATAGCAATGTTGCTGTTAAATACTCTGATAATGGGTTAAACTATTCCAAAGCTAAGACTTCAGAATCAGTTTTGAATTATGAAGTAAGTTCCGAGGGTAGGCCAATTGTGCCTGTAGCTATATTCGTGCATGCTGAAACTGAAGGAGGTACCAAGTTAGTAGCCAACTTCCCCGAAGCAAACACCCAAGAATTTCCACTTTTACCCGAAGCTATTTTGCGAGCAAATCCATTTTCTTTGCTTGTGCACGAACTAGCAGAACTTGATGAAAATAATGAAATTACTAACGTCACGGAGGAAGGAGAGTTTTGTCCCTCAGCAATGAAGTCTTCTGATCAAACATTTCATCCTGCAACACTCCATTAATGCTTTACACTTTAAAGAAATTTCATCAGCATCTTCAGTTGAAAACGATCAGCAGATAGCCCTAAAGACATCTGGAGAAAGCTTGTTATGCACCACCTCCTCTGGCCAATTACAACAAAGATTATCAATCTCCCATACAAAGGTGCCAACTAACGATTTTGAACTTTTAACCCTTGAATAATCTTTCCTTAATCAGATTGAGAATCATATTTTTGATCTTTTTAAGCCTTCAGTTCCTTTAAATGCACCTTCTTCCTCTTCTCCTCTTTCAAACCCTCCCAATCCATCTCCCTCCCCCTATATCTTTCTCGGTAACATTCCTGGATGGGTCTCTCCTCCCCCATGTCCAATTTCTCTTAGCCCTATCGCTCTGAAGTCCTCCTCTTTAGCTATTAATCTTAAGTCGGTTCGTTCTGATCCTCCTACAACTAGGAGTAGGGCAAGTGTGTCTCACCACTCATCATAGTTTTGATGAATACAGTTGCTTCATGGAATATACGGGGAGCCCATAATCCTATCAAACTCGATCATGTTAAGTCTCTGATCAAAGATCACAACATTAAAAAATTTGCTACCTTGGAAACCAAACTTTCTCTCCCTTTGACCCTTAAAGCAGCAAAATATATCAACCCCACTTAGCATGTTAATCATAATCTCGATAATGCTCCTTATGGCAGAATTCTCACTGTCCATGACCCCCTAACTTTCTCTCCCTGCCCTATTCTGAGTACATCCCAGCTGATCCACTTTCATGCCATCTTCCTTCCTCTTTACCTTTCTTTTTATTCAACCTTTGTTTATGCGCATAATGCTAGCGCTTCAAGGAAATCGCTACTTAATCTTCTCCCTTCTCTTAGACAGAACACCCATCCTTGGCTTGATCTGGGCGACTTCAACTGTTGTTTTACCTTGAATGATAAAATGGGAGGGCTGCCTCTAATGCCGCGGGATATTGCTCCTCTAAATATCTCCATTACTGACTCTGATCTCCTCCCCATTGCCCACTCTGATGTTCCCTTCTCTTGGAATAACCGGAGCCGGTCTGGGATTAGAACATTCACCAACATTGATCTGTCCTATAGTAATGCTCCTGCCTTATCCATGTGGCCTGCCATCTCTTATTTGTTACCTCACCCTATCTTATCTGACCACTCCCCAATCATTCTCTCTCCCACCTCTTTGCCGTACAGAGGGAAAAAAGCATTTAAATTTTTCAATGCTTGGGTCAGGGATCCAGAATTTAATAACATTTTATCTACTGCTTGGTCTACCACTTATCGTGGCAATCCTATGCTTATCTTGTGTAGGAAACTAAAGGCTACAAAGCATGCTTTAAGACAATGGGCATCTCACAAGTACGGTAATGGCTCCCTTACATCCTCGATACTTAAGGACCAGCTTAAAAAGGCGCAAATACTTCTAGATGAGGATCCCTCCAATCCTATTCTAGCCCAGAACGAATCCATCCTTTTTCAACAACTCTACGATGCTTTAAATTGTGAAGCTAGCATGATGAAGCAAAAGCTGCACCAGAAGTGGGTTGACGAAGGAGATAGGAATTCTACTTTTTACCATGCTTCTATAAAGGACAAACAAGCTAGAGACCATATCCATTCTATTTAGGACGATAACGGTGTTCTCCTTTCTTCTATTGATGAGATTGACCAACACTTGTTTCAACATTTCTCCAAGCTATTAGGAAACTCTGACAATTTTGAACCTGACCTTGATTATCTAAACAGCTTACCCCTTCCTATGCTATACTCCGATATGTAAGACATGCTTGTTCACAAGGTTATTGACCATGAAATTAAAGATGCCCTATTTGCAATGAATCCATCATCGTGTGGTGGGCTAGATGGTTTTAACGTTGTCATTTTCAAGGCAGGATGGCCTATTGTTAGACAAGTTTTTTTAGCGGTTGTCCACTATTTTTTTAATAAGTTTAGATTGCTTAGTGAAATAAATGCAACAAATCTTGTCCTTGTTCCTAAAGTTAGGCCTATCAAAAATGCATCTTCTTTTCGACCAATTTCATGCTGTAATGTTGTTTATAAGTGTGTTACCAAGACTCTAGCCACTAGGCTTGTTGTTGTGCTACCAACCATTATCACTATGAACCAGTCTGCTTTCATCCCGAAGAGGAATATTCTTGACAACATAATGATGGTACATGAACTATTAAATGGGTATGGTAGAAGTCGGATCTCCCCTAGAGCTATGCTAAAGCTTGACATTAGCAAAGCATGTGATAGCTTGCACTGGTCCTCAATTGTTCATGTTATGTCATTAATGGGTTTTCCAAAGGTTTTTGTAGCATGGCTGTATGTTTGTATATCTTCCCCTACTTACTATCTTTTCTATAATGGGAAGGCTTTGGCATTCTTTAAAAGGAAGCAAGGGATTCACCCGGGGGATCCCATATCCTCCTATATTTTCATTATAGTAATGGAAGCACTGACTTGTATGCTGTCTTCAAAATCTGAGAACAAGGCGATCTCTTATCACCCTAAATGTAGACAGCTTCATATTTCATTGCTTTTCTTTGTGGATAATGTTATGATCTTCACTAAGCCTAATGATCATTCTATTGTTGCCATTCTTGAGACTCTTCATACCTTTTATCTTGCTAACGGGTTAAAAATCTATCTCTCTAAATCCCATATTCTTATCTCTGGAACTAGTTCGAGTGCCATGGCTAGGATAGTTGCTCTATCTGGCCATCAATCGATAGAAAATAATATGACATATCTCGGTCTCCCTCTTTGTTCATCCAGAGTTACTAGGGCTGACTGCATTAACCTTTATGATAAAATCACATCGAAGTTGAACTCTTGGACTTCCAGATATCTTTCTATGGCCGGTAGATTGGTGCTAGTTAAGTCTGTATGCTTTTTTGTGACATTGTATTGGGCTCGAACTTTCATTCTGCCCTCTAAGTTGCTCACTATGATCAGAGCTGCTATGCTCAGATTTCTTTGGACGGGACCTACTCACAATAGGAAGCTGATTCCACTGTCATTCTCCAGTTTGGAAAAGCCTCTAAGCAAGGGTGGTTTTGGTATAATCAATATCAGTTTATAGAATAAATCTACTGTTAGTACCCATGTCCAAGCTTTATTACTTAAAAGGAACAGCCTTTCGATTCAATGGGTTTGGAATTACAGTATCTAGACTGGGGATTTCTGGTCAATGAACGTCTCACAAGGCACAAGTTGGATATGGTGCAAAATTCTGAGTATGAGAGGTACCTTCCTTCCTTTTATCAAATACTCCTTGTCCCTTGATTGCCTGGTGAGTTTTTGGAAGGATCCCTAGATTGGGGATGGCTTGGTGTTGGAAACTATGTTGACTTCCCAAGAAAGGCAGCAATCATTGATAGGTTATAATGCTCGTGCAGTGGACTTCATAGTCAATAGGAAACTGCGTACTCCTTCTTCTAGCAATCAAGTTGTCAACATGTTATGGAGGAGTATGTGTCAACATGTTATGCCTATGAATCATGAGACTGATGTTTGTTGGAAGGGTAGGCCTCATAGGATTAGCAGGGTGAATGATCTCCTCCTACACGCTGATGCCTTACCAACATTTTCTTGGGCTAAGGTTTGTTGGTCTTCCCATTCCCCTGCTAAGGATAACTTGATGTTCTGGAGAATATTGCACAAAGCAATTCTAACTAGGGATAAATTGTTGTCTACTGGTTTGGTTACTGATCATCTTTGTCCTTTCTGCAATTTTTGCCTTGAATCTGTTGACCATCTTTTCTTTGATTTTGAATGCTTATCCAATATGATTACTACCCTGACGAATAAAGTTGGTATTTCGAGCTTTTATAGCAATACAACTTCTGATTGGAATGAGCTGTTGATGGCGACGAGGTGAAGACCAAATTCTAGGGACATTATCTTCTTTGTCCTTAAAATATACTTTAGATCTGTCAGGTTTGAAAGGAACTCCCGATGCTTTAGAAGCGAGGCCTCTTCTGCGCATCAATTTTGGATAAAGTAATGGCGAATATTGCTTCTGGGATCAGATTCTCTCGGCATAATTTCTCTTCTCACAATCATGACTTTTGATTTTGAGTTTGGGTTTCACTTTGTTGTGTGCATCTCGGTGCATCTGTTTGTTCGTGCACGCTTTTGTGCATGTCTGGCTTTCTAGTTTGGTTCTGCTTGCTTGTTTTGGCTTATCTTGTTCTTTCATGTCTTCGTTGGTCTTTTGTGTGTCTCGTTTTTTTTTGCTTGCTTGTCCTTGTTTTTTCTTGCTTGTTGTTTCCGCGGAAAAAGTGTGTTTTTGTCGTTTCTTTTGTCTGAGTCTTCAATAAACTCTGGTAGGGGTCTAGTCAACCTCGCTTGCCTTTCAAAAGACATTATTTTTTAAAAAAAAATTAAATCTCATATTAATATAACTAAGAAAAAAGTGGTATCTAAAAGTAGTAACAACAACAACACCTTAAATACCTTTTTAACTGATACATAGGCCAATGAATGTGATGCAGTATTATATATATGAAAATAGTTAAATTTTAAAATGTTGTAATTTTAAAATGTTGTAATTTTAAAATGTTGTAATTTGTATATAACATTCATCTTAAAAACTATGATGTTTGGGAGTTGTACTTTTACTTCCAAGGGTTTAATTGATTGTACTCATTAACATATTTGTCCATATGTCTATTTGAGTTATGTGTAGGCCTTTTTCCCTACATAATTCATGTCATTTCTAGTTTACTGTTTTTCGTACATACTTCTCCTTTTGCATATACATACACATATATATGTGTGAATGTGTGTGTGTGTGTGTGTGTATATATATATCTGTGTGTATGTATATATATGTTCATGTATACATTATATATACATAAATATGTTTTAAGCCTCTCATTATCTATTAAGTTTTTTTAGTTTTAACTATTTACGTGGGATGTTCAACTTAGACATCCTTATTTCTTGGATGAGCTTGCATAAGCAGAGCTTTGATATGCTACAGGAGCTTTTATAGCTTATTTGGACTTCCTTGATAGTTATCCACTTTTCTTTGAGGTTTGGAAGAGGATTTTTATCTCATTGTGGCTCATTCTCCGTTGCTATTTTCAGCTTTTGTAGCCAGCATTTGTTTTATCTATTTATTTTCATGCTTTCTAGATTTTTTTCTATCTTTTTTTGGGGGGTGTTATTTTTATTTTCTTCGTATGAGTTCATTGAGAAAGTCACCTTCCAACGTTGTTGGTAGCTCCTTTTTAAGTATGGTTACATGAGTGCTCTCCTCTTCATGAAGGATCTCTTATTTTTAAAAAGAAAGTTAGAATTGTGTTAACTTATTTAAACTTGAAATGGAGTAGGCTTTGGGAAGCTAAGAAATGATAGATGGATCATTTATAAAGATGTTTTATCAAAAGAATGAGGAAGGTAATGAATAAATAAAAGAAATAGACTGAAACCAGGATTTTAAAGACATACCAAATCATGGAGTTGTTGAATGACAGGATGCCAACACTAATAACATCTAAATTTTAGTATGAATATGTTAGGGCTCCATAACTGGGGAAGACCATAGTGTTCAACTGAAAAAACAGAACACTTGTTTGATTTTATGGCAGGGTGATAAAACATCAAAATGGATGTATTAATTGAATCAGCAATATGAAACAAGTGTTCAGAACTAAGAGGACCTATTGATGCTTAGTAAAGATGCTTTTTAGAATGTATATAAGGTGCATGCATTCAACCTCTTAGGAGAGTTAGGGGGCTTCCATGGTGGAACGAGTAGTCATTTCATCGATGACGTTGTTCGAGAAGAAGATAAATTAGCAATAGGTATGCATAGGAAGGTAATCACTAAAATAAGTCCATAATAAATTTTTTTGAGACCTAAATAAGAGACTAGGTGACGTCTGCAAAATTGATGGTCGATTTTATGATATGGTTCATAACTATATGATGATAAGTATATAGCATACTTAAATTGAAATGGATGAATATAAATATGGCATGTTTCATAAATAGATGTATAACTATCGGGTATACTTATGACTAAAATGATGTTATATGAATGCTCATGCAAGGATGATTGTTACATGATATAATGTAATTGATGTGATGTCTAACTGAAGGGAAAACTCGTTCATTGCTTCAAAAGCTTAGTCTCATTATGTGTATGTTCAGAGTCAAGTTTTACTCATATCAGGCTTTATATCTGACCCTTTTTTTATTACCTCCTATAAATGCATGGTACTCCTTCGAATAGCTGAGCATATGGAATTGGACAAGTTTGTTTTGGAAAGACAATAAAAGAAGCTAAGATGAAGCAGAAAGCTTGTAGCTAATAAAAGGTTTTTCCTTCTGCCATTGTAAAATCAGAGTTTATAACTGGTAAAATATTCATATTGGCATCTTCATATGTCGGGCAAGAAAATATATTTTATGTTTTATTGTATTTTACCCTTTTATAGGCATGTAATGAAAAGTAATACAATTATATGTAACGAAATTAATTTAATTTCTTTGTTTACTTAATGTTGTAGAAAAAAATTACAGAGCTCATATTGTCACACGAAAATAATTCTAGTGATGACTATAATATCATCTACGTTTATTTTCGAGTTTCGAAATGGGGGACGTTACAATCACTTTCTATCTATAATAAAAAATTTAAAACAAAATTTTAAGTTTACTATTTTTAAATATTAATTTACATCCAAAATTAACAACCTTCCAATTAGAAAATTCATAACTAATTATTGGTTCATCCAAAAATTATAAAAATTAATACACATTTATAGTTCAACATTAAAAACCTCATATTAAAATTTTGTAACTTTAGGAGAAGACAGATCATGCTTCATCCTCAAACACGATCATGTTCTAATCATGTAAATCATTAAAACATGTTTAGCAACATTTAAAACATCCACACAACAACAAATCTAAACCCAAATGGGTTTGGATGGATTTCAAAGAAAGATTTACTCATCCAGATTAGGGAAACTTAATTTAAATCTTCTTTCCTCTTTCAGAATTAAAAGATACTATCTTTGATTTGATTTCCCCTTCTCTTATTAGATACTGACGTTCGACCGTGAAATTAATAATAGAGTTTTATTTTTGTTTTAAATAATGAATGTAAGGATGAAGAAAATGTGGTTTAGGGTATATTTATTAATGATTTTGCCTTAGGCTAAAATCTCTCTTTCCTTGTATCGTCAATCTAATTCCCTTAGTACAAGATCCATCTTCATTCAAAATCCAAATTTACTTATTCCTGTCTTATGGTCGAATCTAATTGCACTAATCACTCTTAGTTCATTCAATTAATATTTTAAGTTTCTTGCACTTAATTAATCAAATTCCTCTCAAGTGATCATCTCAATTAAATTATCTTAATTATCACTTATAAAATTCTTATTATTAATTTAATTTCACATATTACGTCACTTTAAAATATGGGGTGTTGCACCTTAAAAGTTCTGGTCATCCTACTTTCCCCAAGTCCAGGACCTTTCCTCCTATATCCTTAAGATCAACAAAGGGCTTCAAACCTCATGGACCGCAAAACCCATCCCATCATATAACTACGTCACAACTGGATAAACCTAGCACATGAACCTCTGGACTGCCCATTAGTCCCACCTATGCTTCCCTTTAATTGCAATAGCTCCCTCTATAACAACCAAACTAACCGATCCTCTTTTTCATAACTGGCAGAGTTTGACAAAATCCCTGGGCACCCCTCCAAAAAGAGGTAAAGAACCTATATTATTCCTCTAAAAGGAGCACAAAAGGCCTTATTCATATGACAAACGCAAAACTACACAACAACTACATAATGCGCACAACAAATACTTATTGCGCACTAGAAAGATAACAATTGTACATCGGCCACTCCCTGCCATACGCTATCTTTCTGACACAAGCATGTTATAGTACGGTCTTCCAGTTGGCATATATCTAAGCAGTCCTTTCCATACAGCATTCGAGTTTCTTACCTTATAAACCATAGATCATGATCAAAAGTCGTAGGAAACATAACATTCAAGGCATCAACCTAAGCCCTTTAAAATTTGATCTCTTCTACTATAAATAAGGAACCTCATGCATTTATGTAGGAATCGAAATTCACACTCTCATAAGGTATATTTACTAGCTCAAAGCTCTTGTATAAGCCACTAAATCATCTTTCTATAACCGTGAGACTCAAAGCAATAAAAATCATCAAACATAGTGGACTTAGATCTTTGCTAGGATCGAACTGTTGCAGCCATGTTTCAAAAGCAAAATTAAAGGGGATTAAATAAGTCATGGAATCAAAAGAGCTGCCCTTATAATAAGAGTTAAGACAAAAGGAGAAGAGATTGGAGCAATCCAACTGATACTGCTTAAAAGTTGGTCGACGACCACGATACTCAATCTAAACAAAAGAGCTACAACCAAGAGGCAGGAAACTATAATAGAACAAAATATTATGATCATAATATAAGCCATGGGTGTTATCCCACCTTTTGGCAAGGCCGTGACACCAAGAACTTAATTGGAAATCAATGATAGTTCGTCCTGGAGATCGTTAACACAAGCCTACTCTAGATGTCGATGAATTTTGTCTGAGCCCGTATCGAGCCACAACTGATGAGACATGACAAGAAAAGCCGTGGAAGCCAAGTTTCAAATTTCCAATCAATTCGAGTTCGTATGCTCAAGATATGATCAATACAATTCAGTCAATCATCTTGTTCATACCTATCGAATGCCATAGAAAGTCATTCTTCATGTTTTTCTTGTTCGAATCCATCAGATTCCCTCATCTTCTTATCAATCAGGAGAATCACACTCTTCATATCCATCAACTGAAGGGCCTTATTCGCATCCAACGAGATTCGGCATATCGTATCCATTAGGTGACCTTGTTTCGTATCCGTCAAGTGGTCGTCATTTCGTATCCATCAGGTCCACTGATCAACATCCATGGAAAGCATCGCACTTCATATCCATTTATTGTAACGTCAGTGTCCATTTAGTATCGATCAAGTATCACACACTTTGTATCAATCAACCTTCATTCGATACGAACCAACACCTCTCAACGATACGAAGTGGACGTGTAAGGGATCGATACTAATTGAAATGCAGTCGATCGATACGAACAACGCAATAATCGATATGAACAAAGCCGAAAGGATTGATATGAACAAGATATGCTCAAATAAAAGACTTAGTCACTCGACATGAAAATTGGATCGATCAGAGGAGTTAGCGCCACGTCAAATTGCAAGCACGTGATCGAAATCGATACGAATTGATCGATACGAACAACACTGATGTGGAGACAACAACAATCGATATGCCAAAACTTGCATCGATCATATCTCACAATCTACAGGTCCAAATGCTATGAAATTTTCACTAAAGCTTACGTACAACCTAAAGAATGTTCCTTCTCAATATCAACTCGATTGGGCCAAATCTTGATCGATACGAAATCGGTTCGTATCGATCACGGACCGAGTGCAAATCACATGGGATCGATCGCATGGGCCTGCCCACGTGCCAAAAGAGGTTTCTCGAGATCTGAACGAGATATTTGCAGCCTACACCTATAAATAGCATCCCAAAGCCTATAAAAAGGGGACTTTTGATTCTGCTACGTCCAGACTCTGTCGAAATCACCATTGTACTCAAACTACACTATTGTACCCGAAAATGACTGTTGTAATCTGCTGTAACCAGCAAGCAAAGTCAATAAAAGATTACCTTTGAAGTGGATGTAGGATGGAGATAGCCGAACCACTATAAATAATGTATCTCTATCTACTTCTTTCCATTTAAAGTTTTTTATTCTTCATTTTTATCCTCTACATTATTTAGATCCATAATCAATAACCATATACTGCTGATCTGTGTTCATATACTAGTGCTTTCACGATATTTAGGGTTTGTGACCAATTGTGACGCAAACACTTTGTTGCTTTCATCGAGAATTGAACTTAAGGATTCTACCGCTTAGATATTGGATTTGAAGGCTTAAGGATTCAGATCTAAAAAGTTATGACAAGGCAATTAATTAGAAGATAGAGAATAGAAAGGAGCCAACAAGGGGAAGTAGAGAGGCCTCATCTAGAGCTGGAGCAGGTTAAGCTTCGATCTACATCACTAGGGATGAGATGGAGGCTATGATGGAATCAATGCATGAAAGATTGCTGAAGAGCCAACATGAAACAATATAGAGCTTTTTTGAGCAGATGAGAGAAGCTGGAGCAGAGAACCTTGGGCCGGCTACAGTTGATGCAAACATAGGACAATGAGCTAGAGTTATAGATACTGTCGGAGGTCAGATCCAAGATCAGAATGAAGAGCGCGAAGACAATCAACAAGGAACTGGGGGAAGACCCTCAGATCCGACGTTGGAAGACCCATAGATGGAGCTCAACAGGCTAGAGCCAACGCCAACGGGAATGATCCACATGAAGAATATTACCCATAGTACCCTTCGGGACATGGGGGCAGGATGGAAACATGCTAACGAGACAACCCCTAAATGGAGATGAACGAATGGCTGGACTAGTGTGACGGATTATGAGGGGAGGATTTCCGTGCGGAGGCTTAGAGGAAGTTAGTCGGAGTTAGTTCACCCCGAATATCAGAAATACGAGGAATCCTCCAAAATTCAAGTTATCCACGCTGGAAGCTTATAAAGGAAAATCAGATCCGACCATGCATACTACCAGAATTATCAACATATGGAAGTGCTAGGGTAATCCAAGGAAGTGATGGCATGATATTTCCCTCTATATTTGATAGATTTGGCTGTGCTTTGGTTCAGGCAGCTAGAGAATGGATGTGAGCTAGTGGAACACATCATGAGGCAGTTTAGGGTCTATATGACGCGACCCAAGAGTGTGATGACCTTAGCATCGATGAAACAGAGGCTCGAAGAGTCCAAAAGAGATCTTTTATTACGATTCAATGCAATTGTGGCTTCAGTAGATCGTCCGGATCCATCGATGATTTTGATGGCGACGGTAGTAGGAGTTGTAGAAGGTACATAATTTAAGGATTCTTTAGTAAGAGATCCAACATAAGATCTTGAAGAATTCTATCATGAAGCTAAAAGATTCATTCGACTAGAGGATTCACGTGCCAAGAGGCATGAAATAAACGCCGTGCAAGGCAAAGGCATCTCTAACGAACAGTTTGGAACGAACAAAGGAAAGTGGAAGCATGATGAAAAATATGATGGTCATGACAAATGGAAGAAATTCCAAGAACCCAGATTCAAAAAATATGCTGACTTGACGGCAAACCTGAAATAGATATACACGGAGACTCGGGGCATCTCCCCTATCGGAAACCACCTAGGAGAGATCCCACGGAATGGGAACGTAGAAGTGGAAAGTATTGCCTATTCCATGAACTGGAAGGGCATACTACTGATGAGCGCCGCCGTCTTAAGGATGAGGTGGAGGAGCATGTCAGATGTGGTAGATTGCCACAATACGTGAGAGATCGAACAGTGGCCGTAGGACCTGAGCAACTACCACCTACACCCAACAGAACTAATCCTGGATCGGGATCACGACTCGTCACCAATTAATCATGATGGCAAGGGCCAAGTTCAGGACATGAACTTTGGTCAATTACATAAACTTATTAGATTTGATTTCAAAATAAAATGGCTATTCCACTTACACAAGTAAGGGTACCGGAGAAATCCCCAAGCATGCTCTGAGATGGCAGTAGACCGCTCTGCCCGGAGAGGCAGTATCTAGATTTTCCTTTGCTCGTGATTGAACATTTGGAATTTGAAATTAATAAATGAACTTAAATTTCAAAAAACTAAACCTTTGACTGGAGAGTTAAAGGATGGATATTGGAAGTCAATTTGAAGTTAATCGCTTTATGACCCTACCCAAAGAGACGGGGTCTGTAGTGTAAGAAGTGAGTTGCAACGCCGGAGAGCGACAGGATCAACTCACATAACGTCGTCCCCCATTCACCATAGAATGATTGGATAGGGGTTCGATAAGAGCCTGGAGTGACTGCAATCGGCCTAGGATTTAGGCCATGACATCACTTAATGTTCAGGGACACTGAACCGTATACAGAGGGCGCCGCTGCTTCGCCAGAGGGCGACAGGATCGGCTCACTCGATACAGTTTGCCCTTCACCGGAGAGTGACAGGATGGGATTCAGCAAGCGCCCGAAGAGGCTATGGTCGGTCTAGAAGGAACACACGTCGCTATATGCTCTCATTGAGGCCAGAGTGCAAGGGATAGAAAGCAACACCTGAGTGCGACAGGACCTTTCTATTCGATCGTTAAGTTTGAATGGACTTAGCAAGGGTCCAAAGTGGCCGTCAATGGTCCATAAGATTTGACTACTGACTCCCATAAGTTAAAATGGATACTGATTCGGCTTCGAACAACCACGAACTTGATTGAGGATACTATAGCTATGGATAAGACATGGACTCATGACATTGGATTTGAA
The DNA here is from genome assembly GCA_030765085.1 of Allium cepa. Classification (NCBI taxonomy): domain Eukaryota; kingdom Viridiplantae; phylum Streptophyta; class Magnoliopsida; order Asparagales; family Amaryllidaceae; genus Allium; species Allium cepa. Next base: position 51,637,446 of record CM060935.1, on the reverse strand, counting down.
GCTACTGAAAACGCGCCTTTTTACCAAAAAACATGTTTTAGGGGGCAAATGTTATTCCATCTTTTGGCAATGCCGTGACACCAAGAACTTGAATGAAAACCGATGATAGTTCGTCTTGGAAATCAGTAATAAACAAGTCTACTATGGATGTCAATGAATTTTGTTCGAGTCCGGATCGAGCTATATTGACGAGACATGACAAGAAAAGAAGTGGAAGCCAATGTCTCAAATTTCAAGTCAATCCTAGTTCGTATGCATATGATCGATACAATTCAGGCAATCATCTTGTTCATACCCATCGAGCGACCAAAAAAAGTCCTTCTTTGTATTGTTCTTGTATGAATCCATCGGATGCCCCCATCTTTGTATCGATCAAGAGAATCACACTCTTCGTATCCATCAACTGAAGGGCCTTGTTCGCATCCATCGAAATTCGGTAGTCCGTATTCATCAAGTGGTCGTCATTTCGTATCCATCAGGTCCATTGATCCACATCCATGGAAAAGCATCGCATTTTGTATCCATTGATTATAACGATAGTGTCCAATTCGTATCGATCAAATATCACACACACTTCGTATCGATCAACCTTTCATCGATATGAAACTAATACCTCTCATCGAAATGAAGTGGACATGCAAGGGATCGATAGGAATTGAAATGTTGTCAATGCAATAACGATCGATATGAACAAAGCCGAAATAATTGATACGAATAAGATACTATCACGACCCGATTTTTCGACTTTCGAAAGTCGACACCAATACGTCCACTGTATCAAATGCCGCATAATCGAATGCCGGAAAATCGAACCGTTGGGGTTTAAGAAGAAGAACAGAAACAATAACAGAATCTCATATTTCCCAGCTGAACAATATATAATAGATAAAGAATAATCTTTAAAACAAAAACACTATATTAGTTTATACATCACATTATCAGAGTTTACAACAATAAATAGCGGAAAAGAAATAATACATATATAAGTGATACGCCTCGCCATCCAGGTTCAACTCCTGATCTCCACAGCAACTTCTTGACTTCGCTCCAGAATAGTTGACAACATGACTCTAGGCTGCCCGAGTGGAAAATTTTGGGCACCCAGCGTTTAGAAAGGGAACAATAAACTCCAGGTCAGTCATGGGACTGGTGTGAGATCTTAAAACAGTTATTCTTTTACCAAAGAAAAACAAAGAATTTAAAAGAAATCCGCAATGTTTTTTTTGAAAATGAAACTACCATAAGGCCTCTCGGCACACACACAATGCAATCGCACACTTAGGGGAGATTTCTCCTTATGATAGTCAAACATGCTTAATACGCAAAATCTTTTTAATATTATCATTAGTGCATAGTGCAGAAAACATTTGCAAATATAATATTAATCTTAGCCAGCATACGTACCATTATAGTATGCCTACTATAGCTACCATATTGGATGGCAGGTTATACAACTAAAACCGTATAAGGCGCGTATTGGTGATTGGGTTTCCAACAAATGGTCAGGCTAAGGAACTTTCTGGGCCACATGGGTACGCCTCTGGAGGGACGACCCGAGAACCTAACCGGATCTCTGCCAACACAAGGCCGGGTTACCTCTACAAAAATAGGTAACTACTACATGAGTATGCCATCCCCCAGTCGTAAACAAACTTTATCCGAGGATCCTCAATACCAACAACCACAAAGTAATAAATTGCAGAAACGACATAGGTTAAGTATCTGGGCTCCATACCATGATACCACCTCCATCCAGAAGAAAATGAACATGCCCTAAGGGGCCTACCCTCATAACCTTGCTGCATCCTTCCTGTTTCGACCATTCTGGGGTGTGAGGTCCGACGAAGTCTCGTCCACAAAGCTACGCTTTTCACAAAAGCCATGCTTCGATCAACAAATGATCAGCAGCACTTCATATGCCACATTACCAAATTGGAAATGTATCACTAGTAACCATTAACTACATAACCTCTAAGCTCGTACATCTCAAAGAAGGGTGTTAAGCTAAGAGAATGAATTCTTCGCCACTAAAAGAAATGTATTTGATAGAAACCAGATTTACATCTCAAAGTGTAACGTCGGACATACATCCTTATAAGCCCATTCCGGGATCGAACGGAACCGAAGGCACTTCCAAAGAAGCCCTTGCGAATCCGGATATTCACTAATCACGTCCGGAATCCCCATCACAAAGGGTGATAAAATATCTATACCGAAGCAACTCGGTGCAGAGACATTCGACAGGTAATCCTTTCGCTTTCGAAAATACCTGGTCTTCAACACCATCTTCAAATGCAATCCCATTTCGTTGTATCGTTATTTGGATTGGGTTTTATGACACAAGGTCCTCTCCAGGCTAATCCGAATAACGAGCGCTTATTTTAAAAATAAGTGTTACATTCAGATTCAAACAAATCACAACAATTTCCACATTGATCTTTTGAATGAAAGATCCATCACAATCACAAAGATTCGATGTAGTTTTCGAATATCCATTTGGAATCCGACCCCCGATCGCATCGAAATAAAAATGCCATTTAAAAAGGCCAATATTGATAGTCGGTTATTTAACTATCAATCATCATCCACAATAGTCACTGGAGTTCAAATAATTTTCTCCCAATTATTGCTTTTAAAACACCTTCGCAAGATATAATTTCACATTTCATCCATTTGAAAACAATTTCAAATCACTTTCCATCTTTCAATCCTTTTTGGAAAAAAAATTCAAATCACTTTTCTCACGCGGAATACATTTCCAAACATTTATTCATTTCCAATGGAAATTTGCCGAGTTCAAATACTTATCCAAACACATATATTTGGAAATATTTAATGTAAAAACTATTTTAAAAATACTTTATTTTAGAATATTAGTTATGAAAATACTATATCAATATCGCAGATAAAACTTCAAGTCCAAACTAATTTAAAATAAAATTAGTAGATAGAGTATAAATATTTAAATAACTATTTTCAAATATCAATTTAAATCTTTAAAACAATCACTTCTATACTTAATTAAATAAATCATTAATTTTAAAGAAACAAAACAATTTTCAAAAAATGATCTCTCTAACAATATTCTTTTAAAACCACATCTAGAACTTCTAATTTTATTTCAAAAGCTATTTTAAAATTATATTCGGCTTTCCAAGGAAGAATTCTCTTTCCATTACAAAACGGTCCATTAAAATGAATTAATAAATCTTCTCGATTTATTTTAATTCACATTCCAAATTTGTAAGTTTCTTTCCACATATTTAAAAATAAACCGATATTTATTTTTAAAACAAAATTCCCTTTCCTTTATAAATTTTCCATTGTGAATTTTCAACTTTCAAATATCCACTGATATATGATTCTCAAATCGTTTTCCAAATATTCACCTTCAACACCAAATCAATTTCAAATTGATTTCCAAATTTAATTCAATCACCAAATCAAATTCCAAATATATTTCTAAATTTATTTCAATTAACAAATCAATTTTCGTATCGATTTACCAAAGATTTATTTAGAAACCCCAAATCAAATTTTTTCAAATCGATTTCTAAAATATATTTTAACCCAAATTAAATCCCAAATCGATTTCTAAAATTAATTTCAACCCCAAATTAAATCCCAAATTTAATTTTTAAATTTATTTCCTTTTGAAATAAATTCTTTTATCTCTTTCAAATATTTAAAAATCCATATCTTAAATAATTTCTTCAACTATTAAACAATATTACACGAAATTCCTTTTTAAAATATTTTCCCATAATTTTTTTTGAAATTTATTCAATAAGTGTAACGACCCGTAAATTTTCGATAATTAAAATAGCTAGTTTAATAAGATTTCGTGATTCAAGGTTAGAAAAAATATTTGTAATTCGTTTGGAATAATAATAACTGGAATGAATTGCAACAATAATTATCCAAGTAATGAAAAATAAAAGCTACTTAGTAAATGCCTTTGCAATCAATAGTTGAATAGGATAATAAATGTTGAATTCATTGGGTATAATAGAGTAATTGATTGATAAGTAAAATCTATTTAAAATCAAACATTGAATATTGAACAGGTAAATTGTTTAAATTAAATATTTAAAACTTATTGAAATTGAATAACTATAAAATGAAAATAGAGTTCTAAATTGTGAATTGGTTTTAAAAGTTGAATCTTATAAGTTCGATTTTAATATTTCAAAAGATAATGAATTATTGGATAAGCGAAGTTGTTTAAATTTAATATTTGGAATTTATTGAATAATTTAATAATGGGAATTGAATAACCGTATAATGGAAATGGTTGTTCTATAATTTCAATTCGTTTCAAAAGTTAAATTTTATAAGTTCGTTTTGAATATTTCAAAAGATAGTGATTTAGGAATAATCAAATTTGTTAAATTTAATATTACGAATGTTTGAATAAATTAAATTTCGAATTTGATATGATTAATTTGATATTGAAATTTAATATATGAAAATAGAGTGAATAATCGAAATTTGATTTAATATGATTCAAATTGGTTTCCAAAGTGAATGTAAGTTATATCGGGATTATAATGGAGTTAATAAGATTCTAAAATTGGAATTTATTGGATAATTGAATAACGGGGTTAATATGATTAAAAATGATTTGTAAAATTTTATTTTATCACATTGGAGTTATATTGATGTTATAGAACTTTTAAAACTGAATTTAAAATGTAGTTGTGAAAATTGAATATTTTATTATTTAATTATCGACTGAAAAATAGCCAATTTTCGAACAGTCTCAGAATTGGACGAAACTAGTTCCATTAGATCCATAATAGTTTGTTATTATCGGATTTCAATTTTTGTAGCAATCGGAGTTTTCGTTTGACCGTGGCAGCTCGAAACGCGTTGAAATTGTTTTAATATTAATTTGCGAGTTAAAATAGTCATTTTTCAAACTGTCTCGGATTTCGACGAAACCAGTTTCATCGGATCCGTAATGTGATATTATTGTATGGTTTCAAATTTCACGTCAATTGGATTTACCGTTTGTCCGGGGCAAGCCAAAACGCCTAGAAAATCGTTTAATCGGTTTAATTTAAAATTGATCGTTTATTGCCGTAACTCACACATACGATCGAATTAGCTTCCGAAACCTATTCCATTGTGTCCGAAAAGCGGGGTAAACCCTAGAAACGCCTGCCGGCACGCTTCATTTGGAGTTCGGAAAATTTTCGATGAATAGTGTTTTGGCGATTTTCTATAAAAGGACCCCCACTTTCTTTGTTTTGCATAAACCCTAGGGTTTCAGCCCTTAGCCGCCACTTTCATTTCAATGGCCTGAAAATTTCGAAACTTCTTCCTCATTTTCCTCTCAATCCATCAACAATTAGCAAAAACTCTCAACTACAAAGTTGTAGAGGGCATCAAGATCTAGCTATCCAACGGTGGAGATCGGAAACGGAACCACGGATTGACGGCAAAACGCGATGGAAGAAGCTGCGTTTTTCACGCAAATCGAGGCAAGGGGAAAGCCGAGCTGGGCCGCACTCTGGCTGATGGTGGAGCTCGTGGTGGCGCACAACGTGGCACTCTCCGATCGTCTTTAAGTTGTTCGGTTTGGTCGTGAAAATTGCGGGAAGAACGGCGGCTGATGGGTTTGTTTCTTGCGTTCAATCCTGGGTATTCAATGTGAAGAGGAAGAAGATGCAGCAACGGCTCAGATCTGAAGATGCAGAAATCGATGGCCAGGATGCAGTTGAGGGTTTGATATTTAAAATAAAAGCTGAAATTGCATATTTAAATTCGTATAAACTTTAAAATAGCATAACTTTTTCATACGAGGTCGAAAATGCACGAAACTTTTTGCGTTGGAATCGTATCGACGAGCTCTTTGCAATGCACCTGGATTGGAATCATTTGGAGCTAGAGAAAATTTTGAGTTAAATCGAACGTCGTTCGATTTGAGTTAAAATCGTAAAAATCAAGGTGAGTGTTTTAACGCTCACACCGTACTAAATATCTTTATGCTAGTTAAATTGACATTATGAAGTGTTATGATTTTTATTTTTCGTTGTTTGATAGAATTTAATTGTCATATAGATTGTCATTGAATTAACCGTTAAAAATTAAATTGACAGTTGAATTTAAATTGGAATTGAAATTGAATTGCGATTAAATTACCTGACATTGATAACCATGAAATTGCCATGAATTGTATTGTGGATTGGATGATTTATTTTGGTGGATGTTATTGGTTGATATTTAAATGTTTGGATGTTTAATTGCTTATACATATACTGTTATGCCTACATATGAAACCGTGATTTGATTTAAGTGATATATATTTATCCCTGACATTTAATTGAAATAAATAAATTACTTGGCCATATGATAGAAAATTATATACGGACACCGAATTGGCTAAATTAATAATTTTGAGATCGTCGATTTGAAATTTAATTGAATGTTTTGATTTAAAAGTTATAAATAGAAATCAATTTGTAGAAATCGAATTTATCGAAAAAATTGAGTTTGGAATGTTGAAATAAATTTTGGTTAAAGGAATTTTGTTAAATACTTAAGTTGAGACTTTGAAATTTGAAATTGGATCTGATTGAATGTCAAAAATTGATTTGTTTAAAGATTCAACCCTAGTTCGAGCTTTGAATATTACTAAGTAAAAGTGATATAAAAAATGATATTTTGAAATCGAGTTTGGAATTGAATCATATTTGGAATTTGGATTTAAACTTGAATATTGTTGGAAATTTTTGTTAAGTGTTATAAATTGATATTTTGAGAAATCAAGCTCCAAATCGATATAAATTGAAATTGAATACATTAAAGGTGAATGAAAAATTGAATTAATTCGAAATAAAAATTGACGTTGATTGAATTGAAATCGAAATTGAATCGGTAGAATGGGAATTGGAATTGATTTGAATTGGGAAGTTATAATTGAAATGGATTGGTTTTGAAGCTGCTTTATTTCGTTTCCCAAATTACTCTGTTATATAAACCATTTTTGAATACTTAAACTATTGTAATCTATTTTAAATCTACTTAACCCAATTTAAATTATGTTAAAGTAATTTATCTATTTCAAATCCATTTTAAGATTTAAGTATTTTTAACTATTTTAATTATTTAAAACTACTTTTAAACTACTTAAACTATTTTCTAAAATTCTAAGCTGGTCAATAAGGTGAAATGTTTATATTTAAATCTTGAATTTAAATACGGATTGGATTAAATGAAGTTGCAACCTAAATTGAAATTCGAAATGATTTTGAAATCGAAATGAGATATTGATGCGAAAACAATTTTTGAAACGAAATCTTGTATTTGAAAGATACGATGATATTTGAAATGGATTTGACTTTTGAAGCGAAATATTTTGATATCAATTATGAATCGATTGAAATATAAAAGAGCCAACGGTGTAATAATACGTAGTTATTAAAGAGACCGGGATCGGATATGGACATACTCTCTGTCGATACCGAACACCACTTTAATAACTATTATACGCGGAGTGTTGATCCAGAATGAAGTGGATGGTTTGGTGAACGCGTTGATTGAAGAAAGAGAACGATTATTGGATGACCCCTGACATGACTAAAACAGGAGCCGCGCCGGGCCATTGAGGTTCGCCACCTCTAGCGGACACGCTTCTTCGATACCATTTCTATTACATTTGTGATTCGATTTAGGTGCAACCCTTGATTTGGGAGTGTTGTTTCGCGGTGTTGGGGTAGCTGCTGGCTATGCTCAACATTAGTCCGGATCACGCAAGTACTAGTATCCTAGTTGGTATCGCCTCATGTACCTTGTCATACTGATTATCCTATTCGCGACCACTACGTTTTGATTTGTACCTTGAGTATATGGATTGCCCTCTGGTGACTTCCGGTTTTGGGGAAACTACGGTCTTGTATATGCTTTTGGGAATATAAAATGTGTTAAGGGGGGTTATGGTAACACCTTAACGCTATTTTAATACTTTATATTACTGATAGGCATTATCTACTTAGCGTATATTACTACATAGTAGATAGTTTCACGGATCCTTGAGAGATGGAAAATCCCGTAACATCTTTTGAGTTATTGCACGCACGTTGACACTGGATATGAGATGTCAAACCCCGTAAACATCTCCGACGCCGTTACACTCATATTTATTTACAATTGATTTAACTTTCATAAGGATATTTTAGTCCTGACTCGAGTGTTTTATCTTTTCATTACGCTCGGGTCAGTCCTGAGTTTTCAGATTTTCGAAGATCTATTCTGGAGGACGAAGACGAAGATTTGGTACTCTATTACTATTATTACCCTTGCATCATGCTATCTGCTGCATTATTTTAATTGTTCTGTTGTATATGTATAACTCTGATAAATGTTGTATAAATAATTGTCAAAGTATAGTAAACAGCTTCATGAACTGTTTATTTGACTATTATATTTTATCGTTCCGCTGCGAGATTCTGTGTTGTTTCATTTTCTTTATTTCTCTTTCTTTTCTTTTCTTATTTACCCCAATAACTATCTGCCCTCTTGAATGGTTTGGAATCGACATGTGTATTTGATCGTCTATTTAAACTGTCCAAAAAGGCGGGATGTTACAGTTGGTATAAGAGCTTTGGTTTAGCGATAAACCTTGGCTCTAGTGCGGAATAACTCATTGAAATAGAAGTAAACTATATGAATGAGTTGAGTGTATATGAGAGAGCGTACTTGTTATTTGATATAAAATGGTTTTATATTGTGTTAACTTTGTTCCGTTGAGTATTTATGAATTCTGGTCGATACTTGGGACGCCAAGGCGTCGATGGGAATTTCTAAACACTCAAATAGGACAAACCAACACAATATCATTTTGGAATATATTTTATATAAAAGAATTATTTGAATATTTATTCATTTTGATTGAATTGATTGTTAGGAGATGATAATATTAGATTATTATCGTTATTGTTTGATCAATCAATATTTACAACAATTGATTAAATAACAATGGATTTAGGAAAATGAAATCTTGTAAACACAATTGATAATGAATATAAATGAATTTTAACTTGGATTTGGGAATTTAAATTCCGGTGTTTGAAATTGACTTACAAGAATTTGAAAAATATAATATGAGTATTATATGATAGTATAATTGAGTTGAAATTGTTTTCGAATGATTTTTTTTTTTAATGCTAAGTGTTATATTCCCTTCTCTTGATGCTAGAAAATGATTTCGGTGATGAGTGCACGCATCACCGGCGTTTATTTTCGAGAGTCCGAGTGGGGGAGACCACTTAATAGCTTGTCTAAACCTTGTTTTGATTCAAGTTTTATTTTGTTTTGTATTCTCTATAGTATGATTTGATATATAAATTATATAAGTATATATTATTTCAAAACTTGATTTGAAATGAAACCGGGATTGGAATTCTTAAGTCCTTTAATAATTAATGATTTTTTTTAATGATTGAAATGAATTTAGACTTGAATCATTAAGGAACTTCTGAATTGTGAAATGAGAAATGAACCTAAGAGCTAAGTGAAAATATCAATTGAAGTAGAAATCCTTAGAATTAGGAAATTATGACCTTAAAATAAAATTGAAACTGTAAAACTCGCATAGTATTAAATTTCATTCTATAGCATAGATATAACTTACCAAAATATTTAAGAAGTTCAAAATGTTATATGAATTGTTAACTGGATAATATACGAGTATAGGTTTGAATAATGAAATATGCATTTAATTAATGGTTTGCAAATATAAATAAAATTGTTAGTAAATAATTGGAATTTAAATTAACATTTAAGGGTGATTCACATTTATGTTAATATAAAATGGAAATACTATATGTGAATGTAAATGTGAAATTAAATTATAGTGAAATTTAAGTAATGACTTAAGAATTAATTAATTGAAAATTCAACTTTAAATGAAAAGAAGTTGTATGTTGTTTAACTACATTCTATTTGCATAACTATAACTTACCAAATACTTAAAAGGTTTAAAATGCTAATAAGGATAAGTAGAGAAATAATATACCAGTGTGAGAATGAATAATAAAATGTGAAGATCTATTGATAGTTGTAAATATAAAAGAAATTTAAGGTGTAAAATGAATGATATATACAAGTAAATGAATAAAATTTAAAATTAATGAAATATAAAATTAGTAAATGGAAACTAATTAAATTTGAATATAACTAAATGTCAATAAACTTGGAAGCGTATGAAATTAAAATTGACTTGGAAATGTATAATTGATTTAGTGTAGATTTTGGATGGATGTTAATGTTTGATATGCATTGGTTGTTAGATGGGTGATAATTGATTGAGTAGGATTCATTAGTGTTAATGGAATTGAATAAACGGAATAAAATTTCAAAATAATTAAATTCAAATTTGAAGCAAAGTGAAATTAAATATAATTGAATTCGATTTAAATTGAAGCAAATTGACTTGAATTTAAAATGTGAATGAAACAAACTTGAATAAATTGGAAACAAATTGAATGTAAACCTATTGCATGGATGAATAAGAAAATAAATGACTTTGTGTTTATGATTTTTTTTTAGAAAATTTGAAGTTTTAATGGTTTGTACTTTGAAATAATAAAAGCAAATTTTTGAGAAAAATCCAAAATTGTCCAATATATGCTGAAACGAAAACAACCATAACTTTTAAATTGCTGAACGGAATTCAACGATCTTGGACTTTTCGAAAAGCTTAGAAACTATAGCACAACTTTTGTTTAGATAACTTGAGAAAATTCCTTTGTCTACTAGGTTAAAAACTTGAATGTTACTCGCTGTCCTGTGTAAAAATAAGAAAAATCAGTAGTATACACCCTTAGTATTTTCGCCATATCTTTTGACTGGTTTTTCGGTTTTGATGATCTTGCACTTTCTGGAAAGCTAAGAACTTAAGCTAAAACTTTTGTTTTAAGTGTTTTGTGTTTTGATGTCTTTTAGAAGGTCGAAAACGTGGGTGAACGTCGCTGGCCTGCGCAATTCATTGCCTAGGCTGAGGCGTATCCGCTAAGTAAAACGGCCATAATTTTTGAACGTATGGTCCGAATTCGATGATTTTGGACATTCCGGAAAGCCTGAAATGAATGTAACAACTTTTTTTAGATTCTGTTGCCGGATTTTATCGTTTAGATGACCTAAAACTAGGATATGTTTTCTGTCCTGAAATTGGAATCTCAGTTTTGAAGCTAAATATGTTATATATATGTTGTGTAGGCTAAGTATGTCGATCTATCTTCATATGCATGGTTCTAACTTAGTTATTGAGTGTTTAGTAGGTGCGGAATGCGCTTGCTTCGCATTTGGAGCTCGCTTTCGCGCTATATTAGCCGTATATGCTCGCTAACAATATATAAGGTACATATCTCGGATTACATACCGTACTTTTACACTTTTTCCCTGCGGGATGCCTCATCAGTTGATGAGATGTATATTTGTGATATATATACCATCATACTTTTTTTCCGATCGAGCCGCGCAAAGGAGACTCTGTCGAAATTTTCCGTAAAATCCGGGTGTTAGAAAATTTTCAAATTTTAAAATTTTTTATAACTTGTTTTGATTACTAACTTTTAAAGTTAGGAAGCCGTTTGTAGTAACTAAGTGGAAGCGTAGTGATGACTTTATAAATGGAATTTCATTGTTTTATAAGTTGGTAACTTTGAATAAAATATATCTAATGTTGAATTCTATACTTAGTTCCTTTCCCCTTCTTTTTTCCTTTTCGGGGACAAAAAGTTTTGAGTGGGGGAGAATGTAACGACCCGTAAATTTTCAATAATTAAAATAGCTAGTTTAATAAGATTTCGTGATTCAAGGTTAGAAAAAAAATTTGTAATTCGTTTGGAATAATAATAACTGGAATGAATTGCAACAATAATTATCCAAGTAATGAAAAATAAAAGCTACTTAGTAAATGCCTTTGCAATAAATAGTTGAATAGGATAATAAATGTTGAATTCATTGGGTATAATAGAGTAATTGATTGATAAGTAAAATCTATTTAAAATCAAACATTGAATATTGAACAAGTAAATTGTTTAAATTAAATATTTAAAACTTATTGAAATTGAATAACTGTAAAATGAAAATAGAGTTCTAAATTGTGAATTGGTTTTAAAAGTTGAATCTTATAAGTTCGATTTCAATATTTCAAAAGATAGTGAATTATTGGATAAGCGAAGTTGCTTAATTTAATATTTGGAATTTATTGAATAATTTAATAATGGGAATTGAATAACCGTATAATGGAAATGGTTGTTCTATAATTTCAATTCGTTTCAAAAGTTAAATTTTATAAGTTCGTTTTGAATATTTCAAAAGATAGTGATTTAGGAATAATCAAATTTGTTAAATTTAATATTACGAATGTTTGAATAAATTAAATTGCGAATTTGGTATGATTAATTTGATATTGAAATTTAATATATGAAAATAGAGTAATTAAAATTTGATTTAATATGATTCAAATTGGTTTCCAAAGTGAATGTAAATTATATCGGGATTATAATGGAGCTAATAAGATTTTAAAATTGGAATTTATTAAATAATTGAATAACGGGGTTAATATGATTAAAAATGATTTGTAAAATTTTATTTTATCACATTGGAGTTATAGTGATGTTATAGAACTTTTAAAACTGAATTTAAAATGTAGTTGTAAAAATTGAATATTTTATTATTTAATTATCGACGGAAAAATAGCCAATTTTCGAACAGTCTCAGAATTGGACGAAACTAGTTCCATTAGATCCGTAATAGTTTGTTATTACCGGATTTCAATTTTTGTAGTAATCGGAGTTTTCGTTTGACCGTGGCAGCTCGAAACGCGTTGAAATTGTTTTAATATTAATTTGGCGAGTTGAAATAGTCATTTTTCAAACTGTCTCGGATTTCGACGAAACCAGTTTCATCGGATCCGTAATGTGATATTATTATATGGTTTCAAATTTCACATCAATCGGATTTACCGTTTGTCCGGGGCAAGCCAAGACGCCTAGAAAATCGTTTAATCGGTTTAATTTAAAATTGATCGTTTATTGCCGTAACTCACACATACGATCGAATTAGCTTCCGAAACCTATTCCATTGTGTTCGGAACGTGGGGTAAACCCTAGAAACGCCAGCCGACATGCTTCATTTGGAGTTCGGAAAATTTTCGATGAATAGTGTTTTGGCGATTTTCTATAAAAGGACCCCCACTTTCTTTGTTGTGCATAAACCCTAGGGTTTCAGCCCTTAGCCGCCACTTTCATTTCAATGGCCAGAAAATTTCGAAACTTCTTTCTCATTTTCCTCTCAATCCATCAACAATTAGCAAAAACTCTCAACTACAAAGTTGTAGAGGGCATCAAGATCTAGCTATCCAACGGTGGAGATCGGAAACGGAGCCACGGATTGACGGCAAAACGCAATGGAAGCAGCTGCGTTTTTCACGCAAATCGAGGCAAGGGGGGAAGCCAAGCTGGGCCGCACTCTGGCCGATGGTGGAGCTCGTGGTGGCGCATAACGTGGCACTCTCCGATCGTCTTCAAGTTGTTCGGTTTGGTCGTGAAAATTGCGGGAAGAATGGCGGCTGATGGGTTTGTTTCTTGCGTTCAATCCTGGGTATTCAACTGAAGAGGAAGAAGATGCAGCAACGGCTCAGATCTGAAGATGCAGAAATCGATGGCCAGGATGCAGTTGAGGGTTTGATATTTAAAATAAAAGCTGAAATTGCATATTTAAATTCGTATAAACTTTAAAATAGCATAACTTTTTCATACGAGGTCGAAAATGCACGAAACTTTTTGCGTTGGAATCGTATCGACGAGCTCTTCGCAATTCAACTAGATTGGAATCATTTGGAGCTATATAAAATTTTGAGTTAAATCGAACGTCGTTCGATTTGAGTTAAAATCGTGAAAATCAAGGTGAGTGTTTTAACGCTCACACCGTACTAAATATCTTTATGCTAGTTAAATTGACATTATGAAGTGTTGTGATTTTTATTTGTCGTTCTTTGATAGAATTTGATTGTCATATAGATTGTCATTGAATTAACCGTTAAAAATTAAATTGACAGTTGAATTTAAATTGGAATTGAAATTGAATTGCGATTAATTACCTGACATTGATAACCATGAAATTGCCATGAATTGTATTGTGGATTGGATGATGTATTTTGATGGATGTTATTGGTTGATATTTAAATGTTTGGATGTTTATTTGCTTATACATATACTGTTATGCCTACATATGAAACCGTGATTTGATTTAAGTGATATATATTCATCCCTGACATTTAATTGAAATAAATAAATTACTTGGCCATATGATAGAAAATTATATACGGACACCGAATTGGCTAAATTATTAATTTTGAGATCGTCGATTTGAAATTTAATTGAATGTTTTGATTTAAAAGTTATAAATAGAAATCAATTTATAGAAATCGAATTTATCGAAAAAATTGAGTTTGGAATGTTGAAATAAATTTTGGTTAAAGGAATTTTGTTAAATACTTAAGTTAGGACTTTGAAATTTGAAATTGGATATGATTGAATGTCAAAAATTGATTTGTTTAAAGATTCAACCTTAATTCGAGCTTTGAATATTACTAAGTAAAAGTGATATAAAAAATGATATTTTGAAATCGAGTTTGGAATTGAATCATATTTGGAATTTGGATTTAAACTTGAATATTGTTGGAAATTTTTGTTAAGTGTTATAAATTGATATTTTGAGAAATCAAGCTCCAAATCGATATAAATTGAAATTGAATAAATTAAAGGTGAATGAAAAATTGAATTAATTCGAAATAAAAATTGACGTTGATTGAATTGAAATCGAAATCGAATCGGTAGAATAGGAATTGGAATTGATTTGAATTGGGAAGTTATAATTGAAATGGATTGGTTTTGAAGCTGCTTTATTTCGTTTTCCAAATTACTCTGTTATATAAACCATTTTTGAATACTTAAACTATTGTAATCTATTTTAAATCTACTTAACCCAATTTAAATTATGTTAAACTAATTTATCTATTTCAAATCCATTTTAAGATTTAAGTATTTTTAACTATTTTAATTATTTAAAACTACTTTTAAACTACTTAAACTATTTTCTAAAATTCTAAGCTGGTCAATAAGGTGAAATGTTTATATTTAAATCTTGAATTTAAATACGGATTGGATTAAATGAAGTTGCAACCTAAATTGAAATTCGAAATGATTTTGAAATCGAAATGAGATATTGAAGCGAAAACGATTTTTGAAACGAAATCTTGTATTTGAAAAGATACGATGATATTTGAAATGGATTTGACTTTTGAAGCGAATATGATATTTTGATATCAATTATGAATCGATTGAAATATAAAAGAGCCAACGGTGTAATAATACGTAGTTATTAAAGAGACCGGAATCGGATATGGACATACTCTCTGTCGATACCGAACACCACTTTAATAACTATTATACGCGGAGTGTTGATCCAGAATGAAGTGGATGGTTTGGTGAACGCGTTGACTGAAGAAAGAGAACGATTATTGGACGACCGCTGACATGACTAAAACAGGAGCCGCGCCGGGCCATTGAGGTTCGCCACCTCTAGCGGACACGCTTCTTCGATACCATTTCTATTACATTTGTGATTCGATTTGGGTGCACCCCTTTATTTGGGAGTGTTGTTTCGCGGTGTTAGGGTAGCTGCTGGCTATGCTCAACATCGGTCCGGATCACGCAACTACTAGTATCCTAGTTGGTATCGCCTCATGTACCTTGTCATACTGATTATCCTATTCGCGACCACTACGTTTTGATTTGTACCTTGAGCATATGGATTGCCCTCTAGTGACTTCCGGTTTTGGAGAAACTACGGTCTTGTATATGCTTTTGGGAATATAAAATGTGTTAAGGGGGATTATGGTAACGCCTTAACGCTATTTTGATACTTTATATTACTGATAGGCATTATCTACTTAGCGTATATTACTACATAGTAGATAGTTTCACGGATCCTTGACAGATGGAAAATCCCGTAACATCTTTTGAGTTATTGCACGCACGTTGACACTGGATATGAGATGTCAAACCCCGTAAACATCTCCGACGCCGTTACACTCATATTTATTTATAATTGATTTAACTTTCATAAGGATATTATAGTCCCGACTCGAGTGTTTTGTCTTTTCATTATACTCGGGTCAGTCCTGAGTTTTCAGATTTTCGAAGATCTATTCTGGAGGACGAAGACGAAGATTTGGTACTCTATTACTATTATTACCCTTGCATCATGCTATCTGCTGCATTATTTTAATTGTTCTGTTGTACATATATAACTCTGATAAATGTTGTATAAATAATTGTCAAAGTATAGTAAACAGCTTCATGAACTGTTTATTTGACTATTATATTTTATCGTTCCGCTGCGAGATTCTGTGTTGTTTCATTTTCTTTATTTCTCTTTCTTTTCTTTTCTTATTTACCCCAATAACTATCTGCCCTTTTGAATGGTTTGGAATCGACATGTGTATTTGATCGTCTATTTAAACTGTCCAAAAAGGCGGGACGTTACAATAAATTTCAAAATAAAACTTTATCTATTCAAATTTCTTCTTTTAAATTCACCCAATTCTTTAAATGAATTTATTATAAATTTTCTACCCAAATTTCAAAATCCAATTTTTTATTTGTTTCTAGTATCATACGATACCAAAATATATTCGGCTAAGTTATGGCCTTCAACGATTTCGATCACAAAAAATTACGCACAGATTATAAATAATCAACACAAAATTTTGAAAACAAATGAAAATGTTTTGAGGAATCCAGTTGGATCCCTCTAACGTGTTTCCCTACATCCACATATGTTAACACAACAATTAAATACCAATTCCACTTCGTGGTGGAATATCACGGTATATGGGATTTATAAAATATCATCCGCTATTATGCGGCGCACAGGGTCTCATCCGCTATATAATGCAGGAAATCAACAACTCCAAAGACATATATAATACCAATTCCACTTCGAAGTGGAATATCGCGGTATATGGGTGTAATATAATATCATCCGCTATTATGCGGCTCATAGGGTCTAAACCAATATAACTGATAATAAATTAATTATCTAAGCACGCAACCAATCAATTTTAAATTTTACTATTAAAATTAAATTAGAAAATTTGATTGAGTGAGAAGATCTGATCTTTGCCCTTTCTATTTTGCAATCCATTTCCAATCCCGATTTTGTCTTTCCACGATTTTTACCTTGTATAAATATTATATAAATTTATTAATATTCGAATAAATCAAATAATAAATTTTCATTTTAAAATTTTAATTCAACTAATATTTTTTAATTTTAAATTAATGTTTTAATTTTAAACAAATTTCTTCTAATAAATTATTTAGCTAAAATTAAATTTAAAACTAAATTTTCTTTTAATAAAATATTTGAACTAATTGAATAATCACTTATTATTAAACAATTAAATTAACAAAATGATTTTAGTTTAAACTAATAATTAGGTTTTAAACTAATAATAATTTTTTTCCCTTTTGAAACTATATATGTAATTATAAAATATAAATAGATAAAAAAATATGTTTTTATATAAATTCTGTGTACATACATATATATTTAAACTCTGTAAATTTAAAACTAGATAACAAACATTTTTTCTATTACTGTATATACATATATTTTTCCACTTCGTAAAAATTATATCCTGCATACGTAAAAAAATTGAAAATGCATATTTATTCATTTATAACCTTCTCAAATCTATATATTTATTGATTAAAATTAAATAAAATAAAATAAAACTGTGATTAACTTTTTCGACAAGCACAGTACCTCACGTGACCTAGCCTCGATCGACCATACTCGCATCGCCATCGCGTGAATTTCCCAAATTGAATGAAACCCTAGCTTGATCGCTCGATCGGCCCCACCTCTTACGCGCGCCTGGTCGCCGTTGCTCCCCCAGCGCCGCAAAACCCTAACCTCCACGATGCTCGAACAATGCTACCGAGCCCAATCTTCGACGCTGCAATCCACAAATCATAGAGTAGAACGAAGAGAACGGTCCGCAACACTCATGCTCGAACTGGCAGGAGGAGGAAGGAGAGAATGCGTTCGATTCAAGCAGAAATGATGTACTCGACATTTTCAAAGAAATATACGAATTTGATTTCGCATCCACATATTTTGATTCCGCTATTTTATTCATTGAAGTTTCGATTTTAATTTTTGAAGGTAAAAAGGGATTTTTTTTTTCTTTGGTTCGGCTGTTCTAAAAGTCTGAATTTCGTTTTTTCTTCCTTCTTTCGAACGAGAAACCCTTGTCGCTAATGAATTTAACGAAGACGTGTGTTAGATGGGTGAACACGTGTTTTCAAAGTATTGACAAGTGTTGATAAGATCAATAGTAAATTAAAAGGAAAAAATATATTTTATATCCGACTATTTATACCGCAAACTCCGCGGAATAAATTTATGAACGAAAACATCCGAGCTGTAGAAAAAAGATGGAATTATTCTATACACAGAACCAATTCAGGACAATTCCAACCATTAGAAACGTAGAACACAGAAAGAGCTTCGTTTTGATAGGTTGTGGCTCCCGTAACTCCAAACGAGTCAAAAGATACGACCATTTGAAGAAACGGAAGAAAGCGACGGACCGCTCGCTAATCCGATTCGACGGTATTAGCGAAAGTCTTCGATCTCCGCGAAACGCTCAAGCGTGCTCACACTATAGCACTCAATATTTAAGATATTATGGATCACCGAGGGAATGAATGGGGATATAGGTCAAAAACTTGTCTACAGAAGCTAAAGCGCAATAAACGTTCTTTTTTTACGATCGTTCCGTCTTCCTTTCCGTACTTTATTGTTTCACTCATATTCATCAATACGCGCGGTCTTTTTACCAATATTACAACACCACGACAAAATGACTTCAAGGAGAATGTTAAACACATTTGATACCTTAGAATTTCGAACAGTTGAGGGTGTTTTATATGATTACTTAGCCTGTAAAATTTAAATT
Source organism: Allium cepa (assembly GCA_030765085.1). Taxonomy (NCBI): domain Eukaryota; kingdom Viridiplantae; phylum Streptophyta; class Magnoliopsida; order Asparagales; family Amaryllidaceae; genus Allium; species Allium cepa. The sequence goes on along the minus strand of CM060935.1, from coordinate 51,618,401 downwards.
CAAATTTAAATTGTCTCGATTCCGCGACCTGAATTTCGATCTCCAGTCGAGACGTGCCGCCGAGCATTTATGATGTTAAACCCCTATTCCGAATGCGATGGAAAAGGTTTCGAATCCAAATTCGATCGTATGGAGACGATAGCTTTTTGAACCCAGTTATTAAATTGAATTTCGATATAAATTTCAACGTATTTGCTTATCGTACGGCCAAACGATCACTCTAAATGCTACGCAAATTGAAATTCGATAATAATACAATATTACGGATCTAATGGAACTGGTTTCGTTGAATTCCGAGACTGTTCCCCGGAAGCCTATTTTAAATTATCGAATTAAACGATATAATTTTCAAAACTGAACAAATCACTTTCAAATTCAATTCTGAGGCTTCCATTATCTTTAGTATCATTAATATAGATTTTCTAAGCCTTTGGAATAATTTCAATCAGCTTAAAAATCAAGACTCAAATTTTTACCCAACTTCGATAAATTAAACTCAATAATTTAATTGCCAAATTCATTCTGATATCTGAAATTCAAGTCAGACTATCTTTCAAACATTTAAAATCATTTAGGTATTTCAATTTCGAATGTTCAAATTTTCTAGATCGCCACATCCTTCCCCCCTTAAAAGAATTTCGTCCCAAATTACTAGTTAAGAAGAATGGACCTTAACCCGTTTATTATTTTCCCAAGACAAACGGTTTTATCAACTTGCCCAAAACAAATCTTTTTATTAGAGACCCGCTATCATTTCATCTAACTTTCCAAAATTAATCATAGATTCCAAACAATATTGTTTTCTTAACAATTCAAATTTAAATTTAAATTCAAATTTTCAAAATTTTCTCAAAATTTTCTAACTCCTTAAATTTTTGAAAAATTTCGCAGCGTCTCCTTTGCGCGGCTAGCTCGGTACGACTACAAAAATCGCACCACGGCCCCTAGATTTCAAAAAAAAACTAAAAGCCAAGTGGCTAGACAAGAAGATCATCAAATTTCATACTGAAATTCAAATACATACCTTTTTGTCGAGCAATTCAATTTTATCTTCGAAAATCAAATCTCAATTCCTTTTCCTTTAATACACCTGTATATCCTACTAGCCATAATATCCAATTACAACATTCAAATATCATTTTGCACATTTCATTACAAAATTTTCAATACTCACTTCTTATACCATTTTTACTTCACTATTGAATTTATATATCCATTTTCATTCAATCTTACATTATCAATTTCATTCGTATTCAATTTACAATTTCAATTTATTTGGATTCAACTTACCTTTAGAATATTGAATTTTTTTTAATCAACTACTTTTTTTATTCACAACTGATTCATATCACTATTTTAAATTAGCTTCATTTACAAATTCATTACAAATTCCAATTTATTTTATCACCATTTTTTTCCACCTTTATTACATTTAGTTCACTTTGAACTAATTTTACAACTTCATTTTATTTCACACAATTCAAATTGGTTTTCAATATTCAGTTCCAATTCCAACTACAGTTCTTTTACTTAAAAATTCAAAATGAATTTCAACATTCAATTCACTTTCATTAACTTTCAATTGCAAATTTATTTATTCATTCACAATTTATTTTTCACCTTAATAGATTTTATTCCAAACATTTAGTCTTTAAGACTTCTCAAATTCACATTTATTCAGATTAACTCAAATTTTTGATTTCAATTCCTTTATTCAATTTTCATTTTTTAATTCCACTTGAATTAAATTTTCCTTCCAACTTATTTTTTTCCACATTTACCTTTTTCTGACTTCTCTTTAAGTTAGATTTTATTTTAACAACTTTAAACTTTACAAGTTATCAAACTTAATGATATTCCATAAATATTTTATATAACATTCCAGAGTCTATTCAACCTTTCAAAATTCATTTTTGAAAGCAATTCAAATTATTCTTTGAATTCAAAAATCCTAACCAGTTTTGCAAACAACTTTCATTTTAAAATAATTTGGCAGCAATCCCTCTTTTGGAAACCCGAAAATGAACATCGATGATGCTGCAGTCATCACCGAAGTTATTTTCCAGCGACCGAAAAGAATTTAGAGCTTTTATCCCTTTAAATTTTTTTTTTCCAAAATCTTTGAAAATCATTTCCAAACTTAAAAGGAATTTAATCTTTCCCAAATCTCGAAACTTCAAATCCTTTCAAATTCTTTTAAACATTCCTCTGGAATTTTATTATAAAGCACATTTACATTTACAATTCCCATTTGTATATAAATTTTATTTCTCGGCTTTAAGTTATGATTTCAATTTCTTAATAACTTCCTAATCAAACAATCAACCATATACTATAGTAATTTATGGGAAATCATTCCTTTTATATATGAAAATAATTTGGCTAAAATTATTTCATTTACCCTATTTTAAAACAATATCGTGGCTAATTGTTCTGTACAAGTGTTTAGAGATTCCTATCGATAGAGTTGTACGGACTATACTGACCAGAATCCATATACCACTCAACAAACCAATCATCACAACATAAAACGATTTTATACTCACTAACAAATATGTGCTCATATCTATTAATACGCTCAAACTTATTCTAGAGTACTATTGACTCTATCTCTAATGAGTAACACCCAACAGAGCCAAGGTTGTCGCTTAAACAAATGCTCTAATACCAAATTATCACGACCCGATTTTTCGACTTTCGAAAGTCGACATTAATACATCCACTGTATCTAATGCCGCACAATCGAATGCCGAAAAATCGAACCGTTAGGGTTTAAGAAGAAGAAGAACAGAAACAATGACAGAATCTCACATTTCGCAGCGGAACAATATATAATAGATAAAGAATAATCTTTAAAATGAAAACACTATATCACTTTATACATCAGATTATCAGAGTTTACAACAACAAACAGCGGAAAAGAAATATTAAATATATAAGTGATACGCCTCGCCATCCAGCTTCAACTCCTGATCTCCACAGCAACTTCTTGACTTCGCTCCAGAATAATTGGCAACATGACTCTAGGCTGCCCGAGTGGAAAATTATGGGCACCCAGCGTTTAGAAAGGGAATAATAAACTCCAGGTCAGTCATGGGACTGGTGTGAAATCTTAAAACATTTATTCTTTTACCAAAGAAAAACAAAGAATTTACAAGAAATCCGCAATGTTTTTTGAAAATAAAACTACCATAAGGCCTCCCGGCACACACACAATGCAATCGCACACTTGGGGGAGATTTCTCCTTATGATAGTCAAACATGCTTAATACGCAAAATCATTTTAATATTATCATTAGTGCATAGTGCAGAAGACATTTGCAAGTATAGTATTAATCTTAGCCAGCATACGTACCATTATAGTATGCCTATTATAGCTACCATATTAGATGACATGTTATACAACTAAAACCGTACAAGGCGTGTATTGGTGATTGGTTTCCAATAAATGGTCAGGCTAAGAAACTTCCTGGGCCACATGGGTACGCCTCTGGAGGGACGTCCCAAGAACCTAACCGGATCTCTGCCAACACAAAGCCGGGTTACCTCTGCAAAAATAGGTAACTACTACATGAGTATGTCATCCCCCAGTCGTAAACAACCTTTATCCAAGGATCCTCAATACCAACAACCACAAATTAATAAATTTGCAGCAACCACATAGGTTAAGTATCTGGGCTCCATACCATGATACCACCTCTATCCAGATGGAAATGAACATACCCTAAGGGACGCTGCCCCCTAAAACCTTGCTGCATACTTCCTGTTTCGACCATTCCGAGGTGTGAGGTCCGACGAAGTCTCGTCCACAAAGCTATGCTTTTCACAAAAGCCATGCTTCGATCAACAAATGATCAGCAGCACTTTATACGCCACATTACCAAATTGGGAATGTATCACTAGTAACCATCACCTACATAACCTCTGAGCTCATACGTCTCAGAAAAGGGTGTTACGCTAAGAGAATAAATTCTCCGCCACCAACAGAAATGTATTTGATAGAAACCAGATTTACATCTCAAAGTGTAACGTCGGATACACATCCATATAAGTCTGTTCCGGGATCGAACGGAACCAAAGGCACTTCCAAAGAAGCCCTTGCAAATCCGGATATTCACTAATCACGTCCAAAATCCCCATCACAAAGGGTGATAAATCTCCATACCAAAGCAACTCGGTGAAGAGACATTCGACAGGTAATCCTTTCACTTTCGAAAATACCCGGTCTTTAACGCCATCTTCAAATGCAACCCCATTTCGTCGTATCGTTATTTTGAATGGGTTTTATGGCACAAGGTCCTCTCCCGGCTAATCCGAATAACGAGCGCTTATTTTAAAAATAAGTGTTACATTTAGATTCAAACAAATCACAACAAATTTCACGTTGATCTTTTAAACAAAACATCCATCACAATCACAAAGATTCGATGTGGTTTTCGAATATCCATTTGGAATCCGACCCCCAGTCGCATCGAAATTCAAATGCCATTTTAAAAAGCCAATATTGATAGTCAGTTATTTAACTATCATCATCATTCACAGCAGTCACTGGATTTCAAATAATTTTCTCCCAATCATTTCTTTTAAAACATCTTCGCATGATATAATTTCACATTTCATCCATTTGAAAACAATTTCAAATCACTTTCCATCTTTCAATCCTTTTTGAAAACAAATTTCAAATCACTTTTCTCACGTGGAATACATTTCCAAACATTTATTCATTTCCACTGGAAATCTGCCGAGTTCAAATACTTATCCAAACACATGTACTTGGAAATATTTAATGTAAAAACTATTTTAAAAATACTTTATTTTAGAATATTAGTTATGAAAATACTATACCAATATCACAGATAAAACTTCAAGTCCAAACTAATTTAAAATAAAATTAATAGATAGAGTATAAATATTTAAATAACTATTTTCTAAGTCAAATATCAATTTAAATCTTTAAAACAATCCCTTCTATACTTAATTAAATAAATATTCACTTTTAAAGATAAAAAGAAATTTTCAAAAAATAATCTCTCTAACGATATTCTTTTAAAACCACATCTAGAACTTCTAATTTTATTTCAAAAGCTATTTTAAAAATATATTCGACTTTCTAGGGAAGAATTCTCTTTCCATTACAAAACGGTCCATTCAAATAAATTAATAAATCTTCTCGATTCATTTTAATTTACATTCCAAATTTGTAAATTTCTTTCCACATTTTTATAAATAAACCGATATTTATTTTTAAAACAAAATTCCCTTTCCTTTATAAAATTTCCTTTGTGAATTTTAAACTTTCAAATATCCACTGATATACGATTTTCAAATCGTTTTCCAAATATTCACCTTCAACACCACATCAATTTCAAATTGATTCCAAATTTATTTCAATCACCAAATCAAATTCTAAATCGATTTCTAAATTTATTTCAATTAACAAACCAATTTTCATATCGATTTACCAAAGATTTATTTAAAAACCCCAAATCAAATTTTTTTCAAATCGATTTCTAAAATTTATTTTAACCCAAATTAAATCCCAAATCGATTTCTAAAATTATTTTCAACCCCAAATTAAATCCCAAATTTAATTTTTAAATTTATTTCCTTTTGAAATAAATTCTTTTATCTCTTTCAAATATTTAAAATCCGTATCTTAAATAATTCCTTCAACTATTAAACAATAATACACGAAATTCCTTTATTAAAATATTTTCCCATATTTTTTTTTTGAAATTTATTCAATAAGTTTTCAAAATAAAACTTTATCTATTCAAATTCTTCTTTTAAATTCACCCAATTCTTTAAATGAATTTATTATAAATTTTGTACCCAAATTTAAAAATCCAATTATTTATTTATTTTTGGTATCACACGATACCAAAAATATATTCGGCTAAATTATAGCCTTCAACGGTTTCAATCACAAATAATTACACACAGATTATAAATAATCAACACGGAATTTTGAAAACAAATTAAAATGTTTTGAGGAATCCAGTTGGATCCCTCCAACCTGTTTTCTTGCATCCATAGATGTTAGCACAACAATTAAATAACAATTCCACTTTGAGGTGGAATATCGCGGTTTATAGGATTTATAAAATATCATCCGCTATTATGTGGCGTATAGGGTCTCATCCACTATATAATGAGGGAAATCAACAACTCCAAATACATATATAATACTAATTCCACTTCGAGGTGGAATATCGTGATATATGGGTTAATATAATATCATCCGCTATTATGCGGCGCATAGGGTCTAAACTAATATAACTGGTAATAAATTAATTATCCAAGCACACAATCAATCAATTTTAAATTTAACTATTAAAATTAAATCAGAAAATTTGATTGAGTGAGAAGATCTCACCTTTGCCCTTTCTATTTTGCAATCCATTTCCAATCCCCATTTTGGCTTTCCACGATTTTAACCTTGTATAAACATTGTATAAATTTATTAATATTCGAATAAATCGAAAAATAATTTTTCATTTTAAAATTTTAATTCAACTAATATATTTTTAATTTTAAATTAATGTTTTAATTTTAAACAAATTTCTTTTAATGAATTATTTAGCTAAAATTAAATTTAAAACTAAATTTTCTTTTTATAAAATATTTGAACTAATTGAAAATCACTTATTATTAAACAATTAAATTAACCAAAAGATTTTAATTTAAACTAATAATTAGGTTTTAAACTAATAATAATTTTTTCCCTTTTGAAACTATATATGTGATTATAAAATATAAATAGATAAAAAATTCTGATTTTATATAAATTCTCTGTACATACATATATATTTAAGCTCTGTAAATTTAAAACTAGACAACAAACATTTTTTTATTACTATATAAACATATATATTTCCACTTCGTAAAAATTATTTCCTGCATACATATAAAAATTGAAAATGCATATTTATTCATTTATAACCTTCTCAAATCTATATATTTATTGATTAAAATTAAATAAAATAAAATAAAAACCGTGATTACCTTTTTCGACAAGCATAGTACCTCATGCGACCTAGCCTCGATTGACCATACTTGCATCGCCATCGCGTGAATTTCCCAAATTGAATGAAACCCTAGCTTGATCGCTGGATCGGCCCCACCTTTTATGCGCGCCTGTTCGCCGTTGCTCCCCTGACGCCGTGAAACCCTAACCTCCATGACGCTCGAACAATGCTGCCGAGTCCAATCTTCGACGCCGCAATCCACAAATCATAGAGTAGATCGAAGAGAACGTTCCACAGCACTCATGCTCGAACTGGTAGGAGGAGGAAGGAGAGAATGCGTTCGATTTGAGCAGAAATGATGTACTTGGCATTTTCAAAGAAATATACGAATTTGATTTCGCATCCGCATATTTAGATTCCGCCATTTTTTTCATTGAAGTTTCGATTTTAATTTTTTAAGATAAAAAGGGATTTTTTTCTTTGTTTCGGCTGTTTTAAAAGTTTGAATTTTGTTTTTTTCTTTCTTCTTTCGAACGAGAAACCCTTATCGCTAATGAATTTAACGAAGACGTGTGTTAGATGGGTGAACACGTGTTTTCAAAGTATCGACAAGTGTTGATAAGATCAACAGTAAATCAAAAGGAAAAAATATTTTATATTTTTTAAATTTAAATTCAAATTTAAATTGTCTCGATTCTGCAACCTGAATCTCGATCTCCAATCGAGACGTGCCGCCAGGCGTTTATAATGTTAAACCCCTATTCCCAATGCGATGGAAAAGGTTTCGAGTCCAAATTAGATCATATGGAGACGATAGCTTTTTGAACCATGTTATTAAATAAAATTTCGATATAAATTTCAACGCGTTTGCTTATCGTACGGCCAAACGATCACTCCAAATGCTACTGAAATTGAAATCCGATAATAATACAATATTATGGATATAATGGAACTGGTTTTGTTGAATTCCAAGACTGTGCCCCGGAAGCCTATTTTAAAATATCGAATTAAACGATATAATTTTCAAAACCGAACAAACCACTTTCAAATTCAATTCTGAGGCTTCCATTATCTTTAGTATCATTAATATAGATTTTCTAAGCCTTTGGAATAATATTAATCAGCTTAAAAATGAAGATTCAAATTTTTACCTAACTTTGATAAATTAAACTCAATAATTTAATTGACAAATTCATTCTGATATCTGAAATTCAAGTCAGACTATCTTTCAAACATTTAAAATCATTTAAATATTTCAACTTCGAATATTCGAATTTTCTTGGTCGTCACAGAGACACTCAAAAGAAAGACTTAGTCACTCGGCACGAAAAGTGGATCGATCCGAGGAGTTAGCGCCACTCAACCATGTGACCGAAAATCGATACAAACTGATCGATACAAACAGCATCGTTGCGAATCGAATAGCAATCGATACTCCCAAACTTGCATTGATCGTATCTCACAATTTATAAGTCTAAATGCTGTGAAATTTTCACAAGAGCTTACGTACAACATAACAAATGTTCCTGCTCAATTTCGACTCGGTTGGGTCAAATCCTAATCGATACGAAATTGGTTCATATCGATCACGGACCGAGTGCAAATCACATGGGATCAATCACGTGGGCCCGCCCATGTGCCAGAAGAGGTCTTTCGAGATCTGAGCGAGATATTTACAGCCTACGCCAATAAATGGCATCCCAGAGCCTACAAAAATGGGACTTTTGATTCAACTACATCTAGACTCTTCCGAAATCACCATTGTACTCAAACTGCATAGTTGTACCTGAAAATTACTGTCGTAATCCGCTGTAACCAGTGAGCAAAGTCAATAAAGGATTAACTTTTGAAATGGAAGTAGGCCGGTTATAGCCAAACCACTGTAAATCTTGTGTCTCTGTCTACTTCTTTCCGTTTTAAGTTTGTTATTCTTCATTTTTATCCTCTACATTATTTAGGTCCATAACCAATAATCATATACTGTTGATCTGTGTTCATATACTGATGCTTTCACGATATTTGTTTTTGTGACCAATTTTGGCACAAACATTGGGAATACCAAAAACAGAAGATGAAGTGCTGCACCCGCAAGCCATAATAAAAGGATGACCAAACTGCATTAACGACATTCGCAAAGCCCATACTTTGTTAACACCCTTAAGTTAGATCTATACTACGCAAAATGGGAGCTACCACATGAAGTTAGAAGCACCCTAAGGGGCTACTCGAGCGATGCTCCACCACAGATCCACACCTATAGGAAAGTAGCAAAGATATGAGATCACCTTTACTGATAACCCATGTAACAAGAGCAACCCAGATCATAGATAGCTCGGAACAATCACACACCAATTGATACAGTCTTACTCCAAACATGCCAACTACTCCCCAAAACCGATAAATCAACTTCTATTATCCTTCCAAGAACCCGAAAGCAGAGCCAATTCAAATTTGAGGTTTTACGCCATTATTTCAAACGATCCCGCCGTTAAGAATTCCCTCTTTCCTTTCAAACTTTCCACCAAGAACACGTTAGAAATATAGGTATATCAAATAGATAACACGAATAGACGATATCAGGCATGATCCGAGGATTGAAACACAATGGTGATAAATAGATTATGACGAACCACATGCACCATTATACTGTAAGTAGAAAACTACTGTAGCAAGAACTGGACTTTTACCCTTTTTTCTTTCTAAATATTTTTAAAATTGTAGTTACTCTCTGCCATGAAAACTTATACCCGAATATAAAATTGAAGAAAGATTTCTCTCATGGATGTAGGATTGCTTAACATTCGAACCACGTATATTCCTTGCATCTTTTACTATTTATGCATTTTGTCATTTACATATCGAGTTTCCAGTATCAGATCTTACCTTTTCTATTTTAGAATTAAATAGTAGCTCGATTTTACATTTTAACAAACAGTTAAAGTGTAACTACCTAATTGTGCAAGCGTCTAGTGGCGCAATTACAACTTAAGGACAAATTTAATTTTATATAACTTTGTTGATTTAAAATAATGGGGGTAATTAGTTCAGTAATTACTTCTTCAGTTGTAATGTTATAATACAAAAAATCTTACAATAAACTTTTGCACGAGGAGGGCCCGGACATCCTATTTGTTTCCTACATCTAGTTAAACTTTACCTACATTCATTCCATGCACCATGAATCCCATCGATTCACCTATCCCACCTGTTCAAGAACATTTTCATTTGGCCTCAAAGGCCGCCCATAAATCGCTCATAACTTCGAAATCCCAGAATAAAGCGGGAGCTTAGACTGAAGTCCCTACAGATCCCCTCCTAATCCCATTACAATCCTTCGCAAACCATATTAACATTGGATGGGAGGGCTAGAAAAAATTATGGCCCAACATACTACTTAGAGGCCATCCTCTCTACCTCGATCCACATCTCATCACCTTTGTTCACTTATTGAGTCGATTATTTGGCAAAGGAAAGATAACGACACTCCTAATGATAGAATGATGACATTGGCTTAAGAATCGATATCAATTTGATAGGAATGATTCAAGCAAACCGACAAATTAAGCGAAAACTAACTAATATTAACCCTCGGCTGCTTAAGTAACAAACTTAATCTGCCTAGGAGGAGGATGAGGTCACTTCACTATTTAAGGAGGAATCATCGCAATCACAACCTAGAGAACGAAATATGTCAGTTAAAAGCATGTATAGAGTTGTTGGCCAAACTATGCCAATAAGGAACTGAGGAGAAGATGAGGTAGGAAAGATCTTCTCCTTTTAGATAAATCATCATTGAAACGGATTTCCCTAAAATCATCAAGGCCTCAGTAGTTGAAAATTTTGATGGTGCTACCAGCCTAACTGATAACCTCTGCATCTTTGAATATCGCATGGATGTTTCAAAAGTGGGAAGAATGGTTAGATGCAAGCTTTTCTCGGTCTACTTAGCTGTAGCTGTAGCCAGTGGCTTAGAAGATCCAGACTTGGGGAGGTCCGTTCATGGAAACAACTATCTAGGGATTTTCTGACATAGTTCAATTCAGGAAGAGAAATTTCACCTGATGTAAACACGATGTCCTATATCAAGCAGGATGAGAACAAAAGCCTGCATAACCACTTCAAGCATTTTCAAATCTACGGCTCTCAGGATTGGAGTAAGTGATAAAGGGGCCTTACAGATGGTGGCCTATGTCGAGATCAAGAAGGGGACCCTGATGTGGGAAAAGAGTAGCTGAAAGTCATGCCACAGCATGAAGGTCTTTTAAAAGAGAGCCAATGGCTATATTAGGATGGAAGAAGCTGTTTTCACCATATAGATTTAGATATCCACTACCCCCAGCTATGATAGGATAAGGGGGTAGAAGGGTATCATCCGCTGGAAAAGAGATGGAAGGAAGTTAACTTTGTAACAGAAACCTCACTCACTGACACTCTTAGTCAAATATTTGAGATGATCAAGGAAGAACTTGCTTACAACTTACCTAACAAAGGGAAGAAACCAGAGCGGACTCAGGGTGGGGAATACTATCGCTTCCACTGAGCTAACGGTGATCATACCGACAATTGCTAACACCTGAAGAACGAGATAGAAAGGCTAGTCGAGAAAGGATACATGGGCCACTTTCAAAAGAATAGTAACGAAGGTGGAGTAGGAGGTCTCACTCCTGACCCAAATGAAAATCAGACCGGGAACCCTTCTAACCTGATAGCATCAATCCATGATGGGCCATACACCAATGTATGAGTAAAAGGGCCCAAGAAAGGTACTTGTAGGATGAAAGGGTCCAGTAGAGGTTAGTCTTCTATATCAAGCAAAAGCCTATGCCAGAGATAAAGTTCACAGCAGCTGACGCGGTAGTGGTAGTCTTCCCGCACCAAGACCCACTCATTATTGCAGTGTAGATATGAAACTGCACTATAAAGAAGGTTTTCTTTGATTTTGGGACCTTAATCAATGTTATCTTCAGGTCTACATATGATCATATAAAATTTCTACTAGAGGTCCCATGCCATGTCCTGAACCAATCATTGGCTTCAACAATATTTCCACTATCCTTGATTAGTAGCTTATGGCAGTATGTTTTATTATACTTTTCAATGTGATTTTATATTAGTAGTGCTTCGACATGCATTTTTTTATTTATAGGATATTAAAACCAATGATCCATACTTTTATGGATTTGGGTTTTTGATTTAGCGAAAATTTGAGCCCATGAAGGTGTGGGTTGTCACACCAGCATTGCAAAAGGATGGACTGATAGTCAATGCCTATGCACTAGATGTTGTTCCAAGTGCAAGAATGCCACCATCTGCTTAGAAGAAAGGGAAGCTGATCATGATACAAGGTTAGTTGTTACTATTAACCTAAAATTCTACTAACACCCATGATATCATGCTGAATCAAAAATTGGTCTAACATCCCTGATGTCGTTTACGGTAATTTTTCTTCGGGTAGGTCATTGGGGTATGACTAGAACAAAATTGTTTTTATCATGCAAGATCTAGTTCAATATGATGTTATTGAAATGGTCCCATAATGCCCATGAACATTTGATATGGAAATGTTCAAAAGTTTATGTCATATGTCCAAGGTCAAAATAGGAAAATTGTGTTAACATGCAATATTCCATTAATTATTCGTTGAGCAAGATGCGCAATCCACCTAAGCCATAATCCACTATTCATATGTTAAAAAGGAAAAGGCTACTTAGGCCCTAGCCTAAATTAATGTTTATCTCGTGTATTGACTATTTTGTTCATAATAAGGGCTCAAAGTTAAGTCCAAACCCAAAAATTAGTCATATGCACATCCTTATTCAATAATCAAATTTTGCGCAATGAAGGTAAATAGGCTATGCAAATTCATTCGTCCAAGTCCTTATTCATAAATTTTGAAAGTTACAAATGAATTCATGATTTTACCCTAATTCAATTTAGCGTTATAACTCTTTGAATTTTAGAAGAAGAGAAAGAAATGATTTGCTCCCATTAAGTTAACATGGGGTTGGTATTTATATGGTTGGAAGTAGGAACCACAGCAGCCATGTATCCTTCAGCATCGTTGATTTTCAGCACCCTTCATGTATTGTTGACACATAGCGACATTCTCCATATTGATGACTTGTGGCATCCCTCCAAGCATTGATAATTTAATACATCCTTGCTACCTCGATGATTTACGACACATTTACTACACTGGTGAAATACGACATCCTTTTTTGTATTGATAATATTCAACATCCTCCTATATTGTTGATATCCGATACCCCTGGATTGTCAATTCCTAGGATTGCTCGTTATATCATACCACATTCAAATTCACATTGTTGACTTTCGACATCCTCTATAACTATATATATCCGACATCCTTATATTCTTTGAAGCCCGACATCCCCTTTTGCTTGTAAATGCCCGAGATCTGTTGCTGCTTATGGGTGATTTGCAACTGTTATTTGTTGTAAAAGCTTAAAATCTATAGAGCCCGGATATACCTTCTGTGTGAATATGTGTTCGACATCTCTTAGTTATGTGACATCTCTTCTTTGTTGAAGTTTGATAGCCCTTATGTTTGTCAATCACTCTGAATTTGACATTCTTAGGAGCTCTCCCTCCTTCTAGCGCCTAACTTCTATAGGATCGTTTTCACCCTAGAGGGGGTGGATAGGGCGTACTTAAAATTAATGCGGAAATAAAAATAAACACAGAAAGAAATGCAGTAGAGGTCAAATACAGTTTTACCCAGCTTCGAAAATAACCTGCATACGTGCTGCCACAAGGTTTCTACTAGAAATTAAGTAGTTAGACGCTTACAAAGATGTGTAAACTTGTGACACCCACTAACTTGACTAACCTAGCTCTAAGCTCAAAACCATGCCACAATTCAGCTATTGAGTTTCGAATTCTCAAACTATAAAACCGTAGTTCGCATACCTAATTAAATTAGATTATGATTTAAATACGAATTAAAAGCAAAACAAAACAACTGAAATAAAATTAAAACCTTAATTACTTATACGGCCCAAATAATAACTATTATAAACATATGCGGCCCAATCAACAAGTGCGGTCCAAAATGAAGTGATAAATGTATTTCCCCTTTGATTTTTCTTCCTTCACTCCGCCTTGTTTCTTCGCGATTCTAGAATTAGGGTTTTTCGATTGAAGCTGTCATTTTGAAATAGAAGCTCGAATCTCTTGCCTTGATGCTTTTATTCTCAAGTTGATTATTATTGTGTTCTTCATTATGCTTTATGGCCGCTTCAAGATTGAGTTCGAATGTTATGAATTTGGTATGTTATTTTTTGCCCTTCTTCGATTTTTGATTATGTTCGCTTTATGCTTTGATTATTTGCTTGGACTTGAACTCGATGCCCGCTAATGATGAAACTAGGTTCAATTTATTGGGATTGAAACCCTCTTATATCATTTTATATATTTGATTTTGAATTCTTCAGTTCATTTGCTTGGTCATTTGATTTTTGCTTGAACCTTTGTGACGATTTTTACTTGTTCATTTGTTGACATGTTACTGCATATACCTCTGATGGATTTGAATTTTCTCCATTCTTTTCTACTATGACTTTGTCATCGTTTGCTGACTTGTTGGCATTTAACTTTGAGATAGACTTGATGATGTTCGACTTGTTAATCATGTTTCTTTAAACGCTTATATGAATTTCTAATAGAACACTTCAAGACTGTTTGACTTTAGTTTTTGAAACACCTCCTTGACTTTGTTTGAACTGCTTTCATGCTGCCTTTGTATTCTCTAGAGTCTTGTGAACTTTGAAGTGGACTTCATGTATATACATACATGAATATATGTATGTATATATGTGTGATTCATTTGTTGTTTAATTGGACTGATATATGTGTTCATTCATGCATGCGTATCCTAATGCTTCACTTTACTGCATCCATTGAGTTCATGCGCATTGCTCTAGCCTAAGTTGCATTTGGCATCTGAAACTCGAGATGTTGTCTTGCTATATGTGGTTGGTCTGCACTGTGTGCATGTCTTGATTTGAGACTTTATGTTTTTAGCATCCCTGTTCTTGTACCTTTAAAGTCTTGTCCCACATGAGGTTTGGTTATACTGGTATGGTTCCATGTAGTTGTGAGCTGGTGCACTTTGAAGTTGTTCATGACTCTAAACTGCATTTGCTCATTGATTTGTTGTCCAATTTCATTTGAGTGTTTTATGTGTCCATGCCTTCTTATTCACTGGCTAGTGTTTCAGCGTGGTTTTGTTCATGTTGCACTTGGTTCTGGTCTGAATTGTTGTTGTGAGCCTGGTCTGTGGTTCATTTGAAGTCTAATCTGGTTTTTGTGAACTTTGTTATTGTAATCTTTTCTTTTGTTTCTCCTGACCATTGTATTGAACTTTACATTTTATGGTCTGGTTTGGTCTTCGGTATATATGTATGTTCATACTGCTTTGACCATTCATGCTGGTGCCTGACCTTGTTTGATTACTTTGTATTGTCGTTGCTTCATTCTTGTTTGGTTACCACTTTTATTTGATTTTCATATACATGTTGAAGCTGCTGTGTCTTTTGCATGCTTTGAGTTGCTGGTGAACTTATTCCACTGGCTTATTGTTTTGAGTATTCATGTGTGTACAGGTTGTTTTCATTTGCATCTGACCATGCTCGAAACTTTGTTGCATTCTGAAATGAATTTTTTTTTTATTTTGGATTGCACCTGTGTTGAATCCCGCCTCGGCTTGGGTTTGACCTTGTGCTCACCTGTCCCTGCAATTTTAACTAGCAAGTGTATATCGGTGTGCACGACCTTACGACATGTACAGTGATACACTGTGCATGTCAAAAGTTGTTTATGTAAGATGAATTAAAAATAAATGATGACGAACAACCCAAATAACTAAGGCAAATAATATTTTCAAAACATATACTTTATTGAGCACTGCAAAATTTCTTTTTCAATTTTACTAAGTCAGTGTTTATTTTGCAAATAGTTCAGATGTTGGATACAGGCTGGAACAGAGTTGAAGATCTAATACGTGTGTTGAGCGAATTATGTAGTGAGGTGAAATATGTATGAAAAAAATTGTATATTAAAAATTGTGTTGTAATTGAAACTTGTATAGTGAGAGCTTAAATATGTACTATTCGAATTTGTAATAAAATATTTATTTGAATAAAATATTTTTTAAATATGAATTTTGAGTTATCTATTTTATTCAACAAATATTTATTTAATTATATGGAAAAATAAAATAGTACAATAACAAATACATTTAAATGAATATATATATATATATATATATATATATATATATATATTATCATCAAACAAAAATCGTGCACTAGCATATTCTACAACATCTTTTATAATAGAAGTTTGACATCCCTCCTTGCCTTTAAATTCGACATCTTTTGGGGTTTGATATCTTCTTTAAGTATTCAATATACGCATTTGTATCTTATTAAACTTTCTCTTAGAAAACATGTGGATAAAAATTGCTTTTGGATATGTTGTTTTATGGTACATAATTCAGACTTTAAAATCTCACATAGTCCATGAATCATTTATTTGTGATAGTCCATGATTTTGAACAAGTTATAAATGGTGCAGATTCCTTTAGTTATGCATATGTACTAAGTTTCTCAAGGTTTGATTTTAGAATGGACTAGTTTACTCATTATGTAATGATATTAGATTATGTTGGAGGATGGCTCGGATGGGGAGTGGAGAAATGGCACCATCTTATTTTACGCCATGAATGTTATATCCCTTTAATGACTAGCAGTTATCTATACCGTAGCATAAGAATTTCATATACCTTCGCTAAAGATTTCAGTCCTTCTCTCCAAATAAACAAAGTTCGCTAGCCTGTTGATATGCCACATAGGTATATGACTCTAGAAGAGAGCTGGGAGATGGATTGGAAAGTTTTCAAGTCGGTGAAGAAGATATCTTTTTTTTCGATAGAAGTGAGTCCAAATTATTTTTTCAAAATGTCATGGGAGACATCAACGGTGCAGCAAAACATTTGAGTTAAGGACCAAACTTGCATGGTATATTTGAAGTTTTAAAATATGTTTAAAGTAGAGTTTCATTCAAAAAGCTGGGTAATAGGAGTGATATTGATGATATCGTAATTTTAGGTAATTAGAACCCGTCAACCATTCAACCAAACAGAGTTAAGCTCTGAGTGGCAATTTGGTTTAGAGGGCCTAAATTTTGTTAGATGGTAAGGTCCTGGTGGCCTAATATATTTCTAAGTGATCCGACTCGATGTTCAATCCATAGTTTAACTTTTTAGAATTATGGGTGATTGCATTCTTTCATACCATATCATTACAGTAATGATTGGTGATGGAGACGAATAATATTTAGATGATTTATTGTTTGACTGTCAGTGAAGATAGATAATTTAGTTGGTTTTTCAATAAGTGTTGTGATCCGACATTTTAGTTAATGTTATGCCATACATATTTATTTTGACTTGGGAAGTTATATAACACTAAGCAAGTAGGTTGTCATCTCACAGTTTATGTTCTTCGAGCATTGTCATATGGTGTTGGTACTTGAGTTGTCATTATGACTGCATATGTTTTTTGAATTTAGACAAGTAAATGCATAGTTTATCCAACGGAACATTATATATTGGATGTCACATGAGTTCGGCACTATGTACACTGTGCTAGGACATTGTCCACTCCCGATGTTCCTATATGGAATATGGAGCATAATGTAGTTTGGTTGTTAACATTATATTTGTTGGATTAATATGGTGAGACGCTACTTGATATTGAGTTGTCTCGTTCATGGTACTTGAGAAGTAAGATGATGAGAAGTTATATTTGGGGAAAATGTCATTAATG
Source organism: Allium cepa (assembly GCA_030765085.1). Taxonomy (NCBI): domain Eukaryota; kingdom Viridiplantae; phylum Streptophyta; class Magnoliopsida; order Asparagales; family Amaryllidaceae; genus Allium; species Allium cepa. The sequence goes on along the minus strand of CM060935.1, from coordinate 51,600,583 downwards.
CATTAGTATATAGGAAATGATTGAAATTGTATCTTGTTTAAAAGATATTTTGACCTAAATCAATGCAAATATAATATAAGTTTGTGTTATTGATGCCACTGACAAAGTATTTCAAGTTATATAAATAAACACATTATGAAGGATCGGGGAAAAGGATATTTTAGTCTACACGCATTAACATGCAAATTTGATTTTCATGGAACATGAGATTTGGAGATTCAAATATGATTTGACAAAAACATTAAATAGTTTCTTTTTAGTTATCCCTTAGACTGAAAACAGGCAATTTATTCATGGAAGTTTTTATAAAGAAGCAGCTATATATACATAGTTCGTGTTACAAACCAAGTGCACATAAACGATGTGTAACATAGTCAATCTCTTAGACACTATCACAATTTCAGGATATGATTACAGTTATATTTGGAATTCTTGTTAGATGTGATTAAGTGTTTGAATAGTATAGGATTTCCTTTATTTTCTCGCTTACTTATATGCTATTATACATAGGATAAAACTTGAAGTCTCTCATAGTTGAGAGCATGATCTTCAATGTTCAAATTGTCTAGTGTTTGAAGAAATGATATCAAGTGAAGTGATATTGCTTAAGTTGAATTAAAGTTAGAAAGAGAAGTTATACTATGCTCACTGGGTTAAAACATCACTAGATTTTGATGTTCTTAAATGAAATGGGGAATCGTCTAGTAATTCAAATGATTAGATTGCTTAGGCGAGACATTGTCTATTTTGTGTTGTCTTTTCTTAGCATTCATAAGATGAAGTTCAAATATGCTACTTAGGTGATCTAAGTGTTATGTATGTGCATGTAAGTGTTGTAGGGGATGCATTTTAATTGGAGGTATTTTTGTGTCAAGCCTTACTAGTTGTTGTGCATTTTAGCATAGGTTTATTAGAGTTAGTATCATAATGTGTAGAAGTGATAGTTGGCATACGTTTGTGGTTTGTGTTGGAAATGAATATGTTGACTGTATTTTTCGTCAACGTCAAAAATATACCACAAAATGCAAAGGTTACTTGCTAATCGTCCGGTTTAGGAGCTAAAATGGCATTCAATGGGTAAATGGCACAAGAAATAGAGTGGTTCGGCAATGCTTCCTATACCACTGTGAATACCTCTTGTTATACAACTCTTTTATAATCACAAGGAATTACAAGATAGATAACAAAATAAAATGGGCAGCTCAAGACTAATGCCGGTACTAACCTTGAGGGCTTATTAAGCTTCGAATTATAGATGGGGACTTGTTCTGAGAATCTGCTACATGGTCGGCCATAGGCGGGTGGTGATCAACAACCAATGGTTGATCCTGGGCGGGTGCCGACCAACAACGAATGGTCATACATAGGTGGGTGGCGACCAATAATGAATGGTCGGCCCTAGGAGGGTGGCGACCAACAACCGATTAGTCGACCCTGGGCTTGTGGTGACCAACAACCGATTGGTCGACCCTAGGAGGATGGTGACTAACAACCTCTTTGAAGTTGACATGTATGGGTATTTTATAATGGTTAAAACTAATTCAAGTATGGCTGGGACTAGGTCATAAAATCGACTAGAAAGGCAAATGTGAAGACCACCCTACACCTGTGGTGTCCAACATATCTAAATGATGCACAATGGAGGTCTCCGGACGATGTAGGATGATAATCAAGAATGAAAAGCAAAAAAAATTCAAACACATAACCTATAGTACATCTCACAACACACAGATAAAAAGTATAATATAACGACATTGATGTAAAAACAGGCGAGATAGTGCTATAATCAAATGAGTCATAAATAAGAACATCAGGGTACATCAGGTTTGTTAGAAAAAAATTGGTTCAACCCTCATGATACTTACATAATATAATATTATCCAGAATGGCCCTATAATGCCCATAGACTTTTTATATAGTCATGAAGTTGTATAAAAGTTTGTGCCATATGTCCAAGGGTAAAAGAGGCAAGTCACATAATTGTGCAATAGTCCATCAAGTATTTGCTACTGGACTGAATAGGTGATTTACATATATCTTGGTCCTTTATTCATATATTAATAGGCATGATAGTCATTATGCAAGGTAATCCTTAATTTTTACAAGGGCTTAAAATACCTTGTTATAAGTCCAAATCCAAGTCAAAAATTTGTCATATGAACGCCTATAGTTCAATAATAGTTAAATATGCACAATTCTTGAGAAACAGGCTGTGTAAAATTATTCAAGCCCTTGTTCTCATTAGTTTTGAAAGTTATAACGGATTCTTGATTTTCCTCCAAATCAATTTAGGGTTACAATTCTATAATTTTAGAGATAGAAAGAAAATTGAGGCCAATTTGAATGGTCATGAAGTCTATTTATAGTGGTAGAGGGCAGCATGGTTGACACGCACCTTCCTAGTAAAATTTCACCATATATTTGTGTTGCTGATATTTGATATCCGAACATTTCTCGAGGTTCGGCATCCTTGCTGCTTATAGGTGCTTTATAACAGCCATTGTTATAAAGGCTTTATATTTGACATCGTTTCTTTGTAAGTAGATACTCGAAGTGCTTCATTGGTATGGTACTCACTTTTGATAATTATTCTATGACGTCTGCCACTGTATAAATTGAAAATCACGTGTAAAAACTTGGCAACCCTTATGATAGTTGATACTCATTATCCTTTATATGGTGTTAATTTTCATATACCAAGGTATTTACTCAGTATCCATCATAATTGTAGATGTCGATACTCCCTTTACAGCTATAGGCTCAATATCCCTTAGCAACACTGCATCTTTCCTTAGTTTGATACTTTGCGATATCTTTGTGTCGTAGTACATAGACATCATCGATATCTTGTTGTTGTTAGGCCTTTGATATTTCTATTTGTTGACCATATTCTTCAAATTGTTGACACATTCCATCTTGTAGATTGTAGATACACAACATCACTTAAGTTGTAGATACATGCCATCTCTTAGGTTGTAGATTCATGCCATCTCTTAGGTTGTAGATTCACGCCATCTCTTAGGTTTAGACACTTGTCATCTTTCCTTAATATTTATTATTGAAGTTCGATATCATACTTGACCTGATAATGGTTATTCTTCCTTTGAAGTTCGCCATCCCATAGAGGTTCGATGCCCCTTCATGTCTTGTTTAAATGCTTGATATCTCAGTTTATTGTAGTCTTGGCTCCATCATTTTCTTTAGAAACTTGATAACCTTTACAGATATTGAAGCTCGGTATCTTCCTTTAATGTTAAAGTATGATACCCCCATACTTGGTTATAATAGTTCGACATCCCTTTTACCGTTGTAGGAGTCTGCTACCTTCACTCTTTGAAACTACTTCTATTTCTATGAGCTCGATACTATTTCTTTAGGTTCTGAAATCTTGACTTTCTTTTGCTTAAAATTCGACATCCCTTGTGGTTCGATATCTTTATGTTTGCTATGTTACTGTAGCAGCACTATTTTCCACTGCTTCCATCTCTTCTTGTTCATAATAGTCGGAAAATATATGGATAACATCTTCATCCCTCCTTGTATAAGAAACTTTAGTGTAAAACCAAGTATTTTCTTATCTTCCCAACTTTTGGTGAGATTTTCTCTTTAACTTTGTATTCCTGAAAACACACAAAATAAATGACGATGGTTTTCATTATCAACCTTATATTGAAATTTAAACGATCTCTCTCGGATCTGGTAAAGATTGAATTGGTTTGTCCTCTTCTTTATATAAAGAAGCCTTCATATTTCAATGTAAAACCAAGCTTATCCAAGAAAACCAGAAATTTGCTCGATAAGAAGGCCATAAATTCTCTTGGTAAGAAGTCCAAAAATTCAATCCATTAATCCATAAGTTCTTTTTGCGAGGATGCTAGGAATCCATATGGCATTACTTAAATAGAAGATTAGAAATTCATCTAGAAATAAAATTACTTGAATAGAAACCCAAAAATCCTTCTGGCAATAACATCACTCGAATAGTTGCCAATAAATCCATCTAGCAATAGTATTACTTAAATAGAAGACTAGAAATTCATCTGGCGATAATATTACTTGACCAGAAATCTATCTGGCAATACTATCACTTGAATAAAAACAAAAAATCCATCTGGCAATAGTACTCCTTGAATAGAAGGCCAAAAATCCATCTGGGAATAATATTACTCTAGAAATCCATTTGGCAATAGTACGACCGAAAATCCATCTGGCAGTAGTAACACTTGTATAGAAGACCAGAATTCCATCTGGCAATAATACCACAATTTTATCTGAACAGAAGACCAGAACCCATCTGGTAGTCATATCATTATTTAATTTGATTAGAAGATTAAAAATCCATTTAGTAATAATACCATTATTTTATTTGGATAGAAGACCAAAAATCCATCCGGTGGTAATACCATTATTTTACCTGAATAGAAGACCAGAAATCCATCAGGTCTCCATTAGTAGGGGACTAGAAACTAAAGTAATAATGGAGGTTTTCATCATTCACTAAAAATGCAAGTCCCATACTAGGAATAAAAGATTGGGTGCTAATTCAATCTTGAATTTATTAGGAATGAAACCTTTGGTTCACATAAGATTCAAAACTATTTGGACGCTCCTATTTGCGTTAAAATCTCAGATAATTTTTGACCTTTCCTTTTGAAGGTTACTTTCACCTTGACTGTTCTTTCCCTAAAAGATTGCTTTGACCCATCTTTAGGGTAGGTTTGAACTTGCTTGATTGATTTCTTTTGCCCATTATCACTCTTTGGGATGATGATTTAAGCTTTAATCTCTTTACCCCTTTTCACTCTTTTGGCGATGATTTAGGATTGATCCCCTTATTACCTTATAGATAATGATTTAGGCCAGTCAACGTATTTGGTTAGCCATCTTGGGCAGAACTAAAGACTTACCCATCCTCCCTCTAGGAGGCGCTCCGGTCAGCACTTTTAGGATGGATCGAAGGCTGGTTCGGTGCTTTAGTAAGGCCATCTTGAATTTCTTAGGAATGAAGCCTTTGGTTCACATAAGATTCGGAACTTCTTGAACGCTCCTATTGTCGTTAAAATCTCAGATAGTTTTTGACCTTTCTTTTTGAAGGTTACTTTAACTTTGATTATTCTTTCCCTAGAAGATTGCTTTGACAATTCTTTAGGGTAGAATGAAACTTGCTTGATTGATTTCTTTTGCCCCTTGTCATTCTCTGGCCGATGATTTAGGCTTTAATATCTTTCGCCCTTTATCACTCTTTCAGTGGCTATTTAGGCTAGAGCTCTTTATTACCTTATAGGTAATGATTTAGGCTAGTCGGTGCATTTGGTTAGCCATCTTCGGCAACTCTAAAGACTTATCCTTCCTAACTCTAAGAGGTGCTCCGGTCAGGCCTTATAGGAAGAATCGAAGGCTAATTTGCTGCTTTGGCTAGCAATCTTAAGTGGGACCAAAGGCCTAATTTTTCGTCCCTCTAAGAGGCGCTTCGGCTAGGCTATATAGGCTGGACCGAAGGCTTACATTGCATAAGCCAGTCCATCTTACGCGAGACCAAAGGCCTACTCCGACCTTCCTCTAGGAGGTACTTTAGCCCGACCCTTGTGGCGGGATCAAAGGCTTTTTCTTCGCCTCTCATCACCTTATAGGTAATGGTTTAGGCTTTTCCTTATATTTTCTTTCTTTCATTTGATTATCGAGTCTGTAGATATACTTGTCTCAATTTCTTTATTCAAATCTATTGTTGGTAAGCAAGGTCATAGATGTTCAACAATCCAAGTTCTCGATGTAACGTTGCCATCAGGTCGATATAATCGATAAGTGTCTGGTGGAATTGTGTAAACCCCATAAAATGAACCATAAAAAATGGCATAAATTAAATTAAATGTGATAAGGTGGAAAATGGAAATTTTATAAAATTTTAAATTTGACCACAAAAGTTATACCGTTGCGTTTATGGTGAAATTTTGATTAATTTCCATATATAATATGTTGAAAACAGAGCTCGAAAGAAGAAGTTACGAGCGTTTGAAGTTTTCAAATTTAAAATTACTTGAATAGGATCAAATAAATAATTAATTCCAAGATTTGAAATTTAAAATTAGTTGTGATTATACATAAGGGTTAAGTAATGTTAAAAATTAAGAATTAATGTTAAAAGCTAACTGGGGTATAAAATGAATGAATAATCAAGCAATGGTAAATTGAAATAAATACTGTCCTTAAATAAAGGAAGAAGTCGACCCAGCACCTTAAGGGGTCAACCTAGAGGTCGACCACTTGGAGCATAGGGGTCGACCATTTCCTTGTTGTGGAGCATATTTTTTTGAGTTGTAATTTATAGATTTATTCTTTTAAATCTATTCTCATTCGACGGTTCTAGTGCGTTTCCAACCATTATAAATTAGACCCTGTCATTATTATCTCTTAAAATTAGATTCAAAAACTCCGTAGAAAATTAAGGTAAGAATTCAATCCATTTCTAATTGTTCCTTCTTCTTTCTCCAACCTATCATTATTTTATTCTCCTTCAACTATTCTGAATCTAACAAATATATACCTCTTTCTTTTTTTTGTCTATGTGTGTGTATGTATCAAAAGAGAGATTTTAGAAGAGATTGTGAGGCATGCAAATCCAAAGAAGGCGAAGCTAAGGCTATTTTGTGAGTCGAAACCTTAGTATTTATTTTTCAGTAATTGTGGTATATCTCTTTTTGGATTTGAATATGCCTAAGAGATTTTAGGCATGCCGAAATACGATAGATAAAATCACAAAATTCCTTTTTATTTTGAAATGTCAATTCTACGTAGAGATTCTAAATTATTTACATTACTTTGATGGAATTTGTTTCGTTTAACCAATTTTGGATAATTTTATAGTCTATTCCACTTCTCCTTATTCTTTGGTTCAAATCATGATTCTTCAATGAAATAAGGGGTTTATACTACGAATTCTATTCGTAGTTTGCACCACTTATTCTTAACTATTACTTTGTAAAAGAGAAGTCGAATAGCTTATGGAGTTTAGATTGCGATTCATATCTTTTAGGATATTCCATTGAATTGGGGTAATAAATTGAGTTTTTATTTTATTACAAGTCTGCTATTAGAGTTTTGGTTATGAATATTTATTTCCTTTTTTGGATATTAGAATACTTTATTTTAGTATGTTGAAATCTTGGAAATTTGAAGAAAATTTACTTGTAACGGTATTTGGTTAGTGAATTTACATTTAACGCTTGTTAAGGGCATAAAATCTATGCGTTTAGAATTTATTAGGTGCGAATATTTATTTATTTCTATTAGTGTAATTAATGTATAATTATTGCATATATGGTATAGTTAATTAGGTATTTATTTTCATTTGTTTCCCCCATTAGAAATGCACTTGATTGTTCGGCGAAAATAAGAGGAAACCATTATATAGCCTAATTATTATTCTAAGGCGTAATAAGGAAGATTCCTTATAAAATGATAAGATGAGTATTATTATATACATGGAGTGTATTTAATTTGTGGCTATGAAGAATGTGAGGTCAATAGAGTTACTTGACGGAAGTCTACACTTTGAGGCTACCAGCAGTTATGTATACTTTATATTGATGTGAGATATCATTATAATAAATATTTATAATGTTGCGAGGTTAGTCACAGATTCTATATGGAAAAATCTACTTGGCTAATTTGGCTACCAGCTCCTACAAATAAATTAGACTAATGTGCGATGTCATTACGAGTATAGGCCATAGTACGTGGGGCTTGCTTTAGTGTCTTGAGGTATTAAGAGGTTGTTTGAGGATCTGCCTCTTTTCCCCAGATGAAGTATTAAATAGTCAAGGCGTTACATTAGGTGGTATACCAATGGGGTCCACTTTTAGAAATAGGTACTAAAGATGGGGTCTTCCTTAATTAAGGTATCAAATGACCAGAATCTGCCTATTTTCCACAAGGAAGTAAAAGTAGCCATAGAGATTTTATGTAATGTTAACTAGTTAGTATCAGTTAGTAGCACGCCTTGGAAACAGGTATTAAATGATGGGTTTGCCTTAATTAAGGTATTAAATGACCAGTCTGCCTATTTTCCATTAAATGCTATTAAGTTGATTGGGTACCGTCTCTTACATTATTAGTTGTATATGACATATGATTGGGGTATGGGATTTTAGAAACCTACTTCTGAAATAGAAGGTACTAAGCGGTTGGTTAAGGACCCACCATCTTTCCTTAAAGAAGTATTAAATGGTTTTATGTCCGTAGATATAATCTTATTTTGAAATAAACTATTCAAATATTGAAAAGGTAAGACCGAGGTTTTTACTCACCAAACACTTGTTGTTCTGACCCGCTCTTAAAAAATACCTATTAAGGATGAAGTAATGGCATCGACGATGCTTAGAGATAGAGAAGCTTTGCTCGTGGTAGTATTTACCATTATTACTAGCATTTTGTGCACCCACACATTTAGACAATTGTTGTGATGGATTTATGATACGATTTGATGGTATTTCGATTATGACATTTTGTGTTTTGAAATAAATTAATACACTTTTCTATTATATTTTATTTTACTCGCTGTAATGTCTAAAAGTTTAGTTATGACTCCATATTGTTATTTTCTTAGTTCTGCCAACCGTTTATCTTAGAATGGACCTAAGTTTCGATGGGCCTTTTCTGGATCGAAATTTAGACCTGTTTCGAGGTGGTTTGATACAAATTTCTTCATGAATAACAAAGGGTATCTTCCTAATTTGGCCCGAGTGGTTCGTCCATCAGATTTTTGGTGTTTTCCATGATTTTTAAAAGAACCAAAACTCCTTTTCAAATGATCTTCCACTAAATTTGGAGTTATAATACCTGGTTATCCTTTTTGACATTCAACTGTTCATGTGGCTACCTCATCCCTTAACTCGTTGATTAAATCCAAGGATTCTTTTTTTAATTCTTGATTGGGATCAAATGCATATGCAATTCTTCGATGAGATGGAACTTTAACTTCAGTCGGAAACATCACTTCGCATTCGCATGTTATAGAAAATGGAGTGTGTCGTGGTAGAAGTTCTATATATCCAAAGCACTAGCAGTAATTCTTTTACCTAATTCCTTATTGCTTTGTCCTTCGCATTTTATGGATAGTTTTAATGGTTTTGTTGGCAGCTTCAATGGCTCCATTAGCCTTAGGATGAGCTATGGATAAAAAGCTTTTGATTATCATATTCTTATTGCAGAATCTGGTAAATTCTTCACTTTCAAATTAAGTTCCATTATCAGATATTATATTGTACAACATTCCAAATAGAGTGACTATGTTTTTAATCACAAATTTTAACACTTTCTTGATGTTATATTCAGTAACAGTTCTACTTCTATCCATTTGGTAAAATTATAGATGGCTACTATTGCAAAATTAGCTCCAACTTTAGATATAGGCAATGGTCCAATTAAATCAATTCCCCATACATCAAAGGGCCATGAGCTTGAAATTGGGGTTAATGCACCGAGGGCATGTATGGAATTGCTGGAAAAAAAATTACACTTCTCACATTTCTTTACATGATTTACTGCATCATTATTCATTTAGGGCCAAATAAACCTTGTCTCATGACCTTTTTTGCTAATTTTATTCTATTAGAATGATCTCCATAGAATCCCTCATATGCTTCTCTTAACAATCTTAAGCCATTTTTCGGACTAACACACCACGGGTAAGGCAGTGATATCATTTTTTATAAAGGATTTAGTTCATCAAGGTAAAAGTTGGGGCTTAGCACCTTTTCTTTCTAGCCTCTTTCTTGTCCTCAAGTAGTTTCCCTTCCACTAAATATTCAGCAATGGGAGTCAGTTAGTTATTTTTGTATTGACTATTAATTTCTGCAATTGATTTTCTTTATTGCCATTTCTTGATTCGTTTTCTTTATCTAGTTGTTATAGGGCTTGAGATCTAGTTAATACTATAGATTCATTTTTTTGGCTTGAAGACCTTTTCCTCTGTACTAGCACTTGGTTGAAAACTAATTGGCTCAATTCGAGTTTCTAATGTTCTACGCAAACTGGCCAGCTTGGCCAATGAATCGGCTTAGGAATTCTATCCTCTTCATACTTGATGTATCAAAAAATCTTCAAAATAAGGTCAGCATCTTTGGCACTTTTTTAAAATAAAGAACCAATTTGGAATATTTTGATTAATCCGTTCAGTTTAATCAATTTACTATTAGTTGGGAATCAGTGAAGATCTCAATCCTAGGAATTTTTATTTGAAGGGCTTAGGTGAGTCCTGCCACCATCGGTACATATTCTATTACATTATTGGAAGTGGGAAAATCTAATTTCAATACATAATGCAACCGATATTTGTTAGGGGTAATGAACATGTATCATACACCAGCCCCTTGTTTATTTTTAGTTCCATCAATAAACAATTTCCATTTAGACTTCAAATCCCTCTTTATTTCCAATTGTTAAGCAATCTATGCATTCCTTGATAAAGTCAGCCAGGGCATGACCATTAATTGCAGCTCGGGGTTGGAACTCAATATCGTATTGGCAAAGCTCTATTCTCTATTTGACTAGTCTTCATGATTTCTTAGGTTACTAAAAACTTATTTGAGTGGAAACTTTGTTAATACCTTGATTGGGTATGCCTGAAAACAAGCTCATAACTTTTGAGCAGTTAGCATTAAATAATATGCTAACATCTCTGTAATTGGATATCTAACCTTTGTATCCTTAAGCCTTTTACTTGTATATTATATCGAGATTTGAACCTTATTCTCCTTTATATGGCTAGATAGGTTCGGGTTTTTTTTAAGATGATCTTTCAATTCTTTTAAGGCGTTTTGACAATCCTCTCCCATTTGAAGTTCTTCTTTCCTTGACTACATCAAAGAAAGGGATGCACTTTTGAGTTACCTTAGATATAAATATGTTCAAAGCTACAACTCTTCCATTCAAGCTTATCATATCTTTACCTATCTTTGGTTCCATCATGTCCTTAATCACCTTGATTTGGTCTGGGTTGGCCTCAATTTCTCTGGCACTAGCAATATATCCTAGAAACTTCCCAGATTGTATCCCAAAGGAGCACATTTGCGTTCAATTTCATCATGTAATTTTTTAGTAATTTAAACAATTCCTCAAGATCTTTCAAGTGATTGGCTTTCTCTTGAGATTTGACCAGCATATCATCTACATATCCTTCCATGTTTCACTAATTTGTTCTTTGAATATTTTGTCTACCGTCTTTGATATGTAGCCCCCGCATTCTTCAAAACGAAAGGCATAGCTTTGTAGAAGTATATTCCCAATCTATTATGAAACTTATGTGTTCTTCATCCGACCTAAACATGGGGATTTGATTATATCCAGAGTATGTATCTATAAAAAGCAATAGTTTATGTCCACTAGTCACATAACTAATTGTCTATTCGAGGCAAGGGATAACAATCCTTGAGGGATGCTTTATTCAAATCAGTATTGTCGGTGCATGTTTCATTGAGCTTTTTGACTAGCATGGGATTGGACTACCATTTTGGGTAGAAAACTTCTCTATTGAATACATTTTCAAGTAGTCTTTTGACTTCCACTTTCAACGTGTCAGCTGGAAACTTATCGAACTGTCGTTTCTTCTATCGAATAGAAGTGATATTTGGATCTATGTTAAGGACATCGCTCATGATTAATGGATCTATTTTGACTATGTCTGGGTGGTCCAGACAAATACATCCTGCTAGATTGAAGAAATCGAACAAATTTCCCCCGGGCTTGTCGCCTAACTCCTTTTCGATCTTCACTGTTTTTTTTGGATCAAGAAAATCTAGGCTTACCTCTTCTAAGTTTTTTTTTGGATTTATTCTTTATTTCTCAACCTACAATCTAGTTCGGTAACAATTTCTTCACTGTCCACCAAGTTCGCATCTTTTCGTTTTCTTTTCCTCTTGGCAAAGTTGAATCTTCTTAGTACATTCTTGGGATTCTTAGATACTCTTGTTTTCTTGTTTGCCTTGGACAACCACTTTTGAAGGGCTATTGTCTAAGGGCTTTTCAATTTCTGTTTTGCTAAATTCATTTTCTTCGTCATAACAAGAAACGCCATCTTTTTTGAATTGCACGAGTGTAGCGAAATACAGTTCCCAAGTGCTAAACTACTCCCACCTAATTATTCCCCAACCATTCTTAGTCAGGAACTTCGCCATTAGATATTTCAGTGAAACAAACACATCTATTTCATCTAGGGTTGGTCTTCTAAAGGAAGTGTTATAGTGGGAAGGTTGGTCCACTGTCACGAACTTAGTTTCGAAAGTTCTACAATGTTACGAAATTTATATTTTCACCAGGAGCTTGATTTATCCTATTGGAGTAGATCCTTTGTTGTTGAAACCAATTGATAGGTTCAAAGCTTGGTTTCAATTTCTCCTATGAAATTCCATTTGATCAGAAGCATGCTTAAAGATGACGTTCATTGCAATCCCAGTATCCACCAAGATCTTTGTTGTCACATAGAGCCTAATTTATAAAGTTATCATCAGTGGATCATTATGCGAGTGGCAGGCCCCTCACAATTCTTATGGGATTATTATTAATTTAGGACTCCGAAGCGAATATATGCAATATTTTAGTGGTGGATCCTTCTAAATAGAAACAACTCCAAATCTTGCCTCCTTTATATATCTGCTTTTGGTTCCTTTGCTACTTCTAATGAGATGCAGACTTCCATGGATGACATTTATGCGGTTGATCGGAGAGAGTCAATTTCTATGAAATTTATGGTGTTTCTTAGAGGCCTTTAATTACTATCTCGGGATGGGCAGGTTTGTGATTCTTCTTGACAAACTCTTTTAGGAGCCCAAATTGGATCATGTATTAAATGATTCCAGCCAAAACATAACATTCATCGTTTTTGTATTCGTTCGCCTTGCGGTGGGCACAATAATCTCTCCCTCTTCTTAGTTTTGGGCTTTTCCTTACTTTGTAAGAATTTGGGAAGTTGCCTTCATCTGAAGCTGTAGTGAAAAGATATGAAATGAGTTTACTCAAAGCCATATAGTCACATTTAGGTATCTCCTCCCATCCCTCTCTTTTATTTTCATCACATCTTGGCTTTTGGTTGGAGTGATCATAGTTAAATTTTCCTCCTTCTTTCTTTAACCGAGACTTCATTTTCGCATAGTACATTTCATCCATATGGATAAATTTATCAACTTGAAAATGAAAACCTTGAAGATCTCTGCACCCATGGATGTAGTTCCTTCCAAAAGGGGGTCTGTTCAATCAACCCTGAGGGCACTACCATTAGAATTTCTCTATAGGTCATGTTTTCTACCTATAGTGCTTCAGTATTGGATCTCTTCAAATACTCGTCGAGCAATTCACTTGGTCTTTGTTTGACATTTATCAACACACTAGAGTCAATAGTGTGATCCTTGCATATGTAGAATTGTGCTAAAAACTCATAAGAAAACTATTTCAAGAGTAAATAGTTTTCTCTCTGTAGTGTCTGTACCATTTGCAAGTTGCTCCCTAAAAAGTTGTAGGAAAAGGTCCACAAAATACTGCTCTAGAGGCATTATGCAAATCCATTTGGCTCTCAAAAGCCAAAATATGGTTATCGGGGTCAATGGTTCTGTTATACTTCAATGAAGGGATTTTGATATATGATGGGATTCTAACAGACATTATATCATCTATGAATGGAGCTTCACAAGAATTATTGTTTACTCTAGGGCGAGGGTCCTTTTCCCTATAAGATCAGGCATGTCTTCTATAATTTCACTAACCATGTCTTTGAAGTATGTTTTGTCGTCATGATAATCCCTTCAAGAAGGGTTGTATTCTTTGCCTAAAGTTGAGCTGATTGACTTCTTGAAATCTTTTTATTCTCCTTTCTTAGCCTTCTCCTTGATGATTCATCTTAAATTCGTGATCTTTCAAGTTCGAGGAATACATTGTTAGTACTTCTATTTGTGTTTCTTTCTTTCTTTGTGGACCCATAATGCTTTTACCCTTGTTGTTGAGTAATGCAGTGTATAGATCCTTCTTGGAATTCTATCTCCTTTGCTCCTTTAGTAAGCTTTTTAGAAGACTTTTGGGAAATAAATTTTTCATGGAGTTTCTGCATCATTACAAGTTGTTGAGTTAGACCTTGAATCTTAGCTTCGCGGTTTGTTGGCTTCACTGGTGTTAAAGGTTGCCCAGGTTCCACTTTTTCTGAATTAAAGTTTGAAGAGATATTTTCCTCCAAGTTTATTCGTTGCACAATCTCTTTGTTTGGAAATGATCTTCTTGGCTCTTACCATTTTCCTACAATAAAAATTTACATAATTAGTTTCTAACAAGGAAATAATAGGACGAAGGTTGAAGCCCTCCTTCTTGCGCTAAAATTATTGGACCAAAAATTGGTTCAACACTCATGATATTTGCAGAAGATAACATTATACAGAATTGTCCTATAGACTTTTGGTGTAGTCATGAAGTTATTTAAAAGTTTATCATATGTCCAAGGATAAACTAGGTAAGTCATAAAGTTATGCAATAGTCCACCAGTTATTTGCCAACTTACATCATTCTTATTCCTTTGTTCATATGTCAATGGGCATGATAGTCATATGGAAGATAATCCTTAATTTAAACATGGACTTAAAAGGCCTTGTTATATGTCCAATTGCAAGTCAAAATTTTGTCATATGCACGTTCGTAATTCAACAATAGTTAAATATGCATAATTCGTGAGAAATAGGCTACCCAAAATTGTTCATGTGATTGTTCTCATTAGTTTCGAAAGTTACAAAGGATTCTTGATTTTTCCTCGAATCAAATTAGGGTTACAATTCTTTAATTTGAGAGAGAAAGAAAATAGACCCCCATTTGAATGGCCTAGGGGTCTATTTATAGTGGTAGAGGCAGGAGGCATGGTTGACATGTATCTTCCCAGTAAAAGTTCTCCATCTACTTGTATTGCCTATATTCGATATCCTAACATTTTTTTAGGTTCGGCATCCTTTCCGTTTATATGTGCTTTATAACAACCATCGTTATAAACGCTTTATATTTGATATCTTTTCTTTGCAAGTGTGCTTGTCGCCTAATACCACCGGCGCCTACAGTATATAACTAGTGCACTGCAATCGTGCTCGGCCGTTATAGGACGATCATCAAGGTTGAAATAAACCAATATAGCATATAACCGATCGTACCTTACAATGCATGGAAAAAATATAATATTATAGATATAATAAAAGAGATAGTAATATCTATGTGAAAAAATTATCAGAGTATAATATCCATGGAGTTATACATCAATAGTAGAGTTTATATAAAAGAAACAAACTCAACAACTATCTCAAATACAAACAGTAAGAACCCACTAACAAGGCTCTCCAATGATACACAGTGGAGTAAGCATAGACTCCATATATGTATATGACATGAGATAGCTCCATCCAGCTCATCCTTCAAACAAATACTGCATTACCTAGATTTGTTATCCAGTTTACTTATTTAAGAGTACCTAAGATTCTAAGAAGCAAAGCATAAAACCTTGGGTCAGACAACAGTCGGGTATGAGCAGTAAATGAGTTTCAAAATACTATACGTGTAAACATGGAAAGGGGAAAGAGTACACAAATCATACCTTGCTTGTCCGTGCAACCAAAGAATTACCATGTAACACCATAATATGCTAATCTACAATATCATAAAGATATACCACAAATAAAATAAAGGATATCGGTCTTCTAGGTATTCCTATCTCCAATACATACTTCCCTTGATATCTATGAGCGATAGCCTACCTAAGAAAACAATCAAAGCATCCATAGCGTTCGACAACAATCCTAACTATCACTTCTAGTGCTCTGAATATATGATAACTCGTATGGCCCTAGAGCCAGGGACTAAGGGAAATCTCGGTTCTCTGTTGTACTATCGTATCTCGCAGCCTAAAGCTAGATACATGAATCATAGCCCAAAGTTGGACATTATACCCAAAGCTAAATGTCCATGGTATACAGGTCCCTCAATTGACCCATAGGCGTTCCCACTTACAATACCCTGCTTCGAGTACAGCTGAAAGCGCTCTAAGCATCAATTATCCCTCAGCACATATATCTGAGCCCATATTTGCTCCATTTGAATATCGAGCCCTTCTTGTTCAATGCAATTTCCATTATTCACGAGGTACCCTTCCACATTCACTGATCGTATGGCTCCCTCCCTTACGAACCGCCATCTTCAGAACCTACTCCTAACATGAGCCAACATCTGAAGGCCATAGCTTTTCATCATGTTGTTATATCACTATCCAACTTAATATGAATGAACCAACACCTCCAGCATGATCTATAGAACCTCTAAATCATTTCCTAGAAGTTCCACCTTTCACTCTTGCACCTTGATAACTCGGTACCGAGTTATAAGCATAAGTCGGCATCGAGTTATATATTAGCCAACCAGATGCTACGTTTTCTTCCATGCCTCAAGTACCCTTCTTCAGGTGCTTTAGAACCCGACTCATCCCTCCTTGATTACTAGGCTCCCAACCTAAGGCCTCATCTTCTAGTTCTAAAGATAACTCGGTATAACATCCAACCCTTAGCCAAATACTCTGCACCATGATGGAATATCTCCTTTAGCAAAGCTCCACCCATCCATGCTAACCACCGACTCATAGGAGCCACTACCATAATTCGGTATCGACTCATCACACATAACTCGTCACTGAATCTAGCCATTAAAAAATTTCGAGGTGTGAATCATAATGTAGGCTCCTACTATGGTTCCAGTCTTCCTTCCAAGTTTCATCCAATTTCGACCAGCCGTTATAAATCATCGCCAACTTAACTTGATAAGTCTTCATAAACTCAAGCACTTAGCTAGTTTTCAAGAACCTTGTCATTGATAACCTCTGTTAGCCATAGTCTTCGAAGCCATCAACTCGACCATCAATCATGAGAAACCACCATAAGTCGGGACTGACCTATCTCCTTAACTCAGTGCTGACTTATCACTTTACATCCAGTTGAGGTACGAGTTATCCTATAGCCTTCTGCCATGCCTCAGAGCCTATCTGTCAGGTTTTGTCCAATTCTGACCAACTTTGCCTCTGATTTTCTCAATTCTTCAACATAACTTTCTACGCAATCACAACACTAGCAAAAACATCAAATCTAATCATCCAAATATAGAATAACAAAGAATTCCATCCAATCAAACTTGTAATCCATCAAAATAAGATAAACAAACCAATTTATAACATAGATCTATGTATAACATGAATATATGAACATAAATCAAGATGAGTTCTAATCAATCTAATCATATACTTGGATTAACATATCATTAAAGTTAGAAAATGATTTTATGGCCAAAATCAATTTAAAACATGTTGAATCCTATAATTCTACCTAGCATAGTGAGAAGGCATAAACCACTCATCAGTTACAAAATTCAACTAATTTGTTTGTAGATCTAATCTGTACAATGAAGAAAAGCACTCCAAATCAAGCAACTTGATGATATCTAGCTTCTAATTGAGGATCTAATCGACAATTTAGTTTGAGTTAGATAGTAATTTGGGTGATTTTGGATGAAATTAGGATGGATCTAGGGTTATTTAGGGTTTAGACCTAATTTAGAATGAGAGGAAAAGTTTTGGTTTGATTCTTCAGTCCTCCATTTGTAAGGTTCTCTAATTGGACTAATGGGTTCACTAACGTCTTAATTAATTACACATTAATCCTATCCAATAGCTTGAAAAACTTAAAATAGGCATAACTTTCTAACATTAAGTCCATTTTTCTATTATGACCACTCTCTGTAGAATGGGGAACTATCATCCTGAAGCAATGGAATTAATTTTAGACCGTAATTCAACTTGAATAAAAAGATACAGCCCAATCAATATTATTAGGGTCAAAATGGTCACATAGAAATTCGGAAACATAATCATAGGTTGTAGTCCCTAAGAATAATATTCCAAAATAATAGAATCATACAACATCATATGAATGAAATAAAATATTTTATGATCCTCTAATACGTAAAATATGGGTCATTACAGTAAATAGATACTCAAAGTGCTTCATTGGCATGGTACCTTTCTTTTGATAAGTATTCGACGATGTCCACCACTATATGAATTCGACGCCATATGTAAAAACTTAACAGTTATAATAGTTGATACTCGTTGTCCTTTATGTTTAGTAAATTATTGTTGTCTTTTACTAGGGTGTTTACTCGATGTCCTTCATAATTTTAGATGCCCGATATTTCCCTTTATGGCAAAATGCTCGATATCCCTAGTAGCATGGAATCTTTCCTTAATTACATAATTTGCGGCATCTTTATGTCACTATAGAGCAGCATTTTCGATATCTTCTTCTTATTCGACCTTTGATACTTCTCTTTGTTGTCGATATTCTTCAAATTGTTGATACATACCATCTCTTAGGTTGTAGATACATGACATCTTTCCTTAATAGACCATCATTCTTTATTGTTTAGGTTTGACGTCGTGCCTTACCTGATAACGCTTATCCTTCTCTTGATGTTTGCAATCCCATAGAGGTTTGGTACTCCTTCATGTCTTTTTTAAATGCTTGACATCTCAATTTATTGCAAAGTCTTGGCATCACCATTTGCTTTAGACACTTGGTAACCTTTACAGATGTTAAATCTTACTATCTTCCTTAAATGTTAGAGTTCGGTATCCCTATACTTTATTATAATAGTCTGGTCAAGTCTTGGTCATTTCCTCGGGCTGGGGGTGTCCTATAGTGCGATTGAGAGGACGGGCTAACATAGGTCCAACATGATGGTAGACAAGGAAGACTTGCTGGCCTACTTCTAACTCTCGAGTAGCTTGTGGTAGACTATTCTGGGACCAGTACGGATAGAAATGGTAAGAAACTTTGATTAGCTTATCTTCTTATTTATGAAATTTTTTAATAACATGTTACCCACCAAGCTAGTGCTCCTGAGCGGTTGTGGGATTGTAAATCTAGAAAACTTCCATCGATTGATGTTTCTACTATGTAATTAACGAACTATTCGCATCGCACTACACCATAAGCCGCAATGGTTGTTGTAAAATCCCGTGTGGCCAAAGACTAAGCGCTACAGATACTACAATCATCCATAGTATTAACTTCCGGTGACAAAATACGGAAATGCCAATGATATCTGCAATATCAAAAGCACATGAATATGAACAAAATCACAGATTTCTAAATAATATCTTGCAGATTACATTTCAAACAAATAATCCATATCTATGTTCCATAATCGCATAACGTTTCCTATAAAATGATTAAATATGCAATTACAAAAGTGCGCCAAGAGCGACATAGGACAATTCCCCTTGGTTGAGCAGAGAAAATATAGTCATATCTGACTTAATATACACAGATGATAAACAGAATAATCTGAAACCCCTAATTAGCTATCTATCAGCCACCTGCTCATCTCAGGAAGCTTATTCGCCAAAACAACAAAAACCTGGAAACCTCAACCCTCTGCCTACTGAAATCAATTTTGAGCACCAAATAGTTTAAGGGGAAATAAAAACTTTGAGTCAGACATAAAGTCTGGTGTGAATAATTTCGTTACATCTCGGTTTGCTGATATCAAGTGAGACCATGCCACTTAGCGGAATGGGTTTCTCCTTATTAATATTATTTTCAAAACATATATTTTGCAAGTCCTTTCTTACAACCAAGTTGGTTAATCAATCTAATTATAATAATAATAATAATAGCAAAACCCATTATGCTAAAAACAGGTAATAAATGGACCATCTATCCGAAATCTGGACTAACTGTCCTCAAACTGGGCTAACTACCCCTTTGGCTGACTCGGGTCTACCAAATAAAATATTAAATAGTCTAAACAACCGTTAGAAAAAACTTCTAGATGATTTTTCCTTAACTTACTTCTCTAAGGGTCAACTAATCCTAATGGTTTTGTGGCTTACCAATAACCTGCCTCAGTGCGCAAATACTCCATTCTGCGTGTAACCAACATTTTAGTCTTACCTCTGACTTAGCCCTACACATTGGAATTCTGAGCTAAATTAGCTAGGAGCTAATGAGCATAGGGTGCGATGCTACACAAGTCCTATATGGTCTTCTAATTTGAATCATTCTCTTCGGGTTAACTGCCCTTTAAATTTTTTTTGAAAACCTTTTCAAAATTATTTAACCTTTTAAATCATACATATACAAGGAAAACATATCTTTAGCTTTACTCTAAGCTATTTTGCCTTGTTATATATACTTTACTCAAAATAATGTTGATGAATTTAATAAGGATTATATAACCTTTCAAAATAAGTTAAAGTCCTTTTTGACTTGAAAACAGTTAGGCTATATTGCCTATTTATTACTTTCGAAACCTTTTTTTAATCCTTTAAACAACCCCTTCGAAACCCTAACCAAGTAAAACCCTTTACTTAATTAGTTCAAAAGGTCAAATCCTTCCTTTTGAAACCATTCAAATTCTTCCTTTCGAAAGCATAAAAACTTTCCGTTCGAAAGATATAAAATCCTAGACATCCTTCTTTTGAAACCTTTAAAATTGCCTTTCAAAAACATAGGAAAAACCTTTCCTTTTAAACCTATCGAAACCCTGAGGAACCAACCCTTTCGAAACCATTCATTAAAAACTTTCGAAACAGTCAAAACTCAATCCTTTTAAAAGCACTTGGGTTCAATTTAAAACATGCGAAAACCTTTCTAAACCATTCAAAAATTTACCCCTTTGAAACCTTTGAAAACTGTTTCGATCGAAACCCCTTAAAGTCGAAAGCATCTATTTCGAAACCATTTAAAAATGTCTCTTTCAAACCATTTGGGTCTTACTTCAATCATAGAAAAAAGGTCTATAACATGTTTAAGTCGAAAGCATCTATTTTGAAACAATTTCCTAATTAAAGAAGTGATGGCGTCACCGTCACTTCAAAACATTGGAGAAGCGGATAGGTTTTTAGAAAACAAAACAACCCTTTCGAAACCATCTGGGCCAAAAGGTAGCAAGTTGCAGCTAAAGGCTTCGACTCTGTCGAAATAAGTCATTTAAAACAAAAGCGCAACCTAATCGAAACCATTCTTTTGAAACCATGTGACCTAGTAGAAAGCTAACCAAGTTGAAAGCATCCTATTCAAAAGCAAGCAGGCGCATTTTCCTTTAAAACCAAAGTAATGCCTCAACCCCTGGTTCCGACTCAATGCCTTCCGCCTACATCCAATTTACTATGTATCGGTCATTTGATAAGCATTGGTTTCGACAGTGTCGAAGGCAAAAGAGGCGGAACCTGGTGCCGAAGACATCGAAACAGTGCGTGACAATCCGCAAATCCGATACCCTTTGAATCGATAATAATCCACACATGTACGACCCAAAAATCACAAATTGACGAAAAGTCATGAGAAAGAAAAGAAGAGATAAGAAGTGAAGAGAAGAAAGAGAGAAGATAGAACCAAAGAGAACAATAAAGAATCTCAAACATCGTAGCGGAAAACATATAATATCATATAAACAATCTTTAAAAAACAGAAACTGTTTATACATACATCAATCGTGGTACAACGATCAAACAATAATTATCAGCCTGGATAGTTTTAATAACATGTCCTCACAATTGCCAATAATATACAACAACTAAGCAGCGGATAATCAAAATAGATATGTGTATACGAAATTGAAGATCTCCAGCTCTGCTGCTGAAGCTCCAAAATTACCAAATCTGAACCTGTAAATATACTCGATCTGACCCGATCATTGAAAGGGAAGAATGCCCGGATCAGTCTGGTAAACCAGCGTGAGAAACACACTCAAATGAACATATTAAATTAGCAAAATTTTCCTTTATCAAAGCAAAAGTATGTCGCAAGACACATTCACACATAAACACGGACTTGTTTTTACCTTATGATAACTAAAACATTTTATATCAAATCCTCTTATATTATACTAGTGTCTAGTATACAAATAATATTAATTATCGTCGAAATGGTTACCTATATAGCATTTTGAGGCTATTTATTGCACCTTTACAAAGACACCCGCAAGCTCCTAGTAGGGTTTGGATTTCATACAAATGACAAGGTGAAGGGACTACCTTCCGACAGTACATCTCCGGAGGCATGTACCGAGGACCATCACAAAGGACCCTCTACCAACACAAGACTGATCCACCTCTATAACTAGATGGTACCGGATATATCATCCTCTGATCGTTACCGACCTTTTTCGAGGGTCCTCTAAGCATACAAACCACAATAATCAGATACACGACGTCATAGCGTTTAAAGATATATATAGAAGAGGATGATCATACCCTACTTGGGAGTGACCCACTTCGCCTTGCTACATCTAACCCTGTTTTGGCCATTTTCGGTTGATGAGCGTGATGTAACGTTTACCATTCACAATCACATATCACATCACATAGAATGCCACATGACCATTTCCGTTGAATACTAATTGTCTTCCACAAAAGTGCAACCCTTAAGCTCATGCATCTAAAGGAGGGTGTTAAGCTAAGGGAAGCTGCCTTATCTACCACCACTGATGTACGTTTGTAAAACCAATGTACGTAACCTTTAAAAATACAATGTCAGACAAACATCCATACAAGTTGTCTAGGAACAGGGCAAACTAAAGGTACTTTACTACCACATCTTTTTGGGAAATCCCTAGGATTAGTAGCGAATAGTCCTTGCGTTGGATATTTCATAACGAAGAGAGGACTGCTACTGGATGTATATTGGGATTTTAACCCCAAACGATCTGTAACAACCCGCATATTTATCGATTATATATTTAAATATTTTATTTAAATATTTCACCGTTCATCGGATTTTGGTCCGAAAAGCTACTTTGTGCAAACAGTCGAATTGGAACTTGAGACCACCCCCATTGAGTTCAAAATGACGTTTGCGACCTTTTTGAGTATGAGCTTCGATATGTTTGGAGAAAGTTGATTTTTGCTACTTTTCACTTAGGGTTTTGGTTTGGGCTGAACCCACTTACTAACTCAGTCCCAATCACCCTCTCCTCTTCATTACTTCATTCCAACTCCTAACTCTCTAGCAAAACTGAAAATGGAGGTGGAGAGTGGAAATTAAAACTCCAAGCCCTAGCTCCAAAGTTCATGAGAACCCATTGGTAAGCTTCCTCTTCTTCTTCTTCTCCAACTCATTCTCTCTTTGATTTCAGAAATTTCCTTAACCTAATTTAGGGGATGTTTCTCTTTTAAGCTTAGATTCAAGCTTGTCGAGTTGGAATTAAAGAGTGCTTGTTCTTGCCATTGCTTCATAGCATCTTCTTCATTCGTTTGGGTTCAAAGGTGAGATTTTTAATCCCACATCTATGCTTATAATTCTCTTCTATTGTTAGGTATGAATTCCTAACACTTATTCATGTGCATTTGATTTTGATTTGGATTGCTTTTGTGAATATTCCAATTTTTAGTGTTTTGAGTTCAATTCATTAAAAATCCTAACTTTGATGTTTGAACATGTTTTTGGTGATGCATCGAGGAGCTTATAGGGTCGGGTAGTCGATTGGCATAAACTCTTAGCGCCGTTGCTCGTGCGATTGCAATTTGGTCGGGATTTGCACCTCCTTAGAATTAGGGTAGGAAGTGCAAGTATACAGGTTCGGCCGGCCGAGCCGCCTGGGCCGGTCGACCGACCTGTAGTCCAGGCACTTCCTGCCTCTGTTTGGAAGTGCTGGTTACAGGCTTCGGCCGACCGAGCCCCCTGGGCCGGTCGACCGACCGGGTGCCCCGAGCACATTCCAACATCTGGTTCGGTCGACCGACTCAGGGAGTCCGGTCGACCGCCCTGCTTCTATTTGCCAGATTAGCCTATATTGCTAATTCGTTTGAATATCCAACTTTAATCGATTCGTGTTGTCTCCCTTTTGTTGTTGTCATTTATTATCGACTTTGATGACCTTTTCTTTGGGAATTTTAGATATATCCACTTTGATGGATTTTGTATCGATTTCTTTGGATTTTATTCACGTTTTTGAATGTGAATCTTAGTGATTGATTGTTCCTACAATCTTCTTTGTGATTTGTCACTTTAAAAATATAAAGGTTTTCTATACTAGTAGTAAATATCAAAACTCTTTCTTCAAATGATTTCAACACTATTTCATTACAAAGCTCGTTTTCTCAAACCGATTTCCAATCTATTAGTATATACAAACCTTTACCTCACTCGTATGAGAAATCTAATTAAACGACTTAGTAAAACGAGTGGTATGAGACGCTTGTGTTTACTTTGTCGGTTAATTCTTGGACTTATTCGATTGAAACTCTTGTGACAATTTTTTAGTGGAGATCTACAATTTGTTCGTAAATATTTAAGTTAAGCTAGTGGTTATGGGAAATGATGCTAAGCCCATATATTTACTAGCTTATTGTAATTGACATTTCTCTTTGATCATGACGATCATCTTTATGGTTTAGACTAGCAATGTGCGATGTCTCTTTGTTTGCGAGGTTAGGCTAGACACCACTTGTGCGATTCCATTCACACGTACTTTTTCGGTTAGCCTAGACACCATTTGTGTGATTCCGCTCACACGTACCTTTTTGCTTTTTGGTTAGGCTAGACACCATTTGTGTGATTCCATTCACACATACTTTTTCGGTTAGCCTAGACACCATTTGTGTGATTCCGCTCACACATACCTTTTTGCTTTTTGGTTAGGCTAGACACCATTTGTGTGATTCCATTCACACATACTTTTTCGGTTAGCCTAGACACCATTTGTGTGATTCCGCTCACACATACCTTTTTGCTTTTTGGTTAGGCTAGACACCATTTGTGTGGTTCCATTCACACATACTTTTTCGGTTAGCCTAGACACCATTTGTGTGATTCCGCTCACACATACCTTTTTGCTTTTTGGTTAGGCTAGACACCATTTGTGTTGTTCCATTCACACATACTTTTTCGGTTAGCCTAGACACCATTTGTGTGATTCCGCTCACACATACCTTTTTGCTTTTTGGTTAGGCTTGACACCAATTGTGTGATTCCATTCACACATACTTTTTCGGTTAGCCTAGACACCATTTGTGTGATTCCGCTCACACATACCTTTTTGCTTTTTGGTTAGGCTAGACACCACTTGTGCGATTCCATTCACACATACTTTTTCGGTTAGCCTAGACACTATTTGTGTGATTCCGTTCACACATACCTTTTTGCTTTTTGGTTAGGCTAGACACCACTTGTGCGATTCCATTCGCACATACCTTTTCGGTTAGCCTAGACACCACTTGTGTGATTCCACTCACACATACCTTTTTGTGATTTCTGGATTTCGTGTGTTGATTTCTGGAATTTATGTTTCACCAACTTTTACGATTGGCTTTGCTATATATGTCATTTATTGTGGCTTGGTGAATGAAAATAGGAGTATGACATTCCTTTTTATCTTGAGTAGATTATTGTGATATTGATTAATCTCTTGTTGATTTTCAATTACTTATTTATCACAGCTTGGCATTGTGATTATTATATGTTTATGTCATATCTCTTATTATATATCACTTCATCTGATATTTATAGCTAGACTGATCCGTTTATTATTTTCTTCTTAAATAATACTCGGTTTAGACTGAGATATTACAGGTGCTTCTGCTTGACTCCTTATCGGACTTTCATCCGATCTTTTGGCTAACTACTTAAGTTTAGTAGTTTTTGTTGTATACATTTGAGATACAGACTCTATGATGTATACTTATTCTTTTGTCTAGTACTTGTATCTATTCGTTTTGATATTGTGGATCTTGATTGACCACTACTCTGATGTACACTTTCATGTGTTAGTGTAATATTCATATCTATTTCCGCCTTTGTGATATGAATTGTCTGTGACTGATTTGTGTTATGTTTATTTCTATATTTGTTTCCGAAGATTTTATATAGCCACTGTGTGATAGCTTTGAGTTTGTATCTGTATGTCGGATTTGCTCTTGAGATGAAAACTTATATTATGACTATCTGACATATCGGTGCTCGCGCAAAGCAATTACACGGATGGTCGCTCCTCAACAGCCTTATTCTCCGTGCTAGTTGACGGCATTACTCCGTAGTGTTCTTGGCTAGCGTGGGTATAGAGGTGGGGCGTCACAGCTTGGTATCGGAGCCAAACTTCGGAACAATATGGAATATTATAACAAGGATCATCGTCCTAAGTCTTTCTTAGGAGTCGTGCTTTAGGATTTTATTCGGGTCTTCGTACCGATTCATCCTATTTTCTTTATGATTCCTTGTTTTATCTATCAAGATTGCTTGATATTCATTTTGAGAATAACTTTTTCCTCTTCTTTCTTTCTTTCTTTCTTAAAGAAGAGAAATGGTTAGACCAGACCATTCCAGCGCCGGTCAATCTAGTGCTACTCCTCAGGATGGAGTATTCATGTCTGCTCAGCAGCTTTTAGATCTCGTGAAGAACGCTCAAGCTGCCGGACCCATTCCAGAGCCTACTCATCCTAAATCCGGTTTTGCACGCTTGTGCAGAGACTATACCGATTTGGATGGCATGCCATTCAAAGGATCCGAGAGTGTTATAGAAATTCAAGCTTGGCTCAAATCATGCGATCGCATCTTTTCTCGCATGAACCTTATTGATCTACATCGAGTCCAAGTGGCTTCTAGCATGCTCCAAGAAAGAGCATTAGATTGGTATGAGCTTTTAATTTCTGAAATCGTTGAAGCGAATCTCACTTGGGAGAAATTCCGGGAAAGGTTCGAATTGAAATTTGTGCCGGAGGCTGAAAAAGTAACTTTGGCCCGGCGTTTTATTGACCTTATTCAAGGTGAATCTTCTGTGACGGACTATGTCGCATCTTTCGAATCTCTTTCTAAATACGGGATTGAGTATATTAATACCCCGATGAAGAAAAATCAGAGATTCTTTTATGGCTTAAATAAAAATCTTAAGAAGCCACTACTCCTGAAACTAGAAGTCGCATTTGATCAACTCGTCGATATCGCTCTTCGTCTTGAAGAGACTGATAAAGAAAGTGATGTTGAAATAGCAGCTTCCAAACCCAACTTCAACAACAAAAAGAGACCCAACGAATTCCAAGGCCCTTATCCCAACAAAAAGGGTAAGCAAGCAACGCCTGCTGCAAAGGCTCCTTCTCCTAGTAGTGCGAGATGCTTCAACTGTGGATCTGGGGATCATTTTGCTAATAAGTGCTCAAAGCCCAAATCGTGTCGCTATTGTAAGAGCCCAGATCATTTCATCCATCAATGCCTCAAACGTGAAGGCAAGAGGGAGGGAAAGTTGAATGTGGCTCAAGCCCTTGGCAACACATCTCGTGGCCAAGGTATTTTTCATTCAATCCTTGATTTTGTTTGTCTTGTGAATATTCTTTTCAAGTCCTTGTTGATTTGTATCTCACTATTTTATATCAAAAGAACTTGTCGGTTCTTTTTCTTTGAATATTTTGGGCTTGATGACTTCTTTGAGGATTGCGAATCCGGATGGCAGATCCGCAACACTCAATTTGCTTTCTTTTAATGTCGAAACTATTTTATGAGATTTTTCTTTCCGAGCCGATATTTTTACTTAGGCTTCGGAATTGATTTTTTTGTAAGGATTGGCTTAATCGTTGTGAAGCTCATATCCTATTTTCCGTGTGGACTATTCATCTTTGACATTTTCAATCTGTTAAGCAGATTTCTGTTTTTCCTTTATGATTTTGATTTCAACTTGATGGCATCATTTTATTTCTTAAGCCCACTTATAAGGAAAGTGTTATTTCTCTTATCTAAATAGTTTGAGAAATTTTCCAGTATTTTTGAGCTTGTCTTAGGATTTATCACCTAAGTAATCTTTGTGTGGTGCTAAGGTCTTTTCAGTTTGACCTTACCATCGGTTTTCATTGCTACGAGTTGCGGAAGTTAGCATTCCACTTACCGCATTCCGCACTCGTTATGATTCTTATGAATGACTTATTATGTCATTCGGTTTATCCAGCTTATTTCATCCATTTTATAAATCGAATATTCTATGAATATTTCGATGACTCCATTCTTGTACTTATTGATTTTGGATGAAAATAGCAATTTAAAATTTTGCAAAATCTTTTTCATAAGATTTATTTAGAAGTATAACCGATTTTTGTTCTTAAAACGAACAAAGAATATTCTTAGAAGTTTTTGAGAAACTTACTTATCCTATAGAATACGATTTTGTGATTGTATTACCCATTTAGTGTTTTAAGAATTTTGGTCGATGCGCTTGATCAACGTTATCGATAGGAATTTCCTAAACGCTTTGATGAGACAGTCAGACACAATAAATTGATTTGTAAAAATGTAAAGTTTTCTAGAAAGATTTTTACATTAAGATAAATGTAATTTGAAAGTTTAAACTTTTTAGGAAAGAAGATTGTTTAAAAAGAAATTCTTTCTTTTTAATACTCTTATTCTTGTGATTCCTGGAGGGGAACCAAGACTTTGCTATTTGTACCGATACTAGTCGTATTGGTTTGGATGCCATTCTCTTGCAAATGGGAACGTGCTATCACTTGTGCTTCTGAATCATTAAAAGCCGATTGAGACTAGGTATGCCATTCATGATCTAGTGCTCACGGTTATTGTTTTCTCTTTTAGAGTTTGACATCATCATCTTTGGGGGAGAAATTTGTTCTCTACCTCAATCATAAATCTTTGGAATATTTATTTTCTCATAAGGAACTTCATGTCGACTCGAGTTCCTAGCATCTTATGATCTTGATATTCTTTCTATTCCCGAAGGGGAAATCATGTTGCCAATGCGCTTTGTCGTAAGCAACAAGTGGTTGATTCCTTGATGTTGTCTGAATGGAATCATCTTTTTATCAAGTTCATCGGACGTTTTGGTACACTTCATTTTATTGAGCTTTATCTCATTCCTTTTATGGATTAGTGTCCGGTGTTCTTTTATGGTGTTCGGATCATCGGATGTACTGTTATTATACTACATCGATGTTCCGTCTCATTTGATTCATTGGATGTACCGTTTGTACTACATCAATGACTTTGCTTTTGATTCATTGGATGTACCGTTTGTACTACATCAATGACTTTGCTTTTGATTCATTGGATGTACCGTTTGTACTACATCAATGTCTTTGCTTTTGATTCATTGGATGTACCGTTTGTACTACATCAATGACTTTGCTTTTGATTCATTGGATGTACCGTTTGTACTACATCAATGACTTTGCTTTTGACTCATTGGATGTACCGTTTGTACTACATCAATGCCTTTGCTTTTGATTCGTTGGATGTACCGTTTGTACTACATCAATGTCTTTGCTTTGGTTCATTGGGCGTACCGTTTTTGTACTACGCTGATGTCCCAAATTATTTAAGTTTCTAGTTCCTCGGGCGTACCGTTTTTGTACTACGCCGTTGCACCGGCTCAATTTTCTGCTATTCTTGACGTTCCCCACGTCTTTTATCTACAGATATGCCTTAGGATTCCGGTTTTCATTCTTGAGCCCGGTAATATTGTGGAAATTGAAGTTTCACCAGATTTCTTGCTAACTCTTTCGTGCACTTTATGGTGAACTTCCTATTTCAAATTTTCTTTTGTGTTAATATGCTTCTATGGTTGTTACTTCTTGTATTTCCTTCTTAATTATTGCGAGGACGTAATTTCTTTAAGGAGGGGACTCTGTAACAACCCGCATATTTATCGATTATATATTTAAATATTTCACCGTTCATCGAATTTTGGTCCGAAAAGCTACTTTGTGCAAACAGTCGAATTGGGACTCGAGACCACCCCCATTGAGTTCAAAATGACGTTTGCGACCTTTTTGAGTATAAGCTTCGATATGTTTGGAGAAAGTTGATTTTTGCTACTTTTCACTTAGGGTTTTGGTTTGGGCTGAACCCACTTACTAACTCAGTCCCAATCCCCCTCTCCTCTTCATTACTTCATTCCAACTCCAAACTCTCTAGCAAAACTGAAAATGGAGGTGGAGAGTGGAAATTAAAACTCCAAGCCCTAGCTTCCTTTGCAAATCCATCTCCTAGCTCCAAAGTTCATGAGAACCCATTGGTAAGCTTCCTCTTCTTCTCCTCCAACTCATTCTCTCTTTGATTTCAGAAATTTCCTAAACCTAATTTAGGGAATGTTTCTCTTTTAAGCCTAGATTCAAGCTTGTCGAGTTGGAATTAAAGAGTGCTTGTTCTTGCCATTGCTTCATAGCATCTTCTTCATTCGTTTGGGTTCAAAGGTGAGATTTTTAATCTCACATCTATGCTTATAATTCTCTTCTATTGTTAGGTATGAATTCCTAACACTTATTCATGTGCATTTGATTTTGATTTGGATTGCTTTTGTGAATATTCCAATTTTTAGTGTTTTGAGTTCAATTCATTAAAAATCCTAACTTTGATGTTTGAACATGTTTTTGGTGATGCATCGAGGAGCTTATAGGGACGGGTAGTCGATTGGCATAAACCCTTAGCGTTGTTGCTCGTGCGATTGCAATTTGGTCGGGATTTGCACCTCCTTAGAATTAGGGTAGGAAGTGCAAGTATACAGGTTCGGCCGACCGAACCCCCTGGGCCGGTCGACCGACCTGTAGTCCAGGCACTTCCTGCCTCTGTTTGGAAGTGCTGGTTACAGGCTTCGGCCGACCGAGCCCCCTGGGCCGGTCGACCGACCTGCTGCCCCGAGCACATTCCAACCTCAGGTTCGGTCGACTGACTCAGGGAGTCCGATCGACCGACCTGCTTCTATTTGCCAGATTAGCCTATATTGCTAATTCGTTTGAATATCCAACTTTAATCGATTCGTGTTGTCTCCCTTTTGTTGTTGTCATTAATTATCGACTTTGATGACCTTTTCTTTGGGAATTTTAGATATATCCACTTTGATGGATTTTGTATCGATTTCTTTGGATTTTATTCACATTTTTGAATGTGAATCTTAGTGATTGATTGTTCCTACAATCTTCTTTGTGATTTGTCACTTTAAAAATATAAAGGTTTTCTATACTAGTAGTAAATATCAAAACTCTTTCTTCAAATGATTTCAACACTATTTTATTACAAAGCTCGTTTTCTCAAACCGATTTCCAATCTATTAGTATATACAAACCTTTACCTCACTCGTATGAGAAATCTAATTAAACGACTTAGTAAAACGAGTGGTATGAGACGCTTGCGTTTACTTTGTCGGTTAATTCTTGGACTTGTTCGATTGAAACTCTTGTGACAATTTTCTAGTGGAGATCTACAATTTGTTCGTAAATATTTAAGTTAAACTAGTGGTTATGGGACATGAAGCTAAGCTCATATATTTACTAGCTTATTGTAATTGACACTTCTCGTTGATCATGACGATCATCTTTATGGTTTAGACTAGCAATGTGCGATGTCTCTTTGTTTGCGAGGTTAGGCTAGACACCACTTGTGTGATTCCATTCACACATACTTTTTCGGTTAGCCTAGACACCATTTGTGTGATTCCGCTCATACATACCTTTTTGCTTTTTGGTTAGGCTAGACACCACTTGTGCGATTCCATTCACACATACTTTTTCGGTTAGCCTAGACACCATTTGTGTGATTCCGCTCACACATACCTTTTTGCTTTTTGGTTAGGCTAGACACCATTTGTGTGATTCCATTCACACATACTTTTTCGGTTAGCCTAGACACCATTTGTGTGATTCCGCTCACACATACCTTTTTGCTTTTTGGTTAGGCTAGACACCATTTGTGTGGTTCCATTCACACATACTTTTTCGGTTAGCCTAGACATCATTTGTGTGATTCCGCTCAAACATACCTTTTTGCTTTTTGGTTAGGCTCGACACCATTTGTGTGGTTCCATTCACACATACTTTTTCGGTTAGCCTAGACACCATTTGTGTGATTCCGCTCACACATACCTTTTTGCTTTTTGGTTAGGCTAGACACCATTTGTTTGGTTCCATTCACACATACTTTTTCGGTTAGCCTAGACACCATTTGTGTGATTCCGCTCACACATACCTTTTTTCTTTTTGGTTAGGCTAGACACCACTTGTGCGATTCCATTCACACATACTTTTTCGGTTAGCCTAGACACCTTTTGTGTGATTCCATTCACACATACCTTTTTGCTTTTTGGTTAGGCTAGACACCACTTGTGCGATTTCATTCGCACATACCTTTTCGGTTAGCCTAGACACCACTTGTGTGATTCCACTCACACATACCTTTTTGTGATTTCTGGATTTCATGTGTTGATTTATGGAATTTATGTTTCACCAACTTTTACGATTGGCATTGCTATATATGTCATTTATTGTGGCTTGGTGAATGAAAATAGGAGTATGACATTCCTTTTTATCTTGAGTAGATTATTGTGATATTGATTAATCTCTTGTTGATTTTCAATTACTTATTTATCACAGCTTGGCATTGTGATTATTATATGTTTATGTCATATCTCTTATTATATATCACTTCATCTGATATTAAAATAGCTAGACTGATCCGTTTATTATTTTCTTCTTAAATAATACTCGGGTCAGACTGAGATATTACAGGTGCTTCTGCTTGACTCCTTATCGGACTTTCATCTGATCTTTTGGCTAACTACTTAAGTTTAGTAGTTTTTGTTGTATACATTTGAGATACAGGCTCTATGATGTATACTTATTCTTTTGTCTAGCACTTGTATCTATTCGTTTTGAAATTGTGGATCTTGTTTGACCACTACTCTGATGTACACTTTCATGTGTTAGTGTAATATTCATATCTATTTCCGCCTTTGTGATATGAATTGTCTGTGACTGATTTGTGTTATGTTTATTTCTATATTTGTTTCCGAAGAATTTATATAGCCACTGTGTCATAGCTTTGAGTTTGTATCTGTATGTCGGATTTCCTCTTGAGATGAAAATTTATATTATGACCATCTGACATATTGGTGCTCGCGCAAAGCAATTACACGGATGGTCGCTCCTCAAGAGCCTTATTCTCCATGCTAGTTGACAGCATTACTCCGTAGTGTTCTTGGCTAGCGTGGATATAGAGGTGGGGCGTCACACGATCTCCAAGCAGTCCTCCACTATGAAAATCCTGAATATCAATATCATCAAAAACCTGCACAATCGAATGCATATACGTTGGTCCGAACTGGTTTTCAGATAAATCTGATCACGGCCTCTTCGCACCAACAACGCGAAAGCGTTTCTCAACCTCACACAGAAACTATGTCTCATAGACTTACCACATCTCCAACCTTCAATTTGCTATCCTTCGGGCCAAGAAGGAAGCTCGATAGATTGGAGTAGTACTCTGCACTACACGAATCGACATCCTCAACACAAATGATAATCAAGCCTACACAGAAGGCTACGTACTAAGTGTATGACATATCAAGTGGAGGAACTAAAATGGCCAAATTTGATAGTCCGTTATTTTACTATCAAAGCAACAAACAAATATTTAGCACCATAAGCAATCACTAGGCCCTTTTAATTAATCTTTTATTAATTAAATCGCTTGCAAAATATTCGCTTCAAATTATCTTTAAAAAGATATATTCTAAAAATCATTTCAATATCTCACTATGGAAAACATTTCCATATACCTTTTTAACAATGAATAATTCACAATTAACTTTATTTTCAACACTTAAAAAATATTACATATACTTAAATCACGATTAAGTATGTATTTTATTCTTTAAGGAAAACATTCTTTTTAAACATATTTATTTGGGTCAAATGAATGTTGCATAAATCATCGTTACGACAACCCAAAATCAAGGATAACTTATGAAATTCAATTGATTTCGGATTTATAAAACAATGTTTATAAATTCATATTTCTATTTTATAAAACATCAAGTTATAAATTCCCTTTGTTAACCAATTCTATATATAACACATTTATCTCTTTGTATACTAAAATCCAAATGGTAAGTTAATTACTTATAAATCATTTATTTTACAAAATCCATTTATTTTATAGCTCACAAACTATAAATTTTATTCATTTATAACTTCACTTTAACACTTACAAAAACTCCTTTATAATTCCGTTATTCCGATTTATAAAATATCAATTTTATAAATCCTATATATATAAACCATTTATAATTATTCAAAAATCTCAATTTAAACTGACTTATCAAATAATCAACTTCACATTTCAAAATTCATATTCTGATTATATTTCCCAAAAATCATAATTTTTATAACATAAAAATTATAGTATCTATTTATTTAAAATAAATCCATTTCATTTAATGATACAAATATATATATATATATATATGTGTGTGTGTGTGTGTGTGTGTGTGTGTGTGTGTGTATCACTTGAAAATCCTTTTTAATTTGGAAACCATCACTTTAATATTCTTAAAATTCCAAAAATAGGCCCAATGCTACAACAACACTAAATACATCAATCACGGCATCTAAAACATCATATATCATATGATAACATCATATATCACAATATCTCTATCCAAATCAACAGTGGCGAGGAATCCAGTTATATCCCTCCAATCTGTCACCTGCAACAAATATACATATTAGAATGTGTACAATGTCCGCTTTGAGGCAGACGCGCGTACAAAGGGTCATCCGCTCATACATGGAAACTTATAGGGTCTCATCTACTCCAACAGGCAGGAACATATCCAAATACCATTCAATATATATAATATATCATATATCATCCAAACAATCAATCATCATAAATAATATTTATTCTCACTTATATAAAAATATCAGTGAGTCAGAAAGAGTGAGTTGTACTCACATTGCTTCCAATAGCAGCTGTAGTGTTTTATTCCAAATAAAATTAAACGATCGTTTAATTTTATGTAACATTTACACTGGCTACAATCAACTTCAAACCAGCTCTAAAATATAATGCTCATTAATACGGACCCAACGCAATCTGTTTTGTCAAAAACGGACCTCGTATGAAAAGTTATAGCATTTTAAACTTTGTACAAATTAAATATAAGTAATTTTTATTTTCCAACCCTAGCTCGAATCATGGCCATTGATTTCCACAACTTCAGATCTAAGTCGATCCTACTTTCTTCCTCCCCTACATTCATACTTCGTACGTGAGAACAAAAATGTGGCCGCCGATCTTCATCAATTTTCGCGCCACCAACATCCACTACGACGTCGATCAGGCATAGCCATTTGAAGCGCCTAGCCAAACTCTACCAACGCCGTGAATATGAACGAAATCGGTCGCATCGTGACCTCGGGATTCATGTTTGAACGGCGCCATTTGAACTCGATTTTCCATCGATCGGCTTCTCCTTAAATGATCATCACCATTGGATTGATATGTCTTGATGCCCTCTACGTTTTTGTGTTGATGGTTTTTCGTATAGGTGGATGGATTGGAAGAAAAAATGAGTAGGAAGATCAGACATTTTTGGCCATTATCAAGAAGTGGCGGCTAGCCCTAGCCTTGTTAGGTTTTGCAAAAATAGTGGAAAATTATGGCCATATATAGAAAATTTCTTGACACTATTCATTTGAAAATTTTCTGAACTCCAAACGAAGCGTGTCGTCTGGCGTTTATAATATTTTATCCATATTCCGAATACAATGGAATATATATACAGAAAGCCAATTCGATCGTATTTGGAAGATAGGTTTTCAAATCAACTTATTTAAATTAAAATTTACTTAAACAGATTCATATGCGTTTTAGCTAGCCTCGGACAAACCGTAAATCCGATTGACACAAAATTTGAAATCTTACGATAATATAACATTATGGATTCAATGAAACTAGTTTCATCAAAATCCGAGACTATATGAAAAATGACTATTTTTACACGTTAGTTAAATATTAAAATATTCAACTTCTTCAAACTCGCTTTTAAATCAATATTAGAAGTTCCCTAACATCGTTCTAGTTCAAATAGAATTTAATTCAACTTTATAAATCATTTTCATTCACATTATATCCCAATCCTAATTATTTCTGCAATTGAAAATATTAAATCAATAATTAAATTATCCAATTAAATCCAGATATTTGAAATACAATTTATTCAGCTTACAGAATTAATTTGTGAATATTTAAAATCAATTAAATGTCCGAATTTCAAACGACAGAAATTCTGGGTCGTTAGATTCTCCCTTACTTAAAAGAATTTTTTCATTGAAATTACCATGTAAGAAAAAGTCACAAAATCCATTAATTCTTAAAAACAATTCGGTCAAATTAGATATCAAATTCATTTAAACATTTTAACTTTTCCAAAATCATTTAGTTAAACTTCTTATAAAAATTTCCTAAGTTTTCAAATCCATTCATAATTATCTTTTCAAAACCAATTAATATCATTTACCTTTTAACTCAAAATCCAAATTTTAGTTATCAAAAATTTTGCAAAATTTTCTAGCGCCTTAAATTTTCAAAAAATTTCGCCACATCCTCCTTTGCGCGGTTCGATCATAATGGGATCACAACATATATATATATATATCATAAATATACATCTCTCTTTGAGGATGAGGCATCTTATAGGGGGAAAAATATAAAAGTACGAAATGTAATCCGAGATATGTACCTTATATTTTATTAGCGAGCGTATACGACTAATATAGCATGAAAGCAAGCTTCAAATGTGAAGCATATATTGCAAATGTAACCAAAACAACAAATCCAACCATTAAAAAACTGTCATCCAACAAACCAAAATCTATATCCAATCAATCCATAACCAAACCAATATACATTCAATTCTCATTAATTTTCAATGAATTGGTTTTTAATTTATTCACATTTGATTCATTAACATTGGATTTTACTAACATTCATTTATTCATATTCAATTAACTTACATTCACTAATTCACATTCAAGTTAGTTCACTTTCAATTCAAATCAAATCCCATTCTATTTAAATTTACTTCACTTCCAATTTGAATTCAATTATTTATAGGTTCAATTTTATTAATTCAATTTCATATGAATTTCTATACAATCAACTAACAACCATTGTATAACTAACATAACCAAATTAATTTACTTTGCTTATATTCAATTTGGTTTAACACATTTAGTTTCAATTGGTTGATATCTAGTTGACTTTCGTTTAGTTATTCAATTCCCAACTCATTAGCCTTTAATGAATTAACACTTGCATCTATTATTCCATATCAATTCATTTACATTCAATTGATTATCATTCATTTTGCACTTCAAGTTGAATTTCATTATATAACTTAACTTAACATTCATCACTTCACTTTATTAATTTACTTTGATATTAAAATCAACTTCATCTAACCTTACTTACGTTAAATTCATTTCATTCTCACTTGCATTTACTTTTACTATACAACGTAGGTTCACTTCTAATTTAATTCAAATTCTATTTTGTTTAACTTTTACTTAAGTCACATTTCATATCACTATTCAAATTCATTTTTTTTTTGCTTTAACAAAATTGATTAACCTTCTAATAATTGGTTTTACTTACATTTTCTCATTTTCTAAATTATACAACGTAATTATATAAACTTCCAAATTCATACTATATAATCACTTATCGTTTAAGTTTATTTCCATTTCAATATCTTATCTAATTTGGTTTAAATTTCAGTTCAACTTATTTAACTTTCCTTTAGCTAAATTTAAATCATACATTTTATTATGCAAACTCAAATTTATTTCAACTTTACAAGTTATATTATTTTATCTCATATTATAAGTCCAAAATTCATTTCACTTATACTTATCAATTTCAACTTGGATTTTAAATTCAAATTTGTTTATCACAACAAAAATTAAATTTAAATTTACTATTGGTAGCAAATCCATCACATAGGAACTCAAAAATGCTACTGATAATGCTGCAGTCATCACCTTTATTATTTTTCAGCGACAGTAATGAATTCATTGCTTTATATTCTTTTTAAAATATCCTTTTATTTATAAATCACATTTATAAATCTTACTTATATAATTTCACTATTTTACTTCACTTATATAAGATTCATTCCAAATTTTTTTATCTTATTTAGATTTACAATAATATAATCTCTTTAATATTTTAAAAACAACTTTCAAAATCAACAGGATTCAAATTTTCAAATTATTGATTTAAATTCAATTTCATTTACAACTCATTTTTGTAAATATATTTATATAGTTTCACTTCTTATATATAATATTATTTCACAATTGTAAATCATATTAATTATAATTCCATGCTTATAATTCATTTGCTTATATAATTAATTCTTTTACAATGTTGTTTTATTTAGATTATTCAAACAGCTTTTGTTAACTTGTATATATTTACATTTTAAACAACCAAACAATCAATTTATATATGCTATTATAATTTTTGAAAAAATGGTTTCCTTTATATATAAAAAAATGTAATCGAGGTAAAAATATTTCATTTACCCAATTGAAAAATAATACTATGTCGACTTGCCTCGTTTAAGTATTTGGGAATCCCCATCGATAACAAAGCATCCTAAATACCGACCAGAATTCACAAACAGCTCAATGGATAAGCAAACACAATATAAAACATTTTATATCACCAACAAATAAGCACTCATTTATATAATACACCCAAACTCAACTAGGGTGCTACTGTCCTTATCTATACTGAGTACACATCAAAACCTAGAAATATACAAAATCTAAGCCCTGATACCACGTGTGACGGCCCACAAATCCGATACCCTTTGAATCGACAATAGTCCACACATGTACGACCCAAAATGCACAAACTGATAGAAAGTCATGAGAAAGAAAAGAAGAGATAAGAAGAGAAGAGAAGAAAGAGAGAAGATAGAACCTAAGAGAACAATACAGAATCTCACATCATGGCGGAAAACATATAATATCATATAAATGATCTTTACAAAACAGAAGCCGTATATACATACATCAATCAAAGTACAACGATCAAACAACAATTTTCAATCTGGACAGTTATAATAACTTGTCCTCACAATTGCCGATAATATACAACAACTGAGCAGCGGATAATCAAAACAAATATATGTAAACGAAATTGATGATCTCCAGCTCTCCTACTGAAGCTCCAAAAGCACCAAATCTGAACCTGTAAATATACTCGGTCTAACCCGAGCATTGTAGAGGGAAGAACGCCCGGATCAGTCTGGTAAACCAGCGTGAAAAACACACTCAACTGAATTTATTAAATTACCAAACTTTTCCTTTATCAAAACAAAAGTATCTCGTAAGAAACGTCCACACATAAATACGGACATGTTTTTACCTTACGATAACTAAAACATTTTATATCAAATCCACTTATATTATACTAGTGTCTAGTATACAAATAATATTAATTTCGAAATGATTACCCATATAACATTTCGAGGCTATTCATTACGCCTTTACAAACAAAATCGCAAGCTCCTAGTGGGGTTTGGATTGTCATACAAATGACCAGGTGAAGGGACTACCTTCCGACAGTATATCTCTAGAGGAATGTACCGAGGACCATCACAAAGGATCCTCTACCAACACAATACCGGCCCACCTCTATAACTAGATGGTACCAAATATATCATCCTCCGGTCGTCACCGACCTTTTTCGAGGGCCCTCTAAGCACACAAACCGCAATAATCAGTTACATGACGTCATAGCGTGTAAAGATATATCTAGAAGAGGACGATCATACCCTACTTGAGAGCGGCCCACTTAGCCTTGCAGCATCTAACTCTGTTTTGGTCATTTTCAGTTGATGAGGCCAGAAGTAACGATTACCTTACGCAATCATATATCACGTCGTTTAGAATGCCACATGGTCATTTCCATTGACTACTAATTTCCTTCCACAAAATATAACCCTTAAGCTTATGCGTCTCAAGGAGGGTATTAAGCTAAGAGAAGTTGCGTTATCCGCCACCACTGATGTACGTTTGTAAAAACCAATGTATGTAATCTTTAAAAATGCTATGTCAGACAAACATCCATACAAGTTGTCCAGAAATAGCACAAATCGAAGGTACTTTCCTACCACATCCTGTTAGGAAATCCCTAGGATTAGTAGCGAATAGTCCTTGCATTGCATATTTTATAACAAAGAAACTACTTTTATTGGATGTATATTGGAATTTTAAACCCAAACGATCAACAAGCAGTCCTCTACTACGAAAATCCTGAATATCAATATCATCAAAAACCTGCACAATCAAATGCATATACATTGGTTCGAAGGGGTTTTCAGAAAAATCTGATCCCGGTCACTTCGCACCAACAACCCAAAAGCGTTTCTCAACCTCACACGGAAACTAAATCTCATAGACTTAACATGTCTCCAACTTTCAACTTGTTATCCTTCGGTCAAGAAGGAAGCTCGATAGATTGAAGTAATATTCTGCACTATACGAATCAACATCCTCAACACAAATGATAATCAAGCTTACACAGAAGGCTACGTATTAAGTGTACTACTAAATTGTTCCCACTCCAAGTCGAGGAACTAAAATGGTCAAATTTGATGGTCGGTTATTTTACTATCAAAGCAACAAATAAATATTTAGCACCATAAGCAATCACTAGGCCCTTTTAATTAATCTTTTATTAATTAAATCACTTTTCAAATATTTACTTCAAAATATCTTTAAAAAGATATATTCTCAAAACCATTTCAATATCTCACTATGGAAAACATTTCCATATACCTATTTAATAATAAGTAATTCACAACGCACTTTATTTTCAACACTTAGAAAATATTACATGTACTTAAATCACGATTAAGTATATATATTATTCTTTAAGGAAAACATTCTCTTTAAATACATATGTTTGGGTCAAAACGAACGTTGCGTAAAACATCATTACGACAACCCAAAATTACTAGTATAGGGATTCGAAAATTAGGTAGACATATAAATCCCACATACTATACAAAAAAATTCCGTTCGAAAATCATTTACTATAACAACGGTGTTATAGTCCATCATTTCCTTACTTCTCGAAAATGTCTATTTCAACAATAAATGTTGAAATCTATGGTTTCGATACTTAACACATTTTGAAACATCTTCAAACCCAATTAACTTGATTAAAAATATCACTTCCAAAAATATTCATTTTATTAAAAATATTATTCACTGTCCAAAATTATGAATACAATGCTCTTACCAAATTCATTACTATCGCACATTTAATTTAAAGAATAATTCACTGTCCAAAATCGTGAATATATCTCCTTTGCCAAATTCATTACTTCTACAAATTTTATTAAAGGATTATCCACTGTCCAAAATCATGGATGAAATTCCTTTATTACACTTCATATTTAACTTATCAAATTCAATTGATTTCGGATTTATAAAACAATATTTATAAATTCACATTTCTATTTTATAAAAACTTCAAGGTATAAATTCCCTTTGTTAACTAATTCTACATGTAACTCATTTATCTCGTTTATATGCCAAAATTCTAATTATAAGTTAATTACTTATAAATCATTTATTTTAAAAAATCCATTTATTTTATAACTTCCAAATTATAAATCTTATTCACTTAAAAGACTCATTCATAACTTCACTTTAACACCTACAAAAATTCCTTTATAATTTCGTTATTCCGATTTATAAAATATCAATTTTATAAATCTTATTTATATAAACCATTTTTAATTATTCGAAAATATCAATTTAAACTATTTTTACCAAATAATCAACTTCACATTACAAAATTCACATTCTGGTTATATTTTTCAAAAATCATAATTTTATAACATAAAAATTATAATATCTATTATTTTAAAATAAATCCA
Organism: Allium cepa; assembly: GCA_030765085.1. NCBI lineage: Eukaryota > Viridiplantae > Streptophyta > Magnoliopsida > Asparagales > Amaryllidaceae > Allium > Allium cepa. Next base: position 51,558,805 of record CM060935.1, on the reverse strand, counting down.
TTTCCTTTAATAATACAAATATATATATGTATATATATATTCAAATCACTTGAAATCCTTTTTAATTTGAAAATCATCACTTTAACATTTTTAATTTTTCAAAAATAGGCCTAATGCTGCAACAACACTAAATACATCGATCACGGCATCCAAAACATCATATATCATGTGATAATAGCATATACCACAATATCTCTACACAAATCAACAGTGGTGAGGAATCCAGTTGGATCCCTCCAACCTGTCACCTACAACAAATATACATATTATAATAAGCCTATAATGTCCGCTTCGTGGCTGACGCGCGTACAAAGGGTTATCCACTCATACACTAGAACGTATAGGGTCTCATCTACTCCAAAAGGCAGGAACATATCCGAATACCAATCAATATATATAATATATCATATATAATCCAAACAATCAATCATCATAAATAATATTTATTCTCATTTATATAAAAATACCAGTGAGCCAGAATGATTGAGTTGTACTCACATTGCTTCCAATAGCAGCTGTAGTGTTTTATTCCAAATAAAATTAAACAAGCGTTTAATTTTACGTAAAATTACACTAGCTACATTCAACTCCAAACCAACTCTAAAATGTAATGCTCGTCAATACGGACCAAATGCAATTTTTTTCGTCAGAAACGAACCTCGTATGAAGAAGGTATAGCATTTTAAACTTTGTACGAATTAAATATATATAATTTTTAATTTCTATTTTTATTTTCCAACCCTAGCTCGAATCCTGGCCGTTGATTTCCACAACATCAGATCCGAGCTGATCCTACTTTCTTCCTCCCCTACGTTCATACCTTGTACGCGAGAACCCAATTGTGTCCGTCGGTCTTTATTAATTTTCGCACCACCAACATCCACTTGGACGTCGATCAGGAATAGCTGTTCGAAGCGTCTAGCCAAACTCTACCACCGCCGTGAATATGAAAAACTCGGTCGCGCCGTGATCTCGGGATTCATGCTCGAACGGCGCCATTTGTACTCGATTTTCCATCGATCGGCTTCGCTTTAAATGATCATCACCATTGGATCGATATATCTTCATGCCATCTACGTTTTTGTAGTTGATGGTTTTTCGTATAAGTGGATGGATTGGAAGAAAAAACGAGAAAGAAGATTGGACATTTTTGGCCATTAACAAGAAGTAGTGGCTAGCCTTAGCCTTGTTAGGATTTGTGAAAATAATGGAAAATTATGGCCTTATGTAGAAATTTCGCGACACTATTCACCCAAAAATTTTCTGAATTCCAAACAAAGTGTGCCGCCTGGCATTTATAATGTTTTACCCATATTCCGAACACAATGGAATATATATCGAAAGCCATTTCGATCGTATTTGGAAGATAGGTTTTCAAATCACTTATTTAAATTAAAATTTTACTTAAATAGATTCCTACGCATTTTAGCTTGCCCCGGACAAACTGTAAATCCGATTGACACGAAATTTGAAATCTAACAATAATATAATATTACGGATCCAATGAAACCAGTTTCATTAGAACCAGAGACTTTATGATAAATGACCATTTTCACATGTTAATTAAATACTAAAATATTCGATTTCAACAAATTCGCTTTTAAATCAATTTTAAAAGTTCTCTAACATCATTCTAATTCAAATACAATTTAGTTTAACTTTATAAATCATTTTCATTCACATTAAATCCCAATCCCAATTATTTCTGCAATTTCAAATATTCAATTAGCACTTAAATTATCCAACTAAATCCCGATATTTGAAAAATTAATTTATTCAGCTTACAAAATTAACTTATGAATATTTAAAGTCAATTAAATATATGAATTTCACATGACAGAAATTCTGGATCGTTACACGGTCTAAAACATGTTTATTTGTCCTTTTAAACTATTCTTTTGTACCTAACCTGCCTCGTTTGCCTAAATCTTATTAATTGTTGTTGTACTTTTTGAAAAGTTCTGCCAATTTCTAGAATTAACAAATTTGAATTTATTTACAAAAATCACCTTCTTCTTCTTTAATTACATAAAACATTTAAGTCTCATACCTTATATAATTTTATATGACCATTAAAACACTTAGGAAAAATCAATAAAAATTTCATTTTATATCTTTTTTAACATATATAAATTTCAGACCCAAACCAAAAATTATTTAACCGTAAATAATTTTATAACCTAAAATAAAATTTTCTTTACTAAAAAATTCATATAAAATCCACATAAGTTTAGAATTCTAAAAATTGAAACCCGTCTCTAAAATATCATTTATGATATTCATAGAAATTTGCAAGGCATTTGAATGTCATTTTATAGGGTTTTCACTTAAAACATATCATAAATTCAATATGAACAACCATAATTTATCAACAAGTATATATAATAATTCTATCATTCAAAAACATAGCGAATCAAATGCAAAATATTCGAAATTCATCTTAAAACCGTAAGTAATAATAATTTGAGATGTAAACATTACTCACCATAGATTTAGAGATTACAGAGATTGAGATGTGAATGGGTTCGTTTTACTTAAGCTTCTTCCTATCTTTTCTCTATCTTTTTCCCTTTTTCCTTGTTAATGGTGGGCGAACTTAGTTTGAAAATTTTGTTGAAATGAAATAAATATGTAGGAAGATACATGGCTAAGGGATACAGATTTAGAAATGGCCACTTTCTTATTTTACCCCTCCTCAATTTCATTTTAACTCTCCTTTTAATTCATTGTTTAAATGGCATGACTACACCTTAATTAAAATCAAATCTCAATCCCCTAATCAACACATTATTTTATTTAGTTTAAAAAACAATGTTATCAAAAATCTAGGGTGTTACAGTAGAGCTTTTCAGAGGCCCAACAGAAAGGTTTCTCCTCGCTTACGTATGTGGTATGACATATCACTTATGTAACAGCCCAAATTTTAGCTATATTTTATTCTTTATTTATAACTCTGGGTTTTATTTTTCAAAAATTTGATTGTCTAAATTAAATTATGAATAATCACCCAAGATTTTTATTAGTGTGAAAATTCTAAAATTCTTATTTTGGTTAAAACTTAACATTTTTTGAAGTTATAAATCTTTAAATTTTTAATTTTTAATCTTTTGGTTTAATTTAATATATTCGTAACAACGTTTATTTCACCTTTTGTTCTTTAAAAAAAATTGATTTTGTACTTTTAAAAATTTAATATTTTATATTTTACTTATATACATTTTTGAATATAAATTTCTTAGTAAATATGTAAACAAATCATATTTTTATATAAGTAATAAATTTTCAAAATTTGTGTACAAATAAGCTGTTTAATTTCGCGTTTAAAAGGCGCGTTATTTGATGGAATAAATAATGTATATACACATACAAGAAAACATATAAAATTTAAATCCATTATTTTCATTTTTTTGGACAAAAAACACTGCGTCTATTGTACGCATTCTAATTTTATTCACCTTCCTTTTACTCCCCTGATTTAATAGGAACGTTATTTACAAATTTTATAACCGTTCGCTTTTTTAATTTCTTGCCATTGTTCCCATCAACGCGAGCTTTAAATTTTAAACGCATTCAATATTGTTTAAAAATCTTATTCCAAAATCTAATCTTGGCTGACCGTTTCTTCTGAATTTTGAAACCCATTTGCTTAAAAAAAAATTAAAAATCTAGTAACCGTGTATAACAAGAAAAATCAGTGCTCAATCAAATCGTGGCCTTTTTTTTAATCAATTTCTTATTTCTTGCCTATAACTGCTCAATAAAAATCAACGCTAGTTTAATTTCCTTTCCATTTCAAAGCAAGTTGATTTATTGTCGTTCTTTCTTCTCCTTAAATCGCGCTACCTCTCTGATCAAACCTATATAACTCACGCAAATATTCATTTCTCAACAAAATTTTATTTTTCTAGCCTTTCCTACGCTCCCTGTTTCCACTTCTTTCTTTATGATCATTCATTATATATATACACTACAGCTGGAAAGTTATAAATGTATAAACTTAGAAACGTTTTGTATTTACTAAAAATTTAAAGCCTACCTTTAATTGTGACTTTTCTCTTTCCTTCCGTTCAAATTTAAACGCGCATCAATCAATTGCTTTAATAAATATTGCAGAATCAATGCACAGACATTATCAATTTCATTTTATGGTGGTACGTTTTTTTACGTTTCCTACCATTTAAATTTTAAATAATTTTCTTTTATGGGTCAGCTGAATCAAGCAACATGATCGTTGCTATTTATTTCTTTTATTAATTGCTACAATTATTTTCACCAAATCAAGGGTTGACCGTTACAATCACTTTTATTTATTTGTTCACTTAAAATTTGGTTGCCTATTCATTTTCTTCCGTTATATTTGCCTGAAAACATGTGGTTCGTCCCTATTTATTTTCGCTTTCACTTCCCTTTTCTCTAGATCTGTTCGTTCCCCTCCCTACTTTTCGATGAAAAAAAAAACAAACCGAAGCATGCGGCTATCACCATTATTTGCATCCGCCACTTCACCTTTCTTCCAAACCTCCTCATCAAATGAAACCCATCACCTCGCCTTCTGGTTACTTCTGTTTGATCAGTGAGGTATAGGCGTGTAAGCACATATATGTTTTGATTTATATTCGTAATTACATGTTTTTTTTGTTTTTTTTTTGTTAGTTGTGATATACATACTATTTATATAAGTATTGAATACTATTTTTTCAAAAGTTTATATTCATAACATGACAGTGTACATTTATATATAGTTTTTATTTTATCCTCCTCACAGCTTATAAGTCATGTTAATATTTTGAATTATGTATGCGACATCTTTCAGGTTTTCTATAATATGGTTATTCGCTTATGTAAGTCATATATTTGTTTTGTTACAGACTATATAAAATACTTTAATATGTGTATATTATGAGGTTTGTTACCATATGGATTTCTATGTGGTACTGACTTATTTAGTTGATGATTGTATATATTTTGTTACAGTATTATATTTATACTATTTTGGATTTAAGATGATTCTATAAATACTCTACTTTATAAATTATTTTAATACATATATCTAATTTGGAAATTTATATAGGTTGAATATAATATGTTATTGAATGTAAAAATATGGATGGATTTAAATTATATATATATAACATTTAATATATATAGAAATAGTTATATAAAAAAAAATTTCTTTTAGGTGTTCATATTTAAACATTTATTTTATCTGTTTGAGAATATATATATATATATACTAGTTATATAAGTTTAGTATAAAGGTGTTAATATATATATATTATTTTTTAAGTGTATGTTGATTTTTTTTTAAAAATGTAAGCTTGATTGATTTATTTATTTATATGTTTGAAAAACATGTAAATTAAATTTGTGATGTTTGAACTTAGAATATAAATTTCGTATGTGTATATATAGTTATAGGTGGTTATAAAAGTTTGCTTATACCATTTATCTTCATCGTTCCAGTTCTGATCTGATCCGTTTCATCAATTAGAGCCAATTAGCTTTGATCGTTGAATTCGTGCCGATTTTACTTTGCTTGGATTTGAAATTTAATTTCAGTGTCTGTATCAGTGTGCGTATCCGTGTCTCCTTCTATATTCTCTAGCCTCGAAAGGTGAGCAATCACTCACGATTAACATTTTTTTATTCATTAAATTTGATTTCAATTGAAACGACAATTGAAATATGCTGCTGTAGTTATTTAAATTTGTTATATATGCTATTATCTGTAACTTTTCACTTGCGGGATATGACACCATATCCTGTTGTTTATATTATATTGTTATTGATGATACATGCCTGTTATTTTATTGTATTTTCTGTTATCACTCTGCAAGTTCCATGTAGTTTAGAAATCACTATGGGTTGAAATGATACATACCCGAACTGACTTTAGAATAGGAGAAAATCGTTATGGGTTGAAACGATAAACCCAAGCGATTTTCATTTAATTGAATTTGGGATTACGGGTTGAAGTGATATCCACCCGTACATATTTAGTATACGGATTGAAATGATAAATATCCGTAGCACTTGACTATATGATAGGAAATATATACAGACACCATTGGTCCATATAAATATTTTGAAATTAATTTCTATAATTTTGGAAAGAAATATATGGTTTAATAAATTTAATTCTTAAGATATTATATAAATGAAAATTATATATATAGATTTAGTAGTAATATTTGATTTAAATTAGATTGATTTAATACATATAATATGGTTAAGTATTTATGTAAATCTATATTTCAAATAGATTCTCTTATAATAAATTGAATAACTAAGATTAGGAGATAAATTTGGGTTTATAAAAATGGTATTTAAATAAGGATTTATTTAATTAAATCGATTTGAAATTTTTAAATGGGAAATTTAAAGGGTATGATTTTATAAATGGATTTTTGATTTAAGTGATTTAATGAATATTTCATGTTTAAATAAATTAAAGAAAATATTGAGTAAAATGTAATTTAAGGTTACTTAAATGATATTGAATCTAATAAGGGAGTATTTCAAGACTAAATAATAATGAGGTTAAATCGATATCTATATGAAACTGTTATATAGAACATTTAAATATTAAAGCCTTGAACTATATTGGAATTTAAATGGTTTATGTTGACATTCAGATCTGTATTTGAAATCAACGTAGTTGAATTTGTTATTTCCCAACTAAATTGAATTAAAATGAAAATTTAGGTTGAACTAAATTTGAATTTATTATTTAGAAAACTAAATTGAATGAAAATTTAGATGAAACGTTGAATACTTAAAGTTTTGAAATATATGGAAATATAAAGGGGTATTTGTGATTATAAATTCGAATTTGAGATCGATAAAATTTAAGTGGTTATTTTAGAAATTGAGTTGAATTTAAATTGATAAATTGAGATTGAATTAAATTTGAATGGGAAGGTCGGGTTGATGTTGGAACGATTTGTTAAGTTGAGGAAATTGAAAATACTTTACTGTGCAAATTATTTAACATATATAAATACTATTTTAGGAAATATTGAGATTTGAAGTGAAAATGAGATTTGGTTTTGAAGTATAAATTAAGCTGAAATGACCACGGTGTTATAGTGTATATTTCTACCTTGTAGAAAGTTCCATGGACCCTTAGAGGATGGTTATCCCAAACATCCTTTAAGTTATTTGTATTTCAGTTGATATTTCACTTGAGTTGGATTTATTGATATAAGAATGTTAATCCTGACTCGAGTGTTTTGTGTTTTGCTTTACGCTCGGGTCAGACTGAGTGATACAGCATTTGAGACTCACCTTTGGAGTTTGGAGCTTCATTTGGAAATCCAACTATCGATTCAAATTCCAGCATTTCCAGTTGATTGGTTCAGAGAAGTCATCCGTTGCATTGGAGACTTCACTGCAATTGAACTATTCGGTTGTATTTTTCTAACTCTAATGTATATGTAGCTTCATGAACTACTATTCTTTATCTATTCCGCTGCATTATATTACTCTGTGATCTGTGATTGATTTATTTACTATATATTTTAAGTTTTGCCAAATTTTAATTAACAATTAGGTATTTTGAATTATTCAAGTCGGATATGTATGATTTTATTGTCGATTTGAATGGTCCAAAATAGTGAGTCATTACAGTTGGTATCAGAGCTTTGGCTCTAGGAAAAACTTAGCATATATGGTAAATTTATTTACATAATCACTTTCGCTCGAGTTGAATCTCTTCCTTTTGACTCGAATTCCTTTGAATTTTGGAACGTCCCTCGGTTACGAAATTCATTCTGTCTCTCCCTATTTATATTCGTTTGATTCCGGAGTATCCCATAACTCCACTGAATGATTTGTAAAGTGGGGAAAATGCCTTATCAATTGGCATTGACTCACCGAAGATTTCTGTATCCTCGGTTTACGAGCTGCTATATCTTGTTATGTCGAATTCTATATCTCTTGCGATCGAATGTCGAATTGCCTCAGAATTCTACACCGATCTAATTTTGGAATCACGGTTGACCGGTAAAGGTCGCCCGCGATTTATAGAAGTATATCCATCTTCTATTTTGTAATTTAATTATCTCATCTTCGATCGAGTCTATCTTCGAATCAGGATTCTATTGATTGGAATTCCTCTAAATTAAATCGCTATCTTTATTTTGAAATCCATTCTTGGATCATCCTTTGAAAATCGGGTTTTGTTTGTATTTTTGAAATTGTTTATACCGAAATTTTATTTTGATAACTACGATTTTTTTTATATATATAAAAGTGAAAATGTTTTCGATAAGGATTATATACCTATATATATAAAGAAAATAAGAAATGTTATTCTATGTAAAAAGGTTTTGAAAGGATTTGAAATTTTGAAAAATTATAAGAAATTGATTTATATAAAAATGATTTATAACTGTAGAGTTAAATTTGAAATTCGAGAATTGAATTTCGGTATTCTGAAATTGGTTTTAAGATTTTGGAAAATATATAAAAATAATACGAGTTAAAAGTATTTTTCCGAATAAGAAATGTTTCAAATGAGTTCAAATGAGTTCCAATAATTTTGAAGAAATTTCAAAGAAGTTTTCAAGAAAGAGAAGTTCAGAACTCATTAATGTCGCTAGAAAATAATTTCGGTGATGAGTGCATGCATCATCGACATTGATTTTCAAGTTTCAGAGTGGGGAAGAGGCCACTTTGATAGCTTCGGTATGCAAGTGATTTTGTAAAACCGTTTTTGATTTCAAATCCGAAGTATAATTTGATATTTTAGAAAGATATAAGTATATATTTGAAACAATTTAAAATGAGACCGGTGTTCAGTCCTCGAGTTTCAGATTTAATAATTGATTTATTGTTGATTTTCAACTCTTGAATTGAAAATTTGATTTCCCTAATTATTTTGAATGTTCTAACACTCCCAAATCGAGATTAAATTTTCAAAGCTAAGAAATTTCAAAGAGTATAAAATGTTTGATAAAGAATATAAATTTAGTTTTGAAATGTTTTGAAAAAAAATAGTCGAATAATGGTTTTCAGAAAGGTAAATTGGATATTTCACATAGAAATAGATAGTTTGAAAGTTCTAATAAAAAGGGATAATTATAAATTTGGAAACCATTTTGAGTATAATTGATTTCGGGAAAATATTTGGTTTTGAAATTAAATTGGAATTAAAAACCAATACTTATATGGTGATTTTTGGAAATGAATTTGTTTGACTTGAATTATTTTAATTTGGAAAATGGGATAATTTTCTAAACCCATTATTTTGGGAACTTTGAAATTTAGATATTTAATTTGGAAGAAAATTTGGTGAAATCATATATGATTTTGAAACTGAATTGATATTGAAATGATTTGAAATTTGAGAACCTTATATTATTAAGCACTTGATTTGGGAGTGGTCGAACTTATATAAAATGGATTGTATAAGTATGAAGTTGATTTGAAATCTATTGATTTTAAAGGTACTCAATTTGGAAAGAGATTTTATATAATCGAAGTCGATATAAGTATGATTTGATCTACTATTGATTTTGGAAAGTATTCGATTTGGGAAAAATGGAATCCTATATATATGGACTTTATATAAGTACGATATTTGAAAGTGATTTTAAAAGGTACTATATGATATATATTTTTGAAGTAAAGATATGGAAAGTGCCTTCTGCTTGATATCCGCTTTGTGGCCACATCGTGGTTCATTCTATCGATATTATTCTCTCTAATTTTTGGTTTTCCGGATGTAATACTCGAGTGTTCCCACCATGGCGTAACCCATGGTTTTTTTTTCTCTCGCGACTGCATAGCGCAATTGCCTGGCTAAGTCTGGCCTAGGGGTACGGATTGTTTCCTGAGGGATCCAGGCGTAACCATTGCGTATCCTGCAATATGTGTAGGTAGCGAATAGTAGCGAAACTGCCTGGCTGAGACAGCCTAGGGGTACGGATTGTTTCTTGGGGGACCCAGGCGTAACCATTGTGTATCCTACACTCTACTAGTCATCATGGCGTATCTCGCAGGGCTGAGAAAGCTTACGGACACGGATTGTTTCCTGGGGGATCCAGGCGTAACCATTGTGTATCTGTGAACCATGGTCGTACAAAGGTTTTGGTTTAGTTCTTTTGTTTGGATTGTACTTTCCATATCTGTTTTAAAGGTTTTTCAAGTATTTTCACTAGGTGTTGAAACAAGTCTACTAAGTACTTGACGAATTCTAGCTTTGCGCCTGATCAACGCATGGCCAGAGTCTGCAAGAACGACGATAAACTTGTTGAAACATCGAGTTATAAAAGTATTTTCGAAATGAAAATCTATTTCGATATAGTAATATTTTATTATAAAAGTATTATTATAAAGGTATTTATTATAAAAGTATTTTTCCCTACAAAGAAATTTTGAACTAAGATTTGAAATTTAAATTCTTATGGTTCTAGATTAATTATTCATGCCCGATACTATTCCTTGCATCTACCTTATCTGCTCAGTTAGTTATTCACCTTGATTCTGTTTTCCAAATCTACCTTCCTTCCTTGTTGGATATATCCTTTTTAAATATTGCTTATTTGTAAACTACATTGTTAATAGAAAATTTTAGTGTTATAAATATTTTGAAGTTACTAATTTAATAAAACATGTTTAAATAAAATGATTATTAATGTATCTATAATGTTGAAAGTATCTTAAGATTTCCAAGTGAAGTTTTTAAATGAATATTCCGAGTAAAATTTATATAATTTCAAAATTTATTATTTATCTTGTCTTTCAATCTATTTTCTTTCTGGTTGTTTTAATTCTCCTACCTCCTTCCTTTTCGGGGACGAAAAGTTTTGAGTGGGGGAGAGTGTAACAGCCCAAATTTTAGCAATATTTTATTCTTTATTTATAACTCTGGGGTTTTATTTTTTGAAAATTTGATTGTCTAAATTTAATTATAAATAATCACCCAAGATTTTTATTAGTGTGAAAATTCTAAAATTCTTATTTTGGTTAAAACTTAACATTTTTTTTGAAGTTATAAATCTTTAAATTCTTAATTTTTAATCTTTTGGTTTAATTCAATATATTCGTAACAACGTTTATTTCACCTTTTGTTCTTTAAAAAAAATTGATTTTATACTTTTAAAAATTTAATATTTAATATTTTACTTATATACAATTTTGAATATAAATTTCTTAGTAAATGTGTAAACAAATCATATTTTTATATAAGTAATAAATTTCCAAAACTTTGTGTACAAATAAACTGTCTAATTTCACGTTTAAAAGGCACGTTATTTGATGGAATAAATAATGTATATACACATACAAGAAAACGTATAAAATTTAAATCCGTTATTTTCATTTTTTTGGACAAAAATCACTGCGTCTGTTGTACGCATTCTAATTTTATTCACTTTCCTTTTACTCCCCTGATTTAATAGGAACGTTATTTACAAATTTTATAACCGTTCGCCTTTTTAACTTCTTGCCATTGTTCCCATCAATGCGAGCTTTAATTTTTAAACGCATTCGATATTGTTTAAAAATCTTATTTCAAAATCTAATCTTAGCTGACCGTTTCTTCTGAATTTTGAAACCCATTTTCTTAAAAAAAAATTAAAAATCTAGTAACCGTGTATAACAAGAAATATCGGTGCCCAATCAAAATCGTGGCCTTTTTTTTAATCAATATCTTATTTCTTGCCTATAACTGCTCATTAAAAATCAACGCTAGTTTAATTTCCTTTCCATTTCAAAGCAAGTTGATTTATTGCCGTTCTTTCTTCTCCTTAAATCACGCTACCTCTCTGATCAAACCTATATAACTCATGCAAATATTCATTTCTCAACAAAATTTATTTTTCTAACCTTTCCTTTCCTACGCTCTCTGTTTCACTTTTTTCTTTATGACCATTCATTATATATATACACTACAGCTGGAAAGTTATAAACGTATAAACTTAGAAACGTTTGGTATTTACTAAAAATTTAAAGCTTACCTTTAATTATGACTTTTCTCTTTCCTTCCTTTCAAATTTAAAAGCGCATCAATTAATTGCTTTAATAAATATTGCATAATCAATGCACAGATGTTATTAGTTTCATTTATGGTGGTATGTTTTTTTACGTTTTCTACCATTTAAATTTTAAATAATTTGCTTTTATGGGTCAGCTGAATCAAGCAACGTGACCGTTGCTATTTATTTCTTTTATTAATTGCTACAATTATTTTCACCAAATCAAGGGTTGACCGTTACAATCACTTTTATTTATTTATTAACTTAAAATTTGGTTGCCTATTCATTTTCTTCCGTTATATTTTCCTGAAAACATGTGGTTCATCCCTATTTATTTTCGCTTTCACTTCTCTTTTCTCTAGATCTGTTCGTTCCCCTCCCAACTTTTCTTTGAAAAAAAAAAAGCAAACTGAAGCATGCGGCTGTCACCATTATTTGCATCGGCCACTTCACCTTTCTTCCAAACCTCCTCATCAAATGAAATCCATCACCTCGCCTTCCGGTTGCTTCTGTTTGATCAGTGAGGTATAAGAGTGTAAGCACATATATGTTTTGATTTATATTCGTAATTACATGTTTTTTTTTGTTAGTTGTGATATACATACTATTTATATAAGTATTGAATACTATTTTTTCAAAAGTTTATTTTCATAACATGACAGTGTATATTTATATATAGTTTCTATTTGATCTTCCTCACAGCTTATAAGTCATGTTAATATTTTGAATTATGTATGCGACATTTTGAAGGGAACATACTATAAAATAAGGATCTTTAATTTTTAATAAGAATATATGTATTTTGTGTTTTGTATTTTAATATGGGTCAGCTTCTATTTGTTGATATCAGGTTTCCTATAATATGGTTATTCGCTTATGTAAGTCATTTTTTTTTGTTACAGACTATATAAAATACTTTAATATGTGTATATTATGCGGTTTGTTGCCATATGGGTTTCTATATGGTACTGGCTTATTTAGTTGATGATTGTATATATTTTGTTACAGTATTATATTTATACTATTTTGGATTTAAGATGATTCTATAAATACTCTACTTTATAAATTATTTTAATACACATATATAATTTGGAAATTTATATAGGTTGAATATAATATGTTATTGAATGTAAAAATATGGATGGATTTAAATTGTATATATATATAACATTTAATATATATATAGAAATAGTTATATAAAAAAAGTTTTCTTTTAGGTATTCATGTTTAAACATTTATTTTATCTGTTTGAGAATATATATATATATATATATATACTAGTTATATAAGTATAGTATAAACGTGTTAGTATATATATATTTTTAAGTGTATGTTGATTTTAAAAAAAATGAAAGCTTGATTTATTTATTTATCTATATGTTTGAAAAACATGTAAATTAAATTTATGATGTTTGAACTTAGAATATAAATTTCATATGTGTATATATAGTTATAGGTGGTTATAAAAGTTCGCTTATACCATTTATCTTCATCGTTCCAGTTCTGATCTGATCCATTTCATCAATTCGAGCCAATCAGCTTTGATCGTTGAATTCATGCCGATTTTGCTTTGCTTGGATTTGAAATTTAATTTCAGTGTCTTTATCAGTGTGCGTATTCGTGTCTCCTTCTATATTCTCTAGCCTCGAAAGGTGAGCAATCACTCACGATTAACATTTTTTAATTCATTAAATTTGATTTCAATTGAAACGACAATTGAAATATGCTGCTGTAGTTATTTAAATTTGTTATATATGTTATTATCTGTAACTGTTCACCTGCGAGATATGACACCATATCCTGTTGTTTATATTATATTGTTATTGATGATATATGCCTGTTATTTTATTGTATTTTCTGTTATCACTCTGCAAGTTCCCTGTAGTTTAGAAATCACTATGGGTTGAAATGATACATACCCGAACAGACTTAAGAATAAGAAAAATCTTTATGGGTTGAAATGATAAACCCAAGCGATTTTCATTTAATTGAATTTAGGATTGCGGGTTGAAATGATATCCACCCGTATATACTTAGTATACTGATTGAAATGATAAATATCCGTAGCACTTGACTATATGATATGAAATATACACAGACACCGTTGGTCCATATAAATATTTTGAAAATAATTTCTATAATTTTGGAAAGAAATATATAGTTTAATAAATTTGATTCTTATGATATTATATAATTGAAAATTGTATATATAGATTTTAGTAATATTTGATTCAAATTAGATTGATTTAATACATATAATATGGTTAAGTGTTTATGTAAATCTATATTTCAAATAGATTCTCTTATAATAAATTGAATAATTAAGATTGGGAGATAAATTTGAGTTTATAAAAATGGTATTTAAATAAGGATTTATTTAATTAAATCGATTTGAAATTTTTGAATGGGAAATTTAAAGGGTATGATTTTATAACTGAATTTTGATTTAAGTGATTTAATGAATATTTCACGTTTAAATAAATTAAAGAAAATATTGAGTAAAATGTAATTTAAGGTTACTTAAATGATATTGAATCTAATAAGGGAGTATTTCAAGACTAAATAATAATGAGGTTAAATCGAGATCTATATGAAACTGTTATATAGAACATTTAAATATTAAAGCCTTGAACTACATTGGAATTTAAATGGTTTATGTTGAGATTCGGATCTGTATTTGAAATCAACGTACTTGAATTTGTTATTTAGCAACTAAATTGAATTAAAATGAAAATTTAGGTTGAACTAAATTTGAATTTATTATTTAGAAAACTAAATTGAAAGAAAATTTAGATGAAACGTTGAATACTTAAAGTTTTGAAATATATGGAAATATAAAGGGGTATTTTTGATTATAAATCCGAATTTGAGATCGATAAAATTTAAGTGGTTATTTTAGAAATTGAGTTGAATTTAAATTGATAAATTGAGATTGAATTAAATTTGAATGGGAAGGTCGGGTTGATGTTGGAACGATTTGTTAAGTTGAGGAAATTGAAAATACTTTACTGTATAAATTATTTAATATATATAAATACTATTTTAGGAAATATAGAGATATTTGAAGTGAAAATGAGATTTGATTTTGAAGTATAAATTAAGCTGAAATGACCACGGTGTTATAGTGTATATTTCTACCTTGTAGAAAGTTCCATGGACCCTTAGAGGATGGTTATCCCAAACATCCTTTATGTTATTTGTATTTCAGTTGATATTCCACTTGAGTTGGATTTATTGATATAAGAATGTTAATCCTGACTCGAGTGTTTTGTGTTTTTCTTTACGGTCGGGTCAGACTGAGTGATACAGCATTTGAGACTCACCTTTGGAGTTTGGAGCTTCATTTGGAAATCCAACTATTGATTCAGATTCCAGCCTTTCTAGTTGATTGGTTCAGAGAAGTCATTTGTTGCATTGGAGACTTCACTGCATTTGAACTATTCGGTTGTATTTTTCTAACTCTGATGTATATAGTAGCTTCATGAACTACTATTCTTTATCTATTCCGCTGCATTATATTACTCTGTGATCTGCGATTGATTTATTTACTGTATATTTTAAGTTTTGCCAAATTTTAATTAACAATTCGGTATTTTGAATTATTCAAGTCGGATATGTATGGTTTTATTGTCGATTTGAATGGTCCAAAATAGCGGGTCGTTACAACTTATCACATTTGAACTATCAATATTTCTTTTGTTTTTTCTATTATAGAGGATGCCATTGAAGGGAGAAGTATATAAATACCCCCATTCCCCTTCCACTTCAAACCCATGGAGCTTTTTCTCTGTAATTTCTTTTGTAAATTTGAATTTATATGGTTTTCTCTTTGTAAAAAGAACATGGCTTCGTCTTCCTCTTCGTTTCCTATTGCTCTTGTGCATTTATCCTTTTTTATCAAACTTATTTAGGGTTTTTCTCGAATTTAGTGAGATTTAGAGACAAGGTGGCCTTCTTAGGTACCGAACCATGTTTACATATGGATATTCCAACCACGCTCTTAGATTTTGGCTGCTTGAGATGGACCTTGCCTTTGGTTGGGACTTAGGTTCCCTGGCCAATGTTTTGACGATGATCAAACATTGGTCTTGAGCTATGGCTTCGGACAAGGCTAGGGCACTTCCTTACTTAGATTCTCTTATTTTCCAACGGTTTGGAAGCTTTCGTGCCCCTTTAAAAGGAGTATGCATGAGACCTATGATTCATATGTTGCCTTTGATTTGGATGTCGCCTCTAAGGCATTGGTCTACTCCTTAATGAGGTTTCCTAGGAGCTCTTTGCGATCTCTTATGAGAGTTAAGGTTGGAGGCGTCGGTGGTGGTAGAACACTCCTTCTGCATTAAAGTATAGATTAATTGAACCATCTGAGGTTCTTTAAAGGTAGGAGTTTGCTCAGTTTTCTTTAGCAAGTTCTTGAATGTTTCCCTTGCTGGTCGGCTTTTGGACGATGATAAGGGCATAGGTCGACTGGCTAGGGAAGTACGCTATTGACGTGCTTCTTCTTCCCTCTCTTCTTCTTTTCAATTAATTAGCAATTGAAAGATTTAGTAAGCCTAGCAGGGCAGGGAGTCCATTGTGTCCCCCGTAATATAGCACTGAATAAATATATTCTTTATTGCAATCTTATTGTTTTAGAAACTAGATATAGTAGTTTAGTCTTACTTTCGACTTGTACGGTAGTGTATTTCGAATAGATAGGAGCCTTTTATGCTAGTCTAATCATATTTCTCTGGTTTCCTGATCAAGGAGGTTGAGGAACTTGGAAGCAAGCATTGACTATGCCACTTTGGGTGCTTCATAGGTGATGAGGCAGGTATATAGTAGTTACTTTCTTTGTGTTGCTCTACCGAAGGGCGGTCCCAGTTTGAACCTAAGAGCTAGGGAGCTTAGATGTTCTCTTTGGTGACATGTTGTTCGAGTCATTCTTGTATGATTTTCAGTGAAAAAATCTTTAACATATGCTAGGTAGTAAGATTTTCATGTGATGGACTAAGCTTGATTATTATCTTATACTAGCCGAGTTCCTACCAAGTACCGAGTGGAGGATAGTAATGGCATTGTGTGGGTGAACATGCTTGCTCATTGGTTTTTCTGGTTGATAAGCAATTGTGTGTGTAGTGACGGCTGGCTATAATTCGAACAGAAGCGCATAGGGCTCGGTGGTTCTTTAGGGTAACACGTTGCCAGCTGCTTAGAGGACTGCAGGGACCGGCTCGACCGGGGGTGCATGGTTGGCTTGAGCACTCTTATATGATGGAGTTATATGGTAGGATGGGTGGCTAGCACCGTCGTTCACAAGAAATTAGTAGATCGAAATCGTTAATAGTAAATTTATATGTGCGTTGCTTTAATGGTAGGTGCTCCCAGTTCAAACCTAAGCATTGAGTGGCTTGGAAGTTCCCTTGGGTGATAAGCTGTAAGAGGAAGTTGGCCCACCTTATCCATATGTGGAGACACTATGGATGGCAGACTTCGGTGCCACTTGGGGGAAACATCATTTTAGATAATAGTGTCCCATCCCGTTTGGAGGATAAGCGACATCATGGATGAGGGTTACAGATCATTGTAGATGCACATCTAATCTTCGATGCTCCCTAGTGCATAGAGGAGAGACGTCTCACCAAGAATCATAGGGGCAGGAGACGGTCCCCAAACAAAGAAACAAATGCATGGTGATTCAACTTTCTGGATAGCCACCAGTCCCAGACAAGGAAATGAATTCTCAATAATTCATCCTCATGGACAGCCTATCGGCTAGGAGGGGAATGACGGCTCATGCAGTCCTGGGTGGCAAAGGGTGGTGGTCCTCAAATAATGTTATAAGCAAATGAAAACTCATCCTCATTGAATAGCCTGGGCATTCCTCGACATGGAAATGAATTCTTAGTAATTCATCTTCATGGATAGCCTACCGACCATGAGGGGATCAACAACTCACGCGGTCCTGGATGGTAAAAGGCAGAGGTTTCCAAACATGTCATAAGAATATGAAACCGCGTTCTCATTGGGTAACCTGGACATTCTGTAAAAAGGAAATGAATTCTCGGCACATCACCCTCATGGATAGCTTGCCAGCTAGAGGGGAGCGACTGCTCATGCGGTCCTGGGTAGTGAAGGGAGACGGTCCTCAGCCAAGGTAATAAGCACATGATAGCTGGTGCATTCTCTGACAAGGAAATGAATTCTCGGTAACTCATCCTCGTGGATAGCCTGCTGACCAGGAAGGGAGTGATGGTTTGCGCATTCCTAGGCGGTGGCGGTTCTTAAATAAGGTAATGAGCATATGAAAACTCATTCTCATTAGATAGCCTTGACATCGGTGTTAAACAATATGGGCTCTAAAGAATTTATTGTTTTCTTTACAAAAGGGTACGAGCTTGGGAGAAAGCTTGAGAGAGTCATTGGCTGTTGATCTCGGATTCCCTAAGACATGTAGATGGGAGTTTGGTTACTCCTGGGAACCTTTAAGGGAAAACATAGAGGAAGGACTTACTCAACAGCCCATATAAAGGCTACCCTACAAATTTACAGGAGTGCCAAATTTTAGGGATTTTACATGGAGAACAAAGGCAGAAATCAAGATCACTGACAATGGAAATCCTCCCTCGAGTCTAGTCATAAGGCCAATCGACTAGGCTATCTCGCATGGGCATGCTTAGCGAGCAGTGGGGACTCGTTCCCCGTGCTTTGGGGGTTTTTCAATGACTGGAGGTGCGATCGAGATAGTTCTCATGGTTTTCATATTTCATACCAATTGTGGGATACCAAGTGCGAAAAGAGCTTGCACAACAGGTTACTAACGACAAGATCAGACGTTCGAGACCTCCTTCAAGCGCTATAATGTTGATTTTATTTTTCATGAACCTCATAATTGCACCATGAAAAGAAAATGTTACTTTCTAATCGTCCTATTTAAGAGATAAAATGAGCATTTAATGCGTAAATGACACAAGATATAAAATTGTTCAATAAATTTGCCTACGTCTACTGTGAATTCCTCTTATTATACAACTCGCCAACAATTATAGGGAATTATAAGATATACAACATGACAAAAGGTGTGGCTTTATACTAATGTTGCTACTAATCTTGAAGGCTTTCCGAGCCTAGAACTGTAGATGGAGAGCTGGTGTAAAAATCTTTTGCTTGATGCTAAGCTAGGACGTGGCATAATGAGTGACTAATGGACCTTACGAAAAAATAGACCCTAGGAAGGTGGCCACAAATAATCAAATGATCAACCCTAGGTAGGTGGCAATCGACCACCGAATGGTCGATCCTAGGTAGGGGGCAGCCAATAACCGAATGGTTGACTCTAGGTGGGTGGCGACCAACAACCAATGGTCGACCCTTGGCGGGTGGCGACTAACAACAAATGTTTGAATCTAAGCGGCTGGCGACCAACAACCGAATAATCGACCCTTGGCAAAGGGTGACCAACAATGAGTGGCTGACCCTAGGTGGGTGATTACCAACAAACGAATGGTAAACCCTAGGTGGGTAGCGACCAACAATAGATGGTCGACCTAGGTAGATAGTGAATAACAATGAATGGTCAACCTTAGGCAAGTGGCGATCAAAAATAAAATGGTCGACGCTACGCGGGTGGCAACTAACAACAAATGGTTGATCCTAGGATGGTGCTTACAAACCATAAATGGTCAACCCTATGCAGTTGGTGACTAATAACGAATGGTTAAACCTAGGTGTGTCGCGACTAACAATGAATGGTCGACCCTAGGAGGGTGGCGACCAACAATCGATTGGTTGATCCTAGGCAGGTGGCAACCAACAACACCTTTCAAGTTGCCATGCATGAGGTCTTTATTTTGGTTGAAAATAATTCTAAGACAATTGAGATGATGCCATAAAACTGGCTAGAATGGCACTGTGTCATAGATCTGATTAATGAGAGACAGTTGGCGAAATAAGGGGAATCAATAATGGAGGTCAACGTCAATAGCCAAAACCGTAACATGCCCTTGCTGTTTAGGTAATATTCATGCATAATGAAAGCATGTTGCATAGCATGCTCTGTGTCAGAAGATGAAAAACTTGGCTACACTTCTTTATTGGCCTTTTCTATATGTTGATGTGGTGAGGCAGATAATGTAGGCCATCCTTTTACTATGGATATGGAAAGAGGTGGGTAACTGCCATAGGTTATGCCGAAGAAACGGGCCGAGTTGAGAAGGTTTGACTGCACTGCTTAGAATAATATGGTGGACCAGCTGTAAGTTCATTTGCGGGGAATGTATCGGAGCCAGTTGGTCATAAGAGGGGGTCAAACGACGGATATTGGGTTGAGTAGTGCAGATGCCTTGCTTCTCTTGTTAAGCTGGGGTAGGGGCGGACGTGAAGTGCCATGGAGAGTACTGGCTGACATGGATCCAACCTAGTCGAGAGTCAAGGGAGACTTGCTAGCCTACTTCTAACTCTCAAGTAGCTTGTTATATGCTTGTTTGGGTCCAGGCCAGCTCAGGCTGAAGTTGATCAACTAAGAAACGTTGATAATCCTATGTTTTTATTTACGAAAAGTTTGAGTAAAAGAGTGTATACTAGTAGTATATTTTATGAAATATGTTAGGAAGAATAATCCGATCAGGATGGAAAGTAAAAGATGGAATCCGATCTCGGTTTTTTCAATTCCACTTTTTTTGAAATGTTTTTCCATTTCCTTATTTGTTAGTGTAATTAGTTTATTTGGGCATGGTTGAATTGATATTGTATGGATATATTTGTTTGATTTGTTCTTTCTGGTAAATGCTACCTTGGTGTGCTTAAAGTGTCTTGATTATGAAATTTTCTAGTTTATGCATTTACCTATGATATGTTGAAGTTGGTTGATTGTTGCATGAATATAGAACTTATATCCTCGTATTAGGATGCTCGCATTCATACTAGAAAAGTCAGACGTCGTTTCATTCATATCGGAGGGAATAATAAATAGATAAATGCATTTAGTATATTGATCATATGCCATGATCATCATACATGCATATATATGATGCTATATTGCCATTTAAGTTTCACCAAGTATACATATGTACTTCTATAGTTGTTTTGTATGCTCTCTAAGATATATGTGTGTTACTGTTGTTTGGATGACTAATGCTGCGTATTGTGTATCGATGGAAGTTGGTATGATTAGTTGTGCATGTTATGCACATTGTATGTGATATATGAGAACGTGAGTTATATTTTCTATTCCTCGAGAATTCAAGATTTAAATTTTTTTAAAAGGAGAGAATGTAATACCTCGTAAGTTTTGATAATTTTTTATAAGTTCATTTTTGTAATATCAACTAGTAAAGGCAAAATTTTAATTTTACTAACAAGGGAATTTGACGATGGGAGTTGCACCATTGGGTAGATTAGTTTTACCGATTAAATTTGACTATAAAATGGTCAGAAACCGAGATTATATGAAGAATACACGTGTGGTTTAAGTTGTGGCTTCATAGTAGAATGAAGTGGATCGAAGGCCCAAGGATTCAAATTTGACATTCTGAAGAGATATTATCTCCATCTATAAAAACCTTAACAACGTATGTTACTCATTTTTTTTTAAAGTTTCCTCTTCCCCACTCTTCTTCTCTCTTCTATAATCATCTGCTAATAGCCTTTGCCCCCTAAATTCTTCACCTTTTTTGCAAAAATCTTATGTTACAACGAGGAGTAGGGCGAAGGCTACAATCGTGTCATCCATTTTTAGGCAATGGAGGATATGGGTATAGCATGATCAAAAGGAAGGTTTTGATCGTCGTTAGGTGAGTGGAATTTGTCACTTCTATGTATAATACAATTATACTAGTATTTCTTGGTTTTTGATTTAAACCTGTAATGAATTTATAATTAAATGATAATATTTTGATTAAGAAAAGGTATTAATAAAGGAATTGGCAATATATATTGATTAGTAACATAAATCTATTATATGATTGATTCTTGATAGTGGGAATGATGTTTTATTGAGATGATGATTAAACAACTAATAGATAATGTACAATTGAGTAATAACCAAAGTAAGAAATACTAGAACAAGAAATTATGAGGAAATGTAAAAATGCAGAATCAGATTAAAAATAAAACTGGAGGCCGTGTTTACATCAAACATGTCTAGTGATCTTCTAATGGAACCTTAAATGGTCAACTGATATTCCATTAGTGTACCAATAGCAGTTTCCTTGGCCACAATGAACCTGGACACATGCAAGGTTAAATTGAAGGCAGCGAGCTCATTGGGACAGGGTTAGTGTGACTCTTTGGGCTATTTTTGAGATGATTAACCTAGTAGGACCTTGATATAATGAAGCGTATACACATTACAATATGAATATATGTTTGTGGTGTACGTTCAATGGTCGTTCCAAATGACTAAATGTGATGCATGTGCAACGTGGAAAATTGTGGTTTCCTTAATATTTAAGAAAATAGTTATTCTCTCGAAATTATAGGAACTAGCTGTCTTGGGCAAGTGGTTGTTCCCTCATCGGTATAAGAAATAGTTATTCCAGGGAAATGGTTATTCCCTTATTAATGTGTAAATCATTGTTCCTTTTGGTCATACTTATAATTATATATAGTATAGTTGAATATGACATGACCTTATTTAAGTAGTTAGCCAGATGGGTTATGTTGGTCTGATTCTATTAATGCAGGTGACATAAGGTTTATTTACATGCGAGATAGATTTGTTTCACTCACTCAAACATACGTCTTACTCCTCTCTATAACATTCTTTGTACCTGTTTTTAATAGGTTGATGGAAGATGGAGATATACTGGTGTATATGACATTGAAGGTATGAAATATGGTGACATTACTTATATATTGTATATTAATTTACATCTGACAATTAGTATGAAAATGTGTGGATTGTTGGATTTAGTATTGTATGTATCTATGACTATGGATATATGACTAAAGTTTGGTCTGAATATATGATTATATGATATTTTATATTGTTCCTTCCACTATGAGTTATGAATCTTGAAGATAGAATATTATTTTGTTTATCCGTATTACAATAGAATATTATTTTGTTTATCCGTATTACAACCTAATGATCCATTATATACGGCTTTCATAGTTTGAATACATCTTCAAACATTAAACTAAAGGGTCGAAAATGGAGGGTTTTTACATAGATATGTATGCGTGTGTGTGTGTTACGAAATATAAACACCTATTATTGAACTTTACTTAGTATTAAGTGTTTAGTACTTATTAGATGTTTAGTTTAGAAATGTATCATGCGCATGTTCAAACATACAACATAAACAATCTAATTTAAACATACTATAGCTACATATACACACATCTAAATATTATGATCTATATCTATTGTGTATACATATATATTATACTTAAATATACATGTAACAATCAGACATTCATATTGAGGATATAAATGTCTAAGTATATACATATGTTTGAATATACTACAATATATGTATGTGGTCTGTATACAGATATTAACGGTACCGTATTTATATAGTTTAAAACATATATACACATACATATGATCTTTATTGCCACTTATATACTAGACACACACACATACATATTTATAAAGTTGAAAATAATTCACATAAATTGATGTTTTAAAATAAGAGAAAATTTGAAGAACGAAGATGGAAAGCAAATTTATGCTCTTATCAAATTAGTACTAAAAAGAAAATAACATGAAGTTTCTTCTATAAACTCCAATTGAAAAAATAATTTAATACCATATAAATTCTAAACTTAATTACAACAAAACATCCAAACCGTTAAAATTGTAAATTTGAACATGTATAATCAACAAAAAGAAAATTAAAACTTTACAATTTAATATATTGACTGAAATGACATAATTAGATCTAAAACATTATTACATACGTATACATCTAATAAAATGATATTAAACTTCAAAACACGAATTTAAATTAATTTGAAATAAATAGACCTAACAAAATTTTTAACTTTGATGTTGGTTTGCAATTTCAAAATATGAAAATGGACTAATTATTGTGTGTGTGACTGTTTGTGTATGTATACATATATACATAAATCAATCTACTAAATCATGTTTAATGGGAATAAACTATATTAACAACAGTAATTCCTTATAGCAAAGTAGATTTACAACAAAATACAATCTCAGTTCTAACAAACAAAAGGATTTGTTTCATATCCTTAAAAATTAAAACATAATTTGTTTGGTTAGACAAATAATAATCAATTATGATAATAGATGAAAATTTCTAACAAATCAATTCTACAACAATTAATTATTTCGGACCCAATCAAGGTATCAACGTTCAATAAAACCATACAAAAATAGAATTATCTGATCATAGTACATATAAGCGCTTTTAAATTAGATCTTAAAAGTGGCTACAATATACATATTTGTGAACAACATCTTTTCGAACATTATGAATAAATTAGAAGTATGAGAAACATACCAAAAAAAAAAACCTTTCCCTTTGTCACATCTCAATTTATGGCTGCTTTGATTTCTAATTGAACTCCCCTCGGTCTTGCAAAAGAAGGACGAATCACCTTTGTTTTAATTTAATTAATGTTTGATTTAAATAGGCTTTATCCTTTTTTTAGGGAAATATGGCCAGCCCCAACAATAAAGCTAGAAGGAGAAATTTTTGCAAAGAAAAAAATTAAATGAGGAGATTTTTCTTTAGTGGGATAAAAGGATCATTTCTCATTCTCTTTATTTAACTACTTTATTTAATTTCAGTCAACTAATCCCTTCATTTTCTCAATTCGTGGGCCAACCCTAGCATGCACCCATAGTGAATAGATTTTGAAAAATCCATCCATGTAATTATTTAATTTTAAACCCCATTTAAAAGGTGTACGGATGTTGAACATCGATATTTGCAAATATAACTTATATATGCATCTAAATAATTGCTAACAGCACTCAAAACAACAAATAAATTAACTATAATTAACGTCCTGCCTTTCCGCACGGTTTAAAGCGATGATAAACCACACACGTCAGACTTAAACCATACAGAAGGGCGGATTGTTATGGGGTAAACAAGAAGAAGCAGATAAAGAATAAAACAAAACAGAATCGTACAACGGAACAATAAAATATGATAATCAAATATACAGTTCATGAAGCTGTTTTACAAAACATTTGATTATATTTATACAATACATATCAGAGTTACACATACCAGCAAATAATAATCGATGCAGCGGAATACATTGTAGTAGTGGAACAATATAATATAATAATAATGATGATGAAATCTTCGTCTTCGTTCTCCAGAAATAAAGTCTTCGATCCTGAAATGCTCGGACTGACCCGAGCGAATTGAAAAGACAAAACACTCGAGTCAGAACTAAAAGATCTTATGTAAGTTAAATCAACTGAAATAAATATGAGTGTAACGGCGTCGGAGATGTTTACGGGGTTTGACATCTCATATCCAGTGTCTAACGTGAGTGCAGTAACTTAAGAGATGCTCGGGATTCATATCGCCTAAGGATCCGTTAAACTATTTACTATGTAGTAATATTTCGCTATTATAATAATGTCTGTAGAAAAATAAGCTTACTTTTAAATAGAGTTAAGGAGTGACCCAATATTCCCTTTAACAAGTAATAGTCCCAGTAGTCCATCCAATATCATAGTCTGTCCTGATCGGGAAGCCACCAGAGGATACCACACGGGCTACGGGAGAAAACCAAACTCGTACAAGTCACGATAGGGTAGGTACACGGCACAACTAGGCAATGCCAGGGTAGATATACCAATTACGCTCCCAGGCCGGTGGTAACGCGTAGCACGCATCTACCGCCCACCTCGAGCCACACCCCCAAAAAAAATCAAAAGTGGCCACCGAATCAATCCAAAAGTCAAAGTAGAATATCGAAGGGATGTGTCCGATCAAAGGAGCTACCTCGTTAGCCCGTAAATCGCTCCTGTTTTAGCCACCTTATGCCAACTCACGGGAGTTGAGTCCACGTATTTACCTCAAGGAAACGACGCCGCCATCCTACTTCATCCAGGAATCTCCACCGCGTACACGATTGTTAAAGTAGTTTTCGGAGTTGGTAGAGAGTATGACAACTTCTGATCGCGGTCTCTTTAACAACCCAACGTTAGTATAAGACCGCGGTCATTTCAAAATGGTTACTCTTTTAAAACTAGAATATGTTATCCATTTCAAATCCATATAAATACGATATCATTTCCTCTTTTAAAAACCAAATCAAATTTGATATCATTTTCAAATATATCCTTTTTTAAAACCATAACATTTCAAAGTTATAATGTTTCGAAACCAAAACTTGAAATAAAGCCTTTGAAAACATAAAACTTTGAATTTCATAACTTTGAAACATACTACACCACTTAAATGGTTTAAATATTCAATTACTTTATATAGTAAAATAGCTTCTTCACCTTCACAAATCAATTCCAATATGGATTTAAATTCCCAAATAAACCAACATAATTTCCATATATTTCAATGCTTTAATTATTCCACCATTTCAAAACTTATTCTTTGATAATTTCATATATATCAATTTCAACTACTATTATTTAGATTTGAAATGGTTACTTAATAAATCAAATATCATTTTAGTAAAACCTTTAGACTTCAAATAACTGGATATTCTTTCAATTACATTAACTTGATAATATTCATTTAAATCAATTTGATATTCATTTAAATCCTCTAAACAAAAATCAAGTTATAAAATCATACCTTTTAAATCTCAGTTTATTTATATTTCAAATCAAATCTTCGAGGATAATTCTTAAATCTTAAATTCAAATCAAATTCACATTTATCTTCCAACCTTAATTTTATTTGAGTCATTATAAACTCTATATACAATAGAATTTAAATAGATACTTAACCATATTATATAAAATAAATCAAACTTTATTATTTAGCTTATTTTATAATTCAAAACAAATTTATACATAGCTAAATCAATGATAAAATAGCATTTATATAACATCTAAAGTCAATATATGTATAGCCTATATATTTCTTTACAAAACCATAAAAATCATTTCAAAGATAATTTTATATATTTAGACCGCGGTGCCTGTATATAAATTTCTATCATATGGTCAAGTGATACGGATAATTATCATTTCAATCCGCAATTTAAAATAAAAATGTGGTTGTATATCATTTCAAACCCCAATCCCGAATCAACATAAATGTATAACAACTTGCAGATTACGATGATATAAATAAAACATCCATTCATCCATCATAAAATCATACATCCATCATAATCATCATATAAAACAATCAATCAATATCAATATATAACTGATAATATATAACAGGTAATTAACTGGTAGTTATATTCAATAATAAATTAAATAACGATTTAATTTCAATAAATGCAATTAACTGAGATGATGATTAAAAATATGTGAAACGGCCATAACTAATTTACCAAACATAAGAAATTTTAGAAGTTGTGAGTGGGTTAAAACACTCACCTTTTGAATTTAAATCCAATTTAAACCCAAAAAGTTGAACAGTCTCCAAATCCATCCAAACTGGCGCCATAATGTTCGGAATTCCAATACGAACCTAGAGGAGAAAACCGTGCATAAAACGGACATCGTATGCAAATGTTATTGAAGTTAGAACACTACGATAATAAAATTTTAAAAATAAAATAAATTAACAAATGAACAAAGCCACGTCAACCAACCTCCATCTACAGCAAGCCCTAAACGCACATGAACGAGATAGCGCCGTCACCACGCCACCGAACGCCAGAGGCGATCGAGCGCCGCGCCTGGTCCTTCCTCGCCGCCGCACACGCCTCAACATGCCACTCTCCCCAACCTCGCGCCCACATGGCACTCGAACGCTGCCACAAATTCCAGCCACCGTCGAAATTTTGAAACAATAGTCGAATTTTCTGCCAAATCCAGCCGTCAACTCACCCCAAAACCCACATGGATGCGATCCCCTCGGCCCTCTCTACAAAACCCAGAAAGGAATTTCGGATCGGGCGAAATTCATCGTCGAGCGATGAACGTCCGAAAATGGTTCATCGATTTCTGGCTATACAGAGATCCAAACTGGAAAACGAATTACAGATTCGGGTTATGCTCTTCGAGAACTTCGAATTGATATAAAATTTAGCATATTTTGTGGAGTTTGAAATTTGTCTTTGATTTTGAATTGCAGTTGGAATTAGGTGTTTGTCTGCCATTGAACTAAGGAAGTGAAAAAAGTGGTACGCATAGACAAATGAGAATGAGGGAAATTAGGGTTTATAACAGAGTATTTATAGACAAGGTTGAAAAAGAATAGATGGACCCCGATTTATAAACGCGCTGAACGATGAATGGCCCGAAAAGCCCGTTCTGACTACGGAACGAAATTGGGTCAACCAATATATCAAAATAGATGTTTTAAAATATTTTAAACACGATAGAAAAAATTTCAAGTCCAAATTCCATCGTATGAAGAAGTTATGCTAAAATCAATATTTTTCAAATTGATTTAAATTGATTTCAGTTTCAATGATCTCTAGGCGTTTCATGTTCGCACGATCAAACGACAAGTCTGATCGCTACGAAACTTGAAATCCTACAATAATTCACCGTTATGGATCCGACGAAACTGGTTTCATCGAAATTCGAGTCAATGGCCAAAATGTCTATTTTTACATTAATTAAATAAATTAAAATTAATTAATTAAATCAAATTTTCAATCTCAATTCCAAAAATTAATAATTTTATCATTTTTAAATTTCTTAAACAATTACAGAACTTAAACAAATTTAGATGTAAATCAAAGTTGATTAATTCATCACTTCCGTGTTTAATTTAGATTCCACTAAATTCAGAAATTATAAATTAAATTACCAATAATTCCATTTAATTGACTTTTCATTATGTTATTCACTTCATTGCTATCAAATGGAAAAAAATTAACATTGGATTCAGACTATTACGTTAATATTCTTAAATTTCATCTAAATCTCAATTAACGCAACAATTAAATTTCACTTAATTACAATAAATCCAATTATTAATATAGTTCAAATCCAATAAATTGATAAATATTTATTCCCACTTTTAGAATTCAGCAAATTTCTCAATTATGAATAACATTAACATTTTTCTAAATATTACCTTAATTAATATTAACGTAATATTACATTAGACTTATGGTAACTGATTTCCAATTTAAATTAACAAGCAACAAGAATAGGTAACATACAATAATCGTTACGCCAAATTCTAATTGCATAAATAAGCTTTTATTACTTACAAATAAATGTTACCATTTATTTTCATAGTACTAATTTCATCTAATATTCCATTTATTCGCTTATGCCATTTATAGTCAAATATAACATATCTTCATTAATTGTCATTTCATTCAATCCATTAAGTATTAATCTTAATTAGCACTGGTTATATCTTGTTGCATTCTTTAATTACATCATTTATTACTTTACAAAATAAAATAACATTTAAACTCATCAATGTAATACCAAATTTCATTTGAAATCCAATTGATTTCCAAATCAAAGTTTATACATATTTCAAACAACTATTATAATTACTCCCAGAACATTGGTTTTATTAAATGACCATTTATTATAATTTAATTTCCTTAATTTAATCCAATGCTTACATTATGTTTTCATATATTCAATTTTTAGCTAAGTATATGTCTACATTAATTCCATTGATTTGCATTTCGTTTAATTTATTAATAGTTACCTTAGTTAAAATTATGTAATATTAGATTATAATTTTACAATCTTAACAAATTCATAAATTGTCAATTGCCAAATATATACATTAATTACTATTAAATGTTCTTAATAAATTTAACTACTTGGGTTCAAACTTTTTATTCATCATTTACTACCTTATAAATAAACTTTCGTTTCTAATCAATTTACATTCACCTTTCTGTTATTATATTATTCATCATTAAAGTAACATTTAATTACTTGTATGTTCGTTCTTCCCAACTTATTACACCCTATTACACTATTTCACACATTAGTTCAATAATTATATTTGCTTTCTCATATTCCACTTATAACCAAGTCATGCATTTAAATTATTCTATTTCTTCAGTATTAATTACACAATCATATTAAATTAACAAATTAAAATGTTTTCCACTATTTCTTTATTGGGATTTCATTCAATTGTCAAGAACTATTTTTATTTACCATTGCAACATTTAATTTCTAACTCTCCAATATACTTCTAAAATATTATTTCTTTCTACATTAAATTTAAAAATCAAATTAAATTAACCAATTTTTAATTACCAAAAATCACTGGTCGTTACATTAATTTAACCAATTTATAACTTTTTATATTAGTTAAATCATGTGGTTTTTCGAAGAAATCATAAATACAGTTATGTGAATTAGAGGTGTGAACTTAGTCGGAGATTAATATCGAACAATTCAATTGGTAAAAAATCACATGTCACCTTAGTTGGTGCTGTGACGGTATGGCCAAATTCACCACTTATAGATCTTTTCAATAAAATCTAATTTCATAATTTCTTACTCGGTGCCTTTTAGTGCTGATAATATATAAACATTTTCTTCACCAATACTATATCACATTAGAATAAATGGAATTTAGTTTTTGGTCAAAATTTCAATGCTCCATTAACAAAGTTCTTAGTTCAATAAAAACATTTATAATTAATCGTACCATTCTGGTCATAAAATTTGACTTTGAGTTGACTAAAGTTAGCTATGATACTAACCTCATACAACTAAGGAGATGAATTCTCCATTGAATAGTGTTTCATTTACAATACCTCAACTTGAACCTAACTATATTCGTTCAGTTGACGTCATGTCAAGATTTAACTATAATCAAAGTAGGGCTTCCACATTGAAGTTCAGTTGTATTTTTAAGTCGAGAGAACTATGTAATATTGTTACTTCGAGATTTCATGTTTGAACTAAGAGTTATAAACCAACATGAAACTTTTGACGAGTCATACCATAATTATTCAATAATTATTAATACATAACCCCTTGGTACCCTCAACAGCCATGAGTAATATGTTGTTAAAACATATGGAGAGTGTTGTGTACTATGGCCTAAATGGATGCATCGATATTCCTTTTCAAAACATCTTACCCAAGAATGTTTAGAATAATATATAACCTTATGATAATTTTCTCATGATTATAATTCCTTGTAATTATTATCACATAACACACCATTTACAGATTTTTTATTAAATATAACTAAATTAATTAATTAATTAATGTATCATAATAAA
Source organism: Allium cepa (assembly GCA_030765085.1). Taxonomy (NCBI): domain Eukaryota; kingdom Viridiplantae; phylum Streptophyta; class Magnoliopsida; order Asparagales; family Amaryllidaceae; genus Allium; species Allium cepa. The sequence continues at coordinate 51,527,534 of CM060935.1, read as the reverse complement.
ACAAATTTATAATAGAAAACAAATACATTTTGTTTTGAACAAGATCTTATCATAGATGTAACAACTCGATTATTGCTTGATTTGAATTTCGCAAAAATTATTTTGGGAATGATTAAGTAAATTTAAAATTTTATTTAATGTAAATAAGGTAAATAATGAATTTTGTGTAATTAAAGGAGCTAAAGTTGTTTTGGAATGTCTTATTTAAATAAGTGGAAAATTAGAGAAATAATAATTATTCTCATTAAATAAATATTATGATTTTATTACAATATAAATGTTGGATGGAATTATTCCAAAATTAGAGTAAATATTTTAAAGTGTAAATTACTCTTTTTAGATCATTATTTGAATCTTATCTCAAATAAAGTAAATAAGAATTTAATAAGAGTTAAATTGGTTTATATATTAGAAAGGAGGTTAAAATAATTGTTTAAATTATATTTCTTTCTTTTTAATGAAAAGTTAAAATATTGAAATATATTATAGTATTTTTGTGTGAATTTATAAAAGTGAAACCAATGTTTAAAACGGTGTTTGAAAGTGAGAAGAAGAATGAAAAGAATGAAAAAGTGTTTAAATTCTTCTATTTTTATACTGGGTTTAGGCTTAAATTATTTGAGCACATTTAGGTATAATTGGGAGAAATCTCTCATTCCTGAACTTATAAAATAAACATTCTGTAACATCCCAAGATTTTGAATTTGAAATTCGGTAAATTTTTTGAACTTTAAAATTTAAATTTAGAAATTTCAAGAAAAATAAAATATTGTTAATATTAATATTATAAAGATGTATGGAATTTAATAGATAGTTAATTTTAAATAAATAACAATCATAATAATTAAATAAAAAACATATAACAAGCAAGAAAATTGTTTTAAACAATAAAATAAATATATGGGATAAATTACAAGTTAATAAATAAACTTTAAATTAAAAATAAAATTTAAGAAAATGTATGTTTGTAAGAAAATTTATATAGTTATAAAATGACAAATGACATACACATGAACTTGCATGAAATAAATATAAACAAGAAAAAAACTATAAAATAAACTTAGTACTTATAAAAAAAAATCAGCAGCATAAATGCATATTAACAGGCATGGGAAGCATGAAGCATTAAATGCTATTTACTCAGCCCATAAACAAGAGAGAAAAAAACTAGAAAATAAAATAGTACTTATACAACCATAGAATAGGATTACTGTAACATACAAAGGGAGCATGAACATTACATTTACATGCTTTCATTAAATGTTATTACTCTCCAGCATGTACAAGATCACATTAGTGAGTAAAGCATGGTTTAGTTTTCTTTTACATACCTTAAATCTATACTTGCCTATACCTTAGTTTACACACCATCTTTTATTATACATCAATAGTCTCTGCTTTAGTTCGTTCAACAAATCTTAGCAAAGAAACAGAAATTAAAAAGAAAAGCAAACAACATTTATATTCAAATTTGGAAAGCAATTTACTGAAGAAAGAAGAACAGAGGAGGATCAACCTGCAGTTTTAAAACCAATATAGTCTCTAATCATCCAATTCAAGGTGAGTAAACATAATCTTTAAACAAATTTTTAAGTTTATATAAAATAGTTCAAACTTCGTCTATAAATTTTTTTGTTTATTCTTCAATTTGCATATGAATTGTATGCTCTCTAATTTGATAAGATTGAAAATTTGGGTTCAATCACTCAAACTATCCTGATTTAAATAAATTGTTAGCCTTGATTCTCAACAAAACAAGTGGTTAAACAAAAAAATAAGACTTTAAAGGTTGATTTAAATCATCTTTATCAAGCACATCACTGTAACATTGTTTTACAAGTTTCAGGCAATAATTTGATAAAAATAAATTGTTGTAAAATATTAATTCAAGAATATATATTGAATCTATACCGCAATCCATGATTTTTAAAACAAAAATCAAGATTTTTAGATTAATATTTAAAGGGCAGATTGTAGATAAACAAAGTTTGCATTTCTACAAATTTCTGATGATTGAATTAATTATATATGCTGAAATTTGTTATATAGCAAGTTTAATCCTCCACGAATCCAAGAAAAATGCTAAAGAATTTTTCTAATGCGAGGATTTTGGTGTCGATTCGAATTTAGGGTTTTAGGATCGTGTTTTCTATGTTCTATTTAAATTCTTTTTCTCGGCCCCATGAGATAATTGAGCTTCATAAAATTAAGGGAGATGGAAGAACATTGGGTTAGCATGATGTGGCCAAGGTCGCGGCGTCTCTGGTGGTATGAGGAGCGGCGGTGAGGCGTTTTAGTTGGATAGGCTGACTGCAGTTTTTTCAAGCGAATGACTACATTTTGATTTCGAGCCGATGATTTCAAATTGATGGTTGATTTCGCGTGTTTGTGAGTTTTCCGACTTGCCGAGGGTCGTAACGTTCGCCAGAACGTCGGCATGGTGGTGTGCATGTGCACGATGTTGATTTGGGTATCAGCGAGTTTGTTGAGTCTCGAGTTGAAACTCGAGAAATTGTGTGAAGTGCTTCGGGTTTCTCTCGCGTTCGAATGGTGTTGGCCCTGCAGTAATTAAGTTTTAAACTTAGCTAAAGAAAAAAAAAGAAGAAATAGGGACGAGAAGAGGAGAGGAAGACGTGGGGAAGTTGCTGGGAATACTCGAGCTCTACTCGAGTTATTATCATGTTTACTCGGGTTTTAGTTTAAATGCTGAAAGGCTAACATTTTTAATATAAACAGTTTTGTTTAAATGCAAGATACAAGCTTTGATTTAAATCAATGGCAAGATGATTAAGAGTCTGTGAAGTAATTTAAGATTTGAAATTTAAGATCAAATAAATTAGCAGTCAAGAATTTTATTTATAATTAAATGGTTAATAGGTTTGAAATTAAGAAATTTTTAAATAAACTAATTTAAAGTTAATTCATAATTAAGAGTTAACTAATTGAAAAACTTAAAGTAAGAAATATTAACTAATGGGTTAAGTAATAAATTAAGTAATTTAATTCAAAATAAGAATTGAAGTAAATTTACATTAAAATTTTCAAGGTAACAATAAATTGATTTTTTTAAAGTGTAAAGCAGATTCTTAAATGATAAATGAGGTAAATAATTTTATCAATGATTTTGAAAAAAAAATTAAGAATGATTTACAATTTGTAATTAAATTGATTTATAAACAATTAAGTGTTCAAATTTATTTGTAAATTAAGAATTTGTTATTCAGATACATTAAAGTCGACTAATCAAATTGGCGGTTAATTAAAATAACTAATTTTGAAACAATAAATCGAGTTAATCAAGATTTAATATATTTATCCAAATTCTTGTCATTGATTTAAAATGATTGTGTGGTAAATTTATTTAAACCACATTGGAAAATAAGTAACTATTGTTGTGCACTATATCAATATTTCTGTTCTGTTTGTGATACTGTGTGATGTAGATTGCCATGTGCTGCACTGTGATTGTGGTTTGTTCTGTATTGATGTGAAAATCCTATTTGCCCGTAAAATGACATTTAAACTTCGATGCGACAGGGAATCGGATTTCATTTGGTTATCTGAAACGCACATCGAACCTGTGAATTTTTGTGAATGACATATCCACATGTTTTTAAAATTGACTCTCACTATTTGGTTTAGCCGGGTAAGGACCTTTGTGTCATATAACCCATTCCGAATAAGTGATATGACGAAAAGAATGAGCACTTGAAGACGGTGGTGAAGACCGGACGTCTTCGAGAACGATAGGATAACCTATCGAATGACTCTGCACTGAGTTGCTCCGGTATAGAGTTCTCCATATGTGATGGGGAATCCGGTCGGGATTGTGGATGCCCGGATTGTAAGGACTTCTTTGGAAGTGCCTTCGGTTCTGTTCGGACCCAGAATAGACTAGTATGGATTGTATGTCTGACATTACAATTGAGATATAAAGCAGATTTCTTTCAAATACATTTCTGTTGGTGGTGGAGAATTTATTCTCTTAGCTTAACACCCTTCTCTGAGACGTACGAGCTCAGAGGTTATGTAGTTGAAGGTTATCAGTAATATATTCCCAACTTGGTAATGTGGCATGCTGAGTGCTGCCGATCATTTGTTGATCGAAGCGTGGCTTTTGTGAAAAGCGTAGCTTTGTGGACGAGACTTCGTCGAACCTCACAACCCGGTAATGGTCGAAACAGAAAAGATGCAGCAAGGTTATTGGGGGTAGCGCCCCTTAGGGTATGTGCATTTCCTTCTGGATAAAAGTGGTATCATAGTATGGAGCCCGGATACTTAACTTATGTAGATATCACAGATATATATATTACTTTGTGATTTGTTGCTGGGCCCGGGATAAAGGTTGGTTACAACCGGGGGATTGCATACTCATGTCAGTAGTTACCCATTTAGGGGTAACCCGGCCTTGTGTTGCCAGAGATCCGGTTAGGTTCCCGGGTCGTCCCTCCAGAGGCGTACCTATGTGGCCCAGGAAGTTCCTTAGCCTGACCATTTGTTGGAAATCCAATTCCCAATATGAAACCCTGTACGGTTTTAGTTGTAGAACCTGCCATTTACTTATGGTAGTCACCACTGTTTAGATGGTAGCTATAGTAGGCATACTAAGGTTAATATTCTATTTTCGAAATGCTTTCTACACTATGCACTAGTAATAATATCAAAGAAATTTTCCCATACCAAGCATATTTGACTATCATAAGAAGAAATCTCCTCCAATTCTACGTTTGCATTGTGTGTGTGGTGGGAGGTCTTATGATCGTTCCATTTTTAAAAGCATACCGGAAATTCTTTGATAAATCTAGTTTCTTTGAAAACAACTGTTTTTGTTTACTCGTACCAGTCCCATGATTGACCTGGAGTTTATTGTTTCTTTCCTAAACTCTGGGTGCCCATAATTTTTACTCGGGCAGCCTAGTAGCAGGTTTTTCGTATTTGGAGCTGGCTTGGATTTGAAGTATTCTAGAAGCTTTGGATTAGGAAAATCTTTTGAAGTATTGGATTTTTTGAAGACCTTGTCGAAGTTGAAGTATGTTGGAAACTTGTTGAAGTTTCTGTTATCGTATTATTGTTGTATCATATGTGTATCACTCTGATATTTGGGATCGATGTTGTATTGGATATTGCATCATGTTGTACCTATGTTGATTTATAACATTCATTTTGTTTCCGCTATTTTATATTCATCTAATGTTGTTATAAGCTCCATCCGAACTGAAATTTGACGTTCGAATCTCCGGCAGTTGAATACAAGTGAGGTATTTGATGTCGACTTTTGAACGATGAATTTTGGGTCGTGACACATTCATGTTGGTTTCTTACAGTAACTCAAAATAGAAATCTTTTTCCTCCATCTAAAGGCCAAAAACCTAGAGCAAATATCAAGCTTTTAAATTCAAATAAAATTAGGAAAAATCTAAGAAAAATTGGGAAAGATCTTTAAGCTTAACTACATCTATGTTAGAAACCGTTTGTTTGATTGTTGAGTATAATTTCAGTTTTGGCGTATTTGTGTAATTTGAGTTCTAGGTTTTTAATTTGGGGAAATTAAATTCTAGCACGAAGATGAAGGCTAAGTAGAGTCATAACAAGACTATAAGGTGAGTTTACCTCACTACTATCTCTAAATGAAATGCATGTTGTTGTTTGTTGACTTGAATGAATCTATAATTAATTAGATCTCAATCTCTTGTGGTATCTCAATTCATTCTGTTCAATTTTCTGATTTCTAAAACCACCTATGGAATCATGCAGTAGTAAAATCATAGATATTTATATGCTTGCTTGTTAGTAAAATTATTCCTTTATAATTCAGAATGACCAACGTTGGAGTAATCAACCTCGACGGACCATCTAGGAGGTTTCCTAGAGCTGCAATAGCACCAGGGTTTGCCACACCGGTGCACTGCACCGGTGTGGCGAACACTTGGGTTGCTTTAGCTCCAGGTGAAGCCCTCCGACCTGCCTAGTCTTCTCCTGATCATTGCCTCATTTATCATCGTTTGTTTCCTATGTTTTGTGCGATCTTGTGTAGTTCTTTTGACATCTGTTTCAATCCATCTTTTATTTTATAAAAATGTATTAGGAAATGATTAAGAGCTTAATTCTATGGGTCTAACTATTTATATGATTTTCCGAATTGAATTTCTTTGTTTAGACATAATTTTGATGCCTATTTCAAATGGTTTTCAATGTTTTATTCCAGGTTATGATTCTTAAATTTCTGAATTTATCTTGGATTAATTCTGCCATGGAATTATTCTATGGATCCATGACATAAAAATTGGATTTATGGATAAATATTGAAGGTGTTTAATCATGTGTTTATGGAAGGTTTTAGGTGATTTTAAAGCCGAATTTAAATTGATTTTATCTCCCTTTTCGGTTCAAAATAATTACTTTTGGAAATAAGAAGTTTCTTAAAAAATGAAAATATTGTTTAATTTTTGAATTCGACATCTAGAATTTTAGATAAAGGAATTTTAATTATCGAATTTTGGTAATAATATTTTATGAATTATATATATATGTATGTATGTATGTATGTATGTATGTATGTATATATATATATGAAATCTAAAGTGGGATTTTTGAGGCATTTCGAAAATCATTGTATATTCTAAGGAAAGAGTTTTGAAAGTTTACTTCCATACACATATGCTTATTTTAATTTTATTATTTTCCTATGAAATGAGAAATACAATTACATTTCAGTGGTAATAAGTGGTTATGTGACATTTGTTATAAATCCATTGTTTAATTATACGGCCTATTTTCATAGAGTACTTGGTTGTGGAATTTACAAACTAATAGTAAATACTTTGGCAACACCCAGTGGTTATGAGGAATAGGTTTTACTTTGATAATTACTATTAAAAGAGGATGTGACACCATGAGTTAAGTAATATCTTGGGGATGCGAACTACTGTATAACTTGTTATATTTATTAGTGCATCTGTTAGCTTAACCACGCAGGCTAGTTGTTCGACCTAGTGGCTTGACGGAAGAGGTCGCACCTCGAGTCATGGTATTCGTTTTAGTATGGCTAGCCATACACTACTGAGCCAGCAGTCTATACTAGGGGCCATATTCGATATCATAACATTTGTGCCATTTGTTAGTATATGTGGCATCTTAGCAGTGCGATTTTAGGTTGATCACATGTTATGAATATCTGATACCATTGGACTATAGGTGTTTAGTGGGATAAACTCCTAGGGTTTTCCTTATCAGTCTCCGCTTGGAAGAGAGCAATTTGCACTAAGAATATTTTATTGGTTAAGATAATTAGCATGGTGTTAGCAGCCGACCACACTGCTAGTGTGATAATAGCGACTGACTAAACCGTTAAAGTGGTGTTAATAACCGATCAAACCACTAAAGTGGTGTTAGCGACCGACCAAACTGCTTGTGATTATGTACTAGTGTATTCGAATATCTATTTCCGCGTATTCTTCGTAGCGTTTTATGTTGGTATGAATTCCCTTTTTGCGCTTCGAAGATTTTGATATCATATCACCATATTTAAGATGATAGTCCATGAGAGACTTGATATGGCTTTATGACTTGGTGTGATTTGTTTTGGTTTTATTGATTTAAAAGGGCTATGTATTAATCGCCCTAATTGTGTACGATAGTATAGAAAAGACATGAGTATTTTTGAGATCATTTGTTGGTTAAGTATTGTTGGATATATCTTATTGAATTTAATATCTTTATTACTGAGATCTCACCCTTTAATAGTTGAAGATAGTCTGATGTAGGTGTTATTTTATTCTTGGGTCATACCGAGACATTTCAAGTATTGGGAATCAGAGACAATAGATGTTGGACTAGCTATGAGGATAGAGTTATATATGTATTCTATGTTGAATATTAGAAATTCATGTATTTAATGGATTTTGTATGAGGTGTCGACTTTCGAGACCATGTATATTTGAGATGTGTTATAATATATATCCATATTTGTATTATGTGAGTTTAGTCATCTATTTTGTAGACTCGTTTATTTAGTACACTCATGTTTATATATTATATATTTCGCTATGTTATCTGATTCTATGTTCTGTATTATATGTTCCATTGTTCTAAAATTTTATATGTATCCACCATATGTATTGCTTTACCGTTTACATCAATAATTCAGTTAAGATCTTCAAATTTTGGTAAGAAAGACGTAACGGTGTTAGTCCAAGGGAATATTCACTTTTGGTCGCTTTTAGAAAACCTCATTCTCTATACTATTAAACGGTATTACTTACTAGTACTCTTTAGTAATGTAGGTATAGAGGTAGGGCGTCACAGCTTGGTATCGGAGCTGTGTTTCAGAACAATGTAGAATATGACGGACACGAAACTGGCCTAGATAGACTTAGAGTTCCATCCCTTGGGGTGAACGGGTCGAATATAGGAATTTAATTTCTATTCAGGATTAGAATATAAATGATTATTTATGGAATAATCATGGGGTGTATTTGAAAAGTTTGTGACAATGCTATTTAAATTATTGTTATGCAAATTTCACTAATGCTCGAACTCAATTTTGTCAAAATTGAGATTTAACGGATAGTGTATAGTAAACCTTATTATCCCACCCTTTGGTTAAGGCTGGAATATCAACAAATTGGCAAGAAGGAATGGATATCAGGATTGAAGATCGATTGAAAACAAGGTCGCGATCAATGACATTAAAATTTGGCCGAGCTCCAATCAAGACGGAATCGATTGGGAATGATGAACAAGGCAAAGAGAGGCTATGTTTCAAATTTCAGGTCAATCGGAGTTCGTATGCTCAAGATATGGTTGGGTTAAAATACGTGAAAAATGGTTCTTATCGATACATTTCGTATCGATCGGCAGGCAGCACTTCGAACCGATGTTGTTCGTATCAATCCACATGGGTATGAACAGTGTGGTCATATCGATAGGGTAGGAAGGCTTCGGGGATTTTGAGTCGATGGCAGTGGACCCGGATTGAACAGAGGGGTGCGAGATGGTTTGTTCGAATCGAAGGCTTCGCATCGGTCAGGACGGAACATAGCGGTCTACTTCGAGTCGATACTATTCATATCGATTAGCGTTGTTCGAGTCAATATCCTTCGTATCGATCCTCATGTGGAAACGAAGACATAGCTCATATCGGTCTTGTTCGTATCGATCCATGGCAATAGCTGATCAATGTGAACAAATAAGCGGCCGATGGATTCGAATTGGTGAGCACTGATGAAACCAGCGCGAAATAATGGATGCGAAGTAGTGGATTCGAAGCCTGGATGCCAATGAAGGATATGCATGATTCGAAAGAAGAAGCGTTCAACGCAGCGTGGAAAATGGATCGAGCCTTGGAAATAGCGCCACGTCGTCGCTAGGCACGTGCGCGGTATCGATGCGATCAAGTATCGATATGAAATGGATCGATGTGAACAAAATGTCACACGAACGCCACATTTTGTATCGATCATATCCGGAGATCTACAAGTCCAAATGCTATAAAATTTTCACAGGAGCTTACATGCAAGCCAAAGAAGGTTCATGCCAAGTTTCGACTTCATTGGACAAAATCTTGATCCATACGAATTATGTTCGTATCGATCACTGATCGAGTCGAAACTTCATGGGATCGATCGCATGGGCCCACTCACATGCCAGAAGGGGTCTTCCGAAGTTTGAGTGAGAAATCAACCTCCTACGCCTATAAATAGGGCACCAGAGTCTACATAAAAAGGATCTTTGGCTATCTAACGTCTGGACTCTGCTGAAAACACTTTTGCACCATTTAGCTACTGTTGTACTTGAATTTATGCATTGTAATCCGTCATAATCAACTGCAATCAGCGAAGAAAGTCAATAAAAAATTAACTTTTGGAGTGGACGCAGGCCGGAGATAACCAAACCACTACAAATCTCGTGTTTCCGTCTGTTATTTCTCAATTGTTGTTCTCTACTTTGTCTGGATCTGAGATTTGTGTTAGAATATTGCTGATCTATATTCGTGCATTGGTGCTTTCACGATATTCGGGGTTTGTGACCAATTTTGGCGCAAACACATTGGTGCTTTCACTAAGAAAAACTAGCACCCGCTATACCACAGTTGGAGTTCAGATTTGAAGTTTTATGGATTCGGATCTAAAGAGCTATGATAAGGCAATCAAATAAAAAACAAAGAACCGAGAGAAGTCAACATGAGGAAAGCCATGAAGCTTCATCAGGGGCCAACCAGACTTCGTCTTTCATCACTCGAGATGAAATGGATATGATGAAGGGAGCAATGCATGATGAATTTTTCAAAAGACAGAAGGAATGATGCAGATTCTCCTCAGACAGTTTGGACAAACAAGAACAGCTGGAGCTTCAGGAGTTCAGATCCACGAAGCTAGAATAGAAGGACCAAACAGATAATCAAATGGAACCGCTCAACAAGACGAATCCCTAATCAGCATATACCTGCTAATCTTGATGGATCCAGACATGGGGGCACACTGCCTGGTAACGATGAACCAATCCATGGGGGAAATCCAAGTGACACCACACAATAAGATGCTCGCAGAAATGTAGGAGCGTGGGATGAAGAGTATGTACTAGAATTCCCTCGAGGACTCGGGGGGATAACCCTTGAAGGAAAATGCCGGGTCAGCTGAGATTATCAGACGAACTATGCGCGGAGGAGTGACTAACAGAGATCTAGAAGGAGTAAATAGGAGTTTGTTTACTCGTGAGATCAGAATGGCTCGGAACCCACCAGAGTTCAAGCTACCTATACAACAGCAAGGCTGATCAAACTGATCATTTGATGATATATTCAAGACATATGTAAGTATTGGGGGCATCGAAGGAAGTTATGGCTCGGTGTTTCCCTCTGTACCTGATGAACATAGCTGCTATGTGGTTCAGACAGTTGGAAGAAGGATCTATTAGGACATGGACGGAATTGGTGGACAAGTTTCTGGGGCAGTTTTGGGTTCATATCAAATGGCCGAAGAACGTAATGACGCTAACATCAGTAAAACAAAGGCCGGATGAATCGCTTAGAGCTTTCTTATACCGGTACAATGCAATGGTTGCTTCGGTGGATCGGCTGGATCCATTAATGGTTTTGATGGCAGAAATGTCAAGGGTTAGAGAGAATTCAAATTTCAAAGTGTCTCTGGTAGGGGATCCACTACTGGATCTTAGGGAATTCTTTCATGAAGCTGAGAGATTCCTTCGGCAGGAGGATGCGTGTTCAGATATAAAATTAAAGGAAGTGAACGCGGCTGAGGATGGAGAGCTGTCCAGCAGAGGCTCGGTAAAGACAAAGGAAAAAGGAAACTGGATGATGAAGCTGGAAAAGCTAGGAAGCGATGGAGGGATCCAAAATTCTCCACCTACACGGGATTGAATGAGACGTTAGAACGGATATTCATGAAAATCGAAATCGCCTTCCATACCGAAGGCCTGCGAGGAGAGAACCCTCAGAACGTGAGAGGGCATCAGAAAGGCACTGTCTCTTCCACAATTTGGACGGACGTGATATCAATAGTTGCGGGCATCTAAAGGACATAATTGAGGAGCATGTAAGGAATGGACAGTTGAGACAATATGTCGGGGCACGGAATGCGGCTGTGGAACACGAGCAACCACCGTCTACTTCAAAAAATGATGGCGCGAGGCCCGGGAATGATGGCCGATTGGTTATCAATTCACTGGGATGATATGAAATAAGTAGCAAACTACAAGTGAACGGCTAAGTCATTTACTCATGTACGGGGATGGAGATGGTCCCTAGGGATGCTCTGAATGACGATAAAGCGTGATGTTATGGTTTGTGAAATCTGTTTTTTGTTTTAGATTGGATGCTCGTTTTTCTGGTTTGGTTTTGGAGTTTGGTTTAAACTCCCGATTCTATTTGTTTCCTTGTTTTGGATTTTTGCTTGATGATTGTTTTCATGCTTGGATGTTTATTTTGATTTCGGATGCGGATTTTTGGTTTTCCAATTTGATTTGGATTTTGGATTGGATTTTGATTGGATTTTTACCTGGTTTTTGGTTAATGGTCGTCGAGTATGGATTATACCTAGCAAGGGGTAGGTCTCTTCGTCCGAACGTGGCGTCGAGTGTGGACTACGAACGGCAAGGTCTGGAGAGACCAGGATTCGACCTAGGACTTAGGCCCTGCAATATCTGTCGATTGCTATTTCAGGTCATTGGGTATGGACTATACTCGACAAGGGTCCGAAGAGATCAGGATTCGGCTTAGGACTTAAGCCATAGCATTATTCAACGTCCAGGGACAATGGACCTCGGACATCAAGTGTGAATTACGCTTGGCAAGAACCCGAAGAGGTTACAGATTTGGATGCTAACCCGAAGAGGTCCAGGATTCAGTTATTGGTTATTGGATAAGGATGGATTAGGACTCGGTTGTCGAGTTCGGATGGATATGGAATTGGCTAAGGCTTTAGTTACTGATCTGGAATCAGACATCGACTCGGAGCAGTCAAGAACGATGCGCTTGGATGATGTGGCTATGGACTTTGGATATCGGATTCGGAACTATTCAAAACACACCTTCTTATCACAAGGCATGTTTTGGGGGGCAAATGTTATCCCACCCTTTGGTCAAGGCTGAAATATCAACAAATTGGCAAGAAAGAGTTGATATCAAGATTGAAGATCAATTGGAAACAGGGTCGCGATCGATGACATTAAAAATTGGCTGAGCTCCCATCAAGACGGAATCGATTATTAATGATGAATAGGGCTAGGAGAGGCTACATTCCAAATTTCAGGCCAATCGAAGTTCGTATGTTCGAGTGATGGATGTGCCAAAATACATGAAAAATGGTTCATAACGATACATTTCGTATCGATCGGCAGGCAGCACTTCGAACGATGTTGTTCGTATCGATCCACATGGGCACGAACAGTGCGGTCGTATCGATCAGGTAGGATGGCATCAGGGATTTCGACTAGATGGCAGTGGACCCGAATTGAACAGAGGTATGCGAGATGGTTTGTTCGAATCGAAGGCTTCGCATCGGTCAGGACGGAACATAGTAGTCTACTTCGAGTCGATACTATTCATATCGATTAGCATGGTTCGAGTCAATAGCCTTCACATTGTTCTTTATGTGGATACGAAGACAGGGCATATATCGGTCTTGTTCGTATCGATCCATGGCAATAGCCTGATCGATCCGAACAAGTAAGCGGCCGATGGATTCGAGTTGGTAAGCACAGATGAAACCAGCACGAACTGACGGATGCGAAGTAGTGGATTCGAAACCTGATGCCGACGAAGGATATGCATGATTTGAAAGAAGAAGCATTCAACGCGGCATGGAAAATGGATCAAGCCTTGGAAATAGCGCCACGTCTTCGCCAAGCATATGCACGGTATCGATGCGATCAAGTGTCGATACGAAATGGATCGATGCGAACAAAATGTCACACAAACACCACATTTCATATCGATCATATCTGGAGATCTACAAGTCCAAATGCTATGAAATGTTCATAGGAACTAACATACAAGCCAAAGAAGGTTCATGCCAAGTTTCGACTCCATTGGACAAAATCTTGATCGATATGAATTATGTTTGAATTGAGTCGAAACTTCATGGGATCGATCGTGTGGGCCCACTCATGTGCTGGAAGGGGTCTTCTGAAGTTTGAGTGAGATATCAGCCTCCTACGCCTATAAATAAGGCCCCATAGCTTACAGAAAAAGGATATTTGGCTATCCAACATCCAGACTCTGCTAAAAACACTTTTGCACCATTTAGCTACTGTTGTACTAGAATTTCTGCATTGTAATCCACTCTAATCAACTGTAATCGGCGAAGAAAGTCAATAAAATATTAACTTATGGAGTGGACGTAGGCCGGAGATAGCCGAACCACTATAAATCTCGTGTTTCTATCTGTTATTTCTCAATTGTTGTTCTCTACTTTGTTTGGATCTGAGATTTGTGTTAGAATATTGCTTATCTATATTCGTACATCGGCGCTTTCACGATATTCGGGGTTTGTGACCAATTTTGGCATAAACAAACCTCATGTAACTTAGGATTGTATTATAATGCCTTGATCTGCTAGTAATCAAAGTTGCATAACGGGAATAGATGAACTACTTTTCGTTGGGTGCATTTATTTGTTTGTTTTTGTATGAATGTTCGTTTAGTTTATTAATATTGGATGTTTGAAATTTTAAGTGATTGTTTAAAAGATTAGTATTGAATATGAATTTTCATTTAGAGTAAAAAATTCTACTCAATAGTAATAATAAGACTTGCAGTGTCTTCAGCGGTGTAACCACGCAAGAAATATTGAAAAGTTGAATTTGTGTAAAATGAAATTTTAATTCATATGTATTATCAACAAAAGGTTAAGACGAATTAAAAAATTAATGATTACTGAAGTAGTTATGAATGAAAGGATGCATCATAGAATTGGTATTAGTAAAGAATTACTTGTATGTAAATAATTAAGATTTTCTAAAAGAATTTTAATAAACAAGAAGCATCCATTTAAGTTAAAAATCCTTCTGATAAGGACCATACATATAAGTGAAATTTGATTTCATTTATGGGGCATATAAATATTTTGTAAGAGTATAAAATATTAAAAAGATATATTTATATCATAAGGAAATTGATTTTTGTGCTAAATTGCCCATTGATTGCTTTAAGAATTCTAGTCGATGTGCATGATCAACATTATCAGTTGGAATTTCTTAAACATTAGGACGGGGCAATTAGACACGGTAATTTGAATTAAAAATATTTAATGTGTTATAAATAATTATGAAAAATGTTACGAATATAAAGAAGAAAGTTTTGGTATATATATATACAAACATGATAATTTGAAAAAAGTGCCTTAAACATGAAAAATATTTTGGAAATTTTCTTGGAAAATTTTCGAAAAGAAAATTATAATTAGAATGAAAAGAGTTTCTATGTAAATTTGAGGATTATATTATTTGATATTTGAGAATTTTTTTGCGCTCTTGTATAAAATGTATGCATAAATAAATTAGATATGTTACTAGGGTTGATTAGATATAACCATTATGATTTAGGTAAGTGCTAAAAGTGAGTATGTAATATTTTTGAAAGGAAGAGAGTATTTTAAAATAAGTCGAATATTATGGAGAGATGTAGCAGAAAATGTGGAAAGGTTGTTTCGGAAGAAAATTGATATTTTATGGAAATGCATAATTATATTTTAGGAGAAAGTATCATGTGATACTTTGATAAATAAAATAAAGTATCAGAAAATGACAAAAATTAGAAAGTTGTAGTTATATCTTTTTGAGTTAATTCACTTTGATAAATAAATGGTAGAGTTTTTTTTAGAAAACCTTCATATAAAATGTAAAGAAAAACCAAAGTATAGAAAACACACTTGAAGTAACATTGAGATTTTATTTCAACATGATAAATATAAGGAGATGGATAGTATTTAAATTGGTTTCTAAATGAAAAGCGTGAAATTTGTAAGTAAATGAAAAGATTATTCTTTTATTTTATTGTAAAGAAAAATTTACAATAACCAAGGTGTTTGTGCAAAATATAACTATTATAGCTAAATTCTAGAATTTATACTGAAGAGAGTAACAAAAGGAAGTGTTTTGAAACTTTGGAAAAAACAATTAGAAGTCTTATTAGTAAGAGTGTTGAATTTACAGGTTATTAACTTTTTAGAATTAAATTGAAATTTAACATCTTTGAATTGAGTTCTTATTGCGCAATGTTTAAATTTTCAAGATAAGAAATTGATTTGAGGGGGATAAAAATCTTGGAATATTTTAAAAGGAAAAGATATCTTTGAAATCTTGGTTCACCTATACGCATAAAAGATGATTTATAAATTGGGTTTAAAATTGTTGGTGATAACCAAAAGATTTGGAATTTAAATACAACGTGTTTGTTTGTGAATGAATGAATAGATTGTTGTGATAATTTTGGGTGTTGTAAATTCTTTGAAATATATACTTCGTACCTTAGAGTTCACTCCGAAGTTTTTTGAAAAATTTGGACATTTAGAAAATAGTTTAATTGGTTGCGTTATTGTTATATCTCCTAAATAAGTTTATAAAAAATTCATAGTCTGTAGCAATGTAAAATAATTAACAACAAAGATAGTACCAAGTTTGGAGTAGCCATAGATATAAAGGGTCTAACAGATGTCTTAGATTGTTATATTTATGCTTGTTGGGTCGAAATAGATCGCAATTCTAGCTAAACCGATAGGGAAAATTTAAAGCTTACTGAATTTTCGGTGGGAAATAATTTTGATATGGAATTATTTTATAGCCAAATGCTATGTTTAAAATGGGTTACTGATAGTAATCTATTTTCTTTGAGATTTTTCTTTGAAATCGAATAGCGAGGACGTAATTCTTAAAGGAGGGGAGTCTTGTAATAGCTCGATTTAATAATTACCTTGATCCGAATTTTGTAACAATAATTCTAGGAATAATTAAGGAAATTAAAATTTTATTTAATGTAAATAAGATAAATAATGAATTTTGTGTAATTGAATGAGCTAAAGTTGTTTTAGAGTGTCTTATTTAAATAAATTGAAAATTAGAGAAATAATAATTTTTCTCACTAAATAAATATTATGATTTTATTACAATATAAAACGTAAGTTGGAATTATTATAAAATTAGAATAAGTTTTTTAAAGTGTAAATTACTCTTTTTAGATCATTATTTGAATCTAATCTCAAATAAGGTAAATAAGAATTTAATTAGAGTTAAATTGGTTTATATATTAAAAAAGTGGTTAAAATATTTGTTTAAATTATATTTCTTTATTTTCAATGAAAAGCTAAAAGATTGAAATATATTATATTATTTTTGTGAGAATTTTTAGAAGTGAAAACAATGTTTAAAATAGTGTTTGAAAGTGGGAAAAAGAATGGAAAGGAATGAAAAAGAGTTTAAATTATTTTATTTTGATATTGGGTTTGGGCTTAAATCATTTCAGCCCATTTGGGTACAATTGGGAGAAATCCCTCTTTCCCGAACTCATAAAATAAACATCACGTTAGTTTCTTATTGTAACATAAAACATAGATCTTTTTTCTACTTCTCAAAAGAAAAAAAAAACCTATAGCAAATATCAAGCTTTTAAATTCAAATAAAATTAGGAAAAATCCAAGAACATTTGAGTAAGATCTTTAAGCTTAACTACAACTATATTTGAAACCTTTTGTTTGATTATTGAGTATAATTTTGGTTTTGGTGTATTTTCGTAATTTGAGTTCTAGGTTTTTAATTTGCGGAAAAATGAATTCTAGCAAGAAGATGAAGGCTAAGTAGAGTCATAACAAGACTATAAGGTGGGTTTGCCCCACCATTATCTCTAAATGGAATGCTGTTGTTGTTTGTTGATTTGAATAAATCTATGATTGACTAGATCTCAATCCCTTGTGATATTCTCAATTCACGTTATTCAATTTCATATTGTTGAACCCTAAACCTACGACTTCAAGTAGTAGTAAAATCATAGATGTTTATATGCTTGCTTATTAGTATAATCATTGCTCTAGAAGTTAAAATGACCAATACCGAAGTAATCAACCTCGACGAACCATCCAAGGGGTTTCACAGAGCTGCAACAGCTCCAGGATTCTCCACTACCCATGGACCGGTCGGCACCTCCGATGCACCGGTAGCGAACACTGGGGTTTTTTGACATCCAGGTGAAGCCCTATAGCCCGCCCAGTCTTCGCCCAACCATTGCCTCGTTTATCGTCGCTTGTTTCCTATGCTTTATGTGATCTTGTGTGGCTCTTTTGACATACATTTCAATTCATCTTCTATTTCATAAAAATGTATTTTAATTGATATAGAGCTTAATTCTATGGTTCTAACTATTCATATGATTCACTGGAATGAATCTTTTTGTTAGACATGATTTTGATGCCTATTACTAATGGTTTTCAATGTTTTGCTTCGGGTTGTAATCCTTGAATTTGTGAGTTTATCTTGGATTTATTTCACCATGGAGTTATGCTATGGATCCGTGGCATAAAAATCGGATTTATGGATAAATATGGAAAGTTTTCAATTGTGTGTTTATGGAAGGTTACAAGTGGTTTTAAAACTAGAATTAAATTGATTTAACTCCCTGTTTGGTTCAAAATAATTGCGTATGGAAACAAAGAAGATTCTTAAAAATGAAAATACTATTTTATTTATGAATTCGACTTCTTGAGTTTTAGATAAAGGAATTTTAATTATCGAATTTCAGTAATAATATTTTATAAACTATATATATATATATATATATATATATATATATATATGAAATCAAATGTGGGGTTTTTGAGGCATTTGGAAAATCATTATACATTCTAAGGAAAGAGTTTTGAAAGTTTACTTCCATAAGCATATGCTTATTTTAATTTGATTATTTTACTATGAAATGAAAAATACACTTAAACAATTCAGTATTAACAAGTGGTTATGAGACTGTAACATCCCCCACTTGGAGACTCAAAACTAATGGCTACGGATGTTGCAGCCATCCATAGTTATTACTCCTCGACGACCAAATACGGTAATGTTAGATAAATTGTTATACTAGAAACACATGGATATGGAAAAAGTATAAAATTTTCAAAAAAACTTTCACATTCCATTACAAAAACCCAATTTCAACAATCTTTACATAATCACACAATGTTAACCTCGTTTAGAAATTTTTTATTATTACAGTATACTCAAAGAGCGACATATGAAGATGCCACATTGGTGATCACATATAATAGGCGATAAACTAATTTGCCTTAACAAGACAGCATAGCGGAATCACATGAGAAAGAACTCAAATAACTACATGCCTCGTGCACGACTCTACAAGCTTATTCGTCTAAAGAGGTTCCTGAAGACCTCAAATCTCAAGCTACTCAAAATTAATTGAGCACCCAAGAGTTTAAGGGGAAAACATAATTTTCGAGTCAGACATAAAGCCTGGTATGAATAATAATTTACATCTAAAATCACTTAGATATCTAGTGAGGCCATGCCGCTTAGCAGAACGTGTTTCCCCACATTAGTATCTTAAAATCTTCATAAACTATTTTTTGTGCTCCTGCATCCACAATGGTTAATTCAATTCAAAACATTATTATATGATGAAATGCAAAACAACTGAATCAATTCTGGATTACCCATCTTCGTTCATTTTGACTATCTTTCATAGTTATAGTTTCAAGGATTACTATTAACCTAATAGTTTTAAGGCTGACTAATAGCTGGTTAGACATTTATGGACCCCCTGTCCATTTATACAGTTTTCATCGAATTACTATAAACCTATTCGTAACACCAATATCATTTCTTTTATCCTAGTTTTCATGGGCTGACTATGAACCTATTGACTAACTATCAATATCAATATCTTTTCTTTTATCCTAGTTTTCATGGGCTGACTAGGAACCTATTAACTATCTATCAGTATCTTTCTTTTACCCTAGTTTTTATAGGTAGACTAGGAACCTATTGACTATATGTCAATATTCCATTTTCTTATCTAGATATAGTTTTCATGGGCTAACTATAAACCGTCTAACTGACATCTTTATTTACATAGTTTTCATGGGCTAATTATGAACCTATTGGCCCTGGCCAATATCTTTTCCCTTACACAGTTTTCATAGGCTTACTATGAACCTATTGGCACCTACCAATATCTTTAATTTATACTCACTACTGGGTTAACCTATTCGGTTATTTACCCTTCCCCCAAGGTACCGTTTCATTACAATATGAATATATACATATATGAAGAAGCAAACAATGAAGATTAATTAATTCCTTTAACCCATTAAGACTAGTTTAAATATTCCATTTCAAAATACTTTGTTTATTAATATGCCATGGTTTTGCTTTTAAATGAGATTGAGTTGTTTGTTTTTAAAACTATACTTTCGAGACCTTCGAAACCTTGCTTTCGACCTTACTGGATAGCCTCCTTCGAAAGCATATATCTCTTTTCAAAACATTAGGCTTTTGCCTTTAAAAACACTTTGAAATCATTCTTTCGAAACCTTTCGAATATAATAAAGTGTTGCTTATTAATTATTATAAGCACAGCTTCAAAACCATTGGAATTATCTCTTCCTAAAGCATTGAAAGTCCCTCTTTCGACAATATTGGGTTTACCTTTAGAAATATCATTTGGCTGAAAGTAAATATAAACAAAAGTGTCTCTTTCGAAATAATTCTTTACCATTTAAAAATATTGGGGAATTTATGATGGCGTCAAAACCATCCCTTTCGACAGAGTCGAAAGCATACATTTAAAATATTAAAGGATACTTCGAAACCTCTTTTGAAACCATTGCCTTCGAAACCCATAACCCTTTCGAAAGCATTGAGAAAGAGGCTTAATATGGCTTTAAAACAAACAATACCTTTCGAAAGCACTGATGACTTCAATACACTCAAAAGGTAAAAGAATCGACGGTAGGGTTTCAACTGTGTCGGAACCCCTTCTTTCAAAAGCATTTATTTATAGTTAAAGGAACTCCTTCGAAACCCCTTTTTATTTTATAAAAAATATTGCAACCCCTTTGAAAGTCATTATAAAACTTCTTTCAAAACATACATATCGACTAAGTTGAAAGCTTAGTAAAACAAAGGCAAACACTTACCTTTTTAAAACAAACTGAGGCAACGACCCCATCGGAAGCTATGCTATCGATACCATACCTTTCACCTTTCTCTAAACCACTACATATCACATAAATGATACCATGTGTATTGAATTTAGCTTAATGGGTTTTCGACATAGTTGAAGGCGAAAGGTACTTTGAATAGAGGCAAAACCTGTTTTTCTGGGTTAAATTCTAAATTAAGCAACTTATATAAACTAACCTGCCTACATGTAAATTTCTTATTGGTTGCCTTAACTTTTCCCATGCTTTCCAAAACTACCCGCCTTCTATTCTTGGATAAGTATCAAACTTAAACTTTTGCAGATAAAACCTTCCTTTTTATTTATACGTAAATCATTTTGATCCTCGTCTCAAAATAATTTATTTTGTATATCAAATCACTTAAGAAAAATTCCTAAAAATCCCAGAAATTTTCTTTGATCATGTTATCTAACATATCAAAATTTCAAACTTAAATTCTCAATATATTTTCTAAAATAGATTTATAAACCCAATGTTCTAGATTTTTATTTAAAAATTTATGCCAATCTTTCCGTATCTTTAAAAATTATCAAACTTAAAACCCAACTCTAAAATCATGTTTTGCATAACATAAATTTTTTCCATAGCATTTAGACATCAATATCACTTGGCTTTGGCTTAAAACCATATAAACCATCATATAAACAGTCTTGTTTAAATTTAAATAATTCATAATTCAAGCACATCATCATCATACGTTATATATATGAAATCAAACATAAATTTGAAACATATATTCAACAAATAGAGATAGAAATTATTATTCACTTTAATCTTTGATAACGAAAATGGACTGAGATGAGATTGATATCCCTCTTTAGTTCTTTAACTTTTTCTTTGAATTTCTCTTCTTTTCTTCTTATTGGCCAGCCTTTCTCTTCTTTTTCTTACGTTTTTCTTTTGTGAAAAAATGAATATGAGTGTGAATGGCTTAAGGGTAAACTTATATATATATGTGTGTATGTATATATATGTGTGTGTGTATATATATGTATATGTATGTGTGTGTATATATATAAAGATTAGATTAGGTGTAGTTAAATCTCATTATACCCTTACATAATTTTATTAGTTTATAAACCATTCTTCTAAACTCATTCTTATTTGCAAGCACGACCACATAAATTTGTTCAAATCTCAAACCCCTTATCACATAATATTTTCTTTATTCTATTTAATTTATATAATTATATATCCTGAATAATGTTATTAAAATTAGGGGTGTTACAGGCCCCCTCCTTAAAGAATTTCGTCCTCGAAATTTAGTAAGGACTAAATACTAATCATAGAAATCAGTTGAAATAACTTCTAACAACCATACTAGTCTATCAGACTAGGGATCATCTATATAAATCTAATATAGATATACTCTTAAAATAGATCAGGATAAGTATGTCGAATCCTGTCTTCGGTCTCCCAAGTATAGTCTTTCTCGTTGTCACGTCATTGAACTTTCACCAATTTAACTGTCTTGGACCTCAATCTTTTCTCATCTCTCGCCACAACCCGAATTGGTTGTCTAACAAATGTCAAATTAGGCTCTACTACCAAATCATCCAACACTGCTGAAGGAATA
Source organism: Allium cepa (assembly GCA_030765085.1). NCBI lineage: Eukaryota > Viridiplantae > Streptophyta > Magnoliopsida > Asparagales > Amaryllidaceae > Allium > Allium cepa. Next base: position 51,505,262 of record CM060935.1, on the reverse strand, counting down.
GTTGTCTCTGTGCACATATTTGCAAAGATGAGACAAATGAAATACATTATGGACACTTGCCATATTGCTCGACAATTCTACTTTGTACGCAAGCTTTCCAATCCTTTCCATAAATAGGAATGGGCCAACATATTTTGGTGCTAGCTTCCTTGACTTTTTGAATTGTCTCACTCCCTTTATCGGCGACACCTTAATAAAAACCATGTCTTCAATTGAGAACTCTGGTATGTACGCCTTTTATCTACGTAACTCTTCTGTTTGGACTAAGCTTCCTTCATCTGATCTCGTATAAACTCAATCATCTCTAACGCCTCTCTAACCATATCTGGACCTAAGACTAATCTGTCACCAGACTCTAACTCACATGTTGGCGGTTTGCATGGTATTCCATAGAAAATTTCAAAAGGCACCATTCCTATACTATTGTGATAACAATTATTTTCGGAAAAATCAATCAAATGCAGGTGATCTTCCTAAGATTCATTTTCTCAGTCCTTATAGGTACTCATCCTATTATTCTAGTACCTTGTTATAGGTACCAAGCTCAAGATGGGTGATATTACTCTAGTACCCATCTTGTGAGAAAATGAATATGGGTGATATGTCGTACTCATCTTGTTATAGGTACCAAGATCAAGAAATGTCGTACTCATCCTATTATTCTAGTACCTTGTTAACTCTCTCAGTCTACCCATTTGTCTATGGGTGATATGTCGTACTCATCTTGAGCTTGGTACCTATTACTCTCTGTAGACTTTTTCAAAATTCACTAGTGAATAATGCATCTCTATCGCTGACTATGCTACTAGGAATTCCATGGAGTCTTAACTATGTTCTTCATGAGCAACTTCGCCAAAAAAAGTGTCGTCCTAGTTGACTTGACTATAATGAAATGGGCGTTCTTGTTAAATCTGTCTACTATGGCCAATATGCTTTCAATTCCTCTATGAGACCTTGGAAACCCATATATGAAATCCATGGATATAGAATCCTACTTTAAAACTAGAATCTCTAAAGGCTGAAGCAACCCTCTCGGTTTTTAGTGTTTCGGTTTCACTTGTTTACAGTTAGCACATTGCCTAACCCATAAGCCAACATCCCTCTTCATGCCTTCCCAATAGAATCTCCTCTTCATATCTGGATACATCTTGGTTCCTCCAGGATGAATTGTAAACTTGGATCGTTGACATTCTTCTAGTACTTCTATTCTCAATTTCTCAACGTTCGAAACACATAAGCATCCCTTCTTTTCGACCATCCTCACAGGTCTATGCCAAAATCTTTAAGATCATCGATCTCGGATCCTCTATTGAGTCTTCTAATCTTCTCGGCTAATTCTGGATCCTCTTTCTACTTAGAAGCTATCCTCTCGATCAGCACTGGTCGAACCTCTAAACAGGCCAAATAGCGGTACTCTGACTAAACCAGCAGTTGATCTCGACTTTGTAGTACACGTAATCAAAGTTTATAAATCTTTCCATTTTGCCAACATAGCTAACACCACATTCTAATGTGTTCTGCTAAGGGAATCCGCTACCTTGTTTTCTTTCCTGGGAGTATATTCTATACCATAATCATAAGCTGCTAGAAATTCCAGCTACCTCCGTCATTGCATATTCAACTCTTTTTGAGAGAACAAATATCTTAAGGACTTGTGATCAACGTATAGCTCAAATCTTTCTACTAAGAGATAATATCTCCAAATCTTCAATGCGAAGATTATCGCAGCCAATTCCAAGTCATAAGTAGGATATTTTGGCTCGTGCGGTCTAAGCTATCAAGAAGCATAGGTAAAAACTTTACCATTCTGCAACAACAAAGCTCCCAATCCCATTCCACATGCATCAGTGTATACCACCAACCCTTGGTTTCCATTTGGAAAAACTAACAATGGGTGTTGGTCAACAAATTTTTTAACTTAAGGAAACCTTCCTCACATTTGTCGGACCAAATGAACTTCACATCTTTCCTAGTAAACTTAGTCAAAGGTGCTACTATCCACGTAAAATCTTCGATAAGTCTCCGGTAATAGCCAACAAGTCGGAGAAAACTTCTGATACCGGTTACCGTATCTGGTCTCTTCCAATTGTTGACAGCTTCAATCCTAACTGAATATACTGCCAAACCTTCCTTCAAAACTCCATGACTAATAAAGTTGACCTCCTTCTTCCAAAAATGACATTAGGAAAACTTCGCCTTTAGCTGATGCTGCCTCTACGTCTTAAGCACTATTCTCAGATGATCCTCATGCTCTCTCTCATCTTTCAAGTACACCAAAATGTCATCTATGAATACCAATACGAACCTATTCAAGTGTTCTTGGAAAATCGAGTTCATCAAGTCCACAAAGAAAGCAGGTGCATTCGTCAATCCAAATGGCATTACTAACCATTCATACGAACCATGCCACCCTCGACTGATGGAACCCCATCGTCAAATCCAATTTGAAAAATACTTTGGCTACACTCAACTGATCAAATAGATCATCAACTCATGACAAAGGATACCTACTCTTGACCATCTTTTCGTTCAGCTTACGGTAGTCAATGCACATCCTCAATGACCCATCTTACTACTTTACGAAAACCGTGGCCGCTCCCCAAGGAAAACTGCTTTGTCTAATAAAATTACTCCCTAATAGATCCACTAGTTGAACCTTAAATTCTTTCATATCAGTCGTTGTCATCCTGCTAGTTGGCCTACTGATCAGTTCAGCTCCTGGCACAAGTTCTATTTGAAACTCAATAGCTCAATTGGGTGGTAGTCCTGTGATCAGCTCAAATACATCTGTAAACTCTATTTCAACTCGAACTTGACTTAGCTCTTTCGCTACTTCCAAGGCACTTAACACAGCACAAACATTTCGGCTAGGATTCTCTACCGAAACGATGATTCGGTTATGACTATTTGGATTTCTTAATGACATTCCCCATCTTGGCAAAATATCCTAGCGACATATCTATCCAACCAATCCATGCCTAAAATGATCACGAAATTTACGAAATCATAAACATATAGACTGCATGCAAACATATGACCTAACAAATCAAGTTCTGACTGGTTACATCTCATTCCTAGAGTTGCATACCCTCCTACTGGATTTGCAACCCTTAAGGAAGAAATAAGGTAGGTGGGTTTTAAACATAACCTATCAACTAGATTCTGAGACATAAATGAATGTGATGCACCGGTATCCATTAATATCCCAACTAGAACAATTTGAATCAAAAATGTACCTTCCATCAAAGTCTTTCCCTTATCTGCTATAGTTGGTCTTGAAGAATACGATGGTCCAATAGAAAAAACCATTCCTTTTCTGGCCTTAACTGGCTCTGGACACTGGTTCTTGTACTGCCCAAATTGATCACGATTGTAGCACTTAACATGCTTCTTATCCGCAGCCTTCTTCTACCCCTTGCCTGACCGGCACTCATTCGCAAAATGACCCTCTTATCACATCGTAGCATACTAAATCAGCTTTTGACTTCTTAGCTGATTCTCCCTTCCAGGCTCCTTTCTTTCTGAAGAACTTCCTCTTCTTACCCTGAGAGCCCTGGGATTCAACTAGCTTCACTCTATCACACAAGCATCTCTTCATGACGAATGGCCATCTCCACCACCACAATATAGGGATCACAGATATGAGTCAGGGTTGCTTTAGCAAGCAAAGGTCTCAGTCCTCGAATGAACCTTTCCTTTTGATATCAGTGTCTATATTTATCCATATCGAGATAGCTCATCAAATCTATTTGCATACTCGATAACTGACATGTCTCCATGAACTAAATCCATAAATGTTCTAATCAATGTTAACTTGGCAACTTCAGAATAAACCTCTGTTTGAATCTCTTTCGAAAATCAGCCCAAGTCAACTCTTCCTCCAGAATTCCTGCAGTCACTCCATTTCATCAGTGAAGTGCTGACCCATGCAATTTCCTAGAGGCAAATCTTCTCTTTTGCGCATCTTCTAAGCCCAAATCAAAGAAGATCTTTCACGATGTAACAGCTAATTCTTCACTTCTATAGCATCTTCCATTCCCATAAATGGCTTTCTACCCAAATTGGAGTAATCTCTATTCGAATTGCATATATTATTCCCGACGGGAACCACAGAATTTGCTCTTCCAATATTCCCAACCACTCCAACAGCTTCTGCTTGCATCAAATTATCAAGAAACCGATACATCATCGTTGCATCTACTGGAAGATTTCCAGCACCCACATTGGCTTCCACATTTTGATTAGCGTTAGCCTGTCAACCTTGGTTCCTCCAGGTATTAGGTCGAGCATTTTCTTCTGTTGTGGTGCTTCCTCCACCTAGATTTCCTCTTCCATTTCCTGGTTCCATATCTTCTTTCTCGTAAATCTGTATACAAGCCTTAGTAAGATACAGAAGAATGGTCTAAAAGAAAGGGGAATTTGCGTGGTTATATATATTTACCTATATATATCGAATACAAGTACGTTGTAATCATGTTAACCCAAACCTCGATCATATTTCTGATTCATTGGATTATGTTTTGGAAATCATTTTAAGTTTCAATTGTTAAAGTTTTCGTAAACATATGCTCTGATACCAACTTGTAACATCCCCCACTTGGAGGCTAAAAACAAATGGCTACTGATGCTACAATCATCTATAGTTATTAATCCACAGTGACCAAATACGGTAATGTTAGATAAATTGAAATACCAGAATCATATGGATATGGAAAAAGTTTAAAATTTTCAAAACAACTTTCACATTCCATTCCAAAAACCCATTTTAACATTCTTTACATAATCCCACATGGTTAACCACGTTCAAATAAATATAATTATTACAATATACTCTAAGAGCGACATGTGAAGATGCCCCCTTGGTGATCATAGTATATAACAGGTAACAAAACATTTGCCCTAACAAAATAACACAGCGGAATCTCATGAGAAAGAACTCAAATAGCAACATGCCTCCGGCATGACTCCAGAAGCTTATTCGTCTAAAGGTGTACCTAAAATCCTTAAATCTCAAGCTACTCAAAATTAATAGAGCACTCAAGATTTAATGGGAAAACATAAACTTTGAGTCAGACATAAAGCCTGGTATGAATAATAATCTACCATCTCAAATCATTTAGATATCTAGTGAGACCATGCCGCTTAGTAGAATGGGTTTCCCCTTGCTAATATCTTAAAACCTGTATAAACCATTTTCTATGCTTCTACAACCACAATGGTTAATTCAACTCAAAACATTATTATATGATGGTATGCAAAACAACTAAACCAATTCTGGATTATCCATCCCTATTCATTTTGACCATATATCATAGTTATAGTTTCTAGGATTACTATTAACCTAATAGTTTTCACGATTGACTAATAACCGATTAAACATTTATGGACTCCTGCCCATTTGTATAGTTTTCATGAGATTACCATGAACCTATTGGTAACACCAATATCATTTCTTTTATCCAAGTTTTCATGGGCTTACTAGGAACCTATTGACTAACTATCAATATCTTTTCCTTTTTATCCTAGTTTTCATGGGCTGACTAGGAATCTATTGGCTATCTATCAATATCTTTCTTTTACCCTAGTTTTTATAAGCTGACTACGAACCTATTAACTATTTGTCAATATTTCAATTTATTATTCGAATATAGTTTTCATGGGCTAACTATAAACCTATCTAACAGACATCTTTAATTATACATAGTTTTCATGAGATAACTATGAAGCAGTTGGCTCCTGGCAATATCTGTTCCCTTACACATTTTTCATGGGCTTACTGTAAACCTATTGTCCCCTACAATATCTTTAATTTATGTTCACTACTGGGTCAACTTATTTGGTTATTTTACCCTTCCCCTTGGTATCGTTTTGGGTTCATTAGAATGCGAATATATACATATACGAAGAAGCAAACAATAAAGATTGGTCAATTCCTTTAACCCATTAAGATTTCTTCAAAAATTCCATTTCAAAAACTTTATTTATTAATATGCCAGGGTTTTTCTTTTAAATGAGATTGAGTTGTTATTTTTTTGAAAACTATACTTTCGTAACCTTACTTTCGACCTCACTGGATAGCCTCCTTCGAAAGCATATATCTATTTTCAAAACAATAGTCCTTTTCCTTTAAAAACACTTTAAATCCTTCTTACGAAACCTTTCAAATATAATAATGTGTTGCTTATTATTTATTAGAAGCATAGCTTCGAAACCATTGGAAGTATCTTTACCTAATGTATTGAAAATCCCCTTTTCAACATCATTGGGTTTAAATCTAAAAATATCATTTGGGTCAAAGTAAATACAAACAAAAGTATCTCTTTCAAAACAATTCTTTACCATTTAAAAATATTGAGGAATTTATGACGGCATCGAAACCATCCCTTTCGACTGAGTCGAAAGCATACATTTCAAATACTGAAGGCTAGCTTCGAAACCTCTTGCGAAACCATTGCCTTTGAAATCCATAACCCTTTCAAAAGCATTTAGAAAGCGACTTAATATGGCTTTAAAACAAACAATACATTTCGACAGTATTGATGACTTCAACACACACAAAAGGTAAAAGAATCTACGGCAGGGTTTCGAGTGTGTCGGAACCCCTTCTTTCAAAAGCATTTATTTATAATTAGAGGAACTCCTTCAAAACCCCTTTTATTTTACAACAAGTATGGCAACCCTTTCGAAATCCATTATAAAATTCCTTTCAAAACATGCGTATCGACTGAGTCGAAAACTTCGTAAAACAAAGGAAGACGCTTACCTTTTAATACAAATTGAGATAACGACCCCATCGAAAGCTATTCTTTCAACACCATACCTTTCGCCTTTCTCCAGTCTACTACGTATCACCTAGATGATACCCTGTGTATTAAATTTAGCTTAATAGGATTTCAACATAGTCGAAGGTGAAAGGTAAGGTGTGAAAGTATTCTGAATAGAGGCGAAAATTGTTCTTTTGGGTTAAATTCTAAATTAAGCAACTTATATAAACTATCCTGCCTACATGTAAATTTCTTATTGGTTGCCTTAACTTTTCCCTTGCTTTTCAATACTAACCGCCTTTTTATTTTGGATAAGTATCAAACTTAAACTTTTGCAAATAAAACCTTTCTTTTTATTTATACATAAATTATTTTGATCCTCCTCTCAAAATAATTTATTTTGTATATCAAATCACTTAAGAAAAATTCTCAAAAATCCTAGAAATTTTCTTTGATCATGTTATCTAACATATCAAAATTTCAAACTCAAATTCTCGATATATTTTCTAAAATAAATTTATAAACCCAACGTGCAAGATTTTCATTTAAAAATTCATAATAATCTTTCCATGGATTGGAAAATTATCAAACTTAAAACCCAACTCTAAAATCATATTTTGCATAACATAAAATCTTTCCATGCCATTTGGACATGAATTTCACACGGTTTTGGTACAAAACCAAATAAACCATCGTATATTAAATTGAAACGATCCATAATTCAAGCATATCATCATCAAACATTATATATATGAATTCGAACTTTAATCCGATACATATATTCAATAAATAGAGATAGAAATTATTATTCACCTTAATATTTGATAAGGAAAATGGATTCAGATGATATTGATTCCTCTCTTTAGTTCTTTAACTTTTCCTTTGAATTTATCTTCTTTTCTTCTTACTAATGGTCGGCCTTTCTCTTCTTTTTCTTACGTTTTTCCTTTGTGAGAAAATGAATATGAGTGTGAATGGCTTAAGAGTAAGCATATATATGTATATAATGGTAAGGCTTGGTGTCGTTAAATCCCATTGTACCTTTACATAATTTTATTAATCTATAAACCATTCTTTTAAACTCATTCTTATTAACAAGCACGGCCACCTAAATTTATTCAAATCTCAATCCCCTAATCACTTAATATTTTCATTATTCTATTTAACTTATCTAATTAAATATCCTAAATAATGTAATTAAAATTAGGATTGTTATAGGGACATTAGTTATCACTCCATTGATTAATTGTACGACTTATTTGCATAGAGTATTTGGTAGTGGAATTTACTAACAAATAGTAAATACTTTAGCAATACCTAATGATTATGGGATGCAGGTTTTACTTTGACAATTACTATTAAAAGAATATTGACACTATGAGATTAAATAATATCTTGGGAATGCGAGTCATTGTATAACTCATTACATTCGTTAGTGCATTCATTAGCTTGACCATGTAAGCTAGTTGTTCGACCTAGTGGCTTGACGGTGGAGGTTGCACCTCAAGTCGTGGTATTCGTTTTAATTTCTAGCACTATACCACTAAGCCAGCAGTATTATCACGGACTATGTTGATATCATAACACCAACACCACTCGTTAGTAGGTGTACACCTTAATAGGGCGAATTTAGGTTGGACACATGTTATAGATATTGGTACCATTGGACTATACGAGTTTAGCGATCTAAACTCTTGGAGCTTTTCTTATCAATCTCCACTTGGAAGAGAGAAATTAATAATAAGAATATTTTATTAGTCAAGATAATTAGTGAGGTGTTAGCGACCAACCAAACTAAATCTCTAGTGTAGTGTTAGCGACCGACCAAACCACTAGTCTAGCGTTAATGATTGACCAAATTGCTAGTGATTATGTATTAATGTATTCGAGTGCCTATTTCTCTGTATTCTTTGTAGCATTTTTTGTTGGATAAGAATTCCCTTTTTGTGCTTTGAAGATTATGATAGCACCATATTTAAGATGATAGTCTATGAGAGACTAGATATGATTTTGTGACATGGTGTGATTTGTTTTGGTTTTATTGATTTAAAAAGGCTATGTATGAATCACCATAATTGTGTATGGTAGTCTAGAAAAGACTTAAGTATTGTCGAGATCATTTTTTTGTAAAGTATTATTTGATATATCTTATTTAATTTGATATTATATTGTGGAGATCTCACCTTTGACATTTAGAGATAGTCTCATCCGGGTGGTATTTTATGCTCTGGTCAGACCAAGACAATTTAGGTATTGGGACTCAAATACCATAGATGTTGGACTGGCTATGAGGATAAAGTATATATATTATATATCATTAGAATATTAGAAATTCATGTATTTAATAGACTTTGTATGAGATGTCGAATTTTGAGATCATGTATATTTGAGACATGTTATAGACTATATCCATATTTGCATTATGCAAGTTTAGTCTTCTATTTTATAGACTCGTTTATTTATGTACGCTCATGTCTACATATTATATATTCCACTGTGTTATTTGATTCTATGTTCTGTATTATATGTTATATTGATCTAAAAAAATTATCCATCATATGTATTACTTTGCATTGATACCATTCACGCCAACAATTCAGTTTTGATCTTTAAATTTTTGTACGAAAGACATGATACTGTTAGCCCAAGGAATTTTCATGTTTGGTCACTCTTAAGAAACCTCATTACTTGCTTCATTGAAGGCGACGCATTTGGTCTCCATCGTCGAATTATATACTATTTCTTGCTTGTAACTTTTCCAACTGACTGCTCAACCGTTTGATCTGAATATATAATCAGACATCAATTTACTATATCACTCTGAAGTTTGAATATTTAAAAACCCTTCATTAGGAGATCTTCATTCCCATACATAAAGAATAAGTATTTAGTATTTCAAAAACTTAAGAATACATTTCACTGCCATCTAATTCTTTTCTCTAAGATTAAACTAAAGACGGCTTACGCATCCTAATGCATATGTCATATATGGTCTAGTACATAGCATAGCATACATGATGAACCGATTGTAGATGCAGATGGTATCCTCTTCATACGCTCAATCTCATCATCGGTATGTGGAACGTCCTTCTTAGAAAGGACTTGCACTTGGAATTCTCCATACCAAACCTTTTGAGTATGATATCTATGTACTAAGATTAAGAAAATCCCAACAACATTTTGCATCTATCTCTATAGGTCCTTATACCAAGTATATAGGTTGCTTCTCTTATGTCCTTCATGGAGAAGTTCTTGGATAACCATGCTTTCACCGATTGCAACAACGCAGTGTCATTGCCTAGCAGGAGTGAATCGTCGACATATAAGATTAGGAACTCAGTAACACTTTCCCGTTCTTTCCGATATATGCATGCTTCCTTTATGTTCCGATAAAACCCAAACTATTGATTACTTTATCAAAACATTTGTTCGAACTCCTTGAAGCCTATTTAAGACCATAAATCGATCTTGAAAATCCTTATCCTTGCTCCCATTGATCTGATAACCCTCGGACCGTGACATATAAACAGTCTCCTCTAAATAAACATGTGAAAATTCTATTTCCATATTTCATAGACATGGAATGCAGCGAAGGAAAGCATGATTTGAATGGACTTAATCATGGAAAAAAATATTTCATCATAATCAATGTGTTGAATATGACGAAAACCTTTTACAGCTAGCCTTGCTTATACGTCCGTACCTTTCCATATGCATTTAGATTTCTTTTTAAAATCCATAACCGATGGGTTTTATCCCTTTAGTTATGTTAGCAAAAAATCCATACGTTGTTGTCATACATGTAATCCATCTTGAATTTCATAGCTTCGAGTCAAAGTGTGGACTCTTTACAAGCGGTGCTTATTGGAATGAGAAAGGTGTGTCATCTTCGGAGATGCGGTCCCCTTTCTTGCTATCCACAAGAAAACCGTAGTATCTCTCTAGTGCATTAAATTCTGTATTAGACCTTCTAATAGGCTGCGTTTTTCTGTATAATTGTGAATTTGATTCTATCATCGGTTCAACCTTCATCTAGATCTACAACTTCATTGCTAATTTCTTTGGATAGAAATTCCTTTCTAGAAGAAAGTGTATGGAGAAACAATAACCTTTGTTCCTTGGCATTTTAGAAAAAATATCCCATAGTATTCTTGGGACAATCTATAGGTTTACACATAGCCGACAATGGCTCATGATTATTGGGGCCAACGTTTTAAACATAGCCTGAAAAATACCATACATTTAAGTAATTGAGGTATGGTTTCTTCCCATGCTACATCTCATATGGATTTTTTAGGCACATATTTGGTAGGCATCAAATTCAACAAATGCGCTGTGATTACCCATGCATATCCCCAGTAGGAAAGAAGTAACTTAGCCTTACTCACAATAGGACAAACGACATCTAATAGGATCCGGTTTCTTCTTTTTAAAACACCATTGTGTTGCGAAATATAGGGTAGAGCAACCTAAGAGATAATCCCATTGTCTTTTGTGTGACGACCCAAAATTTCTGTCAATTGAAATTCATATATTTAACTGATTTTAAATACTAACAAGTAAAATTTATAAGTCGAATAATTCATTTTTCGAATATCTGGATTTAATTGGATAATTAAATCGATAATTTAATATTTGAAATAACAAAAATAATTGGAAATTGGGTTTAATGTGATTAAAATTTATTTGTAAAGTTGTATTTAATCATATTGGAGTTAGAATGATGTTATAGAACTTTTAAAATTGAATTAAAAGTTAATTTGTGAAAATTGAATATTTTAATATTTAATTGACGTGTTAAAATAGCCATTTTTCAAACAGTCTTGGATTTTGACGAAACCAGTTTTATCGGATCCGTAATGCTATATTATTGTATTGTTTCAAATTTTGTGTCAATCGGATTTACGGTTTGTCCGGGGCAAGCTAAAATGCACTGAAATCGGATTGCGTGCATTTTTAAATTTAAATAGTCGATTTGAAAACTTATCTTCCAAATTTGATTGAATTGGCTCCCGATATATATTCCATTGCGTTCGGAATGGGGGTAAAACATTATAAACACCAGGCGGCACGCTTCGTTTGGAGTTCGGAAAAATTGTGGGTGAATAGTGTCGCGTAATTTTCTATAAAAGGCCACATAATTCACAATTTTACACTCAAACCCTGGCAAGGGTTACAGCCATCAGAAACAAATTAATGGCCAAAAATATTCATTTCTTTTCCCTCAATTCTCTTCAAATCCGTGAATCAATATGAGAAACTATCAACTACAATGTTGTAGAGCACTTTGTGAACTACGAATCCAACGGTGATGATCAGAATCAATGCAACGGATTGATAACAAGGGGCGTTTGGGCTAGAATCCCAAAGCAAAGACAGGGCCGAGCTCTTCCATGCCTCGGGCGATGGTGGTGTTCGTGATGGCCTTCGTAGTGGCATAGGACGATCGTCTTCAAAGTCGACAGGGGTGGAGTATAATACGACGTAAAGTCGACGGCTATGGGTTATAAATCGCGTTCGAATTTCCTGATGTTGGAGTAAAAGGCAAAAGTAATGGCCCTGATGGATTGAAGGCATATCTAACGGCCCAGAGAAGTTAGGTTTAAAATTGAAAATAAAAATTGTAAAAGTTAATTATATTTAAATTGTATAAACTTTGAATCGCTATAACTTTTTCATACGAGGTCCGTTTCGCACGAAACGAATTGCATCAAAATCGTATTGTCAAATACTACGCGATGGAGATGTAATGGAGTCGATTGGAGATAGTGAAAATTTTGGGTAAAATTAAACGCGCGTTTAATTTTATTCGAAATAGAATACTGCAACTGTATTGAAACCAAGATGAGAACTTCTCACTCAATCGAAATTATTTCGATTTAAATTTTAAATAGTTAGATTTAAAATTACTTGATTATGTGATTGAATGATAAATTATTGTCTATTGTATTGAAATAGACCCTATACGCCGTATATTAAGCGGATGTTATTTATTAAAAACATATACCACGATATTCCATCTTGATTGGAATTGGTATTATATATATACTTGGAGTTGATTTTCCCGCATTATATAGCGAATGAGACCCTATTGCGCCGCATAATAGAGGATAATATTTTATACGAACCCATATACCGTGATATTCCATATTGGAACGGAATTGGTATTGTGCTAACATCTGTGGATATAGGAAAACAGGTTGGAGGGATCCAACTGGATTCCTCACCCGTATTGAATTATTTACATATATTTGTGATATATTCTGTTATCATATGATATATGATATTTAGGATGCCGTGATTGTTATATTTGGTGTTGTTGCAGCATTGGGCCAATTTTTGGAGTTTTAAAAAAATGTTAAAGTAACGATTTCGAATTTAAAAGGATTTTGAAGTGATTTTTGAAAGTATACGTTTTATTAAATTTTGGAATTGATTCATTTTAATTAAATAAACATTATAATTTTAATGTTATAAAAAATATGATTTTTGAGAAATAAAACCGAAATGTGATTTTTGAAATAAGTAGTTGATTAACTTATAAATTTGTAATACAATATAAATAGAATGTGATAATTAAGGGATTTTATAAGTTGAAGTTTTAGAAAATATATATAAATATGAATTTATAAACGTTGCTTTATAAATCCGAAATCGACTTATTTTGATAAGTTAATTTTTATAGCTTATTAAAGGAGTATATTCACGATTTTTGGACTGTGGATAATCCCTTAAATAAATTGTGTAGAAAGGTTGAATTTGATTAACGAAGTATATTCACGATTTTGGGACAGTTAATAATATATTAAAGAAATGTTTTAAGAAGTGATCTTTTAAATATTATTAAAATGATTTGTAGTTGTTTTAAAATGTCTTAAGTGTCGAAACCATAGATTTCAACATTTATTATTGAAATAGACGTTTTCGAGAAATAAGGAAAGGATGGACTATAACACTGTTGTTATAGTAAATGATTTTCAAAAGGAAATGTTTTATATAGTTTTGGGATTTATATATCTATCTTAATTTCGAATCCCTATACTAGTGATTTTGGGTTGTCGTAATGATGTTTTACGCAACATTCGTTTTGACCCAAATAAACGTGTTTAAGAGAATGTTTTTCTTAAAAGAATAGTATATATACTAAATCGTGTTTTAAGTATATTGAATATTTTCTAAGTATTGAAAATAAGTAGATTTGTGAATTGCTTATTGTTAAATAAGTATTTGGAAATGTTTTCCAATGTAGAAATTGAAATGGTTTAGAGAATATATCTTTTCAAAGATAAATTGAAGTGAATATTTGGCAAGTTATTTAATTTATGGAAGATTTATCACAAGGGCCTAATGATTGTTATGGTGCTGAATATTTGTTGGTTTGCTTTGATAGTTAAATAAACGACTATCAATATTTACCTTTAAATGGGATGTGAATTGCTTGAATTTGAATGCTACACTTATTTTTAAAATAAGCGCTCGTTATTTGGTTTAGCCGGGATAGGACCTTCGTGTCATAAATCCCATTCTGAATAATGATATGTCGTAATGGATAGCATTTGAAGACCGGTGTTGAAGACCGGGTATTTTCAAAAACGGAAGGATTAACGTCGAATGTTTCTGCATCGGCTGATCTCCGATATAGAGATTTTATCACCCTTTGTGATGGGAAGTCCAGTCGTGATAAGTGAATATCCGGATTGCAAGGACTTCTTTGGAAGTGCCTTCGGTTCCGTTCGATCCCAGAACGGACTTGTATGGATGTGTGTCTGACGTTACAATTTGAGATGTAAAGCTGGTTTCTGTCATATACATTTCTGTTGGTGGCGGAGAATTTATTCTCTTAGCTTAACACCCTTCTCTGAGACGTACGAGCTCAGAGGTTATGTAGTTGATGGTTACTAGTGATACATTCCCAATTTGGTAATGTGGCATACGAAGTGCTGTTGAGCATTTGTTGATCAAAGCGTGGCTTTTATGAAAAGCATAGCTTTGTGGACGAGACTTCGTTGAACCTCACACCCCGAAAATGGTCAAAACAGGAAGGATGCAGCAAGGTTATTAAGGGATCGTGCCCCCTTAGTGTATGTCATTTCCTTCTGGATAGAGGTGATATTATGGTATGGAGCCCTGTTACTTAACCTATGTTGTTGCTGCAAACTTATTACTTTGTGGTTGTTGGTGAATCCCGGAATTTAGGTCGGTTGCGACTGGGGGATGGCATATTCGTGTTAGTAGTTACCCAGCTAGGGGTAACCCGGCCTTGTGTTGGCAGAGATCTGGTTAGGTTCTCGGAGTGCCTTTCCAGAGGCTTTTCCATGTGGCAATGGGAAGTTTCTTGGCCTGACCATTTGTTGGAAATCCAAAGAAACAATACGAACCTTGTACGGTTTTAGTTGTAGAACCTGCCATTTAATATGGTAGCGATAGTAAGCATACTATAATGGTACCTATGCTGGCTAAGATTTATATTCTACTTTCAAAATGTTTTCCACATTTTGCACTTATAATAATAATATTGAAAAGAAATTTGTGTATCAAGCATCTTTGACTATCATAAGGAGAAATCTCCTCCAATTCTGCGTTTGCATTGTGTGTGTGGCGGGAGGCCTTATGGTAGTTACATTTTCTAAAAGCATTGCGAATTGACTTTTTAAAATATTTCTTTGTTTGATTTTTTTTTAGAGAATAACTGTTTTAAGTTCTCCCTATTTTAAAATATTTCTTTGTTGATTTTTAAAAGATAAACTGTTTAAGTTCTCACACCAGTCCCATGACTGACCTGGAGTTTATTTTTCTCTTCCTAAACTCTGGTGCCCACCAATTTTAACACGGGCAGCAAGAGGCAGGTTATCAGGTCATTCTGGAATTCAGGAGTTGCTGTAGAGATCTGGAGGCAAGCTGGATGGCATGGCGTATCAATTAGTATATAGTATTTCTTTTCCATTGTTTGTTGTTGTAAACTCTGATAGTGTAATGTAATGTGATGTAATGTAATAACTGATATTGTTCTTTTGATTTAAAGAATGTTCATTTATCTATTATATGTTGTTCCGCTGCGATTGTGAGATTCTGCTATTGTTCTGTTGCTTTTTTTCTTTGTTCTTCTATCTTCTACCTCTTCTTTAACCCTAACGGTTCGATTTTCCAGCATTCGATTTCTCGGCAGTTGATACAGTGGACGTATTAATGTCGACCTTCGTGGTCTGAAAATCCCAACCCTTACAATTTAGTATCAAAGCACATGGTTAAGTGACAACCTTGGCTCTGTTGGGAATTACTCATTAGGGATAGAGTCAGCAGCACTCTAGAATGAGTGTGAGTGTAATAATAGATATGAGCGTGTATTTGTTGATGAATATGAAATTGTTTTGTATTGCGTTGACTTATCGGTTGATTGTTTATAGATTCTGGTCGGTGCACTAGCTAAATGTTTCGATAGGGGTTTCTAAACTCTTAAACGAGATAAACCGACATAGTATCATTTTAAATTGGATAAATGGAATAATTTTACCTTGATTATATTTTATATATAAAGGAGTAATTTTTCAGAATTATTAAAGTATATATAAAATTGATTGTTTGGTTGTTGAAATGTAAGAATATATATAAGTTAATTAAAAGATGTTTGAATAATCTAATTAAAAGAATAAATTGCATAAGCAAATGAATTATTGAGTATGGAATTATAATTAATATGATTTACAATTGTGAAATAATCTTATATATAAGAAGTGAAACTATATGAATGTATTTATAAATATAAATTGTAAACTGTGATTCATAATTTGAAATGGAATACCAGAGGAATATTTAGAAATGTTTTGAAAGGGTTTGCAATTTGGAAAATATTAAATTCCCTTTT
Source organism: Allium cepa (assembly GCA_030765085.1). Classification (NCBI taxonomy): domain Eukaryota; kingdom Viridiplantae; phylum Streptophyta; class Magnoliopsida; order Asparagales; family Amaryllidaceae; genus Allium; species Allium cepa. The sequence continues at coordinate 51,488,636 of CM060935.1, read as the reverse complement.
GAGTTTGAAAATGATTTTCAAGGGTTTTGGAAAATTGTTTTGGATGGATAAAAGCTCTAAATTCTTTTTGATCGCTGGAAAATAATTCTGATAATGATCACGACATCATCGGTGTTCATTTTCGGGTTTCCAAAAGAGGTATTGCTGCCAAATTATTTTAAATGAAAGTTGATTGCAAAACTGGTTTGGATTTTTGAATTCAAAAGATAATTTGAATTGATTTCAAAGATGATTTTTGAAATGTTGAAAAGACTCTGGAATCCTATTAAAATATTTATGGCAATAATAAATGAGTTGATAACTTATGCAATTTGAATTTTGATATAATAAATTTAACTTAAATGATGGAGTTAAATTAAAGTAAGTATAAGTGAATCAATTAAATAAAGTGAATTTAAAGAAAGGTCTAAGGAGGCTAAGAGAAATGATTACTTAAAGAAAATTTATTGTAACAATGAATTGGAAGTGAGTTTGAATTATGAAAATAAAATTGTGAATAGATAAATAAATTTACTATTGCAAGTAAATGAAATTCAACTTTATATGGTAAAATAAATTAGCAATTGAAATAATGAATGAATTGAATGTAAATCAATTGAATGTAAATAAATTGATATCAAATAATGGATGTAAGTGTTAATTCATTTAAAGCTAACTTAAAGTGATGAACCAAATTGAATGAATGTAAGAGAATTAAATAAATTTGGTTAAGTTGGTTATACATTGGTTGTTAGTAGATTGTATAGAAAATTCATATGAAATTCAATAAATAAAAAATGAAAGCTGTGAAATTTGATTTGAATGTGGAAGTGAACCAACTTGAATATGAATTAGTGAATGTAAACTAATTGAATATGAATAAATGAATGTTAGTAAAAACATCCAATGATAATGAATCAATTGTGAATAAATTGAAACAAACCAATTCATTGAATATAATGAGAAGTGAATTTATATTGATTTGGTTATTAATTGATTGGATAGATATTGAATGTAGTTGGATGATAGTTGGTTGATGGTTGAATTTATTGCTTTTGATTGCATTTGCTATATTGGCACATATAGTTGTTGGTATATGTTATATGTTGATATTATTTTCATATAAACATGTTTCTCATTGTTTGTTGAGTGTTTAGTAGGTGCGGATTGCGCTTGTTTCGCATTTGGAGCTCGCTTTCACGCTATATTAGCCGTATATGCTCGCTAATAATATTTAAGGTACATATCTCGGATTACATATCGTACTTTTACATTTTTTCCCTACGGGATGCCTCATTACTTGATGAGATGTATACTTGTGATATATATATTACCATTTTTTTCGGATCGAGCCGCGCAAAGGAGATTATGGCGAATTTTTCTGAAAATTTAAGGCGTTAGAATATTTTTGAGAAAATTGAATTTTTTTGAAAAGATAACTAAGTATGATTTGAAAACTTAGTAAACTTTTTATAAGAAGTTTAACTATTGGATTTTGGAAAAGTTAAACACTTAAGTGAATTTGAAATCTAATTTGAATGGTTTTGAATAGTTAACGGAATCTGTAACTTTTTCTTACTTGGTAATTTCGAGGACGAAATTCTTTTAAGGGGGAAAGTTTGTAACGACCCAGAAATTATGTCAATTGAAATTCATATATTTAATTGATTTTAAATATTAACAAGTAAAATTTATAAGTTGAATAATTCATTTTTCGAATATCTGGATTTAATTGGATAATTAAATCGATAATTTAATATTTGAAATTACAAAAATAATTGGAAATTGGGTTTAATGTGATTAAAATTGATTTGTAAAGTTGTATTTAATCATATTGGAGTTAGAATGATGCTATAGAACTTTTAAAATTGAATTAAAAGTTAATTTGTGAAAATTGAATATTTTAATATTTAATTGACGTGTTAAAATAGCCATTTTTCAAACAGTCTCGGATTTCGACGAAACTAGTTTCACCGGATCCGTAATGTTATATAATTGTATGGTTTCAAATTTCGTGTCAATCGGATTTACGGTTTGTCCGAGGCAAGCTAAAACGCATCGAAATCGGATTGAGTGAATTTTTAAATTTAAATAGTCGATTTGAAAACTTATCTTCCAATTTGATCGAATTGACTCCCGATATATATTCCATTGCTTTCAGAATGGGGTTAAAATATTATAAACGCCAGGCGGCACGATTCATTTGGAGTTCGGAAAAAATGCGGGTGAATAGTGTCGCGTAATTTTCTATAAAAAGCCACATAATTCACAATTTTACACTCAAACCCTGGCTAGGGTTACAGCCGCCAGAAACAAATTAATGGCCGAAAATATTCATCTCTTTTCCCTCAATTCTCTTCAAATCCATGAATCAATATGAGAAACTATCAACTACAATGTTGTAGAGCACTTTGTGAACTACGAATCCAACGGTGATGATCAGAATCAATGCAACGGATTGATAGAAGTTTTCGTTCGAACGAGGGGCGTTTGGGCTTGAATCCCAAAGCAAAGATAGGGCCGAGCTCTTCCATACCTCGAGCGGTAGTGGTGTTCATGATGGCCTTTGTAGTGGCGTAGGCCGATCGTATTCAAAGTCGACAGGGGTGGAGTATAATTCGACGTAAAGTCAGCGGCTATGGGTTATAAATCGCGTTCGAATTTCCTGATGTTGGAGAAGAAGGCAAAAATAACGGCCCTGATGGAATGAAGGCAGATCTAAAGGCCCAGAGAAGTTAGGTTTAAAATTGAAAATAAAAATTGTAAAAGTTAATTATATTTAAATTGTATAAACTTTGAATCGCTATAACTTTTTCATACGAGGTCCGATTCGCACGAAACGAATTGCGTCGGAATCTATTATCGAATACTACGCGATGGAGCTGGATTGGACTCGATTGGAGATAGTGGAAATTTTGGGTAAAATTAAACGGGCGTTTAATTTTATTCGAAATAGAACACTACAACTGTATTGAAACCAAGGTGAGAACTTCTCACTCAATCGAAATTGTTTCGATTTAAATTTTAAATAGTTAGATTTAAAATTACTTGATTATGTGATTGAATGATAAATTATTATCTATTGTATTGAAATAGACCCTATACGCCGTATATTAAGCGGATGTTATTTGTTAAAAACATATACCGTGATATTCTATCTTGATTGGAATTATATATGTACTTGAAGTTGATTTTCCCGCATTATATAGCGGATGAGACCCTATTGCGCCACAAATAGAGGATAATATTTTATATGAACCCATATACCGCGATATTCCATATTGGAATGGAATTGGTATTGTGCTAACATCTGTGGATGCAGGGAAACGGGTTGGAAGGATCCAACTGGATTCCTCGCCCGTATTGAATTATTTACAGATATTTGTGATGTATTCTGTTATCATATGATATATGATGTTTTGGATGCTGTGATTGTTATATTTCGTGTTGTTGCAGCATTGGGCCTATTTTAGGAGTTTTAAAAAAATGTTAAAGTAACGATTTCGAATTTATAAGGATTTTGAAGTGATTTTTGAAAGTATATGTTTTATTAAATTTTGGAATTGATTTATTTTAATTAAATAAACGTTATAATTTTAATGTTATAAAAAATTATGATTTTTGAAAAATATAACCGAAATGTGATTTTTGAGATTAACTTATAAATTGGATTTTGGGCATTGTAATAAAATATAAGTAGAATGTGATAATTTAGGGATTTTATAAGTTGAATTTTTAGAAAATATATATAAGAATTTGTAAACGTTGTTTTATAAATCCGAAATCGACTTATTTTTGATAAGTTAATTTTTATAGCTTATTAAAGGAGTATATTCACGATTTTTGACTGTGGATAATCCCTTAAATAAATTGTGTAGAAAGGTTGAATTTGATTAACGAAGTATATGGACGATTTTGGGACAGTGAATAATATATTAAAGAAATGTTTTAAGAAGTGATCTTTTAAATATTATTAAAACGATTTGAAGTTGTTTTAAAATGTGTTAAGTGTCGAAACCAAGATTTCAACATTTATTGTTGAAATAGACATTTTCGAGAAATAAGGAAAGGATGGACTATAACACTGTTGTCATAGTAAATGATTTTCAAAAGGAAATGTTTTATATTATATTGGGATTTATATATCTATCTTAATTTCGAATCCCTATACTAGTGATTTTGGGTTGTCATAATGATGTTTTACGCAACATTCGTTTTGACCCAAATAAATATGTTTAAGAGAATATTTTTCTTAAAAGAATAGTATATATACTAAATCGTGTTTTAAGTATATTGAATATTTTCTAAGTATTGAAAGTAAGTAGATTTGTGAATTACTTATTGTTAAATAAGTATTTGGAAATGTTTTCGAATGTAGAAATTGAAATGGTTTAGAGAATATATCTTTTCAAAGATAAATTGAAGTGAATATTTGGCAAGTTATTTAATTTATGGAAGATTTATAACAAGGGCCTAATGATTGTTATGGTGCTGAATATTTGTTGGTTTGCTTTGATAGTAAAATAACGGACTATCAATATTTACCTTTAAATGGGTATTTGATGTGAATTGCTTGAATTTGAATGCTACACTTATTTTTAAAATAAGCGCTCGTTATTCGGTTTAGCCGGGAGAGGACCTTTGTGTCATAAATCCCATTCCGAATAATGATACGTTGTAATGGATAGCATTTGAAGACCGGGTATTTTCGAAAACGAAAGGATTACCGTCGAATGTTTCTGTATCGGCTGATTTTCGATATAGAGATTTTATCACCCTTTGTGATGGGAAGTTCGATCGTGATAAGTGATGATTGCGAGGACTTCTTTGGAAGTGCCTTCGGTTCCATTCGATCCCGGAACGGACTTGTATGGATGTGTGTCTGACGTTACAATTTGAGATATAAAGCTGGTTTCTATCAAATACTTTTCTATTGGTGGCGGAGAATTTATTCTCTTAGCTTAACACCCTTCTCTGAGACATACGAGCTCAGAGGTTATGTAGTTGATGGTTACCAGTGATACATTCCCAATTTGGTAATGTGGCATACGAAGTGTTGTTGAGCATTTGTTGATCAAAGCGTGGCTTTTATGAAAAGCGTAGCTTTGTGGATGAGACTTCAACCTCACACCCGGAAATGGTCAAAACAGGAAGGATGCATCAAGGTTATTAGGGGATCGCGCCCCCTTAGTGTATGTCATTTCCTTCTGGATAGAGGTGGTATTATGGTGTGGAGCCCTGATACTTAACATATGTTGTTGCTGCAAACTTATTACTTTGTGCTTGTTAGTGAATCCCGCGATTTAGGTTGGTTGCGACCGGGGGATGGCATATTCGTGTCAGTAGTTACCCATCTAGGGGTAACCCGGCCTTGTGTTGGCAGAGATCCGGATAGGTTCTCGAGGCGCCTTTCCAGAGGCGTTTCCATATGGCAATGGGAAGTTCCTTGGCCTAACCATTTGTTGGAAATCCAAAGAAACAATACGAACCTTGTACGGTTTTAGTTATAGAACCTGTCATTTAATATGGTAGCGATAGTAAGCATACTATAATGGTACCTATGCTAGCTAATAATTATATTCTACTTTCGAAATGTTTTCCACATTTTGCACTTACAATAATAATATTGAAAAGAAATTTGTGTATCAAGCATCTTTGACTATCATAAGGAGAAATCTCCTCTAATTCTGCGTCTGCATTGTGTGTGTGGCGGGAGGCCTTATGGTAGTTACATTTTCTAAAAGCATTGCGAATTGACTTTTTAAAATATTTCTTTGTTTGATTTGTTTTTTTAAAGAATAACTTTTTTAAGTTCTCTCTATTTTAAAATATTTCTTTGTTGATTTTTAAAAGATAAACTGTTTAAATTCTCACACCAGTCCCATGACTGACCTGTAGTTTATTGTTCTCTTCTTAAATTCTAGATGCCCACCAATTTCAACACAGGCAGTCAAGAGTCAGGTTATTAGGTCATTCTGGAATTCAGGAGCTGCTGTAGAGATCTGGAGGCAAGCTGGATAGCATGGCGTATCAATTAGTATATAGTATTTCTTTTCCGCTGTTTGTTGTTGTAAACTCTGATAATGTAATGTAATGTGATGTAATGTAATAACTGATATTGTTCTTTTCATTTAAAGAATATTCATTTATCTATTATATGTTGTTCCGCTGCGATTTTGAGGTTCTGATATTGTTCTGTTTCTTTTCTTTCTTCTTCTTCTATCTTTTACCTCTTCTTTAACCCTAACGGTTTGGTTTTTCGGCATTCGATTGCTCGGCAGTTAATACAGTGGATGTATTAATGTCGACCTTCATGGTCTGAAAATCCCAACCCTTACATTTGAGTAATATTGGACCTCTTGTCCAATATACACACCTCCTCGATCTGATCGAAGTATTTTAAATTTATAGTTCATCTTATTCCAACCTCGTTCTTATATCTTAAAAATTCTTATAGATATTGGATTAGTTCTTTAAAACAAATACATATCCTAGTCCTGAGAAATCATTAGTATAAGTTACGAACTAAGTTGAATTGTCTTTAGTCACTATAGGCATTGGGTTACATACATCAATATGCATAAGATCCAAGAGTTCATCAACTCTTTCATTGATTCCGCTAAAAGGGTGTTTTCCCTTTAAGATATGCCTCACAAATGTCAAATGATTCATACTCAAATGATGATGGAAAAAATTTAAACTTTGGTTTTTGCAATCTTTTGTCACTAGTGTAACCTAGCCTACAGTGAAATAAGAAACTATAATTAATGTCAATGGAAGATTTATTAATAGCATAGATATGACTAAAGTTAAATACATCGATACCATTATCCAAAACATCATCACATTTATTATTTCAATTAAACGCAATATTCATAGTATTTTTATTGCAATGAGATCCAAACCGTCTCAAACAATCTTAAAATAGATATAATACCACAAATAAAGTTTTTAACGTAATAGCAAGTATTAAGAACCAAATCAAATCCACTAGGAAAAGTCAAGTGATAGTCTCCAACTATAGTTGCACCTACCATAGACCCATCGGCAACTTGAAGCCTCATTTCACCTTTTGCACATCTCGTCTTCTTTTAAATCTCTATAGCAAACTACCAATGTGAGTCTCGGATCCAGTATTTTAAAACAAAGACAACCTATTAATTGCAAAATATTTTGAAATCATAAGCATACCTTTAGTAGTAGAGGAATCATATTCATTCTTCCTCTCTTTGACCAACTTCAAATAGTATAGACAATTGCATTTCCCGTGCCACTTCTTATGACAATGGTGACATTCACCTTTGTAAGTAGGGGCATCTCTCTTGCCTTTATTAGAACCATGCTTGAGCTTTTTCGAACCTTTCAAAGACATTGCCTTACTTTCTACGGCTGATGTCATGTTTTGATCCTTGAATGAACCCTCGGCTTCCCTCAACATACTAAGTAGCTTGATAAGGTTTACTCTCAGCTGGTTCATATTGTAATTCACCATGAATTGCCCAAACTGAAGAGTCAGCGAGCCAAGGATCCAATCCACCGGCAATTCGTCGCTTAACTTAACATCTTGCAATTCATTACTTGAATTAACATCTAGCTCGGAAAGTCTTATCAATATATCCTTTCATTGTTAGGACGAAATCCTCAACACATCTGCCCTTACTCATCTTCATATTGAACAAATTATTAGTAATCTTGTACCTTGTAGAATGGTATTGCTCCCCAAAAAAAGCTTTAACACTTTAAAATAATTTGTTGATAGACATAATTTTGTGTTGTCTTATGATAGAGTTAAGGGTATGTTGTAAGGGCAATTACATATTTTGCTACATATATCTAACTCGATAACCAAACTTGCTCAAAATAAAGATGTTCTCTTTCAATTAGATGCTTGTTATATTGTGCTATAATTAATTAAGTAATGAATTTGAAGTGTATTAAATAAGAAAATCCTTAAATGATATGTTATATGATAGTAATTATAATGTGTTGTAACCATGAGAAATTTATCGCATTAAAAATAATATATTATTTTAAATAGTCCTAGTCAAGATTTTTCGAAATGGGATATTGATACATCCATTAAGACTAGAGTGCATAATACTTTCTGAAAATTGGTCATTGTATTACTCCTGGTTGTCTTAGCACCAAGAGGTTACATACTAATAGTTATTCAGTAACCATGAATTGAATCTCTCAAATGTTTTCTATTTTTTAATACAATTAAGGTTAACAAAGAATCTTAAAGTGATAATATTACATAGTTCTTCAACTTGAGAACACTATTAAAATTCAAAGTGTACACTTCACTTTAATTGTATTTAAATCATGGCATGGCTTCCATCGAACAACTATAATTAGGTTTGGGTTGAAGCATTAGAAATGAAACGTTATTCAATAGAGAATTCATCTTCTCGGTTATATAGAGTTAGCATCATGGTCAACTGTTGTTCAATGTCAAATTCTTTGGTTAGAATAGTACGTTAATAATAATTGTTATTATTGAACTAGGATTTTGGGTTAGAATAATCAATTTAAATATGGACGATGTTAGAATTTTGACAAAAAACGAATTCTTTAAGTCCAAATGTGATAAAGTGTTGATAAAAAGAATTAGTGTAAATAATCGTTACTACCAAGTACCGCCTATAATAAGTATTGAATTTTACCCAAAAGATGTATAAGCGATAAATTCAACCAAAATATCACACCACTAGTTAAGGTGATCTGTGAACATTAATATTCAAATTGTTCAATAATAATCACTGATTGTCACACAATCATAATAATGAATATTCCAAAATCCCACAGGATTTAATTAATTTATAATCATTTTAAATTAACTAAATAAATTAATATTTAGAATTATTAATTATAAAATTTATTTAATTTGTTTGAATACCATCATTATTGAAAAAAGTGTGTATATAAACAGGCGTATGTATTTATGATATCGGTAGAATATTTAAATTGGACTTAAATAGATTAAATGCTAAGTGATTTTGGAAAAATTTTAGGGCTACGTAACTATAATAACCATCCTTTTGACCCACGAGTCCAATGCTCTAATCGACACTAAAACCCGAGATTCGAAAGGATGAGTCGTTGAGGTAAAGATAAAATAAATAACGAATGCAGACAAATACAGTTATAAATATCTACTTTCAGAGTCTAACAACAGAAGAAAATAAAATATATTAATAATAACCATAATTACATCACCATAATATGTCTATAATGTAAATTACATATATCTAAGTAATACAAATACAACCCAATCCATACACATAGTCAAATCTAGGTCACAACACTTGTTTACATCATATACACTATATGCAAATGAGTCTCTGTCCCAAATACCACTTCATCTTCAAACTCCATCAATCTGAGTATATATAAAAAGAGAAAAATAGGGATGGATTTGACATAAGTCTTATGGGTGAACCATATTTTACTCCACATATACTATAAAAATAATATTGTAACAGAATATAAGTCTATCGTGCGTTCACCTTACGTCTGATCGGTTACATCATACTCAATTGTCATATACATCTAGTCATATCACATCATATCTACATTGACTCGCTTCCTTGGACTCACTTCATGTGTTACATGGTCGTCTATTTTAAACAGTTACATCAACCTATATAGGGCTTGTGCCCAGGACCAGCTTCAAGCCCTATAGGGTTGCCTATTGTCCTCACACTAACTAACTCGGTCCATGCCCTAGACTAGCCTCGTGCCCTATAGGGTCGCTTAACATTCATCTTCTCCTACCCGTCCGCTAAAGCACTAAAGAAGAGCAACGTAATACTTGAACTACATACTTCTGTCATAGGTCTGTATCCATATCCTTATCTTAGGCCACCTACTTCGACACAAGCTCATTCACATTCATGTTCATCCCCATATCACATTTCCATATCAAAATAACATACACATCCACTTCAATTAGCAATCAATCATCACAAACATTAGCTTAATTCATAACATTGTTGTTTTCTTTCTCAACGACCTCCAATCACCTTTAGAAATCAATAGGAACTTGATCTAAATCGATAATTATTACTTTATAAAGGTCCTTTTGGGGTCTAGGTTCAGTATGCCTAAATTATAATGCGTCGGTGTACCAGTTTCCATAACTGGTGCACCGGTGTATACGTTTTTCCAGCAATTGCCAGGCCATGGAATTGGTCATTTTTCTTATCGTTCCTGCCTCCAACGGGCTCCACTTAACCTCTAGTCGCTTGAGAATGTCCCTAGTACCTAGTCCTATGTTTCTAAGTCTGGTTTAACATGTTATTACATCAGTTTATGAATATATTCATCAGATTGTTGTAGTTTGGTTTAAACCTAATTCTAATTTATTATTTAGAATCAAATCCCTCCCAAATCACTATTTAATCGGATTTTAAATGTATATATAAGTGTTTATCTACACTATTATAGCCAATATATCATAATTGCAATGTAGGATGAAAAGGATGAATCACTTAAAGAAATCACCGTTCATTGCCTGAATCTTCTTTGTTTGGTATGTTGCGCCTCCTCGATTTAGAATTTTGTATCCAAACAATTACTAATGCATATCGCTCTTTAAGATTTTCAACGTTGCTAGTTTTGTCCAATTCTATGAAGATTTAAGAGAGTTAGAGCGATTGGATTCTTTGGTATGTAATAGGAAGAAGGGGATCGAGGAAGGAGTGGTCAGCTTTGTAAAAGGTGAAGTATACGTGACTTTTTTTCAGAAGGAAGAGTGAAAATAATCATTCATTTAAAATTCGAAATTTTCAAAATTCAAACCCAAGCCTATCCTCCCAATCAAATCAACATTGATCCAACCACAATTCCTCTAAATGGACTCTAAGTTAGACAAACCAAAATACTACAAGACTCGAAAAAATGAGATAGGAGCAATGGCACTAGTTTTGTCATTAAATTCCAAAGTTAGAAAAGTGACATAAATTAAATTACAAGCTCCTAAAAATACATATGCCATTTTAATTTTAAAACATAGTTTGAAATTAATTATATATGTGTATATGTGTATGTATGTTGTTTCAATTCAAAGTTTAAAAAATGTACTTATGTGAAAAATCCCAAATTTAACTTTCCTTTCTAAGTTGAGATTTGATTCGTACTTGTTAATTATATATTTCAAAATATGAAATATGGTCTAAATTCATTTTAGTATGCATACATGCTTAAGAGTTTAATTGTTGTTATGAAATGGCATTAAATGAATAAGTAAAGGAAAGAGGAAAATCCTCCACCTTTTTCTTCTTCATAATGCTTACTTTATTCATTAATTGTCTTGTTATAAAAGTAAGTTATTTTTCGTCTATTAATAAATATTTAACATATCAAATATAAGCGTAAGTGAACTTTGTATATACACATGTTATTATTATTTACATGTTTTCAAAATAAAAGTATGGACAACGAAAGCATATATAAAAGGGGAATGTGTCTGTTGTAGTGTAAATCCCCACACCTATTACGTACACATAAAATATGTACATAACTTATATGTTGCACTTACACTTTACACATATAAATGTATTTGATACATTCATTATTATATATTTCAAATTAAATTAAATTTAAACTTCCTTTCAACCAAATTAATTAAAATAATATTTTATATAAAACTTTATTATATTGTATCTGAAATCTATTTAAACTTCATATGCTCAATAGATCTAAGGTAGGAATTTTTGTTAAATCTACATATTTCACCTACTTCTGATTGGCCTAGTTAGTACTATGGTGTCAGAGCCCTAATGGTCTATGCAGTATAAATTAACAATGTCAATGCTAACTAATTAAAGCCGATCCATTTTGTAGGGTGTCTACAAAGGTAGTATTAAAGATTGGATTGGAGTAATGAAGTACACTTCCCTACCTGACTACTGGCCTAACCCGAGGGATGAAGCAAGCCCAAAAGTTATCCCCAATATAAAGGCCCAAATAAATTTTAGACCTTGATCTAATTTTCAAGATCTGTTAGAAAAATTAAAAGACATTATAAATTTAAATGTTATGTTTAAAATATAAAAGTATAATTTTATAAAATTTATAAAATGCACTCAAAATTTTCAAAATTATTTTGGGAAATTAAATAATTAATTTTGAAATTTTAAAATATGATTAATTATATTAAAATAAATAATTTGTTAAAATATATATGTATAACTTTAATTGTTGTGCTTATCTACTTACCTCAAAATTGTTTATGATAAATTAAATTAAAATTTCAAATTAATTATATTTAATTAAATTGTTTAATTAAAATTTTCAATTAAATAAAATTTACAAATTAAAATAAATTAAAAGTTAATGATTAAAATGTATACATATATTGATATGTACCCATAAACAAACTAAAAGTATTCTAGTTGATTCGCTATCTTAAATAGTTTAAGATGAGTAACATAAATTTATGGAAATTTTATATAAAATTAATTAAATTAATTAAATATGATTTAAATAATAACAATTAAATGAAAATTAATTAAATGATATTTAATTAATAAAATGCATAAGATTATTATATATGTTAATTAAATTATAAAAGGTTATGAATGAATTAAACTTGTATAATATGGATGTATAATATTAAGTGGAACTGGAAAGAAACCCAAAGTAGATTTGAGTAATAAGCACATACGCATATCGTGATTTTATATGTGTTAGACACTTTAATCACAAGGATATTTGACAAGAAATATATTATTTTCTAAATCAATATGACTCAATATATGTATATTGAAAATTATGAATCTTTAATATATAAGTTGTCCTCTACCATTTATATATTAATAGATTACTTATGTGCTCTTTAGTTATTGATGTTCCTTAAGCTAGAGGTGCTATGTTTATTACTATCAATATATTGACTAGACAAGGTAAGACATACGCAAGTATTTGTTAATATTCCTCAAGGTATGTGCATCATACTTAGGTCTTCAAATGGTAAGTACGAGAAAATAATCCCTTTTGATTTGTTAATATTCTTCAAGGTCGATGTGAGATTAGGAAAATGACCATGAGTTTGGAGTTGTATTTTATATGACTGATAAAGTGTTATACAACGCTTGTGGGCCTATGATTTGTTGATATTCCTCAAGGTAAGCAAATCCTAATGCCTAACAGAGAAATCAAAAGTTTTTAAGTTTTTCGTAGGGTTTTGAGAAATATAAAATTCTAGTAGGAGCCTTATTATAGAAAAGAAAAGTTAAACATCTATTATATAAAGTTAAAATAATTTACATCGATAATTTATGCAACTAATAAGATTGTTAAAATGTCTATCAGTTAAGGTATGCAGATGAACTAAATTAAAGATTGACAAAGAAATATCAAATATACTTACAATTAAGCTTTTGGCATTTTGTCGCTTCAAGACCTGCGCAAGAGCAAATTTGTACAATAACTAAGGCATTTATGCCTCAGTTGCTTAATTGCTTATTTGTAAAAGATTGTGTATTGTCTTCTATGAGTGTCAAATTCTAATAGCAATGCAAGAATACGGATATTTTATCCATATTCAATCACATCAAAATTTTATTTGATGAATGGTTGTTGTATGAAACTTAATGAAATTAATTCATTGGAAAAAAGCAGATAAACCATAATGCAAAATTGTATATTCAATACGGTTGATTACAATAAGGATATCCTTTAAATGCTTTGAACATTTTGGAAAGGAAAGCGAATGTATGAGAGTAAGTTTAACTTAGGCACAATTGGGATGAGGAAAGTGAATATTTGCCTCTGCTTGATATAGAAACATCGAAAACAAAAATTGTACAAAGTACTAAAAGATACTTAATATGGAATGAGAAATGTGATTTCTATTTGTGATGACCTACCCTTTTGGATGATTCAAGTCGGCGATAAACCACATATGTTTGATTCAAGCAGCCAAAAAGAGTAGATTATCAATGGGGTTTTATTCTAAAGAAATAAGATTCAGAATAATAAAAGTACTGTATCTCGTAGCGAAATGACAAAATATAATGATTACATAAACGGTTCATGAAGCTGTTTAACAATATACAATAAATTCACTTTACAATATCATCAGAGTTATACATTTAGCATATATAACAAAGTAATGCAGCAGAATAATATTAATAAATACGGTCTTCAAACTCCATCTTCATCTTCAGCAAATAACATCCTAAAAACATTGAAATACTCTGGCTGACCTGAGTATAAAGAAACATAGTACACTCAAGTTAGAAATAAAAAATTCCTATGTAAGTAAATCAATATCACGTAAAATATGGGTGTAATAGCTTCACAGATGTTACGGGATTTTCCATCTCCTATCAAATGTACAACGTGAGTGCAATAAATTAAGAGATTTCAAACAATTTGAAATACCAATTTTAACAACTTTTATTAAAATAAATCTAGGGTTTAAAATAAATTTTAAACCTTTAAAATAATTCAATTTTGATAAATTTAAAACATATCGCAATTCTAACTTAAAGATGTCTAGTTAAATCCTTCAAACAATTTCCAATATGCAATTTCCATTTCAACTTTTCAAAGATCGAATTAGAAAATAATTTGGTTTATATAAATCCAAATTATTATTTTCTTTAAGCCAATATCATTCAAACCAATCCAAATTCAAGATTTTTTCTGAAACCAGTTAATTTAACCAAGTCCGATGTCTGTGTATAATTTCTTACCTTATGGCCTAATGACCATTTTTACAAATTCAATTCTATGGGTATGCATCATTTCAGCCCTTCATTTAATTGTCATAGGTATCCAATTTCAAAATGATTCAAATGGCCATTTAAATGATGTCAATAATACACAAAGTGATAATGGGGATATATCAAAATAAATAAACAAACATACATCCAACATAACAATCAATAAGCATCCATTTCAAAAAACATCCAAATTAACCAATATATCACAACAGTTAATAGTTATCAATTTTCGGGGTGTTAAACTAGCAATTAAATTTCAATATCAATTTAAATGTTAATTTAATTCAATATAAATTTCAAATTAATTTAAATGTTAATTTAAACTACCAAACAGCAACCAATAAATTTTTATCACTTGATGATTTGGATTTAACTAACATCGGAAAATTTAGCATTGTGTAAGTGGGTTAAATCACTTATCTTTGATTTAAAGCCCATTAAAAATCAAATAAAAGGCCTAAAATTTCAACAGTCTCCAAATTCAACCAAACCAGTTTTATGTTGTTTGGAATTTCGATAAGAGTCAAACGGAAGAAACTGCGTGCCAATTGGAGTTTGTATGCAAAAGTCATGCCAGTTGGAACATTGAGTTTTAAAATTTAAATTTAATTAAAGCAAGGGGAAAAATTCAAAATACATTAACCCTTCCCAAACCCTAATCGATCTAAATATGGTAGCTTCATTTAAATACAATATTCCAGTTGTGTTATAATATAGAAAATTATTTTCTGCAAAGGTTATTTCTATGAGTTTAAAATATTTAATCAAAAAATAGTTACGGTAAAAGAAATAAGTAACCCATAACAAGTATTTAAATGAAGCTCTATATTTCATATGTAATTATAGTAATGGTAGAAATAGTGGAGCATGCATATAGTATTTGTCAGCGGTTGCATCAAGATACGAAAATATATTTTCATAAATGTACCAAATATTATTTATAAAATAATAATTAATTCTAGTATTGACTGCAAAATAATATAGTTTTATCTATAATGAATATTTTGAATATTCATTATGAAATACTTCTATTATAATAACAGAATTTGATGTACTAGCTACATGATAAATAACTAAAATGAATAAGATTCTACCTCAAAAGTCATTCCTCTCGATGCTACATAACGATGTATCAATAAGGAGTAATTGGACTTTATTGAGTAAAGAACGATTGACGATAAGTGAAGTTGAGATTACTTCTTTCTGTTAGGTCGAGTGCTTAAGAGCAAGTACATAAGGTTTAGTTTATGAAATCAAATAAAATAAGAGTTTATAAGAAACCTTTACATATCCTAGGTTAATGAGTTGACAGGCTATGTGAGTTGAGAGCCTGCATGTAATACTTGTTTGTGATGGATCCTGTGTGGACCACCCTAAAAGAGTTGGGAATACTCAATGTTGATCGATCAATTTATGTGACTAATGTAAGTTTCATAAACTAAACCAGTTTTATACTTATTTAAAGGTAGATCACTAAATGTTTATGAGTGTCTATTCTATTTCATTGAGACATCATTGTTGGTTCAAAAAACTCCAACTTCACAATGAAGGAATTTCTTTTAGAAATTATTGATAGTAAAATAGATTTGGATACGATCCAAGGATAAAATGAAATTAATTTACCTAAATGAAAACAGCTAATTAGAATGTCTGATAATAACTCTCGCACATTAAAGAGAAACTACGATTCTCTTATCGACATCGAGAGAGAAAATTCCTCAGTTGTCTTTGAGCCATTAAGAGTATTGATTCTACCAAATGGCATGATGCACTAATCCATAATGGATTACAAGTACATTAGAAAAATATGACTTTGATAGTTATACTCGAAGGGATATGATCCATTGGCCGTAAATTCATCTTTGAGAAGAAGACCAAAGCAATTGAAATATAAGCTACTTTTGTAGAATAATATCGTAAATTTCAACTATTGAAATTATTATAGCAAATTCATCGTTCAACATGCTTAAATTAGTTAGGATTTTACTTTCAAAATTATCTCTCAATATGATTTTGAGTTTTGGTGTATGTATGTTGAAATGGAAATTCTAAATAATGATTTAAATATACTTTTTGCCCTTTCTAACTAAAGTATCCCGAAGTCAGTGAGAGCGATCCTAAGTTTATGGGATAATGGATATTCCAAATAATGATATGAAATTATTATTAGATAAGCATCATAGTTAAGCAAGTATTTGATAAATAAATCAAATAGTTTGATTTTCAGTCAACCTGTAGAGGAAGCGTTGTCTTTAAGAAAGAATATTAAAAGCAATAAAATATTTCTAAATTATAAGTAAAACAGCAGACTTCTGATTATTAACAATGCACTGCAGTTAAAAGCATGTTAATTTGGTTGTTTAATACTTGACACTAGATTTAAAAATGATATCATTTATAATAGTTGTTATCCAATCTTTTGGTCCGGCTATATTCAAACTAATTAGACAAGTTAGACTCAACTATTATCAAGGCCAATAACCCATAGAGATGATCGTGGGGTCCATAGATAAAGCACAGAGAAAAATATGAAGCACCAATCAAATGAAACCAAAGCATGAACCTATAGAACATTCTAAGTATGGATTATAGTCTCAACTAGGCAAGGGATCGAGTACAATCCCTACCTCTATGCAATGGATCGGATCGTATCAACTTAGCAGTTCAACTCAATGGAGATTGATCTATATCTCAAAATCTAGTAGTCAAATACGCAAGCACTTTTCATAACATGGAGTTAACATGAAGGAGGACCCATCAGAGGAATCGCGAGACCCTATGTGGCCATTAAAAGGGATCGAGGCCGATCTTTGTTGCTTGAGGTTTGGGCATAGTTATCACTTATGTGACTTCATCTGCATTTGTTTATTGCATTAGTGATTTTTCAGGAAGATATTCGACCGTCTCTCCCTATAAATACAGGTTTCGTGGTTCATTTGATGGATCTTTACACTATTGTTTTCTTTGTACTCCATTTTAACTACAGATTCAGATCTGATCCCTATTGTACTCAGAATTAAAGTCATCAATAAAGCCACTTCTCTAAAATGGACGTAGGCTTCCAACGCCGAACCACTTTAAATAGTTATTTTCTTGTTTTTTCTTATAGTCTATTGGTTAATTACATGTTCCCTTTATTTTCATTTATGTCTTTACACAATCTCTATTGGGCGTTTGTGCCAACTTTTGGTCTAAACATTTTGGTACTTTCGTCAACTCGGCTCGATTGGATCTCATGATCTACTGGTGGATTCCGTTATCTATGAGGTAAGATCCAAATTACTACCTATGTAGAGTTCGTTCTACTCGAATTTGGAAATAATCTAGAAGGAAGCTGATAGAATAGCCAGAAGAACTAAGTCTACTTCTCGTGCTCCTGTTGAAGGCAACGACGACGCTAGTGTTCAGCAAGATGATTGGAACATACAACCAGCTGCTGTCCATCCCTAAAACCCTGCTGATACCATCACCAGGGTTGACTTTGAAGTCCTGATGAAGGAGTTGATGGATAGTCATCAATAGCTCAACCAGTTGATCTAAGCTAATATCGATTTGAAGAACCAATTAAGGGATCGGCATGGGAAAATGAGGAGGGAGCCTGCTCTTTACTCGGGATTGGAAAACTCCTCTTCATTCGATGACAATCTAAGAGCCAAATGCTACAAAACTAAAGCATACAATGCAACATAAACATGGAACAAAGCGGCCCACTACCAGGGACCGGCACCGATCAGGCCCAATACCTACATAGGGATCGACATTGATCCCTCCTTCTATGAATGGAATCGCCATCAGTTGGAGGGGCCCTCTCTGGAGGTGCTGCAGTTGATCAAGGTGCTGGAGCCCCGTTGAATGTAGTTGAACCATAGATGAGAGATGATGGTAGGACCACAGCTCATAAGATGGATCAGGAGCCAAGGCAACGTGGTACTACGATAGAAGTGGACCAAGATATTCACATGAGGTGGATCATGACCATGACTTGGCACCAACTCTTCTAACACCAGACTTAACAGCCATGGCAAGGCAGCTTGTGAAAGAAAGTCAAGGCTTAAACAATGATGATTGGGAACTATCCAACAGCCATACTCCATTCATCGATAACGTTCTACATTCAGAGTATCCAAAGAAGTTTAATATGCCTTCGATGTCTCCTTACAAAGGGAAAACCGACACAAAGCGGCATCTTATGAGGTACGAATGGCTTATGGACTCCTCTAGAGCCCATGATGCACTTAAGTGTAGATGTTTCCCTATTTTTCTAGAGGAAGTCGCTACCATGTGGTTCACTAATCTACCCCCATGGTATATTTCTTCATTTGATGTGTTAGCAACAAAGTTTTTAGACCAGTTTCGTATGCATGGCCTTGCCCCAAGGATGTTATGTCTCTCTCCAACTTAGTTTAGACATTGGGGGAGTCACTTAAAGATTACCTAGAAAGGTTCAATAAAGCTGTTATAGAAATCAGTAATCCAAATGACAAAGCAATGCTCTTCGCATTGACTAGAGGACTCGACCTTATTTTCGAATTTGGTGATTAGTTGGCAGGAAAACCACCTTCAACATTAAACCATTTCATTTCAAAAGCGGCTCAGTTTATAAGAATTAAGGAGGAAAAGCGAACAAGAAAAAGAGATGTTACAAGCCCATATGCTGAGGGAGTGCAAAATAATGTAGCAGCAAGATAGTCTGGTGATAGTTCGGGGAAAGTTCAGACTAAGATTTAGAATAAACTAAATAAGCAAAAAAAGGGTAGTGAAAGAAACAATGATCGAAGACAGATTCTGGGAGAAGGAAGCCGAGGATCCCTACATATGACACATATACACCTTTTAACACGTCACTAGGAAACATCTATCTGTCAACCTATAATACCCTGCAGTGCCAAAAACCGCCTCCGAAAGAGTCGATGGAGAAGAAGACAGGGAGGTATTATAGGTTCCATGAAACCTATGGTCATAATATGGTCGAGTATGATCACTTGCATGATATCATATAGAAGTTAATTCATGAGAGAAAATTGCAACAGTTTGGTAAAACCCTGTAGGTTGGTAGGCAGGAAACATCCGAACCTAATCGAGGAAAAGCTCCGCCTAATGCCAAGGAACTTAGACGGACTGGAGGCAGGCCAGTTATTAGTACCATTACTGGGGGACCGCATCCATCCGACAGAAGATGGCATGAAATGAAGCATTATGCGAACATAATTAGGCATGTTGATTTTGAATGTTGCTTAAACATGGAGGACGATACTCCAACCAAGTAGCAGACGACATTGTATTACGAAGTAGAAACACGGATAAGGTGGAGGCCCCTACGATCGACCCGATGGTGATCTCGGCCATGATCGACCCTGCCTAAGTGATTAAAATTTTGATTAATTGTAGCAGTTCTAAAAACATTATTTTCAAGAGGGGTTATGACCAAACGATAATGGAAACCAAAGATCTAAAACTATGTAAAGCCTGCATTCACGGCTTTAATGGTGTTGCGACCGAAGCGGTAGGCTTTGTTGAGCAACTGATAGAGTTAGGAGACAACAACCATCAGAGAGTGTATATGCTAACATTTATTGTATTGGATGTCGACTCTCCATATAATGCCATATTGGGCCAACCAGCCCTTGCTGAATTCAGAGCAGCTCGTGCCCCTTGGTGCTTGACACTAAATTCCCAACAGACAACGGTGTAGGAGTTATTCAAGGGGATCAGGTGACTGGACATGCCTATTATGTGGCTGAGTTGAGGGATGCACGGTGAAAGGAGAAGGTAAAATGTATGGAGAAGTCTCTTTACGTAAAAACCAATGAGGCTTAGCAGCTGACATCTAAATCTTGGCTTGGACACCACAGTCGATTCTATAAAGATATAGATCAGGGAAACGAAGAAGAAGAGCCCAAAGAATCCAAGGCTGCACCCATCGAGTTGACGGTTGAAATCATGGTCAGTCACAATGAACCTTTACAGGTCCTGAAGATCGTATCATTGCTCAGCCCGGTGATGATTAAGGAGTTAGCTGGTTTTCTTTGAGCAAAACTTGATGTGTTTGCCTGGTCCCCATTCTAACATGTGTGGGATCCCACTGACCATTGTGAGCCATGCCTTGAATATCGACCTGAGGCATGTCCCGGTGAAACAAATGTCACGACATGGATTCATAGAAATCTACCGCCCATTAAGAGGAGGTGGATAGGCTCAAAAGTTATAGGTTTATCCACGACATGCTCTACCCATAATGGGTATCCAATCGTATTCTCGTGATAAAAGAAAATGGGTAGTGGTGAACATGTATTGACTACTCAAGTCTAATAAGTTGTACTCGAATGACAGCTTTCCACTTCCAAGGATCGACTAGCTGGTAGACTCGACCGTTAGACATGAATTACTTTCATTAATGGATGCATACTTTGGATACAATCAAATACCAATACACGTCCTCGACTAAAAGCGCACCAGTTTCATCATTGATATTGGACTACATTGCTATGTTGTGATGCAGTTCGGACTAATAAACGTTGGGGCTACTTATCAAAGACTGGTCAACCGTATGTTCAAAGGATAAATCAGACGATCAATAGAAGTATATGTGGATGATATGCTCATGAAGTTATGGCAATCAAATAACCACATCGATGACTTAGTAGAGATGTTCAATATTCTCCAAAGATATGGAATGAAACGTTATCCCTTAAATTCTCTTTCAGCATTGCGTCAGGGAAATTCCTAGGTTTCATCATCAACTCTCATGGAATCGAGGCAAATCCTTGGAAGATTCATGCAATTCAAAACATCCAAGTGCCAAAAATGATTAAACATGCACAGAGCCTCAATGAGAAGGTCGTTGCCTTAAGGAGATTCATCTCCAGGGTCACCGACAAGTGTATGCCCTTCTAAGATTTAGTTAGGAGTGGGAAGAGCAACTTTGGATGGACGTAGGACTGCGTTGACACATTTCAAGCTCTAGTAGATCACCTAGAGAGACCTCTCATCCTATCCAAGCCATAGGAGCATGACGACTTATACATCTATTTAGCGGTGTCGGTGCACGCCGTAAGTGCCACATTGTTGCATGAAGAAATTCGATCTAGAGGCCAGTATATTATATTAGCAAGCGATTGGCATTTGCTGAGAGAAACTACCTGAAGATGGAAAAGCTCGCGTACTCCCTGTTAGTTGCATCTTGAAAACTCTGTCCTTACTTCAAGGCTCACCAAATCAACATCTACACCGATCAGCCGTTCCGACAAGTTCTACAGTAACCTGAGATGTCTGGAAGGTCGCTCAAGTTGAACATCGAATTAAACCAATTCGATATCACTTATGTCCCTTGGAGAGCTATCCAGGGACAGACATTGGCAAACTTCATAGCTAAATTACCTATACCAGATGACTCTCTGGAGAGTAGTGGGGAACTAACCAACCAATGGAAGATGTATACGGATGGGCATCCAATGATCATTGTTTCGGCATCAAAGTCGTGTTAGTGACTCCTAAGGAATAATCAATTAGTTATGCCATGAAACTCGACTTCCCTGCAACGAATAATGAAGCCAAGTTTCAAGCATTGATTGTAGGGTTCAAACTTGCAAGAGAATTGAAAACTTTACTGAATTTTTGTTAATTTTAGTTAGTAGTATGCTAAATTAGGGGAGATTATCAGACCAAGGAACAGTGACTTGCTCCTTATCTCGGCTAAGTCCAAGAGCTATTGACTTACTTAGAGTACTACACCATTACACACATCCCCATAGGACAGAATGAGAATGCCGACTTAGTAGCCAAGCTGGCCAGTTTTGGGGATGCACAACTAATGGGCTTGTTCCCAGTTGAAATACTTAATGCTCCAAGCATTGATCAGATGGAGATCGATTTGGTCATAGAGATGGAGTCAGAAAAAGAGTAGTGGATGACTCTTATCAAAGATTATCTACAATAAGGGATCCTTCCCGAACGAAGGAATGAAAAACGACAGATCCTCCACAAAACTTTACGTTACATCATTTAAGAAGGAATTATGTTTTGAAAGGGTTTCTCCATATCCCCATTTTGGTGAATCTCCCATAATGAAACCAAGCGAATATTACCACAAGTCCACAAAGGGGAATGCGGCGATCACGCTGGGGGCAAAACCCTAGCAATGAAAATACACCACTATTGGTATCACTGGCCAACTGTCAATTAAGATATAGTTGATTACACTAGATAATGCGATAAGTACCAGATGTCTACAAAAAAATTAAGAGCCCCGTCGATGGAAATTACTTGAATGGTCGTCCCATGGCGGTTTTCCACCTAGGGCATTTACATCATTGGCTCCTTGCCGATTTCTAAAGGAGGTGCGAAGTAAGCCATCGTAGTTAGTTGACTACTTCACCAAATGGGTTGAAGCTGAACCTTCAGCTACGATAAAAATGAAAAAAGTAATCATTTTTGTTGTTCGAAACATCATCTTTCAATTTGGTCTTATCCGAACAATAATAACTGATAACTGGACGCAATTCGACAATTTTGAATTTAAAGACTTCTACCGCTGGCATCACATTGAGAAAAGATTTGTGGTAGTTTCTCACCTTCAAGCTAATGGATAATTTGAAGCTGTAAATAAAATTGTAAAGTCGATTCTAAAGAAGCATTTGGAGAAGGTCGGAGGCAAGTGGGTTAACAAAATCCTATATGCTTTATGGGCATACTGAGCTACCCACAAATCTGTGACTAGCCATACTCTATTCGCCCTTGCATATGACTCCAAATCCATGATTCCCATGGAACTTTAAGTCCATTCCATCGACTGACTTACAGTGACCCCAAAACTAACAAAGATCGCCTTTTGGAATCTGTAGACATGATTAATGAGAAGTGTGAAAAGGCAAATTTAAGGGCAGCTGCATATCGATATCGAGTTGCCCGACAATATAATACTAAATTCCGAACTAAGACCTTTAACATTTTTGATCTTGTCTTGAAATGGGTTTTTCTTGTCCCTGTCCACATAGGTCCAAAATGCGACGGACCATATGTCAACGGCCAAAAGATTAGAGATGGAATTTTCAAACTAATGACCGTTGACGGCATTGTACTCCCAATAGCATGGAATGGTGAGTATTTACAATACTATTTCACTTAGTTTCATTCATTTGTATTTCATTCAGCATTTGTTTTGCATTTCAGCTCAAAGCCATGTTATAAGATAGATTTTGTCGCTTCCCCTCAGTTGGCAATAGAATTTGAGATTTCTTCCATATCTATGAACAATTTGCGCATGGTATAATAGTTATGATGTGCGACCAACTTGCGTTTACATATGCTAATATAAACTAACAGGCAACTAGAGCTTAGTCCTGACCAATTACTCAAGTCCATAATTGAATTAAATAAAACGTATTATGACACCCCGCACCTCTAGGCACCCCGAAAGTCGGACATGACTAGAAGCACGGGTGGTCGGGTGAAATAAAAATCCATATAATAGCACAAAGACAAAGGCAACAACATAAAATGATTAAAATATTACAGCGAAAGAAAATTTTCACCAATTATAAATTAATAGGAAAATAGCTTCATTAAAAATAACATCATCCCAAATTTATTTTTGAAACCAAAAGTACCAAGTAGACTCCACCAAAACATAAACATAATAAAGTTCACAATATAGGCCCCCATATATAGAGCAAAGTACAGAAAAGAGAAACGAAGTACATGAAACAAAAAAAATAAAAGCAGAATATAACAATTGCTCCAATGACCCTCCAAGCTGCAAAGAACTACAACCTGGACCCACGCTCCCATGATTTAGGGAAAATAGAAAAAATAAGAATGGGTCAGACATAAAGTCTGTAGAATGAGAAATAAAATGAAGCGGAAAGAATAAAATAGTTTAATTCCAGGTCTTCCCCAGATATCGTAGAGGATGAATAATATAATGCAGTGAATCCTTCTTAGATACAGTTCATAGGAAGCCAAAGTCCATGGTCACCCTAGGGAAGTCAACCATGTAGTAATATTAAACATCAATCGGCATGTCGAACATGTTGTCCTTACCTATCCACGTGCTACAGTGCGAAAGTCATGCTCTTCACCCGTGCACTGACTAAATGCCTCTTACTTCTAACCGGCGTCGACTCAAACAACCTCGTAGGACCCCGAAGTCGCGCTTAGGTTATGCCAAACTGGACTCCTATCCTCCTGTCTCCTCGGTCACCAACATGGACTTTCCCTTATCCAAAGTGTTGGTCTTCCGAAAGAGCGCCCGCAGCCGGGTCGGCTGCACAAAATCCTCCAATGATCTACCTAGGAAGCCTACGTTGGAGCACACTTGTCATATTCCGTCCACGTCGATCTGCCTGAAGAAGCCTACGATTTGCAAACTATCCTATATACTAGCAATCTATGAAAGGTAACAAACATCTTAGCGAACCTACTTGCTCGTTCCTAATAAGTACAGCCAAAACTATATTTTGGTCTTAACTTCATGAAACACCTATCCAGACCTTTACAAGGTCTGCTTACCAAATCGCTTCCAGGTTAATTAATTTTACCGTTACAGTATACATACTGTTTATTTCCATTAATCCGCTTTAGGCCATTTTTACATCCGATTTGGTTATTTCACAATTTCCCTTTTTCTTAAACAAATGGTATTTCAATTTCACGTCCGTTCAGTCCGTATGGTTTGTTTGTAATTTTTATGCCATTTTGTTACAGATTTACACTAGCCTTTAGGGTCCATTTAATTAACATTTTTTTCCACTCTAATTTACATTCTCCTTTTAGAGATTTAATCTATACAAAAAATTTATCCAATAGCCACAAACCATTTAATTATACAAAATTTCACTTTTACATTTTGAGGTCACATATGAAACAAAATTATGCTAATTAGACTTTCCAATTTTGTTCTAAAACCATATTCAAAATTATGTAATTATATCAATCAAAACCATAATTTTATTCAAATGACATATTTTGAATTTATTTAACTTACCTGTTATACCATTAGAAATTGAATAACAATTCTAATTCAATTTAATTAAACCAATCTTATTTATGCCATGAAATGTGAATAACAATTTGCTTGTTCCAAATTTAAACCCAAACATGAATTAGAATTGAGAAGTGGAAGAAGAAGAAGAAGATACAGTAATTTACAAAAATTTCAATCTTATTTACGGCATAAAATGTGAATAGATAATTTATATGTCCTATATTTTAAACCAAATATGAATTAGATTTGAGAAGTGGAAGAAGAAGAAGATACAACAATTTACATAAATTTTAATCTTATTTATGCAATAAAACGTGAATAGACAATTTACATGTCCCATATTTTAAATCAAACATGAATTAGATTTGATAAATGGAAGAAGATGAAGTTGCAATAATTTAATCTATTCCAATTAATAACATAAATTAATTCATATTAACGTGCCGGAGAAGAACTAAAAGTGAACTAATTTATTTTTCTATTCATATTAATTCCCACTCACCTGACACTTGAGCTTGCATAAATTTGAAATAAAGCTTTGATTTAATCTTTCTCCCTTTTGGTTCTTATATATTCCCCAAATTGCTTGAATGGATATAGATAATTTAATTTGGTAGAGATTTGTTTATGTAGTAGAGAAAAGGAGGAAGAATAATATACATTAATTTTACTGCAGAATTATGACGATGGTTGAATAAGAGATTAGGTCTAGGTTGGATGGTTTATTTGTAGATTATTTAAGTGAATCTAATCCACTATATTATTTTAGATTAAATCTAGTTCTTTCGTACACTTAATGGTTATCCATTCTAGCCTATACACATCACTCAACCAATAAAATTTAGCCATCGCATCCTATTACATCACTGGAGCGAATGGGAAGCCGCCACATATCAGAAACAACGTTGAAATACATATGAAAATCAGTGGAAATGAACCAGCTAAAAAAACATCGTTCCAGATTTTGGGCAACAACGAGACTTGATCCCTAGTCACTAAGGAAGTCAACATGTGCCTTTGCCACTGTATCAAATGTGCTTTTAATTTCTTTTTATTATATTTCCCGTCAAATATCGGGATGTTACACATATGTGACTCGAACATCCACTAACCAATTCTTTCCCACTATTTGATGGGATAAACATGAAGTTAGAATGATCGTGGTACGGCCTATCACTCATCAATCCTTACCCCAGACCCGGGAGAAAAATAATCGACTAAGAAAATTGTGTTTCAACAATTCTATGGAAAAACTCTAAGTCCCTAGAGTATGGACTGTGGTATAAGCATCAAGGGTGCGATCGACTAACTCTAATCCCAATAGCGCGGATAAGAGTATAAATGAACGAATGAGCGTAATTCAGCTACTCATTAACTAACCCCGACTAGAATCCGACATGAAGGGTATGAACTTATCAAGGGTGGAACCTGATCATGCATTAACTGACTCCACTGGCACGAGACTGGGGGCACGATTATTATCACTTTACCGCTGAATTCGACAGCGTAATGCCATAACTCAAGTCTAGCGTCTAGTACAACTTAAGGCCACGACCAAAAGAAGGCCTTGGGATAAACTTACCGAATCAATCCCCGAATTAATAGGTGACCATATGACACTACAATTTGGACAACAAGCAATGAACTACAAGTACGTTGAATGGAAAATCTAATAGCTTGAACATTTAAACAAATTTATGCAAAAGTCGAATAGAAACAAAAGAACTTTTATTTATGTATTAAATTTAGAAGCCAAGTACAAATTGATATCTAACACTAAAAAAGGGAGACTACTATTGTCCTAAGCTATAAAGGAGTGCAAACCAAGGGTTGCTTCTTCTCTAACGACTTCTATTTCTTCTTCTTGGAATCAGGAAAAATCTCGCTCATACTCTCTCGCCCTCTTGTCTCTCTTTTCCTTCCACACCCTTTACCCTTGAGTGGGGTGCTCTGGGTTGATCCAGCAGGTGTGCCCTGGGCAGTTGCAGGCTGAGGAGTAGAAATTGGGATGCTTGAAGAAGACACCGTCGAGGAACTTCCAACGCCCCCCGGTAGAGAGTTGTGAACAAGGGAAAAAATGGTCTCCCTAGTTAGAAATATAGATATAGGAGGAGGATGTAGCTTTTCATGTTTGATCTTTGTTGATATAAGAACATCCACCTCAAGTTTTGCTCCATCTCACGTATGGAAGAACATGATGAGGAATGGAAGACCCTGGTGATAACAACGTCATCATCAACTTGAGTCTTCTGATTAAAATCACCTCTTTTTCCAACAAAGCGTCCGCCAAGCGCTCATCAAAATCCAAAACTTGAGAGCCCTAGGGAGAGAGCGAAGCGATAACAGGTGGATCTGAAGCTGAAGAAATACAACAAGAGAGGACGGAAATGTAGACCGGAGATACATCAACTTTTGGAAAACGGGAAAAGTCAATGAAATACCCTCTTCAGTTGGAACTTCCACGTGATCCAGAGTATCGCTGGATGCTCCTTCTAGGATGGGAGAGAAACCAATGAATTTCTAAAGCAGTGGTTCCTCTAGGTTATAACCACCATCGATAGAGGGGCCCATATTGGTGCTAGGGACAATTTGGGTCCTCGGAGTTTGATCGGCCATAGCGTCATACTGCATGGATCTAGAACCCTTGCCTATCTCATGTTGAGAAGCTATGGCAATTTCCTCTTGGATCAAGAGTAGGCCCTCATGCAAAATTCTAGGTTCATTACCCTCTAAGACATCGTTTTCCAGCCACATCAGATCAATCTCCTTATCCCCAAGATCTCTTTTCTCGTCTTCAACTATCTGTTTCCAAGCACAGGAAAGAAGGTAGAGGTAGTTGACTTGGAGCCATTCTAAAATTTTGAACTTCAAGACATTAGCAATATAAGAGATAAGCAACGGATACAGCTCATCCATAACCTCCTCCCTGGTCTGTTTCTTTGCAGCCTCTACTTATCTCTTTACGAGAGCATCAATATCTCTAGCCTTTTCAACTACTCCATCCCTCTCAAGTCTAACTGTGACTAGTTCATCACAAGCCTCCTAGATAATTTTTCATGCTTCATCTTTCTCTTTTATCTCATGCTCAAGCTTGGTCTTTAATTCGGCTGCACTTCTTCGGGCAGTATCTCTCTTGCTCACCAGCTCATGATTTCAATGATGCGACTACTCGATCTCAATCAAAAATCTCTATTTCTCGGTTCGAGTGATTTGGTGGTTTCTTCTGCCCTTTTTTAGCCTCTACCTGAGATTTCCTTAGGCACTAACTCCACATCAAGAGTGAACATTATCCATTTGTTTTGAGCTTCTTGGCGGTTCAACTTTTCAGTTTCTTGCTGCCTCTCTCTGGAGACTTTGGAGATCCCCTCTGCCACTCTCATCCATTCGTTGTATTGCTTACGAATATCAGCCACACAGTCAATGGTCATTTGCTGGACCTTCTCAGTAACCCTCTTTAGGTTGCGCATAAACATAAACCCGTTGAAGTAAACATTTGGAAATTCTTCTCTAAGCTGGGATATATGAGTAGAAATATTGTCCTGTTGGACTTGAGTAACGACATTCTCTTTCCTCGGCCTATGCTGAGCAGCGTCGAAACCATTGTGACGTATGTGGTCAGAAGATCGCCTAAAATGCGACGATACAATCGCTTGTGTAGGGGTTCAAGCAAAGGATGGATCTTGTGGAATGTCGACCGGAGGGATATCACCGTGCCCGTCTTGACCTTCTAGAGGAGAGGACCTAGATCGGATAAATGATTGGAAGCAAAATCATGCAAAGAGCGGTCCTTATCACCCCTATCACAATAGTCTCGAGCTCAATTAGAATGGTAACTTGGGTCGTGTTTCTACTCTGGTAATGAAAGCTCAATCGAGGCTTTTGAGTCTAGCACGTCGTATTTTGCAAAGAATGGAACATATGTTACTTTCCCCATAGATTCTGTAAGGAAAACGAAAATTAGTTAAATTTCAGCATTAAAGACCATGTGACAAGTGTAATGTAGAGTTGTGGAGTGCGTGTGGATATAAGTGTCCTAGTGTCCCCCCAACGGACCAGATGTGAGAGTCTTGCTGACTGGAGTAGCCTCTCCCCTAGTCGTGGGAGGATTATTTGCACTAATTCTGATAAGAGAATCAGACCCTCGATGCTCATATCAGCAAAGTTATAAGTCACGACATGATCTAGAATCAAAACATCTGACAGTCCCTCAAATATGTATTTTAAATTTCCTAGGAGCTGAGAAGTAGATTGGTTTAGAGCAACTTGAGGAGTGACATATAGCTTGGGCTGCTTGGCAGCTTGGCCTTTACGAATCTTATAGACAAATTTCTTCCTTTCTCTCTCCTTAGGTGCAGGAGCCTGTGTACTTTGTGAGGATCCGACCGTAATTTCATGGCTAGAACCCGCGTCACCATGATCGAATTTGTCGTCATCACCCTTTGCTTCGCCTTCTATGGTGGCATCCTGGGCCCCTCGACTGGGGGCATCGCCGGATCGACATTATCACCTCCTTACCCAATGGCATCTCCTCCTTCGACAATACACTCCTTAGTGTTCCTAAGTAGCCTAGTGTTGCGACCCTCATCTAGTAGGCCAAAGGCGGAAAGGCACTCGTTGGTAATGAGAAAATTAATATCGTTATCTTCCGTAGGAACATCCCTAAGCGCTAAAACCGCTTTTGAGTAATGACCATCGTTGGGTCATGGGTGACTACCTATAATTTTTAGAATAACTGCTTAGTTCAGGATACGACTTGAATTAAAGTGCGTAGAGTTAAATTTGAAGGGATACTTATGTACTTCCAGCCACCGTTCTATGAAACTAGGTTGGCAGCACACATGGAACCATTCATTTTTGTAAGTGCTAAGTTTGTTCCAAACCCCGATTACGACCTGATAGTTAGGCATCGCCTCGAGGAAGGTATATGAGAGGCTTTCCCTTCGTCGCTTGAGATTATAGGTAATCCATATGTCCTTTGGAGTTGGCTCACGGTGTAAGATTTCTTGGAATATCATATATGTACCATATAGGGACGTATAGTTGTTCGAATGCAGCTGAGCCAAAGCTAGTCTTAAATAATATAACATTTTCTGAACGAATAGGTTAAAGGGTGGAACACATCCCACCCGGCATATGAACTTATTATTGGCAGTGTATCCCACTGAGGGAAAATGAGCTCTGTTATGGCGAAATGTAACTAATACATCATGACATGAAGAGAAGCCTGGTCGACTTTCAATGCCACATAGTCTGCTGGATCTTCCATGATTACAACATCTTCTAGAGTGTCAAAAGCTGGCTCATCTTCTATTTTGGGACTTTGTGGAATTTTTGGTACTTGATGGGAACTCTCAAGTTATTTGAATTGATGGCCTGGAGTTTTTCGAGCAGATATAGTTGTTGAGCTGGATTCGGCATCGGAATTGTTATATGGAGAAGTCTATTCAGTTGCTATAGCAGCTAAGCGCTCTGACCATCTAGAACCCATAACTACTAAACTTAGCAGATAATCATCATTAGGAAATTTAACCTATCCCCCCGTGCTAAGTGTAAACTAGTGCGGTGTGGTGGAGTGTTGTGCAATGCAGTGATAAATAGTTTAGAATTAAAACGATAACGGTGATGATACTTTGCGATTTGACTGGAGTGACCGTTATCGCTAACCGTTCCAAACTACTTTCAATCGATGGTTGCGGATTTTATCTAAGCTCTGGGATCAGTTATCAGCATTTTGGAGTTAAGTATTTGCGTTTAAGTACATTTGAGCAACCAGATCTGGTCATGGCATATGTTACTTTATATTTAAGTTCATATGTTATACATGTTCAAGTTCTTCAAGTGCATATGCATGTGTACTCTAGTTGACTTATTCAAGTTTAAGTTCATATGCAAGCGTTATCTAGTTTAAGTATTCAAGTCAAGTCTCATATTGAATATACAAGTGTTTATAACCAAGTTTGTTTTCTATGCTCATGCTTCTAAGGTTCAGGTTTGTTCATACAAGCGAGATTGGATGTGCTCACATCGAGCTAAAAATGCGTAAGTGCCCCTAAGCAGAGGGATCGTACCCGATCCCTTACCTAGGCAGTATTGCCTTATACAATTTTGAAATCCCTAAGCCCCTAACTGATCCCTCCTCTCAAATCACAACTGATCGCATCACATCACCGGCCGTCTTCCATCATTCCACTTCCTTCCCTCTGACCATATCAAGCAACCGATTACTTCATCACCTATTTCCTCGACTTTACTATTTCACTTAATCTCTAATATGCTTTCATCATGTCCCATAAGTCGATCCCCATTGCCACCAGTCACCTGAACTTCACCAATCCATCTCATCCCCATTCCAATAAAAAACTGATCCCTTCATCACTAATCGCTCTCCTACTCATCGCCTCATTTTTTCTCCAAAACTGGCGACCAAACCCTAAGTTCAGAATCCACTAACATGAATAATCCCAATCGACTCATCACATAACTCTAATCTAAATCGTAGAAACCCACCTATGTAAAGACTGACTCGATCAATGCGGAAGAGCTTGAAGTTGAAAGGAATGGAGCAAGGCTATTGGGATTGGGGCAACGTTGAGTAGAGTTAAATGCTTGGATGTGATTGAAGGTGGTGGCTATGGTTGAAAAGGATGAGGAAGGCTTAAATCGAAAAAGGGATTGGATGGGTTGATGAATTTGCCGAGTTCAAGTTTGTTAATGGCATATGTGAAGAAATAAAAGGGATCAGTTCGGTTGCAAATCAAGTGGATCAAGTGAAGTTGGATCAAGTGAAGTTGGAGAAGCTAAGTTATCAGCTTATATATGCAAAAGCGGGTCGAACCCATAAGCCTGAAATTGGCTAAGTCTGCACAAGTGAAGGGATCGTACCCGATCCCATGCCTAGGGGATTCATACCAATCCTTTACCAATGTAAAAAATAGAAAAATAGAAAAAGAATGGAAATGGTAAGAATTGCAATGCTCTTTTACTTCAATTACATGATATCAGCATCGAACCATGAACATGTAAACTTGATCGGGAGCCAATGACAAAAGTGTGCGCATGAGTGAATGTGCACATGTGTACACACCCAACATTCAATTTCTCAAATCAACAGGAATTGAACTATTACCTGGATGTCTCAGCATAGAAGTCACTGCTGATAGCCGAGGCCTACTTATTTAATTGACAAGCTTGGTGGGAGAAGATAGAGACCAGGGATTACATTCCAGATTTATACTAGCAAATATCGACCAAGCGTCATGATGATCAGAAAGAAATATGACTCTTTGGAGATACAACTCTATGGAAAGATAACGACTATTTAGGAAACTGAATTGAATTCTTCCGGTGACTCTAAATTGCTTTGGTTCAAAGCACGTCATGTCCAAAACAGGACGTTCTTTGAGGGGTAAGTGTTATCCGGCCTTTTGATCCATCTATATTCAGACTGACTGGACGAGTTAGACTTGACTATCATCATGGCCAGTAGCCTAGAGAGATGATCGTGGGGTCCAGTGATCATGCACAGACAACAATATGAAGCAACGATTAAACGAAACAAAGAGATGAAACCTATAGAACATTCTAAGTATGGATTACAATCTCAACCAGGCAAAGGATCACGTACGATTCCTACCTCTATGTAATGGATCGAATCATATCAGCTTAGCAGTTCAACTCAATGGAGATTGATCGATATCTCAAAATCCATAAGTTAAATATGCAAGCACTTTGGTGACGTGGAGTTAACATGAAGGGGAACCGATCAGAAGGATCGCCAGAACCCATGTGGCCATTAAGAGAGATCGAAGTTGATCCATATTCCTTGAGGTTTGGGCCTAGCGATCACTCATGTGACCATGCCTGCATCTGGAGAATCCGTTGGCGATTTTTCAAGAAGATATTCAGCTGTCTCCCTATATAAATACAGATTTCATGGTTCATTTGAGGGACCTTTACACTATTATTTCTTTATACTCCATTGTAACTATGGATTCTGATCCAATCCCTGTTTTACTTAGAATTTAAAGTCATCAATAAAGCAGTTTCTCCAAAGTGGACGTAGGCTTTCAATGCCGAACTACTATAAATCGTTGTTTTCTTGTTTTTGCTTGTTTTTGCTTGTTTTTGCTTGGTTAATTGGTTGTTTCCTCTATCTTCATTTGATTTTCTTCATCTATTTCTTTACAAAATCTTTATTGAGTGTTTGTGCTAACTTTTGGTGCAAATAATAGTATAAAAGGATGTTGGAATTATCCCAAATGATATACACAGACACATATTAAAAAAATTTAATGTGGAGCTTGTATGTTGGGTTCCTTATGCATTGTAAATAGGAATAATCTTGCATGCTATTTTGTGCATAATATCACACTCGCTTATGTATTTGATACATAGAACAAGTAAAAAATTGAATTAAGATCACTAAATGATACATTAGAGTTTTCTCGTGTAGATATGAAATACTAGAGAATTATTTATAGAAATAAAGAACTTCTTATGAAGGATTATGCGGACTCGAACTTTATTAATAATATCGAGTATAGTATGTCAATCCTAAATTCATTGTTCAAACTTAAGTTCAGAACTTTAAGTTCTAATGTTTCTAAATTATAAGTAATGGATGATTTAACCAAAGGCTAAGTTTACCGCATTAAATATCGCTATAATAAAAGAAGTATAAAGTAATGCATAAATTTATAACTAAGTTAGGGGAAATTCCGAATGTTAAGAATCCCACGAAATTGTTATATGATAACAATGTTGTGAGCTTGGAAGAAGCTATAATTCACTAGAAGTCGAGAAACATACTTTGAAAAGTTCCATATAATAAAAGCAGTTTGTCAACGCAAGGGAGACTTAATTGATAGAGTAGATAATTAAAAAGTATTGCATACTTATTCCAAAGGGGCTAGCTTGATCAGTTTTGAGAAAAACGATCAAAGAAGTTGCAATAAGATTCCATAATTAACTCTAAGTGCAAGTGCGAGACTGACAGTGTTAGAGGCATGCCTTAAAGGCAATTATGTAATTTGTTACATATATCTAACTCGATTTCCAATCTTGATCAAAATAAAATGTTATCTCTCTCCATTATATACTTGTTATACTATGATATAGTTAAATAAGTATTTAATTTAAAGTATACCAAATAGAAATCCTTAAATGATATATTATGTGATATTAATATTGAGGAATTTATCATATTAAAATAACATATTATTTTAAATATTCCTAATAAAGATGTTTTGTGATGGGATATCGATACATACATTAAGACTAGATTGAGTATTCTCTCCAAATTTGCATAGTATATTACTCATGGCTGCTAGGGGCACCGATAGTTACTTGATAATTATGGAATGACTTAATCGAGAGTTTTCTATCGGTTAATATAACTAAGGTCAAATAGAGAATCTTGAAGTGATGAAATTACATAATTCTCTCATTTTGATAATACTATTATACTTGAATATAGACACTCCACTTTGATTATAATCAAATTATGGCATGGGGTCCGGCAAACGACTATAGTTGGGTCTGAGTAGAAGCATTGGAAGTGAAACACTATTCAATGGAGAATTCATCTCCTCGGTTATATAGGACTAGTATCATGGTCAAGCGTAGTCAACTCAAAGTCAAAGTCTTTAACCATAGCAGTATAGTTAATTATTATTATTATTGAACTAATGATTAGTGTTTGGACTAATCAAGTTGAATGTGAACGATGTTGGAATTTTGACCGAAACCAAATTCCATAAGTTGTAATGTGATATTGTGTTGATAAAGGGAACTAGTATAAATAATCGTTACTACCAGGTACAACGTATAATAAGTAAAATTGGATTTTGTCAAAAAACATGTGATAAATAAATTTAGCTAAATGCAACACTACTAGCTACAGTGATATGTGAACATTAATATTTGAATTGTTCAATAATAATCACTGACTGAATTTACACCTTCGAGTCTCACAGTCGTAATAATGAATACTCTGAAAACCACATGGTTTAACTAATTTATAATCATTGTAAATTATTAAATTAATTATTATTTGTGAAATATTAATTATTAAATATTATTTTATTTGTCTAAATACCATTAGCATTTATATAGTACATATATATCTACAATATCGATAAAATATTTAAACTGGATTAAATAGATTGAATGCTAAGTGATTCTGGAAAAAAAATTAGGGCCATGTGGCATCTTTCATGGCTGGCCATATGCAATAAAAAGGAGAGGGTTTGATAATATTTGATGAGCATGTAAATATGGAAGGTTTTAAAGGAGAGAATTAGAAGTTTTTATTGTTTCAATTAAAATAAATTCTCTTTTATTCATTTCTTTTTCTCTGTAGATTATTGACTTTTCTTTCTCTCCGCTCCTGTCCTTAGTATGGCCAAAGTTCATAGCTTCCATGGCCTAGAAAAATTCTAATGAAAATCAAAATTAAATCAAGTAATAAAGATGGTTGATACTGCTTGATCTTTGCAAAATCTAGAGGTTGATTCAAGAGTCTTGGATATTCATCATTCAAGGTATATTCTTTTAGCTATATCATAAGGTAAAATTCAAGTTTCATTTATTTTATTTTCATCTTATTTCATATGATTTGGATCTTTTGCATACTTATCTAAACAAAACTAATCTATTTAGCATGAATTAAATCCCCTTTTATCACATTCACTTTAATAGTATATGTTCATAATGTTAATCTAATTTAGATCCGTTTCTGATATACCCCTTTCTGATTACACGTTTATCTTATTAACACTAATGCTATCACATGTTACATTTAATTAATTAGCTATTTATATCGTTCTTATAGTTTAGATCTAAAATTTTACAATGAATTTATATGTGCCTAAGTTATCCTTTTGTTATTGTTTTGGAAATTATTGTTTAACAAAAAAACAATTTTGATTGAAACCTAATTTTAAAATAATTGGTATGATTTTATTGTTTTATATATATATATATATATATATATATATATATATATAAACTAGAATAAACTTCATCTGTTGTCTTTTTGAAACCATTAGGAAATTTAATATAAATTTTATATGATTGTTGTTTAAATATAATTCTTTTGATTATTGTATATTTTGTTCGAAAGTTGTTTGAATAAGGTGGACTTCTTTGTAAATATCATAAACTTTTGAATCCTTCCTAACTTAATGTTTGTCCCTTAATTTTTTAACTTTAAATCTCAATACATATATTAAATTATAAACTTTACGCATATATATGTTATTTTAATTTTAAAACATAATTTGCAATTAATTATGTGTGTGTGTGTGTGTGTGTTGTTTTAATTCAAGGTTTATAAAGTGGATTTTATGTAAAATTAAAAATTTAACTTTAAAATCCTTCCTAAGTTAAAACTTGATTCATACTTGTTAATTATAGGTTTCAAATATGGTTAAAATCAATTTTAATATGCATATACTCATACGATTTAATTTTCTTATGAAATGGAATTAAATGAACGAATGAAGGAAGGAAGAAAATCTTCCACCTTTTCATCTTCATAAAATCCTACTTTATTCATCAATTGTCTTCTTGTAAAAATAACTTATCTATTGTCTATTAGTAAAATATTTTTACATATCATGTATAAGTAAAATGAACTTTGTAGATACATATGCTATTACAGTTTACATGTTTTCAAAATAAAAATAAGGCCAATAAAGGCATATATAAAGGGAAAACATGTCTGTTGTGGTGTAAATCCCAACACTTATATATATACACGTTGACTATGTACGCAACTTATATGTTGCACCTACACTTTACACATACAAATGTATTTGATGCGCTCATTATTATGTATATGAATTTTAACTAAATTTAAACTTATTTCCAACCAAATTAAATAAAATAATATTTTATTTAAAAATTTATTAGATTGGATCTAAAATACACTTAGACTTCATAGGCCCAATAGTTTCAAGATAGGAATTCATTTTGAAATCTATCTATATCACCCGCTTCCAACTAGCCAGTTCATGCTATATATATATATATATATATATATATATATATATATATAGTACAAGAACATTTATAGTTATATATATACGTATACTAATGTTTATATTTTTTATTTTAATTATTTATTTATTTAATTAGTCCAATTAATTAAATTTCAAATAATTTTGAAAACATTAATTTATTTTCAAAACAATTTGAAAATATATTTTATAACCTTTATAAATGTAATTTTGATACTTTAAACTTAATTTTTAAATTTAACTTATACTTTAAAATTTCATATTTAATTTTGAAAATTAGCCCAAGCCCCAAATCAATTTGAGCCTTTACAATTGGGTCAACCATTTGGACTTAATCCACCAATTGGGTTGTAACGAGGGGGAGAGAATACTTGATTATTTAACCCTAAGCCTAAACACTACTTTTTTAAACACTCATTGGATAAGTAGGATTAGTAAATTGGCCCTAGAGTTTTAAATTAGAACGCATGGACCATTTAGGCTCTAATACCATTAAAAGAGCTGGGTCGATCTTCAACGGGTGAAATAGGTAGATTTCTAAAAAAATCCATATATGAATCATAGTAATCTTATGAAGTTCAATGGGTATTAATAGGACTAATCTAGTTTTAAATAAAATTGTTTAATTTAATTTTATATTTTTTAATTAATCGCATTAACATTTCAACTAAATGTGCAATTGGGAATGCATCATGTACACATTCAAAAATACAATAACAAAAATAATATAATATAAACATGTGTATAACTACATATATACACATCAAGATATTGGGATTTATATCTAATGTATATACGTATATGTTATAACTATATATACATGTAATAATCTCACATGTATATCGGAATATAAATTCCTAAATATATATATCTGTGTGTGTGTTTGAATATACTACAATATATGTATATGGTTTGTATACATATATTGATAGTAATACATATATTTAGTTTAGACATATATACATATGTTATCTTTGTTTCCACTTATATTATATATGAATACACACACACACAAATTTATAAAGTATGAGAACAATTCACATAAAATTGACATTTCAAATAAGAGAACTTTAAGAATAAAGATGGAAAGAAAATTTATGTTATATTTAAATCTAATCAAATCCGAGTTAAAAAGGAAATAACATGAAGTGAAATTTTACTTTAACTTTCTTCCACAACCACCAATTTAACAATTATTTTAATACCATATAAATTTTTGACTTAATTACAACATAACACTTAAACCGCTAAAATTGTAAATTTGAAAATACATATAATCAGCATAAAGAAAAATA
Organism: Allium cepa; assembly: GCA_030765085.1. Classification (NCBI taxonomy): domain Eukaryota; kingdom Viridiplantae; phylum Streptophyta; class Magnoliopsida; order Asparagales; family Amaryllidaceae; genus Allium; species Allium cepa. The sequence continues at coordinate 51,449,626 of CM060935.1, read as the reverse complement.
AAATTGTACAATTTAATATACCGATCCTAATGACATAACTAGATCTAAAGTATTACGCTTACATTTACATACATATAATAAACTAATATTTTTTTCAAAACATGAACTTGAATTAATTTGAAACGAATAAATTTAACAAAAGATTTTAATTTTGATGTTAGGGTACAATTTCAAAATATAACAATGAGTTAATTGTCTGTTTTTACACACACACATATACATAACTCAATCTACCAAAAATTAGATCCATGATCAAATGGAATGAACTACAAAAACAATAATATTTCATTACACCAAAATAGATCTATAACAACATATAATCTCATATCCAACAAACAAAAGTTTTTTTTTCTGATCTCAAGTAAAATAAAACATAAATTGATTGGCTAGACAAATAATTATGATAATGTTTAAGAAAAATCTAACAAATCAAATCTACAATAATTAATCATTTCAGACCAGTCAAGATATCAATATCCAAATAAAATCATATACAAATAGAATTCATTTTTAATTACAATCAATAAAACTTTTAGATTAGATCTTAGTAAGTGACTATAATACACGTATATGTGAACAATGTCATTTTGAACATCATGAATAAATTAGAAGATGAGAAAGATACCAATAAACATTGCTCTTTGCCACACCTTTATTTATGGCTTCTCCTTAGATTTTCAAGTGAATCGGCACCTTACCTTGCAAGAGAAAGATGAATCGTCTTGTTTTAATTTGATTCCTAATTTGAATTTACATTTATAAATTAATTAAATCATGTGGTCTTTCAAGGAAATCACAAACGTGGTTATGTGACTCGAAGGTGCGAATTCATTTAATAATTAATATCGAACAATTCAAATATTATTGTTCACACATCACCTTAGCTGATGATGTGATAGTTTGGCCAAAATTTGTTGCTTATAGATCTTTCTGGTAAAATCTAATTTTGCAATCTTTTATGGGGTGCCTTTTAGTAACGATAATTTACACACACACTCTTCATAAACACTATATCACTTTAGGTTATGGAATTTGGTTTTGGTCAAAATTCCAATATCATCCTTATTCAACTTAGTTAATCCATAAACAAAGTCCTTAGTTCAATAATAATATTTATTATTAACTGTACTATTCTGACTAGAGATTTTGATTTTGAATTGACTAAAGTTAATAGTGATACCAACCTCATAAAACTAAGAAGACAATCCTCTATTGAATATTCTTTCACTACCGATGCTTCAACTTAGACCCACAATAGTCATGCGATGGACGCCATGACACGACTTAACTATATCAAAGTGAAGTTTCCATATTAACATTTAATAGTATTCTCAAGTCAAGAGAACCGTGTAAAATTGTTACTTTAAGTTATCCCATTTGATATAGTTGTTATTAACTAATTAGAAACTCTTGGATGAGTCATTTCATAGTTACCTAATAACTATTTGTACATAACGCCTTGGCACCCCCGGCAGCCGTTAGTAATACACTCCTGACTTGAGAGCGTTACATATTATGGTCTTAACGGATTTGTCAATATCCCTTCTCGAAACATCATGACTATGAATATTTAAAATTATAGATTATATTATGATAATTTTCTCATGATTACAACTTATTGTAATTATTAACACGTAAGGCATCATTTAAGGATATTATATTAAATATATTAAAATTAATTAATAAATCATAATATACCGAAAATATAATAGAAAACAAATTTCTTTTTCTGGAACTAGATTTTATCATAGAGTTAATAATTTATAATAAATTTCAAAATTTCCCTTAGGTCATATCGCTAACTCTATCATTCTCTCCATCATTTATATCATAAATAGAGTACTTACATATCTACGGTTGTTGAGAAAATTCAAGCCATAGAATATCTAAGGTGATTTTTGTAGTATCTCTAGATAAGTAAGAATATTTATGTAACTTTGTTAAGCAAACTCAAAGGTTACACAACTTCCCTAAAGATATCATAAAGTGATGGGATTAGAGCGTCTAATATACTGCATGATTTGTTGAGAAAACTCAAAGTCATGAATATGATTAGGAGCAGTTAAAAGTATGTTAGGAGTTATGTACAAAATATATGTAGCGAAATGCTACTTACCATTTATAGGGACTATGATTTGCTAAAAAAAAACTCAAAGTCGTAGCATCATAATAAATGAGTCATAATACTCACTGAAGAAATTTATGAAATTCCGGTATATCTTTTAAAGTTATTTAAGAGACAAAAATTCATAGGAGTCTTATCAGATAAATATAATAAATAATTTAATAAGTATAAGAACATATGTGATATTATAATAAGCCACTACAATTAATTTGAAAAGTTAAAAATAACCGATGAAATTAATTATTGATTAAAATATACTAAATATAATTGAAATAAGAATGAAGAAGAATAGTAAAATATACATGCAAATAATTTTTTTGGCAGTTGTCGCTTCAAGATCAATGCAAGAACCAAAGTTATACAACTATTAAAAACAGTCTTGACTTGGTCAGTTAAGTATGCATTTACCCAAAACATAGTATTGTCCTTTTGAGTTATGGAACTTAAACCACCATAAGAGTATGGATATTAGGTTCGTACTCAATCACATAAAGTTGTATGGTGGACAATCTTGCTCGTAATAAATGAAACCTCGATGAAAATGTTTCATTTGAAATGAGCACGTAAACCATACAGTGAGATCATGTGTTCAATATGACTAAATATAATAAGGATCTTGTTGCGTTAAGAAAAACCACTAGATTAAGAATTCCGTATAGTCCTAGGATTTTTATCATCGAAATATCAGTTTTGATCTATTTTTTTAAGTGCAACTTATTCAATTACTTGAGTGTGAAGAATCACTAAGAACACTTTTGTAATGAAATCTAGTGTAGTCTCATAGTAAAGAGTATGTCCTATTAAATAGTTCAACCATTTGAAAGAGAAAGCAAAAGTTTGAGAATGGTAATAAAGTCGGCATGATGAAGATGGAGAGAATGAATGGTTACTTATGCTTCATGAAGAGATATCAAAAACATAGTTGGTTGAAATATTTATAGATGCTTAATAGGGAACATGAAATATGATTTCTATTACAAATGTATTATATGTGTGCGTTTGTGTGTGTTCTCGATAAGATTTATTTTTTTGAGTTTGAGATATTTGATCTTAAACTCTCAGCTTTAAATGAATTATAGAAAAAAGAAATAAATAGCCTATAGTAAGTGATTGAATAGAGCTCCATATTTCAAATGTTGTTATTGTAACAGCGAAAATAGTAAGAGCATGTCATGTAACACTTATCAAAGGACACATCAAGTTTTGTAAGATTACTTTTATGTATGTTAAATATTATTTATGAAGTAATAACAATTTTTAGTATTGACTAAAAATAGGTGTAGTTTTTTATATGAATATTATAAATATTCATTATGAAATAAATCTTTTTTTAGCATTTCGATGATGGTGTTTCTTTTCGTAGTAATAGTGATGTGTTAGCTACAGAAAATATAGAAGCGTCTAAGATATTTAACAATTAATTTTTGGGTTATGGACTAAGCCGTATATTTGAGAAATAATTCTTTAATCGTATAATTATGAATCATATTGTGCTTGTGAATTGAATCTCAAATGATTAAGGGAAAAAGCATGCATTCGATGAGAGCGAAAAAAGAGTTAACGAACCACTTCGTACTAATACATATAGATATATACAGTCCAAAGTCTAATAGTACCAAAAGCGGATTCACTTACTTTGTCAAATTCACCGATGAATTATCTAAGATATGAACATGTTTTTGATACAAAAGTTAGATGTCGATGATTGATTCATATAATATACAACAAAAGTAGAAAGTAAAATATGTAAAGGAAATAAATCAATTTCGGTTTGATCTAATAGACGAGTATATTGAATAAAAAAATTCGTAGTATCTAAAAAGAAAATAAGATTCACTCTCAAAATCCCTTCTTCCTGTTCTACATAATGATGTGAAGATAAGGAGCAACCAGACCTTGTGAGGAAAAGTATGATTGATATTGAGTGAACTTGAGTTTCTTCTTTCTATAAGGATATGTAATTAAGAGTAACTACATATGTTAAATTTAATTTCAATTTGTAATTTCATATAAGATATGAATTAAGAAGGAACCCGATCTTAGGTAGTTTGAGATACATGGTGTTAACCCGCCTTTCGGTAAGGCCATGGACATGCGGATTTAACTAAGTTGACTTTACGATTATCGAGGTCGAAATATGATGCATTCAGTTTAGAGGGATGGAATTCACATGGATATGCTGCTCGACATTGAGGTAAGGTTATGCCGCTCGACATTGAGTTGAGGTTATGCCGCTCGGCATGGAGGTGAGGTTATGCCGCTCAGCATTGTGGTGAGGTTATGCCGCTCGACATTGTGGTGAGGTTATGGCATTGTGGTGAGGTTATGCCGCTCGGCATTGAGGTGAGGTTATGCCACTCGGCATCGAGGTGAGGTTATGCTGCTCGGCATTATGGCGAGGTTATGCCGCTTAGCATCGAGGTGAGGCTCGGCATTGAGTTGAGGTTATGCCACTTGGCATTGAGGTGAGGTTATGTCGCCCGGCATTGAGGTGAGGTTATGCCGCTCGGAATCGAGGTGAGGTTATGCCGCTCGGCATCGAGGTGAGGTTATGCCGCTCGGCATCGAGGTGAGGTTATGCCGCTCGGCATCGAGGTGAGGTTATGCCGCTCGGCATCGAGGTGAGGTTATGCCGCTCGGTATTGAGGTAAGGTTATGCCACACGGCATTGTGGTGAGGCTATGCTGCTCGGCGTTGGTGAGGTCAGGGTCGTTCGTCATGGGATGAATGCGGCTCGGTGGAAGGTCGTTCGTCCTTGGAAGTATGTGGTTCGGTGGAAGGTCTTAATGGGCCTATACCATTCAGAAATCCCAACAACTCAGGACTTGCCTATAAATATAGCATGTGGAGGTTCAGAAAAGGGATCTTCTTTTTGCTCTCGGACTTTCTCTTCTCTAAGGCTATGGCACTTAGCCATTGTCAAACTTTGGATTAACTGTAATCGATTATTGCAGCAATAAAAAGGAAATTTCTGGAGTGGACGAAGGCCAGAGTTAGCTAAACCACTGTAAAATCTATTGTTCTTTACTGCTTTCGTTTTATTTTTTTACTGTTCTGCACATTTAGACTCTCTACATACAATCTATGTATGAGTTGTGACTGGTACTTGGTGCTTTCGTCTGGATTTGGGTGTCAGTGACCAATTTTGGCCCTAATATTTTAGTGCTTTCACTGAGAAGGCTAGCACTCAGGAATTTTGGAACTTGGATTTTGGATTGAAAAGCTTAAGAACTTGGATTTTGGATTGAAAAGCTTAGGAACTTGGATTTTGGGAGGCAATGGCTAGACCACCAACAAGGAAGAAAGCAGCGGAAAGGAGCAATCAAGAAGGAAGTCAAGCGGCATCTTCTGGAGATGGAGAGGATCATGCATCCATCTACATAACTCGGAAACAGATACAGGTTATGATGAATTCTATGCAGGAGCAGATGATGAAACGGCAAGAGGAGTTATGAGGGATCTTCTAAGGCAATTTGGACAAGGACAAACTACAGGTGCTCAAGTTCTAGAAACTGGACCATAGGAACTCAACCAGCAGGTGGGTGGAGTGATTCAGCAGGGGGCAGCTCCCAATCAACAAACAACTAACAATTTGGATGGACCTAGACTCGGGGGCACACCATCAGGTAATGTTGGACTAGTTCATGGAAGGATACTGGATGACGCTACGCGGCCCAATGCCAACAGGAATACAGGAGTACGTGATGAGGAATATGTGCCTGAATTTCCTCGAGGACTTGGAGGGCGGTTTGGAAACATGGATAGGGGCAACTCTTGGTTGGAAATACCGGATTGGCTGACATTATCAGGCGGACTATTCGTGGAGGTCTGACAAACAGGGATTCAAAGGAAGTCAACAAAAGTTCGTTTACCCGAAACATCAAGACGGCTAGAAATCCACCCGATTTCAAACTGCCTACTCTAGAAGTGTACAACGGGAAGATGGATCCAACTAACCACTTGATGAGGTACACTAGGAATATGGAAGTGCTGGAGGCAACAGAAGAGGTTATGGCCTGATGTTTCCTATGTACTTGACTGATATAGCTGCCATGTGGTTCAGGCAGCTGGAGGATGGATCCATTGGAACATGGAAGGAACTGGTGGACAGGTTCTTAAGTCGGTTTCGAGTTCACATAAAAAGGCCAAAGAACGTGATGACATTGATATCAGTTAAATAAGGGGCAAATGAATCGCTCAGGACATTCTTAATTCGATTTAATGCAGCAGTTGCTTCGGTGGATCAGCCGGATCCATCAATGGTTCTGATGGTTGCGGTATCAGAAGTCAGAGATAATTCGGATTTCAAAGTATCATTGATACGGGACCCACCGTTGGATCTTGGTCAATTCTTCTATGAAGCTGAGAGATTTCTTCGTCAAGAAGAAGCATGCTAGGACTTGAGGTCAAAGGAAGTAAACCTTGTTAAGGATGGAGGACTACCCAGCGAAAGCATGGGTAAGGACAAGGATAAAGGGAAAAGGAAACGCTGGGGTGAACCAAAGTTCTCCACTTACACCGGACTGAACTCAACATTGGAACAGATATTCTTGGATACTCGAAATTGCCTTTCGTATCGAAGGCCGGCGAGGAGGGAGCCCTCATAACGCGAAAGGGCATCGAGAAGGCACTGTCTTTTTCGTGACCTGGACGGGCATGATACTAACAGATGCCGGCATTTGAAGGACATAATCAAGGAGCATGTTAGGAATGGTCAGTTGCGACAATATGTCGAAACTCAGAAGGCGGCAGTGGAACAGGAGCAACCACTGTCTACCTTGAACGACGAGGGCATGAGGCCTAGTAATGGTGGCCGGTTGGTCATCAACTAATCTTGATGGTTTGAAATAAGTAACAAACTTGGCCAATCGGCTAAATCACTTACTCATGTACGTGGTCGAAAATAACCCTCAGGCATGCTCTGAGATGATGGTTTACCGAGATGCCTCGATTTGTGAAATCTGTTTTTTCCCTTTAACTTGGACATTTTCTTTTTCTGGTTTGGTTTTGGATTTTGTTTTGAACTCCCGGTTTTGCTCTTTTTTTGGTTTGGATTTTTGATATGGATTTATGGTTTTCTGGTTGGATTTGGATTTCGGATTGGATTTTGATTAGATTTTCCTTTGGATTTTGGCTAAAAGGTCGTCAAGCATGGATTATGCTAGGCAAGGGTCCGATGAGACCAGGATTCGGCCTAGGACTTAGGCCATATATTCTCGGTTATTATTTCGAGTCGTCAAGTATGGACTATGTTCGGCAAGGGTCCAGAGAGACCGGGATTCGGCCTAGGATTTAGGCCCTATGTTATCGGTTATTACTACAGGTCGTCGAGTATGGACTATGCTCTCGGCAAGGGTCCGGAGCGGCCATGACTCGGCTTAGGACTTAAGTCATGGCATTATTTGGCGTTCAGAGACACTGAACCAGGAACACCATAGAATTACTCAAAATAGGTCGTCAAGCGTGGATTGCGCTTGACAAGAACCCGGAGAGGTTATGGATTTGGATACTGGCTATGAACAGCTTAGAGTTCGGGCATGGATCCAGAACGATCCAGGATTTGGACATCGACCCGGAAAGGTCATGGACGTGGTTATTGGTTGTTGGTTATGGGTGGTTTAGAACTCTATTGTCGAGTTCAGATGGATATGGATTTGGCTAAGGATTTGGTTACTGCATTCGGAATCGAATGTCGACTCAGAGTAGTCGTAGACTCGGATAAGGACACGGCGATGGCGTTTGGATAAAATCGGTTGGATTATGAATCAGAAAGTATGGATGTAACTAACATACATACTTCGGATATCGGACTTGAGGCTATTCAAAACGCACCTTCCAACAACAAGACATGTTTTGAGGGGCAAATGTTAACCCGCCTTTCGGCAAGGCCATGGACAGGCGGATTTAACTAAGTCGACTTCACGATTATTGAGGTCGAAATATGATGGATTCGGTTTAGAGGGATGGAATTCACCTGGATATGCCGCTCGGCACTGAGTTGAGGTTATGCCGCTCGGCATTGAGTTGAGGTTATGCCGCTCGATTTTGAGTTGAGGTTATGCCACTCGACATGGAGGTGAGGTTATGCCGCTCGGCATTGTGGTGAGGTTATGCCGCTCGGCATCTAGGTGAGGCTCGGAATTGAGTTGAGGTTATGTCGCTCAGCATTGAGGTGAGGTTATGTCTCCCGACATTGAGTTGAGGTTATGCCGCTCGGCATTATGGTGAGGTTATGCCGCTCGGCATCGAGGTGAGGCTATGCCGCTCGGCATTGGTGAGGTCAGGGTCGTTCGGCATGGAACGAATGTGGCTCGGTGGAAGGTCGTTCGGCCTGGAGGTATGTGGTTCGGTGGAAGGTCTTGATGGGCCTATACCGTTCAGAAAGCCCAACAATTTAAGATTTTCCTATAAATACAGCATGTGGAGGTTCAGAAAAGGGATATTCTTTCTGCTCTCAGACTTTCTCCTCTCTAAGGCTAGGGCACTTAGCCATTGTCAAACTTTGGATTGTAACTGTAATCGATTATTACAGCAATAAAAAGGAAATTTTTGGAGTGGACGTAGGCCGGAGTTAGCCGAACCACTATAAAATATGTCGTTCTTTACTGCTTTCATTTTATTTTACTTTACTGTTCTTCACATTTAAACTCTCTACATACAATCTATCTATGAGTTGTGACTAGTACTTGGTGCTTTCGTCTGGTTTTGGGTGTTAGTGACCAATTTTGGCCCTAACACATGGTTATCCAATTTCCATTATGAACGTAAGTTTAGCAAACCCAAAGTTAGATATATTTTATGCAAGTCTATAGGCAAGTAATAAATTTTTTTGAATGTCTATTCCATCCCACTGAGAAACATTCAAGACATGCCACATTCTTGGTGAAGATAGTTTTTTAAAGAAATTAATGGTAGTGTGACGGACTTGGATGCAATCCAAGATTCTAACATAGTAATTGATTACATAGATGAAGTTAATTTAACTAATCTTATAATGGACACGGTCACATTACAATATTTATGAGAATTTTCACACATTGAAGATAAACTATAGGTTTCTTATCAATGTTGGGAAAATAAATTGTTAGCAATAGCAATATTCTCTGCTCTCGACAAGCCATGGAGAGTATATATTCTACTATATAGCATGGTGCTTCAAATCCAAAATGTATGCTAAGTACATTAAAAAAATATGATTTTAATAGTTGTACCCAAAAGGATATGATTCGTTAGCCACAATTGAGTCTTTGAAAATAAAAGCAATGAAGTTGGAATTGTATAAAGGATTATTGAAAGGAAATAAATTCATTAATTTCAAATGTTGAAGTTAGTAAAGAAATTTCATTAGTCAGTGTTAATTCCGTTCATATTATACATGGAACTAATGTTTAATTTGACTTAGATTTCATACATTGATGTTGAAACATAATTTCTAAATAATGATTTTAGAAGCAACTGTTTGCACATAACAGCCAAAAATGTCTTAAAGTCATTGAGAGCAATAACATGATTTTTATGTTTTTGGATACGACGTAAGAGCTGATATAAGGTACCCATCAAACATTAGATTGAGCTAGCATTTTGGTAGAATCAAAATGCATAGGAAGCGTGTTTTTGTAAGAAAGGAAATCAAAGGTAGTATTTCATTTCTAATATTATAGGTAACCAATATACTTCTGACTGTTAACGATGTACCCATGTTAAAGTCGGTTTGGTATGGTTGTTTAATTTTTCATAAAGGATTTGATAGAGACATACTTTATACTTAGTATAAATTATAAAATGATGTTGGGATTGTCCCAACCAAGATACACAAACACCATATTAAATGTTAAATTTGGAAAAAATATGATATAGATCTCTTATGCATTAGCAATAGGGATCATTATGTATGTTATGTTCTGTGGTATATAAGATCTAGCTTATGCACTTGGTTTCCTAAACAAATATCAAACCTAAGGTAAAATCACTTGAGGGTAGTTAAGAGTAATCTCAAGTATTTACGAAATACTAGAGAATTTGTTTATGGAAATAACGAACTCCTTATGAAGTATTATTAGACTCGAATTTCATATTTGATATCGAATATAGTGAGTCAATCTTAAATTCATATTCAACCTTTGTTAAAGAGATTTAAATTAGAAATATTCCATACGAGAAGTTATGGAAAATTCAGTTACAAAGGCTAAATACAACACCCTGAATAATGTCGCAATGAAAGCATTATATATAAGCATAATTTTAAAAAAAAAAAGCTAAGAGTGATTTCCACTATTCAAATCCAATAACATATTGTGATTACAATATTGCAATATAAATTGCATTGGAAACCAACAACTTGATAAGAAATTAAGATATATTTTTCGTAATGGACATGCGATAAAAAAGGTTTACTGGTATAGGCGAAGCGTAATCGAAAAGTAGATAAAAACAATTGCAGACCATTCGCCAAGGTTCCTTATCGTTCTAGTTTACGTAGATCAATTGAAGGCATAGTCATGGGGCACCATAATTGGCCCTAAGTGCAAGTCGGGGATTAATTTAGTTAAGGGAGCTCCCTTGGGGCAATTATGTAATTTGTTTCGTAACTTAACTCTTATAAGATAATTTTTTTCAAAATGATGTAAGCATCCTAATTTTATTTTCTTTTATATATATTGTTATATAGGAAAAATATAATGAATTAAGTAAATTAAACATATATATATAGAGAGAGAGAAAATCCTTAGGAGAAGTATTTTATCGACTGTAGTTACAAAAATGTTCATAACAATGAGTATTGAATCAATAGATGCATACAGGTATGTATAAATAAAACACTTACTCCTTAAATGTTTCTGGTCAAGATGTATCGAGAAAAGAATATCGATATGTCTTTTAAGATCAGTATATGTAATGCACTCCATATGATGGGCGATGGTTTATTCATGACTATTGGGGGAACTAAGGGGTTACATACTTGTGATTCTTATAGATAATCATAGAATGATTCGACGATGGTCTTCTGTAAGTTAATGTAACTAAGTCAAAATAGAAGATCTTAGGTATCAACATATATTAGCCTTAAAATTTGAGGTTACTGCTGACCTTAACTAGCTAGACTATACTTTGATTATGATTAAATATTTGACATGGCGACCTTATTACGACCATAGTCGGTTATGTGTTGAACTACTTAAAGTGAAATACTACATAAGAGAGGATACATTTCCTTTGTTATAAAACTAAGTATCACTGTAATTGGTAGCGAGCTTAAGGCCAAAATCTCTGGCCAAAGAGCAATGATTAATCGATAAATATTTATCGAATTGACTCGGTGACTTTGAACTATTATATGTAATTAAATACAATTATCAATAGAGTTTTTGACCTAATACCAAACTTTAGATATCTAAGTGACACAGTGATGATGAAAAGAATACTCATACAAACTATCGTTACTCTGTGAGCTTATTTTAGATCAAAAATATGATTTTACCTAAATGGTCAATAAGCATTGAACTTGGCTCTTTACCGTGCTTTAACAAAGTTCGTACAGGCTTTATTATTTAAATTGTTTAAATATTGACTAGGAATCAAGTTCACTCTAGAGAGTCAACATAACCACGTTGTTAATTATTTCCGAGTTCGACCAATGATAAAATTAATTTGTAAATGTTTTAAATAAAATATTGTATCAATATTTTAGGGCTATTTTGGGTATTCATTTGAAGCTTAAAATCAGATGAAATGTCGTATAAATGTTATATGGCGGTTCGATTGGTTAAGGAGCTAGCAATTAAAGAATTAAAATTGGTTAAAATGGGGGTTAAAAGCATGTAGACAATTCTTGGTCTACTAGGTTAGGTCGACCATAATACTGGGAAGGGAAGACCAATCAAAATCTTCAAAGACCAAAGGAAAATGTGGACAAAAAGGTTCAAACCCTGGGCTATAAATAATCCAGCCTCCACTCATTTTCGGATACACCTTTCGGGTACTTTCTCATAGCCATCTTCACGTATTCATATCCCATCGGTGAAATCATATTTCCATCCTTATAAACTGAACTGGAGGAGATATTGTGAAGCTCCAAGAAGACGTAATCAGTAAACACCATGTTAGGCTCTGAACAAGACAATTTTGGTGAACGTTCACTTATTCTAGCTTAATATACTATTGATCTATATAAATATTCATATATTATCTTATCCCTTTAACATATGTTCGACAAAGTATTTATTTTATAAAAATAATAATTTTTATGTATATATATTTAAATATGTATTTAGTAATCTAATCCACACTATTCTATACGGATTAATATATATATATATATATATGTATATATGTATGTATATGTATATGTGTATGTATGTATGTATGTATGTATGTATGTATGTATGTATGTATTTGGAAATAAAAAATTCAAATTTGAATATTTAATTTTATATATGAATGCATATATATAAACTAATTTGAATAAAATCCTTGTAAATGTGTTTTCGATTTTAAATAAAAGAAATATATATATTTTTATGTTTTCTACTTCGGATTTTAAAATAAAATGAAATTATACACACACACACACACACACACACACACACACACACGCATTAAATATCCATACATATATTTAATATAAAAAACTTATTTTTACTTTCGGATCTTAGTTTATAAAAAATATTCTTTATCTTTTACTACAAATTCAAAATCTAATTCAAAATTTCATATTTTTGAATTTTTCCACATGTATCTATTTCAGTCAAAATTAAATAAAAATAAAATTAAACATCTTTAATGCCGATGGTTGTAGCATAAAATAAAATAAAATAATAATTTATTTATTTATTTTATGGGTTATTTTGAATAAGTCAAACTTTTGTATTTTAAAATTTAAAATCAATTTTATTTATGATCGAAATAAATTAATAAACATTTATTTATGTGTGTATTATGCATATATACATATATATTTTTTAAAGAAATTATTCACAGTAAAATAAATTATATAATATACACACACATACACACGCGTATACATTTTGAATTACATACACACACACACACATGTATGTATGCATGTATGTATGTATATGTAGACACATAGCATGGTTTTTAAATATAAATATTTTACAAAAATTATAACATGGCCGAAATATTATAATAAATATGGCATAAGTATAAATTTATGTGATCTCATTTCTTCGTTGAATTACATAATTTCATAACACATTGACATGTTATTGACCATATGACACGAAAGTAAATTTTCTCACAAACCTATGTGATAGTTTATAGATTTACATTGTTGTAATGTTGATATGGTGGATATGAATATCATACATTATTGTAATATTGAATTGAAATAAATTAATATGTTGCTTTAAATTAAATTATTAATAAATATTGTTTTAAACATTAGTCAATAAACAAATATTTGAATTAAATTAAATTAATTAAAACATTATCAAAACTCTTTCATTGATTAAATACTAAATTTGATTTAGTATAAACAAAATATTATTTACGTAAACGCAAAATAAGATCTTGTGCAAATTAACAAAAGGTAATTTTTTTTTTTTTTGTAATTCACCTCCTTTATCCCGCTATCAGTGCAAATGATACGAGTATATGATCGCTGAATTTGAAATCGTTGAAATCCAAGACTCGTATTTGAGGTTGTGATGGTGAAAACATTAAGGAAATGGTAAGTAGATTTACAGTTATTTGTGTGTACGGTGTACTGGTGGTTTTGAAAAATAAATAATGGAAAATATATGACGGGTGTTAGGATTTAAACACAAATTGACAAGGCAAATGGATGTCCAAATCCGAAACACTTGTTTAAATAAATAGTGGAAATTAAATACACATCTTTCTTTCTAAAACTTATTTGTTTTGCATCCCTCGCTTTCAGAAACTATTTTAGACATCACCATTTTCTGAATTTCTTTCTTTTTACTTTTTCCGTTTCAAAATTTAAGAATCACCAGCAAGATGTGTATTGCAAACGATTATGATTTATAAACGTATATCTCAGTAACACATGTTAAAGTTAGCAAAATTACTTTAATGCTTCTTTCAATTTCACATATATTTTTTAAACAAAAATATATTTTATAAAAGAAAATTAAAAGGGAAACTTAAAGCTTTTTTTCTTTTTAATTATAAAAATGTATGCTAAAATTTGTCACTCAATTTAATAAGCGTACTCAACAAACGTTTCACCGAAGGACGCTACTAATGTGAGTCCGTGTCCGAACAAGGTGGCGTTGAACAATAAGTGATGCTCATTGAATAAGATATTTGGCATATCAGTACACGTACTATAGTTAATTAATCCGGGCCCTAGGTCAATTTGTCGTTTGTAAAAAGATTTAGATTATTATGTTGACAATTATAAAGTGAAAGATGCCCATCAGTGCATGCTCTTTTTATTTTGTTATAAAGTGAAACCATTTATACCAAGTGGTCCGTGCAGTGTATTTGGAGTATATTTGATTTCTATCATTTTGTTAACGATTTCCTTTTTTCTTTAATAGGGACATTTTGTTTGGTGAAAATAAAGGACATATTCCTATCCTTAGAATAAAACTTCAAATACAAAATATTTTTCAAAAAATATATATATATATAAATTACATCCTTATTTTCTAATACCTCATACGAATAATTTTTTGTAGAAACGAAGGATTAACAAACCGTTTTTATTATTAAATCACAAATTTTATTATCTTTTTAATGAGTGGCATTGTGCATATGTAAACTTTTAAATGTTTTATGCTATTATCCAAAGTTCATTATGCTGTTAGGTCAAAAATGGTTCGACTTAGTCAAGCAATCGCGACTAAAAATCAAAATTAAATTCATAATTACTTACTTTTTCGTAACCTCTTGCGTTGATTTCTTACATTTGAACATGAATTTTTCTTTGATTTTGAAAATAATTTGATTTTATGTTGTACAATAGAATTAATGGACCCTGATGTATTTTGGGTATTAATAAGAACAAATGTAAAATATAAAAGTATATTTCAAACTGAGTATTATTTAGTTTGTTTTTAATGTATTTAGCAATACTCATGATTAAATCAAAAGTCATGCCATTATAAACAATTATTGATGACGCATAAATTAATGGTGTGTTCGAAGTTGAAGACACCAAAGGTTAAAATGGTGTGGAATTTACCTGATTTCTTCTTCACTAAAGTTATAATCCATTTAGGCCTGCCCTACTGAGACTATAAAACAGTAAAAGCCGTGTACAGAACGTGAAATATTTTTATTTTAAGTATAATTTTAGATTGTATTTTTTCTTGTTAAATTGCATATAAACAAAATTTGCATATAAATTTTTTAGTCACGAAATAGAATTCCCAACCAAGGATGCTCAGAAAAGTCCCAAAGCAATAGTGTGCATCTCAGAGTAATGGGCTGAATTTTTTGCCCAGTACAACCTGGTTGCATAATTGTACTGATTTACTCCTAAAATTATATTCACACGTCATAATTGAACGTAAGCGATCAACAAAAATGAAAAGCAGAAATATATGTATGTATGTATGTATGTATAGTAAAAGTAATGAAAAAATAGTTGAATGATTACAAAAGGTACATTGTTGTATAAACCAATACAAAAACATAAAATTTAAGACTGCATTGAAGTATAAACCGATTATAAAAAAAAAAGACTTTAAGCATCTAGCATAAATCACGAAGAGGGTTTACATTTTATTACAACAAAAATAGTGATATAATTTCTTTTTATAGTTTAAGGTACTGGTTTTTATGGCAATAAAAAAACTATTAACTCCTTAAAAATGTTGATTTTAGTTCATTTGAGCTTATCTATTTTTATAGTGAAGCTTTTGAATTTACAAAATTATTCATGCTAAATGAGTGTTTTAATCATTTTGACTTTGAAACCCAAATATATCAAAATTATGTTGCTATCAATTTAATATTTTTTTTCTATCAAAAGTTTTTTTCTATTTTCTTTTTCTACATATTTGTGTGCCGCACATGTATTAGTATTGCCCTCGTTAATGTCACAATTGTCTAAATTTTTCAAAATAAAAAAAAAAAGAAAAGGAATTTCATTATACATGGTCACCATGATCAAACAAATCTATGCCCTTAATTTTTATTTTTCTTTCCTATTTATTTTAAAATAGAAGAAAGGAAAAAAGAAACGAAACAAAATAAACGATTGGATTTCACGTGTCGTGTAACATGGAAAATTTGTACCAATTGATTCTTCAAGAAATAGCTGTAGATACCTATTTTTTATGCTGTTATAAGAATAATCCATACAAAAATAAATATAAAATTATGTCCCTGTTGTAAAAGAAAAAAATGCGAGATGATTTGCGCTTTTCTGGTAGAAAATACTATGGAACTTGCAGTTTTCGGAAAAAAAATATAAAATTCTATAATGATGAAAAATTATAGTTGTTTATTAACATTATCCTTAAATAACAATTATTATTATTAATGGATAAATAAGTTCGATTTTTTGTTTTTTTTATTTTTTTTTTGAAAAACACAATTTAGCTTCCACTTTCTATCGGAAAACGGCAAGCTGTTTTGTGCTTTCTTATTTAGAAAAAATACGCACATAATTTACATATTCATTGTTACATAAAAAAAATTTGTAACAACATCAGAAATAGAGATTTGCTGTGCAAAACTTTATTTTTATTTTTTTTCCGCCCCTCTTCAACGGTAGTTGGATCGGTATTCTAACAATTCAGAGTAAGATGCAGACAATGCAGTTTAGTACCCATCGTGGATTGCTTAAGTGCGTCGACCTCTTCTAAACCATTAGATTATTGATCTGACGGCCAACAGTATCGGGTGTATCCTTGCTCTGGCTTACGCTGGAGCAGATGAACCAATCCCAGTCATCAGTTAGCATACCTCATTTTCATGATTTTCACGTGACCCGACATTAGAGACATCTGACGTCGAATTTATTTCTGCTCAGAAAACGCACTCTTCAACGACATATTAACATCAGTTGCTCTGTTAACATTTTATCATTAATGCAATGAAATGCACCAGTTTTGCATTTAAATAAAATAATCAACGACTGACAAATTTTACATATATGTAGTAGTGAAATCTATCACTACATGAGTTACTATCGCAAAACTGGTATTAAATTATGCGTGTAAAAGTAGTTATATTAGAATGATGCGAAGGCCATCACGAAACATATACTGAGTAGAGGCCGAATTGGAATTGTGTGCTGCAGCAACTAGGCATTGTGCTTTAGGGTCATTTCGGAGAGCATCACGTATGCGTGAGGTGAAATCCATGGTTGGGCAAGATAAAGCAGGCATAATTGCTTCTGATGTGCATCTAGACAACCCATCAGCAACACTATTCTATTATCTCTACTTGGTTTGAAACGAACCACAAAGTCAAATCCGAGGAGTTTGGACAACCATTTATGTTGATTCGGTGTTTGAATAGTCCGAGTGAGGAGTTGGCGGAGACTTTGATGGTTGGTTGTAATTGTAAAATGTCGTCCTAGGAGGTAGTGGCGCCATTTTTTGGACGGCAGAAGTGATAGCAAACATTTCTCGTGCATATGCCGAGGCAGTGAGCAGACGAGAGGGAAGGCGTTGACTACGGAAGGCTATAGGGTGGTCGAATTTGGAGAAGACAGCACCGCAGACAGTGGCGGTGGCGTCGGTGTGAATATCGAATGGTTTGGTAAAATCAGGGAGGGAAAGTATCGGTGTGGAGGTGACAATGGTTTTGAGCGTAATGAATGCAGTATGGGCTTGTGGAGGCCAATGAAACTCTTCAATAGAGGGTAACCTTTAATAAAACGTCGATAATAATCCGTGAGACCAAGAAATCTTCTAACTGCTGTTAAACTTAATGGAGTCGGGCCAATTTATTATCGCTTCAATTTTTGAAGGGTCTACGCGTACGCCTTGTTGGAAGATTATGTGGCCCAAATAAAATAATTCTCCGTGCCCGAATACACATTTTGATGCATTAGTATAAGTTTTTAGATGAGAGAAGTGTGCTTCCCATGATCTGCTATAAATGAGGATATCATCAAAGAAGACTAAGATGAATTTTTGAAGGTGGGGCGGAAGATATCATTCATTGCAGCATGAAATGTAGATGGTGCGTTGGTGGGTCCGAAAGGCATTACAAGGAATTCGTAATGACCTTCGTGGGTTCAGAAGACAGTTTCGAGGATGTCGGGTGGATGTAGTCGGATTCGGAAATAGCCGATACGCAAATACAATTTGGAGAAATACGTTGAGTCGTGAAATTCATCAAGTAATTCATCCACGGTCGGTATAGGAAATCGATTCTTGATCGTAATTGCATTTAAAGCTCTATAGTCAACGCAAAAGCGCCATGAACCGTCTTTTTTTGACATGTAGAACGGACGAGGTAAATGGGCTAGTGGATGTTTGTATTAGTTTGGAGTCGAGCATGTCACAGATTTGTGTTTCGATCTCATTTTTTTGAAAATATGGGTAGCGGTATGGTTTAACGTTGACGGGTTGAGAATTTGGGAGTAGATTAATATGATGGTTGTGGTCACGATGCGGTGGAAGGGTGGTTGGTTTGAGAAAGAGGTCTGGGTACTGGTTTAATAGCATGGAGATGTCAGGGTCTATGGATGAAGTGTTAGAGGCAGTGGGGATATATGGAGCTGTTATCAACTCCAAATGAAAGTAGCAATTGGTAGAAATAGTGGATTGAATTTGTTTCAATTGCTGAACCGAAATTTCTGATGGACTGCAACTTGAATCTTGACTAGACCTGTTAAATGGGTCGGATCGGGTCATAAATGGATCGGGTAGAATTTTACCAGATCAATTCAAGACATGAATAAACCTAACCCGCTTGACCCATTTAATAAACGGGTTGTCCTAATCCGATACGTTTATTAAAATGGTCAACTCGACCCAACCCGTTTAACAAAAACTGCAACAAAACAATGGCAAAAACTTTAGCAAAACTGAAAATTACTCCAATATATCATTAATACTACATCAATTATGAAAGATTCAAAAAATTACATCAGCAGATAACACAATAACTGGAAAATATTAGAAGATCCTACATAGTATAATTACAAACTACAACATTTAAAGACTAAAAGATTCGGCATAGTATAATTTAGTCGACAAACTTCACATTTGAATACAAATCTGCATCAAATAACTGAATAAACTGAAGAAAATACTACAAAAGTAGCAACATGTCATATATAGTAATAAAACTACAAAATATTTGAAAGTTATGCATCATAGAAGCAGTCTTGTAGGTCTGAAGCCGTTATGCACAGCCTTATAACCTGAAGAAAACAACACAAATTATCAGTTCACAGATAATAAATTGAGGGGCTTCGATTATATACTAAAGATAGATGTAAACCATTTTTCTTTTAGCAAAAAAAAATTCAGCAAAATGTTAGCATATGCTATTAAACTAAAGATGTATATAAACCAAAAACTTAATGAGCACTCAAAATGCTGCACACATAGGCAGAAACATGCAATATATCTATGTAGGCATCCAAGTTATAACAAGTTATAAAACTGAAAAACATCAAAACATTATTTTTTTTCTTGTGTAACATTTACCTTTAAGATGAGCAATACCAGTATCCATAACTTGACAACAAGACATTTGCGACTCCTTTAAGTTAATAATAAGACCTATGCCAAACAAATAACAAGTTATTAAGTATGAAAAATATGATTAGTTGTGCGGCAAATAAAGTACATTTTTATTATGTACATTAATTATGTGGTGATGTGCATGAGCATCTACATAAATATGAAGAGGTTAATCTACACATTGTAATTTGATTTTGCAATAGGTAAGTGGTTCTCTCAGTCTCATAGTAATTCAGAGAATAGCCTACTCATCATTTGTTAAGTGTTGAACTTAAGAATTACTTATACCCACATGAATTCGTACTTTACTCGTTTTCTCAATTGCAAAATAGTATAATGGCAGTTAGTAACAATTCATTTACCGTAATAAATCCTAAATGACAATTAGATCAAACAGTTTAATAATTCAAAGGGAAAAAATGTTTCAACTTAAATGCTTTGAAAATAAACTTACAACTCTTACTTGCATCATCCTTGTGTCCTAATAAAATGATGATCTTCGATTTATATACTACCTTAGGATGATTACTCTTACGCCTATTCTAGTAAGAAAAGTATGGTTGGAAGGAGCAATCAAACTAAATCAAAATATTTAATCCAAATTTTTTTACTACTTCCCATAAAGGTATTGATAAAGATAACATTGATTTTGAAAAAAATTGAAGCAAATAGCTTAACACAACCTAAACTCAGCCTCCAATCGTCATTAATAATTGGTGGATCTTCATTTTTCAGTCATTTAGAGTATGCAGTAGTAAAGTAGATTAAAAATCAAATTGTTTGTAGAACGCACATCAACTTAAGACAAAAATAGAATGAACAAAAATTCTCCGAGTCCACATTAATGTTTACTTCTCAGTAACCACTTTGTAAGCATATGGGCCAGTGAAGAAATAACAGTTTAATAAGTGGTATTTTTTTAGTCTCTACATAACAGAAACAAACATTTAAGAACTACAAGTTTTCTATATTTTACTCTTTTGATTCTATGCATTGGCTTCACCCCATCTCTGAGTTTTTAGAACAGGAGAAAGAACAGAAGGCATAAGCCTTACTAATCTACTTCTTTCTTCATAAAATATCAAAAATGCCTTCTGTTACTTTGAAAAGGCTGCAATCGACAATTCTGACTAGGACTTCACATTATCATTTATATTTTATATGCCATGCATATTACTACCTTATAAATTGTAAACATCAAATTTAACAGTCGACAAACTCATAGCTGACTATTAAATGATTTTGAATATATCCTTGCCCATCGGTAGCATTACTTATACCCACAGTGCTACGCTCAAAATTAAAACATAAAAAGGCTCAAAATCACAAATAAATTCTATTTTTCAATCAATATATCATTTTACCGTCAATAATTTACTTAAGACGAGATAAAAACAACTTTCAATCATTCAAGAGTTATGGAAAATCAAATAAAAATTGATTTTAGCAGCGTTAGATTTTAGCAGCTGAACATTAACAATACATTTTGTCTTTAATGAAAAAATCTTATATAAATGCTAATATAGTCCATACAGTAATTGTGTTCATAGAAGTGGCCCAAGCAATTAACAGTTGGTTAAACAAAGTAACTGTGTCTAATTAATAACAAAAAAAGACAGAAATCATATGATAAGAAGATATGTAAAATGATGCCGTAAGTTGATTAGATTGATGAATATCACATTAAAGAAGGTCATGAAGTACAAAAACCAATGTAAAATTGGACGCTGATGACAACACAAATTTATTGAACACAACATTTTGGATTCAATGTTTACCGATAGCTCAAAATTCTGTCGATCCCTCCTATGTCCAATCAGACCCACCTGCAGGAAATAAAGAGTACATGATTGGAAAAAAACACGCTCAACAATATGGCAGTGCACAAGAAGCTAAAACAGGTAAAAATGTCAGTACACATATTACCTTTTTTTTTCCCTCTGCTTCCTTGTGGGCTTTATATACATCAAGTGAACAAGTGTAATGCGAGTAACTATTCAGAATCAATTAGCTGCTAGTCTCGGGTTGTGTATATTCTATGTAACAACCCGCATATTTATCGATTTTATATTTAAATATTTTATTTAAATATTTTATCGTTAGTCGGATTTTAGTCCGAAAAGCTACTTTTTGCATACGGTCGAATTAGGACTTGGGACCACTCCCATTGAGTTTAAAATGCCGTTTGCAACCTTTTTGAGTATAAGCTTGGATGTGTTTGGAGAAAGTTGATTTTTGCTACTTTTCACTTTGGGTTTGGGTTTGGGCTCAGCCCTATGTTTAACTTATGCTCAAATCTGAGCCACTCTTCCCCATTCACCCTCATTATCTTCTCTTTTCACTTTTTAAAGTATTAATGGTGGGAGAGATTGGAAATTAAAACACCAAAACCCTAGTTCCTTTTGCAACTTCAAATTCCTAGCTCCAAATTCAAGAGAACCCATTGGTAAGCATTCTCTTCTTCTTCTCCAACTTATTCTCTTACCAATTTCAGAAATTCCTAAACCTAATTTTGGGAATGATCTTGTTTTGAGCATAGATTCAAGCTCATTTGGGTTGTGTTGAAGAGAGGTTGATTCTCCATTTGCTTTCAAGCTTCTTCTTGTTTGATTTTGTAAAAAGGTGAGATTTTTAATCTCACATCTTAGTCTATGATTATCTTCGATTGTTAGGTATGAATTCCTAACACTTATTCTTGTGCAATTGCTTTTGATCTGGATTGCTTTTTGAGAATATTCCAATTTTAGTGTTTGAAAGCCAAATCCTTAAAAATCATAGCTTTGATGTTCAAATGAGTTTTTGGTGGTGCATCGAGGAGCCAATAGGGCCAGGTAGCCGTTAGGCATAATTCCCTAGCGTCCGTGCTCGTTCGGTTGCGAATTGGAGGTTGCACATCAATTAAATGGGCATCAATTTGCAGAGCATCAGGTTCGGCCGACCGACCCCCTGGTCTGGTCGACCGACCTGCTAGTAAAAGTGCAATTGCACTTCTCTGTTTCTGGTTCGTCCGACCGACCCCCCTGGTTTGGTCGACCGACCTGATGTCCCGAGAAATTTTCAAAACAGGGTCCAGTCGACCGAGCCCTGCAGCCGGCCGACCGACCTGTGCAATTTTGCCTATTTTCGCCTAATTGCTTGAATTTCCAACTCTAATCGATTTGTGTTGTTTCCCTATTTGTTGTTATCATTTGTTATTGACTTTGATGACTTATTTTCTTTGGGAATTCTTGGAATATCCATTTCGATGGATTCGGTATCGATTTCTTTGGATTTTATTCACGTTTTCGTATGTGAATTTTAGTGATTGATCGTTCTTACAATCTTCTTCGTGATTTGTCACTTTAAAAATATAAAGGTTTTCTATACTAGTAGTAAATATCAAAACTCTTTCCTCAAACGATTTCAATACTATTTTAATACCAAATTCGTTTATAAAACCGTTTTCCAATCTATTAGTATATACAAACCTTTACCTCACTCGTATGAGAAATCTAATTAAACGACTTAGTAAAACAAGTGGTATGAAACGCTTGCGTTCACTTTGTTGGTTCATTCTTGGACTTATTCGATTGAAACTCTTGTGACAATTTTCTAGTGGAGATCTACAAATTGTTCGTAAATATTTAAGTTAAGCTAGTGGTTATGGGACATGATGCTAAGCTCATATATTTAATAGCTTACTGTAATCGACACTTCTCGTTGATCATGACGATCATCTTTGTGATTTAGACTAGCAATGTGCGATGTCCCTTTGTCTGCGAGGGAGACTAAACCCCGTTTTGTGGAGTTTCGACTCAATTTGGTGGGGTAGCAACCCATGGTCTTCGGGCCGTTTGTGGAGTTTCGGCTCAATTTGTGATGGTTAGCAACCATGAAATTAGCGTTCCGTTTGTGATACACGTGTTGGTGGGCTTTATGCGCCCGTTTGTGATAGGCCTCCCCCCTTTGTGATTTCTGGATTTCTTGAGATGATTTCTAGAATTTGTGTTTCACCAATTTTCGTGATTTCCATTGATAAGTTTTCTCAATATTTGTGCATTGGTGAATTTGTGCGTCATTGACTTTTGTGATTTCTGGATTTCGCATATTGAATTCTGGAATTTGTGTGTCATTGACTTTTGTGATTGACATTGATATTATTGTCAATATTTGTGCATTGGTGAATTTGTGTGTCATTGACTTGTGTGATTGACATTGATATTATTGTCAATATTTGTGCATTGGTGAATTTGTGTGTCATTGACTTTTGTGATTGACATTGATATAATCGTCAATATTTGTGGTTTGATGAACGAAATAAGGAGTATGGCATTTCTTTGATTCTTGTGTAGATTTGGTGATATTGATTAATCTCTCGTTGATTTTCAATTACTTATATATATCACAGCTTGGAATTGTGATTATTATGTGTTTAGTCATATCTCTTATTCTATATCGTTTCATCTGATATCTATAGTTAGACTGATCCGTTTATTATTTTCTTATTAAATAATACTCGGGTCAGACCGAGATGTTACAGGTGCTTCTGCTTGACTTCTCTCTTGGGATTGATTTCTCTGACTTTTGGTTAACTACTTAGATTAGTAGTTTTTTGTTGTATACATTTGAGATATAGACTCCATAATGTATACTTATTCTTTTGTGTAGTTCATGTAACTATTCTTTCGTGATATTGTGGATCTTTTTAGACCACTACTCTGATGTACACTTCCTAGTGTAATATTCATATCTATTTCCGCCTTTGTGATATGAATTGTCTGTTACTGATTTATGTTATGTTTATTTCTATATTTATTTCTGAAGATATTATAGCCACTGTGTAGTAGCTTTGAGTTTGTGTCGGTATGCCGGATTTCCCTCTTGATAAAGAAATGCATGTTATACTATCTGACATATCGATGCTCGCGCAAAGCAATTACACGGATGGTCGCTCCTCAACGGCCTTATTCTCCGTGCTAGTTGACAGCATTCTCCGTAATGTTCTTGTCTAGCGTGGGTATAGAGGTGGGGCGTCACAGCTTGGTATCAGAGCCAAACTTCGGAACAATATGGAATAATATAACAAGGATCATCGTCCTAAGTCCATCTTAGGAGTCGTGCTTTAGGATTTAATTCGAGTCTTCGTACCGATTCATCCTATTTTCCTTATGATTCCTTGTTTATCTATCAAGATTGCTTGATATTCAATTTGGTGAATAACCTTTTTCTTCTTCTTCTTTCTTTCTAAAGGGAGAAAAATGTCTAGACCAGGCCGCCCCAGAGCCGTACCGTCTAGCACTCCATCCCAAGATGGAGTTTTTATGACTGCTCAACAGCTTCTTGATTTAGTGACAAATGCTCAAGAAGCTGGAGCTAACCCGGAACCTACTCACCCAAAGTCGGGATTTGCACGCTTGTGTAGCGATTACACTAATTTGGGTGTGGAGCCATTTAAAGGTTGCGAAACTGTTATTGAAGTACAGGCCTGGCTAAGGTCATGCGATCGAATCTTTTCTCGCATGAATCTTATTGACCTTCACCGAGTTCAGGTGGCCTCCAGTATGCTCCGAGAAAGAGCATTGGACTGGTACGGGCTTCTTATTTCTGAGATTAATGAAGCGGATCTCACCTGGGAGAAATTCCGGGAATGCTTCGAGTTGAAATTTGTACCGGAAGCAGAGAAAGTGACATTGGCTCGACGATTTACAGACCTTGTTCAAAGTGAGTCCTCCGTGACTGATTACGTCGCCTCCTTCAAGTCGCTTTCCAAATATGGGGTTGAATACATCAACACCCCTTTAAAGAAGAACCAGAGGTTCGTCTATGGCTTAAACAAAAATCTCAAGAAGCCATTACTTCTAAAATTAGAAGTTTCTTTCGACCAACTCGTTGACATCGCTCTTCGTCTTGAAGAGGCGGATAGGGAGAATGATGTTGAAGTGGTGGGTTCCAAACCAAACTTCAACAACAAGAAGAGGCCAAATAAATTCAAAGGACCTTATCCCAATAAGAAAGGGAAGCAAGCAACCTCCGTGGCAAAGACTTCTTCCTTTGGCCGTGGGGAATGCTATAATTGTGGTTCGAAGGACCATTATGCGAACAAGTGCCCAAAGTCTCTCTCTTGTCGCTACTGCAAAGTTCCCGGTCATGTTATATCTTCATGCCCCAAACTTCAAGGCAAGAAGGAGGGAAAGTTAAATGTTGCTCAAGCCCCTGGCAACACATCTCGTGGCCAAGGTATTTCTCATTCTATTCTAGATGGAATTATTTTATTTCATGATCATCCTATTCGAGTTCTTTTTGATGCGGGTGCGTCCCATTCTTTTATATCAAAAGAACTTGTTGATACTTTTTCTTTGGATGTTTTGTGTTTAATGACTTCTTTGAGAATTGCGAATCCGGTTGGTGGATCCGCGACAATCAGTTTATTGTGTAAAGATGTCGAGATTATTTTGTGTGATTTTTCTTTCCGAGCCGATTTGCATGTCATGCGTTATTTAGGCTTTGGAATAATTTTGGGAATGGATTGGCTTAACCGTTATGAAGCCCATATCCTATGTCCTGAGTGGACTATTCATCTTCGACATCCTCAATCTATTAAGAAGATTTCTATTAATCTTAAAGATTCAGATTCCAGTTTGGTTGCATCTTTATATTCTTTAAATCCTCGTGATGACGATGATGACGACGAGGGTGATATTATTTATCTTATTCACGTCGTTTGTGAATTTTCCGACTTATTCGAGCCCGTTTTAGGATTACCATCTAAGCGAGCAATTGAGTTCAGAATTAATCTTATTCCTGGAGCTCAACCTATCACTCGCCCTCCGTATCGTATGTCCAATAAAGAAAACGAGGAGATGCGTAAACAATTATCCGAATTGGAGACGAAGCAATTTATTCGCTCTAGTTCTTCGCCTTGGGGAGCTTTGGCTATTTTTGTGAAGAAATCCGATGGTACACTTAGGCTTTGCGTTGACTACCGCAATCTTAATGATCGTACTATCAAAAATAAATATCCTTTACCTCGGATTGATGATCTATTCGATCAGCTTAGTGGTGCTAAGGTCTTTTCACAATTAGAGTTAGCTACTGGATTTCATCAGCTTCGTATTGCAGAGGATAGTATTCCATTGACCTCGTTCCGTACTCGTTATGGATCTTATGAATGGCTTGTCATGCCATTTGGTTTGACGAATGCTCCGGCGTATTTCGTTGACCTTATGAATAGAGTTTTCAAAGACTTCCTCGACCGGTTTGTTCTTATCTTTATCGATGATATTCTTGTGTATTCTAAAACCGAGGAGGAGCATGAAAAACATCTTCGGATTGTGTTGGAAACTCTTAGGAGTAATCAATTAAGGGCAAAATTTTCTAAATGCCACTTTTGGCAATCTCGTGTGAAGTTTCTCGGTCATATTATTTCCGAATCCGAAATTTCCGTGGATCCTTCAAAGATTGAAGCGATTCAAGATTGGAAGAGACCGGAGAGTGTGACAGAGATTCGTAGTTTTCTCAGATTGGTGGGCTATTACCGTCGTTTTATCAAAGACTTT
The DNA here is from genome assembly GCA_030765085.1 of Allium cepa. NCBI lineage: Eukaryota > Viridiplantae > Streptophyta > Magnoliopsida > Asparagales > Amaryllidaceae > Allium > Allium cepa. The sequence continues at coordinate 51,422,324 of CM060935.1, read as the reverse complement.
TCTAAGATTGCCGTGCCTCTCACTAGCTTGACTAAGAAAGGTGTTAAATACATTTGGTCGGACAAATGTGAAGCTTCTTTTCAAAAATTAAAAGAACTCCTTTCTGATGCTCCTATTCTTGTTATTCCCGAGGGGAATCAAGATTTTGTTGTTTATACCGATGCTAGTCGCGTTGGTTTGGGTGCCGTTCTTATGCAAAGAGAACATGTTATTGCTTATGCTTCTAGGCAATTGAAGCCTGCTGAGACTAGATATGCCACTCATGACTTAGAGCTCGCGGCTATTGTTTTTGCCCTTCGTATTTGGCGTCATTATCTTTTAGGAGAGAAATTTGTTCTTTATACCGATCATAAGTCCTTGAAATATTTATTTTCTCAAAAGGAACTTAATTTGCGTCAACAACGTTGGCTCGAGTTCCTTGCTCCTTATGATCTTGATATTCTTTATACACCCGGTAAGGGTAATCGTGTCGCCGATGCTCTTAGCCGTAAACAACAAGCTATTGTTTCTATGATGATATCCGAATGGAACGATCTCGAGATCTTATCCACTTGTGAGATTCGAGACCGCGTATCCGATTTATGCTCATGATTTGTTTTATGTAGCCTTGAGGCTCATCCTTCTCTTTTGGACCGCATTCTTGAAGCTCAAAGGCTAGATCCCGAATTGGCTCTTCTTGGCCAAAATATTAAGGATAAAATTGATATTGAAGGTTTGAAAGACTTTGATAACGATTCTCGTGGCGGCATTCGGAGATTTGGTAGACTTATCGTACCAAATATTAGTGATCTTCGTAAAGATATTTTAGAAGATTCTCATCGTTCTAAATTTACCATTCATCCCGGAAGTAGTAAAATGTACGCAGATATGAAGCGACTTTATTATTGGGAGGGAATGAAACTTGACATCGCTAACTTCGTTAAGCGTTGCATGACTTGCCAACTCGTTAAGGTCGAACATCAAAGGCCCGGTGGGTTATTGCAACCTTTAGAAATTTCAATTTGGAAGTGGGACCAAATTTCCATAGATTTTATAGATGGCCTTCCCCGTTCTCGTTTGGGTCATGATAGCTTGTGGGTGATCGTTGATAGACTTACTAAATCCGTCCATTTTATTCCCGTTCGGTCTAACCAAACCGTTCCTCATTTGGCCAAACTCTTTGTTAAAGAGATTGTTAAATTAAATGGTGTTCCTACTTCTATTGTTAGTGATCACGATCCATTGTTTACTAGTGGATTTTGGAAGAGTCTTCAAAAAGCTTTGTGAACGAAGCTTAATTTTAGCACCGCTTATCATCCTCAGTCCGATGGACAAACCGAGCGTGTGAATCAAACTCTTGAAGATCTTCTTCGTGCTTGTGTTCTTGATTTTGGTGGAAGTTGGGAAGATCATATTTCACTTGTTGAATTTTCCTATAATAATAGCTTCCAATCTAGTATTGGTATGGCACCTTTTGAGGCACTCTACGGAAGGCCATGCCGATCTCCTTCTTGTTGGCTTGAGACCGGTGAGAAGCTGGTTTTAGGTCCAGATTTTATTCATGATTCCACAGAAAAGATTGACCTTATTCGTCATAGGATGAAAGAAGCCCAGAGGAGACAAAAATCCTATGTCGATAACCGGAAAAGGAAATTAGAATTTTCTGTGGGAGATCTCGTGTTTGTTCGTGTTTCGCCTATGAAGGGTGTTGTGCGATTCAGTCGATCGGGAAAACTAGCGCCTCGATATATTGGGCCATTTCCTATCACCGAACGTATTGGTTCCATGGCTTATCGCCTTTTATTACCAGCCCAATTTTCTGCTATTCATGACGTGTTTCACGTTTCTCAATTACGGAAGTGCCTTCGAGATTCCGATTCTATTCTTGATCCCGGTATTGTGGAAGAGATTGAAGTTTCGTCTAATTTAACTTATGAGCAACATCCTATTCGTATCATTGCTTCGGAAGTCAAACGACTTCGAAATAAAGATGTTCCGCTTGTTAAAGTTCAATGGTCTTCAAATCCTAAGGATTGTTCTTGGGAGTCTAGGGAATTCATCGAGCGATCACATCCGGACTTGCTTTCCTGTGCTCTTTAAGGTGAACCTTTTATTTCAAATTTCTTTTGTGTTGAATATGCTTTTATGGTTGTTACTTTATGTTCTCTTCTTAAATATTGCGAGGACGCAATTTCTTTAAGGAGGGGAGTCTGTAACAACCCGCATATTTATCGATTTTATATTTAAATATTTTATTTAAATATTTTATCGTTAGTCGGATTTTAGTCCGAAAAGCTACTTTTTGCATACGGTCGAATTAGGACTCGGGACCACTCCCATTGAGTTTAAAATGCCGTTTGCGACCTTTTTGAGTATATGCTTCGATATGTTCGGAGAAAGTTGATTTTTGCTACTTTTCACTTTGGGTTTGGGTTTGGGTTTGGGCTCAGCCCTATATTTAACTTATGCTCAAATCTGAGCCACTCTTCCCCATTCACCCTCATTCTCTTCTCTTTTCAGTTTTTAAAGTATTAATAGTGGGAGAGATTGGAAATTAAAACTCCAAAACCCTAGTTCCTTTTGCAACTTCAAATTTCTAGCTCCAAATTCAAGAGAACTCATTGGTAAGCATTCTCTTCTTCTTCTCCAACTTATTCTCTTACCAATTTCAGAAATTTCTAAACCTAATTTTGGGAATGATCTTGTTTTGAGCATAGATTCAAGCTCATTTGGGTTGTGTTGAAGAGAGGTTGATTCTCCATTTGCCTTCAAGCTTCTTCTTGTTTGATTTTGTAAAAAGGTGAGATTTTTAATCTCACATCTTAGTCTATGATTATCTTCGATTGTTAGGTATGAATTCCTAACACTTATTCTTGTGCAATTGCTTTTGATCTGGATTGCTTTTTGAGAATATTCCAATTTTAGTGTTTGAAAGCCAAATCCTTAAAAATCATAGCTTTGATGTTCAAATGTGTTTTTGGTGGTGCATCGAGGAGCCAATAGGGCCGGGTAGCCGTTAGGCATAATTCCCTAGCGTCCGTGCTCGTTCGGTTGCGAATTGGAGGTTGCACATCAATTAAATGGGCATCAATTTGCAGAGCATCAGGTTCGGCCGACCGACCCCCTGGTCCGGTCGACCGACCTGCTAGTAAAAGTGCAGTTGCACTTCTCTGTTTCTGGTTCGGCCGACCGACCCCCATGGTTCGGTCGACCGACCTGATGTCCCGAGAAATTTTCAAAACAGGGTCCGGTCGACCGATCCCTGCAGCCGACCGACCGACCTGTGCAATTTTGCCTATTTTCGCCTAATTGCCTTAATTTCCAACTCTAATCGATTTGTGTTGTTTCCCTATTTGTTGTTATCATTTGTTATTGACTTTGATTACTTACTTTCTTTGGGAATTCTTGGAATATCCATTTCGATGGATTCGGTATCGATTTCTTTGGATTTTATTCACGTTTTCGTATGTGAATTTTAGTGATTGATTGTTCTTACAATCTTCTTCGTGATTTGTCACTTTAAAAATATAAAGGTTTTCTATACTAGTAGTAAATATCAAAACTCTTTCCTCAAACGATTTCAATACTATTTTAATACCAAATTCGTTTATAAAACCATTTTCCAATCTATTAGTATACACAAACCTTTACCTCACTCGTATGAGAAATCTAATTAAACGACTTAGTAAAACAAGTGGTATGAAATGCTTGCGTTCACTTTGTTGGTTAATTCTTGGACTTGTTCGATTGAAACTCTTGTGACAATTTTCTAGTGGAGATCTACAATTTGTTCGTAAATATTTAAGTTAAGCTAGTGGTTATGGGACATGATGCTAAGCTCATATATTTACTAGCTTACTGTAATCGACACTTCTCGTTGATCATGACGATCATCTTTGTGATTTAGACTAGCAATGTGCGATGTCTCTTTGTCTGCGAGGGAGACTAAACCCCGTTTTGTGGAGTTTCGACTCAATTTGGTGGGGTAGCAACCCATGGTCTTCGGGCCGTTTGTGGAGTTTCGGCTCAATTTGTGATGGTTAGCAACCATGGAATTAGCGTTCCGTTTGTGATACACGTGTTGGTGGGCTTTATGCTCCCGTTTGTGATAGGCCTCCCCCCTTTGTGATTTCTGGATTTCTTGAGATGATTTCTAGAATTTGCGTTTCACCAATTTTCGTGATTTCCATTGATAAGTTTTATCAATATTTGTGCATTGGTGAATTTGTGCGTCATTGACTTTTGTGATTTCTGGATTTCGCATATTGAATTCTGGAATTTGTGTGTCATTGACTTTTGTGATTGACATTGATATTATTGTCAATATTTGTGCATTGGTGAATTTATGTGTCATTGACTTGTGTGATTGACATTGATATTATTGTCAATATTTGTGCATTGGTGAATTTGTGTGTCATTGACTTTTGTGATTGACATTGATATAATCGTCAATATTTATGGTTTGATGAATGAAATAAGGAGTATGGCATTTCTTTGATTCTTGTGTAGATTTGGTGATATTGATTAATCTCTCGTTGATTTTCAATTACTTATATATATCACAGCTTGGAATTGTGATTATTATGTGTTTAGTCATATCTCTTATTCTATATCGTTTCATCTGATATCTATAGTTAGACTGATCCGTTTATTATTTTCTTATTAAATAATACTCGGGTCAGACCGAGATGTTACAGGTGCTTCTGCTTGACTTCTCTCTTGGGATTGATTTCTCTGACTTTTGGTTAACTACTTAGATTAGTAGTTTTTTGTTGTATACATTTGAGATATAGACTCCATAATGTATACTTATTCTTTTGTGTAGTTCATGTAACTATTCTTTCGTGATATTGTGGATCTTTTTAGACCACTACTCTGATGTACACTTCCTAGTGTAATATTCATATCTATTTCCGCCTTTGTGATATGAATTGTCTGTGACTGATTTATGTTATGTTTATTTCTATATTTGTTTCCGAAGATATTATAGCCACTGTGTAGTAGCTTTGAGTTTGTGTCGGTATGTCGGATTTCCCTCTTGATAAAGAAATGCATGTTATACTATCTGACATATCGATGCTCGCGCAAAGCAATTACACGGATGGTCGCTCCTCAACAGCCTTATTCTCCATGCTAGTTGACAGCATTCTCCGTATTGTTCTTGTCTAGCGTGGGTATAGAGGTGGGGCGTCACATTCTATGTTATCACAAGAAAGGAAGGAATCTTCAATGAAGGGCATCTTTATGAAGTTAACATGGTAGTTATTTTCTTTGTTATTTATCATGAGGTTGATGCATATACTCTCTGGAGATTTTACATGGACATGACACTGTCCATTTTACCATCATATTGACAAATAAAATCCCCTACAGTTTGTCGGTTGAAACATGAATGGTAGTCAAGATAAATTAAACAAAGTTATAGTCAAGATAAAAGAAAATCTTTGCTACAAAATTTTCACTTTAAAGGAATTAGAAAATTAAATTTTTGGTCGAAAGTATATGAATTATGTGTCCAACAAATCACAAAGGTATTGATCTTAGTTACCGAGGAGAGAAATAGTGAGATATTTAAGGAGAGATAATACAGATATTTGATAAAGTCACTCATGTTTAAAACAATATATATTTCTACATTTTTTGCCAATGTTTTAACCCTGCCATTAGTATTGACCGGTAAAATATCAGTATCTAGACATTTATACATGTCTTGTGGTGAAATATTTTAGACATACAACTATCATCAATCATTTATTTGTTTAACTTCTCTAGTGTGAGATACAAATAGGTGGAAGACATAGGTTTCTCAATTGATTTGTCTTTGCATTTTTTGTTCCCTTGCTCTTCTTATCTTATAAATATGAACGGTCACTGTTATGCCAAGACAGCTTAAAAGATTAACACTAGCATCATATCCTTTTGTACATGTTTATACTATCAAAAATCATATTTTTTTGGAAATGTCTGAGATTTCTCTCGAGAATCAGTATCAAAGTGAGCTAATTACGTTGTCTTTTTATTGTAAATTAATTAATGTGGGGAAAGCAAAAATAAAGACAATTACAAAACAAACAAATCGGTATATTACTGTTTGTTTACAAAACAAAAGCAGATTTACTGATATTTCGTCTGTAATAATGATAACCCTTTTCGAGTTGAACTAATTTTCATCTGAATCTATTTGATTTGATACACCGTATACATAAATTCCATAATAATACATCATTTTAATCGCTTCGCGTAAATTAAAAATCAATTTAGGATCAATTTAGCATCAATCAACAGACGCTGAAGGTTTACAAATCTTTGACATGAAAATTAGACAAAATCGCAAGAACTTAACTACCTAGGGTTTACAATCTGAACGACGATGAAGCTCACACTCTTCAGGCACTCGAATTCAAAGTTAGGGTTGTCGAACGTATCATTTTTTCTCTTCGACTGATTAAAGTTAGAAATCAGGGTTGTGGAACGAAAGGAGAGAGATCACCTCTCTTTTTTCTCAGCAGAAATTAGGGTTGGATGGGTAAGCGTAATTGGGATGGTATGGGAGATTTTAGTTGGCAGCTGTAAACGGGTTGGATGAAAAAATAATTAAACGGGCTGGACCCAACCCTTTTAATTTTAGGTAAGTGGGTTAGGATCAGTTTTGACGGGTCTAATCTTGACCCACTAATATTATATGTTTATTCTGATAGTCAAATTTCATTGCCATTTTTTATAATCAACAGTAATAGGCCCAAGGCTTTGTAGCCACTCAATTCCGAAAACAACATCAACTCCAGAGATGGGAAGTAAGAGAAAATCAGGGTGGAATTCATAAATACCGATTTGTGCCAAAACGCGACGGTAGGCTCCAAGGCAGCGAAGCTCTTCTCCGTTGCCAATGGTCACATGAAACTCAGGTGTGCTTTCAAAATGGAAAATCAGAAATCGCGCTGCTTTTTGGGTGTATGTAATTACGAGAGCTTCCTGAGTCCACGAGAATAGAGATGGTTTTATTGTTGATGGCGGCTTCTAAACTGATGATCTTGGGTGTGAGGAACCGACCAAAGCATGAAAACAAATGGGATGTTCTGCTGGTTCGGAACTGTTCGAAGTGTCGAAGTCATGGTTTTCTTCATTGTCATCCGGGAGGAGCAGCGGTACATGTTTTGTTGAGCATTCGTGACCGATTGTAAAATTCTAGGCTAAATACCTCTTTTAATCCCTTGAAAACATAATCTTGTTAAACTAATTACCCTTTGAAATCATATATATAAAACAAGGAAAATTATAGACCTTTACTTTATGCAAAATACTTACGCTAAGACATATGCATTTATAAAACAACATTGATGAAGTTCAAAATCACTTAGAGGTTCTCGCCTCCCACAACCATAACTATGTATATTTATAAAGTATGGTGTGAATACAGCCGAAAAGGGTCGTCACACATCTTTAAGGTTAAAAATATGTTAAAGTATTTAACATATAAAAACATAAATCCATAGGTCCGATAGCTTATATGTATCGCACTTCATATAGTGCCGAAGTCATGAAGTATAAAACTTAGTTTGTATAGTATAAAGTTATAAAGCTTGGAAATTTATGAAGGTCGACACTGATGACCTTCGGCATCAATACCTTAATGAGTTAATAATGAAAACATGGGAATGTGGTCTTAATATAGCCGATAAACAAGACCGGTGGAAATAATGTGTTAGAGAAATGCGGCATTTACGGTATCGAGTTTGATGGTACGCGACACCTTTATGGCTAATAAGAAAACAAGCGGCCTCGTTACCTTATGGGGTCGGGGACTTTATAGAGAATAGGCGGCACCATGCCCTTTTTAAGTAATGCAGCACTTAAGTCATGTGACATCATTTATAGTACTATAAAGCATGTGACAATGTCATTGTCGATGATAAGGGTGTCGACCTCGAGCTTATTCAACCATAGCCAATTCACTTCATAACCGACCGTAGTTGTTATCATGTGCATCACTACTAGCCGACGTTGAGAGCACAGTAGCGACGAAGATGAATGGTGACATTAACATTATCGACATGGCATTTTCATAATTAATATGAAAACTATTAATTTTCGATTAAAAGTAAGTTTTTTTCCACCAACCCCTATTGTTTGCCAAAATTTCATTGGTTAATAATTTTCCTTATCAAAATCTTTTTCAGAAAACTGCTATAGAGCAGATTTATCATTTCCAAAATAATTTGCAAACCATACATTTTATATTAATATTTTAATATAATACTTAAGCTTTTCTAACTCAAATAATTCATATTAAATCGTAAACGATTGGGAAAAATCCCCAAAAATCATAATAAGTCTGATTTCGCATATTCTTTAACGTATAAAGATTTCATGGCTCAAAAATTTATTTCATTATTTTTAATAATTAAAACCCAAAAGAATCTCATTTTCTCCACTATGCATACTTGTTTGAAAAATTATGAAATAAAAAACCCGGCTCTAAAATAATGTATTCAATATCATATCAAAATTTCAAATCGTTTGGGTATCAAGAACTAGTTTTCACACTTAAAACCTATTAAATAATTCCATAATAAATCCTATAATTCATCATTTAAACATCTAATCATCCAAACAATTAAAGTGTGGCATAATACAAGCAAAATATTTGGTTTCACACTTAAAACTAGATAAAACTTGGGATGCATAACTATTACTCACCTTGATTTGATGGAGAAGATTGAGATTTGAGTGTTGATTGATTCCCTAAGCTTTAATCTTGCTTCCTAATACTTCTTCCTCTTTGCTCCTATTGATGGCCGGCCATAGTTCTTAATTTTCATTTTTATGAATGAAGTGAGGGAGGAATGAGAATGGGAAGGTTTATGTTAAGGAAATAATCTCTTTCCTATTTTACCGTCCTCATAAACCTTCTTCTTAATTGATATTCTTATCAACCTTTTTAGTTCATTAATTAAGGATCAACGTATATAACTTATCAAATCCCAATCTTTTTATCCTTTCACATTATTTTATTTGATTTATCTAATTAAATATCCTAAATGATGTTAATCAAAATTAGAATTGTTACGGACTCCTCTCCTTAAATAATTTCATCATCGAAGTTACGATAGGATATATACATCAAAACATACAAGTATAGGTGTAAAACATACCATCAAACAAGTTAGGGAAAGTGTCTTTAATCCCGTCCTCTATCTTCCAAATACAGTCTCTCTCGTCATCACTTCATTGGACTTTTGCTAATATGACAGTCTTGTTCCTTAACTTCTTCATACGTGGCCATGATACAAACTGGATATCTAAATATATTTATATCCGATTCCACCATTAAATCTTCCAAAGTAGTTAGAGTAATAGTGATATCTGGATCTCAAACGCACTTTCTGAGATGAGAAATATGGAAAACATTCTGCACTCCTGCCAGACTATTCGGTGACTCTATCTTATAAGGGAGTTTCTGATTTTTTTCTATAATCGAAAATGGTCCAACAAATCTTAGTGCTAATTTTTCTGATTTCCCAAATCTTACAACACCCTTCATTGGCGATACTTTGACGAAAACATGATCTCCAACCGAGAACTCTAAATCCTCACGTATTTTATCTGCGTAACACTTCTGTCTAGACCGAATTTCCTTCATTCTAGCCTGAATCAACTCAATCTTTTCTGTGGCTTCTTTTACCATATTCAGACCAAGAACTATTCTATCGCCGGCCTCTAACCAACATACGAGTGATCTACACAATCTCCAATACAAAGCTTCAAAAGATGTCCCTATACTAGTTTGATAACTATTGTTATAGGAAAATTCGACTAAGTGTAGGTGGTCTTCCCATCGTCATACAAAATCAAGCACACTAGATCTTAAAAAATATCTAATACTTTGCTAATTCTTTTTGTTTACCCATCTGTCTATGGAAGGTAAGCCGTACTCATCTCGAGCTTCTGTAGCATCCTCCATTTTGATGCCTAAAACTAACCGCTATGGATACTTCAGTCATCCATAGTTACTAATTTCTGAAGACAAAATGCAGTTATGTTAATCATATCAATAATCAGAAGGACATGAATATAAAAATATTCAAACATAATTCAGAAATAACTTTTACATTCCATTCCAAAATATGATTTCATATTCATTACATAATCCCATTTGCGATTCCACGTTTAGAGAAAATATAATTATACAAAATACTCCAAGAGCGACATATAACGATGCTTCCTTATTTGATCAGTCATGCACTTCGCAATTATATAACTTTTCCATTATATCTAAAGAGATAAAACCAAACTACACAACAGAAATAGATAAAAATTCTACTAGCTAGATTGCATCCTACACGTCTCTGGAAGCTTATTCATCCAACTAGAAACTTGAAAACTCATACTCTCGACCTACTTAAATGAGTGCCTAAGAGTTTAAGGGGGAAAAAAGCTTTGTGTCAAACGACATCCTGGTGTGAATAATAACTTGCCATCTCGAACCAAATATATATCTAATGAGACCATTCCACTAAGCGGGACGAATTTTTCCCTCACTAGTACCTAAATCAAATCAAATTAACCATATACTGTGGTCCTCAAACCACAATGGTTAGAACAAAATAGCACCATATATTCGATTACCTATCCCAATTTATTAGATTACCCATCTTACTTTCAAATGACTACCCGTCGCAATTTAAAATGACTATCTGTCTTATTTTAATCTGACTACCCATCTTATAATTATGTGGACTATCCATCTCACATTTAAACATATTCATAGTTATGTGGACCATCCATCTCACATTCAATTATTACTTAGATTACCCATCACAAATGGTTCTACTTTTAAATTTATGTTGACTATCCATCTCACATATTCCATTTAATTTACAACGGTGTGGACTATCCATCACCCATCCCATAGTTCACCTATAATGACTGTGAACCCTTCATTAACCATATAGAGACTATCCAACTCAGTCACATTCTATAGTTTTCCTAGGATAACTATAAACCCATCATTTAACAATTTAATTCATGTCACTCACATGTTTAACCTACGTCTGTTGGTGTTCCCAATTACGTTATCTCTCCTTAAAGTTATAACATTTCAAAGTGACATACACTGGTATCCCTAAATGACCAATGTTACTTTAAGAAAATGAATTGGTATCCCCAATGATGAAGTGTCATTTATAAAACATTTAGTTTGTCGAAATTAATCTACTTTGGTGTCCCCAATGATAGTCTCAACATCTACAAACAAAATAGCATTGGTATCCCTAATCTTTAAAGTCGAAGTCAAAAACATACGGCTTGCCACCATTAATTAGTTTATATTTAGATCAACGTCGAAGTTCATCTACATTGGTATCCCCAATGATGGTGTCAAACTTTACAAATTTCAAAATGGAATTGGCATCCTCAATGATGATGTCGAAATGGAAAAGATAAGGCTCTCCGCCTCTGATGAAGATAGGTGACATTCAAGCCACTATACATCATTGACCCTCTACCCAAGGTGAAACCAAACTTAAATTCTTTTAAGTGTAAATTCATTTCGAAGATGACGTTGTCGACTTTCCATAAACTAAAGGCTATCTACCTCTTAAAACAAAATTTTAACTTTTGTAAGTTATATGGCTATCTGCCGAAGTTATAGGGTCATCGACCCACTTGAAACGTGATTCTCTTCACCTTTTAAAACTGTTATAATAAAAGCAACCTTTTCGGCATTGAAAAGATAAAGTGCGTTGTCGTATCCAAGAGGCATCGACGCTAAAACATAAGGTCATCGACCTTGATGCACATCGACCCCAAGAGCCTTGACGACGTTATAAAACTTTTATACTTAAGTCACTTCGGCTATTATGCCTCTTCATATATAGAGTCGAAGTCAGCAAAAGTGGAATCACTGCCTTAGTCTTGAAAACAATCAAAGTGATTAGGGGTGATATTATTGAAAACGGTGATGAAGCCATGGGATGTTATAGACGTCGACATTAAGCTCTTAAAACGCTCAGATAAATCACGGAGACACCATGCCACTAACCATCTATTGTCGTCGTTGTCCTCATCAATGCTGAAGTAATCACTCCATAAATTCTTAGGTAGCTATCATGTGTTTCCTCCTTCATTGAAGTTGACATTCAATGATGCGGCCTTATCGTTAGGCTTGAAGATGTATGGTGGCTTGATATTATCGTACTTCTTAAGAAAATTGTTTTACTACTACTTTAAGCATAAAATTTTCACCAAATCATATTTCTTGTCCAATTTCTATTGGATAAAGAAATTTCTTTACAAATCCTTTTCAAAATTACTACCGCACTAAATTTTGAAGTTCCAAAACATATTTAAAATAAGTAAATAATATCCTTAATTAATTATCCTTTTAAATACTTATCTAGAATAATAAATTCATAATATATTGGAATCACTTAGGAAAAATCTCAAAAATTCACAAAAATTAGATAATATCCTTCTCTTTACCATATAAAATTTTTGAAGCCAAAACCATTTTTAAATATTTTAAATACTTAAAACCCGAAATGATACTATTTCCTCCTTAGGAAATTCATAAAATAATCTTTATAACTTGGAAAATTATTAAATTTAAATCCCATCTCCAATATAATGGTTTATAGAATATACTAGAAGATCAAAGTATTTCGAGATTAAAATCTAAGGTTTTACCCTTAAAACCCATTTAAACATTTCCCTAAAGTTTCAATAATCATTATTCTACCAAATAATGATTAAAAAGCAATATCTTGGCAAAACGAACGAAAATAATTCGGGTACTATCCATAACCGAATTTAAGGTAAACAAAAGAGATGGATCTTGTATTATTCACCTTAAAACTGTTGTTAGAGTTGAGATTTGATTTAGATTTTTATTCCCTATGCTTTAGTTTGTGAATCTCCTTAGATTTTTCCCTTCCTAGGTTGACTAATGGTAGGCCTTCTTATATCTTTCTTTTGATTTTTTTTGTACGAATAAAGTGAGTATGATAAGAGATGGAGAGGGTTCAAGGAGTGAAAGTCTGATCTGTCAATTTTCCCCTCTCGTATATTCTCTTATATGTTAATATTAATACAATCTTATTACTTATTTCATCATAAGGCACGACCATTGAATTTTCAAATCTCATTCTGTAAAACTATTTATATTATTCTATTTAATATATCCAGATAAATATTCTGAATAATGTTAAACCAAAATTAGGGGCATTACAAACTCCCCTCCTTAAAGAATTTCACCCTCGAAATTCATAAGCACATCAAACATGCAAATAATGACAGTATATCCTACTAGCTATAAAGTTCATATACAACAAATATAGAATATGCTATCGTACCAGCTCAATATCCCTAATCTTTTACTCTATCTTCCAAGTACGGTCTTTCTCGTTGCCACTCCACTGAACTTTCACCAACTTGACTGTCTTGTTCTTATTCTCTTCTCCTCTCTCACTACAACTCAAACTAGCTATCTTACAAAAGTAAGATATGGTTATACTACTAGATCTTCCAGTGCAGTCAGAAAAATAGTAGTCTCTGGATCATGCACTTGCTTCCTAAGATGAGAAACATGAAACACATTATGAACATTTGCCAAACTACTCGATAACTCTACTTGGTATGCGAGTTTTCCAATCCTTTCTGTAATAGGGAACAGTCCAACATATCTAGGTGCCAGTTTCTCCGACTTTCCAAATTGTACCATGCCCTTCATCAGTGATACTTTAATAAAAACATGGTCTCTAATTGAGAACTCAAGATCCTTACGCCTCTTATCTGCGTAACTTTTCAACCTATACTTAGCTTCTCTCACCCTATCCTGGATTAACTCAATCTTCTACATGGCTTCTCTCACCATATCTGAACCATGGACCAATCCGTCTCCATTCTCAAACCAACATGCTGGTAATTTGCACGGCCTTCCATACAAAGCTTCGAAAGGTGCCATTTCTATACTAGTAGATAACTATTATTACAGGAAAATTAACTAGGGGCAAATAGTCTTTCCACGGCCCACCAAAATCTAGTACACAAGCTCTCAATAAATCCTCGAATACCTTATTGACTCTCTTTTTCTACGTCCATCTGAGAGTGATAAGCAACACTCATCTTAAGCTCGGTACCTAACACTTCCCGTAGACTCTTCCAGAATTCACTTGTAAACAATGCATCCCTGTCACTGACTATACTACTAGGAATCCCATGTAGTCTAACTATATTCTTTATAATCAGCTAAGCCAATATAGACCTATCCTAGTAAACCTAACAGGAATGAAATGGGCATTCATGGTTAATATATCTACCATAATCCATACGCTTTCATTTCACCTATTCGACCTTGGCAACCCGTCAATAAAGTCTATCGAATCCCATTTCCAAACACGTATATATAAAGGCTGAAGCAATCCACTTGGCTTCTGATGTTCGGCTTTCAGTAGTTGGCAATTTGCATATTGCTTCACCATAAGCCTACATCCCTCCTCATATCTTCCCAGAAGAAACTTCTCTTTATATCCTTATATATCTTGGTTCATCCAGAATGAATCATAAACTTTGATTGATGACACTCCCTAAGAACTTATTTCCTTAGGTTACCAAAATCTGGAGCACACAATCATCCCTTCTTCCTTAACCATCTTCTCAGGTCAAGACTTAAATCTTTCAGGTCATCGATCTCATTTCCACTTTCCACTCCCATGATCCATTCAGCTAACACTGGATCATCCCTTTTTTTAGAAGCAATCCTTTTGGTCAATACCGGTTGAACTTCCAAACAAGATAATTGTAACATACCCTATCTAGAGGCCCAAAGCTAAGCGCTACAGATACTGTAGTCATCTATAGCATTATATTCAAAAGATTAAATACAGCTATGTTAATGGTTTCTATAATATCTGAAGCACTTGAATATGAAGCAAATCACAGATTTCAAAACAGAATTTTCCATTACATTTCAAAGCATATGTTCCATATTCATATTACATATTACATAATCCTAAATGTTTTCCAGGTAATGGTGAAATATACTTATTACAAAATACGGCAAGAGCGACATATGAAGATGCCACCTTGGATGATTCGAGTCATACTGACATAATTGACTTAATACATGCACAGTAGAAATAAACAACAAAACAAAGAACTGCAGCTCTTAATAGCTATCCGTTAGCCTCCATCTTGCCTCCAGTAGCTTTTTCGTCATCCTACTAAAACCTGAAAGAACTTCAACCCTCAGCCTACTAAAATCAATTTTAAGCACTCGAGAGTTTAAGGAAAAAACATAAACTTCGAGTCAGACATAAATCCTAATGTGAATAATACTAATACATCTTGGTTACTAATGTTAAGTGAGACCACGCCGCTTAGCAGAACGAGTTTCCCCTCACTAAAATCCTTTTAAAACATGTCTTTTACAAATATTTTCCTATAACCAAAACTGGTTGAATATTGTAAAGCATCATTATGTAAACATATATATCAGGTAATAAAAGAACTATCTGTTTAAACACTTTAGTTTTGTTTGGCTAACTATTAACCTTTGGCTGACGCATCTTTTTGATACTCTTTTTCTGCATGGTCTATACTTAACTATTTGTTAAATACTTCTCTTTTGGATGATCTGTCCCTAACTTAACATCTCCTAAGGTCACCTGATCCTAACGTTTTTGCGGGCTCACCAGTAACCTATATGTATACAAATATATATTCCCTTCTGTGTGTAATCATAATTTTAGTATTACCTGTGACAAAGCCCTACGCACTGTAATTTTGAACTAAATTAGATGGGGCCAATAGCTAATGTATAGGGTGCGACCTATTCCAGTCCCATCAGTATTCTAATATCTAAGTCATTTTTACTTAGGGATACCTTCCCATAATTTTTCTTGTAAACCTTTTCATCTGAAATTGATTTAAAACCTTTTAAACCAAACTTAAACAAGGAAAACATTTATACTCTACGCTTTACTCAAATTAACTTGTCATGCTATATATACTTTACTCAAATCTTTGTTGATGAAAACATTTTAAACTTTTGAAAGTACCCCTTTCGATCTTATTAAAAGTGCCCCTTTCAAAACTATGTAAAACCCTTTCTTTTATCAAGGCCGAAAGGCTAAATCTTCCTTTTGAAACCATTCATATAACCTTTCAAAACCATTGAAATTATTTTTCCCTCGAAAGCCAAAAACCTTAGACATCCTTCTTTAAAACCATTAAACGTTGCCTTTCGAAACCATAGGAAAAACCTTTCCTTTTAAACTTATTCAAAACCATTGGACAAACCTTTCCTTTAGACCTTTCAAAAACATAGGGGAACCCCTTTGAAACCCTCTTTTAAACCTTTCGAAGGCATAAAAACCTTAAACTCTTCGAAAGCATTTGGGTTCAATCTAAAACATGTGGAAAAATACCTTTCGGAACCATTTATTTCGAAACCATCCTCTTTCAAAACCATTGGGTTATTCCTTAAAAATCACTAAGGGTCACAAGCAACATGGTCGAAAGCTTACCCTTTCGAAAGCTATACTAAGTTGGGAAGTAATGGTGTTGAAACACCCCTTCCGAAAGCATTGGAGAAGTGACAATGTTTTTATAAAACAAAACAACCCCCTTCGAAAGCTCTGTTTCGAAAGGTAGAAAGCGGCAGTAAAGGCTTCAACATAGTTGAAAGCTTTCATTAAAAACAGAGGTGCAACTACTTCATAACCAACCTTTAAAACCATTGAGTTAGTCGGAAGCAATAAGTCGAAAGCTATTACTGAGAATAAAGGCACAACCTTAAAACATTTCTTTAAATCAATTGACCTAGTCAGAAGCCAGCTAAGTTGAAAGCATCTTACTCGAAAGTAAGCCGGCGCTTTTCTCATTTAAAACATAAAGGTTCTTCGACCCTTTCTGAACCACTTGGTTTCGACTCTTACCTTCTGCCTTTTTGTCCAATTCACTATGTACCAACATTCTTGATACTATGAGCATTGGTTTGAGGAAGGAGACAAAGGGTCTTAGTCGAAGGCTACCTGGGCGGAACCAAAAGTGGCAAAACACACTTTTAACATGAATTTCTTATTTTAAACCTTTTTAAATAAACTTTTTAACTAACCTTCCTTGTTTGTCAAACTCTTATTGGTTTATAAATTTTCTTTTCTAAAAGTAATGCCATAATTTCAGAGTTAAATAATTTAAACCATTTGCAAAATACTCCTTCTCCTTAATTAAATATATAAAATATTTAAGTCCCATACCTTAAATAATTATATATATTCATCAAAATACATTGGAAAATTCCACAAAAATTCCACAGAATCCAATTCAATATGTTTTCGAACATATATAAATTTCATATCCAAATAATTATTTACTTAGCCGTAAATAATTTATTACCCAATAAATCATTTTCTTCACTAGAAAATTAATATAAAATCAACATTGATTTACAAAATTATGAAAATTGAAATCTATCTCTAAAATATCATTTCAGATCAACATTTAAATTTTCAAGGCATTTGGATGTCATTTAATAGGTTTTTCATATCAAACATATCATTAAAACTAATGTGGACATGTATAAATCATCAGCAAGCATATATAAACTTTCAATCATCCAAAACATGACATTATCATGCAAAACTAATTTCGGGTTAACTTAAAATCGAAAACTATAGGAAAAAAGGGATGTAGCAACCATTCACCTTAGCTTTGTGATTAAAGATGTGAGATTTGATGTTGAATAAGTTGATTTACTTCTTCCCCTTGAAAATCCTAGCCTTTTCTTCTCTTGAGATTGAAAATGATGTCCGACCTTAGAGTATTTTTGCTTGAGAAAAATGAAATGAAAGCGTGTTTGATTTCGTAAGGGTTTAAGGTATAAGATCAACCTATTTTCCATTTTGCCCTCCCTTATTTCCTAACACTTTTATTCATGCTATCTTGTTTTGATTTACATTTAACGTGGCATGGATACCCTTAGTTAAATAAAATCCTAATCTATTAATCATCTTACATTATTTTATTTTATTTAGATAATTAAATATTCTAAATATTGTTACTTAAAATATGGGGTGTTACAATCTCCCCTTCTTAAAGAATTTCTTCCTCGAAATTATGATAAGGAACACAACAAACAATTAATGGTAAAGCATACCATCAAACAAATCAGGATAAGCATTTCTAATCCTGTTCTCAGTCTCCCAAGTACAGTCTCCCAAATAAAGTCTCTAGCATCGTCACTCCACTGGATCTTTACTAATTTGACTGTATTGTTCCTCAACTTCTTCTCATCTTTCGCGACTATTCGGATAGGCTTCCTAACTATTGTCATGTTTGGTTCTACTACAAAATCGTCTAACACAGTCGGTGCTGTAGTGGTGTCTAGATCCCTAACATGCTTACTCGGATGGGGTACATGGAAAATATCGTGGACACTTACCAAACTTCTCGGTAACTCAACTCTATATGCGAGTTTCCCGATCCTTTATAAAATAGGAAATGACCCTACGAATCTCGGTGCAAACTTTCCTATCTTCCCGAACCTGATAACGCCTTTCATTGGCAATACTTTGACGAAGACATGATCTCCAACAGAGAACTCTAACTCTTTCCTTCTTCTGTCTGCATAGTTCTTTTGCCCTAATTGAGCTTCCTTTATTCTCGCCCTTATTAACCAATCCTCTCTATGACATCTCTAACCAAATCTGGACCAAGTACGAATCTATCTCCGATCTCTAACCAACAAACTGGAGATTTACATGGTTTACCATCAAACGGTGCCATCCCAATGCTATCCTGATAACTTTTATTACACGCAAATTCGACTAGATGAAGATGGTCTTCACATGATCCTCTGAAAACCAATATACAAGCTTGTAAAAAGTCCTCCAAGATCTTGTTAACTCTTTCCGTTTGCCCATAAGTCTGTGGATGGTACGCGGTACTCATCTTGAGCTTAGTTCCTAAACTTTCCTGTAGACTCTTCCAGAACTCACTAGTGAATAGAGAATCTCTATTGCTTACTATACTACTAGGAATTCCCTGAAGTTTAACTACATTCTTCATGAATAACTTCGCCAAAATAGGTGTCGTCCTAATTGACTTAACTGGAATGAAAAGGGCACTCTTGGTCAATCTGTCCATCATGACCCATATACTTTCATTCCTTCTATTAGATCTCGACAACCCGTCTATGAAATCCATAGAAATGGAATCCCACTTCCATACTGGAATGCCTAATGGCTAAAGCAATCCACTCAGCTTTTGATGTTCGGCTTTCACCCGTTGACAGTTCAAACACTTTTTCACCCAGAGGCTAACATCCCTCTTTATGCCTTTCTAGAAGAAACTTCTCTTCATATCCTGATACATCTTCATTCCTCCTGGGTGTATAGTGAACTTTAAACGGTGGCATTCCTCTAAAACCTCTTTCCTTATGTCTCCTACATTTGAAACACAAAATATACCCTTCTTTCTTGACTACCCATTCTGGTCAAGACTAAAATCCTTTTAGTCATCGCTCTCTATTCTTTCTCTTAACTTCCCAACCTTTTCAAATATTACTGTAGCTAACTCCAAACCATGCGTCGATACCTAATCTCATGCGGCCTAAGCTGTCTAGAAGCATAGGCAATCACTTTACCCCTCTACAATAGCGCAGCTCCTAACCCACTACCATGCACATCAGTATAAACAACTAAATCTTGATTCCCCTCCGGAACCACCAATACCGGTGCATGGGTCAATAAGTGTTTCAAGCTCTGGAATGCTTCCTCACACTCATCGGTCGATACAAACTTCCCATCTTTCCACGTTAGCTTATTCATTGGTGCAACTATCCGCGAAAAATCTTTATAAACCTTCGATAATATCCAACCAATCCAAGAAAGCTTCTTATCTCAGTTACCATTTCTGTTCTCTTTCAATTATTAACAACTTCGATCTTTTCTGGATCAACTGACAATCCTTTCTCCAAAACCACGTTACCAAGAAACTTTTCTTCCTTCTTCCAAAAATGGCTCTTCGAGAACTTTGCTTTTAGCTGATGCTGCCTCAGCGTAACCCTAAGATGAACTTCATGCTCCTTCTCATCCTTAGAGTATATGAGAATATCATCTATGAAGACTAACATGAACCTATCCAAGCATTCTTGGAAAATCCTTTTCATCAAGTCCACAAAGAAAGCCGGTGCATTAATCAGTCCAAACAGCATAACTCACCATTTGTATGTCCCATACCTTGTTTTAAACGCCGTCAAAGGTATACTATCTTCTACTACTCTAAGCTGATGAAATCATGTCGCCAAATCTAATTGAGAAACGCCTTGGCTCCACTCAGTTGATCGAACAAGTCATCAATCCTTGGCAGTGGATATCGATTCTTTATCGTCTTCTCATTTAGCTTACGTTAATCGATACATAGCCTTAACGATTCGTCCAGCTTCTTAACAAATACAACGACTGCTCCCTAAGGCGAACTGCTTGGTCTAATAAAACTCTTGCCTTCCAAGTCTACCAACCGAGCCTTTTACTCCATCTCTATAGGTGTCATCCTTCTTGGCGGCCTACTCACTGGTTCTGCCCCTGGCACCAAATCTATCCGAAACTCGATGGCTCGTTTCCAAGGTAATCCAACTACCGGCCCGAAACATCTGTGAATTCTTTAACTACGAAAACACGATTTAACTCATCTTCTAACTCCATAACATCCAATAAAGAATTCATCTCATAGCCAGGGTTTTCTACTGTATAAACTATCTGATCACCATAATCAGGGTGTCTAAGTGATATTTTCTTATCGTGGCAAAATATCCTAGCACCGTATTCACTTAACTAATCCATCCCAAGAATAATTCCGACCCCTACAAAGTCAAACACATGCAAACTGCAAACAAAGGTGTAACCTAGCAAGTCAAACTCTAAGTGGTCACACTTCATCCCAAGCGTCGTATACCCTTCTATTGGATTTGCAACTCTTAAAGAAGTAACTAAATATGTGGGTTATAGGTTAAGTTTATCTACCAGACATCAAGATATAAAAGAATGTGATGCACCAGTATAAAATTAAACACTAACAGACATACTGTGAATCTGAAGCGAACCTCCTAACAAAGCCTTTCCCCTCTCCTGCACTACTGCCCTTGAAGCAGTGGGCTCCAATGCATACACTTGGCCCTTTCCTTACTTTGCAGTCTCCTTGCACTGGTTCTTGTAGTGGCCGATCTGATCATAATTAAAACTTCTAATGTTCTTCTTTCCAATCACCTTCTTTCCTTTTCCTTTTTGGGTACGACACTCATGAGCATGATATCCTTTCTTGTCGCACCTATAGTAGACTACCTCAGACTTTCCCTTCTTCGTTGCTCCTCCCTTCTGATCATTCTTCTTGAGGAAACACTATCTCTTTTGGCCCTATCCAACCTAGACTTCATTCTTATTCTCCAAAGAAGCTAACACCTCCTCATGTCTCAATGCCATTTCCACCACTACATCACATGGATCCCTGATGTGCGGTAAGATAGCTCTAGCCAACTCCGGCTTCAAACCACTAATAAACTTTTCATTCCTTTTCAACACTGTGTCAACAGTGGCATACTTATACCGAGCTAACTTTTCGAATCTACTAGTATACTCTAAAACTGACGTCTTCCCTTGCTCAAGCTCAGCAAACTTTCTAATCAACACAGACTATGCCATTACAGACACGAACTTTCTTGAAACCTCCTCCTAAACTCTATCCACGTCATAGTCTCTTCATCCACACCAGCAATTACAGTATTCCACCAAAATAAAGCAACTCCATGAAGCTGTCTTGAAGACAGTCTTCTTTTCTGCTCGTCTTGAGCCCTAGGTCAGCAAAAATCCTTTCACAATGTAGTAGCCAATTTTCCACTTTGGTAGCATCCTCGGTTCCAATAAAGGCTTTCCCGCAAGCCTAGTGTAATATCTGCTTAAGTTAGCATACTGATTGACCAGCAAAGCTTCCGGAACTCCTCCTACAACATTCCCTCCAACAACTCCAGTTGTGATTCTAGCTAGCATCACGTTTACGAAGAACTGATACATGGCTCCCATGTCCATTTGGGGAACCAAAAAACCCACATTCTCAGCCTGATCCTGACCTTGCATTTTTCAAACATTTGGTCAAGCATTGCCATTAGTGGTGGTACTGTCTCCTCCTAGGTTAACTCTGCCTCTTATTCCATCCATATCTATATTCAAGCCTCGTGAGATATAGAAAAATAGCCTAACAAAGATAGGAGAATAGAGATAAAGCTTATACTTAAATATAGAAAATACAGGCACACTATTATAGCATTGTCCCATACCCCGATATTAAATCTAATTCCTAAGGATTATGTTTTCAAAAATCATTTTTAGTTAAAGTAATTCATAAAAATACGCTCTGGTACCAATTCGTAACATCCCCTATCTAGAGGCCCAAATCTAAGTGCTACAGATGTTGTAGTCATCTATAGTATTAACTTCCAGCGACTAAATACAGATACGTTAATGGTATTTATAATATCAGAAGCACTTGAATATGAAACAAATCACAGATTTCAAAGCAGGATTTTCCACTACATTTTAGAACACATGTTCCATATTAATATTACATATTACATAATCCCAAACGTTTAATAGGTAATGGTAAAATATACTTATTACAAAATACGCCAAGAGCGACATATGAAGATACCCCCTTGGATGATCTAAATTATATAGTCATAATTGACTTAATACATGCACAACGGAAATAAACAACAAAACAAATAACTACAACTCCTAATAGCTATCTGTTAGCCTCTTGATCGCCTCCGGTATCTTTATTCGTCATCCTACTAAAACCTGAAAGAACCTCAACCCTCAGCCTACTCAAATCAATTTTGAGCACTCGAGAGTTTAAGGGAAAAACATAAACTTCGAATCAGACATAAAGTCTGGTGTGAATAATACTGTACATCCCGGTTATTAATGTTAAGTGAGACCATGCCGCTTAGCGGAACATGTTTCCCCTTACTAACATCCTTTTAAAACATGTCTTTTGCAAATATTTTCCTACAACCAAAAATGGTTAAATACTGTAAAGCATCATTATGTAAACATACATATCAGGTAATAAAAGAACTATTTGTTCAAACGCTTTAGTTTTGTTTGGCTAACTTTTAACCTTTGGATGACTCGGGCCTACCAGACAACATAAAAAAATAATCTAATATCTATTAGACACTCTTCTTCTGGACGGTCTGTCCTTAACTATCTATTAAATACTTCTCTTCTGGACGGTCTGTCCCTAGCTTAACATCTCCTTGGGTCACCTGATCCTAATGGTTTTGTGGGCTCACAAATAACCCATATGTATACAAATTTATATTCCCTTCTATGTGTAATCATAATTTTAGTCTTACCTGTGACAAAGCCCTACACGTTGGAATTTTGGACTAAATTAACCGGGGTTAATAGCCAATGTATAGGGTGCGACCCTATACCAGTCCCATCTGGTATTCTAATATCTGAGTTATTTTTACATAGGAATACCTTCCCATGATTTTTCTTGAAAAACTTTTCATCTGAAATTGATTTAAAACCTTTTAAACCAAACTTAAACAAGGAAAACATTTATACTCTATGGTTTACCCAAAATCACCTTGCCATGCTATATATACTTTACTCAAATCTTTTTTGATGAAAACCTTTAAACATTTGAAAGTACCCCTTTCAATCCTATTGAAAATACCCCTTTCAAAACCATGTAAAACCCTTTCTTTTGTCTAGGCTGAAAGGCTAAATCTTCCATTCGAAACCATTCCTATAACCTCTCGAAACCATTAAAATTCCTTTTCCTTCGAAAGCCAAAAGCCTTAGACATCCTTCTTTAAAACCATTAAACATTGCCGGACGAAACCATAGGAAAAACCTTTCCTTTTAAACTTATTCAAAACCATTGGAAAAATCTTTCCTTTAGACCTTTCTAAAACATAGGGGAACCACCCCTTCAAAACCCTCTTTAAAACCATTCGAACGCATCAAAACCTTAAACCCTTCGAAAGCATTTGGGTTCAATTTAAAACATGTGGAAAAACACCTTCCGAAACATTTAAGTTGAAACCATCTTCTTTCGAAACCATTGGGTTATTCTTTAAAAATCACTGGGTCACTAACAATAGGGTTGAAAGCATATCCTTTCTAAAGCTATACTACGTTGGGAAGTAATGTTGTCGAAACACCCCCTCCGAAAGCATTGAAGAAGTGGCGTGGAATTTATAAAACAAAACAATCCCCTTTAAAGCTCTATTTCGAAAGGTAGAAAGCGGCAGTAGAGGTTTCGACATAGTCGAAAGCTATCCTTAAAAACAATGGTGCAACTATTTCGTAACCAACCTTTTAAACCATTGACCTAGTCGAAAGCGCTAAGTTGAAAGCCATTACTTAGAATAAAGGTACAACCTTAAAACCTTTCTTTAAATCAATTGACCTACTCGGAAGCCAACTAAGTCGAAAGAATCTTAGTCGAAAGCAAGCAAGCACTTTTCTCATTTAAAACATAAAGGCGCTTCGACCGTTTCGAAACCCCTTCGTTTCGACTCTTACCTTCCACCTTTTTGTCCAATTCACAGTGTGCCAACGTGTTGATACTTTACGCATTGGTTTGAGGAAGGAGGCGGAGGGTCTTAGTCGAAGGCTACCTAGGCGGAACCAAAAATGGCGAAACACACTTTTAACATGAATTTACGACTTTAAGCCTTTTTAAGCGAACTTTTTAACTAACCTGCTTTGTTAGTCAGACTCTTATTGGTTGCTAATTTTTCTTTTCTAAAAGTACTGCTATAATTTCAGAGTTAAATAATTCAAATCATTTGCAAAATATCCCTTGCTTAATTAAATATCTAAAACATTTAAGTCTCATACCTTAAATAATTTTATATATTCATCAAAACATTGGAAGATTGTACAAAAATTCCAGAAAATCCTTTTCAATATGTTTTCCAATATATACAAATTTCAGACCCCAACTAATTATTTACTTAGCTATAAATAATTTATTAGCCAATAAATCATTTTTTCGCTAGAAAATTAATAACAAAATCCACATTAATTCATAAAATTATGAAAACTGAAACCTTTCTCTAAAATGTCATTTTTGATCTATATTTAAATTTCAAGGCATTTGGATGTCATATAATAGGGTTTTCATATCAAACATATTGCAAAACTAATATTAACATGTATAAATCATCAACAAGTATATATAAACTTTCAATCATCCAAAACATGGCATTATCGTGCAAAATTCATTTTGGCTTAACCACGAAACCAAAAACTATAAGAAAAATGTGATGTAGCAATCACTCACCTTAGCTTTGTGATTAAAGATGTGAGATTTGATGTTGAATAAGTTGATTTACTTCTTCCTCTTGAAAATCCTAGCCTTTTCTTCTCTTGAGATTGAAAATGGTGGCTGGTCTTAGAGCAATGTTGCTTGAGAAAAATGAAATGAAAGTGTGTTTGATTTCCTAAGGGTTTAGGGTATAAGTTCATCCTATTTCCCATTTTCCCTCCCTTATTTCCTAACACTTTTATTCATCTATCTTGTTTTGATTTACATTTAACATGGCACGACTACCCTTAGTTATATCAAATCTCAATCTATTAATCATCTTATATTATTTTATTTTATTTATCTAATTAAATATTCTAAACAATATTACTAGAAGTATAAGGTGTTACAATAATATGGAAGTACTTTGACTAGAAATGGCAGTCGATCTTAACTGCACACTATAAGTAGTCAATGCCTCTAGATCCTTCCATTATTCCAGCATAGCTAATACCATATTCTGATGTTTCCTGTTAAGTGCGTCTGCAAACTTATTTCCTTTCTTAGGTGTACACTTAATACCAAAATCATAAGCTGCCAAAAAATCCAGCCACTTTACTGCCTCATATTCAACTCTTATTAAGAGAATAAATACCTAAAAGACTTGCGATCCATATACAACTTAAATCTTTCTCCCAAGAGGTAGTGTCTCTACACTTTCAATGTGAAAATAACTGTTACCAACTCCAAATCATGGGTCGGATATCTAAATTCATACGGTCTGAGCAGTCGAGAAGCATATGCAATCACTTTACCCCATCTGCATCAATACAGCTCTCAATCTTGTTTTGCTTGCATCCGTATACAACACCAAATCCTAATTCCTATCTAGAACTACTAACACGGGCGCATTGGTCAACAAATGTTCAACTTAAGGAATGCTTCTTCACATTTGCCAAACCAAATAAACTTCACGTCCATTTTGGTTAGTTTATTCAGGGGTGCTGCTATCCATGAGAAATCCTTGACAAACTTCTGAAAATAGCACGCCACTCCAAGAAAACTCCTTATCTAGGTCACCATCTTAGGTCTTTTCCAACTATTAACAGTTTCGATCTTGGCTGGATTGACCAAAAACCCTTTCTGAAACTATATGACCAAGAAAATTCACTTCCTTCTTTCAGAAACGACATTTCTAAAACTTCGCTTTCAGCTGATGATGCTTCGGTGTTCAAGTACTATTCTAAGATGAATCTATTTATCTCTTTCATCCTTAGAATATATCAGAATGTCATCAATGAATACCAACACGAACCTATCTAAGTACTCTTGGAAAATCTAGATCATCAAATCTACAAGGAAAGCTGGCACATTAATTAATCCGAATGACATCACTAACCACTCATACAAACCATATCCTGTTGAAAACGTCGTCAAAGGAATATTATCATTCTCCACTCTCAATTGATGGAACATCGTTGCCAAATCCACCCAGGAAAATACTTTGACTCCACTCAACTGATCAAATAAATCATCAATTCTCAGCAAAGGATATCGATTCTTTATCGACTTCTCATTCAACTTATGATAATCAATGTATAATCTTAACGACCCATTTGGCTTCTTCACGAATACCATGACCGCTCCCTAAGGCAAACTGCTTGGTCTAATGAAACTCTTTCCTTCTAAGTCAACTAGCTGCACCTTTATCTCCTTTATCTAGGTAGGTGTCATCCTTCTAGGTGGTCTACTTACGGGTTCAGCTCCAGGTACAAGATCTATTCAAAAATCAATAGCTCGTTATGGTGGTAGTCCTATAACCAGTTCAAAAACATCTACAAATTCGCTTGCAACTAAAACTTGATTCAATTCGTCTTCCACTTTTGTGGCACCCAATACAGCATAAATTTCTAGGCGCAAATTCTCAACTTAGTATACTATTCGGTCACTACTATTAGGGTGTCTCAATGATATTTTCCTATCCTGAAAAATATCCTAGCATCGTATCGACCCAACCAATCCATATCCAAAATAGTCCCAAAACCCACAAATCAAATGCATATAAACTGCAGGCAAACATATATCCTAGCAACTCAAATCTAGATAGTCATATCTCATCCCAAGAGTTGCGTACCCTCCTTTTGGACTATCTATCCTTAAGGAAGTAACAAGGTATGATGGTTCTATACATAAATTACCTACTAAACACAAAGATAAAATTGAACGCGATGCACCGATATCAAACAATACCCTAGTTGGTATGCTAGGATCAATAGCATACCTTCCATCATAGACTTTCCCTTTTCGTGTTGCTATTGGCTTAGGTGATAATGGTTCTAAAGAAAAGTCCTTTCCTTCTCCTGCCTTGGCCGCTTCTGGACATTTGTTCTTATAATGCCCCACTAGGTCGCAGTTAAGGAACTTCACATTCTACTTCACTAAAACTACCTTGCCATCACTAGATCGATGCTTGTTAGCATAGTGCCCTTTCTTGTCACACTTGTAACAAACTATATCAGATTTCCCTTTACTGGTAGTTCCACCTTTCCTCGCTCCCTTCTTCTTAAAGAATTTCCTCCTCTCATTCGAAGAATTCTGGTTCTCTACCGAGTTCTCTTTCCTAAAGGTCGAAAGCATTTCTTCTTTCCTGATAAACATCTCCACTACTACATTCGATGGATCTCCGAGATGTGGCATAGTTGCTCTTGCGATCTCTGACCTCAACCCTCGGATAAACTTCTCGTTCCTCTTGATCATATTATCAACAGTGGCGTATCCATATCTGGACAGCTCATCAAACTTCACATAATATTCCAATGGTAATATTTCCCCTTGCTCTGATTCCATGAATTTCCTGAGCAAGGCTGACTTGGCTAGTTCAGATAAAACCTTTCCTCGATCTTCTTCAAAATTCCTCACAAGTCAATTGCCCCTCTAGTACCCATAGGGTCACCTCGTTCCACCAGAATAAAGCAGTTCCTTACAACTGTCTCCAAGCCAATTTGCTTTTATGCTCATCATTTAGACCCAAATCAGCAAAACTCCTTTCACGGTGTAGCAAATAGTTCTCCACTTCTATTGCATCCTCAGTCCCTAGAAAAGGCTTCCCAACAAGACTGGTATAATCTCGACTAAGATTAGCATAGTTATTACCAACTGGCCTATAAGATTGACTACTCCCGCATTAGCTGCATTTCCTCCATCTACTCCTACTTGCATCATGTTAAAAGAACTGATACATAGTCTCCATATCTACTGGGGGTTCACATCACCTACATTGGCATTTTCATTTTCCTAACGACCTTAGTTCCTCATGATGTTGGGCCGAGCATTTCCATTGGTTTTGGTACTTCCGCCACCTAATTTCATTCTTCGGTTTCCTGCTTCCATATCCTTCTTGTAAATATGCATACAAGCCTTAGTAAGATATATATGAACGGTCTAAGAGAGAAGGGAGAATAGAGATAAAATACATATTTATATATAGCAACTATAAGTACGTTACTATAGCATTATCCCATACCCCAATCTTCTTCTCCAGTTCATTAGGATTATGTTTTCAAAATTCTTTAGGTTTAATTTTTTTACTCATAAACCCATGCTCTCATATCAACTTGTAACATCCCCCATTCCGAGGCCCAAAACTAACCGCTATGGATGCTGCAGTCATCCGTAGTTATTAATTTACGACGATAAAATACGACTATTTTAATCATATCAATAATCATAAGCACATGAATATTAAAAAAATTCAAACACAATTTAGAAATAAATTTTACATTCTATTCCAAAATATGATTTCGTATTCATTACATAATCAAATTTGCAATTCCACGTTCAAAGAAAATATAATTATACAAAATACTCTAAGAGTGACGTACGAAGATTCCTTGGGAATAGATAAAACTTTGTCATTACGTCTAAAGAGATAAAACCAAACTACACTGTGGAAATAGATAAAACTCCTACAAGCTAGATTGCCTCATGCACGTCTTCGGAAGCTTAATCATCTAATTAGAAACCCGAAAACCCTTACTCTCGACCTACTCAAATGATACCTGAGAGTTTAAGGAGGTAAAAGAAAAACTACCGAGTCAGACAACAGTCTAATATGAATAATAACCTACCATCACGAACCAAATAGATATATAGCATATCGCTGAATGGAACATTTTCGCCTCACTAATATCTTAATAAAATCTAATTGACAATATACTGCGCTTCTGCAACCAAAATGGTTAGAAAAAAATAGCATTTATAATTATGCAACATATATTGGATTACCTATCCCAGTTTATTAGATTACCTATCATACTTCCAAATGACTACCCATCGCAATTTAAGCTAAATATCTGTCTTATTTTAATCAGACTACCCGTCTTATAATCATGTCGACTACCCATCTCACATTTAAACATTCTCATAGTTATGTGGACTATCCATCTTACATACAATTATTACTTGGATTACCCATTCCCTACCATATTGACTACCCATCACATATGGTACTATTTTTTAAATTTATATGGACTGTCCATCACACATATTCCATTTAATTTACAATGATGTGGACTATCCATTACACATTCCATATTTTTCCTAGGATGACTATGAACCCTTCATTAACCTCATAGAGACTATCCATTTTCGGTATGATGTAGCCTATCCATCCCACATCCTATAGTTTTTCTAGGATAACCATGAACCCATCATTTAAAAATTTGATTCATGTTATCCGCATGTTTAACCTATGTCTATTGGTGTCCCCAATTAGGTTATCTCCCCTTGAACTTATAACATTTCAAAGTGACATACATTGGTATTCCCAAATGATCAATGTTAGACTCATTTAGTAAATGCATTGGTATCCCTAATGATAAAATCTCATTTATAAAACACTTAGTTTGTTGAAACTAATCTACTTTGGTTTCCCCAATGATAGTGTCGACATCTACAAATAAAATAGCATTGGTATCCCTAATGTTTAAAGTTAGAAGTCAAAAACATATGGCTCGCCACCATTAATCAATTTAGATTTTGATCAATGTCATAGTTCATCTACATTGGTATCCCCAATGATAGTGTCGAAGTTTACAAATTTTTAAATGGCATAGTTATCCCTAATGACGGTGTCAAAATACAAAATATAAGGCGCTCCTCCTTTAATAAAGATTGGCGGCATTCAAGCCGCACTATAGCTTATCGACGCTCTACCAAGGTGAAACCAAACTTAAATTCTTTTAAGTATAAATTCATGTCAAAGATGATGTTGTCAACACCCATAAACTATATGCTATCCACTTATTAAAACAAAACTTTAACTTCTATAGGTTATATAGCTATCTGCCGAAGTTATAGGGTCTTCGACCCTCTTGAACATAGGTCTCTTCTCCTATTTAAAACTATTTTAATAAAAGTAAGACTTTTCAGCATTGAAAAGATAAAGTGCAATGTCATGGCCAAGAGACATTGAGACTAAAATATAAGGTCACTGACATTGATGCACATAGACTCCAAGACCCTCGACAACGTTATAAAACTTTTGTACATAAGTTACTTTGGTTATTATTCCGCTTCATATATAGAGTCGAAGTCAGCAAAAGCGGCATCACTGCCTTAGTCTTGAAAATAATCAAAGTGATTAAGTGCGAAATTATTGAAAACAATGATGAAGACATGGATGTCGACATTAAGATTTTAAAATGCTTAGATAAATCGCGAAGACACTATGCTGCCAATTATCTATTAATAATCAGAAGAATAACCGGTACCAGCCTTATACTATACCTAGTGCCGTTGTCCACTTCATTGACAAAGGAATCACTCCATAAATATTTAGGTAGTTGTTACATGCTTCCCCCTTCATCGACCTCGACATTCAATGATGCGGTCTCATCGTTAGGCTCAACGATGTATGGTGGCATGGCATTATCATAATTCTTAAGAAAACGGTTTTAATACCACTTTAAGAAAAAACCCAAATACTTTCATTTCTTCTATTCGATCTTGGAAACCCGTCTATGAGATCCATTGATATAGAATCTCATTCTCTACTAGTGTATACAAAGGCTGAAGTAATCCAGTAGGCTTCTGCTGCTCGTCTTTCACTTACTGATAATTCAAGCATTTCTTTACCCATAGTCCTACATCCCTTTTCATACCTTCCCAGAAGAACGTTATTTCCATATCCTGATACATCTTAATTCTTCCAGGATGAATGGTAAACTTTGATTGATGACACTCTTTAATGACTTCTTTCCATCGGTATCCAACATCTGGAACATACAATCGTTCCTTCTTTCTCAACCATCTGTTTTGATCAAGATAAAAGACTTTATAGTCATTAATCTCAGTTCCACTTTCCTATCTTCCAATTCATTCAGCTAGTAATGGATCATCTCTTTTCTTGGAAGAAATCCTTTTAGTTAATACTAGTCAGACTTCTAAGCAAGATAACATTGCAGTACTCTGACTAGAACTAGCCATTGATCTTAACTGCATATTACGTGTGATCAATACCTCTAAATCTTTTCGTTTAACTGTCTTTACTAATACTTCATTCTGATGCTTTCTGCTAAGCGCATCTACTACCTTATTCCTTTTTCCTGGCATATACTCAATTCCAAAATCATAAGCAACTATAAACTGTAATCACCATATTTTAATCCTTCCGAGAGAATAAATACCTTAAAGACTTGTGATTCGTATTCAACTCGAATCGTTCTCCTAAAAGATAATGTCTCCCCACTTTCAGAGCAAAAATCACAGCAGCCAACTCTAAGTGATGAGTGAGATATCTGAATTCATGCGGTTTGAGCAGTTGAGAAGTGTAGGCAATAACTTTTTCCTTTACATTAACACAACTCCTAATCCTATTCCACATGCTTTGGTATGCACAACAAAATCTTGATTTTCATCCGAGACAAATAACACAGGTGCATTGGTGAATTAATGTTTCAGCTTCTGGAATGTCTCCTCACATTTATCAGTCCAAATAAACTTTATGTCCTCCCTTGTTAGTTTAGTCATCGATGCTGCCATACAAGATAAATCCTTGATGAATCTCTGGTAATAGCCAGCTAATCCAAGAAAACTCTTTATCTCAGTCACTGCCTTAGGTCTCTTCTATTTATTAACTACTTCTATCTTAGCCGGATCTACTAACAACCCTTCTCCTTAGACTACATGAACAAGGAACTTCACCTCCTTCTTCCAAAAATGACACTTCGAGAACTTTGGTTTTAACTGATGCTGCCTCAATGTCTCAAGCACTATTCTAAGTTGAATCTTGTGATCTCTTTCATCCTTAGAATATATCAAAATGTCGTCAATGAATACTAACACAAGTCTATCTAAATGCCCACGGAAGATTCAGATCATTAAATCTACGAATAAAGCAGGCGCATTAGTTAATTCGAATGGCATCACTAACCTCTCGTACGAACCATATCTTGCTCGAAATGCCATCAAAGGTGTCTTCCGCCACCCTTAATTGATGGAATCCTGTCGCCAAATCCAATTGAGAAAATACTTTAGCTCTATTCAACTAATCAAACAAATCATCGATTCTCGGTAGGGGAGATCAGTTCTTTATTGTCTTTTCATTCAATTTAATATTATTGATGCATAGTATTAACAACTCATCTAGATTTTTCACGTATATCGTGGCCGCTTCCGAAGGCGAACTGCTTACTCTAACAAAACTTTTTCCTTCTAAGTCCACTAGCTACACTTTTAACTCCTTTATCTTTGTAAGTGTCATCTTGATAGGTGGTCTACTAACGGTTTTAGATCCAGGTACAAGATATATTCAAAACTCAATGGCTCGTTTTGATGGTTGTCCTGTCACTAGCTCAAAGACATTAACAAACACTCTAATGACATAAACTTTATTCAACTCATCTTCCTCCTCCATTCACCCAATAAAGCACAAAAATTGAAACATGAGTTCTCTACCAAGTATATACTTCGGTCGTTACCATTAGAGCAACTTAGTGATATTTTCCAATCTTAGAAAAATATTCTAGCATCGTATTTACTTAATCAGTCCATACCCAAAATAATCCCAAAGCCCATGAAATAAAGCACATGCAAACTACAAGCAAATATGTGACATAACAATTCAAACTCTAATTGGTTACATCTCATCCCTATACGTGAGGTTTCTAGATTAAGCTTATCTACTAAACAATGAGATATAAAAGAATGCGATGCACTAGCATTGAACAATACCCTAAAGATATACCATTAATCAAAAGCATACCTACCATAACAGCCTTTCCTTTCTCCTCCACTATCGGTCTCGAGGCAGATGGTTCCAAAGCAAAAAAATTCCCATTCTTACCCTTGGCTTGTTCCTTGCACTGATTCTTATAATGTCCAATCTGGTCAAAGTTAAAGTACATGATGTTCTTCCTTCCAATGATTTTCTTTCTAACCCCTGAATGACATTTGTTGACAAAATGCCGTTTCTTGTCACACTTGTAATGTAAAATGTTTGCTTTTCCTTTCTTAGTAGCTCCACCCTTCCGAGCTTCCTTTTTCTGAAAGAACTTTCTTTTTTGACTTTGCCCACTCTGAGTGTCACTGCTTTGTTACTACTAAATAAAGCAAGCATCTCTTCATTCCTCAAAGTCGTCTCCACTACCACGTCACATGGATTCCAGAGATGTAGTAAGGTTGCCCTATCAAGCTTTGGTCTTAATCCTTGGATAAACTTTCCATTTCTCTTTATCACTGCATCAATTGTAGTATACCCATATTTGGATTACTCCTCAAATCTGGTCGCATACTCCAACATAGTCATGGCTCCTTGCACCTGTGTAGTTAATTCCCCGCTATTACCCCGCTACAACCCCGCTATATCTCATAGCGGATTTCTACCGCTTCGATTTTTCCATATAGCCCCAGAATATGCCTTTCCGCTTTAATCCCCGCTATTTCCGCTATATCCCGTTATTTCCGCTATATTATGCTATTACCGCTATATCTTTTTTAATAAAATGAATTGAAAAATTGCATTTATACATTATAAAATTATGAAACTAATTTATTTGATTTAATTTTTAATATATTCTCAAAAATGAAAATACTCTAATATTCTACCAAATTCAATTATGTTATATAATAGTTTTTCATTTATTTAAAGTATATTCACACATGTTTTTATTTAAAATTATTTATGTATTATTTATAATTCAATTGAATGATAATTTTTCATTTAATTACCATTTATATATTTGTAAAAACATTAAGTATGAGTTTTATATGCTATTTTAGAGCCATCCTCTATATCCCGTTATATCCTCGCTATATCCCCACCATGACTTTTTGCAGCTCCACCGCTTTGAATTTACCGAGCGTGTTAACTGCACAGCCTTGCACGAACTCAATAAACTTCCTTAACAAAGCTGACTTGGCAATTTCAGACATAAACGTCTCCTCTAACCTCCTCTTGAACTCTACCCAAGTCAAATTCTCCTCTGGCATCCCAACAGTAACAATGTTCCTCTAGTACAACGCAAATCCTTGCAATTTACTGGACGTAAATCTTCTCGTTTGCTTATCGTTCGACCTAAATCAGTGAAAATTCTTTCACAGTGGAGCAGCCAATTCTACACCTCAATAGAATCCTAGTTCCAATAAACGGATTTCCTCTGAGTCTGGCATAATCCCTTCTCAAAACAACATAATTATTGACAAATAAAAATTCAGGATGTGCTCCTCTAGCATTTCCACCAACTAATCCTACTGCAACTCCTGCTTGCATCATGTTGACAAAGAACTGATATATAGCTCCCATATCCACCTGCAATATTCTAGCATCCACATTTGTAGCTATTTGTCAACCTGGATTTCTCATAGTATTGGACCTGACATTTCCATTGGTTGTGGTTTTCCTTCCACCGAGATTCACTCTTCCATTTCCAGCCTTTATATCTTACTTTCTTAAATCTGCACTCGAACCTTAGTAAGATACAGAAGAACGGTCTAAGAGAGATGGGAATAGAGATAAGGTGCGTATACACATACACACACACACTCTTATATATAATAAATACAAGTATGATACTATAATATTATCCCATTCTTCAATCTTATTCTCTGGTTCTTTTGGATTATGTTTTTCAAGACTCCTTTTAAGTTCAAAATTCTTGTAGTTGCACATAAACCTATGCTCTGACACCAATTTGTAACTTCCCCCATTTTGAGGCCCGAAACTAACCACTACAGATGCTGCGGTCATATATAGTATTAAACTCCGGTGACAAAATACGGATATGTTAATTGTATCAATAACATCAAAGGACATGAATATGTACTTTGACATTTCGTTTCAAAGGTAATATTTCATACTCATTACATAATCCCAAATGTTGCCCAGGTTCAGATAAAATATAATTATTACAAAATATTCCAAGAGCAACATATGAAGATGCCCCCTTGGTTAATTAGAGTTTACTACAAAGCAGTCATAACATATGCCATTACATAGATTACAATAAAATGAAATTTAAACACAGCAGATTATGTATATATGCTCCTACATAACTAGATATGCCTCCTACACCTCTCCACAAACTTTATTCGTCTAATCTAAACATCTTGTTGACCCTTACTCCTGACCCACTCAAATCAAATTTTGAGCACTCGAGAGTTTAAGGAGAAAACATAAACTTCAAGTCAGATAAAAAGCTTGGTGCGAATAATAATATTCTATCTCAATTTATGGATATCTAGTGAGACCACGTCATTGAGCGGAACAATTTTCCCCTCGTTAGTATCCCTTTAAAATATATCTTTTGCAAAATAACTCCTGCGACCACAATGTTAAAATATACAATGGAAACAATAATATGCACACATGAAACATGGGTAAACAAGACCAATCTGTCTAAATTATTGGACTATCTATTCCAACATCATAGTTTTCACAAGGTAACTACCGACCTATGGCTGTAACGGGAATACCAAATATACCAAATTCTCTAACATACTATTAGAAGGCAATTGAACGGTCCGTCCAAAACATACTATTACTGGGCACTCTGATCCTAATGGTTTTGGAGGCTCACGGATAACCTATCTCATCTTTATATATTTATTTTTGTGCGTAAACCTACTTTTTGTCTTACCCGTGACAAAGCCTTACGCACTGGAATTTTGAACTTATATCAGCTAAGGTCTAACAGTTGAACTATAGGGCACTACCCTATACTAGTCCCGTCTGGTTTTCTAATCTCTGAGTCAATTCATCCTCTTATAATTTATCTAAAGGTGATAAGAACAATTACCTCTTTAGCAAAATTCTGGGCTAAATAACCTTTTTATTTTATTGAAAACATAATCTTTGTAAATGACTTACCCTTTGAAATCATATATATAAAACAAGGAAACATTATAGACCTTTACTTTATGCAAAGTACTTATGCCAAGATATATGATTTTATAAAACAACATTGATGAAGTTCGAAATCACTTAGAGGTTATCACCTCCCAAAACCATAGGCTATAATGCCAAAACCATAACTATGCATATTGAAAAAATACGGCGTAAATACAATCGAAAAGGGTCATCACACCTCTTTATGGTCAAAAATATGTTAAAGTATTTAATCTATAAAATATAAGGCAATATGGCCAATAACTTATATGTATCACACTTCATAGAGTGCCGATGTCATAGGGTATAAAACTTGGTTTGTGTAGTATAAAGTATAAAGCTTAGAAGTTTCTGAAGGTCGACACCGATGACCTTCGACGTCAATAGCTCAAAGAGTTAATACTGAAAACATAGGAATGAGGATTTAATATAACCGATAAACAAGACCGGCGGTAACACTACCTTAGAGAAACACGGCATCTATGATGTCGAGCTTGATGAAACGCAAAGCCTATATGGCTAACTAGAAAACAAGCGACCTCACTACCTTATGGAGTCGGCGTTGTTATAGAAAATTGGCGGCACTATGCCCTTTTTGAGTAATGCAGCACTTAAGTCATGTGGCGTCATTGAGGTTACTATAAAGCATGCGGCAATGTCGTCGTCGATGATAATAGTGTCGACCTCGAGCTTATTCAACCATAGCCAATTCAGTTCATACCAACCGTAGTTGTTATCATGTGCATCGCTACTGGTTGACGTCAAGAGCATAACAGCAGCGAAGATGAATGGCGACATCAACATTGTCGACATGGCATTTTCATAATTAATATGAAAACTATTAATTTGCTATTAAAAGTATGCCCTTTTCCATCAACCCTTATTGTTTGTCAAATTTTCATTGGTTAACAATTTCTTTACCAAAATCTTTTTCAGAATATTGCTATAGAGCAGATATATCATTTCCAAAATAATTTGCAAACCATACATTTTATATCAATATTTTAATATGATAACTAAGCTTTTCTAGCTCATATAATTCATATTATATCATGAACACTTGAAAAAAATCACAAAATCGCAATAAATCTGATTTTTCATATTTTTTAACATATAAAGATTTCGGGGCTAAAAACTTTATTTCATTATTTTTAACAATTAAAACCTGAAATAATCTCATTTTCTCCACTTAAAATTTCATAAAACGCATGCTTATTTGGAAAATTATGAAATAACAAACCCATTTCTAAAATAAGCTATTAACCTCATATAAAATTCTTGAATCATTTCGGTATCAAAAACTAGGTTTCCACACTTAAAACCTATTAAATAATTCCATAATAAATCCTATAATTCATCATTTAAGCATATAATCATCCAAATAATTAAAACATGTCATAATACAAGCAAAAGATTTGGATTCATACTTAAAAAATATAAAAGAAAACTTGAGATGCATAACTATTATTCACCTTGATTTGATGAAGAAGAATTAGATTTGAGTGTTGCTTGATTCCCCTAAGCTTTAATCTTGTTTCTTAGCTTTTCTTCTTCCTTTTTGCTTCTAGTGATGGCTGATTATAGTTTTTAATTTTTGTATTTATGAATGAAGTGAGGAAGGAATGAGAACGAGAAGGTTAATGTTAAGGAAATGTGCTCGTTTCTATTTTACCCTCCTCGTAATCCTTCTTCTTAATTAATGTTCCAGTCAAACTTGTTAGTTCATCAATTAAGGCTCGACCCATATGACTTATAAATCCCAATCTCCTTATCCTTTCACATTATTTTGTTTAATTTATCTAATTAAACATCCTGAATTATGTTATTAAAATTAGGGGTGAGAAAACTCAAGAAATATGGTGAACATAAAATAATTATGTAAGACCATGTCGTTAAACACAGAACGAGTTTTACCTCACAAGAACAGCTTCCATACATGAAAGAATGGAATCAAATCAGAACAAAATCTAGACTTGAAAGCATGGACACAAACAAGATTAAAATCCTAACTTAAAGAATGGACACAAATAATTAAACATCGCGAAGAGCACAAGAAACTTCCCGATGCAATTAAGAAAGAATCAATTCAAAGGTTTGAATCGAAAAGAAGAAAAGGAAAATTTTCCAACAATGACTAGGAAGGTGCGCCCCTTTACCAAAAGTATACATCTAGAAAAAATACTCGAGAGGATCATTTTCTCTATGACTCTCTCGAAAATGTACAAGCCAGGCGCAACCAACCTTACCGAGTATCCGAGTATTTCACATCTCCGCATGCACGCAGCCGAATCCAATATAGAGTAGATGTGAAGATACCCTAATGGGAGAAATACACCACATAGCTTGATGTCCACTTGCTCTTTGGTTTTTGTCATTTTTGACAAAGGATATAAACGCTTAAATGAGCAGTAAATAGTCATAAATTGACAAAACTCAAAGAAGATAGCAGAATCGATAGTCAATAAATCAACTATCTGGAATGACAAAAGGATCGTATGTGCGAATTTAATCCCTTGCACTTATCAAGATGCATCGATCTCAAACTAGCACTAACTGGGGGGAAAATAAAGCCAGACAAGTGCGGGCAGTGTTGCTTCCCATCTTGAATCGGCAACATTCTTATTCTTAACTTTAAGAATAACGAGATTTCCTTCAATATTTAGTGCTAAGTGTTAGATTAAATATATTCAATATATGAATCAAACTTTTTGAAACATATGAATCACACTTGTCTTTGATTGCAACATCAAAAATATTTGTAAAACATTTTAAAAACACTTTTTAAAATATTCCTTTTAAAGATCAAATTATATTTCTAAGTGTATTAAAAAAGAAGAGTAAGAAACAAATGTCATTAAAACATCGTTCATTATAAACCAATAACAGTTTAAACTTAGCTATATTTTTAAACATTCCTTTTTGAAGATTTTCTTGTTATAAACTATCTTTTATAACTTCAACACAACATTTATTATCCCGAAAGATAAAAAATCAATTTGAAAATACTTTTATAAATTTAAAGCATTGTTATCTTCCTGAAAGATAACTGATAAATTAATTATCCTGAAAGAATATTGATCAAATTTGCAACCTTTTTATGTATTTAAAATAATTTTATCCCAAAAGATAATTAATCAAATTTATAATCTTTTAACAAAATTTAAAATAATATTAATTATCCCAAAAGATAATTAATCAAACTTATATTTTATAACAACATTAATTATCACGAAATATAACTAATCGAAATTATAATCTTTTTATAGATTTAAAACAACATTAATTATCTCGAAAGATAATTAATCAACTTTATAATCCTTTTATAGATTTAAAACAACGTTAATTATCTCAAAAGATAACTAATCCAATTTATACCTCCTTTTACAAATTTTACAGAACACTTATCCATTATTTCAAAATTCTAAAAAATACTTGAAAATATAGTTTAAACAACTTTCAAAGTGCGAATGCGACTAAACATTTATTTTATAAAAATACAAGCACAAGTTCAACTCACACAAAGGTTTAAGGAGATGGTATTTCATAAGTTTCGGTATAGCAATAATTACTATAACGACACTTTCACAAATAAAACAATATGTGACAAATATTTCTACTAAACATCAATATAATAAACATAAGAATATAAGGAAATCGAAATTAGCGAAAAACCCCTTAGGGTCTTTCTACAAAAGTCCTATGTAAATCACACATATGTGTGTATATTTCAAAATTGTTTTGTAGCGATATATTCGTTACACTTCGACTTTCTCTTGCTTTTGTTTCCTGCAAAACAATGGTTATTTATGTCATCCGCTTCCAAGCAGAAATCAAATCCAAATCGACAATTTAACAACAATATATAATCTATCATCCAAGCATTCAACAATAGTCTATAGCAACACAGATATCATATAGTTTATTTAGAGGTGAGTTAATTCACCAAAATTCCAGTCGACGCTTAAGTGTTTCCAGCTTGATCTTTAATCGAACAACGTTTGATGTAGCCCAAAATTCTACTAGCTCAAAACCCGACAAATTTAGCTCCAACATGTAGATAACATCGATATGAGTCCACGCAAAAGATCACATCCAAATCCGACCTCACATGCAATAGCTATTTAAGTTATAAGAATTAGAATTAATTAATTCACTAATCACTTCATTTAAATTAATTGTTAATTACTCTTTACAAATTATCTTCCCCAAATCGAAAATCAATTTCTTATGCTTGAATGAACGTGCACAATCACCCATACACTTCCTTCTTCTTCGACCAAGCCACTTACCATCGAAGTTCTCCTAACCATTGCTAGTAAGATCGCCTATGCGAGCCGAGCCTTCATGCACCACCATAAATTCCTGTAGCCTCCTCCTGCTAATCGCGACATCCCACTTCGAAACCCTTGACTAGAGTTTGACCGAGCACACCACCGCCACAGTCAATGTCGGTCGCCGTCACTGGCTTGGAGCTCCTCCTAAGGCTGAGCCTCGTCCAACCATGGTCATCCCATCACCATTGGTTGACCATCCTAGAACACTAGTTATGACCAAAAAGAATCGACCGTCCCTAAACCCGATCGCACATGCCAAAACTCGCATGGGTTTGAAGCTCCTATTCCTACGAGCCCAACAAATCTGAAGGCGATGAATTTCATTAACCGTAGCTCTGGCAATAATTATGTGAAGGAGGAGGCCATTTTCATTTACAAGAAAATGTAATTAAAGAAAGGAGGGAAAGAGGAAGCATGTGAGAGAAGAGAGGGGAAAGTTGTTGTTTATAATGTTTTATTATTATTTAATATCTCTTTTTAATCGATTGACCATTTCGAACTTGCATGATCACAACATGCTCGATCATTACGAAACTCATCGACGCACATCACTTTATTACTCTAAACCCAACGGCACTAGTTCCATCAAAATCCAAGACAATGTCCCGAAATGATAATTTCATGTGTATCGAGACCATTTATCGACAAAACAAATTTCATTCTCACAATTGATGTTAGTTCGAACTATTTATTTTTGTAAATAGTTTTCTATAACAAGTTCATCATTATTATTTAATAAATAAAAGAAGTTAAATAAGGCTATTAAATCAACTTAATTAATATTTAATTCACAATTCAAATATTTAAATAATCCTTGTAAAAATATCTATTCTGGCTTTTCCTTAACTAAAGTCCTAACTTCATTCGGAGGAATAGGCACCTAAGCAGTGGAACATGATTTCAATACACTTGACGAAGCAGCTGAATGGGACTTTGACATTTTTTCCTGAGCAACAGAATAAGATTTCGACTTTGTAACAAAAGTTACTGATGTGCACGTAAATGTGCATATATCTACATCCATATTTTATCTATTTTTATTTAAATAAATGTCGTATTTGGGTATTTTAACATGTTTAAAACCAAAATTCAATTATTTTCAGATCATCATATATTCATCTACATACATACAGGGACAAAATAGTCATTTTTGTGCACGTGTTAATTTAGGACTTTTTACTTGGATATTTTTCATAATTTTTATTGGAACTTGGATGCATATGGAAGAAGGTTTCATGATGTTATATGCATGCACAAGGGAATACAAATGAATGAAGAGGAAATAATTCAAAGTCATGATCATGGAGGACCCCACCCACTTATCGAAATCTACAATTAGAAGCTAATGGACAACTAAGTGGAGGTTAAAGCTTCATGCATATTTAATGATGATTAATTAGATGCTAATGTTTACTTGGAGGCCACACTTCCTAAAGGGCATTTTGGGAAGCACCCTAAAAATTGAATTAGGGTTTTATGCATGTATAAATAGCCCTATTATGTACATGTAAATATCTTCTTACTCTTTTATTTTACTTAGGAAAATTAGCAAGTAAGTTGTAAACACAATGTTTCATGAAATAAAAATGGCTTCCACGCTTCTTTCTCTTTTCTTTTTTACATGCTTTTATCTGCTTCTATGTTAATTTATATTTCTATGCTTTCTTTCATTTCATGTTTATTGCTTAGATTTACATTCATTCAAGTAGTTTAGCTTTAATTTTTGTGAAAATAGTTAGTAGTTAATCTCTTTTTCATCCTTTGCTTAGTTTCTATTTCTTTACCTTTTAATGTTGAATTTATAAATGTTGATTCGATAACACAAATGAGTAGCTAAACCCATTCAATTTAGGGATAATGAAGCTCTCTAACTTTATGTAATTTCAACATTTATATGATTTACGGTCTTTTTTATTAAGCTTCATGAAAGTGAATTTTGATGCAAGTTTATACAAGTGGGTTTGATAGCTTATGCTTCATATGCAAATGAGAAATTCTTAATCAACATAAACACAAATTACATCAATATTTTCTAATTGGTTTTTGATTTTGAAATAAAAGTAAAAACAAAATTTGATGATCTATATTACTAATTACAAAGTAAATAGACCATACTTAAAATAGCTTTTGCTTTGGTTTCATTTTCGTGAGAACTGATAAGTGGTTTATTTATTGTATTATAGTTTGATGGTTTAAGTTATGTTAATTAATAACATAAATAAACCATACTTATGATAAATACAAAAATTATTTCACTTAATACTAAAATAGAGATCATAGATTGTTTGTTTGTTGATTTACAAAAATATAAGAGTGGATTTGCCTCTAAATTGTTCGTTAATCTCATAGTTTTTAATCTCATTTTTATTCTTAGTTTTAGCTTCATTTTTTTCTAGCTAACAATATTATCTCATTTTGGTAATTGAGCAGAAAATTTTAAAATCTTAAAAATTCTCGATGGATCGACTCATATTCGCTATACACCATGCGTTTTCGGTTAAATTTAATTTGATATTTATCTGCTATTTTATAATCCGATAGAAAAATTGTCGTTAACAGTTACTTTATGAAACAATGTATCCTAATATACAAATTTATCTCTTTAGTGCACAAACTCCTATAACCATCACAAACATTATGGAGGTGAATGAACAAGTGTATAGGAAGTGATATGGCCTTTGTTGGATAAAATGGGGTGATAACGTGAGGCTTAAAGTGTCTTAATATTGTTGTTTTAAGTGATTTAGAAATGAATGTACAATAAACAGAAATTTGGATTTTTGATTTGAAAATAAAAATCAATTTCAATCATGAGAAAGAGATTTTGAGTGCATATAATTGATTGATTTTTTAGGGGTGATGGGAGGCATATATAAGATTAAAGAGAAGCCATTAAACAGATGCAACCCTTCATAAATTGTTTGGTGAAGAGAAATATCAAATAGACACGAAATACTTTTTTAAAAATATAGCTTTCAGAGGAATTTTAAACACATAATTTAAGACAATACCGTATAACAACATTTT
This sequence comes from Allium cepa, assembly GCA_030765085.1. Lineage (NCBI taxonomy): Eukaryota > Viridiplantae > Streptophyta > Magnoliopsida > Asparagales > Amaryllidaceae > Allium > Allium cepa. The sequence goes on along the minus strand of CM060935.1, from coordinate 51,378,284 downwards.
ACTTCAGAAAATGTTGCCAAAAGTCTACAGTCGTCGTTGAAGCCTTTGACGGCATTTTCTCATAAGATGCTATTCTTTGTTGTTGTTAAAAAAAAACTGCTTATGGTTTGCATTTTTTAACCATTTTTCTTGCATTTAAAAAATTTGGAAAAATCTATAAAAAAAACTTAAAAATATTTTATGATATATGAGTGGTTTTATAGAAATTTCAAGTGGTTGGTAGTTTGTTTGTAGGGTTTTAACAATTCCAGACTATATTAACTCGATATAGACTCAACTTATGACATACATTCTTTTGAAGCTCTTGATTTTGTTTCTTCTTGCCATCTCGATGCATCTAAGTTCAAATAGATTTTTAAACACCACTATTGATATTTGAATGCTATAATACTCTATGACTGACTAGTATCGTTCATATCTTGTACTTGTGTGTGTTATCATGTTGAAATGTGCACATGTATTTGCTTCTTTAATCCTTCGGATACTTGATAAAATCATCAATAACATTGTTGTAATGTTGATATCATCAAAATATTGAAATTATTTTTCTTACATTCTCCCCTTTTTTGACGATGACAACAATGCAACTTTTATAAAATAAAATTTATATAATTACACCCTTTTAATATATGCTCCACCAATATCAATATACTCCCACTATCAATATGTCATATTTTATGCACATTTCTCCTCCTTTGACTATCGATATATAGTGTTTTCTACACATTCTCCTCCTTTGGCATCATCAAAAGGAGATAAAACTTAGGGTATATGTCGGTAAATCGTAGCTCCCCTTAATTTTGCAACATATGATGCTCTCTCTATGTGATGTATGTATAAAAAATAAAAATATATTCTAGTACCCACTTCCTATGTTAGAGTCCGAAGATTAGATAAAAGGTAACCATACCCAATTTTGAAAAAATAATTTTCATTATTTACTACATCAATAAAATAATCATGAATACATTTATCTTATTCGCTCTTTTTACAGGAACCTATATAGTTAAATATTTGGAATTTTGTTTTGCATTATATTTATATTTCTGCAACTAAGATATGGCATATAACATGTAGATCGATGTCTATACTAGCATAATTCTTATACTAAAAAGCATATCTAGCATTATTATTGTTGTTCATTTTATTATATCATGTTCCACTTTTATCAAGTAACAGTCTAGAACTAGACAAAATCATGTTTTAATCATTTTGACCTTCATTAGTGACTTTATTTTTAAGTTTTTTAAATTTATCTTTAAAGCCAAGATTATTCTTTTTAAAAGAAATATTACTGTTTTTCAAAATATCAATCTCTTTGTTTAATTCAAAATTTTCGGTTTTTAACATAAAGTTCTTTTTTTAGGGAAGAAAAAAATTCGAGATTCTGAGTTTTCTAGAGGATTGTAACAAATCATTTTGTTTTTTCAAATCCAAAATTTCTTTTGAAATTTTTTTAACTCTCTTCTTAAAACGTAGTACTTTATTCATCTAGAAAATCTTTAAGAGCCACAAAATTGTTTTTCAAAATACCATGTTGATTTTCTAAATCTAATTTCTTGTTTTTCAATTTCTCGTTTTCAAGTTCGATAGATTTCATCTTTTCTGACGTAACAAAATTAAGCTTTGAGATCTTATCGCATATACTAACTAATTCATTATTATCTTCTACCAAAGTTTGTAAATCAAAATGTACCTTTTGTAGTCCTTATTAGGCATGGTTTTGATAGTACCAGGGTTTTTCCTGTTCCATTTCGACGGGATCTTTTTCTAACCATTATTCTACTATGTTATGATGATTGATAGAAATCCAGACTCGGATACCCTTGTTAGTCGCGTAACATCGATCAGTATCACTTGTAAGTCGATATGTATAGGGTTGATGATGGACAAATATATAAATATAAAATTGAAGTATGGTAGTTGCGGTTGCAGCAATAAAATAGAAGTAGAAATAAAATCACAAAGATGATTTTATACTAGTTTGGATTTCCATTCCTACATCCTGTCCTAGAATCTCTATTCTAGCCAACTATGGAATGACTCACTCGATAGTTTTCTATTGGATAATATAACTATGGTCAAACAAAAAATATCGATGTGACAACATTACACATTTCTCTTAACTTGAGAATACCGTTGATCTTCTATAAAGAAACTTTGCTTTGATAATAGTCAAATCGAGGTATGACGTCCATCGAACGACTATAGTGGGGTCGAGTGAAAGCATTGAAAGTGAAACACTATTAAATAGAGGATTCGTCTCCTCGGTTATATGAAGTTAGTATCACGGTAAATTGAAGTCAACTCAAAGACAAAATCTTTAGCCAGAGTAGTTCGGTTAAAAATAATTGTTATTATTGAACCAAGGACATTGTGTTTTGACTATAAAGTTAAATATGGACGGTAATGGAATTACAACCATTACAAAATTCTATAAGTCCTAACGTGACATAGTTTTGATGATGTGAATTGGTGTGAATATTTGTCAATCGGATAACGCTTAAATAAGTAAAATTGGATTTTACCGAATCTATGCGAGCGAAATTTTGACCATAATGTCACACCACCAGCCAAGGTGATATGTTAATGTTAATATTCGAATGGTTCAATATTTTGCTCTTTTGAACCTATAACATTTAAACACCTCATACCCCACTTTTTTTCTCACTCTAATTTTTGCTCCCCTCTACCTGATTAGACCAGCTATAACTATTACCTCCCTCCTCTATTTCAAGTTTCAAAACTCAAAATGAAATACAAATTGAAGATCGGTGGTTGTTGCTTTAGATTGATGGCCCTTTCTGGACACTGGATAACGATTCAAGGAGTTATTCGGTTCAGCATTTCAAGGTGTTTCATCTGGACTTTAAACACAGTAAATCCTTTATATATAATGATATTATTATGTTTAGATACTGTATAAGTATCATGAATCTGTATATGTTGACGCAGTTTTCATTAGATGAATTTATATTCGTATATATTAGAAAGAAAGAAAAATATTAACATACATATACTCACGACATTAAAAAAATTAACTTTTTCGAAAATAATAATATTAAACTAATTTTAAAATAAAGATTGATTTTAATAAAAAGATATTTTACAAAACACATTCTATATTTTACTAATACATTTTTATGTATTTATAGTTTTTGAAAGTCTGAAAATATACATATGTATGTATGCATGTATGTATATGTATATATGTATATATGTATATATGTATGTGTGTATATGTATATTGAAATTCGATTGTAATGTGTATATATTAATTCAATTATTCAATTTAAATATTGTATATATATAAAAATATCATAAAATATACATATGTAAATATTCAATATAATGAATATGTAGAAATGTTTTCAAAAAATATAAAAAATTAAACGGAAATTAAGATAAAAAGAATTCAATTAAAAATATTTCAAAACTACATGTAAAAAAACTATGGCTGAATGTGTATATATGTGTACATATATTTTTAATTATTAATTTATATTAAGACCTATTTACATATATACATCTTTAATATACATATATGCATATATATATATAGTAATTTTAAATATTATTGTTATATTTGTGTGTGTTTGCATCATGTTAAAATAAAAAAAGGATTTTAAAATATATATACATATACATATTTATATATATATTTGTATTTTTTGTTTAGGAGCTAGTATATATTAATTTGAACTAAAATTAAGCAGATTTAGATCTAAAATTTAATATTTGGGTTTTAGACCCGATTTTGAAATCACAGTTGTTTATATTAAAATTTACAAACAGCTACATTTAACAAATAATATTTTATAATTTATAAAATTTTATGTATGTTCTATATGTACATATATATTGACAGTACACATGTATACAGAGTGATTAGTATGTTCGTTGTAGTTTAAATCCGAAAACTTATACACAAACATGTTAAACCATATACACCATTAATGTTGCACGTGCATGTACACACATATGTGTATATGATACATGTATTATAATATTTATAATAGGCATAACAATAAATAAAACTTTATTTATAAATAAATAAAATTTCGATTTAATTAAAATAAAATCTAAATAAATTTAGATTTCGTAGGCCCAATAAGATCCAAATGGAAAAGATTTTTTTGAAATTTACCCATTTACTCCTTTATGTGTCGGCCCAGATCCAACAATCTGATTGAAATCTACGACCTTGGGGGTATTTGAACAAATTTTAGGCTTAAGTTTTTCCAGATATTATATATATGTATATATGTATGTATGTATGTATGTATGTATGTATGTGTGTGTCCACACACACACATTACTTTATTGTTTTTTTGAAAAATATTTTTTGTAATTTCCATATGGAAATAATATAAGTATATTTTAATCGAAAGTTTAAAATATAATTATATAACACATAAATAAATTTGTGTATATGTTTTTCAGATACAAAATTTTCAAAAATATAATCTTATTAGTAAATTAGTGTAAAGCCAAAATAAAATATACTTATATATATATTATGTACATATATTTTGTAAAGTGCTACATATTTATTAATTTATAAAATATTTTTATATACATAAAAAAAATGAGTTTGTTTTCTTTCATATACATGGTCTAAAGATAATGATAAAAAATTAAATTTGGATTTAATTTAATTTATTGGTTGACCACGCATTGTACCGCAAGCTATTTTTTCCTCGAATTCCTCTATTCTCCTTAAAGCTTAGATTGCAAGCTGAGTTATATGCTTCAGTAACACTAATGGAGGTGAGAGATTAGGATTGAAAAAGGGTATATAGAGAACGGGAGAATGAGGTAGTATTTAGCCACCATAAATTAAAATTTATCTCATATATTTCCCACTTTTTCAAACCTAGTAAATTATTTGCCAAATAAAATTCTAACTCATTTTTTCCTTTATATTACGAGGCCTATTGATGTGTGTATATTCATCCCGAAATAATTAACATTTTAATCATTTAAAAAGTTCATTTAAGCACTTTTAATTTAGTTTAACTAATATATATCATTTATATATTACTGTAATTAATTTTAAGGCTTCAAATAACTAAATAAGTGCCATAAAATTCGTTGGTGAACGTTTCCGTCCTCCAACTCCTTAAATAAGTACAAATTAATTGGTCTTCTAATTACTCCGTTAACTAATACAACTAAGTTGTCTTAATTTTGTCGTGAAGTGGTTATCATGCCGCTGAATACTTACACAATCAAGCAGTTGCACTTTAACTATTCGCTAAAGTGTCAAATCTAATCAAAGTTTAATTGAAGTACAAATAAGGTAAAATATAGTACTGGAAACTGTTAGAAAAATAACGAAATATAAAAAATAGTAGAGGACACATGGAATTTACGTGGTTCAGATTTTGTAACAACCCGGAATTTCACCGCTTTAATTTGGGAATATTTAATTAACTTTAAACATTTAAATAATAGATTTTATAATTAAAATAAAACTCTTTTGAATAATAAATTATGATGGTGAAATAGTTTTTTAAATCTGTTTACAGAAATATTTAGTTCGAAGAAAAATCGAAAATGTGACCGAATTCATTTTTCGAATTTTTGACTTTTCGTGGAATAAAAGTTGTTGAAAACATTATGCATATTTGAATTAATTATTCACTTTCATTTATAAATAAGTTAGCATTAATACATACATACATATACATTTATATATGAGATGACATTTTATGGAATGTTTAATTAAGTTAAAAAATAAAAGTAAAAGTAAAGTGAAACATGTACAAACGTTTAGTACAAGAAGTACTTAGGATGTTGGAACATCATGTGAAGGGGGGAGACAAAGTGGTGGGCGAAATATCTAGGGTGGAGGAAGGACATGGTGAGGTGGTGCAAGGGGAGTGGCGGGCAAAATACATGGGTATTTTGGTAATTTACTTTCTATACATTTCACATAAAACCAAATTTCTTAATTTCTTTTTCATTTTATACATTTCCATTCTCATGAAAACTTCCATCTTCTTCATATACTCTTCAATGGATTCCACTCTATATTGTTAAGTTAAAAATTCTTACTTTCTTTGCTTCCAAATATTTAAAACATTTATTGCTACAATTCCTTTTCTCAAAAAGCAAGCTTATCTCCTCCAAAAACATTCAAGAACGAACCACCAAAGACCATAAAGGCCTCCAAAAATATCATTTGTCCAATTCAATGCATAGTTCTAGGTCATGTTCAAGTTTGAAAGGAAGGTTCTTTGATTTAGTCGACTTTTGCTGAGAAAAATCCATTTTTACCTTAAGTTAAAACTTTAAAATTTATGAAAATTTATTGCTCATAATTGGTTGTATGTTGTTGTTTGGGTAATATGATGTATACTTAATGTAAATTCATTGCTTGATTGGTCGATATTGTGTTGCTTTGTATGGATAAATATGTGCTTATGTATGTTGTGATTTAGATTAGTAATAGAAATTAAAGTTAAAAGAGTTGATGTGGGTTGAAAGTTAGGATATTCTTGTTGTACGTTATGACGGCAAATATATGTGCTGTGTTCATGCCTTATAGTTTATGTAACATGAAAGATTAGTATGTTGAGTTATTAATTTCAACATCGAGATCCTTTGATTTAAAAGCTTGTTTTCTAACTTTATATTATGGAAATTTTCATAAAAGTTTTAAAAATCTTATCTTTGTTTCCTAAACTTTATTCTAGTTTTATAAAAGTAAGTTAATCATAAAGGATAGAGTTTTGAAAGCTATTTGAGTATAAAACAAGATTTTAAAATTTGGACACCGAGCCTTCGAAAATTGCCTTTTCTCTTGTAGTGTTAATTGTTAATTAATTTCTAATCATGTTAAATCTAAGTTAAGATTTAATTTGAAACTAATTATGTTCAAATTATTTGAAATTCAGTTTTATTTATTAATTGAGTTTTAATTCAGGATTAGTTAATTAATTAATTAATTAAGGTAGATTAATATTTAATTATTACTTAAAGGTTTAAATTATTATTTAATAATTAATTGCAGATTTATTTATGGTTTAATTACCTACTTAAAAGCTAACAATTATTTAATTATTTATTTAAGGATAATTATTTTTAATTATTTATTTAATAGTTAATTATAGTATAATTATTTAAAGGTCAACCATTATTTAGGAAAGAGTTTATTATTATTTAATTATTTTGAAATAAAAGTATAAAGGCTGAAAACCATTTTATTTCCAAAGATTGGATTTTGTTTTAAGCAACTCTCTTTCAAAAAGTATTTTAAATCCAAGAGATTTCTTTGTCGATCATCTTGAAGTAACTTCATCGAATATGAAACCCAATGACATTTGTTTAGCAGAATAAGTCACCATTCTGCTAATTAAATTATATTTATCATTTGTTACCAGAACCAAACACCATTCTATTATTATATTAACTTGGACGTGTGTTTAGCATAACAAACCCCTGTATGCTATTATAGTAACTTGGATATTTGCCTATATGTGGTTGGTTGTTATGTGTTGTTCCTTATACATATCTGCTTTTATGTAAATACCCATATTATAACTTGGAGAGTTAAACTCAAATAGAATAAGAACCATTGCGGTCACTAAGCCTTTTTCCAAAACTTGTGAAATCTAATATTTCATTTTATCCTTTTGATAATGGTTTAAAGTTTATTGCATTTAAAAATATTTAAAGAATAAGTAGGCAATTGTTCTATTAAAGACATTTGGAGTAATTTGATATTTTTTGATATGATTTGTAAATGAGAAATCTTTGACAAATGTTTTGTGAATATATTTATGCCAGTGAGATAAGTATATGGATGTTTTTGATAAAACACTTTGAAAAGATATTTTAATAAATGAAAGAATTGTTTTGAGGCTCAGTGGTTGTTATAGGTAATTAAATATCTAAATTGTTCTTTATTTGATAGTTAAATAACTAACTTTCAATTCTTAACCTGTTTTGACTTAGGACGTTTGATTGTACATTCAAGTTCCTAGGTGAGGATTCGAATACTTATTTCATACTTCCAAAGAACTGAAATTGAGTCAGCCCGAGCATATTTTTGTTCGACTTAGCTAGACCTTTGGAGCTTTCAGGAGACGAGCTGGATTCTTCAAAACATATTCCCGTATCTTATATTATTCCACTATTGTCACATTGTTTTCAGTCTGTATTTTCACAAAAATTATAAGGATAGGGTGTTATAACCGTCTAGTTAGAAAATGGTTTAGTGTACTCTGATGTTGTACATATAATAAAGTTCTTTTCTTAGTGTAAAGATATGTGTTTATCACATATTTCTCGCCACGATTTGATATTCTGTTCAGTATTTTCTTCCTTTACCCCAAAATAACCTGTCTTTCGGACACTTAAATGATCGGCACATAAATACCGAGAATGTATTAAGTGTCGTCTTTAGGTGTAAGAAAGACAGATGATTACAGATTTTAAGTAATCCTACGTCCATGAGGAAAGTTTCTCTTTCTTCCTTTATCATTGATTTGGTACAAAAGTTCATGGAAGAAGGTACAAATAAAACTTAAAGGTTTAGAATAGAGAAAGGAAAGCCTAAAAAAGGTCCTCTTGATGCTACCATGCCTTTTCTATTAATTGTCTTGAGTTGCTATAATACTTTGCTCGCTATCATTTGTCAGCCTTTGGATTCTGCCAATGTTATCAATCTGTGATGTCTATTTAATGTGCATGGATTGCTGACGTGCCTTTGGCATAAAATTTGAATGAAGGCAGGAATTCCATAAAATTAGAGCGGGAATGTTTGAAATTGTGGTGAGAGAATCCAAATTTGAATTGACCTGGCATATGGACCTTTGGAGGGACATTAAGTGTCACTCGTTGGCCTTAAAGTACTACCATCATGCCTATGCTCACCGATGTATGATTCCTGTATAATGTTGCGGTCCTGATTTGCACTAGTTCATTTGACAGTATACTAGGGTGACACCTTACTGTTTTGCACTATTTCAATCTTAGATTGACTTGATATACACTTGGCATTTATTGGGGTTAGTCATGATCTGAACTAGTGGTAATTTGAGTTGCCCTTATTGCCCGTATGCTCGTGTTGCTGGAGAGGAAGAGGAGTTCCATATTTCTGTCGCTACCTATGAGTGTGGATCTACATTGAAGCATATCCTAAATGAACCTTTGTGCATCCCTTGGGGTTGCCTTTGATCCCCTACGGTACTTTCTAGGTTGCTCCAGGTATATGCTGGTGCAGACCCATTCTTGTTGGTGTTGAAAAAGTATGAGCTTTGTAGATGCGGTCAATTCAGTATAACATATTCTGCCTCCTATGCCTTGGCGCAGTATTCCTGCCTTACCTTTTATATATGTACTATCATTATGACCTGCCCCAGTTTCCCAACATGTGCGGCATTTTTCTCTTGCCGTGGTCCCCTTGGTTGTAGGGTTCGGGTTGGGTTAGGTGTTGTTGAAAGAAATGCGAATTACGGATCTTAAGACTAGGATTAACACTAGAGGGGGGTGAATAGTGTTTATAAAGAATTACTAAATCTTTTTGAGTTTATGTTAATTTAGACACAGATGTATGCAATCTACCGATACAGGGATAATCCCAGAAACAAACACAGATGCAGAAATAAAATAAAAGCAATAAAGGAAATAACACACCGAATTTTATACTGGTTCGGAGTTACCCTATATCCAGTCCCACAACACAAGTACAGATTTCCTTTCAAAAGCAATTGTATAACTACACCCTTGATTTCAAGGCTACGATGTACACCCTCCATAATTTCAATCCTCGGGGTAGAGATACTTGATTTCCGGGCCACAAGTTTACCCAATTGATTTACCAAGGCTACAATCACACCTTTTCTCCCTTGATTGATTTTCAAGGCCACAATCACACCTTTTCTCGCTTAATATATCACAAAGAAGTCTATAAATCTGAATAGCATTGAGAACCTTGTTGAGATAGTGATAGAGAATCAAACTAAAAGTAATCGACTATGATTCAATATTGATTCCGGCAGAGTAATGGTAAGAGTATGTATTAAGAAACATGGAAGAAGAAGAGTAGTGAAAAACCAGAAAATCTGATATAAAATTCGTTGAAACTAATCCCTATTTATAGAAAAACAACAGCCATGTCCATTCATGAAGAGTTATGGCGAATAGACACTTCTTTTGAAATTTAAATTTTGAACTCAATTGATACCATGTCGACATGGTCACCATAGGCATGTCAACATCCCAAAGCAATTTTTGATGATTTGATTTTCTTTGAAAATAACCTTTATCTTATATTAAAACTGTTTCTAACTTTTTTAATATACTTGACTATAGTTAAAATTCATAAGTAAATATAGAGAATAATATATATAATTTAACTATAATTTTATATTTAAATCTTAAGTACAAATATTTAAAAGTTAAATATATTATTTTAAAAGATAGTTTAAAATCAGAAGTAATTTTGACTTTTGAAATTAAAGATAATTCCGAGGCTAAAATTATTTAAAATTAGGATAGAGGTTTTTGATGCTTTTAAAAGGAAGGTTTTGAAAACATTTTGAAAAAAGGATATAATTTTGAAAAATGATTTTGAATAAAAAGTTAGCGGATGCAAAACAATGTTCCACTAGATTTTTCGTAGGTTCCATCCTACTTAGGGTTTCATCCCTTTAATAGGCTCGAAGTGGATTTCATTACACGAATAAATTGGATTTTAAGATGCCAGTGCTTTTCTATGATTTTTAACAAAATTTCTAATTAAAGAATAAATTACTTCAATTCTTGAACTCTTGAAATTCTAGATACTCATGAGTCTTCAATCTTGATGTCTTGAATCTCTATATTGTACAGTCTTCATTCTTGGTACTTGCATGGTTAAAACCTACATATACATATATATCTAAACTTATAATGTTAGTATTTATATTTTATAATCTATTCTAAGGTTGTTGCCATCAGAACCATCATCCCACAGACTAACAATCTCCCCCCTTTTGATGATGACAACCTTTGTTTATAAAATATTATTTCTATCCTAATAACTCCCCCTTAATCTATAACTCCCCCTTAATTTATGCCTAACTAACCCCTTAATTTATGCCTAACTAACCTATTTTATATTTCTTCCCCTTTGTCATCAACAAAAACAAACTCTAAACTTTATAACTCCAAACTATGTAACTCTCCCTAATTCTAATATACTATGTGATTATAATAATAGTGTTATCATAAATAATCAACACTTAGATCTAATAATAAATCTAATTCTAAACTACTAACTATTTTAAGTATATAATAACCGTTTAGTTATATGTATTAACAAGAAGAACACATATAAGAACAAAATTAATTTATTAATCATATAGTTGAATGTACATTTTTCGTTGTAAACGTAAGAAGGAATAAACAACAATGGTAAAGAAAGAGAAGAAACTAATGTGTGTTTTTAAACATAGGAGATCTATGAATCGAACAGTTTGGATAGTGGAAACAGGAATTTCCACGTTGTTCGACAAGATTCCCATTCTTGTCAAAACACACTTCTCCAACACACACGACTTGGTCATCATCCTCCGCGTGCGCTTCTTCCATGGTTTCTTCTTCTTCTTCTTTGCTGGCCTCTTGATTGAGTGAAGAACCTTCATCAATCAAGATAGGGTTGGCTTGATTATCCATTATATTTTTTTTCAAATTCCTAAGAATCTTGCCTTGCTTCTCTTGTTCCTTTGCCATACAGAGTTGAATCACTTGAATTTCAGTCATCATCTGAAGTGCATCCTTCAGAGAGTCCTCTATTTTAGACACACGAGCGAGAGTAGTACGTTGAAATGGACCAGACGTAGGAGAGGGGAATGAAAAGGTTGATTTTATGTTTGATTGGGAAGAGGAGGCCACTGATTATTTGATTTCAGAGAGAAGAACGGAATATAACAGAAATGATGAATAGAATTTCGAAAATGTGAAGAATATATAACCAATTATTTTGAATTTTGGTGGGAAAAGAATTTAAAAAAGAAAAACGTTGCATGTCGACATGGGTATATGGGGGATGTCGACATGGTCCTTTTTATTTTTACTATTTGATTTATTTTAATGTTAATTATTAATTATGCTTGTTATTTATATTTTATATTTCGGTTATAGAACAAATACCTAATTCTCTTCTAAATTTAGTAAATATTGATTCATTTAAGGGTTTTGTTAAGATATCAGCATTTGATTCTTAAAATTGATATAATCGAGAGTAACTACTTCCTTACTTATATTATCTCTAAGAAAATGATCTGATATCAATTTGTTTAGTTCGAGCATGTTGAATAGTATTTTTAGATAAATTTATCGCACTCGTATTGTCATAATAAATCAGTGATTTTGAAATTTTTAAACCAAAATCTTTTAAAGCTTGTTGCATATATATTACTTGAAAACAAGCCAAAGCAGCAGAAACATACTCTACTTCAGCTGTTAATAAAGAAACTGTGTTTTGCTTTTTACTAAGCCAAGAAACCAGAGAATAGGCCAAAAAGTGACAAGTCCCACTTGTACTTTTTGGTCTGATTTACAACCAGCATAGTCAGCATCATAGTAAGATATTAAGTCAAAAGAATCATTTTTAGGGTAAAATAAACCCTAATCAGATGTGTGTTTAACATATCTTATGATTCGTTTTACGACTTTTAAGTGGGGCTCTTTAGGTTGGGATTGATATCTGGCATAGAGACAAACACTATGCATGATATCAGGCCTACTGGCTGTAATATAGAGTAGCGATCCAATCATTCCTCTATATAATTTTTGATCTACATCTTTCGAGAGATCTTCTTTACTAAGGTACTCATTGGTTGCCATGGGAGTGGGTTTTCCACTCGTAGTAGTCAAACCAAATTTACTAGTTAGGTCTTTAGCATATTTTTCTTGACTAATAAAGATACCATTATCCAATTGTATTATTTCTAATCCTAAAACGAAATTTAATTCACCCATTTGACTCATCTCAAACTCTTTTGTCATTATTTCAGAAAATTCTTTATTTATTTCAAAATTAGTTGATCCAAAAATGATATCATCTACGTAAACTTGCACTAGTTGAATATCATTTTCATGTCTTTTAATAAAAAGAGTATTATCTACTTTACCAATTTCAAAATTAGATTGCAATAAATAGATCTTAGTCCATCATACCAGGCTCTAGGAGCTTGTTTTAGACCATATAAAGCTTTCTTAAGTTTGTAAACATGATTTGGTAATTTATCATTTTCAAAGAGTGGTGGTTGTTCAACATATACTTCTTCTTTTACAAATCCATTTAAAAAGGCACTTTTAACATCCATTTGAAATAATTTGAAATTATTATGATTTGCGAAAACAAGTAGAATCCTAATGGCTTCCAATCTTGCTACAGGAGCAAAGGTTTCATCAAAATCTATTCCTTCTTCTTGACAATAACCTTGAGCACTAATCGAGCTTTATTTCTAACTACCTCTCCTTGTTCATTCATTTTATTTTTATAAACCCATTTAGTTCCAATTATAGTTTTATTTTTAGGTCTAGGAATAAGTTCCCAAACAACATTTCTAGTAAATAGATTTAATTCTTCTTGCATAGCCAAAATCCATGAATCATCAGTTGATGCTTCTTCTGGATTTTTGGGTTCAATAGTTGATATAAAATCTACATTACTCATTTGACTTAGTTGATTTCTAGTTTTAACAAAAGATTGCATATCTCCCAGTATATTTTCTATAGGATGATCTTTTAAAAGTTTTGTCCTTTTATTAGGATGATTAGTTTCATTATTAGTTTCAATTGATTCTTGATTTTGAGTGATTAAATCATCTTCATCATTTGTATCTTCAAAATTTTTGAAATTTTCGTCAAATGTAACATGCATTGTTTCTTCGATGGTGTTAGTTTTTAAATTAAACACTCTGTATGCTCTACTTCTATTAGAGTATCCGAAAAGATTCATTTGTCGGATTTAGGATCAAATTTATCTAAATTATCTTTTGTATTTAAAATAAAGCATTTACTTCTAAAAATTCTGAAATAAGATACCTTAGGTTTCTTTGAATAAAGAAGTTCGTAAGATGTCTTATCAGTTAGAGGTCTAATTAAAATTCTATTTAAAATATAACAGGCGGTAGCAACTGCTTCTGCCCAAAAATTCTTTGGTAAGTTACTATCTAAAAGCATAGTTCTCGCACACTCTTGAATCGTCCTATTTTTACGTTCTACTGCTCTGTTTTGTTGTAGAGTTCTCGGAAATGAAAAATTGTGAGTTATTCCCTTTTTATTGCAGAATTCCTCAAATTTTCATTTTCAAATTCACCACCATGATCACTTCGAATAGTTATAATATTTAGAGAAAATTGATTTGAATTCTTTTTGAAAAGGTCTTAAACATTCAAAAGTATCACTTTTATGTTTCAAAAATATTGTCCCTGTAAATCTGGAATAATCATCTACAATTACAAAAACATATTTACTATGATTTATTGACAAAATTTGAGATGGACCAAATAAAATCAAGATGAAGTAATTCAAGAGGTTTTGAAGTTGAAATCATATCTTTTAATTTAAAGGAACTTTTTCTAAGTTTTCGTAATTGACATGCTTCACATAAACTATCTACTTTAAAATTCATTTTAGGGAGACCTCTTACTAGATCATGTTTTGACAGTCTAGATAAGAGTTTGAAATTCAAATGTCAAAATCTCTTATGCCAAATCCAAGGGTCACTTGTATTTGCCCGCAGACACTGGTTATCATTTGAAACTTTCATACTAAGAATATAAATATTCTTTTTCCTAACTCCTTCAAATATTATGGTTGAATTATTATCTTCGATGTAACACTTATCTTTTTCAAATATAATTTTATATCCTTTATCGCAGAGTTGACTTATACTTAGCGGATTATGTTTTAGATTCTTAACTAGCAAAAAATTAGCAATAGTTGGAGTTTCAGAATTGCCGACTTTGCCGATGCCAATAACATATCCTTTTGAATTGTCTCCAAAGTTAACCAGTCCTCCGTCTTTCTATATAATATCATTCAGTATTTCTGGATTTTCAGTCATGTGTCTAGAATACCCACTATCAAGTATTCATTTGTTCTTTCTGGTCTGCACAATTTGTCCATTGTGGATTGATTCCTCAACAGCCATAAAGCATGATTCCTACACATCAAACAATTTTGATAGTTAACTTGAATTTGAATATTGATTATATGCAGACTCATGAAAAAATGATGATTTGAATATTTCTAAACTAGTATTAACAAATATAGCCATTTTAAAAACTTTTTTCAAAAATCAGATTGTGAAACTTTGAAAACCTCGCTCTGATACCAATTGAAAGAAATGTGGATTACGGATCTTAAGGCTAGGATTAACACTAGAGGGGGTGAATAGTGTTTATAAAGAATTACTAAATCTTTTTGAGTTTATGTTAATTTAGACACAGATGTATGCAATATACAGATACAGGGATAATCACAGAAACAAAAACAGATGCAGAAATAAAATAAAAGCAGTAAAGGAAAGAATACACCGGATTTTATACTAGTTCGGAGTTACCTTACATCCAGTCCCGCAACATAAGTACGGATTTCCTTTCAAAAGCAATTGTACAATTACATCCTTGATTTCAAGGCTACGAGGTACACTCTCCAGAATTTCAATCCTCTGGGTAGAGATACTTGATTTTCGGACCACAAGTTTACCCAATTGATTTACCAAGGCTACAATCACACCTTTTCTCGCTTGATTGATTTTCAAGGCCACAATCACACCTTTTCTCGCTTAATAGATTACAAAGAAGTCTATAACTCTGAATAGCACTAAGAACCTTATTGAGATAGTGATAGAGAATCAAACTAGAGGTAATCGTGTATGATTCAATATTGATTTCGATAGAATAATGGTAAGAGTATGTATTAAGAAATGTGGAAGAAGAATAGGAGTGAAAAACCAGAAAATCTGATATAAAATTCGTTGAAACTAACCCCTATTTATAGAAGAACAACAACCATGTCCATTCATGAAGAGTTATGGCGAATAGACACTTCTTTTGAAATTTAAATTTTGAACTCAACTAACACCATGTTGACATGGTCACCATAGGCATGTCGACATCCCAAAGCAATTTTTGATGATTTGATTTTCTTTGAAAATGACATTTATCTTATATTAAAACTATTTTAAACTTTTCTAATATACTTGACTATAGTTAAAATTCATAAGTAAATATAGAGAATAATATATATAAAATTTAACTATAATTTTATATTTAAATCTTAAGTATAAATATTTACAAGTTAAATATATTATTTTAAAAGATAGTTTAAAATCAGGAGTAATTTTGACTTTTGAAATCAAAGATAATTTTGAGGCTAAAATTATTTAAAATCGGGATAGATGTTTTTGATGCTTTTAAAAGGAAGGTTTTGAAAACATTTTGAAAACATGATATAATTTTGAAAAATGATTTTGAATAAAAAGTTAGCGGATACAAAATAATGTTCCACTAGATTTTTCGTAGGTTCCATCCTACTTAGGGTTCCATCCCTTTAACAAGCTCGAAGTGGATTTCATTCCATGAATAAATTAGATTTTAAGATGCCAGTGTTTTTCTATGAGTTTTAACAAAATTTCTAATTAAAGAATAAATTACTTCAATTCTTGAACTCTTGATATTCTTGATACTCATGAGTCTTCAATCTTGATATCTTGAATCTCTATATTGTACAGTCTTCATTCTTGATACCTGCATGGTTAAAACCTGCATATACATATATATCTAAACTTATAACGTAAGTATTTATATTTTATAATCTATTCTAAGGCTGTTGTCATCAGAACCATCATCTCACGGACTAACAGCTGTGCCTTTAAATTGGTTCCCTGTGCAGTACGAGTTTGATTGATTCACTTCCTTTTTCCTCTCCGTCTACTTTTCGAGGGTGGCTTTCTTAGTCTTGTGTCTTGCCCTAATTTCCATCAAAGTAGGTCATGATAAGAATGGGTGCAACAAAATTAATATAACATTTATAATGATTTCCTTCATTTTAATTTATAACATTTATAAATTAGTTTGAATTAGTCAAACTCAGAAATATTTAGGCAAGAACTGTTGTGTGACAATGTTATGTGAACTCAACCATCGGTGTCTCCAAACAATCTAAATATCAAAGTCTGTATAGATTTGGTAGAAGCATAGGTGGATACAAGTTTAGTTTCTTATAGATCATTTAGAAGAAACCTTATTCTGATTTTTATTAAGCTACACCTAATATAAAAATATTTTCTGCAAGGTTTCTATTCATCATCACTAAATCACTAGAATAGTTAGAGTTTGATGGTCAAAATCTCCAATAGTATATGTTGTTAATTTCATGGTACCGTTTTAAATCCCTTTGTTCAATCCGATAATATTTATCGATTAATAGATTTACTCTAGCCAGAAATTTGACTTTAAATTGACCACCCATCCCATTTGTACCGACGTTCTATAACGAAGGAACAAATCCTCTTTTGGGTAGTTATCGCTTAAAATGGTTCAATTATTACACATGTACGATCGTAATATATATGTCATGTCAAGTGATTGACCATAATCAAAGTATAGTTTAGACACTTAAGATCTACAATACTCTCAACTTATATGGGACCTTCTATTTCGTCTTGTTTATCAAAACTTATAAATGACTCTCGTTGAGTCATTTTATGATTATTTCAAACAACCATGGGTACATAGCCACTTGCTGTCCCCAACGGTCATGAGTAATTCATGCATATTATACGAAGAGTATTATGTATGTTAGTTTCATTGGATGTGTTGATATCCTTTTCTAGATACATCTTGACTAGATTCATTTTATGAATAAGTATTTAAAAATTTAAATTCTACACCCATAGTTACTAACACATAAAATTCTGATCACTCGATAATTTCCACAAGCACAAATTCCACTTGGTCCAGAGATTCTTTCACAAAACAATCCATCTCGGTTTATTGGTTTTATAATGAAAAGTATAGGGCTTTATCACCTCTCCAACTATCTCTCCATTACATAAAGACCACACCGCATGAATGGCTTCATTGAACCATATTCCGGAAATTCCCACATCCTTGCTACTACTAATAGAATTAATAGAATACAATAATTTTGTGTGGGTAATACAATTTTTTCTAATTATCAATTATTCTTTCCAGTATTTGATTTAAGTATCCTTTTTTCTATGCTATGATTTCGTGGAATTTTTTACCCTATACAGGAACCTCTTTTCCATTTTTGTTACTTTACTAGTATTTATCTATGGCCCTACGCAGATATGATCACACTCTTTCCATCGATGAAGGCCTCTAAAGGGCGGCCGACCAAAGTCGTCTTCTTTTTCTTTTTTTGGTGTAGATCTACTCTAGTGCCTAGTAGAGATAGACTCCTATCTATGCAAACTATCATTTTTGTTTCGTAAATACAATCGCTTAAATGCTTTTCCTATAGATTTTGTACTTGTCTACATCAAATGCATATAGGTCATTACTTATATGATAGTATAACAATACATACTATTTGTACCAAAATTAGACGCAACACTCTTCGGATGTGTTTGAAGAGATAGAATGAAGAAAGTAAATGTAAAATGTGGCAGATCTAACAAACACTCTAATTAACAAATAAGAAAAGATGTAGAAACACACAAATTTAGAGTAGTTCGGCGTATTGCCTACACCACTATGAAATGATTGATGTTTATTGAGTTTGATTTGCTGATTACAATAGTACAACTGAAATATAATAATAATTTCGGCAGAGTATCAGCGTAAAGAAGCCAAAATTCCTTTTTCTGGAGGCATTGGGCTGCTATTTATAGGCGTTGGCTGGAAATATCTGACTTAGATCTCGGAATACTCCTTCTCACAAGTGGGCGGGCCCACATGATCGATCCGAGGTAGATTGGGACCGATCCCTGATCAATACGTGTACATTTTGTATTGATAAAAAACACCTCCATTTGGCCAGAGATCGATCAAGTACATTCTTGAGGTTGTACGCAAGCTCCTGTGAAAATTTGGTGGCATTTGGACTTGTAGATTTTGAGTTATGATCGATCCAAGTTTGTATTTATAAAACACAACCGAGTTCGTATCGATACAATTCGTATCGATGGCTTCGTGTCGTTTCTAGTTCGCATCGATCAGCTGACGTGGCGCTATACTTTAGGATCGGTCCACTTTTCATGCCAAGTGACCGAGTCTTCTTCTTGAACGTGCTCTTATTCGTATCGACCAAATGCATTCTTTTCGTGTCAATGGCTTCATATCGGTATTTGAGATTACTTCGTATCATTCATTCCTACTCCCATTCGTATCGATATAAACTCCAGCCCTTCGTATCGATTGAATGTCGATTTTATATCAATGTTGTTTCGTATCGTTTGCTGGTGGCATGCTTCGCGTCGATCGTTGATCGATCGATATGAATTGTGTAAATGAATACGAGTTGGTTGAATCAATATGAAATGTACTTAGGTGATGGATACGAACTGGAGTATGTGTGATGGATAACAAGTGGTGCCTTTCCCAAGGATACGAACCAGTGCTCATATGGTGGATACGAAGCAACATGCACTTGATCGATACGAACCAGGTATATTTCACTTGAGACTTGATCGATCCATAACTTGAGCATATGAATTCCAATTGACTTGAAATTCGGAACATTGACTTTTTATAGCTTTTCTTGTCGTACCATACAATTGTAGCTCAATCCAAACTCGGGCAAAATTTGTCAGTATTCATAGCGAACCCATGTATAACCGATCTCCAGCACAAACTATCTTTGGTTTCCAGCCAATTTCTTGGTGTCGCCGTCTTGTCAAAAGGCGGGATAACATTCCCCTAAATTACTTCTTGTGTGAACATGACGTGCTTTGAAAAACTGCAATCTTCAGTCCGAAAAGTTCTATAAAATTCGTTGAATAGTTGTTGTCTTTTCGTCAAAAGATGTAGCCTTTGGTTGATTTCCTGATATATATAACTGTCGCATTATTGACTGCTAATGATCATGCAGTGTTTTTTTGTAACTGAGTGTCGAGCGCTAGCAATTTGCTTCTTGCTGTTGTAATTGTCATCAGGTGAGCATTCAATTCCTGTGAATTTTGGAAATTGAATATTAGCCCGCCATACATGCATGTATGGTAACCTGAGTCTCGCTAACGTTTGCGCTTTCACGAGTCTTTGTCAAGTTTTTTTTTTGAATCTAGTTTTGCATCGATCCGCTCCTAAATTGATGTGAAATTCAAGTTGTAACAACGCTCGATGGTCATTTTAGAGTACCCCTCGTATCGATCCTCTTCTGGATTGACTTTGAGAAGCTGAAAAATCTCCTTCGTATCGATGGTAATCGATACAAATTAGTTGGCTCTTTAAAACGTTTCATATCGATTGTTCAAAGTGATGGACACGCAGTTGTCACTTCGTATCGATGGACCGATGATGGGTACGGACAGTTCAAGCGAACCTCTGAGTATCTTTCGTATCGATGGGTTATCTATGGGTACAAACGGCTGTTGCTTTAGACTAATTTGAGTCGATGGTTACGAACAGTTGTACTCTTGGCCGATGTAGGTGGATGTATACGAACAATGCTTCGTAACGATGACATGGGCACTGCTTTTAACCGGTTGACATAACTGGGAGACGAATCATTTTCCTTTGGTTTCATAACCATATAAATACTTTCAGGACTTAGAAAATTTTCACTTGCTCTCTGTTTTATTCTTGCCTTCGTATCGATAGAGAACCCAAGAAAGAGGAACTACCTTCGTCCCCAAATCAAATTAATTCCTTAATCTCTCAAACCGATCCTTTGAACTAGGTAATCGACCAATTAAATCGACTTTAGAATGATGAGACTCGAGCATTAATGCCAATTCATTTAAAGTCGCGGCCTATTCCGGCATTGTTGATGTTGGAGTTGGGTCGGAGCAAGGTTGAGGAAGGAGGAAATGGCATTTAAGTTGCTCGGGGAAGAAGGCCTACTAATGGATACGAAGGAAACTATAGAATGCATGGAAGTGGCTCGTATCAATCTGAGAACGTAGAAACTTATATCGATCTGGGAGCAATAGAGATTCATATCAATCTGGAAATGATGGATGGCGGGAAGCGGCTTCGTCTCGATCTGGAGCGGTAGGACTTCATATCGACCTAGGGAAATCGATACGAAATCTCTACCGGTGATCGATACAAAGTCCCTAGTGGCGACCGATACGAAGTGTATCGATCTGAAACGATCGGTATGAAATTCCACCATCGGATCGATACAAAATTCAAACTTACTGATCGATACGACGCTAGCTTTTGAGGAGCGATCCAAATTTGAACTTTGATGGATACAAAAACTTTGCATAATCGAACATTTGACTTCGACGAGCTTCAGCCTTGCATAATTGGACTTAACCGCTTTACTGCATATTTGGCTGCTCTTCGAAGCTCGTCGATGGAACTGTAGCTTGAAAATTTTGACGAACTTTAACTTTGATCGTTCGCTGAAGTCTAGATGGCGGTTATGACAATCAGTGATGACGATTACTTCGGTTGAATCTTGAAGTCTTGTCGTTTGAACATCTCACAAACTTGTAGAAATTTGAAACCGTATGTAGCACAACACTGCACAACACAATCATTCATTAAAAAGTGGGGGAACACGGGTTTATTGTCATCTAATGATGATTTTTACTGAGTTCAATAGCTATGGAATCCAGAAGTTCTCAATCACAGGATGTTCAGAGTCTGCCTCTTCCCGTAATTGAAATGTCGACTGTTGCAGGTGAAGAAATTAGCCCTGCTTCGGATGAATTGCCTGGAGCAGTCTTTATTATGAACCCGTAGGATTCTGTCAGCTCCAATGTTTCCGAAGATATGTTAGGCCGGATTTGTCTAAGGCATGGGTTGCCACTAAATGATGTCTTATTACCGGGGCTGGAAGATAGAGCTCACAACCCTCTAAAGGGATACATGGCTTGTAATAGATTTATGTGTGTAGCCGCGACACTTCCTTCTTTCAACCAGTTTATCCGGGAAGTTTTACTTTTCTTGAGGATCGCTCCATATCAGCTGCACTCGAATGGATATGCCTTGCTCAATAGTTTGTTTGTCATCTCCATGGAGCACCTCTTTTGTCTATCAACGGTAGAAGAGATCAGATACTTATTCAATGTAAAGAGTTGCGGAGACAGTCTATACTTTCTTAGAGGCTGTTAGGAATTGTCTGATCATGGTCGGGGCTTGGAGCAAGCTGAGCTATTTCAAGACCGAATGGTTCTACGTTCGGTGCCCATTGGGGTTCGCAAGACGGTGGCTAGTAAGACGTAAGCGTCCTAGCCTCCTTGTTGATTAATTGGATACTAGCATTTGATGTCGAGTCTAAAATTTTCTTTTCCTTTACAGCTTCAATTCTGCGACCTCAAGGTGCTCAGTTTAAGGAGATAATAAGAGTCCTTCAAGACAGGTGCCCATCGAGTATAGAGAGACTAATGAAGTCCTTATGGACGAAAATCTGGTCGCCGTCGGGCTAATTGACGTAGATCAAAACATTGGATTCATAGGAGTTCTTAGGACGGCCCTGGTGAGGCAAGCTTATAGGATAGCTTCCGGGATAGTAATTACCGAACAAGGCTATGATGAGAATATGTCTGCTGGAGATGAGCCTGCAGTCGGGCCTTCACAAAGTCCTTAATCTTTAAAGCGGAAGAGAGGAGTCAAGTATATTGCTCAAAAATCTGTAAGGTGAAAAACCGTCGTAGTCTCTTTGCTTGCAACAAGTCAAGAGATTCCTCCTTCGTAGATGGAGAGCTCCATTACAGGACTAGTGAACATTCCCATTCCGGATGACTTGCCTTTGCACCAAGATACCGGATTAGAGGGGCTCCATAGCACCTTAGACATAGGAGAGCCGTCTCCTCCGAGTATGGCTATTACAGCCGATTGGTTAGGGGCATGCATATGCATACACACACTCCATGGCACCGCATAATTTCTAATCACAAATTATTCATCTTTGAAGATTACCAACTTTGTTTCTCTTTTCATTTTATAGATACTATGACAACGCTGGAATCTATGCTTAGCAGCCTCTGTTTTGCACGCCATTCGTCTAGCTCATATTCTGAGTCTCGTAGACGTGAGGCGGATAGAGACCGTGACCGCGGCTACTCCAGTCTATAGAGGGAGCGCTACGAGAGGGAAAGGGATAGGGAGAAGGAGAGATAGTATAGTCTCCGTTCCCAGTCGCGCTCCCCGCCACCTAGAGGTCCAACACAATCTTCTGGCTCTAGAAAACAACCCCTTGAATCTTCGCGTCAAGTACCACCTTCCCAAGCATCAAGGCCTGACCAACCGCGTCGGAGGACTAAAACTGAAACACCCATCGCCTTTGAACAAACCGTCACAGAACCCACCGGGGAAGGAGCGACTAGAATAGCTAAGTTGAAAAAGGATTTTTCGAATATCTTTTTTGACGGCTTCATATTCCCCCTGCACTTAAAGCGAATTCCCAATGAGGCAGAACAGACGATGCATGACTATATGTACGATATTTATGGCCAATATTGGGAATGGATGAAGACCGTAGATAAAGTATCAGCGATGTCCTTTGAGCGGGCGAAGACAATCGAGAAACTAGGAACAGATCTCGCCAAGATGACCGCATAATTCAGGTGCTTAACGATGAAAACGAGTCTTCGAGAAATTTAGATACGGTGGCTAATAAAAGTGCCAATGAGGCAACCCAAAGGATGGAGGAGATGAGGCAAACACATTTAGCCTTGGTCGAGGAGTTGGGGCATCGAACCACCACGGTCTTGGCTATGAGAGATGCGACGTTAAAAGAGCTTGAAGAGCTTAAAGCCAAATTTTCTGAAGCCATAAAAGAAAAAGATGATGCAAATAAAGCCGCTCAGGAAGCATGTGACCAGGTTGTGGAGCTCATGGTTGAGAGGGACTTGACAATGCTATAAGTTCAGGAAGCTGAAGCCAAAGTTGAGGGTGAAGTGAAAGCGGCGGATGCCAGGTTGGAGGGTGATATTGAAGATCTCCTCATTATGTATAATGTTAATGTTCTGAAGCATCGAAATCTGAGTTGGCTCGAAGATTATCCATCGCATCTATATAATGTCTGGTGCCGCTTGATTGAAGATGAAAAAGTAGAGCACCATACCGAATCCATCAATAAGTTCAAATTGGAGAACTGGGTTTTGACTGAGGACGAGAGAAGAGTTCTCCATGATGCCACTTTCATATTTTAAAAAGAGAGACTTGTCACTTAGCATTCGAAGAATGGAGAGGGTTCTGGCATTGAGCATCATGATGCAAGCTCTGAGATTCCTATGCCAACCCAGCCCGAGTCTACTCCTTCAGTTGATCCTCTATCCATGCATGCTTACAATCCTGATCAACCGCAATTGTCTCCAGCTTGTGAGCACATGTCTGAAGCCGCTCCGGCTTCACTCGCGAGCCAATATAAGGAATGTATTCGAAACACTTCTTAAGTTCATTCCAAGTTTGGAGTATTATCAGAAGAAGTCACTAATAACCTTTCTTATCTTCATCCAGCGATAAGAGCTGCATCGGCCGTGCCCCCTGCAACCCAAATGCAGCATCATGAGCAAGAGGCACTTATGATGGCGGCAACCACAACAACGGCCACTGCACCAACTGGGGGAATGCAGGGAAGCGCTTTTATTTTTGATGAATAGATGATGAAAGAGCTCTTTTGTCATCAAAGTGACCCACTTACCAAGCTTCCATTTGTCATGGGCCCAGGCGCATTCATAGCCAGCTCTTCGGGCCCAACTATCAGCATTCCCATAGAAGTTGACACAATTCATGAGGAAGAGATAATGACAGAGATTGACGCTAAGATGGAAGCAGCAGCACAGGCCATTTGTATTGGAGATGGTATGGCGGGTCCTGGCCCAGCCTCTCTGTGAATGTTTTCTCTTAGTGGTACAGTTGTTGACACTGGCGTGCTTCCCTTATTATCAACATCGAGAATGTTCCTATTCCTTCGAATTCGTATTCAAAGAGTATTCTAATTCATGTGAGTTCGGAGGAAGAGACTGCCATAATTCCTCCGGCTGGATATCAACCACTAAAAGGCAAAGTCTCAAAGAGGCATCCGAGCGGGTAGCTCTAATGGGTCAACGCCGGGAAGGACGAAGAAAAAACTAAGGGAATAGACATGTCTTCTTGTTCCCTTTTTTGGTAGATAAATAGGAATTTCTTTTTGCTTCCTGTAGGCCATGTACATATGCGGGTTCGGCCCCTGCTACTAGGGATTCTTGGAATAATTTTTTGTACTTATCCTTCCCTTTCAAAGAATAGTTAAAAGGAAATTCCATCTTGTTTTTAGCATAATTTTGTGTATATTTGCTTAAGTGTTTTAGCGCTCGAATTCCATTCAATTTACTTATAAGGCTTTAGTCTCTAGATCGGACTTGGGTCTGGTTGTTAAGTCCCGACGTTATGGCTTCGGGACACAATTGAACGTTAAATCAAATCTTGATGTCGCACTGTCTTGATTAGTAGTTGGTACTTGAGTTTTTCCTCCATTCCCGGGGATAAATTGAAATGGTCAGTCGGCAGTCGCTTTCCGCCTTTGATAGACCAAGCTCAACTTAGTTGAAACGAAGTTGAAATGAGGTGAGTTTGAGTGGTCGAATCACACTCGCTCGTCTATTGGTAATCGCATCCACACTTTGGAGACTGCACTTGTACGTCGGTGATTAGTCATGCTCGCTTAGTGTTTAAAGGTATATCTGCTCTCCGGGGACTTAAATTATTTCATGGGCAATCAATCACACCTGTTCAGTATTTAGAATATCGTCCGCACTCTGGGGACTTAAATTGATTTTTGGGTGATAAATCACACCCAATTTGTGTTTATACTCCGGTCCACACTCTGGAGACTTAGAGTTGTCTTGCGGGCAATTGGTTCACACTCGATTTGTGTTTATACTCCAGCCCATGCTTTGGGGACATAGATTCAGTTGATGGTGGTAGGTTACTCCCATTTTAATGTTTATACTCCAATTCGCACTCTGGGAATCTGGAGTTGGTCAACAGACGGTCGATCACACCTGTTTAAAGTTTTTGGATTTTTCTCGCACTCTGGGAATGATAGATTCATCAGAATCATGGACGGTCGGGTCACACCCACCTTGAG
The DNA here is from genome assembly GCA_030765085.1 of Allium cepa. Lineage (NCBI taxonomy): Eukaryota > Viridiplantae > Streptophyta > Magnoliopsida > Asparagales > Amaryllidaceae > Allium > Allium cepa. Next base: position 51,352,061 of record CM060935.1, on the reverse strand, counting down.
TTTACAATTGAGGTCATTAGATGGACGAATCCACCCTCCTTAAACTTGGATTAAACACAGGTGAAGTTGTTAGGTGGATGGATCCACCATCTTCGAGCATACATTTGTCAGTTTTTTACTCCAGCTTAAACCCTAGGAGCCGGACTTAGTAAGAAGATTGTCATGTATCAATAGTTTTTGGCTTCAGTGTGATGGCTTGCCCCTGAGCTTGGGTTTCACTTAGCGAGTGACCGGACGTACCACAGTCACTCCCTATTTGAATAAGTCCCACCATAGAATGGAACTTAGCTCTCTGTGCATTGTGATGGTCGTATGATGCATTTTAAGAATCACTGCTCTGGCTCGAAGAGATTGCATTGTATTTCTGAAATAAAGAAATATGGCAAAGTCAGTTGCCTTATTACAATTTCAAATTTCAAAATGCATAAAAAACTGCAAATGAAATGCAGACTGAATGAATAAATAAAGCATGTTATGTGTAGTAGTGACGAAGACTCTTGTTGTTCCAAGCTCTTGGCAAAGTAAGACCATCAATGGTCTATAATTTACATATGTCGTCTCCGAGTCTTCTTTCAATAACATACGGTCCTTCCTATGTAGGTTTCACACGCGAAGGGACTGGGTAAATCCTCTCGAGCACGAGATCGCCAAGTTCAAAGGTCCGGGGTCGAACCTTAGCATTATACAATTAGGCGACTCAACTGCGGTGCACGGCTTCCCCCCAAATCAGCCTCTTCACACTTCTCATCTAGTAAGTTCAGAGATTTGGCAAGCAATATAGCATTTGTCTTCGGATCATAATATGTCACGCGATGAGAAGGTACTCGACTGGAATAATAGCTTTTGAACCGTAGGAAAGTGAAAATGTTGTGTGGTCGGTCGTGGACTTATGGGCCGTTCGATACGTCCATAGGGCCATAGGAAGTTCATCGACCCATTTGCCCTGCCTTTTTCCAATCTTTCTTCAAAATTGATTTTGTAACTTTGTTAACAGCTTCGACCCGTCCATTCGCTTGAGGGTGTGCAACTGAAGAGAACTTCTTTTGGATATGGAATCGCTGACAGAAATTTTTGAACTCGACACTTTCGAATTGGGCTCCGTTGTCAGTGATGATGGAATGTAGAAGACCAAATTGATAGATAATTTTGCATACCACAAAGTTGATCACTGTCTTCGTCGTGATAGTAGCAATGGGCTCATTTTTCGCCCATTTGGTAAAGTAATCAACTGCAACGATTGCGTACTTCACGCCACCTTTAGCTAGAGGTAAAGACCCAATAAAGTTGATGCCCCATATTTCAGTCAGCCAAGGACTGACCATTTGGGTTATTTCAGCAGGCAGGGCTCTTGAAATCTGAGCATGCTTATGACATCTGTCACATTTCCTGCATAATCTGATGCATCGTGATCCACAATCGGCTAATAATAACCATATCGGAGTACTTTCTTAGCGAGAGCTTGCCCCTGGTGTGATCGCCACATTCTCCTTCGTTCACGTCATGTAACACTTGTTTAATTTCATCGTAAGCGATACACCGGAGTAAAGGAACAAAGTACCCTCTTCTATACATGACTCCATTCTGAATAGTGAACAATGAAACCTTTCGAAGAACTTGTCTTTTCTCACTCCTACGCTCTGGCAGAGTCCCATGCTCGAGATTGTTCCAGAACAGAGTTATCTATATGTCCTTATCAGGCACGGCTTCAAGTACCCAGTCGGTCTCCATTTGATCAATACTCGGGGAAGATAATGTCTCAACAGGAATGAGTCCCATTTGATGTGCCTCACCGGTACTAGCTAACTTTGCCAAGGAATCGGCCTTCTGATTGTGTTCTATGGGTATGCAATAGATGGCATAATAATCGAACCAATTCAATATTTCCTAAACCCAAGCAAGATAAGAAACCAATTTTCGGTCTTTGGCCGGGTATTCCCCTCGAACTTGGCACACGACCAATTTTGAATTGCAGTAAATCTCCACAACAATAATTCTTAAGTCTCTAGCAAGCCTTATTCTGGTGAGCAAGGCTTTGTATTCGGCCTCGTTGTTGGTTGCACGAAAATCGAACATCAAAGCATAGTATATAGATCGGCCTTTAGGAGTATCGAGTAAAACCCCAGCGCCTGAGCAGTGGTCATTCAATGCACCATCAGTATGTAGCTTCCAAACATGTTTAGGAGATTCATCGGTTTCGAGCAAGTCCTCAGGGACAGTGAATTCGACGATGAAGTCTGTTAGGACTTGTCCTTGAATAGTTTGCCTTCGTGTGTAAGCGATGTCGAACTGACTCAACTCGATATTCCACTTGAGTAACCTACCAGACGTCTTAGGCCGCATAAGGACCTGTCATAATGGCTGGTCGATGTAGCTAGTGATAGGATGTGCCTGGAAATATGGGCGAAGCTTCCGTGAGGCAATGACAAGAGAGTAAGCTAACTTCTCCAACTTTGGATAGTTTCTCTCTGCTTCGGTCAATCGTTTGCTGACGTGATAGACCGGCCATTGTTCCGGCCCTCCCTCCAAATTAAAGAAGCATTGATTGCGTTTTCTAACACAGACAAGTAGATGTACAATCTCTCGTGATCAACAGGCTTTGATAGAATGGGTGTATGGATAGGTGTTGAACCAGTGCTCGGAATGCGCCCTCACACTCTGTAGTCCATTCAAAGTTCTGTTTCCCTTTCCTGATTAGATCGAAGAAGGGAATGCATTTGTCGGTGGATTTCAAAATGAACCTACTCAGTGCTGCTACCTTCCCGTTGAGGCGCTGATCTTGCTTTATAATCCTTAGAGTCTTAAGATTTCTAATTGTCCATATCTTCTCCGGATTGGCTTCGATTCCTCTAGCATTGACGATGAACCCAAGGAACTTTCTAGATGCGACTCCAAGTGACACTTTAATGGATTGGGTTTCATTCTGTACCCTCGGAGGATGTTGAACATCATTATATTTGATATGATTGGTGGAGAATCATCACTGGACGAGCATGTCATCCATATACACCTTCATAGTTTTTCCGATCTGGTCAGCAAACATTCGATTAACTAGCCATTGGTAAGTTGCTCCATCATTCATGAGCCTAAATGGAATGACTTTGTAGTAGTAAAGTCCCGGATCGGTGATGAAGCTGGTACGCTTCTGATCGGGCAGGTGCATGGAAATCTGATTGTAGCTGGAATATGCATCCACGAAGGAAAAGATCTCATGTCCGGCTGTTGAATCTATAAGTTGATCAATCTAGGGAAGTGGAAAACTATCCTTAGGGCAAGTTTTATTCAAGTCTAAGTAGTCAACGCAAGTCCTCCATTTTCCGTTTGGTTTCCTGAAAAGTACAGGATTGGACACCCATTCTGGATATAACGCATCTCGGATAAACCCATTCGACCTGAGTTTATCTACCTCTTCCTTCAGGGCGCCAGATCTCTCCGGATCCATACCACACCTTATTTGCTTGACTAGGACATGCCGCGGGTCAATATTCAATATGCGGATCGCGATATCTGGCGAGATCTCACACATGTTAAAGTGCATCCAAGGGAAACACGTCGAGGTTTGCCTGGAGAAATTCAACCAATTCCTCCTTCATCTGTTGGCTTAGCTGAGATCCAATCTTTACCATTTTAGAATCGTCATCACTATCGATCGGAACATCGATCGTCGGCTCTCGTGGACAAGCCTAACTGTCTTTGACTTCGCCCTCGCTTTCAGTATCTCTTGGGTCAAGATCTTTTGGGGATTGGTTGTGGTGCTCGGGCCTTGTCCCAGGAGTAAACTATCAATTATCCACAAAGCGGACGCAGAGAGATTCCTCTACGCCCTTTCCCTTTTCTTTTCGCTGCGTCTCCCACAGCTCAGCAACATAACAGGTCCATCCAGCAGCCTGGTCTCCCTGTATGACTCCGACTCCATTGTCGATAGAAAATTTAAAGTTAGACACCAAGGGGCGATAACAGCCTTGAACTCATCTAGGGCCGGTCGGCCCAAGAAAGCGTTGTACAATGAGTCAATATCCAACACAATAAACAGCAATATCGAGACTCTCCGACGCTCTCCAACTCTCAACTCCACTGGTAGCTCCACCATCTCGGTGGGTATAGTCGCACTTCCATTGAAACCATGAATACGAGACTGATAAAGCTTCAAATCTTTCACTTCCATCTTCATTTGATCATGGGCTTACTTAAAGAGTATGTTCGCTGAATTTCCACTGTCCACTAAGATCCCCTTCATCCAAGCAGGACCTATCTGAGATGAAATGACAAGTGGATCAACGGTAGGGGATTCGATTCTATCAGCATCCCTGTCTTGGAATACGATGTCGTATGTCAACATTTTCTGTTATTTGGCCAGAGCCCCGTCTTCCAAGTTACTGCAACAATCGAAGCTCGCATGCCTAATAGAGCTGGCATATGACTCCATTTCCCTCCAGCTCCGATCCGTTGGATGGGGACCACCACTAACAGTGTTAATCACGAACCTCCCGCAGGTACGTGCGGGTTCCTCCAGTCTAACTTGATTTGGTATTTGATTTGATGGGCCTGCACCTTCATCATGTGGCGCCCGAACGAACTACTCCAACTTTCTTTCTTGGATCAATTTCTCGATAATATCCTGTAGATGATGACATTCGTTCATGTTGTGACCATAACTATCATGAAATCTACAAAACTTTCTAGTTTGAATCTGCTTCTCTGATGATTGCTTTGGAGCAGGTTTCTTATATTGGATAGTATTACAAGTTTGCAAATACACATTTTCTAGGGATGCATTTAAAGGAGTATAAGTGTCAAACATGGGAGCTCTACGGCGCGGTCCACGATTCTGATCCCGCTTCTTACCCTGATCTCCATCACCTTTCTACTTATTCTGCTTATTCTGTATATTTAACTGCACCTTTTCGGAACTCTTCCCTGTTTGTTTCACAGCGACATTGTTTTGGATTCCTTCCACACCGGGCCCTAGATCATCCTTTTTCCTAGACTGTTTCGCATCCACTCTTCTCAAGGACTGAGCTGCCTTGGAATAGTAACGGTCCAATGACGCAGGGGGTTTCTCGGTCAACCAGTTGCTAAATTCGGAATCGAGATCGATTCCTTTAGTCAGTGCCATTAGAATGGAATTATCATTAGGGTTCTAATCTCAACGCATGCAGGTGGAACCTCTCCAGGAACATGTGAGTGTGTCTCCAAGAGGTTGAGTGACACTGGACAAGGTATTAACGTCTTTGGGCCTTGTGACATGCATGCGAAACTTCTCGATAAGCTTCATGGCCAACTGGTCGAAACATGAAATAGATCGGAGTGGCAAGTGAGTAAACCACATAGTCGTGATGCCCTTTAGGGAGATAGGAAAACTTCGACATTTGACTGCATCATCAACCTGTGCAGCGTTCATCAACCATTCATACTTTAAAATGTGCTGGTTAGGGTCAGAACTCCCTTCATAAACAAGTAGAGTTGGCTTCCTGATCGCCGAGACGGTTCAGCGTAGAGGATATCATCGGTGAAAAGGGTATGAATCCGAGAGATTCCCGATCGTCATTGGTAAGACCTTGTATTTCACGGATCATGTGGCGGATCATGGTCGGGATGTTTGGCATCTGGATATTCTGGGCATGCTGGGCCAAGGTGCGGTCGGGTTCAATGCGAGGATAGGCCAGGCGCGGTCGACGATCCATACCTTGCCTCCTTGGCTCTAGGACTTCAGGAACATAAGGCCTTGGAGTATGATCACGTTGGCGATTGTTCGGAACCGTTCGGTTCTGAGTGTCAGCTCCCAATTCAATAACAGCGGCAGCAGCGCGGTTGTTAGAATGTGATAAGGAACCATTCCTCCTCGGGAGTAGGGTCCGGTCTGGTGGCTGGTTGACATACCAAGTCTCGCTTGCCTAAGATTCAAAGTGTGTTGATGTCTGATAGCCTATGTATAGCTTCCATCCAACCGTATGTGCATGGATCTGTGATTATAATCAGAAGAAGCTAAACTTTCACTAGATGAGTAGGAAGCTTGATCCTTTCTAGATCTCCTTCGTCTTTCAAGGTTTAGCCGATTGGTTAACTCTATGTTGGCACGGAGTTGCTGGGTAAGCTGCTGGCGGCTTTAAGTCAGCTCTTGCATTAGCGGTTGGAACTCCTCCTTCGTGATAGGGCCTTGCGGATCCGAAGGCCCGGCAGCATTCTGGTCTGCAAAGGTAAGTTGTGCGGGGTTCTGCCTACCCCATCCTTCTGGATCTGCAGTGGTTGAAGTAGTCGTAGTAGCGACCATGGTGAATGGCGAAGTTTTCTCCTAGACTTAGCGAAAATCTGAATAGGATGGAAGGACTTCCAGACTTAAGATCTGGATCTTCTCCTTAGATTCTTACAATCCAATATCGGTAGAAGATCCAATAAGCAGGAGAAAAACTGGGTTTTCTAAGTGAAAGCTCCAAAGTGTTTGTACCAAAATTGAGCACAACACTCTTCGGATGTATTTAAAGAGATAGAATGAAGAAAGTAAATGTAAAATGAGACGGATCTAACAAATACACCAATCAACAGATAAGAAAAGGTGCAGAAACACACAAATTTAGAGTGGTTCGGTGTATTGCCTAATTCCACTATGAAATGATTGATGTTTATTGAGTTTGACTTGCTGATTACAGGAGATTACAATAGCACAACTGAAGTATAATAATAATTTTGGCAGAGTCTCAACGTAGAGAAGCCAAACGTCTTTTTTCTGGAGGCATTGGGCTGCTGTTTATAGGCATTGGCTGGAAAAATCTGACTTGGATCTTGGAATACTCTTTCTCACACGTGGACGGTCCCACGTGATTGATCCGAGGCAGATTGGGACCGATCCCTGATCGATACATGTACATTTCGTATCGATCAAAAACACCTCCATTTGGCCAGAGATCGATCAAGGACATCCTTGAGGTGGTATGCAAGCTCCTGTGAAAATTTGCTGGCATTTGGACTTCTGGATTTTGAGTTATGATCGATCCAAGTTTGTATTTGGAAAACACTACCGTGTTCGTATCGATACAATTCGTATCGATGGCTTCATGTCGTTTCTAGTTCGCATCGATCGGGTGATGTCGCGCTATACTTAAGGATCGATCCACTTTTCATGTCGAGTGACCAAGTCTTTTTCTTGAACGTGTTCTTATTCGTATTGACCAAATGCATTCTTTTCGCGTCGATGGCTTCGTATCGGTATTTGAGATTACTTCATATCGATCATTCCTACTCCCATTCATATCGATAAACTCCAGCCCTTCATATCGATTGAAGGCCGATTTTGTATCGATGTTGTTTCCTATCGTTTGTTGGTGGCATGCTTCATATCGATCATTGACCGATCGATACGAATTGTGTAAATGAATACGAGTTGGCTGGATCGATACGAAACGTCCTCGAGTGATGGATACGAAATGGAGTATGTGCGATGGATACGAAGTGGTGCCTTTCCCATGGATACGAACCAGTACTCATATGATGGATACGAAGCAACGTGCACTTGATCGATATGAATCAGATATATTTCATTTGAGACTTGATCGATCCACAACTCGAGCATATGAATTCCGGTTGACTTGAAATTTGAAACATTGATTTTATAGCTTGCTTGTCGTACCGTATCAATTGTAGTTCGATCCGGACTCGGGTAAAATTTGTCAGTATCCATAGCGAAACTGTGTATAACACATCTCCGTGACGAATTGTCTTTGGTTTGTAGTCAATATTTTGGTGTCGCGGCCTGTCCAAAAGGCTGGATAATACACACAATTGATAACTGAAGAAAAAGCTTACCTTATTTTCGAACAAGATTCTCATATAAGATTTAAGTTATATAATAAATTACATAATTAACCTGAACACATCCTTAACTTTATCGCCATAACTTAACGATCTCCAATTATTCGCTTGTCCGATACCAACTGTTGACAAATTTTGAGATACTCCTAATGTATGCGTACATATGAATATCTAAAATTTAGAATGACCAATTAATTCCAATAGGTACATATATAAAGAGAAAAACATAATTTTTGGACTCAATTTCCTTTATCATTTCAATTTGAGGAAATACAAGAAATATTACAATTACATATAGGTATTTCTAATAATTGAAATACAAATTTCTAACTAACAAGAGGATTTTCTTTTTATACTTTCGTAAGCCATGGATGTAAGAATGTTTGCCGCCGTCCATCCCCCTTAACTTAGGCCCTCACATAGGCATTTTTCAACTTTGAGATCTAAAAAAAATTATTTAAAAGATTATTACATGTCTCCGCAGATATCAAGCCACTAAAATGCAGCAGTCAAGACTAGCTAAGGACTCTTGCCAACCGCAATTTGATTTGATGTGAAAAGGTAACTTTTTGTGCATGCTTCCCAAAAACCTTCACTTGAAATTTACAGAGGAAACTATAAAGTGACCCGACTCCAAAAATATTTTAGCGTCTACCAAGCATGCTAAAGAATAGGCCCATATTCGCTCCAGATCCATTCCGCACGTTCTACATTTTCTAACAACGACATAAGTTACGTCACACAATTTCTACAACGACAAACAATTTCCCTTACAAAATAAAATCGATGAAGGTAAATCTTAGAAGATAAAACGACTATAGCGACCCACGATTTCATTGTACTTGGGAATATTCGTTTTAACCTTTTTTTTTTTTACAATTTGTACAGTGAGTTGAACATGAAGAAAACTATCAAGGTTGAAAAGAAGAATATTCGCTGGGCTGCAACTCCAACTTTAGCATTCTTCTTTTATCAAGAAAAGAATAAGAAGAAAAGGACAAATAGGCCACAACTTTATATTCAAAAGTCAACAGTAAGCAGACTTTACACACACATGAATGACCGACCGTCCACTACCAGGAACGAAGAACATAACCTATCATATCATATCATGTCATATCATATCAAATGCCTCTACAGTAGCCGAGAGAAAACACGAGCCTGCCAGTTTACATTACATTACATATCAACAAACAAATAAAAGGCTGTTAGCTATCATCACTAAAACCGCTTATGCAAAGCACTAAGCAGTTGCAGCATTTCAACTAACTAGTCGTACGTAGTACATATAAATTTTAATCCTAGCCTTGAGCGATGATACATCATGCATCCGTGGGGATTAGAGTTAAGTGAAAATTACAATCAAAGGGATAATAAACGATAAACTATATAGCATTTAAACTAGGAGTTGCGTCTGGCAAGCATGCTATGAGTGTCTCTCAAACTTCTTGCTCTTCTGTATTCGATTTCTGCATCCGAGCATGACTGGCCTGATAAATATCTTTTGCTCAGCTGCCGTCGCATTGACTTTGATACTTTGTCGTCTCCTATTTTCAATGGATGGAGCCCTCCATGAAGAAAGTCCACTGTATCATTACCATACAAGGCATCAGGAATTTTGCAGTAACAGTCATTTTTTATTTGTAATCGGTTCCGAAGATGCCACCTCACGTTATAATTTATAAGGTTTTAAATCTCGAATTTCAACCGTGCCACGTCTCGGTAGTTTTAAATACGATATCTCGTATCGCACTAGAGACCTCGGATGAGATGAATGCATCTCGGTTGTATATCTCGGATTTTAAAATCCATCTCGGAGCATCTCAGCGTAAACTGAGCTTCTAAAATTGACATTTCAAAGGCTATTATAATAATTTTTATTCAAATATAAACTTTTTAACATACATAATTTATATTAAACAATGATATTAATTTTTCTTGTTGGAGGAGATCGATAACATAATTGATTTGGAATTTGACTGAATGGATTAGTGAAAATTGATTAAAGTGCAATTTCTTTTGAATCCACGTAAGTAGTAAAAGAAATATGTAAACGGAAAAAACATAATAAGTGTCAAATAATGTATATACAAAACTTAATATCGCATTTGCTCAATCTCGTCTGGCTCAAGTTCGAAAATGAGATACCTAACGAGATCTCAGGTGAGATAAACGAAATTTGAAAAGTAAATGAATATGGAATTAGATCACCTATTCCAGTTTACTCTAGTACTTTTGGAGCCATTACATCATAGATCTGATGACTCTTAATAAATCGTGCGTTTTAGCAGAACTGGTGCATAGAGAACCCAAGTAGATATTTCCGAATTCCATAAACCAAATGCTTACTATATACAAGTATACACCAAAAATTAGTGAACATGCAACATTTTTTTCTTTTTTACAAAATTAAACATACCTACATTTTTTATTATCATTCCTCTTTCAAACTTTAAACCCATTCAACATACTTTAAAAGCATTCATCTTTCATTATATAACATACTTATTAAGGCTTAGATCAAATGAACATAGACCGGAAAATTGTATTGTAGCATTTTGATTAGTTATGGTAAATTTACCCATTTCAACAAAAGTGATTTTAGTTTCATAAACAATTGAAAAAAAAAATCCAGTTTCATAAAGGTGATTCAGTTAGCATGAATCAAAAGGGTCAGGTGTGAAAGAAATCTTAGCGGATATTTAGAATTTTTTCATCAAATAATGAATTAACTCATTCATGAAAATGCAGTGATTAGATTTACCTTTTTAGTCTAAGGATTTAGTTTAAAAGGATATTAGCAATGTAATTGACAAAAAGGTAACTTAGTCGTAGATCTTTTAACAAAATAATTGGTATATATGTTAGGTAATAATTTGGTTTTTAATTAGAGTTTGCCTGAGATAAAATATTATACATTCAGGTAACTGATTAACTATGTAAAAGAGAGCTTGTATATTTCACCTGACTGCATGTTGTCATGATGGCTTCTGCTATCACTCGCTTCTGATGCCTTCGCATTTCCAGTATTCAGAAACGATGACTGTGTTCCTCCAAATGCTTGGCCTCCATTTGTCAATCCAGTCATAGGAAAGGTTTCTTCCACACATGGTTTATTATTTCCAAAAGGAGACATAGTGAATGATTCATCGGCTGGTTCAGACAAGTCGACATAACTCTGTTGAGTAATAATTTCATCTGCGCTGAACCCAAATGAAGCTCTATATGCTTCTATCTCCTCGTCTTGTTTAATACAGTTTTTATTTCTATAGACATCTGTGTCTCTTGACACACTCAACCTCCCCCCATTGTGACCATAAGAAAACGACTGTTGCTGAGCTTGGTCTAAGTAAAATTGTGCAGATGTAGCAGGGTAAAAGAAGTTAGAATTAGTGGGCACCATGAAATTTTTCGATGTGGAAGAATTACTACCCTCTTGTTCAGGGTACGGAGAGGATAAGCCAGTTCTAGGTGTTCCTGAAGCAGGTGATATAAGACTGCTAGATGGGCTACCAGGATAAAGCAGATATGTAGCCTGTAAATCGCTAGAGGGTAAATATGACATTCCGTTTTGTTTACCTGCAGAAGACAGGTATCGTGCATAAGGAACATCAGGAGATGACGGTGTAGTAAGATGAGCAAGCTCGGGAGGTGGGGTTAGAGGAGCAGTAGAAGGTTCGGTGGTGTAAGTAGAGAAAACAGGAGGTGAAACCAGTTGAGTTTCATGAGCATAAGGGCCTGTGATATACATGGTAGATTCCGGAGGTCCACCTGGAGAATTTGCTGACATGGAGATGAAGCAACTAGGTGATTGGGCAGTTGAAGGAAGAGCAGAGTTTGTGAATGATGCAGGAGATGATGGAGGGGCAAGAAGGGAAAGATTTACATTTGAGTTTTGATCAGATGGGTCTGTAGATTGAGATCCATGTCCACGGCTTGTGGATGCGGTTCCATCAGCAACACGGGCTGCGGGTACTATTCGTTTTCCACCTTTCTGGGACCCGAAACAAGATAGGCCACTGAAACAACCTCCCCATCTGCTTCTCTGGAAAAACATAAAGATGTGTTGGAAAAATGACTTCAATAATTAATCAATTGCTATTTGGAAAATAAAAATAAAAAAAAACTAAACAGGGTAAAAGCCCACTTTCTCATCTGCTCTCGAGGGACTCTTTTGTTCTTCTCTGTAATATAAACATGGTCATTATCTATGTCAAGGGGTTCGAGCCCAAAACAACTCAAACTAGATGCTTTACTACTAAACTAGTTGTCATTGACAGGATTTTGCTGCAGTATTGTGTACAATAATTAAATTTGACCCATGATACATCCAAATACAAAGTTTAGTTATTGCATTTGACTATGTGACAGCTTAGAAACTCGGGCTGCTTTTGTCTAAATTTACATAAAACAGAAAAATATCACATTCTTTACTAGAAACTAAACGTTCACTTAGATGAATGCTAAAGGATCAATGGAAGAAATATTTACTTCTTTATTTATCTTTTAACCATATTTTTGAAGAAATTGCTAATTAAAGTTATCCAAACGACACCAAAATGCTTACCTCTGACTACTTGTGGTAAAAGCATCATGACATGGTGCTTCATCTCATAAGAACATCCATTGGGGGGGGGGGGGGGGGGGGGGGTGACATTTATCATAACTTGTCTTTAATTATGAACTAATAAATTAATGAAGTGATACTCAATTTTACCTTAACAGTACCTCGATACTATGATAAATATTATTATGAAATAGTTCATGTGCATATGAATGAGAAACAGGGTTTGGGCACGAATTATTTTAGAAGAATGATTTGGACAACTTAAAAGCAATGATTACATTTAGCATAGGGTAAATGATGTATGCTACTGCAGAGCAATAAAAGCATAGGGCGCTATCAAATGTAAACCACATGTTCCCTAAAATACTTTTTGTGTAGGGGAGATCACCATGTTATTCCCAGTCCCAATAATTAGAAGAACCTTCACAAATACATAAATAATCTCGCTATTTAAATGGTAAAAGCATCATCATTCTTCTCATGTAAAAAAATCCATAAAATAAACGAGGGTCGGTGACATCTACCACGACTCATCTTTAAATATAAATAATAAATTGATGATATGATACTCAAACTTCCCTTTATAAAATCTCAGTACTATGATAAATACAATCAAATTCATTTGCATATGAGAAACAAGGCATTTGGCAGGAATTAATTAAGTGAATAAACTGGACAGCTTAAAAGCAATAATAATTACAATTAGCATAGAGTAAATGATGTATGCTACTGTAAAGCAATGAAGCATAGGGTGGTATTAATTGTAAACAGTAAACCTCATGTCCTAAAATATCTTTTCTGGTGCAGGGGAGATCAATACGTTATTCCTAATCATCAGAAGAATCTTTTACAAATACTTAAATAATTTGTCACTGCTTAAATGGTTAAAGCATCTCACACAAGCCTTCATCTCATAAAAATAAACGAGGGTCAATGCCATCTACTATGACTCGTCCTTAAATATAAGTTAATGAATTGATACTCAACCTTACTTTATAATATTCCAGTGCTATAACAGATACGATATAATTAATGCGCATATGCGAAACAAGGCATTAGGCACAAATTTTTTTAAGATAATAAATTGGACAACTTAGAAGTAATAATTACATTTAGCTCAGTGCAAATGATGTATGCTAATGCAAAACAACGAAGTACAGGGTGATATTAAATGTAAACATCATGTTCCCTAAATTGCCTTTTGGTGTAAGAAAGATCAACAACTTATTCCCAGTAATCAACTAAAAAGAATTAGTCCAAGCTGAAAGTGATAGGGAAGCCCTGATAATCTATCAACATGTCATTGCTCAAAATAAGTCCATAACAAACACTAACATATAAAAATACATAAAAAGTTATCAAAATAGCAAATAACTGTGGTCCCTTTAGACATATGATTTATCTAAAAGGAATTCTATGCTTTTGATGTTGTAAAGCGTAAACAAATATTATATCTGGTTTAGTAAAGACAAATATAAAAGCTCACAAAAATTGGTAGCTAATAGAACTATAATCATAATTTTGAACCATATTCAGTCGGCATTATACAAGTGTTTTCTTCAAATTTAACCGTACAATATCCAAAATAATTTTGCCCGAATTCTGAAAAAATTAATACGCTCTCGCTTGCACTAAAGTTATCAAAATTAAGCCAACGGACGTAATATCAAACCCATTAAACTCCCCACCAAAAAGCTAGATCCAATAATGACATTAACGGAAACCACACAGCAAGATCTAATGGAAACACACAGAGTAATTACCCGTTCTTGCACTGCAAATCTAGCATCAGCGGAATTAGCGGCAGCAGCTGCCGCAGTGATAGACGCACTACTGTTGTTACTTGACATCACACAGATCTCTACTCAAGTGAGGAAAATATAGATGGAGAAAGACAGTGGGGGAGTAAGATTAGGGAGATGAGGTGAAGGAACAAGGTACGAAAGGCGAGCAGTGATCTTGTAGATGGCTTGATTTTGAGACCGCGATCTTCGGTTGAGTGTTCTCACAACTCTATTTGTCCACTTGTTTCTTTTTTACTCTATTTTCCATTAAATGCACTGATTTCTTCATCTTTTTGTTTCTTTCCACTTGTTCCTTTTCTTGTTTTCTTGGTACACATTTCCGGTTTCTCGTAATGTCAAGTTCACCCAGTACGAACATTGTTTAATACTGCATTACCAGCCCATTGTAACATGTAAAATATGGTATTTATATGGTTAATGGTACGATTAGAACTTCATCATACAAGATACAATAAATTCGGTGAAATAAATGATATATAAATTAAAATTCTTATTACAATTTATGTTATCAAGATTATATACGATAGAGGGGCGTAGCTCGATTTGGTGCGGTTGAAGTCCAAACCGCTTCCACGCCGCATCAAACGGTTAATCAAAAATACAAACCATTACACTAACAATTTAAACGGTTCGGTTTCGCTTTGGTTTAATGTAATACGGTCCGGTTTTGGTCTGATTTGGTTTTAACTCATATTAAATATGAAATAAGAGAATTACTTCCATCAGCAATCAATTTACGAAGACAACTGTGTAAAGCTTTTACACTTAAAAGTTAAAACACACAATGCCATACAGAAATGAAAGATTAGTTCTTAATTGAATATTTCAATTTGACATTTAGCTATAAGTGAGATTATTTCGCTAGATTAATCAATCATCAACGTTAACCAAATCATAATCGTTAATAAAAGAACTAGAATAAGATTATAATTAGCATTTATCCAAAATATGAGATGAAAAATATCATATTAAAACTATAATTTCTTCCTTTATGTCAATGATTATTATTGATACAAGCTGAAAATAGAATATACATCGATAGAATATAAAATAAGATAGAAGTTGCTTATATTTTTATCATAAGATTACCATTGTAATATTCGGTTCGGTTCAGTTTAATATGGCCGCTCAATCATCCAAACCGCAACCCAACCATATTGATGCGAGTCGGTCCGGTTTAGGGTGTTTGCATTGATTAGAAGATTCGGTGCGGCTTTCCACACCATTTTTGCAATCCGGTGCGGGATGTTTCCACATAGCGGTGCGATTTATGCTCACCCCTAATATACATCTTTATATTGTAGTAAAAATAAATATTACTTTTAGTAGTGTGAATATGGTATATATGTTGAAACAAACATATTTTAATGATTTTAATGATTCAACAAATATTATTTTAAGTTAATTTTTTAAATATGTTATAATTAAAATTACGAAATTAGTTTAAATACAAGACTTAAAGGTAAATAGTAGGAAAAAATTAAGAAGGATTATAAATTTTTATAAATCTTAATGCAGGGTTATTTAAAGTTTAAAACAGAATTTTGTAATGCACCGTATGATAATTTTTTGCGATAAATAATTATAATTGATTTATAAATTAACTTTGTCATTATTGTTTACAGAGAAATTTTGTCTAAAGGAGAAACTTTCAAAGTTGCTTGGTCTCTAGGACAGCCTCTTCAAAATTTAGTCATAAGGACACAGGAGGTAAAAATGATACAGTATAGTACCATTATATAAAAACATTATGCAAAAGAAAACTATCAACTACAAAATGCTACAGAGTCGTATCATATGAAAATAAAATTCTACCCCAAGGTGACATCAATTGTTACATGATAAAATTAAAACATAGGTGTTTATCCTTCTTTTAATTCAGTAATACAAAACTGATACTACAAAGTAGCATTGTCCTTCTCATCGAATTTTCGTCCTTCTGCTATATTTTATTAAAAAGTTTGTCATTCTCACTAAAAAATGGAGAGCATTTATTGAAACCAAAAATTCGATGAATTATGCCATTCATGTTATTTTCTTGTTTGGAGAAAATAGACTAGCTATTATTGAGATTATTTAAGTGGTTTAAATTTGAGATTTTGTAAGTAATTTAAATACATGAACTTAAATATAGAATATCAAGAAACAATCGATTGGGAGTTGTAAATAATTGTAGAAATATTAAGTTATATAGATTTAAAAACCTTAAACAGAATTTGGCATGTAAGGCATGATAACTTTATTAAGATAAATGAATAATAAATTAGTTTGATAATATTTTTACATATATTATATGTGTTATTTGGTTTATATATCTCTATATATCTGAACGAAAAAAAATTGCCACTTTTGTTGATAAAAACATAGTATGCATATTGAGACCGTCATATTTTAGGATTTATCAGATAAATTAATGAATATTTGTTAATTGAATTTATTCGAAAGGTTTTAATCTAATATTATATAATTAATTAAAATATATTGACTTGATGTACAAGATTATGTGACATTGAGAAAGGTATTATAGGCAACTATAGACATTTCAAATTGTAGGTACTTGAAGTTAAAAAAGAATTTTACAATGTAATGTATTAATTTATTGGTTAAATGAATTATAAATTAGATTTTTATTGTTACTTATGTATATAATTATGTTATGCAATCGATGTAATTGTATATTTATATAATTTAATACCCTTTTTATTAATATGAATATGGTATAAATATTGAATTTTTTATATTTTTAAGATTTACTAGACAAATCAATTAATGATATATTACTGGATTTATTTAAATAGTTTTAAGGTTATACGATTAATTCTAATATATGGCGTTAAATGTATAATATTGGTAGGGAACTGATGGGTGTTCCTTAAAAGATTAAAGAAAAATTAAAATGAAAATATTTGAAGTAAAAATACATAATTTTGTAATACACTATATGATGATTTATTGAGATAGATGAACTATAAATCAAATTTGTTATTATTATTAGTGGAAATTAGGATCCGCCCATATTTTCAAATTTAATACATGAAAACCCATTCTCAAAAATATGTTTAAAATTACACTCGTAAAATTATTATTGTTTACGTACAATTTATGTTATATAACTTATATTTCTTTATATTGGAGTAATTTTTTTTCATCATTTTTGTTAGTGTGAATATGGTATACATAACCAAATAACATACTTTAATAACTTTAGATGAATGAATATTTAACTGAATTATTTTTAAATATGTCAAATTTAAAATTACTTAATTAATTTAAATATACAGACTTAAAGGTAAATAGTAGGAAAGAATCGAGAAGGATTACGTAAAAAAATTATAGAATATTAATGCAGTATTTGAAGTTAAAGATAGAATTTGGTAATGCGGTGTATGATAAATTTTTGAGATAATTGATTATAACCGATTTACAAATTAACATTGTTATTACTATTTACGTGCATAATTTAATGTATTTATTCTATATATCTTTATGGTAGAATGAAAAAAAAATTACTGTTTCTGTTTATACACACACATCCGCGTGTGTGCGTGTGTGTGCATGTTGTGCCCGCTTCTGTATATGTGTATACATTTGTGTGTGTGTGTGTGTGTGTATTTGTTAGAATTAACATATATTTTTAGGATTTATTATAAGAATAGAATAACTTTTATTGAGATTATTTAAATAGCTTAAATTTTAGATTTATAGATGGATTCAAAATAAAATATTAGTAAACGGCCGAGAAGAGTTTTTTAAATAATTGTACAAATGTTAAACTATAGGTATTTGAAAAACAAAATTTTACAATGTACTGTATGATAAAATTGTTGAGATAAATAAATAATAAATTAAATTTTATATATATTATTTAAGTTATGTTATTCATATATCTTTGTATTTGAATTAAATAAACCTATTTTACCATTTTGTTAATTTGATCAAGGTACATATTGAAACCACAATATTTTAGGATCTATTAGATAAATTAAAGAATATTTGTTAATTAAATTTATTCGAATAGTTTAAATTCAAGATATATAATAATTAAAATATATTGACTTAAGCGTACAACATTAGGTGATATTGAGGAGGTGTTTGTAAACAAGTATAGAAATTTCAAAATGTAGTACTTATGCTAAAAAGGTATTTTATAATCCAGGCATTAATATACTGATATAGATGAATTATAAATAGTTTGTAATTATTACTTATGTGTATAAATATATGTATGCGATAGATGGATTTACATCTCAAAATGAATTCTATACCATTTTTTTGAATATGAATATGATATCAATATTGAAATTTCCATGTTTTCATGACTTGTTAAATAAATCAATGAAAAATAGTTATGGATTTTATTTAAATAGTTTTAAGACTACATGATTAATTCTAATATATAGAGTTAAATGTAAAATATTAAAAGCGAACCGATGGGGGTTCTTTAAAAGGCTATAGAAATTTTAAAAGAAAGGCATTTGAAGTAAAAACACATAATTTTATAATGCACTACATGATGAATTTATTAAAAAAATGAATTATAAACTGAATTTGTTATTGTTATTTACTGAAAATTATGATTAAACCTTTAATTTCAAACATAATACACAAAAATACTCTTTTTAAAAGCATGCTTTAAGCAACAGCCCTAGAATTATTTTCGATGAAATTTTTTCTGTTTTTTTTAAAGCAAACCGGAACTTAATCACATGTTTCTGTGATCATTTTTGAATATATTTTTTCAAAAACGCAAATATTTGTAGTTTTTACTAACAACTTTTTGTAGTCCGGCTGAATTGAAATTATTGGCCTTTTTCAAAACATATGTTTGAGAAAGGCAGCTGTCTATTTTCAAACTTAAAGAGGGTGTTTTACAAAAATTACTTATTATTAATGTAATACATCGTATGTTATGTGATTTATGTATCTCACTTTAATGACAAAGTAATTTTACCATTTTTGTTAAAATAAGCATGGTGTGCATACCGGAATTTTTATATTTTCATAAGTTAGTAGACGATCTAATGTATATCATTTAATTTTATTCATCTAATTAGTTTAAATTTAAGATTGCATAATTAGTTTAAACATATGGACTGAAATGTAAAATATTAGAAGAGATGTGAGGTGGGTTTTATAGATTATTGTGGTAAGTTTAAATAGTATTTGAAGTTAAAAGTAAAATTTACAATGCAATATATGATAAATTGATTAAGATAAATGAATTACAAATTAAATTTGTGATTATTATTTTATGCGATTTCCAATCATAATCGAATAAAAATTAAGTTTAGCATTTTGGTAGGCACAAAAGTGTATAGATATTGAAAATGTCATTCTTTAGTATTTGTTAGAAATATTAATGATATTAGTATTGGAATTAGGGAAGCCCGCTGCGAAGGATATTGGCGAGTTTTAAATTGTTTACCATACTGGATCTTTATTAGGCCTATGAAGTCTAATTCATTTAGAACATTTCTAAATTTAATTTAAATAAAATCATGTAATTTATTTAAATTTATAAATTGTCGTTTGAAATTTATTTGATTACTGTTTTACTTAGTATGTGTGTGTGTGTGTTATATACATATGTGTGTGCATGTGTAACATAACAATCTATATAAGGTATAACATGCTCGTATATAGATGTTGAGATTTACACCGCAATAGATACATTAGCTCATTTTATATGTATTGCATATTATCAAATATGTGCATGTAAATATAGTTATAAATTTGAAATGATTATATATATATATATATATATATATATATCTGCGTGTGTGTGTTTGTGTACGTATAAAATATATTTTATTATTAAAATATTAAAGAAAATTATATTTATGTATTTATATAACTACATGTTATATTATAAATAACAATAAAGGGATGTGTGTGTATTTATTTATAATAAAATAATTTTCTTTTTGAATTTAGATGAATAATTTATCTAAATTATATTTGTATATATGCATAAATACTAAATATAACAATTAATGGTAAATTAATTAGTATTAATTTATTTATATAAATATAAATATAATTATATGTCACTACAACAAACAGGACTTTTAACAGCGTTTCAAAAGTGTTATAACAGCTATTAACAGCGTTTTTACATACGCTGTATATCGACATGCAGTTATATGTCACAGATATACAATGACAAGGAATAAACGCTGTTAAATGTCATTTTTACAGTGTTTCCCTGGTGTCATGAAATCATTTAACAGTGTTTGGTCTAATTTAACGGCGTTTTTAAGAAACGTTGTTAAAACAATTAAACGGCATTTTTGAATCACTGTTAAAACAATTCAACGGCATTTTTCAAATGCTGTTAAAACATTCAACGGCGTTTAAAAACGCCATGAAATATTTTAACAGCGTTTTAAAAACATCGTTAAATTGTATTTGTTTACGTTTTTCGATACAATTTAACGGCATTTTTAAAACGCTGTTAAAGAATTCAACGGCGTTTAAAAAACGCCGTGGAATGTTTTAACAGCGTTTTAAAAACGCCGTTAAATTGTATACAAAGCTAAGTCAATTAGGCTTTTTCTACTTTTCTATAAATTCCATTTCAGTAAACATCAGTCACAATGTGTGTGTATATATATATATATATCACATTTCAAAATTAGCATATTATATCAATACCATATTTCAAAATCAACATATTATATCAATACCACATTTGGACACATTTTTGATAACCAGCGTATGAAATTTCATAATCAAAATACACAATATTCTTACACCAAATGTAAATAGTTCGTCATCAATAGTTCATAAACAAAATACAGAACAAGTAGCAATAGCAAAACAAAAGCAAGTAGTACATATGTTAAAACCAAAAAGTAGTTCTAGCAGTAAAAATAACTTCGATCCATAACTCGTTGCAACCTTTTTTGCATCACAGTCATCTATCTACCTGTAAAGCAAAAGTAATGCTTGAGAATCAATTCATCAAAAAAGTGTACACAAAGTTAAATCGGATTCATAATGCAAACACTAAATATTCATCACATTACTTCATTAGGCGATTGACTAATACAAAGTATACAACATTCCATAAAATCAAGTAGCATTTACAAGTGAAGTAGAGTAAAAAATAATAAACGAACTCGGTAATTTACTTGGAGTATAATCATGCTGCATATTATCGACGTATGCAGTGGTCTGTTTACAAATCACGTAAATTACTCGTCGATGTTGTTAACTAAGTGGTCTTCTCGGTATACCAATACAGGTGTAGTCAGTTTTAAAAAATTAGACTTGGTTTTTAAGTTGGACTCGGTTCTTGAAACTGAGACTCGGTTAAATTGAGTCTCGGTTGAAACTAACACTCGACTAAACTAAGTCTCAGTTTACCTGATAATCAGTTAATGGAGTCTCCATTGAAACTGAATTCAGATAAACCGTGTCTCAGTTTAACTGAGGCCCAGCTAAGTTTGAGACACGGTTAGCAGATACTCAGTTAACCGAGTCTCAGTTAAACTGACACTTAACTGAGTCTGAGGCTCAGTTAACCAAGTCTACTTCTTTGGAAAAAATTGGTACCTAGATCAACTGATTCCTAAACACCTCAGTAAGACTGTGGTCCAAGCGTTCGGTAACAACCCTTGAATCAAGTGTAGCCATATATTGTATCGCATGATAAAATAATTAACAAGTGAAGTACAGATGTTCAACTTCATGCATCAAATTCTAACCATATGCACTTAGTTACTCAAGCCAATTTATCATGCGAAACTTCAAAAAAAACAATGGCTCGGTCTTGCATTCTGGTGTTGCTAACACTAGATCTGGTGTTGTTGCCACCTATCTAACAAGGTATAGTTGTATGTAAAAATGAAGAAATATTATCTCTTAAGAATCTGTTAGAACATGATAAATGCTACGCTAATACCTTAAGCCCTTCATATAAAGCATGCAAACAACATGATCCTAGGCATGCATGATCATACTCTGACTGCACAAATTCACGAAGTAGTGTAATTTCTTTCTCTTGTGCCCCATTGTTGCCAAGATAATGCAAGAGGGTATGCAGCAGTAGAAAATATATTTGTATATTAATCCTTCCCACTGTTGATAACTAGCTAAGGCGTTGATTTCATCAATAAAACTGTTATATGCTTCTTCATACCTGTAATTCAGATCCCATAAAATCTTAACTCATATAGACAAACTGGCCAAACTAAAAGATGTTTTATAACAGGAGTTAAAGTTATACATCAAGTGGAAAATAAAAGGCCCAATTAAGAGTGAAAACTAGTAAATAACTACAAAGGAAAAAAACATACACAATCTCCATTACTTCAACAGGTGGCGAGTGTGGAAGATGCTGTGCAGTTAATGCGCTCGGTAAATTCAAAGCGGTGGAGGTGTAAAAAGTCATAGCGGGGATACAGCGAGGATATAGCGGGATATAGCGGATGGCTCTAAAATAGCATATAAAACTTGTACTTAATGTTTTTACAAATATATAAATGGTAATTAAATGAAAAATTATCATTCAATTGAATTATAAATAATACATAAATAATTTTAAATAAAAACACGTTCGAATATACTTTAAATAAACGAAAAACTGTCATACAACATAATCGAATTTGGTAGAATATTATAGTGTTTTCATTTTTGAAAATATATTAAAAATTAAATCAAATAAATTAGTTTCATAATTTTATAATGTATAAATGCAATTTTTCAATTCATTTTATTAGAAAAGATATAGCGGGAATAGCGGAATATAGCGGAAATAACGGGATATAGCGGAAATAGCGGGAATTAAAGCGGAAAGGCTATATTCGGAGGCTATATGGAAAAATCGTAGCGGTAGAATTCGCTATGAGATATAGCGGGGTCGTAGCGGGGAATTAACTACATAGGGAAGATGCCATGGTTCATTAAATGTATTTGAACCATAAAATACATTCTGTGAGCATGATTTCATGACTCTTCAACCCTATTTATTTCCAATACCTGAATGCAGGAATACAAGGTATCATGAGTCAAGACAATGACTAATAAGGTTAGGAAAACATTAAGACAATACAATGCTAGAGACCCGGAAAAATACCTTATTTAATGATTCTAAGAATGGGAATGAATGATCAATCTACGAACCCTACTAAGTTGGGGATAGCCTAGGTAAATCGGCTATGCCAGAAAGTTCCATCCTTGCAACACTTAATACTACAGCTAACAATACAAGTAGACCAACAAGAAGAAGACTAAATAACCAAGGTCAACCAAAAGTGCACATTAACTCTTCTAGAGAAGTGTAACAGTGTGGCATATGGTACTGTTCAGATACACACTTATAAGGACAAGGGGCTTCAGTAACACCACCTGGTTAAATATACATGCTAATTAATATTTACAACCAATTCATAAGTCATAACTGTGTTTTGTAATAATATAATGTTACACTAGTCTTCGGTCTAGCTGTTTTGATATATATTTACATGATCAAAACAAGATCGGATTCATATCATATATAACAAAATATACTCCATGACAACATACCATTTAAATGCATAAAAACTTACCATTTATTTACAATTTTAGCTAGCAATCTTCCATATAGCAAAGCAAAGTTTTGTGTACCTACGTATCAAAAGTAAAGGGAATGATTAGGATGCTAAATAATGAAGTGGAACCTCACGCCCTCCTCCAATGACATGTTATACTAAGTAGCGTTTTGCCACTCAGTTTATCAAAACTAGGGTTGCAAATTGCAACTCAGTTGAAAATTGAGCTACGTTTACAATTCAATTTGAAAACCGAGTTGTAATTTGCACGTATGGTTACTTCACATAAGCACAATTTCAGGTCAAATCCAATTTACATACCACACAATAGAGTTTGCTAAGGACTTATCCAATTCGAATTTAAGAATATGATTATATGCACAATCGGTTGTAAAAGAAACATGTAAATTCACATAGTCTCGACAGTAAAATGTTAAACTTTTCCTACAATGGCAATTCAAAATCTTTCGTGTAGTCTTGATAGTAAACATGTAAAATAACTCGTTCATTTCATCTCATGATCTTTCCTTTTATATCTCAAACCTTCCTATAATGGTGAATCAAAATCTGTTTCATGAAAATTTTGCCCCACTTCTATGTTAATCCAATAAATCACCACTTTGCTAGTCCATTTCCCCTTTCTCTCCTCCGATTAACTACAAAACCTCTGAAAAACTACCACCATTAGATACGACATCAAAATCATAACTTTTATGTCATACTATGTGTTCCTTGGTGCACTCTTTCATATGTAAATGAATAAACAACATGCAATCACAATGAATAAATAGAATGCAACTACAGATCAAACACCCACAAGACAAATGTCTCTTTATTGTTTTATCCTTATTTTAAAAAATTAGATCCGAAGGCATGAGTTTATTTTGGTTGTTGTATGTAGGGATCTACCGCAAATGGAGGGAACTTGAGATGCTTCTTCAGTTGATAATATTTACTATGTATTTGTGTATCCTATAAATTAAGAAGTTTGTGATAAATATATAAATTAAAACAGGTTGGGTAACATACTCGATGGCAGGAGAAGTCCGCTTTGACACGATAGTTCATATGATCAGTAATTGGGCTATTTGCATTTGGGGCATCGAGGTTTATATGTAATTGGGCTCTGACTCCGTCTACTTATTCTTTCTTCAAGTTATCACCATCATAACTATCCTGCCTGCATGTCCCACTTGACTGCTAGAAGATCTACTATAGCAGCTCTTCTTCTTGCTTACATATACCACCTCAAAACTACCTCACCGTCCTTACCTCTGCATCACATATTAATGTCGAAGCACGATATTTTCCACTTGCTAGCTCTACAAACTACCAACTGTCCAGAATGATTAAGTTGAACCCTATGCAGTGGAAAAAAAATTGAAAGAAAAAATAGCAATTGAGTACTAGGCAAAAGCTTTTTGCTGTTCATTGCCTGAGTGAAACTTAGTCCCATGCAAGATTGACAAGTGCCATGAGCATAGTACCATAATGATGGTATGCCCACCTGTAAAATCACATATATAATTTCACTCTTTGGTAGCAAATGATATCCTACCGAGGATAAAAGGCCAATTAAAAGAACTCAATGATGAATCCATGATCCTATTTGTATCTTATTTACATGTAAAGAAAAGAATAGATGACACATGTTACACTAAACAACACTCATTTTGAATAAATTCTGCATCTAGTATCCAGTATATTCAGTCGTTATCTATTATACATATAAATGCTTTGATTCCATCATACTGTATTTACATTATAGAATATATAAATTGCCCCAGCCAAACTGAATACAAATTGGATGTATTATTTTGGTATATCTTGAGATATAAACACACCGCAAGGTATTACATTACTGGAGAAGATCTAAGACACTTTTTATTATCATGTGTAGTGGTAATTTGGTATGATGAAATGACAAAATATGATTAGATTTCCTGGCTAGGGTTGTTGATTTTCAGACCTCTGTCGAACTGTTTGTTGTTTGCTATTTACAGCTTGTGATAACTAATTAGATTTCTAATAGCGTATATAGGAATAGATATCCCCACTCAAGACATTTCAATTTTTCATATAGACAGGAGATAATAATAATAGAACAGATTTGGAAATGTTAGCTAAGGTCGAGCTCGACATACAGAAATTCCGAGTATGACACTCATAATTAGAAAGACCTGGCCGATAATGAAATATAAAGCTGTATATTCTGGTATTTTTACTACTTTTTATTGTTGACTTTAAGCTATATGAATTAATTAATTGATAGCGATAAGTAAAGTAGTTCAATTTAGCCTGTTGGTAACTGGCTTATCAAAATTAAAAAATATTCAGTACATTATTTGTTATTTATGTATATTGTATAATAATATGAAAGTAGACCTGGTATTTTTTTAATTCAGAAGGTGGTTTTGTTATTTACTGCATGCATAAAGCATCTCAATGCTGTAAGCCTCTTATTCAATTACAAGCTCATAACAGAATCAAGTTCAGAACATTTTATTACCAACTAATATTAATCTAAACAAACTAATTTAATCGCATAACTAAAACTCAAGTTACACCCAAAATCCATAAGACATTGAAAGAGGCTATGTGGTAGGATCGTGTAATATGGAATAATGAAATAGTCTAGGTAGATAAAGTAGGTAAATGCAAGGAGACACCAAGACTTTTATACTGGTTCAGACCTCTTGTCCTACGTCCAGTCCCTAAGCTTCACTTAGGAATTTTACCACCTAACACCCTCACTTCACCCGGAGGAATAGGTTTACAACTTACCCGAACAACCGAATGGGATTTCTTGCCTTAACTACCGAAGAGGACTTCAACTCAATTACTAAAATACAATATTCGACTTGTTGTATTCTTTTCAATACTAATGAGTCTAATGTAGTACAATATTCCTATAATCTTATCCTCGAGAATATGCAATGTGTTTGTGAAGATTTAGGAAATGTGAATTGCTATGAATCAAAAGAATGTTATAAACAAAAACAGTGATTCAAGCAATAGATTGGTGATTGCTTTGAGAATATCTAGAGAATATGAACAAGAGAATAGCAAGATTAAAGCAAGAGAATTCGGTGAATTAAATGATGTTAGAATCATGTATATATACTTGTAGAAGAGATGCATATGTTGTCAAAGGTTGCAAACAAGAGATGCTTCCATTTCCATTGATGAATGGTTGCAACTCTTGGGAGGAAGAAGGTGTCTTTTCAGAGAAAATTCGCAGGTTTAAATTCAGTCGACTGAGCAGGAGATTCAGTCGACTGAAAATACAAAAAAAATTTCAGGAACAATTTCAGTCGACTGCACAGGTAATTCAGTCGACTGAAACTGTGCAATTTTGTATATGTGTACAGTTTCAGTCGACTGGCCGTGTCTGTTCAGTCGACTGAAGTATAAAAGTATGCACAGTGAACATGTGAATGAAGTTTTATGAATGTGTTCTAATGTTCGTGCAAATCTCCTGAGGATAGTTTTTAACAAATAATCTAGACTAAGACCCATAGAAAATCATACTAATGTTTACTTTGGTCTTCAGCGATCTTCTTCTAGCTTTTGCATTTTCTTCCTATTTGTTGAAGCTCATTGTCGTTGATCAAAATCTTCATGTATCAACATTCTCCCCCTTTTTGATTGATGACAATACTATTCTCGAGATGTATATACTTACTTTCTCCCCCTGAATGTATGCACTATCTTTCCTATAAAACAAAGTTAGCACCATAGATTTTCTCCCCCTTTGTCATCGACAAAAAGGAAGAAGTAACAACAGTAATAATATATTAAAACAATCACTAAATCATAGAGAATATTTGCATAAGCATGAATTAAGAGAAATAAAAATGTTATGACGGACAAGCATAAAATGGCTATTTATACAAGCCATTAGAAAGTTAAAAATACACATCAAAACAACAAAATTACTCATCCTTATCCCAGTCATATGAACCTTCTCTTCCTATTGGTTCACGTATGACGGGTCCTCCTGTTGGTGGTCTTTGTGCTCTTCCTTCTTGGCCACAACTAGCTCCACCTGCACTGCTACTTGTATGCTCTTCGGATGTCGTCCATGTAAATGTAGGTGCCGGACGTTTGCCGCGTGATGTTGAAGCAGTAATGGTGCTTGAGCACGAGATTGCATCCCAAAGCTTGTTAAAAATCCTTTCATTTTGTCAAGCTTACGATCTACCTTTTTAAGACGTGTGTCAAGAATTTGTTGATTTCTTGATAATATCCCCAAGGATTGGTTGGTAGTGAAGCTTGGGTCAACAATACGAATTTCATCATCTTGCTCGAGATGTTCTTCGTGGCGAGGTTGAGGAGGTTGTTGTTGTTGTCGTTGTTCTTGATGCCTTGCTTCCCATTCGGCGAGTTATTTTATGCGAGAAGGTCGATATGGGAGTTGCATTAGGCTTATGGTCCGATGGTTAATTTGATGGACCATTGTATTCTTTGATTCAGGTAATGGCGTATCGACATTTAGGAGAAGTCGCGTGATGTACTCTCCAAAGTAAATAGTGCGCATTTTTCCATTGTTGAAAGTGAGGAACTCATCAAGAATAAGTTGTACCCAGTTAACTTGTATATTGCCAAAAATAACATATAGAGCTCGATAGTTATTTGGGTAGACAATTTCGTACGAGCCCGTACGGGGAGTAATCGTTCTCATTAGGGATTTATGGAGGATTCTCGCCAAAGGTCGAAGAGAGGTGGACTTAAAATCCCTAAAGTTGATATTATCATCCATGAATCGATGGTTGATGTTGTCACGAATGTGTGGGTTGAATTCTATTTCCTCTAACTTTTTCCCGACATTTGGAGACTCTAAAATATGTGCTATTCTATCCAATGAAAACCAAACTTTCTTTCCACACACCATACTCCAAACACTATTGTTTGGATTTCTTGGAGTTTGGTGTCCAAGATTAAGATTAGCATAAAATAATTTTACCATTACATGATTAATGGCATGGTCATTTCGTTTCAAATCTAAAAGAGAAGTTAAACCTGCCGGATATGTTAATGCTTGGATGTTATAGGTTTGAAAACTTTGAAAATCAACAAAAGAATGCTCGAAAATTCTTGAATTCTTCATCTTGTTCCATCGAGTGACAGCGGTTCCATCGTAAAGTCATAGTGCTATTTGAGCATCAATTGGCTCGGAGGATGAAGAAGATGAAGCTCTTGCTCTTTTTGGTGCCATTTGGGTGAGAATTGATTTGATTTTGAGGAATTTTGGAGCTAGGGTTTCGAAATTAATTTGGGGAAGAAGTTTTGTAGGAGGTAAAAGTGAATTGGTAGGGTAAAATCTGATGGTTAAAAGGGGAAATTTTGCCTGGGAAGCAGCATTCAGTCGACTGAATGTTCTGTTCAGTCGACTGAATCAAAGGCCGAAGTGTTCTGTGATAGATTCAGTCGACTGAGCAGTACATTTAGTCGACTGAATTTTTGTTGCTGAACTTTTCTGTTGAATTTTTAGTCGACTGTGCAGATGGTTCCGGTCGACTGAACTTAGTATATATTGTTTTCTGTCATATTTTCAGTCGACTAATCAGGGGCATTCAGTCGACTGAAACATGCAATTTTGTTGTTTTAGTTAATTTTTGAAATTAAATAATTTATTTAAAGAAATAGTTAAAAAAATATTGATATAACAACATACAAATATTTCAAAATTTAACTATTTCTTTGGAGATGGACTTGGAGAATTCTTTCCTTCATTCTTCATGTAATTTATATCCCATGAATTCGGACTATATTGAGGAGTCTTAGGAGACGTCCAAGGATTCATAAGATCGACTGGATTACGATAAGATGAAGATGGATCAAGAGAGCTAACAGGGCGAGGTAGGGGTTCAGCCACTTCGTTCTTCTTTGATCCACAGAAGCGTAAACCAATTTGCTCTAGGAAGCTCAAGCGTCTTGTCGTAACTTTTTGTTCGAAGTATAGTTCTCTTTGAAGATCTATTTGTTGTTGTTGGAAGTGATGAATTTCATCAATCTTTCTTTTTGTGTCAGGTGAGATAAAGAGTCCGCGTTTCGCCTTTTTGGATTCTGGTGTGAAATCAGTACGATAATTTTCCCATTTGTAAACCGGCTCATGTGCTGGTGTAGGTGTGGGAAATTTGGCGACGTTGGAGTGTTATCAACTGACGAGGTGATATTGATTGGAGAGAAGGAGTTGTTGGATGACATTTTATATTGAATTAAAATTTTATTCGTAAAATCAAGATGAAAATAAAAATATTTTTAAGAGTTTATTTATAATAGAATTTTACTAAACAAATAACGGTTATAATTTAATAAGAATTTTTAACCGCATAAAGGTTTAGTGGTAAAGAGGATTTTGTTTAAAATGTATGTTTCTTATTTAATAATTCAGTTTTACAAATGTGTGGTTTATAAGTTATACAAAGTAACATATAACAAAACTGAAAATATTTAAAATTATTATTCAGTCGACTGAACAGATTGTTTTAGTCGACTGAAATATGAAAATGTTTCTAAAGTATATCTAATTAATGTTTTTAAAGGATATTATACCTAATTCTCGTCGAAGTTTTATAAAGGAGTTTTCTAATAGAGGTTTAGTAAATATATCGGCAATTTGATTTTCGGTAGAAATATGTTCTAAATTAATTATTCCTTTTTCGATATTGTCACGTAGAAAATGGTGACGAATATCTATATGTTTTGTACGAGAGTGATTTACTAGATTTTTAGATAAGTTTATTGTACTTGTATTATCACAGTATATTGTAGAATTTGTTAAATTTATATTAAAATCTTTGAGTGTTTGTTGCATGTATATAACTTGAGTGCAAGCTAAAGCAGCTGATATATACTCTGCTTTGCATGTCGAAAGCGAGACACAATTTTGTTTCTTACTAAACCAAGATACAAGTGATTTTCCAATGAAATGACAAGTACCACTTGTACTTTTTCTATCCGTTCGAGATCCACCAAAATCAGCATCACTGAATGACACTAACTCAAATGAACATTCCTTTGGATAGAAAAGACCGAAATCTTTAGTGTTGTTAAGATATCGTATAATTCGTTTTACCGCTCTTAAATACAATTCTTTAGGATTAGATTGAAACCGTGCACATAAACAACCACTCATCATTACGTCAGGTCTACTAGCGGTTAAGTAAAGTAAGGAACCTATCATACTTCTAAACAATTTTTGATCTACACTTTTGCCATTTTCATCTTGATCGAGATGAGTAGTGGTACTCATAGGAGTAGGTTTAGCAGAAGTGTTTTCCATGCCGAATCGTTTAATTAAATTAGCACAATATTTTTCTTGATTTATAAAAATTCCATTTGTTGATTGTTTTGATTTGAAGTCCGAGAAAATATGATAGTTCTCCCATTTGAGACATTTCGAACTCATTAGTCATTATATTTGAAAATTCTTTACATAAATTCTCATTTGTTGAACCAAAAATAATATCGTCTACGTATATTTGAATTATTAAAATATCTTTGGTAGTATTTTTAATAAAAAGTGTTTGATCTACTTTTCCAATTTTAAATCCCGAGTTCAATAAATAACTTTTAAGCCTTTCATACTGTTTGCGTAAAAAATGGTCGCAAACACCCAAAGTCGTATGAGTTGGTTGATTTTATGTTGTATTTAGTGATTTGGGTGATTTATGCAAATATATAAAAAGCAGGGACTAAACTGTAAAAGACACACAGATTTATAGTGGTTCGGCCAGAACGTGCCTACGTCCACTTTATATGTTATTCTCCTTTTTTCTTTAGATTACAAGTACAAAGCTGTGATTACAAGTATCTAAAGTTGTTTGAGAGTTCCTTCCAGGCTTGAGCTCTCAAACTTCTTTAGATACTTGTAATCACAGCTTTGTACTTGTAATCTAAAGAAAAAAGGAGAATAACATATAAAGTGGACGTAGGCACGTTCTGAACGAACCACTATAAATCTGTGTGTCTTTTACAGTTTAGTCCCTGCTTTTTATATATTTGCATAAATCACCCAAATCACTAAATACAACATAAAATCAACCAACTCATACGACTTTGGGTGTTTGCGACCATTTTTTACGCAAACATTTTGGTGCTTTCACTGAGAAGAACAAAGAAATCTCAGATCTGAAGCTTATTTTATGTTAGGAAGAAGATCCAACTCTAGATCTAAAAGAAAAGATTTGGATCTAGAAACCAGGTTCCTAGATCTAGCTTTTAGAAGATGAAGAAGCCTCATATAAAAAAAGTGCTATGGAAGGAACTCAGCAAGGGGGCAACTAGGAGGCGTCCTCTCATTCAAACTTTCCTTCTACCATGAAGCAAATACCTAGGGGAAATCAGCAAGAACCAGAAACAGGGAGCATGCAAAGCCCCTCACCCAGATAAGTAACCAACTCTAGGGTCTGCTAATCAAATAGAAATTATCATCAAATGAACTGAACTAAATAAAATGAGATCTAGGATTTAGATTCCTTTCTGCATTTGAATTATGCATCATCAAAAAATGCTTTAAAATTTAGCATTTGGGAAGCGATTTACTCATGTAAGCAATCCCGAATGTAAGCGGTCCAATACTCTGATTCCTTTCCATGAGCGACACTCATAAAAAAAATGATTTCTTGCATAAAATTAGTTGTAAAGGTTAGTGCTTAGAGAACGACTTACACATGTGATGAGCGACCACGAACGGTCCACAGCCATGCTCTGATTCGTTCCTAAGGGTGACACCTTTCAAAAATCTTTACAACATCGTCTTTGCTTTCAATCAAAGGTTATAGAAGCGACTTGAGAACTGCTCTCTTTAGAATATGGATGCTCTCGAATATGAATGATTAACTCTATCTCTTTATGCAGGAATGGTCAGACACTTAACATCTCTCAAACATTCAGAGAGATGAGAATTTGATGCCAACAAATTTGCTTTCACCAAAACAAGTTCTTGAGCGAAGCACACCTCGTTGCCAACAAGGCGTACTTCGAGGGGCAAATGTTATCCAGCAAATTAGTCACCATCCTTGAAGAAGAAATTAAAGATTTACTTCCTGATTTCCTTGCATTTATTACCTCAAATAATTAATAAAAAACAGCCATATCTCCACCATAAATACCAGTACCCACCAAAGCCGGATTTAATGCCCAAAATTGCCATGATAACCTGCTTATTTATTACTAATTAATGCCAACCATTTCTATATCAAATATTCCTTAATTCCCTTCATCCTTATCTTAAATAAGAAGATTATGCTGCAATTAATACCAGCCTAGTCAGCGTCACTACAATTCCACACAATCACCGGGTCAAGGCTTACAGCTATAAAGACATCAAGTATTGCAAAAGAAAAAAGGGGAAGAAAATGAAATAGAAAATATGACTTCTCCTCTGCTCCTCAAAATCTCTTGTAATATGAAACTACGAGTGATAAATAAATTATAAAGTGGATGTAGGCCATAGATTTTGCCGAACCACTATAAAAATTTCGTCTCTTTTATCTTTTCTTCTTTTTATCTGCTTAATTTGGTGATCTGTGTTGCTGTTTTCTGGATTACTGTTAGTTGGTGTTTTCATTTACATTTGGGTGTTAGTGACCAATTTTGGTGCTAACACATACCAAGCACGAGGTGCTTGTTTAAGACCATATAGTGCTTTCTTTAATTTAAATACATGATCCGGATATTTTTCATGGATAAATAAAGGAGGTTGTTCTACATATACATTTTCTTTAATAAAACCATTTAAAAATGCACTTTTAATATCCATTTGATAAAGTTTAAAATTGTGAAAACAAGCAAAGGCTAATAGTATACGTATTGCTTCCAGTCTTGCAACGGGAGCAAATGTTTCTTCAAAATCAATACCTTCTTCTTGATTATACCCTTGTGCTACTAATCTTGCTTTATTCCTTGTTATATTACCTTGTTCGTCTACTTTATTTTTGTAAATCCATTTTGTTCCAATTACTGATTGATTATTAGGACGGGGAACTAATTCCCAAACATTGTTACGTTCAAATTGATTTAATTCTTCTTGCATTGCGATAATCCAATAATCATCTGTTGATGCTTTTTTTGTATTTTTAGGTTCTATTGATGAAATGAAAGCTACATGACCCATTTGATTTAGTTGATTTCTTGTTCTAACTTGAGAATTTATTTCTCCTATTATATTTTGAGTTGGATGATCTCGTAATATTCTAGGAGGAGATCTTAGTTTATTATTTTCAAGGTTTGTTTCTTCTATATTTATCAATTCTTCGTCATCTTTTATATTTAATTTTTATTAAAATTTAAATCAAAAGATATATGCAAAGTTTCTTCAATTAAGTTTGTTCGTTTATTAAAAAACTCGATATGCTTTACTTCGTTCTGAGTATCCTACGAAAATTCCTTCATCAGCTTTTGAATCGAATTTTCCTAATTGATCTTTTGTATTTAAAATGAAACATTTTGATCCAAATATTTTAAAATAAGATATATTTGGCCTTTTATTATTAAATAGTTCATAAGGAGTATTTTTAGTTAATGGTCTAATTGATATTCTATTTAATACATAACATGCAGTAGCAACGGCTTCTGCCCAAAAATGTTTGGGTAGAGAACATCCATTCAATAATGTTCTTGCACATTCTTGTAATGTTCTATTCTTTCTTTTTACAACTCCATTTTGTTGAGGAGTTCTAGGAAAAGAAAAATTATGATTTATTCCTTTCTTTTTACAAAAAGTTTCAAAAACTTCATTTTCGAATTCGCCTCCATGATCGCTTCTAATATTTTTAATTTTCAAATCTTTAGTGTTTTGAATTCTTTTAACAAATGTTTTAAAATGATCAAAAGTGTCACTTTTATCTTTTATAAAAATAGTCCATGTATATCTTGAAAAATCATCAACTATTACAAATACGTATCGATTATGATTAATGGATTGAACTTGTGTTGGTCCGAATAAATCCATATGTAGTAATTCTAATGGTTGTAAAGTTGAAATATTTTTCTTAGATTTGAAAGATGAATTCGTTAATTTTCCTTTTTGACAATCATCACAAAAATTATTTATTTTAAAATTTATTTTGGGTAATCCTCTTACTAATTCATTTTTAGAAAGTTTTCTAATAGTTTTACAATTTATATGACAAAATCTTTTGTGCCATAACCAAGGATCATTATCTTTGGCAAGTAAACACATACTTGAATTATGATTAATGTTCATATTTAAAACATAAATATTTCTATCTCCATTTCCTTCAAAAATAAGATTTTGGTTTTGATCAAAAATACTACATTTATTATTCGAGAAAGTTATTTTAAAACCTTTGTCACACAGTTGACTTATGCTAAGTAGATTATGTTTTAAATTTTCAACTAATGAAACATTCGTTATAAAAGGTAAATTTGATGTACCGTAACTGTTCACATCTCCTTTGCCAATGATATACCCTTTTGAATTGTCTCCGAAGGTAACCGAGTCACCATCAAAGTAAGTGATGTTTGTAAGCATATCTTTGTCTCCGGTCATGTGTTTTGAACAACCACTGTCTATTATCCATTTCTTCTTTTTGAGTGGGACTTGAAAATAAATATGAAATTATTGGTACCCACCTTTTAATAGGGTCCTAAAAAGTTAGGGTTTAGGAAACCAAACCCAATTTGGTTTAGTATCCTTTTTATAAATATAGTTTTCATTATGATGAACATTATCCATAAATGTTTTAATGTATTTATTTCTTATTAATATATTGTTAGTCTTTGGTATCCAAATTTTAACTACTTTGTTTTCTATTTTTGTTTTAACAGGTTTCTTTAGCAATATTTGTTGTTTCGAATCCATATTCCTCTTTAAATTTGTATTTTTCTTGTTAGGAATTTTTGACTCCTTTTTATATCCTAATCCAAGTTTACTTGAAGCGGATTGAGAATTTTCTAAAATCTTAGATAAATTTTCTCTTCCTTTGTTAAAGGTAGAAACATTTTTAGTGATGTCATCTAATCTAGCTTGAAGACTATTATTTTCTAACTCAACTTGTCTAATCTTAGTTTTTAACTCATGATTTTCAGAAACAATTATATCATTCTTTGTTTTTTGAGTTTCAATTTTTTGACTTAAGAGTGATAATTGAGTTTTCGAATTTGAATGAGATTCTTGAACTTTTTCAAGTTCTTCTTCTAAGATTTTCTTTTCATCTTTTAACATATCCCTTTCAAATTCAGCTTTGTTTTGATTTTCACGAGTTTCTTTGAGTTTCTTTTTAAGAGTTTTTATTGTGCTTAAAAGTTCAGTGTTTACTTCAATTAAATCGTCGAAAGTTAAATTATTTACCTCAGATTCTTGAGCCATGAAGTATACATTTGCCTGTTCATTGTCGCTATCACTATCATTTTCGGATGAAGATGAATCTGAATCGTCCCATGTTACAGAAAATGCCTTCTTTTTGAATTTATCCTTCTTGTTTTTGTTGTTGAAGTTTTTCTGATTTTCCTTCATTTGTTCTTGACAATCTTTTTGCATGTGTCCTTTCTTGTGACAATTGAAGCATTCTATATTTGAGGATGAAGGTTTGTTCAAGAAATTCTTTTTGAATCCATTTTTGTTTCCTTTTCTATACTTTAAGAATTTCTTGAATTTTTTGGCTATAAATGCTAGATCCTCATCTTCAGACTCCGATTCTTCCTTTTCCGCATAAAAAGCAACATTCTTTCTTTCTTGAGCTTGATCCTTTTTAGCTTGCATATTTACTTCATACGACATAAGATTTCCAATCAATTCTTCTAGTTTCATTGTAGATAGATCATTTGCTTCCTCAATTGCTAGTACTTTTCTTTCCCATTCATCAGTGAGTGAATTTAGAACTTTAGACACAATGTCAAACTCCGTGTATCTTTCTCCTAGTCCGATTAGAGCATGATGAACGTCTTGAAATCTTGAGTACATGTCATTGATGGATTCATTTTGTCGCATTCTAAAGTTTTGGAATTGATTCTTCAGCATGGATATCTTTGTTTGTTTAACTTTGTTTGTGCCTTCATGTATGACTTTGAGTGTTTCCCATATCTGATATGCAGTAGTACATATGCTAACACGGTTGAATTCATTTCTATCCAGGGCGCAAAATAGCATATTCGTAGCTTTGGCATTTGCACTAGCTTCATTCTTTTGAATTTGTGTCCATGTAGGATAATCAGTTGTGGGTACAACGAACTCTGCTTGAGTAGCATTACAGGCTTCGAAACTTGTTGCTTGCATATAAATCCTCATCCTTGTAGCCCAATAATTATAGTTTAGTCCATTGAATAGAGGAGGTCTTTGGGTAGATTGTCCTCCCGCAAATGTAGAACTATAGGCAGATGTTGTGCTTGTACTTGTGTTATTTTCCATATTATCAATATGTCTAATAACGGTGTTATGGTTATAGGATGACCTTGCTCTGATACCAATTGAAAGAGGCTATGTGGTAGGATCGTGTAATATGGAATAATGAAATAGTCTAGGTAGATAAAGTAGGTAAATGCAAGGAGACACCAAGACTTTTATACTGGTTCAGACCTCTTGTCCTACGTCCAGTCCCTAAGCTTCACTTAGGAATTTTACTAACTAACACCCTCACTTCACCCGGAGGAATAGTTTGACAACTTACCCGAACAACCGAACGAGATTTCTTGCCTCAACTACCGAAGAGGACTTCAACTCAATTACTAAAATACAATATTCGACTTGTTGTGTTCTTGTCAACACTAATGAGTCTAATGTAGTACAATATTCCTATAATCTTATCCTCGAGAATATGCAATGTGTTTGTGAAGATTTAGGAAATGTGAATTGCTATGAATAAAAAGAATGTTATAAACAAAAACAGTGATTCAAGCAATAGATTGGTGATTGCTTTGAGAATATCTAGAGAATATGAACAAGAGAATAGTAAGATTAAAGCAAGAGAATTCGGTGAATTAAATGATGTTAGAATCATGTATATATACTTGTAGAAGAGATGCATATGTTGTCAAAAGTTGCAAACAAGAGATGCTTCCATTTCCATTGATGAATGGTTGCAACTCTTGGGAGGAAGAAGGTGTCTTTTCAGAGAAAATTCGCAGGTTTAAATTCAGTCGACTGAGCAAGAGATTCAGTCGACTGAAAATACAAAAAAAAATTCAGGAACAATTTCAGTCGACTGCACAGGTAATTCAGTCGACTGAAACTGTGCAATTTTGTATATGTGTACAGTTTTAGTCGACTGGCCATGTCTGTTCAGTCGACTGAAGTATAAAAGTATGCACAGTGAACATGTGAATGAAGTTTTATGAATGTGTTCTAATGTTCGTGCAAAATCTCTTGAGGATAGATTTTAACAAATAATCTAGACTAAGACCCATAGAAAATCATACTAATGTTTACTTTGGTTTTCATCGATCTTCTTCTAGCTTTTGCATTTTCTTCCTATTTGTTGAAGCTGATTGTCACCGATCAAAATCCTCGTGTATCAACAGACATAAATTTGACAGCATTATTGACTTATTAAGATAATTACACTAGTAAACAGTCTATATATCTATTAACATGAACCGATTATCAAAAAAATAAAGAAGAATCAAACCTGAAAAGTAAATAATGCATTAGAGATAGGATTCATAGCACAGGAAATTTTCCATGTGGTAGTGATCTTGATATATGTTTGTCATTAGTTTTAAAAAAAAAGATCATCTCTTGATTCTTGTATTATAACAAGACTAAGTTCAAAGTTATATGATTATTTACGATTAATTTACATGAAAGTTCTATTAGCAAGCATTCCTTTTGTCATGACAAAGATTTCCTCCTATCTACTGTATTATCAAAGTTCTAATAACAAGGTAGTATCCAAGATTTCCTAAAGATTTCCTCCTATCTACTATACTATAGAAAAACCTATGAATATAATAAGATGATAGAAATGCCTAATTGATGTTTACAGAAAATCGATCTTGATGAATCTTACAACAAATCATACAAATCAAATTGGCCAAATTAAAGTTCAATCAAGCTAGAAATGAATTTCGACTAAGGGAACAATTCACGTTAACAAAAAAATCAACCACACAGTTCAAATCTTCTTAATAGACAATAAGCTAGGGTTACTTCAGAAGACTCACCTAATGTGTGATGTTGTGAAGTGCCAGGTTGACTAATGAGGTGCTCGAGCGGAGGCATGCTCGGGTGATGATAAAAGCGGTTAGTGGGATGCGGTTTCATGTGATCTCACCAACCCTACTACGGTTACGCCTCTGGAGGAAAGAGAAGGCAGAGGTAAAACCCTAGGCCAGAAAGGGGTAAAAGATGGAGACGTTATAGACAAGGGACGAGGTAACTTTTCTCATGGATTTTCGAGGCGTTCGATGATTATGGATAGAAACAGAATGGTGGGAGAACGAAATAAATTAGAAAAAGGGCGCCCGCTAAGTAATTCATTATCCCGCCTATTAAAGTGGTAGATAAAACATCCATGGCTTGCGCATATTTAATTTTTTGTTTTAAACGGACTAATGACTGCAAAAATGTTCCAACACTGTATTTTAATGCCATTAGTGTTGAACTTTCTTATAGTGTGTGTATGTATACACATACATACATTTTTTTAACTTCCTAGTTCGAAACCATGTCAGTAAAGTTATTAAGGTTTTAATATTTTAATACATATATTATAAATTATTAGATAGTTAAATTATTTCCATTTAATACATATATATTAATTAATTAATATATTTAAATATTTTAATTAAAAATTTATATGTTTGGAAAATTCGGATCACATTTAGGGCTTTAATAAAAATCTCAATTTTTTTCAATTAAGATAATAGTTTAATTAAATAATTAATAATTGGTAGAAATGCAAATTAATTTTTAAAAATATAAAATTAAGTTAAAAAAATTTGAATTTCTTTTTGAAAGCATCATATATGATGAAATAATTTTTAAAAATATTAAATTGAATTTTTAAATCATGGTTTATTTTATACAAATTTATTAAACCATATATTCATAAAATATTGATAATAAATATATAAAAATAATGGAAAAAATATATTTTCAGCACTTATAATCCATAGTAAACATAAACATGTATTAGAAAATTTTAGATCTATATTATGTATTATATATGTACAAATATGCTTTGATACAAATTGTTTATGAATATCAATTCATATATATATATATATATATATATATATATATAAACTAATATAATATTAAACTAAAATTTATTTGACTATAATATCAGATTACAATATATATTATGAATATGGTCATTAAATTTTATCCACATATCCAATCTTCACTGTGACAGCAGCATTACATACAAAAATCTCACTTAACTAATTAAATAATAATAATATATTTATATATACATGTTTACATGATTAACAGATTATAAAAAATGATAATATATTTAACATATTCCTAACATGGATGTCCTTAAGTCCATGTTGAAATAATGAATTCTCTTCCTCTAAATGTTCCTTCATCCATCAGATTACTAGTCTGGAATCACCAACCACTCACTATCGAATGGCTTTGCTTTAAATTTAATTTAGTTTTGAGTTATTTAGGATTGATTATAGATATATTTAGACCAAGGATAAGATAAACATGGCAGCCAAAAGTTTTAGATTAGAGCTTTGAGATCATTATTTATAATGTTAGGATAAGTGAGAAAATAGGTGAGTATTTAGTACTCCTTCTAACTTGATCATAACCAAATCCATGCAAAACTAGCAGAATTTTCTCTCAAAACATCATAGGTCATCAGCCCATTTAGCCCAACATAAATATATACAATTATATTTAATCTATTATCGATATCTCGTATCGATCAATATATTCATAACTATTATAAATTTATTTATATATAACAATGTTTATTTTTCAAGCCGTATTCAAATTTTATAATTATGTTTCATAAATATTGATAGATTTAATTAATTCATAACAACTATGAACTAATTAAATCGTTTGGTCTATAGAGAATTCATCGTTTCGGATGTGTGATTCTTGGATGTAAATTAGATCAGCGATACATCGAACTATTCAAATGTTAATGTTCATACGTCACTTAGCAGGCGGTGTGACATATTGGCCAAATTTTGTCGCTTATCTTGCTTCGATAAAATATAATTTTACTTTAATAAGAATTACCCAGTTGTGACATTTATTTACACTAATTCTCTTCGTCAAAACTATATCACATCGGGCTTATTGAATTTGGTAATGGTCAGAATTCCAACATCATCCATATCCAACTCTATAGTCCAAACACAAATTCTTTGGTTCAATAATAATAATTATCATTAACCGAACTAGTCTAGCTAGAGATTTTGACTTTGGATTGACTTGAGTTAACCATGATACAAACCCCATATAACTTAGGAGACGAATTCTTTCTTGAATAGTGCTTCACTTCTAATACTTCTACTCAATCCAACAATAGTCACTTGGTGGACGATGTGCCATGATTTGACTATAACAAAAGCAGAGCTTTCATATTAAAGATTTAGAGTATTCTCAAGCCGAGAGAGCCGTGTAAATTAGTCACATCAATATTTTTTGTTTGATCTTAGTTATATTAACTAGCAGAAATCATCGACTGGGTCGTTCCACAAATATCTAATAACTATTAGTACGTAACCCCTCCCCCCAGCAGTCATGGGTAATAAACTGCCCAACATTTCAAGAACGTTACATACTCCAATCTAAATGGATACATCGATGTCCAGTCTTGATGCATCTCGACTCAGAACATTTAAAATGATCTTTTTTAGCATTGTGATACAATACTCATGATTACAACCATTTGTATTTATTATCACAAATACAACATTTATGGAATTTCTATTAAATATATTTTAAATAAATATTTAATTATTTTTCACACATTATAAAAAATATATAATAGAAAGAAGAAACACCTTTACTTCGAACGAAAATTCATTACAGAGTTAATTAATTTACAACAAATTAAAGAATCGCCCTGTAACGACCCGCCTTTTTGGACAGTTTAAACCGACGATCAAATACACATGTCGATTCCAAACCATTCAAAAGGGCAGATGGTTATTGGGGTAAATAAGAAAAGAAAGGGAAGGGAAATAAAGGAAATGAAACAACACAGAATCTTGCAGCGGAACGATAAATATAATAGTCAAATAAATAGTTCATGAAGCTGTTTACAATACTTTGATCATTATTTATACAATATTTATCAGAGTTATACATATATAATAGAACAAATAAAATAATGCAGCAGATAGCATGATGCAAAGGTAATAATAGTAATAGTATACCAAATCTTCGTCTTCGTCCTCCAGAATAGATCTTCAAAAATCTGAAAACTCAGGACTGACCCGAGCGTAATGAAAAGACAAAACACTCGAGTCAGGACTAAAATATCCTTATGAAAGTTAAATCAATCGTAAATAAATATGAGTGTAACGGCGTCAGAGATGTTTACGGGGTTTGACATCTCATATCCAGTGTCAACGTGCGTGCAATAACTCAAGAGATGTTACGGGATTTTCCATCTCTCAAGGATCCGCTAAACTATCTACTAGGTAGTAATGTACGCTAAGTAGATAATGTCTATCAGTAATATAAAGTATCAAAATAGCGTTAAGGCGTTACCATAATCCCCGTAAACACGTTTTATAATGCCATAGTCTATACAGCACCGTAAGCCCCACCGTAAACTGGTGGTTATCAGAGGGTACCCCATAGGTATAACACAAAACCAAACGTAGTGGTCGCGAATAGGATAATCAGTATGACAAGGTACATGAGGCGATACTAACTAGGATACTAGTAGTTGCATGATCCGGACTTATGTTGAGCATAGCCAGCAGCTACCCCAACACCGCGAAACAACACTTCCAAATCAAGGGGTGCACCCAAATCGAATCACAAATGTAATAGAAATGGTATCGAAGAAGCGTGTCCGCTAGAGGTGGCGAACCTCAATGGCCCGGCGCGGCTCCTGTTTTAGTCATGTCAGGGGTCATCCAATATCGTTCTCTTTCTTCAGTCAACGCGTTCACCAAATCATCCACTTCATTCTGGATCAACACTCCGCGTATAATAGTTATTAAAGTGGTGTTCGGTATCGACAGAGAGTATGTCCATATCCGATCCCGGTCTGTTTAATAACTATGTATTATTACACCGTTGGCTCTTTTACATTTCAAATCGATTCATAATTGATATCAAAATATCATATTCGCTTCAAAAAAATCATATCCATTTCAAATATCATCGCATCTATTTAAAATGTAAGGTTCCGTTTCAAAAATCATTTTTCGCCTCAATATCTCATTTCGATTTCCAAAATCATTTCGAATTTCACTTTAGGTTGCAACTTCATTTAACCCAATTCATATTTAAATTCAAGATTGAAACATATACATTTCACCTTATTGCTCAGCTTGAAAATTTTGAAAATAGTTTTAAGTAGTTTAAAAGTAGTTTTAAATAATTAAATAGTTAAAAATACTTAAAATCTTTAAATGGATTTCAAATAGATAAATTAATTTAAAATAATTAATATAGGTTAAAATAGTTCAAGTATTTAAAGATGGTTTATATAACAGAGTAATTTGGAAAACAAAATGAAACGGCTTCAAAACCAAAACATTTCAATTATAACTTCTCAATTCTAATCAATTTCAATTTCTATTCTACCGATTCAATTTCGATTTCAATTCAAATCAATATCAACTTTGACTTCAATTTAATTCAATTTTACATTCACCTCGAATTTATTCAATTTCAATTTATATCGATTTGGAGCTTGATTTTTTCAAAAATATCCATTTATAACAC
This sequence comes from Allium cepa, assembly GCA_030765085.1. NCBI lineage: Eukaryota > Viridiplantae > Streptophyta > Magnoliopsida > Asparagales > Amaryllidaceae > Allium > Allium cepa. Next base: position 51,308,510 of record CM060935.1, on the reverse strand, counting down.
TTAACAAAATTTTCCATCAATATTCAAGTTTAAATACAAATTCGAATATGATTCAATTCCAAGTTCGATTTCAAAATATCATTTTTACATCGCTTTTACTTAGTAATATTCGAAGCTCGAATTTAGGTTCAATCTTTAAACAAATCAATTTTCGAAATTCAATCATACTGCGATTTATAAATTCCAAAGTCTCCACTTTAATTATTAACAATTTCTTTTAACCAAAATTTATTTCTACATTCCAAACTCAATTTTTCGATAAATTCGATTTCTATAAATTGATTTCTATTTATAACTTTTAAATCAAAACATTTAAATAAATTTCAAATTGACGATTTTAAAAATTATTAATTTAGCCAATTCGGTGTCCGTATATAATTTTCTATCCTATGACCAAGTAATTATTTATTTCAATTAAATGTCAGGGATGAAGATATATCACTTAAATCGATCATAGTGTCATATGTATGCACAACAGGTTATATATAAGCAAATAAACATCCAAACATTTAAATATCAACCAATAGCATCCATCGAAATAAATCATCCAATGGACAATACAATTCATGGCAATTTCATAGTTATCAAGGTCAGGTAATTTAATCGCAATTCAATTTTAATTTCAATTTAATTGTTCAATTAAATTTTCAACGGTTAATTCAAATGACAATCTATATGATAATTAAATTTATCGAACAACGACAAATAAAATCATAACACTTCACAATGTCAAATTTAACTAGCATAAAGATATTTAGTACGATGTGAGCGTTATAAAACACTCACCTTGATTTTTACGATTTTAAACCAAATCGAACGACGTTCGATTTAATCCAAAATTTTCTCTAGCTCCAAGTGATTCCAATCCAGCTCCATAGTGTAGTGCTCGACAAAACGATTGCAACACAATTCGTTTCGTGCAATTCCGACCTCGTATGACAAAGTTAAGATAGTTTAAAGTTTATTCGAATTATAACACAATAAATTTACAATTCGTATTTTCTTTTTAAACCTAGCCATATCTGAACCGTCCATTTTCTTCCACTACAGATCTGGCCGCACCTTCTTGCTTCTCCCCCCTTCGTTCCATACGTGAATAACTTACGTACATGAACCCATAGGCCGCCGTTATGAAATTGAATTACACTCCCTCCACGCTTGACTATTTGATGATCGAAGACCATCGTTCTGCAGCCCATCACCACGCCTACCTACGCCTGCAATAGCTCCAAGCTCGGCTCATCATCTCGCCTCGAAAAACGTGAAAAACGTAGCTTGTTCCATCGTGTTTTGCGTCAATCCGTGGCTCCGTTTCCGATCTCCACAGTTGGATAGCTAGATCTTGATGCCCTCTACAACTTTGTAGTTGAGAGTTTTTGCTAATTATTGATGGATTGAGAGGAAAATGAGGAAGAAGTTTCGAAATTTTCTAGCCATTGAAATGAAAGTGGCGGCTATCACCTTTTGACCTAGGGCTTTAGAAATTTATGGATTATGAAGTCCTTTTATAGAAAAATACGCGACACTATTCATCCCGGATTTTTCGAACTCCGATTTACGTGCGGTAACAAGCATTTCTAGGATTTATCCCATGTTCCGGACACAATGGAACAGGTTTCGAAAGCTAATTCGATCGTATGCGTGAGTTACGGCAATAAACGATCGATTTGAAATTAAATCGGTTAATCAAATTTCTGTTCGTTTGGGCTCGCCCCGGACAAACGGTAAATCCGATTGACTCAAAATTTAAAACCTTACAATAATATGACATTACGGATCCGATGAAACTGGTTTCGTCGAAATCCGAGACTGTTTGAAAAATGACTATTTTAACTCGTCAATTAAATATTAAAATATTCAATTTTCACAAATTTACTTTTAATTCGATTTTAAAAGTTCTACAACATCATTCTAACTTTAATAAGATAAAATAAAATTTTACAAATCATTTTTAATCATATTAAACCCGTTATTCAATTATCCAATAAATTCCAATTTCAAAATCTTATTAACTCTATTATAATCCCAATATAACTTACATTCACTTGGAAACCAATTTGAATCATATTAAATCAAATTTCAATTATTCACTCTATTTTCATATATTAAATTTCCATATCAAATTAATCGTATCAAATTCAGAATTTAATTATTCAAACATATGAAATATTAAATTTAAACAAATTTGATTATTCTTAAATCACTATCTTTTGAAATATTCAAAACGAACTTATAAAATTTAACAAATTCAAATTATAGAACAACCATTTTCATTAAAACAGTTATTCAATTCCCGTTATTCAATTATTCAATAAATTCCAAATATTAAATTTAAACAATTTAATTGTTCAATATTTGACGGATTTCAATATTGGATTTTTAAATAAAATTTCATTATCAGTCGATTTTCTATATTACATCAAATGAATTCCACATTATTATTTAACTACAGTTAGAGATAATGCACTCAACTAATATATAAACTTTCATTTCAATTGCAATTGGTTCACAAATTCAATTCGACTAACTAAATGAATATGTAACTTAAATAATTATCACCGTTAACTTTTAATTACTTATAAGTTTATTATTTACAAATAAGTGTCACAACTACCTATACAATACAAATTCATCCAGTTACCTTTGACTACATATTATTTCAATTGATTTGGGACTCCATTCAATTCATAAATAATTAACTTAGATAAAATTTGTTGCATTTCATTCTAGTTATTATTATTCCAAACAACTTACAATTTTTTTCTAACACTAAATCACGAAATCTTATTAAATTAGCTATTTTAATTATCGAAAATTTACGGGTCGTTACACCACTTGCACTTCGAACGAAAATTCATTACAGAGTTAATTAATTTACAATAAATTAAAGAATTGCCCCTAGGGTATACCCCTAACTCTATCAATCCACCACTTGCACTTGGAGCTAATTACGGATTCTCAATCTTATCGTTTCAATCAGCTTCTTGAAAGCTAATCGAGTTAGGCCTTTGGTGAATGGGTACGCTATGTTGTCCTTGGTATCTACCCTTTGAATCACAGCTTCTTTCTTCTCAACGAATTCTCTAATCTGGTAGAACTTTCAAAGAATGTGTCGTGATTTCTTATGTACACTAGGTTCCTTTGCGATCTGCATTACCGCATTTTTGTTGTAGAATAATTCCATAGGATTCTCAGTATCAGAATCACTTCGAGCTCATTCAAAAATGTGTGCATCCAAACTGCCTCTACTGCTGCTTCACTGAAGGCGATGCACTCGGCCTCCATCATGGAATTAGCAATTGTTTCTTACTTATAACTTTTACAGCAAACGTTTTCGTTGTTTAGTGTAAAGACATAGCCGAATACTTATTCACTATCATATATATCATTTTGAAAGACTAAATCCGTATACCGCTTCATAAAGAGGTTTTCATTCCCATATATAAGGAATAAGTCCTTGGTATTTCTGAAATACTTAAGCATACATTTTACGGTTGTCCAATGTTTTTCTCTGGGATTAGGCTGGTATCGGCTTACACATCCTAATGTGTATGCCACATCCAATCTAGTACATAGCATGACATACATTATGGATCCTATAGCTGAAGCATAGGGAATTCTCTTCATACGCTCCTTCTCCTCATTGATATGAGGAGCATCCATTTTAGAAAGGATGATTCTAGATTGCGTTGGAACATTTCCACGCTTGGAATTCTCTATATCGAACCTTATTAGTATGGTGTCTATATATAGGGATTGGGACAATCCCAACAAGCTCTTAGTTCTATCTCTTTAGATCCTAATACCAAATATATAGGCTGCTTCTCCTAAATTGTTCATAATGAAATTTGGAAAGCCAAGCTTTCACTGATTGCAATCATGAAGTGTCATTGCCAATCAATAATAGATCATCCGTATAAAGTAATAAGAATATGATAGCATCGCCCTATTCCTTTCTATATATGAACGCTTTCTCTATGTTTTGATAAAAAACCAAATTGTTTGATTACTTTATCAAAACACTTGTTCTAACATTTTAAAGCCTATTTGAGTCCATAAATAGACTTCAAGAACTTGCAAGCTTTGCCTTCACTCCGATTGACTATAAAACTCTCTGGCTGCGACACATAAACAGTTTCTTCTAAATCGCCATTTAGAAAACCCATCTTTACATTCATTTGCCATATTTCATACTTATAGAATGTAGCGATGGGTAGCATAATCCGAGTTGATTTAAATATGGCTACGGGTGAGAAGGTCTAGTCATAACAACAACTTGAATTTGACGAAATACTTTCGCAATAGCTTTTCCTTATAAATTCTACTTCCCCATATACATTTAGATTTTCTTAAAAATCCATTTGTAGTAGATGGGTTTTATCCCTTCGGGTATCCGACAATGTCCTAACTTTGTTTTCGTACGTAGAATCCATCTCGACTTCGTAGCTCCAAGCTAGAGTGCATAGTCTTTAATCTGCAGTGCTTGTTGGAAAGATAGAGAGTGTCATAATCTAAGACACAGTCCTCTTTCTCGACATCCATGAGAAAGCCATAGTATCTCTCTGCTACGTGAGATTTCCTACTAGACCTTCTAATATGTTGCATGTTTTCGTATATAGGTAAACTTAGTTCTCCCATTGGTTCGGCTTCAGTGTTAGTTTCTTGGATCTTATCCAAGTCTGCAACTTCACTGATAATTTTGTTTGATAGAAATTCCTTTTCCAAAAAGATCACGTGTGTGAAGACATCATTTTTTGTTTCTCTGTGTTGTAGAAAATATATCCCCTAGAATTTTTGATCTCGCCTCAAGCTTATTAGAACTAATATTCTTAACATAGGCTGCGCCACACTTTCAAATAATTGAAAATAGGGTTTCTTCCCATGTCAAATCCCATATAACATCTTAGGCACAGATTTAGTAGGCAACAAGTTTAACATATGTGCTGCGGTTTCGAATGCATATCCCCAAAAGGATGTAGGTGTTATTACCCTAGTATTTATTATAATGACAACAACCATATAAATATTATTATTAACGTACCCTCGAGCTGTGCAGTACTTTCAAGTATATTATAGAGACGTTTACAGAGATAAACAAGAACTCGACGAAAGAAAATGGATTATATATGAAGGTTAATCAAAGCAATGGAAGAGAAAAACTGATTGAAGAAGAATGCTTAAAGGACAGAGGTGTTTGAAGTGATGAGTACTTGGTTGAGTCTTAGAATTCCTTGTTAAAGATCCTATGGCAATTATATTTGAAAATCATCAACCATTGACCTTATCTAAGTCATAAAAATCCAGAAAAAGAGGTAATTTTGAAATCTGAAATTCGCAACACTTATTGGTGTTGCTATGTGTTGTTGTTCTCTTTGGAAAATGTCTATATGTCGATATATGGGGGTCAAGTATGTCGACATACTTCCCGTTGGTCAGTTTCTTTAAAATTAAATCAAGGGATTATCCCGCCACCTCTTCACCAAAAGACATGTCTCTTCAACCACTATATTAAGGCTCTGGAAAATGATTTTTCCAATCAATTCTTTCTTTATTCTCATACTCTGTCTCTTCCATACTTTTGCAAAAGAAATCTATTGCATATTCTTTCATTTTCTTTGCAAATCCACAACACTTCACTCTGATTCTTTAAAGATTTGTAACTCACATTATATTAGATAGTTTCTCCTTAAATTCATATCATTCTCTCTTTGATTTATCCTATTTTTCAAAGAATTCAAAGATACACTGCCATTGGAGGTCTGTAGGATAATTGTACCAAATCTGCAAGAATCCCTATTGAAGATACGACTAATTGCCATACTTTGTTGTTGTTTGTGAAAAGGAGAAGTTGTTCTTGTAGTCTGTGAAATCAAGATGGTACATCTTGTTGCCCGTGGAATCAAGATTGTAAAGCGTTCTTGCCACTTGTGGAAAGTAAGCGATTATAGTGAAATTCTACACAGTGTAGTGCAGGACTGGATGTAGGATTGGTTAATCCAAATCAGTATAAAAATCCAAGTGTTATTTACTTTACTTCATTTTACTTTACTATTTACTTATTATATGATTATTGGTTTTCTATTTGCAATTTGATTAGATATAGTGTTAAAGTCGTAAGTTAGTTCTAAAGAATTGAAATATAAACTTCACCCCATTTAGCGTTCAAATAGCCTTAAGATCTATTCCGCATTGTGTTATAGACACCTCATTTTTTCAAAATTTGGTATCAGAGCACTGGTTTTCTAAAATTTATAACTTGGCTTTTGAAAAGTATAATGGCTAATGACACTTGCAACACTTTCTTTAACACTTTCGTAGAAGGAAAATCTTCCACTAGACCCCCCTCTATTTGATGGTAGTAAGTATACATATTTGGTTTGTAGGATGAAAAATTATTTGCATTCCAATAGTTTATATATTTAAAACATTACCCAAATAGAGTATGCTGAGCCCTAAGTGAACTATTCACAATGGACACTAGATGAAAAGACACAAGCATTCGGTAACTCAAAGACCATGAACATTTAATTTTTCTCCTTAGATAGAAATGAATTCAACCGAGTGTCTATTTGTAAGTCTGCATATGAAATTTGAAGAATGTTGAAAATCACACATAATGGCACTAGTAAAGTAAAACAAACAAAGATATCTACGCGAACTAACCAGTTTCAACTTTTTCGAACGAAACAAAATGAGTCTATTTCTGATATGTATTCTAGATTTCAGGATGTAGTACATGCATTAATATCATTAGGAAAGAAAATTACCGAAGATGACCAGGTCAAAAGGTTCTTTAATTCACTTTCTAGTGAATGAGATCAGAAGACTTTGGAAAATGAAGAAGCCAATGATATTAGTACTATGAAAATAGAAGAATTAGTTGGTAATAAAATATCTTATGAAGTAAAGTTGCAGGTTAGAAAAGAGAATCAGGCAAATGAGAAAAAATCACTAGCACTCAACATTACAAACGACAACGATGAACCGAATGATGCTGCTGATGATGATATCTAGTTTATGACCAAGAATTTCAAGAAATTCTTGAAATATTGGAAAACGAACTAACATCGAAAAACTAACAACAATAATGCCAGAAATGGAAATGTAGTTAAGTGTTTCGAAATTGGTAAAGTCGGTCATTTGAAAAGAGAATGTCCCAACCTGAAGTAATCAAAGTACTCTTCAAACACTTTGAATAAGATGAGGAAACATGCTTTTAATGCCACATAGGATGATTCAGATACATCATCGAGTGATAGTGATTCAGAATTAGAAAATGCCAACATGTGCTCCACGATAAAGGATAACCAGGTATAGAATTTAAATAAAGAAATTACTATTGTCTTAAATGATATGTATAATGGTCATAAAATGCATAGGAAAGAGTACAAGAACAGTTTAGCAGAGATAGATAGATTAAAAAGTTTAATGAAATGTCAACCGAATAAAAAAAATGTCTAGAAGATGAAATTGAAAGACTTAATGGACTTAATGATGATTAAAAACTTGAAAGTTTTGAAAAACTTAAAAGTGAAAATGACTCACTAAGATCAAAAAATCTTTCAGTGAAATCAGAGATCACTGATCTAAATAACAAAATAGCATCTCTAGACAATGTTATTCTTAACTGTAATAAGGATTTTGACAAAATGAAAACTGATATTGATAAATTTAACAAAGGGAAGAATAATCTAGAAAATTTATTATCCGGATCTAAACCTGCTAACAATAACCATGGACTTGGATACACCCCTAAGCCAAAATCAAAGATAATTAGTACTCAAAGTGCTAAATTTGTTAAGGCTGCCATGTTCATACCAAAACCTGAAAAATTAAAATTAAAACTCCCAGATAAGTTCATTAATTTACGGGTTCCTAGAAAGTTAGATAATGTAACGACCCAGAATTTTGGTGATTTGAAATTGGGATATTTAATTGATTTTAAATACTTAAAAGTTAATTTTATAGGTTAAATAACTTGAATTTCAAATATAATGATTTATTAGTTAATTTAATTATGGAAACTAAATAATTGGAAATTGTTTAGATAATTTTAATCTTGGATTTATATTTGGATAAAAATGATTTAAGAGCTTATTTAATCTCTATTAATTAATATGATAGAAGGTAATAAAATTCTCAAGTTAACGAGTAGAAATAGCTTTCCAGGGTATAGTCTTGCATTTCGACGAAACTAGTTTCATTAGATCCGTAATAGTGTATTATTATCGGATTTCAAATTTCGCAGTGTTTAGAGTTACCATTTGGTCGTAAGGGATAGAAACACATTGAAATTAAAATTGAAAATTCAATATAATAATTAGGTTCTAAAGGCTATCTTCTCGTATGGTCGAATTGAGGCTCGGGACTTGTTCCATTGCATTCAGAATGGGGTATAACATTAAAAATGACCGACGGCACACCTCGATCTGGTTCAAAATAAATATCCAGTTATTTTGAAATTATATTTATATACATACACATACATACAATTGTCATTTCACATCAGCCACCAAAAAATCCACTCAGCCACCCTATTGTTGTACGAGCCTACACCCTATTCTTCTGTTTTAAATCGCATTTACGCAGGTACAATAATATAAAAAAAATCGAAAGCTTTAGAACATAGAAGCTTCACAAATTTATAACTCGAATTCTACTCAATTAAAATTCATGAAACAAGTTTGTAAATTCATATTTCGCATAGAGCTTTGATAGGGTACCGGTTTAGTGGCACTCGATTAAGGTTTGATGATTTCGACAGTTGTCGAATTGCAATTTTTGCCTAGGGTTGGACATTCTTTTCGATTTGGAGCTCGATGAGGGGATTGAAGATTGGATTCGAGTTCAACAAAGGAGGTTGCATCGGCGACCAGAAAATTCGATGGCTTCTTGCATCTCGCGACGCTACAGTATTTTATGGAGGAGGGGTGCAGTTGCGTTTCGATCTGAGTAGGCAGAACTGTGGTGAAGGGGTTCGATTGAATGTGGATGGCGAGGCGGTTATGGGGGTGATGTCGAATTGGTCGATGGTAGTTTGGGAGGCTCGTGCACGTTCACCACTGTGCATTGTTTTCTTCGAGTAGGGGATTGAGTTGCGCCTGGAGGGAAGAAGAAGAAGAAGGTGAATGGGCATTATTTTGGGCTGAGTTATGAGCATGGGTATTGTAGTTAAATTTAAAATCAAGTTATTTAAATTTGTTTAATTAATATTCCAATTCTTATAAATTCCATAACTCGGTCGTTTTAGGTCCAAATCCAACACGGTCAGTCGCGTTGGGTTCGTATTAACAAGATGTTTGCTATGGAGTCAAACTGGCTGAATATAGAGCTTGCAGAATCTTTAGTTAAATTCGAACGCATTCAAATTTAATCGAAATCAAAACACAGAAGCGACAACAGAAAATAAAAGGTGGTATTTAAATGCTCACGACATACTATAATATTTTTATGTTCGTTAAAATTGAATTGTGTAGTTATCTAATTTTATTGATTGTTATTTAAAAATGAAATTGACATATAAATTGACCGTATGTGCTAAAATTGACAGTTAAATTTGAATTTGGAATTTAATTGCCTGTTACTTGATATTGGTAACTATGACACTATTTTGAATTATTGGCTGATTTGGATGTTGATTGTGATGGATGCTATAATTGATGTTTTGGATGTTTTGGATGTTTATTTATTTTGATATATCCTCCTATCATCCCGTATATTATTATTTGCAGTATATAAAAATATGAATCGAATTATTTCGAATAAATTAAGAAATTGGTTGGAATGATATATACATATGACATTTATTTTGGATTGAAATGATATATATCCATCACTGAAATTAAATTGAAAAATGGTCACTTGGCCATAAGATAGAAAATTATATATGAACATCGGATTAGTTAAATTAAATGATTTTAGAAACTTTGATTTGAAATTATTTAAATGATTTTGATTTTAAGAACTAAAATCGAATTTTTGGAAATGGAATCATTTTTGAACTCAAGCTTGAAATGTTAAAAATGAACTTGTCAATCAGAATTGTTTAAAGAATCAGGTTTGAAATTTTGAAGTAATACTTGAGAAACCACTTGAATTCCAGAAATTGATATATTTTAAAAAGATTTGAACTCTTACTCGAACCTTGAAATAAATCCAAGTAAAACTAATTTAAATGGATATTTCGAAATTTGGGCTTCGAATTGAATTAATTTTAAAGATTTGAATCTTAAATTGAATATTGAAATTAAATTAAATTTAAGTGATTTAAATAGATATTCTAAAATCGAACTTGAATTTATATATATCGAAAGGGTTTAAAATAGAGAATTGAAATGAAATTAATTCAAATTGGAATAGAATTGAAATTAGTTGGAATAGAAATCAAAATTGGATTAATTTAGAATTGAAATTGAAATTGAAATTGATTTGTATTAAAATTGGAATCAAAGTTAATTCGAACTGAAATCCTAATTGAATCGACTTAAATGGGAATGAAAATTGAAAGTGATTTGAATTGGAAAATTTGGATTTGAAAAAAATTTGACTTTGTAACTATTTTCAAATAAATTATTTTAACATAAGTTATTTAAATCTATCTTTTTAAATATTCAAATTAGTTTGATTTTCCAAGCTACTTACTATATAAACCATTTTTGTACTCAAACTATTTTCTACTAAACTATTTTAACTATTTAAACTGTTTTAAAACTATTCAAACTAATTTCTAAAAATTCAAACTAGTCAAGGCTTGAATGTTATATTAAAATCATTGATTTGAATAGAACTGTGTTAAAATGAAGTTATAACCTTAATTGAAATTTGAAACAATTGCGAAAGAGATACTGAGATATTGGGGTGAAAATGATTTTAAGTGAAACAGTACATTTTGGGTAATATGATGATTTCGAAATGAAATTGATTTTGAGGCGAATATGATATTTTTGTCAGGACACGATTCTTCGTCTTCCGAAAATTCAACATCGACACTCACTTTATCGACTGCCGAGAAATCGAACGACGGAAAACCGAACACTGAGGGTTTTATTTAAGAAAAATTTAGGAAAGAAGAAGAGAAAAAGATAGAAATTAGGGAGGAGAGAAGAAGATAGGAAATTTTAAAAATAGAAAGAAAAAGAGAATAGAGAAAAAGAAAAAAAAAACAGAAGAAAATAGGACGGGACAGAAAGGAAACAACAGAACAACAACAGAATCTCACAATTCGCAGCGGAACAACATATAATAATAAATGAATAATCTTTAAACAAAGAACTATATCAGTTATTACATTTTATACATTACATTACATCATATCATCAGAGTGTACAACAACATACAACAAACAGTGCAGCGGAAAAAGAAATACTATATAAACTAGTAATACGCCATGCCATCCAGCTTGCCTCCAGCAACTCCTGAATATCCAGAATATCCTGATAAACCTAACTCTTAACTGCCCGTGTGGAAATTAGTGGGCACCCAGAGTTTAGGAAGGAAAACAATAAACTCCGAGTCAGTCATGTGACTGGTGTGAGAACTCAAAACAGTTTATTTACTTTAAAATCAAAATAGAGGAATATTTTTAAAGTCAATTCGCAATGCTTTTAAAAATGAGACTACCATAAGACCTCCTGCCACACACACAATGCAAACGCAGACTTGGAGAAGATTTCTCCTTATGATAGTCAAAGATGCTTGATACGCATTAAAATCAAATCAATTTTGATATTATTATTAGTGCATAGTGTAGAAGAAATTCATTTCGAAAGTAGAATATAAATCTTAGCCAGCATAGGTACCATTATATTATGCCTACTAATAGCTACCATATTAAATGGCAGGTTCTACAACTAAAACCGTACAAGTTTCGTATTGTTTCTTTGGATTTCCAACAAATGGTCAGGCCAAGAAACTTCCCATTGCCACATGAGAATGCCTCTGGATGGACATCCCCGAGAACCAAACCGGATCTCTACCAACACAAGGCCGGGTTACCCCTAACTGGGTAACAACTGACACGAGTATGCCATCCCCCGGTCCTTTGGGACCTTTATCAACCGAGCGCTCGATATCCAACATCACACCATAATAAATAGAGTGTTTTCAACATGAGTAAGTATCTGGTCTCCATACCATGATACCACCCTTTTCCAGAAGGAAATGCACATACCCTAAGGGGAGCTACAGCAACCCCTAATAACCTTGCTGCATCTTTCCTGTTTTGACCATTTCCGGGATGTGAGGCTCGACGAAGTCACGTCCACAAAAACATACTTTATACAAAAGCCATGCTTTGGGTCAACAAATGATCAACACAATGATCACAAGGATAGACGATCAAATAAACGATCGTATCACAAATAATCAACACAATGATCATTTCAGCATCACTCAGCATGTCACATTACCAAAATGGGATATATCGCTGATAACTTCAACTATATAACCTTTGAGCTCGTACGTCTCAAAGAAGGGTGTTAAGCAAAGAATAAATTCTCCGCCACCAACAGAAATATATTTGAAAGAAATCGGCTTTATATCTCAAATTGTAATGTCAGGCATACAATCCATACAAGTTTGTTCCAGGCTCGAACAAAACCGAAGGCACTTCTTACGAAGCCCTTGCAATACGGGTATTCACAATCCCGATCGAATTTCCCATCACTTAGGAGATCTCAATACCAGGAGCTACCCAGTGCAGAGACAATCGATAGGTCATCCTATCGCTTTCACAAATACTCGGTCTTCAACACCGATCTTCAAATGCAATTCATAACGACGTATCACATATTCGGAATGGGTTATACGACCCCATGGTCCTTTCCCGGTTAACCCGAATAGTGAGCGCTTATTCAAAAATAAGTGTGCATTCAAATTCAATCAAATCACATCAAATACCCATTCAAAGGGGAATATTGATAGTCGGCTATCGAACTATCAATTGATATGCATACATCACCAGATTCCAAATAATTTTCCAAATTATTTATTTTCCAAAATATCTTTACAAGATATAAAATTCCAACACTTCAAAAATAAATCAATATTTATTTTTGACCAATTTCACTTTTCACATATAAATTCCATAATGAATTTATATTTCAAAATATTCGTGCATATACGATTTCAATTATTCATTTTCAATTTATCTTCAAAAAGATAAATTCTAAATATTCACTTCACATTGGAAAACATTTCCATACTTATTTATTCATAAGTAATTCACAAATCTCTTTTATTTTCAACACTTAGAAAATATTCAATATACTTAAATCGAATTAAGTATATATTTCATTCTTTAAGGAAATTATTCACTTAAACATATTTACTTGGGCCAAAACGAATGTTGCGTAAAACATCGTTACAACAACCCAAAATCACTAGTATAGGGATTCGAAATTAAATAGATATATAAATCCCGATACTATACAACCCATTTCCTTTCGGAAATCATTTACTATAACAACAGTGTTATAGTCCACCATTTCCTTTTATTTCTCGAAAACGTCTATTTCAACAATAAATGTTGAAATCTATGATTTCGAATCTCAACACCTTTAAAACATCGTTAGATCGTTTTAATTCTGTTTAAAACATTCACATTCAATACATTTTCTTTAACGTATTATTCACTATTCAAAAACGTGAATATACTTCATTAACAAATTTCATCCTTTCTATTCATTTTATTTTAAAGGATTATTCACTGTTCAAAATGTGAATATAACTCTATCTCTAAGTTATAACAATTAACTTATCAAAATAAGTCATTTGCGGATTTATAAAACAACGTTTATAAATTCCGTTTCTATTTATTTATAAAAACTTCCTTTTTATAAATTCCTTTATTAACCTATTCCAGTTTATAACTCAATTATAAACTACAAGTTCATATTATAAGTTAATTACGTATAAAACGATTATTTTACAAAATCGTTCATTTAACTTCCCAAATTATTAATCTTAACTTATAAGATTGTTTATTTATCCAAAATTCATTCTTTCGATAACTTTATAAATTTTATAAACCTATTGCTTATAAAATTTCATTTATAACTTCACAGTTTATAATTTCATAAATTTCATTCATTTAGGAAATTCATTTTCACTACATTCAAACACTTATAAAAACTCGTTTTATAATGTCCATAATTCAATTTATAAATATCCATTTATAAATCTCTTAATATAAATTAATTTATATTATTCTTTTAAACGTCTTTAAATTCCTTTAAAATTTCACCGTTTTCTTGATTTATAAAATAATCAAATTTTATAAATCTTATATTCAAACTTTTAATAATAAACTCAAAAATCCAGTTTAAACTATTTTATAAAATCATTGGTTCATATTTCTCAAAAATCGACTTTTAATCGTATTTCTAAAAATCAGCTTTTTAACTATATTTCACAAAAACCATAATTTTTATAACTTAAAAAATTATAACGTTTATTTATTTATAATGGATCAATTCCAAAAATATAGTATATTTTCAAAATCACTTTTAAAATCATTTTAAAATCCCAAAATCTGGGTCCAATGATGCTACACACCAAATAGTCAATCACGACTAACAACGATATCATATATCGATATGATAATCCATCAAATATCAAAATATCTGAAATTAAATAAATACTGTTGAGGAATCCAGTTGGATCCCTCCAACCTGTTTTCCTGCATCCAAAAACATTAGCACAATACCAATTTCGCTCCAGTACGAAATTATCGCGGTACATGTTCTTAATAAATATTATCCGCTTAATAACGGCGTAATAGGGTCTCATCCGCAAAAAATACGGGAAATCAATCAACTGCAATATATACATATGCCAATATATATATATTGATATTATATATAATACCAATTTCACTGTTTATGAAATATTCGCGGTATATGTTTTTACTAAATAACATCCGCTTACTAACGGCGCATAATGTCTATTTTAACAATCAATATATACAGTCATCATTCAAACATGCATTCAAATATTTTAAATCTAACTATTTAAAATAAAATCGAAATCTATTCGATTGAGTGAGAAGTTCTCACCTTGGTTTTAATTTCCGTTTTAGCTTTTATTTCGAATAAAATTAAACGCGCGTTTAATTTTACCCGAAATCCTCACTAACTCCAAACGACTCCAAACCAACTCCATCGCGTAGTGCTCGTCCATACGATTCCAACGCAACTGGATTTGCATTTTTTCGACCTCGTATGAAAAAGTTATGCATTTTATAAGATCGTACACGATTTATATAGCTTAAATTCAACATAACTTTATAATTTCCAACCCAACTCAAATCTGGACCATCCACTTCAGATCCGTGCGCACTGCTTCTTCTCCCCTCTCCTTCTTTCACGTGAAACGCCTCCAGGTCCTTCACCTTAAAACCGAACCCACTTCTTTAGAATTAGGGTTTAAATCTTGCACCTCTTCGAGCAACTAAACTCCATCAAACTACCACCATCACGAAGCACACGACATGCACTATGTTCGGCCCCTAACCCCTAGGAGCTCGGCCTCCCCCTCCTCCTGGAAATGCGTGCGCAAGTTACAAGCTTCTAGCTCGATTTGCCGCCAATCCGAAGCTCCAAACACGATCATAGCCGTTGATATCGTAGATCTTGATGTGCTCTATAACTTTGTAGTTGATGGCTTCGTGAATCGATGAATGGATTGAGAGATTTTGAGGGAGGAAGCTTGTGAATTTCTGGCCCTTCATTGCTAAAGTGGCGGCTGCAATATTGGCTAGGGTTTTGATTTTGTTATTTTTTTTTTTTTTTTAAGTGGGGGGGCTATTTATAAGGAACGAGCGACACTATTCATCCCGGAAATTCCGAACTCCGATTTAGACGCCGTAACCAGCGTACCTAGGGTTTATCCCGCGTTCCGGACACAATGGAACAGGTTTCGGAAGCTAATTCGGAAGTATGTGCGAGTTATGGCTGAAAACGTTCGATTTAAATTAAACCGATTTAAATCGATTTCTAGGCGTTTTAATTTGTACCGGACAAACGGTAAATCCAAACGACTTGAAATTTGAAACATTACAATAATATCACATTACGGATCCGATGACACTGGTTTCGTCGAAATCCGAGACTTTTTGAAAAATGGCTATTTTGACTCGCCAAATTTAAATTAAAAACGATTCGATGCGTTTCGAGCTGCCACGATCAAACGATAACTCCGATTGACACGAAAATTGAAATCCAGTAATAACTAACTATTACGGATCCAATGGAACTGGTTTCGTTCAATTCTGAGACTGTTCAAAAATTGGCTATTTTACAGTCGATTATTAAATATTAAAATATTCAATTTTCACAAATTAACTTTTAATTCGATTTTAAAAGTTCTAAAATATTTCCATAACTCCAGTATGATTAAATAAAATTTTACAAATCATTTTCTATCATATTTAACTCTATTTTCAATTATTTCCATAATTTAACGTATTAAATTATTGATTTAATAATCCAATTAAATCCAAAAATTCAAATAAAAATTTATTTGACTTATAAATTCACTTATTAATATTTAAAATTAATTAAATATTCAAAATAAAAATTCTGGGTCGTTACAATCTTTCCCCCTTAAAAGAATTTCGTCCCCGAAATTACAAGTAAGAAGATTACAGAACCTATTAACTTTCCAAAATCCATAGTTAAACTTTTTACCAATCTTTACTAAGTTTTCAAATCATACTTAGTTATCATTTCAAAAGCAACTATTATTGTTTAACTTTCAATTCCAAAACAAAGTTAAAGTTTTCAAAAAATTTCCAAATTTTCTCAAATTTTTCTAACGCCTTAAATTTCCGGAAAAATTCGCCATAGTCTCCTTTGCGCGGCTCGATCCGAAAAAAAAAATGACAGTATATATATCACAAATATACATCTCATCAAGTAATGAGGCATCCCGAAGGGAAAAAAAGTGTAAAAGTACGATATTTAATCCGAGATATGTACCTTATATTTTATTAGCAAGCATATACGGCTAATATAGCGCAAAAGCGAGCTCCAAATGCGAAGCAAACGCGATCCGCACCTACTAAACACTCAACAAACAACATGAGAATCATGTATATAAAGCATAGTATCGATATACAACATATATCAACATAACTACTACATAATATAGCAAATGCAACTAAAGCAGCAAATGTAACCATCAACCAATTAACATTCATAATCAATAAATATTCATTTATATTCTCATTCATATTCAATGAATTTGGGTTTTCACTTTAAATCATATTTGATTTGTTTACATTGGATTTTATCACATTCATTCTCAATTTTAATTAGTTTGCATTCACTAATTAAATCCAATTCACATTCAATTCTATTCAAATTTATTCACTTCTAATTTGAATTCAATTACATAGCTTTAAATTTCACTAATTCAATTTCATTAACTCTTAATGAATTATATACAATCATCTAACAATCATATAACAATCAATGTTTATTAATTTCAACCAAATTCCTTTACTTATATTCATTCAATTTGGTTTAACACCATCACTTTCAATTTGTTTAATTAAATTGATTTCATTCAATTTATTCAACTCCCAATAACATTTGATTTCAATGAACTAACACTTTTTTTTTTATTCAACTTCTAATAAAATTAGATTTTAATGAATTAACACTTTCATTAATTATTCCTTATCAACTTAAATTACATTCAATTGTTTTAACATTCAATCCATTCATTCAATTCAATTACAAAGTTGAATTCTATTACATAACTCAAGTTCATATTCATTTAATCCACTTGATTATTTACTTCAATACCAAAATCAACTTAATTCAATATCTCTTAAGTTATATTCCATTTAACTTTAAATTCACTTTACATTTTATTTACAACTCATATTCATAAATATAGTTTCACTTCTTATATATAAGTTTATTTCACAATTGTACATCACTTTAATTATAACTCAATTCTTATAATTCATTTGCTTATACAATTATTCTTTAATTTAGATTATTCAAACAACCTAACAATCAACTTATACACTTTAATAATTCTGAAAAATTATTCCTTCATATATAAAATATACTTAAGGTAAAATTATTCCATTTACCCAATTTTTTTAAAACAATATCGTGTCGAATTGTTCTATTCAAGTGTTTAGAAACCCCTTCGGCTCAGTTTCGAGGCTGTGCTGACGAAAGTTCATATGCCACTCAATAAACCAATCATCACAATATAAAACAATTTTATATTCACTAACAAATACGCACTCATAGCTATTATTACACTCAAATTCATTCTAGAGTACTACTGACTCTATCTCTAATGAATTATACCCTACAGAACCATGGTTGTCGCTTAACCATCAGAGCTCTGATACCACATTGTCAGGACACGATTCTTCGTCTTCCGAAAATTCAACATCGACACTCACTTTATCGACTGCCGAGAAATCGAACGACGGAAAACCGAACACTGAGGGTTTTATTTAAGAAAAATTTAGGAAAGAAGAAGAGAAAAAGATAGAAATTAGGGAGGAGAGAAGAAGATAGGAAATTTTAAAAATAGAAAGAAAAAGAGAATAGAGAAAAAGGAAAAAAACAGAAGAAAATAGGACGGGACAGAAAGGAAACAACAGAACAACAACAGAATCTCACAATTCGCAGCGGAACAACATATAATAATAAATGAATAATCTTTAAACAAAGAACTATATCAGTTATTACATTTTATACATTACATTACATCATATCATCAGAGTGTACAACAACATACAACAAACAGTGCAGCGGAAAAAGAAATACTATATAAACTAGTAATACGCCATGCCATCCAGCTTGCCTCCAGCAACTCCTGAATATCCAGAATATCCTGATAAACCTAACTCTTAACTGCCCGTGTGGAAATTAGTGGGCACCCAGAGTTTAGGAAGGAAAACAATAAACTCCGAGTCAGTCATGTGACTGGTGTGAGAACTCAAAACAGTTTATTTACTTTAAAATCAAAATAGAGGAATATTTTTAAAGTCAATTCGCAATGCTTTTAAAAATGAGACTACCATAAGACCTCCTGCCACACACACAATGCAAACGCAGACTTGGAGAAGATTTCTCCTTATGATAGTCAAAGATGCTTGATACGCATTAAAATCAAATCAATTTTGATATTATTATTAGTGCATAGTGTAGAAGAAATTCATTTCGAAAGTAGAATATAAATCTTAGCCAGCATAGGTACCATTATATTATGCCTACTAATAGCTACCATATTAAATGGCAGGTTCTACAACTAAAACCGTACAAGTTTCGTATTGTTTCTTTGGATTTCCAACAAATGGTCAGGCCAAGGAACTTCCCATTGCCACATGAGAATGCCTCTGGATGGACATCCCCGAGAACCAAACCGGATCTCTACCAACACAAGGCCGGGTTACCCCTAACTGGGTAACAACTGACACGAGTATGCCATCCCCCGGTCCTTTGGGACCTTTATCAACCGAGCGCTCGATATCCAACATCACACCATAATAAATAGAGTGTTTTCAACATGAGTAAGTATCTGGGCTCCATACCATGATACCACCCTTTTCCAGAAGGAAATGCACATACCCTAAGGGGAGCTACAGCAACCCCTAATAACCTTGCTGCATCTTTCCTGTTTTGACCATTTCCGGGATGTGAGGCTCGACGAAGTCACGTCCACAAAAACATACTTTATACAAAAGCCATGCTTTGGGTCAACAAATGATCAACACAATGATCACAAGGATAGACGATCAAATAAACGATCCTATCACAAATAATCAACACAATGATCATTTCAGCATCACTCAGCATGTCACATTACCAAAATGGGATATATCGCTGATAACTTCAACTATATAACCTTTGAGCTCGTACGTCTCAAAGAAGGGTGTTAAGCAAAGAATAAATTCTCCGCCACCAACAGAAATATATTTGAAAGAAATCGGCTTTATATCTCAAATTGTAATGTCAGGCATACAATCCATACAAGTTTGTTCCAGGCTCGAACAAAACCGAAGGCACTTCTTACGAAGCCCTTGCAATACGGGTATTCACAATCCCGATCGAATTTCCCATCACTTAGGAGATCTCAATACCAGGAGCTACCCAGTGCAGAGACAATCGATAGGTCATCCTATCGCTTTCACAAATACTCGGTCTTCAACACCGATCTTCAAATGCAATTCATAACGACGTATCACATATTCGGAATGGGTTATACGACCCCATGGTCCTTTCCCGGTTAACCCGAATAGTGAGCGCTTATTCAAAAATAAGTGTGCATTCAAATTCAATCAAATCACATCAAATACCCATTCAAAGGGGAATATTGATAGTCGGCTATCGAACTATCAATTGATATGCATACATCACCAGATTCCAAATAATTTTCCAAATTATTTATTTTCCAAAATATCTTTACAAGATATAAAATTCCAACACTTCAAAAATAAATCAATATTTATTTTTGACCAATTTCACTTTTCACATATAAATTCCATAATGAATTTATATTTCAAAATATTCGTGCATATACGATTTCAATTATTCATTTTCAATTTATCTTCAAAAAGATAAATTCTAAATATTCACTTCACATTGGAAAACATTTCCATACTTATTTATTCATAAGTAATTCACAAATCTCTTTTATTTTCAACACTTAGAAAATATTCAATATACTTAAATCGAATTAAGTATATATTTCATTCTTTAAGGAAATTATTCACTTAAACATATTTACTTGGGCCAAAACGAATGTTGCGTAAAACATCGTTACAACAACCCAAAATCACTAGTATAGGGATTCGAAATTAAATAGATATATAAATCCCGATACTATACAACCCATTTCCTTTCGGAAATCATTTACTATAACAACAGTGTTATAGTCCACCATTTCCTTTTATTTCTCGAAAACGTCTATTTCAACAATAAATGTTGAAATCTATGGTTTCGAATCTCAACACCTTTAAAACATCGTTAGATCGTTTTAATTCTGTTTAAAACATTCACATTCAATACATTTTCTTTAACGTATTATTCACTATTCAAAAACGTGAATATACTTCATTAACAAATTTCATCCTTTCTATTCATTTTATTTTAAAGGATTATTCACTGTTCAAAATGTGAATATAACTCTATCTCTAAGTTATAACAATTAACTTATCAAAATAAGTCATTTGCGGATTTATAAAACAACGTTTATAAATTCCGTTTCTATTTATTTATAAAAACTTCCTTTTTATAAATTCCTTTATTAACCTATTCCAGTTTATAACTCAATTATAAACTACAAGTTCATATTATAAGTTGATTACTTATAAAACGATTATTTTACAAAATCGTTCATTTAACTTCCCAAATTATTAATCTTAACTTATAAGATTGTTTATTTATCCAAAATTCATTCTTTCGATAACTTTATAAATTTTATAAACCTATTGCTTATAAAATTTCATTTATAACTTCACAGTTTATAATTTCATAAATTTCATTCATTTAGGAAATTCATTTTCACTACATTCAAACACTTATAAAAACTCGTTTTATAATGTCCATAATTCAATTTATAAATATCCATTTATAAATCTCTTAATATAAATTAATTTATATTATTCTTTTAAACGTCTTTAAATTCCTTTAAAATTTCACCGTTTTCTTGATTTATAAAATAATCAAATTTTATAAATCTTATATTCAAACTTTTAATAATAAACTCAAAAATCCAGTTTAAACTATTTTATAAAATCATTGGTTCATATTTCTCAAAAATCGACTTTTAATCGTATTTCTAAAAATCAGCTTTTTAACTATATTTCACAAAAACCATAATTTTTATAACTTAAAAAATTATAACGTTTATTTATTTATAATGGATCAATTCCAAAAATATAGTATATTTTCAAAATCACTTTTAAAATCATTTTAAAATCCCAAAATCTGGGTCCAATGATGCTACACACCAAATAGTCAATCACGACTAACAACGATATCATATATCGATATGATAATCCATCAAATATCAAAATATCTGAAATTAAATAAATACTGTTGAGGAATCCAGTTGGATCCCTCCAACCTGTTTTCCTGCATCCAAAAACATTAGCACAATACCAATTTCGCTCCAGTACGAAATTATCGCGGTACATGTTCTTAATAAATATTATCCGCTTAATAACGGCGTAATAGGGTCTCATCCGCAAAAAATACGGGAAATCAATCAACTGCAATATATACATATGCCAATATATATATATTGATATTATATATAATACCAATTTCACTGTTTATGAAATATTCGCGGTATATGTTTTTACTAAATAACATCCGCTTACTAACGGCGCATAATGTCTATTTTAACAATCAATATATACAGTCATCATTCAAACATGCATTCAAATATTTTAAATCTAACTATTTAAAATAAAATCGAAATCTATTCGATTGAGTGAGAAGTTCTCACCTTGGTTTTAATTTCCGTTTTAGCTTTTATTTCGAATAAAATTAAACGCGCGTTTAATTTTACCCGAAATCCTCACTAACTCCAAACGACTCCAAACCAACTCCATCGCGTAGTGCTCGTCCATACGATTCCAACGCAACTGGATTTGCATTTTTTCGACCTCGTATGAAAAAGTTATGCATTTTATAAGATCGTACACGATTTATATAGCTTAAATTCAACATAACTTTATAATTTCCAACCCAACTCAAATCTGGACCATCCACTTCAGATCCGTGCGCACTGCTTCTTCTCCCCTCTCCTTCTTTCACGTGAAACGCCTCCAGGTCCTTCACCTTAAAACCGAACCCACTTCTTTAGAATTAGGGTTTAAATCTTGCACCTCTTCGAGCAACTAAACTCCATCAAACTACCACCATCACGAAGCACACGACATGCACTATGTTCGGCCCCTAACCCCTAGGAGCTCGGCCTCCCCCTCCTCCTGGAAATGCGTGCGCAAGTTACAAGCTTCTAGCTCGATTTGCCGCCAATCCGAAGCTCCAAACACGATCATAGCCGTTGATATCGTAGATCTTGATGTGCTCTATAACTTTGTAGTTGATGGCTTCGTGAATCGATGAATGGATTGAGAGATTTTGAGGGAGGAAGCTTGTGAATTTCTGGCCCTTCATTGCTAAAGTGGCGGCTGCAATATTGGCTAGGGTTTTGATTTTGTTATTTTTTTTTTTTTTTTTTAAGTGGGGGGGCTATTTATAAGGAACGAGCGACACTATTCATCCCGGAAATTCCGAACTCCGATTTAGACGCCGTAACCAGCGTACCTAGGGTTTATCCCGCGTTCCGGACACAATGGAACAGGTTTCGGAAGCTAATTCGGAAGTATGTGCGAGTTATGGCTGAAAACGTTCGATTTAAATTAAACCGATTTAAATCGATTTCTAGGCGTTTTAATTTGTACCGGACAAACGGTAAATCCAAACGACTTGAAATTTGAAACCTTACAATAATATCACATTACGGATCCGATGACACTGGTTTCGTCGAAATCCGAGACTTTTTGAAAAATGGCTATTTTGACTCGCCAAATTTAAATTAAAAACGATTCGATGCGTTTCGAGCTGCCACGATCAAACGATAACTCCGATTGACACGAAAATTGAAATCCAGTAATAACTAACTATTACGGATCCAATGGAACTGGTTTCGTTCAATTCTGAGACTGTTCAAAAATTGGCTATTTTACAGTCGATTATTAAATATTAAAATATTCAATTTTCACAAATTAACTTTTAATTCGATTTTAAAAGTTCTAAAATATTTCCATAACTCCAGTATGATTAAATAAAATTTTACAAATCATTTTCTATCATATTTAACTCTATTTTCAATTATTTCCATAATTTAACGTATTAAATTATTGATTTAATAATCCAATTAAATCCAAAAATTCAAATAAAAATTTATTTGACTTATAAATTCACTTATTAATATTTAAAATTAATTAAATATTCAAAATAAAAATTCTGGGTCGTTACAATTTTGGTATCAAGTAAAATTGTTTTCGAAATATAAAAGTACCAACCGGAGTGTAACGATGTTTGGTTGTTAAAAAGACTAAGGTCTCTTATTGGCATACTCTTTGTCAATATTGGAACCACTTTAACAATTGTGTATGCATAGGAGAAACTAGAACGAAGTGGTTGAATTTGGCATCGTTTATTGGATTAGAAGAAAGAGAACGATGTTGGAAGACCTCGACACTTGTGTCGATTTGAAATGACTAAAATAGGACGGCTTGACAGGGCCAAGTGGGCTAATTACCCCTAGCGGACATCCGTTCTTTGATTTTCTTGGACTCGGTCCATATTATTACTCTTGTTGTTGGTTTCGGTTGGTGCATCTTGATTTGGGATAGCCTCGCCTTGACTCGATATGGGATGGATGGACGTGGTGGGCGGTCATGATTATGATGTGTTACCACTAACCATGTGAACCTGAACTGGTAGTTTCCTACCTTAGGCATTGTCTCACGTGCATTGTCATACTTTAATCCCTATATAAGACCACTATGATTTTGATTTAGT
The DNA here is from genome assembly GCA_030765085.1 of Allium cepa. Lineage (NCBI taxonomy): Eukaryota > Viridiplantae > Streptophyta > Magnoliopsida > Asparagales > Amaryllidaceae > Allium > Allium cepa. The sequence goes on along the minus strand of CM060935.1, from coordinate 51,283,938 downwards.
GGTGTCGTATCACGGGGCATCCCTATCCACCGACGGTTTACTGGTGTTTTATATGCAAACCGTACGGCAATGCTTAAAAACGCGTTAAGAGGGATCAATGTAATGCTTAATGCTAAGAAAATTATTTATTTTGCTGATTAGACATTGCATACATAGCATATTCTACTACATATAAATATTTTGATGGAACCTTAAGAGATGGAAAATCCCGTAACATCTCTTGAGTTATTGCATGCACATTATACACCGAATAGAAGATGTGAAACCCCGTAAACATCTTCGACGTTGCGGCACTCATGTTTTATGCGATATCGATTTGACTCATAAGAATATTTTAGTCCTGACTTGAGTGTTTTTTCTTTTCATTACGCTCGGGTCGGCACTGAGTTTTTCAACGCATTGAAGATCGTTTTCTGAAGGACGAAGATGAAGTTTTGGTATATTATTACCATTATTATTCTCTGCACCATGATAATCTGATGCATTAATTATTTATCCATAATGTATAAATAACTTTGATAAATGTTGTATAGATTATAATCAAATGTATAATATAAATAGCTTTATAAACTGTTTATTTGATTATTATATTTTGTCGTTCCGCTGCGAGAATCTGTGTTTTTCTTCTTCTTCTTTTCTTATTTTTCTTAATTAACCCCATCGATCATCTATGTTCCGGATTATTTAAGTGGTACATGTGTGGATTATTTCCGATTTAGACCTTTTGAAATATGGGTCGTTATAGATAATATTGAAAAAGAAAAATATATTGATAATTTTATCAATAAAATTCATTTATCCAATGATTATATTTTGAAATGACATTCAAACTCTTCATGGGTTTGCCTTCCCAAAGCATAACCCCATGGACCCAAAATAAAATAGGACCAGTGCGCATGTTTTGTATTTTTTCAATTACTGAACAATGGATATTGGACAGTGGTTGTTCATAGCATATGAAAAAATATCCATTGAACTTTGGATAAATATCAAAAGGATATATTACTGGCATCGACAATGTCGGTAACTTTGAAACTTGTCTAATTTTAATCATTGTACTTTATAATTTTGTTTCATACTTTATATTGATTTTGATACCCTTCTTGAGTTTTATTTATATACATTTATGTACATTTTTATATGCGAACACTATACATATTGTCTAACCATGCTTAAGTGATTTTATTTTCGTCCTTTTTGTTGATGACAATGGGGGATAAAATGTATAAATATACCAGGCAAAATGATAGGGGAGTGCATAGAGTTAAGGGGAGTCAAATATATAAAAAAATTATCTCTTAAATATTTATATGGTTGTCATCATCAAAAAGGGGGAGATTGTTTTTACCCTAGGTATTGATTTTGATGACAAAAATCATATAATATTACTACTAACGTATCTCCAAGTTGTGCAGTACTTTCAAATATATTATGGAGACATTTACAGAGATAAACAAGAACTCAGTGGGAGAAACTGGATTATATACGAAGTTTAATCAGAGCGATGAAAGAACAAAACTGATTGAAGAAGAATGCTGAAAGGACAGAGGTGTTTGAAGTGATGAGCACTTGGTTGAGTCTTAGAATTCCTCGTTAAAGATCCCATGGCAATTATATTTGAAGATCATCAACCATTAATCTCAACCAAATCACAAAAATCCATAAAAAGGAGGTACTTTTGAAATCTGAAATTTGCAACACTTATTGGGGTTGCTGATGTGTTACCGTTCTCTTTGAAAAATGTCTATAAGTCGACATATGGGGGTCAAGTATGTCAACATATTTTCTGTTGGTCGGTTTTTTTAAATTTAAACCGAGGGATTTTCCCGCCACCTCTTCATCAAAAGACATGTCTCTTCAACCACTATACAAAGGCTCTGGAAAATGAATTTTCCAATCAATTATCTCTTCATTCTCGTACTCTTTCTCTTCCATACTTTTGCAAAAGAAATTCATTGCATATTCTTTCATTCTCTTTGCAAATCCATACCACTTTTCTTCAATTCTTCAAGGATTTGAAAACCACATTATATCAGAAAGTTTCTACTTGAATTCATATCATTCTCTCTTTGATTTTATCAGATTCCTTAAAGAATTCACAAATACATTGCCATTGGAGGTCTATAGGATCATCATACCAAATCTGCAAAAATCCCTATTGAAGATATGGCTAATTGCCATACTTTATTGTTGTTTGTGAAAAGGAGAAGGTGTTCTTATAGTCTATGAAATCAAGACGGTGCATCTTGTAGCCAGTGAAATCATGATTGTAAAGGCGTTCTTGCCACCTATGGGAAGCTAGCGATTATAGTGAAATTCTACACGTGTAGTGCAGGACTGGATGTATGAGTGGCAAATCCAAACCAATATAAAAATCCAGGTGTTATTTACTTTACTGCATTTTACTTTACTATTTACTTGTTCTATGATTATTGGTTTTTTATTTGCAATTTGATTAAATACAGTGTTAAAGTCATAAGTTAGTTCTAAATAATTGAATATACACTTCACCCTCTGGTGTTCATATAGTCTTAAGATCTATTCCACATTGTGTTATAGACACCCCATTTTTTCAATAGTAGGTAGCTCAGCCTTGCTCATCATGGAACGAACCATATCTAATAGGGTTTGGTTCCTTCGCTCTGACTCAACATTGTGTTGCTGAGTATAGGGTGGAGTAACTGAGAGATAATCTCATTACCTTTTAAGTACTATTGGAAATCTTTTCCAACATAGTTACCTTCTCGATTTGATTGAAGAATCTTAATCTTATGTCCCATTTGGCTTTCTACTACATTTTTATATTCGGTAAATTTCTCATAGACGTCAAATTTTTATGCATAACAAATACATATCCTAGTCTCGAGAAATCATCATTGGAGGTAACAAAGTAAGACTGTTATCTTTAGTAATTATAGGCATAGGGCTATATACATCACTATGTATTAGCCCTAAGATTTACATTCAAACTAATGTTCATAACATTATTTGCACAATGAAATATATATCCAATCTCAAACAATCTAGAAATAGAAATAATTCAGCAATAAATTCTTTTACAATATAGCAATTATTTAATACTAATACTAATCCACTCAGCAAAACTAAATGATAATCTCCTACCACTATTGCATTTACTGTAGAACCATTATCCACTTTAAGCTGCATTTCTCCTTTTGCTATACGATGCCAATTCCTAAGCCCCTATAACAAATTACATATAGAAGTATCAAATCCAGTATCTAAAAGCCAAGATATTTTATTAACTGCAAAACAGTTTTGAATGATAAATGTACCTGATGGAGCCGTAGAACCATTTTTCTTCCTTTCCCTCACAATTTTTAAGTAGCTAGTAAAATTCCTTCTCCAATGACTTTTTTATGGTAGCGGTGACATTAACCCTTGTAATCGGTCTTCTTACTTTTCTTTTTATTACCTTCTCTTTTCCGCTTCTTCGAACTCTTCAAAGATACCCCTCGATCCTTTGATTGTGATTCAGCCAACCTCAACATATCGAGGAGCTCCATAAGATTCACATTCAATTGGTTCATGTTATAGTTCTGTATGAACGATTCATACTAAGGAGTAAGTAAACCAAAGATAAAGCCTACTTGCAATCCATTGCTTATCTGTACACCCAATTGAGAAAGCCTATCAATATAGCCTTTTATCAACAACACGCAATCATCCACTTTCTATCCTTTGGTCATTTTGGTATTGAACAGTTTCTTCGTAAGATTGCACCTTGTGTGTAACGACCCATAAATTTTGATAATTAAATTTGTCAATTTAATAAGATTTTGGTAATTAAATCTGGAATAAATAAAAAGTTGAAATTTGTTAATGAATTAATAACGGGAATGAGATGTAATGATGTTAATTTTAATATAATAATAGGTTGAATAAAAAGAATGGAAAATCAAGATTTATTAATTTATTGGAATTTAAATTTAATAATTCGATTAATTGAAAATAATTGAAATTAAATATATAAATATTACGTTAATGGAGCTTAAGATGAAATTTGAGAATATTAATGTAATAAACCATGAACCAATGTTAATTTTATCTATTTGGTGATAATGGATTGAATAACAAGATTTAAAATCAAATAAATGGATTTATTGGAATTTCAATTGATAATTAGTGAATTTATTTAAAATTAAAATTTAATACGGTAATGGGTAAATTAATTAACTTAAAATTAATATCTGAACATGTCTAAATTTTTGCGAAGGTTTAAGAAATAAAAAATGATAAGATTTGTTAATTATGGAATTGAAATTGAAAAAGTGATTTAATTAATTAATTATTAATTTATTTAATTAACTGGAAAATAACCATTTTGGCCACTGACTCAGATTTCGACGAAACTAGTTTCATCGGATCCATAATGGTGAATTATTGTAGGATTTCAAGTTTTGTAGCGATCGGACTTGTCGTTTGATCGTATGGGCTCGAAACGCCTTGAAATTAATTTAATTGAAATCAATTTGAAATAACGTAATTTTAGCATAACTTTTTCATACGATGGAATTTGGACTTGAAACCTATTCCATCGACTTTATAATATTCAAAAACATCTATTTTGATATATAGGTTGACTCATTTTCGTTCCGGAATCAGAACGGGCTTTTCGGGCCATTTATCGTTCAACTTTCGATCCAAATCAATCCGGTCCATTCTAATTTCAGCTTTGCATATATATATATATATATATATATATATATATATACCTCGTTATAAACCCTAGCCTATTTCTTATGTTCATTTTTCTATACGTACAATTCCAATTGCTCCTCTTTCTCAATGGCAGACAAACTCTAAATTTCACAGTCCAATTTCAATATCAAATTTAAATCAAAATTTCAAACTTCACAAACTACATCAAATTTTATATAGATTCGAAGCTCTCGATGAGCGTATCTTAGATCTGTTATTCGTTTCTGGTTTCGATCGTTTGTCCTGAAACCACAAATCAAATCTCGACCGTTCATCGCTTGTTGATCGACATCATCTGATCGTCAAATAAACGGTACCGTGGTGTAGTGATTTGCAAGGGGATTCCATCCAAGCAGATCGCATCGCCTGATGATGGTTGGATCGCCGTCGTTTGGTCGATTAGGGTTCGTGGAAGCTAGCGGCAGCTTGCGTCGTTGGGGGTCGGACCGTGGCGGCAGGGAGGAGGATGACTAGGCGAGCTCGGGGTGTTGCCGATTTGGCCTACAGCAGTGCGAGGAGGCCGAGGGGCGAAGTCAAAGGGTTGGTCAATGACCTCGTTTGGGTTTCAAACTACTGTGTTTTTCTCGTGCGTGGTGAAGACGCGTGATGACGTGTCTGTGCGGTTTGGTTCGTTTGATTGTTTTTTATTTTAATTTCGTTTTCAATCTTCTAACTCGAATAATTTCCACATACGAGGTCCGTTTCATGCGCAGTTTTCTCCGCTAGGCTCGTATTGGAATTCTGGACATTTTGACGCTAGTTTGGATGAATTCTAAGACTGTTCAAATTTTGGATTTAAATTGGATTTTAATTCAATTTAAATTCAAAGGTGAGTATTTTAACCCACTCACAACTTCTAAAAATTTCTTATGTGTGTTAAATTAATTTTTGATGGGATTAGAAAAATATTTATGACTGTTTGGCATATTTTGAATCATTATCTCAGTTTATTTGAATTTATTTGGGTAGAATAGTTATAAAATTATTATTGAATATAAACTACCACTAAATACCTAGGATTTATTACCTGCTCTATATTGATGTTATTGATTGAATTGGATGATGACTGTGATAAATGTTTGATAATTGATATTGGATGAATGGATGTTGTATTTTATATTGCTATAAACTGCAAGCTGTTATGGATTTGTATTTTTTTGGGATTGCGGTTTGAAATGATATATAACCATATTTATGTTTTAAATTACGGATTGAAATGATAAACATCCGTATCACTTGACCATAGGATAGAAAATTATATACAGACACCGTGGTCTATATTATTTTGAAATTGATTTCTATGGTTTTTTGGAAAGAAATATATGGTTTTATATAAATATTGATTCTAGTTATTACATAAATGCTATTTTGTATGTATAATCAAATTCTTGACTTGAGCTATGTATAAATTTGTTGATATAAATAAGTTTAATAATAAAGTTTGATTTTATTCAAAATAAAATATGGTTAAGTATTTATTTAAATTATGTTTTAATATAGAATTTATAATGATTTCAATAAATTAAGTTGAAAGATAAATTGGAAATTGATTTGAAATTGTATTTAATGGAGAATTTTATTTAATAAAAATCGATTTGGGACTCATTGAATTTGAGATTTTAAAGAATATGATTTCTAACTTGATTTTTGTTTAAGGTTATATAAATGAATATATCAGGTTTGAATAAAGTGAGGGAAATATTTAGTTATTTGAAATTGGAGTTTATTTGAATGATATTGGAATTATTAAGTAAATATTTCTAAACTAAATAATATTAAACTGAATTTGATATATATATATATATATATATATATATAGAGTTAACAAATTTAGTTTTGAAGTGTTGAATATTGAAAGCTTTGAAATCTATTGAAATGGTTTATTTGGAGGTTCGAATCTATATTTGAAATCGATATAAATTGAAATGGTTTATTGAAAACTGAAAGTGAGTTGGAAGTTATGAATTGAGATTTAATATAAAATGAATAAAATTGTGAAGTCGAGGAAATTATTTTACTTTATAAAGTAATTTTAAATTTATACTATTTTATTTTATATACCGTTTGGATGTCAAAACCATTTAAGTGGGTGAAGTTATGGTTTAAAAGCTATGAAATTCAAAGTATTATGTTTTGAAAGATTATATTTCAAGCATTTGGTTTCGAAATATTTTAATTTTGAAAGTGTTATGGTTTTAGAGAGGATATATTTGAAATAAAAATAATATCATATTGATTTGGTTTTTAAAATGGAAATGATATCGTAATTTTATGGTTTCGGAATGAATATTATATTCTATTTTTGAAGTATAAATTATTTTGAAATGACCACGGTCTTATAATAACGTTTGGTTGTTAAAGAGACCGGGATCAGAATTTGTCATACTCTCTGCCAACTCTGAAAACTACTTTAACAACCGTGTACGCAGTGGAGATTCCAGAATGAAGTAGGATGGTGATGGCATCCTTTGAGGTATATACATGGAGCCGACTCCCGTGAGTTGGCATAAGGTGGCTAAAACAGGAGCGATCTCGGGACAAGGAGGTAGCCCCTCTTATCGGACACACTCCTTCGATATTATATTCTGACTTTGAGGTTTATTTGGTGGCCACTTTTGATTTTTGATTTGGGGGTATGGCTCGAGGTGGGTGGTAGTAGCTGCTACGCATTACCACCAGCCCGTGTGCGTAATCGGTATATCTACCCAGGCATTTCCTTGTGTGCCGTGTCATCTATCCTATCGCGCCTTGTACGAGTTTGGTTTTCTTCCGTAGCCCGTGGAGTATTTATGGTAGTCTTCCAATCCAGAGATGCGCTGATACTGGATGGACTACTTGGACTATTACATGTTAAGGTGGAAAATGTAAAGCCTTAATAACTATTTAAAAGTAAGTTTATTTTACTATAAACATTATTATAATAGCGAAATATTACTACATAGTAAATAGTTTAACGGATCCTTAAGAATGTGAATCCCGAGCATCTCTTAAGTTATTGCACTCACGTTTGAACCTGGATAGGAGATGTTAAATTCCGTAAACATCTCTGACGCCGTTCCACTCTTATTACTTACATTGATTTAACTTACATAAGATCTTTTAGTTCTGATTCGAGTGTTTTGTCTTTTCAATTGCTCGGATCAGTCTGAGCATTTCAGGATTCGAAGACTTTATTTCTGGAGGACGAAGACGAAGATTGTATTACTATTATTACTTATTATATTTCACTGCATCATGTATTCCGCTGCATTGTTATTTATTATTCTCTAGCATGTGTAACTCTGATATGTATTGTATAAGTATAATCGAATATTTTGTGAAACAGCTTCATGAACTGTTTATTTGATTATTACATTTTATCGTTCTGCTGCAAGATTCTATTTTGTTTTTTCCTTTCTCTACTTTTTCTTATTTACCCCATAACAATCCGCCTTTGATATGGTTTAAGTTTGACGTGTGTGGTTTATCGTCGATTTGAAGCATACAAAAAGGCAGGATGTTACAACGTGGTATCAGAGCTTTGGTTTAGCGATAAACCTTAGCTTTGTGGGGTCTGACTCTTTACTAATAGGGTAGTAATACCATATGATGAGTTGTTGAGTGCATATGTATAAGAAAGCATATTTGTTAGTGTTATAAAAGGGTTTTGATATTGTGTTAATTTGTTTCGTTTCGTATTTATAAATTCTGGCTGGTGCATAGGACGCTAAGACATTAATAGGGATTTCTAAACACTTAATAGTACAAACCGACACAATATTTGTTTTGAATATAGGTGAATGAAATAATTTTTCCTATTATACTTTCTATATATAAAATAAAAAATTATATAAGATATATATTTGGTTGTATTATATTGGTTGTTAGGTAGTGAAATTTATAAATATTGATTGGAAACTAGAGTTGAAGAAAATAAAATAAAATGAAAATTGGAAATTTTAGAACTTAAGTTCCGGGATTTTTGAAAATTTCTTTTGAATGATTTTGGAATATAATAATAATATTATTTGGAAGTATTTTCTGATATAAATATTTCAATAAGATTTGAAAGAATTATTTGAAAGAAACTTTGGGAAGAAATAAGTTCTGTACTCCCCTCTCTGTCGCTGGAAAATAATTTCGATGATGAGTGCACGCATCATCGACATTCATTTTCGAGTTTCGAAGTGGAAAGGCCACTATAGTAGTTTTACAGCAGATTTATTTTGATAAACAAATGTAAATTTTAAATTGTTTTAAATACAATTGGATATATAAGTTGTAAGTATATATTTATCTATTCTTTTAAAATGATTTGAAATTAAACCCGGTATTTAGTTCTTAAGTTTCCGTTAATTAATAATTTCAATTATTGTAGTGAAATGGAATGTAACTAATTAATAACTGGAACCTTTAATTAAAATAAGTGATAAAATGCTAGGTTGAAAATGAAATTACAAGAAAATTTGAAATGTGTAACCTCTAAGACAAAAGATATGATTATTGAACATTTAATTTATTGAAAAGAAACGAGATAAACTTGTATAATCTTCAATTGTATTCTTTAACATATATATAACTTACCAACTATAAAAATTTAAAATGTTAAAAGAAAAGGTAATGGAAAATTTTACAAGTAAAACTTGAAGTAATGAAAGTATTCAATGAAATTCTTTACTAAATAAGAATTTGATGTGTAGATGAAAGGCTACTAATTGATTATAATAGAAAGATAAGTATTATAAATGATGGAAATGAAAATTCGCAAGAAATAAATGTAAATTAGAAGATAAATCATTATACGAATAAAAAGAAAATCAAACAACAAATATTATGAAATGAAATTATTAAGAATGAACTAGATTTATTGTTTGGTTTATGGTTATTTGGGCAAGGATACTTTAAATTTGATTGGATGTATAAATAATATATTTAGCTTCATCTAAGACTGTTGAGTAAATGGTGCACTTAATAGTTTATTGTCCATTCCATACAATTTAAAGTTTTTGAACCCGAACAACTATTTGTTTTGTTTGATATGGACGGATAATTGAATTGTGTTGATTCTGTATGACGATGGTATGCTTTGTTGCTAGTGATTGTTGTTTATAATGATTTGGTGTTATTGATTGAAACAACTTTAAATATTTCATTTTATATTATTATTAACCACTTTTATATTATATAAGTGAAATACATGTTATGAAAGCAATTGCTACTTCTTTTGGTTTCATAATTAAGCGTTTGTTTGCCCGACAAATAGGTACGTTTTCGGATTACGGTTTTATAGCGCTATTATATTGTTTTTCCCATGTTGGGATATATTATTTTGAAAAATATATGTTGTATATTTTTATATTTGATATTATATTTTCTCGCGAGCCTCTCCATACAAAGGAGACTCTAGTGAAATTTTCCGTAAATTTTGGACTTAGAAATTTTTTTTGAAAATATTTTCCAAACTTTATTGATTTGAGTATAAAAAGATTTAATAGTTATAAATTGATATATCTTATTTAAATTATTAAATTTTGTAAATTTATTTGTTTATAAAATTTAAATTTTTGAATAAGATGTATTGTTTACTCAATTCTTTCTTTTTCCTTTTCGAGGACGAAAAGTTTTGAGTGGGGGAGAGTGTAACGAATCATAAATTTTAATAATTAAATTTGTCAATTTAATAAGATTTTGGTAATTAAATCTGGAATAAATAAAAAGTTGAATTTTGTTAATGAATTAATAACGGGAATGAGATGTAATGATGTTAATTTTAATATAATAATAGGTTGAATAAAAAGAATGGAAAATCAAGATTTATTAATTTATTGGAATTTAAATTTAATAATTCGATTAATTGAAAATAATTGAAATTAAATATTTAAATATTACGTTAATGGAGATTAAGATGAAATTTGAGAATATTATTGTAATAAACCATGAACCAATGTTAATTTTATCTATTTGGTGATAATGGATTGAATAACAAGATTTAAAATCAAATAAATTGATTTATTGGAATTTCAATTGATAATTAGTGAATTTATTTAAAATTGAAATTTAATACGGTAATGGGTAAATTAATTGACCTAAAATTTATATCTAAACGTGTCTAAATTTTTAGGAAGGTTTAAGAAATCAATAATGATAAGATTTGTTAATTATGGAATTGAAATTGAAAAAGTGATTTAATTAATTATTAATTTATTTAATTAACTGGAAAATAGCCATTTTGGCCACTGACTTGGATTTTGACGAAACTAGTTTCATCGGATCCATAACGGTGAATTATTGTAGGATTTCAAGTTTCGTAGCGATCGGACTTGTCGTTTGATCGTACGGGCTCAAAACGCTTTGAAATCAATTTAATTGAAATCAATTTAAATCAATTTGAAATAACGTGATTTTAGCACAACTTTTTCTTACGATGGAATTTGGACTTGAAACCTGCTCTATCGATTTTAAAATATTCAAAGACACCTATTTTGATATTTGAGTTTACTCATTTTCAGTTCGGAGTCAGAACGAGCTTTTCGGGCCATTTATCGTTCAACTTTCGATCCAAATCAATCCGGTCCATTCTAATTTCAGCTTTGCATATATATACACCTCGTTATAAACCCTAGTCTATTTTTTAAGTTCATTTTTCTGTACGTACAATTTCAATTGCTCCTCTTTCTCAATGGCAGACAAACTCTTAATTTCACAGTCCAATTTCAATATCAAATTTAAATCAAAATTTTAAACTCCACAAACTATATCAAATTTTATATGGATTCGAAGCTCTCGATGAGCGCATCTCAGATCTGCTATTCATTTTTGGTTTCGAATCATCGTTTGTCCTGAAATCGCAAATCAAATCTCGGTTGTTCATCGCTTGTTGATCGACATCGTCTGATCGTCAAATAAACGGTACCGTGGTGTAGAGATTTGCGAGGGGATTACATCCAAGAAGTTCACATGGCCTGATGATGGTTGGATCGCCGTCGTTTGGTCGATTAGGGTTCGTGGAAGCTGGCGGCGGCTTGCGCCATTGGGTGGTCGGACCGTGGCGGCAGGGAGGAGGATGACTGGGCGAGCTCGGGGTGTGACGCCCCACTCTAAGACCCATATTAACAAAGAGTATTACGATGTAATACCGTCTGCTAATGCGGAGAATAGAGCTGGATAGGGACGACCATCTATAGCCTTGTCTTAACTATCTACTGATTACGTCGATAAGTGCTGTCTATTTTTCTCTCTCAAGTGGATCGACATATCCAATAAATATTTAATACAAAACTATAATGGCTAATGGATCTATCAGAACAAAACATAACAACTCAAATGTAAATAACGTCACAGAACAGCAGAAATGCATACATATGCATAAGTACAAATACAATCACTAGTACAATCCAAAATGATACATCAAAGTGGTATGACGACCACAACCTAAACATGGGTCAAAAGAATATACATATCAGAGTAGCAAACCAAAAAGGACTACACACAAAAACTATAACAAAAAAAGCTAGTAGAATAGTCCAAGCAGAAGCAGAATAGGCTAAGTCCAAATGTACCCAACCTAAAACACCTCGGTCTGACCCGTGTATAAAACACACGGGTCAGTCTAGCTAAACAAATCAGTAAATGATGATAGCAGAATATAGAGCATAAGAGCATAGTGATATTCTTCTTAAACAAGAAGAAATAAAAAGAAAGCTAACCACAGACATAAGGAGGATATGCATCATGTATGGCATATATGGTTACACTAGGTGATAGAACACTACTGCTTCAATAAGCATAAAACACAAAGGAGACGAAAAATCTCATGAATCGCCAAAATGTAGCATGCCTCATATCATCGGCAATAATAAATCAAATAAGAATGGCTTAGAAAATAGTATAATGTAAACTCCTAAAAGAGTGATTTCCATACCCGCAATATCGGCAACTCCAAGGAAAACATAAGCAAAAGCCATCTCGACATAAGCCATAAGGCAAATGTCAACAAAGGGATAAAAATCTCATACAACGCCAAAAGGCAAATCCCATAAATAACACCAATAGGCAATCTCAATATATATACGCCAAAATGCAAACCTCAACACGCCAGTGTAGGCAATGAAAATCTCAAAAGAACTCCCAAGAGTCCAAAAATTCCAAAGTAATCTCCACCGAATGGTTCTAAGGACCGATTCCAAAATGACGACACACAAGGGTAAAAATCATCTCAAAAAGGTTTTTCACGTCCTATTTTTGCCGAGTACTGTTTCACATAACAGGTACCTCGCCCAAAGGTAAACGTCAAATGACAAATACACCGCAATGACAAATACGCCGCAATGGAAAACGTCCGAAGACAAATACGCCGCAATGACAAACGACCGAAGACAAATACGCCACAATGGCAAATGACCCGAAGGTCCAGTACTGGCACGCCAATAGGCAAATGTGTCACAAACTCTCGGAAAGGAACCCAAAAAGTGTTAACGTGTGTCCTATACCACCCGTTTGCACTAAAGGTTTACTAACCACTAGTAAGTTTCACACTCAAATCAGTAAAAGGTTCGCCTCATATCATCGGTAAACTAAACCCGTAGGCCAAAACGATCAAACAGACAAGTTAGGAATTAACCGAAAGGTAAACGCACATATCCCATACTACGCGTTTACCTAACTCTCCTTCTCATTTGCTCGACAGTGTAAAAACGTGTAATTTTGTATAGAAATAATAAGTTGGAGAAAACGAGCTTTTAAAACCACTTTATAAACCGCTTTTGCAATCTGTCTTATTATAGAGATACTAAAATTTTATACTTGAAAATAATATATAATAATTATTGCAAAAACCAGTTTACTTGAAAAACATTTCAAAACTCATTTATAAAACCCATGTACGAAATCCAGAATGAATCATCAAGAAATACAGAAAAAAATCGAAAGTTTAAACTTATAAAATCCCGATAAAAACAAGCTGTGAGTGCAAGTTCAACAACAGATATATACAAGTTAACATGGTCGAAATGAACTAAAAATTTGTAGAAATAAAGTTCAACATTTTTAATTTAAACTACAAAAAAATCACTGAGTTTCGATAAGAGACGAAGAAACCGCGACGTCTCAAAGTCGGACTCATGCCAGGAAGTGAATACACGAGAAAAACATAGGCCAGCGGCTTGTTTAGCCAGTTCGCCCTTATTCAACCCAAAATTTGAGAAATCACGAAACATAAAAGTTATAGAGCATATTCTATGATTTCTAGAACATTGAAAATTATCGAATTCGGATAAGAAATGAAAAGGTTATGATGAAAACAATTTTCAGATCTGAAGTTCACTACGGCTGTCGTTTAGTCTCGGAACCGCAAGACTAGAATGAACTTTAGACCATGTAAACTTTAAAATTTCACAAAAATCAAAACATAAAAGTTATCTTAGATAATCTATGCTTTCCATAACATCAAGAATCATCAAATTTGGACATCAAATGAGAAAGATATGCTCAAATTACCATTGACGTTTAACATAGAAAATTACGGTTTTACAGTGACAGGGTAGCAAGTTTACATCATGCTTTTCGACCCCTATGCTCAGTATTTTCGAAAGTGTTCAACATGAAAGTTGTCATGATCTTTTTAAGCTTTCTAGAACATCAAAAATAATAATCCTAATTTTGATTTAAAACGAAAAAGATATGTACAATTTACTAACAACAAATCGCAAATGAACATGCAACAAATACAATTGAAATTTCTTACATTGAAATCTCAATCTAAGCTAGAAAAGTGAGTTTTCAACTCACCTTAGGATTTATTGGCAGCAAACTAGTAGATTTAGCAAGTAAAGTAAGGAGCTTTGGCCTTGATTTGGTGCTAGAAACCTTATAGCCTTGCTATTGCTCTTCTCCTTCCTCAATTTTTACCCTAAAACTTAATTTACCCAAAAACACAAAAATGAAATTTCCCTCAACAATCAAATGTACAAATTCAGAATAAGATGAGGATATGATTGAGAAGTTTACCTGGATTTTACTGGATTTTTTTTCAATTTATTTTATTTTAAAACATTAATCTTTGCTCTCAACTAGGGTTGCATTGGGAAGTTTGTCTCTGTTTGATAGTTTCTGAACGTACAGGAGGAGTTGTTTCTCCTACTTAGCAAATTCACTAAGTGTCTAAATGGACTGCTATAAGCTTAAAGCCCAAAACCCTCAATTTAAATAAACCAACTTGTAAATTAACCATTCTCTAATCACATTTTATACCATTTTAAAACACCGTTATCTCATAGGTTAAGACACCTAAAAATTAATGTGAGTGCACTAAAAATAAGTTCGTTAACTAATCTTTTCAGCAAAACGATAAAACATAGATTTCACAATCATTTGACCCTTCATTTTTATTATTGAAAATGACACTTTTTAATTTATAAAAAGAAATGTGACGACATGACAATTAAATCAATTAAACCCCAAAAATCGTATTTTCTTATGTAGTTAAACATCACAAACCATATAAAAAATATTTTTACATCCAAATATTTTTTTTATTATCAATATTACACATTTTAATTCACATTATTAACCATATTTAATTTTTAACACATCATTAAAATTAACAAAAAATACCATCTGACGATTATTTCCGCAATAATTGCATTTTATCAAAGTAAAACCATTCAATGCTCATTATTATCCCAAAATAACATACTAAAGTTTTCAAAACTTTGTTTTCTTCATTTTATATTTATTTACAACAAATAAATGTTGAATTAATTTCATTTATCCCTATTTAAATGAAATTACCACCAAATAAACATAATTTTATTATTCTCACTTTATTTATAACCAAACATCTTTATCTCCATTTTGTTAAACCAAAACCCATTGTTTATTTTAAAAAAAACAATTTTAACAAATTTTACATCTAAAAATTTATTCTATTCCTCCATTTTAAATTAAAACCATCGTTATAATTTATCTTCACAGGTGATCACAAAACCATGGTTGTTACAGACTCCCCTCCTTATAAAAATTGCGTCCTCGCAATTTCCTAGAGAAGAGCTGTATTCAACACAATTTATTCCATCTTAGCAAAGGAAAAATAGACAAGCTTGATTTAGAATTCTCACTCTCAACACTGGAAGATAGAAATCCAGGGTAAGATTACTCGATAAATTTTCTGGTTTCCTAAGTACAATCATAGGGATTTGTAGACTATTAAATTTTCAAAAGAGGAACATTCTTATTTCGAAGGTGTTTAATCTTCGAAACAACTACACGAGTAGAATTCGACACAATACACAAGTCGGTCAGACTCGTGATCATGCAACACAAGAGAATTAACAATCGAGATTAAATCTCGAAGATACAACAAAATTGGGTTACCAAGAACATATCATTAATACCTAAAACTGAACAGAAAATGATGCATGAAAGCAATCGAACCTAGGCGTTCAGTAGTAGTAAATGGTCATATATAACTAGGAGCCAACTTTTCGAATATACCGAAATGCACTTAGCTCCTTTAAAGGAGTAACACAAATAAGCACAATCATCAAAAGAGGATTCAACAAAAGATAGATGGTATTTCAAGCTACCATCATAACACATGACTGCATGAATGCAAGTCATCACAAGAATCGCACTAAGGCAAGACACACAAGAATGGATTACAAGAAATTTTCTCAAAAATTTGTTATAAGAGTTTTCACTCAAATCAATTTTCTTTTATACACAAAACTCAAACTTCAATACTTGATTTTTTTTAAAGTCTCTTACTTAAATTTTCAACTCAATCATCTTTATGTTAAATTTAAAGTAAATTAAATTAGAGTTGTTCCATACTCTAATTCCAAAAAATAAATATACTACAATATGTAATATTTCGTTTTCCAACAATATTTATCAAATTTTAGACCATTTTATTTTATGATTTAAAAGGACACTTATTAGACCCTTCATCGATGGCTTTAAATATTCACTAATTAAATTTCTCAATTTTTTTCCTAAGTGTTTAATTTTTTGAAAAAATTCGACGGAGTCTCTTTTGCATGGAGAGCCCTTTACAACTTCTCATAAATATGAATTATAGATATACATCAATCAAAAGGTCGGAACACAATACACACACATATAACTCTTAACACATAAACACTTAGCAATTCATACCTTTGATTTTTAGCGTTTGAAATGCGAGCATGCTTGCTTTTATACTTACTATTTTGCTAATTAATCATTCAAATATCCTCTTGAACCTGCACTTGACTTATTGAAACATATTAGCATGCACTTATAAACATATGAAGTATTAAAATCATATTTTAAATAAGACAACAACTCAAAATTTTAAAATTCAGGCCTGCTACAAAAGACTCTGGCTTTTGACATAGTAAAACTCATAATCTGAAAATACTCATAAAATAAAAGTTATTCTACTCAGTCCATTGTTTCCAGCGATATAAAGATCATCAAAATCGAATTTACGTTTTGAAAGTTATGCCCAATTTACTTTTAGCTTTAAACTCAGAAATTATAAAAGAGGACAGAGATGTCCCTCAGTTTTCAAACTCATTTCTGAATAACTAAACTGCAAAATTTTTGAAAATGATACAAAGATGATTTATAGCATACTGAAAGCACTCTCTTCTGCAAAATGAATGGATTCATTTGGATTTGTAAATCATAAGTTATCGCTGTTTTAAAACAGCACTTTTTAATCAAAATTTTCCGACACAAGACATTTTATTGTCCAAATTTTCAAACCATTATTAAATTCAAACTACATAATTTTAGATCGAAAATCTTTTCTCTAAAACATTTATTACGTGATCCTTTTCTCCAAAAAGCCAAGACATCTAGAATTACATTACAATACATACAACAAACTTTGAAAATGGTTTACAATGAAAACTTTTTCCTAATTAACAAACAAGTCTTTTGAAAGAAGACTCATATTTTAATTAAGATAATTACTTTCTTATATTAATATGAAATAATTATCTATCCAAACTAGACTTTGGAACTACATATTGATTTTGATTTTTTTTTTAAATTGCTTTCACAATTAAATTTTTTATCTTGTTGCTCTATTTATTGTTATTTCTAGCTTTTCACAAAATTTTTGCATTTTATAATAAAGGAATCTTTTATATTCAATTTTCTCTTAATCCACAGAGCTAAATAATTATTTTATTATCACTTAAAACTAGCCAAGGTTGATACTTAATTCAAACTTGTTTTCAATTGAACTTCACAAATACATAATTAACAAGTTTTAACACTATTTAAATTCATAACCAAACTTACTCTAATGGTTTTGCTCCTTATGAAATTCCATGCTAATTCAAAGCACCAAAATAGCATTTTCTTAAATTATCCCAAAGGCACAATTTTTTCTCACTTGTTATTAATCAAATGATTAAATGTTTAAACTAATCTTCATAACTATCCTTTTACTTTCTACTAAACCTCATTCTAATTAATATTTTAGTTTTCTAAACAATTCATTTTCTTAATTTGAATACTTTATTTTATTAATCACTATCACATGATAGTTTCATCCAATTAAGGTATTTCCTTAATTAAAATTATTTGCCATTTAAATGAATTTCCATAAGGTAATATTTTCTAAAATACTTTACCCAAAAGCTTACTTAAGCATTTTAAATTTTCCATGTTTGTAAACTTTCACAAACATGTAATATAACCAATAATGAATACAATTTATTTAAATGAAACCATATTAAAATTTTCCAATTATCAATTTATAAAATGATAACATCTAACTAATACATTTATAGTGAATGACATTATCAAGGACTGCAAAGTTGACCAAGATCAACATTGCCTCTCCATTGCCCTCTATGTCACACTATTTTCATAAGTCCTTAAGTATATATTAAATACTTATCTCAAATGGTAATTTAAAATTTTCAAAATCTTTGCAATATCTATATATTTTTGCATTCAACATCCATACTAGTAAATATTATTTATTGCAATTTCAAAAGCATGTATCACATCGCCTCGTAAGCGTTTAGGAATTCCTATCGATAACGCTGATCAGACGCATCGACCAGAATTCTTAAAATACTTATTAGCCAATTGACACAAGAAATTATAAAACCTGTTTTGATTTCTTAAGGAATCTTAAACTTGGTTGTAACAATGTTTATTTTCGAAACATAAAAACATTTTCTAATTATACAACCATACAATCAATTCATAAAACAATCAAGTTTTGTACATAAGTATATCTCTTGTTAGAAAGATTTTCCATTCACATGGATGCTTTCTTTCCCAAAATTTCTTTTAGTAATTTTGCTTCTTTAAAATGCATCCATGAAATTCCTAAACATTAAATTTTTATTTCATTTTAAACTTTTGATAAATACCACTTACGGATTAAATTTCATTTTCAAAATTTAATCTTTCTACTAATTCTTGCGGTAGCTACAACTTGAAGACACCGCAAGTTCATATCATTTGCATTGAGTAGGTTTCTATCTCTCAATTATATCACCTACTCAATATTATTTCAATCTGTGTAGTTAATGCCCCGTTATTACCCTGCTACAATCCTGCTATATCTCATAGCGGATTTCTACCGCTACGATTTTTCCATATAGCCCCAGAATATAGCCTTTCCGCTTTAATCCCCTCTATTTCCGATATATTCTGTTATTTCCGCTATATTCCGCTATTCCCGCTATATCTTTTTTTAATAAAATGAATTGAAAAATTGCATTTATACATTATAAAATTATGAAACTAATTTATTTGATTTAATTTTTAATATATTTTCAGAAATGAAGATATTCTAATATTCTACCTAATTCAATTATGTTATATAGCAGTTTTTCGTTTATTTAAAGTATATTCGCACATGTTTTTATTTAGAATTATTTATGTATTATTTATAATTCAATTGAATGATAATTTTTCATCTAATTACCATTTATATATTTGTAAAAAATTAAGTATGAGTTTTATATGCTATTTTTATATGCTTTAAATATTCACTAATTAAATTTCTCAATTTTTATATCAACAGCTTTTCTCCTGCTCCTTGGATCTACTGTTGATATCGGATTGCATAAATCCAAGAAGAAGATCCAGTTCTCAAGTCCAGAATCCTCCCAACCTATTTAGATTTGCATAAAATCTAGGAAAGGACTTCACTTATCACAATGGTTAGCACAAGGACCGCCTCCACTGCTATAGATCAAGAAGGATGTGATAGACAGAATCCCACGCCATTGCCTCCATCCAACCAAAATGCTACCGGACCCTCAGATCTATCAGGCCCGGTCATCAGACAGGAGTTCCAGATGCTGCTTCAAGAGTTTACCCAAAGTCGGCAGCAGTTAACTGAACAACTACGCGCTAATGTTGAACTGACTAACCAGCTGAACCGCCAAAGGCATAAGAGATCCAAGATGGATCACGCCTCTTACCCCTCTACTGAAAGTTTTGCCATGTCTGACTACCACCACAGATCCACCCATCCCCGGTTAGACGGGAGTTACACACAAGCCACCGGACATCAGTCTGCAATGGCTGTTGGACAACTGAGAGTTAGCCCATCGGCCAGTTTCCATATCGGACCCTCCATTCGGGGAGGTACTGTTCCTTACTATACCACAGACAACCGTGCTACCACCGCCGCGGTTGAACCAGGGGCTGATGCCCGGAAACAACCAGATTTGAACCATCACCAGCGTGGATGTACTTTGGAACCATATGTTCCAGAAGACTTGGAGCCAAGGAGGCGAGACATAGACCATCGACAGCACCCGGTCCAGCCTCGCACTGTGGAACCCGACCACCCTTTGGCTCAATGTGCACAGAACGTACAGATGTTGGATATTTCAACTATGATTCGGCAGATGATTTGAGAAAGCCAAGGCCTCACAAATGACGACTGGGGAATCTCCTAGAGTCATACTCCCTTTACGGACGAGATATTATATGCTGAACCCCCTCGGCGATTCAGGATGCCGGCTCTACCGATGTATAAAGGAAATTTTGATCCCCATCAACACATCTTGAAATATGAATGGTCAATGAGTGCTGCAAGAGCTGATGATGCAGTAAAATACCGTAGTTTTTCCATTTCTTTGGGGGGCATTGCTACTATGTGGTTCACATGATTGCCACCTCGGTCCATTTCTTCCTTTGACCAGTTGGCCATCAAGTTTGTAGAATAATTCCGTATGCATGTTGCAAGGCCTAAAGATTAACACTCTATCTAGTGTCACCCAAGCTCCCGGAGAGACATCTTAGACGCTATCTAGAGAGATTCCATGCTGCGTGTGCGGAGGTTAGTAATCCCAATAATAACTCTATCTTAATGGCATTGACTAAGGGGACTGACCCTGACTTTGAGTTTGGAAATTGGTTGGCTGGGAAACCTCCCGCATCATTGAACCACTTGTACTCCAAGGCTACCGAATTCTTGAGGAGGGAGGACGTGAAACAGTCTAGGAAGCAGGATGACGCGGGACCCAGCATGGAAGGGATACAAAGTAATGTTGCGGTTAAGAAATCCAGGGAGAGTTTCGAAAAAGTTCAGTTAAATATTTAGAATAAGCAAACCCAACAGAGGAATAATGGCAGTCAAAATAAGAAGCGAGATTAAAACCATTGTCCACGATGTAGGGATCCAATGTTCGATAATTACACTCCATTGAATACGTCGCTAGAGAATGTATATCTGCAAACTTACAATACTATGCAATACAAGAAGCCTGCTCCGAAGCCGTCGTCGGATAGGTAGATCCAAACAGGAAAATTTTGCAGGTTTCATGAGAGTTACGACCACAATACAAATGAATGCCGCCATTTGCAGGATCTCATCGAGAAGCTGATTAGAGAATAGAAGTTGGATCAGTTTGTGCGGGCGCCGTAGTCAGGAGGTGCGGGCCCATCAAACCAAAATCGTACATCAAACCAAGAAAGATAAGAGAAACCCACTCACACCGGTGGGAGGTTAGTTATAAATACAATAAGTTGTGGTCCTCATCCAGCAGATCAAACCTGGAGGGTCGTATGCCAGCTCTATCAGGCATGCAGACTTCGAGTGTTGTAGCAGTTGTGATGACGTGGCTCCAGCCAAGCAACAAAGGATGATGACAGATGACATCGTATTCAAAAACAGAGACGCTGATAAGGTCGAATCCCCTACTATCGACCCACTTGTCATATCTGCCCAGGTTGGTCCTGCTTGGATGAAGATGATCCTGGTTGAAGTGGGAGCTCTGTAAATATTTTGTTTAAGTGATCTTATGATTTGAAGAAAATGGAAGCCAAGGATTTGAATTCCTATCAATCTTAAGTCCACGACTTCAATGGAAGTGCCATTGTACCCACCGGAGTGGTGGAACTACCAGTGGAATTAGGGGTTGGAGAATCCCGGAGAGTTCGGATATTGCACTTTGTTGTTTTGGACAATGCTTCCCCTTATAATGCTTTTTTGGGCCGATCGGCCCTTGCTGAATTCAGGACAGCTATTGCCCCATGGCGCTTGGCTCTGAAATTCCCCACCAATCATGGGTTGGAGTCGATCAAGGAGATCGGGCTGCTGGGAGAGCCTATTATGTTGCTGAGCTACGCGGGGCGCAGCGAAGGGAGAAAGGAAAGGGCGTGGAGGAATCTCTCTGCGTCCGTTTTGCCGATAATTGACAATTGGTGCCTGGGCCTAGGCCCGGCCACCCCAACCAATTCTAGAGGGATCTTGACCCGAGAGAAACTGAAAGTAAAGATAAAACTAAAGATAGTCAAGCTTCCTCGGCTAAACTAACGATCGATGTTCCGGTCGACGATGATGACGATTTAAGGGTCATAAAGATTGGATCTCAGTTAAGCCAATAGACGCAACAGGAATTGGTTGAATTTCTATGGACGATTCTCGACGTATTCGCCTGGATGCATTCTAACATGTGTGGGATCTCGCCGCACATCTGGAGCCACACCCTGATGTTGACCCGTGGTGTATCCCGGTCAAGCAGAAAAGGCGTGGTATGGATCTAGAGAGATCGGCCGCCCTTAAAGAAGATGTCGATAAATTGAAATCAAATGGGTTTATCCGAGATGCTTTATACTCGGAGTGGGTATCCAACCCAGTACTTGTCCCAAAGCCGAATGGGAAATGGAGGACGTGTGTTGATTATTCTGACTTGAACAAAGCCTGCTTGAAAGACAGTTTTCCACTTCCCCGAATTGATCATCTCGTAGATTCAATGGCTGGGCATGAGTTATTATCTTTCATGGATGCTTATTCCGGCTACAAAAAAATACCCATGCACTTACCCGACCATGAACATACTAGCTTCGTGACCGATCTGAGACTCTACTGCTACAGAGTCATGCCTTTCGGACTCAAGAACGCCGGAGCAACGTACCAACGCCTAGTCAACCGGATGTTCGCCAGCCAGATCTGGAAGACCATGGAAGTATAAATGGACGACATGCTGGTAAAGTCGAGATTCTCCACTGATCATGTAAGAGACTTGGAATCGATATTCAACATCCTTCGAGAATATAAGATGAAGCTCAATCCACTGAAATGTTACTTTGGAGTTGCATCCGAAAAGTTCCTTGGTTTCATCGTCAATGCTCGAGGAATAAAAGAAAATCCCAAAAAGATCTAGGCGATCATAAATCTGCAAACTCCAAGAACCATAAAACAATTTTAGAGTCTCAACGGGAAAGTAGCAGCATTGAGCGGGTTCATTTCAAAGTCTACTGACAAATGCATTCCCTTCTTCGATCTGATTCAGAAATGAAAACAAAAATTTGAATGGACCATAGAATGTGAAAATGCATTTAGAGCACTAGTTAAACATCTCTCCACACCGCCAATTTTGTCAAAGCCTATCAATCACGAGCAGTTGTACCTTTACTTGGCGGTATCAGAGAACGCTATTAATGCTGCCTTAGTTCGAAAAGAAGACATAGTACAAAAACCGATCTACTATGTTAGTAAATGGTTAATCGGAGCTGAGAGAAATTTTCCAAAGCTAGAGAAATTGGCTTATTGCCTAGTCATCGCCTTAAGGAAGCTTTGTCCATATTTCCAAGCTCATCCTATCACTGTTTACACTAATCAGCCGTTGCAACAGGTCCTTGTGCAGCCTGAGAAGTCTGGTAGGTTACTCAAGTGGAACATTGAACTGAGCTAGTTTGATATCATTTATACTCCAAGGAGAGATGTTCAAGGACAAGTCCTAGCAGATTTCACAATCGAATTTACCATTCCAGAGGGCTTGCCTGAGACCATTAAATCTTTTGAATACATTTGGAAGTTGCATACTGATGGCGCATCCAACGATCAGTGCTTAGGTGCTGGAGTAGTACTTGAAACCCCCGAAAGCCTATCCATATGCTATGCTCTGAAATTTGATTTTCGTGCTACCAATAATGAAACTGAATATGAAGCTTTGCTTGCTGGGTTGAAGCTCGCTCGCGATTTGAGAATTATTGTTGTGGAAATTTATTGTGATTCGCAATTAGTCATGTGTCAGGTTCGGGGTGCATATCAAGCCAAAGATCAAAGACTGGCTGCTTATCTATCCCGAGTCCAAGAAATACTTGATCGATTTGACTATTATGCCATCTTTTACATACCCCACGAGCACAATCAAAAGGCTGATTCATTGGCGAACCTAGCCAGCACGGGTGAAGCACGGCAAATGGGATTCGTTCCTGTTGAAACTTCATCCTCCCCAAGCATTGATCGGATGGAGACAGACTTTGTATTTGAAATCGCCACCAGTAAGGAGTCGTGGATGACTCTGTACCGAAATTACATCGAGCATGTAATGCTACCTAAGCGTAGAAGTAAGAAAAGACAGATTCTTCGAAAAGCCTCACGGTTCACCATTCAGAATGGAGTCATGTATAGAAAAGGATATTCTATTCCTCTCCTCCGATGTATCGCACACGATGAAATTAAACAAGTGTTACATGATGTACACGAAGGAGAATGTGGCGATTATGCCGGAGGGCAAGCTCTCGCTAAGAAAGTTCTCCGATACGGGTATTGTAGGCCGACTATAAACTGCGATGCAGCAGACTATGCCAGAAAATGTGATAAATGCCAGAAACATGCTCGAATTCCTAGAGCCCCACCTACTGATATAACCCAAGTGGTCAGTCCATGGTCGTTTGCAGTATGGGGCATTGATATCATTGGCTCTTTACCTCTGGCCAAAGGTGGCGAAGTATGCCATTGTTGCAGTTGATTACTTTACCAAGTGGGCTGAAGCTTAACCATTTGCAACAATCACGACGAAGAAAGTGATCAACTTTGTAGTTTGCAACATCATCTGCCAATTTGGTCTCCCGCATACCATCATCACCAATAATGAAGCCCAGTTCGACAGAGTTGATTTTAAGGATTTCTATCATCGATTCCATATCCACAAAAAATTCTCTGCAGTAGCACACCCTCAAGCGAATGGCCAAGTTGAAGCTGTTAATAAGGTTATCAAGTCGATTCTGAAGAAACGACTGGAAAAGACCGAGGGTGATGAACTTCCTATGGCTTTATGGGCTTACCGAATGACCCACTCCATTTTCTCTATCTTATGGCTCATAAGCCGTTATTCCAGTCGAGATGGAAATGCCTTCTCATCGCATGACTTACTATGACTCGAAGATGAATGTCATATTACTTGCTGAATCTTTGGATCTGTTAAATGAGAAGCGTGAAGAGGTTGATTTGAGGGCAACCATATATCGAAGTCGAGTCGCCCGATTAGATAATGCCAAGGTTCGACCACGAACCTTTGAACTCGACGATCTCGTTCACAAGAGAATCTATCCGCTTCCTTCACACATGAAACCAAATTGGGAAGGACCGTATGTGATTACACAAAACTCAAAGATAGCACGTTCAAGTTATTGATCGTTGATGGTCTTACTTTGCTGAGAGCTTGGAACAACGAGAGTCTCTGTCGCTATTAAACATTATAGGCTTTATTTATTTAGTTCATTCTTTTATTTGTGATTTGTTTCTGCATTTCGAAATGTGAATTTGTAATAAGGCAACTGATTCTGCCGTATTTTCTCATTTCAGCAATAAAATGCCATCTCTTCGGGCCAGAGCTGTGATTTATTGAATATGACGTACAACATCACGATGCACAGAGAGCTAAATTCCATCATACGGTGGAATTTATTCAAATAGGGAGTGACTGTGATACGACGGGCCACTTGCTACGTGAAACCCAAGACCGGGAACAAATCACTGCACTAAAGCTAAAAAAGGATTGATACACGACAATCCTTTAGCTAACTCTGACTCCCAGAGTGCGAATTGGAGCATAAACTCATAAATACAGTTCTGAAGAGGGTGGAACCGTCCACCTAACGACTTCAACCGTATCCTAGCCAAGTTTGTGGAGGATGGATCCGTCCATCTAACGACCTCACTTATTAACTCGGGGTGGATGTGAACCGACCATCTACGATCCCGATAAATCCATCGTTCCCAGAGTGCAAACGAAGTCCTGGGAGCTTAAACAGATGTGACTGACCACTTTCGGCCAACTCCAAATTCCCAGAGTGCGAGGAGTGTAAACATCAACTCTAGGTTCTCAGAGTGCAAACCAGAGTATAAACACCAACTCCGAACTCCCGAAGTGCGAGTTGGAGTATAAACACCAAATCCAAGTTCCCCGAGTGCGAACTGGATTACAAACGTCGATTATCTCCGGATTCCCAAAATGCGAACTAGATTATCGGTTGCAAATAACTCTGAGTCCCTAGAGTGTTGGTCAGAGTATCAACACGATTCGAGTGCGAACGACTATACATAAGCTAACCTAAGAACCCAGAGCATGGACACATCCTTAAAACATGAACAGGCGTGATCGACCGCCGAAGATAAAATACAGGCCTTCAGAGTGTGGGCATGATCATTACTTGGTGAGCGAGTGTGATTCGACCACTCAATTCTCACCTATTTTTGCATCGATGCAAGGATGTTAAACTCAAAGAAATAGAGACAAACTGCGATCACTAGCCGATCTTTGCAACTTATCCCCGGAACTGGGGCAGGACTTAAGTGTTATTCGCTGACCGAAGTAGTGCAGCGTTAGAGTCCAACTCAATCTCCAATAGCGACTCGTGTTCATGATTCCGGACTTGGCAAATGAAACAAATTAGAATCAAAGGTCGAAACTCCATGCACTGGACTGAAATTCAAATACTGAAACACTTAAACATAAGAGGCAGTAGTAGATTCAAAGCCAAAAACAAAGTTTCATTTCAATGAATTGTAGATGAAGATTCATATACAAGTTTCCCTAAAATTCCTACTTGCAAGGGCCGAACCTGCATCTATACACGGCCTACAAAAGGAAAGAAAAGCAAGTTCCTGTCTACGAAAAATGCACCAAAGAGGCCTATCTACTCCCTTTTCTTCTTCGGCTTCCTCTTCGGTGTGGATCCGCTGGAGCCGCTAATGAATTTTTTCTTTGAGCTCTGACCCTTTTGCGGATGGTCTCCAAATGAAAGCATGATTTCAACATCCTCCTCTGAACTTGAATGTACGGGAATGCTTTCTGTAGGAGGGGTCGGAGTAGTCGGATCTACTACAGGGGTGGCATGGGCACACCGGTATCAATGATTGTACCACCAGGTGATATCATTCTTAACGGAGCCGGACCGGGCACCGCCATTCCACCTTCCGAACAACCACCATGCACCGTTGCCTCCAGTTCAGCATTGATCTCAGCCAGTATTTCTTCTTCATGAGTAGATTGGGCTTCACTGGGGGCAGCGGTGGTCTGTGTTGAAGAACCAGAAGCGGGCGCGAGTCCACTGATGAAAAATGGTAAGTCCACGAAGGGGTCACTGTGTCAACCTAAGAGCTCATTCATCATCTTCTCATCGAAAGAAAGCGATCTCCCCTACATTCCTTCGATCAGCGCAGTCATTGTCGTAGTGATCGCTTCAATAATGATGGCCTCCTGCGCTTGATGTAATTCTTAGGTAGCAGGAGGCGCTATCGGTGTAACTCCGGTCATTGAACAAAGAAGAAGAGAATTTGTTAGCTAAATCTTCAAGACAAGTTCCTTATTTTGAACACACATAAGATTTATTCAGAGTACCTTCCTCAGTTTGGCTCATAGACGGTTGAGCGACTTCGAAGGCATGCTCCTTAACGGGGGATAACTGCGGCTGTTCTGGATTATAAGCCGGGACAGATTGAAGTTCAACCACTGATATAGGCTCAGATGGAGGTAGTGCAGTAATCTACGGATTTGCATCGTGATGCTCGACACCTGAGCCTTCCCCAATCTCCAATGTTGGGTGTTGAGCTTCGCCATTTCATGCGAGATCACTGACTCATGGAGGATCTTCCTTTCATCTTCGGTCAGTAAGAGATTCTCCAGCTCGAACTCATCAAAAGATTCACCCAGATGCACCGCCTTCTCTTCCTCCGCCAACTGGCTCTAGGCATTATAGAGATGTGTGGAATAGTTTTCGAGCCAAGCTAAATTTCTGTGTCTTAACACATTGGTGTTGTAAGTGATGAGAAGGTCTTCAACATCAGCCTCCATCTTGGATTCCGTATTCCAAACTTTTTCCTCAACCTCAGCCTCCACCACCCGGATTTTTTCCACAGTCGCATCCCGCTCACCTCAAAGCACCACAGCTTGGTAACATTCCACTTATGCAGAAGTGTTGGCGGCATCCCTCTCTTTAATGATTTTAGAAAATTGGGACTTAAGTTTGTTGAGATCTTTGAGGGTCACGTCTCACTCGGCAGTGACGGTGGTGTTCCTATGGCCCATTCCTCCACCAGGGCGTAATGTTCTTGCCTCATCCTATCCATGGCCGATTTGGCATCATCGGCCTTTTTGAGAGCTTGCATTTCAAATTTCCTGGAGGACTCGGCTTCAGTATTAAGCACCTGAATGATCCGGTCGTTTTGAGCGAGCTCTCTCTACAACTTCTCAATCACGGTTGCCCGCTCAAAAGCCACCTTCGATGCTTTTTCATGGCTTTTACCCACTCTTTATGTTGGAATAAAATATCTGCAACATAGTCATGCACTGTGTTCTCAGCCTCCGTTGGAATTCTCTTTAGGTGCGTGGGAAAAATGTAACCGTCGAAGCAGACGTTGAGAAATTTTTTCTTTAATTGAGCAAGTTTAATCGCTCATTCCCCCGAAGCAAGAACCTGCTCTGCAATTATGGGGGCCGCTATTTCAATTTTGGGGAGTTGAGATTCAGGTCTGGAAAC
This sequence comes from Allium cepa, assembly GCA_030765085.1. NCBI lineage: Eukaryota > Viridiplantae > Streptophyta > Magnoliopsida > Asparagales > Amaryllidaceae > Allium > Allium cepa. The sequence continues at coordinate 51,254,997 of CM060935.1, read as the reverse complement.
ATGAGAAGGCGCCTTGTGCCGTGAAGTTTCTGGAGGACGCAAGACGTAAAAGGGAGGCTGTACGGGGTTACTAAGAGGAGAACGAGATCGTGATCAGTGCTTGTATTCCCTGTCTCTGTCATACCGCTCCTGACTGGAGTACCCACATTCATAGTCCCTATCTGCCTCCCTTCTGCACTGCTCATAATATGTAGAAGATCGACGAGCTTTTCGAAGACTACTTAGCATCGAGTCTCGACCAAACATTGTATCTGCAGAGCAAAAGAAGAATTAGTTAATAATCTCCCAGAGTGATCAACTTACGATCAGGAATCGTGTGGTGTCGTGAAGTTTGTATGTATGTGCAACCCCTCGATCAATCGAAAATGTCGGCCACACTAGCTGAAGGAGGCATGCTTAAGTCAAAAGCCTGTTGAGACTCCTCCAGCCTGGCATCATGTTGGAATGACACATAATCTGAAATCGGAATATCGACGAGTCCTTCAAAAGGATTTTCCTCATGAAAAGAAGGAGCCTCTAAAATACTAATCCCAGGAATGGTCAAAGATACAACCACATATTTCCTTCTATTCGATTTAGGATGCTTAAAAGCAGCAACCTTTCCTTTTCTCTTTCTTTCGAAACCCTAAACTGCATCCGAAGGCCTGACTAAGAATTCATCATCAGTGGGTGTTCTATCCGAATCTGCCTTTTCGGTTATAACAATTCCAGCCATCTTACGCTTGGCTTGTTTCTTTGAGACGGACCTTAGTGTTCCTGCGAGTCTTATACTCTGGTATCATTCAATCAGTCCAACATTCCTTAGATTCCTATCCATCAGAACTAAGTCAATGTTCCTCCCTTCGCTCGGAACTTCTTGGAGGACCCGAACTATCTCTCTAAAATGCACACCTTCGGGTCGATGAACTACATCTGTAAAGAAAGAGAGATGTAAGTTTGACATCAGTCATGATTATCTTATTAGCTACTTAAGAAGATTACGGTACTTACGTCTGGCTAACCATCGGCTAGCAAATCTGGGGGGGGGGGGGGGTCGAACATAGAACCATTCCGTTTTGAAATAACTTATCCTGGTCCAAGAACCCATTACTATTTGGCAATTTCTGACCGCTTCCTAAAATGTGAAAGAAGGGCTATCTCCCCGGCTCTTAATGTTGAACAAATATCTAATCTCGATCGGGATTAGTGGTCGAAAGAGATGCTCCATGAACACGATGAACAAGCTATTCAACAACGTGTATCCGTTGGGGTGTAGCTGAGATGGAGCGATCCCAAGGAAAGACAACACTTTCCTAATATACTGGTTAAACAGAGGGAGTGCCCTGCTGCACACAAATGACGGCCGAATGTGGTATACCCTTCAGGTTGATAGTGCGGTCTATCATTCGGATCCAGTAATAGTACGTCATCCAGTAACAAACCATGCCTTAAACAATCCGTCCCAACATGTCTTTGGAAACATTGGACGGTTCAAAATCTGGAGGGGAACAAGTAAAAACAGCCCCTGGTATCTCGTCCGGGGATGGATCTATAACTTCGACAGCAATGGCCGGTATCTCGATTATTGGAGGAGATGAACTCTAAACTTCTTGTTGATGTGAGCTTGAAGGTTCCATAACTAACTAACTTATGAGAAATCATCGTTAGACGACAATAAGCCCGTGCATCCCCTAGTGTAAAATGTGTGAATGTGTTGTGCAGTGCAGTGCTGTATTTTATTGAAAAATTCAACAGAGTATGAAAAAACAGGAAAACGACGAGACTTCGAAATTCAGCTGGAGTGACTGTCAATGCTGACCATCACAACGTGCCATCCAAACGTTAGCGATCGATCCAAGTTCAAGTTCATTATATTTTTGTTAAGTTATTGTTCCATTGACGAACTTTGATAGGTAGTCAGATATGCAGTGAAATGATTAAGCCCCATTATGCAAGGCTTTGGCTCGTTGGAATCAGAAGTTCGAATTTTCACAAAATTCGTATCCATCATGGTCAAAAATCGGATTGTTCGATACGAAAGTCATGATTTCGTATCGATCAGAGGTCTTAATTTCGTATCGATCAGGGGTTTGTTAGCTTCGTATTGACCAGATGTTTCGTTTCGTATCGATCAGTGCGCTCGTGATTTCGTATCGGTTTGAGGTTGCTATTTCGTATCGATCGAGCATTTGCTGGTTTCGACTCGATCTTAGACCACGCAGTACACACCGATCTAAGGCCATGAAGTTTGTATCGATCCCTTGGCCACTTGATTTCGTACCGATTGACTCCGATCGATACGAATGATTTCATATCGGTTCGAGGCTGTGATTTCGTAATGATCGAGCATTTACTGGTTTCGACTCGATCCCAGACCACGAAGTGCACACCGATCTAAGGCCATGAAGTTTGTTTTGATCCCTTGGCCATTCGATTTCGTATCGATTTACTCTGAGCGATGCGAACTGTTGTCACCTGAATCGATACGAAATTCACCATTTATTCTGCCCATCCTCCATCGATGCAAACATATCCCCCAAGTCGATACAAAGACACATTTTCTCCTTCCTTTCATCGATACGAAACTGAGACTTTGATACCCTCCATTCTTCATCTTCTCCAAAACCACTCGGACGCCATCCTTTTCCTCCATGACCTTATGTCGATCACCTCCAGCCACCAATTTATCAGATCCGGTCGTGAAAACAACCAGGACGGCATGGAATTCCGAGTCTTGCCGTTTGTTTGATACAAATTCATGTTTTAGTTTACCTAGCTCTGATGATTACAAAGATGGATTAGAGTTGGGTTCGATTCAAGAGCGAGAACGATCTCTCGATTCTATGTACTCTGGAGCGATTCGAAAGCAAGTGTGGTTCCCTTTTTACTGGATCTCTCCATCGATGCGAAGAAGAGGAAGAAAAATGAATAAGTAAAAGATTTTTCTAAGTACAAGGCCTCATATTTATATGGGTGTGAACCAGAGGGTAAAAAACATTTCATCTCCCAGTCATCTTGACCGATGCCAACTGGTTCCACCCTGGAGCGATGCGAATTGGCTCTTCGAACCCAACGGCTCTGATTCCCTTGATGCGAAGTGAGCAGCGAAGGATCCTCAGAATTACCATGTTTCATCGATTGAAGTGCCTATTATCACCCATTGCTTTCGACCCCATATAAGTGCATCGATACGAACTGTACAGTTTGTATCCGTCATGATGCAGCTCACGATGACACGTATCGATCGATACGAATAGGTCCTGAGGAATCAGCTACCCTATCTGTATCCATCATGGGTCAATCAATGCGAATTCATAACTTAAAACCCACTACAGTGGACTCTACCAAAACTCGTATCTATCGATGCGAACGTTTATTTCCTGTCCATCGTTGTGGATCGCACCGATACGAAAACCGCCTTTTCCACCGTTTACATCGATTCAAGAGAGGATTGATATGAAGGAACATTCAAAAACAATCATCAAGCATTGTTACAACTCGAATTTCACATCGGTTCAGGAGAGGATCGATACAGAATTCGATACGAGAAAACTAACAATGAATCGTGAACGTGCAACGTTAACGAGAGTCAGATTAACATATATGCATATATGTTGGACTAGTATTCAATTATCAACATCCACAAGAATTGGATACTCATCTGATAATGATTACGACGACAAACAGCTAATGACTATCGTATAGAAATCAACTGTAACAGTACATGATACAACAGTTGACGATCAACAGTTCACATTACTGAGGAAAACAGTCAAAGGTTACAACTTTCAACGAAAAAACGATAACTATTCAGAATGATGATTTCAGCTTTTCAAAGCACGTCATGTTTCCACAAGACATACTTCGGGAGGAAAATGTTATCCTGCCTTTTGGCAAAGCAGAGATATCAAGGAGTTGACTGAAAACCAAGGATCGCTCGCCACGAATATCGAGTACGCACAGGCTCACCATGGATGTCGATGAATTATCTCCATGTCCGGATCAGGCTACAATTGACAAGACACGACAAACGAAGCCATAAAAGCCAACGTTCTAAATTTCTATTCAATCCAAATTCATATGCTCAAGATATGATTGATGCGAGTCAAGAAGGCCAGCACATTCATACCCATCATTTCGAATCGATCAAAGTCACAACCCATTATTTCATATCATTCAATTTCGTATCCGTCGTCATATAGTCTCACTTCGTATCGATCACTTATTGCCTACTTCACATCCATATGCGAACATCTGTTCATATCCATCGGAACGCGCCACTTTGTATCCATCACCTGAAGGGCCATGTTCGAATCCATCAGTTAACCTTAGTTTATATCCATCAGGCGACTTTAGTTTGTATCCCTCAAACAATCACTACTTCGTATCCATTGAGTAATCACTATTCGTATCCATCAAGCCAAGCAACGTTGCTATCTATTCGTATCCATCACAGTATTGCTTGTTCGTATCCATCAAGTTGAAGCAACTTTGATCGATACGAACAAGAGCCGCCTTCATCGATACGAACAAGAGCCGCCTTCATCGATGCAAACAGAGCCACCTCCATTTATACGAACTATGCCACCTTCATCGAGACAAACTAAACCATCTCCATCGATTCAAACTAAGCAACTGCCGTCGATACAATCAAGGCGAAAGTTTTGGAATGACTCCGCCAACTCGGCATAGATCGATTCGAAGAGTGCGCACCATGTCATCACCTGGGCACGTGCATTGATCGATTCGAATAGATCGACTCGAATTCATCGATTCAAACCAAACAGCCCACCGAAGAACACCAACTCGTATCGATCATATCTCACAATCCACAAGTCCAAATGCTATGAAATTTTCACAGGAGCTTACGTCAAAGCTAAAGAATATTCACACCAAGTTTCGACTCCACTAGACAAAATCTCGATCGATACGAATTACGTTTGTATCGATCACGGATCGAGTCGAAACTTCATGGGATCGATCGCATGGGCCCACCCACGTGCCATAAGAAGTCTCCTAAGATCTGAGTGGAATATTAGCCTCCTACGCCTATAAATAGAGCCCCAGGCATATAGAGGAAGGATCTTTTAGATTCTCCAATGCCCAGACTCTGCTGGATTCAACTTCGCACTCCATTACTACTGTTGTACTCGAATTTCACTACCGTAACTCGCTGTAATCCGCTGCAATCAATTGTGATCATCCAAAAATATTAATAGAATCATCAAAATTCATAGTGGACGTAGGAAATACACCGAACCACTCTAAATTGTTGTGTGTCTGTGCATTTGCGTATCTGTTTTTGAAGTTTTTGTTAGGTAATCCACATTTTACATTTTATTCTTCATTTTTATCTCTTCAAAGACTTCTGAAGAGTGTTGTGCCCATTTTTGGTACAAACTGCAACCATGTATACAAAATATGTTATAACTCCCCTCGAGTTACAAGACTTCCCTTTAATCTATGCCTAGATTTTTGTATATTCCCCCCCCTTTGTCATCAACAAAATCTAACCACAAACTCCTCTTCAATATGGTACAACATAATATGTATAACACTAAGATATAAAAGAAATTAGAAAAAACATTAAAATGATAACATAAACTACTTGTATTAATCATACTAATCAATACAATTGATAAGTTAGATAAAACGAGTAAATCAAACCAATCAATCATATAATTCAATAAAGCAAATCCAGTTACTACACACAAAGTCAATCTATTCCAATCAATAAGTCTATATACAAAAATTAATAGTAAATCCAAATCACACAAAACAAATCAAATTTGAATCCTGCTAAGACATGATAATCCTAAGTATTAAGGTATCTTCTTTATTATGGAAGACTTGTGGATAGGGAAAAAGATATAATGAAGGCAGAAATTTTCTTTTTATTCAATGAGATTTCCATCTCGATCGAAACAAACTTCTCCAACACAATGACCTCATCTTCGTCCATTTGTTCTTCCTCTTCTGCATTTGTAGGATTAGAATTATCCTCTTCAATAACTATTAGATTATCCAATATATATTTCTGCAAATTTCGCAGGATTCTGCTCTGTTTTTCTTGTTCCCTGGAGATTCTAAGTTGAACCACTTGTATTTCAGAGAGCATTTGCAGAACATTCTTCATTTCATCCTCTAATTTAGTCACTTTGGCCATGGTGATCTTCTAGAGAGGCCCTTATTTAGGTAATGAAAAAAAAAGTGAATTTTCCTCTCTTGGACTCTTAGAATTAGAGGAGGCCATGGGATTATTTTATTTCAGAAGATAGATAATGAAAAGACGAAAAAATAAACAAGAAGTCAAAATTTGGTGGTTACATAACCCAAGTTCAAATTTTGAATTTGGAGGGGGAAATTTGAATTCTAAATTTAACTGCATGTTTCGACATATCCAATCCATGTATGTCGATATATGTAGTGTAAATTTAATGATTTGTTTTTCTTTTTACTTTATGATTATATGTTATTATTTTTACATTTTGATGAAGAATAAATTACTAACTCTCTTCTTAGCTTAGTACATGATGTTTGATTCAATAGTTTGGTTAATATATTAGCTATTTGATTTTTAGAATTTATAAATTCCAATGAGATTATTTCTTTGTTTATGTTATCTCTTAGAAAGTGATGTCGTATATCTATATGTTTAGTTCTAATATGATGATTTGGATTTTTAGATAAATTAATTGCTATAGTATTATCGTAGTATATTGGTGATTTTGTAAAGTTTAAACCAAAATCTTTTAACGTTTGTTGCATGTAACTAACTTGTAAACAAGCTAATGCAGCTGAGATATATTCTACTTTTGTTATGGATAGAGATACAAAATTTTGCTTTTTCCTAAACCAGGAAACTAGAGAGTGTCCTAAAAAATCACAAGTTCCACTTATACTTTTCTGTCTGATTTGAAACTAGCATAATCAGCATTACTATACAAATTCGAAGGAATCATCTTTTGAATAAAAGAGTCCATAATTTAATGTGTTATTTACGTATCTTAATATTCATTTTACAGATTTCAGATGAGTTTACTTAGGTTGAAATTGACATCTTGCATAGAGATATACACTATGCATCATAACAGGTCTACTAGCTGTTATATAGAGTACTGATCCAATCCTTCCTCTATATAATTTTTGATCTAAATCCTTTGAATTTTCTTCCTTATTTAATTTTCATTTTTTACAATGGGAGTTGGCTTACCCCTGGTATTTGACATGCCAAATTTCTTAACTAAATCTTTAGCATATTTTTCTTTACTTATAAAAATACCATTACTTGCTTATTTTATTTGTAATCCTAAAAAGTAATATAATTCTCCCATATGACTCATTTCAAATTCCTTAGTCATTATATATAAAAATTCTTTGTTTAATTTATTATTAGTTGATCTAGAAATAGTATCAACTACGTATATATTTATCAGTTGAATATCGTTGTTGTTCCTTTTAGTAAAAGGAGCACTATCTAATTTGCCTATTTCGAAATTAGATTATAATAAATACGATTTAAGTCATTCATACCAAGCTATAAGAGCCTGCCTTAGACTATATAAAGCTTTCTTTAATTTATAAACATGATTAGAAAATTTCTCATCCTCGAAAAGTGAATGTTGTTCTACATAAACATCTTCTTTAATAAAACCATTTAAAAAGGCACTTTTAACATCCATTTGAAATAATTTAAAATTATCATGACAAGTAAGGTTCTTATTGCTTATAATCTAGGTACGGGTGCAAAGGTTTCACCAAAATCAATACCATCTTCTTGATAGTAACCTTGAGCGACTAAACAAGCGTTATTTCTTACAACTTCTCCTTATTCAATCATTTTATTTCGGTATAGCCATTTAGTTCCTATTATAGATTTATCCTCAGGTCTTGGGACTAATTCCCAAACATCATTTCTTGTGAATTGATTCAATTCTTCTTGCATAGAAAAAAACCATGTATCATTCGTTAATGCTTTCTTTGGAATTTAGGTTCAATAGTTGAAATGAAAGCAGTATTACTCATTTTCTTTTTACCTTTTTAACAAAAGATTCTATATTTCCTAGAATGCTTTCCATAAGATGATCCTTTAATATTTTGGTTTTCTTATTTGGGTGTATATTTTTAGTATCTTCAAATCGTTTTCATTATTAATAATTTCATTTGTTTTATCAACATTTTCTTCTTCATCAATACTTGTATTATTAATTTTAAAATTTTCATCAAATGAAACATTAATGTTCCTTTAATTGTATTAGTTCTAGTATTAAAAATTCTATAATCGTTACCTCTGTTTGAATATCCAACAAAAATATTCCTTTATCAGATTTAGCATCGAATTTATATAAATTTTCTTTAGTATTTAATATAAAAGATATAACATCGAAAACTCTAAAGTATGATAGTTTAGGCTTTTTATTATAAAATAGTTCATACGGTGTTTTCTTAGTTAAAGGCCTTATCAAAACTCTATTTAAAATATAACATGTTATAGCAACTGCTTCAACCCAAAAAAATTTGGGTAAATTACTATCATTTAACAAAGTTCTAATGCACTCTTGAATCACTCTATTTTTACGTTCTGCTATTCCATTTTGTTGAGGTGTTCTTTTAAAAGAAAAATTATGAGTAATCCCTTTCTTACAACAAAAATTTTCAAAATTTTCATTTTTGAATTCTCCTCCACGATCACTTCAGATAGTTTTAATTTTAATAGATATTTGATTTTGAATTCTTTTAACAAAGATTTTAGACAATTCAAAGGCATCATTTTTAAGTTTTAGGAAAATTATCCAAGTAAACCTAGAAAAATTGTCAATGATTACAGAAACATATCTACTATGATTTATACATTGTATTTGCAAGAGACTGAAAAGATCTAAATGAAGAAGTTTAAACGGTTGAGAGGTAGAGATCATATCTTTTGACTTAAAAGAACTTTTTCTAGGTTTTCCTACTTGATACACATTGCAAAGATTATTAATATAAAAACTTAGTTTAGGAAGCCCCTAACTAGATCAGTTTTGACAATTTTAGAAAGGTGTTTGAAAATGACATGACCAAATCTTTTGTACCAAATCCAAGGGTCACTTGATTCAGCCAAAAGACACAAATTATTATTTAATACATTCATACTTAATTTGTAAATGTTTCTTTTCCTCATGCCTTCAAAGATAATGTTTGGCTCGTTATCTTTAATATGACATTTATCTTTTTCAAATTTAATTTTAAAGCCCTTATCACACAATTGACTAATACTCGATAGATTATGTTTTAAATTCCTAACTAGCAAAACATTAGAAATAGTAGGAGTTGTAGAATTACTGACATTGTCGATACCAATCATATATCCTTTAGAGTTATCTCCAAAATTAACCGATTCACCGTCTTTGAAAATGATATCTCTCAAAATCTTTGGATCGCCACTCATATGCCTTGATCAGCCATAATTCAGCATCCATTTGTCCCTTTTAATTTATAGAGTTTGATCACCAAGTGTTTGTTCATCAAAATCCATATAACATGTCTATTTTTGCAAATTATACCTTTTCAAACAATCAAGTGACGTTTCATGATGAATGGATGCAAATTCATGAAACAATTCCATGTTAATTTTGTTAGATTGCTTTTCAAAAATAGTGTTAAAAATATTATCCGTATCTTTTGCCATTAAAACTTCAAAACTCAATTTAGAATTTTTTTAAAACCTCACTCTGATGCCAAATGTTATTTAGCGAAAGATGGATCTTAAGGTGATAAACACTAAAGCATGAATGAATAGTGTTTTCTAATTTTTATAATTCTTTTTGAATTAGTTTGAGATTATAGTTTAAACAATGAAATTAACAATCACAGATTCAAACGTGAATAAATATAAATATAAGAAAGGTAAAAAAGAAAGAAAACACCAGAATTTTGTAGTGGTTGTGAGTTATCCTACATCCAGTCCTATACAATTTCTTTTACAGATTTCTTTTCGAATAGAACGTAAATACAAACTTGATTTCATGGCAACGAGACACACCCTCCAGACTTTCCAAGCTCTGGGTAGACTCGCTTGATTTACATGGGCCACAAGCACACCCACTTGAATGTCCAGGTCTCCAAGCTCACCTAATTGATTTACGCCGGATGCAATCACACCACAAGTATAATAGTATGATTTGATAGAGTTTTACAGACTCGAATCTTGAATCTTGATTACAAATGATCCTAAACCTTTTGAATAGCACTTTTATCTTGTTTAGGTGAGAGAGATAGGAGAAATCAAAGAGTAATCAATAGAGAATCAAATCAATAGAGTTTGAATTCGGTTCTAATTTAATTTGAGAATTTTTGAGTAGATTTTCTTTTAGAGTTCAAGAGAGTAAAAGAGGAGAGAAAATATGAAAAAGTAAAAGAAAATTCATCGGTTTAACCTCTATTTATAGAAAAACAAAGTCACGTCCATTCGTGAAGAGATACGACGGACAAATACTTCAATTCAAATTTAAAATTTGAAATTTACGGTCCATATGTCAACATATGGTGTGAGGGTACGTCGACATATCCCTTTACATATTGAAAATTTACTGTTTAAAAAATGTTTTGAACATTTGCATTGTAGAATTTTTTTTACACTTTGTAAACTTATCTAAATATAGTTCATACATATTTTAATCATATCAAAATTTAATAAAACCTTATAAAATAATTTTCAAATACTTTAAATATATAAAAGATTTAATATAAATTTCTTTTGAAATAAAATAATATATACGAAGTACGAGCAATTATTTAAAATAAAAGTTATAAATATTATAATATCTTATAAATTTTTAGAAATCATAGGATCAAAAATATAACAAAGTATAATAGATTAAAAGTATACTTAAAATATAAAATAATTAAAAATGTAACCTTTTCAACATATAATAACCTTGTGAAATCAAATGTTAAAAATAATTTGAAGGTTGTTTTGAAAGATTATTTTGAAAACAAGATTTCTCTTCAAAAAATATTTTTTTAGTTCTAAGATATTTGAAAAGGAAAAATAGAGAGAAAGAGATCAAAGATGTGCTATAAGTGTTTTAACAAAAATTCAATGACTATATTTTATTTGGAAAGTCCTGAGTTCTTTAATACTCATGGGTCTTCAATCTCTAAGGCTTGAATCTCCATATCAACCTCTTGAATCTTCACTTGATACTGTACTGTCTACTTAATCAATAAATATCTATTATCCTTCACTATATACTATATATATATATATATCTTGGTAAAAATTATTAGTATTTATATTTTATTTAATGTCATATGGCTGTTCTCGTCAAAACCAATGCCTAAGGTATTAACACAAATGAATGTGAACCTTGTTGAGCTACTCGATATGTTGAGGTCAGGTGAAGGTTCATTTAAGGATTAAGGTACATTGTTTTCTATGAAAGGGAAGGCATCATATACAAAGGTTCGAAGAAGAGAAAGTGATGTAAGAAAGGTAAAAAACTTGAATGAAGAGGGTGAATGTCACTGTTGTCATAAGATGGAGAACTGGAAAATTAATTGCCCGGACTATCTAAAGACAGTAAAAGAGAAGAAGGAATTGGATCCTTGGCTTCTAAAGATATGTTTATGATTCAAAACAATCAATAAATGTCCTTGGATTCAAAACAATCAATAAATGATTCAAAACAATCTCTATCCGGAACTCATATCAATAATTCATTATAGGGACTTACGAGTAGATGACCTATGGCAAAGGGAGAAATGAGCCTGTAAAGAACTGATGGATCTATTGTGGATGCAATTCCGGTTAGAGAATATCATTTTTGTTTGCCTAGTGGATTCACTATAGTTTTGGATAATTGTTATTATGTACAAAACTTTATTTGTGTATAATATCTGTGTCTAAATTGTTGAGGTTGGATATGATTTTCATTGCAATAATTTTGTTATAAATATTGGGTTTGGTGCAATAATTTTTGCAATGATATTTGGGATATTGGCATTTATGTACTTAAACATATATTTTTTATCAATAACTCTTCTGGTGTGATGTGAAAGATAGTTACTTGTGGCACTATAGGTTAGGTAATATAAGTGATAAAAGACCGCATAAACTGAAAACTGAAGGTTTTCTTCCATCATTTGATTATGAATTAATTGATATTTGTGAGCCAGTATCAAAGGTTAAATGACTAAGAATCCCTTCAATGGAAGCAACGAAGGAGTTAATGAACTTTAAGGTCTTACACATATTGATGCATGTGGTCTGACGCCTATAGCAACTAAAAATAATTACTCGTATTTTGCAACATTTATTGATGATTTCTTAATATTAGGATATATATATATATATATATATATTATTAAGAATAATTCTTATGTATGTGAAAAGTTTAAAGAGTGTAAAAAAGAAGTAGAAAATCATATGAAACATTAAATTAAAATACCTCTATTCGATCTAGGAGATGAGTACGTTAGACAAGAACTCCAACAATACCTAAATGATAATGGGATTGTCTCTTAGGTTACTCCACCCTATGCTCCATAATATAATGGTGTTTCAAAGAGAATTAATCAAACCCTTTTAGTTATGGTTCGATCGATGTTGAGTAGGGTTGAGTTACCTCTTTCCTATTGTGGATATGCATTAGAATCCACAGTGCATATGAAGAATTTGATGCCTCCAAATCTGTGCCTAGGACACTATATGAGTTATGGTATGTGAAGAAGCTTTACCTTACATATTTGAAAGTGTGGAGTTGTACAACCTACGTTAAGAACGTTGGCTCCAATAAGCTTAAGGAAAAATCAGAGTTAAGTAGGTTTATAGGATATCACGAAGATTCTATGATGCATATTTTCTATGAAAAAAGAAAAAAAATGTTATTGTTTCTTGACGCATTATGTTTTAAAAAGGGAATTTCTATTAAAAGAAATTAACAGCGAAGTTCTAAACTTGGATGAGATCCAAGAAAATTAACATAGAAACTAAACATATGGAAGGATCAAATTCATAAATGTACGAAAATACACAACCTAATAGAAGGTCTAAAGGTAATCTTCCACACCAGTGATATATTATAGTTTCCTCATAGATGTCAAGGAGTGGATTGTACCCCAGAAGATGACACTCCTATTACGATTCGAAAAGCTGTACAAAGTAAAGACTCTACATTATGGCTTGATACTATGAAATCCAAGATGAATTTCATATGCAAACAAAGTATGGACTTTGGATGATGTATCCAATGGGATAAAAACCCATTGGCTGCAAATGGATCTTTAAGAAGAAACTAAATGTAAATGGTAAGGTAGAGCCCTATAAAGCAAGACTAGTCTCTAAAAATTTCTATCAAGTTAAAGGTGTTGATTATAACAAAACATTTTCATCAGTATCCATAGTAAAGTCCATCAAGATGTTACCGTTATTACCACATTCTATGAATATAAATATGGCAGATGGACAAAAAATGTCATTTTTATATGGCGATTTAGAAGAGATAGTTTACAAGTCACAACCCGAGGATTTTGAGGTTAGTGGGAGCAAGGGAAGGCTTGTAAGTTGTTAAGATCAATATATGGTATTAAACAAGCTTCATGGAGTTGGAATAAGTGTTTTGATAAAGTATTCAAATAATTTGGTTTTTACCAGAACACTATAGAAGCATGCATGTACCGAAAAGAATAAGGCGGTGCTATAGTGTTTATTATTCCATATGTCGACGATTTACTCATGATTGGCAATAACGTATCATTGTTGCAATCAGTGAAAGCTTAGTTTCCAAGAACTTCTCTAATTTGGATTTGGAGAAGTAACCTATATACTTGGTATTAGGTGAGAAAGTTAAGGATATGTATGATGGGCAATTATGTAATTTGTTACATATATCTAATTATACCAATCTTGTTAGTACTAAAGGTATTTATTTTCTATTATATACCTATTATATGTTAATTAATCAACTAATTTAAGTACTGTAAATAAATCCTTAAATGATATGTTATGTGATAAAAATTATAAGAAGTTGTAATCATGAGAGAATTATCATAATATAAAATAACATAATATTTCTAATATTCCTGGTGATGTTTCGAAAGAGGACATCGATACATCTATTGAAACTGTAGTATGTAGCGCTGTCCAAATGTAGGATAGTGTATTACTCATAACTACTGAGGTTACCAAGGGGTTATGGTAACTTTCCATATTTGGAAGTCCGAAACTAAGCGCTACATATGCTGCAGTCATCCATAGTATTAACTTCCGATGACCAAATACAATAATGTTAATGGTATCCATAATATCAAAAGCACTTGAATATGAAATAAAATGGTCAAAGATTAAAAAATTTCTGATTACATTTCAAAACAAATTTCAATTTCCAAGTTACATAATCCCAATCGTTTTCCAGGTTCGGATCAAATATGATTATTACAAAATACGCCAAGAGCGATACATGAAGGTGCCTCCTTTGTTGTCTAGAGTACTAAATAGTTATATTAGACTTAATACGACACACGAAAATAAAAGCATAACAACTCCTAATTTCCTAGTCACCGACCACCTGCTCGTCTCCGAAAGCATATTCGTCCACCTACTAAACCTGTAAATCCTTAACCATCAGCTTACTCAAATTAACTTTGAGCACCCGAGAGTTTAAAGGGGGAAAACATAAACTTCGAGTCAGACAATAAGCCTGGTGTGAATAATACTATATATCTCAGTTATTTGATGTTAAGTCGCCGCTTAGTGGAATGGGTTTCCCCTCACTAATATCTTTTTAAAACATAACTTTTGCAAATCTTAATCCTGCAACCAAAACTGGTTAAAACAATAATATCAATATCACAAAAGCATATAAATCAGGCAACAAATGGACTATTTGTCCGAACACTATAGTTTTGTTTGGCTTACTACCAACCTTTGGCTAACTCGGGCCTATCAAACATAATAAACAAATAATCTAACTTATATTAGATACAACTCTTCTGGACGGTCTATCCCTAACTTACTTCTCCAAGGTCAACTGATCATAATGGTTTTGTAGGCTCACCAATAAACTATCTCTATACACATATATTCCTTTCTGTGTGTAACATCATTTTTGTCTTACCGGTGACAAAGCACTACACACTGGATTTTGGACTAAATTAGCTAGGGGCTAATAGCAAATGTATAGGGCGCGACCATATACTAGTCTCATCTAGTTTTCTAATATCAGAGTCATTTTACTTAGGGTTAACTATCCATAAATTTTCCTTGAAAACCTTTTCTTTCAAAATGATATAATCCTTTAAATCATATTTTAAACAAGGAAAATATACTCCATGCTTTACTCATATCAGTTTTCCATGTTATATATACTTTACACAAAATTTTGTTGATGAAAACATTTAACCTTTAAAATTACACCTTTCTTATCCATTGAAAGTATCCATTTCGAAACCAAGTAAACCACTTTGATTTATAACCTGAGGCCGAAGGCCAAACATATCCTTTCAAAACTCTTCATAATAAATCTTTTAAAAACATTGAAAAACATCATCTTTGAAAGCTTTAAAACCTTAAACATCCTATGTTTAAAACACTTAACATTGCCTTTCGAAAACATTGGAAACCTTCCTTTTAAAACTTTTAAAACCAATAGGGAACCACCCCTTCGAAACCTTTATTTAGACCTTTCAAAAGCATTAAAATCCTTTAAACATTAAACCTTTAGAAAGCATTTAGGTTCAAGTAAAGCATGTGGAAACCTTTCAAAATCATTTAAAAACCTTTCCTTTTGAAAACTTTGGGTTCTACTTTCAACAGAACAAAAGGATCATAAAACAACTTAGTCCAAAGCACTCTTTCGAAAGAAATTCCTAAGTAAAGAAGTGACGGTGTCAAAGCCAACCCTTTGAAAGTATTAGAGAAGTGGCTAGGTTTTAAAAATAAAGTATCCTTTCGAAATCATTTGCTTCGAAATTTATAAAGCAGCAGCAAGGGAATTTGACTCTAGTCGAAAGCATTTACTTAAAAAGAAACATGAAACCTCATTCGAAACCATTTCTTGAATCCATTTGACCCAATCGAAATCCAATCAAGTCAAAAGCATTCAAAAGCAAAGCAGGCGCATTTCCATTTGAAAGCAAAATAGCGCTTCGACCCCATTAATACCACCTGTTTGACCCAATATTTTCCTATTATATCCAATTCACTATGTATCAAATTAATGGTACTATGTGCATTGGTTTCGATGGTGATGGAAGTGGAAGTATCCAATCGAAACCCAGGTGCTGAAAGTGGTGAAACATATAAGAAGCATGTAAAACCTGGTTTTTAGTTTTTTAAAGTAATCTTTTCAACTATGCCTTGTTTATTAAAATAATATTGGTTGCTAATTTTCTTTCCTAAAGTACTGCCAATTTTTTTGGAAATAAAAAAATCAAATCATTTACAAAATACCCTTCTCCTTTTATAAATATATAAAGCATTCTAGTCCCCTGCTTTAAATAATTTTATATATTCATTAAAATACCGAAGAAAATTCTACAAAAATTTATATAACTCATTTTTAATATGTTTTCTAGCATGTATAAATTTCAAACTCAAAACATATATAATTTAGCCGTAAATTATTTTAAACCCAAATATACATTTTCCTTGCTAGAAAATTAATATAAAATCCACGCCAATTCAAAAAATTATGAAAATTGAAACCCATATCTAAAATATCATTTCTAATCATATACTAAAATCTCAAGGCATTTGGATGTCAATTAATAAGGTTTATACCTTAAAACATATCATAAAATCTATATGAATTAGCATAAATCATCAACTAGCATATATACCCAATTTAACAATCAAAACATGGCAGAACATTTGCAAATTAGCTCGAATTTAACCTAAAACCAAAATCATTTAAAACATGAAATGTAACTATTTTTCACCTTAGGTTTGTAATTAAGGAGTTGAGATTTGATCTTGAGTTATATTAATTTACCTCTTCCTTTAGCTTATCTTCCTCTTGTTCTTACTAAATAGCCGCCGACCTCGATTTTTATTTTTTTGCAAATGGACCTACGAAATGAATGAGTGTAAAGGTTTAGGGTATAATGATCTACTTATTCCTATTTTACCCCTTATTTTAACTTCCCTAACTTATTATTATTCACCTTAGCTTTGTAACTAGGGAGTTGAGATTTGATCTTAAGTTATATTAATTTACCTCTTCCTTTAGCTTATCTTCCTCTTATTCTTGCTTAATGGTGGCTGGCCACAATTTTTATTTTTTGAAAATGGACGTATGAAATGAATGAGTGTAAGGGTTTAGGGTATAATGATCTACTTATTCCTATTTTTCCCCTTATCTAACTTCCCTAACTTATTTCATTTTAACTTATGTTAGTTCATTTGTTAACAAGGCACGACTACCCTCTTTAATCACAAATCTCTATCCCCTAATAATAACATTATTTTATTTTATTTAACCAATTAAATATCCTAAATAATGCTACTAAGTATTAGGGTCATTATAGACTCCCCTCCTTAAAGAATTACGTCCTCGAAATTATGATAAAGTACTCAACAAATCAATCAAAAAGGTAAAACATACCATCAAACAAATTAGGATAAGCGTCTCTAATCCTGCTCTCGGTTTTCCAAGTACAGTCTCTCACATCATCGCTCCTCTAGACTTTAACTAATCTGACTGTCTTGTCCCTTAGCCTCTTCTCATCTCTCGTGACCATATGAACTGGCTTTCTAACTATAGTCAAATTCCGCTCTACTACTAAATCCTCTAACCCAGTTGATACTATAGTAGTCTCTAGATCTCTACCACACTTATTTAGATGAGAAGTATGAAATACATCATAGACTCCTGCCAAACTATTTGAGAACTCTATTCTATATGCTAGTTTTCCAATTCTTTCTATAATACGAAATGGTCCTACAAATCTCGGTGCCAATTTCGCTTATTTCCCAAATATGATAAAACCTTTCATCGGTGATACCTTAATGAAAACACACCGTAACGAAAACATGACTTCCAATAGAGAACTCTAAGTCTTTCCATCTTCTATCAACATAACTCTTCTGCCTAAACTAAGCTTTCTTCATCCTAGCCCGAATCAACTCAATCTTCTCTGTACCTTCCTAACTAAATCCAAACCAAAAACTAGCCTATCCCCAGTCTCTAACCAACAAACTAGAGATTTGCATGGTCTTCCATACAAAGCTCCAAATGGTGCCATCCTTATACTATCCTGATAACTGTTGTTGGTTGTACCAAAATTAGGAACAACACTCTTAGAATGTAATTGAATAGATTAGAATGAAGAAATTAAATGGAAAAAGGCTAACCTAACAATCACACCAATAAAATCAAACAGGAACAAAAAGGGACAAGAATTTAGAGTGGTTCGGCAATGTTGCCTACGTCCACTTTGAATAGTTTTTCTGTTTATTGATGATAGACAACTGATTACAACAGTACAAATCACTAGCTTTCAAGTTACAATGGAGTTGCTGTAGAGTAACGGTGTAAAAGCATCCAAAAGTATTTTTCTATAGGCATAGGGGTGCTATTATAGGAGTAGATCTGAAAATATGTCCCTCAAAGCTCGAAATACCACTTCTCTCACGTGGGTGGGCCCACCAGATCAATCTGGGGCCATTTGGGATCGATCAAGATCAATCCCCATCATCTTCATATTGACCAATTTAAGCTTCATTTGATCCGCGATCGATCGCGGTGGTCCTTCAAATGATAAGAATGCTTCTGTGGGAATTTGGAGGCATTTGGGCTTGTAGTTTTTGATTTATGATCGATCCAAGGTTGGATTTGCAATTTGACTAGTGGTTGCGTATCGATCATTTTCATATTGATGACGTGGCCTAAGCATTTTGTGGAGATCCATATTTCACGCCTAAAGATTGTTTCTTTTGGTCTGACTACCTCCTTCGTATCGATCCTGTGAACTGCTCTTCGTATCAATGATTGGTCCTAATATTCATATTGATCCTAGATTGTTCCCTTCTATTGATGTTGGCATGAGGTTTTGTATCAATGCCTGGATGTTGGTCTCGTATCGATGCTTGGTTGATCGATACGAAATGAGTATTAGTAGGATCGATACAAAATGGGTATTAGTAGGATCGATATGAAATGGGCAGTGGTTGAGCAGATAAACTATGATCGATGCTATTGCTTGATGGATATGACGGGGATGGGTTGTGGAGTTGATGGATATGAAGCAAACATGCTTCTCATGAAACTTGATCAATCCATAACTTGAGCATATGAACTCCGATTGACCTGAAATATGGAATATTGTCTTTCATAGCCTTGTTAGTCATACCATGCTAATTATATCTCGATCCGGACTTGGACCAAATTTGAGTGTATCCATCTTGGACTCATAGATAGCCGATCTTCGAAATGAATCGTCTTCAATCTCTTGTCAAGTCCTTGGTGTCACGGCCTTGCCAAAAGGCGGGATAACATTTGCCTCCCAAAGTACATCTTATGTGAACATAACGTGGTTTGAAACCCTGCATTCTTTACTCTAAAAAGTCATGTCTGATTCATTGAACAGTCATTGTCTTTTCATCAAGAGATGTAAACTTTGATTAATTTCCAGCAATATAAATGTCAAATTGTAGACTGCCAACGATCATGCAGTGTTTTGTTGTAATTAAAGGTCGAGTGCTAGCAATTTGTTGTTCACTGTTCTGATGGTCACCAGGTAAGCATTCAATTCCTATTAACTTTGAAAATGAAATGTTAGTTTGTCATACATGCATATATGTTAACCTGACTCTCGTTCGCGTTTGCACGTTCACAGATCATTGTCAAGATTTTTTATTCTCGTTTGGATTGAGTTTCGTATTGATCCTCCCCTGGAATGATGTGAAATTTGAGTTGTAACAACAATTGATGGTTGCTTTAATTCACTCCTTCGTATCGATCCTCTCCCGAATCGATTTGAGATGTTGGAATGTATGCTTCGTATCAATGGCTATCGATACGAAATAAATAGTCCCTAGTGATGCTTTGTATCGATGTCTACGTGGTTTTGGGTCTATGTACAGATGGAAACGAAATTGACGTTTTGTATCGACGGAATTGAATGGTTCAAATATGGTCTTGCAGTGACTTTCGTATCGATGATTACGAAATAGTGGTTTTCAGATCTATTAGTTTTAATGGGTACGAAGTGCTGATGGATACGAAATGGTAAGTTCTAGACTGCCATGCTTTGATGGATATGAAATCCAACCCTCACATCGATAAATGTTGACCATTTCTCTCAGTTTGATGATTGGGATATGAAACGTTTTCCTTTGAATACAAGGGCATATAAATAATTTTTGGACTTAGAAAATTTTCACTGGCTCTTGTTTTTACTTTTGCTTCATATCGATAAGAAAGGAAAAGGAATTGTAGAACAGTTGTCCTCCAATCAACCAGTTTTCCAATTTTAACCCGGATTTCCTGAATTACATAATTGATTGACTAATACCATTTTAACATGAAGAGATTCGAGTTTCACACCACTTCATCTAAGGCGATGGCCAATTCCAGCACTGTCGATGCTGGAATTGGGCTTAGGCGAGGTCGAAGATGCAGTAATGGGGCCTTGGAGGCTTGGGGAAGTAGGAGAGCAATCGATAGAGACAATGGAGTCGCTGACTTCCAATGTCTTTCTTAAAACTCGTATCAATAGGAGATGGTGGAAGTTGCTTCGTATCGGTTTGGGAAGTGAGGCGTTGGGTATTGGTGAAGACCGATGGATATGAAATTGAAAATTTTGGATCAATATGAGTTGATATATACGCATGGATCAATTGATACGAATGGAGTATCGATACGAACGAATCGATACAAACAAGTCATTGGTCCAAGCTTTGGATCGATATGAATTTAGGCTTCGGGAGAATGATATCATTCAAACCATGGTGGATACGAAACATAGCCTTTTGCATATTTGAAAACTTGACATCGACGAGCTTTAGCCCTGCATACTTGGACTATAAAACTGCATATACAACTATCCTTCAAAACTTATCGATAGAACTATAGCCTGACAATCATAACAATTCTTAACATGGATCGTTCTTCAAAGTTAGGATGGCACTGTTGATACGGTCAGCAATGATGGTCACTCCGGCTGAATCTTGAAGTCTTGTCACTTTACCATCTATTAAACTTATAGAAATTTAAAGTTTTACGTAGCATTTCACTACACAGCACGATCACACACTTTACACTAGGGGGAACATGGGTTTCTTGCCATCTAATTATGGTTTTTACTGAGTTTAATAGCCATGGATCCCAGAAGCTTCGAGTAGCAAGGAGTTCAGGGTCCTTTATTTATATAATTGAAGTGCCAAACATTGCAGCTAAAGTAGCGAGTCCTACCCCGGATGAACTGCCGAGCACAGTGTTGGTTCTAAATCTGTAGGATTCAGTCCGTTCCAAGATTTCTGAAGATATGATAGGTAGAATTTGTCTCAAGCATGGACTATCTCTAGAAGAAGTTCTATTACCGTAGCTGAAAGACAGAGTGCACAATCCTCCGGAAGGGTTTACTGCTTGCAACAGATTTATGTGCATAGCTGAAACATTGCCCCCATTCAACCAATTTATTCGGGAAGCATTGTTCTTTTTGAGGATTTCCCCTTCTCAATTGCATCCAAATGTATATGTTCTTCTCAACCGCTTGTATATTATCTTTATGGAGCATCTTTTCCGACCTCGACCACTGAAGAGATCAGATACTTGTTTAGTGTCAAGAGTCGTGGGGATAATCCTTCATTTACTTTCCTAGAAGCAGTTAGAAACTACCAAGTAGTGGTAGGTGCTTGAAGTAAATTGAGCTACTTCAAGACTGAATGGTTCTTCGTTAGATGTCCACCAGGATTTTCTATACGGTAGCTCGTTGACGTAAGTGCTCCAACTTCTTTATCGATTAATTGGATAATATAAGTTGATGCTGAGTCTAATACTGCATTTCTTTTACAGCTTCATTCCACGTCCCGAAGGAGTGCAATTCAAGGAGATAGTAAGGACTTTCCAACCAGTGCCAGTTGAACTCAGAGAAATTGATGAAGTTCTTATTGATGAAAACTTGATTGCCATAGGGCCTATAGAGAGAGATCAAAGCATTGGATTAACAGGAATTCCTAGACTGACTCTGGTAAGGTAAGGAGGAAGAAGAGCTCCTGGAGTCATAATGACTAAACAGGGCGATGACGAGAGTATGCCAGCCACGGATGAGCCCATAGTTGCACCTTCGTAGAGTCTCTAATTATCAAAATAAAAAAGAAAAGGAAAAACTCTTGCCCCCAAATCCAATAGGCGTAAGACCATCGTAGTATCTCTGCCCACTACGGCTGCTATAAGTCTGGAGACTCCTTTCTGCAAATGGAAAGTTATTTGAGAGGATTATTAGATGTCTCTATTCCATATGACATAACTTCATTCCAAGATCTTGGATTAGAAGGACTCCCTTCCTCGCCGCGAACTGGCATAGGCTTAACTTCTTTAGACATAGGGGATCCGACTCCTACGAGCAAGGCTACCAAAATTAGTGGGTTGGGGGGTTTGCACATGCATACACACACTTCATAGCTTCACACAACTTCTAACCACATGTTTTCTAATCTCTGGAGATGACTAATTCCGCTTCTCTTTTCATTTTACAGATATGCTGGAGAAACAGTGGTCTATGCTCAGCAACCTTCATTCTTTACACCGTTCTTCCGGCTCTTACTTTTAAAATCTCATGGGCGTGAAGGTAAAAGGAACTATGATCATAGCCACTGCTCCATCCAAGTGCATGAGCGTTATGAAAGGGAGAAAGAAAGGTCATATCAGAGTAGGCACCTCTCTCGATCATGATCTCCGCCATTTAAAGGGCCCTCAAAACCATTCGGCTCTGGCAGGAAATCTTCTAAAACTGCACACCAAGTAGCGCCTCTTCATACTTCAAAATCCGATGATCAACGGCGTAGATCTAAAACGGAAACTCCCATCATTACAAAGGAAGTCGCTATCAAGCCCACAAGGGAGGGAGCCATCCAAATTGCTAAGTTGAAGAAAGATTTTCCGACTATCTGCTTCGATGGCTTCCACTTCCCTTCGAACTTGAAAAGAATTCCCCGTGATGTAGAAAAAATCATACAGGATTACATGCATGATATATACGGCCAATAATGGGAGTGGGTTAAAACTACAGAAAAGGCTTCAGTGGTAGCTTTCAAAATAATTGATAAAATGAGGGTCGACCTTGCTTAGAAAGATAGAATAATAGGAGTGCTTAATAACGAAGTTGAATCTTCAAGGAAATCAGAGATGAAGGTCGATAAGAGAGCTGACGAGGGAAAACAGTCCATGGAAAACATGCAAAAAATTCACATGGACTTGGTGCAGGAGAGAGGGGCCACCATAATAGTAATGTCACTCGGGAAAGAGATGAGGCGTAGAAAGAGGACGAGGAGTTAAAGCGAAATTAGCCACGGCCATCAAGGAAAAAGACGACGCCAATAAAGTCGCCCAGAAAGAAAGTGAACAGGCGGTGGCACTTAAGGATGAGAGGGATGCGGCGAATTAAATGGCTCAGGAGGCTGATGCTACGATTGAGAATAAAATTAAAGCGGTGGAGGCCATGATGGAGAGTGAATTTGAAGACCTCCTAGTCATGTACAACGCCAACATCTTATGAAACCGCAATTTAAATATGCTTAGCGAAGATTATCCTTTTCAACTATACAAGGCCTGAAGTTGCTTGATAGAGGACGAGAAGGTGATCCATGATGCTATGACTATCGATGAGTTCGAACTAGAAGCCCAAATAATTGTCGGAGGTAAACCAAAGGTCCTCTATGAAATAATTGTTGCTCTTGAAAAAGAAAAGTTAGCCGCTAATTCTTCGAACGCCGGAGAAGGATCTGGAGTTGAGCATCATGAAGAAGTTTCAAAGCGCCCCTAGCCTCTCAATCTGAGCCCGCTTCTTCTATCGATCCTCTAGTTGTCCCAGGATATGACCGTGATAAGCCGCACCTTTCTCCGATACATGAACACGTATCAGAAGGCACATCAACTCAACACGAGAGTCAACGCGAGGAAGGTATTTTGGACACCTCTTTCATTCATCCAAATGTAGGAGCACCATCAAAAGACGTTACTAATATATTCTCTTATCTTTAATCAGTTCTAGATTCTACATCGATTGATCCTCTTGTAACTCAAGAAATGCATCACGAGTAGGAGGCATTTGCAATACAGGCCATGATCGCGACAGTCACCACTTCGACCGGGGAGACACGTGATGGCAGTTATGCGATTGATGACCAATTAATGAAAGCGCTCCTCGGCCACCAAAGTGATCCAAGTATTGAAATGTCATTCAATGTAGATGAATATGTGGTCATCATGAACTCATCGGGTCTGATCAGTAGCATTCTAATGAGCATACATGCGGACCGGGCGGAGCAGATAATGGATGAAATAAAAGCCGAAATCGAGCAACCTGAGCAGGCTTGTGGAGCTGGGGGTGGTATAGTAGGTCCCGGTCTGGTCCCGATACTTATTGTTTCTTTGAATGGCACTATCATTGATACCAGCACGTCTCCTTCATCTAATATCGAGAGTTCCACCATTGCTCCAGTTATGCATACAGAGGACATTCCAATCCCTCTTAGTTCTGAGGAGGAGACTGCTCTGATTCCTCCGACTGGAGACAAGCCAGCTGGAGCAGGCCGAGGAGGGAAAGGATCAAAGAGACATTCGAGCGGCAGCTCGAGCGGATCTACGCTGAAGAAAAGCAGGAAAGATAAAAAATCAAAGGCATAGACTTGCAATTTTGCTTCTTATTTTTCGTAGGTAGCTTGGAATAGGATTTCCTTTTGCTTTTATAGGCCATGCATAGGTGTGGGTTTGGTCCCTGCTTATAGGAATTCATCGAACAGATTTTGTACTTATCCTTTTCAAAGAATAGTGAAAATAAAACATCATTTTTTTCCAACATAACTCTATGTTTTTTTGTTTAAGTATTTCAGCACTCGCTTTTCCATTCAATGTACTTATGAGGCTTTAGTTTCTGAGTTGAACTAGAGTCCGGTCACTAAGTCTTGAAGTCATAACTTCGATTCATAATCAAACGTCGAGTCGAATCCCAACGTTGCATTATCTCGGTCAGTGGTTGGTACTTGAGTCATGCCCCTAGTCCTAGGGAGAATTGAAATAGCCATTCGGCAGTCATTTTCCACCTTTGCTAATTTTAATTTAACTAAGTCGGAAAAAAGTTAAAGTGAAATGAGTTTGAGTGATCGGATCACACTCACTTATTTGCTAGTATTTGTATCCGCACTATGGAGATAGAATTTATACGCCGACGGTCGGTCACGCCTGCTTATCGCTTAGAATCACATCCGAGCTCCGGGGACATGAGCTAATTTATAGACGGTTAGTCACACCGGTTGGGTATTTGGAATTATATCCATACTCCGGGGACATAAGTTAATTTATGGGCGGTTGGTCACACCTGTTTAATGTTTGTAATCATATCCACGCTTCTGGGACATGAGTTAATCTACGGACGATCAGTCATGCCCGTTTAAATCTTGTACTCTGGCCCGTGCTCTCAGGGCTAGAGTTAGTTGATGGGTGGTCATTCACACCCATCTAACGCTTAGGATTATATCCGCAATCCAGGGACATATGTTGTTTCACGGGTGATCGGTCACACTCATTTAGTGTTTATACCCCGTTCCGCGCTCTCGGGACCAGAGTTAGTTAATGGGTAGTCAGTCACACCCATTTGGTGTTTATACTCCAGTCCACGCTTTCGGGACCAGAGTTGATCGATAGGTGGTCAGTCACACCCATTTGATGTTTATACTCTAGTTCGCACTCAAGAAATCTAGAGTCAGTCGATAGAAGTCGGTCACATCTGTTTAAGTACTAGAATCTCGTTCGCACTCTAGGAACAAGGAGTTGATCAAGGTTATGGATGGTCGAATCACATCCACATTGATTTGGCAAGCAAAGTTGTAGATGGACGGATCCATCCTCTTCAAACATGAAAGAATGAAGGCGAGGTCGTGGATGGATGGATCCATCCTCCTCAAACCCAGATTTTGGAGTTTTGTACTTCATCTCACACTCTAGGAGCTGGAGTTCGTTAGAGGCTTGTCGTGTTTCAATCCTTCTTAATTTTATCGTTGCTAACCCTCAAGCTCGGGGTTTCACTCAGCGAGTGACCAGTCGGATAGCGATCACTCCCTATTTGAATGATTCCCATCGTGGGATGGAAATTAGCTCTTCGTACACCGTGATGTTCACATGATGCATTTTAAGAATCACTCTGGCTTGATGAGTCTGCATTTTATTGCTAAAATAAGAAAGTACAGTAAAGTCAGTTGCCTTATTACAAGTTCAAATTCAAAAAATGTGTAAACAAATTTTAAAGGAAAAGCAGACTAAAATGAATAAAAGCCAGTTATGCATAATAGCGACGGAGACTCTCGCTGTTTCATACCCCTGGTAAAATGGGACCGTCAATAGTTGATAGTTTGAATGTGTCATCTCCAATTCTCCGTTCAATGACACATGGTCATTTCCATGTCGGTTTCATGTGTGAAGAGATTGGATAAATTCTCTTAAGTACGAGATCGCCAATTTCGAAGGTTTTGGGTAGGACCTTAGCCTTGTATAATCGGCCGACTCGACTGCGATGTGCGGCTGCCCTCAAATCAGCCTCTTCATGCAATGCTGTAAATCTAGTGATTCTACAAGTAGGATGGCATTCTTCTTTGGATTATAGTAGGTCACACGGCGAGAAGGTACTTCTAATTCAACTAGAATAATGGCTTTAGAGCCGTGGGAAAGTAAAAATGGAGTATGACCTGTTGTGGACCTATGGGCAGTTTAATACGCCCAAAGGACCATGGGAAGTTCATCGACCCACTCGCCTCCAGCATTCTCCAGTCATTTCTTCAGAATGGACTTGATAACTTTGTTGACCGCTTCGACTTTTCCATTTTCTTGAGGGTGAGCTATTGCTGAGAACTTCTTCTGGATGTGGTAGCATCAATGGAAATCTTTGAACTCGACACTATCGAGTTGGGTCCCGTTATCAGTTATGATGGTGTATAGGAGGCCAAAGCGATAGAATTTGTTGCGCACAACAAAAGTTGGTTACTCTTTTTGTCGTGATAGTAGTAAGGGGTTCAGCTTCCGTCCATCTAGTAAAGTACTCAACTGCAACAATGGCGTACATCGCACCACCCTTGACTGATGACCCATGTGGCAATGGCCATGGACTGACCATCTGAGTGATTTTGGTAAGTGGGGCACTCAGAATCCTGGCATGCTTTTGGCACATATCACACTTCATAGCGTAATCTGACGCATCTCGATTCATGGTTGGCCAGTAATATCCACATCTGAGCATTTTTTTCGCAAGGGCTTGCCCCCCACTGTGATTGCCACAGTCTCCTTCTTACACATCGTGTAACACTTATTTGATCTCATCGTGGCTGATGCATCGGAGTAAAGGAATAGAATATCCCCTCCTATACAGGACCCTATTCTGGATAATAACTCGCAAAGATTTTTAGGGAACCTATCTTTTCTCACTTCTGCGCTCGAGTAAAGCTCCATGCTCAAGATAGTTTCTGAATGGAGTCATCCATGGATCCTTCTCAAGTGTCGCCTCGTACAGCCAGTTTGTCTCTATTTGATCGATACTCGAAGTGGTAAGTGTCTCGATGGGGATGAGTCCCATCTGTTGTGCTCCGCCAGTGCTGGCCAATTTCGCTAAAGAATCGCTTTTTGATTGTGCTCTTTGGGTATACAACGGATAGTATAATAGTCGAACTGATTCAACACTTCTTGAACCTGAGTAAGGTAGGTAGCCAATCTCCGGTCTCTGGCTTGATACTCTCCTCGAAGTTGTCATACGACCAATTGTGAATCACAGTAAATTTCCACAGCAATGATTCCCAAGTCTCTAGCAAGCCTCAGCCTGGCAAGCAAAGCTTCGTACTCAGCTTCGTTGTTAGTTACATGGAAGTCAAACTTCAAAGCATAGCATATGGATCGACCTTCTAGGGTTTTGAGTACCACTCCAGCACTTGAGCAGTGGTCATTTGGTGCACCGTCAGTGTATAGCTTCCATGTGCATTTGGGAGATTCGTTGGCTTAGGGAAAGTCCTCCGGTATGGTGAATTCAACTATGAAGTCTACCAGAACTTGTCCCTGAATTGCTCGCCTCGGTGTATAAGCAGTATCAAATTGACACAACTCGATGTTCCACTTAAGCAACCTACCAAAAGTCTCATTTCATATTGGAATCCGTCGTAACGACTGGTCGGTACAAACAGTGATCGGATGAGCCGAAAATATGGGCAGAGTTTTCTCAAGGCTATGACGACACAATAAGCCAACTTTGCTACCTTTGGGTAGTTTCTTTCTGCTCCTGTCTATCTCTTGCTGATATAATAGACCGGCGTTGGATCTGATGCTCTTCTCGAATTAATGCAGCACTAATTACGTTGGTTGAAACCGCCAGATAGATGTATAATCTCTCATGATCAATCAGCTTCAACAAAATAGGAGGTGTTTACAAATGTTGAACTAGTGCTTGGAATGTGCCTTCACACTCCTCTATCCATTCGAAATTTTGGTTTCCTTTTCTTATCAGATCAAAGAAGGGAATGCACTTATTTATGGATCTGGAAATAAGTCTGCTTAAGGCTGCCACCTTCCTGTTAAGGCTTTGCACCTATTTTTATGGTTCTGGGAGTTTCGAGATTCCAAATCACCTAGATTTTTTCAGGATTAACTTCAATTCCTTTGGCATTGATGATGAATCCAAGGAACTTTCCTAATGCAACTTCGAAATGCACTTCAACGGATTGAGCTTCATTCTGTTCTATCGAAGTATGTTAAACCTTGTTTCTATATCATTGATGTGGTTGATAGATAGTCGCGACTTCATGAGCATATCGTACGCATACATTTCCATGGTCTTTCTAATCTGGTTAGCGAACATTCGGTTCACATGCCTTTGATAAGTTTCTCTAGCATCTTTATGTCTAAACGGCATCACCTTATAACAATAAAGTCCCAAATCAGTGACAAAGCTAGTATGTTCTTTGTGAGGTAGGCACATCAGTATTTGATTATAGTCGGAATATGCGTCCATGAAAGATAAGAGCTCGTGTCCGACTATTAAATCCACTAGTTGATCAATTCTGGGAAGAGGGAAACTGCCTTTAGGGCATGCTTTATTCAAATCTGAGTAGTCCATGCATGTCCGCCATTTCCCGTTTGACTTTTTTACAAGAACTGGATTAGATACCCACTTTGGGTATAAAGCATCACGAATAAACCCATTCAACTTGAGTTTATTTACTTCTTCCTTCAGGGCGGCAGATCTCATTGGATCCATATCGCACCTTTTTTGTTTGATCAGGTCGTGTCGTAGGTTAACATTTAATGCATGGCTCGCGATGTTCGGTGAGATTCCATACATGTCTTAATGAGTCCAAGCAAACACATCAATGTTCGTCCGGAGAAAATCAACCAATTCCTATCTCATCTGGGGGCTGAGTTTAGATCCAACCTTTACCATTATGGAATCGTTTTCATCATGTATCAGAACGTCCATCGTCAACTCCATCGGGGAAGCCTGACTATCATTGACTTCTTTCTCAGCATTACTGTCACTGGGATCAAGGTCCTTAAGGAACTGGTTGTGGCGCTTGAGCCTAGGCTCAGACATTAGTTGTCAATTTTATGAAAAATGGACGCAGAGAGATTCCTCTATTCCTTTCCCTTTCTCCTTCCATTGCATATCCCGCGGCATAACAGGCATGTCCAGCCGCCTGATCACCATGTACTACTCCGACCCCATTATCAGTGGGGAACTTCATAGTTAAACACCATAGGGCAATCACTGCCCTGAATTTTACGAGGGCCCGTAGGCCCAAGAAAGCATTGTAGGGGGAATGTATGTCTAATACAACAAACTGAAACATCCGAACTCTGTGATGATCTCCAATACCCAACTTAATGGGTATCTCTACCATCCCAGCTGTAATGGTGGCACATCCGTTAAAACTATGAATACGTGACCAAGACGGTTTTAGATCTTTTGCCTCCATCCTCATTTGGTCGTAAGCATGCTTAAAAGGAATGTTCACAGAGCTTCCGCTGTCAACCAAGATTCTCTTCATCCAAGCAGGACCTATTTGGGCTGAGATAACCAACGGATCAATAGTGGGGGCATCGACTCTATCAAAATGCGGTTTTAGAAAATGATGTCTTCTGTCATTGTCCTCTGTTTTTTTGTCGGGGACCCATCATCAACATTACTATAACATTCAAAGTTCACATGCCTAATCGAACTGGCATATGACTCCATTTCCTTCCAGCTCCGATCAACCGGATGAGGACCACCACTCACATTATTTATTACCAACGTCCCACCAGTACATGTAGGTTCTTCGGGCCTAGCTTGGCCTTGTCCTTGATTAAGATTAAATGGGCCTGCACCTCCATCCTACGGAGCCCGAACAAACCACTCTAACTTCCTTTCTCTAATCAACTTCTCGATGATGTTTTGTAAATGACGGAACTCATTAGTATTATGACCGTAACAATTGTGGAACCTATAGAATTTTTCGGTCTGAATTTTTTTCCCCGATGACGGTTTTGGAGCTGGCTTTTTATACTATCCGGTATCACAAGTCTGTAGATAAACATTTTCCAACAATGTGTTTAGGGGAGTATATCGGCCAAACATTTGAGTTTCATGTCTCGGTCTGCGATTTGGGTCTCTCTTCTTTCTCTGACCTCTTTTACCCTTCTGTTAACCTTGCTTATTATGAATATTCAATTGCACCTTGCTAGAGTTCTCACCGGTCTGCTTCACGGTAACATTACTTCGAATGCCTTCACCACTGGGCCCTGCTACGTCCTGCTTCCTAAATCATCTAGCGTCTTCTCTCCTCAAGAACCGGGCCACCTTAACATAGAAATGATCCAATGAAGCGGGGGGTTTTCCAGCCAACTAATTACCAAACTTGGAATCGGGATCGATCCCTTTAGTTAATACCATCGGAATAGAAGTGTCATTAGGTTTGCTAACCTTTGCACAAGATGCATGAAACCTTTCCAGATAACGTCTAAGAGCCTCTCCTAGAGCTTGAGTAACACTGGACAAGGTGTTGACATCCTTTAGTCTAGTAGCATGCATACGAAATTGTTCGACAAACTTGATAGCCAACTGATTAAAGCATGAGATAGATCTGGGTGGTAGACAAGTGAATCATATAGTTTTGATGCCCCCTAAGGAAATAGGAAAGCTTCTATACTTAACCGCATCGTCAGCTCGAGCGACATTCATGAGCCATTCATACTTCAAGTTACGTTGGTTAGGATCCGAATTTCCTTCGTACACTGGTAGAGTTGGCATCCTAAACCGATAGGGTGGCTCTACATAAAGAATGTCATCGATGAATAGAGTATGACTTCTGGCGATTCCCCAATCATGTTTTGTAAGGCCTTAGCTTTCTTTGATCATCTGGCGTATCATGGTTGAAATGTCAGACATCTAGATGTTCAGAGCTAAGGGATGGTCGAGTTCCATGTTGCGGGGATGGTCCGGTCGCTATCTATTGTCTGTTCCTCGCCTCTTTGGCTCCCGATCTTCATGGAAGTGAGGATCCTGAGCATGAACGTGTTGACAAAGGGCTGATCTGGTTGGTTTTGGACCTTGGCTTCCAGATCTATAGTGACAGTAGCTGCATGGTCATGAATGGTATGATAAGGAAGTGCCCCTCCTTAGCTTGGTGTCCGGTAGAAGGACCGATCCCGATTTGTCCAAGACTCACAGCACGCAGATGCCTGGAGACTTCTGCATTGTTTCACTCCAATAGATAGCGTATAGATCTGTAGTTGAAGACAGATGAAGCCGAGCTTTTGGTTAAGGAATTAGAGACATGATCCCTTCTATATCTCCTTCACCTTCCTTCATTCGCCTGGTTTGCAAGCTTCGTGTTGGCACGGATCTGTTGAGTGAGCTCTTGACTATTCTGAGTAAGCTCTTATATAAAGGTCTGAAACTCCTCTTGTGGATCTGGAGCTCAAGCTGACGTCTGGTCTGCCGAGGTCAGCTGCATGGGATTTTGCCTATCCCTTTCCTCTAGATCTACGGCATTTGAAGCACTTCTGGTAGTATGCACCATGATGAATTTAGATCTTTCCTAGATATGGAGTAATCTGAATAGAATGGAAGGAACTACTGGAAGATAGATCTGGATCTCCTCCTTAGATTTTAGTAATCCAACAATGGTAGTAGATCCAAAGAATCAGAGAAAAGCAGATTTTTGTCAGTGAAAGCAGCAAAGTGGTTGTACCAAAATTGGGCACAATACTCTTTGGATGTAATTGAAGAGATTAGAATGAAGAAATTAAATAGGAAAAGTGGCTAACCTAACTATCACGCCAATAAAATCAAACAGAAATAGAAAAGGACAAGAATTATAGTGGTTTGACATTGTAGCCTACGTCCACTTTGAATAGTTTTGTTGTTTATTGATGATAGACAACCAATTACAACAGTAAAAATCACTAGCTCTTAAGTTGCAATGGAGTTGCAGCAGAGTAACGGCGTAGAAGCATCTAAAAGTCCTTTTTCTATAGATGTGGGGTGCTATTTTAGGAGTAGTTCTAGAAATATCTCCCTTAAAGCTCGGAATACCTCTTCTCTCAAGTGGGTGGGACACCAAATTGATCTGGGATCATTTGGGATCGGTACTAATCGATCCCCATCATCTTCGTATTGATCGACTTTAGCTCCATTTGAGCTGCGACGATCATGGTGGTCCTTCCGATGATAAGAAAGCTTCTGTGAAAATTTGGAGGCATTTAGACTTGTAGATTTTGGGTTACGATCGATCCAAGGTTGGATTTGTAGTTCGGCTAGTGGTCGCATATCGACCCATGGGTATCGGTAATTTTCGTATCGATGACTGAGCATTTTGTGGGGATCCATATTTCATGCCTGAAGACTGTTTCCTTTGGTTAGACTACCTCCTTCATATCGATCCTATGCACTTCTCTTCGTATCGATTCTTGATTGTTCCCTTCATATCGATGTTGGCATGAGGTTTCGTATCGATGCTTGGATGTTCGTTTCGTAACGATGCTTGGTTGATTGATATGAAATGGGTATTATAGGATCGATATGAAATGGGTATTAGTAGGATCGATACGAAATGGGCAGTGATTTCATATAAACTCTGATCGATGCTATTTCTTGATGGATACGAAGGAGATGGATTATGGAGTTGATGGATATGAAGCAAACATGCATCTTATGAAACTTGATCGATCCATAACTTGAGCATACGAACTCCTATTGGCCTGGAGTTTGGAATATTGTATTTTATAGCCTTGTTAGTCATACCATGATAATTATAGCTCGATCCGAAATCGGATCAAATTTTCCTATATCCATCATGGACTCATTGATAGCCGATCTTTGGGACAAATCATCTTCAATCTTTAGTTAAGTCCTTGGTTGTCACAGCCTTGCCAAAAAGAAGGATAATAGTTTTTATATGAAAACTCGACTAAGTGTAGATGGTCTTCCCATGATCCTTCAAAATCTAATATATAAGCTCATAAGAAATCTTCCAAGACTATGTTAACTCTTTCAGTTTTCCCATCAGTTTGTGGATGGTAAGCGGTGCTCATCTTGAGATTGGTACCTAAAATATCTTGTAGACTCTTCGATAACTCACTAGTGAACAATAAATCTCTCTGTCACTTACCATGCTACTAGGAATTCCATGAAGTCTTACTATATTCCTCATAAACAACTTAGCTAAAACAGATGTCGTCCTAGTTGACTTAATTAGAATAAAATGGCCACTCTTGGTCAATCTATCCACTAAAACCCATATACTTTCATTTTTCCATGTTTGATCCTGATAACCCATATATAAAATCCATCAAGATAGAATCCCAATTCCATTTTGGAATATCTAATGGTTGAAGTAACCCATTTGATTTCTGATGTTTGGCTTTTACCTGCTGACAGTTCAAACACTGCTTCACCCGTAAGCCTACATCCCTCTTCAACCTTCCTAGAAGAAATTCCTCTTCATGTCCTGATATTTCTTATTCCTCCAAGATGAATAGTGAACTTGGAACGATGACATTCCTCTAAAATTTGTTTCCTTATATCTCCTACATTCGAAACACACAACCTTCCTTTCTTTCTCAACCACCTATTCCGGTCAAGACTAAAATCCTTCAAGTCATCGCTCTCTGTTCCATCCTTTAATCGGCTCAACTAATACTGGATCCTCCATCTATCTAGAAGCAACCTTTTCGATCATCACCGGTCGAACATCCAACCATAACAACTCTACAGTTTCCATACTAGACCTATCTTCAAATCTCCACTATATTCAACATGTCGTCAATGCTTCCAAATCTTTCCAGTTAGCTATCATTGCCAACACTGCATTCTGATATTTTTGGCTAAGTACGTCCACAGTCTTATTACCATTTCCCAGTATGTACTCAATACCAAAGTCATAAAGTAGCTATAAATTCCAACAATCTCTGCTGTCTAATTTTAAGTTCCTTTTTAGAGAATAAATACTTCAACGACTTATGATCCATATAAAATTCAAATATTTCTCCCAAAAGGTAATGTCTCAACACCTTCAAATAAAAAATCAACCGCGGCTAATTCCAAATCGTGAGTTGGGTACCTAACCTCATGTGGTCTAAGCTGTTGTGATGCATGGGCAAACACTTCACCTTTTTGCATTAATACAGCTCCTAACCATGTTCCATATGCATCTGATATAACACCAAGTCCTGATTCCCTTTTGGAACAACTAACACAGGTGCATTAGTCAATAAGTTTTTTAAGCTCTGGAATGCTTCCTCAAACCTATCATTCCAAACAAACTTCACATTCTTTCGCATTAGCTTGGTCATCGGTGCTGTTATCCGTGATAAATCCTTAATGAACCTACGATAATACCCAGCTAATCTAAGAAAACTCTTTATCTCAGTCACTATCTTGGGTCTCTTCCAATTATTCACCGCTTCAATCTTAGTTGAATCTACAAAAAATCCTTTCTGTGAGACAATATGAACAATAAACTTCACTTCATTCTTCCAAAAATGACACTTCAAAACATTTAATTTCAACTGATATTGCCTCAGTGTCTCAAGCACCACCGTATCATCCTTAGAGTATATCAAAATATCATCGATGAACACCAATACGAACCTATCCAAGTGCTCTTAAAAAATTCGGTTCATGAACTCTACAAAGAATGCTGGTGCATTAGTTAGTACGAATGGCATATCCATATCTACTTCTGAAAGCCGTCAAAGGAATACTATCCTCTACTACCCTAAGCTGATGGAAACCTATTGCTAACTCCAACTGAGAAAATTCCTTGGCTCCACTTAACTAATCGAACAAATTGTCAATTCTAGGTAATGGATATCGATTCTTTATCATCTTCTCATTCAATTTACAGTAATCGATACATAACCTTAACGATCCGTCTGATTTCTTAGCAAATACTACGGCTGCTCCCTAAGGTGAACTACTTGACCTAATAAAATTCTTGCCTTCCAAATCCATCAACCGCACCTTTAACTCCCTCATCTTGGTAGGTATTATCATGGTTGGCGATCTACTCACCGGTTTTTCTCTAGGTACTAAATCTATCTGAAACTCAATTGCTTGTTTCGGTGGCAATCCACTACAGGTTCAAAAACATCCGCGAATTCTCTAAACACGAAAACTCGATTCAACTTATCTTCTACCTCCACAACTCCCAGCAAGCATTTGCCTCATAACTAAGGTTTTCTATGGTATATACAATCTGATCGCTACAGTCTGGGTGTCAAAGTGATATTTTCCTATCATGGCAAAATATCCGAGCATCATACTTACTTAACCAATCCATACAAAAAATGGTTTCGAATCCTACAAAATCAAATACATGCAAGCTGCTAAAAAAGGTATGACCTAACTATTCAATCTCTAGATGTCACACATCATCCCAAGTGCCTATATCCACCTATCAGATTTACAGCCATTAAGGAAGTAACAAAATATGACGGTTCCAGGTTAAGCTTATCTACCAAACAATGAGATATAAAAGAATGTGATGCACTAGTATCAAACAGAATGTTAACTAACATACCACGAATCAGAAGCACACCTCTAACATAGCTTTTCCTTTTTCCTTTTGGCCTCGAGGTAGCTGGCTCCAATGCAAGCACTTTGCCCCTTCCATCCTTAGCAGACACTTTGCACTGGTCCTTGTAATGACCAATTTGATCGCAGTTAAAGCACCTAATTTTCTTCTTTTCGATCACTTTCTTTCCATCTTCGAAACGACATTCATTAGCAAAATGTCCTTTCTTATCATACTTAAAGCAGACAACCTCCGACTTCACTTTCTTTGCAGCTCCTCCCTTCTGAGCTCCTTTCTTATGGAAAAACTTTCTTTCCTTGCTCTGCCCCACCTGGACTCCTTTTCCTTATTTCTCTCCAGAAAATAAAGCATCCCCTCATTCCTCAAAGCCATTTCTACTATAACATCATGTGACGACCCGCAAATCTATACCCTTTGAATCGACAATAATCCACACATGTCTAACCCAAAAAGCACAAACTGACGGAAAGTCAAGAGAAAAAAAAGAAGAGAGAATAAGAGAAGAGAAGAAAGAAAGAAGATAGAACCAAAAAAAAACAATACAGAATCTCACATCGCAGCGAAAAACATATAATATCATATCAATGATCTTTACAAAACAGAAACTATATATACATACATCAATCAGAGTTCAACAATCAATCAATAGTTATCAGCCTAAACAGGTATAATAAGCTGTCCTCAAAAATGCTGATAATGAACAACAACTAAGAACGGTGGATAATCAATAATCAAAACACATACGTGTATAAGAAATGAAGACCTCCAGCTCTCCTGCTGAAGCTCCAAAAGCATTAAATCTAGACCCGTAAATATACTCGGTCTGGCCCGAGCATTGAAAGGGAAGAACGCCCGAATCAGTCTAGTAAACCAGCGTGAGAAACACACTCAACTGAATTTATTAAATTACCAAACTTTTTCTTTATCAAAACAAAAGTATCTCGTAAGACAATCCATACATAAACACGGACATGTCTTTACGTTACGATAACTAAAACATTTCATATCAAATCCTCTTATATTATAGTAGTGTCTACTATATACAAATAATATTAATCATAGCCGAAATTGTTACATTGATTAAATTCCAGCATATAGCCCAATTGGGTAATACGATCAAAATGGAAAGCACGTAGTGGAGCTTGGATTTCCATACAAATGACCAAGTGAAGGGACTACCTTCCGACAGTACATCTCTAGAAGAATGTATCGAGAAACCATCACAAAGTTTTTCTACCAACACAAGACCGGCCCACCTCTATAACTAGATGGTACCGAATATGTCATCCTCGGTCGTTACCGACCTTTACCGAGTGCCCTCTAAGCATACAAACCACATAATCAGATACACGACGTCATAGCGTGCAAAGATATATCTAGAAGAGGATGATCATATCCTACTTGGGAATAACCCACTTAGCCTTGCTGCATCTAACCCTGTTTTGGTCATTTTTGGTTGATGAGGCTTGAGGTAACGATTACCTTTCACAATCATAATCACAT
Organism: Allium cepa; assembly: GCA_030765085.1. Taxonomy (NCBI): domain Eukaryota; kingdom Viridiplantae; phylum Streptophyta; class Magnoliopsida; order Asparagales; family Amaryllidaceae; genus Allium; species Allium cepa. The sequence continues at coordinate 51,217,265 of CM060935.1, read as the reverse complement.
CAGTTAAAATGCCACACAGCCATTTCCGTTGACTACTAATTGCCTTACACAAAATACAACCCTTAAGCTCATACGTCTCAAGGAGGGTGTTAAGCTAAGAGAAGTTGCCTTCTCCGCCACCACTGATGTATGTTTGTAAAAACCAATGTACGCAATCTACAGAAATGCAATGTCAGACAAACATCCATACAAGTTGTCCAGGAACAGGACAAACCGAAGGTACTTTCCTACCACATCCTGTCGGAAAATCCCTAGGATTAGTAGCTAATAGTCCTTGCATTGGATATTTCATAATGAAGAGACCACTGCTACTGGATGTATATTAGGATTTTAATCCCAAACGATCAACAAGCAGTCCCCCACTATGAAAATCCGGAATATCAATATCATCACAAAGCAACCTGCACAATCGTCGCATATACGTTGGTCCGAAGTGCTTTTCGGATAAACCGGTCCCGGTCTCTTCGCACCAACAACGCAAAAGCGTTTCTCAACCTCACACAGCAACTAAGTCTCATAGACTTATCACGTCTCCAAATTTCAACTTTCTATCCTTCGGGCCAAGAAGGCAGCTCGAGAGATTGGAGTAATACTTTGCACTATAGGAATCCTCAACACAAATGATAATCAAGCCTACACAGAAGGCTACGTACTAAGTGTACGACTAAGTAGTTCCCACATCAAGTCGAGGAACTAAAATTTGTCAAAGTTCGATAGTCGGTTATTTAACTATCGAAACAAACAAACAAATATTCAGCACCATAACAATCACTGGGCCCTTTTAATTAATCTTTTATTAATTAAACCATTTGCCTAATATTCGCTTCAAATTATCTTTGAAAAAAGACATATTTCCAAACCATTTCAACTTCTATATTGGAAAAGATTTCCATATACTTATTTACTAATAAGTAATTTATAATTCACTTAATTTTCAACACTTAGAAAATATTATATATACTTAAATCATGATTAAGTATATATTTTATTCTTTAAGAAAAACATTCTCTTTAAACACATTTATTTGGGTCAAAACGGATGTTGCGTAAAACATCGTTACGAAAACCCAAAATCAATAGTATAGGGATTCGAAAATAAGATAGATATATAAACCCCAATACTATACAAAAACATTTCCTTTCGAAAATCATTTACAAAAACAGTGTTATAGTCCATTATTTCCTTACTTCTCGAAAACGTCTATTTCAACAATGAATTTTGAAATCTATGGTTTTGATACTTAACGCATTTTAAAACATCTTTTAATTGTTTAACTACATTTAAAATATCACTTCCCAAAACATTTATTTAATTTCAAAAGATTATTCACTGTCCAAAACTGTGAATATACTTCATTTACCAAATCCCATATTTCTATACATTTATTAAAGAATTATCCACTGTCCAAAATCATGGATATAATGCCTTTAATAATCTTCTATATTTAACTTATCAAATTCGATTGATTTCGGATTTATAAAACAATGTTTATAAATTCCATTTATACTTTATAAAAACTTCAACATACAAAATTCCTTTACTAACCAATTCCATTTATAACTCAATTATATACCAAAAAGCCAAATTATAAGTTATAACATTTAGAAGTTTCGTACGAAACGGACCTCGTATGACAAAGTTATAGCATTTAGAAGTTTGAATGAATTATTATATAATTTATTTTCAATTTTCCTTTTTATATTTTAACCTTTTCAATCTGAGCCGTTACTTTCTCTATAGCAGATCGCGGCCGTGCGTGCCTTTCTTCCCTTCTTCTTCGTTCAACATCGAACGTAAATTAAACCCATAGCCGCCACAAAACCCTAGATCAACGGGCCAACTCGAGCATCTTCACAACGATCAGCGACCCCTACTCGAATGCCCATCACGCGAGCTACCCACGGCCAGAAGCACGGTAGGCTCGGTTGTTTGTAAGCCTTGAGAAAACGTGCACAAACATGGTGCCTTCAATCCAACATCCTCATCACATCGTTGCTCGAAAGTTCATCATCACCGTATGGATTTATAGATCTCGTCGTGCTCTTCAACATTCTAGTTGAGTGTTTTGGCCAATTGTTTAAGGATAGAGAGAGATTAAGGGGAAAAGAAAACTAATTTCTACCATTGGAGTGAGAAGTGGCGGCTGCCCTAGTTTATTTAGGGTTTGTGCAAAATGAAAAAAGTTAGGTCCTTATATAGAAACTTTTGAAACACTATTCAACCGAAAAAATTTCGAACTCCAATCGAAGTGTGCCGCCTGGCATTTATAAGGTTTTACCCCTATTCCGAACGCAATGGAATATATATCGGGATCCAATACGATCGTATTTGGAAGATAGGTTTTTGAATCGAATTATTTAAATGTAAAATTCACTTAAGCCGATCTACGCGTTTTAGCTTGCCCCGGACAAACCACAAATCCGATTGACACGAAATTTGAAATACTATAATTATATAACATTACGGATCTAATAAAGCTGGTTCCGTCGAAATCCGAGACTGTTTGAAAAATGGCTATTTTTACTCGTCGATTAAATATTAAAATTTTCAATTTTTACAAATTAACTTTTAATTCAATTTTAAAAGTTCTCTAGCATCATTCTAAATCAAATAAGATTTAACTCAAATTTATAAATCATTTTTATTCACATTTAATCCAATTTACAATTATTTCAGCAATTTCAAATATTAAATTATCAATTTAATTATCCAATTAAATCGAGATATTCGAGATATAATTTATTCAGCTTATAAAATTTACTTCTGAATATTTAAAATCAATTAAATATACGAATTGCAAATGACGGAAATTCTAGGTCGTTACATTCTCCCCTACTTAAAATAATTTCGTCCTCGAAATTACTAAGTAAGAAAAACCTACAAAATCCATTAATTCTTCAAAATAAATCGTTTAAACTAGATTTACCAAACTATTTAACCTTTTGACTTTTTTCAAAATCCATTAGTTAAACTTACAAAAACTTTTCTAAGTTTCCAAATCCATTTATAGTTATCTTTTCAAAACCCACTATATTGTTTTACTTTTATAACTCATAATCAAAATTATATTTATCACAAAATTTTCAAAAAAAATTCTAACTCCTTAAATTTCAAAAAAATTCGCCAGCGTCTCCTTTGCGCGGTTCGACTTGGAAAAAAAATAGCAATATATATCACAAATATACATCTCGTCTACGTGGATGAGGCATCCCAAAGGGGAAAAAGTGTAAAAGTACGGTATGTAATCCGAGATATGTACCTTATATATTGTTAGCGAGCATATACGGCTAACATAGCGCGAACGCGAGCTCCAAAAGCGAAGCAAGCGCCACCCCACCTACTATACACTCAACAACAATGAGAAACATGTATATATTAAAGTAATATCAATATACAACATATACCACTACAATAACTATAAATGCCAATATAGCAAATGCAACAAAAGCAACAAATCCAATCATCAAACAACTATCAGCCAACAAACCAAAATCTACATCCAATCAATCCATAACCAATTCAATACACTTTCACTTCTCATTAATATTTACTGAATTGATTTTCAATTTAATCATATTTGATTCATTAACATTGGATTTACTAGCATTCATTCATATTCAAATTCAACTATTAGCTTTCAATTTAATCAATTCAATTTGATATGAATTTCTATACAATCAACTAACATCCATTTAACGACCAATGTATAACCAACATTACCAAATTAATTTACTTTACATTCATTCAATTTGGTTCAACACTTTTAATTCCAATTGGTTTAACATTTCAAGTGACTTTCATTCAATTATTCAATTCACAACTTCTTAACTTAAGTTTTATTTAATTCTTAATAATAACATTTTCTAATCCATGTTTATTCCCTAATTCACTTTTACAATTAAAGTTAAATTTCATAATATAACTCAAGTTCATATTCATTAATGACTTCATTTCAATAATTCACTTTATTAATTTACTTCGATACCAAAATCAACTTCATTTACATCACTTAAGTTACGTTCCTTTTTATAAACATCACTATGTTTCACTTACTTAAATTTCATCTCTAAGTCATTTTATTAACCTTTTACTAAGTCAAATTCATAACACTTATTCAAGTTCTGATTTTGTTTTGCTTAATAAAATTGTTTAACCATTTTAACAATCGATTTCACTTATCTTTTCTTATTTTATAAGTTATACAACTTATTTATTCGAACTTTAATAAACATTTACCTAAGTATACTTCCATTCACACTTTTATAGTTTTAAATCATGGTTATATAATCACTTATCTAATCCAACTAAAATTCAATTCAATTTAACCTTCCTTAGTTAAATTTCAAATCATATATTCAATATGCCAACTCAAATTTTATTTCAACTTTACTAAAGCTAAAATTTTATCATTTCATATTATAAGTTCAAAACTCATTCTACTTATATTTATCCATTTCAACTAGGATTTTAAATTCAAATTTGTTTATCAGAACAAAACTTCAATTTCAATTTACTATTGGTAGCAAATGCATCACACAGAAACTTGAAAATGATACTGATGATGCAGCAGTCATCATCCTTATTATTTTCCAGCAATAGTATTGAATTTTGTGCTTTATATTCTTTTAAAAATGTTCTTTTATTTATAAATATTCCACTTATATAATTTCACTATTCACTTTACTTATATAAGATCTTTTCAAATTGATTTATCTTGTTTAGAGCTATAATAATATAATCTCTTTAACTTTGAAAACAACTTTCGAAATAAACGGGATTCAAATTTTCAAATAATCAGTCTAAATCCATTTTTATTTATAATCATATTTATAAATATATTCATGTTGTTACATTTCTTATAAATAAGATTATTTCACAATTGTAAATCATATTAATTATAATTCCATACTTATAATTCTTTTGCTCATATAATTTATTCTTTTACAATTGTTGTTTTTATTTAGATTATTCAAATAGCTTTTATTAACTTATATATATTTACATTTTCAAACAACCAAACAATCAGTTTATATATACTTTAATAATTCTTGAAAAATCATTTCCATTATACATAGAATATAATCTAGGTAAAATTATTTCATTTACCAAATTTAAAATAATACTGTCAACTTGCCTTGTTTAAGTGTTTGGAGATCCCTATTGATAATATGGTGTCCTACATACCGACCAGAATTCACAAACAACTCAACGGATAAGCAAACACAATATAAAACATTTTATATCACTAACAAATACGCGCTCATATATATAATACACTCAAACTCAATCTAGGGTGCTACTGTCCCTATCTATACTGAGTACACATCAAAGCTTAGGAATATAAAAAATCTAAGCTCTGATACCAGGTGTGACGACCCGCAAATCCATACCCTTTGAATCGACAATAATCCACACATGTCCGACCCAAAAAGCACAAACTGACGGTACTAAATCTAGGTACTAAATCTATCTGAAACTCAATTGCTCGTTTCGGTGGCAATCCCACTACAGGTTCAAAAACATCCGCGAATTCTCTAACCACGAAAACTCGATTCAACTCATCTTCTACCTCCACAACTCCCAACAAGCATTTGCCTCATAAATAAGGTTTTCTATGGTATATACAATCTGATCACTACAGTCCGGTCTAAGTGATATTTTCCTATCATGGCAAAATATCCTAGCATCATACTTACTTAACCAATCCATACAAAATAGTTTCGAATCCTACAAAATCAAATACATGCAAGCTGCCAAAAAGGGTATGACCTAACAATTCAATCTCTAGACGGTCACACATTATCCCAAGTGTCGCATATCCACCAATCAGATTTGCAACCATTAAGGAAGTAACAAAATATGACGGTTCTAGGTTAAGCTTATCTACCAAACAATGAGATATAAAAAAATGTGATGCACTAGTATCAAACAGAATGTTAACCGACATACCACGAATCAGAAGCACACCTCTAACATAGCTTTTCCTTTTTCCTTTGCTATTTTCCTCGAGGTAGCTGGCTCCAATGCAAGCACTTTGCCCCTTCCATCCTTAGCAGACACTTTGCACTGTTCCTTGTAATGACCAATTTGATCGCAGTTAAAGCACCTGATTTTCTTCTTTTCGATCACTTTCCTTACATCTTCGAAATGACATTCATTAGCAAAATGTCCTTTCTTATCACACTTAAAGTAGACAACCTCCGACTTCACTTTCTTTGCAGCTCCTCCCTTCTGAGCTCCTTTCTTATGGAAAAACTTTCTTTCCTTGCTCTGCCCCACCTGGACTCCTTTTCCTTATTTCTCTCCAGAAAATAAAGCATCCCCTCATTCCTCAAAGCCATTTCTACTATAACATCATGTGACGACCCGCAAATCTATACCCTTTGAATCGACAATAATCCACACATGTCTAACCCAAAAAGCACAAACTGATGGAAAGTCAAGAGAAAGAAAAGAAGAGAGAAGAAGAGAAGAGAAGAAAGAGAGAAAATAGAACCAAACAGAACAATACAGAATCTCACATCGCAGCGAAAAACATATAATATCATATCAATGATCTTTACAAAACAGAAATTGTATATTCATACATCAATCAGAGTTCAACAATCAATTAATAATTATCAGTCTGAACAGTTATAATAACCCATCCTCACAAATGCCGATAATAAACAACAACTAAGCATGGAGGATAATCAATAATCCAAACCGATACGTGTATACGAAATGAAGATCTCTAGCTCTCCTTCTGAAGCTCTAAAAGCATCAAATTTAGACCTGTAAATATACTCGATCTGACCAGAGCATTGAAAGGGAAGAACGCCCAAATCAGTCTAGTAAACCAGTGTGAGAAACACACTCAACTGAATTTATTAAATTACCAAACTTTTTCTTTATAAAAAAAAGTATCTTGTAAGACAAGTCCACACATAAACACGGACATGTTTTTACCTTACGGTAACTAAAACATTTCATATCAAATCCTCTTATATTATAGTAGTGTCTACTATATACAAATAATATTAATCATAGCCGAAATTGTTACATTGATTAAATTCCAGCATATAGCCCATTGGTAATAGAATCAAAATGGCAAGCATGTAGTGGAGTTTGGATTTTCATACAAATGACCAGGTGAAGGGACTACCTACCGGCAGTACATCTTTAGAAGAATGTACCGAGAAACCATCACAAAGTTTCTCTACCAACACAAGACCAGCCCACCTCTATAACTAGATGGTATCGAATATGTCATCCTCGGTCGTTACTGACCTTTACCGAGGGCCCTCTTAGCATACAAATCACATATTCAGATACACGACATCATAGCGCGCAAAGATATATCTAGAAGAGGATGATCATAATCTACTTGGGAATGACCCACATAGCCTTGCTGCATCTAACCCTGTTTTGGTCATTTCCGGTTGATGAGACTAGAGGTAACGATTACCTTTCACAATCATAATCACATCACTTAGAATGCCACACAGCCATTTCCGTTGACTACGTTTTGCCTTCCACAAAAATACAACCCTTAAGCTCATACGTCTCAAGGAGGGTGCTAAGCTAAAAGAAGTTGCCTTCTCCGCCACCACTGATGTACGTTTGTAAAAACCAATGTACGTATCTATAGAAATGCAATGTCAAACAAACATCCATACAAGTTGTCCAGGAACAGGACAAACCGAAGGTACTTTCCTACCACATCCTGTCGAAAATCCCTAGGATTAGTAGTGAATAGTCCTTGCATTGGATATTTCATAATGAAGAGACCACTTCTACTAGATTTATATTGGGATTTTAACCCCAAACGATCAACAAGCAGTCCCCCACTACGAAAATCCGGAATATCAATATCATCACAAAGCAACCTGCACAATCGTCGCATATACGTTGGTCCGAAGTGGTTTTCGGATAAACCGGTCCCGGTCTCTTCGCATCAACAACGCAAAAGTGTTTCTCAACCTCACACAGCAACTAAGTCTCATAGACTTATCACGTCTCCAAATTTCAACTTGCTATCCTTCGGGCCAAGAAGGAAGCTCGAGAGATTGGAGTAATACTCTACACTATACGAATCAACATCCTCAACACAAATGATAATCAAGCCTACACAGAAGGCTACGTACTAAGTGTACGACTAAATAGTTCCCACATCAAGTCGAGGAACTAAAATTTGTCAAAGTTCGATAGTCGGTTATTTAACTATCAAAACAAACAAACATTCAGCACCATAACAATCACTGGGCCCTTTTAATTAATCTTTTATTAATTAAACCATTTGCCAAATATCCACTTCAAATTATCTTAAAAAAAAGATATATTTCCAAACCATTTCAACTTCTATATTGGAAAAGATTTCCATATACTTATTTACTAATAAGTAATTTACAATTCACTTAATTTTCAACACTTAGAAAATATTATATATACTTAAATCACGATTAAGTATATATTTTATTCTTTAAGGAAAACATTCTCTTTAAACACAAACGGATGTTGCGTAAAACATCGTGACGACAACCCAAAATCAATAGTATAGAGATTCGAAAATAAGATAGATATATAAACCCCAATACTCTACAAAAATATTTCCTTTCGAAAATCATTTACTATAACAACAGTGTTATAGTCCATCATTTTCTTACTTCTCGAAAACATCTATTTCAACATTGAATGTTGAAATCTGTGGTTTGGATACATAACGCATTTTAAAACATCTTTTAATCATTTAACTTCATTTAAAATATCACTTCCCAAAACATTTATTTAGTTTCAAAAGATTATTCACTGTCCAAAATCATAATATACTTCGTTTACCAAATCCCGTATTTCTATACATTTATTAAAGAATTATCCACTGTCCAAAATCGTGGATATAATGCCTTTAATAATCTTCTATATTTAACTTATCAAATTCGATTGATTTCGGATTTATAAAACAATGTTTATAAATTCCATTTATATTTTATAAAAGCTTCAATATACAAAATTCCTTTACTAACCAATTCCATTTATAACTCAATTATATACCAAAAAGCCAAATTATAAGTTAATAACTTATAATTCATTTATTTACAAAATCATTCTTTTATACTTCACCAAATTATAAATCTTATTCACCTATAAAAATCCATTTATAACATTATTTTAAACACTTATAAAACTCCTTTATAATTCTAACACTTTGATTTATAAAATATTAATTTTATAAATCTTATATGTATATATACCATTTATTATAATTCTAAAATATCAATTTAAATAAACCAATTCTTTTAATAATTTACAAATCGTTATTAAAACTTGTATAACTCCAAAAATCATACTTAAGTGTTATTTCACAAAAACCATAATTTTTTATAACAATAAAAATTATAACTTTTATTTATTTGAAATGAATTTCATTCTTAACAATTCAAATATTCAATAAAACGTATATTTCTAAAATCACTTTTAAAATCCTTTTAAATTTGGAAATCATCACTTTTAACATTTTTAAATTTCCAAAATATGGCCCAATGCTGCAACAACACTAAATACAACAATCACGACATCCAAACATCATATATCATATGATAATAGAATATATCACAATATCTGTAAATAAATCAATATGGGCGAGGAATCTAGTTGGATCCCTCCAACCTGTCACCTGCAACAAATATACGTATTATAGTATGTGTACAATGTCCGCTTCAAGGCAGACGCGCGTACAAAGGGTCATCCGCTCATACACGAGAACGTATAGGGTCATCTACACCCCTAGGCAGGTATATATCCAAATACCAATCAATATATAGATAATATATCATATATCATCCAAACAATCATCAATCATCATATATATCACTTGTATAAAATATCAGTGAGTTGGAAAGAGTGAGTTGTACTCTCACATTGCTTGTAATCGCGATTTCAGCGCTTTATTCCAAATAAAATTAAACGCACGTTTAATTTTACCCAAAATTCACACTAGCTCCTATCAACTCCAAACTAGCTCCATCGCGTAGTGTTCGTCCGTACGAACCCAACACAATTCGTTTCGTGTGTAACGAACCTCGTATGACAAAGTTATAGCATTTAGAAGTTTGAACGAATTATTATACAATTTATTTTCAATTTTATTTTTTATATTTTAACCTTTTCAATCTGAGCCATTACTTTCTCTACAGCAGATCGTGGCTATGCGTGCCTTTCTTCCCTTCTTCTTCATTCAACATTGAACGTAAATTAAACCCATAGCCGCCACAAAACCCTAGATCAACGAGCCAACTCGAGCATCTTTACAACGATCAGCGACCCCTACTCAAATTCCCGTCACGCGAGCTACCCACGGCCCGTAGGACGGTAGGCTCGATTGTGTGTAAGCCTTGAAAAACATGCGCAAACATTGCGCCTTCAATCCAACATCCTCGTCACATCGTTGCTCGAAAGTTCATCATCACCGTATGGATTTATAGATCTCGTCGTGCTCTTCAACATTCTGGTTGAGTGTTTTGGCCAATTGTTTAAGGATAGAGAGAGATTAAGGGGAAAAGAAAACGAATTTCTACCATTGGAGTGAGAAGTGGTGGCTGCCTTAGTTTATTTAGGGTTTGTGCGAAATGAAAAAAGTTAAGTCCTTATATAAAAAAATTTCGAAACACTATTCACCCGAAAATTTTCCGAACTCCAATCGAAGCGTGCCGCCTGGCGTTTATGAGGTTCTACCCCTATTCTGAATGCAATGGAATATATATCAGGAGCCATTTCGATCATATATGGAAGATAGGTTTTCGAATCAAATTATTTAAATTTAAAATTCACTTAAACCGATTTCTACGCGTATTAGCTTGCCCCGGACAAACCGTAAATCCGCTTGACACGAAATTTGAAATCCTATAATAATATAATATTACAGATCCAATGAAAATAGTTTCATCGAAATCCAAGACTGTTTGAAAAATGGCTATTTTTACTCGTCGATTAAATATTAAAATATTCAATTTTTACAAATTAACTTTTAATTCGATTTTAAAAGTTCTCTAACATCATTCTAAATCAAATAAGATTTAATTCAACTTTAAATCATTTTTATTCACATTTAATCCAATTTACAATTATTTCAGCAATTTCAAACATTAAATTATCAATTTGATTATCCAATTAAATCAAGATGTTTGAAATATAATTTATTCAGCTTATAAAATTTACTTCTGAATATTTAAAATCAATTAAATATACGAATTTCAAATGGCGGAAATTCTAGGTCGTTACACATCACATGGGTCCCTAATATGCGGTAATGTGCCTTTGCCAACTCATGCTTCAACCCCCTAATGAACTTCTCATTCCACTTAATCGTAGTGTCTACAATGGCATAACCATACTTTGCGAATTCCTCAAACCTTGTAGCATACTCCAACACAATCATCTCCCTCTGCTCCAAATCAACAAACTTCCTGAGCAAGGTATGAAGATGCCCTCTTGGTTGATAGAGTACTAAATAGTCATAATAGACTTAATACAACACACCGGAAATAAAAACATAACAACTCCTAATTAGCTAGCCATTAGCAGCCTCCTGCTCGTCTCCAAAAGTTTTATTCTACTAAACCTGTAAATCCTTAATCCTTGGCTTACTTAAACCAATTTTGAGCATCCAAGAGTTTAAGAGGAAAACATAAACTTTAAGTTAAATAACAAGCCTGGTGTGAAAAATACTGTATATCTTGGTTATTTGATATTAAGAGAGACAACGCCACTTGGAGGAACGGGTTTCCCCTCACTAATATCCTTTTGAAACATATCTTTTGCAAATCTTAATCCTATAACCAAAACTGCTTAAACAATAATATCAATATCATGAAAGTATATAAACAGGTTACAAATGAACTACCTGTCCGAACACTATAGGGTTGTTTGGCTAACTACTAATCTTTGGCTGTCTCAGGCCTACTAGACAAAATAAACAAATAGTCTAGCTTTCTGTTAGATACACCTCTTCTGGATGGTCTGTTCCTAACCTAATTCTCCAGGGTCAACTGATCCTAATGGTTTTGCTGGCTCACCAATAACCTATCTCTATACACATATATTCCTTTCTACATATAACATCATTTTAGTCTTAGCTATAACAAATCCCTACATGTTGGAATTTTGGACTAAATTAGCAAGGAGCTAATAGCTAATGTATATGGACGACCCTATACCAGTCTCTTCTGATATTCTAATAACTAAGTCATTTTACTTAGGGTTAACTACCCATAAAATTTTCCTTGAAACCTTCTCCTTCAAAATGATTAATCCTTTAAATCATACTTTAAATAAGAAAAATATACTCTATGCTTTACTCAAATCACCTTCCTTTCAAATCCATTGAAAGTACCCCTTTCAAATCCATTGAAAATATCCCTTTCAAAACCAAGTAAACCACTTTGATTTATAACCTTAGGCCGAAGGCCAAAACATACCCTTTTGAAACTCTTCATAATAAACCTTTCAAAAACATTGAAAAACATCACCTTCGATAGATTTAAAACCTTAGACATCCTATCTTTAAAACACTTAACATTGCCTTTTGAAAACATTGGAAACTTTCCTTTTAAACCTTTCGACACCATTGGTGAACCACCCCTTTGAAACCTTTATTTAAACCTATCAAATGCATTAAACTATTTTGCAAACATCAAACCTTTCGAAAGCATTTGGTGTGATGATCCGGTATTTTGGCAATATTATTTTAATAAGCATTTAATCTAATTAAATAAAATACAAACTTATCATTTTAAAAAATGAATAAAACTTTTGGATATTTTCCATTTATTTATATATATATGTGTGTGTATTTTGGAAGGAAATTATGATTTGAAAATTTAAAATACAGTCTTTCAAAAATATTTAAAATAAAATCTATCTTATTTACATTAAATTAAAGTGAAGCTCTACTTGTTAACATTTGATCTGAATATATATTTATGATGTAAGCTAGATAATAATGTTTAAAATAAAATCAATCTTATCAATACAAAAACATAAGTATAAGAAATATATGGATATAAATTAAATGTTTGATAATTTAAATAAAAATAAACATTTATGTTAGGAATAGAACTAAGTAAATAAGTTTAAATTTTAACAATAACTATAACAACTTTATAGTAAGTACACAAGGTATAAAACAACCAGGCAAGTAATATATATACTATAGAATTATATGTTTATGCAAGGCAATGAGACAAAACAAAAATCTATGAACATAGAAATCAAAGGGGATAAGTATGTATACATAAAAAGGGACAATTGCATTTAATAGCACAAAACAAGGTCATTTCTAATTGCTTAAAAATCATTTCATTTTTCACAAGCTTGGCTGATGAAAGAAGAAAAAAGAAAAAAAATCTCTCTGATCAAATATTTTGTACCAGTAGATACCTTCCATGTAAAAACCTTTCCTCTATATATGTGCATCCAACTTGTTCCAGTATGTTCACAAAACTTAGCTTACCAGAGAACCAAGTAGACATTACTATCTTGAAAACTTAAATAATCAACTTAACTAAAGCAAGTAGGAAGATCAAGGGGATTCAGGCTAGCAGTTTCAAAAAAAAAGAGATAGGGAGTGTTCTCTGTTCAAATTCTTTTCTCGGGTGAGTAAACAAATTGTCTAAGATTTAAGTTTAATAAAATTTATACATACGGTTCATGGATAGATTGTTGCTTTGCATGTATAATTTTTTTAGTCGCTCTGTATATATACATATAACTGCTCTGTGTATTTTAAATTGAACCTGTTCTTCTCTGCATTAGATTACAGGGTGGAAACAAACAAGTAAATTCAATCTCTTTCCATTAATCATTACCAGGCTTAGGATTTAAAAATAAACAAGTGTGTTTAAGTATAGGTTATGATCTTAAGGTTGTTTCAAGCTCGATAGTGATGAATTGCCTCTGTAAACTTAGTTCTACAGAACAAATTTCTACTTTATGATAAATTTGAATGTCATGAAACACGAATTCAATTATATATCTTGAATTGTAATTCGAAAACAAGATTTTTAAAACAAAAATGGTAACTTTTCGTTGAGTATGCCAAGAGAAGTTTTTAGATGAACTGTAAATGGGTTTTGAGCAATTCCAGATGGTCGAAGGATCTTGGGATATCAGGGGATTGACTGGGGATGGAGGAGCGTCTACTGATGTCGGGAAAAATAGTCAAATTCACTCCAGTTCATCGTGGTGTCAGAAATTGGAGAGAGTAGGGTTTAACTCTCAAATTTGAACATGGTCAGATTTTCGATCACCGTGGCTACGTTAGGGCATCGAGCGGCACATGGCTGGGAAAAATGAAAGCATGGAGGCTAAGGGTGTCGTGGCCGGAGTTTCGTGGCTTCTGGAGGATGGCATCGCCTGAAAGAGGCAATTGAGGGTCGGAACTTTTAATGTCTGGAAGCTTGAATTGGTCTAATTTTCATTCACGAGCTCGTTCAGGGATTTGGTTGGTTCGATCGAAAGAGTGATCGATGGTCGACTAGTGAGTGGTCGTCTCAGGCGTTGGAGGTACGTCGGCGGTGTATGCAAGTGCACGGTGGGTCGCGTGCACGATTTGACGATCTGGGTTTTGGGTTCTCGAGGTGATGAGCGGGAAAGTGCTGGATTCACTCGAGTTTTACTATGGGTTTACTCGGGTCTTCATCTGGTTTCGCATGAGAGACTTGAACAGGTTTCTCAAAACATTTTTAACAGTTCGAATATAAGAAGAAAGAAAACTCGGGAAAAGAAAGGAAAACCCGGGTTTGAACTCGAGTAAATTAGGATTTTGCTCGGGTCTCAGATTTCAAGATGTTAAGCCTGATAAATTTAGTTTGTAAATCATTTTTGGAACTCAAGGAAAATATGTTTTTAACAGTTTCAAAAGAAAGACGTTTTTAACAAGCTTTCAAAATGTTTAAAGAATTTTAAGTTATTTGGAATTGATTTGCAAAATGTTTTCAAATGGGAATTTAATGATAATAATCAAAGGATAATTACTAGAGGTAAGTAATGTAAAGAACAATTACTTAATGAAGGTAATTAAGAAATAAGTTAATTACTGAATGTGATTAATTGGAATTAATTAATGACGTAATTAATTCAAAAGATAATTACTTAGAGTAAGTTATAATGGATAGTTAATGTTGGGATCATTAACTAGTGGTTAAGGAATGATTAGTTAATTTAGGTAATTAATTTAAGAGAATTAATTGGTTTAAATTAATTAAGGATAAACTTGGAATTGATTAAGGATTAGTTACTTAATGAGATTAATCAAGTGAATTACTTAGTGTAAGTAGTTAATGTGTAATTTCTAAATGTAATTAATTTAAGAGGGTAATTACTTTATGGAAGTAATTAAGGGAAGTAATTAAGGATTAATTACTTGAGAAATTAATTAAGGATAATCAATTAATTTATGTAATTAATTAAAATTTATTTAATTAATGAGATTAATTAATGGATAATAAATGAAAATGATAAATAAAGAGGTAATTACTTAATGAAGTAACTAGAGGTAAATTAATGAAGGTAATTTAAGGGTAATTACTTAATAGAAGTGATTAAAGAAAATAATTTAAAATTTATTTAAATTAATTAATTAAAAAAAATGGTATGGCCAATTAATCTTGCTTATGAATGATTGAATGATTTTGTATGCCTTAGATTAGTTGATATCTCAGGTATGTGATGTGTGATACTATGTGATATAATATGTTGTGTGTAAAACAGTGACATCCTGTATTTAAGTTTGAATGGTATTTCATTGAATAACTTGAATGAAGATGATATAGAATTTGAAGTGACCGGAGTTGGGTATTATTTAATAACTGAAACCACTTCGATTCTTTATAGATTGATATGCGAAACTAATAAACTGGAATGAAAAGATTTAAGTGAATAGGACTAGTTAATCTAAGTTTTGGTACTTAGAATTTTGTGAGTGAAATAAGTAATGTCTATAAAAATTGGAGAATTTGTATTTGATACAAGTTACCTGGGTTATATATATAAGTTGTATGTTTTGGCCATTCATGTTAGATGGGTTTACTCACGCTGGTTTCCAGCTTGACCCGGGTGTTACTTTGATGTAATGCTCGGGTCAGACCGAGTGTTACAGATTTTTACGTAAGGACGTTCTGGAGCTCAGAAGGCGAGCTGGATGGTAAGAATGTATGGAGTGTTTCCCCTGTATTATATTATTGTATATCTGAGTCATGATGATTGTGTATATCCAGTGTCTGTATATATGTATAACTCTGATGTATTAAAGTGAAACTTGACAAGTACAGTTTTCCTTTGTATAACTGTTATTATTTGATATTATATTTTATCCGCTGCGAATGTGAGATGTTGGTGATTCTGTTCTTCTTATTCTTCTATCTCTTTCTTCTTTCCCTAACTATCTGGAATTTTCGGGATCGAAAATTTTGGGTCGTTGCATTTGGTTTAAGTAAAACATGTGGAAACCTTCAAAACCATTTAAAAACCTTTCCTTTTGAAACCTTTAGGTTCTACCTTCAACAGAACAAAAGGGTAATAGAAACAACTAAGTCAAAAGCACTCTTTCGAAAGCAATTCCTATGTAAAGAAGTGATGGTGTCGAAACCAACCCTTCTAAAGCATTGGAGAAGCGGCTACGTTTTAAAAACAAAGTATCCTTTCCGAACCATTTGCTTCGAAAGGTAGAAAGCGACGGTAAGGGGCTTCGACCCCATTCGAAAGCATTAACTTAAAACAAAAGGGGCAACCTCGTTCGAAACCATTTCTTAAATCAATTTGACACAGTTGAAAGCCAACCAAGTCGAAAGCATTCGAAAGCAAAGTAGGCGCATTTCCATTTAAAAGCAAAATAGTGCT
The DNA here is from genome assembly GCA_030765085.1 of Allium cepa. Classification (NCBI taxonomy): domain Eukaryota; kingdom Viridiplantae; phylum Streptophyta; class Magnoliopsida; order Asparagales; family Amaryllidaceae; genus Allium; species Allium cepa. The sequence goes on along the minus strand of CM060935.1, from coordinate 51,200,393 downwards.
TTGACCCTATCGGAATCCCTTGTTTCGACCCAATACATTCCAACTATATCCAATTCACTATGTTCCTAGTCATTAATACTATGTGCATTGGTTTCGATGGTGATGAAGGTGGAAGTGCACAATCAACACCGAGATGCCGAAAGTGGCAAAACATATAAAAAAACATGTAAAACCTGATTTTTATCTTTTTAATGTAATCTTTTCAACTAACCTCCCTTGTTTGTCAAAATATTACCAGTTGCTAATTTTCTTTTCTAAAGTACTACAATAATTTTTAGAAATAAACAAATTAAATTATTTACAAAATACCCCTTCTCCTTTTATAAATATATAAAACATTTAAGTTTCATACCTTAAATAATTTTATATATTCATTAAAACACTTAGGAAAGTTTTACAAAAAATTTAATAAATCATTTTTAATATATTTTCTAACATATATGAATTTCAGACCCAAAAAATGTATAATTTAGCCATAAATTATTTTAAAACCAAATATTTATTGTCCTCACTAGAAAATAAATATAAAATCCACACTGATTTATAAAATTATGAAAATTGAAACCTATCTTTAAAATATCATTTCTGCTCGTATACTAAAATAGCAAGGATTTTGGATGTCATTTAATACGATTTTCACACTAAAACATATAATAAAATCTATATGAATTAGCATAAATAATCAACAAGTATATATATCCAATTTAACATTGAAAACATGGAAAAACATTTGCAAATTAGCTCGAATTTAACCTAAAACTGAAATCATTTAAAAACATGAAATGTAGTTATTATTCACCTTAGCTTTGTGATTAAGGAGTTGAGATTTGATCTTAAGTTATATTGATTGCTTCTTCCTTTAGCTTATCTTTATCTTATTCTTCCTTAGTGGTGGGCAGCCTCTATTTTTAGTTTTTGCAAATGGACGTATGAAATGAATGAGTGTATGGGTTTAAGGTATATGGATCTAGTTATTCCTATTTTGCCCCTTATCTAACTTCTCTAACTTATTTTATTTTAACTCGTGTTAGTTCACTTGTTAACATGGCATGGTTCCCCTCTCTAATTACAAATCTCAATCCCTTGATCAGTACGTTATTTTATTTTATTTAACCAATTAAATATCCTAAATAATGCTACTAAATATTAGGATCATTGCAGTTATGTACTTATAGTTATTAGATAACCGTAGAATGAATCGACTGAGTGTATCGTGTTGGTTGATAACCACTAAATCAAACAGGAAATGTCAGTGTGACGATGTTACATAATTTTCTCGACTTGAGAATATTGTGGAACATCTATGTAGATACCAGCATTGACTACAGCTAAATAATGACAAGGAAACCATCGAGCGACTTTAGTTAGGTCTAAATAGAAGCATTGGAAGTGATGCACTTTTCAATAGAGAATTCATCTTTCCAGTTGTATGAATTTAGTATCATGGTTAACTGCAGTCAAGTCAATGTTGAAATCTCTGGCCAGAGTATCATAATTAGTAAAAATAATATTACTAAACTAAGTACTTTTTTTATGGATTAACCAAGTTAAATATGGATGATATTGGAATTTTTACTAAAATGAAATTTCATAAGTCCTAATATGATATAGTGTAGATGACGAGAATTAGTGTAAATAATTGTTACTAAAAGATATCGCTTAAATTTGTAGAATTGGATCTTATCAACGAGATTTGTAAGTGATGATTTTGGCCAAATTATCACACCACTAGCTAAGGAGACATGTGATCATTGGTATTTGAATTGTTTAAATACTAATAGCTTAAGAATTCATACCTACATGTCGCATAACTGAATTCACTTCGATCTACGAATCACTACTTGAATTAATTAATTTATAAAGTGTTATAAATTAACTAAATTATTTAATATTTAAATAAATACTAATTATTTTTGTATTTTAAATTTAGGGTGTATTTAGTAAATGGCCATCCTCTAGAAATGTCCTGTGTGTTATTAGTATTTAATTGGGTGTATATATAAAAATTATATATGTGCATATCAATATACGATATCGATAGGAATTTAAATTGGAATTAAATATGGTAAATTGTGATTGGGCTTGAAGATAATTCGGTCAACTGTAGACCAACGGTATGGCCAAGAAAAAATAAAGAAAAGGGGGTATAAGGGATTGACTTGTTAAGAGGAGATGGTGGAATATATTTTTATTAGATCCCATATTTAAGTGAACCTAAACTTTCAACTTTTGGATTGATTTTTCTTTTTCTTTGTCTTTCCAACTCTTAGCTACTATCAACCCAAATTAAATACAATTTTTTTATGTAGTGGCACTCTAAAGTTTGCATCTTTAGACATGGATCTAGGGGTGTAGGATACGATTTAAATCGGCATGTGAATAAAAGACTACTTCTCATAGGTGTATTCTATATTCCATATATATATATATTGTTCATTATATGTTGTTCATATTGTTATAACGATTTTAAGTATGTGATCTGTCTCCCCATAAATATTGATATATTAACTTAAATTAAATAATTAATCTATGTGAAACTGTTAATTTAAATTCAAAGTTTAAAATTAAAAATTATAACAAATACTTTAAATTAGATCGTGTTTATATTATATGTATATTTCTAAATATTCTAAATATTTATTTTTATTTTCAATGATAATTTACTAATTTTTAAAGCCTAGAATACCTTAAAACTAATTTGAAACTATATATATTTAACCGAAATAATTTAAATTATTTTCAGTTATTAAATTTAAAAAATATTCTGTGGCCAAAACCATAATTTATATAGCTATAATATATTTTAGTTATTATTTAATACATTTCGCTTTTAATGTTATATATATATATGTATGTATATTCTTTTAATAAAAATTAGTTGTTGTTTTAATTTTTTTTACTGCCCGAATAAAATTTAGATACATACATGCATGCATGCACATATATATATATATAATTTTTACATATTTATTTATAGTATATATATGTGTTTGTGTGTTTATTGAACATGTTAAAACAATGTCGTGTATTTTAAATAAATAAATAAATAAAATATAAATAAATATAAAAAGTTATTTTTAAGTAATAATTATTTCATTACATATACATATTTAAATTTAATTAAATATATTTTAGTTAATACTTTTAAGATCTACTTTTTAATTTTAAAATGTTCTATTATGTCTTAGTTAGAAATTTTAAATACAAAATTTGAATCCAAAATTTATTAAATTAGCTAAAAATCGGTTTAATATTTTAAATTTATATTTACATATTTAAAAAATATATTAAACAATGTTTTGAGGTAGTTGACACATATATAAATAACTAATGTATACATAGTGGATATAAGTATATATGCACGTCAAGGTAGGCCTGCATTTAATCACAAGTGCATGCATTTATAGCTGCACCTATGAATGTAGATTTGACAGTAGCATTCTCAGTATAAACTAAACCTAAGGCAAAGACTGAGAAGACTAAGACAACTGAAGAACATTCTAATTCTAATAACTTGAAAGCATTTGTAGTTTTATCATTCATTTCTATTGTTTTAGTTTATTTTATACAAATGGAAATGGAAATAATACTAGTACTTTTAAGTGCTTATGCTCTTTTAGCTAATGTGAGCCACGAGCAAAAATGAATTAAAATATATCAACTATTAATTGTTTATATACCGCTCTTTTGTAGATTTTTGTCTTTTATGCTTTTAAGTTACTCTTTTGGGAACCAATTTTTAAATTTCTATTTTTTCTTTCGGAAACCTGTAATTTCATATTTGTCTTTCTTAAGTTTGTACAGCTTATTTTAATAGGGTTAATTACCAGAGTAACATCTATGTATTTTATTTCCATTTTAATGATGTTTTTCTTCATTTGTTCCGGCATTCAAGAAAGGAAACATAAATCTCAAAGAATTGACATGAAAAGAATCAGAAAAGGTAGTATAAAAGAATTATTGGTTTGTACATGCAAACTTAATATTCAAATAGGGGCATGAAATCTGTTGATACGCTATATTTTGATCAATGACAATGTGCTTCAGCAAAAAAGAAGAGATATGTGCAAAGCTAATGGAAGAATGATGAAGACCGAGGATAGCATGAGCATAATTTAAATATAGGTCTTAGTTTAGATTTATTATTAAAATCTATCCTCAAGAGGCTTGCACAAACACTAGAACACGTTTTATAAAGTTCATTTTCTAGATAAACATTCAATGTGCAAAAACCAATAGTTCCAGTCGACTGAAACAACCTGCTCAGTCGACTGAATCTATTTCTGAAAAAAATTTCTTCACATTTCCAGTCGACTGAAATCCCTGCTCAGTCGACTGAATTTAAACCTACAAATTTTCTCTGAATGGACACCTTCTTCCTCCCAAGAGTTGTAACCATTCTCCAATGGAAATGGGAGCATCTCTTGTCTGCATCTCTAGCCAACAAATGCATCTCTTTTACACCTATATATACATGGTTCTAACATCTTCAATTTACCAATTTTTTTATGCTTTAATCTCACTACTTTCTTGAACATATTTTATATTCTCTAAAAGTTTTTAAAGCAATCACCAATCTATTGCTTGAATCTCTGCTTCGTATATAGCATTCTTTTGATTCATAGCAATTCACATTTTCTAAATCTTCACAAACACATTGCATACTCTCGAGGATAAGATTATAGGAATATTGTACTACCTTTGACTCATTAGTGTTGACAAGAACACAACAAGTCGAATAATTGTTTTTAGTAATTGAGTTGAAGTCCTCTTCGGTAGTTAAGGCAAGAAATCCCGTTCGGTTGTTCGGGTAAATTGTAAACCTATTCCTCCGGGTTAAGAGAGGGTTTTAGTTAGTAGAATTCCTAAGTGAAGCTTAGGGACTGGACGTAGGACTAGAGGTCCGAACCAGTATGAAATCCTGGTGTCTACTTTACTTATTGCTTATTGTTATTTACCTATACCATCCACTATTCCATATTATACGATCCTACCGCATAGCTTCTTTCATTTGGTATCAGAGCAAGGCCATCCTATAACTATAACACTGTTATTAGACATATTGATAATATGGAAAATAACGCAAGTACAAGCACAACATCTGCCTACAGTTCTGCATTTGCGGGAGGACAATCTACCCAAAGACCCCCCTATTCAATGGAATAAACTATAACTATTGGGCTACAAGGAGAGGATTTATATGCAAGCAACAAGTTTCGAAGCCTGGAATGCCACTCAAGTAGAGTTCGTTGTACCCACGACCGATTATCCTACATGGACACAAACTCAGAAGAATGAAGCTAGTGCAAATGTCAAAGCTATGAATATGCTATTTTGCGCCTTGGATAGAAATGAATTCAACCGTGTTAGCATATGTACTACTGCATATCAGATATGGGAAACACTTAGAGTCATACATGAAGGCACAAACAAGGTCAAACAAACAAAGCTATCCACGCTGAAGAATCAATTCCAAAACTTTAGAATGCGACAAAATGAATCCATCAATGACATGTACTCGAGATTTCAAGACATTCATCATGCCTTAATAGAACTAGGAGAAAAATACACGGACTTTGACATTGTGTCTAAAGTTCTAAATTCACTCACTGATGAATGGGAGAGAAAAGTACTAGCAATCGAGGAAGCAAATGATCTATCTACAATGAAACCAGAGGAATTAATTGGAAATCTTATGTCGTATGAAGTAAATATGCAAGCTAAGAAAGATCAAGCTCAAGAAAGAAATAATGTAGCTTTTCATGCGGAAAAGGAAGAATCAGAGTCTGAAGATGAGGATTTAGCATTTATAGCCAAAAATTTCAAGAAATTCTTAAGATATAGAAAAGGAAATAAAAACGGATTCAATAAGAATTTCTTAAACAAACCTACATCCTCGAATATAGAATGTTTCAACTGTCACAAGAAAGGTCACATGCACAAGGATTGTCCAGAGCAAAAGAAGGAGAATCAGAAAGCACTCAATAATAAAAACAAGAGAGAGAAATTCAAAAAGAAGGCATTCTCTGTAACATGGGACGATTCAGATTCTTCTTCATCTGAAAGTGAAAATGATAGCGACAATGAATAGGCGAATGTATGCTTTATGGCTCAAGAATCAGAGGTTAGTAATTTAACTTTCGATGATTTAATTGAAGTAAACACTGAACTTTTGAGCATAATAAAAACTCTTAAAAAAAACTCAAGGAAACTCATGAAAATCAAAACAAAGCTGAATTTGAAAGGGATATATTAAAAGATGAAAAGAAAATTCTAGAAGAAGAACTTGAAAAAGTTCAAGAATCTCATTTAAATTCGGAAACTCAATTATCACTTTTAAGTCAAGAAATTGAAACTCAAAAGACAAAGAATGATATAAATGTTTTTGAAAATCATGAGTTAAAAACTAAGATTAGACAAGTTGAGTTAGAAAATAATAGTCTTCAAGCTAGATTAGATAACATCACTAAAAATGTTTCTAACTTTAACAAAGGAAGAGAAAATATATCTAAGATTTTAGAAAATTCTCAATTCTCTTCAAATAAACATGGATTAGGATATAAAAAGGAGTCAAAAATTCCTAAAAAGAAAAATACAAATTTTAAGAGGAATATTGATTCAAAACAACAAATGTTATTAAGAGAACCTATTAAAACAAAAGTAGAAACCAAGATAGTCAAAATTTGGGTTCCAAAAACTAATAATATTTTAATTAGGATTAAATATATTAAAACATTTATGGATAGTGTTCATAATAATAAAAACTATATTTATAAAAAGGTTACTGAATCGAATTGGGTTTGGTTTCCTAAGATCTAACTTTTAGGACCCTATTAAAAAGTGGGTACCAATAATTTCATATTTATTTTCAGGTCCCACTCAAAAAGAGGAAAAGGATAGTAGACAGTGGTTGCTCAAAACACATGACCGGCGACAAAGATATGCTTACAAACATCACATACTTTGATGGTGGCTCGGTTACCTTCGGAGACAATTCAAAAGGTTATATCATTGGCAAAGGAGATGTGAGCAATTACGGTACATCGAATTTACCTTTTATAACAAATGTTTCATTAGTTGAAAATCTAAAACATAATCTACTAAGCATAAGTCAACTTTGTGACAAGGGTTTTAAAATAACTTTTTCGGAAAATAAATGTAGTATTTTTGATCAAAACCAAAATCTTGTTTTTGAGGGAAATAGAGATAGGAATATTTATGTTCTAAATATGAAAATTAATCATAATACAAATATGTGTTTACTAGCCAAAGATAATGATCCTTGGTTATGGCACAAAAGATTTTGTCATATTAATTTTAAAACTATTGGAAAACTTTCTGAAAGTGAATTAGTAAGAGGTTTACCTAACATAAACTTTAAAATAAAAAAAATCTTTGTGATGATTGTCAAAAAGGAAAATTAACAAAGTCGTCTTTCAAATCTAAGAAAAATATTTCTACTTTACAACCACTAGAATTACTTCATATGGATCTATTCGGACCAACACAGGTTCAATCCATTAATCATAATCGATATGTATTTGTAATAGTTGATGATTTTTGAAGATATACATGGACTATTTTTATGAAAAATAAAAGTGATACTTTTGAGCATTTTAAAACATTTGTCAAAAGAATTCAAAACACTAAAGATTTAAAGATTAAAAATATACGAAGTGATTATGGAGGCGAATTCGAAAATGAAGCTTTTGAATCTTTTTGTAAAAAGAAAGGAATAAATCATAATTTTTCATTTCCTAGAACTCCTCAACAAAATGAAGTTGTAGAAAGAAAGAATAGAACATTACAAGAATGTGAAAGAATATTATTAAATGGAAGTTTTCTACCAAAACATTTTTGGGCAGAAGCCGTAGCTACTGCATGTTATGTATTAAATCGTATATCAATTAGACCATTAACTAAAAATACTTCATACGAACTATTTAATAACAAAAAGCCAAATATATCTTATTTTAAAATATTTGGATCAAAATGTTTTATTTTAAATACAAAAGATCAACTTGGAAGATTTGATCCAAAAGCTGGAAGGAATTTTTGTAGGATACTCAGAATGAAGTAAGGCGTATTGAGTATTTAATAAACAAACAAACATAATTGAAGAAACTTTACATATATCTTTTGATGAAAATTTTAATAAAAATTTGAGTATAAAATATGATGAAGAATTTATAAATATAGAAAATACAAACCTTGAAAATTGTAATAATGGACTAAGATCTCCACCAAGAATATTACGAGATCACCCAGTACAAAATATAATAGGTGAAATGAATTCTCAAGTTAAAACAAAAAGTCAACTAAATCAAATGGGACATGTTGCTTTCATTTCAACAATAGAACCTAAAATTCTAAAGAAGCATCAACAGACGATTACTGGATTGTTGCTATGCAAGAAGAATTAAATCAATTTGAACGTAACGATGTTTGGGAGTTAGTTCCCCGTCCTAATAATCAATCAGTTATAGGAACAAAGTGGGTTTACAAAAATAAAGTAGACGAACAAGGTAATACAACTAGGAATAAAGCTAGGCTAGTGGCACAAGGATATAATCAAGAAGAAGTTATTGATTTTGAAGAAACTTTTGCTCCCGTTGCAAGACTTGAAGCAATACGTATTCTACTAGCCTTCGCATGTTTTCACAATTTTAAACTTTATCAAATGGATGTTAAAAGTGCATTTTTAAATGGTTTTGTAAAAGAAAATGTATATGTAGAACAACCCCCTTTATTCTCTCATGAAAAATATCCGGATCATGTATATAAATTAAAGAAAGCCTTATATGGTCTTAAACAAGCACCTCGTGCTTGGTATGAGAGACTTAAGAGCTATCTACTAGATTCGGGATTTCAAATTGGAAATGTAGATCAAACTCTTTTCATTAAAAATGCTACTAAAGATACTCTAATAATTCAAATATAATGACTAAGGAGTTCGAAATGCCCCCAATTTTCATTTTTCTTTCAAATCCCTCTCAAAACTCTCACAATAATGGCTCCAAAAAGATCAAGGGCTTCAACTTCAACATCCTCCGAGCCAATTGACGCTCAAATTGCTCAATAGCTTTATGATGGAGTGGCGGTCACAAGGTGGAACAAAATGAAGAATTCTCGGATCTTTGAACACTCCTTCGTTGATTTTCAGAGTCTCCAAACGTACACCATACAAGCTTTGACGGATCAAGCAGGTTTAACATCTCTCTTAGACATAAAACGAAATGACCACGCAATCAATCATATTATGGTCAAATTGTTCTATGCAAACCTTAACCTTGGACACCAAACTCCAAGAAATCCAAACGATAGTGTTTGGAGTATGGTGTGCAGCAAAAAGGTATGGTTTTCCCTAGACCGAATTGCACACATTTTAGGATCTCCTAACATAGGAAGAAAGCATGAAGAAATCGAATTTAATCCACATATTCGAGACAACATAAATCATCAATTTTTGGATGATAACATCAACATCTGGGATATTAAATCAACTTCCTTACGACCAAGAGCAAGGCTTCTCCACAAAGCTCTTATGCGAACCATCACTCCTCGAACGGGCTCATATGAAATTGTATACCCAAACAATTATAGAGCACTATATGCTATTTGGGGCAATATTCAAGTTAATTGGGTCAAACTAATTCTTGATGAATTTCTTACTTTCAATAATGGCAAAACGCGAACAATATATTTTGGCGAGTATATCATGCGACTACTCCTCAACGTTGATACGCCATTACCAGAGTCCGAAAATACAATGGTTCATCAAATTAACCATCGGACTATAAGCCTTATGCAACTTCCGGCTAGACCTTCTCGCATCATATCTCTTGCCCAATGGGAAGCTAGACATCAAGAACCGCAACAACCTCCTCAAGCCCAACATGAAGAACATTTTGATCAAGATGATGAAATTCGTATCGTTGAACCAAGTTTTACTACCAATCAATCGTTCGAAATTCTATCAAGAAATCAAAAAATTCTTGATTATCGCCTCAAGAAGGTAGATCATAAACTTGATAGAATTAAAGGGTTCTTCAACAAATTATGGGATGCCATCTCATGCACGAGCTCCACTACTGCCTCAACCTCCCGTGGCAAGCGTCCGGCACCAACTTTCACATGGACGTCATCCGAAGAAAATCCAAGCAGCAGCACAAGTGGGAATAGCAGTGGTCAAGGTGGAAGAGCTTATAGACCACCCACCGGTGGACCCGTTATTCGCGAACCGGAGGGAGGGAGAGAAGGCTCATATGATTGGGATAAAGTTGAATAACTCTCTTATGGTTTGATTTTTTATTTAAGAAAAAACACTATTCAAAAGGCTTGTATAAATAGCCTTCTATGTTTCATTTATTTATGCTACATTCTAAGTTTTGGAAACTATAATTATGCATATCAGTGATTGTTTTGATAATATACTTCTGCAATTATTACTTCCTTTTTGTCGATGGCAAAGGGGGAGAAATCTATGTTACTAACCTTGTTTTGTAGGAAAGACAGTGCATATATTCAGGGGGAGGAAATAATTACATCTCTACACGTTTCAGTATTGTCATCAATCATAAAGGGGGAGAATGTTGATATGCTATATTTTGATCAATGACAATGTGCTTCAACAAAAAGGAAGAGATAAGTGCAAAGCTAAAGGAAGAACGATGAAGACCGAGGATAGCATGAGTATAATTTAAATATAGGTCTTAGTTTAGATTTTTTTATTAAAATCTATCCTCAAGAGGCTTGCACAAACACTAGAACACGTTTTATAAACTTCATTTTCTAGATAAATTCACTGTGCAAAAACCAATAGTTCCAATCGACTGAAACAACCAGCTCAGTCGACTGAATCTATTCCTGAAATTTTTTTTCTTCACATTTCCAGTCGATTGAAATCCCTGCTCAATCGACTGAATTTAAACCTGCGAATTTTCTCTGAATGGACACCTTCTTCCTTCCAAGAGTTGCAACCATTCTCCAATGGAAATGAAAGCATCTCTTGTCTGCATCTCTAGCCAACAAATGCATCTCTTTTACACCTATATATACATGGTTCTAACATCTTCAATTTACCAATTTTCTTATGCTTTAATCTCACTACTTTCTTGAACATATTTTATATTCTCTAAAAGTTTTCAAAGCAATCACCAATCTATTACTTGATTCTCTGCTTTGTTTATAACATTCTTTTGATTCATATCAATTCACATTTCCTAAATCTTCGCAAACACATTGCATACTCTCGAGGATAAGATTATAGGAATATTGTACTACATTGGACTCATTAGTGTTGACAAGAACACAACAAGTCGAATAATTGTTTTTAGTAATTGAGTTGAAGTCCTCTTCGGTAGTTGAGGCAAGAAATCCCGTTCGGTTGTTCGGGTAAGTTGTAAACCTATTCCTCCGAGTCAAGAGAGGGTTTTAGTTAGTAGAATTCCTAAGTGAAGTTTAGGGACTGGACATAGGACTAGAGGTCCGAACCAGTATAAAATCCTGGTGTCTACTTTACTTATTACTTATTGTTATTTACCTATACCATCCACTATTCCATATTATATGATCCTACCGCATAGCTTCTTTCAAAATCTTGAGGTATAGTATAATAAGTCTCAGAAATATATTGTTGTTACTGTTATAATTAAAATATAAAAGCCAATGTTTTCCTTAACATAACACTAAATGAAATATATCCTGAAGTTAATGCATTTACAACCTTAACAAAATAATATACCAAAAGATAAGTCTAAATAGAAATGCATCGATAAGAAGAAGAAAATTGAATAGTAGAATAGAATTATTCACAAATAGTAAGCAGTAAGCACAAGTTACTCACTGAATAAAGAATTGAAACGAAAGCAAATAATAAGCACATGTCAAAATAGAATTATTGATTTATTCTACTCCTAAAACAGAAAACTCCAAAAGGGTTATAAATGGGTAATCCATTTAGCCATTTATTAAAAGCTTAAGATTCAAAAATGTAAATTTTGAAAAATTGAATTTTTTTACTCGGATACTTCATCTTGTGAATGCATGCTATAGTTCTCCATGGTAAACTAAAGGTTGTATTTAGAAAATAACCGGGTACATCCTCAAATTTGAATTCTGCCTAGGCAGAAGCTGCAATTTTTTTGTTCAGACTGTAGTAACATCTACATAGTAATTCGAAATCAGGCGAGACTTCAACAATAAACTTCTACCTAAATTGCGGAAAACATGGAAAACTCAAAATACTTCAGATTATGAATGCATACTGTAGTTTTCCATGGTGGCTAATAGTAATACTTTGAAAATAATAGGCCATATCCCCATATTCGAACTACATCTAGGCAGAAGCCACTATTTTTATTATTCACTCTGCATTAACTTTTTCATACTAACTCGGAGTCGGGCGAGACTTCGACCGATGAACTCCCACCCAAAATTACAGACAATAAAGAACACTTGGATACTTGATCTTTTGAGTGTATGCTGTACTTCTCCATGCAAACTAACAGTTATACTTAGGAAATAATAGGCTACAAATCCATATTTGGACTTCGCCTAGGCAGAAGCCACTATTTTTATATTCGGACAACAATAACTTCTTTATACTATCTCGGAGTCGGGCGAGACTTTGAACGATGAACTCTCACCTAAATTACGAACAATAGAAACACTCGGACACTTTAGCTTATGAATGTATATTATAGTTCTACATGATGATTAACAGTAGTACATGGAAAATAACAGTCTATCCCTTTATTTGAACCTGCCTAGGCAGAATAAACTATTTTTTTCAGACTGTAATAGCTTCTTCATAGTAACTCGGAATCAGGAGAGACTTCGGTCGATGAACTTCCACCTAAATTGTAGGTAATATGGAGCACTCAGATACTTCATCTTGTGAACACACGCTGTAGTTTTCCGTGGTGACTAATAATTATACTTAGAAAATAACAAGCTATATTTTCATATTTAAACTTCTCCTAGGCAGAAGCCGCTATTTTTTGGGCATACTGCAATAACTTCTTCATCCTAGCTCGAAATCAGATGAGACTTCGACTGATGAGCTCCCACCTAAATTATGGACAATATGGAACACTCGCATACATCAGCTTATGAACGTGTATTAAAGTTCTCCATGGTGATTAATAGTTGTATTTAGAAAATAACATGCTACATTCTTATATTTGAGCTTTGCCTAGGCAGAGAATGCTATTTTTTTGTTCAGACTGCAATAACTTCTTTATAACAACTTGGAATAGGGTGAGATTTCAACCGATGAGATCCCACCTAAATTATGGACAATATGGAACACTCAGATACTTCATCTTGTGAATGGTCAGTGTAGTTCTCTATGGTGACTAACAATTATACTTAGAAAATAACAGGCTACATCCTCATATTTGAACTCCATCTAGGCAGAAGCTGCTATTTTTTGTTCATACTGCAATAACTTCTTCATACTAACTCGAAATCAGGAAAGACTTCAAAAAATGAACTCCCACATAAATTACGGATAATACTTGGATACTTCAATTTGTGAACGCATACTGTAGTTCTCCATGGTGACTAATAGTTGTACTTAGAAAATAACAGGCTACATCCCTATGTTAGAACTCTTCCTAGGTAGAAGCCACTATTTTTTTGTTCATACTGCAATAACTTCTTCATACTAACTCAGTATTAGGCTAGACTTTGACCGATGAACTCCTACCTAAATTACGGACAATATGGAACGCTTGGATACTTCAGCTATGAATGTATACTGTAGTTCTCTATGGTGATTAACAGTTGTACTTAGAAAATAACAGGCTACATCTCCATATTTGAACTCCACTTAGGCAGAAGCCTTATTGTTCAAACTCTAATAACTTCTTCGTAGTAACTTGGAATCAGGCGAGACTTTGACCGATGAACTTCGACTTAAATTATGGATAATATGGAACCCTCAGATACTTCATCTTATGAACACATACTATAGTTATCCATGGTGACTAAAAATTATAGAAAATAATAGGCTACATCCCCATATTTAAATATTATTTCTCTATGAGATGTAAAAGGGTATATCTAAAATTTCAAAAAGACATGAGTAAATCTATTCAATGAATTCTCTTTATTAGTAGTAAAGAAAAGTCCTAATATCTACTTATATACGTTGGAACTAAGCCAGCCTGCAGCAGAAGATATGGGTGAATTTCAAAAAAATATCTTGTAGGATCATTATTAGGCTTACAAAGTCTAATATATTTAGAACATTTCTATATTTAATTTAAATAAAATCTTTTATTTTATTAAAATTTATAAATAATGAATGGAATTTTTTTAATTCAGGTTTAATTAAATATAAGGGTACACATATGTATTAATACATACATGTATGTACATACGTATCTAACACAATAATCCGTGGAAGGTACAATATATTTGTATATAAATATTGGGATTTACATCGCAATGGACATGTTAGCTCTTCTTATATCTATTGTATATTGTTTAGATATATGTGTGTATACATAAACATGTCATTTAAATAAATATTAAAATATAAATATTTACCTATATAATATATATATACATTGCATAATTGTTAAATGTAAATAAAATATATATTAAATTGGATGTTAATTAAATGAATGGCTATACAACTATATATATATATAAACATATATATGCAAATACACACACATAATATACAATTTTTTTTATTAAATATGATATACATGTATACTTTACAATAAGAAATTAGTGTATATATATGTGTTTGTTTATCTATATATAATTATATTTATAATATCTAAAGTATTTATAAATATGCGTACTTAAATATGTAATATTTTTTTATATAATTATATCAATTACGAAACTAAATAACATTAAACATTTTTTATATCATTCCAGATCCAATACACAACACACAAATATTTATAGTTTTATATTATTAAATTATATATATATATATTAGCTGAAAGGAATTAAAATAATAATATAATATTTTCGTGACATATTTTTCAAATTTTCAAATTTTTGAAATTCAAATATGATAGTATAAGGCCATGAAAAGAATTCCATAATTTTCCGAGTCAGTTTTTTTATTTAATAAATTTCAGCTGCATAATTAAATGATTTTTTAAAATAATAATTTTTACTTATTATTTCTAGGATTTTGTTAGAAAGATAATATGATGATGAATAATTTTAATAAGATTTAAAATATAATTTTTGAAACATATATTTTTTGTATGAATTACTCAACTTATATTTCAATTTAAATAATATTAAAATTACTAAATAATCATTAAAAAATACTTCGCAATTACCTAAAATTATTTTTAGCATAAATTTGCATATATAAAAATATAAGATCAATTTTAACATTGTATGATGGCACAATTAATTATAAGTCTTTTAACTTATGTAATATGACATACTAATATAAATATAATTAACTAATAAAATAGAAAAAATAAAAATAAATTTATTGATTGTGTATACATAAGATCTAATACATGCATACATATAACCATTCAATATGTGACAACATTCATACATATAGGGATCTCACATAACTAACAATATAATTATGATACATATAAACAAGCAATAGAATATTATATATTAATTATAAGTCGTATAAAACAATAAGACCATACCAAAACCTATGCTTTGAAGTACATCTTGCTATGATGAATATTCCTCCTTAGAACGCTTCTCAATTTGGTAGATTGCTAATCCGTGAATCGTTGACCTTTTGTTATCAAATAATTGTAGCTTTAAATTGATTTGATTTGAATATTAATGAAGCCGATAGAGGCATGGATTGGACAGAAAAATAGAGAAAGAAGGCAGCCCAATTTTTTTTAAAGTCTAAGGATAGATATGCTTATATAAAGGAGAAGTATATATTACAGTCAATATCCTACATCATCTCTTACCAATCCTCTTCCATCTTAGCCCTCCATCTCAAAGCCTTTGTTGCATCACCTTATGGTTTCATATTTTCCTCATTTTAGTAGAAATTTCATGCCCTTTTCATGGGCTTTAAACCCATTTTAAACCCAAATAAATATCATTATTTAAATCTAATTTAATCGTTTATCAATATCGCATATTTATAATTATTGTAAATATATACAATAATATTTATTCCTCAAATCATAACCAAAGTTTTATAATTAACATTTCATATATATTAATTAATTTATAACAATTATAATCATTTAGTCTAAAGAGAAATCATCATATTGGTTATGTAACTCATAAGATGTAAATTAGGTTAGCAATTAACACTGAATTATTCGAACGTTAGTGTTCACATGTGACTTGGCAGGTGATGTGACATTTTGAACAACTATATCACTTACTTAGTTTTACTCAAATCCAATTTTATATTATTAAACGTTAACCGGTTGTGATGTTTATTTACAACAATTCTCTTCGTCAAAACTATATAAGTTTGGACTTGTTGAATTTGGTAATGGACAAAATTCCAACATCGTCCATGTAACAACCAGAAATTTGAGGAGATATTAGTAAATAATTATAAGTGAAAAGAAATAATGTTTATAATTAGAATTTATTTAAATTAGTATTGAAACTAATTGGCAGTAGATTTATTGAAATGTTTCAATTAGAAAGGGAAAGAGGAATTAAATTATAATGACTAAGTTTAATATAAGAATTTGCATTTGTGTCAAAATGGAATGAACATTTTAAATAGAAATAAATGCATGTTTTGAGATAAATGAAACAAACTTTTCATTTTTGACTATATATATAATTTTATAAACAGCGACTTTTTTTTGTTTGAAAAAAGGAAAATAATAATAATAATAATAATAATAATAATAATAATAATAATAATATATTTAAAAAGAAGGCATCTACTTTTATAAATTTGAAACGTGAAGACGACGATCTTTAAATGAGATGGGTTATTGTAAATGAGAGAAAATGTAACCATATAAAAAAGAAGGCATTTAATAAAATAAACGTTATACTTTGAAAAGAAAAGGCAAGAGTATATTATGGAAGGATTACATTTCTTACAGAAAATATAAGGTATGTTATTTCTTTATTTGTAAGGAATAAGGGTCTGTTTGGTTTTTGAACATAAATTTTTTTATACAATTAATTAATGTAATTGATGGCTCAATTTAAAGGTAGAGATTAAGGTTACTAATTAATACACAACATATACACACACGCTTGTGAACATGTTTTTTTATCTAATTACAAAAGATGTGAATATGGAAAAAAATGTAGATATAACAATTCACATGTTAATTTATTAATTCAGATGTAAATGTGGAAAGATATTGATATGTTATTTATTTATTTATTTATTTTAGACGTAAACATGTAAATTAAATGGGATGTTGAAAACCGAAATAAAATACGCGAATAAAGAGAGATGCATGGAAATTTAATCTGAAATAAAATGCACAAATAGGAAATTAATTGAGGAGAAGAAAATGTTGTTTATAGTTTGTATATTATCGAGGGTGTAATTAATTGAATTAAATATAAGATAAGGCACTGACAAGCGCATTGTAAGATTAATTAATTGGCTTGGTTATAACGTAGAATTATAACTAAAAAGAGTAAAAGATAAAAGAGCTTATTTTCACACTTAGACCTTGGGTTAAGTAATAAGCGTGATTATAACGTAGGTTATAATAAAAAGAACAGAATGGAGCTTATTTTAAGACTTGGAATAAATTAACAAGTGTAGAAAGTAAAAGTGATAATAAAGGCTTATTTAAATAACTTATCTAAGTTAATAAGCAAAGATGAAAGTAGGACATATACCAAATAGCATTCCCTATTAGACAAAACGGTGTCTCACATAAATGAGGGCACACTTATACTAAGAATGGTAGTAATTGGTCAAATAGAAGTCCAAATCACGGGGGATTTGGATACGAGGCGCAACTAGATATTGTTTGGATGAAGGGCCAGTACCAACAGTATTTCCCTGATAGTTTCTATAGACACACGGCGCTCTCACATTAGCCCGAAGTGAGATGACGGGCACACTATGCTAGACGTTGGTGGTAGTAAGAAGACCCAATAGGTGGAGAAAAAGATAGCATGAGCACCGTGGCAGTTACGCATGCGACTTCCATTTGCGGGTGCTCCGGGTCAACTATGAGTTCCAAGTGCTTAGTATGGGTGTCTTTAGTAGACACCATTGCCTTCTGTGTAGGGAGCCATATATCATCTTGGCCACAGTAACATTTTTTGTGGCGAGTTATATAGCGGCTGGTCCATAGAAAGGTATTATAGAGTAGTAGGCCAGTCTAAAAAGGGTAGGATTAGGGTTACATCCTAATTACGGGATTAGGAATTCGGCCTAATCAAAGCAGAAATCGGGAACAAGTGCAAATAATCAAAGTTAACCTATCATATAAATTGAGCAATATTTAATCATGCTTATTTTCAGTTTATCTCTTTCCTATTTCCTTTTATTGTCCTTCTTTATGCTAGAACTGTTCTAGAGTCTATTACTTTTATCTTGTTTAAAGACTCTAGTAATTACTACCATTCACCAGACTTTTAGTCTGACCCATTCCTCTATTTTCCCCTTCCCACCCCCATAGGCAATCAAGGGAGAAGTCAATAGATTGCAGTTGCTTGGAGATTTCTTGGAGGAGTTTGCTTCCGTGTATTTCTTTTCTCTCAGCTTTTGTTCTTTCTATATATTGGCTTATTATGAAGGATATTACGTACTTTGATTTTGAGACCATGAATTTTGTTTTAAGACATGATGATTTTTGAAATATGGATGTTGTATCTGGTGTTTGACTTATTTATGAAGCAATTATGAAAGTTTTATTTCAAATAAGTTGTTATTCTAGTTTCCACTATTTTTACCTATTTTTGTCTTGAGAATCTTAGTCTCTGTTAGTTTTTTTATACCTACAACGCACCACGCCTTTTAATGTGTCCTTTTGGGTATATTAAGGGGTGTAGGTTGTTTCGGTCCATATGCAACTCTATAGTCTAAACATAAAGTC
This sequence comes from Allium cepa, assembly GCA_030765085.1. Lineage (NCBI taxonomy): Eukaryota > Viridiplantae > Streptophyta > Magnoliopsida > Asparagales > Amaryllidaceae > Allium > Allium cepa. The sequence continues at coordinate 51,181,377 of CM060935.1, read as the reverse complement.
CTTGATTCAATAATAACAATTAGTATTAATCGAAATGCTCCAGCTAGAGAATTTGACTTTTAGTTGAATTTAGTTAACCGTGATACTAACCCCATAAAACCTAGGAGACGGATCCTCTATTGAATAGTGATTCACATCCAATACTTCCAGTCGACCCAAGTATAGTCACTTGATGGAATTTCGTGCCATGATTTGACTATAATCAAAGCGGAGGTTTCGTATTGAAGATCCATAGTATTCTCAAGTCGAGTGGATTGTGTAAATCAGTTACATAGATATTTTTGTTTGACCTTAGTTATATTAACCAATAGAAAACTATCTAGTGATTCGTTCCATAGTTATCTAATAACTATCATTACATAACCTCTTGGTGTCCTCGACAGTGACGAATAACACACTGTCCAAAATTTTGAGAGTATTATACACTTTAGTCTCAACGGATACATCGATATCCAGTCTTAATACATCTTGACTAGTAACATTTAAAATGGTATATTTATTTTCATTACAATAAATTACTCACGGTTACAACACTTTGTAACTGCTATCACAAAATATATAATTTATGGATTTTCTATTAAATATAATTTTAATCAAAATTAATTAATTAATATAATACATCATATCAAGTATACAATAGAAAGAAAACACATTTTATTTTGAACAAGGTTGGTTATCGAGCTAGATATATGTAACAAATTATATAATTGCCCTATGGAAAAACCCTAACTCTATCAATCTCCCACTTGCACTTAGGGCCAATTATGGAATCTTATTCCAACTTCTCTAATCGGTTTCCTTTAAACCAACCGGGTGAGTCCCTCAGCGAACGAGTATACTATTATGTTTCAGTTATCTACTCTGTCGATTGACTCTCTCCGATGCTGATAAATTATAGCTATCATCTAGAACAGTTCAGAGTATGTCTCTTGACTTCTAGTGAGCTCTAAGTTCTGTTATGAACTATATCATGACATTGTTACCATATAACAATGTTATGGGATTCTCAAAATTTGGAATTACCCTCGTCTCAATTATAAATTTATGCATTTACTATATATATATATATATATTTATTGTGGTGCTATTTAATCAATGAATTAGCTAAAATATCTTCTATTGGAACATTTCCAACTTAAAGATTCTTAACTTGAATTTGTTATTGACATATTATACTCAATATCACTTATGAAACTTTGAGTCCGAACACTTCTTCACAAGGAATTCATTGTTTGTGCAAATAATTCTCTAGTACTTCATAAATACATGAGAACACTCCAAACTATCATTCGGCTATATCAATTTGGATTTAATATTTGCTTCATGTATCAAATGCATGAAAAAATTCATGATATTGTAGACAACATAATATGTATGATAATTCCTTCTACCAATGCATAAGGAATTCATCTCATATATTCTGTATTAAACAATTTAATAAGATGTCTTTGCATATCGATTTGGGAACTCCTAATATCTTTTATACTCGCTATAAAAGACATTATTTATGAATCCAACATCGAGCACTAAAACCACTAAGGCTGATTTTTATATAAGTGTATCGCTAAAACCAGCAACGTGTTGTTTACTTACAGTTTAGAAATATCAATGTACCTTCTAACTTTCTTTATTATGAGCACATGCTTGCTCTGCATTTTGATTGATAATCAAACTATTGATATTTCTATCAAAATATTTATTCAATTCCGTTACTTATGAAATGGTACTTTCTATCTTTTCTTGGATTATATCCAAGAACTAACAAACTCAATATCGCTCTCATTGACTTCGACACGTTTTTGGTTATTATGTGTAAACGGCTTAGTCTAAATCATTGTTAAAAATTTTCTATTTCCATACATATGTATCAAAACATAAAGTATACCAAACGATGATTTTGTGAGTAAATCTTAATTAACTTGTACATGTTGAATAATGAATCTATTATGCTAATTTCAATAGTTAAAATTTACGAGGTTATTCATATAAACGTTGCTCACTAAATTCCAATAGCATTTGTCTTTCTCATAAAGAAGGATTTTCAGCCAATGGACCGTATCTCTTGAGATAGAACTATCAAAATCATATTCTGATAATGTACTGGGAATTTATTTCAGATCTACGCATTGTACCATATTATAAAGTCACTACACTTAGTGGTTTAATTAAACAATTGAATGTTATATGTTTTCGACATTAATAAGAAACTCATAGTTTCTTTGTAATGTGCGAGAATGCTTATTAGACAGTCTAATGCGATATGTTCGTTCGAGTTGATTAATTTCATTTCACCTCATGTAATCAATTTTAACTAGGGATCGTATGCAATTGCATTTTACTACCAATAATTTCTCAAAGAAATTCCTTCACTATGAAGTTGGTATTTCCTGATACAACAATTGTTCCTCAATGCAATTGAATAAGTATTCATAAAAGCTTTATTAGTTGCCTTTTATATAAAATTGATTTAGTTTTATTTTACAAAACTTAGGTTTGAACATAAGTATGTCATCCAATTTTGGTCCTTCTCAAACTCCTTTTGGGGTGATTCATACAAGATCCCCCACGAACAATTATTATATACAGACTTTTGACTCACAGAACCTGCCAACTCCTTGGCTTGGATATATTGGGGTTTCTTACAAACTCTTAAACTATAATTTAGATGAAATAATATTGACCTTTTGTATTACTCCTAATACACGACCTAATACAAAAAAGTTAACTCAAACTTCAATCACAATTAATCGTACTTTGTTCAACCAAGTTCGATTACTCCTAATCGATGCATCATTATGCACCACCAGAAGGAGCGACTATTGAGATTGAATCTTGTTATTTCCAATGTACTCATCTATTCGATCAAATCGAATTATTTTATTGTATTGCATGTTATTTTTCTTTACTTTCATTTTATACTCCATGATCGTATCATAAACATACAATACGTGTATCAAATACACATATCCATGTTGTTGATAAATCATTAATGAATATAACCAAGTACGTTGAATCGATTTGGCATTAATAAACTTGCGATTGTATACATCAATATGTATCAATTTGAAGAGTTCATCGGCTCCCATAATGCTCCCACTAAATGGGTGCATTGCTTTTAATTGCTTGAAATATAATTAAACATTATGATATGATTCATGGTCATAAAATAAAAATAATTTCTCAAAACTAAGGCTTAGTCTATAATTTCAACAATTGTAAATAATTTAAGATACTTCATCATTTTCCAATGCATCATTTTATAATGGAAAAAATCACGCATTATAGTTTTATTTCATAATGAGTATTCATAATATTCACATCAAATATAACTATGTTTATTTTGCAGTCGACACAGAAAAATAGTAATTATTTCATAAATAACGTAACGACCCTGAATTTCACTCCTTCAATAAGCGAATATTTAACTAATTTTAAATTTTGAAATAAATGTTTTATAATGAAAATAAAATTATTTTTAATAATAAATAATGATGGTGAAATAGTTTTCAAAATTTGTTTAAAAACTATTTAGTTCGATGAAAAACAGAAAATGCGACCGAAAACTATTTTCTGAATTTTCGACGTTTCATCATACAAAAGTTATTTGAACTGTTGTGTACACATTTGTGTGTGTGTATGTGTGTATATATATATATATTAAATTATATGCAATGCTATAAACTGTTATCTCGCTTTTTGGCAAAGCCGCGATACCAAAAGATCGATCGAAAAACGGAGAATAGTTCGACTCAGAGGTTGGTCATATTTCGTTTCGCTATGGATATCGCTGAATTTTGTCCGAGTCCAGATTGAGCTACAATTGATAGGACACGACAAGAAAGACCGTAGAAGTCAGCATCTCAGATTTCAAGTCAATCCGAGTTCATATGCTCGAGTTATGATCGATTAAATTTGGAGGGGAAGACCCAGGCTTTGAACCGATGGCTGATCAAAGGTTCGAAACGATCACCTTCGAATCCATCGACTTCGAACCCATCAACGCGCCTCGGGTTCGACTCCATCACCTTCGAATCCATCGAGCTTCAGTTGTTCGAACCCATCCATAAGGCCATGTTCGAATCCATCCATGAAACCTCATTCGAACCCATCCATGAAGCCTCTTTCGAATCCATCACTGGAGCCCTGTTCGAATCCATCTAAGAAGCTTCGGTCGAATCCACTGGGTCAACTGGCCAAGGTGACGTGTCTTTCATCGATTCGAATGCGCCGAAGTATATGGAGTCGAAGCATTCAACTCAGAGCGAAACCCGGATCGAGGCGAAGTGTGCGCTCCACGTCAACACGAAGACACGTGCCACCATGGTTTCGAAACCATCGATTCGAATGCATGGTTTCGAACCAAATAGCCATGCAGTGAACCCCATTTCGAATCCATCATACCTCCCAATCTACTGATCCAAATGCCACAAAATTCTCACAGAAGCTTGCATTCATGTCGAAGAGTGTCCACGCCAAATTTCACCTCGATTGGATGAATTCTTGATCGATTCGAATGGAGTTCGAACCGATGCCAAAGTGGGCCCAAACTTCCTAAGACCGGGCGTGTGGGCCCCCTCACGTTACAGAAGTGGTCTTCGAGTTTTTAGCGAAATATCAGCAGCCTACGCCTATAAATAGAGCTCCAGAGCCAACAGAAAAGGGATCTTTCGACTCTCAAGCGCCCAGACTCTGCCAGATCAAGATTTACATCATCCTACATCATAATTTCATTGTTGATTTCGAATTTCCAGTTGTAACTTGCTGTTGATTGCTGCAACAACTGGTAATCATTGAAAGAGAATCAATAAAACATCAAAACACTTCACAGTGGACGTAGGCAACACGCCGAACCACTATAAATCGCTTGTCTACGCATTTACTTTACTGTTGATTGGAGTTTTTATTAGATAATATCTGTTTTGAACTTACATTCTTCACTATTATCTCTTCAACGACTCCCGAAGAGTGTTGTGTCCAATTTTGACACAAACACTTTGGTGCTTTCACTGAGAAAACCCAGCTTTTCTCCTGCTCGTTGGATCTGTCATCGATACCGGATTGAATAAATCTAAGAGAGAGATCCAGATCATTAAATCCAACTTCCTTCCCTTCTATTCAGATTTGCATAAAGTCTAGGAAAGGAATTCAACTCTCTAGATGGTTAGCACAAGAACCACCTCGAACGCTGTCAATCAAGAAGAACAGGATAGACAGAATCCTGCCCCTCTACCTTCATCTAATCAAGATGTCGCCGGGCACTCGGAACCGTCGGGTCCGGTTACCCGACAAGAGTTTCAGTCGCTACTCCAAGAGCTGACCCAGAGTCGGCGACAACTAGAAGATCAGCTACGCGCTAACGCTGAGCTGATCAACAAGCTGGATCGCCAAAAACGAAAGAGATCCATGAGAGACCATGCCTCTCGCTCATCCAGCGAAAGTTCTTCATCCTCTGATTATCATAACCGGCCTCCACGACCCCGGCTAGATGGGAGTCGTATACCACCCGTTGGAAATCAACCGACATTGACCGTTGGACAACTTAGAGTTGGTCCGTCAGCTAGTTTCCAAACCGGACCCTCCTCCCGAGGAGGTGCCGTTCCTCACCACGCCGCAGAATACCGCACCACTAACGTTGCGGCTGAACCAGGGGTCGACGCCCAAGATCAGTTGGACCTGGACCATCGTCATAGCGGGCATACTCCTGAACCGTACGTCCTAGTGGACTATGAGCCAAGAAGGCGAGACTTGGACCGTCGACGATATTCGGTTCAAACCCAAAGTATGGGACATGATCATACTCCGGCGCAAATGCCGGATCTTTCAACTATGATACGTCAGATGATCCGTGAGAGTCAGGGATTCACAAACGATGATTGGGGAGTTTCCCGAAGTCACACTCCCTTTAAGGACGATATTCTTACTGCTGAACCCCCTCGGCGATTCCGAATGCCCACTCTACCCATGTACGAGGGAAACTCCGACCCCAACCAACATATTCTAAAATATGAATGGTCGATGACTACTGCCAGGGCTGACGATGCAGTAAAATGTCGTAGTTTCCCCATATCCTTGGGGGGCATCGCTACCATGTGGTTCACCCGACTGCCACCTCGATCCATCTCTTCCTTCGATCAGTTAGCCACAAAATTCGTTGAGCAATTCCGCATGCACGTCGCAAGGCCAAAAGATGTCAACACTCTATCTAGTGTCACGCAAGCTCCCGGAGAGACACTCAGACACTACTTAGAGAGATTCCATGCTGCATGCGCGGAGATTAGTAATCCAAACGATAACTCCATCCTTATGGCATTGACTAAGGGGATCGACCCCGATTCTGAATTCGGCAATTGGCTAGTTGGGAAACTACCTGCGTCATTGGACCGTTTCCATACCAAAGCAGCTCAATTCCTGAGACGGGAAGACACGAAAAAGTCTAGGAAGCAAACTGACGCAGGGCAAAATGCGGAAGGGACCCAAAGCAATGTTGCAATAAAACAGTCTGGTGAGAGCTCCGGAAAAGTTCAGTTGAACATTAAAAATAAACAAGCTCGGCGAAGAGAAAGCGTGAATCAAATTAAGAAACATGATCAAACTCATGGCCCGCAGCGCAAGAATCCAATGTTTGATAGTTACACTCCTCTGAATACATCACTAGAGGACTTGTACTTGCAAACCGGTGACACAATTCAATATCAAAAACCTGCACCAAGACCGTCGTCAGAAAGACAAATCCAGACGGGAAAGTTTTGCAGGTTCCATGAAAGCTACGGGCACAATACGAACGAGTGTCGTCACTTACAGGATCTTGTTGAAAAACTAGTCAGAGAAAGGAAGCTAGAACAGTTTGTGCGGACACCGCAGCCCAGAGAAGCGGGCCCATCAAATCCAAACAATGGACCCAATCGGCCGAGACAGGAGGACTCGACTTGTCCCCGTGGAAGATTGGTGATAAATGCCATCAGTGGCGGACCTACTTACTCAGGAGCCTGAAACGACGAAGAACCTCATCACTGTCACACATGACAGGCTCCTTCAATCTATGAATACTTTACAGTTTCCTTTACATTCTGAAATTAGAATTTGTAATAAGGTACCGACTTTTCCATATTTTCTTATTTCAGCAATAAAATACTATCTCTTCAAGCTAGAGCTGTGGTTTACCAAATACAACATTCAACAATCACGACACACGAAGAGATAAGTTCCATCAAACAATGGAATTTATTCAAATAGCGAGCGACTGCGATACAACCGGCCACTCACTAAGTGAAACCCCAGCTCGGGGGCAAGCCATCACATCAAAGGCTGGACTGGACCAACGCACGACAGTCCCACAACTAACTCCAACTTCCCAGAGTGTGAATTGGAGTATAAACATTCAACAATTCGTTCCCACAGCGTGAACGGACTCCAACTTCCCAGAGTGTGAATTGGAGTATAAACATTCAATAATTCGTTCCCAGAGTGCGAACGGACTCCAACTTCCCAGAGTGTGAATTGGAGTATAAACATTCAATAATTCGTTCCCGGAGTGCGAACGGACTCCAACTTCCCAGAGCGTGAATTGGAGTATAAACATTCAATTATTCGTTCCCAGAGCGCGAACGAACTCCAACTTCCCAGAGTATGAATTGGAGTATAAACATTCAATAATTCGTTCCCAGAGTGCGAACGGACTCCAACTTCCCAGAGTGTGAATTGGAGTATAAACATTCAATAATTCGTTCCCAGAGTGCGAACGGACTCCAACTTCCCAGAGCGTGAAGTGGAGTATAAACATTCAATAATTCGTTCCCAGAGTGCGAACGGACTCCAATTTCCCAGAGTGTGAATTGGAGTATAAACATTCAACAATTCGTTCCCACAGCGTGAACGGACTCCAACTTCCCAGAGTGTGAATTGGAGTATAAACATTCAACAATTCGTTCCCGCAGCGTGAACGGACTCCAACTTCCCAGAGCATGAATTGGAGTATAAACATTCAACAATTCGTTCCCAGAGTGCGAACGGACTCCAACTTCCCAGAGTGCGAATTGGAGTATAAACATCAAATCCATCTATCCCAGAGTGTGAACGAATTCCTAAAAAGCCCAAATAGGTGTGACTGACCATCCAGCGGCTAACTCCAGATTCCCGAAGCGCGAGTTGGAGTACGAACATCAATTCCAAGTTCCCAGAGCGCGAACCGTGTTACAAACAACGATAACTCTCGAGTTCCCGGAGTGCGAACCGGATTATCGATCTCAAATTATCTTAAGTCCTCGGATTGTGGACATGTGCTTAAAGTTTGCAATAAATGCACTCAACCACCAAAACATGAATGTTATTCCCCGAGACTAGGGGGCAAAAAAGCTAAGTGTTGATCGCTGACCAAAGTGATACAATGTCCGAAGTTCGATTATTCATCGATCACAACTTGCGACCAAGATTCTCAGACTTGGCGAATAAAAACGAATTCTACTTGACGGTAAAAAAACCACAAGTGCACCGGACTGAAAACAAGACACTACAAACACTTAAGCACAAAAGAAATGAGAGTTGAAACAAAGAAACTAAATTTTATTTCAACTAACTGAAGACAAGGACTTACATGCAAATAAGTTCTCCTAAGAAAGAATCCCTACTAGCAGGGGCCGAACCTGCATCTATACACGACCTACTAACAAAAAACGAAAACAGGTTCCTATCTACCAAAAAATTTGCTTGGGAGGCCGATCTATTCCTTCTTTCTTGGCTTCCTTATCAGCGGTTCGTCATCCGAATCGCTAGGAACGGAAATCCTTCGTTTGGACGACCTCCTCTCCGGTGGTTGCTCTTCGGCCGGGGGCATAATATATACGTCCTCCTCAGAACTTGAATCTAAATGAAGGCTCCCTGCCGGAGGAGTAGGAGGGACCGGACCCGCAACGGAAGGTGGGATAGTGCCACCCGACGATACTATCCTCGCAGGTGCTGGGCTCTGCGCCGCCGTGCTACCACCAACACTACCACTTTGCCCCGCAGCTTCTAATTCTGCATGAATCTCGGCCAGCATCTCTTCATCACGAATCGTCTGGGCTTGGATGGGGCCATCCGCAGCCTGCATTGAAGAGCTAGAGGTTGGCGGGAGGTCACTAATGATGAACGGCAGGTTTGTGGAAAAGCCACCCTGCTCGCCGAGCAGCTCGCTCACCATTTGTTCATCAAGAGATAAACCGCTCCCCTGCGCCGCCTCGGTTGATACTGCAGTTACAACAGTAGTCTCGGTGGTGATGGCCTTATCCCCTTTGCTCGATTCTTGGGTCGCAGCAATCGGAGCAACTCCAGTCACTAAACAAAGATAAGAAGAGGTTATCAGTAACTGCTTCAGAGCAAACTCTCTATTTAGAAAACACTTGAGGTAAGTTCGGAATACCTTCCCCAGTTTGACTTGCGGACGACTGAGCGGCCTCAGAAGTATGCTCCTGAATAGGAGATAACCGCGGCTGTTCTGGATCATAAGCAGGAAAGGATTATGAGTGAACCACAGATACAGGCACTACCGAAGGTGGAGCGGTGATTTCAGTAGAGTGATGCTCAACACCTGATCCCTCTCCAACCTCCAGAGATCGGCCACCAATCATCTCCTCCTCATGAGCGATAATAGCGTCATGAAGGACCTTCTTCTCATCGTCTGTCAGCAGCCGATTTTCAAGTTTGAATCGGTCGACCGATTCACCCGGACGTGTTTCCTCTTCTTCCTCGACCAATCGACCTCAAGCGCTGCGGAGGTGTATCGGGTAATCCTGGAGCCAGGCCAAATTTCTGTGTCTCAACACATTGGCATTGTAAGTGATGAGCAAATCTTCAATATCGGCCTCCAGCCTGGCCTCCGCCTGTTGAACTTTCTCCTCAACCTCCGTCTCAACCGCCTGGACCTTGGCTACTGCCGCATCCCGTTCAGTCCGGAGAATCACGGCTTGTTCACACGCCTCCTGGGCTGCATTATTCGCATCATCCCTATCCTTGGCGATTTCGGCGAATTTAGACTTAAGCTCGTTCAACTCCTTTAGGGTTGCGTCCCTCTCGACAGTAACCATGGTGTTTCGATGGCCCATGTCCTCTACCGTGGCATAGTGCTCACGTTTCATCCTATCCATTGTTGCCTGGGCTTCATCGGCTTTTTTGATAGCCTCCATTTCAGACTTCCGAGAAGATTCATCTTCAGTGTTTAGCACATCAATAATACGACACTTTTGAGCTAACTCAGCCTGCATTTTCTCGATTGTGGCCCCACGCTCAAAGGCCAATGACGACGCTTTCTCGACCGCCTTGTACCACGCCCTGTATTGGGAGTAAAAGTCGTGCACATAATCGTGCGCCGTCTGCTCAGCCTCCGGCGGGATTCTTTTCAAGTGAAGAGGAAAGATGTAGTTATCAAAGCAAATATTTGGAAAGTCCTTCTTCAGTTGAGCAAGCCTGATTGCTCCTTCCCCCGAAATTTCAGTAGGAGTTTGTTCCGCAACTATTTGAGGCATTGCCTCAGATATGGGGTGGCGAGATTCATACTTAGAAGATTGAGAGGCCGACTGGTAGTACGAGGAATCAGAAGGACGAGAAACATGGACAGGAGGTTGTATAGGAACTCTTGGAGGAGGAGTGCGCGATCGAGACCGATGTCTGTAATCCCTATCTCTCCGTTCTTGGCTAGAATACCCGGAGTACCTGCGATCGTAACTCCTGTCTCCTTCTCTCCGTTGTGACTCGTAGTATGAGGAAGATTTGCGAGCATGTCGTAGGCTCCCTAGCATCGAACCGCGTCCAATCATAATATCTGCAAAGCGAAATGAGAATAAAGTTAGTGGTTTCTCGAAACCGATGACCTAGGACTCGGGGCTATGTAGTGTCGTGAAATGTGTATGAATATGTATTCCCCCCGACCAACCAGAAGTGTCGACTGAGCTAGTAATAAAAGGCTCGCTCAATTCTAGGGTACAGTGGAACTCCTCTAACCCGGCGTCATGTTGAAAAGCACATCATCCGGGATTGGAAGATCGGTAAGCCCTTCGTAAAGACTTTCGGTTCACGGAGGAGACATCTCGAAAATTCTAACTCCGGGAGAGGATCGGGTCGTGACAACCGATTTCCATCTCCCCTTCTTAGTTGACGTGACGACGGCTGCCTTGCCTTTTCTTTGCTCTTCAACATCCTGAACCACGTCTGTAGGCTCCAACAACGGCTCGTCGTCAGTATGAGTTCTTTCAGAATCAGCCTCCTCGGCTATAGTAACTTTGGGCTTCTTGTGCTTGACTCGTTTTTTAGAGACAATCCTCAGTGCCCCGTCAAACAGTATGCTCTACCCTCGTTCAATCAACCCGTAAGTTCGGAGATTCCTATCCGTCAAGAGCAGCTCAATATCCCTATCTCCACTCGGGACTTCTCGAAGTACTCGCACCATCTCCTTAAAGTGCTCGCCCTCAGGTCGCTGAATCGTCGCTGTAGAAAAGAGAAAAAACATAAGTTTCGCTTTGACCGCAATTGCCTTAGTAATTACTTGATAACTCAGCTACACTCACGTCTAAATAACCATCGCCGGGCAAACCCCGGAGGACACCTGACATAGAACCATTCCGTCCTATAGTAACTCAACCTGGTCCAGGACCCAGTGACCACTTGGCAGTTCCTCACCGCTTCCAGAAATGTGAAGGAAGGATAATCACCTCGAGTTTTGAAATTAAATAGATATCTGATCTCGGTCGGGATCGGTGGTCTATGAAGGTACTCCATGAAGACGATGAATAAACTATTCACGGAGGCATACCCGTTCGGGTGTAGTTGAGATGGAGCGATCCTCAAAAAAGACAACACTTCCCTTATATACTCGTTGAACGGAGGAAGTGTACCAGCCGCACACGCGTGGCGATTAAATGCTGTATATCCCTCTGGCGGGTTGTGTGGTCTATCGTTCGGCCCTGGCAATAACACGTCATCCAGTGACAGACCGTGCCTCAAGCATATTCTCCCTAACATGTCTTTAGAAATATTCGATTGAACAGAATCCGACGGATTGGCAATGAAAGGCGCATTGGGAAGTTCGTCCGGGGCCGGACCAATGATCTCAGGTTCAATATCTGGAACCTCTAGTCTCAGAGCAGTTGTGCTTTGAACCTCGTGCTGTTGCGAACTTGAAGGTTCCATAACTAGCTAACTCATGAGAAACCATCGTTAGACGACAAAGAACCCGTGCGTTACCCAGTGTAAAGTGTATGAATGTATGTTGTACAGTGCCATGCATTACTTGAATGAATATCGTAGAGTTAAAGGAAATATGCAAACGACAAAGCTACGAAGTCCAGTTATAATGACCGTCATCGCTGACCGTCATCACAAAACCGTTTATATGATGGAAATTGATTCGAATAGAAGTTGTTATCGTTCCATCGACGAGCTTCGAAAGGTGGTCAAGTATGCAGTTTAATATGTCCAAATATGCAGGAATAAAGCTCGTCGGAGTTATGCTTAGAAATGTCAAACTTTGGAATCCATCATAGAGGGTTCGAACCGATCACAGGGACCTCGTTCGAAACCAACCTAACATCACTTCGAATCGATGACTAGAAGGCGTGCTTCGAAACGATGATCAGGTGTCGAATTCGAATCGATCAAAAATGGATGACTTCGAATCGATCCTTGTTTGGCTAGTTCGTACCGATCAGAAACCCCCAACTTAACATCGATATCGTTCGAATCGATCCTCTTCGGATCGATATAAAGTTGAGAACTTCGAACCGATAGCCAATGGATTCGAATCCATCGATTCGAATGAACCCATCGAATCCATCAATCGGTGCGAACTGCGTCACCCCCATAAGGTCATCCAAGAGATCGATACGAAATCCAAGAAAAATGATGCCGCCATCATCGATTCGAACAAGAGTCCCCAAATGGTTTCGAAGCTTCCCCAGACCAGATCCGGCTTTACCAATCACCAAAGTGGCCAATCGATGAAGAAGACGTGGTTTCGAAGTAACTTTGCCGTCTGAATTCGAGGCTAGTCACCTAGTTTGAACGATGGATTCGAGAGATTGAAGACTTGAATCTTGGTTGATTCGATGACGCGACACAGTGTTTTCTCCTTTGAAGCTTCGAGACGATGCAGAACACAGTCAAAACAAGGCGAGAGTAAAAAGTGAAAAGTGAAAAAGTGGCAGGCCCACTGCTATTTATATGGAGTTTTGATTTTGACCGAGACGATTCCCCTTCCGGTAAGCGCGACCGGTTGCAACCATTCATAGCATGGATTGTTTCGAAACATCCATTCGAGGCCATTTGCCTAATGCCGTGTGGGTTCGAACTTACCCTCACACTTCATCGATACGAAGTACACAGCAGAACAACGAATTGCATCGATGCGAAAAACGCAGTGGGCACATCGATTCGAGGCCCCTGTTCGCAACTCCATCCAGAACCTACCGAAATGAACTGCTAGTTCGAATCCATCCATTCACATCGGTTCGAATGTCAGTTTCGAACCCATCACAACACAAGTATACTCCATCCATACGAATGTGGATTTCGAACCCATCTATACTCCAACACATCGGTTCGAAGCATTACAATCATGCAACGCAGAGTCGTTTCCTTCAACCTTCTACATCGGTTCAGGAGAGGATCGATACGAAGGGACTTTTCAAAACAACCATCAAGCGTTGTCTCAATTCAAATTTCAAAATCGGTTCAGGAGAGAATCGATACGAAATTCAATAGCAAACAAAACTAACAACGACTTGTAGACGCACGACGTTAACAAAGATCAAACTAGCATATGTGCATATATATCGGACTAACATTCGATTTTAAGCATTTGCAGGGATCAAACACTTATCTTGTTATAAATGCAAGAGCCAACGGCTAGGCGCTATTATACAGCAATCAATCACATCAACGCAAGGTTGCAGCAGTACAGAGCACGAGTCTCAACGAAAAGAGAGCAATGATTGTTCGGAGAGAAGTTGTAGCTATTCAAAGCACGTCATGTTCCCACAAGACGTACTTTGGGGGGCAAAATGTTATCCCGCTTTTTCGCAAAGCCGCGATACCAAAAGATCGATCGAAAAACGGAGAATAGTTCGACTCAGAGGTTGGTCATATTTCGTTTCGTATGGATATCGCTGAATTTTGTCCGAGTCCAGATTGAGCTACAATTGATAGGACACGACAAGAAAGACCGTAGAAGTCAGCATCTCAAATTTCAAGTCAATCCGAGTTCATATGCTCGAGTTATGATCGATTCAATTTGGAGGGGAAGACCTAGGCTTTGAACCGATGGCTGATCAAAGGTTCGAAACGATCACCTTCGAATCCATCGACTTCGAACCCATCAATGCGCCTCGGGTTCGACTCCATCACCTTCGAATCCATCGAGCTTCAGTTGTTCGAACCCATCCATAAGGCCATGTTCGAATCCGTCCATGAAACCTCATTCGAACCCATCCATGAAGCCTCTTTCGAATCCATCACTGGAGCCCTGTTCGAATCCATCTAAGAAGCTTCGGTCGAATCCACTGGGTCAACTGGCCAAGGTGACGTGTCTTTCATCGATTCGAATGCGCCGAAGTATATGGAGTCGAAGCATTCAACTCGGAGCGAAACCCGGATCGAGGCGAAGTGTGCGCTCCACGTCAACACGAAGACACTTGCCACCATGGTTTCGAAACCATCGATTCGAATGCATGGTTTCGAACCAAATAGCCATGCAGTGAACCCCATTTCGAATCCATCATACCTCCCAATCTACTGATCCAAATGCCACAAAATTCTCACAGAAGCTTGCATTCATGTCGAAGAGTGTCCACGCCAAATTTCACCTCGATTGGATGAATTCTTGATCGATTCGAATGGAGTTTGAACCGATGCCAAAGTGGGCCCAAACTTCCTAAGACCGGGTGTGTGGGCCCCCTCACGTGCCAGAAGTGGTCTCCCGAGTTTTTAGCGAAATATCAGCAGCCTACGCCTATAAATAGAGCTCCAGAGCCAACAGAAAAGGGATCTTTCGACTCTCAAGCGCCCAGACTCTGCCGGATCAAGATTTACATCATCCTACATCATAATTTTGTTGTTGATTTCGAATTTCCAGTTGTAACTTGCTGTTGATTGCTGCAACAAGTTGTAATCATTGAAAGAGAATCAATAAAACATCAAAACACTTCACAGTGGACGTAGGCAACACGCCGAACCATTATAAATCACTTGTCTACGCATTTACTTTACTGTTGATTGGAGTTTTTGTTAGATAATATCTGTTTTGAACTTACATTCTTCACTATTATCTCTTCAACGACTCCCGAAGAGTGTTGTGCCCAATTTTGACACAAACATAAACATAGATTAGTAATTTAATTACGTTTAAGTGTAATTAATTAAGTTAAGAAAATAATGATGTGACACTTTGGCAACTATAATAAAGAAATAAAAGAAAATGTCACATCAGAGGGACATGAATTGACATATTGGCAACTTGAGTACAATTTACAATAAATGGATGTTGGAGCATTGGAAAATGGGAGGGGAGACATGCTAATTTTGTATTTAAGGGAGGGAATAATGCTTGGTGAGGTGGAGCAAAGGGAGTGGAGGGAAAAATACAAGGTCATTTCGGTAATTCACCTTGTTAACATTTTATAAAAACCATTTTTCATAATTTTTTTTATTTTAGTTCTCATTCTCATCTTTATTTCCTAAGACTTTGAACATACTTTCATGGCTTAGTTTGAGTTCAATAGTTTTAAAAATCAAAAATTCATTTGTTTAAAATGTTTTCAAAACTTGTTAATTTCTTCCATTTTACCCGAAATGGTTTCGGCCATAACATCATACAAAATACTCCAAAACCATATTTCATTTTTTTCAAACCATATATATTTCTAGTGGTTATAACTTTTTCATTTATCACTTTTTCTTATTTCGAGCTCAGATGCTCCAAAAATTCATTTTCTTGCAAGAGTTTTTTGAACCTCAATTTTGATGTCCAAAAGTACCCCTCACTATTTTAGCCATAACTTCCTCAAAATTTAACCTTACTGAGCAATTCTTTTCTTTGAACGATAGAGGAAAGAATAATCTAAAGCTTTCCCTTTGACTAATTTTTCAAAATCCTAGTGGAAAGGATCCTAAAGTCGAGTGCAGAATGATATATTTTTGATAAGAATTTGTGGTTTTCTAAGCTTTCCGAGTGCTAAAGTGTTTCATGTTTTCAAAATCTTTGATGAGTAAATTTTTACTTTTTGGAAAGAATTTAGGTGTATGTGTGTAGGCTATGTGGTTATATATATATATATATATATATATATATATATATATATTTATATATATATAAATGCTTGGTTTGGATTATGGTATTGTTTGGATATGTTGGTGATAAAAGTTGTGATTTTTGATTAGGTTTGGTGATGATATGATTTGGTGTATATGAACTTGGATATGTTATGTGTGTTAATCTTGTGTTGAAGCTAACGAAAGTTGGTATGTAAACTAGTTAGTTGTAACGACCTGGTATTTTGTACATTTCAATCGACAATCATCCACTCATGTCAGACTTGAATTGCTCAAAACAATAGATTGTTAATTTATATTTGGAAAAACTTAGCATATACGGTAAATAAATCAATCACAGAATCAAAGACATAGAGTTTAAAACAATAAGCAGTGGAATAGATAAATAATAGTTCATGAAGCTACTATATAAACATTAGAGTTTGAAATAAAATAGCACATAATCTCAAATACAAATGAATCTCTAATACATAAGTCACTGACAAGCCTGGACACAAATGACTGGAATAAACTGAAATATATGAAAGATAGACAGATAGATCTTCAAATAAATCTCCAATCTCCTAAGGTGAGTCTCAAATGCTATCACACTCAATCTGACCCGAGCATAAAGGAAAAACACAAAACATTCGATTCAGGATTAACATTCTTATACCAGTAAATCAACACAGGTGAAAAGTCAACAGAAATACAAGTAACTTAAAGGATGTTTGGGATTTCCATCCTCCATGGATCTGTGGAACTATCTGCCATGTAGTAATATACGCTATTGTAACATGTCTATCAGTAAAGTAAAGTATTAAAATAGCATTAAGGTGTTACCCATATACCTCTTAACACTTTTACATATTCACGTATACAGTACAGTAAGCTCCACCGAACCGGTGGTTTACACAGAGGGCACTCTATAGGTACGGCACAAACCGAACTCATAGAAGGTGAGATTACACATGTGACAGGGCACGCAAGGCAATACCAAGGTAGAAATACCATTTGCACTCCCGAACTGGTGGTAACGCATAGTAGCTACTACCGCCCTCCTCGAGATACGCTCCCAATTCAAAGATGCACCCAATCAAATCACAAAAGCAGTAGAATGATATTGAAGAAATGTGTTCGATGGGGGAGCGACCACACTTGGTCCGTTATAGCTCCTGTTTTAGCCACATCAAGCTGACTCACAGGAGTCAGGGCTAGGATAATACCTCATATAGAATCGTCACCGAACCATCCTACTTCATTCTGGAATCTCCACCATGTACATAGTTGTTAAAGTGATTTTCGATATTGGCAGAGAGTCTGACAATATCTAGTCCCAGTCTCTTTAACAACCAAACGCTTATTTCGTACCATGGTCATTTTATATTTCAAACAGTTTATACTTCATATCAAAATATCATATTCAATTCAAAAACCATCATCTTCGAAATCGTATTCACTTTCGAAATCATATTCACTTTAAATAAAAACTACAAAATAATTCAAACTATCTTATTAAATATTGGTATTTGAATCCATCAAATCTAAATTATAATAGTTCCCACTTAAACAATTTGAAAATTTAAATCGGCTTTAATAAATAATGATTCTAAATATAAACTATATTAAATTTAAAATCAGTATTTATTAAAAACACATCAATTTCCTTTCAAACCTTTGAAAATAAATTTCAAAAATAGACCAACGGAGTCCGTATATAGTTTTCTATCCTATGGTCAAGTGATACCGATATTTATCATTTCAATCCGCAATTTAAATTATTTACGGGTACGTATCATTTCAACCCGAAATCCCAAAATTCAAATTCAAGAAAAATTATTGGGTTTATTATTTCAACCCATAACAATTTGCACCTAATCTATTAGACCGTTTGGGTATATATCATTTCAATCCATAGGGATTCCTAAACTAACAGAGAACTTCCAAAGTGAGAACGAATAAAATAATAATATGAAATGGCATAGCATATCAATAAATATGATCATAATTAAGAATTTTAATATATATACAACAGGTTCTTAGATTGAAAAATGTCAATTATCATAGGTGAACAAATTCAAATGATATCATATCATATTTAACAATTATATAACTGAAATTTAAATTTGACAACATATTTCAATCGTCCTTTCATGTGAATTAGATTTACTAAATATAAGAATGTTAATCATGAGTAATCGCTTACCTTCCAGGGCTAGAGAACAATGATGGCGAAGATGGTGACATGGACACACACGGATACAAACACGAGTAAAGAAAAAAGCTGCCGGGATCAATTTTGAACAACGGTGAGACAAAAGTAAAGCATGATGAACTGGATTTGATGAAGGTCAATTATATAAGCGAACTTATATATATATATAAACTTGTAGATCATACTTATCTTATTTAAACCAATATATATACAAACAGATCATATATAGATATATGACTTATATAAATTTATATATATATAAACAAACAGATTTATATTACTAATAGAAACATATATACGTAGCCCAAAAGATCAAATAAATAACTTATACAATATAAACTGCTTTATGTGTCAGTTTGCTCTGTTCAAGTGTTTTGGAATTTCCATCGATAGCGTTGGCCAAACGAATCAATCGAAACCCCAAATCAAACTTAACAAATCAAACATCACAATATAAAATATATATTAATTAAAAATTTAGAAAAAGGATAGAGATTCAAATCTAGAGGGACCCTAATCAAAGAGAATTCTGACAAAGAGATAGGCTCGAAAGGAAGATAGATAATTAAATTACAAAAGAGGAAAGATGGATAGAATTGTATTAATTGCGGCGACCTTAACCGGCTCAATCGAGATTTTGAAAAACAAGAATATTATTAACAGGAACAAGGATGAACCTGTGAAGAACATCGTGGAATACGCGATTCACGAGATTGACGAAGGCAGGAGCATTGGTTAATCCAGACGGCATGACAAACCATTCATCTGAGAGATAGGATAACATGTCGAGCTCTAGAAATAACATCGACACGGAATTCAATTTTCCACTTATGGAGAATAGAAGTGACTTAACCAAAGCATTGGAATAATCCCTGATTATCGGGGTAGAATCAAGATCACCAAGCTGAGAATCAAGCGAATAGATAAAAATGTCTGCATATCCTGAGGCAATCAACATTAAATCATACAAGAATTACCCAGTTGTCTACTAGAGAAATGACGGTTTTGCAAGAGATAACATCATCAAAGCTGAGGACGTAGATATCTCCGGTGAATCGATGCCTATTGCAAAGGAGGTTTAGCCCTTTACACATCAAACAATGGTTGGCAAGACCACTAATGGTACCAGTCACACACAAGATGAAATTTCCAATTGAGGAGGCAAGATGAACTCGAATTTATAATAGAGATTAATAGAAATAGAACTATGGGATGCTTCCGTATCAAGAAGAACACGAAAAGGTCAAGATAAGAACGGATTTCAGAACAAAGGGGAAAGTTCTAAAATTTAAGAGAAATCCTAATAGGAGAGGAACCTAACCAAGAATTTCAAGCTTGAACGAATACTATGTAGTTAATGCTCCGCTATTAACCAGCTGTAACCCCGCTATATCTCATAGCGGATTTCTACCGCTACGATTTTTCCATATAGCCCCCGACTATAGCCTTTCCGCTTTAATCCTCGCTATTTCCGCTATATCCCGTTATTTCTGCTATATTCCGCTATTCCTGCTATATCTTTTTTAATAAAATGAATTGAAAAATTGCATTTATACATTATAAACTTATGAAACTAATTTATTTGATTTAATTTTTAATATATTTTCAGAAATGAAAATACTCTAATATTCTACCAAATTCAATTATGTTATATGACAGTTTTTCGTTTATTTAAAGTATATTCGAACATGTTTTTATTTAAAATTATTTATGTATTATTTATAATTCAATTGAATGATAAATATTCATTTAATTACCATTTATATATATGTAAAAACATTAAGTACGAGTTTTATATGCTATTTTAGAGCCATCCGCTATATCCCGCTATATCCTCGCTGTATCCCCGCTATGAATTTTTGCACCTCCATCGCTTTGAATCTACCGAGCGCATTAACTGCACAGTACGAATATGATTCTGTAACTAAATTTTACTCCACATGCTAAGTTTTGCCTAAACCAGAGCTCTGATACTAACTATAAAGACCTGTTATTTCGAACACTTCAAATCGACAATCATCCACTCAAGTTAGACTTAAATTACTCAAAACAAAAGGTTGTTAATTTATATTTGGCAAAACTTAGCATATACAGTAAATAAATCAATCACAGAATCACAAATAAAAAGTTTAAAACAATAAGCAGCAGAACAACTAAATACTAGTTCATGAAGCTACTATATAAACATCAAAGTCTGAAATAAAGTACAACAAAATCTCTAATACAAATGAATCTCTAATACATAAGTGACTGACAATTCTGAACACAAATGACTGGAATAAACTGAAGTATCTGAAAGCTAAATAGACAGATCTTCAGAAAAAGCTCCAATCTCCAAAGGCGAGTCTCAAATGCTGTGACACTCAATGTGACTCGAGCATAAAGCAAAACACAAAACACTCGAGTCAAGATTTACATTTTTATACCAGTAAATCAACATAGGTGAAAAGTCAACTGAAATACAAGTAACTTAAAGGATGTTTGGGATTTCCATCCTCTAAGGATCCACGGAACTATCTACTATGTAGTAATATACGTTATTATAATATGTCTATTAATAAAGTAAAGTGTTAAAACAGCATTAAGGTGTTATCCATATCCCTCTTAACATATTTTATATATTCTCGTAGTCTATACAGTACGGTAAGCTCCACCAAACCAGTGATTTACACAGAAGGCACTGCATAGGTACGGTACATATCGAACTCATAGAAGGCACGATTAGGCATGTGACAGGGCACGTGAGGCAAAGCCAAGGTAGAAATACCGTTTGCACTTTCGGACTGGTGGTAACACATAGCAGCTACTACCGCCCACCTCGAGACACGCTGCCAAATCAAAGGTTCACCCAACCAAATCACAAAAGCAATAGAATGGTATCGAAGAAATGTGTCTGATAGGGGGAGCGTCCCCACTTGGTCCGGTATAGCTCTGGTTTTAGCCACAACAAGCTGACTCACGGGAGTTTGGGCTACGTAATACTTCGTATAGAATCATTGTCTAACCATCCAATGTCGTTCTAGAATCTCCACCACGTACATAGTTGTTAAAGTAGTTTTCGGTATTGGCAGAGAGTATGACAATATCTGATCCCGGTCTCTTTTACAACCAAACGCTTATTTCACACCGTGATTTTATATTTCAAATAGTTTATACTTCATATCAAAATATCATATTCATTTAAAATACCATCACCTTCGAAATCGTATTCACTTTCGAAATCATATTCACTTTAAACCATAACTACAAAATCATTTAAACCATCTTATTAAATTTTGGCATTTAAATCCGTTAAATCTAAATCATAATAGTTCCCACTTAAACAATTTGAATATTTTATATATATTAAAATAAGTTATATTTAAAATAGGTTATAGATAAAATAGTTTTATATTAAAATAGTTTATATTAAAAGAGCTTATATCAAAAATAGTTTCAAATTAGAATTATTTCGTCCAATTCCACAAATCGATTCAAATCGGCTTAAGTTCCAAAATTGAGTTTAAATCAATCTCAGCTCATCAATTACAATTCAATTCAAATTCTCAAAAAATCTTTTTCAATTTATATCAATTTCAAATATAGATTTAAACTACAAATTAAACCATTTCAATTTCAATAGGTTTCAAACTTTAAATATTCAAATATTTACAATAACTCAATTTGATAAATTTCATTTATATTTCCAATTCGACTTCAATATTATTGTCACGACCCGAATTTCAGCGTTCGAAAATCGACACCCGTACTACACTTGTACACGGATGTCGTTCAACCCTTGAAATTCGATTCACGCCGGAGCTTATAACACATTAAGTATAATAACATAGCGGAAGAAAACTGAATAATATCATTGATATACAATATTTGATACAGCACATCGATACAATTAATATTACTACTATCAAAGATACAAGACACATCAGAAATATAACACAACTGGATGGTCTAGACTTTGCGACCATCGATAGCGGAAAGATAACTCCAATATAATTTCCAAGTGAGAAAGCAAGAATCCAATAAAATGCATCTCCATTGCCAAAGCTCCAAGGACTCCGATCCAAAAACTCGAACCACCATCACGTTGAAACATAGCAAACTAGGTAACTCATGGATATTGAAGTGAAATAAATGCGATCACCAATCCAGATACTTCAAAGATGTCGAATCTACATCTACTATCTGACTTATCTGAAAAATCTAACTCTAAACTACCCGTGTGGAAAATTGTGGGCACCCAGAGTTTGGAAAGGGAACGATAAACTCCAAGTCAGTCATGGGACTAGTATGAGCAAAAAAAAACATTTTATCTTTAACAAAAGCAAAACAAAAGAATTTAAAAGAAATCCGCAATGCTTTTTGGAAAATGAAACTAGCATAAGGCCTCCCCGCACACACACAATGCAAGCGCACAATTGGAGGAGATTTCTCCTTATGATAGTCAAACATGCTTGATATGCAAAATCCTTTTGATAATATTATTATTAGTGCATAGTGTAGAAAACCTTTCGAAAGTATAATATAAATCTTAACCGACATTGGTACCATTATATTATGCCAACTATAGCTACCCCCTGAGGAGGCAGGTCATACAGTTGCAATCGTAAAGGGGGCGTATTGGTGATTGGATTTCCAACAAATGGTCAGGCAATGGAACTTCCTGGGCCACATGGGTACGCCTCTGGAGGGACGTCTCTAGAACCTAACCGGATCTCTGCCAACACAAGGCTGGGTTACCTCTGTAACTAGGTAACTACTACACGAGCATGCCATCCCTCGGTCGTCAGCGACCTTTATCCGAGAGCTCTCAACCATAAAGCAACAACCACAATGTAATAAATTTCCAGTAACCACATGAGTTAAGTATCTGGGCTCTATACCATGATACCACCCTTTTCCAGAAGGAAATGGACATACCCTAAAGGGCGCGACTCTCATAAACTTGCCGCACATTTCCTGTTTCGACCACTTCTGGGGTGTGAGGTCTTGATGCAGTCTCGTCCACAAAGCTACCTTTACAAAATCCATGCTTTGATCAGCAAATGATCAGCAGCACTTCGTATGACACATTACCAAATTGGGAATGTATCACTAGTAGCCCTCAACTACATAACCTTTGAGCTCGTACGTCTTAGAGAAGGGTGTTAAGCTAAGAGAATAAATTCTCCACCACCAAACAGAAATATATTTGATAGAAACCAGCTTTACATCTCAAAGTGTAATGTCAGACACACACCCATACAAGTCTTTTTCGGGTTCGGACAGAACCGAAGGCACTTCACAAAGAAGCCCTTGCAATCTGGGTATTCACAATCCCGATCGGACTCCCATTACAAATGGAGATCTCTATACCGGCGCGACTCAGTGCAAAGACATTTGACGAGTTATCCTTTCATTCTGAAAATAACCAGCCTTCACCACCGGTCTTCAAATGCTATCCATTTACGTCGTGTCATTATTCGGAATGGGTTTTATGACACAAAGTTCTCTCCCGGCTAAACCGAATAATGAGCGCAATATTTAAAAACATATGGATATTGGGATCTTAGTTAAGTCATAACTTAAAGCCCAAAACCTTTCCTCAAATGGTTTAAACAAATTACCATTTTCAACTCTTTTAAACAAAAAGATTCACTTTACAAAGTTCACATCTTTCATAAAGATTAATTCATAGTGTACAAAACAATTTCATTTCAATTCCAAATCTTTTATACAAAAGATACCTTTTAAGATCCTCTTCAATTTGAAAACAAATTCACCAATCTTTAACAAAGATTCATTCACAATATATAAACAAAAGATCTATCTTTGAGATCCTCTTTAGTTTGAAACAAAGTCCACCAAAATCTTTAACCAAGATTCATTCATAGCCTTTAATCTTTTAAGTAAAAATCCACTTCAGTTCAATAATTTCAACAAAAAATGGAAATCCTTTCGACAAAACTGGGAATTCTTTCTTTATCTGAAAGCTATTTTCATTTGAAAACAAATACTTTTTGTTTCAAAAAAATTCAATCAAATATACCCTGGTTATAGCCCATAAAAATATAAACCAGAAAATCAGCGAACTGCCGTATCATTGGCAAGTTCTAATTTGAATTAAATTCAATTTCCAAAACCATTTATTTAAAATAGTTTTAAATACAGATATATATTGTATACACATTTCAAACCATGATTTCCAAAATAATTTCAAATAATATTTAAGAAGATATAGTTATTCAAAACTAAAGTTCAATTCAAAACTTCCCTTCCAAAGGCTTTTCATATTCAATTCAATTCCATTTCAAAACTATTTGGATTCATATCCTATAACGCTTATCTTCATTCATAGATTCACAGATAAATAATATAAATTCATCACAGATAAATAAATTACATCACAGTTCACAGCTTCAATCAAAATCATTTACATCACAAAGCATCACACATCAGGGATATCAAACAATTCAACATTCAATAGAATCCAAACATCCATAAGTAAGATCAATTAGTTAATCATCTGATTTAAATCAGATTAATTACTTATAAATGAATTACTAATCCTGGTTAATTAATATTAATTAATTACAGCCCAAATTAATTAATTATCCTTTAATCATTTATTAATTAACCTTTAATAATAAATAAATCAACCTTTAATTATTAATTAATCAACCTTAATTAATAAATCAATTAATCTTTAACCATTAAATAATTAACCCTTAATTATTTAATTATTCTTTAACTAATTATCTTTAATTAATTATCTTAATTTATTAAACCTTAATTAATTATCATTTAATTAATTATCCTTAATTAATTATCTTAATTAATTAAATCACATAAATTAATCATCCTTTAATTAGTTATTCTTTAATCGCTTGATTAATCAACTTTAATTATTTAATTAATTTTTAATCCACAATTAATTAGTCTTAATTATGTAATTAAAAATCTTTAATAATGAAGTTAATTAACCTTAATTTATTCCTTAATTATAAATTAAATTTTTTTAATTATTAATTAATTAACCTTTAGTTTATTAAATAATTAATTATCATTAATTAATTACCTTTAATCAATCATTACTTAACCTTTAAACAACCACTAATTTAGTAATTATCTTAAATCAAGTAATTAATCTTTAATTTATCAATTTACTTTTAATTAATTATATTAATTAACTACTTAATTAACCTTTAGTTAATTACATAAATTAGTTAATCACATTAGTTAATTATCCTTAAGTAAATTAAGTAATTAGCCTTTAAACCACTTTTATTAAGTAATTATTCTTTTAATTAATTACATTCATTATTCTCTAATCACTTTCAATAAGTAATTATCCTTAATTACTTTCTTTAATTAATAAATTACTAATTACTTAATATCTTAATTTATTTAAAAGATAAACCATTTTATCTTTATTAATCACTTTGTTATCTTTTAAATCTTATTAATAGCCTTTGGATTTAAATATTCATTACCAATTAACTTAAAAACTTTTAAGTTAAATTTACTTTTAAAACATTTCATTTCTTAATTATTCATTCAATTATAATATTAAGTTTATTTAAAAACTCTTAAAAAAGTTATATAAAATTAAAACATTTTAATTAAATAAGTTTGAAATAATTTATTTTTAAACTTTTTAAGCACTCTAGAGCTTAATCAACCATTTATTATTTAAGAAAGAAAATTGTTTTAGAAGAATTCTTAAGTAAAAACTTAATTTGTTTAAAATTTTAAAACTTATATATATAACTTTTTCTTTCTTTAAACCTGGTAACTAAAAACCCGAGCCAAATCTTCTTTTACTCAAACCTAGCCTTAAGAAAATTTGCAAACTCGATTACTTTGAGAATTTCTTTCAACTGCTTCAAGTCAAACCCTGAGAAGAAACCTTCTTCCCCAATCAAACAGATACAAGCCCATATGCGAGCATGTGTACATCACTTTGCCAACGATCCGATCAACTCTGTCATCACCAACACATCGTCGACGATTCACCTAAGCCTCTCAAGCACCCATATTCCACGATTTCGTTGGAAATCGAAATTTGGGCTTCTTGATCAACTTCTGACCCCAAATCCATCACCAGGAATTTTCCTTGCACCACTGATTCCAGCCACTTGAAGGTTCAACAATTTATACCTTACTTCGCCATGAAGCAATGCATCAATTCCACTGGGTCTGATCGACCCAAGTGTCCCGACGACAACGCAGCGGCCATTGAACTCAGCTAATCCCAAACCTGAACTTAATCCCTAAAAAGGCTTCGCCGCACCTCCACGTCAAACCAAAAAATTGCTTAACATTTTTCCTTGACTCGTCAACCTCTAAGCATACTCTGACATGAACCTCGAAGCTCGATTATTCATTGATCATCAAAAATCAACATGTTAACCTTTTCCGTTCAACACAATGATTCTCGACGTTTACGATCTTAGAAATCCTAATTCCTACACTGAAATTCATAATATTCAAGTGTGAATCTGATTATTAAATCAAAAGATGAATTTAAGAACGTAGATTTTTCAGTTTTAAAAAGGCTTCACTGTAATTTCTTTCTTTCAGCAATCTATTTGTTGATTATACCTAGTTATATTTTTACAAATAGGTTTTTGTTATTACAAACAATTTTATTTTAGATTTCACCACCTAAAATTGAATGTATACGAAGGTATTGAGTTTTTTTTACTTGATTTAGATGCCTGAAACAAAGAACAGAGGCTTATTTTCTAGTTTCCAGACATGCGCACACACACACAGATATATATATATATATATATATCACATTGCAAGCATAAACAATACTTTTCACAAGAACATTCAAGTAATTATCATAATCATCAGATATAAAACAGCTTTAAACTTTATAGGGTGTCGTTTGCTCACCTGGATGATTTGAAACAGAGCAAAAAGTTGGAGCCTAAAGTTGATAATGATACTTGATACTGATTTTCATTTTGATTTGTGACTTGATTCTTACCGCAACTTGAGTTTGAACCTGATCTTGATGCTGCTCAGGAATCAGGTTGAAGCTTTTAAATTATTGGTGTTTAAGATGCTTCAGTTTTATGGCTTCTAAGCTTTGGTTTCCAGGCTTGAAGATTTTTTTTCTGATTCTTTTTTTCATTCTTTTCTGTTTTGATTTTCTTCTTTGATCAGGTTTGAGTTGGTTTTGATTTAGCTTGCTTTTGATCTTGGTTGCTTTTGTTTTTTAGGTTTGTTTCAGGTTTGAGAAGTTTAGACTGAGAATAAAAATCAGGTTTTTCACTTTTAAAACACATTGTTTTTATAATTTAAATTAAAAGAATTCATAATGCGACTTGTTTTATTTTGTTACACTTGTTAATCATATTTTAAAACCTTTACACATGTTAATATTTGTTAACACTTGTTCATGCATAAATTTAGGAACATACAAATGTCATATGTAATAATATTGTGTTTAAACCCCCACTTAATTCAATTTACAAATTATATTTTAACCCTTGGTTAATTAAGTATTTATATTTTATACCTTTTATTTTATAAATTACTTTTGTTCTTAAATTTAAATTATTTAAACAAATTTTATTTTTCTCTAGTTAAATTTCAAAATAAAATGTATTAAACTTTTTATCAAATCTAATAAATATTTATTTATATACATTCTCCTTTATTTATAATCTTTTGATATATATATATATATATATATATATATATATATATATATATATATATATCCATTCCACATTTTTAAATTAACCCATGATTAAATTTATAATTAATATATTTTTCAAAATATTCATTTCTCAATTTCCAATTAGAAATTCTATTTAAAATCATATTTATATACATTTATATTAATACACAAACAAATATCTATTTAATTTGGAAAATACCAAATTAATTCACAATTTAATTTCAAAAAATTAAATTAATTAGCAATTTAAATCTGATTTAAAAACAGGGGTGTTACAAATTCCCCTTTGAAGAAAATTTCGTTCCCGAAGTTTGCTAGATATGGGGACAACAAAGAAGATAGAAAGATAGAGAATTGGTTTACCAGATCAACTGAAATATCTATTCTGAATTTGTCTTACCAAATCAGAATATCATCAATAAATATGAGAATGATCTCATACAAATCTTCATGAAATATTTGGGTCATCCAGTCTACGAATATGTAGGGGCATTGGTTAGTCCGAAGGGATAACTAACCGTTTGTAGAATATATCTGTACCCAAAATAACAGACAAACAGATACAATCTTCCACAATTTTCAGACACTAGGTATGGAATCCAAACTCAAGTCGGAATACCACAAATTATATATTAACCTGTCCCTCTTCGGACTTTGATCCTTACACGAAATCGCAAAAAATTCCAAATTTGGTTTTAACCGAAATCGTTTCATCGATGTAATCAAATTTAACTTCATATTTTAGTTAACCAATTTATTTCAAATAAAACTTCAAATTTATTAAAATTAAAATGATAGGAATTTGATGAAAATAATACGAATTAGGAACTTTCTATAATGGTTCGCAGGGCCACCACCATACCGAAGCTTCTTCTGTAGGTGTCACGAAGCCATCAGAGAATTGAAAGTGAATGATGATCAAAAGAGATTGTTGAGAAAAGATTGTTCCTTTTTGTTGCAGGGTATTGACCATTTGTCGTGGTATTCCCATGTCCCCTATCTCAACCTCTTCTTGCACTCATACTCACTATCAACGGATAGTAAGAGAATTTACTGAGGCATACAGACATATATCTTAGGGATATACTCATTCTAGGGTATACTTCACCCTATCTCTAATGGGTCACCTAATGTGTTATACTCCTAAGCTAAAATTCAACCTTCAGCTCTGATACCAAGATGTCACGACCCGAATTTCAGCGTTCGAAAATCGACACCCGTACTTCACTTGTATTCGGATGCCGCAGATTCAACCGTTGAAATTTGATTCGCGTCGGAGCTTATAACACTTAAGTATAACAACATAGCGGAGGAAAAATGAATAATATCATTGATATACAATATTTGATACAACACATTGATACAATTGATATTAGTACTATTAGAGATACAAGACACAGTAGAAATATAACACAACTAGATGGTCTAGACTTTGCGACCATCAATAGTGGAAAGATAACTCCAATAGAACTTCCAAGTAAGAAAGCGAGAATTCAATAAAATTCATCTCCATTGCCAAAGCTCCAAGGACTCCGATCCAAAAACTCGAATCACCATCACATTGAAACGTAGCAAACTAGGTAACTCATGGATGTTGAAGTGAAACAAATGCGATGCCAATCCAAATACTTCAAAGATGTTTAATCTACATCTACTATCTGACTTATTTGAAAAATCTAACTCTAAACTGCCCATGTCGAAAACTGTGGGCACCTAGAGTTTAGAAAGGGAACAATAAACTCCAGGTCAGTCATGAGACTGGTATGAGCAAACAAAAATAATTTATCTTTAACAAAAGCAAAACAAAAGAATTTAAAATAAATCCGTAATGCTTTTTGGAAAATGAAACTAACATAAGGCCTCCCCGCACACACACACAATGCAAGCGCACAATTGGAGGAGATTTCTCCTTATGATAGTCAAACATGCTTGATACGCAAAATCCTTTCTGATAATATTATTATTAGTGCATAGTTCAAAAAACCTTTCGAAAGTATAGTATAAATCTTAACCAGCATATGTGCCATTATATTATGCCAGCTATAACTACCTCATGAGGAGGAAGGTTATACAATTGCTATCGTAAAGGGCGCATATTGATGATTGGATTTCCAACAAATGGTCAGGTAAAGGAACTTCATGGGCCACATGGGTACGCCTCTGGAGGGATGTCCCGAGAACCTAACCAGATCTCTGACCAACACAAGGTCGGGTTACCTCCGTAACTAGGTAACCACTACACGAGCATGCCATCTCCCGATCGTTAGCGAACTCCGAGAGCTCTCAACCACAAAGCAACAACCAAAAAGTAATAAATTTGTAGTAACTACATGAGTTAAGTATTTGGGCTCCATACCATGATACCACCCTTTTCCAGAAGGAAATGGACATACCATAAAGGGCGCAACCTCGTAACCTTGCTGCATCTTTCCTGTTCCGACTATTTCCGGGGTGTGAGGGCCTGATGCAGTCCCGTCCACAGAGCTACGCTTTACAAAATCCATGCTTTGATCAATAAATGATCAGCACCACTTCGTATGCCACATTACCAAATTGGGAATGTATCACTAGTAGCCATCAACTACATAATCTCTGAGCTCATACGTCTTAGAGTAGGGTGTTAAGCTAAGAGAACAAATTCTCTGCCACCAAACAAAAATGTATTTGATAGAAACTAGCTTTACATCTCAAAGTGTAATGTCAGACACACGTCCATATAAGTCTCTTCCTGGTTTAGATAGAACCGAAGACGCTTCACAAAAAAGCCCTTACAATCCGGGTATTTACATCCCGATCGGACTCCCCATCACATATGGAGATCTCTATACCGGCGCGACTCAGTGTAGAGACATTCGACGGGTTATCCTTTCGTTCTTGAAAATGCCCGGTCTTCACCACCGGTCTTCAAATTCTATCCATTTACGTCGTATCATTATTCGGAATGGGTTTTGTGATACAAAGTCCTCTCTGGCTAAACCGAATAATGAGCGCAATATTTAAAAACATATAGATATTGGCATCTTAGTTAAGTCACAACTTAAAGCCCAAAACCTTTCCTCAAATGGTTTAAATAAATTACTGTTTTCAAATCTTTTAAACTAAAAGATTCACTTCACAAAGTTCACCAATCTTTCACAAAGATTAATTCATAGTATTCAAAACAATTTCATTTCAATTCCAAATCTTTTATACAAAAGATATCTTTTAAAATCCTCTTCAATTTGAAAACATATTCACCAATCTTTAACAAAGATTCATTCACAATATATAAACAAAAGATCTATCTTTGAGATCCTCTTTAGTTTGAAACAAAGTTCACCAAAATCTTTAACCACGATTCATTTATAGCCTTTAATCTTGTAAGTAAAAGATCCACTTCAGTTCAATAATTTCAACAAAAACTGGAAATCCTTTTGACAAAACTGGAAATTCTTTCTTTTATTAAAATCTATTATCATTTGAAAACAAATACTTTTTGTTTCGAAAAAATTCGATTAAAAATACCCAGGTTATAGCCTTTAAAATATAAACCAGAAAATCGACGAACTGCCATATCATTGGCAAGTTCTAATTTGAATTAATTCAATTTCAAAACCACTTATTTAAAATAGTTTTAAATATATATATATATATATATATATATATATATATATTGTATAAACTTTTCAAACCATGATTTCTAAAATAATTTCAAATAATATTTAACAAGAGATAGTTTATTCAAAACTAAAGTTCAATTCAAAACTTCCCTTTCAAAGGCTTTTCATATTTAATTCAATTCCATTTCAAAAATATTTGGATTCAGACTACAACCTTTAAACAAAATATTTGGATTTCAAAATATCTGTGACTTAACCGATTTCCTCGTGAAATCCATATTTGTGTGTGTATGGTGTAGTCTAGAGGTTTTACACAATAGTGCATCATCATCAATCATTACATATTCAAACACATCAATATCGATAAGCAGTATAATCCTATAATATTTATCTTCATTCATAGATTCATAGATAAATAACATAAATTCATCACAGATAAATAAACTACATCACAGTTCACAATTTCAATCAGAATCATTTACACCACAAAGCATCACACATCAGGGATATCAAACAATTCCACATTCAATATAATCCAAACATCCATAAGTAAAATCAGTTAATTAATCATCTGATTTAAATCAGATTAATTACTTATGAATGAATTACTAATCCTGGTTAATTAATATTAATTAATTACAACCCAAATTAATTAATTTTCCTTTAATCATTTATTAATTAACCTTTAATAATAAATAAATCAACCTTTAATTATTAATTAATCAACCTTAATTAATAAACCAATTAATCTTTAATCATTAAATAATTAACCCTTAATTATTTAATTATCTTTAATTAATTACCTTAATTAATTAATCCTTAATTAATTAGCATTTAATTAAATAGTCCTTAATTAATTATCTTAATTAATTAAATCACATAAATTAATCATCCATTAATTAATTATTCTTTAATCACTTAATTAATCAACTTTAATTATTTAATTAATTTTTAATCGATAATTAATTATTCTTAATTATGTAATTAAAAATCTTTAATTATGAAGTTAATCAACCTTAATTCATTCCTTAATTATAAATTAATAAATTTCAATTATTAATTAATTAAACCTTAGTTTATCACATAATTAATTATCATTAATTAATTACCTTTAATCAATCATTACTTAACCTTTAATCAACCATTAATTTAGTAATTATATAAAATTAAGTAACTAATCTTTAATTTATCCATTTACTTCTAATTAATTATATTAATTAACTACTTAACCTTTAGTTAATTACATAAATTTGTTAATCACATTAATTAATTATCCTTAAATAAATTAAGTAATTAGCCTTTAAATCACTTTTATTAAGTAATTATTCTTTTAATTAATCACATTAATTATTCACTAATCACTTTCAATAAGTAATTATCCTTAATTACTTTCTTTAATTAATAAATTACTAATTACTTAAGATATTAATTTGTTTAAAAGATAAACCATTTTATCTTTATTAATCACTTTGATTATCTTTTAAATCTTATTAATAGCAATTGGATTTAAATATTCATTACCAATTAACTTAAAAACTTTTAAGTTAAATTAACTTTTAAAACATTTCATTTCTTAGTTATCCATTCAATTATAATATTAAGTTTATTTAAAAACTCTTAAAATAAAAGTTATATAAAATTAAAACACTTTAATTAAATAAGTTTGAAATAATTTATTTTAAAACTTTTTAAGTACTCTCGAGCTTAATCAACCATTTATTATTTAAGAAAGAAAATTGTTTTAGAAGAATTCTTTAAGTAAAAACTTAATTTGTTTAAAATTTTAAAACTTAGATATATAACTTTTTCTTTCTTTAAACCGAGTAACTAAAAACCCAAGTCGAATCTTCTTTTACCGGAACCCAACCCCGAGAAAATTCGCAAACTCGATTACTTCGAGAATTTCCTTCAACTTCTTCGAGTCGAACCCCGAGAAACAACCTTCTTCCCCAATCAAATAGATACAAGCCCATATGCGTGCACGTGTACATCACTTTGCCAATGATCCGATCAACTCCGTCCCCACCAACACATCGTCGACGATTCACATAAGCCTCTCAAGCACCCATATTCCACGATTTCATCAGAAATCGAAATTTGGGCTTCTCGATCACTTCTGACCTGAAACCCATCATCAGGAATTTGCCTTGCACCACCGGTTCTAGGAACCTGAAGGCTCAATAATTTATACCTAACTTCGCCACGAAGCAATGCATCAATTCCACTGAGTTCGATCGACACCAAGTGTCCTGACGACAACGCAGCGGCCATTAAACTCAGCCAACCCAAAACCTAAACTTAAACCCTAAAAAGGCTTCGCCGCACCTCCACGTCAAACCAGAAAATTTCTAACATTTTTCCTTGACTCGTCAATGTCTAAGCTTACTCTGACATGAAACCCGAAGCTCGATTCTTCATTGATCATCAGAAATCAACATGTTAACCTTTTCCGTTCAACACAATGATTCTCTACGTTTACGATCTTAGAAATTCTAATTCCTAGACTAAAATTCATCATATTCAAGTGTGAATCCGATTATTAAATCAAAACATGAATTTAAGAACATAGATTTTCAGTTTTAAAAAGGCTTCATTGTAATTTCTTTTTCTTTCAGCAATCTATTTGTTGATTATACCTAGTTATATTTTTATAAATAGGTTTTTGTTATTACAAACAATTTTTTTTAGATTTCACCACCTAAAATTGAATGTATACAGAGGTATTAATTTCTTTTTACTTGATTTAGATGCCTAAAACAAAGAACAGAGGTTTATTTTCTAGTTTCCAGACATGAACACACACACACATATATATCACATTGCAAGCATAAATAATACTTTTCACAACAACATTCAAGTACTTATCATAATCATCAGATATAAAACAGCTTTAAACTTTATAGGGTGTCAGTTTGCTCATCTGGATGATTTGAAACAGTGCAACAGGTTGGAGCCTAAAGTTGATAATGATACTTGATACTGATTTGCATTTTGATCCGTGACTTGATTCTTACTGCAACTTGAGTTTTAACCTGATCTTGATGCTGCTTAGGAATCAGGTTGAAGCTTTTGAATTATTGGTGTTTAAGATGCTTCAATTTTATAGCTTCTAGGCTTTGGTTTCCAGGCTTGAAGATTTTGTTTCTGATTTTTTTTTTCATTTTCCAGGTTCCATTCTTTTCTGTTTTGATTTTCTTCTTTGATCAGGTTTGAGTTGGTTTTGATTCAGCTTGCTTTTGTTTTTTTTTTCAAATTTGTTTCAGGTTTGAGAAGTTTAGACTGAGAATAAAAATCAGGTTTCTCACTTTTAAAACACATTGTTTTTATAATTTAAATTAAAAGAATTCATAATGCCACTTGTTTTATTTTGTTACACTTGTTAATCGTATTTTAAAATCTTTACACTTGTTAACAGTTGTTCATGTATAAATTTATGAACATACAAATGTCATATGTAATAATATTGTGCTTAAACCCTCACTTAATTTAATTTACAAATTATTTTAACCTTTTTTAATTAATGATTTATATTTTTTCCTTTTTATTTTATAAATTACTTTTTGTTGGAATCTCAATTTTGATTCTGACAACCTATATAAAATGTTATGTATACTAACCATCTTTGCAGGAGATTTATTGATTCCTCTTTAGATGTTTTAAGCTGAGTATAGTGTGTCTAGAGTCTGTACTTTACTTAGAAATTTGTTAAAATCTCTCCTGAAATGATATATACACACACACACAAACATATGCACACACATGCTCATACATGCACAAAAGAGCAAACCCAAACGTCTGAAACCATTCATTCAGACGTCTGAATGCTAAAACATGAATATTGTTTTCACAATATTCAGACGTCTGAATGAAAATATTCAGACGTCTGAAAATGGTCAGAAATTTCCTAATAGCTTGTTGTGTATGTTTTAATCCAATTCAAAAGTCTGAATTATTTTATTCAGACGTCTGAATATCTCTAACTGCTATTTTCTTGAAAAGTCACTTCTCTTCACCGAAGAGAAACGATTTCAAAATCAATGGTTGCACCTGTTATTTTCAATGTAACTTTTCATCTATAGTTGCAACTCTTTATATACTATAAATAGATTACATAATTCAAC
This sequence comes from Allium cepa, assembly GCA_030765085.1. Classification (NCBI taxonomy): domain Eukaryota; kingdom Viridiplantae; phylum Streptophyta; class Magnoliopsida; order Asparagales; family Amaryllidaceae; genus Allium; species Allium cepa. Next base: position 51,145,500 of record CM060935.1, on the reverse strand, counting down.
AAACAATTCACCGAATTTACTTTTAACATTCTTGAATTCTCATCTATTCTCAAACTTTCAAATTGCACTCAAATTGCTTACATACTTTGATCATTGATCACTTTATCTTCCACAATTCTCAAAGCACATCACTATATATCATAAAGGAGAAGATTATAGGAATATTGTACTCAATTGACTTATCAGTGTTGTTTAAGAACACACTACAGTCAGATACTTTTGTTATTTGTATTGAAGTCCTATTCGGTTGCTTAAGCGGGTAAAGTCCTATTCGATTGCTCAAGCAGTGTAAACATGTTCCTCCGGGTTAAGTGAGGGTTGTTGTAGTTGAAATTCCAGAAGGAGTCTAGGACTGGACGTAGAACGGGAAGTTTGAACCAGTATAAAAATTCCTGTTGTGCTTGTTTTATTTTACTTATTTTCATTTACTTTGCTATTATCATCTGCTTCCGCATTTAGATTTAATTATATTCCATATTACACGATCCTAAGTAATAGCTAGCCACAGTAGTTATTTACACTTTTGTTCTTAAATTTAAATTATTTAAACAAATTTTATTTATCTCTAGTTAAATTTCAAAAGAAAATGTATTAAACCTTTATATCAAATCTAATAAATATTTATTTACATACATTTTCCTTTATTTACAATCTTTTGATATATATATATATATATATATATATATATATATATATATATAAGAAAATTTTAAATTAACCCATAATTAAATTTATAATTAATATATTATTCAAAATATTCATTTCTGAATTTCTAATTAGAAATTCTATTTAAAATCATATTTATATACATTTATATTAGTAAACAAACAAATATCTATTTAATTTGGAAAATACCAAATTAATTCACAATTTAATTTCAAAAATTTTAATTAATTATTAAATTTGATTTAAAAACAGGGATGTTATAATTATTTAGTTTTGAATTATCACTTAATCAATCCAATCACATTTAAATAGAATCTCAAATTATAAATTTAAATAAAATCAAAATTAAATATCTAACTTCAATTATATTTAATTTTTAAAATATTCACCTAATCAATTTTTATTAGAATTTAAATAAAAACTCCAGTTACACATTTAAATCAAAACTAAATATACAATTTTGATTTATTTAAATTTGAAAACATTCATTTAATCACCTTCAATCAAAATCAAGTTATAAAATCATATCTTTAAAATCTCAAATTCAATGAGTTTCAAATCAATTTTATTTGAATATAATTCTTAAACAAATAGAATTTCAAACCAATTTCAATTTATCATCCCTATTGTAACGACCCGATATTTTCAACCATTCGCCTTTGCACATGTCGGACTTGAACTGCTCAAAATACCAAATTGTAAAAATAAATTTGGCAAAACTCGAAATATGCAGTAAATAAATAAATCACAGATCACATACACAGAGTAATAAAATTCCACGGAAGAAAAGAGATAGTAGTTCATGAAGCTACTATATAAATATACATCAGAGTTAAACAAGATACAATAGAAGTAACAAGATGATAATCAAGTACAAAGCTAAATATAACACTGGAATCAACTGAATAACTGGAACCAACTGGATAATTGAAAGTGAAATAGATAGCTGGATCTCCAAGTGAAGCTCCAACTCCAGAGGTGAGTCTCTAATGCTGTATCACTCAGTCTGACCCGAGCATAAAGAAAAACACAAAACACTCGAGTCAGGACATGCATACTTATACAATGTAAACCAACTCAAGTGAACTATAACAAAAGGTACAAGTAACTTAAAGGATGCTTGGGACTGCCCATCCTTTAAGGATCCGTTAAACTATTTACTATGTAGTAATATTTCGCTATTATAATAATTTCTATAGTAAAATAAACTTACTTTTAAATAGCGTTAAGGCTTTACATTTTCCACCTTAACCCATTTACATATTCCCATAGTCTATACAGTACCGTAATCTCCCCCATATTGGGCATCGTCAAAGGGCACTCCATAGGTATGGTACAAAACAAAATTATATAAGGCGCGCTAGGGTGGGTAACTCGGCACATAAGGCAATGCCAGGTTAGATATACCAATTATGCATCCGGGCTGGTGGTAACGCGTAGCTGCTACTACCGCCTACCTCGAGCCACACCCCAAAATCAAAAATCAAAAGTGGCCTCCAAATCCATCCAAGTCATAATATAATATCGAAGGAGTGTGTCCGATAAGAGGGGCTACCTCCTTGGCCCGAGAATCGCTCATATTTTAGCCACCTTATGCCAACTCACGGGAGTCGGGTCCACGTACATACCTCAAGGACGTCACCACCATCCTACTTCATTCTGGAATCTCCACCGCGTACACGGTTGTTAAAGTGGTTTTCGAGGTTGGAAGAGAGTGCGACAACTTCCGATCCCGGTATCTTTAACAACCAAACGTTATTATTACCCATGGATATTTATTCCAAAATCATTTCTATTCCAAAACCATTTAAAATCAAATACAATTACTTTCCAAATAGTATCCATTTCAAAACCGAAGTAATAATATACCATTTAAATTCAAAAACCAAATCAATATATCATCTAAATGAAACCCAATTTCCAAATCATTGAATATTCCTTCAATTTATTAAACTCGAAATATTGCTTTAAATCATCTCAAACCAAACCATTTTGTAAAGTCATATTCTTCAATCTTCAATTCTAATAAGTTCAAATTTATATATTTAAAGACAATTCTTAATTAAATAAAATTTCCAATAATTCCTTTTCCAAAGCCATATTACTTTCAAGTTATAACAACTTCGAAACCAAACATTTTGAAACGTATTTATTTAGACCATCTAAATTCAATGTTAATATCTTCCAAACAAGATTCATTTAACCGTTTAAATTCAGTGTCAAATAATATTCATTTCAAAGTTGTAGCATTCATAAATTTATTCATTCAATTATAAACTTTCCAAAACATTGTATATTTCAAAACAGCAGCATTTATAAAGTGCTGTGGTAGGTGCATTTAGTATATATCAAAACATAGTTCAAATTCAGAAACTACAGCATTTCAGAAACGCTATAATTTCTGTTATACCCCTTTAAAACAATATATCTTCAATTTTCTCATTTTTAACTTATCATACTTATTCCACTTTTCAAAAAATTTATTTGGATATTACTTAACTTATAAATTTTAGTAAAAAAACATTTATTAATAAATATCCAATCTAAATTAAACATCCATTTGTTAAGTCAATACTTGATGAATTGCTTAACCTTTATTCCAATAAATAAATTAACAATTTATTTAACATACTAACAATTTATTTAACATACCCATCTCATAAATAAACTAAATTTCCATTTATTTGCTTAACTTAATATTTCCATTTAAAACCAAATTTTAAATTTCCAAGTTAAGTCATTATTTAAATTACATTTTCCCATTTTAAAACCCTGACTATCTATCTTACCCAACATAACATTTCACAAAAGAACATTTTATCATAATCAATATAACAATAAAATTTCCTTAATCGATCTATTCATTTAGACATCAATTCAACTATGATTCCAAGTCAAATAAACTTATTACAAATGTCCCATAAAATGTATTTTATTTTATTTATTCAAAATTGCATTATTTATTATACAAAATATGTCCATTTCAAGAAATAATCTTTATTAAAATTATTAGGTTAGATTTAAGATTCTAAATTAAATCAAACTTAATTATTAAGTTATTTATCATAAATAAGACTCTTTAAACTCCATCCAAAACCAATCAACTTATAAAAAATTTAACTTACAAACAAACAATATTTCTTTACACTTTAAAGCATTAAATCAAACTAAGTTAAAATTTTCATATATTTATAATTCCAAAACACTTAATAATTTTCAGAAAATATTTAAAATAATTAATAAATTTTTAGGAAATTATCATTTAAAATATAACCATGGGCCTGTATAATATTTTCTAACCTAGGTCAAGTGATACAGATATGTATCATTTCAATCCATAATTTAAAAGAAAAATTCGGGTTCTATCATTTCAAACCCGCAATCCTAAGTAAAATAAATGCAATAAAAATCATTCGAGCCTATTATTTCAGCCCATAATGATTTTTCCTTATTCTAAAGTCCGTTTGGTTATGTATCATTTCAAACCATAGTGATAGAGAACTTGCAGTAATGGTACAGTAAATAAAATGAACAGTATATCATATAATAACATATTAGATGATGTAACAAATATATAAACATCATTTAACATCATATAACATATCACAGGCATGTATGAATAACATCTCAATTTATACAGATCCACTTGTCGTTATTCAACAATGATATAAGTATATATTTCTAGAGTGATAAAACTCACCATTTTCAAGCTAGAATTTGAGAAACTAGAGATACACAACAAACCCCGAAAAGCACAACAAGGCACAACCATATTTTTAAGTGATTTAAGAGTCAGATCCAAATCTTGTACATAACAAATACACAAACCATAAGAATAAAATTCAACACAACAAAATATGGATTAAACGATGCTATTATGAATCAAAGAGGACCTAACCTTGCTTTACATCAATCACGTGGCTCGGTCATGGTCAAGTGGGCTTGACCACACCCTTACATGTCTCCGCCATAATGCTATATGACATAAAGGCTCGGCCAAAGGAGCAAGTAAGCATGGCTATGGGCTTAGAAATTGAAGAGAATGGTAGGTTACAAATGGTGGAAGGCAAAAGTCAATCATTGGAGGGTTACAACCCAACATAGGGTTCGGCCTATGCCTTCATGTGTTCGGCCATGGCTTGGATCTTGGTCAGGTGGTCATCATAGGCACGACTAGGCAAGGTAAAGCAATAGGAGATGGTGCTTGACTGGTGTGGCCAAGGCAAAGGAGGAAGTGGAAGGTAAACATGGTCATCTATGCTAGGTTTTCATGTTCTGGTGATGGATTTGAATCAAATTCTCACAGCTAAGATTTGGGATGTTGATGAGGGGTGGAGGCCATGGTCAGGTGGTGGTGATGAGGAGGAGAGGTAGGCTAGGAGGTGGAGGCCGAGATAGCATGAAAACCAAAAGAGAAAATCAAAAGAAAAAAGAAGAAGAAAGTAAGGAGAAGCCATGAAAATTTAGAGCTTTTTTTATTTTTCTCTCACGCAAATAAAAATGAGATAAGAAAGTTTTCACGTGAATAAAAAAAGAGGCAGATAGGGTTTCCAAGAGCCTTGAATGGATATGAGATTAGGTCTAGAAAATGAAAGGCTAGCAAATTAAAAGGCATAATTTAAGGTGAAAGAATCTTGTCTATTTTTTTCTTTGTTTGCATGCAATGAAAGGGCAATAAATAAACAAAACAGGTAACCTATATCTCTTGAAATTCCTAAGCTATTATTAAAAGTAAAATCAATCGAAAATCAAATAAATATATTCAAATTTTATACAACTAAAAATTAGAGAAACAAACATAGGGAAATAGAAAATAAAATATAGAAAGTCATTTCGTGTAAACACTGTATTTTTATCTAATTTAAAAAAGTATAAGTTTAAATTCCCAATAAATCCATATTAACTTTGGTTTATATATTAATACATTAATAACTTCCCAATTCATCCAAATTTCAATTAGCAAAGTAATTAATTTCATTCTCTTACCATAAATCTATTTGTTATGGATTGAATTCCCATAAGTTATAATTAATTTCAAATAAACTAATTTGATTCAATTCTAATCCCTTTTTATTAAGTCTATACTACTCTACAAACTTCGTTAATGTTCGTTTATCTTTCATTACATTAATATATATTCAAATATCCATCTTTCCTTTGTATTAATAGTTGTTTTCAGTTATATTGAATTTTTCAAATGTATACATATATTATGATTTAATCCTCAATTAATTCATTCAGATAGATTTCATTCTTTCATATTATCTTATGAATAAAATTTGCATTTCCATTGCTTTATTACATTCACACTTTACAATTACGGTTCTTACTCTCATTAATGAACATTTAATTTCAGTTGAATACAATTGATTTCCAATTCATTTTATAGCCTAAATAGACAACTTATAATAGATGTTACCATTATCTTTATTACACTCAAGTTTATCATTATCATACTTTCTTACAAAATGTTAAATTCATTCAATTACCATAGGTTATACACTAATTCATTAGTTCGCACCACACTTACCCTTATTTACTTGTATTCAAAGTTTGTACCCAAATCTAATATCTACAACTAAATTAATAGACCAATTAAATAGTAAATTACAACCGTTACTATTACTTTGAATCACATTAATGAATTCATTATTATTTACAAATCAAATGTTACAATTACTTAATTAACACTGATTTACTTCAATTTATATTGATCATATATTATCTCATTAATAATTCAATATTCACACTTGTTTTCTTATATCAAAATCTATAACTAAGTGCAACAATTTACATTATTTCAATTAGTTGAAAAATTTCATAATTAGTTTTAATTACATTGTTACATTTCATTTTAACATTTGTTTCACTATTAAATTACAAAGTCTTTATTCTTTCAATTTTAATTACCAAAATCGTATTAAGTCAACAAATTATATTATTGAGAATTTACGGGTTGTTACACCTATCTTAATTTATTAAAGTTATTACAAAATCCATTCTTACAATATAAAATTTAAATAAATATGTAACATTTGTGATTTTCGATCCACGAAGGTCGACATTAATAAGTCCACTGTATCAACTGCCGAGCAATCGAGTACCGAAAAACGGTACCGTTAGGGTTAAAGAAGAGGTAGAAGATAGAAGAAGAAAGAAAGAAAAAGCAACAGAAACAATATCAGAATCTCACAATCGCAGCGGAACAACATATAATATATAAATGAATAATCTTTAAAAACACAAGAACTATATCAGTTATTACATTACATCACATCACATTACATTATCAGAGTTTACAACAACAAACAGCGGAAAAGAAATACTATATACTAATTGATACGCCATGCCATCCAGCTTGCTCCTTTAGCTCCATAACAAATCCTGAATTCCAGAATGACCTGATAACCAAACTCTAGACTGCCCGTATGGAAATTGGTGGGCACCCAGAGTTTAGGAAGGAACCAATAAAGTCTAGGTCAGTCATGTGACTGGTGTGAGAACTTAAAACAGTTTATCTTTTGAAAAAAACCAACAAAGAAATATTTTTAAAATAGAGAGAAACTTAAAACAATTATTCTTTGAAACAGACAAAGAAATATTTTTAAAGTCAATTCGCAATGCTTTAAGAAAATGTAACTATCATGAGGCCTCCCGCCACACACACAATGCAAACGCAGAACTTGGAGGAGATTTCTCCTTATGATAGTTATAGATGCTTACTACGTAGAGAATTTCTTTGATATTATTACTATAAGTGCAAAATGTGGAAAACCATTTCGAAAGTAGAACATAAATCTTAGCCAGCATAGGTACCATTATATTATGCCTGCTATAGCTACCTCCTGAGAAGGCAGGTTATACAATTTGCAATCGTAAAGGGTTCGTATTGTTTCTTTGGATTTCCAACAAATGGTCAGGCCAAGGAACTTCCCATTGCCACATGGAAATGCCTCTGGAAGGACGCCCGAGAACCTAACCGGATCTCTGCCAACACAAGGCTGGGTTACCCCTAGCTGGGTAACAACTGACACGAATATGCCATCCCCCGGTCGTAACCGACCTAAATCCCGAGATTCACCAACAACCACAAATAATAAGTTTGCAGCAACAACATAGGTTAAATATCAGGGCTCCATACCATAATACCACCTCTATTCAGAAGGAATGACATACACTAAGGGGGCGCTATCCCCTAATAACCTTGCCGCATCTTTCCTGTTTTGACCATTTTCGGGGTGTGAGGTCCGACGAAGTCTTGTCCACAAAGCTATGCTTTATACAAAAGCCACGCTTTGATCAACAAATGCTCAACAGCACTTCGTATGCCACATTACCAATTTGGGAATATATCACTAGTAACCATCAACTACATAACCTCTGAGCTCGTACGTCTTAGAGAAGGGTGTTAAGCTAAGAGAATAAATTCTCCGCCACCAACAGAAATATATTTGATAGACACCAGCTTTACATCTCAAATTGTAATGTCAGACACACATCCATACAAGTCCATTCTGGGTTCGAACAGAACCGAAGGCACTTTCAAAGAAGCCCTTGCAATCTGGATATTCACTAATCACAACCGGAATTCCCATCACAATGGATGATAAAATCTCTATATCGGAGATCAACCGATGCATAAACATTCGATAGTAATCCTTCCATTTTCGAATATATCCGGTCTTCAACACCGGTCTTCAAATGCTATCCATTACGACATATCATTATTCGGAATGGGATTTATGACACAAAGGTCCTCTCCCAGCTAAACCGAATAACGAGCGCTTATTTTAAAATAAGTGCAGCATTCAAATTCAATCAAATCACAACAAATACCCATTTAAAGGTAAATGTTGATAGTCGGCTCTTTAACTATCAAGGCCAACAATCAAATATCCAGCACCATAAAATTCACTAGGCCCTTTTTATTAATCTTTCATAAGTTAAATAACTTGCCAGATATTCACTTCATTCTATCTTTAAAAAGATATGTTCTCTAAACCATTTCAATTTCATATTGGAAAAGCAATTCCAAATACATTCATTTTAAATTTATCTTTAAAAGACAAAAACCTAAAACGTTTCACTTCATATTGGAAAACATTTCCATACTTATTTAACAATAAGTAATTCACAAATTTATTTATTTTCAATACTTAGAAAATATCCAATATACTTAAAACACGATTAAGTATATATCTTATTCTTTTAAGGAAAACGTTCTCTTAAACACATTCATTTGAGTCAAAACGAATGTTGCGTAAAACATCGTTACGACAACCCAAAATCACTAGTATAGGGATTCGACATTTTGATAGATATATAAATCCCAATACTATACAAAACATTTCCTTTCGAAATTCATTTACAATAACAACAGTGTTATAGTCCATCATTCCTTATACTTTCTCGAAAACGTCTATTTCAACAATGAATGTTGAAATCTATGGTTTCGATCTTTAACGCATCTTAAAACAACTTCAAATCATTTTAATTCCATTTAAAAGATCACTTCCTAAAACATTTCTTTAATATATTATTCACTGTCTAAAATCGTGAATATAAGTCGTTAATCAAATTCAACATTTCTACACATTTTATTTTAAAGGATTATCCACTGTCCAAAATCGTGGATAATCTCCTTTCATAATCTAAAATAATTGACTTATCAAAATAAGTCGATTTTGGATTTATAAAACAACGTTTATAAATGCACATTTATGTATATATTTTATAAAACTTCAACTTATAAAATCCCCTAATTAATAAATTCTATTTATATCTCATTTAGATGCCAAAATCCAATTTATAAGTACATTACTTATAAAACTTTTTATTTTACAAAATCTATTCATTTTATAACTTCATAATTTATAAATCTATAAATTTCATTCACTTATGAAATCCATTTATACTTCATTTTAACACTTATAAAAACTCGTTTTATAATTCCAATATTTTAATTTATAAATATCAATTTTATAAATCTTTTTATATAAACCGTTTATAATAATTCAAAAATCCCAATTTAGACCATTTTATAAATTTATCAACTACTTATTTCCAAAAAAATCACCTTTCGGTTATATTTCGTAAAAAATCATAATTTTTATAACATAAAAATTTTAACGTTTATTTATTTAAAATAAATCAATTCCAAAATTCAAAAAAATGTATATTTTTCAAAATCCACTTGAAAACCCTTTTAAATTATAAATTGTTACTTTAACATTTTTAAAACTCCAAATATATGCCCAATGCTGCAACAACACTAAATATAACAACCACGGCATCCAAAACATCATATATCATATGATAACAGAATATATTGCAAATATCTGTAAATAAATCAATACGGTTGAGGAATCCAGTTGGATCCCTCCAACCTGTTTCCCTGCATCCACAGATGTTAGCACAATACCGACCCCGTTCCAATACGGAATATCACGGTACATGGGATTTAAAAAATATTATCCGCTATTATGCGGCACAATAGGGTCTCATCCGTTATATAATGCGGAAAAATCAACTCCAAGTACATATATAATACCAATTCCACGTCAAGATGGAATATCACGGTATATGTTTTTAATAAATAACATCCGCTTAATATACGGCGCATAGGGTCTATTTCAATACAATAGATAATAATTTATCATCCAAACACACAATTTTAAATCTAACTATTTAAAATTTAAATCGAAACAGATTCGATTGAGTGAGAAGTTCTCACATTGCTTCCAATAATAGTTTCAGCGTTTTATTTTGAATAAAACTAAACGCGCGTTTAATTTTACCCAAAATTTTAATAAACTCCAATCCAGCTCCATCGCGTAGTGTTCGTCAATACGAAGCCAATGCAATTCGTTTCGTCAATTTTCGACCTCGTATGAAAATGTTATGAAGTTACAAAGTTTATACGATTTTAAATATAATAATTTTACAATTTCTTTTAATTTTTAAACCTTGAATCAATCTAGGCCGTCCATCCCAATGCCCTAGAATCTAGGCCGTGTACTTCATCTTCTTCCCTTCCAGGTAACGCACGCACGATCAAACCCAAAGGCCGCCCAAAAACCCTAACGCACGCGACCAATTCGAGCAACCTGAAGACGATCAGGAACCATGGTTTCGAAGCCTAACGCGAATGCAACCATCGGCCAGAGGCCGACCATGCTCGGTCACGCCATTGCCTTGGAATTCGTGCACGAACGCGGCACGTTCAAGTGAAGTTTGCCATCGATCCGTAGCGTATTTTCCGATCTCCATCGTTGAGAACGTAGATCTCGTCGTGCTCTTCAACATTGTAGTGGAAGATTTCTTGAATTGGTTTACGGATTTGAAGAAAATTGAGGGAGAAGGAATGAAAATTTCGGCCTTTGATTTCTGTTAGTGGCGGCTATGAAAGCAAATTAGGGTTTGAGTGTAAAATAATGAAAATAGGGGCCTTATATAGTAAACTTCCGTGCAGTATTCACCCGAAATTTTTTCGAACTCCAAACGAAGCGTGCCGCCTGGCGTTTATAATGTTTTACCCCTATTGCGAATGCAATGGAATATATATCGGAAGCCAATTTGATCAAATTTGGAAGATCAGTTTTTGAATCGACTATTCAAATTCAAAATTCATTCGAATCAATTTCTACGCGTTTTAGCTTGCCCCGGACAAACCGTAAATCCGATTGACACGAAATTTGAAACCATACAATAATATAACATTACGGATCCGATGAAACTAGTTTCATCGAAATCCAAGACTGTTTGAAAATGGCTATTTTAACTCGTCCATTAAATATTAAAATATTCAATTTTCACAATTTAACTTTTAATTCAATTTTAAAAGTTCTATAACATCATTCTAACTCCAATATGACTTAATACAACTTTACAAATCAATTTTAATCATATTAAACCCAATTTCCAATTATTTCTGTAAATTTCAAATATTAAATTATCGATTTAATTGTCCAATTAATCTAGATATTCGAAATATAATTTATTCGACTTACAAATTTTACTTGTTAATATTAAAAATCAATTAAATATATGAATTTCAAATGACAGAAATTCTGGGTCGTTACAAAATACTTACCTAATATATATATATTAATTAAATTAAATTTTATTAAATTAAACTTATTATTAAATTTGTTTTGAATCTTATTTTATATATTTAAAAATAATAAAGTTATAAGTAAAAAATTATAATTTACATTTTTAAAACTTAACTTATAATTTTAAGACTTCCAAAACATACAAATTAAAATCTAAATTTTTAGACATATTAAAATTTAAAATATCTTTATATTATATTTAAAATCAATACTTATTAAAACCCATCAATTTCCTTTCAGACCTTTGAAAGTAAAATTTAAAAATAGCCCAATGATGTCCGTATATAGTTTTCTATTTTATGCTCAAAAGATACGGATATTTATCGTTTCAATCCGCAATTGAATTTACTTATGGGTATATATCATTTCAACCCAAAATTCGAAAATTCTAATTCAATGAAAATCTCATGGGTTTATCATTTCAACGCATAATGATTTTTTCCTAATTTATAAGACCATTCTGGTATATATCATTCCAACCCATAAGGATTCCTAAACAATGGAGAACTTCCAGAGTGAGAACAAATAAAATAATAATATGAAATGACAGAGCATATCAATAAATATGATCGTAATTAACAATTTAATATATAAATATATACAATAGGTTATTGGTGTCAAAAATGTCAATTATCATAGGTGAACAAATTCAAATGATATCATATCATACTTAAAAATTAAATAATTGACAATTTAAATTTAACAACATAGACAAGCATCTTTGTCCAAGTGGTTAATTGATTCGGCTTTGGTGCAGGATGTCACAAGTTCGAAACTTTCTTTCAAACGTTTATTTGACATGGGATATATTTTCCCAGTGATTTGTTGTATATAAAGTACCAGTTCAAAAAAAGAAATTTAACAACATATTTCAATCATCATTTCATGTGAATTAAATTTACTAAATATAAGAATGTTAATCGTGAGTAATCGCTCACCTTTTGAGGCTAGAGAACAACGATGGCGAAGACGGTGACATGGACATGCACACGAATATGGACATGAGCAAAGCAAAAGGCTGCTGCGACCAATTTTGGACAGCGGTGAGACAAAAGCAAAGTATGATGAACTAGATTTGATGAAGATCAATTATATAAGCAAACTTATATATATGTATATATAAACTTGCAGATCATACAAATCTTATGTAAACCAGTATATATACAACAGATCATATATAGATATATGAGTTATACAAATATATATATATATATATATATATATATATAAACAAACATATTTGTATTACTCGTATAAACATATATAAATATCCCAATGGATCAAATAGGTAACTTATACAATATAAACTGTTTTGTATATTTATAAATGTACAATAAAAATCAATATTTAATAAACAAAATATTTACCTAAGCATAAATATATGGATATAAACTAACTTACGTAAACTATATATATAAACCAACATATATATAAATTGTATAAACATATAGATATAACTAACATATATATAATTCTTTTATAATATAATATATTGTAAATATTTATGTACTATAACCTATAATAATATATAGGGGAAATTAATTTAAAGGACAAAGATTTGTATATTTTTTTGTCTCAAGGACACGACCTTGATATTTTTAGCACAAGGACAAACATTCTTCTAAAAATTATTCATAAGGACAAACATTTTCCAAAATTATTCATAAGGACAACAAAACTGCTACCGAGCTAAAAACTGATACCTAAACTGCTACCGATAACTACAAACTGATACCTAAAAACTGCTATCAATAACTAAAAACTGATACCTATAGAAAGTTGTCCTTCAGGATAAAATATTGAAGGTCTGTCCTTAAGGCTAAAAAGTTGTGAAATTTTGTCCTTGACAATAATTTCCTGTAATATATATACCTTCATGTATATATAAAACTTCTATCAAACAGTGAAAGGCCAGGCAAGGAGGTGATCGGTGGGTAAAAGTAAGGTCAGTGATGTAAAATGAAAGAGAGAAGGGTTTGAGGATGAGCAGAGCTATGGGTTGGGTTCTCGGTTGGTTGTGGAGTTCGGTAGTGCTGCTGCTACATGGAGGTGGAGATCAGAGGTAAGGCGGCGACTGTCGAGTGCGAGGAGTGGCGGGCTGCTGATTGTGTGGGTTATCGGGTCAAGACACTGACAGCTAGAGAGGGTGGTGCAATACTAGTTGGCAGTGGCAGATGACGAGGAGGAAAAGGCGGAGAGGCTAGACCGGAATTAGGCAGACAAAGGGAGAAGGAAGGTGGAAAGATAAAGGTGCGGCTATGTTGTAGTTGACGAGGGTGGTTATCATGGTGTGGGATGATGAGGCAGAGAGGGGACATCGTGTGGGTTTTGTAGAGAGGTGCTGGAGAAAGGGACGTGGCTAGGCGAAGATGCAGTTCGGTTGAGGTGGACATGATGGATGGGGAGCTATGCGGTGGAGGATGACTGGGTGAAGGCCGAAGAATAGAATCATGGGTAAGGCAGAAATAAAATGGAGGCAACCAGCTTTCTCAATTGTATAAAACTAATATATATTATTTCTTCATGAATGGAAGAACAAAACTATATATGTATTTATTACGTATACGGATAAAGGAGAAGCAGGACTTCATGAAAAGGAAAGATGAGCAGTTCAAATAAGAATACAACTAATATAATAAATATTTTTTTCATAAATAAGCGAACGAATATGAAAGGAAGAGACAACATGAATCAACGAACCAAAAAAATATTGAATAAGGTGGGAAATGCAAAAGCCAGCAACAATTTATAGGAATATGAAAACTAACGGCTATTGGTTTTACCAAAGACAAAGGAAAGGACACCGAACACAAAAAGGCTAAAACTGGTACCGATACAGCTAGTCGTTTTACTGATTTCGCTGCGTACCGAACTCCGAAACACACAAATTAATATAATGCGAAGATAAGCATTATAAGATGAGCAAAATGGCACACATATATCTGCAATATGATCATCCTATCAAAACTCGAATTTTGGTGCCAAAACTGCTGCTAATTTGTTGAAAATAAAATAAACGGAGCTAGAGCAATCCAAATTTGATGAAACGAAATATGACGTCTCACTCAAAAAATAATTTACAAATTTATTATATAAAAATATTCATATTTCAAAAATATTTTATTTTCATCAAATTAACTGATTTTAAATTGAAATTGAAAAGTACACAACAGAACTAGCTTTCATATTTTTTGATAAAAGTTTACCATTTGCTATATTTAAATAGGCGTATTCCAATTATTAAGTATTTATGACAAAATTTTATTGTTTAATTTCGAGCAAAATTTCAGTTAATTATGTTATAAAACTGTTAAAATTTATGGGTCGTCACATTAGTGAAGTGAAATTACGGGTATCCATACTGATAGTCGCCTTAGATGCTGTAGCGCTTTAAAAATCCGAATTTTGAAAAATTTGGTTTTTAAAACTTAAAAGCGTGTAAATGTTTTATAAACTTAATATTAACGTTTTAGGTAGTTAGTTAAGTTTTTAATAATAAATTTTTAATTAAGTTATTAAAGATAAATAATTAATTAAAGATTAAACAATATTGAATAATTATAATTAAGTTAAGATTAGTTATTAATTAATTATCTTTAAAGTTAAGATTTATTTTAATTAATTGTTAATTAATTTAGTTAAGTATGAGTTAAGTAAATTATTTATATTTAATTTATCATTAATTAAATATTGGATTAATTATTAATTAAGGGTTTAATTATTTTATTAAAGATTTAATTTATAATAAATTATTTATTAAAGGTTTAATTTACTGTTTAAGTTTAATTAAATATTATTTAATTAATTAATTAAGATTAATTAATTGAGATTAATTAACATTTAATTATTAATAAAGGTTTAATTAATTATTAATAAGTTAATAAAGGATTAATTTAGGTTTAATTAATAGTAAATTATTGTAACAACCTGGAAATTTTGATGGTTTTTATAATGTGATGAATTGAAATTTTCATGAAAATAAATAACTAAAATTTTGCAATAAAATTTTGATAACTGGAATACGTCTATTTAAACATAATGAATGGCAGATTTCCATCAGAAGATTTGAAAACTAGTATTGTTGTGTAATTTACAATTTCAATTTAAAATCGATTAAATTGATGAAAATTAATATTTTTGAAATCAAAATATTTTTATACAATGATTTTTTTAATCATTTTTGAGTGAGGCGTCATATTTCGTTTCGCTAAATTTGGACTTCTCTAGCCCTGTTTATCCTATTTTCGACGTTTTAACAGTATTTTCGGCAGCGGAAATGGAATTTTGATAGAATGGTCGTATCACTCATATCTGTGTACCATTCTGTTCATCTCATCATGCTAATTTCTACAATATATTCATTTGTGCATTTCGATGTCCGGTATGCGGCGAAATCGTCAAAACGATTTGTCGTATCGGTTCCGTATTTGAATCTTTTGGCTTCTGTGTCCTTTCAATTGTCCCGAGAGAAACCAATAGCCTTTTTGCCATTAATATTCCTAAAGTTCAACTATAGACTTTTGCTATTCCCCTAGTTGCAATGTATTATTCTTTGGATCATCCATTCAATCCCCACCTACTTTCACTTCTCTCTGAATTCGCTTTTCCAAGAAGAAATAAAAACAGTATATATTTGTAATACGTATATACACAAAGCTTGCGTACAAATATGAAACCAAGCATCTCCGTGCAACAATCTCTACCTCCTTGTAACTGCGCCACCACCCTCCGAGTTTAACACACACCACAACCATCTCCACCGCCGCATCTTTGACCTCCACCCATACCTCTAACATGACAGCCCTATCTGCCTTTACTCAGCCACCAGCACTCCTCGTCAGCATCAAACGCCACCATCTTCATCAGCTCACCCACGTCGCACGTGCAGCCCAAATCCCCGCTACCCTCCACCAATAATAGCCTGTACCCCATCACGTAGCTCCCACCACACACCAGTAGCCGCTTCCCCTGACAGCCATAGCAACACTTTCTCCCCCTCGTGTCCAAACTTCGACATATCGCATAAACCCATAGACACACCCGAACTCCATAGCCTACGCACACTCCTGTCCAACCATCGCTCCACCTTCTAACTGTCCTTGATGGATAGCCCGCTTCTCCGCTTACAAACCCAAGCACAGCCACCCTTCCTTCGAACCGCCACTTCTTCCCCTCTGCCACTAGCAGCCTTCTCTAAAAAAGTAAAAGAAAAATACATTGTTGCATTCAAGTTTTCATGGAAGCGAGCTCCTCTCTTTCCTTTGCTCATGACTGCCCATTCACCTTGCTCCCATCGCCAAACAATCGTAGGCCCTCAGCCTTTCCATTTTTAGTCTTATTTGTCGTATTGGTAGATTGATAATTTGTGTTGCCAACCATTCAGATATGTCACCACTCATATTCTAAGCCCTATCCATTTTCACTTTTTAGCTATTTGATTTATTAGTCGTTTTATTCAATTGACCAATAATTATATTAAAAGAGGAAATATATATCTTTTATAAATATTTGTTTTTCATCGAATTCTAGATCATGCTGCTTTATTTCACTACTGTTCGAATTCGTTTAGCGGCAGTTTTCTAGCCTTGTCGCTTATCTGTGTGCAAAAGTTCGTGTCCGTATTCAGAGATCGTCGCATCTTGTTCTCATTTTCTCTAGGCTTGAAAGGTGAGCAATCACTCATGATTAACATTCTTATATTTTGTAAATTTAATTCACATGAAATGACAATTGAAATATGTTGTTAAATTTAAATTGTTAGATATTCGATTGTTAAATATGATATAACATTTTCTGCAATTGTTTATCTATGACATATAACACCCTAACCAATTATATATATTATATTTAAATTGTTAATGATGATATATGCATGCTATTGATATGTATGTCATTTATAATATTATTTTGTTGTTCTCGCTCTACAAGCTCCATGTTAGTTTAGAAATTCCCTGTGGATTGAAATGATACATATCCGAATGATATTTTAGAAAAAAATCGTTATGGGTTGAAATGATAAAGCCAAACGATTTTATTGAATTTTTTAATTTTGGGATTACGGGTTGAAATGATATATTTTCGTAAATATTAAATTTAAATTACGAATTGAAATGATGAATATCCGCATCACTTGACCATAGGATAGAAAATTATACACGAACACTGTTCGTCTATTTTTGAAAATTGATTTTTCAAAGATTTGAAAGGAAATAGATGCGTTTTAATAAGTATTAATTTTTTAATATAATATAAAGATATTTTAAATTTAATATCTATAAAAATTTAGATTTTAATTTATATGTTTTGGAAATCTTAAAATTATAAGTTAAGTTTTAAAATGGAAATTATAAAATTTTACTCATAACTTTATTATTTTAAATACATAAAATAAGATTTAAAATAGATTTAATAATAATAAGATTTAATTTAATAATAGTTAATATAATAAAATTTAATATAACTAATATATAATATGTTTTATAGATTTATTTAAATTTATTTTAATATTTTTAACGGATTTTGGTATTAACTTTAATAAATAAAGTGGGAAAGATAAATTAAAATTGATTTGAAATTTTATTTGTTTGAGGATTCTATGTAAATAAAATTGGATTTAAAACTTATTAATTTTGAAATTTTAAAGATATGGTTTTATATCTTGATAACCTGATTTGATTAAAAGTGATTAAATGAATACTATCAATTTTAAATAAAATAAGAAATTGAATATTTAATTTTATTTATATTTAAATTTGAGACTTTATGCAGATGTTTAATTTAAAATGATTAAGTGAATAATTCAAAATTTAAATAACAATTAAAGTGGAATTTTGAATCCTGTTAATAATATATTGAAATAAAACTAGATTTGTATGAACTGAATTGTTTCAAAATCCATGCCTTTAAGATGTAAAATTGGACATGGTTTAAATGGATTGTTTACAGAAATTAAATTGAAATCTTAAAGTTGAAATTTGAAATATAAATGAATTTATCAAATTGAGTTATTGTAAATAGTTTGAATATTTAAAATTTGAAACCTACTGAATTGGAAGTAGTTTAAATTTGTAGTTCAAACCTGAATTTGAATCAATTTGTAAAATTGGAAGAAATAATTTTAATATGAAACTAATTTGATATAAACTCTTCTAATATAAACTATTTTTAATATATAAACTATTTTTAATATATAAACTATTTTATTACATATTTCAAATATAAACAATTTTAGTTTATATAAAATTTACTTTTAAATATTCAGATTGCTTTAATGGGAACTGTTATCATTTAGATTTAATGGATTTTAAATGCAAATATTTGATAAGATAGTTTAAAACTATTTTGTGGTTACGATATCGAAAGTGAATATGATTTCGAAAGTGATATGATTTCGAAAACGTATATGATTTTGAAAGGAATATAATATTTTGATATGCTGTATGAACTGTTTGAAATGATTATGAAAGGGTTATTTTATAAAAGGACCATGATGTGAAATAAGCGTTTGGTTGTTACAGTGACCAGGATCGGATATTGTCATACTGTCTGCCAATATCGAAAACTACTTTAACAACCGTGCATACAGTGGATATTCCAGAACGAAGTAAGATGGTTTGGCGACGATTTTATACGAGGCATTAACGCAGCCCTGACTCCCGTGAGTCAGCTTAATGTGATTAAAACAAGAGTCATGTCGAGCCGAGTGAGATTGCATATCCAATCGAGCATGCTTCTTCGATACCATTCTATTACTTTGTGATTTATTTGGGCGCACCTTTGATTTGGGAATGTGTCTCGAGGTGGGCGGTAGTAGCTGCCATGCATTACCACCAGTCCAGATCCGCAAAACGTTAGCATCCTATCCTAGGCATTGCCTTGTGTGCCTTGTCACATGCCTTATCGTGCCCTCTACGAGTTTGATTTGTGCCATACCTATGAAGTGCTCCTTGATAGCCCACCGGTTTGGTGGAGTTTACAGTACTGTATAGACTACAACATTATATAAAATGTGTTAAGGGGGACATGGGTAACGCATTAACGCTATTTTAATAGTTTACTTTACTTTAAACATTGTACATATAGCGTATTGTACTATGTATACAGATAGTTTAATGGATCCTTGGAGGATGGGAATCCCAAACATCCTTTATGTTATTTTGTATTTCAGTTGATATCTCGCTTGAGTTGAATTTACTAGTATAAGAATGTTAATCCTGACTCGAGTGTTTTTTGTTTTGATTTATGCTCGGGTCAGACTGAGTGGCACACCATTTGACTCACCTTTGGAGTTTGGAGCTTTGATTGAATACCTGCCTCTTATCTACTCAGCTTAGCAGTTATCTCAGTTATTTTCAATTGTTTATGTTCAGACTTAACATTTTTTTTATGTATTTGAGGTTCCATTGTATTCGAGACATCTAATGTATTTTGTTTTAACTCTAATGTTTATATAGCAGCTTCATGAACTACTATTTATCTATTCTTCTACTTATTGTTATATTACTCTGTGTGTATGATTTTGTGGTTGATTTATTTACTATATATGCTAAGCTTTACCAAATATGAATTAACATTCTATTGTTTTGAGCAATTCAAGTCTGACATGAGTGGATGATTGTCGATTTGAATGGTTCGAAATAGCATGTCCTTACAATTATTGTTTAACTATTTAATTAAATTAAGTTAGACTGAATTAAAATTTATTATGATTTAAATAAGGATTTAGATTTTAATTAATTGTTTTTAAAAGGGTTTAATAGTTTTAAATCCTTTGGTTTTCAAAAGTAAAATGGTTCAAAGGTATTTCTTTTTCAAAGATGGTTTTGAATACAAGTGATTCAAGTGTTGATACCATTAAGAAACCATATAACTATGAATGAGTTATTATGTAGATTGTTGGGTTGTTTGGACATGTATTAGCTAAATAAATCCCCGTTCTACCATAAATTGATTATTTGTTTGTTTGTTGGGTTGTTTGGACATGTATTAGAAGAATAAATTCTCATTCTACTATAAACTATTTGTTTGTTTGCTTGTGTAGACATGTGTTAGCAGAATAAATCATCATTCTATGATGAATTGTTTGAACATCTGTTTAGTAGGACAAATCACCACCCTACTGCTATGTTATTGGGATAGGTATATGCTAGTTAGTGCATATTGACATGTTATTCCCTGATTTGAATATGAGTGCATTTACATACATGTTGATTTATGAAAATAAATGTTAAGTGAATCGAAATGGATATCGAATGGTAACTTAAAATAGCACCATTAGGATTGCTAAGCCTCTTTTCGAATTACTAAAGTATGTTTTTGAGTTAGCTTTAATTCTTTAATCAATTTGGGTTTAAAGTTTAAAAATGATTTTTACATTTTATGATTATTTTATAAAGTTACTTTTAAATAATATCTTGTTTTTAAAACGGGGTTTATTAAATAAAAGGTTTTACCTAGAGTGATTTACAAATGATATCTTGAAAATGATATTTTATAATGGAGATTCTATAAAGGAATTATGGCGGAAGAGTTTTAAATAGTTGTAAAAATATGAAAAGATTTTATAAATCATTTTAGATATTTTGAAAGACGTTTTAATTCAAGTTTGAAAAATTGTAAAGAGGTTTGAAATGTGAAGTGAACTTATAGAATAATTTTTATAAGGAATAAGTGAATGGTTTTTATAAAGAGAACGAGTTTTATATTAAGTGATGTTTTGAAAGGGAATGGTTTGGCCATTTAATATGGAATGTATGAAGAGATAATTTTTCAAATGTTTTTGGTAAATGTTTATATTGTTTTCCAAGTAAAAGAGATGTAAGGGTTTTGGTAAAATTGTTTTAGAAAAGATCCTTTGATAAAGTTTTATAAAGTGATTTTATAAATTAAGATTAATTAATAAAGGGTTAGAGGATCCATATGGAATTGAATCAATGTTTGGTTGTTTTTTTATTTGATAATTAAATAACCAACTATGAAATATGGGCCAAAACGTAACTTTGGAAATATCTAGGAGAAATAAGAAATTTTATGGTACAATTACCGTCGGTGGTGCTATACTATACGTATAAATTCATTTCGTTCCTCTAGGATAAATGATAAGGAAATCCGTCCACTAACAGTTAGGTGGTGAACTCCACTCTTATCTTTTATCTGCTTATTTCCTAAAGAACCGAAAATTATCAAAAGTTATTTCGAAGAGACCACGATCGGATCTATTTCCATTGGTCGGATTAATGTGATAGGGGGTTCTCGCTTTCTGTTTAGTGGCGAGCAAGAGACTCTTACCCCTACACGTCCCGGAGAGGTTGTATAAAGCCTTGATGGGTTGGTTTGCTAGGTGCTTGTAGTCACGAGGCTGGCCATAAAAGCAGATTCGACATACTAGTGTAATGCCACGGTGGTGCTGGGGTGGTTGAATAGCCTACTAATAGTCACTATTGATGGTTGAAAAGCCTAGACCGTTAATTGTGGTATCGAAGCACAAGGTTGAGCGAGAACCTTGGCTTTGGTGGGAAAGCTCATTAAGAGATAAGGTAATCCCTTATTATGAGTTTGATTGTATTACATAAGAGCATGTATTTGTTAGTGATAAAAAAATTCGTATTATGTTGATTTATCGGTTAAGTGGCTCATGAATTCTGGTCGATACGGAAGGTACACCCATATCGATAAGGTTTTATAAACACTTTGACTAGGCTAATCGACATAATATTGTTTTGGAAATTGGGTAAGTGAAATAATTTTACCCAAAATATATTTTATATATAAAGGAATAATTTTCAAAAAATAGTACGATATTTTTAAGGTGTTTTTGCTAAGATATAATAATATTTTATTATTATCATGTAGGGTTTGTTTAATCATGCTCGTCCATTTTGAGCATTGACTTTTGTTAATGTGTATAGTTAGCTTTCCCTTTTTAAAGATTTGAGTTGGGTAAATAGACATAGGAAAACATTGAAACGAACATCTTATGAATCAAGTTTCACAATTTGACTAAAAGGCATTCGATGTTTATATGGGGTAAAATTGGATTAAAAGGTGTTTGCAAAAAAAGGTTATGATATTTGGAAATAAATATCTGGAAATGTATTAATAAGAATGTGTCTTTTAATTAAAAATAATTTTGGTCGAAAACTTGAGAACCTAAATCCCGATGCTTTGGAAAATGATTTTTCAATATTTTGAGAAATAATAATAGCATTTGAAAGAAATTTTGTTTGAAATATAAATTTTGAGAATGAAATTTAAGTAAGAAGTGTTTTCTATAGATTAGTTAGGGAGAATGAGTTGTGATTGTTTTGTGATGATCGGAATAATCTTCTAAGTGACGATCGAATGTTTGTCTAGGCGAACTTTAACGTGCGCTTAGTAAATTATTCTCTTTATCATTTTACAATAAAAAAAAATTCAACCTGAACGAACCCAAAGCAAGTTAGTGGTAAATATTTTGTTGGAAATATAAGAAGTATTATTTAAAAAATTGGATTTTGAAACAAAAGTAATATTCTTAAGTTAACTAGTTCGAGTGGCTCCAAAATAACTTAAAATTGGGGAAGGGATGTGCTTGGATGGTAAGCACTTTTCTTGAGTATTACTCTTCTTGGTAAGGGAAATATATATGATATTATTTGATAGTACCCAGTTCCTTAGTATTATTTTGAAGTTACATGAGCTATATATATATTCTATGATTAACGTATATAAGGTTTCATTTCAAAAAGTTATTGAAATAAAATCGGGTATTTGGCTCTTGAGTTTTCTTATGGATATAAGTGAAAATGTAATAGTTGAATAAAATAGGGGTATATACTCTTAGGACATAGTGGAAGAGTATCCAAGTGAACCTAAGTTTAGTTTACAAATGTTTTCATAGATAATTTAGTGGGATTAGAATTGGTATTAGGGAGAAACAATTAAGTAAGTGCGTAAGTTGAGTGCAGATCATTTCTTCTTCTCGTATAGTTGATCTGAAATTAGAGTATATGACTTTGAGGTATTTGCACAAGTTTCGAACAAGAATCTATTACTCGATTTTTAAGGGCGAGCATTTGATGAATATTCTTGGTATGAGACCAAAGTTTTCTATCATAATTACAACTATGTAAGGAGAACAGAGGTTCTAAATCAAAGAGACTGATCGGGGTCCGCACTAGAAAGTCGGGTAAACGATACTAGTTTAGAAGTTATATGTAATCGAATAGTGATCAAATCTGATTTTGTATAAGGAAGATCTGTGTACATCATATGAACTGATGTATAGTGTTAAGTGATTCTAGATAGGTTTTGAGATGTAATTTTCAGGACGAAATTCTTTTAGAGGGAGAGTGTAACGACCCAGAATTTCATTCCTTTGATTGTGAATATTAATTAATTTTAAATATTCAAATAATTGGTTTTATAATAAAAAAACTCTTTTTAATAAGAAATAATGATGGTGAAATAATTTTCAAAATTTGTTTACAAAACTATTTAGTTCGATGAAAACAGAAAATGCAACCGAAAACAATTTTCTGAATTTTCAACGTTTCATCAATAAAAGTTATTTGAAATGTTGTTTACACATTTGTATATATATCAAATATATTCAATGTTATAAACATAGATTAGTGATTTAATTAGGGTTAAGTGTAATTAATTAAGTTAAGAAAATGATGATGTGACACTTCGGCAATTATAATAAAGAAATGAATGAAAAGTCACATCAGCGTGAATTGACATATTGGCAACTTGAATATAACTTGTTATAAGTGGATGTTGGAGAATTGGAAAATAGGAGGGGAGACATGATAATTTCGAATTTAAGGGATATAACAAGGCTTGGTGAGGTGGAGCAAGGGGAGTGGAAGGCAAAGTACAACGTCATTTTGGTAATTCACCTTGTTAACATTTTATAAAAACCATTTTTCATAATTTTTATTTCATTTCTCATTATAATATTCATTTTCCAAAATTTTCTAAGACTTTGAGCAAACTTTCAAGGACTCCTTTGAGTTTTCAATAGTTTTAAAAATCAAAAATTCATTTGTTTAAAACGTTTTTTAAAACTTGTTAATTTCTTCCATTTTACCCGAAATGTTTTCGACCATAACTTCTTAAAAAAAACTCGTTAAACTAGATTTTCCTTTTTGCAGACAATTTATGTTTCCAGTGGCTACAACTTTGTACTTTACCACCTTTTCTTATTTCGAGCTTAGATGCTCCAAAAATTCAATTTTTTGCAAGAGTGCCTTTGAACCTAGATTTTAATGCCTGAAAATACTCCTCACTTTTTTAGCCATAACTTCCCCAAAATTTAACCTTTTTGATTAATTATTTTCTTTTAATGATAGAGCAAAGAATAATATAAAATTTTCTTTCTTACCACTTTTCCATTATCCAAGAGGAAATGGTCCAAAAGTCGAGTGTAAAATGACCTACTTTCGAGAAGAATTTCGAGTTTTCCAAGCTTTTCGAGCGCTATAGTATTTCAAGTTTTCAAAACTTTAGTGAGTAAACTTCTAAACTTTTTGGAAAGAATTTACTTATATATGTGTGTGTGTTGGTTGTTTGGTTTTATATATATATATATATATATATATATATATATATATATGCTTGGTTTGGATTGTGGTATTGTTTGGATATGTTGGTAATAAAAGTTGTGTTTTTGATTATGTTTGGTGATGATGTGATTTGGTATATATGAGTGTTAATCTTTTGTTGAAGCTAAAGCAAGTTAGCACATTAACTAGTTAGTAGAGTGAAATTACAAGTATCCATACCAGTAATCGCCATGGATGCAGTTGCGCTTTAAAAATCGATTTTCGAAAAATTTTGTTTTTAAAACTTAATAGTGTTTGTAAATATTTTACAAAGTTAGTATTAATGTTTTAGGAAGTTAATTAAGTTTTTAATAACAAATTTTAATTAATTAAGTTTTTAATAATTAATTATTAATTAAAGATTAAACAATGTTGAACAATTATAATTAAGTGAGGTTATTTATTAATTAATTATCTTTTAAAGTTAAGATTTATTTTAATTAATTATTAATTAAGTTAATTAAGTATGGGTTAAGTGAATTATTTATATATAATTTATCGTTAATTAAATATAGGATTAATTATTAATTAATTATTAATCAATGGTTTAATTATTTGATTAAAGATTTAATTTATAATAAATTATTTATTAAAGGTTTAATTTATTGTTTGAGTTTAATTAAATATTATTTAATTAATTAACTGAGATTAATTAACATTTAATTATTAATAAAGGTTTAATTAATTATCTAACAAATTAATAAAGGATTAATTTGGGTTTAATTATTGTTTAACTATTTAATTAAATTAAGTTTAGATTCAATTAAAATTAATTATGATTTAAATAAGGATTTAGCTTTTAATGAATTATTTTTAAAAGGGTTTAAAAGTTTTAAATCCTTTGGTTTTCAAATGTAAAATGTTTCAAAGGTACTTCTTTTTCAAAGATGGTTTTGAATACAAGTGATTCAAGTGTTGATACCATTAAGAAACCATATCAATATAGATGAGTTATAATGTAGATTGCTGGGTTGTTGGACACGTGTTAACTGAATAAATCCCCATTCTGCTATAAATTGATTGTTTGTTTGTTGGGTTTTTTTGACATTTTTTAAAAGAATAAATCCCCATTCTGCTATAAATTGTTAGTTTGTTAGTTAGTTTGTTTGTGTGGACATGTGTTAGTAGAATAAATCGTTGTACTGCTACGAATTGATTGAATTGTTTGAACATCTGTTTAGCAGGACAAATCACCACCCTGCAATTATGTTATTAGGATAGGTACATGCAAGTTAGTGTATACTGACATGTTATTCCCTGATTTGGATATGAGTGTATTTACATGTATCTCAATCTATGAAAATATCTGTTAAGTGAATTGAAATGGATATTGAATTGTAACTTAAAATAGGACCATTTAGATAGCTAAGCCTCTTTTTGAATTACTAAAGTATGTTTTTGAATTAGCTTTAATTCTTTAATCAATTTGGGTTTAATGGTTACAAATGATTTTTAAATATTAATGTTATTTTATAAAGTTATTTTTCAATAATATCTTGTTTTTAAAAAGGGGTTTATTAAATAACAGGTCTTACCTAAAGTGATTTGCAAATGATATCTTGAAAATGATATTTTATAAAGGAGACTCTATAAAGGAATTACGAAGGAAGAATTTTAAATGGTTGTAAAAATAGAAAAAGATTTTATAAATCATTTTAGATATTTTTAAAAGACGTTTTAAATCAAGTTTGAATTTTTTTATAGAGATTTGAAATGTGAAGTGAACTTATAAAAGAAATTTTATAAGGAATAAGTGAATGGGTTTTATAAAGTGAACAATTTTTATAGTAAGTGATGTTTTGAAATGGAGTGGTTTGGCTATTTAATATTGAATGTAAGAAGGGAGAAATTTCCAAATGTTTTTGGTAAATGTTTATATTGTTTTCCAAGTAAAAGGGATGTAAGGGGTTTGGGAAAAGTGCTTTAGGAAAGATCCTTTGATAAAGTTTTATAAAGTGATTTTATTAATTAAAGATAAATTAATAAATGTTTAGAGGATTTCATATGGAATTGAATCAATGTTTGATTGTTTGTTTATTTGATAGAAATAACTAACTATGAAATCTGGACCAAAACGTAAATTTGAAAATATCTAGGAGAAACGTGAAAATTATATGGTGCAGTTGCCGTCAGTGGTTGTATACTGTATGTGTCAATTCATTTTTTTTCTTCTAGGACAAATGGTAAGGAAATCCGTCCACCAATTGTTTGAAGGTGAGCTCCACTCTTATCTTTTATCTGCTTATTTCCTAAGAACCGGGATTAAGTTTACCAGAAATTATCGAAAGTTGTTTCAAAGAGACCGGGATCGAATCTGTTATATGGAAACCACTTTGATTCAACTCAAGCGTTTTGAATTGAAGATATCTTGAAAATTATGGAATCGAAGATGGAGCAATGAAGTGCAAGGGCTACTTGCTACTAATCATAAAGATGATTCCAAAATGGATGTAGTAGAAGTTGTGCCTTTGGTTTGTCCTTATCCTAGATAACTTGTATGTATGAATGCTAGCATTGCATTGATATCTAGAGGGCAGTGTTAGCATGCTAAGTGGGATTGCTATTCAAGAAGATAAAATGTAGCCTCAAGCCTCATCAACCGGGAATGACTGAAAATCAGAAGAGATATAAAATAAATAATTAAATAAAGTCAACTAATTAAAATAAAGTCAACTAATTAAAATAAATATTTATTAATACAAATCTTTGTATATGTATATATAACTATAAATGTTGTAGTTCAGTATAACATGTCTTAAATTATTTAAGGTAAATTAAAATAATATTTTGAATTTATCAAAGTTATTTAATTAAATTTTCTTAATCATTATATATTTATTTGATAAATAAACTAATTCAACGCTAATTATTAAAGACATATAAATATAACTATAAATGTTATAATTAATATTCATCATAAATTGTTTAGAATGAATAAAATAAAAAGATTAATTTGAAAATAATTTAATTAATTAGTTAACTAAATTGATAAATTAAAATTAATTAAATATGATTTAATTAATAATATACATACAGATATTATCTAAGTTAATTGAAACTATATAATTTGAATGTATAGTACAAGTAGAAATTATGAAACCCATCTCAGATATAAGGAATAATAGATATATATTGTAATGGACAGGGATTTTTGACCATCGAAAATCGACATCAATACGTTCCCTGTATAGAATGTCGAGCAATCGAGTGCTGGGAACACCAGTTCATTAGGGGTGAAGAAGAAAAAGGTAGAAGAAATTAAAGGAACAACAATACAAAATCTCACAATCGTAGCGGAACAAAATATAATATATAATAACAGATTTCAAATATAAGAACCGCACTGTTAATATACATAACATTATCAGAGTACAACAATCAAACATTAGTCTGTACAGTTTAATAACATGTCCTGATATACCTAACCCACACAGCAAAAATAACCAAGTACATGATATATGTCTGAACTCCTCCAGCTCGTCTACTGAGCTCCATAGCATTTTGACCTGAATCTGTAATACTCGGTATGACCCGAGCATTATAATAAAATAACACCTGAGTCAGTATGGAAAACCATTGTGAGAAAAACACACTCAATTTGAATTATTAACCTTTTCAAAATCCTTTGAAAATAAAGGTATCTCATAAAACCACGTCACAAATAAAAACAACGGGTTTTTGCCTTATGATAACCAAAACAATTTTATCAAAATCATCTGATATTATGATAGTGTCTATAAAAAGTAAATAGAAAATAGCCGAAAGGCTCGCATCTCACATTCCATCATAGTTGGGCACAATCAAAACCATATGGAGCTTATTGGAGAATGGATTTCACCGAATGACTGTGCCACTGGGGTACCGCCCTCCACAGTACACCTTTAGAACAATGTACTGAGGACCACGCCGTGATTCCCTGCTACACAAAGACCGGCCTACCCCTAACCTGGATAGACCGAATATTTTATTACCTCGGGTGTTTCCACCCTTACCATCGAGCGCTCCTTCCATGCACAACTATATCCATAATATAAAGGTTTCCAAGGACATCTAGAAAGGCGATAGCATACCGTAATTGGGTGCGACCCACACAGCCTTGCTGCATCTCCCCTGTTTTAGTCATTCTCGGTTGATGAGGCCCAAGGCTAAGCGTTACCTTTCAAGAACAAACTTCTTCTTAGAATTCTCATCGTCCTCCAATGACGATGTTCTGATATCATTCGTCCATACAAGTTGTCGTAGGTCTGGACAAACGGAATCACCGTCTTCATCGTCTTCACGGTATTCATTCGTAACATTCAAACTGGATCGAAGTAGTTTTTGGATAATTAAATCCGATCTCGGTCTCTTCGAACGAAATTGGCCAGAATTGATAGTCGGTTATTAACTATCAATAAGCATCCAAAAGCAATCATCGGGCCTTATTATAATTTTTCCAAAATTTATTGCAAAATATCTTTATAAGATATTAGTTTCAATTCTTCAACATTTTGAAAATAGTTTCAAATCCTTATATTTTTCAACGGAATATTCTACCCCTTTTCAATTCTTAGAATATTTTCCCCACTTCATTTTATATTCAACACTTAGAAAGTATTCCATTTATTTTCTATCACTTTTTCTTAAAATAATTTGCAATTTTACTTGCAAATTCCTCGACTAGTTTATAACGAATTCTATAAATTCTGGAATTCTTTAATTAATTTCCTTAATATTTTCAAAACCAATTAAACTTGCTTATAAACTCAATTTCCTTTGTACTTCTTTATGAATTCTATTTTCGCTTTCGAAGTTGACTTTTATTTAACCAATTCGGGAATTTTCTTACTTTTCTTCCCAATTCTATTTTAAGAATTTCCTTATAAATTCCATATACTAATAACCCATTTCCAAACTTCTGAGAAAGTTAATAAATAAATTTAAAACATTTCAAAACTCAGTACATTCACACACACACACACACACACACACACACACACAAAAGTACTTAAAAGAATAATAATGATTTATTTTAAGACATGTTCAAATGATTATCAAAAATATTTAAATTACATAGTTTAATAAATAACATTTTCTTTTTTTAAAAAATTTAAAACTTAACTTATTGATAATTTTTTTAAATCTGGATAACCAAATTTTCAATTTATAACCCCTATCGATTTTCATCACATCGCTCCCATTCCGGTCTTCTTAACCATCTTCACTTTAAAAATAGTATCCATTATCTTTTCCTCACTCTATAACCATCTTCACTTTATTTATAAATTTCGTTTATAAATTTTTATAACTCCTTTGGGTTTCTCTAAAAATAATCTCATTATAAATTCCATTTTATAAATTCAATTTCTTATGAATTCCATTTATTTTTGTCGATCTATTTTTAATATCGATTTCAACTTCTTTCTATATTTTTCCCAAATATCACTTTAAAATCCAGTCTTTGAAAATTCCTCTATATTATTTATTTTAAATTATCTATTTGAAATATTTTCCCACATTGTTTAATACAATCAAAAATCCACCATTTCTTATTCAAACCAATCTCTTTAAATTCCTTAAAAATTTAAAATAATATTTATGGTATTTAATATACCCAGGTTAATTTCCATGCTACTATAACATTTAAAAATTTACAACACACAACACCCCGGCATTTTATATATATACGAAATACTAATATAATTGAGGTATCCAGTTGATCTCTCCAACCTGTTTTCGCTGCATCCATAGATGTTTGACAACAATAAAAATACCAATCCCACTTCGAGGGGGACAGCGCAGTATGTAGCGTCTTCCGCTATTATGCGGGGCATATAGGGTCTCATCCGCTATAATGTGCGGGAATATCACTCCAAATACTAATATATATATATATATATATATATATATATATATACTATATATATATAAGCATCCAATATATAATTAGACATTTATAAATCAAATCAAGCATCCAATAATTTAAATTTAAACATTTAAATTTAAATATAGTAATCCAAATAAGTGAGAAATTATCACCTTTGATTTTGTATTGCATTCTGGTCCAAACCCGACTTGTTTCTTCCCGATTTTAGACCTCGAACAAGCAAATTACGGATTTTATTAACCATTGAGATAATTAAATTTTGTTTAGAATTAAAATTTACTTCAAATTTTAAATTGTTATAAGTAATTAAATTCCCCTTTTGAAACCACATACATTTTATAAAAATGGTCTATATAAATTCCAAAAATCTAATTTTTAAATTAACTTTTCAAATCAAAATATTTAAATTCCTGTTTCAAAATCTTGTATATTATTTTTTTCTTTCTAAAAGCAAAGATATGTCATGTTAATTTTAGCATGAAAAAATTTGAATCTATACATGCCCTTTATTTCAACAAACTGACTAAAGGAAAGGTACAAATATATTAACAATCCTAGTTAGGACTTTAGGTTCAACAATAGTTTATCTCAACATAATCCAATGGATTGGTCGAAAATTCCACATACTATTGTATTGATTATCTACTCAAAAAGGAATGTAACTACTAGCGATAATACTTTTATCAAATAAATCATTTAACCAATGATACTCAAGTGGGATTCAAGACTATAACATTCTCATGTATATATATTGTGTGAGATAATCTCACTGAGAACGGTGCTTGAATTCCCCCTCACTGTATCAGAACTCGATCACAGAGACGTGCCAAAACCCAAAGTTGAACGTGCCTTCCCTCCATCCTGAAATGCAATTTCGGCCGCCACACATCTCCAAATCAACAATGGCGATCCACGACAGGGCGTCGCCTCGACCATCGTCGTTTTCCCCTCCTCCACCTTCTCTTGTGCGCCTGACAAACTCTCCCCTTTTTACTCGCGCACGCCAATTGATGATGCCTCTTTTCGTTTGCCGTAAAGATCCACCTTCCACGCACGCCTCTACAACCAGCCCTAGCAACCACGAGCATCCCAGCCTTCGTTTGCGGTTCAAGTTCTTTACCAGAGTCGCGATTAGCTTCTCTCCTGATATATACATACATATATATATATATATATATATATATATATATATATATATATATATTGTAACATATGAAGTGATTTTGATTTTTTTCGTTTTTTGATTTACTGAGTGAATTCGTTCAACTGGAAGGAAGGAAGGAGTGAGCTCATAATTTAAAGAAACGGGATGGCGTGTTAGAAACAATATGCTAATGTGTAAGGTCAACTGATTTGAAAAAAGTAGGACGTGGTTTAAACGTGAATATGCGGTTGACTTGATTTGATTTCATATATGTATGTATAATGATAAAATCTCGTATTATATATTTACATGGAAATCTCGAAATCCTACTGTGGCATGCCGCCAGGCGTTTATAATATTATACCCCTATTCCAAACGCGATGGAAAAGGTTTCGAGTCCTAATTCGATCTTATGCAGAAGATAGCTTTTTGGACCCAATTATTATATTAATTTTTGATATTAATTTCAGCGCGTTTATATACCGTACGACCAAACAAAAACTCCAAACACTACAAAATTTGAAATCCATTAATAATACACTATTACAGATCCAATGGAATTGGTTTCGTCGAATTTCGAGACTGTGCCCCTGATCGTTGTTTTAACACATCTATTAAATCGACGATTTTTGAAATTTTACGAAATCGCTTAAAATTCCATTTTTAAATCTTACTAACTAAATTATAAATCCCAAACTCAATATTTAAAATCATTTAAATATTCCAAATTAATGGCAGAAAAACCTGGAACGTTACATTCCTCCCCCTTAAAAGAATTTCGTCCCCAAAATTGCTAGGATTGTAATAATTGTTCCAAACCCGTTACTATTCAAAACCCACTTAGTTAAATTTGACGTTCACTTTTCTAAACCCTTTAGTCCTATCCAAACATTTAGTTTCCATTTCTCAATCAAAATTTTGATTTCAATTCAATTTGAACATCAACTTTTTAGTTAATAAAACTTTCCAAAAAATTTCTAACGCCCTAAATTTCTGAATTTTTTTGGTACAGTCTTCTTTGTACGGTGGACCTTTTTCAATATGACAAAAGAGATAATTATATATACATTGTCCCACATGGTCAAAAAACAAATACATATATCAATTTTTATATATTTGTTGTATTTAATCAGAAAATGTACCTTATTTTTGCATTTTTAAGCAAGCGGCTTATCTATTTTGCAATTTGCACGACCAAAATCTAGTCAAATGGCCTCGGGTACCTGTACTTATTCAATTTAAACACATAAGTTCCAAAAACATTAAATTCAATAATATTTCACTTATTTAAATGGATAAATACATAGATTCATAAACAACATGTTATAGCATGTTTTTATAGCAATTACAAGGCTTCCATTATTCGATTATTTATTTTCAATCGATTTATATAGCCTTTTCATTCAATCCGAATGATTTACAACACAATTTTCTTGCATCACTTTATTCTTATAACAAACAACTCATATCCATTTCAAATTGGTTTAAAAATTCAATTTTATTCACTTCTATTAATCCATAGAATTTTATTTACTTCCGTTTACGGCAAACGCCAATTTTTCTATGCAAATTCGGCGCTATTCATTTAAATGAATAACTATTTTTAATTGATTCCAAATCAATTTATATTTAATTTTATTCCATTTCAAATTGATTCTCAATCAATTCAATTACATTCCGTTCATATCTACTCTCTTTATATTCAAATCCATTTTATTTAAATTGATTTCTATTCAACCGAATTCCAATTCAATTACTAATTAATTAATTAATTAGTTCATTCATTTAATCCATCTAAATTTTAATTCCATACTTAAATCCATTTATTTAATATCCCAAACCATATCAATTTATTTAAGCTTCAATGGAATTTTTTTATAACTTGAATTTATTTATAACTTGAACTATCACCATTTCAAACTATTTCCATTTTACTCGACACATTTCCAATTTTTATTTAATTTTCTTGCCATCTAAGATGAATATTATTTATAACTCCAGTTTCATTTCCAAATTCCATTTTTAACTCACAATCCAACTTTTAACTTAGCCAAGTTAAATTTCGTCTCACATTCGTTCAACTAATTAATTATCTAATTAGTTCACTTTAAAAATACAACTCAATATCTGATTTTTATCTCAAAAATCACTTCTTCTAATTTTTCTTGAGTTCAAATTCCTTTTTGTAATTCAAGTTAGGATTTAATTCCTTTACCAAAATATCAACAAATTTTATTTGGGTTTTCTATATCGATTTTCAATTTTCTAAGTTACACAACTTATTTTTCACATTTCCACCAATTCTGTACTCGAATATATTCTCTTTTTATTTTCAACTCGAGATTATACATCACTTAATAGCTTTAATATTAACTTTTATTTAACCAATTCCAAATTCTATAAGCTTTTGAAATTTATTTATTCCAATTCAATTTTCCACTTAAATTTTTGTTTCCTTCGGAATTCATATCCTTATGGTTATAATATCATTTTACCATTAAAGTTCTACTTATAATTCCATTTGATTTCATTTCTAAATCCAATTCAATTCAATTAAATTTAAATTTCAGTTCCCTTTGACCAATATTTCCAAACCATATTCGAATTTATTCATATTTAAATTAGATTTCACTCCAAACCAATTCATTTTTGCTTTATTCAATTTAATCCCACCATTTTCCTTTCATTACAATCCGCATTTAACTCGTTTTTCTCTTAAATCGAATTCTATTGTTAACTAGAATCCATATTAAATATTAAAACCTATTTGATATTCTTTTCTATCCATTCCAATTTCATTCAACTTAGCTTGAGTTAAATTCAAATCCCTATAAAATTTCTTTTACCCATTCATTTTATTTAACTTTCACAAGTTAAATTCAATTTATACAATCCATTTTAATTCATTCGCTAATTCCTTTTTATTATTGTCATCACTTCATTTATTTATTCCATTTTCTTTGCTTAATTTTAGTTTTATCTATTTTAACTTTACTTAAGTTAAAAATTAATTTCGAAATCCAATTTTCATAATTTTTGTATTTAGAATCATTTTCAATTTATAAGTTTATAACTTATTTTTCGATGATCTCTAAATTATTTAAATAAGGATTTCAGAATTCAAACACCTGGCATTCTTTCGAATCATTTTGAAACCTCAAATATCCCAAAATCACACCTTTCACGTTTTAAACCAAACCTGGTTTTTATCAAAAAAATTCCCTATGGAATTTCCAAAATCAAACTGGTTTGCCCAACAAATCTAAACAAATCAATTATGGTGGCAATCCGTCACTTAGAAACTCAAAAATGAATAATGATGATGTTGTGCAGTCATCACCGGGGTTATTTTCCAACGTCTGAAGTGAGTTCAGTGTTATTTCTCTTCCAAAATCCATTTTAAAACAATTCCCTTTTGAGAATATTCAAAAATAATACTCTTATTATTATTTTCCACACCACTTTGAAAAAATATTTTTTCTTCAAACTTCCTAGGATTTTAAATTTCCAGATTCCGATTTAAATCCAGTATTAATTATAATCCATTTGTATAATTTATACATATACAAATTTTCATTTGGTTGTATACACTGTTTCTAATTTTTAAAATCTTATTTGACTATAATATTGTCATCCAAACACTCCAAATATATATAATAATTTTCAAAAAAAATATTTCTTTCATATCAAATATGGTTCGGGTAAAGTTATTTCATTTACCCACTTTTCAAAATAATACTGTGTCAGTTTGCCTAGTTTAAGAGTTTAGAAATCCTTATCGATAAAGTTTTCCAGACTGTACCGACCAGAATTTATGAACACTCAACCGATAAGTCAATACAATATAAAATAATTTATATTCGCTAACAATTACGCTGTCATATCTATTAATATGCTCAACTTATTCTAGATTACTACTGACCCTATCTCTAATGAGTAATCCCCACCAGAGCCAAAGTTCTCGCTTAACCTTCAGCTCTGATGCCAAGTGTAACGAACGGGGATTTTCGACCCTCGAAAATCGACATCAATACGTTCATTGTATAGAATGCCGAGTAATCGAGCGCGGGTAAAACCATTTCGTTAGGGGTGAAGAAGAAAAGGTAAAAGAAAATAAAGGAACGGCAATACAGAATCTCACAACCACTGCGGAACAAAATATAATATATAATAACAGATTTCAAATACAAGAACTGTATTGTTAATATACATAACATTATCAGAGTACAACAATCAAAATATCAATATGGAAAGTTTAATAACTTGTCATGATATATATAACTCACATAGCGGAAATAACCAAGCACATGATATCTAAACTCCTCTAGCTCATCTCCTAAGCTCCATAGCATTTTAACCCGAATCTATACTGCTCGGTCTGACCCGAGCATTATAATAAAATAACACCCGAATCAGTCTGGAAAACCAGTGTGAGAAAAACACACTCAGTTTAAATTATTAACCCTTTCAAAATCCTTTGAAAATAAAGGTATCTCGTAAATCCGTGTCACAAATAAACAAACAGGTTTTTACCTTACGATAACCAAAACAATTTTTGTCAAGATCATCTGATACTATAATAGTGTCTATAGAAAGTAAATAGAAAATAGCTAACATACTTACATCACACATTCCAACATAATTAGGCACAATAAAATCGTACGATGCTTATTAGAGAATGGATTCCATCGAATGAGCCACTAAGGTATCGCCCACCTCAGTACACCTCTAGAATAATATGCCGAGGACCACGCCGGGATTACCTGCTACACAAGATCGGTCTACTCCTAACCTGGATAGACCGAATATGTTATCACCCCGGGTGTTCCCTCCCTTACCATCGAGCGCTCCTTCCATGCACAACCATATCCATAATATAAAGGTTTTCGAAGACATCTAGAAAGGTGATAACATACCCTAATTCAGTGCATCCACTTTGCCTTGCTGGATCTCCCCTGTTTTAGTCATTCCTGTTTGATGAGGCTCGAGGCTAAGCATTAGCTTTTAAGAACAAATTTCTTCTTAGAATGCTCATCGTCCTCCAGTGACGATGTTCTGATGGCATTCGTCCATAGAAGTTGTCCTGGGTCTGGACAAACCGAAC
This sequence comes from Allium cepa, assembly GCA_030765085.1. Classification (NCBI taxonomy): domain Eukaryota; kingdom Viridiplantae; phylum Streptophyta; class Magnoliopsida; order Asparagales; family Amaryllidaceae; genus Allium; species Allium cepa. The sequence continues at coordinate 51,108,020 of CM060935.1, read as the reverse complement.
ACTGGCTTCATCATCTTCATGGTATTCATTCGTAACGTTCAAACTGGATTGAAGTGGTTTTCGGATAATTAAATCTGATCCTCGTGTCTTCAAAATGATTAACAAAATTGGTAATAACTGATAGTTGGTTATTTAACCATCAATAAACATCCAAAAGCAATCATCGGGCCTTATTATAAATTCTACAAAATTAATTTCAAAATATCTTTATAAGATATTATTTTCAGTTCTTCAACATATTGAATACAATTTTCAAATCCTTATACTTTTCAATGGAATATTGTACCCCATTTCAATACTTAGAATATTTTCCCCACTTCACTTTATATTCAACACTTAGAAAGTATTCCTTTTATTTTCTATTACTTTTTCTCAAAATCATTTGCAAATTCCTTGACTAGTTTATAACGAATAAATTATGGAATTATTTAGTTAATTTCCTTAATATTTTCAAAACCAATTATACTTGCTTATATACTTAATTTCCTTTGTACTTCTTTATGAATTCTATTTTCATTTTTGAAGTTCACTTTTATTTAACTACTTCGGGAATTTTCTTACTTTTCTACCCAATTCCATTTTTAGAATTTCCTTATGAATTCCATATACTGAACAACCCATTTCCAAACTTCCAAGAAGGTTTATAAATAAACTTAAAACATTTTAAAACTATGTACATACATATATATATAAGTATTTCAAAGAATAATAATAATAATTTATTTTAAGTCATGTTCAAATAATTATCTAAAATATTGAAATACTCTTTATACATCACTTTTCAAAGCTGGTTTAAAAATTCGAAATTTATTAAATAAATAGTAAGCATTTGAAAAATTAATTTCCGAAGTATTTAAATATATATGTGTGTGTGTGTATGTGTATAGTGTGAGATAATCTCATCAAGAACGATGCTTGAATCCACCTACCTATACCAGAATATGATCACCAGAGACGTGCCAAAACCCAAAGTCAAATGTGCCTTCCCTCCATTCTAAAATGCAATTTCGGCTGCCATCCATCTCCAAATCGACCGTTGCGATCCACGACAGGGCGTCGCCTCGACCATCTTCGTTTTCCCTCTCCTCTACGTTAGCATGCATGCCTAACAATCTCTCCCTTTCTTACTCATGCACATCAACTGATGACGCCTCCTTTCGTTCGTCGTCGTTATCCACTTTCCACGCAGGCCTCTACAACTAGCCCTAGCTACCGCGAGCATCCCAGCCTTAGTTCACGGTTCGTGTTCCTTACTAGAGTCGCGATTAGCTTCTCTCCTGATTGATCTATAATTTTTAAATGTACAAAGTGATTTCGATTTTTTTTTCTTTTTTTTGATTTACTGAGTTAATTCGTTCAGCTGGAAGGAAGGAGGGAGTGAGCTCGTAATTTAAAGAAATGGAATGGTGCGTTACAAAACAGTAACATATGCTAGTGAGAAAGGTCAACCGATTTGGAAAAAGTAGGACATGATTTAAACATGAATATGTGGCTGACTTGATTTGATTTCATATATATGTGTATATAATAATAATAATTATAACATCCCGCCTTTTTGTCCATTTTGAATCGACGATAAACCACACACGTCAAACTCAACCATACAGAAGGGCGGATTGTTATTGGGGTGGATAAGAAAAAGCGGAGAAAGAAAGAGAAAAAATAGAATCTTACAGCGGAATGACATAATATAATAATCAAATAACAGTTCATGAAGCTGTTTTACAAAAACATTTGATTATACTTATACAACACATAATTAGAGTTACACATACCAAAGAATAATAAGTAACAATGCAGCGGAACAATGTAGTACATAATAGTAATAATACAATCTTCATCTTCATCATCCAGAAATAAAGTCTTCAAACTATGAAATGCTCAGGCTGACCCGAGCGAATTGAAAACACAAAACACTCGAGTTAGAACTAAAAGATCTTATGTGAGTTAAATCGAAAGAAATAAATATGAGTGGAACGGCGTCAGAGATGTTTATGGGTTTTGACATCTCACATCCAGTGTCTAACGTGTGTGCAGTAACTTAAGAGATGCTCATGATTCACATCACCTAAGGATCCGTTAAACTATCTATTATGTAGTAATATTTCGCTATTATAATAATGTCTATAGTAAAATAAACTTACTTTTAAATACCGTTAAGGAGTTACCCAATCTTCCCCTTAACACAATAATAGTCCCAGTAGTCCATCCAGTATCAGCGCATCTCCAGATCGGAAGACTACCCTAAATACTCCACGGGCTACGGGAGAAATGCAAACTCGTACATGGCGCGATAGGGTCGGTGTCACGGAACAACAAGGCAATGCAAGGGTAGATATACCAATTACACACACAGGCTGGTGGTAATGCGTAGCAGCTACTACCTCCCACCTCGAGCCACACCTCCAAATCAAAAATCAAAAGTGGCCACCAAATAAATCTCAAAGTCAGAATATAATATCAAAGGAGTGTGTCGGATCAGAGGAATGACCTTATTGGCCCGAGATCGCTCCTGTTTTAGCCACCTTAAGCTAACTCACGGGAGTCGGGTCCACGTATATACCTCAAAGGAAAGTCGCCACCATCCTACCTCATTCTGGAATCTACACCGCGCATGTAGTTGTTAAAGTGGTTTTTGGAGTTGGCAGAGAGTATGACAACTTCCGATCCCGGTCTCTTTAACAACCGAATGTTATTATTACACCGTGGTCATTTCAAAATAATTTACACTTTAAACCTAAATATCATTGCCATTTCAAAACCATATAAATATGATATCATTTCCATTTCAAAACCAAATCAGTATGATGTCATTTTTATTTCAAATATATCCTTTTCCAAAAATCATACCACTTACAAAATTGTACACTTCAAACCCAAAACACTTGAAATTATAACACCTTTAAATCATAATACTTTGAAACTCGTAACTTTGAAACATAACTTTACCACTTAAATGGTTTAAATATCGAAATACTTTATATAATAAAATACCTTCTTCAATTTCCCAAATCAAATCCAACACAACTCGAATTTCTACATTTTATATTTAACCAAATCCTAAATCATAAATTTCAATTCAATTCGGTTTCTAAATAAACTATTCCAAAATTTATCGATTTCAAAACAGATTTGATCCATAGAATAAACCATTTCAAATTCAATATATTTCAAACTTTAAGTATTCAACAATTTCAAAACTAAGTCTAATAATTTCATATATATATATATATATATATATATATCAAATTCAATTTACTATTATTTAGTTTCGAAACATTTACTTAGTACATCCATTATCTTTTAAATAAAACCCAAATTACGAATAACTAACCGTTCCCTTCAATTTATTTATACTTGCAACATTTATTTAATTCACCTTAAACCAAAATCAAGTTATGAATCATATCCTTTAAAATCCCAATTTCCATCAGTTCCAAATCGGTTTCATTAAATAAATTTCTACATTAAATACAATTCCAAACCAATTTCAAATCTATCTTCTCAACCTTAATTTTATAAAAATAATTATAAACTCTATATTAAAATATAATTTATATAAATACTGAACTATATTATATTTAAAAAAAATCAATCTTTATTATTAACTTGTTTTATACCAAATTTTTTTATACATAGCTTAAAATTAAGAATTTAACTATATATATAATAAAGTGACATTTACATAATACCTGAAATTAATATTTATATAAAACCAGATATTTCTTTACAAAACCATAGAATCATTTCAAAATATTTTATATATAAACCACGGTGTGTGTGTGTGTGTGTATAATTTTCTATCCTATGGTCAAGTGATACGGATATTTATCATTTCACTCCGTAATTTAAAATATAAATATGGTTATATATCATTTCAATCCACAATCCCGAATGAAATAAAAATCCATTACAACCTGAAGTATAATAATATAAATGCAACATCCATCCATCCAATATCAATCATCAAACATTTATCACAATCATCACCTAATTCAATCAATAACATCAACATAGAACAGATAATAAATAACGGGTATTTATTTACAGTTTGTATTCAATAATAAATTAAATAACTATTTTATCCAAATAAATTCAAATAAACGAGATGATGATTCAAAATATGCCAAACAGTCATAAATATATTTCTAATTGCATCATAAATCAATTTAACAAACATAAAAAATTTTAGAAGTTGTGAGTGTCTTGAAACACTCACCTTTTGAATTTAAATTGAATTTAAATCCAATTTAAACGCAAATTCAAACAGTCTTAGAATCCGTCCAAATCAGCATTAGAATGTTCGAAATTTGAAAAGATCTTAATAAAAGAAACCGTGTGTCAATCGGACATTGTATGCGAAAGATATTCAAATTAGAAGATTTGAAATCAAAAATAAAATTAAAAATAGAATAAACAATACTCACTCAAGATCCTGCCACGTCACCATTCTTCCAGAAACCCTAACGCACACACGAACTAGTTGAACACAGTGCTATCACCATAATTTGACAAACGTGGCCACCAAAGCATCTCGTCACCTCAATCAGACAACACCGAAGGCATGCCCTACCTCGGCCGACCCCACCCTAGACGAGCGGCCACATCTGGCACGCCGCTGCTCCACTGTCGTCGATCATCATTGATAGCCAAAACACAGTGATTTTCGACCCCTATGACACAAATGAGTGGCACATCCAGGACCTGCTCGCCACCACCTTCCAAATGGCATCTCCTGATCGTCGATCGGATGCAGATCCGCTGTTGAATCGACAAAAATCAAATATGGATAGCTGGAATTGATTCACGATTTTTGGACAACTAGTGATTTAGACTGAAAAATGAATTACATATCTAAGATGCATTCATCGAGAGCTTCGAATCCATATAAAATTTGATATTATTTGAGGAGTCTGAATTGGAATTGAACTGGAATTGAATTGGAATATTTAGGATTTTCAGCCATTGAGGAAGAGGAGTAAACAGAAGTTTCTGTATGTACAGAAATAAAAAATACAAAGGCTGCTAGGGTTTATAATCGGATATATATAGGAAGATTAGAATAGAAATGACTGGGCTTGATTAGTTTGGGTTTTGAATGATAATTGACTGAAAAGCCCGTTCCGACTCCGGAATGAAAACGGGTTAACCTATATATCAAAATAGATGTTTTAAAATATTTTAAAATCAATGGAACAAGTTTCAAGTCCAAATTCCATCATATGAAGAAGTTATGCTAAAATCAAGTTATTTCAGATTGATTTCAATTGATTTCAATTAAATTAATTTCGAGATGTTTCGAGCCCGTACAATCAAACGACATGTTTGATCGTTACGAAACTTGAAATCCTAATAAAATTCACCATTACGGATCTGATGAAACTAATTTCGTCGAAATCCGAGTTAGTGGCCAAAATGGCTATTTTTCATGTTAATTAAATAATTTAATATTAAATTAATTAATCACTTCTTCAATTCAAATTTAATTATTTGCCATTTCTATCAATTCTGATTGCAAATAAACTTATAATCCATTAACCAAAATTTCCATGTGAAATCAAATAGGAATTTATTGCAAAATTTACAGTGTTTACCTTAGATTTAAGTAAATCCAAATAAATTATATTTTAATTTCAAATAAATTAATTCAGTTTGTTTTCAATCTCTTTATTCAGTCAATCATCATCTTCTGAATAAATTTAACATTAGTATATATCCAATTAGCCTAAAAATTTTATAGTCATCAACTAAATTCATACTAATGTAGTTTTTAATTACGTTTAATTGCAATGGATTTAAATCTAATTCAATAAATTAAATAAATGGGTAAACAATAAATAATTATCACTATTTGCCTAATTTAATCATATTCATACCTTATTATCAAGCAACAAATATTATAATTACTCATCTAACATTAATTTTATCAAATTACAGTTTATTGCGTATTATTTCATCAATTAATATAACTTTGAATTTATTTCTTAATTTACTATTTACAATCGATTATAACCATATAATTGTTTCAATTAATTAGGATTGCACTAAATTAGTTGTTTATTAACTTGCATTAACATTATTACCTTAATTTACATTCAATTACTATTAACAATGTGTTATTTCATTAGTCATTTAAATAATTACATTTGTTTACCTATATTCACTTCATTATAAATTATAAAGTTTTTATTTCTTTCTAAATTAAATTACAAAAATCTTATTAAATTAACCAATTTAATTATCGAAATTTACGGATCGTTACACTCTCCCTCACTCAAAACTTTTCGGCCCTAAAAAGGAAAAAGGAGGGAAAGAATGGATTAAGTAGTCAATACATCTTATTCAAAATATTAATTTTATAACAAATAAATTTACAAAATTTAATAATTTAAATAAAATATATCAATTTATAACTATTAAATCTTTTTATTGTATAAAGTTTGGAAAACATTTTCAAAAAAATTTCTAAGTTCAAAATTCACGGAAAATTTCGGCAGAGTCTCGTTTGTACGGAGAGGCTCAGGAGCAAATATAATATCAAATATAACAACATATATCACAATATCTCAAAATAATATATCCCACAATGGGAAAAATAATATAACAATGTTATAAAATCGTAATCCGAAACGTACCTATTTGTCGGGAAATTAACGTTTAATTATGAAACCAAAAGCAGTAGTAGTTGCTTCCATAACCTGTACTTCGCTTACATAATCCAAAAGGTTAACAATTATATAAAAATGAAATATTTAAAGTTGTTTCAACCACCTACAAATAAAATAACAACAATCTCTTGCAACCACAGCATACAACCATCATATAAAATCAACACAAATCAATTATCCATTGATATCAAACAAAACAAATAGCTGTTCGAGTTTAAAAACTTTAAATCGTCCAGAATGCAAAATAAACTACTAAGTGCACCATTTACTCAACAGTCTTAGATGAAACTAAATAGATTATTTATACATCCAAACAAATTTAAAGTATCCTTGCCCAAACAACCATAAACCAAACAAACAACAATTCTAAACTATAGATCAAGTCAATTTTTATCAATTTCATTTCATAACATTTGTTGTTTGATTTTCTTTTTATTCATATAATGGTTTATCTTTTTAATTTACATTTATTTCTCATAGATTTTTTTATTTCCATTTAGTTGTTCAGTGTTTATTTCATTTATTTTCATTTATTACCTACAAATATTTATTTTTGTTCATTTATGTCATGTCAGTTTCTTTTTATTGCATTATATTCATTCATTCATTCTTTATTACATAATTTCATTTATTTACATTCATTTATCTATAGTATTCGTGTTTAATTCAATTATTTAGCATATCAATTTATTAACTTAAGTTTATGATCATTTATTTATAATACTTACCTTCTATTATATTTAATTAGTAGCATTTCATCTACACATCAAATTCTTATTTATTAAAGAATTTCATTGAATACTTTCATTACTGCAAGTTTTACTCGTATAATATCCATTACGTTTTCTTATTAACATTTCAAATTTTTACATCTTTTGGTAAGTTATATATATGTTAAAGAATGCAAATTGAAAATTAAATAAGTTTAACTTATTTCATTTAGAGGTTCTAATTATTAATTAGTTAGATTAATCCTTTCACTAAAATAATTGAAACTATTAATTAACGGAAACTTAAGAACTAAATACCGTGTTAAATTTCAAATCATTTTAAAATAATAGATAAACGTATATACTTACGACTTATATATCAAATTATATTTAAAAAAATTTAAAATTTATATTTTTTTATCAAAATAAATCTGCAGTAAAACTACTATAGTGGCCTTCCCGCTTAGAAACTCGAAAATGAATGTTGATGATATGTGCACTCATCACTGAAATTATATTCCAGCGACAGAGAGGGGAGTACAAGACTTATTTCTTTCCAAAATTTCTTTAAAACAATTCTTCCAAATTATATTGAAATATTTATTTCGAAAAATACTTATAAATAATATTATTATATTCCAAAATCCTTTGAAAGCAATTTTCAAAAATCCCGGAACTTAAGTTCTAAAATTTTCAATTTTCACTTATTTTATTTTCTCCAAATCTTGTTTCCAATCAATATTTATGAATTTTAATACCTAACACCCAATATATTACAACCAAATATAACCTTTATAAAATTTATTACTTCATATACAGAAAATATAATAGGCAAAATTATTTCATTCACCTATATTCAAAACAAATATTGTGTCGGTCTGTCCTATTAAGTGTTTAGAAATCACTATTGATGTCATAGCGTCCTATGCACCAACCAGAATTTATAAATACAAAACGGAACAAATAAACACAATATTAAAACCTTTTTATAACACTAACAAATACGCTTTCTCATATATATGCACTCACCGACTCATCATATGATATTACTACCCTATTAATAAAGAGTCAGACCCCACAAAGCTAAGGTTTATCACTAAACCTAAGCTCTGATACCAAATGTAACATCCCGTCTTTTTATACGTTTTGAATCGACGATAAACCACACACGTCAGACTCAACCATACAGAAGGGCGGATTATTATTGGGATGGATAAGAAAAATCAGAGAAAGAAAGGAAAAAAACAGAATCTTGCAGCGGAATAACAAAATATAATAATCAAATAACAGTTCATCAAGCTGTTTTACAAAAACAACTGATTATACTTATACAACACAGAATCATAGTTACACATACCAAAGAATAATAAGTAGCAATGCAGCGGAACAATGTAGTACATAATAGTAATAATACAATCTTCATCTTCATCCTCCAAAAATAAGGTCTGCAAACCCTAAAATGCTCAGGCTGACCCGAGCGAATTGAAAAGAAAAAAAAAACACTCGAGTCAGAAGTAAAAGATCTTATGTGAATTAAATCAACGGAAATAAATATGAGTGGAACGGCCTCAGAAATATTTATGGGTTTTGACATCTCCCATCCAGTGTCTAACGTGTATGTAGTAACTTAAGAGATGCTCGGGATTCACATCTCCTAAAGATCCGTTAAACTATTTACTATGTAGTAATATTTCGCTATTATAATAATGTCTATAGTAAAATAAACTTACTTTTAAATAGCGTTAAGGAGTTACCCAATCTCCTCCTTAACACAATAATAGTCCTAGTAGTCCATCCAGTATCAGCGCATCTCCAGATCGAGAGACTACCTTAAATACTCTATAGGCAACGGGAGAAATCCAAACTCGTACAAGGCGTGATAGGGTAGGTGACATGGCACAACAAGGCAATGCCATGGTAGATATACCAATTACGCACACGGGCTGGTGGTAACGCGTAGCTGCTAATACCGCCCACCTCGAGCCACGCCCCCAAATAAAAATCAAAAGTGGCCACCAAATAAATCTCAAAGTCAGAATATAATATCAAAGGAGTGCGTCCGATCAGAGGAATGACCATATTGGCCCGAGATCGCCCCTGTTTTAGCCACCTTAAGCCAATTCACGGGATTCGGGTCCACGTATATACCTCAAAGGAAAGTCGCCACCATCCTACCTCATTCTGGAATCTACACCACGCACACAGTTGTTAAAGTGGTTTTTGGAGTTGGCAGAGAGTATGACAACTTCCGATCCCGGTCTCTTTAACAACCTAATGTTATTATTACACCGTGGTCATTTCAAAATAATTTATACTTTAAACCAAAATATCATTGACATTTCAAAACCATATAAATATGGTATCATTTCCATTTCGAAAGTAAATCAATACGATGTCATTTTTATTTCAAATATATCCTTTTCCAAAAATCATACCACGTTCAAAGTTATACACTTCGAACCCAAAACACTTGAAATTATAACACCTTCAAATCATAATACTTTGAAACTCATAACTTTGAAACATAACTTCTACCACTTAAATGGTTTAAATATCGAAATACTTTATATAATAAAATAGCTTCTTCAATTTCCCAAATCAAATCCAACACAACTCGAATTTCTACATTTTATATTTAACCAAATCCCAAATCATAAATTTCAATTCAATTCGGTTTCCAAATAAACTATTCCAAAATTTATCGATTTCAAAATAGATTTGATCCACAGAATAAACCATTTTAAATTCAATATATTTCAAACTTTAAATATTCAACAATTTCAAAACTAAATTTGATAATTTCATACATACATACATACATACATATATATATATATATATATATATATATATATATATATCAAATTCAATTTTCTATTATTTAGTTTGAAAACATTTACTTAATAAATCCATTATCTTTCAAATAAAACCCAAATTACAAATAACTAACTGTTCCCTTCAATTTATTTATACTTGCAACATTTATTTAATTCACCTTAAACCAAAAATGAATCATATCCTTTAAAATTCCAATTTCCATATGTTCCGAATCGGTTTCATTAAATAAATTTCTACAATAAATACAATTCCAAACTGATTTCAAATCTATCTTCTCAACCTTAATTTTATAAAAATCATTATAAACTCTATACTAAAATATAATTTTTATAAATACTGAACTATATTATATTTAAAAAAATCAATCTTTATTATTAACTTGTTTTATACCAAATAATTTATACATAGCTTAAAATCAAGAATTTAACTACATATATAATAAAGTGACATTTACATAATATCTGAAATCAATATTTATATAAAATCAAATATTTCTTTACAAAACCACGAAAATCATTTCAAAATATTTTATATAGAGACCACGGTGTCTGTATATAATTTTCTATCCTATGGTCAAGTGATACGGATATTTATCATTTCAATCTGTAATATAAAATATAAATACGGTTATATATCATTTCAAACCGCAATCCCGAATGAAATAAAAATCCATAACAACCTGCAGTTTATAACAATATAAATGAAACATCCATCCATCCAATATCAATCATCAAACATTTATCACAATCATCATCCATTTCAGTCAATAACATCAATATAGAACAGATAATAAATAACATGTATTTACTGGCAATTTATATTCAGTAATAAATTAAATAACTATTTTATCCAAATAAATTCAAATAAACTAAGATGATGATTCAAAATATGCCAAATAGTTACAAACAAATTTCTAATCACATCATAAATCAATTTAACAAACAAAAAAAATTTAGAAGTTGTGAGTGGGTTGAAACACTCACCGTTTGAATTTAAATTAAATTTAAATTAAATTTAAATCCAAAATACAAACAGTCTCAGAATTCTTCCAAACTCATGTCAGAATGTCCGAAATTTGAAAACGATCCTAACAAATGAAACCGCACGTAAATTGGACATCGTATGCGAAAGATATTCGAATTAGAAGATTTGAAATCAAAAATAAAATTAAAAATAGAATAACCAATAATCACTCAAGATCCTGCCACGTCATCGTTCTTCCAAAAACCCTAATGCAAGCACGAACTAGCTGAACACGGAGCCGCCACAACAATCTGACAAACGCGGCCACCAGAGCATCTCGTCACCTCGACCGACAACACCGGAGGCACGCCCTACCTCTGTCGACCCCACCCTAGACGAGTGGCCACCTCTGGCACGCCGCTGCTCGACCGTCGCCGATCATCATTGATAGCCAAAGTGCAGCGAATTCTGACCCCTACGACACAAATGAATGGCACATCCGCCACCACCTTCCTAACGGCTTCTCCTGATCGTCGTTCGGATGCAGATCCGTCGTTGAATCGACAAAAATCAAATATGGACGGCTAGAATTGATTCGCGATTTCTGGAAAACTAGTGATTTAGATTGAAAAACGAAATATAGATCTAAGATGCGTTCATCAAGAGCTTCGAATCCATATAAAATTTGATATTATTTGATGAGTATGAATTAGAATTGAATTGGAATATTTAGGATTTTCAGCCATTGAGGAAGAGGAGTAAACAGAAGTTTTTGTACGTACAGAAATGAAAAATACAAAGGCAGCTAGGTTTTATAACCGGGTATATATAGGTAGACTAGAATAGAAATGACTGGGCTTGATTACTTTGGGTTTTGAGCGATAATTGACCCGAAAAGCCTGTTCCGGTTCCGAAATGAAGATGGGTCAACCCGTATATCTAAATAGATGTTTAAAATATTTTAAAATCAATGAAACAGGTTTTAAGTCCAAATTCCATCGTATGAAGAAGTTATGCTAAAATCAAGTTATTTCAAATTGATTTCAATTGATTTTAATTAAATTGAGTTCGAGGCATTTCGATCCCGTACGATCAAACGACAAGTCTGATCGTTATGAAATTTGAAATCCTACAAAAATTCACTGTTACAGATCCGACGAAACTGATTTCGTCAAAATCCGAGTCAGTGGCCAATATGGCTATTTTCAGGTTAATTAAATAAATTAATATTAAATTAATTAATCACTTCTTCAATTCAAATTTATTTATTTACCATTGCTATCATTTCTGATTACAAATAAATTATAATTCATTAACCAAAATTTCCATGTCAATCAAGTAGGGATTTATTGCAAAATTTGTAGTGTTTACGTTAAATTTAAGTAAATCCAAATAAATTATATTTTAATTTCAAATAAATTAATTCAATTTGTTTTCAGTCTCTTTATTCAGTCAATCATCATCTTTTGGATAAATTTAACATTAGTATATATCCAATTACCCTAATATTTTTACAGTCGTCAACTAAATTCATACTAACGTAGTTTTTAATTACGTTTAATTGCAATGGATTTAAATCTAATTCAATAAATTAAATAAATGGGTAAACAATTAATAATTATCACTATTTGCCGAATTTTATCCTATTCATACTTTATTATCAAGCAACAAATATTATAATTACTTATCTAACATTGATTTTATCAAATTATAGTTTATTGCGTATTATTTCATCAGTTAATATGACTTTGAATTTATTTCCTAATTTACTATTTACAATCAATTATAACCTTACAATTATTTCAATTAATTAGGATTGCACTAAATTAGTTATTTATTTACTTGCATTAACATTATTACCTACATTCAATTACTATTAACAATGTGTTATTTCATTAGTCATTTAAATAATTACATTTGTTTTCCTATATTCACTTCATTATAAATTATAAAATTTTTATTTCTTTCTAAATTAAATTAAAAATCTATTAAATTAACCAATTTAATTATTGAAATTTACGGGTCGTTACAATAATAACGTCTCGTATTATATATATATATATATATATATATATATATATATATATATATATATAGGGAAATCTCGAGCTCCAACTGAGGCATGCTGCTAGGCATTTATAATGTTATACCCCTATTACGAACGCGATGGAAATGGTTTATAATCCTAATTCGATCGTATGGAAAAGATAGCTTTTTGGACCCAATTACTATATTAAATTTTGATATTAATTTCAACGCGTTTATATACCGTACGGCCAAAGGATAACTCCAAATACTACGAAATTTGAAATCCGATAATAATACACTATTACGGATCCAATTAAACTGGTTTCGTCGAATTCAGGACTGTGCCCCGGATCGTTGTTTTAACACGTCGATTAAATCGACGATTTTCTACATTTTATGAAATCGCGTAAAATTCCATTTTTAAATCTTACTAACTAAAATATAAATCCCGAATTCAATATTTAAGACCATTTAAATATTCCAAATTAACGACAAAAAAACTCGGATTTTTACGTATATTATATGTATACCGTAATTTAAGATGTGTTTGACAATTGAATCAAAATGGTATTTCTTAAGAAATACATTATTCCTAAATCAATATCACTTTAATAACCATATATTAAAGATTACGAATTCCAATATATAAAGTTTTTCTCTATCATGTATATATTAATAGATTGCTTGCATGATCTTTATTTGTCGAGTAAACTCAAGCTAGGCATGTTATGTGTAGTACTATCAATATATTAACCAAACGAGGTAAGATACATTACTTATTTTTTGAGCAGACTCAAGGTACGTGCATTATACTAAGGCTGTTATAAAATGATAGGTATGAGTGAATAGTCTCGTTGTATTTGTTGAATAAACTCAAAGTCGAGATGAAATTAGGACAAAGACCATGGGCCTAGAGTTGTAACTAATGCAACAGATCGGTGTGTTATCCATCAATGTAGACTTATGATTTATTGAGCAAACTCAAAGTCAGATTCTTAAAGCATACGAGTCCTAACACTTGCTAGAGGAATCGAAAGTTTTCTATATTTCTCTAAGGGTTTTGAGGGATATAAAAATCTAGTGGAAGCCTTATTAGAAAAATGAAATGAATACATTTGACCTTTTTAATATTATAAGAATATATGTTATACAAATTAAAATAATCTACTTTGATAAATTGTGCAACTAATATAATTGATAAAATGTTTATCACTTAAAATACACAAATGAACTGAATTAAGATGACACAGAAATATAAAACATACATACCAATAAAACCTTTGGCATGATGTCACTTCAATACCCATGTAAGAGCTAAATTATACAACTACTAAAACATTTGTGACTTGGTCGCTTATTATTTGTCTTAGACAATATATTGTCTTTTATGAGTTTTAAACTCTTAAGAAAAACAAGAATATTTTATATTTGATCCATACTTGATAACATATAAATGTTTTACAGTGAACAATCATTATTCATGATGTACGAAACCTTGATGAAATCAGTTCATTCGAAATGAGCAAGTAAATAATAATGCTGGATCATGTATTCAAAATGATTAATTTCAGTAAGGATCTTATTGTTTTAAATATAGCATTAAACCGAAATCTACAAGATGGACTTTGGAATTCGATCACTGAAATGTTAGTTTGATCAGTTCACGTTGACTGTAATTTATTTGACATCCTTAAATATTAAGGATAATCAAATGCACTTTTGTAAAGGGTTTGGTGCGGTCTTGTAGTAAGGATTTCTTTTAAATGATTTGAAAATTTGAAAAGAAAAGCAAATGCATGAGAGAGGATGTAATTTAGGCATAGCTGGGATGAAGGGAATAAATGGTCCCCTTTGCTTCATGAAGAGACATTGGAAATATTAGGATATATATATATATATATATATATGTATGTATGTATGTATGTATGTACATACATATATATTATACATATATGTTATAGTAACATATGTATATGCTAATTTCACATCCATATCAGGAATATAAATGTCTAAGTATATACATATGTTTAAATTCACTATGATGCATGTATATGGTTTGTATACATACATAAATTGTGCCATGTATATATACATATGTATGTATGTATGTATATTGGACACACACACACATATATATATACATACATATATATATTATGTATTGCCATTTTTTATTTAAACATATACATACGTATGTATTTGAATATGTGTATGTATGTGAAGTTTAGAATGTAAATCTATGTAATTGAATTACATAAGGTTTCGTAATTAAAGAGGAAATGGAATGGACTGTCAACCTTCCCCTTTTACAAAATTCTAATTTAATCTAAATCCAGTCTTAAAATTAAATTGAAAAATGATTCCATAATCGTCATTAAAATGTTTTGGCATTAAATATTAGATTTGAAACATTACATAAATATATGACCAAATTCACTTTAAAACAATATCATAATTAAAATTGTTTCAACAATTGTTAATTTCATATTCATTTTATATTCAAATTCAATATTTTGTCATATATATTCTAAACAATAACTATATTTAAAAGTAACATAATTAAGTTCAATCGTCAAATATTTTAAAATTACATACATACAGAGAGATACGACAACATTATATATTTTAATTGCAAAAAACATACCATGACATGAAATATTCAACATATGCAAACATATAATTGCTAGATATGTATATGTATACAAATAAATTTATTTTGTTGAGACGAACCATGATTAAATCGGTATTAGATCCAAATTTTCATAAAACATTATGATCTAATTCAAACATCAACATATATGTTTATATTTTTTACTTTTGTAATTGCAATAATTTGCATTTATAAACCAATCAAAACTCACAACTAGATTTCGGTTACTAAATAAAATGATTCGAATATATTTAGCAATACAAATATATATAATGGATGGTGACATATGTAAAATAAGATATGAAGAATTATCTATATAAATCCAACCTTTTGCAACACCTTGATTTAAAAATTCTCCCTTGGATTTCTAAATTCAACACCCAATTTTACAACGATGGGAAAAACCACTTGTTTTTATTTTAGTAGGTTTAAATTTAGGTAATATGAAAACAAAATTTTTATCATGAATGAGGCTTGGGTTTGGCGGTTATTACTTGGAAAACAAAGAAGAAAAAAGAGAATAAAAAAACTGAAAGTGAGGATCTTTTTTAAAGAAAAAAACGTCTATCTTATTCTTTCGGTTAAAATTTCCTCATCGAATTCCTTAGTTAATTCTCAATTAGATCTCATATAAATCCTTTCCTCTCTCTAGTTTGGTTGGCTATACATTTCCTATGTAGAGAAAACTTCCAAAAGCCTGTTTAAGTAACTATATTTAATCAAAGTCTATCTGAATGTATACCGATATCATATATCGATATTTGTATATATGACTTTTTTGTATACATCCAAATAATTACTAAAAACATTCAAAACATCAAATACATTAATAACTAATATTTTTTAAATATTAATTAATAACATTTTTAAATTATTAAATCGTCTAGTTTTTGGAGAATACATAAATGTGGTTGTGTGACTCAAAAGTTTGAATTCAGTCAGTGATTAATATTAAACAATTCAAAAATAAACATCCATATCACCTTAGCTGTTGGTTGGTTGTTCGGTCGAATTCATTACTTACAAACTTTTTTGGTGAAAATCATATTTTATTTTATCTTAGCGGTACCAACAATAACAGTAATTTACACACATTCTCCTCACCAAGAATATATCACTTTAGGATGTATGGAATTAGATATCGGCCAAAACTCTAATATTATCCATATTCAACTTGATTAGTCTATAAACAAAGTCCTTGGTTCAATAATAACATTTATTATTAATTATTGTACTCTGGCTAGAGATTTTGACTTTGAATTTGTTGGAGCTGTGCCAGCCCACAGCAGAAGTTACGGGTGAATTTAAAAAAAATCTCTTTCTTGATCTATATTGGGCCTATGATTTCTAATTTATTTAGAACATTTCTAATTTTATTTAAATATAATCTCTTATTTTGTTTATATTCATAAATTTTATAGTTTTATTTAAATTATAATACATATAAATATAGACATATGTATCATAAACATATATGTATGCGTGTGCATGTGCAACATGATAGCCCATGCAAGGTAAAACATGCCCATGTATAGATATCTGGATTTACATTACAAGGACAATTAACCCATCCGATATGTATTATATGTTTTCTAAAATATATACGTATTTAAACTTGTTACTTATATAAATATATATATTTGTATGTTAAATTTGTTTAAATAATTTCATGCAAATGACAATATTTAATCGTATTTATTTATTTATATGAAATTTACAAATTTATATAATAATATTATATATTTATATATGCATATTATTATAGTAAATATTAAAATAATATATATACATATAATATATACACACATAAAATATATATACATATTCATGATTGTGATGACCCGAAATTTTTTGGATATTTAAAATTGGAATATTTAATTGATTTTAAATATTTGAAAGTTAGTTTAACTTGAACTTCAAATATCACTGTTTATTTGGCAATTGAATTATTGAATTTAATAGTTGGAAATTGGCTAAAATAGTAAATCTTGGTTTTTAAGCTGGTTTATTTCAAAGGCTTGGAAATTTTATATTTACAATACTAGAGATAATAGAAGTTTTAAATATGAGTTTTAAAGTGTTTGGTTCAGTTTTAAAAATATATTGTTTAAATTGATAATTAAAATAGCCTTCCAAGGCACAGTCTCGGATTTCGACGAAACTAGTTCCATTAGATCCGTGATAGCGTATTATTATCGAATTTCAAATTTCGTAGCATTTGGAGTTGTCGTGTGATCGTATAGTAGATAAACGCGCTGAAATTTTATATCAAAAATTAAATAATAATTGGGTCCAAAAAGCTATCATCTCCATACGATCGAGTTAGGATTCGAAACTTTTTCCATTGCGTTCGGAATAGGGGTATAACATTACGAACGCCGGATGGCACGCCTCGATACGATGTGAAAATTTTAAGCTACGAATTGAAGTCAATTTAAATTTGAATTTAAATATAATATTTGCATTGAAAAAATATGGAAAGTCTTTGTAGACACGTATAGAAATTTAAAAGCACATGTCCTTTTGGGTTTAACACGTGTCTTGTTTATAAAATAAAAAATTCGAGTCTCTTTCCTCTCTCATTTTTATTCTACAAATTTTGGAACCTATGATTCCTTTTCCATTCCAAATCTTAATTCACGAAGAAATTTCCTTCCTCAGAAAAATATAGCCGCATCTGATCGCAACCTCTCCTTCTTGTTTCTTCTTCTCGAATTTGATTCGTAAAAAAAGGGGTGTTTTCGTATGCAATTGGAATCGAGCTTGTTAGAATGGGGTTTCGGCGACTCATTGGTGAAGGGGATCGGTACCCATTCTTGAATCGAGGGAAGCTTGAGGCTCGGGACGACTTTCGATCGGAGGAGGATTTTGGATGTCAGTGGTTAAAAGCAGGATTGTGATCAAAGGAGAATTGAGCATGCCACGTCAACGGTTGGGTTCGAGCATGGAGAGGCTCGAATGCGTGGGGAAGTAGGAAGAGATTTCGCGGCGACTTTGGATTGTCTGGGGAATGGCCGAAGTCTTGGAAGAGCAAACTAGGTTTTGGGCAGTGGATATACCATTTTCCCTACGTAGTTTTTATTAGCAGATTTTTTTTATAAATATATATACTTGGAAAAAAAAGAATTATATTACAGTAAGTATAAAACTATTCCTATTTTTAGGCTAGAAAGAAGTTTTATTTTTTTTATTTACAGAAAAACAGAGAAGAGAAAAAAATAAATAACAGGAAGGTATATATGCCATTATTTTTCAAGTCAAAGATTTATATATATTTGTATGCAGTAAAGGAAATTTGAAAGTATATCAAAGTAGATTTTTGTGGAACCTATATGGATTATTATATATATATATATATATATATATATATATATAGTTCTAAAGAAAACAAATATGCATATACATATTTTAATTACTAAGTTATTTTAGATAATGGAGATCAGCTGGTTTGATAAACTTATTTAATTAGTTTACTTACTAAAAGACTTTTAAAAAGGAGAATTATTAGTTAACTTAAATTGTTAGTTAATTAAATGGTAATTAATTTTTCGATCCATTAAAGTATTAATAAACCGTATAAATGTTTATACAAGGTCAAAATCTGAAAGGAAGCAAGCCGGATTGGAAATGGGTTGCATGCATAGTCAAGGTGAGTTAATCTCACTGATCTGGATTATCCTTTAAATTTAAGTAGTTAAATTTTAATTATTGGTTGTTTGCTTGAATTGATAATTTATTATCATTTTGGATGTGATATGTTATATATAGTGTGTATATATATTGGAGTGATTGATATTCCCGCATTATATAGCGGATGAGACCCTATGCGCCTTGCATAATAGCGGATGACCATATATACCGTGATATCCCCCTCGAAGTAGGATTGGTATCCAATTGGATTCCTCAAAATGTTGGAATTAGTTTCATATTCCGTGATATGTACTATTTGATAATCTGTGATAGATTATATTGATTTTGTTGAGAATTGAAAATATTGGATGTTATGGCTTGATTGAATATATTTGGATATATTGATTTATCAAAAACATAAAGATTGGATTTTGAAGGAAAATAAAAGAGAAATTTTTTAAGTAAAATAATTACAAAAAATTTGGATAAATTAAAGAATGATTAGAAAGGATAAAAGTTGATTTTTAAATTCTAATAAATAAATCCCGAGTATAGGAAAAGAGATTTTTGAATAAATGAAAATAAATGAATTTTAAGGGCTTAAGTGGCATTGTTTGAAAATTAAAGATATTATTTTTAAATTCAGGATTTAAATGGTTTGCGAAGAAATAAAAGAAGAATTTTGAAATAAGTATGAAATTGGTATTTTCTGTTTAAAATAAGCTTTTTAATCATAAATATAAAAGTAAATATGGAACTAATGGATTTTAAAATAAATTTGGATAAGTAAAGAAATTTATTTTAAAATGGAGTTAGTTTGAAAATCGATTTGAAAACTATTTTAAGTGTTTGAAACTGGAATTAAAGGAGAATGAGATTATGGAATTTATAAACGGGGTTTATAAATTAATGTGAACTACTTATCATAGGATAATTTAGAAGTATAAATTTAGGAGGGAATTTATAAGGAAAGGGTGATTTGTTTAAAAATAAATAGTGGTTTATTTTTAAAGGTGTGGGAACGAAAGTGTATTTTCCTGAAAAGCCAAGTAAATATTCAAAGGAAGACTTTCAAGTATAAGTTAGAGGTTTTAAAGTTGTTTAAAAGAATGTTTCTGAGAATTCATTATTTATGTTGGTTAACATTTTAAAGGTAAATATTTATTAAGTTAGTTATAGTAATAATTATTTTAAAAGGTTAATTGGTATTATGATTTAAAAAGATAATTATTAAATATTTATATTTTATAAAGTAATTTTATTTTAAAGGTAGTTTGGCTAAAGTTTTTATTTGAAAATTTTGTATAGAATTTCATAATTTTTATTTTAAAATTTGTTTTGGCTTAAGTTTTACGTGAGAAATTATTATACAATTTTATAACTAGTATTTTAAATGAAGTGTTTAAATAGTTTTTATTTTAAGTGTTTTAAAGTATATATTATTAGATAAAGTGAATTAAATTATTTAAAAACCTAAAGTATTAAGGCTTGGTGATTTTTAGTGGAAATAAAACAAATGAGGTGGATATTTATTTCCACGAGAGAAAAATGATTGGAAACTACTTTCAAAGGATTGAACTGTGAATATATATCTTGTGAAGATATTTTGAAATAATAAATAATTTGGAATTTTATTAAGGCCCGTTGATTGTTGTGGATGTTATTTGATAGTTAAATAACCGACTATCAATATTGACCAATGCGCTGATCGTTCCGAAGAGATCGGGATCGGGATTAATTTCTCGAAAACCACTTCGATCCGGTTTGAACGTTTTCGTGAGGAAGACAAGAGCTTGGAGTCAAAGATGGAGTAGTGAAGTACAAGGGCTAATCGCTACTAATCCTATGGGTGATTCCAAAGTGGATGTAATAGGAATAGCGCGTTCGGTTCCGTTCGGACCCAGAACGGACTTGTACGGACGAACGCTTTCAAAACATCGTCAGAAAGACGATAAGCATTCTAAGGGAATGTGTGCTAAAAAGGTAGCGCATAGCCTCGATCCTCATCAACCGGGAATGGCTAAAACATGGGTGGTGCAACAACACTAAGTGGCTAGCAACCAATTAGGATAAGATCATCCCTGTCTAGATGTACCTTTAATTCGGCTGTGTGGGCGGTTGCTGATCCCAACTGCGGGGTGATCTTATTCGGACTATCCAGTAAGAGGTAGCTCTGGTCTTGTGTTGTAGGGGATCAGGGTGGATCCTGAGTACGGTGATCTAGACCACGTACTGTGACGGGCGGTACCCTAGTAGCCTTGCTATTGATGGAAATCCAATCTCCAATAAGTAACTTCGAACTTGTTTGTATACCTATTATGCTAGAATTTAATGAATGTAACAATTTCGGCTATTTGAACAAGTATTTGTATATAGACACTACTATAATATAAGAGGATTTGATAAGAAATGTTTTGGTTATCGTAAGGTAAAAACCTGGCATGTTTATTTGTGGCGTGGTCTTACGAGATACCTTTGATTTCAAAGGATTTAAAAACTTTAATAACCTAATTTAGTTTGTTTTCTCACGCTGTTTTTCAAAACTGACTCGGGTATTATTTTATTATAATGCTTAGGCCAGACCGAGTATTATAGATTATAGATTTTGGATGGACCGCTGTGGAGCTCAGAAGACGAGCTAGATGATGAGGCGTATTCCCGTAGATTTAGATTCCATTGTGTAGTGTAAGCTGTACACTCAGCTTTGGGAGGACAAGTTATTATAATTATCCTGAATTGTGTTATTGATTTATGTTGTACTTTGATGCTGTAGTGTAATAAGAAGTTACAGATTCTTTTGTATAAAAATCTATTGTTATCTATTATATATTGTTCCACTGCGTTTGTGAGATTCTGATGTTGTTTCTATTTCTTCGATTATATATTCAGCTTTGGGAGGACAGGTTATTATAATTGTCCTGAATTGTGCTATTGATTTGTGTTGTACTCTGATGCTATAGTGTAATAAGATGTTACAGATTCTTTTGTACAAAATCTATTGTTATCCATTATATATTGGTCCATTGTGTTTGTGAGGTTCTGATATTGTTTCTATTTCTTCTTCTACCTTCTTCTTCTTTAACCCTAATGGTTCGGTTTTTTTAGCATTCGATTGTTTGGCATTTGATACAGTGGACGTACTGATGTTGATTTTCGGGCGTCGAAAAATCGGGTCGTTACGATGATGGTGGAACAATGATTTGCAAAGGCTACAAGGAATGCCATAAATGTTTACATCATCACAGGAGTTGTAACATCCCGTATTTTTTAAGCCATTATATTTGAACATTTAATTCGTTTTAAATGTTTAATGTGGATTCTTAATTTACTTTGAAATGGAAGGAATCGGAAGCAATCAATAAAATATGCTATAATTTTTAATTATAGTGATTCCATTCGATATATTTAAAATTGGAATAAAAGGTGAATCTGGATGTAAATAGTGATGAAAATGGTTTTAAAAATTTATTTTGAGTTATTTGAGTGTAAATAGCATGGTGGGAATTTTAGAAGAATATTTAAGTTGATAAATTAATATTTGAAATTTTATATTAATTTAAAAATGAATTTAATATTGTTAAAATGCAATTTAATCAGATTTTGGTCCGGAATGAGCCAGAATGATTTTTATTATGTTTATAAATTTTATATTATTTATTGCTAAGTTATTAAAATTTTAAAAGCAAAATTTGAAGCGTTTTCGTCAATTTCGAAAATCGCCCGATTTAATAGACGAGTTAAAATAGCCTTCCACGGCACAGTTTCGGAATTCGACGAAACCAGTTCCATTGGATCCGTAATAGTTAGTTATTATCGGATTTCAATTTTCATAGCAATCGGAGTTGTCGTTTGACCGTGGCAGCTCAAAACGTATCGAAAACGTTTTAATCGATTTAATTTTAAATTGATCGTTTAATTCTGTAACTCGCACGTATGACCAAATTAGCTTACGAAACATGTTCCATTCTGTCCGGAACGCGGAAAAACCTTAGGAACGCCTGTTGGTACGTGAGATTTGGAGGTCGTTTGTATAAGTGGTAAAATAATTGGAGACAATATTAAAATAATATTAAATTATATTATATAACGTTATATCTTACAAACCCTAGCCATTATCTTCATCAGCAGCCTCCACCTTTATTAATGGACGAAATTCATTCGTCTTCCACCTCAGATCTATAAAAATCCGTCGAGTTTTAGAGGAAACTTCCAACTAGAGATACGGAGAGGTCGATGCGAGCTTCACATCCGTACGGTTGAGATGTTGGTTAGTCGACCAGAGGAGGTGATTAGGGGCCGCGTTTGGGTAGGGATCGTGAGCGTTTTTCGCCTTA
Source organism: Allium cepa (assembly GCA_030765085.1). Taxonomy (NCBI): domain Eukaryota; kingdom Viridiplantae; phylum Streptophyta; class Magnoliopsida; order Asparagales; family Amaryllidaceae; genus Allium; species Allium cepa. The sequence goes on along the minus strand of CM060935.1, from coordinate 51,084,199 downwards.
CCCCTAGCGCCGAGCTTCTCGAGCTTCCGGCCGAAGTTGGAGGCGGTGGCGAGCATCACGTCGACGTTGTCCGATCGTCGTAGAGAGGGGTGTAGCGGGGAGCGGTTGAAGCCCTAGTTAGTGAGTGTTGGGTTCGAATCTGCTGTAGCGTACGAAGGAGAAGGAGATGGCTACAGGCGGCCGTGATTTCATTCTCTTGATTGAACGGTTAAGATGGTAAAACAAAAATAATAAAAAATATATATTTGTTTTAAATTTATATTCAAATCTGTAAAATTGAATAACTTTTTCGTACGTAATCAGATTCAGACGAAATTGGATGCGTTGGAATCGCAGAGAGACGTACTACGTGATGGTGCCGATCCGGAGTCATTCCGGGCAAGTAGAAATTTGGGTTAAATCGGACACCGTCCGGTTTAATTTAAATTTCGAACGCTCGCCGAAATTCAAAGTGAGTTATTCTCACTCACATCTGGAATGTTAGCTGATTTTAGTAGTTAATATTTAAATAATTGTGTGATTGGTTGAAATGTTATTTATATCAGCCTGGATTGATGTTTATATATGTGATGTGCTAATATCTGTGGATGCAGGGAAAACAGGTTGGAGGGATCCAACTGGATTCCTCACAATGTAGTAATATTTTTATAGTTGATGATGATGCCTGTTTATATATTGTGATTGATAAATTTGGAATCAAATTGTATTGTGATATTGTGGGATAAACTACAAAGCCAGAATGTTAATTATAAAGAAATTTGGAGTTTAATTATAAAGAAATTAAATTGGGTTATCAATAGAAATTAAGAAATTAATAAATAAGGAATTTTAAAGAATTTAAAAATTAGAATCTGTTTGGATGGAAAATTGAAATAAAATTGTATCGGAATATTGCTGGATAAATTATAAATCCATAATTTAATTATAAATGGATAAATTGAATTTTAGAGTAATAAAAGATATTGTTAAATAATGAATTTAAAAGAATTAAAATTTGAAATCTATTTGGAATGAAAATTGAAAATTTGTAAAATCTGGAATGATAAACAAAGAGAACGTTATCAGTTGATAAATGTGAAAATAAATTTATGTTATTAAAAATTAAACCTGAATCTAAATAAATTGACAGAATCTATAAGAACGATTTTTGAGATATTTGAGTGGAAATGAGTTTCCTGGGAAAAACCAAGTTCGAGGTTAAACAGATTTTTATTAAAAGTAAATTTAAGTTTAAAACTTGTTTTAAACGAGTGTTTGAAAATTTTTAAAAGCTAATTAATGAATTAGCAATAATGGTTATTTGCGATTTCATTAGTAATTATTTTTATAAATGAATTTATTTAAAGGCTGTTTTGACTTAAGTCATTTGGAATTAGTATTAACCGTTTAAAACTCTACTCATAAGTTTAGTTTAAACTAAAACCCTTATTTTAAATCAAGATTTATATCTTATTAAATAGTTTTATTTTAAATATTTTGAAATTATATTTTTGAGTAATAAGTAGCAGTAATTTACATATTTCAAAGTATATTTCAGAATTAAGTATTTTAGCTGTTTTAAATCTAAATTGTTTTGAACTTGGGTATTTCCAATGGGAATATATGGTAAAGGATTTACCTTGTAAAGGAAGAACTTTAGGAATTGTTTTCAAATGAGCTTTGAAAATTTGAAATATATCTTTTAAAGATATTTGGGGGCAAATAAATAATGTGGAGTATTGTTTATTGTGTGATGGATGTTTGTGAATATAAATTGATAGTTAAATCACCGACTATCAATATTGGACAATTGCGTGATCGTTTCGAAGAGACCGGGATCGAGATTTATTTCTCGAAAACCACTTCGATTCGGTTTGTACGTTTCGTGCGAAAAACGTGTTTGGAGTCGAAGATGGAGCAGTGAAGTGCAAGGGCTAGTCGCTACTAATCCTGAGGATATTTCCAAAATGGATGTAGTAGGAGTAGTGCCTTCGGTTCCGTTCGAACCCGGGACGGACTTGTATGGACGAATGCTTGCGAAACATCGTCAGGTGGACGATGGGCATTCTAAGTGAAAATGTTCTAAAGGTAACGCTTAGCCTCAAGCCTCATCAACCGAGAATGACTGAAAATCAGGGGATATGCAGCAAGGTTAGGTGGATCATGCCCAAGCAGGACAAGATATTCCCCTGTCTAGATGTCCCTTATATATATTTCGGCTTAGTGGGTGGTTGGTCGCGCCAACCACGGGGTTTATCTTGTTCGGGACTGTTCAGTAAGGAATGGTTCCGGCCTTGTGTTGCAGGAGATGAAGGGAGTAATCCTCGGTACGGTGACTAGGCCCCGTACTGTGACAGGTGGTACCCCAGTGCCTAGTCATTGTTGGAAATCCATTTTCCCTACGAGCCTTGTACGAGTTTTGTTTGTATTACCCACTTTTGTGGCTAGTAGCTGGAATTTAATAGATGTAACAATTTCGGCTATTTTATAAGTATTTGTAAATAGACACTATTATATTATCAGAGGATTTCTATAAAAAGTGTTTTAGCTATCGTAAGGTAAAAACCCGACATGTTTATTTGTGGCGTGGTCTTACGAGATGCTTTTGTTTTCAAAGGATTTTTGAAACTTTAATAATCAATTTGGATGCATTTTTGTCAGCTGGTATTCCAGACTGACTCGGGTGGTATTTCATTATAATGCTCGGATCAGACCGAGTATTATATGTTCAGGTCAGGATGCTATGGAGCAGGAGAGGAGCTGCAGTCCGAGATGTATTATATGTACCTATATATATTCCGCTGCTGTGATTGTATGGTAGGTCTGATTTGTGATTGTTGATGTATGAGATACTCTGATGATATGATGTATAAAACAGTGATAGTTTTCTTTTTGTGTAAAGTTCTATATTTACTGTTATATTTTATTCCGCTGCGACTGTGAGATTCTGATATTGTTTAGTTTCTTCTTCTTCTATCTCTTCTTCTTTAACCCTAATGGTTCGTAATTCTGTGCCACTTGAGTTAATAGAGGTAGAATAGTGTGGATTCAAGGGGTACGGATTTGCAGGCTGTCACACTTGGTATCAGAGCTTAGGTTGGCGACAACCTAGGAATTGGTGGGGTAATTACTCATTTAACAGAGTCAACAGTACTCTATAATGAGTCGAATGTAATAATAGATATGAGAGCGTACTTGTTAGTGAATATAAGATTGTTTTTATACCGTGTTGATTTATCTGTTGAGTGTTTATGAATTCTGGTCGGTACGGGAAGTACAACCGTATCGATAGGGGTTTCTAAACTCTTAAACAAGATAAACCGACATAGTATTGTTTTTAAAGTGGGTAAATGAAATAATTTTACCCAAAATTATATTTTGATATAAAAAGAAATAAATTTCTGAAATTATTATATATATTTTTGGATTGTTTGGATGTGAATAACTTAATCAAATGAGAATCTAAAATTTAATCTAAAATTTGATATGGTTATAACTAAATAAATTCCATGAGTATAAATTATACAAAAGAGAATAACTAAATTTAAATTAAACCAGAATTTAAATCCCGGGAATTTTGAAAAGGATTTTAAATGCAATGAAACCAAAGGTTTGGGAATTTAAAACATTGGAAGTGTTTGGTAATATTTTTTCCCAGTGGTTGAAGGCAATAATGAAATGTCGATTTGGGTAATATTTTTGAATGGAAACTGTTTTGAAATAAATTTTGGGAGTTAGAAAATTTTTGGGTTTTGGGAAAAGTTTAGTAACTTGGGAAGTTTTAAGTTAAAATTAGGGCTTTAGAGTTAATAAGGAAAAAGGGTTTGAAATTGAGCTAAAGGTTTTGGAAAGTGTATATAAGTTGTAACTAAAGAAGTTTGGGTTAAGTTAATGAGTGTAGGAACATTTTCTACCTTAGCAAATTTCGAGGACGAAATTTTTATAAGGGGGGAGGAATGTAACATCCCGTATTTTTTAAGCCATTATATTTGAACATTTAATTCATTTTAAATGTTTAATGTGGATTCTTAATTTACTTTGAAATGGAAGGAATCGGATGCAATCAATAAAATATGCTATAATTTTTAATTATAGTGATTCCATTCAATATATTTAAAATTGGAATAAGTGGTGAATCTGGATGTAAATAGTGATGAAAATGGTTTTAAAAATTTATTTTGAGTTATTTGAGTGTAAATAGCGTGGTGGGAATTTTAGAAGAATTTTTAAGTTGATAAATTAGTATTTGAAATTTTATATTAATTTAAAAATGAATTTAATATTGTTAAAATGCAATTTAATCAGATTTTGGTCCGAAATGAGCCAGAATGATTTTTATCGTGTTTATAAATTTTATATGATTTATTGCTAAGTTATTAAAATTTTAAAAGCAAAATTTGAAGCGTTTTCGTCAATTTCGAAAATCGCCCGATTTAATAGACGAGTTAAAATAGCCTTCCGGGGCACAGTTTCGGAATTCGACGAAACTAGTTCCATTGGATCCGTAATAGTTAGTTATTATCGGATTTCAATTTTCATAGCAATCAGAGTTGTCGTTTGACCGTGGCAGCTCAAAACGTATCGAAAACGTTTTAATCGATTTAATTTTAAATTGATCGTTTAATTCTGTAACTCGCACGTATGAAAAAATTAGCTTACGAAACCTGTTCCATTATGTCCGGAACACGGAAAAACCCTAGGAACGCCTGTTGGTACGTGAGATTTGGAGGTCGTTTGTATAAGTGGTAAAATAATTGGAGACGATATTAAAATAATATTAAATTATATTATATAACGTTATATCTTACAAACCCTAGCCATTATCTTCATCAGCCGCCTCCACCTTTATTAATGGCCGAAATTCATTCGTCTTCCATCTCAGATCTATAAAAATCCGTCGAGTTTTAGAGGAAACTTCCAACTAGAGATACGGAGAGGTCGATGCGAGCTTCACATCCGTACGGTTGAGATGTTGGTTAATCGACCAGAGGAGGTGATTAGGGGCCGCGTTTGGGTAGGGATCGTGCGCGTTTTTCGCCTTACACCTAGCGCCGAGCTTCTCGAGCTTCCGGCCGAAGTTGGAGGCGGTGGCGAGCATCACGTCGACGTTGTCCGATCGTCGTAGAGAGGGGTTTAGCGGGGAGCTGTTGAAGCCCTAGTTATTGAGTGTTGGGTTCGAATCCGCTGTAGCGTACGAAGGAGAAGGAGATGGCTACAGGCGGCCGTGATTTCATTCTCTTGATTGAACAGTTAAGATGGTAAAACAAAAATAATAATAAATATATATTTGTTTTAAATTTATATTCAAATCTGTAAAATTGAATAACTTTTTCGTACGTAATCAGATTCGGACGAAATTGGATGCGTTGGAATCGCAGAGAGACGTACTAGGTGATGGTGCCGATCCGGAGTCATTCCGGGCAAGTAGAAATTTGGGTTAAATCGGACACCGTCCGGTTTAATTTAAATTTCGAACGCTCGTCGAAATTCAAAGTGAGTTATTCTCACTCACATCTGGAATGTTAGCTGATTTTAGTTGTTAATATTTAAATAATTGTGTGATTGGTTGAAATGTTATTGATATCAGCCTGGATTGATGTTTATATATGTGATGTGCTAATATCTGTGGATGCAGGGAAAACAGGTTGGAGGGATCCAACTGGATTCCTCACAATGTAGTAATATTTTTATAGTTGATGATGATGCCTGTTTATATATTGTGATTGATAAATTTGGAATCAAATTGTATTGTGATATTGTGGGATAAACTACAAAGCCAGAATGTTAATTATAAAGAAATTTGGAGTTTAATTATAAATAAATTAAATTGGGTTATCAAAAGAAATTAAGAAATTAATAAATAAGGAATTTTAAAGAATTTAAAAATTAGAATCTGTTTGGATGGAAAATTGAAATAAAATTGTATCGGAATATTGCTGGATAAATTATAAATCTATAATTTAATTATAAATGGATAAATTGAATTTTAGAGTAATAAAAGATATTGTTAAATAATGAATTTAAAAGAATTAAAATTTGAAATCTATTTGGAATGAAAATTGAAAATTTGTAAAATCTGGAATGGTAAACAAAGAGAACGTTATCAGTTGATAAATGTGAAAATAAATTTATGTTATTAAAAATTAAACCTGAATCTAAATAAATTGACAGAATCTATAAGAACGATTTTTGAGATATTTGAGTGGAAATGAGTTTCCTGGGAAAAACCAAGTTCGAGGTTAAACAAATTTTTATTAAAAGTAAATTTAAGTTTAAAACTTGTTTTAAACGAGTGTTTGGAAAATTTTAAAAGCTAATTAATAAATTAGCAATAATGGTTATTTGCGATTTCATTAGTAATTATTTTTATAAATGAATTTATTTAAAGGCTGTTTTGACTTAAGTCATTTGGAATTAGTATTAACCGTTTAAAACTCTACTCATAAGTTTAGTTTAAACTAAAACCCTTATTTTAAATCAAGATTTATATCTTATTAAATAGTTTTATTTTAAATATTTTGAAATTATATTTTTGAGTAATAAGTAGCAGTAATTTACATATTTCAAAGTATATTTCAGAATTAAGTATTTTAGCTGTTTTAAATCTAAATTGTTTTGAACTTGGGTATTTCCAATGGGAATATATGGTAAAGGATTTACCTTGTAAAGGAAGAACTTTAGGAATTGTTTTCAAATGAGCTTTGAAAATTTGAAATATATCTTTTAAAGATATTTGGGGGCAAATAAATAATGTGGAGTATTGTTTATTGTGTGATGGATGTTTGTGAATATAAATTGATAGTTAAATCACCGACTATCAATATTGGACAATTGCGTGATCGTTTCGAAGAGATCGGGATCGAGATTTATTTCTCGAAAACCACTTCGATTCGGTTTGTACGTTTCGTGCGAAAAACGTGTTTGGAGTCGAAGATGGAGCAGTGAAGTGCAAGGGCTAGTCGCTACTAATCCTGAGGATATTTCCAAAATGGATGTAGTAGGAGTAGTGCCTTCGGTTCCGTTCGAACCCGGGACGGACTTGTATGGACGAATGCTTGCGAAACATCGTCAGGTGGACGATGGGCATTCTAAGTGAAAACGTTCTAAAGGTAACGCTTAGCCTCAAGCCTCATCAACCGGGAATGACTGAAAATCAGAGGATATGCAGCAAGGTTAGGTGGGTCATGCCCAAGCAGGACAAGATATTCCTCTGTCTAGATGTCCCTTATATATATTTCGGCTTAATGGGTGGTTGGTCGCGCCAACCACGGGGTTTATCTTGTTCGGGACTGTTCAGTAAGGAATGGTTCCGGCCTTGTGTTGCAGTGGATGAAGGGAGTAATCCTCGGTACGGTGATCTAGGCCCCGTACTGTGACAGGTGGTACCCCAGTGCCTAGTCATTGTTGGAAATCCATTTTCCCTACGAGCCTTGTACGAGTTTTGTTTGTATTACCCACTTTTGTGGCTAGTAGCTGGAATTTAATAGATGTAACAATTTCGGCTATTTTATAAGTATTTGTAAATAGACACTATTATATTATCAGAGGATTTCTATAAAAAGTGTTTTAGCTATCGTAAGGTAAAAACCCGACATGTTTATTTGTGGCGTGGTCTTACGAGATGCTTTTGTTTTCAAAGAATTTTTGAAACTTTAATAATCAATTTGGATGCATTTTTGTCAGCTGGTATTCCAGACTGACTCGGGTGGTATTTCATTATAATGCTCGGGTTAGACCGAGTATTATATGTTCAGGTCAGGATGCTATGGAGCAGGAGAGGAGCTGGAGTCCGAGACGTATTATATGTACCTATATATATTCCGCTGCTGTGATTGTATGATAGGTCTGATTTGTGATTGTTGATGTATGAGATACTCTGATAATATGATGTATAAAATAGTGATAGTTTTCTTTTTGTGTAAAGTTCTATATTTACTATTATATTTTATTCCGCTGCGACTGTGAGATTCTGATATTGTTTAGTTTCTTCTTCTTCTATCTCTTCTTCTTTAACCCTAATGGTTCGTAATTCTGTGCCACTTGAGTTAATAGAGGTAGAATAGTGTTGATTCAAGGGGTACGGATTTGCAGGCTGTCACACTTGGTATCAGAGCTTAGGTTGGCGACAACCTAGGCTTTGGTGGGGTAATTACTCATTAAACAGAGTCAACAGTACTCTATAATGAGTCGAGTGTAATAATAGATATGAGAGCGTACTTGTTAGTGAATATAAGATTGTTTTTATACCGTGTTGATTTATCGGTTGAGTGTTTATGAATTCTGGTCGGTACGGGAAGTACAACCGTATCGATAGGGGTTTCTAAACTCTTAAATAAGATAAACCGACATAATATTGTTTTTAAAGTGGGTAAATGAAATAATTTAACCCAAAATTATATTTTGATATAAAAAGGAATAAATTTCTGAATTTATTATATATATTTTTGGATTGTTTGGATGTGAATAACTTAATCAAATGAGAATCTAAAATTTAATCTAAAATTTGAAATGTTTATAACTAAATAAATTCCATGAGTATAAATTATACAAAAGAGAATAACTAAATTTAAATTAAACCAAAATTTAAATCCCGGGAATTTTGAAAAGGATTTTAAATGCAATGAAACCAAAGGTTTGGGAATTTAAAACATTGGAAGTGTTTGGTAATATTTTTTCCCACTGGTTGAAGGCAATAATGAAATGTCGATTTGGGTAATATTTTTGAATGGAAACTGTTATGAAATAAATTTTGGGAGTTAGAAAATTTTTGGGTTTTGGGAAAAGTTTAGTAACTTGGGAAGTTTTAAGTTAAAATTAGGGCTTTAGAGTTAATAAGGAAAAAGGGTTTGAAATTGAGCTAAAGGTTTTGGAAAGTGTATATAAGTTGTAACTAAAGAAGTTTGGGTTAAGTTAATGAGTGTAGGAACATTTTCTACCTTAGCAAATTCCGAGGACGAAATTTTTACAAGTGGGGAGGAATGTAACGTCCCGTATTTTTTAAGCCATTATATTTGAACATTTAATTCGTTTTAAATGTTTAATGTGGATTCTTAATTTACTTTGAAATGGAAGGAATCGGATGCAATCAATAAAATATGCTATAATTTTTAATTATAGTGATTCCATTCGATATATTTAAAATTGGAATAAGTGGTGAATCTGGATGTAAATAGTGATGAAAATAGTTTTAAAAATTTATTTTGAGTTATTTAAGTGTAAATAGCGTGGTGGGAATTTTAGAAGAATTTTTAAGTTGATAAATTAATATTTGAAATTTTATATTAATTTAAAAACGAATTTAATATTGTTAAAATGCAAATTAATCAGATTTTGGTCCGGAATGAGCCAGAATGATTTTTATTGTGTTTATAAATTTTATATGATTTATTGCTAAGTTATTAAAATTTTAAAAGCAAAATTTGAAGCGTTTTCGTCAATTTCGAAAATCGTCCGATTTAATAGACGAGTTAAAATAGCCTTCCGGGGCACAGTTTCGGAATTCAACGAAACCAGTTCCATTGGATCCGTAATAGTTAGTTATTATCGGATTTCAGTTTTCATAGCAATCGGAGTTGCCGTTTGACCGTGGCAGCTCAAAACGTGTCGAAAACGTTTTAATCGATTTAATTTTAAATTGATCGTTTAATTCTGTAACTCGCACGTATGACCAAATTAGCTTACGAAACCTGTTCCATTGTGTCCGGAACGCGGAAAAACCCTAGGAACGCTTGTTGGTACGTGAGATTTGGAGGTTGTTTGTATAAGTGGTAAAATAATTGGAGACAATATTAAAATAATATTAAATTATATTATATAACGTTATATCTTACAAACCCTAGCCATTATCTTCATCAGCCGCCTCCACCTTTATTAATGGCCGAAATTCATTCGTCTTCCACCTCAGATCTATAAAAATCCATCGAGTTTTAGAGGAAACTTCCAACTAGAGATACGGAGAGGTCGATGCGAGCTTCACATCCGTACGGTTGAGATGTTGGTTAGTCGACCAGAGGAGGTGATTAGGGGCCACGTTTGGGTAGGGATCGTGCGCGTTTTTCGCCTTACACCTAGCGCCGGGCTTCTCGAGCTTCCGGCCGAAGTTGGAGGCGGTGGCGAGCATCACGTCGACGTTGTCCGATCGTCGTAGAGAGGGGTGTAGCGGGGAGCGGTTGAAGCCCTAGTTAGTGAGTGTTGGGTTCGAATCTGCTGTAGCGTACGAAGGAGATGGCTACAGGCGGCCGTGATTTCATTCTCTTGATTGAACGGTTAAGATGGTAAAACAAAAATAATAATAAATATATATTTGTTTTAAATTTATATTCAAATCTGTAAAATTGAATAACTTTTTCGTACGTAATCAGATTCGGACGAAATTGGATGCGTTGGAATCGCAGAGAGACGTACTACGTGATGGTGCAGATCCGGAGTCATTCCGGGCAAGTAGAAATTTGGGTTAAATCGGACACCGTCCGGTTTAATTTAAATTTCGAACGCTCGTCGAAATTCAAAGTGAGTTATTCTCACTCACATCTGGAATGTTAGCTGATTTTAGTTGTTAATATTTAAATAATTGTGTGATTGGTTGAAATGTTATTTATATCAGCCTGGATTGATGTTTATATATGTGATGTGCTAATATCTGTGGATGCAGGGAAAACAGGTTGGAGGGATCCAACTGGATTCCTCACAATGTAGTAATATTTTTATAGTTGATGATGATGCCTGTTTATATATTGTGATTGATAAATTTGGAATCAAATTGTATTGTGATATTGTGGGATAAACTACAAAGCCAGAATGTTAATTATAAAGAAATTTGGAGTTTAATTATAAATAAATTAAATTGGGTTATCAAAAGAAATTAAGAAATTAATAAATAAGGAATTTTAAAGAATTTAAAAATTAGAATCTGTTTGGATGGAAAATTGAAATAAAATTGTATCGGAATATTGCTGGATAAATTATAAATCCATAATTTAATTATAAATGGATAAATTGAATTTTAGAGTAATAAAATATATTGTTAAATAATGAATTTAAAAGAATTAAAATTTGAAATCTATTTGGAATGAAAATTGAAAATTTGTAAAATCTGGAATGATAAACAAAGAGAACGTTATCAGTTGATAAATGTGAAAATAAATTTATGTTATTAAAAATTAAACCTGAATCTAAATAAATTGACAGAATCTATAAGAACGATTTTTGAGATATTTGAGTGGAAATGAGTTTCCTGGGAAAAACCAAGTTCGAGGTTAAACAAATTTTTATTAAAAGTAAATTTAAGTTTAAAACTTGTTTTAAACGAGTGTTTGGAAAATTTTAAAAGCTAATTAATAAATTAGCAATAATGGTTATTTGCGATTTCATTAGTAATTATTTTTATAAATGAATTTATTTAAAGGCTGTTTTGACTTAAGTCATTTGGAATTAGTATTAACCGTTTAAAACTCTACTCATAAGTTTAGTTTAAACTAAAACCCTTATTTTAAATCAAGATTTATATCTTATTAAATAGTTTTATTTTAAATATTTTGAAATTATATTTTTGAGTAATAACTAGCAGTAATTTACATATTTCAAAGTATATTTCAGAATTAAGTATTTTAGCTGTTTTAAATCTAAATTGTTTTGAACTTGTGTATTTCCAATGGGAATATATGGTAAAGGATTTACCTTGTAAAGGAAGAACTTTAGGAATTGTTTTCAAATGAGCTTTGAAAATTTGAAATATATCTTTTAAAGATATTTGGGGGCAAATAAATAATGTGGAGTATTGTTTATTGTGTGATGGATGTTTGTGAATATAAATTGATAGTTAAATCACCGACTATCAATATTGGACAAATGCGTGATCGTTTCGAAGAGACCGGGATCGAGATTTATTTCTCGAAAACCACTTCGATTCGGTTTGTACGTTTCGTGCGAAAAACGTGTTTGGAGTCGAAGATGGAGCAGTGAAGTGCAAGGGCTAGTCGCTACTAATTCTGAGGATATTTCCAAAATGGATGTAGTAGGAGTAGTGCCTTCGGTTCCGTTCGAACCCGGGACGGACTTGTATGGACGAATGCTTGCGAAACATCGTCAGGTGGACGATGGGCATTCTAAGTGAAAACGTTCTAAAGGTAACGCTTAGCCTCAAGCCTCATCAACCGGGAATGACTGAAAATCAGGGGATATGCAGCAAGGTTAGGTGGGTCATGCCCAAGCAGGACAAGATATTTCCCCTGTCTAGATGTCCCTTATATATATTTCGGCTTAGTGGGTGGTTGGTCGCGCCAACCATGAGGTTTATCTTGTCCGGGACTGCTCAGTAAGGAATGGTTCCGGCCTTGTGTTGCAGGGGATGAAGGGAGAAATCCTCGGTACGGTGATCTAGGCCCCGTACTGTGACAGGTGGTACCCCAGTGCCTAGTCGTTGTTGGAAATCCATTTTCCCTACGAGACTTGTACGAGTTTTGTTTGTATTACCCACTTTTGTGGCTAGTAGCTGGAATTTAATAGATGTAACAATTTCGGCTATTTTATAAGTATTTGTAAATAGACACTATTATATTATCAGAGGATTTCTATAAAAAGTGTTTTAGCTATCGTAAGGTAAAAACCCGACATGTTTATTTGTGGCGTGGTCTTACGAGATGCTTTTGTTTTCAAAGGATTTTTGAAACTTTAATAATCAATTTGGATGCATTTTTGTCAGCTGGTATTCCAGACTGACTCGGGTGTTATTTCATTATAATGCTCGGGTTAGACCGAGTATTATATGTTCAGGTCAGGATGCTATGGAGCAGGAGAGGAGCTGGAGTCCGAGACGTATTATATGTACTTATATATATTCCGCTGCTGTGATTGTATGGTAGGTCTGATTTGTGATTGTTGATGTATGAGATACTCTGATGATATGATGTATAAAACAGTGATAGTTTTCTTTTTGTGTAAAGTTCTATATTTACTATTATATTTTATTCCGCTGCGACTGTGAGATTCTGATATTGTTTAGTTTCTTCTTCTTCTATCTCTTCTTCTTTAACCCTAATGGTTCGTAATTCTGTGCCACTTGAGTTAATAGAGGTAGAATAGTGTTGATTCAAGGGGTACGGATTTGTGGGCTGTCACAGGAGTGAGGACAACATGCAAAACTACAAAGCGGCAAAAAGAACACAAACAGAGCGGTGAGTGAAGCAAGGGGTCGGACATATGAAGATCTATATTAAAAGCTAAGTACCTAGGAGGGTGAACAGAATCTATAGGATAACAAAGCTCCGCGAGAGGAAGACGAGAGACTTCAACCAAGTTAAATGCACCAAGGATGAGAATAATAGACTTATGGTGAAGGATGTGGAGACAAAAAATAGATGGAGAGAATACTTCGATAAGCTATTCAATGAAGAAGGTGGTAGCACTACAATCAAGATGGACGACTCTTTTAATGACAATTGTAGACATTTTATTCAAAGAATTCAAGAGTCCTAGGTAAAGGAGGCGGTAAAATGAATGAAAGAAAGCAAGCATTGGGGCCTAACGACATCCTTATTGAGGTATGAAGATGCTTTGGAGATGCAGGGATATCCTAGCTAACTAAGTTATTGAATAATATTTTCAAATCATATAAGATGTCAAATGAATGGAGGAGAAGTATATTAGTTCAAATCTTCAAGAATAAAGGAGATATTCAAACTTGCACAAACTACAAAGAAATTAAGCTTATGAGTCATATAATAAAGCTTTGAGAGAGAGTCGTTGAATGTCGATTAAGAATGATGGTAAGCATTTTAAAAAATCCAATTAGGTTTCATGCCTAGAAGGTGGGCCATAGAGGCGATTTTCTTGATAAGACAACTTATCGAGAGATTTATGGAGCAAAGGAAGGATTTTCATATGGTATTTACTGTTTTTGTGAAAGCTTATGACAAAGTACCACTACACCACAAAAGGCTTTTAACAGCGTTTGATAAACGTTGTAATATGATACAACAGCGTTATTTAAAACGCTGTATAACGACATGCTGTCGTATATACATAACTTACAACAGCTTTTCTATAAACGCTGTTGAAACATCACTGTGACATCGTTTATTACGAGCTGTCAATAATGTTTTTACAGCGTTTTCAGACGTGCTGTATTATGTTTCAACAGTGTTTATAATTTAGTTGTCGAAGATGTTCAAATTCTACTTTAACTGTTTACAACAGCTTTTTCTAAACGCTGTTATTGAATCATCAACAATTTCGACAGCATGTTAAAAACGCTGTTATTGAATCATCAACTATTTCGACAGCATGTAAAAAACGCTGTTATTGACAATTTCAAGATAATTACAGCACGAATTAAACGCTGTTGTTTCTTCATTGACAGCATTAATCAAACGCTGTCTTCTATTTATATAACAGCTTTAATATTCCACTCTATTTTTGAATATTCCAAAACTATATTTTAAGCATATTCAAGCAACTAGTATATATAACAGGTTCTAATAACCATTAATTGGTTACATAAACTAGTTAAGACAATATTAATAAATAAAAGACATCCATAAACCAAGTTTCAATAATATCCATAAACAAAAAATAACAAAGTAAACCAAGTTGCCACAAATTCTGTTAAACAAAGACACGTTATATGTTAAGTAAAAGTATAATATCAATACAGTAAGTCCACACCAAATGCCAACAACAAAACGTGCATCTAAAAAGTTTCATATGCTTGCTACTTGCTACTTGCTACGGAAGAAGAATGTGTCATCGCCATCTTTAATTACCTGCAATGAAGAAATTTGAAATGATCAGTGAGTAAACGCCATCTAAAAATTTGAAGTTTCATATGCTAAAATGCTTAACTGCGCCAAAAAATCATTATATGGATCTAAAAATTTGAAGTGATCAGTGAGTAAATGCTTAACAACCCACCACTATAATCAATACAAACCAGTGCACATCACCAGTGAACATCAAACCAAACTGCACCATATTCCATCCCCAACCACCCCCACTACCACCCTATTGCAAATTCCTCCATCATCACCATTTAAATACACTCTGCTACGGCCATAACAGCTGCAACAAAATCCACTCAACTACACGACCAGACACCAAGCATTGTCATTACATTTACACCACCATTCATCTTCACTGCTTCTCCCCTGTTCAAACCCAGTCAGACCAAACCACCCACTTCTGCCACTTCTCCTCTCTGAACACATCCTTCATTACTGCCACATTCAAACTGTCACATTACTACTCATCTCGTCATCAGCATATCATGCATCACATTACCCACCATTTCTTCAACGTACCGCACTACACTACTTCACAAACAAACCAATTACCTTACATATCAACAGCCTACCCTGCTACCGCATTCATCACAACATCATCAACATCCTACCATCAACACTTCAACACATACAACCATATCTCCCCAACACCTCTGCATTTCACCCCTGACAACCAACTGACTTCTATCAGACATCATTTCCACCAACTATTCTACATTTTACCCCACTGCATACTCACCTTCATCCCCTTTCACAATCACTGCTATTCACAACTCCACAATCTTGCCATATAATTCAAAAACCACAACCATTCTCACTGACCACACTTTGACATCCATCTCTGCAATCACCCACATACACTACCCTTTCACCACAAAAACAGTCACCGTCCTGCTATTCACCCTATACATTAACCACCAGCCCATACAAACTTCCACATACACACTGATAAACATCTACACACTGACAAATTACACAGCAATACCCTTCCATTGCATTAGCAGTTCCAGTGCTCCAACTTCTACAAACAGTTTCAATCAACTCCGACCAAACCACCCTGTTCACTGGCCATTACCCAATACCGCTACATCCATACATCAAGAACTGTTGTTTGTATCACAAAGTCTAAACCAGTGTGCTGTTTGTATTACAACTGCAACTGTGCCGCTACCCTTCACACAAATTCAACAAACAATTTAGACATCAAAACTAAGCAAGTCGATCACTTCTACAATCAAACCTTCATCGCCTGCAGTGCCTCAACCTGCCTGCATCACCTCAACTGCCTTCCTTTGAAACTTGCTACATACATTGACTCAACCACACAATCATTCAAACTCCATTCTCCTTATCAAACTGACCAAATACCCACTACATACATCTGCTACCATGACCGTGCATCGCCATCTCCCAAATCACTACGCGACCACTCCTGAATACCCAATACCCAAATTGTGACAATTCCAATCACCAAACGCATGCACCACATCATCAAACACCAATAGTCAATAACTTATAACCTACACCAGCAGTCACCTTTGCCTTGCAATCACCATTCAAACTCCCCTTACTCATTCAACACTCCCTACACCACCTCAATTTCAAAACCTGAACACAACCACACAAACCTGAAACCAAGCCATTCCACTGTTCTACCAACTTTATACCTCACTGCCGCCGCCATATTGCATTTTCCACAACCAAAACCACCGTACCCTACTTCTACCAATTTAGTTGCCTATCACTTCTCTGGCATATACACACCTGACAGTCCACATACCTCTGTCATCCTCAACCTGTTCATCGCCTACATTACCATATCCTACAACCAGTTCCCCACTTCAACTCTACTTCCACATCACCAAACATTGCTACTCAATACTGCCTTATACTTCACTTCTCCAACACCATCTGTGCATACAAACTACAAACTCTTCCAACTGCTCACAACAGTCTCTGTTGCTAAATCACTCGCCTCCTCCCACATCAAATACTTCATTGCATTACCCTAAACAGTGCTAATCATCCACCACCATCTCAGAAAACACCTCTGCTGCAACCAAGCATACCCTCTGACCACACCATACTTCCCCTACCACCAGCATACAACACATCAACCTTTAGCAAACTTCATTTGCCTTCCCTCAACTTCACTATCACCATTTCCAAACTTCCCCCATCAAACTGTCCCACATAACTCCTCCACCAAACATCATAACCAACGTACTTCACTGCTGTTACACCATCTCATTTCGACAGCTTCCCCTACATCAAAACTGCACACAGTCATCACCAGCCTACATACTGTTGCATCACCAAACAACTACACCACTGTCATATAAAACTGAAATCAGTTCACACTTCCATCAAATACAATAAATACCCCAACTTCAACACTTCATTATCACTTCACATCCTCACCTTCCTTTGCCAAGCTCCTCCTCTTGCTACTGCCTATAACACTCCTTTGTTATACAACCATTCAACTCCAAAACAAATACCAGAACTACATAAAAACTTCACTTCACTTCCAAAAAAAAACAATGGACATTTTTTCCCAAAATCAAGAGAGTTAACAATGGATTTGAATTTATGAGATTTAATAAAACCGCTCACAGCCAATCAATGCTCATTTACACTAGCATATTTAATCAAATGAAACTATAGTAGTTTTTTATCTTGTCTATTGCATATAAACAAGATGTGAAACTTACATGGAAGTTGAGCCAATTCTAACATTCGCAACAGGCCATGCTACAGTCGAGCCAATAGCATCTGATAAGCATTCCATGAAGGATGTAGGCCGCCATATAGGTGCATTTGGGACTTTTACAACATCCACCCAAACTCTTATCGCATTTTGTCCCAGTGGAACAGAATGTACCAAAGCATTTGGATCTGTTGAAGACACGGTTCCTTCTGCTACTATTTTTCCCATACCCTCTAAATCAATCAACTTGCATTTGGTATTTGCAGAAAAATTTGCACTCTATCACATAACAAAAAAATGGTAATACGATATCAACAATTCTTTGAGAGGAATATTAGCAATATGAACATGTTACCGTAAGAGATGTTGGAGCATTGATCATAGGAGCAGGACATGTGCTAGCGTTAACCGTTTCAACAATGACCTGCACGTCAGAGCCCAGATTCATCAAAAATTGGCCAAAACACAATGACCTGCACGTTTGAAAACGAGGACATATGCTTGCCAAATTTGGCTTTGGTTAGCAGGAAACTGTAGTATACCTGTAATCCTTTCTGGACTTTGACATACTACTAAGAATTTGATTGTGTTTCGTAGCTTGTACAAAGTTAATTGAAATGTACCCCTTATGCAGGGACGTCTTCTTCATTCACTGCCATTGCATTTATGATTGTCTTCTGTTGGACCTAGGACATAGAAATTATAGCAAGGCAGAGAAATTTACATCCACTGAGTTTAGCACCAGTATCGTGAGCAAAAATAAATAAAAAACTAATGAGCAGGTGCAATGAAACTGTTTTAAATTTATAAAATATGACCATCTGTATAATGAATTGCATTAGTTAAATGGTGTTACAGGGATGTAATTTTATATATCTAGAGAAACCTCAAACTGACACAAAGTAATAACAAGGATAACTAAAATATTTTTGAGTCTGTGGGTCCATAATCCAGATGAATAAAGATGGCCAACATTGTTTCTATATCCGTGATGAAGTTAGAAAAATCATCAAGTACTTACAACATATTATGCAAGAATTCACCTCTCGGAAGATTAAACTTCTTTACATTATCAGCTGATGCTGAAGCGAAAGTATTCCTACATTATACATCAAAAGGAAATGCAAAGTGTATGTCGTACCTTTGAGGATCTTATCTACATCAGTGACTCTTCTAGGTGATTCTCGATTTGATTGAGCGTATTAGTGTTGGGTTGGCCAAGGTCCTCACCAAGTAGATTTCTGATATTACAAATTCAGTTAGGAAAAAGCATCATATTGTTAACTCTAAGGTTCATTACTGATGCCACCTCTGGGATGCTGCATAAGCTCAACTCTTGTTTTTAACTTTGGACAGTTCGGGTAACTGCTCTGCACCGTAAAACAAGATGAAGACTAGTTAGCCTTTGAATAAAACTTTGCATGCTTTTGGACAAATGTATATTTTTTGTAGTGTGAATATCTAAATTTACAAACTACGATATTTTATTGGACCCATAATAATATTATTAACGTATACATTGGTTTTTGACAGTTGGTTCAAAGATATATTTGACTGGAGACATTTCATAAATTTTTTAAAGGAGGACATTGAGATAGTAGAATCGTTGGCAGAAAAATACAGTAAGATAAAGCCTTTTGTCAGGGCACTAATATCTGGGTCCAAGGTCACATCTGCTAATTGAGTTTTACTCTAATTGATGACAAAATGATCGATTTCATTATAGCATCATTTACAAATTTACTGTTTGTGCAGACTTTTACTTTAAAGGGAAAGTTTAAAGAAGTTCAAGGTAGTGAAATTTACCCATACAGATTCAATCCATCAAAACCATTTTCATTTTCTCAAAGTATGTACTTTGTGCTATTACAAATGGTCATTTTTAATTTCTTTTGCAGCATACATATACAATTCTATGTACTGCTTGATAACACATAGGGCGGATTTAATCTAAGCAAGCATTTAACACAATATTAGATCAAATAACAAATAAATATAACTAATAAGTATTGTAAATTTACCGCGACTAATGACATAAGGAAGCATGACAGGTTACATCATATTTTAACAAAACTAAATACATAATGCATTTTCTATTTCATAAAAAACCATTCTTCGTTGATCAACGAGAGCGCATTCTAGGAGAAAATAAACTAAAGTATTATTAAAGTGAAAATCATTAAAAAATATACCCATAAAGAAAATTAATCTACTGTAACAGACTCAGAATTTGGTGTCAAATTGATGGCATATCAAAATTTCTAAGTTATGAAGAGGAATAACTTAGGAATAAACAACTTTTTTGCTATTAAATAACTAATAGACCAACTAAAAGACATTTATGAGATTGTCTCTAAGTCCAAAGAGTTCCATACAGCTTACAAGTTTGATAGGATGTGTTAAAAAGCACTGCATGATCAGAACATGTAGGAATGTTGCTTGCAGCACATACACAGGTACCCCTCCCTTAATCTTCTTTTTGCAGGAACCAACTGAACTAATAGAAAGAGAACATGAAAATGGCTGTTATCATAACTTGTTTGAGTTAATGGAGAAAAGATGAACCTCAGCTGTTCATCCCAACATCCTATAGATATTGATCCCCATTCACTTTTCAAAAACTTGAAATGAATGCTGGGACATGACAAAAATCCATCTGTGATGCAAATGAGTATGATTCTTCCTAAAATTCCTGCATATCTTGATAAAACACAATAATAGATAAGGAACTCATTCTTTCAATAATGATATGTGTTAAGGTATAAATGACTTCGATGCAACAAGCAAAATAAAGGTATACTGGACAGTTAAGTAGCTAGCTTGCTTGAAAGTTCCAATTGCTAAAAATATAACAGTATAGTTGAGATGGCATATTCTTCGTACAAAAGCATGACAGATACTTGACATATCTTAGAGCATTCTGAACAAAAAATGGTGCTATGAATACCAAAAAAATATCTGTAAGTCTATAACTAAACACCATGTACAAATACAATTGACCAGTGACGTGCCATGCATAATTTTGTTAAATAAGAACTGTCGCCAAATTTCTCTAAATTCTTAGATCAAAGAACACACAGATTTTATAACTATTTGTGAATAAGAAACTGCAAATATGAATGAAAGTATGATAATCCCATTAGTTTATCGATATCTTTGGCCCCATGCATTTAGCTATAAAAACCATCCCATTTAACTTTTGTTATATTTGGTTTGTATCAGTGAAATTCCTAAAAAATCATTAGAAGTTCAGACATAAGCAGTAGCAGTAAGGAGAAAATAACCTTGTTCAAAGGTTCTAAATTCATACAAGTTCAACAGTATTCAACCAACAAGGGTGTATGATAATTTAAATGACTTCCACTACTAATCATCATAGCCATTATAAAAATGACAAAGAGTAAGTGCATATATTATAGAATTCACCTACAACATATTGTTTATTGTATAGACTTTAAGAATACAAATAAACGAATAAATCAAATGTATTTTACAGCATGAGATATTTGAATAAAGTCAATAACCATACATTCATTTAAGATGGTACAATATACACACAAAAAAATAAAATTAAATCAATAGTTTATATGATACGCGTGTGTTTTTTATTTGTGTCTGTGTAATTTATATTTTTTATATACTTATTTGTTGTTATATATATTATAACTTATTATATATTAAATCATATATAATACATTTTCATGCTATAATTTAATAAGTTTATCATTTGTCAAGATATTATAATTATTGTTATTTATATTAATTTATACGTAACTCACTTTAATATAATTTAAATAGTCTCATATTGTTTTATATAGAATTTACTTATAATTCCCAACAATAAGTTTGTCCCTGTGGAAATCCATTTTACTGCATCCCTCATAGTCCAGTTTTGCACCTACTCATATATAAATCCAGAAATTCTCCAATTTTGCATGTCAACTATCATTATCAAGCTGCTGCTCATATCCCTTACACGACCATTACTTTTCATGGTGCAGTCCAGGCAGATCGAACTTCAATAGAAAGTGAATTTCGTGGTTTGCCCCCTACTACTCATTGAATTGCCTAAGCAGCTCCTACTCAAATTCAAACTGCTCTAGTTCATGTTGCCCCTTAATCTTATATTGCTTCTCCTGATGCATACATGCATCTACACCATGCTTCCATTTGTAAAACTATCCAACATAATGCCATGCTACATGCACATGCTCAATCATATGTTGTGCTTCCCTGTTGTATACCATATGCCGAAGCTCATAAGGTTGTCTCTCAACTGCTACAAAGCTAGCTCTAGCTCCTAATGCACATGACCATTCAACTGCAATTCACCCCCACCCAACTGCAGTTATTCTTTCCCAAGTTGATGTGCATCTTGAAGCCCAATTGATAACTCATCATGGCTGACCTGATGTGGTTAGTGACACTCAATGATTTCATCGTTCATTCTCCGCTGCAACAAGCTTATGTTCAATATGCTAAAACTAATGCCAACCCAGGCTTATTGTCTTGATAAATTTGATTTCTTTTTTCATTGATCTTATTTGTTTAGCTAAATCAAACCAAGAGTTTAAATTTCCCAATAAATTATGCTGCTGTAGCTTGTCAAGAATGTCACTCACATGACGCGTGCTTGTAAATTCACTTTAGCAAACCATGAATGAAATGATTATGAAACTTATTTAACGAATTTCTTTGAATTTCCTAATAAAACATGTTGCTATAGTTTGAAGGGACTCCAACTTAGTGACGTAGTTTCACCTGGACGTTTATTGTCAGCTATGTTTTAAATTTTGCTTTCAGACTCTAACAAAATAAACATTTAACAATTTTTGTTTCACCCACTAAAAGAAACAACTGATGTAAAAAAGCTTAAAAGTGATGAGTTGGACCCCTGCTTATTTCAAGTTTTAACAAATAAAACACATATTTCTTGCAAATACAAAAAAAGATAAGGAAAAAAATAACAAACTAAAAAGGATTATGCCAGTGCAAGAAAAATACCATAACTGCTACAGAAATCGAAAACTAGGATAAGTAAACGCAGAGTACTTTCTGTTTTATAAAATAAAATGCAAAATATCATCTTTTACCATATGTGTGCTTGATTAAAAAAATATAAGTATTGTTTCTATTTATGGAACAAAGTAAAGAGAGAAAAAGGGAGGAAAACAAATAAGCAAATCAATCAAAGGGGATGAAGGTAAGAACCTATTACAGATATTCGAAAAAGTAGGCCATCTCATCGTGATCCATTTGTTATGGGGTTGATACGTCCAAGTAAAACTAGGCATTAAAACAACATGTAATTGGGGCATTATAATTTCAAAATGTATATGCATACATTTGCAATTCACATTTACCTATGAGCTACATTATTTCGATCAATCAATGTGCTTGTTTGATTTCCATCATTCACTCATCGCATCATTTTGAGTTCTAAAATATTCAATTTCAACAGTGCATTATTTGAGTAATTGGACTAACTAGCACATAAACCTGCAAAAACTAGCACATAGTCAACTTGTTCATTCGATTTTAGTCCAGAGTTCCATTGTCGGACTTCTTGTAATCAAAATAAAGGGCAAAACAAATGAAACTGATTCCCTATACTATAAATTAAAAACAACATTTTTCTTCACATGATAGATAACAAAGTAACCTTTTTTGCTTCTCACTATGAATATTGAACTTGCACAGCAACATATCATATCTAAGTTCCATTTTGCTTGTTTTCCTAAATTATAGATTTATAGATTGAAAAATTTCATTAACTAGTTCCTATTGAAATGACCAACACTTTTAAAATTTTCACATCCTACAGTCCCTTTTGTTACTATTTTAGCAAAAACATCTCCACAATTCAAAAATGCTAGTGGTGTAGTCCACAATTCAAAAACTGCTAGTGTTATAGGTTGCAATTTGTGGCATTGCACGCAAAATTTTCTATATGCTATAAACTTTCTCATAACCATTTTCTGAACAGTCTATGATTAATGTTTTCGCTTGTTGTTTATGAATTCTTTGGCCACAAGGAATTATATTTTGTGTAGTCTATAGTGTTCTAAACAGATTTTCAATTATGGATATGTGCTTACAACCTTAATAAGTAGTCACTCTATAGAATTTTTAGCTACTGTGAACCTTTGCATTATACCACTGCTCGTTGGCATGTTTATTAGTTCAAGTAGTGCCTCTCTATAGAATTGGTTATCATGTTGCAAAACCTTGTAAATTAGGAACTATGGTACAATAGTGTTGAACATTCAGATCCAACTTTCAGGCTTACTTTAACAATACCATTTATTTGTCACATCAAAAACTATGATATGAACATAGTGCTTACCTAACTATCCTTTTATACATTGCAATATTCAAAGATTATACAGATTTCTTCTTATATCGAGTTGCAAAAAGCTGTAAACCAAGGAAGACATAGGAATTGATGTCTGTTATAGAATCAAACTTAGCTTCCAAAAATAAATATTGAACGAAAATGTTAGGATATGAACAACCAGATTTTTTGCAACCATTAAACCATATACACAATATATGCCTGAAGCGATAAGCAACAATTAAACTATTGAAGGTACTTTATGGCCCTCGTATAAAAGAATTGAAATATTATAGTCTACAAGGTTTTTATATTTAATTTCTATGGAAAATAAAGTATCTTCAGACTTCTAAAAAACAAAAGGCAAAATGAACAACTACGGTTTACTAAATACAAAAATATATTAGAAAGCCAGGCTTACTAACACACAGATCGCTGCAACATCTTACTAGATAAATTGCATAAAATAGCAAAAATCCTAACGTACAAAATGTTTAACAAAATTACCTTATTATGAAAGATCTAAAATTTGCAGTGATTATAAGGTTAATGCTGGTAGTTCTCCGGTTGCTAATAGGGTTGAGATCGACAAATCAGGATTTGAGCGAATCAAAGTGATAAAGAGAGAGGCGTAGGAGGAAAATAAGATTTGCAACAGAGAGATAAGATCTAGAACAACAGTGGAAAAGTAATTAGGGTTTATCATTGTTTTCACTTTTCATAGAAGCGGGAAATGTTTTGTGTATTAGGCTACTAGCAAAAATAAAAGAGGGAAACAAGGCGCGTACGTAAACTAGGAATGATAAAAAGAGCGAAAGCGGCCTGCTGAATAAAAAGATAAAACTGACTTGATACAGCGCTTGGAAATCTATTTATATTTACAAAGCAATAAAAAAACAGCAGTTAACGGTGAATCGCTGTTGTGCATTGCTGTTATATGGCAACCAGAACAAGAAATATTTCAAAATATATACTCTTTGAAAAAAACATTTCCCATCATCATAATCAAAATTCAATCATTCTAACCAATTCACACAGAGAAAAAAATTAATAGTGTAAGCCAGTTCATTAGAAGCAGATTAGGAAACTCATCATTACCGAAAACTAATGATATTCATCCAGGAATAATTCTTTTCATACCACACTAATACAAACATCAACATTCATCATTACTTAACTCGGAAGAAAAAATAGTATCAAACATTCAAATGAAATTAGACTCAGGCGTATTAGTTAAATAACACAGGCTATAATCAAAACGTGCAAAATCAATAACCAAACCAGTGGGCAGTGAATCTTTTAAGCCACACAGCAGTTTCAATAATAATGTTTTTAGAATTTTTCATTTTTGTAAATTTTAAGTTCTGACCTACTGCAAAGCTTATATAAGTATAAATTTAAGAGGAACCAGGCTTCTTTCAATAATCAGCATAAGACTTAACAAAAATGTATATGAAAAGCAGTTCAACTTACCGTACCTGAGTGAGATCAAAGTCTGAATCAAAACCTAAAAATCCATGTCAGGATCAAAATATGAATCGAAGTTTGAATCGAAACTGAAGACTTCTGGAATTAACCTTCTAACAAAAACTAAATTAGTATACGATCAATGGATACAAACATCAGAGAAAACAAGACGAATTAGAACTGAATCAGTCAACGTACCTGAACGAGAGAATTAGGGCACTATGAAATTGAAAAATAAAGGAAATAGAGAACGACGAAAATTGAATGGAAGGGAATTGGGGCAGGATGAAATTGAGGAACGAGGGAAAGGAAAAGAAGAGGGAATAAGAAGAGGGAAAGCGATTTTTTGCACAAAGTGTAATAATGAGAGAGGCAGTGAGAAATGTTTTGAACTTAACGTTATGTCAGCGTTTTGACGAAAATTAGTTCGTTTAAAATAATTTTTAACTGCATTTGTTTAATAAACGCTGATAATTGTTGCTGTTAAAAGTGATTTTTGTTGTAGTGTACCGAGAAAGGTTATGTGGTGGCTACTAAAAAGGAGAGTCCCAATAAAGTACATTACCCTTATCAAGGGTATGTACGATGATGTTGTGACTAGTGTCAATGCATGTAATGGCGAAACCGGTGACTTTCCATGTAACGACCCGAAATTTGGTCGCTTTAATTTATGAATATTTCATTTAATTTAAGTATTCAGTTAATGGTTTTATTAGTGAAATAATCCTCTTTTGAATTTATAATTAGTAATGGAAAAATTATTTTAAATTTGGTTTACATAAACAAGTCGTTCGACTTAAAAATGAAAATGTGTCTGGAACGCAGTTTTCAGATTTTCAGCCTTTTATCGAATAACAAGTTATTTTAAGTTGTAGAATCTTTGTTTTGGTTTTAAAACAACTTTTTTAAATGTAGACACTTGTATTTGGATAATATTAAAGTTTTTAAAGGTGTAAAATTTTATTTACATTTAAAAGTAAGAAAGTAGTGACATATGGGTTCCTTATGAAATAAGTAAACCAAAAAAGTACATGAAATTAGCTTATACCCAATTGATACTTAAACATAGCTTATTAATCAAGAGGTTTTCTAATGCATATCCTTTGTGAGATGATCTTTGAGTTGAAAAGCATCTTTTATTTTTTTTTTAAATCCACTTTATATAACATATCTACCTTTTATCTTCTCCCATTTTTTCCAAAACTTCATTTTTCCTAATCTATTTACAAAATTTTCTCCATTCTTTAAAACTTAAAAACCTCATCTTTTTGGTTCAAAAACTTCAATTATTGAAGAATCAAATTTTAAAGAAGTATAAGGATGGATCTAGCCAAACTAAAACATGCAAAATAATATTGGTGAGAACACTGAATTATATGCTTGTTTTATACTTTTGGAAAATAAAAGTGAAATACTAAATCTATGAATATTATTGTTAATATGAAATATGTGTATATTCGGTTGAAATTGGATTGACTTGAAATCATGTATAGGAAATGGTGTTAAAAATCATTTTCTTAGTTTAGTTTTGCTTGGAAATAGACTAAGATAGTTAATGTAATAATATTTTTCCCTCTAGTTTTATGAATCAACTTCTTCCCTTTACCTTCTAAATTCTATATCTTGCAAACTATCTTGAATTTGAAATTCTATCAAAAACAAAGTTGTGTGTTTTTACCTATAGATTATTTTAAAAATAGTTTTTGGATTTTTTAGTATGTTCATCTCGACAAACTAGGATTTTTAGAAGTTTTTGCATGATTTTTAGTGGACTATGGTGATTATGAAGGCAAGATGAACAATTTTCGTTCATCTATTTATTTTTTACAAGTTGGTGGAGAGAAGGAACGTTGGTGTCTGGATGAAGGTCGTGGTGGGGCGAAGTCACGGCTGAGCTCAGAGGTGATTTAGTGGTCCACAGTGGCAGCAGGGAATCGAGTTAGGGTTTTGACTGGTGTTATACGGGGGTCTTGGTTTTCTGTTTCCAAACGATGCATGATGCATCAAGTTCATTGAGGTGGGGTCTAGTGGTAGGTGTTCAAGTGGTGGTCATGTTGGTGGCAGTGGCGTGGTGTCTGGGGGTAGGTAGTAGCGGCCTGAGAATGTTGTCCCAAGGGTGGTTTCGTTATTTTAAAACTGGAAGCTTCGGTTTCATTAGAGGAAAGAAGGAGTTGTCCTGTAATACGCGGGTGGATGGTGTTTTGGGTATGGGCTGAGTCCGTTAGGGGTTAGTGCAACTTGATTTTATTATATTTTTTATTTAATTGAGAATAAAATGTTGATTTATTTTAAACATAATGTCTCACTTTTTTGAGTGATTCACACGTGAATTTTAGCGTTGGACTCATATCGATAAGTAGAACACTTTAGTGTAACATGCTGATAGGTTTAGGGATGTATAAATTTATGATATTTTATTAAGATTAAATTTAATTACGTTATTTTTAATAATAACGTCATTATATTTATTATACCTTAATGGTGACATCTATTTGGCTAAACAGAACACCATTTTGTTAAATTGAGTTTAATAGATTATTTTTTGACATCATTGTAGCGGAGTAAGACATCATTCTGCTATTTGATAAATTTGACATTTATAGATGACATCTATTAGCAAAATAAAGCACCGTTCTACTACTTATTAATTTAAACAATTATTCATAAGTCAGTTTATTAATATGTGGATTAAGTAATATCAGATAAGTGATGGATTAGCTCGTGATTTCCAATTATTGACTTTAATTTGCAGTTTATGTAAATACAAGTAGTATAACTTGGAAAGTAGGATTAAGTTCAATGATAGCTTGTTTAAGTACCATTGGGATTTGCTAAGCCTCCTTTAGAATGGATAACTTATGAATTTGAAAACAAATTTTGGTTTATAACAATTTTGAGAAAATTGTTAGCTTTATTAATCATCTTAAATTGTTAATTTCAATTAACAATGTTTAAGAAAAATTAAATTAATACTGACTTAAATTTAAATGATGAAGTTAGTTATCATAAAATTAATAATTGGTTTTAAGGTAATTATTATGTTAATGAAATTTATTTAAGTTAATTATCATTTTTAATGAACGATTATCTTAAGTTAATTAATCTTACAATTAAGGACGATTATAAGTTAACTAATTATTTTAAATAAGGTGCTTAAAGTTAACTAATTATTTTAATGGCAAGGATCAGACTTGTTAATTACTTTTAAATGGTAATTAAAAGTTGATTAATTATTTACAAATGAGGTTTAAATTTAATTAATCACTTTTATTAATTGTATTTAAAGACAACTAATTTTGTTTATAGTTAATTAATTAATTAACTAATGGTGATTAAGTTAAGTCAATTAACTTAAGAATATGCTTTAGATAATAATATTGTTTCAAAAAGGATTTAAAGCCAATAATATTGTTTTATAAAAAGTGTTTTGCTTAGTAAAAAGAACCGAGTAATAGAGTTATATTTAAAAAGAGAATCTTGGATTTTTTCGGAAGGAAAGATTGAGTTTATAAAGTTCTGAATGGGTCATTTATTTTAGTTAAGTTATGAATCGAATAAATGATTAATCCTTCTTAATTTTGCTGGTTGGGAAGCAATTCGCCACTCAACACCGAGGGACTAGTTGTTTGGGGATTCACAATTAACTGCCTTTTAATTACTTATGATTTGATCCATTTAAAATGAATTTGAAATAAGAAATCTTTTTAAGTTTTTTTATGAATATACGTATACCAGTGAGATAAATAAATGAATTAATTGGGTAAATAACTGATGAGATTTAACTAATTAGAGATTAATTAAATACAGCTTAGTGGTTTTCATGGGAAATTAATCCATGTTTGGATTATGTCTTTATTCGAGTGTTAACTAACCAACTATCAAATATGGACCAAAATATAAATTTGGAAATATCCACGTTACGATCGAAAACCAAGTTCAAATCCGAATGAATCCAAAACAAGTGGATAATAAATATTTTGTTGAAAATATGTATGGTTGTTTTAAACAGGAGGATATTGAGATAGATGAAGTATTTTTAAGTTAACTAGTTCGAGTGGCCTGAAAATAACTTAAAATAGGAAAGAGATGTGTTCATATGGTAAACATTTCCCTTAACTATTACCCTTTTTGGTAGGGGAATGTATAATACTATTTCGTAGTACCCAGTTCTTTAGTATCATTTTAGGGTTACTCGAGCTATGTGTAATTTTTTTATGAATTAAACGTATAGTATCATTTCAAAATATTTTTGAAATAAAAATCAGGTATTTGGCTCCTAAGTTTTCAGAATGTAAAGGTATCTTAATTAAAAATGGGTTAATAAATCAAGTTTTAAAATTGGATTAATTTAATAAGAAGGTTAGGTTAAATAATTTTTAATGTTATTGGGCCCGCTAACAAACACCTTTACTTTAGAGATGTCTAAGAAAAAGTAGACTCTATGACGGAGTTTAGATCCCAACATCCTACTCTTTTTAGCTACTTACCAGACTGAATGGGTAAAGAGGTTGAGTTGGTCGACTCAGTTTTAAAAGTCCAAAAATTCTTTTATGCATACATCTGAATAGTTAAAAGTAAAGAGAATTAAAAATCAAATGTTTGTGTATACACACACACACACACACACACTCTTAGGATATAGGAGGGTATTACCCAAGTTAATAAATTTAGATGATTTTACGAAAGGCTTTATAAACAAGTTGCGTCATTTTGAAAATGTTGAACCTAAGTTCGAATTGTTATGAAATGATTTCGTAAACAGTCATATGAGGGTAGGAAATTAAATAGGAAATAAGAACCTTTAGATGAGTACATAGGTTGTACATATATCATTTTCCTTTCTCATATAGTTCTCGATCCAAGATTCAATTATATGACTTGAGGTGTTTAACACCATTCCGAAGAAGGATCCATCATTTGATTTTTACGATGAACACTTGGTAAGGATTCTTGGTAGGGAACTAAGGTTTTCTATCATAGAATGGTTATGTAAGGAGAACAGAGGTTTCTAATCAAAGAGCATAACCAGAGTCCGCACAAGGAAATCGGGCGAGGATACTTGTTCGAAAGTAAGGTTATGTAGTGGAGATCAAGTCAAATTTTAGTATGGATGATCTACGAACATCATGTGGACTTATGAGTAGTATGAGTCACTCATTTTGTTAAATTTTAGGGATCAAATTCTTCTAAGGAAGGAGAATGTAACGACCCAGAATTTTATCATTTTATTTTGTGAATATTTAATTTAATTTAAATATTCAGTTAATGGTTCTATTAGTTAAATAACCCTCTTTTGAATATATAATTATTAATGGAAAATTTATTTTTAAATTTATGTTTACATAAACAAACAGTACGATGGAAAACTTAAAATATGAAAAAAACGCAGTTTTCGGATTTCCAGCCTTTTGCCGAATAATAAGTTATTTTAAGTTCTAATATATTTATTTTGGTTTTAAAACAACTTTTATAAATCCGAACACTTGTATTTGGATAATATTAAAGTTTTTAAGTGTAAAATTTTATTTACGTTTAAAAATAAGAAAGATGTGACCTATGGGTTTCTTAAGAAATAAATAAACCAAAGAAGAACATGAAATCACTTTTTACCTAATGGGTACATAAACACACCTTATTAACCAAGGAGATTTCTAATGCATGTCTTTTGTGGCACGATCTTCGAATTGAAACGCATCCTTTAAATTTTCTGTATTTATTTTTTAAATAAACTTAGTATAATCGTATCCACCTTTCATCTTCTCTCTATATTTTTCTAAATTTCATTTTTCCTAATCTTTTTACAAAATTTTCTCCATTCTTTTAAGCTTAAAAATCTCATTTTTTGGTTCAAAAACTTCATTTATTCAAGAATCAAATCTTCAAGAAGTTTAAGGATGGACATACCAAAATAAAAACAAGAAAAATAATTATGGTGAGAACACTAATTATAAGCTTGTTTTATACATTTGGAAAATAAAAGTGAGATACTAATTCTATAAATATTATTGTTAATGTGAAACATGTGTATATTCGGTTGAAATTGGATTGATTGAAATCATATATAGGAAATGATGTTAAAAATCATTTTCTTAGTTTAGTTTTGCTTGGAGATGCAACGATAGTTACTGTAACAATATTTTACTCTGTTGTTTTTGAAATCAACTTCTTCCCTATACCTTCTAAATTCCATATCTTGCAAACCATCTTGAATTTGAATATGCAGTCATAAACAAAGTTGTGTAATTTTATCCATAGATTATTTTAAAAGTAGTTTCGAGATTTATTGTCGAGTGTGGGGAGAGCTGCATGTCGATTATAGTAAGTGGCTTTACAAATGCAAAATTTTGATGCATGTAATACGGAGAATAGAGCATACCTGTATGTTCCTCTCGACGAATTAGGATGTTAGAAGTTTTTATGTGATTTTAGTGGATTGTGATGGTCGTGAAGGCAAGATGAACGATTTTAATCCATCTATTTATTTTGGCAAGTTCGTGGATTTGGAAGGACCGTTGGTGTCTAGATGAAGATTATAGCGAGCAAAGTTGTGGTTGAGCTCAGAGGTGATTATGTGGTACACATTGGTGGCAGGGGATTGAGTTAGGGTTTCGACTAGCGTTATATGAGGGTCTTGGTTTTTTGTTCCCAAGCGACCCAAGGTGCGTTGAGTTCATCGAGGTAGGGTCCAGTGGTAGGTGTTCCTGTAGCACTTATGTTGGTGGCAACGGTGTGCTGTTTGGGGGTAGGTAGTGTCGACTTAAGATAGTTGAACGGAGGGTGGTTTCATTGGATCGAAGAAGGAGTTGTCCTGTAGCATGCGGGTGGTTAGTGTTTGGGTATGGTGCTAGTTCATTAGGGGTTAGTGCAACATAGGTTTTGTTATATTGTTTATTTAATTGAGAATAAAATGTTGATTTGTTTTAAAATGTATTATCTCACTCATTTTAAGTCCGTTTCGCATGCGAATTTTAGCGTTGGACTCATACCAATGAGTAGAACATTTAGTAACTAGTTGATAGGTTATGGATTGTATAAATTTATGATACTTTAATAAGGTTAAATTTAATTACGTTATTTTTTAATAATAACGTCGTTAAATTTATTACACCTTATTGGTGACTTCTATTTGGATAAATAAAACACTATTCGGTTAAATTGAATTTAATAGATTATTTTTGGACATCTTTGTAGTAGAGTCAAACATCATTTTGCTATTTGTTAATTTTGACATTCATAGATGACATCTGTTAGCAGAATAACGCACCATTCTGCTATTTATTAATTTAAACGTTTATTCATATGTTAGTTAATTAATATATGGATTAAATAATATCGGATAAGTGATGAATCAACTTGAGATTTCTAATGTTTGACTTTTTTGCATATATGACTATTTATGTAAATATAAGTAGTATGACCAGGATAGTAGAATTGAGTTTAATGGTAGCTTGTTTAAGTACCAGTGGGATTTGCCAAACCTCTTTTAGAATTGGATAAGTTATGAATTTGAAATCAAATTCATGGTTTATAAAATTTAAGATAATCATCAAATTTATTAATCATGTTAAATTGTTAATTTTAATTAACAATGTTTAAGTGAATTTAAATTAAAAATGACTTAAAGTTAATTTAAAATTAAATGGTGAAATTGGTTATTATTAAATTAATAATTGGTTTTAAGATAACTATTTTGTTAATTAAAAAAAGTGTTTTAAGTTAATTTTCATTGTAATAAATGATAATCTTAAGTTAATTAATCTTATAATTTAAAATGATTATAAGTTAACTAATTATTTTAAATAAACTATTTAAGGTTAATTAATTATTTTAATGACAAGGATTGGACTAGTTAATTACTTTTAAATGGTAATTAAAAGTTTATTAATTATTTAATAGTGAGGTTTAAACTTAATCAATCACTTTTATTAACTGTACTTAAAGACACTTAATTTTGTTTAGAGTTAATTAATTAATTAACTAATGGTGATTAAGTTAATTCAATTAACTTAAGAATATGCTTTAGATAATAATATTGCTTTAAAAAGGGATTCAAAGCTAACGATTTTGTTTTATAAAAATGGGTTTTACTCGGTAAAAAGAACCGAGTAATAGAGTTATATTCGAAAAGAGAATCTTGGATTTTGGAAAGGAAGAGTTTATAAAGTTTTGATTGAGTCATTTATTTTAATTAAGTTATGAACCAAATAAATGATTAGTCCTTCTTAATTTTGGTGGTAGGGAAGCAACTCGCAACTAAACACCGAGGGACTGGTTGTTCAGGGATTCATAATTAACTGGCTTTCAAAGTTTTTTGATTTGATTCATTTAAAATAAATTTGAAATAAAAAATCTTTCTAAATTGGTTTGTGAATATACTTATACCAATGAGATAAATAAATGAATTATTTTAGGTAAATAATTAATGATGTTTAATTAATGAGAGATTAATTAAATAAGGCTTAGTGATTTCCGTAGGAAAATAAATTTATGTTTTGATTATGCATTTATTTGGCAGTTAAATAACTGACTATCAAATCTGAACCAAAATATAATTCTGGAAATAAATAGGAGAAACACATGAGTTATATGGCACAGTACTCTTCGATGATGTTGTATTGTGTGTATAAATCTCGTCTCATTCTCTTGGAACAAATGATAAGGAGATCCGCTCATTTAAATAATTAGGGGTGATCCCTACTCTTATCTTGCATGTTTATTTTTGAAAGAACCGAAGTTGAATTTACCGAAAACTATCGAGTGTTGCTTCGAAGAGACTGGGATCAGATGAATAATCCAAAAGCACTTCGATCCAACTCAAGTGACGTATTAAAGGCATCTTGAAGATGATGGGATCGAAGATGGAGTCTTTTGACCTACAAAGGCAACTTGCTAGTAATCCCAAAGGTCATTCGGAAATGGATTTAGTGGAAGTAGTGCTTTTGGTTCGTTCATCTACTGAATGACTTGTATGGATGAATGCTGGCATTGCATTGCCATGTTAAGGAAAGTGTGAACATTCCAAGTGGGTTTACTATGTAAAAAGGTAAAATGTAGCCTCTAGCCTCATCAATTAGGAATGACAAAAAAGGAATATGCAACAGGGCATGGTGGGTCTTTCCCATTAGGGTGTATCATTGTCTTTCTAGATATGCATTCATTTTATGGATTTGGTTAGAACTCTTCGTAAAGGTTGCGAGGTAATCGGGGTGATGATATATCCGGTACTATCCAGGACGAGGTAGGCTGGTTCTATAAGC
The DNA here is from genome assembly GCA_030765085.1 of Allium cepa. Taxonomy (NCBI): domain Eukaryota; kingdom Viridiplantae; phylum Streptophyta; class Magnoliopsida; order Asparagales; family Amaryllidaceae; genus Allium; species Allium cepa. Next base: position 51,049,678 of record CM060935.1, on the reverse strand, counting down.
AAGGGTGTAAGACGTTCTTGTTGACCTCGGTACATTTACTAGAGGTGTACCGTGACAGGTAGTTCTCCGGTGCCTTATCATTACATGGAAATCCGTTCCCCAATACGTGACTTTATGGATTTGGTTGTATCGCTACCATGTTGGAATTTAATTAATGTAACAATTTATGCTATGATTTAATATTTACTTTAACTCTAGGCATTATTATAATATTATTGGATTTTCTATGGAAAACGTTTTGGTTATCGTAAGGTAAAAACCCGTCCATGTTTATATGCGGCATGGTCTTACGAGATACCTTTGATTTTAAAGGGTTTTAAAAGGTATAAATAAATTCCTTGTGATTTTAGTTTCTTATACTGGTTTTACCAGAGTGATCCGGGCATTATTTTTGTATAATGCTTGGGTCAGACCGAGCATGTTTTTAGGAAAGCTTTGGATGCTTAGAAGTTCAGGAGACGAGCAGGATACCCAAGACGTACTTTCATCTTTTCTTTATTTTCCACTGTTTATTAGTGTTGTAGATATTAGCAATTGAAAGGATAGGTTCTTATAACTGTCCATGTTGATAATAGATTCTGATGGATGTATGTATATAAAAAATTTCTTTTATAAATCTCATGGTTACATTATAGATTATTCATTGCGACGTGATATTCTGTGTTGTTTAGATTCTTATTATCTTCCTTCTTATTCTTTCCCCTAACTATCTATCTTTTTGGCACTTGGTTGTTCGGTACGTGAATACCGTGGTGTATTAGCGTCGATTTATGAGGACCAAAAAGGCGGATTGTTATATTTGGTATCAGAGCTCAATGTTAACCGAGAAACTTGGCTTTGGTGGGGGTAAAATCATTAAAGATAGGGTTAGTAGCACCCTAGAATGATTTAAGTGTATATATATTAGATTCTGTATTTGTTAGTGATATAAAAATGTTTTACATTGCGTTGATTAATCTGTTGAGTGGCATATGGATTCTTTTCAATACGAGTAGCTAACATTATCGATAGGGATCTCTAAACACTTGAACTAAGCCAACTGATACAATATTGCTTTAAAATGGATAAATGAAATAATTTTACCTAGGATTATATATTTTGTATATAAGAATGATTTTCAAAAAAAAAGTTTAGTTATTTTTATGCATGAAAGAATGATTTTCAAAAAAAATAGTGTAGTTGTTTTTTACATATCATTTTTAAGAAATGATAATATTCTATTATTATCATTTAGGGTTTTATCAGTTATGCTCATCCTATTTTGAACAATGGTTTGGGTAGAGTGTTTATATAGATAGTTTTCCTTTTGAAAATATAGGTTGGGAAAATAAGAAACTGGGGCAACATTGAAGCGAACACCTTATGAATTAAGTTTCATAATTTGACTATAAGACATTCGATGTTAATGTTGGGTTAAAACTTGGTTTAATATAAGATGTTTATTAAAGTTAAAATATTCAGAAATGAATTTATGAAATTGATTTATAAGAATGGGTCTTTATGTGATGACCTGCCTATCTCGACCCTCGAAAATCGACACATGTGGTATCAGAGCTTAGGTTGCGACAACCTAGGCTTTGGTGGGAATTACTCATTAGAAATAGAGTCAATAGTACTCTAGAATGAGTTTGAGTGCAATAATTGATATGAGAGCGTACTTGTTAGTGAATATAAAATTGTTTTTATACTGTGTTGACTTATCGGTTGAGTGTTTATGAATTCTGGTCAGTATGGGAGTGCAAACATATCAATTGGGGTTTCTAAACTCTTAAACAAGATAAATCGACATGGTATTGTTTTTAAAGTGGGTAAATGCAATAATTTTGCCCAAAATTATATTTTGATATGAAAGAAATAATTTTCTGAAATTATTATATATATTTGGATGTTTGGGTGTTAATACTATAATCGAATAAGAATTTAAAATTTGAAATGGTTTATAACCAAATAGAATTCTATAAGTATGATTTATCCAAAAGAAGAATAACTAAAATTTGATTTAAACCAGAATTTAAATCCCGGAAATTTTGAAAAGTGTTTAAAATGAATTTAAACAAAAAGATTGGGAATATAAAATCTTGGGAATGTTAGAAATGTTTTCTAGAAATTTGAAGGAAATAATGGAGTATTATTTTGGGAAATATTTTTGAATGGGAATTGTTTTGAAAATGAATTTGTGGAGGTAAGGAAGCACTGAACTCACTTCAGTCGCTGGGAAATAATCCTGAAGATGATGGCCACATCATCAGAATTCATTTTTGAGTTTCTAAAGTGATGGATTGCTTCTGTGGTGATTGGTTATGGTATTTGTTTGGACTTGTTGGGTATAAAAGTGGTTTTAGAAATTTCGAAAGGGAGATTTGTTTGGTAAAACCAAATATTTTGGAATCCGGAGATTTGAATTGATATACCAAGTGGGTATGTGTTGATTATTATTTTAGAATGGTTTTGAAATAAAACCGGTAATTAAATTCTGGGAATTCTATTTTAAAAAAATGTGTAAGATAAAAATGAATCAACTTTTCAACCTATAAAGTGAAGTTGATTTGAATAAGGAAGAAAAATGAAAATTTTACTCCTGGAATAAAAATTTAACTTGAGTAAATGGTGCTGAATAAAATATATTTGAATTTAACTTGAGATAAGTTAAAATAAAATTGAAATTAGAATTAAATTAAAAGGGATATAAAATTGAAATATAAAATGAATATATAATTGTGGGACGAAAATTTATATCCTTAAGCTATTAAGTGTTATATATAATTTGGAATTGTGACTATAAGGTGAAAATGACTCAAATGAGCAATATAATCTTTTAAATAAATGAGTTGGTGAACTTATGATTAGGAAATAGAAATTATAAAACCAAAATAAAATGGTAGGTACTTTATGGGAAATTCAAAAATTTAAATCCTAAATGAAATGTAAATTGAAATAAGGTGAAGCAAATATAAAAGATAAAAGGTGAATGGACTTAAGTCAGTAAATATGGCTTGAACTTATATTAAAGGAGAAATAAAATTGGATTGAATTGAATTTAACTTAGACTTAGAGAAATTAAGTTAAATTTGGATTGAATTGAAAATCAAAATTCAGTTGCGCTATAAATAATATTGAATGAAATTCAATTCTTATTTAAGTAGTAAATGAAGTGGAATGAATTTAAGTTGGCTAAATAAAATTTAGTTAAACTTGAATTAAATTTGTAAAAAAATTGAGTTGAAGGAAAGTTTAATTTAATTGAAATAATATCGAATAAAATTCTTACCCAACTGAATTCAAAAGAGAAGTTTGAAGATGAATCTAGCATGAGCTAAATTAAAAGGAAATTGTATTGGAATGGATAATGGTAGCTTGTAATATTTGAAAAGTAAAATAAAACCCAGTTTTGGTTTAGAATAATTAAAATGGTTATGTTATTAATAAAATAAATTCAGAAGTGAATTAAGAAGGTGAATAAATTTAAAATGGATTGAGTAAGTAAACAAATTGAGTTAAAATTTGTAAATGAATTGGAATTTGATTGGATGAGAATCAAATTAAAATAAAATAAAATTGATATAAGAAGAAATGGAAATATTGTGAAATTGGAAGAACTTAAGCAAATTGTAAAGTAATTGTGGTCGAGCTTTATAAGGGGTCTTGAATTAAATTTGTTTAGATAATAAAATTGAAATGCAAGTGAAATGATTTTAAATTAATTATTATAATAAAATAAGGATGTATGCGTTGTAAATAATGCAGAATGGAATGATATTAATATAAATTTAAGTTGGATATTGAATTTGAAATGTGAGAATAAGGATTTGATTTGATAATCGTAATGAAGTAAGAATGCTTAGGCTGTGAATAATTCCGAATGGAGTAAAATTAATACAAATTTAATCTGGAATTAATTTTAAATGGGTATAAGCTAAAGTGATGGTTATTTGCATGAATGATATCAAAATATGCATAGAAATTTGTTGTTGGACATAAAAGAATGTAAACGAATTAAAGGAAGTAAATAAAAGTTGGTTTTGAATAAATTGGAATGGGATGGAATTTAATATAGTGGATTTGTATATAAATGCAAATGAATCATAAAAGAAATGCAAATATATCAAATTTAAAATAAAAATTTGATTGTGAATCAATTTGGAATTGAATTGAAGTAAATATGAATTGTATGTAGAAAATTTGAATGTAAATCATTTGAGTGGAATAAAATGAAATTTGGATTTGTAAAGAGGATTAAAATGGTATTGAAACTTGTGGATTGCTTATAAAGGAAGTTAACATGCAGGATTATGAAATTTGTTTGTTTGGATATGTAATTGATATGTTTGGCTTAGATTAACAAAAGGAACGTTGTTAAAAATCTCATATTATTGAAAACTCATGTGTTTGTTTAAGTAAGTACAGGTACGGAGGCAATCGATAGAGTTGGAGCGCGTATATGCAATATAATTAGCCGCTTGCTTTTAAAATGCTAATCAAAATGTACGCCTACGCAATGTAATTGGAAAATGATAATATATTGTGGTATATTTTGTTTTCCGACCGTGTGGGTCGATGTATATATATTTATGTCTATTGTGATATTGCAAAAGCTCCTCCGTACAAGGGAGACTCTGCCAAAATTTTCCGGAAATTTTGGGGAGTTCGAAATTTTTTGAAAACGTTTCGTTAACAACAAATTGGTTTAAAATTAAATTTAAAATAAAAGGATGTTGGAATAGGAATCGAAACTAGCAGTTTTGATTTGAAACTAAAGAGTTTAGGCAAAGTGAATTTGAGATTTTCACTAAGTGGGTTTTGCTATTGGGTTTGGAGTATTCTTTCTACCTTAGCAAATTTTGGGGATGAAATTTTTATAAGAGGGGAGGAATGTAACGACCTAGAAGTTCTAGTCGTTAATTTTGAACATTTAATTCATTTTAGATGTTAAATGTGGATTTTGAATGAAAAGATTTTGCTTAAATTAATAAAACGAGTTATAATTTCAAATATGATAATTCAATTGAATTTGAATAATAATTAACTATTTGAAATTGAAATAATTTGTGAATCTGGAGGCAAATAGAACGGAAATGGTTTCTTAAATTTATTTAGGGTCTATTTGGATTAGAATTATAATATTGGGCCTTTGGATGGAATCCAAAGTCGATAAGTTTAACATTTGGAATTTTTATATTAATTTAATAATGTGATTTAGTAGAATAATAATGTGAATAATCAGATTTTGATTTAAACTGAATCAGAATGATTTCTAATCTGAATATAAATTCTATAGATTTATAATAGAGTGAATAAAATTTTAAAGGTGAAATTTTAAGTGATTTCGACGATTTTGAAAATCGCTCGAATTAATCGACGAGTTAATATAGCCTTTCGAGGCACAGTCTCGGAATTCGACGAAACCAGTTCCATTGGATCCGTAATAGTTAGTTATTATCGGATTTCAATTTTTGTAGAAATCGGAGTTGTCGTTTGACCATGGCAGCTCAAAACGCACAGAAACTATTTTAATCGATTTAATTTAAAATTGATCGTTTACTACCGTAACTCGCGCATATGATCGAATTAGCCTTCGAAACATGTTCCATTGTGTTCGGAATGTGGGTAAAACACTATAATCGCATGTCGGCACGTTTCAATGGGAATTCGTTTGAAAAGTTAAGTAATTTGAGGATTTATTATTAAATTATTATATAAATATATACATATGTTCACGCGCAAGAGAGAACTCCAGATCTTTCTTTAGGCCGTCATCTTCTTTCTTTATCCGTGGCCATAAGCAATCTCCTTCCTCCTCATTTTTCTCGAAATCCATCAACTTGCTTCAAAAATCACCAACTAAAGAAACGAAGAGCTTCTCGACCTCTTTAGATCCAACGGTTGAGATGCGATATGACGAAGTGGATCGATGGCTTCATGGACTCGAACGTGGTACGTTTGCGCATGAAATACAAGGGTTAGAGGCCGTTGAGTTTGACTGGTTTTGGGCTGTAGGTGGAGGAGAGTGAGGGCGTTCGAATGGCGGTGGTCGATCGGGTGCGTGATGGCCGAGGAGGAGCGGCGACTTAGCCCTAATGGCGGCAACGTGGGTTCGATGTTGCCTGTGTCGAGCGCGATGAAGAAGAGAGGGATGACCTAGATTTGTTGAAGAATTTGAATGGAAAATCTGAGGTTAACGAAATAAAATGAAAAGAATTGTTTTATAAATTATAATTCAAACTTTAAAAATTCATATCTTGTGCGTACTTGGTCAGATTTCGACGAATTTGGTGGCGTCGGAATCGCAGCGACGAGCATACCGCTGTGATGCAGATCTGGAGTCATTCTGAGCCGGTGAAATTTTTTCATTAAATTGAACGTGTTCGATTTAATGTAAAATTTAAAACGCTCGACGTTTCGAAACTCTAGGTGAGTTAACCTCACTCACATTTGGATACCATTTAATTTAAATAGCTAATATTTAAATGGTTGATTGGTTGATTAGCTGAATATGATAATTACTATCAGATTTGATCGATATTTATTTGTGGCTAACATCTGTGGATGCAGGAAAACAGGTTGGAGGGATCCAACTAGATTCCTCACAATGTAGAAATTATCTTCATTATCTGTGATGTATTTTATTTATGATTCCGTGGTAGTTTAATTTGAAATTTCAGTTATGTTGTGATATAGTTGGATGAATATAATCTGGGATTTTAAATATAAATAAAATAAATTGGAATTAAAAAGGAAATGAAAAGGAATTTTGAGTAACGAATTTAAGGAAATTAAATTCAAGAAATTATTTTGGGAAATTGATATTTTTTTTGAAATGGTTTTAAAAAGGAAATGAGGAATGAGAATTTATAAACTGGGTTTATAAATGAAGTGGAATACCTATCGGAGGATAAATTTAAAAGTATAGATTACCCGTGGTAAATTCTATAAGAAGTGCAAATCGTTTGAAGAGCAGTGAGATTGCTTTTTAAGATGGAAAGTGTATTCCCTAGAAAATTAAGTATGTTTTCAAAGGAAGGTTTTCAAATTTATAAAACAAAGTTTAAAATGTGATTTTAGAAATATCTTAGAAAATATATTATTCTTAAATATATTTTAAGTAAGTAAACGTTTATTTAAGTAATTATGGTATTTAATTCTTTGAAAGGTAATTTAGTATTATGTTTTCTAAAGGGAATTTAATATAAATATCTGATGTAATAACTTCATTTAAAAAAGAAATTTTTTTGATTTAAGTTACTCAAGAAACTTTTATAGATTTTCAGAAGTACAATTTGAATAAAGAATTTAGTAATCATATTTTAAGTATATTTTGGAAGTGATTTCCAGGAAATAGAAATGAGATTAAAAATAAAAGGAGTTTATTTTTAAAGTGTTGAAAGAAATTTACGGGATTTAAACGTAAATTTGAATCGAGATAAATCAAGCAGGATTTATAAAAGGATTCTTTGGTTATTCTGAAAATGGAAGTGTAGTTCCCTGAAAAGCCAAGTATGTTTCAAAGCAGATTTTTAAGTAAAAATTGAAAGTTTTAAATTTGTCTTTAAAGGAATGTTTAAGAAATTATTATTTAAGTTGTAAAAATTTTAAAAGTAAATAATTACTAAATTAGTTATAGAAGTAATTATTTTAAAAGGCCGATTGGTACTATGTTTATAAGAATATTATTAATATTGATATTTTATAAAATGGATTTATAAAAGAAATAGTTGGTTTAAGTTTTATTTGAAACTAGCATAGAATTTTGTAACTCCTCTTTTAAAATCTAGTTTGAACTTAACCTTTATTTTAAAATGAGCTTGCATTTTATTAAGTAGTTTGCTTTAAATATTTTTAAATATATTTTGAATAAAATGTTTAAGTAGTCTGATTTAAATATTTAAGGTATAAATTAGAATAAAGTGATTTAAATTATTTTAATTCTAAAGTAATTGGACTTGGTTATTTCCAGTGGAAATAGAAAATGTTTGGAAAATTTATTCCGTAAAGGGAAGATGGTTTGAAATTGTTTCAAAGGGGTTTGAAAATGGAAATGTATCTTGCAAAGATATTTTTTAGGAAAATAAATAATTTGGGAAAATTATTTATTGTTGATGGATGTTTGTGAATGTTAATTGATAGTTAAATAACCGACTATCAATATTGGACAATACGCTGATCGTTTCGAAGAGACCGGGATCGAGATTTATTTCTCGAAAACCACTTCGAACACGTTTTCGTGGAAAAAACGAGTTCGGAGTCGAAGATGGAGCAGTGAAGTGCAAGGGCTAGTCGCTACTAATCCGGAGGATATTTCCTAAATGGATGTAGTAGGAGTAGTGCCTTCGGTTCCGTTCGAACCCAGGACGGACTTGTATGGACGAATGCTTTCGGAACATCGTCAGGTGGACGATGAGCATTCTAAGAGATGAGTTCTCTAAAGGTAACGCTTAGCCTCAAGCCTCATCAACCAGGAATGACTGGAAATCAGGGGTTATGCAACAAGGCTAGGTGGGTAGCGCCCATTAGGGTGAGGTCATCCCTGCCTAGGTGTCCCTTTTTATTCGGCTTAGTGGTGCGGTTGCTGATCCCAACCGTGGGGTGATCTTACTCGGGATTATCCAGTAAGGGGTAGTCCCGGCCTTGTGTTGCAGGGGATCGGGCGTGGTCCTCGGTACACTGATCTAGACCAGGTACTGTGAGAGGTGGTAGCCCAGTGCCTTGTCATTAGTTGAAAATCTATTCTCCCTACGCGACTTTTACAGTTTTGTTTGTATTACCCACGACTGTGGCAAGTAGCTAGAATTTAATGAATGTAACAATTTCGGCTATTTTAATAAGTATTTGTAAATAGACCCTATTATAATATCAAAGGATTTTATAAGAAATGTTTTAGCTATCGTAAGGTAAAAACCCTACATGCTTATTTGTGGCATGGTCTTACGAGATGCTTTTGTTTTCAAAGGATTTTGAAACTTAAATAATCAATTTGGGTGTATTTTTATCACCTGGTAGACTCGGGTGTTATTTCATTATAATGCTCGGGTCAGACCGAGTATTATATGTTCAGGATAGGTTGCTGTGGAGCTTAGGAGGGGAGTTGAAGACCGAGACGTATTATCCGTACTTTTTTATATCCGCTGCTGTGATTGTTGAAATTGTCAGGCTGGTAATTGTTGTTTGTTCTAGATATACTCTGATGATATATTGTATAAAAAAGATATAGTTTTCATTTTGTGTAAAGATATGTTATTGACTATTATATTTTGTTCCGCTGCGATTGTAAGATTCTGTTATTGTTTAGCTCCTTCCTTCTTCTATCTTCTTTCTTTATCCTAAACAATCTGTCTTTTCCGGCACTTGATCGTCGGCATATTATACTGTGGAGTATTTTGTGTCGATTTTCGAGGGTCGAGATGGGCGGGTCGTCACACTTTAGGATAAAACGAACTTAAGTAGGCAACTTAAGGATTTAAATCCTTGTACACTGAAAAATGGTTTTCAAGGTTTTGGAAACTTAAGGACTTAAATCCTGGTGTAGCGTCATAGAATTTTATTATTGATTTATATTACATTTAATGTATGTTAATTGATTATTAACCCGAAAATAAATAAAATATTATTGAACATCTAATCCAAAATTTTAATTTCTTGAAAATCTTATGTGATGTTCAAAGTTTGATAAAATTCATTATTTTTTAGCCAAAATATATTTTTTAATAATTTATTGCTTTGATTTTTTTTAATTATTTCAAAAAATAGAAAATATGATTTTTTTTCCATTTTATGGCCGAGAGCTTATCTCATGATAAAATAATTTTATAAAATCTAAAAAATAATTTTTGAAACATATTTTATTTTATATGATAATTTAAGATAATTTATTGATTTTAGTAATATTATATAATTATATGTAATTATGAATAATATTATAGCCGTCAAAAATTATAATGTAACGGTCTATTTTTCGTCCACGAAGGTCGACATTAATACGTTAACTATATCAACTGTCGAGCAATCGAATACCCGAAAACCGAACCGTTAGGGTTAAAGAATAGGTAGAAGATAGAAGAAGGAAGAAAAAGCAACAGAAACAATATCAGAATCTCACAATCGCAACGGAACAACATATAATAGATAAATGAATATCTTTAAAGCAAAGAACTATATCAATTATTACATTACATCACATTACAACAACAAACAGCGGAAAAGAAATACTATTTACTAGTTGATACGCCATGCCATCCAGCTTGCCTCCAGATCTATACAACATCTCCTGAATTCCAGAATGACCCGATAACCTGACTCTAAACTGTCCGTGTTAAAATTGGTGGGCATCCAGAGTTTAGGAAGAGAACAATAAACTCCAGGTCAGTCATGGGACTGGTGTGAGAACTTAAACAGTTTACCTTTAAAAATAAACAAAGAAATATTTTTAAATTAGATTCGCAATGCTTTTTAGAAAATGAGACTACCATAAGGCCTCCCGCGCACACACACACACAATGCAAACGCAGAATCGAAGGAGATTTCTCCTTATGATAGTCAAATATGCTTGATACGTAGAAATTTTTCTTTGATATTATTACTATAAGTGCAGAGTGTAGGAAAACATTTCGAAAGTAATGATATAAATCTTAGCCAACATACGACCATTATTGTATGCCAACTATAGCTACCATGCTTAATAGCAGGTTACCTCCGCATTCAATGGCAGGTTATACAACTTAAACCGTACAAGGTGCGTATTGGAGTTTGGATTTCCAACTAATGGTCAGGCCAAGGAACTTTCCATTGCCACATGGGTACGCCTCTGGAAAAACGCACCGAGAACCTAACCGGATCTCTGCCAACACAAGGCCGGGTTACCCCTAGCTGGGTAACTACTGGCACGAATATGCCATCCCCCGGTCGTAACCGACCTAAATCACGGGATTCACCAACAACCACAAAATAATAAGTTTGCAGCAGCAACATACATTAAGTATCAGGGCTCCATACCATAATACCACCTCTATCCAGAGGGAATGACATACACTAAGGAGGCGCTATCCCCTAATAACCTTGCCGCATCTTTCCTGTTTTGACCATTACCGAGGTGTGAGGTCCGACGAAGTCTCGTCCACAAAGCTACGCTTTATACAAAAGCCACGCTTTGATCAACAAATGCTCAACAGCACTTCGTATGCCACATTACCAATTTGGGAATATATCACTAGTAACCATCAACTACATAACCTCTGAGCTCGTACGTCTCAGAGAATGGTGTTAAGCTAAGAGAATAAATTCTCCGCCACCAATAGAAATATATTTGATAGAAACCAGCTTTACATCTCAAATTGTAATGTCAGACATACATCCATAAAAGTCCATTCTGGGTTCGAATAGAACCGAAGGCATTTCCAAAGAAGCCCTTGCAATCCGAACATTCACTAATCACGTCCGGAATTCCCATCACAAAGGGTGATAACATTTCTATATCGAAGATCAGCCGATGCAGAAACATTCGACGGTAATCCTTCCGTTTTCGTAAATATCCGGTCTTCAACAATGGCCTTCAAATGCTATCCATTACAACGTATTATTATTCGGAATGGGATTTATGACACAAAAGTCCTCTCCCGGCTAAACCGAATAACGAGCGCTTATTTTTAAAAATAAGTGTAGCATTAAAATTCAAGCAAATCACACAAATACCCATTTAAAGGTAAATATTGATAGTCGGTTATTTAACTATCAAGGCCAACAACCAAATATCCAGCACCATAACAATCACTAGGCCCTTTTTATTAATCTCCCATAAATTAATAACTTGCCAGATATTCACTTCAATTTATCTTTAAAAAGATATATTCTCTAAACCCTTTCAATTTCTTCGTTGGAAAACATTTCCAAATACTTATTTAACAATAAGTAATTCACAAATCTATTTATTTTCAATACTTATAAAATATTCAATATACTCAAATCACAATTTAGTATATATTTCATTCTTTAAGGAAAACATTCTCTTAAACACATTCATTTGGGTCCAAACGAATGTTGCGTAAAACATCGTTACAACAACCCAAAATCACTATTATAGGGATTCGAAATTTAGATAGATATATAAATCCCAATACTATACAAAAACATTTCCTTTCGAAAATCATTTACTATAACAACAGTGTTATAGTCCATCTTTTCCTTGTTTCTCGAAAACGTCTGTTTCAACAATGAATGTTGAAATCTAGGATTTCGATCCTTAACACATTTTAAAACAACTTCAAATCGTTTTAATTCCATTTAAAAGATCACTCCCTAAACATTTTTAAAATATATTATTCACTGTTCAAAATCGTGAATATAAATCATTAACCAAATTCAACACTTTTACATATTCAATTTAAAATTACCCACTTTTAAAATCGTGAATATACTCCTTTAATAAGCTATAAAAATTAACTTATCAAATTCAATCAATCTTGAATTTATAAATCAATGTTTATAAATTCACATTTATATACTATAAAAACTTCAAGTTATAAAATCACTTTATTTACGAATTCTATTATATCTTATTTAGTTGCTAAATCTAAATTATAAGTAAATTTAACTATAATTTACAAAATCTATACATTTTATAACTTCACAATTTATAAATCTATAAATTTCATTTACTTACGAAATCCATTTATATTTCATTCTTTTAACACTTATAAAAACTCGTTTTATAATTCCAATAATTTAATTTATAAATATCAATTTTATAAACCTTTTATATTAACCGTTTATAATAATTCAAAAATCCCGATTTAAACTATTTTATAAAAGTCATTAACTCCATATTTCAAAAATCTCATTTTAACTATATTTCACAAAAAACAAAATTCTTATAACATTAAAATTTATAACGTTTATTTATTTAAAATAAATACAAAAATTTAAATAAAACGTATACTTTCAAAAATCACTTGAATATCCTTTTAAATTCAAAATCGTTACTTTAACATTTTTAAAACTCCAAAATAGGCCCAATGCTGCAACAGCACTGAATATAACCATCACAGCATCCAAAACATCATATATCATATGATAACAGAATATATCACAAATATCTGTAAATAATTCAATATGGGTGAGGAATCCAGTTGGATTCCTCCAACCTGTTTCCCTGCATCCACAGATGTTAGCACAATACCAATTCCGTTCCAATACGGAATATCGCGCTATATGGGATTTATAAAATATTATCCTCTATTATGCGGCGTAATAGAGTCTCATCCGCTATATAATGCAGGAAAATCAACTCCAAGTACATATATAATACCAATTCCATTCAAGATGGAATATCGCGGTATATGTTTTAATAAATAACATCCGCTTAATATACGGCGCATAGGGTCTATTTCAAAACAACAGATAATAATTTATCATTCAATCATACAATCAAGCAATTTTAAATCTAACTATTTAAAATTTAAATCGAAACTATTTCGATTGAGTGAGAAGTTCTCACCTTGATTTCAATAACGGTTGCAGTGTTTTATTTTGAATAAATTAAACGCACGTTTAATTTTATCCAAAATTTTCACTAGCTCCATCGCGTAGTGTTCGTCCATACGAACCTAACGCAATTCGTTTCGTGCGTTTTCGATCTCGTATGAAAAAGTTACAGCATTTTAAAGTTTATACAAATTAAAATATAAACAATTTCATTTTCTTTTTAATTTTTAACCTAGATTTCATCTTGATCGTTCGTTCCTTGCTTTCATCTCATCAGGTCGTGCATGCAAAGCTTCTTCCCCAGGTCCTTTGAACGCGAACGAACCCACCTCTGCCGCCTTAAAACCCTATTTGCCGCAACTAATACGAGCATCATCACGTTGATCAACTACCACCATTTTGACCGCCATCACAAGCTTCACCCACGCGCCAAACGCCATTGAACTCGGTCGAGCCTTGGCTGTGAAATCGGCCCTCGAACGCGCGACGTTCAAACGTCGGTTTCCATCGATCCGTAGCCTTTTTTCCGATCTCCACCGTTGAGAACGTATATCTCGTCGTGCTCTTCAACATTGTAGTTGAAGATTTCTTGAATTAACGTGTGGATTTGAAGAAAATGAGGGAGGAAAGAGATGAAATTTTGGCCATTGATTTTCTCTAGTGGCGGCTGAAGCTTAGAGATGAACCCTAGGGTTTTTTGTTTGCAAAATAGAAATATTTCGTCCTTTTATAGAAAAATGGCAACGCACTATTCATCTAAAATTTTCCGAACTCCAAAACGAAGCGTGCTGGTTGGCGTTTCTAGGGTTTACCCCGCGTTCCGAACACAATGGAATAGGTATCGAGAGCCAATTCGATCATATGTGCGAGTTACGGAAATAAACGATCAGATTTAAATTAAATCGGTTAAACTATTTTCTATGCGTTTTGGCTTTCCCCGGACAAACCATAAATCTGATTGACACGAAATTTGAAACCATACAATAATATAATTACGGATCCGATGAAACTGGTTTCGTCGAAATCCGAGACTTTTTGAAAAATGGCTATTTTTTACTCGTCAATTAAATATTAAAATATTCAATTTTCACAAATTAACTTTTGATTAAATTTTAAAAGTTCTAAAACATCATTCTAGCTTCAATATGATTTAATACAACTTTATAAATCAATTTTAATCATTTTAAACCTAATTTCAAATTATTTCTGTAATTTCACATATTAAATTATTGATTTAATTATCCAATTAAATCCAGATATTATAAATTTTACTTGTTAATATTTAAAATCAATTAAATATACGAATTTCAATTGACAGAAATTCTGGGTCGTTACAAACTTCCCCCTTAAAAGAATTTCGTCCTCGAAATTACCAAGTAAGAAAAAGTTACTGAATCCGTTAACTTTTCAAACATCCATTCAAATTAGATTTCAAATTCACTTAAGTGTTTAACTTTCCCAAAACCCAATAGTTAAACTTCTTACAATTGTTTTACTAAGTTTTCAAATCATACTTAGTTATCTATTCAAAATCAACTATATCGTTTAACTTTTATAACTCAAAAATCAAACTTTTAGTTTTCAAATTTTTCCAATTTTCTCAAAAATATTCTAACGCCTTAAATTTTTAGAAAATTTCGCCATAGTCTCCTTTGCGCGGCTCGATCCGAAAAAAAATGGCAATATATATATCACAAATATACATCTCATCAAGTAATGAGGCATCCCGCAGGGAAAAAAGTGTAAAAGTACGATATGTAATCCGAGATATGTATCTTATATATTATTAGCGAGCATATACGGCTAATATAGCGCGAAAGCGAGCTCCAAATGCTAAGCAAGCGCCATCCACACCTACTAAGCACTCAACAATCAATGAGAAACATGTATATAGAAAGTAATATCAATATACAGCATATAGCAACATAACAACTACATGTGCCAACATAGCAATTGCAACAAAACAATAAATGCAACCACCAAACAACTATCATCCAACTAACATCCAATAAATTCATAACCAAATCAATATAAATCCACTTCTCTTTAATATTCATTGAATTGGTTTTCAATTTAACCACATTTGATTCATTAACCTTGGATGTTTTTACTAACATTCATTTATATTCAATTTCAATTAGTTTGCATTCACTAATTTACATTCAAGTTAGTTCACTTCCACATTCAAATCAAATTTAATTGCTTCCAATTTTATCAATTCAACTTCATTAACACTTAATGAATTACATATTATCAACTAACAATCATATAACTACCAATGTATATCCAATACAACCAAATTATTAAATTCACATTCAATTTGGTTTATCACTTTTAATTCCAATTGGGTGATATTAAATATATTACATTCAATTATTCAATTTCCAATTTACTAGTTTTTAATGAATTAACACTTTCTTCCATTATTTCATATCAATTTATTTACATTCGATTGATCAATATTAAATTCATTAGTTCAATAAATTCATTTAACCACAAAAGTTGAACTTCATTACATGACTCAAGTTCATATTCATCACTTCACACTTCGATACCAAAATCAACTTCATTCAACATTACTTAAGTTATATTCCATTTAAAACATCATTTGTTTAACTTAACTTAAATTTCCACTTATAAATCTAATTCAGATTCCAATTCCGGTTCTATTTACTTACGAATTCGAAATGTATTTCAATTTCATTTTCTTGCACTTGCAAATTTTATTTATTCATTCACAATTTATTTTCCAACTTAATAATTGTATTCCAATCATTTTATGTAACATTCCAGAGTCTTTTCAATCTTTCAAAACCATTTTTGAAACCAATTCAATTATCCTTTGAATTTCAAAACCCAAACCCAAATTTTCCAAACAACTTCCATTTAAAACTACTTGGCAGCAATCCCTCTTTTGGAAACCCGAAAATGAACACCGATGATGTCGCGATTATCATCGAAATTATTTTCCAGCGACCGAAAATAGTTTAGTGCTTTCTTTCCTTCCAAAACAATTTTCCAAAACCCTTGAAAATCATTTTCAAACTTAAAAAGGAATTTAATATTTTTCAAATTGCAAACCCTTTCAAAACATTTCCAAATATTCCTCTAGAATTTTACTTCAAATTACAAATCATATTTATAAATATATTCATATGGTTTCACTTCTTATATATAATATTATTTCACAATTGTAAATCACATTAATTATAATTCCATACTTTATAATTCATTTGCTTATACAATTTATTCTTTTACAATATGTTTGATTTAACTTATTCAAACATCTTTCAATTAACTTATATATATTCTTACATTTCAACAACCAAACAATCAATTCATATACACTTTAATAATTTTGAAAAATTATTCCTTTATATATAAAATATAATCAAGGTAAAATTATTTCACTTACCCTATTTTAAAATGATACTATGTCGGTTTATCTCGTTTAAGAGTTTAGAAACCCCTATCGAAACAGTTAGCAAGACTGCATCGACCAGAATCTATAAACAATCAACCGATAAGTCAACACAATACAAAACAATTTCATATTCACTAACAAATACGCGCTCGTATCTATTATTACTCTCAAACTCATTCTAGAGTACTGCTGACTCTATCTCTAATGAGTGATTCCCAACAGAGCCAAGGTTGTCACTTAACCATATTGTAATAACCCGGATTTTTGGGTATCAGATAATTGAATAATTATCTGAGTTTAACTATTAAAATGTGATAATCCCTTAATTAAATTATTTAAAATGGAAAAGATTGTTATCTTCAAATATAAATAACCAAAATAAAATTTATGGGATGTTTTTAAGTTTAGAGATAAATTGATTTTTTATGGAATAAATTTGTGTTATTTTATAATTTAATTTTTTTTATTAATATTTCAATTTAATAAGTGTTGCTTAAATATATAATGGGAGAATATGATTGAATTTAATATAGAAACTTTTCAATTGCTTATTTTAAAATCTATCTTACGTTTTCAAAAGTAATTAAAGTAATTATTTATTTTGTTTAAAATATAATAGTTTAAAATAATATATATAATAAAAGTTTAATTTGTTTTCTTTAAAAATTAGCTTTTGAAATAAATTTAGTTCATATATATTAAAGAACAATGTTTTAGTATGAAACTTTGAAATAAGATTTAATTCAATATTCTTTTCTTTTTAAATTTTCTTTCTTGAAAATTTAGCTTTGAACATATATTTTTGTAATATACAAATAAACATTAAAATGCGTAATTGTATAAAGGTGATTTATATATATAAACATTAAAAGCTAAATTGATATAACCATTTAAACATGATAATATAAATAAGAAATCAATTTAAATACATTATAAACGAGTGAGTAATTATTTTAATATTGTAAAATAACATGTGTAAGGTTATTATACCATGAGAAAGACATTTGTAAGAAAATTAACTTCCAAGCAAAACAAGTGTCATTCTCTTGAAAAATTTAAGTTAAAATTTAATTGTAAAATAAATACATGAGTTTAATCTTCATCTAAACTCTTTCTTCATCTCAGTCAAAATCTAATACAAAACAAAAGATAAAAGGAAAAAAAAAATTACTTTCGAACCTGAACTTTTCAAAATCAATCTGCAACTCAAGGCCCCTGCATGCATTTTTTTCTGGAAGTCTGCACTTTTTCCCACCTGGTAACAAACATGCAAATGAAATAAGGAAGCAAGAGCAATAAATCAAGATTTAAGTTTTTAAAGGGCAAGCATGCAACTCAGTTTTAAGATCTAAAGAACTTCAGCAACTCAAAGTTTTTGAAATCAAAGAAATTCAGGTTTCAAGCATTTTCTAACATGTGCTCTGCTCATATAATATTACTGGTGAATATTTTTTTTAAAATTTATTTTTTTAAAATCTAAAAAAAATGGTTGCATGCTTATGTGTTGAAATGAATGAGTATTGCTTGTGATTTATAATTAAAAATCTGTTGAGAATATTTTTAGGTATGCATGCTGTGTATATGCTATGTTTGTACTCTGGTTTAAATTTTGTATTTAAAACACTTATCTCTTAGCTTAGTTATTGATAGGATTTGTTTATTAAACAAGTGTTGTTTGTTCAACTTAGATTACTGTTAAAATAAAAAAAAATTGATCAAGTCAAACTAAACTTGTTTGTCTCTGGAAACATAGAAAAACACCCATGCATGTTG
Source organism: Allium cepa (assembly GCA_030765085.1). Classification (NCBI taxonomy): domain Eukaryota; kingdom Viridiplantae; phylum Streptophyta; class Magnoliopsida; order Asparagales; family Amaryllidaceae; genus Allium; species Allium cepa. Next base: position 51,031,014 of record CM060935.1, on the reverse strand, counting down.
ATATAATTAAAAATTCATACTGTATAATTTGTAAAATCCAGTACTATAAATTGGAAATATCATTTGAAATATGAATTTTAATACTGGAATTGGAATTTTTAGTAAAGAGGTTATGTTGCAGTTGGGTTTTGAACTGGAAAGGGAATTATTTGATTTTCTGGTAATCTATGAATCGTGGAGGCTCGGGGTTCTTACAAGTGATGGAGGAGGGTTAGATGTTGCTAAGAAAAATCATCGTTGGTGATGAAATTTATGGGGGAGGTCGCGGCAGTAGAATCCTTTCTAGAACCCTACTTTTAGTTAGGTTTGGGAATTCGAGCACTGTAGGTTCTAGGATGGACCGAGTGTTTCAACTTTTTGGGTGCTGAATGTTGGGATGTAGGAGAAGGGTTGGCCGGAGTTTCAACAACTCCGATGGTCGGGGTTGAGCTAGCGAGGCAAATTTCCAGATTGAAGATTGACTCTGATGTTTTGTTCCAGGTTTAGATGCAGACTCGAATTCGAATTTGAGTTGTGGTTAAGTTATCCTGACGATCGAGTTAAGATGATGAAGTGGTTTTGGATGAGGAACGACCACCACTGATGATCGGAGGTGTTTGGGGGCGACGTGCATGTGCACGGCCCTGTTTCTGATGAAATTTGTTAAGGTATTGTTTATACTCGAGAAGATTTTTGAGATTGCTCGAAGATGTTGGGCAGTTTACTCAGGGAGGAGTGGCATTGAACTCGAAGCAGATGTGGGGTTGTCTCAGTATTCTTTTGTTTACAGGTTTTAAGTAAACCTGTACTATGTGTTTGAAATTTTTTTAAACCAGAAGCTTTTAAATGTAAAGAAAGTTTTAAACCTAGTTTTAATCTAAGTTTGAAAATTTAAAATTTCAGGTAAGTTTTAAATCTCAGTTTTAAATAAAATAAAATAAAAATATGTAAAGTTTCAAACTTAAATTATTAACTACTTTGAATAGAGGTAGATTGAATGTTTAAATTGAAAATTTTAAAATATGAGCAAGTTTAAGTTAAGTTTAAATCTGGAAATTAAATATGAGTTTCAGTTTTTTTGAAAAAAAAGATTTAAATTTGAAAGATTTAAACCAAAGGTAAATTGAAATTATTGAAATTCTGAAATAAATTTAGTTTCAGAATTCTTAAGAACTTCATCTCTAAGACAAGCACTTGTTTGTCTTGTAATTTTAAAGGGTTTTAAATTGTTTATACTTTGTTCAAGTTTAAATTATATTCATTTTAAATTTCGTATTTGAAATGAAATTTCAAAGTAATTTCAAAGGTAATTTGTTTTAAATAAATTTGTTTTAAAACATAATTAAGAAATGTTTTAACTTAAAAATTTAGTTAAGAATTAATATTTTGAAATTAACTTAATTAATGAGTAGTTAAGGAATAATGAGCTAATTTATTTAATTTTGGGATTAATAAATATTGATTAAGGATTAATCAATTTATAATTAAGATCATTAATTTGATTATTTAACTAATGATTAAAGAATTATTAATTAAGAAATTAATTTAAAAATCAAGATTAATTAATTAAAAAATTTAGGATTAACTAAGGTTCAGTTAACGCTTAATTAATTAGATAATTAGTGATTAATTAATGGATAATTAAAGATAATTTAATTTGTGATTAACAATGGTTAACCTAAGTTAATTACTTAATAAAAGTAATTAGAGAATGGTTAATGAAGGTCATTAACTAGGATTAATTAATAATTAATTAATGTGGTTAATTTTTAATAATTAATTAGATTAATTAATTTAATGATAATCAATTGTAAATGTTTTAAGTGTAATTACTTAATGGAAGTAATTAAGAAATTAATTTCTTAATGTAATTAATTGAGGATTATTGGGATTAGTTTAAATTAATTAAGTTTAAACACTTGATGTTTTAAAGATAATTACTTTATGTAATTAATGGATTGGAAATTACTTAGTGAAATAATTGATTAGTAGTTACAGGATATAATTGATGGGAGATGTTTTGATAATGTAAGTAATTTGGATTAAATTACTGAGTAATTAATCAAGGGATTAATTAAGAAATTAATTAAGGAATAATTAATTTGTTTTTAATGAGGTAATTAAGGGTAGATAATTACTGAGGTTATTATTCAAGGATGATTAATAATTATGGTTAGTAATTAATGAAGTAATTGAAGGTTAATTACCGTATTGGATTAAGGGTAATTAATTTGTAAATAAATCAAGGGTTAGTTACTTAAATGTAATTAAAGGATGAATAGAATGATGTTGGAAGCCTTTGATTAATTGTTATTCCTAATAAGTGGTTTGTGATGCTATGTGATAAGTATGTTTGATTTAAACTGTGATGATATGGTTATCTATTGATGATGAATTACTAAGACATCCTGTATTTAGAGTTGGATTGTATTTCACTTGAATAATATAAGTTAAAGATGATATTTGTTTTGAAGAGACCGGAGTCGGGTATTAGTAAATGTCCGAAACCACTTCGATTCTTATAATTTGATACGTGAAACTAATATGCTGAAGTGGAATGACTTAAGTAAATTGGACCATTATAATCTAAGTTTTGGCACTTAGAAATTGATGTGTGAAATGGTTGATGTCTATAATAACTTGTGAAGTTGTAAATTAATATAAGTTACCCCGGGTTTATATAAGTTGTATGTTTTTGTATTCCTTGTTAAGATGGGTTTACTCACGCTGGTTTCCAGCCTGACCCGGGTGTTACTTTGATGTAATGCTCGGGTCAGACCGAGTATTACAGAATTTTCAGGTAAGGACGTTTTTGAGCTCAGGAGGCAAGCTGGAGAGCAGGATTGTATGGAGAGCTTCTGATGTTAATATATTATAGTATCTGAAACAGATAGATTTATCTGTTCTGTGATTGTAAATCTGTTGTAACTCTGATATAAAATAAGTGTAATTTGACAAGTACATTTTCCTCTGTATAACTATTATTTATGTGATATTATATTTTATCCGCTGTGTACGTGAGACTTTGGGTTTGGTTTTCTGTTTCTTCTTCTTTCTGTTCCTTCTTTTCACTAACTATCTGGAAATTTCTGGATCGAAATTTTCGGGTCGTTACACATATGCTCTGATACCAAATGTAACGGTCTATTTTCCGTCCACGAAGGTCGACATTAATACGTCCACTGTATCAACTGCCGAGCAATCGAACGTCGGAAAACTGAACCGTTAGGGTTAAAGAAGAGGTAGAAGATAGAAGAAGAAAGAAAAAGCAATAGAAACAATATCAGAATCTCACAATCACAACGGAACAAGATATAATAGATAAATGAATATCTTTAAAGCAAAGAACTATATCAGTTATTACATTACATCACATTACATTACAATATAAGAGTTTACAACAAAAAACAGCGGAAAAGAAATACTATAACTAGGTGATACGCCATGCCATCCAGCTTGCCTCCAGATCTCTATAGCAACTCCTGAATTCCAGAATGACCTGATAACCTGACTCTAGACTGCCCGTGTTAAAATTGGTGGGCACCCAGAGTTTAGGAAGAGAACAATAAACTCCAGGTCAGTCATGGGACTGGTGTGAGAACTTAAACAGTATCTTTAAAAATAAACAAAGAAATATTTTTAAATTGGATTCGCAACGCTTTTTAGAAAATGAAACTACCATATGGCCTCCCGCACACACACACAATGCAAACGCAGAATCGGAGGAGATTTCTCCTTATGATAGTCAAATATGCTTGATACGTAGAAATTTTTCTTTGATATTATTACTATAAGTGCAGAGTGTAGGAAAACATTTCGAAAGTAATGATATAAATCTTAGCCAACATACGACCATTATCGTATGCCTACTATAGCTACCATGTTCAATAGAAGGTTACCGTCACATTCCACGACAGGTTATACAACTAAACCGTACAAGGTGCGTATTGGAATTTGGATTTTCAACTAATGGTCAGGCCAAGGAACTTCCCATTGCCACATGGGTACGCCTCTGGAAAGACGCCCCGAGAACCTAACCGGATCTCTGCCAACACAAGGCCTGGTTACCCCTAGCTGGGTAACTATTGACACGAATATGTCATCCCCCGGTCGTAACCGACCTAAATTCCGGAATTCACCAACAACCACAAAATAATAAGTTTGCAGCAACAACATAGGTTAAGTATCAGGGCTCCATACCATAATACCACCTCTATCCAGAAGGAATGACATACAGTAAGGGGGCGCTATCCCCTAATAACCTTGCCGCATCTTTCCTGTTTTGACCATTACCGGGGTGTGAGGTCCGACGAAGTCTCGTCCACAAAGCTACGCTTTATACAAAAGGCACGCTTTGATCGACAAATGCTCAACAGCACTTCGTATGCCACATTACCAATTTGGGAATATATCACTAGTAACCATCAACTACATAACCTTTGAGCTCGTACATCTCAGAGAAGGGCGTTAAGCTAAGAGAATAAATTCTCCACCACCAACAGAAATATATTTGATAGAAAACAGCTTTACATCTCAAATTGTAATGTCAGACACACATCCATACAAGTCCATTCTGGGTTCGAACAGAACCGAAGGCACTTCCAAAGAAGCCCTTGCAATCCGGATATTTACTAATCACGTCCGGAATTCCCATCACAAAGGGTGATAAAATTTCTATATCGGAGATCAGCCGATGCTGAAACATTCGACGGTAATCCTTCCATTTTCATAAATATCTGGTCTTCAAAACCGGTCCTCAAATGTTATCCATTACGACATATCGTTATTCGGAATGGGATTTATGAAACAAAGGTCCTATCCTGGCTAAACCGAATAACGAGCGCTTATTTTTTAAAATAAGTGTAGCATTCAAATTCAAGCAAATCACACAAATACCCATTTAAAGGTAAATATTGATTGTAGGTTATTTAACTATCAAGGCCAACAACCAAATATCCAGCACCATAACAATCACCAGGCCCATTTTATTAATCTTCCATAAATTAATAACTTGCCAGATATGCACTTCAATTTATCTTTAAAAAGATATATTCTCTAAACCCTTTCAATTTCTTCATTTGAAAACATTTCCAAATACTTATTTAACAATAAGTAGTTCACAAATCTATTTATTTCCAATACTTAGAAAATATTCAATATACTCAAATCGCAATTTAGTATATATTTCATTCTTTAAGGAAAACATTCTCTTAAACACATTTATTTGGGTCCAAACGAATGTTGCGTAAAACATCGTTACGACAACCCAAAATCACTAGTATAGGGATTCAGAATTTAGATAGATATATAAATCCCAATACTATACAAAAACATTTCCTTTCGAAAATCATTCACTATAACAACAGTGTTATAGTCCATCTTTTCCTTGTTTCTCGAAAACGTCTATTTCAACAATGAATGTTGAAATCTAGGATTTCGATTCTTAACACATTTTAAAACAACTTCAAATCGTTTTAATTCCATTTAAAAGATCACTCCCTAAACATTCCTTTAATATATTATTCACTGTTCAAAATCGTGAATATAAATAATTAACCAAATTCAACACTTTTACATATTCAATTTAAAAATTATCCACTATTCAAAATCTTGAATATACTCCTTTAATAAGCTATAAAAATTAACTTATCAAATTCAATCAATCTTGAATTTATAAATCAATGTTTGTAAATTCACATTTATATATTATAAAAACTTCAAGTTATAAAATCACTTTATTTACGAATTCTATTATATCTTATTTAGTTGCTAAATCAAAATTATAAGTAAATTTAACTAAAAAAAATCTTTTATTTTACAAAATCTATTCATTTTATAACTTCACAATTTATAAATCTATAAATTTCATTTACTTACGAAATCCATTTATATTTCATTATTTTTAACACTTATATAAACTCGTTTTATAATTCCAATATTTTAATTTATAAATGTCAATTTTACAAACCTTTTATATAAACCGTTTATATAATTCAAAAATCCCAATTTAAACTATTTTATAAAATTCATTAACTCCATATTTCAAAAATTACATTTTAACTATATTTCACAAAAATCATAATTCTTATAACATTAAAATTTATAACGTTTATTTATTTAAAATAAATAAATTCCGAAAATTTAAATAAAACGTATACTTTCAAAAATCACTTGAAAATCCTTTTAAATTCAAAATCGTTACTTTAACATTTCTAAAACTCCAAAATAGGTCCAATGCTGCAACAACACTGAATATAACCATCACGGCATCCAAAACATCATATATCATATGATAACAGAATATATCACAAATATCTGTAAATAATTCAATACGGGTGAGGAATCCAGTTGGATCCCTCCAACCTGTTTCCCTGTATCCACAGATGTTAGCACAATACCAATTCCGTTCCAATACGGAATATCGCGATATATGGAATTTATAAAATATTATCCGCTATTATGCGGCGCAATAGGGTCTAATCCGCTATATAATGCGGGAAAATCAACTCCAAGTACATATATAATACCAATTCCATTCAAGATGGAATATCATGGTATATGTTTTAATAAATAACATCCGCTTAATATACGGCGCATAGGGTCTATTTCAAAACAACAGATAATAATTTATCATTCAATCATACAATCAAGCAATTTTAAATCTAACTATTTAAAATTTAAATCGAAACTATTTCGATTGAGTGAGAACGGAAAGCTTCTTCCCCAGGTCCTTTGAATGCGAACGAACCCACCTCTGCCGCCTTAAAACCCTACTTGCCGCAACCAATACGAGCATCATCACGTTGATCAACTACCACCATTTTGACCGCCGTCACAAGCTTCATCCACGCGCCAAACGCCATTGAACTCGATCGAGCCTAGGCTGTGAAATCGGCCCTCGAATGCGCGACGTTCAAACGTCGATTTCCATTGATCCGTAGTGTATTTTCCGATCTCCACCGTTGAGAACGTAGATCTCGTCGTGCTCTTCAACATTGTAGTTGAAGATTTCTTGAATTAACGTGTGGATTTGAAGAAAATGAGGGAGGAAAGAGATGAACTTTCGGCCATTGATTTTCTCTAGTGGCGGCTGAAGCTTAGAGATGAACCCTAGGGTTTTTTGTTTGCAAAATAGAAATGTTTGTCCTTTTATAGAAAAATGGCAACACACTATTCATCCAAAATTTTCCGAACTCCAAACGAAGCGTGTCGGCTGGCGTTTCTAGGGTTTACCCCGCTTTCCGAACACAATGGAATAGGTATCGAGAGCCAATTCGATCATATGTACGAGTTACGGAAATAAACGGTCAAATTTAAATTAAATCGGTTAAACTAATTTCTATGCGTTTTGGCTTGCCCCGGACAAACCATAAATCTGATTGACACGAAATTTGAAATCATACAATAATATAACATTATGGATCCGATGAAACTGGTTTTGTCAAAATCCGAGACTGTTTGAAAAATGGCTATTTTTTACTCGCCAATTAAATATTAAAATATTCAATTTTCACAAATTAACTTTTAATTAAATTTTAAAAGTTCTAAAACATCATTCTACCTTCAATATGATCTAATAAAACTTTATAAATCAATTTTAATCATTTTAAACCCAATTTCAAATTATTTCTATAATTTCACATATTAAATTATCGATTTAATTATCCAATTAAATCCATATATTCCAAAAATAAATTATTCGACTTATAAATTTTACTTGTTAATATTTAAAATCAATTAAATATACGAATTTCAATTGACAGAAATTCTGGGTCGTTACACATAATTACTATAAACATACAGGTACAAAATTATATGATCAAATTTTACCATAGAATTAAACCATATATGTATATTAATAATATACTTATATGTATGTATAAACTAATAAAATAATAATTATTATATGTAAAAAAATTGGTTGTACATATTTGACTTGTGTATAAAAAATTGTTTTGTAAGTGAATACATACGTATAACCAATCTTGGTTGTGACAACATCAATACATATAATAATCATCACCTAACTAATAATATAATACACACGCATAATGAAATACTATTCAAAAATTTTAAACTATATTTCCATTACCGAAAACCAATGCCTTAAAGCACGCCTTGTAATGATGAACTCTCTCTCCTTTGAAAGCTTTTCAATTCGACAAACTACCAATCCTTGAATCGTTGACCTTTGACTATTGAGTAGTAATCGACTTTGAATAGATTTAAGCTTTATATGACATGACACCTAATGGATGAAGTCGGCCAGCAATGGAAGGAAAGGGTAGCAGGAAAAAGTTCTTTTTTTAACAGGGTTTGTGTAAAATAGTGGATGGAAGAGAAGAATAGTGGATCTCATCTTATGCCAATTCTCTCTTGATCTCAGCCGTCCAAAACCCCACAACCACAACCTATTTGAGTTAGCCTCTTTGGTCCTATTTCATCCGGAAATACTTACCCATCATTACAGGCCCAGATCCCATTTAAGCCAATAGAGAATATTATTAATTAAATCTAATTTAATCCCTTATCGATATCATATACCGATTGATATATTTTTAACTATTATAAAAATATTTAATAATATTTATTCCTCAAATCATAATATTATTTTTATAAATAACATTTCTTAAATATTAAGTAATTCAATTAGTTTATAACAATTATAAATAATTAAATCATTTGGCTCAAAGAGAATTCATTATTTCGATTATGGGACTCGTTAGGTGTAGATTTGGTCGGTGGTTAACATCAAACTAGTTGAATATTAACGTTCGCTCGTCACCTAGCAGGTGGTGTGATAATTTAGCCAAATTTATCATTTACTTAGTCTCAGTAAAATCCATATTCACTTTGTTAAGCATTACCAGATTATGGCTTTTATTTACACCAATTCTCTCCATCAATCTATATCACTTTAGACTTATGAAACTTGGTATTGATCAAAATTCCAATATCATCCATATTCAACTCTATAGTCCAAACACAAAGTCCTTGGTTTAATAACTACAATTATTGTTAATCGAGATCCTCTGGCCAGAGACTTTGACTTTGAATTGACTTGAGTTGACCGTGATACTAACCCCATATAACTAAGGAGACGAATCCTCTCTTGAATAGTGTTTCACCCCAATACTTCCACTCGATCCAACTATGGTCATTCGATGGAACTCATGCCGTGATTTTGACTATAATCAAAGCAGAGCTTTAATATTGAAGATTGACAGTATTCTTAGTGAAGGGAAATGTGTAAATAAGTTACATCAATATTTTCTATTTGACCTTAGTTATATTAACCAATAGAAAACTATCGAGTGGGTCATTCCATAGTTATCCAGTAACTAATAGTACGTAACATCTTGGTGCACCCAACGATCATGAGTAACACACTGCCCAACATTTAGAGAGCATTACATACTCTAGTCTCAACGTATACATCGATATTCAATCTTGATGCATCTTGACCAGGAACGTTTAAAATTATATATTTAATTTTATTGCATAAATTACTCACGATTGCAACACGTTGTAACTACTATCACAAAATATATTATTTATTGATTTTCTATTAAATATACTTTTAATGAAATTAATTAATTGATATAACACACTGTATTAAGTATATAATGGAATAAAACGCCTTTCATTTCAAACAAGATTGGTTATTGAGTTGGATATATGTAACAAATTGCATAACTGCCTTTAGGACATACCTCTAACTCTATCAAAATTGACTACAGTTGACTGTGATACTAACCTTACACAACCAGGGAGGATAATTCTCTATTAAATAGCGCTTCTCTTCCAATGTTTCAAGTAAGACCCTACAATAGTTGCTCGATGGATCGCCATATCATAATTTAACTATAATCAAATTGGAGTTCACATTGAAGTTCCATGGGATTCTCAAGTTGAAGGAATTGCGTTACTTCATGACACTATGATTTCCATTTTGAATTAGTTATTATTAACCAATAGGAAACTCTAACGAACTAGTTATTCTATAGTTATCCAATAACTACACGAACTAGTTATTCTATAGTTATCCAATAACTACAAGTACATAACCCTTTGATGCCCTAATAGCCATGAGTAATACGCTGCCCAAAATTTGGAGATCGTTATGCACTATGGTGGTAATGCATATATCATATCCTTTCCCAAAACATCTTGACCATGAATATTTAAAAGAAAATATCATTTTATCTTATGATTAATTGCCCATGATTGCAACTATTTGCTAATACAATAATATAATATTTAATTCAAAGATTTTCTTATTATATACTTTAAATTAATTACTTAATTAATTATATCACACTATAAAAAAGTATATAAAAGAAAACAACCACCGTTGATATGAAATAAATTAACTACAGAGCTAAATATATGTAACTAATTTCATAATTTTCCCTAGGGCATGCCACTAACTGTTTCAATCTCCCATTTGCACTTGAGGTCGATTATGAAATCTTAATCTCGTTCTTCCAACCATTTCACAATGTATCGAGCTAGTCCCTTAGTGAAAAGATCCGCTATATTATATCACTATCTACTATGTCAGCCAACATCTCTCCATTATTGAAACACTGACTATATCATATGGAACTTTTGGAGTATGTGTCTAGATATCTTATGAGCCTTAGTCTCTTTTAAGATCTATATCGCGACATTGTTTTCATAAAACAATGCCATGGGATACTCAACGTTTGGAATCACCCCTAGCTCAATTATAAATTTATACATTTATATGTATACTGCTTTCACTGCAACGCTACTCAAGACGTTATACTCAGCCTTTCAGTTGAATCAGCCACCACTACTTGTTTGGAACATTTCCAAATCAAATCACCTTAGTTAAAGTTGAATATGAATTTAGGATTGACATATTACATTTGATATCACTTATAAAGTTTGTGTCCAAACACTCTTTCTCAAGGAGTTCTTTGTTTCCATAAACATTATTCTAGTATTTCATAAATGCTTGAGGATAATCTTAACCAACATTTGATGATGTCAACTCGGATTTGAAACTCGCTTAATGTACCAATTATGTAAGTGAATTTTGATATTGTAGACAGTTTGGCATATATGATAATTCCTATTGCAATGCATAAGGAATTCATGTCATATGTAATATGTTAAGCATTTTAATACAATGTATGTATATCATTTGGGACAATCCTAGCATCCTTACTTACAGTTTTAGAAATATTTTAGTACCTTTTAATATTCTTTCTTATAGACACACAATTTCTCAGCATTTTGACTGAAAACCAAACTATTTGATTTCTTTGTCAAAGTATTTGCTCAACTCTGACTCTTATCAAATGATGTTATCGTATCAGTTCTTGAATATTATCCAATAGTTACAAACTCGGTTATCATTTCCACCGAAGTCTTGACATTTCGGTTATCATGCACAAATAGTCTATTCTAAATCATTATTTAGAATTTTTTCAACAAAGATGTACCAAAATTCAAAGTCAATTCGGTGATAATTTTGCAAGTAGAATTTGAATAATTCGAGCAATTTGATTGTAGCATCCGCTAGACTAATTTCAATATTTGAAATTTACGAGGATATTCTCATCAATATCGCTTACTGAACCTTGGGCCGATGGATTATATTCCTTTGGGTACAACTATCAAAATCATATTTTGATAATGTACGTGGAATATAACCCAAATTTAAGCATCTTTGCATATAGTAGAGTCTATACTCTTTATGGATTCTTGACAACCAAAGAAATTATTATTATTAACAATTCTTTTTCTCGAAATTTATAAGAAACTCATAGCTTCTCTTCGATGTATGAGAATTCTTATTAGACAATCTAGTGAGTTCCGTCCGTTTTAGGCTTCATTTTCGTTTCTTCTTCTATGATCAATTTCTATGTTAGAATATTTAAATCGTATATAATACTTACCTAAAAGTGATTTGGTATTGAGTTTACAAAACTTATATTCATAACATAAACTAGTCAATCATTATTAGTCGGTCCCAAACTCCTTTGAGGCAATCCACACAACATCCCTTGTGAGTAAAAAATTTATTTAAAGCCTCTCGACTCACACATGTTAACTTTTTGACCTAGGACATGTAAATGTTTCATGTTAATTCATGTTTATATGCTTTATAAGTAGTGCACTAGATGAAATTAAATTTGACATACGTACTTACTCTTAAGTGCATATCCTTATAGAAAGAATTTAATTCAACGTCGCTCATCATCAATTATACTTTGTCCAACAAAATCGTATTACTCCTTACTGATACACTATTATGTATCAGTGGGAGGAGTGATTTTAAGATTGAATTTTATTCATTTTTGGTACTTTTATAACATTTTCTAATATACTCTCACATTTTCGTTCAAATTAATTTTTTTATTTCCATAGCATGTTTTTTTATACTTCTGTTTCATATTCTATGAACTTATAAAAGATATACTAATAGTGTAGTAAATACACATGTTAATGTCTTTGCTGATTCATTGGTGAATTTCAAAAAAGTAAGTGGATTCATTTTGGTGCTGTTTGACCTTTGATTCCACACATTTATATGTATTAATTCAAAGAGTTCATTAACTCTTTTTTCACTCCCACGAAATAGAGGCTTAGCACTTAATCTTTAAGTCATAATTCACCGGTATCATGTGATTCACAATCAAATGATTTATGTATTCCTCCAAGATACAGTTTAGTCTATAATCCCAAAAGTAAATGTAAAATTTTTGGACTTCTATATTACGTAGATAATGAAACAAATAACATTATTATAGATTTATTTTACAATGAACATTCATAGTATTAATAACAAAATAAAACTATACATACATACACACACACATAAATATATATTTAATCAACGCTGAAAACATCTATTATTTCTAAAGTAATATTTGGTATATATAGGAAAATAATTTTTTGTATCTTGATGTGTCCATTTATAAGTTTCATATTATGCTCCCACTATTTCTACAATTACTATAATAACGCATGAAATACGAAGCTCCATTCTTATATTAACCAGAATGAGTTGGAAGAGACTATTTTAAAACCAGAATGCCTCAAGGTTAGTGGTAACAATATCAAGTTAGTAAATTTTCGATAGGATCCAAGAACTAATATGAAAATATCGTTGGACAAGCATCAAAATTGAGTAAGTAGTTTGAAACAAGAATCAAACAGTTTGATTTTCAGTCGAAGTATGTGTTTATAATAAAGAACATTAAATGGTGCTAAGATACTTTTAAACTATAAGTAAACAACATACTACTAATTGTAATATGTCGAAAATTTAAGGAATGTTTTAATTAAATATTAAAAATACAATATTATGGAAACAATTGAATTTATTGGGTGTATTAAATATTTTTAAAATACAAAGGCAAAAATTAGCATAGTATCTTAGTTTGCCTCGATTGGAGTCCATATGGAGGAGATATGATCGAAAATGCCATCCAGTCAACCTGACGCCAAAAGGATTGAATTAATTTTGAATATCGGAGGATATATGGTTTTTCCCTCCTTTGCTTTAAAACTAAATTCACGTATCTCATTTTTAGAAACTAACTACCGAATACTTCTTCATCTTCCATCCATCTCTAAGCGACTTGCAATAAAATTAAGATATCTCAATCAAATCTCCATCAGATTAGACGAAACCAAAAGTAAAGTGAAGCTAAAAGGTAAGGCAAGGGCTAGCAATGATTGAAGGTACAAATCTGACGAGGGGAGATGCAAATTGAATTTTTTGATGAAACATTTAGAAACTAGGAGTAATAAATGGGAATTGGGAAGGGTTTGACTAATAATAATGCTTAGAAATTAAATTTAGTATTTCTAATGATTATACACAAAAATCATGAAATAAGTGGTAAAATTCAACTTAGAAACCTAAGGCTACGGTATAGGCATGTTCCTCGACGATTAGAGGTAAATGGGCAATGGTAGGAGGTGAGAACGGCAACAAAAACTACAAAATTTTGAAACCTGAACCTTCAGGAAAAATAAATGCCAATGCATCGATCTGTGATTATCGATCTACTGGTGCAAATGAATTTGTCAGAATAAACCTAGCCTTAAAAGCTTTATATATAAATGACGAACGAATCCAACTCTTGTTTTTCTTGTGCTTTGGAAGGTGATCTGAGGCGTGATGAAATGGATGATAGTGCTATAAAATGAATGAACGTGTGTAATAATTTGTTTGTTGTTTTGAAGAGGCATATATATAAGTTATGACATGGAAATAAGGTAAGAAAGTGAATGTGGACATGAACGAGTCTAAGATATGAGTAGATGATCCAGAAGATGTACCAAGTGTTATCCTATGACACTTAATAGGTGATCCAACATAACGATATTGTTCCCATGTAGTGCTAGAGCGAGTTAGGGGAAGAAGTGGATGTTAAGCAACCCTATAGGCTATATGCGGACCAAGGCGTAGGTCCAACTAGGTAGATGAGGAAAATACTGTAGGCTTCGAGTGGTCCAGGGAAGTGAATCCTATATGAGATTTAGGTGATGGCGAGCAAAATGTGACTCTATAGGGCATGATGTCAGATTAGAGAATGAATCCATATATCTTTGCGATACAATTAGATGTATAATTCACTCATATATGACATGGTGATGGAACGCATGGTGGCCGAACGATAGACTCATATCATGCTATAGTATTATTTTTGCAGTATTTGTAGAGTAGAATATGGCTCACTCACTGGATTTAAGTTTGACCCACTCCTACTTTTATATGTGTGTGTGTGTGTGTGTGTGTGTGTGTGTGTGTCTGTGTGTGTGTATCTAGGTTGATGGAGTTTAGAGATGAGACGACATTGAAGATGGAGATTCATTTAAAGTACTGTGTATATGGTGTAGATTGGTGTTGTACCTCAATTTGACTTTATGCGTATGGGTTTGGATTGTACTTGTATTTATTTAGACATGTGTATTTGACATTTCAAACATATTATGGTGATGTGACTATGATATTGACTGTGTAATATATTTTATTTCCTTCACTATGAGACTTTGAAAATAGACAATGTTTGTCAGAATTATGTTTATTATCTGATATCTATCCCAGTTGGTCCATTTACATTAAATCACAACACCAATAACCCGCACTTTCAGTTCTCGGGTTCAATGTTGGTTTGGACATAGATCCGAGGATTGGTGAGGTGAGTTGTTACACGGATTATTAATGATGTACTCATGTTAAAACTAGTCTTAGTTTGGTTGTTAAAGGGAATTGAAATGACTTGGAGGCAGAAAACCAAAAGCAACACGAGCTCCTAGTGCTTACCAACTAGAACTGTTTGCTTCAAATATATTAAATTGTAGTTTAAAGATTTTTTTTATTTTATGGCTTTTAAGTAAAGGAGATCTTTTTTAAAGCGGCATTTTTAAAAAGTGATGATGTGTTTTGAATAAAAATTTGAAGTTTTTATATTATGATGAGTTTCTAGTATGCAGATATGTTTACTATTATTTTAAAGTATGGAAAGAAATTTTGAATGGTTAAATAAAGAATTATTTGATGGGTTGGAGAAAATGAGAAGAGAATGATTATGCATGGGAAACGACCCCAAGTGCAAATAGACCACCATCCGTTATAAAGAAGGCAAAGTAGATTGTGATCAGAGGTGAGTTTGATTTTGAATAAGGAATGTGATGGTAAGTAGCTCTTGTGTAAGTCTCACATAGTGCATGATTTGATTGATTTTGGATTGAGAAGGAAAGATTGTAGTTATGGTTAGAAAGAGAAAAGTAAACCAAATTATTATGTTGAAGCAAATTAGAGAAAAGATCATAACCAAATAGCAAACTAAATTGGTTAAGATCTATATAAAAGAGATTTGGGCCTAAGCCATACTTATTGAATACTGGAGAATTTTGAAGATGTCGTTGAAATAAATTTTGAAGTTGGTTAGTTTAAATGTCATAAGGGTATTGTAATTTCAATTGATTAAATCACGTAAACCGATTGATTGAAAATATTGGAGATTTGGATGAAGATTTATGTTATAGGGCATGGAGTTTATTTTAGGATAGGGTCCCAGTGATCTAATGATGCTAATACATGATCTGACTCGGTGATCGGTCCATAATGTAGAAATGAAATAATTAACATTCACATTCTTTTGTGTTGTATCATTGCGGTAATGGTCAAAGATGAAAGTGAATGATACATATGTTTCTTTATTATTTGATATCGTTGAAAAGTTAGATTATTTGAGTTTCCCTAGGGATAGGTGTCGTTGACCTGATATGGTAGGTAACATTACATCATTTATTGTTATATGGCTTGGATGGATGTTGTTCTCCAAGAAAGTGATTGTTGTCTTGCTACGTGTGTTTAAGGCTAGAGTTATATATGTTGATACCTAAATTATGGTCGTACTACAAGTATATGAATTAGATTGGATATGACATGTATTAGATGGTATGTTCACCGGGCTAGGATATTCCTAGATATATTTTGGAGTAAGACATTACTATGATCAATTGGTATTATATTAATTTGATTTATATGGTAAGACGCTTCCCCATTAAGTTGTCTCATCCATAGTATGAAAGAATAGTAAGTCGATGATATTATATTTGAGGTAAGATACTTTATTTGGGATGATTAAATCTTGTAAAGGGTGTTGAGTGCAGATTTTTGATTGTAAAAAACATTTCGAATTTTACTTAGTATTAAATTTATATAAAGTTAAGTATTTTGGTATGATGGATGAGCCTTCAGTGATGCACAGATATGGATGGGTATTAAGGTCATATGAGTTTGCATTATTGACAAATGGAATAAAGTCAGTGGAATTGTATAGATAGATATGATTTAGAGATTAAAGAATTATTAGGAATTGTAACTTTTGTTTGTAAAAGGTATTCCAAATTTTACTAATGGCTAGGGTTATATGAGAAGTAAATTTTGATTGGTATAGACAAGAAATTTAGATAAAAGGTTCTAATAAAAGATTTAAGCTATCAAGTTAAACTTGGTTTGAGAAGTTGAAGAATGATGTACATGATTAAATGGATACTAAATTAAATTGAGGGAGTAACACCGACACTACAAGTAATTATTAGTAGCAAGATTGTTATTTCACCCTTTGGCAAGGCGGTGACACCAAGGGCTTGACTAGAAATGACTTGACTAGAAACTAAAGGTAATCCATCCGGAGGATCGGCTATCTACGGGTCCACGATGCATAGAGGAAAACTTAGTCCAAGTCCGGATTGAGCTATAATTAGCATGGTATGACAAACAAAGCTATGAAAGGCAACATTCTAAATTTCAGATCAATCGGATTTCGTATGCTCAAGTTACAGATCAATTAAGGTTCACGTGAAACATGTTCACTTCGTATCCATCAACTTTGTATCCATCAGCTTCGTATCCATCTACCTCACATCCATTCATTTACTTCGTATCCATCCGGTTTGTACCCTTCTATTTCGTATCTATCTAATTGTATCCACCCGGTTCGTATCCATCTACTTCATCCATCCATCAGCTGTATGTTTCGTATCGGTCGCTCATTTGATTGATACAAAGACTAGGGTTAAGCATCGATACAATAACTCTCATGCCACATCATCGACATGCAACTAATCGATATGCATCATAATGATATGAAGCCCATCGATACGCTACGAATCCATCAGTCTACTTGCAAATCCAATCTTGGATCGATCATAACTCGAAAACTACAAGTCCAAATGCCATGAAATTTTCACTAGAGCTTGCATATTAACTCAAGAGCTCCACAGATCGATCACAGCTCAAAAGGAGCCAAATTTGATCGACATGAAATGCACTTGGATCGATCAGGATCGATTCCAAATGACCCCAGATCGATCTGGTGGCCCACCCAGGTGTGAGAAGAGGTATTCCGAGGTTTGAGGGAGATATTTCCAGATCTACTCCTATAAATAGCACCCTTACGCCCACTAAAAAGGGACTTTCGGAAGCTTCTACACCGTTACTCTGCTGCAACTCCATTATAACCTAAGTGTTGGTGGTTTGTACTGTTGTAACTAAGTTGAGAATCATCAATAAATAGTAAACTCTTCAAAGTGGACGTAGGCTACAACGCCGAACCACAATAAATTCTTGTCTCTTTCTATTTATGCTTGCTTTTTTTTTTGAAAAAGGGTTCAAATTTCTATGATAAATCAAGAAAGAAGAGTTGTTACAAGTACAAAAGGAAAATAAATCCTTTACATACAAAATCAATTCGAAACAACTAAATAAGCTTTCGGGCCTAAATATCTCAGCCCAAACTTACTTTATCTAAGCAAGACCCGATACCCGAATTCCAGAATCTTCTAAGCAAGTCGAAACGGTAATAAAGGAAACCCTTCAGTTTTCACAGTCTTCATTTACTTCTCTCGGAGCTTAAGAAAAATAATGGCGGCGAGAGGAAAATGATGAAAAATCACTACGACAACTGCTGCTTGTTCAAGTCTAACTCTAAATCAAGTTGGGTGGTTTCTCTGACATGAATCAGGTCCTCCTCAAGGAAAGACTACGAAAGCTAAGTATCTCAAAACCATAAGTCTTACTACTTTAGTTAAGGAAGAGACTGATTATTCTTTGCTGTGTCTAGAACTCTAGGTTGCGAGGTTTAAAGATAGGACCCGAGGTTGTATTGTTAGTTGAAAACACCAAAGTCCTGCAACCACTTCCCTTGAAGCTCGTAGATCTAAGAAAGATAAGACATCATCTACCATAAAGTAACAATCTTTAAGCTTTAAAGAGGTCGTTAATCCTTTTATTATTTTACAGAGCCTTGTTCCGCGGTTTGACCCGATCTGAGGAAGAATAAGTACTTAACGAAGGAGAAAGAGTCCTCTGAAGCTAAGTTTTTAAACTCCCTTGTTTACTTCTGTTATGTAATTATGCGAAGCCAAACTCCATTTGATTCTTGTAGGAGCAATGATGGGAAAACTTTGAGGCGACAGACAACTACTAATTCTGCATTCTATTACCTTACTGTCTAGATCAAATGTATTAATGTGTAAATTAAACGAGCGGATGTGAGGAAAATGTAATAATAATACAGGTAAAGTTACCAGATACAGGAAAACAGAGAACCTGCAGAAGGAGGGAACAGAGCGTATGATCTAGCCGATATAACCCCAATTCAGCGTTGGGTGGTAAATCCCCACTTCTTTGCAATTATGTTATTTGAGTCATTAATATTCCTGAAATGTTTTGATTTTATCATTCTGATGTTCATAGTCTGATGAATTTTGAAACATATTTGCGAAGTCGTAGTGAAGTTATCATGAAAGATTCTGTCGTTTCTTTCTTTCCATATGTGCCAAATACAAACTGAGATAGAAAGTTGAAACAAATCTAAACTAAGGTTTTTAACTTTAGTTTGAGAAACGATTTTTTCCAAATCTTCCTTCAATGATAATGAGAACATTTTTTCCGGAGAAACAAAATTTTTTTTACAACTCCAGAGCCAAATTTTCTTTGTAAAATTACATTGAAAAAATAGATGGTCTATATTTTCAATGTGATTTTTACAAAAGATACAAGTAGGGTCCACTATAATTTGTTTCTGAAGTAACCTCTCCTTTGTTAGCAAGTAGTCATTTATGGCTTTAAAAAGGCATACCGCCATTTTTGGAACATGAATATTATTCCAAACCATATACGACTAGCTTTTCAAATCATAACTGGATCTAATCGAATTCCAAACTTTTTTGAACTGGAATTGACCATCCTTGGAACACTTCCATGTCCAATAATCCCTTTCTCTGTTTTTATGTATCCTGACACCTTCGATTTCCTCATGAATTTGAAACAGAAAACTGTACGCATCCCACTTCCATTCACCGTTTTTAACAATTTTGTTAAGGGTCATTGATTCCGTACCCGTTCTAAAAGCTGTGTCTAAACCAATGCGTTCCAAAATAGAGCTTCCATTCAGCCATGGGTCATACCAAAGAGAAGTTGTTTTTCCATCCGATATATTTAGAGAAAGACACTTCAAGGCTTCATGTCTATTCTTTAATATAAATTTCCACACTCCCGAGTCATCCTTTCTCTGATTGATTTCCCAAAAGCTTTTGCTACCTATGTACTTGCGATGAATAAGATCCGCCCATGTACCTTCTGCATTAATTATTTTCCAAATCAGTTTTATGTATAACGCTCGGTTCAACTCCTCTAAGTTTCTCAGTCCCATTCCTCCTTCTTCTTTTTTGTTTACATAGAACTTCCCAGGGGATCTTGCTGCTACGACTTTTCCATAAGAAATTGAGAATCATATGCTTAATTTTACATACCGTAGTTTTGGGGAGACAAAAACATTGCATCCAGAATTGAATGATGGGATATATGGTTGATTTGATAAGTTCGAGTCTTCCAGCTAAACTTAGCATTCTAGTTTCCCATCCTACAATTCTTAGCTTGATTTTTTCCAATGAGTAATGAACAATCCCTATCTTTCAAATTTATGCTTGCTTTTATTGGTGTGATTTTTAGATTAGCCTCCTTTTCCATTTAATTTCTTTATTCTAATCTTTTCAATTACATTCGAAGAGTGTTGTGCCCAATTTTGGTACAAGCACTTCAGTGCTTTCACTAAGAAAACTCTTCTTTTCTTTTATTCAGTGGATCCTCTGCCTTTGTTGAATTGCTAAGATCTAAGGAGGAGATCTAGTCTTGTCTTCCAGTAGTTCCTTCCATTCTATTCAGATTACTTCAGATCTAGGAAAGAGCTACATTCATCATGGTGCGCACTACCAGGACTGCTACAGATGCTATAGATTCAGAGGGAAGTGATAGGAAAAATCCCACGCATCTGACCACAGCAGGCCAAACATCAGCTGGAGCTCCAGATCCACAAGGTCCTGTGACTAGAGAAGAGTTCCAGACCCTTATGCAAGAGCTTACTCAGAGCAGTCAAGAGCTCACTTAGTAGATTCGTGCAAACATGGAGCTCGTAAACTAGCCGAATGAAGAAAGGTGAAGGAGATCTAGAAGGGATCATGTCTCTCATTCCACGACCGAAAACTAGGTTTCATCTGACTTCAATCACAGATCTACATGTCGTCGGCTAGATGGAAACTATGTAGAAGGCTCAGGCATCAGCATGCCGTGAATCTCGGACAAGCCGGGAGTGGTCCATCTACAAGGCACCAAGCTGGAGCCTCCTCCCGAGGAAAGGCACTTCCTTATCATACCATTCATGACCATGCACTTCCTGCCGCTATAGATCTAGAAGCCGAGATCCAGAACCAACCAGATCTAACTTATCGTCAATATGTTCATGCTCGGGGTCTTTTCTTCCCTGAAGATCGGGAGCCAAGGAGGCAAGGAACGGACCATAGATAGTGATCGGACCGTCCCTGCAACATAGAACCCGACTTTTTGCGCCGAAATTGGCCACAAACACCCAATATCGATGAAAACACCAGTGCACAATCACAGGTTACAAATATGTAGAGAATCAAAAAATGAAGAACACTTAGAAAATTAAGAAGAAAGCAGTAAGAGACATGGGATTTATAGTGGTTTGGTAATCCGGCCTACGTCCACTTTGAAGTTTTATGACTTTATTGATATTCACTTGTCGATTACAACTACGATGGATTGCAGCAAATTATGGTTCTGAAATTTGAGTACAACGGCAGCTATGGAGTGCAAAGTTAAATTCGTAGAGTTTGGACGTCAGAGAGCCAAAAAGTAACTTTTTCTGTAGACCCTCGGGCTCTATTTATAGGCGTAGGTGGCTGATATTTCGCTAGGATCTCGAAAGACTTCTTCTGGCATGTGGGTGGGCCTATGCGGTCGATCCCATGAAGTTTTGGCTCGATCCATGATCGATACGAACAAAATTCATATCGATCAAAATTTGATCCAATCAAGTCGAAATTTGGCAGGAATGTTCTTTCAGTCGTGCATAAGCTCCTGTGAAAATTTCATTGCATTTGGACTTGTAGATTGCAAGTTATGATTGATGCAAAATTGTGATTTCTTTAAGCTGCGTCGTTCGTATCGATTCCCTTCGTATCGCTCTTCTTCGCATCGGTTTGAGCACGTGTCTACAGGTTGTCGTGTCGCTAAATTCTTGGATCGATCCACTTTTTGTGCCGAGTGATCGAGTCCTTCCTATGGATGCGCCTCGTTTGTATCGACATAGCTCGGCCCTGTTCGTGTCGGTCAACTGCCGCATGTTTGTATCGATTACCTAATGATTGTTTCGTGTCGATTGATGGATGAACTCTTCGTGTCAATCACAAAGTAGCCACTTTCGCATCGATATGTGATTTCGTATCGATCTGTGGCTGATCGATACGAACTATGTGAAACTAGATCGATAAGAAATAGACTCCTACACTGCTTACCGATGGATACGAAGTAGACAGTCACGAACGGATACGAATTGGATCTTGATGGATCGATGCGAACAAGTTGGAGATGATTGAACGATACAAAACTACGTACTTCTGATGGATACTATCAAGGTCGATACAAAGGAGGATGCCCCCTATTGGCTACGAAGAGCGTAGTCCTGGATGGATGCGAACGAAACCGATGCGAAGAGGGTGAAACAACAGATACGAACAAATCAATTTTCTCTAATTTTGCATCGTTCATATCTTGAGCATACGAACCTGGATTGTCTTGAAATTTGGAACGCTGGTTTCTATGGCTTTGCTTGTCGTGGCATACTAATTGTGGCCCGATCAAAACCCAGATAAAATTTGTCGATATCCCTAGTGAACCTGAGCATAACTGGCAATCAAGGAGGACTGTCTTTGATTTTCAGTCAATCTTTTGGTATCATAGCCTTGTTAAAAGGCGGGATAACACCGACCATGCCTTGGTCCCGAACATCCAAATGACTGACATTCCAACCATGATATGTCAGATGATCAAAGAAAGTCAAGGCCTTATAAACGATGATTGAGGGATCTCGAGGAGTCATACACCATTCACTGATGATTTTCTCTATGCGGAACCACCCCATCGATTTAGGATGCTGAACTTGCCGGTGTACGAAAGAAATTTGGATCCTAACCAGCATATCTTGAAATATGAATGGCTCATGAACGCCGCTTGAGCTGATGATGCGATTAAGTGTAGAAGCTTCCATATCTCCTTGGGAGGCATTGCGACTATGTGGTTCACTCATCTACCACCCAGATCTATTTCATGTTTTTATCAATTGGCTACTAAGTTTGTCGAGCAATTCCGTACGCATGCTACTAGACCAAAGGATGTCAACACCTTGTCTAGTGTTACTCAAGCTCCAGGAGAGACTCTTAGATGTTATCTGGAAAGCTTCCATGTTGTTTGTGCTGAGGTCAGAAACCTCAATGATAATTTTATTCTACTGGCAATGACCAAAGGAATCGATCTCGATTCTGAGTTTGGAGATTGGTTGGCTGGAAAACCCCCCGCTTCGTTGGATCATTTCTATGCTAAGGCAGCCTAGTTTTCGAGGAGAGAAGACACTAGACGATTTAGGAAACAGGATGTAGCGGGGCCCAGTGGTGAAGGCATTTGGAGTAATGTTGCTGTGAAATAGACCGGTGAGAATTCTGGTAAAGTACAACTGAACATATAGAACGAGCAAGGTCAACAAACGGGCAATGGAGGTCAGGGGAAGAAGAGAGACCTACATTGTGGACTGAGACCTAAAGCTCCTATGTTTGACCGACATACTCCTCAAACACATCGTTGGAAAATAATTACCTTCAAACTTGTAATACAGAGTAGTATAAGAAGCCAACTCCAAAACCATCATCTGAGAAACAAATTCAGACCGGGAAATTCTATGGATTCCAAGATTGTTACAGCCATAACACCAATGAGTGCTTTCACTTGCAAGATATCATCAAGAGGTTGATTAGAGAAAGAAAGTTAGAGCAGTTTGTTCGCGCTCCGCAGGAAGGAGGCATGGGCCCATCTAATCCAAATCAAGGTCAAGATCAAAGCCAAGCTAGACCTGAAGAACCTGCATGTATTGGTGGGAGGTTGGTAATAAATACTATGAGTGGTGGTCCTCATCTGGATGATCGGAGCTGGAAAGTGTAACAACCCAAAATGTAAGCTATGATAATTAATTAATAAATTAATTAAATAATAAAATAAGTTTGTCAAATTGTTAGAATTGTACTATGGGAGTTGCACCATTACGTCCATGGTAATTTTCTGGTCAATTTCCATTTATAATTTGTCAAAATCCGAGTTAGTATGAAGAAGATACGCAAGAAAGAAGAATTGAACCAAAACGGAAAAAAAATACAAAGGGTCTGGTTGATCCATACCTAGGCCAGGTCGACCCCCAAGGCCATAGGTCGACATGCAGGTCGACTTGCCTTTGTATTTGAACGTTAAATTGTCCAGGTTCAAGCGATGATGTATTTTGTAATTTTCTTCAAATCCTATGCGTTCGTGCTTCCATCCAACGGTTCCTAGCAAGCCTGTGACATGGTTGCACCAAATTTAATCTTCAAATCCAACGGTCTGAGATCCCTAAGCCATACTATAAATATAACCCTAGGTCTAGCTATTTTTCTCATTCAAATTTTCTCCTATTTTGGTTCATTGCCAGAGGCTGGACCCTAAATAAAAAAGAAATCTAAGAAGGAAATCT
The DNA here is from genome assembly GCA_030765085.1 of Allium cepa. Lineage (NCBI taxonomy): Eukaryota > Viridiplantae > Streptophyta > Magnoliopsida > Asparagales > Amaryllidaceae > Allium > Allium cepa. The sequence goes on along the minus strand of CM060935.1, from coordinate 51,006,397 downwards.
TTCTGATAAAAATATTATACGCTCTAGAAGTGGATCAAAGAAGCCAAGGACTAGAGCTGAGGACCGCAGGTGAGTGTTTTGTAGTTATTTTAGATTTTTAAGTAATTTAAAATAATAGGATTCTCAATAGTTGTAGTTTTTCTGCAATTTTGAGACAGTTTTTATACAATTATTTACGGTTAACTTTTAAGTAAATTTCAAAAGTTTTTTTCAGTCTATCTTTTTCAGCTATTTATTCAGCTATTTTATTCAGTTATTTACATCTGTTTTAAGTTGAAATTTAGCCTGTAAATGTTAGTTTCCTTTTATTCCTTTTTGACGCGCATAAAATATTAAAAAGAGAATAATTCGCAAATATGGATTAAAATAGAAAAACACTAAATTTACAGAAATTAGATGTAAAATAAGAAGAACTGTAATAAAATGGAGTGGAGATAGACTGAAATAGGCAAATTTAAGATATTTGCAAGCATAATTATAACAAGTGATTATAACTAAAAAGAGAAAATAGAAGAGCAACAGAAGAAGCTTATTTTATAACTTAGATCTTGGAATAAGTTAATGCTAGGTGAGGCTTCGCAGCATTCGCTTTCATTTCTAGGTCTGATGGTCTCAGAACGGATTAGGTGAGGCTTGCACGCATATGCTGATTAGGTTAAATAAGAGGTCAAAAGTGCGGGAGACAGTTAGTGTGTACCGACGATGACCGAGCGTGCAGCATCGATTAGGGTAAATAATTCGCTACTACATTTCAAGCGCTAAAATGTGTCTTTTGCTATAGGACCAAAAGGATTGGATCAACTTACAGTGGCACAACAAAGATAGAAGGCCGATTAACGGGTAGAATTAGGATTTCAGCCTGATGAAAATAGGATTTGGATTTCAGCCTAATCACAACAATCTAAGACAAGTGAAAACAATCATATTCAAAGCATACAGTCAAACATTATTTTATCGTAGTTGTGCATTTTCTGTATTTTCCTTTCATAATAGAACTGTTGCTAAGTCTATTGTCTTCATCTTGCTTAAAAATACTAGTAGTTACTTTCACTTACTAGACTTATAGTCTGACCCACTCCTCTATTTCCCCCTTTTCCCCCATAGGCCAGCGAATCAAGGCCAAATAGATAGAGGTTTAAATCTAAGGATTTGGGCAAGGGACGCAAACTAGAATTTGTTTGTTAGGATCGATACCGGCAGCATTCCCTTTCAGGTCTAGGTCCAATGGTCTCACAACACTTAGGTGAGGCTAGGCAGCATTCTCTTTCAGGTCTAGATCTGATGGTCTCATAACAGATTAGGTGAGGCTGGGCATGCTTATGCTGATTAGGGTAAATAAAAGGTCAAAAGAGAGGGTGACGGTTAGTGTGTATCTGCGATGACCGAGCGTGCAGCATCGATTAGGGTAAATAATTCGCTACTGCATTCCAAGCGCTAAACAAGTGTATTTTGTTGTGGGACCAATAGGATTGGATCAACTCTAAGAGGCACAACAGAGATAGAAGCCCAATCAATGTGTAGAATTAGGATTTCAGCCTAATCATAGCAATCTAAGACAAGTGCAAACAATCATAATCAAAGCATACCGTCAAACATTATTTTATCCTAGTTGTGCATTTTTTGTATTTTCCTTTCATAATAGAACTATTGCTTAGTCTATTGTCTTTATCTTGCTTAAAAATATTAGTAGTTACTTTCACTTACCAGACTTATAGTCTGACCCACTCCTCTATTTCCTCCTTTTTCCCCATAGGCCAGCGAATCAAGGACGGTAGATTCAGACCGCTTGGAGATATATTCTTGGAGTTCTTCATGTATTCTTCTTCTTCTTTTCATTGGACTTTGGGTGTATTGGTACTTTATGAGAGGGATGATTTTGACGTACTCTGACGATGTGACCGAGACTGTATTTTTCACATGACATGTATATTTGGTTTTTAAGAAATATTTGGTTTTTATGACTTGTTTTATGAAGTAATGATAAGTAATTTAAATATTTCCGCTGTTATTATTTTTTTGTGTATTTTAGTCTTATTATGCTTTAGCTATACCTATAACGTATCACATCTTTTAGTGTGCCCTTTTTGGGTATACTAAGGGGTTTGGGCTGTTTCACTTGGTATCAGAGCCTATGGTTAAAGGATTCCCGAAGACTTGTTTTAAAAGTAAAGTATTTTTCAAAAGTAACATATCTTCAAACTAAAAGTGTTTTTTAGAAAGAAACTCTTATTATAGAAATATTTTTTTAGGTATAAGAGATTTTTTATAAAAATCCCCATAAAGTCCAGTTCAACCTTTTTCGATTCTTTGGAGCCTAAATTCTCTTTTCTTTGCATAGAATCAAAAACGCCCCAAATCTTCGAGAGGGTATCCAAGTCCTGGCTAGTTCTGTAGATACCTCCAAGCTATGGCACCAGAGGTGCAAGGGCAAGCGCCCGATGCAGCACCAGCGGGTGGAGATCGCATTAATCCACCCATAGTAGCCAATTTTTCTAATCTATGCAAGGACTTCGCTAATCTAGGAGTAAAGACATTTTTCAGCACGTAAGATTTCGTAGAGGCATGAGCTTGATTGAGGAATACGGAGCGGATATTTGGACTGTTAGGATTGGAGGACCGATAGAGAGTTCGGCTTGCATCTTGGCAGCCAAAGGGAGAAGCTTCTTACTGGTGAAAGATCATAGAGATGGAAGGTAGAGACATTGGTTGGTTTGGATTTTGGGAAAGGTTTGAGAGAAAATTCTTGTCGCAAGCCGAGGAAAGCATGCAGTTAGAGAAGTTCATTAGCCTGAAGCAAGGGAGTCTTTCAGCGAAGGAGTATATGAATTAGTTTAATGAGCTATCGCGGTTCGAAATGGAGGTTGTTAATACACCGCATAGGAAAGCCATCAAGTTTTATAAGGATTTGAACCAGCCCCCTCTAAGGATTGTTATTGACACATGTACCTATGGGAGCAATGTATGAGTCAATTGTGGAAATAGCTCTCATGTCAGATGCTGTTAAGGAAGAAGAGCTTAAGGAGGTTCCCAAGTTAGAAAACTCTAAGAAATAGTGGTGGAAGAATAAGAGGGATAAGAACAAGAAGAAAGGAGAAGGACCTCAGAAGGGACACATCAAGAAAGGCAAGAAATGTCATAGTTGTGGATTTCTAGGTCATTTCACAAAGGACTGTAAGAAGGAAACGATGAAGGGGAGGTGTTATAACTATGGGGAACCTGGTCACCTAAGTAGAGCTTGTCCTCAGAAGACAAGGCAGAGAGCAAGGGCACTTATAGTGCAAGTACAGGCTTTGGATGCAGCACCATTTAGTGGACTAGATTGAGGTATGAATGTCTCTGTAAAAAGTTTGGTCTCTATTTGGGATTTTCCTATTTGGACTCTTTTTGACTCCGATGCATCGCATTTTTTCATTTCTAGTTCCTTAGTTAACTGTTTGCACTTAGATATTTCTCTAGTAGTAGAACGTATAGTTATTTCAAACCCTATAGGAGGATTAGCACATTTATCCATGATTTGTAGGGGTTTGAAAATTTTTATACTAGGCGTAGAGTTTGATTATGACACCTATGTAATGGGATTTTCGGATATGGGATGATTTTGGGGATGGACTGGTTATCCACTTATGGTGCAATACTAGACTGCGAGAGGAGAGTCATCAGACTAAAGACGTTAGCGGAAGGACTCTCAAGGTTTCTTGCGACCCACTGGGGTCAGTCATGTTGAGCTTTCTTTATTCCCTTGATTCATCAATAGGAGAGTAGGTTATGTTCTAGTTGTTAGAGATTTCCCAGACATTTTTGAGGAGGTTAGGGGAATACCCCCTAAGAGGGAGAGATCGACTTTAGGATCTATCTAAATGACAATGCTAAGCCAGTGGCATTTGCCCGTGAGACATGGCAACTAGGGAGAGGAAAGAGTTAAGTAAGTAGATTGACGAGCTATTGGAGAAAGGCTTTAATAGACGGAGCATATCTAAGTGGGGGCGCTAGCCATTTTCGCTACAATGGCGGATGTTTCCCTTCGACTTTCATAGACTATAGAGGGTTGAATAAGCTCACAAAAAAGAACCGTTACTCACTTTCGAGGATAGATGATCTTTTTGATCGGTTGTTTGGCTCTTCGGTGTTTTCTTAGCTTGATTTAGCTACTAGATTTCATCAGCTTAGGGTCGCGGATGATAGCATCGATAAGAGAACATTTAGGACACCCTATAGATTCTTTGAGTGGTTGGTTATGTCATTTGGGCTGACCAATGCCCCAGACTATTTTGTAGATTTGATGAGTAGTGTTCTTCATGATGTCCTAAATAAGTTCGTTGTAGTATTCGTAGATGACATTTTGGTGTTTTCCAAGAGTATGAAAGAGCATGCTATTCATCTTGAGAAGGTTCTTTATACACTTCGTGTTCATCAGTTGAAGACAAAGTTCTCGAAGTGTACTTTTGGCACAAGGAGGTGCGTTTCATGGAGCATGTAGTCTCAAGAGTGGGTTTAGTTATTGATCCCGCTATGATAGTAGTAGTACAAGATTGGAAGGCCCCCAAGAATGCTATTGATGTTAGAAGCTTCCTAGGTTAGGCTGGCTATTATAGGAAGTTTATCAAAGATTTCTCTAAGATTTCAGCACCGCTTACTCGCCTCATAAGAATACGCCATTCGTGTGGGAGGTAGATTGTGAGGATTCCTTCACGATGCTGAAGAGGGCGCTTACTAGTGCGCTAATGTTAGTTTTACCTGACGAAGTTAGGCCTTTTACAGTATACAATGATGCATGTGGGACGGGTCTTGGAGCATTATTGATGCAAGAAGGGAAGGTAGTATATTATGGAAGTAGACAGTTTAGAACTCATGAGAAGAACTGCCCCAACCATGATTTGGAGTTACCTGTTATTGTTTTCACACTCAATTCTTGGAAACATTACTTGCTAGGAGAGAGGTTCGAGCTTTTCACTGACCATAAATCATTGAAGTACCTATTCTCACAAAAGGATTTAAACTTGACGCACCAGCGTTGGATGGAATTTCTAGCATCATATGACTTCAAGATAGCTTACAGCCCGGGTAAAGCGAACGTGGCTGCGGATGAATTAAGCAGGAAGAGAGCAATCCTTAGTCCAATGTCCGTGGATTGAAAAAGCCTAGAGTTTATTTTCACCTTCGATTTTAAGCCCTCTTCGGACACTACCCCTAGATTATTGGCATCACTTGAGGTTAAGCCTACCCATGTAGATCAGATTGGCTCAAGGCAGCGAGAGGATTTAGAGCTCATAGATATTTTGGATAGAATTAGTGGAGGAGAAGTCTCTAGACATATCCAACGTTGTTCCATTGATAGTAAAGGGTGGCTAAGGAGAGATGGAAGACTTCGTGTCCCCTGCACTAGTGATTTGACAAGAGCAGTTCTAGAAGAAGCACACCATTCTCAAATGATTCTTCATTCGGGTGGTGATAAGATGTATAGGGACATGAAGAGAGTGTTTTATTGGAGCTACATGAAGAAGGATGTGGTAGAGTTTGTAGCTAAGTGTCTTGTGTGCCGTAGAGTTAAGATGGAGTAGTAGAAGCCCAATGAATTGCTTCAACCATTGGATGTATCCGAATGGAAGTGAGATCGTGTTTCGATGGACTTCATAGATGGTTTACCCTGATCTAAGAAGGGGAATACCGGTATTTGGGTGATTGTAGATCGTTTGACTAAGAGCGCCGACTTTATTCTGGTCAAGAGTAAGAGGACGAAACCTTATTTGGCAACCTTATATGTTCGTGAGATAGTCCGACTTCATGGAGTTCCCTCTAGCATAGTGAGTGGTAGTGACCCTATCTTTACTATCAAATTTTGGAGAAGCTTGTAAGAGGATTTAGGGACGCAGCTTAGATTGAGTACCGCCTATCATTCTCAGACGGATGGACAAACAGAGAGAGTTAATAGAGTTTTTGAGGATTTGTTGAGGATGTGCATTCTTGATTTTAGAGGAACTTTGGAGGAGCATCTTCCTTTAGTGAAGTTCGCATATAACAATAGTTTTTAGACTAGCATTGGGATGGCACCTTTTGAAGCTCTTTATGGAAGGCCGTGCAAGTCGCCTTCGTGTTGGTTGGAGTCTGTAGAGAGATTTCTACTATGTCCCGACATGGTTAGAGAGACATCGAAACAGATTGATTTGATTAGAAGGAGAATGCAGATGGCCCAAGATAGACAGAAATCCTTTCCAGATAAGCGGAGAAGGGATATTGAGTTTGAGATAGGAAATTTGGTTTTCATTAAGGTATCTTCGCTAAGAAAGGTAGTGAGGTTTGGATCAAATGGGAAACTTACTCCTAGATTCATAAGATCATTCCTCGTTATGGAAAAAGTAAGGAAGATGGCATATCGGATAAAGCTACCAGAGAGGCTCGTGGGAGTTCGTAATAATTTTTATGTTTCGCCCTTGAGAAGTGCTTACATTATTCAGTAGAGGTAGTGGAACCTAGCCAACTTAAAGAATTTGAAGTGGAGAGAGAAGTATTGGTTCGTCGCATTCCTACCAAGATCGTTGGACAAGATATCAAGAAGCTTAGGAATAATGAAGTCCCTTTGGTTAAAGTGTAGTGGGAAGATAGTGTTGAGGACGCTATGTGGGAGGCTCGGGAGAAAATACATACCTCTTATCCGCATCTTTTCGATGGTACATGTTGAATTTCCTGTTTCTATCTTTAGTTTTAAATGGGTTCTTTCCTTTAGTATCCTTAGGGAGGGAAGATCTTAGGATTTAACATATGGATGGTAGGACTGAATGTAAACATGTTACTAGAACATATGATGTATATTGGACGCTAGTGGTTGCAATTGTTTGCTAGTGGATGCTAATGGACGCATATATATACACTAGGCCTTATTATCTCTTAGGGATCGGCCTAACTAGGTTACTAAAGCATATGCATATGGATATGTGCACATTTGCATTTTTATTTTATTTCCATGGTTGCTAAAAATGGATTGTTATCATATGATGGTTGTGTTTGGATGTTGATTGTAGCACGCAAATAGAACTATCAGTTATCATTAGGGAATTTGCATTCATTTGGATACATGGCACAGACATGATTTCATTAAAGGAGGTCGACAGAATCAGTAGACCGCCTAATATTTTGCACTAGTTAGGGACATTGACACTACACTATTACATATGTCAAAAATTGCATTAGAAAGCTTAAGGCCAATAGATGTAATGGATGGTCGTTGAATATTTGGTTGTAGAACTTGGATGAAAATGTTTATTTCATTCTTTTGTCGTTGGAGAATTCGAGGATGAAATCCTTTAAGGAGGGGAGAATGCAACAACCCAAAATTCAAGCTATAATAATTAATTAAACAAAATAATTAAAAAAAATAAGTTTGCGAAATTGTCAGATTCGAGCTACGGAAGTTGCACCATTGTGTCCGTGGAAATTTTCTATTCAATTTCCATACATAATTTTTCAAAATCCGAGTTAGTATGAAGAAGAAACGCAAGAAAGAAGAATTAAACGAAAATGAAAAAATTACAAAGGGTCAGATCGACCCATACCTAGGCCAGGTCGACCCCCAAGGCCATAGGTCGACATGCAGGTCGACCCGCCTTTGTATTTGAACGTTAAATTGTCCAAGTTCAAGTGATGATGTGTTTTGCAATTATCTTCAAATTATGTGCGCTCGTACTTCCATCTTACGGTTCCTAGCGAGCCTATGACATGCTTGTACTAGATTTAATCTTTAACTCCAACGGTCTGAGATCTCTAGGCTACAATATAAATAGAACCCTAGGCCTAGCTATTTTTCACATTCAGATTTTCTCCTATTTGGATTCATTGCCAGAGGCTAGCCCTAAATAGAAATTTTTTCTAAGGAGGAAATCTTTCTGATAAAAATATTCTACGCTCTAGAAGTGGATCAAGGAAGACCAAGGACTAGATTTAAGGACCACAGATAAGTGTTTTGTAATTATTTTAGACTTTTAAGTAATTTAAAATAATAGGGTTCTCAATAGTTGTAGTTTTTTTGCAATTTTGAGACAGTTTTTATATAAGCTATTTACAGTTAATTTTTAAGTAAATTTCAAAAGTTCTTTTCAGTCTATTTTATTCAGCTATTTTTATTTAGCTATTTTATACGATTATTTATAGTTATTTACATCTATTTTAAGTTGGAATTTAGCCTGTAAATGTTAGTTTCTTTTTATTCCTTATTGAAATAAAATATTAAAAAGAGAATAATTTGCAAATATGGATTAAAATAGAAAAACACTAAATTTACAGAAATCATATGTAAAATAAGAAGAACTATAATAAAATGGAGATAAATTGAAATAGGAAAATTTAAAATATTTACAAGCATAATTATAACAAGTGATTATAACTTAAAAGAGAAATAGAAGAGCAATAGAAGAGGCTTATTTTATAACTTAGATCTTGGATTAAGTTAATAAGCAAAAGAATAGTTATATCACTTAGGTTATAATTAAAAAGAAAGAAATAACAGAAGAGGCTTATTTTTAAAACTTAGATTAGGTTAATAAGCATATATAGCAGAAATAGAAGAGAATTATTTTAAAAACTTATACTAAGTTAATAAGCAAACATAGAAGAAGGGTCCGCACCAACAGCATTCCCTTTCAGTCATGAACTGATGGTATCATAATAGTTAGGTGATGCTGGGACACACTTATGCTAATTAGAGTAAGTAAGAGGCCAAATAGATAGAGGATCAAATCTGGGGATTTGGACAGGGGACGCAAACTAGAATTTGTTTGTTAGGACCAGTACCGGCAGCATTCCCTTTCAGGTCTAGGTCGAATGGTCTCACAACACTTAGGTGAGGTTGGGCAGCATTCCCTTTCAGGTCTAGGTCTGATGGTCTCATAACAGATTAGGTGAGACTGGGCATGCTTATGCTAATTAGGATAAATAAGAGGTCAAAAGAGGGGGCGACGGTTAGTGTGTATCGACGATGACCGAGCGTGCGACATCGATTAGGGTAAATAATTCGCTACTGTATTCCAAGCGCTAAACAAGTGTATTTTGTTGTGGGACCAATAGGATTGGATCGGCTCTAAGTGGCACAACAGAGATAGAAGGCCGATCAATGTGTAGAACTAGGATTTCAGCCTAATCACAGCAATCTAAGACAAGTGCAAACAATCATAATCAAAGCATACCGTCAAACGTTATTTTATCCTAGTTGTGCATTTTCTGTATTTTCCTTTCATAACAGAACTGTTGCTGAGTCTATTATCTTTATTTTTCTTAGAAATACTAGTAGTTACTTTCACTTACCGGAATAATAGTCTGACCCACTCCTCTATTTCCCCCTTTTCCCCCATAGGCCACCGAATCGAGGACAGTAGATTCAAACTGCTTGGAGATATATTCTTGGAGTTCTTCATGTATTCTTCTTTTTCTTTTCATTGGACTTGGGTGTATTGGTGCTTTATGAGAGGGATGATTTTTATGTACTCTGATGATGTGACTAAGACTGTATTTTTCACAAGACATGTGTGTTTGGTTTTTAAAACATATTTTTTTGTGACTTGTTTTATGAAGTAATGATAACTATTTTAAATGTTTTCGCTAATATTTTTTTTCTTATGAATTTTAGTCTCCATGATGGTTTGGCTATACCTATAATGCACCACATCTTTTAGTGTGTGCTTTTTTTGGTATACTAAGAGGTGTGGGGTGTTTCAGAAGGAAATGGAGTCATATCCAGTTCAATTAAGCATATGGACTTTGGATGTTGTAGTAATGTTGATGACAGCGTCAGCAAAACAACAGAGTATGGTGACAGACAACATCATTTTCAAGAACCGTGATGCTGACAGAGTCGAGGCCCCTACCGTTGATCTGTTGGTCATCTCAGCCGAAATAGGTCCTGCTTGGATGAAGAGAATCTTGGTTGACAGCGGAAGCTCTATGAACATTGTTGTCAAGCGTGCTTACGACAAATGAGGATGGAGGCAAAAGTTCTAAAACCCTGTCAGTTGCGTATTCATGGTTTTAACGGATGCACAACCATTCCAGCTGGGATGGTAGAGTTACCCATTGAGTTGGGGATTGGAGATCGCCGGAGAGTCCGGATGTTGCATTTTGTTGTGTTGGATATACATTCCCCTTATAATGCTTTTATGGGCCGACCAGCCCTTGCGGAATTTAGGGCAGTGGTTTCTCAGTGGTGTTTAACTCTAAAGGTCCCCACTGATAATGGGGTCAGAGTAGTACATGGTGATTAAATGGCTAGACGTGCTTGTTATGTCACAGAGCTGCGAAATGCACATCGAAAGGAGAAAGGAAAGGGCATAGAGGAATCTCTCTACGTTCATTTTTTAGAAAATTGACAACTAATGCCTAGGCCTAGGCTTGGGTGCCCTAAACAGTTCCTTAAGAACCTCGATCCCAGAGGCAATAATGAGGAGGAGGAAGCCAAAGACTGCTAGGCTTCCTCGGTGGAGTTAACGATCGATGTTCCGATCTACAACGACGACGATTCCAAAATGGTAATGGTCAGATGTCAAATCAGTCCTCAAATGAGATGGGAATTAGTTGATTTTCTCTGGGGAAGCCTTAATGTTTTTGCCTTGACTCATTCATACATGAGTGGTATCTCATCGGACATCATGAGCCAGGCATATTATATTGAACCAGGGCACGTCCCGATGAAACAAAAAAGGCACGGTATGGATCCAGAGAGATCTGCCACCTTGATGGGAGAAGTGGATAAACTCAATGCTAATGGGTTTATCCGCGATGCTTTATACCCGGAGTGGGTGTCAAATCTAGTACTTGTTAGAAAGTCGAATGGGAAATGGCGGACATGTGTAGACTACTCAGATTTGAATAAAGCCTTCCCTAAGTACAATTTTCCTCTTCCTAGAATCGATCAACTAGTGGACTCATTAGCTAGAAATTAGCTCTTATCTTTCATGGATGCATATTCCGGCTACAATCAATCCCCTATGCATTTTCCTGACCAAGAACATACTAGCTTCGTCACTGATCTAGGACTTTATTGCTAAAAGGTGATGTCGTTTGGACTCAAGAACACTGGAGATATTTATCAGAGGCTAGTGAACCGAATGTTCGCCAACCAGATCAGAAAGACCAAGGAGGTGTATGTGGACTATATGCTGGTGAAGTCGCGACTGTCTATCAACCATGTCGGCGATTTGGAAACGATGTTTAACATACTCCAACAATACATGATGAAGCTCAATTTGTTGAAGTGTCATTTCGGAGTTGCATCAAGAAAGTTCCTAGGCTTCTTCGTCAACGCCAAAGGAATTGAAGCCAATCCTGAAAAAATCTGGGTGATTCAGAATCTCGAAACTCCTAGAATCATTAAGCAGGTACAAAGCCTCAACGAGAAGGTGGTAGCCTTAAGCAGATTTATTTCCAGATCCCCGGTCAAGTGCTTTCCTTTCTTCGATCTGATCAGAAAAAGAAAGCGAAATTTCAAATTGATAGAGGAGTGTAAAGGCACATACCAACCTTTAGTTCAACAACTGGAAACACCTCCTATTTTGTCAAAACCTGTTGATCAAGAGAGATTATTTGTCTATTTGGCGGTTTCAGCAAATGTAATCAGCATTGCGTTAATTCGATAAGGGGATCAGATCCAACAACCAATCTATTACGTCAGTAAAAGATTAACATAGGCAGAAAAGAACTACCCAAAATTAGAGAAGCTGGCTTATTTCCTTGTTATAGCTTCGAGGAAGCTCTATCCATATTTCCAGACTCATCCGATCACAGTCTACACCGACCATTCGTTGCGATGGGTCCTAACACGACCCGAGACTTCTGGTAGATTTCTCAAGTGGAACATCTAGTTGAGTCAATTTGACATCACTTATACACTAAGGCGAGCTATTCAAGGATAAGTTTTGGCAGACTTTATAGCTGAATTCCCCATACCGGAGGACTTCCCCAAAGCTAGTGAATCTCCCAAATGCACGTGGAAGCTATATACTAACGGTGCATCAAATGACCGCTGCTCAGGCGTTGGAATAGTACTCAAAACCACAGAAGGTCGATCCATATGCTATGCTTTGAAGTTTGACTTCTGTGCAACTAACAATGAAGCCGAGTACGTAGCTTTGCTTGCTGGGTTGAGGCTCACTAGAGACTCGGGAATCATTGCTATGGAGATTTACTGTGATTCACAATTGGTCTCATGCCAGGTTCAAGGGGAGTATCAAGCCAGAGACCGGAGATTGACCACTTACCTTGCTCAGGTTCAAGAAGTGTTGAATCAGTTCGACTACTATGCTATCCATTGTATACCCCAAGAGAAAAATCAGAAAGCTGATTCTTTAGCGAAACTGGCCAGCATTGGTGAAATTTGCAGATGGGACTCGTCACCTTCAAGACACTTACCGCTCCGAGTGTCGATCAAATAGAGATAGACTGGGTGTATGAAGCAATGCCCGAGAAGGAGTCAAGGATGACTCCATTAAAAAACTATCTTAAGCATGAAGCATTACCCGAACGCAGAAGTGAGAAAGGACAGGTTCTTCGAAAAGCTTCGTGATTTATTATCCAGAATGGATCTTGTATAGGAGGGGATATTTTGTTCCTTTACTTCGGTATATCACCCACGATGAGATCAAACTAGTATTGCAAGAGTGCATTAAGTAGAGTGTGGTGATCACACTAGGGGGCAAACCCTTGCAAAGAAAATACTTAGATACAAATATTACTAGCCAACCGTAAACCGAGATGCATCAGATTATGCTAAGAGATGCGATAGGTTCCAGAAGCATGCGAGGATTCCAAAAGCCCCACCTGCCGAAATCACTCAGATGGTTAGTCCATGGCCTTTTTCCACATGGGGCATCGTTATAATAGGGTATCTACCTTTAATCAAGGGTGGTGCGAAGTACGTCATCGTTGCAGTTGACTACTTTACTAAATAGGCGGAGGCTGAGCCCCTTACCACCATCACGAAGAAGAAAGTAATCAATTTTTTTGTGCACAACATCATCTGTCGCTTTGGCCTCCCACACACCATTGTAGCTGATAATGGGCATCAATTTGATAGTGTTGTGTTCAAAGATTTCTGTCAACGCTACTACATCCAGAAGAAGTTCTCTTCAGTAGCTCACGCTCAAGCGAATGGGCAAGTCAAAGTTATCAACAAAGTTATCAAGCCCATTATAAAGAAAGGACTGGAAAATGCTAGACTTAAATGGGTCGATGAGCTTTCCATGGCTCTATGGGCATATCGAACTACCCATAAGTCCACAATCGGCCATACTCCATTTGCACTTTCCTATGGCTCCAAAGCTGTTATTCCAGTTGAAGTAGAAGTACCTTCTCATCATGTGATCTATTACAATCCAAAGAAGAATGCAATCCTACTTGTAGAATTGCTTGATTTACTGGATGAGAAGCGCGAAGAGGCTGATTTGAGGGCAGCCGCACATCGAAGTCGAGTCGCTTGATTGTACAACGCTAGATTCTGACCTAGAACCTTCAAAGGTGGCAACCACGTACTTAAGCGAAATTCGGTCCCTTCACACATGAAACCGACATAGGAAGGACCGTATGTCATCGAGTGGAGACTTGGAGACGACACATTCAAACTATTAACCGTTGACGGTTTCACTTGACTGAGAGCATGGAATATCGAGAGTCTTCGTCGCTATTACACATAATTGGCTTTTATTCATTTAGTCTGCTTTTCCTTTGAAATATGTTTGTGCATTTTTTGAATTTGAACTTGTAATAAGACCACTGACTTTGTCGTACTTTCTTATTTTAGCAATAAAATGAAGACTCATCAAGCCAGAGTGGCAATTTTGAAATGCGTCGTGCGACCATCACGATGTACGAAGAGCTATGTCCCATCCTACGGTGGGACACATGCAAATAGGGAGTGATCGTGATCCAACCGATCATTCACTAAGTGAAACCCCAAACTCAGGGGTAAGAAATAATAAAGTAAAGAAAGATTGAAACACGTCGATCCTCTAATAAATTCCAACTGCCAGAGTATGAGCTAAAGTACAAACTCCTAAATTTAGGCTCGAGGAGGATGGATCTGTGCATCCACGACCTCGCCTCAACTTTTTATAGCCCGAAGAGGATGGATTTGTCCATCTAAGACTACTCTTATCAAATCAAAGTGGATGTGATCAGACCATCCATAATGTTGATCAACTCCTTGTTCCCAAAGTGCAAACAAGATCCTTATACGTAAACAAATGTGATCGACGGTCTGTCGACCAACTCCAAATTCCCGGAGTGCGAACTGGAGTATAAACATAAATGGATGTGACTGACCACTCATCAATTAACTCTATTCCCGAGAGCATGGACCGGAGTATAAACACTGGATGGTTGTGACTGACCACCCGTCAACCAACTCTAGTCCCGAGAGCGAGGGCTGGAGTATAAACACTTAAAGGGGTTTGACTGACCACCCTTAAATTAACTTATGTCCCCAAAGTGTGGATATAATTATAAGCCTTAAATGGGTGTGACTGACCGCCCATGTATTAACTTATATCCCTAGAGTGCGGATATATTTTCAAGCATTATGTAGGCGTGGCTGACCGCCGGTATACAAATTCAATCCCTAGAGTGCGGATGTAAATACCAACAAATGAGTGAGTGTGATCCGACCACTCCAACTTGTCTCACTCTAACTTCATTCTGACCAAGTTAAATTAAAGTGAGTAAAGGTGAAAAACGACTGCCGACTGACCACTTCAATTCTCCCCAGGATTGGGGCATAACTCAAGTACCAGCCGATGCCAAAACAGTGCAACGTTGGGTTTCAACTAATGACTTTAGGACGTAATGACCAGACTCAAATTCGACTTGGAAACTATAGCCTCACAAGTTCATTGAATCGAAACATGAATGCTGAAATACTTAAATAAATGAACATAGAGTTATGGTGAAAAACAAAAAGAAATTTTATTTCAACTATTCTTTGAAAAAGTAAGTACAAAATCTATTCGAAGAATTCCTATAAGCAGGGGCCAAACATGCATATATACATGGCCTACAAAAAGGAAAAGAAAAGTATATTCTAGCCATCTACCAAAAAGAAAGGAAGCAAAAATGCGGATCTACGCCTCCAGTTTTATATCCTTCTTGCTTTTCTTTCGTGTAGACCCGCTCAAACCGCCGCTCAGAACCCTCTCCCTCTTTGAACCTTTACCTCCCCAGCCTGCTCCAACCGGCTTTTCTTTGACTGGGGGAATTTAAAGTAGTCTCCTCCTGAGAACTCACAAAGACTGGAATATCCTCTGTGCGTGGGACTGGAGGAATGGTGGCACTCTCGATGTTAGAAGGAGGAGGCGTGCAAGTATCAATGATAGTGCCACCCTGAAAAACGACAAGTATCGGGAGCGAAGTGGAGCCCACCATACCATCACCTGCTCTATGAGCTTGCTCGACTTTCTCGATCTCACCTTTGATTTCCTCCATTATCTGCTTTGCCCGGTCAGCATGTATACCTATCGGAACGCTGCTGGTCGGACCCAAGGAGCCTATTATGACTACATCTTCATCAATATTGGTGAGCATTTCAATAATTAGATTGCTTTGATGGCCGATGAGAACTTACATTAATTGGTCATCAATCATACAACTTCCTCATGTGTCTCCTCATCCAAAGTGGTGATCATTGCGATCATAGCCTCTATTGTAAGTGCCTCTTGCTTGTGATGAATTTCTTGAGTCGCAGAAGGATCGGTCGGTGCAGAATCTAAGACTGAATGAAGATAAGAAAATATATTAGTAATATCATCTAATGGTGCTCATGCATTTTGAGGAATATGAGAAGTGTCCAGAATACCCTCCTCGAGTTTGCTCTCATGTTGAGCTGACGTGCCTTCCGAGCCACGCTCGATTATCGGAGAAAGATGCGGTCTATCAAGGTCATATTTCGAAACAACTAAAGGATTGATAAAAGAAGTAGTTTCAGATTGGGACACTGGAGGCACTTTGTACTTACTTCATGATGTTCGATCCCAGATCCTTCCCCAGCTTTCGAATATGTGGCGGCCAATTTTTCTTTCTTAGGAGAAATGATTGTATCATGGAGGACTTTAGGGTCACTCCCGACTAGCACTCGAGTTTCAAGTTCGAACTCATCGATAGTTCCAGCATTGTGGATCACCTTTAAGTTCTCTACCAAGCGACTCTGAGCCTTATATAGTTGGAAAGGATAATCTTTGCCGAGTCAGTTTTAAGTTTTGATTTCTTAAGACATTGGCATTGTACGTGACCAGAAGATCTTCAAATTCACTCTCCATCCTAGCCTCACCAGCTTTAATTTCCCTACCAATCCTGACATCGGCTTCCTCGGCCTTTAGATTCGCTACATCCCTCTCCTCCTTAAGTTTCATCGCCTGTTCACATGCCTCATAGGCGGCTTTATTGGCCTTATCTTTTTCCTTGATGGCCTCATCTAACTTCGTCCTTAGCTCCTCAACCTCTTTCTATGCGAAGTCCCTTTCTTGAGCAATGACGGTGTTACGGTGACCCATCTCTTGCACTAGATCCATGTGCATCTTCCTCATATTTTCCAAGGAGTGCCTAACCTCTTTGACTCTCTGGTCAGCCTCCTTCTCTATTTCCCTCAAAGACTCAAGCTTGATGGTGAGCGTCGTTATTATACTGCCTTTTTGAGAAAGGTCGCTCTCCAATTTCTCGATCATTTTTGCCCGCTCGACAGATACTACCAAAACCCTTTCAGCCATCTTAACCCACTCCCGGTAGTGGCTGTACATATCATGCACATAATCTGTACCAATTTTTCTATGTCGTTGGGAATTCATTTCAAGTTTTGAGGGAAGTGAAAGCCGTCGAAACAAATATTCGGGAAGTCTTTCTTTAACTTGGCGATTCGGATGGCTCTCTCCCCTGTGGGCTCTATAGTAGTTTGTTCGGTGACAATGTGAGCTTCCGTTTCAGTTCTACGGCGTTGATCGCTGGATTTCGAAGTGTGAGGTAGCACTATTTGGTGTGCAGTTTCAGAAGATTTCCTGCCAGAGCCGGATGGTTTTGAGGGTCCTTTATATGGTGGAGATTTCTGTTAGTCGTTGAGATGATGGTTTTGATGACAACAACCTTAGGACTTGTTATAGAATATAAATACTAACATTATAGTTTAGATATATATGTATGTACAGGATAAAAACATGCAGGTACCAAAATGAAGATTGTATAGCATAGAGATTCAAGACTGAAGATATCAAAATTGAAGACTCATGAGTATCAAGATATTGGGAGTTCAAGATTTCAACAGTACAAGATAAGTATTGACTAGAATTATGTTAAAAACTTCTTGAAAGCACTTACATCTTTATTTGAAATTTATTCGTGGAATGGAATCCATTTTGAGACTGTTAAAGGGATGAAACGCTAGTGGGATGGAATCCACGACAATATCTAGTAGAACATATAGTGGTCCAATTTTGATATCCACTAATTTTGTAAAAATGCTTTTCAAAAATATATCTCTTGTTTTTAAATTTTTGTTTCAAAACCTTCTTTTCAAAAAGACATATCTCTTGGTTTTAAATATTTTACTCTCAAAATTATTTTTATCGTTTTTAATATTTTGATTTCAAAATTGTCCTTGTTTTTGAACCATCTCTTGTTTTAATATTTAGCTTTAAAATATTCATATACTCAGATTTTAAATCACTTTATAGATTAAGATTATATATATTAAAAATTACTTTCTAAACTCTTTTATATGTTTAAACCATATTCAAATATATTTACAAAATTTAGAAATTTTTTTGAGAAATTATAGAAACCAATTCGAATAAGAAAATCAAAACATCAATTTTTGCCTTGAGCATATCGACATCCCTCAACCCCATGTCGACATGGTGTCCGTTATTTTCAAATTTTAATTTTCAAATGAAGTGTCTATTCGTCGTATCCATTCACAAATAGATATAGCTGTTGATCTACTATAAATACCAGTAAGTTCTAAATGAATTTTTCCCAGATTTCATTTATTTTCTCTCATCTTCATCTGCCACATTTATTTTAAAAGAATCCTAAACTATATTCTACCGAAATACCAAGTGAATCAAACTTGAATATCTCTTATTTGATTCTCCGCCACTCTCTCCATAAGATCTCAGTGTTATTCATAGTTATAGGATCTTTTGTAAATCAAACTGTTGAGTAAAAGGTGCGGTTGAAGCTTGAAATCAATTGGGTGTGACTATAGCCCCGGAAATCAATTAGGTGATCTTATAGCCTGGTTAAATCAAGAGAGTTTGCCCTGGACTCGAATATAGTAGGGTGTACCTCGTAACCTTGAAACCAAGGGTGTAATCTAGGAGGTTATTTTGATAAGACAATTGTATGCTTGTACGGGACAAGATGTAGGGTAACTCCGAACCAATACAAATCCTGGTATGTTCTTTCCTTTACTGCTTTTATTTATTATTTGAATCTGTGTCTGACTCTATGATTATATCTGTTTCTATGAATTTCTTTTGTTGGTGACTAAATTACAAAAGTTTCAAAAAGATTTAGAAATTCCATAAAACACTATTCACCCCCTCTCTAGTGTTATTCCAGCCTTAAGATCTATAATCCGCATTTCTCACATTTGGTATTAGAGCATTGGTTTTCAAAGTTTTCATGATCTGAATTTTGAAAATTTTTAAGAATGGCTACCAACACAGGTTCTGTTAACACTATCACTAGTTCATTTGTAGAGGGTCAGTCTACCGCCAGACCACCACTTTTTAATGGCAGTAACTATGCATATTAGGCATGTAGAATGAAAATATATTTACAGTCAATAGGATTAGACACTTGGAATATCATAAAAACTTAATATTCTGAACCCACAACTAGTTTTGCACAGTGGACTGCTGAGCAAAAGACTATTGCACAGAATAATTCCAAAGCCTTGAACATATTATTTTGTTCACTTGATAGGAATGAATTCAATAGAGTATCTGTTTGTAAGTTTGTATATGGTATCTGTAAAACTTTGCAAGTTACTCATAAAGGAAAAACAAAGTCAAACAGACCAAAATATCCATACTCACAAATCAGTTTCAATTGTTTAAAATGAATTCTAATGAATCCATTTCTGAAATGTATTGTAGATTTTAGGATACTGTACATTCTCTAATATCATTGGGAAATTTTTTTTCGAAGAAGATCAAGTTAGAAAAATTCTAAATTCTCTTACTCCGGAATAGGATCAAAAACTCTTTCTATCGAAGAAGCAAATGATATCAGTACTTTAAAGATTGAATAATTGATTGGAAATTCGAAGTACAAATGCAAGGGAGAAGAGACAGCAAGGCATTCGAAAAAAAGTCAATTGCGTTCAATGCATTAATAGATGGATCAGACTCGGGAAGTGATGATGATAAAGAAATAGCCTTCGTGACAAAGAATTTTTCGAAGTTTCTAAAATACAAGAAGATGAAAAACTTCAAAAAGAATGATCATAGGAGTTCCGAAAATCATATTGAAGTACCAAACCACGTAAAATGTTTCAACTATAACGAATCAGACCATCTCAAAAGAGACTGTCTGCATCCTGATAAGCAAAAGTTTCCTACAAGCAATGATTATACAAAGAAAAGGAAAAGAGCGTATACCGCTACACTAGACGATTCAGACTCAGACTCATCCTCAAGCGATGATGATCAAAAGACGAAAAATTCAAATATGTGCTTTACGGCTATTCATGATTCTGATGATCTCGGAGATACGAATATAGAAAAAGGTACACGTTTACAACATATTGGTTGAAATTGTTTTGCTTAAAAATGTTTGATTGTATTTGAAATTATGTTTGAATTTTAAATTTATTATTATTATAATATTTATTTTTAATATTATAATATTTTTACTAAAAGAGTATTGTTATATTTAATAATTACTCCAGAAAATATATAGACATTACAAATAATATATATAGATATTAAAGTATATAAGAAAAGATAAGTCACATGAATTCTCTAACCCATGTCGATATAGTCCTATCCATGATGCCGACATCCCTATCAGAAATTTGAAATTTGAATTTGAATTCAAATCTTTGAACTTCCCTCCACCTTTTTACCAAATCCAATGTCCTAAAAAGGAACCTCTTAACCAGAGAACATGACTATTGAATATTTATTTATTTCCATTATTTTATCATAAATTTTCACTTTCATTTTAAAACTCAAACTCTCTTTCACTCAAAAATGGCTTCTTCAAGCACTTCATCCATAATGAGGCTGTTTAAAACCATTAAAGAGTATCTTTATAATGATCCGGAAGCAATCAAGGCTTATATAAGCTATGCTAATTACAGAAAAGTTCTTACGAGAAAGTTTGCTATCTTTAGCGATTTCTCTATATATGAAATCAATATTCTTCTTGAAGAAAACCATATTCTTAGTCTTTTTAACAATTCTGAAAATGATTTTATTTGTTACCCCTCTTGTTTAAATGTTTTATTCAAATTTGAATCATGGTTTTTATGAAGGAAATGAAAATGAAATTTGGAGTAGTGTTAAAGGCACTAAAATTGTTTTAAATTATGAAATTTTGGGCAACATTCCCAATTGCAAGAATTCGGGAATGGATCTTTCTACTTTTAATATTGATGAACATGATTGTGAGACATTTTAGCACATTTTTTTAGGAGATGACAACTTTGAATTTAAAAATCGTAACTTTCTTCCGAAAGCACGTACTGTCAATCTTCTTTTGCAACATACTATTAATCCTAGATCGAAAATTTTCAATAACCGGACTTTAAAAGTTTGTAAAGCTCTCTTTGCTATTTTGGTCATTATGAAATTAATTGGACGCGGGTGATTATGGATGAACTTCGTCCTAAGAATTTGAAAATGGGTGAGAATACTTTGTATCATGGAATCTATCTCACTCGGATTTTTAATTATTTTGGTGCTGATTACAAAAGGGAAGAATTTATTTCAAGAAAAGTGTTCAATCATTCCACCATTTCTCTCATGAAAATTCCTTCCATATTTCAACAATATGAATCTCTTGCCAAAAAGGATGAAAGATTAGCATGTGAACATATGGAGGATGAAAATGAGGAATAAGAAGAAAAATAAAGGGAGGAAATGGAAATTGAAGAAGAAAATTAAGGTACCTCCTTGGAAAGTATTGAATATCCTACCAATACTACAATCCTTCCAACAAAACACTCCTCAAAAGTCAAAAGATCGTAGTGGAAAATCAACGGATTCCCAAAAGATCCGTTAGTAAGAAATTAGATAAAATGTCCACTAATATGAACAAATTCTTTGCTAAAGTTGGTCGGAAACTTGGCTTATCATCATCCTCGTCATCCTCTAGCACTTTCTAAGAACTAGGTTGTGATGTACTAGCTTGTTTTGTGTGAGTTTGTATTGCTTTTTTTCATATTATGTAGTATCTTATGTATCACCTTATCTATTAATAAAAATCATCAATCTTACGTTTTTCTACCTTATCATGTCTCTGGAATAAATGTTTGTATAGTATATAAGTTTATACATAGGTATTCTAATTCACAAAATAAATAAGACCCATAGATTAACATACCCATGTCGACATACCTCTACCCACTATGCCGACATATAACTAACTGATTTGGTTTTTTTTTTAAATTTTGATATTAAAATAACTAACTTGTGTCTATTCATTTTAAATTGAATTTCTGCCTATTTAAACACATGTTTCTTCCATACATTTGTAATCTCTTCATTTTCTACTTATCTCTATTTGCATCTCTTAACTTCTTATCAAAAATGGCTTCCTCTTCTCGAGCCCTAAGTGATAATCTTGAAGAAACTCTCAATTCATTCAAGAATATACCTACTTTTATTCTCCGTAAACAAAGGCACTTAGAACTAAGTCAAATGCAGATGATAAAAGAACAAGAGAAGCATTTTGATGCCCTCCGTTGGATAATTTCTGTCCTAAACAAAGATGATCTCGAAGTGGATCCTATAGGAACTTTGATTCAAGATAATGAAGATTGGGAAGATATTAAAAAGGATCCTATCTTTGGGGAAGAAGGATGGGTTGAAGTTCCTACTTATATTTGATCTCCTTATGATTTGAATTGCTTGTTTTTGAATTGTTTGATTTGATTAAATTGATTTGGTTTGAACGATTTGTATAAAATTATATGAAACATAGTATATGTTGGGTTTAAACTTTCATATTTATCATGTCTTGTTATTTCATATATACTCTACCATAATTTGTCACAAGTACTCTAGTATAAGACTAAGGGGGAGTTATATCAGTTTAGGATTAAATTTTTGTTGATGACAAAGGAGGAGAAATATAAAATATTAGTTAGAGTAGTTAGGCTTAGATTAAGGGGGAGTTATTAGTTTTAGGGGGATTTATTAGTTTTAGGGGGAGTTATAGTAAAGGTAAAGTATATTTTATAAGCATAGGTTGTCATCATCAAAAAAGGGGAGATTGTTAGTCCTTGAGATGATGGTTTTGATGATAACAACCTTAAGACTTGTTATAAAATATAAATAATAATATTGTAGTTTAGATATATATGTATATGCAGGATATAAACATGCATGTACCAAAAATGAAGACTATACAGTATAGAGATTCAAGACTGAAGATATCAAGATTGAAGACTCATGAGAATCAAGATATCAAGAGTTCAAGATTTCAATAGTACAAGATAAGTATTGAGTCTAGAATTATGTTAAAACTTCTTGAAAGCACTTACATCTTTATTAGAAATTAATTCGTGGAATGAAATCCACTTCAAGCCTGTTAAAGGGATGGAACCCTAAGTGAGATGGAACCCACGACAATATCTAGTGGAACATATAGTGATCCTATTTTGATATCCACTAATCTTATAAAAATGCTTTTCAAAAATATATCTCTTGTTTTTTCAAAAATGTTTTCAAAACTTTCTTTTCAAAAAGACATCTCTCTTGGTTTTAAATATTGTAGCCTCAAATTCTTTTTTATCATTTTTAATATTTTGATTTCAAAATTGTCCTTATTTTTGAACCGTCTCTTGTTTTAAATATTTAGCTTTAAAATATTGATATACTCAGATTATAAATCACTTTATAGATTAAGATTATATATATTAAAAATTACTTTCTAAACTCTTTTATATGTTTAAAATATATTCAAATATATTTACAAAGTTTAGAAATTGTTTTGAGTAATTATAGAAACCAATTTGAATAAGAAAATCAAAACATTAATTTTTTCCTTGAGCATATCGACATCCCTCAACCTCCATGTCAACATGGTGTCCGTTATTTTCAATTTTCAAAAGATGTGTCTATTCGTCGTATCCTTTCATGAATAGATATGGCTGTTGATCTACTATAAATACCATTAAGTTCTAAATGAATTTTTGCCAGATTTCATTTATTTTCTCTCCTCTTCATCTTCCACATTTATTCTAAAAGAATCCTAAACTATATTCTGTCGAAATACCAAGTGAATCAAACTTGATTATCTCTTGTTTGATTCTATGCCACTCTCTCCATAAGATCTCAGTGTTATTCAGAGTTATAGAATCTTTTGTAAATCAAACTATTGAGTAAAAGGTGCGGTTGAGCCTTGAAATCAATTGGGTGTGATTGTAGCCCCGGAAATCAATTAGATGATCTTGTAGCCTGGTTAAATCAAGAGAGTTTTCCCTGGACTCGAATACAGGAGGGTGTACTTCATAGTCTTGAAACCGAGAGTGTAATCTGAGAGATTGTTTTGATAAGAAAACCGTACGCTTGTATGGAACTGGATGTAGGGTAACTCCGAACCAATATAAAATCCTGGTGTGTTCTTTCCTTTACTGCTTTTATTTAGTATTTGCATCTGTGTCTGATTCTATGATTATATCTATGTCTGTGAATTGCATTTGTTTGTGATTAAATTACATAAGTTTCAAAAAGATTTAGAAAATCCATAAAATACTATTCACCCTTCCTCTAGTGTTATTCCAGCATTCAGATCCGTAATCCGCATTTCTCACAATCGCGACGGGAACGGCACCTGCTTTTATTTGACATTTCCTTCGCCCGATCATAGCGTTCACACTCTTGGTTGGAGTAATAGCCGCAACCGTAGTCTCTCTCACTTTCATGCCGCTGTGATTTAGAGTGTGAACTGGAAGAATGGCGTGAAGAGCAAAGATTGTTGAGCATCGACCCTTGTTTCATTATCGTGCTTGTAAAATGAAAAGAGAAGAAGAATTAGTTATCACCAGAAATTAAGAAGCATGTGATTAGAACCGTGTGGTGCCATGAAGTGTGTGTATGCATGTGCAAACACCCCCACCGACCGATTGTGGTAGCGTTGGTCGTGGGAGTTGGCTTCCCTATGTCTAAAAAAGTTAGGCCCATGCCAGTTCATGGCAGGGAGTGGAGCCCCTCTAATCCCAGATCATGGAACAAAGATATGTCTTTCGGAATAGGAATATCTAACAATCCTCTCAATGTACCTTCTGTTTATGGAGAATAGGTCTCCAGACTTGTTGAAGTTGTCACACGTTGAGTTATTACAACTGTCTTATGCCTCTTGGCTTTGTAGGCAAGATTTTTCCCTTTCTTTTTGATTTTGATAATCGAAGGCCCAACGGAGGCGCAACCGTGGGCTCATGCCTAGATGTCGTACTCTCATCATCACCCATTTCAATAGTTGTAATTCCAGGCGCACTTTTTCCCTGACGGGGGGTACGATAAGGGCCCTTCTTCCTTCTTCCCTTACTGGAGCTACCTTGGGAACTCCTATTAGCCCAATGCTTTGACCTTTCCCCATGAGCCCCACGATGATCAAATTTTCGTCAGTAAGGAGTTCATCTATTTCCCTAAGCTCAACGGGTACCGCTTGAAGCATTCTCACTATCTCCTTGAATTGTGCTCCTTCGGGCCGTGGAAGTGAAGCTGTGAAAAGAAATACAATAATTGTTTTAGCGTCAACTTACATTACCCAGTTAATTGATGAAGAAGTTAAAGCACTCACTTCTGACTAACCACCGTCCAGCAAATCCTAGTGGACACCTAACAAAGAACCATTCTGTCTTAAAGTAGTTTAACTTACTCCAAGAACCTGCCACGACTTGGAAGTTCCTCACTGCTTCTAGGAAAGCAAACGAAGGGTTGTCCCTGCGACTCTTTTATTGACAAAGCTAGCGGGGTTGAATGGTCCCCTACCATTATATTGAAAAACAAAGAATTGTTAAACAACGTTACAATAAACACACCAACAAATCAAAGACTAACAACACACAAAGAAAGCTAGAATGCCATAGATCTAATTATAGAAAGGACCATTACATGTTTAGAGGTAGATTGACCTTTAAACACTCTAATGTTCCTCTCCATCCAAATCAGATATACAGACTTCTTAAGAATTCTTAACATCAATTTTCCTCTTTCATTCTTCCATCTAGTAGCTTTGAATATGTTGAACCATTCCACAGTAGTCACTCTTGTAGGATTATGCAAGCCATAGTGATGTAAAATTCTATTCCAAATGTAGAAAAAAAACTCACATTCAAAATACAAATGTGACACAGTTTCCACTTCAATACCATACAAAATACAAGTATCACTCTGTATTAATCTACAGGCTTTAAGTTTTTGAAGAGTAAGAATACCATTCTTCAAAAATTTCCACATGAACAAGTTTTCCTTAGGGATAGATTGAGAGTTCCATATTCTAGAAAACCAAGGAAATAATGGATAATCAATAGTACAATCAAGAACTTTGTATACTATTTTAATTGAATGAGACTTTTCATTCCATATGACATGAACATTGCAAGTGTTATAAATCTTACTTCGAATAACATTCCAAGCAGATCTAACATCATAGGAACTGCAATATGGCATGGAAATAGTACCATCACTCCAATATCTATCAACAAAAGCTTTGTCATGAATACCAGTAATTACTCTAGTCTCATAATCAATAATATTAGCTAGGACTACACCTTTAGCAGACCAAGGTGATCGTACCAAAAGGAGATTTTGCCAATGTCTTTCATGCCCAGCTGAACCATAGGTAGGAAAACAGCTCTACTTCTCAAGATGTTCCTCCAAGACCAACTACAATCAGAAGGTGGAGATTTTATCCCTACGACTCTTGATGTTGAATAAGTATCTGATTTCGTTGGATGGTCGGGGGTCGAAGAAGATGTTTCATGAAGATGATATATAAGCTATTGAGAATTGCATATCCATTCGTATGTAGTTAAGAAGGCGCAATCCTTAAGAAGATCAGCACATCTCGAATAAATAGGTTGAACGGGGGCAACGTTCCTGCTACACACATAAATCCATTACAAGCAGTAAATCCTTCCAGGGGATTGTGCGCTCTATTTTTCGGCCCAAGCTATAGAATGTCTTCTAGAGATAATTCATGCCTACGAAAAATTCTGCCCAGCATATCTTCAAAAATCTTAGAACAGACTGAGTCCTTCGGATTTAGAGCCAATACTTCACGCGGTAGTTCATCCAGAGCAGGACTTACAACGTCAGCTGCGATGTCAAGCATTTCAATTCTAGGAAGTGGAGGACTCTGCACTTCCTACCGCTCGAAACGTCTAGGATCCATGGCTATTGAACTCGAAGAAAACCATTACTAGATTGCAAGAAACCTGTATTCCCCTCAGTGTAAAGTGAATGATCGTGTTGTGCAGTGAAGTGCTATGTAACACTTTGAGTTTCTGCAAGTTTAAAAGATGGTAAAGCGATAAGACTTCGCGATTCGACCGGAGTGACCGTCATCACTGATCATACCAGCAGTGCCATCCTAACTTCGGAGAAAGATCCATGTTAAAAATAAATATGTTTGTCAAGTTACATTTCCATTGACTAGCTTTGAAAGGTGGTCATATATGCAGCTTTTCAATCAAGTCCAAGTATACAAGGCTAAAGCTCGTCGGAGTTAAATGTTCAAGTATGTAAAAGGCTAAGTTTCGTATCCATTATGGTTCAAATTGGATCGTTCCCCTGAAGCATGATTTCGTATCGATCAAAACTTGGACAGATGGCATATTCGTATCGATACATTGCGTATCGATGCTCACTCGTACCGATCAACTTCGTATCGGACTTCTTCATATCGATCCAAGGTGATCGATTTTGTAACCATCAACCTGAATAGATACGAACTCCCATGTTCCCAGATCGATACGGAGCAACTTCCACCATCTCCTATCGATACGAGTTCGAAGCAATGTCATTAAAGAGTTTCCTCGACCTCACTCCAGCAATATTCTAACGGTGACTATGCCAAAGTTGGCCATCACCTTAGACGAAGTGGTGTAAGACTCGAATCTCATCACTTTAGGGGTGGTTTTAGCCAATCATTAACCTAGATTAAAGGAATTGGATTAAGGGTTAATGGGTTTGTTGATTGGAGAAGAAAGCTTCTACAGTTTTTTCGTGTTTTCGATCGATATGAAGTAAAATCAATAACAAAAGCAAGTAAAAAAATTCTCTAAGTACAAAAACTATTTATATTGATTCGTATCTAAAAGAAAACGCTTCGTATCACAGTCACCAGACCGAGAGAAGAGGTCAACATCCATCGATGCGAAGGTTGGATTTTGTATCCATCAACGCAAGGCAGTCCAAAGCTTAACTTTCGTATCCATCAGCGTTTCAATATCCGTCAATACTGATAGATCCGAATCCCACTGTTTCATAACCATCGGTACGAAAGTCACTGCAAGATCATGTCTGGACCATTCAACTCAATCGATACGAAACGTCAATTTCTTATCCATCTATACAAGACCCAAAACTTTGTGTCCATCTATATGAAGCACTTCTAGAGACCATCTATCTCGTATCGATAGCCATCGATACGAAGCCTACATTCATACATCCCAGATCGATCCAGGAGAGGATCGATATGAAGGAGTAAATCAAAACGACTATCAATCGTTGTTACAACTCGAATTTCACATCGATCCAAGAGTGGATTGATACGAAACTTGATCCAAACAATAACAAAGGAACTTGACAATAATCCGTGAATGTTCAAACATAAATAGGAGTCAGGTTAACATATGTGCATGTATGTCATATTATCATTTGATTTTCAAAGTTGACAAGAATTGAATGCTTACCCTATGACAACCAAGAAAATGAACAACAAATTGTTAGCACTTGAACTTCAGTTACAACATAAAACTGCATAATCATAAGTAGTCTATAATTCAGCATTTATATTACCGGAAATTAATCAAAGATTACATCTCTTGATGAGAAGACAACAAGTCAGATAGTACTTTTTCAGAATAGGGGTTGCAGCTTTTCAAACTATGTCATGTTCACACAAGATGTATTTTGGAGGGGGGAAAATGTTATCCCGCCTTTTGACAAGGTCGTAACATCAAGGACTTGACTAGAAACTAAAGGTAATCCATCCTGAAGATCGGTTATCTACAAGTCCACGATGGATACAAGCGAATTTGGTCTGTGTCTGTATTGAGCTACAATTAGCATGGTACGACAAACAAAGCTATGAAAGGCAACATTCCAAATTTCATGTCAATCAGAGTTTGTATGCTCAAGTTATGGATCGATCAAGGTTCACATGAAACATGTTCACTTCATATCTATGAACTTCGTATCCATATGCTTCGTATCCATCTACCTCACATCTATTCATATACTTTGTATCTATCCAGTTCGTGCCCATCAACTTCATATCCATCTAATTCGTATCCACCCGGTTCACATCTATCTACTTCATCCATCCATCGGCTGTATGTTTCGCATCGATCGCTCATTTAATCGATACGAAGACCAGGGTTAAGCATCGATACGAAGGGCACAGTCAAACCAAAGGAAACAATCTTTAGGCATGAAACATGGATCTACACAGAACTCTTGTGTCACGTGATCGACATGCAACTGTTCGATACGCATCATATCGATACAAAGCCCATCAATACGCACGTATTGGTATGAATCCATTAGCATACTTGCAAATCCAATCTTGGATTGATCATAACTTAAGAACTACAAGTCCAAATGCCATGAAATTTTCACAGGAGCTTGCATATTAACTCAAGAGCTCCACTGATCAATCGCAGCTCAAATGGAGTCAAATTTGATCGATATGAAAATCACTTGGATCGATCAAGATCGATCCCAAATGACTCCAGATTGATCTGGTAGGCCCACCCACGTGTGAGAAGAGGTATTCTGAGGTTTGAGAGAGATATTTCCAGATCTACTCCTATAAGTAGCACCTTTACGCCTACTGAAAAGGGACTTTTGGAAGCTTCTACACCGTTACTCTGCTGCAACTCCATTATAATCCGAGTGTTAGTGACTTGTGCTGTTGTAACTCAGTTGAGAATCATCAATAAATATTAAACTCTTCAAAGTGGACGTAGGCTACAACGTCGAACCACTATAAATTCTTGTCTCTTTCGATTTCTTCTTGCTTTTATTGGTGTGATTATTAGATTAGCCTCATTTTTCATTTAATTTCTTCATTCTAATCTTTTTTAATTACATCCGAAGAATGCTATGTCCAATTTTGATACAAACAAAGATAAGGTAGCATTTGTTACCAAAATGCAACTATTTGCATTTCTCATGCTTTCTTCGTACAAAAGAAATGCTAACAAACATAAATTTAAAGTTCCACAGCTAAATTTTCCCTTGAGTTTTCAATTGCTCACACTTCTTTTGGTTTCCACTCTATCAAATTTTCATTTCCCTCTTCTCAATTTTCTTCTGCAACCTAACTCTCATCTACAGCCACATCCACCTCTATCTCCTTCCCTATCTCTCTCTTCCACCGCATCGCTTCTTCCACCGCATTGCTTCTTCCACCCTATCGCTACGTTCTCCCGTCTCGACATATGTCCTAACTATGCTTCCTCCGCTTATCACCACCTTCATACTCGTCTACAACATCATACATGTCTCTATCTGAACAGCCACCCCTGTCCTCATCTCCCCCTTTGTGCCCTTCTCTATCTCAATCTCCACATTCATTTTTTAACCATCCCTCTGAATCAATTTGTTTGAAAGGAATACAAACCCTAAACTAGAGGTGTATTGTATCCAAAAATGGTATTTTTTTTTACAGTTTATTCATCTATTTAATTGTTATTTATTTGTCTAGGTATGTAGTTTAATTAATTTTTATTTGATTTCAGTAGAACCCTATAGTTATGAAATAGCAAGAGAAATTAACCAAAGCTTCTGACCCAAACATAACATCATTATCTTCTCTATTTAATTAATTTAATGGATTTTCTTGTTTCTAACAAATCCGACGATTTAAAAGAGAAAGTATCTATCCATTTGCTGCCTTCGAATAGATCTTTTTAGTTTTGGACTCGTGTTGTTGACATTTATACAAGCTACAAGGTCGCTTCTTTACACATTTAATTCACTTTTAATAATTGTTTTTCTCTAATCGATCTTTGAGGATTTCCATTTGTGACGACCCGGAATTTTTAAGCATTTAAAATTGGAATATTAAATTTATTTTAAATATTTAAAAGTTAATTTTTAACTTGAATTCCAAATATCACTATTTATTTGGGTAATTTAATTATTAGATTAAATAATTTAAGTTTGGTAAAATGTTGAATATGGGGTTTTAAGCCTGTTAAAAATAATTTGAAGGCTCATAAAATTTTATATTGATAACACTGAAGATAATAGAAGTTTTAAAATTGAATTTAATAGTGATTTGTTCAGTTTTAAAATTTTATCGTTTAAATTGAATTTAAAAATAGCCTTCCGAGGCACAGTCTCGGAATTCGACGAAACCAGTTCCATTGAATCCGTAATAGTATATTATTATCGGATTTTAATTTTCGTAGTGATCGGAGTTGTCATTTGACTCTGGCAGCTCAAAACGCTTATATACTATTCTAATCGGTTTAATTTAAAACTGATCGTTTCTTCTGTAACTCGTGCATACGATCGAATTAGGTTTCGAAACGCGTTCCATCGTGTTCGGAATACGGGTAAAACCTTATAATTGGCTGTCGGCGTGTCTAATCCAGGGTTTGAGATTTCGCTTTGTATGTAACGAGATATTTTAAAATTTAATAATATTAAAATAAAAAAATAAAAAAATAAATCAACTCAGCCACCCTTTATTCCTGAACAGCCGACTTCTTTCGTACCAATGTTCCTTCTTTTTACTACAACATGCAAAACCCCTCTTTCTTTAATAATGAACCTAATTTCCTTCTTAAATCAAAAACAAAATCAAACACCAGAAAAAGAAAAGAAAAGAGGGTAATGGCCGACGCTTACTTCCTCTCTAATTCAAATTCATTCCCACGTCTTGTTCATAGAAATCAAGTTTCTAGGGCTCGCGCGTGCTCGCGTAGGGGGAGACGGCGTCGATTCGATGCGCGATGGGATTTCATCCTCAAGGCAGTAAGGACAGTGAGTGGCTTTGTCTCGCGTTGAAGGGGAAGGGGATTCGCGGTGGCGTTCGGAGGTAAGCAACGGTGATTGAACTAGGGTTGTAGGTCGCGGCGTTGATTTGGAGTTGTGCAAGTTCGTTCGAAGGAAACTT
Organism: Allium cepa; assembly: GCA_030765085.1. Classification (NCBI taxonomy): domain Eukaryota; kingdom Viridiplantae; phylum Streptophyta; class Magnoliopsida; order Asparagales; family Amaryllidaceae; genus Allium; species Allium cepa. Next base: position 50,974,855 of record CM060935.1, on the reverse strand, counting down.
GTAGGGGACGAGGCCGTGCGATGGTGTGCGACCTATCTTCGAGCGACAGTGTGAGCTGAAGGGTAGCTTGGAGGAGAGCATCTCGATCTGGAGCTGTGGTGCTATCGGTTTAAGGGTGCTCGCGAGAATTTCTGTGAGGTATAAATTCTATTTTTAATTTAATATACACATATAGGGTAGGGAACAAAAATATACATAACAGGAAGTTTTACAAAACAGTTTATTTTCTTCAAATTTTTAGATTTATATATGTATATGTATGTATGCAGTAAAATAAACTACTGTTGTTATTACAAAAAAATATATATAGGGATTTTAAATTATTTAAGAGTTTATATAAGAATTAGATTTTTAATCTATACAGGTTATTTTATAAGTATAAGTATATATGCAGTTCCAAAATAAAAGAAATATAAATATACACATTTTAAATCTACTAGTCGTTTAAAAAAATAATGTATTAAGGAGATTAAATTAGTGTAATTAACTTTTTTAATTATCTTAGTCACTTCAAGTAATTTATTAAAAGAAAATTCGTTTAAAATTAAATTTTTAGAAAATTTGCAGTAAAGAAGAAAGATATACATATGCCTATCTTAGTTAACTATATATATTTATATAGAAAAGATCTTGAATATATATAGAGATTTTTATAATGTTTGAGGAGATTACAATATATTTTATTCATGTAGTTTCAAAGGGAAATTAATGGTTTAATTAAATTATTTGCCAAATTATTTATTACATAGAACTTAGTTATTCAAATTTTCCGAATATTAACAAATCCATATAATATCTATGCAAGGTCAATAATCGTGGAATCAAATCGATAATAAAGTGGATTTGCAAATTTAAGGGAGCAAAGATGAGTTAAATTTAAATTTAAATGATTAAATTTAAATAATTGTTTGAATGGTTGAAATTCATTGATGTGCTATAGTATGTTATATTATGGAATTGGCATATTATTGTGCTAACATCTTTGGATGCAGGGAAAACAGGTTGGAGGGATCCAACTGGACCCCTCGAAATTATTTAGATTATTTAATATTCTGTGTTCTGAATGTTTGATATCCTGTAATGATTTTATGAATAATTGAAGTATTGAATGGTATGGTTGGATTGAATATCTCAGTAAAATAAATTATCAAATCTCTAGAATTGTATTTTCGAAAGAAATAAAAGAGTAAATTTTTAAGTAAAATAATTCTAGTGAATTGGAATAAATTAATAATGAATTGAAAATAAAATAAAAGTGATTGCAAAACTCTAACAAATTTGGAATAAGAGGAATTTGAATTATTAGGGGTAATAATAAATTGTAAGGCTTAAGTGATATTATTTGAATGAATAAAGAATTTATTTTTTTATTTAAGGATTAAATTTAATTAAGAGATAAAGAAGGAATTTTGGGAATATGAAATTGGTATCTTCAATTGAAAGGGTTCTTATTCAAAATGAGGAAATAAAATCTAAATATTAATGAAATTTGAAATAAGTAAAGGAAGAAAGAAAATTTATTTTAAGCAAAGTAAATTGGGAGTAAATTCTTAATTGATTTAAGTGTTTTGGGATTTGACATTTAAAAGGGAAGTGAGATTTTGAAAATTTTAAACTGGGTTATCAAGTAAAATAAAATATCGGTGGATATTTTAAATAAGAATTCAAAGTGGAAATTTATTAAGGAATGGGAATTCGTTTAAAAATAAATAGTGATTCATTTTTTTAAAGATGTGAAGGAGATGAGTGTTTCCCTGGATAGCCAAGTACGATTTTCAAGCAAATTTTAAATATAAGTTAAAGGTTTTAATGCTGTTTTAAAAAGCATATCTTAGAAAATTTATTATTTTTAAATGTTTAAATTATAAAATAAATATTTTTCAAAACTATTATCGTAGTAATTATTAAATGACTTGGTATTTGTTTTAAAGAAAAATCTAGTTTTATATTTTATAAAAGTAGCCTTATTTATTAAGTATTCCTAAAGTATATATTTTAATTAAGTATTAAAGTAGTTTTAAATTTTTAAGGCTATGAAGTATATTTTATAAATAAGTGCTTTTAAATTATTTTAAAGCTAAAAGTATTTTATACTTGGTGTTTCAGTGGAAATAAATATTGGGAAATTATTCCGGGAAAGGAATATGTTTGTAACTGTCTTCAAAAAGGGTTTGGAAGTGAAATTATAACTTGTAAAGATATTTTGAGATAAATAAATAATTTGGGAAATTATTTATTGGTTGATGGATGTTTATGCATATTAATCGATAGTTAAATAACCGACTATCAATATTGGATAAAAATGCGTTGATCGTTTCAAAGAGACCAGGATCGAGATTTATTTCTCGAAAACCACTTCGATCCAGTTTGTACGTTTCGTGGAAAACGAGTTTTGGATTCGAAGGTAGAGCAGTGAAGTGCAAGGGCTAGTCGCTACTACTCCTGAGGATATTTCCAAAATGGATGTAGTAGGAATAGTGCCTTCGGTTCCGTTCGAACCCGGGACAGACTTGTATGGATGAATGCTTTCGAGAACATCGTCAGGTGGACGATGGGCGTTCTAAGGGACATGTTCTTAAAAATGTAACGCTTAGCCTCAAGCCTCATCAAATGGGAATGATTGAAAATCAGGGGTTATGCCGCAAGGCTAGGTGGGTAGCACCCAAGAAGGGTGAGGTTATTCCAGTCTAGATGTCCCTTTTTATTTCGACTTAGTGGGCGGTTGTTGATCCCAACCATGGGGTGATCTCACTCGGGATTATCCAGTAAGGGGTAGTCCCGGTCTTGTGTTGCAGGGGAGCGGGCGTACTCCTCGGTACGGTGATCTAGGCCCCGTACTGTGACAGGTGGTATCCCAGTGCCTAGTCATTAGTTGGAAAATCATTCTCCCTACGAACCTTGTACGAGTTTTGTTTGTATTACCCACTATGTGGCTAGTAGCTGGAATTTAATAAATGTAACAATTTCGGCTATTTTATAAGTATTTGTATATAGACCCTATTATAATATCAGAGGATTTCTATAAAAATTGTTTTAGCTGTCGTAAGGTAAAAACCCGACATGTTTATTTGTGGCGTGGTCTTACGAGATGCTTTTGTTTTCAAAGGATTTTTGAAACTTTAATAATCAACTGGGTGTGATTTTCTCACGCTGGTATTCCAGACTAACTCGGGTGTTATTTAACTGTAATGCTCGGGTCAGACCGAGTGTTATAGAATACAGGATATGATGCTGTGGAGCTCAGGAGATGAGCTGGATGACGATACGAACATTCGTACTTGTTTATATATATATTCCGCTGTGTTGAGTTGTTGTGTATCTATTTGTATGTTATTGATATTGATGTTGAGCTGTGATTGGTGTACTTTGATGATGTAATATATAAATAGAGATATTTGATTTTTGAGTAAAGATCATTATTATCTATTATATTTTATTCTGCTGCGATGGTCAGATTCTGATGTTGTTTTCTATTTTCTTCTTCTACCTCATCTTCTTTAACCCAAATGGTTCGTATTTCTGTACAACTTGAGTTGATTTTAGTAGAATAGTGTTGACTCAAGGGGTACGGATTAGCGGGCTGTTACAGTGGTATCAGAGCTTAGGTTGATGATAACCTTGGCTCTGTTGGGAATTACTCATAAAATAGAGTCCGTAGTACTCAATAATGAGTTTGAGCGTATTAATAAATACGAGCGCGTATTTGTTAGTGAATATAAATTGTTTTAATATTGTGTTGATTGGTTTATTGAATGGTATATGAACCTTCGTCGGCATAGTCTGCGCAACTGTATCGAAGGGGTTTCTAAACACTTGAATAGAATAATCGACATGGTATTGTTCAAATGTGGGTAAATGAAATAATTTTACCCAAAAATATATTTTGATATAAAGAAAAGTTTTTGTAAACTATTTTAGCTAATATATGGTTGCTTGGATGTTAGAGATAATATTAAATTATTATCATCGTTGTGTAAAAATTTAACTAGAAATTGAAAATATAACCAAAGTTTAAAGGAATAAATTCATTATAAAGTGACATTTATAAATATGAATTATAAATGTAAATTATAATTTGAAATATAATCAAATAGAAATTTGTACAAGCATAAAATATACAAATGCATTATAGTTAAAATTTGAATTAAAACAGAATTTGAAACTTTAAAACCCCAGAGATTTTGGAAGCATTTTGAAGACAAATAATAACATTATTGTTTTAAAATGTATTTCTGAAAGGAAATTGTTCCAAATAAATTTTAGGGAGGGATATATCATTGAATTCACTTCAGTCGCTAGAAAATAACTTCGGTGATGACTGCAGCATCATCGATGTTCATTTTCGAGTTTCTAAGTGATGAATTGCTGCCAAATTGATTAGTTCAGGAAAACCTATTTGTTTTTGAAAATTTCAAAGGAAATTTGTTGGGGAATAAAGCCAGGAGTGGTTTAAAATTTTTGAGATGTGTGATTTGAGATATTGAAGATTTCAAAATGATTTGAAACCAAAGCCGGGAGTTTAAAAATCCTAATAAGATGGGTTGTAAGCTTATAAATTGAGTTGATTTTTAAATCAGGAAGGGAATATAAGCTTTGAATGTTGGAATTTAAATTTAAAGAGAAAAGTTAAAAATGAAATTAACTTGGATGGGAAATAAAAATTTAATTGGACTGAAATTAATTGGATCAGACTGAAAATAATATTCAATTGTATTCGAATTAAGTTGAAATCGAATTGAATTAAATAAATCGGAGTTGAAATAAAATTGAATTGGAATAAAAATTCAATTGAGTTATTGAATGAAATTAGATTCTTACCTGAATAAATGGAAAATAAATTGGTTAAGGATTGGATTGAAGTAAATAAATTAGAATGACTTGTAAAAGAATTAAAATGCATGGAATTGTGTAAATAATAAGTTGAGACTTATAAAATTTGAGAAGTGGGGTAGAAACCCAAAATAAATATTTTTGATGAATTGAAAAATAAAATGAAGATCAAAACTTGAATTATAAAATAAATTTGAACTTAAGAAAATTTAAATGAAGAGATTTTGAAATTAAAATCAAGTTCTGGATTATAAGTTGGGGAAAGACTATTTAGATGATAATTAGTTAATGAAATGTGAATGGAACCTATTGTAGTTAAATAAAGCTGAATTGTGAGTTTATGATGAAGTTTGGAATTAAAACTCAAGTTATAAATCAAATGTGACCTGGATCGATAGTGAGGTGAATGAAATTGATTTGTGAGCTCATGAAATTGGGTGGTAAATTGAAAATGGATAGTGGATTTAGAACTTGAGTTTTAAATTAAAATTTAACTTGAAGTGTTAACAAATTAAATATAATTGAAGTGTATCGAATAAAAATGTAAATGGATTAAAATAGTAATGGTTTGAATGTGCAAATAAAATCCAAATAAGTGGAAATACATTGGAAATAGCCTTGTAATAAATTGGATGAGTTGAATCTGGAAAGTTAAAATTTTATAATAACCAATCAAATGAAATTGCAGATTTAAAATGAAATGTAATTGAAATAGAATTAAGTTGAATAGAAAAGCAAATTTACTTGTAAAATGAAAATGAGCTTAAGTATAAAAATTTGAATAAATTGAAGTAAATTAACTTAAAACTAAACAAATGGAAGAGTTGAATTGAATTCAACTTAAATTAAGTTTAATGATATTGGGTTGGATTTAAATCAAGTGGAAATAAATTTAAATCGAAATAGAATTCGGTGAGTTATATATATAATATTTAAGGAAATGAAAATTTAAAATGGATTGAGTGGATAAACTAATTATATTGAATAAATAAATGGATGGGATAAATAAGAATCAAATGGAAGTGAACTTAAGTTTGAAGTGGAGTAAATTGAGTAAATTAACTTAAGTTGAGAATAATTAGAAGCTCGACTACGAGTAAAAAATGGAAGACCATTAAATTAAAGCTTGATTTGAATTAATTCGGGAATGATTAGCAATATGCAAGCTTGGAAGGGGTCGAGCTAAATAAATGGTCGTGAATGAATAAAAAAAAGAAGAGGAAATTTAATTGGTAATGAAGATGAACCTAAGTTATTACTAGTTTTGAATGAACTAGTTTGGTTAATGAAATGAAATGCAAGTGAATGTATTCAAATTTAAAATGCAATGAAAATGAGAATATATGGATTGTGAAATAATTTTAAAATGGAACGGAATTAAGTATAAATCGAGTTAAAATCAATTTAAATTGGTTATAAAACATAAATACTTATTTATTCACATGGATCTCGTCAAATTGCATAGAATAAATGGTCATTTGATGTAAATGGAAGTAATTAAAATCCTATGAATTGTTAGGAGTAAAATAAATTGATTTTGAGAGCAATTAAATTAAATATGAGTTCATTTTGTTTAAAAATAAATTGAAAGTAAGCAATTGAGTTCTAAACCATTCAAATTGATGAAGTTGTATACGAATGGATTGAAAACCATTCAAATTGAATGAAAATGATTATAAATTAATTGGAACAGTAGAATTAGTATGAAAATTGTATAAGTTGCTTACAGAGAAATGTTTGGTATGAATTTCTTTTAGAATTCGTGAGTTTAACTATTGTAAATAAGTGAAATGTTGTTAAACTTCATTTATGTAGCACTTACATGTTTAAATTGAGTAAGTGCAGGTATTTGGAAGCCGTGTGGCTGGATATGGTTGTGCTAATTGCTAAAAATAATAAGCCACCTGCTTAAAATGTTAAATAAGGTACGCTTACGCAATAAAAATAGAAAATATGAACTGTTTTTGGTTTTTCCGACCGTGTGGGTCGATGTATATATATTTATATCTTTTGTCAAATTACAAAAGCTCCTCCGTACAAAGAGGACTCTGCCAAAAAATTTCAGAAATTTTGGGAGTTAGAATTTTTTGAAAATTTTGAAAAATTTTGTTAACGACAAACAAATTCAAATTGAAAACGTTAGTAAATGAAACCAATTTAAAATGATGACATAAATTAGTTATAAATGACAAATAAAATTTAAATATTCAGAGTTAAAGATAAATTGAATTCATATGGAAATGAAAGAATCGATTTGAATAGAAATGGATATAAACTAAAGTGGTAAAGTGAAAATAAATATAAGAAACATATAAAATGCTTATGTTAACTTAAGTAAGGAATGATCAATTCTTAATTGGAAATTGATACTAAAATATATTCTAAGATAATATTAGAATGAGTAGATATTGACATTTTGTCAAGAAGTCGATAAAACGTTTTGGGAATATTGTGATTGGATATTAGTGCTAAGCAGGATATGCAGGTAATCTAAAGGGAAAAGAAAATTGGATTGATTTCAAAGGATAAAAATTTGAATTGCTCGACAAAAAGGTATGTGTTTAAGTTTCTATATGAAATTTGATTGGGATTTTGGATTGAGCCACTTGGCCTTTTGTTTTCTTTTTGGATTTGGGAGGCCGTAGAGCCATTTTGTAGTTGTACCGAGTCAGCCGCGCAAAGGAGACGCTGGCGAAATTTTTCGGAAATTTAGAGAGTTGGAAAAGTTTTTGAGAAAATTTTGGTAATTCAAAATTTGGTTTAAATTGAAATTTGAATGATTCAGCAAGTAATAATAGTTGAAAACTATGGGAGAGTAGAGAAGTTAATAAGAATGATAACGGTCTTTTATAAAAGATAGTTGGTAGAATGTTAAGTTGTTGGTTTTGGAGAAATAATAACGGGTATTGGACCAGTCTTCCTAACTAGTAATTTCGGGGACGAAATTCTTTTAAGGGGGGAGGAATGTGACGATCCGGAATTTTTAAACATTTAAAATTGGAATATTAAATTTACTTGAAATATTTAAAAGTTAATTTTTAACTTGAATTCCAAATATCACTATTTATTTGGGTAATTTAATTATTAGATTAAATAATTTAAGTTTGGTAAAATGTTGAATATGGGGTTTTAAGCCTGTTAAAGATAATTTGAAGGCTCATAAAATTTATATTGATAACACTGAAGATAATAGAAGTTTTAAAATTGAATTTAATAGTGATTTGTTCGGTTTTAAAATTTTATCGTTTAAATTGAATTTAAAAATAGCCTTCCGAGGCACAGTCTCGAAATTCGAGGAAACCAGTTCCATTGAATCCGTAATAGTATATTATTATCGGATTTTAATTTTCGTAGTGATCGGAGTTGTCGTTTGACTCTGGCAGCTCAAAACGCTTAGATACTATTCTAATCGGTTTAATTTAAAACTGATCGTTTCTTCTGTAACTCGTGCATACGATCGAATTAGGTTTCGAAATGCGTTCCATCATGTTCGGAATATGAGTAAAACCTTATAATCGGCTGTCGGCATGTCTAATCCAGGGTTTGAGATTTCGCGTTGTGTGTAACGAGATATTTTAAAATTTAATAATATTAAAATTAAAAAAATAAATAAATCAACTCAGCCACCCTTTATTCCTGAACAGCCGACTTCTTTCATACCAATGTTCCTTCTTTTTACTACAACACGCAAAACCCCTCTTTCTTTAATAATGAACCGAATTTCCTTCTTAAATCAAAAACAAAATCAAACACCAGAAAAAGAAAAGAAAAGAGGGTAATGGCCGACGCTTACTTCCTCTCCAATTCGAATTCATTCCCACGTCTTATTCATAGAAATCAAGTTTCTAGGGCTCGTCGTGCTCACGTAGGGGGAGACGGCGTCGATGGGATTTCATCCTCAAGGAAGTAAGGACAGTGTGTGGCTTCGTCTCGCGTTGAAGGGGAAGGGGATTCGCGATGGCGTTCGGAGGTAAGCAACGGTGACTGAACTAGGGTTGTAGGTCGCGGCGTTGATTTGGAGTTGTGCGAGTTCATTCGAAGGAAGCTTGTAGGGGACGAGGCCGTACGATGGTGTGCGACCTATCTTTGAGCGATAGTATGAGTTGAAGGGTAGCTTGGAGGAGAGCTTCTCGATCTGGAGCTGTGGTGCTATCGGTTTAAGGGTGCTCGCGAGAATTTCTGTGAGGTATAAATTCTATTTTTAATTTAGTATACACATATAGGGTAGGGATGAAAAATATACATAACAGGAAGTTTTACAAAACAGTTTACTTTCTTCAAATTTATAGATTTATATATGTATATGTATGTATGCAGTAAATAAACTGCTGTTGTTATTACAAAATATATATATATATAGGGATTTTAAAATATTTAAGAGTTTATATAAGAATTAGATTTTTAATCTACACAGGTTATTTGATAAGTATAAGTATATATGCAGTTCCAAAATAAATATAAATATACACATTTTAAATCTACCAGTCGTTTAAAAAAATAATGCATTAAGGTGATTAAATTTGTGTAATTAACTTATTTAATTATCTTAGTCACTTCAAGTAATTTATTAAAAGAAAATTCGTTTAAAATTAAATTTTTAGAAAATTTGCAGTAAAGAAGAAAGATATACATATGCCTATCTTAGTTAACTATATATATTTATATAGAAAAGATCTTGAATATATATAGAGATTTTTATAATGTTTGAGGAGATTACAATATATTTTATTCATGTAGTTTCAAAGGGAAATTAATGGTTTAATTAAATTATTTGCCAAATTATTTATTACATAGAACTTAGTTATTCAAATTTTCCGAATATTAACAAATCCATATAATATCTATGCAAGGTCAATAATCGTGGAATCAAAACGATAATAAAGTGGATTAGCAAATTTAAGGGAGCAAAGGTGAGTTAATCTCACTCAGTTAAATTTAAATTTAAATGATTAAATTTAAATAATTGTTTGAATGGTTGAAATTCATTGATGTGCTATAGTATGTTATATTCTGGAATTGGCATATTATTGTGCTAACATCTTTGGATGCAGGGAAAACAGGTTGGAGGGATCCAACTGGACCCCTCGAAATTATTTAGATTATTTAATATTCTGTGTTATGAATGTTTGATATCCTGTGATGATTTTATGAATAATTGAAGTATTGAATGGTATGGTTGGATTGAATATCTCAGTAAAATAAATTATCAAATCTCTAGAATTGTATTTTCGAAAGAAATAAAAGAGTAATTTTTTAAGTAAAATAATTCTAGTGAATTGGAATAAATTAATAATGAATCGAAAATAAAATAAAAGTGATTGTAAAACTCTAACAAATTTGGAATAAGAGGAATTTGAATTATTAGGGGTAATAATAAATTGTAAGGCTTAAGTGATATTATTTGAATGAATAAAGAATTTATTTTTTTGTTTAAGGATTAAATTTAATTAAGAGATAAAGAAGGAATTTTGGGAATCTGAAATTGGTATCTTCAGTTGAAAGGGTTCTTATTCAAAATGAGGAAATAAAATCTAAATGTTAATGAAATTTGAAATAAGTAAAGCAAGAAAGAAAATTTATTTTAAGCAAAGTAAATTGGGACTAAATTCTAAATTGATTTAAGTGTTTTGGGATTTGACATTTAAAAGGGAAGTGAGATTTTGAAAATTTTAAACTGGGTTATCAAGTAAAATAAAATATCGGTGGATATTTTAAATATGAATTCAAAGTGGAAATTTATTAAGGAATGGGAATTCGTTTAAAAATAAATAGTGATTCATTTTTTTAAAGATGTGAAAGAGAAGAGTGTTTCCCTGGATAGCCAAGTACGATTTTCAAGCAAATTTTAAATATAAGTTAAAGGTTTTAATGTTGTTTTAAAAAGCATATCTTAGAAAATTTATTATTTTTAAATGTTTAAATTTTAAAATAAATATTTTTCAAAACTATTATCGTAGTAATTATTAAATGACTTGGTATTTGTTTTAAAGAAAAATCTAGTTTTATATTTTATAAAAGTAGCCTTATTTATTAAATATTCCTAAAGTATATATTTTAATTAAGTACTAAAGTAGTTTTAAATTTTTAAGGCTCTGAAGTATATTTTATAACTAAGTGCTTTTAAATTATTTTAAAGCTAAAAGTATTTTATACTTGGTGTTTCAGTGGAAATAAATATTGGGAAATTATTCAGGGAAAGGAATATGTTTGTAACTATCTTCAAAAAGGGTTTGGAAGTGAAATTTGTAAAGATATTTTGAGATAAATAAATAATTTGGGAAATTATTTATTGGTTGATGGATGTTTATGCATATTAATTGATAGTTAAATAACCGACTATCAATATTGGACAAAAATGCGTTGATCGTTTCGAATAAAACGGGACCGAGATTCATTTCTCGAAAACCACTTCGATCCGGTTTATACGTTTTGTGGAAAATGAGTGTTGGATTCGAAGATGGAGCAGTGAAGTGCAAGGGCTAGCCGCTACTAATCCCGAGGATATTTCCAAAATGGATGTAGCAGGAATAGTGCCTTCGGTTCCGATCGAACCCTGGACGGACTTGTATGGATGAATGCTTGCGAAAACATCGTCAGGTGGACGATGGGCATTCTAAGGGATCTGTTCTTAAAAAGGTAACGCTTAGCCTCAAGCCTCATCAAATGGGAATGACTGAAAATCAGGGGTTATGTAGCAAGACTAGGTGGTTAGCACCCAAGCAGGGTGAGGTCATTCCAGTCTAGATGTCTCTTTTTATTTCGGCTTAGTAGGCGGTTGCTGATCCCAACCGCGGGGTGATCTCACTCGGGATTATCCAGTAAGGGGTAGTCCCGGTCTTGTGTTGCAGGGGAGCGGGCGTACTCCTCGGTACGGTGATCTAGGCCCCGTACTGTGACAGCTGGTATCCAGTGCCTAGTCATTAGTTGGAAATTCATTCTCCCTACGAACCTTGTACGAGTTTTGTTTGTATTACCCACTATGTGGCTAGTAGCTGGAATTTAATAAATGTAACAATTTCGGCTATTTTATAAGTATTTGTATATAGACCCTATTATAATATCAGAGGATTTCTATAAAAATTGTTTTAGCTGTCGTAAGGTAAAAACCCGACATGTTTATTTGTGGCGTGGTCTTACGAGATGCTTTTGTTTTCAAAGGATTTTTGAAACTTTAATAATCAACTGGGTGTGATTTTCTCACGCTGGTATTCCAGACTAACTCGGGTGTTATTTAACTGTAATGCTCGGGTCAGACCGAGTGTTATAGAATACAGATATGATGCTGTGGAGCTCGGGAGACGAGCTGGATGACGATACGAACATTCGTACTTGTTTATATATATATATATATTCCGCTGTGTTGAGTTGTTGTGTATCTATTTGTATGTTATTGATATTGATGTTGAGCTGTGATTGGTGTACTTTGATGATGTAATATATAAATAGGGATATTTGATTTTTGAGTAAAGATCATTATTATCTATTATATTTTATTCTGCTGCGATGGTTAGATTCTGATGTTGTTTTCTATTTTCTACTTCTACCTCATCTTCTTTATCCCAAATGGTTCGTATTTCTGTACAACTTGAGTTGATTTTAGTAGAATAGTGTTGACTCAAGGGGTACGGATTAGCGGGCTGTTACAACATTTCTTTTATTTAGGTTTATCAGTTGAGATCGAAACTTGAGAAGGATGTGATAAGCAAGATGCAATTTGGGAGCAACAACATGAGATTGCAACTAATAAAGTGTGTTATTTGTGTTCTGAGCTTGGTGGCCTTTTTCTGAAGGTCATTTATGCATCACTTTGTTTTCTTTTTTGGAATTTTGAATCGTAGATGTGTGTATAAGTGTTCTTATTAGCAATTATGATGTTACTATATCTTTTTGATTAATGAGTAACACATTAGTCATGATGAAAACACATATGTTATGTTGTTTAAAATAATAGGTTTCATTGTTGAATGCTGCTTAGTTCTAGATTCTAAGTGTGTTTGTTTACCTTCAGTATTCATACTTATTTATTTTCTTTATAAGAACAAAAATTGCTTGATGATCGTGATGAAGTGGTTAAATTTTCAATTCAGCATTAAGAATTTTTCTTTTTTGATGAAGGAGTGGTCCTCTTAAGAGGATAGCACTCATATTTTATTAAACAAAAAAATGAAGTTTGTATAAATGTATATGGGGTATAAGTTATTACAATTGTGGTGGAATGATGATCGATTAATTGAACAAATGAAAAAAAATTAAGTTGACATGATTACAAATATGTGAGATGATAATAAAAGCCAACCATTATTACTAGTAATAACTAGCGGAATAGATAAACGTGTTGAAACAGTAAATGCCTGCACGGGAGCCATGCTATGACATGGAGTTATAAGGAGGTCGTGTGCAGGACACAAGGGCAGTTAAGTTTGAAACTGATGCAATTCAAGTGGCCCATTAGGTGAGCAAATTGTTTTCCTTGTTGGATTAATCTGAGAATTTCATGTCCATTGAGAATCTCATCCATGTAGACATGGTAACAGTAAGGCTAGGGAAAGACAGTAGTAAACAAAGGTTGCTGCAAGCCAGGGCCTGCTGTGTGGATGCTGAAGTGGAGAACAGGTGGTAGCGTGATGAAGCGAGACAACATGGGGTGTAATATGCTGGGCTTAGGGCTGGAAACCATTTAGTTTAGATATGATATCAACCTTCTATGATTCAAATGAGATACGAGCTTTAAAGTGCACACTGAAGCCATATTTTTTGTCCATACAGGTAAATCGTATTTGATGATTTAGCTGGCGATCAAGAGATGATGGGCTGTTGCATAAATTAATGGATTCAAGTATAAATGCTAAGTAATAGTTTACCGGTATCAGTTTTTTTTGGTTTATCATACACTTTTGGAGCTTTATTAACAGTATCCTTCTTTTGTATGAATTTGACACCCATACCACCTGCACTTCCAAGCTTGTTGTAGCATGTTTCATCGACAAACAATGACTCTAAAGTCTTCCAAATTTAGCTGCATAATATAATATTAAGAACATAGTTAGATTCAAGACCACATTGCTCACTCAAATAAACTCCATAAAAGCAACATGAATTTTATGTTATTTTTCCCATAAAGATTCATCTATTATATAATAGATAAACAATCAAAGCTTATGCAACGCACCATTAGTGCTAATATTTACACTTTGAAAGATAATACATATTACAAATATTCAGCGCAAATATATTTTAGTATAGAATGCACAATAACATTATATCTAATGCAAATTTTTGCTTCTCTGTTACCTCATAGGTGCATAGGTTCTTGCAATTTCTTATTTCCTTGATATTTTTGCTAACTTGAAACGGATGAATGTAGAGCTATATTAAAAGCCTAAAAATAGACATGTATGTATAGATTATGTTTTATGCATTTGAAATTAAAATAATATGTACTTCTTTAATCATATAAATGTATCACTGAGATACTTCATTTTATTTCACATCTGTTGTTGTGTGGCAGTTATTAAGGATTGTTTTTAGTTTTATTTCTAGGCTTTGTTGGATGTTATTATAGAATAATTTGCTATCCTTCTTAGATAGACTCTATGCCACTATAATATATATATATATAATAGTGGCATAGAGTCTATCTAAACTTACGTCTGTTGGAAATACTTATTAAGCTTATAGCAACTGGCATAAATTACACAAAGAAACTTGGCTATTTTGAACATAGTGAGTATAATATAAGTAAGAATTTATAAAAAGATAAGAGGACTTACACGGTTGCAGCAGTCTTGTGTCCTTTCATAGAGTCTATCTAGAACTATAATATATATAAATATATATACTGGAGCAAAGAAAAATAAAACATACAGCTGTCTAGAAGTGAAGGTAAAATATACCATTCACTAATAATAAAAAAGCATTACATTTGTCTTTATATTTTTTTTATATGGAAAAAGGCACTAATGTCACATCTTGTCTTCAAAAGTAGATTCTTCCGGAGAAAAGTAGGACACCTTGCAAAACTTTTGTCAAATCAGTTTTCATCTGTGGACATAGTGGTTGAGTCGACGTCTCCTCTATTTTCATTTTTTTTCTTCCTTTTTTTTCCTTTTTGTAGTTTTTTATCAGAGAAGGCTTTGGATGGAATATATCAAAGTTTCTATAATTTATTCCTTGGTCACTCAAGGCTTTTGTGACGAATATTTTTGTCATATGGGTTTCAGCATATAAATAAGAACCCTTGTTGTCCCATTCAGCTTCTTCTACGATTTTATGGGCCCTGTACCTTTCATATATTTGTTCTTTGATTTTTATATATTCCAGTTTTTCTCAGTTGTTAATTTCTTTCCATTCTTCATAGTATGTATTCAGGAATTTTGCTTTGATGTGTACAGTATGTTTTGTGGGTTCAAAGACATTTTTTCCAAAATGTGGCGGAGTAGACATGAAGTCCATATATATTTATATATCAGTTGCCAAGGTATTTGTTAATTGTTCTATTATGCTCCCAAAAGGTTTTGGAAGACCATGTAACAACAATAGATTTTTGCATATAATTTAAATCTGACTTTATTTTTATTTTTAAATTATTTTAAACTTGTTTTATTTCAAACATTTTATTTTTAAATATCAATTTTGATTATTATATGAATTATAATTTCAAACTAGTATAAATTGAATATTTTCCTGAAAAATGGATTTGTGGTCAAAACTGGTCAAACTTTGACTCTTAAATTTTTAAATTTAAATATTTGAATTCTTTAATTTTATCTTTTATTATGAAAATAGATTTACTATCATGAATACTGCTTTTTGTTTCGTTGAAATTGGATTTAAATTGCGAAAGTTATACCCTTTACAATATTGTAGGTATATAGGGTTATTTAACAATATTCTTTGTTTAAATTTATATAAATGATATTTTTACTTGATATATCTTATTCTAATTTGTATATTTATGTTATATTATGTTTATTTTGACTTTTAAATATTTTTAAAGTGATGTATGAATTTTTCCAAAGCTTATTGAATTTATTTCCAATTTTTAAAGCCTAGTTTCCATTTTTCTGCTAGTTTCTTTATTTAAATTATATTTAATTTAAATTTATTTATTTATTTTGTGAATGAATTTTTATTTTTCTGTTATTATCTTTGTTATAAATATTTTTCCAAGTCCATATAATTTTTCTAGAATTTATTCCGTTATTTTCAATTTTTTCTAGTCTAGTTTGCAATTTTGTGCTATTTTCTCATTTTAACCTTATATAATTAATAAATATTTACATATATTTTTATATTTTGTTTCATTTTCAAAATTTTAACTGAAATAATTATTATTTTCAGTAATTTAATCTTATATAAGTAAATTAAAAGAAATTTGGAAGGTTTTGTGACTCTTTATTTGCCTTAGTCCTTTTGCATTCTTGTCTTTTCATTTCAACCATTACTTGCAATTACTATTGGCTGACCTTGTCATATTCTTCAGACGACTTCCTCATTCCATTTTCACATAAATTATGTCCTCAAACTGAAAAAAAATCGGCCATTATCATCTTGCTCAAGTTTTGGTAAAAACTTCTTTTTCCTTTTTCACTTTTCATTGTTTTGACATGAATTTGCACTTGTTCTCTTCTCTTATAGGTTCAGCCACCCCACCACCTGTCCTGCCGCCTCCACCACCACCTGAGAATTCCACCATCCCCACCTCCTTTCTGGCCAAAACCCCAAGCCGAGCCCTTGTAGATGATCCTCCAAAAAAATTTCCAACCTAAACTCCACTTTTTGTCCATAGACCGAGCACATCCATGTCTACCACCTCCAAACCTCCACATGGCTGAACAAACACCACCACCACCAGCTTGTTCCAGACCTGAGACACCTCTGCACACCACCTATTGACCCCACCTGAAATAGCCATGCCCTCCATGCCTTGGCCGAGCCCATAAGTTGCCTTGAAATCCATGCTTTTGTCTTGAAATGTTAGCCTTTTGCCTCACTAACTAGCACACCATTTTGCTCTATGCATGGCCGACCCTATAGGGACCCAAACTAGACCTTAATCCATGCCTTGGCTGTGCTATTTCAGTTCATAACTGAAGTATGTGAAGTTGAGATCAAGTGCAAAGCATTTGACTTTGTTTTAGGCTTTGATTCCTTGCATTGTTTAGTGATAATTTGTGTTGAAATCTTACATGTACTCTATTGTTTTGGGTAAATGCATGCAAGGCTATTAGCTTTGTCTCTCCACTCTCAAGTCATATCTGTGTCGTCGTGCCTTTGTTGTGTCAGTATATGTGCTTTGGTGTTGATGTCCGGCTTATGACAAGTGAGTAAATCTCACCAGACTAATATGTACTTGTATAGTTATAAACTGACATCGCTTGAATCTGTAATGCATTTCATCCTGTTATAACTGCCACATTATTATCATATGATGTTCATACCTGTTATTACACTTGTTATATCATGCCACCGTTATTTTATGTTATTCAGTTATTTATATCAGTTATCACCATTGCAAGTTCCCTGTAGACTAGAATCACTATGGGTTGAAATGATACATACCCGAACGGACTTTAAAATAAGGGAAAATCTTATGGGCTGAAATGATAGGTCTGAGCGGTTTTCAAAATAATTCATTTTACTTGGGACTGCGGATTTGAAATGATAGAACCCGGGTTTTCTTTGTAAACTGCGGATTGAAATGATATACATCCGTATCACTTGACCTAGGCTAGAAAACTATATACAGACCCGTGGGTTATAAATTATTCTCTGAAATGTTTTAAAATTATTTTTAAAAGTAAAAGTGTAATATTTTGAATTAAAATGAATAAAAATGATTTTTTATAAAAATAAAAGTGATTTTTGAATAAATGAAAATGTGAATAAATGAACGTTTTAAGTCAAAATTTTGAAATATAACTTATTGTGGGAAATTTTGAACTTTTGTTAAAAATGACATTTTTATTAAGTAAAATAATTAGAAATAATTTATAATTTGGTAATTTAAAACTTAATGGTTAATCTAATTAAAGAAATGGGATTTAATACTTTAATTTAAATAAGAAATTATGTTAAAATTTGATTTTTGGATGAAATTTAACTGTATAAAAATCATAAAAATAAGAGTATTGAAATGATGATTTTAAAATGTGAAATTTTATGATTTTATAAGTTAAATGGTTTAAATTAAAATTAACTGTTGGTGAAATTTGTATTGAAGCCTTGAATTTGATTTAACAGCGTTTTTGAAATGTAATGTAAGGGTGTTACAGCATTTTGTAAATGTTGTAGTTGTTTTAAATGAACTAAAAAGTTAAATTGAAATAAAGGCTATTATAGTGCTTTGTAAATGTTATAATGGTTAAACTTAACACTTAAGTTTATTTGAAATTTAAAGGAAACCTATTACAGCACTTAAACGCTGCCTTTTGTCAAATGAACTATTTTAAACTATAACTTTACGTAGCATTTTCAAGTGCTACGGAAAACTATATTTTTGTTGGTTTAATAACTTTTATGGAGAAAAAAATAATCTTTGGAAAAATGATAAAATTTTGGAAATTAAATGTTAAATTTCTAAAGATAATGAAGAGACATTTATATGGCTTTAAATGAAAGGATTTAAGTTTTGGAAAGTTAATATTTAATTAATAAATATAAGGAATTGACTTTAAATGATTTAAATGGAGAGATTTAATTTTTGATATAAAATCTTTTGAAACATAAGTTTGAAATGGTAATTAGTTCCTAAATAAAATGAAGGGATTTAAAAGTTATTTAAATGAACAAAAATGAATGATGTTTTGAATAATATTTGACATTTTGATATTTTGAAAGGATATTTGACTTCTGATTTATTTAATTTATTTGATAAATGAATATTTGAAGTATATATCATTTGAGTTATTTAAATGATATTGGATTTATGAAAGGTGGGATATTCAAACCTTGAAATATACTAAAGATTGAATATTGTATTTTGTGGATTAAACCTATATTTAAATTTGATAAGATTTGAAATGGTTTGTTAGTAAACTGAATTTGAATTGAAAATGATGGTTTGAATTAAATTAAATTGAAATTGAAATTTGGGTTTAATTTAATAAATTTGTAAATGTATAGAATTAAAGGATGATTGCAAATGTATGATTTCAAAATGTTCTGATTTTTAAACTGTAATGATTTCAATGTTTTGGTTTCGAAAGAGTTATAACTTTGAAAGTATAAACTATTTTGAAAAGTGAATATATGTTTGGAATGGAAATGATATTGTTTTTGAAATAAATATAGTTTTGAAATAAAAAATGATTTTGGGTTTTCGAAGTATAAACTATCTTTGAAATGATATTTTGATATTAAAATGATTTGTAGTGAAGTTTTGAAAGGATATGATATTTCGATATATTGAAATGATTTGAAAAGGAAGTTTTGAAAGGATATGCTATTTTGATATATTGAAATGGTTTGGAAATGATTTAATCTTTATTTTGATAAAGATTTGGATTTGAAATGATATTCTATTTTGAAGTATAAAATATTATATTTTAAAATTATAACCATGGGTTATAATAACGATTGGTTGTTAAAGAGACCGGGATCGGATATCTGGCACACTCTCTGTCAATACCGAAAACCACTTTAACAATTGTGTACGCGGTGGAGATTCCAGAATGAAGTAGGATGGTGGCGACGTTCTTGAGGTATATTACATGGACCCAACTCCCGTGAGTTGGCATAAGGTGGCTAAAACATGAGCGATCTCGGGTCAAGTGAGGTCATTCCTCCGATCAGACACATTCCTTCGATACTATACTCTTACAGGTGATTGATTATATGGCCATCCTCTGATTTTGATATGGGAGTGTGTTCCGAGGTTGGCGTATGTGGCTGCTGCGTTACCACCAGCCCGTGTGCGTAATTGGTATATCTACCCTGGTATTGCCTTGTGTGCCGTGTCACCTACCATACCGAGCCTTTACTACGAGTTTGTTTTTCTCCCGTAGCCCGTGTGGTATCCTCTGATAGTCACCCGGTGTGGAGATGTCATGATATTGGATGGACTGCTGGGACTATTATGTGTGAAGGGTGATATGGGTAGCCTGGAACGCTACTTAAAAGTAAGTTTATTTTACTATAGACATTATTATAATAGCGCAATATTACTACATAGTAAATAGTTTATCGGATCCTTAGAGGATGGGCGGTCCTAGGCATCCTTTAAGTTACTTGTACCTTATTACAGTTCACTTGAGATGGTTTACATTATATAAGTATATATTGTCCTGACTCGAGTGTTTGTATTTTTATTTACGCTCGGGTCAGCCTGAGTTATTCACAGATTCAAATTCCACTTGCTGAAGATTGGAATCGCTGGAGATTATCTGCTTATCTAGTTTTATCTATTTCAGTTCTGTTGTTCTACTCAGCTTGTACTTGGTTATTATACTTAGACTTTTGTTGTACTTTATTTCTTTTGTTGTATCTTATGTAGCTCTGATATATTTACAAAGTAGCTTCATGAACTACTATTTCTCTTACTTCCGCTGCACTATTATTACTCTGTGTCTGTGATCCGTGACTTTTATTCACTGTATATTCTGAGATTTGCCAAATTTTTATTTACAACGCGGTATTTTAGGCAATTCAATCCCGGCATGAGTGTCTACCTACACACTTATAATGGATGCGAATGGTTGAAAATACCTGGTTGTTACAGATCATCTTGAATCCATTCATCAAAATAGATTCGTTTGACAAGTCTATAGTTTATAACATATTGGGATCAAATATGATGTCTTCGTGGGTCAAGTATTTGTATTTTGTGAGATTGAAGGTAATTTGTGGAACTGCATAAGATATTGTACAAGAACAGTCATGGGTTGTCTGTGGACAAGAAGAAAATCTTTTTGTACAAGGAATATTTGTGTTTCTCATGACATCCCAATTTATTTGTAATGCTTCATTTTTTGTTTTGGAGGTATGTGAGAAGAATTCGCAGATTTTGTTAAATGTTTGTGGAGAAAGTTCAGCAGGGTATTGTATAAAATGTATCTCTTGTCATTTGTTAAGGAAAATTGGGTAGAATGACAAATTTTTGGATTGTATTTGGCTGAGGTGTACTTGGCTGAGGTGTATTTTGGTAAACATTTTTAGGAGTTCCCAAATTTATCATTTTTGAAGGATTGGATTTGGCCATAGTGGCAAAAGAAGTTTGTAGTCTGAAATTTGTGGTCGAAGAAGTCTCAGTGATTTCTTCTTTGACATGTTTCCCTAAAGAAACTTGTTGTAGACTTCGTATATCTTCAGAAATTATATAATCTTTTTCAAAAACCTTCTGTAATTCATCTGTAGCAGCTTCAAAGGTATTGAAGCCTTTGTATAATGGTTTCCCATATCTGGGATTTTGTTCAAGGTATTTGATCTTAACGGTCATTTGTTCCCATGTGGTATAAATACCAGCATCTGGACCTGTAAACAGGCCATAGTAGAGATATTTTGTTTTTTTCTCATTTGTAAACATTTGTACCAGAGTGTATAATACACTCAGTTTTTGTTTATTGGACTCATGGGGAGTCTTCACGTTCCAGATATTGTCAAGAATCATTTGTTGGTCTTCAGTGACTTTCGTCTTTGTTTGAAATTTGTTTGTAGTATATGTCTTCAAATGCTTGGATGGATTTAGTTCTTCCATTTCTGTCTTACCGAACTCCCCTTGTCACTTTGGTATCAGAGCCTAAAGATTACTAGGCCCAATTAAAATGAGTTATAAAAAATTAAATTACTTAAATTTAGAGATTAATAATCCAATAAAAAGAATTATTACCTTAGATAAACAAAAGCATATATGTTATATAAAAGATTCAACATATACCCACATGATACACTCTGAATCAGAACATATAAATACCAGAACAGACTTGATTATAGAATTAAGTGAAAACTTAAATCTCTATAATGAAAAACATTACAACATAACGCAATTAGTCTTAGAAGGCATAATTGAAAAAAACAAATTATTAAAACGAATTACTAATAACCAAGAATATCTAAAAATTAATTTACACAAAATAGACAACATGGAAATAACCTTGAAGAAACTAACTGATAAATTCAAGTTAATATAAAATTAAAAGAATTCCCAAATAAAAATGACATAATAAACCTAAAGGAATTAATTGAAGAAAATAAACCTAAAAACATAGAAATGCATTCTAAAAAATTAATAATAAAATTAAAAGAACAAACAGAAAAGGATAAAAACCAGTTTGGTAAATAAATACAAAAATTGAAGAAATGTTAAAAGAAATCAAACTTCTAATCTTATGTTAATGAGCTTTGAAAATAAATATTACCAAGAAGCAACTAAATACGTAGAATCAAACTACAGATTTAGTGGTACTACCATAAATGTTGGGTATAATAAGGACGACATCCCAGGAAAAAGCGATAGAATACAAATATTACAAAATAATTCAATAATAGCTATGTTAACACAGATACAGAATACAATTGATAATATTCAAAACAAGATGTTTGACATAGATCACACAAGTAAAGGCCAAGAATATGAAATAAATAAGTTAACTGAAAGCCTACAAAAACTAAATTTAGGATCAAGTGATTCTACTACACAAATAACAAGTAAGAAGACCAAGATAAATTTTCTCATGTACAAAAAATTAGATCAAGTATGAATAATAGAAGATTATCCTTTACTGGACCATCTAGGACATTAGCAGATAGACCTACAGAATCAAATGGATTATCATCCACAGGCTGGATTGATAATATGTTAAGAAGAACTAATAATACACAAGCCCAGCTTGAAGAAATAATCGATTTGGATAGAGATATAGAAATTTTTTCTAATAACCAATTAAATTCTCTAAATCCTAGAGAAATATATAGAACGGGATTGTTTACAGCAGTAACGGGATTATATAGACAGCATAGGGAAGAAATATTATCCATTCCAGATGGAAGTCAACAAATAATAAATTTAATGTCACAAGAAGCTATAAAACAACTAAAGATCCAAAAATACAAATTAATAAACTTAGGACTAATAGTCATAGGTATAAGAGGGTTAGTCAGACAAAAAATAGAAACTAAACTATTACTAATCTTAATAGATGACAGACACCAAGTGTGACGCCCCACCTCTATACCCACGCTAGCCAAGAACACTACGGTGTAATGCTGTCAACTAGCATGGAGAATAAGGCTGTTGAGGAGCGACCATCCGTGTAATTGCTTTGCGCGAGCACCGATATGTCAGATAGTATAACATGCATTTTATTTCAAGAGGAAATCCGACATACCGATACAAACACAAAGCTATTACACAGTGGCTATAATAATCTTCGAAAACAAATATAGAAATAAACATAACACAAATCACTCACAGATAATTCATATCACAAAGGAGGAAGAAGATATGAATATATAACTAACACATGAAAGTGTATATCAGAGTAGTGGTCAAAAAGATCCACAATAATACAAAAGAATAGCAACACATGCTATACAAAAGAATACAACTGTGAGTCTATATCTCAAATGTGTACACCAAAATAAACTACTAATCTAAGTAGTTAGCCAAAAGTCAAAGGAATCAATCCCATATTTGGAAAGTGAAAAGTCAAGTCGAAGCACCTGTAACATCTCGGTCTGACCCGAGTATTATTTAATAAGAAAATAATAAACGGATCAGTCCAGCTATAAATATCAGATGAGACGATATAGAATAAGAGGTATGACTAAACACATAATAATCACAATGCCAAGCTGTGATATATAAGCAATTGAAAATCAACAAGAGATTAATCAATATCACAAAAATCTACTCAAGGATCAAAAGAAATGTCATACTCTTTATTTCGTTCACCAAACCATAAATATTGACGATTATATCAATATCAATCACAAAAGTCAATGACGCACAAATTCACCAATGCACAAATATTGATAAAACTTATCAATGAAAATCACGAAAATTGGTGAAGCACAAATTCTAGAAATCATCTCAAGAAATCCAGAAATCACAAAAGGGGGAAAGGCCTATCACAAACGGGAGCAAAAAGCTCACCAACACGTGTATCACAAACGGAACGCTAATTCCATGGTTGCTAACCATCACAAATTGAGCCGAAGCTCCACAAACGGCCCAAAGACCATGGGTTGCTACCCCACTAATTTGAGTCGAAACTCCACAAAACGGGGTTTAGTCTCCCTCGCAGACAAAGAGACATCGCACATCGCTAGTCTAAATCACAAAAATGATCATCATGATCATCAAGAAGTGTCAATTACACTAAGCTGGTAAATATATAAATTTAGCTTCATGTCCCATAACCACTAGCTTAACTTAAATATTTACGAACAAATCGTAGATCTCCACTAGAAAATTGTCACAAGAGATTCAATCGAACAAGTCCAAGAATTAACCGACGAAGTGAACGCAAGCGTTTCATACCACTCGTTTTACTAGGTCGTTTAATTAGATTTCTCATACGAGTGAGATAAAGGCTTGTATATACTAATAGATTGGAAAAAGGTTTAAGAAATGAACTTTGTAATAAAATAGTGTTGAAATCGTTTTGATGAAAGAATTTTGATATTTACTACTAGTATTAAAAACCTTTATATTTTTAAAGTGACAAATCATAGAAATGATTGTAGAAACAATCAATCATCAAAATTCGCATTCAAAGACGTGAATAAAATCCAAAGAAATCGATTACGGAATCCATCGAAATGGATATTCCTAAAAATCACGAAGAACATGTCATCAAAGTCAATAATAAATGATAACAACAAAAAGGGAATCAACACGAATCGATTAAAGTTGGAAATTCAAGCTAAATAGGAAAATAGGCAAAAATTGGCATATTCAGACGTTTGAAAGGTATGATTCAGACGTCTAAATCTGGAAAATAAAATACTTTCCAGGACAGAATTCAGACGTCTGAATCAATAAATTCAGACGTCTGGAAATGCTAAATTTTAGCCTATTTCCTTTCTGGTTCAGTTCGAACCAATTCAGACGTCTGAAATATAGATTCAGACGTCTGAATACTGGGGAATAAAAATTCCCAGTATAATATTCAGATGTCTGAATCCAACGTTTCGGACGTCTGAATCAAGGGTTCAGGGCATTCCCTGAACCAAGGCCAAAAATGGCCAAACGAATATCGAAAGCGATCGATCGAGCGACAACGACTATGGATTTACACCAAGCGACAACCCAGCCTTAACGGCTCTTCGATACACCTCAAATATCAATGTCCAAATATCCATAAAAGGATTTTCATAGATTTTGATTTCAAAACATCAAAAATTGGAATATACACTAAATCAATCCAAACCAAAATCAATTGCACAAGAATAAGTGTAGGAATTCATGCCTAACAATCGAAGATAATTATAGACAAAGATGTGAGATAAAAATCTCACCTTTGAACCCAAACGATTGAAGAAGAAGCTTGAAAGCAAAGGAGAATCAACCACTCTTCAAATCCAACTCAAGAAGCTTGATTCTAAGCTTTAAAAGAAGAACATTCTCAAAGTTAGGTTTAGGAATTTCTGAAATTGATAAGAGAATGAGTTGGAGAAGAAGAAGAGAAGGCTTACCAATGGGTTCTTCTATTAGTTTGGAGCTAGAGTTTGATTTGCAAAAGAAAACTAGGGCTTGGAGTTTTAATTTTCTCTTCCACTCTCCATTGTTATAAAAGCTTGAGTATTAGGAAATGAGGAATGAAGTAATGAAGAGGAGAAGGGGTTGGGACTGAATACATAAGTGGGGTTATTGGGCTCATCCCAAACCAAAGCCCTAAGTATAAAGTGGCAAAATTCCTCTAACTCCAAACATATCAAAGTTTACACTTAAAAAGATCACAAACGTCATTTTGAACTCAATGGAAGTGGCCCCGAGTCCTAATTCGACCGTATGAAAAAAGTAGCTTTTCGAACTAAATTCCGAGTATCGATAAAATATTTAAATAAAATATTTAAATAAAATATTTAAATATAAAATCGATAAATATGCGGGTTGTTACAGACTCCCTTCCTTAAAGAAATTGCATCCTCGCAATAATTAAGAAGAAGATATATATATAGTAACAACCATAAAAGCATATTAACACAAAAGAATTTGGAAGTAAGAAGTTCACCTTAAAGAGCATGAGAAAGTAAGTCAGGATGCGTTCGCTCGATGAATTCTCTAGATTCCCAGGAACAATCCTTAGGATTTGAAGACCATTGAACTTTAACAAGCGGAACATCTTTATTTCGAAGTCGTTTGACTTCCGAAGCAATGATACAAATATGATGTTGCTCATACGTTAAATTAGGCGAAACTTCAATCTCTTCCACAACACCGAGCGCAAGAATAGAATCGGAATCTCGAAGACATTTCCGTAATTGAGAAACGTGAAACACGTCATAAATAGCAGAAAATTGAGTCGGTAATAAAAGGCGATAAGCCACGGAACCAATACGTTCAGTGATAGGAAATGGCACAATATATCGAGGTGCTAACTTTCCCGATCGACTGAAACGTACAACACCTTTCATAGGTGAAATACGAATAAACACAGGATATCCAACAGAAAAATCTAATCTCCTTCTTCGATTATCGGCATAGGATTTTGTCTACTCTGGGCTTCTTTCATCCTATGTCGAATAAGTTCAATCTTTTCAGTGGAATCACGAATAAAGTCTGGACCTAAAACCAGCTTCTCACCGGCCTCAAGCCAACAAGAAGGAGATCGGCATGGCCTTCCATAGAGTGCCTCGAAAGGTGCCATACCAATACTAGATTGGAAGCTATTATTATAGGAAAATTCAACAAGAGGAATATGATCTTCCCAGCTTCCACCAAAATCAAGCACACAAGCACGAAGAAGATCCTCAAGAGTTTGACTCACACGCTCGGTTTGTCCATCGGACTGGGGGTGATAAGCGGTGCTAAAATTAAGCTTCGTTCCTAAAGCTTTTTGAAGACTCTTCCAAAATCCACTAGTAAACAATGGATCACGATCACTAACTATAGAAGTAGGAACTCCATGTAATTTAACAATCTCTTTAACAAAGAGTTTAGCCAAAAGAGGAACGGTTCGGTTAGACCGAACGGGAATAAAATGGACAGATTTAGTAAGTCTATCAACAATCACCCATAAGCTATCATGACCCGAACGAGAACGGGGAAGGCCATCTATAAAATCCATGGAAATTTAGTCCCACTTCCAAATTGGAATTTCTAAAGGTTGCAATAACCCACCGGGCCTTTGATGTTCGGCCTTAACGAGTTGGAAAGTCATGCAACGCTTAACGAAGTTAGCGATGTTAAGTTTCATTCCCTCCCAATAATAAAGTCGCTTCATATCCGCGTACATTGTACTACCATCGGGATGAATGGTAAATTTAGAACGATGGGAATCTTCTAAAATATCTTTTCGAAGATCACTAATATTTAGTACGATAAGTCTACCAAATCTCCGAATGCCGCCACGAGAATCGACATCAAAGTCTTTCAAACCTTCAATATCAATTTTATCCTTAATATTTTGGCCAAGAAGAGCCAATTCGGGATCTAGCCTTTGAGCTTCAAGAATGCGGTCTAAAAGAGAAGGATGAGCCTCAAGGCTACATAAAACAAGAGATGAACATAAATCGGAAACACGGTCTCGAATTTCGCGAGTGGATAAAATCTCGAGATCGTTCCATTCGGATATCATCATAGAAACAACAGCTTGTTGTTTACGGCTAAGAGCATCGGCGACATGATTACCCTTACCGGGTGTATAAAGAATATCAAGATCATAAGGAGCAAGGAACTCGAGCCAACGTTGTTGACGTAAATTAAGTTCCTTTTGAAAAAATAAATATTTCAAAGACTTATGATCCGTGTAAAGAATAAATTTCTCTCCCAAAAGATAATGACGCCAAATTCGAAGGGCGAAAACAATAGCCGCGAGTTCTAAATCATGTGTGGCATATCTAGTCTCGGCCGGCTTCAATTGCCTAGAAGCATAAGCAATAACACGTTCTTTTTGCATAAGAACGGCACCTAAACCAATGTGACTAGCATCAGTATAAACAATAAAATCTTGATTCCACTCGGGAATAACAAGAATAGGAGCATCAGAAAGGAGTTCTTTTAATTTCTGAAAAGAAGCTTCACATTTGTCCGACCAAATGTATTTAACTCCCTTCTTAGTTAAGCTAGTGAGAGGTACGACAATTTTAGAAAAGTCTTTAATAAAACGACCGTAATAGCCCGCCAATCCTAGAAAGCTACGGATCTCCGTCACACTCTCCGGTCTCTTCCAACTTTGAATCGCTTCGATCTTTGAAGGATCTACGGAAATTCCGGATTCGGAAATAATATGACCGAGAAACTTCACACTAGATTGCCAAAAATGGCATTTAGAAAATTTTTCTTTTAATTGGTTACTCCTAAGAGTTTCCAACACAATCCGAAGATGCTTTTCATGCTCCTCCTCAGTTTTTGAATACACAAGAATATCATCAATAAAGATGAGAACAAACCGGTTGAGGAAGTCTTTGAAAACTCTATTCATAAGGTCAACAAAATAAGCCGGAGCATTCGTTAGACCAAATGGCATAACAAGCCATTCATAAGATCCATAACGAGTACGGAACGATGTCAAAGGAATGCTATCCTCTGCAATACGAAGCTGATGAAAATCGATAGCCAAGTCCAATTGTGAAAAGACTCTAGCACCGCTAAGTTGGTTAAATAGATCATCAATCCGAGGTAAAGGA
The DNA here is from genome assembly GCA_030765085.1 of Allium cepa. Classification (NCBI taxonomy): domain Eukaryota; kingdom Viridiplantae; phylum Streptophyta; class Magnoliopsida; order Asparagales; family Amaryllidaceae; genus Allium; species Allium cepa. The sequence goes on along the minus strand of CM060935.1, from coordinate 50,946,235 downwards.
TATTTATTTTTGATAGTAAGATCATTAAGATTGTGGTAGTCAACGCAAAGTCTAAGTGTACCATCGGATTTCTTCACGAAAATAGCCGAAGCTCCCCAAGGCGAGGAACTAGAGCGAATAAATTGATTCATTTCCAAATCGGATAATTTTATGTGCATCTCCTCATTCTTCTTACTAGACATGCGATAAGGAGTTCGAGTAATAGGTTGAGCTCCAGGGATAAGATTAATCTTGAATTCAATTGCTCACTTAGGTGGTAATCCTAAAACGGGATCAAATATGTCGGAAAATTCACGAACAACGTGAATAAGAGAAATAATATCTTCCTCGTCATCATTATCGCCATCACAAGGATTTAAAGAATATAAAGATGCAGATAAAGTGGAATCCGAATCTTTGAGAATAATAGAAATTTTCTTAACAGATTGAGGATGTCAAAGATGAACAGTCCGCTCAGGACATAGGATATGAGCTTCATAGCGGTTAAGCCAATCCATTCCCAAAATCATTCCAAAGCCTAAGTAACGCATGACATGCAATTCGGCTCGGAAAGAAAAATCACCCAAAATAATCTCGACATCATTACACAATAAACTGATTGTTGCGGATCCACCAACCGGATTCGCAATTCTCAAATAAGTCATTAAAGCAACAACACTTAAAGAAAAAGTATCAACAAGTTCTTTTGATATAAAAGAATGGGATGCACCCGTATCAAAAAGAACTCGAATGGGTTGGTCACGAAATAAAATAATACCATCAAGAATGGAATGAGAAATACCTTGGCCACGAGATGTGTTGCCAGGGGCTTGAGCAACATTTAACTTTCCCTCCTTCTTGCCCTGAAGCTTGGGGCATGAAGATATAACATGACCGGGACCTTTGCAGTAGCGACAAGAGAGAGACTTTGGGCACTTGTTCGCGTAATGGTCCTTCGAACCACAATTATAGCATTCCCCACGACCAAAGTAAGAAATCTTTGCCACAGGGGTTGCTTTCTTCCCTTTCTTATTAGGATAAGGACCTTTGAATTTGTTTGGCCTCTTCTTGTTGTTGAAGTTTGGTTTGGGACCCACCACTTCAACATCACTTTCCCTATCCGCCTCTTCGGGACGAAGAGCGATATCAATGAGTTGGTCGAAGGGAACTTCTAATTTTAGAAGTAATGGCTTCTTGAGATTTTTGTTTAAGCCATAGACAAATCTTTGGTTCTTCTTCAATGGGTGTTGATGTATTCAACCCCATATTTGGAAAGTGACTCGAAGGATGCAATATAATCAGTCACGGAGGCTTCACCCTGAACAAGGTCTATGAAACGACGAGCCAATGTCACTTTTTCTGCTTCTGGCACGAATTTTAATTCGAAGTGTTCTCGGAATTGCTCCCAGGCGAGATCCGCTTCATTAATCTCAGAAATCAGAAGCTCGTACCAGTCTAATGCTTTTACTTGGAGCATACTAGAAGCCACCTGAACACGGTGAAGATCGATGAGGTTCATGCGAGAAAAGATTCGATCGCATGTCCTTAACCAAGCCTGGACTTCAATAATAGTTTCAGAACCTTTGAATGGCTTCCCACCCAAATTGGTATAATCGCTGCACAAACGTGCAAATCCCGACTTTGGGTGAGTAGGTTCCGGATTAGTTCCAGCTGCTTGAGCATTCGTGACAAGGTCAAGAAGTTGCTGGGTAGTCATAAAAACTCCATCATGGGGTGGAGCACTAGATGGTCCAGCTCTGGGACGACCAGGTCTAACCATTTCTCTTCCTTTAGAAAGAAATAAAGAAGAAGAAAAAAAGGTTATTCGCCAAATGAATATCAAGCAATCTTGATAGATAAAGCAAGGAATCATAAAAGACAATAGGATAGAACGGTACGAAGACACGAATTAAATCCTAAAGCACGACTCCTAAGATGGACTTAGGACGATGATCCTTGTTAAATTATTCTACATTGTTTCGAAGTTTGGCTTTGATACTAAGCTGTGACGCCCCACCTCTATACCGACGCTAGCCAAGAACACTACGGTGTAATGCTGTCAACTAGCACGGAGAATAATGCTGTTGAGGAGCGACCATCCGTGTAATTGCTTTGCACGAGCACCGATATGTCAGATAGTATAACATGCATTTTATTTCAAGAGGAAATCTGACATACCGATACAAACACAAAGATACTACACAGTGGCTATAATAATCTTCGAAAACAAATATAGAAATAAACATAACACAAATCAGTCACAGATAATTCATATCACAAAGGTGGAATAAGATATGAATATATAACTAACACATGAAAGTGTATATCAGAGTAGTGGTCAAAAAGATCCACAATAATACAAAAGAATAGCAACACGTGCTATACAAAAGAATACAATTGTGAGTCTATATCTCAAATGTGTACACCAAAATAAACTACTAATCTAAGTAGTTAGCCAAAAGTCAGAGGAATCAATCCCATATTTGGAAAGTGAAAAGTCAAGCCGAAGCACCTGTAACATCTCGGTCTGACCCGAGTATTATTTAATAAGAAAATAATAAACGGATCAGTCTAGCTATAAATATCAGATGAGACGATATAGAATAAGAGGTATGACTAAACACATAATAATCACAATGCCAAGCTGTGATATATAAGTAATTGAAAATCAACAAGAGATTAATCAATATCACAAAAATCTACTCAAGGATCAAAAGAAATGTCATACTCTTTATGTCGTTCACCAAACCATAAATATTGACGATTATATCAATATCAATCACAAAAGTCAATGACGCACAAATTCACCAATGCACAAATATTGATAAAACTTATCAATGAAAATCACGAAAATTGGTGAAGCACAAATTCTAGAAATCATCTCAAGAAATCCAGAAATCACAAAAGGGGGAAAGGCCTATCACAAACGGGAGCAAAAAGCTCACCAACACGTGTATCACAAACAGAAAGCTAATTCCATGGTTGCTAACCATCACAAATTGAACCGAAGCTCCACAAACGGCCCAAAGACCATAGGTTGCTACCCCACCAATTTGAGTCGAAACTCCACAAAACGGGGTTTAGTCTCCCTCGCAGACAAAGAGACATCGCACATCGCTAGTCTAAATCACAAAAATGATCGTCATGATCATCAAGAAGTGTCAATTACACTAAGCTGGTAAATATATAAATTTAGCTTCATGTCCCATAACCACTAGCTTAACTTAAATATTTACGAACAAATTGTAGATCTCCACTAGAAAATTGTCACAAGAGATTCAATCGAACAAGTCCAAGAATTAACCGACGAAGTGAACGCAAGCGTTTCATACCACTCGTTTTACTAGATCGTTTAATTAGATTTCTCATACGAGTGAGGTAAAGGCTTGTATATACTAATAGATTGGAAAAAGGTTTAAGAAACGAACTTTGTAATAAAATAGTGTTGAAATCGTTTTGATGAAAGAATTTTGATATTTACTACTAGTATTAAAAACCTTTATATTTTAAAGTGACAAATCATAGAAATGATTGTAGAAATAATCAATCATCAAAATTCGCATTCAAAGATGTGAATAAAATCCAAAGAAATCGATTACGGAATCCATCGAAATGGATATTCCCAAAAATCACGAAGAACATGTCATCAAAGTCAATAATAAATGATAACAACAAAAAGGGAATCAACACGAATCGATTAAAGTTGGAAATTCAAGCTAAATAGGCAAATAGGCAAAAATTGGCATATTCAGACGTCTGAATCTGGAAAATAAAATACTTTCCAGGACAGAATTCAGACGTCTGAATCAATAAATTCAGACGTCTGGAAATGCTAAATTTTAGCCTATTTCCTTTCTGGTTCAGTTCGAACCAATTCAGACGTCTGAAATATAGATTCAGACGTCTGAATACTGGGGAATAAAAATTCCCAGTATAATATTCAGATGTCTGAATCCAACGTTTCGGACGTCTGAATCAAGGGTTCAGGGCATTCCCTGAACCTAGGCCAAAAATGGCCAAACGAATACCGGAAGCGATCGATCGAGCGACAACGTCTAAGGATTTACACCAAGCGACAACCCAGCCTTAACGGCTCTTCGATACGCCTCAAATATCAATGTCCAAATATCCATAAAAGGATTTTATAGATTTTGATTTCAAAACATCAAAAATTGGAATATACACCAAATCAATCCAAACCAAAATCAATTGCACAAGAATAAGTGTTAGGAATTCATACCTAACAATCGAAGATAATTATAGACAAAGATGTGAGATAAAAATCTCACCTTTGAACCCAAACGATTGAAGAAGAAGCTTGAAAGCAAAGGAGAATCAACCACTCTTCAAATCCAACTAAGAAGCTTGATTCTAAGCTTTAAAAGAAGAACAATCCCAAAGTTAGGTTTAGGAATTTCTGAAATTGATAGGAGAATGAGTTAGAGAAGAAGAAGAGAAGGCTTACCAATGGGTTTTTCTATTAGTTTGGAGCTAGAGTTTGATTTGCAAAAGAAAACTAGGGCTTGGAGTTTTAATTTCCTCTTCCACTCTCCATTGTTATAAAAGCTTGAGTATTAGGAAATGAGGAATGAAGTAATGAAGAGGAGAAGGGGTTGGGACTGAATACATAAGTGGGGTTATTGGGCTCAGCCCAAACCAAAGCCCTAAGTAAAAAGTGGCAAAATTCCTCTAACTCCAAACATATCAAAGTTTACACTTGAAAAGATCGCAAACGTAATTTTGAACTCAATGGAAATGGTCCCGAGTCCTAATTCGCTCGTATGCAAAAAGTAGCTTTTCGAACTACATTCCGAGCATCGATAAAATATTTAAATATAAAATCGATAAATATGCGGGTTGTTACACCAAGATATAGATAAAGCCATATTTGGGATGATGGAAGTTGATATGAACAATAATATAGGAATTTTTTATATATCCCCAAATTTTACCATGACATTGAATGATTTCTACAAACACATAAAAATAATAACACAAACCAAAGGTTTTGAAAACTTCATAGGAAGAAACATATTACTGGATATTACCTTTTTAGGAAAATGTATGTCAAAATACACTCCAAAAATAAAAATAAAATTGAACAAAGTCATAGAAACATTAAATTCCACAGTAATAAGCTTTATAAAACCAATGGAAATAGATTCTTCTATTCTTGCTGGCCATGAATGGAAAATAGAAAATCCTAACAATACAACAGCAACATTAAAACCAAACAATGTTGTAACGTATAATAATTTAGATAAATCCATTTCTATAAGATTTAGAGATTATGGACCTTCAAACCAACAAGAAATAGAAACTGATGATGAAACAGAAGAACTAAATAAAAGAATTAATGGATAGAATATTATATCCAAAAGAAATGGGGATGGTCCTTGAACCATCTGAAATATATGAATTAGAACAACAAATGAGAATAACAAAACAGATAAATGAAAATACTTTTGTTTACATCGATGATGAAAACAATGTGAGAATAAGAGAAATATATAACTTAGATGACTTCTTAGAAGAATCCCAAGGAATAAACAATGAGATACAAGAGAAAAATATTTTAAAAGATATAATATCAAACTTTACAGAACACATAGACTTAGCTGACCATGAAGAAAGTGGAAGTTCAGGAGTTTCATATCCAAATAAAAACCAAGAAACAATGCCATATACTTTAGGACAACCCCTTAGACAGCCAGTTGATCCTTATAAAAATGAAAATAAAAATCTAAGGACAATAGGAAAAAGATTACCAAATGAAACATCTTTTTTCAAAAATAATTCAGTAATACTAAATGTCACAGAATGTCATCCACAATTATTGGATACATATCTAGAACAATGGACTGCTGCTATAGAAAGAGACTATGTAGCCAGACATACAAACATAAATTCCGGCGAAGAAATGATCAGAATAACTGAGAATTATTTAGGTGATATAGCTAAGGATATATGGGAAGCCTATAAACAAAACTTTCCTGAAGAAATAACTAACCTAGTCATACAAGGAAGTAATGTATACAACTTTGCTTATACAATGCACAGAATAATCACAGGAAGAGATGTAAATACAGGAGTAACAACATGACAACAGGAAGCCATGAGAGATTTAGAACAAATCCAATTATTAGATTGGAAATATATAATAAAATTCCTAAAAGAATTTCTGCATTATGCAACTATTTCTGGAAATTATTATAGCACCGAAATAGGAAATAGATTATTTTCCAAATTACCAGGTGATCTAGGAAAAGAAATACATAGATCATGGATAGAAAGTTATGAGAATAATTCTCATAATATCCCCAAGGGATATGATAATATTGGTATAAGAATAACACATATAATTACTGAGTTAAAAAAGAAATGTGCCTACTTACAAATTCAAAGAGAATTAAAATAGAAAAATTATGGATTTTGTGGACAAATATACACTCAACAACAATATGGATCAAGAAATTATAATATGGATAGAAAATCTAAATTTAAAAAGAAATATGCTAAAAAATACTATCTAAGAAAATCTAATGCCAAAAACCTTACCTTAATAAGGAAACGCATGTAAGAAAATATAATACAAGAAAAACATATACAAACATAATTACATGTTTTGCTTTCAATGAAAAGGGACACTTGTCTTCCTCATGTCTAAGAAGACATAATTTATTTACTAAAGAATCTAACCTTGTAGATTCAGTAAAAGAAGATTTAATAGAAATTGCTTCTAATGTATCAGAAACCTCTACAATATATTCTATAATATCCTTAGAAGGATTAGAAGAACAAGAACAAATACAATCATCCAATTATACATTAATTGATGAATTAACAGATTTCCAAGAAAACATACCACATGAATACTTACTAAATATAGTTAATAAGGATTTATGTGAACATAATTTCAAACATAAAATGGGAACATATATCACAAAATGTGAATTTTGCCCTTGGTACCCTGCTTTTGATAAGAGATTTAAGCGCATAGACTGCATAATAGAAATATGCCATATATGTGCAAAAAACGAATTCAATATAGACTTACCCAGAGAAAATAAACCTTTTTACATAGATAAAAATAAGATAAATGAAGATAGAATTAAAATACTTGAAGAAAGAACAAATAACGTTGAAATAGAAATATAAGAAATGATTATAAATTTAAATAAAAAGAAAAATGTCATTCATAATGAATCAACATCATATGAAAATAATAACAATTTAAATAACATTGACAAACCAATACAAATTCCACTAATATGCAATTCAGGAAATCTAAAAGAATTACGTATTCCAACAAAGCTTAATATAAAAGGATTGAAATACAGATATTAGCTTTTATAGATACTGTGTAATATCCCGGAATTTTTAACAATATCAATATAATAATCTGTATTAAAATTTAAATTGATATTGATATTTTGTTAATAATAATTCAAATAGATTTTATAATCTTTTTCAATAATTATTTAAATTGGTTATTTTATCTTTTAAAAATAATAAATTGATTTCTATTTACAGTATAAATATATGGTTTATATTTTAAATAGATTAGCATTGTTTTAATTTTAATAAATAAAACATATTTTCTAATTTTAATATTTGTAGTAATTTGAAAATTTGTTTTATTTAATATTTATGCTTTTCAAAGTTAAATAAATAATCTTGGGTTAAATTTAATAAATGAATCATGTTTTAAAAATTCTAATATATACATTTTAATTTGGAAATTTTGATTTAAATAAGTATTAAGTTTTTAAAACTATTTCATAAATAAATATATGATTTTAAAATTGATAAGAAAAATATTAAATGTTTAAATTAAATTGGCTTGAGTTTTAAATTTAGAATAAATTTAACAAAAAAAGTTTTATGGATTAATAAAATAGATAATTTATGAATAAAAATATAATTTCTTTTAAAATGATTTTAATTTAATAATAAGATATTTATAAAAACAATATTAATAGTGTATTGTCTTTATAAATAAGTTTTGAGTGGAATTTGTAATTGTTATTTCAAATTAAATTTTTATACATAACTTGATTTGAAAATATTTGATTTTGAATTTGATTTGAATTTAAAATTCCAAGTATAAATCTTAATTGTTTTAATTTCTATATGTGTAAGTTTTATTTTATAAACATGATTTGTTTTTATTTCTTTTATGAATTTATACACATATTTAAATATAAACTAACAAAATTAAAATTAGGTTAATACATACATTAACACATTTATTTTTAAATTAAGTACTATTAAAAGATACAAGTTTGCATTCTTAGGCATTAATTTAATAAGTGTTAAAAGACTAATATAACAAATTGACAAATGTATAAAATTTGTACAAGTGTAAAATTTTGTTTTAATTTTTCTTTTATTTGACTAAATCTGAAAATTTCATTTATATAAGCTTGCATCTTCATTCTTATTTTCTTTTTCATTTTCCTTAATGAAAAAGAAAACTTTAGACACCTCTTCAAAATCAAAACTCATCTTCATATAAAAAAATCAAAACCTTGCATCTTCGAACTCCTGCATTTTCTATCCTAAAACAAACCTGTACAAACCCAAATCAGTTTATAAATACAACATGCAAACCTTCCTCTCATGAAATTCAACATCCTCAAAATCAAATAGGCCTTGCATACAACTGCATTCTTGCTTCTGGAATCACAACTGCATATCAATTCAACATGAAGGTCTGCATTACTCAAAATCTGAATATCAAAAGAGCCTGCATTCTGTTTACCTGGAAATAATCAAGCTTGCACCTTCTCTCTGCACAACCTCAATTTGAAGCTGATTCAAATGCATCTGCATGCAAGTGATTTTATTCTGGAAACATGAGCATTCCAATTTCATCAGGGTTTGCAACTCAGATTTTAAAACAAAGATCATGCCTGCATTTTTCTGCAAAATTCAAAGGGGCAACAGAGCTCAGCATCTTTTAAATTAAAAGTGAGCAACTTTTTAACTTTAAAAATTAAAATAGGTTGCATGCTAGAATAATCGATATAAATAAGTATTGTTTGAGAAAATCTGATATGAAGATGTTAAGTGTGCATGTGTTGTTTAATTACCTGTTCTGTTTTATTGATTTGCCTGACACAATTTTCATTTGAACACTTGGCTTTTAATTTAGTTACAGATATAAGGAAGTGTATAAAGTAATGATGTTTGATTTTCTAAGTCAATACTAATAATTTAAGTAAGTAAAAATAAAAATATAAACAGTGTTGTCTCTGTAAACACAGGTAACACCATTGCATGTTAATCTTGATCAAAACCCAATCATATTAATAAGTAATTCAGTAGTATAAATCAAAAATACTAACTGAAACTTGATTTTTAAATTAAGTATTAGAATTTTTAGGTGTAAGATTAAGTTGCAGTTTGTTCTTGAACTAAGAATGGATTTCAATCAAATACTGGTGATCTATGACCTGAGGAAGCATGGGTTTCTTCTGGTTAGTAGATAAGTGTTTAGAGATTCTTAGAAAAATCAGAGGAGCGATTAAAATTGGCTAGAATGGATGCAGTTTGAATTTTTATGGTTAAACCCTAGTTTGAATGGGTTTAAGAATTGGGTCAGTTTGAGGTGAAGGATGGATCGAGTGCTATGATCTTTTGAGGATCGGTAGATGGTGTGTGGTTGAGTTCGAAGCCGGAATGGGGGAACCTCAAGTGGTCGGAGTGGCGAATATTCGCCGTTGACGGTTTTGGGGGAAAACCTGTTTAATTTTTCCAGGTTTTGAAATGGGGGGGCTGAATTTGATTTGTTGATTTATGGTTCAATCTGATGTTTTCATTTGGGTGTAGAGGTGTTTCTGGGGGTAGTTCGATCATCTCTGATGATCAATGGAGGCGGTGGTCGCCGTGCATATGCACGACGATGAGTTTTCTGGTGACGTATTTTGGGTTTGGGTTGTTACAGGGGAGATGTTGGGGGTTTGCTCGAAGTAGATGGGTGGGTGACTCGGGGAAGTCAGGCATGAAACCCGAAGTAGTTTTAGGGGTCCTCCGGTTGCTCTGTGTTTTCAGGTTTACAGAAACCTGTAGTTTCTGTTTTGAAATTTTTTTAAAATCTGCAGTTTTATTTGTAAGGAAAGTTCAAATCAAATTCAAATTCAAGTTTGAATTTTTGAATTTAAATTCAAATTTAAATCTCAGTTTTTAAATAAAAATAAAGTTTTAAAAATTAAAGTTAATTAACTATTTTATTTTGGTAAAATAGTTTAAACCTTTTAATAATGAGGTTTTTAAAAATATGAGTAAGATTTTAAGTTTTATTTAAATCTGGAAATCTTAAATGAACTTCAGTTTTTAAATTTAAAGAAGTTTTAAATTTGGAAGTTTTAAACTAAATATAAATTGAAGTTAGTGAAATTTTGAAATGAGTTTTTATTTTCAAAATTCTTATGAATTTAAATTCTAAAATAAACATTTATTTGTCTTACAGTTTAAAAAGTTTTAAATTATTTAAACTTTGCTAAGTTTAAATTATTCTTATTTTAAAACTTGTATTTAAAATGGAATTTAAAGGTAATTTTCAAAAGTACTTTGTTTCAACAAGTTTGTTTTAAAACATAATTTAGAAATGGTTTTATCTTAAATTTAAGTTAAAGATTAATGTTTTAGAATTAATTTAATTGATAAGATAATTAAGATTAATTAATTAATTTAATTAATTGATTGAACTTGGAATAATTAAAATTGATTAATGATTAATCAATTTATATTTAAGATCATAAATTAGATTTTTAAATGAATGATTAATGAATTATTAATCATGTAATTAAATTTTAAATCAAGGTTAATTAGTTAAATAATTAGACTTTAATTAATGGATAATTAAAGATAATTTAAATTGTAATTAATCTAAGTTAATTACTTAATGAAATAATTAGAGAATGGTTAATGAAGGTCATTAACCAGGATTAATTAATAATTAATTAATATGGTTAATTTTTAATAATTAATTAGACTAATTGATTTAATAATAATCATTTGTGAAATTTTGAGTGTAATTACTTAATGAAGTAATTCAGAAATTAATTACTTAATGTAATTAATTTAGTTTAATGTGATTGTTTATTTTAATTAATTTAGTTTAATTAATTTTAAACACTTGGATTTTAAGGATAATTACTATATGTAATTAATGATTTGGAAATTACTTGGTTAAGTAATTGATGGATAATTACAGGTTGTAATTAATTGGAGATGTTTAAGAATGAAGTAATTTGGAATGTAATTACTTAGTAATTAATCAAGGGATTAATTAAGAAATTAATTAAGGGATAATTAATTTGGTTTAATAAAGTAATTAAGTTAGTTAATTACTCAATGTAATTAATCTGTGATGATTAATAATTATAAGTTAATTACTCAAGGTAATTAATTTAGGAAGATAATTATTTAAATACAATTAAAGATCATTAATTATTATAATTAATGATGTAATTAAAGATGATTAATTATGATTAATTAATCAATGATAAAAGGTAATTAATTAATGTAATTAATTAAGAATTAATGTGATTAATTATAGTTAACTAATTAATTGAAGTAATTAAAGGTTAATTACTGTTTTTGTTTAAGAATAATTAATTTGTGAAATTGACCAAGGATAATAACATGAATGTAATTAAGAGTAATTAATCAAGGGTAATTAATTACGGTGATTAAAAATTGAACGATTAATTGATTGTAATCAATTAAATGGTTGAGTAAGCAAGATTTATATTAATGAATTAATTAATTAAATTTAATTTAAATTAATTAATTTAATTTAATTTAAATTAATTAAAGATGAAGTAATTAATTTAATTCATTTTAAATTAATTAGAGATAGAGATAGTTAATTTAATTCGTTTTAAATTAATTATATTGTGATGAGTAAATCATTGCTTATATATATGTATGGATGGCATTGACTGTCTTGGATGCTTTGTGATCTCATAAATGAGATAAGTATTGTTGTGTGGTATGAATGCTTGGTCGCATTGTGATGATAACATAGATTATCTATTGTGATGGTGATATGGATTACCTATTGAAATGAATTATGGATTACCTGCTATTTGATAATGTTAATTATCAATTGTAATTTGTGAGTTATCTATCTGTGTGTATATAAATATTGTATTGATTGGTTTTAAACCTTAAAACAACTTGGACCTAAAAGACACGCTTTGGATTTCGATGAGACCGGGATCGGGTTTCCATATTTGGATATCCGAAAACAACATCGATCCAAATTAACGTTAGGTCGTGAATCAAAGTGGAGCTTTGTGAAGACTCGAGGTGTAAGGACTATACGTCAGTATAACTCTGTGGGTGATTCCGTGATGAGTTGACGGAACTAGTTCTTATAGGTTCGAGATGGTGATCCAGAGTGCAAGGGTTATCGTCGTTAACTCTGAGGGTGATTCCAAAATGAGTGTAACGAGATAATGCCTTCGGTTTCGTTCGAACCCGGAAAGAACTTGTATGGATCGAATGCTTTCAGAACATCGTCAGGTGGACGATGAGCATTCTAAGTGATGTGTTCACTAAAGGTAATCGTAGCCTCAAGCCTCATCAACCGGGAATAGCTAAAACAGGGGAGGTGCAGCAAGGCTTCGTGGGTAGCCCCCACTGGAGAGCGAGATTTACCCCTGTCTAGAGGTCCCTTTATATTCGGCTGTGTGGGTGGTTGCTAGCTTCAGCCACGGGGTTGTCTTGTTCGGAACTGTTCAGTAAGGAATGGGTCCAGCCTTGTATTGCAGGGGAGCGGGCGTACTCCTCGGTACGTTGGTCTAGGCCACGTACTGTGACGGGCGGTACCCTAGTAGCCCTGCCATTGTATGGAATCCAAAATCCAATAAGTGCCAACGGTTTTGATTGTATTACGCACTTTTGTGGCTAGTAGCTGGAATTTAATAATGTAACAATTTCGGTTATTTCATATTTATTTGAAAACCCTAGACACTATTATAATATCATCGGATTTCCTATCAAATGTTTTGGTTAGCGTAAGGTAAAAACTTTTCCATGTTTATGTGTGGGAAGTCTTACGTGATACCTTTCTTTTCAAAAGGATTTTAAAAGTTAAGCAACTTTAACCTGTTACTCACACCAGACCCATGTCTGACCCGGAGTTTATTCTGTTTTTCTTAAACTCTTGGGTACTCAAATTTTTACGAGTAGCCAAGGGATTCAGGTTAGCTTTGACGAATTATGGAGGAGCAATGGAGCAGGAGGCTTCTACGTGTAGATATATAGTTTTCCGCTGTGTAGATTTCTCTGAGTTTGTTTCTTGTACTGTATTGAGTTGTATAACTAGATAGGTGCTTATAACTGTCTAGTATGTGATGTATATCTGTGTAACTCTGATAGTGATTGTAAACTATGTAATGTTTATGTTATTAATATAATTTATTCGTTCCGCTGTTTAGATTTTGATGTTGTTTCTTCTTCTCTTCTTTCTTTTCTCTTTTATATCCCTTTCTTTCTTAAAAATGATGCGATTTTCTATTGTAAGAAAGTCGGGTCGTTTCATACTGGAGCTACTAGTTCAACTATTTGTTCTAGTCTTATACCATACAAATATGTAATGAAGGCAGACAAACCAAAACAGAGTATTCAATTTGATGGGACTACTAATATTATTACAAACATTGTGAAAAATATAAACATAAGCTTTACTAATACATGTGGGGAATGGTCTCCTTATTACAATATCAAACAATTATGTGTTTTAGAATTAAAACTTGAAGGAATAAAACTAATCCTTGGATTAGATTTCTTATCAAATGATAATGGGAGCTTCGCATTCAACAAAGATTATATATAAATTTCAAAAAAAACCACACTAACCCCAATACTACCAGGATATGCGCTTGAGAAGCGTGGTGGGACTATTCAAGACGACAACAAATGTGGTTGCCATATTCCAGGACAATGCAAGATTAAAAACAACGAAAATATACTAACATTTACAGAAAAGGAAATTGAAGAATTTATTCAAAAACTTCCTAAAAACTATGAATATAAAAGAAAAGGATTTATTAAGGATATCCAACTTATAAATCCAAAAGATGTAAGTCGATTATTACTAACAACAGATGATATAGATCAGATAATATCTAAACTAGAAAAAATAGGAGAAATACCATTGAAATACTGGGACAAAAATTCGATACAATGTAAATTAGATATATTAATCCAGACTTAAGCATAAAAACAGGATCTCCAAAATATGATACTTGGATTATGGAAGAATTCAAGATGCATGTAAAAATCCTAACAGACCTAAACATTATTAAAAAATCAGATTCAAGACATAGAACAGCAGCTTTCATTGTCCAGAAAGAATCTGAAAGAAAACGTGGCCAATCTAGAATGGTCATGAATTATACAAGGTTAAATGACAATACCCACGAAGATGGATATTGTATACCAAATAAAGACGTATTGATAAACAAAATACAAGGGTCAAATCGGTTTTCAAAATTTGATTTAAAATCAGGATTTTGGCAAGTCAAAATGCACCCTGAATCTATACCCTGGACTGCTTTTACATGCAGTGAAGGTCACTATGAATGGTTAGTAATGCCATTCGGCTTAAAAAATGCTCCATAGATATTCCAAAGGAAAATGGATAATTTTTTCCAGAATTGTAATAAATACACTTGTGTATAGATGATATTCTTGTTTTTTCTAAAACTAAACAAGAACACATATCATACTTATACACTGTATTAAAACTGATAGAAGCACATGGTTTGATTATGTCAAAGAAAAAGATAGAGTTACTTAAAAATAATGTAGAATTTTTGGGAGCTAAAATGGGTAAAGAAACAATAGAATTAGAACCACACATAACCAGAAAAATATTAGAATTCCCTGATAAATTAGGAAATTTAAAACAATTACAAGCTTTTTTAGGATTTGTAAATTATGCAAGGCCATATATAAAAGATCTTTCAAAATATACTGGACCTCTCTATAACAAAGCAAGCCCCAAAGGTAATAGGAAATTTAACATAGAGGATATAAAACAAATCCAAAAAATAAAAGAATTAGCCAAAAATTTAAAGTCATTAAGTTTACCTCTACAAACAGAATATTTATTAATTGAAACAGATGGCTCTTCCTTAGGATGGGGAGGAATTTTACCAAGTAAAAATAATAAATACGGAAATAAATCTACAGAAAAATTATGTAGATATACCTCGGGAACATACAAAGAAAAAGGATATATGACATCCTTAGACTATGAAATACTAGCCATGATATATGTTTTAGAAGCTTTTAAATTGTTTATAATTTCTCCAAAGGAAATAACAATTAGAACAGATTGCGAATCTATTGTAAAATATATAGATAATAAAAAAGAAAAGGGAACCATAAATAACAGATGATTAAAATTTAAACATGCAATATCAAATTATGGAACTAACATTAATTGGGAACGCATAAAAGGAAAAAGTAATTTTTTTACCTGACCAATTATCAAGGTTACTAGAATAAAGATTATATATGTCAATTACTAACATTACTTTTGCAAAAATGGAAGAACAAAATACATCCAAGCATTTGAAGACATATACCACAAACAAATTTCAGACAAAGACGGAAGTCACTGAAGACGAACAAATGATTCTTGACAATATCTGGAATATGAAGACTCCCCATGAGTCCAATAAACAAAAATTGAGTGTATTATACACTCTGGTACAAATGTTTACAAATGAGAAAAAAACAAAATATCTCTACTGTGGCCTGTTTACAGGTCCCGATGCTGTTATTTATACCACATGGGAACAAATGATTGTTAAGATCAAATACCTTGAACAAAATCCCAGATATGGGAAACCATTATACAAAGGCTTCGATACCTTTGAAGCTGCTACAAATGAATTACAGAAGGTTTTTGGAAAAGATTATATAATTTCTGAAGATATACAAAGTCTACAATAAATTTCTTTAGGGAAACATGCCAAAGAAGAAATCACCGAGACTTCTTCGACCACAAATTTCAGACCACAAACTTCTTTTGTCACTATGGCCAAATCAAATCCTTTAAACATGACAAATCTGGGAACTCCTAAAAATGTTTACCAAAATACACCTCAGCCAAATACAATCCAAAAATCTGTCATTCTACCCAATTTTCCTGAACAAATGACAAGAGAATTACATTTTATACAACACCCAGTTGAACTTTGTCCACAAACATTTAACAAAATCTGCGAATTCTTCTCACATACCTCCAAAACAAAAAATGAAGGATTACAAATAAATTGGGATGTCATGAGAAACACAAATATTCCTTGTACAAAAAAGATTTTCTTCTTGTCCACAAACAACCCATGACTGTTCTTGTACAATATCTTTTGCAGTTTCACAAATTACCCTCAATCTTACAAAGTACAAGTACTTGACCCACGAAGACATCATATTTGATCTCAATATGTTGATAAACTATGGACTTGTCAGACGAATCTATTTTGATGAATGGATTCAATATGATCTTCCAGAACCTTTTGGGAGCATAATAGAAGCATTAACAAATATCTTGTCAATTGATATATATATGGACTTCATGTCAACTCTACCACATTTTGGAAAAAATATCTTTGAACCCACAAAACATATTGTACACATCAAAGCAAAATTCCTGGATACAGAATATGAAGAATGGAAAGAAATTAACAACCGAGAAAAATGGAATATATAAAAATCAAAGAACAAATATATGAAAGGCACAGGGCCCTTAAAATCGTAGAAGAAAATGAATGGGACAACAAAGGTTCTTATTTACATGCTGAAACCCCTACCACAAAAATATTCGTCACAAAAGCCTTGAGAGACCAATGAATAAATTACAGAAACTTCGATATATTCCATCCTAAGCCTTCTCTAATAAAAAACTACAAAAAGGAAAAACAAAGGAAGAAAAATAATGAAGATAGAGAAGACGTCGACTCAACCACTGTGTCCATAGATGAAAACTAATTTGACAAAAGTTTTACAAGGTGTCCTACTTTTCTCCGGAAGAATCTACTTTTGAAGACAAGATGTGACATTAGTGCTTCTTTTTCATATAAAGACAAATGTAATGCCTTTTTATTATTAGTGAATGGTATCTTTTACAGCTGTATGTTTTATTTTTCTTTGCTCCATATATATAAGGAGCCTCCTAGTTTGTAATATGTATCAAGATCTGCATTGTAACCCAGTGTAAAAAATAAATATAAGCTTTCTCTTTAATGGTTATCTCCTTCTTCTTTTCTTCTTCTTCTCCAAGATTTATGAGTAACTAAAACATTTAGACAGAGCTAAGGAAAGAAAGGACACAAGACTGCTGCAACCATGTAAGTCCTCTTATCTTTTTATAAATTCTTACTTATATTATACTCACTATGTTAAAAATAGCCAAGTTTCTTTGTGTAATTTATGCCAGTTGCTATAAGTTTAATAAGTATTTCCAACAGACGTAAGTCCGTTAGTCGAAAGAAGTACCTTGTTAGGGGAAAAAAGTAGACGCTTCGGACGACAAGGTGAGGAAAAATGATTTGAGATATAGGATTCTGGTAAAAATTTCTAAGAAACAAGGTTGTTTTAGAGATTCATAGCATAATATGAAGAATGAATTAATATGAAAAAACAAAAGAATTTTACTATTGCATGAAGATATGTATAATAGTATTTCCAAAAGCTTTGTCTACTTTCTCAAACAGATCAACTAACCTTTCAAAAAAATAACAAGAAGAACTTTACTAAATTTATGGAAAAACTACAACAATATTTAGAAGATAAATTCATGTTAAACATAATAAACATTATAAAGAATAACACAACCATTACAAAAGACAAAAAACATCAAATAATAAGTATTTTCAAACAAAAATATGAACATGAACTAATAAATATATATGACTGTGAAGCAGATTTCATCCAAATATTTAACAAATTTAATTACCTCAGCGAACCAGGAAACATAATAATAACAGAAATATTCTGTAGAGATTTCTACATAGAATGGAAAAAATGGATAGTTTTAAAAAAAATTGAACCTAACTATAAAATTAGAGAGAAGAACGATTGGGAAAACTAAGGTGAGCAATTTTCCAAAAATCGAAAACATAGAATCATTGCAAAATTATTTTGAGCAAAATTTCATGGTAAAACTTTTAATTATACTAAAACAAACAAAGCTAAATGAAAACCAACAGTATAGCATGACAAAGATTGTTAAAGAAAATTATTCAAAGAAATTTTTAGACTTAACAGATGAACCCAAATTAGATATAGAACAGGTACTAAAAAAATCTAGAGCATACCTTTTATCTAGTGGAAAGCAAAACCGAAATACAACTTACAGATAGAATGATGAAATTAATGTGTGAAGAATATTACAAAATGCTATCAAAACAGATACAAGAAGATTATTTAAATAGGACAAACTGGTTTGAACTATAGGATGAGATAAATACATACAATGAATTTTACTAACAAAGGAAACTACAAGAAGTTGAACACAAAATTAGAAGACTCTGAAAAAACAAAAAGAACAAGGTTCCTAATTCCTAGTTCAATATTCTACTTACTGCACCCTTGGGTATTACGCTTGCAAGTTGCCAGTAAGGTAGGTGAAATTAAATGAACCAACAGATTTACCACATATTATACGAAATATTAGACCAAACAATAAGATTCATAACATCTATCCTTCTTAGATAGACTCTATGCCACTATAATATATATATATATATATAACTCTATGTTTTGTGTGTGTATGTGCATAATCAATTTCAGTTTAATGTTTCGCCTCAATCTAGGACTCAGTTGCTCAGACTAGTGCTATAATGCTTATATTCTAACTCCATAAATAGTATTAATGTTTAGTTGATGTTTAAATAATCATTTATTAGGTTTTGTTTTGTTTGTTCTAATTTTTGACACATTTGTTGAATTTAATTTACCGGATTATATGTTGCAATGATATCACCATCTGAATTTTAATTTTGAAAAAAATAAATAGGATAATCACATGTTTACATTGAGAAAGTTCCGTTCATATTTAATGATTGTAGGTTGTCTTCAAGCCAAGTAGTCTCATCCTACAAGAGATTCGAAGTAGAGATTTATGTACTTGCTAAAAATGAAGGTGGCTGTCACGTTGCCTTCTTTTCACATTATATGCCCCTATTTCATGTGACTATTGCCGATATCACTGGTAGAGTAAAATTGCCTGCAGGTGTGAAAATGATGATGCTTGAAGATAATGTGACTACTACTTTTGAACTTAAACTAGGTAACATCCATATGTATCCATATTTGACTGAGTGTATATTATTTATTGTAGTTGTAATTGATTGGGCTTAGATCCAAATAAATAGGTTAACCATCCACCGAGTTCATTTTATTCTTCCTATTTCAACTTATTAAATTTCTAGTCTTGAACAAAATCCAAATAAATTATTGCTTTAATAATGGAAATATTAGAATTGAAAAATAGCATGTGTTGTAATATACATTAATAATAAGGATGAATATGCTAAATAAGAAAGGGCATTATTGTAATCTGCACTGCATAAGGAGTCTATAAATATGGTGCTTGATTGTATTGTAAGATCTATCTCAATTAAATAAAATTGTTCTCTCTCTCTCTAATGGTCTCCATTCTCTTTATTTTGTAACACGTTATCAGCATGAACTTTCTATATACTGCATTCTCAATATTCTGCATAGGAATGCGAATCAATTATTGTTCTCAACCTATTCACCTTCAAACTTTCCAACTTCTCAACAAGTAATTATATATTAATTACTCTGACTGTTCCACTTCTGACATTCCAATTCTAAGGCTATTCATATTCAAAATCCTATTATATATTGGAGCAAACGAGTCTTTTATAATATATCTACATACGTTCTATTTCTTATTTCCTTTAAAACAGCAAGCATATAAAGGAATTGTTCTTGCATTTCTTTATAAACTCGTTATTTTTCCTCTCTACAAAAAGGTAATTGTCAATATCATGTTTTTTTTGATAAAGCTGTCTCGCTTCTATATTTTTCATGTCTTTTCTTGTATCACTCTTATTTTAATTCTTTGGATTCTAAATTCAATATTTCTTTTTTTTTTGCGGATCTGTTGCCAAATAAAATCCAAAAGTTTGCAATGGAATATAAGCAAAAGCAAACTTTCCTTTCTTATATAATAAATACATGGAAGTTGCAAAATCCAAATGTTTGGTTTTGTTGATACATTTTTTTGGGGTACGGTTGTTTGATACCATGAATGAAGACTTTCCTTTTTTTTTAGCTGGAAACAAACAAATAGTGAATGCTGTTGTGGCGAATGTTTTCACCTTATGCAATTTATTTTATGAACAGTTCACAAAATAGAAAACATCGCCAAGCTTGAATTTAAAGCTTTGGATATATATGGAGGCAACTAGTTATCATGGAAACTGGATGCTGAGATTCATTTGCAATCTTAATGCTTAGAAAATGCCATTAAAAAGGGCAATACTATGTCCCAGCAGGACAAGGCAAAGGCTCTAATATTTTTAAGACGCCATATCCATGACGATCTAAAAATAGAATATTTGACTGAAAAAGACCCTCTCCACTTATGGAACTCCCTAAAGGAGCGTTATGACCACCAGAAGACGGTCATACTTTCAAACACTAGGCAAGAGTGGTTGAACCTGAAGTTTCAGGACTTTAAGTCTGTAAGAGAATATAATTCTGCAATGTTTAGAATCACTTCTATACTGAAATTATGTGGAGAAAAGGTGGATGACACACAAATGCTTGAAAAGACTTTCTCAACATTTCATGCCTCGAATATACTCCTACAGCAGCAATATCGAGAGCGTCATTTTATAAAATATTCTGAACACATAGAATGCTTACTAATTGCTGAACAAAATAATGAATTGCTTATAAAAAATCACTCCTCAAGACCAACTGGTTCAACTGCATTACCTAAAGTTAATGCTAATTTTGCCCACTCTGGAAGAGGTAGGGGTCGAGGTCGAGGTAAAGAACATGGTCGTGGACGTGGATATAACTCTAGCAGAGGAGGTTATGGTGGTTTTAAAGGTAACAAAACCACCAACTTTAAAAAGCAACAAAAGAAAATTGAATCTGTAAAAAAACAATGATTCGGCTTCAGAAAATAAAAGGCATTATGAGGAAGTTTGTTATAGATGTGGACGATCAGGTCACCGGTCACGTACATGTAGATCATCAAAGAAAACAGTTGAAGAATATCATCGCTCGAAGAATATTGAGGCAAATAATGCCAAAAAGTTACCTGAAAACACTAACCTGAAGTTAGATGATTTCTTCGAAGATGACAATGGAAATTTCATTAATGATGAAAATCTAAGTGCAATGATCAACGATATGACCGAGTTGATCAATTAGAAATATCTTGAAGTTTGTTATGTGGATTTCGTTTTATTTCATTATCTTGCATCAATAAATCAGTTTGAAGTTTGTGTTCGTTTACTTCTATTTTCCCTTTGCGGTACTAGTTAAAAATAATTTGTAATGTGAATGTTGTTTTTAATTAGTAGCCTATTTTAATCATATTACTTTGTTTGTTTACATTACATTTATTTATGCATACAAATTTATAATGATTGACTAATTATTTCCTTTAATTCTTAAGGTATGGAACACCATTTGGGTGATACTCTATGCTTACTAGATAGTGCAACTACTCATACAATTTTGAAAAACCAGAAGTTTTCTCTGAACTATCTGAAAATTTCTCAGCTAAAGTCTCCACTATAGCTGGATCTGCTAATATAATTGACGAGTCCGGAAGAGCCCATATAATATTACCAAATGGTACGCGTATCTTTATTCAGAATGCATTATACTCAAGCAACTCTAAAAGAATTTTGCTGAGTTTCAAAGATATAAGAATGAATGGATACCATATTGAAACTATACATGAAAACAAAAAAGAATATCTTTGTGTTATTTCTAGAATTGAAAGCCAGAAGCTTATCCTAGAAAGATTTGGTATAATTTCAACTGGTTTATATTTTACAAAAATTGGCATAGTTGAATCTCACTCTATAAACATGAGCCAGAAGCTCACAAATACAAAGACATTGATTCTTTGGCATGATCGCTTGGGTCATCCTGGATCAACTATGATGCGTAAAATTGCTAAAAACTCAAATGGACATGATTTATCAAACCAATTGAATTTACCAAGTGATTACTTATATGCCCCATGTGCACAAGGAAAATTCGTTACCTTGAACCTCGTACATGTGATGTCTTCACTGCAAGATTTTCAGACTATAAATTTGATGAGACAATCTTTCCTCTGTTAGGGGGAGGAAAGACCGTTCCAGTAGAACGGCGTGAAATATTATGGAATAATCCATCTATGTCTTATTTGGATCCACGTACCAAACAATGCCAATATGAGGTACAAAGAATTTTGCATATTCAAAATATTGCAAATCAACTGCCAGATGCATTTAGTGACACTGCAAAAATAACTAAATCTCACATTCCAACAGCAAATGCACCAGCAAAAATTGATGTCCTTGAAGGATCAAAAGTAAATATAGCAGCAAATGAATCTAAAGCAAGACAAAAACGTGGAAGGCCAATTGGTTCAAAAGACTTGGCGCCTAGAAAAAGAAAGTCTAATGAAAAATCATCAATTAAGGAACCTCCTGAAGAGGATATAAATGATCAAAATGATCACTCAAATGAAAACCCCAATTCTCCTAGAAGCATGGAAGGAAATATTATCCCAGAAGAGATAAAAGAAGATTCCAACGATAAAATGGTACCTAATAATAATGATATCTCAATATTTTATACGAATTATGGAGAAATATGGGATCGGAGTAAAATAATAATTGATGATGTATTCTCATTCGCAGTAGCTAATGAAATAATTGAAAGTCATGATCATAATGAGAATAATGAGAATGACGATAATGAACCAAATAGCAAAAATGAATGTCGAAAAAGACACGATTGGCCAAAATGGAAAGATGCTATCCAAGTGGAACTAGATTCACTTCAAAAACATGGTGTATTTGGACCAATAGAGAAAACACCAGAAAATGTTAAACCAGTAGGTTATAAATGGGTATTCGTTAGAAAATGAAATGATAAAAATGAAGTCGTGAGGTACAAAGCATGACTTGTCGCACAAGGTTTCCTGTAGAGACCAGGTTTTGACTTTAAGGAAACTTACTCCCCTGTTATGGATATCATAACATTCCGATATTTGATAAGTCTTGTAGTTTCTGAAAAACTCGATATAAGATTAACGGATGTTGTGACAGCTTACCTTTACGGTGAATTAGATACCAATATTTACATGAAAATCCCAGATGGATATAAATTTCCTGAAGCAAAATCAAAGTCCATATACTCATTAAAACTAAGACGATCGCTATATGGCTTGAAACAATCTGGAAGGATGTGGTATAACCGTCTTAGTAAATATTTGGTAAAAGAAGGATACGAAAACAATCTCATTTGTCCATGTATCTTTATAAAGAAATTGGTAAAAGGATTTGCTATCTTAGCAGTTTATGTTGATGACATAACTTTGATTGGAATTCCAGAAGAGATTGATGAAACAATAAATTATTTAAAGAAGGAATTTGAAATAAAAATCTTGGCAAATCTAAGCACTGTCTTGGTCTACAGATTGAGCATAGTACTAATGGCATATTAATCCATCAATCAAACTACATTGAGAACATTCTAAAGCGTTTTCAAATGGATAAAGCATATCCACTTAGTACGCCGATGGTTGTTAGATCTTTAGATATTAAAAAGGACCATTACCGCCCAAAAGAAGAAGATGAGAATGTGCTTGGCCCGGAAGTGCCATATCTTAGTGTCATTGGTGCATTATTATATTTGGCCCAATGCACAAGACCAGATATTGCATTTTTAGTAAATCTTCTAGCAAGGTACAGTTCAGAACCAACAAAAAGACACTGGAATGGTATAAAACTTATCATGAGATATCTTCGTGGAATGACAAATTTGGGTTTGTTTTACTCTAACTCAGGCAATAATCCAAATCTAGTTGGTTATGCTAATGCAGGTTATCTTTCTGACCCACATAAAGCAAGATCACAAACTGGATATGTTTTTAATAATAGCAATGCAGCAATTTCATGGCGATCTACAAAACAAACATTAGTGGCAACATCATCCAATCACTCTGAAATACTAGCACTACATGAAGCAAGTAAAGAATGTATTTGGCTGAGATCACTAATTGAGCATATTCGAAAAAGTTGCCAACTTCCATCAGTAACAGAAGGGTCAGCCATTATTTATGAAGACAATGCAGCTTGTGTAGCTCAAATTCAAGCGGGTTACATTAAGAGTGATAAGACGAAACATATTTCTCCTAAATTTTTCTTCACACATGAGCTACAAAATGATAATAAGATTGAAGTGAAACAAATCCGATCCCAAGAAAATCCGACGGACTTATTCACAAAGGCGCTTCCAAAATCAACATTTCAGAAGATGGTGTACAAAATTGGTATGCGTCGGCTGCATCAACAAACTAATTGAATAATGCGTTATAATTCAGGGGGAGCGTATGAAATACGCTATAATGTACTCTTTTTCCTTCACTAATATTTTTTCCCACTGGGTTTTTATTAGTAAGGTTTAATGAGGCATTATCTTGATCCAGAAGTATCAACCCTCATAGTAACATTATAAAATATATGTTACTTAAAGATAAATTATGTTGTACTATTTTCCTTGTTTATGATTTTTTCCCACTGGATTTTTCATAACAAGGTTTTTAATGAGGCAGTTACTCTTATCATTTTTACATACGCATATTTAAGGGGGAGTGTTGTAATATACATTAATAATAGGGATGAATATGCTAAATAAGAAAGGGCATTATTGTAATCTGCACTACATAAGGAGCCTATAAATATGGTGCTTGATTGTATTGTAAGATCTATCTCAATTCAATAAAATTGTTCTCTCTCTAATGGTCTCCATTCTCTTTATTTTGTAACAACATGCAATTTATTGTTTATTATCTTCAAATTTTCAACCATTTTTTAGCAGATAAAATGCTGCCATATGCAAACAAATTATATTATTGTTTCCGAGTTTTCCAAATTATCCTGTGATATAATAAGCCGTAAATCATGAATGAATAATGAGTATGTTTAAAACTAAGAGTTCATATCATTGGCTCTTAATCATATGCTAGTATTTTAAGTTGTCCCTGAAAAAAAAAGATAAATAAACCAAAACAAAAGAAGAGAAATTATTATACAGTTTAGAATTATGGCTGTGGTTATACATCTGTATCTTGAAGGCATTATTCAGTCCTCAATCATTTTAATTTATTAAACATTCTATAATATTTCCATTTTTAAAATAATATTATAATAGTCTAAAGTAGAAAAGGTAATTTGGTAAAATGCAATATTACGGTTGGGTCAGAACAACCTTTAAAGCACTGTAATAAATGTTTTTTGTATTTTTATTCCATAAATTTTAAATTTAGGTGTTGGATTTGGTCAAAAGTGTAAAATGAAACCTTATTAAATGTACTTTTAACAAATATGTGTATGTGATTGAAGCAATTGATTGAATTATGTTACATGGGTGTGTGCATGCTTATACACACTTACATCTGAATTCACCAGAACATTCAGCAAAATAATTATAATTAAGTACTAAAATATGTCACCTTACCAAAATATCCAAAGTATAAAGTAAAAATTACAGTTTTGTTCTCAACGGTATAATCGTTGTCTCACTTTGCATATTTTCAAAATTGTTATTTTTCATAATATGTTACCAGCTCTACTGATATACATACAGAAAGTTAGTACACTATCCATAATTGCAAACATTTGTTGAACTAGTTTGTACGAATGTAAAAATTTATGTTAGTCGTTTCATCCTCAATATATATAAAATTCTTTTCTTATATATGGCCTGTCTGTTGTTCAACAAGAAATTTCTTTGAATGGATGAGAGGTATTTAGGAGTGATTGTAGATGCAATAGTACTAAACAAATAACAGAGCGTATTCTCTGTTGCTCTGAAGCTTAGTATTACTCATGACTGGTAAAGAACTAAGAAAATATGGTTAGGCTACTGATAACGTTAAAGGCAGATGCAGCTACCCGAACAAGGTGAACTGAAATAACTGTATGTGAAATAAATGATTTTGAATAGAATGTTTCAACATCATTGTCGTTCTTGTCATTAGGTATGTCCAGAATTGATATACGTAAAGGAGCTCAGGCACATAGATCACTGCAATGATACAAGGACAAGACAGATACAGTTGATATATTCCAAGCGAATAAGCGTTGAACTGCAACCAGAGGACAAACAGCTTGATAAACACTCACATTTCAACTGGTACATGGATATTTAGCCATTTTACCTTGCTTATATAACTATTTAGTTGTACATTATTTGTTTGCAACTGTAATGAACTTTTTAACTGATGCATGTCATATTATATTTTGAAAATTCAGTTATATTTTACAATACTATCTTACATTTGGGAACATAGGATTGGTTGTCATCGTCCTTTATTTTGTTTAAAATAGCATTGCTATATGCTGGTTGTACCAGAAATCGTGCTTTCGACCAAATGTTTCGAATGCTTCTTTCCTCGCCATCTCCTAATATTCCATGTTTATAGCTAGAAGAAGAGTAGTCCATGAAAGCACCAATGTAGTGGTTTCCTGTCCTGCAAAATAGAATGTTTTGCATTCATCGATTATGTAATCAATATTGATATTTTTATCGTCTTCATGTTTGTAACGACGAGACTTTTCGATGCTCGAAAATCGACATTAATACGTCCACTGTACCAAATGCCGCATAATCGAATGCCGGAAAACCGAATTGTTAGGGTTTAAAAGAAGAGGTAGAAGAAAAAGATAGAAAAATAAGAAAACGGAATAGAAACAATAACAGAATTTCACACTCGCAGCAGAACAACATATAATAGATAAATAAATAATCTTTAAAACAAATAACTATATCAGTTATTAGATTACATCACATCATCAGAGGATACAACAGCAATATACAACACAGCTGGACAATGAACATTTATACAAACATGTCCCTACAAGTGAAATACACAGTGGAAAGATAATATCATATACAAGTAATACGTCTCGCCATCCAGCTCGCCACTTGAGCTCCATAGCACTTCTGAATCCAGAATGACCTGATAACCTGACTCTAGGCTGCTCGTGTGGAAAATTATGGGCACACAGAGTTTAGGAAGAGAACAATAAACTCCAGGTCAGTCATGTGACTGGTGTGAGAACTTAAAACAACAACAACAAGGGAAGTGGAAAAATATCCGCAATGCTTTTGAAAAATGAAACTACCATAAGGTCTCCCCGCACACACACAATGCAAACGCAGAATTGGAGGAGATTTCTCCTTATGATAGTCAAAGATGCTTACTACGCAAAACAAATTATTATTATTATTGATATTATTATTAGTTCATAGTGATGAAAGCATTTCGAATATAGAATATTAATCTTAGCCAGCATAGGTGCCATTATATTATGCCTGTTATAGCTACCATATTAAATGGCAGGTTCTACAACTAAAACCGTACAAGGCTCGTATTGTTTCTTTGGATTTCTAACAAATGGTCAGGCTAAGGAACTTCCTACTGCCACATGGGTTCGCCTCTGGCGGGACGTCCCGAGAACTTAACCAGCTCTCTGCCAACACAAGGCCGGTTTACCTTTGTAATTAGGTAACTACTACACGAATATGCCACCCCTCGGTCCTTTGGGACCTTTATCCGAGGGCCCTCGATCACCAAGCAACAACCACACAGAAAAATAAGATTGGAGCAACCACATTGGTTAAGCATCAGGGCTCCATACCTGACACCACCCTTTTCCAGAAGGGAATGACATACCCTAAAGGGCGCGACCCTCATAACATTGTCGCATATTCCTGTTTTGACCATTTCGGGGTGTGAGGTCTGACGAAGTCTCGTCCACAAAGCTACACTTTTTCACAAAGCCACGACTTTGATCAACAAATGATCAATAAATAATTACTTATAAATCAATATTCATAACATCACCCGATTTCAAGTAATTTCCCAATTATTTATTTCCAAAATATCTTTACAAGATTTAAATTCCACACCTCAACCATTTGAAAACAAATTTCAAATCAATTTTCACATTTACAACTTTCATTTCAAAATGGTTCATTTAAACCAATCAAATAAATCCTTACCGATTTATTAAATTTACGTTCCAAATCCATAAATTTATTTCCACACTTTTAAAAATAAAACGATGTTTATTTTTAAAATAAATTTCCCTTATAAATTTCCCATTGTGAATTTACATTTCCAAATATTCACCTTTTATACGAATTTTCAAATCGATTACAATCATTCACTTTCAATTTATCTTTAAAAGATATAATCTCAAAACATTCACTTCCTATTGGAAAACATTTCCATACTTATTTAATAATAAGTAATTCACCAATTTATTTATTTCAATATTTGAAAAATATTCAATATACTTAAATCACAATTAAGTATATAATTCATTCTTTAAGGAAAACATTCTCTTAAACATATTTGCTTGAGTCAAAACGATTGTTGCGTAAAACATCGTTACGACAACCCAAAATCACTAGTATAGGGATTCGAAAATTAAGATTATATAAATCCCAATACTATACAAAACTTTTTCTTTCGGAAATCATTTACTATAACAACAGTGTTATAGTCCATCATTTCCTTCTATTTCTCGAAAACGTCTATTTTAACAATGAATGTTGAAATTTATGGTTTCGATACTTAATACATTTTAAAACATTTTTGAATCGTTTTAATTCTATTTAAAATATCACTTTCCCAAAATATTTCTTTAATATATTTTTCACTGTCCAAAATCGTGAATATATTTCGTTAACCAAATTCGATTTCTACATATTTTATTTAAAGGATTATTCACTGTCCAAAATCGTGAATATATTTCCTTTAGTAGGCTATAATAATTAAACTTACCAAACTAAGTCGATTTCGGATTTATAAAACAACGTTTATAAATTCCATTTATGCTTTATAACAACTTCAACTTATAAAATCACTTTATTAACAAATTCTATCCATATTCCATTTACACGCCAAAATCTCATTTATAAGTTAATTACTTATAAATCTTTTATTTTATAAAATCTACTCATTTTATAACTTCACAATTTAAAAATCTATAGATTTCATTCACTTATGAAATCCATTTATATTTCATTTTAATACTTATAAAAACTCGTTTTATGATTTCAATATTTTAATTTATAAATATCAATTTTATAAATCTTTTATATAAATCATTTATAATAATTCAAAAATTCCAATTTAAACCGTTTTATAAATTAATCAACTACTTATTTAAATGAAATCACATTTCGGTTATATTTCACAAAAATCATAATTTATAACATAAACATCATAACGTTTATTTATTTAAAATGAATCAATTTCAAAATTAAATTTTATTATGAATTCTCAACTTAAATTTTCAAAAGTCAAATTTTATTTATTTTCGGCATCTAACGATACCAAAAATATATTCGGCTAAATTTTAGCCTTTAACGATTTCAATCACAAAGACAATCACGCAGATTATAAATAGATCAACACACAACATTGAAACAAATTCAATCATTTGAGGAATCCAGTTGGATCCTTCTAACCTGTTTCCCTGCATTCAAAGATGTTAGCACAATACCAATTCCGCTTCAAGGCGAAATATCGCGGTATATGAGATTTATAAAATATTATCCGCTATTATGCGGCGCAATAAAGTCTCATCTGCTATATAATGCAGGAAAAACAACTCCAAGTACATATATAGTACCAATTCCATACAAGTTGGAATTATCGCGGTATATGTGTTTAATAAATAACATCCGCTTAATATACGGCGTATAGCGTCTATTTCACAAAAACAGATAATAACTATCATCCAATCGCACAATCAAGCAATTTTAAATCTAACCATTTAGAATTTAAATCAAAACAATTCGATTGAGTGAGAAGTTCTCACCTTGAGTTTCCGATAATAGCTTTAGCATTTTGTTTCGAATAAAATTAAACGTGCGTTTAATTTTACCCGAAATTTTCACTAGCTCCAAATGACTCCAAACTAGCTCCATTGCGTAGTGCTCGATAAAACGATTGCAACGCAATTTGTTTCGTCCAAAACGGACCTTGTACGACAAAGATACAATGTTTTAAACTTCGAACAAATTATAATATAATAAATTCACAAATTTTATTTTAATTTTAAACCTAAGACAATCTGAACCGTTCGATTCTGTTGTTTACATCAGGGCCGCATGCGGCTGTCATCTTCCCAGGCTAATGTCGAACGCGAGAACCCATGGAGCCGCCTTAAAACCCTAATTAACGCGACAACCACTAGAAGTTTGGAGACGATCAGGCGATGCCACTTCGAAGGCCATCACGCGACACACCTTCGGCCGCAACTTGGTCCAACTCGGTCACCCCTAGATCGTGAAAAACGTGCATAAACGCGGCACCTTCCAGCTCCAATTGCCGACAATCCACGCTTTTAAAATCGATCTTAACCGTTGAAGTTATAGATCTCGATATGATCTTTGTTTTTGTAGTTGAACGTTTTCTGAATCGAGTTGTGGATTTGAAGAAATTAGAGGTAGAATGAAAATGAATTTCGGCCATTGATAGTGTTAGTGGCGGCCGGCTCTTCAAACCCTAGGGTTTTGCCTTTTGTTTGCAAATGAAATAAAAACAAGTCCTTTTATAGAAAATTTCCAAATTACTGTTCATCCGAAATTTTCCGAACTCCAAATCTCGCGCGGTGACTGGAGTTTCTAGGGTTTACCCCGCGTTCCGGACACAGTGGAACGTGTTTCGGAAGCTAATTCGATCATCTATGCGAGTTATGGAAATAAACGATCAAATTTAATTTTAAATCGATTAAACCAAATTTCTATGCGTTTTAGCTCGCCTCGGACAAACCGTAAGCCCGATTGACATAAAATTTGAAACCATACAATAATATAACATTATGGATCCGATAAAACTAGTTTCGTCGAAATCCGAGACTGTTTGAAAAATGGCTATTTTAACTCGTCAATTAAATATTTAAAATATTCAATTTTCACAAATTAACTTTTAATTCAATTTTAAAAGTTCTCAAACATTGTTCTAACTTCAATATGATTTAATATAACTTTATAAATCATTTTTAATCACATTAAACCCAATTTCCAATTATTTACGCAATTTCAAATATTAAATTATCGATTTAATTATCCAATTAAATCCAAATATTCGAAAAATAAATTATTCGACTTATAAATTTTTCTTGTTGATATTTAAAATCAATTAAATATCTGAATTTCAAATTACAGAAATTCTGGGTCGTTACAAATTTTCCCCCTTAAAAGAATTTCGTCCTCGAAATTACCAAGTAAGAAAAAGTTTTGTAATCCATTAACTTTTCAAAACAAACCGTTCAAATTAGATTTCAAATTCACTTAAGTGTTTAACTCTTCCAAAATCCATAGTAAACTTCTTACAAAATATTTATTAAGTTTTCAAATCCATATATAGTTATCTTTTCAAAATCAACTATATCGTTTAACCTTTATAACTCAAAATTAAACTTTTAGTTTTCAAAAAAAAATTCCAAAATTTTCCGAAAATTTTCTAACGCCTTAAATTTTCAAAAAATTTCGCCATAACCTCCTTTGTACGGAGGAGCTTTTACAATATCACAATAGATATAAATATATATACATCGATCCACACGGTCGAAAAACAGAAAAACAGTTCATATTTCCTATTTTTATTGCGTAGGCGTACTTTTTTAGCATTTCTAAGCAAAGCAGTTATTTATTAAGCATTTTTCGCAACCAAATCCCGCTAACGGTAGCCCCGGTACCTGTACTTACTCAATATAAACACATAAGTGACATATATAAGAAGTTATTAACATTTTACTCTTTTAAACAACTACAATACATGCATATTAAAAGAAATGCATATTAAAAAAGGTTTATAAGCAACTCATATGATTTCGACATTACTGTTAATTGTTTACAACCAATTCATATACAATGACATTCAATTATTCATTTTCAATTAGTTTACATTCACCAATTTACATTCACATTGGTTCACTTTCAATTCAAATCAATTTCCATTCAATTTAAATTTGCTTAACTTCCAATTTGAATTTAATTGCTTTAGCTTCCAATTTTATTCATTCAATTGCATATGAATCACTATTCAATCAATTAACAATAATCTAACAACCAATGTATATCCAATATAACCGAATTTATTCACTTAACATTCAACATTCATATTCACTTTGTTTACCTTCAATTTGGTTTAACACATTTAATTAGCTTTAATGAATTAACACTTACATCCATTATTTCATATCAATTTATTTACATTCAATTGATTTACATTCAATTTATTCATTAATTCAATTGCTAATTCATTTTACCATATAGAGTTGAATTTCATTACTTAACTCAAGTTTATATTTATCACTTTACTCATTTTACTTGGTACCAAAACCAACTTTATTCAACATTACTTAAGTTATATTCCATTTCAACATTCAATTTCATTTACTTGCAATTGTAAATTTATTTATCCATTCACAATTTAATTTTGATAATTCAAACTCACTTCCAATCCATTTGTTACTACTCCCAATTTATTTTTAACTTAATAAATTTCCTTTAAGTAATCATTTCACTTGGCCTCCTTAGACCTTTCTTTAAATTAACTTTATTTAATTGATTCACTTATACTTACTTTCATTTAACTCCATCCATTAGGTTAAATTTATTCTATCAAAATTTAAATTGTATAAGTTATCAACTCATTTATTATTGCCATAAATTATTTTAAATAGGATTCCAGAGTCTTTTCAACATTTCAAAACCAATATTGAAATCAATTCAAATTATCTTTTGAATTTCCAAAACCAAACCCAAATTTCCCAAACAACTTTAATTTAAAACAATCTGGCAGCAATTCCTCTTTTGGAAACCCGAAAATGAACACCGATGACGTCGCGATCATCATCGGAATTATTTTCTAGCGACCTGAAAGAGTTTAGAGCTTTTATCCCTTCCAAACTATTTGTCCAAAATCTTTGAAAATCATTTTTAAACAAAAAAGGATTTAAACCTTCCAAATCTCCAAAATTTTCAAATTCTTTTCAAAACATTTACAAACACTTCTCTGGAATATTATTTTTTTACATACACCTTGATAATTCTGAAAAATCATTCCTTTATATATAAAATATAATCGAGGTAAAATTATTTCATTTACCCAATTTAAAATGATACTATGTCGGTTTATCTCGTTTAAGAGTTTAGAAACCCCTATCGATGACAGTTAGCTAGACTGCACCGACCAAAATCTATAAACAATCAACTGATAAGTCTACACAATACAAAACAATTTCATATTTACTAACAAACACGTGCTCGTATCTATTATTACACTTAACTCATTCTAGAGTACTGCTGACTCTATCTCTAATGAGTAATCCCCAACAGAGCCAAGGTTGTCACTTAACCATATGCTCTGATACCAAATGTAACGACGAGACTTTTCGACGCTCGAAAA
The DNA here is from genome assembly GCA_030765085.1 of Allium cepa. Classification (NCBI taxonomy): domain Eukaryota; kingdom Viridiplantae; phylum Streptophyta; class Magnoliopsida; order Asparagales; family Amaryllidaceae; genus Allium; species Allium cepa. The sequence continues at coordinate 50,912,517 of CM060935.1, read as the reverse complement.
TCGACATTAATACGTCCACTGTATCAAATGCCGCATAATCGAATGCCGGAAAACCGAATTGTTAGGGTTTAAAAGAAGAGGTAGAAGAAAAAGATAGAAGAAATAAGGAAACAGAACAGAAACAATAACAGAATCCCACATTCGCAGCGGAACAACATATAATAGATAAATGAATAATCTTTAAAACAAAGAACTATATCAGTTATTACATTACATTACATCATCAGAGTATACATCAGCAATATACAACACAACTGGACAATGGACAGTTATACAAACATCTCCCTACAAGTGAAATACAGTGGAAAGATAATATCATATACAAGTAATACATCTCGCCATCCAGCTCGCCACTTGAGCTCCATAGCACTTTTGAATCCAAAATGACCTGATAACTTGACTCTAGGCTGCCCGCGTGGAAAATTATGGGCACCCAGAGTTTAGGAAGAGAACAATAAACTCCAGGTCAGTCATGGGACTGGTGTGAGAACTTAAAACAGTTATTTATCTTTTAAAACAACAACAACAAGGGAAGTAGAAAAATATCCGCAATGCTTGTGGAAAATGAAACTACCATAAGGCCTCCCCGCACACACACAATGCAAACGCAGAATTGGAGGAGATTTCTCCTTACGATAGTCAAAGATGCTTACTACGCAAAACAAATTATTATTATTTTTGATATTTTTATTAGTTCATAGTGATGAAAGCATTTCGAATATTGAATATTAATCTTAGCCAGCATAGGTACCATTATATTATGCCTGTTATAGCTACCATATTAAATGGCAGGTTCTACAACTAAAACCGTACAAGGCTCGTATTGTTTCTATGGATTTTCAACAAATGGTCAGGCTAAGGAACTTCCTACTGCCACATGGGATCGCCTCTGGCGAGACGTCCCGAGAACTTAACCAGCTCTCTGCCAGCACAAGGCCGGGTTACCTTTGTAACTAGGTAACTACTACACGAATATGCCACCCCCCGGTCCTTTGGGACCTTTATCCGAGGGCCCTCGATCACCAAGCAACAACCACATAGAAAAATGAGATTGGAGCAACCACATTAGTTAAGCATCAGGGCTCCATACCTGACACCACCCTTTTCCAGAAGGGAATGACATACCCTAAAGGGCACGACCCTCATAACATTGCCGCATATTCTTGTTTTGACCATTTCCGGGGTGTGAGGTCTGACGAAGTCTCGTCCACAAAGCTACACTTTTTCACAAAGCCGCGACTTTGATCAACAAATGATCAATAAATAATCATCACACAGCAACATTCCGCCTGCCACATTACCAAATTGGGAGTATATCGCTGATAACCTTCAACTACAAAACCTCTGAGCTCGTACGTCTCAGAGAAGGGTGTTAAGATAAGAGAATAAATTTTCCGCCACCAACAGAAATGTATTTGAAAGAAATCGGCTTTATATCTCAAAATGTAATGTCAGACACGTAACCATACAAGTCTGTTCCGGGTTCGAACAGAACCGAAGGCACTTCAAAAGAAGCCCTTGCCATCCGGGTATTCACAATCCCGATCGAATTTCCCATCACAAAGGAAATCTCCATACCGAGCTAACGGTGCAGAGACAATCGATAGGTCATCCTATCGTTTTCACAAATACCCGGTTTTCAACACCGGTCTTAAATGCTATCCATTACGTCGTATCACTATTCGGAATGGGTAGTTCGAATAACGAGCGCAATAATTTAAAAATAAGTGTAGCATTCAATTTCAACCATTTCACAACAAATAGCCATTTAAGGGTCAATATTGATAGTCGGTTATTTAACTCTCAATCAATATTCACAACATCACCGGATTTCAAATAATTTCCCAAATTATTTATTTCCAAAATATCTTTACAAGATATAAATTCCACACCTCAACCATTTGAAAACAAATTTCAAATCAATTTTCACCTTTACAACTTTCATTTCAAAATGGTTCATTTAAATCAATCAAATAAATCCTTACCGATTTATTAAATTTACGTTCCAAATCCGTAAATTTATTTCCACACTTTTAAAAATAAAACGATGTTTATTTTTAAAACAAATTTCCCTTAAAAATTTCCCATTGTGAATTTACATTTCCAAATATTCACTTTTGTTACGATTTTTCAAATCGATTTCAATCATTCACTTTCAATTTATCTTTAAAAGACATAATCTCAAAACATTCACTTCATATTGGAAAATATTTCCATACTTATTTAACAATAAGTAATTCACCAATTTATTTATTTCAATATTTGGAAAATATTCAATATACTTAAATCACAATTAAGTATATATTTCATTCTTTAAGGAAAACATTCTCTTAAACACATTTGTTTGAGTCAAAACGATTATTGCGTAAAACATCGTTACGACAACCCAAAATCACTAGTATAGGGATTCGAAAATTATGATTATATAAACCCCAATACTATACAAAACTTTTCCTTTCGGAAATCATTTACTATAACAACAGTGTTATAGTCCACCATTTCCTTCTATTTCTCGAAAACGTCTATTTTAACAATGAATGTTGAAATCTATGGTTTCGATACTTAATACATTTTAAAACGTTTTTGAATCGTTTTAATTCTATTTAAAATATCACTTTCCCAAAATATTTCTTTAATATATTTTTCACTGTCCAAAATCGTGAATATATTTCGTTAACCAAATTCAATTTCTACATATTTTATTTAAAGGATTATTCACTGTCCAAAATCGTGAATATATTTCCTTTAGTAGGCTATAATAATTAAACTTATCAAACTAAGTCGATTTCGGATTTATAAAACAACGTTTATAAATTCCATTTATACTTTATAACAACTTCAACTTATAAAATCACTTTATTAACAAATTCTATCCATATTCCATTTACACGCCAAAATCCCATTTATAAGTTAATTACTTATAAATCTTTTATTTTACAAAATCTATTCATTTTATAACTTCACAATTTATAAATCTATAGATTTCATTCACTTATGAAATCCATTTATATTTCATTTTAATACTTATAAAAACTCGTTTTATGATACCAATATTTTAATTTATAAATATCAATTTTATAAATCTTTTATATAAATCATTTATAATAATTCAAAAATCCCAATTTAAATCATTTTATAAATTAATCAACTACTTATTTAAAAGAAATCACATTTCGGTTATATTTCACAAAAATCATAATTTTATAACATAAACATCACAATGTTTATTTATTTAAAATGAATCAATTTCAAAATTAAATTATATTATGAATTCTCAACTTAAATTTTCAGAAATCAAATTTTATTTATTTTCGGCATCTAACGATACCAAAAATATATTCGGCTAAATTTTAGCCTTTAACGATTTCAATCACAAAGATAATCACGCAGGTTATAAAAAGATCAACATACAACATTGAAACAAATTCAATTATTTGAGGAATCCAGTTGGATCCCTCCAACCTATTTCCCTGCATTCAAAGATGTTAGCACAATACCAATTCCGCTTCAAGACGAAATATAGCGGTATATGGGATTTATAAAATACTATCCGCTATTATGCGGCGCAATAGGGTCTCATCCGTTATATAATGCGGGAAAATCAACTCCAACTACATATATAATACCAATTCCATACAAGTTGAATTATCGCGGTATATGTGTTTAATAAATAACATCCGCTTAATATACGGCGTATAGGGTCTATTTCAAAACAACAGATAATAACTATCATCCAATCGCAAAATAAAACAATTTTAAATCTAACCATTTAGAATTTAAATCGAAACAATTCGATTGAGTGAGAAGTTCTCACCTTGAGTTTCCGATAATAGCTTTAGCGTTTTGTTTCGAATAAAATTAAACGTGCGTTTAATTTTTTCCAAAATTTTCACTAGCTCCAAACGACTCCAAACTAGCTCCATTGCGTAGTGCTCGACAAAATGATTGCAACGCAATTTGTTTCGTCCAAAACGGACCTCGTACGACAAAGATACAATGTTTTAAACTTCGAACGAATTATAATATAATAATTTCACAAATTTTATTTTAATTTTAAACCTAAGACAATCTGAACCGTTCGATTCTATTGTTTACATCAGGGCCGCACGCGGCTATCATCTTCCCAGGCTAATGTCGAACGCGAGAAACCCATGGAGCCGCCTTAAAACCCTAATTAACGCGACAACCACTAAAAGTTTGGAGACGACCAGGCGATGCCACTTCGAAGGCCATCACGCGACACACCTTCGACCGCAACTTGGTCCAACTCGGTCTCCCCTAGATCGTGAAAAACGTGCATAAACGCGGTGCCTTCCAGCTCCAATTGCCGATAATCCACGCTTCTAAAATCGATCTTAACCGTTGAAGTTATAGATCTCGATATGATCTTTGTTTTTGTAGTTGAACGTTTTCTGAATCAAGTTGTGGATTTGAAGAAATTAGAGGAAGAATGAAAATGAATTTCGGCCTTTGATAGTGTTAGTGGCGGCCGACTCTTCAAACCCTAGGGTTTTGCCTTTTGTTTGCAAATGAAATAAAAACAAGTCCTTTTATAGAAAATTTCCAAATTACTGTTCATCCGAAATTTTCCGAACTCCAAATCTCGCGCGGTGACTGGTGTTTCTAGGGTTTACCCCACGTTTCGGACACAATGGAATGTGTTTCGGAAGCTAATTCGATCATCTGTGCGAGTTACAGAAATAAACGATCAAATTTAATTTTAAATCGATTAAACCAAATTTCTATGCGTTTTAGCTCGCCCCGGACAAACCGTAAACCCGATTGACACGAAATTTGAAATGGTACAATAATATAACATTATGGATCCGATGAAACTAGTTTCTTCAATATCTGAGACTGTTTGAAAAATGGCTATTTTAACTCGTCAATTAAATATTAAAATATTGTTATAAAACAAGAAGACATTAAAGGAAGAGAAAGCAAATATTTTATTCACTGTTCAGATTCATCTTACATTTTCATTGCATTACTCCTTTATATAAAAGCCTAGAAGCTTAGGATAGAACTAATCCCACGACGTGGGACTAAATACAAAACAGTACATAGCATATTCACTATTTATGTTTACATATATTATAACACTCCCCCTTGAATATGCGTCTTCAAAATCTTGAATCCTCTGATAACTTGAAACTGTCCCTTTTGTAACGTATATGATGATTGCTCCCCTTCATTGTTATCTTGCTTGCATTTATTCGTCCATTCGATCTAGATATTGTCTGTTACCTCATTGAAATCCTCTGTTAGGAAAACCCAATGGAAAAAACCTTAAACAAGAAAAGAGTGCAACTTATGAAATCATAGATATCATATTAAGTATGATATTCCTTCTAAGAGTTTGATACTTATGGATCAAAACAATGCCTCATTAAAACCTTACTAAGTAAAACCCTATGGGAAAAATCTTAGTGAAGGAAAAAGAGTACAATATAGTATGTCATATTTCAATAAGTTACTGCATCAGATAGAGTTTGATACTTCTGGATCAATTTAATACTTCAGTAAAAACCTTACAAAGGAAAACCGGATGGGAAAAAAACCTTAGTTAAGGATAAAAATATAATTTAACTTAAATAACATATTTGAGATGTTATTTCTTGAAAAGACGTTTGATTCTTCTAGACCAAGATAATGCCTCATTAAAACCTTAATAAGAGAAATCCAGTGGGAAAAATCTTAAATAAGGAAAAAGAGTACATTATAACTTATTTCAAATTTTACTGGAGAGTTGATACTTCTGGATCAAGATATTGCCTCGTTAAAACCTTACTAGTAAAAAAAAAACCAGTGGGAAAAATCTTAGTTAAGGAAAAAGAGTGCATTATAAAATATTTATGAATGCTCCCCCTGATTTAAAAGTTTCCTCTGAATTCGTATTCGTCTTTTGAAAACTCATATTGATTATAGATACTTCTGGATCCATAAATATGTATCTCATTAATAATACAATTTATTAATAGTTTCCTTCAATACAATCAAAATTTCCAAGATTGTTTCTTCCAAATATAATTTGCATTTTATGCATTTTGTATGCTACTTTTATGAAAAACACATCATGTGCTTTCGTTTTTGTGCTTCATATTAGTTTTGCATATTGCAACCATATCTTTGATGAATATTAAAAGTTCTATTACAACAATACTAAAAAGCAGGAAGTAATCTACTCATCTTGAAGTATATCAAGATTTTCATTATAACAATACTCAAAAGAAGTTATAATCTACGCTCCTTGTTCTTTACCTTCTTTATAACTACCAAAGTTATTTATATTCTTCAGGAATTTCATACTTTCATCGTTTAGTATGATTTAAACAATGTTTATACCTTCGGGGTATTTAAAGTGTTTCAAACACTTTCATTCTTCAATCAATTCAATTATCTCTAAAAATATTATGCCCATGGCATTTAACATGTCGTTGACACTATATGTGCTTTAGTAATTTTAGTGTGCTTTTGCCACTTTATATACATGTTTCTAATTTTACTTTGTGGACTACAGGTCCACATTTCTTATTTAGGAGAATTTCATGATGGCCAATCATGTTTTTCTCTAATGTAGGATCTTTAATCCATTAATAAACATAAGCTCTTTATTATTTATAAATTTATAATCAATGATTATTTATTGTCAGTTCTAGACATGATTATTGAAATCTCTTTAATTATCATGTTTTAGGTACCTAAACCACTTCCAGGGTTATTTGTCATTCATGTCATTAGTCTCTTCAAGAGCACCCTTAAGTGTTTCTTCAAGAACACTCATCTTTTATTTTACATCTTTATTACTTACTCCCAAAAGTATTTCAAACTGACTTTTGTACCATATTTAATATGTGGTTTACACATTTTGATCCTTCAGGGATTCAAATTATATTGGAGAAAGTCTACTATGGATATTATTGATAATTTATTCAAGTTACATAATATTTTGCATCATTGTATATTTTAACAAATATTTAACATTGATGATCAAAATGAACTTGTATCCCTTTATCCTCCCCCTCAATGTTGACAAACATTGTCACATAAAATAATAATCATCTTTGGATTCTCATTTTGATCCATTATGATATTGCTACTAGCATACATATTAATTATAGGAGGATTTTTTTTTATTATTATTTGATAAGATGCATTCAATTAATATTGCTTATTAGAGTTTTTCTCATTCATTGATCTAGTCAATTGAAGGAATCTAATTATTGTATAGATCATTTGAATACATACACGACTTCAGGTCATTCAACATTTATGTTGATTTAAATCACTAAATAATATCTATACATAATTATTAAGATGAGCTCATAACAAACTTCAGGTTGTTGGCTGAATATTTACATATATGGATATATACGTGCGTCCACGTATTACATCTATATTATAAATTTTCATATTCTTTCTCATTTGAATTAGTGATTTTTAGAACAAACTATTATAAGGATCCAAACTATTGATTTTCTTTCTTTTTATTTATGGATCAATGTCAGTGTGAACCCTTCAAGACCGCATGATAATGTTCAAAACATTTGGTTTGAAATCATATTGAACTTCTGGTTCAAATAAATTGTACACACAACTTCAAGTTGGTAAATTTTATTCCTTGAGTATATCTTTAATATTACTTTTGAACATTAATTATGATTGTTTATTAGAGAATATATACTTAGTTATAATTATATATAAACATCTCTTCTAGAGAGTTCAGTAAAATCGATATATTTACAACATAAATAAGAGTATCTTCTGGACCCTTGAAATGTTATAAAAATAAGAAATTATATTGGTTGTACATACCGGTTTGTTCAAGACCGTATTTATATAGCTTTAGCGAAAATTATGATACGACATATAGATTATCTCTTCAGGAGCATATCTAAAGATATTTCTTCAAGAATAATTGTGCATATAACATTTAATTCATCGTAAATTCTGAAAAGTAAAAGGTTACATATCACTATTTGCTTCTAAATTTGTCTAATGGAGCTGCGGGTCCATGACAGTAGACGATTGACAATATTCTATAGGCAATTCTTTTATAGTGCTATACGATGATATAATATCACTTCTGAGGATATTTATAAACACCACTTCTAGAGTGGTACATATCACTTCTAAAGATACTTTATATGCACTGTTTTTGGGATGTTATCAATACTCAATATCTTTTTTTACATAATTGACATAATTCTACAATATCTCTTCTAGGATGTTTGGATTTTATAATATAAAAATCATAAAACATCTCTTCAAGAGTATGTTATATGGGTTATCTCTTTTGAAGAATATTAAAATGCACATCTTCAAATATACAATTTGGCAAACACACCCAAAAATTATCAAAACTTGGGTTTTACCAACTTCAAACTGATTTACTAAACTAAAGTAAAATAAAACAAAATCCACATAGCAGACTTCAAGCTGCTACTAGTTGATCAATTCGACCATATCATTTATTATTGCACTTAGATTTTCCTCATTTGAAAATAAAACTTAGACTAAGTCAGTTTGGCATAAGATTCATGTACCCAAAATGGCTATATGTTTATACAGAGTATTAAAAAAAAATACCAATCGAACGCAAATTAATTCAACAACATATCAATGTAAACCCAATCTGTATTCTACGTTGCATACATAAGGCATTACACATCTTTTAGTTAAGTTCAAATACACGTCAATTATCTGGGAATGATGCCGTGTTAAGCTGAAATGGTCTTTTCCTCATGTTGAAGTGCTCTCTTTGGACATATAGGTCGTAAATATTGGTAACTGATTTTTAGGAAACAACAAAAGCAATGGCAACGAAAGAATCATGTTACCGACCTCTGTTTGGTGTCTATGACATGAAAGAAACAATAGAGTTTTTAATAATATTCACAACAATGAAAACATATATGCAAATAGATCCTGGAGTACGTTGCGATCAGACCATCTAAATCCGAGCACACATAGCATAATAACAGTACACATTTAGAGATTAGCGCAATTTGGTATTTAATGAACCAATCAAATTTGCTGATTTGGAAAAGACATAAGGAAATCAAAATGATTAATTTTTATCAATTTGGCAAGCCACTTGAGATTCTTGTTATGGCAAGAAAGCAGTGGTTGGTTTTACAAAAAGAAAAAAAATATCCCGATGCCGAACTTGGAACTGCTAAGGATGATATGTCAAAAGGTTTTTTTTTGTGTAAGCACTGTTTATTATCAATGTAATATATAACTTAGAAGTTTTTGAGATTTCAAATTACTTTACTTTGCTTTGTTTCTACTACAAACTCATCCATTAGATGGGTGCTGGTCATGTATCACATTATTTAGGCCACAACTTAGACTTGCATATACAACTGAGTATGCTATAAATTTATGCCCAGTGCTCTTCTGGTTGAAACACATATTGTTCTTGGATTCTCCCATCTTAGCGTGGTTTTTCTAAAAGATGCATTTGTAGATCAAGCTTTATTACAAATAAAGCCTACAAGCCGTTTAAGAGGTTATCTTTTATTTAATATTTATTCCAATTATGAAAGTATGCAAGAACCAAAAATTCTTGAAAGATTCTGAATGTACACCTCGACATGTTTATGTGTGCATAGAGGTTTGGGTTCAAAAAGTACCAATCCTAAACAGGATTGATTTTTTTTTTTTCGAGGAGACTCAAATTTGCTGAGGTGAGCGCATTCATTTTTGTTCATCTCCTTTTTTCTGCCATTGTAATTTTGTACATGAAAAATCTATTTCACATTATTCATTGCTCATTTGGAATATAGTTGCATTTTATCAACCCCTTTTCGACTTTACAACTGAAAATTCTATTCTCTTTTGGTTATCCAGAATGCTGATCAACCACTTATGAGTGGTTTGTTGGAAGAATGGTCATACGAACTGTTGTCCTTCAGCTTACCACCTAGGCTTTTGGTATGGATATGACCTATTTTAATCTTATATTTTACTGTTATATAGATTTTATTTATAGGAAAAAATGAAATAAAAAAAATCAACAGCAATCCTCATTTAAGGAGCGCTATTGCGGGTTCCAGATCCGACGAAGTCTATCTTATAATTCAATATTAATGTAAATCATTAGCAACCTATTAAAAGTGTAGATCTAAAGTTAGACAAGTGGAAGGACTTATCTTATGGACATAACAAGCAAGAGAAAGTTTTCATCATATCTGAGTTTAGGGGAAGATGCATGTTTCAGATCTCTTTAGATCTGAAAAAAACCTTTCATCCCATCAACCGAAGAAAAATGTAATTTTTTTTTTAAATTGAACTTCTAAAAGAAGTAAATAATCAACTCAGACGCATGTAATTGTACAGATATAAAACACCTTGTAAACCTGTCATAAAACACCTTATAAGCGATGCTCTCAAAATCTCTATTTTAAAACTCAAAAGCAGATGCTTAGGGATTTTTAATGGGTTATAGAAGGTAACTTTACCCTAGAAATATTGAAAAACGGTATATTCAAATTATTTCTTGGTGTATGAATGTTTGGTTGGTTCACACTTGCATGGTAGTGATATATTACGGTAATGTCACACTAATTACATGATTTATACAAAAATTAACAACAGTAGTCTGAGCAATGTGATAAATAACATCAATCTTCCAGTAACGGAAACAGTACCTGGAACTCGACCAGCGAGTTGATTGATAGTGGATTGGGATTCGTCTTCAAAGCGGAGCGGGACATGACCAGGAAGGGCTACAAGATCCGACCCGGTAGGAATAGTTTCATGAGCCTTATTGGGGCCGCTTCTCTCCCGGTGAAATCTGAAGAAGACGCCATCTGAGAATCGCAGATTTTGAATTGCGAAAGAAAAAGGAAAATCGCTGATTTAGAAGATCTAGGAATTAGGATCGTCGATTTGTTAATGGTGGCTGTTCGGTCATTGCAGCCTTCAGAATCTATAGGCCTGACCCTATCGCTAGTTTCTCAGATTTCATTGGTGGAATAATAGGAGGAGATTAATCTGATTTCACTAGCTGATTATGAGAAAGACATCGTGCTGATAACGTGTTATAAAACAAGAAGACATTAAAGGAAGAGAAAGCAAATATTTTATTCACTGTTCAGATTCATCTTACATTTTCATTACATTACTCCTTTATATAAAAGCCTAGAAGCTTAGGATAGAACTAATCCCACGATGTGGGACTAAATACAAAACAGTACATAGCATATTCACTATTTATGTTTACATATATTATAACAAGTATTCAATTTTCACAAATTAACTTTTAATTCAATTTTAAAAGTTCTCAAACATTGTTCTAACTCCAATATGATTTAATATAACTTTATAAATCATTTTTAATCACATTAAACTCAATTTCCAATTATTTACGCAATTTCAAATATTAAATTATCGATTTAATTATCCAATTAAATCCAAATATTCAAAAATAAATTATTCGACTTATAAATTTTACTTGTTGATATTTAAAATCAATTAAATATCTGAATTTCAAATGACAGAAATTCTGGGTCGTTACAATGTTCGTGATTTGCTTTCAGAAGCAGTCCAAATAAGTCGTTTCCATCTAACTTCTCTGTTTCATTGCTTTCCTCTCTTGTTTTAATTAGTCCTAGAATAATATTTCTTATTTCTTGTTCTATTCCGTTTGCTTCATTTTCATCCTTATCTTGCGATAAAAATCTGCAAATTTTGATGAATTTTCAGATACGTATAGGAAGTAGAAAGTTTGTCATATGGGCTAAACATAGTACCTGAGGAATTTGAAATGTACAATTTCAACATTTCTAGCAACAATTTCGGATAGCTCGTCCAACTTTTTGAAAAAAATTCTTTCCTTGTAAATAACTACTGGTGAAAGCTGTTCTTGAAATGAAATCAGCTGCTAAAACTTTATATTCTTTGAATACATCCACCTCTTTGCTTTCTCCATACACTGCCCAGTTCTTAAGCATGTCTTCTACACTAGTCATAATTTCCAGAATCATTCCCTGATGGCATAATGTATGAATGTATGTTATTGCATTAGTATAAACTTTATGATGATGGTGCATTAAATAATTGTGTGATAAGCATATATAAGTCCGATGTAAACAAGAATTAGTTAAACATACCTTGAGTCTTTCAGCCCGAAAAGCCTGGTTGGCTAATTTTCGCCGCCTGGCCTATTTTGTTCCCTTAGCTGTTGCTAGACCATCTCCAAGAAGCTTTTGTGAAAATTTAGATACACGAGCCTTAATGAAAGCTCCATCTTTGTTTGTTTCACTATTGATTTGTTTCTTTTGACTATATGCTAAAGACTTATTCTATTTAATGTTCATGTATTCCGCATAAATATCACGATAATAACCTATATAAAAAATGATATTTTGAATAGAACTAAGTTGAGCAACACTTCAATATGGCTTTAAGTTATTAGTGAATTACTTTTCGAAGTCTCTTGATCGAGGGTTCTTTAAACCTTAATTCAGTTACTGTAATACAACTATATGGTTTTGACATTACTTTCAAGATAAACTTCCCTTATTATTATATTTTGAGCACACTACTTTATTACAGAGTTGTCTGTTTCCTTCTTAATCTTCGTATTCTTTTGTAGTTCAATGTATGATCTTCATGTTATTTTTCCTATCATATTTTGTTGTTGTTTTCACATCTAATATTTGAGGTTTTGACTTTCTAGGATAAGTTATATGTTGTAAATCATCAATTCCAATAATTTTATTTTTATAATTGTTGATGTTATATAATTACATTTTCAACTGGGAAAAAAGTGACTCGTTACTCATATTTAAAAGAAAATAACTTGCATGTTAAATGATAAACCACAAGATCCACTTATAAGTTCTATCCAAGAAATGTTTTTGTAATGGTATAACAACAACAACAATAAAAAGTTATGTCTATAAAAATTAACAACTTTGTAGTGATAAAATAATAATAATAATAATAATAATAATAATTAAGTTTAATAAAATTAACTAAATTTACAATAATAAATATTATTAAATATATAAATAAATAAGTTTATAAAAATTAAACTAACTAACTAGGATTTATAAAAATTAATTAAGTTTGATAAAAGATAAATAAGTTTATAAAAATTGACCAAGTGTTATAAAAATTTAATTAAGTTAACTAAGTTTTTTTTAAATTAACAAATCTATAATAATAACAATATAAATGGAGTAATTAATTAACTTTTAAACAATAATAAATTAGCTTATATCAATATAATTAAATAATTTTTAATTAATATTAAAATATATTTTAAAATATTTTAAATAAATAATTAATGAACTTTAAAACAAAAATTAAATATTTTTAAATAACTTTAAAGAATCATATTAATTAAATAATTAAGTTTAACTCATTATTTAAAACAATAATTAATTAATTATCTAAAAACATCAGTTATCTTTTAAATCATATTAACATATAGTAATTATCTTTTTAAAATAACTTTAGATCAATAAGTACGTTCAAACTAGAAAGAGGCCTAACGACCATTATGGTACTTAATAAGTTACCATCAATCTTACATATCAAGTTACTTGGTATTTACACAAGCAGATATGTGTAAATTAAACCCATAATTAACAACCACTTGTCAATACAACATCTTCTCAATACTAGTCAACTGGCATATACATCTATGCCAAGACTAATGTAATCATGGAACAGTGGTTTATTCTGCTAAACAAATGTCCAAATATAACTTATATGGTTAATTATAGTAGAACGGTGATTTATTCCACTAAACAGGTGTCCAGTTAATTTAATTAGCGGAACGGTGTTTTATTCCGCTAAATGAATGTCCAAATTACTCTATTCAATCCAATTTAACTCAACGGTATTTTATTTGGCCAAATAAATATCACTAATTAATGTATAAAATTTTAATGATGTAATTAATTAACGTTATTTAAATTCAGTCTATTTCGATATATCATGAATTTTAGACATCCAAACTTATCAACTAATTATACTAATGTTATAATTGTCCATACTAACCCAACACAAAAATCCGTGTATAGCAAAGATATCGCCATTTAAACTTTAACTAACTAATTATATAATTAAAAAATTAATTTGATTTGTTTTCTCACCCAACGATTCAAATGAGCCAAGCAAATTCGACTGCGTGAACATCCCTCTCCCTTTCTTCTTCCCCATTCCTCTTCTCCAGTTCCAGTAAACCCATTTCATGCACGCATGCTCGTGCACGCGCCTCCGTCCACCAAACTTCGAATCCAAACCCACCAGAGTGTCTCTCCTCGCGTGCTCGACTTGATGGCACCATCGCCATATCTTCCGACCACCTCATTCAAAATCCAACTGTAACCTCAAAAGAAAAACGCGTACAGGTTATAGATCGCGAGACACTTTTCGTTTCACCCTCTCTGCTAAATTTCACCCCTAAGTGCCGCTCCTCATCCTGAACCCAAATCCAAGCACCATATCGCAAATCGTTGCTTCCATCTCCGAGTAGGTGGAACCCTAGTTTCGAAGGTCGTCAACCATCGTCATGGAATTCCACCAAAACTTCACCATAAATCCCCTATCGTCGTACAAATCCAATGACGCTAACGCCACCTTCTAATTCAAAGTGCATCTCGAGAAATCGATTTTTGAACATCGATGTACATTATTTCCTCTTCACTGTATTCTGCTGATTTTTCCGTCATCGTCCGATGAAAACTCGAGTGATGAATTCCTAAAAATACTATGGATTATTACGGACAACTTTCCTTTTAGCCATTCGGGCTAAAACTCACAGTTTGGGCTACATTGGTTTTTGAAGTTTGGACGTGGGGGTTATTTTCGTTGTTTTGAAATTGTCAAGAGGAACTAAGCAACGCCAGGAAGAACCGAAAGAATGAAAATGGGTTGAGCTTCATAGATATAGGAAAGCAAGTTGAGAACAAGATCCATAAATTTTTGCCAAAAATCATGGCTTCAATCTTGGTTAGAATCAAGCACGGTATGGGCATAGATGGCAAAACTAAGGCTGGAGATAAGAAAAGGTATGGCCAAGTGTAAGTGTGTGTATCAATGCACGTGTATTTGTGGTGCACCGATATTTGAATATGGGTATCCGTAACACAGCATGACGTTCACATACGAGGCGTGAACGACAGAAAATAGAATACGACTGCACACGACACTATAACGCGATCTCCAAACAATAATAAAACACAGCGGTTACTGCATTCTACTAAATTTTAAAAACACTGACGTTCGACGTATAATACGTTAAAAGAAAATTTAAATAATTTTCAAGTTAAGAATTATAGAAAAAATCCTATAAATTAAATTAAAAATACATCATTAAAAATAGGACAATTATTCGAAATATAGATTTTATTGTAAAACCCCAAATCGAATATTTAAAACTAATTAAATATTACATAAAAAAAATGATAAAATTCTAGGTCGTTACAATAAGACACTTTTCTGAATTATCTAAGAATTCAAAAAACAACTTACTAAAACGTTATTTGTCTCTCCACGATCCTCGTGCCGTGAACTGCACATGAAACATAGGTAATATGCAAAAGGTATAAATGTTTAAACTTCTAGGGCATTTCCTTAATTTTATAAATTATTAAATTGAATGATATTACTTTATATCGTCGAACAAACACTACGAATGGATTCACGTCATCAAGAAATACAATTTTGATATATAATATGTCTAATTTAGAGCACTTATGTTTTACACTTTTTAAATAGGTAGAGATCAAAATTTATCTAATTACAACTAAAAAAATCATATTTTTTTAAGTTATCTGGCCATGACATACGACATCCTAATCGTGTACATATAAAAAATCATTTTTTTCAGTTTCATTTTTTCAACGCTACAAAATGTCTTTTCTGCTATAGTGCGAGTAGTGTGCATAAAGGTGTTACTCGAAAATTGAAGAAAATTTATTTAGAAAAATCAAGATTAGGGTCTTGTGGTTGACAAGCATAAAATATGTGGAGTAAAGGGTCTTAAAGAGTTCGAATATCACTTTGAGTGGGGAGTAGATAGATTATGTTCAATCATCCCTCGGATTGAAGAAAAACCGTGTATTCAAAGAAACTCTTTTGGAATAACAACCTAATGGTGCATAGTTTACTTTGCGTATGAGGTGCATGTAGACAGCGTATTATATAGTTGATTCCTTTAACGTAACGACCTGCCATTTGACCCTCAAATATCGACACTAATACATTCACTATTTTCACATGCCGGACACTTAAGTGCCAAAAGATATTTTGTTAGAGGGAGATAAAGAAAATGAAAAGGAATTACGAAGGAAGAACAAAATGTTTGAATCTTTCAATGTAACGATAATGTATTATATTCAAAATAGTACAAAGGATTACTCCAAGATATAACGTAATTTCGTAGTTAGTAACTGAACTACTATCATCAGCCTAGACAGTTATAACTGCATGTCCTGACAATTGATGATATATACATACCAGCGGAAATAAAATACAATCATAGCTGAATGGAATCATCTTGCTCGCCTTTTGAAGCTTCAAATAATATCTACAAAAACCTGCCTTTCTCAAACTACCCATAATATCCCATATCTAGAGGACAAAAGCTAAGCGCTACAGATGCTGCAGTCATCCATAGTATTAACTTTTGATGACAAAATACGGCAATGTTAATGGTATTTATATATCAGAAGCACTTGAATATGAACAAAATCACAGATTTCTAAAAATAACATTTTAAACAAATTCATATCCAAGCTATATAATCCCTTAATCGTTCCAGATAAAGATCAATTATAATCATTATAAAATTACATCAAGAGCGATATATGACATGCCTCCTTGGTTGATCAGAGAAATATAGTCATGTCTAACTTAAGATACAGAGCGGAAAATAAACAGAATGATCTGTACTCCTAATTAGCTATCCGTCAGCCACCTTCTCATCTCCGAAAGTTTTATTCGCCAAAATTTCAAAAACCTGAAAAACTCAACACTCAGCCTACTTAAATCAAATTTGAGCACCCAAGAGTTTAAGGGGAAACAAAAACTTCGAGTCAAACATAAGCGTGTGTGAATAAGTCTGTTAAATCTCGGTTTACTGATATTATGTGAGACTACGTCACTTAGAAGAACGGGTTTCCCCTCACTAATATCCTCTTCAAAACATATATTTTGCAGATCTTTTTATGTAACCAAACTGGTTAATCAAACTGATGTAATAATGATAATAATAGCTGAGCCCGTTATGTTATAATCAGATGATAATAATAATAGCTAAGTCTATAAGCTATAAAAATGATAATAATAATAATAATAGCTACGTCCGTTGAGATGTAATAAGGTGACTAATGGACAATCTTTCCAATAGTAACAAATGGATTATCTATCCAAGAAATAATAGTAGAGTTCGTTATGCTAACAAATGGACTCTCTGCCCATAAAAATGGGCTGACAGCCCGCAAACTGGACTAACTGTCTGAATCATTTTCTTATGGTTAACTACCCTTCATCTTTTTCCTTGAAAACCTTTTCAAAATGATTTAACCTATTAAATCATACCTTTACAAGGAAAATATATTCTTGGCTTTACTCTAAGCTATTTTGCCATGTTATATATACTTTACTATAAATAATGTTGATGAATTTTAATGAGGATTAACTATCCTTCCAAAACAAGTTAAAACCCTTTTTAATCTGAAAATACTTACGCTATACTGCCTATTTAATACATTTGAAGCCTTTGTTTAAACTATTTAACAACCCTTTCGAAACTCTTGAAGGCAACCCCTTCGAAACCATTGAAATTAACTCTTTCGAAACCATCAAAAGCCTTTCCTTCGGAAGCTTCAAAACATTAGAAATTCCTCTTTAAAACCTTTAAATATTACCTTTCGAAAACATAGGAAAAACCTTTCCTTTCAACATTTTCGAAACCCGAGGGAACCACCGCTTTCGAAACCATTCATTAAAACCCTTCAAAATAGTCAAAACTCCATCCTTTCGAAAGCACTTTGGGTTTAACTTAAAAAATGTGGAAACCTTTCAAAACGATTCAAAATTTCATCCCTTCGAAACCTTTGAAAATCGTCTCGGTCGAAACCATTTGGATTATGCCTTCAAGTAGGGCAAAAGGATCAGAAACCCATTAAAGTCGAAAGCATCTACTTCGAAACCATTTAAAACTATCTCTTTTGAAACCAATTTGGGCTTTACTTCAATATAGAAAAAGGGTCTTAAAAAATTTAAGTCGAAAGCATCTGTTTCGAAACCATTTCCTAAGTAATGAAGTGATAGTGTCGAAACCATCCCTTCGAAAGCATTGGAGAGGTGGCCAGGTTTTTACAAAACAAAACAACCCTTTCGAAACCATATGGATCGAAAGGTAGGAAGCGGCAGCTAAAGGATTCACTCAGTCGAAAGTAGTCATTTAAAACAAAAGCGCAACTCAATCAAAACCATTCCTTTTAAAACCATTTGACCCAGTCGAAATCTAACCAAGTCGAAAGCATCTTAGTCGAAAGCAAGAAGGGGCATTTCCTTTAAAAGTCAAAGCAAAGCCCCAACCCCTTCGAAACCCCTGGTTTTGACTCTATACCTTCCGCCCACATTCAATTTACTGTGTACCAATAAACTATTACCATGTGTATTGGTTTCGAAAGTGTCGAAGGCGAAGTGAAGAAGGTGAAACCTAGTGCCGAAGGTGTCGAAACAGTGAAAAACATGTTTACTTGTACTTTTAAACTATATCTTTTGTGCCTAACTTGCCTTATTTGTATAAATCTAATTAGTTGCCAATGTACTTTTCCAAAAGTGCTTCCGACTTTCCAGATTTAACAATTCAAATTATTTTACAAAAAACTCCTTCTCCTCTTTTAATTATATAAAACATTTAAGTCTCATACCTTAAAAAAATTTATATAACCATTAAAACACTTAGGAAAATTCCAGAAAATATCTTTTAATATTTTTTCTAACATATAAAAATTTCAGACCCAAAACTTTTATTATTTATCCAAAAATAATTATTAACCCAGAATAACATTTCTTTACTAGAAAACTCACATAAATTCCACCTAAATTCTGAAAATTCTGAAAATTGAAACCCATTTCCAAAATAATATTTATGATCTTCATAAATATTCGCAAGGCATTTGGATGTCTTTTTATAGGGCTTTTACATTAAAACATATCATAAAATCAATATGAACATATATAAATCATCAACATGTATGTATAATCATTCCATCATTCAAAAACATGGCAAATCAATGCAAATATTCAGAATTCATCTTAAAACTGAAAACAATAAAAATTTGAAATATAAACATTATTCACCTTAGCTTTAGAGATTAAAGAGATTAAGATGTGAATGGATTTGTTTTGAATAACCTCTTCCTTAGCTTTTCTTAATCTTCTTCCTATTTCCCCTGTTACTGGTGTGCGACCTTGCGTTATAAAAAATTTCAAATGAAAATGAATGTGTATGGATACACCACATAAGGGAATAGATATAGGAATGACCTCTTTCCCCTTTTACCCCTCTCCTATTTCATGTTAAACTCTTCTTTTAATTTATTGTTTAAATGGCATGGCTACACCTTAATTAAAATCAAATCTCAGTCCCCTAATCAACACATTATTTTATTTAACTAATTAAATATTCTAAATAATGTTACCAAAAATCTGGGGTGTTATAGACTCCCTCCTTAAAGAATTTCATCCTTGAAATTACGATATGGTACATAACAAATCAATCAAGAGGTAAACATACCATCAAACAAGTCAGGATAAGCATCTCTAATCTTGCTCTCAATCTCCCAAATACAGTCCCTATTATCATCGCTCCACTGGACTTTGACTAATCTAACCATCTTAGTTCTAAGCCTCATCTCATCTCTTGCAACAATATGAGTAGGCTTCCTCACTATAGTCAAATTCGGTTTTAGCACTAAATTATCTAATATAGTCGGTGGAATAGCAGTCTACTGGTCTCTAACATACTTTCTAAGATGAGAAACGTGGAAAACATCGTGGACTCTTGCTATACTTCTCGGTAACTCAACTCTTTGTGCGAGTTTCCTGATCCTCTCAACAATAGGAAAAGGTCCAACGAATCTCTGTGCTAACTTCCTGATTTTCCAAACCTAAGCACCCCCTCAATCAGTGACACTTTGATGAAAACCTGATCTCCAACTGAGATCACTAGATCTTTCTGTCCCTTATCTGCATAACTTTTCTGCCTAGACCGAGCCTCCTTCATTCTAGCCCAAATAATCTCAATATTTTTTGCAGCTTCTCTAACAAAATCTAGACCAAAAACCAACCTATCCCTGGTCTCTGACCAAGAAATGGGATATTTGCATGGCCTTCCATACAAAGCTTCAAACGGTGCCATCCCAATACTAGTATGATAACCAATGTTATACGAAAACTCGACTAAATGAAGAGGTCTTCCCATGATTCCCTGAAATCTAGAATCACAAGCTCTTAACAAATCTTCCAATATTTTGTTAACTCTTTCTGTTTTCCCGCCTGTCTACGGATGGTAAGTGGTACTCATCTTGAGCTTGGTTGAGTAACTTTTCTAAAACAGGTGGCATCCCGGTTGACTTAACTGGAATTAAATGGGCACTATTGGTCAATTTGTCCACTATGACCCATATACTATCATTTCCCCCGTTCGAACTTGGCAACTCGTCAATAAAATTCATGGATATAAAATCCCACTTCCATACCAGAATATCCAATGGCTGAAGCAACCCACTTGGCTTCTGATGTTCGGCCTTTTCCTATTGGCAATTTAAGCACCGCTTTACACACAAACCGATATCTCGATTCATACCTTCCCAGAAGAAACTGCTCTTCATATCATGATACATCTTAGTACCTCCTAGATGAATAGATAACTTCAAATAATGGCATTCCTCTAGGACTTCTTTCCTTACGTTTCCTACACTCAGAACACATAGTCTATCCTTCTTTTTCAACCATCCATTTTGGTCAAGATTGAAATCTTTCAAGTCATTACTCTTGGTTCCATCTCTTAACTTCTTGATCCGTTCAACTAACATTGGATCCTCTATCTATTTAGAAGTAATCCTTCAGATCATCACTTGTCGAACTTCTAAATAAAATAACTCTATGGTTTCTTTGCTAGACCCAGCCTCAGATCGCCACCGCACTCTACAATCTGCTAATGCTTCCAAATCTTTCCACTTAGCAATTATCACTAATGATGCATTCTGATGCTTTCTGCTAAGTGCATTCACAACCTTGTTGCCTTTTCCCGATGTGTACTCCATTCCAAAATCTTAAGCGGCAATGAACTCTAAGCAATAGTAATAAATGGAATATCTGTTTGAAAAATAATAGCAAGGTCCATTATGCAAACAAATGGACTATATGTCCATAAACCTGGGCTGACTGCCCGCAAACTGGACTAGCTGTCCGAATCATTTTCTTAGGGTTAACCACCCTTCGTATTTTTTCTTGAAAACCTTTTCAAAATGATTTAACCTTTTAAATCATACATTTACAAGGAAAATATATTCTTAGCTTTACTCTAAGCAATTTTTCCATGTTATATATTCTTTACTATATTAATGTTAATGAATTTTAATAAGGATTAACTATCCTTCCAAAACAAGTTAAAACCCTTTTTAACCTAAAATACTTAGACTGTACTGCCTATTTAATACATTCGAAGCCTTTGTTTAAAACCTTTAAACAACCCTTTCGAAACCCTTGAAGGTAACCCCTTCGAAACCATTGAAATTGACCATTTTGGAACCATCAAAAGCCTTTCCTTCGAAAGCTTCAAAACATTAGACATTCCTCTTTAAAACCATTAAATATTGCCTTTTAAAAATACAGGAAAAATCTTTTCTTTCAACCTTTTTGAAACCCTAGGAAAGCATCCCTTTCGAAACCATTCGTTAAAACCCTTCGAAATAGTCAAAACTATATCCTTTTGAAAGTACTTTGTAAACTCACGCTTCCGAAAGCTCAAAAGTAATTGCTACGAATGTTGTAGTCATCCATAAGTGTTATTTCTAAGTGACCAAAATCAGAATCTTGAAACTATTGGCACCATAGAAAGATAAGAATATGAAATTTTTTAAACTTCAACCAAATA
Organism: Allium cepa; assembly: GCA_030765085.1. Lineage (NCBI taxonomy): Eukaryota > Viridiplantae > Streptophyta > Magnoliopsida > Asparagales > Amaryllidaceae > Allium > Allium cepa. The sequence continues at coordinate 50,890,376 of CM060935.1, read as the reverse complement.
GAATTTCCCATTTCTTATGAATTTCAATTTAAGATTTAATTACATAATCCCAAATGTTAACCACGTTCAGATCACATATACATGTACAAAATATGATAAGAGCGACATATGAAGATGTCCCCTTATGTTGATTATAGAACTAATAAATATGAACTATACAGTTATTAGTACAACACAACGGAATACACAAAATAGCTCCTATATAGCTAACACTGCCTCCTACACGTCTCCAGAAGCTTATTCGTTCAAAACTGGAAAGTCTCCCACTCTCAGACTACTCAAATTAATTTTGAGTACCCGAGAGTTTGTGGAGAAACACAAACTTTGAGTCAAACAATAAGTCAGGTATGGATAATCCCCTATCATCTTTTATTATAAATAGATAGCTAGTGAGACCACGCCGCTTAGCGGAACGGGTTTTCCCTTACTAGTATCCAAACCAAACATGCAAATCATTGACTATGGCCCTGCATCCAAAATGATTAGTCTTAACGTAATATGAAATAAAGCCATAAATTATATGTATTGGATATCTCATCCACCCATTTATTTGATATCCCATCTAAATTAATTTATTAGATTTCCCCTCTAAAATCTTTAAAATGACCATCGGTCATAATTTAATAAGACTATCCATCCCACATCCATTTAAAATAAACGCAGATTATCCAACGTGCATTGTTTTATAAAAGATGGTATGGGCTATCCACCGCACGCTCTATAGTTTTCCTAAGATGGCTATGAAACCTTGGGTGCCAAATCCCGAGGCTAACCACCTCTTGCAAAACATTCTTTACTTTAGAAATTTGATGTAGGCTATCCACCGCACATTTCACTCCCAGGTTAACAAAGAACCCATCACTTGGCCAATTAAAATATTATGATCCCCATGATTATTTATAAAAATTCATGATCCCCGTGATTAATTATTTTTCCCAGGTATACCACCTATTTAACCTATTTCCTTTGGTATCCACAATTAGGTTAAATTAAAAAAACATATTGATAGCCCCAATATTTATTTTCGAAAGCATATTTCTGTTTGTAACCCCAAACTATTTAATGAAAACATTAAACACACTCCGGTGTCCCCAAGGTTTTATAACATTCATTTTATATAAGGATCCCCCTTCAAACAAAAATAAGTATTTTATGATATAACCCTTCGAAGTAACCCCTTTGTCTTAGCAAAGTTTATTTAAGAAAAACGGCTAAAAACAGCCTTTTAAAATCCTTCGAAAGAACTCCCATTCGAAAGCAAATAAACATCCAAAGTTTGCCACTTTGGAAGCCTTTCGAAATCAAACCTTTCAAAATTAAAACCTTTCAAAATCAGAACCTTTCACAATCATTGAAGATAATCCCTTCAAAACCTTTCGAAATCGAACCTTTCAAAATCAGAACCTTTCACAATCATTAAAGATAGCCCTTCAAAACCTTACGAAATCAAACCTTTCAAAATCTAAACCTTTTGAAATCAAACATTTAGAAATCAAACTTTCAAACTCAAAACCTTTCGAAATTAAAACCATTCGAAATTAAACCTTTTGAAATTAAAACCTTTTGAAATCATCATGACGGCTCCTTCAAAACCATCTAAAACAAACCTTTCGAAGTCAAACCTTTCAAAATCAAAATCTTCCAAAATTAAAACCTTTAGAAATCATTCAAAAGCAATGAAGTGTTGGTGTTGGAACCAAAACTTTGAAAGTATACTTCTAACCATGTCGAAATGTTTACCCTTCGGCTTGTCAAAAGGTTTTAAAACATTTTTCGAAAAATATTTTAAAACAATACTCTTGAAGGCTTAAGCTTTCGAAGGTCCCCTTCGAAACCGCATCTTAAGTATAAAATTTGAGTTTTTTATAAAACGATAGAGTCGAAGGAACCCCTTTCAACTTATTCAAAAATAAAACAATTTTTTGTTCTATCCGAAGGAAAAAAGCAGCCTCCCCATCCCTTCGCCCTTTTCTTCCCTTCGTCCCCGTGCCTACCTTTCGACTTTGGGTGGAAGGTAGCTGTTTACCTTCTGTTTTAGACGAAAGGGTAAAACATGCTTGTTGGAGTCGAAGGCAGAACTGAGCCCATCGAAGTGATGTTTTTATCTTGTTTGTACGATTTTGATTGGCTAAGGAACCTTCTCCTATACTTCCAAATAGTAAAAAGTATACAAAAGTCAATTTTTTCTTAAAACACTGTTCTTTTTCCCCATACATTTCTCAAAAGCAACTTCCCGTCGGTATTAAATAATACGGAAGCCAATTTTCAGTTTAGCCCTTGGGCGTAAATAATTTAATTTCCTTAGTAAATCACTAAGGAAAAAATCAAATAAATCATATACTTCAACTTATTAAAATTTCAAAGCATATGAAGATCAAAACAATTCGAAAATTAACCAAAACCGAACAAAAACGTGTTAATTAACCCATTAACATTTAAAACACCTATGTCTTATCCAAACAAAGGTTTAAATAGTTATATCCTAACAAAAATCACAAATATGAATCTGGTATAACCAATAAACGATCCAAACATAGAAAAAAGAGATGATAAACATGATTATTCACATTGATTAGTTGATTGGAGAATGGGATACTTTCCTAGCTTTAATTCCCTAGCTTATTCTTCAATTTAAACTCTTCCTGGAGCTTTTTAATGGCCAGCCGAAGTGATGAGGAGTTAAGAATGAAAAAGTGGAAGTTTATTAAGGTGGAGTAAGAGATATATACAAAGAAATGTAGCCCCATTTCCAAGTTTACCCCATAGGGAATTCCTCCTCCTAAATTTAGTTAAGTCTTATTTTAGTTCGTTCATTTAGACACGGCCATAGGATTTATTAATCTTATCTCCTTAATTATTCACATTATTCTATTTATTTTATCCAACTAAATATCCTGAATAACGATAATTAAAATTCGAGGTCATTACAGACTCCCCCTTAAAAAAATTCGCCCTCGAAATTCAGTAAGGACAAAGCAACAAGAATATAGCCCATGCAAGCAAAGCTAGTACAACCTACCAGCCAAATTCTATATAAACCCTATATGGAACATAACATGTAAGACAGCTCGGGAAAAGTAGCCTTAATCTTGTCTTCTATCTTCCAAGTATAGTCCTTCCAGTTGTCGCAGCACTGAACTTTCACCAACTTGACTGTCTGCTCCTTAGCCTCTTCTCATTTTTTGCCACAACACGAATTGGTTGCCTCACAAAAGTCATATCTGGTTCCACCACTAAGTCCTCCAATGCCGTTGGAGTGATAGTAGTTTCTGGATCATGAACATACTTCCTAAGATGAGAAACATGAAACACATCATGAAACCTGGCTAAACTGCTCGGTATGCGGGTCTCTCAATCCTCTCTAATATAGAAAATGGTCTAACATATCTCGATGCTAGCTTCCCGGTCTTCCCGAGCCGAACCACACCTTTCGTCGGCGATACCTAAATGAAAACTCTATCTCCAACTGAGAACTCTAAGACTTACATCTTTTTTCTGCGTATCTCTACTACCTAGATTGAGCTTCCTTCATTCTTTTCCGTATCAACTCGATATTTTCCGTTACCTCCCTCAACAAATCTGGACCAAGGACCAACCTGTCTCTGGTCTCTAACCAACATGCTGGTGATTAGCATGGCCTTTCGTACAAAGCTTCAAAAGGCATCATTCCTATAGTAGTCTGATAACTATTATTATAGGAAAACTCCACTAAGTGCAAGTGAACTACCCACGAACCACTAAAATCTAGCACATAAGCTCTCAACAGATCATCCAGTACCTTGTTGTCTCTCTCCGTCTGCCTATCTGTCTGAGGATGATATGCGATACTCATCTTAACCTAGTTCCTAGCACACTCTACAGGCTCTTTCAGAACTCGCTAGTAAACAAAGCATCTCTATCATTGATGATACTGCTAGGAATTCCATGCAGCTTAGCAATGTTAGCCAAAACAGGTACCATCTGTGAGAAATTCGGATTACGGATCTTAAGGCTAGAATTAACACTAGAGAGGGGTGAATAGTGTTTCAAGGAATTACTAAATCTTTTTGATCTTATGTTAATTTGAACGCAAATGTATGCAATATTTAGACACAGATATGATCACAGAATCAAACATAGATGCAGAAATAAAGTAAAAGCAATAAAGGAAAGAACACACCGGATTTTATACTGGTTCGGAGTTACCCTACATCCAGTCCTGCACACAAGTACGGATTTCCTTTCAAAATTAATTGTACAGTTACATCCTCGATTTCAAGGCCACGAGGTACACCACTCCTGATTCACAACCCTCTGGGTAGAGATACTTGATTTTACGGGCAACAAGTTCACCCAATTGATTTCACATGCTACAATCACACCTTTTCTCGCTTGATTGATTTCACAGGCTACAATCACACCTTTGCTCGTTTAGTTTATTACAAAGAAGCCTACAACTCTGAATAGCACTGAGATCTTGTTGAGATAGTGATAGAGAATTAAACCAGAAATGATCTAGTTAGATTCATGGTGATTTCGGCAGAATAATGGTAAAAATACATACAAAAAAATGTGGAAGAAGAAAAGGAGTGAAATCAGAGAAAATATGAATGAAAATTCGTTTAAAACTGCCCCTATTTATAGTAGAACAACAACCATGTCCATTCATGAAAGGATATGACGAATAGACACTTCTTTTGAAATTCAAAATTTTGAAATCAACTGCCATCTTGTCGATAAGGGGTCCTAGGGGTTGTCGACAAGCCTAAGAAAATTTTGGTAATTTGTTTTTCTTTGAAAATAACTTCTATCTTGTATAGAAACTATTTTTAAACTTTATAAATATACTTAACTATAGTTAAAATACATAAATAAATATAGAATAATATTTTGATATACATAAAATTTTACTATAATTTTATATTTAAATCTAAGTATAAATATTAAAAGTTAAATATATTATTATTATTAAAATATAGTTTAAAACCAAGGATAATTTGATTTTGAAAATAAAGAATATTTTGAGGCTAAAAATATTTAAAACCAAGATAGATGTTTTTTATTCTTTTAACAGGAAGATTTTGAAATCATTTTGAAAACAAGATATAATTTTGTAAAAAACATTTGAATAAAAGTTAGTGGATACAAAACAATGTCCCACTAGATTTTCCGTATGTTCCATCCTACTTAGGGTTCCATCTCTTTAACAGGCTCGAAGTAAATTCCATTCCACGAATAAAATGGATTTTAAGATGCCAGTGCTTTTCTAGGAGTTTTAACAAAATTTCTAATTAAATTACTTATTACTGAAATCTTGAACTCTTGATAATCTTGATACTCTTGAGTCTTCTATCTTGATATCTTGAATCTCTATACTATACAGTCTTCATTCTTGGTACCTGCATGGTTAAATCCTGCATATATATCTAAACTATAATGTTAGTATTTATATTTTATAATCTTGTTCTAAGGTTGTTGTCATCAAAACCATCATCTCAAGGACTAACACCGTCCTGGTTGACCTTACTGGAATGAAATGGACACTTTTGGTCAATCTGTCCACTATGACCCGTATACTTTCATTACCCTGGTTTGACTTTGGCAACTCGTCTATAATATCCATTGATATCGAGTCCCACTTTCAAACTAGAATATCTAAAGGTTGAAGCAAACCACTTGGCTTCCAATGTTCGGTTTTTACTTGCTGACAGTTCAAACACTGTTTTACCATAAGCCAACATCCCTCTTCATTCCCTCCTAGAAGAAACTTCTCTTCATATCCTGATACATCTTGGTTCGCCAATGATGAATCGTAAACTTCGATTGATGACATTCCCTAAGAACTTCCTTCCTAAGGTTTTCGATATCCGAAACTCATAACCGTTCCTTATTCCTTATCCAACCCCTATGGTTAAGAATAAATTCCTTTACGTTATCAATCTTGGTTCCAGTTTCTATCCTTCTAATCCTCTCGGCTAACACTGGAACCTCTTTTTGCATAGAAATAATCCGTTCGATCAGAACTGGTCGAACTTCCAAACAAGACATCATGGCAATGTTCGTACTAGATCCAGCAGTCGACCTCAACTGCACATTGCAAGCAGTTAGTACTTCCAAGTCTTTCCATTCCGCCAACATAGCTAACACCACATTCTGATGTTTTCTATTAAGTGCATCCGCCACCTTATTTCTTTTTCCTGGTGTATACTCCATGCTAAAATCATAGGCTGCAACAAACTCCAGCTATCTCTGCTGTCACATGTTCAGTTCCTTCTGAGAAAATAAATATCGTAGAGACTTATGATCCATGAATAGCTCAAACTTTTATCCCAAATGATAATGTCTTAACACCTTCAATGCAAAGATTACCACTGCCAATTCCAAATCATGAGTTGGGTATCTCACTTCATGACGTCTAAGCTGTTTAGAAGCACAGGCAATAACTTTTCCATTCTACATTATCACAGCACCTAACCTGGTATCACATGCATCAGTGTAAACTACCAACCTCTAATTCCCGTTAGGAACTACTAACACGGGCACATTGGTTAAAAATGTTTCAACTTAAGAAATGTCTCCTCATATTTGTCAAACCAAACTAACTTAACGCCCTTCCTGGAAAGCATAGTCAAGGATGCCGCTATCCACGAAATCATTAATGGACCTTCGGTAGTAACCAGCAAGTCTAAGAAAGCTTCTAATCTCACTTACTTTCTCTTGTCTTTTTAATTATTAACAGCTTCGATCTTATCCGGATCCAATGCTAAATCTTCCTCGAAAACTATATGACGAAGGAATTTCACTTTCTTCTTCCAAAAAAGACACTTTGAGAACTTCGCTTTCAGCTGATGTTGCCTTAGCGTCGCCAACATTATTCTAAGGTGATCTTCATGATCCTTCTCATTCTTAGAATATACCAAAATGTCATCAATAAAAAACAACCACGAACTGATCCAAGTGCTCTTGGAAAACCCGGTTCATCAAATCCAAAAAAATCTAGCGCATTAGTAAGCCCGAATGTCATAACCAATCATTCATAAAACCCATATCTGGTCCTAAACGCCGTCAAAGAAATACTATCCTCTACCACTCTTAGCTGATGGAAACCTGTCACCAAATCCAACTAGGAAAACACTTTGGCTCCACTCAACTGATCAAATAAGTCGTCGATCCTCGGCAAAAGATACCTATTCTTGATCATCCTCCCGTTTAACATACGAAAGTCGATGAACATCCTTAACGACCCATATGGCTTCTTCAAGAATACTGTGGCCATTCTCTAAGGCGAACTGCTTGGCCGGATGAGATTCTTTCCTTCCAACTCCACTAGCTGCACCTTCAATTCCTTCATCTTGGTTGGTGACATCCTGTTAGGTGGTCTACTTACGGGTTCAACTCCTGGTACGAGATCTATTCGAAACACAATAGCGCTTTTCGTAGGCAAGCCTGAATATGGTTCAAACACATCTGCAAGCTCTCTTGCTACATAAACCTGCTTCAACTCTGCTTCCGTTCCCATAGCACCCAATAACGCATAAGCATTTCCGTTCGAACTCCTTGTTGAGTAAATAACCCGGTTATGGCTATTAGGGTGTTTCAATGATATTTCTCCCTCTTGGAAAAATATCCTAGCATCATATCTATCTAACCAATCCATATCCAATATGATCTCAAAACCCACGAAATCAAAAACATATTAACTGCATGCAAACATATGACCTAACAAATCAAGTTCTAACTAGTCATATCTCATTCCCAGAGTTGCATACCTTCCTATAGAATTTACAACCCTTAAAGGAGTAACAAGGTATAAAGGTTCAGACATAAGCAATCTATCAAATACTAAGATATAAATGAGTGCGATGCACCGGTATCAAATATATCCTAATCAGAGTACTACGAATTATAAGCATACCTTCCATCATAGCTTTTCCTTTCTCAGCAGCCGCTGGTCTAGAGGATGACGGTTTCAACAGAAAGACTTTTCCCTTTCCAGCCTTGGCAGCCTCGAGACACTTGTCCTTATAATGCCCCATCTGGGCACAGTTGTAGTGCTTCACATTTGGCCTCACTACAACTGCTCTTCTATCACCCAAGCGAAACTCATTAGCATAGTGCCCTTTTTTGTCACACTTGTAAAAAACAATATCAGCCTTCCTCTTCTTAGTTGCTACCCCCGACTAGGCACCTTTCTTCTTGAATAACCTCCGCTTCTTACCCTAAAATTTATGAACCTCAGCTGGTTTCCCCTTTCAAAAGTAGAAAGCATCTCTTCATTCCAAATAGCCATCTCAACAACAATACGACATGGATCCCGGAGGTTTGGCATGGTTGCTCTGGCGATCTCAAGATTTAACCCCATGATAAACTTATCATTCCTTCGAATGATAGTATCCACAATCGCATATCCATAATGGGATAGCTCATCAAACACTATAGCACACTCGATCACCGATATATGCCCTGGACTAAATATGCAAATTTTCTTAGCAACGCTGACTTGGCAACCTCAGATAGAAATTTTTCTTCAAACCTCCTTCGAAATTTAGCCCAAGTCGGGTCTTCCTCTGGCTCTTCCGCAGTAACTCCGTTCCACCAAAACAATGCTTCTCCCTACAATTGCCTTGAAGCAAATCTCCTCTTCTACATATCCGTCAAGTCGAGATCTGCAAATATCCTTTCACAATGCAATAGACAGTTCTCCACTCCTACTACATCCTCGGTTCTTAGAAAAGCCTTCCTTCCAAAACTTGCGCAATCTCTGCTCAGCTTGGCATAATTATTACCAACTAGGGCAACTAGATTAGCTCCTCCATCATTCCCTACAACCACTCTTGCAGCTGCTCTAGCTTGCATCATATTCACAAAGAACTGATACATCATCCCTTTATCAACTGGCGGATCAGAACCAATATGGGCATTTGCATCTAGGTTTACATTTGCTTGTCAACCCTGGTTGCTCCTAGTATTAGATCGAACATTTCCTTGTGTTGCGATGTGTGTTCCACCTTGATTCATTATTCTGTTACCTACCTCCATATCTTACTTCTCTACTACTTGAAATCCAATCTTGGTAAGATATAGAAGAATGGTCTAAGAGAGTGGGGAATGCATACTTAGGTATTTATACTAAAGTACGCATAAGTTACTATAATGCTTACCCAAGCCCAACCATATTTTAGATTCATTAGATTATGCTTTAAAAATATTTTAAGGTTTAATTCCTTTTTAAGTACATAAACCATGCTCTGATACCAACTTGTAACTTCCCGCATCCGAAGGCTCAAAACTAACTGCTACGGATGTTGTAGTCATCCATAGGTGTTATTTTTGAGTGATAGAAATTGGAATCTTGAATTTATTGGCAACATAGAAACGCATGAATATGAAAAATTTTAAACTTCAACAATACAGAATTTCTCATTTCTTATGAATTTCAATTTAAGATTTAATTACATAATCCCAGAAATTAACCACATTCAGATCATATATACATGTACAAAATGTGATAAGAGCGACATATGAAGATGTCCCCCTATAACGATTAGAGAACTAATAAATATGAACTTTACAGTTCTTAGTACAACAACGGAATACACAAAATAGCTCTTATATAGCTAACACTGCCTCCTGCACGTCTCCAGAAGCTTATTCGTCCAAAAACCGAAAAGTCTCCCACTCTTAGACTACTCAAATTAATTTTGAGTACCCGAGAGTTTGTGGAGAAATAAAAAATTTGAGTCAAACAATAAGTCTAGTACAATTAATCCCCTATCATCTCTTATTATAAATAGATAGCTAGTGAGACCACACCGCTCAGCGGAACAGGTTTTCTTCTCACTAGTATCCAAACCAAACATGCAAATCATTGACTATGGCCCTGTACCCAAAATGATTAGTCTTAACATAATATGAAATAAAGCCATAAATCATATGTATTGGGTATCTCATCCACCCATTTACTAGATATCCCATCTAAAATCATTTTATTATAGTTCCCCTCTACAATCTTTAAAACAACTATCCGTCATAATTTAATAGGACTATTCATCCCAAATCCATTCAAAATAAATGCATATTATCCGTCATATATTGTTTTATAAAAGATGGTGTGGGAAATCCACCGCACACTCCATAGTTTTCTTAGGATGACTATGAACCATTGGGTGCAAATCCCGAGGCTAACTACCTCTAGCAAAAAATTCCTTACTTTAGAAATTTGATGTGTGTTATCACTGCATATTCCATGGTTTTCCTAGGTTAATAAAGAACCCATCACTTGGCCAATTAAAATATCATGATCCCTATGATTATCTATAAACGTTCAGGATCCCAAATGAGTAATTATATTCCCCAGGTATACCACCTGTTTAACCTATTCCCATCGGTATCCTCAATTTGGTTAAATTAAATAAAAACACGATAATAGCCCCAATGTATATTTTCAAAACGTATTTTGTTTGTAACCCCAAACTATGTGACGAAAACATTAAACCCACCCCGGTGTCCCTAAGGTTTTATAACATTCATTTTATATAAGGATCTGCCTTACCTATTCAAACAAATATAAGTATTTTATGTTATAACCCTTCGAAGTAACCCCTTCTTTTTAGCAAAGTTTTACTTAAGGAAAACTGCTAAAAATAGCTTTTTAAAACCTTTCAAATGAAGTCCCATTTGAAAGCAAATAAACATCCAAAGTTAGCCCCTTCGAAAACCTTTCGAAATCAATCCTTTCGAAATCAGAACCTTTCACAATCATTGAAGACAACCCCTTCAAAATCTTTCGAAATCAAAACCTTAGAAATCAAAACCTTTCGAAATCAAAACCTTTCGGAATCATTGAAGATAATCCCTTTAAAAACTTTCAAAATCAAACCTTTCGAAATCAAACCATTTGAAATCAAAACCTTTCGAAATCAAATCTTTCAGAATTAAAACCTTTCGAAATTAGAACCTTTCAAAATCATTGATGATGGCTCCTTCAAAACCTTTCGAAATAAACCTTTCAAAGTCAAACCTTTTGAAACTAAACCTTTCGGAATCAAAACCTTCCGAAATTAAAACTTTTCGAAATCATTCAAAAACAATAAAGTGTTGGTGTTGGAACCAACCTTTTGAAAGTATACTTCCGACCATATCGGAAGGTGTACCCTTTGGCTTGCCGAAAGGTTTTAAAACACCTTTTCGGAAAACATTTTAAAACAATACTCTTGAAGGTTTAAGCTTTCGAAGATCCCCTTCGAAACCCTTTCTTGATCATAATATTTTAGTCTTTTATAAAACGATAGAATCGAAGGATCCCCCTTCAACTTATTCAAAAGTAAAACAATTTTATTTCTATCAGATAGCAAAAGAAGCAGCCTCCCCCCTTCGCCCTTTTCTTCCCTTTGGTCCCGTGACTACCTTTTGACTTTGGACGAAAGGTAACTATTTACCTTTCGTTTCAGACGAAAGGTACCTTTCGACTTCATAGAAAGGGTAAAAGCAGGCTTGTTGGAGTTGAAGGCAGAACTGGGCCCATTGAAGTGATGTTTTTATCTTGTTTGTCTGATTTTGATTGGCTGAGGAACCTTCTCTTATACTTCCAAATAGTAAAATGTGCACCAAAGTCAACCTTTTTCTTAAAACGCTATTTTTCTTCCCTAAACATTTTTGAAAAGCAACTTACCTCTGGTTTTAAATAATACAGAAGCCATTTTTCAGTTTAGCCCTTAAGCATAAATAATTTAATTGCTTTAGTAAATCACTAAGGAAAAAATCCCAAAAATCGGCAAAAATCAAATAAATCATGTACTTCAACATATTAAAATTTTAAAGCATATGAAGATCAAAATATATCGAAAATTAACCAAAACCGAATAAAAACGCGTTAATTAACCCATTAACATTTAAAGCACCTGTGTCTTATCCAAAAAATGGTTTAAATGGTTATATCCTAACCAAAATCACAAATATGAATCGGGTATAACCCATAACCGATCCAAACACCAAAAAAAGATGATAAACATGATTATTCACCTTGATTAGTTAATTGGAGAATGAGATACTTTCCTAGCTTTAATTCCTTAGCTTATTCTTCAATTTAAACTCTTCCTGGAGCTTTTTAATGGCCGACCGAAGTGATGAGGAGTTAAAAATGAAAAAATGGAAGTTTATTGATGTAGAGGAAGGGGTATATACAAAGAAATGTAGCCCCATTTTGAAGTTTACCCCTTAGGAAATTCCTCCTCCTAAATTTAGTTAAGTCCTATTTTAGTTCGTTCATTTAGACAAGGCCACAGGATTTATTAATTTTATCTCCTTAATTATTCACGTTATTCTATTTATTTTATCCAATTAAATATCCTGAATAATGATAACTAAAATTTGGGGTCATTACACACTTTAGGTTTAATTTAAAACATGTGGAAACCTTTCAAAACCATTCAAAATTTCATCCCTTCGAAACCTTTGAAAATCATCTCGGTCAAAACCATTTGGCTTATGCCTTCAAGTAGAGCAAAAGAATCAGAAATCCATTAAAGTCGAAAGCATCTGCTTCGGAACCATTTAAAGCTATCTCATTTGAAACCAATTTGGGTTTTACTTCAATCATTGAAAAAGCGTCTTAAAAAAATTTAAGTCGAAAGCATCTGTTGCGAAACCATTTCCTAAGTACTGAAGTGATGGTGTCAAAACCATCCCTTCGAAAGCATTGGAGATGTGGCCAGGTTTTTAGAAAATAAAACAACCCTTTCGAAACCATATGGATCAAAAGGTAGGAAGCGACGGATAAAGGCTTCGACTCATTCGAAAGTAGTCATTTAAAACAAAAGCGTAACTCAATTGAAACCATTCCATTTAAAACCATTTGACCTAGCCGAAATCTAACCAAGTCAAAAGCATCTTAGTTGAAAGCAAGCAGGCGCATTTTCCTTTAAAAATCAAAGAAAAGCATCAACCACTCCAAAACCCCTAGTTTCGACTCTATACCTTCCACCCACATCCAATTCATTATGTGCCAGTAAACTATAACCATGTGTATTGGTTTCAACAGTGTCGAAGGTGAAGGTAAGAAGGTGAAACCTAGTGGTGAAGGTGTCGAAACAGTGAGAAACATGTTTATTTGTACTTTTAAACTATATCCTTTGTGCCTACCTGCTATATTTGTCTAAATCTAATTGGTTGCCAATGTACTATTCCTAAAGTGCTTCCAACTTTCTAGATTTAACAATTCAAATTAGTTTACAAAAAGCCCCTTCTCCTCTGTTAATTATATAAAACATTTAAGTCTCATACCTTAAATAATTTTATATAACCATTAAAAAACTTAGTAAAATTCTACAAAAATTCCAGAAAATCTCTTTTAATATGTTTTCTAACATATAACAATTTCAGACCCAAATGTTTTATTATTTACACGAAAATAATTATTAACCCAAATTAACATTTTCTCTACTAGAAAATTCAAATAAATTCCACCCAAATTCTGAAAATTGAAAATCATTTCCAAAATAATATTTATGATCTTCATAATTTTTCACAAGGCATTTGGATATCATTTTATAAGATTTTTACCTTAAAACATATCATAAAATCAATATGAACATGCATAAATCATTAACATGTAAAAACATGGAAAATCAATGCAAAATATTCGAAATTCATCTTAAAATCATAAACAATAAAATTTGAGATATAAACATTATTCACCTTAGCTTCATAGGTTAAAGAGATTAAGATGCGAAAGGATTTATTTTGAATGGCCTCTTCCTTAGATTTTCTTAATCTTCTTCCTCTTTCCCCTGTTAATGGTAGTAGAGCATGAGTTATAAAAAATTTCAAATGAAAATAAATGTGTATAGATACATAGCATAAGGGAATAGATATAGGAATGACCTCTTTCCCCTTTTACCCCTCCCCTATTTCATGTTAAACTCTTCTTTTAATTCATTATTTAAATGGCATGGCTACATCTGAATTAAAATCAAATCTCAATCTCCTAATCAACACATTGTTTTATTTAATTTAACTAATTAAATATTATAACGTTTCTAAAAATTTGGGGTGTTACATTGCCCAAAAAGCACCCGAGAATTAAGAGAAATAGAAAACCACGAATCAAACATAAGTCTTTGTGAGAAAGTCAAGAGACATCTGCAGATATAACAGTATTTTTGAGACTAATCGACTTAACCTAATGGTTTTTTCCTCAAAAGAACCAAACCACCTAATAGATAAAGTCTAGTATATGATATAAATTAGAAACTAGCTGTGCTACTTGCATATCAGAAAACAACAATATTATAAGTACAACTAAATTGCTAAGCCACATTAGGATATGGATTTTAATTGAAGGACTCCTAAAAGGTTCGCATACGGATTTCCGTTGGAGGTCTCCTCAGCACATCGAGGCTGACCTCCTGACAAAGGTCAAAAACTTCCTTTCGAGCGACGTATTTCTCTAGATAAAATATATCACCAAGGAAAACAAAACTAGACCACACCCTAACATGTAATGCTAAATATCATTGACTCCTGCTAGCAATATCGATAAACATCTCCAAATATGGAATTGATACACCCTTGGGTTAGCTACACCCACTTGGCATGCCCCTACTCTATTTTCTGTCATTTCCAATGGTGAAGTCACGTTCAACATCTCTCACATGAGTCTTCATCACTTGAGCAGATCTCAAATCTCACTATGGATTCTAGCATCTAAACATATGAGCCATCATTATTTGAACAATTCACGAATCTTACCATGGATTCTAGCATAATTCATCCGACGAATGCTAACATGTTCTCCCTCTTAGAATCAACCTCAAGATGGATAGTACACTCGCTAGCATCATTTGAAATGTTAACGCTGACCTCTTTCTTGGACTTAACCTTAAGATAATCAGTTTAACTCAATAAATTTCACTCCATAATCACTTCCAAAACATATAACTCATATATCCATTATGAAGTGGTTTCCGGTAAGTAATACATAATTTTACTTATTCGATCTTGGACTCTTCAAAATTAAATCGGTGAATTTTCAAGTAATCAATTCCAGTTCTCTTAGAAGTAAGTAAACGATATAAAGGAGACCCCTTTGGGGAATCTCGTATATCTCATTGTTAAAGCAATAGATGTCTTATTGTAATGTGTCCTCCCTAAGGGATCTTAAGCCGTATGAACCCATGAAACTTTTATATACTTCCTAAGTTAATTTACTCAAGCTCAATGGCAATATAACGATCGCATATGGAAATCAAGTCTCTATACTTATCACCATTCCGACCTTCTCCACTTATGCTATCCTTAGATCAAGAGCGAAACCAAATAAGTTAAAGAACCGACTATGTCATGAGTCGATGTTTGGGATAGTGTAACTTTTTCATTTCCTTTAGGAATTCATTGATTTTTTTAATCTGAAAGATGATGTTTTCTACTATGTGCATACCAATTTTTAGCTCAATATGAGGTCGTTTAGTGCTCTGTTTCAGGCCTGTATGTTGAACCCAAGATGGCTTTCAGGCCTGGGCATATTTTTGTTTTTGAATTGTTGCAAACATGGCTTGTGTCCATACTTGAGACAGCATAACTTTTTCATTTACAACCAGAATTAATCGATTCTTTTTTCTTTGAAAGCTGAAGTTTTATACTATATGCACACCAGGTTTTAATTCAATCAGAGATCGTTTAGCCACCTAACTCATGTCCAAAAGTTGAACCCCGGAGAAGATTGCAAACCTGGGTATTATTTTGCCTGTGCATTTTTATGTTCTTTTTCCATCCGACTTTTAACTTTTACTTCATTTTTTATGATATTTCTGATTTTTTTAGGGCTATGATGCCTATCAATAGGCTAGTCCAGTTTTGATGAATTTGAAATTCAAATTTGAATTGAATTTTAATGACGGTTTTGGGTGATTTCTTTGGTTTCGAGCATGGATTTTTCCAAACGATTTTGTATTAATTTTTAGATAAATTATCATTTAAATAATTATTATATATTTTTAAATTATTTTAAGCTATAAAATCTATTTATTCTCTATAATAAGAAAATTTTCAAATATGGCTTTCAAAATTGATTTCGAAAGTTGGTTTTAAAGGTTTGTTTTCTCGAGTAAATTATTTTATATATAAAATATACGTTTTTTCACTATTCGAGTGAATGAAAAAGAGAATTAAATGTTTTGGTAAAACACATGGTATGGGACACGTGCGTTTATCTTATCGGTTAATTCTCGACTTGTCTGTTTGATCATTTAGATTTCGGGTCGAGTTTACCGATGAGATAATGTAAACTTTTTACTGCTTTGATTGTGAAATTTACTAGCGGTTAGTAAACCGTTTAGTGCGACCGTGTGGTATAAGACATACGTTAGCATTATTTGGGTTCCTATCCAAAAGTCTATGATACATTTGTCCAAGAGATGTGTTTTCCAGTACACGACCTTCGGGTCATTTGTCCTTCGAGACATTTGTCTAAGAGACGTATTTGTCCATTAAGAAGTATTTGTCCTTTAGGATGTTTGTCTAAGACACATATTTATTTGTCCTTCAGGATGTTGTCCTTGGGGAGTTTGTCCAAGAGACATGGCGCCTTATTTTGGGAGAACAGTAATTGGTGGGCTTCGGCCATAAGCACGTGCTATATCTTTGAGTTCATTTCATTGATTTCCTTGTTATTTTTCGAGTGTATCACCTTTTTACATTATTGGCCATTTGAGCCGTTCGAGATATTATATATGGCGATTACATCTTTGGAAACTGAACTCCTTATTGAGTTCTATGTTTGAGATTTGGGTTTGCCAACACTTGGCGTTTATTTAAGATATATACTGTCCTATTTGGAGATAACGAGATTGCCATTTTTGGCGTATTTTGTGTTTAAGACTTCTCTATTTAGAGAATATTTTGTGATTTCCATTTATGGCGAGTTTTGAGTTTGAGATTTGGGATTCTCCCATTTTGGAGATATGGTTCATAAAAACCATTTTAGTGGCTTTTGGGATTTCGCCAATGATATGAGACATTTACTATACCTAGTGTTTTTTTGGTGAGTTTACCTATTTCGAGGACATACACTTAGTGTAATTACCTTATTTGAAGTAATGGCATGCTCTTATTATTGTTCTTCTCATTCGAGAGGATATCTTACCCTTTTCCTTATGCTCATATTATAATTTATCCTTATAAACTAATTTGTTTAGCTAGACTGACCCGTGTATTTTATACTCGGGTCAGACCGAGGTGTTTTAGGTTAGGTATCCTTACGGACTTAACCTATACTACTTCCACATGGACTTATCTGCTAGCCCTTTTTATTGCAGTCTTTCTGTCGCAACTTTGATATGTATATTGTTTTGACTCATGTGTATATTATGGTCGTCATACCACATATGATGTATTATTTGTATTGTATTGGGATGTATCAGTATATATGTATATATCTATTTATTCTGTGATGTGTTATGCAATTGAGTTATTTTATTCTGATAAATTCTATAGCCACCTATAGTTTTGTATTAAACATTTATTGGATATTTTGATCCACTTGAGATATCAAAGAAAAATATATAGAGCACTAATTGACATATTCAATAGATATTTAAGACAAGGCTATAGATGGTCGCTCCTAACCAGCACTATTCTCCACATTAGCAGACAGTATTACCCAGTAATACTCTTTGATAATGTGGGTCTCGGGATGGGGTGGCACAGCTTGGTATCAGAGCAATTTTTTCACAGATTTGAGCAGTTTGAAGCATTGGCTTCAGCTAGAATTGTGAGCTATTCAACTCACCGTGCTGATTTGATACTAAAACTCGGATTATAGCAGCAAAGTTGAAGCTTTTAGCAAGATTAGAGCTTTTAAGGACCTGTAGAAAGCAAATGAAGAACATGCAAAACAAAGAAGAGGTTGTTACATAAAAACCCAACTTAAAATTTTAGATTTTGCCCCACCTTCATTCTTAACTCTCGCAGATAAAACTAGCCTACATTATCGACATTAATTGCTATGTATACGAGTAAATACTTTCCATGGACAAGTAAAAACACAAAGCAAAACTAAGTCACATAAACAACTTCTAATCCTCGTATGCAAAAAATACTTATTTTTCAATACTTTATTATATATTAAAATACTTTTATAAAAGATATACATGTATTTTACCACTTCACTATTCATTCCTACTTCTTACGTTTTAAAAATCTATAGGATCTTCCAATATTGCAATTTATATGTATATACGTGAGGATGTATATTGCTAACTATATTAAGCAGAGAAAAATAATTAAATATAAATAAGATAAATAATAAAAACGATCATACCAAATATTTTATAGTAGTTCGGACCATCCGTCCTCCAATCCCGAAGCTCCCCTTTGGTATTTCCTACAACCAACTAAACCTCGCTTCGGCCGGAGGAATAGGCTAATAAATAATAAAAACAATCACACCTAATACTTTCTAATGATCACGCCAAAAGTATATCTCTGACAATCTTGTGTTCCAAATAACACAGATTTTGACTGATAGTACAAATCTTCCTATGATCACCTTTGAGTATGTGAATGTGAATATTTTGAGTTGTGGGAAGTGTTTAACCAAAATTATATTTCGGTTATGATAGATTGAGAGTATGTAAGCAATTGTACGCATAAGAAAGTAAATCAAGGGAGAATACTTTTAATTAATTCAATTCGGTTAATGTCTAAATCTCAATCATGATAGTTTTTATAGATTTAAAGAGATGCAGATGAAGAGTTGTTACTATTATATAAGGTCTATTCATTTTAGTGGCTACATCCTTTTGATGAAAAGTTATTCTATTCATTCAACAAAATTGTCTATTCAGAGTTGTGAAGTTTTTCAGGTTATAGATGTTTGTGGGAAAACCTTAAACGTCTATGGGAAAACCTCAAATGTCTGTGGCTTTAGGAAATAATTTCTCGAAGATTTTCAAAGACGTTTATGATTTTCCCTTAGACGTTTGTGAATTTAAATGATGTTTTTTACTTTATGTTTAGTGTATATGAAATCATGTGTGATCGTGTGCGCATATATGCTCAAGGAGACCTTACAACATTTTATCTAAAACTCCTTACACTAGAATAACCTTACTAATTATAGTATGGTCGATAGATCTTTGTTTGTCTTTAAGCCAAATATCTTCGAGCATGATGTCTTACTTGTATTATATACTTGCTATCTTGATAATATGTATATGATATATATGATTATATAGTTTTTATCATTGAAACATTGAATGGAGGTTCTAACATTCTCCCCTTTTTGATGATGGCAACTATACAATCAAATTATAAGAAATATTATCAAAATAAAGAATGTTTGCATAAAGTAAATTTTGTCCATCCTTATGTACATAAAATTTCCCCCCTTCGTCATTATCAAAATAGAAGATAGGAAATAGAATATTTAGATAATAGCATGATATAGATAAGATCATGAAAAATTAAAAGTAAATAAGTAAGTCCAACCAGAAATAGAGACTAAAGCAATGTAGCAGGATGTTAAATAGTGGAACGATTCGGATTTTTCGACGTTAAATTGTATATATTTAAATGATTTTAAATATTTGATATGGAGTTATAATTGAGTTAGAAGGTTTTAAAAACTAAAATTTCAAGAGGTTTCGAATTTTTTTGAAATCGTCAATTTAATTAACGCGTTAAATAACAATCCGGTGCATAGTCTCAGAATTCGACGAAAATAGTTCTAATCGATATATAATAATGTATTATTATCGGATTTTGAATTTCATAGTGTTTGGAGTTATCATTTGATCGTACGGGATATAAAAGCGTTGAAATTAATATTGAAATTTAATTTAATAATTGGGTCCAAAAGCTATCTTCTCCATACGATCGAATTAGGACTCGAAATCCTCTCTATTGCATTTGGAATAGGGGTATAACATTATAAACACCTAGCGGAACACCTCGAAGGAGATCGGGATTTTAAGTTGCAAAAATGAGATTTTTTTTATAATTAAATATTATTATAATTGGCCACTCATACTCGAGACGCTTCCTCCCAAATAAAATTGTGCTGGCTATTCCTCTCTTAACTTCTGATTTCAGTTTCAAAACAAAACTATATGAAAAACAATTTTTTTCATTTAGATATTAAAAAAAGGATCGCGAGTGAATCATTGCCAAGCGCCGATCACAAGGGGACAGAGGGCGACTCAACGTGATGGCTGGGGGTAAGAGGCGCCGTGATTTTGGGCATCAGGTAGAGACCGGTCATCAGAGGTGGCGAGAGGGTTTGGATGTGGGCAGTTGATGGGATTTTTCTTACCGTCGGAGGCGAAGTGGATTTGGAACTGGCAGCTTTAGGAGTGTGCCTCGCGTCGTTGGAGGGTGCGACAACGTTGCACGTCGGTGAAGGACAGGTGTCGCGGTGGAGTCTCTGGTTGAGTTCATGAGGGTGCGATGCTACCTTGGGAAGGTCGCGCGGAAGTGGAGGGAAGGCATCGTTTGTTGTTGGTCGCGACTAGGAGGTGCAACATGATGGATGGAGGCGTAGCGTGCCTGGAGATGATGAGGTGATAAGTTCGTTAATTGACTTGTTTAAATTATTTAATAAGTCTATACTTAAATTAACAGAAATTTTAAATATATCTTTAAATCTAATAATTGAAAAAATTAAATTTATACGAGGTTCAAAAATCATGAATTTCAATCTGGAATTAATTGGAGAATTTTAGAGGCAGCTATTTATCAAAAATTGAAACGGACTGCATTTAAAAGCCAAGGTGAAAAAATTCTCACTCATTTGGATTACTAATTTAATTTTAAATAGTTAAAATTAATTATTGGTTGCTTGGTTAGATTTAGAAATTATTATTTGTTGAATGATATATTATATATATAGTGGTATATATACTAGTATTTGGAGTGATATTCCCGTACATTATAGCAGATGAGACCCTATGCGTCCCGCATAGTAGCGGATGACCCTATATACCGTGATATCTCCCTTGAAGTAGGATTGGTATTTTTATGTTATATTAACATTTGTGGATGCAGGAAAACAAGTTGTAGGGATGTAACTGGATTCCTCAAATATATTGTTTATTTTTCATATATAGTGATATATAATGTGAGTAGGTAATCTGTTATAAATTATTGTTGAGATTGAGATAATTGGATGTTATTGTAGCACTTCCTGAATTTTGATGATTTAAATACCATAAATATATTTTTAAATTCAAGGGATAAAAAGGAATTTTGATATAAAAATATCTGTATTGGAGTTAGGAATTATTTTAAAGAAATTGAGTAAGAAAAAATTTATTGATTTTTGGTTATACTTAACTATTATGAATTATTAAATGGAGATTTTAAAAATGAATTAAATAAGAGAGTTTATAAATGATATTTCGAAAATATGAAAGAGTTGAAGTCGATATTAAAAATAGATTTGAAATTATAAATGGAATTATTTAGGTAATGGATTTATGAAAACGGAATTCTGTAAACGAGATTGTTTTTAAAAACAAGTAAAACTCAAAGGAGTATTAAAATTTATAAACAATGTTTATAAATATGTAAGCGATATAAGTGGATATATTGGAAAAATGAATTCGTAGGGTGAATTTTATATTAAAATATGGAAATAGGGTGAGAAAATAGTAGATCCTATTTTGAAAAGTGAAAATGGTTAAATCGTAATGGAAGTGATGTGATGGAAATCAAGAGGAATTCATGAGTTGAATTGGTTATTGAGGTTTTAAAAATATATTTTAATTTTAAGAAGTTTATTTTTGAAAGGGGAATTTTATTATTCAAACCATGAAGCTTTAATCTAGTTCGGACTGAAATACTTCGGTAAGTGGATTTTCAAATATTTAGTATTTATTTTAGAAAATTTTGAATTTTAAAAATCAGCTTTGAGAATTTATATGTTTGTGTTTCTATATTTTAAATAATTACTTGAAAATTAAATTATTAATCTTTTAAATACTTATTATATATATAGTTTTAAAGTAATTGAAAATTTTATTTTTATAAGTTCTCTCGAGATTCGAAAACGGGGCCTATAAAAGGATATGATTTTGAGGAGAGGAAATTTGTTTGTGATTCCGGAGATTTTTAGAATAAGTTACTGAATAATTCTCCGAAACGTTAATATTGAAAGGATTTTGGAAAATAAGACTTTAGTATTTTTCTAAATAAAAAAATGGAAATTTGGAAATATTTCTAAGTGTGAGATAGTTTGAAAATATCCTATTATGGATTTAAGTATTTGAATTTTTTTCAAATATTAGAATATGGAGAGGATTTATATATGTATCTTAGTAAAGATATTTTGAAATAAGGTTTGAAGAATTATAAAATAAGGCATTGTGACTGCTTATAGATGTTTTATTGATAGTTAAATAACCGACTATCAATGTTGACCAATTTCGTTAATCGTTTCGAAGAGATCGGGATCAGATTTGATTATCCGAAAACATAAATAAAAAGAAATAACTAAAAGAGATGCTAGTTGTACTGGTTGGAAGAGTAAGAAAGGCTTCCATAATTTTCATAGTATTCCCAATACAATGAAGGATCTTAGTCTCATGTTCTTGGCCAGCTGGTTTGATCTTATACTCCTCATCTTCTTGAATGGAGGCGTAACACCTCTAATTTTTAATAACATTATTTAGGAGATTTAACTAGATAAATTGAATAGAATAATATAATATTAAAGTGATAAGGGGATTGAGATTTGAATAAAAACCTAGAGGCGAGCTTAATTAAATAAATGGGCTTAACAATGGTTTATAAGATATTAATTAACATAAAGGTATTAGGGTAATTGTCGCACCATATTTCCATCACCTTTTATATTCTTGTGCCTTACCATTCACGTCGTTTTGCAAAAAAATACAAACATAAATCAAAGTGAGTCGGCCATTACTAGGAGAAAAGAGGAGAAATTAAGGATTCAAGCTAGGGGAAATTAGTCTCTAATCAAATCATAAGATCCATATCCCAATTAAGGTGAATAATAATATATATCATCTCCATTTTGTTTTTTATGACCATTTGTTTTCAGGTTTAAGATTTAATCCATTCTGATGATGATTTGGATGATGATATGCTTGGATTATAATTTGTTTGATCTAAACAAGATTGTTCAAATACAATTTTATGCGGTTTAAAGGGTAAAACCAATTAAAATTAATTCCGATGCCATGAGAAAATTTTATGTCATGTAAAATATGATTTTGGGGTTGGTTTACAATTTTTGTAATTTTCCAAGCTATGGAAAATTTAATATGTATTTTCAGGGGGAAAATATGAATAATAGGTTTAGAAATTAATTTTGATTATTTTATGAAGCCTTTTGGTCTGGAATTTTTATATGTTAGATAACGTATTGAGAGTGAATTTTTGTAATTTTTAGGGATTTTTTCTAAGTAATTTCCTAGGGAAATAAAATTATTTTAGGTGAAAGAGTTAATTATTTTATCGGTTTTGTTAAATGGTAGGGCTTATTTGTTAAAATTAATCCTTGTTTAGATCTGAAATTATGCGGCGATTATTTTTGTAAATAATTTGGAAAGTTGTGGCAACTAATCACACGTTTACAAGTAGGCAGGTTAGTTAGGAAGGATTTACTTTAATTAGCATTACATCAGTTTTACTTAGAAAAGTGGGTTCCGCCTATTTCAGAAGCACCTTTCAACCTTATGCTTCTGCCTTCTATCAAGTCGAAACCAACTAAGCCGAAGCCAACACACAAGGTATCACTAGTATGGTATGTAATGGATTTCAAAAAAGGGTGGAAGGCATGGTGTCGAAACTATTGCTTTCAATAGGGGTCGAAACCTTTGTTTTACTTTCAAAAGATAAGCACCTACCTTATTTTAATAAAAGCTTTCGAAGTAGTTGAAATACATGCTTTCGAAAGGGTCTGCTAAAATGGCTTTCGAAGGGGGTTGCTGCCTTTTTGGTTAAGAGTAGCTTTCGAATGAGATCTTGTGTTTTAAACTAATGCTTTCGAAAAAGATGGTTCCGACCTAATCGACACCTTGCTGCCGTTCTTTTAGCCTTTCGAACGTGTGAAAGTCATTAATGTTTTGAAGGGTAGCTTTTGTTTTAAACTTATAATAAGCCGCTTCCTCAAAGCGTTTAATGAGTTTAAGGGTTTCGAGGGCAATGGTGTCGAAAAGGGATTTCGATGTTATCCTTCAATGTTTTACTTAAATGTTCAAAGCTCTCGAATGGTTGGTTCTGAAGCCATCAAATTTTCCTCAAAAAATATTATATAAAGATTAATGGTTTCAAAATGGGTAATTTCATATGTATTAACTTATACCCAACGACTTATGTTTTAAATTAAACTCAATGGATTCGAAAGGGGTACTTTCAAATGGTTTTGAAGTTAAGCTTCTATAGTTGAATGGTTTCACTTTAATACATTCAAAAGGTTTCAAAAGAAAGGTTTTAAAGTGTTTTGAAAGGCAGAGGCCTTGGGTTTTGAAAAGAAGATTTGTATGCTTTTGAAAGCAAGTTTTCCAATGGTTTTGAAAGTAAAGATTTAAGGTTTCGAAAGTCTTAGTTTTCAAAACAAATGATACAATCTCATCTTAAAGGAAAACAATGGCATAATAAAAGAGTTTTTGAAATGATTTAAGTACGGGGTTTTGAAGAAGTCTTCCTTGATTAATAGGTTAAAGGTATTAACCAAGTTTTATATAAAATGATCTCAAGGATATTAAACCATGGGTGTTGGTATTATATGTTATTATGTTTACTTCTACATATATACATACATACATAAGTCTCTGTGTGTGTATATATATATATATATATATATATTCACACTGTAATGGACCCTTAATTATATATTGGGGAAGTGCAGAATAACCATCTTGGTTGACCCAGCTGTGAATATAAATTAAGTTAACTTCTGAATTAGTAGAATTGTATCCAGGATGTTAGATAGACCAGAATGTAGGATGCCTAAATACTGAAGTTGTCAGATAGGCAGGTTCATAATAAACCCAATAAAACTATGCTTAGGAAAGTTATTGGCAGGGGCAAACCCCTAAAAACTATGATTAGATTGAGTTATTGGCATGGGCTAATAAGTTTGTAGTGAACCCATGAAAACTATATCCGGATTAAGCTATTGACCGATGTCAATAGGTTCCTAGTCAATCTATGAAAACTAAGATAAGAGGGAAGTTATTGGAGTTACCAATAGGTTCAGGGAGAACCCATGAAACAGTGAAGTTATTGGCGGGGGCCAATTGGTTCTTAGTAATACCATGAGAACTAAGGAACTGGACAGGGAGTCCATAAGTATTAAACAGGTTAATAGTTAGGCCATAACAACTATTAGGTTAATAGTGACCCTCGAAATTATAAGTGAGATAGTTAGTCAAAATGAACGGGGATGGAAAATCTAGAATTGATTTACATACCATCGTACTATTTTAAAATGTTAAATTTTAACCATTGTGGATGCAGGAGCATAGTGTATGGTTTTATAAAGTTGATAGTAGTGAGGAGAAAACATGTTCCGTTAAGCGGCGTGGTCTCACTAGATATCTAAATGGTTTGAAATGGTAGATTATTATTCATACTAGGCCTTATGTCTGACTTGAAGTTTATGATTTCCCTTTAAACTCTCAAGTGTTCAATTGATTTTGAATAGTTTGAGAGTTGAAGTTTTTATATACCTCTTTAGATGAATAAGCTTTCGAATATGTGTAGGAGGAATGATAGCTATTTAGCGTTCTTTCCATTTTGATTCCACTATGTTTTGTTGTAATGGAAAGAGGTTTAAATGCCCTGTTAAATACTCTGCTCATCTAAGGGCGCATCTTCATATGTTGCGCTTGGCATATGTTGTAATAATTATATTTTCTCTAAACATGGTTAACGATTATGGGATTATGTAACGAATTTGAAATACTTTGACATGGAATGAGAAAGTTGCTTGTTGATTCTAAATTTTTTCCATATTCATGTGTTTCTATTATATCAATGTATCTAACATTATGTAACGTCTCAATTTTTCGATTTTCGAAAGTTGACATCAATATGTCCACTATATTAAATGCTGCACAGTCGAATATCGAAAAACCAAACCGTTAGGGTTAAAGAAGAAGAAGATAGAAGAAGAAGATAGAAGAAGAAACAATAACAACAACAGAATCTCACCATTTCGCAACGGAACAAATATAATAGGTAAATCAATAATCTTTAAAATAAAAGCACTATATCAGTTTATACATCACATTATCAAATTTTACGACGACAACACAAAACTGGCAGTTATAATAACTTGTGTACAAGAAAATTTGACTTGCACTAACCCAAACACAACGGACACTGGATAGTATAAGTGATACGCTTCGCCATCTAGCTTGCTCCAGATTTCCACAACATCTATTTCTGCCTTCGCTTCCGAATAACTGATAACCTAACTCTAGGCTTCCCGTGTGGAAAATTATGGGCACCCAAAGTTTAGAAAGGGAACAATAAACTCCAGGCCAGTTATGGGATTGATGTGAGATCTTAAAGACGGTTATTTTTTTTCAAAGAGAATAAAAGAAATCCGCTATGCTTTTGGAAAATGAACTACCATAAGGCCTCCCGACACACACACAATGCAATCGCACACTTGGAGGAGATTTCTCCTTATGATGGTCAAACATGCTTGATACGCAAAAT
This sequence comes from Allium cepa, assembly GCA_030765085.1. Lineage (NCBI taxonomy): Eukaryota > Viridiplantae > Streptophyta > Magnoliopsida > Asparagales > Amaryllidaceae > Allium > Allium cepa. The sequence goes on along the minus strand of CM060935.1, from coordinate 50,863,709 downwards.
CTCTTTTAATATTGTTATTAGTGCATAGTGGAAAACATTTGCAAGTATAATATTAATCTTAGCCAGCATACGTACCATTATAGTATGCCTACTATAGCTACCATATTAGATGGCAGGTTCTACAACTAAAATCGTACAAGGTGCGTATTGGTGATTGGATTTCTAGTAAATGATCAGGCTAAGGAACTTCCTGGGCCACATGGATACGCCTCTGGAGGGATGCCCCGAGAACCTAACCAGATCTCTGCCAACACAAGGCCAGGTTACCTCTGTAACTAGGTAACTACTGACACGAGTATGCCGTCCTTCGGTCGTAACTGACCTTTATCTGAGGATCCTCAACACCAACAACCACAAAGTAATAATTTTCAACATTCACATAGGTTAGATATTTAGGCTCCATACCATGATACCACCTCTTTCCAGAAGGAAATGACATACCCATAGGGGCGCTACCCCCAAATAACCTTACCGCATCTTTCCTATTTCGACCATCCCGGGTTGTGAGGCTCGACGAAGTCTCATTCACAAAGCTACGCTTTTCACAAAAGCCATGCTTCGATCAACAAATGATCAGTAGCACTTCGTATGCCACATTATCAATTTGGGAATATATCACTAGTAACCATCAACTACACAACCTCTGAGCTCGTACGTCTCAGAGAAGGGTGTTAAGCTAAGAGAATAAATTCTCCGCCATCAACAGAAATGTATTTGATGGAAACCAGCTTTACATCTCAAAGTGTAACGTCAGACACACATCCATACAAGTCCGTTCTGAGATCGAACGGAACCGAAGGCGCTTCAAAGAAGCCCTTGCAATCCGAATATTCACTAATCATGTCCGAAATCTCCATCACTAAGGGAGATAAAATCTCTATACCGGAGCAACCCGGTGCAAAGACATTCGACAGGTAATCCTTTCGCTTTCGAAAATACCCGGTCTTCAACACCATCTTCAAATGCAATCCCATTTCATCGTATCATTATTCGGAATGGGTTTTATGACACAAGGTCCTCTCCCGGCTAATCCGAATAATGAGCGCTTATTTTAAAAAAAAATAAGTGTTCATTCAGTTTTCAAACAAATCACAACAAATTTCCACTTTGATCTTTTAAACAAAAGATCCATCACAATCACAAAGGTTCGATGTGGTTTTCGAATATCCATTTGGAATCTGACCCCCGGTCGCATCGAAATTCAAATGCCATTAAAAAGGCCAATATTGATAGTCGGTTATTTAACTATCAATCATCATTCACAAAAATCACCCGATTTAGATAAATTTCGCAAATTATTTATTTTCAAAATATCTCTGCAAAATATATTTTCACACTTTAACCATTTGAAAACAAATTTCAAATCAATTTCTTTACACGGAATATGTTTCCGAATATTTATTCATTTCCACTAAAAATCTACTGAATCCAAATACTTTTCAAAAATTTAAATCACTTATCCAAAAACATATATTTGGAAACATCTAAAATAAAAAATATTTTGAAACACTCTATTTAAAATATTAATTATGAAATTTTTTATAAATTTTTTATATAAAAACTTGAAGTCCGAACTAGTTTGAAAGTAAAATTAGTATATAGAGTATAAATATTTAAATAACTATTTTCTAAATCAAATATCAATTTAATCTTTAAAATAATCCCTTTTATAATTAATTAAATAAATTTTTGCTTTAAAGATTTAAAAAAAAATTCAAAACTAATTTCTCTAAAAATATTCTTTCAAACCAATTTCTAGGAACTTTTAATTTATACTACAAAAGCTACTTTAAAAATATACTCGGCTTTCCAGGGAAGAATTGTCTTTCCATTTCAAAATGGTCCATTCAAATAAATTAATAAATCTTCCCGATTTATTTTAATTTACATTCCAAATTTGTAAATTCCTTTCCACACTTTTAAAAATAAACCAATATTTATTTTTAAAACAAAATTCTTTTTCCTTTGTAAAATTTCCATTGTGAATTTTAAACTTTCAAATATCCACTGATATACGATTTTCAATTCGTTTTCCAAATATTCACTTTCATACACCAAATCAAATTTCAAATTGATTTCTAATTTTATTTTCCAATACTGAATCAAATTTTCCAAATCGATTCCTAAAGTTTATTTTAACTCCAAATTAAATCCCAATTTCTAAAATTTATTTCAACTCTAAATTAAATTTCTAAATTTATTTCCTTTGGAAATAAATTCTTTTATCTCTTTCAAATGTTTAAAATCTGTATTTTAAATAAATTCTTCAACTATTAAATAATATTACTCGAAATCCATTTATTAAACTTTTCCCATATTTTGGAATTAATTCAATAGGATTTACAAAAATAAAACTTTATCCTTTTAAAATTTCTTCTTTTAAATTTATTCAATTCCCTAAAATAAATTTAATATTTTTGGTTTCCTACGATACCAAAAATATATTCGGCTAAACTATAGCCTTCGACGGTTTCAATCACAAATATAATCATACAGTGATTATAAATAAAACAACACACAGCTTGTAAACAAATTCAAACATTTGAGGAATCCAGTTAGATCCCTCCAACATGTTTCCCTGCATACGTTGGCATAACAATTAAATACCAATTCCACTTCGAGGTGGAATATCGCGGTATATGGGATTTATATAATATCATCCGCTAGTATGCGACGCATAGGGTCTCATCCGCTATATAATGCGGGAAATCAATCACTCCAAATACATATATAATACCAATTCCACTTCGAGGTGAAATATCGTGGTATATGGATTTAAATATAATATCATTCTCTATTATGCGGCGCATAGGGTCTAATTCAATATACTAATAATAATTAATCATCCAAGCACACAATCAACCATTTTAAATTTAACTATCATAATTCAACAATCAATCAACAACTGAAATTTTTAATTATTATAATTTGAGTGAGAAGATCTCACCTTTGCTTTGCATACAATCCATTTTTCATTCCAGTATGTTTTTCATGACCTTTAAACCTTGTATAAACAATTATACAATTTATTAATATTTGAAATAAATCCAACAATCTATTTTCGATTTGGTAGTTTAATTAACTAATAGTTTTATTTAAAACTAATACTTTTAATTTTAAACAAATTCTTTCTAATAAATTTATGTAACTAAAAATTTAAATTTAAAACTAAATTCCCTTTAATAATTTTTCTTTAGTAACCAAAAGAATTAAATAAGTTAATTAAACACCTTAATAATTTATTATTAACCCATTTTTCAATTTAATTAACTAACGATTTTTATTAATATTCGAACAAATCGAACAATTTAAATTCCTACTGGATAAATTTAATTAACCAACGATTTTATTAATTTAATTTTAAAGTAAAAATTCCCTTTTTAGTATCTTCAGATAATTAAATAGATTAATTATAAACCAATACTTTTAATTTCTAAACAAATCCCTTTTAACAAATTTATTTAACTAAAGGTTAAATTTAAAACTGAATTTCCATTTTAAATAATCTTGGGTAACTAAAATAAATTGAATACGTTTACTAATTAAATTTATCTTCATAATATAAATTTTTTAAAATTAAACAGGTAGATTTAAAAATATGTATGTGTTTATTATTATTATTATTCTGTAAAAAAGAAATTTATCCTCTGCAAACAAACAGTATTCCTTACTGCAAATACTTCCTTTTCCTTTATTTGTAAACATTTTTCTGTGAAAATATAATAAACCCTAATAGATTGAAAAATTAAAGTGAGAATACCTTAATGCCAAAATTTCTTCGAACCTTAGCCTACATCGCGCACTCCAGGGACCCACCGACGCACGCGACTCGAGCTCAGGCTGACCACCCACCGCGTACGCACCTTGACACTCCACCTCCACCGATCTCAATCTCGCGAAACCCTACACGAGCCTCCTCCATTTGCAATGCCGATGTCGCCACCCTTTTGATAAACGAATACGAACTCGCGGCCTCACAACCCACTCTAATTTCATGACCATGCGAGCCTCCTCACGCTTGCGACCTCGAGACTACGCTGCTTGCTTGAAAACGAGCATCTGCTCATCGCGTTTTATCTTGATTCTTCTTCCATCCGTACGAGCTGTTGCGCCTCTCCTTTTCTCAAGCTCGAGTTCAAGCAGAGCTCGCGATGACGTGCCCTCTATGTTTTTTTTATTGAATCGATCTGAGTTTAAATTTTTTTCTTTCTTCTCGCGATTGAAAAATAAAGAGGAGAGGGAATCGAAGAATGTAAAGATGAAGGCTCGGCATTATTTTGATTTCCTTTTGAATGAAGATAATGTCCTTTTTTCTTTTTTAAAATGAACGCGTGTAAAAAAATTCAAACGCATGGTATAAACAGATGAATACGTGGTTTAAAGATGGAGACGTGTAATTTTTCTTGTGAGATAATATTATATGAAATACATGTATACACAATATTTTTAAATTCAAATTCAAATTTAAATTGTTACAATTACACAACTCGTAATCTCGATTTCCAATCGAAGCGTGCTGCCAGGTGTTCATAAGGTTAAACCCCTGTTTTGAATGCAATGGAAAAGGTTCCGAGTCCAAATTCGTTCGCATGAAGAAGATAGCAATTTGAAACAGTTATTAAATTTAATTTCGATAAAATTTTTAGCGCGTTTGCTTATCGTACGGCCACACAACAACTCCGAATGCTACGAAAATTGAAATCCAATAATAATACAATATTACAGATCCAATGGAACTTGTTTTGTAGAATTCCGAGACTGTGACTCGAAAGGCTATTTTTTAAATATCAATTTAAACTATACAATTTTAAAACTGAACAAAACAGTGTTAAATTCAACTCTGAAGCTTCTATTATCTTCAGTATCATCAATACAAATTTCAAAGCCTTGAAAATATTTTTAAACAGCTTAAAACTAAAGATTCAAATTTTTACCCAATCTCAATAAATTAAATTCAATATTTTAATTATTAAATTCATAGCTATAATTGAAATTCAAGTTTGAAATAACTTCCAATATTTAAAATCAATTAAATATTTTAATTTCAAATGTTGAAAATTTTGGGTCGTCACACATTACCATATTTAGTTGCCGAGGATCAATAACTAGGAATGAATACAGCATCAGTAGTCGTTGGCTTTGGGCCTCCAAGTCGGGGATGTTACAAGTCAGTATCGGAGCATAATTTTATGAAACTTAAAAGAAAATTTGAACTTAAAAGGTTTTCGAGCATAATCCACTAAATCAAAAATTAAGATCGGGGTTTGGATTATCGCTATAGTAATGTACTTGTATTTGATATATATGTGTGTGTGTGTGTGTGTGTGTATTCCCCTCTCTCTTAGACTGTTCTTATGCATCTTACGAAGGCTCGTATGCAGATTTACGAAAAAGAAGGTACGAAGGCAGGAAACAAAAGTGGAAATCTCGATGGAGGAAGCACCACAACCAACGGAAATGTTAGGTCCATCAGGAGGAACCCGGGTCGACAGGCTAATGCGAACCAAAATGCAGCTGGCAATGTGGGTGCTGGAAATCCACCAGTGGATATAGGGGCGATGTACCTGTAATAACCCAAATTTTTAGTTATTTGATTTTAAATATTTAATTAATTTTAGATATTTTGATAATTGGATTTTAGAACTTAATACCCGGAATTCAAATATTATGTTAGTTTAAATATTTGAATTGAGAATAAAATATTTGAATGGTGAACTAAAAATGAATTAAATAGAGTTAATAGCATTATTTAACTTCTTTTGATTAATAAATGATAATGGTGAATCGTTTCGCAAATTTATTATAATAACAAATGGTTCGAATAAATAGCATGAAATCAAATTTGTATAAAATGAATTAATTTTTGATAGCATATTTTAATTTAATTTATAGGATTTTTCCAAAAAATTAATTGGGAAAGTAATTAAATTGTTGTTTGACGATATTTCGGCAAACGATAATATGTTTGGGATTTCACAAGATGTAATAGCTAGTGTGTTTTACTATGGTTTTGAAATCGTGTTACATTTCCAACCATGACTGTGTTTTTTTGTCATTCATGGTTCGTATTTGAACGAAATTCTGTGCAGCATCATACCCAAAAACATTTTATTTCAAAATTAAACATTTAAAATATACACACACAAACATGTTTCCATATTTAGTGCCTTGTTTCTTGTCAGGACTTGGAAATAATAATCATCATATTTTTTGTTATAAAATAAAAACAAAGACAAAATATAGCTATTTTTTCTTCTTTCCCTCCCTCTGTTGTTTTTGTTCTTCATTTTCCAGTTAAAGGAAATAATGACCTCAGATTCGAGTGCGATCATCTTTGGCAGTGCTCGATTTTTTGACAGTCAATTTAGGGTTGTGGTCTAGGCGAAGTATAGGCAGTTTTAGGTAAGGATGGGGATTGCATTAGGTTTACGGTGGCTAGAAGTGGCAATGGCAAGTTTTTGGCAAGGTCCGATCATTGATTGGGATCCGCATTCACCTAAGGTTCACTGTCGATATCGCCAGGTCGGGATTTGACCTAGGACATTGAGCCATGGATGGTGGGGATGGTTGTGATGAGTTCGTGGAGTGTGATGTTTTGAATTCAATGGATCTTTGATTCATGGAGAGATGAGGGAGGATTGGGGCGTTGGTTGTGCACGGTTGTAGCAGGTCACGTGCACATTTGTATGGGAAGAAAAGGAACTCGCGGTAATTGGTTTATTAATGAAGTAACTAAGAAGATTAATTATATTATATAATTCTAAGATCTTATAAATGCAATATATATTTCATACGAGGTCGAATTAGAATGCGGGAAGTTGCGTTGCACTCATGGAAGCAATATTTTCGTTACGGAGTTGGTTTGGTCAGATTTGGAGCAAGTGATAATTTGGGTGCCAATCCAATGCCCATTCAATTTTAGTCCAAACCGAAATGCTTCAGTGAAAACTAGAATCAATGTGAGTTTAGCTCACAATTAATTTTATTATATCATATCAATGATTTTATAAACGTTTGTTGATTGTTTTCGATGTTAGGTAAATTGTTTGATTATTTATTTGGTTGAAATTCTATTAGGAAAATGGATGATATATTAATTTGATCATTATAAATCCATATGAATATATATTATCCATAACCACTGTTTTGCAGGAAAAATCTGTAGATAGACCAAAGCTGGTTTCTCGTCCATAAATTATTTATTTACATTCATATGTTGTTATTTATTTTTGATTAAAGTTAATTACTGATAATCCATTTAATAGTTTAAATATCGTTATAGCGATTTTGTTATATCATCAATTATTATATTTCATCCCCAAAACTCTGTCGTATGAACTTGAGCTTGTGTTTCAACTGAACGGGATATTAAAATTCATTAACCATTTTGAATAATGGTAATTTAAAATAATTAATCATTTTAACTAATGATTTTGAGAATAATTAACCAACTTAATAAAAGATGACTAAAATTGGTTTATCTTTAGATTTAATTAATCACTGACGTTGTTTTGCACTTAATTAATCATTTAACTAATGATTATTTGAGTCAAATTAATTACCTTAATTAATGATGATGATTTTTAATTAATTATTTTAAATATTGATAATTGAAATTAATAATCATTGTACTTTAATGATGTTTACAAGTAATTAATCATTTTAAATAATGATATTTGAATTTGATAAATTCATTTTGCTTAATGACATTGAACTTTAATGAATTGTTTTTAATTAATAGTTGTTTAAATTTAAAATGTTTAACTAATGTTGTTTAAAAAGATTAGTTAAGCATCTTAACTAATGATGTTTTATAATTATATAAATAAATTTAACAAATAATGTTTTAATTAATTGTTTAGCTAATGGAGTTTGAATTTAATTAATTCAATTAATTTATGCGTATTTGAACTTGATTAATTGTTTAAATTAATGGTATTTTAAATTTACTTATCATTTTAATAAATGATGTTTGAGATAACTTATTCATTTTTAACTAATGATTATTTGAATTTAATAAATATTTTTAACTAATAATATTTAAAGTTAATTAATTGATTTGATAAAAGTGATTTAAGTAAATTAACTAATATGATAAAATTGCTTTAATTAACTGATTTAAAATTAATTTACCAATGTTATAAAGGTTTTTGGAAATAATTATCTATTTTATTAAAGATGATGGAATTATTTATTTAATAGATATGTTAAGTATGATTAACTATCTTTTGGGATAATTAATATTTTTTTAAAGTTATAAAAAGTAATTGGAACTTGATTATTGGGATTTTAGGTTGGATAATCTTCGAGTGTTCGGTTTGATGTTGGTTTAGGCCTTCGAGATTGCACACTTGGAAAATTTCTTTTCTTAACGATTTAACAATAAGGAACTAATTCTAAAAAAAGTTTTACCAACGTTGATTCAAGCACAAGTTCAGCTAATTTTTAAAAAGTAAAAGTTTAATTTGTTTACGGTAATAAATTATTTCGTAAAGGAAATCATTTATATGGAAATGATTTATTTGTATAATTAGCACTAAACATCGTAGAAGTGAACTTGTTGCCAATTCAAAAGTTAAGAATAATCGTTGAATATAACTTTGAGGTAACACTACCTAGACTTGTTTGGTATTATTATTAACCAAGAAAAAATACAAGTTTGAAGTCAAAGAGTTATGATAAGTATACAAGGTTTAGTTTCCATGTATGATTGTTTTATACCCTCGATAGTTGGTATCTCAGCTATTGGTTACTTCAGCTGCTTTATTATCGTTATTCTAAACATTTTATTGCTCCGTTGAGTGTTGCGATCCTTTGTCGAAAATGACTAGACCAAAAGTGCAAGAGGAAGCCAAACTATGTGGGTTTGCTCTCATTAAGGTATTTTCACATCTCATCTAGTTTGGATTCAGTTGTGCACTTAGATGTGGAAATATTCGGATACTCGGTATGGTATGGCAGGGTCCGGCTTGGTATTGTCCGAGAAGTGTTACAGAGTAAATGAGCTTCTAAGAAGTATATTACTAGATGTATACTTCAATGGGGATGCACCTTCCTTATCATTTATTGGAAAATTTCCTTTTCTTATTTGATTCGAAAACCCTAAATCTGTTTTAGCTTTAAATTGTCACTAGTAGAGCCAACTCCTCACCACAACAATTAAGCGTTTATTTAGTCCGTTTTATCAAATTTGGACTATTACCTTATTTAGTCCATTCTATCAAGTTGGATTGTTACTTTATTTAGTCCATTCTATCAAGTTGGACTGTTTTCCATGTTCTATCCATTCTGTCTAGTTTGGATTTTACTCGGTTTATTCTCATTCTTTTCAAGTCTGGTTTAACAGTATTTATGCTCATTCATATTCGGATTTGTTTGTTGATATTTATTTATGCTTTTTCCTGTATGGATGTTATTCTTGTGAGGTAAAAACCCGTTCCGTGTTAGCGGCATAGTCTCACAGAACTTTTTATAGATGTTCCCCCATTATTAGAGTTATCTCATGCGGGTATTTCCAAACTGATCCGAGTGTTATTTATTTATAATGCTAGGTATAGACTGTGTATTTTCCTAGATTGTCATTGAAGTTTTGGAGATCGTGGCGGAGAGCTGAAGATTCACATATTGTAGTATTTTATTTCCATTGTATTATATAGTATACCTATCGGTATTTGAAAGGTCGGGATTTTATAACTGTCTTGCTAAAAAGGTTTGTTTTAACTCTGATGTACACTATATTTTTTTGAAGCGATAATTTCTACTGTCCTTGTTATATTATATGTTGTCCATTCCGCTGTGAGATTTTGTTTTTCTCTATTTTCTATGCTTTTCTTTTTATTTCTCCAATAATCTTCCCTTTTGTCGATTGGATTCATGACATTTGAACATAGTGGTAATGTTCGATATTGACTTTCGATGGTTAAAAAGCCAGGTCGTTACATTTGGTATCAGAGCGTAAAGTTAAGCGAGAACCTTGGCTTTGATAGGGTTTGGCTCATTAGAGATAGGGTAAACGACACCCTACAATGAGTTTGAGAGTATTACATATTTGAGAGCATATTTTTTAATGTTATAAAAACATATTATTTTAATTGATCTATTAAGTTTTTATGAATTCTGATCGATACGTGGGACGTCACATTATCGATAGGAATTTCTATACGCTCAACCAAGGCCAACGGACACGACTTTGAATTTTTGAAAATATTGGCATATTTAATATTTTGCCTAAGATTATACTATATACATATATAGAAATAATTTTCAAAACTTTATATAGTTATAAAGTGTATTGGTTTAAAAGTGATAATATTCATTTATTATCTCTATTATTTGCTCGGTTATGCTTAATTTAAATAAGCTTTGGCTGTTGTTTGTTAATTTCTAAACAGTGCTCGGTTTATCTATGAGCATTTATAGCTTTGATTTAATAAGAACCCTTTGTGAATTAATTTTCACAATTTGAGTATAAAGGTGTTCAGAGAAAATGTTAGCTTGAAAATTCACCTTTTAATAGTGGTGGGTTAAGAATTAAACTTTATAAAAAGTTGTTAATATAATCTAAATAGTGGGATAAGATATTTAGAGAATAAATATTGAAGATAATTCAATTATAATAAAGAAGGATTATTATAATATTAAACGATTTTTATATAAAGGAAAATTTAAACAAATTTAGTTTGTGAAATGTGTTTAAAAATAATTTTTGAATCTAAATCCCAGAATTTTTGAATATAATTTCAAAGGAATATTTGAGAAATAGTATCACTGTTGAAAATATTTAAATGTAGATTATGTTTGGAATTTTTTTTAAATTGAATGCATTTTCTTTAGGATACTTAGCAGGAAATTATTTCGATTTATTTTACAGTAATCTGAATATCTTCTAAGTGATGATCGTATGTTTGCTCAAACGAACGTTGTGGAATAATTAGTAAATTATTCTCATTTTCATTGTGCGATTGAAATGTGATTAGAACCCAATGAACCCAAAGTGAGTTTTATTTAAAAAAATCGAAATTATTATGTATAAAAATATATGAAATATGCTTTCAAAGGTAGGTTTTAAAACTAAAATCGGGTATCTAATTTTTAAGTCCCCTAAAGGGGAATTGGTTTAAAAAACAAAAAGGCATTTCTAGTAAGAGATTGCTTTGATAAATAAGATTTTTCCCTTAGATAAGATAAGGGATAATTTAGCATAGGTAAATTGGGTTAAATTAAATAAGAAAGTTTTGATAAACATTATTTTTATTAAAATTATATAATAGTTTAAGAACATCCAAGTAGTTTAAACTATTTATTAATCGGGTTAACCCATAATTATTATTAGTTTAACACTCTAAATTAAAAGGATTAATAGGTTGACTCGATTTTAAGGAAATCATAATTTGATATGATCTCCATCTAGATCTTTGAAAAAGTAAAATAAAATTTGTATGTACTCTTAGAATAGAGAAGGGTATTATAGAAGTAAATAAAGGGGAATAGGTTATTATTTTATGTTCATTAAGAAATAACTTTATAGAATATTTTAACACTTAGGTGAGAATTTATAGGATAATTCATAAACAATTTTAGTTTCGAATGAAATACTAAGTGAAAATATAAGTGAAGTAGAGAACTTTTAATATAATTAAGAAACTAATAAAATATGGAGTATAACTTTCCATTTTGTCCAAGTTAGTTTGGATGACTACTGAGAAATAACCAAAATTTAATGAGCAAAGTAGTATGCTTACAAAATTATCTATTTTTCAATAAACTAAGAAATTTTTGAACCTAAGTTAAAAAAATTGTTGTTTGTCATTGGCATTTCGAAAAAATGTTAAGTGATAAGTTTTCCCTAGCGGAATTTGATTGACCGCTAGTGTTAGATATTCCTTCATGGAATTTGATTGATTTGATTTGATTGAATTAAAGTGATAGCTCGTGTGATTTTATAGACCATCATTTATAAAGTTCAAAATTACAAACAAAAGATTTTAAATTGTTGTTATTAGGACCTAAATCATGGCAATTTTGAAAAAGGTTAATTTTTGAAGATTTTTGGAAAGGAATGATATTTATTCACTCTAGTTGATGTTTTTGGAGGAACTGGAATACCACTGGATGCTCTATGTAGTTTTGATTCTAGAGTTTCACCATACTTTAATAGGAGGATTTTCCTCCTTGTCATTTTGATTTTGAGTTTTCTCGTCTGAGAAATTTGAAAATAGATTTTGAACTGAAAACCCTGGGTATTTATATCTAAATTTATCATTTGAAAATAATTAAATACATAGCGTATATTATAGGATATCCTCTTGTTTGTCGCATATGATTGAGATATGGATAGTTGACTGCCTGTGGATTTATATCATGCTATTTTTTGAATATTGATTACATCACACTGTTTTTATCGGCCTGATTTTCTTTTAGATGTCCCAAGTGTAGGTATACAAGAGGTTTCCACTTGAGTCTTGTGCGCCTGCATTTGCATAGAAGATAATAAATTATTTGCCAAATTATAAATCAAATGCAAAAAGGTACGTAATAAACTCGTAAATTTGAACTGATTGATGATTTTATGCCCTATATATAGGAGGCCACTTGGTTTTTGTTTTCTTTGATTGATCTGGAGCCCGTTGAGGTGATTTGTAGTTGTACCGATCGAGCTGCGCAAAGGAGACGCTGGCAAAAATTTTCGTAAATCTAAGTGTTAGAATTTTTTTTTAAGAATTTTGGAAAATATTTGACAACTAAAATTTGATTTTTGAGTTATATCTTGGAATGAATGAATAGAAGAGAGTTAGTTGATGTAGGTGAATGAATTTAAAAAATTTAGAAACTTTGGAATCTATTCCAGCTAGTTGTTTTGAAAATAAGTTTATTGACACATTTAATACTAAAACCATTTCATAAAGGCACCTCAAGTTATAAATATTTTATAAATATATAACTTTATATATAAAAAATATCATAAAAAACTTAGCTTTAAGTTCTATAACAATCCGAAAGTTTCAAACTGTCCAAAATCACCGAAAAACCTTGTAATGACCCACTTTTTGAACAATGTAAATCGACAATAAACAACACATATCAACTCAAACCATTCAAAAAGAAGGATTGTTAATGGGGTAAGTAAGAAAATAAGAGAAAAGGAAGAGGGAAACAAACACAGAATCTCATGGAGGAACGATAAAATATAATAATAAAATATACAATTCATGAAGCTGTTTATAATATACATTTGATTATATTTAATACAACATTTACCAAAGTTATATATATACATCAGAGATGCATAAGTAATGTAGCAGACAACATGATATAGAAATAATAATAGTAATGATATACCAAATCTTCATCTCATCCTTCAGAACAAATCTTCAATAAGCTGAAAACTCAGGGCTGACCCGAGCGTAATGAAAAGACAAAACACTCGAGTCAAGACTAAAATATCCTTATGTAAGTCAAACCGATATCGCATATAACATGAGTGTTACGGTGTTAGAGATGTTTACGGGATTTATCCTATTTTATCCAGTGTATAACGTGCATGCAATAACTCAAGAGATGTTACAGGATTTTCCATCTCTTAAGGATCCGTCAAAATTACTTATATGTAGTTGAATACGCTATATATATAATGTCTAGACAGTAAAATAAATATTATTATTAGCGTTAAGCCTTTACATTAATCCCCGTTAACGCATTTTTAAGCATTGGTGTACAGTTTTCATCTGACACAACCAGTAGAACTCGGTAGTCAGGGATGTGCCGTGATACTAAACCAAAATTGTATAGGTCTCTTTATGGATAAAAGTATGACAAGGCATGTGAGGCAATGCCTAAGATAGGATACTACCAGTTTACCATTCACGACTGGTGGTGATGCATCATAGCCATGATCTCCCACTGCGTTCAATACTTCCATAATTCCGAGGATGCGCACCAATCAATCAAAATGTAAATGATGGTAATATGAAGAAGTGCGTCCGCTCGGGGTAGCTAGCCCACTTGGCTGGTACGGCTCCTATTTTAGTCATTTAAAATTGGCACAAGTGCCAGGCTAATCCATCATCGTTCTCTTTCTTCAGATCCAGCAAACAACGCAAAATCCAGCCACTTCATTCGAGATCATCACTCCACGTACACAGTTGTTAAAGTGGTTTCGGCATCGACAGAGAATATACCCATATTCGGCTCTGGTTTCTTTAACAATCAAACATCGTTTTTCACACCGGTTGGTACTTTTACATTTCGAACAGTTCATACTTGATATCAAAATATCATATTTGTTTCAAAATCAAATCCATTTCGAAATCATCACATTTACTCAAAATATGCCATTTCAATTCTAAATCAAATTCGTCTTAATATCTCGATTTTGCTTCCAAAATCATTTCGAATTTTAGTTTAGGTTATAACTTCATTTCAACCCAGTACATGTTTAAATCCAAGATTTAGTTATAAACATTTCACCCTTGACCAATTTGAATTTTTGAAAAATAATTGAATAGTTCTAAAATAATTAAAATGGTGAAAAATAGTTTAAATGGTTAAGACAGTTAAAAATAAAATATTTATGTTTATATAGAAAAATCGTTTGGAAAATCCAAAATAATTTGAATATTTAAAAGATAGATTTAAATAGTTTATATCAAAATAATTTACTTGAAAAAAGTTTCAAAGTCAAAATGATTCAATTTCCAAATTTCCAATACAAATCACTTTTAAAATTTCATTTCGATTTAATCGATTCAATTCAAATTTTAAGTCGAATTTTACTTCGATTCCAAATTAATTTCGATGTCAATTTCAAATTAGTTTCAATTCCAAGTTCAAATTAATTTCAATTACAATTCCAAAATAATTTCAATTTCAAATTTGGAACCATTTCGATATTTATCAATTCGATTTCGATTTTCAAAACATTGATTCAAAACACTTAAATCAAATTTACCTTCAATACCCAATTTGAAATCTAGATTCTCAAATATAATTCAATTTCGAGCTCAATTTCAACATAGTTCAATTTCTAAAAATTTGATTTTTCATTTTCTTAAAATAAAATTATTTAAATAAATTCCAAATAATTTTTTTTTTAAAATCATTTAATTTAACCAATCTGATATCCGTATATGATTTTCTATCCTTTGGTCAAGTGATCAGTCATTTCAATTTAATTTCAGGGATGGATATATATCATTTCAATCCAAATCACAGTGTCATAGGTATATATCATTTCAACCTATTTCTTAATTTATTCGATATAATTCAGTTTACAATTTTATATCCTGTAAATGATTTACCAGGTGACAGGATATATATAAAATAAATGAACATCCAATCATTCAAATATCAATCAATTGGCATCTATTACAATTAATCATCCAAACAGTCAAAATAATTCATCACAATCAGTCTCTTCAAACGAGGAAAACCGGTTATTTTTCAAACATTAGAATTTGATTACCAAACCAACGTCATTGCACCCGTCTTGTTTTCCAATTTGCGCAGTATCTTGGTTTTCCTCATTTGAAGTCCATATGGAGGAGGTATGGTTGAAAACCTCATCGAGTCAAGCGAGCGCCAAATGGATTGAATTTGAGTTCTGAAAATTAGTGGACATATGGTTTACACTCCTTTGGTTTAAAAATATATTCACATATCTCATTTTCAGAAACTAACTATACTTCTTCTTCTTCATTCTCCATCCTTTCTAAACCACATGCAATCAAATTAAGATATCTCAGTCGAATCTTCATCAAATCAAATGAAGCCAAAAGCATCAGAAGCTAACAGGCGAGGCTATGACCCAACAATGATTTGGAGGTAGAAATCCAAAGAGGAGAGATGCAGCAACCTTGAAAATGTATAAATCATTTTAGTTCAAAATTAAAGGGAATTAGGAAGGGTTTGACTAATAATAATGCTAAGAAATTAGATTTAGTAATAAATTGAAAATCTAATGATTATACACCAAAATTCATGAAATAAGTGGTAAAATTAGACTTACAAATCTAAGGCTAGGATATAAGCATGTTCCCTGATGATCAGAGGTGAAGGGACAATGGCATAAGGTGATAACATCAATGAAAACTACAATATTCCAAAACCTGAACCTTCAGGATAATGAACGTCGGCGCACTAATCTGTGACTAATGGTCCACACCAGACTTGTTAGAACAAACCTAGGCCTTAAAGCCATTATAAATAAATGATGAAAAAATTTGACTCGTGTTACTCTTATGTTATATATGATCTGAGGCATGATGAGGTGGATGACGGTGTTATAAAATGAATGAATGTGTGCGATAATTGGATTGTTGTTTTGAAGAGGCATGTCTACATGTTATGACATGAAAATAAGATACGACGGTGAATGTGGACATGAACGAGTCTGGGACATACGTAGATGACCCAGAAGATGTACGAATGTGGTCTTTCAAGCATGACGATATTGTTCCTTTGTAGTGCTACGACGAGCTAGGGGAGGAAGTAGATGTCAAGCGACCCTACAAGCGATGGGCGGACTAGAGCGTGAGTCCAACTAGGTAGCACGAGGAAAATGGGTTTCATTACAGTTTTCTGACAATCCAAAGAATTTAGTCCTATGCGAGATTTAGGTGATGTCAAGCAACATGTGACTCTATAGGACATGAAATTGGACTAGAGCATGAGTCTATATAGATATGACGCAATACATTTCAATGTATAAGGCAATCGGATACAATGTGATGATGGAACACATGATGGCTGGATGATATACTCATATCATGTTATAGTAGTATTTTTATCCAGTGTAAAGTAGAGTATGGCACACTCTCCAAACACACTCCTACTTATATATATAAGGTTGATCGATTTTATTTGAATTCAAATTATAATTATTGGAGTTATTGTAATTAAACGAAATTAAATATTACGTTAATGGGAATAAAGATGAAATTGGAAAATATTAGTGTACTAAGATATAAACCAATGTTAATTATACATATAAGATGATAATTGATTGAAGAACAATATTTAAATCAAATAAATGCATTTATTGGAATTTTAGTTTATAATTACCGAATTTACTGAAATTGAAATTAAACGTTGTAATTGGTAAATTAATTAACTTTAAATCAGTATCTAAATTTGTTTAAATTATTTTAAATGTTTAAGAAATCAAAAATGATAAAATTTGTTATTTATAGAATTAAAATTGAAAATTTGGTTTAATTAGTTTAATATTAATTTATTTAATTTACGTGAAAATAGCTATTTTGGCTACTGACTCGGATTTTGACGAAACCAATTTTATATTATCCGTAACAGTGAGTTATTGTAGGATTTCAAGTTTCATAGTGATCGGACATGTCGTTTGATCGTATGGGCTCGAAACGCCTAGAAATCAATTTAATTAAAATCAATTGAAACTTCTTCATACAATGGAATTAAGACTTGAAACTTAATCTATTGAGTTTAAAATATTGAAAACATCTATTTTGATATATGGGATGATCCATTTTCATTTCAGAGACAAAGCAGGATATTTGAGTCGTTTGTCGTTCAACTTCCAAATCAAATCTGATCCATTCATTTCTATTTCTGGTCTGCATATAAATAGTCCATTACAAATCATATATACGGTGTATATTAGTACTGTACCTAGATTTGACTTTATGTGCGTAGTTTTGGATTGTACTTGTATTTATTTAGACATGTGTATTTGACATTTTAGACATGTTATAGTGATGTGACTATGATCTTGACTATGTATTGCATTTTATTCCCTTCCATTGCGAGACTCTGAAAGTAGATAGTGTTAGTAAGAATTATGTTTAATATCTGATATCTATCCTAGTTGGTCCATTTGGATTGTATCTCAACCTCAACGACTCAGTTCCCGAGTGTCGACGTCGGTCGGGCATCAGATCCAGGGGTTGATTAGGCAGGTTGCTACACCGATTATTGATGATGTACTCATGTTAACATCAGTCTTAATTTAGTTGTTTAACCCATCATTGGATTTGAAAAGGACAATATTTATAATCAGTATAAAAGGATGTATTCTTTTTACACCATATGAAAATGTTTAATGTGGAGCATATGTGATGAATTCTTTTTGCACTGGAAATAGGAATTATCATACATATTATGTTTTCACCTATATCACATTTTTCTTATTTACTTGGTACAATAAGCGATTTTAAATCTAAATTAAGATTACTAACTGGAGGTTAAGAGCACCCTTAAGAATTTAGGAAATACTAGTGAATTGCTTATGGAAACAACGAACTTCTTATAAAGGAGTATGCAGACTCAAACTTCATAAGTGATATCGAGTATAGCATGTCAATTCTAAATTCACATTTAACCTTAGTTAAGGAGCTTAAAGTTGGAAATCTGCCAAAGATCATGGTTTTTGTTGATTCAACCAAAAGGCTAATTACATTACCTTGAATAGAGTTGTAGCAAATTTTGTATGTTTGTGTGTGTGTGTATACATATACATATATATATATATATATATATATATATATATCTGTGTGTGCGCGCGCGCGTGTGTATGTGTTTGTATAGTGCGCAATTTATTACTGAGCTAGGGGTAATTCCAAATGTTGAAAATTGCACAAAATTATTATGCGATAACAATGTCACGATACACATCATAAAAGATCCTAGAGCTCAATAAAAGTCGAGAAACATACTCTGAAAGATTCGCATGATAAAGGCAGCTTATAAGTGTTGAGGAGAGTTGATTGACACAATAGACAATTAAGACAATATATCATATATGTACACTAAGGGACTAGTTAAATCATTTTGTGAAAACTGATGAAATAAAGGAATAAGATTTCATAATTGATCCCAAGTGCAAGTGGAAGATTGAGGGAGTTAGATGTATACCCTAGGGGCAATTATGTAACTTATTATATATATTTAACTCTATAACCGACCTTGCCCATAATAAAGGTTATTTTGTATTATATACTTACTACATTATGATATATTAATTAATTAATTTCAGTATATTGCATAGAAAATCCTTAAATGATATGTTATGTAATAATAACTATATTGAGTTGTAATCATCAAAAAATTATCATAATATAAAATACTGTACTACTTTAAATATTCCTAGTCAAGATGTTTCGAGAAGAGAAATTTATACATATATTGAGACCATAGTATGTAACGGTCTCCAAATGTTATGTAGTGCATTACTTATGATTGTTATGGGAACAAAATGGTTACATACTAATGGTTGTTACATAACTATGGAATGATCCACCCAAGAGTTTGTAGTTGGTTAATAATAGCTAGGTCAAACATGAAATCTCGGAGTGATGATATTACACAGTTCTCTCAACTTGAGAATACAGTTGAGCTTTAATATGGATACACCACTTTGAATATAGTTTAATCATGGCATAGCGACCGTTGAACAACCACAGTTAGATTTGAGTTGAAGAACTGGAAGTGAAATACTATTTGATAGAGGATTCGTCTTCTTAAGTGACTACAGTTAGGTTTGAGTTGAAGCACTGGAAATGAAACACTATTCAATAGAGGATTTGTCTCCTCGGTTGTATAAGGTTGGTATCACGGTCAACTACAATCAACTCAAAATCAAAATCTCTAGCCATAGTGGTACTACTAATAACAAATGTTATTATTGAACCATGGAGTTTTGTTATGGGATAATTGAGTTGAATATGGATGATATTGGAATTTTGATCAAATCCAAGTTCCATATGTCCTAATGTGATAAAGTGTCGATGAAGAGAATTAGTGTAAAAATCGTTAGTAAAAGGTATCATTTAAATTTGTAAAATTGGATTTTACCCAAGGTTTTAAATACCGAATTTCGGTCACGTTTCGTTTCGAAATTTTTGCACAAGTTATCTCGTATCGGGAGAGATCTTGGACGAGATGAGTACGTATCGGGTGTACATCTCGGATTGACATCTCAGGTCTTATAATGCATCTCGGGAATATCTCGGATGTACCTATGTGTTTAAAATTAATGTGTCAAAAATTTATTTAACGATTATAACTTTCTTAGTAAAAATAAAAATGGTAATAAACTTGATTTACATGGAAAAATAAATATTTTTAGAAGAGTAGTAGCTTGATTAGCTTAATTGATTTGGTAATGATTGAATAATATCCTTTTATTTGAATATAATAAAGAAGTGAAACCTTTCGCTATGACTCGTTAAGATAAAAGTAAAGAATATGTTCAAGAAGTTGGTAAATTATAATTGGATCGAGTAGTTTCTTTTGAATCAATATGAAAATAAAAATTATTTGGAAAACAAGAAAAATGTATAACTTCAGGTGAGAACTCGGATTGAGATTTTGATCTATATATCGGGTGAGATTTGAATATCTCGGACGAGATGAGTGTCGAGGGAGATATGGAGGGGATTTGTGTCTCGTCTTGTTTAAGTGTGAAAATGAGATCTCGGGTGAGATCTCGGGCGAGATACAGGAGATTTAAAACCATGATTTTACCGATGACTTTTAGTAAGCAATCACTTTATCCAAATTTTCACACTCTTGCTAAGGTAACGTGTAACAACCCGCATATTTTACGATTGAATATTTAAATATTTTATTTTAATATTTTATCGTTTGTTGGATTTTAGTCCAAAAAGTTACTTTTTGCATACGGTCGAATTAGGACTAGGAACCACTTCCATTGGGTCCAAAACACCATTTGCGATTTTTGAGTATAAACTTTGATATGTTTGGAGTTAGTGGAATTTTTCCACTTATTCACTTTGGGCTTTGGGTTTGGTTTAGCCCATTAGCCTAAGCTATTAACTCTAGCTCAACCCTCTTCCCTTCATAACTTTAATTTCATTTCCTAATACTCAAGCTTCATCGAAAATGGAGGAAGGAACGGGAAATTAAAAATCCAAGATCAAGTTCATTTGCAAATCCAACATCTAACTCCAAATTCAAAGAGAAGCCATTGATTCTTTCTTTTCTCTCAAGCTTCTTCTTCATTGATTTTGTGTAAAGGTGAGATTTTTATCTCACATCTTTGTCTATAACTATCTTTGATTGTTGGGTATGAATTCCTAACAATTATTCATGTGCATTTGCTTTTGGTTTGGATTGAATTGGTGAAAATCCCAATTTTTAGTGTTTTGGGTTCAAATCTTTAAAAATCCAATCTTTGATGTTGGAACACGTTTTTGGTGATGCATCGAGGAGCCAATAGGACCGGGTAGCCGATAGGCGTAATCCCCTAGCGTTCATGCTCGATCGGTTGCAAATTGAGAGAGTTTTTGGCATTTTTGTTGCTTAGGTCGTTCGGCCTGCACGTATCATTCTCGGCCTGCAGTTAGATCGGCCTGCACTTAGGTCGCTCCCCTATAGGTCGCTCCATGCTTAGGTCGTTGCTCGGCCATGTTATATCATGCAACTCCATAGGTCGCGCCATGCTAGGTCGTCCCCACTTAGGTTGCTCGGCCTTCTCATACACCTTAGGTCGTTAGGTCGCTCAGGCCTTCTTTACCCCCTTAGGTCGTTAGGTCGCTCGCGCTTCTTCACAACTTAGGTCGCGACATGTTAGGCCGTTCCCCACTTAAGTCGCTCGCCTTGTGTTAGGCCGTTTCATGCACATAGGTCGCAACCACTAGGTCGCTTGGCCTTCTGAATTAGGTCGCACCTGCTATATCTTGCAACCTCTTAGGTCGCAACCCCATAGGCCGCTTGCCTTACTGTTAGGTCGGCCTGCCTTAGGTCGCTCGGCCTGCTTGCACTGTTAGGTCGCACATGTTTTAGGTCGCGCCATTCCTTAGGCCGGTTGCAATTCGGTCGCGCCACCATTTTAGTCGCCCCTGCTTAGGCCGTATGCTATTTCTTGAGCCGTTGATTTCTTGTGCTGACTTATGTTAAGTCGTAAGTCGTGGCTGTTAAGTCGCAAGGGTATTCCCACTTTGACGGATTTATAATTGAACTCTTTGGATGTCATTCACGTTTTCGAATGTGAAATTTTGTGATTTATTGTCTCTACAATCATTTTTGTGATTTGTCACTTTATTTCACTCGTACGAGAAATCTAATTAAATGGCTTAGCAAATCAAATGGCATGAAACGCTTGCATTTACTTCGCCGGTTAATTTTTGGACTTGTTCGATTGAATCTCTTGTGATAATTTTCTAGTGGAAACTAACAATTTGTTCGTAAATATTTAAGTTAAGCTAGTGGTTATGTGACATGAAGCTAAGCTTATATATTTACTAGCTTACTGTATTTGACACTTCTTGATGATCGTTGATGATCATTTTTGTGATTTAGACTAGCAAATGTGCGATGTCTCTTTGTCTACGAGGGAGACTAAATCCCGTTTCTGTGGAGCTTCGGCTCAATTTGGTGGGGTAGCGACCCATGGTCTTCGGGCCGTTTTGTGGAGCTTCGGCTCAAAATTAATGGTTAACAACCATGGAATAGCGTTCCATTTTGTGATACACGTGTTGGTGAGTTTTCATGATCCCGTTTTGTGATAGGCCTCCCCCTTTTTGTGATTTTTGGATTTCCATTGATGATTTCTAGAATTTATGTTTTCACCAATTTTCGTGATTTATGGCTTTATGGATTATCATATGTTTATGTCATATCTCTTATTCTATATCATTTTATCTGATATTTATAGCTAGACTGATCCATTTATTATTTTCTTATTAAATAATACTCGGGTCAGACCGAGATGTTACAGGTGTTTCTGCTTGACTACACATCTGGGATTATCACCCTGACTTTTGGCTAACTACTTAGATTAGTAGTTTTTGTTGTATACATTTGAGATATAGACTCATTGATGTATCCATCTTCTTTTGTTTAGCAATTGTAGCTATTATTTTGTGATATTGTGGATCTTGTTTGATCACTACTCTAATACACACTTTTAAGTGTTATATTCATATCTATTTCCGCCTTTGTGATATGAATGTCTGTGACTGATTTATGTTATGTTTATTTCTATATTTGTTTTCGAAGATATATATAGCCACCGGGTAGTAGCTTTGAGTTTGTATCGGTATGTCGGATTTCCTCCTGAAACCAAATGCATGTTGTACTATCTGACATATTGGTGCTCGCACAAAGCAATTACATGGATGGTCGCTCCTCAATAGCCTTATTATCCATGCTAGTTGACGACATTACCCCGTAGTATCTTTGGCTAGCGTGGGTATAGAGGTGGGGCATCACATAACGTGTGAAAATTAGTGTTTGAATTGTTCAAATATTAATCATTAACTGAATTCAAACCTATGAGTCGCACAATTGAATTCAGTTTCAATCCTCAAATCACCACTCGATTTAATAATTTATAAAGTGTTAAAAATTAATTAATATTTAAATAAAGATCAATTATTTGTTGTATTTAATAATTCAGGTCTATTTAGTAAATGGATTAGTCTCCAAAAATGTTCTGAGTTCTCTTAGAAATTAATTAGTTGTGTATATAAAAGTTAAATATGTGCATTTCGGTAAATGATATTGATAAGAATTAAATTGGATTTAAATCGGGTTAATTGCTATTGAATTTGAATCCATATGGTCCATTGTAGACCAAATATCTTCAGTCGAAAATAAGGTAAAGAGGGGGTTTTGGGGAATGACTTGGTAAGAGGAGATGGTAGAAGATATTTCTACAGATCCTCTATTTAAGTGAACCAGATCTTCCACTTTTTGGATTGATTATTCTTTTGCTCCACATCTTGTTATCATCAATGCTATTTTTCCTATCCAATCTGAGCAAGCATTAACCATAAATCAAGTATAAAACTCCTTCAAGTGGTGGCACTACGAAATATGCACCTTTGGATAGGGATGTAGGAGAAGATTTAAATCAAGATATGAATTAAAGGCTACTTCTCTTAAGTACATTCTGTTATGTTATTGTAGGATCGATTACACCCTAGTGGGGGGGTGAATAGGGTGATAGTATAAATTATAAAATTAATTGCGGAAGCTTATAAAATAATTTCAACACAGATCATAGAACAGTAGCAGCACAGATAATAGCAGAATAATAAATGCAGAAATAGAACGACACAGAATTTACCCAGCTTCGGCAAAACCCTGCCTACGTGCTACCCCCAAGGTTTCTACTAGAAATTAGATAGTCCCTCGCTTACACACATAAACTCGCGACACCCGCTATCGACTATATCTAACTCTACGCTCAAAACCCTGCCACAACTCAACCACTAAGTTGCGAATTCTCAAGCTACGCCACGTAGCTTGTCCCCTAGTCACACAACTAGAAAATTAAAACGGTTTAAAGAAAGAATTTAAAAATGCTTTAAAAAACAATAACAAAACCCTAATTTATATGATTTTGAAGCCTTTAAAATTAAGGCCCAACAAAGAAAGGCCGGCTCAAAACAAATTAATCCTTTCTCCTTTTTATTTCCAGCCCGACTCCTTGTTTGTGAAAATGCCGCCTTGCTCGTTCCTCTTTGCAAATAAATTAGGGTTTGTGAAAACTGGGGCTATCGACTTCAATATCTCGATTGAATGAATGGTTTAGCGTTGTTGCTTTGTCAATCGATGATCTCTCTGTTAAGCACACGGTTCCCCCAATTTTCGATCGAGTTGTCTGAGTGGTATGTGATTTATCTCTTTGCTTTTTCTGATTTGCTTGCTTGAACTCGATGATCGTTTGCCAGTGATGATGCTGGGTTTATATAGGTTTCGAAATCCTAATCCTGCATTCGTATAAAGTCATTTGAATTTTTCAATAATTCTCCTCGGCCACTTGATGATGTTTGAACGATTGATGATTAATCTGACTTTGTCAAATTCGTATCTTTCACGTTTCTTGGTTGACACGGTTTTGAATTAATTTTCGTGATGACCACGGCTTCCACTCCGTTCCTTTTTCTGTTGACTTGTTAAAAAACACGGCTTTGATATCATTTGCCTTCGTATCTGCAGTTTGTTGTTTACCTTTTGTTTTAGCAATATTATTCCTTTCTGTAACAACCAAGATAAAATGCTTTTGCTCTTTTTACATGACTTGCTGTTATGTTGATGCATTGTGCCTTTGCCTCTATTTGCTTGCTTCGTTGTCATGGACTTGTTTAACCTCGGCTTTGATTTTGGCCTTGATAAAATTGATTTGCTATTTTTGTATCATACTCGACTTTGGTCATTTGTTTTGAAAACTGTAGCTTGATGCTTGCATCCTTCTTGCTGTTTACTGGAGTCAGTGGTTGATGCATTGTGGTGTCTAGTATTTGATTATATGATATTGTGATGATTTGCATTGTGCTTATGTCCACTGATGCTTCGAGTCTGCAATTGTTGTTTTGAATAACAGCTCGACCATATGCATATTACAACTTGTACATGCTTTGATTTTCATTTTACATCACTTGAACTTGCTTTTGTCTCGGCCTGAACCTTTGCATTACATACATATGTATATGCTCACTGTCTTTGTACCTGTGCATATATGTTTACTGTTCGAGTTCATTGTTCAGTTGATTCATTGATGCATTGCCTTTGTGGTCTTCACTTTTGTATAGTCTGCACATGTTACTTGTATCACTTGACGTCTTCATTTGGTTCGAGACAGTGATCATTTGTGGCATAGTTTGTATTCTCTGTTTGAATTTGCATTGTGTCACTTGTATACTGCAACTTGGTCTTGCCTTGGTTCTGGCCATTCCTTGTTGCCTTGTTGCAGTTTGATTGTGCTGTTTACCCGTGTACATGCTTCACTGTATCTTCATTCATGTTGGTTTAGTTTGTGCACTTTCTTGAGTTACTGCAGCTTGTAGTTTGGCTTTGATGTTGTACACTGTTTACTGTTAGTCGAGTTGAGTTGATCATGTTGCATTCTTGTTTGTTGTCCACCTGAGTTCGAGCATTTATGGCATTTGTTTGCTGTGGCATTGCATTACTGAGTCATTTGCTTATGCTATTTGTTTGCACTGCCGACTTATGTGGTCTTGAGTCTTTACTTGACATATGTGCACTTGTTTTGGACTTGCAGTTTGAATTGCATTGAGTCGAGTCGATTTTGCAGTGATGGCTTGACCTTTGCACTTT
Source organism: Allium cepa (assembly GCA_030765085.1). Lineage (NCBI taxonomy): Eukaryota > Viridiplantae > Streptophyta > Magnoliopsida > Asparagales > Amaryllidaceae > Allium > Allium cepa. The sequence continues at coordinate 50,837,654 of CM060935.1, read as the reverse complement.
GTTTGTTATTTGGTGCCTTCTTGAATTTGTGTAGAATGTGCATTACACTTGAGTTGAATCCAGTTTTACAACTCGGGTTTGACCTTGTGCTGAAGTCGATATTTTATTTATGTTGCACCTGAGTTGAATCCTGTATTTGGGTTTGACCTGTGCTCACTTGTCCCTGTAAATCGATCAAGTGTATATTTCGGTGTGCACGGCCTTGTGGCATATACAGTGATACACTGTGTATGTCACAAGCTGTTCGTGTATGATGAATTCAAATGTAAATAATGACGAACAGCCCAAATAACTGAGGCAAATAATATTTTCAAAACCCATCTTTTATTTTATATTGCAAAAATATTTTATTTTCAATTTTACCGCGTTAGTGAATATTTTTGCAGATTGCTCAGATGCTGGATTCAAACTGGAATGAAGTTGAAGATAAAATACGAATTTGAGTGAATGAGTGATGTGTAGTGAGGTTAAATGTAAATATGAAATTGTGATGTAATCAGAAATTGTATTGTAATTGAATTTGTATAGTTATAGTGAGAGCTTGAAATTGTACTATTCAAAATTGTAATAAATATTTGTTTGAATAAAATATTCGTTTGAATTCAAATTCAGTGTTATTTATTTTATTCAACAAATATTTATTTAATCTGTGAAAATAAAATAGTATATTAACAAATACATTTAAACGAATGTATATATGTTTATTATCATCAAACAAAAATCATATAAGCGCATATTCAACAATCTCCCCCTTTTGATGATAACAAACATATATTTAAGATTTTGAATATGTTAAATGTATTTGATCGTTCAATTTGCTCCCCCTATTTGAATGCTCCTTCTCTACACAATACTCCCCCTATATATATGCATACAAATAGAAATATGCAAATGAGCCTAGATGTAAATGGAAAAATTATTTGACCTCTGCTTGATTTTATTTGAAAAAATCTTAACCTTTCTCTCCCCCTTTTGTTATCAACAAAAGCGTAATAGTAATAGAAAAGTAGAGATATAGTGATCGATATTAATTCAACATTAAAACTCAATTGAATATAAATATTAAATTTTAATAAAAAATCAAACAAAAATCATAAATATTTTGTTAGGCGCATATTCCACTTTTAGAATGATGGAAATGATGTCATCATATAAAACCATACAGATGTGTCTATTTGTGGTATATTTATATCAGGAATTTGAATATCTACTAACCATGCATAACCGTTACGACTTTTAAATGAGATTAGTAGTATTCCAATTTTATTTAAAAAAAAAATGAATTCAAGTATCTTCTAACCACGCATAACCGTGAGGACTTTTAAATGGGATTAGAATCAACTTGTTTATTTTAAAAATCAACTTTTGATATGCGTTCCATACATGCATAACCGTGAGGACTTTTAAATGAGCATGGAAGCACATAACAAATTCCAAGTAATTCACCCATGCATAACCGAAAGGACTTTTAAATGAGAGTGAATACTTTGGTATTTATTTATTTATTATTAATTTTTTTTTAAAATGTGAAAATGAAAAACGAACGATTCCTGTTTAAAGTACCACATATTGACAAACTATATAGAATTTTGATGAGTGATGGTTGTTAGAAATATGATAGAAATAGAGATGGTCATGAAATTTTTACCAACAAAAAGTTTTATAACTCTTGTTTAAATTTCTAAAGAAACTTTCTAATTATACTTTCTAGAGTTATAATATATGATAAATATCAACACTCATCACTTTTTCAATCACTATTCATCTTTTCGATAATCATTAGGGGGTCAGATTAGTCAATGTAATCATTTAAAATCAAATTCAGAAATAGTTATAAATCAATTTTTCTAAAAAATGACCAATCTGAAAAGCAAGGTCAAAATTGATTTTCTCGAGGGGGTTTTATAAGAAAATTTCTGCTAAAATAAAAATTATTTCATGTGAAAAATATGCAGATATTTTCTTTGAAAGAATGATGTAGTTATTATATGTTTCAACAAAAATCATGTTCCTTTAGTAATTTGTCTATCAACTAGATTATCAGTGTAATCTGCATCTGAATTTTACTTTCACTCAATTATCACTCGTTGAATTTGATTGACCAAACCATGAAGTGTGCACCAAAAATTTCAAACTCAATTTTAATAACAATTTAAATGACATTCTTTTGAAATTGAATTGAAGCCGTGTAAATAATCAGAAAACCGTGAATATAGAGTCAGCCGTATTATAACCAATTGTATATTCTAACAAAACACTATTTTTAATCCAAACTGATATATATGAAGTAATTCAAAGAATCTAGAGATTTTTATAGTGTTTTTGGCATAAAAATATAATTGGCCAACTATTTTGAATAAGTCAGAATCATCATCTTTTCATCATCTCAATTTTGGCTGATTTTAATTCAGAATATGGTGCAGATTATCACATTTAATATATCGCTCAAATTAATATACCTTTACCTGTTTTACCTTTACAATATTTTTCATGGTTGTCTATTGTGATTCTGTCACCTTTGAACTAGGCTAAGGAACTTTGCTTTATCGTCCGTTGTGTTTCTGAAACAGCCAAAAATCCAGAGAACACTATTGTTGTTCCTTAGCCTGCCACCACACCTACACGATGAAAGATTTATGTGACCTATTTGTTTTTATAGGTCCATGGTTGTTAGTGGCAGAAAATTTTGAAAAATAATTTTGTAAAGACCCAAAACTATTTATAATTGTTCTCTTCGGCACCCAAATTTGTTTAACTTTGAGAGATTTTATATTTGTGCCTTTAGGAGCCCAAATCGGTATAGTTTTCACATGTTTGGGTCTATACCAACAATTATTGTGATTATGTCCATATTTTCTACAAATTGTGCATATAGAATTAACTTGATTAATATTGCTTTCAACAATTTTCGAATTATTATATCCAAGTCCTTGTCTAACCGTATTAACAGTTTGCTTTCCTAATAGCATATTCAACGATTTTTCACTTTTTGAAAATTTATCTAAAGTCGTTGACAATTGTTGGACTTGTGTTTTGAGAGATTCATTTTCGTTTAACAACTGTGTGCACTTTTTAATAGAATTCTCTCTCCTAGTATTTTCATTCTCTTTTAAAATCAGAATTTCATTTTCAAGTGATTTTATATTGATTTCTGATTTTTTAATTTCTTCTTCGAATGTTGGACACTTATCACATTTAGGGATCCTACTTTGATAGGTTTTAACTAATTGGTCAAGTTGTTTATTTAAATCTATCAAAGTGTCTTTTTGTGATTCAAGTTTAGCGTATTTTTCCCTAAGTCGTTCAAAACAGCCGTTTACTTCATGAAAATATATAAGCAACTCAGAATGGGTAAGTTTTGATACCTCACTTGGCTCGTCATCGTCACTGTCAGTTGTATCACCTCGAAGACACAATTCTGCCTTTTCGCTTTCACTGCCAGTGCTTTGATCATCCTTGTCTATTTCATCCCAAGTGGCTGTAAAACTTTTCTTTTTCTGTTTCTTTCCATGGCTGATTTTAATTTGTGGACAATCGGGCTTGATATGACTGGGTTTGTTGCAATTATAACAAATAATCTTTTGTTCTTCTGAGTAGTCCAGTGCTTTACCTATTCTGCTTTTCAATTCCTGATTTCGAGCTGGATTTCCATATTTGCGATTCCACTTTTTGAATTTCTTTATTAGTAGTGCCAGCTCTGCTGCTCCTTCATCATCATCGTTATCATCATCACTTTCGGTTGTTCCTTTGAGCGCTATTGATTTCTTTCGAGTATCTCCTCCTTCACGCTCTTCCTTGAATTTCATTTCTAGCTCATAAGTGGTGAGATTTCCGATGAGTTCTTCGACTTTCATTTGTTTCAAATCTTTTGATTCTTGAATGGCAGTCACTTTTGCTTCAAATTTTCGTGGAAGGACTCTAAGGATTTTTCGGACTATCTCCAACTCTGTGTATGATTTTCCAAGAGCTTTTGATTTGTAAACGATATTGGAAAGTCGTCCTTGCATCTCTTTGACATTTTCTTCCTTCGCCATTGTGAAGTTCTCGTATTCGCTGCTTAGCATGGCAAGGCGAGATTCTTTGACTTGAGATGTTCCTTCGTGAGTCACTTCTAGTGTGTGCCATATTTCCTGTGCAGTTGACAATGTGAGACACGATTAAATCCAAATTGATCCAATGAACAGATAATAGAATTCATAGCTTTAGCATTGGTATTTTGTAATTTATTTTCTAGTTCTGTCCATTGTTCCTTTGGTTTCTCTATTTTCTGATTATCTACAGTTATAGTTAGTATTCTATAACCTGTCTCAACAATATTCCAAGCGTCAATGGTTTTCAGAAAGATTTCCATCCTATTTTCCCTATAAGCATATTCACCATTTAACATTGATGGCCTAACTATGGATTGACCCTCAGCAAAAGCAGTATTAAAAGAAGCCATTTTAAAAATTCAAATTTTTAAAACAAAAAATTGGTTTTGTAAAAATCAAATTTTTAAAACAAAAAAGGGCTTTTGTTCCTAGCTCCGATACCACATGTAGGATCGATTACACCCTAGAGGGGGGTGAATAGGGTGATAATATAAATTATAAAATTAATTGCGGAAGCTTATAAAATAATTTCAACACAGATCACAGAACAGTAGCAGCACAGATAATAGCAGAATAATAAATGCAGAAATAGAACGACACAGAATTTACCCAGCTTCGGCAAAACCCTGCCTACGTGCTGCCCCCAAGGTTTCTACTAGAAATTAGATAGTCCCTCGCTTACACACGTAAACTCGCGACACCCGCTATCGACTAAATCTAACTCTACGCTCAAAACCCTGCCATAACTCAGCCACTGAGTTGCGAATTCTCAAGCTACGCCACGTAGCTTGTCCCCTAGTCACATGACTAGAAAATTAAAACGGTTTAAAGAAAGAATTTAAAAATGCTTTAAAAAACAATAACTAAACCCTAATTTATATGATTTTAAAGCCTTTAAAATTAAGGCCCAACAAAGAAAGGCCGGCTCAAAACAAATTAATCCTTTCTCCTTATTATTTCCAGCCCGACTCCTTGTTTGTGAAAATGCCGCCTTGCTCGTTCCTCTTTGCAAATAAATTAGGGTTTGTGAAAACTGGGGCTATCGACTTCAATATCTCGATTGAATGAATGGTTTAGCGTTGTTGCTTTGTCAATCGATGATCTCTCTGTTAAGCACACGGTTCCCCCAATTTTCGATCGAGTTGTCTGAGTGGTATGTGATTTATCTCTTTGCTTTTTCTGATTTGCTTGCTTGAACTCGATGATCGTTTGTCAGTGATGATGCTGGGTTTATATAGGTTTCGAAATCCTATTCCTGCGTTCGTATAAAGTCATTTGAATTTTTCAATAATTCTCCTCGGCCACTTGATGATGTTTGAACGATTGATGATTAATCTGACTTTGTCAAATTCGTATCTTTCACGTTTCTTGGTTGACACGGTTTTGAATTAATTTTCGTGATGACCACGGCTTCCACTCCGTTCCTTTTTCTGTTGACTTGTTAAAAAACACAGCTTTGATATCATTTACCTTCGTATCTGCAGTTTGTTGTTTACCTTTTGTTTTAGCAATATTATTCCTTTCTGTAACAACCAAGATAAAATGCTTTTGCTCTTTTTACATGACTTGCTGTTATGTTGATGCATTGTGCCTTTTCCTCTATTTGCTTGCTTCGTTGTCATTGACTTGTTTAACCTCGGCTTTGATTCTGGCCTTGATAAAATTGATTTGCTATTTTTGTATCATACTCGACTTTGGTCATTTGTTTTGAAAACTGCAGCTTGATGCTTGCATCCCTCTTGCTGTTTACTGGAGTCAGTGGTTGATGCATTGTGGTGTCTAGTATTTGATTATATGATATTATGATGATTTGCATTGTGCTTATGTCCACTGATGCTTCGAGTCTGCAATTGTTGTTTTGAATAACAGCTCGACCATATGCATATTACAACTTGTACATGCTTTGATTTTCATTTTACATCACTTGAACTTGCTTTTGTCTCGGCCTGAACCTTTGCATTACATACATATGTATATGCTCGCTGTCTTTGTACCTGTGCATATATGTTTACTGTTCGAGTTCATTGTTCAGTTGATTCATTGATGCATTGCCTTTGTGGTCTTCACTTTTGTATAGTCTGCACATGTTACTTGTATCACTTGACGTCTTCATTTGGTTCAAGACAGTGATCATTTGTGGCATAGTTTGTATTCTCTGTTTGAATTTGCATTGTGTCACTTGTATACTACAGCTTGGTCTTGCCTTGGTTCTGGCCATTCCTTGTTGCCTTGTTGCAGTTTGTTTGTGCTGTTTACCCGTGTACATGCTTCACTGTATCTTCATTCATGTTGGTTTAGTTTGTGCACTTGCTTGAGTTACTGCAGCTTGTAGTTTGGCTTTGATGTTGTACACTGTTTACTGTTAGTCGAGTTGAGTTGATCATGTTGCATTCTTGTTTGTTGTCCACCTGAGTTCGAGCATTTATGGCATTTGTTTGCTGTGGCATTGCATTACTGAGTCATTTGCTTATGCTATTTGTTTGCACTGTCGACTTATGTGGTCTTGAGTCTTTACTTGACATATGTGCACTTGTTTTGGACTTGCAGGTTGAATTGCATTGAGTCGAGTCGAGTTTGCAGTGATGGCTTGACCTTTGCACTTTGTTTGTTATTTGGTGCCTTCTTGAATTTGTGTAGAATGTGCATTACACTTGAGTTGAATCCAGTTTTACAACTCGGGTTTGACCTTGTGCTGAAGTCGATATTTTATTTATGTTGCACCTAAGTTGAATCCTGTATTTGGGTTTGACCTGTGCTCACTTGTCCCTGTAAATCGATCAAGTGTATATTTCGGTGTGCACGGCCTTGTGGCATATACAGTGATACACTGTGTATGTCACAAGCTGTTCGTGTATGATGAATTCAAATGTAAATAATGACGAACAGCCCAAATAACTGAGGCAAATAATATTTTCAAAATCCATCTTTTATTTTATATTGCAAAAATATTTTATTTTCAATTTTACTGCGTTAGTGAATATTTTTGCAGATTGCTCAGATGCTGGATTCAAACTGGAATGAAGTTGAAGATAAAATACGAATTTGAGTGAATGAGTGATGTGTAGTGAGGTTAAATGTAAATATGAAATTGTGATGTAATCAGAAATTGTATTGTAATTGAACTTGTATAGTTATAGTGAGAGCTTGAAATTGTACTATTCAAAATCGTAATAAATATTTGTTTGAATAAAATATTCGTTTGAATTCAAATTCGGTTTTATTTATTTTATTCAACAAATATTTATTTAATCTGTGAAAATAAAATAGTATATTAACAAATACATTTAAACGAATGTATATATGTTTATTATCATCAAACAAAAATCATATAAGCGCATATTCAACAGTTATGATTGCTGTTCATCGTGTGTTTTTCATAATATTATAATGAATTTATATGTGTGATATTATCGCCCTATAAAAATTAGCATATTAAATTATTTTATATAATTAATCTATATGAACAACTAATTTAAATTCAAAGTTCAAAATTAAAAAGCACACATAAATATTTTAAATTCGACCATGTCTATATCATATACGTACATATACATATATAATTTTATAATATTATAAATATTTATTTTAATTTTAAATGATTGTTCACTAATATTTAAAGTTTAAAATACCTTAGAACTTTTTTAAATTGTATATATACATACATATACATACATACATATACATACATACATATATATATTTTTGGTTGTTAAAATAAAAAAATATTTTTTGGTAGAAAACATAATTTTATATAATTATAATATATATAGTAATTATGATTTAATACAATGTATACTTTTAATACACACACGCACACTTTTAATAAAAATTAGTTTTTTTAATTTCTATTAGCAAAATTAGATTTACATATATACATATATATTATAATTTTCGAATGTTTTTTTATATATACATATATTGTTTGTAAATATTGAAGTAGTGTTATGTATTTTAAATAAATTAAAAAAAAAATACAAATAAAAAAATATTTTTGACTACAATATTTATTTTATATTAATATTCATATTTAAATTTAATTAAAGATAGTAAGCTAATATTTTTAAAATTGTTATTAAACTTTAGAATGTTTTACTAAGTCTTAATTAGATATTTTTAAAACAAATTTTGAATCTAAAATTTATCTACTTAGCTAAAATTAGATTAAAATTTTATATAAATAATTTCAAAATCCATATTTATATTTATATATTTTGTAAATATATTAATAAATGTTTTGAGATAATTGACACATACATAAATGACTAATGTATACGTAGCGGATATTTACTTATGTACACATTAACCGTATGCACTGTTAGCACCAAAATTGGTCACTAACACCCTTAGAAAGATTATGTACAGAGATTAATGAAGAAAGTAAATTAAAACAGAGAACAGAATGTAAATTTAAATACAAAAAGTAAGAACACCAAATTTATAGTGGTTCGGCGTAGTAGCCTACGTCCACTCTAAAGTTGATCTTTATTCTTTTCATCGATACTTGATTACAGATACAATCCGCTTCTAAGTACTTGAATACAGTTGCAAGATACAAAGAAATAAGTCTGGAATGAGTCTTGAAAATGGCAGTCTCCCCAGTGCTCTCTAAAATCTCTCCCTTTTTTCTGTGCCCTGCCCCTCTATTTATAGACGAAGGTGGGTTGGACTTCCTTGGTGGGCCTGGTAGCTGAATATCCTGGCCCAAATGGAGTGGTTTCTGTGCGCCGAACCAGAGAGGCCGAACGATCAAATGCCGAACGTCCCAATGCCGAACGTACCCCTCTTTGCCGAACGAAGTGAGGCCGGACACTATGAATGCTGAACAGTCCCCTTATGCCGAACAATCTCCTTTGGCCGAACGAGACGAGGCCGAACACATTGAATGCCGTAGGGAGCACTTGTGCTGAACGATACTAGAAGTCGAATCAGTGACCCGGCCGAATGATGGTTAGGCCGAAAGAGATGAGGCCGAATGCTCTAAGTGCCGGACACATCCTAATGCCGAACATGGTGCGGATGTCGAACGATACGGAATGTCAGATGACCATACCATGCCGAATGCCCAGCGATGCCAGACGTCACTTGTAGGCCGAACGTTCATGGATGCCAAACGTTTCTTGATGCCGGATGCTCATAGATGCCGAGCGCTATCCTATGTCGAACGGTCTTAACATGCCGAACGTTCATTGATGCCGAACATTCCATAGACGTCGAATGAGCTTGGACGCCGAGTGCTTCTTGGATGCCGGTCGTAACGTGATGCCGAATGATAATTTAACCGATCGATGGGGAGGCCGAGTACTAAGTTGCCTAGTCAATTCCCCAGGAAACACTTTCTCCCCAAAGTGTATTACGTGACCGAACGTGATACGCTTTGAATTACATATCCTCCATGCTCCGCTTCGAACCTTGGTTAAATCTTCTTGGAGGTGCCTTCTTGAGAATATCAGTGATGAAGGTGTGTGCCGAACGTGATGTAAATGTCGAACGATGCATTCGAAGCCGAACACTCCTCGTGTGCCGAGCGGCTTTGTGTGCCAAAGCCGAACGTTGCGGCTTTGACCAGTTCCATAGCCTCTTCGACTTCTTCTTCCTCCCTCTAAAGACCGGAACCTCCCAGCTTCTTCTCTTTTCACATTTTTACCACCGCCGCTTTGTACTTGCTGACCATTCCAGTCAACAACCTTCAACGATTCATCAATCCCTTCCAAACTTCGATCTACTGATTAGGTATTGTCTCTTTTATCTAATTCCTCTCCATGATTAAACAGAAATTAGAGCCATGGTCGAAAAGGTGCGTGGATTCAAACTTTGATCTTTAGGGCTGAATGTTGGTAGGTAAAATGAATAGAGACGAGCTTGGTAGGAATCTATTGGGAGATGTGTGGTGGTTTGGCATAGTTCCTCGTGTCGACCGAGATTAGAGGAAGAAAGACTAGAGGAGGAGCAGGAGATAGTTGGGATGCCGAACGGCATGGCCTGGCATGACTTGCCGAATGATCGGCCCTCGTCGTTCGGTGTGGATGGTGGAAGAGAGGAAAGGATTAAGGGTGGAGTGTCGAGCGTTGGAGCTCGGCATAATTCTGGTTCGGTGTGACTCACCACATGTCGAACGGTGGGATGGAAGGTTTGGGAGGAAGCACGAGTTAGCGGGGAGGATGTTGAGTATTGTCTCGGTCGAATGGAATTTTGGCTGATCGACACTTTGTCGAGCGCTAGCTAATTCGAACGGTGGTTAGGCCGATCGAGAGCTTGGCCGAACAACAGCTTGGTCGAATAATCATGGATGCTGAACCATGTTAAGGCCGAACAACATAAATGCCGAACCATATAAGGCCGAACAAACAATTTCCTGGCCTAATCATATAACATAACAAGGACAGAAACTCCATCATACTAGCATATCAAACCGGTCTGGACTGATAACTTCCTAGTTTCGGTAGACATAAACTTGAACTCAAGTCGACATAGCCGGATAACTTCGTCTAACGTTTTCTGAATTCGAAACCGTAATCACTGTAAGACAGGCTTCTAGAGACGGTTAGCGATGACAGTCTTCGAAGTCGACGATTCGCAACTTAGTTTTATATCAGTAACCGTGTGACTTTCAATTTTTTAATGCTTACACATGATTGATCGCACTAGTTCACACACCACTTGGGGGGAAATATTTGTGTTGTTGATTCTAACGTCGAACATTTTTCAAGTATAACTCACATAGGTGCTTAGCCAAATTCACTATTTATTGAAGATGTCGAAAAAATCCAGCTCTGCCATGATTTCTGATAGACCAGGGCCATCCTCTCGACAAGAAGTCACAGTCGTCTCAAATCCATCAACCATCCCTGCACATAACTTAGCCCCCAATGCCCTGGAGGCAACGATCTTCTTGGACAACTCTGTCGATTCATAGGATTCAAAAATCAATGAAGTTGTGCTCCAGCGAATATGCTTCATTCATGGAATACCTTTTGACGACGTGCTGGTTTCGTCGGGGCACGACCAACCACACTTGCCCCCAGTTGGATACACAGCTTGCAATAAATTCATGTGCTGGGTTGGAAGTGTGCCACCGTTCAATTTGTTTCTTCGGGATGTGCTGCAATACATCGACATTGCCCCGTTGTAGTTGCACCCAAACGGTCAAGCCTTCATCTATGGCACTTACCTACTCTTCATGACCGTCATCTCTAGGCCTCCCACTCCTGACGACATCAGATATATTTATATGATCAAGAAGCGGAGAGATAGCCCCTCCTTTGTGTTCCTCGAACCGCATCACAAATGCCAAATTTTAACTGGGGCGTGGAGCAAGTTTTCCCTATACAAACAGGAATGGTTCTATGTGCGTTGCCCCCGGTTTCGCGAGGAGACGGGTCAAAGGAAGTAAGTCTTCTTCTTGGAACAATACTCATGCTTTGGCCGAAGCTATTCCTATTCTAACTCTTGTTTCATCTTCTCAGGTATCAATCCACGTCCCGACGGACGTGGGTATTCTAAGGCCGTTGAAGCTATTAGATCTCTTCCCGTCGAAGAACGAGACATCCGAACTCTTATCTCAAATGAGTCACTATCAAGGTTCGGGTTGCTAGCAGAAGGTCGCTGGGTAAGTCTTCCCAAAGGCGTTACTGTACCCAGGCCAGTCTCCGGCAAAGGGAAAAAATTAGCTGAGTCGTCAGCACGCTACACCCCTGAGGTACAAGAAGAGGGGGAAATCAAGGAGGGTGAAACACCCGAAGCACAAGGTGAGAATTTGGGTCCAGCCCAAGATCCTATAGTTGAAGTGCATGATATCGAAACGTCATCTTCTCCTTCACAGAGGAAAAAGGGATTGACGTACAAAATCAAAAAGGAGAAGGTTGGCGGGACTTTAAAGGTTACGCTTATCCCGACGGAGAAAGAGGCTTCTTCGTAGCACGTAGAAAGTTCTTTAAAGGGCTTATCGAACCTCCCTATTCCGAATGATCTGCTCAATTATGACTTTAACGATCCGGAGGCATTCAAACTTCATTCGCCCATCAGAGGCGACACGGGCGCTCCGACCCAGAGTCAGAGAGAGAAAACTCCTATTAGCAAAGCGACTGGTCCGATGGGGGGAAACACTAGGACACACACAAACACTTACACTCCAATTTTCACTTAGATTTTTGTCGTCACGCTACTCTTTGCTAATTCGCTGTTATTTGAATTCTGTACAGGCGGTATGGGGCATTCACATGGATTCGATCGCCTTCGAGTTCGTCAGTTCTTCATCATTATGGACGGGACTCGGGTTCTGAAAGGCGTCGAGATAGGGATGGTGACGGCGATAAAGACTATCATTCCCGGGACTCGTCGTCTCGGAGGAAAACTTATTATCAGCCAAAATACCACCAGGACACATCTTCTCACCAGGAGCAAAGTAGAGACAAGCGCGGCCATAAGAGGTCGCAACCTGATGCTCCATGAGACCAACACTCTGATTCTTCTTCCACTCGTCAGTCCCGAGATTCCTACAAGAGGGGCGAACTTTCAAAGCCGTCTCCTCCCGCTCCTGCAACGGACCCGTCATTGCCGGAGAGGCTGGCCGAGCTTAAAGATAAACTCCCAAAGATTTGCTTCAATGGCCTGAAATTCCTCCCGGCTATTCATCCTATTCCTGGACATGCTAAGTAAAGCGCCCTTGCCTGTACGAACGATGTCTATGTTCAACATGACGCGTTCGTTCACCTAGCTGAAAAACTTTTCGAAGTTTCCATGGACCGCCAACATGAAATCGATCGCTTGAAGCTTGAGACTATCCATGACAAGGATATCATTAAAGGTCAGGACGAAGAAATTGCCACTTATAAGTCAGAGCTTGAGGTCGCCCATCAGAGCGCCAAGGATACTGCTGAGGCCGTTACTCATCTGAAATCAACTCATAAAAAAGAACTCGACGAGGTGGTTCAACGATGTGGTGCTTTGGCTTTAGAGAAAGACTCAGTTCAAAAGGAAAGGGACGCACTCAGCCTCCGAGTCAAAGAGCTTGAAGAGCAGCTCTGTAGGGAAAGAGAAGAGAAAACGGCCGCTTAAGAGGAGTCACAACGGTACTGTGAAGAAATCGTTGCTACACGACTCTTAAAAGAAAAACTTGAGGCCGAGCTTTCCCGAGTTGAGGCAATAAAGAGTGAAGCCCGAGAAGAGGGCAAAAAGATAGCGTCCGTAGGTATCGATTCGCGTCTCGAGGCGGCTAGAGAAAAGGGCAGGGAAGAGATCAAGAGCATGTTTGACCCGCTAATTCCTGAATTCAACGCCCGCGTTCTCATGCATCGAGATTTGACTTTTTTGGGCGAGGGCTACCTTGAATCTTTAGCCGAGGCATAGGAGGCTCTAGTTGAAATCAGGAATGCCGAACACGGCACCGAAGAGATTGATGAGGGGGCGTTGATAAAAGAATACCTCAAGGGAAATGAGCCTTCGGACTAGTCGGTAGCTAAAGCTATCTATTGCAAGGGCTCCCCTTCAAAGAAAGGGAAAGAATTAACGGTCCATCCGGGGCCGTGCCTCCAGTTCATATGCCTACACAGACGGCCAATCGGCCGATACTTGATCCTTTTGAACAACACATTGGCTATGACCCGAAAGCTCCCCGACTGGGCGTTCATGTTTTTTCTCCTATCCCGGAGGGTGAGACCACCGTGACGGCTGGAAACCAGCCAGAATCTGGTAGGCAATTCTTTTGCTTTAACATCCCAAGTGTTTCCCTGAAAGCTGCCGCATTTTAATACTTGCTTTTCATGATTTTGTGCAAGTCGTTCCGATCCTGAACCCACTCCGAGGAGTGATGTCGCCAAGGAGGCGGGGAAGGAAACAAGTGAGGCCTCTCACGCAAGCGAGGCTCCCACTCCTGATGCCTAGGTGATCGGGGCGCTTGACGAAGGCGAGTCTGATTCCTCCTCTAGGGGTTACGAAGTGGAAATCACAGGTGCCTTTGAGCACACATCCGAGTTGAGCATGAAGGAGATGCTTGATAAGGAGAAGGAAGAGACGACCAAGATCAAGATCGAGCCTCAAACTGTGGATCCAGACGATCCCTTGACCAAACCGTTGAAGATCATTCTCCCTGGCAGGTCTAAACCCGTGGATGTCCCTCACACTTCTCCAGCTATCACTCCTTCATTAACGAAGGGTACCAAAGGTAAACACGGAGGAGAGGGGTCGTCTGAGAAAACAACGGAGGTGAAGAAAGCGAAGAAGCATAAGAAGTAATCATTACTCTTGTTCAACGAGGGTTAGTTTAGATTAGGAAAGTACTTTTGTTTTCTTAGTTTGTGTAAATAAACTTTTAATTCCGAGCTTCAAAGGAGTTGTAGTGGAAACTTATCTTTGATGAATAAAACTTGGTTTTCCTATCTTTCCATGGCTCCTGTCGTTCAATTTTCTTTGTGATTGTGATTCAAATCCAAGCTGTTGTGGATATAATAGACCTCTTGGTTCATCTTCATATAGCTCGGAAATTCTTTGAGAACTATCTATTTTTTCTTCCGCGCCCCAAGCACTTAGAATATTTTCTAGTACGCATGCTGAAGGCTCGATGTCTTCAAGTCATTTATATCTAGTCCGTCTTCAGCGGACCTGGTCATTTAAATCGTTTATACTTAAGTCTGCACTCCGGGGATTTAGAATACTCCAGTCCGCACTCCGGGGTCTTGGAGATTTTAAGTCATTTATACTCGAGTCCGCACTCCGGGGACTTAGAGTACTCCAGTCCGCACTTCGGGGACTTGGAGATTTTAAATAGTTTATACTCGAGTCCGTGCTCCGGGGACTTGGAGATTTTAAATAGTTTATACTCGAGTCCACGCTCCGGGGACTTGGAGTACTTCAGTCCGCGCTCCGGGGACTTAGAGATTTTAAATCGTTTATACTCGAGTCCGCGCTCCAGGGACTTAGAGTACTCCAGTCCGCACTCCGGGGACTTGGAGATTTTAAATTGTTTATACTCGAGTCCACGCTCCGAGAACTTAGAGTACTCCAGTCCGCACTCCAGGGACTTAGAGATTTTAAGTCATTTATACTCGAGTCCACGCTTCGGGGACTTAGAGTACTCCAGTCCGCACTCCGGGGACTTGGAGATTTTAAGTCGTTTATACTCGAGTCCGCGCTCCAGGGACTTAGAGTACTCCAATCCGCACTTCGGGGACTTGGAGATTTTAAATGTCTGTGCGCATTCGCACGTTAGACGGAATAACATAATTTTATTTGCCCGTCACAGGATCATCATTTGTAAAGACATTAGTAATTCATGGAAAAGATGGCTTCAAGCCTTTATTAATGAGAGCAAGCTAAATTGCCTTATTACATGCCAAGAATTAGAAATAAAAGCATACTGGTAATGAGTGCAACTAATACATGAAAGAAATAGACTAAGTATAATAATGCCGCAAGTGCTCGCTGTTCCATGCTCAGGGGAGTGTCGCACCATAGACGGTCGCTAGCTTGAAAGTCCCTTCTCCAAGCTTCCGTTCGATGACATATGGACCTTCCCATGTAGGATTCATATGAGACGGGATCGGGAAAACTCGTTTCAAAACGAGGTATCCCACACTAAAAGTTCTTGGTCGGACCTTCTCATTATAATATTTAGCGACTCTATGTCTGTGTGCGGCCGCTCTCAAATTGGCTTCTTCACATTTTTCATCAATGAGGTCCAACGATCCCAATAAGAGATTTTGGTTCGACTCGGGGTCGTAATAAGTTACCCGATGTGATGGGACCTCAAGTTCCATGGGTATGACAGCTTCCGTGCCATATGCCAATGCGAATGGAGTGTGGCCAGGCGCGGTTTTATAGGTGGTCTTGTAGGCCCAAAGTGCTGTTGGAAGTTCATCCACCCACCTGCCTCTAGCCTTTTCCAGACGTTTTTTCAATATGGACTTGATTATTTTGTTTACGGCTTCTACCTATCCATTCGCCTTTGGGTGAGCAACTGATGCAAATTTCTTCTCAATTCCATATTTTTGGCAAAATTCTTTGAACTCCTTGCTCTCGAATTGAGTTCCATTGTCCGTGACGATGGTCCGTAGTAGGCCAAAATGGCATATGATATTTCGTACGACGAAATTAATAACCTTCTTGGCGGTTATCGTGGCCAGAGGCTCTACTTCTGCCCATTTGGTAAAGTAGTCGACTGCAACTATTGCATATTTCGCTCCACCTTTGGTTAAGGGTAAAGAGCCTACTAGGTCGATCCCCCACATCGTAAATAGCCAGGGACTAACCATTTGTGTGAGTTCCGTTGGCGGAGCTCTCAGGATTTTTACATATATCTGGCATCTGTCACATTTTTTCACATAGTCTGCAACATCCCGATTGACAATCGGCCAATAGTATCCGTAACGAAGGATTTTCTTTGCTAACGTTTGCCCCCCAGTGTGGTCACCGCACTCTCCCTCATGGACTTCCTTTAGTACTTGTTTTATCTCATCATGGGCCACGCACCGGAGTAAGGGGGTCGAGAATCCCCTCCGATACAATATCCCATCATGTATTACATAACGCGAAGCCTTACGAAGGACTTGGCGTCTTTTGTTCCTCTTTTCAGGTAAATCCCCTTGTAGCAAGTACTATTTGATCGAGTTCAACCATGATTCCTTCTCAGGTTCGGTTTCTAACACGAGATCTATCTCCACCATCTCTATACTCGGAGCATGGAGGGTCTCAACAGGGAATAATCCCATTTGTTGTGCATCGCCAGTGCTTGCGAATTTTGCCAACGAATCGGCTTCTCTATTTTGTTCGCGCGGGACATGCGAGATGTCGTAATATTCCAGATTCGCCGGTAGCTCTTGAACACGGGCAAGGTATGGAGCCAGTCTCTATCCCTTCGCGTGATAGTCTCCCCGCACCTGATATACTACCGGTTGCAAGTCACAGAAGATTTCAATTGACTTCACTCCCGGTTCGTTAATAAGTATCAGGCCAGCAACCAATGCTTCATACTCGGCTTCGTTATTTGTCGCTGCAAACTCAAGCTTCAAAGCGTAGCAAATAGATCGGTCTTCCGGAGTCACAAGGACTATGCCATACCCCGCGTGACGGTCGTTAGATGCATCATCGGTGTACATCTTCCATCGAACGGGAGGTATGACACTGTGACAGCTCGGTTCATCTGGCACAGTGAATTCAGCAATGAAGTCGGCTAGTGTTTGTCCTTATATGTCCCTTCATGACAGATAGGTAATATCGAACTGACTTAACTCAATATTCCATTTCGACATCCTTCCGGGAGTTTTTGGTCGTTGGAGTACCTGTCGCAAGGGTTGGTCAGTGTAGACACCGATTGAGTGTGCCTGAAAATAGGGGTGAAGCTTTGCGTGATGCAATCACCAAGCAATAGGCTAGTTTCTCAATCTTTGGATAATTTCTTTCCACCCCTGTCAAGCGTTTACTGACATAGTAAACTGGCTTTTGAATCCGGTCTTCCTCGCGAACCAAAGCTGTACTGATAGCATGCTGGGATACTGCCAAGTATACATACAACATTTCGTGGTCTATTGGCTTTGACAATACAGGGGGACTTTCTAAGTGCCTTACCAGAGCACGAAATGCTTTCTCATAGTTGGATGTCCATTCGAAGTTTCTCTTTCCTTTCTTTATAATGTCGAAGAAGGGAATACACTTGTCTGTAGCTCTGGATATGAATCGACTTAGCGCAGCCACTTTTCCATTCACGCTTTGCACCTGCTTTATGGTTCTCGGTACTTGTATATCTCGGATAGCCTGGATCTTCTCCGGGTTAGCTTCAACTCCCCATGCATTCACAATGAAACCCAAGAACTTTCCTGAAGCTACGCCGAATGAACACTTCAGAGGATTGATCTTCATCCCGTAGTGTCTGAGTACATCGAACATCTCCGCTAAGTCTCGGATGTAGTCGTTTGACTGCCGCGACTTCACAAGCATGTCATCCACATAGACTTCCATTGTTTTACCAATCTGATCTTTGAACATTCGGTTCACTAGACGCTGATAAGTTGCTCCTGCGTTCTTCAATCCAAAGGGCATTACTACAAAGCAATACAGCCCGACGTTCTTGACGAAACTGGTGTGTTCTTGGTCAGGAACATGCATTGGGATTTGATTGTATCCAAAGTATGCATCCATAAAGGACAGTAACTCATGTCTGGCTGTTGAATCGACCAGTTGGTTAATTCTTGGTAACGGAAAGCTATCCTTCGGGCATGCTTTGTTTAAATCAGAGTAATCAACACAAGTTCTCCATTTCTCGTTCGCTTTCTTTACTAACACCGGGTTAGATACCCATTCAGGGTAGAGGGCGTCGCGGATGAACCCGTGGCTTTGAGTTTGTCCACCTCCTCTTTGAGAGCTACAGACCTCTCCGGGTCCATGCCTCTCCTTTTTTGTTTCACAGGTACATGCTTCGGGTCTACGTTCAACATATGACTCGCAATTGCAGGAGAGACCCCGCACATATCAGAATGTGTCCAAGCAAAAACATTAAGATTTGCTCGGAGGAAGTCAGTGAGGTTCTCGGCCACCACGGGGTCGAGTTGTGATCCAATTTTAAGAACTCGTGATGGGTGCAGCTAACTGAGATGTCAATGTTTAGTTCAGCCGGTGCTGCATTTGTTTCCCTGAGTTCCTCATCATCATCTCTCGGATCTATGTCCCTATAGATCCGAGAATGTTGCCCGAGCTAGGGCTCGGGAGCTACTTGTCAATCATCAGCATTTCGGCTGCGGACGGAGCGGTTCGCAACCTTTCCTTTCTCTCTACGCTGAGCCTCTCTCCGCTCAGCCACATAACAGGCACGTCCGATCGCCTGATCGCCATGCACCACTCCAACACCGTTGTCTATGGGAAATTTCAATGTCAGACACCAAGGGGACAATGCTGCCCTAAATTCTACCAAGGATGGACGTCCTAGAAATACGTTATATGAAGATTCAACGTCCAACACTATGAATGGTAGGATGCACACCCTCCTACGCTCGCCCTGCCCCAGTTCAACTGGTAACTCCACATATCCCACAACATCCATTGCTACGCCGTTAAAGCCATGGATTCTGGCATTAGATGGTTTCAAATCCTTAGCTTCCAGTTTCATTTGGTCATATGCCTTCTTGAACATGATGTTAATGGAGCTTCCACAATCAATTAGAATTCTCTTCAAATACGCCGGTCTGATTATCGCGGATATGACCATCGGGTCGATGGTAGGGGCCTCCACCTTGTCCGCATCTCGGCTCCTGAATACAATATCATCATTCATCGTGCGCTGTTGCTTTGCAGGAGTCCCATCCTCCACATTCGAACAACACTCATACTCCGCATGTCTTAAAGAGTTAGCATATCGCTCTATCTCCTACTAATTCTTATCCGCAGGATGAGGTACGCCAGCAATCGTGTTAATAACCAATCTGCCCACAGTTCGAGTGGGTCGTTCTGGTTGGTGTGGGGCCGGCCCACGTCCAGAGTCCGATGTTTCTTGCCTCCCGTCCTGTGGGTCTTTGACAAATTCCTGCAGCTTTTTCTGTCTAATCAGCTTTTCTATAGCATCATGGAGGTGTCTGCACTCCTCCGTGTTGTACCCATAAGACTCGTGAAAACGGCAGTACTTCCCAGTCCGCTTCTGTTCTTCTATCGATTCCTTAGGGCGTGGTTTTCTATACTGGAAAGTGTTGCAGATTGATAGATAGATGTTCTCAAGGAATGCATTCAACGGGGTGTATTCATGTAGGTTAGGATCCTTGACTTCCATCTCCCTGTTTATTTTTTCTTTCCGGGATTTCCACCTCCGGATCCTTTAGGCTGCCCAGGCTTGTTCTGGATGTTAACTTGATTTTTTCCATAATTATCTCCGGTTTGTTTCATGGCGATGTTACTTTTCACAGACTCCTGGACGGGCCCTAGTGCCTTATCTCGCCTTGTCCACCGAGCTTCCTCCCTTCTTATGAACTGATGAGCTTTCGAATAAAAATGTTCCAGTGTAGCTGGGGGCTTCCCCGCCAACCAATCTCCAAACTTAAAATCTGGATCCACTCCACGCATTACTGCCATCAAAATCGCGTGGTCGTTAGGATTGCTCACCTCGGTAGCGGCAACATGAAACCTTTGCAAGTATGCTTTTAATGACTCTCGCGGAGCTTGGATTACGCTTTATAAGGACATCACGTCCTTTGGGCGAGTGGTGTGTATCCTGAATTGTTCTATGAATTTCGTTTCTAATTCGTCAAAGCTAGATATAGATTGAGGTGGGAGTCGAGTAAACCACATGGTGGCAATACTAGACAAAGTGATTGGGAAGCACATACACTTGGTCGCATCATTGGCTCTTACAGAATCTGTTATCCCGCTTTTTGGCAAAGCCGCGATACCAAAAGATCGATCGAAAACGGAGAACATATCGTCTCAGAGATTGG
This sequence comes from Allium cepa, assembly GCA_030765085.1. Taxonomy (NCBI): domain Eukaryota; kingdom Viridiplantae; phylum Streptophyta; class Magnoliopsida; order Asparagales; family Amaryllidaceae; genus Allium; species Allium cepa. Next base: position 50,817,157 of record CM060935.1, on the reverse strand, counting down.
TCATCCTTCGTTTCGCTATGGATATCACCGAATTTTGTCCGAGTCCAGATAGAGCTACAATTGACAGGACATGACAAGAAATATAGTAGAAGTCCGCATCTCAAATTTCATGTCAATCCGAGTTCGTACGCTTAAGTTATGATCATTTCAATTTGAAGGGAGAAACCTAGATTTCGAACCCATCACCAAACACTGTTTCGAATCGATCACCTTTGTATCGATTACCTTCGAATCCATTGAAGTACCTCAGGTTCGACTTCATCAACTTCGAATCCATCGAAGGGTTCAAGTTCGCATCAATTGACTTCGCATCCATAGAGAAGTTACAAAGCTCGTACCATCAGAGAAACGCAGGTTCGTATCCAGCAAGCATCGGTCGTTCGAACCCATCGATGAAGCCTTGTTCGAACCCATCATTGAAGCCCTGTTCGAATCCATCAATGAAGCTTCGTTCGAATCCACTGAGTCAACTAGCCATGATGACGTGTCATCCATCGGTTCGAATGCGCCGAGATACATGGAGTCGAAGCGGTCAACTCGGAGCGAAATCCAGATCAAGACGAAGTGCGCGCTCCACGTCAACACGAAGGCGCGTGCCACCATCGGTTCGAAGAGATGGTTTCGAACCAAACAGCCACTCGAAGAGCATCATCTCATATCCATCATATCTCTCAATCTACTGATCCAAATGCCACGAAATTTTCTCAGAAGCTTGCATACATGTTGAAGAATGTCCACACCAAATTTCACCTCGATTGGATGAATTTCTGATCGATTCGAATGGAGTTCGAATCGATGCCAAAGTGGGCCCAAATTTCCTGAGGCCGGGCGCGTGGGCCCCCCTCACGTGCCAGAAGTGGTCTCCCGAGTTTTCAGCGAAATATCAGCAACCTACGCCTATAAATAGAGCCCCAGAGCCAACAGAAAAGGGATCTTCTCGACTCTCAAGCGTCCAGACTCTACCGGATCGAGATCTCCGTCATCTTATATCATAACCTTGCTATTGATTTCGAATTTCCAGTTGTAACTTGCTGTTGATTGCTGTAACAACTTGTAATCATTGAAAGAGAATCAATAAAACACCAAAAAACTTCACAGTGGACGTAGGCAACACGCCGAACCACTATAAATCGCTTGTCTATGCATTTACTTTACTGTTGATTGGAGTTTTTGTTAGATAATATTTGATTTGAATTTACATTCTTCATTATTATCTCTTCAACGACTTCCGAAGAGTGTTGTGACCAATTGTGGTGCAAACACTTTGGTGCTTTCACCGAGAAAACCCAGATTTTCTCCTGCTCTTTGGATCTGTCATCGATATCGGATTGAACAAATCTAAGAGAGAGATCCAGATCGTCAAATCCAAGTTCCTTCCCTTTTATTCAGATTTGCACAAGTCTAGGAAAGAAATCTAACTTTCAAGATGGTTAGTACAAGAACCACCGCTAACACTGTCAATCGAGGAGAACAGGATAGACGGGATCCTGCTCCACTACCTCCATCTAATCAAGATGTTACTGGGCACTCGAAACCGTCGGGTCCAATTACCCGACAGGAGTTGCAGTTACTACTCCAAGAGCGGACCCAGAGTCGGCAACAATTAACAGAACAGCTACGCGCTAACGCCGAGCTGATTGACAAGCTGGATCGCCAGAAGCAAAAGAGATCCACGAGAGACCATGCTTTTCGCTTCTCCAGCGAAAGCTCTTCATCTTTTGATTATCACAATCGATATCCACGACCCCGACTAGATGGGAGTCGCATGCCAGCTGCTGGAGATCAACCAACACCGACCGTTGGACAACTGAGAGTTGGTCTATCGGCCAGTTTCCAAACCGGACCCTCCTCCCGAGGAGGTGCCATCCCTCACCACACCACAGAATACCGCACTAATAACGTCGCGGCTGAACCAGGGGTCAACGTCCAAGATCAGTCGGACCTGGACCGTCGTCATAGCGGACGTACTCCTGAACCATACGTCCCGGAGGACTATGAGCCAAGAAGGCAAGACTTGGACCGTCGACGACATCCGGTTCAAACCCAAAGTATGGAACGTAATCATACTCCGACGCAAATGCCGGATCTTTCGACTATGATACGTCAGATGATCCGTGAGAGCCAGGGATTCACAAATGACGATTGTGGAGTTTCCCGAAGTCACACTCCTTTTACGGACGATATCATTACTGCTGAACCCCCACGACGATTCAGAATGCCAACTCTACCCATGTACGAGGGAAACTCCGACCCCAAACAACGTATTCTAAAATATGAATGGTCGATGACTGCTGCCAGAGCCGACGATGCAGTGAAGTGTCGTAGTTTCCCCATATCCCTGGGGGGTATCGCTACCATGTGGTTCACTCGACTACCACCTCGATCCATCTCTTCATTCAACCAGTTGGCCACAAAATTCGTTGAACAATTCCGCATGCACGTCGCAAGGCCCAAAGATGTCAACACTCTGTCTAGCGTCACTCAAGCTCCTGGAGAAACGCTCAGACACTACTTAGAGAGATTCCATACTACATGCGCGGAGATCAGCAATCCGAATGATAACTCCATCCTTATGGCGTTAACTAAGGGGGTCGACCCCGATTCTGAGTTTGGCAACTGGTTAGCTGGAAAACTACCTGCATCATTGGACCGTTTTCATGCCAAGGCGGCTCAATTCCTGAGACGAGAAGATGCGAAACAGTCTAGGAAGCAAACCGATGCGGGGCCAGGCACGGAAGGGATCCAAAGCAATGTTGCAATCAAACAGTCCGGCGAGAACTCCGGAAAAGTTCAGTTGAACATTAAAAACAAACAAGCTCGGCGAAGAGAGAGCGTGAATCAAACCAGAAAACGAGACCAAAATCATGGCCCGCAGCACAAGAACCCAATGTTTGACAGTTACACTCCTTTGAATACATCAATAGAGGACTTGTACTTACAAACCTGTGATACAATTCAATATCAAAAACCTGCACTAAGACCGTCGTCAGAGAGACAAATTCAGACGGGAAAGTTTTGCAGGTTCCATGAAAGCTACGGACACAATACGAACGAGTGTCGTCACTTACAAGACCTCGTCGAAAAACTGATCAGAGAAAGGAAGCTGGAACAGTTTGTGCAAATACCGCAGCCCAGAGAAGCAGGCCCATCAAATCAAAACAATGAATCCAATCGACCGAGACAGGGGGACTCGACCTATCCCCGTGGAAGATTGGTGATAAACGCCATCAGTGGCGGATCAACTTTCTCAGGAGCCTGGAACGACGAAGATCCTTGTCACTGTCGCACATGACAGGCTCACTCAATTTATGAATACTTTGCGGTTTCTTTTGCATTCTGAAATTTGAATTTGTAATAAGGCACTGACTTTGCCATATTTTCTTATTTCAGCAATAAAGTACTATCTCTTCAAGCTAAAGCTGTGATTCACCGAATGCAACGTTCAACAATCACGACACACGCAGAGCTAAATTCCATCAAACAATGGAACTTATTCAAATAGTGAGTGACTGTGATACGACCGGCCACTCACTAAGTGAAACCCCAGCTCAGGGGCAAGCCATCACATCAAAGGCTGAACTGGACCAACACACGACAGTCCATTCAACAACTCGTTCCTAGAGCACGAACAGACTCCAACTTCCCAGAGCGTGAATTGGAGTATAAACATTCAACAACTCGTTCCCAGAGTGTGAACGGACTCCAACTTTCCAGAGTGTGAATTGGAGTATAAACATTCAATAGCTCGTTCCTAGAGCGTGAACGGACTCCAACTTCCCAGAGTGCGAATTGGAGTATAAACATTCAATAACTCGTTCCCAGAGCGCGAACGGACTCCAACTTCCCAGAGTGCGAACTGGAGTATAAACATTCAATAACTCGTTCCCAGAGCGCGAACGGACTCCAACTTCCCAGAGTGCGAATTGGAGTATAAACATTCAATAACTCGTTCCCAGAGCGCGAACGGACTCCAACTTCCCAGAGTGCGAACTGGAGTATAAACATTCAATAACTCGTTCCCAGAGCGCGAATGGACTCCAACTTCCCAGAGCGTGAATTGGAGTATAAACATTCAATAACTCGTTCCCACAGCGCGAACGGACTCCAACTTCCCAGAGCGTGAATTGGAGTATAAACATTCAATAACTCGTTCCCAGAGCGCGAACGGGCTCCAACTTCCCAAAGCGTGAATTGGAGTATAAACATTCAATAACTCGTTCCCAGAGCGTGAACGGACTCCAACTTCCTAGAGTGCGAATTGGAGTATAAACATTCAATAACTCGTTCCCAGAGCGCGAACGGACTCCAACTTCCCAAAGTGTGAATTGGAGTATAAACATTCAATAACTCGTTCCCAGAGCGTGAACGGACTCCAACTTCCTAGAGTGCGAATTGGAGTATAAACATTCAATAACTCGTTCCCAGAGCGCGAACGGACTCCAACTTCCCAGAGTGCGAATTGGAGTATAAACGTTCAATAACTCGTTCCCAGAGCGCGAACGGACTCCAACTTCCTAGAGTGCGGACTGGGGTATAAACATTCAATAACTCGTTCCCAGAGCGCGAACGGACTCCAACTTCCCAGAGTGCGAATTGGAGTATAAACATTCAATAACTCGTTCCCAGAGCGCGAACGGACTCCAAATTCCCAGAGCGCGAATTGGAGTATAAACATCAAATCCATCATTCCCAGAGTGTGAACGAATTCCTAAAAAGCCCAGATAGGTGTGACTGACCATCTATCGGCCATCTCTAACTTCTCAGAGCATGAATTGGAATATAAATATGGATTACAGGTTCCCGAAGCGCGAACCGAAGCATCCGTGCCAACTCCAACTTCTCAGAGCGTGAATGGAGTATAAACATAGATTACGAGTTCCCGGAGTGCGAACCAAAGCACACATGCTACCTCCGAATTCCCAGAGTGCGAATTGAAGCACAAATACTACGTCAAAGTTCCCGGAGTGTGAACCAAAATATCAATACTAACTCCAAGTTCCCGGAGCGTGAAGCGGAGTATAAACATCAATTCCAGGTTCCTGCAACACGAACCGTGTTACAGATATCGATAACTCTCAAATTCCCGGAGTGTGAACCGAATTATCGATCTCAAATTATCCTAAGTCCCCAGAATGTGGACATGTGCTAAGATTTGCAATAAATGCGATCAACCACCAAAATACAAATGTTGTTCCCCGAGACTGGAGGGAAAAAAAGCTAAGTATTAGTCACTAGCCAAAGTGATACAATGTCCGAAGTTCAACTTATTCATCGATAACAGCATATGACCAAGACTTTCAGACTTAGCAAATAAAACGAACTCTACTTGACGGTAAAAACATCACAAGTACAGCAGACTAAAAGCTAAACACTGCAAATACTTAAGCGCAAATGAAATGAGAATTGAAACAAAGAAATTGAATTTTATTTCAACTAACTAGAGACAAGGATTCTTCTTTTTGAATCTCCTTATCAGCAGTTTGTCATCGGACTCGCTAGAAACAGAGATTCTTCGTTTGGAGTGCTTCCTCTCCGGCGGCTGCTCTTCGGCTGGGGGCATAATGTCAATGTCCTCCTCAAAGCTCGAATCTACGTGAAGGCTTTCCACCAAAGGAGTAGGTGGGACTGGGTCTGCAACAGAAGACGGGGCGGACACCCGAGTACCGACCACAGAGCCACTTGGCAATATCACATTTAGAAGTGTTGGACTATGCATTATAGTCCTAACTCCAGCACTGCCCTCACGCCCCGCAGCCTCTATTTCGGCGTTGATCTCGGCCAAGATTTCCTCGTCTCGAGCTGATTGGGCCTGGCTGGGGGCAACTGTGGTCTGCGTTACAAAACTACAGGCCGGCGGAAGATCACTGATGATAAATGGCAAGTCTGTAAAAGGGTCACCCTGTTGGCCAAGCAGCTCACTCACCATCTGTTCGTCGAGAGATAAGGATCTCCCCTGAGCCATCTCAGTAGACACTGCCGTCGTCACGGCAGTCGTTTCAGTGGTGATGGCCTTTTGCCCTTGAATAGACTCCTGAGCCGAAGATGCCGGAGTAGTCACGGTTACTGAGCAAAGAAGAGAAGGATTTATAAGCAATCACTTCAAAACAAACGCTCTAATAGAAACACACTTGAGATATGTTCAAAGTACCTTCCTCAGTTTGACTCGTTGACGGTTGGACGGCCTCAGAGACGTGCTCCCTAATAGGAGATAACCGCGGCTGTTCTGGGTCATAAGCACGAACAGATTGTGAACCAACCACAGATACAGGCTCTAACGAAGGTGGAGCGGTGATTTCAATAACAGTAGCGTGATGCTCAACACCTGATCCCTCTCCAACCTCCAGAGATCGGCCACCAATCATCTCCTTCTCATGAGCAATAATAGCATCATGGAGGATCTTTTTCTCATCATCTGTCAGCAACCGGTTTTCGAGTTCAAATCGGTCGACCGATTCATCCGGATGCGCTTCCTCTTCCTCCTCAACTAATCGACCCCAAGCGCTACGGAGGTGTACCGGGTAATCCTGAAGCCAGGCCAAATTTTTGTGTCTCAACACATTGGTGTTGTAAGTGATGAGCAGATCTTCAATATCGGCCTTCAGCCTGGCCTCCGCTTGTTGAACTTTCTCCTCGACCTCCGTCTCGACCGTCTGGACCTTGGCTACTGCCGCATCCCGTTCAGTCCGGAGCATCATGGCTTGTTCACACGCCTCCTGGGCTGCGTTGTTCGCATCATCCCTATCCTTGGCGATTTCGGCAAATTTGGACTTAAGCTCATTTAGCTCCTTCAGTGTTGCGTCCCTCTCGGCAGTGACCATGGTGTTTCAATGGCCCATATCCTCTACCATGGCATAATGCTCACGTTTCATCCTATCCATCATTGCCTGGGCTTCGTCGGCTTTTTTGATAGCCTCCATTTCAGATTTCCGAGAAGATTCGGCTTCAGTGTTTAGCACCTCAATAATACGGCTCTTTTGAGCTAACTCGGCCTGCAACCTATCGATGGTGGCCCCACGCTCAAAGGCCAATGCCGACGCTTTGTCAGCCGCTTTCGCCCACGCTTTGTACTGGGCATAAAAGTCATGCATGTAGTCATGCACTAACTGCTCGGCTTCCTCTAGGATCCTTTTTAAATATGGAGGAAAGATGTAGTTGTCAAAGCAAATGTTCGGAAAATCTTTCTTTAGCTGAGCAACCTTAATTGCTCCTTCCCCTGAAATTTCCACGGGGGGCTGTTCTGTAACGGCAGCAGTTATTGTTTCGCTCCTAGAATGGCGGGATTCATGCCTAGAAGATTGAGAAGCCGACATGTAGTGTGAAGATTCAAAGGGACGAGAGACATGAGCAGGAGGTTGTATGGGATCTCTGGGAGGAGGAGTACGTGATCGAGGCTTATAGCCCCTATCTGTATCATATCTTTCTTGACCAGAATACCCAGAGCGTCCCTGGTCGTAATCTCTGTCCCCTTTTCGTCTGCACGAATGCGCGCTTGTCGGAGACTCCCTAGCATTGAACCTCGCCCGGACATGGTATCTGCAGAGCAAAATAAAGTAGGATTAATCACCCTTCGATACAGGTAGTTTATAGTCAAAGGTTATGCAGTGTTGTGAAATATGTATGAACGTGCAACCCCCCGACCAACCGGATGTGTCTGCCACACCAGTGGGAAAAGACTCGCTCAAAACTAAAGTTTCTGAAAGTTCTTCCAATCCGGCATCATGCTGCAGGGACCCATCGTCCGGAATTGGAATATCGACGAGCCCTTCATAAAGAGTTTCAGTTCTTGGAGGAGACATCTCCGAAATTCTAACTCCAGGAGAGGATGGGGCCGTGACAACCGATTTCCATCTCCCCTTCTTAGTTGACTTGACAACGGCTGCCTTGCCTTTTCTCTGCTCTGCGACATCCTGAACTACGTCTGTAGGCCCCGACAACGGCTCGTCATCAGTATGAGTTCTTTCAGAATCAGGCTCCTCGGCTATAATAACTTTGGGCTTCTTGTGCTTGACTCATTTTTTCGAAACGGTCCTTAATGCCCCGTCAAACTTTGTGCTCTGCCCTCCTTCGACCAACCCGTAAGTCCGAAGATTCCTATCTGTCAAAAGCGACTCGATATCCCTATCTTCGCTCGGGACTTCTCGAACTATCTCCTTAAATTGTTCACCTTCAGGTCGCTGAATCGTTGCTGTAAAAAGGAAAAGGGATATAAGTTTCATTACGACTGCAATCGCCTTAGTAATTATTTGAGAACTCAGCGATACTCACGTCTGAATAACCATCGCCGAGCAAACCCCGGAGGACATCTGACATAGAACCATTCCGTCCTGTAATAACTCAACCTGGTCCAGGACCCAGTGACCACTTGGTAATTCCCCACTGCTTCCAGAAATGTGAAGGAAGGGTAATCACCTCGGGTTTTGAAATTGAATAGATATCTAATCTCGGTCGGGATCGGTGGTCTATGAAGGTACTCCATGAAGACGATGAACAAGCTGTTCACGGAAGCATAACCGTTCGGGTGTAGTTAAGATGGAGCGATCCTCAAAAAAGACAATACTTCCCTAATATACTCATTGAACGGAGGAAGCGTCCCGGCCGCGCACGCGTGGCGATTAAATGCTGTATATCCCTCCGGAGGATTGTGTGGTCTATCATTCGGCCCCGGCAGTAACACATCATCCAGTGACAGGCCGTGCCTCAAGCATATTCTCCCCAACATATCTTCAGAAATATTGGATTGAACGGAATCCGATGGATTGGCAATAAAAGACGCATTGGGGAATTCGTCCGGGGCTGGACCGATGATCTCAGGTTCAATATCCGGAACCTCTAGTCTCGGAGTGACTGTACTTTGAATCTCCTGCTGCTGCGAACTTGAAGGTTCCATGACTAGCTAACTCATGAGAAACCATCGTTAGACGACAAAGGACCCGTGCGTTCCCCAGTGTAAAGTGTATGAATGTATGTTGTACAGTGTCATGCATTACTTGAATAAATGTCGCGGAGTTAAAGGAAATATGCAAACGACAAAGCTACGAAGTCCAGTTATAATGACCGTCATCGCTGACCGTCATCACTAAACTGTTTATATGATGGGAGTTGATTCAGATAGAAGTTGTATGGTTCCATCAACGAGCTTCAAAAGGTGGTCAAGTATGCAGTTTAATTATCAAGTCCAAATATGCAAGAATGAAGCTCGTCGGAATTATGCTAAGAAAATGTCAAACTTTGGTATCCATCATAGAGGGTTTCGAACCGATCACAGGAAGCTCGTTCGAAACCGTCACAATACCACTTCGAATCGATACAGAGGAGGCGCGCTTCGAATCGATGGTCAAGTGCCGAGTTCGAATCGATCAATGAAGGATGACTTCGAACCGATCCTTGGTTAGCTAGTTCGTACCGATCCGAAAAACCTCAACTTAACATCGACCACGTTCGAATCGATACCTTTCGTATGGGTCACAAAGAGGCAATTCGTATTGATGTAAAGTTAAGGACTTCGAACCGATGGCTGATGGGTTCGAAGTCCATCGATTCGAATGGACCCATCAAGATAATCAATCGGTGCGAACTGCGTCACCCCCATAAGGTCATCCCAGGGATCGATGCGAAATCCAAGGAAAAATGACGCCGCCATCATCGATTCGAACTCGAGTCCCCAGATGGTTTCGAAGCTCTCCCAAACCAGATCTAGTTTTACCAATCACCAGAGTGGCCAATCGATGAAGAAGAGGTAGGTTCGAAATAGCTTTGCCGTTTGGATTCGAGGCTAATTACCTAATTTGAGTGATGGATTCGAGGAATTAAAGACTTGGATCTTGATTGATTTGGAAACGTGACACAGTGTTTCTCTCTGAAGCTTCGAGACGATGCAATGCATAGTAAACACAAAGTAAAAAGTAAAAAGTGAAAAATGGCAAGGTCTCTGCTATTTATATGGGACCTAGAGGGTAACCGAGGCGGTTCGCCTCCCAGTGGACTTGACCGGTCGCAACCGGTCAAAACACTTTTCGGTTCGAAATCTCCATCCGAACCCATCTGCTTAAGGCCTTATCGATTCGAAGTTAACCTCACACTTCATCGATACGAAGTATACAACAAAGGTTGTACAGTGTACATTGAGCTCCATCGATGCGAAACGAACAGTGAGCACATCGACTCGAAGCCTTCGTGCGCATCAACAAATCCACAGCTCCATCCACAACCTACTGATACGAGCAACGAATTCGTATCCATCATTTCCTATCGATACGAACGACGATTTCGTATCCATCCTTTCTCATCGGTTCGAATGGGTGATTCGTCCTCATTCAAGCCATCGATACGAATGTCGATTTCGTACCCATCATAGCATAAGCGTACTCCATCCATACGAATGTTGATCTCGAACCCATCGATGCTCATGCCCATCGGTTCGAAATATTACATTCGCGCAACACAAATTCGATTCCTTCAATCTTCTATATCGGTTCAGGAGAGGATCGATATGAAGGGACTTTTCAAAACAACCATCAAGCGTTGTCTCAACTCAAGTTTCCAAACCGGTTCAGGAGAGAATCGATACGAAATTCAAATGGCAAACAAAACTGACAACGACTCGTGGACGCATGACGTTAACAAGGGTCAAACTAACATATGTGCATATATGTCGGGCTAACATTTGATTTTAAACATTTACAGGGACCGAATACTCATCTTGTTACGAATACAACAGCCAACGGCTAAGCGCTATTATCCAGTAATCAATCATATCAACACAAGGTTACAACAATACAGAATACGAGTCTCAACAAAAAAAAGAGCAATGATTGTTCAGAGAGAAATTGCAGCTATTCAAAGCACGTCATCTTCCCACAAGACGTATTTGGGGGGCAAAATGTTATCCCGCTTTTTGGCAAAGCCGCGATACCAAAAGATCGATCGAAAACGGAGAACAGTTCGTCTCAGAGATTGGTCATCCTTCGTTTCGCTATGAATATCACTGAATTTTTTCCGAGTCCAGATAGAGCTACAATTGATAGGACATGACAAGAAGGATCGTAGAAGTCCGCATCTCAAATTTCATGTCAATCCGAGTTCGTACGCTCAAGTTATGATCGTTTCAATTTGAAGGGAGAAACCTAGATTTCGAACCCATAACCAAACACTGTTTCGAACCGATCACCTTCGTATCGATTACCTTCGAATCCATTGAAGTACCTCGGGTTCGACTCCATCAACTTCGAATCCATTGAAGGTTTCAAGTTTGCATCAATTGACTTCGCATCCATAGAGAAGTTACAAAGCTCGTATCCATCAGAGAAACATAGGTTCGTATCCAGCAAGCATCGGTCGTTCGAACCCATCGATGAAGCCTTGTTCGAACCCATCGATGAAGCCTTGTTCGAACGCATCATTAAAGCCCTGTTCGAATCCATCAATGAAGCTTCGTTCGAATCCACTGAGACAACTAGCCATAATGACGTGTCATCCATCGGTTCGAATGCACCGAGATATATGGAGTCAAAGCGGTCAACTCGGAGCGAAATCCGAATCAAGGCGAAGTGCGCGCTCCACGTCAACACGAAGGCGCGTGCCACAATCGGTTCGAAGAGATGGTTTCGAACCAAACAGCCACTCGAAGAGCGTCATCTCGTATCCATCATATCTCTCAATCTACTAATCCAAATGCCACGAAATTTTCTCAGAAGTTTGCATACATGTTGAAGAATGTCCACACCAAATTTCACCTCGATTGGATGAATTTTTGATCGATTCGAATGGAGTTCGAATCGATTCCAAAGTGGGACCAAATTTCCTAAGGCCGGGCGCGTGGGCCCCCTCACGTGCCAGAAGTGGTCTCCCGAGTTTTCAGCGAAATATCAGCAACCTACGCCTATAAATAGAGCTGCAGAGCCAGGAGAAAAGGGATCTTTTCGACTCTCAAGCGTCCAGACTCTGCCGGATCGAGATCTCCGTCATCTTATATCATAACCTTGCTGTTGATTTCGAATTTCCAGTTGTAACTTGCTGTTGATTGCTGTAACAACTTGTAATCATTGAAAGAGAATCAATAAAACACCAAAAAACTTCACAGTGGGCGTAGGCAACACGCCGAACCACTATAAATCGCTTGTCTACGCATTTATTTTACTGTTGATTGGAGTTTTTGTTAGATAATATTTGATTTGAATTTACATTCTTCATTATTATCTCTTCAACGACTCTCGAAGAGTGTTGTGACCAATTTTGGTGCAAACAGAATCCATCATCCATCCATACCTCATCACATGTTGCTTGGGATCAGTCTTCCCCTCATAGGCTGGGATAGTCGACATATTGAACTTCTTGGGGTACTCAGCCTGTAGGATACCATCCGTAAAAGGGGTATGGCTTCTGGTCACTCCCCAATCTTCATTGGTCAAGCGTTAGTTTTCTCTCATCAACTGCCTGACCATAGCTATTAAGTCCAGAGTTTGTATGGAGGATGGAAGGTTGGGTTCCGTTCCACGGGACCGTGCGGGTTGATGTCCCGCCTGATTTGGGTCGTGGAGATTCGAGTGTCCGGTCTCTTCGCGGGCTTGATTCCCAACGCCCGCTTGTGCACCTTCATCTTTACAGCGTCTAAGCCTAGGAGGTTTGTCAGCTGAGGTTGAGCTATCAGATTCAGAATAAGGGGCAGGGTTACCTCCAGCATTATGGCGCTGCTGTTGAGCGAGCTGAGTCATGAGGTTAGTGTTGGCTTGAATCTGTTCAGCAAGCTGCCTTCTACTTTCCTTGAGTTCTCTTATCAAACATTGAACTCCGTTCGGGAAACGACTTCCGCTTGGATTTGGGTGGAGGGCCCTGCACCTCTGGTTGTTTGCTGATTTCCAGGTCCAACTTGTATGCTAGCAGTTTTGTGGACATCTGCATTATGAGAGGCCGATCTAGTTCGCGGTCTCCCCATGGTAGAGTTATTGGTTATAACTCTGAGTAGAATCAACAGATGCCTTGTCAATGATTTTGGATCTCCTTCGGGGGAGTTATGCAATCCAGTAGCTACAAAGCGGATCCTAACAGCCTGAGTTCAACTCTCAATGAAAGCACCAAAATGTTAGCACCAAAATTGGTTACTAACACCCTTAAAAAGATTGTGTATAGAGATTAATGAAGAAAGTAAATTAAAACAGAGAACAGAATGTAAATTTAAATGCAGAAAGTAAGAACACCAAATTTATAGTGGTTCGGCGTAGTAGCCTACGTCCACTTTGAAGTTGATCTTTATTCTTTTTATTGATACTTGATTACAGATACAATCCGCTTCTAAGTACTTGAATACAGTTGCAAGATACAAAGAAATAAGTCTGGAACGAGTCTTGAAAATGGCAGAGTCTCCCCAGCGTTCTATAAAATCTCTCTCTTTTTTCTATGCCCCTGCCCCTCTATTTATAGACGAAGGTGGGTTAGACTTCCCTGGTGGGCCTGGTAGCTGAATACTGGCCCAAATGGAGTGGTTGCTGTGCGCCGAACTAGAGAGGCTGAACGATCAAATGCCGAACGTCCTAATGCCGAACGTACCCCTCTTTGCTGAACGAAGTGAGGCCGGACGCTATGAATGCTGAAGAGTCCCCTTATTCCGAACAATCTCCTTTGGCCGAACGAGATGAGGCCGAACACATTGAATGTCGTAGGGAGCACTTGTGCCGAACGATACCAGAAGCCAAATCAGTGACTCGGCCGAACGATGGTTAGGTCGAAAAGATAAGGCCGAATGCTCTGAGTATCGGTCACATCCTAATGCTGAACATGGTGCGGATGCCGAACGATACGGAATGTCAGATGACCCTACCATGTCGAACGCCCAATGATGTTGGACGTCACTTGTAGGTCGAACGTTCATGGATGCCAAAAGTTTCTTGATGCTGGATGCTCCTAGATGCCGAGCGCTGTCCCATGCCGAACGGTCTTAACATGCCGAGCGTTCATTGATGCCGAACGTTCAACGCCGAATGAGCTTGGAAGCCGAGTGCTTCTTGGATGCCGGTCGTAAACGATAATTTAACCGATCGATGGGGAGGCTGAGTACTAAGTTGCCTGGTCAATTCGCCAGGAAACATACACCTTGCTATGTTTCACATTACACTTATGTATATGCATGAATACATAATGATATACTCGAAACATATAAATATTGAATTAACTAAAATAAACTAATTCGATAAAATAAATAAGATTATGAGACACATTTTGTGGGCTGGGGATATGTAACAACCCACAACCCAGTGGATCTGAATTTTCATTAAATTGAAAACATAAGTCCATCAAAGTATGGATCATTGGTTTAGTATCCTACAAATAAAGAAATGGAAGTATATCGAAGCACTAACGGTATAACTCACAACGGAATAAATAAAATATAATAAGGCCCATAACGACTGACCAAGATATGACATTTCCAAGGTCTAATGTCCTTGTCAGCATCGAATGCACCTAACACCAGTATCTATTCTTCAAGATATCCTATGAGTTGTAATAAGGAGGAGGTTAGAACAAAATTCTAGTGACTTGTAAATTATACACTTTATACATAAAACTAGTTTAAGCTGCTTGTTCTCTATCTCATATTACGTATGTTATATTTTAATTAGTCGTCTCGGCTCCACGTCTGCGTACGATCCATTCCCGTCTACCCTTTGTAGAACCATAGCTATATACATATATATAAATATAAGTACCATGGTTCCCCAATGGACCTAGATATTATCCCCACTAGTATTTCTCAGTCAGCACGCTGTTAGGATCTATCGTCCTCACCATATCATGGTCCTATCACCGTATAACTCGAGGACCCCCGTAGTGCCTAATTATGGCTTTTCAAAATATTATGTCGTGCTCTGTCTTATTTTGGATATATACTACTTTGTCTGCTTTCTATTGTGGACTCGGTTCCACACACCACCCAAATCAATTTGATAGAACTCTCTTTTGGTTAACTAGCCTTGTCTTAACAAAAAACTAGCAAACAATTGTGGCGATGCATAACCCAGCCTAGCCTACCTTGGTAAGAGGCAAAGACCAATTAGGTGTAACCATGTCTTTCCCATTTGACCGCTAAGGATTGATGACGTATCGCCCTATACAGTCCTACCCTTGGTGGTTGTTCGTAATATTATGTCATATTTAGTGATATCGTATGTACCAACCATAGTGCATAGTGCTTGATCCCGCTTATTGTCCTATTTAGATTTTCTAATGCAATCAAGGCAATGTCCCCTTAAAAACTATACTTAAAGTAGATTACCCTATCTATTAAGGGGATTCCTTTATCTATATGCAAACATGTATACTCCACGGGTCCTATGGTTGGATATGTTTTACGTCGGTATAATGTTACACAACTGCTAGTATCCCAATGCGGTGGGTAAACTTCTATTCTGTAACACTACTGACCTCACATTCTAACCTACACTTATGACTAAATATCATATCATTCATTTAACTATAATATTTCACACCCATCAAAAACACATATTTGAGGCTACTTGTATATATATTCATTTACACTTACTTAATTACCTTGTCTTTATATTTTACTGTTGACCATAGCAAGGTTTTAAATCTCACTTGTCTCGTCCAAGATCTCATTTTTGAGCCTGAGAGATTCAAAACTAATTGTTTTGTTGTAATCTTGCCTGACGTATATCTCGGCCGATAATATGGTATCTCGCCCGATATCTCGGACGAGATTTGATTACAAGATATCAACCGATTTTTAGAATTTTGTTAAATTAACTCTTTGACTTCTACCTATATAGAGGCTTTTGTAGCTAAAATATAGCTTTGACTCCCACTTATTTGGAAGTTTTTGTAACTACGATATAACTAGATTTCTACTCTTTTAAAGGATTTTGTATGTAAAATATAACTTTAAATTCTACTTGTTTAGAAGATTTTGCAATTAAAAGTCTAAATTATAACTTGTGCGAAACTTGATCTTGTTTTAACCAATTATCATGGTCTTATACGTGTGTCTTTTTTGCATGTATATTGTTTGAATGTTTGTTCATTTGTCCATTTTTACATCTAGTCATCTTTCCCCTAAAAAAGATGTAACATGCTTTGTGATGGTTTGCTTCATGTATATTTTCACATATAATATTATATTGAACATTATTCACAAATTCTCATTATTTATTTGCATTAATATGAGTAAATTACTAATGATAAGCATGTGATAAATTCAAAGTAGATGCGTAAAATTTTCTATTAGGTAGTGAATAATATTTATAAGTTTCAGTGCATGAAGACTAATTTTCGACATGACATATACTCTGAGATTACTCCAAAATAAATTTTAGGAGTCGAGATGTAAATCCGATATAGATGACCGAGATGGACTCATCTCGTCCGAGATCTCCCCTGATACGTGATCGAGTCTCTAAAATCTTCGAGATGAAACGTGACTGAAATCTAAGGTTTAAAACCTTGGACCCTAGGTCTTATTTCATTATGCTTTTATCATTTTCCTTTATTTTAAGTTCATTTACCACTTTCCTTTTATCAAGTTCATAATATCATTTTCCATTCTTTTTATCTTCTTTCCATTTTCTATCCATATTCATAATTTATCTTTTTATTTTGTTGTTGCATATCCTTTGGATTTCCTTTTTGTTTACTTTTCATTTTTTGTTGGCATTTCACATTTTATATTTTTAGGATATTCTTATCAAGTCCATATCTCAATTTCAATTAGGGATCACTTTCAATTTGGTTCTTCAAATCAAGCATTCTAATGTTCCTTTCTCTCCAGTAAACACTAACAAGCTGTTTAACGGTGCATGGGAGTGATCTCGTTCTTTGGGTCTTGTTTCTGCTTTATCTATACATGTTTTGCCATTCGTGATCATGGCTATTGTCAGGATTATGAAGGTTAAGCTAATGTAAAATAAACTTCCATGCTACATAAATGATAGGGCATTCAAAGAAAAGGTAGTGTATCGATTCTGTCGAAATAGTGCAGAAAGCACATTCAGTGGAATGGATAATACCCAAAATCCATAGTTCATCTTTAGCCAGTAGAGCCTTCTTTATTACCTTCCAGATCATAAGGTTATCTCGATAAGAATTATCATTGCACCAAATTATTTTGCTCTAAGGACAATGTACAACATTAGAGTGGTATTTCATTACTTTGTATGAGTCTTTGATAGCATGGCGTTTTCTTTAAGCAGTCCAAAGAATGTTGGTATCAGAAGAAATAAACTTTTGTTGCATGATGAAGTTCCATAACTGTTGAATGTGTATGCTACTGTTGTTTGGAAGAGTGACCTTACGATCATGAAAGTATGGCAACACCTCAGCACTGTAAGGAATGCCAGTAGAAAACTTTTGTTTGAAATCCATAGCATTATTTACGATGAGTCCATAGTCTACCCATGAGTCATGCTAGAAAAGGTATTTATTGGTTCGGGATATAGTGTGGGAGGATGGAGCGTCTAATATTAAGCATACATCCGAACAACCAGCTAGATTATTACGCAAATCCATGGTCCAGATATGCTTGGATTGGAGATAATTGTTAGACGGCTAGTGAACCACGATGGTGTATTCGATTTATGTTGCTTTCGATTTGTTTCTTTTCTTTTTCATGCACTTGAAAATTTTCCTACGTTCCTGGGAGGATTGGGCCTTTTTTCAATTTGACTTCTATGGGTTCATGGGGAAGTGCCACCTACTAGACTTGTCGGTAGCTCCTTTACAAGTGTAGAATAAAATTATATAGGTTCTCTTCTCCTCACGAAGGATCATTCATCTCTCAAAAAAATTAAAACTGAATAATTAACTGAATCAAAAAAATAAATAAAATTATATTTTATTTGAATTAAATAGATTGGATCTAGTCCAATCCATTAGACTTCATAAGCCGGTTATGATCTAAGATTGGAACTTTTTTGAAGTTCACCAACTCTATCGACGTGGACCCGCTCAATTCCAATATTATGATGTACAGAGATAGATCCAAAAGGTTGCTTGGGTTATCTCAGTCCTTCTACATAATCACCATATTAAAAAGGTCTAGTAAGGAGATTCCTAGCGTAGAAATTGTAATGACCCGTATTTTACATAACGAAGGATCATAAAATATTTTTATTTTTTTCGTGTGAGGTCATGTGATTCTATATTCTGGGATATGACTCTTGGGACATTATACATACCTATGATTTTATTCTAATTTCTTTTTGACCATTTTGACTCTAGAAACCTTGTTTGGGCTATAACATTTGATAGGGGTTGAATTAGGATCTCAGACCAGTTCCGTTACTACAGGAATATGGTTTCCTATTCATAGAGTGGACATAATAGGAAAATGGACTTGCAGTTAGAAATTACGCCTGTTTTAAGTTTTTGAACCTATTGAATAGGGTGACTGTGTAATTAATTAAGCTAATTAGTGAGTCCATTAATCTAATTAGAGAATGCTATAAATAATAGGCTGAACAGCCAAGTTAAACTTTTCTCTATCATTCTAAATTAGAACTAAACCTTAGTTAGTCCTAGATCCTTCCTAATTTCATCCAAAATTATCCAAATTGCTCTCTAAATCAAACTACATTGCAAATAGAGATTAGGTCATCAACCAAAAGATAGAGATCATCGGTTTGCTTAATTTGAAGTGCATTCCATTGCTATCCGAATTGGATCTATCTCCATATCGACTGAATTTGATAATTAGTGATAGTTTATACCTTCTCACTATACTATATATGTTTATATGGTAGAATCATAGGATTTAACATGTTTTAAATCAATTTTTGGCCATAAAACATTTTCTAACTTTAATTAATGTTAAACTAGGTGTATTGTCTAGATTGATTAGAAATCACTTTTGCTTATGCTCGTATATTCATGCTGTATGTAGATCTATGTTAGAAATTGACTTGTTTGTCTTTATTTGAAGGATTTCATGTTTGATTAGATGATATTGTTTATTATTCTATATTGGATGACATAATTTGATGTTGTTTGCTAGTGTTCTGATTTCATAGAGAGTCTGGTCGGAGAATTGAGCAAATCAGAGGCAAAGTTGGTAGAAATTGGATGAAACTTGGAGGGGAAGCTCTAGAGTATGAGGGGAGCTTGGTATTTAAGTTTCAAGTCTAGATTGTCTAAGCACATAAGTCGGCATCGACATGAGAGGTCGGTACTAATTTCTTTGGGTTGGTCTAATAAGTCGATGATTTTGAGGGAAGAAAGGGTGTTGTTAATAGAAGTTGCCTAAGGTGATGGATAGGTGATTGACTAAGTGTTGGAGGCTATGACGACTTGTTTCTAGGATATGAAGTATGGTACTTTGAAAAGAGAACTTGTTCTATGACAATTTTATTTGTGTTGAGAAATCGGGGTCAAAGCATCTGGGAATGGAAAACTAGAAGCAAGAGGGAGTAGAAGAAAACTTAGCAATGGATTGGCTAAGTACAGAGCTTGAGACCAACATGAGAGGTCGATACTGATTTCTAGGGTAGGTCCAAATGGGATAAATTTTTGCAAGGCGATGTAGAGATCTTGTAAATCATGACGGAGGTGTTGGCTCATTTGTATCTGGTTGGATGATGATATAACAGCATGATGAGAAGTTATGGTCTTCGGATGTTGACTCATGTTAGGAGTAGGTTTCGAAGTTGGTGGCTCGCAAAGGGGGTGGGCCGTGTGATCGGGGAACGTGGAAGGGTTCTTCATAAATAATGAAAAACAGATTAAGAAATAAGGACCTGATATCTAAACGGAGCAAAGATGGGCTGGAGAGTATGTGCTAAGGAATCATTGATGCTTGGAATATTTTTAGTTGTACTTGAAGTAGGGGTATCGTAAGTGGGGATGCCTATAGGTCAATGAAGGTACCTATAGCTTTGGTTCTAGTGTCCATCCTTGGGCTGTGAGATTCGTATCCAACATTAGTTTACGAGATACAAGAGTAAAACGGAGAATCGGGATTTCCATCAGTACGTAGTAGAAAAGAGGCCATATGAGCTATCATATATTCAGAGCACATGGAGTGATAGTTAGGATTGTTTGATGGATGCTATAGTTGCTTTGGTTGCTTCCTTTAGTAGGCTATCACTCGTAGGTATCAAGGGAAATATGTATTGGAGATAGGAATACCTGAAAGACTGATATCCCTTATTTGGTTTGCGGTATATCTTTATGATATTGTAGAGTAGCATATCATAGTGTTGTATGCTAACATTTTGGTTGCAAGGACAGGTTAGATATGATTCATGAAACTCTTGTTCCTTAACATGTATACATGTTTAGTATTATGCGAATCATTTACCGCTCACTCTAGACTGTTGTCTAACCTAAGGTTTTATGCTTTACCTCTTGTTATCTTAGGTACTCTTAAATGAGCAGATAGATAACTGGTCTAAATGACGTAGTAGTTGTTTGAAGGACGAGTTGGATGGCGCTATCTCATACTATATACATATATAAAGTATATGCTTATTCCACTGAGCAACACTGTGGAGCCCATGATAGTGCTTGCTTATTACTATTTGCTGAGACAATTTATTTGAGTTTACTTATGTTGTATAAACTCTAGTGCATTTGACGTATAACTCTGTGGATATTATATTATGGTGATGATGGCCTGTTAACATTGTTATTACCGTCTCTTCTATTATATCTATGATATTATATTTTATCCATGTGCTGTGAGATATGAAATTATGCTATATTGGTTTATTCTAAACCCTAATGATCATCCTATATCGGCACGACATAACAGCAACATACTAATCATATACTATTGGTGTCAGTGGTATAAGGCGGTCGTCACAATTGACATTAGAGCTTTGGTTACACGATGAATTGGAGGTGATACCATGATCCAATAAAGATAGGAAGGATTTGTCGACTTAGGTTGGATCTTGAGTGTATATACATATACGAGAGAATTTGTACTTGTTATAATTTTGGTTTTCAGAACTGTATAATTTATATAGTATAAGTTGCATGCATATGAGCACTATGGACACGGTTTTCATTATGAGAAACCGATCATTCTTGGTACAAATATGAATGAGCCAACATACAAGGAACGTTGTAAGGAATTCTACTTCAAGAGTAAAGGAATGAGCCGGATCAGGAGCTGCTACGCCAGATGTCCAAGCCATGTTCAATACTATACTGGCGTATGATGAGGAATGAACTTGGAGTGGTGATAGGTGGTGAAGGCATATGCTTTGGATGCAGCCCTAACTTCATTAAGTGCTTCTTCGGCAAAGAGAAGGGGAAGGGAGACATATTCATGTATGCTTTCTATTGGCGATGTTCATGTTCAAGTTTTGTTTGATGCCAGTGCATCTCATTCATTCATCTGTAGTGACCAAGCAGAAAAATTAAATTGAAACTTGAGATAGTAGATTGAACCCTAATCGTGAAGAGCCCTGTTAGATCTCTAATAGTCTATGCATGGTTAGTCATAGCCTAGTTTTATGGAGTCATAAATCTTCTCTGGTTTGTGATTTCTTTGTTTTGAACTTTGTTGGGTTTGGATTATCTTGGAGATGGACTGCCTTAGGAAGTATGCAGCCATAGTGGATTGTGAGAAGCTGTTGGTGACAGTCGAAGATGTGGATGGACGAATGGAAGTGATTTTCTACCTATCAGAGGATGGGGTGATGGTCAGCTTTCTATATTTGCTTGAGGTTCAAATGAAGGATTGTCGTTAGTGCCTATCGCTAAAGAGTATCTGGATCTCTTCGAGGAAGTAATTAGTTTTTCGTCGCATGGAGAGATCGAGTTTCGGATAGACTTGGTAAAAGAAGCCAGCCTGATAGTTATGGCTTTAAGGCATATGGCACCCAAAGAGCAGAATGAACTGGAGGTGCAAGTGAATGACCTATTAAGGAAAAGGTTCATTTGAAGGAGCATATCTGGGTGGGGTGCACATGTAGTATTTGCAACGAAGGCAGATGGCTCTTTGAGGTTGTGTGTGGATTATCGTGAGATGAGTAAACTATAACGACCCCACCGCTATACCCAGCTTAGCAAAGAACATAATAGGCAATGTCATTTTCTAATCTGGAGAATATGGCTTGGGGTCGTTACATAAAGTAACGAAGAAGAACAAGTATCCACTTTCACGCACAGATGACTTGTTTGATCGCTGCACGGTGTAAAGGTGTTCTCCCAAATAGATTTGGTGATGGGCTTTCACCAGTTGAGAGTAACAAAGGAGAGTGTGTGTATTACTACATTTCATATGCCGTCGGGTTTCTATGAGTGGTTGGTGATGCCATTTGGATGGGCCAATGCTCCAACATACTCTGTGGATTTCATGAATCGTGTTTTCAGATACCAATTGAATAAGTTTGTGCTTATGTTAGTGGATGATATTATGATTTATTCCAGAACTGAAGAAGAGACCAAGATGCACTTACGGATTGTGCTAGAGATATTAAGGAAGCACAAGTTAAGAGTGAAGTTATCTAAGTGTCACTACTGGAGGGAAGAAATGTTATTCTTGGGTTACGTCGTTTCGAGACGTGGTATAGCGGTGGATCCTATGAAGGTGGCAGCGGTCCAAGATTGGAATCGGCCCAAGAATTCTACGGATGTGAAAAGTTTTCTAGGATTGGTGGGATATTATAGATGCTTCATAAAGGACTTATCGAAGATAGAAGTACCATTAACCAACTTAACAAAGAAGAATCAAACCTTTGTATGGGATGCAAAGTGTGTGCATGCATTTGTGTGTCCGAAGGAGAGGTTGGCGAGTGCGCCAGTGTTGATCATTCTAAGTGGAAATGAAGAGTTAATAGTATACATTGATATTTGTGGTACTAGATGGGGTACAATGTTAATGTAAAAAGGGAGGGTTGTCACTTGTGCGAATCGATGGCTAAAGCTGCACGAAAGGAATTACCCAATTCATGATTGGGAATTAGCGGCAATTGTTTTTGCTTTGAAGATGTTGAAGCACCAATTGTTGGGGGAAAGGTTTGAGCTATTTACATACCACAAATTCTTGATTACCATTTTCGTCAGAAAGAACTCAACCTTCGACAGCAATGGTGGTTAGAGTTCTTGTTCTCTTATGATTTTTATTTCCTATACTCCAGGAAAAGAAAACGCAATTGCCAATGCATTAAGTGGAAGATATGCGCGGTTGGGAGAAATATTCTTGGAATGGAAGCAGATGGAGTATATTGCTAGATTTGATTTCAGGCCTCGCTGCGAGCTAAAACCTAAAATGTTAGTAAGTTTGTCAATTAGACCTACTCCAATCGAAAGGATCCATACTAGTCGGAAGTGGAATGCTAGACTAGCAAAGATCATAGCAAAGTCAAAAGGAGTAGAGTCTAAAGATATGAAGCAATATAAACTTGACCGAGAAGGTTGACTTCGTAAGGACGAAAGATTATTTGTTACCAATGTTGATGGATAAAAATTCTAAGAGAATATCATCATTCTAGATTGACCGTTCATCTCGGTATCAATAAGATGTACCGTGATATAAAGCAAACTTACTGGTCGGCAGGTATGAAGAGGGATGTTGTGGCATTTTCTTGAAATGTATAAACTGTCATTTGGTGAAGGCAGAGCAGAACAAAAATAGTAGATTTTTGCAACCATTAGAGATTCCTGAATGGAAATGGGAACAAGTATCGATGGATTTTATTGATGGA
The DNA here is from genome assembly GCA_030765085.1 of Allium cepa. NCBI lineage: Eukaryota > Viridiplantae > Streptophyta > Magnoliopsida > Asparagales > Amaryllidaceae > Allium > Allium cepa. The sequence goes on along the minus strand of CM060935.1, from coordinate 50,793,503 downwards.
TTGCCACGGATTCGAGCTGGGTATGGTGGCATTTTGGTCATAATAGATCGCTTGACTAAGATTGTAAGGTTTATACTCTTTAAGTCAAGTAGAACGACATCCAAGCTGGCGGAACTGTATGTAAAGTGGATAGTATAATTTCGCAGTGTCCCGAAGAGCATTGTGAACAACCGAGACCTGTTGTTCACTAGTGGGTTTTGGAAGAGCCTACAAGAGGAGTTAAGGATAGAGCTGTATCTTAGTGTAGCTTATCACCCGCAAACGGATGGGGAGACCAAAAGGGTAAATCATATTGTAATAACCCAAATTTTTGATCATCTGTAATCAATTAACGAACTGGCTTAATTAATAGAATATTGAATTATAAATTGAACAAATGAATCTGATCAAATAAATATTTATATTTGTAATTGTTTTGTATATATATTTACATAGATTTTAAATAAAATCATTGATTATAAATTTCATTTGTGTTGCTTAATACATATATTTGAGTGATTTCAAAATAGAACTTTAATTTAAAATGAATTTGAATTTGGGTTAAAATTTTAATCTGAATGATAAGATCTTAAAATAAAATTAGATACAATATATATATATATATATATGATTTCATCAAAACAAAATTTGTTTATATTGTTTTCTTTAAAATATTTTATATAGATTAAGGAAAGTAGTTATTAAATGAATATATGTAAGAGAAGTTAATATTTAGAAAATACTTAAGGTAATTATAAAATATGTATATATATATATATATAAGTATATAATGATTGTTTATTTAAATATAATGTATACATTTGAGTTGATTTTAATTTGAATATTAAAATGGGTTTAAAATTGGATAGGAAATTCAATGGATAAATATCTTTATAATGTTGGAATCCTAAATACATACATGCACAAGTAAATAGGTGTGTATGTGTATGTTAAATAATTTTGGAAACATTAATTTGAATATAAAGGAATTTTCTAAATTGGACATTTTCTTTACTACTAGCAATTGTGTATTGTTATCAACTTAAGTATAATGATAACTTAAGTATAAAATTTAACAAGATTTAAATAAAAAGTTGATATTCTCTTTATCTAAAATTACATGATTTATATAAACATTTGATTAATTAATGAATAATATGATTCATAAGTTATACAAACAAAACAAGAAGAAATTGATTCATAAATTAATTAAATGAAAAGGGTTTAAAAATAAATTTTCTTGTTTAAGACACTCGTAAAGTTTTAAATTTATGCATTAACAATGTGTTTTAACAAGTATTACTTAACTTACATTTGTTAGCTCAACAATTACAAGTGGCAAATTCTGTTTCTTTAAAAAAATATTAATAATTTAATTTTAGTGATTAGGAAGAAAACCATTTCCAGTTTTTACATTCATTTCTGAATTTCTTCTTCCACCGAACAAAAGAAAAAATAAAATAAAAATCAACCTGTAAATATTTATCTTCATACATTCTCAAGCAAATCAACAAAGAAAAAGAAGAAACTGAAGCAAATCAAAGATTCAAACAAGTTAATCAAGCAAATTAATTCAAGCTTCAGAACAGAGGCTGGAGCAAACTCTGCAACTTCAGTTTTCAAAGTTCAGAAGCTATTTCAATAAAATAATAATGCTCTGTTCTTCATCTGTTTAGGTGAGTAAAATTTTTATTCTAAAAATAGTTTTACCTGATTATTATGATTGTTAACAGAGTAAAATATAACAGTATTGAGTTTAAATGTTATAGGATGTGAATGTATGGATATATTTAAGAATGGGTCTGCAGGAAATGTACGTGCATGTCATCTCTGTTTATAATAAGTGAGTAAACTCTTAGATCCCAAATATTTTGATTTGGCATATAATGAATCATTGAAGTCTGCTATGAATTTGGTTGTGCATGTTGATAAAATTGATTTTTGTATATACGTGAATATGGTACCTGGGTTCATAATTTGGAACAAGCAAAAGTATATCTCTGATTCAACATTACAGGTCTTAACCCTGTTTTTAAGAATTCAAAACATCTAGCAAGATGATTTTTAGATCTTAACCTCTAAATAAATCAGGTTGTATGGGTAATAACTTACTTTAAAATTTATTACTAAGTAAATTTAATAGTGAATTTGCTCTAAAAAAAAGTAAGATAAAAACAAAGTATAGATCAAAATCAATCTGCTCTGTTCAAATAGAAAATTGTGAAAAAACCTTGCATTTAAGAACAGTTTAAATCTGGATGATGCTTGTGATGAATATTGTTTACAGGAGAGGGCAAGTTTTGTAAAAATCCAAATATCTTAAAACAATGTTCCAGGTATATGATTGGAAACATCACTCAAAATCATGACTTTTAAACAAAAAATTAAATTTTTTAGGGTTAGCATTTGAGAGCAATTCGAGTTGAACTGGATTGGGTATTTCAAGTTGCCTCTGATGATCTATTTGATCGAAATGTTTGTGGTTCTCCCTAAGGATGGAAGAATGATCGGATAATCAAGGAAAAATACCAAAAATGCGATCAGGGGTTGGTAGCGTGGGTGGTGGATCTGGAAAGTGAGTAAACCTAGTTTGGATAGATTGGACAAAATTGATCGAGGCATTATCTATGATGGACCGAGTGACACCATATATTGGGAAATGGGAGTAGGTGGGTTGACGGAGGTTTGGCCGAAGTTGCAGAGTCTTCGGTGGTCAGAGGCGCACGAACGACGATGTTCCAGGTTATGATGCTGTTCCGGTTTTGTGCTTGGAAGCTCGATTTTTATTTCGAGCCGGAGTCGATTGTCGAGTGGTCGAATCGTGGTAAAGAGTTGGTCGTGGATGCGTGGGAAATGTAGGCAATGGTCGGAGCCTCGCTGTGGAGCGTGCAGGGTGCACGGTGCACATTTTCTGGTGAAGTATGGTTTGACAAGAGATGAGTACTCGAGATTTATTCGAGTAGTTCGTGTGTGTCGCCCGAAGCAGTAAGGGTCTCGACTCGAAGTCATGTGTAATATAGTCTCGTGTAGATTGAGTGTTACAGGTTTTAAACCTGTATGTGTAAAAATAAAAATAAAAATAAAAATAAAAGGTTGTAATTGGATTAAGTTTTGAAGGAAGTATGAAATTAAAGTTTTAAATCTGACTTCAAATCTAAATTGTATCCTAGTTTGAAATAAAATTAAGTTTTATAAAAATTTAACTATTTTAACAACTTCAAATATAAAGTATAATTTAAATGGATGAATAACAAAAATGAATTTGGTTTAAACCCCCTTTAAGTTTCTTTTATAAGATTAACATTTCTTAAACATGTGGTTTTTAAAGGTCTTGAATGGTTCTTAAACCTTGTTAAAGTTAAGTTTGTATTCATTTCAAATCTTAAATTTGGAATGAAATTTAAAAGTAAAGTTGGAAGTAAATTGTCTCCAAATTCTTTTGTTAATGATAATCTAGTCATAAATAAGAGTAATGTTTTTATCTTGAAGTTAGTAAGATTTAATGATTTGTGATTCATTAAATTCTTAAGGTAATTAGAACGGGTAAATTAATTTCATTTATTAATGATTTGAATAAATTTATTTATAATTAAGGGTTATAAATTGACTAGAGGATAATTAATTGTAAACTTGGGATTGATTAATTAGATAATAATTGCTTGATGAGTCAATTTAAGATCAATTTTTTTCAAAAAAAAAAGGTTAATTAATTTAGGATAATTAACCTATTGGAATTACTTTATGAAAGTAATTAAAAGTAAAGTACTTAAGGAAAAATATATTTATCGTAATTGATTAATTAAAGGGTTAATTAATTAATTAAGAAAATTTGTTAAAGGTTAATACATTGATAAGTGTGATTAGTTATAGGAATATTTATCAGTGTAAAGTAATTAAAGAATAATTAATTACAGAATATGATTAATCGAGGTGGGTTAATTAAAATGGTAAATTAATTGAAGGCTAACGACCTGAATAAAATTGGAAAGGATAATTAAGGAATACTTAATTAATGATATGTAATTAATTTTTGTGAAGTAAGCAAGATTTAGGTAACCGATTTGATTTAATTATTAATGGGTGACTTATCAATCTTGCTTATGAATGATTGGTTGATGTTTCTGGTATAAAGGTTTGTGATATGATCTGTTGTCTTGAATAGTGATTGTGTGGTTATCTGTCGTTGATGAGTTGCTATATTAAAAGTGGCATCTTGAATTTAAGATTGAATTTTGTTCACTTAATCTATGGGGGATAAGATGGAATTTGAATTCGAAAAGACCGGAGTCGGGTATTAGTAAGTACCTGAAACCACTTCGATTAGAAATTCGCTAAAATTTTCTTATGTGATGTCAATTTGTTGAATTGAAATAATATGGACCCTTGGACTAAGTTAGAATACTTAGAGTAGAATTGTGAAATAAGTGTTTGAGCATAACAAGTAAGGAACTCGTATTGAAGTACGAGTTACCCGGGTTTCCTTTTATGGTTTGAACTTAGTATTTAGAATTATACGGTTTACTCACGCTGGTTTCCAGCCTGACCCGGGTGTTACTTTGATGTAATGCTTGGGTCAGACCGAGTATTACAGATTTTCAGGTAAGGACGTTCTGGAGCTCAGAAGGCGAGCTGAATGGCTGGGACGTATAGAGAGTTTCCACTGTGATATTGTAGTATCTGACCATGATTGTTTGTCCGGTGTTTATGTATATGTGTAATTCTGATGTATTTAAATGTAAATTAACAGATATGGTATTCTTTGTATAACTGATATTTTATTTGATATTACATTTGATCCGCTGCGAATGTGAGGTTTCTGTGACTTGTTGTTGTTTTCTTCTTCTTTCTCTTTCTTCTTTCACTAACTATCTAGAATTTTCGGGTTCAAAAATTTTAGTCCGTTACATTTGGTATCAGAGCTGAAGGTTAAGCGAGAATCTTGGCTCTGGTGGGTCACTCATTAAGAATAGGGTCAATAGTATCCTATAATGAGTTGAGTGTATAAATATGAGAGAGCGTACTTGTTATTTTCTTATATAAAGGTTATTAAACGATTTCAAAGGTAAATGAATCTTATATAAGAAATAGATTATCTATTATATTAAGGAAATTGATTGTAGTATTAATTAATTAAAAGTAATAGTAATAATTAAGTGGTAATAATTACAACCAAATTGGAATTAAATTTAAAGACAAGTTTGAAATGGATTCAAACCGAAATTAAATCTTGAATTTGGGAAAGGTTAAATAAGTTGAATGGTCAACCTAATTTGGAAATTTCAAGATGAAATTGGAATTTAACTTGGGAAGTTAAATGGTTAATTTGAACGGGGTATTTGTGTGATCTCAAATGGGTTTGAGATCTGGAATTTGATGAATGTTTTAAAATGGAATTTTGAAATTTGGACTCAGAATTGAATTATTTAAAAATTTTAAGGGAAATTGATTTAAAGGAATTAAATCAACATTTGAAGTATTAACTCGAATTTATATAATTCGAGATGATTTGGATTTGAAATTTGAATTAGTTCAAATTTAATTTGATTTGAATTAATTGAAATGGTGATTGAAGATGTATGAGTATAAGATTCAAAGGGAAAATTGAATTGGATTAATTGGAAATGATTTGAAATTGAAGTGGGTTCAATTTGAAATTAGTCCAAGTTGATTTGAATAATTTGGAATTATAATTAAAATTTGATAATTTTAAATTCAAATGGAATTTGAATTGAATGTGGGAGAAAATCAAGAATAATTCAACTAGATTTGGAAATGGAGTTTGAAATTAGGATTAATTCAAACTGGAGATGAAGTAAATTGAAATTGGAACTAGTTCAATTAAAATTTATTTGAATTAATTGGAGATCAAGGTTGAATAAAGTAAAATTGGAAAGAAACTGAGGAATTCAACTTGAATTGGTTAGTTAGATTTCAATGGAGATTGAAGTTATTTAAATTGAAATTGGGTCAATTTAAATGGAAGAGGAAATTTAAATTGAATTGATTGAGAATGAAGATTGGGAAGTGAACAATTTTGACTCTGGACTATTTTTTTTATTGTTTTAATATAAACCTATTTTTTCCAAGCTATTCATTATATTTACAATCTTTCTTTTAAAAGCCAAATTATCTTATACTTGTTTTACAATTATTTTAGAAAACTGTTTAACAGTTTTCCAACTGTTTTATAAACTAATTACTATATTTCAATTATTTTACAAAACTAATTACTATCTTACTGTTATTTTGCAATTATCTAAATTTCTATAATTATTTTAACTATTTTCTAACTATTTTACACCTATTTTACAAACTAGTAATTATTTTCTAACTACTTATCTATTTTTAAATTTTCAAGCAATTTTCTAAATAAATTGGACAGAGTCTAAACAGTTGTTGGTTAAATACCCAATCGAGATAAGAATAGAGGTGATAATCCAAATGGATTGAAGCAATTGTGAGTAAGTGAAGGATAATCAAAATGAATGTGAGTAGAAATGGAATTGATTTGGAAAATAACCAATAAAGATAAATACGCAGGGTGTACGTATGTTATTCTATTCGCATAGTGATTTGTTCCAGATTTGAGCACAGAATTTCGAGATAGTTATTTTGGCCCGATTGGAATTTTCCACTCAATTTTTGAAGGCGAACCTGGATATGGATTGTTGATTGGTTCTGGATATTCTCTATCATAGTTATGACTATGCAAGGAGAATGACGGTTTCTGATCAAGAAACCAGATCTGTGTCCGCACTAGGAAGTCGGATGGACAATACTAGTTCGGAAATGAAATTGTGTGATCGAGTGAGCGATCAGATTGGTATAGCGTACGAATGATATGTGTACATCGTACGGATTTGAATAAAACAGATACTGGGAATTTGTGGATAAGAAATGTGAAATGGTTTTTGAAATGAAAAATATATTGTGTGAAATATAAGATGAAATAAAGTGGAAATTGGATATTTCTATGGTTGAAATTTTGTTTGTGGAAATAAGTGATATGGTAAGTGGTTTTGTAAAGAATAATCAAATTTGAATATTTGATTTTGTAAACAAAGTTAAATATCTTTGTTTTATAAAATGAAACTCCCCTGTTGAATCCTTTGTCAGAAGAAAAGGATTTTGAAGGTGTTTTGAAGTATAAAAGGAGATTATACAAGTTTGAAATGATCCAAAGTTTTAAAAGATTTTATATATCTGAATATATATATAAAAGATCATATGAGGATTTTGGAAAAAGGGTTTTGGGAACCTTTGGATTTGGAAAAGGCTTTTGATTTTTGGGTAAAATCAATATGAGAATTTGGAAAGCCTAGTTTGAGAATTATCGATTTTGGAATAATCGATTTTGTGTAAAGGAGCCTTGTATGAGATCATACTAGGTGTATGATTTAAAGATACTATATATATAGTATAAAATGTTTTGATGATGACTCTGGGGAAAAAGGCGCTCCCTTGGAATGGACTTCTCGGGAGTACCACCGGGTGGTGCTGCCTTGAGCCCCAAGGGGGGGTTCTAAAGTTGATCATGTGAGGAGTCCGGACAAACTAGTTCCTGAGGATTATTGGGTAGCGAAAGTCGAGGGCGCTGATGCCTACAGGGGAATTTGGGTTATGCTGTGACGACAGTGTAACTCGATGTCACTGCGATCTACTGTAGGGACCATAGCGAAAATCGTGTGGAGGATGAGTGCCAACGGCCTACACTTGATTTTGCCAGGAAGGCAACGCAACATCAGTAGACAGCGATCTATGGTCAAGTGGAGTGGAGAAGTTTCATTCTTTTGGCAGCGAAATTCGAGGGCGCTGATGCCTACAGTTATATGGGTTTTTGCTGTCATAGCTACGTAACCCCAGTTGTAGCTGCGATCTGTAGCGGGTCCATGGTGTAATCGAGGGGCAGGAGGCCTACAGTTATCTGTGGATTTTGTCGGGACGACAACGTAACCATCGGGTTAACTGCGACCATGGATGGGGGTGATGATTTCCAGAGCATTCTCACCAAAGATATATCCTCTATTTTCAAAAACTGTTTTCTATATTTTTAATAAAATTATTTTCTAAAGTATTTTCACTGGGTGTTGAAAATGGGTCTGCTAAGTACTTATAGATCTTCAGTCCTACGCCTGATCAACGTATGACCGAATTTCTATGAGAACGAGGATGGACTTGTTCTGACATCGAGTTATAAAAAGTATTTTCATAAAAACTATTTTATAATATTATATAGATTTTCAAAGTGTTTTAAAAATGGTCAAAGAATAATTTTTTTCTGATAAAAGCATTTTAATAGATTCTGACTTCGTTCCTTTTCGAGGACGAAAAGATTCTAAGGGAGGAGGAATGTAATAACCCAAATTTTTGATCATCTGTAATCAATTAACGAACTGGCTTAATTAATAAAATATTGAATTATAAATTGAACAAATGAATCTGATCAAATAAATATTTATATTTGTAATTGTTTTGTATATATATTTACACAGATTTTAAATAAATCATTGATTATAAATTTCATTTGTGTTGCTTAATACATATATTTGAGTGATTCCAAAATAGAAATTTAATTTAAAATGAATTTGAATTTGGGTTAAAATTTGAATCTGAATGATAAGATCTTAAAATAAAATTAGATACAAAATATATATATATATATATGATTTCATCAAAACATAATTTGTTTATATTGTTTTCTTTAAAATATTTTATATAGATTAAGGAAAGTAGTTATTAAATGAATATATGTAAGAGAAGTTAATATTTAGAAAATACTTAAGCTAATTATAAAATATGTATATATATATATAAATATATAATGATTGTTTATTTAAATATAATATATACATTTGGGTTGATTTTAATTTGAATATTAAAATGGGATTAAAATTGGATAGGAAATTCAATGGATAAATATCTTTATAATGTTGGAATCCTAAATACATACATGCACAAGTAAATAGGTGTGTATGTGTATGTTAAATAATTTTGGAAACATTAATTTGAATATAAAGGAATTTTCTAAATTGGACATTTTCTTTACTACTAGCAATTGTGTATTGTTATCAACTTAAGTATAATGATAACTTAAGTATAAAATTTAACAAGATTTAAATAAAAAGTTGATATTCTCTTTATCTAAAATTACATAATTTATATAAACATTTGATTAATTAATGAATAATATGATTCATAAGTTATACAAACAAAACAAGAAGAAATTGATTTATAAATTAATTAAATGAAAAGGGTTTAAAAATAAATTTTCTTGTTTAATACACTCGTAAAGTTTTAAATTTATGCATTAACAATGTGTTTTAACAAGTACTACTTAACTTACATTTGTTAGCTCAACAATTACAAGTGGCAAATGTTGTTTCTTTAAAAAAATATTAATAATTTAATTTTAGTGATTAGGAAGAAAACCATTTCCAGTTTTTACATTCATTTCTGAATTTCTTCTTCCACCGAACAAAAGAAAAAATAAAATAAAAATCAACCTGTAAATATTTATCTTCATACATTCTCAAGCAAATCAACAAAGAAAAAGAAGAAACTGAAGCAAATCAAAGATTCAAACAAGTTAATCAAGCAAATTAATTCAAGCTTCAGAACAGAGGCTGGAGCAAACTCTGCAACTTCAGTTTTCAAAGTTCAGAAGCTATTTCAATAAAATAATAATGCTCTGTTCTTCATCTGTTCAGGTGAGTAAAATTTTTATTCTAAAAATAGTTTTACCTGATTATTATGATTGTTAACAGAGTAAAATATAACAGTATTGAGTTTAAATGTTATAGGATGTGAATGTATGGATATATTTAAGAATGGGTCTGCAGGAAATGTCTATGCATGTCAACTCTGTTTATAATAAGTGAGTAAACTCTTAGATCCCGAATATTTCGATTTGGCATATAATGAATCATTGAAGTCTGCTATGAATTTGGTTGTGCATGTTGATAAAATTGATTTTTGTATATACCTGAATATGGTACCTGGGTTCATAATTTGGAACAAGCAAAAGTATATCTCTGATTCAACATTACAGGTCTTAACCCTGTTTTTAAGAATTCAAAACATCTAGCAAGATGATTTTTAGATCTTAACCTCTAAATAAATCAGGTTGTATGGGTAATAACTTCCTTTAAAATTTATTACTAAGTAAATTTAATAGTGAATTTGCTCTAAAAAAGAGTAAGATAAAAACAAAGTATAGATCAAAATCAATCTGCTCTTTTCAAATAGAAAATTGTGAAAAAACCTTGCATTTAAGAACAGTTTAAATCTGGATAATGCTTGTGATGAATATTGTTTACAGGAGAGGGCGAGTTTTGTAAAAATCCAAATATCTTAAAACATTGTTTCAGGTATATGATTGGAAACATCACTCAAAATCATGACTTTTAAACAAAAAATTAAATTTTTTAGGGTTAGCATTTGAGAGCAATTCAAGTTGAACTGGATTGGGTATTTCAAGTTGCCTCTGATGATCTATTTGATCGGAATGTTTGTGGTTCTCCCTAAGGATGGAAGAATGATCGGATAATCAGGGAAAAATACCAAAAATGCGATCAGGGGTTGGTAGCGTGGGTGGTGGATCTGGAAAGTGAGTAAACCTAGTTTGGATAGATTGGACAAAATTGATCGAGGCATTATCTATGATGGACCGAGTGACACCATATATTGGGAAATGGGAGTAGGTGGGTTGACGGAGGTTTGGCCGAAGTTGCAGAGTCTTCGGTGGTCAGAGGCGCACGAACGACGATGTTCCAGGTTATGATGCTGTTCCGGTTTTGTGCTTGGAAGCTCGATTTTTATTTCAAGCCGGAGTCGATGGTCGAGTGGTCGAATCGTGGTAAAGAGTTGGTCGTGGATGCGTGGGAAATGTAGGCAATGGTCGGAACCTCGCTGTGGAGCGTGCAGGGTGCACGGTGCACATTTTCTGGTGAACTATGGTTTGACAAGAGATGAGTACTCGAGATTTATTCGAGTAGTTCGTGTGTGTCGCCCGAAGCAGTAAGGGTCTCGACTCGAAGTCATGTGTAATATAGTCTCGTGTAGATTGAGTGTTACAGGTTTTAAACCTGTATGTGTAAAAATAAAAATAAAAATAAAAATAAAAGGTTGTAATTGGATTAAGTTTTGAAGGAAGTATGAAATTAAAGTTTTAAATCTGACTTCAAATCTAAATTGTATCCTAGTTTGAAATAAAATTAAGTTTTATAAAAATTTAACTATTTTAACAACTTCAAATATAAAGTATAATTTAAATGGATGAATAAAAAAAATGAATTTGGTTTAAACCCCCTTTAAGTTTCTTTTATAAGATTAACATTTCTTAATCATGTGGTTTTTAAAGGTCTTGAATGGTTCTTAAACCTTGTTAAAGTTAAGTTTGTATTCATTTCAAATCTTAAATTTGGAATGAAATTTAAAAGTAAAGTTGGAAGTAAATTGTCTCCAAATTCTTTTGCTAATGACAATCTAGTCATAGATAAGAGTAATGTTTTTATCTTGAAGTTAGTAAGATTTAATGATTTGTGATTCATTAAATTCTTAAGGTAATTAGAACGGGTAAATTAATTTCATTTATTAATGATTTGAATAAATTTATTTATAATTAAGGGTTATAAATTGACTAGAGGATAATTAATTGGAAACTTGGGATTGATTATTAGATAATAATTGCTTGATGAGTCAATTGAAGATTAATTTTTTTTTTTAAAAAAAGGTTAATTAATTTAGGATAATTAACCTATTGGAATTACTTTATGAAAGTAATTAAAAGTAAAGTACTTAAGGGAAAAAAATATTTATCGTAATTGATTAATTAAAGGGTTAATTAATTAATTAAGAAAATTTGTTAAAGGTTAATACATTGATAAGTGTGATTAGTTATAGGAATCTTTATCAATGTAAAGTAATTAAAGAATAATTAATTATGGAATATGATTAATCGAGGTGGGTTAATTAAAATGGTAAATTAATTGAAGGCTAACGACCTGAATAAAATTAGAAAGGATAATTAAGGAATACTTAATTAATGATTTGTAATTAATTGTTGTGAAGTAAGCAAGATTTAGGTAACCGATTTGATTTAATTATTAATGGGTGACTTATCAATCTTGCTTATGAATGATTGGTTGATGTTTCTGGTATAAAGGTTTGTGATATGATCTGTTGTCTTGAATAGTGATTGTGTGGTTATCTGTCGTTGATGAGTTGCTATATTAAAAGTGGCATCTTGAATTTAAGATTGAATTTTGTTCACTTAATCTATGGGGGATAAGATGGAATTTGAATTCGAAAAGACCGGAGTCGGGTATTAGTAAGTACCTGAAACCACTTCGATTAGAAATTCGCTAAAATTTTCTTATGTGATGTCAATATGTTGAATTGAAATAATATGGACCCTTGGACTAAGTTAGAATACTTAGAGTTGAATTGTGAAATAAGTGTTTGAGCATAACAAGTAAGGAACTCTATTGAAGTACGAGTTACCCCGGTTTCCTTTTATGGTTTGAACGATAGGGCCCGTTATTTATCATGTTTACTTTCACTATTACATACTATGTTTGATAGGTTAGTATTCAGCATGCTAGGATAGATCACACATATTGTGGATTGCATGACTGCTTGTTTGAGATGTTTGATGGTTGCTTATAATTGATAAGCATATCAGATGTCCATGGTTGCTTATACTTTGGCTTGTTTATGGATTTCGGGGGCAAAATTCCTAAATGGGAGGAGAATGTAATGACACGTATTTTATGTATCGACGGATTATAAAATATTTTATTTTATTTATATGGTCATATGATTCTAAATTTTTTGGGATATGACTCTTAGGGACATTTTACATATAAAGATGATTTTTTTTGAGTTTCTATGTGACCATTTTGACCTTGCAAACCTCGTTTGGGCTATAACTTTTGATAGGAGTTGAATTAGGGTTTTGAATTAGCGTCGCTTCAAGAAAATGGGTTCCCATTTCATATAATGGTCATAAAAAAAAGATTGACTTACAGTTAGAATGTTATGCCTATTTTAAGGTTTTAAAGCCGCTGGTTGTGGTTAGTGTGTAATTAATTGTGCCCATTAGTCTAATTAGAGAATGTTATAAATAGAGGGTTGAATAGTCAAGTTAAAACTTTTCTCTCTCATTCTAAATCAGGTCTAAACCCCAATTAGCCCTAGATCCTACCTAATTTCATCCAAAACCATCCAAATTGCTCTCTAAATCAAAGATCAAATTGTGAATAGAGATTAGATCATCTACTAGAAGATAGAGATCATCGATTTGCTTAATTTGAAGTGCATTCCATTGCTGTTCAGATTGGATCTACATTCATATTGGTTAAATTTGGTAATTGATGAGTGATTTATACCTTCTTACTATGCTACACATGTTTGTATGGTATACTCATAGGATTGAACATGTTTTAAATTGATTTTTAGCTATAAAACATTTTCTAACTTTAATTACATGTTAAATTATGTATATAGTCTAGATTGATTAGAAATCATTCTTGCTTATGCTCATAAATTCATGTTGTATGTATATCTATGTCAGGAATTGACATGTTTGTCTTTGCATGTTTGGTTAGATGATATTGCTTGTTATTCTATGTTGGATGATACGATTTGATGTTGTTTGCTAGTATTCTGATTTCATAGTAAGTTAGGTTGAGAATTGAGTGAATCAGAGGCAAAGTTGGTTGGAATTGGATGAAACTTGGAGAGGAAGTATAGGATCGATTTCACCCTAGAGGGAGGGTGAATAAGGTGATACTATAAATTATAAAAATTTAATGCGGAAGTATATAAAATAACCGAAACACAGATTTAGCAGAATAATAGCAGCACAGATAACAACAGAATAATAAAAATCAGAAATAGAACAACATAGATTTACCCAGTTATGGCAAAACCCTGCCTATGTGCTTCCCCCAAGGTTTCGACTAGAAATGAAGTAGTCAGATGCTTACACATGTAAACTCGCGACATCCGCTATCGACTAACCTAACTCTACGCTTAAAACTCTGCTACAACTTGACCACTAAGTTGCGAATTCTCAAACTACACCACCATAGTTCGTCCCCTAATCACATGACTAGACTTTACAAAAGTTTAAAGAGAAACACAAAATAAAAATAATTTTAAAAGTCAAAAACCCTAATTTATAAAATAAACCCCAAAGACAATATTATAGCCAGCCCAAAGTAATATGAGTGAAAAAATTAAACTATCCCCCCTTTTTCTTTTATTTCTTCGTCCCGCTCTCTTGTGAAAAATAGCAGCGTCGTTCTTCTTTCAGATTTAGGGTTTTGGTAACTTGAAGCATCGATTCTAATCAATTGCTGGTCATTCCACAATTGGCTTCAATGCTTCTTCGATTTGGCTCGCGGTCGCTTTCAATTAGTCGAGTTGAATCAATGCTTTGAACTGGTACGTGAATTGCCTTTCTGATTTCGATTATGATCCACTTTGGATTCGAGTTACTGATTTGATTTTGACTTAAGAGTATACCTTGAAATTTTGTCTTGAGCTCGAATGATTTACTGCCAATGATGTTAACGGGTTTAAATAGGGATGGAAGGGAGAATCACTTAGGAACTTCTTAACCAGATTTAACGCAGCAGTAGCATCAGTGGATCGACCCGATCCATCAATGGTTTTGATGCAGCAGTCGCAGGAATCGCGGATAATTTGGATTTCAAAATATCATTGGAACGAAACCCACCGAGGGACCTCGGGGAGTTCTACCATAAAGCGGAAAGGTTCCTGAGACAGGAGGATGCGTAGACTGAGAGGGTAGGGAGAGAGGTTGAAGCTTATGCATTGAAGGGTGGAGGCCTACCCTTCGAGGTTCCATGTAAAGACGATAAAAGAAAAAAAGGAAAACAAATGGCAACGGTGGCACTTCGAAGAAACCTCAAAGGGAGTTAAATTTTCCTTCTTACACAAATTTAACTGAGACTCAAGAAAGGATTTACTTAGATACTCGAGGGCGCCTCCAGTATCGAAGGCCGACAAAGAGAAAGCCTTTTGAATATGAGTGGACATCAGGAAAGCATTGCATATTCCATGAGATGGATAGGAACAACACAAACGACCCCAGGCATTTGAGAGATATCATTAAGGAGCTTGTAAGGAATGGACATCTACAGCAATATGTAAGGAATCGAGCTGTGGCAGTGGGACAGGAGCGGCCACCGCCTACCTCTAGCAATGGTGGCACCGGATCTGGTCAATGCTAGCTTGTTATAAACTGAACGGTTTGATGGTTCTGAATAAGTAATAGTACCCGAAGTAATACAACTAGGTTACTTACACACGTATGGGATCGAGGACGGTCCCTAGGCGTGCTTTGAGATGACGAAAAAACTGTACTGCTCAGGTCTATGAAATTCTATTTTCTTTCTGTTTTTCCATAGACTTTGGTTTTCTCTTTGGTACTTTGGACATTTACTTTTCTTTGGTATGGTTTTGGAGTTTGGAATGAACTCTCGGCTTGGTTGGTTTTTTGGTTTGCCATTTTGGTTTGGATGTTTGATTTTTGGTGTAGATTTATTTTTTTCTAATCGGATTTGGATCAATGTATTAAACAATGCAGGTTTTGCGATTACTGTCCCGACCGGAGAGACGGAGCAGTGATCGCAAATTGCAAGCCCCTTCGTCAGAGAGCAGTGGAATGGACTCGAACAGAATATCAAAGTCCTTGGCCGGAGTGCTGAGGCCGATGAATATGAAAGTCCTTGGCCAGAAAGCCGAGGCCGGTGAATATGAAAGTCCTTGGCCTGAGTGCCGAGGCCGGTGAATATCAAAGTCTTTGGCCGGAGTGCCGAGGCCGGTGAATAGCAAAGTCCTTGGCCGGAGTACCGAGGGCAAAGTCCTAGGCCGGAGTGTCGAGGCCGGTGAATACCAAAGTCCTTTGCTGGAGTGTCGAGGCCGGTGAATATTAAAGTCCTTGGCCGGAGTGCCGAGGCCGGTGAATATCAAAGTCCTTGGCCGGAGTGCCGAGGCCGGTGAATACCAAAGTCCTTGGCTGAAGTGCTGAGGCCGGTGTATATAAAATCCATGGCCGGAGTGCTGAGATTGGTGAATATCTAAGTCCTTGGCCGGAGTGCCGAGGTCGGTGAATATCTAAGTCCTTGACCGAAGAGTCGAGGCTGGAGAACATATAAGCCCTTGACAGGAGAGTCGAGGCTGAAAAGGATAACACAACCTGACAAGGTCCACAGATTCAAAGACTAAACCCGGATAAGGGATTCAAATTTCGACTTAGGATAGACAGACTCGGTGTGGTCCTAAATTTGGCAAAAAGGCCCGGAGCGGTCTAGAATTTGGATATCGACTCGGAAAGGTTAAAGATTTGGCTTTTGGGAATTGATGGATCAAATCTTGGTTGGCAAATAATATGGCTCGGTATTGGGTTGGATTATGAACCAGAAGGTATGGATGTGGTTAACATATGGACTTCGGATATCAAACTTGCGGCTATTCAAAACACACCTTCCAACAGCAAGGCATGTTTTGGGGGGCAAATGTTAACCCATCTTTTTACAAGGCCATGGACAAGCGAATTTAACCAAATCGACTGTTCATTTGTCAAAAGTGGAATACGATTGATTGGAACCATCTGGATGGATCGACGGTCAGTGAGGAATGGTTTGATATGCATGACTCGGCATTGGAGAGACGGCTAGGCATTGGAAGGGCCGCTCGGCATTGGAGAGGCCGTTCGACATTAGGAGAGGCGGCTCGGCATTGGAAGGACCGCTCGACATTAGAGAGGCCGCTCGGCATCATGGGCCACCCGGCATTGGAGAGGCCGCTCAGCATCATGGATCGCTCGGCATTGGAGAGGCCGCTCGGTATCATGGGTTGCTCGGCATTGGAGAGGCTGCTTGGCATCGTAACTCGCTCGACATCGCACCTCGTTCGGCATCGTACCTCGCTCGGCATCGCACCTCGCTCGGCATCGTACCTATTTCGGCATCGCACCTCGCTCGGCATCGTATCTCGTTCCGCATCGCACCTCGCTCGGCATTGGTGGGACGGCTCGGCATAGTGGTGAGGCCGGTGTGGCTCGGCATTGTGGTGAGACTGGTGTGGCCCGGCATGGTAGAGGTAGGTCATGCCGGCATTGCGGTGAGACCGGTGTGGCTCGGCATGGTAGAGGTAGGTGGCTTAGCATTGCGGTGAGACCGGTGTGGCTCGGCATGGTAGAGGTATATTGTTCGATGGAAGGCCTTGATGGGCCTATACCATTCAGAAAGCCCAACAACTCAGGATTTGTCTATAAATACAGCATGCGGGGGTTCAAAAAAGGGATCTCCTTCTGGCTCTCTGACTTTCTATCTTCTAAAGCTAAGGTTACTCTACCATTTTATAACCGTAATTGATTCTTACATCAACAAAAAGGAAACTTCTAGAGTGGACGTAGGCCGGAGTTAGTCGAACCACTATAAAATCTGTTGTTCTTTACTGCTTTCATTTTAATTTTGATTGTTCTTCACATTATTACTCTCTACATACAATCTATCTGTGAGTTGTGACTGGTACTTGGTGCTTTCATCTGGATCTGGGTGTTAGTGACCATTTTTGGCGTTAAAAGATAGAATGGCTTTGACTTTGCTGATAATCTGGAAGTTTTGATTTTTATTATTTTCTATTTTTGACTCTACCTTGATCGAAATCTACCTTGATTGACTTGCGGCTTGATTTGCTATTGTATCATGACTCAAGTAAATACTTGTTCGATTAAAACTGTCCTTGGTTTATTGTATACATATATGTCCTGACTGTCTTGGTTAAATTCATCTTGGTTTGCACTGTTGATGTTGAAATTGGTCCGTTGTCAGTGCATATGTCCTTGGTTCTCTGATCTCTATAGCACTATGTTTTGAGTTGTTGTAGTGTTGCAGTCTGATATGCTATGCACTGCATGTATGTATACATGTGTGTATACATATGTATATGTATGTTTGTTGCATCGTGTAGTTTGCTTGCATATATTCTTGTTGCCTCGAGTAAATATGTATTTTTCTATGATGATTTACTTGAGTCAGATTCACTACTTGGTTACGTGAGCATGTTAAAATTGAGTGATGTCCACTGTTCATTCGATTCTGCGCTGTGCACTTTTTATATTTGAGCATGTTGCAATCTTCATGTTTTTACTTGTCTGGTTTGATGTTGAAGTCACTATGGTATTTGCGACCTGATGCATATGTATTCATCTTCATGGTGCATTACTATGTGGTTCGATGCGCTTGTATATGCCTTCATTAGTTCACTGGTCCCGGTGATGCATTGCATTTGTTTGCATATTGAGTTGTTGAGCCATTGGTTGAACATGAACTCAATAAACTGTTGAGTTGTATGGTTGCATTCACTATACACATGTGTGAAATGCATTGTTGTTACTTCGACTGCTTGCTTTCATGTGATAGCTGAACTTGTTTCGCTTGTTCTCAGACCTGAGTTGAATTCTGATTGACTTCAGTCTGGTCTTGACCTTGGTTGATGTTGTTGTCTTTGATCATAGCATTCATGTGTACATTTGGATTACACCTGTGTTGAATCCAGCTTATAGCTAGGGTTTGACCTTGTGCTAATATCGTGACTTTATTGTATTTCACTTGAGTTGAACCCGGTTTTTGATTGGGTTTGACCTTGTGCTCACATGTCCCTGCAGTTTTATCAAGCGTATATCGGTGTGCGCGGTCTTGTGGCATGCACAGTGATACACTATGCATGTCACAGGTTGTTCATGTATGATGAATTCAAAATAAATATGATGACGAACAACCCAAATAACTGAGGCATATAATATTTTCAAAACACATTTTATTTTACACTGCAAAAAATATTTCTTTTCCAATTTTACTGCTTTAGTTTTTATTTTGCAGATCGCTCAGATGCTGGATTCAATTTGGAATAGAGTCAAAGATAAAATACGAGTGAATGAGTGATATATAGTGAGGTGCAATTGTAAATTAAAAATTATGATGTAATCGAAATTGTATTATAATCGAAATTGTGTATATATAGTGAGACCTCAAATTTGTATTATTCAAAATTATAATAAATATTTGTTTGAGTAAAATATTTATTTAATTTAAATTCTACGTTATTTATTTTATTCAGCAAATATTTATTAATTATGTGAAAAATAAAATAGTACATTAACAAATACATTTAGATGAATACACACACACATATATATATATATGTTTATTATCATCAAAAAAAAAAATATACATGCATATTCAACAATCTCCCCCTTTTGATAATAACAAATATATATATTTAAGATTTTGAATTTATTAAATGTATTTGATCATTGATGGACTCTATTTGCTCCCCCTATTTGAATGCTCCCTCTCTACAACAAAACTCCCCCTTCATATATGCATGAGAATAAATGAAAATATGCAAACGATCCTACATGCAAATATAAAATATAAAATAAAATATTTGACCTTTATTTGCCAAAATCTTAACTTTTTTCTCCCCTTTTGTTATCAACAAAAGAGTAAAAGTGTTAGGACAATAAAGATAAAGTGATAGACATTACTACAATATTAATACTCAATTGAGTATAAATATTAAATTTCAATAAAAGATCAAACAAAATCATAAATACTCTGTTAGGTGCATATTCTACTTTAGAATGATAGGAATGACGTTGGTATATAAAACCATATAGCTGTGTCTAATTATGGTATATTTATAACAGGAATTTAAATATCTACTAACCATGCATGACCATTAGGACTTTTAAATGAGACTAGTAGTATTCTTAATTTAAAAAAAATGAATTTAAGTATCTTCTAACCAAGCATAACCGTGAGGACTTTTAAATGAGATTAGCAACTTGTCTATTTAATTAATCAATTTTGATATGCGTTCCATACATGCATAACCGTGAGGTCATTTAAATGAGCATGAAAGCACATAATCAAAAATTCCAAGTAATTCACCTATACATAATCGTGAGGACTTTTAAATAAGAGTAAATACTTTGGATGTTTTTATTGTAAAAATGTAATAAATTGAAAAACAAATGATTTCCGGTTTAAAATACCACATATTGACATACTATATTGGATTTTGATGAGTGATGGTTGATGGAAATATGATAGAAATAGAAATGGTCATGGAATTTTTACCAACAAAAAGTTTTTATAACTCTTATTTAAATTTCTAAAGAAATTTACTAAATATACTGTCTCAAGTTATAATATATTATCAATATCAACACTCATCACATTTTCAATCACTATTTATCCTTTTGATAATCAATAGGGATTCAGATTAGTTAATGTAGTCATTTACGATAAAGTCCAAAAATAATTATAAAATCAAATTTTCAAAAATGACTAATCTAAAACAAGGTCAACATAGGCTATTTTTTGGAAGGGTTTTATAAAAGAAAAATGTCGGCATATTTGAAAATTATTTAAGACGAAAAATATGCAGATATTTTCTTTGAAAAATGATGCAACTATTGAATGTCTCAACATAAATCATGTTCCACTAGTAATTTTTCTATCAACTAGATTAACAATGTAATCTGCATCTGAATTTCTCTTAGACTCAAGATTATCATTAGTTGTATGTTATAGACCAACCATGAAGTTGCAACAAATACCTTATAAAACTTTTATAGGTTTTAAATGAAATTCTTTTGGATTTGAACTGAAACCATGCAGATAAACAGTGAACATTGTGACAGGTCCAAAATAAACAAATATATCCACGTGTATCATGAGTAATCATCAATCAATAAAACATCATCATTAATCCAAACAAATCTATATGAACTTGAGGTACTTATAGTGTTCTCAGCATAAAAATATAATTGGCTAACAATTTTGAATAAGTTAGAATCAAAATCAACATTTATCACTTTATCACATAACCGGCTGATTTAATTTAGATTATGGTGCAGATTTTCATATTTAATAAATCATTCAGGACGAATATACCCTTACCCATCTTACCTTTATGATAATTTTTCGTTGTTACCCATTGTGATTCTGCCACCTTTATACTACTCTAAGAAACTTTAATTTGTCGCCCATCGTGTGCCTGAAAAGCCAGAATCCAAGTAACACTGTTATTGTTCCTTAGTCTACCACTACATCTACACGATAAAAGATTTTTGTACTATTCTTTTTTCATAGGACTACGGTTGTTAGTGGCAAAAGATTTTGAAAATTAAGTTTTGCGGAGACCCAAAACAATTTATATTTGTTCCTTTTGGCACCCATATTTTTTTGACTTTAAGTGATTTTATATTCGTGCATTTTGGAACCCAAAATGGAATGGTTTTTACGTGTTTGGTTCTATACCAACAAATATTCTAATTATGTCCAGTTTTTCCACATATCGTGCACTTTGAATTGACTTGATTAATTTCATTTCTAACATAATCAAATTGATTATAGCCAAGTCCTTGTCTGACAGTATTAACAGTTTGTTTCCCTAATAGCATATTTAACAATCTTTCACTTTTTGAAAATTTTCCTAAAGTCGTAGACAGCTGTTGGACTTGTGTTTTGAGAGACTCGTTTCCATTTAATAATTGTGTGAACTTTTTAATAGAATTTTCTCTCCTAGTATTTTCACTTTCTTTCAAAATCAGAATTTCATTTTCAAGAGATTCAATTTTAAATTTTAATTTTTTAATCTCTTCTTCAAATGATGGACACTTACCACACTTAGGGCTCTTGCTTTGATAGTTAACCAATTGGCCAAGTGGTTTATTTAATTATATCAAAGTATCTCTTTGTGATTCAATTTTAGTGTATTTCTCC
The DNA here is from genome assembly GCA_030765085.1 of Allium cepa. Lineage (NCBI taxonomy): Eukaryota > Viridiplantae > Streptophyta > Magnoliopsida > Asparagales > Amaryllidaceae > Allium > Allium cepa. Next base: position 50,771,694 of record CM060935.1, on the reverse strand, counting down.
ATAATTCTTTCGAAACAGCCATTAACTTCGTGAAAATATATAAGTAATTCTGAGTGAGTGAGTTTTGATACCACGCTTGGCTTGTCATCATCACTATCAGTTATATCACCTCGAAGGCACGGATCTGCTTTTTCACTCTCACTGCTAGTGCTTTTATCATCGTCACTTTTATTCCATGTGGCTGCAAAACTTCTCCTTTTTAATTCCTTTTCTTGGCCGAGTCGATTTTGAGGACAATTGGGCTTGATGTGACCAGGTTGTTGCACTTGTGATAGATGATCTCCCGCTCTTCTGGGTTGTCAAGAACTTTAACTATTCTGCTTTTTGGTTGTTGATTTAGAGCTGAATTTCCGTATCTGCCATTCCACCTTTTGAATTCTTTATTATTACTGCCAATTCAGTTGCTCCATCTTCATCATCATCTTCATCACTTTCCGTTGTTCCTTTAAGAGCTATTGATTTCTTTTAGCATCACCTTCTTCACGTTCTTCTTTGAATTTCATTTCTAGCTCATAAGTAGTGAGATTTCTGATGAGTTTTTCAACTTTGCTTTGTTTCAAATCCTTTAATTCTTGAATGGCAGTAACTTTTGCTTCAAAATTCCATGGAAGGACTTTGAGGATTTTTCGAACTATTTCCAATTCTATGTATGATTTTCCAAGTGCTTTGATTTGTATATGATATTGGAAAGTCGTCCATGCATCTCTTTGACATTTTCATCCTTGGCCATTGTAAAGTTCTCGTATTCGCTACTAAGCATGGCAATGCGAGATTCTTTGACTTGAGATGTTCCTTCTTGAGTCACTTCGAGTGTGTGTCATATTTCCTACGCAGTTAGACAATATAAGACACGATTAAATTCAATTTGATCCGATAAACTAATAATAGAATTCATAGCTTTAGCATTAGCATTCTTAGTCTATTTTCAAGATTTGTCGATTGATCCATCGGTTTGTCTATTTCTTGATTATCTATAACTATAGTTGGCGCTCTATAACCTGTCTCAACTATATTCCAAGCATCAATGGTTTTTATAAAAAAATTCATCCAACTTTTCCAGTAAGCATATTCACTATTGAACATTGGTAGTCTAACAATTGACTGTCCTCAGCAAAAGCATTATTAAAAGAAGCCATTTTAAAAGTTCAAATTTTTTAAACAAAAATTGGTTTTTGAAAAATCAAAATTTTAAAACAACAAGTGACTTCTGTCCCTAGCTATGATACCACTTGTAGGTTCGATTTCACCCTAGAGGGTGATGAATATGGTGATACTATCAATTATAAAAAATCAAAGCGGAAGTATATAAAATAATCGCAACACAGATTTAGTAGAACAATACAGCATAAATAACAGTGGAATGATAAAAAGTAGAAATAGAACAACATAGATAACAACAGAATAATGAAAGGCAGAAATAGAACAAAACAAATCTACCCAGCTTCGACAAAACCCTATCTAGGTGCCGCCCCCAAAGTTTCTACTAGAAATTAAGTAGTTAGATACTCACATACATAAACTAGTGACATCCGCTAGCGACTAACCTAACTCTACGCTCAAAACCCTACCACAACTCAGCCACTGAGTTGCAAATTCTCGAACTACACCACCGTAGTTCGTCCTCTAGTCACATGACTAGACTTTACAAAAGTTTAAAGAGAAATACAAAATAAAAACAATTTTAAAAGCCAAAAACCCTAATTTATAAAATAAAGCCCACAGACAGTATTATAGCCAGCCCAAAGTAATATGAGTGGAAAAAAAATTGTCCCCCTTTTTCTTTTATTTCTTCGGCCCGCTCTCTTGTGAAAACTGGCAGCATCATTCTTCTTTCAGATTTAAGGTTTTTGTAATTTGAAGCGCCGACTCTAATCAATTGTTGGTTGTTCCATAATTGGCTTCAATGCTTCTTCGATTTGGCTCGTGGTCGCTTTTAATTAGTCGAGTTGAATCAATGCTTTGAACTGGTACGTGAATTGCCTTTTCGATTTCGATTATGCTTGACTTTTGGTTCGAGTTACTGATTTGATTTTGATTTAAGAGTATACCCTGAATTTTTGTCTTGAACTCGAATGATTTACTGCCAATGATGTTAACAGGTTTAAGTAGGGATTAATTCCCTTAATTTCCATTTGAATTACTTCAGATTTGAATTCTTCATTGAAAGTCTGTGTGGATCGATAGATATGGAATATATATTAAACTAAGTTCGAAAGCAGTTAAAAGCAGTAAAGTAAATAAAAGTAACCACGCCAGGAATTTCTATACTGGTTCGAACTCCCGTTCTACGTCCAGTCCCAAACTAACTTCTAGCTTTAACTAACATTACCCTCACTTAACCCGGAGGAATAGGTCTGAGCAGCAGAACAGACACCTGAGCAACAGAACATGATTTTTGCCTCAGCAGCCGAAGAGGACTTTCCCTTGCCTGAGCAGCAGAACAGGACTTAACAGAATATAAAAGTAGTTGACTTAATGTGTTCTTTATAACACTGATTTGTCTTTAAGACTACAAATTTCCTATAATCAATTCCTCAAGAATATAAAGAGTATGTGAAGATTTGAAAGGAAGAATATTGCTAAGAATCAAAGTACATGAAATATAATTCAAAGATTCAAAACAATGAAGAGTATAAATGCACTAGAATAATCACAAGAGAAGATAGAAAGAATTAGAATCATAAATTGGTAACTATGAAGTATGTGATAACACTTCTATATTGTTTTCAGAGAGATGCAACTCTTAGTGAAGAGTTTCAGCCAAGAGAGGCATCTTTTCACGAAGTGCAACTCTTCATGGAAGAAGATGTCCATTCAGAATTTTGATAGTTGAAGCCGGATCAATCGATTGGTCGATTTCTATCAGTCGACTGAATTTGAATATATATAAAAAATTGATCGTTCTAAAATTTGAAAAAGAGTACACTATTGTGCATATGCACAGTCAGTCGACTGGGCATGCATAGCCAGTCGACTGGTTGTGCATATATTGCATAGTGAACTCTGTTTTTTAGAAAATGGAAAGCTAAAAAACTTGAGGATTGATTTTAACATATGTCTAAGACTCAACACACATAATAATTACTTTAAGCATAGAGTTGTAGTCTTGATCCTCTGATGTCTTCTTTTTGTCATGCATGAGTACATATTTTTCTTTAGCTTCTGAACCGTCTTGTCATGAAGCAAAAACTAGTGATTCAACATTCTCCCCCTTTTTGATTGATGACAACCTGTATATATCTTAGAGAGAAAATTTTCTCCCCCTGAATATATGATATCGTTTTTCTGCATCAAATATGTTAGTGCACATACTTTTTCTCCCCTTTTGTCTTTGACAAAAAGGAGACAGATGAAATAAATTTTAGTATACAACACACAAACAGAGAAATGAGAGTACAACAAATGAACAATACACATAGATAAAATAGAGTATAATAGTACATGAGATGAATAAAAACTTAAACAACAATAATGAGACTACTTACTACAAGTCTCGTAATGTTTACTAGAGTAGTTTTCAAATTCTATCAAATCTTACCAACAATGGATAGAAGCTTACTCATCATGATCCTAGTCAAATTCCTCTTCAGACATATGCTCCTTTCCAGACCTTGATTTGCTTTGTTCACTACCACTTGGTCTGCTAGTATCGCTTCCGGTGTGTTCCTCGGAAGTAGACTATATGAATCTCGGTTTTGGTCGCTTACCATGTGCTACCGAAGAAGTAGTCGTGGATGAAGAACATGAAATCACATCCTATGGTATAGAAAAGAATCCTTTGACCTTGTCTAATTTTTATCAACTTTCTTCAAACGAGTTTCTAGTATTTATTGATTTTTATAAAGGATCTCTATGGATTCTCGTATACTAGCCGATTTTGCAAGATGAATTTCTTCGTCTTCTTCGGGATGAGGTGTTCGATCTCGAATGATTGGTCTGCCTGATTTTTGTTGTCGTTGTTAGCGGTGCCGTTCTTCATATGAGATAAATGTAGGAGGAGCTGACGGTAGTTTCATGAGACTTAATGTGCGAATGTTGATAACTCCAACGGAAGAAGTGTCAGATTCAGGTTGAGGTGTACCCACATTTAAAAGTAATCTCATTATATATTCTCCGAAGTAAATGATTCTCATATTACCGTTGTTGAAGGTGAGAAATTCATCTAATATTTTTCGTAGCCAATTAAGTTGAATTCCTCTCCATACCGCATATAGTGCTTTGAAATTTTCCGGGTAGATAAGTTCATAAGACCCGGTTCTAGGAAGGATACTCCTCATGAATGCTTTGTGAAGAATTCTTGCTTTTGGTCGAAGAAGAATGGATTTTAGTTCCATCATATTGTCACCCATGAACATATGGATAACTTGATCTCTTTATCGAATATTACAATCCACATCATCTAGAGGGATACCTTGGTTAGAAGATTGAAGTATGTACGTCATTCGATCTAAAGAGAAGAAAAATTGATGCCCACAAACTAAACTCCAAACAAAATCATCTCTATTTGATGGACGTTGATGAGGAAGATTTAAGTTAGCATAGAAAAGCTTTACCATGAGATGATTGATCTTGTGAGAATTGAGATTCAAGTCGAGTAGTGATTCCAATCCGGATCTACGCATAAGCTCTTGTAATCCGTAAGCCGCAAAATCACTGTAGACCATAAATGAACCTTCAAAGATCCGTGAATTATTCATTTCATGCCATCTTGCTACTGCTACATCATTATATAGCCATTATGCAATTTGGGCATCGGTAGGTTCGGCAGAAGAGGAGCTTTGCCTATTTCGCTTTGTAGGAGCCATTTGAGCAAGAAATTGGTGAAAAAGGTGAATTAATTTGGGATTTAGGGTTTTTTACGAAATGGATTTGGGTGAAAAACAGAGAATGGTAAAGAGAGAGGGTAGTAAAAGGTAACTAAATAAGGGAACAGAAGAATTTTCCTACAGCCGGTCAACTGAAAAAAGTAGTCAGTCGACTGCTGCATCGGGAAAATAAAACAATTTATACAGCCAGTCGACTGATCGTGTTAGGTCAGTCGACTGACTGGTTTCCCGAGAGTTTTGGTTACCTGTAAACAGTTGACTGAATTTGAATTTCAGTCGACTGACTGTAAAAAAATTGTAGAACAGCTTTTGAATTATATTTCATGAAGACATACAAGCTTTATTTATGAACATAAGTACATTTTTAAAACAAAGACTATGAGCATTGAAGTTTTTGCGTATACAAAAATTAGAAATGAGAGTGTGAGTTTTCCGATTCTTCTCCCGGTTCAATTTTTGTATTTTCAACAAATAGTTTTATAGGTGAACATTCTTTTTGAATTGGTGAGTTGCTCGTTCCTCCACGTTCCCATGAATTCGGTGATACATGAGGGAATTGAGGTGAGTGAGTATGTGCGTTCGTGTTAATGGGGGATGAACCATATATTTTTGCAGCACATCGTTCAAGAATACTAAGTCTCCTACCATGACTGTTTTGTTCATAATACATTTCACGCTGAAATTCAAGTGTTTCCTCTGATAGTGATGCAAGTCATCTATCTTTTCTTTAGTTGTTGGAGTTGGAAATAAGTTTCTTCGCGTGCGTTTATTTTTGGCGTATATCCCGTATGATGGTTTTGTGGTTGACATATTGGGATATAAGCAGGAGTCGGAGTTGGAAGTATTGAAGACCTTGAACTTGGAGATTCATAATTAATTGAAGAATATCCAGATGAGTAATGAGGGGAAGGCTCGTCTGAGGATGATCCAGCCATGGCGTAGATAAACAATGCAAAGTTGAAAACCACGTTTGATAGTTTTTGATAGAAGTAATATTTTCTTTAATCAAGTAGGAATATTTTCGAATGAATATAAATAGGGAAGTCTGGAAAAAAATGAATAGCTGAGATGAAATATAGAGTGATTGAATTTCAACCATAAGAGAATTGAGGACAATAATCAAGGAGATGTGGACCATAAAAAAGAAATAAGCTGAAGTGAGCTATGAGCTTGGACAAGAAACATCACGTAGCCTACTGGCAAAGACATATCCATACTTACCAGGAGGTTCTGAGTTTGAATCCCAGCTTATTAAAAAAAATATTTTTTTTAAGAAATTTTTAAACGAGATGATTCCAAGTTCTCATCTCAATTTTACAAAAGTGTTTTCATTTAAAGGTTTAGTAAAAATATCGGCCAACAGGTTTTCAGAAGATACAAAATCAAGATTTATTATATCTTTTTCAATGCAATCACAAAGAAAATGATGACGTATGTCAATATGTTTTGTTCGTGAATGATTAATTGGATTTTTAGATAAGTTGATTGAACTTAAGTTATCACAAAAAATTGTTGATTTAGATAAATTAAAACCAAAATCTTGAAGAGTTTGCTGCATATAGATTACTTGAGCGCATGCTAAAGCTGCAGATATATATTCTGCTTCACAAGTTGAGAGTGAGACGCAATTTTGTTTCTTCCTATACCAAGATATAAGAGATCGTCCAATAAAGTGACAAGTTCCGCTTGTACTTTTTCTATCCGTTCGACTCCCTCCAAAATCAACATCACTATATGAAACTAATTCGAAAGGAATTCTTTCAGATAAAATAATCCAAAGTCCTTGGTTTTATTAAGATATCGTAATATACGTTTCACTGCTCTAATGTGTGACTCTTTTGGATCTACTTGAAATCGTGCACACAAACAAACACTCATCATAATGTCAAGTCTACTAGCTGTTAAGTATAGTAACGATCCAATCATACTTTGATATAATTTTTGGTCAATACTTTTGCCATTTTCGTCTTTATCAAGATGTATGGTTGTACTCATAGGAGTTGGTTTGGTAGAAGTATTTTCCATACCAAAGCGTTTAATTAGATTGTTACAATATTTTTCTTGATTAATAAAAATACCATTTTCTAGTTTTTTTATTTGTAAGCCAAGAAAATAATTTAACTCACCCATATGTGACATTTCAAATTCATTGGTCATTATTTTAGAAAATTCTTGACAAAGTCTTTCATTTGTAGATCCAAAAATTATATCATCAACATATACTTGCATAATTAAAATATCCTGTTTATTTCTTTTAATAAACATAGTTTGATCAACCTTTCCAATTTCAAAACCAGAATCTATTAAAAATCTTTTAAGACGATCGTACCAAGCACGGGGTGCTTGTTTCAAACAATATAAAGCGTTTTTAAGCTTATAGACATGGTTAGGAAATTGTTCGTGTATGAATAATGGAGGCTGTTCAACATAAACATTTTCTTTTATAAAACCAATTAAAAAAGCACTTTTGACATCCATTTGGTATAATTTAAACTTATGAAAACATGCAAATGCTAGTAAGATTCGTATTGATTCTAGTCTAGCGACTGGAGCAAACGTTTCTTCATAGTCAATTCCTTCTTCTTGATTATATCCTTGAGCAACTAATCTAGCTTTATTTCTTGTAATATTTCCTTGTTCATCTGCTTTATTTTTGAAATTCATTTTGTACCAATAACTGATTGATCACTAGGTCGTGGAACTAAATCCCAAACGTCATTTCTTTCAAATTGGTTTAGTTCTTCTTGCATAGCGATTAACCAATTTTCATCAGTAGATGCTTCTTTAATATTTTTAGGTTCAATATGAGAAAGGAAAGCTACATGACCCATTTGATTTAATTGACTTCTTGTTCTAACAGATGAATTGAGTTCTCCAATAACATTAACAGAAGGATGATCTCTTAATAATCTAGGTGGAGATCTTAATTCATTGTTATTGTGAACAATGTCTTCATTATTTTCAAGATTTGAAGTTCCTGTGTTTGTGATATTATCAGGGAATTCTTCATCATCTCTTATACTTGGGATTTGTTTAAAATTTTCATCAAAAGATACATGAAGTGTTTCTTCGATGATATTTGTTCTTTTATTATAAATTCGATAAGCTTTGCTTCGATCCGAATATCCTAAAAAGATTCCTTCATCGAATTTTGGATCGAATTTACCAAGTTGGTCTTTTGTGTTTTAAACAAAAAATTTTGAACCAAAAACTATAAAATAAGAAATATTTGGTTTTCGTCCATTAAGAAGTTCATAAGGAGTATTCTTAGTTAGTGGTCGAATAGAAACTCGATTCAAAACATAACAAGCTGTTGCAACTGCTTCAGCCCAGAAATGTTTTGGTAACATACTTCCATTTAACAAAGTCCTTGCACATTCTTGTAAGGTTCTATTTTTACGTTCTACAACTCCATTTTGTTATGGAGTTTTAGGAAATGAAAAATTATGGAATATTCCCTTTTTCTTACAAAAATGTTTAAAGGCTTCTTTTTCGAATTCACCTTCATGATCACTTCTTATGTTTTTGATTTTTAAACCTTTAAAATTTTGAATTCTTTTGACAAAAGTTTTGAAATTATCAAAGGTATCACTTTTATTTTTCATAAAAATAGTCCAAGTATATCTAGAAAAATCATCAATGATAACAAACACATATCTACTATGATTAATGGATTGTACTTGTGTTGGTCCAAATAAATCCATATGTAGTAATTCAAGTGGTTGTAAAGTTGAAATGACCTTTTTAGATTTTAAAGATGACTTAGTTAACTTTCCTAACTGACATGCATCACAAAAATGATCAATTTTAGAATTCATTTTTGGTAGACCTTTCACTAAATCATTTTTAGAGAGCTTGTTTATAGTTTTGAAGTTAATATGACAGAATCGTTTGTGCCATAACCAAGGATCATTTTCTTTGGCTATTAAACACATATCTGAATTATGATTTATTTTCATATTCAGAACATAGATATTTCTATCTCTATTTCCTTCAAAGATAAGATTTTGATTTTGATCAAAAATACTACATTTATTCAGAAAAAGTGATTTTGAATCCTTTGTCACACAATTGGCTGATACTAAGTAAATTATGTTTAAATTTTTGACAAGTAAAACATTTGAAATAAGAGGTAAATTTGAAATGCCGTTGTTGCTCACATTGCCTTTGCCGATGATATAGACTTTGGAGTTGTCTCCAAAGGTGTCGGAGCCTCCATCTGAGTAAGTAATATTTGATAACATATTTTTGTCTCCTGTCATATGTTTTGAACAACCACTGTCGAGTATCCATTTTCCTCTTTTCTTGAGTGGGACCTACAAAAAATATGAGATAACATTGGTACCCACTTTTTAATAGGGTCCTAAGAGTTAAATCTAAGGAAACCAAACCCCAGAGGGCTCAGTATCCCATTTAAAAATGTAATCCTTATTTTTATGAACAGTTTCTAAAAAGATGTTCACATATTTCTTCCTAATCAAACTATTGTTTGTTTTAGGAATCCATATTTTTATAGTTTTCAAATTTGTCCTTTTTGAATTTTCCTTAGTGATTGTGGGTTTAGAATCAATTCTCCTTTTATTTTCTATTCTAGATGGACCTGTTGACTTCTTAAGATAACCTAACCCCTTTTTACTTGACACTGATTGAGAATTTTCAATAATTTTAGACAAATTTTCTCTTCCTTTATTAAAGTTAGAAACATTTTTAGTAATATTCTCTAGCTTACTTTTTAGCACAGTATTGTCTAGTTCAAGTAATTTTACTTTTTTTTTAACTCGTGATTTTCAGAGACAAGAATACCATTCTTTTCTTTTTGAGTTTCAATTTCTTGACTCAATAAAGTTAGTTGAGAATTAGTATTAGAGACTGATTCTTGAAGTTTTTCAAGTTCTTCCTCTAGTATTTTCTTCTCATCTTTAAGCATATCTCTTTCGAATTCTGCTTTGTTCTGATTTTCACGAGCTTCTTTATATTTTCTTTTGAAACTTTTAGGGTGTTCAAAAGTTCTGAATTAATTTCTATTAGATCATCAAAAGTAAGATCACTAACCTCATTTTCTGTTGCCATGAAGCATACATTTGCTTCTTCATTTTCATTATCACGGTCACTATCAGATGATGAGGAATCTGAGTCGTCCCATGTGACAGAGAATGCTTTCTTTTTATACTTGTCTTTTCTGCCCTTGTTGGAATAACTCTTCTTTAGTTCTGGATAGTTTTTCTGGATACCATTCTTGTGACCGTTATAACATTCTAAAGCTGATGCAGATGGTTTGCTTAAGAAATTCTTTTTATCATCGAATCTGTTGTTCTTTCGATACTTTAAGAATTTCTTGAAATTCTTGGCAATGGATGCTAAATTCTCATCATCTGAATCTTGGGTCTCTTCTTCTTAAGCCCGAAAAGCTATGTTCTTTTTGTCTTGTGCCTGTACTCTTTTAGCCTGTAGATTTACTTCATAAGACATTAGATTTCCTATCAACTCCTCTAGTTTTATGGTAGAGATATCGTTAGCTTCTTCAATAGCTAAAACTTTTCTCTCCCATTCATCCGTGAGTGAGTTGAGGAGTTTTGACACAATATCAAAATCTGTATACTTTTCTCCTAATAATAACAATGAGTGATATATGTCTTGGAATATAGAGTACATATCATTTATAGACTCGTCTTGTTTCATTCTAAAGTTTTGAAACTGATTTTTGACCATGGAGATTTTGCTTTGTTTGACTTTGTTAGTTCCTTCATGAGTGATTTTAAGCGTTCTCCATATTTCATAAGCAGTTTGACACATGCTAACACGATTAAATTCATTTCTATCTAATGCACAAAATAACATGTTCATAGCTTTAGCATTGGCAGTAGCATCTAATTTTTGTGTGCTTGACCAAGTGGAGTATTCTTAGTAGGAAGAGTGTATTCATTCTGTGTGATATTCCACGATTCAAAACTATTAGATTGCATGTAGATTCTCATACGAGTTGACCAATAATTATAGTTCAAACCATTAAAAAATGGAGGTTGTGTAGTGGATTGACCTTCAATAAAACTAGTGTTAGTGGTAGTGCTGGTGTTATTTTCCATATTAGCAAGATATCAGATAACATTGTAACGGTTACAAGAAACCTGCCCTTATACCAAATGAAAGTCTGCGTGGATCGATAGATATGGAATATATATTAAACTAAGTTCGGAAGCAGTTAAAAGCAGTAAAGTAAATAAAAGTAAGCACGCCAGGAATTTTTATACTGGTTCGAACTTCCGTTCTACGTCCAGTCCCAAACTAACTTCTGGCTTTAACTAACAATACCCTCACTTAACCCAGAGGAATAGGTCGGAGCAGCAAAACAAACACCTGAGCAACAGAACATGATTTTTGCTTCAGTGGCCCAAGAGGACTTTCCCTTGCCTGAGCAGCAGAACAGGACTTAACAGAATATAAAAGTAGTTGACTTAATGTGTTCTTGATAACACTGATTTGTCTTTAAGATTACAAACTTCCTATAATCAATTCCTCAAGAATATAAAGAGTATGTGAAGATTTGAAAGGAAGAATATTGCTAAGAATCAAAGTATATGAAATATAATTCAAAGATTCAAAACAATTAAGAGTATGAATGCACTAGAATAATCACAAGAGAAGATAGAAAGAATTAGGATCAGAAATTGGCGATTATGAAGTATATGATAACACTTATATATAGTTTTCAGAGAGATGCAACTCTTAGTGAAGAGTTTCAGCCAAGAGAGGCATCTTTTTACGAAGTGCAACTCTTCATGGAAGAAGATATCCATTCAGAATTTTGACAATTGAAGTCGGATCAGTCGATTGGTCGATTTCTATCAGTCGACTGAATTTGAATACATAAAAAAAATTGATCGTTTTAAAATTTGAAAAAGAGAGACTATTGTGCATATGCACAGTCAGTCGACTGGGCATGCATAGCCAGTCGACTGGTTGTGCATATATTGCACAATGAACTCTGTTTTTAAAAAAAATGGAAAGCTAGAAAACTTAAGGATTGATTTTAACATATGTCTAAGACTCAACACACATAATATTTACTTTAAGCATAGAGTTGTAGTCTTTATCCTCTGATGTCTTCTTTTTTTCATGCATGAGTGCATATTTTTCTTTAGCTTCTGAACCATCTTGTCATGAATCAAAAACTAGTGATTCAACATTCTTAGTTCTTGCTTGGCCATTCGATTTGAGTTGAACGTTGGTGATTAAACTTGACTTGTTCAATTCGTATATTATTGTTGCTTGATTATCATGGCTTGTTTGATTCTGACTTGTTCGTTTCCTTGGCCACCACGGCTCCAACTTTGCTGATAATCTAGAAGTTTTGATTTTTATTATTTCCTATTTTTGACTCTAACTTGATCAAACTCCACCTTGATTGACTTGCGGCTTGATTTACCGTTGTATCATGACTCAAGTAAAATACTTATTAGATTGAAACTATCCTTGGTTTATTGTATACATGTATGTCCTGACTGTCTTGGTTAAGTTCATTCTGGTTTGCATTGTTGATGTTGAAACTGGTCTGTTGTCTGCATATGTCCTTGGTTCTCTTATCTCTGTAGCATTCTGTCTTGAGTTGCTATAGTGTTGCAGTCTGATATGTTATGCAATGCATGTATGTTGTGTATACATATGTATATGTTTTTTTGTTGCATCGTGTAGTTTGCTTGCATATAGTCTTGTTGCCTCGAGTACATATTTATTTTTCTGTTGATAATTTCCTTGAGTCTGATTCACTACTAGGTTATGTGAGCATGTTGAAGTTGAGTGATGTCCACTGTTCATTCGAGTATGCACTGTGCACTTTTTATATTTGAGCATGTTGTAGTCTTCATGTTTTTACTGGTCTGGTTTGCTGCTGAAGTCAATGTTGAAAGTGCTCTGATACCAAATGAAAATGTGCTATGGATCGTGTAATATGAATATGCAATAACGTAGAGTATAATAATGACAGCTATATAGTTAATAGCGCAGAATATATATGCAGAATAATAAAAATAACACCGAAGATTTATATACTGGTTCGGTGCTCCGTCCAATGTCTAGTCCCGGACTCCATCCGGAATTTCACTAAAATAATAAACCTCACTTAACCTGGAGGAATAGGTCCACACAACACCTGAACAGCCGAACAAGATTTTGCCTCAACAGCCGAAAAAGACTTTCTGCCTAAGCAACCAAACAGGACTTCTACTTGATACAGAAAACTTTTTTGAATAGTATGTTCATGATAACACATATATGTCTTGAAGTACACCCTTCATATGATCAAATCCTCAAGAGTATTTGTGTGTATATTGATTGAAAGGAAGATAATCACTTAGAATCGAAATATGTACAGATTAACTCAAAGATTCAAGTGATATAGAGTTTGTGTTTGCTTTGAATTGCAAGAGAATATAGAGAAATAATAGATTTAGAGAATAAATCAAGAATTCGATGATTTTGTAATGAATCAAAACATGTTTATATAGGGGATGTAGATATGCGATTATTCATGAAAGATCTCAGTCAAAAGTTGCATCTGTTCCTCTTGAAATTGGATTGAAACCCCTTCATGAATGAACGTGTCATTTCAATCAAATAGCCATTATTTTTCATTCTGTCAATAGACTCAGAGGTGGCAGTCGACTGAATTTCAAAAACATGCATGTTTGTGCAAATCTATATGTACTAACACAGGTCAGTCGACTGGCTGACCTGAGTCAGTCGACTGACCTGTGCTATATTGCACAGATCACACTTAAATTTATATTTGAATTCAAAAACATTTGTGTGTGCGTGTGTGACTACTTGAGGAATGATTTTAACAATATTTTCACATAACTAAGACTCAAAAACGTGATAAATATACATACTATATCCTGAATTGAAATCTTGTCTTGTTTGCAGATCCATTCTTTTTTTGTCGTCACGATACACCATTTTGTAATCCATATTCCTTAATAGTCGTTGAAGTTCTTCGTCATGAATCAAAATCATGATTCAACATTCTCCCCCTTTTTGATTGATGACAACATATATATTTGACGAAGCATATATCGTGTTATATAATATTAGTTTTCTCCCCCTAAATGTATGGCAATGTTTTAAATCTGCAAAAAATTGTTAGTAGTCACAATAATTTCTCCCCCTTTGTAATCCACAAAAAACAATACTTAGAGATAGCCAATACATCATAATAAACATAATCACATACACGTGCAAACAAATAAGACAACATCATCACAAAATTCATACAACACATCATAATATCACAATATATTACACGACCATACGAATTAAAACAAACATCAAAGCACATCACAAATGTAGTTTTGAAGAAGCAAAAAAATAGATAAACGAGGTTAAAACAAGATTGATTTTTTTTTTGAATAAGTAGAGAGATAACTTACTAACGATGAAGCCAAAAAACCAAAAGACAACTTACTCTACATCCCAATCAAAGGGATCTTCCTCTTTCGGTTGATTCGGTTTCTTCACTTTATCAATGTCACGAGATGTTCCACCAGTGCCACTTATGTTAGAGCTTGTGGCTTCGGAAGTATACAATGAGAAATGTGGAGCCGGCCTCTTACCCATGTCCAAATGTGAAGTGCCGGTAGAAGAAGTTGCACAAGAAATTGCTTTCCATAAAGTTATGAAAAATCACTTAATCTTGTCAAGCTTCTTATCCATTTTATTGAGGCGAGAGTGGAGAATAAGTTGGTTTTGAGCAAGCAAATCAATAGCTTCCCTTGAAGTTTGGCCAATAACCGGACGACGAATAACTTCTTCTTTGGATTGTTGAGATTGATATGGTTGAGAAGAATATTGTTTGGCAATGTGGATTCCTTGCCGTCTTTGATGTTGCGTTGCTTTCCAATCTTGAAACGTAGTAAAGGGTTCTGGACGATCAAGGAGTTGCATGAGTCTTATGGTACGAATATTGTATACTCCGACTTTGGAGAATTCGGATTCGGGGGACTTTATGTCAAAATCATTTAAAAGGCGCATTATATATTCACCAAAGTAAATCACATTCGGTTTTCCTTGGTTAAAACTTAAGAATCTGTCCATAAGAAGTTGAGTCCAATTTATATGCAAATTTTCCCAAATAGCATATAGAGCATAGAAATTCTTGGGATAGATTAATTCATACGACTCTGTTCGTGGAGTTATACTTTTCAGAAGAAACTTATGCATGAGTCTAGCTTTTGGCCGAAGTGACATAAGTTTAACGTTTATAGCATCATCTTCTAGGAATAAATGACTTATATTTTCACGAGTTCTCATATCACTATTCACATACCAAAGATTAATACCCCCATCTCTTGTTTAAAGCAAATAATACATACGATCTATAGAAAGAAAAACTGAAATTCCACATACCGAAGTCCAAATGTAGTTTTCTCGATTCCTAGGTGCTGGTTCTGAAGATTCAAGTTTGTGTAGAATAATTTGACCATTGTATGATTGATTTTGAGATTGTTCCTATTGTAATCGAGAAAAGTATCCAACCTGCTTCGTTCTGAAAGTTCCTGAATGCCATAAGTGTTGAAGTCGGGGTAATGAACAAAGGAGCCTTCGAAAATACAGGAGTCTTGCATGTTTATCCATCTTTGAATAGCTTTATCATGAACAAGCCAAGCAGCAATTTGAGAGTCGATTGGTGTAGAAGATGAAGAAGAAGCCTTTTTGGTGTTTTTTAATTGTCTAGGGGCCATGGATAAGTAAGAAAAGTTGAGAAAAATGTGAAATTGGTAACGATGGAGAGGTAATTTTCGAAGTTTAGGGTTGAAGGAATGAAGGTGAAAGTAAAAATGTGAAAAGGTGAGTGAAAAAGTGGTAGGTAAGGGCAGTTATTTTTCAGAAAACACCGTTCAGTCGACTGAATGACCTGATCAGTCGACTGAATCTGAACCCGAGAGTTTTTACACTAATCAATCGACTGACTCAG
The DNA here is from genome assembly GCA_030765085.1 of Allium cepa. Lineage (NCBI taxonomy): Eukaryota > Viridiplantae > Streptophyta > Magnoliopsida > Asparagales > Amaryllidaceae > Allium > Allium cepa. The sequence goes on along the minus strand of CM060935.1, from coordinate 50,755,902 downwards.
AACATTCAATCGACTGACTTGCGCTTAATTTAAAAAGTGAATTTTTTTCTTATAGAATTTTAGAATTACTTATTGATATCATAATATAAATGAAATACAATCACTAGTTATATAGGTATAACACATATGTCACATAACAAATAAGAAATGATCAAAGGTATCACTTTTATTTTTCTCAAAAATTGTCCAAGTATACCTAGAAAAGTCATCAACAATTACAAACAAATATTTACTATGATTTATGGATTTACTTGTGTTGGTCCAAATAGATCCATGTGTAGTAATTCAAGTGGTTGTATTGTCGAAATAACCTTTTAGATTTAAAAGATGATTTTGTTAATTTTCCTCTCATTTTAAGTGGGTATTGCAAGAAAATAAAGAATAACATTGATAACCACTTTTTAATAGGGTCCTAGGAGTTAGGTCTTAGGAAACCAAACCCAAGAGGGTTCAGTGTCCCTTTTGAAAATATAATTCTTATTCTTATACATAGATTTAAAAAATGAATACATATATTTTTTCTTAATCAAACTATTGTTTGTTTTAAGAATCCATATTTTTATAGTTTTCAGATTGGACTTCCCTTTAAAAAGTTCTTTTGTAGTCTTAGGTTTTGAATTATTTCTCCTTTTATTTTCATTTTCAGGTGGAGCTTTTGGTTTCTTAACATAACCTAATCCCTTCTTATTTGAAAGTGCTCTGATACCAAATGAAAATGCTCTGATATCAAATGAAAGTGTGATATGGATCGTGTAATATGAATATACAATAATGCAGAGTATAATGATGAAAGCTCTATAGTTAATATTGCGGAATATAAATGCAGAATAATAAAAATAGCACCGAAGATTTTTATACTGATTCGGAGCTCCGTCCTACGCCAGTCCCAAAATCCTTCTGGAATTTCACTAAAACAATAAACTCACTTAACCCGGAGGAACAGGTCTATACAACACCTAAACAACCAAATAGGATTTTGCCTCAGCAGCCGAAGAGGACTTTCTGCCTGAGCAACCAAACAGGACTTTTACTTGATATAGAAAACTTTATTGACTAGTATACATAACACAAATATGTCTTGAAGTTCACCCTTCCTATAATCAAATCCTCAAGAGTATTTATGTGTGTATTGATTGAAAGGAAGATAATCACTTAAAATCGAAATATGTATAGATTAACTCGAAGCTTGAATAATCACTTAGAATCGAAATATGTATAGATCAACTCGAAGATTCAAGCGATATAGAGTTTGTTTTTGCTTTGAATTGCATGATAATATAGAGCAAGAATAGATTTACGAATAAAGAAAGAATTTGATTTTGTAATGAATGAAAACATTTTTGTATAGAGGATATAGAGATGCAATTATTCATAAATGATATAAGTCAAAAGTTGGATCCGTTCCTCTTGAAATTGGATTGAAACCCCTTCGTGAATGAACGTGTCTTTTCAGTCAAATAGCCGTTGTTTTCATTCAGTCAACTGACTCAGAGGTGCCAGTCGACTGAATTTCAAGAACGTGCATGTTTGCGCAAATATATATGTAATGACATAGGTCAGTCGACTGGCTGACCTGAGTTAGTCGACTGACCTGTGCTATATTGCACAGATCACACTTAAATTTATATTTGAATTCAAAAACATTTGTGTGTGTGTGTGACTACGTGAGGAATGATTTTATCAATATTTTCATATGACTAAGACTCAAAAATGTGATAAATGTACATACTATATTCTGAATTGAAATCTTGTCTTGTTTGTAGTTCCATTCTCTTTTTGTCGTCACGATACACCATCTTGTAATCTGTTAGTCGTTGAAGTTCTTCATCATGAATTAAAACCATGATTCAAAAACTGTGGCATTTGCGACCAGATGCATATGTATTCATCTTCATGTTGCATTACTGTGTGGTTCGATGCACTTGTATATGCCTTCATTAGTTCACTGGTCTGCTGTATGGTGCATTTGTGCCATCACTGTTCATCCATGCTTATGTTTCTGGTCTGGTTGCATATGCATGCACTGTGTATTTTGTGTGCTTCTGCTCTTGATTTCCTCTGGTATGATTTTTTGTATACTGATCTTCATATATATTGCAGTCTTCATGCTGCATTTGTATCATGTACTCGTGTCTCAATGATGCATTGCATTTATTTGCATATTGAGTTGTTGAGCCACTTGGTTGAACATGTGCTCTTTTTGCCTGACCCATTTCCACTGAACTGTTGAGTTGTATGGTTGCATTCACTATATACGTACGTGAGCTGCATTGCTATTACTTTGAATGCTTGCTTTCATGTGGTAGCTGAACTTGTTTCACTTGTTGTCAGACCTAAGCTGAATTCTGATTGACTCGGGTTTGGTCTTGACCTTGGTTGATGTTGTTGCCTTTGATCATAGCATTCATGTGTACATTTGGATTGCACCTATGTTAAATCCAACTTATAGCTCGGGTTTGAACTTGTATTAATATCGTGACTTTATTTGTATTTCACTTGAGTTGAACCCGACTTTTGATTGGGTTTGACCTTGTACTCACCTGTCCCTATAGTTTTATCAAGTGTATATCGGTGTGCACGGCCTTGTGGCATGTACAGTGATACCCTATGCATGTCACAGGTTGTTCGTGTATGATGAATGCAAAATAAATACGATGACGAACAACCCAAATAACCGAGGAATGTAATACTTTCATAAAACATTTTATTTTACACTGCAAAAAAATATTTCTTTTTCAATATTACTGCTTCAGTGTTTATTTTGCAGATCGCTCAGATGCTAAATTCAATTTGGAATAAAGTCGAAGATAAAATACGAGTGAATGAGTGATTTGTAATGAGGTGAAAATGTAAATTAAAAATTGTAATGCAATCAAAACTGTATTGTAATCGAAATTGTGTATATATAGTGAGAGATCAAATTTGTACTATTCAAAATTGTAATAAACATTTGTTTGAATTTAAATTCTACGTTATTGATTTTATTCAGCAGATAATATTAATTATGTGAAAAATAAAATAGTACATTAACAAATACATTTAAATGAATATATATATATATATATATATATATATATATATGTTTATTATCATCAAACAAAAATCACATACTTGCATATTCAATAGGAAGCTCTAGAGTATGAAAGAAGCTTGGGGTTCAAGTCGCGGGTCTATATTGTCTAAGTATAGAAGTTGGCACCAACATGAGAGGCCGATACCGAGTTCTGTGGCTTGGTCCAATAAGTCGATTGTTTTTGGAGGAAGCAAGGGTGTTGCCTAAGTGAGGGCTAAGTGATTGGCTAAGTGTTGAAGGCTATGGCAACTTATTTCTAGGATATGAAGTAGGCTTCTTTGAAGAGAGAACTTATTAGATGACTGCTTGTTTTATGTTGAGAAGTCGCGGTCAAAGCATATGGGCATGGAGTCCCAGAAGTAAGGAAGAAGTGGAAGAAAACTTAGCAATGGATTGGCTAAGTATAAAGCTTGGGGCCGACATGAGAGGTCGGTACCGACTTCTAGGATTAGGTCCAAATAGGGTGAAACTTCTAGGAGGTGAAGTAGAGGTCATGTAGATCGTGCTAAAGGCATTGGCTCATTTGTACCAGGTTATATAATGATATAACAGCACGACGGAAAGCTATGATCTTCGGATGTTGCCTCGTGTTGGGAGTAGGTTCCGAAGATGGCAGCTCATAAAGGGTGTGGGCCCTATGATCGGAGAATATGGAAGGATTCATCACGAATAATGGAAACTGGATTGAGGAAGAAGGGCTCGGTATCCAAATGGAGTAAAGATGGGCCAGAGAGTATGTGCTAAGGAATATTTGATGCTTGGAGTGTTTTCAGTTGTGCTGAATTGGGGTTATTGTAAGTAGGGACACCCCTGGGTCAATAAAGGGACTGTATGCCCTGAACCTATAACTTTGGGTCTAGTGTTCGGCTTTGGGCTATAAGAAATGTATCCAGATTTGGGCTGAGAGATACAAAAACCGAGATTTCCATCAGTCCTTGGTAGAAAGGAGGCTATACAAGCTATCATGTATTCAGAGCATATGGAGTGATAGCTAGGTGTTTGATTGATTCTATGGATGCTATGGTTGCTTTGGTTGCTCTCTTTAATAAGATATCACCAGTAGGTATTAAGGGAAGTGGGTATTGAAGATAAGAATACTTGGGATACCAATATCCTTTATTTGGTTTGTGGTATATCTTTATGATATTGTAGAGTAGCATATTATAGTGTTTTATTCTAACTCTTGTTTGCAATGGAAGGTTAGGTATGCTTCATGTACTCTTGTTCCTAACCATATTTACCTGTTTAGTATTATGAGACTCGTTTACTGCTCACACCAGACCGTTGTTTGACTTAAGGTTTTTTGCTTTGCCTCTTATTATCCTGGGTACTCTAAAATGAGTAGATTAGATAACAGATCTAGATGATGCAGCAGCTATTTAAAGGACGAGTTGGATGGAGCTATCTCATATTATATACATATATATGGAGTCTACGCTTATTCCGCTAAGCAATGTTGTGTAGCCTGACAGTGCTTGCTTATTACTATTTGTTGAGATAGTTTACTTGAGTTTACTTCTGGTATATAAACTCTATTGCAATTGATGTATAATTTTGTGGATATTATACTCTGATGATGAAAGTTTGTTCACATTGTTAATACCGTCTCTTCTATTATATCTATGATATTTTATTTTATCCCTGTGTTATGAGATATAGCAGGATATATGCTATATTGGTTTATTTTAAACTTTGATGATCGTCCCATATCCGGTTTATATACTATTGGTACCTGTAGTATAGGGCAGTCATCACAGAAATGTTCAGATTCGATCGAAAATTGTCCTCTCAAAGAAATACACTCCTTATACCGATGAAGAGAAAGACCATACGAAAAGTATACCCTATGCATCTGCAATCGGATCCATCGTGTACTCTGTGCTACATATGAGACCAAATGTGGCTTATGAGTTAGGATGCATAAGCCGACACTAGTCGAACCGCAAAGAAAAAAATTGGATATTTGTAAACTGTATTCTTTAGGATTTATAAAACATTAGAAACTTATTCCTAATCTATGGGAATGAAAATCTTCTTATGAATGAGTATATGTTTCAAGCTTCCAACTTGACATCCTGTCAAAAAATCGGTGTCAGATTATTTAATTATGTTAAATGGTGCAGTAATAAGTTGGAAAAATTCTAAGGAGATAGTAAACGACTCAATGATGGAGTCTGAGTACGTCATCCACAACGTAGTTGTTAAAGAAGTAGTTTGAGTATGCAAATTTATAACTGAGCTAAGGGCGATTACAAACATTGTGAATCTCATAACTTTGTTCTGTGATAAAAATGTCAGATGTAGATCGTAATAAAATGAAGAGCTTATAGGAAATAGGGGCGCACACTACAGAAGTTCTACCTAGTAAGATAGTTTTCCAATGACAGAGAAGTGGCGATTACCAATGCAGATAGTAATGAAAACATAGTAGATCCATTCACCAGGGGAATAGTTCTATCGGTTCTGAGCAAACTAATCGAAGGAATAATACTGAGAATCCGTAATTGGCCTCCAAGCGCAAGTGGAAGATTAAGAGAGTTAAGGGATGTCCTAGGGGAAATTACATAATTCATTAAAAATTATCTAATTCTATAATCGGTCTTATTCGTAATAAATGTGTTTGTTTTCTTTTATATACTTTATATTGTGATATAGTTAATTAAGAAATTAACTTATGGTATATTAATTACAAAATCCTTAAATAAATTATAATGTGATTGTAGTTGCAATTAGTTGTAATTGTGGGTAATTAATCACGAAATAAAATAACAGTTTCTTTTAAATATTCCTCATCAAGATGTTTTGAGAAAGGATATCAATACATTCGTTGATAGCAGAGTACGTAACGCTCTCTAAATGCTAAGAAGTGTACTACTTATGGTTGTTGGGGGCACCAAGTGATTATGTACTTATAATTATTGGATAATTATAGAATAACTCGACCAATAGTTTCTTGTTGGTTGATAACAACTAAGTCGAACAGAAAGTCATAATGTAACGATATTACACAGTTCTCGAAACCTGAGAATCCTATGAAACTTCTATGTTGATGTTCTACTTTGATTATAGTTAAATCATGGCATGTAACCATCGAGCGACTATAGTTAGGTCTGAGTAGAAGCGTAGGAAGTGAAGCACTATTTAATAGAGAATTCGTCTCCACATTTGTATGAGGTTAGTATCGCGATCAATTATAGTCAACTTGAAGTCAAAAATCTCTAGCCGGAGTAGAATAGTTAATAATAAAAGATAATATTGAACTAAGGACTTTGTAACTGGACTAAACAGTTGTATGTGGATATTATTGGAGTTTTGAACGATATCGAACTCCATACATCCTAAAGTGATATAGTGTTGGCGAAGAGAACATGCGTAAATTATTGTCATTTTATAGTACCGCTTATGGTGTTGTAAAATATGATCTTACTAAAAAGATATGCAAGCAAATAACTTAAAAAAACTGCCACATCACTAGCTAAGGTGACATGTGAACATTTTTATTCAAATTGTTCAACATTAATTGTTGACTGAATTCGCACTTCTAAGTCACACAACCATATTTGTAAATTCTCTTCAATACAATACGATTCAACTAGTTTATAAAGTGTTATAAATTAATCAAAATAATTAATATTTAAGAAATATTAATTATTAATGTATTTGATGTTTGAGGTCCTATTAGTAAATGGGGTATCTCCTGGAATCCTATTGAAAACTAGTAGTAATTATTTGGATGTATATATAAAAGTTATGTATATGCATGTATCAATATACGATATCAATATATTTTACATGTTCTCCTATGTCAAAGAACTCAAAACATCTCTCTGTAGTCTCACCGGACCCTACGAGCCTTGTTCGAACATTGAAGTCCCTCTCAAACGCCAAAACTCCAGAGAAGACCTAACCCCTCTATTCTACAATCGACCCGTGACGACCTAAAATTCTGACTTTCGAGAATTGACATTAACACAACCATGTCACAAGTTCGGTGCCAAAAAATTGAATAACCATGGTTTAAAGAAGTAAAGATAGACAATAGAAACATCATATTCTCACTTACGCATGAATCAAATATAATTATACATCAAAGTTAACTTAAATAGTGTTCGACATGAAATAAGATAGATACTAGCCCAGCCAGGGACATTTATAACTACCTGCCCCGACGTATGCCGGTACAAAATACATAAATCAAAAACACATAAACACTACAGTGGAAATAACAGTAGATAATGTCTTCTAATGATCCATCTCCAACCTTCATTTTCCATGGCTTCGACTTCATATCTCCAGCTTCCAAAATGCTCCATATTAATCTAAATACTAGGCTACCAGGAAAAATAGAGCACCTAGAGTTTAAGGAAAGGGAAAAAACTTCGGGTCAGTCATGCGACTTGTGTGAGAAACTCAAGATACATTTTTGAAAACAAAGGGTATCTCATAAGACCACGTCAGATAAAAACATGGAACAGATTTTTACCTTATGATAACCAAAAGTGATTATGCCAAAATAACATGATATTATTTATAATGACATTGTGCCTTATGAAAATGATTTCAAGTAAACTTATGAATCTTAGCCGAAATTGTTACATTCATTAAATTCTAGCAACTTGGTCTACAATCAAACTCCTATGGGTTCTTATTGGATATTGGATTATATACTTGCAACCAAGGTAAGGGACTACCTTCCGTATAGTACACGTCTATAGGGATGCTCTAGGTTTGAGTTCCCCACCTAATGCCTAAACATGACTGTTTACCCAACCGATAGACCAAATACGCCATTTCCCCCGGTCGTTTCCGACCTTCCGAGAGCGTTGTCGTCAAAAAATTCAGACCCGAAGTATAGCTGGAGATCGGGTATATCAAGAAATGAAAATGAGGGCATTCTCATAGGTTCTAAACCATGACTCATCTTGTCGCACGCCCTATTTCAGTCACTCCCCATTTGATGAGGCTCGAGGTAACGCATTACCCTATCATTCCAGCTCATTCACTCTGAATGCCACAATGCCAGATCCGCCAATTACTAACTGACTCCCACAAAATATAACCTTCGAGCTCGTACGTCTCAGAGAAGGGTGTTAAGTAAGAGAAGTTGCCTTCTCCACCACCAAATAGATGTACGTTTGTAAAAGTCAGCGTTCATAATCATTAGAAATGCCTTGTCAGATATTCTCCCATGCAAGACATCCAGGTAAAGGATGAACCGAAGGCACCACCCTACTGCATCCCTAATCGCAGTAGCCACAGCCCTTGCATCATCGTAGATCCAACAACAAGGAATCACTGCTGTTCATTTACCTCAGGAGCAACTCCAAGGTTATCAACAACCAACCCGCTTGCCGTAGAAGATCTTCAATCATCAAGGTCATAGAGATTTTCCATCTTCGTTTCTTCAATCATTTATCCATTTCTGGAAGGTCGTTCATTGATTCGAAATGGTCTTTAGATCGAGAATTTACCCTAAATCCGACCACGGTTCCTTTGATATCAATTATCAAAATAAAATGTGCATATGTGTATATAGAATCACTAAGCCTCGTTTAATTTAATTTTTTAACCCCTTTTTCCCAATTAGAATCAGTTCCTGATTGTAAAACATTAAGTGAATAATTTCCTAAGTGCAAACCCTAAAGGCCTAAACCAACATCAGATCGAAACCTAGAAAACTACCCAACTTAACATCACAACAATCGAGTTCCAATTCCTTTTCGCTTATCTGGTACCCTTTTCTTTATCTTATCAAAAAAATTATATGATCTTTGATAAGTACCTGGATATACCTTTCGATATGCTCCACCCCAAGGTCAGATGGATTTCTCATCCTGTCAACTACCTTATTTGCTTTCTCAGATCTTATAGGCAGAACAATATATACTCTTAGGTATTACCGCATACCCCTTTCTATTATTTACTTTAATTCTCATTCAGAGATAATGCCTCATTCATAACTTAAGTCTTCGATTTCAAACTTAGTTATACATCAGCAAACAATGAGGCCTTCCAAGTTAGGGAACTATTTCCTCACAGACTTTGGTTCGATAACATTCTTTATACTTTAAATAACAGCGGCTTCCACACTTTGAAGTCTAATGCCACTTCCAAGCTTATTTCCAAATATTTTTATTATTTAAACAATTCATTTGACTATAGAATTTGACCATTTTTATAATTCTTTAAAAAATTCTCATATAAATCTTAAAAATCATAATTAATTATTATAAAATCATTCATTAAAGATTTAGGTCAAAAACTCCTTTTGGCTCCTCAATTTTTAGATCCAATTCCTTAATCGCGAGTGAATAATGATTAACTAGGTCATTTTTCATAATCATACTTTTGATGTAAGTATAAAGTCATTTTTATCTTCCAAAACCTCATTATTATATTAATAATGAATTTAGAAATTTATTTCATAATTTTTAGAATTGTAAAATTCTACTTATAAAAATCTGGATTTAACAGCTCTTACAGCGACCTTTTTGAAAATGTTTTACTCATAACTTGAGATTTTCAAATATAAAAATTAACTTTTCAGATCCATTTGAAAGCTATTAACTTTACGGACAAAAGATTTCCCATTTCAAGTCATTCCGACTTGAAATGAATTTTACACTTCCGTTCGAAATTGCAGGTCGCATAACCGCGAACAATCACTCCAGAAAATACCCAAATTTGAGCATTTGGTAAATTGTTTCAGACTTTCCCCAGAGCACTTCAAAAAACTTATAAGTGAAAACAAGTTATTATAAATACTTGTCAAAATTTTCATAACTTTTAGTTACTATTTCCCCACTGATTTCTTTTATACGAGACTTAACTTTTCCGTATACACATGTAAGGGTAAGCGTGTCATGACTTCTCAATATACTTCTATAACACATCATCACATCAATAAGTCATTCAAGCATATTATATATCATTAACCATCATTAACGAACTTGTAAATGAATATGAACTTATATATATACATGTTTACTAACTTTTTCTTAACTAACATTTCATGCATGTTAATTAACTATCCAAATCATTAACCAAACATCATATTCAACCATCGAAACATGTTTTTAACTTAATAATACATGTCTAACATTAATTAGCATACAAAGCTATTTATAATTAGATTTCGTGGGGTTTACTCACCAAAAGCTTTCCTAACTTTCACCGGAAAGCTATGCCGTCCTATGTCACGAAGCAAGCGAAATGACCTTCCTAACTCCCAATTGATTCGGCCTAAGGTGATATTTGGAGCTAGAGTGAGTTTGAATGGATGATTCTTGGATGGTTGTTCTAAAAATGAAGAGAGGAGAAAGATTGATGTATATATCAAAGAGTTTTGAGTTGTTTAGCTATGGTTTCTCACCGTGGAGGGCATTTAATGGTTTCTTAAGCTTGAGAGGATTTGTGAAGAAGAAGAAGATGAAAAAATGATAAAGGAGAGGAGAGAATGAGAGGGAGGTTTTTTTATAGGACTAGTCTTAGGAATGAACAATAGGTATATGTCACTTCTTATCATCAAATCAATGCCATACCACATCGCTTCACTCCATACCTTCATGTACCAGCCTACACCCCCTTTGTCGTGCGTGTAGCCTCCCCCACCCACCTTTCCATGCATGTGTACCCCCTCCTTGCCCTTGACATGCTTGCACTAAATGAGATAGTGAGTTAATGTGATGTTTCCATGCTCTTTGGTTTATTCTTTTCTTATGTGTGTGTATATATATATATATATGTATGTATGTATGTATGTATGTATTCATATGAATCTATACTCTACATCATACATATATACACACACACACACACATGTATGTATGTTTTATTATTTGTTTATTTATGTGTGATTACATACATACATCTCATGTATATATACCGGTTACACACAACGTTTCGATGATGTTCAAAAACTTCTACACGATATTCTATAGTGTATTTAAATTTCATAAATTAGCCATATTTCTTATGATATTTTTCTTAATATAATTATGTAACCTAAGCTTATAAATAATATTTCCATTATTTTGTATTAATTAATCATTTATTCAATTCACTATGAAATTAAGCGATCGATATATTCCAATAAATTCAATAATTGAATATTCAATTCAATTATATCTCTAGTTTATATTTATAAATTTCTGGTTCGTTACATTCTCCCCTCCTTGAAAGAATTTCGTCCTCGAAATTTCCACATGAAGATAACTTCAAATAAAGAGATATATATTCATACTGATTTGAATACAAAAGGATACATAACTAGTGACTACACCACAGGCATTAAGTACACTTACAATTGTTCCATTACTCATGGATCTGTTACACTTCTAGTCTAAATTCTGGATATGCCTTCCGCACCCGATCTTCAATTTCCCATGTGCAATCTGCAGGGTTTCCACTCCACTGAACCAAAACCAGTTTCACAACCTTCCTTCTTAACCATTTCTTATTTTTATCGATAATTCGAAGAGCTTCTCTGACAACCACTAAGTTTGGCTCTACCTCTAAATCTTCTTGTGCCACCTCTTCAATCATAGATCCCGGGTCATATACATACTTCTTCAACTAAGATACATGAAATACATCATGCACACCCGCCAACCATTCTGGCAACTTAGCTTTGTATGCTAATAGGACAATTCTCCAGAGAACGGGAAAAGGTCCAATATATCTTAGCGCCAACTTATCGATTTTACCGTATCGGACTACTCCCCTCATAGGAGATACTTTCAAGAATACGTGATTCCCCACAACATATTCCAAATTCCTTCATCTTTGATCTGCATAGCTTTTTTGCTTGCTCTGCACTACTTTTAATTTCTTTCGGATCATATCAACTTTCTATATTGCTTCTCTTACCATGTCAGGTCCAAGTATCAATCGGTCGCCAGTTTCTATCCAAGACGCTTGAGATCTACACGGGCGACCATATAGTGCTTCATACGATGTCATCCCTATACTTACATGACAACTGTTGTTGTCTCAACTAGGTGCAAATAGTCTTCCCAAGATTCTCTGAAGTCTAGAACACAAACTCTCAAAAGATCCTCTAGTACTCGGTTCACCTTTCTGTCTGTCCATCCGTCTGGGGATGATATGCAGTGCTTATATTCAACTTCGTTCCCAAAGCTGCTTGCAAAACTACATAGAAATGACTGGTAAACAATGGGTCTCGATCACTTACGATGCTAGTTGGGACTCCATGCAGTCTAAAAATTTCCTTTATATAAATTTCTTCCAGAGTTGCAGCTGTTCTTACAGGTTTAAGTGGGATGAAATGCACGTTTTTGGTTAAGCGGTCTATAACAACCCAAATCCCTTCATTGCCTCCCCTTGATCTTGGTAGTCCATCTATGAAGTCCATGGATACCTGATCCCATTCCCAACATGGAATTTCTAGTGGCATAAGTAATCCAGCAACCTCCCGTTAACCGCTTTTAACCTGTTGACATTTAGCGCATCTGCTTACAAAATAGATACGTCTCATTTCATACCTTTCCACCAGAACATGTGTTTCGTGTCCTTGTACATCTTGTGGATTCCAGGATGGGTAGTAAGCTTAGCCTAATGGCATTCGATCAACACTTCACATCTCAAGTCATCCACTTTCAGAACATATATTCTTCCGTTCATACTCAATATTTCTTGCTTGTCTACCCTGAAGCTTTTATTTTCTCCATTTTCTACTCCTTTAGTGAGTCTTAACAAAAATGTATCATTCTTCTGCTCATTGGCTATCCTCTCTAAGAGAGTCGGAGTTATAAGTAGGCATGCAATTACAGCGTGCTTCGTACTCAATGCATCTGCCACTACATTGGCCTTCCCTGGCATATATAAAATTTTCAGATCATATGATGCCAAAAATTCTATCTAATGTTGTTGCCTCATGTTCAGATCTCTTTGAGTAAAAATATATTTCAGAGATTTATTATCTGTGTAGGTCAAAATTTTCTCCTATGAGATAGCGTCTCCACATCTTCAATGCGAACACCATGATTAGTAGTTCCAAGTCACGGGTTGCATAATTCCTCTCGTGGGTATTCAATTGCCTGCTTGCATAGGCGATTACCTTACCATGTTGCATAAGTACCGCTCTTATGCCTTCTATACAATCATCGGTGTATACTGTCATGCCACCATTATTACCTACTGTCATCAATATTGGAGCTATTGTCAATTTTTCTTTCAATGTCTTGAATGCTTCCTCGCACTTTGGCATCCACTCGAATTTCACATCCTTTCTGGTCAGCTTTGTTAGGTGTGAGGCAATCTTTGAGAAGTCTTGTATGAATCTCCTATAATATCCTGCTAAACCTAAGAAACTTTGGACGTCCCTTGGAAAGTTTTATCCCCATGTTCAGTATAATTCTTGTAAAGCATAACAAAGCCGACTACCAGTTGAACTATAGCCACTACCTCTTGTACAACTGCTTCTTCTTGAACTTGATCATTAACATTCAATGCCTCCACATTTGCATTGGGAGCTCAAACGTTAGCATTTAGGATTCCCCCAATTGTTTGATCACTGGCACTGCCTACCATGGTTCGTCGGGTTCTTTTAGTATCCATTCCTGCCACCTGAAGATAACAAGATTTGTTTAGATTACACAGAAGCGAGACACCTTTTGGCAAACAATAAGCAGAATTTAATCCGTGTATTATTATTATTATTCGAATAAAATTTACAAATACGCACTCGTATATACACTCACACTCGTTCTAGGGTGTTACTAACCCTATCTCTAACGAGATACTCATCTTAGGATATTACTGATCCTATTTTTGATGAGTTTAACACAGCTAGGCTTTTAGGTATATGCTAACCTAAGCTCCGATACCAAGCTGCGACGGCCTAAAATTCTGACTTTCGAGAATTAACATTAACACAAGCATGTCATAAATTCGAGTGCCAGAAAATTGAATAATCATGGTTTAAAGAAATAAAGATAGGCAATAAAAACATTAGATTCTCACATACGTATGGATCAAACATAATTATACATCAGAGTTAACTTAAATACTGTTCCACATGAAATAAGATAAATACTAACCCAGCCAGCGGAAGTTATAACTACCAGCCCTCACATGTGCTGGTACAAAAAACATAAATCAATGAAACATAAACACTACAGTGGAAATAATAGTAGATAATGTCTTCTAATGATCTAGCTCCAACCTTCATTTGCCATGGCTTCGGCTTCATAGCTCCAACTTCCAAAATGCTCCATACTAATATAAATACTAGGCTACCCAAAAAAATAGGGCACCCAGAGTTTAAGGAAAGGGAAAACACTCTGGGTCAGTCATGGGACTAGTTTGAGAATCTCAAAATACGCTTTTGAAAACAAAGGGTATCTCATAAGACCACGCCGGATAGAAACACGAAACAGGTTTTTACCTTGTGACAACCAAAAGTGGTTACGCTAAAATAATGAGATATTATTTTTAATGATATTGTGCTTTTTGAAAATGCTTTTCAAGTAAACTTATGAATCTTAGCCGTAATTTTTACATTCATTAAATTCCAGCATCTTGGCCTATAATCAAACTCTTACGGGCACTTATTGGATATTGGACTCCATACTAGCAACCAAGGTAAAGGACTACCTTCCGTACAGTACACCTCCAGAGGGACGCACCTGGGTATGAGTTTCATACCCAATGCCTAAACAAGACTGTCCACCCAACCGATAGACTGAATAGGCCATTTCCCTCGGTCATTTCCAACCTTCCGAGGGTGCTTTCATCATAACCTTCAGACCCCAAAATATAGCGGGAGATCAGTTATATCTAGAAAGGAAAATGCGGACATTCTCACGGGTGCTAAACCATGACTCATCTTGCCGCATGCCCTGTTTCAATCACTCCTCATTTGATGAGGCTCGAGGTAACGCATTAACTTTTCATTCCAGCTCATTCACTCTAAATGCTACATTGCCAGATCTGCCAATTACTAATCGACTTCCACAAAATACAACCTTTAAGCTCGTACGTCTCAGAGAAGGGTGTTAGGCTAATAGAAGTTGCCTTCTCTGCCACCAAACAGATGTACGTTTGTAAAACTCAACATTTGTAATCATTGGAAATGCTTTGTCCAACATTCTCCCATGCAATCATCCAGGTAAAGGATGAACCGAAGGCACCACCCTACTGCATAATCGTAGTAGCCACAACCCTTGCATAATCGTAGATCCCATAATAAGGAATCACTGCTATTCATTTACCTCGACAGCAACTCCAAGGTTATCAACAAGCAACCCGCTTCTGTAGAAGATTTCCTGTCTTCAACTTCATAGAGATTTTCCATCTTGGTTTCTTTAATCATTTGTCCATTTCTAGAACGACGTTCATTGATTCGACGTGGTCTTCGGATTGGGATTTTACCCTCAATCCAACCCCGATTCCTTTGATGTCAATTATCGAAATGAATGTGTATATGTGTATACATAATCATTAAGCCTCATTTAATTTAATTGCTTAACCCCTTTTTCCCAATTAGAACCAGTTTCTGATTGTAAAACATTAGGAGAATAATTTCCCAGGTGCAAACCCCTAGGGCCTAAACCAACATCAAATCGACACCCAGAAAACTACCTAACTTAACATCACAACAATCGAGTTCCAATTCCTTTTCGCTTAACCATTTCCCTTTTCTTATCTTGTCAAAACTTTACATGATCTTTGACAAGTACCAGGATAAGCCTTTCGATCTGTTCCACCCCTCATCTAAGAAATAAATAAGGTCAGATAGATTTTCCATCATATTAACTGCCTTGTTTGCTTTCTCAGATCTCACGGGCAGGATAAGATGTACTCTTAGGTATTATCGCATACCCCTTTTTGGTATTTACTTTAATTCTTATCCAAAGATAATACCCCATTCATAACTTAAGTCTTCGATCTCAAACTCAACTATTTATTAGCAAATAATGGGGCCTTCCAAGTTGGGGAACTATTTCCTCTCAAACCTTGGTTCGATCACATTCTTTATCCTTTAAGTAACAGTTGCTTTCATACCTCGAAGTCTAATGCCACTTTCGAGCTTATTTTCAAATATTGTTTATTATTTAAACAATTCATTTGACTATAGAATTTGGTCATTTTTCTATGTCTTTATAAAATTCCCAAATAAATCTTAAAAATCATAATTAATTATTACGAAATCATTCATAAAAGATTTGGGTCAACAACTCCTTCCAGTTCCTTAATTTGAAAATCCAATTCCTTGATCGCTAGTGACTAGTGATTATCTAGGTCATTTTCCATAATTATACTTCTGATTAAGTATAAACTCATTTTTAACTTCCAAAACCTCGCTATTATATTAATAATGAATTTAGAAATTTGTTTCATAATTTTCAGAATTATAAAACTCTACTTATAGAAATCTGGATCTAACCGCTCTTATAACGACCTTTTTGAAAACTGTTTTACTCATAACTTGGGATTTTCGTATTGAAAACTTGACTTTTTGGATCCATTTGAAATCTATTAACTTTACGGACAATACGTTTCCCTATTAAGTCATTCTGACATGAAACGCATTTTACACTTCCATTCGAAATTACAGGCCGCATAACAGCGAACTATCACTTTGGAAAATGCCCAAATTTGACCATTTAGTAAATTGTTCCGATCTTTCCCTGAAACACTTCCAAAACACTTAAGTGAATACAAGTTATTATAAACACTTATAAAAAAATTTGTAACTTTTAATTACTATTTCCCCACCGATTTTTTTTATATGAGACTTAACTTTTCTGTATACACATGTAAGAGTAAGTGTGTCGTGACTTCTCAATATACTTTTATAACACATCATCACATCCAAACAAGTCATTCAAGCATATCATATATCATTAACCACTATTAACTAACTTGTAAATGAATATGAACTTATATATACTTGTTTACTAATTTTTTATTAACTAACTTTTCATGTATGTTAATCAACTATCTAAATCATTAACCAATCATCATACTCAACCATCCAAACATTGTTTTAACTTAATAATACATGTCTAACATTCATTAGAACACAAAGCTATTTGAAGTTAGAATTTGTGGAGTTTTCTCACCAAAAACTTTCCTAACTTTCACCGAATGTTCCTACAGTCAAAGCTCCACCGTCCAATGTCTCGAAGCAAGTGAAATGACCTTCCTAGCTCCCAAATGGTTCAGACTAGTGTCATATTTGGAGCTAGAGTGGGTTTGAGTAGATGATTCTTGGATGGTTGTTCTGAGAATGAAGAGAGGAGAAAGATTGATGAATATATCAAAGAGTTTAGAGTTGTTTAGCAATGATTTCTCACCATGGAATCCATTAATTGTTTCTTGAGATTGAGAGGATTTATGAAGAAGAAGATGGAAAAATGATAAAGGAGAGAAGAGAATGAGAGGGAAGGTTTATACAGGATTAGTATTAGGAATGAATTATAGGTATATGTCACTTCTTATCATCAAATCATCACCATACCACATCGCTTCACTCCATACCCTCATGTACACTCCTACATCTCCCATTTGCCATGTGTGTAGCCTCCCCCACCCACCTTTCCATGCATGTGTACCACCTCCTTGTCCCTTCCATGTTGCATTAAATGAGATGGTGAGTTGATGTGATGTTTTCCATACCCTTTTGTTTATTTTTTTCTTATGTATATATAATATATATATATATGTATGTATGTATGTATGTATGTATGTATGTATGTATGTACGTATGTACGTATTCATATGCATCTATACTCTACTTCATACACATATATTTACATGTTTTATTATTTGTTTATACATACATATGTCTCATGTATATATATACCGGTTACACACAACGCTCCGATGACATTCAACAACTTCTACAAGATAATCCGTAGTGTATTTAAATTTCATAAATCAGTCATAGTTCTCAATATAATTATGTAACCTGAGTTTATAAATAATATTTCTATTATTTTATATTAATTAAACATTTATTTAATTTACTATGGAATTAACGGATTAATATATTCTAATAAATTCAATAATTTAATATTCTATTCAATTATATCTCTAGTTTATATTTATAAAATTTCAAGTCGTTACACAACCAGTTAACTAAACCAATTTGGTCAGTCAACTGACCCATTGTAGCCAATTTTGGCTATAGCCAACAGTCGGCCAATCGATGTCAATTGGTCGACTGACCTCTTTGATGGTCGTTTGGTTAATGTCAACCAGTCGACTATTCTAAACCAGTTTGGTTTATTTCTTTTCTGTTTCCAACCATTGCTTCCCAGCTTCAATCGGTCAATTGATTCTCCACAATCAGTCGACTATTCGTTGTATGGAAGCCAACCTGAACCTTGATGGGGTAACATTCTCCTAAGGGAATATATCATACCTCTCTACCATGCTTGACCATTGTCTTATCTTTCCCTGTCCCGATGTCGTGCCATATGGCATTGCGACTTTGCGCTGTTTGAGTTCATACTAATGACGATCCACTATGAGATGAATACCACTAAAATGCAATTCGATGAACGATCCCGAAACTCAAACACTTTACAATCATATGGGTATGAAGTGCTCCACCATCTATATGACACGATGATAAATCAACAATAATCATTTCCAAACAATAATAACAAGTAATGTTATCAATCATCAATTTCATTTGAGTTAGTTCATTTATTCAATTAAAGACTAAAGTTCATTGTTTCAGTCCAACATTCAATAACTATGCTCAACACAATTAGATCATACAACCCAATATCTATTATTCAACAGGAGAAAAAGCATTAACGGTTAAGCCTTAACCCAACATAGAAAAATAAATAAATATAAAATCATAAAGGAGACCATATTAGGTAGAGAATCATTTCACTCGTCCAAGCTAGAAGAAATTCCCTAAATTAGCTTGAAATCAGTTCTTGAAATCTCTATTTCAGAAATTCCAAAATCAACTCTTTAATTCTAGAGAATTCAGTTTATGCATATTATAGAGGACACTTTCACTTGAATTTAAAGTATTATTATGTGATTTTTAATGAAGAAAAGGAGAAGTTATAGAAAGTGGAAGATGAGCTAGGGCATGAGGAAGATGGAGAAGAAGGCAAATGAAATAAGGAGAAAGCGGGGCTCTCATTTCAGAATTTGCTCACTTAAAGACTTTTCCTAACTCGTTTACAATTTTCCACTTCCAACTCAATTTCTTCCTTTCTCCGCTTCTTTCAAGTCTTATATTTTTCTTAAATGCAAACGACATTCCAAAAACAATGAAACTAGTTTTGGATCCTAATTCCATCGTCTTCAAAATTTAGAATTTTATGCCCACTCGATTAAATTCATTTTAACTTATTAAAAGATTTAAATCAATTTAGTGGTCTTCTCTAAAAATTTAGGTCATTACATTTTCCCCTTAAAGGATTTCGTTCTTGGAATTCTTAAAAGCGGAACGATGTAACTCTTAGCATAAACATGACTAACATACAATAACAATAAGCAAGAACAATAACACAAGGTCTACCAGTGTTGTGTGTGTTAGAAGAAAACAAGTCCTATAAAGAAGAGTGAATCATATCGGGAAATAGCTTGAGGTGAAAGTTCAAACTTCCTTTTCCAGTTCCTAAGTATTAACCCCAATGTTGTCAGTCCATCAGACTCGTACTAGCTTGACCCTTTCCTTATAAGCATCAATTTATATTGGTTTGGACTTTTGTCCTATGTCCAGTCCTAGACTTCTTTCTGGAATTTCATCTTGAGATTCCACACATGACTTCCAACTATTTCAAATAAATTGTAGGCAACAATGTATCTTGGCAATACTTATTTTTCTATTGTAGCATAATTTCATATAACCAACATGTAATATCTCCTAATTAAATGAACAAGTAGTATATGATGTAAATTAATTGTTATTAAGTGTAGAGTTGAATAATAGCTGGATAGAAATGACTAGAGTTTAGGGCAGTAGAATATAGATTAAGAAACCGAGAATGCAATGATGATTTGATCTATGGAAGACAGGTGCTTGACATAAGATGTGTATGAGAGGCTGCTAATGTCAGGAATTGAGGAGAAGCGATCAAACGGTGAAGAGGAAGGAGTTTAAATTCGAAAGACGTAGTGAAAGGGAGTGAAGTTTGGATATCTTCTCAACCTAGGCAACACACGCATTAACATATGTGGTCATACGGGCCGATCGATGTAAAACGACAGGTCAACATATGTGCCTTTTTTGCCATTTTAATGTATATTTTAACTTGTAACATCCCGGAAATTTTGAATTTAAAAATTTGGTAATTTATTGGAACTTTTAAATTTAAATTTGAGTATTTCAAAAGAAATAAAATATTGTAATAAAATCACATAGTTATTTAATGTTAATAACTAAAACAACTTTTCTTTTTAACAAAGTAAAATAAGAAATTGTTTTAAAACCCTTAAATGAAATATGGGTTATAAATTTAAATATTGATAGATGAGCTTTTAATAGAAATAAAATTGTTAAAGTAAGTTATGATGAAATTATAAAATTTAAATCACATAATTATAATCTAACATTTAAACAAATAAACAAATAATTAAACAATAAACAAATAAACCGAGATAACAAAAGAGTATGAAGAAGTATAAACTGTAAAAGAAAACAGGACTTAAGCAAAGAATTTTTTTTTTTTACAAAACAAACAAAATAATACTTATATAAATCAAACAGCACATTTCTATAAGTACACAGGATAGAAGCATCACAAAACATGCTTACATTAAATGCAAGCCTCTACAAAGCAACATACTTTCATTAAATGCATTTACTCTCTAGCAAGAAGAAAATCACATCAGCAACTTTAAAGCATGGTTGAGCAAAGAAAAAAAAAGAACTGTACTTGCCTATACTTTACTCTGTACACCACCTTTCACCTATATGTATACATACACAAAGCCTCACGTTCATTTGTTAAAAACAACTTAGCAAAGATCAGAAAATAAAAAGGGAAGCCAACATCATTTTTATTCAAGCTTGAAAGAAATTTACTGAAGGAAGAAAGATCAAAACTGCAACTTTTAAATACAAAAGTATTATCTGTTTTCAATACTTGTCAGGTGAGTAACTTTTAAAAGTTAATGAATGAATCTGTTGGATATTCATTTGTGAATAACCATGTATATGTATTTGTTTGACATCTATATGTATGTAAAAAATAAATAAATAGAAGTAATGTTACAGGCTTTGGCATACAGGTGCTTTGTCAAAAGTTTAAACATAGGAGTCAGATTCAAGAATCAATTTTTTCTAAACTACTTAATGTTTAGAATTGGCATTAAACAAAAGTTGTTTGTTACATCTTAGTTTAAAGTTTAAAAACTTAATTAAGCTAAAATAATTTTGAATATTGCCTGGGAAAATCAAAGCTTTGCAGTACAAATAAATTTTTATGAAGAAATCAAGTGCTTTAAATTAGTGATTTGGTTATATAACTTGAATTAACATACAAAAATATGATTTTTAAAAAGAAATATAATAATTTTGGGTTAAGTAATTCAAGTGCAGTCCAGTTTTGAACAAATTATGTATTTCGATCGTTTTCTGATGATCGAATCAACCTTAAATTCTGAAATTTGTTATATAGCAAGTTCAATCATCCACGAATCCAGGAAAAATGTCAAAGAATTTTTCTAATGCGTAAATTTTGGGGTCGATTCAAAAATAGGGTTTGGGTTTCAGTTTTTCTTGTGTTCTGTAAATTTTGGATGGCGTCACCGTGAGGCGATCGAGTCGCGCAGGCTCTAGGGGGATGGTGGAACGAGGTGTTGACGTGACGGTGACGGGGTCCAAGTTTCTCTGGGGCTTTAGACGTGGTGGCGAGGCCTTTTTGCAAGGGGAGTTCGTTCCAGTTTTTTTGAGCTACAGGTTTTTTTTGATTTCGTAAATTTTGCGTCGAATTGAAGATCACACTCGAGTGTGGGGAAGAGTCGTGACGTGTTGGGGGTCGCGGCGGCCACTGGAGCGGAGGCGCGGTGGTGTACACGTGCACGAGGTCGTCTCCGTGTCAGCAAGGTCGAACCTGGGAAGAGCTCGAGGGGATGCTCGAGTTGAAATGAAATCGCCTCGGGTTATAGCACGCGAGCACGAAAATTTTCTCACCTGATACTTTCGTTCGAAAATTTAAATCAACTTGCTGAAAGAAAAAAAAGAGAAAAAAAAGACAGGAAGAAGAAAGAAAAAAAAAGCAGGGAGAAGAAGAAAGGGGCGCGGGGAAGAAGGAAAAGGGCTCGGGGAAATGACGCGCATGACTCGGTGAAACCGGGTTTTTGCTCGGGCTACTTTAGGTATGGGTTGGCCCGAAATAAAATTTAACTTTTATTGTTAACAGATTTTAGAGCAATTAATATAGACTATATTGAATTAAAGGTTTATTACTAAATTTAATAAACTAAGTGGGTACTTAACAATCTAATGAATACCTTAAATAGATAAATAATTTATGATAAACATTTAAGTTAATTAACACTTAGGCTTTTTGTAGTAGTGATAAATTGGTTTCGAAATAAGAAGAGATCTAAATGTTAATTTAGATAGATGACAAATTATTGTTTTAGGAAGCATCCAAGGATGATCAAATTAATAATTATAATTAACTAAGTAAATTAAGGATTTATGTCGTAATTGAAGATTGGTTAAATAACAATTAAGTATCTAATTAATTTGATAATTCAAGGTAATCAAATTATAATTGGCAGTTAATTAAAATAATAAATTAAGGAATAATCAATTTATCAAGTTGATCAAGATTGATCAATTTAACATTGACAATAATGAATCATTGATTTAAAATAATCAATAGAAATAATTATTTGATTAATTTATTAAATCACATTCACTTGGATTGGTAAATAATTAACTATTGCTATGCACTAGACTGATATTTCTGTTGTGACCGTGATACTGCGTGATGCACTGTGATTGTGATTTGTTCCTGTATTGATATGAAAACCCTGTGTGCCCGTAAAACGGCATTTAAACTTCGATGCGACAGGGAATCGGATTTCCGTTTGTTATCCGAAACCCACATCGAACCTGTGAATTTTTGTGAATGACATCCACACGTTTTAAAATTTGACACTCACTATTCGGTTTAGCCGGGAAAGGACCTTTGTGTCGTATAACCCATTCCGAATATGTGATACGACGTTATGGATAGCATTTGAAGACCGGTGTTGAAGACCGGGTATTTGCGAGAGCGATAGGATGACCTGTCGATTGACTCTGCACCGAGTTGCTCCGGTATAGAGTTCTCCATATGTGATGGGGAATCCGATCAGGATTGTGGATATCCGGATTGCAAGGACTTCTTTGGAAGTGCCTTCGGTTCTGTTCGAGCCCGAAACAGACTTGTATGGATTGTATGTCTGACATTACAAATTAAGATATAAAGCAGATTTCTTTCAAATATATTTCTGTTGGTGGCGGAGAATTTATTCTCTTAGCTTAACACCCTTCTCTGAGACGTACGAGCTTAGAGGTTATGTAGTTGAAGGTTATCAGCGATATATTCCCAATTTGGTAATGTGGCATGCTGAGTGTTGCTGTGAAATGATCATTGTTTGATCATTTGTGATATGAT
The DNA here is from genome assembly GCA_030765085.1 of Allium cepa. NCBI lineage: Eukaryota > Viridiplantae > Streptophyta > Magnoliopsida > Asparagales > Amaryllidaceae > Allium > Allium cepa. The sequence continues at coordinate 50,732,214 of CM060935.1, read as the reverse complement.
CATTTGTTTGATCACCTATCTTTGTGATCATTTCTTTGATCATTAGTTGACCCAAAGCATGGCTTTGTACCAAAGCGTGGCTTTGTGGACGAGACTTCGTCGGACCTCACACCCCGGAATGGTCGAAACAGGAATGATGCAGCAAGGTTATTGGGGGTAGCACCCCTTAGGGTATGTGCATTTCCTTCTGGATAGAAGTGGTATCATGGTATGGAGCCCAGATACTTAACTTATGTTGATATCGCATATATATATATATATATATATATATATATATTATTTTGTGATTTGTTGCTGGGGCCTCGGTTAAAGGTTGGTTACAACCGGGAGATGGCATACTCGTGTCAGTTTGAAGGGTAACCCGGCCTTGTGTTGGCAGAGATCCGGTTAGGTTCTCGGAGCGTCTTTCCAGAGGCGTTTCCATGTGGTAATGGGAAGTTCCTTGGCCTGACCATTTGTTGGAAATCCAATTCCCAATACGAAACCCTGTACAGTTTTAGTTGTAGAACCTGCCATTTACTTATGGTGGTCACCACCGTTTAGATGGTAGCTATAGTAGGCATACGATAATGGTCGTATGTTGGCTAAGATTAATACTCTATTTTCAAAATGCTTTCCTCACTATGCACTAGTAATAATATCAAAGAATTTCTTTCTCGTACCAAGCATATTTAACTATCATAAGAAGAAATCTTCTCCAATTCTGCGTTTGCATTGTGTGTGTGGCGGGAGGTCTTATGGTAGTTCCAATTTTAAAAGCATACCGAAAATTCTTTTATAAATCTAGTTTCTTTAAAAGTAACTGTTGTTTTTGTTTACTCACACCAGTCCCATGACTGATCCGGAGTTTATTGTTTTCTTTTCTAAACTCTGGGTGCCCATTATTTCCACACGGGCAGCCTAGTAGCAGGTTTCTGTATTTTGGAGGAGCAATATTTCAGAGCTCTTATCTTGGAGATATCTTAGGAGCTTTTGGAGATTTTAGGTGTTTAGCTTTTGGGAGTTCGTTATCACCTCTCTCATTTGAGGACTTTTGGATATATGATCACTGTTGTATTATCATGATGTTGTATTTGGAGTTGTGTATGTATGTATTATATACTCTGTTGTAGTATGGATATTATGTTGATGTTGTAACTGTGATGATATTTATGATATTGATTCTGTTCCGCTGTTTTTATATTCATCTAATTGTTGTTATAAGCTCCGGCGATGCGAATTTGATGTCATTTATCAGACATTGAGTTTGGGTCGTCACATAACTCATTTCCAAATTGATTTTTATTTGGCCATTTTCAATACTCGGAAAAATTCCAAAAAATTTGGAATTTTTTTATGGTGTTTGGAATGTCATGCCAGAATTCGAAGTGATCCAGAGATTCTTTCAAGGGTTTTAGCAAATCTAAACTAAAAGGACTCAATAATGGCTCAATAAATATAATATTTAATTTTTGTACTTGTTTTTCCATTTTTAAGTATTTCTTTTGTGTCCAATATATTCCAGTAGATTTGTTAATTCCAATGAATATCCTTTACGACTCCTTCACTAAGCAATAAGTCTCCGTCTACTTTATTTTAACCTTTTTAACATACCGCCTTGGGTATAATATTTAGTCTCCTTCTTTTTGATGTTATTTTTTTACAAATTTTAACCTATATGAGTGTGTGTGAGTGTGTGTACGTGGCTCTGTCATATGATTGTTATTATTAAAATGCCAAAACCGTGGTTCTTACAAAAATTGTCATCAAATTATTTTAAAATAATTTAGAATGCCAGAAACTGCTTAAAAACATCTTGAACTACTTAAAACTACATGAACACAATGTAGTAATATTTATGTGATTCATTACTGCATAACAGTTATGAAGTTAACTAGTGCTTAACTAGTATGTAGTAATTACGTAGCATGTGTTATAATATATGTAAATATAAAAGTGAATATGCTTTGTGTTTTTCTATTTAATCCCACATCATGGGATATGTTCAATCTCATGCTCCAAGGCCTATATATAAAGGAGCCTATGTAATATAATTGCATCAATCAATCTTATGTAACTAATATCAGTGTGAATAACATTTTCCCCTCTTTTCTAATGGCTTCTTATCTCTTTTTAGTTTGTAACACGTTATCAGCACGCGGCTCTTATAAATCATCAAAATGGTAACCTATCTTTCTAATCCGATTGATCAAATCTTTCAGATCTTATTCTATTAATTTTATTACTTTTGAATCTCATCGTATTGTTGATCTAATTATTCGGATTCGATTCTATTTGTACATCATATTTTTTTGTCTATGTATTTAAGGTCTTGTTTTGTTGTAGATTTTTTTATTCTAATTTTTCATATCTCTTGTAGATTTTACTATCACGTTCAAATGATTTTTTTTTTAGATCTGTAGATTTTAATCATTGGATCTCTTATATAATTTTTATTCATGTATACCCATTTTTTGTGATAATTTTGAATTTGATCTGAAACTAAAATTGTTTCATAGACTAAAATGTAATTTTAGACCTTATTATGTTAGTTTTCTTTTTAGATCTATCTATCATAGATCTAATTTTCCATATTTCATTATATATATATATATATATATATATATATATTATCCCATAGATCTTACTCTATTCATCTTACCATTTTAGATCTCATTTTATCTTAGATCTAAACTTTTAGATCTAATTCCATTGTTTGGTGAAAAAAAGGGTTTTCATTTTGAAATTTTTTTTGTTTGGATTTCGGTTTGAATGAGAACTATAGAAATGATTTTGCCACATGATTTATATTTCCAAAAGAAATATTTCATTTTTTCTTAGAGAAACAAATATAAGAATAATACATATCTAGAAGATCGTTTTAAGTCTATATGAAAGAATAAGAACCTGACGTTCATATGTGCAAAGGTGAAAGATTAAAGTTCTCATAAGCTGAAATAAAGCCATGAAAAAAAAAATAAGTGAGAAATTCCAGAAGAAGATGTTGATATGTCCAGAAGACATAACATAATAATAATATGTTGAAATAACATTACAAATGTGGTAAATACTATTTCCTCGAAGAGAAATAGTATTATGATTCGCATGTTCGAATACAATTATGAAGAGTTCTCTTGTTTCGTTGTGTTCATTTAATACCGGAGACCTGAAGTTCACAAATACAAATTATGCATATAAGTTTGCATTCCTAAAAAATAATAATAATGGGGGATTATACATCAAAACTCAAATATATAAATTTGAGATGTGAAGCTTTCAATTATTAGAAAAGCTAATTCAGATTACGGTAAATTCCAACCATGTTTGCAATCAAACCTGAAGTTTGATAATGAAAATCAAGTTGTACCATCTAGGATCTAAAGTACTAAACAAAGACGTTATTTTAAAGTAAAATTGGAACCTGAAGTTCAAAGATATTTGCCAATAGTATTAGCTACTAAATCAAATAAATATTTAAAAATCTGTTCACTCCATAAGTGGTTATAATAATAAAAAAACTCTAGAAGAGACTTGTTTGATATATTTGGTGCTTTTACTAAACCACATAAATACATAGAAATATATCTACTCTCCTACTCTCTTTCTTTTTAATAGAAAACAAGATATTCTAACAGGAAGTTTATTTGCCAAATTTTTTTTCCTTCTTCTATGCATCCAATCATACCTTTCAAAAGGTAAAATATATAGTAGATCAAGTTTCCTTTCTTTGGCTCATCAAGTAAGTATTTTGAATTCTTCATAAAATGAATGTTAATTTTTATACACCCATCAATTCTTTTATATTATATATAAAACTCATTCATCTTTCCTCTTTCAGCAAAGAGGTATTCCAATGTTTACTATTTTATATGCTTAATCTTTTACCTATTATTGTCATGTTACAAGAGTATATTTATTGATTGTTAACAATAGCTGTAACTCATACAGCATATTTTTTAGTTGCCAAGTCAAACTATTTTGTTTTTCATGATATTATTCATACACTATGTGATGTACAAATTTCCTCTCTCTGTTTAGCTTACAATATGTAAATAGCCATATATATTAATTCATATATTAGTCGGTAGTAATTATTAAATCATTAAATAAAATTAATTGATTAATGAGAATAGTCCAACAAAGATGCGTATGAATACTTCATACATTTATTCTTCTTTTATACCTCTTATTATTGACAAGGATCATAACATATATACATGTTACATATTCATGTTTCTCACTATTGCAGTTGTCATAAATAATAAATGTATTTAATACTACATATTCATATTCTTAAATTTTCCTATATTATGAAAGTAAACATAATCAAGTCAGCACAATCTTTGAATATAATTCATCCCTTCTCCACCAATCAATCCATATGAAGGCCTTTCCATATTTTCAAGGATAGTTTGCATTTTCAAGGAAAGTAATGAATGCAATTAATGAGATTGGATCTAGAGCTATCAAAAGGATGTAAATAAGAAATTATAGTCACTTTTATAGATTATATTTGGTTGTCTTTTACTATTTTGCATTAATGTTTTTATTCTTTCACTGTAACTACTATCAGATATGGTTTCTTATTTTATGAAATGCATTGATTTATACCCATGAATAATATTTTGATGCTTATGTATTTTTATTTCCAATTATAGTTGGTGATATGATAAACACAGCCAAGTTTGAATTTAAAGCTTTGGACTTATTAGAAGATAACCTTTTGTCATAGATATTGGATGTTGACATCCAATTACAATCTCGTTGCTTAGAAAATGCCTTAAAAATGATAATCTAATAGAATAAAACAATGACTCTTATATTTTTAAGGTGTCATATCCATGACAAACTTAAAATAAAACATTTAGCTGAAAATACCATCTTTACCTATGGAACTTCCTGAAGGAGCGTTATGACCACCAAAATATGGTCACCCTTCTAAACGCTAGACACGAGTGGTTGAATTTGAACTTTCAAGTCTTTAAATCTATTAGGAAATACAATTCCTTTATATTTAGAATTACTTTTAACTAAAATCATGTGAAAGGATTGTCTAGTAATACTAACCTGAAGTTAGATCATTTCTTCGAAGTTGATGAAGGAAACTTCATTAATGATGAAAATCTAAGTGCAATACTACATGATATGGTCGAATTAATCAATAGCAGTAGCCTGAAGTCTGCTATGTGGATTTTATTTTATTTCAGTTCAATAAATCAGTTGGAAGTTGGTGCTTGTATGTTTTTCCTTTCATAACTAATTGAAATAATGTACCGATAATGTTGCTTTAATCAACAGTCTATTTTAAATTTTGTAAAGTACTAGCATTTATTTATGCTTATAAATTTAGTAGTTGACTAACTATATTGTCTTTAGTTCTTAAGATATGGACCATCAATATTTGGATGATAATATATGCATATTAGATTGTGCAACTACTCACATTATTTTGAAAAAGCAGAAGTTTTTTCTCCGAACTATCTGAAAATATTTAGCTAAAAATTTCAACCATAGCAAATCTGCTAATATAGTTGAAGGGTCCGTAAGAGCCCATACAGTATTACCAAATGGTACATATGTCTTAATTCAAAATACATTATACTTAAGCAAATTTAAAAGAAATCTGTTGAGTTTTGAGGATATATAAATGAATGGCTACCATATTGGAACTATAATGAAAACGCGAAAGAAAACCTTTGCGTTTTTCTAAAATTGAAAGGTAGAAGCTTATTTTAGAAAAAGTTGGTACAATTTCAACTGGATTATATTTCATAAAATTTGGCATAATTGAATCCCATATTTAAACATGAGCCAGAAGCTCACAAATATCTCTTGAATGCATCTTTTCAATTGATGAAAGGATTATCCTCCTATTATTAATATGTATGGTGTATTTGCTAGTAGCAATATGATAATGGATCAAAATGAGAATCCAAAGATGATTATTATTTAATGTGACAATATTCCTCAACATTGAGGGGAGGATAAAAGGATACAAGTTCATTTTGATTATCAATGTCAAATATTTGTTAACGTGTATAATGATGCAAAATATTACATAGCTTGAATAAATTATTAATAATATCCCTAGTAGACTTTCTCCAATATAGATTTGAATCCCTGAAGGATCAAAATGTGTAAACCACATCTGAAATATGGTACAAAAGTTAGTTTGAAATACTTTTGGAGTAAGTAATAAAGATGCCAAATAAAAGAGGTGAGTGTTCTTGAAGAAATACTTAAGAGTGCTCTTGAAGAGACTAATGACATGATTGTCAAATAATCCTAGAAGTGGTTTAGGTACCTAAAACATGATAATTAAAGAGATCTCAATAAATCATATCTAGGACTGACAAGAAATAATCGTCGATGATAAATTTGTAAATAATAAAGCGCCCGTGTTTATAAATAAATTAAGGATATTTAATTAAGGGAAAACATGACTGGCCATCATGAATCCTTTACTAATAGAGAAATATGGACATGTAGTCCGTAAATTAGCAAAAGTATTTGAAATGCTTAATATACCCCGATGGTATAAATATGGTTTAAATCATATTAAATGATGAAAGTATACAATTCCTGAAGAATATAAATAACTTTGGTGGTTATAAAGAAGGAAAAGAACAAGGAGCATAGATTACAACATACTTTAAGTATTGTTGTAATGAAAATCTTGATATAATTTATGATGGGTAGTTACTTCCTATTTTTAAGTATCGTTGTAATGAAACTCTTAATATCCACTGAAGTGATAGTTGCGATAACAAATACTTATTAAAGTATACAAATTTCTGAAGAATATATATATATATATATATATATATAACTTTTGTAGTTATAAAGAATGCAAAAGACATGAAGTGTAAATTACAAATTTCTTCTAAGTATTGTTGTAATGAAAATCTTGATATACTTCAAGATGAGTAGATTACTTCCTGCTTTCTAGTAATGTTGTAATGAAATTTTTAATATTCATGAAAGATGTATAGTTGCAATGCGCAAAACTAATTTGAAGCACAAAAATGAAAGCACATGAAGTGTTTTTTATAAAAGTAGCATACAAAATGCATAAAATGCAAACTATATCTGGAAGAAATAATCTTAGAAAATTTGATTGTATCGAAGGAAACTATTAATAAATAATGAGATTCATATTTGTAGATCCAAAAGTATGTATAACCAATTTGAGTTACCGAAAGACGAATATGAATTTAGAGGAAAATTTTAAATCAGGGGGAGCATCCATAAGTATTTTATAATGCACTCTTTTTTCCTTAACTAAGATTTTTCCCACTGGGTTTTTATTAGTAAGGTTTTAATGAGGCATTATCTTGATCCAGAAGTATTAACTCCCCAAAAACATTGAAAATAAGTTACAATGTACTCTTTTCTCTTATTTAAGATTTTTCCCATTGGGTTTTTCTTACTAAGGTTTTAACAAGGCATTATTGTCTTGATCTAGAAGAATCAAACGTATTTTTAAGAAATAACATCTCAGACATGTTATTTAAGTTAAATTGTATTTTTATCCTTGACTAAGGTTTTTCCCATCGGGTTTTCCTTTGTAAGGTTTTTAATGAAGTATTATATTGATCCAGAAGTATCAAAATCTATTTGATTCTGTAGATTATTAAAATATCTCATACTATATTGTACTCTTTTTCCTTCACTAAGATTTTTCCCATGAGGTTTTTCTTAGTAAGATTTTAACGAGGCATTAGTTTGATCCAGAAGTATCAAACTTCATTTGAAGAAATGAGAAAATAAGATATGTCATTGTACTCTTTTTTTCCTTCACTAAGATTTGGGTTTTTCTTAGTAAGGGTTTTAATGAGGCATTATATTGATCCCGAAGTATCAAACTCTTAGAAGGAATATCATTGTATAATATCTTTGATTTCATGTTGCACTCTTTTCCCCATTCAAGGTTTTTCCATTAGGTTTTCCTCATAGAGGTTTTTAATGAAGCAACAGACAATATTCATAACGACTAAATGGATGTATGAAAGCAAAATAATAATGAGGGGGAGCAAGTCATGGACGTTTCAAAAGGAACAATTTCTTGCAATCATATGAGCATCCAAAATTTTGAAGATGCATATTCAAGGGGGAGTGTTATAATATATGTAAATATAAAAGTGAATATGCTTTGTGTTTTTCTATTTAGTCCCACATTATGGGATATGTTCAATCTCATGCTCCAGACCTATATATAAAGAAGCCCATGTAATGTAATTGCATCAATCAATCTTATGTAACTAATATCAGCGTGAATAACATTTTCTCCTCTTTTCTAACGACTTCTTATCTCTTTTTAGCTTATAACAACACCTATTAATATATAACAATTATGACGTTAATTATTGCATAACTGTCATGTAGTCAATTAAGTACTACATGTTATTGTATGATAATTATTCAGTTAATCGTTACATAGTTGTTGTACAATTAATTACTGCATTATTGTCACCATATGCTTTCGAATTTTGCTGATTTTGATATTTAAATTATTCAACATTTCTAAGCTCACATGTATTTGTCAAATTAATTCAATTCATCAATTATTTGTAGTTAAAATTATTACTTTAACTGCTTTAGTGTTGTTAAAAGTATTAATTCATATTATGCTTTTAAATTGTAACTACGCTATTTTCCTTAGAGTAAGAATAGAACTTTATTCAAATAGAGCACTTATACAAATATATTATTTAGTGAAACTAACTTCACCTTATAAAAAATGATTTCTAAATGTTGATTCTAGGTATTAATAACGTTATCATTGGAAAGCTTATATAATTAGTGATGTAATCATTTAAATGGATCTTCAATTCGATATTTCCCAAAAATTATCGTGTTTTAGAGGTGGAAAATTAGCAAGCCGTTTAATTAGGAAGATATAGTAGGTAACATAACTATATCAAAGTGGAGAGTTAATTTATGAGAGATCTAATGGCATGCGCCATGCACGTGTAATACAAAATAATCCGTACATAGTGCTCATGTTCCAAATGTGCAACACAAAACGAATAATACAAATGCAAGCTTTTTGCACCTAAGATAAAATGTAAATATTACAAATTATATGCACTTCTCATATAAGGCGCAATACTTACTGCAAGTGGCACACAATATACGAGTGAAAGTCAAAAGGTCACAATTTAAAATCTATAAGCTTAAATGTCAATTGTTGACATCATAACACCAGCTCAATATGTGTAATGGCTATAGGCAGTTTAATACATAAACATAATATGGTGGTTTAGTACATATCAAATACCGTTATAACAATTGTATTTTCTTCATATTTTTCCATTCTTATCATCGACGTTCATAACAAAAGATCGTGTATGGTGAAGCTGAAAATGTTATCTAAGAATACATTGATTTATAACTCGCAATCGGAACCAGGGACGGGATATGAGGCCGCCTCTCCTAGTCTCAATTGGGATTCCCATCGTTCAATAAATGCTCGAAGCTATCTCCATGTTAATTCCCACATTCAGGGATTAACCCCTATGCCCTTCGATCCATCCGTCCCATCACCAAAGGCGAATATGTGCCCAAGCATCAGATTAAAATTAACCATTATTGTTCATTTTATTAGACTTAACTTCATATTTTGTCATTGTTTTCTAGTTGTATTATCCCTTTTAAAATAGTTTTATGGTACAAAAATAAAATTGAATTCATACAAAACGTTATTTGGAAAAGACAATTTTATTTATGATTAGTGAAATTTATTTTCTTTTAAATACCGATAAACCGTATTTTTTCTTCTTCACAAATCAAGCTAAAGTTTTACTAAAATCAAAATATATAGTGAGGTAAATGAAAATCAAATAAAAAATTAATGACTTTTTGATACTGAAATAAAAATAATAACATTAACAAAATCGACAAAATAGGAAAATGAAAATGTAAATGTTGCCTGGGTGGTATTCAAATCCGCGACCTTAGTATTATTGTAAGTTTTCCAATTAAAATAAAACTAATTATTGTGTTGATCATCGTTTGAACTTGTGATATATGTAGGACATATTTGATCCTATGCTTGAAAGTTTAGGTTCGGAAAAAAATTTTGCAATTCTATTCTACCGACTAATAAATATATGATTGTATCATTAATGTGATTGGTTAAACTAAATCAACGCCCTGTATTATTTTCGTACAAGTCAATCACGGCGATCCCCAAATTAATAGCTTCTTCAACATTATCCTCTCCCCTAAACCCCACAAAAGTTTTTAAACCCCCAGCTCAGTTCTTGCCAAATCCGCAAAGATTCGTTCCAAATTCTTATTCTTATTCAATATCAAGGTATGCGAATACTTCAGTGTTCCTAAATGTGTTGATGTTTATTCGTTTTTGAAATCTTCTTACCGCTAGTCATGATAGTTTACAAACATACAAAATGCTCACGCTAGTAATCATCCCATCAATAGTTCCATGCGCTTTCGATCAAAGTAGAGGTTTCCGGAAATGCCCATTTCATCTATTGCATCAAAATACAATCTTTTCCATCAAATTCCAAAAACCAAGATTATTCACTAATTCTGTTCAAGTACCCTATGCAAACAAAGTGTTCAATTATCATAGGAAACAATATTACTCAGCAATGAGCACAAGCCTGCTACAGAATGGGTCAAAAATTTCGCGGCTTAGCAGACAAGAAGCACAAAAGGCTCTCTTTGAGTATCTTCACGGCACTAGGAGTTTCAATTATACTGATGCTGAGCATATGAGCAAGAATTCACCTATGTTTCTTAATGGTATTTTGTCAAAGTTTGAAAATGAAGATGATGTTGGTAAGTCGTTAGCTAGATTTCTTAGGTATCACCCGATTAACGAGTTTGAGCCTTTCTTTGAAAGTTTGGGTATGGAACCATCTGATTTGGATTCAATCCTTCCGAAGAATTTGATTTATCTCAGCGATGACGATATATTGCTCGAAAATTACAATGTTTTATGTAATTATGGTGTTCCTAGGAGTAAAATTGGTAAAATGTATAAAGAAGGAATGGAAATGTTTAGATACGACTTAGGAGTTCTGTCTACAAGGTTACAATATTATGAGAAACTTGGGTTAAGTAAACCAACTATTATTAAGTTGGTAACTTGCTGCCCGAGACTTTTGGTTGGAGACGTTGATGTTAACTTTTTAAATGTGCTTGAGAAACTAAAGAGTTTTGGGGTTGAATTGGATTGGATTAAAGGTTCTTTATCAGATAAGAACAAATACGATTGGTCTTGGATTCTTGAAATGCTGCATTTCTTAGATGGTATGGGATGCAATAAAAATAAATTATCCATGTTTATTAAATCACATCCAAAATTTATTTTAAATGACTCGGGGAAAAATATTTATATCCTTGTAGACATTTTGTTAAAATTGGGTTTAAAGAGGGATGAATTGCCACTATTTTTTGAGCAATACCCACGGAGTCTAACTGGAAAATTCACGATGAATTTGTGGAAATCTATTCAATTTCTTTCTGAGATTGGAATGGAAAACATGCAAATTTCCATCATTGTATCTAAGCATGCTCAAGTTTTAGGCTCTTCTTGTTGTCGTCAACCAACTTATGTCCTAAAAATATTAAATTTGTCTGCCAAGAAGTTGGTTGAGCTTATAGAAAAAGATCCAAGCCAATTTAGTGCTTTAACTTCAAGGAAAAAGATCAGTACCTGCTTACCTAAAACAGAAGGAACTTTTCTTAAGGAGAAGACTGATTTCTTATTGCGAATCGGCTTTGTTGAGAACTCAGATGAGATGACAAAGGCCTTAAGTAAGTTTCGGGGAAGAGGCGATCAACTTCAAGAAAGGTTTGATATTTTAGTTAATACTGGTTTAGATTCCCATACAGTTTCAGAAATGATTAAGTCGGTACCTTCAATTCTTAACCAAACGAGTGAGGTAATACAAAAAAAGATCAATTATCTCTTAAATCATTTAGGTTATCCATTAGAAGCAGTCGTGGCTTTTCCAACATGTTTGTGTTACAATCTTGAGAAGATAAAGTTGCGCTATTTCATGTACAAGTGGCTTAGAGAGAATGGTGTAGTGATAGCTACAAAAAATAGGAAAATGTTGAGCTCTAATGCAGCGTTGAGTACACTTCTTGCATGCTCAGATGAACGGTTTGTAAAATATGTTGTTAGTCTACATCCTGAAGGAGCTGATGTTTGGGAGAATTTGAAGAATTTGATTCCTTTGACATAATGCGTACTTACCACATATCTCTGCCAAGACATGATACAATGAATAACTGAAGGATGACTTTGGTGCACTTGCTTACACATATGAATAAACTCTGATTTTTCTCTTGAACTCGCTGGACAGTTTTGATATTCTTACTCCCATATTATGTTTATTTATCCTTACATAAAATTTTGTAGTTCAAATGTGTTTTAGAGCTGCTACAGCTGAAGATTCATGTATGAAAGAGATTCTACCTTATGTACGTTCATTCTTATCATTTAGCCATGGATGATTCTTGCCCTCTCTTACAGCCGTTGATTTGTGGTAAAGATATTTCTCTTTTTTCTTTGTGTTTTCAAAGACCTAAGAAAAGATTGAAACTTGGTGTAGCCGTTGAATCAGAATAACTTCTTGTCATTGGCATCCTTTTGAAATCTTCTATACTTCATTCATTTCAAATGGAAAATGATTAAAGAAAAATTCAACCTTGATTTTTTTTTTGGGATCCATTGCTTATTAAACAATCGTTGAATTATTTATTGTACAAATAAGGAACACATTCCTAAAATCAAACTTAATACACAAAACATTCTCTTCAAATATAGATATAAATTACATCCCTGTTTTCAAATACTGCAATTTTCTTCCCTTAAATACCAATCTGCTCCATGACCGAACATTGGTTCTTCATATATGGATGTTATTCTCACATCCATAATAAAATTTGCACCCCATTAATTATCAATCTTTAAAACACAATAACTTTTTGTAGAAACGACGGATTAACAAACCGTTTTCACCATTAAATCACAAATTTTATTTTCTTTCTAACGAGTGACATTATGCATGTGTAAAAGCAACGGCAGACCAAGTTTTGTGTGATATTTTTTTGCAATTATATAGTATGATTGCAGACAATTCAGCAATTATATGCAATAATTGCTGAAAAGTCTGCAATTATATAGTATAGTGCACTTTTCTATGATTACTTGGAATAATTGCAAGTTTTCTGCAATTATATGAAATAATAGCAGACTTTGATGCGATTCGGTGGAATAATTGCAGACTTTTCTGCTATTATTCCATATAATTGCCGACTTTTGAATAAAAATTATTCAATGGAATAATTATTCCATACTATTCCATATAATTGCATAAAGCATAAAAGTCTGCAATTATATAGAATAATTGCCGACATTTGAAAAAAAATTGATGATTATTTCATATAATTGCAGAAAAATGGCAATCATACAGAATTATTGCAGAAAAAGTCGGTAATTATATGGAATAATAACAGAGAAGTCTAGTTATTCCGTATAATTGCGTAAAAGTGTGCAATGATATGGAATAATTGCTGACATTTGAAGGAAAGTTGTCGTTTTTCAAAAATTGCAGAATTCTCTGCAAATATATGTAACAATTGCAACCTAACTGGAAATATGATTTTTTTTGGCATCAACAATGAATCTCATTTTAAAGATTGTAAAATTTGTGATTTTTTTTGAAAACGGTATGTCGATTCGATGTTTTTACAGAAAGTTATGCGCGCTTGAAATGCTAAAAACGTAAAGGATATTTGGGTCTTTTGGCGCAGACGGATTTGAAAATAGGGACTAGAAACGTAAGTTTATTTTGGAGAGGATGCTTTCTCTATTCTGAAACTTAACAAGGATGTGAGTCAAACTATCCCTTATTTATTTGTTACTGAAGCATGTGTTGTAGTGTTGGTGCATGCTTTTTTGTGATGTTTATAAATCACCCAATGATATTTGGTACACCTGAGTGTAAATGATAGAAAGAAAGATGAAGCTATATTTGAATAACAATAATAGTATACTTTTGATTTGTCATTTTGTTGTATGATTCTGATTTTATGTACATATTGCAAAATTAATTATCCATTTTAAGCAAGGACGATAAAAGCCAGCGTTTGTCAATGATGTAACTTGCACCCATTTTTTCCATTTGAATGCACGCTGGCGATATTTAAAAAGTTAGATTTTAGTAACCACAAGTTGTTTAAATTTCATGTGAGCATAATCACTGCTCCTGTGGCTATACCATAAAACTTTCTTACTTAATTATTGTATGTCCTTGGCTGATAATGACATATTCTTTACACAGTAAAGAATTTCCTCCACTCAGTTTCTGTGGCTAATGCACTACCACATAAAACCAATTCAATTATGTCGAAGAGATAAAAGGCAGACAATTTTTAATCAGATGTTGCTTTCTGTTTTTATGGAGCCAATTAACATCATGGTAAGGATGATATAGACTGTATTGTGAATTTGATTTGATGTGTGCTGTAAAATGAGCATGATACATGTCACCCTAAATGACAATTTAGTTTGAGCTGCACTACTATCTATGCAGCTGCTGCCATCTGGGATTGAATAATAACGTCTAACTAACTTCATTGATATTTGAATTTTGGATGAATTCATTCAGTCCATGTTTCCTTGTTAAGTTGCAACTTGTGACCCAGTTCACATGGGGACTTTGGCAATTAATCTCCTCTTAAAGTGGTCTTGCTTATCAGTAGTAACATGAATTGACTGGTTCTCTAAACTGATTAGTTTAGCAATTGAGTGACAATTGCTAAATTAATGATGCTTGTTTAGGTTTATGTACTTGTAGATTTTGAAGGCAAAAAAGTTGGACATGAAGGTGTACTATTTATAGCATATACTTATGATCTTAAAACATAGATAATAATTGCTTATTAGTTAAACATCAAGCTATTTCTGTAGAATCAAGTTAGTTTTACATCAATGACCGTTATGTGTATTGTCTAATTTATATTTTCAATTTTGCATTTTATAAGGGGACCGTCTCCACGTATACCTTTGGAGGGCAATCTGATTGATTCCTAAAGCTAATACCCCACTGCAGACTCCTTTCTTTTTTTTTCCAGCTAAGGAAATTCAAAAGTTTGGTGAAGAGTTATCTTCTGTCTGTGTTCTAACAATTTCGTTCATGGATAAAATGCAGCCACCTGCACAAAGCTTCAAATGAGTATATTTATACAACCTGGAGCTGAATTTTTGTCCATAATAGCAATCTTTTGTCAAGAAAAATAAAAGCCAATAATTTCGTATATTCAGACAGTTACGGTATAATATACCCAGTTAATTTTTTTTCCCCTTAAAATATCTCATATTAATCTGTATTCTACACAGACTAGAGGTCTTTAGCTTTGCCCAACTAACAGCTATTTGTACATTACAACATATCAAAATAGCAAAACTTATGAAAATGGAACAATACTTAAAATATATAATGGCCTCAGAAAAAATGTAAAGGTGGATGTTAGACTTAGATCATGCTGGTCCTACCTCTGCTTCTCACCTGCACATATGAACAATTTATGAAGATAAAAGAAAAAAGATGATTGGCTCATGATTGCTGATGTGTAATCACCAATGACTGAGATCTATTTGTACATATCAAGTGGTTAAAGCAATATTTTATATTTTTCATTATCTCTTTTTCCCAGTTATGCCATATATTTCTCTTTTCAGAGCCAAAACAGTTCCTACAATGGAACAGTAATACATCCATAGCTTTTCCAGGTGCGACTTCTTATTCAAGAACTTTTACATTTTTTCTTCTTCTGTTGTTTAATTTTGTAGCAAATATATCTTTTAGCTTAATTCTAGTATAAAAACATGCTTTGTTTTTATTTTGAGATACTGCATGAAAGTTTGACCTGCAAATAACTATAAGCTTATAATTGTAAGCTTTTCAAATAAACATAAAACTAACGTATTAAATACCCTCTGATTCTGGGCAGTTTATATTACTGTTTCTGTTTTTCTTTTAGACAATCCTAAATATAGATAGTTATAGTTGGCAGTTGACAAGTAATTCAAATTTGGTTGAGTCAAAAATTTAGCCAATTTTGCACTGGTGGTTAATGTATCCTCCTTTCTTCAGCATTAAAAATCTAGTTAAACTGTAATCTTTACTTCATGTATATTTGAAGGAGATCCAAAATACACTAAGTTTATGTACATATACATATACATACATACTTTATACATCTTCGCATATACTTACATACTTTGTGTGTGTGCGTGCGCGCGCACACACAGAGTATGTTAGTATATGCGAAGATGTATGTATATATGAGTATTTATGTGTATATATATTTACACAGTCTATGAATTTAAATTGGGTTCTAAGTATAAAGGTAATAATAAAAGCTACTCGATTGCTTACATACTAACAACTCAATTTACAAATAGGAAATTGGTTTATCAGAAAGTAATAACTTAGCCAACATGTTACCAAGCTCTTCCGAATCCACACAGCCTGAAAAATGGATGGTATTTTCTGAAAATAAATCCAAAGAAAAACACGAAGAATCATCAATCAATGCGAAAGTCAACCAAGAGATGGTTGACCGAGCTGCAGAATGGGGACTAGTGGTCAGATCAGAACCTGGAAAAGATTCAAATAATTTAATAGTAGGTTTGAGCAAGTCGTCGTTTGAAAGAGGTATAGGATCTTCTAGAAATTCAGGGGACACCAGTGTTCCTAGAGTTTCACAAGAACTTAGCGAAGCATTGTCTACTTTGCAGCAAACTTTTGTTGTATCAGATGCAACTAGACCTGATTGCCCAATAATGTATGCAAGTGCTGGGTTTTTCACCATGACCGGCTATTCTCCAAAAGAAGTCATTGGCAAAAATTGGTACAAATCTTGTTTTCTAATCACAATATATAGTATTAGTGTACAAAGCATGTATTCATTTTTGTTCTTGCAATTTTTTCTACGTAAATTTAGGCCAGGAGGGTTATATTCTGCATGTTTTCTATTATGACCTGTGTCAAAACACACACACACGCACACACTTTTTGACACGTATATTTTTTCTTTCGGTATGCACCTTTATTAGTTAGGTAATAGTTACCAGTGTGAATTGATACAGCCATAGAACTTCACAGTGGACTTGAAAATACGATTTTATATGAAAAAAGAAGAAGAGATTCACGGTAGCAATAAATTTCGGAAGTTCCTAGTGTATCCATATAACAGTAAACTTGTTCTCATCCCATTTTTTTCAATCTTAATTCAGTTCAAGAAGTGAACTGCGTACAAATAAGAGTTTGGTTTTTATCTACATCAAATGATAACACAAGTAATAAGTAAATGTTCTGATGCTACTTTTGGTTTATTTCTTATCATTACATGTTCAGGTACCGAAGCGTTGGCTTTCTCGAAGATTGCTTCCTAATTCTAATTGTAGAAACTTATAAGGGGAATTAATTCTATTCATTATGCAATTCAGCCATTTTATTTTTTCAGTCATTACATACCTTCCAAAGACCTAATTATCATGTGCTTACATCGTAATTACAATGCATCTTCTGTAACTTAAATTAGAAGTTTATAAATTTGTGCTTTTCCCTTTTCTACAGTCGATTTCTTCAAGGACCAGAGACTGATCAGGCTGAAATTGCGAAAATAAGAGATGCTGTGAGAATAGGAAAGAGTTTCTGTGGAAGGCTTCTAAACTACAAGAAAGATGGAACACCATTCTGGAACCTTCTTACAGTAACACCTATAAGAGATGAAGGTGGAAAAGTTATCAAATATATTGGGTAATTATCTCTGCTTGATTTTCTATGCAAGGAATTATTTTAACATTCATCATGAATAATGCAAACTCACTGTCCTTTTCTACTGCTGTAAAAAAGTTCTATATGCTTCAAAAATTCTCCATCATTTTAACAATTAGCATATTTTCAAAATTTGTTCCTTTTTTAAGACGCAGCAGCTTCTTAACCTATAATTTTACAGGATGCAAGTTGAAGTGAGCAAATACACCGAAGGTCAAAATGACAGAACATTACGTCCAAATGCATTACCAGTCTCTCTTATTCGCTATGATGGTAACAAAATATTGACAGTGAAATTTAATACAACAGTATGATTATACTAATAATACTAACTTGTTGAATTATGAATCAGAACGACAAAAGGATAAAGCATTATCATCAATGACTGAAGTAGTGCAAACTGTTAAACATCCTCGTGCTCATCCTCATGCTGAAGAAGATGTAGTTTTGGTTGAAGAGCATGAAAAGTTTCCAGTAGAATCTCCACTTTTGAATCCTACAGACACAAAAAATTATAAATCTCCGGGTAGATTAACTCAAATGTACGACCCAAAAGGGTTAAGACGAAAATCAGAACGCTCTTCTTTGATTGGGTAAGCTTTCCATTTATTAAATTTTTATGGTGCCATATCGGACAAAAAAAGTTCAAATTTTAGCCGAATAAATGCACCTAATTTAATTCGATTTAATTGTTATGTTTCATAGATGCAATTGTGCCATGAATTGTATTTGACATGGTGACATAGATATATTATGCACTTTTTGGAAGATAGAATGTTCTCCTGATCAGATGGTACAAACTAATGAGATTATACCTACAGACAACTTTGTCAAGCACATTATTATTCGATTCTGTTTACAGGTTCAGAAGCAGAAAGCAGAGTACAGTGGAGAAGAATGAAATTGTCATTGAACCAGAGATTTTAATGACTAAAGAGGTGCAGCGCACGGAAAGCTGGGATCACGTTGATAGAGAAAAAGATATTCGTCAAGGAATTGATTTGGCAACAACTTTGGAGCGTATCGAGAAGAATTTTGTGATTTCAGATCCTAGACTTCCAGATAATCCTATAGTAAGATAATTATCCACAACTTGCAGGAGATTAAAATAAGGGCTAACCATGCTCTTGTGTAGGATAATGAATATATATTCTCTATTTTTAAACACCCACATATAATGCACATGCATTGTAGTGCAGGAATGAAACATGGCTGAAATAATTTATATTTTTACGCCGGGTCATTGAACTATCATCTAAGGCATAATTTGATTTTAAGTTTGATTTTTGTTGCATATGATCATTTCACTAGAACGATAATATTGATTTAGAAGCACGAATAACTAGAATAAGCACTCGATAACATAACATCCTACCATGCTATTATTGTATCACAAGGATATATCCTCGATTTCAGTGGTGCAATGTAAATCTACAAATTATTTTTAGTACGAAAAAGTTGTCATTTGGAAGACTTTTTTATTTGTTTGCTAATACAATTTGCAGATTTATGCATCGGACAGCTTTCTTGAATTGACTGAATATTCACGAGAAGAAATTTTAGGAAGAAATTGCCGGTATGGATTATTCCTTCCTCGGATCTATTATGTGTATGTTTATGTATATGTGCACCTGTGCGTGCGCTTGTGCACGCGTGAAGTTCTGATAAAACCATATTATATTTGAAATTGTAGTTTTCTTCAAGGTCCTGACACTGATCAAGGAACCGTTGATAAAATAAGACAAGCTATAAAAGAGCAGAGGGAAATCACAGTCCAACTCATCAACTATACAAAAAGCGGTACTTACTAATTTGGATCATATTGTTAACTATATAAACATATTGTAACCAACCATCATCATTGTAAGTTGTTAAACTACCATAATACAAGAATATATCAAATTATGATACACATCATTTATATCACATTTCATGATATCAGGAAAGAAATTTTGGAATTTGTTTCACTTGCAGCCAATGCGGGACCAAAAGGTGGCCAGTTATACAATTTTATATTTGAAAATATTCTATGTAAAAGTTATCTATTAAATTTTGGGATTATACTCAGGGTGAACTACAATATTTTATTGGAGTCCAACTAGATGGAAGTGATCACTTAGAGCCACTTAGAAATCGTTTGTCGGAGACAACTGAGATACAAAGTGCAAAATTGGTAAGCCTTTTATTATAATTGCATTGAAGAAACTTTAGTAAGCCAATAACCAAGTAACAATACTTTATTCAGATTGGGAAATGATTCATTGGTCACCAAAAGATTTAGGCCATGTTTGGTTTGTAGTTTTTAGTTTTGTGCTCCATCCAGACAAAAATGCACGCGGTCCATGTATCTTTGGATGACAACCAATTTGAAAAATGAAGTTAACGTATAAAATAGAAAAGAAATTTATTTTGTTTCCCGCGATCCGGGAAATAACCAGAGCACGGAAAACAATCCATCACCTTTGCTCCCTCCTTCATCGTAATGACTTAAATTTTTAAATCTTGTCCTCCGCTCTCTTTATATTTTGTAATGCATGTTGAAAACGCAAAACACAAAATTCAAAATGAAACTAAACGGGCCCTTAAATTTTAGGTAGCATGAAAATGAGCATGTCACAATAGATGGTTATTCTTGTACTGATAAACAATTGTATTGGATCTTTGATGTAATCCTCAGAATTGATATCCTGTCTAACATAACCAACCATTTTTAAGGTTCTTTCTTCATATAGAACAATGCAGATTATCATTATTAAAAATGATTTAACCTTATATGCTTATCATTATGTTCCAAGTATAATTAAGCACTATAATAAATTCTAATTACAGTTTTGTTTGCTTGTAATCAGGTTAAAGCTACAGCTGAGAATGTTGATGAAGCAGTCAGAGAGTTGCCTGATGCCAACATGGTAAGGTATTTCCTCCCCTTTTTTGTACATCTCACAACATCAAGTATTCAACTCTTTTTAATCTTGTTAAAGAGATTGTTAGAAGTTGTCTTTTCAACTTTCGAATCTGTCCATGTTTATAGAGTTGTAATGTGATCATTTTTGTTTTCTTGAAAAAATAATATATAATATGTCTGTACGTATAAGTGAATTATGTCTACTTGATTATTCAGAGGCCAGAGGATTTGTGGGCAATACACTCTAAGCCTGTCTTTCCAAAGCCTCACAAGAAAAACAATTCTTCCTGGTTAGCTATCGAAAAGGTATCTATCTACTGTGGTACATACGTAGAAATGTAATATAACAGCAGACACACTCGTATCAACTGTAATATCTGTTTATATTTGGAACATTTATTTGCAATTTGCATACTGATTCACAGAATGAAAAGACGCAGTTGAAAGTTTTATTTGCCATATTTGACAATTTATGTGAATGCGTATAGATATTATCTAAATACGTTTACACTTGTATTTATCATAACTATCCACGATTTTCCTTTAAATTTTAATATTAAAAATAAATAAAAATCAACGAAGTTGGAAATCAGTTAACTTATGAGCTTGCAGATTAAGTTCTTGTTCTATCTAATGCGCATTGAATCTGTCTGATAAGAAAACTATAATTACATTATCCAGCTTTTGAAACATTTTTAGTTCTTATTCTTAAGGTTGTTTTTTCTCTATATCCATTCTAGATCACACAAGGTGAAGAAATCGGGTTGAAGCATTTCAGGCCTATAAGACCATTGGGATGTGGTGATACTGGAAGGTAAACTTGCATATGCTATACCTTCTAATATATGTGAGCGCACATACATGAACACATGTGTTGATATGACTGTTTGTGCAGTTTATTTGTTGTCTGATTCTGTAACTCAGTTTATTCTGTAACTCATTTTTTATTGTCTTCTTTAGTGTTCACTTGGTGGAACTGGAAAGTACTGGGGAACTATTTGCGATGAAGGCGATGGATAAAACAGTAATGATGAACCGTAATAAGGTCCGTACTTCTTTCAGACATCCATTAAATGCATTAAATTTATTGATAAGACGATTGTCAATTTTTTACTTCATCATATTCAATTCAGTATACAAAAATAAGTGCACTGAGATTTCATTAACAATGCATTGGCAATTAAAAAACTATTTTTGCATAAAACTTATTGTATTTAGTGATATATTGTCACTTGGTCTGCATAGTTCATAGTGTCTCAAACCAGATTGATCAAGTAACAACACATTAGAAAGAAAAAAAAGTTAAATGTATTTGGTTTTATGTAACTTTTATTTACCGCACTTACCTACAAGCTTTTGTACATTAATAAATAAATAGAAGTACTCTACACAGAAAAAGTAATTAGATGTCCATGTTTTAACTATATACATGCAGGTGCATCGAGCATGCATCGAGAGAGAAATATACTCTTTACTAGACCACCCTTTTCTTCCAACATTGTACACTTCTTTTGAGGTTCGGTTCTCCTTCCACCCATTATAGTTTCTTTTGGCAGACTGACCCATTTTAATATTTATTTTGTTTCTATTCTATCAGACTGCAACACACGTTTGTTTAATAACAGACTTTTGTCCCGGAGGAGAACTGTTTGCATTGTTAGATAGACAACCTATGAAAATATTCAAAGAAGACACAGCAAGGTAAATACAAAGTACATTAAAAAGCAAATGATAAAAGATACAAATAAACCATTACATTTGGCCCATCATTTTAAGTTCATAGGTGATTGATATAGCATCTCTACTCAAGCTAGCTACCATTTAAAGTACAGAAACCCTTTGTCTGAAATTTAATCAATGACAAGTCAATGTCTCAATAAGCTACACGTTCACTTATTTACTTATCAAATGGTTTTCTTTCAAATAACAAGGAGTTTGTAGTTGTCACCGCATATTCTAGTATTCACGTGCTCTCCTCACATATTAACTTACAAAGTGATTCACTTATGCATAATTCATGTCATAGTTCTTACTTTCTACATTGACAAATAATTTCAGGTTTTACGCTGCAGAGGTTGTAATTGGGCTGGAATATCTTCATTGTTTAGGTATGTGTATTTCATCTCTGAATAATTTTGTATACATGTATCTGTTATTTTTGAGATTCAGTTTGTTTCTCTGAACCAAAATGGTCATCTAAATAAAGATTCCTTGTATAGAAGTTAATCTATATTTTTACATGATACAGGAATAATATATCGTGATCTGAAGCCTGAGAATATTTTACTTCAGGAAGATGGCCATGTTGTGTTAACTGATTTTGATCTGTCTTTCTTAACAGCTTCTAAACCTCAAGTATGTAATTCTCCAAGATCCTTTTCTAGTGAAAACTTAATTATTTGTGCAGAGGAAAAAAAAAATAACGCTCAATAAAGTAAATTTAATATTCAGTGCATACGTGTTTGTTTTTTATGTTACTTTATTTACCGGATCAAAAAAAATTCTGCTATATATTCTCAGGAATAAAATCTAAAATGAAACACACTTATTATGCAAATTCATATAGATATGTAGCCTGAAAAATTTCTTATGAAATAAATGATGAAGTGATGCTTTTAAACTTCTAATGACTTTGATTCATGTTTTTTTTCCCATTCAAACAGCTTGTACTGTAAATATTAACTCAATAACGATTTTCCGTATCAAATTGTGCAGCTAATCAAACATGCACCACCATCAAAAAGGAAGAAGTCTAGAGAATATTTGCCAATATTTTTTGCAGAGCCAAACACACAGTCTAATTCTTTCGTGGGAACAGAAGAATACATAGCTCCAGTATGTATTGTTCTTGATTTTCCTCTCTTGAAATCTCTTTTATATTACCATCATTGATTCCATATCCCTGTATCTTCTCTAACCCTATATTTGGATAAATGATTTATTTCAGGAAATCATTACAGGTGAAGGGCATAGCAGTGCCATTGACTGGTGGGCCCTTGGTAAGTATACCATTATATATGAGTTTGTAACGCCTTTGAAAAGAGTCAAACTTTTCATCATTATGAACACTCGTATTCATAATTATCATTTTAACCCAGAGAAGAATTCATGTATACGGTTTTAAGATGAAAAAGTAAGGTAGCGTTTGGTTTGAAAACGGGTCTTGCGTTTGGTTTGAAAACGGGTCTTGCGTTTTCAACCGTCTACTTTTAAATACATGGAAGAGGAGGTGGGGATGGAAATCGGTCGATTCGGCAAATGGTTTTAACATATAAAATTGAAAGTGATTTTTTTCTTTGTTTTCATGTATATGGTTTTAAGATGAAAAAGTAAGGTAGCGTTTTAGTTTGAAAATGGGTCTTGCATTTTCAGCCGTCTACTTTTAAATACATGGAAGAGGAGGCGGGGATGGAAATCGGTCGGTTCGGCAAATGGTTTTAACATATAAAATTGAAAGTGATTTTTTTCTTTGTTTTCCTCCTTTTAGGAAATATCAACAACTATCTTCCCACTTACCATTCTCCCTTTATTGGAACGACTAGGATTCTCCAACTCTTCCTCCTCTTCCACATCATTTGACATGCGTATTGAAAACAAAAAAAATGCTTTTTTCTAGCCAAACACTACCTAAGATTCTGAACAAACATGCATCAAAATATTCCATTTTGCCCAGGTTAGCGACATAATTGTACAGAGTCTTTGTACCTAATTAAATTTGATTTATTCTTCAAAATTACAGGAATACTTCTATATGAGATGCTTTATGGTCGCACTCCTTTTCGAGGGAAAAATCGACAAAAGACTTTCTCCAACATATTGCAGAAGGACTTGACTTTTCCAAGTAGCATACCGGTTTGTAGTTATTACTTTCGTTCATTTGAACCACCCACATAAGAGTATAGTGTTTACAGCAACTTTTATGTTCAAAATTTGACAGGTTAGCCTTACAGCTAGGCAATTAATACATGGGCTACTGAATAGAGATCCTACAGAGCGTCTAGGATCAAAAAGCGGTGCTAATGAAATCAAGCAACATCCCTTTTTTCGTGAGATTAATTGGCCACTAATTCGTTGCATGGTAATCAAAATTTCATATTCACTATTGGAAAATTAGATCATATGATAATATTTAACATGCATGGTTCTCTATATACAGACACCCCCTGAGCTAGAAGTTCCAATTCAACACATAGGTAAAGAGTCTAATACAAATGTAGGAGATTTGAATCTAGAAGACGAAGAAATGCTTATTCGAAGCTTAGAGAGTTTCTGAGGTTTGACCAAGTGATGGTACATTTCTTCAACTGAAACAAACGATAACTTTGCGATCATTGTCTGTGTTTGAACTTGCAGGTAATGAAATGTGACTGTCAACATTGGATAAAGAACAGAGAAGCAAGCGTTGATTAAAGTAACTGTGTGCAGATATATTATGGAGAAACTGTTGCTATTGGTCACATTTCTTAACCCTGTTAAGTATTTTTCTAGGAGAGAAATTATGTTATGTTATGAATGCATACCTTGTGTTGTAGTTATTTATGTTGCCAGATATTTTCCACATATTTTCATGCAGGAGACTTTATGTAAATTACTTGATGAATAAATCTGCATAATCAATAAATAAAAAATTCCAGTATGTTTTGGATAATTTTTTAGCTTTGCATAATTTAAAGTTTCTTGTACCAAACTTAATTGTTATATTCGTGAAAGTTTGTTATGTCTAAAATGTGTGTCTCTAGCTTCTAAACTAGGTTAGAAGATTTACTGAATTTATAAAGTAGTTATATTTAACCCTGTACAGTACATGGAAGCATTAGCACAAATCTCTAGCTTTCAAGAACATCCTTGATGGAAATAAGACTGGGAGGGCTGTTATGGTAATGGTAACTGCCGGTACTGTATCGATAATATTTCGAAGTCGAAAATGACTACCGATACGTAACCTTTGATAAAATGTAAATTAGCATACGGATAAGCTGGTGAATGTTTGGTTGGTAATGGTAAATTTACCGATACATAAAGTTATTAAAATTTATTATATTAAAATTATGGATAATGATAACAAATATTTTGTTACTAATTCTAGCTTCATTAATGTTTATATATAGGTGTGTCAAAAGGGTGGAATTGGGTTGCATAAGGGTTGCATAGAAATTGATCCAACCCTTTTGACATAATTTTTAATCCAACCCTTTTAACCCTTTTTTAATGTGGGTTAACCCTTATGACCCATATGTTAAATAGTCCACATTGCAATGCATAACAATAAAGATAACATTACATACTACATAGCTATTAGCTGATACATACTACAATGCATAATAGTTCATACATGATATTCAGTAAGTTCATGCTAATACATTACATAATACATTAGCACAGTTCATATTTCATCAAGTTCAGACAGTAACCATAGTCCTAACAACTAGCAAAGCAGCAATAAGAAGTCAGCAACAGAAACAATTAGTCATACTTCATAGCCATTAGCCAATTAGCCATGCTTCCTGCAATGTAAACAACATGCTTCCTGCAATGTAAATAACAATAGCAAGAATTATAAAGTTTTGAATCATGTAATGGAACATAGGCAAGCAAGGGAAAAATGAACTGAAATAAACTAGCATATGCAATATTAAGGACTGCCATCAAATATCATAAAGAATTATCACAAACTTGTAGTTAAAACATAATGAGTGGCTGCAAACAAATTCACTAGCATGAAGATATCATTGTGGTCCAACATAATGAGTGCCTGCAAACATAATGAGTGGCTGCAAACAAAAGTTCTAACCTGCATATAAACTGAAGATATGAGCATACTACAAGCTGTAGATATGAGCATACTACAAACTGAAGATTATTTCTTCACAATTCACTAGCATGTTCTTCTCCAAACCTGCATATAAAATAGTTGACGAAATTTATAGCAGCAGCAACAAAACAATTTCAATTTGACCAAAAGACATAAAATGAAAGATAACTATAAATCAAGTAGTGTACCTCTAACAATGCATTAATCAGCTAAAAGAGGAGTTAAAAATTAAGTAGCTTGTTCATTATCAAGAACGGTAACATCTTCCGTATGATCTTTGGTTGTTGACATTATAGATGTTCCATACAACCAATCTCTTGAACAAAATAACGCTTCAACAACATCCTCCTTAAGTGAACTGCGATAGTCATCTAAAACTCTACCACCAATACTAAATGCACTTTCAGAAGCGACGGTAGTAATTGGAACAGCTAAAATATCTCTTGCCATGAGAGATAAAATTGGATATTTATATTGTTGCGATTTCCAAAATGAAAGAATATCCAATTGCATTTTACGATCGACTAACCCATCTTCCAAATAAGAATCAAGTTCGGACTTGCGAGGATTACTAGCAAATTCGGAATAATCAAACCGATCCATCATATCTTCGCATTCTTGCGAGTAAGGACCAGTAAATGATTGTGTGGATTCCACGATTTCCACGACACATGTTTCAATGGACGATTCTTTTCTCACCCTTTCCCTATACTCATCGTATAGTGCTT
This sequence comes from Allium cepa, assembly GCA_030765085.1. Lineage (NCBI taxonomy): Eukaryota > Viridiplantae > Streptophyta > Magnoliopsida > Asparagales > Amaryllidaceae > Allium > Allium cepa. The sequence goes on along the minus strand of CM060935.1, from coordinate 50,704,962 downwards.
CCAACTTTTTTTTCACCATTTCAAACTCTAAGCAATCGCCATACAATGTGTTGTAAGAAAACCGAACGAAATTTGTTTTGTATCGCGGATCAAAGATGCAAGCAATGGAAAGTAACACACTAAATTCACTCCAATATTTATTAAACTTTTTGAGCATTTCACTTGCCATGTGAGACATAAAGTCATTCTCTTCCGTGCACTTCTTCAAAGTAAAATGAACTAAGAAAATTTTTGGAAAAAATAAGTTAGCCGTTGGGTAATTTGTGCCGGAAAATAAAGAAGTGGCATCGTAAAAAACTCCTAGAAAACGTGAAATTTTCTTTGCTTTGATCCATTCTTCGGATGTTGGAAAATAACTATAACTAGAATCAATAAGCTTAAGACGATAAAGTGCTTGTTCATAATGTATTGCGCTTTTAAGCATTATAAAAGTTGAATTCCATCTAGTAGGAACATCCTGACGCAATCCTTTCCTAACGTCATTCAATGAAAGAGTGGTTATGCATTCGATGAAACTTTTCTTTCTAGATTGAGAACCCTTGATATATTTAATACTCTCACGTATGTTACTTAAGAAAGAAGCGACACATTTTAAACCATCCTGCACTATCAAATTTAGCACGTGGGCTGCACATCTAACATGCAAAAATTGTCCATCCGCAACCATTGCTTTTCTATGACAAAGATGTGATTTCAATAAATCAACAAATTTATCGTTAGCAGACGCATTATCTAGAGTGCATGCAAATATTTTATCGACTACTTCCCAATCAACCAACATACTCGAAATTTTTCCAAATATAGCCGAGTCCGAGTGTGGAGGTGCCATTAAACAAAAATTCAACAATTTCTTTTGTAGATTCCACTCATTATCAATAAAATGAGCAGTTAGAGTTATAAAACCATCCGTATTTACTGAAGTCCATAAATCAGATGTTAAACTAACTCTTCCACTACATGATTTTATAAAATCCTTAAGTTTAACTCTTTCATTCTCATATACTTTCATAACATCAGAACGCGACGTGTTCCTTGAATAATGTTCCACTTGATTGTTTAAGTATGAATGAATCTCACGAATACGGTCATATTGAACAAATTTGAAGGGTAGGTTATGTTGTATAATTGCTCTAGCCATCAAGTCTCTATATTTCTTTTGTTCAAAATAACTTCTTTGATTAACCTCCATGTTTTTATCGATTAAGGGACACTTTTCTACATGATTCAGCAAATTTTTAGTCCCATAGGTACCACCCCATATATATTTTCTTTTACATTTTTTGCAAAAGCAAGTACGTTTCTGACCCTCAATAGTTTCATTTTTTTCAAAGTATTTCCAAACATCGGAATCTACATCCGCTGAATCTACATCCGCTGCCAACTCTGTTGTGTTTCTTAACTGAGTATCTTGGTCAACAATATCCATATTGTAAAATCTGTAAGTGCACATGTAAATTAAAATTATAGTTGTAGTTAAATATGTTGGTCCTAAAATAGTTGGTTATATTTGGTTAAAAATCAGCAAAAAGATACACCAGAGATGATAATACAAACAATATCAGATTCGGATAGGTGAATTATTCAATTTGATGCACAGCAAAGCAAGCATTTGTAATTTTCCCAACTACAAATTCATAATCACATATTTCATCAAGCAATCCAATTTTGACGGCAACAGCAACACTAGTGCAGCCTGTGTTTAAACACCTCCTTACAAGAGTCGTCACAGAAAAAAGAAAAAAAAAGAATGGTTGTTATGATCATGAAAAAGTGCTTTTATTATAAGTGCTTTGATTGAAAGATGATCAGGTACAACATCCATCACTAAAGAAATGATTTGCATTCGTAATTCTAGGTTTTATTCAACAAATATACATTTTGTGTTTGTAGAAAAACCATATGTTCATAAGAGAACAATAGGCTTTGTCCTTTGCCTGATACTGATTGAAAATGAAGTTTTACAAACTGAAAGTACATTCTGCACAAACATTGATATTTAGGTAAGTTAGTAGGTGATGAAAATATTTAGTTTTAGTTCCAAATTGAAATGCAAGAAACTTGTTTGTCTGCATAATAATATCTTCATCAGAACATCAAAATTTCATTTACAAAAAACAAGAGCAGTAAACCTACATATTGGCTTTGGTTATCTAAGAGACTTAACTGTTTCTAACTAATGCCCTCATTTTAACATTGATTTTTTGTACGCAACTTTATTGCTTTGTAGGTGGTAGGCGTTGCATCTAAATTCAGTCCATAGATGTGCAAGTGATCCTAAAATTTATTTATCACCTGACATCAAATGAACTACTTAGTTCTAAATATTCACCAGACGTAGACTGTAGTCTTTGACTATCTATCTTCAGAATCATTATCATTTAGTTTCTTGCAACTTCCAGTTACTATTTTCTTTTTTTCTTTTTCTTTTTTTTTTAAAAAAGTTTCTGCCATTGTTTGTATTATTCAGCAGTTTCTTACATAAGCTATATGCAGAGTGTATCCTTGAATGCACAGGTTAGAAGTTTCCTACTTGGAATGATAGGGATGTGTACTTGGGTGCCAGATGATAACGTGTTTATAAACCTCTTTTGCATTGCCTAAAATACGTATATAATATGAAGTTGGCATTCCTATCTTCAAACCAAATCCAAACTAATTGATATATATCAAAAAGACAAAACTGTCGAGTATTTCTTGTTTATTTTTTAACTGATTATCAGCAAACATTATTTGTTTATTACTTATTTATAAAAAACAAACATAACTCAACATATCCTTTAAAAAAAAGAAAAAAAAGAGCAGAGCCACTGAATTACTTGCACGGTTTTAATGGTGTACCACAAAGACACTTATTATGTTCAAAATTCAGAGTTGGAAAAGCTTTGAAATGTTCAAAATTCAGAGCTGGAAAAGCTTTAAAAAAAAAATCAATAGTTCCAAATAAAATTGTACAAAATTTTATTACAGTAAATTACCATCACTACATGCACAACTGAATCCATGAAAGAAGAAGTGACAGTTTGAAAACTTTTTTGTTTCCTTGATAGTTAAAAAAATTTGTGGGAGAAAATCAGAGAATACCGCAGTTAACACCATAGACAAACTTCGACATAAACGACAAATTCAATCAAACATTCAATAGTACTACAACAAAAAATCACTCAAGAACCATCAGCAGTTAATTTTTTTATCACGTATTGGCCAATAAATAAAAACTAAAAAAAAATAAAACAATTAAAACTGTAAATTAAGAAATAATACAAAGCAACAAATCGTAAGCAAATCAAATAACAGGAAAAAGTTGAATCGACGAAATACCTTTATGCCTCCTTTTTCTTCGAACTCTTCCTTGCTTACGACCTTGTTCGATGTAAAATGGGATCAAATCGACGCGAGGAAGACTCGTAGGTGTGAAGAAGAACAAATCAACTCGACCCGACAAAAGAATAGTTTGAATCGACGAAATAATGAGCGATCGCCATTGATTTAGGGTTTGGAATGTAACTGAGATAGAGTGGGCGATAAGGTTGAACGGGTTGATTAAGAGTAAATAGGTTGAACGGGTTGCTAAGAAAATAATTTGGTGAAGAGACAGGCCCGTTTAAAATAAGGTTAAAAGGGTAAGGTTAAATGGGTTTATTGACTTTTGACATGCCTATTTATATATACCTTATTTTAGTTGGCATAGAAAATTTTCTTGGTTCATCATAGGTTATTTACAACAGTATGAAATAATAATTTTGTTAATCTTAAAGTTTGAAGTAAATAATGCATAAAAAAAAGGTCATCGTAAATAACACAAGCATCTGCATAGTAATTTTGAAAAGTTAAAGTTACTGAAATTATAATTAATTAAAATTGTATAAAAACAAAAATAATTTTGCTGGTAAGTTACTGTTACCATTGATTTTGACATTTCTTTACCGCTATATTTACACTAGTTACCAATGCTTTCCCTAATGGACGCTAATGGTGATAATCTTTGCTTGATCATTCCGTAATATTTCAGAAACCGTTTTAATATTTTATTTCTGGTGGAATTTAAGGCTTGTGTTCTTATATCAAAACCAGTCCTTAAAAACTCTCCCTATCTCACTACTATTTTCCCAATAAATGTTTCCAAGATTTATTATATGGTCACTCCTTTATATATAGCTGCATCTTTCTAAATTGTAGACATGACATTAGTCTAAATAACTAAATAAAAAGTGATATCTTTTAGTTGATACATTGGATTGAAATATCATTCAATTATTGAACCACAACATTTGAAAGCTGTTTCCAGCAAAGTCTTTATGCTATACGAGTGTATATGGACGTCCAGGCGGGCCTGCAAATCACCATGTGCATGCATTTATAGTTATACCCCTAATGTAAATTTGACGGCGTTATTGTCTGCATAGACTGAACCCAAAGTAGCATTTGAGAAGACTAAAACAACTAAGGAACAACCATGAACCAATTTTTCTATAATGCTAAAGTTTTATTATTCGTTTCTTTTGTTTTAATTTATTTTATACTACTGGAAATGAAAATGATATCTGTACTTATACATCAATATGCTCTTTTAGCTAATATGGAAACATATTATATGCATCATCACTTCACAACATGGCTTCATTTCTTCTATCTCTTTTTTTATCTAGTCTAGTAATAGGGAGAATTCAATGCATAAGACTTTCATCGTGGCTTTTGTTATACATATGAACTTCTATCCGTGGTTTTGACATTTGACTATTGTTTATAAAAATATTTTTTTTTAAAATGAAACAAAAGAAGAAGCGAAACTAAACTACTATCCGACTTTACATCAACAAAGTAATTGAGCCTTAATAATTAAGAAATGTGCACTGGTTGATATATTCCTAGGAAAACTCTACATTTGGTTGCATTGTGCCTATTTGCTGAATATGAAAATTCTCAGCTTTTTTATAAAGTATGTATTACCATGAAAGTATATTTGCTAACAAAATAGTGCAATTTCCGTTAACTTACATGTTATACCATGAAAGTATAACTCTGAGATGATTACTTAAATGTGGTTAAACCTTATTTACCGTAACATGCTAGACTAACATACTCCACCTTTTGCTTTCCCTTAGTTGAGGAAGTTGAGTAGTACGGGGAGTAAGATTAACATTTAGAATTAACCCTATAAATAGCAAGTAATTGTAGTCACTGGGATACAACATCGTACATATTATTTTAGGATTCAACTGTGTTTGAATTTACAATCAAAGTTATTGAAGTTATTATGGTATTGCTGGAGGGAGAGTTCTAAGAATTTATTTGTATAATAAGTCAGTGTTTTGTCAACTGCTTGCACTCTTTCGGAATTATTTTTGTTAATCAAGGTTCATAAATGAAAGATTTGTGATGGTCTGTTCATTAACAAACTTGAGTTTTAAATAAAACACTCATCGTAAATCTATTGCAATGTAATTTTATGATGAAAAGTTTCCGAACGATCATAACATATTTAGCTTTCACATTGGAACTGTTTTGATAGAAAAATCCAAATCTGAAATCAGTTCTTGGACATCCTCGATGTCCAGTGATGATTTCAGCATCAATGCAATTCTTATTCAATCTTTTCTAATCGTTGATAGAATAACACAGTATAAATATGTTTTTCCCATCCCTCCAGGACCATCTATAAAAAACAAACATTTTTCTTTGTTTACAATTGCATTCATAACTGTATTGTAGGCCTTCAATTGTTCCTCATTCGATTTTTCAATAGCTAGTAAATCATCCTTGGAAATAGGAATCGCTAACTCTTCTTCTATTAGCTCTGAAATTTTATCACATTCATCATAATCATATGCTTTTGAGATATTTGGAAAACCATAACCAGTTGTGCTTTTGTTGTGTTGGAGAAGTAACATGTTTAAATTTTTCAAAAGACGACTTGTTAGAAGCATTTGGTTAGTAGTACTTCAATTTCGGTAATCTTCTACCATATGATTGAAAAACTGATTCCATAACCTTGAAGGCAATGAAAGTCCACGGCACCATGATTTAAGTCACAATGGAATGCATAACATAAAATTGAATTACCTTATTTTTCTTAGCTGAATTTCGCCTAACTTGGGAAGCATGGGAAGGAGCAGGATGACAGTTAGCATTTTGAGAATGATTATTTTCGTATTATCGTTCCATTTGTGTGTTCTCCTGGCTGGGCCGTAAACAAAGAAACCGAAAAAGAATCCTTCTTGGTTTTTGGTGTAGCTCGTTTTGTAAAATGGGTATTTTTAAAATGAGTTTTGCAAAGTGGTCAATCAAATAAACAACCATACAGAAGTTAAGATCAATCGTAATCACATCCAACAGATGCCAATCTTTTTTTTTCTTATTGATATTTAACACATGCATGCAACTTTAATTTGTAAGCACGTTTATATACAGAGTATAAGAGCTGTTTGGTTTTATTTTGTGTTTTGCGTTTCAACATTTGTAATAAAAAATGACGACAACGGAAGATAAATCTAAAAAATTTAACAATTACGACGGCGATGGAGGGACAACAGAGAGAATGAATGGACGACGGAGGGAATAGATTGTTTTTCATTTTTTTCGTTATTTACCAAAACACAAACGTAATACACTTTTATTTTCTATTTTATATGTAGTCATTATTTTCGAATTGATTGTTTTTCAAAAATACATGCATCATGTGTACCATTTGAGAACGAAAACACAAAACTAAAAATCGAGACTTAAATATCTTAATAAATTAAAGACAAACAAATATTCCAAAATCTTTCATGCATTCCAAGTAAGTTACTCTTTTTCCTGAAAAGAAAAGCAAGTTTACCTTAAATACACCCTTGATTCCAAAATCTTTCTTTTAAATACAACATCACATGCATCCGATCTAGTGTGTCCCAGGTATGTTTTGAATGCATTGGCACTTGTATCATCTTTCAAATCTCTCTAACATTAATACACACTTGAATGAGGCTGTGCATTCGTTTGTGTTGTGCAGGCTAGTGTACGTTACAACTGAACAGCAAACTCAGAAACATTCTCGGGTAACTGAAGATATCCTTGTGAAAAACAAATATATAATTTGAACACAAAAGCACCCACTGTATATTGCATACCAATTAAAGATTAATTGCTAAACCGAATAATAAGATTACATTGTGCTATAAGCAATACATACCAAAAACATATATACTTGACATTGACAGCTACAATTAAAATTGCTGAGATAGCACAGTAGTATAAAGAACAGAGGTATCATACAAATTGCTGAAAAACTCAAAAGAACACAGCACAATCCAAGTATTGTAAGTGAGGTATGTGTGCGAGTTTTGGAAATTGAATGTTAAGGCTTGCTGCTTGCCATTCTTCACCTTCTGTTTATGATGTTTGCGCAAGTAATAACCAAACATCAAAATTATCATCTATATATCTGCGAACTGTTGACTGACAAATGTTACATATCTGTTATTGTCAACCCCATCTATAAACATGTTCATACACTTCTTCTGATGTGAAGATTGGAGTGTGTGTTTGAAATCCTGTAAAAGAAGCTAAGATCTTATGGATATATCTAACAATACTTCTAGCTGCAATGTATAACAAATTCTATTGTAGGATAAGGAGTCAACAATTGCACTGTGATGATGAGTTTAATTTCATCAATTTTATTAGCCTCACTTTGGACCTGAAACTTTTCAATTTTACCTTTTTAAGCTATTCATATGAGCAAAAATTGAGCAGCAGTCTTCAAAAGATGAAGGGTAAAAATTGACAGCACCTCATCAAATTTAATTACAAAGCTATGATCTATTTATTTCCCAATTCCTCATACATGTCTGTGTGTGTATTTGAAAACAACCCCCCCTCCACACACACGACTTTACTTTTTAGCTTAACAATGTGGAATTCTTGCAAGTCAAGTAAAAATGGACAATATTTAATTTGAGCATTCTTTACAACTATTAAAACATTAATTTCAGTACTGTTTAGCCAAGCTCAATATATTACTATTAGAAACCAAATCAGGCTAGCCTAGTGCCCGATTAGTAGAATTTATCAATAATGACTTGGAACTATCAAACCACGCTTTAGAGCTATCAAATTGTAAATGAAATCCTTTATTTTCTGAAACTGATGTTGTATGTTCTACTAAGTAACCGATAGGTCTTTAAGCGCAAATATTTCTATATATCCTATAAGATTGCCTTTTGATTGAAATAAATTTGAAAAAGCTCTATATATGTCATTTGGAGGCACGGAACTGATCATATTACATAAAAATCATACCTTTGCAGCTCACCAAGGTAGGTTCGGCTTTCGAGCATTTACAATGGTAGATGGACATGCACTTAACTCATTGAATCTGAAAATAAAGATTTGGTTTTGTTAACCTATGATTAAGTCATTTCACACTTCATTTATCCAAAATTAATAAAGGGAAAGAATATCAACCTGAAAAATATTGGGTCGCCTATTGCTTTAGTGATTCTAAATGCTATTTAAATTCACTTGCCGAAGCATCCTCACCATAAGTATGCGACCAATCTTGCACCACTAGTTACGTGGCGTTTCTAATCCTAACTTGACACCCTACCTGCTGCAAGAGTATATGTATACAAAAATATTAGCTATAAATTTACACATGTAACTAAGGATTTTTTTTTTAAAATACCTTGTTTGCAATGATGGTCAATGGTAAACACAGTTATTGGTGGATCTACTCCCTACACTAATCAAAAAACGAAGAATGCAGTGTAGCTAGCATCTCTTAACTAATTATTGGTGGTTCTTGTGAGTCCCAGTATCTAACATAACGCGAAAAGTAACCAATTCAGTTTAATAATAGTTATATTTAACATTCACAAAATGACATAACGTGAAGGATACCGATTGTTAACCATGACAATGCAAGCATACAAAAATGACTATATTGATTTAGACTAATCTATAGTTGATGTGTGTGTGTGACGTTAAAAAGATGGTTTTAATGTATTATCTCACTAAACATATCACAAACGCATTAATAATATCTTTCATTAGTTATCATTACTAAACTTTTTCTTGATTCTACTATACCCTAGAGTTTTATTGAATACATTACGAAAGTTTGTTATAGAATAATAACTTAAAAAAACTAAAAATTAAAAACATACGTTAGGTAGTACCTTTGCAAGTTTCAATGCCCTAGCTGTTGTTGTCTAATTAGTGTTTCTCCTCGAGGTAGATTGGAGACCTAGAGGAGTTGCTTCACTATTGATTAATTTGGAGGAGATGATGCCGAGATGTAGTCGTCGCCGCCTATGCCTTCCCGTCCGTTGCAATCGCTCGCGAATTTATTTTTTCTGTATCGCGATTGTCGATTTCTTTTAGCTCTTGTCTACGTTGGGAAGACGGTGTCCTAGATTTTTTTAAGGCCCTAAGCGAAAGCTTTTGCCACTTTGGGAAAGGGCTAGGCCTGACTGGAATCGCCTTGGACGTAGGAGATGGAGAAGATGGAGAAGATGGAGCGTGTGGAATTGCTTGGATTTGGAATGGAATTAGGGTTTTTTAGGTTTGTGTAAGAAGGCAGAAGCGACAAAACGAAGAAAAAATGCGAAGGGTAATTCGGGAAATTAAAAAAGACACGGTCCATTTGTGTTGACTGAATTATCATTATTAATAGTAAAGATTTAATCAGTTAGTTAAGAAACATTACCTCAAGTGCTAAGAGCTCTATACCATGATTCTAAATATTATGAATTCGATCCATCGAGACATCAAAATGAATGTTTTGTTTACATTAAAAGGGTAAGTACCACTCTTGTTATCAAATTAATTTAATCAGCTACTGTTAGATTTTGAAACCTTATTTCAGCAAACACTCTGTTTTAGATTTTGACATTTCGTTGTTTCCTTTTTTGTTTTTTTAAAATTTTTATTTTACTGTTATCTTTGAGTAGAAGGAAAATAAAAAACTAAAAAAATCGAAAATTTTCATGGTACCAGACTTATGCATTAGCACACTTATAAAGTATCATTGAGTATCATAGGGGTTAACATAACACTGCTACGTAGCATCATTAACAACGAGTTAGTGTTGCATTAATATCCATTTGAAATCTATTCCAAAATTGAATCTCCACGCTTTTCAATATTTTCATCAGTTAGCTGTTAAATCTCAAAAAAATTGATTAGTGATATGAGAATATGACAAATTAATCAAGTAAAAATTTAAAGTAAGCTATAAATATATTAATTAAAGCAAGCTTTAACAGCTTAATGTGATAAGTGATATAATAATTGACGAATTAACTATTTAACTTAGAAGAAGCATGAAGATAAAAAGTACGTACGAAGGCATCAAGATGAAGCAGAACACAATTCATATTTTCTTAGTGTATCAATTAGCCTATTGAAAAATTTAAAAGGTCCGTTAGACAAAAACAAATGTAAGTAACCGATGAATAATTAAGGAACGTAGATAATACTTAAAACACAAAGGAATTAAAATAAATTAGCGAATAATTACCAAGTGGTGCCACCGTGTGGGAGAGTAATTTTGGATTTTTTTGCGACAGGGAGAAACTCAGCAATTAAGGGGTTTTTCACTATTTTAAAATTCTGCTAGGCAACTCAACAATTGGTTGCTATTAATGAAGTTAATACAGAAATTGCTTAAAATATATTATCTTAATTTAATTTTTTTTGGAAACACATGTTTAGAGGATCCAATATAAGAAGCAATTAATGATAAAATTCAATAAGGTCCCCATAAGAGTATCTAAAACAATGAAGATAAAATATTTTACTATAATCATGAATAAACCTTTTACTGTAATCGGAAAGGAAAGTTGCGTCCACAACTTCTCCATTGCATATACTATAGATTCAAAAGGCATTGCATATACTATAGATTCAAAAGGCACAGAAAATCATAGAAGCTGTGGAAATGTTTAAATGAAATTTCTCTATTCCACATACTATAGATTCACTTGTAGGTAGCATAAAAGAAGAGGTAAATACAACGAGGATGTACCTTGGAAAGTTGATGATGTATGTAGATGAAGATCAAATTAAGTACCTTTATTCCTAGCTAGTCAGTAAAACATCTTTGTAGACAACATTTTTAGTGAAAGTTCCGGTTCGTCCAACAATATGTCCCTTTTCTACCAATACCTTGGTATTAGCACTTGAAACTCCTCGTGAAAGTGGCACATATAGTTGTCCATGACCAAATACTTGCTCAGGTAAAAAAATATCGGTATTTTTTATCGTTTTCCCTTGTGCCTTATTTATAGTGAAGGCAAAACACAAATGGATTGGAAATTATTTCCGTATTAACACAAATGGTAAATTCAAATTTTTAGGTGGCTTTAGTGGGATTCTTAGAATGAAACTCTAGTACCAACATAATGTCCGGTGATGTTTTCAGCGTCAATGCAATTCTTATTGAGTTGTTTACATATAAGCCTCGTTCCATTGCATAATCCAATTTTCGGATTCAAATTTCTTAACAACATTATCGGAGCTCCAAGCTTCAATTTTAAACAATGTGGAGGTAGCCCGCCAGGAGTGATTGAGTTTAGAAATTCTTGTTGGTTTAAATTATGAGCATCGTCTTCTACTGCATCATATGAATAGTAAATGATTTCATTTCTAGGAAATATATTGAGTACATGTTCATTGAGCTTGTCGACATATTCATTTAGTGGTGTAATTAATGCTCTATTAACTATGTGCTCTTTATCGAATGCATTTTTTGATAAGTTGGGAAAAATTATATCTATCAACTTTATCAGTGGATTAACATCATTTTTTGATGTTATGACCATATTTGGTGGTAGTTGAATCATTTCTTCATTGATTGAAGGTTCGGTGCCATCTCCAATTTGAATTAGAAATTTTGAATATGCGATATCATTTGCTGCTCGCATGTTTTTCTTTAAGTGCAAAATTTTAATTTTTTTTCCCATAAAAGTGATTTGATGATGCATGCATTAATCGCTTCATTTCTTGTAGCTTTAGGCACAACTGGCAATACTTGTCGAAAATCTCCTCACATAATAAGGATTTTACCTCCAAATGGTTCATCTACATCCATTATATCTCTCATAGCTCTATCAAATGCATCAAAAGCATAACGATGTACCATTGTAACTCCTACATAAGAACAGTTGATTGTTTTAAAAGTTTTGCTAATTTTGACTGTTTGCTTATTGAGCATGTTGATGTCACTTTTGGTTGTAATGGAAGTTTAAATCTTGAATGTGCAGTTCTTCCACCAGGTAGTATAGTTGCAGCGATACCAGATGTAGCTGCTGCAATTGCAATACCACCATCTTTTCTAACCGTTGACAGAATAGCACGGTATAAATATGTTTTTCCCGTCCCTCCTGGACCATCTATAAAACACACATTTTTCTTTTTTTACAATTGCATTCATAATTGTATTGTAAGCCTTCAATTGTTCCTCATTCAATTTTTCAATAGCTAGTAAATCATCCTCGGAAATAGGAATCGCTAACTCTTCTTCTATTAGCTCTGAAATTTTACCACATTCATCACAATCATACGCTCTTGAGATATCTGGAAAATCATAATCAGTTGTGCTTTTGTTGTGTTGGAGAAGTAACACGTTTAAATCTTTCAAAAGACGATTTGTTAGAAGCATTTGGTTAGTAGTACTTGAATTTCGGTAATCTTCTACCATATCATCGAAAAACTCATCTCATAACCTTCGCACACCTGGTGGATTGCCAAAAACCAAGATAGTAACAAATAATGCTCTCAAAGAAACTGGCATCTTTGTACTTGACGCTTCAGTCAAACATTCTTTAATGCTATCATCGTTTTCTAAAAGCCCACTTTTCTCAGCGGCTTCTTTAAATGTTCGACTTCTAACTTCATCAACTGTAAGTAAATCATTAAAAGAAGTCGGTCCTCTAATGTGATTCAAAAGTATTCTCAAGAAAAAACGTTCTCCTTCTGTAGGTAGGACTGTGTATATTCTACCAATCACCCTTACATTAGATACTCTTCTTTTCCATTTTTTTTGAGTTTTAATCCAACAACAGTGCTCTGGAAATTCACGATATAAAAGCTTCCTTGCTTGTTCATCAATTGAATTTTTACAGAAAAACTCCGTCAGCGTTGTGTGTAGGTTGCTTTCATTGGCCAAAACTTCATTGATGGTTTGATCACTGTAAAACATAACACTTTGTTTATTTGGAAGATATATTTTAAGACGTTCAACTGATGGATATATCTTGCTAAGAGAGAACCTAAAAATCTTCCATAATGCTTCTGGAGCAGAAATCCACCTTACATCTATAAATTGTTGTATCTCATCATAGTTAGGTCCAGGTCGAACTTGCATTGAAACATGGTCTGGACCTTTGTAGACATATTTGTAAGGATATTTAATGCTTTTTATACTACTACATATCTCTACATTGATGTGGCAATTATATTTACGTAGTAACCAAGGATCGTAAGGTATAACCCATCTGTTATCTACCATCAACTTTTCATTCCTATCAATAGGAATAGATTTTCCAGTATCGCGTCTTCTGTAAATTGGGTATGAATCTGTGCTTTGAATAGTCACATTTGAAAATTGTTTTGGATACTCTCTTTTGCAACTACCATTTTTCATGCAAGGAAAATTTTGATTTTGAGTGCCATATGGTCCATGAATCATCCACTTCATTACTGCCACATGTAACTCTGATTCTTCGTTAGAATCTGGTATTTCTGCTCTAACAATTTCATCATATTCATCTGGGTTAGTCAAATTGTCTTCATCTTTGAAGATAATTAGCATATGAACATGTGGTAAACCTCTTTTTTGAAATTCAATCACACGGACGTGAGCAACTACTTTCCAAGTGCTCCTTCAGTGAATTTTTTTTTAATTCCTCGTATTTTCCTCGTATTTTGCATAAAATATCCTTGTTGTCAAATTCGGTCTGTCTTCGGTGTCTTGACCGGGTAGCAATTCGCTAACAATTTCATCCCAAAGTGGATTGTATGTCATTGTAATGAATAAATTGGGTTTTCCATACTTATTTACTAAAGCCATTGCATCTTGATATCGTTGATACATATCACGTGGACAACCAATATAAGAAGAAGGTAGTATTGTCCGTGTTCCAACATTACCTAAATAAGAGAATTTGTTAAAAACTTCATAAATATGAAATTTAATTACATAAATGTATAAAAATGTACTTAATGTAGAAGCGGGTTTTCAAATTCACAAACTACGCACTTGCATCATTTTCCCCGACGTTTAAAGCATCTTGTAATCCTTGGTACATTTCAGCTCTGATGGTTTTTTGATTACTCCTATACCATCTTAACCTGCTGGTATCTGTCTTAACATAGTTATCAACCACGCATTGTTGAAACAATCGTCCGCCTCGAAGAAAAAACGATTTATCATTTTCTCGAATATATAAAAGAACATTACATAATGATGAATATTAAGAAGTAAAAAATATAAATGTATAAAACGTGTTATGTATTAAATTGTATATACCTGTAGAATATTAGCATAATACTCACGACATGAAAATTTATTTCCATTTTCATCCTGACTATTTATATCCCATCCATAACTTCCATATGGTAATAAAAGTGGATATTGCATTGGATCATAATAACCAATTGTTTCAGGAACAGTTATGAGTTGTCCATAGTTTGTCTCAACTACAATATCTCTTTCATGTATTTCTTCATTTTCAGCTCCTTCTACCCAAATTCTAGCAACTTGTGAAGAAGTTGGGAGAGTATATTGTTTTTGATTTGAAGATTGTTCTTTTATGACCAATTTACAATGTTGGATATTTGGTTTTTGTCCAAGTTGTCGAAATATAACTGCTAATCTAGTATGTGTACTAAGATATATTTTTTAATTTGTCTACGATATCTCGACTCAAAGTATTATTTTCAGCCAATCGGTTATCAATTTCGTTTTCTGTATCGTAAACATAAAGTTGTAGAAATCTTGGATGATTATCAGATGTAGGTACTAAACTGCCTATTTTATGATAGATACTTCCTTGAGCTCGAAATGTGTATACTCCATCTTTACCAGTAGCCAAGTTCTCGTCAACATGAACTCCCATCGATGTAAATGCAAACACGTGGTTATGAGCTCGTATGTTTTTTCTGAATTCTTTTCCTTCATTTGATTGGTCATTGTACAAATTGAAGATCTCATCGGGTGAAGAAATTGATTGTAAAATGATTTTTCCATTTAGACAACAGAAGTTATTTGATTCTCGGTGAAAGAGTTTTGCTTGACAATGTCTGCATATTCTTGATTGTGGCAAATAGAATCTTTGAAAACCAGAATGATCTATAAAGTTTCTTGCACAATTATGTCTTGCTGTAGCACTTCGACATGGTTGAGTAACTCTACGTATTGTGTTTCTATTGACGTTGACTCTTTGTTCAAAAGATAGTGTATTAGTGTTTCGTTCATCTTCATTCTTCACTAACCCATCGAAATGTTGATCTACACAAATTATTGATAAATAAAATTTATAAGTATTTATTAACATGAAATTTAAATAATTTTTTTTATATTTATATGTAATACATACATACATACATATATATACATAATAAAGAATTATAGTTAACGATTTTATTAGTAATACCTTCTATATTTAGAGTGCAAGGTGAAGAAAAGGAACTATCTATGCTTGTTTGTGATTTGTAATCATTAATATTTTCTTCACATCTTCTGGATTTTCTAATGTGATAATTAGGGGGAATTTGCTTTCTTTTTGTTTCTTTTTCAGCTTCTGTCATTGAATTTCTTCTCATTCTATCATAAATATTTCGACGCTCTAATTGTTGAGCCCTTTGTTCTGCATTTAATTCAGATCAACGTTGTCTTTTTCTTTCTGCCTTGATTTGAGCATCTAATAATGCTTGTTTTTGAGCTTTCTCAATGATTCTAGGGCTTCTACGAAGTATCAAAGATGGTGATTGATTAGATGTTCCTGCTTGACGTTGGTTTCTTTCAAGTATTCTTGGACTTCTACGGGGTGGTAACTGATAACTGTAGTTTGATTCCATTGGGTTGTGTTGAATTCTATTGGTATTCGTTGTCCTTTGTAAGTGAACAACTTCGTCGGCTTCCATTACTTGAAGTTGAGCTTTTTCGATTATTCTAGGACTTCTACGTGGTTTTGAATCGAAAAGTTGATTAACTTCCATAGTTTGGTAGTGAAATGCACAGATTCAAGATTGATATTGTTTTACCCTAAAAATAGAACATTTACTTTGTTTAGTTTTGGAAGAAGTAAAGATTATAAACCACTATTGTGTAAAAACTAATGTATGTACAAAAATGATAAAAAAATACTTAATTGTTAAGTAAACTATGGTATTTAATTAATTTAAGATAATAACATAACCATTCCTGGTAAGAAAATATATATTTATGTAGTAATGTTTAAAATCCTACTTCAAAGTATTTTCAATTTTTTAGCATATAGTAATAGTTAAAATTGGTGTAGAAAATATCCTTAATAATTTCTTGAATTTCAAGCTATTATATTTATCTCTTAATTTAACCACATGCAATAAATAATACGAAGTCTTTAAACTCAGCATGTAACTATATTAAATAATCGTAAAACTAAGTAACAAAGTAATGTTTTTCCTACATACTTTATCCTCCATTTTTATAAATAAATACCGATCAGTGTAAAAATGTGTACAACACCTCACTTCTGTCTAAAACAAATTAAAGCATTTTGAGACTAAATGCTTTAATTTCGACAGCACTTCACTTCTTTCTCTTGTACGCATAACTTTGCATCCAAGGGGTGTGTTGTCGTTGTATTTTCTAAAATAAATTAAAGCCTTTTTGGGACTAAAGACTTTAATTTGTTGTTGTATTTTTTAAAATAGTATTTAAAGTTTATTTTCAAATAAAAATTATATTTATTTCTTAATTCAACCAAATGCAATAAATAAGACGAAGTCTTTAAACTCAACATGTAACTATATTAAATAATCGTAAAACTTAGTAACAAAGTAATGTTTTTCCTACATACTTTATCCTCTATTTTTTCTAAATAAATACCGATCAATGTAAAAATGTGTACAACACCTCATATCTGTCTAAAACAAATTAAAGCATTTTGGGACTAAATGCTTTAATTTCGACAGTACTTCACTTTTTTCTCTTGTACGCATAGCTTTGCATCCGAGGGGTGTGTTGTCGTTGTATTTCCTAAAATAAATTAAAGCCTTTTGAGACTAAAGACTTTAATTTGTTGTATTTTTTAAAATAGTATTTAAAGTTTATTTTCAAATAAAAATTATATTTATTTCTTAATTTAACCAAATGCAATAAATAAGACGAATTCTTTAAACTCAGCATGTAACTATGTTAAATAATCGTAAAACATAGTAACAAAGTAATGTTTTTCCTACATACTTTATCCTCCATTTTTTATAAATAAATACCAATCAGTGTAAAAATGTGTACAGCACCTCACTTCTGTCTAAAACAAATTAAAGCATTTTGGGACTAAATGCTTTAATTTCGACAGCACTTCACTTCTTTCTCTTGTACGCACGACTTTGCATCCAAGGGGTGTGTTGTCGTTGTATTTTCTAAAATAAATTGAAGCCTTTTGGGACTAAAGACTTTAATTTATTGTTGTATTTTTTAAAATAGTATTTAATGTTTATTTTCAAATAAAAATTATATTTATTTCTTAATTTAACCAAATGCAATAAATAAGACGAAGTCTTTAAACTCAGCATGTAACTATATTAAATAATCGTAAAACTTAGTAACAAAGTAATGTTTTTCTTACATACTTTATCCTCCATTTTTTATAAATAAATACCGACCAGTGTAAAAATGTGTACAACACCTCACTTCTATCTAAAACAAATTAAAGCATTTTAGGACTAAATGCTTTAATTTCGACAGCACTTCACTTCTTTCTCTTGTACGCATAACTTTGCATTCAAAGGGTGTGTTGTAGTTGTATTTTCTAAAATAAATTAAAGCCTTTTGAGACTAAAACTTTAATTTGTTATATTTTTTAAAATAGTATTTAAATTTTATTTTCAAATAAAAATTATATTTATTTCTTAATTTAACCAAATGCAATAAATAAGACGAAGTCTTTAAACTCAGCATGTAACTATATTAAATAATCAAAAACTTAGTAACAAAGTAATGTTTTTCCTACATACTTTATCCTCCATTTTATATAAATAAATACCGATCAGCAGTGATAAATGTTGAAGGTAGTGAGAAATAACATTTACTTATCTAGGTTTCATAGACTTACTTATGAAACAATATCATGATATTATGTCTAGTTATTTCATGTTAATATTTACAGGGAAAATGAAATAAATATAAACAGAAGATAGTTTTAGATTCTACAATATTAATAGTATTCAAAGGGTATTTTAGGAAATTCAAAAATATGTGATCGAAATCTATTCATGGAATTTTCATTATTAACAATAAAGATCTATGGATAGTGGGTATGATTTGTTATCTCTGTATGCCATAAAGTTTAGATCTTGCATCTACATAAATTTTTATGGATTAGGCCAATAAAAAGATCACACCTACGGCTGTGAGATGGCAGAATAAAGTAATCTGTGTCACAAACGAAAACATACATATACTTTTGTGGAAATATCTAAAATTAATCAACATCATTGAATAAGAAACCATTGTTAAAGTATAATAACATATTTCTTATTAATTAGATAAGTTAAATTATTTAAAATCTGAGTCAAAGTAGTATCGTTTTTCTTTATGGGTTGCCATTTATAAGTTTAATAAAGATCGCACTGGAACAATAATGTTGGTTGAAATGCAAACACATATAAACTAAAACATTAGTTGCAAGATTCAATTTATATGAAAACCAACAGATTAGTGATACATGGAAATAAAAAGAAAAAGAACATGCTTTGTTTCAATTGTGATCAGAAATAGCGCTTGTTCAAAATCTTACACGAAGACACAATAATATGCATCAGATATATTGAATAAATAACTAAAACATGCCAAAATAAAAAATGTAAATAATTATCCTATCCATACCTAACATTACATTTGCTAAGCAGCCTTTTATCTCATGTATGGTCTGACACTTACTGAAAAGGTGTCAACTTCGAATGATGATTGAGTAAGCATACGCAAGTTTATACAAATGGAGCAAGATTTATTAAGCCTGAACCAAGCAGCAGTACAAACAGGATTGGTATACTTTCCAAAGTATTAGGTGACCAAAATAGGCTTGACCATATAAAATTACCTTTTTTTTTTTTTTTTACTTTTTAGAGTATTGTTATGTGTTTGATAAGCATGTACTGTAAATATGCATATTCAAATGATTGTTTTAATCATAGTGCATTCTGCATCTTTCTTTCTCAAAATGATACTCACGTAAATACATTCCGATACCATTAGCAATAATCTTGTAATGGAAAATGTGTAGATAATAAAAGAAAAAAGAAGCAATACCTTATCCCTGCCAGTACACAAAGTCGGCCCTTCGTTGTACATATTCCATCATAACGGCCAAGGGAGTTGGCGGTAGGCAAACCTGGAAAGAAATCGATAATGATACAGAATTAAACGAAATACAAAATATATGTATATACAGAGAACTTGACGTTTGCAACGAAAACGGTGCCACATTTTTCCCACGCATCAATACCTATGCCACCAATTTAGAGAGAGACGTTCGGTTCAACATCTTCCCTTAAAGATAAGTCTTGAAATGCAGGTAAGGTACTTATTTTTTGATTTTACTGCATGCATGTGCGATAAGTGCACATAATATCCATATAATCTTTTTTTTGTTAGATTTTCGATTGTACTTGTGTTTTATTTTCATTGCATTTTTTTAAACCCATTTTGTATTATTCTTTTACATATCTCATCTTCGAGTCCATTATGACTAATGGGAGGGAAGATGAATGGTCAAACAAATTGAAGCAAAAAATAATTACTCTTTGATGAAGTAGCTGGAAGTGTTAGGTGATATTTTGTAACTTTCTTCATCGCTTAGCAACAACATACACGGAAATAGGATCAAATACACACTTGGATGTCTTAGTTTTTATATCTGTGTTTAGTTTGATATATAAATAGTTTATAGCTAATATTGAAGTTTGATCGAAAATTCATTTACATCTTTATTTAGCACGTCCCTCACCATCTTCTTCAAAGTAAAGAGACTATAAGCTTTCATTTTGTTTCATGTAATTTATCACCGTCTATTTCCTTAAAAGAATAAATATACAGTAAGCCTCAATATAATGTATCTATAAACTTCCCACTCACGATGAACCTTGCAAATTTAAGTTACGGAGTGCTAATATTTATGATTTATAGTAGATAAAACTTGAATTCAGAAGGACACAAAACATAAAGGAAATAGCTCACATAAGATCTTTCTTCACAAACATTAACTCAATAGTCACTTTGTCAATTCACTTGGTGCTCAGAACCACCCTCTGTACTACCTGCAGCGAGAGCCAAGGAAATGGTATCAGATTCCATAATCCATGGTTTCTAACATATTCAAGAAGAGTGCATACATAAAAAATACTCATACTGATTAAGCCATTCTGATTCAGAATAAAGATAACTTATGGTTTTTTCTTGAATAACAATGAAGTAATACAGTAAAGTGTGGATTCGCCTTGAATCTAAAATGTTATAGGTTGGGGATGCTTGATCTTAACTATGTACGTGGTGGTCGATAATCGCCGATCTAGGATGCTGAATAACCAATAGAGAAATGGTATTAATAATATATTTGGATGAATACGTAAAGGAAGAAAGTTTTAATAGAATATTTCAAAACACAAATTATTATAATAGAAACTTTTTATCTAACTTAAACAAAAAAGCTTTTCCTAATTATTATAATAGCATGTTAGATAAAAAGCACAAATAATTGTGTTTAAGTTTTAATAGAATATTTGCATCAAAAACAACCAGTTACGTTTACAAACAACTAGGACTATTATGGTAATGGTAAATTTACAATTACCATATCATTTTTAGAAAAAGTCGGTAGGTATAATCGGTCTGATAACAGTAAATTTAACATTTTCTATGGCAAAACATCGGTAATATTTTTTCAAAACCAACGGTAATTCATCAGTCCATTCATTACACAATTATATTCATGTAATATGTTGTATTAGGGTATTTAGAAGTAAGAAAATGATTCAGTTTATTCCATTAATTTGACTCAAATGATGCTAAATACACTTTCTTTCTATATCCTTTATTAAGTGACGTAATGAGATATACAATGAATCATCCTTGTAGTGTAAAAATATATTGAGTTATTATTTTTCTAGACCGTTAAGTCATTTGTCAAGGCAAGATATATGTGGATTTAACCCAAAAGACTTCATGGTTATCAGAGGTGGGATATCACGGATTTGGCTCAGATGGATGGATGGATTATCAACTACAGATAATAGTATGAAGCCAGGATCAAACAAAGTCGGTGGATAAACGATGCAGGGTGATTGAAAGGAGGGTTCGACATATGGATGGCTTGGCATGGAAGGGGTCGGCAAGGCATGAAGCAACATAGTTTGGATCGACATATTGGATTGGTTTGGGAAGTTGTGTTGAAGTGTTTGACATGATTCAATAAGGAAGGATCGGCATAAGAAGGGATTGGTGTAATATGGAGTAGGATAGTATGAGTCGGTATGTGAGAAGGAATAACGGTGGGCATGATTGGGCTTGGTATAGGCCAGGGTCAGTATGATTGGGCTCGGCATAGGAGGAGGTCGACATGGTTGGGGTCGGCATGGTAAGGGTCGGCGTGGTCAGAGCAAAAGAGAGACTGGCGTTAGTAAAGGCAATTGGATCAGCATAGTTTGAGGCGAGACGCATCGACACTATAGGCGAGAAGGGATCGACGCACACCATTTCTCAAGTAAGAGATCAGTATAGATGGATGGACAAGGGATCGACATAGCATATGAAGGGTTGATTGGGGTAGCACGTGAACGAAGGGATTGGCACTCAATGGATCGACATCTCTTTATGGAGGAAATGGATCGGCACGAAGGTGTTGAAGGAAGACGAGTCGGCATAGCAACATGGAAAGGAAGGATCGACATTTTCTTGGAGGAAGTGGGATCAATATTGATATTAATGGAGGATTAACGATTGGTATGACCATGCCAATCGTTATTTTAGACGAATTGGGCTTGTCGATCGTTATGGTGGATACATGTAGGTGAGAAGGCCCTGTAACCGAAGTTTCACCTATTAATATAGCTAGCTTGGCTTTAGAAAAGGGGGACCTTTATTTCGCTTCTCTTCATCTTCTACCTAGAGGTTACTCTGCCATTATCATTCTGGAATCTTGGATTGTAATTGTAATTAAATTTCAGTGTAATAAAGGGGATTTCTCTGGAGTGGACATAGGCCAGAGTTAGCCAAACCACTATAAATCTCATCTCTTTTACTTGCTTTCATTTTTGTTTGGTTATTCTTCATATTATATTTTCTACATCATATACTATTTGTGATATGTGGTTGTATATTGGTGCTTTCACGTATAATTGGGTGTTTGTGACCAATTTTGGTCAAACATTTTGGTGCTTTCACTGAGAAAGCTTGCACTCAGGGATTTGGAAGTTAGGATCTTCAGATTTGAAAGCTTGGGAACTTGGATTTAGGAAGCAATAGCTAGGCAATCAAAAAGGAAACATAGAACAGATAGGAGCCTTCATGAAGGAAGTCAGGAAGCCTCCTCAGGAGCTAATCAAACTTCAACCTTCATTACTAGAGACGAGATGGAAACGATGATGGATGCTATGCAGGAAAGGATGTTGAAGTGATAGGAAGAAATGATGCAGAACATACTTCGACAAATTGGAAAAACTGGAGTGCAAAACCAAGGGAATGGAATAGCTGGGAATACTAGAAATGTGGATCACGGAGTTGGAGGAAAAGAAGTTGAGGAAAACCAGAATCCAAATCAAATAAACGAAGCTAACAGGATGTAGGGTGGAGTGGAGCCACTGGGAGCAGCTTTTGACTGACCAGGAACGATCGGCCATACCATAGTCGATCGTTATAGAACGATCGATCGGTCATTCCATACTCAGGGGCATGCCCCAGGTCATATTGGCTCCACTCCAGGCAGGATACCGTGCAATTTGGCGTTGATCGGGATATGGGTGATCGTCCAAAAGAGTAGATTTCAAGATTGTCTCACGGACCCGAAGGGCAGGTTGGAGACAACGGACAAAGGCTGCCACTTGATGACAACGATAGATTGGTAGAAATGATCAGACGGGCCATGAGAGAAGGATCGATATATAGGGATTTGGAAGATGTGAATAGATGCCCTTTCGGTCCTATGATTAGGCAAGCCAAGAATCTACCGAAAGTCAAACTACCAACGCTGGAGATATATGATGAAAGAACAGATCCCGTTGTTCATCTGACAAGGTACATGAGGCATATGGAAGTACTGGGGACATCGAAGGAGGTTATGACACGGTGATTCCCTTTATATTTGACGGCTATAGCAACACCATGGTTCATAAAATTGAAAAGTAGCTCTATTGGTACACGGATAGAATTGATCGAAAGGTTTATGAGGCAGTTTAGAGTTCACATCTCGAGATCCAAAGATATGATGAGTTTGGTGACACTGAAATAGAGGGTCAAAGAGTCCTTTAGCAGTTTTCTAACATGATTTAATGTTGCGCTGACATTAATGGATCGTCCAGATTCATCCATGGTTTTGATTGCAGCTTTATCTAGCATTGCTGATGGCATAGAGTTCAAGGATTCACTAGCATAAGATCCACCAATGGATTTACGGGATTTTTACCATGAAGAAGAAAGGTTCCGACGACAGAAAGATGCACGAGCAAATAAATCGGAGGTGAATGTTGTGAAAAATGGAGGATCATCGAAAGATGCAAACAAGAATGATAAAGGCAAACAAAAAGCAAATGACGACAGTAATATGTCGAAAAATCAATGGAGAGAATTGAAATTCTTTTCTTACATGGATTTGACTAAAATTCTGGAGAGGATTTATATGGATACTCGAGGGCGTCTCCAGTATCAAAGGTCGGCAAAAAGGGAACCCTCCTAATACGAGCTGGCATCAGGAAAGCATTGCCTGTTTCATGAGCTGGATGGGCCCAATACGAATGACTCTAAGCATTTGAAGGATATTATGGAGGAATATGTGAGGAATGGTCGTCTGCAATAATATATAAGCAATCAAGCCATGGCAGTGGAACAGGAATAGCCACCGCCCACCTCGAATGAAGATGGCACTGGATCAAGGCATCATCATTAGCTTATCATCAATTGATTGGATTTATGGCATGGAATAAGTAATAAACCCCCATAATAAAACGGCTAAGTCACTTACACATGTACAGGATAGAGGATGGTCCCTAGGCATGCTCTGAGATGATGATGCACGTAGTGCTCGGGTTTATGAAATTTTATTTTTTCCATTTACTACAAACCCTGGTTTTTCTAATACTATGGCTACTTAGTTTTTTCAGTTGTACTAGATTTTATTTTATATTTTACTAATTGTACTCTGGAATGATTAATTCTGGATTGATGCAATGAATTACATAGGTCATAGCTATGGCCCCGACCAGAGAGACGGCTCAATAACCGCGAGTTATGAGTCCTTTCGTCGGAGAGTGACAGATGAACTCGAACACAGATAAGTCCTCGATAGGGATCGAGGCCGGAGTAGGATACCCCACGGATTAAGTCCTCGATTTGGGATCGAGGCCAAAGTAGGATAGCACATGGATTAAGCCATCGTCCGGAGAGTTGAGACCGGAGAATAGAACACAACAGATCGTCGGGTATGGACTATGCCTTGCAAGGGGTAGGACGCTTCGTCGGAAAGCAACAGGATCAGCCTACTCAAATCATTGAGTATGGATCCTGCTTGCTAAAGGCCCAGAGAGGTCTAAGGATTTGGATATGGACCCAAAGAGGTCCCGGATTTGGATTAGACGATCCGGAGTGGTCTAAGGATTTGGATATAGACCTAGAGAGATCTCAGATTTGGATTAAACGCCCGAAAACGACCTGTAGAGGTTCCGCATTTGGATTAAACGGCCTGGAGAGGTCTAAGAATATGGATACGGACCAGGAGAGGTCCCAGATTTAGATTAAACAACCCAAAGAGGTCTAAGGATTTAAATACGGACTCAAAGCAGTCCTGGATTTGAATAAAGCGACCCAGAGAGATCTATGGATTTAGGTATGGACCTGGAGTGGTCACGGGCTTGGATAGAACGATTCGAAGAGATCGTGGATTTGGTTAACGGATTTGGAATGGATTCAGAATTGGGTATCAACTCGGGATAGTCATGGATTTCACTAATGATCCCAAGAGACCATGGACATGGGTTGGATAATATAGCAATCAATGGATTATGGACTTGGATTTTGGATGTAAAGCAATTCAAAACACGCCTTCTTATTGCAAGGCATGTTTTGGGGGATAAAGTGCTAACCCAACTTTTGTTAAGCCCAGATATATGCGGATTTAACCCAATAGACTTCATGGTTATCGGCGTTGGGATATTACAGATTTGGCTCAAATGGATGGATTGATTATCAAGTACAAATAATAATATGAAGCCAGGATCAAACATAGTCGGTGAA
The DNA here is from genome assembly GCA_030765085.1 of Allium cepa. Lineage (NCBI taxonomy): Eukaryota > Viridiplantae > Streptophyta > Magnoliopsida > Asparagales > Amaryllidaceae > Allium > Allium cepa. The sequence goes on along the minus strand of CM060935.1, from coordinate 50,679,275 downwards.
TAAATGATGCAGGGTGGTTGAAAGGAGGGTTCGACATATGGATGGATCGGCATGGAAGGGATCGGTATGGCGTGAAGTAGCATGGTTTGGATCGACATATTTGATTGGCTTGGGAAGTTGTGTTGAAGGGTTTGGCGTGCTTCAATAAGAAAGGATCGGTATAAGAAGGGATCAGTGTAATATGGAGTAGGATAATATGGGTTGATATGCGAGAAGGAATAACGGTTGACATGATTGGGCTCGGCATAGGCCGGTGTCGATATGATTGGGGTCGTCATAAGTGGAGGTTGGCATGATTGGGGTGGGCATGTAAGGGTCGTCGTGGTCGGAGAAAAAGAGGGATTGGCGTTGGCAAAGGTAATTGGATCAGCAGAGTTTGAGGCGAGACGGATTAACACTGTAGGCGGGAAGGGATCGACACACATCACTTCTCAAGTAAGGGATCAGTATAAATGGCTGGACAAGGGATCGACATAGAATATGAAGGGTGGATTGGGGGTAGCATGTGAAAGAAGGGATCGACACTCAATGGATTGGCATCTCTTCATGGAGGAAATGGATCGACACGAGATTGTTGAAGAAAGACAAGTAGTCATAGAAACGTGGAAAGGAGGGATCAGCATTTTCTTGGAGGAAGAGGGATCACCATTTTCTTAGAGGAAGAGGGATCGGTATTGTTTTTAATGGAGGAATAATGATCAGTATGACCATGTCGATCGTTATTTTAGACGAATTGGGTTTGCCGATCGTTATGGTGGGTCCATGTAAGTGAGAAGGCCCTATAGCCGAAGTTTCACCTGTAAATACAGTTGGCTTGGCTTCAGAATAAGGGGATCTTCATTCTTCTTCTCTTCGTCTTCTACCTAGAGGTTACTCTACCATTTTCATTCTGGAATCTTGGATTGTAACTGTAATCAAATTTCAGTGTAATAAAAAGTATTGTTCTGGAGTAGACATAGGCTGGAGTTAGCCAAACCACTATAAATCTTGTCTCCTCTATTACTTTCATTTTAATTTGGTTATTCTTCATATTATATTCTCTACATCATATACTATCTGTGATCTATAGCTGGATATTGGTGCTTTCACGTATAAGTGGGTGTTTGTGACCAATTTCGACGCACACATAGACAAATGGTAATTTTTCATTATCAGTGTTATGATTATTAGTTACCGATGTAACAGTCAATTGATAACCGTAAACAATGTTAATTTATTAGTAAAAATAATATGGTAAGTTCTGTTCGAAACTGGAGATAGTAGTTTTGATGACAACAACCTTTGTAACTTATTTTATTATAACTTATATACTAACACTATTGTCAAGATATATATGAATGTTATTTTGTAGGATATTTATATATATAAGGCAGGTACTGATTATTGAAGACTGTACAGTATCAAGATCAGGAATGAAGAAATCAAGTTTGAGGACACATGCGTATCAAGATTATGGTTTCAAGATATGTGTCTAGGTTTTTTGTTAAAACTTCATAATAGCATGGAAATCTTCATTTCGAATTTCATTTGGAATGGAACTCATTTCCACCTTCTTAGTGGATTACAAACCCACGACAAGTAGCTTATAAACCTACAACGAGTGACTTACAAACCCACGAACATCTTGGTTTTATACAAGTTCTCGAGTCTGATGTGATGAGATATTCTGCAGAAAGAAGCTTGCAAAACTACTTCAAAATGTTTTTTCAAAAAATTATTTTCAAAACTGCTTTTCAAAAAAATTTAGCCTTAAAATTATCTTTTCAAAAAGATGTTTTAGCCTTAAAATAGTATTTTTTTTAATTTTAAAACAAACTCTTGTTTTAAACTTTATTTTCAAAAAATAAATTTTACATTGTTTTTTACATAGGGATGTCGACATCATAGAATACCCCATGTCGACATGATGGCCGTTGAATTCAAAAGTTTCAATTTTCAAAAAAAGTCTCTATTCGTTTAAATCTCTTCACAAATGGTTATTGACCGTTGGTGCTTTATAAATAGGCTTCATAAACGAATTTTTTAATCATCTATTTTCATATTTTCTTCACTTCTTCTCCATAAATCCATATTCTATAATTTTCGTATTTTTAAGATCATGCCGAAATTCTGCCGAATTCTCAATCGAATCAAATTAGAATATCATTCTTTTTTGATTCTCTGCCTTCTCTCAAATATTAAAGTGTTATTTGGAGTTATAGGATCAATTTGTAATCAAAAGTTTATCGAGTCTCTCTATAAGGTGTGGTTGTGCCTAGAAATCAATTGGGAATCTTATGGCCCGTAAATAAGTGAGTTTGCCCCGGACTCGTGAGACAGGAGGGTACCTCAAGGCCTTTAGAAGTTGAGGAATGTAATCTCGACATTGGTATAATAGAAATCTGTATAAGGTGATTTTCCTTGGTATAGGACTGGATGTAGGGTAACTTCGAACCAGTATAAAATCTGATGTGTTCTTTCCCTTTACTGCTTTTTATTAACTTTCTGCATCTGTGTTTGATTCTGTGATTGTTCCGTGATTAAGTTCTGCATTTGTTTGTGTTATAATTTTAAATTAGTTCATATAAGTCTTAGAATCCTTAAACACTATTCACCCTCCTCTAGTGTTAAATTAGCCTTAAGATCCTTAATCCGCACTCCCTTTCAATTGGTATCAGAGCGTAGGTTTTCATAGTTTTCGTAGTTTGAAACTTGAAAAGTTAAAAATGGCATTTTTAGAAAAAAATTTAATACTAATTTGAATTTATGCATTTCATCAAAGTATCATAAGTCTGCATATAGTTTTTATGAAAAATCAAGTTATCTAACGAATTGGCTTGTTATGCAAGAACAGACATGTTACATGGCTTTTGAAGAATCAATAACCAATGGACAAACTGTGTAAATTGAGAAAGATAAATGGAAACTTGATAGTGGCTATTTAAGGCATATGACTGGAAATCCCGAGATACTCAATGACATTATATATCAAGGTGGCGGATTGGTCAACTTTGAAGATAACTCAAAAGGATATGTGGTTGGCATCGACAATGTTCTAAAACTCCTTTTATTTCTGATATTTTGCTAGTTAGGAATTTAAAAGATAATTTGCTTAGTATAAGTCAACTATGTGATAAAGGATTTAAAATTACATTTGAAAAGATAAGTGTCACATCGAAGATAATAAGTCAAATATTATCTTTGAAGGAATTAGGAAGTAAAACATTTACATTCTTAGTATGAAAGTTTCAAATGATAACTTATGTCTTTTGGCTAATACAAGTTACCCTTGGATTATAAAAGATTTGGTTATTTAAATTTCAAACTGTTATCTAGGCTATCAAAACTTGACTTAGTTAGAGGTCTTCCCAACTTCAACTTTAAAGTAGATAATATATGTGATGCTTGCCAATTATGAAAACTTAAGTTCATTTAAATTAAAAGATATGATTTCTACTTCTAAACCTTTAGAATTACTTCATTTAGATTTATTTGGTCCATCTCAAGTTTAATCAGTTAATCACAATAAATATGTTTATGTAATTGTAGATGATAATTCTAGATATACCTGGACAATTTTTCTTAAATTTAAAAGTAATTCTTTTGAATTATTTAAAAATTTTGGCTTAAAAAAGTCAAAATCAACTTTCTTTAAAAATAAAAACTATTCGTAGTGATCATGGTGGAGAATTTGAAAATGAAAATTTTGAGAATTTATGTAATCAAAAAGGAATTATTCATAATTTCTCTTTTCCAAAAACTACATAACAAAACGGAGTGGTAGAACGTATAAATAGAACAATTCAAGAGTGTGCTAGAACAATGCCTTCTGATAGTAACTTACCTAACAACTTTTGGGCTGAAGTAGTCGCTACAACATGTTATATATTAAATGGGATTTTAGTTAGACCATTAACTAATAAAACACCATATGAATTACTTTACAATAAGAAACCCATAGTAGCTTATTTTAAAGTTTTTGGTATCAAGTGTTTTATTCTTGATACAAAAGATAATTTAGATAAATTTGAACCTAAATCCGACAAAGGTATCTTTATGGGATATTCTAATAGAAGTAAAGCATTTAGAGTTTATAATTTAAGAACTAACGTCATTGAAGAAATAATGCATGTATCTTTTGATGAAAATTTTAAAGATATTGTACAAATAGAAGATGAAGAAAGATTTTGTAACTTTAAATAATGAACCTAATGAAACTAATTGTGAAATTAATCAACCTAATAAAAGAATTAGGCTATTAAAAGATCATCCTGTAGAAAATGTACTAGGAAATATTAAGTTTATAGTTAAAATAAAAAATCAACTAAATAGTATGAGTAGTGTAGCTTTTATATCAACTATTGAACCTAAAAATCCAAAGGAAGCATCATCTGATGATTCATGGATTCTTGCTATGCAAGAAGAATTGAATCAGTTCACCAGAAATGATGTTTTTGAACTTGTCCCTAGACCTGAGGATAAATGTATAATTGGAACAAAATGGGTTTATAAAAATAAAATGAATGAATTTGATGAGGTCGTGAGAAATAAAGCTCGTTTAAGCACACAAGGTTATCGTCAAGAAGAAGAAATTGATTATGACTAAACCTTTGCACCCATAGCAAGACTAGAAGCTATCAGGATTCTACTTGCTTTCGCAAACTACAATAATTTTAAGTTATATCAAATGGATGTTAAAAGTGTTTTTCTAAATGGTTTTGTAAAAGAAGATGTTTATGTTGAACAACCTCCACTTTTTAAAGATAATAAATTTCCAAATCATGTATATAAACTAAAGAAAGCTTTATATGGTCTGAAACAACCTCCTAAAGCCTGGTATGAAAGGCTAAGATCTTATTTACTACAATCTGGTTTTTGAAATCAGTAAAATAAATACAACTTTTTTATTAGAAGAAACAAAAATGATATTCAACTAGTACAAATATATGTAGATGATATAATATTTGGATCAACTAATAACATAATGAATAATTTTTTTTAGATATAATGACTAAAGAATTTGAAATGAGTCATATGGGAGAACTAAGTTTCTTCTTAGGACTTCAAATCAAACAATTAGATAAAGAAATTTTCATTAGTCAAGAAAAATATGCTAAGGATTTAATTAATAAATTTGGATTGACCACTTCTGGTGAGAAATCAACTTCAATGACAACTAATATAGCTTTAAGTAAAGAAGATAAATCAAAAGTTGTTGATCAAAAATTATATATGGAAATGAATGGTTCGCTGCTTTATATAATAGTAAGTCATCCTGACATCATGCATAGTGTCTGTCTCTGTGCAAGATACCAATCTCAACATAAGGAAACTCACTTAAAAGCTATTAAAAGAATTTTAAGATATGTAAAACATACTTTAGATTATGGTTTCTTTTACCCTAAAAACGATGTATTTGACTTAATTTCATATTGTGATGCTGATTACAGTGATTGTAAATCAGACCGAAAAGTACAAGTGGAACTTGTCACTTTTTAGGACATTCTCTGGTTTCCTGGTTTGGTAAGAAGCAAAATGTTGTATCCTTGTCAACAACTGAAGCAGAATATATATTTGCTGCTTTGGCTTGTTCTCAAGTTATATATATGCAACAAACTTTAAAACATTTTGGATTAACTATAACTAAATCACCAATTTATTGTGATAATACTAGTGCGATAAAATTATCTAAGAATCCAACTCATCATGCTAGAACAAAAATAATTGATATTAGACATCATTTTCTTAGAGATAATGTAGGTAAAGAAGTTGTAACTCTTTAATATATTAATATTAAAAAAACAAATTGTTGATATATTAACCAAATCATTAAATGAACAAAACTTTACTAAATTTAGAAGAGAAGTAGGTATATGTTCATTAACTGAAATATAAATTATAAATAATACAAGTATAATTAATAATTAATATAAATAAAAATTTCTCAAAAATTACATCAGGCATGTCGACATGACCCATCCCCCTACGTCGACATATTAGCTATGATTTTCAAATTTAAATTTCCCTTTAAAATTAGTTATTAAGTTATATATTTATATATTTCGACTTTTACACCTTTTATTTGTTCTATTCTCTGTAACAAACTTTTAAAACAGTAAATTAATGGCTTTCTCTTCTAAAAATGAAGCTTCTTCACCCACTTCTTCTCATTCCAGTCCTTTTCAACGATCCACACACGTACGAGTCATCAAATTGCAAGAGAAGATGAAAGATTTTCTTCAAATGATGATGGAGATTCAAGTTAGTCAACTGCGAATGGCAAGAGAACAAGATAGGCAAGGCAAAATCCTTAAAAATCTACAAAAATTTCTTATGGATAACCATGCCAATCCCATTGTTATTGAAGAAACATCACAAGCCATGGATTCTGAAGAAGAAGAGCCTCAAGAAGAACAACAGGAGGATCAAGAAGAAGAACATCCGCTGCCAAATCGAGATGTTCATATGGACGAAAATGATAGCGTGATTTGCGTTGGAGAGGTCATTTTTGACGCTAATGGGAACTTGTTGAACAACGTTGAAAATTTAATCTCTACCACCCAAATTGTTCAGTCTATAAATCACCAATGGTTAAGGGTCCTCGTTAAGCGTTTTCGTTTTTCTCTTTCGTGGTCGTATATTAGTTTGTTAATTTGTATATAAGTGTTATCTTAAGGTTCTTCTAAAAACAATTTTCGATGTTTAGAAACATGAATTCCCGTTAGGATGTTATATTATTGTGTCATATGTTTGTTTATCTCCTTTTCTATTAAGTTCAAGGTTTATAGGTTATTTTTTGTTGATGACAAATGGGGAGAAAGTTATATAAAATAGTAGGCTGGAGTAAGGGGGAGTTATGGAACGATCGAAGTGGTAAGTATATTTTATAAGGTTGTCATCATCAAAAAGGGGGAGATTGGTAGGAACTGGAGATAGTAGTTTTGATGACAACAACCTTTGTAACTTATTTTATTATAACTTATATACTAACACTATTGTCTAGATATATATATATGAATGTTATTATGCAGGATATATATAAGGTAGGTACCGATTATTGAAGACTGTACAGTATCAAAATCAAGAATGAAGAAATCAAATTTGAAGACTCATGAGTATCAAGATCAAGATATATGTCTAGTTTTTTATTAAAACTTCATAATAGCATGGAAATCTTCATTCTGAATTTCATTTGGGATGGAACCCATTTCTATCTTCTTAGTGGCTTACAAACCCACGATAAGTAGCTTACAAACCTAGGACAAGTGGCTTACAATCCCACGAACATCCTGGTTTTGTAGAAGTTCTCGAGTCCTGATGTGATGAGATATTTTGCAGGAAGAAGCTTCAAAACTACTTCAAAATGGTTTTTCAAAAAATAATTTTCAAAACTGCTTTTCAAAATATTTTAGCCTTAAAATTATCTTTCCAAAATATTTTTCAAAAAGATGTTTTAGCCTTAAAATATTTTTTTTTTAGTTTTAAAATAAACTCTTGTTTTAAACTTCATTTTAAAAAAACAAATTTTATATTGTTTTTTACATAGGGATGTCGATATCATAGGATACCCCATGTCGACATGGTGGTCGTTGAATTCAAAAGTTTCAATTTTCAAAAGAAGTGTCTATTCGTTTAAATCTCTTCACGAATGGTTACGACCATTGGTGCTTTATAAATAGGCTTCAAAAATGAATTTTTTAATCATCTATTTTCATATTTTATTCACTTCTTCTTCTCCACAAATCCATATATATATATATATATATATATATATAATTTTCATATTTTCAAGATCGTGCCGAAATTCTGCCGAATTCTCAAGTGAATCAAATTATAATTTCATTCTTATTTGATTCTCTGCCCTTTCTTGAAGATCAAAGTGCTATTCAGAGTTATCGGATCAATTTGTAATCAAAATTTTATCAAGTCTCTCTATAAGGTGTGGTTGTGCCTGGAAATCAATTGGGTAATCTTATGGCCCGTAAATCAAGAGAATTTTCCCTGGACTCATGAGACAGGAGTGTACCTCAAGGCCTTTAGAAATTGAGGAATGTAATCTCGACATTGGTATAATAAAAATCTGTGTGAGGTGGTTTGCCTTGGTACAGACTGGATGTAGGGAACTCCGAACCAGTATAAAATCCGGCGTGTTCTTTACCTTTACTGCTTTTTATTCTCTTTCAACATCTGTGTCAGATTCTATGATTTTTCTGTGATAAGTTCTGCATTTGTTTGTGTCATAATTTTAAATTAGTTCATATAAGTCTTAGAATCCATTAAACACTATTCATCCCCCTATAGTGTTAAATTAGCCTTAAGATTCTTAATCCGCACTCCCTTTCAAGTTCGGTAACGGTGTTTATAAAGTAGTAACGGTAACCATTGCCATAACAACCCTACAATCGATAGAAGTGTAGCCAATTTTTTCTTCAGATAATGTCACAATTTGAAAAAGGTATGGTGGTTTAAGAGTTTATATCAAAGGGGCTTTGTTTTTACACCGCTAACAGTAACGAGATCATTTGAAATAATAGCTGAAAAATAATAGTTGGAAGTACAATTCCACAACAATTACAGAAGTAATTATTGAATTAGGAAAAATTCTAAAAAGGAACCTCGAAAACATTAAGAATTTTTATTCAAAAGCAACTTAAATTTGTATAAATCCCTACACATTAAGTCAAAATTTCAGCAAAATTCTTCTGTAATTAAAATTTCAGCAAAAAATTCTTGAACGCCTGATATAGAGAGGAACCCGTTTGAATTGGAATGAATTTGAATTTGTTCAAGTTCAAAGGGCTTCCAACGTATGTGAGCACTCGAGTGAAGAATGCGATAATTTTCTTTTAGTACTTAGCCAAGTGTTGAGTCTGACCTAATTGGTATTTATTTATGCATGGTGCCACGTCCTTTTACCAATAAAGGAAAAAGAAAACAAGAAAAGAAAATGGTGCTCAATTTATCCATAATGGACCACCATGTACAGTCAACGGTTGTATACCGCCGGATGGTTGTACATCGGGTAAAATAAAATTTTGCATTTCGTATAGCAATACGAAGCCGAATATTATATATCTATAACAAATGTTGTATTCAATATAAATTTTATTCGGTAGTACAATACTATAACCAAACCAACTACAAATGATTTTATATTGCCAAATGACTTAAAACATATACATATAGTAAATCATTTGAAGGTATGAACAATGTACAAAAAATATTATTCAATATTTAATACCATCGATATTTAATATTTAATACTGTCGAGTCACGTTCGAGCTTAATAAAATAGGTTTGTCGAATTTTCAACTTCAAACCATCAATGCTAAAAAGCCTAAAATGGGATGGAACAAATTTAGATCAAAAGGCAAAATAAAAAGATATACAAAACCATACCTTCGTGCAATGTCAACGGCTGTGATGATTTGGGTTGTGACGACGTTAGATTCGACTTCTTCTTCAAGACACTTGGTTTCAGATTCGGGCAGTTATACCGCAGAAAATTAATAGACCGTAAAATGTAGGAAATAGGATTTAAACCCTACCTACTTAAATCACCAACCAAAATCTTTACCATACAAAGTACCATTCTAGCTTTTGAAAATGTTTTATACGCAAAGCTCTTATAATATGTATTTAGTAAGTTGGGTCCTTCCCTAAAACTGGGTTCTGGGCCATCGAGCGTAGATAGCCCAGGCCTAGGGCTGATCATGGTTCTTGGTAAATAATGATATGTAAATAAATCAATATCCTTTATTGCGAGAATCACTTTTTTTTGACATGTTATAAGTACCTTAAATAATGATATCTAGTATATATGGTCAGTCTTAACTACTTCAAATAAGCTCTTTTTAATGGGAAATAAGGCCAGTTTATAGTTTTAATGCATGTGTATGGTTTTAATGGATTATGTTGGTAGTTGCAGTTATTTTCGTCATATAGGAGATGGACAAATGTTGTTTTGCTTATATATTTCTAGAGCGATGCCATGGAGCCGAAAACTGGGTAAATGAATTTGAATGGTTTAAGGCTAAAATTCAGGGGGCCATTCATGTTGAGTATTTGAGTTAATATCAGCCAACTGATTAAGTTCGGGTGCAAATTCTGACCCATATTTCAGGCCTTCTAGATTTGTTTATATTTCTATAGCAGCTAAAAGTAGCATACGGTAATATAAAGGGAATCGACAACCATTATAGAGATGAGTAGTGATGTTATGCTACTACCATAACCATTTTTGATTGAAATCGGTATACCAGTTTAATGAATATGGTAACGATAAATTTACTATTTTCTATGGTAAATTATCGGTAAAACTTCTTTAAAATCAACAGTAATGATAATTTACTAATCAATTTAAAACATATGTATATTCATATGATATAATTTATTACATGCATTTAGATCAAACAAATAATTAAATTTAGTTCAGTAATCAGATGAAATTATTTCAAATATACTTTATTTGTTTCTCATTTATGTCTTTTATTAAGTAACACTATAAATAGTATAATAAAGATGTGTTATAGTGTTAGAACATGTCAATTTATGGATTTTTCCGAACAAATGGTAATTCACTGTAACGATTACTGGATTATTGGTATATCAACCGATAGATAACAATATCGATATGCAATTTAGCTTATCAATAAAAACAGTACTACAACAGTATTTGGAAATGGTAATGGTAACCATTACCACAACAACCATGGAGGGACCATCCGCGCTATGTTATTTTGATCAAATATCTTTATTGCTAATAATAGAAATTCAACGAAAATGATTCAATCATGTGTTTTTAAACTTTAGAATAGTAATTTGGTAGAGTATCATATAACAAAATTCATAGAAGATGACTCTAGCCTTTAGAGCATCACATATGGGGATGGCTCAAATCAAAATTCATGCACAAATACACAGTGGAACTTTGAAAACACAGGCTCAACAGTAAAGATAATTACTGAAACGTATTAACTCATGTTTGGTATGCATATATACATTAGGCTAACTTTGATTTAGTTGCCGGTATGGGATGAAATCCAAAATGGGTTTAGCATAATCCAATGTTCATTTCAATTCACCGTCATCGTCTTTTGTACAACTAGATTTAGAACAGCATTTCAGACACAGGCAACGATTGGATCTCCATTTCTCTGACGACGGCTAGAATTTAAAAACACGAAAGTTTCAGATCCAAGTAATAACAATACACTCGAAGTATTTTAATAAGGAAAAACAAGAAACCCCAATCTAGGAATTTATAGTATTGCATCATGTTAATATCTAAGCCGACCAATAACAAAATCTCTAAGAAAATTTTTCATAGTAAACTATCGCTCATTGTACCAAAATACCAATACTCCGATTAGTTTGTCATTTTTGGTTTTTCTATTTTCGTTCAAAACATATGCACACGCATGTATTTAAGAAAAATAACTAATTTGGAATTTTTTTTGAAAGAAACTAATTTGAAAAATGAAGCCAACATATAAAATAGAAAACAAATTTCTTTTGTTTTTGGTGTTTGGAGAAATAACAAAAAAATATAAAACAGTTCATTTCTTCCACCGTCCCTCCATCGTCGTTCGTAATGACTTAAAATTTCAAATTTCTCTTTCATTGTCCTCACATTTTGTCATGGATGTTGAAAATGAAAAATACAAAATACAAAATATAATCAAACAGACCTTAAGGGTCCGTTTGGTTTATTTTATGTTTTGTATTTTGAGGTTTTCAACATTAATTATAAAATATTAGGAGAGGGGAGGGACGACAAAAGGGTGGAAGGAAGATGGAGGTGGCGACGGAAGGAATGGAGGGACGATAGAGAGATGAATTGCTTATCGTTCTTTTGTTATTTTCCAAAATACAAAAAATGAAAAAAAATTGTTTTCTATTTCCAATGTTGACTTTGTTTTTTAAATTTATCGTTTTTTCACAATATACATACGTCGTGCGTATTTTTGTGTGGACGAAAACCCAAAATAAAAATTAAAAATAGTAAACCAATCACAGCCTAATTTTTTGTTCACTTGGCAAGATGCACCAGACACCCTCCATTCATTTCTCATACCACTTAGAGTACAGAAATTTGGTGCATCAACGCCACAAACTTTACATATGTCAAGTCTCTAATATAATTAGTTAAAATTTGAATTATTTACATGATGATTATGATAGCATTATTCAAATTATTTAAATGTTGTTATTTAAGTAATTTTAAATGTAACTGAATTATTTGTAATAGATGAATGATTTTTTTTTTTTAAATTAATTAAATGTAAAATATTTAAATGAATATTTAAGTATTTATAATTGGTAAATTTGATATTTCACATAAAATTGCAAACTAATGTCAATAGCATTTACCATCTTTTATCAGGGTCTTGCTCCACATCTTATTAGGTGACACTTGTTTAGACCCTCAAGACCTAATTGACCAAGATGTACCTCGCTCGCAGGGGGCATTGCCCCTGCTTGGCAACCCCTAAACATCCCTCGATACACGCAAACATTATAACAAAATTATTTTAACAAGTAAACGTTATCGCTTTATTATATAATCTTAAAATTCATTTTATGCACAAACTTTAGAAAAAGAGTGACATACTATGCAAAATGTTATATTTTTAAAAGTATTTTTTAAGCATGTAACTTAAATTTATAGGCTTACCTACTACAAGACACAGATTGAATAGCGGCGGGGAGAGGCGACGACTAGTTATGATATTAATTATCCAATTAATATTTAATTAATTCAATTCCTATTACATTTTAAAAAAATGTTTAAAAATACTAATTTGATTTCTAAAAATAAAAAGATATTTTAGTACAGCCATTCAACCTAAGGACGACTTGTGATCATTAAATTAGTATTTTCAATGATCCATCATCGTGTAATTGGGATATTTGTCATTGCTGAAAATCTAAATCGCACGACCAATCTATGCGACTTTTAGTTTGTCCATTAAGCAACTTCGGTAAAGTTGATTGTATGTAATATTTTTTGCGAATTAAATTATTGTTTTAAACCGTTGGGTAATTAGTTATGAATTTTTAACCGTATTTAGTATGATAAAATTATATAAAATAAAATATTCGATAGAAAAATAAATTTGTTGGATCTTATACTATATCGGTCCAAAGTACTTCAGACCAATATTCAAAAGATGATTAAAAAATAAACTTAGGGTGTCAATCTTAAATTTTAAATTTATAGCCATCTACCGACATTCGGACTAAAACCCTTCGTCCGAAGGCCAAATGACCTTCAAACGAGACTAAATCCGAACCACCGATACTTTGTAATATGTTAATCTAATCCGTACGTTTGGATTTGCAAAAAAATGTCCGAAAAAAAATTAAGCTTGAAACGAGTCATTTTACCGGGAGTTGTACAAAGGAAGATGATGATTAAAATTAATATGTATGGTTAAATAGTGAATATGTTAAATATAAAACTTACGGTAAAAAATAATTTTGTTTAATTAGTGTATAAGTGTTAGTGGTTATTATAAAATAAAGTTATTATTAATGATTAAATATATTTAGTATAATGTGCCTTTTTGAGAACTCGAAATTTTAGTTTAGAAAATACTTAAATAAAAATTAAATAGCTATTTTGTTAATAAATATTTACATAGTTGAATGAATTATAAAATATGGTTTAAAAATTAATTTGTAGTTTCTTAAATAGTAATTTGTGTATATGTATTTTTGGAAGTAGTTTTGAATAATAAATTTCTTTTGAAACAAATATTCTACAAAAATCGATTTGCAAATATTAAGAAATAATGTTTGTTTGAAAATAAAGGTTAAATATTAATTTAATCACGACTACAACAACAAATTAAAGCCTTTAGTACTAAGCTTTAATTTATTTTAGAAAATATAAAGACACACCCATTGGATGCAAAATTATGCGTACACTTCATCATAGTGAAGTGCTATCGAAATTTGTAACATATATTTTTAAACTAAGAAAACTGTTCAATTATTTTGTCGACCGTACGTGGATGTACGAAGAGCGAACTAGTACGAAAGGTTCAATAAAGGAACATTTCTACGATGGTATACATGAATTTATTAAATTCGCTAAATCTAATGATCGAATTAAAGAAGAAATTTGTTGTCCTTGTCGTAAATGCAAACATTTGAAACATTGAAAAGAAGATATGGTTATAGTGCATTTGTGTTAAGTTGGTTTTATGCTAATTATTAGTTGTGGGATCGTTGTTAAGAACTTGTTGCACTTAATCCTGTAGTGTCAGAGGAAGATGTGGATAAGGATTATGTTATGGAAAATCCAATAGAAGATATGATGGAAGATGTAGCACGATCAATATTCCATACCTTTCAGGATGATGATGAAGTCGCAAATGTTGAAGAAGAACCGACCGCAGGAGAAAAAATAATCTACGATTTATTGGATGCTACTAAGTGATCGTTATGGGATGGTTGTAAAGCGGAACCAAATTATCAGTGACCACCGAATATATTACTATGAAATCAAAATTCAACTTTACAAAAGCACGATTTACAACAGTTGTACAAGCTGGAAAATGACATATGTCACCCAATAATCTGATGTGCGATGGTCATTATAAAGTAAAAAAACTTATGTCCGCTTTCGGTCCACCATACTAAAAGATAGATATATGTATAAAAGGTTACATGTTGTATTTAAAAGATAACATTAACCTTAAGAAATGCAGAATATGTAATGGGGCATGATACAAACCAATCAAAAATAAAGGAAAGGAAGTTCCATATAAGAGATTGCATAATTTATCCATCACTCCTGGACTTCAAAGGTTATATATGTCTTCTGCTACCACATCTCATATGAGATTGCACAATGTGAGAATACGCGAAGAAGGAACTTTGATTCATCCATCTAATGGGGAAACATGAAAATATTTCGATAAGACATGTCCCACGTTTATTACTAAGAGCCGTAATGTCGAACTTGGTTTATGTATAGATGGATTTTCACCATTCTCTCAATTTGGTAGTAAACATTCATCTTTGCCTATTATCGTTCCACCTTATAATTCATTTCCATGGATATGTATGAAAACTCCATGTATGTTTCTCACTATTGTCATCCTTGGTCCTGACGATCTGACCAAGGAATCAATGTTTATTTGCAGCCATTGATTGAAGAATTGAAAACATTATGACATAAAGGGGTTGATATGTACAGCGTTTTCAAAAATTTTTTTTGTATGTTTTCATCTTTGTTATGGACTATTGATGATTTTCTGGCTTATGTAGTGCTTTCAGGTTGGAGTACGGCAGGTCATCTACCCTGTCCTTATTGCATGGAAGAAACATGAGCATTTTCATTACCGAATGGAAGAAAAATTATATGGTTCGATTTCCATTGGTGTTTTCTCCATGTTAATCATACTTTTAGAAGAGATAAAAATAACTTTATAGCTAATAGAGCAGAGACTATTCAACCACCAACGATTTGGTCAAGCGCAGAAATACATGATCATGTAAAGGAATACCCAAATATACATAAAACTGAAGTACAGATTGAAATTCCTCGTTAATCGATAATTCATAACTGGTGCAAACAAAGTATGTTTTAGGAGTTACCTTATTGGAAAGATCTCTTACTTTGACATAATATTGACGTGATGCAATATAAAAAAACATGCTTAATAATGTGTTTAATATTATTTTGAATGTTAAGGGGAAAACTAAGGATGATCTGAATTCATGATGTGATATAGAATATTTATGTAAACGTTCTGAACTTTATATGAAACTCAATGACAGTAAAAAAACCCAAAATATGCTATGAACTAGATAGCAAGCAAGTAAAACTTATGTTAACATGGATGGAAGGACTAAGATGTCCTGATGGGATTTCTTTTTAATCTCCATAGATGTGTTGATTTTAAAACAATAAACTAAGTGGGATGAAAAGCCATGATTTTCATGTCACGATGGAAATTTATTACCTGTGGTTTTCAAAGAACTACTGCCTGTAAAAATATGGAATGTTATAATTGAATTAAGTTTGTTTTATAAAGATCTTTGTTTGGCTACGTAAAAAATTAAGCATATACATAAATAAAAGAGAATACCCCTATACTGCTCTGTAAACTTGAGAAAATATTTCCTTCAGGATTCTTTAATATAATGGAGCATTTACCTATTCATCTTTCATTCAAAGATCTTTTTCGAGAACCTGTGCAATATGGATGGATGTATCCATTTGAGAGATAATGAATATCCGTAATATTAATTTTAATTTCAAATTTAAATTGAATTAATTTTGCAATTGGTACTTGAATCATCTAAAGAAAAAAGTTAGATCGAAAGCACGAGTTGAAGGTTCGATTTGCAAATCATATCTTGAAGAAGAAGCTTCATTCTTTTTCTCTCATTATTTTAGCGACCATGTGAACTTATCATTTGTAAGTGTTTCACGTAATGACGAATCCATTAAAAAGATTCTTCTTAAGCAATGTTATCTATTTTAGATAACATGGCCGACCTGCTAAAATATGAGTGGACTATGGTTAGACGATAGAGATTACCATGTGTCACACATATATGTTCTTTTAATTGTGCTGAAGTTGCACTATTTGTTAGATAATATTAAATAATAATTATCAATATATGAAATTCCAAATTTATATTTATTTCAATTATACTTATAAATTATAATGCAATATATTATATATATTTGCAGTATTTGCGAATCACAATATCCACGTGGCGATCTCAGTAAAGAATTTGCTAATTGGTTCTCGAACTACGTTTATAATCCAAGAAATTGTGTCAGTGATGAAGGACCGAAACATCTTGCATTAGGCCAAAAAGAAATGTCAAGAGTTTCCCAATATTCTTCATCGATGGATTTAAATTCAATACTAAGGAATATGGTGCTGAAAAATTAACCTATAACAGTGGCATATCTGTCAAAGGTAGTGATGATACAGATGAACATATAAAAGATTTTTATGACATCTTAACACAAGTTTTAGAATTGACATATTTAATACGAACCGTAGAAATAGTTTTTTATTCAAATGAAATTGGTTCAGCAATGTTCCTGTTTTTGGAATCAACGTACATAAAGATTATAAGCTTATTGAAATAAAGCATACCTCGCATTACTATAAGTATGATCCTTTAGTATTAACCAAGAAAGCATTATAAGTTTAATTTTCCTCTTTATCCGTCCCTAAAAAGAGGTAAAGCAGATTGGTCGGTTGTTTTTAAAAAAAGGCAGGATTTAAGTTTGACGGAAATAATATTCCGAATGAAGCAGCTTATCAAGCAGATTTTTGGGCCAAATAATGAAGTAATAATAACTGATGATCATATAGATTTAGGGACTTTGAATGATGAATCATATACTTTAATAGAATCATTTGAGAGTACAGATGAAAACTATATAGAGTACGAGACCGGTCTGAATCAAAAAATGACGAAAGCTGATTATTATTTACTGACGATGTAAAAATGTATATATGATGGATATTTGTATCACTTCTTTTATAATTTATATTTTGAGTTTCCACTATTATTAATGACGATGACTATGTTTTGGGTTATGTATTATTATGTTTTATTAATTTATATATTTAGAAGATTTTGTTTCATTTTGTAGTTTTAGTGGAAGTTTTATGTGATTATTAGTCAAATATGTTTTCTAGTAATAAAATGATATGTTTTTTCATTATATGAAATGATATGTTTGTGGAAGATGTTATGTATCATAGAAGAACTTCTAGATCCCATTCTTTTGATTCTCCTTCTGCTCGCAGGGGTGTCAGTGACTTAGCTAAATTGCGCCTAAGAGCGAGTATGACTCCCAAAACATCTAGGTACGTATCAAATTTAATTTATTGCAATTTCATTAATATTTAACGATTGTACATTATTTATGGTTTATTAAATGTCTACATGAAAACTAATACAGTGGTTTTGAGCTGGAGCCTTCCGACTATATTCTAGATGTCTCTAAGAAGGCATACATGAGTCAGATGTCAGGTTGTTGGCCGACCTAGGATGAAATCCCACCTTATATTAGAGATGCTAAATGGGTTGACTTGTTAGTAAGTATAAATTTATAATTCATTTGCAAATGACATATTTGATCTTTGGAAATTAATATACTATATATAATTATTTTAATTTCAATGTGTAGGTTGTAGTTGTTGTAGACGAGGAAGATCAACAGCTGTTTAGGAACTACTAAAACAAGAAAATGAGGAAAGACTATAAGGACACCCTCTCGAGCGCAAAACACAAAAAAAAACCATATTGGATGGGTGTAATGTTTGGGCAGATTTTCTTGAGCATTGGGAAACTCCCGCCGCGAAAGTGAGTTTTTTATTTTCATATGTTTATTATAATTTGTTTAAAGTTTGTTTAATAATTGCATTAATTTATTCAATCATATATTTAAGTAGTTACATATGGTAAATACAACCTTTACGTTAAATTTATAGGAAGTATCTGCGTGAAACTTGACAAAAAGGAATAAAAATCCTGTTACACCTCGGTGGATCAAAATCCTTCCACAATATCGGAAGGAAATGGTAAATTTATAAATTGCGATTATAAAATACTTATAACATTATTTAATCGTATATATACACACTGTTATACCATATATAATTTCAAGTGAAGGATAGGGATCATAACCCTACATATTTGGAGGTCTTCACTCGTACACATGCCATTGTGCAGATGGCTCAGCTATGTTTACTTGGATAGACCCTAAATCTCAAGCTATAATGGTAAACATGCTTTAACTTTTTCCCCTCATTTCACATTACATAAATTTTGAATTGAATATTTATCATGGTAAAATTCTATTTCTAATCCCAGGAAAGATTTGAAATAGAGCAAGCTCGAGTGTTGGAGGCGACCGGTGGAGAGGAGTTGACCGTTGATGTGGAGGATAGGATTTTTGATGCCGTGACCGACAGGCTGATGTAATATATGCGATACAGTTATGGTAATAAGGAGGTGATGTTTATTGAATTTAACTAATTCATTAACTAACTTATAAATTTTATTTATTATTATGTATAAATTATAATTAGCTATTAACTAATTTACAGACAAGGATTTCTCAAGCCGATTATAGGAAATCACAGGCCGAGGAGGAAATATCACAACTGAGTGCTAAGATAGCAGAGCTGAACGATTGGCGGAAGAGTGAAGGATTGACTATGCTGCTAGATGAGCGGATTGCAACATACATGGCATTGCATAGGGATAATTTCCTTCCTAGGGGTGGGGAAATTGCGGATATTGATGGATATTGATTAATTTGGTTTGTACATATTTGATATGTATTGATGGATTAAGTACTTGTTTGATTATTGTGTTGCTGGCAGATATTTGATGGTTAAATTTGGGTTTTTGTGGATGTTCGATGATTATTTTGTTTGATGAAAATGAGGATTTGTAGGTACGGTTGTGTTATTTGATGGATTATTAATGTAAATACGGATTTTTGTAATATAAACTTAGTATCATGTGATATGTATGATATTATGCTTTGTATGCGATGTTTGTACTTGTTAAATTGGGTATGTATGTGTTGTATATGAGGTGGATAAGTAAATGAATATATATGTGTGGTTTGATGGTTGAAATAGCAGCTGTTTTATAAAACAGAACTATTAGGTTACTGATGGCTAACGACAACTAGTGACAACCCAATGGTTCATTCATGATGTATAGAACCATGAAACGTGTCCATCGACGATTGATAGTTGGCCATGGCCAATCCGTCGCTAGCCATCGAAAAGTAATCAAGAAGGTCATCGATCGATGATAAAAAAACTATGGCTTTTATCATCGGTTGGCGAAGCCTAACAATGGACGTCGACGACTAATTGCCGTCGCAAAACTTTGTATGTCTTGTAGTGGCCGGATGAATTGTTGTAATTCACCTTTTATTTTAACCGCATTATTTAAAATTATGATTTAATAGTGACAATTTACAAAATGAATAAGCTCTCTTAAATACTTTGCTCGCAGCACAAAAATGCATTATCCACTCAAATGATTATATGTATGTACAATACTTGTTTTCTTAAGTTGTTTTTCACAATGCCTACACATGAAAATAAAAGTAACTATAACGATCCGTAATTTTACCACTTTGAAAATTAGATATTTAATTGATTTTAAATATTCAAATATAGAATTTTTATACTTAAATAATCATATTTCATGTGATAAATAAGAACGGAAAACTTATTTCTAGAAGAGAATTATGATTTGGAACTTTCATCGCAAAATTTACAAAATTTACAAAAGCCAGATCTTGATAAAATTTAATATACATTTGAGAATTTGTTGTAAATGGCAAATAACCTTTTTTAATGGTTAAATAATGATACGATAATAAAGAAATTTCAGTTCTAACGATTTTATAAACATATGAACTTGTTTTATAAAAATTGATAAATTTTGTCGCACGTTGACAAATCAACGTTTTATTTTTACAATTAGATGTTCATAATAATAAATATGGTTTTACAACCCAAATTAAATTGTTTTAATTAATTAAATATGATAAAAAAAATCTTATTTTCAAGTTTGGTTTACATAAATGAATAGTTTAACAAAAACGTCAAAATATGACCGTAAAATATTTTACCGAAAATCAACATTTTGATCGATATAAGTTGTGCAAATGTTTTGCAACTTGAATAGTATTTTATAAACACATTAACAAAAAAAATAACATCTTATATTAATCAAGGATTAATTAAATTAAGTATTTATTTAAAGTTAAATAAGCACAAAATGACAAAGTAAATTTACTTTTGCAAAATCAAATCAAATCTCACACAAAACAAAGCATACATCGCTTCTTCATTAATACTAATGTACTTGGCCATCAAATCATGCATGGAAAAGGAGCATTTTATTTTATAAATTTTATTAATAAACTGGAAAATGCAAAATTATTACATTTTAGTACAAAATCAATTCCATCCATCCTTTCACTTCTTTTTCAGTTCTTTTCCACATTAATGACAAGTTAAATCATGTCTTGAAAAGTGTGTTAAGGGGGACAAAAGTTGATTTGATATAAATTGTATTTTGGTCTTTTTGGTTAAGGGTAATAAGGTAATTTGTGTAGCAAACTTCAACTATAAATAGACCATCATCCTTCCACTTCTTTTATACATTTCTACATCTTATTCTTTCTTTCTCAAGCTTTCTAAAAGCTTCTCTAATGGCTTCCATGCCTTAGGAAAATTATAAATAAAAATATTAGAAAAAAAGTAAAGAGAAAATAAAGTATTTTACTTCAAAATTTAGTGCAAACCACTTTTTTTTTCACCTACAACCCACAGTCCCACCTTCCTCTACTCCTAGCCGAGCCTTCCACCCCCTAGTCAAGGCCGTGAGCCACTTTCCCTTCCAAGGTCAAGGTCGAGCACATTAAGAAGGAGAAGTAAGTTTAAGGAACTTCGAAGCGAGAAAAAGAGAAGGAAGTGCCACCGGAATCGATTCGGGAATCAACATAAAAGATTGGAGGAGTGAAACTAATCATGAGTATTCATATTTTAAAGTTACTAACTTCTAAAAATATTTCAAGTTAATTACATGAAAAGTTTGATATATGCTGGATGATTTAATGGATAATAACTTGGTTGATATTATGGTTGATTATATGTTTGTGATATAGATGATAACTTTGTTTGATAAATGATAAAAGAAATGATTAGTAAGTATAGTTAATTCAATGGAAATTAAATCCATATGAATGTGTGCATGGAAATTATTTAACCTCTTAATGATTTCAAAATATCTAAAAAGATTGAAAATGATATTATAATAATATAATATTATAATACGAAATGAAAGGAAAAATGAGTTTGAAATGATGAAAATATTGTTTTACATAGGTAAAAATAGTTTAAATTTGGTTTAAAAAAAATTTGAAACGTTTCAGACAAGTTCCGAAGCAATTCACAAAATTGGTCAAAATCGAGCTCGTCGCGTAGCGGCAATTCGAAAATTTCTACCCGTAACCTGGAGAATGATTTGTAAGTCGAATTTCTTCGAAATTAATGTTTTTTGGTCCACAATGATAATAGTTTTCCAATTAGGAAAGAAAATCAAAATTTCATCAAGTAGAGTTTGAAATATGTCCAAAACAATTTGCTAAAAATATCGCGATTTTGCAGTTCGAAATCCAAAAGGGGATTTCTTTGTAAATAATATTTTTAAATGATTAAAAATATGAAATAAATTTGATAAATATATTAAAATGGTTTGAAAGAGATCTGGAATGGTAAATATGAATTTCAAATATTAACAAGTTGTTTAAATCAAATAAGCTCGTAAAGCACTTTCCGCTGCACGTTTCTACTGCCTTTTCTACGACTTTTAAAAAAGAAGGTTTAAACTTAACGATTTTCCTAGAATCAATTATGAATGTTTTTAAAATGAAAAATTAAGCATTTAAAAAAGATAATTTGGAATCTTACAGTTAATTCCAAAATAAAGATAATAATTTAGTATGTAGAAACGACTAGTACATTTGTCTCGCCTGTGAGATCTGGGAAGTTAAAACAAGGTGTTTAGCTAAGGTTAGGGATGGAGCAACCAGTTCCCTGAACTTACCTGGCCTCTGTTTTCTCTTCTTAGGTGAGGGGTGTAACCAATCGAAAAGAAAGCCCAGATGCTCTAAAAAGTTTATATTAAGTTTTCCAAATTAAAGAAGAATAGTATTTTCCAAAATTTAAGCAATCTCCAAAATGAATAAACTACAACTTGGATTGCATAGAGATAATCTTCTTATACTTGGTATTAAATTCCGAAGAGGGAACTCGTCCTATTCATGGAATTTAAAAGGTGATCTCACCGTTATTCTGCCCATGACACTTGTTGAATACAGAAATTGATGTTGAGTAATATTAGAATGATATCTATGATCTTATTTACTCAATAATGTTTGCTAAGATTTACTTTTGGTTTTATAGTAAATAGTGTCTTAAATAACATTGCTTTTGACCCGCCTAAAAGTTAAGGAATTTGGATCGAGTGTTGAGTGAGGAAATTTGAAATATTATCCAAAGAAAAAAAATGAATTAACTTAGAATTACTTGAAGACAAAAAGAAATCTTTGGTCAATATTTGGTGAATGATTTGGAAACGTTTTCCTAAGTAAAAGGAAAAAGGATTTGGAATTATTCCAAAATTTAAGAAACATTTTAATAGATCAAATGATTTAACAAACGAGGCTTAATGATTCCATATACTCTTGAAAAGAAAATGGAATAAATTGAAAAGAATATATCTATGAAAGATATTTGATTTAATTAACGATGAAGTAATTGATTAATGATTGATATCCACATATGAACTTAACATCTTTTAAAGCGACGATCGGCTTCGAAGGAACCTGGGTCGGATTTAGGTGATCCTTATCCGAAAACCACTTCGAACCAATGTATACGTTCGAAAGTGAAGATATGTGGTAGACAATGGTTATTGAAGACCGATGATCTTCATAGCATGAGGACTGCTTGTTGACATGCTCTGGGTCGCTCCCATTATAGAGTTTTTTTATAGCAGTGATCTCCTTGTTATGGATATTTTTTTCAAATTACAAGGACTACTCGCTACTAATGGTAGTAGGAAAGTGGTTCGGTTTCATTCTGTCCCTAAACGAATTTATATGGATGAATTTTTGACATTGTATTATGAAGTCACAAACGTTGACTTTTAAAGATGTACATCTGTTTGGTGGCGAAGAAGGTAACTTCTCTTAGCTTAAGACCCTTTTCTGAGACGTATGAGCTCAGAGGTTGTATTTTTATGGAAGTAAAATAGTGATTAAGGAATGACAATATGGCATTCAAAGTGGAACCTGTTATGGAAAAGCGTGGCTTTGTATGAAAAATGTGGCTTTGTCTTAGTTGAGCATAACCTCACTCCCAAGCCTCACATCTAGGAAATGATATGGAAACTATGTTACATATTTCAGGCTGAGTATGACGAGGGTGGTGTATGATCCCTCAAGGTGACTGTCGGCATATGATCTAGGTCACCAAGTTGTCCAGATAGGACCCTTATTGTATGGTATAGTGATGCGTGAGTCCTTGCATGAGAAGCCACTGAATATGAAGAAGTGTGGCAATATGAATAATAATGGTATGCTAGTCCTTGCATGAAAAATCATCGGGTTCTGGTTGCTATGTGTAGTTATTGAGGTTCCCTATCATGTTGGAAATCCAATTCTAATACGAACTTTACGATTTTGATTGTATTCCAAAAATAGTTGTAATGACTTGCAAACATTTCGGCTACTCCTTCTAGTATCATATATTCCATTCGGGATATTCCGTTGACCCAGTCCAGATATATTCCCTTAGACTTAGTCCGGATATTGATACCTTATTTGAATAAGTTATTTGAAAGGTGTTTTCCAAAATAATGTCATTAAAGATAATATCAAGTTATTTTGGTAATAAAAGTGTTTTGGTTATCATAAAGTAAAAAGCCGTCCGTATTTATGTGTGGGCATGGTCTTATGAGATACCCTTCTTTTCAAAGGTTTTGATAACATCGTCATGATCTATATATTTAAAATTTCGAGTATCTCATGCCGGTTTATCAAGCCTGATCCAGGTATTTTTAATACTTGGGTCAGATTCGTATAGTTTCAGGTTTAGTTGAAGACGGTTGAGTTTCCAGAGGAGAGCTGGAGATCTTCATCATTGTATGGAAGTATTCTATTATCCGCTACATCTATTGCATTTGTTTTATTATTTGTCAGTGTTTATAAGGGCAAGTGTTATAACTGTCCAGGCTACATCTAAGTTAGACTCTGATATTATATTTTAAAATTTTCTACTGTAAAAATTATTATTGAAATAATACATGTTATTCCATTCATATGAGATTATGTTCTATTTTTATTTTCTTTCTACTCTTAATGATCCGTCTTTTCGTGCAATTTGAGTTAGCCATGTATGATTTATTATCGATTCAAAAGGTACAGAAAAAAGGTTTATTATAGTAACATTATAACTTTGAATAATATATCTTCAAATTTCTTTAAGTTAATTCACAAACACGAAGAACAAATATCATCAAAGCTTTTACAACTAACTAATAAACATAAAAACATTGTTCAAACAAATTAATTTCTTGAAGCTAGAAAATAGAAATAAAAATCAATCGAAGAATGTCTATACTAAGCAAGGACACGCATAAGCGTGCATATGTACGATTATATATATTGGAAGTTAAACCATAAATGATGATCAACGGAGTTAATAAAATATTTGCTTCTCGGTAAAGCGATAAAATTGAATCAGATTTATTTAGTTGGCATACATTTATTGTATTAAAAGGAATCTCTAATGTTTCGTGTCTATCAACTCATATTTATACATCACTTCTCCATCAAATTTTAGCAATAAAAGACTTTTACAATTTCAAATCGTCGTTCCTATTTTCATGTGTGAGACAACCCTAGCATATAACTCAATCCAACATTGATGAAATATCAAGATTAGAGGATGGCTAGAGATATATTTATAAAAATGCGAGATATCTCAACACCACGAGCATTATAAGTGAAGGCATATAACTATTTGGCATAGTAGTAAATTAATACGTACATTGATTACTTACGCATCTTTGAGCTTCCTCCGTAAGCTACTATATGAAATTGCCATTCATTATTTTATTTATATTTTTCCTTTATTGTAACCGTAGAACAATATTATTGGCTACTCAACATGCACATTGAGTATTTTTTGGATTAATGCTAATAAAAGAAGGAAAAATAATGGTGCAAGCTAGCTAAACTTATGCGCATAGAAAAAATAAACTCATGTTCTTCCGGTTTTAGAGTTGTCATTCAACCAATGTCTACAAATGTGAAATAATCCAAAAAATATCGAATAATTTATCAATGCTCTACTACCTTACAAAGCATGAG
Source organism: Allium cepa (assembly GCA_030765085.1). Lineage (NCBI taxonomy): Eukaryota > Viridiplantae > Streptophyta > Magnoliopsida > Asparagales > Amaryllidaceae > Allium > Allium cepa. Next base: position 50,653,330 of record CM060935.1, on the reverse strand, counting down.
ACTATTGAAGTTCCATGTCCTCATAATTCAAATTATGGTAAGGAAAGACATGTTGTATATTAATTAGTGTTGGAGTTTAAGTCAGTCTCTCATGTACTCTTGAAGGAAGTAGGTCTACTTATTGCCCTTTTCTTCATTTTTGATCCATCCACGGTAAGTAAAAAAGATCTATAAGTGCTTCCGATGTGGATTTGATTTAATATCTGGTACCTTATGACAGTAGCATACAAAGGTATAACTGGTGCTCTCACTGCATTAGAAAATAAATGATATAACAAATAATAATATTGCTTGTGCATGAAGCTGATCATGCATATGTGGATGTGTATACATGTTTATATGTACACATGACTACTTATAGTTGTAAAGATATAATCGAAATAGATGGATGAGTTATCATACCATCATGGTTGCAGGAGTCGCAACTTCCTAAAGGTATGACATGGTCGTTCCACGACAGACTTCCGATTCCAGCCTTGTGTACATATATCTTTCTTTTTTGAAAACAAATAAACTTCATTCATTGATATATAACATAATAAATTGAAAATGAATATTACTTGAATGTAAATTTTTTTTACAAGGTATAAGGCAGCTGCATCCTAAACCTTAGTCTTTGGATCATTGAATCTAACAGCTAAGGTTGTGCAATCATTTGACTGTGTAATGCTGAGAATTTAGTTCAGCCATAATTAACCCTAATCAATTCAAGAGAGATCAAATAGATAAACAAAAGGTGATTAACGGAAGCATACCGGAGTCCATCGAATCGATTTGCAAAGGCTACGATCTTCTAAGAATACAGTTCTCCTTTTTCTTGATTATTTCTCTCTGACGGGGAAAAGAGAAAGATGAAAAGGTACGTACTATTTCTCGGGGACCAGAGCGTTTACTAACGGACTAAAATCAGTTATGTAATATTTACAATTTGGCCCCTCAACAAATTATAAATACCACTTATTTATACCCCAATTATAATAGCATTATACATTTTAACATATGTGCCCACAACAAAATTTTAATCTAACAATCTCCCACTTGGGCAACATATGTTTATTTATAAATGTACAACCTTATGAGCTCAAAATTTGCTATTAAATAAATGTAATCTTTAACAATCTTGTCCATCAACCATATCAATATATGATCATAGTGGTCTTCGTCATATTAATCATGACTAAACCCATCAACGGTCACATACATATACATATAGTCAAATGACATAGATCAGTCATGAATACGTGGCATGAAAATTACATGTAATATGAACAAAACATGTCTATTTTCAACTGGTTCTCTTTAAACTTAAATGAGGTTAGAATCAAATAGTAGATAGAGTGAATGAACTGAATATTTTATTCTGATCAAAAAACCAAATACATAAATGTCTCAAGGCAAATATAAAGCATAAAAATTCAAATTCCCGCTAAACCATAACATCCTCCAGTAATACAACACCCATATGAACAGTGTGCTAATGAAAGACCTTGGGCGGTAAACCTTTTGTGAGCGGATCCACTATCATGATGTTTGTTCCAATATGCTCTATAGATATATGTCCACTCTGCACTCTTTCTTTCCCAGCTAAGAATTTTATGTCAATATGCTTTGACTTAGTTGAGCTTTTGTTATTATTAGAATATAGCACTGCTGATTTATTATCACAATATAACTTCAGCGGTCTTTCTACAGTTTCCAAAATGCGCAGCCCAATGATAAAGTTGCGTAGCCATATTCCATGGTTTGATGCTTCATAACATGCTACAAATTCTGCTTCCATAGTGGAAAAAGTTACAAGTGTTTGTTTAACACTTTTCAAGATATAGCTCCTCCAGCCAATAGATAAATATAGCCTGATGTAGACTTTCTGCTATCTTGGTATCCAGCAAAATCAGAATCAGAATACCCTACGACCTCCAAATGATCTGATCTTCTATAAGTGAGCATGTAATCTTTTGTTCTCTGAAGATACCTCATAACCCTCTTGGCTGCTTTTCAATGGTCTATACCAGGGTTGCTTAAGTATCTGCCTAACGTCCCAACAATGTACGCAATATCTGGACGTGTACATACTTGAGCATACATTAGACTCCCAATAGCTGAAGCATAGGGAATCTTTTGCATTTCTTGAATTTCAAGATTTCTTTTAGGGCACTGACTAAGACTGAATTTATCTCCTTTAGAAACAGGGGTATCTTCTTGTCTACAATCCTGCATACCAAACCTTTTGAGTACTTTATCAATATAGCTCTTTTGTGATAATCCAAGAATACCCCGAGATCGATCTCGAATTATCTGAATACCTAATGAAAAAGAGGCATCCCCAAGATCTTTCATCTCGAAATGTTTAGATAGAAATTTCTTCGTTTCGTGTAATAAGCCTATATCGTTAGTGGCAAGCAAGATGTCATCGACATATAGAACCAGGAATATATGTTTACTCCCACTAAACTTGTGATACACACAATCATCAACAATATTCGTCTCAAAACCAAACGAGATGATTACTTGATGGAATTTGTGGTACCACTGACGAGAAGCTTGCTTAAGTCCATAGATGGATTCTGTTAATTTGCAAACCATATTCTTTGAATCTCCCGGCACAAAGTTTTCTGGTTGTACCATATAAATTGTCTCATCAATGTCTCCATTGAGAAACGCCGTCTTAACATCCATCTGATGTAACTCAAGATCAAAATGAGCAACAAGTGCCATAATTGTTCTAAAAGAGTCTTTCGATGAAACTGGAGAGAAAGTCTCTATAAAATCGATACCTTCCTTTTGAGTATAGCCTTTTGCTACAAGACATGCCTTATACCTCTCCACATTACTCTTTGTATCCCTCTCGGTTTTAAATATCCATTTACAACCAATTGGTTTTTCATCCTCTGGTAATGGGACAAGTTCCCAAACTTTATTGTCTTGCATGGACTTATACTCTTCATTCATGGCATCCATCCACTTTTGAGAGTTAGAACTTTTCGTGGCATGACAAAAGTTGATTGGGTCATCTTCCATCATTCCATTATCATTCTCTTGATCTTGGAGAAATACAATGTAATCATCTGAAATAGCTCTTCTCCTTTCTCTCATGGACCTCCTTAATGGCATTGGTTCTTGAGGTTGTTGAGTTTGCTCTTCTGGAACAATAGCTTCATTTTGAATAAGGGGTTGTATAACATTGTCTTGTTGAGGTTCCGGAATCACTTCTTGATCAATGATAGGTGTAGGCAACTGTATAACATTGTCAAAAGTGATAATAGGAACTGGGTTTAAATCCAATTCCTCCTCAAAAGAAATGTCTTTAACTTTATTTCTCCCCCCAAACTCAATATCCTCAAAGAATACTGCATTTCCCGTCTCAAAAATATTCTTAGCTATAGGATCATAAAACTTATAGCCCCTAGAATGCTCAGAATAACCAATAAAGTAGCAGCTCACTGTTTTGGAATCCAGCTTCTTTTTATGTGGCCTATAAGGACTTGCCTCAGCTGGACAACCCCAAATGTGAAAGTGCTTTAGACTAGGCTTTCGACCTGTCCAAAGTTCATAAGGTGTTTTTGCAGCTGCTTTAGTTGGTACTCTATTGAGAATATAAGCTGTTGTCTTTAATGCTTCTCCCCACAGAGAATCAGGTAAGGTGGAATGAGAAGTCATACTCCTTACCATATCCTTAAGAGTTCGGTTTCATCTTTCAGCAACACCATTGATGCTAGGTGATCCTGGCATGGTATACTGTGGGACAATACCACATTCCTCTAGGAATCCAGCAAATGGTCCTGGACGTTGTTCACCTGAACCATCATATCGACCATAATACTCGCCACCATGATCAGATCTGACACTTTTAATTCTTTTGTTGAGTTGATTTTCAACTTCAACTTTATAGGCTTTGAACACATGCAGTGACTGTGATTTTTCATGAATTAGATATAGGTAGCCATAACGTGAGTAATTGTCTATGAATGATATGAAATATTATTGACCATTCCAAGATGCCGTAGGGAAAGGTCCACAAATATCTGTATGAATTAATTCTAAGACGTCTGAAGATCTATTAGCACCCAATCTTTTAGTTTTGGTCTGTTTTCCCTTGATGCAATCTACACAAACATCAAAGTTTGTGAAGTTAAGAGATTCTAAAATACCATCAGATACTAAGCGCTCAACTCTACCTTTTGAGATATGACCTAAACGCTTATGCCATAAAGGTGCTAAATTTTCTTTATTTAATTTACGTTTAGTACCACGTGATTCTACATGCAAAGTTTCACTATAGGATGCAACTGTTTCCAACAAATAAAGATTGTCATACGCATTTAAATAACCAGTTCCAACAACATTTGAATTCAAAGACAAAGTGAACAGACTGTTTCCAAATGAACAACAATATCCAAATTTGTCCAACACAGAAATAGAAACCAAATTCCGTCTAAATGACAGTACAACAAAAGTGTCTTTTAAATCCAAATAAAAACCAGTTCCTAACAACAATCTAAAATGCCCAATCGCTTCCACTTCTACCGATTGTCCATCGCCCACAAAGATGTGTCTTTCACCATCACTTGGCTTTCGATAGCTGTAACAATCCGCATATTTTACGATTCATATATTTAAAATGTTTAATTTAAATATAGCATCGTTAGTCGGATTTAAGTTCGAAAATGTCACTGTTTCTTAGAATAACAGTTGAATTAGTGTAAAGACGATGTGGATAGTTCATATGTGAGTATCTATTTGAGCACACAGTCAAATAGATATTTAGAGGTCAGAATTTTATAATTCAGACGTTTGAATACTGAACTGGAGGAAGAAAATTTTATTTTCCAGGTTCAGACGTCTGAATTATAAAATTCAGACGTCTGAAATTGCTAAGGTAAAACCCGAGAGGAAATAGGCTAAAATTAGCCATTTTCAGACGTCTGAAATAAATGATTCAGACGTCTGAATACTGTACTGAGTCAACATACTTTTCCAGTTTCAGACTTCTGAATTGGAAATTTCAGACGTCTGAATTAAGATGGAAATTAAGATTCAACATTTGGGACTCGAGACCACTCTCATTGAATCCAAAATGGTGTTTGCGACCTTTTTGAGTATAAACTTCGATATGTTTGGAGCTAGCTAAAAATTTGACCCTTGCACTTTGGACTTTGGGTTTGGGTTAGCCTAAACTATTAGCTCTAGCGCTACCCCAACTTCTCTTTATTCACTTTCATTTTCTAATACCTTCAAGCTTTAGATAAAAATGGAGGAAGAGAAAAAAAATTAGAATTCCTAATCCCTAGTTCCATTGCAAATCCAAGCTCTAACTCCAAATTCAAAGAGAAGCTATTAGTAAGCATCCTCTTCTTCTTCTCCAACTCATTCTACCTTCAATTTCAGAAATTCCTAAACCCTAACATATGATATGTTTTTCTTTTAAGCTTAGATTCAAGCTTCTTGGGTTGGAATTTAGGAGTGATTGTTCTTTCCTTGCTCTATAGCTTCTTCTTCCTTTTTTTTGTGCATAAGGTGAGATTTTTATCTCATATCTATGTCTATGACTATCTTTGATTGTTGGGTATGAATTCCTAACACTTATACATATGCATTTGCTTTTGATTTAGATTGATTTGGTGAATATCCCAATTTTTGGCTTTTAATCCAAATTTTGTAAAAATCCTTTTATGGATGTTTGAACATGACTTTGATGATGCATCGAGGAGCCTATAGGGCTGGGTAGTCATTTGGCGTAAACCCCTCGCGATCTTCACTCATACGATTGTTTTCGATATAATTTGGCCATGATTAGCCTAGGAAAAATATTGCCAGAGCTTCAGTTTCAGACGTCTGAAATGTTAAATTCAGACGTTTGAATCTGCTTACCCAGGCCTAATTTTCCTAATGTGTGTGGGTTTCCGATTTAATCGATTCATGTTTATCCGATTTCTTGTTATCATTTATTATTGTCTTTGATGATTTCTTTTTGGAATTTTGAGAATATCCACTTGACGGATTCAATATCGATTTTTATGGCTTTGATTCACGCCTTCGAATGTGAATCTTTGGTGATCGATTGTTTCTACAATCATTTCTGTTATTTGTCACTTTAAAAATATAAAGGTTTTCTATACTAGTAGTAAATATTAAAACTCTTTCGTCAAAACGATTTCAACACTATTTTATTACAAAGCTCGTTTTCTAAACCGTTTTCCAATCTACTAGTATATACAAACCTTTACCTCATTCGTTCGAGAAATCCAATTAAACGACTTAGTAAAACAAGTGGTATGAAATGCTTGCGTTTACTTTGTCGGTTAACTCTTAGACTCGTTCGATCGAAACTCTTGTGACAACTTTCGAATGGAGACTTACATTTTATTCGTAAATATTTAAGTTAAGCCAGTGGTTATGGGACATGAAGCTAAACTCATCTATTTACTAGCTTGGTGTAATTGACACTTCTTGATGATCGATGATCATCATTTTGTGATTTACACTAGCAATGTGCGATGTCTCTTTGTCTGCGTGGGAGACTAAACCCTATTTCTATGGAGCTTCGACTCAATTTTGTAGGATAGCGACCCATGGTCTTCGGACTGTTTTATGGAGCTTCGGCTCAAAATTAATGGTTAGCAACCATGGAATAGCGTTCCGTTTTGTGATACACGTATTGGTGAGTTTTCATGCTTCCGTTTTGTGATAGGCCTCTCCCTTTTTGTGATTTTTGGATTTCTATTGATGATTTCTAGAATTTGTGTTTCACTAACTTTTCCGACTGGCATTGATAAATTTGTCAATATTTGTGGTTTGGTGAAAATGTTAAAAAATATGACATTCTTTTTGGTGCTTTGAGATTTCTTGATATATTGTATGATTTTAGTTGTTGTTAGATGTATACTTGTCAAAGTATGGCATTATTGTTATCATATGTTTTTGTCATATCCCTTATTCTATCTTATTTTATCTGATATTTATAGCTAGACTGATCCATTTATTATTTTCTTATTAAATAATACTCGGGTCAGACCGAGATTTTACCGGTGCTTCTGCTTGACTCCTTATCTGGGATCATCATTATCTGACTTTTGTCTAACTACATTCGATTGGTAGTTTTTGTTGTTATACATTCGAGATAGAGACTCCTTGATGATACATACTCTTTGATGTTGCACTTGTATCTATTCTTTTGTGATATCGTCGATCTTATTTGACCACTACTCTGATGTACACTTATATGTGTTATATTCATATTTGTTTCCGCCTTTGTGATATGAATATCCATGACTGATTTTTGTTATGTTTATTTCTATATTTGTTTTCGAAGACCACATAGCCACTGTGTAGTAGCTTTGAGTTTGTATCGGCATGTCGGATTTCCTCTTGAAATGAAATGCATGTTATACTATCTGACATATCGGTGCTCGCACAAAGCAATTACATGGATGGCCGCTCCTCTACAGCCTTATTCTTCGTGCTAGTTGACGGCATTACTTCGAAGTGTCCTTGGCTAGCGTGAGTATAGAGGTGGGGCGTCATAGCTTGGTATCAAAGCCAAACTTCGGAACAATGTAGAATATTCTAGCAAGGATCATCGTCCTAAGTTCTTCTTAGGAGTCGTGCCTTAGGATTTTATTCGTGTCATTGGACCTGTTCTATCCTATTTCTTTTGTGATGCTTTGTTTTATCAATCATTATTATTTGATATTCATTCTGAGAATAACTTTTTCTTCTTTCTTTCTTAAAGAAGAGAAATGGTTAGATCACGTCGTCCCAATGCCGGACAATCCAGTGCTACTCCCCAGGATGGAGTATTTATGTCTGCCCAGCAGCTTCTTGATCTTGTAAAGAATGCTCAAGCTGCCGGACCCATTCTAGGGCCTACTCACCCAAAATCCAGATTTGCACGCCTATGCAATGATTATACAAATTTGGGTGGAAAGCTGTTCAGGGGTTCCGAGGACGTTATTGAAGTCCAAGCTTGGCTTAAAACATGCGATCGCATCTTTTCTCGCATGAATCTTATTGATCTTCATCGAGTCCAAGTGGCTTCTAGCATGCTCCAAGAAAGAGCATTAGATTGGTATGAGCTTCTTATTTCTGAAATTATTGAAGCGGATCTTACTTGGGAGCAATTCCGGGAAAGATTCGAATCAAAATTTGTACCGGAAGCTGAAAAAGTGACTTTGGCCCGTCGTTTCATTGATCTTGTTCAAGGTGAATCTTCTGTGGCAGAATATGTCGCATCTTTTGAATCTCTTTCAAAATATGGGGTCGGGTATGTAAATACCCCGTTGAATAAAAATTAGAGGTTTATCTATGGCTTGAATAAGAATCTCAAAAAGCCATTACTTCTGAAATTAGAAGTTTCTTTTGATCAACTTGTTGATATCGCTCTTCGACTTGAAGAGGCAGATAAAGAGAGTGATATTGAAGTTGTGGGTACCAAACCGAACTTCAACAACAACAAGAGTAGGCCTAATAAGTTCAAAGGTCCCTATCCCAATAAGAAAGGGAAGCAATCAACTCTGATAGCAAAGACTCCTACCTTTAGTGGAGGGCAATGCTATAATTGTGGTTCTAAGGACCTTTATGCTAATAAGTGTTCAAAGCCCCTTGCTTGTCGCTATTGCAAAAATTCGGGTCATTATAAATATGCATGTCCCAAACTTCAAGGCAACAAGGAGGGAAAGCTAAATGTCGTACAAGCTCCTAGTAACACTTCTTGTGGTCAAGGTATTTCTCATTCTATCCTTGATGGTATTATTATGTTTTGTGATCAACCTGTTCGAGTTCTTTTTGATACGGGTGCATCCCATTCTTTTATATCAAAAGAACTTGTTGATACTTTTTCTTTGAGTGTTATGGCTTTAATGACTTCTTTGAGAATTGCGAATCCGGTTGGTGGATCCGCAACACTCAGTTTGCTTTGTAAAGATGTCGAGATTATTTTGTGTGATTTTTCTTTCCAAGCCGATTTCCATGTCATGCGTTACTTAGGCTTTGGAATGATTTTGGGAATGGATTGGCTTAACCGTTATGAAGCCCATATCCTATGTCCTGAGCGGACTATTCATCTCCGACATCCTCAATCTGTTAAGCAGATTTCTATTGTTCTTAAATATTCGGATTCCAACTTGGTAGCATCTTTATACTCTTTAAACCCTCGTGATGACGATAATGATGATGAGGAAGACGTCATTTCTCTTATTCACGTTGTTCGTGAATTTTTCGACATATTTGATCCCGTTTTAGGATTACCACCTAAGCATGCAATTGAGTTCAGAATCAATCTTATCCCTGGAGCTCTACCTATCACTCGTCCTACTTATCGTATGTCTAATAAGGAAAATGAGGAGATGCACAAACAATTATCCGAATTGGAGACGAAGCAATTTATTCGTTCTAGTTCCTCTCCTTGGGGAGCTTCAGTTATTTTTGTGAAGAAATCCGATGGTAGGCTTTGCGTTGGCTACCGCAAGCTTAATGATCTTACTATCAAGAATAAATATCCTTTACCTCGGATTGATGATTTATTCGACCAACTTAGTGGTGCTAGAGTCTTTTAACAATTAGACTTAGCAACCGGTTTTCATCAGCTTCGTATTGCAGAGGATAGCATTCCTTTGACATCATTCCGTACTCGTTATGGATCGTATGAATGGCTTGTTATTCCATTTGGTTTAACGAATGCTCCGGCTTATTTCGTTGACCTTATGAATCGAGTTTTCAAAGATTTCCTCGATCGATTCGTTTTCATATTTATAGATGATATTCTTGTGTATTCTAAAACCGAGGAAGAGCGTGAAAAGCATCTTTGAATTGTGTTGGAAACTCTTAGAAGTAATCAATTGAAAGCAAAATTTTCTAAATGCCATTTTTGGCAATCTCGTGTGAAATTTCTCGGCCATATTATTTCCGAATCCGGAATTTCCGTGGATCCTTCAAAGATTGAAGCGATTCAAAATTGAAAGAGACCGGAAAGTGTTATGGAAATCCGTAGCTTTCTTGGATTGGCGGGCTATTACCGTCGGTTCATAAAGGACTTTTCTAAAATTGTCATGCCTCTTACTAGCTTGACAAAGAAAGGAGTTAAATACATTTGGTTGGACAAATGTGAAGCTTCTTTTCAGAAATTAAAAGAACTCATTTCCGATGCTCCTATTCTTGTGATTCCCGAAGGGAACCAAGATTTTATTGTTTATACCGATGCTAGTCGTGTTGGTTTGGGAGCCGTTCTTATGCAAAGGGATCGTGTTATTGCTTATGCTTCTAGGCAATTAAAGCCAGTCGAGACTAGATATGCCACCCCTGATTTAGAGCTCGCAGCTATTATTTTTGCCCTTCGTATCTGGCGTCATTATATTTTGGGAGAAAAATTTATTCTCTACATCGATCATTGAAGTATTTATTCTCTCAAAAGGAACTTAATTTGCGTCAACAACGTTGGCTCGAATTCCTTGCATCTTATGATCTTGATATTCTTTATACTCTCGGAAAGGAAAATCGTGTTGCTGATGCACTTAGCCGTAAGCAACAAGCGGTTGTCTCTATGATGATATCCGAATGGAGCGATCTCAAAAATTTGTCCACTTGTGAGATTCGAGATCGTGAATCCGATCTATGTGCATCTCTTGTTTTATGTAGCCTTGAGGCTTATCCTTCTCTTTTAGACCGCATTCTTGAAGCTCAAAAGCTTCCCGAATTGTCTCTTCTTAGCCAAAGTTGTAGGGATAAAATTAATATTGAAGGTTTGAAAGACTTTGATATTGATGCTCGTGACGGCATTCGAAAATTTGGTAGACTTATCGTGCCAAATATTGATAATATTTGTAAAGATATTTTAGAAGTTTCACATCGTTTTAAATTTACCATTCATCCCCATAGTAGCAAAATGTACGTGGACATGAAGCGAATTTATTATTGGAATGGAATGAAATTCGATATTGCTAACTTTGTTAAGCATTGCATGACTTGCCAACTTGTCAAGGCCGAGCATCAAAGGCCCGGTAGGTTATTGCGACCTTTGGACATTCCGATTTGGAAGTGGGATCAAATTTCTATGAACTTTATTGACGGCATTCCCCGTTCTCGTTCGGGTCATGATAGCCTATGGATGATAGTTGATAGACTTACTAAATCCGCCCATTTTATTCTCGTTCGATCCAACCGAACCGTACCTCTTTTGGCTAAACTCTTTATTAAAGAAATTATTAAATTACATGGAGTTCCTACTTCTATTGTTAGTGATCGTGATCCATTGTATACTAGTGGATTTTGGAAGAGTCTTCAAAAAGCTTTGGGAACGAAGCTTAATTTTAGCACCGCTTATCATCTTCGATCCGATGGACAAACCAAACATGTGAATCAAACTCTTGAAGATCTTCTTCGTGCATGCGTTCTTGATTTTGGTGGAAGTTGGGAAGATCATATTTCTCTTATTGATTTTTCCTATAATAATAGCTTCCAATCTAGTATTGGTATGGCGCCTTTTGAGGCACTCTATGGAAGGCCATGCCGATCTCCTTCTTGTTGGCTTGAGGCCGGTGAGAAGCTGGTTTTAGGTCCAGACTTTATTCGTGATTGCACAGAAAAGATTGACCTTATCCGCCATAGGATGAAAGAAGCTCAAAGTAGGCAAAAATCCTATGTCGATAACCGAAGAAGGAAATTGGAATTTTCTGTGGAAGATTTTGTGTTTATTTGTGTTTCACATATGAAGGGTGTTGTGCGTTTCAGTCGATCGGAAAAATTAGCACCTCGATATATTGGTCCATTTCCCATCAACGAACGTGTTGGTTCCGTGGTTTATCGCCTTTTATTACCGGCTTAGTTTTTTGTTATTCATGACATGTTTCACGTTTCTCAACTACGAAAATGCCTTAGGGATTCCGATCCTATTCTTGAGCCCGGTGTTGTGGAAGAAATTAAAGTTTCACCAAATTTGACTTATGAGCAACATCCTATTCGAATCATTGCTTCGGAGGTTAAACGCCTTCGAAATAAAGATGTTCCTCTTGTGAAAGTTCAATGGTCTTCAAATCCTAAGGATTGTTCTTGGGAATCCAGAGACTTCATCGAGCGAACACATTCAGACTTACTCTCTTGAGCTCATTGAGGTGAACTTCTTATTTCAAATTTCTTTTATGTTGATATGCTTTTATGGTTGTTACTTTTTATTTTCTTCTTAAATATTGCGAGGATGCAATTTCTTTAAAGAGGGGAGTCTGCAACAACCCGCATATTTTACGATTCGTATATTTAAAAAGTTTAATTTAAATATAGCATCGTTAGTCGGATTTAAGTCCGAAAATGTCACTGTTTCTTAGAATAACAGTTGAATTAGTGTAAAGACGATGTGGATAGTGCATATGTGAGTATCTATTTGAGCACATAGTCAAATAGATATTCAGACGTCTGAATTTTATAATTCAGACTTCTGAATACTGAACTGGAGAAAGAAAAAATTATTTTCCAGGTTCAGACGTCTGAATTATAAAATTCAGATGTCTGAAATTGCTCAGGTCCAACCCGAGAGGAAATAGGCTAAAATTAGCCATTTTCCGACGTCTGAAATAAATGATTCAGACGTATGAATACTGTACAGAGTCAACATACTTTTCCAGTTTCAGACTTCTGAATTGGAAATTTCAGACGTCTGAATTAAGATGGAAATTAAGATTCAACATTTGGCACTCGAGACCACTCTCATTGAATCCGAAATGGTGTTTGCGACCTTTTTGAGTATAAACTTCGATATGTTTGGAGCTAGCTAAAAATTTGACCCTTGCACTTTGGACTTTGGGTTTGGGTTAGCCTAAACTATTAACTCTAGCTCCACCCCCACTTCTCTTCATTCACTTTCATTTTCTAATACCTTCAAGCTTTAGATAAAAATGGGGGAAGAGAAAAAGAATTAGAACTCCTAATCCCTAGTTCCATTGTAAATCCAAGCTCTAACTCCAAATTCAAAGAGAAGCTATTGGTAAGCATCCTCTTCTTCTTCTCCAAATCATTCTACCTTCAATTTCAGAAATTCCTAAACCCTAACATATGATATGTTTTTCTTTTAAGCTTAGATTCAAGCTTCTTCGGTTGGAATTTAGGAGTGATTGTTCTTGCCTTGCTCTATAGCTTCTTCTTCCTTGTTTTTGTGCAGAAGGTGAGATTTTTATCTCACATCTACGTCTATGACTATCTTTGATTGTTAGGTATGAATTCCTAACACTTATTCATACACATTTTCTTTTGATTTGGATTGATTTGGTGAATATCCCAATTTTTGGTTTTTAATCCAAATTTTGTATAAATCCTTTTATGGATGTTTGAACATGACTTTGATGATGCATCGAGGAGCCTATAGGGCTGTGTAGTCATTTGGCGTAAACCCCTCGCGATCATCACTCATCCGATTGTTTTCGATATAATTTGGTCATCATTGGCCTAGGAAAAATATTGCCAGATCTTCGGTTTCAGATGTCTGAAATGTTAAATTCAGACGTCTGAATCTGCTTACCCAGGTCTAATTTGCATAATGTGTGTGGGTTTTCGATTTAATCAATTCGTGTTTACCTATTTCATGTTATCATTTATTATTGTCTTTGATGATTTCTTTTCGGAATTTTTGAGAATATCCACTTGACAGATTCAATATCGATTTTTATGGCTTTGATTCACGCCTTCGATTATGAATCTTTGGTGATCGATTGTTTCTACAATCATTTCTGTGATTTGTCACCTTAAAAATATAAAGGTTTTCTATATTAGTTGTAAATATTAAAACTCTTCCGTCAAAACGATTTCAACACTATTTTATTACAAAGCTCGTTTTCTAAACCGTTTTCCAATCTACTAGTATATACAAACCTTTACCTCATTCGTTCAAGAAATCCAATTAAACGACTTAGTAAAACAAGTGGTATGAAACGCTTGCGTTTACTTTGTCGGTTAACTCTTAGACTCGTTCGATTGAAACTATTGTGACAACTTTCGAGTGGAGACTTACAGTTTGTTCGTAAATATTTAAGTTAAGCCAGTGGTTATGGGACATGAAACTAAACTCATCTATTTACTAGCTTGGTGTAATTGACACTTCTTGGTGATTGATGATGATCATTTTTTGATTTAGACTAGCAATGTGCAATATCTCTTTGTTTACGAGGGAGACTAAACCCCGTTTCTGTGGAGCTTCGGCTCAATTTTGTGGGATAGCGACCCATGGTCTTCGGACCGTTTTGTGGAGCTTCGGCTCAAAATTAATGGTTAGCAACCATGGAATAGCGTTCCGTTTTGTGATACACGTGTTGGTGAGTTTTCATGCTCCCGTTTTGTGATAGGCCTCCCCCTTTTTGTGATTTCTGGATTTCTATTGATGATTTCTAGAATTTGTGTTTCACTAACTTTTTCGACTGGCATTGATAAATTTGTCAATATTTGTGGTTTGGTGAAATGTTAAAGAATATGACATTCTTTTTGGTGCTTTAAGATTTCTTGAGATATTGTATGATTTTAGTTGTTGTTAGATGTATACTTGTCATAGTATGACATTATTGTTATCATACGTTTTTGTCATATCTCTTATTCTATCTCATTTTATTTGATATTTACATCTAGACTGATCCATTTATTATTTTCTTATTAAATAATACTCGGGTCAGACCGAGATGTTATAGGTGCTTCTGCTTGACTCCTTATATGGGATCATCATTATCTGACTTTTGTCTAACTACATTCGATTGGTAGTTTTTGTTGTTATACATTCGAGATAGAGACTCCTTGATGTATACATACTCTTTAATGTTGCACTTGTATCTATTCTTTTGTGATATCGTGGATCTTATTTGACCACTACTCTGATGTACACTTATATGTGTTATATTCATATATGTTTCCGCCTTTGTGATACGAATATTTGTGACTGATTTATGTTATGTTTATTTCTATATTTGTTTCCGAAGACCACATAGCCACTGTGTAGTAGCTTTGAGTTTATATCAGCATGTCGGATTTCCTCTTGAAATGAAATGCATGTTATACTATCTGACATATCGGTGCTCGCACAAAGCAATTACATGGATGGTCGCTCCTCAACAGCCTTATTCTTTGTGCTAGTTAACGGTATTACTCCGTTGTGTCCTTGGCTAGCATGAGTGTAGAGGTGGGGCGTCACAGCAGCTCAGGCAACCCTACATAGAAACACTTATGTGAGTTGTAGCACCTGAATCTATTCGCCAAGTGTTTCTAGGTACTGAGGATAAATTAACTTCAGAACAGACCAAAGTAACAAACATACCTTTCTTTTCACGCCATGCGTGATATTTGGTACATTCCTTATTCATATGTCCAGGTTTGTGACAAAAGAAATAACCTTCTTTTTTCTTTTGTTGTTTCTCTTGATCTGGATCCTTAGCAGCTTCATTTTTAAATTTTCTTTTCTTACCCTTTGCTTTAGAGGTGCTTGCCAAATAGGCACTCTCTGTCTTATCTTGCTTCAACCTTTCTTTCTCTTGTACACAATATGAAATGAGCTCATTGAGAGTCCACTTCTCCTTTTGACAGTTGTAACTGACCTTAAATTGACTGAATTGTGGAGGAAGTGTAACGTCCAGCCTTTTCGTACGTTTTAAATCGACAATAAACCACACACGTCAGACTTAAACCATACAGAAGGGCAGATTGTTATGGGGTAAATAAGAAAAGCAGAGAAAGAAAAAATAAAACAGAATCTTGCAGCGGAACGATAAAATATAATAATCAAATATACAGTTCATGAAGCTGTTTTACAAATTATTTTTACAATACATATCAGAGTTACACATACCAGAGAACAATAGAATGCAGCGGAACAGAATGAATGCAGCGGAATACTATAATAAATAATAGTAATACAATCTTCATCTTCGTCCTCCAGAAACAAAGTCTTCGAATCTTGAAATGCTCAAACTGACCCGAGCGAATTGAAAAGACAAAACACTCGAGTCAGAACTAAAAGATCTTATGTAAGTTAAATCAACAAAAAAATATGAGTGGAAAGGCGTTAGATATGTTTACGGGATTTGACATCTCCTATCCAGTGTCTAACGTGAGTGCAGTAACTTAAGAGGTGCTCGGCATTCATATCTTCTAAGGATCCGTTAAACTATTTACTAAGTAGTAATACACGCTATTATAATAATGTCTAAAGTAAGGTATAATATACTTAGCGTTAAGGGGTTACCCATATAGCCCTTAACACATTTTTATATTCCCATAGTCTATACAGTACTGTAATCTCCCCCGTACTGGGCGTCGTCAGATGGCACTCCATAGGTATGGTACAAAACAAAATCGTATAAGGCACGCTAGGGTAGGTGACACGGCACAACTAGGCAATGCCAGGGTAGATATACCGATTGCTATCCGGGCTGGTGGTAACGCATAGCGCGCAGCTACCTCCCACCTCGAGACACACCCCCAAAATCAAAAATCAAAAGTGGCCACCGAATAAATCCAAAAGTTAGAGTATAATATCGAAGGGATGTGTCCGATAAGAGAGGCTACCTCCTTGGTCCGAGAATCGCTCCTGTTTTAGCCACCTTATGTCAACTCACGGGAGTCGGGTCCACATATTTACCTCAAAGGAAACGCCGCCACCATCCTACTTCATGCTGGAATCTACACCGCATACACGGTTGTTAAAGTGGTTTTCGGAGTTGGCAGAGAGTATGACAACTTCCGATCCCGGTCTCTTCAACAACCAAACATTATTATAACACCGCGGTCGTTTTAAAATAATTATACTTCAAAACCAGGATATAATATTCATTTCAAAACCATATAAATACGATATCATCTTCATTTAAAAACCAAATCAATAAGATATCATTTTCATTAAAAACCCAAATCAATATAATTTCATTTTTATTTCAAATATATCCTTTTCCCAAAATCATAGCATTTTCAAATCATAATACCTTGAAACCCATAACTTTGAAACTTAACTTCCAATACTTAAATGGTTTAATATTAAATTACTTTATATAATAAATTAGCTTCTTTAATTTCACAAATCAATTCCAAATACAGATTTGAATACCAAATAAACCATTTCAATTTCCATATATTTCAAAGCTTTAATTATTCAATATTTCAAAACAAAATTTTATAATTCATACACACACACACACACACACACACACACACACACACCCCAAATTCTCTTCACTATTATTTAGTTTTGAAATATTTCCTTAATAAATCCAATATCCTTTAAATAAAACTTCAAATTCAATAGCTGAATATTCCTCAATTTATTTAGATTTCATACATTTCACTTAAATCACCTTAAACCCGAATTAAGTTATAAAACCATATTCTTTTAAAATCTCAATTTCAATAAGTTCCAAATGGATTCTTATTAACTATAATTCTTAATTAGATAAAATCTCAATCAATTTCAAACTATCTTCTCAACTGATCTATAAAAATCAATATAAACTCCATATTAAAATATAATTTAAGTAGATACTTATCCATATTATATTTTTATAAAATCAAACTTAATTATTAAACTTATTCTATACTTTAAACAAATTTTATTCACAGCTTAAACCAAGAATTAACCATATATAAAAGAACATTTATAAAATATCCAAATCAATATCTCAAAAATTGTATATTTCTTTACAAACAATAGAAATCCCTTCAAAATATTTTTATATATAGACTACGGTATCAGTATAAAATTTTCTATCCTACGGTCAAGTGATACAGATATTTATCATTTCAACCCGTAATTTAAAGCAAAAATTACGGTTATATCATTTCAAACCGCAATCCCGAACGAAATAAAGTGCATACAAATTTGTAGTTTAAAACAGTATAAAATACAACATCCATTCATCCAATATCAATCATCAACCATTTATTACCATCATCCAATTTAAACAATAACATCAATATAGAGCATATAATAAATAACATGTAATTACTGACAGTTTATATTCAATAATAAATGAAACAATCTATCTAACTGGCAGTTTATATGCAATAATAAATTAAATAACAGTTTAATTCAATATATTCAATTTAACTGGAATGATGATAAAAATATACCAAACAGCAATAAATAAATTTCTAATCATATCAGAATTTAATTTAACACATATAAGAAATTTAAGAAGTTGTGAGTGGATTAAAACACTCACCATTTGAATTTAAATTGAATTTAAATCCAATTTAAACCCAAAAATTGAAATGTCTCATAATTCGTCCAAACCAGCGCCAAAATGTCTGGAATTTCAATACGAACCTAGTAGAGAAAATCGTGTGTAAATTGGATCACGAAAGCAAAAGCTATTGTCGTTAGAACATTTGAAAACGAAATTAAAATAAATGGGAAAAAAACAAACAAAAGAAAGTGTCCACGTCACCTTGACCGTGCTCAATTCCTCCCAGGCGACATCAACGCATGCAAATTACAACGAAACCACGCCACCCTGAACCGTTGACCATCAAGCATTTCGCCACCGCCGCATGCTGCAGCCGGCCGACGCGACCTCCCGGATTCCGATGCCGACCTCCCTATACCCACGAATCGCAATCTCCGGTTCAAAAACCAAGCAGCAGCCTCCAAAAAAAACCTTAATTGAATTTAATACAGCGATCTAGCCATTAAACCATCACAAAACCCACATGAATGCGACCCCCTCGGCTCTCTCTACATTACTACAACTTCGATTCGTCGATCAGCTGCAGTTGATTTCGACGCAATGGATGGCCGAAAATAGTCCTTCAATTTCTGAATGAACAGAGATCCAGATCAAAAAAAGAATTGCAAATCTGAGTTACGCTCTTCGAGAGCTTTGAATTGACATAAAATTTGGCATATATTATGGAGTTTGAAATTTTAGCTTTTGATTTGATTTGAAATTGAATTTGGATCTAGAATTTATTTGGCTGCCATTGAGGAGGAGAGATAGCTGAATTGTACGTACAGACAAATGAGAAATAAAAGTAGGCTAGGGTTTATAACTGGATATTTATAGACAAAGTTGAAAATAGAATAGATGGACCCGATTTATAAACGCGCTGAACGATAAATGGCCCGAAAAACTCGTTCTGACTCCGGAACGAAATTGGGTCAATCCATATATCAAAATAGATGTTTTAAAATATTTTAAACACAATAGAAAAGATTTCAAGTCCAAATTCCATCGTATGAAGAAGTTATGCTAAAATCAATATTTTTCAAATTGATTTCAATTGATTTCAATTTCATTGATTTCAAGGCGTTTCGAGTTCGTGCGATCAAACGACAAGTCTGATCCATACGAAACTTGAGATCCTACAATAATTTACTGTTACGGATCCGATGAAACTAGTTTCGTCGAAATCCAAGTCAATGACCAAAATGACTATTTTTACATTAATTAAATGAATTAATAATTAATTAATTAAATCACCATTTAATTCAAATTCCAAAATTCATAAATTTTATCATCTTAGATTACTTTAGTAATTTATAACCCTTTATAACCCATTCCCATATCAATTTAAAGTCAACATATTCACAACTACAGTGTTTAACTTCCAATTTTTAAATAAATTCATCAATTATCAATCGCAATTCAAATAAATCCATTTATTTGATTCTTAATCCTATTATTCACTCCATTATCACCAAGTAAATAAAATTTACATTGGTTCATTGTTTATTACGTTATTATTCCCAAATTTTCAACTTAATTTCCATTAATGTAATATCTAGAAATTTAATTTCATTTATTTGAAATAAAACCCAATCAGCATAATTTACATTCCAATAAATTAATAAATCTTGATTTACAATCTTTACATCAACCAATAGTCATATTATAAATGGAATTGATATTATTTTCAAATATTACTTTTATTAACATTAACGTAATAATTTATTTATATTTATTGCAATTGATTACCAATTATAACTTAACATACTAAATAAATGGTTAACTTACAATACTTGTTACCATTAACGTTTAATTTCACTTATAAGCTATTATTAACAAACCAAGGTTGCACTTGATTCCAATTCAATTTCTATTTCCTAATATACTCTAATTTAACAACTTCTAAACATTGTATTAGTTCTCACATTAATGTAACTTTTGTTTATATTTATTAAAATTTGATTTCTCATTTCAATTAATAGACTAAATAAAAGGGCAACACATAATTATTGCCACCGTTTACTTTTAACTACATTTATAAGTTTATTGTTTACAGACCCAAGTTATAACATTTACATAATTTCAATTTATCGTAATCTCATTCAATCTATTAATTATGTACAAATTCCTTTATTTACACAACACTTACATTTTATTTACTTATTGTAAATTTTACACCCAAGTGCAACAATTTGCATTATTTCATAAATTGCAACTTCATTTTAAATTGTTAATTTTAATTACAGTTGCAACACTTAATTTCTAACATTCGCTCCAATATAATTTATAAGATTTATTTCTTTCTAAATTTAATTACAAAATCTTATTAATTTAACCAATTAAATTGTCGAAATTTACGGGTCCTTACAGGAAGCGAGATAAGCACTAAATGCACAAGCTAGTCATCTGAAAGCTTAAGCTTTAGTGCCTTTAATTTTGAAGCAATGCGAGACATTTCCATAATGTACTCCCTTATGTTTTTCTTGCCTTTGAACCTCATGGAAATAAGTTTCTTCAAAAGAGTACTTGTTTCCGCCTTATCGCTTTTGGCAAAGCGTTTCTCAATTTTAGCAAGGAATCTGTGACATCGGTAATCTCTTCGGGTACCGCATTCTAAAAGCCTCATGTATGCCTCATTTGATGATCATAAGACTCATGTGATTTGAACGGTCCCATTTCTCAAAAATTCTCCTTTCCTCGGAGGTACTAGCATCTGTAAGAGAAGCAGGCCGATCCATCCTTAATGCAAGGTCAAGATCCATGCAGTCAAGAACAATGAAAATGTTCTCCTTCCAATCCTTAAAGTTATTACCATTAAGGACTGGTACTGAATTAAGGTTAGCAGATATAGTGGCAGCGGATGAAAAGAGAACATGACAATTATACAAATAACACACTCATATAATTAAGAATCCATATAAATCAATAAAATTCAAATATTGGTTAATCCCATCTCAATATATCAAACACATCATTAATATCAAGTCTTTGGACAATAATATTAATTGTAAACGATACTCTTGTTGTAATGATCAAATATTGACAATAAATTATGTCAAACAATATGTAATCTTTGGACTAACGTATTGCTCACAAAAATATACCTTATAATTGTCACACATTTATCACCACAGGTATGCATGAAATTCGGCCTAATACTAACTCACCTTTGGGCTCGTTAATAAATGCATGAATTACGTACACACAATTAGTTTGACATTTCAATTAGATTAATTTACACAAAAGTGATCACGTTGGTGATATTTTGTTTTTATTAATCTATTTAAAATATTAGACAAACTTAAGAAAAATCTGAAACCAAATTTGAATATTTTTTTTTTAATGCACTGAGTTATTTCAACAGTTACTATTTTGTACAGACATTGAATGAAGATATATCGCAATTTGAGCATGCAAATTCTGTTAGTATTTGGTTTCTAGGAGTATAGCATTATGCCCTATATTGAAACACATACTTGTCTTTGCAATTGTCCAATCAAAATAAATGATACATTAAATTAGATTGGACAATCTATTAGTCATCACTTGTAAAAGGAAAATGTCTGATCTGATGTAAAGCAAAGTTGCATTGCGCCTCCTTTTCTTTTTGTACGTGTGGCAATGAGTCTGTCTGAAGCAAGCTTCTGTTTCCCTTAAATTTTTTTTTTGCCTATCTTCAGCAACATATCATTGCATCGTGTCTGGATACTTGGATAATTGCAGTTAATTAAGAACTATAAGAAATCCACATAATACTAAAGTTTGTTTGTACGTATAGTTTCCAGAGGATTCAAGTTTATTGTTAAATTTCTACCAGACTCTGTTTTCCACAAGGCACATGAAATTTATTGGCAAACTTGAAATAAAATAAGAAGTAAATAGGAACCAGTCTGAAGAGAAAAAGCACAAGCAAAACTTGAATCAAATTTCTGCCAGGTTTCAAGCTTAAAGGCGGAATCCATTTGCAAACATCGGAAATTGAACTTAAAAGTTTATTATTCTCTACACAGTAAAAGATAATGTGTACTACAGTAAATCCTCGTGAATCAACTTAGGGTTGCTCTGATACCAATTGCTGAGAATTTAATTCAGCCTTAATTAACCCTAGTCAATTTAAGAGGGATCAAAACGATAAATAAAAGGTGATTAGCGGAAGCATACCGGAGTCCATTGAATCGATTTGCAAAGGCTAGGGTCTTCCAAGAATACAGTTCTCCTTTTTCTGGATTATTTCTCTCTGACGGGGAAAAGAGAAAGATGAAAAGGTACGTACTGTTTCTCGAGGAGCAGAGCGTTTAATAACGGACTAAAATCAGTTATGTAATATTTACAATTTGATCTCTCAACAAATTGTAAATACCACTTATTTATACCCCAATAATAATAGCATTATACACTTTAACATATGTGTCCACAATAAAATTTTAATCAGGTAACACTTGTTGGGAAGTCACACACTTGATATCTTTTGACTTTGTGAGTATTTTATGTATGCACTTCCAAAATGAAAGGCTTGTTTACTAAAGAAAGACATAAATTTAGATATCAAACTACAATTTTTAACATCAATGAAAGGCAAGATTGTCAACACAAACAAATGAGCTATTTGTATTTTTAAGTGACAACATATCAAACAATTGATTTGCACTTGAATTAAGTTACAAATTTAACAAACATACAAAACAGATCTTTCTATAACAGAGCGGTGAGTATAGTTTTTATATTTATGAAATAAAATTATAGAGCATTTGAGTTACCCAAACTCATATAGCAAAAAAGCAATTCAGACACTAGCAATTTAATATTAGCATGTTTTACAAAATGATCAAACATATCAATCCTAAAAATAATCAGGAATTTACCATTCCAATTCTCAATCTACACCCACATCGTTGTATGCAGAGTCAAGAATCATGGGAAAAAGATGAAAAGTACTTATGCTACAGATATGAGGAAAAGACTTGAAAATGGTAAAGTAGGAAGGAGATATAATCGACATTGATGATGGATGGCTTCGTTGCAACAGTAACGAATTCTCAAATCAGTCAATTTCGATGGTAACCAACTAACCAAGTGGGGGAAGAGAAATTGTTGACTAGTTACAACTAATAAGATGGAATGATAAAATGTAAAAAGAAGTGAACTGTAACAGTTGCATGGAAAATTTTCCAATTATACTTCTGTATTAACAAATGAAATCACTACAAAATACAGAATATAAAAATGGACCGTTTTTATGTTCGAGTAATGGATAGCCAGACAGATTGTAAATGTAGCACAATGATAGGTATGTGTATGCAACTGTAAGAAAAAGTTCATGAACAATATTGTGAAAGTGCAAATATTTAATGGTTTATGATATGGTGAACAAATCTGATATGTTGGTAGCATTATACTACTAACACGTTGTCCCTCCACTAAAATTTCGTAATTAACAAAGCAAACTAAATTATGAATATTTGCGTCGATGTCTTTGATATTTTTATAATCCCCAGGTCAATTTACAGATGTATCAATTTAAGGTAGGCCAAATTCAAAGCAAATTAAGAAAATTAAACCATTTGTGCTGATGTCAAATTACCGTTTTATACTAGCAGGAATTTTGATTAGATTAGTGTTTATAAAATATTCACGTCGGAGTATTTTGAAATTGGACAAGAGTAAATTGCTAACAAATATACAATAGTACAATTTGCAACCATACAAATTAATATAAAAAAATAGAGTTGTAATTTATCGGCTTAAAATGCATGTATTTTCGTACAAATGTTAAATTTTGCAACATGTGCTTTTGAAGTGCAATATTTGCATGAATACATAATATGCATAAGTTTTGAAACATTTCCTTAATAGTTGTCATCTGAACCTTGCTATAATAAGAATAACATTTGTGATTTTATGGTGAATATAAAATTTGTTGTAATGTTAAAAAAATTTACTTTATCTTATTTAGATAACTTTAAGAAATACAAATACGTGGATGATGTGCATTTTGTATGAGCATAATGATGTGATAACATCAACCCGAAAGCTAGAATATGATTTTTGTAGTTACTAGGATTAGTCATTATATGACAATAATACTATTAGGGTAGGTTAAATTTGCTTTTTTGAAGGGTTAGACTTTATATTTCATCGTCATCCCCGCCTAACTAAGTGCTTTTAATATTTCCAACCTTATATATTATCAAAGGTAACTAAGAAAAAATACAGGCAAATATAACTATATGAGTTGAATGGTTCTTTAGTTTATCAACAGTTTTTTGTTTCTTTAGCATAGGTTGTTGCATCTAGCTGTGCACTCCACTTTAGTAAGCTAGTTCTAACTTTTTATTTGCATATGTTTTTTTGAAGTCAAATACTCGATCCATGCAATCTATGAATGACCAGAATCAACCTACATGTTCAACATATGATATTTTCATTCTTCAACAACTTGTATGACTATTGTTGATTCTTTTTATACAATATACCAACACCATCATTGAGATTGTGGATAATATCAACATACTAATACATTGATGATGTAAAAAAAAATAAAAAAAATAAAAATAAAAATAAAAATAAAAATCAATCTAAGTATTTTTTGATTCTATTTTTTAATCTATATTTTGCAATATAGCTTATGAATATGTAGTTTCAGTATAAGATATGCTTATGAAGTGTATAGTCCCCTCCAATATTTGTTGATTCGATCATGTTTTAAAAAGTTTTGATATATTATGTGCTTAATTCTTGCATAGACAAGCATGGATAAGTTTTGAAAATATATTTGCAAAAGCAATAGCCTTTTGTAGATGTTTCATGCATTCACATCTTAGAATTAAGAAGGGAACTACAAAACTAAAATAGATATAGTAACAAAAAATAGCATGCTTTACACCATATAAATGAAACATTAAAGATTTGTCATCAAAACTTAAAGTTAACCATGAGAGGATGATAGTAATATAATGACTAACATTATTCATATTAGTGACATGATAATAAAACAATAGCTATCAGTTAGAACCAAGAATTCGGGATTTTGATAATAACTACTATACGATAATGGTACCGACTAGTTAAGTGTTATAGGTTGAAGTTAAGCAATATCAATTTACAACACAAAGACACGTTATGCAATTAACATACACAAAGATGATACACACACGTGCTTGAATCCCAAATCGAAGCAAACATGATAACGAAGAAGTGTACGAGCTCTCAAGGAGTTATAGTGGTGTTAACAAATCTACTAGAATACAAGGAAGTTGAAGAATTACTTGAGTATGGACGAATAAGCATAGAAAGTTGAGTACTTTATTTACTAAAACAATATATTTAAATTATTTAAAATTCCACAAATGATCTTAAAATAAATGTAGATTTTAATATAATATTCTAGATATCTTAACATTACAAAACTAAGCCGTTTACCGAGACCATAAAGGCTCTGTAAGGCGATGGTAAATGTCTTACCTAAGCCATTTACAGCATCAGTAAAAAAACATGTCAGAAAATAACTTTCGATGTATAAAACTCGCCTCGCGTGGAGCACATATGGACGCCATGCAAACGAATTTTTTTGATGCTTGCCAACGATGTGGCAACTCCACGTATACTATATTTTAATTTTGTGTAAATAGGAAATGATGACGCATAGTCGATGACTTTCGCTGCCTCAACGATGCTCCATTTAAATGCAAAAAAAAAAAAACAGACTGTCTGATGCCATGTAGATGCCCTTCTAACGCCCTTGTTGAAACGTATTTGTAGCATTTTTCCCCTCAATCACATATTCATATATACACAATACATAATCACCCATCTCAAAAATTCATATATCATACTATCCATAATGCCAAATTCATATAGCAAACCATATCACTTAACATCATAATATCATAAATGCACTAAACCACAAAAACACAAATGTCAACAATTATACAAACCCATAACATCACCATCACAACACAAATGTCTAGATACATATATATGAATACCATCGACCACAAATGTGTAAACAAACATCCAAACCAAACCATACCATCAGCATCACAGTACAAACTTAATATCCAAACAATACATAAGCAGATATCCAAATAATACTAACAATACCAACACAAATGTCCATACCAAATATCCAAACAAACTAAATATCCAAACAATACCAACACAAATACCTACTCTGAAACAACCCGACTTCCTATCTCCAGAAAATCGCATCATCTTGATGAAAGAAAGGAATAGAAAAAGAAAAGAAAGAGAAAGAAAGAAACACAACAACATCAGAGAACTCACAGCGGAACGAATGAAATATAATATATCACAAAAAATATACATAGTATCATATTACATCAGAGTACACAACTTAAAACAACACATATTAGACAGTTATAAACATCTGTCTAACTATACAACTTAAGTACAACAGATACAGATACCAAACAACACAACGGAATCATAATATAGCTACACGTTGAAGCCTCCTGCTCCATAACTTCTTCAGAATTCGTCAAGCAAACCTGAATCACTTGATTACTCATACAAAATATGAGTACCCAAAAGTTTAATAAAACAGAAAATAAACACTCGGGTCAGACAGAGGTCTGGTGTGAGTAAACGGGTTAAAATTGTTTAACTTTAAAAAACCCTTTGAAAAGAAAAGGTGTCACGTAAGACTTCCCACATATAAACATGGAAAAAAAATTACCTTACGCTAACCAAAACATTTGATAGGAAATCCAGTGATATTATAATAGTGTCTAGGGTTTTCAAGTAAATATGAAATAGCCGAAATTGTTACATGATTAAATTCCAGCTACTAGCCACAAAAGTGGGTAATACAAACAAAATCGTAGGGTCTCGTAGGAAGAATGGGTTTCCATCAATGGCAGAGCTACTGGGGTACCGTCCGTCACAGTACGTGGCCTAGATCAACGTACCGAGGAGCCACCCTAACTCCCCTGCAACACAAGGCCGGAACCATTCCTTACTGAACAGTCCCGAACAAGACAACCCCGTAGTTGGCGCGCAATTCCAACTGCCCACACAGCCGAATAAAAAGGGACTTCTAGACAGGGGAAAATCTTGCCCTGAAATGGGCGCTACCCACCTAGCCTTGCTGCACCTCCCCTGTTTTAGTCATTCCCGGTTGATGAGGCTTGAGACTGCGATTACCTTTATAGAACACATCTATTTTAGAATGCTCATCGTCCACCTGACGATGTTCTGAAAGTATTCAATCCATATAAGTTCGTTCCAGGTTCGAACGAAACCAAAGGCACTATCTCGTTGCACTCATTTTGGAATCACCCTCAGAGTCAACGAGCATAGCCCTTGCACTCTAAATCACCATCTCGAACCTATAAGTACTATTTCCGTCAAACTCATCACGGAATCACCCACAGAGTTATACTGACGTATAGTCCTTACACCTCGAGTCTTCACTTGCTCCACTTGGATTCACGACCTAACGTTTAATTGGAATCGATGTGGTTTTCGGATATCCAAATATGGAAACCCGATCCCGGTCTCACCGAAACCAAACGTCATTTTAATGTCCAAGTTGTACTTAAGGGTTTAAACAATTAAACTTATATCCAGGATGATATAAACAGATAGATGAATCACATTATCATAATAGATAATTCATAACAACATTCATCTCATAAAGCAGCATATCGCATATATCAGAGATATCCAAATTGTCCAATATCAACCAATCACCCAATATCAATCACCCAATATTGATCATCCAATATCAATCAATCAAACAATATTAATCAATTATCCAAAACAGAATTGATTAACTCTTAATCAATTGGATTACCTAAATCCTTCATCATTAATTTATCCCAAATAAATAAATTAATCATCTCTTAATGATCTTCTTTAATTAATCTCCCTTGATTAATTATCTTTTAATTACATTCAAGTAATTATCCTTAACCATAATCAGTAATTAACCTTTAATTACTATCATTAATTATAATAATTAATGATCCTTCATTTACTTCCACTAATTAATCAATTATAATTAATTACATTAAACCTCAATTAATTACAATTAATTAATCACACTTTAATTAATCACTTTTATTAATCAACCTTGATTATTAATTAATTAACTAATGATCCTTATTAATTAATAATTACTTTAAATTAATTAAATAATTAACTTGTAATTGATCATCTTATTAATCATATACAGTAATTAACAATTTATAATTACTTATCTTATTTAATTAACTTCTTAATTAATTATATTAACCTTTGATTAATTAATCTAATTAATTAATCTTTAATCACTTCTTTAAGTAATCAATTAAATTAATAAATAATCCTTAATTAATTACTTAATTAATTAATTACACTTTTTAATTAATTACACTAGGTAATTAATCTTAAGTTAATCACATTTATTCATTAATTAATCACATTAATTAATTATCTAAAATAATTGAGTAATTAACTCTTAATTACTTAACAAGTAATTATCTCTAATTACTTCATTAACGAATCTTGATTACTTTCTTAATTAGTTATTTAACTAGTAATTATTTCCATCATTAAACAATCCTTAATTCTTTAATTAATTAATTACTTCATAATTAATTAACTTCAACAATTATATAAATCAATTCTTTAATTGATAATATTAAGTGATTCCATTAATCACTTCAATTAATTACTCCCATGAGTAACTTCCATTAATTACTTTCATAAGTAATTACCATTCTTAATTACATTCAATAATTAACCAATAATTACTTCATAAAGTAATTACACTTAATTAATTCATAATTAAGTGATTATTTAAAATCAAATAAACAATTAACTAATTATTTAAAATAAACTAAATAATTAGTTAACTAACTTCTTATATTTAAAGAAATTTTTTAATTAATTAAGAAAAGCATAAATCTGAATTAATTTCTTGCTTATTAACAATTAATACTTAATTAAGTATTCTTAAGTCATATCCAAATAATTTATCCTTAATTATCTTCATAAATAAACTATTTGAATAATTTAAACCTTATCAACTTAAAGACAAATTATTAAACTTGGTTTACAAAATCATAATAATAGCCTTACTTGGAGATAAAGCATTTATAAATCATTTCCAAATTTAAAACACTTTAAATTATCAAGATTAAACTTATTTATTTCAATATAAATTGAAAATTTTGTTATTAAAACATTACTTCAATATTTAACTTAAAACTTTGATTTAATAATTAAATTCAAAATACTCTTTTAAATTTGAATTTTAAAACTTAATTAAGATAATTATTTTCAAAAACAAACATCTTAAAACATTTTTAAATTTGAAAAATAAATTCAATTTTCACTTTAAAATGTTTGATTTATTTTAACTTTAAAACAACAAGTTTAACTTTATATTCACTTCCTTTATAAACTTGTTTTATAACTTAAATTTGATTTACATTAATTCAAACTCAAGTATTAAATCTGTAAATTTTAACATTACCCAGAAAGCAACACCTAAAAAAAACCCGAGTCGATCCCCAAAACTATTCGAGCCTGACCCGAAGTAACCCTACACTCTCTCTACTCCGAGTCGACCACGATGCAAACACGAGCGTTGCTTCGAGTGAAACCTTTTTCCCCAATTGCTCCACTTCCAGTGTACACTTCATACACGCGTGCATATGTCCCACTGTCGCCGTCCTCTGGCGAGCGTCGCAATCATCAACGTTGGTGTAACAACCCGAATTTTTCACCAATTTATAATCATCATTAAACGATTAATGTTGATAGCTATTTGCTGTTTGGAATTTTTATCAGTTGGTATTCCTTTCTTAAATTTGTTTAAGAATTTTTATCGGGCTTTAAAAATTTGTTGTAGCCCATTTCTTTTGTTGCCGTGATGGTTATCAGAAGAGAATAACCGGCCTTCCTTTTCTTCCTCTTCGACAATTAGGGCTTTTCCATTCGAAGGCGCTGGCCTCTAGTCGATCGAAGCTCTCTCCTCGTTGCTCACTTCGGCCGCTTCTTTTGGTCGAGTTCGCCTTCGCTTCGGTCGAGGTGAGTAAATTTTATTACTCACATCTAATTCTTGCTTAGTATTGTTTTCATGTTGTTCAACTTTGTTTCGATGTTGAATTCGTTTGACTTTGGGTTATTTCTTTGCTACTTGCTTTGCACGGCATTGATTTCATGTCGTGATTGCCATGGCTTTGATTTTTAGTTTGAAACTACTGCTTTGAACTCTCTGGCATTCGAATTGATTTTATTTGTCCTTCGGCCAATTTTGAAATTCGTTACTTGATTAATTGATACAGGCGACTTTGATTTTTCTGGTGATTTTTGCTTGTATGTTCACCCCTGTAGCATACGTGACTTGATCGAGTTGCTGCCATTATTGTTGGCACTGACTTCATCAGGTTTGCATTCTTTAATCTGGTGGCTGTTGACCCTATGTGCTTCGACTCTGGCACTTAAGTCTTGTTCTAAACTGATACTTGAAGTTGACTTCGGTCACCTGACATTTTTGATTTATTCATTTGTGAATTTTTCGCTTCTGTTCATGTGGAATATTTACTAGCTCCTGCTGGTTTTGTTATTAATTTCTTTGAACTACTTTTGGCACTTGTTTATACTAAGTGCTGTTTCATTTGATTTAGACATGTATGTGCATTCATACATGTGCATACGTGCACTCTTGTAGACTTTGATTATCCTATGTGCCGTGTTCATTTTTATGTACATTTGTGCACCTGTTTTGGTTGAAGCCTGTAGCCTTTGTGCTTGTTCTATGTTGCCTTATCTTGGGTACACCTGCTTGTTTCATCTGTAGCCTTTGTCCCTTGTTGTTCCACTATGCATTGTTTACTGCCTTACCGCCATGTTGTATTGCGTTGTGTTATTTGTGACATTGAGCCTCGACTTTGATCGTGGTTGCTCTGTTGCTCCTTCCTTTGGAAAATGGGCTACTCCTTTGTTTCAGTTTGCATAGGGTTTTAAACATTTTTGCTCACTTTTGCACTGGGCTTGGTGTCTTGTCTCTGGCCATTCTTTTGTCCCTGACCTGATGAACTTGAGTCTGTTGGTTGTTGTTCATGTGCCTCTTTGTGGTTCGGTCTGTTAGTTGGGCTGCAATTAATGTGTTTACTTGGAGCATGTTATGTTTGTGCTTGAGTCTGGTTTTAACATACTGTCGTGGTTCATGTTTTCATTTGGGTGGCTTGACTTGAGCTTGAGTTACTTTAATGTATATTTATGTTGTGTATGTCGACTTTGCATAAGCTAGAGCTCTATAGCCTTGCTTTGTTCAGTTCACTACTTGTAGCCTCTATTCGACCTGATTTTGCTTTGACTTTGGTCACTGCTGCATATTGTTCAACATGTAGTTTGCTGTTTGATTTTTGTACTTGTGTTGAATCCAGCTTAAACGCTCGGGTTTGACCTTGTGCTCGTTTGTGAATTTCATTGTGTACATCATCACCGTAGTGGCAGGGCAGTGCATGCAAGCGTGAACTGCAGCCACATGGTATTGAGTTTTTGGGCACGACATCACTATAGTGGCAAGGTAGTGCACGCAAGCGTGAACTGCAGCCACATGGTATGGCGTGTATGATATTCTATTTTGTTTCGATTTATGGATCTTTTGCGTATTCCATATTCCGTAGTGGCGAGGCAGTGCACGCGTGCGTGTACTGCAGCCCTACCCGTATTGTTATTTTAATTGATATTTCAATTGTTTGAACTGTTTCGTTTATTCAATTCAATATGATTTGAATTGTATTTTTATTGGTTTAATTTGATGATTTTGTTGTTAATTGCCGATTTGGCAATTTCGATGTTTTCCAAATTATCTTCATTGATATTCTTTTTACTTATCTTTGTTGATGATTTGAATTTGTTGATTGTTGTTTAACACTGTTACGTGTTATATTTATCGTTATCCGATTTCTTTATTTAAGGATCGGATAGACGAGATTTATTGTGACTGTCGTCTATTCATTATTTAATTATTACTGCTTCTGTGCACTAATAACTGAGTTTGAATTAGACTGACCTGTGTATTATTTTCTTTTGAATTTAATACTCGGGTCAGACCGAGTTATTTCAGGTCGTAGATATCTTGCTTTGGGTAGCGGTTTGAGCTATGAAGACTTTTCATATCTTTTGGGAGTTGTCGTGTCATAGCATAGGTTGATATGTATTCATGTATGTTAGTCGATAATGTACTTGTATATATAACTTCCTGGGTCGACAGTTGTAGTTGTATCATATGTTCTATGTCAAATGTATTGTAACTGACATCAGTTATACATATGAGACTTTTTTGTTTTATCTGTGTTCCGCATTTATTGATATTATCTGTGTTATTATTATATCTAATGTCCTAAACTATTATGAACCATCGTAGTTCGTTTTATACTGGAATTGGGGTATGTCGATGAGAGTAAATAAATCAGAGATGAAAAATGAAAGAATATATATATATATATATATATACCACTCCTATCGAGATAACCAATACTAGTGTAAGGCCTAACTACGGATGGCCGCTCCTCAACAGCCTTATTCTCCACGCTAGTTGACAGCATTACACCGTAGTGTTCTTGGCTAGCGTGGGTATAGAGGTGGGGCGTCACAGCTTGGTATCAAAGCCTGGAGTTTATGGACTTAATATAAAACATAACTTAGATGGAACATGTGTTACAACTATTTGTCGACGTTTTATCTCTCATCTTTGCCTATGATTATCTTTGCTTATTAGGTATGAATTCCTAACGCTTATTTATGTGCATTTGATTTTGATTTTGTGAAAGTATTTTGGCTTCGGCCTCCGTTTGCTTTGCGAACTCAAGTTGGGTTTTTGATGGTGAGGATTTTGTTCTTGTGTTTTCGGCTTTGAATTGATTTAGCCGATGTTGATTTTGTTCGAATTTGGCCAATAATTGTTGACTTCGGCATTGACTTGATTTTTATTTTTGTTGAAGTCATTTATGCATTTATGCTCGTTTTGCTTTGTTTTTCCAATTGTTAATCGATTCTTCTTTTCCGATTAGTTGTTATAACTTCTATTTCTGGAATTTTTGGGTATTTCTACTTTGATGGATTTGGAATCGAATTCTTTGGATTTTATTCACGTCTTAGAATGTGAATTTTAGTGAATTGATTTGGTTTCCAAATTTAATCGATTCTTGTTAATTCCCTGATTTGTTGCTATCATTTATTAGCAACTTTGATGACATTTTCTTCGGGATTTTCGTGAACATACCTTTTGAAGAACTTAGTATCGATTTCTTTGGATTCTATTCACATCTTTGTATGTGAATTCTTATGATTGATTGTTTCTACAATCATTTTTGAGATTGTCACTTTAAAAATATAAAGGTTTTCTATACTAGTAGTAAATATCAAAACCCTTTTCTCCAAACGTTTTCAAAACTATTTTACTACAAAGCTGTTTTCCTAAACCGTTTTCCAATCTATTAGTATATACTAACCTTTATTTCACTCGTATGAGAAATCTAATTAAACGGCTTAGCAAAACAAGTGGTATGAAACGCTTGCGTTTACTTCGTCGGTTAATTTTTGGACTTGTTCGATTGAACCACTTGTGACAATTTTCTAGTGAAGATTTACAGTTTGTTCGTAAAAATTTAAGTTAAGCAAGTGGTTATGGGACACGAAGCTAAACTTTTATATTTACTAACTTAGTGTAATGGACACTTCTCGTACGATCATTTTATGATTTAGACTAGAAATTGTGCGATGTCTCTTTGTTGCAAGGTTAGGCTAGACACCATTTGTGTGATTCCATTCACACATACCTTTTTGCTTTTTGGTTAGCCTAGACCCCATTTGTGTGATTCCACTCACACATATCTTTTTGCTTCCTGGTTAGGCTAGACACCATTTGTGTGATTCCACTCACACATACTTTTTTGCTTTCTGGTTAGCCTAGACACCATTTGTGTGATTCCATTCACACATACCTTTTTGCTTTTTGGTTAGCCTAGACACCATTTGTGTGATTCCACTCACACATATCTTTTTGCTTCCTGGTTAGGCTTGACACCATTTGTGTGATTCCACTCACACATACTTTTTTTGCTTTCTGGTTAGCCTAGACACCATTTGTGTGATTCCACTCACACATATCTTTTTGCTTCCTGGTTAGGCTAGACACCATTTGTGTGATTCCATTCACATATACCTTTTTGCTTTTTGGTTAGCCTAGACACCACTTGTGTGATTCCACTCACACATACCTTTTTGTTGCGAGGTTAGGCTAGAAACCATTTGTGTGATTCCATTCACACATACCTTTTTGCTTTTTGGTTAGCCTAGACTTCATCTGGGTGATTCCGTCTCATCCATATGGGGTAGCTCCCCACGGTCTTCGGACCATTCGTGTGTCAAAATTTAATGGTTGGCCACCATGAGATAGTGTCTCGCTTTGCGTTACACGTGTTGGTGAGTTTTCATGCTCACGTGTAGGTGAGTTTTCATGCTCCCGTTCTCGCTTTGCGTTACACGTGTTGGTGAGTTTTCATGCTCACGTGTAGGTGAGTTTTCATGCTCCCGTTCTCGCTTTGCGTTGCACGTGTTGGTGAGTTTTCATGCTCACGTGTAGGTGAGTTTTCATGCTCCCTGTGATATCCCGGAAATTTTGACAATAACAATTTAATAATTTATGTCAAAATTTAATTGAATTGACCATATTGTTAATAATAAATTTGAAATAAAATTTAATAATCTTCTTGAAAATAAATATTTAAACTGATAATCTATTTTAAAGGCTAATAAATTGTTTTATATCTAAAATGTATACATATCTGTATATATTATAAATAGGTAATCTTTGTTTTAAATTTAATATATATATAGGCCTGTTTTCTTATTCTGATATTTTGATAAATTAAAATTGGATTCAAATTGATATTAAGCTACTAAATAAATAACCATATAATTTTAATACCCAAACTAAAAAACTTAATTATTTAAAATTGATTTTAGTTTAAGTTTAAATTTAAATAAAAAGATTTGTTTGTTTTTAATGTAGCTAATAAAATAAGTAATGTATTGAATAAGAAGACAAATTCATTCATTATTTTAATTTAATCATGAGTTATATTTAACAATATTAATAATGTAATATTCTTACAAAATGGATTTTTATATAGATAGAAATGACTATTTCAAAATTTATTTGAATACATTAACATGAGAAGTAATGATTTGTAAATTAGAAATATCATCTTTCAAAACATGTTTAAAATGAAAACAAGTCTTAAAATATGTTAAACACAAACATAAATTAAATGTATGGTATTAAAATGGGTATAAATACATAAACATGAGAAGCTATGATATTAACATAGGTATAAAAATAGATAATAGATAAATTAAGGGTTTGATAAGTTTAAAGTTTAAAAATAAAAGAGTGATAAAAATAAGCATAGAACTAAATACTTCAAATTAGAACAAATAACTAAAACAGCTTCACATATGTACATGGAGTAAAAAAACAAATCTGGTGAAAATAAGATATGTTCCCTGTAAAGTTAATATGCTAGGCAAGTACAATATGCATGTTACCTATAAAATAGTTTAGACAAGAACAAAATTTAAAAGAAAATATTATATAACCTGTAGGTGAAATGTTTTTAATCTGTGAACAAAATATGCATGTGAAGAATAATTTTGTGTAGCCTGTAAGATTTTAGGCAGGTGCAAGTAAGACACAGGCAAGAACAAAATGTGAAAGGAAATAAAACAAAGTGCAGAAATTATATCTACATACAAGAATAAGATAAGTATGAAATAGGTAAGAAGCTTATATAGGAAGTCAGATTATCTGCATATTTGAGTTTCAACATGTACTAATTAAATAAAGAGTAAACAAAAAGTACTCAAAGCATTTAATGCTCCCAAATTCTCAGCATACAATTGTGTCAATCCAACAAGTATAAAAATAATTCCAGCCGAAATGTAAAAAAGAAAAAGAAAATATCTCTGACCTACAGCAAAGCCTAAAACAGATAACACCTTTCTATAGAAGCCTGTCTTCTCTGTTTAAATGCAATACTCTATGTTTCATTTTCTTTCATAACTTAGAAAATTAGAAAGCAAGAAAAAGGAAAGCATGCCCATAAACAACACTATACAACTAAACTGAAGCATCATTCATTTAGATAGAAGATTAGAGCAAAAATGTTTTACAATTTCAGAAGTTCAAAACAGTTTTCAAAAGCTCTGTCCTCATTTTAAGGTGAGTAACACAACAAATTAAATAGTTTAAATTTAAACTTCTGTTGCATACTCATCTATAAAGATATGTTGTGATGCATATGTATAATTAGGTTCCTGTATAATTATGTGTGAAGTACTGATTTTTGATGTGCTCTGCAAATGTTTCTCAGGCTCAATAGGTTAACTATTATTCCCTTCCACTTGGCATTGCTCATGATAAAATCTGTTTAACTAACCAATATTGTTTGATTTAATTTAGATTAAGGTTTAAAATCTAAGATTAGTTAAATTTTGAGTTGTTTGTCTCTGGAACTAATAAAACAACTGAGTATACTAATTTCAATTGAAAATTCAAACCTTTAAAAATGTAATTCTAGTATTATAAAGTGAATATTTAAATCAAAAGATGATTTTTAAAACAAAAATATAATTTTTAGAAAAAGGGGTTAAGGTGAAATGCTGGATTGAACATTTTATGGAAATTGGTGACTTTCTGTTGATCTTTGGGTAGTGAAGGCGTGGGTTTCTTCCTGATGATGGAAGAAAGGTAGGAGAGGCTAGGAAAAATAATAGATGGTGTTGAATTCCATGGTGGAAGTTGCGGTAGGGGTTTTTCTTTTTAAACCCTAGTTTTAGTTAGGCTTGGGAAATCGATCACCACGGCTCGTATGGACGATCGAGTGTCTCGGGGCTTCTGGTGATAGTAGCTTGGACATGGACATGGTCGTAACCGGATTGGCAGCGTTTACGGTGGACGGGGTTGCGTGCACGGCGAGATGACAGGTTTCGTGGAGGGGTTGCTCATTTCGTTTCCAGGTTTGGGTTTGTGTTCATTTTCGATTTCGAGGCTTGAGCAAATGTTTGGGTGATCGTTGTGGGTTGCTGTGTGGTCAGGTGATGCGTTGGAGTGATCGTCGATGATCGGAGAGAGCTCCGGTGAGGGTACACGTGCACGTGCACTGTGGTGCCTGGAAATTGTTGAAGCAAGGGGGTACTCGGGGTTTTAGGAATTTGACTCGGGATTTCTACGCGCAAACTCGAAGCGTGCTCGTGGTTGACTCGGAGTAGTAGGGGAGAGGGAAATCTGGGAAGTTGTACAGGGTAATTAAAAACCTGTAGTGTAATATTCTTTAAAACTGGGTTTTAAAAATGAAATATAAATGTTTGACATAGGTATTTAAACAAAAGAAAAGTTTGGATTTCAAAAGAAGTTTGAATCTCATTTTAAATTAAAATAAAGTTTAAATTTTTTAAATTATTTGAAACCACTTTAAAAAGGATCTCACTCGAGTGATTCGAGTGAAATAAATGAAACTCGGTTTGGATTTGTTGCTCGAGTTTCACTCGAGTGATTCGAGTGTCGGACTCGAAGAAATGCGGTGTTTTGCTCGTAAAAATAATTGTTTAACTCGGGTATTTTTAGCTAGGGGTTTTAAACCTGTAAATTTATTTCAGTTTTTAAAACCGGGCTTTTAAATAAAAAAATGTGTAGTTAAAACAAAGTTTAAAACCAAGATAAGATTGGATTCAAAACGTAGTTTGAATCTCAGTCTTTAAACAAATAAAGATTTTTTTTAATTTAATTTAAAATTTGTTTTAAACTAATTTGAATGATAAAGTAAATTTTTAAATTAGATTTGAATTTAATATGAAACCGTGTGTAAATTCCTTTAAACTACTAATTTAAGATAACTATTATTTTAGTTGTAAAATAAAAGAAGTTTGGAATTGTTAATATAAATTTGATTTCATTTTAAATCTAAATTTAAAATGAATTTTAAAGTAAATTTAAATTAAATTTATTAAATACCTTATTAATGATAAATGGATCATTAAATGGGAAAGGTTTAAAACTTAAGAATTGTAATTATCAAATTAACTAAATGAATAATGAGTGACTAGAATTAATTAACTCCGAAATCAAGAGTTAATTTTATTTTAATAAGATGAAAGCTAAAGGTAAGTTAATTGGTAATTAAGGAATCGTTGGATTAATTTTAAATTTACGATTAGTAATCAATTAATGAATTAATAGAGGAAAAATTAATAAGTTATTAAGACTAACTTAAAATGTAAGTTAATTACTTTAGAAAAGTAATTAAAGGATTATAATTAGTTATTGAAGGACATTAACTAAAATTATGCAATAATAAATTAATGGGCTTATTTTAATAATTAATTAAATTATTTATTTAAGATAAGCAATAGTGAATTGTTAAGTATAATTACTTAACGGAAGTAATTAAGGAATTAATTACTCATTGTAATTAATTCGATTTAATATGAATTGTTTAAGTTAATTAATTAAGTTTAATTAATTTAAATAATCATTTGATGATGTAATAAGTATAATTACTTAGGGAAGTAATTAACGATAATTACTGGATGTAATTACCCAGGAATGATTTAATAGTGAAAGTAATTGGAAGATAATTACTTGGTATAATTAATCAAGGGGTTAATTGGAGATAATAAATTATGGAGTAATTTATTTATTTGATAAAGTAATTAAGGGTAGTTAATTACTGAATGGGGTTAATCAAGGGTGATTAACAATTTGGTTTAATTGGAGATTAATTACTTAATGTAATTAATTTAAATAGAAAATGTAATTAGAAATCATAAATTATTATAATTTATGATGTAAATTAGAATAAATTATTTGGAAATAATTAATAAATGAATTGATATACTAATGCAATTAATTGAGAAATAATGTAATTAATGTTAGTAAATTCAAGGTAAATTCCTGTGTTTAGTTAAGGGTAATAAATTTGTGAAAATAATTAAAGAATAATTACTTAAATATAATTAAAAGTAAATTAATCAAGGATGATTAATTAAATTGAATAATTGAGTGATGATAAATTAATTGATTGGTAATCGATTATTAGTGATATAAGCAATAGAATGGTTAAGTAATTAATTTAATTCACTTTAAATTAATTAGAGATGTAGGTGATTAATTTAATTCATTTTAAATTAATTATAGCTGATGTGATTGCTTATATATATTGATTGATGATATTGTTTACCCTGAATGGTTTGAGATCTCAATATGAGATTAATGATGCTATGTATGCTTTGTTTTAAGTATGATGATAATATGAATTATCTGTTATTATGATAATATGCATTATCTGTTGTAGTGATAATATTGGTTATCTGTTTATGTTGATGTTGACTATCTATTATGATATTGTGATTTATCTATCTATGTGTATGTTGAATTATTTTGAATTTAACTGGTAAGGCTAAATAGACAACTTGGCCCTAAAAGACACGTTTTGGATTTCGATGAGACCGGGATCGGGTTTTCCGCATTTGGAAGTCCGAAAACCACATCGATTCCAAAATAACGTTAGGTCGTGAATCTGAAGTGAAGATGAAGATTTAGAATGCAAGGGTTATCGTCGTTAACTCTGAGGGTGATTCCAAAATGAGTGTAACGAGATAATGCCTTCGGTTTCGTTCGAACCCGGAACGAACTTGTATGGATTGAATGCTTTCAACACATCGTCAGGTGGACGATGAGCATTCTAAGAAATATGTTCTATAAAGGTAATCGCAGCCTCAAGCCTCATCAACCGGGAATGGCTAAAACAGGGGAGGTGCAGCAAGGTTAGGTGGGTCATGCCCAAGCAGGACAAGATTTTCCCCTGTCTAGATGTCCCTTTTTATTCGGCTGTGTGGACAGTTGTGAGCTCCAACTGTCGGGGTTGTCTTGTTCGGGACTGTTCAGTAAGGAATGGTTCCGGCCTTGTGTTGCAGGGGATGAAGGGAGTAATCCTCGGTACGGTGATCTAGGCCCCGTACTGTGACGGGCGGTACCCCAGTAGCCCTGCCATTGTATGGAATCCACAATCCAATAAGTGCCCACGGTTTTGATTGTATTACCCACTTTTGTGGCTAGTAGCT
Source organism: Allium cepa (assembly GCA_030765085.1). NCBI lineage: Eukaryota > Viridiplantae > Streptophyta > Magnoliopsida > Asparagales > Amaryllidaceae > Allium > Allium cepa. The sequence goes on along the minus strand of CM060935.1, from coordinate 50,613,020 downwards.
GGAATTTAATGAATGTAACAATTTCGGCTATTTTCTATTTACTTGAAAACCCTAGACCTATTATAATATCACAGAATTTCCTATCAAATGGTTTGGTTAGCGTAAGGTAAAAACTTACCATATTTATTCGTGGAAAGTCTTACGTGATACCTTTTGTTTTCAAATGTTTTTCAAAGTTAAACAACTTTAACCTGTTACTCATACCAGACCCATGTCTGACCCGGAGTTTATTTTTGTTTTTTTCATAAACTCTCGGGTACCCAAATTTTTACGGGTAGCCAAGGGATTCAGGTTAGGTTTGACGAATTCTGGAGGAGCAATGGAGCAGGAGGCTTCAGCGTTGTAGATACACATATAGTTCCGCTGTGGTGGTATCTCTGAGTTGTTTATCTGCATTGTATATTGACTTGTATAACTAGACAGGTGTTTATAACTGTCTAGTATGTGTTGTATGATCTGTAACTCTGATATATGAAAATTATGTAATAGTTATGTGATCTATTATATTTTATTCCATTCCGCTGTGAGATTCTGTTGTTGTTATTGTTCTTTCTTCTCTATCTTTTCTATTTTCTCATCCCTTTCTTTCTTCATGATGATACGTCTTTCTGGGAATAGAAGGGCGGGTCGTCACACTCCCGTTCTCGCTTTGCGTTACACGTGTTGGTGAGTTTTCATGCTCACGTGTAGGTGAGTTTTCATGCTCCCATTCTCGCTTTGCGTTACACGTGTTGGTGAGTTTTCATGCTCATGTGTAAGTGAGTTTTCATGCTCCCGTTCTCGCTTTGCGTTACACGCGTTGGTGAGTTTTCATGCTCACGTGTAGGTGAGTTTTCATGCTCCCGTTCTCGCTTTGTATTACACGTGTTGGTGAGTTTTCTTGCTCACGTGTAGGTGAGTTTTCATGCTGCCGTTCTCGCTTTGCGTTACGCGTGTTAGTGAGTTTTCATGCTCACGTGTAGGTGAGTTTTCATACTCCCATTTGAGTTTTCATACTCCCATTTGAGTTTTCATACTCTCATTTTGTGATTTCTGGATTTCTTGTGTAGTCTTTTGGAACTTGTGCTTCACCAATTTTCGTGATTTCTATTGATAAGTTTTATCAATTTTTGTGCATTGGTGAATTCGTGTGTCATTGACTTGTTATGAATACAAGTTTAGGGTAAGATACCCCTTTCTATCTTTGAGAAGATTCTTATGACATTTTTGATGAATGAAAATCCACTGGTATTATGTTTTAATGCCAATTATTTTGATGAGATTTTGACGTATAAAAATTACCGTCGCTTTGACTTCCGTAATCGTCAATTTTAAAATGGATTTTCAAGCGGTTATCCCGCGATGCTTATTTTGTTGTCCGTTTTTACTGTATTTTGAGAAATGCAATTTCCTTGTCGAAATTGGTACTGACGTTGCTGTTTTAATCACGTGTTTTAAAAATTTGTTATTTTTAAAATTGTTTCAAAATATAAATTAAAATTGTTTTCAATTTTTTTACAGTTTACGCTTTCAAAAGAATGTGGAAGCGATTTAAACGTTTCAGAAAAATCGAGGACTATGACCACTTTCTTTTACTGATTCGCTTAATTTCGGACTTCTCCGTTTGAGAATGTGAAATGTTATTTTAGAATACACAATTTTGCACTTTCAAGGAAACGATGAAGTGAATTAAACGATTTAGTAAAACTCGTGGTTATGGGACATGTGCGTTTGCTATTTCGGTTAATCCCAGACTCGTTAATTGAAATATTATTTCGGATTATCGTTTTTGATAATCGGATATTTGTGGTTTCTGATTATCGTTTTTGATAATCAGATATTTGTTGTTTCTGATTATCGCTTGTGATAATTAGGTATTTGAGATTTAATTATCGTTTGTGATAATTAAATATTTGTGATTTAAGATTTGATTATCGTTTTGATAATTGAATATTTGTTGATTTGAAATTTGATCACCTTTGTGGTAATTCCTGATTATCGTTTTTGATAGTTAGATATTTGTGACTTGTGTTTTCTAATTATCTTTGTTGATAATTAGATTTGCTGATTTTGCTGTCTTCTAATTATCGTATCGATAATTAGATATTGCTGTTTTGTGATTTCTGTATTATGATTATCTAATTGATAATTAAATTTTGTAGAGAGTTTGTGAATTTCTTTTATGAAATTAAAAGATTTCTTTGGTGTTTATATTGTACTACGCCGGTGTACCGGCTCAATTTTCTGCTATTCATGACGTTTTCCACGTCTTTCAATTACGGAAATGCCTTAGGGATTTTCGATTTTTATTCTTGAGCAACATTATATTCACACCATTGCTTCGGAGGTTGAGCACCTTCGAAATAAAGATGTTTCTCTTATGAAAATTCTCAATGATTCTCAAATTCTAGGGATTTCTCTTTGGAATCTAGAGAATTCATCGAGCAAACACGTTCAGGCTTACTCTTTCATGCTCTTTATGGTAAACTTCCTATTTCGAATTTCTTCCTTTTGTGTTGATATACTTTTATGGTTGTTACCTTTTGTCTGTTTATCCCTTATGATTGCGCGGATGCAATTTCTTTAAGGACGGGAGTCTGTAACTACCCGAATTTTTCACCAATTTATAATCATCATTAAACGATTAATGTTGATAACTATTTGCTGTTTGGAATTTTTATCGGTTGGTATTCTTTTCTTAAATTTGTTTAAGAATTTTTATTGGGCTTTAAAAATTTGTTGTAGCCCATTTCTTTTGTTGCCGTGATGGTTATCAAAAGAGAATAACCGGCCCCTTTATTCGTTATCTTCAAACCGTAAACAAAATCACGAAAAGAATAAAAATGGTGGCCATTCCTTTTCTTCCTCTTCGACAATTAGGGCTTTTCCATTCGAAGGCGCTGGCCTCTGGTCGATCGAAGCTCTCTCCTCGTTGCTCACTTCGGCCGCTTCTTTTGGTCGAGTTCGCCTTCGCTTCGGTCGAGGTGAGTAAATTTTATTACTCACATCTAATTCTTGCTTAGTATTGTGTTCATGTTGTTCAACTTTGTTTCGATGTTGAATTCGTTTGACTTTGGGTTATTTCTTTGCTACTTGCTTTGCACGGCATTGATTTCATGTCGTGATTGCCATGGCTTTGATTTTTAGTTTGAAACTACTGCTTTGAACTCTCTGGCATTCGAATTGATTATGTTTGGCCTTTGGCCAATTTTGAAATTTGTTGCTTGATTAATTGATACTGGCGACTTTGATTTTTCTGGTGATTTTTGCTTGTATGTTCACCCCGGTAGCATACGTGACTTGATCGAGTTGCTGCCATTATTGTTTGCACTGACTTCATCAGGTTTGCATTTTTTAATCTGGTGGCTGTTGACCCTATGTGCTTCGACTCTGGCACTTAAGTCTTGTTCTAAACTGATACTTGAAGTTGACTTCGGTCACCTGACATTTTTGATTTATTCATTTGTGAATTTGTCGCTTCTGTTCATGTGGAATATTTACTAGTTCCTGCTGGTTTTGTTATTAATTCCTTTGAACTACTTTTGGCACTTGTTTATACTAAGTGCCGTTTCATTTGATTTAGACATGTATGTGCATTCATACATGTGCATACGTGCACTCTTGTAGACTTTGATTATCCTATGTGCCATGTTGATTTTTGTGTACATTTGTGCACCTGTTTTGGTTGAAGCCTGTAGCCTTTGTGCTTGTTCTATGTTGCCTTATCTTGGGTACACCTGCTTGTTTCATCTGTAGCCTTTGTCCCTTGTTGTTCCACTATGCATTGTTTACTGCCTTACCTCCATGTCGTATTGCGTTGTGTTATTTGTGACATTGAGCCTCGACTTTGATCGTGGTTGCTCTGTTGCTCCTTCCTTTGGAAAATGGGCTACTCCTTGTTTCAGTTTGCATAGGGTTTTAAACATTTTTGCTCACTTTTGCACTGGGCTTGGTGTCTTGTCTCTGGCCATTCTTTGGTCCCTGACCTGATGAACTTGAGTCTGTTGGTTGTTGTTCATGTGCCTCTTTGTGGTTCAGTCTGTTAGTTGGGCTGCAATTCATGTGTTTACTTGGAGCATGCTATGTTTGTGCTCGAGTCTGGTTTTAACATACTGTCGTGGTTCATGTTTTCATTTGGGTGGCTTGACTTGAGCTTGAGTTACTTTAATGTATATTTATGTTGTGTATTTCGACTTTGCATAAGCTAGAGCTCTGTAGCCTTGCTTTGTTCAGTTCACTACTTGTAGCCTCTATTCGACCTGATTTTGCTTTGACTTTGGTCACTGCTGCATATTGTTCAACATGTACTTTGCTGTTTGATTTTTGTACTTGTGTTGAACCCAGATTAAACGCTCGGGTTTGACCTTGTGCTCGTTTGTGAATTTTCATTGTGTACATCATCACCGTAGTGGCAGGGCAGTGCACGCAAGCGTGAACTGCAGCCACATGGTATTGAGTTTTTGGGCACGACATCACTATAGTGGCAAGGCAGTGCACGTAAGCGTGAACTGCAGCCACACGGTATGGCGTGTATGATATTATATTTTGTTTCGATTTATGGATCTTTGCGTATTCCATATTCCGTAGTGGCGAGGCAGTGCACGCGTGCGTGTACTGCAGCCCTACCCGTATTGTTATTTTAATTGATATTTCAATTGTTTGAACCGTTTCGTTTATTCAATTCAATATGATTTGAATTGTATTTTTATTGGTTTAATTTGATGATTTTGTTGTTAATTGCCGATTTGGCAATTTCGATGTTTTCCAAATTATCATCATTGATATTCTTTTTACTTATCTTTGTTGATGATTTGAATTTGCTGATTATTGTTTAACACTGTTACGTGTTATATTTATCGTTATTCGATTTCTTTATTTAAGGATCGGATAGACGAGATTTATTGTGACTGTCGTCTATTCATTATTTAATTATTACTACTTCTGTGCACTATTAACTGAGTTTGAATTAGACTGACCCGTGTATTATTTTCTTTTGAATTTAATACTCGGGTCAGACCGAGTTATTTCAGGTCGTAGATATCTTGCTTTGGGTAGCGGTTTGAGCTATGAAGACTTTTCGTATCTTTTGGGAGTTGTCATGTCATAGCATAGGTTGATTTGTATTCATGTATGTTAGTCGATAATGTACTTGTATATATAACTTCCTGGGTCGACAGTTGTAGTTGTATCATATGTTCTATGTCAAATGTATTGTAACTGACATCAGTTATATATATGAGACTTTTCTGTTTTATCTGTGTTGCGCATTTATTGATATTATCTGTGTTATTATTATATCTACTGTCCTAAACTATTATGAACCATCGTAGTTCGTTTTATACTGGAATTGGGGTATGTCGATGGGAGTAAATAAATCAGAGATGAAAAATGAAAGAATATATATATATATATATATTTATATACCACTCCTATCGAATAACCAATACTAGTGTAAGGCCAAACTACGGATGGCCGTTCCTTAGCAGCCTTATTCTCCGCGCTAGTTGACAGCATTACACCGTAGTGTTCTTGGCTAGCGTGGGTATAGAGGTGGGGCGTCACAGCTTGGTATCAAAGCTTGGAGTTTATGGACTTAATTTAAAACATAACTTAGATGGAACATGTGTTACAACTATCTGTCGACGTTTTATCTCTCATCTTTGCCTATGATTATCTTTGCTTGTTAGGTATGAATTCCTAACGCTTATTTATGTGCATTTGATTTTGATTTTGTGAAAGTATTTTGGCTTCGGCCTCCGTTTGCTTTGAGAACTCAAGTTGGGTTTTTGATGATGAGGATTTTGTTCTCGTGTTCTCGGCTTTGAATTGATTTAGCCGATGTTGATTTTGTTCGAATTTGGCCAATAATTGTTGACTTCGGCATTGACTTGATTTTTATTTTTGTTGAAGTCATTTATGCATTTATGCTCGTTTTGCTTTGTTTTTCCAATTGTTAATCGATTCTTCTTTTCCGATTAGTTGTTATAACTTCTATTTCTGGAATTTTTGGGTATTTCTACTTTGATGGATTTGGAATCGAATTCTTTGGATTTTATTCACGTCTTCGAATGTGAATTTTAGTGAATTGATTTGGTTTCCAAATTTAATCGATTCTTGTTAATTCCCTGATTTGTTGCTATCATTTATTAGCAACTTTGATGACATTTTCTTCGGGATTTTCGTGAACATACCTTTTGAAGAACTTAGTATCGATTTCTTTGGATTCTATTCACATCTTTGTATGTGAATTCTTATGATTGATTGTATACAAATTTTCGTGAACATACACAAGCTTCGATCCAAGTTTCAAACCAAATTAATGTATAGATAATTGGCAATTCACAAAATTTCCAATTTCGAATAAACCCCAAATTCACCATAATTACACAATTAAAAATTACAAATTGTATATCTAAATTCATGATTTATCCTCATTATTACATGCATGTAATCCAAATTAAATTTTAAGATAATTGATTTTTGTCATGAACCAAGATCTTACTGTAATATTCATTTTTAAAATCATTTGTAAATTTAAATTTGCAGAAACAAATTTTAATATTACCAACAACAATAACACACAACTTTTATTATATTATCAATGTCAAATGATGATTGTTAGTGGAAAATTTAAATTATTCAATGATGATCCAGGTCAGGGAAGTAACAGATAAATAAAGTGACTGTATATATATACAGATCACTACACATATACATATAAATCTATCAAATCCAATAATGTAAAAACTGAAAATGTTCCATGCAACATCAATATAGATCAACACATGCATAGTAGTAAAAATCCAGAACAACTGTTTTTAAAAACATTTACTCACCTTAAAAATTTCAGAGAGCAGAGAACAAGCAGTTTTCTTGAATTTTCCAGGCCTTAACATTAATTTTGAAAAAGGTCCTGACTTTGTTGTCTGAAGAAAATCCCAATGCATGCTGTTAAAGTTGAATCCATTGCATGCTTTTAAATTGAAGTTGAACTGTAGATCTTTATTTGAATTGCAGGATTTTGATTAAATTCATATTTCCCTTTGCATGTTGAAGTTGCAATTGTACTTCATGCAGGTTGAAATAAAACCTTATTTTGCAGATTGATTCTTCATTTTGAAATGCAAGTTTAAAATTCTCATTTGCTTTTGCTTCAGATTTGATCTTCATTTCAGATTTGCTTTTGGGTTTAATTTCAAGTTAAAAGAAATTTCTGTTTTGAGTTTAGAAGTGAAAACAAAGAGAAAAGTATTTGTGAAAGAAAACTAATTTTCTTCTTACAATATTTATTAAAAATTAAATTAAAATGGTTGCCACTTATTTTTAAATTGGACAAATGTCAACGAATGCTTCATTTCTTTACAAATGTTATTAATATAACTTAAGATGATAACACATGTTTTTAAGTGTTTTTAAATTAATTTTCATTTAAATTAAATATAAATATAACTTACTTATTTAATTCTATTAATAAATATAATTTACATATGTATATATAAATTTACTTTTAAAAGAAATTATTCTAAAACAAATTATAATATAAATATACATCTTATACATGTATTTAAAATCTAACATTTATATTTATACACTTATAACCATTTTATAATAAGCATTTTAAAAGAAAACAAAACAAAGCTTGTTTAATTTCTTTTCAAACTATCATATTTTAAAAACAAACAATTATCTTATATTTTTAAAACAAATTGAATTAAACAAAATTATCTTTTGAAAAATATAAATTTTGAAACAAAGCTATAAATTACAATTAAAAATTATCAATAGATTAAATAAATTTCAAAACAACTCAAATTATAACATATACACACATATATATTACAATTTGAAAATCCATCTTTATTTAAAACAAACGATATTCTATTCACAATATATATCAAATATATATCAAATATACAATAAAAAAATTTAGCTTTGAAAAATAAATTCTTATCAATTTTAAATTGTTAAAAAGATATTGATCACAATTATCAGATTAAAATTTATTAAGCTTCAAAAGATTAAATTTATCAGTTTAAATTAAAATTATAAAGAAAATCATCAAATCAATTTAATTATTAATACAGATTATTAAATTGATATTGCCTAATTCCGAGTCGTTACAATCCTCTCCCCTTAAAAGAATTTCATCCCCGAAATTTAAAAGCAAAGGTAATTTAATAGCCCAGCAAAGATTTTAATTTCAAACAGCAAAGCATACCTATCAACCAGTTACTAACAACCATAGCAATCAAACAAACAAACAAACCTAACTAATTATCCTAACACAAATCTGTATAAATCTCACTACACTATCTAGAGTTTCCCAAGGATAAATCACCGGGAGACTCACTCTACAGAAGCTAAACAAACTACACCACCAAAATCCAGAGCTCCCTCACCTCTAGATCCATCAATCTGAACAGAACATCAGACTATACTCAATCTAGCTCAACTTCCAAATCCAACTGAACTACAGATTCAACAACCAACGATGAATCACACACGTACTCCCTCAGAGATACGTGATACACAATGAATTCTAGCTACCCAAACTGGCAATTCAATCTTATCCCATCAAAAACACAGATAAGAAATCCAAATGCCTCAGAACTATCCATCCAATCTTATCCAAATACTGCTTTCTTAACCAAAGAAATCTTAACAACAATGAAGTCCCCAACTTCGAATTCCAAACTCCTTATCTTATATATGTATAACTCAACAGACAATCCTGGGCTGCCAAATTTCTTCCTGATCAGCTCAACTTATGCTGATACTTCCAGAAACAACTAGACCAAAGCAAACCAGTTCCTGGATCTTATTCAACAGAAAAGCCTACCAAAATCCATCTAAATCCAGAACACAAGCTCTACTTACCAAAAATAGCAAACAGAACTTACTTCCTTCCTCGCACAGCTGCTACCTCGCTTCCGCTGCACAACTCTAATTCTGAAATAGATGAGAATACTGTTGATGTACACGAATACAAACTTATCCAATATATCCGGGAACTTGTTCATCAAATCCATATAATCTGAGCGACTCATCTGACTCAGTCACACAACCTTATAACAGAAATCCAACTCAGAAACTAGATCTGACCAATCCAAATTCCAAAAATATTCTGAGCTGCTACATCAACTCTTCCTATTACCAGGCTAACTGCCAAAATCGCTTCTGGAACCAAAACAACATGGAACTCAACTCCAGATGCAGATAAACTTCTGATTACATCAGTAGCTCCTATTCATATGAGAATCCTCAATCTCAAACAAAAGATTGCCCAAGAAAATTCCTAAATTAATCGCAAGTCACTTTTGCGATCCAACCTAGTTCGGATTCCAAATAAACCATCCTCTCTTTACCAATTAGAACAGCTTTAAACTTTTCCAAACAAGGTTAACCCTTCAAGCAAAACTTCACCATCGACCCGGACTGCTAATAGATGAACCACCAAGATTCTTGAACCATCAGAGAAACGAGCCACACTGCTGCTTCCAAACTCTACCTCGATGATACTACGAAGCTTAAAAGACCTTCTCGTCAGCACACCGAACACTTCGAGCTGCACTGCTACGACAACTAACCAAAGACTTCTAATCCAAGAGGATCCTCGGAAACCAAAATGATCAACAAACCACACAATCTGACCTTCGAGATGGCAGATAACCTCTTAAGAAATTCGGGCTCCAAACCAAGGATCAACATCTCGCTCTCCTTAAAGGATGACAAATGAGACCATGTCGAAGCGAAGCAACTCATAGACCTTAGTCTCACATTCCAAACAGCCAACCTCCATGCTAAAGATCCAGACAACTTCTACACGGACGAGTCTTCCCTGTGGCAGGTAAAGACTGCTCCTCAACCACTTCTAAAACTGCTTCAAAAGAAAACATCTTCTGGAATATCCATGGATACTGCATCTCATCATGCAGCTATCAAGATATCATCACTTACTTCTGCACTTCCGACAGATCCAAACTTACACTTCAAAGATAAACTCCGAATCTTTTTTTAAAAAATTTCCTTCGGATATCAGAGAAATCCTCACTCCAACTACAAATCTCACCCGAGACGGTATTAGGTCTACAGTCTCGACAAATACTTCCAACCTCAAACATATGGACCTCTTCCATTAGTGGTAGTCGTGTTACACACACACATACCACTATTCCATCTACCTCTAAAACTTTGTTGGAAAATCCGAACAGATAACCCAACAAATCAGGTAGATACAGATATATATAAATATAGTTATATATAAAAATTACAAGTACGCTCTCTCAAGAAAGACACTACTCCAGAGCCTAGGTATTCACTCAACCTAACGCTCTGATACCAACTGAAACGACCCGACTTCCTATCTCCAGAAAATCGCATCATCTTGAAGAAAGAAAGGGATAGAAAAAGAAAAGAAAGAGAAAGAAAGAAACACAACAACATCAGAGAACTCACAGCGGAACGAATGAAATATAATATATCACATAAAATATACATAGTATCATATAACATCCGAGTACACAACTTAAAACAACACGTATTAGACAGTTATAAACATCTGTCTAACTATACAACTTAAGTACAACAGATACAGATACCAAACAACACAGCGGAATCATAATATAGCTACACGTGGAAGCCTCCTGCTCCATAACTCCTTCAGAATTCATCAAGCAAACCTGAATCACTTGACTACTCATACAAAATATGAGTACCCAAGAGTTTAATAAAACAGAAAATAAACACTCGGGTCAGACAGGGGTCTGGTGTGAGTAAACGGGTTAAAATTGTTTAACTTTAGAAAAACCTATGAAAAGAAAAGGTATCACGTAAGACTTCCCACACATAAACATGGAAAAGTTTTTACTTACCCTAACCAAAACATTTGATAGGAAATCCATTGATATTATAATAGTGTCTAGGGTTTTCAAGTAAATATGAAATAGCCAAAATTGTTACATGATTAAATTCCAGCTACTAGCCACAAAAGTGGGTAATACAAACAAAACCGTAGGGTCTCGTAGGAAGAATGGGTTTCCATCAATGGCAGGGCTACTGGGGTACCGCCCGTCACAGTACGTGGCCTAGATCAACGTACCGACGAGCCACCCTAACTCCCCTGCAACACAAGGCCGGGACCATTTCTTACTTAACAGTCCCGAACAAGATAACCCCGTAGTTGGCGCGCGATTCCAACTGCCCACACAGCCGAATAAAAAGGGACTTCTAGACAGGGGAATATCTTGCCTTGAAATGGGCGCTACCCACCTAGCCTTGCTGCACCTCACCTGTTTTAGCCATTCCCCGTTGATGAAGCTTGAGGCTGCGATTACCTTTATAGAACACATCTATCTTAGAATGCTCATTGTCCACCTGACGATGTTCTGAAAGCATTCAATCCATACAAGTTCGTTCCGGGTTCGAATGAAACCGAAGGCACTATCTCGTTGCACTCATTTTGGAATCACCCTCAGAGTCAACGAGCATAGCCCTTGCACTCTAAATCACCATCTCGAACCTATAAATACTATTTCCGTCAAACTCATCACGGAATCACCCACAGAGTTATACTGACGTATAGTCCTTACACCTCGAGTCTTCACTTGCTCCACTTGGATTCACGACCTAACGTTTAATTGGAATCGATGTGGTTTTCGGATATCCAAATATGGAAACCCGATCCCGATCTCACCGAAACCAAATGCCATTTTAACGTCCAAGTTGTACTTAAGGGTTTAAACAATTAAACTTATATTCAGGATGATATAAACAGATAGATGAATCACATTATCACAATAGATAATTCATAACAACATTCATCTCATAAAGCAGCATATCACATATATCAGAGATATCCAAATCGTCCAATATCAACCAATCACCCAATATTGATCATCCAATATCAATCAATCAAACAATATTAATCAATTATCCAAAACAGAATTGATTAACTCTTAATCAATTGGATTACCTAAATCCTTCACCATTAGTTTATCCCAAATAAATAAATTAATCATCTCTTAATGATCTTCTTTAATTAATCTCCCTTGATTAATTATCTTTTAATTACATTCAAGTAATTATTCTTAACCATAATCAGTAATTAACCTTTAATTACTATCATTAATTATAATAATTAATGATCCTTCATTTACTTCCACTAATTAATCAATTATAATTAATTACATTAAACCTCAATTAATTACAATTAATTAATCACACTTTAATTAATCACTTTTATTAATCAACCTTGATTATTAATTAATTAACTAATGATCCTTAATTACTTTAAATTAATTAAATAATTAACTTGTAATTGATCATCTTATTAATCATATACAGTAATTAACAATTTATAATTACTTATCTTATTTAATTAACTTCTTAATTAATTATATTAACCTTTGATTAATTAATCTAATTAATTAATATTTAATCGCTTCATCAAGTAATCAATTAATCAATTAAATTAATAAATAATCCTTAATTAATTAACTAATTAATTACACTTTTTAATCAATTACACTTAGTAATTAATCTTAAGTTAATCACATTTATTAATTAATTAATCACATTAATTAATTATCTAAAATAATTGAGTAATTAACTCTTAATTACTTAACAAGTAATTATCTCTAATTACTTCATTAATGAATCTTGATTACTTTCTTAATTAATTATTTAACAAGTAATTATTTCCATCATTAAACAATCCTTAATTCTTTAATTAATTAATTACTTCATAATTAATTAACTTCAACAATTATATTAACCAATTCTTTAATTGATAATATTAAGTGATTCCATTAATCACTTCAATTAATTACTCCCATGAGTAACTTCCATTAGTTACTTTCATAAGTAATTACCATTCTTAATTACATTCAATAATTAACCAATAATTACTTCATAAAGTAATTACACTTAATTAATTCATAATTAAGTGATTATTTAAAATCAAATAAACAATTAACTAATTATTTAAAATAAATTAAACAATTAATTAACTAACTTCTTATATTTAAAGAAAATCTTTAATTAATTAAGAAAAGCATAAATCTGAATTAATTTCTTGCTTATTAACAATTTATACTTAATTAAGTATTCTTAAGTCATATCCAAATAATTTATCCTCAATTATCATCATAAATAAATTATTTGAATAATTTAAACCTTATCAACTTAAAGACAAATTATTAAACTTGGTTTACAAAATCATAATAATAGCCTTACTTGGAGATAAAGCATTTATAAATCATTTCCAAATTTAAAACACTTTAAATTATCAAGTTTAAACTTTTTTATTTCAATATAAATTGAAAATTTTGTTATTAAAAAATTACTTCAATATTTAACTTAAAACTTTGATTTAATAATTAAATTCAAAATACTCTTTTAAATTTGAATTTTAAAACTTAATTAAGATAATTATTTTCAAAAACAAACATCTTAAAACATTTTTAAATTTGAAAAATAAATTCAATTTTCACTTTAAAATGTTTGATTTATTTTAACTTTAAAACAACAAGTTTAACTTTATATTCGCTTCCTTTATAAACTTGTTTTATAACTTAAACTTGATTTACATTAATTCAAACTCAAGTATTAAATCTGTAAATTTTAACATTACCCAGAAAGCAACACCTAAAAAAAACCCAAGTCGATCCCCAAAACCATTCGAGTCTGACCCAAAGTAACCGTGCACCCTCTCTACTCCGAGTCAACCACGATGCAAACACGAGCGTTGCTTCGAGTGAAACCTTCTTCCCCAATTGGTCCACTTCCAGTGTACACTTCGTACACGCGTGCATATGTCCCACCGTCGCCGTCCTCTGGCGAGCGTCGCGATCATCAACGTTGGTCACACGAACCCTCTCGAGCAAGGAATCAAACCCAGATTCGAGAAAACAAATTCGAATCGAAAATTCGACCTCTTCACGAAATACCGCAGAACACACACGACACAGAACCCCCCCCCCCCCAACGCCAGCCATCGACGTTGATGATCATCGCCGTCCTCACCAAAGTTCCATCTCGACCCCTAGCAACTACTACCCTAACGCGGTCGAACTCGATCCATCATCCACGACGCAATGCCACGACATTCAAGCCGAACTAAACTGTAAGCTTAAACCCTAGTTTCTTCAATTCCCAACAATTCACTCAATTGACAAATTCCGTAGCATTTTTCCTGTAATCAACAACCCATACACAAGCTTCGATCCAAGTTTCAAACCAAATTAATGTATAGATAATCGGCAATTCACAGAATTCCCAATTTCGAATAAACCCCAAATTCACCATAATTACACAATTAAAAATTACAAATTGTATATCTAAATTCATGATTTATCCTCATTATTACATGCATGTAATCCAAATTAAATTTTAGGATAATTGATTTTTGTCATGAACCAAGATGTCACTGTAATATTCATTTTTAAAATCATTTGTAAATTTAAATTTGCAGAAACAAATTTTAAAATTACCAACAACAATAACACACAACTTTTATTATATTATCAATGTCAAATGATGATTGTTAGTGGAAAATTTAAATTATTCAATGATGATCCAGGTCAGGGAAGTAATAGATAAATAAAGTGACTGTATATATATACAGATCACTACACATATACATATAAATCTATCAAATCCAATGATGTAAAAACTGAAAATGTACCATGCAACATCAATATAGATCAACACATGCATAGTAGTAAAAATCCAGAACAACTGTTTTTAAAAACGTTTACTCACCTTAAAATTTTCAGAGAGCGGAGAACAAAGCAGTTTTCTTGAATTTTCCAGGCCTTAACATTAATTTTGAAAAAGGTCCTGACTTTGTTGTCTGAAGAAAATCCCACTGCATGCTGTTAAAGTTGAATCCATTGCATGCTTTTAAATTGAAGTTGAACTGTAGATCTTTATTTGAATTGTAGGATTTTGATTAAATTCATATTTCCCTTTGCATGTTGAAGTTGCAATTGTACTTCATGCAGGTTGAAATAGAACCTTATTTTGCAGATTGATTCTTCATTTTGAAATGCAGGTTTAAAATTCTCATTTGCTTTTGCTTCAGATTTGATCTTCATTTCAGATTTGTTTTTGGGTTTAATTTCAAGTTTAAAGAAATTTCTGTTTTGAGCTTAGAAGTGAAAACAAAGAGAAAAGTATTTGTGAAAGAAAACTAGTTTTCTTCTAACAATATTTATTAAAAATTAAAATAAAATGGTTGCCACTTGTTTTTAAATTGGACAAATGTCATGCAGTGCTTCATTTCTTTACAAATGTTATTAATATAACTTAAGATGATAACACATGTTTTAAGTGTTTTTAAATTTATTTTCATTTAAATTAAATATAAATATAACTTACTTATTTAATTCTACTAATAAATATAATTTACATATGTATATATAAAATTACTTTTAAAAGAAATTATTCTAAAACAAATTATAATATAAATATACATCTTATACATGTATTTAAAATCTAACATTTATATTTATACACTTATAACCATTTTATAATAAGCATTTTAAAAGAAAAAAAAACAAAGCTTGTTTAAATTCTTTTCAAACTATCATACTTTAAAAACAAACAATTATCTTATATTTTTAAAACAAATT
This sequence comes from Allium cepa, assembly GCA_030765085.1. NCBI lineage: Eukaryota > Viridiplantae > Streptophyta > Magnoliopsida > Asparagales > Amaryllidaceae > Allium > Allium cepa. The sequence continues at coordinate 50,597,409 of CM060935.1, read as the reverse complement.
GAATTAAACTAAATTATCTTTTGAAAAATATAAATTTTGAAACAAAGCTATAAATTACAATTATAAATTATCAATAAATTAAATAAATTTCAAAACAACTCAAATTATAACATACACACACACACACATATATATATATATTACAATTTGAAAATCCATCTTTATTTAAAACAAAAGATATTCTATTCACAACATATATCAAATATATAATAAAATTTATTAGCTTTGAAAAATAAATCCTTATCAATTTTAAATTGTTAAAAAGATATTGATCATAATTATCATATTAAAATTTATTAACCTTCAAAAGATTAATTTTATCAGTTTAAATTAAAATTATAAAGAAAATCATCAAATCAATTTAATTATTAATACGGATTATTAAATTGATATTGCCTAAAATTCCGGGTCGTTACATACTCGCTTGAACCCTGCCTAGCATCACCATCTCCGTCATCATCACCATCGCTGGACTAACAGAAATGTCCTTGTTTGGAAAATGTCGCTAAAATGCATTCGGAAGCGCTTCGAGCTTCTTCTCTAGCTTATCAATGTGTGACTTCAACCATTGGTTTTTTCTTTTACACCAATGTTAAATGTGGTAGCTCTATCTAATGATGCACTCTATCTTTTAACCAATTTTTTTTGTTATTAATAAGTAATTTTTTTCCCCAACTATTGTATTTATTGAAACAAAATTTTTAAATTTGCATTAACCATATATTTGCTTAATTAATTAAGAGATTTACTTATATATTTGTTTAAATTATTAGGTGATTTAGAAAAAATATATTTTTTAACTCGAATAAACTCTTGTATAATTTATTAAAACAATATATATGATCTAACTTAATTATATATATATATATATAATTTATTGAGTGATTTGACTTGTACAAACATACTCTTGCTTAATTTATTGAAACAATATTTATAATTTAGCTCAATTATATTTACATTTTCTTAATTAATTGAGTGATTTAACTTATATGTTTGTTTAATTTATTGGGTAATCTTGAAAAAAAGATATTTTAGCTCAAATAAACTCTTGCATAATTTGTCAAAGCAAAATTTATGATTTATATTAATTATGTGCGTGTGTGTATTTAATTTATTGAGTGATTTAAGTTATATAAACATAATCTTGTTTAATTTGTTGGGATAAAATTTATAATTTTACTCAATTATATTTAAATTTGTTTAATTTATTGAGCGATTTAAATTATATATTTGTTTAATTTATTGTGTGATTTAAAAAATCTTTCATTTTAACTCGAATAAACTCTTGTTCAATTTATTGAAATAAAAATTATAGTTTAACTTAATTATATATTTAGGATCCATTGATTTTAATTTTTCAAGATTAGCATGATAATGGCGATGGAAATGAAGCATTTATAAATGGAAATGAAGCATTTATAAATGGAAAGAAGGGAATTGACGATTGTTTTAACATCGTACAGTGGTGATTGTACTAAGCATTCATACAAATACATATATATTTACATGTGGTTCTTGGGATTTAAAACCAATGTATATATACATATAGTATACTATATATATATGTATGTATATATATAATTTTATATGCATATATACTTAATATAATATGTATATAACGAATGTTTAAGCTATTACATATCCGAGGAATACTGTCGTGGTTGGGCTTATGATCCGCCCTTTTTGCAGCAACTCTAATGAGTGCATGGAATACATATTCGTCGAATTCTGTGGTAATCTCCATATCTTAACTCTGAAGATCCACAATCCCAGCCTAGTATTTTACCTATTTTGCATTTTACGTATTCATTAGAATTTTACACATGTATATATACAAAATATTATGTAAATGAATTTTTATGGATAACATACCGCATACTCGGTAGAAGCATCATCTACCTAGCTATTAGACCGATCTGATGACTCAGTCTTGTTAGTCCTGCAATAGAGTTGCTAAGATGTATGCTCACTATGCTGCTCTTCGTACTAAAATTTGAATAAAGCACACCGTCATATAAGTCTATTATTTTTAAAATGTTACATAAATTTAACAAATAAATACATACCAGATCATTACGGTGATCTGGAGCCACTGGCATGCAACCTAGGATTTTTTTTCGTGCTTTTGACATTCTTTTTTGATACTTTCTTGAATTCCTCTATGTCCTAATACTTCAAGGGCTTCTCATATATCTCCTGGCCAAGGGATGGATGCTTCTTGCCACTCCTACGCATATTACATGTACACTCACGGTATTTTTTGGATGCGACAGCCGAGCAAGCCCTATACACTACCTATTTGTGAATGCCTTCTTTCTAACAAAATTTCCTCTAAAAATGCAAATTTAATATATTATGAACAAAATTATATACATATTTATATGATTGTTATATAACAAATTATTTTACCTAAAATTCTTCAAACATGACTTTCTTCACTTTATCGGGAACGTTTTCAAATATTAGTCAAAATGTCATAATCGTGCTTGCAACCCATTACAGATGGCATCGGATGCGATGCCTCCACTAAAATCAAACCTATATATATATATATATGAATGTTTAATTAGTAAATTATTATATATATGTATGTGTATGTACATAGTGTGTGCACATACATGTATGTGTGTGAGTGTGTGTACATGTATGTGTATGTGTGTGAGTGTATGTGTGTTTGTGTGTGTGTGCATGTGTATGTATGTATATGTGTGTATATATGTGTGTGTAATCACTCACCTCGATCCTCGATCACTCAGGAAGACATCAAGTCGGTGGATGGTGGTGGAATACTCCATCTTAGGCGTACGGGTAAATGGATCGACACTATCAATATGAGCATCAACAGGAGCGTTGGCAGTCTGAATGAATGGTGACACCATATGTGCATTGACATCATGCTCTGATGAGTTGGAGCCACACTGACCAGATGATGAGCCAGTTGACTTGATGATGAGCCACCGTGGATATGTCGGCGTTGATTAGACATATTTATTGCAATAATACAAACGCGGATGCATACAATATAACAAAGTGATTAATCCATCTTCATATTATAATTGGTTGATAATCAACTGACTTTTACATTCAATATATACTCAATTATAATATGAACCAACTATAATATGAAGATGATGATATGGATGCATATGACCTAGATCATCTCCAACCAAATTAATGTGTATAAACACAAAACTATTTTTTTTTACATATAATTAGCATGACAAATAAGGAAGAATGAAAATAAACGCATGCATAAAAACAATCTTTCAATGAATTATACATAGGCTACCAATTATCGGCACCATTATCAATATCATCATTTACAATATCATCATCATATTCTTGTTAATTTACTTCGACTTCATCATCTTCAACCTTGACATATTTATTTAATTCAACTTTGTCAAATGCCTCATTGTTAAGTGGTCCTATATCATCAGCATCTTCTGTTATTTGGAGTATTTTGTTAGCTAATCATCGATTATTATCATATCCCCATTGAATAACCATCCATGTTTTAATGACAGCTCATCGGTCGTCCTTGTTATTGTTCATGGCAGGATAAGATGCATAATAAACTTTTGTTGCATGCGTCGTTAGCATAAATGGATCTTTTCCTTTATATCGTTTTTTATGATTTACCTCAATAAGAGGATAACCTTTATATATACAACGTACTTCTACATCAAGTGTAGTATCTAACCAATCACATTTGAATAAAAAAGTTTTAAGCTTCGATATTGGAAAATAAGTGAGTTTAATTATTTCCTGTAACACTCCATAATAATCTTGTAAATCATCACCCTGTTCTTCACCTTTAACACATACCCCACTATTGTAAGTTGTTTTACTGGCTCCAAACCCCTTTATGTGAAATTTAAAGCCATTTACGTATAGGATTGGGCATTTTTTGTATTTCTTCATTGAATCAACGCAAGAGTTTTATAAAAATATCACCGATTTCATTATTAACAACCTATTGCATTAAAGTAATACACTTTAATATGCGTAATGATTAAACTGTGTCATGTTAAGTTTATTTAATGATTATACAGGTTTACATATTTTTGAAATCAAGACTCAAATCATTTACTAGGTTGAACCCTTGAATTTTGTTGCTCGAATTGTCTGTTAAACAACTAATATTACTAAGATAACATGATCATGCAATATAATACAGTATAAATTGACAATAAATAAATTAATATTGTGTTACCTAATAAGATATGATAATTCTTCATAATTGAGAAACACCATTGTTCTAGCTATGACAAACTCTTTAAGTGTTTAAAAACTTCCATCCTTCCATTTACCCGAAGGAAATCCATGCTTTTGAAAAATGAAAAGCAAAATGTCATATGACTTGTCCATAGCATCACCATAACGAGGATCGATGTTAGAATTCAACTTAAACATGGTCTTTAAAATAATAACAGAAAAATGAGGATGCTACATCAATAATGTACGCTTAATATATTGAACCTTTAACATATGCTTTTTGATTTACCTTCTTTTTTATGGTGACCTAGGCGCCTTCATATCAAAAAATTATCAATTATACCTTTACTATATTGATTTTGAAAAAGGATATATAACTCCTATTGTATTTTACATACCTCTCAAAAGGATAATCCATTTGTATTGCATTGGTCATCACATTAAAGCTTCAGTTGCTTGATGTACGAATAGATGTTTCATGCAATTGAATACACCGAAACGAAATATTTTCTCCAATTTGCATAATAATTTAGGTGTTTTCATTCCTTATTTTTTCAAATTACTTTTATTAACTATGGTTGAGCATAACTCTTTATAGAACAAACTAAGTTCAGTAATAGGAATCCACACTTTTGCGGCAAAAGCTCCTTAAATACTATCGGGAAAAGCGACTCTAAAAATACATGGCAATCATGGCTCTTTATACCCAAAAGTTGAAGATCCTTCGTATCAACATAGATTCTCATATTCGAAGCAATTCCATTTGGAAACCTCAAATTTTGAACCCACTTTAAATAGTTTTTATGATGCTTATTGCCTAACTCATAACAAGTAAAACGATTGAAATTTGATTATTCATTATCAATTTTAAGCTCAGGACGATTGCTGTATAACACGATATCCTATATTGACTTCAAATCGTTTTTTCCCTTTCATGTTCATTATCATGTTATTCTTGAACACATTTTTCTCATTATGCATTATGTCTATATTGTATCAAAGTTTATGATTTTTTAAATATGGTAACTCCTGAAATATACTTTTTTACACCTCTTCTCGTTTACTAGGAATTTTAGGCACTTTTTCTATCTCGTGTTCTTTGGGATGATCTTGCATGAGGTCATACACTTCTTATCATCCATAATAAAGAAGTAAACATTCTAAGTTCTATTTATTTGGGACATTGTATGTAACACTACCTCCATCAATGGCGTTTTCAACTCATCAACTAAAGGCAACAAGTAAACGCCTATCCCTTTTTTGGATTTTCAGGTCCAATAACCATTACAGCTAAAGTGTATGGATTCTTTATATACATCCAAGAAGGGAGATTATAATATGTTAGAATAACTAGCCACATTGAGTAAAGCTTACCGAACGAAGCAAATAGAGAAAAACCTGAAAGTCTATAGGATCTTTATAAACAATGCAAATTATATATATATATATATATATCTGTGTGTGTGTTACTAACTATGATAAGCAGACAATAAGAATTGAATACAATATAAATATAGAAATGATCACACAAATATTTTATACTAGTTCGGACCACCCATCCTACGTCCATTGTCCAAGCTCCCCTTCAGTATTTCCTTTAACCAACTAACTCTCGCTTCGCCCGGAGGAGTATGATAATACAAAATTATATCTCTGACAATCTTGTGTTCCAAATAACACGGTTTTAGAGCAATAGACCAATCTTTCTATGATCTCCTTTGAGTATGTGAATGTGAATGTCTTAAGTTGTAGGAAGTGGTTTAACCAAAATTATATTTTGGTTATAATAGATTGAGAGTATGTAAACAATGTATGCACAAGAGAGTGATAAGAAATCAAGAGAGAAAAGATTCAATTAATTCAAGTTAGTTAATCTCTACATCTCAATTAAGGTAGTATTTATAGATTCAAAAGGATGCAGATGAAGAGTTGTTACTATTAGAAAAGTTCTATTCATTTTAATGGCTGCAACCTTTCGATGAAGGGTAATTTCTTTTTGTTCAGCAGAAGTGTCTTTTAAAAAGTTTATAGTTTTTCAACTAATAGAAGTCTGTGGTAAAACCTCAGATGTTTGTGACTTCAAAAAATAATTACCCGAGGATTGTCACAAATATTTATGGTTTTACCTCAAACGTCAATGGCTTCAGAATTTTATTTTCCCGATTATTTCCTTAGACGTCTGTGGTTTTACCTCAGACTTTTGGGAGTAGTAAAAGCAGTTTTTCAAATTAAGTTCAGTGCATATGAAATCGTGTGTGATCATGTTTGCATATATACTCATGGTGATCTTAACAATATTTTATCTAAGACTCTTTTACAGTAGAATACCCTTACTAACTATAGCATGGTCGATAGATTGTCATTTGTCTTCAAGTCTCAATATCTTCGCGCATGATGTCTTCTTATAGTGTATACCTGTAATTTTAAAATGTGTATATATATATATGATTGTATATATGTTGTCACTGAAACATAAACCAGAGGTTCTAACAATCTCCCCCTTTTGATGATGACAATTATACAATCAAAATGAAATAATTATTATATTTGTCTTCCCTTAGGAATATGCATAAATTCCTCCCTCTTTGTCATTATCAAAATGGAAGGAATGATACAAGATATAAACATAATTGTTAAATGGACATTTAATAGCATGTTACATATAAGATTATGAATATTTAAAACTAAACAAGGAAGTTCAAATAGAAACAAAAACTAATGTAACAGGAGTTAAATAGTGAAAAGACAAGCATAAGCACAAATGATGGAAAAATAGTAAAAAGATAACTAAAATAAAATGAATATTGTACTGGTTTGAAGAGTAAGATAGGCCTCCGTAATCTCATTGTATTCCCAATAAGATGAAGGATCCTATCCGTATGTGTCTGTCCACTGTGTTTGGTCATTATACTCCTTATCTTGTTGAATGGGAAGCCCTTGGAACTCCATGTACGATTGATGTTGCAAATGCGGAGTATTAGACACGTACATATCATCACTACCTTCTTCTTCCTTCTTGGGTAGTTCTTGCATAGGAGTCTATCCTATGTCGTGAGCAGATTCTTCAGGAGATGTATGAGACGATAAACTAGTTTATATGCCTGAGGGGGTGGTGTCGGTGATGGTGAAGAGGATGAGGGAGAGGATGATCTACCACGGACCTTTCTCATAACTTTTCCTAATGTTGAAACAATCTTTGCTAACGTCATTTCTATTTTAGTCATTCTTGTTAAAAAGGAACCTTTCAATCCAGCCATCTTTCAATTCTAAGCTCATTAGTTGGCCGTGATTGGCTTTTGGTTTTTAAGTGCTAAATCATGAAGATATTCGTTTTGCATAGGTTCAATGCGAGCGTCTTGTATTTCATAATTCAAATAATATTCGATAACGTGAGCGGAGGATGTAGGTTGTTGTGAAGGATGGGGTGAGTAAGTTTGCTGAGGAGTAGTAGTGGGAGGAGTACCATGATGCTCTTGTTGTTGTTGTAATCTTCATTGTTCAAGGGATATTATGGGGGGTGGTCATGGAGGAAGATGCATCAACGATAAAAACCGTATACCGCTTTCTTTAACAGGGATTTCTTCAAAATGAGAGATATAGGAGGGTACCCCAAAAGCATATAAGAGACTGATAATGTATGGAGCATAGATAATAGTGCGTCGATGATATGACAATAATTGTTAATTTCACCATGGATAAATTTAGCCCAATTTATTTGTATTCCACCGAAGATAGCATAAAGGGCTTTGTGATCATTATCATAGATTTGTTCATGACTACCTAGACGTGGGATTATCGTATTTATGATAATGAGATTTAACAATCTTGCTTTTGGTCGTAAGTAGATGGATTTCCACTAGGGCATCCTATCTTCCCAAATAAGATGAGTTATTTCGTCCCGTGGCAAGTTTCTATGGTCGAAAATTTCTTCCAAATCGATCCTAGATAAAGAACAATTAAGAGTATGTCAGATGGTGTTGGCGCTAAGTTTTAAAACACATCCGTACACATTCATCTGTAACCATCATTCATCATTCTCAGGATTCCAAATATCGCTACTACATAAATTTGTGTAGAAAAGAAAGATAGGTAATTGGTCAATTTGCACCTCATTTCCGTCGAAATTAATTAAATCCCAACATTCAGAGGCGATAGTGAGTTCTTGAATGCTATATTCTCCAAACTTGCATAATCTATAGAAAGGCCCTGAATGAAGCCTCTTTTGTTTTAGCTCATTGAATCGCTTGTTGGCAATTGTGCTATTACGAACCCATTCTTGAATCGGAGCATCATTAACTATGGGATTGTGAGAAGAGGATGATTGACCCATTTTGGCTCGTTTGTTAAATGGAGTTTTTGGTTTAGGGGCCATTAGTGAGAAAAGAGAGATTGAATGGAGGCTAGGGTTTTAGACTTGGAAGTAAATTTGAGGTAGGAGGTAAAATTGGAGAAAACTTATTTATATATGGCTCCTGGAGGTATAGGGTTTTGGAACAGCGATAGACGTTTGTGAGTGGAGCACAGATGTCTGTGCTTTTAGTTAAAATTAAACAGAAAGTTACGACAGACGTCTATGATTGCAGAAAAAATAAATAGAGAGAAATGACTGACGTATGTGAGTTCCCACAGATGTCTAAGGTTACAGGAAATTGTTATTTCGTAACTTTTAACAGATGTCTATGGTATTTTTAGAGATTTCCGGGGTATGTATTTTTCTTAAATAATGGGATGAAGTTAAATATCAATCAATTTTTATTGAAAAATCAATACACAAAACAATATACATACCAAAAATTAACAAACAAACTTATTTTATACGATGTGTAGCGTAAATTTAGTTTTTCTCAGAGAACTTAGAATTTTTGATTTGTTGTATATCCCATGAATTTGGTTCAACTTTTGTGTTATCAATTAACGGCTTTAGTGGGGACCAATTTGGACGAGCTGGAGTGTCAATCCAAGCTTGGTTTGATGGTCCTGGTTTGCATAGATTTCTCGGAGTAATGTTATACGCTTTTATAGGAGTTTCTTCTAATTGAGGAGGTTTTTGATATATGCAATTTTTTGTTGGTGAATGACCATAAATTGCTAGAATACACTTTTCGAGAAAATTTAGATGAGATCCTTTACGTCATTTCTTGTAATACATTTCACGTTGTACTCTTATCATTTCTTATTAAGAGTGATATACTTCATCGACTTTGTCGGTGAAGGATGTTGATTGTAAATCAATTGATCATTTGGCTTTCTTTTCTTTAGGGGAAAAGCCGGTGTGGTATGTAAGTGATGCAACAATGTTTAGGGAGATTAAGCGAAGTGATATAGGTGTGGATTTAGTTAGTGAAACATAAGTGCTATCTGATGAGGGTGATTTATAGTCGATAGTTGAATAAGTGGAGTCGTGATCGAAAGACATTTTTTTGAGTAATATTTGTCTTAATTAACTATTTGTTTTTAGAAAGAAAATATGCTTGATTTATAAGATGAAGTTTTTATTATACTTAGAGAATTGGTTGAGCAAAAGAAGTTCAACCATTTAACTTTTAACAGAGAGTGGTTAGGTGTTATATGGTTAGTATTAGTTAAAATTTTATGTGGCTTTTATTAATCTAAGTGTATCAATTTTATCCTGTGTTGTTTTCTATGAGTTTTTCTTCCAATTTTTTTAAGTATACAAAAACTAATACTACAAAGTTAGTTAATCAATTCATTGTACTAACATATTCCTAGATCTTCACTTAATTTAATAAAAGTTAGTTCACTTCATGGTTTAGTAAAAATATCAGCTTTTGATTTTTGGTATTTACAAACTCCAGTGATATAATTCCTTTTTCCACATTATCTCTTAGAAAATGATGATAAATATCAATATGCTTTGTTCGAGAATGGTTAATAGGATTTTTTGATAAATTTATGGCACTATTATTATCACAATATATGGGAGATTTTGTTATGATTTTATCAAAATCTAGAAAAGTTTGTTGCATATAGATTACTTGTGCACATGCTAAGTTAATGAATTGTATTCGGCTTCACATGTCGAGAGCGAAACATAATTTTGCTTTTAGTAAACAATGAAACTAAAGACTAACCAATAAAATGACATGCCCTACTTGTGCTTTTTCTATCTGTTTTACAACCACAGAAATAAGCATCGCTATATGACACGAGTTCGAATGAGCTTCCTTTTGGGTAAAAAAGTCTGTAATCTCTAGTGTTTTTTAAATATCTTAAGATCCATTTTATTACTTGATGATGCGATTCTTTTGGCTTTGCTTGAAACAGAGCACATAAACACACTCATCATAATATCTGGTCTACTGGCTGTTAAGTATAAAAGAAATCCTATCATACTTCGATATAATTTTTGGTCGAAATATTTTCCATTTTTGTCTTTTATCTAAATGTAGAGTAGTACTCATTGGAGTTGGTGTACTTGGTATATTTTTCATTCCAAAACATTTTAATAAATCTTGACAGTATTTTTCTTGATTTATAAAAATTCCTTTTTTCTAATTGTTTTATTTGTAATCCTAAGAAATAGTTTAATTCTACCATATGTGACATTTCAAGTTCATCTTTCATTATTTTAGAAAATTCAATGCAAAATTTTTCATCATTGGATCCAAATAAAATGTCGTCAATGTATATTTGTACGGGTAAAATATTATTATTTTCTTGTTTTTTGAATAAAGTGGAATCGATTTTACCAATTTCAAAACCGAAACTTTGTAAATGAGTTTTTAATCTTTCATACCAAGCACGAGGTGCTTGTTTTAATCCAAGTAAGGCCTTTTTAAGTTTAAATACATGATCAGCATATTTCTTGTGGACAAATAAATAAGGTTGTTCAACATACACGTTTACTTTTATAAATTCGTTTAAAATGCACTTTTTACGTCCATTTTAAAAAGTTTAAATTATGACGACATGCAAAAGCCAGTAATGTTGTATTGCTTGGGGACATGCTACAGGAGAAAATGTTTTGTCATAATCAATTCCTTCTTCTTGATTATATCATTGAGCTAATAATCTTGCTTTATTTTGTACAATATTTCCATTTTCATCTACTTTATTTTTAAAATACCTTTTCGTTCCAATTAGAGATTGATTATCTGGCCTTGGTACAAGTTCCCAAACATCATTTCTTTCAAAATTATTAAGTTCTTCTTGCATTGCAATAATCCAAAATTCATCTTTCGATGCTTTTTTATAATGTTTCAGTTCGAAATTTGATATAAATGCTACATGACTCATTTTAACTATTTTCTGTTTGATACTCTTGTATTTAAATCTCCATAATATTATTAATAGGACGACCTCTTATTATTCTAAATGATGACGTTATCATATTATTGTCATTGACATTATTTTTATGATTTTCATGTGTAGGTATATTAGTTTTATTTGTTGATTCTTCATCATCACCATTTTTATTTTTGTTAAAATTTTCTTCAAATGCGACATGAAGACTTTCTTTTATAATATTTGTTCGTTTATTAAAAATTATATATGCTTTGCTTTGATCTGAATAGCCAACAAAAATTCCTTCATTGGTTTTAGAATCAAATTTTCATAGCTTATCTTTAGTATTTAATACGAAGAATTTTGACCCAAATACTTGAAAATATAATACTTTTGGTTTCTTGTTAAAAAATATTTCATAGCAAGTGTTTTTAGTCATTAGTCTAAGTGTTACACGATTTAATACATAACAAACAATAGTAACTGTTTTGGCCCAAAAATTCTTTGGTAAGTTACAAATATTTAGTAGACTTCATGCCCATTCTTGTAAAGTTCAAATTTTCCTTTCTACAACACTGTTTTGTTGTGGTATTTGGGAAAAACAAAAAATTATGACTAATTCCCTTTTTGTTACAAAAGCTAATAAATAGTTCATTTTCAAATTCACCTCCGTGATCACTTTGTATATTTTTAATCCTTAATTCATTAATTTTTTTATTCGTTTAGCAAAAAATTCAAACATTTCAAAAGTGTCACTTTTATATTTTAAAAATAATGTCCAAGTATATCTTGAAAAATCATCAATAATTACAAAAATGTATTTATTATGATTTATTGAACGTACTTGAGTTGGTCCAATAAATCTAGATGGAGTAATTCGAGAGGTTGTTTTGCGAAAATTTCCTTTTTAGATTTGAACGGGCTTTTCTTTAATTTACCAAATTAACAAGCATCACATAGATTTTTAACCTTGTAGTTGATTTTAGGTAATCCTCTAACTAATACATTTTTAACTAGTTTGTTGATATTCTTAAAATTTATATGAAAAAACATTTATGCCATAACCAAGGATCATCGTGATTTGTGGCTAAGCATAAATTTGTACTGTTTTTGACATTCATGTTTAAGACATATGTTTCGATTTCTAAATCCTTCAAAAATTAAAATTTTATTTTGATAAAAAATATTGCATTGTATTTCACAAAATCAATTTTAAATCATATATCACATAATTGACTTATACTTAATAAGTTATGTTTTAAATTTCATACCAATAAAACATTAATAATTATAGAAGAATTAAAAATACTGATATTGATGACTTCTCCAAGGCCGATGACAAATACTTTTGAGTTATCTCTGAATATCAGGGTGCCACCATTAATATATGTTATATTTGATAACATAATAGCATTTCCAATGATGTGCTTAGAACAACCGCTATCGAGTATTTTGTTCTCCTTATTTTTTATTTTTATTTTGGGTACCCGTAAAATAAGGAAAATTTAATTGGTACCCACCTTTTTTTATTAGTATCCTATGTGTTAGTGGATGTATGTAGCCATATCCACGAGGATTTGTTTCCCTTAGAAATGTAATTTTTGTTATATAAAAGTTTTTGTAAATATTCTTCAATATATTTTTGTCTAGTTAGTTTATTATTTGTTTTTGCAATCCATACTTTGACCATATTTGTATATGAATTCTTAAACTTAGTTTCTAACTTTGGCTTTTTGAATTTTGTGTATAATGCGCTATATTTCTTTGGATTATGTTTGTTTTTAAAACCTAATCCATTTTCGATTTCCAGATGGTTTAGATATCATAATCAAATTTTCTAAATTTTGTTTTCCTTTGTCGGATTTTGTCACATTATTTTTTATTTTTTCTAATTTACTTTTAAGATCACAAATTTCAATGTTTCTAGTATCTAAATTTTCTTGTAATTCTAGTTTTTATTTTTCCAAATTAACCTTTTCAAACTTATAATTTTCTAAATTATTTAATAATTTGCCATTTTGTGATAATAGTATTGCATATTTCTTCTGAGCAATTTCTAATTCTTCTTCTAAGGTAAAATTTTCATCTTTTAATAATCCGATTTCTAATTCTGATCTGGTTAACTTTCCTACATATTCCTTGTTTATTTTTTTGATTCGTAATATTTATCATCTAATTCAATACTTATTTCCATTATTCCATCATAAGTAAGTTTAGAACATACCTCATTAGTGTTAGCCATAAAACACGCATTTGATTGTTCAGAGTCGCTTTCACTATCACTATCGGAAGAAGAAGACAAATCTAAATCACCCAATGTTACTTGAAAATCTCCTTTTCTTGAATTTCTTGAATTTGCTATTCTTTTTGTCACTATTGTGCTGAGGACAATCCTTCTTCGTGTGGCTAATTTTTTCACAATCATAGCATTTGATTGATGTTTGATTTGAAGAGTTTGGTTTGCTACCATTTTAAATTTGGTCATCTTCTTAAACTTCTAGAATTTATTGTAGTTTTTGTTAATAAAGACAATCTCCTCTTTTTCTAAATCTGAATCTTCGTACTTGCTTGAAATGCTATGTTGTTCTTTTCATGATTTTGGTCCTTTCTAGCCTACAAGTTAGCTTCGTATTACATCAAATTTCCTATTAGCTCTTCGGCTTTAAGTTGAGAAAGATCATTAGCTTCTTCGATGGCTAAAACTTTTCTTTTTCAGTCATTTGTCAAAGTGTTTAAATTTTGCATAACTAAATCAAAATCTGTGAATTTTACTCCAAGTGCCATGAGATTGTGTTGAATTGTTTGAAATCTAGCATATATATCAATAATTGATTCACTTGTTTCCATTTTGAAAAATGATAATTGGTTTTGTAAAACCAAAATTTTAGTTTGCTTGAATTTATTTGTGCCTTCATGTAGCTTGTAAAGTGCACTATATATATCATATGCAGTCTTGCAAAGCATGACACGTGAAAAGTCATTTTTTTCAAATGAGCCAAACAATACATTCATAGCTTTGGCATTGTTAGACGCCTCTGCTTTTTGTGCATCAGTCCATGTGCTAATATCAGTGTTTGGTGCTTCATATTTGTTTTGAGTTACTAGCCATATTTCTAAGCCATTGACTTCCATAAAAATTCACATACATGTTGACCAATAAGCATAATTAGAGCCAATATATAGAGGAGGACGAGCAGTTGATTGACCTTCTTGAAATGTACTTGCGATTTTAATGATTTATTCAATTACGTGTTACTATAGATTGAAATAACCTTACTCTGATACCAATTGAAAGCCTATAGGATCTTTATAAATAATGCAACTTATATATATATATTTCTGTGTGTGTGTTTGTAGTAATAACTATGATGAGCAGAGAATAATAATTGAATATAACATTAATAGTAGAAACGATCACACTAGATATTTTACACTGGTTCGGACCTTCCGTCCTACGTCTAGTCCAGAAGCTTCCCTTCGATATTTCCTTTAATTAACTGACCCTCGCTTCACCCGAAGATATAGGTTAATACAAAATTATGCCTCTGAAAATCTTGTATTCCAAATATATGGTTTTTGAGTGATAATATAAATCTTCCTATGATCTCCTTTGAGTATGTGAATGTAAATGCCTTGAGGTATAGGAAGTGGTTTAGCCAAAATTATATTTTGGTTATAATAGATTGAGAGTATGTAAGTAATGTATGCTCAAGAGAGTGACAAGAGATCAAGAGAGAAAAGATTCAATTAATTCAAGTTAGTTAATCTTACTTCTCAATCAAGGTAGTATTTATAGATTCAAAAGGATATAGGTGAAGAGTTGTTACTATTGGATAAGTTCAATTCATTTTATTGGCCGCAACCATTCGGTAAAGGGTAATTTCTTTTTGTTTAATAGATGTGTCTTTTAAAAAATTTGCAGTTTTTCAAACGACAGACGTCTGTGGTAAAACCTCAGACATCTACGGTAAAACCTCAGACGTTCGTTCATCAGCCATTTCGAGTGTGTGCCATTTCGAGTGTGTGCCATATTTCCTGCACAGTTAGACAATGTGAGACATGATTACATTCAATTTGATCTAATGAACAGATAATAGAATTTATAGCTTTAGTGTTAACATTAGCATTCTGTAGTTTCTTTCACGATTTATCCATTGATCCATAGGTTTTTCAATTTCCTTATTATCTACCATTATAGTTGGGGTCCTATGACCCGTCTCAACAATATTCCAAGCATCAATGGTTTTCAGAAAAAAAATTATTTTATTTTTCCAGTAAGCATATTCACCATTGAACATAGGTGGTCTAATTATGGACCGACCCTCAGCAAAAGCATTATTAAAAGAAGCCATTTTGAAAAAATTTAAAACAAAAAATTAGTTTTTAAAAAATCAAATTTTTTTAAAAACAAAAATCGGCTTTTCTTCCTAGCTCTGATACCACTTGTAGGATCGATTTCATACTAGAGTGGGCGTTAATGGGGTGATACTGATAGTAATATAAATTTAATGCGGAAATATATAAAATAATTGCAGCATAGAATAATAAAAGTAGAAATAAAACATCCCAGATTTATCCATCTTCGGCAAAACCCTGCCTGCGTGCTGTCCCTAAGGTTTCAACTAGAAATTAAGTAGTCGGATGCTTACAAACGTAAACTCACGATACCCGCTATCGACTCACTTAAGTCTACACTCAAAACCCTACCATAACTCAGCCACGGAGTTGCGAATTCTCGAACTACACCAACGTAGTTCGTCCCCTAGTCACACGACTAGAAAATTACAAAATTTTAAAAGAGAATTACAAAAATAAAAACAAATCTAAGCCCTATATAAAATTAAGTCCCAAAATATTAATAAAGGCCGGTCCACTTAAGAAAATAGCTTGAGAAAAAGCGTCTTCCTTTATATTTCTTCGGTCGTTCTTTTGTGAAAATGTCTACCTCTTCTTTGCTTGAAAACGTTCATTCCTCTTTCAAAATAAATTAGGGCTTGTTTCTCGTTGAAGCCGCTGCTTGGTCGTTGATCGATTTTATTGTCGATCCTTAATTCAGTTTGATGCTTCTACGATCCTTGTTCTTTACTTAGCTTTGGCTGCTTCAAATGTGTTGAGCTTGAATTCTATGAATTGTTGTGCGATTTTCTATTTCGGTTTCGATTTTGCTCGACCTAGATTCAAGTTGTTGGTTTCGAATTTAATTTGAAAATTAGCTCTGTGATTTTTCTTAAACTCGAATGCCTTTGAATGCCGATGATGATGATGGGTTGAATAGGGATAAATTCCCTATATTTACATTCGTATTTTTTTGTTTGAATTCTTCTATTGTTATACTTGGCCACTGATTTTCGATTGAATGCTGGTGGTCAATCTTGACTTGTTCATTATTTACTTGCTTTAATCGGTTTCTTTTTTCCCCTATAACTTGGCCACCACGGCTTTGATTCTTTGGCAATTAAACTTGACTTTGGTTTGAAAAACCGCTACCCTGATTTTTGTAAAACCTGCCACGTGATTTTTGTTCTGCTACCTTGGTTCATGACATTGTTTTAACTGCATGCTTGCATCAATAGTTATATCGTGACTTAAGTAAATATATGTGAGATGGATTTGATTGCACTTGTTCGATTTTTTCTTGATCACTGTCACTACTTGTACTGGTTCAACCTGCTTCTTCTTTGATTTTACTTCATATATACTGCTAGATTTGGTTGATTGTCTACATACATATATACATATATTCATGTATATATATGTGTGATTGTACTTTGGTATTGCAATCTTGTTCATCACTGCATGTGTGTTGTTTCTTCTTAAAAACTGCTATTGAACTTGGTAGCCTTGCATTCCACTTATGTACATGTGCACTGATGTATGTTGAGTAAATTGACTTGCTTGATTCGAAGTCTGGTCTCATGATCATCTTAGTTTTATATTGAATGTTGTTGCCTTTGGTCATTATTAGACTTGAAGTCTAGTGTTGTCATGTAGTCGGGTTTTATGTAGAGCTTGATTGAGGCTTCAATTGCATATTAAACTGCTTCCATTGTTGCCAGGTCTGGTTCCATATGAAGCCATATATGTATATTTGAAGTATTGTATTGAGTCACTTCTGTTTATCTATTTTGAAGTCTAGTCAACTTTCTTTGATATTGTGTTCAGTCCACTTTCTACGTGTTTTCTTATGTGAGCTTTGGTTTCATATACGTGTCTGAAGCATTGCTTTCCTTCGAGTCATTTCTTGGTTTAAGAGAGCTGTCTTCATGTGGTTGCATTTTTCTCCCTGTCTTGACTTGTACTTGACCATATGCATATTGCTATTCGTTTTATTCTTGTTTGGTTGCCAATGAACTTCAAGTGCTATGGTTGTATTCACTATGTACATATGTGAACTGCATTGTGCTGGTTGATATGGTTGCACATGGTTGGTCTGCACTTTGTATACGAGTATGTACTGTTCATTTGTTATTTTTAGTTGACCCATTTGAACTGTCTTCATGTGTACATCAATATCTGGGTTGCTCCTGACCATTTTATTGAACGTACATTTGGATTCCACCTGTGTTGAATCCAGCTTATGACTGGGTTTGACTTTATGCCCACCTATCCCTACAGTTTTATCAAGTGTATATCGGTGTGTACGGCCTTGTCGCATGTACAGTGATACACTATGCATGTCACAGGTTGCTCGTGTTTGCCGAATTCAAAATAAATATGATGACGAACAACCCAAATAACCAAGGCAAATAAAATTTTCAATATACACATTTTATTTTACACTTTAAAAACTATTTCTTTTTCAATTTTACTACGTTAGTGTGTATTTTGCAGATAATTCAGATGTTGGGTATAAATTGGAATATAGTTGAAGAACAATTATGAGTGAACGAGTGATATGTAGTGAGGCGCTAATGTAAATGATAATTGTATAGTGAAAAATTGTGTTATAATTTGAAATTGTATTGTAATTGAAATTTTGTATACATATATAGTGAGAGCTCAACTTTGTACTATTTAAAATTATAACAAAATATTTGTTTGAATAAAATATCGGTTTGAATTTAAACTGTGTTATTTATTTTATTCAGCAAATATTTATTTAATTATGTGAAAATAAAATAGTACAATAAAAATACATTTAAATGAATATATATATATATATATATATATGTTTATTATCATCAAACAAAAAATCATATACTAGCATATTCAACATACACATGTGTAGTTAAAACCCTATTAAAGCCTTGCAAAATCCTTGATATAGCATGCAGCGCACTTCGACTGCTATACTTTTTCAATATAGCACTATCAAACAGTGGATCCACTTTAAGTCTGTTATTCTTCGCTACATGCACTAAATCAAGTCTTTTTAGCACATGCTTTAACAATATTAATATAAAGAGGTGATTTGAATGGTTCTCATTTGAACCAAATCAACAAAGTTAGGGTAAAGACCTAATTTTAAGACATAAGCACTCAATATGAGCTAGAAATTTATTGTAGTCACCAAATTTGGACCACATAAATCATGATATTCTTTAGTTTTGCTATATGAGCTTAAACAATATTTATTTCCTACAAAAATGATGTAAGAATGAGAATAAATTAACTTTAAATATTTGGTTTTATATTTAGCGAAGCTTTTTGCACCTTCGCCATTTCCGTTATATTCCAAATTATTCTCGCTGTAAATTTTTGCACATCCACCGCCATGGAACCGCTAAGCATTTTAATTGCACCGCTCTACATGTAAACAAAACTTATATTATCTTTCACACAAATGTATTATTAATTCAAATAAAGTTATTAATTTTATTATTTCCTTACATATCACTAATAATTTAATTAATAATTTAAATAACATTATTAATTTTATTATTAATTCAACTAACATCATTAGGTTTATTAGTATTTTAAATAACATTGTAATTTAAATAGCATTATTAATTTAAATAACATTATTATTTTTATTAATAATTTAAACAACATTATTAATTTTGTTATCAATTTACATAAAATTATTGAGTTTATTATTAGTTTAAACAACATTATTAATTTTATTATTAGTCTAAATAACATTATCATTTTTCTTATTAATTTAAATAATATTTTTAATTTTGTCATTAATTTAAATAACATCGCTAATTTTATTTATTAATATTTTAAATAACATTATAAATTTAAACAATAGTATATTATTTTGTTGTTAATTTTATTATAAAATGATAGAATTCACAAAAAATATAAACTTAGGGATTGCTACACTTCTTTAAATGACTGGTCATCCTACATCACATTACAAACACAATGACATTTACGTTTTGTAAATTATTTCAAATCAAACAGTTAACAAAATTTCGACAACACTTCCCCTTATTCCTCGTATCATATACAAAGGAGCGTATATGGTGAATAAGAAGGAGGTGTCATTTAAATTTCATTAACTATTCAATTTGAAATAACATGCGCTGACATACGAAAGCTTCTTATTCCGCAACAACGAAAGCGGTTATTCATTCTTTCATATACTAGGGATTTCACGTGGAAAAGAAAATGTTCCAAGCTAACGAATTTAGGTCCATAAGCATAGGTTCTACTGCACGAGATCTTATAGCACTTATCAGACCCTATCAATTAGTATTATACGAAAGAAATCAATTAAAGAAACTAATAAGTCCACACTTTATAGAAAAATTGAAAGTTGTTATCCCAATTAAGATCGATTTGGAATCATGGGGACTTTTTCTATCAGATAGTAATTTACAAAACATAAATATCATCTATTTATAACTTGTCCAACATAGTGAAAATTTAATAAATAACACATCAGATGAATACAAACTTTAATTTTATCTAAAAAAACATATATATATATATATATATATATATATATATATATATATATATATATAAAACGATCATATACGGTACTTGTCAGACTTGGCTAAATTGAACATCTAAGGGGTTTCATTGATACTTCCATTTGATAACAGTGACTTTACCAACCAATTTCATAACAATACCAGTAGTCAAATTATATATGAACGAACATATTAAAAAATCTACCAACTACCTTTTGCCAACGAATTTGTAACAATGAATCTATATCAAATCATAGCATTGGACAAAAAATGAATGAGAGCTTTTAATCATACCGACGGAAGTAGAGTGCTTGCGGTGATTGCTTGTAGGTGCCTTGGGATATGGGCGGGTGCTTGCGATAGCCAAGGGGTGATTGCGATAGGCTGGTGTTAGGACTGGGGGTGATTGGTGCTTATGGGAGGGGGGTTGAAGTTGGGGAGGGATGCTTGAGATAGGGCTGGTGGGGCTTTCTGAGGAGGAGGCGTGAGATAGAGGCGAATGGAGGCTAGCATGAGGGAGAGGATGCTTGTAGATGGAGGCTTGCATGGGGGAGGGAATGTGTAAAGATCAAAATTTGACCACTTTAAAATATACAATTTAAAGTGATTTTAAACATAAAGTAGGTAAGTTATATGATCCAAAAAATATTAGATAGGATTTGGAAAGAGAAGTATACACAAAAATAGTAACATTTGCCTATATCGACAAAAGTGACAAAATGCAGATTTCAGAAAAGTAAGTTTCAATGGTTAAATAAATTATTTTAAATTATTTATGAGAGTTTATATTTTTAAATAGCAACATAAAAATTTATTTTTAAATAAGGTTTCCATAAATAAATGGTTTAACTAAAACGTCAAAATATGACCGTAAAATATTTTGTCGAAAATAAACGTTTTGTCGATTTAAAAGTTGTCGCAACGTCGTCGTACCTTTATTTTCTTATATAGAAACATATATTAAAATAGTATAAGTATAAATTAATTCACTAATCATGTTGACTTTTACTAAACATACTTAGAAAATTCTAGAATATAATTAAGAAAAAGTAAGCACAAAAGACAAACATGTCATTTCAAAGCAAAACGTAAACATCAAATCCAACAAATATAATTATTATATTCTTTACTTTATACTTAAGTGACAATAACATAAGGTAATGATTTAAAATGTGATGTTAAGGGTTGAAAAAATAAGGTTGCTCAAAATGTAAGTAAGGGTATTTTGGTCTTTTTACAAAAAATTATTTTAATCCAAAACTTTTTCTATAAATAAGCATTCACTTTCTCACTTTTTTACACTTCTTCTTTCTTTTTCAAGCTTTTCTTCCACTCTCTAATGGCTTGTTCTCTTCTCTTTCCTTACTAACTTTTCTTAAAATCATATCAAATCAACTCCAACCACCACCAAACTTTGCCAAAGACATTATAATACCATTAAAACATGGTTTAACATCTAAGAAGTGAAGAAATGATGGAGAAAGGGGTGGAATAGGAGGAGGCCGAACCTATTAAGGAGGGAGGAGCAAGTCGTGAAGCTCCGGGGTAAGAAAAAGAGAACGAGGTGCTGTCGGAATCAAAAGGAAAGTCTACGAAAAAGTTTGGTGGAGTGGAACTACTCATGAGTACCCATATTTCAAGTTACCAATTCCTAAAAATATTTTAAGTTAATAACATGAAAAGTTTAAATATGTTGGATGATTAAATTTCGATAACTTGGATGCAAAATTGGTTGAATATATATTGGTTATGTGGTTGATAACATGTTTGATAAATGATAAGAGAAATGATTAGTAATTAACCATAGTTAATTAAATCTGGAAATTAAAACCATAATAATATGTGTATGAAGTGATTTAGCCCTGAATGATTTTAAAAAGACTAGAAATGATATTATATTAATATAATATTATAATATCAAATGAAATGAAAAATGAGTTTGGAATGATGAAAATATTGTTTTAAATAAGTTAAAATAGTTTAAATATGGTTTAAAACAAATTTGAAGTGTTTCGGACAAGTTCCGAAGCAATTCACAAAATTGGCCCAAATCGAGCTCGTCGCGTAGCGGTAGCTCGTAAATTTCGACCCGTAACTTCAAATTAATGTAGAGAATGATTTATAAGTAAGATTTCTTAGAAATAAAAATTCTTTGGTCTACAATGATAATAGCTTTCCAACGAAGAAAGAAAATCAAGATTTCAGCAAGTAGATTTTGAGATATGTCCAAAACAATTTTCTAAAAACATCGTGGTTTTGTAGTTCAGAATCAAAAAAAAAATCTTTATAAATGATATCTTTAAATGAATAAAAATATGAAATAAAATTTAAAAATCTTTTAAAATGTTTCAAAAAGAGATTTAAGTTGAAAAGATAGATTTCTAAATGATATAAAAGTCGTTTTGAAGAATATAGCTTTTAAAATATATTTGCAACACATTTCGCAACGCTTTTCGCAGCAGTTTTTAATAACTTTTGAAACATAGTTTTAAACTTAACAATTCTCTTCTAAATAATTTGTGAATAATTTTAAAAGAATAATTAAGTAATTTAAATATGATTTGGAAGTTTTAATAAGAGTTTGAATAAATGGTTAAGACGAATTGTTTGTAACACTTAAACAAAAAGTGAAGAATATTGAATATAATAACAAATTGAGTATGCGGAAACGACTAGCACGTTTGTCCCGTCTGTAAGAGCTAAAATGGTAAAACAAGGTGTGTAACTAAGGCTAGGAATGGAGAAGTCAATTCCCTGAACTTACCCGGCCTTCGCTTTATCTTTTAGACGAGGGGTGGAACAGATCGAAAGTAAAGCCCGGATGCTCTAAAAGATCATATTTAAGTTTTTTCAAGATAAGATAAAAGAAATATATTCTTAGAATGTTAATTAACCACTTAACATCTTTTATTCATGATTAGTACGAAGGAACCGGGATCAGATTTGGATGATTTCTATTCAAAAAACCGAGATCAGATTTGGGTTATTCCTATGCGAAGAACCGGATCGGATTTGGGTGATTCATATCCAAAAACCCGTTCAAACTAGTTTTAAAAATAAAACATATTGAAGAAAAAGATCATTGAAGACGAAGATTTCATGATGTATGATTACTTTCCATTGGTCCCTAGAGGTGAAATTTACCATATTTAAGTGGCAGTATTGCTCTGTTATGAAAATCTTCGATTTGCAAGAATATGATTTGAAGTTAAGAAAGAAATCATTGATTTAGATTTAATGAATGATTTAGGAATATTGTCCCTAAGTCAAAAGTTATAACTAGAATATAAGAAATGTTTGATTAAGATTAAATGAATGATTTGGATAAAATTCCTAAGTAAAAGAGAAAATAATTTGGAATTATTCCATAATTTAAGAAAGATTTAAATAAACCAAATGATTTGATAAATGAGGCTTGATGATTCCATATACATTTGAAAAGTAAATGGAATAAATTGAAAAGAATATATCTAAGAAACATATTTTAAAAGATGAAGTAATCGATTGATGATTGATATCCACAAATGAACTTAACATCTTTTAAATCGATAATTGGCTTCGAAGGAACCGGGGTCGGATTTGGGTAATGCTTATCCAAAAACCACTTCGAACCAATGTAGACGTTCGAAAGTGAAGACATGTTGAAGATGATGATTATTGAAGACCGTGGATCTTCATAGCGTGAGGACTGCTTGTTTACATGCTCTGGGTCACTTCCATTATAGAGTTATTTATAGCAATACTCTCGTTGTTGTGAAATTTTTTAGGATTGCAAGAACTACTCGCTACTAGTGGTAGTAGGAGAGCGTCTTCAGTTTCGTTCAATCATAGAACAAACTTATATGGACGAATGTCTAACTTTACATTTCTAAGACACAACGTTTGACTTTTACAAATGTACATCTGCTTAGTGGCGGAGAAGGCAACTTCTCTTAGCTTAATATCCTTCTCTGAGACAAACGAGCTCAGAGGATGTATGCTTGTGTGGGTCAAATAGTGATCAAAGGAATGACAATGTTGCATTCAAAGTGGAACCTGTTATGATCAAAGCGTGGTTTTGTATGAAAAGCGTGGCTTTGAAGAAATTGAGCATGGCCTCACTAGCGTCACATCCTGGAAGATGATATGGGATTCTATGTGGTCTGACAGACACAAATTCGGAATAAGTGAGTATGCACGGTGGTGTCCGATACGTTGGGCCCTTTGGGGGATACGTCCCTTAAGGCATTTATGCCCCCTTTTGATAAAGTGGTTAGCTTGAGGAAAGCAGAGAACTGCCGGTTATCAGTGGTAGTATAGCAAGTATAATTCCAAGTGACTAGTTTGACAAAAGCTATTAAGGCATCGTGGGAACTATGTTTGTTATGCGAGGATCAGAGAAAAGGCTACCGTTCCCTATCATGTTGGAAATCCAACCCCAATACGAGATTTATGGTTTTGATTGTAGTCCCAAAATAGCTGTAATGACTTCCAAACATTTCAGCTACCACTTTTGGTATCATATATTTCGTTCGGTATATTGCATTGACCCAGTTCGGATATATTACATTAGACTTAGTCCGGATATTGATACCATATTTGAATAAGCTTATTTGAAAAGTGTTTTCAAAGGAATGTCATTAAAAGCAATATCAAGTGAATTTTGGTAGTTATCATAAGGTAAAAACCCATCCGTATTTATGTGTGGGTGTGGTCTTATGAGATACCCTTTTTTTCAAAGATTTTAATAACATAGTCATTTTAATTTTCGAGTATCTCACGCTGGTTTATCAAGCCTAGTCCTGGTATTTTTAATACTCGGGTCAGATCCAAGTAGTTTTAGGTTTAGTTGAATACAATTGGAGTTTCCAAAGGAGAGCTGGAGACTTCATCATCGTATGGACGTATTCTATTATCTGCTACATCTATTTCATTTGTTTTATTATTTTCAGCATTTTTAAGGACATAAGTTTATAACTGTTTAGGCTGAATCCAGGTTAGACTCTGATATTGTATTTTAAAAATTTTCACTGTAAAGATTATTATTGAAATAATATATGTTTTTCCGTTCGTGTGAAATTCTATTTTGTCTTTATTTTCTTTCTACTCTTAATGATCCGCTTATTTGTGCAATTTGAATTGGACATATGTGATTTATTGTCGATTCAAAAGGTACGGAAAAACGTGCCATTACAGATGGCCAGGGGGAGTTTTGAGGGAGGGGATGATTGCATGATCGAGGGGGAGACGTAAGGGCGAGGGAGGATTTTTTATTAAATCAGTTGCAAATAAAGAAGATGAGCGTAGGTTAGGGGTTATGGAGAAGGGCGACGCCATGTCAATGCCCTACCGGCATTAATATATAGGCTTTGGCATGACATCGATAATGCTGTGTAGGTAATGATTTACCTACGACTTACTGATGCCCCGCCTATGCCTTGAGTAATGGCATCATCGAGGCATCAATAATATCAAGTAGGTAAATGGTTTCATTTCTAGTAGCGTAAAGTGTTTTTGAGAATTTTTTGAGATACAGAGAAATTCAAAAACATGCACAAAAAGCATGAAATGGATGGTGCACTACATAGGCCATAGGTTGACATGTGAGTTAACTATAGGTTGACATGTGATAAATCCACAAGTCGACCTATGGATGTCTAGCTCGTTAATTTTTTTTTACACAACCGATACTTTTTGATCCATTGTGGCTTCCCTCTCTTTTTTCTTCTTCCACTCACCACTCCTCTTCATTTTTAAGTGTTGAACTCTTTGATAAACATCTCTACAACATCATAAAAATCACTTAGCACTCCTAGATCAAAATATACTTACATTGCTCTATCTTATGGTATTTGATCTTATTACTTCTCTTGTACATTTGTAACGACCAGCAAATTTGGCATAGTTGATGTTAAAGTAATTAAAATGAATTAATGGTGAATTGAGTAAAGAATATATATATATAACTTTGCATAGGCCTTTTTCCAGATGATAAGTTTCGACTATAAATTTTTTAAAATAGGATTTATGGTTTGAAAGGTAGGATTTTTATAAGCAATAAACGATGTACATGGCTATTTCGGGCCAAACTAGACACACAAACCATAACTTATTTATATGACTATATAATTGAGCCTATGGAACCCAAACACAAATTTGGAATAAGTGATATGGGATACTATGTGGTCCGCCAAACTAGACACACAGACCTCACTAGCCTCACATCCTGGAAGATGATATGGGATACTATGTGATCTAACAAACACAAATTCGGAATAAGTGAGTATGTATGGTGGTGTTCAATACGTTGGGCCATTTGAGGGATACGTCCCTAAAGGCATTTATTGCCCCCATTTTGATAAAGTGGTTAGCTTGAGAAAAGCAGGGAACTAACGGTTAATAGTATAGCAAGTATAGTTCCAAGTGATTAGTTTGAGAAAAGCGATTAAGACACCGTGGAAACTATGTTTGTTATACATGGATCGGAGAAAAGGTCACTAGTTCCCTATCATGTTGGAAATCCAATCCCAATAAGAGATTAACGATTATGATTGTAGTCCCAAAATAGCGTAATGACTTGCAAACCTTTCTGCTACCCCTTTGTTATCATATATTTCGTTCCGTATATTCTATTGACCCAGTCTGGATATATTACCATAGACTTAGTCCGGGTATTGATACCTTATTTAAATAAGTTTATTTTAAAAATGTTTCCAAAATAATGTCAATAAAAATAATATCAAGTGAATTTTGAAATAAAAGTGTTTTGGTTATCATATGGTAAAAACCTATCTCTATTTATATGTGGGCGTGGTCTTATGAGATACCCTTATTTTCAAAGGTTTTGATAACATAGTCATTTTAATTTTTGAGTATCTCACGCTGGTTTATCAAACCTGATCCGGGTATTTTTAATACTCGGGTTAGATCCGAGTAGTTTCAGGTTTAGTTGAAGACGATTGGAGTTTCCAGAGGAAAGCTGGAGATCTTCATCATCGTATGAAAGTATTCGGTTAAGACTCATCAGAGATAGGGTTAGTAGGATGAGTGACTCATTAGAGATAGGGTTGGTAAAACCCTAGAATGAGTTTGAGTGTTTAATATATGAGTGCGTATTTTTTAGTGAGTAATAAATTGTTTTGTGTTGATTTATCTGTTGAGTGACTTATGGGTTCTGATTGATGCATCTGATCACCGTTATCGATGAAGGTTCCTAAACGTTTAAACAAGATGAAATTACGCATTGATTTTTAAAAAATTGGTAAATGAAATCATTTTGGCTAGGATTATATTTTAAATATAAAGTGTATATTTTGAAAAGTTGTATAGTTAGAAATCAGGATTAGTGAAATTTAAATATGAACATCTTGTGATTAGAATTTCACAGTTTGACTATAAGACGTTTCATAAAGATAAACGGTAAGTAAGAAATCTGATAAGGTAATTAAAATCTTTAATAATTATTGAAAAAATAATAAATTAAGAAATGATAATGTTAAAGTTACTATCATAAATTGATTAATTGTTTGGTTTAAAAGTTTTAGTACAAATATCTTATGAATTAAGTTTCACGATTTTACTATAAGGTGTTTGATAATAAGATTTGTTTAAGGAATGAACACATAAGATAAAAATTTATTTAAATGATTGTTTAAAAAGGTGAATATAAAAGGCAAGAGAATTTAAGTATGAGTAAAAGAATTGTGGTAATATAAATGAAGTTAATTAATATAAGATAAATTTATAAAATGAATTTATAAAATGAATTTATAAAATAGGTTTTATAAAGGAATCTCTAAAGGATTTTGAAAATAGAAAAGAGGTATTTTATGATAATTAATTCGATTGGCACGAAAATAAACTAAAAATGGGCAAGAGATGTGTTTGGACGGTAAGCACTTCTCTTAAGTATTACCCTTCTTATTGAGAGGATATATGATACTATTTGTTAGCACCAGAATTGGTCACTAACACCCTTGAATATAGTTGTGTAGAGAGGTTAATGAAGTAGCTAGACTAAAACAGAGGAATAACGCAATTAAATGTAAAAAGAACAACAGAAAACGAAACACCATATTTATAGTGGTTTGGTGTAATTGCCTATGTCCACTTTGAATATGATCTTTATTACTTTGTTGATCAGTTGAGTACAGATACAATTCGTAAACAAATAACTTGGATGCAAGTTTGAACAGAAAAGAGACGAATACAAACGCAGAGTCTCCCTGGAGTTTTCAAAAAAGGTCCCTTCAACTGTTCCCCTGCCCCTCTATTTATAGACGAAGATAGGCTAGCCCATGACCAAGGTAGCTTGGCCCATGGTTGTAGGTTAAGGAGACCTAACGAGTCTTGCCGACCCTCTTCCACCAATCCGCTTGTGCCGATCCAGGGGTTGTCTCGTTGCTGACTCGAAGCACGCCTTCAATGACTCGGAGCAAGCGGTAGTGTACTCAAAGTATGGAAACACTAGTCGCATCACTTTGTTGTAGACCAAATAAATTGTCAACCTCCTCAAGCTGCACCAAACCAGATACATTGACCTGCACGTGCCGAACTACTCCTGGTTGAAAGTGCCGGGTAAAATTTGCCCCCTAAAGCGCATCGTGTGAGTCAACACGATGTGCTTTGAATCAGCAATCAGCCCTTGCTTTCAGGAGCTATTTCATTCAGAATGACAATCATCTATCGTTTAGATACTGTTCTTAACTTTCCAAAGGCTGAATGTATACGACCCCTTGGTGGTTGAATCACACTGGGTTTTCCTAAACCATGCTTCTCTTCTTATCGGGCAAAATTCATCGCTTCATTGTACTGTCATCTTTGATTAACATTACAAGCAAATATATATATATATATGCATATTTCATTTTAATATTACTTTCATTCATTAATTATTATTATTATTTATATATATTATTAAAAAAAAAATTACAAGGAAGGGGTCGGCATATGAAAGCCGAACTACTTGGTCGGCTTACTTGGGCCAGGTCGGCATGTCGACTTGCCGACCGCGTGAAACATGGCGATCGGGTCTTTAAGAAAACACCGAATCACGTCCCGCTCCCCATATAAAAGCCCATGCCCCTACTCTCTTCTTCCCACTTTTATTTATTATTCTCTACTTTCGGTTCTACTCAAAACCCAAGCTCCATCTTTCTACCGAATTGCTACATTCCTTCATTCAATCATCTTCCCCAACACATTCCCCCATCATTCTCGACTTCAAGTCCCATAAATCACTCGCCCCAGCTTCAAACTACTACGTAATTAAAGATCCATGCTCCACTTAGAACTATTAGGGCTTCCTCTCCTGGATGCGACCTGAGTTCGAGCCATTTATGCATATGACTCTCCATGGTGAGTAAGATAGGAGAGAAATACAAGGAGCGAAAGGATGGGCAAAGGTAGCTGAGAGAAAGTTTGGCTTAGGTGCTTTTAGAAAGGGAGATGGGTAAGTTTGGGATCCGTGCATAGGCTACAGTTTCACGCTCGACACACCAATCGATCGAAGGAGAAGAGTCTCTAGGTTCATGGAGTAGGGTTAGATATGTTGGTATTTGACGGAAGTTTGGGTCGGTAGGAAACATGAGCGGTCGGTCGGTATTTAGAGAACCGCAATGGATCTTCAGAAGTCTAGGGTAGTGGCTCGGTACGTATTGAGAAAGGTGAAGAAGAGGAGTATTGTGGGTATGGTTCAGCCTCCGACGGAGTGATGTTGGTTGGTAGAAGTTCAAGTGAGGCCGGATCGGTTGTTAAGGGTAGGTAGCGAGTGAGTGGGTCGGCATTGGCACTCAAAATTGTTTCAACTCAAACATAACACACATCTAGGTAACTTACCTCCACAATTAAACATAGCATATTGGACAATGACAAAAAATGAAGCATAAAAGCCTAAGGACCCAATTTGAACTAACTCCCTCATAGCTTGAACAATCTTAAATGTAAATTTTACTCAACAAAGGCGAACACCAGCCTTCACACTCTATGATGCCAATGTTCGATTCCAAGACTTCTACCGCCAATCGTATAATAAACTGCAGGAGACCGTCAGCGATGGCGGTCACTGAGGACAACCACTTAAAGTTCTATCGCACCACGCCTGTACTTAAAACTTAAGTTTTTTCTGCACTCATGTTTGAGTCATCGCACTAGTTCACACACAACACGGGGGAATATATTGTTGTTGTTATATTTGATATCGATTGTCTTTTGAGTATAGCTTAAACAGGTATCAATCCATACTAATCGCTCGTTGAAGATGTCCAAAAAGTCAAGCTCTGCTACAGTTTATGGCAAGCCCGAGCCAAGCTCTCGGCTGGAGGTAGTAGGAACTTCAAATCCACCGACAACCTCTACACATGGTATTCCGGATCCATCTGCTGTAGTTATAGTCCCGGCTCCTGACGCCGTAGATGGAGTCGTTGTTCTAGACACTCCTATTGTTTCGCAAGCCTCAAAAATTGGCAAAACCGCTCTTCATCGGTTGTTCTCAATCCATGGAATCCCTTTTGATGATGTTTTAGTTCCGTCAGGATAAGATCGGCCTCACCTACCCCCAGCCGGGTATACAGCGTGCAACAAATTTATGTGTTGGGTCGGAAGCATGCCACCTTTCAATTCATTTCTCTGTGAAGTGTTATGGTATAACGGGATTGCTCCGGCACAGTTGCACCCTGACAGTCATGCATTTATTCATGGCACCTGCGTCCTCTTTATGAGCACCTTATTTAGACTCCCTACTCCCAAGGATATTCGTTATATCTACCGCTTCAAAAGACGGTCCGACAGTCCATCCTTCACATTTCTCGAGCCACATTCCAAATGTCAAATCCTGACGGGGGATGGAGTAAATTTTCTCAGTATAAGCAAGAGTGGTTTTACGTACGCTGCCCCCTGGGTTTGCGAGAAGGTGGCTAGAAGGGAATAAATTTCACTCCTAGACTTATATTTGTCTAAGGCTTGAAGTGCATCCTTTCCAAACTTTTTTGACTTTCTAGGTATCCGCTCATGACCTGAAGGCTCTAGGTATTCTGAAGCCATGGAGGCCATTCGAGCTATTCCCGTGAGAGACTGGGATATCTAGTTTGTTATTTCCAATGAATCTCTTTTGAAGTTTGGATTACTGGTGGAGGGTCATCGAACTAGCCTTCCAATTGGTGCCACTAAAACCAGACCCACTGTGGAAAAAGGCAAAGAGTAGGCCGGACCTTTGGTGCCCTCTACAGGAGTGGCCCCTGATACAACCGAGGAAGGTGAAATTAAAGAAACTAAGGTGGAAGAGGCGACTGATGAGAATATAAGTTTCGACTTAGTACCAAGAAATGACGCACCCAACATCGATGAACCACTTCCCCTTCGAAGAGGAAAAAGAGCCTAGCTTACAAGCTGAAAAAGAAAACAGTAGGCGAAACTTCAAAAGTTACAATTACTCCAATTGAGAAAGAGTCGTCTCCCCAAAATTTAGAGGGACCACTAAATGGTCTATCAGTCCTAAATATCCTGACGACTTACTAAATTATGGCTTCAATGACACAGAGGCTATGAAGGCAATTAGACTCGTCATCAAGTAGAGAAAACTCCAATAAGTAAAGCAATAAAGACTAGCCCGTTCGGGGGGAATCACTAGGACACACACAAACACTTACACTTCACCTTACACTTAAATTTTAGTCATCATATGATTCCCAGTAACTCGTCCGTACCTGGTTCCTGTTCAGGTGACATGGGGCGTACACACGGCATTGACCGTCTTCGTGGATCCTCTATCTTCTACCATTCCAGTCGGGATTCAGGATTAGGTAGACGCCGAGATAAGGATGACAATGGTGATAGAGATTACTGTTCTAGAGATTCATCATCTTCCCGAAGAAGAACTTATAGACATTCCTCATACCCAAACGATCCTACTCCTCAGTAGAGCACGGTAAGGAGAAATCTGCTCAGAAGAGATCCCAATTTGAAGCTCCTCACGATCAACATGCTAGCTCGTCGAGCACCAAGCAATCTCGTGAGCCCCATAAGAAATCTATTACTCCTACTATGCAGACTCCTCTAGCCTTTGCACATGAACCATCGATAGTAGAAAGGTTAGCTAAGCTTAAGCCACATTCCCGAAGATATGCTTCGATGGATTGAAGTTTCTTCCTACGATTCATCCTATTCCTGAGGATGTCAAACAAAGCGCCATAGCCTGCAATAAGGATGTCTATGTCCAACACGATGCATTCGTTCATTTAGCGAAGAAAGTTTCAGAGGTTTCTATGGAACGTCAACACGAAATTGATCACCTGAAACTTGAAGCCATTTATGACAAAGATATCATTAAAGTCCAAGATGAAGAACTATCCTTGTACAAATCTCAACTTGAGGCTGCCTAGAAAAACGCCAAGGATACAGCCGAGGCAATTAGTCGTTTGGAGGCCACTCACAAAAAAGAACTTGATGAGGCAATCCAACGTAGTGGTGCTCTAGCCTTAGAGAAAGACTTCATCCAGAAAGAAAACGATATTCTCGCTCGACGAGTTAAAGAGCTGGAGGAGCTTCTCCTTAAGGAGAAAGAAGAGAAAGTTGTTGCATAGGAAGAGTCACAACAATATTGCAAAGGAATTGTCACAATACGACTCCTAAAGACGAACCTTG
Source organism: Allium cepa (assembly GCA_030765085.1). Classification (NCBI taxonomy): domain Eukaryota; kingdom Viridiplantae; phylum Streptophyta; class Magnoliopsida; order Asparagales; family Amaryllidaceae; genus Allium; species Allium cepa. The sequence continues at coordinate 50,564,464 of CM060935.1, read as the reverse complement.
ACGAGGAAGTTTCTAAGGCCAAAGCGCTAAAGGAGACAGCTCACGATAAGGGTAAGAGAATGGCGTTCACAGAAGTTGATTCTAGCCTTGAGGCAGCTGTTAAAGCCGGCAGAGAAGAAATAAGTGCTTATTTGATCATCTCATTGCCTAGTATAATGCTCGAGTTCTCATACACTGTGACTTAACTTTTCTAGGCAAAGGTTACAACGAATCAATGGTCGAAGCATGGGATACTTTAATAAAAATTAAAAGAGTTGAGTTGGGCACCGAAGAGGCTGATGAAGAGGCTCTGGTGAAGGAAGTGCTTTGAGGAAACGAGCCTTCCGACTTATCTGCGGTGAAATCTCTCTTCGAAAGAGACTCCTCCTCATCAAAGGGGAAGGATGACATTGTTGGCCCGTCCGAAACCATGCCTCCGGTTCCTCCCCCCGTCCTTTAGGTCGATAGCTCGTCACTTGATCTTTTCGGGCAGCATGTTTGTTATGACCTGGAGATGCCCGGGCTTGGTGTTCATATTCTATCCCCTATTCTAGAGGGTGAGACCCCCAAGACAACTAAGAGTCAACCGGAAGCTGGTATGTAACTTTCCCTTCTAGAGTTCAAGAAACCTTTATTTTGGTGAATAATAGATGTATTCTAACATTTATCTTTAATGACTTCATGCAGGCCATTATGAACCCAAGCCGACTCCAGGGAGTGAAGTCGCCATAGAGCTAGAAGAAAAAGTGGTTGAGGCACCTCACGTTGGGAATACCCCTAGACCCAGTGCTCAAGTGATCGAGGCGCTAGATGAGGATAAACTTGAAAATCCCTCGCCTATAGATGGACATAACGAGGTCAAAATCATAGGCATCTTCGAATATACTTCAAAACTTAACATGAAAGAGAAAATAGAGGAAGAGAAGAAAAGAAAGCCAAAGTTAAGACAGAACCCCAAGTGGTGGAAATCGATGACCCTCTAAATAGGCCCCTGAAGGTTATTCTCCCCGGTGGAACATACCTCTTGAGGTCCCTCTTCCTTCCTCGGATACCACCTCACAGGGAAGCAAGGGTTCCAGGAGAAAATGTTCCGTTGAGGAGTCTTAGGAAAAGCCGAGGAAGGAGAAAAGTCAAAGAAGTAGTTATCCTTTGGTCATACCTTGCTTATCTTAAATAAACCTAAGTCATGTAGTTGTTTCATTTCTTTTTTTTATAGTCGTAGTAGATAGACTTTTGCTCCGGACATCGAAGAAATTGTGATAGAACTTAATCTTTGATTAGTAAATAAAATCTTGTTTCTTTGTTTTCCATGATTTTCATTGTTTAGCTTATCATCTAATTTGTAATTGAAATCTAGAGTTTTGTGGGTCACGTAAGCGCCAGTCCGCTTTCACATGACTTGGAGATTTTCGAATAGTTTATACCCTAGTCCTCATTTTGGGAACTCGAAGTACTCTAATTCGCGCTTTATGGACCTAGAGATTTTTGAATCGTTTATACTCTAGTTCGCACTTCGGGGACTCAGAATACTCTAGTCCGTGCTCTAGGGACTTAGAGATTTTTGAAACGTTTGTACTCTAGTCTGCACTACGGGGACTTAGAGTACTCTAGTCCGTGCTTCGGGAACTTAGAGATTTTTGAATCGTTTATACTCTAGTCCGTACTCTGGGGATAAAGAGAACTCCAGTCCGCGCTCCGGGAACTTAGAGATTTTTGAATCATTTATACTCTAGTTCGCACTTTGGGGACTCAGAGTACTCCTGTCCGCGCTTCGAGGACTTAGAGGTTTTCGAATCGTTTATACTCTAGTTCGCACTCCAGGGACTCAGAGTGCTCCAGTCCACGCTCCGGGGACTTAGAGATTCTTGAATCGTTTATACTCTAGTCCGCACTCCGAGGACTCAGAGTACTCCAGTCAGCGCTTCGGGGACTTAGAGATTTTTAAATCGTTTATACTCTAGTCCGGATTCCGAGGACTCAGAGTACTCCAGTCCGCGCTCCAAGGACTTAGATATTTTTGAATCGTTTATACTCTAGTCCGCACTCCAAGGACTCAAAGTACTCTAGTCCGCACTCCGGAGACTTTGAGATTTTTGAATCAATTATAATCTAATCCGCGCTCTGAGATCTAAGAGATTTTTGAATAGTTTATTGATTGAATTTTAATTTTATGTGTACGTTCATACGCCTGACAGATCAATGCAATTTAATTTTGCCATGGAATTGTGACACACGGAACATCAATAGTTAATAGAAAAAACAGCTTCAAGCCTTTATTGATTGTAAAAGTAGGGACAAACTGAATTGTCTTATTACACGTCGAAAATAGATAACAACAAAAGAAACACATATTTGTAGTAATCGCTACTAAAGTGCAAAAGAAATAGACTAAGTGTAATAATGACGCAAACGCTCGCTTTTCCATACTCAGGGTAGCGTCATACCATCAATGGTCGTTAGCTTGAACGTTCCTTCTTTAAGCTTCCATTCGATGATATATGGACCTTCCCATGTGGGGTTCATATGTGACAGGACTGGAAAAACTCATTTCAAAACAAGGTCACCCACATCAAAGCCTCTTGGTCGAACTTTTTCATTATAATATCGAGCGACTCGATGCCGATATGCAGCCACCATCAAATCAGCCTCTTCATGTTTTTCATCGACAAAGTCCAACCATTCCAGTAAGAGATTCTAATTCATCCTAGGATCATAACGAGTCACCCGGTGAGAGGGAACTTCATGTTCCACGGGTATAACAGCTTCAGTGCCGTGTGCCAAGGTAAATGGACTATGGCCAGTCTGGACTTATGGGTGGTTCTGTTAGCCTAGAGTGCTGTCGAAAGCTCATCCACCCACTTGCCTCTGGCCTTCTCCAAACATTTTTTCAATGTGGACTTGATTATTTTATTTATGGCTTCAACTTGTCCGTTGGCTTTAGGGTGAGCGACTACCGCAAACCTTTTATCAATGCAATATTTTTGGCAGAATACTTGAACTCCCTACTTTCAAATTGAGTTCTGTTGTCCGTAAAGATAGTTCGTGGGAGGCCAAAACGGCATATAATGTTTCGCACGAAAAAAATTAATGACCTTTTTGGTGGTGATCGTAGCTAAGGGCTCTGCTTCTGCCCACTTGGTGAAATAATCGACCACATATTTCGCGCCACCCTTGGAGATCGGCAAGGAGCCGATTATATCGATCCCCCATATTGCAAATGGTCAAGGACTAAACATTTGCATGAGTTTCGTCAGCGAGGTTCTCGGGATTTTTGCATACTTTTGACATTTGTCGCATTTTCTTACATAGTCCGTCGCGTCTCGATTCACGGTCGGCCAATAGTATCCATAGAGGAGGATCTTCCTAGCTAGTGTCTATCCCCCAATATGGTCGCTACATTCTCCTCCATGAACTTCTTTCTAGACCCGCTTTATCTCGTCGTGGGCAATGCACTAAAGTAAGGGAACTGAGAATCCTTTTCGATACATTACACCATCCTGCATTATATACCGCGACGCTTTGCGAACGACTTGTCTTTTATTCTTTCTCTTAGGCAAAGTCTCATGTAATAGGTATTTTTTGAACGGGGTCATCCATGATTCCCTTTCAGTTTCCATCCCTAACACAAAATCCACTTCCATTTCATTTATACTCGGGGCATGCAAGGTTTCGACGGGAACCAAGTCCATATGTTGTGCATCACCTGTACTTGATGAATTTTGCTAATGAATCAGCTTCCCCATTTTGTTCACACGGGATATGCGAAATATCGTAATACTCAAGATCCGCCAATAATTCTTGAACCTGAGAAAGGTATGGGGCAAGCCTCTGCCCCTTTGCTAGATAGTCTCCCCAGACTTGGTACACCACCAATTGTGATTCATAAAAGATTTCAACCGATTTTACTCCAAGTTCCTTGGTAAGTTTCAAACCAGCAATCAGTGCTTCATATTTGGCTTTGTTATTTGTAACTAGGAAATCGAGTTTCAAAGCATAACAAATTGATCAATTTTTGGGAGTTATAAGAATAACACTAGCCCTAGAACAATGGTCGTTGGATGCCACATTGGTGTATAGTTTCCATCGAATGGTGGGGACTACATCACTACTAGTTGACTCGTCTGATAAGGTAAATTCTGCAATGAAGTCTATTAGTGCTTGCCTTTGGATAGCCCTCTATGGCAGATAAGTGATATCGAACTGCCCTACCTCAGTGTTCCATTTGAGTAGCCTACCAGAGGTTTCCGGTCATTGGAGCACCTGCCGTAGAGGTTGATCGGTATAAACACTGACCAGGTGTGCCTGAAAATATGGATGTAGCTTACATGATGCAATCACCAAGTATTAGGCTAGATTCTCAATTTTAGAGTAATTTCTTTCTGCCTCCGTTAAACGTTTACTAACATAGTACACTGGCTTTTGGACTCGGTCCTCTTCGCGAACCAAGGCTGTACTGATGGCATGTTGAGATACGGCCAAGTAAACATATAACTCCTCATGGTCTACAGGCTTTGACAGAACCGTGAGCCTCTCCAAGTGTCTCACCAGAGCTTGGAATGCATCCTCACAGTCCGGTATCCATTCACAATTTCTCTTCCCCTTTCTTATCACATCAAAGAAAGGAATACACTTGTCGGTTGCCTTGGATATAAATCGAATCAACGCCGCAAATTTTCCATTCAGACTTTGTACTTGCTTTATAGTCCTGGGTGCTTGTATGTCTCGAATAGCCTAAATCTTTTTTCTGCATTAGCTTCGATCACCCATGCATTGACAGTAAAATCCAAAACTTTCCTGAAGCAACACCGAAGGAACATTTAAGTGGATTGATCTTCATTCCGTAGTACCTGAGTATATCAAACATCTTCGCTAAGTCTCGAATGTGGTCGTTTGACTGTCGTGACAACACGAGCATGTCATCCACATAGACTTTCATTGTTCTACCAATTTGGTCTTTAAACATCCGATTCACCAAACGTTTATAAATTGCTCCTGTGTTCTTCAACCCAAAAGTCATCACTACATAACAGTACAATCCAACGTCAGTGACGAAACTAGTATGCTTCTGATCTGGGACATGCATCGAGATCTGAATGTATCCTGAATACGCATACATGAAGGACAATAATTCATGTCCTGCTGTCAAGTCGACCAGCTGATCAATCCTGGGCAACGGAAAACTATCCTTAGGGCACACCTTTTTTTGGTCTGAATAATCAACACAAGTCCTCCACTTCCTGTTTTCCTTTCTCACCAGTATGGGGTTTGATACCCATTCAGGATAGAGGGCGTCGTAGATGAACCCAATGGCCTTAAGTTTATCCACCTCCTCTTTGAGACCAACGGACCTCTCTGGGTCCATGTCTCTCCTTTTATGCTTCATTGGAACATATTTCAGATTAATGTTTAACATATGACTTGCGATGTTGGGAGAAATCCCACACATATCAGAATGAGTCCAAGCGAAAACATCTAGATTCGCTCGGAGGAAATCGGTAAGATACTTAATCATCAAGGAGTTGAGTTGTGATCCAATCTTAAGCACCTTTAGTGAGTCATCATGGCTGACCGGAATGTCAATCGTCAGTTTAGCCGGTGCTACTTTAGACTCCTTGGGTTCTTCATCATCGGCTCTCGGATCTATGTCTCTATAGATCCAACCCTATTGCCTGAGCCAAGGCTCGGGGATTATTTGTTAATTTTCAGCACCATGGATGCGGACAGAGTTGTCCACACCTTTCCTCTTCTCTCTTCGCTGGCCCTCTCTTAGCTCAGCCACATAACATGCACAACCAGTTGTTTGATCTCCATGCACTACACCAACTCCTCTATCCGTCAGAAATTTCAAGATTAAATGCCATGGGGCCAAAACTGCCCTAAACTCCACAAGGGCCGGTCGGCCCAAAAACACATTCTACGGGGAATCAGCATCCAAAACAATAAACGATAGGATCTGTACCCTCCTATGTTCACCTTCTCCTAACTCAACTGGCAATTTGACAAAATCTATCGCATCAGTGGTTGCACCATTAAAGCCGTAAATGCGGGCTTTAGATGGTTTCAGATCCTTCGCCTCCATCTTCATTTGGTCATATGCCTTTTTGAAGATAATATTAACAGTGCTCCTATAATCGATCAATATCATTCTTACAATCGCGGGCCTAATTGTAGTTGAGATGACCATCAGATCAATGGTAGGTGCCTCCACCTGATCGGCTCCCTACTCCTGAATACTATATCTTCCGTCATCATTCGTTGCTGTTTCGCTGGAGTCCCGTCTTCCGTGTTCAAACAGCATTCGAAATCCACATGCTTTAGGGAATTAGCATAGCGTTCCATTTCTAGCTCAATCTGTCTACTGGATGAGATCCATTGATTATCGTGTTTATGATCAGTCTACCTACGGTCCGAGCGGGTTCCTTAGGTCGATGTAGAGCCGACCCACGATTGGGGTCGGACGTTCCATGTCCGCCTTCCTGTGGATTCTTAACAAACCGTTATAACTTCTTTTGCCAAATTAGTTTTTCTATAGCATCATGTAGGTGTCTACATTCCTTAGTGTTGTGCTCGTAGGTCTCATGAAACTGGCAAAACTTCCCGGCCTGTTTTTTCCTCAGTGGATCCCTTTGGGTGCGGCTTTCGGTATTGGAACATATTACAAGTTAACAAATAAATATTTTCCAAAGACATGTTCGGAGGAGTGTATTCGTTATAGGTTGGAATCCTTGGTTTCCACTTTCCTACTTCCCTCTTCCTTCCTAACTTTCCTCCTCCGGATCCTTTAGACTACTCTGGCTTATTTTGAACATTGACCTGGACCTTGCCAGAGTTGTCGCCAGATTATTTTACCACAATGTTGCTTTGCACTACTTCCTTGCTGGGCCTTGGCGCACTGCTTCGCCTTGTCCATCTGGCCTCTTCTCTTCTCATGAATTGGTTCACCTTTGAATAAAAACGTTCCAGGGTAGTCGATGGTTTGGTTTTCCGGCCATCCAATTACCAAACTCTGAGTCCGGATCTACCCCCCGCATAAAGGCCATAAGAATAGCATGGTCATTTGGGTTGCTAACTTCGATAGCAGTAACGTGGAATATTTGCAAATATTCCTTTAACGAACCCCCTGGAGCCTGGATTACACTGGATAAAGACATCACGTCCTTTGGGAAAGTAGTACGGATCCTAAACCGCTCTAAAAATTTCATTGCTAACTCATCAAACCTGGCGATCGATCGTCGAGGAAGTCTGGTGAACCATATAGTAGCGATTTTAGATGAGGTTATTGGAAAACATCTCCATTTAGTCGCATCATTTTCCCTAGACGAGTCCATCATCCACTCATATCTCATTACATGCTGTCGGGGATCAATCTTCCCTTCATAAGCTGGAATAGTCCGCATATTGAACCTTCGAGGGTGCTCAGCCTGTAGGAAAGCATCTATGAATAGAGTATGACTCCTAGATATGCCCCAATCATCATTGGATAAGCCTTGATTTTCCCTTATCAGTTGTCTGACCATAGCTGATAAATCTGGGTCTGGATGGAAGGTGGTAGGTTGAATTCCCTCTTGTGTGATCGTTCCAGCTGGTGCCTCCTCGGTAAGTGATCTCCCGAATGCACATTCTAGGGACTCGCTTCGCTATGACCCTGACGAGGTGGTGGACCAGCCCCCACCAATGCTCTAGATCTTAAATTTCCCACTCTAGTTAGAGTGTGATTTCCCAGGTACAGGTGAGGGGCCGCGGTTCCAGGTAGGGAACCTGGACCATTTCTGTTGGACTGTTCTACTGCACATGTTTGTGCCATTTCAATCCTACGGCGTCTACGCCTACGATGTTCATTTGATGAAGCGGAGTTGTCTGATAATGAGTAGAAAGCGGGGCTTCCTCCAGCATTTTAATGCTGTTGCTGAGCGATCTTGGTCATGAGATTGGTGTTACATTGAATTTTCTCGTTAAGATGTGTCCTGCTTTCCATGAGTTCTCTCATCAGCTTATTGAACTCTACCCTGGTGACAATTTCTGATTGATTTAGGGCGGTGGCGACTCCTACTGCTAAATTAGCTCACTAAATACTGGGTCCCACTTGCTAGAGGCTGGCAGTCTCATTGACATCCGCATTGTGGGAGGCTGATCTAGTACATGGTCTTCCCATCTTAGAGTTATCCGTCGAAGCTCTGAATAGTATTTATGAACTCTTGAGAATGAACTTGGATCTTCTTTAGGGGTTTCTTCAATCCAGTAGCGACAAAGTAGATCCAAACAGCCTGAGAATGCGTGTTCTCAGTGAAAGCACCAAAGTGTTAGCACCAGAATTGGTCACTAACAGCCTTGAATAGAGTTGTGTAGAGAGATTAATGAAGAAGGTAGATTAAAATGTGGGAATAACGCAATTAAATGTAAAAAGAACAAAAGAAAACGAAACACCAGATTTATAGCGGTTCGGCATAATTGCCTACATCCACTTTAAATATGATCTTTATTACTTTACTGATCAGTTGAGTACAGATACAATTCGTAAACAAACAACTTGAATGCAAGTTTGAACAGAAAAAAGATGAATACCAAAAAAATGGCAGAGTCTCCCTGGAGTTCCCGAAAAAGGTCCCTTCAACTGCTCCCTTGCCCTTCTATTTATAGACGAAGATAGGCTAGCCCATGAACAAGGTAGCTCGGCCTATGGTTGTAGGTTAAGGAGACCGAACGAGTCTTGCCAACCCTCTTCCACCGATCCACCTGTGTCGATATAGGGGTTGTATCGTTGCTACACGAAGCAGGCCTTCAATGACTCAGAGCAAGCAGTAGCGTAACTCGAAGTATGGAAACACTGGTCGCATCGCTTTGTTGTAGACCAAATAAATTGTCAACCTCCTCAAGCTGCACCGAACCAGATACACCGACCAGCATGTGCCAAACTACTCCTGGCCAAACGTCATTAGCTTTCCTACTGCGACCGAACGATACCTAGTGAACCATCTAGGCCGAACGACATTTGCTGAACCATCTAGACCGAACCGTCTTGCCTTTCCCTCCATGGCCGAGCGATGCATGACTTAGCACCTCTAAGGCCGAAGGACAATTGGCCAAACGATCAAGGCCGACCCAACTGCACCGATCCACTACGCACGAAACCATATCGATCGAGCCGCTTTATCTCGCCCATTTTGGCCGAACCACCATGTCAACACCCTGACGCCGAAATGATTCGGCCGAGCCAGCGCTAAGCATGCCGACCCATGTGTGTAGACTGATCCAAATTTAGGCTACACTAGTCTCTTATACTTTCAAGCCTCTTTTAGTCCGAATCCCATCTAGATTCATCCATTGGCTCTACGTATATCGCCATGTAGCCGGGCCAAAGTGCCGGGTAACACTATTGGTGGTACATTGTTCCTTAGTTGTTTCGGAGTTACTCGATCTATATAATTTTCTTAAGTTAAAGAAACATTGTGAATCTTTGATTAGTAATCTTTATAAAAGTGTTTAAACTGAAAATAAATTGGGAACGCTAATTGATACAAAAAGAAGAATTTCCGACGATTTTGGACAGTCGAATATTTTCGGATCATACCTAACTCAGAGCTAAGAAATTTATGAAAACTTTTGGTAAAAGATTGTTAAATACTTTGAGTAAATGAAATTAGATAAGGATAATTTATAAATTTGGTTTATAAAGAAAAATAATATTTAAGAGTTTGAGGATTTAAATACAGGTGGTTTTAAAATTTGTTTTCAAAGCTAGAAAATTAATAATAGAATTAAATAAGAAATAAGTTTTATAACTTATGAATTTGAGACAATAGTAAATTACAACAAAGTTTAAATTTGGCAGACAAACGGATTTCAGTAAAACCAATTTGTAATTTGGGATTTGTATATACTCTTAGGATGTAAAGATATATCATACAAATATAGATTTAAGCCATGAACTATATATACCTCAAAAAGGTAATTATAACCTAGAAAATATTTTATTAATGAATTCCAGCATTAATTAACCTAGAAAATATGATTGATTTACATTAGTTATAAGATGAAATAAACTTAAGTAATAGTTTTAGGAAATAAGTCGTAAATAATATTAGTGTTGAAGGAAATATACTAAGTTAAAGGATTGTGGAAAAAAATTAATAAAGATAAATCATCTTTTGAGTGAAAAATGGTTTGTTTAGAATATTTTCCTTTATTAAAAATATTTGAAAATAAATAATTAGGGGGATTATAAAAAGAAGCACCTTTATAAAATGTTTAAACTTAAGATAAAATTTTATGAAAAGTTTTTGAAAGTTAATAAATATATATATTATATGTAGATAATTTCGTCGCACAAACTTTGATCTAAGATTCAAGTTTGGAACTTTGAGGTGTTTACGTAGGTCCAAAAAAAGGATTTATCACTCGATTCTTGACGGTGAACATTGATGAGGATTTTTGGTTAGGTACTTTAGTTTTCTATCGTAGATGAGAAAAATGCAAGGAAAGCGAGGGTTCTGATCTAGAAGCGTGATCAGAGTCCGCACTAAAGGATCGGGGAATCGATACTAATTCGGAAATAAAGTTGTTTATTCGAATACGAGATCAAAAAGGATATTTCATATGGATGATCTATGTATATTATATGGAATTAAGTTTGAAGATAAATGTTTTAGGCAAACTTTTGTTTTGGGTAATTTCAAGGACGAAATTCTTTTAAGTGTGGGAGAATTTAAGGATCCAAAATTTGACCACTTTAAAATATACTATGTAAAGTGATTTTGAATACAAAATATGTAAGTTTATACGATTCAATAGGATTTGAAAAGGGAAGTTTACATAAAAATAGTAAATTCCATACGAATCAGTACGGAGAAGCATGTGTATTTGCCTATATCGACAAAAGTGACAAAATGCTGATTTTAGAAAAGTAAGGTTCGATGATTAAAAAAAAATATTTATGAATTTTTAAATAGCAATATAAAAATTTATTTTTAAATTTGGTTTACATAAATAAATGGTTTAACTAAAACGCCAAAATATGACCATAAAATATTTTATCGAAAATCAACGTTTTGTAGATTTAGAAGTTGTCGCAACGACGTTGCACCTTTATTTTCTTATATAGAAATATATATTCAAATAGTATAAGTATTAATTAATTCACTAATCAAGTTTACTTTTACTAAACATACTTAGAAAATTCTAGAATGTAATTAAGAAAAAGTATGCACAAAAAGACAAACATGTCATTTCAAAGCAAAAAGTAAACATCAAATCGAACAAACATAATTATTATAATTATTATATTCTTTACTTAATACTTAAGTGAAAATGACATAAAGTAATGATTTGAAATGTGATGTTAAATGTTGAAAAAAATAAGGTTGCTTAAAATTTAAGTAAGGGTATTTTGGTCTTTTTACAAAATATTATTTTAACCCAAAAAAATTTCTATAAGCATTCACTTTCTCACTTTTTTACCCTTCTTCTTCTTCCTTTTTCAAGCTTTTCTTCCACCCTCTAATGGCTTCTTCTCTTCTCTTTCCTTACTAACTTTTTCCCAAATCATATCAAATCAACTCCAAACAACATCAAATATTGCCAAAGACATTAGAATACCATTATAACAAGGTTTAACATCTAAGAAGTGAAAAAATGATGGAGAAAGGGGTGGAATAGAAGGAGGCCGACCCTATGGAGGAGGGAGGAGCAAGTCCTGAAGCTTCGGAATAAGAAAAAGAGGAGGAGGTGCTGCCGGAATCAAAAGGAAAATCTATGAAAAAGTTTGGTGGAGTGGAACTAATCGTAAGTATTCACATTTCAAGTTACTAATTTCTAAAAATATTGCAAGTATATAACGTGAAAAGTTTAAATATTGGATGATTAAATGTTTTCGATAACTTAGATGCAAAATTGGTTGATTATACATTATTTACGTGGTTGATAACTTGTTTGATAAATGATAAGAGAAATGATTAGTAATTAACCATAGTTAATTAAATATGAAAACTAAAACCATAGTAATATGTGTATGGAGTGATTTAGCCTTAAATGATTTTAAAAAGATTAGAAATGATATTATAATAATATAATATTATAATATGAAATGAAATAAAAAAAGTTTGAAGTGATGAAAATATTCTTTTAAGTAAGTTAAAATAGTTTAAATATGGTTTAAAACAAAATTGAAGTGTTTCGGACAAGTTTCGAAGTAATTCATAAAATTGGTCCAAATTGAGCTCGTCGCGTAGCGGTAGTTCGTTAATTTTAATCTGTAACTTCAAATTAATGCAGAGAATGATTTATAAGTTAGATTTCTTCAAAATAAAATTCTTTGGTCCACAATAATAATAGTTTTCCAACGAAAGAAAATTAAGATTTCATAAATTAGATTTTGAAATAAGTCCAAAACAATTTTCTAAAAACATCGTAGTTTTGCAATTCAGAATCCAAAAAGGGATTTATTTATAAATGATATCTTTAAATGAATAAAAATATGAAATAAATTCTAAAAATCTTTTAAAATGTTTTAAAAACAGATTTAAGTTGAAAAGATGGATTTCTAAATGATATAAAAGTCGTTTTGAAGAATATAGCTTTTAAAATATATTTGCAACACTTTTCATAGCAGTTTTTAATAACTTTTGAAACGTAGTTTTAAACTTAACAATTCTATCCTAAAAATTTTGTGAATAATTTTAAAATAATAATTAAGCTATTTAAAGATGATTTGGAATTTTTAATAAGAGTTTGAATAAGCAGTTAAGGCGAATTGTTTGTAACACTTAAACAAAAAGTGAAGAATACTGAATATAATAACAAATTGAGTTTGCGGAAACCACTGGTACGTTTGTCCCACCTATGAGAGCTAAAAGGTAAAACAAAGTGTGTAACTAAGATAAGGGATGGAGCAACCAGTGCCCTGAACTTACCTGGTCTTCGCTTTATCTTTTAGACGAGGGGTGGAACAGATCGAAAGGAAAGCTCGAATTTTCTTAAACTTCATATTTAAGTTTTTTGAAGATAAAGGAAAAGAAATAAATTCTTAGAATGTTAATCAACCACTTAAAATCTTTTATTTGATGATTATAACGAAGGAATCAGGAACTTCCTATTCAAAGAACTGGGATCAGATTTGGGTGATTCATATTCGAAAAACCGAGATCGCATTTGGGTGATTCCTATCCGAAAACCCCTTCAAACTAATTTTGAAAATAAAACATATTGAAGACTAAGATCATTGAAGACGAAGATCTTCATGATGTAGGATTACTTGCCATTGGTCCCTGGAGGTGAAATTTACAATATCTAAGGTAGTAGTAGTGCTTTGTTATGAAAATCTTCGATTTGCAAGAATATGATTTGAAATTAAGAAAGAAATATTTGATCTAGATTTAATGAATTATTTGGGAATATTGTCCCTAAGTTAAAAGTTATAACTGGAATATAAGAAATCTTTGGTTTAGATTAAAAGAATGATTTGGAAAAGTTTTCCTAAGTAAAAGAGAAAATGATTTGGAATTTTTCCAGGATTTAAGAAAGGTCTAAATAAATCAAATGATTTTATAAATGAGGCTTAATGATTCCATATACATTTGAAAAGAAAATGGAATAAATTGAAAAGAATATATCTAAGAAACATATTTTGAAAGATGAAGTAATTGCTTGATGATTAATATACACAAATGAACTTAACATCTTTTAAATCGATAATTGGCTTCGAAGGAACCGGGAACGGGTTTGTGTAATGCTTGTCCGAAAACCACTTTGAACAAATATATAAGTTCGAAAGTGAAGACATGTTGAAGATGATGATTATTGAAGACTGTGGATCTTCATAGCCTGAGGACTGTTTGTTGACATGCTCTGGGTCGCTCCTATTATAGAGTTATTTATAGCAATAGTCTCGTTGTTGTGGAGATTTTTTGGATTGCAAGGACTACTCGCTACTAGTGGTAGTAGGAGAGCGCCTTCGGTTTCATTCAATCATAGAACGAACTTGTACAGACGAATGTCTAACATTGCATTTCTAAGACACAACGCTTGACTTTTACAAATGTACGTCTGCTTAGTGGCGTAGAAGGCAACTTCTCTTAGCTCACCACCCTTCTCTGGGACATACGAGCTCATAGGTTATATGCTTGTGGGAGTCAAATAGTGATCAAAGAAGGGCAGTGTGGCATTCAAAGTGGAACCTGTTATGATCAAAGCATGGTTTTGTATGAAAAGCGTGGCTTTGAAGAAATTGAGCGTGGCCTCACTAGCTTCACATCCCGAAGGATGATATGAGATACTATGTGGTCTAACAGACACAAATTCAGAATAAGTGAGTATATATGGTGGTGTCCAATACGTTGGGCCCTTTGGGGGATACGTCCCTCAAGGCATTTATTGCCTCCATTTTGATAAAGTGGTTAGCTTGAAAAAGCAGGTAACTACTGGTTATCAGTGGTACTATAGCAAGTATAGTTCCAAGTGACTAGTTTGAGAAAAGCGATTAAGGCATGGTGGGAACTATGTTTGTTATGCATGGATTGGAGAAAAGGCTAGTAGTCCCCTATCATATTGGAAATCCAAACCCAATAAGATATTTATTGTTTTGATTATAGTCCCAAAATTGCTGTAAGGACTTCCAAACATTTCAGCTACCCCTTTTGGTATCATATATTTCGTTCGGTATATTACATTAACCCAGTTCGGATATATTACCTTAGACTTAGTCCGGGTATTGATACCATATTTGAATAAGTTTATTTGAAAAGTGTTTTCGAAAGAATGTCATTAAAAGTAATATCAAGTGAATTTTGGTATAAAAGTGTTTTGCTTATCATAAGGTAAAACCCCGTCCGTATTTATGTGTGGACGTGGTCTTATGAGACACCTTTCTTTTCAAAGGTTTTGATAACATAGTCATTTAATTTTCGAGTATCTCACGCTGGTTTATTAAGCCTGATCTGGATAATTTTAATACTAGGGTTAGATCCGAGTAGTTTCTGGTTTAGTTCAATACGGTTGGAGTTTCCAAAGGAGAGATGGAGATCTTCATCATCGTATGGACATATTCTATTATCCCCTACATGTATTTCATTTGTTTTATTGGTTTCAGCATTTTTAAGGACATAAGTTTATAATTATCCAGGCTGAATCTAGGTTAGACTCTGATATTGTATTTTAAAAAAATTCGCTGTAAAGATTATTATTGAAGTAATATATGTTATTCCATTTGTGTGAAATTCTGTTCTGTCTTTGTTTTCTTTTCACCCTTAATGATCCGCTTATTCATGCAATTTGAGTTGGACACGTGTGATTTATTGTCGATATAAAGGGTACGGAAAAATGTACCATTACAGAATGCTTATGTGGCCAGGGGGAGTTTTGAAGGAGGGTATGATTACACGATCGAGGGAGAGACGTAAGGGTGAGGGAGGATTTTTTATTAAATCAGTTGCAAATGAAGAAGATGAGCGTAGGTTAGGGGTTATGGAGAAGGGCGACGCAAAGTCAATACCCTACCGGAATTAATATGTAGGCTTTAGCATGACATCGATAATGCTGTGTAGGTAATGATTTACTTATGACTTACCGATGTCCCTCCTATGCCTTGAGTAATGGCATCATCGAGGCATCAATAATATCAAGTAGATAAATGGTAACTTTTCTAGTAGCATAAAGTGTTTTTGAGAATTTTTTGAGAGACAGAGAAATTTAAAAACATGCACAAAAAGCATGAAATGGATGGTGCACTGCATAGACCACAGGTTGATATGTAAGTTAACCATAGGTTGACATGTGATAAATCCACAAGTCGACAAATGGATGTCTAGGTCGTTAATTTTTTTGTACAACTGATAATTTTTGAATCATTGTGGCTTCCCTCTCTTTGTCTTTATTCCAGCCACCATTCCTCTTCATTTTTAAGTGTTGAAACTCTTTGATAAACATCTCTACAACATCATAAAAATCACTTAGCACTCCTAGATCAAAATATACTTACATTGCTCTACCTTATGGTATTTGATCTTATTACTTCTCTTGTACATTTGTAACGACCAGCAAATTTGGCACAGTTAATGTTAAAGCAATTAAAATGAATTAATGGTGAGTTGAGTATAGAATATATATAACTATTGCATAGGCTTTTCCTAGATGATAAGTTTCGACTATAAATTTTTAAAAATTGGATTTATGGTTTGAAAGTTTGGATTTTTATAAGCAACAAACGATGTACATGGCTATTTCGAGCCAAACTAGACACACAGATCATAACTTATTTATACGACTATATAATTGAGGCCATGGAACCCAAAACATCATCTCCATCCTCATTTTTCATCCCTAATACCAAAATCCCCTAACTTATCTCTAATGGTGGATCAAACTTCAATAAAAAATCATTTAAAAATTCTAAGTGCTCAGACCCTACATTGTGATATATCTATTCAAAGCTCTCAACAAGTAGAAGAGGGGCAAATGTTCATTTTTGGAGATGGCATCTGAGGTTGCCAGAAACTGACAAATAATTCACGGTCGTCCATCTAAGTATTTTTCGATTCAACAGTGAAAAGACGACCAATTGACCATCGAAAGGTATCGTTGCATATATGACGACGAACAGGATGCATCCTGAATGTCCAATCATCTTAAATCTCGATAAGGCAACCAGAATAATTAAAAAACATAAAGAAACCATATTGGATATGCCGTCGGAGGCTTAGTGAGGGGTTGGAACTCGGAATTTAAGGTGGCGATAGAAGTCCAATGGTAGTTATCGATCATCGGTCGGAGTACGAGGGCAGTGGGAAAAGACCATCACCGTGGGACCAATTTGATCAAAATTGGTCAGAAGGAGTGGACCAGTCAAAGCGGGTACTATAGTATGATGGAAATTTAGCATACAAGTCCTTATATATTTTTATTGACTACAAATTACACCTACAACTTTTTACCTTCATAATGTTTTTATACAAACTATGATTCACGTGTTGTTTGCTCCATTGGACCCGTGGCAAAATTTCGAACAATTTGGCACATGTTTTACTGAGTTTTAGAGCAATTTGAAAAAGCATGTCGACATGATTTATATATTTTAATTAACCAAATTTTAAAATATTAAATGCATATCCATCATTGAAAAATTATATTTGTTGACATGAGTTAAGTTCTATTAATAACCGTTTGGTTATTATGATGATTTAGGTGTGTCATGTCTATATAAGACCATTTATTATTGATTATTGTATTGTTAGATGTTTAATTATATTTAATTATGGACTTAAATGGAATAATAGTTAATTAATAGAAAATAGATGAAATTGTGTAATTTTGGAAAGATAGTTAAATGATAAAAAATTAAAATAAATTAATGTGAGCATTTAATAAGGTTATTATTTATGAATTTCTGGGGAAGTTCATATAAATAATAACGAAAAATCTATTTTAGATAGAAACTGGGAAGTTTATTATTATTTATAAAATAAAGTAAGATTTCATAAATAATAAGATAGGTTTGTAAAAAAATTGTTTCAAGTAAATGACGATATAATTGATTCTATGGTGTTTATAGAAGTAATTATTATTAATGTTTGGGCAATAAAATAAAAGATATTTCCAAAATAACAATGATAATATTAAAAATATTTTTCCAAAAGTGACATGGTTTAAATTATTACTGTTTTAAGACAAATGATGATAAAAGGAGTTTAAAAGTGTAATACATAATGTTTTCCAGATAAATAGTGATAGATTGGTTTTGGAAAATATTAAAAGGTTTCTAGCAGTTATTATTTTGATGTAATTAACTATATTATTATTTTGAAAGGTAATTTGACGTGAATTGTTATTTTGGTTAAAATACAATGTTTTAAGTTATTTGAAGAAATAGAGGCATAATATAGGATTTTTGAAGTATATTATCATTTTTTAAGAATTATTATTTTTTAGAGATGGAATAAATAAAGGTGTTTTTAAAATAAACAATAGTAAAATGATTTTATACCTAAGTGAAAATAATGGTTGTAAATAACTTTATTGTTGTTGGCCCATACTTATTATGATTGATTTTGGTGGCTTAATAGGAGTAGAGTTTCTTTCTTGCATTGGTTGCAGTGGTCGAACGGATGCTATGGTTGTTACGTGTTGGCAAGTATTTGATGTAGGAAAAGAGCAGGAAATAGAACAACCTAGGTTTGATCTCTAAGAGGATACGTGAGCAATCTTTTCTTTTGCAATAGCTCTCGAGCCTTTGGTTGGAGTATATTGGGTAAGGCATAGTCCAAACATAGTTGATTATCATCTCTTTATTGTGTGTGTGTATATATATATATATATATATATATATATATATATATGTCTTTATGTATGTATGTATCTATAAAGTCATGGGCAGGAGCAAAGGAGGGCGCAAAGTTCTAAATATAGGTCATATCCGGAGATTCTTATCTTGGTATATTCCTCTTACACCATAGTTATATTTTCATGGATTAATAGTGGTTAATGCATGGGAAAAATGTGGATGTAATTTGATATATTGCATATGTGCTGTATTTAAATTATGGTTATACTATACAAGTAATGTTGTTTAATTCCCCTGTGTGGTTATTCTTTTTTTTATGTGCTCTAGGAGAACCCGATGGATCGGTAAACTCTTGAGAGGCATTAAGTTGTGCCTATCTGCTTCAACTTATGACACCTATAATCTTTTAGTACCATTTTTTGTGAGAAGCGTGTACAAGGCAGAGCTCGAATTTGGGTTTATTACCAGATCTAGGCTCCCCTTTCCACTGCACCACGCCTGCGGACGTGGTTTCTTCTTTTATTCATTATTTTAGATTTTAAATTTTATATAACTACGGTCCACTTCTTTTGATATTTGAAATTAGTCACAAGTGAATTTTGATAAGATTTGCAACTGAAATTTTAGACATTAAAAATAGCAAGGTATCAGATTTGGTATTATACCTTAGGTTTAGCGATTGCCTTAGGAAAGTTTATGCTATATAGTTTAGGACTATTTACACGTTAGGTTGGGTTAGAGTATAGAATGAGAGAGCATTTGGATTACTAATTGTATTCTTTATGTGTTTAGGAGTTCTGTATAACCGTTGTTACCTCATCTTAAGACAGTGTTTATGTATGAAGACCTTTGGTGGAAGATAAATAAAGTGCGAGTGGGATATGATGAACATTTATAGGAGGGACAAAGTGTTTATTACAACCTAAGTTACACATACACATGATATTAAATTATAATTAAAACCTGACCATACTAAGTGAAATTACATTATATTATTGAATTTTAAACGAATAACATTTGTTGCAAAAGGTCACATCAAATCTACATTTTTGGTTTTTAAGATATTTTATTAAAAAAGGGAGAACGTATATTTTTGGATATAGGGCATGTTTTTGAAAATTTTTACATGGGTAAAAGCAGACCATTTTGAGAAATGAATTATTTTTGTGAAGGTAATATTTTATTTTGTGAAAGGATGTTAATTTTCAAATATTTGAAATAAAAGTGTGTATTTTGGTGGAAAAGATTTTGATAGTGAGAATGTCCTTCGAATATATATATATATATATATATATATATATATAGTGAAGAGTATTTTGCAACAATATTATGATTTGGAAATGCTTTTTTAAAAGTATCTTGTCAATGGGCTTTTATTGAAAATTCTTATTTGAGGAGAGAAAGATGTTTTGTTGAAACAATTTCGATAGAAGTACTAGGATTTAACATGTTTTGAATATCTTGTTTAAGAAGATTTGTTTTAAATATGTTTCGAGAAAAAGGTATTTGGTTCTAGATAAATATTTTGAGAAAATAACTTATTTAAGAAAATATTTGAAAATGTTCGGTTGAAAATATTTTTATTTAAGAAATATATTTTTAGTAAAGTATGCAGAAAAATCTTCATTTGATAAAGGTGTTTTATCCAAATAGTACCTTTGAATTTGGAGAGAAAAAAATTGTGTACAAGAGGTTTTTGGTTGTAAAGACTTTAATTAAAGGGTACTTTTTGATAAACAATGTTTTGGAAGGAAAAACATTATTTTTGGTAAAGAGGTAGTTAGAAAACGCCTAATTTTAAAAAAAAAAAGCAATGTGTTTTACTGGAAATATGTTGAAAACATTTGTGTTGGGAAAAGGGTGTATTATGAAATATCTGGTTTGAAATACTTTGGGAAAATATTTTTCAAGGATGGAAATGATATGATTTAAAAGTAAAGTATTTTATTTAAATAACAAACATTAGAGGCAATCGATGAAAAGTATTTACTGAAAGGATATTCTATAAAAAGAACATTTCAAGAATAATGAGACTAGACTGAGTGGCATGGGATGGCTGAGTGGTGTGAGTTTTAAGTTTACCCAAAATCCATTATTACGATGGAAATTGTTGTCTGTTATACATATCTTCCCCAATATGTTATAGGAATGTCTACTCATTACCTTCCATAGGAAGTGTAAGGATATGAGTTTATGATTACCTATTTTGGTGTATGGGTTAGTGATATTTTAATCTACATGTATTGTTTGCTTTGGTTGAATTATTTGTGTTGTTCCACAATCTGTTAAGTTATTAACTATATTAATTTGATTGTTTCGTTTGACTTTGTTTGGTTTATGGTCTATGACATGATTGTTTAAATTAAATTATTCTATATACATTGTATTGTTATTGTTTGATAATGGTTGTTCATCCATTTACGTTATGCATGTTGAATTAATCCTTTTTTGCTTGCATAGTACATTTGTTGATTTTTTGTTTTACTATGATCAGTTTTAATTGCTTGCTTTCTTGTTGGTTGCATACTATTGCCTTTTTGTAATTCTGTATATTGTATGCTAAGATACATTTCTTGCTATACACTGATAATTTTATAATGAGGTAGTTATTCGATGTTGACTTTTAGTGATCTTTATATCAGAGAAACTAGTGAATTGTTAAGGAAATATTTGGTTTAGTTATAGTAGGATGACATAGTTTCATAAGTTGAGGAAGACTAGATATTTGAAATAACCAAGGGATTTGATTATATTTCTTGAAGATAAGTAATAACAGCTGAAGTGTTTTGATGACAACAAGCTTGCTGAATACACTCGGGAACTAAAGCGATGATGGGAGGTTCGTTACATCATTATTAATCATTCAGAGTTTTTTTTACCAAACACATGTCTTGAAATCTATTTTTTACAAGCAATTACCGACTTCCAAAAGTGTTTTAAATTTAACAAGGACATTTACTTTGATTTTTGGAAAAGTTTATACAGTTTGAATTTTTATTTAGAATGGTATTTAGCCAAAAATAATTTTAAGTTAATTTTAAAAAATGATAATGTTATTTTAAAAAATATATGTTTTATAAAACGATATGATAGTTTGAAAAATGATTCTGGTTTGAAAAGAACATATAACCTTTGATTGAAAATGAAAATATTTTGTTAAATGTTTTGAAGATGTATTATAACTCCCGCTACTAGGTATGGGTAGTGGATCCCTCTTTAGTATTTTCGGTGAGTGAGACATGTCATCTAGTGGAGGAGATGCTACAAAAGGATTGTAAAATCAAATATTCGATGAGATGTGAAGAATGTAAAAAAGTGGGTTCCATGTATATTAATACTAAGGGTGAAAGAGTTATGGGTATCCCCCCGGAGGCAATTATGAAATTTGTTACACATATTTAACTCTATAACCGATCTTATTTATAATAAAGGTGTTTGATTTCTATAGTATACTTTGATATATAGTGATATAATGAATTAAATAAATTAATTCAAAGTATAATAAAATAGAAATTCTATAAATGGTATGTTATGTGATAATAATCACAAGGAGTTGCAATCATAAGAAAATTGTCATAAAATATATTATTTACATATTATTTAAACATTTATGATCAAGGTGTTCGAGAAAGAATATTGATACATCCTTTGAGATTAGAGTATGTAATGATGTTCAAATAATGGGCAATGCAATACTTGTAGCTGTTGAGGGCATCAAGAAGTTACGTACTGATAGCAATTGGATAATTATGGAGTGACTCATTTTAGAGTTACCTGTTGGTTAATAACAACTAGGTTAAATGGGGAATCTTGAAATGATGATGTTACACATTATCCTAACTTGAGGATACTATTGAACTTCAATGTGGAAATTTCCACTTTGATTAAAGTTAAATCATGACATGGAGTCCATCGAACGACTATAATTTAGTCTGAGTTGAAGCATTGGAAGTGAAACACGATTCAACATAGAATTCATCTCCTCATTTATATGAGGTTAGTATCACGTTCAGGTGTGGTCAAATCAAAATCGAAATCTCTGGAAAGAGTAGTACAGTTAATAAATGTTATTGTTTAACTAAAGACTTTGTTTGTAGACTAGATTGAATACGGATGATATTGGAATTTTAACCAAAACCAAATTCCATAAATCCTAACAGGAGATAGTATCGAAGAAGAAAATTGGTGTATATAATCGTTACTAAAATGTACCACTTAAATTTGTAAAATTGGATTTTACTGATGAGATTTATAAGCGATGAATTAAGTAAACCATCACGTTACTAGTCAAGGGACGTGTGAACATTAGTATTTGAATCGTTTAAATACTAATCACTGGCTATTCACATTTGCGAGTCGCACAATCGAATCTTTTCAATCTCCCAAACTTCGCATGATTTAAGTGATTTGTAATAGTTATTAATTAATATTCATAAAATATTAATTTTTATTGTATATATTGTCTATGATGTGTTTAGTAAAACGGAATTGCCCCTAGAATTGTAAATGGTACTATTTATAATTTATAAGGTGCATATACAAAAGTGGTATATTTGTGTATCGATAAACAATATCGATAACGATTAAAGTTAGATTTAAATTAAAAAATTACTAATGGTTTTCGTAGGGTTTTTTGGTCAATTATGGCTCTTTGTTTTGGTTGGCCTAAAAAGGGACAAGAAAGGGCATTGGGCATTGGAATTGGTAAGAGAAAAAATGTAGATAGTTTGTCTCTAACTTCCAATATAAATTCAAATCAAAGGCTCCTCTTTTTATTGACTTTTTGCTTGTGCCTCTTCTATCCCTGGCCAAAACAGTCCCATACCTATCTCCATTTTAACTTCATTCAACTCTAATCAATATGTATTATATACGTCTATCATTTGTACACCATACTATTGCAACGTAAGGCGCAAATCTAAGAGATTGAAGGAAACTGACTAAGTCACAGTGTGAATTGTAGGCTACTTCTCAATTGGTGCATCTCCTATTTATAGTTGAGTATATATAATATATTTGTGTATGGTATCGATAGCGTGCTCGTGTTTAATTTATCACCACTTGTATATGTATGTCATTGCTCAATAATATCATATGTTGTTTATCTACGAATTGTTATTAGATTGTGATCGTTGATCTATTGTAATAATTTAACTAAAAGGAAGTTTTTTGTTTATGTAAATGTATAAAACTTTCAGACATAATATTAAAATTAAATTTATATATAAATGAATTTTTAATTACAAAGCATATTGAAGGCAATAATTTTAGTTGACCTTTTATGTATACATATTTAAATTCAAGTTATTTAATGCTGCAGCGACCCGGAAATTTCGATCCCGAAATTTCCAGATAGTTAAAGAAAAGAAGAAAAGATAAAAGAAGGAGAAGAATAGAAGAAACACACAATCTCACATTCGCAGCGGATAAAATATAATATCAATAATAATTGTTATACCAAAGAAAACTGTATCTATCAATTTACATCGACATATCAGAGTTACAACAATTTTATACAACATTGGACATATACAAATTTAACATTTCTCAGACATATACAATATCATAATGGAAACTCTCCATACGTCATACGTCCCTGCCATCCAGCTCGCCTCCTGAGCTCCAGAACGTCCTTACCTGAAATCTGTAATACTCGGTCTGACCCGAGCATTACATCAAAGTAACACCCGGGTCAGGCTGGAAACCAGCGTGAGTAAACCCATCTAACATAGAATACAAAAGCATGCAACTTATATAAACCCGGGGTACGTACATCAATTTACAACCTCATAATTACTATAGACATCACTTATTTCACAAAGCAATTAAGTGTCAGAACTTAGATTATATAGTTCAATTCATTTAAATCTTTCCATAATACCCTATTGATTTCAAGTATCAATTATAAAGAATCGAAGTGGATTCGGGTATTAACCAATTCCCGACTCCGGTCTCTTCGAATCCCTATCATCTAAACTTAAGTTATTCAATTAAATACAACTCATCTTTAATTGTCGGGTAACACTTTACAGCAATTCCTAATTGATTGATAATCACATTATCATCATCCATCCAACATATAATATCACAAAGCAATTCATAACAGAGATATCATCCAATTCAAAGCACTCATCATCATTTAATCATTAATAAGCAAGATTGATCTCTTCCATTAATTGCATTAGTTACTGATCCTCTAATTACTTTCATTAGTTAATTATTCTTAAATTTCAATTAATAATTAACATTTAACCTAATTACATTCATAAATCAATCTTGATTAATCACAATCAGGAATTAACTTTCCTTAATTACTTCATCAATTAAACCATCTCCTTGATTAATTACATTGATTAATCTTTTAATTACACTGAGTAATTATTACTTAATTTCTTCACCAAGTAATTACATCTAGTATTATCCACTAATTACTTCACTAAGTAATTACACCTCATAATTTCCTTAGGTAATTATACTTAACCCAACGTCAAATGACTACCTTTAATTAATCAAACTTGAATTAATTAACTAAAATTATCAATTTAATTAACTATACTGAGTAATTAATTACTTAATTAATTACTCTGATTAATTATTCCATAACTATTAATTAATTATCCTTCATAAATTACATTAATTAACTAACCCTTTAATTTTCCTTAATAAATCCTTTAATTAATCAATCCTGAATTAATTACACTAATTAATTTACTCCTAACAAATTTATCTTTTAATTACATACACTAAATAACTCATTTTTAATAACTTTTCTTCAATTACTTACGTTAATAATCTTAAATCAACAAATAAATAATCACTAATTTCCAATTCATTAATCTCTAATTAATTAATCAATTATCCATCCCAATTCATTAAATAATTTGTACTATTATTTTACTACAACAATCGTTCAATTAAACAACAATTTAAATTACATCTTTAAACTTTGGGAATTTGTTTAAATTTACAAATATGTTGCTTAAGATATGCAAAGGAACTTGGGCCTAAAGGTTCGGTAACCCAAAATTTTAAACGCATCCCCATCCCATCTCTACACAACAACAAAAATGATGGGCCGAAGCCCAACAAATACCATCGCTACCTCTCCCTTTCTTGTCTTTAATTTCCACCTGATAAAATTTTGAGTAACTGAAAACGACAAACTCACGCGAGAAATCCTGGAAAAAACCCGAGCACACCCATCTTATTCTCGAGCAAAAACCCGAGTAGGAATCTTCCTCAACAAACAACCCTGTGCATTGAACTGGTGCATGTGCACCAACGACCGGCGACATTCCGGTGCCCTCGACTGTCACTACCAAGTCACTGGTCATCCTCACTTCTAATTTTCCACCGCTCCAACAACAACCGAACTCGAAATCGAAATTCAACAAGATCGACCTACAGGAGCAAATACCCCGACCAAAGAATCGCCTAGTCCAAGCAACACCGATCACCGGAGATGCCACACCTCCGACCCCAACCTCACTTATAACTCAAGCTTCTTTTCTCCCTCGTCCCGATCAACTCGAAGCTCCATCGAAGATACAGTGCTCAAGTTTCTGACCTACGACCAATCGAGGGTTAAAAACTTAATTGAACTATTGCCGACGCCACGGCGATCTACCCATCACCTTGTCATTTTTACCAGCTTCAACGATCACCAAGCTAGCTCCAGTCAAAACCCTAACCTACAGAATCACCTCCGTCACCAGAACTTGCACGAAAACCGAAATCTGATCATCCCCACATTGCAAACTCGATACCCAATTAAAAATCATGAAATTTGTTTCAAAAATCGAGTTTTCTAGAGTTGATTCAAATTACATGCTTGAATTTACAAATTAAATCACTTAATTCCCATCAAAAATAAAAACTTGCTGTTATTATTTTTATTTTATTTTTTTCTTCCTTTTGATTTTTATTTTTTTACTGATTCCAGAAGAAATTCAACATATATTACTTAACTTATTTTTAAAGTCACAATCTCCTCTGCAAAATCTTATTTTGTTCAGAATTTAAATCCTAATAACACATAGATAAAGAGTTGATTTGATTATTATTATTTTGCTTTCTTTGTTTTAAATTCTGCAGTTCCAGAACAGAGAAGAACAAGTTCATTCAGTATACCCATAACAGATACACACATATATCCATAAATTCATGCAAATATACACACATGCAAAACAAATATATGATCCAGGAATCCATATGCACAGCTTTAAATCTACCTAAACTTTGAAATATATAGAATTACTCACCTGTTATCAATAAACAGAGGAGAGAGGCCTGAACCCAGAAAAACTATTCTGGAATTTGAATTTAATCTGAAATTTGAATCTTTGCTTGATGATTTATTGAGTTGATCCTGAATCTCCCAGTTAAAGACTTGAAAAAAATTGATTGTGGTTTGATTTAATTCCCTTGATGCCTCTGATTTCCTGATTCCAGATTATCATCTTTTCTTTGTTTTCAGATTTTACTATTTTTTTCTTCTTCTTTTAAATCTTTTGTTTTATATTATGTTTGAGTTGAAAAATGAAGAAAAGATTTCAGCTGAAGAATAAAATCTTCTTTTATTATATTTATTGTTTATTTTTATTTTTAGATTTTAAATTAAAGAAAATTGACATTTGTCCCATAAATGTTCTAGTTATCTTACACTTGTTTTTAACATACACTAAAAGGTTTACAAGTGTTTTAATGTTTTGTTATTGATTTACAAGTGTTATCCTTCTTATCTAAAATTTTGTTTAAGTCATGAATAAGTAATTATGTAATATTCATGTGAATATAATGTGTATTTATTTTATATAAATAAGCTTTAGATTTTTATAAATATACATATGAATCTATATAAACACTTATTTATACATAGCTTATGTTTTTGACCAAACATATATTTAAGATATACTTCCCTTTTAAATTTCAAATTCAAATTCAAACCCTTAAATTTCATTTAAAAATCCAATAATATTTATACTTTAAATTTTCAAGGCTTTAAACTCAAATTCAAATTAGATTCCAAAATTAAATTTTGAAATCAAGTTATATATATATACATATATAACTACATAATTAAATTTTTTGCAACACAACTATTTTATTAAAAATCTATTTGTTAAGAACAATAACTTATTATTATACTTTGAGAATAACAATTTGATAACTACAAATAATTTAAAAAGTCAAAATATATCAAAATAAGCCTTATTGTTATTTAATTTAAACTCAAAATCAATTTAGTTTTAAACACAGATTATAAAATAAAATAAAAAAAATTCCAGGATATCACAAATGCTGGTATAACTTAAAAGTATTTTGATTTGGAAAAAATATATTTTTAACGATATTAAGTTTTCTATCAATATAAGTATTTTAATAATATTGTAAAACTAGTCTCATTAATAATATTACAAAACTAGTTTCTTATTTTAAATACAATTGTAAATTTAATATATATATATATATATATCATTAAAATGTTTTTGGATTTAATTATAAATAAAAAAAATTAAGTCGAAATAATTTTATATACATGTGTGTTTGTGATTTTTAATATTTAATAACATATATGATGCTTCAAACAATGAACATGTTAATTATATATTCTATCACAATGATTTTGACATGTATATGTTTTTTTTATCATTATAAATATATTTAAATTTAAGATATTTAAAACCTTTTAATTTGGATCTCAAATTTGGTTTGATTTTGATATCTATTTAATAATTCAACTTAGATATTAATTTGTAAATTCCAATTTGAAATTTAAAACTCATTCAAAATTATATGATATTTTAAATTATATTTTATGAATTATATATGTCTACATTATATAAAAAAAATGGAAAATGACATGTAAGTGTATATATATATATATATATGTATGCATGTATGTATGTGTATGTGTGTGCGTGTGTTGTGCCAAGTATATACATATTAGGTGTAAATCCCATCATCCATCTCTGTGTATGTGTGTGTGTATAAAATAATATACACCCTATACTATGTTGTTTGTTCATTACACATACATGAGTACATAATGATATGCTCATAAACTATATAAAAATATCTTTAATAAAATTCATTAATTAAATAGATCAGAAAATTAAATAAAAATATGGTTTTATTTAAATTAATTAGATTGGATATAATTCAACCTTTAAACTTCGTAGGCCCAATATGATCCAAAATAGGAATTTTTTTAAAATCTATCTATTTCACCCACTTTCGACTAGCTCTGTTCCAACAATGGGCATGGTGCCCTAATAGTCTATACGGTCTAAATTAACAACTATAGAACAAAGTAATAAAGCCTACATGTCATAGGGTATCTAGAATTGTAATGTCTAGGCTTGGGTTGGATATCAAGTATTCTCCCCTCTCTGACTATTGGCATATCTCAATGATGGAGTAAGTCCAAAAGGTTGGACAAATTACAAAGGCACAAATTGATTTGGGGCTTGAGCTAATTTTCAAAATTCGGTGTGAAAATTTAGAAACATATATTAATTTTTAAAGTTAAATTTGTAAAATAAATTTTATAAAAGTTATAAAATAATTTCCAAAAATTGCTTTTGAAGATAAATTAATATTTTCAAAAAATATTTATTATTTTAATTAATTGGATTAATTAAATAATTAATTAGTTCAAGGTTAACTAATTAAAATAAACATATATATATATATATATCAGTATGTATATCTATAAATGTAGTTGAATATATATATATTATCTATTTAAGGTAAATTGTAAACAAATATTTTTAAATTTGTTAAATTGCTAATTCAAATATTATTAAATAATTAAATTAATTAAATTTTAATTAATAATATATATATAATAATATATGCATATAGAACTTTTTTATTAATATTAAGCTTAAATCGTTTATAATGAATAAAATAAAAGTTTGAATTTAAAATTATGTAGATAATTTGTTAATTAAATTAATTAATAAACATAAGAATATTATATAAGTTAATTAAACTTTATAAATAATTTAAACCTGTATAATACGAATGTATAATATAAGAGAAACTGTAAGAAACCCAACATAAGTTTAAGGAACGAGTACATGCATGTTATACATATACTACGATTTTAGATGTATTTGACACTTGAATCATGAGAGAATTTCATAAGAAAAACATTGTTCTGTAAATCGATATTGCCTAATTAATAGTATATATTAAAAAGGTTATGAATCTTTAATATATAAGTTATCCTCTATCATTTTTATATTAATAAATTACATGTATACTCTTTAGTTTTTGAGTTTCTTCAAGCTAAAGATGTTATGTGTAGTATTACTAATATACTGCCTAGATGAGGTAAGACACATGTATGTATTTTTTTTATTTTCACAAGGTATGCGCATTATACTTAGACCATTGTGAATTGGTGGGTATGAATGAATAATCTCTTTCAACTTCTGAATTTCCTCAAGGCCGTGATGAGATTAAGACAAGCATTGCGACTTAGGAGTCGCATACAATACAACTTATAAGGTGCTATCCATAGCATACAGGCCTTTGTTTTGTTGACTTTTCTCATGGTCAGAATCCCAAGGAAAGCGAGTCCTAACATCCAATAGAGAAGTCGAAAGATTTCTATGTAAACATAAAGTCTCACGGGAACTTATTAGAAAAATGAAATAATAACATTTAAACTTAATTGTATAAATATATATGCTATAAAAGTTAAAATAATCTATTTCCATAAATTTTTGCAACTAATATAATTGATATAATGGTTACCAATTAAAATATACAAATGAACTGAATTAAGATTGAAATAGAAATATAAATACGTACTTATCGATAAATCCTTCGGTATGTTATCATTTCAAGACTCGTGCAAGCTCCTAATTATACAACTACTGAAACATTCGTAGCTTGATCACTTTGGTGTTTATTTCTCTAATACTATGTACTATCTTTTATGAGTTTCGAATTCTAAATGCAATACAAGAATATGGATACTTGATCCATATTTGATCACAAATAAATGTTATATGGTGAACCGTCGTGATTCATAATGTATGAAACCTCAATGAAATTAGTTCAATAAAAACAAGCATGTAAAATATGATGTAAGATCATGCGTTCAATACAATTTATTGTAATAAGGACATGGTCATGCTAGATGTAGCACTAGAAGTTATAAAGTGGATCTAGGAATTCAATCGTTGAAATGTCAGTTTGAGCAGTCTACGTAAAGTGCAACTTATTTGATATCCTTAAATTTTAAGGATGATCAAATGCACTTTTGTAAAGAGTTCATTACAGTCTTGTAGTATGATTTTCCATTTGCATAGTTCGGCCATTTGGAAAGGAAAGCTAATGTATGGGAGTGGATGTAACTTAAGACATAGTTGAGATGAAGAGTGGTCACTTATATTTCATGAAGGGATATCGAAAACCAGAATTGTATGAAATAATAAAAGATACTAATTATAGAGTGAAAAATGTGACTTTTAGTCCAAAATGTATATTCATATAGAAAATAATTTTCTATAAAAATTATTTTATCGAGGTCAAGATATTTAATATGAAACTTTCGATTATAAACTAGATATAGTGAATGAAATAAAATTCCATAATAAGTAGTTGAATCGAGCTTCATATTTCGTACGATGTTATAGTAATGGTGAAAATAGTGGAAGAAAACCATAACACTTCTTAGTGGACGCGTCTAGATATGAAAAATTATTTTTGTAAACATACCAAATATTATTTATGAAATAGTAATTGTTTTCTGTATTGACTGAACATAACATAGTATTATTTCAATATGAATATCATAAATATTCATTATACAAAAGAACTATAATAAAGGTATTTGTTTTCATAACAAAATGGTGCATTAGAAAACACAGAAGTGTTAGAAACTTTAAAATTATTATTTTGAAATTATGGAATAAGCCATAATTTTTAGAAATAATTCATTAAACATTGGTTATGAATCATATGGTACCGGTGAATTATATCTTACATATGAATTGGTGAACTCTTCGGTACATATATATGTATGCATTCATATGTCTAATGATATCAAAATGGTTCTACAAACTTCGTTAAAATTCACCAATGAATTTTCAAAGAAGTGAACATGTATATTAGATACACATGTAGTATGTCTATAATAAGATCATAAAATATAAAACGGAAGTAAATAATGTAATGTGTAAAAGGAAATAAATGATTCAATTTGATCAATTGGGTGAGTTTATTAGAAAGGAGTTCTAAATGTATTTACAAAAGAATATAAAGATTCAATCTCAAAAGTCACTCATCCCTGTGATACATAATGATGTATCGATAAGGATTAATAATGAACAAAGTACGATTGATAATGAGTAAAGTTGGGTTAATTTCTTTCTCTTAAGAGAAAGTACATAAAGTTATAAATAATTTCATCCAAAGCATAGATTACGAGATCATAGAAGATACGAGTTTATAATAAACCCCTACATATCCCAGGTCAAAGAGTTGACAAGTTGTGCAAATCGAAAGATTGCATGTAATAAATGTTCATGAGGGATCCTGTGTGGACCACCCGAAAGGAGTTTGGAACTGATCAATAAGGATTGACTAATTTATGTTATGAACATATGCTTCAAAAACTAGAGAAAAAATCAGTTATATGTATAAGGCAATTCATAAAATGTTTGTGAATACCAATTTTGTTGCATTTGGAAACAATTGATGTTTCAAAAAACACTAACATTGTAGCGCAGGAATTTCTTTTAGAAATTATTGGTTGTAAAATGGATTTAGAAACGATCCAAAGATATAAATGATTACGAGGGACAAAGTGAAATTAACCAAACCTTAATAGACACAACATAATGGAATGCGTAATAAGTATTCTCACATATTAAAGAGAAACTATGAGTTTCTTATCAATGTTGAGAATATAATTTCCTCTGTTTCAATAAAGCCATAAAGAGTATTGAATATGCTATATTGGATGATGCACGAATCTAGAAAAATTCCAATTACGTTACTAAAATATGATTTTGACAGTTATATTCGAAGGGATATGATCCATCGACCATAAATATGTTCTCGAGAAGAAGATTATAACACCCCATGTTTTTTAAAACAAAATAAATAATAAACTAAAAAGCGACATTTTTCTAATTTTACATAAGGCTTAAAAATTGCATTTTTACAAATGAAGGAATTTGGAGAATCTGACTTTTCTATTGCGTTAAGTAGATTTTTTAGCCTAAATTCATATGTAAATAATCAAAAACGAATACCCGATGAAGGAGATACATATTATTTAATATAGCATGCGTTTAAGGTGGAATGGCTCAAGGTCTTGGAGGGCTGAGAAGGAATTTTGGGTTTTTAGATGTAAATGAGAAGGATGTGAAGCCCTAGGTCGTTCTACATTCATTTCTTTTCATCGTATAGCCATTACTTCTCCTAGTTGCCACTTTTCTTTTTCTTCCTTAAACCCTATAACAAATCCAAACAAAAATTAAACCAAATTCCTCCAGAAAAGGGAATCAAATTAGAAACAAAAGAGGAATCAAATCAAAAATGGCAAGAGGTGGAATGGCAAATCAAATCGAGGAGGGGAGACTTCTTCCAAAAACATTCAAAGGTGAGTGGATTTATCCGCAACATGAGTATGATGTAGGTAAGTATTAAATTTTAGTTATATATCCATATAGATTTAAAAATACGATTTTTAATCTGAATTGATGATTTTGAATTGAAAATATATGTGAACTAAAATAATTGGAAAACCCTAGGTAATGATTTGAAAAGATAATCGTCGAAACTTGGAGGGAGGTTAAACTGAACTAAAATCACTTTTAAAACTTTATAGTGTTGATGTCGTATGATAGATTTGAATTGATTTAGGAGGATAAAATATTAATTTATGTATACACCCTTTACAATCACCTAAAACCTATCTAATCAACTTTGAATAAAATATATGAGAATGAATCATTGGATAAATATATACAATCAATATAATGAATATAAATAAGACTTGGAATAGTACGTAGATAATTGTCCGAAAAGTGAATAATATGAACTCAAAAGTTGTAATCAAATCTGGAAATAAGAATAAAGATAAAACAATAGAACAAGATAAAATATAACTGGTTTAGACATTTGAATCCAAGAAATAGATATCTAAAAGAAAGAAAGAACGGTACTTATAAGAATTACATTAGAATGAGACTAAGCTTGGACGTTTGAAAATCATAGCCAGACATTTAAAACTTTATTTCAAACATTTGATTTCATGTAGGCATTTATCACAGGAAGTCATATGTCTAGATAAATAGGTCAAACATCTAGAAAGAAGTAAGGCGTTTGAATTCATGGAGTCAAATGCCTGAATTCATGGAGTTGGACGTCTGAATTCATGGAGTCGGACGTCTGAATTTGTGCATTCGGACGTCTGAATAGCTGTACGTAGCAGATTGAACCTTGACCTAGCACATTCCAAGTAGGATGGTTTAGGGAAACTTATTCCCACTTCCTTAACTTTTGGGAGATTGCATAGCTAGAGGGAGCTGTGTAACATGTTGGTCTAGTTTCACACTTGGTGACATATCTTGGTTCACACTTCTTGAAGCTACATAATATGATACTTAACGTGGCATGCGATTCTAAGATAATTTGATGCTTTGGAGAATACATGCATCGTTTGGTATACTCAGTGTTGTGCAAAGAAGATAAGACACAATAACCATCAGGGTTGTATACTCGATGATTCAATAAGCAGTTTACCATCGAGATTGTTCACTCGGCTTGTGCCTTAGGCAGTTACATTTGAGATTGTCTATAGTGTATAATTAGGTGTTTTGGTATTGAGGATGTTTATTAATGGTATGGTTAGTTTTATTAAGGGTTGTTACACCATAGCGTGTAGATAGACTAGTTCTTTATATGAAGCACGCATATATAAATGAGCACCATACCACTAGTGATATAATATATTCATTAGATCTTGTTCATTCCTCTCTATTTTTCCCTTTTTCCCTCTTTATATCTATTAGAGGAGGTCAAGATGGTAGATAAGTTGACAATGATAAGGTGCGTAGAGGAAGAAATAGTGTTATTTGGAAACTCTTATGTTGCACCAAAAGTTCCTAAAAATAGATAGGGTAAGAAACTACCAAAAGTTGGTAGTATGGAGCTATAATAGCTCAAGGTTATCGCATTTTAAAGGATATCTCACTTCGAAGCCATCGGATATTGATAATATATACACTATCAAAAGTCAAGAATAAAGGAGCCATCGAAAGATGAACTATCATAAGTCGAGAATAGAGGAGCTATTGTAAGTTAAGCTATCATAGGTTGAAAATAAGAACGATCACAAGTTGAAGGAATAAGCCATTACAAGGTGATATTCATAAACTATCAAAGGTTGACAAACAAAGCTATCTAAGGATAAAAAATTTATCTATTGAAGGTTGAGACATTTGCGCTATTGAATGGTGACTTTATGAGCTATCGAAGGTTGAGGTGTTAGAGCTGTCACATATTTACTCCAAGAACTATTAAACCTTGAGATGTTAGAGCTATCGCATGCCGACTCTAGAAACTATTGAAGTTTGATATTTTAGAGCTATAACATGTTGACTCCAAGAACAATCGAAGGTGGAGATGTTAGAGTTATCGCATGCTGACTCTAGGAACTATCGAAGGTTGAGTTGTTAGAGTAACCACATGCTGATTCTAGGAACTAGCAAAGGTTGAGATTTTAGAGTTATAGCATACGGATTCCAGGAACTATCAAAGTTTGAGATGTTGGATCTATAGCATGCAAAGTCCAAGAACTATCATAGGTTGAGATGTTAGAGGTATTGCATACTGACTCCAGAAACTATCAAAAGTTGAGATGTTAGAGCCATCACATGCTAACTCTAAGAACTATAAAAGGTTGAGATGTTAAGCTAACGCATGACGACTCTAGGAACTATCAAAAGTTGAGATGTTTGTGTAACTACCGAAGGATGATATATTAGAGCTATCACATATTGACTCTAGGAACTGTCGAAGGCTAAGAAGTTTGGGCCTTGAGGTATCGCATGTTAAGAAGTCAAAGCTATCGAGGAGTGATATTTTACAACGATACTACATGATGAGGAATTAAGCTATCGCCTGTTGAAAAGAGAAGATATCATCATTCGCCAATATAGAAGATCTATCAGAAATAAACATTATTAGATTGAAAAGGAATAATGAATAAAATGAGAAGCTAAGGAAGCCAAAATAAGGAATGTTTATTGGAGTACAATGGTGTTTTCACCTTAAGAAAATCGATTCAAAGAATATAACAAGGAAGATGTAGACAACATTTAACATCAAGGGATAATAATGAGTCATGTAAAGAGGTAGCATATTAATGTAAAGGAAATTCTGTGTTATAAAGCTTCAAAGTAGTCCTAGACAACTATGCCACCTTTCTTGATACCACGGCTAAGATAATGATCCACATGAACTACTATAGTCCCAATATAATGATAAATGGCACCATCAAAACCATCCGTCTTGTCAAGTCACATATCCACATCAACTTCAATCGACCAATCCCAGTAAGCCATGCCACTCTTCAACTATGAAAAATAGAGACCTACCGTCACATGAGAAGGGGCTCCTTTCCTCTTTCTCTTTCTTAGCACAAATATTAATTTGAGACTTGACATTTCTAAGCTTTCTTGGGATCTTGAGACCTCCTTTAATGGCCGACGAAGAAGAAGATGACTTCAAGTTTTGAATATAAGGACCTTTA
The DNA here is from genome assembly GCA_030765085.1 of Allium cepa. NCBI lineage: Eukaryota > Viridiplantae > Streptophyta > Magnoliopsida > Asparagales > Amaryllidaceae > Allium > Allium cepa. Next base: position 50,528,438 of record CM060935.1, on the reverse strand, counting down.
GAAATAGGAATTTGCGTATTGCCTTCATCTATAATCTTTGGACTAGAACAAATGAGACGACTAGTTATTTTTGACATATTGATCATTGTACAATAAATCTTGCATATGTACTCTAATTTCATATAATTTGCATATAAGATAAGAATGTCAAGAACTTTGGACATTTTAGGCATTTTAGACATGTTGAATTTATATTATTTTAATTACGAGAACATTTGGAATTTTATTTGAATTTTATTTGAATTTTATTTCATTTAAAATGTTTTGATGTTGGGCCAAAAATTGGTTTAACATTTTTTTTATGGTTTCATTGAGAGTTGAACTCGGGGTTTGACTTTCAGAAATAACAAAAATACCCTTGATTTCGAAAAAGGATTAAATTTTAAAAACAATTTAAAGACAATAAAACATATTTTTATGAATACATTGGTCGAAGAAATTTCAAATTCTACTATTGATGAAAAGGATAAGAATTTGAAAGTTTTCGAATTTTAAAGTTTAAAAAATAACTGTTGCATCTTGATTATTATTGCAGGTTAAAGATAAAGCAATAAACAAGCTACGGCATAATGATCATCCCTCAATAGCTCCTATGCCCATGACATTTCTTCAACCCTTGACAGCTCCTAAACCCATGATAGGTCCTCAACCCTCGATAGCACCTCAATCCACGATGACAGCTTGCATTCCCCATTACCTCAACTTACGATGGATTAATAAAAGCATCATCTCAACCAGTGAAAGCACTCGCCACCTTCAACTATCAATAGATCAAACTCATCTTGCGATGCTCCTATCAATCTTCAATGAGCAATAGATGGTTGGAAATGTTGATATCAAACTGCGATGACATAAAGGAAATTTAATGAAATTTCAAAGTTCACCATAGGTAAACCTCTAGCAACTTTCATTGCTAGTAAAATATAATGATCTATATGTCGTTCATGGAAGAAGCATAAGGCATTGAAGAACTCGATCGCCCACTTTTGACCATCAATTGCGGCCTTTAGTCGTCGTGAAACTTTAAAACCCGCTAGGGTTTTCACCAAGAAACAAGGCAATGATAGGAGTTTAAATTCTAACCAACCACTGGGTATAAAACTATCGACCATTAACAAAAAATAGCCCTACATCTTCTCTACCCCTTGATGATTATGTAGTGGCCCAAATGCTGTGACGGAAGTGGAAAAACCCATAAGACAAAGCCAATTGTGGAGGTTTCAATTCAGATTCTGGCTAATCAATGAAGAGTTAAGACGATCGGCCACCATGGATTGATTGCATTTGACGAGATGCACGAACCTATATAATCAGCTTGATGAATGGGATGCTAGATTGAAAGTTGCAAACCCATGGCCAGGATTGGCGATATCTATTTACGAAAATCTAATTAGGGACAGCTTTTGATAAAATTGGTATCGTTGGAAAGATCTCAAGAAAATATGTGCAACGGCGAAGACGATTCACTCATTTACATCTGTATGTGAAAGAAATTGCTAATTGAAGTTCAAAAATTAAATAACGGCTAGTTCTGAAATTTAAAAAATTTATCGTTTAAAAGGGAAAATTCAGTATAATCAAATGTAATTAAGAGAGTCTCAAAAAACAAATATTAAAGCCAATTTATCACTTGGGAAAGCAACAGAAATGGAATCATAATAATACAAGTACAATAAAAGAGATGCTGCGATAACTAACTGATAAAATCTACACAAAAATTTGAAATTATAAACTATTTATATTATTCACAAACGTCCTAAGCAAGTGTTATTGTTGAATTGTGATTCCTCTTATGTTATAAGCTAAAAATATATGTTGATCGTTTATATTAAGAATTTCTTTGATTCACTAATCGAAGATTTAAGCTCCTTTATAGGTAAAAGCAAGAATGTGAAGCTATGAATTCCCATCTTATTCATGGTTGATGGGATTCTCGAGATAAAATGTTACAATGGTCTCTTACATTAGACAAATTCTTAGAAATCTTGAATTCAAACTCTCTTCTATATGATGATGGACTTCTAGTTTTCTTATTATTACCAATGGACCTATTAAACCCCTATTATTGGAATTTATATTCATTCCATCGCGATTAACAGAATTTTCAGGGTAGATGTTATTATAACCTACTGTTTCATAGATCTTTAATTCATAAATATAGTTTCGGGTTCATATTAAGCGATATTGAATTTCTTATTGGACTTTTGATTTTCCTATTCTTACTATATGGTTGGTAAAACCCCTACTATTGAAATTTCCAAAACAATGAAGGCAAGGATTACCCTTTTCCTAAGGCCATATACCTTACCATTAAAATGGTGGATCTACAAAGTTCCAGATTACTTTATCAAGCTTTAATTATTGTTTATAATGGAGCTTAGAATATCATTCTTCGAGTTATCGAGTTGAATAAGGTCTTGGATTATGATTTTGAACGAGAGCTTGAGTTTCCTATTAAGTAGTGATAAATCCCTCTATTTAATTGGTTTTTGGTCTTATTTACTATTCCTTGGATGAAAAAAACCTATAATCAAAATCCATGCAACCAAGCATTTGGACCAACAAAATTTATAGAATATCGATATGACATCCTATTTTAGTCAAACTCCCAGAGGTGTGAAGAGGCATAAATTTCTATTTATCCAAACTTACAAATCCCATCATCGGACTACAAATACTTATTTCGTATAAATAGAAATTGAGATGTTTGGGTTAAGCAAGTGACATAGGAGTTATCTATGGAGATCACATATTTGACTTTATAAATTCATGAATTCTCTTATTGGAAATAAATTATTAGTTAATGATGAAATTTGAAGCATAACTCCCTCAGATTATGATGCTACTCATCAAAAAAGAAATAATCGATATTCACATAATCAATATTATAATAGGGTTTTCTTACCAAACATAAGTCCTCATCCAATAAAGTCCGAAAGTATCATTTTTTTGGTTTAGTCTTATAAGAGATCCAATCTTCTATTTTGGAAGCCATAATCGAATCATCCTTTATAATCGATTTTTAAATGGAAAACATATTTTATGGAGGCATAACACTCCCAACCTAATGATCAACAAGGTTTGCTAGGAAAGTTGTTGCCTTGGTTCTCTCCTACGAACAAGTTTCAAACTAAGTAAGGATCATGTGTTATTTGACACCCTAGATTTCATTAATTAAAAGTATAAATCTATGGGAGTTTGTATTTCTTTACCAAATATGGATTATTTTTTATAATAACAATAAAGTTCTAATCCCCAATCTCTAAACATGTGGTACTGGTCTTATTTTTAATAGACTCCTTCCACCAACTCAAATATGAAGGTGAAATATAATTTTGATCCCCTCTTTCAATATATATTCAAAAATAAGTGACCGCTAATAATGACATACAGATAGTTGGGTAAACACTAATGGAAATGGACCAAAGAAGTTAAATGATGCTAAGCGCCTTTCAACTATAATTAGCAAAGCAATATATGAAGGGATTAGTCAATCCCATATCCAAAAGGGGTAAGTTTGAAAGAAATTGATACGACTATTAAATAAGACTAAATAAATTATAAAAGAATATTCTGGTAATATGAAGACAACAAAGAAAAGCAATGAGATGAAGACATTAGTTACCCCAATCGATTTAATTTCCACAGCTAACATTTGGCCTTTTTGACCGAAAAATTATTTGTTTGATAAAAAATCCATCTTATCCAAAATAGATGTCAGATTTGCAAATAAAGGCAATTAGCTATTTTACCAAATAGGAAGAAGCCTAGAAATTAACTACGGAAAAGTTCTGGAGTTCATGTGCAATAAAAGCAACAAACACGACGATCAAGAGTACTGCCACAGGGCAATTTGGTCAAGAGATTGAGTAAAGGAGCTATCTTTAATCTTGTGGTTAAGAAAAACTCAAATAAATTTAGCCACTGGACATACCAATTCTCATCAACATTAAGTTCGAAGCAATGTTACTAAACAAAGTAAAGGTTCTATCGCACTAAGAAATCGCATATGCCTATAAACCAAACTAAGAGCCGACAAGAAAGTCAATAATAAGGTAATGACAAGAGTAAAAAAGGTGTGCTTTTGGTCAACAAAAAAACTCTAAGTAGCCCTGTTCAAGAAACCTTACAAGGAGAATGATCTGGTATTCAAAAAAGGAGTGATAAATATTAAAGGCAAGGTGAATTATCTTAAGTTCAAACGGAAAGGATCTTTACTCCTAAACACTAGATGATTAAGCAACAACGAAATGCAATAACAAGGATATGGAATTTCGATTATTTAAGAAAAGAGATAATGGATTTCAAAAGATTCATTCTAACAAATGGCTCCCGAACTGAAATGCGATATGTTTGACTTAGCTCCAACTAGATGAGGATAGCGATATTTGTTAAACAAAAGCACACCTCATACCTAGAAGAGGAAAATTAAGCCTTTTATCCCATTGAAGGGCATGGTCAAAGCACCCATCCAAAGGAGATGGACGAGAAGTCTCAAGTCTCGTCATGAGGCTTGGCCAAAGCAACCATCCAAAGAGTGGTGGTCAATTAACTCTTTGATCCCACCATTGGGCCTGATCAAAGCATGTAAACACCCTTACCTCCATATCTATGTTATCCAAGAGTATTACTATGTAATATTTTTAGGTAACATGATGAATGAGGTGATATGGGGTACGCATATAAATTTTTCCTTGGACTAACATCGATACATTTCTTATATCATATAGTACTTAATATAAATGTACACAGTCTCAATACAAAGAAATAAACACGTGTGCTACCAAGACTAAACAAGACATAATCATTGAATAATTAGAGAGTACATAGAGTTAGAATGCTATAAATAAAATATAATACATAACATAATACATAGTCCAAGGCGGGCTATACAATACATCATCAAATACTACATAATAGATACAATGAGGCTACAAAATGTATAGGAAATGTATCATCCTATAACTACCACTAGACTCCGCAAAATGCCAAGGCGAGTCCTCCTATCTATATGGTACTTGTGCCTGCAATCTCTTGGACTGACCCGAGTATGAAAAATGCGGGTCAGACTACGTTTGCATCAAATTTAAGTATAATATAATAACTGTAATATAATCTAGTGTAATATATGTAAGTAATACAAATATCTCACATATACATATCATCAAATCATATTTCCATACCACAGATAATATCATGCTAATAAAACGAGTATGGATAATACAAAGATTGACTATACAAAGATACACAATCTCTAGCATAGTCATACTCATCATCAGAGGAATATAAATAGTATATGTCTTTCTATAACTTACACTTGCTCCTGGAGACTCACATATGCATTTGACATGGCTCCTACAGTCTTGGTTACCTCGATGGTCATCGTAACTCATATCCATCAATGTACTCGACTACGTGAGGATTCGGTCATGATCCTACACATGCCACTTAAATGGTAACAGACTGCTGGCCAAGGTGACATGATAGGAAATACGTTACTGACACATAGGCTTATACACTACCGATACATGGCAATTAGAATAAGGTACCACAAATCCAAGGAATGCCCATCATGATCAGGCCACTAGGATGAAACTAGCTAATCTAACACAACTTCCTTACTATGAAGGAAATCAGATAGTGATAGACAAACACATCGTATTTATAAAATATGGATAACATACATCACTGTGTATATATACTGACACATGATTCTGTACATTTACCAAAATATTGTTATAACCATCCTTACTCACCACAGTGAGTACCACAGTTTAACGTTTACTCGCTTTGATATTTACTCGCTTGATTCATAGTTTAATATGATGAACATTAGTAATTAAATAAGTAAAATTAGAAATTTATCACTGCTACTTATGGATATTTTATTTAAACTGGTTAATGAATAATTATAGAGTAATTAATGGGTTGGTGGAAGTATAAAATGCCTATGTAAACTTTATAGACAAAATTAGGTATATTTAAGATATAAATTTGGAAAAATTCGTAATACATTGAGGGACTATTTATATAAATAAAATTTTGAGTTGAAATATGATACTGAAAGACCTAAATATAATTATTTTGCATTTTTATATAATTCATATGAATTAATATGATGAAATTACATGTTTATGCAAAGGCGATAGAAAAATATGAATTTAATGATTTGGGACATTTAGATACATCAAATTGACATGAAATTATTTACTGAGATTAGATATGACGAATTTAGGTTCAAAAGTATTTATTTGTAACTTAATTCAATTTATATGAATTTATATGAATATATTTTATAAAATGGAAAAAGCAGCCCAAGATTATAAATTTGATGATTTGGAAATTTAAATAGGTAAAACTGATATGGAAATATTTTTTGAGGTTAAATATAATGAATTCAGGTCTAAAAAGTATTTTTATATAATTTAATTCAACTTATATGAATTTATATAGTTTTTATTCCATAATATGTGAAAATCAGCCCAGATTTGTACATAAATGGTTTGATATATATCATGTCAAAATGGCATGGAAATGATTTCTGAAGTTAAAGTATATGTTTATGTGAATTTAGAAAAAAATTATCGAAGTTATAGAAATATAATTTAATAGTATGAATTATTTAGTGAAAATGTGCAAAATATTGAATATATGCATATATGAATATGTGTGTATGTATACACACTTTAAAAATCATTATTTGATTTCTCGCACTTTGATTAGTATATTCCAGTATGAAATATATTTTTATTTTGACTTTAAACTATATATATACATGAAATTATAGTGTATTTTAGTATGTGTAAGTTAAAGGAATTAAGATTTAATAATAGCAAACGATGAAAAGAATATATGGAAAAATATAGTAAGGTGTATAATGAATGTATGTTACTAAGTATGAAATCAAAAGGCTAAGGAATTACCAAGACAAAGAATTGAAAATAAAGATACACAAAATATTAAAAACCTAAAAATGACATTCGAGTAGTACATCGGTGGACTGGTGACCCACATTGGCGCACCAATCTCCGAATGAATACGATAATTTGAACCCATGCGTAATACAGGCCGTAATATAAATTAATGTAGAGGCTCACGCCAGATTCCCAAAGTATATTTGGCACGAGGTAAGGGTTAAAAGACGTACCCTAGCCTAAATGGAAACGTGTGTTAGTGCATGGATATCGCATGTCTTCGAGGGGAATTGTTTATAATTATTCGATTTAGTTTGGTTATTAAGTAGGAATAGAGCTGGAATGGGAGGGAGCCGTGACTCTGGATGTTGTGGGTTGGCTGCAACACAACTGTTATTGGGTATAGCGGAGTTGGAACTGGGCTAGCTCATAAGGGAAGAAATAAATGAATTTCAATTTTTTTTTTACCATTTTGTATCTTTTTTGGGCCTATGAAGTTTAATTTATTTAGAACATTTCTTAATACTTTTAAATAAATTAATTATTTTATTTAAGTTTATGATATATTTTATATTATGTAATTAATATCATGTTATATATATATATATATATTTGTGTGTGTGTCATATACACATGTATATGTCTGTGCATGTGGAACATAGCAATCCATGCAAGGTTTAACATGCCGTGTAAAAGCGTTGTGACTTACATCGCAACGGACATGTTAGCTCCTCTGGTATACAGCTATATTGTTCACATGTATGCTTATATTCTTTAATTTATATATATATATATAATATTACAAATATATATATGTGTGTGTAATAATATATGTATATAATTATGTATATATATATTTAAAATCATTTAAAAGTTTATTAAAAAATTCTTTTAATACTGCAGTAAAAATCTAAAAGATATTTTAATACTTAAATATAATATATATGTATTATAATTTAAAATGAATTTTAAATTCAATTTCTAATTTTTCAAGTAATTGAATATTTAAAATATACATGAAAATTGTTTTTTACTTGCCAAAAATATATTAGGCATGAATTTAATTTTATAAATTTAAAAACATATTTTATATAATATGTTTTCTATTATTACGAAGCTATGAGATTAATTGATTTAAATAATATTAAATAATATACATATATATGTATGTCAGAAATATTTCATTTATGCCAAAAGTTATTTAAGTATAAAACCATTCATATAAAATTTTAAAACCATATTTTGTATAATATAAGATTTAATATTTAAATTAATAAAATTATGTAATTTAAATAATTTATATATATTATTAATTTAAAATTTAAAAAAAATTCGTGTTGTGAGTATCAAAGGCATTTGTATATCGTTTTTTTAAAATTATTAACCGAGCGAAACAGATTTCAACTTGAATTAGAACGCTAAAATGAAGGAACTCAACAAATTTTGGCTAAGTATTAAATCTCCAAAACCTCTCATCACAAACCTCTCGCCGAAATGAAGAAGGAACAAGAATTTAGAAACATGGTTAGAAGCCAAAAGAATGATACCCAAAAAGTTTTAAGGGAAATAGAGCAAAGTGGATCTCTCTATAGGAACTCTCGGTACCGAGAACTTTTTTCTTCACTTTAGACCTCGTGAACCTCCTAAACTTGAAGTACTACCTTAAATGATTCAAGTACTTTTCTCAAAGAATGGATAAGAAACTCAAAGGATTTTCAGACAGAAGGCAGGCAAGAAAAAGCGGTACTAGAACCTCTTTGAAAGAACTAAATCTCAAAGGAAAAGTATTTGAAACATATTGGGTTGGCGATAGGTAGCAGAAGGGAAGAAGAAGATGGAAACTTCTACCAACATAAACCTCATGGTACTAATTGAAACCACTCGGTACGGAGAGGTTTAAATTGGTGATTGGGCCATGGCTCTCCTGCACCATTGAGCTAGCGTCTAGACCTTGGCTTCATTGCTTCCGACTCAACTGGTGATTTCCTTTATAAATACAGACCTTATGGCTACTAAAAAGGTGGCACTTCTTCTTCTTCACCTCCTATTCCTCCTCTATTAAAGTCAATTAGGAAGCTACTATTTGTTGTTCTAAGACTTGGATCAGCAAATCCCTTGTACTAATGACTCTCAAATCTTTCGTAATTAAATATAAAGTGGACATAGGCCAGAGATTGTCGAACCACTATGAAAATTCTTATGACTATTTAAATTTACATACACTTTCTACTAGATCTCAATATTTCTACAAATTTTTGGGTTTTGTGCCATTTTTGGTGTCAACATTTTGGTGCTTTCACTAAGAGAAGAGTTTGGATTTGAAATTTGGAGAAGATGAAAAGGTCTAACACCAGATCTTGGATTGGAGAAAGTCAACCAGAGCATGGAGGAAGATAGGAGATGTCCTCAAATTCTAATCTTTTTATCTACATGACCAGAGAGCAGATGGAGAGAATGATGAAGGAGATGCGAGAAGGAATAATGGCTCGACAATAGGAAATGCTGGAGGGATTTCTCCAAAGAATAGAATAGCAAGTAAGAACCTGAGCTGTTGGAATTCGGAACCAAAGGTAGGAAGCCAATATAGGAACATATAGAGTGGGAGTGGAGCAAACTGGAACAATTCCTCCACGACCAGAAAATTTTGGTACCAACCTGAATCCTTTCGGTACCGAGAGAAATCAACTCAGAGGCAATATTGGTTTGATTTAAGGGGAGCTAAGATGCAAAGAACAGAAGATGCTAAGGCCAGAAACCTAAGGTAGAATGCAAATTCATAGCAACCGAAGGAGTATGTACTGAAGTTTCCCCACGTGAACAGGGGAGGGCAAAATGAAGCCGAAGGCGCAAATCAGAATGCAAGCTTGTAGCCAAAGGAATATGTGCCATAGTTCCCCCATAGGAGCGAGGGGCAGAATGCAGCTACTGATCAAAAACCAACATTGGATGGCAACCATCAAATAACTGAGCTGGTCAACAAGATAGTGAGGGATGGACCACCAAACCAGAGTATAGAGGATGTAAACATGAACCTGTTTACCTCTAGCATCAGGTATGTGAGGAATCCTCCCGATTTCAAGCTTCCGGCATTGGAAATGTACGATGGAAACAAAGATCCAACGGTTCATTTAATGAGATACATCCGATACATAGAGGTCTTGGGTGCTTCTGAGGAGGTGATGGGATGGTGCGTTCCATTATAACTAACGAATTTAGCCGCAGTATGGTTCAAATAGCTGGAGAATGGGTCCCTAAGCACATGGACCGAGCTAGTGAGCAAGTTTATGAGACAATTCAGGGTTCACATTTCATGACCTAAATATATGATGACTCTATTAAGCGTGAAGCAAAGAGTCGAAGAGACTCTGAAAAGTTACTTGATCAGGGTTTACGCGACAGCCGTTGTGGTTAATAAGCTTGATCAAACGGTGATTCTGATGGCTGTAGTTTCAAGAGGTTCGAATAAGACAGACTTTAAGATTTCTTTGGAAAGGGATCCACCAATAGATCTTATGGAGTTCTATCATGAGGTAGAGAGGTACTTGTGTTAGGAAGACGTTGAATCCGAGAACAATGAAATAAATGTTGTGAACGATGGAGGACCGTCTGAAGTAGAATATGGTGGAGACAAAGGAAAACGAGAAGTTCAAAATAAGTTCGAAGAACGAAAGCAACTAAGGAAGGAATCAACATTCTCTTCTTACACTGACTGAACCAAATCCTCGGAGAGGATACTAGTGGCGGTTCCACTATCGGAGGCCAGCTAATAGGAACTTACGGATTTGGGAAAAGGTCTGCAAAGTGTTTCTTGTTCCATGAGCTAGATGGACATGAAATAAACAAGTGCAGACACCTTCACGATTTTATAGAAGAGTTGGTTCAGAGAAATCAGCTACCATAGTACATAAGGAAGAAAACAGCAATGGCGCAGCGAGAGCATCCATCATCTACAGCGAATGCATCAAGTCACAACCAGGGATCTGGTTGAGACTGGTAATCCCATGATTGAGATGGATAGGAGTCTAATTATTTTCTCATGCTTTGCTTTCCATTTGATTAGTTAAGACGGTAATAACCTTAGACTGCTTACATGTGTACGTGACCTCGATTGGTCTCTAGGCATGCTCTAATTTGGATGTTTGAGATGAATATTTAGGATGTTTACTTGCTTGATTTGATTTGAATATTTCCTTTTTGAAGACCACTTGAACGCGATGACAGATATTGATCATGGTAGTTCCATTCGGAGAGACAGCATAATGACTAAAAGAAGTAAGTTCCCTTACTAGAGAGTGAGCGGACGGACTTGGTTGCTCGTTGGGTCCCCTTATTGGATAGTAAGCCGATTAGGCTCATAAGGATCCAGTGGGATCAAAAGTGAGTCCCTCACTGGAGAGTGAGTAGATGGACTTGCTCGATTGTTGGGTCCATTTAACGAAGAGCAAGCGAATTGGACTCAGCAATGATCTAGAGAGATCAAACACTAGATCAGATGATAAATGATCCTAGAATGGATGTCAAATGATTTTGAGAGATCAAACCCTAGTTTGGATGATAAACGATCTGATGAGATAGAATCCTGGAACGGAAGTTGACCTGATACAATGAATTGAATGCCTTGTAATCGGATTAAATGGAAAATTCCAGGACGGACCCGAGATGATTTTGATGTACAATATGATGACTTTGGATGAAAATGGAATGATTACGATATAAATTAACAGTTAGGAGGACTAGAGTCCTTCGCTATGACGGTCTGGAATGACCATGGATTAGTAGAAGAATTGGAAGGAACCAGATGATTCTCCACTTGGATAGCTGGAAAGCTCAACTATCGAAGATCTGCTGAAACTTATTCTTGAGCAAAGTACACCTTATACTTATAAGCGTACTTTGAGGGGCAAGTCTTAATCGGTCTTTTTGCCAAACATATTTCAACTGGAATTCAAAGGTGAAATGATGATACTCAACAAATTTTGGCTAAGTATTAAATATACAAAATGTAACAAACTGCCTTTCTTGCATTCGAAAGACGAATCATTATTGGTTGAAGAAATAAGAATGATAAGAGAGACTAATCAAATACGGAATCTTACCATGCAAGGAATAACATATAATAGGTAATATAGTATATTACATAGTCAAGCCAAAATATTACATTAGAGTTCAATAATACAAGTTCCAGACTAGGACAATTACAACCGTTTGTCCATAAAAGACAAAGGTCATACATACATACACACATAGCGGAATACTTAATAATATTAATAACTATCCATGAAGCCACCCCCTCCAGCTCCTCCATCATGCTACCGAGAGAAACCTGGATCACATGACTATATAAAATATATATAACTGCCTAGTTAAAGAGACCAAAACCTAGGTCCTTACATTCTACCCCCCTTAAAAGAATTTTGTCCTCGAAATTACTAAAAGAGTTAACACAAAAGGAATCATATATTCATACCATAAAATTCGTACAAAAGATATACAAGCGGCCAAAACAACAATACATCTACGACATGCACACAAAAACTATCCGAACATCCATCCAGGATAAGCTTCCTTTACGTGATCGACAGTTTCCCAAGTGAAATCTCTGGGATCATCGCTCCATTGAATCTTAACCTATCGCACCACTTTGTTGCACAGTTTCTTCTCATCTTGATCCCCAATACTAACTGGATATTTAACTACCGTCAAATTTGATTCTATTTCCAAGCCATCCTGAACCGAAATTTCTACCACTGAAGATGGATCATGCACGCTCTTCCTCAAATGGGAGACATGGAACACATTGTGGACTCCTGACAACCTTTTGGGTAACTTAACTCTGTAAGCGAGTGACCCAATCCATTCTATAATCTTGAATGGTCCAATGTATCTAGGTGGCAACTTCCCCGCTTTTCCAAATCTAATGACTCCTTTGATGGGAGTTATCTTCACATACACGGCATCGCCGACTTCGAACTCCAAATCCTTTCTTCTCTTATCATCATAATACTTTTGGCAATCCTTAGCTTCCTTCATCCTTCTTCTAACCATTTCAACTTTCTCCACCGCCTCTCGAATCTCATCTAGACCAAGCACTATACAATCTCCAGTTTCTACCCAACACACAGGCGATTTGCACGGTCTCCCGTACATAGCTTCATAAGTTACCATTCCAAGGCTAGCTTAATAGATATTATTATAGGAGAACTCAACCAAGTGATTATGATCCTCCCATGATCCTCTGAAATTAAGAATACAGGCTCTCAGCATATCTTTGAAAATGTGATTAACTCTTTCAGTCTGGCCATAAGTTTGAGGACGATAGGCAATACTTAGACTTAACTTCATTCCCAAAGGTGTTTGCAGAGCTCCCTAGAATTGGATCGTGAAGGAAGGATTTCGATCACTTACTATGCTTATTGGAACTCCATGGAGATGAACTATTTCCCTTATATAAATTTCTACCAATGAAACCACCGTTCTAGTTGGCTTGACCGGGACAAAATGTGCACTCTTTATTAACCGGTCCACGATGACCCACACTCCTTCGTTTCCTTTCCTGGTTCTAGGTAAACCATCTATGAAATCCATTGATATCATCTCCCATTTTCAATTAGGGGTCTCCAAAGGTCGAAGTAATCCAACTGTTTTTTAATGATCTCCCCTAACTTGTTGCGCACATCTGCTCACAAAGGCAGAGATATCATTCTTCTTTCCTGGCCACCAAAAGACTCGCCTCATGTCCTTGTACATCTTATGGACTCCAGGGTGAATACCCAATCTAGATTTGTGACATTCCAACAACACTTCCTGTCTCAGTCCATCTATATCTGTAATGTACAATCTTCCCTTAATTCTTAAAACACCTTGGTGATCTATCATAAAATTTGTACATCGACCTTCCTTGACTCCTCAAATCAACTTTCCATAGCACAATCCTTCCTTTGGTTCTCCATTATCCTTAGCAAAAGAGTCGGGGTAACTTTCAAAAGAGACAAAACTACATTCCTGCTTAAGGCGTCCGCCACTACATTAGCTTTTCCCAGCGTATAAAGAATGTCCAAGCCGTATGCTGCCAAGAACTCTAACTATCTTTGTTGTTTGAGATTCAGGTCTTTTTGGATGAAAAGATACTTCGAGGACTTGTGATCAGTATAGAGCTTAAAATTTTCACCTAATTGAAGAAGAAGAAAATCCTACTTACTAGAATATCTATAGAAAGAAGAAAGAAGAAAACCGTGAAGAAGGAAAGAATTTACCTAACAAATAATGCCTCCACATTTTCAATCCAAAGACCACGGCCAACAATTCCAAGTCATGTGTAGCATAATTCTTTTCATGAGGCTTGAACTGTCTACTAGCATACGCAATCACCCTTTCATTCTACATCAGAACAAAACCCAATCCCACTCCACACGCATCAGTATAAACCGTAAATCCACTACTCCCATCTAGGACAACCAAGACTGGGGCACCAGTCAACCTCTTCTTAAATTCCACAAATGCCTCCTCGTACTTTGGAGTCCATATTAATTTTTCGCCCTTCTTAGTCGAATTAGTCAAATGTAAGGAGATTTTAGAATAATCCTAAATAAATCTTCTATAGTAACCGACCAATCCTAAGAAACTGCGAACTTCGGCAGGAGTCCGAGATCGCTTCCATTCCTGTATTGCTTCCACATTTATCAGGTCTACTGAGATACCATCTCCCAATACAATATGCCCAAAACATCTTACCTTCGATTTCCAAAAACGGCATTTAGAAAACTTTTCTTTCAAAACATGCCTCCTTAGGGTTTCTAAAACTACTTCCAAGTGATATATATGTTCCTCTTCCAAATTGGATCAAATTAAAATGTCATCGATAAAAAAAAGCATAAAATTATTTAGAACCTCTCTAAAAACACGAATCATAGGATCCATGAAATATGCAGGTGCATTGGTCATCCCAAAAGGCATAACCAACCATTCAAAGAAAAAGTCTGGGCCTTTAACGGGAGTTAAGGGTATATTTTCCTCAGCAACCCTTAATTGGTGAAATCCAGTAGCTAGATACATTAGGGAAAATACTGTAGCTCCATAAATTTGGTCAAATAAGTCATCGATACGGGGTAAGGGATACTTGTTCCTAATGGTCAACTTGTCCAATTCCCTATAATCCACACATAGTCTCAAAGACCCATCAGACTTAGCTACAAACACAATAGCAGATCCCCAGCTCGAATGAATGAGCCTAATCAATCCCCTCCTTAGCAAATCTCTAATTTGATTTACTAACTCCTCCCTCTCCCTCGGAGCCATTCTTCTCTTTGGCTGAGTCACTGGTCTCGCACGAGGAACTAAATCAATGTGGAATTCTATCTCTCGATGAGGGAGTAAACTTTTAACTTCTTCAAATACATTGGAAAAATTTTTAACAACCTCTATTGATCCTAACCCTTCTTGAGATGCTTCCAAGGCATACAAGAAACTATAAATATGAATACCAGGGTCTTCACAAGGTACTTTAGCAATGCCTCGTCATTAATGTCACAGCTCTTTCTTTATAGTCTAAGATAGCCCCATACATCGATAACCAATCCAATCTAAGAATAAGGTTAAATCCTTTAAAATATAAGATATATGGATCACAAGTAAAATGATGGGAAAGATAGGAAAATGGCACGTCCTCACATACAAGGTTCAAATGAGTTACACCCCATATAGGATTAGATACACAAATATGGTTTTCTACAATACTAGGGATAAAATGAAATTTCATTACGGCTTTTAAAGAGATAAAACTATGGGAGGCACTAGTATCAAACAAAAATCGAACAAAAATACCATTAATTAATAGGGTACCTTTAAGAATTCCCTTCCCTTCACATCTCTTGGGGTTGATGGCTTATCCTTAACCGCATACAATTTAGCCTGCTGCATCTTTTTCATAAGTGGGCAGTCCTTTATCATATGTCCAGGCAGGTGACAGTTGAAACATAATGTTTTGTGGACCACTAGAGAGATAGGTGCTGATAGCTGCTTGAAAGTTTCAATTTCTTTACAGAATTTGGCTATATGACCTTTTTGCTTGCAGATATAACAAGTGGTGTCCTTATACTTGTTTCCATTAGTTCCTTCGAGATTTTATTTTCCTTTACCCTGCTTACTCTAGTTTGGGTTGTACTTTCTTTTGTTCAAATTGTTGTTGCCGACATTATCACCTGTTGCTGCTGAAGTCGGCTTATTTTTGTCCAAGACTTTAAACCTTAGTGCCATGTCTACTAGATCAACAAAAGAATCTTTGATATGGCTAGTCATCTTATTATGTAAACTTTCCCTCGTTCCTAAAATAAACTTCTTGTTTTTCTTTGGTGGTGTGTTGATCAATTCCAGTCCAAAACAAGATAACTCGTTGAACTTGGTCTCATATTCTGCTACAAATGAAACACCCTGCTTCAAGTCCGTGGAGCTTCTATACATAGTGGTTTTTCCTGTTGTTGGCAAGAATTGGTCCTCAAAAAGTTCTTTAAATCAAGCTTATGAGATCTCTTCTTCTGAAACATTCATTATAAGGGAATCCCACTAAGCTGCTGCCATTTCTTGTTATTGCCATGCTGCCAAGAACCTTTTCTGCTCATCTGATAAGTTGAGACCCTTAAAAATCTTTTCACAAGATCGTAACCAAGCTTGCACCTCCACAATACACCCGGTTCCTTTAAATGATTTCCTTTATAGATTGGTGTAATCTTTGCATAAAGTTACAAAATTCACCCGTGGCTGTACTGATGCTGCCTCCTTGACATTTCAAACTCTTCCAGGGTTTGGGATTCGACCATTGGTGGTCATGGTATTGCTAGCTCCTCTACCTGATCTACCTCTATTACTCATTTCTTACTATATGTACATAACAAAATAATTCTTAAGATACTTTGACGAGATAATCTTAAAGAATGGTACTAATCAAACCTATCAAGGTGATCTAACCATCAGGAAAATATATAGTATATGAATAAAAATTACAAATACACACTCTTGAAGTTCACCCTCAATTCCAAAGCCTAGGTATTTCGAATAACATAAGCTCTGATACCAAATGTAACAATCCGCCTTTCTTGCATTTGAAAGATGGATCATTATAGGTTAAAGAAATAAGAAAGATAAGAGAAAAACTAATCAAACACAGAATCTTACCATGCGTGGAACAACATATAATAGATAATATAGTATATTACATAGTCAAGCCAAAATATTACATCAGAGTTCAATGATACAAGTTCTAAACTAGGACAATTACAACCGCTTGACCACAAAAGGAATGGGTCATATATACATACATAGTGGAATGCTCAATAATATTAATAATTGTCCATAAAACCACTTGCTCTAGCTCCTCCATCATGCTATCGAGAGAAACCGAGATAACTTGACTACTCATAAAAATTGAGTACCTAAGAGTTTGGGGAAAAGAATATAAAATCTGGGTCAGACATGGGTCTGGTGTGAGTAAACTCAAACAATAGAATATTGATTTGAAAACTCTTTTGGAAAAAAGAGTTCTCATAAGACCATGTCGCACATAAACATGGACGGGTTTTATCTTACGGTGACTAAAACACCTTTTATATAAAATCGATGATATTATTATAATGTCTAAGGGTTCAAAATAGATAGAGAACATAGCTGAAATGCTTGCATCTCACATTCCAACATATTAGGTTTACAATCAAAACCGTAAAGCTTGTATAAGGGAATGAATTCCAACTTATGACTGGGCAACTGGATACCGCCTGTTATAGTACACCTCTAGAAAATATACCGAGATCGTACCAAATGACCCCTGCTAACACAGGACTGGCCTTCCCCTTACTGGATAGAACTGAATATGATCATCCCCTTGGTTGGGATCAGCAACCATTCTAGGACATCTACGAGAATAGGGACTTATTCTAGATGGGATGATCAATACCCTGTTGGGTGTAACCCATATGGCACTGCTACATATCCCATGTTTTAGTCATTCCCAACTGATGAGGCTTGAGGCCACGTTTTACCTTTCAATAGTACTTCCCTATAAGAATGCTAACATTGTCTTCCAATGTTGACACAATGTCAGCATTCGTCCATACAAGTTGTTTAGGAGACGAACGAACCGAAGGTGCTATTCCCACTACATCCATTTTGGAATCACCCTAAGGGTTAGAAGCAAATAGTCCTTGCACTTCAAGTCTTGAATCTTGACAGTGACTTCAATACTTCCAAAATCGAACGTTTACGTTGGTTTGAAGTGGTTTTCGGATAACAGCTTGTCATCCGATCTCGGCCTCTTCAAACCAACATTCCATTATTTAAAAGCATCAAATTATTTATAGTGAACAACTTCACTATCAGGTAGGAGATTAACATATGGAAAAACATTCCATACTTAAGTTATCATGACCCGCTTAACAAAATTTTAACTTCCTTGTTTTTGTCATAATTCTGATATCCAACATTCGTGCTAAACACAAGTCACTTACTTTCCATAAACAAATCAACGTTTTCAATCACTACTTTAATTCATTTGGCTACTTAATGGTCCAGACAAGAGATCATTTGGTTTGGAATCAATTCGCCTTGAGAAGAATATTGGTTTAGAACTTTTAAAATCACATTTGGAAAATATTTAATTAAACAAATAAATAAATCAGTTTAAACGCTAATTAAACCTTAATTAATCCAAATTAAATCAAGATTAAATCATAATCAAACTCTAATTATACCTAATGAACTTAGTAAGGCCATAATTAACTTCCTAATGCATCTTGATTAAGGCTAAATCAAATGAGTATTAGTTGAACCCTAATTAATTAAAATACTAATTAAATAATCACCTAATTAAATAATAATTAATTAAATAATTAAGTTAATTAAATAATTATTATCTATTAATCACTTCTCAACCATTTTAAATACCAATTAAAACTTAATTAATCAAACAATAGTCATTAACTTAACTTAAGTGATGATTAATTACTAATTACCTTCTAAATTACTAATTAAGGCTAATTACCTTTTTATTTAACTAATTAATTAAACTAAAAAACTTAATTTCTTTTAACTACTAGTTAATTTTGTTTTGAAAACTCTTACAAACAATTTCAAGTTAAAACTACTTGAAACAAAAATCGATAAATTTCGTCGAACTGCATCCATAGCGACTTTCGCTATGGGCGCAGTTCGCTTTAACATATCCTTAGCGAACCACTTCATAACCCCTTACTTTTTTTTCGTGATTAGAAATATTCTTTATAAAATTTAAAAAAAAAACTTTTGAAACTAAAACAACAAACTTTAATCCGTTCAAACTTTAAACTTTGAAAAACAACTTCAACTCTAACCGGATCTCAAATCCGTCGCAACTACACAAAGTAGCTAACTTTGTTTACCAAAATTCATGCCAAAACTCATGCTTTACAATCAACACATTACTAACACAAACCATCTTCATTATAGGTTGTAAGTATACATTCATATATACATGCTTACTAACTTTATAATACAACATCGATTTCCATAACTAAATCAAGCTAAAATAAACCATCCAAATCATAATCAAACCACATGATTACCATTAAACTTCTACACTATATTATCACTATAATAATGAATTAATAATAAAGTAAAAATCTTTTCTAAAATAAGGTGGTTTACTCACTGAAATTCCAAGGATTCAACTCTAACTTTTACTAGACTTTGCTAATGACCCTAGAGCTCGAAAAGGAAGTTGCTTTCTTGGATTTTTGGTTACTAATGGACTCGGTTTGATGGTCTATTAGCTCGGCCTAGGCTGCAGGGTGGGATTGTGGGTAGTTTCTTGATGGAGGAGGGTGTGTAAGGTGGTAGAGAAGGATTTTAGCTAAGGAAAATGTGTTTTGAAGTGGAAAAACTTGATTTTTTCCCTACTTATGCAAACTATGGAAGCCATGGATATTTCGAAGAGGAACTTTTAGAAAGTGAAGAGGAGAAAGCAAATGAGAATGTATGTATATGGATGAACATTTATTGGCAAAATGATTTGGAGAAAATTACTAAATTATCCTTTAATGGTTTAACATAATATGTCATGATTTTTGGAAAATCACATCACCTTCCTACCCCTCTCTCTTGTCACATCCCTCATCCTTCTCTAGTAAAATCTTTAAGCTCATGATGTGTAATGATGTTTTATTATGAAAATATTAAGATATGACAACACTTAATAATATATATTTGTATATAATGTTTATTATTTTTATAGTTATGAATTGTCACATCCCATATTAATTATAATTAACATAAGATAATCTATTCCTAAGTGTATTATTATTTAGTTAATTATCTACTATATATGTGTACATGTGGTGTACAAAGATGAACAACATTCCCTACAACTTTCCGGTGTCGAAAGGTCAAAACTGAGGGAAACGTTCTTCCGTCACATTTTCTATTTTTCTACGAACTATTTAATTTGGTAAACAAATCTTGAAAACCATTTTTCCTTCATTATTAATTAAAATAAGTTTATTTCTTAATAAAAAACTACTTGTTAACTATATAAAATATGTATAATTGCATATTTAAAGCGACCAAACCTTGGGTAGTTATGCAAAACCTCTTGTCGAAAACCTCTTGTCAAAATGAAGAAGGAATAAGAACTTGGAAACATGGTTCGAAGGGCAAAAGGATGATACTAAAAAAGTTTAAAGAGAAATGGAGCAAAGTGGACCCCTCGGTACCGAGTGGTTTCAATTGAACTCTCGGTATAGAGTGGTTTCGATTGACCTTTTAGTACAGAGAGCTTTTTTCTTCACATTGGACCATCTGAACCTCCTATACTTGAAGCACTACCTCAAGTGATTCTCCTGAAGTACTTTTCTCAAAGAATGGACAAGCAACTTAAAGGATTTTAAAATTGAAGAAAGGCAAGAGCAAGTGGTACTAGAACCTCTTTGAAAGAACTAAATCATAAAGGAAAAGTATTTGGAATGTAGCTAATCGGAGATAGGAAGTAGAATGGAGGAAGAAGAAGGTGGCAACTTCCACCAACAAAAACCGCTCGGTACCAATTGAAATGTCTTGGAACCAAGAGGATTCAATTGATCATTAGGATAGCCACGACTCTCTTGCACCTTCGGGCTTGGTCTGGACCTTAGGCTATATGCGCTTTTGACTCAACTGGAAATTTTCTTTATATATACTGACCCTATGGTTGCTGGAAAGGGGCTTTTAGCACTTCTTCTTCTTCACCTCTTATTACTCCTCCATTAAAGTCACTTAAGAAGCTACTATTTGTGATTCTAGGATTTAGATCAGTAAATCTCTTGCACTAGTGACTCTCAAATCTCTAATAAATAAAATATAAAGTGGACGCAAGCTAGAGATTGCCGAACAAATATAAAAATTCTTGTATCTCTTTACTTTTTACATACACTTTCTATTAGATCTCAATATTTTTATAGGATATTATTCCACTTTTGTTGTTAACATAAATTATACAAGCATATAATTATACAACCATTCTAAATGTGATATTATATTGATATACTAGATTTTCCACCTAACTAACAATAAAATATCTGATATATAAATTATCTGAAAATTAAGTAATTATCGTAGGTCAAAAAATTATCTTATCTCCAAAAACAGAAAGTTCACATTGAAATGGAGAGATCAACCCCTGAACTAGGTTATAATTCAGCAAGGTACTAGCTCCTGAACTGATGGCCATCGGCTATCGAATAACCATTTTTTATTTGATTAAAGATTAGAAAAGGATGAGGAGATAGGGATATATTTCGACATGAAGTTTGATAGACGGAGGCTACAAAAAGTAGTAAATGAGTGTGGGTTAAAATTCTTTTATAGAGGAGAGATTAGAGAGATAAGTTAGGATCAAGATCTACATTTCTGTATTACCCATTCTTTTCCTATAATCCAATCAAAACCTTAGCCTACTTGTCATCATATGGCCATACCCTACATGGTCTATTATGGTTTAAATAGATATGTCCTCATATGGGCTTTAAACTTATTTTTAGCCCACACAATATTTATCACATTAAAATCAAATTTAAACGCGCGTATCGATATAATATACCAATTAATATATTTATAACTATTACAAACATATTTAATAATAATGTTTAACATATCAAATAAAATTTTATAATTAATATTTCATAAATATTAACTAATTTATAACAATTACAAAGTGGTTAAGTTCATTTGGTCAAAGAAATATTTGACATTTCGATTGTGTGGCTCTTTAGGTGTAAATTTGGTCATCGATTAATATTGAACTATTTGAATATTAAAGTTCATACATCACTTAGCAGGTGGTGTGACATTTTGTCCAAATTTATCGTGGACTTGGTTTCGGTAAAATCTAATTTTACTTTATTACCCGATTGTCGCTATTATTTAAATCTATTATCTTCATCAGAACTATATCACTTCGGACTCCTTATTGAATTCAGTAACGGCCAAAATTCCAATATCACCCATATTCAACTCTATAGTCCAAACTCGGTTATTAATCGAACTATTCTGATTAGAGATTTGACTTTTAGTTGATTGTGATACTAACCCCGTATAACCAAGGAGATAAATCCTCCCTTGAATAGAGTTTCGCTTCCAAAACTTCCACTCGAATGGTCACTCGATGAATGTCGTGTCATGATTTGACTACAATCAAAGTGGATCTTTCATATTAAAGAGCAACAGTATTCTCAATTTGAGAGAACCATGTAAATTGGTCACATCGATATTTTCTATTTGACCTTATTTATATTATCTAGTAGAAAACTATCTAGTGAGTCATTCTATAGTTATCCAATAATAATCAGTGTGTAA
This sequence comes from Allium cepa, assembly GCA_030765085.1. Lineage (NCBI taxonomy): Eukaryota > Viridiplantae > Streptophyta > Magnoliopsida > Asparagales > Amaryllidaceae > Allium > Allium cepa. The sequence goes on along the minus strand of CM060935.1, from coordinate 50,505,678 downwards.
TCCCTTGGTGCCCTCCAACAGTATAAGAAATACATTGCCCAACATTTGGAGAGCGTCATGTACTATAGTCTCAACATATGCAGCGATATCCAGTCTCGATGCATCTTGAGTGCGAATATTTATAATGAGGTGTTTTATTATATTGTGATACAATACTCATGATTACAACTATTTGTAATTAGTATCACAAATACACCATTTATAGATTTTTTTGTTAAATATCTTTTAATTAAATATATAATTATTAATAATACATTATGACGAATGCATAACAAAAAGAATAACACCTTTATTACGATGGAGAATTGATTATCGCAATGATTAATTTACAATAAATTACAAAATTTCCCCTATGGCATATCACAAACTCGACCTATATTTCATTTGCACTTGGGCCAACTATGGAATCTTAATACCATCCCTTCAATGGATATGCTATGTTGCCTTTGGTATCAAACCTTTGTATCACGACCTCTTTCTTCTTAAGGAATTCTTTAATGAAATGGAACTTTCGAAGAATATGTTGTGACTTCTTGTATACTCTGGGTTCCTTTGCGATCTGAATTGCTACTTTTTTATCATAGAATAATGCTATAAGATTCTCTATATTGAAAATCACTTTGAGATCACTCAAAAATTTGCACATCCATATTACAGTTGTATCTATGATAGATCCATCAGCAACTTGGAGCCTCATCTCTCCTTTTGCCACATGATACCAGTTTCTAAGCCCATGTAACGAATTAAAAATATGAATTCCAAATCCAGTATCTAAGAGCTAAGACATTTTGTTGATTACAAAACAATTTGGAATCATAATATATCTGATGGAGCCGCAGAAACATTATGCTTTCTTTCTCTAACAATCTTTAAATAATTGAGATAGTTTCTTTCTCAGTGACCTTTTTGGTGGCAGCGGCGACATTCACCATTGAGATCGGTCTTCTTACTTTTCTTGTTCTTATTCCCTTCTTTTTTCCTCTTCTTTGAAATTTTCAAAGATAATGCACCACCCTTTACATTAAGCACAGCTCCTTGATCCTTTAGTGAAGACTCCGCCGAACTAAACATAATAAAGAACGCTATGAGATTCGCATTAAATTAGTTTATATTGTAATTCAGTATGAACGGTTCATACTGAGGTGTAAGAGAACTAAAGATCTAATCAACTTGTAATTCATTACTTATCTATATGTCTAATTGCAAAATCCTATCAATATAACCCTTTATCATTAGCATGTAATCGTAGATAATACGGTATTGAACAGCTCCTCTGTAAGCTCGTACCTTGCGAAATGTGACTGTTCACCAAACAAGGCCTTGAGACTATCAAATATCTCATGGAAAAATATGTTTTATTGTTGCCTCTACATCAACTTTTCTAACGTAGATAATACGAAAAATTAGGCGACCTCTAGGTTTGTAACCCATTTCTCATAAGCAAGTCAAAGCTCGGGGTCTGCATATCTTAACCAAATGGTATAGTGAGGTCCGGTAAGCTTGTCACTATCAGAAAACAATTTTGGAGTTAACATTTTTTGCAAATTTTACTTGGTAGATTGTTAGGACAATATCATAGTAGATGTTCTTATAATATTAGCAAGGTTAAACTTTATATTTCATTTTACCAATAAGCTCCCACTAGTCTTTTATGTCTTGCCAAACCCTAAGTCGAAACATGGAATTCTTTCAACTTCGCTAGTATGTGTTATGCTTCATCCGTCTTAGGATTCTGATCTTGAGTTTGCTCAACATGTCATAGATCCACAGACAATGAATAAATCATTATCGGTTGTATCATATACATCTCCTAACCCTTGGTACCTTGTCCTAATTTTACTTTGACATTGAGTTTGCTCAACAAATTGAAATGAAATTATTCACTCGTACTTTCCATATCGCAATGGCCAAAGTATGTTGAATTTGCTAAATAAATACATATATTTATCTTACCTTGTCTGTTCAATATATTAATAATACTACACATAATATTCCTAGCTTGATTTTGTTCAAAAGCTAAGCAGTATGCAAGTAATTTATTAGTATGAATATGATAGAGGACAACATTATATCGAAGATTCATTATCTTCAATATGTTATATTGAGTGAAATCGACTTATGGAATAATGTATTTTTTATGAAATACGATCGTGATTCAAGTGTTAGACGCATCCAAAATCATGGTATACCTACATTTATGTATGTTTTTATCCCTTAAGTTTATTTAGCATTTCTTAATGTTCCACCTTTATTTGATACATTCATATTATATAAGTTTTATTATTATATAAGTTGTATATTTTAATTTGCTTATATAATAATATTATGTATAATCTTATATTAGCTAAATCTTGTTTAATTAATTGTAACTAATTAATTCTTTAATTAATTTTATATTATTCTAATATAGCATTTATATAGAATATATTTTTATACTATAAAACAAATATCATATATATGTGTATATCATTTAATTAATTACCCTTTACCATATTTATTTAACTAAACAATTTTTTAAATTACATTAATTTCAAAAATCATTTATATACATACATGCATACTTATGTTATTTCAACATTTACAACAACATAACTTATATCAAAATATATAGTACATGTAAATATTTATTAATTAATTAACTTGTTTAATTAATTTATCTTATTAACCTGAGTAATAAATTTTAAATATGTTGATGGACTTCCCTCCTTATTTGCGAAAAGGGTAAGAAAGTCTAAATTTTAAATTCTTATGGACTTTCCTCCTTATACCAAAAAAGAAATTCCTTGTCTTTCTTTTAGGAGTTTATGAACTTATTCGTATAATATGGATTTTGAGGACTCTTAATATTTTGGATTTCCTCTATATTAGAGAATTAACTTCTTGTTTTAGAAAATATAAATGAAAAGTCTTTTGTGTTAAAAGATCTTTTATTTCATGTAAAACCTTTGGAAAAGGTTTGGTTATAAATTGGAAAGCAATCAGCTTAATTTTATAAATTTTTATAATTTCATTTTTATCAATATTAGTTATAGGATAAATTTTATCTATAAAGGGTGTTCCAAGTATATAGTGATAGTTTTTACAAATAAAAAACTTGCAGAAATATAGGTTTTATTTTTACATATATAAGCATGTGGCTTTTTAAACTTAATATTAAGTTTTTCTCCACCTGCATGACTTAATGAATTAGTGGTTTTATGAAAATATTTGGTTGCAATTATTTCTTCTTGAATTACATTCATATTGCCCCACCATGTACAAGTGTAGTTGATTTCTTTTGAAAATGATTATCAATTAAAAGGATATTTAAGATATAACAATATCCAATTTTAAAAGAAACTGTTCTTGTTTTAGAAATTTTATTTCAGAATAATCTGTTTGGCTATGTTCGATAGGGATAATCGTTTTGATTGCTCTAGGAAAGAAAGTTTATAACTAAGATTTCTATTTTCATTTTCTATTATTTGATTTTTCTTTTTAAGATTTTAAATTTCATTATTGAGATCTTGGCTAGTGGTAGGATATTCAATTCCTCATCTTTCTTTTAGGAGTTTATGAACTTCATTCATAGAATATGGATTTTGAGGACTCTTAATATTTTGAATGTTTCAACAAATGTTACATTATTTGCACTTGTTATTATATTTAATTTCCATGTATATGATATGTATGTGTACATCATTTAATTAACTATTTAATTTATTTAATTAATTAAATAATTTTAATTAAATTACATTAATTTCGAAAATCATTTATATACATACATGTATACTTATGTTATTTCACCTCACTTAGGTTATTACACTACCAATAGTGCCAGCCTACCGTTACATAATGACTTTCAGTTTTTATGATATATAAATCAGTCAATGGAATGGGTAGTCAATGATTTTTCCAGATGACTCATAGCAACAATAGCATTGCTCATACTTCGCTACCTGGAATAAGAAAACAACTTCGCTACCTTGGCCTATGGAAGAACAACTCGTGCCTCGTTACCTTGTCTGTTTAGGGCATTCCATTCCCATGCATGCATAAAGCTGGAAATAACTAATAGCCGCCTCATCATCTTTACTGGGTGAGTGGACTGAGCATCAAGTACTCCTTCCTTTGTTGTTCAAACAAGGACTTTTAATTAAATTACATTGATTTCGAAAATCATTTATATACATACATGTATACTTTTGTTATTTTAACATTTAAAACAACATAACTATCAAAATATATATGGTATGTATTTATTTATTAATTAATTAACTTATTTAATTCATATATTTTATAAACCTATTTTCAGACAATTTTGAAAATGTGCCCCAGGCCCAATTCAAATAGAGTTGTTTATATTAGGGACAACTTTTAGGCTCATATATCTATTCGATCCAGGCCAGTAGCCAGTAAGGCAGAGTACTTGATTACCCAAACTTAATCCTTTTACAATACCTTGCTAAACACTATATTGCATGGGCTGTGAGCTTAATTACTTCACCATAACATAATTAATTTAGACTGCATAAGCTATTGGGCTTCGATATCATTGTTGGAACTGGGCTAGCCCGCAGCGAAAGAAATAAGTGAATTTCAATTTTATTTACCATTTTGGATCTTTATTGGACCTATGAAATCTAATTTATTTAGAATGTTTCCAAATTACTTTTAAATAAAATCATTATTTGATTTAAAATTTTAATATAGTTTTATATTATGTAACTAGTATTGTATTTTATATATATATATATATGTATATGTATATGTATATGTATATGTATGTATGTATGTATCATATAGAAATCTCTATGTGTGTAACATAGCAATCCGTGCGAGGTTTAACATGCCCGTGTATATGCGCTGGGATTTACACCGCAAAGGACATGTTAGCTCATCAAGCATACAAATATATCATCTAAATGTATGCTTGTATGCTTCAATTCATATATATACAATATTACAAATATATATATATATATATATATATATTCTCTTAAATAATATATATATAGATATATGTGTATGTATGTAATAATATATACATATATAATTATGTCTTTGTATATTAAATCATTTATTATTAAAATTTATTTTTTATTTTGCTACAAAATCCAAAAAAAAGTATATATCTGTCTATCTTATAAATAATTTAATAATAAATACACATACATAAATGAATTACATATAAAATAGTAAACACACCTGATAATTCTCATGGAAAAATTATTTTTTTAATTCTAAATATTTATCAAATTAGTTTCTGTATAGAAAATTAATAAAAATGAATAAAATTAAAAATATAGTTTTGTTTTAAAATATCATTAAAAATCTAAACGATATTTTAACATTTAAATATTGAATTATATATGTTATAATTTAAAATCAATTTTAAATTCAATTATTAATTTTGCAAGTATTTAAAAATTTAAAATATGCATAGAAATGGTTTTTTACCTCCCGTAAATATATTAGGCATGAATTTAATTCTATCAAATTTTTTTTTTTATTACTATGAATTATGAAATTAATTTATAATTTTTAATTTATGCAAAAGTTATTTAAGTGTAAATCTATTCATATAAAAATTTTAAACCATATTTTGTATAATATAAGATTTAATATTTAAATTAAGAAACTTATACAATTTAAATAATATATATATACTAAATTAGTTTAAATCAAAAGGTTATTTTTTTTATTTTCATGTAGTGAGTATTAAAGTCATTTTTTAACCCGCCTTTAGACAAGGCAGTATACAAGCGGATTTAACCCAATAGAATTCATAATTATCGAGGCTGGAATATCATAGACTTGGTTCAGATGGATGGATAATTAGTTACGGATATAAAGTCAGGGTTAAGCATAGTCGATGGATAAGCGACGTAGGACTAGGAGAAAGGCGTAGCTTCGGGTCGGCATGGTGTTGCTCCAGGTCGACATGGGGTTGCTCCAGGTCGGCATGGAATTGCTTCGGGTTCTACTTCGAGTTGGCATACGGTTCACTTCGGGTTCTACTTCAAATCGGCATGGTGTTGCTCCGGGTCGGCATGGTGTTGCTCTGAATCGACGTAAAGTTGCTTCGGGTTCTACTTCGGTCAGAATAAGGTTCCCTTCGGTTTTTGCTTCGGGTCGGCATGGTGTTGCTCTGGGTCGACATGGTGTTGCTCTAGGTCGGCATAGAGTTGCTTCGGGTTCTACTTCGGGTCGGCATAAGGTTCGTTGTGGTTTCTACTTTGGGTCGGCATGGTGTTGCTCCGGGTCGGCTTGATGTTGCTCTGGGTCGGCATCAAGTTGCTTCGGGTTTTACATCGGGTTCTACTTCGGGTCGGCATAGGGTTCGCTTCGGGTTCTGCTTCGGGTCGGCATGGTGTTACTTCGGGTCGGCATGGTGTTGCTCCAGGTCGGCATAGGATGGACGTGTTAGGCTCGACGATCGTTATGGTGGGCCCATGTAGGTGAGAAGGCCCTGTAGCCGAGATTTTACCTATAAATACAGTATGCTTGGCTTCGTAAAAAAGAATCTTCATTCTGCTTCTCTTCATCTTCTACCTAGAGGCTACTCTGCCATTTTTATTCTACAATTCTGGATTGTAAATGTAATCAAATTTCTGATAATAAAAAGGATTGTTCTAGAGTGGACATAGGTTGGAGTTAGCCGAACCACTATAAATCTTGTCTCTCTTTTAATTGCTTTCATTTTAATTTTGGTTATTCTTCATTATATCTCTACATGTACGCTATCTATGATGTGTGACTGGATATTGGTGCTTTCACTTATAATTGGGTGTTGGTAGGCAATTTTGGTGCCAACATTTTGGTGCTTTAACTGAGAGAGCTAGCACTCAGGGATTTGAAAGTTGGATCTTGGATCTGAAAACTTGGGAACTTAGATTTAGGAGGCAGTGGCTAGGCAATCAACAAGTAAACAGAGAACAGAGAGGAGTCATCATGAACAAAAGCAGAAGGCTTCCTCAAGAGCTAATCAGACCTCAATCTTCATCCAACGAGATGGAAACAAAGATGGCAGATATGTAGGAAAGAATGCTAAAGAGACAAGAGGAAATCCAGGATTAGACCAGAAAAAAGAAGCAAGCAAGATGATGGATGGAATTTTGGCATGGATTATAGCTCGGATGTGCGTTTGGAAGAGGATAATCTCGGATTCCCTGGCAGACTCGTGGGCAAGATGGAAATGACAATTAGAGACCCCTAACGGATGCTAGAACAGTTGGAAATTGGAATCCAGGACTTGTAGCAGAAATTAGCAGGAATAGATATGGATTGGATCAACTGAGGGAAAACCTCGACCAAGGAGAACGGACTAGCACAACTCCACATGGAATGGGGGGCGTGGATTTCTATGGCTTTGCTTGGAAATGGATAGCGGTGATGGAACATGAGCAGTCATCATCCGCCACAAATCGGAGCTAGCCCGGCTTAAGAGCATAGATCGTCGTCTCTTGATGGCATGAACTAAATAGCTAATAATAAATCCTACACCAAAACGGTTAAGTCGCTTACACATGTATGGGATCGCGTACGGTCCTTAGGCACGCTCTAATATGATGATGAAGCGCCATAACAAATGATTCTGAAACTTACTCAAACGTGAAATCTAACATTTATGATTTCGAGTTCCATCGGCACATTCACATTACGCCTCGAACGGCACATGATCTTGAACGATCGCATTTTTCCTCGAATAAAACTCGATCTCGAATAATCACATTTTGCATCGAATGGCACGCGATCTCGAATGATCACATTTTGCCTCAAACGGCACCCGATCTCGAATGATCACAACTCGCCTCGAACGACACTCGATCTCGAACGATCACATTTCGCCTCAAATGGCACTCGATCTCGAGCGATCACAACTCGCCTCGAACAACACTCGATCTCGAACGATCACATTTCACCTCGAATGGCACATGATCTCGAACAATCACAACTCACCTCGAACGGCATACGATCTTGAATGATCACAACTCACCTCGAATGGCACACGATCTCGAACAATCACAACTCACCTCAAACGGCACACGATCTTGAACGATCTCATTTCGCCTCGAGCGGCACATGATCTTGAGCAATCATATTTCGCCTCGAATGAACGCTTGATTTCATGCAATCATTATCAGCCTGGGACGGCTACGAATGTTAATAACGGACCTGAATGGTCATTACTAGCAATCAGGCAAGATCATTGATCTCTTCACAGGTTATCCATAGGTTTCGAAGATCAAGCTTATGGCAATACAAAACATGTCTTCCTATCGCAACGCATGTTTTGGGGGGGGGGCAAAGTGTTAACCAACCTTTTGCAAAGGCAGTATACGGACAGATTTAAACCAATAGACTTCATGATTATCAAGGCTAGAATATCATAGACTTGATTCAGATGGGTGGATGGATAATCAATTATGGATATGAAGCCAGGGTTAAGCATATTTAATGGATAAACGACGGATGAAAGGCGTAGCTTCGGTCGGCATGGAGTTGCTCCGAGTCGGCATAGAGTTGCTCCGGGTCGGCATAGAGTTGCTCCGGGTCGGCATAGAGTTGTTTCGGGTCAGCAAAGGTTCACTTCGAGTTCTACTTTGGGTTGGCATGGTGTTGCTTCAGGTCAGCATAGAATTGCTCCGAGTCGGCATAGAGTTGCTTCGAATTCTACTTCGGGTTGGCATAAGGTTCGCTTTAGGTTCTACTTTTGGTCTACATAGCGTTGCTTTGGGTCGGCATGGTGTTGCTCCAAGTCGGCATAGATTTGCTTCGGGTTCTACTTTGGGTCGGCATAGGGTTCGCTAAGGGTTCTACTTCGGGTCGGCATGGTGCTTCTACAGGTCGGCATGTTGTTGTTCAGGGTCGGCATAGAGTTGATTTGGGTTCTACTTCGGGTCGGCATAGGGTTCGCTTTGGATTCTACTTTGGGTTGGCATGGTGTTGCTTCGGGTCGGCATGGTGTTGCTCCAAGTCGACATAGGATAGACGAGTTGGACTCGACGATCATAATGGTGGGCCCATGTAGGTGAGAAGGCCCTGTAGCTGAGATTTCACCTATAAATACATATACTTGGCTTCGAAAAAAAGGATCTTCATTCTGCTTCTCTTCATCTACTACCTAGAGGCTACTCTACCATTTTTATTCTAGAATTCTGGATTGTAACTGTAATCAAATTTCCGATAATAAAAAAGATTTTTCCGGAATGGACGTATGCCGGAGTTAGCCGAACCACTATAAATCTTGTCTCCCTTTTACTTGCTTTCATTTTAATTTTGGTTATTCTTCATATTATATTCTCTACATATATTCTATCTATGATTTGTGACTGGATATTGGTGCTTTCACTTACAACTGGATGTTGGTGGCCAATTTTGGCGCCGACATCATTTATATGTCTTTTTTTAAATTACAAGCATATAATTATACAACCATTCTGAATGTGATGATATACCCATATACTAGATTCGTCACCTCACTAACAATATAGCACATAACTTATAAATTATGTGAACATTAATTTATCATAACATAATTTATCATTGTAGATCAAAAATTACCTTATCTCCAAAGCTATTAAGTACAAATTGAAACAAAGATACCAACTCCCTAAGCTATGTTTCAATTCAGCAAGGTGCTAGCTCCTAAACTGATAACCGCCGGCTATTGAATAACGATTATTATTATTATTTGATTTGAACTTAGAAATAGAGGAGGGGATGGGGATATATTTCAACCATAAGTAAGATTGATGGAGGCTCCAAAAGGTAGTAAATGAGTTTGGGTTAAATGCTTTTATAGAGAAAAAATTAAAGAGATAAGTTAAGATTAAGATCCACATTTCTTTCCTACCCATTCTTTTCCTCTAATCTAATCAAAATCCTACCTTACTTATCATCATATGGTCACAGCCTACCTAGTCTATTATGGTTGAAATATATGCCATCATATGGGCTTTAAATCCATTTTTAGCTCGCACAATATATACCTAATTAAAATCCAATATAAACGCGTATCAATATAGTATATCGATTAATATATTTATAACTATTATAAACATATTTAATAATGATGTTTAGCACTTAAATAAAATTTTATAATTAATATTCCATAAATATTAATTAAATTATAACGATTATAGATTATTTAAATTCATTTCATCAAAAGAGTATCTGATATTTGGGATGTGGGACTCTTTAGGTGTAAATTTGATCAGCAATTTATATTGAACTATTTGAATATTAACATTCACACGTCACTTAGTAGGTGGAGTGACATATGTCCAAATATATCGCTTTACTTGGTTTCGGTAAAATCCAATTTTACTATGTTAAGTGTTACCCATTTGGGACTATTATTTATACCAATTCTCTTCGTCAAACACTTTGCATTTATTGAATTTGGTGATGGTCATAATTCCAAAATCATCCATACTCAACTCTATTGTAACGCCCCACCCCGAAACCCACCTTAGTAAAGAGAATTAACGAGTAATTCCGTCCACTAAAGCAGAGAATAGGGCTGGTTAAGGGCGACCATATATAACTTTGTCTTAAACATCTACTGAATACGTCGACAAATACAATATAATTATTTTTCTTTTCTATCTCAATAGATCGACATACATAGTAAATGTTTAATCCAAAACTGTAGGTGGTTGACGGATCTATCAGAACAAAATATAATAACTAAATGTAAAGCACATCACAGAACAGTAATCGACATCATATATATATATATACATATACACTGATACATGTTTAGTACAATACAATATGAATACAATAAAGGTGGTACTCGACCACACCATATGCATCAAATCAAATGTAAAACACCAGAGTATGCGGAAGAAATAAACTACTCAAGCGAAAGAAGAGATGATATCCAACACCAACTTCAAGCTAAGTCCAATAGATGATACCTGAAACAACTCGGTCTGACCCGAGTATAAATACACGGGTCAGTCTAGCTACACAAATCAGTCAATATCGATAATATGAAGCAGAATGGATATAGTGATACTTCTTCTCGAATGAGGAGAAGGATTAAATAACTCATAGCTCAATACTTAAGTAACAAACGCTACCTAAGTGACTAAATACCTCGAAAGAAGTAACTCAAACTCAGTACTCAAATAAAACACAAGTTCCTCATATCATTAGCGATAACCCATAATGAACTCAAATCAACTCATATAAAACTCAAGAAAAACTCAAATGGTTCGATGAACCATTACTCCGAAAAGGAGAAAACTCATCTCAATCACAAATAGAAGTCATGAAAGCAACACAAGAAAACTCCATAAGAATGTGAGATCTCAAACTCATAAGTAGGCCAAGGTGGCTAAATCTTACACATACATCTCAATCATAAAAACTCATGGAACTCCATACGAATTCAAACTCATAAAATCTCAAATTCAATAAAGAATTCGATGCACCTTCAAAACTCAGAAAATGTTAACACTAATGCACCAAAAACGGAGAATTCAAAACTCAGAAAACCCGGATTGGCCATATCCCTAAATACAATGCCGAAGCAATGCTGCACGTGCTAAACTCAGACGGCCGAAGCCTTAGACAAGGTCGCTGACACCTTTCCAAAGCAGTTCGTCCTCATGACAAGGTCGCTGACACCTCTCCAAAGCAGTTCGTCCTTATGACAAGGTCGCTGACACCTTTCCAAAGCAGTTCGTCCTCATGACAAGGTCGCTGACACCTTTCCAAGCCATTTTGTCATCCCTAACAAGGTCGCTAACACCTCCAAAGCAGTTCGTCCTCATGACAAGGTCGCTGACACCTCTCAAAGCAGTTCTGTTAGGTAAACATCGTGAATGTGTCATAAACTCATGGATAGGAACCCAAAAAGTGTTAACGTGTGTCCCATACCACACATTCGCACTTAGCGGTTTACTAGCCGTTAGTCGATGCCACACTAAAAACATCATAAAACTCAGAAAATTATATCTCGCCTAGTCTCATTAGCGAGTGATAAAGAGATACCATACTTATCTCATCTCATCGATAAGTATAAAATGGCATCATATCTTGTCTCATCTCATCGACAAGTGAAAAACATCATGATGGTTTCTCATAAACCATAAATCTCAAAATATGAAATCATAAACTCAAGACTTGCCTTATGTCATTGGCAAGTAAATAAAACATCGTGATGGTTCTCATCGATCATACTCCTACATAGGAGATCTCAAACCATAATGCTTGCCAAATATTGGCCATCTTAAATAATTCCAATAAATAGAAATTATAAAACTCAAAATACGCCATAAAATGGCAAAACATCTCAGAATCAATAATCTCAAATAGCTTCGATCGTACAAGTCCGGAATTAACCGAAACAGTAAACGCACATGTCCCATACCACGTGTTTTACTGAATCTTTTAATTATCTTTCTCATACGTTCGAATAGTGTAAAAGTGTATGTTTTATATTTAAAATAGTTTACTAGAGAAAACAAGCTTTTAAAACTATTTCTTGAAAAGATTAATAAAACCAATATTTGAAATTCCTTTATTATAGGAAATAAATAGATTTTATATTAGAAAAATAATTTAAAACTATATAATAATAATTTGAAATGTCAATTTATTTCAAAAATCACTTCAAAATAGTTTAGTGAAAACCGCGCTCGAAAACAATGAAAAACAAGAAAGATAACTCAAGACCGATAACTTGAATTCAATACGAATTCAATTCAAATTTAACTCAAAATCAATTCAAATTTTTAAATTTGAATTTAAAAATCTCCAAATATTGCTATCTTATTGATAGGAATCATAGCTCTCAAAACATTTCAAAACAACATCAAAATCGAACAAGAATGAGAGTAAAAATAAGCTAGTATAATTCTCAAGTCAATGATTTATTGCTGTCGTTTTACTCTCGGGACAACGATAAACAACTCCATTTTTGACCAAGCTAACTTTAAAATTTCAGAAAACTCAAAACAAGGAAGGTTTATAAAATAATCCAAGTTTTTTAAGGCATCAAGAATTATCTAAATCGGACAAGAAACGAGAAAGATACGTCTAAGTTACTAACTATATTTAGTTTAGATAATGCAATAATCAATGTGACAGAGCTGAGAATTTGTAATAGGATTTCGATCAACCTATACTCAAAATATGCAAATGTGTTCAACAGGAAAGTTCTCACACATAAAATAATATTTCCGGTATTTCAAAAATCATCCAAATCGGACAAGTAACAAGGAAGATATGATCAATTTACTAACTGTGTTCAGTTTGGATAACATAATTACTAAAGTGATAGAGCTGAGAGTTTGCAACAGCATTTTGAACAACTTATGCTCAAAATATGCAAATTTGTTAAACAGTAAAGTTGTCACATATAAAATAAGCTTTTCGGAACTTCAAATTTCATCCAAATCCGATAAGAAACTAGAAAGATATGCCTAAAATAATTTCTGTGTTTCAAAGCTAAGATTAAAACACAGGACAGAAAGGTTACATCTTCTTCAAACTCAAATTACTCTTAGTAAACAGCTTAATCACAAAAAGTAATGAACATAAAAATTGTTCCACATAAAAGCATCTTCCAACTGAAGAAAACCTTACTCAATTTCGATCTACCATTTCAAAGTTATGATGATTTCAATATCAGCTTTCAACAAAAATATTGCACAGAGCAGAGCTGTGTACATCAGTTTCAAACCCAATTTCGGCCATCTAAACCACGGAATTTCTTAAAGTGATTAAAATAAAACTTGTAGCTAATAGAATTTTATTTCAACTGAAAAACGATTGAGCTAATTTGGATAAATTGGCAGTAAGATATCGCTGTTTTACTGCAGCGATATTCTTACAAACAATTTTCAGCAAACTACAACCATGCAATCATTCAAATTCAAGCAACCAACTCACAACTAATTTGAAAGCAATTCAATCATAAAACCATCCAATTCAATTCAATTATCAACTGAAAATTATTTTCATAGATTAAAGGTAGTAGTGTGAGTGATTAACTCACCTTTTACTTTCATATAGCTTGCTAAATCCTCTTTTAAGCCTTGCTAACCTCTTAGCTTCTCCAAAATCACCAAAAAACTCAAGAACAAAATTTGGACAGCAAGCAATTTGATCAAAAAGGGATCAAAATTATTATTTTAGAGTTCTAAAGGATAGAGATAGAGTTTAAAACACTTACTCTACATTATTGGACAAAATCCCTTTGATTTGAGCTTTGAATTTCGAAATTAGGAACTAGGGTTTAGGAAACTGAGAAGAAGAATGAACGTACTGATGTTTTTGGAAGAGAAATATGTTTGTCATTTCTTTTCTAACAGGCCAAGTGAAGTATGTTAATGGCTAGAGTCCAATTTTTCAAGCAAATTAGCTTAGGTTATAAATTAATCACTTAGTTACATGTTAACAATGCATACCTTCAAATTCAATCATCTATTCAACTTTATTTCATATCAAAAATTTATAAAACTTCATTTTCATGATGATAAAATGTTATATACTCAAAATAAAAGATTATTTATATTTTTAAAACTTTTTATCATCATATTTCTTTTCCTTTTTATAAATAACAAATTTACAACTTTAATTACAAATTCCATTGTAATTAACATTATAAATTGCACAAAAATAATATTTTTGTGTGATAAAATTTTATAAACCTTTTCAAATATAGTTTTACACTTAAATTATATTTTTAAACTCAACTTCATCATTATTTTGAATATATCTCATCTTAAAATTAATCAATTCTTTTAAAAATCATTAAAAGAAGTAAATAGCAATAATTAACAAAATTATTGCATTAACTCTAAGTAAAACACATTTTCCTCATTTTATTATCTCAAATCATCTTAATAAAGTTTTCGTAATTCTATTTTCTCATTTTTATCCTCAAATATATTGTTTATTCCCAATAAATAATTTAAATTCCTCATTAGTTATTAATTTACACTATTAAATTATAACCGCCGTTATAATTTAATATTTTCAGGTAATCGCTAAAATTAGGGTTGTTACATCTATAATCCAAACTAAAGGTCCTTTGTCCAATAATAACAATAATTATTAACCGAACTACTCTGTTCAGTGATTTTGACTTTGAGTTGGCCATGATGCTAGCCCCATATAACTGAGGAAGTGAATCCTCTCTTGAATAGTATTTCACTTCCAATACTTCTACTCGACCTACCTATAGTCACCCAATGGACGACGTGCCATGATTTGACTATAATCAAAGTAGAGTGTAGCATCCCTAATTTTATTGACACTATTCAGGAGATTTAATTAAAATAAATTAAATAGAATAATGTAAATAAGGAGATTGAGGTTGATTAATAAAATTTAGTTGTCGTGCTTATTTAACTAAATGAACTTATAAATGGTTATGTAATTAAATAAAAGGGCGTTAGGGTAAATAGCCACCCATATTTCCCACCCTCATACTATTCTCCTTAGTCATACACGTTCATTTTATCTCAAACAAAATTCATAAACATAAGAAGAAAGCAAGACTGGCCATTAGGAAGAAGAGAAGAGAAAACCAAAGTAAAGCTTTGGATCAATCTAGAAGAAATCAGTCTTAATCAAACTTCAATTTCCTTATCCAATCTAAGGTGAATAATAATTTATGCATCTCTGTTTTGGTTTTATAATCATATAGGTTCGAATTTAAGATAAAATCTATTTTTATGATATATTGATTGATGATATGCTTGGTTGATGATTTATATAGATTAAACATGGTTGTTTAAAAGGAGATATACATGGTTTTAGGGTAAAATCAAGATTAAATGATTTTTAAATGCCATGGAAAAAATTTACGTTATGAAAAACATGATTTTGGAGTTGGATTTCAATTTTTATAATTTTCCAAGCCATGGGGAATTAGTTATGAATTTTAAAGGAAAATATGGTTATTTGGGTTTATAAATTTATTTTGAAAAATATATTAAGAATTTGGGTCTAAAATTTTAATATGTTAAATAGCATGATTAAGTGAATTTCTGGAATTTTTGGGGATTTTCACTAAGTTATTTAGTATGGAAATTAAATTATTTCGAAAGGAGGACCTTAATGATTTAATTGTTTTGATAATAGGAAGGGCTTATTCGTTAAAAGTTAAATTGATTTTAGATCAGAGAAAATGCGGCAAATATTATCCAAATTATTTAAAAGTTTATAAAAGCCAATCAAATGTTTACAAATAGGCAAGTTTGTTACAAAAAGTTTACTTAATTTGATAAAAAAATGGCTTTTATTCAGAAAAAGGGTGATCTGCCTTCTTTGGTACAACTTGAGAATTAGACCTTGAGACCTTGACCTTTCGACTTCAATGAATCCAACAAGGTCGAAGCTAATGCATATGATATCATTCAGGTGGTATGTAGCGAATTGGACAAAGGCAGAAGGTAGGTTGTCGAATGGGTGCTTTCGAAGGAGTTGGTTCCTAAGTTATTTTGGTTTGCACAGAAAATCACTTGCCTATTTTTAAAAAGCTTTCGACAAGGTCGAAAGCTATGCTTTCAAAAAATAGGGTTATTTAAAATAGCTTTCGACACAATTGAAAGCCATGCTTTCAAAAGGTTAGTTTTAAAAGATCTTTCGACAAGGTCAAAAGCTAGGGTTTTTTTTAAAGTGCTTTCAATGCACTCGAAAACTAAGCTTCCACCAAGGTCGAAAGCTATGGTTTTGAAAGGATAATTTATAAAGGGGTTTCGACATAGTTGAAAGCTATGTTTTTGTAAAGGTATTTCAAAGAGGATTTTGAAGGAGAGTTGCCGCCTTTATTTTAAAGAAGTGGCTTCCGAAGATATTACTTAGCTTTTGTTTAAAACTTTCAAAGGGGTAGTTATCGACCAGGTCGAAACCCTTTTGATATTATGTGACCTTCCGATGGCATCGAAGGCATTAAATTTGTCGAAAGGTTCAATCCTTTTTATAAATACAAGTTGCTTCCCAAACCTTTTGAAATGGTCGAAAGCAGAAGCTTTCAACATTGTCGAAAGGTTCAATTGTTTTCCAGATATTTCAATGCTTTCGAAAGGATGGTTTCGACACAATCAAACTTCCCCAATACTATACAAAACAAAGAGCATTTTCAAAAGGGATACTTTCACTTGTTTTCACTTTGACTAAGCCCGATGCTTTCGAAAGGTTGGATCTTCATTGGTTTCGAAAGGGTATTTACAAGTGGTTTCGAAGCTATGCTTTTACTCTTATATAATAATACTTTAACATGATCGAAAGGTTTTAAAGAAGAGTTTTAAAGTATTAAAAAGGCGGGAGACTATTGTTTTAAAAGGTATGATTTATGCTTTTGAAGGGTCAAAAGGTTTTAAAATCCCAACTCAAATTTTTAAAGGAAAACGCACGGCTTATATAAAGGACTTTTGTAATGACTTTAAATATGTAATTCTGAAGAAGTATTGCCTTGGTAGAACTATAAATTAAACGGGTTAACTATGTTTTATATGAAAAGTATTTCAAGGACCTTAAACCCATAGGAGTAGTATTGTTAAATCATTGTTTTGCTTCTTCAAATATGGATTATTCACATGATCACCCATAATTGTATTTGGGGAAAAGGGAGGAGGGTAAAAGAACCAGCTAGCTTAACTCTGTAGTGAATATAAATTGATTATACTCCTGAATGAATAGAATTGCATCCAAGGAGTCAGGGTGACCAAAAATATAGGATGCTTTAACTTGGTAGTTATTGAAAGTATCCAAAAGGTTCATAGTAAACGCATGGAAACTATGATTATGTAGTTATTGGAGGTAACCAACAGGTTCATAGTAAACCCATGAAAACTATGTATTAAGGATAGTTAGCAAGGGCTAATTAGTTTGTAGTGAACCCATGAAAACTATATCCGGATTAAGAATTGACATCGATCAATAGGGTCCTAGTCAACCCATGAAAACTAGGATAAGAAAGTGGCTAATGGAAGTAACAATAGGTTCTTAGACAACCCATGAAAACTAGGATGTGAAGTGAGTTACTAGATAAATCCATAGGTTTCTAGTCAAACCATGAAAACTAGGATAAGGTGATTAGTTATCGGAATGACCAAAAGGTTCGGGGGGACCTATAAATTAATAACTGGAAGGAGCTTATAGGTTCTTAGTGATCCCACGAAAACTATGAAAAGAACATGATATTCATTAAATATATAAAGGTTATTAGTAAACCCATGAAAATTAAAAGTTTAATAGTGACCCTAGAAACCATGATTATGGCAGGGAGTCAGATTATACTAGGAATGGGAAATCCTAATTGTTTTAAGTATGCATATCATCATAATATTTTGAAAATGTATGTTTTAACCATTGTGGATGCAGGAGCACATAATATGGTTCTAAAAAGGTTTTAGGATACTAGTGAGGGGAAAACTCATTCCACTAAGTGACGTGGTCTCAATAGATATCTAAAAGGATTGAGATGTTAGATTATTATTCATACTAGGCTCTATGTCTGACTATAAGTTTTGGTTTTCCCCTTGAACTCTCGGATACTCAATTAATTTTGAGTAGTTTGAGATTTAAGGTTTTCAGGTTTTCTTCTTTGACAACTAAAGCTTCCGGAGGCGTTTAGGCGGCAGATAGTTATTTAGAATTGTCTTTTTCGCTGTGTATTTTGTTTATAAAGGCAGACTTGTTAGCCTTACTAGTGCTCTGATCAACCAAGGGGGCATCTTCATATGTCTCTCTTGGCATATTTGCAATAATAATATTTTGCTGAACTGGTTACGTTTTTGGGATTATGTGATGAACATTAAGAGTTTTGATTTGAATGTGGAAATACGTTTTGTATTGTTAATTTTTTTCCATATTTCTATGATCTATGTATCAATGTATCTAGCACCCCCATATTTGGTTGCCAAGAATTAATAACTATGGATGGCTGCAGCATTCGTAGCCGTTAGTTTTGGGCATCCAAGTAAGGGGATGTTACACAGATCTTTCATATTGATGACCAATGGTATTCCAAATTCGAGAGAATGACTATACAACTTACATACGTACTAGTGTAATCAAGCAGGATTGAATATCCATAACTCTATGCCTATGGCTTGCTCCTAGCTCGATCAAGCGGGATTCATGGGTTATCACATTTATCTGTGGAATGACTATGCAACTAACGTACATATTGCTGGGAAAGTAGTTACTACATTTTAGAACAAATACAGTGACACGACTATATGAAACTGTATGAATACGAATTGTACAGTGGATTTGATATGAATTGAATATGAAGTGAAAGTATAAGATATGGTAGCTTATCATTTTTTATTATGTTATATTATGAAACTAGTATAGTACATGTTGAATTCATTTATATTCACTCGCCGGAATTTGTGTCCGAACCCCTCTCCATTAAGTTTCCTTTTTTTATAATATGTGATAGGTTGATGGAGACAGGTCAGATTGTGATAATGCTGGAGACTCAGGCAATGAAGAAGTGTTACACATATATACACATACTAGTATGTATGTGTGATGACATGTGTATATAAGTGATATACTTGAAGTATTGTGTGGATTTGGGTTTGCACTTTTTTGTGCACGTGCGTGTGTGTATCATTAACATCTGAAACTATATATGGATTGGCTTAGAAATGATATAGTATTATTTGATCATTA
The DNA here is from genome assembly GCA_030765085.1 of Allium cepa. Lineage (NCBI taxonomy): Eukaryota > Viridiplantae > Streptophyta > Magnoliopsida > Asparagales > Amaryllidaceae > Allium > Allium cepa. The sequence continues at coordinate 50,486,043 of CM060935.1, read as the reverse complement.
TATTTTGTGTACCTTCCACTGTGAGTTCTAAAAGACAAAATAGATAGTTTATGTTTTTTTCCTTGTGTCAATCACCCAATGACCCATTTTTTTGACTTCTATGGTCAAAGTTAATGTTTTGTGTTGGAAATTAAATATTTGAAAATATCTAGTTATTACAGTCCACATTGAGTTGCCTTACCTTAACAATCCGAAAGATGAATTTAGGAAACTACTATTGGGTAATTTGGGTGTTAAGTACGTGTATTTAGGGTGGTATCAGAGACTGCAGTTCTGTGTGGGCATTTTGTGCTAAGGCTACCTGTAGTTATGTATTGTGGCATTATGGATTCGAGATGGTAGCAGAGATTGCAAAATTTGGAGACATGCACACACATTTGTGGTTGATATTTAAGAATGAGCTTATGTCGGCAGTAAAATTTGTTAAATTATATTGGGAAGAATGATTTGTTACAATTGAAAAGTAGAGTAGTAGATCCTACCTTTTCAATTCGACTTCATTCCAAAGAGTTTTCCATTTGTTTGATTATTATTTTAATTAATATCCAGGTTTGGTTGAATTATTGCTCCAATTCATTGTTGTTTTTATTTATGTATGGATTTATTATTATTTGATATGTTTCGTGTGTTGTGACTTTATGATATATTGCTATATATATTCACCATGCGATATGCTAGTGTTATTGGTTGTGCAAACATATAGAATTTATATGATCATCCTTAGATGCTGGCATCATGAGCACAAATATTAGACATTTGCATGTATAATGTAATATGTTATCTACATACATATCATGATGTTATGTTGTTGATTACATTTCATAAAGCATACAAGCACCACTGTATGCATATGCTGATAAGCACATCTACATTGATGTTTTTAATTTCATATGCACTTTATGGATGCTTAGTTTAATTTGTTTCTTTGTTGTGTGAATGGTTTTTTGGATGAATGATTGGATGGATAACTTTTTATGCATATATAATTGTGTGATACAATAGAGTACTATATGTTCTGTATCTCTTGAGAAATTCGAGGATGAAATTATTCTAGTGGAAGAAGAAAGTAATACCCTGAAATTTTAAATAAGACTTAAACAATAATAATAATATAATATAAATTTCAAAGCAAATTAGAGGTTATTTTGGCAGATTTCCATTAGAGGGGTAAGATGTCATTTTTTCAACTTTGAAATTTGATGATGAAACTAGAACCATTGCTACCATTTCGTTTTTTTGAGTCGTGTAGCAGATTTGTTTGTCTTATTTGGAAGTCGTACGAAAAAAAAAGCGAAAAAAGTTTTGAAGCTAAGTGGGCTTTGAGTTTGAATTTGAATTAAAAAATAGGCGGATAGAGTTTATTTCCAACTATTTAAGAAAAAAACGTACAGCTATTCATTTCAGAAACCAAAGGGACACTTTTCTTCCTCCATCTGTCTTTAAGACAACCTATAATCTAACATCAATATCCCTCCCAATTCTCAATGAAAATTCATGAAACCAGTGGAAAATTGAAGAGATTGAAGAGGGCTACAGACTTGAAATGATTGGGCGGTGAAATTTTGGAGCATGGGGGTGTAGTAGGATCAGATAGCGATGAATCTCCATGCATAGTTTTCAGCGTTCAACATTAAACTTCAAATCAACATATCTCCTTTGTTGCTTGATGGAACTTGGCAATCCATGCTTCGAGACCACCATGTGGACGAGGACTACGATCTAGAAAATAGGTTGGTGCTAGCTCCTTATTACGTGCTTGCGAGCATTGACAACCACCGCCCAAATATCTATGCACTTAACTCCTCAGTCATGCACTCAAGCCACCACATCATCGCCCTCGCTAGCACCTCCATTGCGTTGGCCGCTTCCTCCCCCCCTCCCCCCATCGCACGCACGACATTTTTCGTTTTCTATTTGTTTTGATTTTTTTATACCATATTTATTTTGTACTAATTTTTTCAATTGTGTTACCAACTAGGGCATGAAGAAAAAAAGAGGATCTGGTATGGGTCAAGTTAAAGTGAGGAAATAAGGGATCTTTCTATAATAAAGGAGGGAGAGAGAGATTTATTCTTTCCATTTTGATTTCTCACCCTTTTTATTTACAACAAACCCCTCAAACAAATATAATTTCATTTTTATTTATGTATACAAACACTCTATGTCAAATAGTTATGTATACGGTCGATTAATATAGTTTTACTATGTATTTTACAAAGTATATTTTAATAATCATACAAAATATTTAAATTTAGTAGTTATTTATTCTTGTTCAACTATCGATTTATTTATGTCAAATAATCTTTCGGTTATTAATCATATTACTTACAATATAAAAATATTTTCATAATTAAAAATTATTCAAAATTAAATTCGAATATTTTTTAATTATAATTATTTATCATGATGGCCCAGTAAGTAAGATTATTACAGTTTATCACATGTCCGTCTGTATAATAAATAAATACGTAAACAATTAGCTTATACGATATTAAAGTTATTTTTTTGAAATTTTTAATTCACCTAGCTTCATAGTTTAAATCAAGTTTGATAATGTCGTGAACAATTGGATGTCGAACAGATATATGAGTACATGACCACGTTCATAATGTTAACATTAATTTTCAACATATTTATTTTTTGATAATTTGAAATGTAAATAAAATATAAAGATTTATACTAGTAAAAGCATTAGACAACCAATTATGTTATTTATCTTTCTCAAAACAGGAAATTAGGCAGAAGGGCTTTTCGACACATAGTTATACTTCTCTAGGACATCATTCTAGAATAATTAATTTTAAGGATAAAAGATATGATTATATTTATTTTCTTAAGTAAAATAATAAATGATAAAAGATAAAAGTATCATTATTTTTCAAAAGCATAATGATAAATGATAAATATCATTGAAATTAATTATTATGAAGTGCTGCGATAGAAATTTATTATCATGAGTTGTGAAGTCCTTTAAGTGAAAGTCCTTTTTTTCAAAACTATACCATCCAACTAATGAAATAGGGCAGATAACACAGTGTTATCCATGAGTATGTAAACATTATATGAAAATCTCATAAGAGATATAACCACTATTCAATCTTCGGATGATTTAAATAAAGTCCAAATGTTATAAGAAGTAGTATGAAAGCAAGCGTATACTCTTTTATCGCTACGATAGACGACTAATGGATAATATCAAAGTCTTTCAAAAAGCCTTTAATCGACTAAATTCAATTTACCTATAATTGACCTTGAAAAAATCATATGAAATGTAACACACCATAATTTTATTTAAATAAATAATTAAATTAAAATGGGTAAAATCATAATTTCACATAAATGACAATAGAAAATTTCTATAGGAGTTAGAACTAGGCTTGGGACCTATTCCATTGTGTTTGGTATGTTATTTACAATCAGAAAACATAGTTAACTTGCTGAATTTGGTTACATGGGTCAGAAATTAGAAGAAATCAAACCCAGTAGCATTTTTGTAATATATTCATTATGAGGCTTTAGCCTAGATATTATAGTTTTCAGCTACAAATAAATCTCTAACCTTGTTCATTTTTCACTAATAATATTGCCTCCGCTTATAAATCCCTCATCCCTAAATAAATTCTAATTCCACCTTATCAAATCCAAATTAAACGAAAAAAATCTATGGAACCAGTCACCGTAAAGAGAGTTGTGCAAATAAATTAAAGCTATCGAGAATTTGGAATTTTCAAGATGAGGAATTTCTAAATAGCAAAGAAAGAGGAGGATTCACCTCAGATCGGAGAAGATGCACGACTAATCGGTGAGTGAGATTTATCATTTTTGTGTATATATTGATAAGACATAGTAATTCACCTCATATAATCTTATTAACAATGTAATTGGAAATTAAAAGATATTATATATATAGACATACACATAGTCATATGTAGACACACACCTGATTAGGATGTAGTATGACATGGCTAGATAATTAAAAAGTAATTTATTTATCGATTGTAATTAATGTAAGTTAATCTCCTTCTAATCAAAAAGGTATGAAACATTAATGTTCCAGACAATACATATTATATATCAAAATTGGATTTCTCGACAACAGGAATCTAGTGTTAGTGTTCAATCGTCGAATGGTTGTGCAAAATGACAATAAAACTTGTTGGAAGTTCGACGAACGTAGATTGTCTATTTTGATAAAACGGTGAAACGAAAATAATACAATGATTAGGAAGTACAGATATGTTGGAAAAGTCGAGTAGGTCCTCATGGTGGTTGTTGATCGAGCCACATAGTCATAAGGTGGTTCGAATTGGCCTAACAATGGCCAATGCTCATGGGTCTGGATGGGGTGTTGTGGGCTAAAACAAGGGCGGAGTTGGACTCAGCGTGATGCAATGGAGTTACTAGTGATTTCGGATTGTTCGCACGACAGTTGGGACGACGGTTATGTAGAATTTTCGATGGTGATTAGAGTTGACAATCGTGATGTCAAGGGTTTTAATTCACAACAGTGGCATAAGGAGAGGGAAACATTTATAATGTATTAATTAATTTTTTATTTAATAATTAGGATATTGCCTTTAACTTCAAACGCTTATATCTCCACATACGACCTCCATTTCACGCCCGATTCATTGCATTGCGATCATGGTAAGGTGAGAAACATTTTGGTATATTGTTTGCCGTGGTTTGAGATAGTTTAGAAAATGGTCTTTATTGTGCAAATTCATTGTACATGGTTCGTATTTGGCGAGGCGATGGTCCAAGGAGCCGAGTCCTCAACATGCGATAGTCCGAAGAGCTGGGTCCTTAACATACGATAGTCTGAGGAGCTAGGTCCTGAACATATGATATTCCGAGAAGCTGGGTCCTTAATATATGATAGTCGGAAAAGTTGAGTCCTCAATATTCAATTTTTCATCATGACATATTTGGAAGAGCCGAGTCCTTAGTATGTGATTTGATGATAGTGGGTTAAGACCTTAGGGTCTAATTATGAGCAAGTAATTAGGTATAAGCTAGATTTTAGTGAGGTCTTAGCATATGATGTCACTATGGTAATATATTATGTTTAAACTTATTAGGTGCAGATGACATGAGTTAAGATGTGGTTTCCGAGCATAAATGTTGTTTTACTATCTTATTAATATTATACATATAAATGATGCATTTCACTCACCAGATGTATGTTTGACCCTTCTATCATTCTCTTCTTTTTAGATATACTTTGATAAGTAGATAGAGAGGAGTGGTGGTGACTCGGTGGCGTGATGGTTTTATGGAGATGCATATTAATTTTTCTACAAGTTATCTACTATTTTATCTCCGTTATTCACAAACATTAGGTTGATTTTGTTACTAGTTTAGAGAAATGTTGTAAGTAAAGTTTATTTATACCGCATTATTTTATTCATTTGTCTATTATATTATTGATTGCTATATTTTATTCCTTCCGCTGTGAGCTTTTGAAATGGTAGAATATTGTAAATATCTTCATGATTAGTTTTATAATTGACTTAAAATTGATCTGCATTTTGTGAGGTCAACGAAGCTAGTTCCATTTTTATATGTGGGTCGGGATGTCATAGATGGTGGGTTGTTAACTGTGGTATTAGAGCTTAGGTTAAGCGATTTCTACTTAATTAGTATGCATGAGAGAGGGTATTTGTAATTTTTATTAATTATATTGCACACACACATCACTTTTATACGCCAAACCCCATATATTTTGACTTATAGAGGTAGCTGTTGGCTTATTCCTTACTAAATAAACAACTACAGTTGAAATAAATGTCGAAATTTTAACAGTTTGGATGAAAAATAAATCCACCACATTTGTTGCAATTTACTCCATAGAGAATTTCTAAGAGAAAGTTTATGTGCGAAGTAGACATGGAGTAAATTGTGGAACTAGGATGAATAAGAAGAAGAGCAGTGCCCTTAAGTCCATACGATATAATGTGATGTTTATATGGTGTAATAATGGTACTTAACCATTTTTTTTATTATAGATGGACTTGCATAAGTTATAATACTCCAATTAAAGTGTTTAAATTAATTGAAATGTTTTCCCCAAAATGTTAGAGACAATAATATTTTAGATTTTTAGGAAAATAGAGAAGAAGAAGTTTGTTTAAAATGTTGGAATAATATATGTAATGACCCGTAATTTCGCTATTTCGAAAATGAAAGATTTTATTTATTTTAAATTTAAAAATAATTTAAAAATTAAATAAATATTTTATATATAATAAATAATAATGAAGAAATCATTTATTCTTATAGTTAATAATTTTAAAAATATAAATTTGAATTTTAGAACAAATCAACAAAAGTTATGTTTTATTAACAATAAATAAAGGCTTAAATAAATAGGTTTAAATATTTATCTGATAACTAAATATTATTTAAAACATCTAACAAAGATAATAAAAGTTAATAAAAGATTTAAAAGTACATTAATAACCGTTTTACAAAAATAACCAAATTTTGTCGCATTTTGTCAGTTTTACGTACACTGTAAAATTAGAGATTTTAATATTAATTAAATATAATTTTTTAATATAAAGAAAAATGTATTAATTTATTTAAAGAAGTAAAAAGTTTATTTTAAAGTTTGGTTTACTTTAATATATAACTTAACAAAAACAACAAATTTTAATTGTAAAATTAGTCGACAAAAACACCGTTTTCAACCTAAACAAGTTGTCATCAAGTTGTTGCAACTTGATACATTTTCTAACATACACAAATGCATAAATTCAAGTTTACAAACTTTTTAAACACTTTACATTTAGCACTAAAAAACAAAAGAGGTTTACTTTTGAAAAGTATAAAGGTAACATAATTTGACAAAAACATATAAACAAATCTATACTAAACCACATCATTACTTATCTAGCTCTTATCTCATTAATGCTCAATTCTTATCAATTATGGAAAATGAGCTAAAAGATATTTATGTAATTGGGAAAGTAAGAAAAAGAGGCAAAATCATTTCATAAGCACATAAATCAAATCCTAACATCATTTCACATTTAATACCATTTATTCTCCATTAAGCAAAGTTAAAATCAAGGGTAAAAAAGGTAAATTAAAAGTCAAAAAGTAGAGAAGGGTATCGAGTCATTTGCCATCCAAAACTCAAGTATAAATAAGCATCCATACCTTTCATTTGCACATTTCATTCTCTACCTTCCTTCTTCACTTTCTCCATCTTCTTCACCTCCATTTCCATGGCTTCCCACCTCTCTATTCTCTTCCTCCAAGCTCCGCCACCACCTAAACCCCCTCTACTCTCAGCCACACCACCTCCACCTCATCAAAACACTAGCCACACCACCACCCACACCAAGGCCGAACTCCATCTCCACCCTACAAGGTCGTACCCCTTCCATACTACTAAGGAAGATCCCGCCAAACTATCTACCCACCTCAAAATACACCCCTCCTCCCCATAGCGTAGGATGTACACCCCATTCCCTTCCAAAAAGCTAACGGCCACATAAAAAAAAGAAAATAAAGGAAAAAAGGAAAAAAGAGAAGGAAAAGAAAGTGGCGAATTCGAAGACGTTGGAAATAGAACATTAGCTCGAGAGACGCATATCTTACGTTAAAGTTTGACGGAGTGGATATAAAGTTGAGAAATCCTCATCGCTTTTGAAATTATATTTTGGTTATGTTAAAACAATCACATTTGTACCCTTATGACATATGAATGTTTATAGCAAATTGATTGTTAATATGGATGATTGATAATTTGATTTGATAATTGAATTGTGATAATATGTTCCGTTATGATATTAATAGTGAATGTTGAATTTGAAATTATATGTTATGTGACCGGTTGAATGGATGTTATGTTAGTGATAAATATAGATATTGGTTATGTTCATTTTGATTTAGTGATCTCTTTGTTAATAAGACCATATTTTAGTGATATGAGATATTTTGAAAAAATAAGTCTCTTTTCAATTAGAAGAGAAATTAAAGTAAAAATAAAAGAGAATTTGAAGTTTGAAGTAAAACTGGATTAAAAAGGATAGTTGAAATTGAAACTGAGATGAATAGTAAAACTGAAATTGAAATCGGTTTTGAAAATTGAAGTTGAGATTGAGGTTGAATTGAAGTTTAAATTGAAATTAGATTTGAAATCTAAGTTTTAATTGAGTTTAATTTGAAGTTAGAATTGAAATTGAATTGAAATTGGAATTTAAAATTTAATATTAAAATAATAGGAATATAATAATATTATAATATGGAAATAGTGAAAATACATTTTGAATACTTTAAAAGGTGGAAATATTAATTTAAAATGATTTATAATGATTTTATAAGTGATAAAATCCAATTTGAATAGACTATTTCAATTATTGAAAAATAAGTTAAAACTAGGTGTGTCGTGCAACGGTTGTTTGCGATTTCGTGCCAAGTTGAAATGAATGTATAGAGTGGAATATAGCTTGAAAATTTTTGAATATAAGAAAATTCCGGACTATTATATCCATATCTTCTGAAAGAAGGAAAAAAAATCAAAATTTTATTGAGTATATTTTGAATTAAGTTCAAATCAATTTTCTAGAAAAATCGCACTAATGCAGTTAAGTGACCATAACTGGAAATCCATTTAAATGACCGTTTTTAATATTGGAAAAATATGAAATAAATTTTATAAATCTATTTAAATAGTTTCAAATATATTTGAAATGGAAAATATGAATTTTCAAATACTAAAAAGTTATTTAAATCAAATAAGCTTGTATAGCACTTTCCACAGCACTTTTATGCTGCGAATTCTATAACTTTTGAAATATGAGTTTAAACGTGATGATTTTTTCTGAAATCAATTATGAATGTTTTTAAAAGGAAAACTAAGTGTTCAAAAGATAATTTGGAATATTTATAATCAATTCCAAAATAAAGTTGATAATTGAATATGCGGAAACGACTAGTATATTTGTCCCGCTTGTGAAATATGGAAAGATAAAACGAGGTATTTAACTAAGCTTAGGGATGGAGCAACCAGTGCCCTGAATTTACCTAGCCTAGGTTTTCTTTTCTTAGACGAGGGGTGGAACAAATCGAAGGGAAACTTCGGATGCTCCAAAAAGATTGTATTAAGTTTTTCCAAAATAAAAGAAGATTGGTATTATCCAAAATTTAAGCAATCTCTAAAAATGAATGATTTCTACGATCGTATTTACTCAGAAATGTTTGCTAAGATTTATTCTAGGGTTTATTGTAAGCGAGTCTTGAATAACATTATTTTTGACCTGCTTAAAAGTTAAGAAATTTGGATTGAGTGTTAAGTGAGGAAATTTGAGATATTATCCGAAGCGAAAGAATGAATTACTTAGAATTATTCTAAATCAAAAGAAAGAGATTTTGAAATATCCAAAAAGAATTAAAATGAAAAGAGGCTTAGTAAATCCTGTATACTCGTATTCACTTTTTTATCAATAATGGGATTTCGAAGGAACCGGAGTCAGATTTGGGTGATTCCTATCCGAAAACCACTTCGAACCAATATATACGTTCGAATGTGAAGATATGTTGAAGACGATGATTATTGAAGACCATGGATCTCCATAGTGTGAGGACTGCTTGTTGACTTGCTCTAGGTAGCACCCGTAATGGAGTTATATATAGCAGCGGTCTCCTCGTTGTGGAGATTTTTTGGATTAAAAGGACTGCTCGCTACTAGTGGTAATAGGAGAGTACATTCGGTTTGTCCTATTTCTAGACAATTTGTATGGACATTTGCCTGATATTGCATTAATAAAGATATGTACATTGGTTTTTACAAATGTACATTAGTGGTGGCGGAGAAGGCAACTTCACTTAGCTCAACACCCTCCTTGAGACGTATGAGCTCAAGGGTTGTATTTTTGTGGAAGAAATTAGAAGTCAACGGAAATGGCGATGTGGAATTCAGAGATGTGATATATGCTATGTTAATAGGTAATCGTTGCCTCATGCCTCATCAAATCGGAAATGACCGAAACATGATTAGATGCAGCAAGGCTAAGTGGGTCATTCCCAAGTAGGGTATGATCATCCCCTTCTAGATATATTTCCTCCCGTTATGACATTCGGGGTGTAAATTAATGTGTTGTATGGAAACGAGTGCTCGGTTAAAGGTCGGTACGACCAGGGGATGACATATTTGGTACCATCTAGTTATAGAAGTAGGTCGGGCTTGCATTGGTAGAGAAGCTTTCTGATGGTTCCTGTAATGTCCCAGAATTTCTATTAATTAAAATTTGTATATTTAATTGAATTTAAATATTAACAAGTAATATTTGTAAGTCAAATAAATTTTATTTTGAATATCTAGATTTAATTGGATAATTTAATCGATAGTTTAATATTGGAAATTTCAGAAATAATTGAAAATTGAGTTTAATATGATTGAAATTGATTTGTAAAATTTTATTAAATCATATTGGAGTTAGAATGATGTTATAGAACTTTTCAAATTGAATTTAAAGTTAAATTGTGAAAATTGAATATTTTAATATTTAATTGACGAGTTAAAATAGACATTTTTCAAACAGTCTCGGATTTCAACGAAACTAGTTTCATCGGATCCATAATGTTATATTATTGTAATATTTTAAATTTCGTGTCAATCGGATTTACGGTTTGTCCGGGGCAAGCTAAAACGCATAGAAATTGGTTTAAATCGATTTAATTTAAATTTGATCGTTTATTGCTGTAACTCGCACATATGATCGAATTAGCCTCCAAAACACGTTCCATTGTGTCCAGAAAGCAGGGTAAACTTTAGAAACGTCAGTTGGCATGCTTCGTTTGGAGTTCGAAAAATTTCGGATGAATAGTGTTTTGCCTATTTTTCTATAAAAGGACATCAGTATCTTCATTTTGCAAAATTAAGAAAAACCCTAGGATTTTGAGAGCCGGCCATCACCATATATTCAATGGCCAGAAAGTCCTCTCATTCTTCCCCTCCGATCTCCTCATCCACGCACTTTTAGGTGACGACTTCAACTAGGGAATCGAAGAGCTTCACGAGCTCGACGTATCCAACGGTCAAGATCATCATCGGAGCATTGATGGAGGCGCAACAGGCCAGGGAAGTACACACAAACGGGCACGATTCTCCACACTTCAGAGCAGCCGAGCTCCTCGATACTCGAGCCGTGGGTGAGGCTTGTGATGGCGCTTCATTTGGCAGTGCTCGATCGGCATGAAATCGATCATAGGAGGGGTCGCGATTTTTGATTTGTAGGCGGCTATGGGTTTTGGTTTACTGGAACGAATGGGAGAAAGGGGAGAAGAACACGCACGGCCTCGATTTTCGCAAATGAAATCTAACGGCCCAGTAAGAATAAGGTTTAAAAAATGAAAATAAAATGTAAATTAATTATATTTTAATTCGTGTAATGTTTAAAATGGTGTAACTCTTTCAAACGAGGTCTGTTTTGGACGAAACGAATTGCGTTGGCTTCGTTTTGTCAAGAACTATGCTATGGAACTGGATTGGAGTCGTTTGGAGCTAGTTTGAATTTTGTGTAAAATTAAACGCACGTTTAATTTTATTCGAAATAAAACGCTGAAACTGAATTGAAAGCGAGGTGAGAACTTCTCACTCAATCGAATTGTTTCGATTTAAATTTTAAATAGTTAGATTTAAAATTGCTTGATTGTATGCCTGAATAATAAATTATTACATGTTATTGATTGAAATAGACATTATATGCCGTCCATTAAGCGGATGTTATTTATTAAAAACATATACCGCGAATATTTCACTGCAAAGTGAAATTGGTATTATATATGTACTTGGAGTTGATTTCCCGCATTATATAGCGGATGAGACCCTACTGCGCCACATAATAGCGGGTAATATTTTATAAATCCTATATACCGCGATATTCCGTATTGGAACGGAATTGGTATTGTGCTAACATCTGTGGATGCAGGGAAACAGGTTGGAGGGATCCAACTGGATTCCTCACCAGTATTTATTTGATTACAGATATTGTGATATTTGTTGATTATCATATTGATATATGATATTTGGATGCCGTGATTGATTATTTGGTGCTGTTGCAGCATTGGCCTATTTTTGAAGTTTTAAAAATAATAAAGTAAAGATTTTGAATTTAAAAGGATTTTAAAGTGATTTTTGAAAGTATAAGTTTTATTAAATTTTGAATTGTTAAAATAAATAAACGTTATAATTTTTATTATTATAAAAGTTATATATTTTTTTGGAAAATAGTACTTAAGTATGATTTTGGAGTTATATAAGCTTTAATAACATTTGTAAATTATTAAAAAGATTGGGATTTTTGGATTATTATAAACAATTTATATAAAAGATTTAAAAAAAATTGATATTTATAAGTTAAAATATTGGAATTGTGAAACGAGTTTTTATAAACATTAAAAAGAAGTATAAATGGATTTCATAAGTGAATGAAATTGATAGATTTATATATTGTGAAGTTATAAAATAAATAGATTTTGTAAAATAGAAAATTATAAATAATTAACTTTAAAATTTGATTTTTGGCATTTAAATGAGATTTAAATGGAATTGGTTAATAAGGGATTTTTATAACTTGAATTTTTTATAATATATAAATGTGAATTTATAAACATAGATTTATAAATTCAAGATTGATTGAATTTGATAAGTAAATTTTTATAGCTTATTAAAGGAGTATATTCAAGATTCTGGGACAGTGGATAATTTTTGAATTGAATATGTAAAAGTGTTGAATTTGGTTAATGATTTATATTCACGATTTTAAACAGTGAATAATATATTAAAGGAATGTTTAGGGAGTGATCTTTTAAATAGAATTAAAACGATTTGAAGTTGTTTTAAAATGTATTAAGTGTCGAAACCATAGATTTCAACATTCATTGTTGAAATAGACGTTTTCGAGAAACAAGGAAAAGATGGACTATAACACTGTTGTTATAGTAAATGATTTTCGAAAGGAAATGTTTTTGTATAGTATTGGGATTTATATATCTATCTAAATTTCGAATTCCTATACTAGTGATTTTGGGTTGTCGTAACGATGTTTTACGCAACATTCGTTTTGGCCCAAATAAATGTGTTTAAGAGAATGTTTTCCTTAAAGAATGAAATATATACTTAATTTCGATTTAAGTATATTTAATATTTTCCAAGTGTTGAAAATAAATGGATTTTTGAATTACTTATTATTAAATAAGTATGGAAATGTTTTCCAATATGAAGTGAATGTTTTGAGATTTTATCTTTTAAAGATAAATTGAAAATGAATATTAGAAATCGATTTGAAAATCGTATATTCATATATATTTTGGAATTGTAAATTCACTATGGAATTTATAAAAGAAAGGGAAATTTGTTTAAAAATAAACGATGATTTATTTTTGAAGCGTGGAAATAAATTTACGGATTTGGAACGTATGTTTAAAATAAATCGGTAAGGATTTATTTGATTGATTTAAATGAACCATTTTAAATTTAAAATGGATAAATATTTGGAAGTGTTTCCGTTTAAGGAAATTAATTTGAAATTTGTTCTCAAAGATTGAAAGGTGAAAAGTGATTTGAAATTTGTTTTCAAATGTTGAAGTATGGAAATTATATATCTAGTAAAGATATTTTGGAAAATAAATAATTTGGAAAATTATTTGGAACTTGGTGATGTTTTGCATATCTATTGATAGTTAAATAACCGACTATCAATATTTACCTTTAAAAAGGTATTTGTTGTGATTTGCTTGAATTTGAATGCTACACTTATTTTTAAAATAAGCGCTCACTATTCGGGTTAGCTGGGAAAGGACCTTTGGGTCGTATGACCCATTCCGAATATGTGATACGTCGTTATGGATTGCATTTGAAGACCACTTGAAGACCGGATATTTTTGAAAACGGAATGATTACCGTCGAATGACTCTGCATCGGCTGATCTCCGATATAGAGGTTTTATCACCCTTAGTGATGGGAAGTACGTCGTGATTAGTGAATATCCGGATTGCAATGGCTTCTTTGGATGTGCCTTCGGTTCCGTTCGATCCCGGAACGGACTTGTATGGATGTGTGTCTGACGTTACAATTTGAGATGTAAAGCTGGTTTCTATCAATTATATTTCTGTTGGTGGCAGAGAATTTATACTCTTAGCTTAACACCCTTCTCTGAGATGTACGAGCTCAGAGGTTATGTAGTTGATGGTTACTAGTGATACATTCTCATATTGGTAATGTGGCATACGAAGTGCTGTTGAGCATTTGATGATCAAAGCACATCTTTTGTATAAAGCGTAGCTTTGTGGACTAGACTTCGTCGGACCTCACACCCCGGAAATGGTCAAAACAAGAAGGATGCAGCAAGGTTATTAGGGGTTAGCGCCCCTTTAGTGTATGTCATTCCTTCCGGATGGAGGTGGTATCATGGTATGGAGCCCAGATACTTAACCTATGTTGTTGCTGCAAATTTATTACTTTGTGATTGTTGGAATCGAGGATCCTCGGATATAGATCGGTTACGATCGGGGAATGACATATTCGTGTCAGTAGTTACCCAGTTTGAAGGGTAACCCGGCCTTGTGTTGGCAGAGATCTAACCGTAACGTTAGGTTCTCGGGTCGTCTTTCCAGAGGCATACCTATGTGGCAATGGGAAGTTCCTTGGCATGACCATTTGTTGGAAATCCAAAGAAACAATATGAACCTTGTACGGTTTTAGTTGTAGAACCTGCCATCTAATATGGTAGCTATAGTAGGCATAATATAATGGTACCTATGCTGGCTAAGATTTATATTCTACTTTCGAAATGTTTTCTACACTATGAACTAATAATAATATCAAAAATGATTTGACTTTGCGTAGTAAGCATCTTTGACTAACATAAGAAGAAATCTCCTCCAAGTCTGCGTTTGCATTGTGTGTGGTGGTGGGAGGTCTTATGGTAGTTACATTTTCAAAAAGCATTGCGAATTGACTTCAAAAATTATCCTGTTATTTGTTTTTAAAGATAAACTGTTTTAAGTTCTCACACCAGTCCCATGACTGACCTGGAGTTTATTGTTCTCCTCCTAAACTCTGGGTGCCCACCAATTTCCACACGGGCAGTCTAGAGTTAGGTTATCAGGATATTCTGGAATTGAGGAGTTGCTGGAGGCAAGCTAGATGGCATGGCGTATTCACTAGTATATAGTATTTCTTTTCTGCTGTTTTTTGTTGTTTGTTGTTGTACACTCTGATGATGTAATGTAATGTAATGTAATAACTGATATAGTTCTTTGTTTAAAGATTGTTCATTTATCTATTATATGTTGTTCCGCTGCGACTATGAGATTCTGATATTGTTCTGTTGTTTCTTTCTGTTATGTTCTATCTTTTTCTCTCTTCTTCTATCTTCTACCTCTTCTTTAACCATAACGGTACGGTTTTCCGGCATTCGATTGCTCGGCAGTTGATACAGTAGACGTATTAATGTCGATTTTCGAGCGTCGAAAAGTCGCATTCGTTACATTTGTTATCAGAGCTTATGGTTAAGCGACAACCATGTCTCTGTTGGGTATTACTCATTAGAGATAGAGTCAGCAGTACTCTAGAATGAGTTTGAGTGTAATAATAGATACGAGCGCGTATTTGTTAGTGAATATAAATTGTTTTATATTGTGATGATTGGTTTGTTGAGTGGTATATGGATTCTGGACAACACAAGTAATTAACGTTGTTGATAGGGATCTCTAAACACTTGTACAGAACAATTTGACACGATATCGTTTTAAAATAGGGTAAATGAAATAATTTTACCTCGATTATATTTTATATATAAAGGAATAATTTTTCAGAATTATTAAAGTGTATAAAAATTGATTGTTTGGTTGTTGAAAATGTAAGAATATATATATAAGTTAATTAAAAGAATAAATTGTATAAACGAAGAATTATAAGTATGGAATTATAATTAATGTGATTTACAATTGTGAAATAATCTTATATATACAAGAAGTGAAATTATATAAGTAAAAGATTTGTAAATGAGATTTATAAATATTGAAAGAATATTAAGCACTGAATTCACTATTGTTACTGGGAAATAATAAAGGTGATGACTGTAGCATCATCAGTTTCATTTTCGAGTCTCTATGTGATAGATTTGCTACCATAGAAAATTGGGAATTGAAGTTTGATTGTGATAAACAAATTTGGAAATCAAAATCCAAGTTGAAATAAATTTGAGTTGTCATCAAAGACATGTGATTTGAAATTTAACTAAAGGAAAGTTAAATAAATTGATTTGGATTAGATAAGATTTGGATTAGATAAGCTATTGAAATTGATGAATATAAGTGAAATAAGTTTTGAACTTATAATATGAGTTAATAAATTTAGCTTTGGTAAAAGTTAAATAGAATTTACTTTAGAATTGAAATCTGAATTGGATTTATAAGTGGAATTTTAAGTTAAGTTAAAAAAATGATGTTTGAGATGGAATATAACTTAAGTGAAGTTGAATAAAGTTGATTTTGGTATCAAAGTAAATTAATCAAGAGAAGTGATGAATTTTGAACTTGAGTTATATAAATGAAATTCAACCTTATATTGTTAAAGGAATTAGCAATTGAATTGATAAATGGATGGAATATTAATCAATCGAATGTAAAAGAATTGATAAGGGATAATGAATGTAAGTGTTAATTCATTAAAAGCTAATGAAGTTGAGAAACTGAATAATTGAATGAAAATCAATTTAATATAAACCAATTGAAATTAAAAGTGTTGGACCAAATTGAATGTAAATTAAATAATTTGGTTATGTTGAATATACATTGGTTGTTATTTGGTTGTTAATTGATTGTGTATATTTCATTAAGTGTTAATGAAATTAAATTAGTGAAATTGAAAGCTATGTAATTGAATTCAAATTGGAAGAAAATGAATTTGAATAGAATTGAATTTGATTTGGAAGTGAACTAAAATGAATATAGATTAGTGAAAGTAAACTAATTGAATATGAATAAGTGAATGTTAGTAAAAACATCCAATGTTAATGAATCAAATGTGATTAAATGAAAAACCAATTCATTGAATAATAATGAGAAGTGAATGCATATTGATTTGATATGGATTTGTTGGATGATAGTTGTTTGGTAGTTGCATTTATTGCTTTTGTTGCATTTTCTATGTTGACATATGTAGTTGTTGTAGTGATATATGTTGTATATTGATATTACTTCCATATATGCATGTTTCTCATGGTTTGTTGAGTGTTTAGTAGGTGCGGATTGCGCTTGCTTCGCATTTGGAGCTCGCTTTCGCGCTATATTAGCCGTATATGCTCGCTAATAAAATATAAGGTACATATCTCGGATTAAATATCGTACTTTTACACTTTTTTCCCTGCGGGATGCCTCATCACTTGATGAGATGCATATTTGTGATATATATACTGTCATATTTTTTTCGGATCGAGCCGCGCAAAGAATACTCTGGCGAATTTTTCCGAAAATTTAAGGCGTTAGAATATTTTTGAGAAAATTAGGAAATTTTTGAAACTAAGTTTAGATTTGGAAACTTAGTAAAGATTTTGTAAGAAGTTTAACTATGAATTTTGGGAAAGTTAAACACTTAAGAGATTTTAAAAATCCAATTTGAATGGTTTGTTTTGGAAAGTTAATGGATTCTGTAACTTTTTCTTAATTGGTAATTTCGAGGACGAAATTCTTTTAAGGGGGGAAGTTTGTAACGACCCAGAATTTCTATTAATTAAAATTTGTACATTTAATTGAATTTAAATATTAACAAGTAAGATTTGTAAGTCGAATAAATTTTATTTTGAATATATAGATCTAATTGGATAATTTAATCGATAGTTTAATATTGGAAATTTCAGATTAATTGAAAATTGGGTTTAATATGATTGAAATTGATTTGTAAAATTTTATTAAATCATATTGGAGTTAGAATGATGTTATAGAACTTTTAAAATTGAATTTAAAATTAAATTGTGAAAATTGAATATTTAAATATTTAATTGACGAGTTAAAATAGCCATTTTTCAAACAGTCTCGGATTTCGACGAAACAAGTTTCATCGGATCCGTAATGTTATATTATTGTAAGATTTCAAATTTCGTGTCAATCGGATTTACGGTTTGTCCGGGGCAAGCTAAAACGCATAGAAATTGGTTTAAATCGATTTAATTTAAATTTGATCGTTTATTACCGTAACTCGCACAGATGATCGAATTAGCCTCCGAAACATGTTCCATTGTGTCCGAAACACGGGGTAAACCTTAGAAACGTTAGCCGGCACGCTTCGTTTGGAGTTCGAAAAATTTCGGATGAATAGTGTTTTGGCTATTTTTCTATAAAAGGACATCACTATCTTCATTTTGCAAAATTAAGAAAAACCCTAGGGTTTTGAGAGCCAGCTGTCACCATATATTCAATGGCCAGAAACTCCTCTCATTTTCCCCCTCCGATCTCCTCATCCACGCACTTTTAGGCAACGACTTCAACTAGGGAATCGAAGAGCTTCACGAGCTCGACGTATCCAACGGTCAAGATCATCATCGGAGCATTGATGGAGGCGCAACAGGCCAGGGAAGTACACACAAACGGGCACGATTCTCCACACTTCAGAGCAGCCGAGCTCCTCGATACTCGAGCCGTGGGTGAGGCTTGTGATGGCGCTTCATTTGGCAGTGCTCGATCGGCATGAAATCGATCATAGGAGGGGTCGCGATTTTTGATTTGTAGGCGGCTATGGGTTTTGGTTTACTGGAACGAATGGGAGAAAGGGGAGAAGAACACGCACGGCCTCGATTTTCGCAAATGAAATCTAACGGCCAAAGAAGAATAAGGTTTAAAAAATGAAAATAAAATGTAAATTAATTATATTTTAATTCGTGTAATATTTAAAATAGTGTAACTCTTACATACGAGGTCCGTTTTGGACGAAACGAATTGCGTTGGCTTCGTTTTGTCGAGCACTACACTATGGAACAAGATTGGAGTCGTTTGGAGCTAGTTTGAATTTCGGGTAAAATTAAACGCACGTTTAATTTTATTCGAAATAAAACGCTGAAACTGAATTGAAAGCGAGGTAAGAACTTCTCACTCAATCGAATTGTTTCGATTTAAATTTTAAATAGTTAGATTTAAAATTGCTTGATTGTATGCCTGGATGATAAATTATTATCTGTTATTGATTGAAATAGACATTATACGTTGTCTATTAAGCGGATGTTATTTATTAAAAACATATACCACGAATATTTCACTGCAAAGTGAAATTGGTATTATATATGTACTTGGAGTTGATTTCCCGCATTATATAGCGGATGAGACCCTACTGCGCCGCATAATAGTGGGCAATATTTCATAAATCCTATATACCGCGATATTCCGTATTGGAACAGAATTGGTATTGTGCTAACATCTGTGGATGCAGGGAAACAGGTTGGAGGGATCCAACTGGATTCCTCACCAGTATTTATTTGATTACAGATATTGTGATATTTGTTGATTATCATATTGATATATGATGTTTGGACGTCGTGATTGATTATTTGGTGTTGTTGCAGCATTGGCCTATTTTTGGAGTTTAAAAATATTAAAGTAACAATTTTGAATTTAAAAGGATTTTAAAGTGATTTTTGAAAGTATAAGTTTTATTAAATTTTGAATTGTTAAAATAAATAAACGTTATAATTTTTATTATTATAAAAGTTATATATTTTTTTGGAAAATAGTACTTAAGTATGATTTTGGAGTTATATAAGCTTTAATAACGATTTGTAAATTATTAAAAAGATCGGTTTATTAAATTAGGATTTTTGAATTATTATAAACAATTTATATAAAAGATTTAAAAAAAATTGATATTTATAAGTTAAAATATTGTAATTGTGAAACGAGTTTTTATAAACGTTAAAAAGAAGTATAAATGGATTTCATAAGTGAATGAAATTGATAGATTTATAAATTGTGAGGTTATAAAATGAATAGATTTTGTAAAATAGAAAATTATAAATAATTAACTTTAAATTTTGATTTTTGGCATTTAAATGAGATTTAAATAGAATTGGTTAATAAGGGATTTTTATAACTTGAAGTTTTTATAATATATAAATGTGAATTTATAAACATAGATTTATAAATTCAAGATTGATTGAATTTGATAAGTAAATTTTTATAGCTTATTAAAGGAGTATATTCACGATTCTGGGACAGTGGATAATTTTTGAATTGAATATGTAAAAGTGTTGAATTTGGTCAACGATCTATATTCACGATTTTAAACAGTGAATAATATATTAAAGGAATGTTTAGGGAGTGATCTTTTAAATAGAATTAAAACGATCTGAAGTTGTTTTAAAATGTATTAAGTGTCGAAACCATAGATTTCAACATTCATTGTTGAAATAGACGTTTTTGAGAAACAAGGAAAAGATGGACTATAACACTGTTGTTATAGTAAATGATTTTTGAAAGGAAATGTTTTTGTATAGTATTGGGATTTATTATCTATCTAAATTTCGAATCCCTATACTAGTGATTTTGGGTTGTCATAACGATGTTTTACGCAACATTCGTTTTGGCCCAAATAAATGTGTTTAAGAGAATGTTTTTCTTAAAGAATGAAATATATACTTAATTTCGATTTAAGTATATTTAATATTTTCCAAGTGTTGAAAATAAATGGATTTGTGAATTACTTATTATTAAATAAGTATGGAAATGTTTTCCAATATGAAGTGAATGTTTTGAGATTTTATCTTTTAAAGATAAATTGAAAATGAATATTAGAAATCGATTTGAAAATCGTATATTCATAGATATTTTGGAATTGTAAATTCACTATGGAATTTATAAAAGAAAGGGAAATTTTTTTAAAAATAAACGATGATTTATTTTTGAAGCATGGAAATAAATTTACGGATTTGGAACGTAAGTATAAAATAAATCGATAAGGATTTATTTGATTGATTTAAATGAACCATTTTAATATTAAAATGCATAAATATTTGGAAGTGTTTCCGTTTAAGGAAATTGATTTGAAATTTGTTCTCAAAGATTGAAAGGTGAAAAGTGATTCGAAATTTGTTTTCAAATGTTGAAGTATGGAAATTATATATCTAGTAAAGATATATTGGAAAATAAATAATTTGAAAAATTATTTGGAACTTGGTGATGTTGTGCATATCTATTGATAGTTAAATAACCGACTATCAACATTTACCTTTAAATAGGTATTTGTTGTGATTTGCTTGAATTTGAATGCTACATTTATTTTTAAAATAAGCGCTCACTATTCGGGTTAGCCGAGAAAGGACCTTCGGGTCGTATGACCCATTCCGAATATGTGATACGTCGTTATGGATTGCATTTGAAGACCGATGTTGAAGACCGGATAATTTTGAAAACGGAAGGATTACCGTCGAATGACTCTGCATTGGCTGATCTCCGATATAGAGGTTTTATCACCCTTAGTGACGGGAAGTCCGGTCGTGATTAGTGAATATCCGGATTGCAAGGGCTTCTTTGGAAGTGCCTTCGGTTTTGTTCGATCCCGGAACGGACTTGTATGGATGTGTGTATGACGTTACAATTTGAGATGTAAAGCTGGTTTCTATCAAATATATTTCTGTTGGTGGCAGAGAATTTATTCTCTTAGCTTAACACCCTTCTCTGAGACGTACGAGCTCAGAGGTTATGTAGTTGATGGTTACTAGTGATACATTCCCAAATTGGTAATGTGGCATACGAAGTGATGTTGAGCATTTGATGAACAAAGCACGGCTTTTGTATAAAGCGTAGCTTTATGGACGAGACTTCGTCGGACCTCACACCCCGAAAATGGTCAAAACAGGAAGGACGCAGCAAGGTTACTAACCTATGTTGTTGCTGCAAATTTATTACTTTGTGGTTGTTGGAATCGAGGATCCTTGGATATATATCGGTTACGATCGGGGAATGACATATTCGTGTCAGTAGTTACCCAGTTTGAAGGGTAACCCGACCTTGTGTTGGCAGAGATCTAACCGTAACGTTAGGTTCTCGGGTCATCTTTCCAGAGGCGTACACATGTGACAATGGGAAGTTCCTTGGCCTGACAATTTGTTGAAAATCCAAAGAAACAATACGAATCTTGTACGGTTTTAGTTGTAGAACCTACCATCTAATATGGTAGCTATAGTAGGCATAATATAATGGTACCTATGCTGGCTAAGATTTATATTCTACTTTCGAAATTTTTTCTACACTATGCACTAATAATAATATCAAAAATTATTTGACTTTGCATAGTAAGCATCTTTGACTAACATAAGAAGAAATCTCCTCCAAGTCTGCGTTTGCATTGTGTGTGTGGTGGGAGGTCTTATGGTAGTTACATTTTCAAAAAGCATTGCGAATTGACTTCAAAAATTATCCTATTGTTTGTTTTTAAAGATAAACTGTTTTAAGTTCTCACACCAGTCCCATGACTGACCTGGAGTTTATTGTTCTCTTTCTAAACTCTGGGTGCCCACCAATTTCCACACGGGCAGTCTAGAGTTAGGTTATCAGGATATTCTGGAATTCAGTAGTTGGTGGAGGCAAGCTGGATGGCATGGCGTATTCACTAGTATATAGTATTTCTTTTCCGCTGTTTGTTGTTGTACACTCTGATGATGTAATGTAATGTAATAACTGATATAGTTCTTTGTTTAAAGATTATTCATTTATTTATTATATGTTGTTCCGCTGCGATTGTGAGATTCCGATATTGTTCTGTTGTTTCTTTCTGTTATGTTCTATCTTTTTCTCTCTTCTTCTATTTTCTACCTCTTCTTTAACCATAACGGTATGGTTTTTGGGCATTCGATTGCTCGGTAGTTGATACAGTAGATGTATTAATGTCGGTTTTAGAGCATCGAAAATTCGCATTCATTACAGTTCCTCAGGGAATCCATCTAGAGGTATACCCATTTGGAAGGTAGAATGAATGTTTATACCAATTTGATTGTTAACAATCACATTTATACCCTTATGACATATGAATGTTTATACCAATTTGATTGTTAATATGGATGATTGATAGTTTGATTTGATAATTGAATTGTGATAACATATTCCGTTATGGTATTAATAGTGAATATTGAATTTAAAATCATATGTTATTTGATCGGTTGAATGGATGTTATGTTAGTGATAAATATGGATATTGGTTATGTTCATTTTGATTTAGTTATCTTTTGTCAATAAGACCATATTTTAGTGATATGAGATATTTTGGAAAAATAAGTCTCTTTTCAATTATACGTGAAATTAAAGTAAAAATAAAAGAGAATTTGAAGTTTGAAGTGAAACAGGATTAAAAGGATAGTTAAATTGAAATTGAAATTGAGATCGATTTTGAAAATTGAAGTTGAGATTGAGGTTGAATTGAAATTTAAATTAATATTAGATTTGAAATCTAATTTTTAATTGAGTTTATTTTGAAGTTAGAATTGAAATTGAAATTCAAAATTTAATATTAAAATAATAGGAATATAATAATATTATAATATGGAAATAGTGAAAATACATTTTAAACACTTTAAAAGGTGGAAATATTGATTTAAAATGATTTATAACGATTTTATAAGTGATAAAATCCAATTTGAATATATTATTTCAAATATTGAAAAATAAGTTAAAACTAGGTGCGTCGCGCAACGGTTATTCGCGATTTCATGCCGACATGTCTAAATGAATGTGTAGAGTGGAAAATAACTCGGAATTCTTCGAAATAAGAAAATTCCGGACTATTATATCCATATCTACTAAACGAGGAAAGAAAATCAAAATTTCATTGAGTATATTTTGAATTAAGTCCAAATTAATTTTCTAGAAAAATCACGCTAATGCAGTTAAGTGACCATAACAGAAAATCCGTTTAAATGAACGTTTGGAAAAATATGAAATAAATTTGATAAATCTATTTAAATAGTTTAAAAGAGATTTTAAATGGAAAATATGAATTTTCAAATACTAAAAAGTTGTTTAAATCAAATAAGCTTATATAGCACTTTCCGCGGCACTTTTATACTGCGAATTCTATAACTTTTTTGAATATGAGTTTAAACGTGACGATTTTTCCTGAAATCAATAGTGAATGTTTTTAAAAGGAAAATTAAGTGTTTAATAGATAATTTGGATTCTTGATAATCAATTTCAAAATAAAGTTGATAACTGAGTATGTGGAAATGACTAGTACATTTGTCTCGCTTGTGAGATCTGGGAAGAAAAACGAGGTGTTTAACTAAGGTTGGGGATGTAGCAACCAGTGCCCTGAACTTACCTGGCCTATGTTTTCTTTTCTTAGGCGAGGGGTGGAACAGATCGAAAGGAAAGCCCAAATGCTCGAAAAAGATTGTACTAAGTTTTTCCAAAATAAAAGAAGATTGGTATTATCCAGAATTTAAGCAATCTCCAAAAATAAATTATTTCTACGATCCTATTTACTAAAAAAATGTTTGCTAATATTGATTTTAGGGTTTATCATAAACGATGTCTTAAATAACATTGTTTTTGACCTTCCTAAAAGTTAACAAATTTGGATCGAGAGTTAAGTGAGGAAATTTGTGATATTATCCAAAGCGAAAGAATGAATTACTTAGAATTATTCTAAATCAAAAGAAAGAGATTTCGAAATCATTCAGAAAGAATTAAAGTGAAAAGAGACATAATAAATCCCATATACTCATATTCACTTTTTTATCAATAATTGGATTTCGAAGGAACAGAGGTCGGATTTGGGTGATTCCTGTCCAAAAACCACTTCAAACCAATGTATACGTTCAAATGTGAAGACATGTTGAAGATGATGATTATTGAAGACCGTGGATCTTCGTAGCGTGAGGACTGCTTGTTGACTTGCTCTAGGTAGCTCTCATTATAGAGTTATATATAGCAGTGGTCTCCTCATTGTGGAGATTTTACAAATTGCAAGGACTACTCGCTACTACTGGTAGTAGGAAAGTGCCTTTAGTTTGTCTTGTTCCTAGACAACTTGTATGGACGTTTGTCTGACATTGCATTTCTAAACATTACATACATTCGTTTTTACAAACGTACATCAATGGTGGCGGAGAAGGAAACTTCTCTTAGCTTAACACCCTCCTTGAGATGTACGAGCTTAAGGGTTGTATTTTTATGGAAGGCAATTAGTAGTCAACAGAAATGGCGATGTGGCATTCAGGATGTGAATGTGAAAAGGTAATCGTTGCCTCAAGCCTCATCAAACCAGAATGATCGAAACAAGATTAGATGCAGCAAGGCTAGTGGGTCATTCCCAAGTAGGGTATGATCATCTCCTTCTAGATATATTTCCTTCTGCTATGACGTTCGGGATGTAAATTAATGTGGTGTATGGAAACATGCGCTCGATTAAAGGTCGATAACGACCGGGGGATGACATATTCGGTACTATCTAGTTATAGAGGTAGGCCGGTCTTGTGTTGGTAGAGGAGCTTTGTGATGGTTCCTCGAGGCATCCATCTAGAGGTGTACCCATTCGGAAGGTAGATCCTTCACCTGGTCATTTGTACCGAAATCCTCTCTCCAATAAGAACCTACGGACATGATTGTAAACCAATTATGCTGGAATTTAACCAATGTAATAATTTCGGCTAAGATTAATAAGTTTATTTGCAAATGTTTTCGAAGAGATGTCATTAAAAATAATAACAAATGTTTTGATATAAAAGTGTTTTAGTTATCATAAGGTCAAAACCCGTCTGTGTTTATGTGTGGGCATGGTCTTAATAAATGCTCTTTCTTTTCAAAGGATTTTATTCAAAGGCTAATATACGATACTGTCATTGATTCTTGAGTTTTCTCACGCTTGTTTATCAAGCCTGATCCGGGTATTTTCAATACTCGGGTTAGATCCAAGTAGTTTCAGCTTTTGTTGAAGAAAGTTGAAGTTTTCAGAGGAGAGTTAGAGATATTCATCTACGTATGGACATATTCTATTGTCCACTGTACTTAGTTTGTTTTAGTTGATGTTTGTCAACAATTGTAAGGACGGATATTTATAACTGTCCAGGCTGAATTTAGGTTAGACTCCGATATATGTATTTAAAAGCTTTTACGCTGTAAAATATTTTTTCGATGTTATATGTTATTCCATTCGAGTGAGATTATGTTCTGTCTATTTTTCTTTATTACCCTTGATCATCCATACTTCCGTGCAACTTAGGTCGTACATGAGTGGTTTATTGTCGGTTTAAGGGTACGAAATTGTAGGCTGTCACGATATCCCCTTATTTTAAGTGTTAAATGTGAACAAAATTTAATAATGGAAAGATTTTATGAATATATTAAAGCCTTTGTTTTTGAAAAAAAATCATGTAAGGCGCTTTATTGCCCTTATATTTTTGTTATATAATTTTCTTTTGATAAAGAAACATTTTTAAAGCAAACCGACTAGTAAAGGCACATCCTTGTGGATTTTCTTTATTTTATAAATAATTTTATCACACTTTGAAGAAAAATTAAATATCACACTTGCTTTAGAATTTTATGAATTTTTTTAATTTATAATGGTAAAGTTTAAGTGGTGTGTTTTATACATTTGTTTTTCTAAGTCAAATTTGAACCATTTTAGGAAGAATCTGAAGTGAAGAAAATATATTATTTTAAAACTTGTGGACCTTTACAATATGTATTTTTGAATGAAAATTAAAGGATTTTTGATATGAACACTTGAAAATATGCATTAATAAATGTTTAAAATTTTCAAAATTATTTATGAATTTGATATGAGTATAGTTAGTAGAAAAAAAATGAATTTCAAAAATAAATTTTTATGTATATATATGATGTAATTGACAAATTATAAAGTAAAATGAATTTAAAAATATAATTTTTGTATAGAAATTAGACATTGTTTAACGATTATTGATATTCGTTAACTATTAAATAAAATAATATATACTCATATATGATAAATAGGCTATAAATTATATAACAATCTGAATGGAAAAAATTTAATATTAAATAATTTTTAAAATGAAGTATGAGTATTCTAGAACAACAGAAGTTATTCTGAAATAAATTTTGAGTAACTAATATTGAATTTGGTTACACTATAAAGACTTGAGTTTTGAAAGTGATATGTTTTTATTAATTAGATTTTTAAGAATTGTTGAAATAAAATTGAAGTTAAAATTAGCTTTGGAAATGGAAGTATAATATTGTTAATTAAAGGACATACGAATAGATATTAAGTGATTAACTTGAAATAAATATGAGTTATGATTTCTTATGAAATAATTTAATACCATAGTTTTTTTTAATATGAAAGATGTATGGTCCGAGGAACATAGAGCCATAGAACTAGAAATATACAGGTCTAGGTAAAAATACAGAAGTCAAGGACCCAAATGTCCGCCCAACAAACAAAAACATAGCCAACATGCCTGGTCAATAGCATAAAATAAAGCAAACATGCTTGGTAGAATAACAAACCAAGAATCAATATCCAAAAAAGTAAAAATAAAAACACAATAGCACATGGCATCCCAGAACTAAACAAACGAAGGTAAACTCTAGCACAGTGGTGGAACCGGCATAAAATCTCAAGACAGGAACTAGGGGTGTGGGGCGAGAAAATGAATTTTTGATCCCAATCCTTTATAGCTAAAAACTCTTCGTTGTTAGCGTCGAATTCACCATCATTACAGAGTAACAACTCATCATCTAAGAGTCCGTAGAAAAGCTCTCTCTCATCTTTTTCTTCATCAGAAATCCATTTTGAGAAAACCTTCCACCCAGAGTGGTAGTTGTAACTTCCGCCACTTGAAATTCGAAGATGAACGCCGATGATGATGCAGTCATCACCAGAATTATCTTCTGACGACTAAAGTGAGTTCAGTATAGTATGAAAGCATAGGTAAGTAAACAGGGATGCTAAACATTTCTCATTACATAACAATTTTACTTAAATATTCTTCACATGAATTGTTGTCAATATTCCCCACATAACGTGCCCACACAATGATCAAATATAGATAGAAAATAAAACAATAAAGAGTTAGGTACACATATGAATCACAGCCTGCACTTCATTATACAGCGACAACAAAATCTTTATTAGCCAAAGAGCCTCTTGCTCCATCTTCAGTCCACGTACTGCGGCCATTATTCCAAACCTGCCTAAGCCTATAAAAATAGCCTACTCAAATGAGTACCCGTGAGTTTATAATAATAATAATAATAATAATAACACGGATCCAACATAAAGTTTGGTCTGAAAAACACTGTCCCTAAAACAAATATGGGGCAAGTCCAACCAACACTGCAAAGATTAGGTTTTCCCCTCACTATTCAGAAATCATGAGTAAAACACTTTAAACAACTGACGTAATTATTTCTCATTTACGTCTCAATTTAATGATTCCTTAAGCATATTTCCTTTACTTCTATGCATCCGGCATAGACCCAACCCTCTTCTTGGTTTAGATAGCTTTTACATCCAAATATAGAATTTTGCGCTCCCTGTGCAGATCACACATGGTTTCCCTTATGGGTTCTTCTTTAATCTAGTATTATTTAACCATTTGCCTTTGCAATATCCCTCTACAAGTCTCTTTTATTCTTTAAAGCATTCTTCAAATTGTTCAATACTAGCCCCATTATGGTACTCACTTTACCTCATTTTAGGGTTTGTCTCTTGCCTATATTAATGCTTGGAACTACCCCACCGTGGTTTACTTCTAAATTTATTCGTTATTACTACTTGGAATCACCCCACCATATTTTTCTATATTTATTCATCTATACGAACTGCCTGGACCCTACCCCCACAGTACTTAATGATTTAATTAATTAAGCCATGGAATACAAATAAACATCCACTTGTAGTCCTTCAATATTTATCTGTTAAATTTCCTTACTGTTTGGCGTGTCCCCTCCATAGTAATTTTTTTTTAAACTTCTTGGAAACATCCTACCACGGTAGGTCGCAAAGAAACCCACATGCTGCCTTAGACCACAAAGAAACCCACATATAGATTTAGACCGCAAAGAAAAACCACACGCGGCCTCTAAACATTTGCTTAATTTGGAACTACTTGGCCTACTCCACCGCAGTTCCCGAAAGTTGAATGCCTTTTCTCACCTGCTTTGGGTGTGCATTCGAGTGGGCATCCCCACCGGCGCCAATAGCCCTTCCAACTCTGTCTTTTAATTTTAACACAGGATCCCTTTCTCATTATGACCTGGCCTCTCCACGAGTTCCATTACCTTATCTTTTATAAGTATTATACATTTCTCCCCTTTAGCGTAATCCCCCTGACCCGTGCAGTATGTTCTACACTTAACTTATTAATTGTTCTTCTCTAAATTTTAGCGCAGTATGATTTCTTCATATTTAGCGTAGTACACTTACTTGTAAATTTAGAGCCGCCACACAATGTCTTTACCCGACAACTCTAACATCTCTCACAATGCATTTACACGTTTCGTTATCCCATTAGATCTTATTTCACTTTCTATTATTACCCGGGTTCTTTTTAGCAAATAATTTGGATCTTTTCTCCCTTTTTTCTAACCCATGTTAATATACTTTTCCAATGATTTTATTCCCCTGTGTCACCCATAGTACCCAAAAATCCCTAGCATAGCACTTAGTTGTTTAACCCTTTTATTTTTTCATGGAAAATTTAGATAAAATTCTCTAAAATTCTTGAACCCTTGTTCTTCCATAGTTTACATATATTTTTCCTTTTTAAGAATATTTCACCTATTATTTTCAAGTTAAACGACTTCAAAAATCCGTATTTAATTATATAAGCTTATGAAATTCCTCAAACTGAAACCCATTTAAAAAATCATGATTTAAGCGTTATATAAAATTTTCATTTAGCTTTGAAATCACTAAAGTAGGGAAAACATGTGTAAACATCCCATTTTCACTCATCCTTCTCCAAAACATTCATTAAACTTTTGGATCTTTACATGAAAACTCGTATGAACCCCATCATACATAAAAACATATAGATCTGAACCAAACTCATATATAAGGAAATTGGTTAAGATGTAGTGCTTTTAGTCTTCTTTAGTTTCATTTAGCTTGTGTTTTTGTATCTTCTTCTTATTTGTCTTCTTATGCTTCCACCATTAAAGAGTTTCTCTAACTTTTATTCTAGTTTTCAGTAAAATAAAATGAGTAAATAGAAATGAGTATTGTATATTGTCCCACAATAAGGTGGTCCAGAGCCCTCATACCCGCTTATATTAATTCGTTCCCCTCTACCTTTCTTATTTCGCCCGCCTTATTCCTTAAATTAGTTTGCTTAATTAATTATAAAATTTAAGGTTATTACAGTCTCCTCTCCTTAAAGGAATTCCGCCCCGAAATTTAGTTAAGATTAGCTAGATACTATTCTTCTCCTTTATGCTTACCATAATCATCCCCATGAATTCCTAATTCATGCATAAATCAAATGTACTAGCACTACCTACTAATACAGCAAACACCCATAATATCATGTGTGTGTACAAATGGTCTTCATCAACATAACTCGATACTTATCATATGCGTTAATCTATGACAAACAACTCTAGATAGGTCCTCCTAACCTTATCCTCCATTTTCCATGTGCATTCTTCCCGATCTATGCTCCACTGAATGCATACTAGCTTAACTACCTTGTTCCGAAGCCGTTTTTCATCCCGATCCACTATCCGAACCGGTCTGCACACGTAAGTCATATCTGGTTTGATAACCAAGTTTTCTACTGCCCTAACAAAGTCTTCTACTGCCCTCTGATCAACTACTGCTTCTGGGACTCAAACCATTTCCGCAAAAATGATGCGTGAAATACTTTATGAATCCCAGCAAAAAACTAGGCAAATCTAATTTATACTCCACCTTCCCAATCCTTTCTATGATTGAGAACGGTCCTACATAATTTGATGCTAATATCCCAGCTTTCCTGAAACACACAACGTCTCTCAACGGGAAAACCATCACGAACATCTGATAGCATACTGCGAACTCTAGTTCCTTTCTCTTTGTGTCGGCATAACTCTTTTTCCTGGACCGAGTTACTTTCAACCTTGCTCGGATTAGCTCTACCATATCTGTAGCACCCTTCGCCGCATCTTGTCCTAACTCAACCCTATCTCCTACTCCAACCAATATGAATGCGACTTACACGGCCTTCCATACAAAGCCTCAAATGGAACCATCCCAATACTGCTCTTATAGCTATTATTATATGAGAACTCTACTAGATGTTAATAATCTTTTCAAGATCCACTGAAGTCTAAAATGCATGCTCCCAACAAATCTTCTAGGACCTTGTTGACCCTCTTAGTCTACCCATCTGTCTGTAGATGGTATGTAGTTATCATGCATAGTTCTGTACCTAAACCTTCTGCAGACTTCTCCGAAATTCACTAATGAATAGCGAATCCCGATCAATAATAATAATGCTTGGCACCACATGCAGTCTCGCTATCATCTTCACTTACATTTCTGCTAACTTTGGTACTGTTCTCTTAACCTTCACTGGAATAAAATGGACATACTTAGTTAGTCTATCAACTATGACCCATATGGCCTCATTCCATGTCCTTGTTCTTGGAAACCATCTATGAAGTCCATAGATACTGAATCCCATTTCCACATTCGAACTTTAAAGGCTGCAGAAGCCCACTTAGCTTCTGATGTTCTATCTTCACTTACTGGCATGTAAGACATCTTCTCACATAGGATCCAACATCTTTCTTCATTCCTTCCCACCAGGATGTATTGTAAACTATGACCGGCGACATTCATTCAGTACTTCCTTCTACAGTTCTCCGATGCTTGGAACGTATAACCTGTCATTCTTCCGAAGTGCTTCTTTCTTATCGACACTGAACCCATTCAGTTTTACTACCTCGACTCATGAGTCCAAGTTTCTTACTATGTCTGCGCGGAACTTATCTCTCTTATGCAGTTCAACTATCCTTTCTACTAGTGTAGGTCTAACTTGTAAGCATGTTAATATCTTATTTGCTCTACTTAATCCTGCACTAGACCGATACTGCGCATTACACATATACAACTTTTCTAACACGGTCCACTCTTCTAACATTACCAAAACAAAACTTTGTTTTCTTCGGCTTAAGGCATCAGCTACTTTGCTGCCTTTTATGAGGTATACTGTATCCCAAAATCATATGACACTAGGAATGCTAATCATCTCTGCTGCCTCATGTTCAGCTCCTTCTGAGAGAACAAGTATCTCAAGGACTTGTGGTCGGTATAGAAATCTAACCTCTTCTCTAAGAGATAATGTCTCCAAATTTCAACATAAAGACTAATGCGGCCAACTCCAAATCATGCGTTGGATACCTAGCTTCATGAGGCCGTAACTTCCTAGATGCATAAGCAATTAATTTGCCCTTCTGCATCATTATTGCTCTAACCCCAATCCTGAAGCATCAGTATACACAGTCATACCATCATTCCTTTCAAGTATTACTAACACAAATGCATTTATCAATCTATGCTTCAGTTCATGGAATACCTTCTCGCACTCTTATGCCCAAACAAACTGCTCTTCCTTCTTAGTCAACCTAGTTATCGCATAGCTATATGAGAATAATCCTTAATGGATCTCCTATAATAACCAGCAAATCCTAGAAAACTTCGCACCTCAGTCATAGTCTCAGGTCTCTTCCACCCAATTACTACCTCCACCTTTTTCGAAATTACATGGCCTAGGAACTTCACTTCCCTTCTCTAGAAAATACAATTAGAAAGTTTCACCTTCAACTTATGTTGTCTCAACGTATCCAGCACAAGTCTTAGGTGAACTGCGTGCTCCTCCTCATCCTTAGAGTACACTAAAATGTCATCTATGAACACCAACACATATCTATCCAGCTTATCTCGGAAGATTATGTTCACCAAGTTTACAAAGAATGCAAGTGAATTGGTTGACCCAAATGGCATAACCAACCACTCATAAGAACCATACCAAATACTGAATTAGTCAAAGGAATACTTTCCTCCGCAACTCCCAGTTGATGGAACCTTGTAGCCAAGTCTAACTGCAAAAACACCTTAGGTCCACTCAATTGATCAAAAAGGTCATCTATTCTTGGCGAATGATATCTATTCTTCACTGTCCTCTCATTCTGCTTCTGATAGTCTATACATAGTCTCAAAGACCCATCGAACTTCTTTACAAACACTATTGCTTCTCCCTATGGTAAGCTACTTGGTCTTATGAAGCTCTTCCCGTCTAACTCTACCAATTGCTTCCTCAGCTCCTCCATCTCCCTCGGAGGCATTCTATTAGGAGGTCGACTAAACGGTTTTGTCCCTGGTAGTAAGTAAGTCAATGCATAAATTTATCACTCTCGGGGGTGGCAACTTCGAAACCGGTTCAAACACCTCCCTGTACTCCTTCACTACTCGTATTACTCCTAGCACTTCTTCCACCGAAGATAACGCATATAAATCACTCATATGCACTTCTCCACATTTTTCCAAAACTAGATACACTGTACCTCTTCGGTCATAATGACTTAGAGTGATTATCTTATTAGCATAGTGCATCCTTGCACTATGCCTCTCCAACTAATATATCCCTAAAATAACTCTGAATCCTATGAAGTCAAACACGTAGGAATCACAAGAAAACTTACACCTACCAAACTCAACATCTAAGTCAATGCATCCATATCCGAGGGTAACGTACCCTCCTATCGGATTTACTACACGTATGTACGTGACCAAATAGGTAACTCCTAACCCAAGTCTATCAACCAAGTCTTTAACTATAAAAGAACGTGTAACTCTAATATCAAAAAATCAAAAAATCAAGGTCATGCCTTCTTAAGACTTTTCCTTTGCCTTTCTCCTCTGTAGATGATCCTTTCCTTAGCTCAAATGCCCCACCTTATCGCACTTGAAGCACTTCGGCCTCGCAACATTCTTAGACAAATGGCGCTTCGAAGCATAATGTCCCTTCTGTCCGCGGTTGTAGCAGACTACTTTTGCAATGGAAACTTCATTATTAGCAATTGCACCATTCCCCTTTGACACTCCTTTCTTGCCTTTAGTGTACGAGGTGAACTTCTTCTTCTGTTCTACCTTGGGCCTCGTCTTCACCCTTTTCTTTTGATACATGCTATCATATCTTCTGGCCATGTCCACTACAAACTCATAAGGAGACGCTACATCAGTCATCGCCTTATGATCAGGCTCTTACTTCAAGCCTCTAATAAAATTCGCATTTTTCTTCATAAGAGTGTTAATGATCTCTTTGCCATACTTAGCCAATGCATTGAACTTTCGGTTGTAACCTCCCTTATACGGTCATCCTGCCTTAATTCAATAACCTCCCTCAACAACACACTCTATTGAGACTCCGATATGAATTGAGCCTCAACCCTCTCCTTGAACTTCTACCAAATGATTACCTCTTCTAGGGTTTCTAAAATTATAGTCTCCCACCAGTCCAGTGCATCTTCCTGTAATTGCCTTAATGTCAATCTTCTCTTCTGCTCATCATTCAATCTAAGCCTTCAAATATATGCACACAACTTCTGACCAAGTTCAACACTTCCACCGCAGGCTCCTTCCTAGTAAACGCCTTCCCTCCATGGTTTTTGTTCTTCTTTGGGAAGTCCTCTCGCACTACTGCAGGCCTTGGCTAGACAGCCTTCGGTGTAGCCTCCCTCACCATATGAGCCATGAACTCCCTAAACAAGGCATATATATATATATATATATATATATATATATATGACTGCCTTATTTTGGTGGTGCAGCATCTTTCCCTATTGCCCTTGGAATTCTTTCCTCCCTTCCTCTATCAATCTTTGTTTCTTCAGTCTCTCTTCTCACACTTGCCCCTCCTATTATGATTCGTCTGCTTCTCAAATCCCCCTTGCTTTTCTATTAAGCAAGTCTTCATCGAAACAAAAGGATAATAAGTGATATCAAAATAGAAGAATAGATATATCTCCTTATATATATAGCAATATATAAGTACTATATATATAATAGCGCCATCCTCTCCCCGGTGCGTTTACTCTATCCTAATTACTACTCTTATCCTTTATTGACTATGTTTTACTTAGGTTTCCCTAACCTATGCTCTGATACCAAACTGTAACATCCCCAACTTCAAACCCAAAATGAACGCCGATGATGTTGCAGTCATCACAAGAATTATCTTTTGACGGCTGAAGTGAGTTCAATATAATATGAAAACAAAAATAAATAAACAAAGCTGCTAAACATTTCTCATTACATAACGATTTTACTTAAGTATTCTTTACATAAACTGCTGCCAATGTCCCCAAATAAGGTGCCCACACAGAGGTCAAATATAAATAGAAAAGAACATAATAAAAAGTCGGGTCCACGTATGAAGATGTGGCCCGCATTCCATCATACAACGAAAACAAAATATTTATTAGCAGAAGAGCCTCCTGCTCCATCTTCAGTCTATGTGCTACGGCCATTGTTCCAAACTTGCCTACGCCTATAAACTATGCCTACTCAAATGAGTACCCATAAGTTTCAATAATAAAAACACTGGTTCGACATTAAGTCTGGTGTGAATAATATTGTCCTCAAACAAACATATATTGACCCAATCTGCACTGCATAGATTAGGTTTTCCCTCACAATTTAGATATCATAAGTAAAACACTTTAAACTACTGATGTAGTTATTTCTTATTTACGTCTTCAATTAAATGCTTCCTTAAGCATATTTTCTTTACATATGTGCACCCTGCGCAGACCCAACCATTCCAGGTTTAGATAGCTTTTACATCTAAATATAGAATCATGCGCTCCCGGAGTAGACCCTACCTGGTTACCAGTATGGGTTCTTCTTTAATTAAGTATCGCTTAACCATTTACTCCTGTGATAGCCCTTTGTGGGTTTCTTTTATTCTTTAAAGCATTCTTTAAATTGTCCAATACTGCGCGCTAGCGTGATATTCACTTTACCTCGCTTTAGGGTTTGTCTCTGTCTTATTACTGCTTGGAATTATCCCACCGCAATTTTCTTCTAAATTTATTCGTTATTACTGCTTGGAATAACCCCACCGCAGTATTCTTCAAAATTTATTCATCTATATGAACTGCCTGGACCCCACCCTATAGTATTTAATGATTTAATTAGTTAAGCCTTAGACTATAAAGAAACAGCCACCTGCAGTCCTTTAATATTTATTTGCTAAATTTCCTTACTGCTTGGCATCTCCATTCCATGGTAATTTATTTACTTATTTTTCAAACTACTTGAAACCCCTCCCTCCCCCCCCCCCCCCCCCCCGCCCCCTGCAGTAGACTGCAAAGAAACCTACATGCAGCCTTAGACCGTAAAGAAACCCACATGTAGCCTCTAACATTTGTCTAATTTGGAACTGCTTTGCCTTCCCCATCGCAGTTCGTAAAAGTTGAATGCCTCTCCTCATTTTCTCTGGGTGTGCATTCGAGTGAGCGTCCTCACCCAGCGTCAATAACTCTTCCAACTCTGTCTTTTCATTTTAACATAGGATCTCTTTCCCATTGTGACTTGATCTCTCCTCGAATCCCATTAATTTATCTTTTATTAGTATTATACATTTCTCTCCTTTAGCACAACCCCCGACTCACGTAGTACATTTTACACTTTACTATATTAAGCTTTCTTCTCTAAATTTTATCGTATTATGGTTCCTTCATATTTAGCATAGTACTCTTACTTGTAAATTTAAAGCTACTACTCCAACGTTGTTGCCCAACAACTCTGACATCCCCGACAATGCTTTACATGTGTCGTTATCCCATTAGATCTTATTTCACTTTCTGTTATTTGCAGTGTTATTATCTACAAACAGTTTGGATCTTGTCTCTCTTTTTGGTAACTCCTGTTGATATACTTTTTCAAGGATTTTATTCCCCTATGTCCCTCGCAGTGCCTAAAAATCTCCTACATGGTTAGACGTTTAACACTTTTATTACTCATAGAAAATTCAGATAAAATTCCGAAACCCCTTTTCTTATATAGTTTACGTATATTTTTCCCTTTTAAGATATATATTTCAAGAATATATATGCATCCAAGTCCCAGCCTCTCTACACCAAACTAAAGGAATACTTTTTGAGAGTTTGTCTACAAGCTCCTAAGCAATGAGCTTGGCGCTAAAATGGTTGGAAATCAGGGCATGGACAAAATGCTTCTTAAGAGATATGATCGAGGAGTCAATGTCAGAAGAGAGGACCGGATCTGGAGATGAGTGTGGCAAATCTGAAGGTGTTGAGTTGCAAGCAGGTGAAGTCTCGACATAGGTTGCAATGGTCTGAAGGGATGCAATTGGATGAGCAGCAGGCAACGGTGCAGGATCTACTAACCCAGGAGAATCTGAAATGACTAGGGACATGTGATAGGCTAGAGGTTGGGAGGATTGAGAACTTTGACTTGCCAACGCCTGCTATTGGGTTTTGTAAGGGGGATTCTTAGATGGGAGGCTGCTAGAATTGGCACCTGAGTGAGGGCTGTTGACAATTTCATAGCCAAAGGAATGACGCGGGTTATAAATAGAAGGTTACTATTGGTATGAGAAGTAAATGTGGGTAATAATCCTCTCGGCAAGAGAGACGGGAATTCAAGATGATAATTGCTTGTGCGGAGAAATCTCAATCAGAGCTTTGGCATAACGGTGAAGCTATCTACGCTCGGTGGAAATGTGAAAACAAATCAGTTGTCCAATATGGTGGGCAATCCAGTTTACCCCCTCAAGCGGGTGAAAAATCGAATGAATATTTGAAATGTGTGTCCAAACAGGAATAGATAAAACTTGTTCATTGGCAGGTAATGATAAATACTTTACTCTCACGAGATCTCTCTGAGGTGAGGAGAATTTAAAAAAGTACATCGAGTTGTCACATCTGACATTTATCGAACCACGTAAACACCATAAACCAAGGACAAATTTTTTCACAATTGAGTAATGCAGAGCTTCGTCTAAAAAGAAGCCAACTAAATAGTCTTTCCAGAATGTAATCCCAGTGTCTATAATTTCCTTAGGGGGCAAGACAGGTTTATCCGCAAAATCAATATCATATTGTTTGGGAACAAAAGAACCTAGAATACTAGGCCTATTCTTAAACAAAGATGACCAGGCACTAACTAGCTTGGGAATTTCAACAACACTATTGGAACATGCATTGTTTTTAGCAAAGGAAGAGGGGCGGTTTAAACTTTTAAGAGCCCTAAACCATAAACCAAAACTTCACTAGCCTTCGCAAGACAATCATCTACCAGCAAATCAATACCTCCTAAGGGGATAGAGGCAAAGGCAAGCGCTCTAGGTACTGGAACTCCCTACAGATCGATCAGTTGGTATCCCACAACAGCCTGCTTGAAAGAGAAAACGCTAGCTTGAGTTTTACTACCCCGGGCTAAAGGGGGGAACTCATTAGCATCAAGATTATCGACCATGAGCAAGACCCAAAACTGCGAAATCGAAAGCCGCGAGATCGAACCATGTGCCACGACCGAGAGCGAAGTCGGGAATTGAGAATCGCGAGCTGAGAGCGAAATCGCGATTTGAGAGGTAAGATGCGGTGGTTGTGAGCTTAGAGTGATGTTGAGAAGAAAACGCGATTGGAAAAGTAGGAGAAAGTCACGATTGGAGGGATGAAAACCCTAATGCTGGAGTCACCATTTTTGAAATTTGAAAATAGTCGCCATCAATATTAAGTTTTAATCATACATTATCATACGACAACCCTAATTTCAGTTAGCCAAACATGTCCATATCAAATTGGCGGTTATCCAAACTTTATTCAATTTGAATTTAGAGATTTAGGTAAATTTACAGTAAATAGTTTAACATAGGTTCACTGCTAACATTCTAGGTTATATCGGCTGTTATCAATTTATAGGTTATGTTAACAGATATAGGATAGAAAAGGGAAATTACATTCATACTCTAACAAATAAATTTTCAATTTAATTAAAACAATGTGTACACTTTGATTTCTAACAACCTAAATCAGATAGTGTTTGTTAAAATTAACTACATATAATCATCTTATCAGAAATGTTCCCACTCACCTTAATACCAAAGCTATCCCTTTCTTCTAGCGCTTGGAATCACCTCCGTTTCGTATATATTTCTCCTCAATTCGATTTAATCTTCTCTTCTTCACCTTTTGATTTTGAATAAAATTTTGTTTTGAAAAAATTCGGTTTGAAGAGAAAAGAATTTGACAAAGTTTTGGTGTACTGTTTATTTCTTATGAATTATGTTTTAGGTTAGCTGTGTATTTATAGAGATTTTGTATTAGTAATGATCGTTGATTAATTCTAGGAGAATGTTTTCTTACATCTAACGCAACCATCAGTTATTTCATCCCCAAGTAAAAAAATTTGGTTGGGGACATTGGCCACTCGAAATTCTCGATCTAAAATGTCAATTAGTCGACCGCTAGGTTCCAACCGGTCGACCGCTACTCCAACCGGTCGAGCGCTAGGGGCCGACCAATCGATAGCTTATTGTTTATAATAGTTAATTAAATTTTTTTCTAAATTTAGCTATTTAATTATGTTAAATTACGGACTTTCAAATGTTCCTAACTTTTTCATATTAGTTCCGATTTCAAAGTGTTATATATTAAAATTGTCCAGAAAATTACTACGAACGCAATGATGCTAGTTTTGTAGCCGGATTCAGATGTGGGTGAAAATTTTATTTTCATCCATGTTATATTTAATTTGATTCTTTTGAATTTTTGGGGTGTTACATTATAAGTTATTTTGACTAGCTTATTACGAAATTTTATCTTTACTTATACTATTAGTTGCATCTAACTGTGCATTGTACTTTAGTAAGCCTATCAATGGATATCGAAAAAATCCGAAATTCATTCCCATCCGTTCCTGAAAAGCGGATAAATATATAAGATTTGAAAAAAAATGATATGAACGCAGATACGAAGGCATCCGCATCCGAAAATTATCCTTTCAATTTTTGTTAGAATTATATTTATATTATGCGTAGTTTAATACTATGAAAGATATGTATTTTATTGCTTTTTCTTAACAAACCCTACTCCGTAGAGTAGAGCTAGAGAATTCGGGAGGCCCACCCCAATCAAACCTGTTTTAGTCGGGCTCTCACATAGAGACGTTCGATCCTAATATTTTCAAATCATTTTAAGATATTATTACGTGCGTTCACAAATTACAAACCGCTAAAGTGTAGCTACCAGAGTTCAAATCCTCTCTTTCCACTGGGAGCTAGGAACCCATGCAAACCCATTTATTATTTTATCAAGTTAATAATTTATATCATACGCATTTAATGCATATTAATTTCTCAAATTATTTATTAATATCATATTTGTTGATTTTTCATACTTTTATAATCAATGAAATTGAAAAAATTATGTTAAATCAAAATTTTCTATTTATGTCATTGTTGGATAGAATAATTATCTGATATCCGTCCGTATTGGCAAATATAGATATCCGAAAATAATTCTGTAGAACGACACTATCTACATCCAAAAATATCTGCTGCTAAGCCTATAGTAAACTATTTCTAGATCACTTAAGTATCTGCTGCTAAGCCTATAGTAAACTATTTCTAAATTAGCGATCGCATGCATGTTTGTTGTCGATTAATTCAATTTATGTAATTTTTGAATCATCAAAATCAAACCTCATAAGAAATTCTGCATCTTCAAAATCCAACATTTTACATCAACAAACTTGTATTTATCGTACTTTATTGACCTTTGTTATACACAATATACCGATAATTCCATTGAGATATAACATCAACACACTCATATATGGATGATATATACCGAACATGAAAGCAAAATCATGAAAATAAAAAAATAAAAACAAACAAAATATTTTTTGGCCTTAAATTTTTACTAAATCTCTATGCACAAGATATCTGAAAGATGACTTGTATGGCGACCACTCTATGCGCTTTTCAATCTTTCTATGATTCAAACATCCTTCAATATTTTTCTGTAAAATTTCAGGCATGCTTTCGGACACCATTTTGGTAAGGAAAGTCAATTCCAGCGAAGCGTCTTTAGCATAATAATACAACACTTTTGGTATGATAATTTTGTTTCCAGTTTCAATCCTCACAGTAGCTTGAATGAACTCCTCTTTAGCTAATTTGAGTTCTTTATATATATTCTTTGCTGTGTATACCCGAACCTATCAAACATAAAAGAAATAAAAGAAATAAATAAATATAAGTATGTTCGTTGTACAATGTGTAGATTTTGTAAATTAATTTCTAAAAATGTTCGAGCCTGAATAACTCACGGCAGGGTCGGAATAGCCTCCTAAAGAAAGAGCAAAATGAGCAAATGGCTCAGAAAGCTCAAGGGCAAATGGATGCTTGTCTTTCACTTTCTTCAAACTTTTAGATGGAGAAAGCAAACTTTTAAGACCCTACAAATATAAGATCAAGTTTTCATAGCATTAGCAAAGAGCTAACTCGCTATTTTTCTCTATATTTCAATATATATTCTACTATCTAGAGATGATAACTAGATCTTCTTACCAATGCATGTCGATTTAGGTGGCAACCTAATATCGAACTTTGAATAACATGTGCGTTTACTGTGTGCCCACCAACATTGTACGCCGCCTATATATAAATATATGCAAAGTTGGGGTTTGCTGAAGAAAAAATGATGATAAGAAAACTGAAATGCTTACTTTCATGATAGAACATGTGCTTTTCATGTGATTCTGATGTAGACCATAAGCTAAAAATGCCTGAGGAACAACAAAAATAATTTAATAACATCTTAAAAATTATGAGTGATCAATGAAATATCTTATAACTGTACTTACATGCATTACCAGAGCATTGTGGATGTTAATCCAAAATGCAAGTTTCTCTTCATGATTCATACAGTCTGGATTTATTTTCTCCAGTTTACGGATCAGAGATCTGAAAACAATTTACAGAATGTTTATTGTGCATATGCAACAATATAGTAAATTTATAACAATTATTCGATAACCCAGGTCTATTTATAACTTATTATTACTGCCTTTTTTTTTTGGACATAGACCCAAAGAATCAAACCATTGCATTGTACTCCCAGCACATATTTTGGGTAAATCACATGGATAAAATAGCTACCTATGAGGGGCACAGTAGTAAAACTTTAGCCTGATAGACTGTATATACGACCATAACAGTTTAATGTCGTCAATGTTAACACTTTTTCCAAAATTTGTCATACTTCAACTAAAAGAGATGTAGATACCTGAAAATGTCGAGCATTTTAGAGGCATAACCAAATTTATCACCATCTACGCTAATCCTTGGAATTTCTACTATACCACAATATGAACTCTGAGAATATGAACTCTGCTTGTTTTTTGGTGAATAATATGAACATGGACTTGTTGTAGCACCTTCATAATGGTGACGTGAGCTCCAGCTGTCACATGCATCGTGTGCAGACAATGTACTTGAAGGAGATGATGAAGGAGAAGGCATGATGTCTGTTTGCTGTGTTTGTGAAACTGAAAGCTTGCTATAAATTGCACATATGCATTTGATAATGTCTTCAGAAAGTTTACTTGCGGTCTGAGGGACATGATCAAAGATCGATGCTCCCAGATGATCTGCTAAGCTCTTACTATGATATGACATTGATTGGTTTACATCCTACATATATTGAAAGTTTTTAAAGGTTAGGAGAGCATAGTCTGAAATTTGTATTAAAGAAATCAATCAAATCCTATAACATATATTAACTTACTTTTTTAGGCTCATCTGTGATAGAAAGCCTTGAACTAGTATCCTCAATATTCTCAAAATTAATTTTTCTTCTCACATCAGTTCTTTTACTATTCTGGCATCGATCCGTATTATCATTCATATCATAATAACTAATTGAGTGACTACTAGCTCGATTTTCCTTCATAATCTCGTTACAGCTTTGCCATTCTGACGGAGATTTTGATGCTTCAGTGGTATTGGAAGAGTTTGCTATGCATTGGTCGAAAGCAGTTCGATATAGGGACAGGAGGTAGCGCTCCAAATGTACTACTTCAACTTCTAGTGTTGCGATTTCTTCTATTAATTCTGTAGCTGACTGTTAGCAATATAATTAATAAACTTGGTAGAAAAAATTCAGAATATATGATGGATTGATGATAGAGACATTTTTGTATGCACAGATCAATAAAAGATAACGTTATTGGCAGCATCATTTTATTTAAGAGCAACTGCTATTTCGCTAAATTTTGTTGAAACTAGAATTTCTGTTGG
This sequence comes from Allium cepa, assembly GCA_030765085.1. Classification (NCBI taxonomy): domain Eukaryota; kingdom Viridiplantae; phylum Streptophyta; class Magnoliopsida; order Asparagales; family Amaryllidaceae; genus Allium; species Allium cepa. The sequence continues at coordinate 50,442,748 of CM060935.1, read as the reverse complement.
AAATATCAAATTTTGAACTTGCCCATAGAAAAGAATGGCGCCAAATGCATCTCAATTCATTCTATTTTTTACCGAAATAAATAGGAAGAAGGCATCAGGACTTCCTCTATCCAGTTCGATTGGAAGTACTTTTCTGAACAAGCTGGGTAAAAGGGAATCCTCGATTCTTTTTTTTCATCTTACCTAAGTCATTCAGCCAAGTGATACAAAAGGACATTTCCAAATGACATTCTACATCATGTTGCCATTTGAAATATATTTTCAAAACAATCTTAAAATGAATCATTCAGATACTACTACCCAAAGAAAAACAATTTTTACTTGCATTTAATCTTCCAAACAGCAGTGGAAACAAGAAAAGGAAAGAACTCGCCTTTTAACTCATTCGGTGATTGTAGGACGTGTAAAATATCAGTATATCAAAAGATAACTGTCAAACTAAACGTGTGATTTATTGCTTATAACTTAGAACTTTGTTGCCATCAGCTTTTAATACATAGTGCAGTCTAGAAAATGTGTGATTTACATAAAGCGTGTTCTTGACGAAACGAAAAAAGGCATGTGAAAGAGGTATTTGGATGGAGTTGAAAATGAGAAAGTTCGGGGAAAGAGATTGTGCTTCCGTGTTACAAAAGTAGAAGGGAAAGGATAACTGAAAGGAGAATAATTATTTGCATTTTATTTGTTTTATTATTATATAACGATGCTGTTATAACTTTTAATTTAATTGTTTGTATGTTACGTGTTTTATTGATACTAACTAAATTAAAATAAATTTTACAAAAATAACATTATAATATTATTTTATTTCATTTATAAACTGATTTTTTAAAAACATATCAACACACTTGATTTGAAACAAAATATTGTTAAACTGCGATATATTGAACAGAACTTGATACACTGCCGTTGAAAATAAATGCAAAAAAAAGTACATTGAATAGATAATGCATAGAATTTAATTTTAGTTCATGCATCTTCTTATCACTCTTGCTACAATACTGATCTTCTGGTTGGCCCTAACTGTAGCAAACAACATTGCAACTAGGGCTGTCAACGGATACTTTCGGATACGGATAGTGCCATATCCGTATCCGAAATCATTTTCGAATATCAGATATCCGTATCCGCTTAATTTTTAAATATCGGATATCTGTATCCGTTTAATTTTCGGATACGGACGGATATCGGATATTTATCCGCTCCGCCCATAATCAATAAATTTAAAAGTATAAATGAACAGCTTTGTATCAACATAAAACAGTTTTTGTACTAATGTTCAAAAAAAAAACCAAGGAATAAAAAAAATGTGATGATAAAACATTGTTTTGTATTAATATCTGTATGTGTATCCAAAAATATTCGAAAATTAAACACTAAAACTGTCTGTTTTCACTAAAAATGAGCAAAAAACCATATTGTGGTAACGTCCAATAGTTAGGAAATAGTTGAAATATCATATATTAGTTAAATATAATTTTAATAAAATAATGTATGCATCAGTTAATCGGGCGGATATTTTTCGAATACGGATACCACAATAACCATATCCATATCCGGAAAGCTTTTCGGATATCGGATATTCGTATCCGCTTTTTGGATAACGAATATTTTTCATATTTTCGGATACGGATTTGGACGGATACCGGATTTTTCGGGTATCCACTGACAGCCCTAATTGCAACAGGGGCAGAAATATCCGCACACTTATACGGATTAAATTTGATTCTAGCATTAGTCGACACTCAAACTTATGTGCGTCGATTTTTGCTTTTAGCTGGATTTGGAATTTTAATATAAGTATGATTTTCAATGTTATTTTGATTTTCAACCGATTCTAAATTATTTATTCTTGAACGATGGAGGAGGTAAGGTGAACTGTGTGGTGGTAAATGGTAAGTGATGAATCTGATGATATCATAAAGGAGTAAAATGCAGGCTGGAAAAAGATTTACCGTTGGCATTTGACAAGTCAGACACATCGAACACATCAGTCACTAACGGGCAAAATTCATGTGCCATGGTCTGATGTACAAAGACAACGGTCAAATAACATGTGTGATTTATTGCTTGCGACTTTAAACTTTGTTCCTGGTAGCTCTGATACACAGTGTCGTTTAAACATAGCTTTGAAAGTTATAAGCAACACACATGGTGCCGTTTAAACAACAAAATCCTAATTTGAAATATTTGACTGTTCTCTTAGTCACTGCGCATCAATCCATATATAAGTTGATACTGTAGCTAGCAATCTCCTTAATAAAACAATTGCTTTGAGGGCAGGCTTTAGCTTAGGCACATGGAGAAAACTAATTTCCATATGTGGCATTTAAAACTTATTATCCACGTAGGTTATTTGTTGAATTTTATTTTTTACACATGAACAAACCATAATTGCACATGGGTAAATTAAAATTCATATATTCACAAAATTCGTGTGCTCATACACAAACTTGAAAATTGAACATGAGAAATTCACAATTGTGGATGTACAACTTTTAATTTTGTGTGCTTGTACATGAAGGAGTTTTAAACTACATACGCAAAATTATGGTTTGTTCATGTGTGAAATGCTTAGATTAAAAAATGGACTATACTGCCAATAAGCTTTTAAGAACACCTACCACCTATCACCTAAAATGATAATAAGCTTTCTTAAGAGGCCCGTAGAAAATGTTTGTCCTTTTTAACAAATAAGTTAATGTGGCTGTCTATCATTAAATCACAATTGACCTGTGCTTCTTCTTTACGATACCATCTCAATTGACTTTTTTCTTTTCTTTTCTTGAAACCAATCTATAGAATGACACATTAACTCTTTATATTGTCAGCATCTGCTTATGACACACACATTGAAAGGTTACAGACCAACATGTTATCTTAGAGTTAAATTGCACGAGGATAAAGAATTTAACTGTTAACTGTGTGCTTAATGAAATTAGACCCAAGGTTATATTCCCATGATAACTGTATATTTGTATGTCACTAGACATTCAATCAGTCAACCAATTACAGGTTATAGATAACAAGAGAATATTGACATAAATTTAACATTTAAACAGAAGATGAATCTACCTTTGGCATTGATACTTCAGTTGAAGTCATGCTATTGCTGCTGCTGCAATTCTGGACTTGCATTCTTCCACCTACATGAAATTTCTATTTAAAAGAAGTACCGTTAGACGAGAAAAGTGAAATACATATTACAATGTAAATGGTCCAATAAGTGTAGTATATTTTCACATTCAATAATTCAACTGCTTACAGGATAGTGTTGTGAGAGTCGAGGTGTTATGTTAAGTACGTCCTCATGAACCTCCGAAACGCTGAAAAGAGATGATTTTTGTTAGAGCCCATGTAGAACCAATATTTAACCAAAAAGTAAAATAGACAGGAAATGTTTGCTTGATTCATTTCTAAAGGAATCCTGTAGAAAATTATCAGTATTTTGCACTAAGAAATCATTTAGTGATTTATTTGGTAAGCTGTCAATAAATTCTAACAGCATTAAGAGAAAATGGGCAAGTCTGTCAAGTGTCTTATCTCTATTAAGACAGTTAGAACACACCTAATAAGCACAATTATGTCCCAACAGACTCGGTGTTCTAACTACGCAACTAATTTTGTGACAAGACTAATGCTCTTGATCATAATTATGTTTACTTCTCTTTAAATATAAGATGCTTCTGCAAAATAAAATCAAATGCATATATCAGGAACGGACAATCAATGATTTTAATGCTACCATTAATTGAGTTACTAGTATGCATGCCATTCAAAATAGGAATTGCATTCACTTGTGAACTGTATTAGGATCAATCTTTTCAAGAGCAGTAACATGTTAAACGTAAGGAACAATATGCGTTGATTGTCATCAAGTTGTTGGCATGCATCTACTCATATCTTAATTATGTTGTTTGATGCATAAATTAGCTCCAAATACCATGTAAGTTCTACACGTGGAAAATAGTTGGTCAAATAAAGCAAAAGAGAACTATTGAGCTATGAAAACACAAGAAATATCAAAAACATAGAATCTAACATTAAAGTTAAGAAAGAAGAAAGCAACAGAAAAACAATCAGATCACCAGCAAAATATTGCTGTCAAGAAACATTTATTGTGCTATTGTTTTTTAGTAACATGTAACATTATGATTTTAATCATTAAAGTTTTATATCCAAATCACCATTTTAACTTCTTCATTGTCTATAAGTGAAACAAGATTCTATTAACAACTCCTACCAAATATCTAAAAAAGAAATAAAATCAAGCATACATCAAAATTTTAAAATGTTTTCAACTCAACATTACATCCTCCGTCAGTTTAGTTGTACTAATTTTACCACAGTGCAGAACACATAACCAATCAAGTAAATAGAATCCGTTAAACAACATAAAATAAAGTAATAAAGTAAAATAAATAAAATGGGTAAAACATTCACCTCTGAGACCTCCTTATTTTACTCAAAGAGCAATATGGAGAAGAACAGCTGCTATGCTCCATTGAATCTTCACTAATTGATGCAATAGATTTCTTCATAGTCGGCATGTCCAATCCTGAAGAGAGCGAAAAAGAACGAAAAGTACTTCACTAATCACTATATTATTATTTTCAATTTGTTTTGGAAAGTAGGCAATGCATCAAGTACCAAACCGGCTAACTTCACTTCGTTGAACCCAACAAACACAAAAAATTGAGGTGGCCCCATGAATTTTGCAAAGCGATTATCATACAAAACAGGATGAAATAAAAAGCCATGATTGTGTATAAAGTTATCACCTCAAAAACATAAAAAAGGAAAGGAAAAGAAAGATTTGTATCTGAAATGAGGAGGAGATGATTGTACACAATCGCCCGTCTTGAAAACACTGTGAGGAAGTAATAAAAAAGATATAAATGCACTGAAATAATTATATTTTTCGAAAGATACTCGACTCAGGGTTCAAGACAATTAAATCCCTGAATGGAGAATGACCCACCATTAAGATTGAATATAATAATGGTTAGTGCTTAATATTACCGAAAATGTTAATTTTTGTCCATGGAAAAACACAATAATTATGCTTTACAACTATAAAAATGTCTCCACGCGATTAATTAATCGAATTTAAGTATGTATGTGTACTGTTTGAAGATGTTTTTGTACTATAAATCTTTAACAGGTTGACAAAACCATTAAAATGGAATTTGAATATAAAATGAAGTGGAACATTGCGTTAGGTGTGTCTGCTCAACTGAGTTCTATCCAATGAGTTGTTGCATGACGATACTTATGGTACTAACCACGTATAAAAAAGGGATTTATAAGATTAAATGATAAGTTAAATTAGTTTGAATCAGCTAAATCTGACTCTGGAGAAATTAAAAATATCTCAGGTTTGTCAGCATTTTCAAAGAAAGTCAAATCTTCTTCCAAACTCTCAGACATATTAAACGTTTTCTTGAATTTTAAAATAGACTTTTTATTTTTATTTTATTTCTGAAATGGTAGAGATTTTGCATTATTTCATTTAATAATAATTTTGAAACATCATATGAAATATTAACAAAAAAAAATGAATTATTTTATTTAATAACATTTATAAGTTGGTAGGTAAAAATAAAAGAAAATTTTGGCCTGCATCCTTTTGTTTGAAATGGGCATTTCTATTTACACTCACCTAAGCACTTATTAACGCCACTTAAACATTAATCATAAAACCTACTTCAAAAACCCACTTAAAGTCTAAAAGATGATCTGAAAATAAATGCTTACAGTTTTGCATGATTGAACAACATATAAATAATAAAATTTTATATTTAAATATGGTTATTTTCAATCTTATCAATCATTAATAACAAAAGAAAAATGAGATAAAAAATGTAAATAATTTGATTTCATGAATTTCAGACTAAAATTTGGTTTTAGAATATGAATGTAAATCAATATTTTTTGTAAACCCGTTAATTTTCTAGAGAATTATTGCCATGACTATTTGTATTTGACTATATCATGTTGTTTTGTTGTTTTAACCTTTTTGTTCAGAAAACAACAAAAACGATAATTATTGCATATTTTTGATCGAAGTAGTAATAAATGTTCTATGTTATATCATAGTACCTAATTTGAGCTTCAATTTATTTTTTCTATGTTAATCTTAAATAGGGTTAATCTTAAATAGGGTTACACAGTTTACAAAAAATGAAAATTCCTCTTAATTGAAATTGATAACAACTTAATTACAACAAAATTAGTTATATGTACTAGTGTTGCATTAAATCAGAAAAGACGACTACAAAGAAGTTAGATGTAGAAATTTTGTTTTTGTTTTTTGAAGAAAGATAGAGAGAAGAAATTGTGTTATGGATTTCATAAAATAAAAAAGTTATGAAAATGTGAGTGTAGGTAGGTGAGTGAAGTAATTGAGTGGATGAGAGGATAAAATAGATGAGAGAAGTGTTTAGATGGATGTAAATAGTAACACCCATTTGAGAATAATTAGGCGCACATCCTTCCCATTTACACATTGTAATCTATATCCCTATTTTTAAATAATAAAATATAAAACCGTAAAGCCCTACCCGCTTTCATCTGTCATTTGATCGAACAAAAAAAAGCACGTGAACACTCGAAATCGAACTAAATACCTAATTTGCAAATTAGGTTTCTACTTTCAAACGACGTAATAAATTGAAGCTAAACTCGCCGCTTAAATTTCAATCGACCGCCTGTTTTGAAAGCAATAAGAAATAGAAGTGATTTCTCTAAAAACATGGAAAATATATACAAATTTGTAGAAGGGGTTCTATCATGTTCGAATATAGCAAACAAAGACAGCTATTGTAAACAACACGCATCAGTTCAAACAGAAAATCCATAAAATGAAGCAGAAAAGGTAATTCGAGTTTCGATTTCGCTGTATTTATATTATAAGGGAATTTATGGCATATATTTGACATACATTGTTTTGGTGCTTAATAGATTGGAATTGTAAATTCGTGAATAATGAAATGAAAAATGGCAAATGCAAATATTCTCTTGGCAAATATTTGCCATAAGTTATTAACAATAATTACTTATATATGTAGATTACCTAACTAAGTACTTGCAAATATTTTTCCATAATATTTACTTGGAAAATATTGTGAGATTGATATGAGATGATAAGGAATTATTATTAGTTATAATTATCATTAATTGTAAATAATTACTTGGCAAATATTTGTCATAATATTTACCTAGCAAATATTTGTCATGATATTAACCTGGCAAATATTTTCCATGATATTTACTTGCCAAAAATTGAAATATTTATAATACAAGTACTAAAAATGACAAATAACTCATAAATGTAGTTTTGATAGATGGTAGATTTTAACTGTGACTTAAAATTAAATGATGTAGCTTTTAATCATTGAAGATTAAAATTAGTTGAAATTAGTGTCAGATAAGTTAGATGGTCTAATGAGGATGACAAATATATGCCAAACAATTCGTGTTCGTAATTTTGAGCAATTAATATTTTCTACTACAAATGCTTAAAATATTAAATATTGGTAAAACAAAATTTAGATATTTGGTAGATTAAATTTTTAGTATAGGCAGATAATAAAGTGCGTATAATAAGAAATATTTGTTATAAATATGCATACAATCTCGAGATATTTGTCATTTTCATATTTATATCAAATATTCGCCACGCAAATAATTACCCGACAAATATTTTTCATGCCCATGTTTGCTACTTATATATGTGTGACACTACTTTAATAATTTATAGCATTTATAGGTGAAACCATGATGTGGATACAAAGTTGCAGCAAAAAAATGAGAATCACCATTTTCAATGAAGAAATTACCAAATGCACGTAAAACTTCTCACTGTACTGAATCACATCAAAACATCAAATCATCAAAATCTGATACTACAGCAACTCCAATAGCTGAAACTTTAGAATATATACATCTGATGATGATGTTCCTCTTACAACCCTCCTCAAAAGAAAACAACCAGCAATAAGAAGTAGTGGTAGAAAATCACCTGCAAAGAAATAAAAAAAAAGTGCCAAAAGAAAATTCAGAAAGCTATAGACGTAGTTTTAAATCTTTCTATATATTAATAGAAAATTTAATAAAGGAAAAACTATTTCTATAAACTCACATGGATTTATTAAAGAAAACTTCATTCTTCAACATCATCAATTCATTATTTAAAAAAGCTATAACAACCAATGATACATCTGAAGAACCAGCTCCAATAGATATGATAATTGAATGCTTCTAAATTGAAGAAAACTGTTTTGAATTTGGAGATGTGAAAGCAATTTTTCAAAAAAGCAACGTTGCAACAATTTTTGGATTTCCAAATGAAGGCATCACAATCAACATTATATCTCATTTAAAGGAATTTGAAATCAACTCTGTAAGCATTCAAACGGAAATATTTCAGGAATTCATAAATGATTAAAGCAAAAGACATCGAAATAAGCATTCGATTAACTTTAAAAAGAAAAAAAGAAAAAGAAAATGCAATTCATGTTGCAAGATTGCTTATTATGTATTTGATTTCAACATGCTTATTCTCCAATCCAAACTCGGCTTTTCCTATGGTGCTGCTACCATGTATTTACAAACGAAAGCAAATGAAAACCATTTCTTGGCCAGCAACAATTGAAAAACATTTGGAGGAGGAAGTAAGAAAAAATAAAGAAGTTCAAAAAAAATACACACGTGCATAACCTTGCTTTTGGTATACTCTAATAACTCAATTTATCTTTCATAATTTCTGTTATTACATAAACTAACATTAGATACTTTTATGTGCAGTATTGGTTTTATGATATTACAAACATTATTCCTCCAAAAACAAGTTATAGATGGACACTTCTGAAAGTTACTATAAGCAAAATGAAGTGTTCTTTGACAAAAGGTAAATCTACTAACAATACAAAGAAATGCATTTAAAAGTATTGGATGACGAATATTAGCCAGACAAATATTTGCTTGGCAAATATTACCTGGCTAATATTTCCAAGCAAATATTAAAGTTATATTTTTTTAATTCGCAGAGAAAAGAAGAAATAAAAAAAGAAAAAGGAGCTAAAAACCGCCAAAGTTAAACTCCTAAAGAAAAAGCTTCAGTTGTTGACAAAAAATACGAAAATATCAACAAACGACTAAAAGATATGAAATTGGAAATGAAGAAACTGAAAGAGAAGAATGCGGTTTTAAAAGAAGAGAACAAGTTCTTGAAAAAATAAAATGAAGATTTGAGAAAAATGAAAGAAAATGAAGAAATGATGAAGATGATAATGATGACAAAGTTGATAATGATCAAATAAATGATAATGTTTTTGAAAAAGATGAAGCTGAAGACAAAGGTAGATATAATGATGACAAAGATAAAAATGTTAGTATTAATAAAGAGGATGATGGTGATGACGTAGTTTTAGATGCAGACGTTGAAGGCCTTAATGAAGACAAAGCTGTTAAAGCTGATGATGCTAAGAAAGACAAGAAAGAAGGTGGTGGTGATAACGCTGCTAGTATTGATGATGACGGGGAAGATGGTGTTAGGATAAAGACAATAGAGATACTAATGATCGGAAAGATGATGGTGATGGTTATCGTAATGTTGATGGTGGTAACAATGGTGATAGTGATGGTATTGGTGGCGGTGATGACGACCAAGATGCCAACGGAAAAGATGATGGTGATCGTAATGCTAATGCTGGTAATGGTGATGGTATTGATGATAATGGTGGTGCTAGTGACAAAGATAGTGATGCTGGTGATGGTAATAACATTGGTGGTGGTGATGACGACGATGATGGTGTTGATCAGAGTAAGGGTGATGCTACTGCCAAAGATGATGATGATGATGGCACTGATGAAATAGCAAGCCCATTTGTAATAACTATCATACCAAAGGCAGTAAAAAGCAATGAACAAAAAGAATTACAGAAGGAAAAAAAGAAAGCACAGAAAAATGTCAATATTTACAACTTATTTTAGAAAATTAAGGCAGGCAAGTATTTGGCATCTATATGCTGGTAAAAGAAAATTAACAACTGAAATTTTTTGGTAAACCAGGTGATAAATCAAAAGAATTGATCGTAAAAGGACGTCACAAAAAATAGTTCAAAAAACCAGAGGTGTATTTTTTTTAAATGCATTTTTTGTATAAAATAAGATTTCTTAAGATATTTTCGATATACTAAAAATACAATTATAATAGATGAATCAAAGAAAGACGAACCTGGTATAGACTACCCAACACTCAATCTACTAACACCTTCTAGTGAGAGCAGCATAGCAGCTAAAAAGCAACGCAAGAATCTGAAAATATTCAACAAAAAGCGGCTTCAGATTTCAAAATAAAGATTGAAAATGAGGACAAAAAATTGAAAACAAAACTAACAAAAGTTTCTCCTTCTTCACCGTCGAAACGTGTAAAACAAAAACTAATAAGAGAGAAAAAGATCCAAATTTTCAATATCCAACACAAAAAAAGACAATATCGGAAGAAATTGGATCACGACACAATTGAAAATAAAATTGAAGAAGCCCCTCAACATGAAAATATATCATGGCGAAGCACTGAATCTGATCATGATAGGTCTCAAATAAAGGAAAATGCAAAGCTATTAGTGCAAAAAAGCAAGCTTGCAAAAAATGGCTCACAAATGAACAAATTCAGGAGTTTAATGCTTTTTACGAAAGAGATGGAAATAGTTAATATAATTTATTGAAACATGAAATGCATATATTCAAACAAACATACAAAAATGTATGAATGCATATATTTGTCATGCAAATATTTGCCAGTCAATTGTTTGCGGGAATATATATACCAAACAAAAGTATAAATACATATAATTCACATACTGATGTGTCAATTTCAGCCACAAACCATAATTAAAGTTTATATATTATATTCTAACCTTCTTATTGTAATACATACTAAATGCCAAACCTAATCGGCTACGTATGGATGCAAAGGAGAATCGAATGCCAAACCGAATTGGGTACGTTTGGATGCAAAAGCCAACTGAATGCCAAACATAATCGGGTACACATGAAAACAATCTATACCCAAGATATATTGTTCAACCAAGTAGACCACGGAATGCAATAGCTAACTGAATGCCAAACCTAATCGAGTATGCATGGATGTAAAAGCCAACCGAAGGCTAAACCTAATCGGGTACATATATAAATGATCAATATCAAAGCTATATTGTTTAAGCAAGCAAACCATGGAAAGCAAATAGCACCCGAATGCAAAACCTAATCGGGTATCTATGGAATGCAAAAGCCAATCGAATGCAAAACCTATTTGAATCTACATGGATGCAAAAGCCAACCGAATGCCAAACATAATCGGGTTCGTATGAAAACGATCTATACCCAAGATATATCGTTTAATTGAGCAAACCATGGAAAGAAAATACCAACCGAATGTCAAACTAATCGGGTAGTATGGATGCAAAAGCCAACCAAATGCCAAACCTAATCGGGTCTTTATGGATGCAAAAGACAACTGAATGCCAAACCTAATATGGTACATATAAAAATGATCTATACCCAATAAATATTGTTTAACCGAGCAAACCATGGAAAGAAAATGCCAACCTAACGCCAGACCTAATCGGGTACGTATGGATGCAATAGCCAACCTAATGCCAAACCTAACCAGGTACGTGTGGATGCAAAAGCCAACTGAAAGCCAAACCTAATTGGGTACATATAAAAACGATCTATAACCAAGATATATTGTTTAACCGAGCAAACCATGGAATGTAATAGCTAATTGAATGCCAAACTAATCGGGTAAGCACGGACGAAAAATCCAACAGAGTGTCAAAACTAGTCGGGTACATATGAAAATGATCTATACCCTAGCTATATATTGTTTAACCAAGCAACCCATGAAAAGCAAATACCAACCAAATGCAAAACCTAATCGGATATGTATAAAATGCAAAAGCGAACTGAATACTAAACTTAATCAGGAACATACGAATGCAAAAGCCAACCGAATGCCAAACCTAATCAGGTAAATATGAAAATAATCAATACGTAAGATATATTGCTTAACCGAGCAAAACGTATTGTTGCAAATGCCAACCGAACGCCAAACCTAACCGGGTATGTTTGGATGAAAAAACCAACCGAATGTCAAACCTATCGGGTACGTCTGAATGCAAAAGCCAACCGAATGACAAACTTAATCGGGCATGTATGAAAACAATCTATACCCAAGATATATTGTTTAATCGAGCAAACCATGAAATGTAATAGCTAACCGAATGCCATACCTAATTGAGTGTGTATGCATGCAAAAGCGAACCGAATGCCAAACCTACGCCGGTACATATTGATGCAAAATCCAACCGAATGCCAAACCTTATAACATACATATGAAAATGATCTATACGCAAGATATATTGTTTAACCAAGCAAACCATGGAATGTAATAGCTAACTGAATGCCAAACCTAATCAAGTACGTTATGGATGCAAAAGCCAAATGAATGCCAAACTTATTCGAGTGCATATGGATGAAAAAGCTAACCGAGTTCCTAACCTAATTGAGTATATGAAAACGATCTATACCCAAGATATATTTTTTAACCAAGCAAACCATGGAATGCAAAAGTGAACCGAATGCCAAACTAATCGGGTACGTATTGATGCATAAAGCCAACCAAATGGCAAAACTAATCAGGTATGTATAGATGCAAAAGCCAACCAAATGCCAAACCTAATTGGATACACATGAAAAAGGTCTATATCCAAGATATATTGTTTAACCGAGCAAACCATGTAGTGCAAAAATGAATCGAATGCAAAATCTGATCGGGTACATATGGATGTAAAGGCGAATCGAATGTCAAACCTACCTGGGTACGTTTGGATGCAAAAGCCAATCGAATGCCAAAAATAACCGGGTACACATGAAAACAATATATACCTAAGATATATCGTTAAACTGACTAAATCATGGAATGTAAAAGCTAACCGAATGTCAAACCTAAACGAGTATGTATGGATGTAAAAGCCAATCGAATGCCAATCCTAATCAGGTACATATCAAAATGATGTATACCCAAGATATGTTGTTTAACCAAGCAAACCGTGGAAAGAAAATACCAACTGAATGCAAAACCTAATTGAGTACAAATGGAATGCAAAAGCCAAATGAACACAAAATGAAATCGGGTATATATGGATACAACAGCCAACTGATTGCCAAAACTAATCAAGTATGTACGAAAATGTTATATACCCAAGATAGATTGTTTAACCGGACAAACCATGGAATATAACAGCCAACCGAATGCCAAACCCAATCGAGTACGTATGGATGCAAAAGCCAACCGAATGCCAAACCTAATCGGGTACATATGAAAATGATCTATACCCAAGATATATTGTGTAACCGAGTAAACCACAGAAAGGAAATACCAACCGAGTGTCAAACCTAATCAGATATATATGAATGCAAAAGCCAACCAAATGCCAAACCTAATCGGGTACGTATGGATTTAAAAGCCAACCAAATGCTAAACCTAATTGGGTACATATAAAAATTATATATATACAAGATATATTGTTTAACCAAGAAAATCATGGAATGTAATAGCTAATTGAATGCCAAACTAATCGGGTATGTATGGATGGAAAAGTCAACAGAACGACAAACCTAATCAGGTATATATGAAAACGATCTATACCCAGGATATACTTTTAATCTAGCCAATCATGGAAAGCGAATACCAACCGAATACAAAACCTAATCGGGTACAAATGAAATGCAAAAGCCAAACGAATCCCAAACCTAATTGGGTATGTGTTGATGTGAAAGCCAACCGAATGCCAAACCTAATCAGGTACTTATGAAAATGATCTATACCCAAGATATATTATTTAACCGAGCAAACCATGGAATATAATAACTAACCGAATGTCAAACCTAATCGTTATGTATGGATGCAAACGCTAACTGAATGCCAAACCTAATTTGGTACGTTTGGATGCAGAAGCCAACCGAATGCCAAAACTAATCGGGTACAGTTGGATTAAGCCAACCGAATGCTAAACCTAGTTGGGTACATATGAAAACAATCTATACCCAAGATATATTGTTTAACTGAGCAAACCATGAAATGTAATAGCTAACCGAATGCCAAACCATTCAGGTATGTATGGATGTAAATGCCAACTGAATGGTACACATGATCAGGTACATATGAAAATAATCTATACCAAAGATATATTGTTTAACCGAGCAAACCATGGAAAGTAAATACCAACCGAATGTAAAATTTAATCGGATGCGTATGGAGTGAAAAAGCCAACCGAATGCAAAACCAAATTGGGTACGTATGGATACAAAAGCCAACTGAATGCCAAACCTAATCGGCTATATATGAATACGATCTATACCCAAGATAGATTGCTTAACCGAGCAAACCATGGAATATAATAACCAACCGAATGCCAAACCTAATCAGGTATATATGAAAACGTTCTATACCAAATATATATTGTTTAACCAAGCAAACCATGGAAAGCCAATACCAACTGAATGCAAAACCTAATCGGGTACTATGGAATGAAAAAACCAACCGAATGAAAAACCAAATCGGGTATGTATGGATATATAAGCCAACCAAATGCCAAACCTAGTCGCGTACATATGAGTAAAATCTATACCCTAGATATATTGTTTAACCGAGAAAACCATGGAACATAATAGCCAGCCGAATTCTAGACCTAATCGGGTAAGTATGGATGCAAAGGCCAACCGAATGCTAAAGCTAATCGGGTACATATAAAAACGTTCCATACCCAAGATATATTGTTTAACCAAGCAAACCATGGAAAGAAAATACCAACCGAATGCAAATCTTAATCGGATACGTATGGAAGGCGAAAGCCAACCGAATGCCAACCCTAATCGGGTATGTATAGATGCAAAAACCAACCGAATACCAAACCTAATTGGGTACTCATGAAAATGATATATACCCAAGATGTGATGTTTAACCGAGCAAACCATGGAATGTAATAGCTAATCGAACGCGAAATCTAATCGGATATGTATGGATGCAAAAGAGAACCGAATGCCAAACCTAATCGGGTACGTATGGATGTAAAAGCCAATCGAATGCCAAACCTAATCAAGTGTATATGAAAACGATCTGTACCCAAGACATTTTGTTTAACCGAGCAGACCATAGAATGTAATAGCTAACTGAATGTCAAACCAATTGGGTATGTATTGGTGCAAAAGCCAACCAAATTCCAAACATAATCAAGTACATATAAAAACCATTTATACCCAAGATGTACTGTTTAACCGAGCAAATCATGGAAAGCAAATACCGGCCGAATGCCAAACCTAATTGGATAAGTGTGGATGAAAAAGCCAACTGAGTGCCAAATCTAACCGAATAACTGTGGATGCAAAAGCCAACTGAATGCCAAACCTAACGAGTACACATGTAAACGATATGTACCTACGATATAGTGTTTAATCGAGCAAAACATGGAATGAAAAAACAACCGAATGCCAAACCTAATCGGGTACATATCGGTGCAAAAGCGAATGAAATGCCAAACCTATCGGATACGTTTGGATGCAAAAGCCAACTGAATACCAAACCTAATCTGATACATATGAAAACGGATATTGTTTATTCGAGCAATCCATGGAATTAAATATCTAACCGAATGTTAAACCTATTTGGGTATGTATAGATGTAAAAACCAACCGAATGCCAAAAATGATCAGGTACATATGAAAATGATCTATACCCAAGATATATTGCTTAACCTAGCAAACCATGGAAAGCAAATACCTACGAAATTTAGAATCTAATTGCGTATGTACGCAATGCAAAAGCCAACCGAATATCAAACCTAGTCGGGTATGTATGGATGCAAAAGCCAACCGAATGCCGAACCTAATATGGTATATATGAAAATAATATATACCCAAAATAAATTGTTTAACCAAGTAAACAATGGAATATAATAGCTAACAAAATGCAAAACCTAATCGTGTACATATGGATGCAAATTCCATTTGAATGCCAAACTTAATCGGGTACATATGAAAACGATCTATATCCAAGATATATATAGTTTAACCGAGAAAACCATGGAAAGAAAATACCAACTGAATGCAATACCTAATCGGGTACGTATGGATTGCAAAAACTAACTGAATGCCAAACTTAATCGGGTATGCATGCATGTAAAAGCCATCCGAATGCCAAACCTAATTGGTTACTTATGAAAACAATATATACCCAAGATATATTATTTAACCGAGCAAACCATGGAATGTAATAACTAACCAAATACTGAACCTAATCGGGTATATGCAAAAGCAAACCAAATGCCAAACCTACTTGGTTATATATGAATACAAAATCCAACCAAATGCCAAACCTTATCAGGTACATATGAAAATGATCTATATCCAAGATATATTGTATAATCGAACAAACCATGGATGTCATATCTAACCGAATGCCAAACCTAATCTGGTACATATGGATGCAAAAGCCAACCGAATGCCAAACATAATCGAGTACATATGAAAAAGATCTATACCTAGGATATATTGTTTAACCGAGCAAACCATGGAAAGCAAATACCAATCGAATGCAAAACCTAATCGGGTACGTAAGGAATGCAAAAGTCAACGGAATGTCAAACCTACTTGGGTATGTATAGACGCAAAAGCCAACCGAGTGCCAAACCAAATCGGGTACTCATGAAAATTATCTATACCTAAGATATATTATTTAACTATGTAAACCATGGATGCAAAAACCAACTGAATGCCAAACCTAATCAGGTTCGTTTAAATGCAAAAGTCAAACGAATGCCAAATCTAATGGGGTACGTATGGATGCAAAAACCAACCGATTGCCAAACCAAATCGGATATATATGAAAACGATCTATCCCTAAAATATATTGGTTAACCGAGCAAACCATGGCATGTAATAGCTTACTAAATTCCAAAATAATCGGGTATATATGGATGCAAAAGCCAACCGAATGCTAAATCAAATCGGGTAAATATGAAAACATTTTACATCAAGATATATTGTTTAATCGAGTTAACCGTGGAATGTAAAAACGAACTGAATACCAAACCTAATCGGGTATGTATGGATGCAAAAGCAAACCGAATGCGAAGTCTAATCAGGAACATATGGATGCTAAAGTCAACCGAATGCCAAACCTAATCGCGTACATGTGAAAACGATCTATACCCAAGATATATTGTTTAATTGAGCAAACCATAGATTGTAATTGCTAACCGAATGCTAAACCTAATCGGGTGCGTATGGATGCAAAAGCCAACCAAAATGCTAAACCTAATCGGTTAAATATGAAAATGAACTATACCAAAGATATATTGTTTAATCGAGCAAACCATGGAAAGCAAATATTAATCGAATGTAAAACCTAATTGGGTACGTATGGAATGCAAAAGCGAACCGAATTCCAAACCTAATCAGGTATGTTTGGATGCAAAAGCCAACCAAAGGCCAAACCTAATCGGGTACTCATGAAAACGATCTATACCAAGAAACATTGTTTAACCGAGCAAACCATTGAATGTAATAACTAACCGAATGTCAAACCTAATCGGGTACGTATGGATGAAAATGCCAAGCTAATGCCAAACCTAATTAGGTATGTGTAGATGCAAAAGCAAACCGAATGCCAAACCTAATCCGATACGTATGGATGCAAAAGCCAACCGAATGCCAAACATAATCAGGTACATATAAAAACGATCTATACCCAAGATACATTGTTTAGATGAGCAAATCATGGAATGTAATAGCTAATCGAATACCAAACTAATCGGGTGTGTATGGATGAAAATCCAACAGAATGCCAAACTTAATCGGGTAAACATGAAAACAATCTGTACCCAAAATATATTGTTTAACCCGGCAAACCATGGAATGCAAAAACGAACCAAATGCCAAACCCAATCGGGTACGTATAGATGCAAAAGCCAACCGAATGCAAAACCTAATCGGGTACGTATGGAATGCAAAAGCCAATCGAATGCCAAACCTGATTGATATGTATGGATGCAAAAGCCAACCAAGTGCCAAACCTAACCGGGCACATGAAAAACGATCTATACCTAAGTTATTTAACGGAGCAACACATGGAATGTTATAGCTAACCGAATGCCAAACCTAATTGTATACGTATGGATGCAAAAACTAATTGGATATCAAACCTAGTCAGATACATATAACGTTAAAGCCCACAAATGCCAAACTTAATAAGGTACATATGGAAAACAATCTATACCCAAGATATATTCTTTAACCGAGCAAAAACCGTTAAAAGCAATTACCTACCGAACGCCAAACCTAATTGGGCATGTATAGAATGCAAAAGTGAACCAAATATTTGTTAAGCAAATAATTTAATGACAAAAACATTTCGAGGAAATATTTGCCATACTAATATTTGATAAAAAATATTTACCTGACAGATATTTGCCGACTAACATATGTCGGGTGCAAAATGTAATAAGAATCATGTGAATGCAAAACATGAAAAGATAAAAAAACATAATCATATACTTATGTATGCAAAAGTTTATAGACAAAATCCAGGGTTTAACAATGCACATCCTGATCACTAGCGATTATTAGCTCGACAAATATTTGCGAGGCAAATATCTTGATAAATATTTGCGAGGCAAATATCTTGATAAATATTTGCTAGACAAATATTTTACCGTGCAAATATTTGCTAGACTTTTAATTGAAAACTTTTACTGACCAAACAAAGTAAATTACACTACTAACCAAACAAATAATTAAAATAACAAAAAAACGTAATTCATCAAAACAAAGCATGAAATCACATTAATAGTCTTCACAATGAAAAGACAATAATATATAAAAATTACACTTTATTTTTTGATAAACAAGTTCTTTTGTTATGACCCAATTTTTTACACAAACTACAATGTTCGTACTTATTCACCTCAATAATTAACTTAACCCATTCATAAGAAGAAGGTCTTCTTGCACTACATCTTCTCTTAGAAGGATGAACTTAAACATCTTTAGGTAACACATCTTTCATTTGAAAATTAACAAGTGCATGAATCAGATGAGAATAAGATGCTCGAAAAAAGGACACTTTGAAATAATCCTCAACATAGGAATAAAATTCCAAATCAAAATCAAGAATGTATCTAATAGCATGAGCACATGGAAACCCATAAATCATCCATAAGTTACAACTACATCGTTGAATACTCGGAACTACACGATAAGTTTGAGTTGACTGAACTTCATAAACATAAACATCAATAGTAGATCTAGTAACTTTCCATCGAATACCCTCAAGGTATAAATCCCATAAACCTTCCCATGACAAGGCACAATTGATTATTCGAAGTTTTACTTAACTCATGTCTATCTGACATAAGTTTCATAAGCTTCAAACGAATTCTATCTAAACATTCAGTGATAGGTAAATATTTTCCTCTATAATCCATTGATTAAAACTTTCAACACAATTAAAACTCATTTCTCCACATCGATTACCAATAAAAAGATACTAGCAAACTTTTCAAAAGGCAAACCATGTAAGAAATTTTCCACTTCTACCCCACCAGCACCTTTAAACTCAGACAAAGCTTGATTAAACACATCTACTATAGCAGCATTAGCAACTTGATAAAATAATGAAATATCCATTTCTTTTTACCTTAAGGACATTCTTTTAATGGAAAAAAAACTTTTCAAATGACAGTAAGAAGAACCATGAGCTGAATCAGGAAAAACATGAGGAACAACAGGCAAAAGACCAAGATGCCGATCAGATATAAAAGTGAAATAATGATCATCATTACATAACATTTGCTAAAGCTTCGTCAACAACAAATACTAGTCAAGTTCATCTTCACCAGATACAACCCCAAAAGCCAGGGAGAAAAATTCTAAAAGAAATAAAACATTTTTATCACATAATCAAAATAAATAAAAATGCACAAAATATAAAAACTGCAACATTAAAGCTATGTCAAATATTTGTCATAAAAATATGAAATATTTAACGTTGCAATAATTAACAACCTAAATCGTCCAATACAACAAAAAAGTTAAACCATTCAAAGAAAGTTGGCCAAGTAAATAAAATAGCATATATAATACTACTTTAACAAACAAGAAAACAAGTATAACGAATAAAATGAAACAACGCAGATATGTCAAATATTTTTTTGTGAAAACATGACATGCATTTGACATACAAACATTTCATGAAATAAAAGACAAAAAAATCATATTATAATTTTCAGAACCGAGTCATACCTTGACTACCATTCTTAGCCATAACATATATAATATAACCTAGGCCTTTACCTTTCATAAAAGTATCGTCCAAAAAAAAAATCAAAGGACAACAATAACCAAATCCATATTTAC
This sequence comes from Allium cepa, assembly GCA_030765085.1. NCBI lineage: Eukaryota > Viridiplantae > Streptophyta > Magnoliopsida > Asparagales > Amaryllidaceae > Allium > Allium cepa. The sequence goes on along the minus strand of CM060935.1, from coordinate 50,422,264 downwards.
ATGCTTCAAATCCAATGAGAACCCTCTCAAATTCTTGATTAATAGAATCACCTTGAAGTTCAATAATACTACCAAGATTACACTCAACCATAGCTTCACAAAAAGATTTCAAATGATGATGTGAAAGAAAATCATTACCATATATTTCTTCAAAAGCCAATCTTTTCCCCGTATAAGAAAATAGTATTTTAACACAATATTGTACTCGGTCTGAAACAAATGAACAATATCTTTCGTTTTCCTAAGAGGATTTGAACGAACAAAATCAACAACCAACTTCTTTACTATTTGCTAGAAATAGGTAGATGGTTAACATCTACAATACCAGCTTCACATGAATGATTAGGCTATATAGTTTTGATAATAAAATAAACCTGGTATGTTAAACTTGCAAGAAGCATAAATGCAAATAGTACAACCTTCCCGTGAACAAACAGCTGTAACTTGCTCCTTGTCATTCTTAACAACGTTAACTTTAAAACCATTCTTAATACAACATAAGATACAATCAGAACTCCTCAACTCCACCAGCAAATCTTTGACCAACACCAATAAATACTAGATTGCTAAAATCATTTTTTAACAACCGTTTCAAAGTAGAACTAGAATCAACCGAGGAACAAACCATCGCAGAAGTAGATGAGCCACACTCACCAAAAGAACCAACAAATCAAGAGTTGTGAGAACCAACATCAAATGAAATACTTTTACACGGCTTAGATATAACCGAAACAAGTAGAAAATCATCACAGATATAAGCAACAAGCAACAATATACTATGCAAATCAGAATAAGTTTCAATAGCTCTTTTCTTTTTATCTCTTTCATAAACCAATTCAATAGAACCAGATGTTAACTCAAGCCAATGTTCATAAATATCATTTCTCAATCTTAACACACAATCACTCAAACCAAGACGTCTATTATAAGTATCACTACCCAACAAAAACAATAAAAACATCAATAGGATCAGACCTGAAAAAACAGATATAATGTTAGAATAACAGTAAAATAACATAACAAATAGTAGAATCTACAGTAACAATTATTAGTAAACACATGCTGTTATGGAAATATTTGCCCGATATTTGCCACAACAACAATTACATTAAAAATACACAACCACATCTCATTACTATGATATAATTCAAGAACAGCATACATGAACTATAAAATAACAACAGAACCATCGTAACCATTTATAATGACGACAATAAAATACATAGTAAATTCAACAAAAACAAATGTATGTTATATCAATAATTACCTCCATATCATAAATAACAACAATTTTAATAATAAATTACAGCTACAACAAAATCTAACTCAACATAATCAGAGAAAAAGTTAAACAAACAGAAATAAATATGAAATATTTTTGACCTCGAACTCATATTGTGATGCAAAGCAAAGTAGATAAAACCCAAACTAAATCGAACTGCAGCAAAAACTAATCGAGATGTAGCAAAAACTGATGGTAATGTAGCAACAACCGATCAAATCGAACGGGATATAGATAACATCTATATGAGATATAACATAAGATCCACACAAGAAAATCTGTAGATCGAATAAAACGAGCTATGACAAGAGTCGACACTTAAATTGCATGGAAATTAAAAGTCTAAAATCTCAGCAAATAATTTGGAATTTGTCGAGCGAAAATAGAATTTAGGTATATGGAAAGGAAAAAAGGTAAACATGAACATGAAAAAAAAAGGATGTAAAACCTAAGAGGAAATTGTAAAGGACGTGTTTTATAAATGAATTAAAAATAAGGATGTTTAGCAAATTTCCACAAAATAAAAGGTGTTTTTAATTTTTGTTAAAATTCTTGTACCATGCTACAAAATGAAATGACTTATGATTATAAATGATATGAAATATTAAAACTTTAAAGCTATACCATTTTAGATTTAGTGGGTTTTTTCATGGTGCATTTTTACAATGCAAATAAATAAAAACTAGAAAGGGTCATGATAAGTATACAATAAAATGATCGAATGGGTAAGAACGAGAAATGAGAAAGCTGAAAGTTAACTAGAAAGAAACAAGTGAAAAAGAGGAGATTATGCTAAGTATTAGACTATTTTCAGTAATAGTCAAAATTCACTGTCTAATACTGAACAAAACACTACAAGACCATTTTCATCGTTCTGTACTAAACAAAATTCTACTGAACCATGAAAACTGTTGGGTAGTTGCACTTTGTTTATTCTACCTTCTCATTTACTTAGTGCATACTCCATCCAAAGATGAAATTGAGGGAGAATGAAGAGCAGATAATAACAAGTCCTTAAAGCTAGACGAGGCTCCTGTGCCAATATCAAAATGAGAGGAATCAAGCCCCAAGGACTTATGCAAATCTACTGGTGAACTTGAAAGAGGAGTGTACATTATATTGATTTTAGGACTCCTTGAAGGTGGAGCATTAGCAGTAGCTGTGATGGTTGCTTCCGAAATAAAAACAGGAGCAACCTGTGTAGATGAATTGCCTTCCTTGAGTCTTTTGGGAGAAGAAGACTCAGGAGAGACTTTTTGATGATTAAGGGCTCTAGGATGCTTTCCTAATCTGGCAGGTTGGAAAATATTGCTAATTGCAGTACCAACAGATGAAATAGCTGCCTTAGATATAAGTTCAAAGGAAGGGTGTGTTGCATCTTTTATTGAAGAAACTAAATTGGTTAAACCAATATCTACACGTAAAGCATATAAAAACCTAAGAAAACTAGTTTTGTTGGCTCGGTTTTTAAGCAGGCAGAGAGAGTAAAGTAAGGAAGCAGGGTTGGGATATGACGTAGAAGGCAGAACTGCTGGACCAAATATTTGGTCCGGCACTCACTAAAATGCCAGACCAGACATTTGGTCCGGCATGCTGGACCATATATTTAGTCTGGCACTCTCCGGAATGCCGGACCAAATGTTTGTTCCGACTTGACATGTCAAGCACCGGACCAAATGTTTAGACTGACGAATGAAAAGCTCCTTGACCAAATACCGAACCGGACCTTCCTGCCTAAAATGACGAGCCTTTAGAGAGTTATATCTCCACCTCCACACTTCACAATTCCACTATATAAATATCATAGCTTCTCAACAACAATGGAGATGGATTTTTGGGAGAAAAAGAGAGAATACTCTACTGAAAATCCACCACTTTGGCTACTTGAATTTTTACACTTTTTGCATATATCTTGTACTTGTAATCAAATCAAAGATAGAACAATAAGATGGAAAGTGGATATAGGCACATTCGGACTGAACCGCTATAAAAACTCTGTGTTATTTACTTTCCTTATCCGCTTTCCAAACTTTGCACTTGTGAACTGTCTCTGCGCATCCTAAAATTCATTCCATACATGCTGGAACATAAAAAACCCCACGTCAATCAAATCAAATAAAACTTAACTAAAAAAGAAAGAAAAAAGGGAAAATCATATTTAGGGTGTTGTCCAACTTTTGAGCAAACATTTTTGGTGCTTTCACCGAGAGACGAGCAACGACGGGCGAGCATAGGAAGCCAAACTCTCCCGTCCATTACTCTTCCAACCTTAGCGCATCATTAGAGCATGGCTCCCTCTAAGAGAAATGCTAACAAGGGTAAAAATGCAGTTACTGCAAATACACTCAACCCCATGCAAGAAGGTCAAGAGAACCCAACTGCTCGCTTCCTACCTCTAGACTCAGTTGTCACCCCAAAAGACTTAGAAAGGGTTGTGAATGAGATGACTGACCGCTTCGCTGCCCAACAAGAAGCTTTGGTGGACCAACTCATGACATGCTTAAGGAGCATGGAGGAATCCACTCATAATACCGGATCCCAAAGTGAATCCCAGTCTAGATAGTCGTGTAGAAGGAACAAATCACCCGCCAATGATGAGTTCGATCAAGAGGATCTAAGGGCTCGAAGCCGAGCCAAGACCCAACCCGAAGCTGGTCCAACAAGATCGTCAAGAGTTGGACCCAGTCGAAGAGGCCCCATACATGGGCCATCTATGGTTGATCCTGTCACGCTTTGAACCAATCATCGCCAGTCTGGCCTCAATCAAGGCACCAGGCACCATCACTACCAAAGAGAGGGCCCCTCTTCTCCTAGGGCCGCTCCTGAGTCTGGAGAAAGAATGACGTGTCTCTTCAGGGAGTACCTCAGGCGCGAACAACTTGAAAGGGGATAGGTGCTAGAGTATCCAGCCCTTTCACTAAAGACATAGAGGCAATAGCCATGCCTCGAGAATGGAAGATGCCCACCATGGATCCATATAAGGGCACCTTTGACCTAATAGTCCACTTACAACGGTACTCTCAACATGTGCTCATGAATGGAGCAACTGAAGGTGTATTATGTAAAAGTTTTTCGCTATTTTTGTCGGATTTAGAAACCACATGGTTCTGTCGCCTACCTCACGGATCCATCAGTTCTTAGGAAATGTTGAAGGAGAAGTTCATAAGCCAGTTCCGAATTCATATGGAATAGCCTAGGGATGCGTATTCCTTGTCCGACGTAAAACAGAAATCAGGGGAACCTCCGCAACAATACCATACCCATTTTAACGTGCTGCAGCAGCGGTGCAAAATGTAGATGAAATTTTACACTAATGGAACTATGCAGAGGCGTCCATCCGGACTTGAAACATGCAAGAAGACTGACGAAGGTGAAGCCTCTAACTCTTCAGGAATTCTACCACGAAGTAGGAAAATATATGAGACTGGAAGATGCAGCGGCTATCTGGCATGGCAAGCAGCCTGTAGAGGGTTCCAGCTCCAATTGAAACACAAGAGTCCCGCCTTGAAGAGAAGGGAACAAACAAAACAATGACGATAAAAGTAACCATTAGGGAAACCCAGGAACTGAAAAAAGCAATAAACGATGATACAGACCCGGACCGAGATTTGATTCGTACACTCCTCTGAATGACACTGTGGAAAATATTTACTTGGTCACTCAAGACGAATTGAAATACAAACTCCCTCCATATAAGAAGGAATCAGAAGCTGCGGTTAGGATAGGAAAGTATTGTCGCTTCCACGATTCTCACAGACATAACACAGAAGATTGTCAACATTTGCGGGACCTCATTGAAGAATACATCCGGAGAAAGAAATTGGAACGGTATGTATAGAAAAAGCATAACTCCCCGCTCCAACCCATGAAGGACTAGGGCCGCTCCGACATGGAAATAACAAAGAAGAAGCACGTGCAAGCCACGCCAATCAAGAGAAAATAATTGTTCATACTATACTAAGGGGGACGCATTCAGTCAACGGGAGTTGGACCAAGATGGAGAGGTACGAAAAGTCTTTGAAGGAGGGATAAGGGTATGTTCATTCCATTACAGAAGGACACCTCGTCGAACGAAGAGAAAGGACCAATATAACCTTCAGCGATGAGGATTTGGTTGGAAGGCAGTACCCACATACCGACCCCATGGCCATTTCTGCCTAGATCGGCCCGGTAGAGGTGTTCCGCATTCTAGTTGATACGGAAAGCTCGGTGAATGTATTATTCAAACATGCCTTCAATAAAATGAAGTTATCAATGAGAGACGTATCGCCGTACAATAAGCCCCTACATGGATTCACTGGAGAAGCCACAATTCCACTGGGGCGGTTGGACTTGTTTGTTGCGCTAGGAAGTTGCCCTCGATCCGTTATCCAAAAGCAAACATTTATGCTGGTAGACGGACATTCTGCTTATAATGCATTTCTGGGCAGACCTGCCTTATCAGACTTCCAGATAATCTTAGCCCCTTGGTGCTTGAAAATGAAGTTCCCTATCTATGGGGGAATAGGAGAAGTAGAAGGCGATCGAGAGCATCCCACGATTATTATGTGATAGAACTCCGCCAGAACAAAGGAAGGAAAAGGGAAAAAACGCAGAGGCCGCCCTCTGCGCCAAAACTGTAGAGGCATAGCAATTAAAGTAGGCCCCTCCTCTCGAGTATACTAGCGACCCGTTTAATGAAGTTGACCCAAGGGACAGAGAGGAGGAGGCCAGCGCTGAGCCCATGGAGGCCATGGAACATATTGCAGTAGATGATCATGACGAAACAAGGCTTTTCAAGATAGGGTCCCACCTAGACAAAAATCAAAAAATCCAATTGTTAGGGTTCCTATGCAAAAATTTGGATGTGTTCGCATGGACCCACGAAGACATGGTGGGAATATCCCCCGAAATGGCTTATCACCACCTAAATATAGACATAACCAAGATCTCGGTCAAGCAGAAGAAAAGAAGCATGGGAATGGAACGCTCAACTGCATTCAACAAGGAGGTAAAAAACCTACTCGCCAACGGTTCTATTCGCGAGGCTATCTACCCTAAATGGATCTCCAGCCCGGTTCTGGTGAAAAAATCCAATGAAAATGGCGAGCCTGCATCGATTTCTCCAATCTCAATGACTCTTGCTCCAAGGATTGTTTTCCCCTGCCCCGAATCGACCGGCCGGTGGACGAAACAGTAGGGCATGAATTGTTATCATTTATGGATGCCTGCTTGGAATATAACCAGATTCCCATGCATGTACCAGATCAAGAACATACCACCTTTATCACAGATTTGGGCCTATATTGCTACAAGGTCATGCCCTTAGGCTTAAGAATGCTATTGCGACCTATCAATGCTTGGTTAATAAGATGTTTGAGCAGCATATTGGTCACTCCATAGAAATGTATGTCAACGACATTCTTGTCAAATCAAGAAAGGGAACAGATCATTTACACCACCTAAACGAGATGTTTCAAGTATTGCGCAAATACCAAATGAAGCTGAATACATTAAAATGCTCCTTTGTAGTATCCTCGGGAAAAATTTTGGGTTTCATTGTGCAAGTCAGAGGAACTGAAGCAAAACCCAAAAAGGTCCAAGCCCTGAAGGGCATCAAAATACCAACCACACGAAGGGAAATGCAGAGTCTAAATGGGAAGGTGGCCGCTCTAAGCAGATTTATATCCAAGGCCACAGACAAGTGCGTCTCATTCTTCAAAGCCCTGAAAAAGGAAAAGGGAAAGTTTGAATGGACCAACGAGTACCATTTGGCGTTCCAAAGCCTGTTGGAACCCGTGCAGAAACCACTAGTGCTTTCTACCCCGGTAGATGGAGAAAGCCTCCACTTTTACCTAGCTGTGTCCCCTCATGCAGTAATCGCCGCCTTGGTACGAGAAGATGAACATACCCAAAAATCAGCATTTCATCAGCAAGAGGTTTACCGAGGAAGAGGCAAGATATCTAAAGATTGAAAAATTGGCCTACTGTCTGCTCATAGTGTCCAAGAAACTGCGACATTACTTCCAATCTCACTCCATAAGGGTCCTAAAAAATCAACCATTGCGCCAAGTCCTACATAAACCGGATACATCGGGACATCTTCTAAAATGGTGCATCAAGCTAAGCCAGTATGATATCACCTACCATCCATGCACTGCAATCAAAGCGCAGGCCCTGGCTGATTTCATAGCTGAATTCACCAGGACAAGGATATGTCCATCAGAACATAGGAAACAACCGAGTGGAATATGTTTGTGGATGGAGCATCCAACGAGCTCGGCTCAGGGGCAGGAATAACAATCATTACACCCCAAGGAAGAAAGTTAAGTTACGCGCTGAGGTCAGAATTCGCCGCAACTAATGACGATGTTGAATACGAAGCGGTAATAGCTGGTTTGGGGATCACTAAGGAAATAGGGATCAAATCAATATGCATACACGGTGACTCACGGCTAATCGTAAACCAAATCCTGGGGAAATTCCAGACTCGTGGGCAAAGACTTGCCTTTTACCTCTACATGGCTAAAACCCTCCTGAATGAGCTAGACTACTATACAATCAAACACATCCCACGGAAGGAGAATCGAGAAGCGAATGCCCTTGCTAAAGAAGATATCATGAGAAACGAGCCGATGCTGGGGGCAACCCCCGTCATGTTGAAAACTACACCAAGCTTTGAGTGTCTTCAGATCACACCCATCAGTAGTAACGAAGAAACATGGATGGCCTCCATTGTTAAATACCTACAAGAGGGGATCCTACCAGAAAATTGTAATGAAACTAGAAAATCCTAAGGAAGGCATCCTACTACACGGTCCAGGAGGGCATCTTATACCGTCATGGGTTTTTCAATCTACTAAGGTGTGTCACAGGAAATGAAGCAAAAGATATTCTCAACAACACACACCAAGGGAGTTACGACAACCACATTGGTGGTCAAACTCTAGACAGAAAGATCCTACGTTATGGATACTTTTCGCCCACACTGAACAAAGATGCAACCGAGTTTGCTAGAAGATGCGAAGAGTACCAGAGATTTACCAAAATCCCTAGACGGCCACCTACTGGTCTGACCTAGATGGTTAGTCATTGGCCCTTCACCGTCTGGGGGATCGACCTAATCGGGGAACTCCCTATGGGGCAAAGAGGAGCAAAATACGCCATGGTGGCAGTGGATTACTTCACCAAATGGGTGGAAGCGAAACCTTTAAACAAGATTTCGTCCACCAAAGTGATAAATGTTCAAATACATAACGTCATGTGCAGGTATGGGGTGCCACAGAAAATCATATCGGACAACAAGCTCTAATTTGGCAGCGAGGAATTCGCCAATCGGTGCCACGAGTATGGGATTGCCCGAAGCTTTTTAGCTATGGCGCATCCACAGGCAAACAGACAAGTTGAAGCATTGAACAAGGTGTTGAAAACGCTAATCAAGAAAAAACTAGAAAAATCCAAATGGGCATTGTTCGACAAATTGCCTATGACTTTGTGGGCCTACCGAACTTCTTATAAAACCACGACAGGACACACTCCATTCGCACTGGCGTACAGAGCTGAAACCATGCTTCCCGTTGAAACAGTTTTCCCATCACACCGAAGAATACACTATAATCCGGAAGAAAATGAGGAGCTATTAAACGTATCACTCGACCTAATCTAAGAGAAGAGAAATGATGCGGTCCTCAAAGCAACTGCTTATAGACAAAAGGTGGCAAGGTAATACAATTCCAAGGTGAGGCCTCGAACCCTACAAGAAGGAGACTTGGTTCTCAAACGAGTCTTCCCATGACCTGGGGGCTAGATCAAATTTGGGAAGGACCATTCGTTGTACATAAAGACCTCCACGATGGAGCTTACATCTTGTCAATGGTAGATGAGGAGGTGTTTGGGAAAGCATGGAATCTCCAACATCTCCGCCGCTACTTCTCTTGAGTTGTAAAGAAGCATGTACTAAAGCTATAAAAGAAAGACAGTGGACGTAGACATATTCTGACTAAATCACTATAAAATCTGATGTCTTGTATTACTTATCTTATTTAATTATTCTTTTGTTTAATTATTTTATCTGATGACCAATTCTACTGCGAAAAATCACAGACTCTCGCCGGCAGCAGTGAAAATAAGACAGCCATGATAAAGGGCATGAAACAAGCCTTGGAAATTCACTGCTAACGATCGACATCCCCAAGATGGCAATGATGAACCGATCATAAGCCACGAATTAGGCACATATTACAGCCAAGGCAGTTCATCATTGGCGTTCGGCTTGCCGGCAATTGCGAACTGGTTATAAACCCCATGATTAAGGCATGGCCGCAGCCAGGGGTAGTTCGCATTTGACGATCAGTACTACAAACGTCAGCAACGATAAATCGAATAATACTCACGACACGGGAGTTAGCCCAAGTAGTTATTGTTCGCTATTGGCCTTGAATATAACTACACTTCTACGTTTCTCTGTATCTTTAAACACCATAATGATTAACTAAGTCGTAAACAGTTCATAAATAGATAGAGAAGACTATAAAAAACACGCATCACAAAAGTTATCCCAGATAAACATATATGTGTGTGTGTGTGTGTGCGTGTGTGTGTGTTCAGAGGAAGGGGTCGTTGCGTCTTTTACAAGCTTCTGATAAGTAAAAAAAATAAAGTGCATAATAAGTAAATGGGGAATACCTTGGGCTATTAAACAATGTATGTTGAATTGAGCTATTGATGGAAAATGATTCCATCCTTTCAACCACAAGGGATCTATCATCGTGTCTAGCCTTCTTTATCATTGGAACTTCTCCTAGGACTTAGTGAATTGGTTGAATAATGGAAAAAAAATTAGTTCATCTTTAATATGGATCCTCAATTGACTTTTGGAGTGTTTAGAACCTTCCTAAACTAAGGAATCTTTGTAATTACATTAGGGTCAATTTCTTTTGAAATAGGATCTGCACAAATAAATTTATTATTAAAAAAGAAAAGTAAATACAAGGCAATAAGGAATTTCATTTGAAAGTAAATGAAATACTAATAAGTGTAAAACCTCTAGAGATACTGCAAGAAAACATCTCGCAAAGAATTAATGACCGCGGTCTCTAGTTCTGTCAACATCTAAAATCAATTCATTAAGGGATGCATAAAGACAAAAAAATGGTACCATCAAGTCGATATTTGACTTTTTAAAGCATAGTGAAAGTGAACAAGGTTTTTATATTTAAGTCGCCCAATCAAAGCTCATTGAACAAAATTTAAAGACAGTGCTTGTAACTATATGAGTTAGGAGTAAGCTGAATGGTAAAAAAAATTCAAAAGACAGACTTCCATAATTAGATCGCTAAAGGGAAGGTAGCAATAATCTCATATACGAATAGGCATGAAGGGAAAAACATCCCTTTGTTGGAGTATTAATTTTGTCTAAGGAACTAGGATCGTTGGTTTTAACCCTAGTAATGCCAAAATGTTGGAAAATAGCATCAATTTCCTCTTGAGAATTGATATATGATTGTTAATTAACATAAACTTTTCCTTCTGATGACCTTGGTTTTCTCTTGCTTTTAGGAGAACTTGTAGATTCTTTGGGAGCCACCTTTTTAATTTCAGTCATGATTCCTACACGAATAGATAATTAAGGCACAAAAGTATAAATCAATATGGTACTATTAAATGTCAAAATTATGATATCCATCACACTCCTTGAATTCAAGACTTGTTAATTATTAAAGCTTGGAAAATTTCCATTTTCCACTCAAAGTAACAAGTTTAAGTGAAAAAAAATTCAAGTATCAAGAATTAATTGGCTAAAAGTTAGGAATTTAAAGCTACCAAGTGTCTAAAAGTGTAAAGCTATCAAGAACCAAAGCTTGTAATTTATCAGGTGATTAGAGGTATAAAGCTATCTCATGTTTAAAGTACAAAGTTATCAAGTGTTTGAACTTGCAACCTATAGATTGTTAAGCTATCGAGGGTATCAGAGTGTAAAGTAATCGAGTATTAAAACTTGCAACCTATCTAGTGTTAAGCTATCAAAGGTGTAAGGTGTAAAGCTATTCAGTATTAAAACTTGCAACCTATCGAATGTTAAGCTATTGAAGGTGTAAAAGACTAAAGCCATCGTGTATTAAAAAGTAATAATCTGTCAAGAGTCAAGCTATCGAGTGTATAAGGATGTAAAACCATCTAGTAATTAGAAATTTTACTACCTATCGAATGTTAGGATTTATGCTAGTGAGTGTTAAAAGAAGTAGCTATCACACATCTTGAAAGTAAGGGGCAGTAAACCCATAAAAAACAAATCAAGTAAATTCACATCAATTAAAGATCAAACCTTTATTTTCCTAAATAATTCGTGTGAAATCATCAATTCTTAAAATAGCAAAAGTGACATCGAATGAAGTATAAATTCCCAAAGCATGTTAAATCAAAGCGCAACAAAGGAATTTGCAATGGAAGAAAATAATCACCTTAGAAAATCGAATCTAAAAAAACCAAGAATTTTTTAGAGTGAATTTAAGCTTTATTTCAATTTTGAAAGAACTTGAAAGTAATAGGAAGAAGAAGATGGGTATTTATAGGAAAATACGAATAAGTAATGGCGGTTGATTTAAAGTAATAAAATATTCTACCGCTAAGATCTTAAACCCAAGGAATGCCAAGAGTTTGTTTTAAAATAGACAAAGAAAAGGCATGTTTTGTTTGTACTAAAGTATAAAATTCTTTTTATAAAAGGAGGGATAAATGTTACACCAAAAGTTTCAAAATTTTAATAGAAATGAGGCTATCAAGAGTCCAAAGTCAATAAGCTATCGAAGGTTAAAAAGGAAAAGCTATCACATGCTAAAGTGTAAAGCTATCAAGTGCTATAAGGAAAAGCTGTATAGAGAAAAACTAAAAGCTATCGCATGCTAAGTACCAAAGAGCTATCACGTGCTAAATTCAAAGCTATCGCATGCTAAGGTGTAAAGCTATCGTGTGTAAAAATGAAGAGCTATCGAGTGATACAATGAAGAGCTATCGAGTGCTATAAGGAAAAGCTATTAAGTGCTAAAGGAAAAGTTATCGCATGTTAAGTAATGAAGAGCTATCACATACTAAAGTAAAATATATCGCATGATAAGAAGTAAAGCCATTGAGTCCTATAAGAAAGAGGTATCCAGTGCTAAAGGAAAAGCTATCGCATGCTAAGAGAAAAACTATCGCATGCTAAGGATTGAAGCTATCGAGTGCTACAATAAAGACCCATCGCATGCTAAAGGAAAAGCTATCGAGGTTCAATGAAAAGGAAGTTATCGCACGATGATTTTAGTGCTATCTAAGACTAATAAATAACAAGCTATCACATACCTATAATTAAACTATCAAGTGGCAAGTGTTGATAAGCTATCGCATGCCTGCGGTAACATTATCGAGTGTTAAAAAACTATTGCTATCGCATGACTAAAATCAAGCATAAAAGTGTTCAATTTTTCAAATGGTGGCTCTTCATCGTGCCATATAAGTACAGAGGAAGAAATATAACCTTTGCACATATTGTCTCAAAATGTGCCACATAAGCAAAGATCTCAACTGTCCATGATTGGTTGATGCCACATGATTGGTTGATGCCACGTGTTAGCAATCTAAGGATGCAAATTCTCTATAAATAGACATGTTCCCCCACTAAGAATGAGGGAATTCTAAATTGTACTTCTTCCACATTTTCATTTTCTTCTCAAGCATAAATAAAAAACTTTACTTGGGGACTTTAGTGACCGTTTATGTCAAATTCAAATTGGGATTTTGTGATTAAGTACTTACACAATTACCTATTTGCAAATTTGGCTCTTTAAGGACACAATGACTAACATACTTTCCCAAGAGTCCTACCTCTTGCCCAAGAATCGTTAACTTGGTTGACTAAGCATATAAATTAGGACCAATTTTCGGCTTAATATGCATCTTTACTTTTTATACTCTTATTTGTACAGACTTCATATTAATCACCTAAATCTTAGCACATGCTCAAATCTATAACAATATCTATAGCTCCACACATTCTGTGGGGGTGTTTCCCCACTTTTTAGCAAACATTTTTACTGCTTTCAATGACGTTGAACTTAGAACTTCAAACATGTTTCCCATGCCTAAGAGAAAAGTTGGAGCTACCAGCAAGGATATTGAACTACATCTAACCTTTTACTGACTAGTCATGATGAGAAGTCAATGAGTACCCCTTCATTGTATGAAATTATAACTAGAGGAGACATGGATAGAGTCGTGACTGAATTGAGTGATCATTTTGCTTCCCAACAGCAGGCTATGGTGGACCGGCTGATAACACGCTCTGAAAAAAAGTAAAACATGGTTGTAACACTAAAACGAGAAGGATCCCAATCCAGAGGAAGGGATAAAGGGAGGAGAATGCGCTCTAGTGGTAATTCTGGACATGACCATAGAAGAACAAGGCGAAGAGAGTCCAAAAAGCAGTTGGAATGTGCAAGGTCTCAACCTAAAGATAGGCTTAAGGAAATGTTCCGTACCAGATAAATTTTAATTGGTAACGAACCGAGTCCAATTGTGGATAAACCTAGCCATTCACATCGCGATTCCCCATTCAAGCTAAGGACATTGTTGATAAGCGAGGTAGACCTCATCGAGATCGTTCTAGGAGCCAAGTCATGCCTATGAACGACATATTAGCCAACACATGCACGAATGAAGAGGACACCCCATGAACGACATATTCACTAGACTTTTGTTTGACCCACTCTTTTCCTTTACTTTTCCCCCACCATAGGAGGACACATCAGCAGGTGATTGGTCCAGATCTAGTATGTGGAGAGGCGAGCTTAGGGTTGGTATTTCCTATTACTTTCCATTACTCTCCATGTAACTATTGATCATACTTAGTATTTATCAAGCTATTTGTTGTATTTTTATAAACTTTGGATTATGACTACATATGTTTTGAGACCGTGTTTTTTGGGATATTTTCTAAGTTGGCTATTTTCTGCATTCCACTATGAGATCTGAAAGTGTAGAATGTCTTAGATTTATCCTTATATTCTTAGTGTCTGTAATGTTTAAAAACCCAATAGCTCGTATTTTTTGGCACCAACGTGAGTCTGAAAGTCACCCTAGACTTTGGATCGGTATGTCGGAAGGTGCGGGTTGTCACATCTTATTCGATTGTTGGTGATAGCCTTATGTATAGAATGGTGTGTGCAAGGCCAGATTTGGCCAATGTAATGACTATTGTCAATCGAGATACGCCTAACCCAAGCATGGAACATTAACAAGCTCCATATAGGATACTTAGGTATCTGAATTGTACTTTAGATGTTGGCATGTTGTTTGGAGGAGTGGATCAGATAAGATATTTCTTTTAAAGGATACTATGATTCGAACTTTGTTGTGGATAGTGACAATTGGAAGCCAATGTTGGGAATTGTTTATACACTTGGTATAGGCTTGATTTATTGAGGTCAAATTGCAATTTATAGTATGTTTGTCGAATACGAAAGTCGAGTTGAGATTGATTATACAACTGACTAAGGAGGTTTCTTATGTGTTATAGTTGTTAGATGACCTTTTAGTGATGTAAACAAAGTAAAGTTATTTTCAAATAGTCAGTGTGCCATCCATATCATTGAAAAACTAGCTTATAGCTCTTCAATAAAGCATATTGATGCTAGAGGATTCTTTTTTATATTGGAGGACGAGCGCAACAAATTTAAGTTGATAAAGGTACATATGAAAGTAACCTTTCTAATTTGGTGACTTGGTCACTTCATAGAGATAAGTTTGAGCATTGCTCAAGCTTGATTAGCTTGGCTTCATCTACTTAGCACCAAAAGGCACATACCCAATAGCTTTAATTTACTGTTGATGTATGTAAGATGTGTATATATTTTAATCAAGATGGAGTGTTCAATTTTTCTATTTAGATATATGTTAAACTGTATGTCATGTTGAAGAGGAGTTATATGGCATTGTAATGGAAGAGCTAGAGATGATTTGGAGCTATGGAGCGAAAGATTACCGAAGTTTGAAGAATGAATAAAATTCAATTTAGTACTATAAATTCGCCACTTAAGTAGAGAGTTTAATGGTCGATCGTTTCCATCTCTACAGGTCGACGGCTCCATATCACGAAGACATTAAATCAAAGAATTTAACGCATCGGTCGACCACTACCTTCGGGTCAACCGATCACCTCTTTGGCTTGAAAAGGTGCAAATATTTGCAATTCTTATTGCAAATATTTACACCTTTTGAAATTACAAATATTTGCATTGAGGTTAAAACCAAAAGACTTTTATGTTTTTTAAAACTTGTTTTGAAGATGATGACTTTGTATTTTGAAACTTAAAAGAGTAAGTTTTATATAAAAAAATCTTTTCGTTGTCGTAGAATGCTCATCGTACGTCATATTTCTTATTAAGGTTAGAGAGGTTCTCCATCTTATTTTAATTTTTAATATTTGATTTGTGACCAAAATCATTTGTAATCAATCCAAACGAAAGAAGAAATTTGTTGGTTTTTCGTGAACGCGGATCAATTAAATCTTCTTTCTTTTTTGACTTACATTTTTTTTTTTGGTGTTTCGCATTAGTTCATATGAAATTCACTAATCTCATTTGGTAAACTACAAGCCTCATGTTATAATTTAATCAAGGATGACAAAAACTACATAAAAAGATTCGAATAATAGCGTACTACAAAGCTTTCAAATGGACCATGTTATGGGGGTCCCATGTTACTAGGAGCCAATTATTCGAATAATAGCCAGAATTCAAGACTTGTTAATTATTAAAGATTGGAAAAATATCATTTTCCACTCACTAAGTAACAGGTTTAAGCAAAAAAAAATTCAAGTATCAAGAATTAATGGGATAAAACTTAGGAATTTAAAGCTATCGAGTGTCTAAAAGTGTAAGCTATCAAGAACCAAAACTTGTAATTTATCAGGTGATTGGAGGTATAAAGCTATCTTGTGTTTAAAGTACAAAGTTGTCAAGTGTTTGAACCTGCAACCTACAGATCGTTTAGCTATTGAGGGTATCAAAGTGTAAAGTAATCGAGTATTAAAACTTGCCACCTATCAAGTGTTAAGCTATCAAAGGTGTAAGGTGTAAAGCTATTCGTTATTAAAACTTACAACCTATCGAATGTTAAGCTATCGAAAGGTGTAAAAGACTAAAGCCATCTTGTATTAAAAAGTAATAATCTATCAAGAGTCAAGCTATTGAGTGTATAAGGATGTAAAGCCATCGAGTAATTAGAAAGTTTGCTACCTATCGAACATTAGGATTTATGATAGTGAGTGTTAAAAGAAATAGCTATCGCACATCTTGAAAGTAAGGGGTAGTAAACCCATAAACAACAAATCAAGTAAATTCACATCAATTAAAGATCAAACCTTTATTTTCCTAAATAATCTATATGAAACCATCAATTTTTAAAAATAGCAAAAGTGACACTGAATGAAGTCTAAATTCCCAACACATGTTAAATCAAAGTGCAACAAAGGAATTTGTAATGGAAGAAAAAAAATCACCTTAGGAAATTGAATCTAAAAAACCAAGAATTTTTTAGAGTGAATTTAAAGCTTTATTTCAATTTTGAAAGAACTTGTAAAAGTAATAGGAAGAAGAAGATGGGTTTTTATAGGAAAATAAGAATGAATAACGACTGTTGATTTAAAGTAATAAAATATTCTATAGCTAAGGTCTTAAACCCAAGGAATACTAAGAGTTTGTTTTAAAATAGACAAAGAAAAGGCATGTTTTGTTTATACTAAAGCATAAAATGCTTTTTATAAAAGGAGGGATAAATGTTACACCAAAAATTTCACAATTTGAATAGAAATGAGGCTATCAAGAGTCCAAAGTCAATAAGCTATCGAAGGTTAAAAAGGCAAAGCTATCACATGCTATGGTGTAAAGCTATCGAGTACTGTAAGGAAAAGCTATCGCATGCTAAGTACTGAAGAGCTATCACATGCTAAATTCAAAGCTATCGCATGCTTAGGTGTAAAGCTATCGTGTGTAATAATGAAGAGCTATCGAGTGATACAATGAAGAGCTATCGAGTGCTATAAGGAAGAGCTATTAAGTGCTAATGGAAAAGTTATCGCATGTTAAGTAATGAAGAGCTATCACATGCTAAAGTAAAACATATCGCATGATAAGAAGTAAAGCCATTGAGTCCTATAAGGAAGAGGTATCCAATGCTAAAGGAAAAGCTATTGCATCCTAAGAGAAAAACTATCGCATGCTGAGGAGTGAAGCTATCGAGTGCTATGATAAAGACCCACCACATGCTAAAGGCAAAGCTATCGAGGTTCAAGGAAAAGTAAGTTATTGCATGATGATTTTAGTGCTATCTAAGACCAATAAATAACAAGCTATTACATACCTATAATTAAACTATCAAGTGACAAGTGTTGATAAGCTATCACATGCCTGCGGTAACACTATCGAGTGTTAAAAACTATTGCTATCGCATAACTAAAATCAAGCATAAAAGTGTTCAATTTGTCAAACGATGGCTTTTCATTGTGCCATATAATCACGAAGGAAGAAATATAATCTATGCCACATATTATCTCAAAATGTGCCACGTAAGCAAAGATCTCAACTGTCCATGATTGGTTGATGCCACGTGTTAGCAATCGAAGGATGCAAATTCTCTATAAATAGACACGTTCCCCTACTAAGAATGAGGGAATTCTAAATTTTACTTCTTCCATATTTTCATTTTCTTCTCAAGCATAAAGAAAAACCTTTAATTTAGGACTCTAGTGACCGTTTATGTCACATTCAAATTGGGATTTTGTGACTAAGTACTTATACAATTACCTATTTGCAAATTTGCCTCTTTAAGGACACAATGACTAATATACTTTCCCAAGAGTCCTACCTCTTGCCCAAGAATCGTTAACTTGGTTGACTAAGCATATAAATTAGGACCAATTTTAGGCTTAATATGTGTTAACGGTAAAAATAGCTTTAACGCTAACACCCGGTGTATATCGTGATGAAGTGAAAGCACCACCCGCTTGCACGGGAATCAAAGTAAACAAAAAATAACAGAAAAGTAAAAGAGACTGAGATTTTTATAGTGGTTCGGCTTCTAGCAAGCCTACATCCACTTTACATCCTCCATTATCTTCCTCGAGCACACTTTTACAAGATTACAACACCTTTACAACACGATTGATTGATTACAACACTTTTACAATTCACTTTCGAATTTACAACACAATTGAAGAAGGAGATTAGAACTTTGATCATAGATCGTTCCTCGGATCCATGCTGAATGGAGTAGATGCATTGATGAAGAATCTTCAATGGTTGAGGTGCTCGGAGAGTCGAGAAATCAGCAGAGTGTAGGCGCCTTGAAATCCCCCCAAAAGAAGTCCCTTTGTCGTTGGAGTAGGCGGAGTATTTATAGGAGAGTTTGGAGTTAGGTCGGCCGGGTTTAGGTCGTGAGCGACCTAAGATAGGTCGTAGGTCGTGGGTTGATGAGTTACGACCTAAAGGGATGGGTTAGTAAGCGGCTTATCATGCTGAAGTACCAGGAGCGACTTACGAGCGACCTACAGGAGTAGGTAGGTCGTAAATGACCTAAGGAGGTATGGTGCGCGACCTAAAGGACTGACGATCTAAAGGAGTGAGCAAGCACTAGGTCGTTAGGTCGCTAGGTCGTTAGGTCGGGAACTAGTTAGGTCGTTAGGTCGGGAACTAGTTAGGTCGTTAGGTCACTAGGTCGTGACAGCGTTAAGTCGCTAGGTCGTGGCTTCCTGTAGGTCATTAACCCGTTGGATAGTTAGGTCGTGAACTCCTCTAGGCAGTTAGGTCGCGAACTCCTTCAAGTAGTTAGGTCACGAACTCCTCTAGGCAGTTAGGTCGCAAACTCCTTCAAGTAGTTAGGTCGCGAACTCCTCTAGGCAGTTAGGTCGTTGAGTCACTTTAGCTCGTTGGATACTCCATGCCCTAGGTCGCATACCGTTTTGGACGGGGCGCTGCCCCGCACCCCGCCGGGGGCGCAGCCCCCGGACCCCTACGACCTGACCGGTCGGGTCGAACACCATAGCGGTGGCGTTGCCCCCACACCCCCCCGGACCCCCCCTCCGTAGGGGATCTTAGAGTAAGAGTCATTCAACAGAACTTGCTTTGTTGAGATGTTGAGTTGACCAATCTTTGAGACGGGCTATCTTGCTTTTCTCGGTCGATCTTTTGATATCACGGTCTTGCTAAAAAGGCGGGATAACAATATGCATCTTTACTTTTTATACTCTTATTTGTACCGACTTCGTATGAATCACCTAAATCTTAGCACATACTCAAATCCATAACAATATCTATAGCCTACACATTCTGTAGGGTGTTTCCCCATTTTTTAGCAAACATTTTTGCTGCTTTCAATGAAGTTGAACTTAGAACTTCAAACATGTCTTCCATGCCTAAGAGAAAAGTTGGAGCTACTAGCAAGGATGTTGAACTACATCTAACCTTTTACTGACTAGTCATGGTGAGAAGTCAATGAGTACCCCTTCATTGTATGAAATTATAACTAGAGGTGACATGGATAGAGTCATGACTGAATTGAATGACCATTTTGCTTCCCAATAGCAAGCTATAGTGGACTGGCTGATAACACGCGTTAAACAAAAATAAAACATGGTTGTAACACTAAAATGAGAAGGATCCCAATCTAAAGGAAGGGATAAAGGGAAGAAAATGCGCTCTGGTGGCAATTCTTGACATGTCCATAGAAGAACAAGGCGAAGAGAGTCTAAAAAGCAGTTGGAATGTGCAAGGTGTCAACCCAAAGCTAGGCTTAAGGAACTATTCCATACCACATAGATTTTAACTGGTAACGAACCGACATAGCCGTTCACATCGCGATTCCCCATTCAAGCTAACGTTGTTGATGAGGGAGGAAGACCTCATCAGGATCGTTCTAGGAGCAGAGTCATGCCTATGAACGAAATATTAGCCAACACATGCGCGAATGAAGAGGACACCCCATGAATGACATATTCACCAGACTTTTGTTTGACCCACTCCTTTCCTTTATTTTCCCCCCACCAGAGGTGGGCATGGCAGCAAATGATTGGCCCGGATCTAGTACGTGGAGAGGCGAGCGTAGGGTTGGTATTTCCTATTACTTTCCATTACTCTCCATGTAATTATTTATCATACTTAGTATTTATCAGGCCATTTGCTGTATTTTTGTAAACTCTGGATTATGACTACATATGTTTTGAGACTGTGTTTTCTGGGATATTTTTTAAGGTGGCTATTTTCTGCCTTCCACTGTGAGATCTGAAAGTGTAGAATGTCTTAGATTTATCCTTATATTCTTAGTGTCTATAATGTTTAAAAATCCAATAGCTCGTGTTTTTTTGGCACCAACGCGAGTCCACTAGGCTTTGGATGCGGGTTGTCACATCTTATTCGATTGTTGGCGATAGCCTTAGGTATAGAATGGTGGTACAAAGCCAGATTTGGCCAATGTAATGACTGTTGTCAATCGAGATACGTCTAACCCAAGCATGGAATATTGACAAACTTCATAGTGGATACTAAGTATCTGGATTGTACTTTAGATGTTGGCCTGTTGTTTGGAGGAGTGGATCAGATAGAGATATTTCTTTTAAAGGATACTATGATTCAAACTATGTTGGGGATAGTGACAATTGGAATTCAATGTTGGAAATTGTTTATACACTTTGCATAGGCTCGATTTATTGAGGTCAAATTGCAATTTATAGTATGTTTGTCGAATACCAAAGTCAAGTTGAGATTGATTATGCAACTGACTATGGAGGATTCTTATGTGTTATAGTTGTTGGATGACCTTTTAGTGATGCAAATAAAGTAAAGTTATTTTCAAATAGTAAGTGTGCCATCCATATCATTGAAAAACTGACTTATAGCTCTTCAATAAAGCACACTGATGCTAGAGGATTCTTTTTTACGTTGGAGGAAGAGCGCAACAAAGTTAAGTTGATAAAGGTACATATGAAAGTAACCTTTCTAATTTGGTGACTTAGGCTGCGTTTGTTTTGAGGAAAAAATGGCTTAGTGCTTAACTGAATAAGTGATAAGAGCTTGTTAAGTTGTTTGTTTTCAAAAAACTGTTTTCATTCAGCTTTTTTATTCACTTAATTGAATAAGCAGAGTTGTAATGCTTATTATAAGTGCTGATCACTTATTGCACTATATTTTCCGGTTATATCCATATGTAACAAAACATATAATTATTTATTGAACTTTTTTTTTCTAATATTTCAAATATGTAGAAAAGTTCACATGTAAATTAATTTTGTTTCCAGTTCTATCCCCTTCTACGATAAGGTAATTTTTTCTCTTTTTGTTTTGATGTTAAGAGATGGAGCCTTAAAGCAATGGTTATGTCATCCACATGGTGATCTGGGCATCAAGGTTCAAGTTCGGAAACAGCCTCTTCACAGTGTGAGGGAAGTGTTGCGTACATTGTTGACCTCCCTAAAGCCCGCTACCGTGCAGAAGCCTCGTGCACTGAATTCCACCTTTTTTGATTCGATAGTAATTATAATATAGTTTCCAGTCAATAGAAATACACTAAAAACTAGTAATAAAAAAATTGATGACAACCTAGCAATATTTACATATAATTTGAAGTTAAAATATGATAGTTTATAAATTTTTAATAAGAATGAAAATGGAAAAAAAAAATTGAAACATCTAATGTAGATGCGAAAATTGAAAATAAATAATTTCGACATGATGAATAACATCGAGATTTACCTTTAGATAAACGAAAACTTAAACTAAATTCTGTAATGCATTAATGGAAACTCAACATTTTAAATAATAATGAAAAGTTGAATAAAATCATCTGATATTTTTATAATAATTTATTCCAATACGTTGAACACATACATATATAAATTTATTATAATAAAATATTTTCTTCTCAAGCAAACATATATAAAGTATATCTACGTTATTAACTTTTCTATTTTCAACATGTTTTGTAGATTTGGTAGTACTTATACATAGAGCATTTGTTTGTTAGTTGGTTTTTGTTGTGTACAAAATATAAGATATAATATAAGATGATTTAGTACGTTCTGTATGACAGTTACATGGAAGGATAATTAATTTAAATTTTGAGGGATATAATTGTCAAAGTGGTAAGTTATGTTCACAAAATAAATTTCTATACAAACAATATTTTAAGTATTCAGCTATCAGCATTAAGCAATTAGTATTCAGCATTCAGTATTCAACTTTCAGTATTCAGCATTCAGCATTTTAAACAAACGATACCTTAGTCACTTCATAGAGATAAGTTTGAGCATTGCTCAAGCTTGATTAGCTTGGCTTCATCCACTTAGCACCAAAGGGCACATACCCAGTAGCTTCAATTTACCTTTGATGTATGTAAGATGTGTATATATTTTAATCAAGGTGGATTGTTCAATTTTGCTATTTAGATATATGTTAAACTGTATGTCATGTTGAAGAGGAGTTATATGGCATTGTATTGGAAGAGCTAGTGATGATTTGGAGCTATGGAGCGAAAGATTACCGAAGTTTGAAGAATGAATAAAATCCAGTTTGGTACTAGAAATTCGCCACTTAGGTAGAGAGTTCAATGGTCGATCATTTCCATCTCTACAGGTTGACGACTCCATATCATGAAGGCATTAAATCAAAGAATTTAAGCATCGGTCGACCGCTACCTTCGGGTCAACCGATCACCTTTTTGGCTTGAAAAGATGCAAATATTTGCAATTCTTATTGCAAATATTTGCAATTCTTATTGCAAATATTTACACCTTTTGAAAATACAAATATTTGCATTGAGGTTAAAACCAAAAGACTTTTATGTTTTTTAAAACTTGTTTTGAAGATGATGGCTTTGTATTTTGAAACTTAAAAGAGTAAGTTTTATATAAAAAATTCTTTTCGTTGTCGTAGAATGCTCATCGTACTTCATATTTCTTATTAAGGTTAGAGAGGTTCTCCGTCTTATTTTAATTTTTAATATTTGATTTGTGATCAAAACCATTTGTAATTGTCAAGATGAACGAAAAATTTTATTTGTTTTCTGAGAACATAGATCAATTTAACTAAAGCATGTTAAATCTTCTCTCTTTTAACTTTATTTTTTTTTCTTTTTTGGTTTGTATGAAATTCACTAATCTCATTTGGTAAACTACAAGCCTCATGTTATAATTCAATCGAGGATGACAAAAAAACTACCTAAAAATATTAGAATAATAGCGTACTACAAAGTTTTCAGATGGACCATGTTATGGGGGTCCCATGTTATTAGGAGCCAATGCTACGAACATATCAATATGAAAGAAAATATGTTATACATATATTCAAGTATACATAATATGAAGGTTTTATCGTAAGAATAAATTTAAAACAAGGTGTAATTATAGAAAAGTTGTGGTGGGAAGATCCAAGAAGCGAAATAATACCACGTTCCAGCTTAGCACAGACACGGATGACGTATTGTCAGCGAATCCAAGAAATGCATTTTACTCTTATTTTTATTAATTTTTGCACTTTCGCGCAGGTAAAATTTTCTCTCGGGAAATATTAGACGGCACGTGCGAACGAACCATAAAGATTACTGGAGTTTATAATTGTACTCTGCCGTTTGCTATTCACGCTATTTTAAAGTAAACGACTTTTAAATGTACATGGTACTTGCTTGTTTCATTTAATTATTTTACAATATTTAAATGTGGAAAATGGACACAAAAAGAAACGTTGAAAAATACTTAGACTGAAGGGCAACAGGTTAAAAATTAGACTGTAGAACAATGCTAAATATGAATAGCATTTTGTACAGTGTACACTGAATATAACCAGCATTTTGTATAATGTAAAAACCGAATATATTGGTAGCTATAACTAACATTATCTTTCAGTCTAAGTTTCTTTCAAAATTTGTTATTCAGCTTAAACTGATACTTGATGTCATTCAACTTATTTTTTTTTTTTTTTAAGTTTGTCATTGTGTCTAATTTTCTTTTTTTAAATTTGCATTTGAAAATTAACACTATTGCAAAAGCCAACAACATAGTAAATACAACATGCCTTAGCATTTAGACAACCGTGCTTGCCGTTTCTATCCTGATAAAATCTCCTGTGCCCTTTTCCATGTCTCTATCTGTTAAAATAAATCTCAACCATGGAAGAAAGTATTCATATTAATACGTGAGATGCAGTAGAAATATGGCTGTTATGGTAACGGTAAATTTACCATTACCATACCATTACCAGCCAATCGGTTACTATTTTCGAGTGAAATCGATATACTAGTTTAATCGGTATGATAATGGTAAATTTACCATTTTTTACGATAAATCATCGGTAACATTTTTTCAATACTAGCGGTAACGGTAATTTTACCAGACAATTTATAACACATGTATATTCATGTAACATGCTTTATTATCGGCATTTAGAACCAAACAAACGATTAAATTTAGTTTATTAATCAGATGAAATAATGTTAAATACGCTTAACTTCTTTCTCATTTATGTTTTTTTATTAAGTAATATTATAATTTGTATAATGAAAGCACCGTTATGGTATGAATACGTGTTATGTTAGTAACCTTTTTAGGAAAACAGTAATTTACCATTACCAGTGTAACGGTTATCAAATTATCGGTATACCAGTCTTCGGTATACCAGTCTATCGGTAACGGTAAGATATTTTCGTTTACCAGTAAAAATGGTACGGTAACAGTATTTGTGAAATGGTAACGGTAACCATTACCATAACAGCCCTAAGTAGAAAAATCAATGGTTGATGCTGAATGGACAGGCAAGGGAATTAAGCCCATTTCTAACCAACAACCCATTTACTAGCAGAAATTTATCTACCAGATTTAACCTTTAAATTTTAAATCCATGAATTTAATATTAAAACAATGGCATTAAATGGTTCAGAGAAAGCAGACAAGTAGAACAGTATAGCGAAAGCAAAGTAATTTCCTATGGCTTCATTGAATCACGAGACTTCTGTTGTACACTGACTTCACTGTTTATCTTTATTATTTTTTATTTTTATTTTTCTTTTGTTTGTTTTGAGATTTGAACAGGGAACAGTCATTACCGTATGTATACCAATATGAATACGCACGAAAGATAAGCTTTGTATTGTTTGTACTTTGTAGGGTTTTGTTAACATATGTTCTAAGGTCAGGATGTTATTTATATGCTAAACGACGAAAATATTATTTGCAAATACATATTTTATCAATATAACATAAAAACATGTGTAACTCAAGTGAGATTAGTTAGGTAATTTTAACAATATTAACATACGTTAAGGGCATATTATAATATTTTCCTTGTTTGTATTGAGTTATTTCAGTTTCAACTATGATTCTTCAACTCCAACCTCAGACCTCATTACCTTTAATCATGAAGATTATTAATACATCAGACCAATAATTAAAGGGGAAAAAAATAAAATGAAAATTTTAGTTCACAAATAACAGTTACTTTCCATAATAGACAATACAGATAAAGTGTATAGTACGTTGCGTTTGCCAGAAAAATGGCAAAAATCTGATGTGAAATGTGTATACGGAGCGTAGTACGCAACATGTGCGTAATTTACTATAGTTCTACTGAAAAAATCACAAATAGATTTAACAAAACTTTTACGGTAAATAACACAGATTTAAGGTGATTTCACTAATTATTGGCCTCCGCACTACAAAATATAACAGCTGTTCCGACGGCTTTGGCAGTCGGCAGCCATCGGAAGTTGTCAAAATATGGATCGTCAAACAACTATTAATCGATAGACTTTCGACTATTCTGTCTACATCATTTGGACGGCTATCGCCGGCTCTTCAACGGCTTTCGACGTCCCGTCGTGTACACGTGAAAGACCGCGTCTTTATCAATTTGATGTCGCTGGCCACCACAAGCTGTCTGAAAACTTGCAACCCAAAGCCGCCTCCAACCATGGAATTTTTTTTTTTTTTTAATTCCAGTAACACTTCATCCCCAAACAACACATACATAACGATATATATCGCAGCTCATTTCACACACACGCGTATATCAAACCTCAAATCGCATATATCATAAATATATCACATCAATATATACAATAAACCAACCTAAAACATCCATCAATATACCACAAATCACAAACATTTGTCAACATCTCAAAATATATCAAACATCACGTCAAATCACATCAACCTCACTCCTCTCGAAGTATTTATAACTCTCAACCTACCTCTCAACATAGTCAAACTACATCACCCATCTCAAAATGCATATATATACAATGCCTCAACATAAAAGAAAATCAAACCTACTAATCTTCATCGCCTCCAAATCCCGCTGATGAAGGAAATGGGTCATTATATTGCATATACGCAACAATCCGCTCATCTAGCATCTGATACATCTCCGCAAACCGACGCCTTTCTCGTTCCTCCAAGTTAGCAATCCAAGCTCTCGACTCTGCAATCTCCTGATTGACCCGAGCTATTTTATAGCTGCTTTGCATGTGTCTAGCCTGTAACATTGTTTATCAAAGTGTGTAAGTTTCATATACTATGATTAATAAAATCAATGTGTTATACATTATTCATAAATCTATTATACATAAACATTACCTCTTAGTTTCAAAACAATAACGCATATTCCACGTTGGTGGTTCCTTGCAGCCCAGCTCTTCAGTGATCAACTCATCCCGATCTGTTCTCTCGAGCAGTTTCTCTCGTTCTTTCATGAATTTATCCTGCAATTACGGATAGAATTACCGTTAAAACTCATACTATATTATTTTAATTATTAATAGCTCATAATTTAAAGTGATCATTAACAACTTAAAATTTAAAATATGCTTACCGCGACCTCCTGTGATTTCATGTTATGTCATGTGTATGTTATTGAGTCATCTTCATTGACATGCTCGATGGCGTGAGTATGAATAAACACTTCCAAGTAGGAGACGACATGATCATGCTCTGTTTCCTACAATAATTATTATTCTATATATATAATTATTTCTTGAAATAATTATTATGTATTATATATATATATATATATATATATATATATAAAAGTTATATAATGCAATAAGTATTTGTAATCGCAATTAATAAATTTACTAGCTCTTGATTGTAATGCTGGAATAACTTGGAACCCCCGTTGTATGTGATAGGATTTTTATTTCTATTTGCAGAATTTCATGAAGATTCTGCTTGTAAATTTAACATGTACATTATATTTCACATTTGTAAATTAATGTGATTATATATTATCCTAATTCTACTATATTTTTAATAAATATGCGAGGCTGGTAAACTTACAATCGCTTCTGGACTTTTCTAGAAATCAATCCAAGCTTCCCATACACCTGCACTCATCCAATCGGGGTTTTTTCCCCTTTTTAAACTCGACATCGCATAGTCGGAATCCTGTAAGTGTACCGCCCCTTGCATATTGACAAAAAAATAAGTTATACATTATACTTAGTCAACAAATTGTACAGTGATTACATAGAAAATGAAATACACATTTACACTTATATAGAAATCCTACCAAATACATTTTACAATTTGGGCTGGGACCTTATCCCACTTAGGCCAGCAGCCAGTCATTCAGCTTTTATAAGCAGCCTTAGAAATATCAAGAACAATATCCGAGAGCTTCAGTTCAAAGCCCTTATATTAATTATGACATAGACTTTTATAAATCATGAATAATATATCGTACATAAAATATTTATGATGTTGCAACAAATTCGACGCTTACGCACTTACTTTACTTACTAATGCGACTATAAGATGATCTACCTGCTGCGATGGACTAACGCCTCCTGTCCCTCTCTAACTAGTTGAGGGGGAACCTGATGAATGTGAAGATCTCCAACGCAACAACATAATATCCATCATAGACATTTCATTTTATTATGCGAGTACATATCATTTTATTGTGGAAAATCAATTTTTATGAGAAAATATGTAACATTAATAATCACATAAATTATCTTCTATCCAAACATAAATTAATAATTAGTCTTCATCATTTTCTGATTCAAACTCGGTCTCGGACTCCTTATCATTTTCCTATACAGTCTCAAATGCTTCTACTAAAACATTAAATTCATCATTTAAAGGCCCAAAATTAGTATGGCCGTCGGTTATTATTATTGTATTATTTTGCTCAAGATTTGCCTGATTAGCTTATTCATCTGGAATATTCTTTCCATCAAACGTGTATCTTTTCTTTGTTTCAAAAACCATCGAACAATCTGCTTTATCTCTTTTAGGGTTGGATACGAAGCAAAATAAACTTGTACGGCATGTTTATCTAGTACAAAAGGATCATACTTATGACAATGCGAGTTATGTTTTATTTTAATAAGATTTTAATATTGTGCATGAGAACCTGAAACATTGCTAAACTGATTGCATCTAAATAAAAAAAACTTTCTCTGCAGGTCGTATAAAATATGTAAATTCCAAAACCTAGGTTGACACGCCGTAAAAATCATTTATATGATCATTTGGATCATCAATACTTTTAACACACCGGTATTGTTAGTTAATTTTTTAGCACCATATTCTTTGGCGTTGAATTTAAATCCACCGACGAAGAATATTGGATATGTCTTGACATTTCTTTTTGATCCTAACACAAAATGTTTCAATCCTTCGTCGACTACACAATTTCTCGAATCATAAACGCAGTTTCAAAACCATTTAGCAAATTCTTTACTGAGATCACTGCGTGGATGTTGTGAATCGAAAATACTGCAAATATTATGTATTACACATATTCTTTAAGTATCTTTGAAATAAATATAAATTTAAAAGTTCACATACCAAGAATTATTAAGTAACAATAACTAACAAATGGTGCAACTTCAACGCAATTTAGAAGTACATATGTTCTTGCTACATGGTAATCTCTGTTGTTTAACCATGTTTTCGTATATTTTTCTCCAGGTCGACCATATTGTCTAAAAATATATAATATTACTTGAGAGGAATCATGTTCAACACCTTCGTCATTATGCGTAATACTTTCAAATGATAAGTTTATATGCTCACTGGAATAATGAGAGAAAAAGAATGAAGCTTCTTCTTCAATATATGATTTGCAAATCGAAACTTCAACTAGTGCTTTTTGTTTAACCATTTTCTTTAGATGATTTAAGTACCTATTATAAAAAAATTCAAATTAAATTTA
Organism: Allium cepa; assembly: GCA_030765085.1. NCBI lineage: Eukaryota > Viridiplantae > Streptophyta > Magnoliopsida > Asparagales > Amaryllidaceae > Allium > Allium cepa. The sequence goes on along the minus strand of CM060935.1, from coordinate 50,392,771 downwards.
CTTATGTAATTAAATTAATATTTAACATACTCAATATTATTACCTCTCAAATGGATACATCCATCCATATTGCACAGGACCTCGAAAACGTGCTTCAGATAAAAGGTGAACAGGCAAATGCTCAACTACATTAAAGAAACTTGGAGGAAAGATTTTCTTCAGTTTACAGGGCAGTATAGAAATTCCTACTTCAAGTTTACGTAGGCGTTCAACTTTTAATGTAGTCGAACAAATCTTTTTATAAAACAAACTAAGTACAGTTATAACCGTCCAAACTTTTATGGGTAACAGTTTTCTGAAAACTACGGGCAGCAAATTTTCCATCATTACATGACAGTCAGACTTTTCATCCCATCCAACTTATTATTTTAAAAGTCAACACATCTACGAAGATTATAAGAATTCCCATCAGGAAATCTTAATCCTTCTGCCCATTTTAACATAGGTTTTACTTAGTCATTATCTAACTCATAACATGCTTTGGATTTTTTAGTGTCATTTGGCTTAATAGGAAGCTCGGGATGCTTACATAATTCTTGTATATCACGTCTTGATTTCATATCGTCCTTAGTCCTCTGCTTAACATTCAAAATTGTATTAAATACATTATCAAACGCATTTTTCTCATTATGAATTACATCAATATTATGATGAAGTAAAGATGTTTTCAATAAGGTAACTCCCAAAATATACTTTGTTTACACCAATTATAAACTGTCGATTTACTTGGAATTTAAATTTATACTCCAGTTTCATTTATCTTTGGATATTCCTTTACAAGTTCATATATTTTTTCGCTTGATCAAATTGTTGGCGGCTGTCTAGTCTCTGCACTATTAGCTATAAAGTTTTTAATCTCTTTTAAACTATGACTAATATGGTGAAAATACCGATGACAATCAAATCATAAAATTTTCTTCCCATTCGGTAAAGAAAATATTCGGGTTTTTTCCATGCAATAAGGACAAGCTAGACGACCGGCCGTACTCCAACTTAAAAGCATTGCATAAGCAGGAAAATCATCACTAGCCTATAACAAAGAAGCAAACATACAAAAATTCTTTTTTTTGAAATGCCGTATGTTTCGACTCCTTCATGCCATAGTGTTTTCAACTCTTCAATCAATGGTTGTAAACAAACATCAATTTCTTATGTCGGATCATTAGGACCAGGGACGATAATATTGAGAAACATATATGGAGTTTTTATACACATCCATGGCGGTAAATTATATGGTGTAACAACAGTAGATCAAGACGAATATTTAGAAGCAAATTGAGAGAATGATGAGAATCCAGTCGTACACAAATCAAGTCCAGCATTACAGCTCTCTACAGCAAAAGCTAGATAAGTCTTATCAAAATGTTTCATGCTTCTCCATATGCTGGATGCATTAAGTTTTCTTCTTTTTGTGTTCTCACACTATGCCATCTCATATGAGGTGCGGTAATAGAAGATGGATAAAACCTTTGAAGTTTAGGAGTAATGGGTAAGCAATGCATTCTCTTTTATGGAACTTCCTTTCCCTTTCTTTTTTTGGTTTATATCTTTCCTTGTTATATATTCTACACTTCTTAAGATTGATGTCCTCTTTCCAAGACAACATGCAACAATTTCATATGCATCTATATTTTGGTATGGCAGATCAAAAGTAGACATAAGTTTTTCCACTTCATAATGATTTTTGCATACTAAATTCTTAGGTGGCATATGTATTTTCGTAGCTTGTACAACTACTGTAAATCTAACTTCTGTGAAGTTGAATTTAGATCTCATGGCAATGTATTTAGCATTTACCGATAATTAGATGCTGCTTTTATAGCCATCCCAAAGTGGTTTCTTAGCAGCATCCAATAAATCATAGATTTTCTTTGCTCTAATATTTGGTTATTCTTCGGCATTTACATCTTCATCATCAACTTGAACAGTAGGGAACATTGAGCGTGCTGCATCTTTAATCATATCTTCTATTGGATTCGCGTTAACATTAACATTATCCACCTCCTCATCCAACACTACAATTAAGTGCAGCAAGTTCTCTATGGTCATCCCACGCATAATAATTTAGCATGAAACCGTTTTGACACAAATATATATTATTAACAGTTTTGGTTTCTAGTGCCTCAATTGTTTGCAGTTACTATATGGATAATGAATTTCTTTGTCATTTCCATTATCACCTACAACGAGTTTAATAAATTCATGTACACTATTATAAAAAAATTCCTTTATTGGGACTTTGATTTCCTTCCTTTGGTACATCGAGCTCTTTCGATTAATAAAATAATTGATTATTTTTTCCCATTTCAAAAAATATGGTAGAAATTTTGAAAAATTATAGTAAGATTTGAAAAATTATGATTTTTTATTGACATTTTACTGCGTTATAATGTTTTAATAATAATATAATATATTATTCTTTTTACCTTTTTTATAAAATCTTGTTTTCAATTTTAACCAATTATCGATATAATATTGTATTTTCACTTTATTATTTTTTACTTTTGATGGTCGATCATCATACTTCCCATTACAAATACAATAATAATTACGTTTCGCAAATCATTTCATTTTAAACGATTCAATAAAATTTCAGTAGCACTTTTCATTTATTCCTCGTATCATACATAAATGCATATACCCAGAGAACAAAAACGAAGTGCTATCGAAATTTTGTGAACCTTTTAAGATGAAATGATTTACAAAATGTAATTATTATATTGTGTTTTTAACTTGCCCAATACAGGAACAAATTTGACAAATATTGTATAAGATGAATATTGATGTCTATTTTGTAGTAAAAACGAATATCTGTATAATAATCATATACAGTACTTATCAGACCAAGGCCAAAAGGTCTAAGGGATTTTAAAAATAAAGTACATAATACACTGTTTGTTTATATTAGCATTATACACTAAGTCATTATTTGAATTCATAACAATTAAACAAAGAAATCAATATTTTAGCTAGTACTAATTATTATTTTACTACACAATGTTATCTAGCCTTTTGACTAAGCAATATTTGGGCAGACTAGACGGGTCAAACTTTGAGTTATCAAGACAAGAAACCTAGAGAAATAGCCTAAGAGTCCAGAAACCAAGCACAAACAAAGTCTCAAGGCTAATGCCAGAACGACCCAAGCTAAAAGGAACCAGAAATCCTCAAAGCTACAGGTCGATACCGAGTCATGTTTCTACCTCAGGTGGATTTCATCTTATGTCTGTGACCTCTTCTTGATGCCAATAGCCTATTTATAATGTTGTTTTGTTGATCCAATGCAATTCTCCAGCAATCTCCACGAACACTTGAAGCTGCAACTCTGTTCTTCCACAACTTCATCATTTGAACAAGGAAGCAAGCTAATAATGGTGCAAATAACTATGGAATCATGAAACTAACCACAAGGAGAGTCAAGATGAAGATTTTAAGACAAACAATATGGACATGTTAGGGATCAGCACTGACCCCTACCCATGGGTCGATACCAACTCCTACTTCCTGATAATGTGGCACTCACTTTTATGGGAGAATTAGTCTAAATCTTGAGTAACCGCCTGGAGATATTTTGTATGAGATTTTAGGCTCCCTGCATCTATAAATTGGATGAGAGGGCTCATTTTTAGGATCTTTTGATTTTAGTTCTTTCCTACTCTATATTCTTGTAATTCTGAAAATCTAAGTGTCGAAGTTGTATCGACCCCTAAGAACTTCTACCTCCAAGTTAGATATAAGTAATAAAATCTTAAAGTGTACGTAGGTCTTTCTTTATCAAACCAAAATAAATGATTATGCCTTTTTTATTTTTCATTTTCATTTATTTATATTTCATTCTCTACATATACTTCTGGGTATTTGTGTCATTTTCGGTTCAAACATTTTAGTGCTTTCACCGAGAAGGTTGATTCTCAGGCTATTTGGATTCATCATCTACTATTGGATTTCCTAAATCCAAGAGACAGATCCAATTTCTCTACCTTTTAATTCTACAACTCAGATTTGCAAAGATCTACTAAAAGCTTTCTACCATGGCCCCATTAAGAAGAGACTGTTCTACCAATTCTAGAGCTACTACTAAAGCTGGAAATCAGAATTCTCAACATGGAGATGGAGTTGTCTAACCAACTCAACCTAAGATCCAGAATCTAACTAACATCTTGACCAGAATATAGATGGATAGGATTATGAAGCAGATGGAAGATTGGTTCCATGCTAGTCAGAATGAGATGAATCAAACAATGCAGCAAAGTTTGAGGCTATTGAATGAGCTAATTCAAAACAACCATAGAAGGAGTAGAAGGGATTGTAGTTCTTCATTTGAAAGTTACTCATCATTCAAGCAGATACGGAAGGATAGGAAATAGAAGAGGACTTAGAATGTTGCTGAAACATTGTACCAAGGAGGAGGACGAGTCTCAAGCTCAAGTTTGGGGATCGGTACCGACCCATGATTAGGGATTCTACCGGCCCCTTCAATGGTGGACCCAAAGCCCATCCTCTGGAAGGTGTCATGGACTTGGCTTTAGGATGCACTACTTTTGGTCAGAATATGGAGAATCATGCTACTACCGATGACATTGCTTACGTGAATCAAACAAGGGGACTCTTGGATGAATGGTTCTCCTGAAAGCTGGAGAACGTAGGTATCGAGAGCCCAACCAAGAGCGTTTGCCGGGTTGAACACTCAGAGCGAAGCCCCATTACCGTCGTTCAATCAAACTTGTTAACCCGGACTACATGGAGGATATGGTGAGGAGACTTGTTAGCAAAAATTATTTTAGGAGAGACAATGAATAGGGTAACTCTCTTAGTCAGAATCCATTATAAAGAACATGCAACATGGGAGATTCCCCAAGGGATTCGCAATGCCAACTATGCTGTTGTACGGAGGAACAATGGACCCTAGTTATCACTTAATGAGATATGAATGGAATATGGGTTCAACCAGATGTTTTGAGGCATGAAATGCCACTATTTTTCGATTTTCTTAAAAGGAGTAGCTATGATATGGTTCATTCGACTTCTTCCGAGTTCCATATCTCTTTCGCTGAGTTATCATAGATGTGTGTAGAATAGTTCCGTTTACATACTGCACATTCGAAGCATGTGATGTCTTTGTCAATCCTCTTGGAAGCTGAGGGAGAGTCACTGAAGGATTTCTTGAATTGAGTCCATAAAACCATGACAGAAGTTACATATGCCAAGGGTGACACATAATGCTGATGGCGTTGATCAGAGAGATTCATCTTGATACGGAGTTCAAGATGGTTGGACAGAAATCCCCATCAATGAAGGATTCTTTCTATCAAAAGGCTAATGGATACTTATGATTGAAGGAAGTGAATAAACATCCACGGAGGACTGATGCTGGAAATTCGAATGAAGTGATACAAAGCAACGTTTCCGTAAAGCAATCTGGAGGATGATATGGGAGTGTGGATGTTAATGTTCGTAATCAAAACAGTAATCATAAACGGAATGATGATGGGGCTAAGAAGAAGAAGCAAGATAATAGGAATCGTATTAGTACTCCTAAATACGATAGGTAAACTGAACTGAACAACTCGATAGAAAACATCTACTTAGCAACTTAAAACACCGAGCAGTCAGAAAGCTGGCTCCAAGAGAGTCGACCGAGAAGGAAAGAAAGTTAGGCCAGTTCTGTAGATTCCATGAAACTCACGTCCATAATACCAATGAGTGCAGACACATGCGGGTTATAATTGAGGAGTTGATTCGCAAGAAAAAGTTGCAGTAGTAAGTGAAAGTCCCATAGGATGGTGGGTAAGGAAACTATAATGCCCTTGGGCCGTCTTCCAAACGGGGGGAAGCTCAACCTAGTGTTGATGCATTCAGGTGACCAGAAACACGACTGGTGATTATACTATCATCGATGGGCCATACCCTACTGATAAAAGTCTGGCGGAGATGGACATATATGTTGATGCTGTTAAACAAGCTGTTGAGGATGGGACTCCGGAAAAACAATGCAGAATGATGACTAACAAAATTGTTTTCTAAACTAGAGATGCTGATGGAGTGGAATCTCCAACGGTTGACCAACTTGTGATCACAGCCACAATTGGTCTTGCTATTGTTCGAAAGGTGCTGGTCGACTGTGGGAGTTTAGTCAATATCTTGTTTAAAAAAGCTTACGATCAAACGAGGTTGGAAGAGAAGGATTTGAAACTTTGTAAGTCTTGAATACATAGGTTGAATTGGATAGGTACCGAGGCCATAGGATTTGTTGTATTACCAGTGGTACTTGGCGAGGGCGACTGCAAGCGAGTGTGGGTCGTGCCTTTTTTGGTGTTGGATATCTACTTAGCTTACAACACATTTCTAGGCCGATCGGCCTTGGCTGAGTTTAGAACAGCTATAACACCTTGGTGTTTGACTATCAAATTTCCTACAAAGAATGGCGTGGGGATTATCCAGGGAGATCAAGTGATTGGTTGTGAATGCTATGTTGCCGAGCTAAAGGAGGAAAGGTAAAGATAGAAAGGAATAAAATATAGACGGGACCATCTGCATTATGGCTCTGGACACATAGTAACTATAGCCTGAGCCCTGGACCGTGTAGCCTAGTCAGTGCATGATGACATGGACCGACGTAAATAGCCAGAAGGCAGACGAGCAGCTCCAGCTGAGTTGACGGTGATAGAGTTAGAGGTATGCCCTTGGGGCAATTATGTAATTTGTTACATATGTGTAACTCGTTGACCAATCTTGTTCGAAATAAAAGGTATTTTCTTCCATTACATACTTGATATAATATGATTATATTAATTAATTAACTTAACTAAAAGTATATTTAATAGAAAAATCCATGAATGGTATATTTTATGATAGTTGTTACTAAGTGTTGTAACCGTGGGTAATTTATCATAACGAAACAAGTATACCATTTTAAATGTTCCTAGTCAAGGTGCATCGAGACTGGATATCGATGCATCCATTGAGATTGGAGTACGTAACGCTCACCAAATGTTGGGCAGTGTATTACTCATGACTCCTGGGGGCACCTATGGGTTACATAATAATAGTTATTGGATAACTATGGAACGACTCACTCGATAGTTTTTTGTTGGTAAATATAATTAAGGTCAAATGAAAAATATCGATGTCACTGATTTACACAGTTCTCTCGACTTAAGAATACTATGGTCTTCAATATGAAAGCTCCACTTTGATTATAGCCAAATTATGGTATAGCATTCAAGATTAACTATAGTTGGGTCGAGTGGAAGTATTAGAAGTGAAGCACAATTCAAGAGAGGATTCGTCTCCTCGGTTATATGCGGCTAGTATCATAGTCAACTCAAGTTAACTCAAAGTCAAAGTCTCTGGCCAAAGTAATTTGGTTGATAATAATTGTTATTATTGAACCAAAGACTTTGTATTTGGACTGTAAAGTTGAATGTGGATATGGTTGGAATTTTGACCATTACCAAATTCCATAAGTCCAAAGTGATATAGTTTTGATGAAGAGAATTGGTGTAAACAAATGTCATAACCGGGTAACGCTTATTAAACTAAAATTAGATTTTTACTAAAAGTGAGTAAGCGATTAATTTGGCTATAATTTCACACCACCTGCTAAGTGACATGTAAACGTTAACGTTAGAATAGTTCGATGTTAATCGCTGATCAAATTTTCGCCCAAGAGTTACACAGCCGAAATGACAAATTCCTTTAAGACCAAACGATTTAATTACTTTATAATTGTTATAAATTAATTAAATTAAATAATATTTATGAAATAATAATTATAAAATTTGAATATGATTTGAGTAATAAATAATGTTATGTATATTTATAACAGTTATTAATATATCGACCGACATATAATAACGACAAGCAATTAAATTAGATTTACATGCATAGTATTTTGGCTTGGGCTTAGATGGGTTTAAGGCTCATCATTAGGGCTGCAAAATTTTGGTATTTTGAAGGTCTAGGGGTGGCTTAAACATAGGTAATTGGTTTGGAGATAATGGGTTAATATCAAGTGAGAATGGGTAAATTTTCCTCGTTTCACTCTAATACAACCCTATATATATAAATATATTTTGTGTGTGTATGTGTCTAAAAATAATGATGAATTTTTTTTGGCCGCCATTACCTTCTTCATTGATTATTAAAACATAGCTCTCAATCCACTTCAAAATTCTCAAATATATTCCAAATTTAAATAATACTATTTGATAGAATTATAAAATTATTATATATATATATATATCAGCATTAAATGTACTCATCGTTACAATTTCAAATTAATCATAGTCATGCCCGAAAAAAGAAATTGATTGGAATAGATAAATAAACTTAAAGATCTCGATCAATAGAATGGCGTATTCTTTTGTTTCTTGTTTCCATAATCATCTGTTCACCGGACTTTCTTCTCAAAATTACTCCAATTTGTTCGATCGTAATCGTTCCTCTCTTCCTTATTCTTACGCCCAAGCCGTCAAAAATTTTTCTTCCTTCTCATCCTCAAGAGCAGTTATCTCGTATTCCTAAATCTAATTGGATTGACTCAAGAGAAGGAAAGAAATTATGTTTCAGATGCGGCGATCTAAATCATGTTGCTAATCTTTGTCGTGACCCAATTAGATGTTTTAGTTGTGGTATCTTTGGTCATAAGAGAAAAGATTGTTCTTCAAGATCGGTCTCCTCCAAATCTTCTTCACCATTGATTAACCACGGTTTTATGTTTGTTTTGAAATTCTTGAACCTGAAGAGTCTTTTACTTGATTATCAATGGTATATGAGTGATATTGGATTCAAATATTTGGAAGAGTTGTTGTATCATTTCAACATTGTTAATGAGCCAAATATAGGAAAAGGTTATAAAGATAAATTTGGTAACTCTGAAGATTTTTTTGGCAAAGCTGTATCGCGTTGATATTAAGCGAATTTCCTCTCCTTGTTTAATAAATCACGGTTTCTAGTTTGCTTTAAAAAATTTATATCTTAGGGGAATTCTGATCGATCCCCTCTGGTATAAAAAAGAGGAAGGAATAAAGCTTCAGGATGAAATGTATTATCATTTCGACATAATTAATTTTCCAAATTTCGGTTTTGGTTTCATCGAAGATTTGGGTAATGTCAAGGTTGAAAGAAATGCTGTAGATTCGACTATGCCTGTTGTTTCAGAGGTTTTCTTTCCAAATTCAAACATTGTTCTGAAATCTATTGCTAGAGATGGCATTTCAAGATTTGATCCTTTATTATTTGATCCAGTCGTATCTACATTTTCTGATGTTGTTGTAGATCAGTTTGAAGTGGTTGATCAGAAGGATGATTTCATTTTTTCCAAATGTAATTTTCGTGATTTAAAGCCCGTGTTCATGATACTTTTGAGATATCTTTATCTAACAGATTTGATTGCCTTTCTTTGGGGCCTGACTTGGATGTTTCATATGTTGATCGGTGTTTAGGGAGTATCTTTGAACAATCAGAAAATGTATGTTTGATTGATTCGTGCAAACAGAGTTCAATATCGCTTGATAGTATTACTTCAGGTGCTGTTGTGACTTTTGTTTTAGAGTGTTCCGATGATAATTCAACGAAGGTTTTGAATGTTGATTTAGAGTTGGGTGCTGCTAGTTTTTCTATGGATGATCTTGATACCAATGTTTCAAAGTGCTGCTCTATCTTCGAACCAGTTGTTTCAGATATGGAAGCTTTATCAGGGGATGCTCCTTTTTTTGTATTGGAAGCCTGTCGTGACTGGATTTTGAATTTTGAAAAGCAGATGGATGATGAACTATCTGTCGATTTTGAGTCTTTCTTTTCTGCTGTTTTTTTAAATTCTACTTTGGTTCCAGTGGATGACATGCACATAGTTGTTGGTGTACACGGTACTCAGTGTTCACTTCCTGTTGAAGAAATTGAGTTTAACCAGGCAGTTTCTTTTTCTTGTGTTGCTTCCTGTGCCGTTGACAAGAATATTTTCAACAATGATATAGGATTCGATGAGCTAGATTTTCTTCTATCCTTATATCATCAAATTGATGAAGTTGATGTTGAGTTTATGCCTGAGTTTATTCCCAGTTTTACCGTTGATATTTCTAATTCTACATATGCTTCCTTAGATGAGTTTCATGATACCACTGTTGAACATGGGGAGGACCTTTTTATTTCTTCTTGTTCAGTAAAGAATAAGGAGCCTGTAAAAGATGTTTCTGATGCTTTGAAGTCTGTCTGTTTGGAGAATAATTTTTGCTCTTTCCCTAACTCTCTGCTTCCTCGATGAAAGGAAAGCATAAGCGGTCTATAGCTTCTAGTGGTTCAGTTCGTCGAAGTGCTAGAATTCACAAAGGTCAGCCTTCTCCTTTAGGTGAGTTACCTGGATCGAGTGCCATGAGTGGTACTACGCATCCAGGCTCCGGTATGGGGTCTTCTTTGGGTAGCACGTTTTCTACTTATGCTTTAGGTAGTCTTTCTTCTGCTGAGTTTAGTGAGATAGCTCGTGACACTTCTTTTATTTTTACTGATATTGAGTTAGATCGGGAGTTTATTAGATGTAGGGAATTAGAGAGGGTTCAGTTCATCTATGAGGATCTTGAGTTGGAATATTAGAGGTTTGAATGATATAAACAAATGTGATAAGGTTAGAGTATTTTTTAAGGATTACTCTATAGATATTGCTTTACTCCAAGAAACTAAAATTAACTGTCCTGATGTTCGTTTCTTTAGAAGATTAGGTGGGTTTCATTTTAGTAAATGGGTTTTTCACCTTCAGTTGGCTCTTCTGGGGGATTAATGATAGGTTGGCGTGATAATTATTTTAAATTTCTTCAATGTATTGTTAAGCAACACTCTCTTCATGTTATTCTTATTAATCTTTCGGATAATTCTTTATTAAATATTTTTAATGTTTATGGGCCTAATTCTAAAATTAATCGGAGATTTTTATGGAATGAATGCCTAGATTTTAGATCCCTTGCCATGGGTTCTTGGATTTTGGGGGGTGATTTTAATGTTACGTGTTTCATAGGTGAGCGTTTTCCTAGAGAAGAAGATTACTCTACTATGGAGGAATTTGATCAATTCATTGTTAACTCTAATTTGATTGAAATTCCTTTTTCTAGTAGAGAGTTTACTTAGAGTAACTCTAGAGAGTCTCCTTCCACGGATCTTCTTGATAGATTTTTTGTTAGTGATGAGATTGCGGACAAATTTCCTATCTGTAGGGTTAATGGCTTACCGTATACCCTCTCTAACCACTGTCCTATTATCCTTTCTTGTGAATACCATAGAGTTATTATTAACAATTTTAAATTTGAAAAGATACGTCTTTTGGAATCTAACTTTGTGAACTTAGTTAATTGTAAATGGAATTCTTTGAGTTTTCATAATTTCAGAAATAAGGATAATTCTGCTAAAGCTTTTACTTCTAAACTTAGAGATCTTAGGATTTTTTTAAAAATTGGAATAAAAATGTTTTTGGCAATTTAAAAATTAAAAAAGACAATATTCTTAATGAAATGCTTAAAATTAACAAGTTAAAAGAATCTAGGCCTCTAAATCTAGCTGAGCTTAATGTTCTTTTCTAATTTAAAAGATGAACTAATTCTATTTTAGAAAAAGAGAAGGTGATGTGGAAACAGAGATCCAGAATTCAATGGATCAATGAAGGTGATAATAATACCAAATTCTTTCATAATATTGCTAATGGTAGAAAATGTTCTAATACAATTAACTCTATATTTGTTAACAATATAGAGATAGTAGATCAAAGAGACCTAAACAAAGCTTTTACTGAATATTATAAAGATATTTTTGGTTCTAAAATCAATCATAGAATTAATGTTAGATGGACAGATCTGTATCCTCTGGATTCAATTGTAGATTTATCTGAAGTAGATAGTTGTTTTACAGAAGAGGAAATTAGGAAAGCAATTAATGATATGCCTAGTGATAAATCACCTAGGCCTGATGGGTTTCCTATTTTATTTTATAAATTTTTTTGGGATGTTTTAAAACCTGACTTAGTTAATTTGTTTAATGATTTTTATAATGGTAATTTGCAATAAGGGAGATTTAATTTCGCAAATGTTATTTTGCTGCATAAAAAAGTAGGAGCTAACAACTTAAAGGATTTTAGACCTATTTCTTTGATTAACTGTTCAGTTAAAATCATTTCTAAAGTTCTTGCTAATAGACTTAGTACTAGAATGAACGACTTAATTGATTGTTCACAATCGGCTTTTATTAAAGGGAGAAATATTACCGATGGTGTGGCTGTTGTTTATGAATATATTAATTACTGTTGTAAGAACAACATAACCTATGTGATTTTAAAACTTGATTTTCTAAAGCATTTGATTCAGTGGATTGGGATTTTCTTGTTGATATTTTTCATGCTAGAGGATTTGGCCATAGATGGATTAGTTGGATTTTGTCTTTGCTTAAAACGGGAAACTATAGTATTATGGTTAATGGTATTTTAGGTAATAATATTCAGTCTAAGAGAGGCTTAAGGCAAGGGGATCCCTTATCTCCTTTTTTGTTTAATTTAGCTGCTGATGTTTTTGCTAATATTATTAAGAGAGCAGTGAATAATGGTTGTTTAGGAAATGTTGGAAATGACATATCACGTAATGGTATGCCGGTTCTGCAATTTGTGGATGATACCTTACTTTTTGTTCTCATCTTCCTAGACACATTATTACTCTCAAATTATTCTTTATAGTTTTGAAATTTTATCTGGATTAAAAATTAATGTTGACAAAAGTTCAGTTCTAGTTTTAAATGATTTTGAAAAAGTAGAAAACTTAGTAGCTAATACCCTAAATTGCAAAATTATGAAACTTCCTTTTGAATATCTAGGGTTTGTGATCAGACCTTCCAAACTCAGGCACGATGATTGGTTTATTATTATAGATAAAATAAAAATAACATATCTAATTGGAATGGGAGATTTCTTTCTAGAGCAGATAGGCTTGTTTTAATAAACTCGGTTTTATCAGCCTTACCGATCTATTGGATGTCGATGCATCTGTTTACGGATTGGGTTAGTGATAAAATCGATAAAAGTAGAAGAGATTTCTTATGGAGTGGGGATAATACTGATAATAGTATAAAATGTCTTGTAAACTGGTATACTTTTTGTAAAGCTAAAGAAGAGGGTGGTTTAGGAGTTATAAATTTGCGCAATATGAATTTGTCCCTTTTAGGTAAATGGCATTAGAAGTTTAAAGATTTTAATGATAATGATATTTGGAAAGAGATTATTTCCAAATATTACTATAATGGTAATTTTAATTTACACCAAATTGATTATTCTTCTTCCCATAATTTTTCTAATTTTTGGTAAAATATTTTAAAATATCATGATATTTTTAATTTAGGAATTAAGACGATGGTGCATTCAGGAAATTATATTTCTTTTCGGCATGACTGCTGGATTTTGATCTTGCCTCTTAAATTTGAATTCAAGAATTTATATGACATTTGCAACTTTAAGTATGCTTTAATTAATGAAGTTTATTCTCCAGATAATGATCCTCCTTGGAACTTTAGCTTTAACAGAATTTTAATAGGTCCTACCCTTAGGCAGCTTTCTTTGCTTTATGCCAGATTAAATCTTTATAATATTGATAACGATTATGATTTTATTAGTTGGGAATGGGATAAGAGAAAGAAATATACTCCAAATTCTTTTTATAGATTTATTAATTTTTCGGGTACTTAAATTAACTCTTTTGAATTTATGTGGAAATCTGATGCTCCTCCTAAATTCAAAATTCACATGTGGTTAATTCTTCATGGTAAACTTAATACAATTGAATTTTTAAAGAGAAAAAACATTCATAATGATAATAAATGTTATTTTTGCAATCTACATCTTGAAGACATAAATCATATATATTATGATTGTTTGGACACTAATTACATCCTTATTAATACTCTTAAATTTTTAACTTTAATATAATAACTAATATTTCGGATTGCGAATTCAACTGGAAAAATTATAGATTCAAATTCAATAAAAAATGTTAGATTTTTACTAGACACTTTATTTATTACTAGTACGTGTCCGTGCTTCGCACACGGGCTGTTTGCGTTATTGTATACGTTGATATTTTGTTTGAACGCCGAAAAGCAAGGGTATTTTTGGAATTTCAAAAACACATCGAGTAAATTAGTTCAACGAATTTTCTTTATTAGTAGTAGAGATTATTAGTTGGTTTATTTGGTTTGAGATAAATCAAAGAATTTTTAATAATAATAATCATCTTAACAAATTGATTTTTTTAATTTCTTCACTTTGTTTTAATTGGATTTCTAATCCTAATTACAAATTAACCAAAAATATCCTTTTTAATCGGTATCTTAACAAGGTTAGTTATAATATTAATTTTTTTTAAATATAACAATAACTTTTATAGCCCCAATAATAGTATTATTAATATTTTTCCTATTTTTAATCATGATCTCTCTTTAAATCATAGTTTACTTATGATTAAAGATAATTAAGTCTGATCTATCTCAATTTTTGTTATAGTCTCTGTTTAGTAATTGTTTTCAGTTTATTCATTCCTTTAGTTTTTGTCCTGATGGTTTTATTTTGGGTTTTTATTTCATTTTTATAAACACATATACATATATATATATATATATATATATATGTATATATATATATATATGTTTTATGAATTTACATATATATATATATATCGTTCTAACTTTTTCCCTAGTTTTATTTCAGATATAGGTTTGGGAGATTGGTTATCAGGTTCTTTTTGCAGGTTTCTCTTATCTTCAGATTGCTGGCTATCAGTTTGTAGAGAGGTCATCAAAGTAGAGTTTCTTCATCCAGGACTTTTTGCAGTTATCCCCTCAGATATAGGAATCTGCTATCTTCAGCATGGTGTACTTTTCAGGATGATCTATTCTTAAGTTTGACACTCACTCTTATTGTTCAGAGTCTTCAGAGTGTTCTACCTTTCCAGTAGATCCTCTTTTGAGTAGTTGTTTATCCTCTTCTTCTGTTTCAGACTTTAGGTGTTTTTTTACTAGTTTGAGTTGTGGCTCTATGTCTTTTTTTTCTCTTTGTCTGTTTGGAGTACCTGAGATTAGCTATTTGTATTTTTTCTCATGTTACTTGCCAGGCATGTTCGCAGCTCATTATGTTTGTGATATATATATCTTCACATGTGTGCTCTCCTCTATGCATAGAGGATCACACATTTTTTCTCAAAAAAAATTCTCATAATCATGCCCAAGCAGGGGTCAAAAACATAATAACAATCATAGTTAGTACTGTCATTCCAAACATATGAAGACGCTAACATGAACACTTAATACAGTAGAAATAAAACAACATTTCAATCATCCAAGACTTCTACTTCATTTTCAAAACT
This sequence comes from Allium cepa, assembly GCA_030765085.1. Lineage (NCBI taxonomy): Eukaryota > Viridiplantae > Streptophyta > Magnoliopsida > Asparagales > Amaryllidaceae > Allium > Allium cepa. The sequence goes on along the minus strand of CM060935.1, from coordinate 50,377,391 downwards.
CCTCATTCATCTTTCGAATGCACCCCGCCTAGATTCATAAAATGAACCTATTCAAATAAGTATCAGCTAGTTTATGGAAAAAATGATGATAAAAACAGGGGTCAGAAATAAAGTCTATTATGAGCAATATATTACCCTAAACATAAAAAATAGTAAGATAATGCCGTTAAGGCATGGAATGGGTTTTCTCCTCACTATAACATAGCATTTATTTCAACAAGTTGAAACGTGTGCATGTCATTATTTTATTCCTTAATGTCTCATTCATGCTATTATAATTTAATTAGAATTAATAGAAATGTTAACCCAAAAAATGGATCAACACCCAGAGAGATCAGATGAAAGCACTTGTTCCATTAAAGTAAAGGAAAAAAGCAAGAAAAGTAAAAGGAGACATAAGAATTTTTATAGTGATTCGACAATCTTTATCTTACGTCCACTTTATAATTTGTTATTCAGTGTCTTCTCTTCGGATTATAACGAGTTATATCAGATCTGACCATAATCTAGTGGGTCTCAGATTTACAATGAAGTTTCTAGAGTGTTTGAGAGGTAGAGGATAGGAGTGAAGAATAAGGAGTCTCTACTGGTAGAGAAATAAGAAAGAATCCCGTTTTGGTTGCTGCTATGCTCATATTTATAGAGAAACAGAGGTATGAAGTTAGAAACCTGCATGCACTAGAGTCTAGACGATGTTCCGATGTCACACAAGAAAAATTAGTGACCCATGGTCTAAGGGTATGGGTCGGTATCGAGCTACAAGCGCTGATGAAAATCCAACACTAACTCCTAATCTGCTCTTTTATCTTCGATATATTCTATGCTATTTTGTTGACTTGTTGGTTGATTCTAACAATCTTCCCTCTATCACTTGAGTTGTCCTATTTTCTTGATTTTCTTCTCATTAACCTTGGAATTGCTCTTCCAAATCATTGAAAAATCACTTGGCCGCAAGTTACTAGAGTAGCAAGAGGTGTATGGAGTTTGGGATGTGGAATATGGAAGATTTATAGGTCGATACCGACCTATAATAGCTTGGAACAGAACTATGTAGTTAGATCCATTTTGGTTAAAACTTCTCTGAGTTGTTTCTCCAGTCCTTCTCAGTGTAGTTCCATGTTCGTGAATCATTTCATTCATGTTTTGATCTTCTAAGTCCAGTTGAAATCTGCTTTTCTAAAAAGTGGTTTAACACTTGCCTCTCAGGGTACGTCTTTTGAATGTAAGGTGTGTTTTACTTAAGAATAAGTTCCATTAGCAACCATTCTTCAATAGTTGAGCCCTCCGGTGGTTAGAATCTTGGTGAATCGTCTAGTTCCTTCAGATTCTCTAGCAAATTAGACGTCATTTCAAACCTGTTGCAGCCAAGAACTCCAACTCTTTCTTAAGTGTTGTTCATACATCCTTATCATTTCGAATTCATTTAGAGTTATCACATCACATATCAAAATCATCAAGTGTTCATCCGAGATTTATCTGTTTTACTCTAATATAAGCTTTCAAATCCTTTTATCAAATCTACTTTCATTCTAAGGTTCGATCTCTCTGGATCATTTTACATTTGATTTAACGTGCAATCTCTCCGAATCGTCATAATCCAATCTAGGACTCAATCTCCTAGGAACGCTCAATTTCCAATCGAGGGTTCGATCTTTCCGAATTGTTTATCGTCTAATCTAGGGTTTTGATCTCTATGGATTCTTGGTATATCCACTTGATCTTCGAGAAAGGAACTCAACAACCAAACAAGCCCGTCTGTTTACTCTCTTTTGAGGAGACATACTTTTGGTACAAGCCCATCCATTCGTTCTCCGGCAAGGGAGCTTGCACCCTGCATTCTGGTCCAGCCTCTATAGATGGGACTTAAAGTGATTAATATCGTACAAGTACATCCTCTTACTCTCCAGTGAGGAAACTTGCATTCTGGTCTCGTCTCTCCGTACGGGCTTAAAGCGATCAATATCATTCAAGTCCATCCACTCGCTCTCCGACAAGGGGCCTTACACCGTGCATTCTGGTCTCGTCTCTTCGGATTGGACTTAAAGCGATCAAGATTAGTCATCACACTCAACGTGGATTTTTCAAGTGTCAAACATTTAAATAGTAGAAAGCAAGTAGGAATCTTAATTGTTCATCCTAGATATCTGATTCAGAGCATGCCTAGGGACCAATCAGGTCTCGTACGCTCGTAAGAAGTCTAAGGTTATTATTGTTCTAAATAGTCATCCCAGACATCCAACTCAGAGCTTGCCTAGAGACCAATCCAGGCCTCGTACATATGTAAGCGGCCTGAGGTTATTGTAATCCTAATTGGTTATCCCAGACATCCAACTCAGAGCATTCCTAGAGACCATTCTAGATTTCATACAAATGTAAGTGGTGTGATAGTTATATTGCATCATTTATTTAAAGGCGCGTAAGGGAATCAAACCTAACCCCAATCCATCCCGATCATGGGGTCGTCATATAATAGAATACTATGATATACAACTTTATTCTGCCTCCCTTCCAACAGTGAGTTTCTAGTTCCAGCTCCTACTATCATCCATTCTTATTTCGATTTGCTACTCCGGCTCTATCATCGCTTGTTCCAGGCATTAAAGCTCATCCTAGATCCAAATTAATCATGCCCTCAAGTAAATTCCTCTTGGTACCAATCGATTCAGGTCGTAGGAGTATTGTTTAAGTTTTTTTGCATTAACTCGAGAATCTCCTGCATTTGTTTCTGGTCTTTTGTTCTATATTCTAGTAGCTCCAGCTATTCTTTGTTGTCCCATCCTTTGGAGAAATCCTTCAAGCCATTCCTATAGTCTATCTATGTAACGACCCAGAATTTCTGTCATTTGAAATTCGTATATTTAATTAATTTTAAATATTCACGAATGAATTTTATAAGCTAAGTGAATTAAATTTTGAATATGAGGATTTAATTGGATAATTTAAATCGATAATTTAATATTGGAAATTACTAAAATAATTGGAAATTGGGTTTAATGTGATTTAATTTGATTTGTAAAGTTGTATTAAATCATATTGGAGTTAGAATGATGTTATAGAACTTTTAAAATCGAATTAAAAGTTAATTTGCAAAAATTGAATATTTTAATATTTAATTGACGAGTTAAAATAGCCATTTTTCAAACAGTCTCGGATTTCGACAAACTAGTTTCATCGGATCCGTAATGTTATATTATTGTATGGTTTCAAATTTCGTGTCAATCGGACTTACGGTTTGTCCGGGGCAAGCTAAAACGCGTGGAAATCGGTTTAAGTGAATTTTAAATTAAAAAAATTCAATTCGAAAAATTATCTTCCAAATTTGATCAAATTGGCTCCCGATATATATTCCATTGCGTTCGAAATGGGGGTAAAACATTATAATCGCCAGGCGGCACGCTTCGTTTGGAGTTCGAAATTTTTTTGGATGAATAGTGTTTGTCAATTTTCTATAAAAGGACTTGTCTACTTCTATTTTGCAAAACCCTAACCCTAGTTACAGCGGCCGCCACTATCTTCATTAATGGCCGAAAATACACGATCATTCTCCTCTGATTTCTTCAAATCCACTCACTATCATCAAATGTTTTCAACCACAAAGTTGTAGATCTCGTCGAGACGAGTAAATCCAATGGTGGAGATCGAATATGGAGCGACGTGGAGGGGGAAAATGGGTCGCGTTCGCCTAGGTTTTGGGTTCGGTTTTATCAAGCAATGGAGGACCGAGCTCCACCATTTCTTGGCCGATGACGGTGCTTGAAAAGGGGTTTGGAGTGGTGGTTGTTGATCATCATTGAAGTGGCCGAAGTGTGCGCGATAATTCGTGGAAATTGGCGGCCGAGTGGGTTATTTGCGTGCGTATAAACCTGGGAAAGAACGTGAGGGAGGAAGTAAGAAGTCACTGCCGAGATTTGTTTGGATAAAATGCACGGTCCAGATGCATTAGGTTTTAAAATTTAAAAATAAATTGTGAAATTGATTTATATTAATTTGTATAAACTTTAAAATGCTATAACTCTTTCATACGAGGTCCGTTTTGGACAAAACGAATTTCGTTGGAATCGTATTCGCGAACACTACGCGATGGAGCTGGATTGGAGTTGATTTGAGCTAGTGTAAATTTTGGGTAAAATTAAACGCGCGTTTAATTTTATTCGAAATAAAACGCCGAAACTGTTATTGGAAGCAAGGTGAGAACTTCTCACTCAATCGAAATTGTTTCGATTTAAATTTTAAATAGTTAGATTTAAAATTGCTTGATTGTATGTTTGAATGAAAAATTATTATCTAATGTATTGAAATAGACCCTATATAACGTATATTAAGCGGATGTTATTTATTAAAAACATATACCGCGATATTTCACCTTGAAGTGGAATTGGTATTATATATGTACTTGGAGTTGATTTTCCCGCATTATATAGCGGATGAGACCCTATTGCGCCGCATAATAGCGGATAATATTTTATATGAACCCATATACCGCGGTATTCCGTCTTGACACGGGATTGGTATTGTGCTAACATCTGTGGATGCAGGGAAACAGGTTGGAGGGATCCAATTGGATTCCTCACCTGTATTGATTTATTTACAGATATTGTGATATATTCTGTTATCATATGATATATGATGTTTTGGATGCCGTGATTGTTATATTTAGTGTCGTTGCAGCATTGGGCCTATTTTTGGAGTTTTAAAAATGTTAAAGTAACGATTTTGAATTTTAAAAGGATTTTTAATGTGATTTTTGAAAGTATATGTTTTATTAAATTTTGGAATTGACTCATTTTAAATAAATAAACGTTATAATTTTAATGTTATAAAAATTATGATTTTTGAGGAATATAGTTGAAAATTGATTTTTGAAATACGGAGTTAATGATTTTATAAAATAGTTTAAAATTGGGATTTTTGAATTATTATAAACAGTTTATATAAAAGATTTATAAAATTGATATTTATAAATTAAAAATATTGGAATTATAAAACGAGTTTTTATAAGCGTTAAAATGAAGTATAAATGGATTTCATAAGTAAATGAAATTTATTGATTTATAAATTGTGAAGTTATAAAATGAATAGATTTGTGTAAAATGAAAGATTTATAAGTAATTTGCTTATAAATTGGATTTTGGCGTGTAAATGGGATATGGATAGAATTTGTTAATAAAGTGATTTTATAAGTTGAAGTTGTTATAAAATATAAATGGAATTTATAAACCTTGTTTTATAAATCCGAAATCGACTTATTTTGATAAGTAAATATGAAAGCTTATTAAAGGAGATATATCCACGATTTTGGACACTGGATAATCCTTTAAATTATGTAGAAGTGTTGAATTGGGTAAACGATTTACATTCACGATTTTGGACATCGAATAATATATTTAAGAAATGTTTTAGGAAGTGATCTTTTAAATAGAATTAAAACGATTTGAAGTTGTTTTAAAATATTTAAGGATCGAAACCATAGATTTCAACATTCATTGTTGAAATAGGCGTTTTCGAGAAATAAAAGAAAATGGTGGACTATAATACTGTTGTTATAGTAAATGATTTTCGACAGGAAATGTTTTATATAGTATTGGGATTTATATATATCTATCTTAATTTCGAATCCCTATACTAGTGATTTTGGGTTGTCATAACGATGTTTTACGCAACATTCGTTTTGACTCAAATAAACGTGTTTAAGAGAATTTTTTCCTTAAAGAATGAAATATATAATTAATTATGATTTAAGTATATTGAATATTTTCTAAGTATTGAAAATAAATAGATTTATGAATTACTTATTGTTAAATAAGTATGGAAATGTCTTCCAATATGAAGTGAAATGTTTTGGATTTTTATCTTTTAAAGATAAATTGAAAATGAATAAGTATTTGGAATTGCTTTTCCAATATGAAATTGAAATGTTTTAGAGAACATATCTTTTTAAAGATAGATTGAAGTGAATATCTGGCAAGTTATTTAATTTATGAAAGATTAATAAAAAGGGCCTAGTGATTGTAATGGTGCTGGATATTTGTTTGTTGGCCTTGATAGTTAAATAACCGACTATCAATATTTACCTTTAGTGGGTATTTGTTTGTGATTTGCTTGAATTTGAATGCTACACTTATTTTTAAAATAAGCGCTCGTTATTCGGTTTAGCCGAGAGAGGACCTTTGAGTCATAAATCCCATTCCGAATAGTGATATGTCGTAACGGATAGCATTTGAAGACCGGTGTTGAAGACCGGATATTTTTGAAAACAGAAGGATTACCGTCGAATGTATCTGCATCGGCTGATCTCCGATATAGAGATTTTATCACCCTTTGTGATGGAAAGTCCGGTCGTGATTAGTGAATATCCGGATTACAAGGGCTTCTTTGGAAATGCTTTCGGTTCCATTCGATCCCGGAACGGACTTGTATGGATGTGTGTCTGACGTTACAATTTGAGATGTAAAGCTGGTTTTTATCAAATACGTTTCTGTTGGTGGCGGAGAATTTATTCTCTTAGCTTAACACCCTTCTCTGAGACGTATGAGCTCAGAGGTTATGTAGTTGATGGTTACTAGTGATACATTCCCAAATTGGTAATGTGGCATACGAAGTGCTGTTGAGCATTTGTTGATCAAAGCGTGGCTTTTTTATAAAGCGTAGCTTTGTGGACGAGACTTCGTCGGACCTCACACCCCGGTAATGGTCAAAACAGAAAAGATGCGGCAAGGTTATTAGGGGATAGTGCCCCCTTAGTGTATGTCATTTCCTTCTGGATATAGGTGGTATTATGGTATGGAGCCCTGATTCTTAACCTATGTTGTTGCTGTAAACTTATTATGTTGTGGTTGTTGGTGAATCCCGGGATTTAGGTCGGTTACGACCGGTGGATGGCATACTCGTGTCAGTAGTTACCCAGCTAGGGGTAACCCGGCCTTGTGTTGGCAGAGATCAAGTTAGGTTCTCAGGGCGTCTTTCCAAAGGCGTACCCATGTGGCAATGGGAAGTTCCTTGGCCTGGCCATTTGTTGGAAAACCAAAGAAACAATACGAGCCTTGTACGGTTTTAGTTGTATAACCTGTCATGGAATGTGGCGGTAACCTGCTAATTAACATGGTAGCTATAGTAGGCATACGATAATGGTCGTATGTTGGCTAAGATTTATATTATACTTTCGAAATATTTTCCTACACTTTGCACTTATAATAATAATCAAAGAAATTTGCGTATCAAGCATATTTGACTATCATAAGGAGAAATCTCCTCCGATTCTGCATTTGCATTGTGTGTGTGTGCGGGAGGCCTTATGGTAGTCTCATTTTCTAAAAAGCATTGCGAATCTAATTCAAAATATTTCTTTGTTTATTTCTAAAGATAAACTGTTTTAAGTTCTCACACCAGTCCCATGACTGACCTGGAGTTTATTGTTTCCTTCCTAAACTCTGGGTGCCCACCAATTTTAACACGGGTAGTCTAGATTCAGGTTATCAGGTCATTCTGGAATTCAGGAGTTGCTGTGGAAATCAGAAGCAAGCTGGATGGCATGGCGTATCAACTAGTATATAGTATTTCTTTTCCGCTGTTTGTTGTTGTAAACTCTGATAATGTAATAACTGATATAGTTCTTTTGATTTAAAGATTATTCATTTATATATTATATGTTGTTCCGCTGCGATTGTGAGATTCTGATATTGTTCTGTTGCTTTTTCTTTCTTCTTCTATCTTCTACCTCTTCTTTAACCCTAACGGTTCGGTTTTCCGGCCTTCGATTGCTCGGCAGTTGATACAGCGGACGTATTAATGTCGACCCTCGTGAGTCGAAAAATTTCAACCTTTACAATCTATCACTCCATCATGCATTTCCTTCATCATTTTTTTCATCTCTTCTCTGGTCATACAGATAGATTGATGAGAATTTGAGGACATCTCCTAGCTACCCTCATGCTCTAGTTGGCTTGCTCCAGCCTTAAATCTAGTGTTAGGTCTTTTCATCTTCTCCAAACTTAGATCCAAGTTTGATGTTATGAAATCTAACTTTACACTCAGTGAAAGCGCTAAAATGTTAACCCAAAAAATAGATCAAAAACCAAAAAATAGATGAAAGCACCAGTTCTATTAAAAGTAAAGGAAAAAGCGAGAAAAGTAATAGGAAGCACAAGAATTTTTATAGTGGTTCGACAATCTCTGGCCCAAGTCCACTTTATATTTTGTTATTCATTATCTTCTCTCCGGATTATAATGAGTTATATCGGATCCGACCATAATCTAGTGGGTCTCAAATTTATAACGAAGTTTCTAAAATGTTTGAAATATAGAGGATATTAGTAAAGAAGAAGGAGTCTCCAATGGCAGAGATCCAATATTAGATCCTATTTTGGTTGCATCTAGGCTGATATTTATAGAGAAACAGAGGTATGGAGTTAGAAGCCTGCTTGCACTGGAGTCTAGATGAAGGGCCGATGTCATACAAGAAAAATCAGCGACCCACGACCTAAGAGTATAGGTCGGTACAAAGCTATAAGTGTTGGTAAAAATCCAACACTTACTTTTCTTTGCTCTTCTATCTTTATGTTGATACGTTCCTTTATATTTTTGTTGACTTGTTGATTGATTTTATCAATCTTCCCTTTGTTACTTGAATTGTCTTGCTATCTTGGTTTTTTCTCATTAACTTGGAATTGCTCGTACAAATCATTGGAAAATCACTTGACCACGAATTACTGGAGTAACATAAGGGGTATATAAAGCTTGGGAATTGGAACGGGGAAGATTCATAGGTCGGTACCGACCTATGATAGCTCTGCACTGGTTATGTACTTAGCTCTATTTTGGTTAAAACTTGTCCGAGTTGTTTCTCAAGTCCTTCTCAGTGTGTTCCCAAGTTAGTGACTAATTTCGTTCTTGTTTTAATCTTCTAAGTCCAGTTGAAATCATTTTTGCAAAAAAGCAGGTTAACAAGCTATTTCACTCGGTATGCCCTTTTGTAACGATTTGTATTTTACATACCGTAGGATCGTATAATAATATTATTTATTTCATATGAGGTCGTATGGCTATGATATCTTAGGAAATGACACTTAGGGACACTTTCCACATCTATGATTTTTGTCGAATTTCTTTGTAATCATTTTTGACCTTAAAAGCTTGTATGAACCATAACTTTTTATAGGAGATGACATAGGGTCTGAAACCACTTCCACTCCTTCAAAAAGATGGTTTCTCTTTCCATAGAGTAGTCATAATAGAAAAATGGACTTACCATTTGAAAGTTATGAATATTTTAAGTTTTAAAAGCTGCTGGGCAGATTTTTGCATACTTAGATGTGTCTAAACCCAAGCCCAATGACCCAATTCGGGTTCGGAGTCAAGTTAGAGCAGAAGTTAATGATTTCTTTCTTTCCCAAAACAATTCCAAACCTCCATTTATCATATTTTCTTCAAAAGGTTCACGTTTTCTTTTCTAAATCTAGCTTAAATCTTTAATAGAGAAGAAATTAGTGAAGATGGATCTTAGACTCATCAATTTTGCGCTTAGGGATCGGGTTGCTTGCCGTCCGATTCGAATTCAAAGGGAAAGTGGTAAATTTGAGTATTTTGTGAGTGATCACTTGATCTCACTATCTTATAGATGTTAATATGATTAAAGTTAGCATTTTAAATATGATTTGTAAATTGAATTATTGTTTTGGATGATATTTGCTAAAATGTATGTTGGGTGAATTGTTTTGATATGGCTTGGATGTATTTTATTGTAGTTATGAAAAGACGTGGTTGAATTGGCAAAAATGGATGTAGTTGGATGATGCTTGGAGGGGAGATTTATAGTGTAGGAGGGGCACAAAATTCAAGCCGCGTAAAAATTGGAGTTAAATAGAGGACTCGATACTGAGAGCTTTCAATTGGTACCGAGAGCTTGCTAATGGGGGAAAGCACTCGATGGTAGTTTGGCTCTTCAAGTAATGGCTAGGGATGATGGGTAAAACAAATACTGAAGTTTGGCCAAGCACCAAGAGCTTCTGGTGTTACCATTTGGGGCTTGGGGTTAGTGTCGACAGATTTTGTGGGAAGTGGTCGGTGTCAAGCACTTCGAACATGGAGCTCTGGAAGAGAAGGAAGAAACTTAGCCAAAATTTGGCTAAGTATATCACTTGGTACCGAGAGGTCGAGTTTTGTTGGGATCGGGGTGGAACTTCCAAAAGAGGGAGCATAGATTCTATAGGCCACACTAAAGGTGTTTGTTTGTTCACTTGCGAGTCGATGGCAATGTGGTAGCACAGTGAAGTTTACGACTAGTTGAAGGCTTCAATATGTTAGCTTTGGAACTTTGGGGAGTTAGCTCCATAATCAGTGGGTGAATCAATTTGGTTGATCTCTTCGAGTGGGAAGTGTATGTGGACTTGGTGATGTTTGAAGAGGTACTTTCGATGGGTGAAGTGAGAAGTTAGGGCGTGGTGTGTTCTGGTGTCGAAGCGTGTGTAAGAAAGATAGTGATAACTCTGGATAAGGAAGGTATTTCATGGGGAAAGGGTATGTGAGGATGCTCATCTGTGTACCCTAGACTTGGTGATGGTCTAGCTTGCTTTGGTGATGGTACGTGATCAAAAACCGGGATCCGGTAATGACATAGTGTGTCGCCAACCTTAATGATCGTCATAATAGTTATCAAAGGTTTGGGAAGCAACTTGCTGATGATGCGAGACCTTGGTGGGGTCAGTTGATATGAGCCATGAGGGTAAGATCGAAGTAAGGTCGGGGAGATGGTTCATAATAGCATGTGTCTATTCTATTCTTGTCGTGACAGCTGTTGTTATTGGTTTGGTTATTGCATGTTTCCCACGGATGTCTTGTGATGTAGGTACACCGTATTAGGTATCTCGACACCCATGCCATACTTAATGCAGTATACGTTCTGATGATAAAAAATTAGCATATATTGATTGTTATGTGTTGACTCTTTGATTATAGGGACATGTTGGGTATGGTCCATATACCCTTATTCCTTGCTTTATCGACTTGTATAGTATTTTGATTTTCATTTATCGCTCGCGCCAGACTGTTATTTGACGCAAGGTTTTATGCTTTGCTTCTTATTATTTCAGGTACTCTTAAATGAATAGTCTATATACCAAGTCTAAGTGAGATGCGGTGGGTGTGCAGAGAACGAACAGGTGGAGCTATCTTGTATTATTTTTGGACTTACTATGCTTATTGTGTTGCGCAACACTGAAGAGCCGAGACAGTGCTAGCTTATTATTTATGAGACTGTTCATTTGGATCTATTTCCATTTTGTATAAACTCTAATTCTATGTTGCATAACTCTAGGGATCTGTTGTCTAATTCTAGATCACTTAGTTATTATTATCTCTGCTGTTTTATATCTGTGATGACTACTATATTTTATCCAATGCACTGGGAGATATATGATAGGTTCTACGATTGGTCTTCTTTTCATTTAACCCTTAGCAATGTCCGGGCATGGCAACAGTACACCATATTATGTATTAGGTGGCAGTGGTGTAGAGGGTCCCCATATTTGATATCATAGCTCAGGTTACACGATTAACCAGAGTTAATACCATCATCCACTAGAGATAAGGAAGGAGGTATCAACATTGACTAGAGTGATGGTGTATATATACGAGAGAGTGAATAGTTGTTATATATTTTGGTTTTCAAAACTATATAGTAGTAAATATAGTATATAAGTCGCATGCACACATGTGTACCGTTGACTTGGTTTTCTTTATGAGAGATCGATCAATCTTGTTACAGATCAAGAATGCGTCGACGTACAAGAAATAACACGAGGAACTATGCCTTTGGAGGATTCGAAAAAGGAGCAGGCTCAGGGGCTGCTAACCCTTCTTTCAGGTGATGTTTAACGCTATGATGGTGAATATGATGCAGAATTCCCAAGCTGCTACTCCTAATGTTGTTGTTGGTGGTGGTGCTCCCATGTAAGCACTAAGAGCTAGTTTTGCTAAGTTGAACAACGATTCTTTCAGCCGATTTGCTTTAATTACAATAAGAGGGGTACTTTAGTAAGCACTACAGGGCCCCGAAGAGTGGGGAGAGGAAGTGCTTCAACTATGATAGGATCGAGCACATGAAAAGAGATTGTTTGGAACCATCGAGGAATAAGAAGGTCGTGTTTGCTTACGCTTTGAACATTATTCTAGGTTCGTCGAGTGCTCAACCAGCAAAGGAGAAGGGAAAGGGCGTCATTATTTGAGGCATGCTTTATGTTTATGCTATACCTATATGTGTTTTATTTGATATCGATATGTTAGACCCTTTTATCCATGGACTTAGTGAGCAGTTAGGGTTGTGTCTTGACTCAGTAGGCGAGCCTACAGTTGCTTCGAACTTGGTGATAGTTTGATCAACTTAGGTGTGTTTCATTAAGACTTGGAGTATTGATTCATGGGTGTTTATTTGCCTATGATCGCTTTGTTTGTGTTTGTTGAGCTTGATATTATTTGGGATAGAGTGGTCAAAAGGATACAGAGATATAGTGAATGAAGAGGAGCTGAAGGTAACGACTGAGACAGAAGGGGGGCAGAAGCTAGAGGTGGAATGTGCATTTAAGAGGGTACAATTATGGTTAGCTTGGTGTGTTCACTCCGGAGCCTACATGAAGATTTATTATCATTTCCCATAGTTGAGGAAACATTCGGAGGTGGTTGGAGTACTGATGTGTAAAGAAATTGAGTTCCGTATCGACCTAGGACTTGAGTTATATCTTTGAGGAGTATGGTTCTCGAAGAGCGATATGGACTAGAGATGAAAGTGGAAGACCATAGAGAAAAGGGGCCTTTTGCAGTAGTATATCCGGGTGAGGAGTGCTTACAGTATCCACCTAGTGATTGGATGACTTTTAGAGTTAAAGTGGAGTATCAGGAGCTTGGTGGGCTTGTACTGATGTTCGTGGGTCATATTCTTGTCTTCTAACAAGAAAGAAGTACATGATGCACTTTAGAGTTGTCCATGTGGTATCAAGGAAATGTACTAGCCTAGGAGTACTGTTCATAAGGAAGTTTGGACTTGAATGTATTACTGGGTATGATTTTCGATTAGCATGAGAACTAGATAAGGTGTGACAGACTACACCACTAGAGATATCCCAATAGGAGTAGGAATAGATACTAAATAACCACCTATGCTTAAAGGTGGTTATGGAGGCATCCGAGTCACAACCGATAAATTGACGAGGAGTGTCGAGGCTATACCTACAAATTCGAGTGGAATGAAAGTGAATCAGGAAGAGTGGTGTGTGAATTAGGCTTTGAGATCCAAGAGCATGCCAATGGGCATTGTAAGTAGTATGTACCCATTGTCCACAAGTGGATTCTGGGGAGAGCTTACAAGAGGCATTATGGAAAGTGGCAATAGATTAGTTGGATTATATCTAGAATGAACCAGAAGCTTTGAGACCATGTAGACTAGTTCGTATTGTCAAACGTGATACGAAACTGTTGAGAGGGAAGTCAATGGAGCTAGTGAAGGGTCGATGGTGTGAAAGTGATATCGATTGCACATCGAAACCGAGGAGAGCATGGGGCCTCATTTTCGAAGCACTTTACTTGGCAGGGTCTATTCTTATCTTACTTTCTTTCGTATTCCATATTATATAGGATAGTTTAGTATCCCGCATGCTAGGGTAAGCTTATCTATACTATTGATTGCATGGTTGCTTGCTTGAGGTGTTCAATGATTGCTCATGGATGTTAGACATGCGGGGCAACTAAGGTCGACTATCCCTAAATTGTTGGGGATTTCGGGAGCGAAATTCCTAAAGAAGGGAGAGTGTAGCGACCCATATTATACGTATCATATAAACTATTATTATTTATTTTGTATGAGGTCGTATGACTTCGATATCTTGGAAAATGGCACTTAAGGGCATTTTTCATGTCTATGATTTTTGTCAAATTTCTTTGTGGTTATTTTTTACCATGAAATCTTGAATGACCATAAATTTTGATAGGAGACGAATTAGGGTCTGAAACCACTTTTATTACTTCAGAATGATAGTTTCCTTTTCAATAGAGTGGTTATAAGAAGAAAACGTACTTATTGAAAGTTATGATTGTTTTAACTTTTAAGAGCCACTGGCCATATTTTTGTATAATTAGATAGGCCTAAACCCAAGCCCATTGACCCAATTTGGTTTTGGAGCTAAGGAAGGGGTGTTGGGGGCTTAAGTGAATCATTTCTCACTTTCCTAAAACATTTTCAAACCTCCATTTATCATCTTTTCTTCAAAGGATTCATATTTTCTTGTCTAAATCTAGCTTAAATCTATATTAGAGGAGAAATTAGTGAAGGGAGGGGGTCTTAAATTCATTATTTTTGTGCTTGGGGATTTGGGTTGCTTGCTATTCAATTCGGATTTTAGGGGAAAGTGGTAAATTTGAGTATTTGTGAGTGATTACTTGATCTCACTATCTTATACATGTTAATATGATTAAAATTAGCATTTCTTTAATATGATTTCTAAGTTAAATTATTGTTTTGGATGATATTTGCTAAAATTTATGCTTGGATAAAATGTTTTGATATGGCTTGTGGTGTAAATAATAAAAGAGGCGGTCGAATTGGAAAATCTAATGCAAAGATGGATGGAATATGATGATACTTGGAGGACAGGCTATGGAGTGTGGGAATAGCTTTGGATTCAATTCGCACAAAAATTGGATTTAAGTAGAGGACTCATTATCGAGAGCTTTCACTTGGTACCGAGAGCCTTTTGTTAAGGGAAAGAACTCGATGGTAGTTAGGATCTTCAAGTAAAGGCTAGGGATAATGGATAGAATTCAAATACTGAAGTTTGGCTAAGTATTGGACTAATTACCAAAAGCTTCTGGAGTTAATAATGAGAGAATCTAGAGTTAGCATTTGGGGCTTGGGGTTGGTCCCGAGAGCTTTTGTAGGAAGTAGTCAAAGTCCAAGCACTTAGAAGATGAAGCTCTCGAATAGAAGGAAGAAATTAAGCCAAATTTTTGCTAAGTATACCACTCAGTAGTGAGAGGTCTGGTCGGTGCCAAGAGGTCGAGTTTTGTTGAGATCGGGGTGGAACTTCAAAAAGGGAGAGTGTAGACTTTGTAAGTCGCACCAAAGGTGTTTGTTTTTCGCTTGGCTTTGATGGCAATGTGGTAGCATGTCGAAGGTTGGGGCTAGGTTGAAGGCTTCATTGCGTTAGCTTTAGAACTTTGAGGAGTTAGTTCTACGATCGGTTTGTGAATCGGTTTGGTTGATCACTTCAGGTGGGAAGTGTATGTGGACTTGGTGATGTCAGAGGAGGTACGTTCGATAGGTGAAGTCGGACAATAGGACGTGGTGTATTTCGACATCTAAGCATGCGTAAGATGGATAGCGATAACTCTAGATAAGGAAGGTGTTTTTTGTGGCAAGGGTTTTTAAGGATGCTCATTTGTGTACCTTAGACCTTGGGGATGGTCTAATCTGCCTTGGTGATGGCAGTACCTTGGTGATGATATATGATCGAACGTTAGGATCCAGTAGCGTCATAGTATGTCGCCGGCCTAAGTGATGGTCATAAGAGTTATTAGAAGTTCAAAAAGAATCTTGGTGGTGATGTGAGACCTTGGTGGGGTCAGGTGATATGAGACATTGGTGAGGTGTGATAACCCGTCTTTGTGACCCTTAAAGATCCACATTAATACATTCTTGCTATTCGCATGCCGCAAATTCAAGTGCCGAAGAGGCAGATAATCAGATATTTTCAAAAGAAATAAAGATAGAAGATAGAATAACAACAAAATCTCATATTTGCATTAATTATACATATGAAAAGTACATGCAATCACTCCAAGTAATTCATCGGAGTTACGATAAGTACTAACCCAGTCAGGGATAGTTATAACTATCTATCCTTACTGAGGTGGTTGTACCTAAATACATACTACATGATACAGTAGAAATTTGAAATAGATCACTATTGAAAAAAGGACCCTCCAGTCTTCATGCTCCTTCCAACATGCTTGAAGTTACCTGACTACTTGTCTACCTAAAAAATAGGGCACCTGGAGTTTAAGGGGAAAAAACTTTAAGTCAGTCATGAGAGTGGTGTGAGAAATTAAAAATATAAGTATTTGAAAAAAATGGTATCTTAGAAGACCATGCCGCTCATAGACACGGAACAAGCTTTTACCTTATGATAACCAAATCATTTCTACGTAAAATACAATGATACTATTTTTAAATGACATTCTTTGAAAATCTTTCAAATAAACATACTCAAATAGCCAGAATTGTTACATTGGTTTAATTTGATGGCATAATTGGTTTACAACTAAGACAGAAGGCACTTATTAGAGATTTGGATTTCAATGAATAGCGAGGCAAGGGACTCTCATACAGTACATTTCTGGGAGAATGTACCGAGGACTGACATCTTTACAACATCTGTGAGTTTAGACCGGCCTACCAATAACCAACAGATGGTGTGGATAGCACTGAATATGATATCACCCAGGCCATTACTGACCTATCCAGGATCTTATAGCACATACCACATAATTTAAACCTAACGTCATGGCGGGTAGAAATAAATAGATCTAGGAAGGTGGTATCATACCCTAATGGCTGCGATCCACTTAGCCTTAGAGCAACCCCTGTTTCACAATTCGTGTGAGGCTTAAGGTACGTTTACCTTTATTAAAACATTTTAAGTTAAAATGCCACATTGTCATTTCCAACAACACACTATTGATCTTAACAAAAGTACAACCTCTGAGCTCGTACGTCTTAGGGAATGGTGTTAAGCATAAGAGGGGTTACCTCCTACATCACCAAACAGACGTACGTGTGTAGAGATCAATGTATTATGTTCTTAGCAACGCAATGTTAGATATTCATCCATACAAGTTGTCCAGGAATATAATAAACCGAAGGCACTCTCCTACCACATCATGCCGGGCACTACTTCTAGGATTAGTAGTAAGTAGTCCTTGCATACAAAGATCCTAGAACAAAGGGACCACTGCTATTTATTTATCTCGGGAGCTACTCCAAATTTATCAACAAGCAGTCCTTCCGCTACGAAGATCCCCACCTTCAACTTCATTGTCTTTAACATGTCTTCACTTTCGAACTCGTAAATTGGTTCGATGTGGCTTTTGGATAGGAATTACCCAAATCCGATCCTGGTTTCTTCTAACTAATCATTGATAAAAAGACGTGAAGTAAATAGGTGCCTGTCATTTGATTAATTACTTTCTCTTTATCAAAAATATCTTCTAGATATATATATATCTTTAAAACATTTCTTTCTGATATATACATAATCATTAAACATCTTTTTAACCTTTGAAATACCAAATCAAAGTCATTTCTCATAAATCACATTGCAAAATCTTTTTGAGTACAAAGGGCCGATAGAAATTACCAATTCTTCCGTATTTTGCCTTTACTATCCATCGAAAAATGGTGAAATCGCCTTTTAAATTCACACGGATAGTACATGTTCCCTCTTTGGAATTTAATACCAAGTATAAGAAGATTATTTATATACAATCCAAGTTGTATTAAATTTGAACATTTGAATCTTTTATACTTGTCTCATTTTCGAAATTTCGACCTTATCTATTCCTCATCCAAGAAAAAGGCCTAGTGGGCCAAGGCACCAGATGCTTCTGAACATCTCATTAGTTTAAGCTCCTTCCATCTAGATCTCACGAATAGAAAAATCCAGTCTACTCATCGGCTTTTAGAGCCAAGATTAAATCACTTGATTATAGCAACTTCTCTTTAAGTCATTTATTTAAACTCTTTTAAAAAAATTATAAAACATCCAAATCATCTTTAAAATACATAATTATTTATTCGAAAATATTTATAAAAGATTTGGAGAAGAATACTTAAGTTTAAAGTTATGTTTCAAAAGCTATTAAAAGTGCTGTAAAAAATACATCGAATAGTGCTTTTAATGCATATTTGATCAAAACAACTTTCGATCATTTAGAAATTCATTTTTATAACTCAAATATCTTTTTAAAAAATTCAAAAATAGTAATAGAATTTATTCCAAATTTAAAAAAATTAAACATATCAATTTTAAACAATTTGTCGCTTTGGTTTCCAAACTACCAAACCACGACCATTTTAAAAACTTAATTTACTCATATTTGAAAATATACTAAATGAAATTTTGATCCTTTTCTTTTCAAAAATATGATTTTAAGAGTTCGTAAAATTCTTATTCCAAAGAGCTATGAATCCATCATACAAATGGATTAAACTTTTATGGCGCGAAATCGCGAACTGCCGTTACTCGACGTGCCTATTTCTGACTCAACTTTCATAACTTGTCCAAACTTCACCAAACCGGGTTTTAGTGTTTATAAAACAATTACAAACCATTTTAAATCATTTCAAAGGGGTTTAAATGATTCCATATTACTTTTAGAACTTGATTAGGAATGTGATTTCTTTGTGTAATATGGATGTGTATTTAACATGACTTGTTTGCACAACTAACAACTATAGTAAACAACTAAACTTGATGATCAAAGCATTTTAAACATCCATAACAATCATATCATATCATCATATATATATATATATATATATATATACATAACAGAGTTTCTCACTTGATTTTCGATCCGGTTAACTTTAAAATGGCTATAGCTCTGCTTCTCTAAATCGAAGCTCACGACTACTAGCACAAATGCTCCTAAGGGGTTAGGCCTTGGTCTTGGAAGCTTGGAAGGGCTTAGCCTTGCTTGGCAACTGGTGGTGGAGGGCTTGGTTGCACATGGCCTTGATGGAGGAGAAGGAAGAGATTACTGGCTTGAACTTTGGTTTGAAGTGGTATAGATTTCGATTAATTTTGGCATAACTTTTTTTTGATTTTGTAATATTTTCTTTCTTAGGCAACGAAAGCCATTAATGTAGAGAAGAAGAGCATGGATGGCTTATGAATTTTTTGAAGAATAAGTGTGAATGAAGTGAATATGGGTGGTTGCAATTTATAGGCAAATATAAGGATGGAAATATCATGATATTTGTTTGTCATTTCATCACCACCACTCCCTCCTCTCCACTCATCATTCTTGGCTGAGCATGCCCCCCACATGTGTGTGGCCATGTGCTTGTACTTAGGGTGTAAGATGTTGACTTTGGTTTTACTTAAGGATCAAGTTTTAGGAAAACAAAATAGATATTTTCAAATATAAATATATATATATATATATATACACACAAAATTGTATAAGTACATTTGTATGTGTATATGTGTTCATGTGCATGTGACCATGTTCATGTATACGTACATGTATGTGTGCGTATGTATATCTCAAATGATTCATAACGTTGCACAACTTTTTTATGTTGAACCATTACGGATTACGGTTTCCAGCCATATTTTCACTTCTTGTTTAATATTTCTTCGTAAAGAAAGTTTGATAATAATATTTTTATCATTATATAATAATTAAAAGGGCTTATTTAATGATTAAATAATTATTAAATCATTTAAACTCAATTTTAAATTCAAAAATTCATTTATTCCAAAATAGTGATATCATTGATGATGTCATAAAGAGATTTTATTTTCAAAAACAAAATAAATAATTTCATTACATATTCTCACTCATATATGTAAATGAGTGTATGTATCCAGCTCCATGCACGATGTCAGAAGGTTTAAGGGATATTTATAATAAAACGGTTTTCAGTCATTTTATCGATATATCTTCCAAAGTATATATTTTTGTAAATACTTATTCAAAATAAGATTACTAATATTTTTTATTATTTAAACATTATCATTTATTTAAAAAAATTCCTATGTTTGAGTAATTTTAAATTTTTCCTAAGTGATGAATTTAGGGGTCGTTACGAGGTCAAGAGCGAAGTAAGGTCGGGTTGATGACCATTATGGCATGTGTTTATTCTGTGCTTGCCATGATTGCTGTTTTTATTGGTTTGGTTGTTACAAGTTTGTCATGGACGTCTTGTGATATAGGTACATCGAATTAGGTACCTTGACCCCCATGCCATACTTAGTGTAGTACGCCTTCTGATGATAGAAGATTAGCATATATTGATTATTATATGCCGACTATTTGGTTGCAGGGACATGTCAGGTATGGTTTGTATACCCTTATTCCTTACTATATCGAATTGTATAGTATTTTGAGATTCATTTATCGCTTACACCAGACTGTTGTCTGACTTGAGGTTTTGGGCTTTGCTTCTTATTATCTCAGGTACTCTTAAATGAGTAGACTACATAGCAGGTCTAGGTGACACGCGGTAGGTGTGCAAAGGATAACCATGTGGAGCTATCTCGTACTATATTGGACTTACTGTGCTTATTTCGTTGTGCAACAGTGTGGAGCCAAGACAGCGCTAGCTTATTATTTATGAGTCAATTCATTCGAATTTATTTCCATTTTGTATAAACTCTACTACTATGTTGTATTACTCTTGGAATATGTGCTCTGATTCTGGATCACCTAGTTATTACCATCTCTACTTCTTTATATCTTTGATGAATATTATATTTTATCTAGTGCATTGTGAGATAAACGAAAGGTTATATGATTGGTTTTCTTTTCTTTTAACCCTTTGCGATGGTCCTACCTTGGCCGGGCACAACAACGATGCAATGTCTTATGTATTGGAAGTTGGTGGTGTAGGGCGGTCATCACACCTTCTGTCATCGTTTTTTTCTTTTCCAAAACAGAAACATACTACCTTTGGCTGCCACCGAGGTCTTATTCCTTTTCCTTCAGGTGAAGAGTTATGAATTTAGCTTTTGTCTTCCACTTTGGCCTTATGCGTTCACCGCGTCCTTCGTTTTAGTGTTATTTTACTAACTGTTTCGGTTGTCACTCAGGCCTTACACCTTCGCTTTCGTATTTTGGTTGCCACTCGGACCTTAAACCTACGCTTTTGTTTTTCATTTGCCAATCAAGCCTTATTCTTGACTGCCACATTAGGCCTTACACCACCTATCGAATACTTCTTTGATTGCCACACCGGGCATTACGCCAATGCTTTTAGTTCGGATGCCATTCTAGATCATACATCGACTCTTGATTATATTGTCACATAAAGCCTTAGACCAATGTTATTGGGTTCGGTTACCACTTAGGCTTTACACCCACTTTTTGGTTTCGGTTGTCACGCATGTCTTACTCTTATGCATTCGCATTTTGATTGCAACTCAGGCCTTACACTTATTATCGATTCTTGAGTGCCACATCCAGCCTTATACAATCTTCCAAATACTCTACCCAACCATTCATACAATAGGCTTTTTCTTACCTATTTATTAAACTACTTTTAGTCTAACTACCTTCAGCTAACTTCATTGCTTAATACATCATCGTTAATTTTTTAGGCACTAGTTTTGGTCAGTTTAAGCCTTGGCATATATTTCTCCTCCGAAGTTAATTAATTTCGGCATTAACTTACTATCGAGAGCTAGTTAGCTCTTGGCAATCACTACCCTTGGTCTTTCCAGGGGAAGACTGGCTTAGTTTTAGTTTGTTAACATATGGAATCTCAATCCTAGGTTTTGAAAATCACCTCCTCTACCTATGATTCCTCTATATCTCTTGTATATTCCTTAACATATGACCTCGACTACTACCATAGGTTTAATAACCTAGGATTAATTTAGAATTCCCAGTTTCTTACACTTAGATTTTATACTTGGCATTTTCTCACTCATTCTCTTATGGTTCGGTAATCCCCTTGGCAATGCCTCACCATACACGACTAAAACCTGTATTTGGCGAAGTTGAAGCCATCTTTACATGTGTCAACACCCAATTCATTCCAACTTTGTCCTTTTATAATTATTACAATACTTTTCCAATTAATTCAGCGTATAACATGAATCTGGTCTCATGACTGCTATATAAATAATTTACCCATGTAAATAACCTATGCAATTTTCATTTATTAACAATTAAGGTTGGCATGCTTGGTTCGGTAAAGAAGTATGGGTTCATTATGGGTTTGGTTCGGTAGCTGCCAACCAGACCAAATTTCATGTCCGGTATTTGTTAATCAAACTGAATCTTCTATTCGGTAGTAGGCGACTATAGCATCATTTAGTTTCTTGACTACCAAACTGTTGCATTAATTTTCTACTGAACCGACTACTTAGTCTCCTTAAAAATCGTGTTTTCCTTCTGATGTTCATCGTCTTTTCCATGTTGTGGGTGAAAATGCCAATAACACTTGCCTCTTAAATAATACTTTGGTGAATACAATGTGTGCTTTGCTTCATATAATTTCTCTGCTTCATATAGTTTTGCTTTGCTTTTTCTAAGTTGATCCCATCACTCCTGTGGGAATTGAATTAGCAACTGTAGAGTCTTGTTTATCTTCAAAGCCCTTAATCATTCCCAGATTTCTTTGAATATTATGATAGCTCGTTGTTGTATTTGCTTGATGATATCAGTATCTAGCATGGTTTCCCATTGATTATTTTCTTTATTTGGTAGTTTATTAGCTCATGTTCCATTGGTTCAACATCGCTTTAGCTCGGCACCCTTCTGGTTGGGTATTCTACTGGTTCAGCTAGGATTTACCGAACCAATGCCTTGTGTTATAAATAGTACTGGGACTTCGTTGTGCCCCACATTTCAACTCCTTACTGAATGCTAAGAAAACCCTTAACCTCCTCTGCTCTTAGAACCCAAATCTATACAAATCTTCCAAAATATCCAATTGATTTTTTCATGAATTTTATTAGGTATTCTCTAATTGAAACCTTTTTAGTATCAATTTATGTCTTCTTCCTAGATGATTTTACCATCGATGAATCATCCATTCAGCGGCTTAGCCAAAAATTATGGGGTTTTCACCTTTTGTTTCTTAATACTTTTCCTAATTGAATTAAATACACCTTATGGTGCACTTTAAGATCTGGAATGATTTGAAGATGATATATCCTTGGTTTGGCCTAAGTGTTTTGGCATAAGTATACGATGGGGGAACCAAGCATGGAACTAGATGCTTTTTCAAACAATACTTGGCCATGGGTAGTGTTGCTCAAATTTCTCGCAAGTGCATAGTAAGCCGGCCCACATCCTCTAACTGGCCTACATGGTTGCAGCGGTGTGCATTTTGGCCCCCTTCTTGATCCAAATGTTTTCCTTAAGTCCGGCACACTGGCTCTCCCTCTTCGTATGACACACGCCCGACACAAATAACAAGGTTTCCTCAAAAGGCATCCATTCTGGCTATTTCACATAAATAAGCTAAACATCCCCATACATACGTCTATAGGCGGTAACAAGTGCCCACTTGCCCATTAAGTACCCTTAGTAGTTAATCAATCCGGCCACCAACTTAGTGACCGATTAGGCCCCAACCAATTGAAATGAAGCTTCTAACTACTATTTCTGGGCGACTACAATGGACGTCAGACCGGTATGAAGTATCCCACTCAATAGGAAAGTGGTTGATCAACAACCAGTTCCTCGAAAAATCCCCTTGCTTGCCCTTTTATCAACCGCCCGCATCTTCTAAAACCCTTTTACCTTGATCGGCTGGCTCCTGCCACTGGTGCCTGACTATCCCTGTAAAAAGAAGCTCCACCTGAACTATTTTTCTACAAAGATTGACACAAATGGTGATTTTCAACCACTGTATAGTAACCACACCATGTCCTTCGCTGCCACCAAAGTACTTCTTTAGCAACCAGTCCCCAAACTCATATCGCTTGCCCCTGCATGAAGCATGCTTAAAGTGCTTCCACCCAGTTGGCATCATCTCGATCATATGGTCGAACTAGCATTCTAGTTGTCAGGAAGTAGCATGATCAACTGCCTGGAGTGATTCCTGTGCCTCGACTATGCAATCCAAGCCATTCAACACCAATTCTAGTAGCTATAAATACACCAAGGCATATACTTTTACTATGGTTAAGTAACCTAAGCTCTCAAGCGTTGTGATTTCTTATTATTATCTCTTGTGATCACATTTATTATAAGAGAAGCAAAGAAATAAGAGGTCCTTTATAGTGGATGTAGATCAAGGTTGATTGAACCACTTTATATTGGCTATCTTTACTTTTTGACAAATATTATCTTCTCATTTTCATTTTCTCTTAATTATAATTCAGAGGTTGGCTAAAATTTAGTCAATATTTTGTTACTAGAAGGATGTCCTTCCCTAAAAGTTCTCATTTTTCTTCACTTTTCCCCTTCAAATTCCAATTAACATTCACACCATGCAACCTTATGGTGAGAATGAAGTCGACAACTCAAATGGCCACAAAACCAATTAGGTGACTGATGTAAGTGTTGTTTGTCCTATGCTTAGGCAGAGCAATGATATGTGGCTTAGCATGTTCAATGATCTGACTAGCATTGGCTAATTCTCTTATGATTTGAATGACCTCTGGTTTAGGATGGATGCACTAATGATTGTAAACTTTAGTCCAGTAGCTCTCCGACAGCTAACCAGACCCCTGTCCAACCTGCTGTTCCCAGCATCCAACATAGTGCATGATGCTCGCGAGAGTGTCATGTTGGAAACCCCCAACGGAGGTGCTCCTACCCATTGTAGGAATATGCATACCGCCCATGAGCAAGGAAATGCACACGATATCCCAGAACCTTAGCCAATGGTATACCGAGAGTCCACACCGACGTGATTCACCTAAAGCAGAAAGATTGTCTGCGTTTCATTACCTTCAGACAATATGGGGCACGTGACCTATGCTTTGACCATCTTCACGGTGGAGGATGAGATAGAAACTCAATTCCTAGAGAACCAATCATCCATTACGAACCCTAGAGGGAGGCGACCTTAGGTTTCAGAATGGTAGCCCAACCTACCATGGTCACACTCAGTTATAAGAAGTAAATCTGTTACAGCAGCCATGCATCATCATTCCACGTTACCGTAGCATTATCATAGATCTCCTCACTAGTTAGACGGTGAAGGAGTCCTACCCTAGAAAAGCCCCAGTACCATCCACGATGTGCGGAGGCTGGTCTCCTAGAAGAAATGGTTGCCCTGCACTAGCAAATGCATAAGATCCAAACTAGGAACATAGGCGGCGAGGTTTGTCAGTTGATGATAATAGAGACCCTTTCTCCAAGGAATTTTTAGCACCAACATCTACTAGAGGTATGCTTTGCCTTCAATGGATAAGTATGGAGAGAGAACTAACCCATCCAACCATACCACAACTTCAACTCACTAACCTAGGTCGATCGACTTTCTGGCCATGCAATTCTTTTCCCTCTACACTGACTGGGTAGACCACCTATTAGTTCCTTCATTTATAAGCTCAAAGATCCACTCTTAGGCCTAGCTATATTCGGACTTCAAAGTTCACTTCTTCGTGTCGAAATGGCAAGCGAATTGAGCAATATTAAGTAAGGTCCACCAGAGTCCCTGAACTCTTATGTCAACCACTTCAAGAAAGAATCAACCCACGCCAAGGAAGCAGACAAAAACAACCTGATAGTTGCCCTGTGTTCAGGGTGAGGTATCGGTCCCATGTGTGGAAGGAAAAATAGAAGCAACCCGCTTCGTCCTCGACAAACTTTCTACAAGGGAAAAATAATGTAATTAGGGTGGAAGAAGCTGGATGATAGTAACGAGGAGAGTGGCCAAAGAATCAAAGATCGCCCAAGAGAAGTGTAATTCCTTGAAAATTTGGTAAATATTTTAACAAAATATTAATTAAATGTTAGGAGTTAAATAATTGAATCAAATGAATTAATTAGATAAATTAAAAACAAGGAATGGTAAAATGGTCATTTTTTCAGCTTTGGAAGTAAATGACGAAAGCAGCACCATTGCCATATCTTATTTTTTTGAATCATGTGGTGTTTTGGTTTGCCTCGTTCGGAGTTTGAATGAAGGAAATATGGGTGAAACGATATCAAGTCGAAGGGGCGCCAAGACTTGGGGTTTCTAAATTTGAATTAGGATGATAGTTTCCCTCATTTTGTTTAAAAGTAGATTCATGTACGTTCTATTGCAGAAACCACCCGATCGCCCTTTCTTCTTCTTAACCTACCAAGAATCAAAACACAATATCTCTCTCTAAACTCAATGAAAATCCATGAGACTAAAAGTGCTGCAAAGCTACCAAAGGAGACTATAATCCGGCTTTTGAGGTGCAAAGATAAAGCATGGAAACATTGCTGTCCGGACAAATGGAAATTCAAGCAGAAAACGTTGATTTTGTGAGTGATTCATCCTCTTATCTTCGCATAATGCGATGTAATCATATATCTATGACATCTTGACTATATTGGTGTATTTTAAAACATACAAACACTTAATTTCATATTAAATGGGGATATAGGGGGGATTTTGGGTAATAACAACACTTAAAAACTAGGTTTTCATAAAATAGAGTAATTTGAGAATTATATGTTGAAATAAATGATCAAACTAGACTTAAGGACATAGGCACGTTCTTAGGAAACTAGAGGAGGAGAATAGCTAGATAGAGTCGGATAACGATGATGAAACAACCAAATCTAAAATTGGAAATTATTCAAAAACCATGAACATCAGTCCATCGGTCGGTGGAATCATTACACTGTTGGCTTATTTTAGGCACATATTGAACCTGGACCCAGAAGGACCTATATAAGTAATAAAAAATCAATTCAAGTCTTGTTCTTTTGTGTTCTGAAGGATTATTGAAGTTTACTAACAAGGCAAAAATGGCATTACAAAATGAATGAATGTATATGATGATTAATTACTATTTGAAATGATTATATATGTTATGCTGATATGGAAATGCGATACGATGACGGACGTGGATGTGAACAAGACTGGAGTGCAAGTAGATGGGCTAGGAGATGTATATGGATATAGATATAGACCAATGACCCAAGAAGGTGGTACAGGAACTCATTGATCCCTTGTAGTGTTACGGTGGACTAGTGGGAGGAGGTGGATGTTAAGCGACCCTGTAGGGCATGAGGCTAGTCTAGGGCAGGAACCAGTTAATTAGCATGAGGACAACAGGTGCCCTATAGGGTATGAGGCTAGTCTAGAGCATGAGCCCTATTTTCGATTTACAAGATGGTGGAAAGGAGGTTACCTGCAGCGCATGAGGCGAGTTTAGGAAAATGAAACCGATATAGTTAGGTATGCCTTAAGGAAAGTTATGTAATCCGTTACATATATTTAACTCAATGACCAATCCCATTCGAAATAAAAGGTATTTTCTTTTTTTATATACTTGTTATAATGTGTTATAAATAATTGATTAGTCAACTGAAATATATTTAGTAGAAAATCCAAAATGGTATATTTTGTGATAGTAGTTACAATGTGTTGTAATTATGAGTAATTTATCTCAATATAATACATATCGTTTTAAATATTCCTAGTCAAGATGCATCGAGATTGGATATCAATACATTCACTTAGACAAGAGTACGTAATGCTCTAAGTGTTGGACAGTGTATTACTCATAGCTGTTGAGCGCACTAAGAAGTTACTTTCAAATAGTTATTGGATAACTATGGAATGACTCACTCGATAGTTTTCTGTTGGTTGATATAACAAAGGTCAAACAGAGAATATCGATGTGGCAATATTAAAAACACAATTTCATATACTTGAGAATACTATCGAGCTTCAATCTGGAAACTTGGCTTTGATTATAGTGAAATCATGGCTTGGCATCCATTGAATGGCTATAGTTGGGTCAAGTGGAACCATTGGAAGTGAAACAATATTTAATAGAAAATTCATCTCGTCGATTATATAGGGTTAGTATCACGTTCAATTGTACTCAACTAAAAATCAAAGTCTTTGGCCAGAGTAGTACGGTTAACAATAATTTTTACCGTTCAACCATGGATTTTTATGTTTCAAACTACCAAGTTGAACGTGGACAAATTTGGAGTTTTGACTAAAACCAAATTCTGTACGTCCTTATGTGATATAATTTTGACGAAGTGAATAGATGTAAATACTCCTTACTACCAGGTACTGCTTAAATTGGATTTTACCAAAAGATGTGTAAGTGATAAATTCAACCAAAACATCACAACATTAGCTAAGGTGGTGTATGACCATTAATATTCGAATTATTCGATATTAATCGCTGATTTAATTTGCCTCTTTAAATCGCATAACTGTAATGACGAATTCACCAGAAAATAACATGGTTTAATTAATTTAAAAAATGTTGTAAATTAATTAAATTAATTAATATTTAATCAATTTTAATTATTATTCAATTTATTTTATGATTGGGAGCTGATTGTAATTGTTTGAATGCATTTATAAAAGTTATTACCGTGCATCGATATATGATATCGGTGTAATTTTAAAAGGGTTAAAATAAAAGACAATCACATAAATGGATATGTGTAAGTTTTACGCCATTTGATGGCATGTAATATCAACCATGAGACAATTAGAGAAGTTTTAATTAAAGAATGGAAAATGTTTCATTCTTTTAACTAAAACAAATCCACGATATTTTGTACGGACATTAATTCTTTCTTTAATTCACCTTTTCTCCTTATTTCCAAGTCATGGTCGAAATGATCACCTTTCCTTCCAAAAAAAGTCCAAACCAAAAGAAGAAGAAAATATGAAATAAAATGAACACAAGTGGTTCATGCATATCTTGTAAAGATTGTGTGTAGATCTTAAAGATCAAAGGAGATATTATCATTCAAGGCGCATTCTTTTGGCTACATCTTAAGGTAAAATTCTAGTATTTTACATTTTGATATTCATCTTATTCATATGATTTATATCTTTTGCATATCACATCTGAATATAAGTTTATCTATTTAACTTGAACTAAATCTCCTTTTGTTACATCTTCTTTAATAATATATATGTTAATAATATTAATTTCAATTCAATTCATTTCATGTTATCCCCTTTTGATTACATGTTCATCTTCTTAACATTGGAGCTATGACATATTACATTTTATTTAATTAGTTGTTCATGATGTCCATATAGTTCAGGTCTGAAATTTTATCATGAATTTATATGTCCCTAAGTTTTCGCTTTTGTTCTTGTTTTAGAAATTATTTGTTTAAAAAACTCACAACTATTTTGATTGATACCTAATTTTAAATTTACTGATATGAATTTATTTTGCTTCAACTCAAATAAATTACATATATCGCCTATTTAAAATCATTTGTAAACTAAATATAAGTTACATATAATTATTATTTGAATATAATTTTTTTATTGTATACTTTTTCGAAAGTTGTTAAAAAAATTAAGTGGACTTTTGTGTTAAATATCATGAACTTTTAAATCCTTCCTAATTTAATGCTAAAATTTTAATTTGCTAACTTTGCATCCTAACATATATGATACATCACAAATTTTACATATACATTTGTTACATTAATTTTAAAACAAAGTTTGCAGATACTTGTATATATGTATACATGTGTACGTGTGTGTGTGTTGTCTTAGTTTAAAGTTTTGAAAATATACTTTTGTGTATAATCACAAGTTTGACTCTATTCGTAAGTTGAAACTTGATTCATAGTTGTTAATTATAGATTTCAAAGTATGAGAATGGTCAAAACAAATTTTATATGCATATATGCTTAAGAGTTTAATTGCTGATTTGAAATAGCATTGAACGAATGAGTAAAGGAAGGAGGAAAGTCCTCCATCGTTTCTTCGTCATAAATGTCTACTTTAATTCATTGATTATCTTGCTATAAATATAAGTTAACTTTTCTGTATTAATAAAATATTTTGTTAACATATTATCTATAAGTGTAAGTAGATTTTGTACATACATACCTACCTACCTACATACATACATACTTAAACGTACATACATACATAGACATATATATGTCAAAATTTGGACAACGAAGGCATGTGTAAATTTGGGTATAAATATCATTTAATATGTTGATTAATCTAATTAAAAGAGAGAGAACTGAAATATTTCTCCTTCTACTTTTATAGACTTGCCTTCCCTTAATTAATTATACATATCAGGAGAAGAAAAAAAAAGTTTCCTTCTTTAAATTTTTACATGTTTAGGTACACACATATACACTGCATATATGCTGCACTTACACTTTAAACTATGAATGTATTAGATACATTCGTCATAATACATACAAATTTAATTAAAATTTAAGCTTCCTTTTTAACCAAATTCAATAAAACATGATTTTATTTAGAACTTAATTTGATTGGATCTAATAATCTTTTAGACTTCATAGGCCCAATAGATTCAAAATACAGAAATTTTGTAATCTACCTATTTCACCCGCTTTCGACTGGCCCAGTTCCTTAGAATCCACATAGATATGATGCAATATAACTAGAAGTGTACGATAGTTAGGCATGACGTGTGGTGACCAAGCGATAGACTAATATCAAGTCATTCTATTATTTTGTGGTATATGTAGATTATGGCTAACTCTCCAGCCTTATGTCTGACCCATTCCTATTTTCCCCATGTATATATATCTAGTTTGATGGAGATTGGTGTTGATACGATATTAGAGACAGAGATTCATTCGTATATTGTGATGTGCATATGATGTACACAAGTATTGTGATTTGGATTTGACTGTATATGTTGATTGGGTTGTATTTGTATCATTCCAAAATATATGTTTGTCATTGTTGATGTATTGTGGTGATGTGACTATAGCATTTATTGATGTGTTATATTTTATTTTATTCCGCTGTGAGATTCTAAAAGTGGATAGTTGTTAGATAATGTTAGTTAGAACTATATCTGTAACAATCAGTAACTTAATGAACCCAAATTTTAACTAAATCGAAATTTAAGTCCATTATGGTACGAATCTTTGGTTTTGGTAACCTGTAATTCTCTAATATAAACTCAAAGCAGAATAGAAAATATAAGGGAACATATATGCTAACTAAAGCTACTACTTTCGAATCAATATTATTCCTTTGGTATCTGATTGTCTTGCCAATGCCGAGCATGAATGAGAAGACTTCACCGTCTGTAGTTCCTGTCTTACACCAAAAGTATGTCCTCTAAATCTATCATGTTGGTTGTAATAAGAACGGGGTCAGAACAACGTTCTGGTGACTAGAAAATTACACATTTATCTATAACACTAACTTATGCGGATTGATTTATGTTTAAGAGTTATGTCCATTATCCATGACTATTCCGTGAAATTCCATTTACGTGTACGATGTGTCTAACCTCCTTGAGTTATAACTATATATATGCCTATATACATATATATCCAATCGTTGTACTACCCAAAAGAAAACCCTGATCACTTAATACTCCTTATATAAGGAAGAGGTAGACCTAACGTCATTTAATACCTTGTCCCCGTGGCGAGCCCCCGTAACGGTAGGGCATATTGGGTTCAATAGCCCATCTCGCATCTAGTCATATCCTAACAATGTAAGGAAGAATGTACCTGGCCGCTTAATATCCTTAAATTGGAACATGCGGACACTAACATAAGCATTTAATACCTATCGCTATGAGAACCCCATATGATACCCCTTAACCAACATCATACGAAATATCCTTGGGTCACTTAATACTTCTTTATATAGAACTAGGCAGACTCTAATCATTTAACATCTATATCCTAGGAAGATCCCCACCATTTACTACGTAGACCCGAAGCAGACCTCATTAAAGATTTCCACTACCCCTCTTAACATATAATTTAAGCCATTTAATACTTCTTGAATAGGGAGGAGGCGAACCCCCCATCCGTCATTTAATACCTCAATCCCATAGTAGACCCTCCTAGAATTATCTAACATTTACCGTGAGAAATTCCCTTAGTCATTTTATACTCGTTAATAGGAAGGAGGCAGACCCTCAATGTGATGACTTGCCTTTTCAACCCTTAAAAGTTAACATTAATACATCTACGGTTTTCACGTGTCGGGTATCTGAGTGCTGGAAAGACAGATTGTTAGGGTGAAAGAAGCAAAAAGAAAAAATAGAATCTCACATCGTGACAAGTAATATATATTATACAGTAGATTTTTACAAAAGAAAACTTTTATATACATACAATAATCAGAGTAAACTAACCTATCATCAATCTGGACAGTTATAACAGCCTGTCCTCACAAATGCTGCTAGATATAAATAAAAAATACAACGAAAATAAAAATACATGAATATGTCTTGGAAGCATCCAACTCCTCTCCTAAAGCTCCAAAGGATCAATAACTAAATCTGGAGAAGTACTAGGGTCTAACGCGAGCATGATAAAAAAATAACACTCGGATCAGTCTCATAAACCAGCATGAGAAACTCAAATCATATGAATTTTTATATTTATAAAACACTTTAAAAATAAGCATATCTTGTAAGACCACGTCGCATGTAAACACGGACGGAATTTTACCTTACGATAGCCAAACCATTTTTATTAGAAAATCCAATGACATTATAATACCGTCCAGGGTTGAAAATAAATGTATAACATAGCTGAAATAGTTACCCATAATTGCATTCAATAGTACTAGATTCTACAACTAAAACCGTAAGACACATATTGAAGATCAAATTCCATATAATGATAAGGCATTGGGGTACTACCTACCATGGTACATCTCTAGAAAATATACCAAGCTTGCAAACCTTGCAACCCCCCTCCCCTACCAAACACAAAGCCGGCCTGCCCCTCGAACATGACATAGCTAGATTACATCATCCTTTGGGCACTATGGCTACAAACATTGCATCTGGCCCAACCGTTTTTCATGCACACGCATACCAAATTCCATAAATATCAATCTAGATCCGAGGAATGACGCTCCTAATGGTAGCGGACCACATATCTCTGAAGCATCTCAAGATTTTAGTCATTACTAAGTTGTTAGGCTTGCAAGGCCACGATTACCTTTACCTTTTAGCAAATCTCTCTTAGAAAGGTAAAACTGCTCTCTAACCATAGTGCAATGCCAGCATTCATAATACAAGCTGTTCGGGTCATAAAATAACCGAAGGCACTACTTTTACTACATCCTTTTTGGAATCACCCTTAGGATTAGTAGACCTTGTAATTCAAAGAACTCCGTCTTCGCTTTCCATCAACTTCAAGTTGTCTTCAATTCGAATGCTTATGTCGGTTCCAAGTGGTTTTTGGATTACTTATCCAATCCCAATATTTTCGAACCAACAATCGATAGTTTCTGGTTGACTCAATCTTGTTGCTTACATAATTAACTTATAAGCCAAACTATCTTTCCAATTTTCCAAAACCATTAACTATAACAAGAATGTTGTAGTCCATAATCTCTTTCCCTTTTCTCAGAAACATTTATTACAACAATAGTGTTATAATGCATGCTTCCTTCCACTTTTGAAATTACTTTTAAACTTTTTAAAACATAATTTGAAGCTTATAAAAATATTCATTTAAAGATTGTCGCATTTAAACAAAACTTGACTTTTGAAACAAAGCAGTTTCCTTAATAGAATTTAGACCTATTGTTTAAATAACTCAAATAAATTCTTAACAATATATTTTAAACTTAAAACCCCTTTTAAATACTTATACCACTTTTATAAACACATTTGAAAAGACTTTTCAAAGTATCTAAAGTAGATAACTTTTTTATACTTTACCAAAAACATAGATTTCCAAACTACATCCATAGCGACTATCGCTATATGGACCGTGACTTTTAAAACTTGGTTTTTCAAATCAAACAGATTTTAAACAATATCACTTTCTATATTTTAAAGCACTCCATATCTTTGACAAAAGGTTTGAAAACAAAAGTCAAGTTCGTAAATTATTTCAAACACTTTAAGAAACAAGTGGTATTCGCTTAAAAATGAGCATTGAGTTTCATATCGCAATAAAACCAAAAATAAGTAGATTGACTATAACTAAGCAGCATTCACTTTCCACATACATAAGAATTTACATAACTAAGAATATATGTACATAAAGATCAACAAACCGAGGAATCTTTTAGGATCCCTCTACAAAATTTCCATTCTTCGTAGTGCTTCGATAGCGATCTATTTTCTACAAAGACACTTCAACTTCCATTTCTTTGATTTTATCTCTTGCAAAACAAAGTTACATTTGTCATCCACTTCCAATTAGGAATCAAACAATACTAAATATTATATACGCAACATAAGTAATAATATTTATGGCATATAAACATTAAATTTTAAAGCTAAACAAAGCGAGTTATCTCACTTTAAAACAAACATCAACTCAAACCAAAGGCTACTATGACCACCCTCGATTCATAAACAGCACATAATCCTTCCTTTCATCTTTCTTGGAACTTGAAAGGCCCTCCTCTCCTCCCATGATTCTCACACACGCCAAGACCCTTAAATGCCCATGGTCATAGGACATTTTGGGATATTGGGTTCGTCTTTGGTACTTTGTCGTAGTAGGAGTGGTAGAAATATGGTTTAAGGCTTATGGAAGAAGTTAGAAGAGAAAATGAGTGATTTTGAAAAAATTTATTTTATAAAACAAAGGTGGAAGAGTAGCGAAGAGAGTGGAGAGTGTAAGTGAGGAAGAGAGTATGAAAATAGAATATGAAGTGGAAATGGAAAAGTAAAAAGAGTGTACTCTTTTATAGAATTTGAAAAGTGGTAAATTACCAAACTAACACTCCCTAAAACAAGCTAATACCTTCCTTCACATTATGACAGCACAATTCCCCTTCATCATGCCATGTCCTTAATCCATCACATTATCTTTTCTAATGTCTTTTTTGTAATATATTTTTGTACTTTATTTTTAAAAATAAAAGGAAAAGTCCACTTTTACTTAATTACTTAGTCATTTTAATTTGATTTTAACTAAACCATTTAATTAGTAAAGTTGTTTTCTTATTTGTAACATATATACACTAGTGTGCACAACAAGTTCTAACAACTTTTGGTCGATGAAAAGTCGAAAATCCGTAAAACGACTTTTGGTCACGTTTTCAATTTCTCTTTGAACTATTTATTTATATTAACAAACTTTCAAAACAAGTTTACATTCATTATTTATTGATTAAAGGAGGGTTATTGGACCATTAAAAACCATTAATTGAATATTTAAAATTTACAAAATATTCACAAATCAAAGCGATAAAATTCTGGGTCGTTACATCCTTTCCCCTTAAAAGAATTTTGACCTCGAAATTACTTCACGAACAAAGAAACCAAGAAACAAGCCATACTAATTCTTAATATTCCCCATAATGTTAAATTATAAGAAACAAGCTTAGTGTTTGTCTAAGTTCACAACCTTCTCATCACACAAGGATGAAAAATAATCTACTGAGCATACCTCATGCTCAACGGCCATAGGTTATCGCTTAGTTGATTATTCATACTACCTTATGACAAATCAAAGAGTCATCTACCCAAATCTGCATAAACCATAAAACATTAAAGGTTAATGTACTTAAGCCTGTACGATGTATATAGATCATCTATATGCAATATCTGATTTGATCAATTAGTCGAATACATAAGCTTTTCTTTCAAACAAGTATCGCTTCCCCGATTTCAATAGTGCGGACTCCAATCAGGTTCCTTGATTAGGAACCTCCGTTATTCTTGCTAGCTATATACTATGACAGAAAACCTTAATACCATATCAAGAACCCTCGCCAAGTGTTTACCACCAAGAATCGAGTGAAAAATCTTTATTTGGATTGGTGTGAATCACCTCAAAGTCATGTACTCGAATCTTGGATCAAGTATCATGCAGAGAAATGATCTACCTATAACTTACATACTTATTCTTATTGGTTCTTACTTATTCCAATTACTTTTTCTTCTAAAATCAATTATCAAAACATTTCAAAAAATGCAACCTAAATTTCAAACTTCTATAATAACCTACTGCATCCTGAAAATATATACAACTATCTAAATTAATCTTTTATCTTTTTGCCCCAAATTCAGTTGCAGTCCCAAAATAAATCTGGGTCTTAAAA
Organism: Allium cepa; assembly: GCA_030765085.1. Taxonomy (NCBI): domain Eukaryota; kingdom Viridiplantae; phylum Streptophyta; class Magnoliopsida; order Asparagales; family Amaryllidaceae; genus Allium; species Allium cepa. The sequence continues at coordinate 50,341,480 of CM060935.1, read as the reverse complement.
CCGAGTCGACCTCTTCGACCTCTTTACCCGTTTGGTTTGGCAAGTAGGTAAGAAGAGTAGGATGCTGGTATCCAAACTCAAAACTAGAGTCTATTTTTACTTAGACATCTCTAAGGTAAAGATGTTTAGTAGTCGGCCCAATAACATGTAATAGTTTTTTACAACTAGTTGTTAAACAAAAGACACGGTTTAGTAAAACAATGTTTACTAAATCCTGATTATTGAATTTAACCCATTTAAAAACTTCATTTATTAACACGCTCCTTAACCAAAATACATTTTAATTTTGCATCCTTTTTCTTAAAGGAAACTTAAGAACTAAATACCCAGTTTTTATTTCAAAACCCTTTTTTAAACGATATCATATATTTTAATCCATAAAGAATATACATATAGTCCGAGCAACGCCAAAATGATACTAAGGAACTGGGTCCTTATGTCATGCATCCTCTTACCAAGAAGGGTAATACTTAAGAGAAGTGTTTACTATTCGAACACAACGTTTGCCTAATTTTATTCATTTCGAGCCACTCAAACTAGATAACATAAAAATAGTTCTTCTTTTTCGAATCATAATTTGAAACAATACTATATATATTTCCATATAAGTAGTTTAACAAAATCCCTACTCTTAACTCACTTTGGATTTGATCGGATTCGAACTCGTTTCATCGTATAATGACAAAGGGAATAATTTACTAAGTGCACTACAAAGTTTACCTAAGGAAGCATTTAACTGTTACTTAGAAGATTATGCAGATTTCCAAAAAGCTAATCGAGATTAATTCCACTAATTATCCAAAGGAAATGTATATTGCTTAAAATTCTCATTGAAAATATTTCTACCTATAAATCCTTCTAAGTAATACTATTATTACTTTTTTCAAAAATCATTGAAATCTTTTTCAAAAGTTACCAGGATTTAAATTCTAAAAGATCCTCCTTATTTAAAAAACACATTTTATAAACCATATTTATAAAATTATCCTCATATAAAATCATTCCTTCTTATATCATATAAACATTATAACAGCATTACTTCTGAACACCTTTTAGTCAAATTACGAAACTTAATTCACAAGGGATTGTATTTAATCTAAATCAAACCAACAAATGGTTATAAACTGGCCAAGCATAAATAATCAATCAACAAACAATAGCTAATGCTCTAACTTAGATGAGCATGACTAATCAACTAATAAATGATAATAATTGAATATTATCGTTTTTTAAAAAACAACCACACAAAAATAATTATATTAATTTTTGAAATTTTTCATTTTATATATAAAATATAATCCTAGGTAAAATTATTTCATCTACCTATTTCAAAAGAATATTGTGTTGGTTTACCTTGTTTTAGTGTTTAGGAATCTCTAACGATAATGTTGATCAGGCACATCGACTAGAATCCATAGTCCACTCAACAGACCAATCAACACAACATAAAATATTTTTATAGCACTAACAAATACGCTTTTTTATATATAATACACATAAACTCATTATGGAGTGTCATTTACCCTATCTTTAATGAGTTTACCCCAATAGGGCCAAAGTTCTCTCTTAACCTTTAGCTCTGATACCACTTGTAACGACCAGTCTTTTTGACCCTTTGTGTCGACACTAATACATCTATGGTATTCACGTGCCGAACATTCAAATGATAGAAAGACATATTATTGGGGTAAAAGAAAAGAAAAGACAGAATAGAATCTTATATCATGATGAGTAATATCTATTATACAACAGATCTTTACAAAAGAAAACCTTTATATACATACAACAATTAGAGTAAAATAAACTATCATCGGTTTGGATAGTTATAACAACCTATCCTCACAATTGCTGATAAATATAAACAAGAAATACAACAGAAATAAAAATAAGTGAATATAACTTGGAAGCATCCAGCTCGTCTTCTGAAGCCCAAAAACATCCATAACTAAATCTGGAGAAGTACTCGGGTCTAACCTGAGCATTATAAGAAAATAACACGTAGATCAGCCTGATAAACCAGCATGAGAAACTCAAATCATGTGGATTTCTATAGTTATAAAACCCATTAAAAATAAGGGTATCTTATAAGACTACGCTGCACATGAACAAGGATGAGTTTTTACCTTATGGTAACTAGACCATTTTTATTATAAAATCCAGTAATATTATAATATTTTTTAGGGATGAAAATAAATATATAACATAGCTAGAATGATTACTCAAAATTACATTCAAAAGACTATGTTCTACAACCAAAATCGTAAGGTACGTATTGGAGATTTGATTTCATATAATGATAAGGCACCAGGGTACCACCTACCATATAGTACATCTCCAGAAAATGTACCGCGGTTGCAAACATTGCAACCCCTGCAAACTAGAGCTGGTTTGCCCCTCAAACTTGACATGGCTAGTCTACATCATCCCTAGGGCATCGTGGCTGTAAACATTGCACCTTGCCCCATCCTTTTTGGTGTTCAAGCATACCAAATTCCATAAATATCAATCTAGATCTAAGGAATGATGCTCCTAATGGCGAATCACATAGCTCTGTTGCATTCATTGATTTTAGTCATTACCAGATTGTAAGGCTTGTAAGTCAATGATTATCTTTTCCTTTAGCAAATCCCACTTGTTATGCTAACACTGCTCTCTAGGCACAATGCAATGCCAACATTCAGCCATACAAGTTGTTCCGGATACGAACGAACCGAAGGTACTACTTATACTACATCCTTTTTGGAATCACCCTCAGGATTAGTATCAAGTAGCAATTGCTCTATAAAGAACTCCATCTTTGATTTCCATCATCTTCAAGATGTCTTCAATTCGAACTCTTTTATCAGGTTTGAAGTGGTTTTCAGATAACTTATCCAATTCCGGTCTCTTAAAACCAACAATTGATAGTTTTCGGTTGGCTGAACCCTGGTTCTTTCAGAAGTAGCGGACAGTATAAGAGTCCTAAAGATATCTCTAATATTTGCCCTTAAAGCGAGAGACGTTTCAATAGGTTCTCCCAAAGGAATCCCAAACCATTTGAAATTGCGAAGCTTTCATATATTTTCTACGTCAAAATAGGTCAAGTTGTCGATCGTGGATAAACCATTATCTAGTGTAAGTATATATTTTGCGTATGGAAAATTAGACACATATACCTATCACCACCTTTTGATTTCAACCCCGTACTATCCCTCGATTAACAATAAAGTCAGACAGGTTAGTGTAATATCCTTGCCTCGACATGAATTTTTAAACTCTTACAAATAGAAACTGGCTTCCTACCTTAAAATTTAGTGTTAAGTATAAGATGAAGTATTTTCCATATACTTACTTAATCATGACCTATTTATAAAAATTAACCCTCTTATACTTATCACATTTCTGATATTTCAGCTTCACTATCCCTCGCCAAGAATCTAAGCCAGGTAAGTTAGGGCACTGGTTGCTCCTAGCCTTGCCTAGACACTCCGATTCTAGGTCTCATAAATGGATGAAAGTCTACTCATCGGTTTAGTGCTAAATATGAGATGACTTACTTTCCATAAACGTGTTAATATTTTAACACTCTTAACATATTTGTTAAAGATACTTAATGATACCGATAAAGAAATCCCTAGCATAAAATAAAGTCTTTTTAAAACAATCGAAAAACCAACTTCATAAACTTATTTCTAATTTTTGATTTCAAACTAGTTATTGAAAACATTTTTTGAAGTCACTTATTTAAACCAAAGCTTGATTTAAATGGTAACATCCTTTCTTTTTATAAAGTAAACAATTTATTCAATAACAAAGTATTGTAAACCAAAATTTGTTTCCAATTTCTCAAAACCATTTACTACAATAAGAATGTTATAGTCCACAACCTATTTTCCTTCTCTCGGTTTACGATAATAGTGTTGTAATCCATGCTTCTTTCCTCTTTTAAAATTACTTTTAACTTTTTAAAACATAGTTTGAAACTTATAAAAATATTCCTTTAAGGATGGTCACATTTAAACAAAACTTGGCTTTTGAAACAAAGCATTTTCCTTTATAAAATTTAAATCTTTGGTTTAGATAACTCTGATAAATTCTTAACAATATGTTTTAAACTTCAAACCCCTTTTTGAATACTTATACCACTTTTATAAACACATTTGAAAAGATGTTTCAAAGTATCTAAAGTAGAAAACCTTTTTTTATGCTTTATAGAAAACATAGATTTCCAAACCACATCTATAGCGACTATCTATATATAGACGGTAACTTTTACAACTTGGTTTTACAAATCAAATAGTTTTTATCCCACATTCCTATCTATATGGTAAACTACTCCGTATCTCTGCAAAAAGGTTTTAAAACAAAAGTCAAGTCCAAAAATTACTTCACAAACTTTAAGAAACAGGTGATAAATCGCTTAAAAACGGGCACGAGATTTCAATGTCACAATAAAATCAACAACAGGTGATTGACTATAATTAAGCAACATTTACTTTCCACATACACAAGCATTTACATAACAAAGAATATATGTAAATAAAAATCAATAAAGCAAGGAATCCTTTAAGATCCCTCTACAAAATTTCCATTCTTCGAAGCGATTTGATAGCGACCTATTCGCTACGAAGACACTTTAACTTCCATTTCTTTGTTTTTGTCTCGTGCAAATTAAAGTTACATATGTCATCCGCTTCCAAGCAGGAATCAAAAATACCAAACATTATATACATAACATAAGAAATAATATTTATAACATATAAAAATTGAATTTTAATGCTAAACAAAGTGAGTTATTCACTTTAAAACAAGCACCAAGTCAAATCAAAGCCTACGACCACCGTCGACCTAGAAATGACACACGATCCTTCCTTGCACCTTGCTTGCCCCTTAAAAACCCTCTTCTCCTCCCCTATTTCTCATGCACCCCCTAGACCCCTTAAATGCTCATGGCCCAAGGCCTTTTTGGTATTTTTGCATTCGACTTTATTATTTTTGTGGTGGTGGGAGTGGTAGAAATGTGATTCAAGGCTTATGGAAGAAGTTTGAAGAGAAAAGGAGTGTTTTTGAAGTACTTTCTTTTTTAAAACAAAGTTGGAAGAGCAACGAAGAGAGTGGATAGTGGAAGTGAGGGAGATAGTATGAAAATGGAAAATTAAGCGGAAATGGAAAAGTAAAGAGGGTGTGTTGTTTTATAGAACATGAAAAGTGGTAAATTACCAAACTAACCTTCCGTAAAACAAGTTAATACATTACTTAACATTAAGACAACACACCTCCCCTTCATCATGCCATGTGCCTAAGCCATCACATCATATTTTCTAATGTCCATTTTGTAATGTATTTTTGTAATTTATTCTTTTTAAAATAAAACGAAAATTCCACTTTTACTTAATTACTTAAGTACCTTCTTAATTTGTTTTTAACTAAAGCTTTAATTAGTAGAGTTGTTTTCGTGTTTGTATACATATGTACACTACTGTGCACAACAAATTCTAATAACTTTTGATTAATGAAAAGTCAAAATCCAAAAAACGACTTTCGGTCACATTTTCAATTTCTTTCAAAACTATTTATTTATGTAAAAAAAATTCAAAATAAGTTTACTATCATTATTTATTAATTAAAAGAGGGTTATTTGACCATTAAAACCAATTAATTGAATACTTATAATTTATCAACTATCATAAATCAAAGCGATAAAATTGTAGGTCATTACATTCAATCAGCCATTTAATACCTCAACCCCAAAGAAAAATCCTCTTGGAATTTCCCTATGCCATACGTAAACGTATATTCCTTTCCCATGGGTCCTATGGTTGGACCTACATCAGTGATAAGTATACACAACTACCGATATCCTCTAAGTGAAGGAATGACATATGTTGTGTAAATCTACTAACCACGCATCCCAACCCTTACTAGACAAGACCAATTATCCTAGGCCTAAATATTGGGCTAGGCCCACTAATTCACATTCGTCCTAACGTATTATCAAGACTATATAATTTCCTAATATAAAAATTGTACTACCTCCTAGCATTTAATTTCTATCATATACGCTTATTACGTGTATTCTCTATTTCTCTATTACGTCCCATAAATGTTAGTTGTTCATGATAAATAATCGTTATTATTGAAACTGGACTGTCACTAATGACAATTGTTTATTCGTTCTAATTCAACATATTATCCTATTTTATTTCCCTACAAATGTCATACTAAATTCCTTAGCCAATCCCATTAAACGCATTTACGTCCCCATTAAATTCCTGTAACTCCGTATTAACTGCACTTTTATTGCCCTACTAATTTTCGAGTTATCATCTCTTTTCCATATACACCTTTTATTCCTATAATTTACTACGCTATTAATAACTAGACGTCCTAATAAAAGTTATATGAATATTAACATATATTATGATATATATTTTTATAATCGGTAGGTATGGTTATATGTGTGTATGTGCGTATTCCTATTCCTAACACATTAATTCCTATGCTTAGGAATCCTGAAACATACACCTATATGCATATTCTGTAAAGAACATTAATTTCCACATTCAAATTTATTAGAGCTATCATTCTCAAAAAGGATTATCGTTATAATTTTCCATAAGTTACCTTAAAGTGATACTTTTGCTCCGTTAGAAAATTATAAGGAATTATCTTTTTTCTTTTATTGAAAAGACAATGCAAAATACGGAGAGGAATGTCTATACTTCATACATCTCTTTCCTTTTTGGTATATTCCTTATTATTTCAAATGATGCACTTTTCAACATAGTGGAATTAAAAAAATTATGGAAATTACATGAAAAATATATATAATTGAATGGTACCTACAACGCTTCTAGTAAATTAAAACATAGAAATTCACATTTCAAGTCAAACTAGGGCAATCTAAATCTATTCTAACAATTTACAATCCAATTATCATACTGGAATGCATCTTGCAAACGTAAACATTATACTTTAATAAATTAAGGGACTGATTTTCAAATTTTCAAATTAGGGTGTAAATACCATTATTATTCCAATCACCTAACTTACAGAATGTGTAGGTGAGATTCCTGTTGAATATGTTCTTCCTAAGCCTAGAACTCAACTAATCTTGCATAGGTATAATAATTAAATAAAACTCAACGGCATAAATTTCAATGTTATATACCAATCATATAATTTCCAACTCACCTTTCTAGCTTTTAAAATCTCTTAAATTCAAATTCATCCCTTTAGTTTTACTTATTTTCCATTCTATTCCAGAAGTATATTTATAATAAGATACATATATACATACTATTAGAATTACAGATCTAAGAAGAGAATTGGAGTTAAGGGGAATATAGATTTATAATTATAGAAATTACCCTTTTCCGTAGTATCGATTCGCTCCTTTTCTTCTTCTCTTTTACTTTTCGCCCTTCACCGATTATATATAAACATATATTATAAAATTTTATTTAATAGAATTAGTGGAGAAGGAAAAATGGTAGAACTTTGTTGCTTTGAACAGAAAATATGAGAAGAAAAATAAAGGTTAGGCCTGTATTTATAGGCGCTCGAATCAATCGTATCTACTAGATTTAAAATAATTATATTCGAGTCCTTTGGCCATCCAACCCTTGCCGTTAACAGTAGGCCAGTCGACTTCTTCTCTATAGGCAGTCGGCTGGTAGCGATCGATCGGCCCAAGGAGGGGTCGATCGATGGGGTCCACATGGTTACTATAATTTATTTCATTTTATTTCTTTTTAATTATTTTTGTTCCGAAAACTTCAATTGCTGATAACTTCTTCATTCATACTCCGATCGTAAAACTTCAAATATGAAATTTGCACAGAAAATTGCCACGAGCTAAATAGTGTATTTTTAATGGCTAAGTTCTAACATTTGCTCAAATTTCATTTTTGAGCCTTAGAAATTATTTATTAATTACCGTTAATCCTACAAGGTTTTACAGCATTCTATATCTATTTTTTTTGTAATTATATATATTTTTCCAACCCCCACCAACTCGATCCTTCGGCTCTCGGGTTGTCTTTGTCAGATCGGGCATTGGACCCAAGGTCAAGAGGGTGGGTTGCTACATTTGGTATCAGAGAATAGGTTAGGAACTATGATAGGAATTAGGAACGTACTGAGAGAGCATATTTGTATTTTCTATTCGATATATATTATATATAGGAACAAAGTACATATGTACACACCAATTGCTGTTCCAGTTTTGTTTAACGTCTGTTGGGAAGATGCTAATAAGTCCCATTTTTACAGATAGCTAAAAGGAGTAATTCAGTCGTAAAAGGAATTCGAACCAATACAGAAAAAATTGGTAGGGTAGAAACCACGATAAGGACAAGCACCCGAGTGGATATAATGGACATTCCTAGAGTTAGTATTCTAGTATGGTTCATAATTGAACATGCAAACAAATGAACATAATTATCATACACACGGGAGAAATCTAATTTGCATTTAAGGATAACTTCGGTTTTACAGTTGATGTTAACACATCATCAACAATTCATCAAGCATAACTAGTACAAACAACAAATTCATATCAAATCGATAATAAAATCAACCTGCATAAGATTTCAGACCATGGTTGTGAGATAGGCAAGTTGTACACACCTTAAAATTGCAAAAAAACTTGCTACCTATTATATCTTTCCCAATGTGCTTACAAAACGAAAAACGCCTAAGCACTTCAACTTAATTCCCAAATCACCATCTTCCTTTCTATCCCGAAGTAGAGTTTACCTGAAATATTATAAATAAATGTAATTAAAAGCTTAAGATGATATAGGAATAACTTAATTTTGATTTGGGATTTTTTTTCAATTTTTTAAATTTTGTTTTGAATTTTTAGCTTAAGCTTAGGGTTAGGGAGAAGGAAAAAGGCTTTGTCTCCGTTTTTTTAGATTGATGAAGTAGAATGGTTGGTATAGTTCTTAAGAGATGGAGTGAAAAATACATAGGTGGATCAAGCCAAACTCTCTTTAAGGCCTTAAGCTAATAAATATATTTATTCCTTCTAGTTTATTTACACAATCAAAAATCTTATGATTTCATATTCAAACAAAATATATTTTTCACCATAATTTATTTCTCACATGTATATACAATCGAAATTTAAAAAAATTCTTCCCAAAGAAATACACTTCATTTATATCTATATTTAAAGAAACACGCTGTTTTATTACACACGCAAACACATGCACGCACGCATGTGCGCGCACACACAGACACATATATATTTGTGTGTGTGTTTTTCTATATAAATTTTTATAATATTTCCAAATATGATCAGCCTTGGTTGAAAAATATCTTGACACGCATTAACATTTAATTTACCATTGTAAACATTTTTTCCACAGTGAATTAAATTCTCCAGTTCCTTTTCATTTTACGAATTATGAACAAACTTTATTTAACATCAAAATTTATTTTGGTATATTTATATATATTATTTCTCCCAAAATCATTCCAATATCAACAAAAATATATTATTATATATTTTTCCAAAATACCATTTCAAACCCAATTATACTTTTAATAATATCGAGTCCCTTCTATAAAAAAAAATTATTCTCAAACCTTGCATTCCTACGTCTAGTTGTTGCAATGATAAATGAAAGTTACAAGCAAGATTTCATCAAGGTAAATGTTTGTTTGCATGAAATTTTATATTGTACTTACTTATTACAAAATACATTATCAAACTAACATATTTCAAGGTTTCTCTCTTCGAAATTAGGTATTGTGATGACCCGTAATTTTTGGATGTTTGAAATCTGAATATTTAAAAGTTAATTTTTTTAACTTGAATTCAAATATCACTATTTATTTGATAATTTAACTATTGAATTAAATAATTTGAAATTGAGTAAAATGTTGAATCTGGAGTTAAGCCTGTTAAAAATAATTTAAAGGCTTGTAAAATTTATATTGATAGTACTGAGGATAATAGAAGTTGTAGAATTAAAATTAATAGTGATTTGTTCAGTTTTGGAAATATATCGTTTAAACTGAATTTAAAAATAGCCTTCCGAGGCACAGTCTCGGAATTTGATGAAACCAGCTCCATTGGATCAGTAATGTTTTATTATTATCGGATTTCAATTTTCGCATTGTTTGGAGTAACCGTTGGGTCGTGCGATTGGTTAATGCCTAGAATAATCAAATTGATTTTAAATTAATAATCGAACCTTCTCTTATAGGCCACTCCCCTACTTTTTATTTCGTTCCATCCTTATCTTCTTTGAAAAAAAAGGGAAGTAAGAAAGAAATCATGGCTGAGAAAAAAAATCAACGGAACGAAGTTTACTTTCGTTCGAAATTAATGAAATAGTGGCTGACATCAGAGAAGGAAATTGCGACTGGATTGTTTTCCTTTCCTCCTTTCCGTTCGAAAAAAGGGATTTCATAACCTAATTTCCAATCGAGCACGAAGACAAATTGATTTCACAGATAATTTGGGAAAGCGTGGAAATTTTTCACGGCGACTTCGAAGTGGCATCGTGATGAAGTCGTTCGCAAGGGTTTGAGTTTTGTGGATCGTGACGCTGGGGGCGTTGTCAGGGTTACCTGAGTTCGGCAATGCAAGAGTGGAGGCTTAGTGTGATGGGACGGCGGGCACGCAGGTGACTCTCGAGGCAGTCAGTCAGGGTCGAGCGAATTTCCAAGTCGCGGCAGCTAGGCCGAAGGGGACAAGCGATGGCTTATAGGATGAAGGGATTCGAGGTGGGTCGTTCTCCTGCATGAGTATGATTTCTTGTTTATCTTGAATTTGGATTTTTTTTGAAATGAACTTATAAAAAAATGGCAATAATAATGATAACAGTAAGGGTTCTGTTTCACACACATATATATATGTATAAGTTAGGAAGAAATTTTATTTCGTTATTTACAGAAAAAACAGAAAAGGAAAAAATATTCAGTGAGGTTTACTGGAAATTTAAAAATTTATATATATGCAGTTTAGAAATGAAAATAACAAGTTTATTTAATAATGTATATTAGTGATTTAGACGATTAATAAACCTATTTAAATTATTTAGTTACTAAAATAAATTGTAAAGGAAAGACTGGTTTAAGTAAATTATTAGTTGCCTTATTTATTTAAAGGAAATTAAGTTAAAAATTTAACTATTAGTTTAAAGGAACATTTGTTGGTTTAATTAAATGAATAAATAATAATAAATTGTTCGATTAATTCAAATGTTAATAAATCATATAAATTATTAATCAAGGTCAATAATCGAGAAACCAAGGCAATATGGAAGTGGGTTGCAAAACAGGAATCAAAGGTGAGTTAATCTCACTCAACTGAATTTAAATTTAAATTTAAATGATTAAACTTAAATAATTGTTGGAATGGTTAAATTTATTGCTGTGCTATAGTATGGTATATTTTGAAATTGGTATTTTATATTGTGCTAACGTCTGTGGATGCAGGGAAAAACAGGTTGAAGGGATCCAACTAGGTCCCTCGACATTCATTTAAATTATTTAATATACTCTGTTGTGATTGTTGATATTCTATGATGAATTATGTTGGAATATTAAATGCTTTGGTTTGATTGAATATATTTAGGTATAATGAGTTACCAAATATATATAAATTGGATTTTGGAAAGAAAATAAAGAAGTGAATTTGCAAGCGAAATAATTATAGAATATTTGAATAAATTAAGAAAGAATTGAAAGAAATGGAAGTGATATTAAAATACTAATAAATAACTTTGAGTATAAAAAGAAAAAGATTTTAAATAAATAGAATTAATGAATTGTAAAATCAAGTGATTTTATTTTAATGGAATAAAGAATTATTTTAAAATTCAAAGTTTAAATTTATTTAAAAGGATTAAGAAGTAATTTGAGAAATCAAAAATTGGTATTCTCAATTAAAAATATTTTAAATCATAATTAAGAAATAAAATCTGAAGTTAATGGATTTTGAAATAAAGGGGAGTAAATTGGAAATCAATGTGGAAATTGATTCAAGTGTTTGAAACTGGTAATTTAAAGAAGAATGTGAAGAGAAGTATATTTATTTGGATAGCCAAGTACATTCAAAGCAAATTTTTAAATATAAGATAAAAAGTTTTTAATGTTGTTTTAAAAAGCATGTTTTAAGAATTTATTATTTCTAAATATTAAAATTTTAAAGTAAATATTTTTCAAATCTATTATCGTAGTAATTATTTATAAAAAGTGACTTAGTATTTTGTTTTAAAAGTGAAAATCTAGTTATATATTTTATAAAGTAACCTTATTTTTAAATATTCATATAGTATGTATTTTTAATAAATTATTGAAGTAGTTTTAACTTAAATGTTTTAAAATATATTTCAAAGTAAAGCGTTTAAATTATTTTTAAATATCTAAAGTTTTGTGCTTGGTAATTCCAGTGGAAATAGAAAATACTCGAAATTTATTCTGTGAAAGGAAGAAAGTTTGAAACCGTTTTCAAAAGGGTTTGAAAAGTGGAAATATATCTGGTGAAGATATTTTTGGGATTAATAAATAATTTGGGAAATTATTTATTGTTTGATGGTTGTTGTGAATATTAATTGACAGTTAAATAACCGACTATCAATATTGGGCAAATGCGTTGATCATTTCGAAGAGATCGGGATCAGGATTTATTTCTCGAAAACTACTTCGATCTGGTTTGTACGTTTCGTGGAAAATGATTTTGGATTCGAAGATGGAGTAGTGAAGTGCAAGGGCTAATCGCTACTAATCCTGAGTATATTTCCAAAATGGATGTAGTAGGAATAGTGCCTTCGGTTCCATTCGAAACCGGGACGGACTTGTATGGATGAATGCTTTCGGAACATCATCAGGTGGACGATGGGCATTCTAAGGGATATGTTCTATAAAGGTAACGCTTAGCCTCAAGCCTCATCGACCGGGAATGATTGAAAATCAGGGGTTATGCAGCAAGGCTAGGTGGGTAGCACCCATTCAGGGTGAGGTCATCCCTGTTTAGATGTCCCTTTTTATTTCGGCTAAGTGGGCGGTTGTTGATCCCAACGGCGGGGTGATCTCACTCGGGATTATCCAATAAGGGATAGTCCTGGTCTTGTGTTGCAGGGGAGTGGGCGTACTACTCGGTACTGTGATCTAGGCCACGTACTGTGATAGGTGGTACCCCAGTGCCTAGTCATTAGTTGGAAATCCATTCTCCCTACGAGCCTTGTACGAGTTTTGTTTGTATTACGCACTCTGTGGCTAGTAGCTGGAATTTAATAGATGTAACAATTTCGGTTATTTTATAAGTATTTGTATATAGACCCTATTATAATATCAGAGGATTTTAATAAAAGTGTTTTAGCTATTGTAAGGTAAAAACCCGACATGTTTATTATGGCGTGGTCTTACGAGATGCTTTTGTTTTCAAAGGATTTTTGAAACTTTAATAATCAATTTGAGTGGGATTTTCTCGCGCTGGTATATCCAGACTGACTCGGGTGTTATTTAACTATAATGCTCGGGTCAGACCGAGTATTATAGGATACAGGATATGATGCTGTGGAGCTCAGGAGACGAGCTGGATGGCGATACGTACTTCCGTATTTGATTATTATTCCGCTGTGTATCCTGTTGTATGTTATTGATGTAGAACTCTAATGATGATGTACTCTGATGTATGTATAAACAGATATAGTATTTGTTTTGATGTAAAGATCTATGATTACCTATTATATTTTAGTCCGCTGCGATGGTTAGATTCTGATGTTGTTTTATGTTTTCTCTCCTTCCCCCTCTTCTTCTTCAACCCAATGGTTCGTATTTCTGTGCAACTTGAGTTGACTGATGTAGAATAGAGTTGACTCAAGGGGTACGGATTTTCGGGCCGTTACACTTAGTATCAGAGCTTAGGTTGGTGATAACCTTGGCTCTGGTGGGAATTACTCATTTAAATTAGAGTCCGTAGTACTCTAGAATGAGTTTGAGCGTATTAATAGATATGAGAGCATATTTGTTAGTGGATATAAATTGTTTTAATATTGTGTTGATTGGTTTATTGAGTTGCATATGAACCTTCGTCGGCACAGTCTGGACAACTGTATCGAAGGGGTTTCTAAACACTTGAATAGAACAGTTTGACACGGTATTGTTTTAAATGTGGGTGAATGAAATAATTTTACCCAAAAATATATTTTGATATAAAGAAAAGTTTTTGTAAACTATTTTAGCTAATATATGGTTGCTTGGATGTTAGAAATGATAATATTAAATTATTATCATCGTTGTGTAAAAATTTAACTAGAAATTGAAAACATAACCAAAGGTTAAGGAAATAAATTCATTATATAATGAAATTTATAAATATGAATTTTATAAATATGAATTATAAATGTAAATTATAAATTTAAATATAATTAAATGAGAATTTGTATGAGCATAAGCTATGCAAATGAATTATAGTTAAAATTGATTTAAGCAGGATTTGGAAATTTAAAATCCCGAAGACTTTGGAAGTATTTTGAAGACAAATAATAGCATTATTGTTGTGAAAAGTATTTCTGAAAGGAAATTGTCCCAAATAAATTTTGGGAAGGGATATAGCATTGAATTCACTTCAGTCGCTGGAAAATAGCTTTGGTGATGACTGCAGCATCATCGATGTTTATTTTCGAGTTTCTAAGTGACAGATTGCTGCCAAATTGATTTGTTCAGGAAAACCTGTTTGGTTTTGAAATTTCAAAGGCAATTTGACGGAAATAAAAACCAGGATTGGTTTAAATTTTTGAGAAGTGTGATTTGTGATGTTGGAGATTTCAAAATGATTTGAAACCAAAAGCCGGGTGTTTGAAAATCCTGATGAGATAGGTTGTAAGCTTATAAATTGAGATGATTTTTAAATCAGGAAGGAAATATAAGCTTTGAATGTTGGAATTTAAATTTAAAGCGAAAAGTTAAAAATGAAATTAACTTGGATTGGGGAATAAAATTTAACTAGATTGAAATTAATTGAATAGGCTGAAAATAATATCCAGTTGTATTCGAATTAAGTTGAAATCGAATTGAGTTAAATAAATCTGAGTTAAAATAAAATTGAATTGGAATAAAAATTCAATTGAGTTATTGCAAGGAATTAGATTCTTACCTGAATAAATGGAAGTAAGTGGGATAAGAAATAAGTTGAAATAAATAATTCAGAATAACTTATAAAAGAATTAAAATCCATGGAATAAAAATATGCTTGAGTTATAAATAAGCGTAAGGCTCGTGTTAAAAATAAAAGATGAATATATTTAAGCCTAGAATGAATGGAAATGTGTGGAATAATAAGTTTTGACTTATAAATTTGAAAGTGGAATACAAAATCCAAAATAAATATTGTTTAATGTTTTGGATAATAAAACTAAAGAAAATCCAAACTTGAATTATAAAATAAATTGAACTAAGAAAATTAAATGAAGTGATATTTGGAATTAAAAATCAAGTATTGAATTTTAACCAGGGGAAGAACTAATTAGATAATAAATTAGTTAATGAAATTGAATTGGGAGTTAATAAAATTGGGTGGTATTTGAAAATGGATAGTGGAATCAGAATTTGAGTTATTAATTAAAATTTAACTTGAGGTGTAATAAATTAAATATAATTGGAAATGTATCGAATAAAAACGAAATTAGATTAAAGTGGTAATGGGTTGTATTGCAAATAAAATCCAAATAAGAAAAAAAATTGAAAAAAAAAATTGGAAATGGCCTTGTATTCAAATTGAATGAGTTGAATCTGAAAAGTTAAATTTTATAATAACTAATCAAATGAAACTGTAAATTTAGAACCAGATTGGATTGAGATGGAATTAAGTTGAAAAAAAAGAAAAAAAAGAAAAAGAAAATTTACTTGTAAAATAAAAATGATCTTAAGTATAAAAATTTGAATAAATCGAAGTAAATTAACTTAAGCTGAATAGATGGAGGAGAGTGAATTGAATTCAACCTAAACTAAGTTTAATGATATTGGATTGGATTTAAGTCAAGTGAAAATAAATTTTAATCGAAATAAAATTCAGTGAGTTATAGATAATATTTTATGGAATGAAATTCTTAATTAAATAATTGTAAACTATTTAAATTGTTAAGGAATTGAAATAACTAGAGATAATAAGGAAAATAGAATGTTTTCAAGTTAATAGAATGGTTTTGAATGAACTAGTTTGGTTAGTAACATGTAATGCAAGTGAATGGATTCAAATTTAAAATGCAATGAAAATGGGAATATATGGAATGTAAATAAATTTAAGAAAAAAATAAGGGAGAATTAAATAATAAATTGAGTTGGAATCAATTTAAAATGGTTATCGGCTTAAGTGGTTACTTACTTGCATGAATATTACCAATTTGCATGAGAAAAATTGGTCGTTGGACGAAAATAGAAGAAAATAAAATTCTATGAATCATTGCAAGTAAATAAAATTGATTTTTGCATCAATTGGAATGAATATGAGTTCGTTTCATTTAAAAATGAATTGAATGGAATGGTATGTAATTTGGATGCAAACAATTTAAAACTAGTGTCGAAAACTTTCATATGTACTTATGAATGTATATCACATGCATTACTTATGAAATCTATGTGATAGCTATTTGAATATAAGTGAAATGTTAATAAATTGCATATATTTAGTACTTACATATTTAAATTGAGTAAGTACAGGTTCAGGGAAGCTGTATGGATGGATTTGATCACGTAAATGCTAAAATAAATAAGCGTCTTGCTTATAGATGCTAAATAAGGTGTGCCTACGCAATAAAAATAGGAAATATGAACTGTTTTTGGTTTTTCTGACCGTGTGGGTCGATGTATATATATTTATATCTTTTGTCAAATTGCAAAAGCTCCTCCGTACAAAGGAGACTCTGCCAAAAAATTTCGAAAATTTTGAAAATTTTTGTTAACGACAAAACAAATTCAAATTGGAAATTAAAATAAATTAGGGAATGCAACTAATTTAAAACAATGACATGAATCAGTATAAATGAAAGATAAAATTTGATAGTCAGAATTGAAGATAAATTGAATTCATATGGAAATGAAAGAATCAATTTGAATAGAAATAGATATAAACTAAAGTGGTAAGGTGAAAATAAATAAAGAAGCATGTAAAATGCTTATATTAAACTTAAGAAAGGAATGGTGAATTCTTAATTGGAAATTGATATTACAAATATATCGAAGTTAATATTAGAATGAATAAATATTGACATTTTGTAAGGAAGTTGATATAATGTTTTTGGAATGTTGTGATTGGATATTATTGCTAGGTAAGATATGCAGGTATTATAAAGGGAAAAGAGAATTGGTTTTGATTTCAGAAGATAAATTTGAAATGCTTGACAAAAAGGTATGTGTTTAAATATCGGTATGAAATTTGATTGGGTTTTTGATCGAGTCACTTGCCATTTTGTTTTCTTTTGGAATTTGGGAGCCCGTAGAGGCCTTTTGTAGTTGTACTGAGCTAGCCGCGCAAAGGAGACGCTGGAGAAATTTTTCGAAAATTTAGGGAGTTAGAAAATTTTTTGAGAAATTTTGATAATTTAAATTTGGATTTAAATTTAAGTTTGAATGGTTGAATAAATAAAGTTGATTGGGAACTATGGAAAAGTTTGAAAAGTCAATAAGAATAATAATGGGTCTTTTATAAAAAGATAGTTGGTAAGATGTTGAATTGTTAGAAACCGTTTGGTTTTGGGGAAAAGGTAAACGGGTATTGGACCATTCTTCCTAATTAGTAATTTCGGAGACGAAATTCTTTTAAGGGGGAGGAATGTGACGACCCGTAATTTTATGATGTTTGAAATCTGAATATTTAATTGATTTTAAATATTTAAAAGTTATTTTTTTAACTTGAATTCAAATCTCACTATTTATTTGATAATTTGACTACTGAATTAAATAATTTGAAATTGAGTAGAATGTTGAATCTGGAGTTTTAACCCCGTTAAAAATAATTTAAAGACTTGTAAAATTTATATTGATAGTACCGAGGATAATAGAAGTTGTAGAATTAAAATTAATAGTGATTTGTTCAGTTTTGGAAATATATCGTTTAAATTGAATTTAAAAATAGTCTTCCGAGGCACAGTCTCGGAATTCGACGAAACCAGCTCCATTAGATCCGTAATGTTTTATTATTATCAGATTTCAATATTCGCATTGTTTGGAGTTACCGTTGGGTCGTACGATTGGTTAATGCCTAGAATAATCAAATTGAATTTAAATTAAGGATCAAACCTCCTCTTATACGCCACTCCCCTACTTTTTATTTCGTTCCACCCTTATCTTCTTTGAAAAAAAAGGGAAGGAAGAAGGAAATCATGGTCGAGAAAAAAAAATCAACGGAACGAAGTTTACTTTCGTTCGAAATTAATGAAATAGTGGCCGACATCAGAGAAGGAAATTGCGACTGGATTGTTTTCCATTCCTCCTTTCCGTTCGAAAAAAAGGGATTTCATAACCTAATTTCCAATCAAGCACGAAGACGAATCGATTTCGCAGATAATTTGGGAAAGCGTGGAAATTTTTCGCGGCGACTTCGAAGTGGCATCGTGATGAAGTCGTTCGCAAGGGTTTGAGTTTCGTGGATCGCGATGCTGGGGGCGTTGTCAGGGTTGCCTGAGTTCGGCAACGCGAGAGTGGAGGCTCGGTGTGATGGGACGGCGGGCACGCAGGTCACTCGCAAGGCAGTCAGTCAGGGTCGAGCGAATTTCCAAGTCGCGGCAGCTAGGCCGAAGGCGACAAGCGATGGCTTATAGGATGAAGGGATTCGAGGTGGGCCGTTGTCCTGCATGAGTATGATTTCTTGTTTATTTTGAATTTGGATTTTTTTTGAAATGAACTTATAAATAAAAGAATGGCAATAATAATGATAACAATTAGGGTTCTGTTTCAAACATATAAATGTATAAGTTAGAAAGAAATTTTATTTTGTTATTTACAGAAAAAAAGAAAAGAAAAAAAAAATTTAGTGAGGTTTACTGGAATTTTTTTTTTTTTTTTTATATATGCAGTTTAGAAATGAAAATTACAAGTTTATTTAATAATGTATATTAGTGATTAGACGATTAATAAACCTATTTAAATTATTTAGTTACTAAAAGAAATTGTAAAGGAAAGATTGGTTTAACTAAATTATTAGTTGCCTTATTTATTTAAAGGAAATTAAGTTAAAAATTTAACTATTAGTTTAAAGGAACATTTGTTGGTTTAAATTAAATGAATAAATAATAATAAATTATTCGATTAATTCAAATGTTAATAAATCATATAAATTGTTATTCAAGGTCAATAATCGAGAAACCGAGGCAATATGGAAGTGGGTTGCAAAACAGGAATCAAAGGTGAGTTAATCTCACCCAGCTGAATTTAAATTTAAATTTAAATTATTAAATTTAAATTTAAATGATTAAATTTAAATAATTGTTTGAATGGTTAAATTGATTGTTGTGCTATAGTATGGTATATTTTGGAATTGGTATTTTATATTGTGCTAATGTCCGTGGACGCATGGAAAAACAGGTTGGAGGGATCCAACTGGGTCCCTCAACATTTATTTAAATTATTTAATATACTCTGTTGTAATTGTTGATATTCTATAATGAATTATGTTGGAATATTAAATGCTTTGTTTTGATTGAATATATTTAGGTATAATGAGCTACCAAAATATATAAATTGGATTTTGAAAAGAAAATAAAGAAGTGAATTTGCAAGCGAAATAATTATAGAAAATTTGAATAAATTAAGAATGAATTGAAAGAAATGGAAGTGATATTAAAATAGTAATAAATAACTTCGAGTATAAAAAGAAAAAGATTTTGAATAAATAGAATTAATGAATTGTAAAATCATGTGATATTATTTTAAAGGAATAAAGAATAAATTTTAAATTCAAATTTTAAATTTATTTAAAAGGATTAAGAAGTAATTTGAGAAATCAAAAATTGGTATTCTCAGTTAAAAATATTTTAAATCATAATTAAGAAATAAAATCTAAAATTAATGGATTTTGAAATAAAGGGGAGTAAATTGGAAATCAATTTGGAAATTGATTCAAGTGTTTGAAACTGGTAATTTAAAGAAGAATGTGAAGAGAAGTATATTTCTTTGGATAGACAAGTACATTCAAAGCAAATTTTTAAATATAAGATAAAAAGTTTTTAATGTTGTTTTAAAAAGAAAGTTTTAAGAATTTATTATTTCTAAATATTAAAATTTTGAAGTAAATATTTTTCAAATCTATTATCGTAGTAATTATTTATAAAAAGTGACTTAGTATTTTGTTTTAAAAGTGAAAATTTAGTTTTATATTTTATAAAGTAGCCTTATTTTTAAATATTCATATAGTATGTATTTTTAATAAATTATTGAAGTAGTTTTAACTTAAATATTTTAAAATATATTTCAATGTAAAGCGTTTAAATTATTTTTAAATATCTAAAGTTTTGTGCTTGGTAATTCCAGTGGAAATAGAAAATACTCGAAATTTATTCTATGAAAGGAAGGTAGTTTGAAACTGTTTTCAAAAGGGTTTGAAAAGTGGAAATATATCTGCTGAAGATATTTTTGGGATTAATAAATAATTTGGGAAATTATTTATTATTTGATGGTTGTTGTGAATATTAATTGATAGTTAAATAACCGACTATCAATATTGGACAAATGCGTTGAGTTTCGAAGAGACCGAGATCGGGATTTATTTCTCGAAAACCACTTCGATTCGGTTTGTACGTTTCGTGGAAAACGATTTTGGATTCGAAGATGGAGCAGTGAAGTGCAAGGGCTAGTCGCTACTAATCCTGAGGATATTTCCAAAATGGATGTAGTAGGAATAGTGCCTTCGGTTCCGTTCGAACCCGGGACGGACTTGTATGGATGAATGTTTTCGGAACATCGTCAGGTGGACGATGGGCATTCTAAGAGATATGTTCTATAAAGGTAATGCTTAGCCTTAAGCCTCATCAATCGGGAATGACTGAAATCAGGGGTTATGCAGCAAGGCTAGGTGGGTAGCACCCATTCAGGGTGAGGTCATCCCTGTCTAGATATCCCTTTTTATTTCGGCTTAGTGGGCGGTTGCTGATCCCAACCGTGGGGTGATCTCACTCGGGATTATCCAGTAAGGGGTAGTCCCGGTCTTGTGTTGCAGGGGAGCGGGCGTACTCCTCTGTACTGTGATCTTGGCCACGTGCTGTGACAGGTGGTACCCCAGTGCCTAGTCATTAGTTGGAAATCCATTCTCCCTACGAGCCTTGTACGAGTTTTGTTTGTATTACCCATCTGTGGCTAGTAGCTGGAATTTAATAGATGTAACAATTTCGGCTATTTTATAAGTATTTGTATATAGAACCTATTATAATATCAGAGGATTTTAATAAAAGTGTTTTAGCTATCGTAGGTTAAAAACCCGACATGTTTATTTGTGGCGTGGTCTTACGAGATGCTTTTGTTTTCAAAGGATTTTTGAAACTTTAATAATCAATTTGAGTGTGATTTTATCACGCTGGTATATCCAGACTGACTCGGGTGTTATTTAACTATAATGCTCGGGTCAGACCGAGTATTATAGGATACAGGATATGATGCTGTGGAGCTCAGGAGACGAGCTGGATGGCGATACGTACTTCCGTATTTGATTATTATTCCGCTGTGTATCCTGTTGTATGTTATTGACGTAGAACTCTGATGATGATGTACTCTGATGTATGTATAAACAGATGTAGTATTTGTTTCGATGTAAAGATCTATGATTATCTATTATATTTTAATCCGCTGCGATGGTTAGATTCTGATGTTGTTTTATGTTTTCTCTCCTTCTACCTCTTCTTCTTCAACCCAATGGTTCGTATTTCTGTGCAACTTGAGTTGACTGATGTAGAATAAAGTTGACTCAAGGGGTACGGATTTGCGGGTCATTACAGGTCTGGCACATGTTATTACCTTTACTTTCGTAATTCTGTTGGTGCTATTGATGGAACATATATTTGTAATAATGTTAGAAAACAGAAATATGGAACACATTCTAGTTACTATTAATTTCTATTTGACATATAGTTTTGTAATAGCTGGTTCTGGCCATGATAGTAGATTGATAATGCATATTATTGAAGAAGTTGAAAATGATCACACCCTCCAACTAAAAAATATTACCTAGTAGATTCGGTTTACAAGATTAAAAATAGTTACTTACCGACTTAACCCAATAAGTGCTATTCGGTCAAGAGTTTCAATTGTAACATGTCATTGTTTACATCACTTGAATCGATGCCTAAATGGTACATCTATTCATGTTAGTGTCATAAATGCAGGTGTGATAAGTTTGGAAAAATAAGTTAAAATTATATATCATGAACCTACGCAACTTATAGAGAAAGAGGTCAAATACAATATGACGAATGCATAAATACAAAAATATAATAAACACCTATAAGACATAGAATGGAAGGACTACAACTGATAAATGTCATAATTGGAAATAAGTTAAAGTGCATAATAATCTCTCATGCATAGAAAATGTAAAGAATAAAGCTAAATAGCAAAATGTAGTCTCACGTGCATATATGTCAAACGGTAAATAATAAAATACTAGATAGCTTGATGATAAATAGTAAGAACTTCCATAAGATCCAAAAAGTTTGATCCTGTAATTGTTAACCACATAATTATAATATGTTGACTCTTAGCCGGCTAATCAGAGTAACTAGATATTTCATAAAAGAAAAAAAAATGATAAAATATGGATTAGGCTTAAAGATTGGTGTGAGGAATACCAACCAAAATACTGTAGATACAAAACTTGTATAGTTAGTAGAGGATATAAGCCAATAAAAGATAAATATCATACCTCAACATGCTTCTTCTCCTACAACACCAAATTAGCACAATATATTATATTGCTCCAAAATATTTATCATAAGGTAGGTATACTATATTACTGGTATAGGGTGTCGAAGGTGTTAACACGCCAAGTCAAATGAAATAATACTAGAATTATAGCTGAATATCCAACTACCAACATAAATGCAAGCCAATAAAATGGATTTGGATACATTAACAAAGCTAAATCTTCACCGATGTACCATCCGATAGTAACAAAGGCCACCATACTTAGGTAAAGCCACACAAAATATTAGATTGGTATCCCTATCTAGTCATTATCACCTTACTTTGGGTTCCTATTGCATCTACCACCAAAGTATAAGACCATGTCCAACCTTAGACCATTGAACATTGTTGACGTCAAAAATGGGCATCAACACCCGGTAGAAGCTAGTAGAGATTAAATGAAGAATGAAATTAGAACATAACAAAAATCACAAATGAACACACAGATTTTTGTAGTGGTTCGGAAATCTTGGCCTACGTCCACTTTATATTTTTATTGATCTTCTACTTGATTATGATTACAAGAATGTTTGGATCTGCTGGGATCCACTAGTACAAAAGCGAAGAATAAAAATGGCAGAGCCTCGGCACAAAAAGCAAGATCCCTTTTCAAATTCCATGCATGCTGTATTTATAGGGAAAGACGTGCATGGATCGGACCAAAATTTTAGCAGAAGGCTCAGGAGACCAAGACGAGGCTACATAAATATTTGCAGGATCATCTGGGCCCACAATAAGGATCAGTCCCGATCCCTATTAGTGCATCCAAATCAACTGTAATCCTTATGAGGGATGCCTCATGTTGTTAGCTACTTTCTCCCTAAATTTCATGCAATTCCGACATATAGTTTATGAGATATCGCATTTTCCATGAAGTATTGTTGCTTGAATTCTTATTTCTGTCGAACCCTCCAAAGGGAGTTATGTCGATCCCTCCAACTTCCTCCAATTGGAATGAGATCCCTTGGGGGTGTTCCAGATGTTGTAGTAAGCTTGTACTTCATATTTCATGTTGATAGAATGTGCATATTTTGAGTTTGTTGACCGATCATCACTGCAAAATTGAGTTTATATGATCCCGTTTATACCGATCCCTTTCATGGGTGAAATAATTTTCCCAAAACTTGAGCATACAAACTCCAAACGACTTGAGATTTGAAATACAACCTCATGGGACCTTCCTTGACACTCTATATCGATCTCACCTAGTTTGGGATAAAAATTTAGGATACGTACTGATCCCCAAGGGGAAGGGATGGACACTGATCCCCTGTCTGGGGGAGATACTAATCCTTATTTAGAATATTCTGGAGAGCCAATCTCTTGGTCTCGGTTAATTGGCGCTTCATATCATTGCCTACACTTGATATCTGGATCTCACAATCATCGCTCTGGGTTACTATCCTTGATGACAGCTGAGTCTAACTAGTCCAATCAGTTCGAATATAGCCAGGTCAAAATGCTAGATAACAAACATGAGTTCTAGGAAAGGTAGTTGACATTAATGGTAAGCACTCTTAGGTACTAATAGGCGAAAGTATTTGGGAGCCCACATTGGACTAGAAATCAAAATTAGTGAGAACTTGTCAAAACTTTCCAATACGTACGCTAGATCATTAGGATAACAATGGTCAAAGTCTCATGGAAAAACTAAGTTAAAACAAAGAAATTAGGAAGGTTCGTGTGAATCCTTGCACAAGGGTCGACCTAGGGAAACCCTATGCAAGTTTCGAGTAAGCCCCTTATTAAGGATAATGTCGGCTTAAAAATCAAACTACTCTAAATATCACTAAAACATTTTGATACGTAGCCCAGAATAAATCAAGAACACCCATCTAAGTCGCATCGAGATAAGAGTTGAATTGGATGAGATACGAACTTCAGAAAGGAGTATGACCATGTTGCTCAAAGTTGGATCTTCCTCAGGTTCTGAACCTCTATGAAGCAACTCGCATTTTAACGATTAGATATTTGAATAATTAATTTAAATATTGGATCCTAAATTAATTAAAGTTCCAAAATTTTATTTTTCACATACGGATGAATTAGGACTCAAGACCACTTCGGTTGAGTCAAGATCGACGTTGTGAATTAAAATGAATATAAATATCGCTATATTTATAGTCATGGTATTTTTATGATTTACGTATTTTTATACGTATTTTTTATAAAAATACATGCATAGTCGAGTCCAGAGGGATCTCGACTGAAGGCTCATGTTTTTGAGGTGAGGACGTCTTTATGAGACATAGGTTGAAGAACTTTTGGAATCGGGCTATTCGATGCCCAAAAAAATCTCGAAACGCGAGAAACTATCATTCAGAATGTTGTCTTAGATAGTAACGAAATTTATAGCATTGGGACTGGACAAATAAGGTGTTGTGCACAAACGATTTTTGTAATGATCTGTTGTATCGTGTGATAGTATGAGCTCAAAACGTGTGATGATTTATTTGAGAAATCAAATTTTATATATATATATATATATATATATATATATATATATATATCATGATCACCATCCCCAACCAGATATTTACTTCTTCCCTCTCTCATTTTATAGTGAATACAATGTAAGGCTTCCCCTCCTCCTCAATTAAATATGAAACTTTAGGCGTTGTAAGAGGCCGAGGTTGGATCCATTGAACTTGGGATAGGGAGAGCTTCAAATCAAAGTGTGGCCATGGAGGATGCAGGGGTGATCGACCGTGTTGACTTCCTAGCCATCAAATAAGGTTCCATTTTAAAGAAATTAAGGCTAAGTTGACTGAAACAGAGTGTGGAGTTGAGCTTCTTGTATGGAGATGAGTTGGTGACGGCTGATTAGAAGGGTGCGGCGTTGTATTGGGTAGCATGACATGATACGGCCAAAGAGGTGCAGGTTTAATGGCTTTTTTCAAAAGGGCTAAAGGAAGAATCGATGTTGTGGCTAGACTTGAATTGCGAAAGGGAAGTTGATGGTGGTTGTTAGACGTGCTTCGGTCATCTTTGGAAGAGCGCAACATTGTGGAGCCACATGAAGTAGGCAGGTTAAAATTTGATCAAAGGGGTTAGTGTTCGTTGTGGAGTGCACGTGACATGGACTGTGTTGGCCATGATGGTTCTTCGAATCGTGAAGAGTTGAGGGAGAAATTGATGAGGAAGTGATGTGTGTGTATGGGTTTAAGTGTAATCGATGGCAAAATTGAGGGAGAAATCGATGGGGAAGTTAAGGGAGAAATCGATGGGAAGGTGTGTTGGCAAAGATGATTCGTCGAATCGTGAAGAGTTGAGGGAGAAATTGTGATGATCCGAAATTTTGGACAATATCAATTTAATAATCTGTATTAACAATTAAATTGATTGGATAATTTTCTTTTATAATTTTAATTTTAATTGGCGAGTTTATTCTTTTAAAAGCAAATAAATATTTAATTGGTAAATTTTATCTTTTAAAGCTAATAAATTTTTTTCTATTTATAATGTGTGTGTGTGTATATATATTTGTATATATTGAAAATAGAAAAGCTTTGGTTTGAATTTAACAAATAAAATCATGTTTTCAAATTCTAATATATGTATTGGTAATTTGGAAATTATGGTTAATTTAATATAAAACTTTTCAAAGATTATTTAAATAGTTAACCATATAATTTTAAAATACTTAAGGTAAATGTTTAATTGTTTAAAATTATTTTCAGCTTAAGTTTAAATTTAAATGATTAACTAAAAAGTTTGTTTTATTTTCTTTTAAATATTGCTTGATAAATATAATTTGGGAATATATATAAAAGTTTAAAATACAATAAAACATATGATACATTAATTCATTTAGTAGTAGAAGTAAATTATAAATAATGTGATATTTCCTTTTTAAATTATTTAAAATTGGCAAATTGTTATTTTTAAACAATAATAATAATGTGTTGTTTATATATATATATATATATATAAATAGATTTTTAAAGAAAATAGAATTGTTATTTTCAAATTAAATGTGTTGTTATATATGTATTTATATAAGTTGATTTTAAATTGGATTTTTAAAATTTAATTTGAATTTGAATTTGGATTTAAAATTGAAATTCAAAAGATTGATATTTTAAAATGTTTTGGATTTAAAAATATATGTATAAGATTTTATTTATATGTAATTTGTTTTGTTTTATTTTCTTTAAAGAAATTTATATATACATTTAGGTAAGAATTTATAAATTAAGTATAAAAGCTTTTATTAACATTTAAAAATAAATATAAATTACATGATGAGAGTGTAATTAAATTAACACACAATAGTAACAGGTGCTAAATAATAAATAATTCTAATGACAAATGATGAGTTTTTAACAAGTGTCATTTCTAATTTTTAATTTTTGTTTTATTTTTAGTAAATAATTTTAGCCTTTATAAAAACATGCTTTCTCACCTTCATTTCTTTTTCTATTCTCTTTTCAAAACTAAGAGAAACTCAAACCATATACTCAAAAACAAATCTGATAATCAACATGCCTCAAACCAGAAACTTATCCAAATCAATAACCTGTAATTCATTTTCAAAAATCAAAACAACAAAGCCTGCATTTCTTAAAACTTGAGATTATCAAGAGCAAGCAAACCTGGAATCAAAGCAGTTCATCTTTGTTTCAAAACCATTCATCTCTACAAGTTTTAGTAACAAAGCACCCCTCGGCAATTCAAGCATTTTTCAGATCTTAGCATGCAGTTTTTAAATCAAAGGCATATTCCAGCAACTCAAGTTTTCACAGTTTAATAGCTATTTCCAAAAGAAGGCTCTGTTCATCATTTTTAAACCTGTGAGTAACATTTTTTTTAAAAAAAATAGCTTAAGTATGAAATCTAGTTGCATGTAAATCTCTGAAGCAAAGTATGTTTTGTATTTATGAATTTTCTGTGTATATATGGATGTATGGTTGAGTGCATGCCTCTTGTATCTGTGACTTCACTGTTCTTAGTTTCAAACTAAGATTTTCAACAAAAATCCATTACCTCTTGATCTAATCTCTATTAGAACTTAGGCTTTAACAATTTTTTAATTATAAAGTAAGATTTAAAATAATATTTAAGTTAAAATAAATCTGAAATTTCCCTGGAACAGCAAAAGAACAGGCAAGCTTGGCTTTTGTTAAATTTCAAACATCTTAATTTCTGAATTGGATTGCAGAATCTGATTTGTATTAGTAAATTATGAATTTAGGTGGTAAATTCATGATTTTTAGATAAGTAATCAATGATATAAGCTGTGATAATCAATTTCGAGTATTTGGTCAATCATCGGTGATCGATGATGATCTGGAGCTCGGGTTTGTTGTCAAAGAGGGCTTAGGGGATGACGACCAACGGAAAAATGGCCAAATGTTTTATCAGTGATTGTGGTTGCCAGAGTATGGTGAACTAGGGTTCGAAGGGGTGTTTTGGGTCGAGGGTTTTGGAAGCTTCGTGCGGCATCGATCGATTACCGGAAGCGGTCGCGATAGCGGGATTTGGTTCGTCGGAGTGTGGGGTAGCTTCGGGGAGGTCAGCGGGTGTTCCGGTGGTCTGAGGTGGTGGTTGGGGGTGTTGTTGTTCGATCAGATTGCTCCAGCTTTTGGTCGAAGAGCTCGTTTTCGATTTAGCTGGCGAATTGACGAAATTTGGGTTCGAGTTGTCTGAGATTGTAGTCGCTGACTTTGGGAAGGTCGCTACGTTGACCATTGTGGTTGGAGCCACCGTGCATGTGCACGGTGCATTGTTGTGCATTTGGATTTGGCGAACTTGGGGGAAGAAGGCTTCAACTCGGGTTGAACTCGATGGATTCGTTTGTTTGTTTCGGGGTTTTTGATCTTTTATCTTAGGTCGTTCGAGAGTGGAATTTTGTTTCCATATTTTAAACTTTAGACTTGAACAATTTTTTTTAAAAGGATTTCCTCGAGTCAAGGCTCGAGTAGACTTCGGGTTGAACACGAAGCTCGTTTTAAAACAGTTTTTTTAAATAATTTGTTTTTTAAAAAAAGGCAAGATTTTGAATTTAAATAATTTGGTTTTAAACTCTTATAAATTTCTTTTATATAAGATAAGTGTTTCTTTAACATTTGTTTATGAGGTTTATAAATTATTTTTTTAATTTTGTTAAAGTTAAATTTGCAATCTTTTTTAAATCCTAAATTTGAAAAGAAATTTAAAAGTAAATTTAAAAGTAAAATGTTTCCAAGGGAATTAGTAAATGATAATTAAGTCATTGATAAGGATAGTATTTTATCTTATAGTTAATTAAGATTTAAATGATTTGAGATTTATTAAATTAATAAGTTAATTAAAGAGCAATTAATTAACTAATGATTAAGGAGAAATTAGTAATTAAGGTTGTAAGATAATTAATTAGTGGTTAATTAATTGTAATTAAGGATCATTAATTAGATGAGTAAAGATTTTTAATTAATGATTAGAAATTCATTAATCAAGTAATTATTGATTAATTAAGTTATAGTTAAGCACTTAATTAATTAAGTAATTAGAGAAGAATTAATTAGTTACTAAAAATTAATTAATTTGTAATTATAATGGTTAATTAAGCATAATTACTTAGGGAAGTAATTAAAGATTTGTTAATAGTTAATGTAAAGATCATTAACTAGGGATTATGAAATGTTTAATTAATATGATTAATTTAAGTTAATTAATTTGATTAATTAATTAAGGATAATCATTTGTGGAATGGGTTAAGTATAATTACATAATGTAATTTATAAAGTACAAATACTTAGAGAAGTAATTGATGGGTAATTACTGGATGTAATTAATTGAAGAATGGAAGTAGTTTTGGGTTTAATTACTTTGTGTTATTAATAAGAAGGATAATTACTTAGTGGAAGTAATCGAGGATTAATTACTTAGTGTAATTAATTTAAGAATGAATGAATAAAATTTATTTAGAAGTTAATTAAGTAATTAATTAAGGGTAATTAATTACTGAATGTGATTAATCAAGACCGATCAATGAATGTAATTAATTAAAGATTAATTATTAAAATATGATTAATTAGAACAATAATTAATTAACGAAATTAATTAAGGATCGATGTAATTAATTATAGTTAATTAATTAATGAGAGTAATTAAAGGTTAATTACTGTATATGGTTAAGGATAATTAATTTGTGTAATTAATTAAAGGGCAATTACTTATGTAATTAAAGAATAATTAATCAAGGATGGTTAATTAATATGGAAAATTAGAGGGTGATTAATTAATTTGTTTGTAATTAATTAATGATCAAGTAAGAAAGATTTATAGTAATGGAAGTAATTAATTTTAAATTAATTAGAGATGGTGTGATTAATAAATCTCTGCTTATGGATGGCTGAATGATGATGAATGCCTTGTATTGTTTGATATCTCTGATATGAGATATGTGCTGATTTGTGATATGAGATGCTTTGATTGAATTGTGATGATATGGATTATCTATTTATGAGACGGTGAATTATCTATCTGTGTGAATATAGATAATGAATCAAATTGTTTTAACTTTAAACAACTTGGCTTTAAAAGACGGCGTTTTGAATTTCGATGAGACCGGGATCGGGTTTTCAAAATTTGGATATCTGAAAACCACATCGATCCAAATTAAATGATGGGTCGTGAATCTCAAGTGAAGATTCAGAGGAAAGGTATGATCGTTAACTCTGAGAGTGATTCCAAAACGAGTTAACGGGATAGTGCTTTCAATGGAGATGAAGATTCAGAGTGCAAGGGCTATTGTCGTTAACTCTCAGGGTGATTCCAAAATTAGTGTAGCGAGATAGTGCCTACGGTTTCGTTCGAACCCGGAACGAACTTGTATGGATTGGATGCTTTCAGCCCATCATCAGGTGGACGATGAGCATTCTAAGATAGATGTGCTCTATAAAGGTATATCGTAGCCTCAAGCCTCATCAACCGAAAATGGAAAAAATAGAGGAGGTGCAGCAAGGCTAAGTGAGCCGCACTCATGTAGGACAAGATTTTTCCCTTTCTAGAAGTCCCTTTTTATTCGGCTGTGTGGGGGCAATTGATTGCAACAACTGCCGTGGTTGTCTTGTTCGGGATTATCCAGTAAGGGATGGTTTCAGCCTTGCGTTGCAGGGGAGTTAGGGTGGATCCTCGGTATGGTGATCTAGGCCACATACTGTGACAGACGGTACCCCAGTAGCCCTACCATTGTATGGAATTCAATCTCCAATAAGTATCGTACGTTTTAGTTGTATCCAACTATGCTGGAACGTGAGATGTAAGCATTCCAGCTATTTCTGTATTTTATTTGAAAACCCTAGACCCTATTATAATATCACTGGATTTCCTATCAAATATTTTGGTAATCGTAAGGTAAAAACTTTTCCTTATTTGTGTGTGGGAAGTCTTACGAGATACCTTTTGTTTCAAAGGTTTTTTTAACGTTAAGCAACTTTAACCTGTTACTCACACCAGACCCATTTCTGACTCAGAGTTTATTTCCTGCTTTTCTGAAGAGAAATGGAGCAGGAGGCTTCAACGTTTGTAGATATATATAGTGTTCCGCTGTGTTGGTATCTCTATGTTGTATTTTGAGTTGTAATAACTAGACAGGTGTTTATAACTGTCTAGTATGTGGTGTATAAGTTGTGTAACTCCGGTAGATGTTGTATACTATGTAATACTTATGTGATTAATATAATTTATTCGTTCCGCTATTGAGATTCTGATGTTGTTTCGTTCTTTCTTCTCTATCTTTTCTCTTTTCTATCCCTTTCTTTCTTAATGATGACGCGTCTTTCTATGGAGAGAAAGGCGGGTCGTTTCAGTTGGTATCAGAGCTCTAGGTTGAGTGAATACCTAGGCTTTGGAGTGATTTCCTTCTTAAGAGAGCGTACTTGTAATTTATATACATATATACATATACATACATACACACACACACACACATAAGTCCAAGTGTTGAGATTGGAAGTGTATTTGCCGAGGCTGTAGACCCAATGCTGCCTCGAGTAAGCTTTGCAGTGGTGTAAGGATTTCACCAATCTCTGAAGGAAACCATTTTAAGGTTCGGAGTCCATCATTGAAGTGCAAGTTTGATGATTAGAGTTTGGATCTGTCGGTTGAGCAGAAGCGAGTGATGGTATCTTGAAAACTTCAGAAAGAAGCAGCTGCGTGGTGGGACGCGGTGACTATGGATGTGTCCAAAGACATTTCTTTTGGAGCAAGTTTATGGAAGTATGTCTGCATCGGTGATGAGACTAGGTTTAGAAGGGTGTTTGTGTTTGGTTTAAGGCCCGAATTTCTTGAGGAGATGTCTGCCCATCTCAAGGATCTGTATGGGATTGGTTGGTGGCTTTGGGGATCGAAGAGCTTTGGATAGGAAGTCTTTGGCATCTGAGTCAGCAGTGCAGCTCGGAGTGTTCTGTGTGCCGGCAAGAAGGTCATCTGGCTAAGCAGTTTTCTAGAGGTGGAATTCAGAAGCAGCAGAGTGGATTCATTTCTTCGATGGATTGGCTAGATTAGCATAAGCTGTTATGATTGGTAAAGAGAGAATAGTTTCTTTGGAAATTAGGCTGGGTTGATCGCAAAAGTGACTTGCGATAGTTGAGTGTTCTCTTGGATAATCTTTTGCTTGGGATCGAGGCATCTATAGGGAATGTAGGAGTTGTCGAAGTTGTGAAATTTTTCTGGATGTCTTCGAGGAAGTCAAGGTTTGCCATAGCATCTAGAGATTAAGTTTTTCGTATAGACTAGGATTCCAGGAGTAATACCGGTGGTTCAGCTAAGTAGCACGATGACTCCTAGTGAGAGGGTTTGGTGAAGCAGCTCGGATTTCGTGGTACTTCTGAGTTTTCTTTTTACGGATCTGATGAACCGTGTCTTTCGGGAAGTGCTGGACAAGTTTGTGCTCGTATTCACCATTAGCATTCTCATCAACCCCAGATCAAAGTTGCACAGCGGAAGCAAGGTAGCAGCTATTCTAGAGTGGAAGCAACCCTAGACTCCTTGGAAGTTCGCAGTTTTCTTGGATTAGAGGGTTTCTATTGGAAGTTTTTAGGGATCTGGAGGCAAGATTGGTGAGTGCACCTGTTTTTTCTTTTTCGGATTGGAGAAGTAAGTTTGAAGTCTACTACTGATTGCGAAGTAGAGTTTGTGTTCTTGATTTCGGAAGATCGTGAGAGGATCATTTTGTTAGGATGTTTTTAGTCCAGCTTGTTTCAAGAAGCATCAGTGAAGGTTGAGCTGTTCAGAAAGGATGAATGCAGCCCAAGATTGTCAGAAGAGTTTTTTGGATTAGAGACGGAGGAATTTGTATTTTAAAGACGAAGATTTTATTTTGAATAAGTTTTCTTCGATCAAAGGAGCTATAAGATTTGGTAAGACTGGGAGGCTAGCTTCGATATGTATTGGATCTTTCTGTGTTCTTGTAAGGATAAGTGTTTTGGCCTTCAGGATTAAATTGCCAGTTTGGATGACTGTGATTCAATGTGTTTCACATATCTTCAAGGGAGTACGTGTATGATCCATCTCTGGTTTTAGAATCTGCAGTTCAAGAGGATTTGGTAATTGAGCAGGACTTGACTACGGTCTGAAATCTTGTTCAGTTTTGTAGATATAAATGAGTAGAAGCTTTGTAGCTTAGTAGTGTAGATTGTTTGGATTCATTAGAGCAAGTGTCCCAGTATTTTTACTTGGGAAACTCTTGATAGAGTTAGGAAGGTCTATCCTGATTTATGTCAGGATCATTAGATTTGTTTAATTGAGTGAATTGGTTGCAATGGTTTTTAGCACATGGTTAATAATATATGCTTGTGGTTTAAAACTAAAATCTTTGATGGGTTATTAAATTACCTTTGCTTTTAAATTTTGAGGACGAAATTCTTTTAAGAGGGGAGGAATGTGATGACCCAGAATTTTGGGCAATATCAATTTAATAATCTGTATTAATAATTAAATTGATTGGATAAATTTCTTTTACAATTTTAATTTTAATTGGCGAGTTTATTCTTTTAAAAGCAAATAAATATTTAATTGGTAAATTTTATCTTTTAAAGCTAATAAAATGTTTTCTATTTATTGTGTGTGTGTATTTGTATATATTGAAAATAGAAAAGCTTTGA